>OW028588.1:15000000-20000000 GCA_932294275.1 Chloroclysta siterata
TGGCAATAATAAAAAGCCACAGTAAAGTGTGAGGCTCTGTCTCCTGGAATAGCGTTAGCTGTGGCCCAAGAAACAATACTCTCCCGAATGACAATATGGTTATAGCTTTAAAGCTTTGAATGAATCTAATTTTAACATATAAAAATACGAAAATTCTAGCTTATTTGTATCTAATAATAATAGGATAGTGTGTGTGTGGTGAAAGGATTCGAGTACTCGACACATGCTTTGAAACTTCTTAGGTTCTACGACATGCCGGTTCACATGCCCTCCCGATGTTTTCCTTCACTGATTAAAAGTACTAGCACTGTGCAAATATTTTTTTTACAGAAACACTCATTAGTGCACCACTGGTTTGGAACCCATGACCTTAGGATCGGAAGGTCGTGGGTTCAAATAAAAACAGCTAAATAAAAAATCATTGTATAAAAACAGCAAAGTATATAAAAACAAAAGCTACAGAAAAATGACGCTTACTACAAGGACATAAAAGCGAACAGTGTATTAGCCTAATGTGTACTAAATTAATTTGTAGAATTTTTTAAGTGATGATGATGATTCGCCCAAGGTTTTGACTAAGGCGACATTGTTTCTGCTTATGTATTCATTTTTCTTACGCGTGCTCTAAGTTGACTAGAGTAACCAATTTTGGCTTTAAAGGTCAAATGTTTGTTTGCCTCAAGTTGATGGACACAGTGCAGTGCATCGTAGGGCACGCTCCCTTCGTGCGTGACTTACAAGGCAGTGCTTTGTTATAGGTGATTGTTACCACTTAACATCGGGTAGGTCATCTGTTTGTTCCATCAACTAGATGTATAAAAAAAAGTTTATGTTTTAAGGGTTTGAATTCCGCTGAATCGTTTTTCCGTGCAGTAACTTTCGGCATTAGCGTTTTTCCGCGATCTTATTGTTTCAACTAGAACAATTTCTTGGTCCGGATTTTATGTAGCGAGAATGTATATTAGCTTAAGTCATCAATCGCAACTTTTTGAATTTCAAATTTTCTGAACATCATGTTTTTATAGTTGTTCGTATTCTAATTCGCTGTTCTGTTGGTTGATGATGATAATAATTTGTTACAGGTCTGAAACCATCCCACGATCTGAATGGATATAGCGTCAAAGAAGATAACGGCAGGTGCTTTATCAAGACATACTTAGCAACTCGTAGAATATAAAAACATGGAGAAGGAAAGACCATCCGCTCCACCGATTTCAGCGGTCATGGACGCCTATAGCTCCAAGTAAGTTAAGAGGCTGATAACCTTCAAAAAACTTCTCAAGGGTCATGTGGATATTTGTTACCACTTAAGACCTATTTTAACAAGATGAAACAATCTCTCTTCTCTTGTCAGGTCACTAGTTTCTTTCGAAACAGTGTGGTGAAAGCATTTTAAGTGCGCATCAAGAGCATTCAAGCACTTGGCACATGTTATAGAACTTTTTAGGTTCTACGAAATGACGGTTTCCTCACGATGTTTTCCTTCACCGTTTGAGAGTACTGGCATTGTTTGAGAGTACTGGCATTGTGCACATACATTTTTGAACAGAAAAACTCATTGTTGCATGACCGGTTTTGTACCCACGACCTTAGGATCGGAAGGCAAGGCCGCTACCACTAGACCACCATTGCTCTCCAAGAAAGTTAAGAGGCTGATAACCGTCATACAACTTCTCAAAGGTCATGTTGTGGATATTTGTTACCCCCCTAAGACCTATTTTAACCATGAAACAATGAATGATTATGATAATGGTAACTTGCTCGCTCAAAATTTTTGAAGATATGAAATTACTGAAGTTAGCTAAGAAAATCACAAACAACCAAGCTTCGTAGAATAACCTTACAAATTTTTGCCTAAAATAAATTTTACGAGTAGAGCTCCACCACGCCTTTTCCTGCGCCAAGCAGCGTTACTGTGTTTCGGTTTGAAAAGTGTGGTTGCCGGTGTAATTACAGGCACATGAGAATTAGCATCTGTATCCCTCAAGTTGACGGACGCAGGTCAGTGCATCGTAGGGCACATTCCTATCGTACGTGACTTACGAGGTAATGCTTTGTCATAGCTGATGGTTACCACTTAACATCAGGTGTGCCATCTACTCGTTCCATCAGCTAGTTGTATAAAAAAAGGTATATCGCAATTCATCATAAAATTATAATTCAATAGGTCGTATTTCAAAGCTTCAAGATATTCATTGTAGGTACATAATTATGTTATAGAGGTAAAAATCATAACTCATTCGTCATCTAGCCACGTGAGATAGAAAGGTGTTATCACCTATTGTTGGGCAAACAATGGTGTTGCCGTAAATCCATTGAGGACTTAGGCGGTGTGCTCACTGGACGATATTGAGGACAGTCACGAAATTGTATAGGTACAGGGGCTGACTGCTAGTACCTCTCCCACGCATATTTCTATATTTTGAAATATTTAAACTTACATAAAAATCGCGGATAAAAAACTGAAACAGCTTCATGACTTTGATCCCCAGGCACGGTAGATATGAAAGTCAAAGTCAAAAGGTATTTATTCAATAAATCATAAAGATCACTTTGAAACGTCTTATAGCTAGGTGACTCTAGGTGCCAGTTCCACGCGACCAAAGCCTAGAAGAACAGCCAACAAACTTACGGCTTGGTTCCTACCCCCTCAGATCTCAAGGTACCTTGAGGTGTGATGTTTAAAAAAATACAATATATAAAAAATAATAGATGAAAGATATTTATTGTTTAAAAAACTAGTACATATTTTGGTGTTAAGGTACAAGTAACAAAGATTTAGAAAATATAATTACAAAGGAAAGGAAACATAATTAAATTAGAAAATATAACCCCAGCCAATGTTCTTATTTTGAAGTCATGCAAATATTGTCTGGAAGAGATTGATCGAAGAGCGATAAGACCGCCCGAAGATAAACCTTATCTCCGATTAGGGCAAGCTTCTAATCTCTTATCTTTTCGCATCATTCGTTAACTCGGAATTCAAAATTATCTATTTCTTTTCTCCGTATAAGGCTCCTGTTCGTCGTTCGACAAACAATCTTGTTAGTGTCAAGTGAATTGTATTAAATACTTTATAGTCAAGTCAGTCCATAGCCAAGTCGGCCATCATTTGTTTTGAAGAAAATGGTGGCGATTTTCTTCAAAACATTTTCGGTCAAATCAGGATATCACTTATTACACTTACATTCCAAATGCTTACACTTTGTGCTAAGACCTCAAGTAATGTTGGTCAAAATACCACCGAAATTACACAACATAACTCAAAATAACACTAGAAAACAATTAAACTTAGCTAATTTTCATTAATAAAAACCTTTGTTGCTTCCTAAAAATGACAGAAAACCGAGTCCTAATAATCTATTACGTTATTAATTGAGTTAGTGGTCAATTGACAGCCGATGATTTTGACAGCCGTCACTGCTCAGTGGTACTATCTGCCTTCTGTGCTGTTGACCGGGGGTTCGATACCCACCGAGAACAAACATTTGTGTGATGAATACATGTTTGTTCTTTGTCTGGGTGTTATTATGTGTTTTAAGTATGTATTTAAAAAAAAAAGTATGGAAGTATTATGTTTGTAATTATTTTTGGTAATAAATATTATTTTTATTATTATATCAGCTAAACATAAATTTAATGAAATAAATATATAGTACTAATCCGCTAATCTAATCTTATGTAAGTAAATCAAATGTAGACTTGAGTGTGCACCCTTCACTGCATCTGCAAACTCTGCATACTCTGCAAATTCTGTAACGTGAAAAAAGGTGTATTAGACACAACAAAAATACCACAAAAAATATAAAATACTTAACAAGACTTCGACACGTGTTTCGCCTCTCTACGAAGCATCTTCAGGAAGAATTGACTTGCTGTGCACTGAATGACGTCACCTTGACGTGTTGTCTCGTCGAGCGCCGAGCAGAAAGACAAGTCTACAAGTCTATATTTCAAGTCTACATTTGATTTACTTACATAAGATTAGATTAGCGGATTAGTACTATATATTTATTTCATTAAATTTATGTTTAACAATGGAATTCCGCAAAGTCACGCCTGAATCAATTAATTATTATATCAGCTATCTAGTTCCCATATTACAAGCTTTGCTTAGTTCCGGGCTTAATAGTGCTGTGTGGAAATTCCACCAATATATTTAATTTGACACGTTTTGTATGAGCTATTTATTCCTGGCATTCGGTACACGTTGTTCTAATGCCAATGATATTATTGCAATCACATTAACATAGTACATGCCGCCTGATGCAATAACAAAAACATATTTCATCAACCGCTACCTCTATTGGGGTTAATTTGGCGTCAATTCACACTTGAAGACCCACAAGCAATTTATAACAAAGACGAGGGCGAGAACTTTAGTAGATCTGAAGCGACGGTCTCTTTGCAATCGAATAATACGAAATTATATTTCGCAACAAATTAATTATTTAATAACACCTTGATGATGACCTATAGAAAACATAAAAATAACGAAGTAAATTGGTCTTCTTGTCTTTCGAAACGGTGTGGTGAAAGGGTCTTAAGTGCGCCTCGAACCGGCTCTCGAGCACTTGACACATGTTTTAGAACTTTGTAGGTTCTACGACATGCCAGTTCACTCACGATGTTTTTATTCACCGTTTGAGAGTACTGGCACTGGCCACAAAAACTTGAACAGAAAACCTCATAAGTGCACGAAAGGCTTTGAACCCACGCCCTTCGAGTCGGAAGGCGGGACCGCTACACCTAGACCACCAGTGCTCTGAAAATTAAATTGTGAAATCATGAAGACACACGTGATTGGGTGAGAATGCAATTTAAAAACCAGAACTTACTACTATCTTTTTTTTTACTTGAACCGTATTTTTTTTTATTCTACCTACATAAGGAACAAGCATTTGGTTTACAGGTAACCATCACCTATAACAAAGCATTGCCTAGTAAGTCACGCATGAAAGTAACGTGCAATACGATGCACTGCTTTGTGTCCATCCACTTGAGGCGTACAGATGATAAGCCTCATGTGAGAACATACATCTAGCAGAAATAGGCATGGGGGTAGTACTTCCCCGGACAACCCCTTTACAAAGAGCTCTACTAATCTTAATTTTAAGTCACTTATATTGCCACTTTTTAGGATTACCCCATTCAAACTATGACATCCGATTTCACCCGTTTCGGGAGAGTATTGAAAAAACATAATATAGCTTTTTTATTATGTAGTAGTTTTAATATTTTAAGTTTTCGATACAAATAAAAGCTTTCATTCAAACGTTTTCAAGCTTTTTACTTAGGGAAAGAAATTCCCGATTTCTTTTTTTAGCGCATCGCTGCACATTTCAATATTGGTGAACATTCCACACAGCACTATCTCGCGCCAAACTAAGCCAAAGCTTGTGATATGGGAACCAGATAGCTGATATACTACTACTTATATATACCGCGCCGTGCCGCCAAATCTACGCTGAAAGACCTTCAGATAAAACAAAACAAACTTTTGAAACTTCTCTTTAATTACGATTTTCTAACACCAACAATAAAATTATATAAAGAAACCAAAATTATGAATATTTACCAAACATACTGCTATAATACATGTATTTTAATCAAAAAAATATTAAACAAAAAAACTCATACTGAAATAACGTTTAAAACAAATAGACAACAAGGTAAAAGAGTACTTCGCAATGCAGATAACATCCAAATAACTAAGGTTCGTACAAATTATGGAAAAAAGAGCATATGTTTTGAAGGTGCACAATTATTCAATAACCTCCCAAAAGAAATAAAAAACTGTGATAGCCTAAACATCTTTAAAGCTAAATTAAAAAAACACATAATTCAAAACTTCTAAATCCGGCCCTGTGCAGTCGTATTTTTACTGGCTGATCGACAACTACGACCGAAATCTTTTAGGAAGTACCCACATAATTTATATTTTTTATCTTTAGTCTGAGCAAGGCTCCTTTTACATTTATACAGTTAATTTTATTTGTTTTAGTTATCAATTTATTTTGTACAGTTACCTACACAAAACGCTCTGCATGCTCGCTGTAAAGCAATTTAACGTAAGTTTAAAATTTGTAATTTCTCATTAAGTGAATTGTTAATTCTTTTGAGAATAAATTTCTTTAACCACATATATACTTTTTTTGTAAATACATACATACTTATAATATTATTTAACACCCATTATTATTTTAGACTGTACTGTCAGTCACTCAGTAAAGAGGTTTATTGATCGAGTGAGCGAAGCGAACGAAGATCTTAGTTTCAACTTGGGCGATTTGGCATTTTATGTATGTATGTATGTATGTATGTATGTATGTATGTTTGTCTGGCGATAACTTTAGAACCGTTGATCCGATCTGCATGAAATTTGATATGTCGATAGCTTGTACTTGAGAAATTTACTGGTAAGTATATGAGTAAAATCGGATGAAGGGTTTTTGAGATATGGGGTTTTTTAAGAGGGCAAAAATAAAAAAAGTTACATAAAAAAATCAAGTTACATGTCATATGAAAGGGCTTTGTTTGGACATTCCAAAACAATTTTTACTTTTTTTTTGGGACGCTCGGTTTTCGAGATAAAATTTAAAAAGTTAAATTAAGATAACCAGCGATCCAAGAGCTCCCATTTCTAAGAGTTTCGTTGACATCAAGGTTTTTCTACTGGTCGGCCAGTTACTTTGCTTTTTCTTATTTTTTTTTCTTGAAATAAATTAAGGAGGTACTCAGTTCTCATAAAATGGTGACGACGACCAGGTCTGATGATGAAGCCAAGGTCTGTTCAACGGAACTCTTCAATAAATAGGCCAATAGAGTTGAAACTTGGTAACCATACCAAGTTAGTAGGCGGTAGTCAGAAAAAAGTCCAAAGATAATGATTGGACTTGCCTCTGACTACTACCGACTCAAAGTTTTGATGCGTTCGTCGGGTCGCATCACGAGATCTCAGTTCGAGGCGAACTACTAGTAAATAATAATGTATTTAACCAAGGTCTAGTTCAATGTCATTCGAACAATTTATGAAGGCATTCGGTTCGGCTATCAGTCACAGTTTACAATGATGTATTATTCTTGTCACCGAAAAGCACGTGCGTATGTATACAAAGACATAATAGTGTACGTCAACTATTGTATTCTATGGCACAAAAAATACAAACCAATTTTGCAATTACATTTGATATTACCCATTTAATTAAATGTTATTACAAAAGTAATTCTACAGTTCCTGGGGATTGAGACTATTTAATTTATTTTTTGTCTTTAGTCATTATGTAAGAAAAATAGGAAAAAGATACATAATTCCATATTTTTATTCATTTAATTCAATAAACAAACCATGCGTAAATTATAAAAAAAATAATTTACATTTTACGAAATGGTTTAAACATTGTTTTTCTTAGACTATGTGTCATCCCTTCTTCCTATTCGAGCTTTGAGATATTTTCTTATTCAGATAATCATTTTTACAGAATCGAGCTCGCCTACAATGGATCGCGAGAAGATCTGGATCCGTATGTGCCATCGGAGCATAGACCTTCAGAGGCCAATACATCGTAAGTATCATTTATTTATATTGTTGTGCCGGACGCCTAGCAACTTGTTTCGTTAATTATCCTGACGTACAGGTGTTTTCAGAAGGCTGAAATATGTTTTCAGCCGTTGCCATAAGAGGCTCTGTCACCTCCCAGTTGATTACAATTTCGACCAAGTTGCCGTGGTTTTCAGGCGCCTGAAACATGTTTTCAGTCCTGCGGTTGAAGGAGCAGGTTCTTTGACGGAAGAGCAGCTGGAAGAGCAGGTTTTGACTTCAGGAGAAGTCAAGGTAACGCCTGGAGAGCAGCTGGAGAAGCAGCCGGAGTAGCAGGTTTTGACTTCAGGAGAAGTCAAGGTAACGCCTGGAAGAGCAGCTGGAGAAACCGGTGATAAAGCGGTCTACCAAGGAAGAGCAGTTGGAGTAGCAGGTAGAGAAGCCGGTGGGTTGTTCATGTTGATCGGGTTGCGATGTATCACGGATCAAGTGATGCTCGGGACGAGCATGTCTAAGGAGGGGGTAGTGTTGCGCCGGACGCCTAGCAACTTGTTTCGTTAATTATCCTGACGTACAGGTGTTTTCAGAAGGCTGAAATATGTTTTCAGCCGTTGCCATAAGAGGCTCTATCACCTCCCAGTTGATTACAATTTCGACCAAGTTGCCGTGGTTTTCAGGCGCCTGAAACATGTTTTCAGTCCGTTTCAGGCTACTACCCATCGATCCATGCAATATCCTGAAAACCCGTTTTCAGGCGTTTTCAGGACCCCTTATGGACCTTTGAAGGACATTTCACTATAGAGCCATATTTGCATAGGAGTGAAAGAGATAGCACTACTAGAAAGAGATAGCAGACGTTCGAATATTCTAGACTACTGTCCTAGAATCAATCGAAGGAAAAGCACTACTAGAAAGAGATAGCAGACCTTCGAATATTCTAGGCTACTGTTCTAGAATCAATCGAATGAAATGAACGAGAGCTATTACTGTAGAAAGAGATGCAAGTATGGTCTAGTATGATCCAGAACATTCTCGGGTTAGCTGCGTCGTATATAAGACCAGTCGGCGAGGGCGAAGTTAGTCAGTCAGTTTGTGGAGAGGACTCGAGAAGAAAGTGAGTTAGTGAAAACGGTTCGAGAAGTCAGTTCGGTGAGATGGCTCGAGAAGAGAGCCAGTTGGTGAAGATGACTCGAGAAGAGAGTCAGTTCCAGGGAATGGCTCAGGAAGAAGTGAGTTGAAAGAAGTGGATAAAGGAAGAGAACTTTTGTTAAGTGATAGTTGAGTGATAATTAAGTGTGTTAAGTAGTGTTAAGTAGTGATAAGTAGTGTTAAGTAGTGTTTTAGTTATGTAAAGTGTTAGTGTAAATAAATAAGTCATCTCTTGGATTATTATTGTGCATTTTCTATCCATACGAACCCCGAGCTCGTAACAATTGGTGTCAGAAGTGGGATAGACAATGCCGTTAATGCCGAGAGATGACTAGGAGGGTGTAAAAACCCGAAGTAAGGCTGCGGTTGAAGGAGCAGGTTCTTTGACGGAAGAGCAGCTGGAAGAGCAGGTTTTGACTTCAGGAGAAGTCAAGGTAACGCCTGGAGAGCAGCTGGAGAAGCAGCCGGAGTAGCAGGTTTTGACTTCAGGAGAAGTCAAGGTAACGCCTGGAAGAGCAGCTGGAGAAACCGGTGATAAAGCGGTCTACCAAGGAAGAGCAGTTGGAGTAGCAGGTAGAGAAGCCGGTGGGTTGTTCATGTTGATCGGGTTGCGATGTATCACGGATCAAGTGATGCTCGAGACGAGCATGTCTAAGGAGGGGGTAGTGTTGCGCCGGACGCCTAGCAACTTGTTTCGTTAATTATCCTGACGTACAGGTGTTTTCAGAAGGCTGAAATATGTTTTCAGCCGTTGCCATAAGAGGCTCTATCACCTCCCAGTTGATTACAATTTCGACCAAGTTGCCGTGGTTTTCAGGCGCCTGAAACATGTTTTCAGTCCGTTTCAGGCTACTACCCATCGATCCATGCAATATCCTGAAAACCCGTTTTCAGGCGTTTTCAGGACCCCTTATGGACCTTTGAAGGACATTTCACTATAGAGCCATATTTGCATAGGAGTGAAAGAGATAGCACTACTAGAAAGAGATAGCAGACGTTCGAATATTCTAGACTACTGTTCTAGAATCAATCGAAGGAAAAGCACTACTAGAAAGAGATAGCAGACCTTCGAATATTCTAGGCTACTGTTCTAGAATCAATCGAATGAAATGAACGAGAGCTATTACTGTAGAAAGAGATGCAAGTATGGTCTAGTATGATCCAGAACATTCTCGGGTTAGCTGCGTCGTATATAAGACCAGTCGGCGAGGGCGAAGTTAGTCAGTCAGTTTGTGGAGAGGACTCGAGAAGAAAGTGAGTTAGTGAAAACGGTTCGAGAAGTCAGTTCGGTGAGATGGCTCGAGAAGAGAGCCAGTTGGTGAAGATGACTCGAGAAGAGAGTCAGTTCCAGGGAATGGCTCAGGAAGAAGTGAGTTGAAAGAAGTGGATAAAGGAAGAGAACTTTTGTTAAGGGATAGTTGAGTGATAATTAAGTGTGTTAAGTAGTGTTAAGTAGTGATAAGTAGTGTTAAGTAGTGTTTTAGTTATGTAAAGTGTAGGTGTAAATAAATAAGTCATCTCTTGGATTATTATTGTGCATTTTCTATCCATACGAACCCCGAGCTCGTAACAATTGGTGTCAGAAGTGGGATAGACAATGCCGTTAATGCCGAGAGATGACTAGGAGGGTGTAAAAACCCGAAGTAAGGCTGCGGTTGAAGGAGCAGGTTCTTTGACGGAAGAGCAGCTGGAAGAGCAGGTTTTGACTTCAGGAGAAGTCAAGGTAACGCCTGGAGAGCAGCTGGAGAAGCAGCCGGAGTAGCAGGTTTTGACTTCAGGAGAAGTCAAGGTAACGCCTGGAAGAGCAGCTGGAGAAACCGGTGATAAAGCGGTCTACCAAGGAAGAGCAGTTGGAGTAGCAGGTAGAGAAGCCGGTGGGTTGTTCATGTTGATCGGGTTGCGATGTATCACGGATCAAGTGATGCTCGGGACGAGCATGTCTAAGGAGGGGGTAGTGTTGCGCCGGACGCCTAGCAACTTGTTTCGTTAATTATCCTGACGTACAGGTGTTTTCAGAAGGCTGAAATATGTTTTCAGCCGTTGCCATAAGAGGCTCTATCACCTCCCAGTTGATTACAATTTCGACCAAGTTGCCGTGGTTTTCAGGCGCCTGAAACATGTTTTCAGTCCGTTTCAGGCTACTACCCATCGATCCATGCAATATCCTGAAAACCCGTTTTCAGGCGTTTTCAGGACCCCTTATGGACCTTTGAAGGACATTTCACTATAGAGCCATATTTGCATAGGAGTGAAAGAGATAGCACTACTAGAAAGAGATAGCAGACGTTCGAATATTCTAGACTACTGTTCTAGAATCAATCGAAGGAAAAGCACTACTAGAAAGAGATAGCAGACCTTCGAATATTCTAGGCTACTGTTCTAGAATCAATCGAATGAAATGAACGAGAGCTATTACTGTAGAAAGAGATGCAAGTATGGTCTAGTATGATCCAGAACATTCTCGGGTTAGCTGCGTCGTATATAAGACCAGTCGGCGAGGGCGAAGTTAGTCAGTCAGTTTGTGGAG
The DNA here is from genome assembly GCA_932294275.1 of Chloroclysta siterata. Taxonomy (NCBI): domain Eukaryota; kingdom Metazoa; phylum Arthropoda; class Insecta; order Lepidoptera; family Geometridae; genus Chloroclysta; species Chloroclysta siterata. The sequence continues at coordinate 15,011,217 of OW028588.1, forward strand.
AGGACTCGAGAAGAAAGTGAGTTAGTGAAAACGGTTCGAGAAGTCAGTTCGGTGAGATGGCTCGAGAAGAGAGCCAATTGGTGAAGATGACTCGAGAAGAGAGTCAGTTCCAGGGAATGGCTCAGGAAGAAGTGAGTTGAAAGAAGTGGATAAAGGAAGAGAACTTTTGTTAAGTGATAGTTGAGTGATAATTAAGTGTGTTAAGTAGTGATAAGTAGTGTTAAGTAGTGTTTTAGTTATGTAAAGTGTTAGTGTAAATAAATAAGTCATCTCTTGGATTATTATTGTGCATTTTCTATCCATACGAACCCCGAGCTCGTAACAATATTATTTGATCCACTGTTTCAACACAGTGATATTGGAGGACCATCGTCCGCCTTCGCTTTCTTTCAAACCGCAAATGGCAAAATAGCAAAATTTAATATTTTGACATTTGGGTAAACTTTTACTTAGATTTAGATTTATTTATTGCCAACATGTACGTTAGCTTAGGTCTAAGGTAGCTATTAGGCGAGGCACGTACCCTGTAGGGCGCTACAAATTAAATGAAAACAATTTTAAATTATGACACTTTTTTTTCCAAAGCGTGTGTTATGTTTCACAATGCATATCTTAAAGCGCTTTACTTATTTTTGTGGTAGCGATGGGCTGGTAACATCATATTGGGTTTTTAATACACTTTTTTCCCCGTTACTCTTTATAAATGGAAACTTATTTTTACTTTTTTTATGACCGCAATCTCACCTGAGGGCTTATTACGAGTTTAGTGCCGATCGTCGATCGTTACGATACACCGAATTTTCAATGAAAATAAATCAACGGCATCTAGCGTATTCTTTGAGAACCTGTTTTTTTTTTCATAGAAAATTCGGTGTATCGTAACGATCGACGATCGGCACTAAACTCGTAATAAGCCCTCTGATGTAAGGGATTATGCGGTCGACGGTGAAGCACGTTTACCTCAACTTCTAACACTGCGGTGAGGAATTCCAATTTTTGCCTTGGAAAGAGTAATGAGTCAAGTATTTTTTTCAAATATTAGCCAAAAATTTACCATTAAGCTATTGGTTCTTCATTTGAAATATTTATGAATTTACGCTACTGACATGCTAAGGCATATTCAAAAGATAGGTAGCATACAGATGTCAGAACACTCACTGACAACCATACCTACCCTTCAAACCAAAAAAGCAACGCTGCTTGGCAGCAGAAAAAGGTATGGATATGGAATATGGACACAATATACATGGGTGATTAGGATCATTTTGAAACAGCCGTGAGCCTATTTTCTTGTATTTTCCAGGAGTGTGGGTGCTCTCGCTCACCTTCTCAAAGTATCCCTCGGCTCTGGGGTACTGGCGATGCCGCTGGCTTTCAAAAACGCAGGCTTTGTTGTCGGCACCTTCGGGACCATACTCATTGGCTTCATTTGCGGCCATGTTATACACATACTGGTAAGTAAATAAATATAATATTGGTATCCGTACGCTCAATGCAGCAACGAAATTGGATTAAATATTTCAGCTTTTCAATGCTCTAATAATGTAATATTTTTGTTTTTAATACTACTAACTGATGGAACAAGAAGGTGGCTCTATCATCATCTTCCTGCCCTTATCCCACAAAAAGCTCTATACTACTCTTAAAAAACATACCATCTTTTGTGTTTACTTATTTTGTGAATCTTCTGATGAACATAGATAGATAAATAACTCTATATTGATTAATGACGACTGCCGAATTTCAAACTAAATTAAAAAATATATTGATAAATAAAGCCATCTATAGCGTCAATGAATTTTTGTCTGACTGAATTATTATTATTTTTATTAACTTTCTTTATTTGACTTTTTTCCATTTAATTTTGATTTGAATTTTATTATGAATTATTTAATTATCCAATTACTATTTTGTTTAACAACTTTAAATGATTTAATGTAAAATATGTAAATTAGTTTGTAAGAAATTGCTTTGTATGCCTAAGGGCAGAATCTAGTGTTCATCTCTAAACATGACATCTGTTTTTATAAACCTAACTAGATTCACTAACAATAAATGATTTATGATAACCACGACAAATAATAATTTACTTTAAACAATCATAGTAGGTAATACATTAGCGGGATTATTGCTGGCCTTGATCTTTACCAGGCAACCCATATGCCACTTCTTTCTATTCTAGCTCTATAAAAGATTGTCTATGTTTATACAACAAAAGTTTCTTATTTTTATCTGTGAAAGTATTTTTTCCGTCGTTTGTCTCGGTCATTAGGCCGCGCTAGAACCATTATTACATCACATGCTGACTGCAGTTTCTTTGTGTATCTTTACTGCGGCTATGACAGGTTATGTTTATTTATCAAATCACAACAAATTAACGACATTACATTTTAGATAAACATCTAGTAAAATAAAAACTGTTTTGGAATTTATGAACAATTCAATATAATTTGACACCCCATTTTATATCAATAGCTATTTCTCTCTTTACCTTTTCTGCTGTTGAAAGATTTAACTCACATCGATTGATCGAACTAGTTTCAATGTTTTTATTTCGCGTTACTCGATTAACGATATCGTCATTTAGATAGTCAAAGAAACTATTCCTAGAAACCACAGTTACGTCACTTGCGGTTTGTTTGTGTATCTATTTATCTACGCTGATGACAGGTTGCATTGTGTAATAGGTTTAGGTTGCAACTCTATTATAACGGAGCGACAATCGTTGTGTTTGCATTGTGTCTTTTAAACAACTCCTACATCATCATTATACATCATCATTCGTGCATTGTATGTAGTCCATTACCGCACTATAACTACTTTCCATTTTAAGGTTGGCCTGGAAGTAATCGCTTTCAGCGATAAGGCCGTCCATTGTATTAAGTTACGCCTAGATTTATGATGTATCCTTGTGTACAATAAAGTATTATCTATCTATCTATCATCATCGTCATCAAACAACTGTAGTCCACTGTTGGACATAGGTCGGCCATGAGCGCGTCACTGCGCAAGCTGAAGTGGCAGTGGGCTGGAAATGAAATGAAATTATTTATTGCCACTGGTTAGTTTTACATCTGTTTAGTACTTTTAAAATGGTACTAAAAAGAGCGCCACACATACAGGTGCTCGTGCTGGTTATGTCTGCCGAAGGACCGATTACCTGGGGCAAACGAGCTCTGGAGTGGAAACCGCGCTTAGGCAAACGATACTGTAGGACGCCCTCAGACTAGATGGAGTGACGACTTGTCGCCGAAGACGGGGCTCAGTGGCGCGTCTTGGGAAAGTCCTTCGTTCAGCAGTGGAATTACATCGGTGGATGAAAGAAAGAAAGAAACATATTTATTTGCACGCAACTTAGATTTAAAACTAAAAAGAACTAAATTAATAAAATAAAAACCTAAGATGATGCTGATGATTAATATATATTGCAATGTTCAACCTAATGTGCGTGTACACATCTTAAATCAGGAAACAGATGCGAATTTCATTCCTTGACGGCAAAAATAATAAAAAAAAGAAAGATAGATATATAAAATGCTTTATTGCACACAACAACTTATGGATAAACCATAAAAAAATGAAACAACTTGCTCAGAATAGGTAATAAATACAAAAAAATAGGGTTTCGGTAAGCTCAACGCTCTGCTCGTGCGTGAGTGGTGCAGTAACACTTTCTAAATTGTGGTTACTTTAGGCAATCGTCACGCAAGTTGCCCTTTAGTGATATCACAATTACATTTTTGTTGGTTACTAAATAAATAAATGTTGGTGGACATTCCACACCGCCATATCAATCAATTTCAACGGCAACCACACCATTCAAAACGGAACATAGCAACGCTAATTGGCGGCAGAAAAAAAAATATAAAAAAAAATGTTTATTCAGGAAAACAAATACAAGTAGGTAACTCAAAGTCAGGATCGATGATATCTGCAGAAGTGTAAAACTGTGTCGCAGATACCAACGCCCTCCTCCAGAGAAAATAGGCATGGAGGTAGTACTTCCCCGGACGAGCCACCCACAAAGGGCTCTACTAAGTACTCTTAAATCGCCTCATGTTTAATAATTTATAAGTTCTTATTTGTTTCTTTACAGGTAAAAACATCTCAGCAACTTTGTATACAAACGAAAAAGCCAGCTCTAGGATACGCAGACACTTGCGACCTGGTGTTCCAACACGGGCCAAAACCAGTGCGGAAGTTTGCGCCTTATGCCAGGTATATAAGGCCTTTATTTATTTGGATATGTGTTATAAACATTTTCACCTATTGGGCATAAATATGTTTACGAGCTAAAAGTGCTACATGATGAAATTCGAAAAGAAAAAATCCGTTGAAGAACCAGTGTCGCCTCAAAAACTTATGACTTTTTATACTACATACTTGCTGATGGAATAAACATATGGCCCACCTGGTGCTAAGTGGTAACCATCACCTATGACTAAGCAATGCCTCATAAGTCTAAATTAAAGATTAAAGTATAAAATTATTCATTTCTAATATAAGATAATAAGTATGTAATATGTCATCATCTTCCTGCCCTTATCCCACGCTGCATGGGGTCGGCACAACAGGTTTTCTTCTTCCACTCTCCTCTATCATTCGTCATCTCGCTGTTCACTCCTTTCTTACTCATGTCATGTTTCACACAATCCATCCATCTTTTCTTTGGCCTGCCTCTCCTTTTAAAACCATCCTCATCCATATCTAACACTCTTCTCGTAATATGACTTTCTTCCCTCCTCATGACATGACCATACCACGCTAACCTATTGCTCCTCAACTTATCCGTCACAGGCGCTACTTTCAAACTTCCTCTAATATACTCATTCCTTATTTTATGCATCCTTGTTACTCGGCACATCCGCAAGTATGTAATATGTGTATTTACAATACGCATGTAATGTTACAGTTGAAGTGTTAATTTTTCAGAGAGCTAGCTGACTGGGCGTTGGCTCTCACACACTTCGGGGCATGCTGCGTTTACGTTGTAGTGGTTGCAGAATCATTTAAACAGGTATGTTACTGCTTTAACCATGACTTTTATTGTTTCAATTAATTATTTGTTTTTGGGCTTGTTTGACCAAACCACGAGCTTTATAAGCATTTTTCTATACAACTTTTAAAAATATTTTTGAATGAAAAACTACGAAATTTCAAAAGTCGTAAAACAAAAGGTGTTCGCCATGACCTGTAGAATACCCTACTTCCGGGTTTATATGGGTATTATGTTACACGTTGTATAAAATTACTGAACGTAGCTATGAAACAGCGCAAACAAAGTTTCTGAGAACAATTCAACAGACAACATTGCAAAATTTCAGCAATAAAAAAATTTTGGACCTACAAGTTTTATAAAGTTTGCTAAAGTACGAAAACTATGGAGTTAGGCAATGTTTTGGGAGGAAAACTAGTTTTGATCAAAATAAAACGTTTTCTGAACTTTGATTTTTAGTGCGCTGCATCTTAAAATGCTATAAAAAGCTGGAATATAACAATAGCTTATGACCCAATACAATTAGGTTTCAGATGCATACGGGGGCCCAGAATGGAGTGTCACAGTATTCTGTGGACTAACCCTAATCGTCCTAGCGCCTCTGACACAAATCACAAAGCTAAGCTACCTGGTGCCCTTCTCAGCGATAGCTAACTTCGTGTGGCTGGGGTCTATATGCATATCCATCTACTACTGCTTGCGAGGTACTCCAGACCTGAGTGAGAGAAATGCTGCTACGTCGATAGAGGGAATACCAACCTTTATAAGGTGAGAAAAACAAACGAAGTAAGCATATTTTACTAGTTAAGAGTAGAGCTCTTTGTGTGTTGCCCCGGGGAAGTACTCACTATGCCTATTTCTGCCGGCAAGCAGTATTGCTGTATTTCAGTTTGATGGGTGGTTGCCGGTGAAATTACAGGCACATGAGGCTTAAAATCCATATGCGTTATGTTGATGGACGCAGGGCAGTGCATCGTAGGGCACGAACCTATTGTGCGTGACTTACGAGGCAATGCTTTGTAATAGCTGATGGTTACCATTTAACATCCAGTGGGCCATCTGCTTGCACAGGTATTTAAAAAAATAAGTTATAGAGACAAGTATAAGTATAAAATAAGTTATAGTTACAGTACCTATATGTATAGGTTCTTTTAGTGCTTCTTTGATAAAAAGAAGTACTATGCACTTTGAAATTAATTTAAAAATTCAAACCATTTTTTTGAATAAATAAGTAGTTACAAAACATGTTTATCTCACGAGTTTATCCTTAAGAGTAGTATTGCCCGTTCATTCAAAGATTAATTTTATCCATTCCAGCACATGCCTCTTCGCAATGGAAGGAATTGGCGTGGTGATGCCTTTGGAGAACGAAATGCAGAAGCCACAGCACTTCCTCGGCTGCCCAGGAGTGCTGAACATAGCCATGAGTACCGTGGTCGTGTTGTACGGCTTTGTCGGCTTCGTGGGGTATATGAGCTTCGGGGAAGAAGTCCGGGGCAGTCTCACTCTGAACTTGCCCCAAGATGAGATGTAAGTATTATAAATGCCTGTTTCTGCCATCCAAACACTACTGTGTTTCGGATTTAAGGGTGTGGTTGCCGGTGAAATTACAGGCACATAAAGCTTAATACAGGGTGTCTCAAAAGAAAGTTCACATTTGTTTTGGTTATTGCGTGAACGCAACTATTCTGAGGGGCGCGGGGGGGATGTCAATCGGTAGCCTGGCTTTTGGGAATTTAGTCGCTATGGAGCGTTTCTCGGGAGCGGACCGTGCGTTGTGCGTACGCGAGTTTTATAAAAATGGTAATTCGGCGACTGTAGCGCGTAGAAAATTCTGCAGCATTCGACATATTCGTCACTTGAATGATGCGCCAACCACTCGACTCATTGCAAGATGGGTCGAGAAGTTTGAAGAGACCGGTTCAACACTGGACAAACCAAAATCCGGGCGTCCAAGATCTTCTAGTTTACGCCAACAAACCGACTTCCCTGGCACAATTAAAAGAAAATATCCGTCACGAAATCGCATCCATCACGGAGAATACCTGCCGAGCCGTCATAGGCAATTTTAGTGCTCGATTAAACGAATGCCGTGAACGCAACGGCTTACATTTAGACGATGTAATTTTTAAATAATAAATTCCCAAACAGTGTACTTTAATATGTAATAAACATTTTTTCAATAAACTCCTTACTTTTTTTAAAATTATGGTTTTAAATATGACATTTCTTTTGAGACACCTTGTATATGCATGCTTCAAAATAATGGACTCAGGGCAGTGCATCGAAGGGAACGTTACTATCAAGCAGGACTTGCGAGGCAATGCTGTGATCGTTTGACACTTAACATCACGTGCGCCATCAACAAATAGTATTGAAAAAAAATGTCACTATGTCCGTTATTATTACATCTTACTCAAGTGTCCTTTATTACATCTTAAGTGTTTTGGGTGTGGCACCCAAAATACGTAAATTATTTTATTTAATGCTTTGAAATAGTAGTAGACCATGTTTTAAAAATATTTTGCTCAAAAAAAATTGTCCCTAAGTATCGATTTTATCAAGTGTTTTGTTTGCTTCTAGCCTGGCGCAGACGGCAAAGCTCCTTGTAGCCTGCGTGATGCTCCTGTCATTTGCCTTAGTGTATTACGTACCAGTGGACGTGGTGTGGAGACGAGTGCAGGATCGGGTCCCGGCGCGGAACCACCGCTGGGCCATAGCGGGGCTCAGGCTAATCGGAACTTTGATCATAGGTACGTTGGTTTTGATCAACATATTTTGTTCAGCAAACATTTGATTTTTATAGAAGCTGTAACCTCGGCCTTTGCTGGACAATAAGTGATAATAATGTCAATAATACATCAATAAGTCACTATTATAATTACTATCACAAAATTAAAGAATCTGTCATGAAAGTTTTTGAAAACATATTTGCAAAAATGCTTTTAGAGATAGAATATCGAGCACGCTTCTGCAATATAGCTATTATATTACTGAAAAACAAATTCAATGGAAAAAAATCAGGCACATAATAAAGTTCAAATTTAATCAGAAAAGAAATAACTGCAGCGCTAACTGGTATATACCTAGTAGATAAAATCAAATATTTCATTTTCAGAATTTTAGGTAAGAACATGGTATTAAAAGTCTTCATAAAAAATTATAGTCTCTCTAAAATCCTACCAATACAGGTGTACAAAATGAAGTATTCTTGCTTCCAGTGGGTCTGGGTTCAGCCATCCCCCGGCTAGAGCTATTCATGGAGCTGGTGGGAGCTGTGTGCCTCTCCGTGATGGGTCTACTCCTGCCCAGCGTGCTGGAGGTAGTGTGGCGCTGGGACAAGGACCTCACTCTCTTCCACTGGGTGGTGTGGAAGAACGCGGTTATATGCGTTTTCTCTCTCATAGCTATGGTGTCGGGTGTCGCTTATGCTATTATTTCGATGATCGAGAAACTGTGAGGTACAGATTTAAAATGGACTCTGCGTTCTTGTATATTCCATAAATGCTTGGATGGAATGTCCAAGACAAACTATAGTAAAATTGTGGCGTCAACATAACATAATGATTAGATATATGTTGCCAACAGATACATTGTAAACAATTGTGATATACTTGCTAGTTGCCACTCACGACTAGTCTCAAGTTTTAGAGTGATCACTAACTTTAATATTACAGTAGTTTTTTGGGTTCCATATTTTTTTCTAATCCGTACCCCAAGTATAAGTTTTGCTTACCATATTTGGTTTTTCGTTTTACGTTTTTGGTCCGTGTTCATTGCGGGTTTTGTATGAAGACGCGATAGGGATACCGATATGGAACTTTACAAAACCCGCAATGAGCACGGATCAAAAACGATTTGTTTTTGTTCTGTGTTCATTGCGGGTTTTGTATGAAGCCGCGATAGGGATACCGATATGGAACTTTACAAAACCCGCAATGAGCACGGAGAAAAAACGTAAAACTACATATGGTAAGCAAAACTCATACTTGGGGTACCGTTCCTGTAATTTTTCCGCGCTAAAAAGTATCGTTTACCTATGTTAATACAGGTTACATATTAAAGGCTTAATAGCTCGGTACCTACTTATATATTTTATATACCTAACTATTGATCAAAGGATAATCACGTCGAAATTATTTCGGAAAAAAGGGTTTTTTATGACATTGAGCTGTGAAAATCTGACAAATAGGCGTGCATTTTTTTTGTCAGCTTTTAAATAACAACATTATTTTATTTAGGGGTTTCTAACTATGTTAAATAATAGGACACTTTCCTATTAGATAGTAACAAGTAGAAATTGAGTTGTAATTTATTATTAATCAAGTGAGCGAAGCGAACGAAGATCTTAGTGACAACTTGGGCGATTTGGCATTGTATGTTTGTATGTAACTTTCGAACCGTCAATCTAAAGGAAATTTGGTAGGTCGATAGGTTGAGAAATTTACAGTTATCGAGGAGTTAATAAATTATAGGGTTTTTCAGAAGGGTAAAACAAAATTTAGTTCCTTACGCATAAATAATATCAAAATGAGGTGTTATATGAAAAGGCTTTATTTGAACATTCCAAAATGATTTTCATTTTTATTCTAGACCTAGGTTTATTCCAGGTTTTTGAGATTAAATACTAAAATTAAATAACCATTGGTCCGTGAGCTATTAGAGTCCGTCCGTCTATTAGTTAGCAGTTCCTTTTTTTTAGTTTTTTTTGTAATAAATGGAGTAGGTGCTTAGCAAATATAAAATAAAATCAGTGAGCTGGTCTGATGATCTAGCCAAGATATGTTTAAATTCAAAAGGAAGGATTCAATTGAATCACAAGATTCACTTTAAAACGACTTGTTTAACGGAACTCTTCAACAAAAAGGCCAATTAAAACTTGGTTATCATACCAAGTAGTCAGAGGCCAGAAACGTACGGCCTTACTACAAAAAATCTACCAAACGATAAACTATGCCTAAAATATTGCCATCTCTTACCAATGCGTAATGACAGAGACAGCGCTAAGTTTAAGCATTATTTAAATTTAAACACCATTTTAAAGTATGAGGGATAATGTTTGGCATCAATGTGAGACTGGAGCGGACGTCACGAGATCTCAGTTTGGGGCTAACCACTAGTTTACTATGTACCTACTAAAAAACTAAAAAGTTATTAGCTAAATATTATTGCTTTCTAAGCAAAATAAATATTTTTGTAAATGGCTTACCTATATTAGCTTTCTATTTTAAGTAGCTAAACCTAGATTTTTTTACAATAACTTATAATTTAGATGGTAAATATTTTTATCACGTGATATCTAGTTGAATTTATTTTAATTTAATCTGAATTAATTACCTAAATTAGAAAATAAAAATAGAAGAATAAAAAATAATGTAAGTAGAAAATGTTATAAGTATTAATATTTCCTATACAAATTAAATATTACTAAGGTACATAGCTGCGTTTACCTGGAGGCCCCCGTACAGTCGATCCGATGAAGCAGAGAGCAAAGCAACGCAGTAACTTTTCATTCTCCTACTTTCTGTGCCTACGATTTGAAGTAATGTGTTGAAAATATTATATTACGATGTAACATGTCTCGCCGTGGCATTGCTAGCCTAACTTGCTGCTGAGTCACTGAATCATCCTCCTTTTCGCGCAAACAGCATACTTACAGTACCTAATGATTCATTAAACGCAAGATCCATCTCAACCTGACCATACCAGAAACAAAAATTGAGGGGTACAGGTAGGGATAATATCCGTATAACCACTTGTTATAACGAGCAAACTTTCTCTGTACCCTTTCAATCAGCAGAGTGTGTTTTTCTCCGTGGGGATCTCTAAAAAGGATGATACGAGTAAGTGAAAAAAACTGCCATAGAGATCAGAGTAAAATAGCTACAACTGATGTAAGTTTTATTTCCTAAATCTCTGAATACAATATTCGAAGGTAGGCTAAGACGATTCTTCGTTAACAATGGAAGAAGAATGGTATCTAGGAATATAGGACTTCGTACGTGTCTCGATATTTTAGTATTACCTACTAATCGATGGACTGCCGACATTATTTCGGGGAAAAACATTTTTCTAACATTGAGCTCTGAAAATCGGACATCGTATTTATACGTTGCTGAAAAGGTGATATAATACAAGGTTAGTGTGTAGGTTATAATCCAGTGTGTTCCGAGATGAAGTTCCTAATGGGTGGAGCGGCGATGTCAGCGAAGACACTTGGCGAGAGAGGCTGGCCGCAGCCTCGGCCAAAGGACACGATACCGACTGCGAAGCCATCTTGTATGGCTGCACCACCCGAGTCACCCTGGAAACGAACAATACAACTCCTTTATTCGACACGTCAAAGTGCATAGTTCATTTATAACACGGTCTTCTTATTTTCACGTCACTTGTTCATTCGAAACACGGAGGCTCCATTCGAGCACTTATTTGACTCAAGTTTTGGAACTTTTTAGGTTCTAGGACATGCCAGTTTCCTCACGATGTTTCTTTCACTGTTTGAGAGTACAGACTCTGTGTCACTAGTTCATTCGTAACAGTGTTATGACAGGCTTTTGAGTGCGCCTCATGAAAAGCCTCTTTGCAAAGAGGGTCCTTTCGAGCACTTGACACATGTTTTAGAAGTTTTTAGGTTCTACGGCATGCCGGTTTCCTCACGATGTTTTCCTTCACTGAGAGTACTGGCACTGTGCACATACATTTTTGAACAGTATATATTGGTGTACGATCGGTTTTAAACCCACGACCTTAGGATCGGAAGACGGGGCCGTTTCCACTAGACTACCAGACCATAGATAACACGGTTAACTACAAATATGGAAGGTGGCAAGGTTGAAAAATTGGCCGACCTACCTGGCAAGTTCCTTGACCCCCGAGGAAGAAGTTGCCAGCACAGAACATATTCCGCGTCAGGACGCTGGCGTAGACCAGGTAGCACTGGGCGTAGTACACGACGGGGATCTTCACGTCCATCAGTCTTTCTGGGATAGAACTGGCTCCTTGCTGAAAAAACATATTAATAATCATGTTTTTTTTTTATTCAACCAGTAACTTTATCTCTGCTTATTAATGTTCTTTTTTTTTATTTACCCGCTTTACTACCTATTTTCAGTTAGATTTTCATCGTAGATTGAATATCGGATTATCTGCGTGTATCATTTATATGATGAGCAGTATTAGTGCTGAGACTACTCCAATAGTCAATTTTTAATTTAAAAAGTTAGTGCATGTAAGTGTATTCAGTTAAGTATAGGTACAAAAAATTAGGATCTAGTGTAATTTCAATTGCGATTATCGATTGCTTGATACAGGCCAATTGCGTCATCAGTTCATTCAACCTATCGGCCGTCTTTCCATTCAATCTTATGATGTATTTTTATGGTACCGCGGCTCCATATAACTTAATATATTATCGTAGATTCACTTCCCATTAAAGGTACAATGTAAGATTACTAAAGTTATTTGCCTCAAATAATATAGAACAAATGCAGAGACAGGCCTAAGAAAAGATGAATGGACTGTGTGAAAGATGACACGAGGAAGGAAGAAAGTGAGCATCGAGATGACGAATGATGAGGAGAGTCGAAGAAGAAAACCTGTTGTGCCGATCCCACTTAGCGTGGGATATGGGCAGGAAGATGATAAAATGCAGTTTCGTACCTGAGTCCGACCCCAACCGCTGACAAAAGTCGTAGTCCCCCCTCTCATAGGGCGTCTGATAGGGGGCAGCGGTATTGCCATCATGGTCTCATCGTTCAGCGGTATGGGGTCTACAGTCTTCATGACGGCGACGTCTTTGTCGAACCGTGGGTTATCGTACTCAGGATGGGGAATCACCTCTGCGATGGGGATTATTGTGCCGTTTTTACGGTAAGAGCTGCCAGCTCGGAGAACCACTGTCGAGGGGTCCACACTGTGATAATAACGGTTACTATTACAAAACAGTTCAACAATATGTCATTGCTATTATTATGGCTATTGTTATGCCTGTAATTTAAATGACAATCAGAAATTTACTAATGGTGTCATGGAAGACCAGCGTTATAGTAGCGTATGCTACTAGTATGTTATGCATGTGTCATGTATTACTGAATTCCAGATAGAAAATTGAAATTGCAAATTTGCAGCTTTGGTGATTGTTGTATTTTTTTATACAACTTCTTTACGGAACAAGCAGATGGCTCACTGGATGATAAGTGGTAACCATCACTTATAACAAAGCATTGCCTCGTAAGTCACACACGATAGGAACGTGCTCTACGATGCACTGCCCTTCGTCCATCTGCTTGAGGCATACATACGTAAGCCTCATGTGCCTGTAATTTCACCGGCAACCACGCTCTTCAAACCAAAACACAGCAACGCTGCTAGGCGGCAGAAAAAGGCATGATGGTAGTACTTCCCCGGACGAGGCCTTCACAAAGCGTTCTACCACTCTTGCTGACGGAATAGCACTACAGTGATTGCATATCTACGTTGAGACGGACTGCCTTTGAGTTATGTAAATCAAACTGATAATTTGCTGCTGTAACATCGTATGGTTTACTTACTCTTGAGCACAATGAGCAGCTGTTAGTATGTAGTTCTCGCTGACAATGAACCCGCCGCAGAAGTACTGGTTGTTCACGATGAAGGACACCTGGTACGGATGGTCCTCTATATCGGCCTCCTGACCGCCGACTATCTTGCCGTCGTACGGCCCGGGACTCTGGATAAATTCTTCCCAGGTGGGGAAGTTCGCTATATCGAATGGACTGCCTGAAAAATAAAAAACAATGCTGCAAGGAGTAAGAGCTCTTCTTTTGTCGTGTCACTAGTTTCTTTCGAAGCAGTTTGGTGTTTTTTTATACAACTAGCTGATCGAACAAGCAGATCACCTATAACAAAGCATTGCCTCCTAAGTTACACACTGTAAGAACGTGTCCTACGATGCACTGCACTGCGTCCGTCAACTTGAGGCATACAGATGTTAGTAGTAGCATAAGTGCGCCTCAAAAAGGTTCCTTTTGAGCATTTGATGCATGTTTTTAGAACTTTTTTGGTCCTACGACATGCCGGTTTCCTCACGATGTTTTCCTTCTGCATAAGAGAGAGGTTTGTTGATTTTTGATTTTGATTTGGAATCCACGAACTTAGGATCAGAAGGCGCTGATCAGTGGCTGCTACCACTGGACCACCAGTGCTCCCTAGAGAGTTAAGATATGAACCTGCTACGTGAATTGTCAGAAACTAATTTTACTTGGGATTTTCTTTAAAAAGTTTGTAAAAAACATTGTGGAAAGTTTTAAAGTAATCGGATACCTATATGTAGCTATTTACACGTGACAAACCTAACCTAGTTAAAGTGTTAAATCTAATTTTAAATAGACAATAAATATTCGTAGATATGTAGATTTTTTATTTCATGACATGACACGAATCTTTGTAAGTTTGTAGGTACTTCGTTTTTTTTTTTGTTGTGGCTTTGTTTGTTTTTTGTTGGCGGCATTGCTGAAATTAATACAGCTTGTCAAACATGTGACTGCCCATAGTCGAAATTCAAAAAAGTTTTATTAAATTAATTTTTCCATCCGATAATTTCTGTTTTCTAAATCAGTTTCTCATTGCAGCTAAACTTCGAACAACATAACGTGTACAACACTATTGTTGCTTCGAATATTATTGCCATATTTACACCATTCCAGACTGTATCTTGTTAACACAGACAGAGCCCAGTTTGGAAGAGCAACAACATCCTACCGTCATACAGTGCAAACTAGTACGGAGGGTGATAATAAATAAGCAGTCTGTAAAACACAAGATGTTTATTAAATTAAAAATAATATTTGTATCAGAAGTTAATAACGTAAGACGTTTCGTTCATGTAATATTAATTTCAACTAGATCTCTCTGATTTTACTGAATAAAAACCATTTATTTTAGTAATCTTTTCTCTTTACACTCTTAATTTTAATTAACTTACCCAAGCAATCCAACGAGAGGGAAACCAAAATCACAAATATCAAAACACTCATAATCACAGCTAGTTCAAACTAATAGCACTACACTGAAAACAATAGGGTTTTTATATTACAGTTTGACACTTGATATTATTCAAAACACCCGCATAAACTGCTGGGATTCTATTTGTCACGTTATCAGTTCAATGGTACATCTCATGCTGTGAGAATACTTTTCCTAGTATGTGAGAGCGTTGCGACACGGCGTCCGTCGGTGAAAATTCAGACAAAGCCACCACACAGCCTCATGGCTATCGACAATAGGTTAGCAGACAGGTCACAGAGCCTAGTCTGCCTGCTATAGCCTGGTTTCTAACTGTAGGTTGTAGATTCGAGCCCTGCACCGAGTCACATTTATTTTGTGTGATGAGCAGAATATGATGATGGAAGGATGTTTTTTCTGCATCTGAGTGTTACAATCTATGTATGCATAGAAATGTATTCTGGCTTAGGTCACTTTTATGCATTTTTTTCTAAAATAAAATTAAATTTTTGCGTTGGAGTTATGAATAAATCGTTCTAAGCTAAGTAATGATCTACTTTGAACCTGACTCAATCAAATATAAGTTCTACCAAGAATTTAAACACGTCCCTAAACTTCCAATTGCAAACAACGTTTGAATGAACATTGAAAACGTATCCTTATTCAATCACTTAGCGAGAAGGACAATGTACATATTATAAATAGCAATACAACTTGATTTAGTACGTAAACAAATTTAGCATACCATTCTAAGTGAATTATAGCAACGCTGCATAGCGGCAGAAATAGACATGGTGGTAGTACTTCCCCGGACGAGCAATTCACAAAGAGCTCTACTCTTGAAGACCAAGTTGAGTTCCGACTCGAGAAAATGCTTAATAGACTGTCGAGACCAGGTTTTTTTGCGCTTTTTGAGTGCTGAATTCACACGGTATAAAAACGTTTCGAAGAGAACAAATTATTGAGTTTTTATCCATTTCTTAGGGTTACGTACCCAAGGGTAAAACGGGACCCTATTACGTTTAAGTTGCTTTAATATTTTGTAATTTATGGGTTTTTTTTTATGCCTGAAATAAAAGTATATTGTTATTATTATTATTATTACTAAGACTCCGCTATCCTGTCTGTCTGTCTGTCCGTCTGTCACCAGGCTACGTATCTCATGAACCGTGATAGTTATACAGTTGAAATTTTCCTAGATGATGTATTTCTGTTGCCGCTATAACAACAAATACAAAAAAATCAGAATAAAATAAATATTTAAGTGAGCTCCCATACAACAAACGTGATTTTTTTACCGTTTTTATAGATAATGGTACGGATCCCTTCGTGCACGAGTACGACTCGCACTTGGGCGATTCTTTTTTATTTTTAATAGTTATAACTTTTTAATAGTTATAACTCAAAACTTGCTTCAAAGTTTATAATTACGATACTTACTATTGAATTACACTATGGTATGAGTACCGTTAGTTCAAAATCATTAGTATGGCGATCCCGTCAAAAGACTGCGGATGACTCTCCTTGAATATCAAGGATAAGGGCGTTTGGAAACCTGGCGGCATAAAAGTTTATATGTACTTTACAGTTACCAAACGGTTTTATGTTATAAACCTTTTTGCTTGTGATTTTTCACTACTACATTCAGTGATTTATGTTTACAAAAATGTTGATAATATATAAGCGAACAGTTGTAGTTGGAACAACCTGAGGTCTGAAATAAATAAATTTGCATTATAAGTGTTTTTTTTTATAAATGTCAGTCTATGTCACTTATGAGACAGACCTTTTTTTCCCACAAATTGTTTCCTTGGAAGATTAGTGTTATGTTTAAAATCTCTGTTAGTTAGTTTTTGTGTGTCGCTATTGTTATGTCATGTGTTGTCATAAATAAAAACTTTTTCTGTCTTTCTTTCTATTAATAAAATAGGAATAAAATAAATATACCATAATTTACAATTCCACAAACCGCAACGTGTAAGGTACGCTTTAGTGCGATCATGTAGGCATTCACCAATCGTAAAGTAAGTCCGGGCGTGAATCAAAAACATCAGTTCTCAACAAGCCGGATATTACATCTTCATACAAAACCCGCTGGAAAACTAAATCCGAACTACCATGGTGGCGATGGTAATTGCTTGCTAATGTACCTCTCGCTCATACATTTCTATAATTTGAAAGATATAAAATCACTGAACGTATTTATGAAAAATTACAATCCGCCAAGTTGTGTGCAATTACATCGCACATCGAATATTTATCGAATACGAAATTCCCAAAATGTCAATCTCTGAAAGACGTACCACCGAGAACAAAAATCTTGTAATGAACATAATGTTTGTCTATGTCTGGGTGTTTATAATAATTTATAATAAAATAAATAAATAAATAAATATTGGTGGACTTTCCACACAGCACTATCTAGCCCCAAACTAAGCCAAAGCTTGCAATATGGGAACCAGATAGCTGATTTAATATATGCTGATTTAATATAATTATTTACATATATGCTTTTTTTTGTAAATACATACTTATAATATTATATAACACCCAGACAGAGAACAAACATCAATGTTCATCATGTTTGTTCTCGGTGGGGATCGAACCCACGGCCTACGGCGCAGAAGGTAGTGCTACTACCAACTGAGCTGTGAAGGCTGTCAACTGTTATAAGTATGTATTTACAAAAAAATATTTTATTTTAAACATGTTTTTAAGAGTAGTAGAGCTCTTTGTGAAGGGTACGTCCGGGGGAGTACTACCACCACGCCTTTTTCTGCCGCCAAGCAGCAACGCTGTGTTTCGGATTGAAGAGTGTGGTTGCAGGTGTAATTACAGGCACATGAGGCTTAACATCTGTATGCCTCAAGTTAATGGGACGCAGGGCAGTGCCTCGTACGGCACGTTCCTATTGTGCGTGACTCACGAGGCAATGCTTTGTTATAGGTGATGGTTACCACTTAACATCAGGTGGGCCATCTGCTTGTTTCATCTGCTAGGTGTATAAAAAAATATGTTATTACCCTGTTTCTTTCAGGGTAGGAAACGACAACGCCCCTTGTGTGTGGTGTCTAGGTGACGGTGATGACTTACCATCAGGTAGGCCGTAGCCCGTTTTTCAGTCACATACATGAAATATTTATTGATAATGCCTTCTAAATAAATGTAATTGGTTTGAATCTGATATTTATTAAATAATTCGAGTTATACGACGTTTTCGATTAGATTTTATCTACACGCGCTCGGCGCTGCTATTAACTTTATGATCGAACATGAACGATCATTATATAAATACATAGTGTGTATTTTTGTCTTTACTTATTGTGAGTATAGTCATTAAAAGCACAAAATTATAATAAAATTGATTTAACGTTTGTATGAAAAGTAGAGTAATGTAATGTTTTCCTTACCTGGTTTGAGAGCACTAGAGTGGTACTGATACATTATTCAGAAAAAAACCGCTTCACGAATTTTATCCTCAGGCACGGTAGATTTCGCTCAGATCTCTCAGTACTAAAGTACCAACTTAATACTACTACGTTTTCAGACTACCATACATTTTACGATAAAAAAAATAATTGGTACACTATTGACGGACGAATCGGCAGGCAAACCGGTACTTAGACCGTCAGTGCTCACCTGTAAGCTTTACAATAATGACCTATTAGTTTCTTTAAGGTTTGTATAATTACAAAATGTTTTCGCTGTTCTAGGATATCTTAAAAAAACATGCCCTTTTATTGTACGACCGGAATGGACAAACTATTAAAACTGTACCTAACCATAGCTATAGGATCTTGTTTGTACTACAGTTATACAATAAATAATAAATAGAAATAAATAAATACTGGTGGACATTCACACAGCACTATCTCGCCCCAAACTAAGCCAAAGCTTGTGATATGGGAACCAGATAGCTGATATACTAGTTAAATACTTTTTTTTGTAAATACATACTTATAATATTATATAACACCCAGACAGAGAACAAACATCTATGTTCATCACACAAATGTTTGTTCTCGGTGGGGATCGAACCCACGGCCTACGGCACAGAAGGCTACTACCAACTGAGCTGTAAAGGCACCAAAAAACAATAAATATTTTTGATTTCTCCATACCTTCACTTCTCCATACCTAAATCTATGATACAAAGTATGTATCATGAACTTGAACATGAAATGATGATAGTTCATTAAATTCGCCAGCATTTTTCATTTCCTGTATTAGGCTTAGCGTGATTGTGATTGCAGATTACGATTACATCCTCTCGTCGAGCTATTATTTGTAAGCACACACATGATTGTGCAAAATACTTAATTAGTTTCTTCCTGGTCACGAAAAACGTATTACGTGTTTCAGATTTTAACGTTTATTTAAAGTTTTTGGTGCATGAAAAGCGCAGATTTACATGGACGAATCGGCGTTATACTCGTACATCGCTGTCATATAAACTTCGCTTCCGTTATGGGGACCCATTGTATGTGTTTATGTATTTATGGGTAAACCACAGATATACAAAACCAACGATCAGTGGCGTAGCGTGCCTTGGCGGGGCCCTGTATAAAATTAGTTGGGGGGCTCAATGAAGGGTAAAGATTTCTCACAAAAGAAACAAAAATGCTTGCATTAAATGAAAATAAATAAAAATAATAAATAAATATTGGTGGACATTCCACAGCTCTATCTCGCCCCAAACTAAGCCAAAGCTGTGGTATGGATATGGGAACCAGATAGCTGATATACTACTTATATACTTTTTTTTTGTAAATACTAACTTATAAAATTAATATTAAAAAAAATATTTATTGATCATAAGTTATCGCTTCTTCCTAGAAATTGAGCTAGTCAAACAATTACAATTACGTAATACACGTATGACAGTTTTTTTGTATGTGTTTTTCCCGGGAAGCTCGAGATTATGTGAAATTGTGGATAACATTTTACTAATTTTCGCTTACACTCGTTAGGGGCCCCTGTAGTCCGGGGGCCCCGTATCATTGATACGGCTGATACGGCGATAGCTACGCTCACCAACGATTCATTTAGTATGGCAAAATTTATAGGTTTGGTTTCCACTTCAGAAACATATGCGGATCATTGTGAAGGTTGAAGGTACCTACAAGTACATACGAGTTAACCATACATACGAGGTACATACACTTAATCGTACATACGTATAAATTCAAAATGATGCAGTCCTTACCGAACATATAGCTAATAATAGATGCCAATTTAATCAAGCAAATAAGCTTAGTTTATAAAATCTTTGTTTGAAAAAAACCTGACGAGTTGGTAGAGAAAACTTTATTGCGGTGATTATCTGTTTTTCAATAACAAACCGGATTTTTTTCTAAAAAAACTCAGATATGACTTAGCAACAATGACGTCCGCAATATGGTAGTTAATTTGATTAATTGAAATAATATTTGAATTCACATGGAAAATTTCTACCTACGTATACTAAACTACGTATGTCCCTGAAACATGTGAAAGCAATAAAATTGTTTTGAGTATTGAATTAACTAAATATTTAATAGTAGTAACTTTAACTTAAATGTTTTGGATTAACGCCTTTGAAATAATCAATTGTAAATAGATCTAAGCAAGAGCGAGATCTCCTATGACAAGTATTTCTTACTTAAAAGGTGATTTCATCGTTGTAATATTTTATGGAAATATCTTTTGGAAACAATAAAAACATTTGTATTGTATTGTGTAATAGTTCCCTAGACACCTAAACCAAGCAAACAGTAGGCGTAGCAATCAAGCAAATGAACTTTTGTTTTTATTATTTTGATTGCTTCATTCTTCAACAACAATTAAATTAAATACACATAAATTATTTAGATCTAGGTAATATTAACCTGTAAAAGATTGACCATCAACATTTAATCCAATATCCGTATTCTAAGCGGTAGAGTCATGCTATAAAATAGAAAACGTAAACATAGTGCATAGATAGGAAACTATAGGCAGGACGATACTCAAAATGAAGTCCGATGTAAGTTCGCCATATTACCCTTTTTTTTATACAACTAGCTGAGAGAACAAGCCTACGGCCCACCTGATATTAAGTGCGGTAACCATCACCTAATAACAAAGCATTACCTCGTGAGTCACGCACGATAGGAACTTGCCCTACGATGCACTGCTCTGCGTCCATCAACTTGAGGGATACAGATGTTAAGCCTCATGTGCCTGTAATTAAACCGGCAACCACACTCTTCAAAACGAAACACAGCGTTGCTGCTTGGCGGCAGAAAAAAGCGTGGCGGTAGTACTTCCCCGGACGAGCCCTTCACAAAGAGCTCTACTACTCTTAAAACTCTTTACTCATACTTGAATAAGAACCAAAAGATAAATAATTAATCACTATTCTTGATGATTGGGAAACGGGAAATGGGAAACAGATAACTTTGTTTCTGATAATAAGTACCTACTTACATACTACTAATAGATACCTACATTACTATACCGCAAAACAAATTTTTTTTTTAAATGAGGCTATAGCGCGTTTCTAAAGACTAGGTTATTTTGTAAAAAGGAACAGAGCTGTAGGAACCAAGGCGTAAGTACCTGTGTGCCCGAGTGGAATTATATAAGGCTATGTCGCGTAGAATATAATAAAAAAATAATATAATTTTCATTTAAAACGGGATATTTACCATGATTTGTGAGTTTGATTGATTCCCGATATTTCGGCACAGTTGCATGCGCCATGATCACGGGTCGAACTAAAGTCAAAACGAGCAAGAGTCAATTGTTATTGGCAGACAAAACGGTCTACCCTCTTTCGCACTCTTTTATTGGAAACGACACTACTACTAGTTTCATTGTCACTTTCAACTCGATTTCGTTTCCGACACACAACACTGACGGTATCCGGACGTTTCACTGGCACTACATTTTTATGGTGTTTACAACATCGTATAACCGGTTTCCAGACTCCAGATAATTGGAAACCATCTTCTCGGTTAAAAGTCCTGTGTTTGGTTATCTCAATCGCCTCTTGAACCAATCTTGGTATGTCAAATTATGTTCATAACTGTAGTGTATAACAATATACTATGCACGCTGACTGGGCACGGTGGTGGGGGCACTCGATTCCAGGCCGCCAACCCAGACAGACGTGAGTCGAATTAAGTGTTTTATTTGGTACCCAAGCAACCTGTACAGTACAAGTGGCGACCCTGCCAGTGTTTTACAACCATTACAGTAAGTACCAAAAATAAATACAAAAAACAAAAAGTATAAAGAGTAAATGAGTCTGTTTTGTTCTGCAAATTAACGAACGCTTGGTATTTATATTTCACTGGTGAAATATACTTGCGTACCTAGTTACGAAACACCTAAGTTGGCAGGTTAACTGTTTTCGGCTGGGTTAACTTTCATATTGTTTTATAACATTCGTTTGTGAAGTAAGATAAAACAACATAAATAAAAGTACTACCCACTTGTTCGGGTAAAATATTTAACAAAATTTAAATCAATACGCTACCGACTTTTTGATGTTCGACTTTGTGGGACAATGCTGGTTTTTATCACGGATTGTACCTACAAACAAGCCTGTCGCCGTTGCGTTTGCAGAAATTAAACTTTCGTACTCACATACAAAAAACAGTGTTACAGCAAGTTAATTGTTGACAAATAGATAAATACTCCTTACTAATAAACCAGTTGAGTATATACTCAGATATATTCTGTTTATTGGAAAAAAATGTATTGCACAAGTAGATAACTACCTACATTAATACATTGAGTAAAATGTGTGAATGTTAAGTGAGCGAGCGTAATTTACTTTTGCTAAATTGCGTAGTTCTAGACAGTACTATTTGTGCCTATTTTAATGTCGAGAACTAAGAACTTATAAGGTTCCACTGGAGAAGTAGTTTGATATATCAAACTATACCTGTAAAATTGCTGTTACCATTGATAGTTTGACAAAATGTTGAACGGTATCAGAATCAAGAGGTAGTTTGGAGAAATCTGAACGGTACCTAAATGTTGTTACAATTGATAGTTTAACAAAATGTTGAACGGTATCAGAATCAAGAGGTAGTTTGGAGAAATCTAAACGGTACCTAAATGTTGTTACAATTGATAGTTTGACAAAATGTTGAATGGTATCAGATTTATGTTTTCAAGAGGAAGTTTGGAGAAATCGGAACGGTACCTAAATATTGTTACAATTGTTAGTTTGTCAAAATATTGAACGGTATCAGAATTATGTTTTCAAGAGATAGTTTGGAGAAATCTGAACGGTACTTAAAAGTTGTTACAACATATGGTAATTAAAGAAAACGTTGTATAGTATCTGAATTAAAAAGTTTAAAGGGTAGTTTGGAAAAATCTGAATGGTACCTAAACGTTGTTACAAAATGACAGTATCAGAATATGTCGAATAGTATCTGAATTAAAAAAATTATAGGGTAGTTTGGAAAAACCTGAACGGTACCTAAACGTTGTTACAAAATGACAGTTTCAGAATACGTTGAATAGTACCTGAATTATGAATTTTAAAGGGTAGTTTGGAAAATCCGAACGGTACCTAAAGTTCTTACAAAATGACAGTTTCTGAATACGTTGTTATCTGAATTAAAAAAAAAATATAAAGTAGTTTGGAAAAATCTAAACGGTACCTAAACGTTGTTACAAAATGACAGTTTCAGAATACGTTGAATTATGAATTTTAAAGGGTAGTTTGGAAAAACTGAATAGGACCTAAAGTTGTTACAAAATGACAGTTTGAGGAAAAAATATGTTGAAAAGCATCAGAATTATGTTCTCTAAACGATAGTTTGGATAAATCTGAATAGTACCTAAAAAGGGAATTACTATCTTTATTGGTAGCCCAATTAGAAATGAAATATTTAAATAATATAATTATTGGTGGACATTCCACACAGTTCTATCACTACCTCTAAATTATGACAGGAAATAAACATGTATAAAAAACCCCCATTAGAGCCTTTACCTACTTATCTCTATTATAGTCTAGATTGTTGGGGTGAGTCAGCTTTAGAAGTTGGAAGAAATGTAAAAGGGCGCTTCAGCTGTATCTGATCGAAATGTACATTACTAAGTCAGCGGACAAAGATGATCTGGCATGGGTGGAATCACGGTACAATAAGCTCGGTACATATACCTACCTCATAATATTTGCGGGTACACATATAACAGCTGAGTCGGGAATTGCAATACCTAACCAAGCTAGACGAGTATTTTTCAAGAGAGACATTTTGTAATGTATTTTAATGTACTATTAAGGGGATGAAAATAAATAAATAATAATAATATACATTCAAGATTAAATGGTTACCTAAACTAAATTAGTCCAACAAAACTTGCATCATTTATTTAATTTGTTAAGATGTTTTTATTTATTTCAATTGTCTTTCTTTCTGGAGTTACACAAAGATAAAAAGATTTATTAATTGCATATTTTATAAATGATTATTCTTTTGTGAACCAGTAAAGGAATGGATATTGAATATAAGATACTTCATTATTATGGTATTTATTAACACATAAAAAAACGGTAAGAACAAAGCCGTAACTTTGTTGCCTGTTCTTCCTTCTCTCAATTTATGGCTCCTGTCCGTCATTCGACAGACAATCTTGCCAGTGTCAAGTAATTTGTATTGAATACTTTTTAGTCAAGTCAGTCCATAGTCAAGTCGGCCGTCATTTGTCATGAAGAAAATGGTGGCGTTTTTCTTCAAAACATTGGAAACATTTTCGGTCAAATCAGGATATCACTTATTACACTTTCATTCCAAATGTGCTAAGAAGTGCAATTTGTGTTAAGACCTCAAGTAATGTTGGTTAAAATACCACCGAAATTACACAACACAGCTCAAAATAACACTAGAAAAACAAATAAAATTAAAAAGCTATGTTACTTCCCAAAATGTCAGAAAATGAATCTTGTTGCCTGTTCTAGGTTTTGCGTGGAACTGACGTACTGACTGGATTCACATAGCTTTCAAAGTAATCCTTATGATCGAATTAAATAAATACTTTTCGATATTGAGTTTGACATGAAAAAAACATGCTACCTGTGCTATTGAAAAAAACGATCATATACGGTGGTTTTAATATAATACGTCTTACGAGTATAAGATTGTAACATTGTGTTGTATACTATAGCCATCTGTTTGGATTTAACAGAGGTCAATAAACGACTGTTGGTATGTCGGTAATATGTTGGTATATGATCTTTGAGCACTACAAAAAGAATTGGGTTTTATTGCGAATTGATGGAAAAGAAAACTGACTGTGTTGGTTAGTGACACTAAAACATTATAGCATCCTAAACCAGACCATTGACCTATGATACAGTTTTACTAAACGAATAGAGTCCTAACAGTTGATGGCAGTGAGAGGTCGTCTGGGTCCATCATTCACATAATAGTGGTGCCACAGTGTATGACATCATGTCCCTTCATAAGCATATAGTTTATGACAGACAGAGTGAAGACCAATTATGTTTATTTCTGCCGCCGGGCAGCGTTGCTGTGTTCTAGTTTGAGTAGTGTGGTTGTCGGTGGAATTGCAGGCACCGATGGGTTACATCTGTATGCCTCAAGTTGATGATCAAGTTGGAAGTGCATGGTAGGGCGTGTTCCTATCGTGCGTAGCTTGCGTGGCAGTGCTTTGTTATGGGTAATGGTTCAATGGTTCCCATTTGAAAGCAGGTGGGCCGTCTGCATGTCTGGTCTCAAGGAAAAAAAAACTTAACTGGCTCACCCGTTATTTGCTAATTATTTTGTGAATGTTGAGAAAACTAATTGAATTAAATTTACCTTGCAAAACGTGGTTCTACAACTAACCAATACTGTATTAAATGGGGAGCCAGTAAATCTTGCTTATTCTAATATTTTCCTTGGACAAAGTTGATGCAATATTGCATATATTATAAAATGGAACTTTGTTACTCTTATATGAGAGTGGTTTAATGCAAATACATCTTAGCGCAAAGCTTTACGGAAAAGATTGATGCCTGTAATATTAACAATAGAAACATAAATAAAATTATACTCCTAAATTTATTCTAAATTCACATTTTCCGAAAAAGTAAAAGATATTACAGCAATTAGATATTACTAGATAGATAAATTGTTGGTCTAAGATACTGAAAGTAAAAGTAAAAAAAAACGAAAGTGTCACATATTTACAAAAGAAAAAAAGATGCGGCATCCAAAAAAAAATTAGTACCAACTACGATTGTGGAGAGTTTGATGCAGGTTTTCCATGAACTTATAGGTTTAACTAAACGATTTACTTTTAGGTGTGCTATTGCTTCACTAGCAATATCAAACATTACCTTTGCCTTCACGAGTCTCTTGTCAGCTGTGCGAACTCAGAACGGAAAAACCTTGACCAGACCGATAGAACTATCCCACTACCAAGAGTATGCTGATATTTCGTTTTGACGTCATTAGGTACAGAAGGTATGCTACAGAAAGTAAAATTGGAATCGGTGAAAAAGTTTTATCAAAATATGATTAAAGAAAAAGTTGTCATATACATTTAATAATGCACCACACAGCATCAACAAGAAGTGAAAAGCTGTTGTAGTAGAAAACGAAAGAGACAGGTCTAATCTAGTTAAAAAAGGTAGAAAGGTAAAGGAAAGTGGAAGGTCTGAAGAAAACGGAAGGACTGTTTGGATAAAAATGATACAAGTAGATATAAAGATGGATAGATTTATTTATAGTTTCATGGTTGTGAGATGCGACCCGCTACAATATTGTAATAGCCATTCGGCTACTATATCCTGAAATTAAATGAGATTTAAGTTTATGTCATTGGGCTATTAGTAACTTGTAACTTAGTAACTGGGCATTTCGTTATCACTGTCACTAATAGTTAAAACTAAGTAAATTGTATAAAGATATCTCTAAGCTAGTTCAACTGCTGATGAATATTGTTGACTGTGATTCTTAACTAATCTAGATATAGATGTGTTTTATAAAGTTAATATTACCTACTTAATGAGTTCTCAAATTTATATTTTGTTTTTGTAAAAGGTAGATGTAGTGTATAACAATATACTATGCACGCTGACTGGGCACGGTGGTGGGGGCACTCGATTCCAGGCCGCCAACCCAGACAGACGTGAGTCGAATTAAGTGTTTTATTTGGTACCCAAGCAACCTGTACAGTACAATAACCATGATAGTTTCAAAAATTATATAAAAAAATAATAGATTATAATAATAAAAAATTGTACCTACTCGTGTTGTTACAGTAGTTTCATTTTTTGTTTCAAACTCAAACTCTGTCAGGACACAGCAAAATTCCACTTCCACTTTTATATTGTGTTTTTTTGACATAAAACTAAAAATAAATCAATCAATTCCTATAGTGGCCTTTTAGAAACCATTGATGAAATAATACAATAATAATGACAACGTGAAAATAACGGGAATCGGTGGATGGAGAGGACTCAGAATAATTCATCCTAGAAATGTATAAGGGAGGCCTGTATTCGGCAGCCTGTGACTTTTTCAAGCGAATGATGATGATGAATGAAACAAAAGTAGTCCTATCCGACAGGATGGGACTTCTGACAAGAAGAGGCTATAAACAGAAGTTTCACTTCTATACCTATAAAGTCAGCACTCTACATCTATGGTCATGTCATGTGGGATAATTGCGATGGCATGACGGCAGCATTATCAGTCTGCCGTGTGTTCTGCAGTATCGTGGACAAAGAACGCACAAGTGGTTTTAATAATTGTGTTAAATACTATCATTCACGGTCAAAAACGACTTACAAGATTAAACATCATTTAGATCATTATAAAAATAGATATCTAATTTTTGTCGGTAGCTTCACCTGCGTGCAAAAATTATGCGAGGCATAAAGTGAAATAGCGAACAAAAACACTATAATTAACTGGATAATGTGATTCAAAAATTACTACATTTTATTTTTGATAGAACCATATTACCAACTGAATACACTTACCTACGTATAATACAAATACAAGTTCTTTTTTTCGGAGAAATTCGCAGAAATAAGTGTTACATAATGCTCTTATTATAGAAGACTCTGCGCTTTAGACTTACCTTTTCTAGTTGCCTTTTCTTACCTTTTCTAGTCTTACCTAATTGTATTTAAACTAGGTTAAGTACAATTTTTACTTAAGTAAGTTACAATAAGGTGTAATCTTATAATTATTATTCAAGGTATTCCTCAGTTGAAAAAAGGTGTGATGCGGTGGATTTGCATACGTCAACATCAAATAATATTGACCCAATCCATTAACTCCATTTTTTATCGTCCATTATCTTTTTTCTATATTCTTCCAGCTGTATTGGCTCCTGTCTGTCATTCGACAGAAAATCTTGCCAGTGTCAAGTGATTTGTATTGAATGAATACTTTTTAGTCAAGTCAGTCCATAGTCAAGTCGGCCGTCATTTGTTTTGAAGAAAATGGTGGCGGTTGTCTTCAAAATATTCGAAACATTTTCAGTCAAATCAGGATATCACATATTACACTTTCATTCCTAATGCTTACACTTTGTGCTAAGACCTCAAGTAATGTTGGTTAAAATACCACCGAAATTACACATCACAACTCAAAATAACACAAGAAAAACAATTAAAATGAAAAAGCTATGTTGCTTCCCAAAATGCCAGAAAACTAATCATCGTCCATTATCTTTTTTCTATATTCGAAAAGTCTTTCAGCTGTATTGGCATGCATGTCAGTAAATTTCAATATGAATAGATACGATTCGGACGTTCATTTACTAAGGTAGGTAAAGTCACTGACATTGACATGCGATACTGCACCATGCATTTTCCATAATCGCACGCGCCATAACAAACACGAGTAGGTATCCTTTGCCTTCGCAGAATAAACCTATAAAAATATACATAACCTTATGACTTACCTATACCTATAGTAGTTTACCCTGAACGTATTTATTCTGAACTGAGATCTCGTGCCAGCGAACGCGTTTAATCCAATCCAAATGTTAACAGTACAGATTGATATAGAAAAGAAACAGCTTCACGACTTTCATCCTCAGGCACGGTAGATATCCGATCAGGTCTCTTAGTACCTAGATACCTAGATAGATAGATACTCGTAGATAGATAACACTTTATTGTACACAAGGTTAGATCATAACTCTAGGCGTTAATTAATAAAGTACAATATCGCTGAAAGAGATTTCTTCCAGGCTACCTTAGGATGGAAAGATATTACAGAGTGGCGATTTTTCGAAGAGAAAAATCCATTGGTTCACGTCCGGATACGTGAAGGAGGGTCATAACAGCTCTACCACCAGTGTTATCCAAATGAACAAGATTTATGGAATACTCTGATCGTTATGTTAGATCCTCACAGAGTTTGAATACTTTCATGTTAGTAAATTAGTTAATCCCAAAATTAATACAAAAATTAATTCATGATACATTTCAAAAAAACCCCGAAATTCTGTGGTGGTTTTACTGGTTTTACTCTTACGGTCTCAAATAATTATATCCATTATCATGAACATTATACTTCTTTCTTTTCTTTGTTTATGGCACCTGTCCGTCATTCGACAGACAATTTTGCCAGTGTCAAGTGATATAGATAAAATACTTTATAGTCAAGTGACGCAAACAACGAAAAAAACAAATGACGGCCGGCTTGACTATGGACTGCCATAGTCAAGTCGGCCGTCATTTGTTTTGAAGAAAATGGTAGCGGTTTTCTTCAAAACATTCGAAACATTTTCGGTCAAATCAGGATATCACATAATACACTTTCATTCCAAATGTTTACACTTTGTGCTAAGACCTCAAGTTGTTGGTTAAAATACCACCGAACTTACACAACACAACTCAAAATAACACTAGAAAAACAATTAAAATGAAAAAACTATGTTTCTTCCCAAAATGTCAGAAAACGAATCATGAAGATTATAAATTAGCTTTAGCGTTGTGGCGACAACTGCTAATGTAGGAACGGTACCTCTTGCTTGCACATATTATCAACATTTTGAAACGTTTTCGTATCTGCTTATGCAAACATATAAGTAGGAAAACTTATTTGGATCAAAATTGGTATTTTGCTGAACTGATGGAGTTGTGTCCAAGATGTGATTGGACACAACTTGGTTGATTTTTCATAAATCAGTTAAATGATTTTTTAAGGGCTATATCGCTGGACGACCACACTGCCCCATAATAAAACATAAAAAAAAATACATCTCGTATCAAAACATAATCTACCTAAGTAACCCTAATTCTGCCAACCTATACAACATCTTGGCTTGACCCGACAGGGGACAAGCCAAGATGCTATTAATAATACCAACATTCATACATCGCCTTCCAACACAACTTATTCTAAATGCATTGTTTCGGACACAATTTACTGCAAAATATGTTGTACAAGTGAATTTAAAATTTTCAAAATGTTTAAATGTGCGAGCGAGAAGTTGCTTGACGGTCACATTTTGTCATTCAAGTTACTAGGCACCTACCTGCACCCAAACTAACATTTAAAACAAGCTTTTTAAGCATATTATTCCTAAAATATCTTGAGTAGGTTGCAACTGCAGTTTATTACATTTAGGGCCTGTTACACCGTCTCCGAGCACCGCTATCCGTTAGATAAACATATTCAAATCATTATTTTGATCGAATCTGCCGCCAATATATTATAATATATTTGTAACCCAGCGTTAGTGAAACAGACGCAACAATATTCTTAGTAGCATTCAACTAAACCTGTTTTATTAACAGAAAAAATGTCCTTCAAGTTTAATTAGTTTTAGAATAAAATAGAAATTTATTTATTTTGACTCTACAGAATATATAAAGGTGTTTAGGTTACAAGGTATTAATGTGACAACAAAAAAGGCCACCTTTTAATCAGCATTTTCAACTCATAAGAAATAATAATAAACTTGTTAGGGTAATTGAACTTGTAATATTATTCTCTAAAACTTGATTATTTTCATTATAGACATTTTAAAACTTCAAAAATGTTGAAATATTCGACTGAGAAGTTGTTTGACGGTTGTCAGCCCCTTATGTGGTAATCATCACACGTCCATCAACTTGAAGCAGGTATGTAGCTACAGGTTTGGTCGTCGATCAAAAATCAAAGTCTGAAGGTCGTTTTAAGAAGTATTCTATAAATAGGTACACCTTGCATTCGAATACTTAGGTACCTACATAAATATACCTAATGTTGGCACTTCACATCGCTACTTGGTATTCGGGTTTTTATTTGGTGACTATTTGCTTTATTGTGTAGAAGTTCAAATAATTCTTAAACACCATCTACACATCGTCACTCACAAACATTAATAATGAATGCTGGACTTTCCACACAGCACTATCTAGCCCCAAATTAAGCCAAAGCTTGTTATATGGGAACCAGACAGCTGATATAATAAATTTATACTTTTTTTTGTAAATACATACTTTTAATATATAATAACAACCCAGACAGAGAACAAACATCTACCTCTATGTTCATCACACAAATATTTGTTCTCGGTGGGGATCGAACCCACGGCCTACGGCGCAGAAGGCAGAGCTACTACTAACTGAGCTGTAAAGGCTGTCAATATTAACTAAATAATTATCATTATAACGTTAAGATATAACGTTATATTAACATTATTATAACAAAAATGTAAGATATTTATTTGCTATTCTGCCCGCGTATCGCACCAGCGAACCTGTGTTGACGGATAACGAACATATTCGCCATATTCGCAATGGTTTGATATGTGACCAAAAGCCGACAAACTAGCGGATACGGGTTTACATAAATTTGCGTATTGGTTGGTTGTTCGAGAAAAATAGGCAAATATAGACGAATAGAGTCACTTCACATCATCGTATTTGGAATAATAAGACAGATATGCGAACACAAATAACGATTTTTTTAATATAGTCCCAAAAGTTATTCTCCGAGTGGGATTTGAACCCACAAATAACGATACCATTGTGAAATGCTACAGAGGCATCACATTTTTTTTCAGAAAACAGCCTCTTATTATATTTATTGTACTACGAATGAGCAGAAACATGGTAGGTATGTACGTATCTATAATAATCGCGTGCGGTAGAGTTAGGCATCTATTTAGAAAAAAAACACGTTGAAAACCTTTATTTACAAGTACCTATTTCTTTCTCAGATGATAATCGCTGGCAGGTTTCTCATGAAGACGGACCTGCCTTGGATTTCATCCATTTATAAATTTAAATCTTTCGATTGCTTAAATAATTAAATTGTATTGAATATTCTTTTGTGTTACATATTTTTTTAGTCTTCTAAAATGATTTGCAAATAAACGCAACCCGATTAAAAAGTTTAGTGTGAGTTTATTCAACGTTATAATCAAACATTAAAGTATGTAAAAGGCATAAACAAAAGCAAGATAAAAGTGTACGATCAAAGAACTTTAAAAATTAAAATAAAATATAAAGTGCATCAAAATGCTGGCGAAAAAATCACAGAAGATTTTTGGTGTTTCACTCCTCTTGCTGGTGGTGGCAATTGTCTTGGCTGTGTGGGGATTTCCGAGTATCGTCAACAAGCAAATTCAGAAGGTAAGACTGACTTTCACATCTGGTAATTCCGACATAGATGAAGTAACTTTCACACTAAACTGTGTATTTGACACTCACGGACTGTTTTTCGATTATCATCCTTCTCTAGGCTCTGTCTGAAAACCAGCGCTGCTCCCCACGAATGTGTGGATCAGCAATTATGCTGAGACCGGACCTGTTTGACCCACACAATACAGAGAGGACTAATAAACATTATAACTGTAGTCTTCTTTCTATCTCTTGTCGTGTCACTAGTTTCTTTCGAAACAGTGTGGTGTAAGGATTTTAAGTGCGTCTCAAGAGGCTCCTTTCGAGCACTAGACACATGTTATAGAACTTTTCAGGTTCTATGTCATGCCGGTTGTAGTCTTCTGATTCTGTATTATTCTCTATATTACAAAAGTAAAATAAAAGTCTACGATTGTTTATTGAAGTAGAAGTTTGTTGCCTGTTCTTCTAGGCTTTATTCACGTGGAACTGGCACCTAGAATCAAGCCTAACTAGCTACTTGCTACTAGCTTGTGATTTTATTGAATAAACACCTTTTGACTTAGACTTTATTGTAATTCTGTGTTCTCTGTGTATTGTGTGTCAAATTAATGTTTCTTCTTTCTGTTTCTTTCTAAACACTATAGCTTTATACGGGTTTGGTTCTCAATAACCAAAACATATAGGTACTTGCACAAACTGAAATAGACTCATGGCTGTATTAGATGGCACGGTAGTCACCCCCAATAGCGCTTTTGGTACTTACAACTTAACATCCGTAAATGATTCTGAATTCATTTTTTTTGCTAGGCAAAAAATTAAGTTAATACAATTTGAATTTCAATTCGTCGGAGGTTTTTGAATGACATTCAATTTTAATAAGATGATGCTCCTTCACACGTTTCAACGCAAGTCTAGAGGGTCTAGACTAGAGGTAAGTAAGTACTACATAACTCTAGACTTAAAGACAAAAATAATACATATATTTAACATTAATAGTAAAGTCGGTTGATAACTTTTTGGATATACTCGTAGGTACCTAGTAAAATATTTAGATTTCATTGAGTTAACATTATAAAAAACTGCCGAGGTAATGTTGCTAATAACTTCGATACCGAAGTTGGCTATAAAATATGAACTTACCGACGCAGATTCTACACAATAACCTGTTCAATTATCCGTTAAATACAGGCAAAAACTATGATTTAAATGTTTTGTAAGTCCATTAGGTACAGCTTGGCAAAACAGTCTAGAAGCGGAACTAATTTGACATGCGGGTGTTTCGACCGCGCGTAGGTGAGCGTCGAAAATGTATGGAAAGTCATTAGTCACTAGAATGTCAAACTGTACTTTGACATATTAGCTCCATAAACTGCTCTAAACAGCTTACCTACAAGTAATAACACTATAAAACATTGCCCCGTTCCTCACACTCACGTTATCTCATAAAAACAAAAAAGATCACATAAAAATCTTGCCATTTTTATCCAAACAAGTTTTCTTACTAAAAGATTTGTATACCTAAGTACGAAAACAAGGGTAAACTTTGTGGTAGGGAAACTTTTTTTGGATCTAATAATAATAAATGATAATTTTGCGAAATTGTGTGTAATGTGATTGCACACAACTTGCTTGATTGCGATTGTTTTTTCATAAATAAATTCAGTAATTTTATGTTGCGAGCGAGAAGCATGAGCGGTAGTCAGCCCCTTAGAATCCAGTACGTAGGTAACTTAAAAAATGATGAACTCTTGAGCTAGATCCGGTTACTTAGTCGTGTAGTTTAAAAAAATGGCAATTGCTCTTTTGGCAGGAAGGTTGTTATTTCGATAATATTTAGTAACAAGAGCAAAATAACAAAAAACATAGTATTCATAATTTTTTTTGCACAGTGCTAGTGCACTCTCAAACGGCAAAGGAAAACATCCTTAGGGAAAGCGACAAGTATTCCTAAAAAGTTATAAATCATGTGTCAAGTGCTCGAAAGGAGCCTCTTTGAGGTGAAATAAGGGTGAAATAGGCTTAAAATACTTTCACCATCCCGTTCCGAAAAAAACTAGTGACAAGAAGAACTGTTTAGTCGTAATAAGCGGTCAGCCTTCACAGCTCTGTTGGTAGTAGCTCTGCCTTCTGCGCCGTAGGCCGTGGGTTCGATCCCCACCGAGAACAAACATTTGTGTGATGAACATAGATGTTTGTTCTCTGAAAAACAGAAGTCAGAAATCAGCTATCTGGTTCCCATTTTACAAGCTTTGGCTTAGTTTGGGGCTGGAGGAGGAGTGTTGTGTGGATAGTCCACCAATATTTATTTTATTTATTTATTTATTAATAAGCCTTCGTCTCGGTGCAACGAAGTCCTGATTCTCAGGATTCTTGTCGAATGTCATTGAGTACACTCGTCATTAGGCAGACACGTTTTATGACTCGTCATTGTACCAAAACCTGTTGGTGTATTTTTATCCTGTATCCAAAATGTTTGTTTTTTTTTAGCAATGGTAGGTAGCAACTGTATGTGTTAGCGTATTTTTTTTAATTGATCGAGTGAAGCAAACGAAGATCTAAGTGACAACTTGGGCGATTTGGCATTGCATGTTTGTATGCTCGTATGTTTGTCTGAGTTTAACTTAAAAACGTAGATCCACTATGCATGAAAGGTAGGTCGAGAAGTTGTAGGTACCTAGCAACTTGAGAAGTTTAAGGGTAAATCATGAGTTTAATCGGACAAGGGGTTTTAAGACATTGCGTTCCAAAGGGAGGCAAAAATAAATAAATTACACAAAATATTATTAAATTTAAAAATAAAACCGGCACGGCCAAGTGCGAGTCGGACTCGCGCACGAAGGGTTCCGTACGATTATTTATAAAAACGGCAAAAAAATTACGTTCATTTTATTCAGTTTTTTTGTATTTGTTGTTATAGCGGCAACAGAAATACATCATCTGTGAAAAATTCAACTGTCTTACTATCACGGTTGATGAGATACAGCCAGGTGACAGACGGATAGACAGACGGACGGACAGCGGAGTCTTAGTAATAGGGCCCCGTTTTACCATTGGGTACGGAACCCTAAAAAGACAGATAAGAATATCAATTATAAAAATGAGACACTAGAAGAGATACTTTGCATGTTTCACCTTGATCGGATTTTCCTGCAATTATAGTTGAACGTAGTCATAACGTAGGTTCTAAGTCTATTTCTATTCTGTGGTAATGGTTAAGGGCAGAGGCTAAGCTACAAAGTTTTACCTGACAATAATGAAATCATTCTTAATAAGGAAATTATCTTAAAATTACTGCTTGTTAGATTGGAATGTTTTATTTTAATGTGCGATTCATCGTCATAATTATCAGCCTGAGAAGTCCATGGCTGGACATAAGCCTCCGTCACACATTCATTATCAGTCATCGAACGTTTCATCTTTGTCTATACAACGTGTAACATAATACCCCTATAACCCCGGAAGCAGGGTATTCTACAGATCATGGCGAACAACTACTGATACAAAACTTTAGAAAATTTCGAAGTTTTTCATTCACGAAATGCCTCTAAACTTTCTACCAAAATGAAACTAACACAACATGACGCAGACCTATTTACAGCTGTTTTTTGACTTTTTTATATGTGAACTATATACTGCGTTTAAATTTAGACATTCGCGCTGCCATTCGCGTGGACGGAAATGTTGCCGTCCATATGTTTGCGGCAGCGTCGCCGGCAATGTGTGTTCACGCAACACGGGCAACACGAGCGGCAACGCGAGTGGACATGGAAGTAGCATGTTTACATTCTCGCATTGCCCAAGTCCCTGCTCATGTCTCTGCACATTTCCACGGCCATGAGCTGAGTGTAAAAAACGGGGTAGTAGATAAAATAGGTAACGGAACTGCCACCAATAGGTAAACGCAAATAGCGTATGTACCAAGGTCACGTACACATTAACAGGGTTGTTGCAAATTTCAGAGATAATATTAATTTTTGTAAATAAACTTTTGTATGGGAATTTCGAAAACGAAGTACCTACTTATTAAAACTTTGCACACGTCAAAGCATTTCTGTGCTTGGTCTGATCACTTGGTCTTATAGGGGCATTATGTTACACGTTTTATACTTGTTTCATCAGAATCAGTTGTTTAAAAAAGGCAGACGGGATGTAATTATTTTATTTATTTGGCTATGATTTTATTCTGATAATGAACAAAGTACAAAGAGCTTTAGGAGTAACAAAGCTCTTTGTGAAGGGCTCGTCCGGGGAAATACTACCATCATGCCTTTTTCTGCCACCAAGCTGTGTTTCGGTTCGAAAAGTGTGGTTGCCAGTGAAATTACAGGTACATGAGGCTTAACATCTGTATGACTTAAGTTGATGGACGCAGGGCAGTGCTTCGTAGGGCACGTTCCTATCGTGCGTGTCTTACGAGGCAATGCTTTGTTATAGGTGATGGTTACCACTTGTACCACTAGTATAAAAATAAGTAATTGTCTCCTGTCCTCCTATTTAGTGTTAAAAAAAATTATTGTAAATTTGACGAAATACTAACGCCACTTAGCAATATTATCTATTATTAATGTTTATGTGTTTGCTTTAGCTATCAATAAATAATTTTCATTTCATTTTCATTTCCTGTTTCAGAATGTCCAAATAGAGAAATCTTCTAAAATGTTTGATAAATGGGTAAAAATGCCTATTCCTCTGGACTTCAAAGTCTACGTTTTCAACGTCACGAACCCAGACGAAGTCAACCAGGGGAAGAAGCCAAGTCTTGCACAGATTGGCCCATTCGTTTACAAGTAAGTTGATTTGATCCTATATTCTGTGCGTGTAGATGTTAACCTTACTTATCTTCTTGTCGTAGTAACACGAGTTCTTTCGAAACAATGTAGAAAGGTTTTAAAGTGCGCCTCAAACAGGCCCTTTCGAGCACTCGACACATGCTTTAGAACTTTATAGGTTCTACGAGGTGCCGATTTCCTCACGATGTTTTCCTTCACCGTTTGAGAATACTGGCACTGTGCACAACAATTTTTGAACATAAAACTCATTGTTCAACTCAACTCACATAACCTTACTGAAAAACACAGTGATAAAAAGTTCAAAAATAAATAAAAATCATCTTAAAAATTGCAATCAACCAAGTTGTGTGCAATCACATGGTCACAACATGCACCCCACAGTTTAGCAATAATAGCAGCGTTTTACCTGAAATAAAACGCATATTAATATACTTACCTCAGTAAAAGCTTTATAATGAGAATGCATTTCCGTTTCCGTCGATTTTAACCAGTTTTCGTACTTTTTACACCAAGTGCTTCCGGTCAAGTGGCGCCACCTGGCGGCCGCGCGCCATTTTGCTTCGTAAAATGTGCAGCGCCATTTTGGAATAATTGGCTTAGTTTCAGCAGGCAGAAATAAAAATGAAAGCTTTTACTGAGGTAAGTATATTAATATGCGTTTTATTTCAGGTAAAACGCTGCTATTAATGATACTGTACGCTCAGTAAAAGCTTTATAATGAGGATTTGTTTGTTATCGCCTGGTGTCGCCACTTGTAAGAGTTAGGTAACTCTAGCGCCAATGTGAATCTAAAAATATTTTACCACAATAAGTAGATAGGTAAAACACTGTAATGGCAACCTACAGTGTAGGTACAATATTAATAAAAACTTTATTTTACGAAAGTATACTATTTATCATTTGCTAATAATGATTCATTTATTACGATCACAACGTATTACATATTATCAATAATACAACTGATAACGAATATATAGGAATAGGAACTAGCTTCCGTTTGGTTAAATGTACCGAATTCATTTATTTATATCAGATTTAGCTATGATCTGATACTAAATAAGCGATCGTAAGTAATCATAAATTACCTGCTAAGCATGGTGACTAGGGAAAGCTTTCCCATAGACTACTAAATCTGTGGAGGACATTGTCTGGCAATAGACCTCTTCAGTATGTTATTTCAGATGAAGTAAGGATGTTTAATACGTCTAACAGATGTATGATATTAATAGATGTGTGATATTAATTGTTGTCTTTTATACCTCTCAATATCAAATTCA
Organism: Chloroclysta siterata; assembly: GCA_932294275.1. Lineage (NCBI taxonomy): Eukaryota > Metazoa > Arthropoda > Insecta > Lepidoptera > Geometridae > Chloroclysta > Chloroclysta siterata. The sequence continues at coordinate 15,049,833 of OW028588.1, forward strand.
TTAATCAAGAAGATAATTTTTTGTGAATGCGATTCATAGATCGAACTCTAGAGGTGCTGTAATAGCAGTCTCTCTAAACAACGATTTGATCCTCCAGCCTGCTATTGACTGTGCGTGAAAAACGCTTAACAAAATCTTTTATTTTACTGTAACAAGCAAATTAAATAATTTGGCTGTGTTGCATAATTAAGTTATTCAATAATTAATGAGAAGGAATTTGTGTTATCATGATCACTAAATTAATAATAGTTAACAAACATCTATAATTACTGCAATCAGTATTGAACAAATAAATGACAAAACTATTAAGTAGGTACCTACAAGATCTAATGTGGAATCATCAACTGCTAATATTATCTATAGTGATATTTTTTAGTCTTATTTTATTGAAACCACTTTTTCTCAACGTCTCAAACCGGAAACTTTGATTACTCTGACTCTCTACTTACTCTCTTCTCTTACTGACTTAGGAGTATCCTAAACGAGAGACCAAGAAAAGCGTCTGCATCATAACGTAAGAACCAAGCATTTATGTGAAAGTATCGAATGAAATTATTTGTAAAGTGCAAATCACAAAGAAATTATACTTATAATAATAATAAATTTAATTTCAGTGCTAAACAAGAAGTTAATAACGGTTGCAAACTACAGTCATGTTATCAGGGTATTTAAAACTATATTTTTTTTTTTTTTGTTTAAACAAAGAAAAAAATAATTATTGGTCCGTATTCAATAATATACTAGCATTTGCTTACTACAAAAATTAAATCTTCTTTTATTAGAGGTTGATAATTTGATAGGAAAGGTTTTCCAATGTGAAAGGTGCTGCTAGAGCTCAAATATTGAGGTTAGCGCGTCAAAGTTTTACTGCGGAACTATTAATGAGTAATATTCCATTGACAGAAATAGGTCAGCCGCGACATTGGGGATAACCGGTGGTAGAAATACCCACGTGAGTGGATACTCTATTGAATACTAAACGCATCGTGAAATAGAGTGATGGTTCCTTAGTTCTCAAAAAATATGCAAATAATATAATTGTAGGTAGGTTGAATGTCCTCAAATCTCAAAAATTATAATTGTAGGTAGGCTGCATGTGAAATTTCAGAGGCAAATAAATCGATTACGCAAGTTGCCTACTTTATAAACACTATGTTTACAAAGGCTAGTCATAGATGCCACTCGGGATGATGGTAGTGACATAAAAATACGGCCTGATTTTCGAACTTGGACACATGCCAAAGTGTATTTCGAATGGTAGTAATCGTAGTAGTAAAGATACGTTATTTCCATTTGATTGACATGAATTGATTTCATATCTTCTGTAAGTAGGCAAGCGACTGCAGTACAGACTGGTCAGCATCTCTTTTTAGTGTAAATATTTTGGTAACCAGCTGATAGGATTGAGCAATATGGAGTGTACCTACTCCAAGACCATATATTCAAAACATCTTTTAGAAATCTGTCAGAGTTAGGTAATGTAGCAACGATTCTTTTAGAACGCCTGTTGTAGGGTAGGGACTAGTCTAGTGAGGAATTCATGAACTTTGTTAATGATGAACATAATATGGATTAAGTTTTTATGAGCACTGATAATTGATTTCTCAAAATTAATAACGACGCTTTGCTTTTTAATGTTTAAACTGTAAATTTCTTCGTCGTGGTGTGCCTAATCAAAAACAAGTGATCATAGTGATGCACAGATTTTTGATATACATATAAACTGAATCTGAGCCAGTAATACTTAATAAACGTAAAAAGTAAAAATTAACTCAACTATATAACTTGAAGCTCAAAAGCTAAGTTAAGCCTACACTACCATTACCCAAACACCTAGGTTAGGTTTTATGTCTGGAACCTACAATACTTATTATACGTAAAAATAAACTTATCTATATAACTTGAAGCTCAAAAGCTTAAGTTAAACACACTACCAGTACCCAAACACCTAGGTTAGGTTTGGGTTAGGTTAGGTCAGGTCAGGTTTGGGTCCATAACCAGATAGGTTTTACTCTACAAAGTATGTAATGTTAAAATAATATTCATAAGAATATTGAAAATCATTATGAAACACATTTCAGCATATTGTTATTACTTATTTTTACAGCCAGCTAGGCGCTTGGCTAGGCATTTGATACGATAACTTTATCAATTTATTTTCTTCCATTGTGAGTGGAAGAGTTATAATAACTGTTTTGCTTATCACGTGGCTTATAACTGACTTTATGAGGTATTTATTTATATCTGTACTTACCATATTAATCTTCATTATTTAGCCATCTAAAACTTCTCTGAGCCTTAGGTTTTCACGATAAAGTCGCTAGTTTCTATTATGGAATGAAACTTTCTTATTTTCATTCATCATTACAATAGTGAGGGTTGAGAGATTTTAAATGGAAACTGGCTATAGGAACATACACCCCGCGAGGATGTACTTGTTACATGCATGTTTGTGCTTTGAAAGGCCATCGCACAAAGGATCGCACAAATTTTCACGCAATGGAACAGTTTTGCAAACGCCTAACTCTCTCGAAAGGCGGCTGTATGCTTGATAAGATTTCTTTTGCGAGAAACCAACAAATTTAGAAAAGAAAGTTCGTTTACTAAAATCTCATCTCAATCACACGTGATTGAACACAGTTTTACTAACGCCTAAACCCCCTTGAGAGGTGGCTGTTATATTGATTGGATTTCCTTAGAGAGAACCCAGCGAAATGAGAAAGCCATATATACTAATAGTTTTTACTAGTATGTAGTTCCACGCGATGAAACATAGGTTTTCAAACGCCTAACCCCCGCGAGGGGCGGCCAAAAAGGCTTTGCCTTTTTAATTTGACAGGATCAAACTTTGTTCACGTTCACCAAAAGCTACAGTTTCATGCGATGAAACATAGGTTTTCAAACGCCTAACCCCCGCGAGGGGCGGCCAAAAAGGCTTTGCCTTTTTAATTTGACAGGATCAAACTTTGTTCACGTTCACCAAAAGCTACAGTTTCATGCGATGGAACATAGATTTTCAAACGCCTAACCCCCGCGAGGGGCGGCCAAAAAGGCTTTGCCTTTTTAACGTGACAGGATCAACTTTGTTCACGTTCACTAAAAGCTTATACAGTTCCACCTGATGGAACATAGATTTTTAAAACGCCTAACCCCCGCTAGAGGCGGCCAAGAGGGCTTTGCCTTTTACCAAACTATGTTCGTTATAATCTACGACATTTGGGTTGGTGACCCGCGAACTAATCAAAAGTGATATTATATTACTTATGAAAATAATAAAGTGGGTAGGTAGCAAAATTCAAGAAAAGTGATTCTTCAGTTGTACGACTCAGATAAGCCCAAGAAAAAAGATTGTAAATACATCATGCAATATTTTTGTTACAGATAAAACTAAATTTCTGTTTAATGCAGTTTAGTATAATGCAGTTAGTTTTAAGTCGTATTTAGGCATGTTAACGTAAGGTATCATACGTTTTCCCCCCTTCGTTTGTTTCCAAAAGTCTATGAATACCTGAAGTATGTGAAGTAGCTATGTGCAGACTTCTAGCCTAAGCACTTGTTTCAAACAGCTATGGGGCTATTTTAAAGCAGATAGATCCTTTCTGTCTTGATATTAAAATTTGTGATCTTGGACCTCATCGCAAGAACAATGATGTTATAATATTTCCCGCTAACCATATTAATAAAAATGGAATCCTGAACCTGTTATACACCCTGAACCTGTATTGACAGACTGGTTAGTAAAGAAAATAGAAATATAATTTATTCTGCAGGTTTCTAGACTTAAAGAAAAAGAGCACGTAAGTAATAGTACCATACAGCTTCTGTGTGAAAGCAGAGGCTTTTATATCTAATATATTTCTGAAAAATCAACTTTGTAAAAAATATAATACCTACTAAATACACGTTCAAGTACCTAAACTGGTAATTTTTTGACTATAAGAACGTGATCCGAACGAAAAATCGTTAAAAAATTGATCACGGTCATCTATTTAAAATAAAGAGGGTTGTACTCACGGTTTTTTCCCTCTTTGCACAGTTTCACTTCACTTAATAAATTAAAATTTTCTTCATCTTTTAAGAATAAGATAAGATTTGAACATAAAATATTTATATGCAACGGTCGTCGCAGAGATAGCTGCTAGACACAAGTTGCTTCGACGGAAAACAAAACGCCAATGATTCCAAAATGGCGCTGCACATTTTACGAAGCAAAATGGCGCGCGGCCGCCAGGTGGCGCCACTTGACCGGAAGCACTTGGTGTAAAAAGTACGAAAACTGGTTAAAATCGACGGAAACGGAAATGCATTCTCATTATAAAGCTTTTACTGAGCGTACAGTATCATTAATGTAATTGTGATCCAAACAAGTTGTTACAACATTACCAAGACCTACCGTCGTAAAGCCTCATTATACAAAATAAAACAGACGCAATTTGATTTTTGACATAATAGTTTGGTATGTTGTATCTAGTTAGTTTATTATGTATCTTTATGTGGAGACCTATACAATTTGTAACATAATACCCCTATAATCCCGGAAGCAGGATATTCTACAGGTCATAGCGAATACCTTTTGTTTTACGACTTTTGAAATTTCGTAGTTTTTCATGCATGACCTATAAGAAACTAAACACAATATGAGGCAGCCCTATATTGTGTTTAGTGTTCCGTGTGTACGTTACCTTGGTACTTGCAAATTTCTGAGACAATATTAATTTTACTTTTGTAGGGTATTCCGAAAACGTTATATTCGACCTTTGCACACGTTAAAGTATTCCAGTGCCTGGTCTGATCACTTGGTATTTGGCCTTATAGAGGTATTAATTATCTTACACGTTGTATAATGGCCTCAGTGTTAGTTTTTTAAGTCGCTATTGTGTTTTAATGTGCCGATGGTTTTCCCAAAATAAAAACATAAATAATAAGGAGATAAATACAGAAAACTGAATGCTTATTCCTTTCTAGGGAGTACCGAGATAAAACGGTACTCAGCTACGGTGCGAATGATACAGTGAAGTACATGCTGAAAAAACATTTTCAGTACGACCAGGCTGCTTCTGGTTCGCTGACGGAAGACGATGAAATTACTGTCATCAACTTCTCATACATGGTAAATATATACATACACATATGGTTTATTACACAATTAGGTATACAGGGTGTAAAAATACCTTTTCCGAAAAATTCAGGGGGTTAAAGTACCCATCAATATGAGTCATGTTTTCTAAGAAAGGAAAGAAGGCATACAGATGTTAAGCCTCATGTGGCTGTAGTTTCACCAGCAACCACACTCTTCAAACCGAAACACAGCAACGCTGCTTCGTAGCTTGGCAGCAACGGAAAAGGCGGTAGTAGATACTTCCCCAGACGAACCCTTCACAAAGAGTGCTACTACTCTTAAAGCAGGGGGCGATATAAAGCCTTTTTTTTTCTTTTTTTTTTAGATTTCATTGTTTATTACAGGCAGCCATCCTGACGATAATAGACATGATGCCATCTCTTGCCCCCATGGTGAACAAGGCTTTAGAGCAGTTCTTTCCGAATCTCACGGACCCGTTCCTCAGGGTAAAGGCCAGGGATCTGTTTTTCGATGGAGTATTCCTTAACTGTGATGGCGATAATGCAGCTCTAGGTAAGAATCTAGGTTTCATACCTAAGCTACATCTAACCCAACGTTTATTAGGCTGGTGCATGCATAATTATTATTATCTAAGCTATTCTAAGCTTGGTTGCTTGGAACTGGTACCTAGATTTAAGTCGTTTCAAAATGATCTTGACCTTGACATAAGCAGTCAAATAAATTTCTTGGAAGAACAATTTTGGGCCTTCTACAACCACTGACTTTCCGCATCGGTCTGTAATCTTTGTACCTACGTCATTTAGGTATGTGTTGACTACCACGACTTTTACCAAGGCTCATAAAATTTTTTTTTTTTTAAACAACGAAAACTCTAGAAATTAACATATCAAAACCTATAATGGCACTTTACATCGTTATTCTTGTTTGCGTATAGGTTACCTACCTACTTCTTAATTTACAAAATACGACGATTTGTAGTGAAATATTTTTTGTGCTGTTAGCGTGGTAAGTACGTAAATACAAAACCCGTCGTTCACAAGCCTAACTCGCAATGGGCCGGTTTTTGCATGATAATATCATAATTTTTGCTGAGAGTTTCCTTGAGAAGGCACATACATAATAAACACTTAGATCTCAGGACTACATTATGACAAACCTGGTTATTAGGAGGTATCGCGCTAAACGAACTTGCATTTGCTTAATGAAATTGGAACCAAAAGGTTCTTCCTCTCTCACTTTCACTCGGTTCTGTTGGTTGCAATCCACCAAAGAGTGGAATTTATTGCCGTCTTATGTTTTTTTTTATTCTACTAGCTAATGGAACAAGCAGTTGGCCCACCTGATGTTAAGTGGTAACCATCACCTATAACAAAGCATTGCCTCGTAAGTCACGCTCGAGGGAACGTGCCCTACGGTGCACTATCCTGCGTCCATCAACTTGAGGCATACAGGTACTAAGCTTCATGGGCCTGTAATTACACCGGCAACCGCTTTCACACGCCTTTTTCTGCCGCCAAGAAAAAGGCGTGGTGGTAGTTCTTCCCTGGACGAGCCCTTCACAAAGAGCTCTACTACTCTTTATGTTTTTCCTGATCACTACATTTTGGCAAAAGTTTCTTCAAAAACGTTCTTCTCCATCTTCGGCTTCATATAGCTTGCCATCAGGTGATATTGTAGCTAAAGGACAGCTTATAAAATATAAATATAATACAACTAGGTACACTTATAAAGCATCACTAAAATTATTCCTATAGACTTTGTACCTGCCTATACTTTTTTGAATACTTAACTCTGATAATTGCATGTTGCTATGTAAGCGTATCAATGTCTATTTCGTGCGTTGATGAATAATTTGTAGGAATAACAGTTTTATTGGAATTAATTGTTAAATTTGAATAATCATTTATAATAATAACAGTTTTATTAACAATTAATAACATAGAATTCTTTTGTTATATTTTCTAATTGACAACTACAGTACCTAAAGTGGTAGGTACTTTTCCGCACGTTCTGAGAAAAAGTTTTTGTTATGAGATAGGACGATAAATCAGTTATTACATCGACCTACATTCAAGAGTAGTAGAGCTCTTTGTGAAGGGCTCGTCCGGGGAAGTACTACCACCACGCCTTTTTCTGCCGCCAAGCAGCGTTGCTGTGTTTCGGTTTGAAGAGTGTGGTTGCCGGTGTAATTACAGGCACATGAGGCTTAACATCTGTATGCCTCAAGCTGATGGACGCAGGGCTGTGCATCGTAGGGCACGTTCCTATCGTGCGTGACTTACGAGGCAATGCTTTGTTATAGGTGATGGTTACCACTTAACATCAGGTGGGCCATCAGCTTGTTCCATCAGTTGGTGGTATAAAAAAAAAAAAAAAAAACATTAAAAGTGTCTAAAATCATAATATTGATTCATTTTTTTTACTCCTATATTGAATAGTTAACTTGAAACTTTAAATAAAATCAATTCAGTAAAATTGCTCAGTATGCTCTGATTTCACCATGCTGTGTTAGATTATCAAAGGATTAAAAGGCCGTTAAATATGTCAAAATACGCGTTTGACATCTAAGGTTAGATTTAACGGCCTGTTAATCCTATAATAGTAACTAACAGAGCATGGTGAAATTAGCTCTGAACATTGTAGGTGATCAAACCTGTAAAATAAAACGAAGAGAACTTTTTTCACATAAAACTGTCCATCATCCTTTTAGAAATGTCCTCTATTTTTTAGGTCTAGTCTGCGGTAGAATAAAATCGGACACACCACCAACCATGCGGCCGGCTGAAGATGCTCACGGATTCTACTTCTCTATGTTTTCTCATGTAAGTAGAAGTTCATTAAAAAAAAAAAGTATTTATTTGGAACAAGAAAACAGAAGTACAAGAACAGATTAAAAAACGATGATATCCGCAGGAGTTAAAAAACTGTGTCGCGAATATCAACGTACAGCATAACACGTTCTACATACTGCCATAAAAACCTCGGTCTTTTAGTGACTCTCACATAAATTAATTTCAATTTATTAATATCATATTTTATGTATTATCTCAATGTTTTTAATTATTAATAGTTTTTATTTTATTTCAATGCAATTGTATCCGTTTTATATTAGATTTAAGTAGTGTAATGGTAATTAATGTACCGTTCTAATTAAATTAAAATAAATAAATAAAACAGGGGTGGATATACACAACTGCCACCTTTAATTCTAGTACATTTTTTAAATTACAATTTGGTTGAATTTTCACAAGAAATAGTTTATGAGTGTGCTCGTGTACCTACTTCTACGCTAATCGAACCTCAATTGTGTATGACTTAATAAGACGGGTTAATGTATGATTGCTTACACGATAATAAAAATGTTGCTCAGATGACAAAAACCGAAATTTACTAAATTAGGTATTACTCACTTTTCTAATAAAAGAGATAAAAGTTACTGTATATGTTACTGTCAATTTCTAGATGAACAGATCCGAGTCGGGACCGTACGAGATGGTCCGCGGGACGCAGAACATTCGAGATCTAGGCAATATCGTATCATACAAGGATAAAAGATCAATGGACATGTGGGGCGACAAGTACTGCGGCATGTTGAATGGCTCAGACTCCTCCATCTTTCCGCCTATCGACGAGAGCAACGTTCCGGAAAGACTGTATATTTTCGAGCCGGATATTTGCAGGTATTTAACTTTTTTCACCTTTTACTCACGCTGACAACTGCTGGGGAATAAAGGTTCTCCAATAGGAAATCGAAGCGGTTGACGCCCTCCTACCCGATGGACTGACGACATTGTTAAGATGGCGGGAACTCGGTGGATGAGAGGGCTTAGAATCGTTCTCGCTAGGGAGGGGAGGTTGACAGGGGAGGCTTATATCCAGCAGTGGACTGTGCTGATAATGATGTTGATGAACCTTTTTTATTATCATGCCTAGATGTTTGTTCTCCATATTTCATGTCTATTTATATCTCTACAAGCTGGTGCCCGCGACTTCGTCTGCGCAGGATTAGTCACACAATATCTTAATAAATTGTAACCTATGTGTTATTCTGATGTATAAGCTATATTATTGTAAAGTTTCATTAAAATCCATTCAGTAGTTTTTACGTGAAAGAGCAACAAACATCCATCCATCCATCCATCCATACTTACAAACTTTCGCCTTTATAATATTAGTAGGATAATCTATATGTTTTTATGACATGTTTGTGTTATAATAGGTCTGGTCTCTTGTTGAAATGATGTTACTTTTCTATTCATTGCAGGTCATTATATGCTAGTTTGATCGGTAAAAGCTCCATTTTCAACATGTCTGCGTACTACTATGAGATAGATGAGTCTGCGCTGGCGGCAAAGAGCGCTAATCCGAACAACAGATGCTTTTGTAAGAAGTAAGTAACTTGTTCTGTTCTTAGACATTGGAATGTACTGATATCCCGCCTAACGATGGAACTGAATGGACAGCCAAACAATAAGCGGGTAAGAAGATACTTCAGGTACCTGCCTAAGCTAAGCTGAAAACCTCAACTCTCTCTCTCTCTTGTCGTGTCACTAGTTTCTTTCGAAACAGTGTGGTGAAAGGATTTTAAGTGCGCCTCAATAGGTCTTTTCAAGCACTTGACACATGTCATAGAACTTTTTAGGTTTTACGACATGCCGGTTTCCTCACGATGTTTTCCTTCACCGTTTGTGAGTACTGGTATTGTGCACATACAATTTTGAACAGAAAAACTCATTGGTACACGACCGGTTTCGAACTCACGACCTTAGCATCGGAAGGCGGGGCCGCTACCACTAGACCACCAGTGAACCTCAACAACAGCCTTTCTCAAAGTGGGCTATAACGCCGCCTAGTGGGCAATAGAAGGCTACAGGGGAGCTTTAAGGGGCCCAGAGGCGATTAGGGGCCCGTTGAAAAGGTTGAAAAGGTTTAGGGGAGCGATGGCTGATTCGTGTTTTTCTAATATTTTAAAATATGTATTTTGGATTTATTTATAAATCTTTATTATTAGGCTACGACACCAACCTAGGAGATACACATCTGGCATATGTTAAAATGTAGGTATTATTTGGACGTGCCATGTCTGACTACTCCCCTTAGCCATCCCCCAAAATAATCCTTCCATCCATCCTGCTTGTTCCATCAGCTAGAGTATAAAAAAAAACTTAAAACTTAGATCATTCTTTAGTGTTCACCACAAACAATGGGTGACTTTATCGCTGCGAGTGATCTCTTCCAGGCAACCTTGCCTTGAAACTTGTACTAGTCATATCTACTCTAGACTCTACTCTCTACCCTAACTGGGCATTCAAGTCATATGGCTATTAATTTGTTAACTTACGTACCAGAAATTGGAGTGCCAACCATGACGGGTGCCTCCTCATGGGTCTCCTGAACCTGATGTCGTGTCAGGGCGCGCCGGCCATCGCGTCCCTGCCGCACTTCTACCTCGCGTCTGAGGAACTGCTGGAGTACTTCGCCGACGGCATCCGCCCTGATAAGGATCTGCACAACACTTACGTCTACATGGATCCGGTAAGCGACAAACTCTCCAGTATCCCAAGTCCGAGTTTTGTTTAAAAAATTATATTTAGTTTTTCGTAACGTCAGGCCTTTTTGTATGAGACTCGTGAGTTCTCAGCACATCCGATAAAGGCCGTTATCGAATCTCCATACAAGAGGCCCGAAAAAGATTTTAATATAGTCCTAAAAATTTAATATAGTGTAGATAAACATTATAAAACTAATAAAAATTAAGAGGCCTGACATTACGGAATACGAAAAATAGTAGACAAAAATGGGAACACAATAAGGGCCCCTAGCGGTCACGTCAAGAAGTCTAGTGACTCCATACCAAAACCCCTCAAAAAGCCCGTACCGCGCTCGCACGGTACGGGCGTATTTGAGTAAAACTCAATATACACAGAGTGTGGATATATGGATTGGTATGTATTCCAGGTAACCGGAGTTGTACTCAAAGGCGTGAGGCGCATGCAGTTCAACATAGAGCTACGAAAGGTCCCAGATCTGCCCCAGCTGGAGGGAGTGCCCACAGGCCTGTTCCCTTTGCTGTGGATTGAAGAGGTTAGTTTTACGATTCAATTTAGTGCCTGATTGACACTTGTGGGCGAAGGGGTATAGTAGAGCGGAATAGTTGGTCGACATTTCACCGAAAATGATTTATTAAAATAACAAGTTCACAGTAGGTAGGTACCTAAATGAAAGCCACATTATATCTAAACTGTCATAAGTATTTATTACCGAATACGGGGGAAAGTTTATTTAAATATAAGACAAGTACCTACAATCTAATAAATCTGCTTTTAATCAAGTCAATAGTTAAAATCAAGTTAATAAAGTCAAAAATAAAATTTTCTGAACGGTCGATTTTTCAAGCATTTAGAGACCATGCCGTAGCTGTACCGTAGACGTATCGTAGACGTGGCGTAGACGTTTATCAAAATTATGTAGCCTAGACCGCATAATTGCGGAGCACGTTTTAAAAAGATAAATTATAGTTTATCAGTGAATGTGAAGAAACTGGATCTCTATCTGGCCCCATGGTAGCAGTAGGGGTACCGTAGACGTGACGTGGCTTATGTGGCGTAGACGTACCGTAGCACATAAACAGCAAATAAATGTATATCTATGTCTAATTGAGTAACACAGGACACAAATATCCGAGAACATTGTGAGGAAACCGGCATGTCGTAGAACCTAAAAAATTCAAAACATGTGTCAAGTGCTCGAAAGGAGCCTTTGAAACGCACTTAAAATCCATTCACGAATAGTAAAAATTTTCGTTTTCAGGGCGCGGAAATCAACGAAGCCATTCAAGAAGAACTGAAACAGTCTCACCGCTTGCTCAGCTACGTAGAAATAGCGCGCTGGTTTCTGCTAGCTGCCGCGCTGTGCGGGGCTCTAGCGGCGGCCGTCGCATTGGCGCGCTCCACCCCGCTCTGTCGCAATAACAACTCTGTCAGCTTCATCTTGCGTCCCGGCTCGGAGGTCAATAAAGGACTGCACTAGATAACCGTGTTTTTTTATCGGCGGGTTTCAGCAAGTTACGCTGGCTGACGGCGTGTGGCGCTTATCTATCTAAGAGCTGATTTCACCATACTCTGTTAGTTACTAATCAAGGATTAACAGGCCGTTAAATCTAACCTTAGATGTCAAACGCGTACATTTTGACATATTTAACAGCCCTTTAATCCTTTGTTAATCTAACAGAGCATGGTGAAATCAGCTCTAAGAGTAGAAGAGCTCTTTGTGAAGGGCTCGTCCGGGGAGTACTACCACCACGCCTTTTTCTGCCGCCAAGCAGCACGCTGTGGCTGCCGGTGTAATTACAGGCACATGGGGCTAACATCTGTATGCCTCAAGTTGATGGACGCAGGCCAGTGCATCGTATGGCACGTTTCTATCGGTGTGACTTACGAGGCAATGCATTGTTATAGGTGATGGTTACCACTTAACATCAGGTGGGCCATCTGCTTGTTCCATCAGCTAGTAGTGAAAAAAAAACTATTATGGCGGCACCTACAAGAGCTGATCGGGTCTTGCTCCACTATCAACCCAAGGTCCTTCTCTGCTAATTTGCACAATATACCCCATTGCGGGACGTCAGTGCAGATCTTATTCCCCCACCTTGAATTAGAATCAGACGGTGGCACATAACATCGCTATTCGGTAGAACATTGATGGTCTAGCTAGTGGTAGCGACCCCGCCTTCCGATCCTAAGTTCGTGGGTTCGAAACCGGTAGTTCACCAATGTTTTTTTCTGTTCAAAAATTTGTCACAATGCCAGTAGGTACTCTCAAACGGTGAAGGATAAAATCGTGAGGAAACCGGCATGTCGTAGAACCTAAAAAGTTCCCTAACATGTGTCAAGTGCTCGAAAGGAGCCTCATGAGGCGCACTTAAAATCCTTTCACTACACTGTTTCGAAAGAGTGTTTTGTTCGAGAGTTTCGAAGTGACACGACATGAGAGATTCGGTATTCGCATTTTTATTTGCTCTAGTATTTGCGTATTCGTCTAGCTCGTAATTTTTCATAAATAAGTTCATAGTGATTTGATATCTTTCAAAATGCTTAAATGTACGAGCAAGAGGTATTAGTAGTTGCCATAGCCTTGCCGATTTAACCCTCAACGTGACTGAAAGCCCAACATAGCCTGATTACTATAAGTTAGTTAGGGTACCTACCTACCTACCTAGATCTATGATTCCAAGGAATTCCATGGTCCGAACGTAGATAAACGGGAGTACAATTTTCATGATCTTCAGTAGCTTTCTAATAGTAAGTTGTTTTTGTGAAAAAATTACACATCGATCATTACATAATCATTAAAGAATAAACACCAATTCACAATATAATCATTTAATCTGTATCAGAGCCGTCCGATTCGTCTCCCGAGTCCATTTTCCGAAGCACGTCGTCGGTTTCCATCGCGAGTGGCTCCTCCTTGGGCGTCAGCTCGCCGACCGTTTGAATGCAGCGGATCGTGTATTTATTAAAGTCGCAACTGAAACAACATACATTTTTATCACATCTATTCGCAATGGGCTAGTTTTTTTTCGTAATCAGTGATTAAAATAAGTCATTAACCCTTCAAAGGGATTCAAAGATAAGAAGATCACTCTGAAGAGTGACAAGAACTTATGTGACTCTCGCTCGCACGTTTCGACATGTTGAAAGATATAAAATCACTAAACTCATTTTCGAAAAATCGCAATCAACCAATTTGTGTGCAATCACATTGCACACAGTTAAGTAAAAATGTCAGTTTGATCGATACATGTTTTCCTACTCAAAAGTTTGCTTTACTAGTTTTCGTACATAAGCAAACTTTTAAGTAGGAAAACTGATATCGATCACAATGACTTTTTTACTTAACTGTGTGCAATGTGATTGCACACAAAATGGTTGATTGCGATTTTTCGAAAATGAGTTTAGTGATTTTATATCTTTCAACATGTCGAAACGTGCGAGCGAATAGTTGTTTGATAGTTGTCAGCCCCTTAAGGGAAGGTCGTGGATTGAAATCCCACGCGGATAATACCTTTTGGGATATTATAAAAAAATATTTGTGATTTCCTTAAGTCTAGATAAACCAATAAAAATATTACTCCGTTCGTTATCTCGCACTTGACCTTCAAAACGAGCAGATGATAGGTAATGATCAATTGCTACAACATGATAGAAACTGATTATAACTTTAAGAATACTGCTCATAGCATTTTGAACCTTAGCCAAAAGAAACAATGTTGAAAGTCGTGTGCGTGTGACATCAGAACCGAAGGCCCCGCCAGCTAGATACCTGGATTTTATGCCAAGGTTTTGTGGTGATTTTGTAGTTCCCCATTCTTTTAATTTGTAGTTATTCAGTTCAAAAGTTATTTGCATTTATGTGTTGCATGTACATGCACATGCAACACATAAATGCATGACTCATGCATGTGTATGCATGACTTATGATCAGAAAGCGTACCGAAAAGGACGCAAAATGCGCGGGCGAATTGTTTGGCGTACCAGTTTTCGTACATATACCAACCATCTTGGAGGAAAACTTGTATGATTTAAAATGATATTTATACGGAACTGTGTTTAATGTGATTGCACACAACTTGGTTAATTTTTCATAATTAAATTCAGTTTTGAGGGCGTTCTTCTTTTACTATGCATAAGTGCGAAAACTAATAAAACATTGGTTTGAAAACTTATTTCGATCAAAATGATATTCTTGCTGAAATGTTATTGTTGTCCATCAGCTTGAGGCATACAGATGTTAAGCCTCAAGTGCTTGTAATTTCACCGGCACCCTAAAAACCGAAACAGCAATTCTGCTCGGCAGTAACATGCTACTAACATCTTGCTAAGCTGCGTATGCTTCACTGCTAGTTGCTTCTCGAGCGCCAGAAGAGCTTCAGAGGGCAGCTTCCTCCGGGAAGCGCCGAGCAAGGCGCGCGTCCACTGAAGCAGATGGTCCAGGTGTCGGCTGTGCTCCAGCAGACGCGCCACCGAGCCGAGCAGACGGTCCGCATACTCCATCTCTAACTGCGCTACCGTTATACTTACTGAAAGTGAAAACAAATGTTACAAATAACTCACACAAACTTTGTCTTGAGACCACTGGTGGTCTAGTGGTGGCTTTCCGATCCTAAGGTCATGGTTTCAAATCCGGTCGTGCACCAATTATTTTTTGTAAATAAATACCTAGCATTTTTTATTGTCCGAGAGCCTTTTAAGTTAGTTGAAATAACATGTTTGCAGGTTTATTCGTATTTTAATTTAAATCGAATAACAAAAAAATTGTATTTTAAGACAAAAGGCTTCTATAAGGCTTTATTCTTCGAGGCAATGTTTTGTTATAGGTGATGGTTACCACTTAACATCAGGTGGGCCATCTGCTTGCCATCAGCAAGTAGTATATAACAAAAACATACAGCAATTTTTATAGGCAGAATTTTAGTAACAGCATTATATCCTAAACATTAGTTACATCACTTTTTCTCGTTATAAGAAACTTACTATCACTAGATGGTACAGATTCGATGCATTCCTGTAATATAGAGAGCTCGTTCAACTGGACTGCTCCGACTAACGCCGCACCCCATGACTTCTCTTTCAGCAGTTTCTTCACAGCAAATGGAGTGGTACCGGATTCGAGACGAAATGGCCTGGAATAGATACATTCGTTATACATTTTAATAAGCGCTTGCGCTGAGCAATGAGGGCAATGAGCGCCCCTTGTAGTATAAAATTCCATTCAAAAATGTATGTGCACAATGCCAGTACTCTCAAACGGTGAAGGAAAACATCGTGAGGAAACCGGCATGTCGTAGAACCTAAACAGTTCTATAACATGTGTCAAGTGCTCGAAAGGAACCTCGTGAGGCGCACTTTAAATCCTATCACCACACTGTTTCGAAAAAAACTAGTGACACGACAAGAGAGAGCATGTTATGAAATTATCAAGTACTTTATTTAATAAAAATAGTTACCTGAAAGTGCCATCGACGCCCGCATTCTGACTGTACATGAGCAGTCCCTCCGTGGCCGCCACGGCGAACCCTTCTCCCGTGGGCGAGAACCGTACGCAGAATACTCGGACCTATTATAGATAAATCATACGATAAAATTATTAAATATATCTAATATTATCTAAATATCTTTTAAATTTAATAAAACAAAAGAATTGGTGGACTTCCAACACTATCTACTACCTAGCCTCAAACTAAGCCAAATCTTGTAATATGAGAACTAGATAACTGATATAATACATTATATACTTTTTTTTTTAAATATATACTCATATAATAAATAACACCCAGACAAAGAACAAATATTTATGTTCATCACACAAATGTTTGTTCTCGGTGGGGATCGAACCCACGGCCTACGGCGCAGAAGGCAGAGCTACTACCCACTGAGCTGTGAAGGCTGTCGAATTTAATTTTCAAAACTTGCTGATGGAACAAATAGATGACCCAAGTACGTCACGCTCGATATGAACGTGCTCTGCGTCCACCAACTTGAGGCAAACAGGGTACATTATGTATTTAATCACAAAATACTTAGTCCTAAGTCCTGACAATGTTAAATCTACATAATATGCATTATCATACATAATAATGCAATAAATATCCTGATTACCTCTGGTTTGGTCTGCCTGTCGGCCATATCCCCTTGCCTGACTCCCGGCAGCCGAATGTTAACATCACCACCTTCGAGATCCGCTCTCTCTTCTACCAACGCAAGGTTACCGAACTCTGACATCATGCGCCGCTGGATGAAATCCTGGAACGAAACATAAGTATTTAAACATAGCAGCTACAATATATACCGTTCAATTCAAAGTCAAAAGGTATTCAACTTTAGCAGTTTCATCGTTTTATTTTGTATTAACGAAATTATAGAGGACAGAAAATTGCCTGAGTTGCTTTCAGAAAAGGTACCCTGCTTGCAGCTTCACCTGATGACACACAAGGTCCATCTGATGTTAAGTGGTACGCATCACCGATGACAAAGCATTGCCTCGCAGGGTCACGCACGATATGAATGTACCCTACGATGCACTGCCTTATGGGATTAAACTAAATAAACCAATTCATATTAAAGGTAAGCATTAATCATAAATAAAAATATATAATTTACATTTCAAACGGGACAAACGAAAATTATGGACCATGATTTGTGCGGTTGATCGTTTCCCGATATTTCGTGATCATGGCGTATGTAACTGTGCCGAAATATCGAGAAACAATCAAACTGACAAATCATTGTAAATATCCCGTTTTAAACGAAAATTATGTTCATAACCATAATTTTAAAAGTAATAAATAAAAAATTCTGGTAAGTCTTATAGTCTTAAGTTATCAGACCGATAGGGATGTTGCTGTCTCTTTTCGTTGTCATGAAAGTGACAGTGACAAGTATACTCTATAGAGCCGCTATAAAAAGGCAGGGAATATAAATAAGGGCCTGCGTATAAACCTTTATAAGCAACTTACATTAACTGCGTCTAGAGATCTGTTCTGTGTTATTTCAAACTTCTTGATCAGGATGGCTTCTTTGACGCTGTAGAGGCACACATGCTTCGAGTTGCCTCCTCCGAGTATGCAGGCGCCGTCGGCCGAGTAGCAAATCGTTGTGAACGCTCTGAGAACGTAATAAACATTATTATTGTATCAGCCAAAAGTAGTAGAGCTTTAGAAGGGCTCGTCCGGGAAATTACTATGTAACAAGCAGCCTATTTCTGCCGCCAAGCAGCGTTGGTGAGTTTCGGTTTGAAGGGTATGATTGTCGGTGAAATTACAGGCAACATGTATTTTAGTTTGTCAGGTACTTAAAAACTTATTGGCATGCATTTAAATTTTAATTACAGAGTTGCCTGAAATAAAATTTTATTATTATTAGTTACAACATAGATAGATTAAAGAAAGATCTTTATTGCACACAAAAAAAGAAACTTAAAACTACTACGTACAATGGGCGGTCTTATCGCTAAATAACGATCTTAACCAGACAACCGTTGGATGAAGTGAACTCATGAAATTTAGAAGGGGTGCTTGTGTGCGTGGAGATAAAAATGAAATAATAAATAAATAAATATTGGTGGACTTTGCACACAATACTATCTAGCCCCAAACTAAGCCAAAGCTTGTAATACGTGAACCAGATAGCTGATATAATACTTAAATACTTTTTTTGTTGTAAATACATACTTACAATATATAACAATAAATAATTAACCTGCTTAATTAATTAATAATCAATTAATTAGGTAAATATATTACATACAAATACTTACTTAGTTTTCAACATTTTCTGCGGAGTGATAAGGTCTGTGTCCGCTCGGCCGGCGCCCAAATCATTCCTTCCCTCGACGCTGCCGGTCTGGTCCATAGTACGTGTGTTGAAGAACGTTATATTGCCGTCCAATGTTGATACTGCTAGCTGGAATTATAAAAGTCAAAACTCTTTATCGCCTTTTTTATACAACTAGGTGATGGTAAAAGCGGATGGCCCACCTAATGTTAAGGTGTAACCATCACCTATAACAAAGCATTGCTTCGCAACTCACGCACGATAGCAACGTGCCCTGCGTCCATCAACTTGAGGCATACAGATGTTAAGCCTCATGTGCCTGTAATTTCACCGGCAACCACACTCTTCAAACCGAAACACAGCAACACTGCTTGGCGGCAGAAATAGGCTGCTTGTTACATAGTAATTTCCCGGACGAGCCCTTCTAAAGCTCTACTACTTTTGGCTGATACAATAATAATGTTTATTACGTTCTCAGAGCGTTCACAACGATTTGCTACTCGGCCGACGGCGCCTGCATACTCGGAGGAGGCAACTCGAAGCATGTGTGCCTCTACACGGCAGAAAAAGGCGAGATGGTAGTAATTCCCAGGATGAGCCCTTCACAAAATCTCTAATACTCTTAAAAAATGACTGCCGTAATACATTTTCTACTGATGATAGTCAGCAGTGGTTAGTTTACCTCCTCGGCGTCAGGTCTGAAGGCCACTTGCAGCGCGTCGCTGGACAGTTGAATGGTGTCGCAATCAGAGCTGGTCTCCAGGCAGTTCCACAGCTTCACAGTAGAGTCCCAGCTGGCGGACGCGAGGCGAGAACTAGCGGGCGACGGACTGAAGGCCACGCGCGATACGGGCGCTTCGTGCCCTACCAACACCTGCAAAAATTAATAACTGATGGAGATTCTGAATTGAGATGTTGACAACGGACATTTCACATTTTTCAGAACTCTGAAAAAAATTATATCAATAAAAAAAAAAGTAGAAGCAAAGCGCTTGGTGCGGACAGTTGGTATGTCAACCATGAATGGATGTCTCGTTTCCGTACGTCTGGTGGTCCGATTGGCATAACGGGGACGAGGGGATCAAGTTGTGGAATTCGCACACTCTGAAATAAATGTTACAACGGTATCTTACATCTAGGAGCTTGCCAAACTTGATGGACCAGATGAAGATCTCGAAGACGTCCTGTCCGCCCGCGGCGCATAGCTCGCTGCTGGCGTCTAAAGCTACGCAGCTGAACTGCACCAGGCTTGGAGACGTCAGCGTACGGAAGTTACGGTACCTGAAATGAAATTAATTTAAATATTTATTTAAAACCAAACGTCTGTTAAAAACATAGATAGATAACACTTTATTGTACACAAGAATACATCATAAATCTTGGCGTAACTTAAATAAGTACAATGGCCTTATCGCTTAAACCGATTTCTTCCAGGCAACCTTAAAGAGGTGTGATGGTAGTACGAGCCCTTCACAAAGAGCTCTACTACTCTTAAAAAGTCAAAAGTTGAAACAAGCACTGATCAATCTGAATGGTTCACCTGCTATTTTCTGAAACTACTTTTTTACCTCGTCAAATCGTAGCAGCGTACAGTGCCATCTAGCGACGAGGACACTAGAAACTTCTTATTGGAACTGAACACGACGTCAGTCACGGTAGACTTGTGCTCTTCAAAAGTCACAAAACAGAAGCCATTACTGGTATTCCACACTTTTACCTGAAAAAAGAGACATGATAATTATTATTATGATTATTATTATGAGCCCTCCCCCATTCCTCCAGACATCATAATAATTATGAGCCCTCCGAGTCCCACTGGTGGGCTCATAATAATCCCCTCCCCCATTCCTCCAGACATCGCGATCGTAAGCTATGGTTGCCCAGTCCGTCAGGTAAACATCATGCTCATTCCGCCATCTCGTTTATGAAATTAATATTATACTTATTCAGAGAGCACTGGTGGTCTAGTGGTAGCGGCCCCGCCTTCCGCTCCTAAGTTCGTGGGTTCGAAACCAGTCGTGCACCAATGAGTTTTTCTGTGCATCATGCCAGTACTCTCAAACGGCGAGGGAAAACATCGTGAGGAAACCGGTATGTCGAAAGGAGCCTCTTGAGGCGCACTTAAAATCCTTTCACCACACTGTTTCGACAGAAACTAGTGACACGACAAACGACAGAGAGAGAAATAAATATTGGTGGTCTTTCCACCCAGCAAGCTCCAAGAAAAGCTTGTAATATGAGTCAGGAAGCCTTACATTCTCCAGGCTAAAAAGGCAGAGCATCCAGGGTCTTACAATGAGATTCGCTGACAGAGAGAGTGAAAGAAAATAATCGCTGGACTATTAGTCGCGTTAAACACTCGCTGCAAACTCGGTCATAAATCATCTTAACACTAGTGTTGAGAGTACTCGGCGCGGACGCATGCACGTTATCGATAAAAAGAATGACTCGGCGAGAGCGCCCGGTGGTTGCGCAGTCGGAGAGGTAATTATCGGTAGTCGGTATAAATGTATCGATAGTTCTTATCGACTCCAATAATGCACATCTCTGCGCATAAACAAAAGGATCTTGCCGTTCTCCTAAGTGCGAGAGAGAGAGCAATATTGCTATCTCGTTCCGATAATTTATGATCGTGTTTGTAGCGAGTGTTTAATGCGACTATAGTCTCTTTTACAACGCCAAACTTATGGACATCAGATTGGATTATTGTTAACACAGACAGATGTCTAAAGGGCAGAATATAAAAGCAAAAAAAATGTTTTCGATACCTTTCCGTCATAGCCACCGGTCACAACATAGAGTCCATCGGGAGAGTAGGTGACACACGTCATATCTAAAGAATGACCTTGTTGCTTCATCACGTACTGTTCACCTATAAACAAAGAATTACCAACACTCATAATGAATAAAAAAAATGCGGGCTTGATGGATAGGTGTTATAGCTTGTTATAAAACTGCTATAGATATTAATAAATAAAAATAAATAATGGAGGACTTTCCACACAGCACTATCTAGCCCCAAACTAAGCCAAAGCTTGTAATATGGGAACCATATAGCTGATATAATACATTTTTTGTAAATAGATACTTATAATATTATTTTACACCCAGACAGAGAGCAAACATCTATGTTCACCACACAAATGTTTGTTCTCGGTGGGGATCGAACCCACGGCCTACAGCGCAGAAGGCAGAGCTACTACCAACTGAGCTGTGAAGGCTGTCAGAGATGGTGAAATGGATCATATGGATGATAATGGATGGAACTCAGGGGAAATGGATAATTGTGTCGTCTCAAGAACTACACCAACCCATTAGCAAGAGCCCTAGTAGACCTAACAACACTAGGAGGTTGAAAAGATGTCACATCCTGGACAACCTCAACTAAAAAAATAAAGGCGGAAAAAGACTGCTGCGTCTGGACCCGAATCGCCATTCGTCCATCCACTCTTCCCCCTATAGTCCACCAACTGGGTGGACTATAGGGGGAAGAAGTAGTTTTTTTAAGAGTAGTAGAGCTCTTTGTGAAGGGCTCGTCCGGGGAAGTACTACCACCACGCCTTTTTCTGCCGCCAAGCAGCGTTGCTGTGTTTCGGTTTGAAGAGTGTGGTTGCCGGCGTAATTACAGGCACATGAGGCATAACATCTGTGTGCCTCGGGTTGATGGACGCAAGGCAGTGCATCGTAGGGCGCGCTCCTATCGTGCGTGACTTACGAGGCAATGCTTTGTTATAGGTGATGGTTGCCGCTTAACATCAGGTGGGCCATCTGCTTGTTACATCAGCTAGTAGTATAAAAAAAAAAAAAGATGGTGATATGATTGAGCCAGCGGTGTCGATTCTGTTGTTAGGCTAGCTAACTAAACTTGTGTCAAATATGAAAGATCTTATTCTGTTAAAACTAAGGTTCAAATTGGCATACGAGATGGATGGTAAGAAATCGCAAAGATACCTGCAATTTTACCGTTTTTTTATTTTGAACATATTATTTTATCATTTAAGAAACAAAATCCTAAAACATTTAAAATTATTTAATTCTCTATACCATTAAACACATAAAACTGTGACGGGAATCCTCAGTCAGGAGTCCTGAATATCCTGACTCAGGACAGTCAGTAACGTAAGAGTTTCATATATTTGTAGATGAAAGAAGTTATTTAACTTACTTTGCCACTCCCATACAAGCAGTTGTCCGATATTAGGGCATCCGAACGCTATCCAATCGCCCGGCTGGGATATAGCGATGGAGCTAATTCGGTGCTCGGAGATATTCAGCGTATGTATTAGGTTCACGTCTGGCATTTCGTGGAGGAAGAATGTACCGTTTGAAAATCCTGAAACGTACATTTATCGACTAATATAATAATAATATTGGTGGATATTGCACACAGCACTATATATCCCCAAACCAAGCTAAGGTTGTACTATGGGGACCAGATAGCTGATGTACTTATTGTTTTTTTTTTTGTAAATCCATACTTATAATTTATTATACAACCCAGACAGAGAACAAACATCTATGTTCATCACAGAAAAAAATGTTCTCGGTGGGGATCGAACCCACTGCCTGCAGCGCAGGACAAACAGAACAGACAGAACTACCTACCAACTGAGCTGTGGGGGCTGACAAACTTCTTTTCCTAAAAAATTGACGGGTGTCAGCCTCTTAGAGAAGACGGACATCACAGAATCTCAGTTCGGATGAAACCACTAGAATACCTCAATTTTTTTTATTTGTCATTTATTTTTTATACCTTTTTCTATTGTATGTTCATTTATTATTATAGAGGTGGTTGCCTATATCTTTTGTTGGCAATCCTAAATAAATAAATAAAGAAACAAATATAGTTTTTATGCAATAGTAGTGTGTGTTACCTGTGACTAGAATCTTGGTTTCCTTATGGTACTGAGCGGCGGTTATCTTGACCTTATAATCCGCCTGGCGAATCGCGTCGCCGATGTAGTGTCGACCTAGCTTCTTGTAACTCAGCCTATTTTCTCTTTCTGAATCCTTTCTCTGCCGTATTTCATCCTTTTTACTATCATCCTCGATATCCTGTCAGAAAAGGTAAGGTAAGAGGTAGGCACGAAAATGTTACTTTCTTTTTCGGGACCACCACAGCCTTATACTATAAGGCAGGGATGGCGAACCAATGGCACGCGACACAATATTTTGGGCACGCCACGGATCAAAACGGTTTGCATTTTTAGTTCAGGTACTTGGCTAAATTGCCTTCCGGGCTGCTGCAGCTCTTGGAACCCCGGTTGGAATATTCGTTGAAATTATTATAATTAATGTTGTTACACTTTGGTTGAAATTATTTGTAGGCATGTCTATGGCCACATATATATTCTTAGAAAAAATGGCACGTTGATTCAATAAGGTTCGCCACCCCTGCTTTAAGGTATCTTTAAGTGGTAGTTATTTTTGACAGCGCCATCTAGTTTCAAACCAATCAAAGCTGCGATAACCAATCCGCCTACCAAGGATAATGACTAAGGGGTGAGGCCTATGTCCAGCAGCAAACTTATACAGGCTGATGATGAAATAACCTTGATCAACTTGATGATAGAACAAGCAGATGGCCCACCTGATGTTAAGTGGTAACAATAACCTATAAAAAAGCATTGCATCGTAAGTCGTGCTCGATAGGAACGTGCCCCACGATGCCCTGCCCTGCGTCCATCAATTTGAGGCATACAGATTTTAAGTGCCTGTAATTACACCGGCAACCACACACTTCAAACCGAAACACAGCAACGCTGCTTGGCGGCAGAAAAATCATCATCATCCACAACCCGACTTCACCCACTGCTAAGTAAAGGCTTCTCTTTGTACTTGCCACAGTTGACGGTCCTGTGTTAGTCTCACCCAGGTCAACCCACGATGTTTGTCACATTGCCTCCATCTCGCCGCAGGACGACGGACGCTTTTACGCCCAGTTCTTGGACGCCATTCAGTAACATAATGACCTCAATAATACTAACATATTCCTTGTCCTTCTCAATAACTTTTCTCTCGTCGATATCATCTTCACTATCTGCGTCGTCTTGTTGTATTTTCCTACGTTTCTGGTGAGAGATTTGAACCTCGGATACAACGAGGTCGTCCGGGTCTATAGTCGCTTCCCACAAAGTGACCTGTTGCCAACATCAAAATAATATAAATGGACTAATATGTATTTCGTTGTTTTTTTTATTATTTTAATACTACTTGCTAATCGGACATGCATATGGGCTCACCTAACGTTAAGTCGTAAGCATCATTTATAACAAAGCAGTACCTCGAAATTCACGCTTGATCGGAACATGCCCTGTGCAAGATATTAAGCCTCATGTGCCTCTTATTTCACCGGAAGAACAGAAACTATATATGTAAAGTTATTTCATAGAAAAATTTACACATATTTAACAAACATAATGTATATGTAACAAAGTTATATCATACAGCCTTCACAGCAAAGTTGGTAGTAACTCTGCCTTCTGAGCCGTATGCCGTGGGTTCGATCCCCACCGCGAACAAACATTTGTGTGATGGATGAACATACATGTTTGTTCTCTGTCTGGGTGTTATATAATATTATGAGTACATATGTATTTACAAAAAAAAAGTATTTAACTAGTGTATCAGCTATCTGGTTCCCATATCACAAGCTTTGGCTTAGTTTGGGGCGAGACAGTGCTGTGTGGAATGTCCACCAATATTTATTTATTTATATTAGGTGGCAGTCTAGAATCGTCTAACTATCTCATGCTGGTCCTTCTGCGCATTTTGTGGGATTCAACTGTGGTCCTAGAATAATTTCTTATTTAAAATCAACATACCTGTCCATTCCTACTAACAGTAATAAGATCTAAACTCTTCTTCTCAAAGAAGACCCCAACAATCTTATCTGTATGCCCACTTAAAGTAAACATGTTCAAGTTATCCAGGTAGTCAACGGTGTATATCTTCGTGGTGGTATCTTTGGAGCCGACCGCAAGGAGTTTGGAGCAAGCTGACCAATCGAGGCACGTGACCTCGTCGTGGGCTTTATTGAAGACACGCTTCATGGTGAAGGAACGGAACTCGCCGGTGAATGTGCAGGGAGCTGTCATTATGAACACTGGAAATGGCGAGAAAAAAAGTTAGAGCACTGGTGGTAGTGGTAGCGGCCTTTCGATCCTAAGGTCGTGGGTTTAAAACCGGTGGTGCTCTAATGAGTTTTTCTGTACTCTCAAACGGTGAAGGAAAACAGTGATGTGAGAGCAGTAAGGTCGGCGGATGTCGGCAATTGTGAAGTTAGCCGCGGGACCTATGGGGACCTATGGTTTTGTGTCACTGCATAAGGTCTGAAATTGCTCAGACAAACAGTCTTCTCGTTTGCCTAGACTCGCCGCCAGAACTGTACATTATACATACCTAAGTTATCACAGCAAGCGGCAAAGTACTTTCCGTCTGGGCTGAATTTGACAGCGTTTACAAGCTGCTTAAACTTGTACTTATGTATTACGTTGCAGGTAAGAAGACTTATCATCTGAGCTTCACCCTCTGGAAGAAAAACGATAGTTTTATTTATTTATTTTACTTTTATATAACTGTTACTGCTAACACGTAATAATAACATAGGGTTTTATTGTATTTACATACAATAGTCGCTAGTAAAAACTTTTCATTACTGTTACTGTACCTATTATTTTAGTATATATTTATTTAGGTATATCTTTTTATATTTTAACCCTTAGCGTTTTGGCTTAGCTACTTCCGAAACATTCTAAGTGCGCCTCAAGAGGCTCTTTTCGAGCACTTGACCCATGTTGTAGAACTTTTTAGCTTCTATGACATGCCGGTTTCCTCGATAAAAACAGGTTTCGCTTTAAGTATTTGATTCCTGAATGCAATAACAGAACCCACAGCAACTCATTCTATCACCATGTTGAAAATGTTTTTGTGACAGAGTAAGTGATAGAAGACTGGAAATGGCAACAATCTTGATGATAAAATACTTGCAGGCATTTCAGTCTTAGACTTAGGTAGGAACAAAGCCTATAGTTCTTTCGTATGATAATTTTTACAAGATAATATAATAGCAAGCTCTAATGTGGTACCAATAAAAAAGTGTGTGGTAAATTTTTGTAAATGAAGTTGGCTGGTCACTGTCTATCTATCTCAAATTCCTCAGAACTGTACCAAATTGGAACCACAACCAGAGCTGGTTATGTTTTTTTTTATACAACTTGCTGATGGAACAAGCAGATGGCCCACCTGATATTAAGTGGTAACCATCACCTATAACAAAGCATTACCTTATAAGTCACGCACAATAGGAATGTGCCCTACGATGCACTGCCCTGTGTCCATCAACTTGAGGCATACAGATGTTAAGCCTCATGTGCCTGTAATTACACCGGCAACCACACTGATCAAACCGAAACACAGCAATGCTGCTTGGCGGCAGAAAAAGGTGTGGTGGTTGTACTTCCCCAGACGAGCCCTTCACAAAGAGCTCTACTACTCTGATTGTGTAGTATCTTACTTTCATTGACTGCCAATAGGGTAGATCCATTTGGAGACACATCAATAGCTGTGTAGTTGTATTGACCTTCAAAAGACAATGTGTTGCTCTTATTCCTGAAATGAAATATAAATGATATCAACAACAGGTTTTATTATGAATTATTGATTAATTTAGGTAATTTTCTTACAGTAAACCTTACGGTAAATCTTGTCTTGGTACTTAGTACTAAGAAATCTGAGGGTATATCT
This sequence comes from Chloroclysta siterata, assembly GCA_932294275.1. Classification (NCBI taxonomy): domain Eukaryota; kingdom Metazoa; phylum Arthropoda; class Insecta; order Lepidoptera; family Geometridae; genus Chloroclysta; species Chloroclysta siterata. The sequence goes on from OW028588.1 coordinate 15,076,989, forward strand.
GTAGGGATACCTTGCCTGGGGATAAAAGTCGTGAAGGCAATTTATGTTTCTTTTTTCTTACAATCTTCCCTTGAATGCTGTTTTTTGTTTTCCCAGGTGGTTCAACCATTTTACATCAATAAGACAGTGCCACATTGTAATGGTAGAGATTCTAAAACATTGAAACCTTGAGTGCCAAAATGATTTGGGCAGCCCCTTACAACTCCAGAAACCCAATGACTTAATATAGTCAGGAGTAGAAAATATTATAATATGGTAACAATTAAAAAAACTAACTAGTTAATAAAACTTACTGTTTAAGATTATAGACTGTGATTTTATTCCCAACTGGACTAACAACACAATTTCCATCATTCGTAAATAGAACGTCTCCACGTCGGTACACTGTTCCCAGGAGGTTTTGAAACTGAAACATGATGACAGTTAGGGTCACAATAAATTGAATTAAAAATTCACTCAAAAGTTATCGGAGAGAAATTTTACAAACAGTAGTTAGAATTATATTAAATTGGTGGGTGATTATTATTAATTGCTATTGATGTAATTATTATTTTATTTTTTTGTTAACATGGAGAGTGGAGAAAAATAGGGGAGACCTATGTCTCCCCTATTTTTCTGCAATCTCCTTGGTTAACTCTTCCCACTTAAACAAATTAAACAATTTTTTTTTTTATTAATTAATTTATTGTTTAATACCATAAAATTAAGTTCACAATTTCTTTCACCATACACCCATTTGAAGTTCAGATAGGAGAGTATTCATAATAAATTTAATCCTAAGGGAATGAGTGAGGTGCTTGAAACATAAGTAGGTAAATGTATTTTTGGTAGATTACCAATGAATTTTTGTACTTATTTATATAATTATTTTTTAGTCCCTACAAATTACCTTGTAGTGGAACTTCATCGTTAGTATTTTCCTTAAAAATTTATACACTTTTCAACTAAGATCATTCATTTCTTACGACTTTGTTGCCACCATTCATTGCTTTATATTAAATATAAAATATTAGGAATCCAGTCTATCCTAGAATAGAATTCGATTAGTTACTATTCTACCTAAACTCCTAGTTTATAACACTAAAGATAATAACTAATAAATAGATGAAGAAACTGAAATTAATTAACTTTCTTCCTTGATTTCAGCGTAATCAAAACAAAAAAAAACTCAAAGTAGCACGTGCGCATGACATTGACACACGACATCCCATGACGTTGATTATTTTTTCGTCAATGTTGACATTACTAAAGAATAATTTTGGTCTTTTATTTGTACGAAGGTCTTCTATTGTGAGTAATACTCCATAGGTCCTTAGGGGCCGGTTTCACCATGCTCTGTTAGTTACTAATCAAGGATTATAAGACCGATAAATCTAACCTTAGCTGTCAAACGCGTACATTCTAACATATTTAACGGCCCTTTAATCCTTTGTTAATTTAACAGAGTATGGTGAAACCGGCCCTAAATGTTTATAAGTTTTTTTTTTTAATTTTGATTATTTTTTATTAAGAAAAAGCATGGAGGTACTATGATACTTAGTCTAAGAGAAAAAGGATTTTTAACTCTGAATGAAACGGAAAAGAACGTTTCCAACAACACATTAAAATTTCTACTATTTTGAAAAAACACTTTTATAGTTTACTAGCGGCCTGTCCCAGCTTCGCATGGGTGTTCATAAATTTTTTGAACATTTTAGGATAAACTTAGACCGTGGGTTCGAGCCTCGCGTCTACTTATTTCATACATTTGCACGCGCTTCTCCTTGAGTGAGTGAAATCGCACCCCGCGCGTGACCGGTGGACCCGTAAACATTTTTAATTTCGTCATATCTTTTGAATGGAATGTCCGATTTGAAAAATTTAAGAAGTAATCTATAGGTATTGAAACCGTCTTAATTATAAAATGATTTATTTGGATAAGGATTAATACCAAGGTACAAATAAAGACCCTTTTCTAGCGGAGGCATTTCAATTATTTTTTTATAATAAAAGAACACTTATTGTGACATAACTATAATAGTTAGACATATGCTGTCGCGACATTTTTTGTAGATGATGACGTGTTCTACAAAATCGTAGTACATTATTTTGTTCTATCTTCAATAGTTTTCGCAGCGCACGCGATGTAAGGTTTTTTGTTTTCCACCTTGGGTTACATTATTGAAGTTTTAGTAAGGATCCCTGATTTTTTTGAAAATATAATATAGCCTATGTTACTCAGGGATAATGTAGCATTCTAATGGTGAAAGAATTTTTGAAATCGGACCAGTAGTTTTTGAGCCTATTTGTTACATACAAAAATACAAAAATCCAAAAATACAAAAATACAAAGTTTACCTCTTTATAATATTAGTGTAGATGTAGATGTAGATGTAGATTGAAATCTTATTGCTTGCCTGCTTATTGTAAAAAAATGGGGCTAACCACGTAATTTTGCTATGCAGCATGTGACATAAAATCGTTTTTGCAGTTTCAGTTAGGTATACAATGTGTCTGGTTACCGGTGTAGGAGACTTTAGGGGGGTGAAATACGGTGAATTTTATCGACAAATCACTATCCCTATTTTTTTTCTCTCTCCATGATAAAATGGCAGCCATTTTGTTTTCCTTGCCTCGAAGCACGGGTGCTTGTACTGATTAAGCTATATCTACCCATGTAGGGGTCCTAGGATGACGATAGAGGGCTCATTTGATAGATAATCATGTAGACAATAAAGTAATGATAATATTGTTTCAATTTCTATTGTTTATTAGAGGAAAAGATAATTTATAAAACAAAAAATAAACATTTTTTTTTTTCAAATTATTAGCTTTCATTTGTAAGTTTGATTTCATTTCGTTTAGTTTATTATAAGTTTAATAAATGAACTTAAAAGTAACTGTTATTAATTATTTAATAAACTACTAACTATGGCTATTATTGAACGAATCGAATTATGGCTCTGTGTACAGTGTATTTTGTTTTGTCGTAGGTACCCATTTAGATGATTGGACGTCGTCTGTGTTTTGTACTCATAATTTACAAGAGATGGCGTTTTTAAATTACTTTGACAAACAAGCTTAGCAAGATAAGAACTGTTTTGAATTGCTTATTTTCTTTATTTTTAATTAGTTAACTTGCGCTCCAAGATTTCATTCTTGTACTAAAACACAATGTACTAATAATATGAAAGACTGACATGCGTGAAATGAATAAATCTTAATAAGTACGAAGTGTTTGTGCAAATTTGAAACATTTACAATATTTAAAGTTTGCTGAAATTTTTACAACAAATTTGCATGATATTCACAAACGCATGATACCAAACAGCAGGTGGGCACCGACCCCGAGCAGAAATAGATTAAAATAGAAAAAGTTTACGCATGTTGTGTCAAAATTAAAATAAAGAATACTATTATTATTACTATCACAGTACATATTGTATAATTTACGCCCTTGCCGCGCCTGGTATTCAATTGCAACATAGTGCAACATAGGTCAGTATCGAATGGAATAAAGAGTTGGTACTGTTTATAAAATAAGTATTGTAATCAATTTAGTAAGAATTGAATTGATTACCTAATTAATTAATCAATTGCTGGATTCATTTTCGTTGTCCTCAGATATTTTATTTTATTTTATTTATTTTGGGTACAAAAACAGTTAACAAATCAAAACATAGTCAGACACAATGAATCGGATAATATGTAAGTAGAGTAAATTTGTTAACCTAAAAGTTGTACACAGCATTTAGATTATTACAGTAGGTAAGTAAATAAGTAAACGAGAGTTAAACAAACAGAAATATTAAGAATAAGTTAAGTAAAATAAAAATTTCACAATTTTGACAAAATGCCAGCTTTGAAGCTGAACATGTTTTGATGAAAGATATCAAGTTCACTAAATGTTTTATTGTAGGTTTCGCACATACGGTGCAAAGGATTATTTTGTGAGACATTGTTGTTGGAGTGGGGTATACTAAATAGACGAGGATTTCTCTGACCACGCTTTGAGATGCTGATATTTAGTGTCATTAAAAGGTCTGCACTCAGATTGCCATTGACCACCTTGTGAAGTAAACAAAGGTCTTTGAGTTTTCTTCTTTTATATAGACTATCTAACTTAAAATAACCAAGACGATCCTCATACCCTGGAAGTTTTTTCCTGAGACCAATTCTACCACTGATATACCTTAAAAAGCGTTGTTGTACGTGTTCGATCTTATTGATGTGTAAATTGTAAATGGGTGACCATATTGATGAGCAATATTCCAACTGGCTACGAACTAAAGACTGGTATAGAGTTTTAAATGTTTCAATTCTCTTGAAGGGCTTGGCTGTACGAATAACAAAGCCTAACATTCTATTGGCTTTACTAATAATGTTATCGTAGTGTGGTTTATAAGACAATAAGGAATCAAATATTACACCAAGATCTCGAATTGAGCTGGTTCGATCTAAAACACTTCCATTAATACTGTAATTAAACTTAATAAACATTTTTTTCCTTGTGAAACTTATTTGTTGACATTTTTTTATGTTAAGAGACATTGAATTGTTTAGACACAAGCACTAAGTAGGTTTAAGTCTTTTTGCAATATCAAGCAGTCTTCAATGCTAGACACTTCTTTAAAAAGTTTGATATCATCGGCATATGCTAGACATTGACATGTCATTATTTCGAGGAGATCGTTAATGAAAACCAAAAAAAGAAGAGAACCCAGATTAGATCCTTGTGGAACACCGGAAATAGGACTAAATGGAATAGAGTCATAGCCATAGAGTGCTACTAATTGAGTGCGATTCATCAAGTATGAGCGTAGCCATCTGTGAAGATTACCATGTATGCCATAATGGTGTGTTTTATTTAAGAGAATTTCATGATCGACTCTGTCAAATGCTTTGGTGAAGTCGGTATAAATCGAGTCCACTTGTTTTTTGTTATTAAATGCCAGGCACAGATAATTTGTGTAAGTTAATAAGTTCGAATCGGTTGATTTACCACTGATAAAACCGTGCTGATAAGGGCTAAGCAAATGTTTAAAATGGCTGTAAAGAGGTATATAAATAAGAACTTCAAAAACCTTGGCAAAACAGTTGAGAATACTAATAGGTCTGTAATTGGTTACATCATTTTTAGGTCCTGACTTGTGAATCGGTGTGATTTTCGCAATTTTCCACAAATCTGGAAACGTTCCTTCATGCAACGATTTATTGAAAATTATCGCGAGTGGCAAAGCTAGAGCAGAGGCACAAATACGGGCGAAAATCGGAGGGATATCGTCCGGACCAGCACCCTTGTTTACATCTAATTTTTTTAAAGAATCTAAGACCCCAGTTACTGAGAAATTTAATGTGTTTAAGGTATAATTAGACCCAGAAGTTGTTGGATTATATTCCGTAACAGAAGTGTTAGAAGCACTATATACGGACGAAAAGTAATCGGCAAATAAGTTTGCTATATCTACTCCCGAGTTTGCGACTTGATTATTATAATTTAAAGAGTTTGGTAGATTATTAGTGATACGCTTAGATTTAGTATATCTCCAGAAGCTTTTAATGTTTTTGGGTAAATCGCTTTCAGTTTTTTCGATAAATTTATCAAAGCACTGCTTCACTAGTTTTTTAGAACGCATCCGAAGTATGGCATAACTATCGTAGTCTCTTGGATTGTGGTATTATTTTAAATCTGTGGTGGTACTTGTTTTGTTCTTGTAAAACTTTGATGAGTGTCTTAGAAAACCATCGTGGATGACGTGATTTATTTTTCGAAGATAATGGAGTATGCTTATTTATAGTTTCCCACAGAATATTATAGAAATATTGCAGAAAGTCATTGCAATCCATAACGTCTGAGTGATCTGACCAATTAATGTGCCCAATATCTGATATGCATTTTTCATAGTCGGTTTTTGAAAAGTTTAGTTTAGGAATAGATTTGTTTTCATTGAGTGATTTAATATTTAATTCAAGTAAGAACTCTAGCGGTGGGTGATACTTATCGGGTCAGTTGGGCTGATGGAAACAGCGCGCATAACTTGCACCAAAGGGATATCGGTTATGATCAGGTCCAATGTGTTGCCTGCCGCGTTTGGTGTTGTATTGAATTGTTTAAGATCCAAGGATTCCATAAAAGCTGTCAATATTGCCAATCTAGTGTTAGAGATGTTGTTCACATTGACAACGTTTTCAGAACTTTGCCAATGTATGTTAGGTATGTTAAAGTCTCCAAGTATCATGTTTTTTGTATTACTACCGGTTAACAGGTTATTCCCACAATTTTCCAAAAATGTTTCGAACACTTCACTTGAGATATAAGAGGGGACATACACCGTACAAACATTTATGGTGCAGTTAATTAGTTTAATGCGTACCCACAAGTCCTCTATAGTATATGAATAACCTTCCACTTTGGTAGAAGCTGGTAGAAGCAACGAGATGGAAACATTAATATCACTAGTCATTTGAAGTACCTATTAAATTTTTGAGTGTATTTGAACCAATTTTTTATTTTATTTATTTATTTTTAATGAGTAAAAAAATGCAAATTGCATATATTTACTTAAATATACTCAACCTTCTCTTTAAAATTAATATACATATTTTTTTAAGTCAAGAAACGATAAAACAGAACATGCGCAGAACACAAGAGCTGGCCTCCGAACCACATCAACGTTCTACGTCACAGCTTAGCGAATATCCCAGCTCAGGATTGGTCGCTTATTTCGGAAATAACGTCATAAAACCAATCAGAACTTTGGTCATATCGAGCGCTACCTTGGACATCAATCGTCATATGACCCATTCTATCGAGCCTGCAAAGCTTGGGCTGGATATTTGTCTGTGCAAAAGTAGTTCCGTGAAGTGAGTGTGTGCAGATAGTCATCACAGTTTTGGACCTGTAAATACCCACACAAATCGCTCAAAATGTCTGCCGAAAGCCCGATTTATGGACCCTTCTTTGGAGTTATGGGGGCGGCGTCTGCTATCATCTTCAGCGGTAAGTATTCTGTGTGGACCATTGTCTTGTCGCCGAAATGGCTGTCTCAAACCATTATCGATCCACCAAATTGAGATTCAAGACTTCGCTCGGTGATGATTCCAGGATACTCCTGTTTGGATGAATAAATTGCTTAGTGGATGTCTCGTAGATCTTATTGATTGTAGTTATTTTTGGAGGACTAATTATAGTTGTAGCCGCGCCTTGCGCTGTGCCATAAAGACATTATGTAGGTGTATGTGTGTCGGCATGACGACTTCAGCATCAATGGTTAAGGAGTGCAATTTGGGGATAAGGGATGAAATGACGCGGTGTAGTATCCACCTAGGTAGGTACTTTTGTCAAAGTGAATCATCTCGTCATGCGACTCTTTAAGCCTTGGCAGCCTGTTTTCAGCTAATCTTAAGCTAAACAGAAAGGAACAATTAATTCTACCATAGGTTCACTGAACCTTTTGACAGCATGTCCTATAATGAATCTTCTTTGGAAATGCTGTGTAGTCTATTTCAGACTTTCAAAAACCAATTTCAAAATTCAATATCAAGCTCAAAGGTACTTGGTACCTACTTAGGGGCTATGGTACTGACCTAGTTTCTCATTTTATTTATTAAAAAAACATGATCTTGTCATCACATCACATGACTGTGACATAGAACATGTGATCAAGTCAAGTCAGCTGTTAGGTAAAGATTTGATAAAGTTATGATGGTTCAATCATCTTTACAACTCTCTAGTTTGTTGGGAGAAGAATAGAATATGTTTAATGTTTGTATAGAAGCAAGACCAGTGCTTCAGCACTGGTTTACAGTCAAGAAAACAGAAAACAGATTTATGGGGCTAAGCTTGCTCTTAATCACAGTTTACAAATGCTTCTGTGTTTATTTAACAATTTAAGGATTCAAATGCTATTATATTAAAATCATGAGTCGTTTGGTAGGTATAATAATGTATACCTACTTCTTAATGGTCATGTGATTATGGATTAGTCTGAAAAACAATTCACTAGGATAATGTCATATTATTTGAATCTTCTTCCTCACAGCTCATAAGCATAGTGATCATAGCTAGTTATTCTTTATCCTGGTGTGATGAAGTATGTAATTACAAAACGGTATATTAGGTATTATATCAGTTATTCCGTTCTCTTAGTACAAGCTTTGCTTAATTTGGGGCTAGATAGTGATGTGTGGAATGTTCACCAATCAATTTACTTCATGAATTAATAAGATAATACTGTTCAGCTCATTCATGTAGGTACCTAACCTAATTTACCTACCTAGTAGGTACGTAGGTATTTTTAATTAAGTAATATTCAAGATAAGGATGATTAATAGACAAATTCTTTGTATTGATTTCTACTGTTGTAAATCTTTCTTACTAAAAATGAAGAAGTTACTTTGTGAGGATGATCAATCAAAATATTTTAAATTCCAGCGCTCGGAGCTGCATATGGAACCGCCAAGTCCGGAACCGGTATCGCCGCCATGTCCGTGATGAGGCCTGAGCTCATCATGAAGTCCATCATCCCTGTTGTCATGGCGGGTATTATTGCCATTTATGGCCTAGTGGTGGCGGTCCTGATCGCCGGTTCGCTGGACTCCCCAGCCAACAACTACACCCTATACAGGTTTGTGCTATGTGCTTTTAATTATAATTATTGTTATCCCATCGTCATAAAAGTGAAGTCTCTTAATAGATGATAGACCTATGTATTTTAAAAAGATAAGAAGTATTTGAGATAATTTGTTCATTTGGTTTTTTGTGTCCTATCTGTAATAGATTTGCGAAATGTCAAGTGGAACTGGACATCCTTATTGTTGTTTAAATTAATTGCATTGCATTAACAGAAATATCTCACAAATAAAGAATTCCAACTAGGTACTGCAAGATGTGGATATGTGCCAAAATTTAATATATGGGTGTACCACTAACTATCCACTTTAGACAGCCTCAAAGAATCGTAAGTTGGTTCTTAGTAATAAGTATTCTGAGGGGACATGTACCATGCCTGAGGCTCAAAGTCGCGAAGCTGTTAAGTGTTTTAGTTAATGCTGGAGAAAGATCTAATTTAATCAAGACAGTTTGGGTATTCTGCAATGTAGTTTACATTGCAGAATACCTGAATTGTCGCACTTGATCAAATAAATGCACTCGCTCAACATCTGCAATAATTTACATATTGAAATATTGACCCCTTGTCATTAACAGAATACTTTTTCATGAGGCTACTCAACCAGCATGGCCAACCCTGCTTTTTTATACATAAAAGTAAAATTTGAGCTTAATAAGTTTATCACTTCCAAAACAAATGCTTGCCAGTGGTGAGCAAACACCCATAAATATATAAAATATTTATTTTACGACACAAAATACAATGATAAAATAAAAAACAAAGAAACACAAGAATACATATTAAAAAAAGGATTAAAGGTCCATTAAATATGTCCAAAATGTATGCGTTTGACATCTAAGGTTTAAGGGCCTGTTTATCCTTTATTAGTAACTAACAGATCATGGGGAAATCAGCTTAAGTCTTCAAATCAGGCCCTAAATCTCTTTCAGTTTATAAATAGTATAAGGTATTCTTTTCTGATGTCAATGAGAAAGATGGCAACAGTTTTATCGGCTATTTAAGCTAATGGCAGGCTACATTAGCATAATTAATAGCTTTGCTACTATTCTGCAACCTATTACAATAAAATAACAATTACCTATAATTAATAATTGGTAGGTTATGGACAAGTGCAGATAACAAAGTTGATCCTAGATAGCTACACTATATTGCACATCATTTTTGTGTAATTTTAAATGTATAATGAAGGTGAACTGTTTGATGAACTTGGAGCCTTATATTACATAGTATATTGAAGTGATGAATGATAATAACTGGAAAACAATGTATTGTAAAGCAACACAGGTTTTCCCCTGTAGATATCCCCTCGGATGTTATTGCTATCAAATACAATAATATGTCAGAGGTAGTCTAGTCATATGGTCTTTTTGTGTTATTTTCAGAGGGTTCATCCATCTAGGCGCGGGTCTGGCTGTCGGCTTCTCTGGACTAGCGGCCGGGTTCGCCATAGGCATCGTGGGAGATGCCGGTGTCCGCGGTACTGCCCAACAACCCAGGTTATTCGTCGGAATGATTCTTATCCTCATTTTCGCCGAAGTGTTGGGTCTCTACGGTCTGATCGTCGCCATCTACCTTTACACGAAACAGTAAACGCACACTTCACTCCCGTCGCCCGTGCTTCGAGGCTCTATCCCGCGGAATTCGTTGGTCGCGCATACACGTCATCGCCGGTAGCAGCGCATAGGGCCTCGGAGCACCCTCGCCTTGTATTATAAGTCAGTCGTTGATCGATCATTTATATTCCTTCGCATATCTCTGCCAGCGTCGCCTCGATGCTGCGGCGGCGCTGTCCCGAGAAGCGATCTGTATAAATAATTTTTCTATTTTATATAAAACGATCTATTTTCGAATCCCAATCATGGTTTATTTCGACGCTACCGTGCGATGACTGCGTAATATATTTAATTTATTAGGAACTGCAGGTATTTCTCATTCTTTTGGTGACAGGAGAATTTGTTTCACTAATCGACATATCAGTTTTGTTGCGCGCTAACACCCTCCGCGATTTCTTCGTACCAACCGATGATATCAATTTTTAGATTATTTTAGCGTTAAGGCGAAACTAATGTACAGTTAGATTAGAAAAGTAAGTCCAAACAAGTTATGATTATTTATGAAACAGTCGAACCCCCAGGGTACTGTGTACCAGTTGATCGAGAATGTTAGGTTAAACCTGGCTTTAGGTACTACATGCTATATAGCTTTCAGTGTTATAGTGGATGTATGTCTCCTTATGATGTTATTGGTCCTGAACATTACTTGTTCTTTAAGGACGTGACCACAAAGCACGAGTCGCAAACTTTGTATGTGTATTGCCAGGAATCAGTTAATAAACGTGGTTTGTACATTCCATTTTATTTTGTTTCTACTTAATTTTGTGTTTTATTTTCCTTTTCGATCTTCGTATATTTATGGATGGGCGAGTTTTAAAGTTATTAACTAGAAGACGGTCGCATTCATGACATAATATTATTATTAAAAGCACTGTCGTTTATGCAACTATTATAATAAAATATTTCTATAATAAATAATACATTTCTGACGACTTTAATGTGAAAATATTTCAAATAATATATTTATTCTGTATATGTACCTAATAGTCAAAGATGTTTGAATGAATAGAAATTGATAAGTAAAATACATAGTAAAATTGTATTTTATTTTAGGTTTCATGTTAGAGAATGTTATAATCTTTGGTGTTAATGAATGAATTGTGTTAATAAAATACTTTAAAAACAACTATAATGTAAATTAAGTATTTTGTTTCTCTTTCGCCCTGTATCATACTAGGTATCTCGCCACAAGGTTAAAAGAAAAAAAGAATACCTATGTTTATTTGCCCCCAAACCATGAGCATATTTTATGTTGATATTAGTAGCGCGTCTGCTCCGCACTAAATCTAAAGACTAAAGTAAAGAGCTGGAAGTCAATTGATGGAGACTGATGCTTGATCGAGTGAGCGTAGCGAATCCAGATCTTTTTTTATTGAAATGGGATCCTTAGGCCCCGCGAGCTAGAGACCTGGATTTCATGTCAAGATTAACCCCTTGCGTGATTTCGTTTCGAAAACATTGTTCTTTTAACTTGTAGTTCGCCTGTGCATGTACTTGCTGGGTATGGGTATAGGCCCCTAAAACACAGTGAAGCTGCGGCTGTTTAGTTTGTTTCTCATACTTACGGCCGGCTTCTGAAAGCTCGATCAAAACTAATCGGATGTCAAGTCACTCGCCATGTCAGCTATTAGGTACATCGAATTAGATAGAGATAGCAACTGACTTGATTGGTTTGGTTGTGCGATTAGTTTTGATCGGGCTTTCAGAAACCGACCGTTTCTTTTTTTGTTACGCTCCAGTGGATTTTAGTAAAAGTGATGTTAGGTATTTCATCTCCGCAACGAAGACTGAACATAGTCCAGTACAAAGTTCCACAAAAATCAGTTCAGTAACCAATTTAGGAGAAACCCTAACAAAAGCAAACTCGATGATACTAAAGAAACGAAGTAGCATTTTGTATCTGTTGCAGTGTCTTCATATTTACGTGTGCTCTAGGGTTCCCACCAACCAGGATTTAACATGTTAGTGGGGAAAACGCCAAAAAAAATTTGAAGATTGTCATAATCCCCACTGGTGGGGACAGCTTAGTGGGGATTACGACAATAAACCGTTCTGATTGGTTCTGATTTCAAGTCCCTTGGGCCTCCTGAATCTTCGTTAACTGAAGGAGAGACAATCGGTCAGCAGGTAGTGTTACTTTTTTGTAATGGCGCCTGTTCAGAAATAAATGGCACCTAATCAAAGTAATCTCAAGCCCCCTAGAGCAACCTGGATCTCCATATCTATAATAGGGATTTCAGAGAATCTGTTATTAGCTCAGCTTGTAGCTTTTGTTTAAGTGGCTATGTATATGTGGTAACTATGGGTACCTGCGTTACCTACGGTAATATGGCATAGAACCAACCTCCAAACCTTGCACGCCCGAAATAAACAAACTTTTTTGGTAGGTACATACTTTATATTATTTTAGTTTTAGTAGGTACCTATACCTACTTACTCAACGACATAATATTGGAAAATAGGTACTTAGGTAAGTTGGTACCTACCTATCTAATACTTGTAGGTACCGTGTTGTACCGTGGGGTAAGTAGGTTAGATTACAGACAGAATTTCCTAACTAGGTGCCTGCCTACCTGTACCTAATAGTTCGGTGTATGAAAAACTAAAAATATCAGTCTGGAATGAAACTCATTTTCACTGTGCTAGTTTCAAAAGTTGTATTCCTCCCCGCTTCCGTACGTGTACTTTTCTGGCAGCACGTAGTCGTCTGGGTTGTGGCCGTATGCTTCTACACCTCCGTTGCCGTCATGGGCGCCTTCCCTTAAACAAGTTTTTACTTATATGAACTGGTGGGTACTTACTGTAGGTAGGTTCTTACTATAATATGGTACCTATGGATGGAGGTAGGACCCTACCTACTTATTGAAGAGTTCCGTTAAACAGACCTTGGCTCCATCATCAGACCAGGTCGTTATCATCATTTTATGAGAACTGAGTACCTTTTTAATGTATTTCAAGAAAAAATAAGAAAAAACAAAGGAACTGACCAACCAGTAGAAAAACCTTGATTTCAACAAAACTCTTAGAGATGGGAGCTCTTTGGATCGCTGGTTATCTTATTTTTTGATTTGTATCTCAAAAACTGGGCGTCCTAGATAAAAATATGGTTTTGGAATGTCCAAACAAAGCCCTTTTATATGACATGTAACTTTATTTTATGTGTAACTTTTTATATTTTTGTCCCCTTAAAAACCCCCATATTTAGTCTACCACTCCCCCCATATTTAGTCCCCACGTGGTCCCCACTAATTTAGTCATCCGATTTAACTCATATGCTTACCAGTAAGTTTAGTGGGGATTATGACAATAAACCTTAATTTGTCAAGGAACCTACCAATCTACGATATCCAACAGCGTCTATCCGATTGAGAGGCGAGCGGTGCAGGTTCGATTGTTCGATCTGAAGACAGTTGGTTAGGTACTTATCTACTTACTTTATCTCTTCGTGATCATGCGTTTTTTGTTCTTCCTTTACAGGTTTTCTTGAATGGTCTCCATCATCTTCTGATTCAGGCTCTTGGTTGTTTTCAGCTGAACAGACAAACGCAGGTATGAAAGTCGTATCATCATCAGCCTAAACGAGTCCACAAGGATATACCTAGGCCTTTCCTACAGGTATATTTTCAGGAACAACCCATCCACCATCATTTTTTTTATTTTGCTCCTATTTGGCTCTATTTTGAGGTTTTGTAATCTCTAATACTATAAGAATCAAAGTCCTGACTGACTGACTGACATATAGACAACGCACAGCCTAAACCGCTGGTCCTAGAAACTTGAAATTTGAGGAGTACATAGGTCTTATGGCTTAGAGGTGCACTAAGAAGGGATTTTTGAAAATTCAACCCCTAAGGGTGTAAAAAAGGGATGAAAACGTTTGTATGTAAAATCGTATTCCTTGAACCTACAAACTTGAAACTTGGAGTACATTTACTTCAAGGCAAAAAAATAGAAAAGGCATTTTTAGTTTTTTTAAACTACCCTTAATAAGTGTGCAAAGGGGTGTCAAAGTTTGTATGGGAGTTTTTTGACCGCTGGTCCTAGAGACTTGAAATTTGAGGAGTACAATAAGAGGAGTAGTAAATTTGAGGTACATAAGTCTTATGGCGTAGAGGTGTACTAAGAAGGGATTTTTGGAAATTCAACCCCTATGGGTGTAAAAAGGGATGAAAACGTTTGCATGTAAAATAGTATTCCTTGAACCTACAAACTTGAAACTTGGAGTACATAAACTTCAAAGCAAAAAAATAGGAAAGGCATTTTTTGTTTTTTAAAACTACCCTTAATAAGTGTGCAAAGGGGTGTCAAAGTTTGTAAAGGAGTTTTTTGACCGCTGGTCCTAGAGATTTGAAATTTGAGGAGTACATAGGTCTTATGGCGTAGAGGTGTACTAAGAAAGGATTTTTGGAAATTCAACCCCTATGGGTGTAAAAAGGGATGAAAACGTTTGTATGTAAAATAGTATTCCTTGAACCTACAAACTTGAAACTTGGAGTACATATACTTCAAAGCAAAAAAATAGGAAAGGCATTTTTTGTTTTTAAAAACTACCCTTAATAAGTGTGCAAAGGGATGTAAAAGTTTCTATAACAGTTTTTTGACCGCTGGTCCTAGAGACTTGAAATTTGAAGAGTATATAGGTCTTATGGCGTAGAGATGTACTAAGAAGGGATTTTTGGAAATTCAACCCCTAACGGTGTAAAAAGGGTTGAAAACGTTGGTATGAAAAATTGTATTCCTTGAACCTACAAACTTGAAACAACTTGAAGTAGATGTACCTACTCCAAAGCCAAAAAATAGAAAAAGCATTTTTAGTTTTTTAAAACTACCCTTAATAAGTGTGCAAAGGGATGTCAAAGTTTGTACGGGAGTTTTTTGACGCGTGGTGCGATTGACTTAAAACTTGAGGTTAATATACTTAGAAATAAATAATTAAGAATGACGCTTTTAACTTTTGATAATTACCTCTGCCAAGGGTGCAAATGACTGTAAAAGTTAGTATGGGAGAGTTTTTAACGCATAGTGCGACTGATTTCATACTTGAAGTAAATATACTCAACAATAAATGATTTAAAATCAAGTTTTCAATATTTTACAACCACCCCTGCAAAGTGTGCAAAGGGATGTCAATGTTTGTATGGGAGTTTTTTAACGCGTAGTGTAACTTCAAACTAAAATAAAATGTGTTCTGTGTAATAAAAAGGATACAACGAGGCGTCAATGTTTGTAAGGGACATTCTAAAAAATCTAACGTGCCTGGGGATCAAAGTCGTGAAGCTGTTTCGTTTCGTTTGTTTTTGGGGTAGAAACTAAGTAAACAAATAAGTACATATTTTCCGTGTAAGGTTATTTTTGTTGTATTTGTCATGTTTGTGCTATACTCAGTACCTATACCTACCTACCTAATATAGGTAATGGACGCCTATAGGTATCTCTGATACCTACGTAGGTATTTAAAACCATACCCTAATAATATACAAATCAATGCGAAAGTTACGATGTTTGGATGTTTGTGGATCAATCACGGCTCACCACTTCAACGCGTGCGAAGCCGCGGGAAGCCTCTAGTCTCTAATACTATAAGACTCAAAGTCCTGACTGACTGACTGACTGACTGACTGACTGACATATAGACAACGTACAGCCTAAACCGCTGGTCCTAGAGACTTGAAATTTGAGGAGTACATAGCTCTTATGGCGTAGAGGTGCACTAAGAAGGGATTTTTGGAAATTCAACCCCTAAGGGTGTAAAAAGGGATGAAAACGTTTGTATGAAAAATAGTATTCCTTGAACCTACAAACTTGAAACTTGGAGAACATATACCTCAAAGCAAAAAAATAGGAAAGGCATTTTTAGTTTTTTAAAACTACCCTTAATAAGTGTATGCAAAGGGATGTAAAAGTTTGTATGGGAGTTTTTTGACCGATGGTCCTAGAGACTTGAAATTTGAAGAGTACATAGGTCTTATGACGTAGAGGTGTACTAAGAAGGGGTTTTTGGAAATTCAACCCCTAAGGGTGTAAAAAGGGATGAAAGCGTTTGTATGAAAAATTGTATTCCTTGAACCTACAAACTTGAAACTTGGAGTACATATACTTCAAAGCAAAAAAATAGGAAAGGCATTTTTAGTTTTGTAAAACTACCCTTAATAAATGTGCAAAGGGATGTAAAAGTTTGTAAGGGAGTTTTTTGACCGATGGTCCTAGAGACTTGAAATTTGAAGAGTACATAGGTCTTATGACGTAGAGGTGTACTAAGAAGGGGTTTTTGAAAATTCAACCCCTAAGGGCGTAAAAAGGGATGAAAGCGTTTGTATGAAAAATTGTATTCCTTGAACCTACAAACTTGAAACTTGGAGTACATATACTTCAAAGCAAAAAAATAGGAAAGGCATTTTTAGTTTTGTAAAACTACCCTTAATAAATGTGCAAAGGGATGTAAAAGTTTGTAAGGGAGTTTTTTGACCGATGGTCCTAGAGACTTGAAATTTGAAGAGTACATAGGTCTTATGACGTAGAGGTGTACTAAGACAGGGTTTTTGGAAATTCAACCCCTAAGGGTGTAAAAAGGGATGAAAGCGTTTGTATGAAAAATTGTATTCCTTGAACCTACAAACTTGAAACTTGGAGTACATATACTTCAAAGCAAAAAAATAGGAAAGGCGTTATTAGTTTTTTTAAACTACCCTTAATAAGTGTGCAAAGGGATGTAAAAGTTTGTATGGGAGTTTTTTGACCGATGGTCCTAGAGACTTGAAATTTGAAGAGTACATAGGTCTTATGACGTAGAGGTGTACTAAGAAGGGGGTTTTGGAAATTCAACCCCAAGGGGTGTAAAAGGGTTGAAAACGTTTGCATGAAAAATAGTATACCTTGAACCTACAAACTTGAAACTTGGAGTATATGAACTTTTAGGCAAAAAAATAGGAAAGGCTTTTTTAATTTTTTTTAACTACCCATAATAAGCGTGCAAAGGGATGTCAAAGTTTGTATGGGAGTTTTTTAACGCATAGTGCGATTGATTTCAAACTTGAAGTAAATATACTCCACAATAAATAATTTAAAATCACGTTTTCAATATTTTAAAACTACCCCTGCAAAGTTTCAAGGTTTGTATGGGAGATTTTTAACTGTAACTGTGTAATTAACTTCAAACTAAAAGAAAATGTGTTCTGTGGATAAATAACATAAAGACGTTACCCTCCTTCGTTGCGCTCGAGTAAAAAGAATACCTACAACGAGGCGTCAATGTTCTAAAAACGGGAATCTTGAGTTGGTACGAAGAGATCTGAGGGTACCTATCTACCGTGCCTGTGGATCAATGTCGTGAAGCTGTTTCGTTTCGTTTGCTTTTGGGGTAGAAACTAGGAACAAATAAGTACATATTTTCCGTGTAAGGTTGTCTTTGTTGTATTTGTCATGTTTGTGCTAAACTCAGTACCTATACCTACCTACCTAATATAGGTAATGTACGCCTATAGGTATCCCTTATACCTACGTAGGTATTTAAAATCCTACCCTAATAATAGTACGTATTTAAAATCCTACCCTAATAATATACAAATCAATGCGAAAGTTACGATGTTTGGATGTTTGTGGTTCAATCACGGTTCACCTCTTCAACGCGTGCGAAGCCGCAGGAAGCCACTAGTTGATTATATAAATTATAACCTAAAGTCTAATAAAATCGGCAATTACCATTCCTTTCGTGGTTGTGGCTATACGCTCCTTCATCGTCATCATACGAGTCGTCTTTCCTCAGGTTCTCATGACTGTGCCCTCCATTATTGGCTCCCTCATCATGACCGAAGGAGTCCTATAAGAAGATAGAACATCCTTACTTTTTTACAAATAATAGAATAAGACGAAGACTAATGTTTTTTTTATAGGTACCTAGGTATTGGTGGAGTTTCCTCACAGCACTATCTAGCCCCAAACTAAGCAAAGCTTGTATTATGGGAACTAGATAGCTGATAAGAACGATATAAAATCACTTAACTCATTTAAAAAAAATCGCAATCAACCATTTTGTGTGCAATCACATTGCACACAAAATTAGTTAAGTAAAAATTTCATTTTGATCGATACATGTTTCCCTACTCATAAGTTTGTTTGTGTACCTACCTACGAAAACTAGTAAATTAAACTTTGGAGTAGGAAAACTTGTTAGTATCGATCAAAGTGATTTTTTTCTTTCCTTGTTTGGTCTAGGAGTTTAGGAGATAATTAATACCTACCGACTAGAGTAGACTGACCTGCTTTTCAAATTCGTAGTTGTCCCCAGCCTTTTTGTGGAAGGAGTCAAAGTGTTGGTAGCCCTTCTTGCCACCACCATTCTTCTTGCGAGAATAGCCTATTTCTCCGTCACCCTCGCTGTGGTAAGATTTGTGAAAGTTTTCTGGCTGTGGGAAACGTTAGGAACTTCATAATATCGCTGAATACCTACTCTGAAGGTACCTAACACTACATACTGCGTAGTAACAACTTATATTTCATCATCAACAACATCAACCTTTTGCAGTCCACTGTTAGACATAGGTCTCTCCCATGGAACGTCACTGAGCCCGGTCTTCGGCTCTCCCCATCCATAAACCATTTAATCTGTGGTATCTAAACTGCATAGTAGTTCTCAACTGCTCAATAGGGCCCTATGTAGAAGACCTTCAGTGTTTGAATCTAGTTTTTTTACACACTATCTGTAGGTACCTATTTAACAAACGTAACGTGACTATAAAAATTGCTAAAACCTTCATAGAAAATACCATAGCTTTTTGATAAGATACACAATCTTACCGGGGCAGCTCTAGCTTCGCGGACGTACGACCCGACAGTCATCATGTCATCAGCCACCTCTACGTCCTCCAAGGTAATTGCCGGAAAAGCTGCAGCAATATGCAGCATTGCAGTTGCAATGGTCACGAATCTAAACGCCATTCTGAATCTCTAAAATAAAACTTTCGTTATCAAAAGTAACTAGCATAAAAAAAAGTCTTAACCAATTTATTTACCTTGCTGTTCACCAAAAAACAACTGTCAACACTCGCTCTACGAATCAACTCGTGACAGTGGTACGAATCTTGGTTTTATATAACTTGATATTGCAACCACATCGTCTTTCACAAGTTTCTGTCCCCTAATTTTATTGATGGGAGTCTGTTTTTTTTGGAAATGGAGTCAAAGGCTTCTTACAAATCCAAATTAAAACCGCTCATTCGTTTAGGTAGGTACCTACCTACCTAACACGGTTTTTAACATGTAGGTATCTTAGGTATCTAAAAATCTTTTGTCTTTATAAATTCTGTTGATAACCTTCGGTACATAGGTATTTCACCAAAGTGATTTGGAAACCTAAGATTAGGTAGTACCTACTTACCAGATAATTTAAGTTGCTCAAAGCAATAGTTGGAGTGTTCAATATAAATCCGACCTCAGAGTCAATACAGCATGAAATTAAACCGCAACATCGGAAAATAGTGAATCGAGAAACGTATTTGTATTGAGGTGGCGTGGAATTTGTCTTGATTGAGTTTTGTTGTGGCAATGATTTCCAGAGGTCATTAAGGTAGGTACGCAGAGATTACTTACCTAAATAATGAAGTGAAATAAGCTTCGACTGTGATCTCATTGCATGATAGACATCCCTCCAGATATACAAGGTGTTCCAATACTTAGCCCCCTGAAGTTTTTAAACACAAGTATTGGAACTCCTTGTATTTATAGGATCGTATAAAAATAATGATCTGATTTAACCCCAATACGATAAAACGATAAACGAAGATTTGTATTGACATTTCTAGTCACCCTGCACGGCACCGTCCTCAACAAGCTCAGTCCCAGTTTAGGACAACTTAAAAATAGGCTAGCTGAAAATACCTAAATATAATTTTTACATTAGCTTACTAAAAATATTATTATTAGGATAAATGACAAGTTTAACTTGCAATGAGAAGGATAGCTTAGGATTTAATTGAACTAGTATTAACTCATTATAAAAACGAAATATTAAGTAGGAACCTACCATCTCTATCTCTATCTCTAATACTATAAGAATCAAAGTCCTGACTGACTGACTGACTGACTGACTGACTGACTGACTGACTGGCTGACATATAGACAACGCACAGCCTAAACCACTGGTCCTAGAAACTTGAAATTTGAGGAGTACGTAGGTCTTATGGCGTAGAGGTGTACTAAGAAGGGATTTTTGGAAATTCAACCCCTAAGGGTGTAAAAAGGGATGCAAACGATTGTATGAAAAATTGTATTCCTTGAACCTACAAACTCGAAACTTGGAGTAGATATACTTCAAAGCAAAAAAATAGGAAAGGCATTTTTAGTTTTTCAAAACTACCCTTAATAAGTGTGCAAAGGGTTAAAAAGTTTGTATGGGAGATTTTTGACCGCTGGTCCTATAGACTCGAAATTTAAAGAGTACATAGGTCTTATGGCGTAGAGGTTTACTAAGAAGGGATTTTCGGAAATTGAACCCCTAAGGGTGTAAAGGGAAACTTGAAGTAGATGTACTCCAAAGCTAAAAAATAGGAAAAACATTTTTAGTTTTTTAAAACTACCCTTAATAAAAGTGCATAGGGATGTCAAAGTTTGCATGGGAGTTTTTTAACGCGTGGTGCGATTGACTTAAAACTTGAAGTAAATATACTAAAAAATAATTAATTATAAATGACGCTTTCAACTTTTGATAATTACCTCTGCAAAGGGTGCAAATGACTGTAAAAGTTAGTATGGGAGATTTTTAGTATAGTGCGATAGATTTCAAACTTGAAGTAAATATACACCACAATAAATTATTTAAAATCACGTTTAAAATATTTTAAAACTACCCCTGCAAAGTAAAACTACCTCCTGAACAAATAAGTACATATTTTCCGTGTAAGGTTGTCTTTGTTGTATTTGGCAAGTTTTTGAGTCTGAGTACCAATACCTACCTACCTAATATAGGTAATGGCCGTTTTTAGGTATCTCTTATACCTACGTAGGTATTTAAAATCCTACCCTAATTGATCGAGTGAGCGAAGCGAACGAAGATTCTAGTTTCAACTTGGGCGATTTGGCATTTTATGTATGTATGTATGTTTGTCTGCCCATAACTTTCGAACCGTTGATCCGATCTGCATGAAATTTGATAAGACGACAGCTTGTACTTGAGAAATTTACTGGTAAGTATATGAGTAAAATCGGATGAAGGGTTTTTAAGATATGGTGTTTTTTAAGGGGGCAAAAATAAAAAAAGTGACTTAAAAAAATCAAGTTACATGTCATACGAAAGGGCTTTGTTTGGACATTCCAAAACAATTTTTACTTTTTTTCTGGGACGCTCGGTTTTTAAGATACAACAAAAAAGTTAAATTAAGATAACCAGCGACCCAAGAGCTCCCATCTCTAAGAGTTTCGTTGGCATCAAGGTTTTTCTACTGGTCGGCCAGTTACTTTGCTTTTTCTTATTTTTTATTCTTGAAATAAATTAAGGAGGTACCCAGTTCTCATAAAATGGTGACAATGATCAGGTCTGATGATGGAGCCAAGGTCTGTTCAACGGAACTCTTCAATAAATAGGCCAATAGAGTTGAAACTTGGTTACCGTACCAAGTTAGTAGGCGGTAGTCAGAAAAAAGTCCAAACATAATGTTTGGACTTGCCTTTGACTACCACCTACTCAAAGTTTTGGTGCGTTCGTCGGGTCGCATCACGAGATCTCAGTTCGGGGCGAACTACTAGTAATATACAAATCAATGTGAAAGTTACGATGTTTGGATGTTTGTGACTCAATCACGGCACCACTTCAACGCGTGCGAAGCCGCGGGAAGCCACAAGTAATACATATACATATTTTATGTATGAAAGACATCCTTTAAATGTAAGCCAGGGTAACAATCCGTTGATCTTTTAATTTAAGTGGTAATTATTTTTAAATAAGGGAATTATTTTTAAAGCGGGATCATTAATTCGTAAAAAAAAGGATACAATTAATAGCTGTACGATTTGCAGTTGTCATGAATACATCCACTTTAATTTAAATTAATCAATGAAGTTTGTAAATTAAATCCTCTTTAGTTTGTTATGATACTGAAAAATGTGGGTAAATGGACGTACCTTCGAGACATCTTCACATCCTCACATGCTCACATGCTCACATGCTCACATGCTCACATGCTCACATGCTCACATGCTCACATGCTCACATGCTCACATGCTCACATGCTCACATGCTCACATGCTCACATGCTCACATGCTTACAGCCTCACATGCTCACATCCTCACATGCTCACATGCTCACATCCTCACATGCTCACATGCTCACATGCTCACATGCTCACATGCTCACATGCTCACATGCTCACATGCTCAAATGCTCACATGCTAACATGCTCACATGCTCACATGCTCACATGCTCACATCCTCACATGCTCACATGCTTACATGCTCACATGCTCACATGCTCACATGCTCACATGCTCACATGCTCACATGCTCACATCCTCACATGCTCACATGCTCACATCCTCACATGCTCACATGCTCACATGCTCACATGCTCACATGCTCACATGCTTACATGCTCACATGCTCACATACTCACATGCTCACATCCTCACATCCACATCCTTGAAGAACCTTAAGTTTACTAGCAGTGGACTTCTTTGGGCTGATGATGATATATAAAAGAAAGTCACACTATTTATAACTCAAGAACGGCTGAACCAATTTGGCTGAAAACCAGGAGAGAACCAGGAGACGGGCATAGGGTAATTTTTATCCCGACTTTTTTTGTTTTTTTGCTTTTTTTGTATATTTTATACAAACAATCGAAGAGGCAGGAACTTCAAGTTGTCAGTTAGTACCTGTTTCTTCTGACAAAATTACGTGGCTCAAGATTGTTCCATGGGGAAGAAAATACAATTTATTTATTATAGATGTTGCCAATCATATCTATTTGTAAGTCTTCTATAGTAAACGTGCGCGAGCGAAGCCGCAGGTAAGAGCTAGTTATCTATAAGAAGAATTGTTGATACAAAAAAAAAACGCAAGGAGCCAAGCCGTAAGTTCCTTGCCTGTTCCAGATTTTTGTCTTTAGGAACTAGTGCATAATATGCATATGGTTATGATTCTAATTAATAAAGATCGGTTTGATTTTGATATTGTAATTTTAAATTAATTCACTGAGTAAAATCTCTTTGGATTTTACTTTGTAAATATAATACCTCGCTTGGTGTTTTTATCATGCTTCAAATAAAACTCTCATACTTTTGCAGATGTTTTATTATCATCAGCTATTACATAATTCTGTTCTTTTTTTACTTCATTTTTGCGTCTTCTGTTAGTGCACTATACACAGCTATGTAGCTTTTGTCTATAGGTGTATTTTTAACGTTTTTGCTAGAAGATTCACCACTCGTGAGAGATTTGAGACCGATTGATGCATCTTGATCGCGTAAAATGTCTGGCAACACGTCGTAAGTTAGCTGCCATTCTTTCTTTAGATTAATGCCTTCCAGTGATTTTGCTCTGTGAAAAATTTCCATTGATATTGGTAAGATCAGTGCTTTTTCAACAGGCTAACATACCTACTTCTGCCTACCCTGAAAGCTGTTGAATTGAAAATGTACACTTACATGTTGTCATTGGTTACATCGAATCTGATAAGTGGAAAGCCGACTTCTTTCGCTCTCTTTATTGCATTTTTTGCCAGGATGTTTACTATTTCATTGCTTTTTGGGCTACCTGGAGGTACGATGAGGACCACCTGAAATAAACGTTCAAGTTGTTAGAATAACTGAACAATATTAGTAAACTACTCACTACCAACTTAACAACAAACTTAACTACAAGTGATACTACATGGGTTGGAACTAACAACAAAATATACATGACTGTAAGGTCCAACTACTTTGGCCCTTACAGTGCACTTAAATTTCTAACTGAGAAGCAATTAGTGTTTCTTCGTAATAGATCCTACTTAGCTAGTCTATAGTTAGTGAAGAGGAGTGAACAGCAGGTGGCAGTAATAGACGGAGTGAGCTGTAATCCGATGTAAAAGTGCAGCTTTATTGAACTGAGCTTGCGGATGAACTCGGACCAAGACAGCGGAAGCAAGCAAATTTTAACAAGTAGGTATAGCAGAATAGGATAGGATAGGTATGTTTCTTTGCCGCTTTCGCAGCTTTGGTTGTTGCTAGTTGTCGAACTAACTTGCAGTATATTATGCACTTTGTACTTGTCGTGCAAAGCGGGCGCGCGAAGACAGTGCGCTGTGAAGTGCATGAGTCGCCGTGACCGCACGCAACGCACGCATCGGGCCCATTTCTCTAGGGACGACGCGTCCCAGGGGCACACGGCCCCGCCCAGAGCCAGCCCTCGGATTTGAGACCAGCCCTGACGCGGTTGCTGCTGCTCTGCCAGCATAGAGTGTCCTAAAGAAAAGAAAATATCCGAGGAGTTGAAAGTAAGCTGCAAGCTACAGTGCTGATTCACTTAGCGGACTTATCAGGTTAGTCATCTACACTTTAGTCAACCCTGTAACCGTTACCAATAAATAGTGTACATACCTACTATTTATTGGTAACGGTTAGGTACAGGGTTAGAAGACGAGCTTATTCTTCACACACTAGTTGCCACTCTAAGGCTAAGCTTCTGATTTTGACAAGCGAAAGCGTAAGTTCACGCTTAGCCTCGTCTCTGAATCTCAGCCAAGTTGACCGCAATTTAGGTCGGATTAGAATCGACTGGAGGTAGACCTCGTGTCCTATGTCCACGTAACTCCGTCTGCGTGCAGGCAGGATGGGCTACCTTGTGCTAAAGCTCTGGCCACGTAGTCGCACAGCATGATCTGCGGCTGTGCCGGCGGCGCGGCGAGGCCGGGCCACGCGAGCTGCGCGTGCTCGCGCACGAAGCGCAACACGCGCGGCACGTCGCCGGGACGAGCGCGCCGCACGCGCACCCGTTCCTCATTCTCGGTGCCCTGCACCTGACAAATGTATTTTGGTTAAGGCGAAGACAACTGCTAACGTACCTCTCGCTTGCACATTTTAACATTTTGGAAACTTATAGGTATAGGACTAGTGGTTCGCCCCGAACTGAGATTTCGTGATGTCGACTCCTGTCTTACATTGATACCAAACATGATATTTGGCCTCTGGCTACCCCCTAACCTACTTGGGGTAACCAATATATCTCAAAAATCATACATACGTCCTAGAATAAAAATAAAAATGGTATTGGGATGTACAAACCAAACCCTTTATGACACATATAAATTCATATAAATGTCTCAAGTAGGTACTATCAAGGTCAAATCGCTATCACCATTTTATGAAAAGTAGGCACTACCTTCTTAATTTATTTCAAGAAAGAAAAAGCAACTGTCCGACCTGAAGAATAACCTTGATGTCAACAAAACTCTTAGAGATGGGAACTCTTGGATCGTTGGTTATCTTAATTTTACTTTTTTGTTACATATCTCGAAAACCGGGCGCCCTAGAAAAAAAGTAAAATTGTTTTTGGAATGTCCAAACAAAGCCTTTTCATTTATGACATGTAGCTTGATTTTATTTGTGTACTTACCTAACTTTGTTTTATTTTTGCTATAAAAAACCCCATGTCTTAATAACTCGTCATCCGCTTTAACTCATACTTACCTAAACTTACCAGTAAATTTCTCAAGTACAAATACATACATACATAAAATGCCAAATCGCCCAAGTTTTAAGATTTTCGTTTTCTTCGCTCACTCAATCAATTACCTACCTACAGATCAGTGGAAATCGTTTTAAGTCACATCGTTGTATGTAAGCAGACTGAGCTTGGAGTCAAGATGGCTTCGACAGTTACCATTTTTAGAGAATTTACCATAACCTGCTTCGAAGTCACATCTGTCTTGGGGGCATCTTTGGGGGTGTCCGCATAACTCCTCGCACTATTGTTGCTGATGTTGAGGGCCCGTGACCTCTTGACAATCTGTCTTCCCGCCAAACACTTCAGCCAATTGGATAGTGCGGACATTGTGGGGCATCCGAGAATGGGTATGGTTTAAAGGTTTTAAATTATTTTTGCCTACTCATTTTGCCATTTTGTAATTTCGCATTAGTTTAAATAAATAGGTGACCAAATAATATGTAATTTGGTGGCATATTGATGTCGTGGTCGTGGTGGCACTGTCACTATTCAGTTTTTTTTCGGGATTTAGGCGAGAGTTTGTTTTCAAAAGAGGTTTTACCATTTCATCTATGTTGAATCCAAAATAACAGCGGCCCATCCACGTCCCTGTTGTGAAGTACCTACCCACAAAAGTCTTCACAAAGTACTTTAAAATTAACCTCTTTCTTCTATCACATCAAAAAAAATTCAAAATACTGTCACCATATGGTCACCATGGTGTTATTTGGGAATTTAGCAAAATTTTAACAATACTGTAAAAAAATTATAAAAACAAGAAAATTTCCAGTAGAAGAATGCTGACGTGATCAACTAATACCGGGATGAATTTCCTGAAAGGTTTAAAGGGCGCTCTCAGAGTGAGTCAGCTGCCGCGCCAGCCCAGCATCAATTCTTCATTCAAAAGGTTCAGGAAGCCGTCTCCTTGTGACGTGTGCTTGTACCCTCCCGATAAGAAACCAGTAAGTATATTATGAGACCCACCAAATTATAGTTACGTCCCTTAGATGTCCACCAATATTTATTTGATTTATAATAGCGTTAGATGGGTTCGGCTTAGCACAGTTCTTAGCGGGATTTTGCTTTGTTCGAAGCTTTGTGTCATCTTGGCGCTCCTGTAATTAATAAATAACTTCTGCCCTACTATTCAGTGTTTCGACATCCGTAACGTGTCGATCGAGCGCGGCAACCAATGCCACGCCAAGCTCATCAGATCGTTCCTCTACACACACTACTGGCCGCGGGAGCCGAGCGTGGTCGGCCTTTGGATGGCACTAGATTGTCCATATCTGGACGTGCTGACTGAGAAGTACTCCCATCAAGGTGATTGACATCTTCCGGTAGAAAGATCTACTTAGCTTATTCGTTTTGAAATGCTGCTGATGTAGAAATAAAAATAAAACTGAATCATAACTGTCTTTACTCAGCAAAAACTTAACTGGGCGCCACAGTTCCTCGCCACCAAAACCTAGAAGAACAAGCATATCAATGTTAACTTGGTATTTAGACGTGTCTCGGACAATAGAGACAACTGACAAGTCCATTTTATGGTACTATTCATAAGTTTGACACTTAATTTGATTGAATATAGCGAATCAACCATGTTTCGCAAAATAGTGCTGAACCTACTCTAATGTATGAATGTATCCTAAATTGGCAATAAGGTTTTCATTTGTAAGAAAACCTGCAGGAATGTCTTCCATCTAAAGGATAGTAACTCCCTCAGCTTATCTACTTATTTTGTGCTAATTTCAGGGGACCGGTTTTTGGCTTACGAGCGAGTGGCGCGGACCAATGAACGGAAACTTATTGGTGTCTGTGTTGCCAACAAAGTCTGGCCGTGGATGATAGATGAGCTGGAGGAATGGGCTCATTACACTCCGTCGCGCCCCGAACGGCATAGGATGTACTTCAGCGCTCATTGTCTGAAGAGCCCTAACCTGTTTAAGAAGTACAACGTGGATTATATCTATGATGTGAGTTTTCTGTTGCAGTCGGTGGATGGAGAAGGCTTACGCAGTTCTGGAAATCTTAGGATGATGATAATCTTTTTGTGCTATGGAATGCTATGTATTTTTTTTTTGTCTAGAGAGAGTATTAGAGAGCTGTTATCGGTGGTAATAGAGAGTCCTAGATAGTTACTTACTTTACTAATTTACCTACATGTCAATGTTGAGATTCCCAAGCCAGGCTAATACTTCAGGAGGAAGATCTATTAGGTCGGTCCAGGGTCTTGGGTATGAGTAGATAGGGCAGCGTGAGATGATATGTTCCATCGTTTGGTCTTCTTCTTCTTTTACTTACTTTTCTGTACCAAGTAAATTGTCGACTCGCAGTTCTGGTGTTCTGGCCTAATTATTCTTACTTAGTTAGCAAAGTACACTACTTGCCTGCCTACCAAAATCTGTACCATTTCTTAATTTTTTCTAGATTGAGATCCTTGGTACAGCAGCTGAAGCCACAGGTCAAGGCGTAGCGACGCTGCTACTGCGCACTGCACTTGCGCAAGCGCATGATTTAAGATACCCGCTCGCACAAGTTGTGTCCGTTAGTCAGTACACGTAAGTGCCTACCAAATCAGCTATTCTCAAAATGCTATGTAGTTTTTTAGGAATATACTTTACCCAACCAGTAGGTAGGTAATTTCTAACTGCCCGGATTCAGATCTCATTCAATATAACATACCTACCTACTACCCATCTAATCAGCTTCCAAATCCAAGATTGTAATTGTAACATCGCTTAAATTGTGTATTTTGCCACAATTACATTGTCTTCTGACGTTACGCGTTTTTGCCAAGGAATTTTGAAGTCATACGGCATAACCCTCTGAAATAGCCATTTGTGGATAGGTATCTACCTAGGTTCTATTTAGCTGAACTGTTTATTAATACTACTTGCTGATGGAACAAACAGATGGCTCACTTGATGAGATAACCATCATCTACAACGAACAATGCTCAAGTCACACGATGGGAACGTGCCCCACGATGCATAGTCCATCGACTTGAAGCATACAGGTGTTAAGCCTCATGTGCCTGTAATTTCACCGGCAACCATGCCTTCATAACGAAACTCATACTACTGCGTTCCAGTAGCAAAACTTTTCACCTTTCCATTGGCAGGTCGAAATGCTGCGAACGCACCGGAATGCGTCAGGAATGGTCGATGAACTACACAGACTTTGTAGACGACGCCGGACAACGCGTGTTCTTCCCAAGACGCCCACACCACACAGTGCAGCTGTACGTGAAGCCTTTCGATCTGAGCAAGGGAGGGTCGATGCCTTGCGAGCCCCAGTATCATGAAGGAGTCAAGTGATAGTGCCTCCTTGAATTTCAGCCATTCGCTGGTGACTTTGCCACAGATACAATTCCACATGGAATCTTTTATATTTCATCTGAGATGTTTTTCTTCTGATTTCAGATATTTACAGCGTAATTTTTTGAACTCTATGTAAGCTGCGGTATTTTTTTGATTTATAAACATTTTTTTACATGATTTTAGTCTACCAATACTGTACCTATTCAAACCTAAATATTGAGGGCTCTGAGTTCTGTAGGAGTATTTGGAAATATTTTTTTAATTATTAACTTCAACGGTAGTAAATAAGTAACAAATTGTGTTCAAACGAGTTTATAAATAAAATAATCTGGATATAATTTAATATTTTTATTCAAATCGATACAAAACATAAGTTCTACTTTCTACAGCTATTTACTTACATTAATAAATACTGGAACGTAACTTTTATTTATACAAGGCATTCCTTTTTTGAAATACTGTAAACAAATATGTAACAAAAAACTATATTATAATTATTCGTGTTAACATCATACATTTTATATTAACTAAAAAATCCTTTTACTTGAATGGAATCCCTCAGTTCCTCCATTCCTCCACTCACTTATGCCTTAAGCAACAAACGTAAACTGGACTTTAAAACAACTGTATTATGAGCTAGTTCTTCTTAGCGTACCCCCAGTGGGATGCCCCCTCTTTACCCCCTTTCTTCCCGTGCGAAGATTGGCTGTTATGGTGCTCCTCATGGCCGTGTTTGCCGTCGTGCCCTTTGTGGTCTGCGTCCACGTGGCCCTTGTTACTGTTGAGAAAATAAAGTATTAACAACTAGTATGAAACCCCTGCATCACCAGGAGCAGCAGTCTCCCGATAACACTAACATTGCGATCACCAATCAGCCTTTACTTATTCGTATGGCAATGTTCATGTACAATTCTTTATAAAATACAATTTAATTCCTGTATCCATGTATTGGATAGCGTCGTTTTAGAGGAACAAGTTTACTAAAACAAACTGTTAAAACTGTACATAACCATAGCTTTAAGATCTTTTTTGTACTACAGTTATACAATAAATAATTTCTGATTTCTAATTTCATCGTATGGGCAGTGGGCAGTGTCTTTGATGATGTGCGCAACGTCCTGCACCGAGGCTCCACACTCGCACGCTGGTGACTCCATCCGCAAATCTGCATGAATGCACGTCTGCCAAGCGTGGTCAACGTTATCACAGAATTGCGACCATTACCAACTTTATCCTATATCCTTCGTCGTGGTCCAGTACGTATATGTCCTCTCTTAGGGAATGACCTTTGCCCAGTAGCTCTGATACACTATCAGCCGAGGGTAGGTGAAACCATAATCAAGTCCATAGTGTCTATAAGAAAGGCTGCTGCACTTACCTGTATCCTTTCTTCCCTCGCTCGACGAAGTCATGGCCCGCGTTCACCTTGTGCGCCTTCTTCTTGCCGCTCTCGTTGGAGGCGTGCTTCGCGTTGAACTTGCCGTACCGGTGGTGCTCGCCGCTCTTGTGGTAGTCGTCATAGAACTTGTGTTCTTTGTGGAACTCGTCCTTGTGGTACTTGTTGTGGTATCCTGGAAGATTATTTCATTTACTCATTAATTGCGGACATGTACATCAATAAATAGCATAGGTCTAGTTTTAGCATACGTCAAGTACATGCACCCGGTTGGGCACTGCAATGTTATAAAATAATTTTAAAGGCGCAATTAATAATCAGGAATAACAATTATCAAATCTGTCGGAGGGTTAGTATAGCACTCACACATAATTAATAATATCAGATCACATGTCAAAGTTAAATAAAAGATCGAAAGATTAATAAAATATTACACAAATCAATTCAATTATATATGCAATAATCAATTAAAATTAAAACCATAAATCTTAATAATATTGTATTACGCGTCACGTTGTTTGTATGTAACGCTATGGACTCCTAAACTACTTAACCGATTTCAATCAAATTTGCGCACCGTGTGCAGTTTGATCTAAATTAACAGATAGGATAGCCTTCATCTCAATTTATAGCCGCAATATTATTTTATTGCAAATTTGACACCGCCCAACAAAGTGGGCACGGGTCAGCTAGTATAATATATAACATTTTTTGTTACTTCTTTGTCACTTCATGTCCTCGTGGTGTACACACGAATACGGATCAGGCTATGCACTACTCGCTTTTATGACTTAGTAGTAGTAAGTCTTAAATTATTATGGCAGATAGAGCAAAATAAAACCTGGATTGGTACCTATACCTACCTATAATAATAAGCTACTTATTATTTCGAATAATTACCGGTTGGGTAAAAAAACATGAAAAAGCCCAATAAAGGGCTTTAAAATTAAATTTAAATATGAGTAAATAAATATGAATAAATATTAATATTACTATTAAAACGCATGAGAAGCCGCGAGCCGCTAGTAATTTTGTATCATCTGAAAGCTGACCTTTAGTTTTGTGCCCTTTCTTATGGCCCTTCTTCTCATCAAACTTGGCGCCTCTGTGCCCGTGCGCTTCTTCCTCGTGACTGCCCTTGTGTCCTGCCTCGTCGTGATGCTTCTTCTTCTTGCCCAAAGCCTCTTCGTACTCCTTTTTGTGATGTTCATCAGTCTTGTGGCCTTTGCCGCCCTTATCCAGGTAGTGGTTTTGGTGAAAACCTTTAGATGTCTGGAATTCATATTTTATATGAGAATACAATAACGGTAACATGTAAAGAGTAGTAGAGCTCTTCGGGGGAAGTACTACCACCACGCCTTTTTCTGCGTCCAAGCAGCGTTGCTGTGTTTCGGTTTGAAGAGTGTGGTTGCCGGTGTAATTACAGGCACATGAGGCTTAACATCTGCATGCCTCATGTTGATGGACGCAGGGCAGTGCATTATAGGGCACGTTCCTATCGTGCGTGACTTACGAGGCAATGCTTTGTTATAGGTGATGGTTACCTCTTAACATCAGGTGGGCCATTTGCTTGTTTCATCAACCAGTTATATCAAAAAAATGTTAAGTATACATACATATACATGTACCTATAATCAAGCACAAAATTATTTTGATCGAGTGAGCGAAGCGAACGAAGATCTTTAGTTTCAACTTGGGCGATTTGGCATTTTATGTATGTATGTATGTATGTATGTATGTTTGTCTGGCCATAACTTTCGAACCGTTGATCCGATCTGCATGAAATTTGATAAGTCGATAGCTTGTGCTTGAGAAATTTACTGGTAAGTATATGAGTAAAATCGGATGAAGGGTTATTAAGATATGGGGGTTTTTAAGGGGGCAAAAATAAAAAAAGTTACATAAAAAAATCAAGTTGCATGTCATATGAAAGGGCTTTGTTTGGACATTCCAAAACAATTTTTAAATTTTTTCTGGAACGCTCGGTTTTTGAGATACAATAAAAAAGTTAAATTAAGAAAACCAGCGATCCAAGAGCTCCCATCTCTAAGAGTTTCGTTGGCATCAAGGTTTTTCTACTGGTCGGCCAGTTCCTTTGCTTTTTCTTACATTTTTTTCTTGAAATATATTAAGGAGGTACTCAGTTCTCATAAAATGGTGACAACGACCAGGTCTGATGATGGAGACAAGGTCTGTTCAACGGAACTCTTCAATAAATAGGCCAATAGAGTTGAAACTTGGTTACCGTACCAAGTTAGTAGGCGGTAGTCAGAAAAAAGTCCAAGCATAATGTTTGGACTTGCCTCTGACTACCACCTACTCAAAGTTTAGGGGCGTTCGTCGGGTCGCATCACGAGATCTCAGTTCGGGGCGAACTACTAGTTTTATAAATTCACTATTTTTAGACTTGAGCGTATCATAACCAGTAGATTTACAAATACCAGATAACAGATTTCAAGTGCAAATAGTTTCATCGCATTTATGCCTAAATAAAACCGCCAATGCTTTGTGCGCCATCTGCTGGTTCTATCGGCATGTTGTAAAAATGAAATGTGGTATTGGGGACATTGGCCTCCTGTTCCTGCGAACATCCAATTCTTCCCAGCAATTTGGATAATATCAGGAGGCCTTTACCCAAAATGGAGTCCACATCTCATAGGTTTAAGAAAACAGCTAAGTTAAAAGCAAATACTAACTAACCTTATAAACTTGTAATACCTAACTTTAAGAGATGGAAATAAAAGACTATATTATTATTATTGGGGACATTGATTGAACTAGATTCAAAAGCATTCGTTTGAATAAGGATCTGCAGGAAGCTATCGGTTCATCAATTGATGCTTGAACTAAAGACGCTATCTGATTGCGACTCGCGACTTTGTAAGCAAATTGGTTCCTATCAATCCTTCAGTCAAGGAAATGTACAATTTGCGGGCACTAGGTAGGTAGGTACATCTACTTCATCGCATCCATCGGATCCTGGAACTGATTGAATGATTAGGTTGCAGTCACTTGCATACTACCCAAGCAACATGATCACGTGAAAAATGACGACAAACTGACGTCATCTTTTAAACAATGACGTCCTTCGCTATAGATGACGTGATAAAATGACGTGATTCGGAGCTATATGTCGTCGTTTGCTTTATATGACGTAATAAAATGACGTGTTTCTGAGCTATATGTCGTCGTTTGCTTTATATGACGTGATAAAATGACGTGATTCGGAGCTATATGTCGTCGTTTGCTTTATAAGACGTCATCAAATAACGTGATTCGGAGCTATACATCGTCGTTCATTTTTTAAGACGTCATCAAATGACGTGATCCTACACTCTGTATCGTCATTCGCCTTTAATAACGTAATCAAATGACGTGACCCTGCGCTGGATATCGTCTTTCACCATACATAACGTCACCAAATGACGTGACCCTGCGCTGTGTATCGTCATTCGCCTTAAATAACGTCATCAAATGACGTGACCCTGCGCTGGATATCGTTTTACGCCTTATATATCGTCACCAAATGACGTGACCCTGCGCTGTGTATCGTCATTCGCCATAATGTACTGTATGTTTCACATTTATTATATTATAGTATAATATACTGTACTGTACTGTACTAATACTGTAAATACTATAGTATACTGTACTGTACTGTACTATACCGTACTATACTGTACTATACTGTAATATACTGTACTATACTGTACTATACTGTACTATACTGTACTATACTGTACTATACTGTACTATTCTGTACTGTACTGTACTATACTGTACTATACTGTACTATACTGTACTATCCTGACCGTACCGTACCGTACCGTACCGTACCGTACCGTACCGTACCGTACCGTACCGAACCGTACCGTACCGTACCGTACCGTACCGTACCGTACCGTACCGTACCGTACCGTACCGAACCGTATCGTACCGTACCGTACCGTACCGTACCGTACCTTACCGTACCGAACCGTACCGTACCGTACCGTACTGTAGCGTACTGTTATAGTATTGTTCAGTATTGGACAGTACAGTACAGTACTATACTATGCTATATTATACCATAATAAATGATAAAGGTGATGTGAATGTTTGTTACCACGTATCTCCGTAACTTATTTTATTTAGATGAAATTTGGTATGAAGATAGTTTAGGTTCTAGAATCATACATAGGTTGATTTTATATTTAAAATGAATCTCTGAGGGGGTTTAAGTTTACAGGAATATTATTATTCCTTGTTCGATTCACGCAAAACCCGGTATAAATAAATTACAAAGTATATAATTTATCACGGGGGTGTGCAATTCTGCTTTTTTTCTAGCCGTGCATGCTATTTGGAAAGCAAGCCAAACTATTTACTACCTACTGAAGAAATACAACGAAAGACCAGGCGGTATACATAATTATGACTATAGACTGTTGAAAAAAAAAAAAGTACGGTTTATTGTTTGACATTTTTTATGGCGGGCATCGGGCATCACAACAGTAATTAATACATAATTTTGTGAAAAGTTTTCATTAAATTCCTAGGGGTTAGTAGGTATGTACGTACGTGGATGCTGAAGAAGAAACGAAGAATGAGGAGATTGCTGTAAACGTGGTCATAGTCTCATCAGTATGGCTTACGCCAAGAAAGTTAGAGAGTTTCTGGCCCAATTCAAAGTTTTCTGCTCTATTTATCAAACTTTTAGTAAAACAAACATCCAGCAGAAGATGGCCTATCATACAATTGAGGCGGAATTTTTACGATGACTAGTAAGTATGATCGAATTATTACTACCCAGGTACATAATTATTGTTCACCAGTTTCTGGCATCTAAAATATTTTAGGTTAGTCAGTAAATATTTGTTGGGTTAAGTTTATCTTTGTAAAATGGAATATCTTCACAACAATGATTCCAGTATTTTGTCCGTAGACTTTGTTAGTGTACAAAATGCACGTGACAGGCCTTGACTAACAGTTTTTAACTACAGTATGCCTGCATGTCCTTTCGTTTAATTATAATGATATAAGTACTTTAAAAATAAACATTACTATTTTACTTTTTTTTTTGAAGGTTCAGTCCAACCATTTCTGTCTACTGATGGTGATACAACAAGTATCCTACGCATAGAGGTAAAGTATTATTTACCTATATTTTTTTTCATTATGTTTATATTGGCTTAGTTACAATCTGATAGAGGTGTTTACTAATAACATTATAATTTTGTTTTTAGTGCCATAACAACCGTTCATGCCTACTGAAGAACTAGTTAGTGTTAATACTACACCTACACAATAAAATTGAGAGGTAAGTCTTTGTCTTCATATGACTTTTTTATCACATTGCCTGCCCAAAACATAGAAGATCTGAGAGAATAAAGAGTTAAAATATGCACAAACCTATGGCTAATGATATGGCAGCTTCCATACAAAAATGTTCGAATTCTTTTGTAGTGTGTGGGTACGAGACAATATTATTATGTGACTGCTGGGTTTTATTTAGTTAAAAGAAAATTATTATGTGTTTTAGGGTCATCACAATCATCGTTGTATACTGAAGAATTAAGAGTTCCAACAACGCATCATACCAAATTAAAAGGTGCTATGCCTGCAGATGGCTTTTCTGCAACTACACAGCATTGGAAGTTTGAGTGGTAGAATGTACTTAATATAATTACTTAGGTAATTGGTTTAATTATAAGTAAGTTTTTTAAGGTGTGGAAATGTAGTGAATTATCCATGAATTTTGTTGTGAGCATTTTTTGTGTAATTTTACCCTATTAAAACTTATTGTCCTACTAACCTACCTATTGTGTTTGTTTTTTAGATGAGTCCAAACTCAGGACGTAATATAAGGTTGTTTGAGAAGACGAATACGGCCGGCAACATACGTCAGGTTTCGCATCGGGTTCCTCGATCAGGTTACCGAATACGGGCACCCGACTGGAAACCCGATGCAAAAACCTGACGTATCTTGCCACTCTACGACGACATTAAGACGTTACAGGTGACGTCAAAATTGACGTAATTTAAGACGTGATTGTCACGATAAATAAGACGACATTTTAGACGTTACAGTTCACGTCAAAATCACGTTAGTTAATCACGACAAATTTGACGCCATTTATGACGTGATTGTCACGACGTATACGACGACATTTTAGACGTCACCGTTGACGTCAAAATCACGTAAGCTAATCACGTCATTAATGACGCACTAATTTGTGACATCCTCACGTCAAAACTGACGTCTTAAATGACGTGATGCGACGTCTTTCGATGCCGTAAAATTCACGTCATTATTCGCGTGACCATGTTGCTTGGGTAGTGCTCGTGCGCTGATTGAAAAGTAAGTAAGCCTTATGACTTTTATCCCCAGGTACGGTAGACATTCAAGATTGATGAAGCATGTAATAAAGATGCCACATTTATCAGTGTCGGTATTCCATACGTGACAGGTTTCAAGACCATCGGCGCTGTAATAACTATAGTTTCCTCGTGATGTTTTCCTTCACCATTTGAGAGAACTGGCTCTAAAAAAATATTATCACTATCATCATCATCATCATCACTACATAGTATAAAACAAAGTCGCTTTCTCTGTCCCTATATCCCTATGTATGCTTAAATCTTTAAAACTACGCAACGGATTTTGATGCGGTTTTTTTATAGAAAGAGTGATTCAAGAGGAAGTTTTATATGCATAATACAAGCATAATCTCTTAGGGATAACCCACAATAACCGTGCGAAGCCGGGGCGGGTCGCTAGTAAGCTATAAATTACTCGCTGCGCTTAGGATTCAAAGAAATACTCTCGCCTCTAAAATAGTGGTTTGCTACCTTGGTAAATAATATACTATATAAAATACTAGCGGCCTGTCCCAGCTTCGCATGGGTGGTCATAATTTTTTTGAACATTGTTGGATAAACTTAGACCGTGGGTTCGAGCCTCGCGTCTACTTATTTCATACATTTGCACGCGCTTCTCCTTGAGTGAGTGAAATCGCACCCCGCGCGTGATCCGTGGACCCGTAAACATTTTTAATTTCGTCATATCTTTTGAATGGAATGTCCGATTTGAAAAATTTAAGAAGTAATCTATAGGTATTGAAACCGTCTTAATTATGAAATGATTTATTTGGATAAGGATTAATACCAAGGTACAAATAAAGACCCTTTTCTAGCGGAGGCATTTCAATTAATTTTTTATAATAAAAGAACACTTATTGTGACATAACTATAATAGTTAGACATGTGCTGTCGCGACATTTTTTGTAGATGATAACGTGTTCTAAAATATCGTAGTACATTATTTTGTTCTATCTTCAATAGTTTTCGCAGCGCACGCGATGTAAGTTTTTTTGTTTTCCACCTTGGGTTACATTATTGAAGTTTTAGTAAGGATCCCTGATTTTTTTGAAAATATAATATAGCCTATGTTACTCAGGGATAATGTAGCATTCTAATGGTGAAAGAATTTTTGAAATCGGACCAGTAGTTTTTGAGCCTATTCGTTACATACAAAAATACAAAAATACAAAGTTTACCTCTTTATAATATTAGTGTAGATGTGCTATCATTTGTTGAAGTGAGCTGTATCAGGCACAAAATAGAATTGAAAGAAGTTTTTATAATATTGTGTGCCTTTTTTGGCCTAAATGAATCCTAAATAAATAAGTATGTAGGTATAATATAAATTACTATTCGTGTGCAATCACATTGCACCCAGTTTAGTAAAAATTTCATTTTGAACGATACAAGTTTTCCTATTCAAAAGTTTGCATATGTACGAAAACTAGTAAAGCAAACTTTTGAGTCGGAAAACTTGGAATCATTTTAAATGTTTTTTTTACTAAAATCACTAAACCCATTTTCAAAAAATCACAAACAACCCTGTTGTGTGCAAGCACATAACAGCGCACGCAGTTTTTGTAAAAACAATCTTGAAATTTTTACTAAACTGTGTGCAATGTTATGTTCATTGCACACAAAATGGTTGTTTGTGATTTTTCCAAAATGGGTTAATTGATTATATCTTCTAACATGTCGAATCGAAACGTGCGAGCGAGAGGTACATTAGCTCTTGTATTCGCCATAATGTTGTGTATCGTATGGTTTTCATTGTAAAACTTAGTACTAATGGTTCAGCACAGTTTAACTTTCTGATTTCGATGCATCATCATTATAAATCGATGTATTCTAAGCAGTTTTTAATGCATACTGCAGCATGTGATTTGTAGATTACGTGTAGTTATTTGTATATGTAGGCAATTCATATTATTCATATTTTGTGTGTAGATTATGTCAAATAAATGTATTTTCTTTCTTTCTATATAACCTACCTACTTAGGTAGTATTTTTGGTATGCGATCCAAAAATAGGTAGTTAGGTACAATATGCGTAGAAAGCTTCATTCTATTCATAGAATGCATCGATTTATTATGATCGACCTTTTATTACGATCGACCGATTTGGATTAGGTATTTTAGATGCGATGTTTTGTTGTTTACCTAGGTAGCCTATGTTTTTTCTATAAACTTATGAATCATAAAATTTGTCAAGAGGGTCTTTTTGGAGTGGGTAAGATCACAGAACACAGAAAATATACATTAATATTTTACATATTTTCTGTGTTCTGTGAGCTTAAGAGCTATTAATTCACAAAATTTAATAAGATAATATCAAACATGACTTACCTTTCCACCCTGCTCCTCATAATGTTTTACGTTTTTCCCATGTCCACCACCTTGCGAATGTCCATGAGCATGTTTGTTATGGTGACCGGCTGCTGCCACCGTCTGATCCCCATCTAACTGCTGAAGAGGTACGAGGGAGGCCGGAGCCAAGGGCACCTCTCGAGGGGACACAGGAGTAAAAGCGGCAGGCACATTAAATGGGGCGGGGGCTTGTAGCTTTGACAGGAACGACGATGGTTGGGTTAGCTGACGACGGTTCTGTTGACTTAGAGTCAGGACTGGACCGTTACTGATGGGTTGGTTTGATCCAGACAACACACTGCTTTGTGGAAAATAAGCTTGGTTCGAGGGTTGATGATTTGATGGAACGGACAACACATCCTGGAAACTCACGTCTTGATTATATCTTGCGGTCTTCGGAGCACCGGGTGCGGCGTAAACCCTGTGATAGTGATCAGCGCTAGCTGCCAGCATCTCCTCGTAGGGAGGAGATGACGGGTCATTCTCATCGGTAAACTCATGCACCTCGTATTGGTGGACTTGTCTCGGAGTTCGAACGTATTCTGCCGATCGCCGGACACGATCTTCGCAGCATCGTTTCACTCGAATATGTTCGTCGTACGGCTCGTTAATTTCCCGCTTCCTCCGATAATAAACGTTTTCTTCATCGGGAGCGTATGGATCTTCTTCGTCCACTTCTACATCTGTACCTACATCCTCTTCCTCTACTCCTTCGAATGGTTCGTCCTCGTAATTTGCTGCCGCGACCGTGACAACCAGGAGAAGCCAAAGCACCACCGACCGCATCGTAACTCGTTACACTCCACTGCGCCAATGCTTTTTTCTTTTTATAACAGACCTTTCTAGGATGTGTTGCAAACGCCGCGGGATTGCAATTCCGTCTCTCTGTGTCCGCTGTCTTTTTTTATAGAATGCCGTATCTTGGAGACAGATAAGGGGTTTCACGAGTTGTGTTTGGTTAGGTGACGAGTGGGCCCGCGCGACGGTGCGGTGACACTGCACTAGACCGCAGCCGTTCGCAGCCTAGAAAGCGTCGATAAACACCAGATTGAAACTCGACGATCGCCGATTATCTCCGCAAATTTTCGAATTGAAAACAGTCGTGAATATTGACTTTTACTAATTTACGTTGTAGCCCTTGCGTAACAGCGTAATGTACAGGTCAAGAAGAAAGCGATGCGTTGAAATTAGATTAGATGCCTACCCACTTTTAAAAATTCTAACGAACGTGGAATCATTTGGTCACACACTAAATTTATTATAAAAAAAATCTTTACGGTAGAAACAATATTTTACGAAGTAAAAATCACACCTACACCTAATAAAATCTTGAATAACTTCCGGAAACCGTTGTAGCCACAGATATATACATATGTACATATATGTGGTTGTAGCCTTATGATCAAAATTTTGGCTATTATTTGAAAATTTGTCTCGGCTTATATTAATTTTTTTAATCTTATACTAGTTATAAACTCCCGCTATTGTGGGTTCCAAGGTAAAGATGCCAGACCACTTTGCCCTCATTGTCCGTCCAACAACAGAACTACTCAACAGAACAGGTGGGAGTAAACGAACTGCACTGAATCACTGGAATCATCCCAAAAATCTATTTAATAAGCTAACGATTTCCTCACAATGCGATGTAACGGCAAGTGTCATCTACCCGTTTTTTATCTTGTTTCTCGACTTGACCTGAGTTCTAAAGGTTTTCGTCAAAATGAGGTCAAAAATATCACGAATTAAGTATTGGCTGTCGTAATTCTTCATAATTCCAATAAGTTCTGTAATTCGTCTGACTCCTTGACCAACATCTGGATGGTGTAAGTGCTTTTTGTCTGTTCTATAAATGTCTCATTTCGACGCACACCTACTCTGTGATTGTTTATTCTAGACCTACTTAGTAGTAGTGTACTCTAGTAGACACTAGGTCCTTTGTAGTAATGTACTCTAGTAGTAGAGGTCGTTGCAAGTCACAACAGATCTCTGTGGCACTTGAGTATCGTTGTCTATCGCAATGTTGACTTCATCATCATCATCGACCTGAAGAAGTCGCAGGTTATATACACAGGAGATATTGTTACCGATCCTTCTCATGATGTTGCCTGATCCTATAGTCTGCTCTAACAGCATCCACAGGCATATTTTACATAACTTACAATTTAGATATGTGTTGTGTATTAGAAATCCCAGTCATGGCAAGCGGCACTGCCGGGCACTGATGGCAATGCCTGCCATCTTCCACCATCTATTCCAAATTTTATGCAAATCCGTCGTCGTCACAGCGTGATATAGTTACCATTTTAAGAGTGACACCCCTTTGTGAAGGGCTCCTCCGGGGAAGTACTATCACCACGCCTTTTCTGCCGTCAAGCAGCAACGCTGTGTTTCGGTTTGAAGAGTGTGGTTACCGGTGTTATTACAGGCACATGAGGTTTAACATCTGTTCTGTATGCCTCATGTTGATGGACGCAGGGCACGTTCCTATCGTGCGTGACTTACGAGGCAATGCTTTGTTATAGGTG
Source organism: Chloroclysta siterata (assembly GCA_932294275.1). NCBI lineage: Eukaryota > Metazoa > Arthropoda > Insecta > Lepidoptera > Geometridae > Chloroclysta > Chloroclysta siterata. Next base: position 15,118,837 of record OW028588.1, read on the forward strand.
ATAGTTAGCACTTAACATTAGGTGGGCCATCTGCTGGTTCCATAAAAATATAATATAATAGGTAATAAGATGTTGGGGTTTGTGTGTTTGGTGATCGTGATCTGCATACGTTTTTATGTTTTTTAGATTTTATGTCGCCATAACTTGGATCATAATAGGATAACACTGCTGATCTGCCCTAGGAAAATACAACAAAAAACGAGTCAGAAACGAGCTCAAAGCGATATCGCTCACTCCGTTCAGAATACCCCCGCGTCACGCACGAGCGCAACCGAAATAATTTCAATCAAATTAAATCAATGCATCACAAATGATGTCAAATAATATTGCGTGCTGTTACCCTACCTACTAAAGTGCGGTTAGTGAATGTTATGTCGTCGTTACTCGTTACCCATACCTAGGTAATTAAATTTGCGAAAGAGTCTGTCTGATTGTTAAAGTTTTTTTTGTTCATTGGTTTATCGTTCGTTTTTCAATAGTTCAATAGGTAGTAATTTAGCACAATGCCAGTACACTCAAACGGTGAATGAAAACATCGTGAGGAAACCGGCATGTCGTAGAACCTAAGTTCTATAACATGTGTCAAGTGCTCGGAAGGATCCTCTTGAGGCGCACTTAAAATCCTTTCACCACACGAAAGAAACTAGTGACACGACAAGAGAGAAGGGAATAGTTCATTTTTTCTGATGTTTTGTATGGATCGGAGTGTTGGGCCACTTAGGACATGAAAGAAGAGTGCATGCAGCGAAGATTCGAATGTTGGGAAGGATGTGTGGAGTGACGAGAATAGATTAGTAATGAGTTTATTACAGGCAGTTAAAGTGGACGACTTATCAAAAATCGTGGGTCTTAAATGGGTTAGACTAGAACAGGATCGTGGCAAATGGCACAAATTAAGGGAGGTACCCGCAGTTGGTAAACTCGGGCTGGGGATGATGATGAATTTTGAAAGGGGTACAAGTGGCTGAGAAAATGAGAAGCAATAGGTTAGCGTGGTATGGGCATGTCATGCGAAGGGAAGAATGTCATGTTACGAAAAGAGATGAAAGTGGAGAGAAAAAACCTGTTGTGTCGACGCCATATGAAGTGGGATTAAGGCAGAAAGATGATGAGGTATTTTATATTCCTGACCACGTCTACGATAATCCCGAATACAAAATGTGCTAAATGTTATAAAATAAATAAATAAAATATTGGTGGATTTTCCACACACCACTATCTAGCCCCAAATTAAGCCAAAGCTTGTAATATGGGAACTAGATAGCTGATATAATACATATAATATACTTTTTTTGTAAATACATACTTATAATATATATTAACACCCAGACAGAGAACAAACATCTATATTCATCGCACAAATGTTTGTTCTCGGTGGGGATCGAACCCACGGCCTACGGCGCAGAAGGCAGAGCTACTACCAACTGTGCTGAGCTGTGAAGGCTGTCTTATATTTGGACTCTCTCCTCCAGTTTCTCCTTAGACACTGTCAAAGAATCTTTAATTGGTACTTGAGGGGATATCTACCGTGCCTGGGCGTCAGCCTTTTTTTATTTTATTTATTTATATTACTTGCTTATGGAACAAGCATTTGGCTCTGATGGTAAGTGGTAACCATCACCTAGAACAAAGCATTGCCTCGCACGTTGCACACGATAGGAAAGCGCCCAGCGTCCATCAACTTGAGGCATGCAGACGTTAAGCATTATGTGCCTGTAATTTCACCGGCAACCACACTTCAAACAGTAACACAGCAACACTGCTTTATTCATATTATTATTTGATAATGACAGCTCACTTTTTTGTTCAACTTTCAACAAAATGTTACTAACTCTTTACTTAAATTGGCAACTAGTTCATGGCCAATCATTATTACATTATTCAATCAACTTCTACTGAATTATAGGAGCACTGGTGGTCTAGTGGTTCGAAACCAGTCGTGTACCAATGAGTTTTTCTGTTCAAAAATGTATGTGCACAATGCCAGTACTCTCAAACGGTGAAGGAAAACATCGTGAGGAAACCGGCATGTCGTAGAACCTAAAAAGTTCTATAACATGCGTCAAGTGCTCGAAAGGAGCCTCTTGAGGCGCACTTAAAATCCTTTCAACACACTGTTTCGAAAGAAACTAGTGACACGACAAGAAGAAGATAGGAGGTAGGTACCTAGACAGGCAGTGTTTCGAATCATTTTAATCAATATTATGTTATGAAAAGTAGTTGTAATATGAAAATGAAGTACCTACTCATAATGTACTGATGTTTTTGACTTCGAATAAATGAATAACGAATAAAAAAATCATGAATAAGTTAAATGAATGAATGAATGAAAATGCTTTATTGTACACCTTACAAACGAACAAATAAAGATATGTACAATGGGCGGTCTTATCGCTAAAAAGCGATCTCTTCCAGACAACCTTTGGATGGAGAGGAGCCTATATATAAGATGGTTGGTTTGGGTGCACCAAACGAACAAATAAAGATATGTACAATGGGCGGTCTTATCGCTAAAAAGAGATCTCTTCCAGACAACCTTTGGATGGAGAGGAGCCTATATATTGTTTGGGTGCACCAAAAAAAATAACATGAAATAATAAAAATGATAAAACAACATACCTTAAACTAGATAAACATACATAGATAAAATAAAATTACAAGAACCTACCTACTGGATATCTTTACTAAATTAATAAAGGCTGTTTACATATAATTAGTTATTTTTATTTTATGTTCGTTCTTTATTATTAATAATTAATTCTAAACTAAAACGTGCATTATGTTTTTACACTTATTTACTTTTACAACTCAGATAATGTATATTTACAAACATATATTTGTCGCCTGCGGGCTATTTGCAGGACCTGGTGGGCATTTGTTTTCACTGGGTTCCGTCATGGTGGGTAGCCTCAAGCACAAAGATCACAGCGTCAATAGTTTAACACACTTTATTTCAGCCAGTAATATAACAAAGAAACAATTTAAATAAACTAAGGTAGGACCGACAGATACGTCCGCTCGGTGCGAGCTCCAATCATAGAATGCCCGTCCCGCTGCGACGGCCGCATCCAAGTGTGACTTGCTGTGACGTCACGCTTGCGTCGGTAGTGGGCGGAAACTAGAGTTGCCATTCCGAATCATAGATGGCACCACACCGCGTTTCCGACACGGCCTTCTCTGACGGCTCACACGTCCTCGTGTGCACTATCTGAAAGGAAAACATCGAACCAGTATCTTTGTTCGGCTATTCTGCCATCATAATTAAAATGATTGATTCTACGTTGAAACTCAAAAAAAACGTTACTTATTCAAAGTACCAATAAAAACACAGCTAATCATTAAGTTTAATCACAAAATTACAGAAAAACGTCATACGTTAAGCAAATCAATATTGTTAAGCGCCGCATCAACGACTCATCTTGCTTTGGCTACAACGAAAGCAAGGGTGACTTTAAAAGCATGTCGTCGCATCTACGACTCGTCTCATGTACGCTCCAACGTAAACGAGAATAACAAAACATGCCGCCGCACCTACGGCTCATCTTGTTTAGACACCACAAGGATAACTTAATACATACGCGCCACTACGCCCCTCAGTTGAACACTACCGTGATCTATTATTTCCATCCGATTCCAGATCTAGCTCTAGTTCGACAGGAACTTCATGATTCTGAATCCTTCTTACTCTATCATTAGGGTACATTATTTGCAAACTCTTTACTGGCAAAACGCATACCCTGATTAGCAACCACATAAGTAGGCGCGCCAAATAATGACACACTGGACTCCAAAGCTCTAATGCCACTCCTTGCATCAATGTTCAGCACTCGCTGAATAGCATAAAGCAAGACGAATTTGGTGAAAACGTCTATCAAGATAAAAACGTATTCCTTAACTCTTTTGTTGCCACTAACTGCGTCTAAACAATTAAACCACTTTGCCCCACCCAACTTAGCAACTTGGTCCTCAATCAATGAAAGCGGGTAGCCACGGTGTTCTCGTTCAACTCTCGGTAATCCACGCACATGCAAGGTCTATTTTTTTTTTTACCAGCAGTACGGGACTAGAAAAAGGAGAACAACTGGGCCTAATCACTCCTGCTTCGAACAGTTCATTGACTTTATCACGCACAACCTGTCGTTCATTTGCACCAAGACGAAACGGGCGACGTTGAACTGTCTTTTTGGGGTCAACTAAGCGAATTTCAGGATGACCTGTGTTGACGCGCGATGTAGCTATACACCGAGAAAAAGACATCGAAAATACCTCTAAAACAGAAATCAATTGTGGTTTGAACTCTGAGGGTACATCGGTATCGATGCAGTGAAAATCGACCTTGTCACTCTCAAACGCCAGAACATTTTTACAGCAAGACAAGGTGACACTATTAGACGATACGCTAACCATAAAACCCTGTGGCAGAATTTCCCTACCGCCCAAAATGTTATCGTTAAGGTAGTCACTACATGAAATAAAATTTCTAGATTAAAATCCCCAATCCTTACTTCGCTATGCCGGCCTATCCCCGTTAATTTTACAGTATTGTTCACTCGTTTGCCAGAAAATTAGTTAGCGACGCTTTCTTTGATAAGGGAACACTCTGCACCAGAATCGAAACAAAATAAATGCAACTCACTCAATTGTTCATCAGCTGACCACGTGGACTGCTCACGCTGCACAAGTTGACCTGGTGGTCACGCCCAGCAGCTGGTGATGGTCTTGCGGTACTCGCCCCCTGCGTCGTCGTCGCGCCTCCGTTGCTGTCGCCGTTGCTGCCCAGTTCACGGTAGCACTTTGAAGCGAAGTGGCCCATCCCGCCACAGCGGTAGCAGATAACTCGCGATGACTGGTTGCTAGTGATGGTAGGTATTGTCGTCGTCGTCGATTCTTTTTCCTTCGAACGACATTCATGTGCGCGATGACCCAACTTGCTGCAGTTAAAGCATCTTGAAAGCGGTCCCATTTTGGTTCGTTTCGTTTCTGCGTGGTTCTCTTCAGCTGATTGCGGTGCCTTTCTTTTCATAAACGTCGTCGATTTTAATTCTCGCTGCAGTTTATCTCTCGTAATAATCTCTGTTGTAAAGGCCAGTCGTTGTAGACGATTGTCGAATTGCGTTAAATGTGCCAGTACAGTGGACACGGCAATCTCTTCTGCACTCATTTTTTGCCATTTGGAGGTTAAAGAAGTCATCAGCCTTGCAGCATACACTGATAAGCACTCGTTATCTCTAGGTTTGCTACTCTGTAAGTTAATGAGGGTAGCAGCAGTTGTTTCAACACTGTCGTACCTGGCAGTAAATAATTCTCGAAACTGTGGCCACTGCATTCCAGAAAATGATATTTGCGATAGCCATTGCGAAGCACTTCCTTTTAACGCACCGCTGATAGCTATTATTAGCGGTCCTCCTTCTAACGGTTTTTCACCAAAACAAAGGTTAACTGTATTGCACCAAGCACGTGCATCTGCATCAGGCTTTTCGGGGTTGAATTCGGGTAGCTTAATAGTGCTTGCACTTACCGGATTCTTGATTGCTTCAATTAGGGCCAGCATATTACTATTCTGCAACTCGAGCATTTTCCGCAGCAAATCTTCATCAACACGTGGCGGCTGAACACTTTCGATTCCTGGTTGTGCTAGAGGTGATCGCACTTCTGATGTCGCCTGCGGGCTATTTGCAGGACCTGGTGGGCATTTGTTTTCACTGGGTTCCGTCATGGTGGGTAGCCTCAAGCACAAAGATCACAGCGTCAATAGTTTAACACACTTTATTTCAGCCAGTAATATAACAAAGAAACAATTTAAATAAACTAAGGTAGGACCGACAGATACGTCCGCTCGGTGCGAGCTCCAATCATAGAATGCCCGTCCCGCTGCGACGGCCGCATCCAAGTGTGACTTGCTGTGACGTCACGCTTGCGTCGGTAGTGGGCGGAAACTAGAGTTGCCATTCCGAATCATAGATGGCACCACACCGCGTTTCCGACATATTTTTAAAGAAATTATAAGGCTTTCAGCCAGTGCGTTGTTCATATTACATACGGCTCACAGAATATTGTTGTTTTGTCATTCTCATACAATTCTTTGAAAATATAGCAACAGCATTGAACAGTGATGATAATGTAACTTTTGAATCACAATGGACTTTGCATTCATTATGGCGATGACAACTGCTAAGTTACCTCACGCTTGCACATTTAAAAAAAAACACTGAATTTATCTATGAAAAATCTCATAATCAACTGTTGTGTACAACCATATTATTACACATGGTTCTGCAAATCTACACTAATATTATAAAGAGGAAACCTTTGTATTTTTGTATTTTTGTATGTAACGAATAGGCTCAAAAACTACTGGTCTGATTTCAAAAATTCTTTCACCATTAGAATGCTACATCATCCCTGAGTAACATAGGCTATATTATATTTTCAAAAAAATCAGGGATCCTTACTAAAACTCCAATAATGTAACCAGAGGTGGAATACAAGAACCTTAGATCGCGTGCGCTGCGAAAACTATTGATGATAGAACAAAACAATGTACTACAATTTTGTAGAACACGTCATCATCTACAAAAAATGTTGCGACAGCATATGTCTAACTATTATAGTTATGTCACAATAAGTGTTCTTTTATTATAAAAAATTAATTGAAATGCCGCCGCCAGAAAAGGGTCTTTATTTGTACCTTGGTATTAATCCTTATCCAAATAAATCATTTCATAATTAAGACGGTTTCAATACCTATAGATTACTTCTTAAATTTTTCAAATCGGACATTCCATTCAAAAGATATGACGAAATTAAAAATGTTAACGGGTCTACGGGTCACGCTCGGGGTGCGATTTCACTCACTCAAGGAGAAGCGCGTGCAAATGTACGAAATAAGTAGATGCGAGGCTCGAACCCACGGTCTAAGTTTATCCTAAAATGTTCAAAAAATTTATGACCACCCATGCGAAGCTGGGATAGGCCGCTAGTATAATATAATTTCGAACTAACTTTATTTTCCTACTCAAAAGTTTTAGTATAGTAAAGATATTATTGTTCATGGAATACTAGGTACAGGTGTTAAAATTTATGTGCGCAATGCCAGTGCTCTTAAACGGTGAAGGAAAACATCGTGAGGAAACCAGTTAGTATTCTAACAGCGGCGATGGGCTTGCAACCTGTCGCTTATGGAATACTAACTTCGGAAAAATGTGGGTATGTGCCAAATGTTATGTTTGGACATAATATTTGGCACCTCTGACTACCCCCCCTTAGACGTCCTCAAAGAAAAAGATCGAAGAAAAAATCTGAGGGGATATCTACCGTCACTGGGGATCAAAGTCGTGAAGCTGTTTCAGTTTCAGTTTCAGGTACAGGTGTTAGGGGTTAGGAATTTTGTTTCACTAGTCCAGCCTGACGGCATATGAACATTCAGAAAAAAAAGTACGATAATTGGTTCGCACCAGTATTTCATATGAAAGGATAACGATTTTTCAAAAATAAGTTCAGTGATTTTTTATCTTTTAAAATGTTAAAAGGTGCTTTGACAGGTGTCAGCCCTAAAAAACGTTAGATTTAAAAAAATAAACAAAAGTATGCTTACAGAAACGCCTACCTATGCACAAATTTTACAGTCACGCAAAGCAAAGTCCATTGTAAATAAAATATCATTGCGATTAATTGATATTTCCTATCTTTAAATATGGCACATTTATTAAAAATTTACTAAAACTAGTAGATAGTAGTAGGTAGTTAAAAATCGTTGCTCGAAAGAAATCAAATAGATAGGTAGGTACACGTTCAATTCCCATTGTCAATTACTTAACTTAGTTGCCTAAACATTGCACTAGTTAAGGCGAAGACTACCGCCAATTTACTTCTCGCTCGCACTGATGCACACAACTTGGTTGATTGCGATTTTTCAGAAATAATTCCATTGATTTTATGTCTTTTGAATATTGAAATGTGCGAGCGAGCAGTACGTTGACGGGTATCAGCCCCTTAAATCACAATCATATTAATAAGTCTTTATTTGGTCTGAGAAAGCTGGATAAGTCTCGGGATCCTTCATCTTCTTCTTGTGTAAAGGACAACTCTTTTGTTTTTGCCCACTTTTGAATTGATTACGTGTTTGTTTGTATTGAGCAAGTATTAAAACATTTTTTTTTGTATAATTTTTTTGGCAACTAATTTTGTTCTCTTTGTCCAAGTGTGCGGGATTTGCTTCGATGCGCATTTGTATTGTTTTGTCTGTGGTGTCGGTGTTAATGGTTTGTTGAAAATGCTTTATCGAGTCTGGTGAGACCTCGAGTTGGCTGTGGTGGAGACAAGTCGACGTCATCTGGAATAAAGGATAATTTATTATAATAAAAATCAAGTAAGCTTTTATAGCAGACAACAGTATTATGCTTTCTCATTAGCGTAAGTTACATGAATGTGAACTATTCTCTCTCTTTTGTCGTGTCACAAATTTCTTTCGAAACAGTGTGGTGAAAAGATTTTTAGTGCGCCTCAAGGGGCTCCTTTCGAGCACTTGACACATGTTATAGAAATTTTTAGGTTCTATGACATGCCAGTTTCGCCACGATGTTTTCCTTCACCGTTTGAGAGTACCTACTGGCATTGTGCTCATAAAGTTTTGAACCGAAAAACTCATTGATGCACGACCGGTGTCGAACCACGATCTATGGATCGGAAGGCGGGGCCGCTACCACTAGACCCAGTGCTCGTGTGAACTATTGATAAATAGAAACAAAATGAAAATGTTGGGAGGGAAAAACCTCGGCGAACGTATCTGGATCAGATAACGGGCATTTTAGAGAAAGGCCAGGTCAAGAGTACCCTAAACCGACGAGCATGTATGAAGAATGTTATGAGAGTGAATGAATCAGAATCAGAATCAGAATAGTCTTTCATTGTAAACTGTTCAAAAATTTAAGGTGGTAGTATAAAAGTATTAGTACAAACAGTCTGCCCTATTCGAGGAATGAAGCGAAAGAGGTTATGTCAGGATCGTAGCAAGTGGAAATCCGTCTGCCTACCCCTATGGGAAATAGGCGTGATTTTATGTATGTATGTATATCTAGGAACATAATGATGTTTATGTATAATGTGTGCGTATATACCTGGTGTTCCCTGGTGGCCCTGGCGGCGTAGAGCGCGGCTCGCTCGGCCAGCTCGGAGCGCAGCCGCCACGCGCGCGCCGCCTGCTCGCGCCGCGCCGCCGACTGCCGGTCGGCGCGGACCCCGTGCCATCTGTACGTACAACCTCACACATATACATTTTTATAAGAATACATAGTTCATAGTTCATTTATTGGTAATACAGTATTACATGTCAGGGGTACATACATATGTTGTATGAATACAATTAAAAAAAAAAATACAAACGTAAATACATTATTGGATTTGTAAATAATCATAAATGTCAGCATGGTAAATAATTAAATTGAATACAACAGAAATAAATAGAAAAATGGTTATAATACAAAATGTCAGAATTCATGAGGGGCTTGTTGCACAAGCCACTTTTTCAATAGAGTTTTAAAGGACTGCGTCGAACTAGCGTCCGTAACGGCCTTTGGCAGACTGTTATAAACTGCGGGAGCCATCACGTGCACTAGCCTCGATGATTTCTCCAGCCGCCGCGGGATCGCCCTCAGTCTCTCGGAATACTAGAATAGGATGTGGATGGTTTTAGAAGGAGAGGCAGGCCAAAGAAGAGGCAGGCAGAAAAAAAAAGATGGATGGTGTAGTGTATCAATAAACTGTCTGCGCTGTCTGGGTCGGCGGGTAGAAACGGATCGCTGGCACTCGATTCCAGCCACCCAACCGAGGCGGACGTTAATCGATCTAAGTGTTTTACTTGGTACCCAAACAAACTGTACAGTACAGATGGACTGTGTCAAAGATGACATGAGTAAGAAAGGAGTGAGCACCGAGATGAGGAATGATAGAGGAGAGTGGAAGAAGAAAACTTGTTGTGCCGACCCCATGCAGCTTATCCCACATAAGGGCAGGAAGATGATGATGATGATGATGACTAGCGGCCTGTCCCAGCTTTGCATGGGTGGACATAATTTTTTTCAACATTTTAGGATAAACTTAGACCGTGGCGTGGGTTCGAATCTCGCGGCTACTTATTTTATACATTTGCACGCTTTTCTCCCTTGCCGCGTTGCCCGCTGCGCTGAGTGAGAACGCGCCCCGTGGAATTTGAGCCTATTCGTTACATAAAAAAATACAAATCTTTCCTCTTTTTAATATTAGTGTAGATTAATAATAATTATTTATTGTAAAACTAGTAGTTCGCCCCGAACTGAGATCTCGTGATGCGACCCAACGAACAAATCAAAACTTTGAGTAGGTGGTAGTCAGAGGCAAGTCCAAACATTATGTTTCGACTTGCCTCTGACTACCGCCTACTAACTTGGTACGGTAACAAAGTTTCAACTCTATTGGCCTATTTATTGAAGAGTTCCGTTGAACAGACCTTGGCTCCATCATCAGACCTGGTCGTTGTCACCATTTTATGAGAACTGAGTACCTCCTTAATTTATTTCAAGAAAAAAAAATAAGAAAAAGCAAAGGAACTGGCCGACCAGTAGAAAAACCTTGATGCCAACGAAACTCTTAGAGATGGGAGCTCTTGGATCGCTGGTTATCTTAATTTAACTTTTTAATTTTTATCTCGAAAACCGAACGTCCCAAAAAAAAAGTAAAAATTGTTTTGGAATGTCCAAACAAAGCCCTTTCATATGAAATGTAACTTGATTTTTTTATGTAACTTTTTTTATTTTTGCCCTCTTAAAAAACCCCATATCTCAAAAACCTTTCATCCGATTTTACTCATATACTTACCAGTAAATTTCTCAAGTACAAGCTATCGACGTATCAAATTTCATGCAGATCGGATCAACGGTTCTTAAGTTATCGCCAGACAAACATACATACATACATACATACATACATATATACATACATAAAATGCCAAATCGCCCAAGTTGAAACTAAGATCTTCGTTCGCTTCGCTCACTCGATCAACTATGTAAAAAAAAAATATTGCAGTTATTTTGAATAATACTGTTTATCTTTGCAATACACCAAGCAAAGATTATTTTTTTTTTAATCGATACTGACCGTGTTTGTAATTGTTGTATTCTACTGTGTTGTCCCACAGAGCGTAGCGCGAGGGATGAAGCTCGCAGCGTTACTATTTTGCCGCGAGCAGAACCAGATGCGAACGCTAGTCGCATGCTCATTATGTAGTATTGCACTGCTATTGGCAATAAACCTGAAAAAAGGAGGTCATTTAATAAATGATTCAACCCTTTTTTATACAACTTTCACTTTTTTATCAAGCATAAAATATGACCTACCTGATATTAAGTGGTAACCATCATGGCACGATAAGAAGGTGCCCTACGATGCACTACCCTGCGTTCATTAATTTGAGGCATACAGATGTTAAGCCTCATGTGCTGTAATTTCACCGGCAACCACACCTTTCAAACCGAAACACAGCAACGCTGAGAGAGTTAGGCATGGTGGTAGTACTTCCCCGGACGATCCCTTGACAAAGAGTTCACTACTCTTTACTACTTAGCGCAATGGGAGAGGGAAAGATGACGTTTTTAAGAAAGACCAGCCCTAAAGTAGTGCATGAAACACTATTATAGCACAAATTTGAGTGACGACCAATTTTGTTGTCCTAACCAAAATTCTTCTTTGTATTTCGCCTTTGTTTTTGTGACACAAAAAAAGTATTTTGTTTTGATTAGATTTTTTAGTTCCTACCTCTCTCTTTCATCCAATTGCCATACAGGACATAGTGCTCCCAGTTCCCCGGTTCCAGCTCTAGAAGCTGATTCAGTATCCACCTTTTGTGTTCAGGCTTTAATATCAGCAGCTCCAAGTAGGCTTGGATGAAGTGAGGCCCCAATGTTATACACCGTTCTAGCATTTTCAAAGCCTCAGGGATCCAGTTTTTCTTTCTGAAAAAGAAATGTACTTATAGAACATTAATGTGGTACTTTCTTCCTACTCTATCATACTTTTTGAGAAGCAAAGAAAAAAATGCACTTGTTAATTTATACAAGTCAGTTGATAGGCTTCTGCGCTTAGTTTAGTTTGTCCTTAGTGAAAATCGAACGCACAACCTAGGCGCAGAAGCCTATCAACAGACAGACTTGTATAAATTAACAAGAGTTTTTTTTCTTCTGAGATGAGCATGTGTTTGTTTTATGTGTATGTATGTAGATTAAACATTGACACAACTTAGGGCTAAGTATTTTAAGATTTAATACACTAGTAGTTCGCCCCGAACTGAGATCTCGTGATGCGACCCGACGAAAGCACCAAACTTTGAGTACGTAGTAGTCAGAGGCAAGTCCAAACATTATCTTTGGACTTTTTTCTGACTACCTCCTACTAACTTGGTATGGTTACCAAGTTTCAACTCTATTGGCCTATTTATTGAAGAGTTCCGTTGAACAGACCTTGGCTCCATCAACAGACCTGGTCGTCGTCACCATTTTATGAGAACTAAGTACCTCCTTAATTTATTTCAAGAAAAAAAAATAAGAAAAAGCAAAAGAACTGGCCGACCAGTAGAAAAACCTTGATGCCAACGAAACTCTTAGAGATGGGAGCTCTTGGATCGCTGGTTATCTTAATTTAACTTTTATTATTTTATCTCAAAAACCGAGCGTCCCAAAAAAAAAGTAAAAATTGTTTTGGGATGTCCAAACAAAGCCCTTTCATATGACATGTAACTTGATTTTTTTATGTAACTTTTTTTATTTTTGCCCCCTCAAAAAACCCCATATCTCAAAAACCCTTCATCCGATTTTACTCATATACTTACCAGTAAATTTCTCAAGTACAAGCTATCGACATATCAAATTTCATGCAGATCGGATCAACGGTTCTAAAGTTATCGCCAGACAAACATACATACATACATACATACATACATACATACATACATAAAATGCCAAATCGCCCAAGTTGAAACTAAGATCTTCGTTCGCTTCGCTCACTCGATCAATAATGTACCTACCCAGTAAGGGCAATAGAGAAAAGTTCTCGCATTTCCGAATAAAAACTCATTTGAGTTAAAAGCCTTTTTAATCGACTCCAAAAAAAGGAGGTTCTAAAGTAGGCTGTGCAAATGAAAGGGCATTGACCTCTTACCCTCAACCTTCATGTGACGTAGGTAGAATGATAACCTAATCCCTTGCTTTGTCGTTTCAAGATAATGTTGTGGTAGTCACCAAGTAAGTAATTGCACGAAATGTACATACACTACAATGAAGCCAGATAAGGTTGGATATTTACATCCTTCTAATGTGTACAGTACAAGTGTAATATTTGCTGGAAAAATATAAAATGGAAAAAATAGCATTTGTACGACGAACTGCCAAGAAATTTCATAATCTGGAAATGCACCTCACTTATAAAAACATTTTGAAATAAATGAATGAAATCTATTTCCACACAGATTTTTCTCTCATCCTGAGCATTTTCGTTACCTGAAAGTTTCCAGCGATTGACTAGTGAATGCATTAGATTAAAAAAAAAATGGAATCAACGATCCAATTTTGATGAAAACTAAAATGTACATTGGATTTTGAAAATTTTATATTCCTAACCATTATGACTCCATTCGATAGTGTCGCTAATAAGGAACGAATTCTGGGAAGTAATGACTTACGGCAACCTTAAGGAAAGTGAGTCGTGAATATTGTTTTTTGTTCTGCCCTCGACAGTGAAATGAATCCGATCGTTAAGTAAAGGGTATGTTTACCTGTAAAGCTTGGCGAGGTTGTAATGCGCATTCACGTGATCTCTGTTGTACTTCAATGCTTGTAAGAAGTGTTGTTCAGCTTGGCCCGGTGTCGCCAGTAACAAGGTCCCGAGATTGTTGTGTGCGCTCGCGTAGCTCGGCCATAGGCTGCAATTTCATTCGTTTGTTAGGTAGTTTTACAAATGGTTACACACACCTTTGCGTATCAGTATGAGTGCCTTTACAAACAAAACCTTGGAACCATCTTGAAGACCTGACAAGTGACTGTCTTCTGAAAAACGCCTCTACTCCTTCTAATTCCATTCCGCTCTAACACCCATCATAGCTTTCTCTATAAAAATTTGTCCGTTTTGCGACATACTTTATACTATGACTAAGACCAGTTAGCGACCAAGTCTCAATTCCATAACCCATCACTGTCAACACAATAATATAGACTTTCGGTTGGAGTATTTCCCGAAAGCTGAATTGGAGTCTTAAATCGTAAATCCCGAATCTGAGTTGGATTCGTCAGTTGACTTCATTGTCAACGTAAGACCTACTTTAAGAATTGATACAACTGAATTATATATTTTTTAAAAAAATCGTATTTGACCTCGACGTTATAATTAACGAGGAATTAACGCAGAAGGACATTATTTGGTTAATTAACAATAGGAGACTGTTTGCCTTGATGCAATGCAAACTCACTTCAAAGCCTCCTTGTAATGTTGTATGGCACCTTCCTGCTGGTTGTCATCTTTCAGAAAATTTGCGAAGTTGTAGTGGAGTTTGGCGTTGTGTGGCAAAACTGTAAGGTCGGCCCTGAAAACACAAAAATTTAAAGTTTTAACAATGTCTTAAAACGAAACAATGACGCTGAATGGAAACTCTATTGGCCAAATACCTTAAATAATACTTTTTGATGGGATAAACTTATGGCCCAACTAATGCTAAGTAACCATCACCTCATGCAAAGCATTTCCTTACAGGTTACGCCAAGAACGTACCCTACGATGCACAGCCATTTTTTGGCGGCTGTAACTTGTCTGATTCACAATTCACACGTATAATGTTGTATTTAAATAATACCTGAGCAATGTCTCCCTGTTGCGCCAATCGCTGTTTCTAAGTTGTGTTCTAGCCGCGCCCGCCGCGAGCAGGATCGCCACGCTCATGGCAGCCACACGTCTGCCATGTTTGCGACGCCATAGGAGCTGGATACCGTACGCTGTGAGAATCACTGAACCCACGCTGAAATATCAAGAGCGAAGAATTAATAATAACGAGTTAATTTAGATTATGATCAATTTCTCTGCCGCCTGTGAAAGATGATTTAACTTGAGTTGTACCCTTTTTGGAATTTTTACATAGAAAATATAAGAAAAAAAATGCGAATTTTTTTGGTCTAACTTACGTTCTTCTATTTGCTATAGTTTCGGAGATAGTTTGGTGCTAAGTGATATAACTGACAGGATTTTGGCAAATATGTCGTGAATTTAGATATATATCAAGTTGTAACCCCTTTAGGTAATGGCTCCGGACATTTTTTTCGTGTCTCATGGTATAAGAGCGATTATATTAATTTTCACGTTTTATTTTGCAGTATAGTGGTACTTATCGTGAATATTAATATATTTAGAGTTTTATCACTTTGAACCGGGTTTTATTAGGTTTTCAAAGGTTTATATTAGGGTACAACTCAACGAAAAAGTCGAATCTTTAGAGTAGTATTTCTATGATTTGTTTGAGCAACATTGTGTTTTGAACATTATTCTTAGGAGTTATTTGATTTTTTTACTTCTTGTATATCAGTTTACACTAAGACAACTAATAGGTTCAACATGATTTAACTGTAGGTACTTGTATCCTTTATCACGTAATTTTAACACACATATCAGAAATAAAAAAAATGTTAGGTTTTTCATAAATTACTTCGAAACTATGTTATTTACCACAAAAATTTAAATACACAATGAAAGTGAATGTTTTTATCTACAGAAGAAGTTACTTAAATGTAACCTAACCCACTTAGTACACGAAGTAGAATTTTTTAAATCTTCTTTTTGCTGTCCTGTAAAGTTATGATTTTTCAGTTGTATCACTGGTCACAGGAGGCACAGATTTAATAATTGATCTTAGGGTTGAGCTATGAAATAGTGACAACTTATATGAATAGAAAAGAATAATATGAGCACTGGTGGCTTAGTGGTAGCGACCCGCCTTCCGACACTAAGGTCGTGGGTTCAAAACCGGTCGTGCACCTATGAGTTTTTCTGTTCAAAAATGTATGTGCACAGTGCCAGTAGGTACCTACTCTCATACGGTGAAGGAAAACATCGAGAGGAAACCGGCATGTCGTAGAACCTAAAAAATGTGTCAAGTGCTCGAAAGGAGCCGTTTTGAGGCGCAGTTATAATCCTTTCATCTCACTGTTTCGAAAGAAAGTAGTGAAACGACAAGAAGAAGTATCAGTACCCCAAGTATGAGTTTTGCTTACGATATTTCGTTTTTCGTTTTACGTTTTTGTTCCGTGTTCATTGCAGGTTTTGTATGAAGACGCGATAGGGATACCGATACGGAACTTTACAAAACCCGCAATGAACACGGAGCAAAAACGATTCGTTTTTGTTCCGTGTTCATTGCGGGTTCCGTATCGGTATCCCTATCGCGTCTTCATACAAAACCTGCAATGAACACGGAACAAAAACGTAAAACGAAAAACGAAATACTGGTAGGTACTGTTCTTTGCACACCGACACCGGTAAAGCATATTGTATCACACTAGCTGTGTTTCTACTACCATCCTCATTTTACACATGTTTAAGCAAATCTTAATTTATCTTTATCAGCATATGACCACTAACTTGTAACAAATAAGGCACTGCCCCGTATCCTCTTGCATACTGGAATTCCAGACACAATAGAAAATGTACCTCTATTGTGTCTCGCGTGGATCTACGTTCCGGGATTAAAGAGGCCTTTGATCTCACCTTGGAATGTAAAGGACTCTTTCAGCCACAACAAAACCCACAGTCACGAGCAGGTTGGACGCCGGCAGATATGGGACCACCAGCAGCATCAGCCCCGCTACAGCTGGAGTCTGCTTCTGTACCTGAAAGCATAAAATCAGTTTAAAAGGATGAATTTGAAGTTGATAAGAACTACTTGTTTACATAGTTACTAATATTATTTAAGAGCCTGATAACCGTCAAACAACTTCTCGGTCGCACATTTCAACTTTTTTATGGATATCATGAAAAAGGCGTGGTGGTAGTACTTCCCCGGACGAGCCCTTCACAAAAAGCTCTACTACTCTTAAACTAGGAAGGAACTACTTACAACTAGGAAGTTAAGTTTGTAATAACTACTAATAATAACAACATACACCCAAGTCCATCAGACAGCGGTAGGAGATCGCCAGCAGGGCTAGGAGCGCGGCGCACGTGAGCAGGTTCCTGGGGTCCCAGCCGCTGGTGACGAGCGGCACCGAGCCCATCTGCCAGTCGTGGCACAGCGTCCACGGACACAGCAGCAGCCACCAGTTGAAAGCCGCCAGGTAGCAGAACGTCATTACTCTGAAATTTATGAAACTCATACGTTTATTCTCTTATACTCTTACCTTTCTAATAAAATAAACAATAATAAATAAATAAAGCCTTTAACACATTTTTAAGAACTAAGAACCCCTTGTCGGGTATAGGCCTCCTCCAACAGCTTCCAATCTTTCCTTTCTTTCGCTTTCTTCGTCTATTCTTTACCCGCGCTAACTCGACGATGTCGTGGCTTTTGAATATATGTAGCCTTTTTCTGCCACCAAGCAGCAACGCTGTGTTTCGGTTTGAAGAGTGTGGTTGCCGGTGCAATTACAGGCACATGAGGCTTATCATCTGTATGCCCTCAAGTTGATGGACGCAGGGCAGTGTATCGTAGGGCACGTTCCTATCATGCATGACTTACAAGGCAATGCTTTGTTTATAGGTGATGGTTACCACTTAAGATCAGGGCCATCTGTTTGTTCCATCAGCTAGTTGTAATAAAAAAAAACATGTAGGAAACATAGCTAGAAAATAAAAGCGTGTTATAAATATATTGTACTAAAAAAACCAAACAGCTTCACGACTTTGATTCTTACGGTAGAATTATCTACCGTGCCTGAGGTTTTGTTATTATTTATTTGCATATTTTTTATATTGAATATTGTATTTTTGACGTATCTATTGTATATACGTGACATGTCAAAAGAGAATGATAGATTATGATTATAGGTTTTTACTCTGCCAATAATGGAACTGTAAAAAATGCTGTTGTTTTGTAGTTTACCTGACAATGATAGATCCATGGAACGCAGGTAGATTATCCTGCGGGGAGAAGGTAGGCAGGGAGCCTTGCAGCAGCGCCAGCCTGAAGGCGACCAGCAGTGCCGTCGCTATGACAGCTCGGCTCACTCGGCCGGAGAAGCTGTCGCATTCCCACCTCCACTTCAGCGAGGTTGACCTGTGAAAAGTAGCACAATTGTTCTTTATCATGCTTCTTTCTGATGGTACGGTTACCATGACTTATGCAAGGTATTCAACTTTAGCGGGCTAAAGTACCCATCAATATGAATAACTTTTTCTAAGGAAGCAACACTTTGAACGCAAAAAAAATACTGTTTCATACAAAAGTTCAATACCTACCTGGGTAAAATGTAGGAAAGAGCTGTTTTTTTTTTCGCGTTCACAGTGAAGTTTCCTTAGAAAAAGTTATTCATATTGATGGGTACTTTAGCCCCCCCGAAGTTTTTAAACACAAGTATTAGAACACCTTGTATAATAATAATAACAAAGCATTGCCTCGCAAGTCACGCATATAAGTGCCCTACGATGCACTGCGCAGCGTCCAGCATTAAACCAATGGGTTTTGTGTTCAAAAATGTATGTGCACAGTTCCAATACTCTCAAACGGTGAAGGAAAACATTGTGAGGAAACCGGCATGTCGTGGAACCTAAAACGTTCTAAAACATGTGTCAAGTGCTCGAAAGAAGCCTCTTTGAGGTGCACACCTTTCACCACACTGTTTCGAAAGAAGTGACATGACAAGAAGAAGACCATCCCTGAGTAACGTTATCCGTCAGGTCAAGAGTCAAGTTAAGATACTCTTAATAAATAATATTTTCACGTAAAAATAATTCCGTCTACTTTACCTACTACACTTTTAAAAGGGTATACTTTTACCTGACGGATAACGTTACCTACTCAGTATACGTTGACCCAACTAATACAATGCTCAATCTACTCGTAGAGCGTTATACTGTAAGGTGGTAATGCTGAGTTACCTAGAAATGTGACCCCAACTCCGGTACAGGTCGAAGGCCACGTTGAACAGGAGCACCGTGAGCCCAGTCTCCTTGGCCAGCATGCTGAGCGCGGCCAGCACCACGCTGGACCACACGCGGTGACGAGTCGATGACCTGCAATTACAAATGTCAAAGGAATTTTAAACATGAAAATAATTAGAATAGAATAGAATAGAATAGAAAATATTTATTTTACGGCACAAAATACAATGATAAAATTAAAAACAAAAAGTTGCACAAGAAGGCATATTAAAAAACATTATAAATATAGTGTCGTAAAAAAGGCTTCCACTCAGCATTTGCCATATGAGCCTAGTGGCTTGTATGGCTTGTATAATTGTTGGACAAATTCTTCTTCTCTCCGTTTATGGCTCCTGTCTGTCATTCGACAGACAATCTTGCCAGTGTCAAGTGATTTGTATTGAATGAATACTTTTTAGTCAAGTCGGCCGTCATTTGTCTTGAAGAAAATGGTGGCGGTTTTCTTCAAAACATTCGAAACATTTTCAGTCAAATCAGGGTATCACTTATTACACTTTCATTCCAAATGCTTACACTTTGTGCTAAGACCTCAAGTAATGTTGGTTAAAATACCACCGAAATTACACAACACAACTCAAAATATCACTAGAAAAACAATTAAAATGAAAAAGCTATGTTGCTTCCCAAAATGTCAGAAAACGAATATTCGTTGGACAAATTAAGAAATAATTGCGTTAGTCAGTACGTTGTCTGTCATAAATTAATTGATTGTAACATAACATTTCTCAGCTAAAATAGTTCTACCACTTTGGTCGCGTAAACGTAACTGCAACAGAATAAGGTCGAATATCGCTAGAATACGACAGAATAGAACGCGACAAATGTCAACATTCATTCGTGATCAGCCTGCGGACACAAGTCTCCCTGATTCAGAAAACAACGCTGTTCGACATCCACCGACTTCCAGCGATCTTAGTTTGGTGTGTATAAGTATAACTATGTATACGATGTGTCTGGTTACCGGTGTCGGAGACTTTAGGGGGGTGAAATACGGTAAATTTTATCGACAGATCACTATCTCTATTTTTTTTTCTCACTCCATTATAAAATGGCAGCCATTTTGTTTTCCTTGCCTCGAAGCACGGGTGCTTGTACTGATTAATCTATAGCTACCCATGTAGGGGTCCTAGGAAGACGATAGAGTACTCATTTGATAGCCAATAATGTAGACAATAAAGTAATGATAATATTGTTGCAATTTCTATTTTATAATAGAGGAAAAGATAATTTATAAAACAAAAACAAAGTTGTATTATCATTTTTTTTAATTATTAGCTTTTTCATAAAATCTAAACTGTCAAGCTACTTATTTTTGTTTCTGAATGATAGTACAGAATGTGTGTTTCAAAGTCTTACATCTTAGCCCTTATAGTAAGATAGTTTAGAAGTTATGACGGTTTGAATATGACCCTTTAAAGCTTAAATATCCCGGTTTTAAACATCTGTGAAAAAGCCTGGTGACAGACGGACAGACAGACAGATTCTTAGTAATAGGGTCCCGTTTTACCCATTAGGTACGGAACCCTAAAAAAACACTAACTAGGTGGTGTGTAAGCAATATTGGTAACGAATCCATTTAGAGTAGGTATGGATTGGTTTTAAATCACAAAGACGATGTTTAAAAAAGTATACGTTAATAAACTTCGCGACTTTTATCCCCGGCACGGTAGATATCCCCTCAGATCTCTTAGTACCGAGTACTAACTCAAGATCCTTTTAGGATGTGTAAGGGGGGAAGTCAGAAGACTTTGTGGTATAAGCGTTAATATCCTGCTAAAGTCTCGTAATTGATTACACTCAACATTGCGATCGATTATCGGAGTATACGTGTTTTATACGTATATACTCTCCACACTCAGCTACCCATTCATTATTATCCAATGCGACACAGCTCGGAGAGCCAATACCTAGCGAAACTGCAGTTAAATACCATTATGGTAGTCAACAAAATAAAAACAGGCTAAAATTGTATATTCACAACTATAGGTAAGTATTGATGAGGTAGAGATAAATAATTAAAAAAAAAAACACAATGTCGCTTGAAGCCCTGCCTCCGGAACTATTTTTATTTTATTTTATTCGGAAAAAAAACAGTATATGGTATAACAACTTTAACAAACTAAATACCAATTAAATGTTTTCGCAAATATAAATAAAAAAATATTGACAAATAAAAAACAGAACAAACCAAACCAAAAAGTACATGTAAATATAACAACAATGATTAAATAGGTAGGTACATATAGCCATACCTAACCAAGCATCTGTGGCACCGATTCCGACCAATGGCTGACGAGAACGCGCTTAAAAGAAGACGCTTTTGAGTTGAAAAGATCCAACTCAGGGAAGCCAACCAGTTTAATATAAGAATTTTCCGATCTGATAAAAAAGGAAGATAACAAAGGAACTAGCGCTAGCTGTATGACAAGACAGTGAGGTACTTCCCAAAATCTGGACTAAAAGGTAAAAAAGTACCTACAAGTTACAAGTAGTAAGAAATATATACCTATAGGAGCGGATCGATTGAGGGGTTTTATATGTGCGTGAGAATGTGTGTATGTGATGGCTCTCCTGATGCTATATCAGGAGAACTATCTCCGGAGGCTCTTAAAAGCCAAAGTTTCACAGGAGAGTGAATGCCAGACATAATTTTGTATGTGTTTTAGAAAGGGTGTGTTTGCGTACCTGGACAGTGTGGAGTTCTCCTATTACAGCTGTTAGTTTGTGTATGCATAACTGTTTGTGTGTGAGTGTATCTATATAAAGAGTTTTTTTGTTGCTTCTTAAAGTATTTTTTATTATATTCATGACTGATCCTTGTTCCAAATTAAACTTAAAAAAAACTACAACTACCTATTTGAAATTCTCTACGACTAATACCTACGTCAAGGCAATGTTTCAGTTGTTTTTTTTAACACAAGTTTATTTAGCTCACGTTACCTCCGAGTATCGTAATTCTACACATTGCGTTCCCGTCATCATTACCGCCAGACATGCTCTCAATCGATCCTCTCCCCGGACCAATTTGTCATTATTCGGGTCAATGGTAACACGCGAAAACATGCGGTACTCACGGACCGGTTACCAAACTCGGTACGGACCGGGGGACTCACCAAAAGATTTTATAGAATAAGAATCATTGATTGTAAAACTTACTGTGTTGTTAATAGATATTACAGCTATATTTTTTTTTTCAACAGTGTAACCATTGAAAATTGAAAACAGAAGAAAAAAAATTTAAAAAACTGAAACAGTTTCAAACTGTAAACTGAAACAACTTCACGACTTGACTTTGATCCACAGGCACGGTAGATATCCCTCAGATCTTTTAGTTACAAGAACTAACTCCATATACTTTGAGGTCTTCTAAGGGGGTCAGAGATACGTTATATTACAATTGGGATACCGTTATTTTGTATGAATGGTTGAGATGCCAAACCTTTACACAGCGAAGGGATTCATAACAAAATTTATTCAGTAATTATGTGCTCGTTGCTATTATAAAACAATCGAGTCTATCTCACTAGTTCATCTCAATATTATCTTAACGCCGTAATAATACGCGGGTAAGGAGGATAGAAATAGCACCTTCCTTGCTAACATCGTCCCCTAAACTTTTGCATGTACTGACCTTAATTTGGGCCAACAGAAAAGGAAAACTTCGGTGAAACTTTTGTGTTATGTCATCTGCAATTTGAACAAGGTCCTTGTCCCAAACCTCTCACAAAGCCGCTTAACTACGAGGCATGTCTTCAATACTATGCGGCAACTTGTGGCCGGTATTGGTGTGGTTGAGGAAATAAATTGAGGTTCTAGAGCTTAGATACTTATAACTATAACTTCTTATAGGTTACAGACCACGACAATCTAAGTAGACACATTTTAGAAGACGTTTTACATCATCACTACATAGTATAAAACAATGTCGCTTTCTCTGTCCCTATGTATGCTTAAATCTTTAAAATTACGCAACAGATTTTGATGCGGTTTTTTTTTATAGAAAGAGTGATTCAAGAGGAAGGTTTATATGCATAATACAAGCATAATATAGTAGAGAAACACACAATAACCGTGCGAAGCCGGGGCGGGTCGCTAGTTTAAAAATAAACAGCACATATAAGCAGCTTTATCACTGACTTAACATAGAATTAGAAATGAAGAAATCTAAGATAAACCCAGGTTTTCGACATAGCCTGCAGATTTAGCAAGTAAAAGTGGCAATATGTTGCTCATTTATCTCAAAGAACCGACAGCAGCTGACCTGCGGCATTGTAAAGATCGCGTGAAGTCGGTGGATGGACTATGCTCAGAACCGTTCTTCCTAGAAATGTATAGGGAAGAGCTATGTCTTACAGCGGACTTTTTTAGGCTAATAACGATGATGATAATAAGAATGAGATCTTTGTGACTATATTGAACTAAATAACAGTTGTTGCCAATTCTATTTGGTCATATCTAAGCTGTCTGTTACTCTTATCCACGTCGCTTTGAATATAGATGCAATACCTACCTATGTTTTGTTCATGACACTTACATGGAAATAAGTAGGTAAACATTGCAAAAGCCGTAAAATAAAGTTGTTGGCATTACGTACCCCTTTTTGGCTTACTGTAGATAAATACTGTACATAATAATAATATTTTAAACCTGTATAATTCTAATCTGTGGTTTATTAGAAAACCGTTATCCCAAGTTGGACATTAATTTTACTCCAAATTATTTGACGACTGCGGAACTATTAGCTACGACTTGAGTATGAATAAGAAAGAGATTTTTTTTTCATTGCGGCTGTTTTGTAACGTATTGTATGTTTATTTACCGTCACAAGTCATACCATTTTTATTTCTTCCTTCGTGTTTCTATGTAACATGTGCTGTTTATCTTCGTGGTAGTTATCTCCTTGGTCGAGAATTACTCTTGTCTAACTGTGGCATCTGGTAGCACGAGGGTCAAAGTCGTTATAACTCCTTCAGTCAGCTTCCCTGACCGCTGAGTGAGGTTTGGAACAATCTGATGCGTTGTTAGGAACTTAGCTATCAAGGTACTATATAGCCTACTGGCTACAGATATCACTTTTTTATAATTATATTTATCATCAACAACTAAATAAAATTTAGAAAAATCTTTTTTCGTATCAAGGGTTCTTTTAGGTACAAATAAAGACATGGGGTCAACTTTTCTTTGCCCAGAAAGTTGCAACCGCTATAGCGGCTTCTGTAGTGGTGTTGAGGTCGGCTCTGGTGCAAGTAGCAGGGCGAGGGTAGTTTTTTTTAGAAAATTAATACTAAAGATATAAAGGTACCTACTTTGTAAGCAAAGCTTTTACAAATGAATAGCAATATTCACAGCAGATCATTGCATATATTTTTTATTTAGGCGTAGGTAATGTTGAAGCGAAACAAGTTAGAAATTATGCCAAATACCTAATTATAAACACGTTTACAAATAATTCTATAACTCACCACTACGTGGGAGGGTGGAATTACCACCCTTTCCTTTTGATTAAACTGAATGCCATTTGTGAGTAGACATCCCCTGAGATTTCTTGACAGCTAAGAAATCTATTTCGTCTCAGTCAAGATTATTGAAGATGTCAAAAGAGCGTAGTAGCGCATGAAGCTTTATATTCTAGAGGTAGTATTATGTCCGCTTTTACAGCATATATTAGTTTCAGATTTTTTGAAGATATCTAAAGGAACCATAGGAGGTATCGTCCAAACATTACATTTGGCAAATACCCATATTTTGCTGTAGATAATTAGTATTCCATACGAGACAGGTCGCTACCCGACCGTTGCTTTATCTCAGAAAATACTTACCTGACAACATTTTGTTTACTCTTGAAGTTTTAGAACTCACCCATGATAAAGTAGAACAGAAGAGAGGAAAAACACGCACGCCAAGACGTCAGCTCGTCCCACAATCCCTGATACCTGAAACAAAATGACACATGTCAATTCCTGGTCATGAAAAACATCATGACAAAATTTCAGCAGGTACATATCAAAGTCAAAGTCAAAAGGTATTTATTCAATAAAGTCACAAGGATCATTTTGAAACGTCTTAAAGCTAGGTTGCTCTAGGTGCCAGTTCCACGCGACCAAAGCCTAGAAGAACAGGCAACAAACTTACGGCTTGGTTCCTACCGCTCTTTTGTATGATCCTTGTTACAATGTAGGTATTATAATACAATATTGATAATATCGTCATGATGAAATAAAAAAACACAGCGAAGGAAACAAATGAAATTATTTATAGCGGCTACTCGCGAATTCGTCCGTGTATACTTTATTTTCTCATTATGCGGCTCTACTGGAAAAAAATATAGAGGCACTCTTAGCTATTTATTTATTTATTTATTTATCATTTATTGCACAAAACACAAAGTTAATGCACAAAAGGAGGGCTTAATGCACAAGCATTTTCTACCAACCCCCCTAAGTAGAGGTATAAACATAGAATGACGTGCGACAAATATCAAGCGAATAGCTTAATAACTACAAAAAAAATATATATAGATCTATAATATATAAATATACAAATAAAAATATACAAAAAAAAAGTCATACAATTTTTTCAGTCTTCAACTAGCGTTTACATTAATATAGTCGGTACGTATGTACTACGGTATGTACCACCTGATCACAAAAAGAATATCATGCTTACTTATAGTTGTTTGAGAAAATGCTCACGAGTCAGAGCCCTAAAACGCTCCCTCGATTCAAGTTATCATTTTATGAAGAGGAGAGCAAAGTGGACTCAGGGTGCTGCTATTGCATAACAATGAACCCGCGATGGTATTTTCTAATGACAACTTGTAGCGACAGCAGTTGCAATGTAACTAGCCCACACCCACAATTTACTTTATTAATTTTATAAATAAATAAATATTGGACGACTTGTACTTGACTTGTACTTATTTATTTATAAAAAAAAAAAATATGTACCTACACCATTGAAGCAAATAAAAATATTTTAATTTCATTTATTTTATTCATAATTTAGTTTTAAAATAATTTAAACAAGAAATGAGGTGTTGATTACTTAGGCCAGTCGTTTGACGACTAAATAAATGAAGCTATTTTGATTAGACATGACAATTTAGAGTTGGAAAGGTGAAATTATTTTATTCAATAACAACTGATGATGATTGACGATTTTAGATGACCTGCCGGACAAAAGACCCATGTTGCAATGGCTGCCTCGTACAAATGTGGTTATGGAACTCATAAGCCCGGCCAGCTTCACCGCGAGCGGAGCGGAGCCATTAAGGCGAAGACAAGAGCTAATGTGACTCTCGCTCGCACGTTTCGACATGTTGAAAGATATAAAATCACTAAACTCATTTTCGAAAAATCGCAATCAACCAATTTGTGTGCAATCATATTGCACACAGTTTAGTAAAAAATTCATTTTAATCGATACATGTTTTCCTACCAAAAAGTTTACTTTACTAGTTATCGTACAAAAGCAAACTTTTGAGTAGGAAAACTTGTATCGATCAAAATGAAATTTTTACTAAACTGTGTGCAATGTGATTGCACACAAAATGGTTGATTGCGATTTTTCGAAAATGAGTTTAGTGATTTTATATCTTTCAACATGTCGGAACGTGCGAGCGAGAAGTTGTTTGATAGTTGTCAGCCCCTTAAGGCGAAGACTAGAGCTAATGTGACTCTCGCTCGCACGTTTCGACATGTTGAAATATATAAAATCACTAAACTCATTTTCGAAAAATCGCAATCAACCATCTTGTGTGCAATCACATTGCACACAGTTTAGTAAAAATTTCATTTTGATCGATGCATGTTTTCCTTCTCAAAAGTTTGCTTTACTAGTTTTCGTACATAGGCAGACTTTTAAGTATGAAAACTTGTATCGATCAAAATGAAATTTTTACTAAACTGTGTGCAATGTGATTGCACACAAAATGGTTGATTGCGATTTTTCAAAAATGAGTTTAGTGATTTTATATCTTTCAACATATCGAAACGTGCGAGCGAAAAGCTGTTTGATAGTTGTCAGCCCCTTAAGGAATCCGTTTAACTCGCAAGAATAAATAGCATACTTGTATTTCCACCATCAAATAGTCGAGCGGAAAGGACTGAGCGAGCAAAGTGTTGAAATGAACTCGCTCAGCTCTTTTCCTTTTGCAGTGCAAATCAAAAGATAAAACTCTTTGTTGGTGGAAATGTAAACCTATTTCATTAAAAAGGAGTCCGT
The DNA here is from genome assembly GCA_932294275.1 of Chloroclysta siterata. NCBI lineage: Eukaryota > Metazoa > Arthropoda > Insecta > Lepidoptera > Geometridae > Chloroclysta > Chloroclysta siterata. Next base: position 15,146,218 of record OW028588.1, read on the forward strand.
TCCGCTAACCATTTCTCGCTCATTACCCTTTCGCGGTGGAGACCGGGCTTTAATCACCCCCACAATTTTAGTTGAATGAATGAAATCAATAAAAATCCTTGATTGAACACCAAACAGAACAACACTAAAATTACAATGGGCGATCCTATGTCTTCCAGACAACCTTTGAATGGCGAAGACTGTAAAAGTATGGAAGATTGTTCAGATTTGTTTTTATCCGATTATTTTTTTTTTCCAAAACTAAAAAGAACTTTGAGGGAGTCAAAATACTGACGATAAAGCAAAATACTGACATTCGGCAATTTCAGCCTAATTCAAAGTTCTTCAAAAAACATTTGTTTCAAAGAAAATCTTTTTGACAGATTCGATAATTAAATAGTAAGAAAAAAAAATCTTGCTTACCAATGTTTCACCTTAATTTGGCCCTTATTCCATGTTATTCGAAGAACTTATTGACGTCCCTTCATACTTAGGGGCCATCCATAAATTACGTCACACGTTAAGGGGTAGGGAGGGGGTCCACGAAGTGTGACAAGGGGTGGGGAGGGGTACCAAATTTTGTGACATCACATTTTTTCAAAATATAATATTTTATATCTAAGTACCTATTACAACACTAAATTTTATTGAAATAGAAGTTTGACTTGATTGACGAGATTGGTTGGGACCAATCGTTATAAATCGAATACCTAGGTAATAGTTTTCTATAGATTACAACTAACATCTTTGATTCATCCTTCACCGCTTGGGAATATCAAATCCGTGTACAATAATAATAGGTCTACGGTAGTCCGTAGTGCTATTGTTTATTCTGTGGGGCTCCGCAAGTCTCGAGAGGAAACTGATGGATCATAATTTAGCCGTAATGGTAACAATGACATTAGTAGATGTCTTTGTGGATGGGTTTGTCCGGGAAAGTCAGTCAGCAACGGAAGTTGATGATTTCTTCAAATCATGAATATTTCCAGAACCCTCATGTTCAAGATGTAGTAAGTAAAAAGTTGTTTCATTTCTTTCGCAATACAGTATCCAAATTTGTGACTTACGAGTTAGTAATTCTACAAAAAGATTAATCGAATACAATTCGATGAGAAAACATTGTGAAAGACTGATGCCTGATGTAGGTTCAGTTACAGGTCACCAGATAAAAATTTAGATGCAGCCACTTTATTTACCAACAAATTAAAGAAATTGCACTTAAATGATAATCTCTCATCATTTTTTCCGATTTTTATATGTGGTGTACATAGACCAGACCCATAATGAAAAAGGTCCGTTACCGTCGTTTAGTTAACATATCTACAAAATTCTGCTGCCAAGCATCGATACATAGCTGTGTTTTGATTGTACTTTTTCGCGACTCTTTTTTTGCCTATACGCTATTAATTAACTAAGGAAAGTATTGGCACTGAGCAATCTGAGCATACATAATTATGTACTAAGCCACTGCGAATAAATGGCTTACTTATACTTTTATTCCTCATCACGCGTCACCTCCCACATAGCTCCCACGTGAAAGGTATCGTCGACATAATAATATAAAACAAAATGGCGTCAAATTACTCGGATTCTTAATTATGTTGTAATAATGAATGGTCCTGCGATCTCCGTGGGTAGTTATCGATTAAGGAGCTTTAAGTCTTTGTCTGCAAGTACAATAATAGCGCTGAGGACATTTTCTCTTCATTATTTTGTACTAGCTGGTTCCCGGGACTTCGTCTGCGCAGGATTAGTATTTCGAGTAGCTTATATTAGCGTGGCGTAGTACATTATGTGTAACTCTATCGGTTTTGGCAGCGCACGCCACACAGTGGTTCCAAATCAAAAATAAGTGGACATAGGGTCGAAAGTCGGAATTTCGATCTGATTTTTTTATACAGAATAGATCTCAGCTATCCTGACAACTTTTGTTCTATGAAAAATCTGTAAGAAGCGTAGTTTTCGAGAAAAAAAATTATCAATTATTTTTTGTATGGAGAAAAACATACTTTATTTTTTTTCTCGAATTGGATCAATTTGGCCCGTGTTTGGTTGGTACTGTGTCATAGCCCAGGTGTTATACTAACATAAAAAAAATATAACACGCGCAGTCACTTGCAGCCACGGGAGAAAATTGACTCTAAATAAAAAAAATTTTTTTTGCTTGTTTTGCGAAGAGTTCTTATTTCTTCATATCTTTTCATGGATTTTCGTGTACTGTAATATATTTTAATTGACTCCGTGAAGAGAAAGTAATAAAAAACTACATTTTAGTTATATTTTTCTGCCATATTAAAAATTTTGCTAAGGTACAAGAGACTGTACGTATTTAATTGAAAATGAAGATCTGGAATTAAATTGTAAAATAACAACGCAATTTCAGTTGTAGACAAGGGTTCAGTCCAGTACCCAAGCTAGGTGCAGGTAGTTTATTATTTGCAGGTGGCTATGTGATTAGTGGTAAAGATATTATCTTATTTACGATAAGGGCCAAGTATCTGAAATGGCTCATTCTTTCGTACAGGAAAAAATAAGTTTGTTTGTGTTTAAGGGATGAGTGGTAAAGATAATTAATCCTGATCTACTAACAAATTGGTCATTCCGGTACTGGGCTGTGATTGGTCGTTAATAGACAAACTCATTACGGACACAGCTACAAATATATTGCAATGATTAATTTCATTTCATTCTATTTTGAACACTTAACTGTGAAAGATCTCGGAATAACGTTTTTCAATCTAAAATGGCTGGTTTCGGTTCTTATCTCGATTTGTTTCTGAGTCTTAGGGGGAGTGGAGATCTTAATAATTACAATCATCTAAGTGAAGTTATAATTTCTAAAATTCAAAGTGAAATATCTGAAGAAGGCCGTAGGAAAATCATTGAGTTTTGCCGTTTGTTCGCCAAACGAGTAATAACGAAATGGGCAGAGTCAAGCAGATGCTTAAAGACATTTCTGAATCGGGAAGCTAATAGCAAATGGCTGGAGACAAATATCAAATGGCCTACCTGTGATACGGTTGATTTAGTTACCGTAATGGCAATTCCGGAGGACTTGGTTGATGCGCCAGAAGTGCCAGAATATTTGCCGGAACCTATTTTAAATGTCTGCACTTCAGAAGCTGGAACCTCTACAGAGAAGGAGAAAAGAATGACATTCGCGGATTTGAGCAACAAGCAGAAGAAAAGGCGTTCTGGCTCCATTATAAATGACAACCATTATGAAAGTTAGCTTTGGCGAAGATTGTGGATCATCTAAGCAAGAATCCTGGCATTGTGTCAGATTTGTCAAAACAGCTTTTTAAAGAAATTAAACCAGAATAAATTTCTGAAGATAAATCATTGGCACTCTGCACATCCCTTAAACTGTCCAAGTGGCAGTACCAATCGCTAAGAACGTTCCTCAAAGAAGAAAATTGTTCCAGTGCTCTTCAGTCTTATCGGAAGCTTTTGTGCGCTAAAAAGAGGTGTTACCCTTCCGATGAACATGTGAAAGTAACGGAGAAAAGGGTTCGGATCAGGTTATTTTCATTTTAAACAATCCTATAATATAATTATATTATAAAGCGTTGAGATTCACGTTATTTATTTATGTTTTTATTTTCAGACTACAAGGACTTTTGGACCACACTGTTCAAAGGATTTTGCTAGACTTGGGACCCATCGAAAGCACCGAAAAAGGGCTGAAGTTAACATGGAAATGGGGCCTTGACGGATCATCATCACAGAGTTATTACAAACAGAGTTTTTCAGATACCGAGTTTGACGATTCCTCTGTTGTGATGATCAGCATTGTCCCTCTCCAACTTGTTGATGGAGAAGAGATGATGATTTGGGAGAACCCGAACCCTTCTTCCACATATTACTGTCGACCAGTGAAGTTCACGTTCACTTCAGAGACAGCAGAGTACACAACTCCGAACACACACTTGGAAATGCAGCAAGAAATTGCAGAATTGGTACCAACGAAGTGTGGGGATGCCGAGATAGTCCACGAACTCCACATGACTATGATCGACGGAAAAGTCGCTAATACTATTGCAGATGTACCTTCTTCAGCAACGTGCCCCATTTGCCTGGCAAAGCCAAGCGAAATGAATAATTTGCAACTCTTGGCTACGAAACCCATTCGAAGTGACCTGTACCAATATGGAATTTCATCACTACATATGAAGATAAGATGTATGGAGTGTGTGCTTCATATATCTTATAACACAGACTTTCATCGATGGAGTGCCCGTGGAGAACACAAAGAAATGAAACAAGCCAAAAAAATGCGACGGAAATACGGCAAGACGCTTTTTCGGTGACTACAAATAAACGGCACAAATAACAGGAGTTGACGAAAACCTTATTCGTCGATTTTCAGTTATTCTCCAGGTTATATCTTCAAGAAGGAAAATTAGCATTAAAAACTTCCGGAGCTACTGTAGAGAAACAGCAGAACTTTATGCGCATTTATATCCGTGGTACTACATGCCAGTCAGTGTCCACAAACTTTGTATGCATGGAGCAGACATTTGTAGCCACTTTTCTGTTTTGCCTATTGGTAAGTAAAGCAGAATCAATACTTTCTTTGCATACAAATAAAAATTTTATTCCTGTAATAATTAATCATGTTTTATTATCTTAGGGTTCTTATCAGAAGAAGCTTCGGAAGCTCGTAACAAGGACTTCAGGAATATAAGGGAGAAAAACACAAGAAAAATAGGACGAATCGAAAACAATATTGACATTCTGCATGGCCTTTTAATAAGCTCAGATCCACACATTTCCCGAATCAGGCCTAAGTTTTCGAAGATAATCCATCATGATTTACTCCCAGAGGCAGTTCCACTGCTCGAGGCAGACCCGGAGTGGACACGCTTTGAAGAAGAGAACATGTCTCAAGAAGCAGAAAACATCGTTTTCTTTTGAAAAATATAACTAAAAATCCTTTTGAAAAATATCTAAAATGTAGTTACTTTCTCTTCACGGAGTCAATTAAAATATACTACAGTACACGAAAATCCATGAAAAGATATGAAGAAATAAGAACTCTTCGCAAAACAAGCAAAACATTTTTTTTTTTATTAGAGTCAATTTTCTCCCTTGGCTGCAAGTGACTGCGCATGTTATATTTTTTTTATGTTAGTATATCATCTGGGCTATGACACAGTACCAACCAAACACGGGCCAAATTGATCCAATTCGAGAAAAAAAATAAAGTATGATTTCTCCATACAAAAAATAATTGATTATTTTTTTTCTCGAAAACTACGCTTCTGACAGATTTTTCATAGAACAAAAGTTGTCAGGATAGCTGAGATCTATTCTGTATAAAAAAATCAGATCGAAATTCCGACTTTCGACCCTATGTCCACTTATTTTTGATTTGGAACCACTGTGCGCCAGAATAGCTCGCAGATGGTAGAATTTTTCCTACTTACTTGACACTTATCGTCATATTTTGGACAATTTACACAATATCTTTATAAATTGTAGCCTATGTGTTATTCTGATGTATAAGCTATATTATTGTAAAGTTTCATTAAAATCCATTCAGTAGTTTTTACGTGAAAGAGTAACAAACAACCATCCATCCATCCATACTTACAAACTTTCGCGTTTATAATATTAGTAGGATTTTTAAATGTTTCACTATTTTCTCAAGCTATTTTTAAACTGCTACAGTCCAAGAATGAGTTAGTTGTACCTATATTTAAGGCTTCTCACAAATCTTTAAAGTTATGCTTATAAAAATTAACAAAAGTGTATATAGATAAAACATATTGTGACAATAGTGTTAACTCCAACGAATATGTAATACCCAAAAAAATTTAATTAATTATGAGTCGTGTTAGCCTGCCTAAAATACTTATTACACACATACACACATTTACAAAAAGCTTTGAAATATTTTGAACACCAACGACCGTGAGGATGTTAATACAATTGAAACTTCTAAATACACCTACTACTACTAAATAGTTTTGTAAATTATTTAATAAATTGAAGGTACTGATCCATTACCAGTATCAATTAATTTTTGTAGCAAAACTCACGTTAATGTTTGGGTAATTAATTGCCCGGTCTATTCTGCAATTAATTTCCAAACAAATAGTTTGCGAATTCAATTTGTTTGGCCAGGAAGCTGTGTCGAATGTTTCATTATTAATTATCAACGCAACGGTCGATAGAGGGCGTGGCGAATGAATAACCATTTATCACTGATCGCTATGTTCGTAAGCGGTCAACTCTTGAAACTTGCTTGTAAAACTTTTGATTGCACACAGCTTTGTTGATTGCGATTTTTAATAAATAAGTTCAGTGAACGTTTCAAATGTTGAAACGTGAGAGTTACATTAGCACTTGTAATCTACTTTTGTTGTAAACAGGGTTGTTCCAAATCTCAGCTCCCTTTTTTTACATCAGCAACTGCATCAATTTATGCTTACTTCAATATTCTGTTTATTTATAGCCGTAATTATTGTATTTAAGACTAAGGGCCGGTTTCACCTTGCTCTGTTAGTTACTAATCAAGGATTAAAAGACCGATAAATCTAACCTTAGCTGTCAAACGCGTACATTTTGACATAACGGCTCTTTAATCCTTTGTTAATCTAGCAGAGTATGGTGAAACCGGTCCTTAATATTACTGTCAAGTTAGAACCAAGTATTTTTGGATTCAATACATTGAGTTATCCCAGTAACGGCCGGTTTCTGAAAGCCCGAACAAAACTAATCGGATGTCAAGTCACTTGCTATGTATATCTAATTCGATGTAATAGCTGAAATGGTGAGACTTGACATCCGATTAGTTTTAATCGAGCTTTCAGAAATCGTCCGTAAGAGTGTTGTAGTAGAGCAGAAGCGATGTAAATTGTATAAAAAGGTTAAACTTTCTTGACTGAATAATAAAAAAAACTTTGTTATTTTATTTATTATTCTGTCATTAAAGTATTCATCAACTATAAAGTATGTGGGTCTATACCCAGAAGCGGACTGGTTTAGGCTGATTATGATGATAATATATTACTACTGTATGGCTGGCTTATGAATGTAAATGCATAAATCTTTGACGGGGTTTGATCAAAATTCACAGAAAAAAATAAGCTCCAAGAAGATTACAACGATGTTGAAAACAATCTAAAATAAAGACGGTAATACAAAAAAAATACTTTATAGTTGATGAATACTTTAATGACAGAATAATAAATAAAATAACAAAGTTTTTTTTATTATTCAGTCAAGAAAGTTTAACCTTTTTATACAATTTACATCGCTTCTGCTCTACTACAACACTCTTACGGACGATTTCTGAAAGCTCGATTAAAACTAATCGGATGTCAAGTCTCACCATTTCAGCTATTACATCGAATTAGATATACATAGCAAGTGACTTGACATCCGATTAGTTTTGTTCGGGCTTTCAGAAACCGGCCGTTACTGGGATAACTCAATGTATTGAATCCAAAAATACTTGGTTCTAACTTGACAGTAATATTAAGGACCGGTTTCACCATACTCTGCTAGATTAACAAAGGATTAAAGAGCCGTTATGTCAAAATGTACGCGTTTGACAGCTAAGGTTAGATTTATCGGTCTTTTAATCCTTGATTAGTAACTAACAGAGCAAGGTGAAACCGGCCCTTAGTCTTAAATACAATAATTACGGCTATAAATAAACAGAATATTGAAGTAGCATAAATTGATGCAGTTGCTGATGTAAAAAAAGGGAGCTGAGATTTGGAACAACCCTGTTTACAACAAAAGTAGATTACAAGTGCTAATGTAACTCTCACGTTTCAACATTTGAAACGTTCACTGAACTTATTTATTAAAAATCGCAATCAACAAAGCTGTGTGCAATCAAAAGTTTTACAAGCAAGTTTCAAGAGTTGACCGCTTACGAACATAGCGATCAGTGATAAATGGTTATTCATTCGCCACGCCCTCTATCGACCGTTGCGTTGATAATTAATAATGAAACATTCGACACAGCTTCCTGGCCAAACAAATTGAATTCGCAAACTATTTGTTTGGAAATTAATTGCAGAATAGACCGGGCAATTAATTACCCAAACATTAACGTGAGTTTTGCTACAAAAATTAATTGATACTGGTAATGGATCAGTACCTTCAATTTATTAAATAATTTACAAAACTATTTAGTAGTAGTAGGTGTATTTAGAAGTTTCAATTGTATTAACATCCTCACGGTCGTTGGTGTTCAAAATATTTCAAAGCTTTTTGTAAATGTGTGTATGTGTGTAATAAGTATTTTAGGCAGGCTAACACGACTCATAATTAATTAAATTTTTTTGGGTATTACATATTCGTTGGAGTTAACACTATTGTCACAATATGTTTTATCTATATACACTTTTGTTAATTTTTATAAGCATAACTTTAAAGATTTGTGAGAAGCCTTAAATATAGGTACAACTAACTCATTCTTGGACTGTAGCAGTTTAAAAATAGCTTGAGAAAATAGTGAAACATTTAAAAATCCTACTAATATTATAAACGCGAAAGTTTGTAAGTATGGATGGATGGATGGTTGTTTGTTACTCTTTCACGTAAAAACTACTGAATGGATTTTAATGAAACTTTACAATAATATAGCTTATACATCAGAATAACACATAGGCTACAATTTATAAAGATATTGTGTAAATTGTCCAAAATATGACGATAAGTGTCAAGTAAGTAGAAAAAATTCTACCATCTGCGAGCTATTCTGGCGTGCGCTGCCAAAACCGATAGAGTTACACATAATGTACTACGCCACGCTAATATAAGCTACTCGAAATACTAATCCTGCGCAGACGAAGTCCCGGGAACCAGCTAGTACAAAATAATGAAGAGAAAATGTCCTCAGCGCTATTATTGTACTTGCAGACAAAGACTTAAAGCTCCTTAATCGATAACTACCCACGGAGATCGCAGGACCATTCATTATTACAACATAATTAAGAATCCGAGTAATTTGACGCCATTTTGTTTTATATTATTATGTCGACGATACCTTTCACGTGGGAGCTATGTGGGAGGTGACGCGTGATGAGGAATAAAAGTATAAGTAAGCCATTTATTCGCAGTGGCTTAGTACATAATTATGTATGCTCAGATTGCTCAGTGCCAATACTTTCCTTAGTTAATTAATAGCGTATAGGCAAAAAAAGAGTCGCGAAAAAGTACAATCAAAACACAGCTATGTATCGATGCTTGGCAGCAGAATTTTGTAGATATGTTAACTAAACGACGGTAACGGACCTTTTTCATTATGGGTCTGGTCTATGTACACCACATATAAAAATCGGAAAAAATGATGAGAGATTATCATTTAAGTGCAATTTCTTTAATTTGTTGGTAAATAAAGTGGCTGCATCTAAATTTTTATCTGGTGACCTGTAACTGAACCTACATCAGGCATCAGTCTTTCACAATGTTTTCTCATCGAATTGTATTCGATTAATCTTTTTGTAGAATTACTAACTCGTAAGTCACAAATTTGGATACTGTATTGCGAAAGAAATGAAACAACTTTTTACTTACTACATCTTGAACATGAGGGTTCTGGAAATATTCATGATTTGAAGAAATCATCAACTTCCGTTGCTGACTGACTTTCCCGGACAAACCCATCCACAAAGACATCTACTAATGTCATTGTTACCATTACGGCTAAATTATGATCCATCAGTTTCCTCTCGAGACTTGCGGAGCCCCACAGAATAAACAATAGCACTACGGACTACCGTAGACCTATTATTATTGTACACGGATTTGATATTCCCAAGCGGTGAAGGATGAATCAAAGATGTTAGTTGTAATCTATAGAAAACTATTACCTAGGTATTCGATTTATAACGATTGGTCCCAACCAATCTCGTCAATCAAGTCAAACTTCTATTTCAATAAAATTTAGTGTTGTAATAGGTACTTAGATATAAAATATTATATTTTGAAAAAATGTGATGTCACAAAATTTGGTACCCCTCCCCACCCCTTGTCACACTTCGTGGACCCCCTCCCTACCCCTTAACGTGTGACGTAATTTATGGATGGCCCCTAAGTATGAAGGGACGTCAATAAGTTCTTCGAATAACATGGAATAAGGGCCAAATTAAGGTGAAACATTGGTAAGCAAGATTTTTTTTTCTTACTATTTAATTATCGAATCTGTCAAAAAGATTTTCTTTGAAACAAATGTTTTTTGAAGAACTTTGAATTAGGCTGAAATTGCCGAATGTCAGTATTTTGCTTTATCGTCAGTATTTTGACTCCCTCAAAGTTCTTTTTAGTTTTGGAAAAAAAAAATAATCGGATAAAAACAAATCTGAACAATCTTCCATACTTTTACAGTCTTCGCCATTCAAAGGTTGTCTGGAAGACATAGGATCGCCCATTGTAATTTTAGTGTTGTTCTGTTTGGTGTTCAATCAAGGATTTTTATTGATTTCATTCATTCAACTAAAATTGTGGGGGTGATTAAAGCCCGGTCTCCACCGCGAAAGGGTAATGAGCGAGAAATGGTTAGCGGAACGGACTCCTTTTTAATGAAATAGGTTTACATTTCCACCAACAAAGAGTTTTATCTTTTGATTTGCACTGCAAAAGGAAAAGAGCTGAGCGAGTTCATTTCAACACTTTGCTCGCTCAGTCCTTTCCGCTCGACTATTTGATGGTGGAAATACAAGTATGCTATTTATTCTTGCGAGTTAAACGGATTCCTTAAGGGGCTGACAACTATCAAACAGCTTTTCGCTCGCACGTTTCGATATGTTGAAAGATATAAAATCACTAAACTCATTTTTGAAAAATCGCAATCAACCATTTTGTGTGCAATCACATTGCACACAGTTTAGTAAAAATTTCATTTTGATCGATACAAGTTTTCATACTTAAAAGTCTGCCTATGTACGAAAACTAGTAAAGCAAACTTTTGAGAAGGAAAACATGCATCGATCAAAATGAAATTTTTACTAAACTGTGTGCAATGTGATTGCACACAAGATGGTTGATTGCGATTTTTCGAAAATGAGTTTAGTGATTTTATATATTTCAACATGTCGAAACGTGCGAGCGAGAGTCACATTAGCTCTAGTCTTCGCCTTAAGGGGCTGACAACTATCAAACAACTTCTCGCTCGCACGTTCCGACATGTTGAAAGATATAAAATCACTAAACTCATTTTCGAAAAATCGCAATCAACCATTTTGTGTGCAATCACATTGCACACAGTTTAGTAAAAATTTCATTTTGATCGATACAAGTTTTCCTACTCAAAAGTTTGCTTTTGTACGATAACTAGTAAAGTAAACTTTTTGGTCCGTAAGAGTGTTGTAGTAGAGCAGAAGCGATGTAAATTGTATAAAAAGGTTAAACTTTCTTGACTGAATAATAAAAAAAACTTTGTTATTTTATTTATTATTCTGTCATTAAAGTATTCATCAACTATAAAGTATTTTTTTTGTATTACCGTCTTTATTTTAGATTGTTTTCAACATCGTTGTAATCTTCTTGGAGCTTATTTTTTTCTGTGAATTTTGATCAAACCCCGTCAAAGATTTATGCATTTACATTCATAAGCCAGCCATACAGTAGTAATATATTATCATCATAATCAGCCTAAACCAGTCCGCTTCTGGGTATAGACCCAGAAGCGGACTGGTTCAGGCTGATTATGATGATAATATATTACTACTTAACGGACCACCTCTAACCGCGACTTACATATAAAAACAAACCATGAGACGACCACATAAAGTCGAAAGACCGATTGACACAGGTGAAATCATTTTTCCCGAGACAAAAGTAGCCTTAAAAGCTATTGGAAAGTAATAATCTTGAACTTTTCCTATTAGCCGTCTGATTGCAGGAGTTGTCTCGATCGAGCTTTTAATTTGAAAAGTTGTGCTATTCTTTATTGGGCACAGTGGAACTGTTCCTATGCGCTTGGGCTAGTGAATGTGTAACCTCTTGCAAGTCTTTGGGTTCTTATCAAGGTATAATTGACTGGTACCTTTTAGACTGGCTATGGGTCTGAATTTTAGATTGTGTTCACATAACAGTAAACATAATTGTAGGTAGTGCAAGCATTAACTAAATTACTAGTTTTGAATTTAATACACTGAAACAGCTTCACGACTTTGATCCCCAGGCACGGTAGATATCCCCTCAGATCTTTTAGCTTTACGACTTTGATCCCCAGGCACGGTAGATATCCCCTGAGATCTCTTAGTACCAAGTACAAACTCCAGGTTCCTTGAGGACGTCAGAGGTACGTCCAAAGATACCAGACATTTCGCACATACCCAAATTTTGCAGCAGTTGGTATTCCTCACGTGACAGGTTGCAAGGCCATTGCTGCTGTTACTAACTGGTTTCCTCACGATGTTTTCCTTCATCTTATAAGAGCATTGGCATTGCGCACATAAATTTGATCAACCTAAAATAAAATAAATAAATAAATATTGGTGGATATTTCACACAGCACTCTCGTCTCGTCCCAAACTAAGCCAAAGCTTGTGATATGGGAACCAGATAGCTGATATACTACTTATATACATTTTTTTTTGTAAATACATAGGTACTTATAATATTTTAAAACCCCCAGACAGAGAACAAACATCTATGTTCATCACACAAATGTTTGTTCTCGGTGGGGATCGAACCCACGGCCTACGGCACAGAAGGCAGAGCTACAACCAACTGAGCTGTGCAGGCTGTGTGTAAAAATAAGTTAACTTTGTTGTTTTGTAAGCTCTAAAAATTTATAATACGTATGGAACTTTGGTCACACTGTTCTCACGGCTCCTCGCACTATTTTTTCCATGCAAACGTTGCGTTGTTTACTCAAGTTGACACTGTATGAATTTGTGTATCAAATAAATATCATAGTATAAAAAAGTTTAAATTCATAACTTTTTTTTGAAAGTTAAATAGTTTAGATTCATAAACAAGTGTCAAAACTATTTAGCATAGTTTATTTATACAAGAGATAAAATTAATTTTAGATTATACATTGAGAAGTTATTTCTTCAGAACACGTCCCTTATGGTCTATCGAAAGGTAAGTCTTTAACTAGCTGCGGTAATACCATACATGAGTGATTCATTACGCATGCGGATAATAGCGTTGTACTGCTCTTCACTGAGTATATCTCTCTCTAACATCATGTAAGTCTCACCACAACTCAACTCCTCGATGGGTTGGGGTCGGTGAAAAGCGCAACTTTATATATTCCATCATTAGCTTATACGAACTTACTTGTTCTTATTATTTTGTTTCAAGGGACTCATTAGTAGGAAATGTTATCCATTTCTGTAGTTTGTTAATTACACTAGGTCCTCTAATTAAGGCCGCCCCTGGGTCAGCCTTGAGGTTTGTTTAAAATAACTTTTTTGTTGGTGTGGCACAAAAATAAAGATTGTTTTTTTCTGTGTCCGAGTCGTTACATCATATTATATTCTAAACATAATTTACAATAATAAATAAATATAAATGATAATAAATATCGGAATGATAGAGGAGAGTGGAAGAAGAAAACCTGTTGTGCCGACCCCACTTAGCGTGGGATATAATATTCCCCACAACACTGCCAAGCCCTAGTCCGATTGTTGATAATGTGATACTCTGTATAGATACCTACATACATATATACATATAATAGTTATAACACCTTGATAGCGAACAAATATCTATGTTCATTATACTTACTATCTTTTATTTAACAGGGTCCGTGTATGTTTATCAGTTAGCGATTGGCTGATTTGCCATATACAAATTGACAGAACTATGTAAGGAGTTCTACTGGTGTAGGTGGTGTTAACTCCTTGGTGTACCTATGTCTTGGTCTACTGTTTTCAAAATGTTGACGCGAGATAATCAAACCGAGTTTTCCGCCGGGGATTTAAAAAGAGAGCATTGTGTGAGCAAGTTAAAGAGTAGTGTAAAATTTAATGTTCAACTTGCTTGGGTTGAACAATAACAATAACTGAACCAAAACACGTATTATGTATTTTATTAAAATTAAATGATACTAAGCTCACAACTATAATAAATAAATAAAAAAAACCACCGACACATATCAATAAAATAAAAGCGACTTAAATAAACCTACCTTTCTTACCTCATAGGTTACAATCAAATCGGGATTTAAATTAAATCACAGGTATTTTAAAAGGAGGGGGAAGTAAGAGGTGGCACGGAAATAGGATCACACTGTGCTAATGTGTCGCCTCACAGCCGTACACTGTGGGTTCAATGGGTCTCATTTCACCATAAAGCTGCTTCACGCAACATTGTGCTGTAAACTGACACTGGTTTTCAGATGGGATAATAATGTAAACAAGACATTATTAGGTAAATGGGAACCACGAACAAGAGACGAGTACTTTAAGTCGTCGTTTACAAAAGCTAGCTAAATAAATATTATAATAATGGAATGAAATGTTCGCCGAGCGAAAAAACCTGTTGTGCCGACCACAAGAAGTGGGATAAGGGCAGGGCAGCGCGAGTGGAGGTGAATCCAAAACGAAATAATAACAATATAAAAAACTACACGGTCAATACAAACAGGAGAAGGTTTTTAGTCTTTCATTTAGCTCCAAGTTGTATTCTAGCAACAATCAGACACTAATTCAAATGTTTGCTGTGAATTCGCAACGGAATAAAATGTCTCCTGGTTTTTTATTTCGTTATTTGGCATCATCGCTTTAAAACGCTGTGTGCTAAGTAAAAATTGAACCCAGTCGAGCTCATCAAAGAGCAATACAAAAGTGTACAAAAGTGTTCGTAAACTATGAAATCAAACTTTTGGCGAAATGTTTTTACGTAAGGTTAAACTTCGAAATCAACACAAAAGGCATCGAATTTCCAAGAATCCATAGAAAATCTAGCGCCTTTAACTTTATTTCCTTGAAAGTAGAACTTTCAAAATCTGAGCGGATGGTCGACGAAACCTAATCCACCTACAATATTGGGAATTCATAAGCAAAAAGATTTACATAATCCAAGTATTTATTTATTTTCCTTAAAAAGCTTTCATAGCTTATTAAAAGTTTAGCGCTGGAAAATAAAGCGTAATATTTTTCAATCAACCAACGCTTGATAGATTCTTCTGAGGCAAAACAGTGGTGGATTTCTTTGAAAACTGAAAAGGCGTGTTTATTCAAGTGTAATTTTCAGAGATCAAGAAGCAAAGTAGCATGAGGAAGATAATACAGTTAAACTTACAAATTATAATAAATAATTATATCCGAAATAAAATGAAAAGTTCTTTAAGCCTATTCCGGAATTATAGTAGGAATTCATAGAAGACCTCGTCATGGACCCTTGGGGGTGTCCACACCGCATAGTACGGAAAAAACTGTGTAATTCAGCAATCGCATCATTTGGGCCCCAACTTCTTATGGATTGTAATCTATTATTGGGTACCTAACTTGAACCTCTCGTTTGTAGAATTCTTCATCTTACCGTGTCGATGCTTTTTATATTTCATGAACTATAGAGAACCACGTTCGCGCACGTCATAAAAATTTGATGGCAACTCGAAGATGGGTTACCTATCTTGTTCCTCTTATTATTCTGGAGGCTTCGAAGGAAATCGATACGGATTTATTGCCTCAGACGGTGAGAGGTAAGAGCAAAGTTGTGTCACGTCGCCTCTAAAAATATCATGGAACGTAACGAAGAGAGTATTCGGTACTTTGTCTTAGAAATCAGATTTTCTTGATGGTAACTCCGTGAGGCGCGCCCGATTTTTATTCCGTGAGAATTAGGAACTGAACAATATCGAGTTCCCGAAGAAAGATCCGCTTACATTTTTAACCGGGATTTTGTAAAGAAATTTAAACCAGATCAGATAAATCTAATTGGCGCACATTTTTCACCCAGCGCTATCTTAGCCCCAAACTATTATAAATGTACAAACTTAGTAAAAGCTTAGTTTGGGATTGGAGCATTTAGAAAAAAGTCTTTTAAAGGCTATATAACAGTTTTTTTTTGTAAATGCGTATATTATACCTATACTTATATCTTGCTGGCGGAATAACACGCAACTTTGATCACATAAGCTATTTCCATATAAACTTTAGGACTTCTTCAACAGCTAAGAGGAAAATTTTATTACATAACGCCTGCACTTTTCAAATTTGTTTTTTTTTAATACAACTAGCTGATGGAACAAGCAGATGGCCCACATGATGTTAGTGGTAACCATCCCCTATAACAAAGCATTGCCTAGCAAGTCACTATCACGCGTGACTGCCCTGTGTCCTGCAATGCACTATCCTGCGTCCATCAACTTGAGGCATACAGATGTTAAGCCACATGTGCCTGTAATTACACCGGCAACCACACTCTTCAAACCGGAACACAGCAACGCCGCTTGTCGGCAGAAAAAGGCATGGCTTCATACCTTGGCCTTGTAGTTTTGACGATTACATGATGAGGTCAACGATTGCAGTGGACTTGGCCTTTATATCTATCTCTACGATATCTTCACGAAGAGATCGGTGGGGATCGAACCCAAAAACCTGCAGCGCAGAAAGCAGAGCTACATACATAGGAAGTCATTGTAAGGTCTGAAGAGGCACTATCGTATACCTAGATCTCTTGTATCTTGTCCAAACAAGATAGACTCGGCTGAATTTCAAATTCAATCAAGTCAGAACAGCTGCACAATAAACGATGGACTTTTGTTAATTATAGCAGCGACGGAGTTTAGCCAACAATGGAGTCACTAATCTTGTTTACTACAATTTTGCTGGCGCGAAACTTCGCTTCATGCAAATCTGATTCTACGCTGTAAGTTAAAAACGACAAGCGTAAAGATACCCGACGACATGATATGGAAGGCGCATCGAAAAATTCTCAAAATTGATCACTTCCATACTGAGTCCTGAAAATTAAGGGGCAACATAATGTTAGATTAGCACTTTGACCAACGCATCCCCGATTTCAAATTGCATTCAATAGGAAATTAGGAAAATACAATAAATTTTATGTTATTTCAGAATATGTTATTAGAGAATATTTTTTCCCCCTGCGATGCAGCGTGTTTTAGGTACAAGTGTAAATTTTTTGCCCTCCCTTCTCCACTCCGGGTCACCACCTAGACGTCAGGACTTTATACACTTGCTTAGCACCCTGTACAATATTCTGATGGAATCGCTTAGGTCGCTGCTCATGCACTCTACAACTCCTTTATTGACTAGAATATAAGCTTGAGTTACTTAGCTGATTTGTTACCTGCCGTTCTAGAGTATCAGCCGGCTGTCTGAACTTCTCTTTAAACGTGTTACAACATAAACATTACACGAACACGACCAACTAATAAAGCTTTAACTTTACTTACCTAACACGACTAATATTTGTTCACAGACAAAGTTGGTCCCACTTTCTGGAAATTTGTGGAACTCTAGCAACTTGGGCCGTCGCAGTTCCATCGTATGGTGTCAATACGATTTTACCAAACTCTGTGTAACTATTTTATGCAGTGTAGCGCTGCAGATAAAATCTGTTGGTAGCTCGTGGGAACTTTTTGTGAAATGTTTGCTGGTACCTAGTGGAACTTGATTCTAGAACAACCATAAATTAAGTGAAGTTCAATTTGCGAGTGCTTGTTGTGTTTATGCTACAGAATACAGTCTGTATTTTGGGGTATAGCTACAAAGTTAAGATGCGGATTTACAAAAAGCTGTTTTTTGGTCTCTGATCGTCTTTGCCTGATGGATTCAGCAGAAAGTCCAATAAATACTGATATACTTGACATATCGTGTTAATAATTCATGACCAGGAATCACATGTTAATTTAGGCTTATATTCTTAAATTAACAAGAACAGGGAAGAAAGATGAAACTAGTCCAGAGAGATAGTGCGACATATAAATAGATGTTAGCAGTTAAAGACGGTGTTTTTTTTCTATTAAACAGACGTTTTCTGATGGATTCGTTTTCTGTAATCTTGGGAATTAACAAAGCTTTTTCATTTTAATCGTTTCATAGTGTTATGTTCGAAATTACGCAACACTTTGTGCAACAAAGTGAGAACAGTTAGTATGAAATGTGATAATTTGCTGATTTTAACGGAAGTGTTCATCAAAGGTTTTGAAGGACTCTTTCTTCTAAACAAATGACGGCCGACATTACCATGGACTGATTTGACTAAAACGTATATTATTTATTTCACTTGACACTTGCAAGATGGTTTTTAAGAGTAGTAGAGCTCTTTGTGAAGGGCTTGTCCGGGGAAGTACTACCACCACGCATTTTTCGGCCGCCAATCTGCAACGCTGTGTTTCGTTTTGAAGAGTGTGGTTGCCGGTGGTAATTACAGGCACATGAGGATTAACATCTGTATGCCTCAAGTTGATGGACGCAGGGCAGTGCATCGTAGGGCACGTTCCTATCGTGCGTGACTTACGAGGCAATGCTTTGTTATAGGTAATGGTTACCACTTAATATGAGGTAAGCCATTAGCTAGTTGTATAAAAAAAATCACGATCACGTGTCGTTATCTACATCTACATCTACATCTACATCTACACTAATATTATAAAGAGGAAACCTTTGTATTTTTGTAAATTTGTATTTTTGTATTTTTGTATGTTTGTATTGTTGTATGTAACGAATAGGCTCAAAAACTACTGGTCCGATTTCAAAAATTCTTTCACCATTAGAATGCTACATTATCCCTGAGTAACATAGGCTATATTATATTTTCAAAAAAATCAGGGATCCTTACTAAAACTTCAATAATGTAACCCAAGGTGGAATACAAAAACCTTACATCGCGTGCGCTGCGAAAACTATTGATGATAGAACAAAATGATGTACTACGATTTTGTAGAACACGTCATCATCTACAAAAAATGTCGCGACAGCATATGTCTAACTATTATAGTTATGTCACAATAAGTGTTCTTTTATTATAAATAATTAATTGAAATGCCGCCGCCAGAAAAGGGTCTTTATTTGTACCTTGGTATTAATCCTTATCCAAATAAATAATTAAGACGGTTTCAATACCTATAGATTACTTCTTAAATTTTTCAAATCGGACATTCCATTCAAAAGATATGACGAAATTAAAAATGTTAACGGGTCCACGGGTCACGCTCGGGGTGCGATTTCATTCACTCAAGAAGAAGCGCGTGCAAATGTATGAAATAAGTAGACGCGAGGCTCGAACCCACGCTCTAAGTTTATCCTAAAATGTTCAAAAAATTTATGACCACCCATGCGAAGCTGGGACAGGCCGCTAGTCGAAGATAAATAAAAGGTCTTCTTATTGTTGTTTCTATAATAAAAGGTCCTTGGGTGCCTTTAACGGATCAAAGAAGAAGTGTAGGTTACTGTTGTTTCGTTCTGTTTGGTGTTCAATAAAGTATTTTTCATTCCTTCATTAATTCCTCCATCGATATTGCAGGAAATATGTCTGTCGATATAACAGATAGGAGCCATAAATGATAGAAGACGTTATTGTGCAGCTGGCTTTATACCTAAGTGAAGAGTATACCTAAAAATTCTCATTATTGTTCGCAGTAAAACTACCGCACCCCAATAATATCTCCTAAAATAAGATCGCCAGTAAAACATTTACGATTTGTATCGGTGCACGCCCTTCATAAAAACTTGATAGGCGCCTTTATGAAATACTAGCGGCCTGTCCCAGCTTCGCATGGGTGGTCATAAATTTTTTGAACATTTTAGGATAAACTTAAACCGTGGGTTCGAGCCTCGCGTCTACTTATTTCATACATTTGCACGCGCTTCTCCTTGAGTAAGTGAAATCGCACCCCGCGCGAGACCCGTGGACCCGTTAACATTTTTAATTTCGTCATATCTTTTGAATGGAATGTCCGATTTGAAAAATTTAAGAAGTAATCTATAGGTATTGAAACCGTCTTAATTATGAAATGATTTATTTGGATAAGGATCAATACCAAGGTACAAATAAAGACCCTTTTCTAGCGGAGGCATTTCAATTAATTTTTTATAATAAAAGAACACTTATTGTGACATAACTATAATAGTTAGACATATGCTGTCGCGACATTTTTTGTAGATGATAACGTGTTCTACAAAATCGTAGTACATTATTTTGTTCTATCTTCAATAGTTTTCGCAGCGCACGCGATGTAAGGTTTTTGTTTTCCACCTTGGGTTACATTATTGAAGTTTTAGTAAGGATCCCTGATTATTTTGAAAATATAATATAGCCTATGTTACTCAGGGATAATGTAGCATTCTAATGGTGAAAGAATTTTTGAAATCGGACCAGTAGTTTTTGAGCCTATTCGTTACATACAAAAATACAAAAATACAAAAATACAAAGTTTACCTCTTTATAATATTAGTGTAGATAAAGAACGCCAGTCGAATTTCATATTAGAAAATGGAGAGCCATCAAAATCTGTAATCGGAATCCTCATTATTTTTATACTTATGCCTTAAATCCAGGCTTCAGGTTGGAGGTTCAAGTCCCGTGGCGGGCTTAATATATGTATATACGTAAATAAAATCACGTCTGTTTCCCAAAGGGGTAGGCAGAGACCACGGATTTCCACTTGCTACGGTCATTACATACCTTTTTCGCTTAATTCACTCTCATAACATTCTCGTCGGTTTAGGGTACTCTTGACCTGGCCATTCTATAGAACGTCTTAAATACATACATAAAATCACGCCTGTTTCCCATAGGGGTAGGCAGAGACCACGGATTTCCACTTGCTACGGTCCTTAATTAACTTAATTAATACTTAATATAGTTTGTTAATAATTAATCAAATAATGTGCACGCCTGTAACTTGCACAATGCACATATTTTATAGTTTTTTTTTTGTATTCTTGTTGTGCTGTCGGCGTTGCCTAATAAATAATTAGCATGGTCCTTCAAAAAATCTGGAGTTCGTACCAAGAGATCTGAAGGCATATCTACCGTGCCTGAGGATCAAAGTCATGAAGCTGTTTCAGTTTCAGTTTTTCTTAAAAAAATCATGTTTACATTTAAACATTGCACTTTTTGTTTTTCACTTTACTTTTGATTTTATATCTCATCTTATCTATTTGGCTTTTTAATAATCCGTAATGGTTATCTATTTTCCAATCTCCACTCCATCCGCCAATTAATAGCAGCAATCTCCTCCTAATAACGCCATTAAGGCAGTATTTCTATAAGATATTTACTTGAAGCGATTGAAAACCAATGAAACTGCAAAAATTGCAATTCAACCGCAATGAAAATCACCAAAGATGGCTTAGTACTTTTCCAACCACCAATAATAATCAATATATAAATATAAATAAATGTTGGTCGACTTTCCAAACATCACCATCTAGCCCCAAACTAAGCAAAACTTGTACCTACTATGGGAACCAGATAGCTGCTATAATACTTTTTTTTGTAAATACATACTTATAATAATTATAATATCACATCCAGACAGAGAACAAATGTAAATGTTCATGCAAACTTTAAAGCGTGTTGTACTCAGCGTGTCAAAATATAAAGTAGGTACATTCTCCAAAACATTATTGAAAGTAGCTTCGCGTTGTCGAAATAACGCGCGATGTGTGTTACAAATGTTATTTTATATGTTTTATTCACGTTGCTCAGCGAATTTGTTAGAAAGTGTACATTAATTTGACTAAAAGCTTTACCCTGCTCGGTAGTTAACCACCTTAGTGTTTAGAAGCGTTTACCGCTGGCGCATACATAGCCAACCTAGGTGTTCTGGGAGCACTGGACCAATTGGATAAAATTGAATGCCTTGAAATAGGTATGTCGGTGTTTCGGACGATGGTTACAAAATAAATAAATTTAATGCAGTCATTTCTCACAGAGCTATCTTGCCTCAAACTAACAAAATACAAGCTATGGCAGACTTATCAGGTGAGTTGGTATTAACTCTTGGTACTTGGTATAAACCTTCAGCGCTGTAGGAAGAAAGGTTCGATTCCCAAGAAGAGGCCAAACAAGAATATTAAAAAAAAAATATTTTCTGTTTTATACCAGAAGTATTATATCAGCTATCTGGTTCCCATAGTTCAAGCTGAGAACTAACATTCAAACTAATACATTCCACACAGCATGATCTAGATAGAAAGTCTACTTTCCAATGAATATCAATAATTCCTATCAATCACTTAGACTTAACTTAGACTATAGACTGTAAGGGATGAAGTGAGAGTATTTATTCTAGTAATTTCTATCAGGTATAAGAAAGAAAGAAATATTAAATACGATGTCAAAACGGTACCTCATATAATTTTTGGTTTACGCAATAAGCGCCCCTATCGGGCGCGCCAAAAACTGTCCTGCCTTCATACAAAACCAGAGCTCGCAATACAAATAACCACAGTACGCTGAGACTGAAGCCGATTTTTTTTTATTTGGCAAATACTTTTTATTATAATATTAACAGAGATCCAACATCATCATCGTTATCCTCTTGAACAAGTTCACCTGCTGGGCATAGGCCTCCCTCATATTTGGAGGGTATTGTGAGGGTACTATAAGACGTTTCTTAGTGATCCTTGTGATCGTACTGAATAAAAACTGTTTTGATTTGGATTTTGATCCCATAGTGCGTCAAAAACACATTTGCCTCTAACAAAATCCATGTTGAGTTATGGAGTCTTCCTATTTTATGCAGAGTCTTAGTTAAAGCAGGGTTCAGAAGTCAAGTTATAGTAACTATAGCTTTATATCCAATAACTTACTGTACAGTAGTTCACAGCGGCACTTGTTGCACCGAGTGGTACCAATTTAGTTTTTTTCATTGCTTGTTCATTACTATGTACACTATAGTCGTTTCGAGCATTTCAACTGCGCTCCACTTCGTTATGTACAGTGCTTACAACTTTACTGGACCATTCCTACCGTGTTAGTTCAGCGTTGGGATTTGTGGGTCAAGCTATTTTGATCAGTGTTTTATTTATTAGGACCAAAATTTGAGAAATGAACGTATTCGTAGTTTGTTTTTAAACTACTTGATAATGCAACACGATCCTCCCATGCTAAGTTGTAACCATCACCTATAAACAAAGCATTGTCTCGTAAGTCACATGCCCTACAATGCACTGCACTGCGACCATGAACTTTAGGTATACTACGTGTAACATAATACCCCTATAACCCTGGTAGCGCAGGGTATTCTACAGGTCATGGCGAACAACTTTTGATGACTTTTGACATGTCGAAGTTTTTCATTCATGAAATGCCTCTTAAACGTTCCGCCAAAATTTAACTAACACAACATGAGGTAGCCCTATTTACAGCTGTTTTTGACCTTTATTGTGAACTGTAGATAAAAGTTGTATTGATGATAAACCTTGGCTTATGTGCCTGAAATTTCACGTTCTGGTTCTGGTGTTATAATGTACCTTCCTATTGTAAGTAGGCATATTATTTATTTATTTATTTATTTATTTAACAAAATCACTAATTACAGTATTCACTTTACAACATCGTGAAACCTAGTAAGGTTTGTGTCGATGTTGGCACTGACTCGAGCTGTTACACTTTTTAAACACAGAAATTATAGTAGTATAGTAGTTAAATTATAGTATATAAAATAAATATACTCATGGAGATGATATCAGGCTTGTCTTGCCATTTGCCATGGCCATGCCCAATAGGCATGGCCATGGCAAATGGCTCCCTCAATCTTTCAGCTGCTTATTTATCAGTCGATAACTACAGGTAACTGTACAAGACTTTGAAATTGATCGCTAGAGCAAATTATTCTCTAACTTGACAGCAAAACCAGACAAAAATATGTTGGAAGTCACAAAACCAGCTCAAAATCCTTTTGAATTTTCCGTTTCAAAGATCCCAAACATATTGAAACGTTTATTGAATTCGTCTGGTATTCCACAATAACTGAACCACGAAACTAGATCTGCAATGTGGATGGAATATCGGGAACGCCACATTCTTCTCCGTTCAATCTATTGAGATATGCAAGCATCGGCAAAAACGAAGCGAAATATTAGAATGCGAGCAGTACCCCAAGTATGAGTTGTGCGTTTACCATATTTGGCTTTTCGTTTTTTTTGTTCCGTGTTCATTGCGGGTTTTGTATGAAGACGCGATAGAGATACCGATACGGAACTTTATGTTCTACTACAAATTTTCATCATACTTGCAACATATAGTTCCGTATCGGTATCTCTATCGCGTCTTCACACAAAACCCGAAAAGAACACGGAACAAGAACGAAAAACGAGAAACCAAATATGGTAATCACAACTCATACTTGGGGTACTGGTTCTAAAAACAGCCGTTGCGTTTCTTTGCTGTTATTGACGATTTCGTAATATTAAACTAATTATTAAGTAATTTGAAATTTAAAGGGTGACATAACGCTAGCTTCAGACCTCAATCCGTACAATTTCAAATAACAGGCGTAATATTACCTAAATAAAATTAAGAAAAGTTATATCTGTCGTGGCTCACCTATATCCATGAATGTACCTACCGCATTATTGACAGGTTGGAAGTTGGGAACAAAAATAATTAAGATAATGTATTCCCACTATCCAACCTGGCAAAGGTTGGAAGATGACACATAAACTTCCCAACAACCTAGGGTGGAAACCTAGGAATAAGTCGCTCTTACAAGCGCCGCGACATCGAAAAAACAGCAAAAAAAGTTTTACTGTGTTAGGCTCCGTTAGCAAAGACCCGTCACCTATTTTAAATACTAAACATAAATAAGCCTGTAGCTGTTATGCCACCCTACAATTCGGAGTGTTGGTGTGATTGACGTACGTCGTTACTTGTATAGTTCAGCTGAAAATCAGCGTTGCATAGGTAGCTGCCTTCCTATTCAACATTTTGTATGGAGCTGTAACCACGTTGACCTAACACAAACTAAACGCACATAATAGATAAGAGGTGTGCACAATTTACTAACTAACATTTTTTGGTTTATAGTAAGTATTTATTTTGTTTTGCACCGTATCCGGTCACCGGATACTAACCCAATAAAAAAAAAACATATAATTTTATTAACAAACTTTGTGGAGAGAAAATAAATTAGTATTATAATTACGATCATAACAAGGCATCGTTTATGATTGAAATAATAAATATTACTCAGTATCTAAAATAGTTTTTCTACTTAGTTGATTTCAAACTGAAACCAAACCCATAAAAACTTATAAATATAGTTAAATGATGTACTTTCCTCATCCCATTATCTTCCCATGCCATTACAGTTATGTGGCTGGAAGGGTCCATTCTCGTATTGTAAACCGCTAGTTTGCGGGCTGTCCGCAGACGGTATGGCGTCGTTATTTCAAGGTTGTGAAAGTTTCAAACCATTATGTAAGTGTAGGTACTTCATAATTTATGCTAGCTCAATTGACAACATCGAAGCTACCGAGTGGTATTCAAGCGCCCGACCAGCACACGACCTACTTTTGGGATATTAATCGATATTCGTGATTTCTAATAATCACATTGTATGGACGCTACCATGACCAAATTATAAAGCTATGTTCAGATGACGATCGTCGATATACTAAAATTGACAAATTTAGTGTAGATGTGTTCACATAACTAGTAGTTCGCCTCGAACTGAGATCTCGTGATGCGACCCGACGAACGCACCAAAACTTTGAGTAGGTGGTAGTCAGAGGCAAGTCCAAACTTTACGTTTGGACTTTTTTCTGACTACCGCCTACTAACTTGGTACGGTAACAAAGTTTCAACTCTATTGGCCTATTTATTGAAGAGTTCCGTTGAACAGACCTTGGCTCCATCATCAGACCTGGTCGTTGTCACCATTTTATGAGAACTGAGTACCTCCTTAATTTATTTCAAGAAAAAAAAATAAGAAAAAGCAATGTAACTGGCCGACCAGTAGAAAAACCTTGATGCCAACGAAACTCTTAGAGATGGGAGCTCTTGGGTCGCTGGTTATCATAATTTAACTTTTTTGTTGTATCTCAAAAACCGAGCGTCCCAGAAAAAAAGTAAAAATTGTTTTGGAATGTCCAAACAAAGCCCTTTCGTATGACATGTAACTTGATTTTTTTAAGTCACTTTTTTTATTTTTGCCCCCTTAAAAAACCCCATATCTTAAAAACCCTTCATCCGATTTTACTCATATACTTACCAGTAAATTTCTCAAGTACAAGCTGTCGTCTTATCAAATTTCATGCAGATCGGATCAACGGTTCGAAAGTTATGGCCAGACAAACATACATACATACATACATACATACATACACTAGTAGTTCGCCCCGAACTGAGATCTCGTGATGCGACCCGACGAACGCACCAAAACTTTGAGTAGGTGGTAATCAAAGGCAAGTCCAAACATTATATTTGGACTTTTTTCTGACTACCGCCTACTAACTTGGTACGGTAACCAAGTTTCAACTCTATTGGCCTATTTATTGAAGAGTTCCGTTGAACAGACCTTGGCTCCATCATCAGACCTGGTCGTTGTCACCATTTTATGAGAACTGAGTACCACCTTAATTTATTTCAAGAAAAAAAAATAAGAAAAAGCAAAGTAACTGGCCGACCAGTAGAAAAACCTTAATGCCAATGAAACTCTTAGAGATGGGAGCTCTTGGGTCGCTGGTTATCTTAATTTAACTTTTTTGTTGTATCTCAAAAACCGAGCGTCCCAGAAAAAAAGTTAAAATTGTTTTGGAATGTCGAAACAAAGCCCTTTCGTATGACATGTAACTTAATTTTTTAAATTAACTTTTTTTATTTTTGCCCCCTTAAAAAACCCTATATCTTAAAAACCCTTCATCCGATTTTACTCATATACTTACCAGTAAATTTCTCAAGTACAAGCTGTCGTCTTATCAAATTTCATGCAGATCGGATCAACGGTTCGAAAGTTATGGCCAGACAAACATACATACATACATACATACATACATACATACATACATACATACATACATAAAATGCCAAATCGCCCAAGTTGAAACTAGAATCTTCGTTCGCTTCGCTCACTCGATCAATAATGCGTGTGATCGGGTGTTTGACACCGCGTCTTGTACCATCGACGCTTTTCAATGCGCGTTTTTAGATAATAGGTTTGCCGTAGTGCCACCGGCGCTTCAGCGTGCTGTGACTTGTTTTTGGGTAAAAAGGTCAGATTTTCAAATAGTCGCTCTTTCTAATCGTTACCCTTTCAAATCGTCTGCTTTGGTATAGTCATCACGTCTTCTACTCTGGTAAGAAATATTCATATATGCTCAGAGTGACAGATAATTTTGAAAGTCCACAGTGGATGGCCATTTTAATAAACTGAATTTTTGGCAATGTCTTTTTTTCCCAATGGACTAAATGCCGATGCCGATATCGTCTGACGATTCTTACAGCGCTAACGAACAATGGCGAGCGCGGAAGGCGCTCAACCGGTAAAGTTAGGTTGGAGCAACAAACGCAAGGGCACCGCTATGGTACGACCTGGACTTGGGCTGTTGCCAGGGGCGGGGGGTTAAATCTAGTTTAGGCCCCAAGTGGGCGGGCGCTAAAGGACGTCTTCGACCCCGCCGGCGGTGTCGGTGAATCTCGATCGCCTCCGCGTTAGCGGTTGCGATCTCATCATCGGGATCACCAAGGATATACCTTGGTCTATGGAGGGATGATTTCGGCAATACCCGACAAGCACGCGCCTAATGTTAAAATACCACAGAATAAATAATAGTAACTAAACTCAAATACTTTACGCGACGCTGACAACGCACATTTCCACCCTTTTGAATATCACTTAAATTAACTGAATGTATTTTCAGATAACATTAAAATTATTCAGCAAACCAACAGCATAATTATAATGCGTTATTTATTATCTTTGCTGTCTTCATATTCACGCTGAACCATTGCAATGTTATTTTCCAAATTTAGTGAATCAGTCAGCCGAGACAGTAAAAACACAGTTAAATAAGATCTTCAATTGTCTTGATAACATGAAACCTTATTGACATTTATCATAAGAAGTGCTATTCCGTCAAAAACACTCAAGGGAATCTGCAGTGAGATTTCAATTTGGCATTATACCTCTACATCACTAGCGCCACTCACGTGAGTGTCTTGGCGGTGAAAATGTTAAAGTGTTCGAGAAGAAGAAAGCCGAAGTTCGAGATCGAAGTGAGCGCGGATCCACTAGGTGATACACCCCAAATTTTGTTTTTTACGGAATATCACTAAATATTTGTTAAACAGACTCACCAGCTTCGAAACAGTTTTGTCCCTTCAGTGATTACGAGAGACAAAACTTGTTATGTCGTGACAACGGACACCTAATGAAGTGGCGATTACTGTTTCTACTTACCCAAAATGCCCTGTTGTACCTTTAGCGTTTGTCGTAAACTAACCGACCGACGACGATGGCTTGGGTGCCTAACGTCGGAACTGTCGTAATAACCTTATGGATATACCTATTAATTGGTATTCTGATAGATTTTTATTAGCTTTAAAGTATTCCCATACAAATGCGTTTACTGCTTAATAGATAACACATTTATTTTCCTAACTAATACACACAGACACAAAAATACAAAATCAAAATAAAAACCACCAAAAATAAATTTGAAAATAAACAAACATTTTAAATCTACATCTACACTAATATTATAAAGAGGAAACATTTGTATTTTTGTATGTAACGAATAGGCTCAAAAACTACTGGTCCGATTTCAAAAATTCCTTCACCATTAGAATGCTACATTATCCTTGAGTAACATAGGCTATATTATATTTTCAAAAAAATCAGGGATCCTTACTAAAACTCCAATAATGTAACCCAAGGTGGAAAATAAAAACCTTACATCGCGTGCGCTGCGAAAACTATTGATGATAGAACAAAACAATGTACTACGATTTTGTAGAACACATCATCATCTATAAAAAATGTTGCGACAGCATATGTCTAACTATTATAGTTATGTCACAATAAGTGTTCTTTTATTATAAAAAAATAATTGAAATGCCGCCGCTAGAAAAGGGTGTTTATTTGTACCTTGGTATTAATCCTTATCCAAATAAATCATTTCATAATTAAGATGGTTTCAGTACCTATAGATTACTTCTTAAATTTTTCAAATCGGACATTCCATTCAAAAGTTATGACGAAATTAAAAATGTTAACGGGTCCACGGGTCACGCTCGGGGTGCGATTTCACTCACTCAAGGAGAAGGACGTGCAAATGTATGAAATTAGTAGACGCGAGGCTCGAACCCACGGTCTAAGTTTATACAGAAATGTTCAAAAAATTTATGACCACCCATGCGAAGCTGGGACAGGCCGCTAGTAATAACTAGTAGTTCGCCCCGAACTGAGATCTCGTGATGCGACCCGACGAACGCATCAAAACTTTAAGTAGGTAGTAGTCAGAGGCAAGTCCAAACATTATCTTTGGTTTTTTTTTCTGACTACCGCCTGCTGACTTGGTATGGCTACCAAGTTTCAACTCTATTGGCCTATTTATTGAAGAGTTCCGTTGAACAGATCTTGGCTCCATCATCAGACCTGGTCGTCGTCACCATTTTATGAGAACTGAGTACCTCCTTAATTTATTTCAAGAAAAAAAAATAAGAAAAATCTAAGGAACTGCCGACCAGTAGAAAAACCTTGATGTCAACGAAACTCTTAGAGATGGGAGCTCTTGGATCGCTGGTTATCTTAATTTAACTTTTTAAGTTTTATCTCGAAAACAGAGCGTCCCAAAAAAAAGTATAAATTGTTTTGGAATGTCCAAACAAAGCCCTTTCATATGACATGTAACTTGATTTTTTTATGTAACTTTTTTTATTTTTGCCCTCTCAAAAAACCCCATATCTCAAAAACCCTTCATCCGATTTTACTCATATACTTACCAGTAAATTTCTCAAGTACAAGCTATCGACATATCAAATTTCATGCAGATCAGATCAACGGTTCTAAAGTTATCGCCAGACAAACATACATACATACATACATACATAAAATGCCAAATCGCCCAAGTTGAAACTAAGATCTTCGTTCGCTTCGCTCACTCGATCAAAAATATTTAGATCCTTGCGTGTTGCGAAGGGGAAATTACACATAGTGCAATATTATTTATCTCCAAGTTTCTTCTTGTCGTGTCTCTAGTTATTTCGAAATAGTGTGGTGAAAGGATAAGTGCGCCTCGAAGAGAACTTTTTGGGTTCTACGAAATGCTGGTTTCCTCACTATGTTTTCTTTCACTGTTTGAGAGTACTCGCACTGTGCACGTAAACTTTTGATCAGAACACTTATTGGGGCACGACCGGTTTTGGACCTACGACCTCAGGATTGGGAGGCGGGGCCGCTACCATTAGACCATCAGTGCTCTCGTGTGTGATCTCACCAGTGCACCAAATGGCTTGCCTCCATGCTAAGCCTCATTCGCCTGCAGCGGTTGTCGGTTCTATAAGCTGCGTGGCCTGCCCACTGCCACTTGCTGACTCTCGGAGCTCTGTCGAGGGTGCTTGGCAGCTCGTGTGTACATACGGTATGGGGGGTGCAAGCAGTGGCGTAGCTATCGTAGGGCCAGGTGGTGCAGTGCACCAGGGCACCGGAGCTCAGGGGGCCCTCTTACCTAAGAGAGGGTCAGCGAGCTCCCAAAGCTAGAAAACCTTGAGCCTGCTCTCAATTTTTTTTTATGATTTATTTTTAAGGTCAATATAAAGTTCAAGCTATGTGGAAAGAGGGGGTGAGGGCCCGATTCTTTCTCAATGCACCGGGGCCCTTGTCCACCTAGCTACTCCACTGGGTGTAAGTTGCGGTGCAAGGACCATTTGCAACATTATGGCGGTCAAATTAACCTCTTCATCACAGCAATTTTTAGAATTACTGTTATTTTTTGAGAATTTTTCTTGCTTATGTCTTATTATGGCTTGTTTTATTAATAATTTTGTAATTGTATGGAAAATAACCCCGCGCCGTCGTGATAATTGTGAAAATCTGTAACTTAGAATATTTCTTTTTCACGTCAAAGTTTCTTTATGAAAAATGTTGGCACTTTGAGCTTGCCGAAGTGAAATTACGTCCGATTTGGTCCGTGAAACTTATAATGGGTTAAATTTAAGCAACAGCTCAAAGTTTGGAAGCCCTTGTTAAGTGCCTAAGTTCTAATCTATCGGCTATTGAAAAGCTGTCTGAATATTATTCGCTAATTCAAATTCCTTTCTGATTTTAGAAAACCTACTAACTTTACTTTACCTACTTTGATTTTGATTTGGAAAATGATAATAGAAGTGATAAATGATAAAGGAAAATGAATATTCTAACTTCACCTAATGGGCCGAAAGATGATATTGTAATTATCATCTTTCAGCCCATTAGGAACAGTGAGGATAATGTGCTGTTTTGCTCATTCTTCCCAAAAATCGGTCATTGCCACCACACCATGACCGATTTGTGCCGTTAAGCAGCGTAACATGTTTCTCCGCAATGGCTGGAATGTATACCGTGAAGAAACAAAGGCCTCGCGAACGAAGTCACAAGTAACCGTCACAAGTCTTCGTGATAAAAGCTTTTCAAAGTCAAAGTCAAAAGTCAATAAAATCACAAGGATCACTTTGAAACGTCTTAAAGCTAGGTGACTGTAGGTGCCAGTTCCACGCGACCAAATCCTAGAAGAACAGGCAACAAACTTATCAATTCAATTTTATTCCATTTTGATTCAATTTGTACACTCGGAAAAGTCACATTTTACAAAAAAGTACATACAGTAGACAAAAAAAATACACAATAATATTTGGTTCCTATCGCTTTTAAACCACCTTTGACCGTTGCCGTAAAGATTTCGGGCACAAACAGATCGGCTACGCCTAAAGCTGAACTCCTTACTAAGAGTACATAAAGTGAAAAAAAAACAAAACCTTTGCTGATGGGAACCAAAAATCAAAATGTCATCTATATATTTTTTGATTTTGTTGATTTTTTCAAAGAACGCTGAATCAATTTCCATCAAATTTATATTGGACTACTTCTGAAGCATGACGTACCAAACTAAAGAAGAATCATAAAAGCCAATTCATAATAGGTCGAGAACACGCGCAACCAACATTAAAAAAAACATACTTAAATAAATAAATAATAATAAATAAATAAATATTGGTGGACTTTCCACACAGCAGTATCTAGAACCAAACTAAGCCAAAGCTTGTAATATGGGAACCAGATAGCTGATATAATACATATATACTTTTTTTTGTAAATAACTACTTATAATATTATATAACACCCAGACAGAGAACAAAACATCTATGTTCATCACACAAATGTTTGTTCTCGGTGGGGATCGAACCCACGGCCTACGGCGCAGAAGGCCGAGCTACTACCAACTGAGCTGTGAAGGCTGTCAAAATACAAACGAAACCTCCTCTTTTGGAGTCGGTTAAAAAGACAGCGCAACATCAGAATAGATGCCAATATCGATGTTGTTTACGATCAAACAAGTGGGCGGGTAATTAAAAGGCACGAGCAAGTTTTCACATTTCGGTTTATTTTATGTTTTAGTGGCGCAAGCTGTTCATAAAGGCAACAGCAAATGAAGTTAACGCTTCCTCGTTACCGCACAAAGTCGGAGGTAGGGATGCCATATGTGTAGATTTGCCCGGACATTCCAAATTCCCAAATAAAGGCTAATGTACCTCTGGTCGTGTGCAATGTGATTGCACACAAATATGATTGTTTCCGATTTTTCAAAAATAACTCAATTTCACTGATTTTGTATGTTTGAAAATGTTGAAACGTGCTAGTTAGAGGTACATTGTCGTAACCTCCACTGGTGGAGGCAGCTTTGTGGGGATTATGACAATAAACCATTAACAGTTGTCTTCGCCTTAACTAATCATTTAATTATTTAAAAAATCTATAATTTAAAGCCTTATGTGGCCTACTAATAAATAATGCATGAAATTTAATATGAAGATAATGCAGTGGGCTAAATTATTGTACTCTAGTAGGAAGGATACATATCGGTTTTTTTTTTATTTGTAAAGATTATTTATTTTATTGTACCTGTTTGTTTTCCATAAATAAAAATAAAATAAATAAAGTCTCTATTTCCAGCCTGACTTTTTGGTTGTTTGGACTTTTTAGCTACTTGCTTTTAGAAGTGGTGAACATCACCTATGACAGAGTATTGCCTTGCAAGTCACGCATAATAAGAACGTGGCCTACGATGCATTGCCTTGCGTCCATCAGCTGGAGGCATACAGATGGTAAATATATCAATTATTAATGTTAATTATCTTAATATAATAGGCTTCCTATATTATGAAATCCGAACTTGAATTTATGGTTACCCGAACATTGAATATTCATACGAGTTGTACAGAAGGAAATTAATAATTTTATTTATTCAGGTTTTTAACTCAGTATTTTCATTACAACAGTATTGTTTTTTTTCGGGTGCAATTCAACAATCGTTATTTTTTTATGTAGCGGCTTTTGTTTTTTATTGTTTAAGAATGAGGCTTTCTTCTTCGCTCCGTATATTTATGTATTACGTCCCTAATTAAAAGGATCATACAAAAGAACGGTAGGAACCAAGCCGTAAGTTTGTTGCCTGTTCTTCTAGGCTTTGGTCGCGTGGAACTGGCACCTAGAGTCACCTAGCTTTAAGACGTTTCAAAGTGATCCTTGTGATTTTATTGAATAAATACTTTTTGACTTTGACTTTGACTATTTGACTGAAAATCATACCAGTGTCACGTGAAATAGATAAACTGCTTTTTAATCAAGTCAGTCATATTACGTCGGACAGTCGTGTTTTGAAAAAAACGTTGGCGATTTCTAGAACTTATCAAACGAAAAACATTTTCGTTCAAATCAGGATATCACCTAAAACACTTTCATTACAAATGCTTCAACTCCGTGGTAAGACCCATGTTTGAAATTACACAGCAGAATGATATGAAAAAATCAGTTAAAATGAAAACGCTCAAAGGGTTTTTGTTTTCAGATTAAAATTTGTTCAGTGACAATTCTGACCGCCATACATATTTAGTAGTTCTTAACCTATAGTGGCAGTTTTTTTTTTATCGTAATTAGTTATTATATACCGTAAAACCACAAACTGTCATGCCAAATTGTCCATCACCACTGTTTTTTAAATCTTAAAACATCTGTATTAAGATTTAAAAAACAGTGTTCCTGATATTGTAATTTCTATAAAAAAAAACACTCACGTATATCTGAAAGTTACATTTTTTCCCAAAACAAGCAACTTTATATTAATATGTTTTCCTACGGTAAGTGCCTACCAATTTTCATTTATTATAAGGAAGTTATTCATCTCTCTCTCGTCGTGTCACTAGTTTCTTTCGAAACAGTGTGGTGAAAGGATTTTAAGTGCGCCTTAAGAGGCTCCTTTCGAGCACTAGACACATGTTATAGAACTTCTTAGGTTCTACAACATGCCGGTTTCCTCACGATATTTTCCTTCACCGTTTGAGAGTACTGGCATTGTGCACATAAATTTTTGAACAGAAAAACTCATTGGTGCACGACCGGTTTCGAACCCACGACCTTAGGATCGAAAAGCGGGACCGCTACCACTAGACCACAAGTTATTCATGAATCCTACTAATATTATATAAAAGATTGTGAGAGAGTGTATATTTGTTCCCATTGATTTCGGTTACGGCTGCACGGACTTAAATTAAATTTAGTATGAATATAGATTAGATGGTGTATGAACAAATAGGATCTGGGTCAACGCATGGGCACCACGGGCGTATACCAGTACCCCAAGTCTGTGTTTGGTTAACCATATTTCGTATTTAGTTTTTCGTAACGACAAGCCTTTTTTGTATGGATATTCGATAAGTGCCTCTATCGGGCGTTTGAGAACTCACGAGTCTTCATAAAAAAAAGGCCTGACGTAACGAAATACGAAATATGGTAAACAAAACTCAGACTTGGGTTCCAGCTATTTGTAATTATAACTGAACAACAAGCAGATCTGAACAGAAGAGTGCGTGCGGGTTAATTGGGACATTTCCATTTCGGAACAAATGAAATTCAAACAATAAAAGCAAATGTTCGGTTCTATAACAACAACAATTGGTTACAGGCAATCAAATGATTATTTTAACACAAATAGTTAAAATAGGATGTGCTGATTTAGGCTCTGCCATGATTACACTTAAATCAAAATATTAAAAATCAGTTTAAAATAATAGCCCGCAAGTCACGTACGTAATGAACGTGCCTACGATGCACTGCCCTGCGCCCATCAATTTGAGGCATACAGCTGCTAAGCCTCATGTGTAATTTCACCGGCAACCACACCCTTCACACCGAAACAGCCACGCTGAATTACAGTAGAAATAGGCATGGTAGTAGTACTGCCTCGGACGAGCCTTTCACATAGAGCTCTACTACTAAATATCATCGTATCTCCACGCACATGCTTATGTTTTTAGAAACTAAAAGCTTGAACATAAATTGGGTTATCGAGACATCATTAATCTTAACTGAAATGGCTGAGATCCCGCACCGATATGACGCTCTAATTAGCGTTGGGACGGTACCGTTTGACGCCGATATTGGGCTGCTAACTGGTCCATGGTATGGCGAATTAGTTGGTGGGGGTTAATTGCTTGCTCAGCATGTATTGTTGTTGGCAAACCAGCAGTTTTGGGGTCAAGTTTTGTGTTATTAAACAGGTTAGTACGGTAACTTAGGCTTTCGTAAGCCGTAGTAGACCGTAGTATATACCGATATCGCTTAGGCTTGTTATATAATTTTTTGGTCTATCTACCCAGTTTTGTTTTGTCCGCATGAAAAGTTTGTAACATAATTCTAGGCCCTGACCAAATGAATGTTGTAAGCCAAGAGTAGTTACTAAGCCTATCGTGCATTTTAGGGTTTCTTTATGATTGAGGAAACATGTTTTGAAATACAAATAAATCTTTTTCCTATAGAACTTATTTGATGTATTTGTGTAACTTAATTGTTTCTGTGAATCCTTATATCTTAATAACGCCTTGTTTAATAAATTAATAATTAAAAATCTGTAAATTTTATTAGTTTTACATAAAAATTCTATAATTGGTTAGGTTGTCGGTTTGGAGGTCATCAGATGCAAATAAAATAAAGATTAATTTCGGACAAAGTCACCATCAGTTAAACCATGACAATTTATTACGCTTTCAAACTTTTTAAAGAACAAAAATAACGGCTAACCACGTTACCCACCGAACAAAAATACCAATATCCAATCAAAATTTCATCCATTTTCAGTATTCACAAAAATTTGAAACTAAAATTGCCGTTGTAAGGTTGAATACCCGGATTGAAAGCGCTAGGTGACGGTGTATACCATCAACCACAGGTTTAAATTGGTCTGGAATTGGTGTCCTTTGTATTGCGAGATAGGTTTCCACGAAATGGCGAGGCTTGACCGGGAAAATAAAGCCTAGGTTTTTGTCTACTCTCTATAACCCATAGTTCAAACTGTTGCTATTACTCGAATAGCTTATGAAGGCACTGGATGTTATTAATTGGTCAAAGTTTTCTCTACATAATTGGGTTTTATTTATAATTAAAGAATTCAACTAAGTCATATTTCCTGTAGTGCTATTCCGTAAACAACCAAATCACGGGGAGAATCAATTAGTGGATCCGCACTCACTTCGATCACGATCTTTGCCTCACTCACGTTGGCATTTTCTCAGCTTTTCCTACCTGACAAAGTTGGCATCTACCATGTCTAGCAGCGCTGGCCACTAAAAGATCCTGACTCCATCATCACCAGCTATTTTGTTGCCACAAATTTAATTTATCATTTTATTTAATTTATCACAAAACCCAGTAATATAACAAAAAAGTCAAAAAAACCACAGATAAGACAATACCACCAGACGAAAATAAGCAATGGTAGCCCACGGATCAATGTTTATTTAAATATGATAGGCATCACTAATTTTGGAGCGAGCTTAGGAGAACTCTAAATTTTGATATTACGACCCTTCAATCTGAGAAAGTTCTGGAACAACAAAACCACTAAATCTTAGCGGATCCATGAAAGCAACGCAAACTTCGAAAGGCGTTAGACAATTAGATTCTTCAAACAAAGAACTTCTCAGTTTAGTCACACAATAATCCGAGAACTCGAGGAGATGCGGGCGCGCCTTTCGTAGGCAAATTGTTTGCACGCCAACGTTATTAGACGATCGTTTTTAGCGTGCATTCCTGGAAAATAGGTTTTAAAAATTATGCACATTATTGTGTTTTTAACCTGTTCCGCGTCCCCACGAAGCCTGGGCTCACCCGACCCTTTTCGTGATTCCAATTCCGTGACGCGTAAACGGATGTCATTACAACTTTAGTGCTAATGAACTACGTACTAATGTACTACCTACTAATGACTAGACACTCCTAAGGGTAATTTTTATGACAAATAATATTATTTACGTTAAATTTATTTTGACTAATTTATGAGTAAGTACCTAAATCTTTTTTTTCATACAAATTTTAGAACTTTATTGTACATGTCTTAGTTTCTAAGTTTTTTTTAATAAATCTTTGGTAAAGTTTATTTTAAGATTTTTATTAGTAGGCAAGTATTAATTTAATTAAGATTTAATTTATTGTTAAGCTGTTATTGTTAATCGTTCTTGATTTTTCGTTTGTCTCTCAACAATTGTATGTAGGTCTTCTTACATTAAGAGCTGATCTGTCCGCAGAGTGGGGCCTGGTGAAGTCACTAGGTCACCAGTCCTGTCCTACAAACCTACATCAGGCACCAGGCTTTCTCAATGTTTAGCATTCTAATCTTTTTGTCACAAATTTTGCTATTGTAAAATTCTTCTTCTTCTTTCGAGTCAAAATTTCGCGAAAAAAAACAGCTGTTTCATACAAAAGTTCAATATCTACCTAGCTAAAATGTATGAAACTGTTTTTTTTTCGCGTTCACAGTGTTGTTTCCTTAGAAAAAGTTATTCATATTGATGGGTACTTTTGCCCCCTGAAGTTTTTAAACACAATTATTGGAACACCTTGTATAATACCTTTATCTACCGCTCTAACGTAGTTTAATTATTTGCTTCATTTATATACACAACTTTCGCATTTATAATATTGATAATGAATAAAGTAGAAGGATTGTTTCGACCAACAATAAACTAAATAGTAAACTATTTAGATATTCTAAACTTGGTTCAAAACATCACGCCTCATACATCACGTGATTCCTTCATCCATCAAACTAAAGTTACTGCAAAATTACTTCCCCTAACCTATTCACCCCACCACCGCGCCGCCGCACCGTTATAATGACGAACATGTCAACACCTTGAGGCATCCGACTATTACACGTTTCTCGTAAACTTAGAATTGTATGTTAGTACACAAAGCTATCATGCTATTATGAGTCTTGTAGCGAGCAATTAAAGTATCAAGTTGGTTGCTGTAGTGTATAAGCGCTTGAATGATTTACGAACGGAGTGACGTATTGCTTCTACAGTCGTGGCGTGTGAGTTAAACTACGACTTGTCTTTGCAAAGCTGTCGATATTGCAAATGTTTGAGTGTTATTTGTCACCGCTGACATGATAAAACACGAGACCTTCTTCGTATTTTGAGTTCTTCGTTTTTAAACACGAGACCATTGTAGATTTTGTTTTTCTTTAATTGTTATAAAGTGTCCTATTTTGTTAGTTTGTAAGGTGTGCAGTAGAGAATTTTCATTCATTCACTCCGTTAATGTCACCTGTCCGTCATTCGACAGACAATCTTGCCAGTGTCAAGTGATTTGAATAAATACCTTAGACTAAGTATCATATAGACGTAGTGTTACGGTTTTTCGGCGTGTCCGTTTTTTGTTAGTTTGTATGTATTCGCGTGAGTGACTAGAGAAGGGACAACATTGACTAACCTATCGATAGAATAAGAAATGGATGAAAAAGTCGTTTTAATTGGAATCCAACTTTTTAATTTTAACTGGTTGCTGACTTTTATTGCGAAAGCCCAAAACCATTATAGATAGATAGATAGATAGATAGATAACTCTTTATTGTTCACCACACAGAAACATAGTATAGGGTTAAAGCATACATTAAGGGTAAAAACAATGGGCGACCTTATCGCTGAGAGCGATCTCTTCCAGGCAACCTTGGAAGGATAAAAACTAATCGGAATTGACGGCGGTGTAGTCACTTAAGGAATTATGATTTTTTATTGGACCTATACATATTATGTAGCCAACTAGGTACCTAAGTACCTACTCAAGGCACCTAAACCTAACTAGCCTAACATAACAAACTAAGCAATCCTAATACTTACTATACAAATAATAAATAAACTAATACATATAATAATATAATATGCTTCTGCTTAATAACAATATATGTATACAAAAGCTAGGTCGTAATTGACGACAAGTAGTGTTCCTTCAACTTTAGTTTAAAGGTGTTGTGCGAGGACGCCATTTTAATCTCCAGAGGAAGAACATTCCACAGCCGAACAGCTTGGACAGTAAAAGAGTCACTGTAAAAGGAGCTGCTATGACATGGAGTTTTAAGTAGTAAATTTTCCGATGACCTTAACGAACGATTACTGCAAGAATGAAGGTACTCGAATCTATCTTTAAGATAACGAGGTGAAAATGGATTGAAAAGAATAGAAGAAAGAAGAGAAAGAATATGCATGTTTCGGCGAAGACGAATAGGAAGCCATTTAAGTAGGGAACGAAAAGGAGACAACAAGGAAACATTATAGACACTGGAACACTATCATCGTCAATAATGTTTCCCACATTGCCCTAACCGTGAGAGCGATGTCCATCCCAATCGATACAATTTCTTATGGCCATTTCGTCCATGCATAAGAACATTTTGTAGGCTATCAGCTTTTACGCCTAACAGCTTTTATCCACTCCCGTCTTCATTCTGGGCATTTAAGAACCTAAAAAAATAATGTAAAATTTAACAAAAATTGATCCCTCGCGAGACGCCTATAAGGTGTGAAAAATTGAAACTACAACAGAACAGCCGTTCTGACCCACCGCATTAGATATTTCATATAAAAAACGGAAACTTAAATATTATCGATAAAGCTAAATTGGTAGGTGGAAGTACATCTCTAGAACAGAAGACTAAAACAATGCATTTTATTTTGCAATAATTAATGGGTTTACATCATTTTCACATAGGAAAATATGACTAGTACTAATAAAATGTTATTCCTACAGTCTTTATGGGAGAAAAAACGTATTTTTTTAGCATGAAAATAGAAAAAGAATATTACGTATCAAATGACAATTCCGGGTCTTTAACTCCTCCTTTTGTTGTTTTTGATACACAAAACACAGCTTCACAAGACATACTTTCACCTTTTAAAATATATTTTGCCTAGACAATAATAATTCTTTAAAAATTTTCATAATTTCTTTCGCTGCATCGCAATGTTGCTGCGAGTTTTTCAAAAACGTCAAAACAAGATCAAAACATTGCATCAACTGACGGCCACGATTTACGCAGACAGTGAGTGAGTGAGATGGAGTGAGTGAAGTTACATCTTCTTTTCTTTTACTCGTAGCTAGGCTACATGGGAAGAACAAAGATAGATGATCAATGTTTGATACACAGTTGAAAAAGGATGTAAGTCTTATCGCTCCCTCCAGTATATAGTACCTCCATGATAAATACTTTATAGTCATTTGTTTTGAAGAAAATGGTGGCGGTTTTCTTCAGAGCATTCGAAACATTTTCGGTGAAATCAGGATATCACATACACGCTACACACACTTATGTACACTTTCATTCCAAAAGCTTACACTTTGTGCTAAGATCACAAGTAATGTTGGTTAAAATACCACAGAAACTACACTCAAATAAACCCTAGAAAAACAATCAAAATGAAAAAAGCTATGTTGCTTCCCAAAATTTCAGAAAACGAATCCAAAAAGAATATAACACTTCTTCGTTCCGTTTATGCCACCTGTCCGTCATTCGACAATCTTGCCAGTGTCAAGTTATAGAGTAGGTAGGAGTAAGTAGGTATAAATACTTTTTAGTCAAGTCGGTCAATAGTAAAGTCAGCCGTCATTTGTTTTGAGAAAATGGTGGCGGTTAATTTCAAAATTTACGAAACATTTTCGACCAAATCAAGATCACATAATAATACACTTTCATTCCAAATGTTTACACTTTATGTTGAGACCACGTAATGTTGGTTTAAATACCACACATTAAATTACACAACAGTACCCGAAATAACTCTTGCAAAACAATTAAGAGCTAAAAAGCGTAGCTAAGCGTAAAATAACAAGAAAAAGCTGTGTTGCTTCTGAAACCTTTCACTATTCTATGTGAAAGGTAGTGGAGTTGTTCTTTAAACTAGTAGCCATCAGGTTCAATGCTTATCTAGTAAGCTGTCTGCAAACTTCGTACCGTTCTGAAGTTAGGAACAGTTCAACAGCGACCTAGCGGAGTGAGAAGTGGGACCAAGTTTCAATGTAACACGGTGAAAATTCACATTTAGCTGCGGTTCAGTTGAAAGTTCCTAGGTTAGGTGCCTGGTTTACCGGTTTAGTTGTTAAGTAAGTATTTTACCATCTCAGAGTAATTCTGTACGTCATTTTTGTCTTTGTTTTTGAGAAGTCTAAAGTTGCAGTGCATTAGGTAATAATAGATTAAAGTGTAGCATGTACTGTCTTATGAATTTGATTAACTTTACCTTTTTCTGTTGTGCCTGCGCCTCACTAATTCGATTGGCACCATACTGGAGCTTCAATAAACTGAAACTGAAACAGCTTCACGACTTTAATCCCCAGGAACGGTAGATATCTCCTCAGATCTCTTAGTACCAAGTACTAACTCCTAATTCTTTTGAGGATGTCTAAGGGGGGTGGTCAGACCTCTGACCACCCCCCTTGGTACGTCCAAACATTAAATTTAACACATACCCACATTTTGCAGTAGTTGGTATTCCATACGTGACAGGTTGCAAGCCCATCGCCGCTGTTAGAGTACTAACTGGTTTCCTTCACCGTTTAAGAGCACTAGCATTGCGCACATAAATTTTTCGAGATGGAGCTTCAATATTGTATTATAATACATTGTAACAAGGATCATACAATAGAACGGTAGAAAGCAAGCCGTAAGATTGTTGCCTTTTCTTCGTGGAACTGGCACCTAGAGTCACCTAGCTTTAAGATGTTTCAAAGTAATCCTTGTGATTTTATTGAATATTGAATAAATACCCTTTGACTTTGTAAAGTCAAGAGACGGAATTATTCAAATGATGCTAAGATATTTATAAGATTTATACTAGTTGCGTACCACACTTTAGAGTATGACATATTGTTTTTTAATGTACCTTGTTATATTTTTATTTTGTAGTTACGTGTTGCGATTTTAATAAAGCTAGAACTTTGGTTTCTTTTACGAAACATATTTCCTCGTCTTCTTTGATAGATCTCACAGCGCTGTAGGCCGTGGGTTCGATCCCCACCGAGAACAAACATTTGTGTGATGAACATAAAATTTACCTACATATATTTACAAAAGTATATGCATGCAGCTACCTGGTTCCCATAGTACAAGCTTTGCCAAGTTTGTGGCTAGATAGTGCTGTGTGGAATGTCCACCAATATTTATTATTTATTTTTTGGTAGGAAATAGTCAAACTTCACTAGTATACAGAAGAAAGTATGAGCTTCGTACACGACCTGTTTCCTCTTAAATGTTTATACACAAATAAAACCATTCAACCTTGCTTCGTTAGTAAATGTCCAGTAAAGCATTCAAACTAGCACCCCTAAATGCTAACGGTCGGTCACATCCTCAGTTAATCGTCCCAAAGTGAATTAAACAGATAAAATCTGCGACGAAGACTTGATTTATTACCCCTAGATTAACCCCAAGGTAAACCTGATTTACGAGTTGAAATGACACCCCACTGAAATGTACATAAAATATGATAGGGAGTTATTTAGTGCACTTCTAAAGTTGGTTATAAAAGCTCAATTTTCGGGTAGTATACTTTTTATATCCTCAATCAAGAGAAGCATTATATAGGGTAGAAGATTCAACTGCCAATTTCATGGAAATCCAATCAATAAATGGAAAATGTGTCAGAATCTCAGAAACAAACTACTGGTAAAACTAGAAGACCTGCACGTGAGTGGCTGAGAGCACTGGTGAGCTAATGGTAGCAGACCCACCTTCTGATCCTAAGGTTGTGGGTTCAAAACCGGTCATGCAGCAATATCTGTTCAAAGATGTATGTGCACAATGCCAGAACTCTCAAACGGTGAAGGAAAACCGTTTTAACAAACTATTTCAAAAAAACTAGAGATACAATAAGAAGAAGAAGTGACTAACTGGCTAAGACGCAGGATGTGAGTTCAATTTCCAACGATAGAGGGACGAATGTCAGCATGGTCTATTAGATATTTTCTCCGTCTCTACATGCCAGGATACTATCAGAGGTACACAGGGATACGTATCAGGCTATGCTCGTTTTTATATCCTTGCGGTAAGTGTCATTTTTCTTTGGCTTTGTGAAGGTTAATCTGTATTCGTGTGTACTTACTACTTAGTAGGTACTGAGACCCACGACACAGAAATTCTAAGGTCCTTATATTTATGTTTCTGTTACAGGAATATGATCCCCGCCATTTAAAAGAGTAGTAGAGCTCTTTATGAAGGGCTAGTCCGGGGAAGTACTACCACCACGCCTTTTTCTGCCGCCAAGCAGCGTTGCTGTGTTTCGGTTTGAAGAGTGTAATTACAGGCACATGAGGCTTAACATCTGTATGCCTCAAGTTGATGGACGCAGGGCTGTGCATCGTAGGGCACGTTCCTATCGTGAGTGACTTGCGAGGCAATGCTTTGTAGTGGTGACGGTTACCACTGACCAAATACGTGCTTGTTTCAATTTTATTTACGAATCCATAGTCATGGAATCCGAGAATATGTAAATGATTTGTAAATTTTGTAAAAAGCATAAAATATAATTTTGTAAAGAGCAATTTTCTTTTACGCAAACAGAGCCAGCCATTAAGAGTGCTTCAAACGGAATAATTTGCCTAATCCATCGCCCTTTCCACGGAAGTAAACTT
This sequence comes from Chloroclysta siterata, assembly GCA_932294275.1. Taxonomy (NCBI): domain Eukaryota; kingdom Metazoa; phylum Arthropoda; class Insecta; order Lepidoptera; family Geometridae; genus Chloroclysta; species Chloroclysta siterata. Next base: position 15,190,256 of record OW028588.1, read on the forward strand.
TATCTCTTATGTAAAGGCCAACACGTTTAGACGATGTCGGCACAGTGGTATAGCGCCTACGGTGGATATCACAGAATACAGAAATATCGGATGATTGCCATTCTATCCTTTTTTCTTTCCAAAACAATACCTACTCCTATACACTCACCATCATACAAAAATATCATGCACCTCTAAATTTATTTTACTATAAAAACATTCCCTCGCAAGTCACATACGATATCAATGTGCCCTACAGTGCACTGCCTTGCGTCCATCAACGTGAGGCATAAAAGATGTCAAGCCTCATGTGCCTATAATTATACAAGCAACCGATTTGTAAAATTATACCTAGCGTATAGTTTTTTTTAAATTACCTAGTGAAGTTATCAACGTCTGTTTCCGCTTTGCCGAAGGTTGGGTGCTGGAAGCTGCGACATAAGTATTACTTAAGAGGTTTTCAGTGTCTCTTATAATTTTGTCCCCTCTTTTTTATGTTCACGATGAGATCAACTGCTTCAAGTGATGCTAGGACGCGTTCATGTGAACTGGACCCACAAAACTTTATCAATTATCTTTCAGATGTATCGATGTTGTGATTTAAATTATGTTGTGAAAATATACATAAGTATGCGTATAGCGGTACTGTACTGGTCTGTGGAAATGGAAAAGGAGAAATCCTATAAACGTCGAAAGACTACCTTTGTCAGTGCCTCGGGCATCTAATTATCAATTTTTGTGCTCTAGTGTTAGTCAAAGGTCATAAAGTTCCAAACCACCAATAGTTTTTTTACCTAAAACACTGAAAACTTGCGATGTCAGTTCTGCACATGTTAACCATGTTTTCCATGGATTAGGCCGACTAGGCTAAGAGAATTTAATGATTTCATCTTCAACTACGTTGTCGTAATACAGTTCAAATTTTGGTCCATTATAACTAACCAATTTCGATATGCAATAAGATAAATAAAAAGTTCCGGTTGAAAAAATTACGGTACTTATCTAATATATAAGAGCAGCTGATGCTGCTCTACTCACTATGGCGCCACTGAAAACCAGCGCTGTAAGGGCTTGAGCTCTTGCAGCAAATGCTGAGTGGTGGCCTTTTTTGTCATCAAAAGCTCTTTTGTAAATTTCGATTTTTAACAGACAAAATAAAGATTTTTCTATTCTATTCTATTCTATATTTTTTTGTTATTTTCAGCAACAGTCAACGACCTGCAAAACCGTGACCGTCGGATTATAAGTGAGGTTGATACCACTAAGCCAATACTCCTACCACAACTTAAAGTTATGTGATAATAGGTCCAATACTCGGCTTCCCGCAGCAGATTTGACATACCTATCCCGACCATTGCAGCATCTGGCCAGTCCAATATCCATTCCCAGCTGTTAGCCATAAATCTTGCAGTAATCTAGAGCGATGCGGCGCCGACGCGTCCGATTGCGACTTGAGACGTCTTCCTATTTCATTACCGAACAAGTTTAGTTTAAGACATTAGGTTTTAGTTGTTCCAAGTGTTGCTAACGAGGCAGACGAGTGAACGAGATATGTACCTACTTGTGAAATTTCTTGCATGTCAATGTTTGTGACTTCAATGTCATCTTGAGTTTATGCTTCGTTTTCTATCATTTTAGGAAGCAACATAGACTTTCGTTGTAATTGTATTTCTAGTGTCATTTCGAGTTGTATTGTGTAATTTCGGTGGTATTTTAACCAATATTACTTGAGGTATTAGCACAAAGTGTAGACATTCGGAATGAAAGTATCATATCCTGATTTGACTGAAAATGTTTCGAATGTTTTGAAGAAAACCGCCACCATTTTCTTCAAAACAAAAGACAGCCGACTTGACTATGGACTGACTTGACTAAAAAGTATTGAATATATCGCTTGACACAGGCAAGATTGTTGGTCGAATGACGCACAGGTGCCATAAACGGAGAAAAGAAGAAGATTCTACGCAGCTAAGCCCAAAAAAAACGGGCATGAAACTCATGGTTTGATTCCTACCTCACGGTACTGATATATGGTATACTCACGTATGAATATTAGTTTTTTTTTGTATCTTGCTTAGACACCAAAATAAGCCCATATTCAAAAAACATCATAAAAATAATCGCATTGCCAATTCGAAAGGTTTCTGCTGAAACGAGTTCTTTAAAGAGAACGTATTGTTAAGTCGTAGACAGCCAAGACGGTGTGAAATTAGTTTATTGCCAGCAAGAACTTTGAACTAAAAATATGTACGAGCATAGTTCGGCTTAATTTTTAATAGGCTTCAAAGCCTTTGAACTTTTTGTGTTGCAGTTTAACGTTTTTGCGCGTAAGTTTGCTGTTTTTTTTTCATTTGCGATGCGAAGGTTAGTCCATATCAAGTTTGTAACATTTTGAGACGTTTCAAAGTGATCCTTGTGATTTTACTGAATAAAGACCATTTGATTTGGATTTGTACTACCAGTTAAACTACTCAGTAGTACTATTGATCCAGCGCGTAAACGCTGCACTCAAAAAGAGAAAAAGATTGATTTGCTTCTTTATTTTGTACGGAACACGTTTGAACAACGATATCTTAAATTTAAGGAAATCGTAAAATGATTTGAAACGAACGTGAGAGAGTGAAATAAAACTCTCAAAGTCCTCGTAAAGTGTGGTTATAGTCGGTTTCTGCAAGTACCGACGACGCTGAGTGAACGCTGGGTATTCCTTTTGAGAAGCCGCTCACAGGATACCGCTGCAAATCAAAGCAGGAGTGATGGTGTCTTTGAAACTTCAATTTAATCATATATTTTTACGGGGGTATTCTTTTCATTTGATAATTCATAAAAAAACTAGGACCTTTAAATATTTCTCGTACACCATATCGTAAAGAAATAACGAAAAACAAAACTATAGCTTAAAACTAGAGGAACTTTTGGCAGTCCTATCGCATATTTTACGTAAATAGTATTTAATTGGTTATTTTCTAATCAGTAGTAGTTTTTCAAAGTTTTTGACTGAATACGTCAAAGTTATTATTCGACATTTTCATAACTAAGATTACTTGCCTCAACTTCTTCTTATCCTCATATCCAAGGAATAAGACCTTTTTTTAATTAATTATATTGTAGTAAAGTATCTGCCGGCTACACCATTTTCATTTCGTTATGAAACAATCCGATGTGCTACGAATAGAGCTACGACGTAGCGTCGTAGCTGTTGGTAATTTGCATTCCAGGCTATAGACAACCCCGCCAGGCGCTCGAAATTGGCTAGCAGATGATTGCCATTCTTTACTGACTAACCGAAAGGGTAATCTTTTTTGAGTCAATGTGTGTGGGTAGGAGCCAAGCAATATTCCTGTGTTTTTACTTCTCTATTCTACTTGATGATAGAACAGATGGCCCTCATGATGTTAAGTGTTAACCATAACGTTTAAAAAACATTGCCTCATTAGTCACGCACGATAGGAACGTGCCGTTATACAGCTTTTAAGCCTCATGTGCCTACAATTTCAGGCAACCACTCTTCAAACCGAAACACAGAAACGCTGCTTGGCGGCAGAAAAAGGCATGAAGGCGTAGAGTATTTCTCACAACATCCTATACTATATTACTTTATTTTATATGAATGACGTAATCAACATGCTTGCTACGCCACAGAATGCACGGGAGTTGGTACGTGGGTAATTTGCATGCCAGCGTTTTACGGCACCAGATGCGCTCGAATTGGCCACGTCGCGCCGCTTTAATTAAGAAGATTCTCGTGATGTAAACGTCTTATTGCAGCGAAGATTGGCAAGAGAAATGGCGGAATAGACTTGTGAGGCTGAGGTCTGTTTTGTTTTCTGCAAACGTGCGCTTTTACTTCGAGTTGTAAATTAGGAGAAAATATATAACTCGCTGCCACACGCGACTCGCTCGCGTTTTAGTAGTCATTCCTAACATAAATGCTTAAGGCGATGGCCCACCTGATGTTAAATGGTCACCATAACCTATAACGAAGCATTGCCTCGTAAGTCACGCACGATATGAACGTGCCGTACGATGCCCTGTCCTGCGTCTATCAACTTGAGGCATGCATACGTTAAACCTCATGTTCGTGTAATTTTAGTGGCAACCACACCCCCCAGACAGTATCACAGCAACGCTGCTTGTGGCAAAAACAAGCATGGTAGTAGTAATTTAGAAAGAGCTCTACTACTGTTGTAACACGAAAAAGTGTTAAAATAAACTTAATTTTCTCAGATAATATGGACATATAACAAAAGCTTACATTGTTTTCATGGTTACCTTCGTTCCTTTTGTCTCTTGTCTTTGAAATAATACAATTCGTTTTTTTGGACCAATACGTTTTGCTTTGCCGGACGCTGTATCCGGTTTTGTCTCGGTCTTTGTTACTGGCTGGGGCTATTTGCCGCCAGCTCAGTCAAGTTTCTAAATAGATTCTGTTTCATTGTAAACGATCGTCAATTGTGTTTATATTCGTTAGGGATAAAACATTTCTTAGAACTTGGAAAGGTTTTTATTTATATTCAACTTTATCACATAATTAATCAGACATCACCAATTACATTTATAATAACTAACAAGTTGGTGCCCGCGACATCGTCTGCGCAGAATTAGTCACACAATATCTTTATAAGTTGTAGCATATGTTGTTAGCCTAATGTATAAGCTGTATTATTGTAAAGTTTCATTAAAATCCATTCAGTAGTTTTTACGTGAAAGAGTAATAAACATCCATCCATCCATACTTATATATATATACAACTTTCGCATTTAAAATGTTAGTAGGATTATTAGGATTAGAATTAACTTTGAAATAATCAATCCTGGTTGGACAACATTGGAACCGAAAACATAGCTAGGAAACCGGCATGTCGTAGAAAAAAAGCTCTAAAACATATTGGGTCAAAATTGAATGGAGCTTCTTTTGAGGCGCACTTAAAATGCTCTTCTTTTGAAAAAACACGTCAGAAAGAAGAAGACCAGCCATGATAATTGTGGTACCCATCAGATACAAAAATAAAAAATATGTTCATCACAATATAATCGTTTGCCTTCGTCAGTTTCTTGAACCTAAAGCCTGCAACACAGAAGTCAGCAATAGGCTGAGAGATTGACCGACAAAACCTACATTCCACGCGCCGCCGCACCGCCTCGAATAATTACCGGCACATATGCGCAAGTTTTACGTTGAATTATTCACGGAGAACGAGATGGCGAGAAATTTTTAATATTCATAACGGAAAAACTTCAGAGTTAGAATTTACAAACATTTTAGTCGTGTTATTTATTTTTGTAACAACAAATTCATGACACATATCAAATAATGATAAAAAAAAATCTGATAATGGAAATGATAATTTTAAGTAGCTAGAAAAGTTATTATATTATAAAGTTATTATATTATATTATATTATATTTTCTTTTAATAATTCAAATATATTTTTAGCAAATATTATATCATTGCAGTTGTTTTATTAAATCCTACTTATAACGAACATTTGTGTTAATGGCTTAATCATGTTAAAAAGGCAAACACGATTTGAGTTAGTTTCTTTAAAATCGTTTCAGCCTTCAGGTTTGAAGAGTGGTTGCCGGTGAAATTACAGACACGTTATGTGTTACACATCGCGCCTCAAGTTGATGGACGCAGAGCACTGCATCGTAGGGCACGTTCCTATCGTGCGTGACTTACAAGGCAATGCTTTGTTTTAGGCGATGGTTACCACTTAACATCAGGTGGACCATCGGCTTGTTTCATCAGCAAGTGAGGCATACAGATGTAAAGTGTCATGTGCCTGTAATTTAACAAGCAACCTCACCCTTCAAAAAAACAGCAACGCTGCTTGGCTGCAGAAATAGGCATAGTGGTAGTACTTTCCCAGATGAGCCCTTCACAAAGAGCTCTACTACTCTTGTACAACACTTATATGCACATCAATAATCACTTGCGGGGATATTTTATAAAAATAAGTAGTAGTAGTGAAATGAGTGTTGCTTGTTGAATAAACAATTTTTTCAATGAAAGCTAGTCGATTGAGAACTCTGTCGGTAAATCGATGCCGGAAAAAACGACTAGTACAAGCGACAATAGACTAGCACGATAGACGGCGATAGTGATGAGTTTTATTTATTTAACAAGCCACGACTTCTTCTTCTTCTTTCGAGTCAATGACACAAAAACTTTATAATGACGTGAGCCCAGTAGTAGACCTCAATACCTTGTTCCGTTGCATGGTTTACCATGACTCATTTGACTGATAGATAGATAGACAGAAAATATTTAATTTATGGAATAACCATAAAAAAAAACTACTATGTACAATGGGCGGTCTTATCACTAAACAGCGATTTCTACCAGACAACTGTTGGATGAAGTTGACTCATTATATTTAGAAGATAAATTGATACTGCTACTTGTTCTGTTTTGAAAGTTTTCTTTATTTTGTAAAACTTTTAAGACAAACCTTAGGTGACAGGTTTGTTCTTAGGTGATCAACTTTGCATCTTGGATTCCAATCCAAAAATACATAATGTTCATTTTCACAAGCTTTAAAGTAAGAGTTTGTAAAACAATGTTTTTAAAATTCGAATGCACGATGTAATCAAGGCTTTCAGCGTCGTTATAAGTGCTTCGGCAAACAAAATTAATGCTTATTTCATCAAACATTCTCTGACGTTTCGCAACGGATATTTATTTCGAAATGTTAATTATTTTTTTGAGTCAGAGAATGTTTGTAAATACTTTGTAAGAACTTTACGTTACTTTTACAATAAACTTTGTAAATAAGGTATAGCATTAATGCTACAATAACAATAAACTTAAACAATAAACTTGTAAAAAATTAAACTAAATGTATTGCAAAGCAACGTACAGTTCTTACAAAGTATATACAAATACCTCTAAATCGATCAATCAATCCTCTGATTCAAAAAAATAATCAACAATAAGAAATAAATTTCCGTTGCAAAACGACAGAGAAAAGTAAATAAAATATATTGTTGTAGTACATATTAAACATAAATAAATCGTTTTTCTTAGACCACAAATTGTTGTGAAACAAAAATAGCGCTGCAAAAGGGTTTTGACACTCCTCAGAACTCAGTCGGTAGTAGTGCCTTCTGTGATTTAAGGCTGTAGATTTGATTCACACCGAAACCAAACCCTTGAATAATAAAAGATGATTGTTCCTATCTATTATAATATAATAATATGTGTTTACAAAACCAAGTAACTAAGTTATATATCAGCTTTTTGTTCCCATAGTACAAGTTTTTCTTAGTTTGGGGTTAGATAGTGCTGTGTGGAATATACACCAATATTTATATTTATAAAGTTTGTTCATTTAAGGTTTGTCTTAAAAGCTTTACAAATTAAAATAATATTTTAAAACTATCGGCCTCACATGTAATATAACACACACGCCACCTTATTGGTCAACATCGTTTTTCATACAAAATATAAAAACATCAAATTATAAGTCAAGCGCAAAAGTTAGACAATTCCAAATTTAATTCAGTGACAAAAAGGTCGTTTAGTAAAAACGGTTGAATTATTAGGGACAGGTAATCGCGTTAACGAGCTACCCTGGCACTTGTGACCGGTTACATCCAGCTGCCGAGCTACCTTCCATTATACAGGTGGAGTTTTATCATAAAAATATGACGACCTACCTGATGAGTGGTTGACTCGTCAAAGTGAGCGTCACTCGTGAGCGGTCACGTCTGTCTTATGTCTAGTAGAGTCTAATTAAAAAATCATGGACAAGGGAGACTAGCTGATGTGGAGCGGTTACCTTTGTCTATGATTATATCAGAAAGAGCACCGGTGGTCAAGTGGGAGTGACCCCACCTTCCGATCGTAAGGTCGTAGGTTCGAATCCGGTCGTGCACCAATGGACTTTTCTATCGAAAAATTTATGTGCGTTTAGTGGTAGGAACCAAGCCGTAAGTTTGTTGCCTGTTCTTCTAGGCTTTGGTCGCGTGGAACTGGCACCTAGAGTCACCTAGCTTTAAGACGTTTCAAAGTGATCCTTGTGATTTTATTGAATAAATACATTTTGACTTTGACTTGACTTTGACTTTGCTCTTAAACGGTGAAGGAATACATCATGAGGAAACCAGTTAGTATTCTAACAACGGCGATGGGCTTACAACCTGTCACGTATGGAATACCAACTACTGAAAATGTGGGTATGTGCCAAATGTAATGTTTGGACGTACCTCTGACTACCCCCCTTAGACGTCCTCAAATAATCTGGAGTCAGTTCTTGGTACTAAGAGATCTGAGAGGATATCTACCGTGCCTGGGGATCAAAGTCGTTAAGCTGTTTCAGTTTTAAGTTTTCACAAAGGTATCTAGTAAGGTAGGGTTGTATAGGTACAAAGATAAGTTGCGGTTATTTACTGTCAAAAGATCAACTAAGTGAAAAAAGAATTATTATTCGTTAAAATTTTTAACAAAGTCATCTACTCGTAGCTCCTAACAAAAACACGTGCTTCTCTTTCTAACTAAGCAAACCCTGTAAAACAGCATATGTACACGCATTTTATACATGTATTTTCAATGAAAAGCATGTAAATATTAATTCAGCTGTCTAGCCAATCTATCCCAAGCTTTGTTTAGTTTGTGGCTAGATAGCACTGTGTGAAATGTGCACCAATATTATATTTTATTGTGTAATGTTCATATTTGTTTCCTCCTTGTTTATTTTGAGCACTCCATAGATTTGACATCGTCCATAGCTCAGTTTATAATAGCTCTGCCTTCTGCGGTGTAGGCCGTGGGTTCCATTCCCACCGAGAACAAAATTTTTTTGTGATGTTTGTTCTCTGAATTATATTAAAAGTAAGTATTTACAACAAAAAATATACCTATTATGTATTATATCAGCTACCTAGTACCCATATTACAAGCTTTGGCTTAGTTTGGGTTTAGGTAGTGCTGGTGTGGAAAATCCATCAATATTTATTTTATTTGTAAAGGTTTCAAAAAAAGGTTTATTTCAAACATCCTGTTGATAACATAGGTACATTCAGTTATAGGTTTATTTGTACGAGTACAGCCGCTGATAAGCGCAGTGCCCACGGCTGCCTTGCCCGGATAAATCGCCGGAAAATTGAACCGGATCCCGTGGGAGAGGCATTAACCGTGCATTTTGTTTCACCGACAGCTAATAGCGGTACTGGGATCTGATCTTTTTATTGTTGGAACCTGGATTTATTGGTGTACGGATTCAAACACAAGTAGTATCAGGTAGACAGGATCACCACACATGAAAAGGGATTTTTATATTGGTACATATTTATATGAATTGATTATGATGTAGAATTATTAGGACTTCAAATCTACCACGAATGAAATACCAATTTCTATGAGTTTCTTAATTTTTTTAATCGTTTCCGAGCTTTTACTAAATGGCTAGTGTCGTAAATGAAAGACGAGTTGACCAAGACTGTTTTTTATTACTACCCACACGTACATGAAATCGTAATATCGAATGTCAATACGACATCCATACACATAATTTTTTTTTTTTATTTTAGTAATTAAATATTAAAATTAACTTTAATTCAGAAGAACTTAAATTTAACTGACAATAATTATATTATATTAGGTACTCAGTTAGAAATACTTGTTAGTACATAATACAAATGCATGTAAACATTCTTACATAATTTAAAAAACTTGCACTCTTGCCTATATTCGGTAAGAGTGAATATTATAAAAATCAATAATAATTTTAGTAGAACATATTCATTTAACAAGTAATTAATTAACAAGCAGTATGAATCAGAATATTATATTAGTTGTTATTTTTTTTTTTTTTTTTTTTATAATTTTTTTCCGCGCTATGACAGCCGCCGTTCTGCGACTAGGGCTGCGTGGGCGCTGAATTAATGCGTCTGGTGACGGAGGAGCGACGCAGGCCAGTGATGTGTCATGTGCTTCATCATCATCATCACTAGTAATAGTCTGGTCATGGTTTTCACTCTTAGGACTTGCCCAAGTTTCCTCATCACTCATCTCTTCTTTTGAAGGACCTGGCAACGCATTGTCATCAGCTTGCAGCTTAAGCAGATGTCGCCTGTTTCGCCTGAACTGCCTACCGTAAGAGTCCGCCACAAAATATGATCGAGGCTGAGCAGCGCGCCCTAAAACTCGCGCGTGTTTACGTTTATCTCCATCAGTTATCAGAACCGGTTGGCCAGGCGATAGCTCAGGAAGCGGTTTCGTCCGTCTATCATAGCACGCCTTATCTACCTGCTGATTTCTTAAAATCGCATTGTAATCATTTTCATTATTTCTACTTGGACGCAATTTACTCTCATGAATTGGTAGTCTAGTATTGAGACGACGGCCCATAAGAAGTTCTGATGGTGAGCTAATTCCGTTACGGGGCGTTGCCCTAAAATTTAAAAGACCCAAGTAAAAATCAGTTCCCGAGTTCATAGATTTTATCAAAATATTTTTTATAGTTTGGACACTTCTTTCACTCTGCCCATTGGACTGCGCATAATTTGGTGAACTCGTTGTATGCTTGAAGTCCCACGTTTTACTAAACTCACCAAACTCTCTTGAAGCATAGGCTGGTCCATTATCTGTGACTAATTCCTGCGGGACACCATGCCTCGCAAACTGATCTCTCATGGCTGTCACCACTGCTTTTGTTCCTATGTTAGTCAGCGGATTGACTTCTATAAAATTCGAGAAATAGTCCACGAGAATCAAAAAGTATTTACCGCCATACTGAAATATATCAGAACCCACTTTAGCCCAAGGCAGAGATGGCACGTGATGCGGCATGAGCGGCTCGCGCGCTTGCCGTGGCGAGCGCTCGGCACAGGTTCGGCAGCGCCGCACCATAGCTTCCACGTCGCGTGAGATGCCTGGCCAGAACATCACTTCGCGCGCATGTCGCTTGCACCTATCTATGCCCATATGCCCGTCGTGTAACCGATTTAGCAATTCATGACGAACACTTTGTGGAATGTAAACTAAATTATCCTTAAAGAGAATGTCATCGACAAATTCAAAACTTTCTTTGTAAGACCATTGATTTCTGACGCGTTCGTCAACATCATATTTATTATCCGGCCATCCCTCCGAGATATATTTCACAAGTAATTGACATTCCACATCGTTAATCATCGCATTTTTGATAATATTAATTTTGTTAGCACTAAAGCGAACATTCTCTAACAAAAAGCAAGACTGCTCCTCTAACTCTTCAGAGATCTTCTCGGTCATCAGCTCCGGCAACGCCGCCCGCGATAAAGCATCAGCTACGTACATATATTTACCAGGTTTGTATATAACAGTGAAATGGTAACCCTGGATGCGTAACATCATGCGTTGAAGACGAGCCGGGATAGCGTCTAGTGGCTTTTTAAAAAGAGCCTCGAGTGGTTTGTGGTCAGATTCCACCGTGACGTCGCGACGCCCATAAACGTACTGATGAAATCTCTCCAGACCGTAAACAATAGCCAAAAGCTCTTTCTCTATCTGAGCATACCTACCTTGCGTGTCAGTGAGTGTGGCAGAGGCGTACTCAACCGGTCGACCGGCTTGCAGCAGCACGGCGCCTAGCGCTCTCGAGCTGGCATCTACCGACAATAGCACGGGCTCACGCGCTGAGTACAGTGCCAGCACTGGTGCCGAGCACACTGCACGCTGCAGCGTACGCGCAGCCTCCTCCTGCGTTGACTCCCACACCCACTCATTATCCTTCTTTAGCAAATTGCGAATCAACACATCTTGGAGCTAGCCGCCTGCTCCGTGCTGCGACGGTGCGGCTGGCTGGCGCGCCACGGGCTGCGCCGTGGCTGGCGCGCTACGCCGCCACCGCCGCTCCGCCAGCGTCCGCCGCCGCCGCCGCCGCCGCCACGCGCTCCGCCGCTCCCGCCAGCGCGGAAGCCTCGCGCGTTCATCGCGTCGACTGCTACTACCTGTCCTCCAGTGGTCTTGGTTCCCTCAATCTGCTTCTGCTCCTCCGTGGACATTTCGTTAGCCTGACAAATCTTGACTGCTCGCGCCAGTGTGAGATCATCGGCTCTGAGAAGTCTATCGCGCAGCTTGCCGTCTTGAACTCCGCATACGATTTTATCGCGCACTAATCCCTCCTCAAGACTCTCGAATTCACACAACTGAGTAAGAAGCTTTAATGCAGTCACATATTCGTCAATAGATTCTCCTGCTTCCTGGTTTCTTGAAAAAAATTTAAAACGTGCCATCGTAGTATTTTGTTTTGTCTCAAAGTGGGCGTTGAATTTCGACACCAAAATGTCGAAAGATTCTTTTTCTTCTTCCTTGGTATATTTAAAAGTTGTATATACATCGTAACCTTCTGATCCAATCAAATTAACCAATAAACTGGCTTTCATATCCGAAGATTCCTTGTGAACGCCGGAAGCTTTGAGAAACACATTGAATTGTCGCAGCCATTTTTTCCACGCCTCGGCCCGATTTGCCGGACCGCCTTCTAGGTTTAATTCAGACGGAGGCCGTGCGTGTTCCATGGTTTACCGTAATTATTACTCAGTCCTCACTCTTAATTTATTTATTGCAACACTCCACGGAAGCTAATTCACACTAAATACAATTATTTTTCGCCACCGCTGCCACCATGTCGTAAATGAAAGACGAGTTGACCAAGACTGTTTTTTATTACTACCCACACGTACATGAAATCGTAATATCGAATGTCAATACGACAGCTAGTATTTTTGTTTTTCAGAGGGTGTTCTGTTCACTCAATGTACCTACACACACTCTATGAAAACCATTTTGTAAATACTACGATTCTATATTTATCTACCCAACCAGCGGCCTCTTCTATCGAGTGGCCTTGTTGTAACTATCACAAATATTGACAAACATACGCCTAGATATTTTATTATCCTTCCAAATATTGTTCAATCGATTTTAAATAAATATAAATAAATAAATATTGGTGGACTTTCCACACAGCACTATCTAGCCACAAACTAAGCTAAAGCTTGTAATATGGGAACCAGATAGGTGATATAATACATATATACTTTTTTTTTTGTAAATACATACTTATAATATTATATAACACCCAGACAGAGAACAAACATCTATGTTCATCACACAAATGTTTGTTCCTGGTGGGGATCAAACCCACGGCCTACGGCGCAGAAGGCAGAACTACTACTGACTGAGCTGTGAAGGCTGTCTGGTTACTGTTTTAAAGAGTAATAAGATCTGATGGGAGCTTCATTTGTTAGTGCTAAAGAACGCGGTGCTATGGCATGCTGAAAACTGGATATTTGTAATTACAGTTTTTAATCATTCAGTCATATAATCTGCGAAGCCTGCCAAAAAATGATCTTATAAGTTATTTGATAGGATATTTATAATCTTAATCACGTGAGCAAAACCGCGGGTGGCCCACCTGATGTTAAGCAGCTTATTCATAACAATTGCATTACCTCATTGATTATAATATTAATTATAAACCTTATCTTCAAAAGTTACTAAGGTAGCCTGAATGCATATTTGAGTACAATAAAGTTCTATCTACATTTGTATAGTAAATAGTGACAGAAGCAAATGTAATTTACATAGGTTCATTATTAAGAAGCTATGATGGCGTCTTACTCTTTAGGTAGTTTGTTGTAAGTGTAATGATTTCTCGAATTTTATAATTCATTTTGTAAATATTAAGCTTGGTTTTTTAGATTAAAATTGAAGTAGTATAATTAATTTTATATCTTCCTGTCTTTTAGTCAGTCAATTGACCGCCAAGTCGTAGCTTTGGTCGGTAAGGTTGGTAGGATTGTTAACGTTGGTAGGTTGCCGAACTGTGAAACGTGGGAAAGGAGAAGATTGTAAAAATGTGGGATTCTGGAAAGAGACTTGGTGGAGTAAACTTGACTGGCTAACATACTGTCATCTGTAACAAGTGCGAAGAATAAAAGTGAAATTGTTTTACCTGTGTTCTACGAATAAATAAGAGGTGTTAAAGTGTTCATCTGCTGCAGTTCATTTCATCTCAGAAGTTGGATTGCACCAAGGTATGTAAGATGTTACCTATTCTGCCCACATGATATTATTTTATTGCCGCTTGGAAGATTGGTACAATATTTTATTCCATTTAAGTATAATGGAGATACAGATTTCACTAGCATGTATCGGTCGGGATTGACCCGAGACTATCCGATCGTGCTAGTTTTGTTCAGTTGAAAGCATAGGTACTTAGCGGCTTTATTTCTACTGAATCTTTGTTGGCGTGGTCCAGTCGGGATTGCCCCGAGACTATCTGGCCATGCTAGCACTATTCGGTTTATGGAGCTGTTGGTACTTGTGCCTACCCATTAAACATAAAATTTACAAGTCTGGATAGATTTTCTAGAAAAAGCTGATAGAAATCGACAAAGAATACCAATCTACTAAACGTGCAAGTGACTGTGTGTGATCATGAGTTGCTTTTCTGTACCATATCTATGAAAATATTTTTTGTTAATACCGTCACAAAAGTTTTTGTGATAACAATTTTTGCTAAAATTATATTTTTTAACAATGTGGAGTATAACGAATACTAGGAATAAAATTCATGCTGTTTCACTCGAAGTATTAAGTTTGAAACTTATTGATGTCTTTCATCAATTTTTTATCGCAGTTACTTGATAAAATTATTTTTGCCACCATGGCATGTTGCTAATTGAAAGAATATTTTACGATAAAAAGTCTACTTACATAAAAAAAATATATTTAATTATAGTGATGTAGAGAACCAAGTGAGTTTTGGAGGTTATATAAGCCATAACAAGAAGTAGGGTATGCTGTGATGAACCAAGTGAGTTCAGGGGGCTGTGTATGCCATAACAATAAGTAGGGTATGCTGTGATGAACCAAGTGAGTTCGGGGGGCTATGTATGCCATAACAATAAGTAGGGTATGCTGTGATGGACCAAGTGAGTTCAGGGGGCTATGTATGCCATAACATTTTTTTTATAAGCAAGGTAGCTGTGATGGACCAAGTGAGTTCAGGGGGCTATGTATGCCATAAAATTTATTTAGATAATGCTAACAATTTTGCTTAGTACACAATGCACTGATATTTGCCAAATAATTACCTACTTGGTAAATGTAGCTGTGATTAAAATTTATTTCATCCACATTTTGATATTTTTATTTCGAGTAAAAGGTTATTAAATTCGACTTAAGTTTAACGGTATGAAACGTTTTGTTAGCAAGTATCGGTCGAGATTGCCCCTTGACTATCTGCCCGTACTAGCACTATTCGTTTTTTAAAAATTGATAGGGCTTATACTATTACCCATGAACATTCAAGTTGAATACATATCGAGCAAATTTTTCTAGAATAAAGTAGGTGAAATCTTACAAATTTTAATATTATCCGATAATTTTAACATTGAAGGGTAGGTTATTTTATCTTTTTATCTTATTTTATATTCGCATTTTAAATTGTTCCTCACACGAACTGGTCTGTACTGAACAGAGACTATCCGGTAGTGTTAGCACCTTTCAATTCTTGGATTACCTACCTATCATTTATATATTTTTATTCCATTTCACATTACTGCTACTATCAATATTCCAATAGCAATAAAAATTGTCTTACCTATATCAAGCAGAAATTAACTATACTATAGTTGTCACCTGATAAACTGTCGTAAAATTATAAATATCGATGATCAAGCCTACCCTCTGATGAGTCTCTGAAGCAAAGTGTACTAAATTAAATATCTATAAAGTGAAAATTTATAGATAATATTTATAGGTAGGTAGTAGGTACATGCTATGTATGCAGGTATAGGCTATGTATGCCAGAGTTTAGCCATGTGCGCTATTAGCAGGCTATGTATGCCAGAGCTTAGCCAGGTGCGCTATTAGTGAATTTCTTAGTGAAAAATGGGGTATGTACCTGTAAGTTCAAAACTAACAAAATAATTAGTACAATGGTGCAAATATATATATATATATATATAAGCATTTAAGCACTGGACCTGTAAGTGGCTAAGTACGTCGCAAAATTACATGGACAGCTGTTATGCTAAGCCAAGTAAACCATATGAAAAAATAAAAAAATAAATAAAACATGAATATAAATAAAAAAAAAAGTTAGAAACTTAGAAATAAGTTTTATCTGGTGAATATGATAACTATAGTATTTTTTTCTCTTTCTATGAACTCTGACGGTGCGATGACTCCTGAGGAGGATCCTCCTGTTACACACACTCATTCTAAACGAAAGCGAAAGTCTTCGAAGACATCTGCAGGAGATTTGGCGTCATCTTCAAACAACAGTTTAGCTCTTGGACGAAGTATCATACTGGACGGAGCCTTTCGGTTTTTGGCGTGTCCGTTTTTTTGTTAGTGTGCAGTTGTCGATATTGTATTCGTGTGAGTTACTAGAGAGGGACTACATTGACTAACCTATCGATAGAATAAGAGATGGATGAAAAAGGCGTTTTAATTGAAAATCAACTTTTTAATTTTAACTGGTTGCTGACTTTTATTGCGACAACCCAAAACCAATATAGATACTGGAACACTATTATCGTCAATATTATTTCCCATATTGACCTGGCCGTGATAGCGATGTCCATCCCACTCGATACTTTCTTAGGGCCATTTCGTCCATGCATAGGAAAATTTTGTGGACTCCTAGTTTTCACGCCTAACAGCTTTTATCCACACCCATCTTCATTCTGGGCATTTCGGAAACCTAAAAAAAAAAAAAATTTAAAATTTAACGAAATTTGAGCCGGCGCGAGACTCCTAGAAGGTGTGAAATATAAAGCTAAATTAAACTGTGTATGTACATCACTAGAACAGACGACTAAAACAATAAATTTCATTTTACAATAATTAATGGGTTTACATCGTTTTCATATTGGAAAATATGACTAGTACTAATAAAATGTGATTACAGTCTGTAAATTGAAAAAGAATATTACGTATCAAATGACAATTCCGGGTCCTTAACCTCCTTTTGTTTTTTTTTTGTTTTGTTTCCTTTTATTTTTCTTGATGCACAAGACACAGCTGCACGGGATATACTTTCGCCTTTTCAAATATATTTTGCTTAAACAATAATGATTCTTTTGATTTTTCACTATTTATTTCGCTTCACCGCATATTTCAACCAACTCCAACTAGAACATCAAAGCATTACATCAACTGACGGACACTATTTACACAGACAGTGAGTGAGTTGGAGTGAGTGAACTTACATCTTCTTTTCTTTTACTTGTAGCTAGGCTGCGTGGGAGGAACAAAGATAGATGATCACTGTTTGATACATAGTTGCAAAAGGTTGTGGATCTTATGGCACTCTCCATTATGATATTACCTCCATGGTTTAGCGACTTTTTTTTAAATGTCGCGCAAAAGGTCACTCTTACTTTAAATGCCCTAAGCCGTTAGTAAAATGCCAAAAGTGTCAAAGGGTTGATCACGACAATGAAAACTGTAAACTCCTACCAATGATACCGCGTTTCGCGTACGGACGTTGAAGAACGGAAAACTTTGACTGTTTCCACGACTGGTGATACTAACAGTATTTTTTTCAAATAAATCGGAGTTCGTGAAGATGATGCTCAAGACCTAAACTTCTTAAAAAGATACACACAATTGCCTATCATGAAAGGTTTTATTTTTTATTTATTTAACGCAAACTTGACTACATTAAATTCTACCCAAGTTCCTTTGTCAGGGTTAGTTGAAGTTATAGCGTAGGGATCTAACTTTTCAGGGGATGTGTATGTGGAAGTTTACAGTAGTATTGAACCGGGTAAAGAAAATCAATCGATCAAAATTGCACCAAGGTGTTTATCACGTAGTTAATGGAAAATGTCATCTTACAATACAAAACAGAATCATTTATTTATGCCACACGTAAATGCAGTTTATAAAAAAACATACAAGTAGGCAAGTGATATAAATTGGCAGTCACTCGGCATTAATGCTATAGCAGCATACGCTATTATAACGCTGGTCTTCCGACACCCATGTCATCGTTACAGTTACAGTAAATAATAATAATATTCTAATTTATTTCTAATAAAAAAACCGAGAACCAATTTTAACAATAAAGACAATAGTACTAAGCTCTTATAAAAATGTATAGGCTTCTTTAAATTCACGGAAGTATAGAGGTATAATGATCGATATAAAATTTTTGAACTTACTGGATTTAGTACTCTTAAAAGTAAATACGATAGCGAAGTTGCTTTTGATCGGATTCGACCTTGGATCAATGTTAACCTTTCTCATAACAACGATGCTAATATCTAACAAAAGTAATACTTCATCCGAAAGCGAGGATAATGATGACGAAAATATGCCTACAAAAGGTCGGCAACTAAATAATACAGTCAGATCTGATACTAATTATATGCCAAATGTAATGATTAATAATTTAAAGTAATATTGTTAGTATAATAATGTAGCGAAACACTGGGAGTTATTGTTTTTTTTGTTATTCACATGTTGTTTTTATAATTACTGAAAATGTAATTGTGTTAAAATCGTAAATTCAATTTATTTGAGTATTTTCTATAATTATTTAATAAAATAAATTTTAATAAGAAATTGAAGTTGATGAGGACTGAAATAATAAAATGAATTTGTATGTAAGCTATAACAATTTAAAAAAAAGTTTTTTTTGTTCTTCTTTAAAATCAAAATAATATAAATATTCTTAATTGATTAGTACGTTCAGTTTATTTATTTGATCATGCGTCAGGAGATCGCATGATGGCGGATGGCCGAATGTAATGATTTCTCGAATTTTATAATTCATTTTGTAAATATTAAGCTTGGTTTTTTAGATTAAAATTGAAGTAGTATAATTAATTTTATATCTTCCTGTCTTTTAGTCAGTCAATTGACCGCCAAGTCGTAGCTTTGGTCGGTAAGGTTGGTAGGATTGTTAACGTTGGTAGGTTGCCGAACTGTGAAACGTGGGAAAGGAGAAGATTGTAAAAATGTGGGATTCTGGAAAGAGACTTGGTGGAGTAAACTTGACTGGCTAACATACTGTCATCTGTAACAAGTGCGAAGAATAAAAGTGAAATTGTTTTACCTGTGTTCTACGAATAAATAAGAGGTGTTAAAGTGTTCATCTGCTGCAGTTCATTTCATAAGTATACAAGTATGTAAGTTACTCCTCTACCATATTTTTTTAGCACATACACGAAGCACTTTTATCGAAAAATATCGCGGCTGAATTCGAGAGGATAGAAAAACTCTTCGCAAACCACTTACGAATACAAATATAAAACTCAAATCATTCGCCGGAAGCGCGGTAGGAAAACACAAACATTTAGAAACGCCAAGGAGTAAATACGAAAACGGTACCCGAAGTCTGAGTTTAGTGTTTAGTTTTTAGTTTTCTGTGTGGTCAGGCCGTTATTGTATTGACTCGTTATGCGCCAGTATCGGGTGTGCTCTCTTCTCTTGTCGTGTCACTAGTTTCTTTCGAAACAGTGTGGTGAAAGGATTTTAAGTGCGCCTCAAGAGGCTACATTCGAGCACTTGACACATGTTATAGAACTTTTTTGGTTCTACGACATGCCGGTTTCCTCACGATGTTTTCCTTCACCGTTTGAGAGTACTGGCATTGTGCACATACATTTTTGAACAGAAAAACTCATTGGTGCACGACCGGTTTCGAACCCACGACCTTAGGATCTGAAGGCGGGGCCGCTACCACTAGACCACCAGTGCTCTCTCAGGCGTGCTGAGAACTAACGAGTCTTCATAAAAAAATGGCCTGACGATACATAAAACGAAAAACAAAGCTTTTTTGTTAATACGATTTGCTGATGGAACAAGCGGATGGCCCACCTGATGTTAGGTGGTAACCATCACCTATAACAAAGAATTGCATCTAAAGTCACGCTCGACATGAACGTGCCCTGCGTCCATCAACTTGAGGCATACTGATGTTAAGCCTCATGTGCCTGTAATTTCACCGGCAACCACACTCTTCGAACCGAAACACAGCAACGCTGCTTTGCGGCAGAATGAGGCTGGTCGTATTACTTCCTCGGATGAGCTCTTCACAAAGAGCTCTACTACTCTCAAAGACTTCGGGTGCGGTAGTCTAAGCATCAGTTTAGTGCGCGTTTCCACTAACGCGGAGCGGGCGGTGCGGAGTCGATCAATCAAATTATTTAGCTGCTAAAGACGAGGTGTGTATTTCAAGTTATCTGATTGGTCGTCTCGGTTCGATTTCATTACGCTTATATTCGAGCCATCAGACAATCATTTTATGTGATGAATTATGTGCTTTGTCTGTGACTTCTTCTTGTCGTGTCAGTAAAACTTTCAAGACAGTGTGGTGAAAGGATTTTAAGTGCGCCTCAAAGTGGGTGCTATGTATAAATGGATAATATTGAAACATCTAGCCCAAAGCTAAGCTTCACTTAGTAACAACGCTTGTACTATGGGACTCCGATTCCTATTTACACTAATGGTATTAGTAAAACGCTCCTAAAAGACTGTTATTTAACTATTACCCGAAAAAACAATTAACAAATATAGCTTACAGTCGACTCAAAAACATCTTCTTTATTTTGAATTCGTTTGAAACATAGTACTTTTTAAAATACTATTCAAGCTGAAATACAGCAACGGTGCTAGGCAGCAGAAATAGGCATAGTGATAATACTTCCCCGGACGAGCTCCACACAAAGAGCCCTACTACTAAACTTCATTCTATTCATTTCTTAGAAAGTCTTTATCACCCACATAGCTGCCGACAAACTTCCACAGATAATAAATCCGCACCTTCACGAATATCGCCAAATTACATTAGCTCGTACAAAAGACCGGCAATTAGAGACGGAAACTTGAAAGAAGCGGTCTTAGAGACTAGCCTTATTGTTTAGGGGTATAATAGACCTTTTGTCTGCTTTAAGGATAATTTCAGCTTTGAGCTAAAAGTGAGGTGAAATGTGGGGTGCGATGCATTGAAGTGTTATTACTTAATTTAGTTTTGTGATTTATTTTTTGAACTGTTTAATACTAGTGGACCTTACCCGACTACGCTTGGATACGGATAAAATCTCACTCACTCTCTGCTAAAAGTATTTTCGTAGCTTTGTAGACTTCGTAGACTCTCGTAGCAGTTTTGTAGAATATGAAAAACAGTGTAGGTTTAAGGTTATATATAAACTTCCGGATAGTAATTTTATATGAGCTCTTTGTATTAAATGTTAGTGTCTGGGTTAATTAATTTATCAAAGTTAAACAATATTTATAGCGTATGTTTAAAGCATTGAAGTAGCACTTTCCTGCATCAAAGGGAGGTTCGTGGTTTCCAATCGGATTCCTTCCAAAGCCTTTGAAAAGAAAATTCAATTTGTTTAGAATAAAGTACCAAGATGGTCAAACCCTTAAGTGCTCTCTTGATATATTTATCTGTAGTTTGCTTTTAGCAGCACTCTGCAACGGAAGTGGGAAAGCGCTTTATGTACGACCAGATGTAGAAATGTCCGATCTTACATTGTCTTTATTATCTTTCATTTTTAAAGCATGTACTATTCTTATTGTTCTATAAAAGATGCATTATACTAAAATAACAGAACTTTTACATTGTCTGTACCTATTATCTTTCATTTTTAAAACATGTACTATTCTTATTGTTCTATAAAAGATGCATGGTACTTAAATAACAGAACTTTATCGAACGTCAAGAAAACAGGCTTTTCTTTTCTATCTATTGTACTTAATATAGGTATGTAATGTCAGGGGCAAATTTTCACTCAAGCCTCTATTTACGAGATGTTGTTCCTGGTACAGGGTTTCGGATCAGAGATGGAAAACGCTTGCTACCTCTAGACCACCAGAATTCTACCTTATACTTATAAATATTAATATTAATATAAGTACTACTAGTAGAATTTGCGAGACGTAGTAGAATTTGAGCGAAATGCTTTTGCCAAATTTCAAACCTCTAGTCTCAGTTTCGGTGATTATGTGATCAGTGAGTGGACTTCTCGTTGATAAATAGAAATAACAGAAACATAAAATAGTAGCAGCATCGCTCCTTTCACCGCAATCTATAAACAAGTCTCGATAAGCACTTACCGTTATTGGCACTCGTTCTATCAAATCGCTCCACAAAATACGTTAATGTTTCTATATTATGACAGAGCTTAGCGCCCGCCGGACCGACGACGCTATGTATGAATAATTCAGCGCCTTGCTGTGCTTTGCGACGCGTTATAAATACGACAGAGGCTACAGAACATTCGGAGTTTCTTTTAAAGTGACACTTTTAAAAACAACGTTTGCACTTTAGCACTGTAAATATGTCGTTTTCAAATTCACCCTCACAGCTTAGTTGGTATCTAGTAGCTCTACCTTCTGCGCTGCAGGCCGTGGGTTCCTACCAAAGACCCACTTCATTTAATTCGTATGATGAACACACAGAAAACAAACATGTCAACAAACGTGGTAACATGTTTGTTCTTGTCGGTGTACCACGCTTACCTAGAAGATTCCTAGATTAGACCTATTCACTCTTCTCTTGAAACATCTAAATTATAGGGGTTCGGAATGCACAATACACCCCATTGCGGGACGTCCGTGCAGATCTCATTCCCCCACCACGAATTAAAATCAGAATTAGGGTTTCGGAAAATTTACGGCGGTACGAAATTGCACTCCTTGGCTGAGCACATATAATAATAATAACAAAAAGTATTTATTTCCAGAAATTTTTATTTTTTTTATTTTTTATTATAAAAGTTACTTTAATAAGTTGAAATAGCACTATAATAATGATGCTTCACAAAAACATTTTAATAACGAAATAATCAACAGATTATTAGCATATTATTAGGGATAGCTTAATACTCAAGCTCCGTGTGCGAGTAAAAACGGCAAAGGTGGTACGCCCTATGACGTAATTCTGATCCATCCTTGTGAGCATCCAAACGTGCCTATCAACCTAAAAGTACAGTTTTAAGTTTGTATTAACAATTAATCGATTAATTTTATATAAACTCAAATGTGAATTATTATTATTTATTTACAAATCACAGGGTTCTGCATTTCATCGCGCTTACTTCATATTTTTTTTATTTATGTGCGAAAATGCAAAGTTGTATCCGGCAGGTGTCTTCTACACCACTATACTTGACTCGTGGCGTAAAACACACGTGAGTGTGTGTAACCTCTACCATCTGTAACGCAGTGCTCACAGCACAAGATTCTAACCTATCCGATGCTGGCACGAACCAGTATCAATATAGAAACAGAGCTTCGCAACTTTGATCTCCAGCGTCGGTAGAGATTCCTTCAGATGTTTTCATCATGCAAATATTACATTTTTACGCATGGAGGATACCCAACCTAAAATTTAAAATTGTAAATGTAATATTTACTATTGTTCGCGGTGCAAAGGTACCCACATTTAGCAGTAGTTGGTATTCCATACGTGACATAATAATACTAACTGGTTTTGTCACGTTGTTTTTCTTCACTGATTTGGAGCCCTGGCACTGCACACATACATATTAAGGCGAATACAAGAGCTAATGTGACTCTCGCTCGCACGTTTGGACATGTTGAAAGATATAAAATCACTAAAGAAATTTTCGAAAAATGCCAATCAACGTGTGCGATCTTGTATTCACCCTAACAATAAAGTTTAGAAACGGAACTAATTTGAAATACGGATATTTTGCATAGGTGCGAGCGAGACCGCGTGTGAGAGAACGTCGAAAATGTATGGAAAGTAGCGCTTCATTATTTTTTACTCTATTTTGCCTAATTTTCTGCAGAAGCATTAATACTTTCTTTGGTAATTAAATAAGTAATGCACTCAGTACCATCGAGCCCTAAGCAAAACTTATTATACTATAAAATAAATAAATAAAATACTTTTATTTCAGGCACGATTAGTATAAACTATACCCATATCACAAGAATGTGGAATAAAAAATAAAAATAAAAACAATGGTCACAATAAAATTATAGTAAAAAGTCAAAAACTATACGAACCAGGTTACTTATATTAATACACACTAACACACATAAATACCTTCTGTTTTGAAATATATATTTAAACACACATAACAAACATTCATGTTATTTGACAACGTCAGAAATGTGTGCTTTCCTAGCTCTCACCTGCAACGTCTTAGGAATATTAATAGTTTTCTTAGCGGAAATGCACCACACGATTCCTACAGAATAACTAAAGGAGAGGTTCCAGGATGTTGGAAACTGTTTTCTTGTTAAATATACTGTAGATGTAGTTTTAGTCAAGCTCTTTGTACAAGAGTTTGTTCGTGGTAATACTTAAGTCTACCGGGCCGTCTTTTTAAGCTGCCATGCACGTATCCTACACTGGTACCCACGAGACGAGACACGCACAAGAGGAAGACCGAGGAGAAGATGGAGCGACGATATAGTAGAGGTTGCCGGAAGAACGTGGACTCGAGTAGCACAAGATCGCCAACAATGGCATCGCATGGAGGAGGCCTTCATCCATTTTTGGGTGCCCAAATAAAACAACCAAAACTAAGTATAGATATAATAAAATCATAGTAATATAATCATAATAATAATACCTAAGTGAAATGAATAATTTGATTAATGTAATAAAATTGTTTTTGGAAATAAAGGCTTTATTTATTTATTTTATTATATGCAGTTTTACTCGCATTGTTATGTTCCGATTTGAAGTATAGGGGTGCCGTTAAAATTACTACATGAGACTTAAGAGGCTGACTAATTCAGTTCGCATATTTTAAAATTTTTGAAAATATAAAATTATTTAAGGTAGTTATGAAAAACCGCAAACAAATTTTTGTAGAATATCAAAGTTGCAAGAAAAATATAATTTTGAAACCAGTTTTATAAAGTTTGATGAAAACTAGTTAAGCACACTTGCACTTTTGTTGAACTTTTGCAATGACTTCGAGATCTGTTCAAAAATTTTGCAATAAGCGTGCTAGATATTTTTTGACGGCTGTCTGCATCTTAACAGCTTTAGGTTTCCGAGTGATGGAAACAG
The DNA here is from genome assembly GCA_932294275.1 of Chloroclysta siterata. Taxonomy (NCBI): domain Eukaryota; kingdom Metazoa; phylum Arthropoda; class Insecta; order Lepidoptera; family Geometridae; genus Chloroclysta; species Chloroclysta siterata. The sequence continues at coordinate 15,215,251 of OW028588.1, forward strand.
TGCAAAGCCCATATTAGGGCTCATCATAGTACAATAATTGACAAACTTATTTTTTCAAATTCTAAAGTTGATACGGGAACATTATTATTTGACGGGTAGGGTTACTAAATCGTACAACACAAAGAAGAACAAATATAAAAGTATTCGTACTAAACTGTGATTTGTGAGCAAGTTGAGATATCACTCGAGTCTGTATTAATAAAGCCGCTGCTTCAGACCGAGCCCGCATTAGAGCTTTATTTCAAATCGACACGGTATTTACTTACAAGACAGTTGCTAGACCGAGCTACTAACATTAAACACTCTGCCAGTAAGTTATTAAAGCCTCTGCAACAAGCGCGGTCGAGAGCTTAATGTACTATAAAATTGTAGCAATAAAAATAACTGATATTATTTCTGATGAATAGAAATTCATCAGTTCTATGGAAGGATTCGCAAAATTGACATACATTTTCAATATAACTAGCTTGCCTCGTGTCAAGACATCTTGTGATCTGAGCTGTACGACCTAATTAATAATGATTTCATATTGTATTCTAATGTGACCAACACAAAAAAGACAGTGTCAAAAGGTATTTATTCAATTGAATCACACGGATCACTTTGAAAAGTCTTAGAGCTGAAACTTATGATTTTTTGATTTTCATTTTGAATTTAGGAGCCAGTTCCAGGTCAGACTTGCGGCAAAGTTACGGCTAACTTACGGCTTGGATTTTGTTTATATGAAAAAGAATAAGAATGATTTATTTTAAAACTGTTGGAACTAAATTACCTCTGAAAGATCTATTTAGATCTCGGTAATTTTGTTCCATCAGTCTACCCAATTCGGGCATACATTATGCTATAGCATCCCTGATCGTTACTACAACTACCTACCTACTACTACTACTACCTACCTACTATTACTACCTACTACTATTATTATAATGAAGCTCCAGTGCGGTGCCAATCGAACTTAGTGAGTTGAAGACAACGATCTAACTTGTCAAGCTACTCGCCTCATGTGAAGCGAACTTTTGCTCTGAGCTGTCCAATATTGGAGTTTTTAGTAGTGGGACTGGTCGGGCGGAATCTATAAATGTGCTTTATTGGCTCGCCAGCTGGCTTTGCCCGTGACGTGGCGGTTATGACTCGTGTTGGAGTGGTGTTTCTTTGCCAAACTTATGTTATTTCGAAGTTAAGTGTGACGAAACATTGTTCATATTTCGATATAAATTGTCTGAAAGAAACAAATAAATATTGGTGAACTTTCAAATTTAAGACCTTTAATTAATATCTTTACACAAAGTTTTTCCTATACTACTTTTGCTTACATAATTATAAAACCTTCATTGCTAAAGAATGGTGCCAGTGGTAGGTAAAAAAAAATCAGTGTTTTTTGTCACCAGGTGATTTCACTCCGCGAATGCTATTACGTAGGTTCTTTACGTGTAGCTAGGGACAGTTTGACTAAAGAGCAATGAACAAGTGAAATTGGTAAAAGAAAAAAAGAGAAAGAAAAGAACTTATTTATTTTAAAATATTGAGTAGAAAATATTTGTAGTAATAGTTTATTAAAACTTGTAAAAAGACAAATTAAACTTACATCAAAGAGTTAACTAAAAATAAAAATTATTCTTTACACTAGCCAATATGAGTGCTAGTGAGAATAAATGCCGGGGTGTGAGCTCTTTGTGAGGGCTCGCCCGGGGAAGCACTACCACCACGCCTTTTTCTTCCGCCAAGCAGTGTTGCTGTGTTTCGGTTTGAAGATTGTGGTTGCCGGTGTAATTACAGGCACATGAGGCTTAACATCTGTATGCCTCAAGTTGATGGACGCAGGGCGTTGCTATCGTGCGTGACTAACTTGGCAATGCTTTTTTTATAGGTGATGGTTACCACTTAACATCAGATGGGCCATCTGCTTGTTCCATCAGCTAGTTGTATAAAAAAATGCGAGTAAGCGGCTTAGTGATTCAACGTGATATTATACAAAAATATGTAATATTTTCGATCACAACCGGCCGATGACCCTGGTTCGATCTCCCATTTGCTCGGAAATTGCTCCATTATTCAATAAAAGAATAGGTAGGTACTTCAATCGGCTCTTCCGGTACGCAACCAAATAACACAGTAGCAATTAAATAACGATTATAGATATTGAAAAGGTAATTCCGAACACAAAGCAAACCAGTTAAAATTTCGAAAATTAAATGCTTCATTTTTATTTGGAAAATGTATTTAAAAGTTTATTTCAAAGCCGTTGGGTAAATTCTTTGTATTGTAAATTGTTTATTGAGTTATTGTTTGCAAGAACTGGTATTAATCCAGAGAAATATTTGTAGATATCTTAGTGAAAGAGTTTGTCCGGGGAATTATAAACACCATACATATTTCTACTGCTAAGCAGCTAAGGATCAATCAATAGCTTATGATATTAATATACTTTTAGGACTCGGTACGGGTTTTTTAAATCAAATAAAGCCATTTGATTTTGACATGCCGATCACAAAGTGTATGAAAGGAGTGGTTTACATTTTTTCATTCATTGATTTAATATCTTTATGTACCAGAACTACCAGTCATAAAAAACTATTGAATTCCATTTTGAATAAAAATCCATCGTACAATCACAAAGCTTCAATCCGCTCAAAAACCAGCCCATAAATCCTACCCTCTGCTCCAATCGCGCAATTATGTGTGGTGTCATCCCGTGAGACGCGTGACACCGCGACACCACGACGCGACGCCGCGACACTTCGGCGTGTAATTCCCGCCGTGATACATCGCCTGTCGGTACATCCAGTGTTATCCATGAAAAAGTCTTTAGTCTGAGGATTTATGAAGCGAGAAAAACTTTCGTACAAATTGAGAGCTGCTGAATCAGCCTGCATGTATTCGAGGGACCTTTCGAACCGTTTCTTTTACGGATATCAGCGTGTTATTTTGTGATAATAATACTTTTTAACTGAATTTTGTCTCTCACAACACAATGATACAAGAAATTGTTTTATTTTAAACATGAATAATGTTTATTTTTACGTAGGTTTTATTTTTCATCAACATTATCTACTTATAAAAAAAAACTATTATCCAGCGCAATTTATAGTTCTGGTAAAATATTTTTTTAGTACCTTTATGTGTTAGAAACCTTTTTGTTATGCAGATTTCCCAGCTATAAACGGCCAAATGTGTAACGTTGAACCAGAGAAGATGGGTGCGGGACAAGACGCGAGAGGCGCCATTCAAGTTATTATTTCTATTACAAGACAATTAACGTATTTTCAAGCCTATTCACAAACACTAATTTCAGCTGAAGGACGCCAGTTACTGAGCAATAGATTTAAAGTGCAACTTACCGCTTCAGTATGTATAGGGTGTACTGCAAACAGCAAGGCGGCTAGCGCGGCAAAAGGTCGCCGGAGTTGCGCGACCACCGTGCCGGCGCGCGCGACCAGCGCGCAGCAAGTCGCGTGCAGCACGACGTTGCACGCATGCCACCACCAGGGGTCTAACCCGCATAGCCGGTAGTTTAATCTGAAATAATAATAATAGTTTATTTACTAGTAGTTCCCCCCGAACTGAGATCTCGTGATGCGACCCAACGAACGCATCAAAACTTTGAGTAGGTGGTAGTCAGAGGCAAGTCCAAACATTATGTTTGGACTTTTTTCTGACTACCGCCTACTAACTTGGTACGGTAACCAAGTTTCAACTCAATTGGCCTATTTATTGAAGAGTTCCGTTGAACAGACCTTGGCTCCATCATCAGACCTAGTCGTTGACATCATTTTATGAGAACTGAGTACCTCCTTAATTTATTTCAAGAAAAAAAAATAAGAAAAAGCAAAGGAACTGGCCGACCAGTAGAAAAACCTTGATGCCAACGAAACTCTTAGAGATGGGAGCTCTTGGATCGCTGGTTATCTTAATTTATTTTTTTTGTTGTATCTCAAATACCGAGCGTCCCAAAAAAAAAGTAAAAATTGTTTTGGAATGTCCAAGCAAAGCCCTTTCATATGACATGTAACTTGATTTTTTTAAGTCACTTTTTTTATTTTTACCCTCTTAAAAAACCCCATATCTCAAAAACCCTCCATCCGATTTTACTCATATACTTACCAGTAAATTTCTCAAGTACAAGCTATCGACATATCAAATTTCATGCAGATCGGATCTACGGTTCTAAAGTTATCGCCAGACAAACATACATACATACATACATACATACATACATACATACATACATACATACATAAAATGCCAAATCGCCCAAGTTGAAACTAAGATCTTCGTTCGCTTCGCTCACTCGATCAATTAATTCAGACAATTTTGGTTCATATTTTGTTACTAAACTTACAGTCTAACTTGTTTGCTATGTTTAAAAATAGTAAGTATTAATATTATAGCTGAAATGGCGAGTAACTTGACATCCGATTAGTTTTGATGGAACTTTCAAAAACCGGCGGCCGCATATCTCGGAAAATAGTTTTACAAAGGCTTAGTAAAAAAATCGTGTGATACTTCGTGGCCGCGCCACGGCTCCAATTTCAATATGGGTTAGTCCAAACAAATGTGCAAGAAATGTACGTAATTGTACTACCAAGAAAAAAAAATGTACTTTAAGGGTTCATGAGATATTTGACATATTAGGTGGCGCGGCTGGAAAGCCATGCTTCCCAGCCGCGCCACGTTGTACACGGTTTTAAACGGTTGGATATGATTCAAACTGCTGCATCGCTAAACAAATGTACGTTAATTGTACTTCCTAGTGAGAGTAAAATATAACCGGAAAAATGATTACTTTCAATAAAAATATCAAAACGAAAATACTGATACTGAATATGGCAAAGCGCCTGACTCAAAACTAAATGCTATTAATATAATCTCAGGCGTTTTTACTAAGGTGCGTGTGCACGACGCCCGTCATCATCATCATCATCATCATCATGATAGGCTTTTTTCATCTATACGTATATAAGATGATTTTAGCAGCGTCTGATAGCTTAAGTTTCTATAGTATTAAGTATATACTATAGAAGCTTAAGCTTTTCTATAGTATTTATATTGATAGTATTATGTAAGTTTATATTATTTTCTTACCTCTATTATTTACCCTATATTCGTAGGTGTAACGAACAGGGCCCGACTACGTAGAATTGGCAGACATAGCTCAGTAGGGCAGGGCCCAGAGCACCCAGCTAGGGACTAAGTCATGTCGGGCACCCACCAGTTATTATCCGAGTGGGATTTGATCTAGAGATCAATTGATCCAAATCAGTGCCAATCGGAAGCGTCTCCATGACACTGGCTACATTGCCACGCTGAAGATATTATTATATCTAGCTTGCACTACTTAGTAGCCTAGTAGTAGACTTTGCTAAGAGAAATCATTCACAAGTACCTAATAGAAGAATAAACTAAAACAATACTACATATTAAGAGTAGGAAGGTAAAGTAAGTGGTTATAGCGTCAAAATGTGATAGAAAAATAAAAATATAAAATATGTTCATAGATAAAAAATATATACCTATGGATATGGATAGAGTATGTTATGCTTATACACAAATGTTTTTTTGAAAGTTTTTAAATTATGTTGTGTTTATCTACATCTACACTAATATTATAAAGAGGTAAACTTTGTATTTTTGTATTTTTGTATTTTTGTATGTAACGAATAGGCTCAAAAACTACTGGTCCGATTTCAAAAATTCTTTCACCATTAGAATGCTACATTATCCCTGAGTAACATAGGCTATATTATATTTTCAAAATAATCAGGGATCCTTACTAAAACTTCAATAATGTAACCCAAGGTGGAAAACAAAAAACCTTACATCGCGTGCGCTGCGAAAACTATTGAAGATAGAACAAAATAATGTTCTACGATTTTGTAGAACATGTTATCATCTACAAAAAATGTCGCGACAGCATATGTCTAACTATTATAGTTATGTCACAATAAGTGTTCTTTTATTATAAAAAATTAATTGAAATGCCTCCGCTAGAAAAGGGTCTTTATTTGTACCTTGGTATTAATCCTTATCCAAATAAATCATTTCATAATTAAGACGGTTTCAATACCTATAGATTACTTCTTAAATTTTTCAAATCGGACATTCCATTCAAAAGATATGACGAAATTAAAAATGTTAACGGGTCCACGGGTCTCGCGCGGGGTGCGATTTCACTCACTCAAGGAGAAGCGCGTGCAAATGTATGAAATAAGTAGACGCGAGGCTCGAACCCACGGTTTAAGTTTATCCTAAAATGTTCAAAAAATTTATGACCACCCATGCGAAGCTGGGACAGGCCGCTAGTATTTATATAAATTTAAAAATAAAATGTAATTTTATTACCTACAGCCTGTGTTAGTCTGCACGAGTATTCTGGGATGAAAAAATGCCTATGTTGATAATGATGAAGCTATAGTATGTGGGGTCGGGCACGGGCGTCGTGCACACGTAGCTTAGTAAAAACGCCTGAGATTATAATAATAGCATTTGGTTTTGAGTCAGGCGCTTTGCCATATTCAGTATCAGTATTTTTGTTTTGATATTTATACTGAAAGTAATCATTTTTCCGGTTATATTTTACTATCACTAGGGAGTACAATTAACGTACATTTGTTAAGCGATCAGTTTGAATCATATCCAACCGTTTAAAACCGTGTACAACGTGGCGCGGCTGGGAAGCATGGCTTTCCAGCCGCGCCACCTAATATGTCAAATATCTCATGAACCCTTAAAGTACATTTTTTTTCTTGGTAGTACAATTACGTACATTTCTTGCACATTTGTTTGGACTAACTCATATTGAAATTGGAGCCGTGGCGCGGCCACGAAGTATCACACAAAAAATCATTTTAATCTAAACGAGGCCTAAAATGTGCGACCGTGAAGTTGTTTGACAGTTGTCAGCCTCCTAATAAAGTACCTATTGTGTAAACAAAACTAAACATGATGATGGAAATAAGATGAAACTCGCCAAACGAAAACAAACTACGTCATAATTTTTCCGTCTTGATATTCGTTGCCAGGGCAACCACCTGGTTTTCTCCATAACAAAAATAAAAAAAAACTTGATACTCAAAAGAGGTTTGTTGCCAAAAAAAAGGTAGATAGAGTATTTAGCCTGAAAAAATTGTGATTCATGCTGCGTTAACCCGTTGTGTGAAGCACTGGCTGGTTGAGGTGCGGGTTCGATTGTATATTTTGTTCTTATAAATAATTGATTGCAAATTTGTTTATATATCCATAAAATATTGCAGGATATTCGTTACAGCTATCTAACCCCAAATCAAGCAGATCGCGGGAATCGACAAACGCAATTTGGGTTCATTCGGTCGCGTGGAACTGGCATCTAGATTCACCTAGCTTTAAGACGTTTTAGACGTGATCCTAGTGATTCAATTGAATAAATACTATTTGACTTTGACTTAGAATAGGTAACTAGTCATAACACGTCTTACGGCTGGTTTCTGAAAGATCGATCAAAACTAATCGTATGTCAAGTCACTCGCAATATCAACTATTACATCGAATTAGATAGAGATAGCAAGTGACTTGACATCCGATTAGTTTTGACTTTCAGATACCGGCCGTTAGTCACTTACAATTTTTTATACTTCTTGCTGATGGAACAAGCAGATGGCCCACCTGATGTTAAGTAGTAAGCATCACCTATATCAAAGCATCGCCTCGTAACTCACGCACGATATAAGCGTACTCTACGATGCACTGCTCTGCGACCATCAACTTGAGGTATACAGATGTGACTGAAATTTTCTGGCCACCAGCCTCTTCAAACAGAAAAACAGCAACGCTGCTTGGCGGCAGAAATAGGCAAGGTGGTAGTATTTCCCCGGACGAGCCCTTCATAAACTACTACAAAGAACTATTTTTAAAATATAATACCATTATTTATACCGTATATTTATTCATAGCTTTATGCGAATGATGTCCCACGTAATTCCACTTGTTTTTTATAAATGAATGGTTTTTTTCAACTACTTATCACTTCTAGTGAACTTATTTTTTTAAAAGTATCGACTAAAAATGAGCGGTCAAAGCAATATTCAACAACTCAGAGCATTTACAAACAATTAACAATAACTATAAACCCACTGAACAGAAACAAGTTAAATTGAGTGAATCAGAGATATCCATTTACCAACATTTAAAACAAGTACCGTTCCAATTCAAAAACAACGCTTTGTCTAAAATGATCTTTTAAATAACGATGGTAGAAATGTGATCAACCAATTCAAGCTTATCTTTGTAATGAAGTTTGGTAATGGAACATTTATAACGAACGAGTAATGACCTGTGGCACTAGCTTCCATCCATAGGTTTTTGACAGTGGTGATGGTTACCATATAACATCAGGTAGGCCATCTGATTATTCCATCAAAGTCAAAGTCAAAGTCAAAATGTATTTATTCAATAAAATCACAAGGATCACTTTGAAACGTCTTAAAGCTAGGTGACTCTAGGTGCCAGTTCCACGCGACCAAAGCCTAGAAGAACAGGCAACAAACTTACGGCTTGGTTCCTACCGTTCTTTTGTATGATCCTTTTACAATGTAATAATCTCTAATACTATAAGAATCAAAGTCCTGACTGACTGACTGACTGACTGACATATAGACAACGCACAGCCTAAACCTCTGGTCCTAGAAACTTGAAATTTGAGGAGTACGTAGGTCTTATGGCGTAGAGGTGTACTAAGAAGGGATTTTTGGAAATTCAACCCCTAAGGGTGTAAAAAGGGATGAAAACGATTGTATGAAAAATTGTATTCCTTGAACCTACAAACATGAAACTTCGAGTAGATATACTTCAAAGCAAAAAAATAGGAAAGGCATTTTTAGTTTTTCAAAACTACCCTTAATAAGTATGCAAAGGGTTAAAAAGTTTGTATGGGAGATTTTTGACCGCTGGTCCTATAGACTTGAAATTTAAAGAGTACATAGTTCTTATGGCGTAGAGGTTTACTAAGAAGGGATTTTCGGAAATTGAACCCCTAAGGGTGTAAAAAGGGTTGAAAACGTTGGTATGAAAAATTGTATTCCTTGAACCTACAAACTTGAAACTTGAAGTAGATGTACTCCAAAGCTAAAAAATAGGAAAAACATTTTTAGTTTTTTAAAACTACCCTTAATAAAAGTGCATAGGGATGTCAAAGTTTGCATGGGAGTTTTTTAACGCGTGGTGCGATTGACTTAAAACTTGAAGTAAATATACTAAAAAATAATTAATTAAATAATTAAATAAATTAAATAAAATATTAAAGATCCCTGCAAAGGGTGCAAATGACTGTAAAAGTTAGTATGGGAGATTTTTAGTATAGTGCGATAGATTTCAAACTTGAAGTAAATATACACCACAATAAATTATTTAAAATCACGTTTTCATTATTTTAAAACTACCCCTGCAAAGTAAAACTACCTCCTGAACAAATAAGTACATATTTTCCGTGTAAGGTTGTCTTTGTTGTATTTGGCAAGTTTTTGAGTCTGAGTACCTATACCTACCTACCTAATATAGGTAATGGCCGTTTATAGGTATCTCTTATACCTACGTAGGTATTTAAAATCCTACCCTAATAATATACAAATCAATGTGAAAGTTACGATGTTTGGATGTTTGTGGCTCAATCACGGCACCACTTCAACGCGTGCGAAGCCGCGGGAAGCCACAAGTAATACATATACATATTTTATGCATGAAAGACATCCTTTAAATGTAAGCCAGGGTAACAATCCGTTGATCTTTTAATTTAAGTGGTATAGTATAAGGGAATTATTTTTAAAGCGGGATCATTAATTCGTAAAAAAAAGGATACAATTAATAGCTGTACGATTTGCAGTTGTCATGAATAAATCCACTTTAATTTAAATTAATCAATGAAGTTTGTAAATTAAATCCTCTTTAGTGTGTTATGATACTGAAAAATGTGGGTAAATGGACGTACCTTTGAGACATCTTCACATCCTCACATGCTCACATGCTCACATGCTCACATGCTCACATGCTCACATCCTCACATGCTCACATCCTCACATGCTCACATGCTCACATCCTCACATGCTCACATGCTCACATGCTCACATGCTCACATGCTCACATGCTCACATCCTCACATGCTCACATCCTCACATGCTCACATGCTCACATGCTCACATCCTCACATGCTCACATGCTCACATGCTCACATGCTCACATGCTCACATGCTCACTCCTCACATGCTCACATGCTTACATCCTCACATGCTCACATGCTCACATGCTCACATGCTCACATGCTCACATGCTCACATGCTCACATGCTCACATGCTCACATGCTCACATGCGCACATGCTCACATGCTCACATGCTCACATGCTCACATACTCACATGCTCACATCCACATCCTTGAAGAACCTTAAGTTTACTAGCAGTGGACTTCTTTGGGCTGATGATGATATATAAAAGAAAGTCACACTATTTATAACTCAAGAACGGCTGAACCAATTTGGCTGAAAATAGGTGGGAAGCTGGCTTAGAGCCAGGAGACGGGCATAGGGTAATTTTTATCCCGACTTTTTTTGTTTTTTTGGTTTTTTTTGTATATTTTATACAAACAATCGAAGAGGCAGGAACTTCAAGTTGTCAGTTAGTACCTGTTTCTTCAGACAAAATTACGTGGCTCAAGATTGTTCCATGGGGAAGAAAATACAATTTATTTATGATGTTGCCAATCATATCTATTTGTAAGTATTCTATAGTAAACGTGCGCGAGCGAAGCCGCAGGTAAGAGCTAGTATAATATATTATTGAAGTTTAGTGAGGCGTAGGCATACAGAAAAAGGTAAACATAATCAAATTTATAAGACAGCACACGCTACGCCTCAAACTAATAATACCTAATGCATAAATACAATCTATTAAATCAGAGAAAAAAAAAAAACACAATAGTAGGTACAGTACAGACATTGCAGACATGTTAGCTGCCGATGGGCAGAGCGACCGGGACATCGGGCCACGCATTTTTATCAACAATATAGCTATCTAAAGTATAATAAGCTTTCCTTATTAGATTATTCTTAATGTACCTACACTTTAAATTTTCTAATAGGAAGCCCAGTGGCACTTTCTGGAAGTTTATTATAGAAGCGAATACCGTTCCCCATAAACGAGCCATTTACCTTTTGAAGTCGAAATTTAGGTATACATAATTTGTTTTTATTTCTAGTGTTAACGTTATGTGCATCACTCTTTTTTTTAAAGCTATCTATGTGTTTATGAGTGTATAATAGATTTTCATAAATATACTGTGAAATGACTGTGAGAATATTAATTTCTTTAAATCGCTCCCTTAATGAGTCACGTGGTTTCATTTTATAAATGGCACGTATCGCCCGTTTTTGAAGTACAAATATACTTTGTATATCAGCAGCTTTCCCCCAGAGCAAAATACCATAAGACATTAATTACACTATGGAAGTAGCTAAAATATACTAGTCTAGCTGTAGCTTCATCTGTAAGCCATCTTATTGTGCGAACTGCGTATGCAGCCGAACTCAGTCTACCAGCAAGTGATTTGATGTGTGGACCCCACTGCAATTTTGCATCAATATTAAGTCCTAAAAAAATAGTAGAATTGACAAGGGTAAGTGATTCACCATTTAATTCAATATTGGTTGGTCGTTGAACCACATCTGCAAGTAGTATAAAAAAAAAACCTGGATGAGTTTTATTTCATTCATCATCATCATCATCAGCCTAAAGAAGTCCACTGCTGGACATAGGCCTCCCCTATACATTTCCAGGAAGAACGATTCTGAGCCCTCTCCATCCACGGACTGCCCGCGATCTTAACAATGTCGTCAGTCAATCGGGGAGTTCATTTCATTACGTGTGTTTTTTGTAAGTTTTGTTAGGTAATTTATGGATTTTTTCATTGACTGAAAAAAACGGTCTGGTTCTTACAAAATAATAAGCCTGATGAAGCTCAAGCTCCATTTTATTTAGATACCGGCTGGTAATCAAAGTCAAAATGAAATTTCAGTTAAATCACAAGAACCACTTTGAAACGTCTTAAAGTTAGGTGACTCTAGGTGCCAGTTCCACGCGACCAAGCCTAGAACAGGCAACAAACTTACGGCTTGGTTCCTACCGTTCTTTTGTATGATAGTGAATGGTGCTTGGGGTACAGGGTGGTCCGCTAAGTAGCACCTTTGAGCGGAAACAATTATGTCGCGACATGCGTGGCAGCGGGCAACATGCAGTCTCATCGTCCAGATTGTACAAGGTGTTCCAATACTACAAAAGTTCAATACCTACCTGGCTAAAATGTATGAAACAGCCGTTTTTTTTCGCATTAACATTGTTGGTTTCTTAGAAAAAGTTATTCATATTGATGGGTATTTCAGCTCCCTGAAGTTTTAAGCACAAGTATTAGAACACCTTGTATATAGAAACTAAAGAAACTATATTTACCAAAAAATTCAAATTATACTTGGTCAAAAAGTGTCTTTACTCAATTGGAGAAAACTTCGAAGAATAACTATATTTATCGATACCTATGGATCAATAAGTCTAAAGTTCTTATTAAAGAAGGCACTGCTTCTTTATGTAACACTTATTTCTGCGAATAAATATCTTTTATCTTGGCTAACACATCCAGCTTAAACATGCTGGTTCCCTGGCTTAGTGATTCGAAAATACCACTGGAAATTTTACATATCAGCTTTAGGAATAGATTTGTGCATCGCACTGAGATAATGCTATTCAAAGGGTGCTGTGTTTTAACAGACGACATAAACGAATGGATACTCTATCTAATCCACGTATTTATATCATGTTGTCAAGGTGCTTTATGGCGAAGCCGTTGCACCGACCTAAATACCGCAAAGCTGTTTGAGAGTACTGGCATTGTCATCCACTTCTCATTCCTCACCCCCCGCTCCCCACTTCCCACACGCCCTCACGTAGGCGGAACTTCAAACGGGCTGTTCGGAATGTATTGTGCTACTTGGTTGTAAACTGAGAACTTACCAGATTAATTGAGCCATTTGTTTAAGAATCTGGTGCTATTTTGGCTAAGGTGTCTGATAAGTAGCTGGTACACACGGGTACAGATCATGCCAAGAAAAATAACGCTTCCTACAAGGACATGAAAGCGGACAGGTATACATAAATATACCTACATGTAAAAAATATATTTGAAAAAGCAAAGGTCAATTTGAAAAATCAAAACTGAATGTCAGTTCTCATAAAATGTTAACAGCGATCTGTTCTGATAATGGAGCCAAGGTGTATCCAACGGAACTCTTCAATAAATAGGCTTATAGAGTTGAACCTTGGTTACCATATCAATTTAGCAGGCGGTAGTCAGAAACAAGTCCAAATATACCTAATGTCTGGACTTGCCTCTGACTACCATCTGCTTAAATTTTTGGAGCGTTCGGTTAGCATCACGTGAACTCAGCTCGGGGCGAACCACTAGTTATAAATAATTAATAAATTCAAGTATAGTATCACAGAATAAATAATAGTGCTACGTAGCAGTTTTCCCTTATCTTTATGAGTCGACTGTACATCTGCCAGCGCATAGGTAAAGGGAGCCACGGGTGACAAGATAACACAAAGCTTGCTTCACATGTCAGAAACGGGTCCGGTTATCTGCCAGAGAACTTGATATTTTCGCTGGCTTTGTGAGGTTTTCTTTGAAGGATCAGCCAGATCTTGGAGATTTCACACGCCACTGCGCTCGTAGTGAGCTCAAAGTGAACTCAAAGTGAATTTGAATGGCATTGCTATCGATGCTTTTGACTGTGTTTCGATAATGCTTGAGAAAAGGAAATACAACAACTCAATTAGATAAATATATAATAGCATCTATATTTATAACTAGAACCGTCATCATCATCAGCCTAAGCCACCAATGACCACCAGTCCAAACAAAAAACAAAGTTCTATAACATGTGTCAAGTGCTCGAAAGGAGCCTCTTGAGGTGCATCTAAAATACTTTCACCACACTGTTTCGAAAGAAACTAGTAACACGACAAGAAGAAGAAGATTAGCCTAAAGAAGTCCACTGTCAGCCATAGGCCTCTTCTCCCACATTTACTGGAAGGATGATTCTGTGCACTCTCCATCCCGCGATCTTCACAATGCCGTCGGTTCATTGGGTAGGAGGGAGTCACCTTCGTCTTTCAGTTCTTGGTTGCCATTCGAGAATAGAATAGAAGATTTTTTATTCTACACACAAACACGGGTCGGACAAAACTGTGAATCATAGCAGGTACCTATACGGGTGGATTTTTAAGACGGGGCAGTAAGGGCAGGTACCGTAACCGTTATAGTTACAAGAAAATGTTTCTAAGAGAATATTCATAACTTTTTGAGATTTTCTGAACGTAGTCTGTGAAAAAAATTCTCAACTACCAAATATTTTTTTTATGCATATCGATCTTATTTAATGTAGGGATCAAAATACTCTATGGGACCATTTAAGGTATGAGTACTAGAAATGCCAGAAATCGCCAAAAACTTTTCACACACATTTTGTACGGAAAAACGATGAATGAACTCGAAATATTTTTTCAGGTTTTGTTGTCAAAAAGCCATTTTTTATATTACCCGACAAAGGAGAAGTCGTCAATCCACTGGTCCTCTGTCGGAAATTTCACATTACTGCTTCTGTTAATGCTGCCGTTCCGGCTTGTTGTTATAACATATCCCCGTGGATCGTGTTATCGCCCTGCCTGCCGGGCAGGGTAACTTAGAATGACTATACGAGTCTTTGTTTAATGCTTTGCTGTACAATTTATATTATCCCATACCGGAAAAGTGATGGTTTTTTTCGCATACTTGGGCAATGTTACATATCTGCCAGTGAGAAACGCCATAATATAATTGGTGCATTATTTATTTAGTAGTATTCTGTGAAGTAGACCCTCGGGCTATTGGGCATAATACATTGATTAATAAAAAATGTTTACATTCGAATTTTAAACATAAATTACTTTACATTACATAAAAATCGTATAATTAAACTAGTGGCTTCCCGCGGCTTCGCACGCGTTGAAGTGGTGAGACGTGATTGAGCCACAAACATCCAAACATCGTCACTTTCGCATTGATTTGTATATTATTACATGACAAATACAACAAAGACACAGAAAATATGTTTCTACCCCAAAAAAAAACGAAACGAAACAGCTTCACGACTTTGATCCCCAGGCACGGTAGATACCCTCAGATCTCTTCGTACCAACTCAAGATTCCCGTTTTCAGAATGTCCCTTACGAACATTGACGCCTCGTTGTATCCTTTTTACTCGGGCGCAACGAAGGAGGGTAACGTTATAGGGGTTGTTTTCGAAAATCAAACTGTCTTTTTGTTATTTATCCACACACACTGAACACATTTTCTTTTAGTTTGAAGTTAATTACACTACGCGTTAAAAATCGGTAGTTTTAAATTATTGAAAACTTGATTTAAAATTATTTATAGTGGAGTATTACCCCTTTGCAGGCGTAATTATCAAAAATTTTAAGTGTCATTCTTAATTATTTATTTCTTAGTATAGAGGTATTTACCCCAAGTTTTAAGTCAATCGCACCACGTGTTAAAAAAAGGAATTCTATTTTTCATACAAATAGTTTCAACCCTTTTTACACCCTTAGGAGTAGAATTTCCAAAAATCCCTTCTTAGTACACCACTACGCCATAAGAACTATGTACTCTTAAAATTTCAAGTCTCAAGGACCAGCGGTCAAAAAACTCCCATACAAACTTTTACATCCCTTTGCACACTTATTAAGGGTAGTTTTGAAAAACTAAAAATGTCTTTCCTTTTTATTTACCTAGAAGTACATGTACTCCAAGTTTCAAGTTTGTAGGTTCATGGAATACTATTTTTCATACAAACGTTTTCAACCCTTTTTACACCCTTAGGGATTGAATTTCCAAAAATCCTTTCTTAGTACACCTCTACGCCA
The DNA here is from genome assembly GCA_932294275.1 of Chloroclysta siterata. NCBI lineage: Eukaryota > Metazoa > Arthropoda > Insecta > Lepidoptera > Geometridae > Chloroclysta > Chloroclysta siterata. Next base: position 15,231,225 of record OW028588.1, read on the forward strand.
TAAGACCTATGTACTCTTCGAATTTCAAGTCTCTAGTACCAGCGGTTTAGGCTGTACGTTGTCTATATGTCAGTCAGTCAGTCAGTCAGTCAGTCAGTCAGTCAGGACTTTGATTCTTATAGTATTAGAGATAATAAATAAATGAAATTAATTTCTTATTCTTATACAATAAATTCCTAACAGGACCATTCTATTCTATTATGATAATCAATGATAAACACAACACAAACTTAACTAAAAATGTATTTTAGCTAAAATAATTAAAAGTTATCTTTATAAAAGATTTGTCTTAGACAGGTCTAAGACTAAGTCGTGAACGCTTGGTATAATAACCTACCTACATTGCAAGAGACTGGTGCCGAAGATCATTTTTTACAGGTCACCACGGCCTCATTCCACGAACGCTAGGCACAGTTTCACTGAAGAAGATTGATACTCAACTGTAGCAACTTTTCTAAATAACTCCGTTTACGAGCGTTTTAAAACAAAACACGGCGAAGCTCCTTGTCCCGCTCGTTTGGAACTGCGTTACAAGCGGCTATTGTCGACTCGCGTTGATGTCTTGGAGCTAAACGTTTTCAGAATAAAGAAAACTCCAGTTGGAGAATGAAGCTATATTTTAACTTTAAAGTGTGTTTGAAGATGTCTATTCTAATAGAAGAACAACGACGTTCCGTGAAATACGGCCTTCACAGTTCAGTTGGTAGTAGTTCTGCCTTCTGCGCCGTGGCCGTGGGTTCGATCCCTACTGAGAACAAACAATAATAATTGTGTGATAAACATAGATGTTTGTTCTCTGACTGGGTGTTTATAATATTATAAGTTTGTATTTTTATTTATATAATTCCCGCTAGACTGCCGGTGCTCTTGGAATACTTACAGAATACCAATTACTACAAAACGTGGGGATATGCCAATTTTAATTATTGGACGTACCTTTGACTACCCCCCTTAGAAATCTGCAAAGGTTTTTTGTTAGTGCTTGGATATTTACTGTACCATGGGAAATGCAATAAAATGCAAAATATATCAAAAACAATAATATACAACTTAGGGCTAATATCGTTCAACATGTGAGATAGACTAGGTATCTATATACTAATTAAATCACAGACACATGAGGAATAAGGTAGTCTTTGGTCAAGTGGAACTGGCACCTAGAGACACCTAGCTTTAAGACGTTTCAAAGCGATCCTTGTGATTTTATTGAATAAATACCTTTTGACTTTGACTTTGACTTTTACATCTGTATGTCTCAACTTCGTGGACGCAGGTAATTGCATTGTTGGACAGGTTTATATCATGCGTGACTTACGAGGCAATGCTTTGTTATAGATGATGGTTACTACTTAACATCAGGTGGGCTATCTGGTTATTCAATAGCAAGTAATATAAAAAAAAACTTCATCACTAGGTAAAACCTGTATCATAAACTTCAAAATTAGTTTTTTTAATCAAAGCACCATAAATTTCCGATTTAGGCCCTAAATATAAAAGTACCATAATTTCTATTTAGGACTTAAACAAACAATCGTTTCAGATCTAATAGAAAAGCAATTTTCTCCGACAAACACATAAATTACATAATTTATTATGCTCTTCCTTAACTTCGGCATTATTTACAGTCTCTTAAACTTGTTAAGGCAGCGTTCCACTCAGAGCTGTGGGTAATTTTTTTAACTACTGGCAAGGAACACGTCGATGGCCCACCTGATGTTAAATGGTAACCATCACAGTGCAACAGCTAATTTAAAGTAACTTTAAAATTACTTCACTTAGTTTTTTTTTCTGCTAACTATTATTTATGACTTGGCCTATCACCCGGTTTAGGTTTCTGGTGACGTCGGTTTCTGGGACACGCTGTATAGATACGTAAATATTATAATATTATGAGTCGACTAGTTTCAAAACTGGCAATATGACTTTTGCAAAAATGTTGGTAAATTAAAAAAAAGATTGCCACGTTTGAATTTAAAGTTTTACAAATCCGGATTTGATCCCAACCTATTCACCAACTACTACTATTCCTAACCTTTTATTTGCTTATGATTTCATTCAGCATTTTCAATGACAAATTGCCGGATTTGATAGCCAAAGTCAAACTCGGTCTGACTCGAGTCAAAGTCAAAGACGGTTTTATTCAAAATTATCTGTGCTGTCATATCAAGAAGTCGTTTTGGACAAAAGGCATAGATTGCCGCATTTGAAACTAGACGACTCAATAGGTATACCTATGATAAATCATAAGAATATAAGGAAAGAAAGTAAATTACTCGACTTCATTTGAACATCGTGTGTTCTCGCTCTAATGACAGTTTATTCACTTACCCAGACTCTCAAGATGTTTTATGCCTTAAATTATAACCTCTTTCGTGTTGTTTAGATAATCTTATCAAGTCTGGAAAATGTCGACAGGTAATAGATATCGTTTTTTAAGCTTTGGCATATTTTACGGTAAAAACATGGTAAAAACAGTGTTTCAGTGGGATAATGCAGCAATTGAGGCCCGTTAGCATTTTTTAATTACTGTAGTGAAAATTTACCGTTTTGCTCAATCTGGTTAACTAGAACAAATTCAAGATATTTCAAGATATAATATAATGAATGCCTTAATTAAATGATGATATCTAAAATGAATATAATGCATTGTATTTCATATCCTATAATTTAATTAAGTAGATGTTCGAAATGACAACCATTTTCAATACATTTTCATTTTTAAGTATAAGTTTTTAAATCTATGCATTCAGTTTTTCTTGTCACTAAAATCGATGACATGGTTCCTAAGAACAGATCTTTGTATGTCTTATAGTTACAGACTTGCCCATACTGACCGATCTAAATGGGCCACCTTGTATAATAATTACACCCAGAGAGTGAACAAAATTGTGTTCATCACACAAATGTTTGTTCTCGGCGGGAATCGAACCCACGGCCTACGGCGCAGAAGGCAGAGCTACAACCAACTTCACATCTTTATGCCTCAGAATGTTTACCACAGTTCTCATATTCATATACTCTGTAACCAAACATGAGGGCCGCTAATTGGCTTCTCTGATAACATATATTACTTTCCAATTAGAGGTAAATTTCAATAAGCTGTTGGTCTTCCTTAAAATAAATTATTAAATAAATCATCATTCACTTTACAATGAAGTCTTCTTACACTCGTGTTTTTTATACTATTTGCTTGATGGAACAAGCATTAGGCCTACCTGATGTTGAGTGGTGACCATGAGACATACAGATGTTTGCCCTCATGTCCCTGTAATTTCACCGGCATCCACCACTCAAACCGAAACACAGGCGTGCTACTTGGCGGCAGAGTTAAGCGAACACTTCCGAGGTTGCCTGGAAGAGATCGCTCTCAGCGATAAAGCCGCCCATTGTTTTGCCCTTGACCCTGTATTTTGTTTCTGTATGGTGAACAATAAAGAGTTATCTATCTATCTATCTATCTAACACTTGTAGTCACTTTCGTCTCAGTGCAACAATCTCAGTTCAATCCCTGAAGCCGGCTGCAACTCGTCTGACGTCTTCAGTAAAAATGCCAAGCTCCATTGACCCATAAAACGACCGAATAAATCTCTTCAGCTAACGAGAAACAACGCTATTTCTCAGACGCAACGATTAATGTTCTCTTTTCTATTCTAGCGAGTAATTACATGCAATCTTAGACCTTATGGGTATTAATTTTCTAATTTTCCACGAGCATTTTCCTTTGCAGCTGTAACTCCACATTACTGTTGAGGGGAATTTATCTGGGGACAGGCAGCGCCATTAGTTCCTATTACGATCTAGGACGGACTTTGCCTGGCTTATTTTAAAGCCTAGCTTCTAAGATGCATAGCAAGCGTAGTTTCCAGTAAACTTCAAGAAGGTTCCGTACCATATGAAGAATAAAAAAACCCCAATGGAATCACTGTGTTATCCATTTACGCATTTGATAGCAAAATTAGAGATGAGTTCGAAAAAACTCAGATTTCGGGTACTGAATTGAGTTATGAACGATGCCCAACCACCAAGTATCAGAGAATAATATTACTTATACAATACAATACAAAATCTTTCTTTTATGCCACACGTAAATACAGTTTATAAAAAATGCAAGAAAAGACATTAAAAGTAAGTAAGTGACATAAATTGGCCGTCACTCAGCACAAATGCTACTATAACGCTGATCTTCCGTGACACCGTTGCAATTATAGTAAAATAATAATAGGTATTCTTATTCAATTCTAATAAAAAAAACCATAGTTACAATAAAACATCATATCAAAAAGAAAATATTAAAATGATCCAGCCAAAATATCGTACAATTTAGTGTCAAAAAACTACGGGTATTCATAAACCTCGATTCAGACAGTCAGACCAAGTCTGTTCTTATAGGCAAAAACTCTTAGTTTTATAACCGGCGTTTGTTTTTGTACAGAATAACCATATAATTTCATCTTACGAAGCCAAACGAGCTCACAACTTGCCCAGAGCTCTTTGTAAGGATAACCGCAAGCGTGGCCTACGAGAATTGCAGAGAATAATAAAAGATCCTAAGCATGCATAGATGTGAAAGTGGCTAGCGAGATATATCATTAGTGTTCCCGCACACGGGCCTCCGGCCACAACCACGAAACGCCGCCACTGGCATATTTCCTGTAGTTTTCATACATTTTACATGGACTAGCCGCACACGTTTGACGCCAGTAGCCGCCACACGCTACAAATCGTTGCTGCTCGCTTCGTATGAAAACTACAGGAAATATGCCAGTGGCGGCGTTTTATGGTTGTGGCCGGAGACCCGTGTGCGGGAACACTAAGCTGACGCGTAGTTTTGTTTGTGGCGTCGTCGCCTGTCGTCTTACCGTGATGTGCAAGCGTCATTGTGAAAATAAATAAATACAGTCAGACATTTTTAACTCAGTCCCTAGCCTCAAACAAAGTATTTTTTAGTAAAGGAATCTGAATAGCTGATGGCAAATGTAGACGCAATATTTTAGATTTAACACAATTTGAGTACTATAGAAGGGCTTCATGCTAAAGCATTTTCTACCAGCCAACAAATGTATAGTATAAGTGTACTAAGTACAAGCTAACCCAGTAAATACCATTGAACACCCAAATATAATACGTATAGAATAATTGTAGTAATTATAAGCTAACCCAGTACATATCATCGAACACCCAAATAATAAAGTAAAGCGTGTCACACACTACGCAGATACGGTAATATTTTATCTGCGTATAAAAACTTATCTGAAAGTATCACACACTTCGCAGAGACGATAATTTACGAAATGATACATTCACGCGGAATCCTCAAACTGGCTATACTTGTTTTTTGGTGAGGATCGTATTACAGTGTGTTACAATCAGTTCGCATTTATTGCTTCTGGATTTATTATTCTGCGTTTACATTTAGACATTCGCGCTGCCATTCGCGTGGACGGAAATGTTGTCTTTCATATGTCTGCGGCAGCTACGCCGGCAATGTGTGTTCACGCAATACGGGCATCGCGAGTGGACATGGAAGTGGCCTGTTTACATTCTCGGATTGCCCAAATCCCTTTCCATGTCTCTGCACATTTCCACGGACATGAGCTGAGTTTAAACGGGGTATTAGACAGCTCCTCAGAGGAGGATTATCTTTATAAAATCTGCCGATCAAATCTTAACATCGGCAGATGTTATCTGCCGATATATTTGTATACATAGATAACATCTGACCATCTTTCGATATATGTCGGTGCCTACAGATACTTGACTGTAAAATATATGTTATCTGCGTAGTGTGCGTTGCTCCTTGAGTTTAATATAGAGAGCGATATTGACAGATACGCGCTCAGATACAGATATCTTACCGTATCTGCGTAGTGTGTGACGCGCTTTAGCAGTGGAGTTTCAGTTCCACCCGATAAACGTCCGTTATTGTTTATATAAGCCAGAGGTAAGCATAACAAATTCATGCGCAAGGAAATACCAGGGCGAGAAGTACTTTACTACAATGCGAACACGAATTCCGACTGTAAAAATTATTTGTGAGCTCTACGGGGGGTATTCTGAAGGCACTCGCCTATTTTACGTTTAGTGACGAAACTCGACCTACTTAGCTCTGTATTATGCTATTTAATATTATTGTAGTGCAAATAAAAGACTTCATTATCATCATCACGCTGAAGAAGTCCACTGCTGGACATGGGACTCTCGATCACATTTTCAGGAAGAATGATTCTGAGCCCTTTGAAATGGCCCACCTGATGTTAAGTGGTAACCATAACCTATAACAAAATATTGCATCGTAAGTCACGCTCAATTCAATAGGAACGCGCCCTACGATGCACCAATCAAATCATCATCATTCAATCTCTTCAATATCGTTGGTTAATCAGGTAGAGGGCGCATTCATTTTGGTCGCCATTTTAGAACTTTTATTCCCAATCGGTTGTTGGTTGACCTTTATGACCTATCCATTTCCATTTCAACTGACTAGTTTTGTGAACAATATCGGTGTAATATTTAAAAGATACAATCATTTACGGATTTCTCCATTTGTTATTCTATCACGTAGTATAACCCAGACCTAGTTATTAAAAAAAGGTTAAAATAATTTAGTAATTGATCGAGTGAGCGAAGCGAACGGAGATCTTAGTTTCAACTTGGGCGATTTGGCATTTTATGTATGTATGTATGTATGTGTGTTTGTCTGGCCATAATTTTCGAACCGACGATCCGATCTGCATGAAATTTGATAAGTCGATAGTTTGTACTTGAGAAATTTACTGGTAATGAACGACTTGTTTTCTACGGTTTTTTCTAGATCCATCTCACAAAGTATTAATTATCATTAAAATTTATTTATTCAGATATCAATAGATCCATTTAAACTTAAAAATAACACATAATATAAGTAGATAGCAATACCCCTAATGAAGGTATATTATCGTGCCACTTCATATTTTATACTAATTGCTAATCGATCAAATTTTCATTGAGTGAGGCTTATACGAAAGGTGCTTAATACGAAAGGTGAAAACGTTATATTTACATCGTTTTACTTTATAGAATACCATCACAAAGTTCTTATCAAAAATATTATTGTGAGTCATACAAGTTTTCCTACATAAAAGTTTGGTTAAGTACGTCAGTAAAATTAGTTTAATATATTTTTTGGGTAGAAAACTCATTTGGTACAAAATGATATTTTGCTGAACTTTTGTAAAACTAACTCAGTAACTTTGTTGTTTTCGAATTTTCATAACTAAATTAAAGTTTATATTTTTTTAAATTTTGATTTTGTGAGATGTGGTTTTACGGTTGTCTGTGTCTTAAAAATCAGAGCTAGTTGATTGAGTGAGCGAAGCGAACGAAAATCTTACAGTTAACTTGGGCAATTTGGCATTGTTTGTATGTATGTATGTTTGTCGGGCCATAACTTCAGAACCGTTGATACGATCTGCATGAAATTTGGTAAGTCGATAGCTTGTACTTGAGAAATTTACAGGTATGAGTAAAATAGGAAAACAAGTTATTAAGGTACGAAGTTTTTTAAGGGGGAAAAAATAAAAAAATACACAAAAATATCAAGTTACATGTCCTATGAAAGCCTTTTGTACAAACATTTTTACTTTTTTTCTAGGATACCCGGGTTTTGTTACACAGGACGGCCTTTGCTTTTTCTTATTTTTTTTAACTGTAACAAATTAAGAAGATACTCAATTCTCATAAAATGGTGACAGCGACCTGGTCTGATGATGGAGCCAAGGTCTGTTCAACGGAACTCTTCAGTAAATAGGCCAATTCAGTTGAAACTTGATTACCACATCAAGTAGAAGGTACTTTAATTATCCTTTTTTGGATCCTTTGATCCGATCTGCACGAAATTCGGTAGGTCGATAGGTTTTACGTGAGAAATTGTTAGTTAGTAAGATAGTCAGAGGCCAAATGTCGAGTTTGGTATCAATGTAAGACTGGAGCGGACATCACGAGATCTCAGTTCGGTAGACACGGATTAAGGCGAAGACAACTGTTTGCATAAGTACGAAAACTAGTAAAGCAAGCTTTTGAATAAGAAAATTTGGATCGATCAAAGTTAAATTTTACTACATTTGGATGATTGCGATTTAAAAAAAAATAATTTTGTGAGTTTATATCTTTCAACATGTTGAAACGTGCGAGCGAGAGGTACATTAGCACTAGTCATCGTCTTGACTAGCACTAGCGCGACGCGACTGTTAGCGACTGTTAGCACCAGCGCGTTAGCTGGTGATACCTTATAAGTTTGAATGATATTGCAAATACATTTATGTATACATCTTAATCCTTCGCCTTCCCTTGCTCACGTCCGCACGGTTTGTACCGGCATTACGACCCCAAATAGCATCGGGAATCTTTAATAGCCTCTGGAGGCTATTCAGGACGACCAACTGCGGTCTATCTAAGGCCTCCTTGTTTTAACTGGAGTTGAACAATATAGCTGGACCATAATGGCGCTAATTGCTGAGATAATGGGTACAGGCAGCGACATAAGTTAATTTACAATATCAGATTTGCAATAAGACTTATTGTTCAATGTTTGTATTTATAATGCTTTGAGTGGGTGACCGTTGGGCTCTCGTGAGACTACTGTGGCCTAATCAAGAACGAATTTGACGGTAGTCGCGTAAACATATCGTATCCTTAACTACAACAGAATAAGGTCGATTATCGCTAGGATACCTGCGTTTTATTTTTATACAACTAGCTGATGGATCAAGCAGATGTCCCACCTAATGTTAAATGATAACCATCACCTATAACAAAGCATTGCTTCGTCACGCACGATAGGAACGTGCCCGAACGATGCAATTCCCTGTGTCCATCAACTTGAGGCATACAGATGTTAAGCCTCATGTGCCTGTAATTACACCGGCAACCACTCTTCAAACCGAAATATAGCAACGCTGCTTGGCGGCAAAAGAGGCGTGTAAAAGAAAAAACGACGTTACTCAAGACTTATTTTACTTAAAATCGTAGAAGATAAATGTTTGGACATCTTCTACAATATGACAGCTACATAAAAAACATCATTAAACGAAAGATTGAAGGAAAGCGATTTCACCGGGAGTCCAAGGTTGCGCAACTTTGTCGCGCAACCGTGGTCTCACAGTGAAATAAGGTTCAGAATATCGAAACAATTTTCGTACTCCAATCAGTGGACTTCGATTAACAGATTAGTAGATACTTATATAAAAAACACAATTAAAAAATAGAAAACAGAAAATAACATGCTTACAACTTTTGATACCTATAGGCACGGTAGATATCCCCTCAGATCTCAGTACCAAGTACTAATTCAGATTCTTTTTCACTTTTTCTTTCAGACATTAAGGAGGGCTAGTCAGAGGTACGTCTATACCGTCTATGTACGTTCATTGAGGTACTCTAAGGTTGTGGAATGCGCTCCCTGCGGATGTTTCCCTGGAGAATACAGCATAGGGTTCATGTTCAAAAAAGGCGTTCTAAAACATTTAAAGGGTCAGCAACGCGCGTGTGTCACCTCTGGTGTTGCGTAGGCTACGGTAACCGCTTCCCATCAGGTGGGCAGTACGCTTGTTTGCTTACTTGGTGGTATAAAAAAAAAAACACCTTTGGCACAAAAAAAAATATAGTTGTTGGTATTCCATACGTGACCAGTGGCAAGCCCGTTTCCACTGCTAGAACACTAACAGTACTGGTCTCAGCATCGCAAGGAATATTCTAGGCTTATTTCTAGTATCAGAATGAGTTACTGGTTTCTAAAACCTTGCTGTTTTCAGTGAATTATGTTCCTCCAAAGCTCCATACATTATTTTAAACTACATAGAATTTTCGTGATATGTAATGCAGTTTTCATAACAAGATAATTCTTGTATTATTTTGTTAAAGGCACATTGGATAGACCAACATCAAAAAACTGGCTGGAAACTCTTAATTACGTTTGAGAGTTGCAAAGCTTGTCCATAATTTCGCTAACATTTCGCTAATGTTCAGTGCAAAACAAAATGCTATTTAGAAAGTTTAAAATAGTTATCTGCCATGGAACTAAAGTCGTGGCTCATTTTCGTAAAGTTATGGTAGTTATTATATAGTTATTCTAACTTTGCCATACGCTTTGTACCAGTTTATGTTTAGGTAGAACGTTTGTTTAACTAGTTAGTAGCATTCAATGTATTTGACAGCATTCACGGCTCAGTTGGTAGTAGCTCTGCCTTCTGTGCTGGCCGTGGGTTCGATCCCCACCGAGACGAGCATTTGTTTGTTGAACATACATGTTTGTTCTCTGTCTGGGTGTTATGTATTATAAGTATGTAGTTTTACGTGCCTATGAGTAGTACGTTTCAGTGTGATACTTGCGTTTTTACTGATAACATAAGTTTTTTTTGTTTCATTTACCTTAATCACGTCAACAGCTTCACAGATTTAAATATATCTAGAAATTTTATAAAAAAAATCTGTTACATAATTTTATTGTAAAAATAAAACGTAATACTCTCTTCCAAAGGTCGCACTGAAAATATTTCTTTACAATCTGTACTACAAAAGCCGTTAGTAAATGAATAAATACACAAGTTCTGAATCCTACGAAGCAATTGCTGCGAAAATAATCATTCCGCAGGTTATGGGTCTAAGCGGCTATTTGCACTGGGTCCACATTAATTTCCATGAGCCGTGTGGTACCTGCGTGTAAGATGTCCGTGTTGATTAAATTAGACCCCCGGGCATGGATGTGTCGGCAGAATTTCCGACCATGGAGTGCAGAAACTAGTGGATTATATTATACTAACTGACTCAGAGCTTGAACGCTTGAGTCATGATCACCGACCAGTCCAGCCTGAATCCCTAGAATGTAATTGAATATACGTTTATTTAGCATCAGCATAACAATAGCACACAAGCCAGAAGTCAGTCAACGATTTAGGTAACTGTATGTTAGACTGTTCTAGTTAATAATAGACAAAAATAGACATTTTGTTCTTGCCGTCCTCTATTCTGTCAGCTCTGTTGCTTGTTTTTTTAGAGTTCACAAAACATGCATCAATTAATTGCCATAAGCAATAATCATCGTACTTTTCACTTTTTACTCTCTAATTTTTCATTTAATTTACCTGTTTATTCAATACCATGTTATTTTTTATTTTTTATTTTTTTAATATTAAATATTGTATTATTGTTATATTTAGGTTTGGTTTAGTTTGAATCGTCCGTGGCATCATCCATGGCTCTGATGGAAGACCAGCGTTGGTTTGCAAACAACTTATTGCTGAATCAGAGTCACACACAAAGTTATTTGTTTTCTTTGTATCTACTTTAACTTTTGCTGTCGTAAATAAATAAATTTTATTTCTTTCATTCTTACATACATAATTGATCGAGTGAGCGAAGCGAACAAAGATCTTAGTTTCAACTTGGGCGATTTGGCATTTTATGTATGTATGTATGTATGTATGTATGTATGTATGTATGTATGTTTGTCTGGCGATAACTTTAGAACCGTTGATCCGATCTGCATGAAATTTAATATGTCGATAGCTTGTACTTGAGAAATTTACTGGTAAGTATATGAGTAAAATCGGATGAAGGGTTTTTGAGATATGGGGTTTTTAAGGGGGCAAAAATAAAAAAAAGTTACATAAAAAAATTAAGTTACATGTCATATGAAAGGGCTTTGTTTGGACATTCCAAAACAATTTTTACTTTTTTTTTGGGACTCCCGGTTTTTGAGATAAAACAAAAAAAGCTAAAATAAGATAACCAGCGATCCAAGAGCTCCCATCTCTAAGAGTTTCGTTGACATCAAGGTTTTTCTACTGGTCGGTCAATTCCTTTGCTTTTTCTTATTTTTTTTTCTTGAAATAAATAAAAGAGGTAGTCAGTTCTCATAAAATGGTGACGACGACCAGGTCTGATTATGCAGCCAAGGGCTGTTCAACGGAACTCTTCAATAAATAGGCCAATAGAGTTGAAACTTGGAAACCATACCAAGTTAGTAGGCGGTAGTCAGAAAAAAGTCCAAAGATAATGTTTGGACTTGCCTCTGACTACTGCGTACTCAAAGTTTTGATGCGTTCGTCGGGTCGCATCACGAGATCTCAGTTCGGGGCGAACTACTAGTTAATGAGTTTTCTGAAAATCACTTTTGCCTTATTTAGTATATGCGTATCACCGCATATCTATGGCACATAAAGGTTTAAGAACCGCGCTACGCCTTATATTTAGTGTAGTTTGTCTTGGCAACCTTATTGTAGGAATTCCAAGGAAATGTTATATTGCCGGTTGCGTAACTTTGGGACGGCTGCGCACAGGTGGAATAAGTTAATTCATAGCCAACGTGGAGGAAAGGTACTTATTAAATCAGTAAATCATTTTTCGCCGGAATTTGTCGACGAATATGAAACATAATTACTCTCGCACTATCTTTTTTTTAATACATTTATTGTATATCTAGGTGAACGTGCTATAAACTAAAAAACTGAAAGACAAACTGAACATAATATGGAGAAATCGGAACATCACAAAAGCAACAAAAATCCGCCTTGTCAGATCACTAGTATTTATCATATCGGGAGGGTGTGAAAAGGAAAATAGACGCTCTCTAAATGTGGTGCTGCAGAAGAATGCATCATGAACCGAAGTCCGCACCAATTATTCCATACTTCAAGACCTTGGCATCAAGCAGCGTCTATCATCCACTGTGCAACCGCGTATTCTCACCTTCTTTGGGCACGTGTCAATCATGGAGAGGTTTCTATTAAATTGTTTCTACAGCACCTTGCGCAAGCGGTGCACATCCCTGGGGCGCAGAATCCGGGCCAGCTCCAACGGCATACTGAATGTGTTTTCAACCAGATTCGACTGCGAGTACCTAAACCACTGTGCTGGTATCTACTTTAGGTACTGCGTATGTCCCATACAAATGCAGTGCCTAAAGTAGATACCTAGCATTCATTTCTGCCTGTTTGTAATGTGCCTATGTTGTTATTTATCAAACATCTAGTGGTAAAGGGGGCAAAAGAACGCGTGGCAGGTCACCCATGAGATGGACGGACTAGGTCAAGACAACCATCGATATTCCCTTGAACGAGTGCGCCAGAAGAGCAGCGGTGCGAAAGGAATGACGGATTTTTTTAAGAAAGCCATTGGCCAAACATGTCGACCACGATCACTCTCCAAAAAGTCATAAGACCAAAAAAAATTGTTTAAAAATGTATGTGCACAATGCCAGTACTCTCAAACGGTGAAGGAAAACATCGTGAGGAAACCGGCATGTCGTGGAACCTATAAAGTTCTATAACATGTGTCCAGTGCTCGAGAGGAGCCTATTGAGGCGCACTTAAAATCCTTTCACCACACTGTTTCGAAAGAAACTAATGACACGACAAGTGAGAGAGAGAGAGAGTGATAAGACCAAGAATAGTGCATGCCAAGCGAATTATCAATTAACATCAGGTAAATACGAACCGAGCGTGAAGAATTGGTTCGCAACTATGTTTAACGGCAAAGTTTAAAACTTTTAGTGCTCCTTCCCAAGTCCCGAAACTTAAAAAAAAGTTATGTTGGGAGTGCTTTTTAATGAGATTATTTTCTGCTTTAAGCTGCCTTTAAGAGGCTGACAACCGTTAAACAACTTCTCGCTCACACTTTTTAACATTTTCGAAGATATAAAATCACTGAATGTGGTTACTGGTTATGAACGATCTCAGACAACCAAGATCAAAATCAAATCAAAACGGTCTTTATTCAGTACAATCACAAGGATCACTTTGAAGCTTCGGAGACTAGAATATTTTATTGGAAAGGTTTGGTAAAAATATCATTTGTATCCAAAATAATTTCATACCAAAGTTTGATTAAGTAAGAAAACTAAACCAAGTGTAATCAAGCGTGTTTTAGCTCCATAAGAAAATTACTGATTTATTAAATAAATTGGGATAAACAATTTATCCCAAAAAAAATATCTATTCGTTCTTACACCGAATAAAGCTGCCATTGCAACGTCTACTTTGTCTCTCACATTAACTAAAAGATTGCTCGAAAAATAAATATAAGGTTGTTTTTCATCAACTTAATTCTGAAAATTTGTGAAACTGTTGCGAGCAAGTGTAAAGTACACCTTCCACTAAAACTATTAACATTTAGAACTGTATTTATTAATACAACTTGCTGATGGAATAAGCTTATGGCCCACCTGATGTGAGGTGAACCATCACCTATAGCAAAACATTGCCTCGCAAGTCACGTACGATGAAACCTGCCTTTTTCGGTTTCGGTGTCAAAGAGAGCGTGTTTGTTTGGTATGTTTTCACGGCTAAATGACTAGGTATTTTTTTTTATGCAACTAGCTGATGGAAAAAGTAGATGGCCCACCTGATGTAAAGTGGTAACCATCACCTATAACAAAGCATTGCCTCGTAAGTTACGCACAAAAGAAACGTGCCCTACGATGCACTGCTCTGCGTCCATCAACTTGAGGCATACAGATGTTAAGCCTCATATGCCTGTAATTACACCGGCAACCACCGAAACACAGCGTTGCTGCTTGGCGGCATGAAAAGGCGTGGTGGTAGTACTTCCCCGGACGAGCCCTTCACAAAGAGCTCTACTATTCCTAAATAATCCGTATATTACTAAACAAGTATTATTAAATAAAAAAAACGTTTCAAAGTGATCTCTGTAATTTCAGTCATCATCATCAGCATCATTCTGAAGAAGTACACTGCTGGAGTTGCCTTCTCATGTATTTCCAGAAAGAACGATTATGAGCCTCCTTCACCGACTTCCCGCGATCCGCATGTCATCGGTCCATTGGGAATGGGTGATTTTCGTCAATAATTAATATTATTACAGGCATATATTATTACTAGCTATAACCCGGCTTCGCTCGCACTCTGTTACTTTAGAACTTCTTTAACCTTTCTTTATAGATACCTACTTTATTAAAAATACTCTAAATAGCCGGGCGGGCTGCTAGCCCCCTTGGGGGTTGAATTTTGAAAAAATATTCCTTAGTGGATGCCTACGTCATACGAGAAAAACGTGTGCGAAATTTTAAGTTTCTAGCCCTAAGGGTTTAGCCTGTGCGTTGCGTTGATACATCAGTCAATATATATATAGATAAACATGCATCTTACGTGTCTCATAGCGCTCCAGTGGACAGTAACCTCGATAAAATGTTGACTAGTGAGAACTGGTGTAAAAAGAATAAAGCGCGAGTTCATGAAAGTTGATCAAGACGTCGTAATTACTCGCTCGTGGCGCTCTAGGGAACTTACTGTGGAAGCAAGTTTAAGCAATCTAGGTACAGTCAGCTACCGCAGTGTATTAATTCATAGCCAAGATCTTTCTTGTCGTGTCACTTGTTTCTTTCGAATCAGTGAAAGGATTTTAAGTGCGCCTTTAGAGGCTCCTTTCGAGCACTTGACACATGTTATAGAACTTTTTAGTTTCTACGACATGCCGGTTTCCTAACAATGTTTTCCTTCGCCGGTGGAGATACTGACATTTTGCACATACAAGTTTGAACAGAAAAACTCCGGTTTTGAACCCACGACCTTAGGATCGTGAGGTGGGGCCGCTACCACTAGACCATCTCTCTAGCCAAGATACAAGATGTCATTAGCATCATCAAATTATTAGGCTATTGTAACAATAATTTATTAACAAAGCCCTTAAGATACGAGTACCCAACTTGGTGTATATTATATTATAAGTCGGAGCGTCGTCAATGCGTGCAATATTATTCTTCACTAGCTGGTGCCCGCGACTTCGTCTGCGCAGAATTAGTATTTCGGGTAGCTTATATTAGCGTGGCGTAGTACATATGTGTAACTCTAGCGGTTTTGGCAGCGCACACCAGAATAGCTCGCAGATGGTAGAATTTTTCCTACTTACTTGACACTTATATTTTGGACAATTCACACAATATCTTTATAAATTGTAGCTAGTAATTGTATATGTGTTATTCTGATGTATAAGCTATACTATTGTAAAGTTTCATTAAAATTCAATCAGTAGTTTTTACGTGAAAGAGTAACAAACATCCATCCATCCATCCATACAAACTTTCGCGTTTATAATATTAGTAGGATATTATTTTGTTATGCGCCATCTATTGGCTGTCGAATCAGTATGGAAACGTCAAGTGCCATTATCAATCACTTGTGAAGTTAATACTGAGAGGGCAGAGCTTGGGCAGAGGGTAGTTTTGTTATTCGTTTGTTATTTCGTTCGTTACTTGTTGGTTATTTCGTTATGGAAGCGATGGTTGTCATGGAAGAGTAAAAATGAGCGACTTTGATTCTGTTCCTGATCATGTGCCTGTAATTACACCGGCAACCACACTCTTCAAACCGAAACACAGCAACGATGCTTGGTGGCAGAAAAAGGCGTGGTGATAGCACTTCACCGGGCTAGCCCTTCACAAAGAGCTCTACTACTCTTAAAATGTCTACCAATTTCTGTGTTCTCTTATGGATTTTTTTATAAAATCGATCCTTTGTCAATATTTTATATTTGTAAATAATTTAATTCAAATTTCTCAAATACAACTATAACTTACTTTTCTCAAGCATATTCTCATTTCTATTCGAATGATTTTCAAGGTCCTCTTAATTACACCACACAATCAAGCTAAACTGCGGGTAATTATTGTGAATAGGTTCGCTTTTACAAAGGGCTTAAAGCCAAGTCCCTTGAAGTACCCCGTGTTGGCAATTACCAGTGCGCTACTAGTGAAGCTTGGAACATATCCAAGCCGTGTATTTTAATAAATATAGTCATATTCGATGATACTCGATTACCACGATTTATAATAACCCAGTTGGCAGCGCAAACACCCAATAAGTTTTCGATATGCAATTTCCAGTCAGTATAAAACTTCGAGGGCTTAGTTTCAAGCTCCTGGAACTTACCAGGTATTAGGTACCACGAAATATATTATAAAGGGTAGTACTACGCTACCTACTGGTATGGCCAGTGCGTACTAGTTTTTTAGGGTTCCGTACCCAAAGGGTAAAACGGGAACCTATTACTAAGACTCCGCTGTCTGTCCGTCTGTCACCAAGCTGTATCTCATGAACCGTGATAGTTAGACAGTTGAAATTTTCACAGATGATGTATTTCTACTGCCACTATAACTAAAAAAATCTGAATAAAATAAATGTTTAAGGGACGTTTATAACGAAAATAAAAATTCACATTTTTTGCCATTTTTATAGATAATGGTACGGAACCCTTCGTGCGCGTGGCCGACTCGCACCTGGCCGGTTTTTTTTACTACTTGCTGGTTGAACAAGAACAACACTCTTCAAACCAAACATAGCAACACTGCTTGGCGGCATAGTCACTGGATATCGGGGTACTCGAGTAGTATCGATTATAATAATTATGATTTAAAAACTCATCTAGCAGAGTGGTTTAGGTATGTACTTTACTTTACTAGATAGCAGTGGTAGTCAACATAAATATTTACAGTGATCTATTCAAGTGCTCGAAAAAAGCCTCTTTCTTAGACGGAGGGTATATAGTATATACCTACACTAGAAGGTACCTAAAATAATTTTTAACTTATTTTCATATTTATCATCTGTTGTTAATCTACTATACCTACCTACTGCTTCTTATTTGTGTTCTTGTTTGCCTTAATTATTGTACTTACCTAATACCTACTTCCATTCTACTGTACCTAATACCTTCTGCTTCTTATTTTTATTTTCTTGTTTGCCTTATTATATTACTGTACCTACCTGTACCTACTTCTGTGTGTAGTTTATCTGTTGGTGCTATTTATGTGTTTATGTGCTGTGTTCAAAATAAATGTATTTTCTTTCTTTCTTTCTTTCTTTTCTTTCACCACACTGTTTCGAAAGAACTAGGGATATGACACGAAGTGAATTCTTTCAATGTTCTGTTTTGGACTAAAAGTATATACTCTGTGCTATGGTATTTGTATTAATAATTTTAAGTGTAATTTAAAAAATAATGATAGTTAGATACTTTCAGTAAATACTTGTGAGCGTGACGAGCCAAAGTGACAGGTGAAAGTTAGTATTACAACTAAAGCAGTGACAAGT
Source organism: Chloroclysta siterata (assembly GCA_932294275.1). Lineage (NCBI taxonomy): Eukaryota > Metazoa > Arthropoda > Insecta > Lepidoptera > Geometridae > Chloroclysta > Chloroclysta siterata. Next base: position 15,249,305 of record OW028588.1, read on the forward strand.
CAAGTTGATTGTACAAAGTTTGACTTATTTCTAATGGATTTAAGAGACAGACAGAACTTCTTTAATAGAACCTCCTTTGACAGCCCGCAGGGGGGCTGAGAGGAAGGGGGGGGGACTTCGGGGAATGGATCATATTCATAGCTTGAATCGAGAGCAACGCTAAACTGAAAGTTATTTCCAACTCCGCAGAACTTCCCTCTAATTGAGATTAGGTGTTTGGGGCACAAACGAATCATATTATACATAAGCTATTCTAAACCTTAGCGCTGGGTTGTAAGAAACAAAATCACTCAGCATCTCAAAATTTCCGTGAAACGTCAGTTGAAATTAATTTGAAAGATCTCACTGTAAAATAGAATAATGCGAGAAAAGAATTAGTAAGCGAATTCTTTTCCTTTTTCAGCTTTTTATTTTTTAATATCTTCGTCAAAGAAGCTTTATTAAAATAAATGAAAAATTTCTAGAGATATTTGTAAAACTTATTATTGCTGTATTTTAATTTATTATTGTTCTTGTATTATGGACATCATTGCCTGATTAAAATAATTTTAGCCACAAGTTGGTCATGGTACATCCGTTTGGGATCATATTTGCCTCTAAGAAGGCAGTGGTGATTTTTATAAAAAAGAAAAATTAAAACAACGCTAGAAAAACAATTAAATAGAGAGCTGTTTCGTTTCAAATAAATTAATTTTCTATAATTTATTATTCTTGTAAATTATTGAATTGGAAGGTGAGGTCACTTTGTAGTACAAAAAGTACTACAAAGTGACCTCACCTTCCAAACGTAAACTTCAGGTCGTGGTTTCTGATCCAGTCGTTCACCAAAGGATTTTCTCTTTGAAAAGTTTATGTGCGCACTGACATTGCGCACTCTCAATCAGTTAAGAAAAACATCATGATAAATAAATGACATTATAATTCTAGCCGCAGTGATTTTTTTTATACTACCAAGTAAGCAAACAAGCGTACGGCCCACCTGATGGGAAGCGATTACCGTAGCCTATGGACGTTTGCAAAACCAGAGGTGTCACACGCGCGTTGCTGACCCTTTAAATATTTTAGAACGCCTTTTTGAAGAATCCCATGATTCTCCAGGGAAAACATTCGCACGGAGCGTATTCCACAACCTCAGAGTGCGCGGGAGGAAGTTCCTTGCTTGGGCTTGCAACATGTCATGCATGAAATACCGACTATGCAAAATAATATGAAGCGAATAAAATATTTTGACGTACCATGTACTATCGTCTAAGAATTAAGTTGGAACTTGGGGTACTAAAAGATCTCAGTGGGTATTTACAGAGGCTAAAGGGACCAAAGTGGGTGAGTATGGAACAAAAAATCACATTAGAAGCCATCTCTCAGAGTATGTTGGCATAAGTAATTTATTTCAAAAATAATTTAAGCTTATATCTTAATTAGCCTAAATGCTAGGAACAAATTGACTAAACATAACAAAACAAAATTTATTTTAAAAATATATCCCTAGTTAGATTAAACAAATCATTTTATTTATTTTATTTTATTTATTTATTCATCATCATTCTTACTCTATCCTTACAGGTTAACCTAATGCGATAGCGTAATTCCAATACAATTTTTATATTTAATTAAACAATCAAAAAACAAAACAAATGATTCGTTAGTTTCGTAGTTATACTTACTCACTACAATGGGGATTAAAATGCATTCGAATTCGGTTTTTTCTTGTTTTATCTCTTAATTAAAAGGTTAAATAAACTAGAACAAAATTTCTTTTGAAGTTCTTCAAAGGCGCAAGGTTCAATTTAAAATAATTAATCCTGTCCAAGATCAAGCCAAATTATTAAGATTAATCGGAGTTCGAGATATAAAAACCAGAATGATACAAGATTAATAAAACGAATGTAGAAATAAACTGACCATTATTATTTTAATTGTTTTTATACGGAAAATATTGGGATAATTAGAAGACAAGCAAGACATACCTGATATTGAGTGGTAATTCAATTATTTTGTGTGTCCATCCAGCAAAAAAGCAGATTAATTAGTAAAAGGAATTTCACTTATCAGATTTTTTTCAGAGTATCCTAATAAATTGTAGTTTTGTAGGCGTTTTTATTTGTTTATCGACCAACAAGTTAAACAGTGCTATATCAACGCTTTCCAAAGTTTGAGCAAGAGTGCAAAAAAATGATATTGCAAAAAAAATACGCTGAATATTATGAAAAGTTTTTTCGTTTTGTTTCATAATCATAATCACCAGTGGGCCAGAGCTGGTTCGGATTATAAAACAAATCCTTTCAGATAAATAGGTAACAAATCTATTCAATAACCCGATGGCCTTCGGCACTCGGGTATAAAAAGCGTTCTTTCCGAAATCGAATAAAAGTTTTCGGTATATTTTCATTTCAAGCAACAACAAATCACTGAGGTCTGAGGTCAATTGGGAGGGTAAAATAAATAAACTTCGCCAAAAGAGGGCTCGCAAAACTTTTGCTAGTTTCCAAGTTATTTCAGGGGAAATGTTTGTAGCTAGATCTCTACGCTTTTACACCTTTCTTATCACGTTGCGTTTCTAGGAAGAAGCCAGTATTGAATTAATAGGTTTTGAAAGTAATTTTATCTTAGGTCTACATTAAAAGCAAACAGTAACATAGGACCACCTCCGAAGTATGTATATAACTTACCAAAATTAAATAATAACCATGAAATTTTCTCATAATCTCGTAACAAACATAGTTAAAAAATACAGTTAAATTCCGAACCTCCTTTTTTGAAGTCGGTAAAAACAAACTAAAATGTAATATTAACCACGTGGGCAAAGTTACGAGTACCAGCCAGTAATATAAGTTTATTAAGCTAGATGTGTATATAATGTGGTAAATAAATAGGTAATATAGGTACAGTTAAATTAGAAAAAAAATATGTTCATTATTCTAAACTCGTTTTTAAATATGTAAAAATAGTTATTGCGGGCACAAAGGTAGTGCTCGACAGGAGCCTCTTCGAGGCGCACTTAAAATCCTTTCACCTCGCTATTGGAAAGAAACTATAGTCGCATTACATACGCTGCAAACTCGGTCATAAATCATCTTAACACTAGTGTTGAGAGAACTCGGCGCGGGCGCATGCACGTTATCGATAAAACAATGACTCAGCGAGAGCGCCCGGTGGTTGCGCAGTCGGAGAGGTCAAGTATCGATAGTTCTTATCGACTCCAATAATGTACATCTCTGCGCTTAAACAAAAGGATCGTGCCGTTCTCCTAAGTGCGAGAGAGAGAGAGCAATATTGCTGTCTCGTTCCGATAATTTATGACGGAGTGTGCAGCGAGAGTATAAAGCGACTATAGTGACACGGTAAGAAGAAGATTGCAGGTACAATCCCTAATTCTAGAAAAATTATAATTGTCACGATGGCCTGGTCGGTTTCAATATTTCAATCATTTTAAAATACTAAGGTTTAGAAAAGTGTATTACCCAGAAGGCTTTTTATACATATAAAATCCCACAAATACCTAACGAGACCATAAAACGGCCATTAACGAACCTATTTCGAAATTTACGTTTTGCTCGCGATAAATAACCATTTCCGTAAGCAATATTTTGCTTCTAACGGTGATTTTAAATATTGATAAGCTAATGGAAATAGCTATATAAACATTTGTCGGTAACTCCTTCCTTGGGGTGCCCATTTGCTAGAGATAAAATATTGCTTTTAAGTTAATCTTATAATTGCAAAGTATCGTCTTTGCAAACCTGCAAAGAATTGGCATGCAAATTTTTTTTAGTAATAAATATTGGTGGACCCTTCACATTTCAAATAGCACCTATCAAGCCCCAAACGAATCCACACTGTTACTATTTTCAATAAAGCATTTAACAGCTAAATCATGGCTTAGTTTGACAAGAAAAACAAATTAAATATAGAATCCAACTTAAGAACGTACTACAGAATTCATTATAAAAGACATAGCCTCATTTTAATGTGTGTTACGTGTAATTTAAGGCTATATCTTATTTCAGACGATGTAATTACGTTAAATGAACGTCTTTATCTCTCTACTCGCAGTGGAGCTCATCTTTTGTCGTAAAGTATACGGCGGAGGACGGCGCAGCTACAAGATGCTACGAAACGCTACGCGGTGCTACGAATGTGCTTCTTGAAAATGTGGCGATCGTATGCTATGAAACACTCTACAGATTTATTTACTTTGTACAGCGACGGAATGAAAAGGTTCGTCAGTTTTCAACTTGATTCGTTCAACGTATCACGAGTACATATAACCTTTTGTAACTGAATAAACAGTATACACTGGGTTAGAGAAAATAATGTTTTAACTGTCCGTTATCAAAGTTCAAAATTATTCAGATCAAAGTTGTTTCATTTTATCTTGTCAACAAGATTATTTTTATGTTTTGATGAACCTTATTGTTGGTTTAACTCGTTATTGTTATTTATTTATGTAGTTTTCATTTTTAATTTGATTTTAATTGATATTTTTGATCAATGCTCTCACGGACAAATGTCTTGTAGATTCCATGAGGAATAGGCTACAATGTGTGTTTGACGCTACTGGCGGTTATACCCGCTATTGAAATAAATATCATTATACCTATTCATAGTTTTATTTGAATTTTGCTTGTTTATTTAGATATTTCAAAGTTGTCATTGCTGGGGCTTGACGTGTTGTAAAAACAAGCGAAACATATATTTAATAAAATTGATTGTAAAAGAGCAGGATGTCTACCGTGCCCGTGGAATACAGTCATGAGCTACTTTTATTTTTGATATATAAATGAGGATTGGCTTAAATACTATGCATACTTCAATACATAGCATTCTCAAGACACTCGTTTGCGGTACTAATGATGTGACGTCAACGTGACAGCTTACGTCATTTGTCACGCGACGGGGCGTGTCACGTGACACGAGAATGACGGCCGTGACGGGAATGAGGCGTTGTGTGCAGATTGAGCGGTGAAGATTACTGTAGGATTTAGCTGAATTATGTGGTTGTTTGTTGTGATAATAACGTCATGTTTATTAAGGGCCAGAGCATGAGGAGTGATGCAAAGGATCTTAAAGGTGTTCGAAGGTCTTAGCAACAAATAATAACAACTATAGAATGTACAATGGGCGGTCTTGTCGCTAAAAAGAGATCTCTTCCAGACAACCTTTGGATGGAGAGGAGCCTAAGATTTGGTTTGGGTGCACCATAAAAATAACATGATGAAATAATAAAATTATAAAGCAACATACCTACATAAACTAGCTAGCATGAAGACATGCTTTACGTAGTTTAAACGTACTAAGTGCTTTTCATTTAACTCTACAATATCCCAAATAGAATTCAAAACTGAGTAGAAGTGATCTCGTATGATAAATGAACTTTAATATACACATAAATGTTCACTTAAAAAGCCTCTTTGACATGATACATTACATTTACGGTGCAGATAGTATTGCAAGTACGTTGTTAAAGCTACGTTACAAGTCTCTGGAATTTAAAAGCACTTACGTGAACGTTACGTACAGAGCGTAGGTATACTATAAAATGGAGTGGAATGGAAAATGGAGTTTATATTTTAAACAGTTAAGAGCCATCATCTCGAGATCATTCTGTTTATAGTTTTATTTACCCTGCTATAAATTTATTTACATTTATTTGAAGCTAAAATTATTTAATACATAGGGTGTTTCTGAGACTATGTTTTTTTTATTTAAACTCTAATAATCATGAAAAAAACAAATGCTGAAAAGAAAAAACAGCTTTCTCGATCCGCTGAAATTTTCAACAACGTGGACGGCCAGCAGACATCCAGCAGGGCCGGCCAACATTTTTCCTTTCAGTTCGTGGTTGCTAATCGACAACCATTCTCTTCAGCGGTTGTTTGTTCAAATAATTTCATGATCAACCTATTGCCGTTTCAATTCGCTTATTGTAGAGGTTATGTCAATGACCTTGAAGGAGTATCGTCTACCAACTATTATGTTTAATGTTCATGTCCACCAATGCCGGTATATGTTAGGAGCGATATCATCGCAGACCGCTATATTTTATACAACTTGTTGTTGGAACTAACAGATGGCCCACTAGTTGATAAGTGGTAACCATCACCTATAACAAAGCATATTCTCGAAAGTTACGCACGATAGGAACGTGTAATACGATGTGCTGCCTTGCTTGCATCAACTTAAGGCATACAGATGTAAAGCCTCATGTACCTTTAGTTTTATATTTTTATCAAGGTTAGACGATTCAATTGCGTAAGTAGCTTTAACTGCAAAGTTGTAGATACCACGGAGCCGCAAGACAAAGATCTATAATCAAAGCGTGCTGCCAGTGATGACCTATGGAGCTGACAATAAGGTCCTTAACAATAAATGCCTCTTAAACAACAAAAAGTCGCACAACGGCCTTTTTGTCCGTAGAACCTACATTCGATGGGGAATAAAGGTTCTCGAATGGCGACCAAGACAAAGCGTTGGATGCCTCCCTACCCAGTAAGCCGATGATTTGATCATATAAAAGAACGGTAGGAACCAAGCTGTAAGTTTGTTGCCTGCTCTTCTAGGCTTTGGTCGCGTGGAACTGGCACCTAGAGTCACCTAGTTTTAAGACATTTAAAAATGCTAAATTAAAATATTTAAACGTGCTACACCGTAGACCGCATCATCACTTAACATCAGGTGAGATTGCGGTCAAACGTTTTACCTATAGGTTGTAAAAAAAAAAAAAAAAATCCTTGTTCAGTCACAAGGACTGAATAAATACCTTGACTATTGTAAAGATCGCCAAAAACCGGCTCTTGAGATGTATAGGGGAGACCTTTCAAGCAATGGTCTTCTTCAGGATGATGATGGCTATTTAAGAGTAGGTAGATAGGGTACCATTCAACCTTACCAATTAATTATCGATACCGCACAAAATTACAAATTATCGGTTCTCATCATTAATTACACCAAGAGTCGAGCTGGGTGGAAAATTGCCAGAAAATGATTTTTATTCTTAATACGACCACATGCCTCCCCCCCCATTTTAATTAAACGAATTAATCAATCGTCCCCTCCACTGCCCCGCCTCCGCCCCCCGCGAGTCATTTGCCCTCTCGTATGAGTTCGTTCTCGTCAATCACATGACTTTGCGTTTGTGTACTTTTAGATTGAGGGAATATCTCTACTGCGATGGACAAATCATCATTGTTATTGTACACGCATAGCTGCTGAATCGTCGAATCAATGATACAAAATTGATAGGTCAAGTACCTCAAGTCCACCTTATCTCAGTACCTTTGGTTTCCGTGGTTAGTTTTTTATTTATAGTATTTCATTATTCCAGTAGTTTAAAAATGTAAACGTGATAACATCCTCTATCGGGCGTGGTACTAGACTTCTATATTATTATAAAAAAAATTATACAACTAGCTGATGGAACAAACACATGGCCCACCTGACGTGATAACTATCACCTTTAAAAATCATTGACTCGTAAGTCACGCACAATAGGAACGTGCCCTACTATGCGCTGCCACAGCCTCATGGGCCTGTAATTACACCGGCAACCACACTCTTCAAACCGAAACACAGCAACGCTGCTTGGCGGCAGAAAAAGGCGTGGTGGTAGCACTTCCCTGGATGAGCCCTTCACAAAGAGCTACTACTCTTGAAAATTACAGGCTACTAACAAAATTAACTGGCAAAAATATGAGTTAAGACAGCCAAGATGTTGAAAAAGTAAAGTAAGTAAGTAAATAGTAAATATCACTCTGATTTAGATTAAGATATTCTGTCTGAGTTAAGTCTACTAGCTAAGGACTGAGAGTTCCGAGGGAATCACGACTGAGCCTGGGGGTAAAGTTGTGAACTCATTTCGCCCATTTCATCTAAGCCATTATAAGTTTTTAAAAGAAAATACTTATTTTCTTATTACTTACTTATTTTAGAGTCTCAAAGAAGATCGGGCAAATTAAGGTCACCTAGACCGCAGACGCAAATCTAAACGAAACATTAATTAAAAATTAATAAGTAAACTTGTGAATGGTTGTTGCAAGCTTAATTGGTTATATAATTAATTAAGCTTGCAACAACCATTCACAATTTCAAAGATCATTAAAATAACATTCGACATGACATGACATGACTGATATAAAGGTGGCCTGTGACCTGTGACCTTTGACCTTCGTATCAGTTACCCATCTCTCATTACTCTTTCATAATCGGTGCCTTCCATTTTTATAGTAGAGCTCTTTGTAAAGGATTCGTCCGGGAAGTACTTGCCTTTTTCTACCGCGAAGCAGCGTTGCCGTGTTTCTGTCTGAATGGTGTAGTTTCCGATGAAATTACAGACAAATAAGCTTAACATCTTTATACCTCAAGTTGATGGACGCAGGGCAGTGCATCGTAGGGCACGTTTCTATTGTGCGTGACTTACACAAGTAATGTTATTAAAAGTAATGGTGTCACGGAAGACCAGCGTTATAGTAGCGTATGCTGCTATAGCATTTATGCTGAGTGACGGCCAATTTATGTCACTTACTTACTTTTATTGTATATTCTTGTATTTTTTATAAACTGTGTATGTGTGGCATGAATAAATGATTTTTTATTGTATTGTATTGTATAATGCTTTGTTATAGATGACTTGCCATCAGGTAGGCCATCTGCTTGTTCTATCAGAAAGTTTTATAAAACAAAAAAGCGCCTTAATAATCAGTGCCTTGATTTGAGTTAAAAAAAATGATATGACATACGTAAGTTTTGTTCTAAACTTCACCTGAAGCTAAGAGGAAGTCGTATGTAAACCATTTATTAAAAACACCAGTTGAAAGTGGCTTTAGTGATGGAAGTATCATTTGAGGGTAGGTTCAGATTGTGAGTGGCGCTGAAAGGAAGGAAGTGGCGCGCCCTCTCATTGCCTCCGATATCCGCTGCGAATCAATTTGAATTGCCCCACAATCTGTTTCCGAATGAATTTAATGCCGTAAGGATTTTCAATGTTCAAGGATATCCGTGCCGCGTCTAATAGCAGACTGTTCTTATAAGCACTTATTTTAAGTTATTTTATGCTTTTTTGTTAGTTTATTGTACTGGTGGTCTAGTGGAAGTGACCCCTTCATCGTAGGGATTTGAGTTTGAATTCGGTTGTGCATCAATTGTAATTTTTTTTTCAAAACAATAAGTGATGCAATGCGTAAAGCATTGGTGAAGGGTAACGGAAAAAGCTCTAATTAACATTTCCTTTATTTTCAGGATTTGGGCTCTGACAAAATAATATGACTATGTTAGTTTGGATAACTACCCATTTTTATTTTTTACTACTTAGTGACAATAACAAGCATTTGATTACCTGATGTTAAGTGGTAACCATCACCTACAACAATACAAAAAAACAAGAAAAAAATGACAGATTCGTATAAAGGAATACCATCTACTGAAAATGTGGGTAAGTGCGAATGTAATATTTGGACGTACCTCTGACTACACCTATTAGTCTTCCTCAAATAATCTTGAAATGAAATGAAATGAAATGAAATTTATTGAGTACTAAACATTGTTCGCTGTTAAAATAACATTTAAATGCAATTTATAACATACACATATTTTATTGAAGCCTCAGATCTCTAAACTAGGCTTTGACAGTCTGTACGATAGACATCTGCGCTCCCCCCTAAATTAATGCACGAAAATTAGTATATATTTTACATTTACAATTTATTAAAACCTTACTATAAAAGCGCTATATGTAAAAGAATACTATATGAACAAACCATGATTAAAATTAATTATCGATACAGAATTTAAATTTGAGGTTTTTCTTAGTACTAAGAGAACTGAGGGGATAGCTACCGTGCTTGGGTACCAAATTCTTGAAGCTGTATCTGTTTCGTGTAAATTTCTTGGTAAATATAAATTATTATCCAAGTTTCACATTTCAACCAAATGTTCCCCAATGAAATGTGTCAGAAACAAAATGAATTCTGTGTGTTTTCTACAATTATTTCACGTAAAATATGATTTGAGCCGTTCTGAGCGGAACAATTTTTCACTCTCCCCTTTCTCATTTCTTTTGTTTATAAAAAGTGCGGCACGGTAGATAATGACAACCAGAAAATTCGTTTTATTTATACGCTCATTTTATTCTCAACTGTGGTTTACAAATAAAAATAACGAACATAGAGTAAAAGAGTTCTAGGCATTCCTATGAGGCTAAGAACCTATTTTACTTTAAGCTATTACAGGTATAAGAGACTTTACTCAGTGAAAGGAAATTAAACGTAGATGTAATTATAATACTGCGTTTACATTAAGACATTCGCGCTGCCATTTGCGTGGACGGAAATGTTGCCGTCCATATGTCTGCGACAGCGTCGCCGGCAATGTGTGTTCACGCAACACGGGCAACGCGAGCGGCAACGCGAGTGGACATGGAAGTGGCCTGTTTACATTCTCGCATTGCCCAAGTCTCTGCACATTTCCACGGACATGAGCTGAGTATAAACGGGGTAGACGCGGTTTATCTTGGTACAGACACTAAACGTCATTTGAACTCTTACACAATTTAATGAGAACTGTCAGCTCAGTATCGTTCGTTGTTTATTTCCTGTTGGGCTTGGGTTTTGTCATCGGATGTTTAGCTCACTCACGAGATTGATATGTTAGTGTGCTTGCCAAACTGCCCGCATTAGAATGGTCAAGCTGGGCCGCGGCACTGTTATTTTTGGAGTCATTTGGAACGGAAATGCTTTCATGTTTTGTTTGCGTTCACTGACCTTTATGTCTAGCGCAATGGCACAAAGTGCACCAACGGTGAGCGTTGTTCTCATAATAAAGCTGTTATTTTTATAATAAATAATATTTGTTGTTTTTATTGTGTTTTAAAATGTTTAAAGAGTCGGCAACGCCCTTACGTGTTGTAGGAGTTACTTATTGAGGCCTATGGCAACCGCTTTCTATCAGGATCACTCCAACATGTCAAGATTATTTTGTCAAAAAGAAACACGTTATACTTATTAAATAAAGTAATTGTATTTAATGTGGTAGGATGTAGCCAGGATCACGAAACGATATCTTCCGATGTTCATTACTAATGAGCTAAGGATCTTGTATTCTGTTTGTCATTTACTGTGTCAGACAGATACTGTGAGGTTTTACGCATAATAAGACGAGAAAAACAAATTCATGCCGCATAATTGCAGTAGTACTGTTTCGCCAGGTAGCGTGCAGCCATCACGAAAACATTAATAAAAACATATACTCACATTTCCGCAGTTTATCAAGGTAATTTTAAGGCTACAAGGCGTGAACCCGTGACCTATTGTTACGTTGTGAGGAAAATGTCAGGAAAATAAGCAAAGTAATATGCGATAGATAATATTCAATGTTATGATACTAAAAGTAAAAAAAAAACTGAAATATTTTGTCTTGGTACTTTTACGGCACCTATTATTAGTTATTTATGTTGATGTTTTGTACTTTCATACTATTTTCTATAACCCACGCCAATAAAGAAACGAATATTAAAAGGCGGACCTTTCTCGAGAGCGAGTAAAAGTTCTAGCCGAGGATAGTGTATGCACAGACAAATCGAATTGTCCTGCAGAATATGAGAGGCAGCGTTTTTAGGGATCCGTATCGAAAGGGTAAAACAGGACCCTATTTCTAAGACTCCGCTGTCCGTCTGACTGTCTGTCCATCTATCACCAGGCTGTATCTCATGAACCGTGATAGTTAGACAGTTGAAATTTTCACAGATGATGTATTTAAAAAACATAATAAAATAAATATTTGAGGGGGTTCCCATACCACAATCGTGATATTTTTGCCGTTTTTATAGATAATAGTACGGAACCCTTCGTGCGCGAGTCTGACTCGCACTTGGCCGGTTTTTTTTACTACTTGCTGATAGAATAAGCAAATGGCCCACCTGATTACGAAAGTAATTTAAAATTCGTTTTCTTAAAATGTTTTTTTACAAGGAAAGACTGATTTTAAAGGTGCCGGTGTAATTACAGGCACATGATGCCTGACACCTTGACGTCTCAAAGTGATGGACGCAGTGCCATATAGACAGTGGCGGATTTACATATTTGCCGCCAGTAGGCTATTCATGCCGCTCCTACTGATCTCTACAATTCGAAAGCCTAGTCTACCATAATATTTATAAGCAAATTGACAATGAAATTACAACATTATGATTGGTGCACTACCATCCTCATGATTGAGCTTTTCTTATCGACTTATCAAACTCCATGCAGATCGGATCAACAGTTCTAAAGTTATAGCCAGACAAACATACATACATACATACATAAAATGCCAAATCGCCCAAGATGAACCTAAGATCTTCGTTCGCTTCGCTCACTCGATCAATAAATATATCCAAAAAAAAGATATACATGTTAGAAAAAAATACTAATTTGCCGCACTAGGCTCCAGCCTACTCAGGCTGCTGGTAAATCCGCCGCTGCATGTAGAGCACGTTTCGCTGAACGTCAAAATGATCGAAATATTTTCGAAACCATCCATCAAATTCCATATCAATTGTGCTGAAAGATTTTAATTTTACTTCCACAAAAATGTTTCATTATTATGTCAACAAAATATCTGACTTATTAAAAACGTATTCCAATAATAAAAAAATTGAGGAAAATGCTGGCTTTTTATTTGTGAGGAGGTTCGTTTTAAGAGTAAAAAACTTAAAATTGTTCGATGTTATTTGATAGATGACTCGAGTGTTATTTACGATGTAATGCTTTGCTATAGGTGATTTGGATAAGCAGATGGCCCACCTTATGTTAATTGGGTTACCATCTGCTTATTGCAAAATAATTGGCATGGTATTTATTTTGTTTTTGTGGACGTCGCACTCATGTAGTATAGTTATATTAACGTATGCTATAACTTTGATATTGAGGAGCAATAGGTTAGCGTGGTAAGGGCATGTCATGAGGAGGGAAGAAAGTCATATTACGAAAAGAGTGTTGGAAATGGATGTGGATGGTTTTAGAAGGAGAGACAGGCCAAAGAAAAGATGGATGGATTGTTTGAAAGATGATATGAGTAAGAAAGGAGTGAGCACGGAGTTGACGTATGATAGAGGAGAGTGGAAGAAGAAAACCTGTTGTGCCGACCCCATGCAGCGTGGGATAAGGGTAGGAAGATGATTAACTTTGATATTAGCTATGCGGCAAATAACATTTATGTCACTGTTATATTAATGGGGTTCCACTTTTACTTAGTACGGGAATAGCTTCATGCAAACGAAATTGCGTGATATTTCTTGTCAAGTAAAGTTTTTGTTAAATAATCGTGGAAAATATGAAATAAAATGTTCTAAATAACTATACTTTTGACTTTGCTCAATTACTTCCCAAAATTATTGTATATTTTTTCAAGAGACATCCATCACCTTGTTTATTTAAGACAAAAGATTTTCAGACTCATTATAGTCTCATTTATCATGCGTTGAGCTTTGTCTTGGAGTTGCCGAGCTTCACTTTATTATATTATTATTATTTCTTAAATTTAAACTATAATATATATAATATATAATAATAATAATACCTCTAAATATTGGACATTCGACACCGCACTATCTCGGCCCAAACTAAGCCAAAGCTTGTGATATGGGAACCAGATAGCTGATAATACTACTTATATACTTTTTTTTTGTAAATACATACTTGTAATATTATATAACACCCAGACAGAGAACAAACATCTGTCTTCATCACACAAATGTTTGTTCTCGGTGGGGATCGAACCCACGGCCTACGGCGCAGAAGGCGGAGCTACTACCAACTGAGCCGTGAAGGCTGTCACTATTTATGCGTAAAAAAAATACACTGTATTTAATTACAAAATGGACAAAATACTAAACTCAGATTGAGATGTCGTAGAAAATGTCTACTCACGTCTCTTTGTGAATAGATGTGATAAAATATTTTTATCTGACGGGTAGCGTTCAGATATAGTGAAATAAGCACAGACTAAAAATAATAAATGTAGTTTTAACATGTGGCGTGCCTGGAGTATTTCAGATATTTCTTTCTTAGTTGACGTTACCGCCACATACTTTTAAGACGAAGTTTTTGGTTGTCAGTCACTCAATCCCAAAACGATACAAAATTAACAAGATTTCTCGTATCTTACGTGGATTTTAGCGAGGTGCCTCTAGGCAGCAATGAGGAAATTTTCGACAAATTCTCTGCGGGTGTGACCTACATCTGCCGCGAAAGCCTCCCGGATGTCAGCAGGTTCGTTTGATGTAAGTTCTGCGGGTAATTTTTGGGAAGTGTATTAGGCGGGATGGAGGAATTTAGAAGTCGTGTTTGAATGAGGTTACTCATAAGTAAAAGCATAATAATTGTTTATGTAATACCTATATAAAAATAAAATAATAACAATATGATAAAGTAGACATTTTAAATATGACTAATTTAATCAGAGCTAGAAATATTAGTATGCATTTTTCTCGGTTTGAAGATAATTATAGTGATCATCCATGTCAAAAAGCTTTCAATCAGACAAACCACACGCATAATTTTAAAACGTCAGAGCTGAAATAAAAAATAGCTTCGGGTAGATTTTTCTAGTTCAAACCATTATTTTAATTGCTGAATGTATTATTTATTTAAATAAGTGGCATGATAAAAGGTTTATAACAGTTTATTTTTAACAAGCCTTTTTATGGTTTGAAACCGAATAAAAACGAAACAATGAACGCTTAAAAATGAACTATCAGTTCGCGTGACCAATTCCATTGACATACTAAACTTTTACACATACATAAACTTCTGTCTGTGAAACCAGCAAGCCCAATTAACAACCTACATGTTGGTACAAACGAAATCTACCGAAATAAACGCACACCCCTATCATTACCACGAAGACAGAATCGATTCGGCTCCATTAAACCACAATACGGCACCCATACAATAATAACAGTAATCCTACAAATCTACATATCACACGTTTCATTTCCCCTTTTCATCCACACAAGACCTTACGTTGCTCTGCCTTGCAGGCAGTGTAAATAGCCACAGGCCTTAACCCGTGCCAAGAAAGCATATTTTCCTTTGGTAAACTTTTTGGTGGCCGCAGAATTATTGTTGCAAATAAATATGCCTTCACTAGATAGAAGACATGGCAGTAAAAAAGGGACAAGAATGTAGACAGTAAAATGAAAGAGGCAAGCAAAATATTGGTCTTTGTAAATATCATGTCAAACATTGGAAAATGATTTTAAATAAAGATAAAATAGCACAATCTAAAATAAACACTTTACCCCATGTCCAAGTTTTGCTTTATCAAATACTGTAGATATTTGTGAAAAGTAAAAAAAGGCTTGATCTGAGGTACCCGTCAGTGGCAATTGATAGATTTTATTTGTGTGTTGAACATAGATGTGATTATATTCTCTGTCTGGGTGTCATTATTTATTATGTATATATTTACAGACAGCCTTCACAGCTCAGTTGGTAGTAGCTCTGCATTCTGCGCCGTAGGCCGTGGGTTTGATCCCCACCGAGAACAAACATTTGTGTGATGAACATAGATGTTTGTTCTCTGTCTGGGTGTTATATAATATTAAAAGTATGTATTTACAAAAAAAAAAGTATATAAGTAGTATATCAGCTATCTGGTTCCCATATCACACGCTTTGGCTTAGTTTGGGGCGAGATAGTGCTGTGTGGAATGTCCACCAATATTTATTTATTTTAATTGAAACATAGCAATTGTATAAACTACTTTCCTGAACTACACCTTACTAAACTTTTGCGATTGCGTATGTAATGCCAAAACCCACGTGACATACCGTCGCAGTGCAGCAATGACAGTGGCATGTTGCGTGTCTACCTGTCATTACAAGCTCGGTGACAGGAGCCGCGGATTTCGAATGAATGGGCGTACGATGGCGTGAATGATGTATGGGGGTTTGTTTTTGGGTAATGGTGACCTTGTTGTAATGTAAAAGTTATTGGTTTTTTTTATTTAAATAGGGTACGCTGTAGTTTCATTCACTCAGATTCAATCATTTCAATCACATTGCTAACCAGCAATAGTATTATGTAATTAAGCACTAACTTATTTTTTTTTGTTTTCCACTTATCTTATTTTTGCTCTCTCTATCACTTTTTTTACTAGAGGCGCTTTCTTCACCAATCATTATTTTACACTTCACTAGTTCAAAATATATTGTTTTTATTTTATAAATCTTCTTACTATGTCTGTGTTGTCAAGGAGCTGGCCTAGTAATCTACTAGGCTTGTGTAATACCAAAAGAGTGGCTTGTCGTCCAATATTGGGTTATACTATACAAGGAGGTGCCTGTAATAATGAATGAATAATTTAATTACATCCTATTTTTGATTAGCATTGTTTTTTGATTTTTTTTTCGTTTTGTTATTAATATACTAGTAGGAATACAATATGTGAATCTGCCTGTTTTGACAGCTTTTCTTTTAGTTCTCAATATTTTTACGACCCCTAACTTATAACAGAACATTATATAGTATCGCTATACTTACCCTTATTTATATCTGCTGACACAAAAATGCCAACCTAACCCAAAAATATAGGGCACTCCTACTATAGAAGGTATAGGTGCTGAAACCCGCCTAAGGCTATTTCCGTAGTTAACTTAACCCGAATGAAACGTAGTCTATTGTATTGCGAATTCACCCAGAGGATGCCGATATGTATGATTTACTGGGGTCACTTGTATTGGGTCATTTACCTTAAGGGCTCTTATGTAAAACGGGAGGCGAAGTGAAAATAAAAACATTGATAAGCCGCTTTGTTGAAGTGATTGAATGTTTTTTCGATGGGTCGGAAGATAAACCTTTTCTCTTTAATATTTATGCTCATAATTCATATTGTTTTTACGGAATTGTAATCTTAGGTAAATTGAGCTTTCAAGACAACGCTTTGGACGCCTCCGCTTGATGGACCAACGACATTGAAAAGATCGGGAGAAGGCGGTGGACGGAGAGAGCTTAAAATCGTATTTCTGGAGAATACCCAGCAGTGGGCTTCTTCAGGGTGATAATGATGATAAATATACAGAAAAACTTGAGATTCAACTAGCTTTTACAAATTCCAATATCTAAAAAATAGTTTAAGAGAAGTCGTTCGAGGTAAGTTAAATAAATAGTTCTTTGCCTGTTTTTTTAGTTTTGGCAGAGAGTAACTGGCGCGTTGATTCACCTTGTTTTTTTATTGTTTTTAATATTGATGGCAAAGTGTTTGGCTGCCATGATGAAACTGGCATACCTAATGGAAAGTGAGGTGTAGCCTAATATGGAGCACACTCCTAAAATCCTGCTGTTCACTTGAAAACGGTGTGAAATATGATATGAGTAAGAAAAAAGTGAGCACCGAGATGATGAATGATAGCAGAGAGTGGAAGAAGAAAACCGCTGTGCCGACCCCATGCAGCGTGGGATAAGGCCAAGAATAAGATGAACTTGAAAACTTATTGTAGCGATCCAGAAATACTGCACTCGTATCATATTCCAACCAATTATTTTCCTAAAAAAGATACAGATTTTTTCAATAAATATAGTTTATCACAGAACACCAGTAGTTATTTCCAGTTTTTAACAAAAGTTCCGAGAGCTCAACCGTGTTCAATATTTTAAATTCATTTCATGTTCGGGCAGTCAGTAAATTGAAATAACGTGCACATAGTAACTATGTTTTTTATTCAAAAATTCAATAACTTAACTTAGTTCATATTTGGCTCGTTTCAATCGAGCTAGTTTAACTAATTGTATTTTATTGAAACTGGCACTGTAAATATTAGTATCGAAAAAGTTATTTATAATATCCCAAAAGTTATTATCCGAGTGGGGTTTGAACCCACGCCCTTTTTTTATACGACTAGCTGATGGAAGAAGCAGGTAGCCAACCTGATGTTAAATGGTAACTATCACCTATAACAAAGCATTGCCTCGTAAGTCACGCACGATAGTAACGTGCCCTACGATGTACTGCCCTGCGTCCATCAACTTGAGGCATACAGATGTTAAGCCTCATGTGCCTGTAATTGCACCAGCACCCACACTCTTCAAACCAAAACACAGCAACGCTGCTTATCGGCAGAAAAAGGCGTGGTGGTAGTACTTCCCCGGACGGGCCCTTCACAAAGAGGCCTACTACTCTTAAATACCTACTACTATTGACATTAGTTACCTAGGTAACCATGGAGGAAATACTTCGTCTAAGTAGGTAACTAATAAATGCCAATAGTACCTCTCACGAGTGCAAATGAAGGCTTTCACTTGCCCTCATGAGAGGTATAGACTAGAGCTGCCATTTACGATCTGTTTCTTTTGTATCAAGGGGTTTTTTTTTTTTTTTTGGTGGACATTCCACACAACACTATCTAGCCCCAAACTAAGCCAAAGCTAGTGATATGGGAACCAGATAGCTGATATACTACTTAAATACTTTTTTTTTTGTAAATACATACTTATACTAGTAGTTCGCCCCGAACTGAGATCTCGTGATGCGACCCGATGAACGCACCAATACTTTGAGAAGGTGGTAGTCAAAGGCAAGTCCAAACATAATGGTTGGACTTTTTTCTGACTACCGCCTACTAACTTGGTACGGTAACCAAGTTTCAACTCTATTGACCTATTTATTGAAGAGTTCCGTTGAACAGACCTTGGCTCCATCATCAGACCTGGTCGTTGTCACTATTTTATGAGAACTGAGTACTTCCTTAATTTATTTCAAGAAAAAAAAATAAGAAAAATCAAAAGAACTGGACGACCAGTAGAAAAACCTTGATGCCAACGAAACTCTTAGAGATGGGAGCTCTTGAGTCGCTGGTTATCTTAATTTAACTTTTTTGTTGTATCTCAAAAACGGAGCGTCCCAGAAAAAAAGTAAAAATTGTTTTGGAATGTCCAAACAAAGCCCTTTCGTATGACATGTAACTTGATTTTTTTAAGTCACTTTTTTTATTTTTGCCCCCTTAAAAAACCCCATATCTTAAAAACCCTTCATCCGATTTTACTCATATACTTACCAGTAAATTTCTCAAGTACAAGCTGTCGTTTTATCAAATTTCATGCAGATCGGATCAACGGTTCGAAAGTTATAGCCAGACAAACATACATACATACATACATACATACATACATACATACATACATAAAATGCAAAATCGCCCAAGTTGAAACTAGAATCTTCGTTCGCTTCGCTCACTCGATCAAATATTATATAACACCCAGACAGAGAACAAACATCTATGTTCATCACACAAATGTTTGTTCTCGGTGGGGATCGAACCCACGGCCTACGGCACAGAAGGCAGAGCTACTACCAGCTGAGCTGTGAAGGCTGTCAATAAAGGGTTATACAATAATTTACTTTTATTTCTAA
The DNA here is from genome assembly GCA_932294275.1 of Chloroclysta siterata. Classification (NCBI taxonomy): domain Eukaryota; kingdom Metazoa; phylum Arthropoda; class Insecta; order Lepidoptera; family Geometridae; genus Chloroclysta; species Chloroclysta siterata. The sequence continues at coordinate 15,268,685 of OW028588.1, forward strand.
CTAACTTAATAAAGTGTTTGTCTTACAACAGAACACAAAATACACTAAAATTATAGAATAACTTCTGGAAAAGACAGTGAATGAATAACCCAATGTTTTTGTGCAATATTAATAATTAATTATGGCTGTCTCATTTTCATATTTGGCACAAGCATAACCTATTTTATATTCAGAGTAAAAACGAATGTCTGCGGCGGGCGGTGAACGCCACGTACAATGATAGATGATCCTGCAGTGGGTACGTAGAAGCTGCAGAATAGGACCTAAAATATAACATTTACGTATCTTTTCACGCTTAGTTGCTTTTAGTTTTTAGGATACGCAAATTATTTGATTCAAATCTACCAACGCAAACGTTCACAATTTATTGTTGTTAATGTACTTCTTGCTCGCATAGTTAAATGCTTTGAACGCTATAAAATCACTGATATAAAAATGGTAATCAATCAAGGTGCAAAGAAATTGCACACAGTTCAGAATGTAATTTTGATACGAACAAGTTTTGCTACCAAAAAGTTTGCTTTACTATCGTACTTATGCAAACTTTTTAGTACGACAACCTATTTGCTGTACTGTGAATATTTTTTGTGCAAATTGCACAAAACGGTGGTTTTGTACCTTTCTAATTTTTTAAAAGGTGCGAGCAAGAAGTTCTTTGACGAGTTTCAGCCACTGTCAGCAACGGCAAATTTCCGCTGTTTAAGAAACAGCGGAAATTATCCGTTCTAAAATATAAGAAAAAAAAAAGAAACATCTTCCGGTAAACTTAAATATATTAAAAGCGGTGATGAATACGGTAGTTTAATTTTGTTGTATTTATTAGTTACAAAATCAGCATTTATAGGTAAGCTCTCGCATAGGAAAACGCGGACAGCTGTTGTTTTTTCGAATCCGGTTGATAACTAATATAAAATCTTTATCGTTCTTGATATGATAAACATACGTACAATGGTAACAAAGCTTGACTCACCTGAAGGAAAGCGTGGTCAGTGGCCGGTACGACTTGTGGCTATTTGTATCTGACATCGGCGTCCCCCAAAAGTCATCCTTAATCACTTTGTACACACTGTTCCGTCCATTCACGTCACTGTTCGACACTATAGCGGGGATGTCGTCATGCACGAACTCGCCATTAAAACTATTTGCATACGTCAGAGCGCCAACTAACGCCACTAGGGTGTAAACCACCCAATCACTTTCGCATAACACTTTCCAGGGTTTTTGGGTCACTTCTTCGCGGACCGGCGGTAATGGACGCTTTCTCATTTTGCCACTTTTGATCACTTTAGCTAGCACTTTATGCATGAACTTTTTATTTAGTTACACGTTTTATTTTGGGAGTTTCTTCGTGAGCGTGTAATTACTGCGATGTTTTTAGCACAGGTTTTATACATGTTTTTTAGTCAACATTAGTAGCTGTAATGCAAATGAACCTGTGATATTTTTAAGTGACATAAGATGCAGCGCTGCATGATTAAATAAACAGAGCTATAAATGAGCTGTTTGGCTCCGCGCTGTAGACATTTTATGACCACTGATGTATATGTATACTGTTTCACACAAAACTATTTATGGAGGTCTCACAGCTACAAGATTGCCTATTTCCACCGACCGTTAGTAATTGACTATTTTATTATTGTAAGCGGAGAACTGTAGCAGAAGCAAAATAAGATGTCTTTTCACCAAAACAATACGAGTGGTTCTAATGACCTAGATGTAATTTATAGCATTGATAAAATGTCAGTTAGTCAGAATAAAACCCGGAGTCTAAATACAATTGCTACAAAACATGCCATGGTCTAATAATAAAAATCCTTTGGTATTAAACTCTGAACTATTGAAATGCTGACATGTTTTCAGGCAGAATACTGCAAAGCAATTTTCCCAGTGAGCAAACAGAATACCCCATCGATTTGATATATCGGCACTCTGAGCTTCATGCATACGCAATTGGCAAACAACTAGCTCTGCACGGAAGGTGGTTCTAACCTGCTCCAAGCAAAAGTTACTTTTAGGCTTGGAATAGACTGAAACCTATCTAAATTTCGTTTGAACGTCCAAACTATCCCGGACAAGAAGAACAATTTTCGCCGTTCATATTTTGTGATTGGGCTGAATTATTTCAAGTATAGTGGAATCCTGCGAGACTTTTGCGTGATCCGCGTGATACAAACTTTTACACCCTTTCCGGGGGGTGAAATAGGGGGTGCGAATTATTAAAAATTATTTCTTAAGGAGCTAATGCACTCTTTCAAGAGTGCTTCTGCAAAGTTTCTGATCTATAAACCCTGTATTTTCGGAGATTTTATGATGATGATTGCGAAAAAATAGAATGGGTCGAGGACTTCTATAATATTTGTTATTTGAGTCACTATCTAACGGAATAGCGTATTTTTTCGTTTCATGATCTGTGTCTTTCTGTTACAATTATTATAATCATTAGATTATGACTATTAAGTCCATTGAACACCGTTTTTCAATCAAACAATATGCAAAACTAATGGATAGTTTGTCTGTCGAAAGCGCCTTCCTTCACGACAATAGTATGATTTACGGCAATCCTACAGTTTGTTATAGCGGCCCTTCCGCGTATAACCCAGCCTAATCTGAACTCATACACGTTTGATGGATCGCCGCCGCTGAATATATCAGCATCGGGGGTCAGTCCGACCGCTGATGTCATATTCATGAGAGCTTGGCTCCGGGTAAACGATCTACCCGAGTATAAGTTCTTTTTTACCCGTCCCGACCCTTTTCGTTTTTGTCTTTAGCGTTCCGTGGCGAGCGAAAAAACGAAAGCTGGTTCGCTATGTCCATCTGCTTCTGGGTTAAAAATGTAAGCATATTAATTTTACTTTTTAGCGATCTTTTTATATCAAAGCCAACAAGACTGTATGTATATATATAATTTATAACTAAGGTATACAGTAGTTTTTGGGCGACTGTAGGGTACATAATAGTCGTAGTAAGGCTGAAAATTATGTTTACCAGATCTGTCTCTAGATAGTCAACTAAATTGGCGATAGCAAATATTGTTATAATAGCGTCGCGATATATTTTGCCGTATTTTAATGTTTAATGTGTAAGTAGGCAAATACTACATAGGCACCTTTCCACTAACATATTTCGATGTTGAGTACTAAGTAAGTACGTAACATTATGACGGTATGACTGACTCAATTTAAAAAACCTTACGCTACACAGTATTACTCGCACTTGTCCTTGTTTTTTTATAATTCTTGGTGGATGTACACGGCTTTTTTAAGGGCTTGATTTATGGGCGCCGGTGACTCTGAAACAAACAAAGAAATGATTTATAAACATTGAATTGTCGTTTTCTTATTACATGAGGTTTTATTGTGAAGGGCGCGCACTTTCACAAGAATTCTAAAAGAAAAGGCTACGTGATGTTGTGTTAATCGACTTGGGTACGCTTTCGGGACGCCTATAAACAAACAAATTTAGATGCTGAAATAGTTTCCAGACTAAAAACAAATTCTTGTTTTTATCTCTATCTCTAATACTATAAGACTCAAAGTCCTGACTGACTGACTGACTGACTGACATATAGACAACGCACAGCCTAAACCGCTGGTCCTAGAGACTTGAAATTTGAGGGATACGTAGGTCTAATGGCGTAGAGGTGCACTAAGAAAGGATTTTTGGAAATTCAACCCCTAAGGGTGTAAAAAGGGATGAAAACGTTTGTATGAAAAATAGTATTCCTTGAACCTACAAACTTGAAACTTGGAGTACATATACTTCAAAGCAAAAAAATAGGAATGACATTTTTAGTATTTTATAACTACCCTTAATAAGTGTGCAAAGGGATGTAAAAGTTTGTATGGGAGTTTTTTGACCGCTGGTCCTAGAGACTTGAAATTTTAGGAGTACATAGGTCTTATGGCGTAGAGATGTATTAAGAAGGGATTTTGGAAATTCAACCCCTAAGGGTGTAAAAAGGGTTGAAAACGTTGGTATGTAAAATTGTATTCCTTGAATATACAAACTTGAAACTTGAAGTAGATGTACTCCAAGGCAAAAAATTAGGATGGAAATTTTTAGTTTTTTAAAACTACCCTTAATAAGTGTGCAAAGGGATGTAAAAGTTTGTATGGGAGTTTTTTGACCGCTGGTCCTAGAGACTTGAAATTTTAGGAGTACATAGGTCTTATGGCGTAGAGGTGTATTAAGAAGGGATTTTTGGAAATTCAACCCCTAAGGGTGTAAAAAGGGTTGAAAACGTTGGTATGAAAAATTGTATTCCTTGAACCTACAAACTTGAAACTTGAAGTAGATGTACTCCAAGGCTAAAAAATAGGAAAGGCATTTTTAGTTTTTTTTAAATACCCTTAATAAGTGTGCAAAGGGATGTCAAAGTTTGTATGGGAGTTTTTCAACGCGTGGTACGATTGACTTAAAACTTGAGGTAAATATACTAAGAAATACATAATTAAGAATGACGCTTTTAACTTTTGGTAATTACCCCTGCAAAGGGAGCAAATGACTGTAAAAGTTAGTAGGGAGATTTTTAACGCATTCCTTGAACAATACTAACTTTTACATCTCTCTCCCGTACTCCACAATAAATTATTTAAAATCACGTTTTCAATATTTTGAAACTACCCCTGCAAAGGGTGCAAAAGACTGCCAAAGTTTCAAGGTTTGTACGGGAGATTTTTAATAAACTTCAAACAAACAAAAAGACAATTTGATTTTCGAAAACAACCCCTAAAACGTTACCCTCCTTCGTTGCGCTCGAGTAAAAAGGATACAACGAGGCGTCAATGTTTGTAAGGGACATTCTAAACACGGGAATCTTGAGTTGGTACGAAGAGATCTGAGGGTATCTACCGTGCCTGGGGATCAAAGTCGTGAAGCTGTTTCGTTTCGTTTGTTTTTGGGGTTAGAAACTAGGAACAAATACCTAAGTACATTAAAGTAAAAAGTATATTTTCCGTGTAAGGTTGTCTTTGTCATGTTTGTGCTAAACTCAGTACCTATACCTACCTACCTAATATAGGTGATGTACGCCTATAGGTATCTCTTATACCTACGTAGGTATTTAAAATCCTACCTTAATAATATACAAATCAATGCGAAAGTTACGATGTTTGGATGTTTGTGGCTCAATCACGGCACCACTTCAACGCGTGCGAAGCCGCGGGAAGCCACTAGTTATATATAGAACTAGTGGCTTCCCGCGGCTTCGCACGCGTTGAAGTGGTGAGCCGTAATTGAGCCACAAACATCCAAACATCGTAACTTTCGCATTGATTTGTATATTATTAGGGTAGGATACCTACGCAGGTATATACCTATAGATACCTATAGGCGTACATTACCTATATTAGGTAGGTAGGTAGGTATAGGTACTGAGTTTAGCACAAACATGACAAATACAACAAAGACATTCTTATACGGAAAATATGTACTTATTTGTTTCTAGTTTCTACCCCAAAAACAAACGAAACGAAATAGCTTCACGACTTTGATCCCCAGGCACGGTAGATACCCTAAGATCTCTTCATCGTACCAACTCAAGATTCCCGTTTTAGAATGTTCCTTACAAACATTGACGCCTTGTTGTATCCTTTTTACTTGAGCGCAACGAAGGAGGGTAACGTTTTAGGGGTTGTTTTCGAAAATCAAACTGTCTTTTTGTTATTTATCCACAGAACACATTTTCTTTAAGTTTTAAGTTAATTACACTACGCTTTAAAAATCTCCCATACAAACCTTGAAACTTTGTCAGTCTTTTGCACCCTTTGCAGGGGTGGTTTTAAAATATTGAAAACGTGATTTTAAATTATTTTACTTCAAGTTTTAAATCAATCGCACCACGCGTTAAAAAACTCCCATACAAACATTGACATCCCTTTGCACACTTATTAAGGGTAGTTTTAAAAAACTAAAAATGCCTTTCCTGTTTTTTAGCCTTGGAGTACATGTACTCTAAGTTTCAAGTTTGTAGGTTCAAGGAATACTATTTTTCATGCAAACGTTTTCAACCCTTTTACACCCTTAGGGGTTGAATTTCCAAAAACCTCTTCTTAGTACACCTCTACGCCATAAGACCTATATACTCTTCAAATTTCAAGTCCCTAGGACCAGCGGTCAAAAACCTCCCATACAAACTTTTACATCCCTTTGCACACTTATTAAGGGTAGTTCTAAAAAACGAAAAATGCCTTTCCTATTTTTTCCCTTGGAGTACATGTACTCCAAGTTTCAAGTTTGTAGGTTCAAGAAATACTATTTTTCATGCAAACGGTTTCAACCCTTTTACACCCTTAGGGGTTGAATTTCCAAAAACCTCTTCTTAGTACATCTCTACGCCATAAGACCTATGTACTCTTCAAATTTCAAGTCTCTAGGACCAGCGGTCAAAAAACTCCCATACAAACTTTTACATCCCTTTGCACACTTATCAAGGGTAGTTTAAAAAAACTTCAAATGCCTTTCCTATTTTTTTGCCTTGAAATATAAATACTCCAAGTTTCAAGTTTGTAGGTTCAAGGAATACTATTTCTCATACAAACGTTTTCATCCCTTTTTACACCCTTAGGGGTTGAATTTCCAAAAATACCTTCATAGTACACCTCTACGCCATAAGACCTATGTACTTTTCAAGTTTTAAGTCTCTAGGACCAGCGGTCAAAAAACTCCCAGACATACTTTTACATCCCTTAGCACACTTATTAAGGGTAAATTTAAAAAACTAAAAATGTATTTCCTACTTTTTTGTCTTGAAGTATATGTACTTACTCTAAGTTTCAAGTTTGTAGGTTCAAGGAATACAATTTTTCATACAAACGTTTTCATCCCTTTTTACACCCTTAGGGGTTGAATTTCCAAAAATCCCTTCTTAGTACACCTATACGCCATAAGACCTATGTACTCTTCAAATTTCAAGTCTCTAGGACCAGCGGTCAAAAAACTCCCATACATACTTTTACATCCCTTAGCACACTTATTAAGGGTAGTTTTAAAAAACTAAAAATGTATTTCCTATTTTTTTGCCTTGAAATATAAATACTCCAAGTTTCAAGTTTGTAGGTTCAAGGAATACTATTTCTCATACAAACGTTTTCATCCCTTTTTACACCCTTAGGGGTTGAATTTCCAAAAATACCTTCATAGTACACCTCTACGCCATAAGACCTATGTACTTTTCAAGTTTTAAGTCTCTAGGACCAGCGGTCAAAAAACTCCCAGACATACTTTTACATCCCTTAGCACACTTATTAAGGGTAAATTTAAAAAACTAAAAATGTATTTCCTACTTTTTTGTCTTGAAGTATATGTACTTACTCTAAGTTTCAAGTTTGTAGGTTCAAGGAATACAATTTTTCATACAAACGTTTTCATCCCTTTTTACACCCTTAGGGGTTGAATTTCCAAAAATCCCTTCTTAGTACACCTATACGCCATAAGACCTATGTACTCTTCAAATTTCAAGTCTCTAGGACCAGCGGTCAAAAAACTCCCATACATACTTTTACATCCCTTAGCACACTTATTAAGGGTAGTTTTAAAAAACTAAAAATGTATTTCCTATTTTTTTATCTTGAAGTATATGTATTCCAAGTTTCAAGTTTGTAGGTTCAAGGAATACAATTTTTCATACAAACGTTTTCATCCCTTTTTACACCCTTAGGGGTTGAATTTCCAGAAATCCCTTCTTAGTACACCTCTACGCCATAAGACCTATGTACTCCTCAAATTTCAAGTCTCTAGGACCAGCGGTTTAGGCTGTGCGTTGTCTATATGTCAGTCAGTCAGTCAGTCAGTCAGTCAGGACTTTGATTCTTATAGTATTAGAGATTTGTCAGCTAAACGACAAAATTGCGGAAATATTCTTAATCCTATCTTAAAAGTTTAACCCATACATTGCGCTGTTACATGATAAAAAAATATATTTATAAAATACCTTTTTTGACACAAAGCACGCACAGATACAAAGTTCATAAGATCAGAAGAATATAGGTAATATTTATAAAATAGTTCAGGGGTACTGGGACCCAAAATTCCGTGCGTAATATAAACTTTTAAAACTCTAAAACTACAAAATTAAATTATTTTTTGGTAGATCATGATATTCAAATAAACTAGTAATTTTTTTGGCAAATAATTTAGTTGTGAGTATCACGCTTGAATACGCTTGGTTTGTTAAATAAACACAAAGCTTGCCAAAAATCTTTCTAGCGGCATGTCAGTTTCATTTTTTACTTTATTTATTCTAAGATATATTGTATTTAATTCAATGTTCCCATGTACGAGTAAATATGTACCCAATTTCGTTAATTAGGCTTATATTTTTGTTAATCAGTTTATTTAGTGTTTTAAAGCGATAAGTTGCATTGTATTGAAATTGCAATTTTTATTAAATGCAACTTAAAAACTAAATATTTGAAATTGTGGGCGTGACGTTCATATTTTCACCCTTCCACCCCTCACATACCACTTCGTCTTAAATTTCAGACGAATTCCTAAAATGATGCCTTGATGTATCAATCAAAACTTCAATTTCATTTCATAATCCTGGTCCGAGACGTGACAAGATCGTAAAACCCAGGCGTCTGACGGCGAACGTTATGTGGTGTGGGCCTAGTATTTGGCTAGGTGACAAATCATCATTATCAGTCTGATAAGTGCACTGTAAGAAATAGGCTTCCCCATATTTGTATACAAGCCCGTGCCCGCGACTTCGTCTGCGCAGGAATAGTCACACTATATTAATCTTTATAAATTTTAGCCTATGTGTTATTCTGATGTATAAGCTATATTACTGTAAAGTTTCATTAAATTCCATTCAGTAGTTTTTACGTGAAAGAGTAATAAACATCCATCCATCCATCCATCCATCCATCCATCCATCCATACTTACAAACTTTCGCGTTTATAATATTATAAGGATTTTAAAAATCGTTATTATTTGTGACATAAATAAATGGTGTATTGTATATTTGGTAACAATTTGGTGACAAATCGTTTTGTCAAATTGGATTACTACTTAAAAGCGTCGTCCAGATTAAACTACTTTAAAACGTTTTATAGTAAATATTATATAAGTAAAAATAAATATTGGTGGACATTCCACACAGCCCTATATAGCCCCAAACTAAGCCAAGCTTGTACCATAGAAGCCAGATAGCTGATATAATACTTATATACATTTTTTTTAAGCCTCCTCCAAGGAGGAGGCTTATACCGCCGAAGGTGGTCCATACACAAATATATAAAAGTAATAACTAGTATTTAGATAAATTAGGATTAAGATTTATTTTTAATTTATTTTATTTTGTGTGGAAATAAAGCTATTTTTATTTTTATTTATTTATTTTATTTATAATTTTTTTTTGTAAATACATACTTATTATAATATATAACACCCAGACAGAGAACAAACATCTATGTCTATGTCCTTGTGAGTTTATTGAATGAATACCGTATCTGAAAGAACGGTAGGAACCAAGCCGTAAGTTTGTTGCCTGTTCTTCTAGGCTTTGGTCGCGTGGAACTGGCACCTAGAGGCACCTAGCTTTAAGTCGCTTCAAAGTGATCCTTGTGATTTTATTGAATAAATATCTTTTGACTTTGACTTTGACTGTCCCGCACCGTTTCGCTTTATCATGGGTCACCTATATCCAGCACCAATAATTACAGATAAACATTTTACCCTCTAAAGGTCAAATGGTTTATCAACATTTTGAAACATCTTATAAAGTAGATGCCAGTTTCACGCGACCAAGCCAAGAACATGCAAGAAATTTCCGACTTGGTTCCTACCGCTGCATTCTGAGCTGGTTAGTACTTTTTTTTTTTTTTTTTTTTTTTTTTTTTACAACCTATAGGTAAAACGTTTGACCGCAATCTCACCTGATGTTAAGTGATGATGCGGTCTACGGTGTAGCACGCTTACCTAGAAGATACCTATTCACTCGTCTCTTGAAAACACCCAAATTATAGGCATTCGGAAAAACAGACGCCGGCAAGGAATTCCACTCTTTGGCTGTTCGCATTATAAAAGTAGATGCAAAGCGCTTTGTGCGGGCTGTAGGTAAGTCAACCATGAATGGATGTCTCATTTCCGTACGTCTGGTAGTCCGATGGTAGAACGGGGATGGGGGAACCAAGTTGTGGAGTTCCGTTGCACACTCTCCGAAATGTATCCTGTAAAAAACCGACAAACAGGCAACTTTGCGGCGATGCTCTAGAGTCAGGAGCTTAGACTCAAACAACGTGTAACCTATGAGCCTTTTAGCTCGTCTCTCAATAGTTTCCAAGGCCTCAAGCTGGTATTTGGCAGAGCCATCCCAAAGATGAGAACAGTACTCCATACACGACCGGACTTGCGCTTGGTACAGATAAAGAAGCTGTCCCGGTGTGAAGTACTGCCTCACCTTCGATAATATGCCTAGCTTCTTCGCAGCTGTCTTGGCCTTGGATTCTATGAACGAGCCAAAATTCAGTTTGCTGGTTAACGTAGACCCCAAGAGATCGAGTTGGCCTGATATTGGAATTGATACATCTCGGAAAGTTGGAGTCAGGTGGATTTGACTCCTCTTAGCAGAGAACAGACACGCCTGGGTTTTCGCAGCATTGAACTTGACTAGATTGGAATCCCCCCAATCAGCAACTGCTTTCAAAGTCAAGCTCAAGCGGTCAACCATGGCCTCTCTGTAAGACTGGACCTGAGATCCACTAGGACGTGTATCAGGTATATAGCTCTCTACGACAGTGCTGTCGTCTGCATACCCAATGATTCCGGGCATAAGCAGATCATTGATGTGCAGCAAGAACAGTGTCGCAGAGAGAACTGACCCCTGAGGGACCCCGGCATTAATTGCCAAGTGATCAGACGAGCAGCCATCAACGACTACTCGAAGTGACCGGCCCCTCAGAAAGTCTGATACCCAGACACAAAGGTCAGTGGATAAGCCGTAAGATGGAAGTTTGCTTAAAAGGCTATCGTGCCAAACCCTATCAAAAGCTTTCGAGATGTCTAGAGAAACTGCGAGAGCTTCACCGTTTTTCTCTATGGCTTCGCTCCATACATGAGTGGCATATGCAAGAAGATCCCCAGTAGACCGGTTTCGGCGAAACCCGTATTGCCGGTCACTGAGGAGATCATTGTCTTCAAGATATGCCAGGAGCTTATTGTTAAGTATACGTTCCATACTCTTGCATAGTATGGACGTAACCGAGATGGGTCTGTAGTTGGCAGGGTCGGCGCGACTTCCCTTTTTGGGACTTCCCTTTTTCCCGGTTTGGTACCAGCTGAGGTCGTTTTACTCTTCGGGTGAGCTTTACCATCTCAGAGCAGAGTTACACTATCCGTTAAAAAATACGTCCACCTCTACATTAGACTCGTTAAAAACAAATACAGATATATTTCAATCGGACGTTACACTAGATGTTAAAGACGGATAGCGTTACTATAAGATGGTAAAACCCGGCGTGAAAAAGAGTAAGAAAAAGTAAAAGACGGCCGTGATCTGGCGGCACCATTTGCTTAGGAAGCTGCAGCTTACTGAGCACTCTAAGATTGCGACACCGTTTCGCAAACATCTCATCTCGCAAACATAGCGAGTAGATCTGTAGATTGAGTTACTCCGTCTACTTGGTATTCTGTGATCCTACCTCGCTCCTAGCGTGCCGGCAAGATGTAATGCGCTTTTGACAAATTACACTTCCAACTTAAATTACTATAATAACATTCATTTTTATAGCATTTACCTACAGCAGAAGTACACACAATTTTCGTTCACTATTGCTAGCTTCTAGCAAATTAGCCACATTACGGTCAAATTATACTACAGATAAATACAAATACAGATGTCATTGTCAAACAAATAAAAAATGTATTTTACTGCCAGCATCGATTATCAGCGGAAATGACGACATTGTGAGCGGAGGCCATATTTTTTTACGGGGTTCTCGTTTATGAAGGAGATTGAAAAGAAAAATATAAAACCGGCCAAGTGCGAGTCGGACTCGCGCACAAAGGGCTCCGTACCATTATCTTTAAAAACGGCGAAAAATCACGTTTGTTGTATGGGAGCCCTCTTAAATATTTATTTTATTCTGTTAATAAAGCGGCAACAGAAATACATCATCTGTGTAAATTTCTACTGTCTAACTATCACGGTTCATGGGATACAGCCTGGTGACAGACGGATAGCGGAGTCTTAGCGGACCCCAAAAACGACTCTTGCGCTTCTCGTAAATGCGAGGGATTAATGATATTCTAGATTGGAAATATTGGGGAAAACAGTGAACAAAGCAACTGCGTTAGTGTGTAAGTTTTTAATACTATACCCACACTTGTGTTTGACAGCGTCCGATAGATAGCATGGACTTTTTTTAAAAGTGGCAAACCAACACAATACCTACACGGTTTTATTTGCTAAAATGAATACGTTGCAATGAAATGACGTGCGTGCCGGCCATTCTACCGTCCCCTTTGTGGTCCCTCAGTCGGTCACGACGCCTATCTATCTAGCTACATAAACAAATTCTTGTGACTTAAATCTTACTGAAATGGCTCGGTTATTTCTACTATACTTCTTCTTAGGGTGCCTCTTTACTACAGAAGGTTGGCGGTGATCCTTTTAATTTCTCCTTATCTAGAGCAAGCCTAAATAAATCTACCATCTTGATTCCAGTCCATTCCTTGATGTTGCGAAGCCACTATCTTCTTCTTTTATGATAGGTGCCAAAATCTAATAACAATAGTTTGTGTGTATGTTTGATATCTACAAAATCAAGACAACCCGCTTTAGTCGGTCCGTATCAAAAGGACAATCTAGCAAAATCAAAATCAAAACGATCTTTATTCAGTACAATCACAAAGATCACTTTGAAACTTCTTAACAACGCCCTTGTGGGATGAATGACAAAAGTAAAATGACCTACTAGTAAAACGTGTACAAATCGTCATGTCTGGTAAAGGACTGGCACAAAAAATTAACCCTAAAAATAAAACCACAATTGGAACAAATTTTATTTTATTAATATTTTAATCTACTTCATTTATTTATAAATAACATAATCATCCGAAAATATAGAAACGTACCCGTTTAAATTTATAAGTAGATAGAAACAGGTTCACTCTTAATAAAATTAGATATTTTTTCAATAAGCGTATTTTAAATTAAAATTCAAAATTAATATCTGAAACTCGAAGTTTATTTTTTAGTAAAATCCAATAAAAAGGGAATTCACAGTATCTATCTATATCTTACAAAAGAAATGAAACGTTATCATAAGCCTTAGAAGGTATCATTGTGCTGTAGTGAAAAGAGCCGTTCATTCGCATGAACGACCTTTGGAGTGCCAAATTCAGTAGCAACAGACTATGGAGTTATCCATAGTCTGTTGCTACTGAATTTGAAATGCTAATGCTGTGTTTCCGCCATTCTGTCCCATACTGTGAATTAAAATCCCGATGGCTCTATACCATTATCCTCTGTTTGTGCGACGTTGAGAAATTCACTGACATTTCATTTCCTACTCTGGCAACTTATCTACAAGTAAGGGTTATTTTCTAAAAACGGTGGCCGTAATATAGTTTTTTTCCTACTAGTTAATGGAACAAGCCTATGGCCCACCTAACGTTAAGTGGGCCATAGTTATAAGAGTAGTAGAGCTCTTTGTGAAGGCAATGTTTTGTTATAGGTGATGGTTACCACTTAACATCAGGTGGGCCATTTGCTTTTTCCATCAGCAAGTAGTATAAAAAAAAGTGGTAACCATCACCTTCAACAAAGCATTGCCTTGCAAGTCACGCATGATATGAATGCGCCTTACGATGCATTGCCCTGCGTCCATCTTGACGCATTCAGATGTAAAGCCTCATGTTCCTGTAATTTCACCAGCAACTCTCTCTTCAAACCGAAACACAGCAAAGCTTCTTGGCGGCAGAAATAGTCATGGTGGTAGTAATTACCTGGATGACTTCTTCACAAAGAGCTATAGTTAGAAATTGTATTAAAATAATTATTGATAATTCAGTGATATTATGATTGTTATTTAAAAAAAACTGCCAGCATTTTATAAATAATACAAACAGGATAAGAACAGTTTCAGTGATAGTTGTTATTGTTCTGAAAACGGAGGCAGATTTTCAAGAAGTCTAACCTGAATGTGTCTTTTGGAGTTTCGTACAATCTCGAGAGTCTACTAGCTTATAAAATGCGATTCTTGTCTTTTAAGTAAATTGATTTCGGAATGGTTTTAGTGAGTGGCCTTTCCTAACCGTTGGCAAGTTTTACGTTTATAGTTAAGACGCAGACTACCATTAATTAATTTTGAAAGTTTGTTTTTTTAGTTTTAGTACTTAATCAATCTTGATAGTGGGGAAACATTCTAAATCTAACTCTTTGAAATGATATTCTCCAAATTGTAGTTGTTTCATTCGAGCGTGACGTTGTTTGACCATTGTCAGACCCTTAAATACTTATCACCTTACATATAAAATCGACTAATAGTTTGTATATAGTAATAGTTATATGTTTTTATCTCAATAGTGACGGTACATAGTCGTGAGCAATAAAAGTTTGCTTTACTAGTTTTTGTACTTATGCAAACATTTGTTTAGGAAGATTTGTATCAATTAAAATTATTTTTTTATTTACATTAGCTCTTTTATTCGCCTTAAGAACAAATAGAAAATTTTGTTAGATTATGCGTTTGATTCCCAACTATAAAAAACATTTTGTGTGGTCAACATGCTTATTGTTAGTGTACATGTAACTGATTAATTAAAGTTTTTTTATTATTCTATTCTATTCACATAACTGGTTATCATATTACAAGTTATGCTTGTAATATGATAGTGGAATAAGTGGATAGTGGTATAAGTGTGGAAACATTCGACAATATTTTTTATATAAGGTAGCGCGTTAAAAAATATTAATAAGGTACGAAAACCAGTCATTTTTTCTCTCAGAAACGATTACCCTCTGGAAATTCTCCGGAAGTTTGTGTGGAGCGTAAAATAACTGAGCGTCGAGCACTGATGTTTTATTGGATAGTGGCCTTAATCGATAAATATAGTTGGTACAGTAGAAATCAGCCGGAGTGGAAGACCACAGCACAGGATCGCACAGAGTGGAGGGAATGGGGGGAGGCCTTTGCCCAGCAGTGGGACATAGAAGGTTAATAATTTATTTATTTATTTATTCAAAATAATTAGAACGGCTAATACGGTATAATAATTATAATAACAGTAGAAATCAGATACAGAAACTGTTTATATTTCGACGTAACTCTAACTTAAAGATTAGTAAAGCTCTTTTTGAAGGGCTCGTCCGGGGAAGTACTACCAGGATGTTGTTGCGTTTTTGTTTGAAGAGCTAGTGCCGGTGAGCGGTCGGTGGCCGGTGAAATTACAGGCACATGAGGATTAACATCTGAATGCCTCAGGCTGATGGAAACAGAGCAGTGCATCGTGAGGCACGTTCTTATCGTGCGTGAATTACGAGGCAATGCTTGGTCATGGTGACCACTTAACATCAGGCGGGCCATCTGCTTGTAGCATCAACAAGTTGCATAAAATAATAACAAATAAACTCGAAAAGAATCTTGAGTTAGTACTTGGTACTAACAGAGCTAATGGTTATCTACGTGGGGATCAAAGTGGTGAAGCAGTTTATGTTTGCTGCTTTTGTTTTCGTCCCCCTAACCAAATAATTTAATAAAAACAATATCGACAAAGAGACGGCTACGGCAGTGTTCGCAACAGGAGCAAAGCCCCTGTAGCGCTGGTTTTCAGTGGATTACGTTTCATGATCGACGACTTGTGACTGTCGGGTGTAATCCTTGTGTACCGACGTTATTCCCGAGCAGATAAAGTTATTAAAATTTCGTCAATTTTTTTTCTCAAGTCTTCTTCTTCTTTTCTCCATTTATGGCACCTGTCCGTCATACAACAGACAATCTTGCCAGTGTCAAGTGATTTGTATTAAATACTTTATAGTCAAGTCACAAGTCGGCCGTCATTTGTTTTGAAGAAAATGGTTTCTCAAGTATTTTTCTTAATTTTTCGTTTGATTTACGTCTGTCAGTGATTAAACGGACAATCTTGCCAAGTTAGTCAGGCAAGTTGTCAAAACATTTTACTAAATTTGTATAGCGCTTGATATGCGATACCCTAATATCATTACAATCTAGTCAAGTAGGCTATTGAGTAATTTTTCTTTGACTTAATTTTATAGAATTACTAAGAATGTGTCCAAAACATTACAGCCCTAATTTTTACAAGCCCGCTTTTTTGGAAACTCAGAATATCCTACAAATTGTTTAAAAAATAATGCTTATCAAGACAAAGCCCCAAAGTTTTGTGCTGGATAGAAAAAGTTTGGCCCCAGTGGGCCTTCGGGTGGGATTACGTAGGTCGTGGGCAAAAGCTTTGTAAATGTTTTGCTGTAGACGAATTATGTATAGGTGGTCACGGATAAAAAAGTAAGGAAGTGTGCTCATTTTTACGCGAATTGTTATTACGCCCTAACTCTTGGTACAATTGCATATAAGTGTTTATATATATACCTTACCTAGGGCGTCCAAAAGCGCGATGGGTCGGCAAAATTGTAAAGGAAAAACCTGGACCAGAGACGCACAGGACAGAGGAGGTTGACAGTACATGAAGAATTGCAAGCATTGAGTGATATCGCGCTGAGATGATAATGATAATGATGTGCTTCTATCTACCTGCTAAAGTGAAGTTTGAGTACCTATATTTGACGTGACAACGTCTAATAAATCGATGAACGCCGGCTGCATGCACGAAAAAGGATGACTCATTGTTCCGTTACGCTCATTGTCCCGTTACGCTCATTGTTGTCACGTTAAACCATCGTCCGTAAACCAACTTTACAGACAACCAATTTTTTTAAATGCACTATAATAAATAAACTATAGTTCGTCACTAAATAAATTAGTTTAGTATAATAAAATTTAAGTGTTAATAATTTTTCAAAAACTTAAAGTACTTGTAGTACGTAAAAGATTAAAAAAAACTATATATTGTACGCTCGAATAGGGCAGACTGTTGATACTACTACTTTTATACTACCACCTAATATTTTTAACAGTTTACAATAAAGACTTCTGATTCTGAATCTGAAGTGGGGCCGTAAACAACCCAGATGCCGCATGTTAAATAAAAAGCTCATTCATTCATTCATTCATT
The DNA here is from genome assembly GCA_932294275.1 of Chloroclysta siterata. Lineage (NCBI taxonomy): Eukaryota > Metazoa > Arthropoda > Insecta > Lepidoptera > Geometridae > Chloroclysta > Chloroclysta siterata. Next base: position 15,285,882 of record OW028588.1, read on the forward strand.
CAACTTGATTGTAAACAAGTTCACCGTCCGTAAAGCCACGAGCGGATAATCTCTCGCTTGTTCCTAATTCGATTTAAGTTGCGAGTCTTGGTGGAAGTTGGCAACTCTTGCAACTCTTAATTATGTTCGGTCTCTCCAGAGTCCGTACGTCACAAAATCCTAGCTGAGGGGCGCTGGTTTACATCTATATATGTTATTATGTTATGTTGGTTTGTGTACGCTTCAAAAACTCAAAAAGTTCTGCACCGATAGAGCTGAAATTTTAGCATGATATATAATCCGCATCAAGGATTGTTTTTATACCATTCAATCACAATGTCCCACAGCGAAGCGTGGCAGGGAACAGCTAGTTAGATATATAACAAAAAATAGAGACCATAGAGGTAGGAGCTGACAGCCCGCACAGCCCAGTGGGTAGAAGCTCTGCCTTCTGCGCTGTCGGCCTTGTATTCGATCCCCACCGAGAACAAACACTTGTGTAAATTTTTGTTCTTTGTTGGGGTGTTTGATATGTTATATTATTATTATAAGCATGTAGTGCAAAGTGTGTAAATATTATTTTATCTATTTAGTTTCTGATTGCGCGCTGGTTTCGAAGTAACTTTTTGATTGATTTTACTTAATGATTTTGCCCAAAAACACAGAGACCGATAAGGATGGAAAAAAATATAGGACTCACAATTTTCCCTTTGGTATTCGATAGATTCGACCAAATCGAACATCCAGATTTTCCTTGCACTGCACTTTCTAGATTTCTAGACGTCTGTGTTTTCAAAATGACAAAATGGATCACCTAATTGCTTTTTAGCGATAAGACCGCCCATTGTACATATCTATAGTTGTAATTATTTGTTTCTTATTTTGTTCGTTTGTAAGGTGGTGTACAATAAAGCATTTTCATTCATTAATTCAAATTGGAAGATGATTGATTTCACTTTTAATTGGGTTCTTTTCACTTGTTGCCCGCACTTCTCAACACTAGTCAATGGAGACTGACAGGTGCCGGGCATTCCTAGGTACTCTGTGAGAAATAGGCATAGGACAGAGAGGGGTATATTTAGATATGCATTGGAACGGGATGGGTATAGTCTCTGTGCTCTGGCCTAAACAGTTTCCATAGTACAAGCTTTGCTTAATTTGGGGCTAAGTGGAGCTTTGTAGAATGTCTACCAATATTTATATTATTTATTTATTACATAAAGTTTATTGCGCGAGGGTTCAATAAATTTCAGGTGGCTACTTGCTTATTTCAGTACTTTTTTTCATAGAAAAGTAGCCAAAATACGATTTTTTTGGAAACTCTCCACTAAATGAATCGGGATGAGTCTTAGTAACTAGACTGCGAGAAGTTCAGGAATGGAGATTGCAGAAGGCTCACAATTATTCATCCCAGAATTTCATGAAGAAAGCACTCGAGTAGCAAACTTCTCCAGACTAATAAAATTACTATCATCATCTTGAAGAACTTCACTCTCAGTGCCCATTATAATAATAAGCCTGCCCATTTCCTTTCATTTCACTGCATTCTTGTAGCGGCCACTTACAAGATCTACAAGATGAGATGGAAAGAAATTTTACATGTCTCATGTTCGGTAAGTAGGTTCTTATTACCTCCAAATGGGGCTTGTAGGTGACTAATTAGCGCTCTAGAGTAATAATGTAGCTAGAAAAGCCCTAGGGCGGTAAGTAATAAAAAAAAACACTTCTTTCTTTCAAAAAGTTCGCGTACATCTAACCATCATACTGGCAATAGACATCATGCATTCACCCCAATGACCAAAGAGGTCGCTTTGCTATTAAGCCTTGTCTTCGTGTGAGTATAATAGTCATCAATTTTAAATATCGAACGGCGAAGCTCAATTTCGATCTTGAAAAAAAAAACTAAAAAGTTCTTTACTTGATTCTTTTTAATGAAAAAAGGCCGGAATAGAAAACTTGTACTTTGAATATTGTTTATTCTTGTAATGCCGGTTTTTTTCTACTTACCTCACAATCGAGATGTAAAGCAGAATAATTAGCTCGGGTGTAAGCACCAATTGCACCCTCGAACTAAAGGTCTAAACTAAATATCTCGGGCTGCAATTGATGCCTTACAGCCCTTGGCTACTAATCTACTATTAAGCCGTTACCACTACGGAAACATAATTCACGAATCTGTGTTTTAAAATCTCATAATTTAAAAATATCGGCATTTCACAATGTGCCGCTCAATTTATTCGTAGCATAATTGTTAGAAGCTTTTTAATGGAAACGTTTGTCTCTTGGGGAAAATAATTTAAGGCGAGGTAGCCCCTTGAACATTCCGGCTTTGTACTGTGTTTGTGCTTACCTTTATTAACTTTGTTTGAAGCTAATTTCTAATGTAAAATACCAGCCATATAGTGGTCGAGAACAATATAGCAAAATCATTTTTTTAAGTGATTCTGTAGACCGTCTTTTTTGATAAATCGAACAGAAAATAGCACAGCACTGGGACCTTTGCCTGCCTTTATACAAGGTGTATAAATACATGTATTTATGTATGAAACAGCGGTTTTTTTTTCGCGTTCACTGTGTTGGTTCCTTAGAAAAAGTGTTATTCATATTGATGGGTACTTTAACCCCCTGAAGTTTTAAATACAAGTATTGAAACACCTTGTATATTACGGGATCGAATCCTATTTAATAAATAAATTTCCTATGTATTAATATTAGGTACTAGTATTTTAAGTTAATGATATTTTTAAATCAAGTGAAAAGTACATTTTTCGATCCTATGGTTTTGTATGAAAATAAATAACTTCATTCTAATGGGTCATTGTGGTATGGTATGGCTGTATGTATATCCTGAGATAAAGATTTCTAAATCCTCCAAAGCTGACAGTACAATCAATGACATAATATCGATGTTTTTCCCCCGAAGGGATAAAAACATTTATTTTGGGTCTTGCCGAAGCTTGACCCTTATGAGATATCCCTTGCATACTAGCCACATCGGACGTGCTATCTGCTCCCTTCAGCGTGCGGTGAGCCTCATACAGCTGTCTCTTTCGCACACTCACCGCCCGCTGTCCACTCGCGCCGGCTAGTTCGCTTGACGCTTCAGTACCTTTTAAGCCGGCAAGGTCTTAAAACCAAGGGTCAAGCTTCGGCAAGACCCAAAATAAATGTTTTTATCCCTTCGGGGGAAAAACATCGATATTTTGTGTCTGTGCCTTCGCTTGACCCTTATGAGAAGTGTTTATCTTCTGCCGGCGCCACAATTATGTACGGCGTACTGTGAATATAGTAGTTAAATTAAACCTATGCGTGTAATAACAAAATAACAAAAGAAAAAAGAAACTGTTTTATTCTTTAAGTATTTTTAAGTAACTTTTAAAATTAACATTGAAACAGGTGATTTCCAAACAGCATTTAACTTAAACAGCTTCAAAACAGATTGAAGGAAAAACGTCTTCTTTAGTCGCACAATTGCGCTTTACAGTAATATTTTAGAAAATTTTTATTAATATATTACTTTTCTTAAAAATACCGTCGTAAATCGCGAAGAATATACAGCTGAACGAATGCTTGACGGACTGGCGTTAATGTCTATTTCCTTAAGGGCAGTTTCTACCCATCCAGCAATAACATCTTTAGTGGACGCACGTAGGTACCTACACTAACCCTAGTTGTTATAAAAAGATAGACTAAAGAGACATCTGTGATTTGACAGAGTTATAAGAACGTTTAACCAAAAATGAAAATCTGATCCTTATTTTAGAAAATTTTCGAATCTGATTGTTTCCAGAACATGAATCTGTAAGAGTCAAACTCCTGAAAATATACCGAATCTATAGACAAAAGTCATGTTATGTCATGTCCTTCCAGAGGCTACAAGCAAGATTAAAGCCAAATGCCTAGAGACTTGAAAAAAACTGCAAGTGTCAGGTAAGTGAGACTTCAACCAGATGACCAATGCATTAACATCCCAGAAAGATGACTTCCTCTCACCAGTGCCAGCTAAGCTTGAGTATATGTTTAACAACTGGGTGGTTTTTAATCTGGTCAGCATTAAAAGGATCAGCAAAAGATGTTGTTACTACAGACTTGTTTACCAAGACCGTGATATTATACGATAAGCGCGTTGCAACGATGCAAGTAACTGAAAAATAAAGCAATACTTTTCTGAACTTGGCCCATCTATTGGTACAGATCTATTGGTTCTAACAGCCCATTTTCGCCACTTCTTCCAAGCTGACGAATATTTCTTTAAAGTTCCTGGTCTCCAAGAATCTTCTGATAAACTGACATCGTCTGAATATTCCATACCTGCAAATGAAGCTGGAGAACCTGAGGTGGTGGTTGGCCCGTTGAAATTTCGGTCAGATAAAGATGCAGACCCTATATTCGAAGGACCGGTTTTATATATTGCTCTCTTGTGCAAATCGGGGTGTCAAAATGGTTGAGGCCAATTCGGAGTTATTAAAAAGTATATTCCTTCCGCAGTATTCAAGTGACTTAAAATTTGAGTAAACACTCAGGTTATTTGGAAACTCAATTGGTTGCTGAAAGTGTCTATGAATAGTGCATCCTGATCCTCTGGAAACTGAGAGACAAGAGACCACCCTGAATATCTTGGTTGCGAATAGGTCCACCGACGGAATCCCCCATATTGCAAATAGTTTCTGAGTAATCACATTGCTCAAGTACCAGTCGGGGATTATTTACTAACGACATAGATGGTCTACAACGCAATTGTAAATTCTCGGAATGTATCTTAACAAACTTTGAACGTGATAACATTTTTCTAACCGAAGTAGTGACTCTAATATTGAAAGCAGCATTCGGAGCTTAGTGCCCTTATTCCCTCACATAGAAAATGACAGTTTGATTGTCCGATTGAATCAGAATCGTTTTGTCGTTTCTTAATGTTTCTCTGCACGACGCTATACAATTCCATACGATTTATGTGCCACGAATGCTGTTGTTTTGTCCAAGTGGCGCTTAGTAGTAACTCGTTCAGGATGTGAGCTCCCCATTCTATGTTTGAAGCTTCTGTCAAAGTCAAAGTCAAAAGGTATTTGTTCAATAAAATCACAAGGACCACTCTGAAACGTCTCAAAGCTAGGCGACTCTAGGTGCCAGTTCCAAGCGATATCTCTATAAATCTCTACCTGATTTATGAATATAATATCTGATTCTCGGCTTAGATTGTCTAATCATCATTCCAGAACTTGAATCACCTTGCCTGGAGTTTTCAACTTTCGCTTCGGAGAGACTTCTGGGAGACCATTGCTGGCGATCTAAATTCGACGACAAAGCATTCGATCCAAAAGAACCACGAATGCTATAAAGTATAAGCTTCCCAGAATAGATTTTGCACTTATTAGTTCTAGAAGATCTTTTTTTCACAAGTCTAACTTCTTGTTGGTATATATATTATTATTTTGCCTGAATTCGTCCTCCATCCAGGAACAATGTCCAGAAACTCGATGTCTTGAACTGGATCTCAGACCCTACAGAATCTATCTATATAGAATCCTACAGTGAATTCTGCTTCCTTCTGAAGCAACTTAGCAGATTAGCAAGAAGAAATCGACTCAGTAGACAACTAGGTACCCTTATGCTAATCTTCCGAAGCTGGGTTGCTAGCCAATTTGCGATTTTCGAGAAGATGATCGGAGCTGTAGACAGACCGAATAGCAGGCAGACCATGCCATAAAGGTGATCTTGATAGCTTAAAGCCAGAAAACACCGATGTGTTTCTATCACCGGTTCATGGAAATACGCTGGCGAAAAATGGAGTTTTACCTAGTTTCTGAAGGAACTTGGGAACTGTTAAATGATTGACCAGACGAAATTTTCACGGGTTTAACCTTCTTAGATCGATTATCGATTGGATTTATCCGCTTTGGGCACCAAAACAAATTTGCATAAGACCCGAGGACAGACAGGGGAACATTTTCAAGACTCCTGAGCTCACCATTTTCGAAATACGACTGACATCTGATAGCAAAATTCCATTGAAAATGGAATCGCTAGGGCTTTTCTTACAAATGAAATCGTATAGTCATTTATTATATTTAATATCAGTTTGGGACAGCCCTGGTCTTTCGAGCTCCTAGACATTGTTGGATGATATGCTATCCAATCCGGAGAATAGTCAGAAACTTTTCAATGTCGACTGGTAACCGTTCTTTTGAAACCTCTCCTGTTTGTGTGAAGAGCCAGACGGTTTACGGCCATAAGCTCAGTATCGCATAGCCAAAAGAATGCTAGCATCAAAATTAGTTGATTATGTCTTAGAGAAATCCTCCAATTTCTTTTCATCAAAAGGAAAACTCTCTGAAATTGGAATCCTCATCAAGGACGAAGTGACGTTTTCTTTCAATCAATGGAGATATAGCTTTACATCCTTTATAGTCTGAGATCTCTGCCACAAACGAACTGAAGCAAGTTGTCAGAACATTGACGAAATTCACTGATCGAACCCGAACGAAAAACCTGTAGTGATGGCCCTTGTCGCTACTGGGCACATCTCAATAACCCTGTTGAAGACTCTTTGGAGGGCAGCGCGTTCAAGTCAAGCAGCATGCGTTATGGAGCCATAAGGTCCCTGAGTCTTTTCTTTATAGTCAGCTAGACCATTAGTAGGAGCTAAATGCTTCAAAGATGGATTAACTGCCAGAGCTGAAAACACAGGGGCCGCGCGAAGTATTTTATACACGTCGAAGTATCTTCTTCTGTTCCATGTCCAGATGTTCTTCTTTCCATTCTCGTCCCCCGGATTCTTTGACAAACAAATCCTTGAGCCTAGATCTCAGGTAAGGGAATGATCGTTGATGACCAGCTCCTTTTGCAATATCAAGCCTGCTTTAATATATATATATTTTGCAAGAGCATTCCAGTAGCTTTAGCTTCTTGTTCTACGGTCGCAATTCGACTTGCACTAGAAACTCGCTTATTAGTAGACGCGAGTTCATTTGATCTATCCGTTTCCGTGTCCGATATCTGCCCCAACGCCCTAGAAGCTTCCATTGTAGTAACCAGCAAGTGCTTGAAACTATTAGTAGCTTGCGTCACAAGCTCTCAGTGCAACTTAATCTGCAAGGCTCTTGCCTTGGATGGAGAACCCAGAACCAAGCCAAGGCAGAACGGCCAGGAAAGCATTTTGATTTTCATACCCGTATAGGCTTCATCGTTTAGCGAAGATGCAGAGGGATCAAAGGCCTTAGTTATTTCAGTTGCGGGCAAGCAGAACCTTAACTTGTTGCGCGTTGCAGAGTCCAGATCCAAAGATACAATTTCATGCACTGTCCAATCTTCCCAGTCCCTGGGAGAAAGCTCGATAGCTCGACGCCACTAGCTTTAGCTCGCCCAGAATTTCATTGCCGGACAGGTCATCATTTTCATTTTCATTTCATTTCATTTCAAGCTCATGGAGAACCAGGCATATAAGAATTCAGCAGCAGAAGCCTTCTGCATATAAGTATTCATCTGATAGACACAACTCTTAGGTTTGTAAACGAATGGAAGGGATCGTAAACTATCACTTTTATGGGTGACCGTGTCCACTTTGGGCAACTCCAGCTCAATTTAGGCAGCGAATCGCCCAAAAATCTCAATTCTACTTTCGGCCAGAAGGGGCGCGAAATTTTTTTTTTTTTTCTTTTTACTTACTATGCTTTGATTTCTAGGCTGGGATGGCCTGATTATAAGCCCGCAACTGCTCGACTTTTGAGCCGCTTCGGCTCGATTTTTGGGACGCACCGGCTCGTTTTTTGAGCCGCGACGGCTCAATTTTCGGGCCGCGCCAGCTCGATTTTCGAGCCGCGACGGCTCAATTTTTGGGACGCACCGGCTCGTTTTTTGAGCCGCGACGGCTCAATTTTTGGGACGCACCGGCTCGTTTTTTGAGCCGCGACGGCTCAATTTTCGGGCCGCGCCAGCTCGATTTTCGAGCCGCGATGACTCGATTTCTGTCTACACATCAACAAAGGGTTGCAAACCGCTTCCTAGATGTGAACAGAGTCAGAAATGAGCCTTTAAGACAAGGGCGCAGGAGCCGCTAAGTCTTAGAAATCCAATTTTCATGATTGAGGCAAGGAGCGCTCGAATCAGTGGATTTTAGTTAAACCATGCAATAGGTTAATAGCTAAAAACACTTCATAAAAAAGCCATAAGGAGATGAAACTAGATTAGACTGATTTCACATAGCATAATTATATACCGTATTATATACATAGTAGGTAGAAACGTATAAAGTATATACGACACCTACAACTCGTACGTAGGCAAGGAATGCCTACGCTTCAAATGTAAGACGATCTATGTAATGTAAAACTATATTTCTACAAAACATGATCATCCCACCTTCTGGAAACATAATGTTATTACGATTGTTATTACACGACATAAAATATAAAGTGACATACCTGACCACTTTCCTTAATACTTGGTAGCACTAAAAACACTACACTGCCATTAAACAATTTATTGGTATTGGTACGTAAACAGTAATAATTTGCGCGGAGCGGGAGCAAGCGCACACCCGTTGCGGTTAGCAACAAAAGCGTACTGAAGCGTCAAGCGAACTAGCCGGCGCGAGTGGACAGCGGGCGGTGAGTGTGCGAAAGAGACAGCTGTATGAGGCTCACCGCACGCTGAAGGGAGCAGATAGCACGTCCGATGTGGCTAGTATGCAAGGGATATCTCATAAGGGTCAAGCGAAGGCACAGACACAAAATGATGTGTTATGATGGTTCTCCAAATAGTCTTCAAAATGATGGTCCTTATTATTGCTAAGTATGCTTATTTTTAATTAAAGATCATTGAACTAACCAAAACAGAAATGTTCATATACTTTGTGCAGCCGTAGGCGTTGCCTACAAGATGACACACAAAGCACTGTTCTGATTTCAAACGCTTGTTTTATGGAAATGGTGAGACGAGAATATTCAAATCTAATTGTCAGAACAACGGCGGATTTGTCTGTCCTAGACGTTTATTGCCTTCCGTTTGAATTCGCTAGGACCTAGTACACACCGATATAGATCAAGCTACACAAAGCCAAGGAAAAATGACGCTTCTTACAACGACATAAAAGCGAGCAGTGTTTATGTCTGATGCGTATCCGTGTGGTACCTACGTAGACCTTTACAAGGCGTTTTAGATTTTAATATAGTGTAGCTAAGTATCCTTGTGTTCCTACGTAGAACTTTATAAGAAGTTAACGCGTTTTAGATTAAAAAAATAAATAACCTCACGACTTTATTCCCCAGGCTCGGGGGGAGGGGTCAGAAGAAGGTAGGTAGATAGTTGGATAAGAAAATACTTTATTGCACACAACTACTAAAAGTACAATAGGCGGTCTTATCGCTAAACAGCGATCTCTACCAGACAACCGTTCGTAAAAAGGTACGTCAAAACATTTGGCACATACCCACATTTTGGAGTATTCCAGTGCCTTGTAGAAAGCCCCCGCCGCTGTTAGAGTACTAACTGTTTCCACACTATGTTTTCCTTCGACACATGAGAGCAAGCATTGCGCCCATAAATCTTTCCTGGCTTGCTTACAATTTTTATTTAAGTGGTTTTCGGCCGTGTCATTTTATAACAGACTATGCCCTAGCTGATGGCCAAGGGAAGAAACCACTCGATGATTTCTGAAAATATCCATAAAGCAGAATATGTAGGTACATATTTTTGATTCAGTGAATGCAATTCGCGAAACAACTTCTTTGAGACAGTTTATTGTGAGTGGCGTTGGAAATGGAGTATAGTTAGCAAAGTGTGTAGATATGAGAATTCCACACGAGTTCATTCTACTCTGACAGTTTTATTCAAGAACTCAAGTATGTGCCTTGTTTATAAATAGTTTCACCTAGGCGATAAGACTTCATCTGTGTGATTTAATCGAATAAATATTTAAGGGTTTGATATCTTTTCATTCTTACAAATGAAAACTTTAGTGTGCACTTTTAACGAAAGTGAGAAACGTATTTTATTCGAAATAATTTAAAGTATGTAGCTACCAATTTTTTTTTTTAATTTATCTTCTATTTTCTGCCAAAAGAAAGTACTCCTTAGAGTGCTTCCTGATTAAATTGACAACTTTGAAGCAAGTCGGTAACTGAATTACATGAAACTAACTTAAGATAGTTAGGGCATGTGCTTGGGGAACTCATAATTAGTTTTCGAAGGATATAATGCCACTAGATATCGGGGGAGCACGTACTGGACTCAGTACCACGCACTTCAGAGGTCCCAGCTCATAGCAAACGGCAAACTATGGCAAAAACGTTATATATTAATGTTTATCTGTTATATCTGCGGAAACTAGTAATTGGCCATCAGTATATGTGTAGCAAGTTTGTACGCTGCATGTATTAAAGATTTATAATTTTAAGAGTAGTAGAGCTCTTTGTGAAGTGCTCGACCGGGGAAGTACTACCACCACGCCTTTTTCTGCCGCCAAGCAGCAATTCTGTGTTTCGGTTTGAAGAGTGTGGTTGCCGGTGTAAATACAGGCAGATGAGGCTTAATATCTGTATGCCTCATGTTGATGGACGCAGGGCAGTGCATCGTGGGGCACGTTCCTATCGTGCGTGACTTACGAGGCAATGCTTTGTTATAGGTGATGGTTACCACTTAACATCAGGTGGGCCATCTGCCTGTTCCATCAACTATTTGTATAAAAAAAATAAAAAAATATCACCTACCTAGCGGTAATTTTTCCCAAAATTGTTAAAATGATAATAATATAAAACGTTGTTGGATAGGAGTAATGCTGCACTGTATCCTACTTACTACCCTATCCCAGTTATTTATGTAATAGTTGTTGTTTTTTAAAGGTTTTTCTATTTAATTGTCTCATAACACAAAGGTTAACTGGAAGAAAATGCTTATTAGCATTAAATTCGTCTAAGTACTTTATTTATGTTCAAAAATGAACTTTTTAATCTAATCAATATACTACTTCCACTAATAAATAAATGAGAAAGTTACGATGTTTGTGGCACAATCACACCGCAACCACTAAACCGATCCGGATGAACCTAGGGAACCAAATATAGGTCATAATCTGAGAGCACTGGTGGTCTAGTGGTAGCGGCCCCGCCTTCCGATCCGGTCGTGGGTTCGAAACCGGTCGTGCACCAATGAGTTTTTCTGTTCAAAAATGTATGTGCACAACGCCAGTAGGTATTCTCAAACGGCGAAGGAAACATCGTGAGGAAACCGGCGTGTCGTAAAACCTAAAAAGTTCTATAACATGTATCAAGTGCTTGAAAGGCGCCTCAAGAGTCGCACTTAAAATCCTTTCACCACACTGTTTCGAAAGAAACTAGTGACACGACAAGAGAGAGTTCTCAATCTGGATTAGCACAAAGAACTCTTCTACTCTTAAAACTTGCCTTATGTGTTCATTCCTTTGTGTTCATACCTTAATGGTGTCTTTAGGTATGTTTGCTACTAGACAGTAACGCTGTGAACACAATCGATTATATCTGCAGTTTTTTTATACTATTTGCTGGTAGAACAAGCTGCCCACCTGATTTTAAGTGGTAACCATCACCATCATCATCACTAAGCATTGCCTCGTAAGACACGCACGAGCATTTTAGTCCATTAAAGTCAAAGTCAAAAGGTATTTATTCAATAAAATCACTAGGATCACCTTGAAACGTCTTAAAACTAGCGAATCTAGGAGCCAGTTAATCAGAGCCACGCGACCAAAGCCTAGAAGAACAGCCAACAAACTCACGGCTTGGTTCCTACCGTTCTTTTGTATGATCCTTGTTATAATGTAATATAATACAATATTGAAGCTCCAGTGTGGTGCCATTCAAATATAAATAATAAATATTTATTTACTTTTTAGACGGCAAAGTGTTGTGGCTCTGTACCGTGCTGTGTACGGGCCCATGGCTGCTGCTAATTGATGAAGCTGTGTGCTTACCGTCCACTTGCCGGAGTGTGCACTGAAGCGTAGATCAATCTTTGAGTGTCGACACGTTCCGGCTCTTACTGAAGCTCACTATATTGGATACGTTCTATGATTTTAATTATATTGATTACGGCTATTTTTGTATCCGACGAGGTTTTTGCATGCTTGGGTATAATTCCATAGAAACTAGACGAGCGATATCTGTGAAGTCTTTCGCGGTACAATAGATGCGTCAGACTTGCTGCCTGACCGCGTATCCAAAATGGTAAAGGCAATAAAAACTATGATGATATTTTTTGCAATATTAGCTGTATTAAAAAGTTTTGTAGCATGATAAGTTAAAAGCAGTTTGAATGTTAAATAAGTAATAAGAATTTAAAAGCGTATCTACTTAGTAATTCGTGTATGTAATTGGTTTTTTCTAGTTATAAGTATAAATGAATGAATGATTGGTAGGTACTGCGTTAAAGCGTTGCTATGTTTCGGTTTGAATGGTGTCGTTGTCAGTTAAATTACAGGTAAATGGGGCTGAACATCTGTATGCCTCAAGTTAATAGTTGCCACTTAACATCAGGTGGGCTATCTGCTTGTTTCATCAGCAAGTTATTTAAAAAAGTCTTGGCTCTTCTAGGCTTTGGTCGCGTGGAACTGGCACCTAGAGTCACCTAGCTTTAAGACGTTTCAAAGTGATCCTTGTGATTTTATTGAATAAATACCTATTGACTTTGACTTTGACTTTGACTTGAAATAAAATGTAGTTTTCCTACCGTGAATGTACTCCGTGAGGTAATGTATTCGATAAAGAGCTGACTGCTCAAAATCAGGTGAGCTATTTGGTTTTGAATGTGATAGTAAAAGCCAGGTAAAAGCCATCATGTGAGATGTTGTAATTACTCAATTTATATGCAAAGCTGCTAACACTTGGATAATCAACGGTGACGTCTAAATACGCCCATTATACGTGACTGAGACGCACTAATGGCATATCGACTTTAGCACCAATTCTAATATTATTGAACAGTTTCAAAGTCTCGTATAAAGCCATTGCGATGTGTTCCTGAGAAAAATGGTCTTTATTCAACATAATCACTAGGATCATTTTGAAATAGCCCGTGATCATAGTATCAGCAACTGTTAGATTTCTCATAAAAGAGAAAATTATCAGCTTTAAGAGTAGTAGAGCTCTTTGTGAAGGGCTCGTCCGGGGAAGTACTACCACCACGCCTTTTCTGCTGCCGCGTTGCTGTGTTTCGGTTTGAAAGGTGTGGTTGCCGGTGTAATTACAGGCACATGAGGCTTAACATCTGTATGCCTCAAGCTGATGGACGCAGGGCAGTGCATCGTAGGGCACGTTCCTATCATGCATGGTTTACGAGGCAATGCTTTGTGATGGGTGATGGTTACTACTTAACATCGGGTGGGCCATCTGCTTGTTCCATCAACTGGTTGTATAAAAAAAAAGGCTGCCGGTTCTAAGACAGCAAAGTTGTTTGAATAAAAATTATATATTTTTGTTGAACTTTTTCAATGATTTTTTTGCTGATATAAAAAACACATGTTCCACCTGATGAATAGTTACCATCACCTTTATAACAAAGTCTTGCCTCGCAGATCACGCACGATAGGAACGTGCCCTACGATGCACTGCCCTGCGTTTATCAACTTGAGGCATACTACAGATGTTAAGCCTAGTGCGCCTGTGAATTGAAAATTTTAAAACAAAACAACAACGCTGCTTGGCGGCAGAAAAAGGCATGGAATTATTACTTCCCCGGACTAGCCTATCACAAAGAGCTTTACTATTCTTAAAAATTAATTTAAATATATAAAGTTATTCAGTGAATTGTCATAAATATTTTAATGTGCGAGCGAGAAATGTGAACTTGTTTGAAGACACAGACTACTGATCTTAGATATTTATGTATTTCCTGACAACCCATTCAAGTAGGTGCAGCTGGATCTGTGGAGTCACTACGTGCTCCCCAGCGCTGGCCGGTCACGTATTGAATTACTAAGACAAACAAGAATGGACTAGAAACGCTCATACGTTTTCTACATGATTGATCCGGCCGTGTTGTTTACGTTTTTGCTGTTCGAATTTCGAATAATATTCGAATTATAAATACCTACTCGCTCTTTCGCTAACTTCAGGATTAATTTCTAAGGTTTACTTCTGTTTATATAAGTAACAGTTGATAATATTATTGAGATATATGTGGAACGACAATTTTTCTAGGCTTGGTCGCGTGGAACTGGCACCTAAATTCACCTAGCTTTAAGATGATTCAAAATGATCCCTGTTATTCAATAGAATAGGTACGTACCTATTTACCTTATTACTTTTTTGATTTTTGACGCCGATGCGACAAAAGTAACAGTAGGTAGCAGTAAAATGAGTCGTTGCTTGTTGTATAAAAATATCCCACCGTTATTGTTGTTTGAAGTGCAAGTCGATAGCAGCTTTGCTGTCAAAAATGAATACTTTATTTTTGCACATCGATTTTCGGGCAGAGGATCAGTCGGCAATTGAGAACCCTTTGCTGGACAATTTGTTTAGTAAATAAGCAACAACTTTATTTCTTTTCGTGTCACTAGTTTCTTTCGAAACAGTGTGGTGGCAACAGATAATGCAATAGTTATAGGCCTAAAAAATATCACCAAAGATAGCTACTGAGTAGCTAGTAACTTATTTTGTAGGTTGAAGTACAGGCCCACCAAACAGCCCAACAGATGTTGGACCCTTTCTCAACATCAGTTGGGCTGTTTACTTTACTTTTATCTTTCTTCTCTCAATTTATGGCTTCTGTCCGTCATTCGACAGACAATCTTGCCAGTGTCAAGTGATTTGTATTGAATACTTTTTAGTCAAGTCAGTCCATAGTCAAGTCGGCCGTCATTTTGTTTTAAAGAAAATGGTGGCGGTTTTCTTCAAAACATTGGAAACATTTTCGGTCAAATCAGGATATCACATATTACACTTTCATTTCAAATGCTTACACTTTGTGCTAAGACCTCAAGTAATGTTGGTTAAAATACCACCGAAATTACACAACACAACTCAAAATAACACTAGAAAAACAAATAAAATGAAAAAGCTATGTTGCTTCTAAAAATGACAGAAAATGAATCGCAACAGACGTTGTCCTATCTGGTATAACCTTGGTATAACACACCAATCAATCGGTTTTGTCAATTCTATGTCAAACGTCATAAGGTTACATTAAAAAGTTTATATTATCCACAGCGCTAAGGTTAGATTAGAAATAATGTTATATGGTGGTGTATTCTTAAATGATCTAAATTTCCGCGCAATTTTCTTATTTTTTTCTTTCATAAGAACCTTCTCTTGACAATAACTAACACAACAAAAAAAGAATTAGCGAAATCGGTCTAATGGCGTGACCAAGGGAAATAGGGATTCATTTTTATATATATAGAAGATTGGTCAAGCTTGGATGGTCGCTAGGCTTGTTTTCAGATGCCTGACCTGCCGATATTCTGAAGGTGAGGCGCGGGGCGCGGGGGGAAGTACTGGCAGGTTTGTTTGCCTGAGCCATGCCTAAACAATGTTTCTAACTAACTTGCACCAGCACTCAACAATGAAACCACACCCAAAGCAGTTCTGGGTTCTGCAATAAATTACGAAACACCACACAGGTCGTACTACAAACGGCAAACTCGGTATTATTTATTCACAGTTTCACCTAAATGTTCCCAGCGTCGGATGCCGCGGACCTGAAAACGAGCTTTGCATTTTGTCTGAAAAATCGATGAGATATAAAAAGTGCACTGCTGAAACTAGGCTGATTCTGGGAAACATACTTTCCCAGAATCAGAATCAGAATAGTATTTATTATTTTTTACTATCTTGCGCCAGTAGAACTAAAGCCTAGAAGAACGAACAAGAATCTTACGGCTTAGCTCCTTGCATTTTTTGGTATGATCCGTCTTACAATTGTGGTACTTAATTTCTGTTTTTGTACTGAGTTAGAACTTTAAGAGTAGTAGAGCTCTTGGTGAAAGGCTTGTCCGGGGAAGTACTACCACGCCTTTTTCTGCCGCCAAGCAGCGTTGCTGGGTTTCGGTTTGAAGGGTGTGGTTGCCGGTGTAAATACAGGCACATCTGTACACCTCAATTTGATGGATGCAGGGCAGTGCATCGTAGGGCACATTCCTATCGTGCGTGACTTATGAGGCAATTGCACTTATAGGTGATAGTTACCACTTAACATCATTTGGGCCATTTGCATGATAAATAACTAAAAAAAAACTAGTTGAATCCCTCAGCTAGATCAAAAAGTAAATGTTTCATAGCAATTTTAGCGTCTATTTTTGGATTTCCATTCAACAAATTTAATAGCAAAACAAACAGGAAGTTGTGATGTCTGCAACAATAGTTAGCAAATGCCCACTCGTGCAAACAGCGACCGATAGCTGAATGGCGAATAAAATGGCGGTACAGAGCAAAGTGTAGTTTTGCAATTCAAACTTCACCTTATATCGGTTTACGGATGGATGCCTTGGCTACTGGCGCGGTGTGCGGTACAAGTTGAATAAATCTTTAAAATTTTCATTGTATTTTCAGTATCTATTTAATATCTATATTTTTAAATCTTTATGATTTCCTGGGGTGAATAAACACTATAAAACTAATGAAAAGAAATTAAGCAAGGTGATATCTCTCGTCGATTGAACTGAATAAGAGGGTAAAACATTTTAAGTTACAGTACATAATAAATATGTTTCCTAGTTTTTCTTCTTTAGGTTGTTTTTCTTTTTATGTCATGCAACCATGCTTGTATGTTCAATAAAAAATCTTCTATTCTATTCTAACTTTGGTTATCGAGCAAGGCTATTGATATGTCAGACCTGTAGAGGTTTTCTTCTTCCACTCTCCTCTATCATTCGTCAACTCTCCACTTCTTACTCATGTCATCTTTCAGGTAGCCCCTTCCTCTTTTCTTCGGCCTGCCTTTCCTTCTAAAGCCATCCGCATCCTCATCTAGCACTTTTCTCGTGGTTATACAACGTGTAACATTATATACCCTTATAACCCCGGAAGCAGGGTATTCAATCTTTAAACAATATTAATTAAATTTTTGTATGGGAATTTCAAAAACGAAGTATATAAACTTTGCACACGTCAAAGTGTTCCAGTGCTTGGTCTGATCACTTGGTCTTTCGTCTTATAGGGGTATTATGTTACACGTTGTATATAAGTTTCTAATTTGGGCCCAACCCTACGTATGACTTTCTGATACAGTGAGCACAGCGAGAATATTTGTGTTCAGTGTAAAACACGTCCGCTGACCACCAAGCGAATGTAGCGCTGTTCAGCGCTTTCTTTGCTATTATCTGTTACGCTATGTGCACTCGAACAAGCGATTTAAAGCACTGTGCTATTGTTACGCTTGAAGACCTGGCTTTCTATTGATCCTGTGCGTTTTATCACAGTATAATATTTCTATTTTACCTGGGTCTTTATGTTGCTATATTAAAAGTAGGTACATATGTATAATTATTATTCCATATTTTTAAATAAACTTTATATACGAAAGTGTCTTCTATAAGTGCATTTTATTAGAGACGATTCAGGGACTGGGTAGTGCAGAAGTCAAAATGTCTATACGGACTGGCTGTCTAATTGTCAAAAAGTATGATCGTCAAAATGCCCAGGTGAGTTAGTGCCAGTTAGTGGTTTTGTTTGAAGATCGGCCTCGAGCCACCTGCAAACCAGATTTAGCTCCATTTACTTGCAAAGCCTATTAGCCGCCTCCCGCGCCCGCCGAGCCGTCACATGTCACGTCAACCCCGCTACGTAACTACGCCGTCGTCGCTGCGAGCCAAGCAAAGTCCGAGCGCCAACTAAGAGGAAAAAGCAGAAGTGCCGCGAATCTAGTCTTGACGCTATGCTTCCGGGTCCTACCAAGGACCGCTGCGACAAGATGAGGAAACCGGCTGGCCGTAATCAGTGCGGTACTGCCGCACGGAATGCACCGGGCACACCGTGCTTACTTCGTGCCGAAGTACCCACCACGCAGACATACGTGTCGCGCGTCCACGACGCTGTGGAACCGGAGCTTTAAGTAAGCTAGTGAGTTTAGTAGTGTTCGGCGATATTTTAATTTTTAGCCATGGAGTCGAAAAGTGAAAATTTTGCCGGAGAGTAATTTTCAATTCCTTTGCGGTGAAAGTACCGACTGATCGACTAAATACCGGAAGGTGTCGTGTTCAGGAAGTTTATTGAAAGCCTGACATATGACACCCGCACATTCGTCATCGCTGACGATTTTGCCTTTTTTTTTACTTTTATATTATTATGTATGTTAGTCTATATGAACCAGAAATGAAATTTCGTTGGTGTCTGAAATAAAGTTAATTATTATTATTATTATTATTATTATAACCAATGTGCATTGAATAAATGAATGAATCCACGTTTCCCACTAACTGTACCAACAATAATCAGAACGGCTCTATTCAGGAAACCAAGCCAAGCAATTAATAATTATGTTATAATGACAGAGTATTGGAAAATACATTGATTAACCGTAATAAAATTACACCAATTAAAATAATGGTTATAACCAGAATATCTGCTGCTAATTCATTGAAGTAATACGTTATTGAAGAATATAACTTTCCTCAAAAAACTCAAACATTCTTTGCTTACTTACCACACATCAATAATGTTTTGGAAATGCTGATGTCTGAAAACTTATCTCAAAATTTCTCGGACACCATTATCATTTATTTTTTACTACTTCTATGTAAAAAGTTTGACCGCAATCTCACATGATGTTAAGTGATGATGTGGTCTACGGTGTGGTACGCTTACCTAGATGATACCTATTCACTCTTCTCTTGAAAAAATCTACATTTAATGCATTCGGAAAAACGGTCACCGGTAAGGAATTCCACTCTTTGGCTGTTCGCATTATAAAAATAGAAGCAAAGCGCTTTAAGGCTGTAGGTATGTGAACCATGAATGGATGACTCGTTTCCGTACGTCTGGTGGTCCGATCATTATTCGTAAGTTGGCCCTTGTGAGAGCTATTAGAGTTGAACTGATAGATGGGGTGGTTCGAATAATGCGATGCTTCTTTGTTATTTAAGCCTTGCGTGCACGGGCATGCTAGAGAAGAGGATTATTAGCCTAGTGACATCTTGGGCGATATGGCATTGTATGTTTGGCCGAGCATAACTCTCGAACCGTTTTCATGCTGATCAGATCAACGCGATTGTAATTCACAGTGAATTGACTCAACTGTTATGTTTGTTTCAAATGTATGTAATGCTGTATATAATACGCCAAGATGCTCCAAGGTTAGTTTTCGAATAGGTACTATAACTGTTTTATTTGGATCAGCTTTTTATATTTCACATCTAGACTCTTGTCAGTGGATTGATGCAGATTTTTCCATTTCTCTCGTTCGATTCATTATCAGCATCAGATGATCAGATAGAAGTGCTTGAACCATCGAGTTCTTCTATCTGCATTTTCTATTCTAATGAAAGTAAAACTCATAACTTATTATTATTTCTTTTCAGATTCTGAGAATTTACTCAAGGAACCTTTTAAAGGCACGATTTGTATTTTTCATTACAAAACGGTGCTTAGCAAGTATCATAATTAGCACTGCTGTCTTTTTTTGTATTTAACATTTAATTAGTGAGAAATGTTGCTAAATGCTCCAATTTTCGGGGCAGTAAAATTATATATTATTTTCTTCTTACTCCAAGGGCATCTTAATTAACTCATTACTGAAGCACTCATCTTTTAATCTACAAAATTCATTAAATACCGCTGTAAAATCTGCTACAAGAATTTTCTTCCATTTTGTTTTCATAATTTTGGGTAAAAATATTTCTGAGGAAAGAGGTTTCTTAAAAGGTGGAATTAAAAATAATAATTATAAAAATTTCGCTTGATTTTCCTTTGTCTTACAAATCAGGTTAACTTAAACCTTTACTTGTTAAAAAAAACGGGTCGATATAGCACTTAGTTTGCGCATCCGTACCAAGAAGAGAGTCGTGCTAATTAACTCACCCCACGGGTGCTTTGGTTCAAAACAATGAATTCATGAATTTAAATTATAATCAAAATACATCCTGCTTAAATAACAAATCGAATTCTCCAGCGAAATGCTCAGTTCATTTTATTGCTACAATGTTAAACGTGTTGAGTCAGAAGCGACTTGAATCTACAACTTCTACAAGCAAGGTCAGACTGATAGGCTTCGAGGACCGATTTGAAATGCTAATTCCAAAACTCCATCAAGATTACGACGCTCAGTTAATAGGACTCTTCCCTCTCCGAGGGTAACTGCCAATGGGATAAGGAGATAAACTTGTTTGGAGAAAGGGTGTAGTGGATAGAGCCAAGCCGTCTTCATCTGATTCCATAACCACTTTTCAAGGAGCGAAGCTCAACCGCGTCAGACGTGGTTGTTACTTACGACTCCCCGTAAAAACCAATATAATAATTAAACCAATTCTTAAACCAATTCTTATGAAATTTTACATAACGCTAATGCAAGATACGTTTTTAGGACCAAATTTCAAACGAATCCTATCACCGATAGAACTTGTAGCACGACAAGAATAAAAAGGACCACATTTTTAAAAGCAGTTGGTTCTCAAACTAAAATAGTAAATGGTAAAGTGTACCTACGTAACATATTTCAAAAATAATTGAATAAAATGCTTTTGAAGAAATAAAATCACTGAATACAGCAATGATAAAAGTTTCGGAGGACAAACGACATTGCAAAGGATTGAAATGTGTGAGCGATAAGTTGTTCGACGGTTGTCAGCCCCATTATTAGTTCACGGAACGGTAAGAGCGATCATGCAATACTTAGTTGGGTGACTGCACGCTCGTAGCGTAGCTGTAATGAAAATTTAATTTCGCAGATTCATCCAAAGAAAAAAGACATGTATAAATTCATAAAAATCAAGTAAACATATTGGCTTAATTTCCACTTGATTATTCTTTTCATATTCTATATACGAACGTGCCTTATAACCCCTCATTTTATAAACCGCCATTTACTGCCATGGTCTAAATTTATAGTAGTAGCTCCAAAAAATACAGATTTAACACTGCTTTTCGTGAAGTACCTACTGGGTGGATCTTTTTCCCACTTGAGTGTACCGCATTCATAGTAGTTCTATTTGGAATAAAATCTGCGTTTCCAAAAAGTTCGATTAGTCAGTCTAACAATTTGGAATATTTCTGTCCAAACAGTTAGATTATCGAACTACTAGTAGAACTGGATGGAATAAATGTTGTCGTTGTTGTATATTCACCTGCACAGTTTTTTTAATACAACTTATTGGTAGAACAAGCAGTAACCCACCTGATGTTAAATGGTACTCATCACCTATAACAAAGCATTGCATCGTAAGCCACGCTCGGTAGGAACGTGCTCTACAATGCACCTGTCCATCAACTTAAGGCATACAGTTAAGCCTCATGTGCCTGTAATTTCACCAGCAACTCTCTCTAACCGAAACACAGCAACGCTCCTTGGCGGCAGAAAAAGGCGTGGTGGTACTTCCCCGGACGAGTATTACAAAAGGAACAAAACATTTATTTAGAATCAAGAGAGGACTAAGTAACATAAAAAAAGAGAAAAGTAACGTTTCTAGAATAACATCCCAAGCGAAGCTAAAGTAGAGTAGAATGCAGCGTAGGATACAATATACATTGCCCGAAGAAAAATGTATTTGTGGGTCATCCGAATGATACACTCTAGTGCTACTGTAGTTTTCATTTTTCTTTATGATAATAACGAAATATGAAGCGCTTTAAGCTACAACTCACGAATGCAGAAACAACTTCACTTACTGATTTCACCATGCTCTGTTAGTTACTAATAAAGGATTAACAGGCCGTTAAATCTAACCTTAGATGTCAAACGCGTACATTTTAACATATTTAACGGCCCTTTAATCCTTTGTTAATCTTAAAGACCATGGTGAAATCAGCTTTACTATCTCATCCTCCATTCAGCGTGGCAATGCTGTGTCTTGGGGCTTCCAATTGACACTGATTTGGATCAGTTGAGCTATCTCTAGATCATTCGCAATGGACTGCAGGTAGCTCAATGGCCCACCTGATGTTAAGTGGTAACAATCACCTATAACAAAGCATTGCCTCGTAAGTCACGCACGATAGGAAAGAGCCCTACGAAGCACTGCCCTGCGTCCATCAAGTTGGCCCTCATGTACCTATAATTACATTGGTAACCACACTCTTCAAACCGAAACACAGCGTTGCTGCTTGGTTTCAGATAAAGGCGTGGTGGTATTACTTCCCCGGACGAGCCCTGTTTATGTGTATTTTGTACATTTTACTGTAAATACTTGTGTTCATTGTAATTTCCTCTGTTTGTGTTAGATTACTTGCACTACCACTCCACATTCCAAAAGAGGTAAAAGAAAATGCTAATTAGCATTACGTTCGCCAATATAGGTACTTCTTTTTAGTAGTATCAGATTATATTAGATTTATTTTTTAGCTACAAAGAATCCTAATCTAATCTGATACTTTCAGAATTTGATAAGATAAGAAAAAAATAAGAGACACGTTTATTAGTTTTTTCGTTATAAGATTCTTAAAATAAGGTTTCAGTATGAATTAATAGAAACTTCATTAGAAATCTGTTTTGTGAGAAAATGGTGTTTGAGATAGGTTTGTGAAAAACCTGTGTCACAAGTCACCAGGGTTGAACCATCACCATGGAAGACCAGCGTTAGTTGCTAGCCAACTGACTTATGCTGAGGTTTCTGAAAGCTCGATCAAAACTAATCGGATGTCTAGTCACTCGCCATTTCAGTTATTACATCGAATTAGATAGAGATAGCAAGTGACTTGACATTCGATTAGTTTTGATCGATAATTAAGTTTTTTTTAGTATTGTAGCCATTTGAGAAACTAATTTATCGAAATTATTTGCAATACTAGTCCGAGAGCGAACATAAAATGTAATAAAAATGAACGAAATCTCACTTCCCTATTTAGCTCAAGCAATTTTGTATATTAGCGAAAATTACGTCTAAAAGCTTCAGCGTAGAGATCGATTTATACTGGTTGTTGGCAAATTTCACCAACTTGGAGTTACGCTATCTTACAGACTCAAATATTTCTGTCTTTGTTTTTTTTTAACATGCTCACGCAGTTAACTGCACTTGTAGTAACTAATCTTAGATAGTACATTGTTATCCTAGGGGTGAAAGTAAGTTATTTAGGCCCGAGACGGGGTTTGGAGCGCCAGGCCAATAGCGAGGGCGCCAATAGTTCGAGGGACTAAATAAGTATTTAACTTTAGGCTTTTCATTACGAATACAAGGAAAGTTAAAATAAAAACATGAATTAGCTAAATAAAAAATGAGTGAATTGTAGTAGATCCAATCCATGATGCATTTTAACCAAAGAGTTTTTGTGTCCGATCGAAAAAGACCATGCCGCATTCTAACCAGAATTTTTATGTTCGATGACATTTGATGTTATGGATACTTGTTGCTACTTATATTATATTTACGAAAAAGGTTAAAATTAGGTACATGTTTTGTGAAAAATATAGGTTTTTTTTATTAAGAGAATAAAGGGTTATAATATAAATTATAAAAACTATTTAAAAAATCCATTACAGTTTTCAATAACTTGGTTGATTATGTATCTCTTTGGTAATAAACCTCTTTTGTTTACGAATGCCAACAGAAGTCATACTGTGGACATTTGTAAACCAAAGAGGTTTGTTTATTTTCCTAGGAAATGTGAAAATAGAACTAGTTTTTTTTTTAATAATTTGACAGCTGTCAGTTGAAAACGATTCTCCCTAGGGCTGGAAGTATTACTTTCAACCCGCTCCTCAGGCAACTTCAGACCTACTCTCCGAGTATGAGCAATGAAAAATCAATTTTAACCTACTTTTAATTGTCGTATCAAAATGATAATTTGTATGTATGATTATGTGTGTGACATAACTATAATTTGATATCTTGGAGATGATCTGAGGATGGAGCCAAGAGATGGGTAGTGGAACTCTTCAGTGGCAACTAGGAATTCTCGAGCTGGGGCCGTGACATAAAAAGCTTAAGCGGGTAATCAAATACTTTAGTAAAACACCAGCGCATTTTGAACAAGCCTTCAAAGTGCTCACAACCACTTTAAATACTTTACCAAGACATGGCATGAGATCCTGTCACATGAACTGGTATCAAACATACCAGCAAAATACCGGCCCACATCAAACACCGACCGAGGCCACTGCCGAAGTATTCTTAACATTCCTGGTAATTAGGTTATTCAGTAAAGCTTATCAAATAGTTGTGCTAGAGAATGTTCGAAATTTTCAATCAAGTTATTCGAGAAATTTTAAACAAGTTTCTCATTTAGCTACCGTTGGTAGTTTTTTCCGGTTAATACGTTTTGTAGGTATTTTAACCTCAACTCAGTATGCTGAGATTCCAGACACGAAAAAGATGTAGCTTCTTCGTGTCAGGCGTATATACACGTACGGGCAATCGGGCATACTAGTAGTTTGCCTTTGAAAATGCTTTTTTAGTGTTTAGTAAAAAATAATAATCAACTCAAAAAGAACTGAAAAGGTCTATTTTATGGAGTGTTTTTGAAGTTGCTTGATTGAACTAGGGTTCTCATAAACAGCTATTTACATTATTTTACACATGAGAAATAAAGCGATAATTACTCTAATTATGTAGCAAAGATTAATATTGGTTTAACGATAAAGTAAATTAACATTTACGTTATTTTAATTAGTCTTAGAGCTGATTTCACTATGCTCTGTTAGTTACTAATCAAGGATTAACAGGCCGTTAAATCTAACCTTAGATGTCAAACGCGTATATTTTGACTTATTTATAGGCCTCCTTTGTTAATCTAACAGACCATGGTGAAATCAGCTCTAAGTGTGTTCATAGGTCAAAGGTTACAAGGAATCAAAAAAAAAACATCCACTGTATACGAAAAAAAACATCCACTGTGGACGACAATGGAAATTTATTTTAAGATCACTAAATATCGATCAGTCCTATAGGAATTGACTAGAAACGACATACGTCATAGCGTCTCTTTTAAACGCGTGACACGTGGTGAAATTGCTTTATGTGTTACAAGCCCATTCTGTAACATTTACTTTCACCTCATCTCTCACGTGGCTAATTTAGTAAGCCCAACCACGGATGAGGCTGGCAACTGGCATGCCGCAGCCTCACAAAACGCCGCTCAATCAAGGCGTAGTATATTACGGATTTACTTATATGACTAAAAATATATTTACAGAGAAGTGTCATCAACGTAGGTGCGCAACATATTGAGCGCTTTTTGTTTTGAAAGAAATTTTAATCATCGTCACACTGAGAAAGTTCATTATAATGGATTATTTACTTCAAGATCGCTGGGAAGGAACTAAATTTTGATAGCCCTCATAGCTCAGTTGGTAGTAGATCTGCCTTCTGCGCTGTAGGCCGTGGGTTCGATCCCCACCGAGAACAAATATCTTTGTTATTAGCATGATGTTTGTTCTCTGTCTGGGGTGTTAAACAGTGCTTTAAGTTTACAAAAAAGAAGTAATAAGTATTTACAGCTATCTGGTTCCCGTAGTACTAGTTTTGGCTTAGCTTAGAACTAGATACTGCTGTGTGGAATGTCCACCAATAGTTATTTTATAATATTTATTTATAGAATTTAATATCTGAAAACAAAGTCGGTATTGGTTAGTATTACATAACAAAATTAAGTGATTTAATTTGCCAGTTTCGAGAACCGCTTTTGTAAAATGTGCCTTGTTGAAAGCATTTTAATGAAACAAAAAACATGCGCTAACACTTTTTAGGTTAAGCGTTCCCCGTTTGCACCTAAATTGCCCTTCAAGCTAAAGCGGTTGTAATTATGTAAAATGTACGTTTAAAATCAGTTTCGATATAAATAATTAAAATTAAGTTTTCCGCCCTCATAATTAATTAACATCCCGTACTTGGCAATATTACGGGTATCATAACTATAATAAAAAGGATATTTTAGTTTAATGTATTTTACCTCAATTTTGTAAAACATTTTTTTCTAGCAGATTTAAACGTTTATGAAGATAAAATAACTACATTGAAAAATCACAAACAAATAAGTTTCGGAGAATAGTATCGCAGAGGTTGCGGCGCCACATACTTTCGGCGTCACAAAACCAGCGCCATACAAGCCACTAGGCTCATATGGCAAATGCCTGGTGGAAGCCTTTTTTACGACACTATATTTATAATGTTTTTTAAATTTCTTAATCTTGTGTATCTTTGTTTTTTTATCATTGTATTTTGTGTCGTAAAATAACTACATCTACAAAAATGTTGAAATGTTTGAGCGAGAAGTGGTTTGACGGTTATCAGTCGCTTATATATATGGAGATAATAACATTTTATTTTATTCGATCTAGATCGTAATTATATATTCGTATCGTACCGTGGGCGGTCCAATCTATAAGAGCTATCTATGGTATCTTGACTATAGAAATTTAAAACTCTGTATGGTATAAAAAAAAACTAAAAAATGTTTTTATGTTCTACTGAACATTGGTCATTATTTTGAGTAGGTAATTAAATGATATCAAAACTACAGTTATATTATAATAATAGTAGGTCGATTGGGTCTTACGACCTACTATTATATTATAACTGTAGTTTTGACATCATTTAATTACCTATCCATTTCATAACATTTTTATCATGCTGTGTGCTGACTAGAAAATGTATGTTTAAAAAAAGGGTTTTTGTCTATTGATTCAAGACACCCAATTATTATACATGTATACTGTACCTATAGGACAGATTCAGGTAGAACTATGTTGTAATCTGCTCTCTGGGTTTTCAATAGCTTGTAACCCTGTAGTAAATCTATAGGTACGAATTATCCAATAAGATACCCGCCCCAACCACATTCTCCCAAACAATAAGCAGATTTTCGGCTCAAGCACAATAAATATCCGGACACCTACCTACCACCGCACAATGGCGAGGTCTCGCTTAATTTCTAAGCCGTATTTATGTTGGACCTTCGAGTCTTTGGCCTTAATAACTCCTCTCGAGGGACACCCGCATGAATGATGAGCCCGGGGACGGGACCTTGTAATTTTAGAAAATCAGAACGAACCGGGATTCGTTTTTAGCGTTCAGGTAGAGGTATAATCATATTTTAAATATTGGTGGACTTTTACACAAACGATCTAGCCCCAAACAAAGCTTGTAACTTGTACTTATTTTTTTGTAAATACATAATTCACCCAGACAGAGAATCTATGTTCATCATACATATGTTTTTTTCTCGGTGGGAATCGAAACCACGGCCTACAGCGCAGATAGCAGAGCTACTACCAACCAAGCTGTTAGGGCTGTCGAACTTGTTACTTGTGCCAAAAATGTGAATTAACTGGCTATATAGCTCGTAGAACCTACAACTTCTGCTGATAGTAGTCATGTAATCGAATGGCGACCACGAACTGGAAAATGAAACGTAAAATGAACTCAACGATGGACTGACGTCATTGTGAAGATTGCGGGAATTCAGTGGACGTAGAGGGCTCAAAATCTTTAGAACGACTATTTTTAGCATTTGATTTTTCAGATTGCTGATGATGCTGATTTAAATAAATAAGCTCAGGATTGAGCTTATTGAAACACGCAAATTCAAAGCAAATTGAAATGTAAAAATATATATTTCGCTATACTTTTTCAATCATTTGAGTCGTAAAATGAGCTTCAGGTTAGGGGCGAAGTCAATCAGAGAATTCGCAAAAATGCGTGAGTTTTCCCAAGCCCCGCCCTGGCGAGATTGGGCCGTAAACCGCTGATTATTAAACACACCTGCCTATTACTGCGGCTCTGCTTGCGGCTGACTTTAGAAACACAATAGTATTTTCTACACTAATTCATTTATCGTAAGATAATTTTATTATATTAATCTCTTGTTTTTGTGCTTAGGGTAAGGTAGGGTACAACAATACAGTGATTATAGGTTTAGAATATTTGCAATATACGTACTGGGGTATGTCTTCGTCCGCGTGTGTGTGCTTCACTACGACAAGCACTCCTCGTATGAGCATTCCGCTGTAGAACGCATGTGTACAAACACGTTATATATAATAATAAAGACGCCCAATCCGTAACCGCTTACTTGAAATAAAGTCTAATAAAAAGTTTTAATAAATATTGGTGGACTTTTCGCATAGTCTCAAATAAAGCAATGCATAAAATATGGAACCAGAAAACTGATAGAGAAACTCTAAACCATATTAAAAAAAATACATAATATTATATTAATAATGCAATTGAACATTAAGACAGCGCATTTGGCTTACTTGCATGATAGCAAAATAAATAAATAAATAAATATTGGTCAACTTTCCACACTAATTACTATCTAGCCCCAAACTAAGCATAAGCTTGTAATATATAATGTAATAAAAAGCTTGTAATATATTGTAGCTTATAATATATATTATAAGTATGTATTTACAAAAAAAAAGTATATGTATAATAACACCCAGACAGAGATCAAACATATGTGTTTATCACACAAATGTTTGTTCTCGGTGGGGATCGAACCCACGGCCTACGGCGCAGAAGGCAGAGAGATACGAGTACTACCAACTGAGCTGTGAAGGCTGCCGAAAACGAGGCAAGTAAAATAGCGTACCTTTTTACCCATGGGTTTTACTAATTCACCCATCTATTTGTCTACGCTGTAGTGCCTGGGATAATATTTGGATAGAGTAGACTCGACCAGTACCTATACCATACTCTCAGAACGTTGGCCGCAGGAAGGATACGGTCAAATTGGTCAATAAATGCGGAACAGATCATAATAATCCTGATAATCCGCGGCTTTTCTTACAATATTAACCTCACCATTTATTAACTGCCTATACGTACATATTTTTATTATTAAGATCAGTTGAACCATCTCTGTCTATGTGTATTTTGTATTTTGTCTTTTTTATTGTTATGTGTTTTTTTAGTTGGTAGTTAGGCATCTGTTTGTCTATACCTGTCCGTTCTGTTTTATTTTATTTTATTTTTTGTATGTAGGTATGTCAAATAAATGTATTTTCTTTCTTTCTTTCTTTCTTATTTTGTAAATGTTGTAAATACTTGTATTAATTAGAATTTTCTTTGGATATATTTATTTGCTAAAAGAAAATTTAAAGTAGTTCACTCCTGGATTCGAACCCCTTCCTCAGGATTGTAAGCCGGGAGAGCACCATTGGGCAGGTAGAACATTTGAAGAGAGATTTAGCAAGCTATATTAACAGGAAAGGGACAAGGCCCACCGTTTAATGGAGGCAATTAATTTTTATCCGGCCGGAGATTCCACATTACATGATGTCGTAAACCGGATCGCGTAACCAGTAGCCGGATCAATGCGATATTCACCGGGCAATGCGAATGTGGCCCGCACGATATGAGGCCTTGCCTAAAGCTTTTTGATAAATTCAGCCTTGATAAAAAGGTTTTTTTTTAATACAACTAGCTGATGGAACAAGCAGATGGTCCACCTGATGTTAAGTGGTAACCATCACCTATAAAAAAGCATTGCCTCGTAAGTCACGCACGATAGGAACGTGCCCTACGATACCTACATCAACTAAAGGCATACAGATGTTAAGCCTCATGTGCCTGTAATTACACCGGCAACCATACTCTTCAAACCAAAACACAGCAACAAAAAAAAGGAAAAAGAAAGACAGAAAAAGGCGTGGTGTAGTACTTCCGCGGACGAGCCCTTCACAAAGAGCTCTACTACTCTTAGAAATAAAAGATCAAATATTTATCAACCAGAAAAAAATCAATAGATGAGTATAAGACATAGCAGAAAAAAACAAAGAGGTAGAGTAATCTTTTTGACATTTTATACTAGCGAAGACCAAACTATGCGTTTAGTTTATATCTTGGGCTTTCTTTCTTTCTTGGGATTATTTTTGTGTTTTTATACTTATGTGTAGCCACTGCGGAAGCTTCTTGAAAGGCAAATCCAGAAGTCAAAGTGTAGGACGCTCGAAATATATGAAGGAGGTCCACCAGAAGACTTCAAGCACAGCATACAACATTGCCTCCATAACATTTTTCGTAGAGAATTTTCCATTGCATGTCTAGGACTCTTACTCATGACCTCACAATCAGAAGGCAGGATCAATCTTACGAGAAAACTGTGCTTTTAAAAAAATATAATTTAATAAGATATAAACTAATACCTAACCCCGTTTGCTTCCGATCAAACGTTTAACCTCTTTCACCTCTTATAAAAAGCTCAGCGAAAAATGATTTTCTATGTGCCTTATCTCGTACTATCAAACTTGGGCCGTTCCCCAACCCCGGGGTAACCCGACATTATGTCCGGATGCCAACGAGGAGATAAAGAAAACCTATTGAAAGGGCCAGGTACGCAGTTAATGGCCCACGGACCAGACACGATTATTCAGAATTAAATTACTTCGCCTGTTGGCTCACAATGTCCTATTTATTACTGAAGGTACCAAATCTAATATGGGACACGTTTTCCAGAATGATTTTGTTGAGGTTCAAATTGATTTTGAGTTTACTTTATGATATATGTAGATAAAAATAGTATATATAGTAGAAATGTGTAGTGGACTACTTCACGCTGATAATAATAGTTTTAATATAGTGAGTTGATCGTCTTTGACTAAAATCTCACTTAAGTGATTGTAGTGTCTAACATTATACTATGCGCGCTGACTGGGAAGGCAAGCGTGGGCGGGTAGCTATTAAACACGCGGTCGTCGTGTGGCACTCAATTCCAGCCAGCCGAACCAAGCAGACGTTAGCGTTATTATAACTATTGTGTGTATTATTTGGTACCCAAGCAACCTGTACAGTACAAGTGGCGACCCTGCCAGTGGTCAAAACCATTACAGTAAGTACCAAAAAAATACAAAAAAAAAAGAGTAAATGAGTCGGTTTTGTTCTGCAAACGAACGCTAGCTAATGCATTTTTATAGAACTTACGTACCTAGTTACGAAACACCTGAGTTGGCAGGTAGTAACCTTTTTTCGGCTGGGTTAACTTTCATAACATTCGTTTATGAAGTAAGATAAAACAACATCAATTTATGTACAAGTAGCAAGTACTACCCACTTGTTCGGGTAAAATATTTAACAAAATTTAAATCAATACGCTACCGACTTTTTGATGTTCGTACTTTATGGGACAATGCTGGTTTTTATCACTGATTGTACCTACAAACAGGCCTGTCGCCGCCGTTGCGTTTGCAGAAAGTAAACTTTAGTACTCACATACAAAAAACAGTGTAACATCAAGTTAATTGTTGACAAATAGATAAATACTCTATACTAATAAACCAGTTACAGAAATACTCAGATATATTCTGTTTATTAAAAAAAATGAATTGCACAAGTAAATATCTACACTAAAACAGTGAGTAAAATGTGTGAATGTTACCTAAGTGAGCGAATTTACTTTTGCTAATTTGCTAATAGTTCTAGAAAGTACTATTTGTGCCTATTTTAATGTCGAGAACTAAGAACTTATAAGGTTCCACTGGAGAGGTAGTTTGATATAACAAACGATAGTACCTATAAAATTGCTGTTACAATTGATAGTTTGATAAAAATTTTAACGGTATCAGAACAAAAAGGTAGTTTGGCGAAATCTAAACGTTACCTAAATGTTGTTATATACAAGAGATAGTTTGACAAAATGTTGAACGGTATCAGAATCAAGAGGTAGTTTGGAGAAATCTGAACGGTACCTAAATGTTGTTAAAATTGATAGTTTGACAAAATGTTGAACGGTATCAGAATCAAGAGGTAGTTTGGAGAAATCTGAACGGTACCTAAATGTTGTTAAAATTGATAGTTTAACAAAATGTTGAACGGTATCAGAATCAAGAGGTAGTTTGGAGAAATCTGAACGGTACCTAAATGTTGTTATAATTGATAGTTTGACAAAAGGTTGAACGGTATCAGATTTATGTTTTCAAGAGACAGTTTGGAGAAATCTGAACGGTACTTAAAAGTTGTTAAAGCAAATGATAGTTTAAGAAAACGTTGAATAAGTAGTATCTGAATTAAAAAGTTTAAAGGGTAGTTTGGAAAAATCTGAACGGTACCTAAACGTTGTTATAAAATGACAGTTTCAGAATACGTTGAATAGTATCTGAATTATTAATTTTAAAGGGTAGTTTGGAAAATCCGAACGGTACCTAAGTTCTTACAAAATTACAGTTTGTGAATACGTTGAATAGTATCTGAATTATGAATTTTAAAGGTTAGTTTGGAAAAAACAGAATGGTACCTAAAGTTTTAACAAAATGACAGTTTGAGAATACGTTGAAAAGCATCAGAATTATGTTTTCTAAACGGTAGTTTTGATAAATCTGACCAGTACCTAAAAGGGAATTACTATCTTTAAGTAGCCCAATTAGAAATGATATGATATGATAAATATTGGTGGACATTCCACACAGTTCTATCACTAAATGATGACAGAAAATGAACATGTATCAAAAACCCCCATTAGAGCCTTTACCTACTTATCTCCATTATAGTCTAGATTGTTGGAGTGAGTCAGCTTTAGAAGTTGGAAGAAATGTAAAAGGGGCGCTTCAGCTGTATCTGATCGGAATGTATATTACTGAGTCAGCGGACGACGATGTTTTGGCATGGGTGGAATCACGGTACAATAAGCTCGGTACATATACCTACCGACCTCATAATATTTGCGGGTACGCATATAAGTAACAGCTGAGTCGGGTGTTGCAATACCTAACCAAGCCAGACAAGTATTTTTCAAGAAAGACATTTTGAAATGTATTTAAATGTACCAACAATTATGAGGATAAATCATTATTATGGTATTTAGTAACCAGTATCACACAGAAAAAAAACGGTATGAACAAAGTCGTAACTTTGTTGCCTGTTCTTCTAGACTTTGCGTGGATCTGACGTACTGACTGATTCACATAGCTTTCAAAGTAATTTTTCGATATTGAGTTTGAAAAAAAAAAGTACCTGTGCTATGAACAAACCAATGGTGGTTTTATGGTAGTACAATAAGATGGTTGCTAACTTGCTGATGATGCTAACAGCTATTTATTTTATTTACTTCTATGGTATACCTAATAATGATGTTACGTAAACTTTCTCTGGGAGTCAGCAGTTGCCATATATGCAAACCGTATTGTTTTTTCAATATACATGCCATAAATGCCTTTTAGTTTTAGAAAATGGAACTTTGCTACTCTTATATAAGTGGTTTATTAAAACATAGATAGCTTTACGGAAAAGATAATATTAACAATAGAAACATTAAAAATAATGATACTCCTAGATTTATGCTAAATTCACATTTACGAAAAAACTAAAAGATATTATAACTATTAGATATTACTCGACGAAAGTGTTACATATTTACAAAAGCAGGAAAGGGGAGCCATCTAAAAAATTTAGTACCAACTACAATTGTGGAGAGTTTGATGCAGGTTTTCCATGAACTGATAGCTTTAACTAAACTTTACTTATAGGTGTGCTATTGCTTCACTAGCAATATCTAACATTACCTATGAAGGCAAAGGTAATGTTTGTTAATGAGTCTCTTGTCAGCTGTGCGAACTCAGAATGTAAAAACCTTGACCAGACCGATAGAACTATCCCACTACCAAGAGTATGCTGATATTTCGTTATGACGTCATAAGAAGATGTGCTACAGAGAGTAAAATTGGAATCGGTAACTAGTTAAAAAAGGTATAAAGGTAAAGGAAAGTCGAAGGTCTGAAGAAAATGGAAGGACTGTTTGGATGAAAATGATACAAGTAGATATATAGATGGAGAGATTTATTTAGTATAGTTTCATGGTTGTGAGATGCAACCCGCTACAATATTGTAATAGCATTTCTACTAGGCTACTATATCCTGAAATTAAATGAGGTTTAAACTTATGCGATTGGGCTATTAGTAACTTGTAACTTATTAATTGGGCACTTCGTTATCACTGCCACTAATAGTTAAAACTAAGTGAATTGTATGAATATATCTTGAAGCTAGTACAACTGCTGATGAATATTGCTTACTGTGATTCTTAACGAATTATGAACTAGATGTGTTTTATAAAGTTTATATTACCTACTTCATAAGTTCCTAAATTTATATTTTGTTTTTGTAAAAGGTAGATGTAGTGTCTAACATTATACTATGCGCGCTGACTGGGAAGGCAAGCGTGGGCGGGTAGCTATTAAACACGCGGTCGTCGTGTGGCACTCAATTCCAGCCAGCCGAACCAAGCAGACGTTAGCGTTATTATAACTATTGTGTGTATTATTTGGTACCCAAGCAACCTGTACAGTACAGTGATGATGCAGCCGATGTTGGAGCTGGATGTTCTAAAAAGCCTATTCACTCTTGTTTTTAAGATATTCAGATTGAGGATTCAGGAAAAGCAGACGTAATATTTTGGATTTTATTGCGCATAAAAACAGCATACAGACGAACTTAATGTTTTTAGCATTATCTAATCTGTTCAGGATTTAGTTACAAAAAAATTAAACAAGAGATGAAAGGATTTTTTAACATCTTACCATGATGGAAATCATTATAAGATAACTAGGCTTGAGGTTGGTGAACTAGTCGAAGGCATTATTGATCTATTTGTAATCGTGGCAGTAAGTAAGTAATTGTGCTAATGTACATTGTTTGCCTTATATGTATGTATATTGATTATTTCCCCTTTGATGAATTTCAACAAAACAGCCGTCGTTTTAAGGCCTCTGAGATATTGATTATTTGGGGTGACGTGTCTAAGTAACAAGTGGCATGCCAAAAGAATAATAAAGATTATGGTATGATATGATTGAATTTACGCACACAATATGGCTTTGACTTTTTAAATTTTCTTTTTCTGTACTACACGTGGCTTAATTAAAAAATTACTAAGTAGTACATAGTATTTAAATCCCAAACAAGCTCTGAGAATTAGCAAGTAAACCGACAAGACCTTTACAAGCAGTGATATTTTTCAGATTGATGATAGGATAAAATATTTAATAATTCAGAAAAACCCGCAATTTTTTTGGTAGATAAACATGTTTCGTAGCTTGTAGTTTAGATATTGTTAACACAGATTTCGTTACCAATATGGAAATTCTCCCATCCCGTCCCCATTAGGACACAATACATCAAGATTCAGCAAGTTTCCCCCTAACCGGGCAAATGACGCGTGAACGCACCGCCGCCCGATAACGCTAGTTTACACCAGCTAAGTGATTTAAGCATTTAAAATCCTTCCACCACACTGTTTCGAAAGAATCTAGTGACACGACAATAAGACGTTAAGTGACCATGCGTCGAAACAAAAATACTCAGGGTTTTTCATTATAAGCTAATTACATTCAAGGAAAAGGTTCTACAAATATAATAAAAAGAAAGTCTGTACGATTTATTTATTTCATTATGTAAATTCAAGAAAAACGTAGTTTCAATATTTGAATAATCTAAGCTACGTCAGTATTCTAGCAGAGTGAAAGATCTTGCAATTTGACACGTATGGAATACGAATTACTGCCAAATGTGTGTATGCGTCAATTGCAATAATGGGAATTACCTCTGACTACCCGTGATACTTGGTACTAAGAGATCTGATCAAGTTAGTATTTGGTACTTAAAGATCTGAGGGGATCTGAGGGGGTGTTATTATATATTATAAAGTATGTATTTACAAAAAAGTATATATGTATTACATCAGCTATCTGGTTCCCATATTACAAGCTTTGGGGCTAGATAGTGCTGTGTGGAAAGTCCACCAATATTTATTTATTTATTTATTTATCTACCATGTCTGGGGATCAAATTCGTGAGCCTATTTTTGTTATTCCGTTATATTCGTGGTCACAATTCGAGAACCTTTATTCCCCAGAGACGTTTATATGTATACCTTACTTTGTTAATACCTTATTTTTGTAAATAAATACAATACTAGCGGCTACCCGTGACTTGTCCGCGTTTACTTTGATTTCATAGTTTCCACCATTTTCACGTGTGTTCAAAATCCGTTTTAGTGTTTGCCTATTTACCTATATCTTGCAAGGAACATCCCTGGGACTAGTGGTTACGGCTGTACGCTGTATGTAAATCTATCAGTCAGGAGTTTGGTCTTTATAATATGAGATAATAAAGATAATTACCGCTTTTTAGATAAAACGCGCATTGTGTACTTATACTCATGAATACAAAAATACTTTTATTTTTATTCGAGCGTTCACGAATGTCGATTCCGGTCATCGAAAACCCAATTTATTATGGGAAAGCAAACACGATTTGATCATTCCGCGAAAATGGAAGAATAATAAAAATTCCATGAATATCAGATCCAACCTTGGCAGGCTCCCCAGCCAGTGAAACCAATTTAGAGTCAAAGTATGAAGTACCTTGTGGGACCTCTTGGCTCAGTCAGACATTCGTAACAGGCTAACAGCCTATTATTTATTCAACTTGTTGTGTGGAAGGATGAATCTTACGGTTGCGCGATTACCTTTTGAAATAACTTGGGGGAACAAAGAGATTTTGTTATAATAAGCCCCATTTAGGGCGGAACTGAAATAAAGGATTCCCCGAAGAGATTACACGCTCTGATAGTGCACGTAAATGACATGAATTCATTTAGCGTTTAATTTTATACCATTAGGACTAAAACGTTGGTGCTTTGAGACTGTGTTTACACTTCCACTTTAGAGGCCTGGGGTGAGCACGCTTTTCATTTCATAGAGTTCAAACCAATGCAAATGAAAATTTGCAAAATCCAATCTACAATCCCGGTAATTTATCGGCATAAAGCCTTATTACAGGGTAGCATACTACTATTTGATGACTTGGCACAGCAAGTGATGACGTAGGTGCCAGTTCCACGTGACCAAGTCCACACATGCAATAAACCAACGCCTTGGTTTCTACCGTTCTTTTGTATGATCCTTGTAAAGAAATGATATTATAACAATGAAGCTCCAGTGTGGTGCCAATCGAATCAAGTAGATCTGTACCTAGTAGGCACAAATCACTACATAGTATAAAACAAAGTCGCTTTCTCTGTCCCTATATCCCTATGTATGCTTAAATCTTTAAAACTACGCAACGGATTTTGATGCGGTTTTTTTAATAGAAAGAGTGATTCAAGAGGAAGGTTTATATGCATAATACAAGCATAATATCTTAGGGATAACCCACAATAACAGTGTGAAGCCGGGGCGGGTCGCTAGTTATTTATAATTTAAAGAGTGTATTGAAGCGTAGCGGAGCCTACTACAAGTGAAATATTAAATCTAGAAGCCGAAGACGGGAAAATTTCATAATCAAACGAACTTACTATTTATCCGTCATAAGATAAACAAAACTTATACAATTGACATATTTTACCAATAAGATAATATTTTAGGCAACGATAAAATTAAATTTACTTTTAGTAGTGCTCACACTATATTTAAGTGATATAAGAGATTTTCGTAATCAACTTAGTAGGTCTGGGCGCCATTATTTTGATTTTACCCGTAGGTATTGTAACTGTAAACTTGCAAATCGTTGAAATAACTTAGCGTTAAAACTTCGAATCCACGACGCGACCGAGGCACATTAGGGTGCGCCCTGTATGCGGGCGATCTGCAAATAAACTGCATGGTTAATTGCATGCGGATGGGGCCATACTGTCAGCGGATCGACGAAAATGAAAATCTTTGAAATTGAGACGCTACAGTATTTTATTAACTGCTGTGTTTTATACAAATTTCTACTATTTTCTGTATCCTACTAATATTATATACGCGAAAGTTTGTAAGTATGGATGGATGGATGGATGGAATAATAAATAAATAAATAAATATTGGTGGACATTCCACACAGCACTATCTCGCCCCAAACTAAGCCAAAGCTTGTGATATGGGAACCAGATAGCTGATATACTATTTATATTTCTTTTTTTTTGTAAATACATACTTATAATATTATATAACACCCAGACAGAGAACAAACATCTATGTTCATCACACAAATGTTTGTTCTCGGTGGGGATCGAAACCACGCACGGCCTACGGCCGCGCAGAAGGCAGAGCTACTACCAACTGAGCTGTGAAGGCTGTCAAAATAATGTTTGTTGTTACTCTGGATGGAATGGATGTTTGTTACTCTTTCACGTAAAAACTACTGAATGGATTTTAATGAAACTTTACAATAATATAGCTTATACATAATATACAGAATAACACATAGCCTACAATTTATAAAGATATTGTGTGACAAATCCTGCGCAGATGAAGTCGCGGGCACCAGCTTGTAAAATATAAAGGAGAACTGCATCTTGTTATTTATTAAAAGATGTCCAATTTAGCACACGTCCTGAGTCGATTTGTGAAAATATAATACAAGTTTAAAAAAAAATGATGTAGTACCTTTGCCTACCATCATATACATCCTCAAGAGAATCTGGAGCTCGTAATTGGTACAAAAAGATCTGAGGAGATTCTACCGTGTCAAATCAAAGTCGTGAAGCCGTTTCGGATTCAGCACTTTTCAAAACGCTTTCACTAAGACCACCCCCGACCCGCACCATTATATGTGTAAATTTCCAGAATGCCGCAGTCTGAGCGTTAAAGAACATTATCACAGAAATGTAACTTCATTTGAATATTTAAAAATAAAATAAAGTTTCTCCGTTCTCTCTGCTATAGTTTTTGAAATGTTTCACTGATTTTTCTTCCCAACCTACTAAAAGCATACCATACATATCTAAAAGAGGTTTCTTTTATCTATCAGACCACACCAGTAACTCTTAGCATAGTTTTTAAAAAATTTACTTTTATTTCGGAAATACTATAATTATAATTCTATAAT
This sequence comes from Chloroclysta siterata, assembly GCA_932294275.1. Classification (NCBI taxonomy): domain Eukaryota; kingdom Metazoa; phylum Arthropoda; class Insecta; order Lepidoptera; family Geometridae; genus Chloroclysta; species Chloroclysta siterata. Next base: position 15,324,712 of record OW028588.1, read on the forward strand.
TATAATTATAATATATTCTTTGATAATTTTAGAGTTAATTTAGAAGAAAATTTTAGAGCCTGAAGCTCTAAAATTTTCTTCTAAATTAATTAGAGATTAAATATATCAATGACACTAGTGGTCAACGCGAGAGCATGTTGAGAGCACTGGTGGTCTGGTGGTAGCGGGCCCGCCTTCCGATCCTACGGTCGTGGGTTCAAATCAGGTCGAGTTTCTCTGTTTTTCACAGTGCCAGTACTCTCAAACAGTGAAGGAAAACATCGTTAAGAAACCGGCATGTCGAAAAGTTCTGAAACATGGTGTCAAGTGCTCAAAAGGTGTTTCTTTGAGGTCCTATACTTTCACTACAATGTTTCGAAAGAACCTAGCGTCATGACAAGAAGAAGTGGTCAACTCTGATGACGGAATTTTCCGTCATGGCTTAAAGATCGCCATAGCCGGGAGCGATACACGGAAACGATCAGACGTAAATGCTAGCCACGCATAAAGTTGCCCTTATTGAGCCGAACACTTTTAACACGACTCAACAGTTAAACAACACTGTTCGTGTATCACGTAAGGCGTATGAATTTTAGAACATCTTGCGTTTATTGCTTTGCAAAAGTAAAAGGGCGAAATCAATATTTATAAGCTTATTGCTTTGTTTGGAGTACCTACTTAGCAAACGAAGCGTAAGAAGCTTAGGATGGGCCCTACCCAATGGACCGATGACATTATAAAGATTTCAACCTAACCGTTACTCTATATATAAATGCAAAAAACTATATCATAAAGATAAGATAACAGTAGGTACTGGAAATTAGTACATGAGATAATAAATTGATTCAGGCGTGACTTTGCGGAATTCCATTGTTAGATATAAATTAACTGAAACAAATATGTAGTACCAATCCGCTAATCTAGACCCTAATGTAGACCCTACACAGCTCCTTTTAACAGTTCATGAGACTCACATGGGACCGGAAACAGTGCCCTTAAATACTAAACCATTTATTTCGATCATTATGAAACTGTTAAGTCAAAATTGTGCGTATTTTTGTTGAAATATTGCTGGACTTTGCACACAGCAATATCTAGCCCCAAACTAAGCAAAGCTTAGATAGCTGATATAAATATAATATTTATTTTTTTATTTTTTGTACACACTTAATATATAATACCACCCAGAAAGAGAACCTAATAACTTGATACAACTCACTGTAACCTTTTAAACGCCCAACCTGAACTCATATCAATTACCTGCACGATATAATCGAATGGAGCATAATACATTGCCTATTTTGTGTAACAAAACGGTGCGCTCCAATATTGAGGGCGGTAATGGATGGCGTACAACGTTCGACGCCGGTGAGCTATGGGCCTTCCTGAGATCATTATTCTTGGGGATGGTAAAAAGCCTTTACTGTCTTGAAGAAACAGTAACATTACAGTATTGATCAGATTTTTCTATTTGAGAAATTATGCCATGTAAGGTATAATAGGTTAAGGTTAGCTTATTGTAGTTTTTAATGTAGAAATTAATTAGTGAAAAAAATCTTTTTTATTCGTTATCTGGTTCCCATACAAAATGTACAATTATTGCTTAGTCAGGGGCTAAATAGCGCTGTTTTAAAAATGATTCTTCGAATCCTAATTCGGTTTCCGAAACTATCCTATTTTTTTTTAAAGAAAATTCCATTAATTATAATCTCTAGATCGTTTTCAAAGGTCTGCAGATAGCTCAACTCTTTCATATGTATTCTGTTAATTTTGTAAATTGTATTCAAATTAATTGACGCAGTAAAATAAAATTAATTAAAATACAGCATTGGAACTTATTCCAAGCGAAGTCACGTCGCAGAATAATGCTTAGTATTCTGTAAGATTGTGAAACAACTATGAAGTAGGAAATCGTTGCGACGGTCTACGTTAAATTAAGAATTCAAAGCAGGTTTTTGAACTTCTGCCCATTGTGCTCGTTGAGAGACGGGAACCTCATTCTATTTGTAAAGGAAAATGTTGGAAAAGTTATTGCTTCTAGGCTGTGCGTTAGTCCCGTCGTACTGCAACACTACTAAAGTCAATTCAAAATGGTATTTATTCAGTTGATCACAAGGATCATTCTGAAACGTCTTAAAACTAGGTGAAACATTGGAGCTTCAATATTGTATTATATTACCTCTACATTGTAACAAGGATCATACAAAAGAACGGTAGGAATCAAGCCGTAAGTTTATTGCCTGTTCTTCTAAGCGTTGGTCGCGTGGAACTGTAGAGTATAGTCACCTAGCTTTAAGACGTTGACCTTTTGACTTTGGCTTTGAATTAAGGTATCAGTTCCACGCGACCAAGCCTAGAAGAACAGGCATCAAACTTAAACTGAAACAGCTCCAAGACTTTGATACCTCTACGGTAGATATCTCCTCAGATCTTTTAGTATAACCAAGTACGAGCTACTATAGTAATCAACGACTATTAGCCTATAGTATCCCATTGTTTGAGCAAGGCTTCCCCCCATTTCCGCCAGTCAGTACGATCATGATGAGCTTTTAGCCGTCCCTCTCATAGGCGTCCAATTCGTCCCGCCATCTCATGAGCGGTCTGCCACGACGCCGCGCCACCTCGCCGTGTCAAAACGGCCATTACTTGGACGATATCGTTTTAAAAAAAATAAAACCATATTTATATGATCCTTTTTATTAATTAATAATAAATTTTTAAACTGCTTTCTTCCGCTTATACAAGGTGTTCCATAAGTTGTTTTTTTTTTCGCGTTCACAGTGTTGGTTCCATAGAAAAAGTTGTTCATATTGATGGGTACTTTAGCCCACTGAAGTTTATATACACAACTTATGGAACACCTTGTATATAGTAGGTACACGTGAAGTATTTTGTTAGTTTGACGTAAACTCAAACGGTCACGAGGTTAAGCTGAGTTCAATAAATAGCTGTTTTAGACATGTAATCACTTAACACACTGTTGTAAATTCAGCTTTGAAGCAAACTTTGATACATATTTCAATTCACCGAATTTACAAGTCGTAGAACTTATTGTCTTTTATTGGCTCGAACATTTATTCGCTCGAGAACATTCCATTTATGAAAATAAAAACTTAACCGTGTTTCGGAGGATAATATTTTTTTTTCAGAATTTTCTCTTATTCTCAGAAACACGGTTGAGTTTATTTTTTTTACTGTTTATTTCCGAAAGGTTATTATTTGCGAATTTTCATAATTAGGATCAGTGATTTTATATGTTTCAAAAATTTATAAATCTATGAGCGAGAAGTTGTTTAACTATTGTATGTGTGTTATGGGTATCCTGTCTTAAGGACACACATCATCATCATCATCTACAGCCCGACTTCACCCACTGCTGGGTATAGGTATCTCTCTGTATTCGCCATCGTTGACGGTCCTGAGCTTGTCTCATCCAGCTCTTGCCCACGATATTTGTAAGATCATCTGCCCATCTCGCCGCTGGATGACCGACGCTTCTACTCCCAGTTCTTGGATGCCATTTAGTTAGCGCCTTACTCCACCGGTCATCACCTCGCCTTGCCAAGTGTCCTGCCCAGCTCCATTTTAGTTATGTTATACGATTCCCAACGTCTATGACCTTTGATCGTCTTCGAATCTCGACGTTGGGAACACGGTCTATAAGCTTGATGCCTAGCATGGCACGCTTCATGGCTCTCTGTGCAACTCTCATCCTGTACACAGCCTCCTGCTTGAGCGTCTACGTTTCGGCACCATAAGTCATGGTTGGCAAAACCACTGGTTCTATAGGCGGGTCTTCAGACACTGTGGAATTTCAGCGGACTTAAGAACGTCGTCCAATTTGCCAAATGCAGCCCATCCTAGTTGTGTTCTTCTTGCGATCTCCTTATTTTGATGTAACTTGCCTAACGATATAATATTTCCAAGATAAACGTATCGGTCAACTATCTGTAACCTCTCAAGTCCCACTTGCACAATTGGAACAAGGACACACACAACAGTTCAATATTTGAACCATCGCATTCGCTATTACCTTCATGCATTTGATCAGTTTAAATTGGTAAATATATTTAGATCCAGACGGCACAGAAACCTATCATGCGAATGGGGGCAACCCCACATCAATGTCACTCGATAAGTAGATCTGCTATTTACAAACGCTCGGATTCCTGGGATTTCGAATCAGGATTACACACCTTGTAACCTAATGTAACGAGTGATGCTGACAGCCCTCATAGATCAGTAGGTAGTAGCCCTGCCTTCTGCGCTGTAGACCGTGGGTATTTTTTCCCAATACAAATTTAATAATTTTTTTATACAACTAGCTGATGAAACAAGCAGATGGCCCACCTGATGTTAAGTGGTAACCATCACCTATAACAAAGCATTGCCTAGTAAGTCACGCACAATAGGAACGTGCCCTACGATTCACGGCCCTGCGTCAATCAACTTGAGGCATACAGATGTTAAGCCTCATGTGCCTGTATTTGGCCTCGGTATGGAAGGAACCCAGAACTTGCTACCGACTGAGTTGTGAATTCAGTCTATCAAATATGAAAGTGCAGTATCACATTCATCCCAATACAAATCAGGAACGAACTCGTTTCAATATTTTATTCATGGCGACACTGCGTCCGCTACAACCGATACAAGATTCATCAATCAAATATGTATTCAGAGTCCCTTAACTTAGCGATTACTTGATAGTGTTGTAGTTTGAAGAATAGCATAGGAATAAGAAGGAATAGAATAATAAGGGACTAAAATGACCCATTATGTACAAGGTAGTTTTACTTCCGAGCTTTAGGGAAGGAGTCAATAGAAACAGAGTTATAATGGGTTTTTAGCTCCGCGTGTTACACTGTACTTTTCACTGCAATTGCGAGAAAAAAAGATAATCCAATACAACGTTTTTATATAGATAGATTTTTAACGATTAGACCACTCATTAGTGAATAATTACGAAATAAAAGAGTTATTGGTGTATAATTACGAAATAAAAACAAAAGAGTTTTTCTGTTCAAAAATTTCTGTGCGCAGTGCTACTCTCAAACGGTGAAGGAAAACATCGTCTGGAAACAGGCATGACGTAGAACCTAAAAAGTTATATAACATGTGCCAAGTACTCGAAAGGAGGCTCTTAAGGCGCACTTAAAATCCTTTCACCACACTGTTTTGAAAGAAACTAGTGACACGACAAGAAGACGACAAAATAAGTGTTTTTGACCTCACAGAAATTATAATACGAAGAAAAGATTTTCCTATTCAAAAATATTATCTTACTAAAATTTAAAAATTAAATTGGTCAAGTGTGTGTGTGCTTCGCCCAGTGAAGACTTCCCAAGTCAGTTAAGCTATGTTGTAATCTCTAACAGGAGTTGAAATATGGAAATGAAACTGACACAGCTTCACGACTTCTGAAGTTGATCCCCAGGCACGGTAGATATCCCCTCAGATCGCTTAGTACCAGTACTAACTCCAGATTCTTTGAGGACGTCTAAGGGGGGTAGTCAGAGGTACGTCCAAACATTACATTTGGTACATACATTTTAGCCAGGTGGGTATTGAACTTTTGTATGAAACAGCTGTTTTTTTTCGCGTTCACAGTGTTGCTTCCTTAGAAAAAGTTATTCTTAATGATGGGTATTTTAGCCCCCTGAAGTTTTAAGTACAAGTATTGGAACACCTTGTATACAGTTGAAATATTTGAGGGCAAAAACAAATTAATTTAGTTTAAACCTTTTATGGCCCTTATATAAACCCTACTACAACTTGTAAGCCTCTTAAGTAGTGATGGTTTTCATGTAATTTCATTTTATTTATGAATATCATCAATTAAATGTCCAGGTGAAGAAAATATATTATTTCAAATTTATTCAGCATTTATTCCCATATTACAAGCTTTGGCTTAGTTTGGGGCTAGATAGTGCTGTGTGGAAGGTTCACCGATATTTATTTATTTATTTTATAAGAAATGTGTATTACTGGAAGCCTTCAATCAATAAACAAACTCGTGTAGCCGTCTTGTAGGTAAGTTATACAAACATGCACATACATACACGTCTATCAAAAACTTTTTTTTATACATCTCGCTGATGGAACAAGCAGATGGCCCACCTGATGTTTAGTCGTAACCATCACCTATAACAAAGCATTACCGCGTAAGTCACGCACGGATGGGAACGTGCCCTACGATGCACTGCCCTGCGTTCATCAACTAACATTATTACCTACCAAGTGTTTCTTGTTGTTTTTATGCGTGTTCCTGTTTCTGTTCATTTTTTTGCCATCTTCTGCCTGTTAGTCCACTAATGCTTTGAAGTTTTATAGTAGAACCCTTTAGATTAGTTGTAAGTGCCTCTGCCTAATGGATCAAAGTTGCGGCCATTGTAAATGATTGTCGGGGCTGATAACAAATGTTCACCATCTATTCACTTATGATTTACAGCGGGACTCGGGTAAATGTGTTTGCTAAATGTTGCCAAACACAGAGTGAATAATTACCGAGATATGGATTGCGCGAATTCAGCTATTTTTAACGGCGTATAATTATTTATTTATCCACGGGTCGGTATAATATATAAAAACAACCTCTTGATTGAGAACTGATCGTCGGCCAGATAATCAATATACACACGGATACTCAGACTATACACTGCTCACTTTTAGTTTCTTAAATGAATGGCTTTACGAAAAAAATGTTTTAAATTCAAAGCATTACCTCGTCAGTCACGCACGATAGGAACGGGCTCTACGATGCACTGCCCTGCGTCCATCAATTTGAGACATACAGATGTTATGCCTCATGTTCCTGTAACTACACCGGCAACCACACTCTTTAAACCGAAACACAGCAACGCTGCTTGGCGGCAGAAAAAGGCATGGTGGTAGCACTTCCCCGGACGAGCCCTTCACAAAGAGCTCTACTACTCTTAATGGCTCATCTACTGACCTGTCCGTTGTGCCCCAACACCTGCACAAGGGACGAGTGCCCCAGATAATACAGGAGAGATGGCTTAGCATTATTCAGTTGTATAGTGTACCTTACACAGGATAGAACAAAAAAAAGTAGTTTTTGAGTTCTAAAAATTGGATATCAGCGTCATAACTGCGTTCAAATAACTCTAATATGGCGAGGACATTTGCTCCACTCTGAAAGCATCGGAAGTGCCGGTAAAAATGTAGGTCAACGGTTTTTCCATTGTAACCTGTAACGACGAAAAATGGTTGGAAAATGACAGGTGTCAGAGTTCGGAAAATGGAAAACAACAGCTGCGCTTTAGGATTCGTTAGATTATATTAGGAGATGCTTTATTGCACAGAAATAAGTACATAGACGAACTTAATGCTAGTTAGCATTTTCTTCTAGTTAACCTTTGAGTAATGTGGAGTGTTAGTGTTTTAATGTAAAGTTTACCTTCAAAAGTAACATCATTTTAATTGTTTTTTTAAATCGTAATTTATTAAATTAAACTTTAAAAGTAACATAGCTTCTGTTGTGTAATTTTAGTGGTATTTTAGTGGTATTTAACAATTTGCGGTCTTAGCCAAAAGTGTGACCAGTTAGAATTACAACGAAATAACGAAAATGATTCCAGTAGTTTTCAAAGAAAACAGCTAACATAATAATACTGACTTAAATACAATATAATAATTATAATTCACTTGACTGTCAAGATTTTTCGTTGAAATAAAATACAGAAGCCGTGAATGGGTGAAGAGCTCAACTCACTCGTTTACACAAACACCCGTGTCAAAACAAACATAATCGACCGCCATGGACGAAACGCCCTAAAACGAAGAGCAAACTAGGGCTGTGAACTAGTACGAGTAAACAAGGTGTTTTATCAGTAAGATACATTGGCGACCCTGTGGACTCGCAACTTAGCATCTGAGGACGTTATGTGTACATTTAATTAGAGAACTTGCTCTTTATGGACATACTTATAGTAGGCTATGAATTGGGGTAAGCTGGTTGTCTCGTAAAATATATCGTCTTTACAAAGGGTTCTAGAAACTTGTGGCTATGTGAGCTTGCAAGAACACTTAAAATAATATAGACAAAAATATGTATAGTACTCATTTAGAATTAGTATAAACTTAGTACATATAATTATAGCCACGCCTTTTTCTGCAGCTAAGCGGCGTTGCTGGCTGCAGAAATTACGAGGCAATGCTTTGTTATAGGTGATAGCTACCACTTAACATCAGGTGGCCATCTGATTGTTCTGTCAGCTAGTAGTTTAAAAAAAACCTAGTATATTTTTTGTGTGAAATTTCCACAATACTAAATTCACCAGAACAACAAACATGCCTCACAGCTCAATTCAATTTAGCTTTCCGCGCTGTAGGAAAGTTCTTATCCTACTAATATTATAAACGCGAAAGTTTGTAAGTATGGATGGATGGATGGATAGATGGATGGATGGATGTTTATTACTCTTTCACGTAAAAACTACTGAATGGATTTTAATGAAACTACAATAATATAGCTTATACATCAGAATAACACATATGCTACAATTTATAAAGATATTGTGTGATTAATCACACAATATCTAATTGTTGTTGTAATTGTATAATTTGTTTATATATGTCCTGCGCAGACTAAGTCGCGAGCACCAGCTTGTATAGTATAAACATTCTGTGTGCTGAAAATAGATGTTAAAAAAACGACGATCAAGGCAAGCAAGACTCGCGCCCTCTACACATTGTTAGGTGAAGTGACTGTACTTTTAATGGCTAAATTAGGCTAAAGCTCCTTAACAAAATGTAAGTTTACCGCGGAATGTTCCAAAGCTAAAGTTATGTGGGTAAGTTCACTGTACTGTTATGTGAAGTCTACGGTTGAGCAGCGAAGTGGGTTTATTCTAAGTTTACATAAACTAGAGAATTATAATGCAATTAAATTTAATATTAGTAATTCGCCCCAAACTGGGATCTCTTAATGCCCGCTCCAGTCTTACATTGATACCAAACACAATATTTGACCTCTGACTATCCTCTATGATATAGTATGGTAAGGTAACCAACTTTCAGCTCAATGAGCCTTTTTGTTGAAGATCACCGTTGAACAAATCTTGGCTCCATCATCAGAACGGCTCGCTGTCACTATTTTATAAGAACTAAAACTTCTTACTTATTAGGAACTAAAAATGTAAGAAAAAACACAGGAACTTCTCGACAAACTATGATCTCTTTATAGCTTTATAAAGAGATCATAGTTTGTTTGATAGATACAGAGCAATGCCACATAGGGCACGTCCTAGGTGCTTACCTAGGACGTGCCCTATGTGGCATTGCTCTGTATCTATCACGCTGAGACCTTTAATCTCGTTTAAATAAACCCAGTAACCATATCAATAAATATATATAATTTGACAGCCTTCACAACTCAGTTGGTAGTAGCTCTGCCTTCGGCGCCGTAGGCCGTGGGTTCGATCCCCACCGAGAACAAACATTGATGAACATTGATGTTTGTTCTCTGTCTGGATGTTATATAATATTATAAGTATTTATTTACAAAAAAAGTATACATGTATTATATCAGCTATCTGGTTCATTTGGTAGCAACAAGCTTTGGCTTAGTTTGGGCCTAGATAGTGCTGTGTGAAAAGTCCACCAATATTTATTTAATTGGTAACAGAAATGGCCAAGTTCTGCCACCTTAATATGCAACTGTCTTCTGAAGGTGTTAAGGTAGATATTTGAATGTCTATTCCGCATGAGTATTTTGTCGTCGCAATAAAGATCAAATATCTTTCAAATTACCCAGTGCAAGTTTTATTGATTGGCGACAGAAAAAAAACCATTTAAGCATAGATATAATACTTAATCCAAATACACATGTATACAGTTAATACACCTAGACAAAACAAACATTTGATGAAACATTTCGTAATGAAATTGTAATTATATTTTCAAGGTTTCGTTCATTTTGTCGTAAGTGACGATTTATTGTTATTTAGATCACTCAGAATAATGAACAACTTCTGAACAATAGCACCCCACTTAATCATCACGCTCTTTCTAAAGCCGCAGTTCATTCAAATTCGGGACCACCATCTAATGCCGGGTTCACACCGACCGAGAGAAACAAGTGAAGGCGGGGCGTGGCTTCGCCGCGCCGTTGGGACCACACACTCTTTCAAAGTCAAGTTCATGAGTTCAGTTGAATCACAAGGATCACTTTGAAACGTCCTAAAACTAGGCGAATCTAGGTGCCAGTTCCACGCCACCAAGTCTAGAAGAACAGGCAAACAGCGTGTTTCCTACGCGCGGTTCTTTCGCACGCACCGCTGTGTACATACACACATACAAGTGAATTTTAACCAGAAAAAAGAGTGAGCACGACCGAAGGCACTCGCTTGCCTTTTGATTTAAGAACACCAATTTTGTGCCTTGTACAGCACCAATATTTGGATGGGTGCCCTACGAGAAATATCAAATTATGTAGTAAATATTGGTTGGTACTCTACATGGAACAAAATCAGCGCTCAAAAATCGGTGCTCTACGAAGAATGCCTCTGTAGGAACACGAACTAATACAAAATGTGGATATGTGTTAAATGTGATATTTGGACGTACCTCTGACTATACCCTCTAGGCATTTTCAAAGAATCTTGAGTAATAATAATAATAATTTTGCATTTTTTTGTATTGCACTTGTCTGAGGGGATATATACCGTGCCTGGGGAACAAAATACTGAAGCGTTTACTGATTCAATTATTTTTATAACGAACATCGCACCTTGCGGAACCCTAACGGCACAAAATAAACGTGATCAGCCCCCCAGAGACACAACCTTTGATTCCAAACATTAAGGAACAACGAAGAAAAATGGAATATCTTTGTTGAAGAAACAATCATTTAAGAATTTATCACAGAGAAATGGAAACGGGGACATTAGATGGAAAATGTTATTCATTCTGCGCACGTCTCTATGGGACCGTATTCTACTTTTATGATTTTGAAAGCTGAAATATAATGTCATTCTACAGTAATATTTTATGAAACAGCGCTTTTGAGTTTACTTGTTTTTAACAAGGACGCTATAACAATACAAAATGTGTTAGCTTAGATGTCTGGATAAATAGATGCTAATTACTTAATCATGCTCTAACCTAGCCTGATGGATGAAAATGTATCAAACTTGGAATAAATATACTTTATTATTAGGATCAACGAAAGGCTATATCTTAAAAATATATTTTATTTATAGCTTAAGGATTAGGATGGAGTTGACGCATCCCACACTGATACCCACGGGACTTGACAAGCATACAAGAAAGACCGAGGAGAAAATGGAAATAAGCAATAAAAGGTATTTAAAGATTTCCTTAAGTGTAGGTAAACACTATAAAACTAATTTATAAAAAGGTATTTCAGTTGTTTTTTTATCTATAACTAGTAGTTCGCCCCGAACTGAGATCTCGTGATGCGACCCGACGAACCCATCAAAACTTTGAGTACGTAGTAGTCAGAGGCAAGTCCAAACATTATCTTTGGACTTTTTTCTGACTACCGCCTACTAACTTGGTATGGTTACCAAGTTTCAACTCTATTGACCTATTTATTGAAGAGTTCCGTTGAACAGACCTTGGCTCCATCATCAGACCTAGTCGTCGTTACCATTTTATGAGAACTGAGTACCTCCTTAATTTATTTCAAGAAAAAAAATTAAGAAAAAGCAAAGGAACTGACCGACCAGTAGAAAAACCTTGATGTCAACGAAACACTTAGAGATGGGAGCTCTTGGATCGCTGGTTATCTTAATTTAACTTTTATTATTTTATCTCAAAAACCGGGCGTCCCAAAAAAAAAGTAAAAATTGTTTTGGGATGTCCAAACAAAGCCCTTTCATATGACATGTAACTTGATTTTTTTCTGTAACTTTTTTTATTTTTGCCCCCTTAAAAAACCCCATATCTCAAAAACCCTTCATCCGATTTTACTCATATACTTACCAGTAAATTTCTCAAGTACAAGCTATCGACATATCAAATTTCATGCAGATCGGATCAACGGTTCTAAAGTTATCGCCAGACAAACATACATACATACATACATATATACATACATACATACATACATACATAAAATGCCAAATCGCCCAAGTTGAAACTAAGATCTTCGTTCGCTTCGCTCACTCGATCAATAAAGTATCGTTTTTTTTAATACTAATTACTGATTGAACAGTCAGGCCTACCTAATTTTAACTGTTATCATATATAATAAACCACTGCCTCGCAAGTCACGCACGACAACAACGTGCCTTACGATGCTCTGCCCTGTGCACATTAAATTGAGGCGTACAGATGTTAAGAATCGTGTGCCTGTTATTTCACCGGCACACACCTTTCAAACAGAAACATAGCAGCGCTGCTTGGCGGCAGAAATAGGCATGGTGGTAGTACTTCCACGGATGAGCCCTACACAAAGAGCTCTACTACTCATAACGGTCGATATTGTAGAGGTTGCGGTGAGGACATGCACTCAACTAGCCCAAGATCCCTGGACATAGAATCGCATCGCAGGCCACATCCACTTCAACTTTGAGAATAAAGATTTTGTTTTTTTAGCTCTACTGGAGGAATCCTGCGCGAATTTATTCACGTGAAGCTATCCTAATGGTGTGTGTTTTTTTTAAATCGAGTCTTAGTGCACTGACCACTTTTCTTATTAACTTTCTGTCAAAAAACAACTAAAATTGAAAATAAAATATATTATTTTTATTCAATATCTATTGTATTGAGAACGCAGTATGTTTGTAAAGTATAAGTGTAAATAAATAATGAATATCGGTGGACATTTCACACAGCGCACTACCTAGGTCCAAAATAAACAAAGCTGATAAAAAAACAATTAGATGCTTATAACATATTACAACGCCCAGACAAAAAACAAAATATCTATGTTCATCACACAAGTGTTTGTTCTGTGTGGGGATCGAACCCACGGCCTACAGCACAGAAGCTACTACCAACTGAGCTGTGAGAGCTGTATAAGTCGATAAAAGCGATCAAGCTGCAACTTTAAGTCATTTATATACTTTTCATGTACATTCTTGTATTTAAAAAAATGATTTTACGTGTGGTATAAACAAATGATTTTGTATATCTGTATGAATAACACATTCATGTTACTTCATGAAAATGTCGTTAACATAAACTAACAAGTTACTTTGTTTGCCTAAAAAGCTATGGCCGCTTTTCAATCATCGTTATAATAAAGACTGTTATTTATTTCCCTGGCATAAGGCTGAACATTACGGTAAGGACTAGATAGCGGCCATTCAATAGCGGCAAGTGAATTTTAGAAAAGGCATATTTTATCCAAGGTCATCCATTTAATCGATTAAAATGATCGAAGGCAAATATGTATGTTTATAATTATAAGGCTGAAGGCTGTAAGGCTGATTGAAGGCTTGCCTTGGTGAGCATATTTCAAACTACGAGTAATTAGACTATAAGAAGTGAAGCCAATTTAAAAAAAAAATCTTCGATATTAAGCTGTCATTATCAAGGTAAGTTGTATTCATTATTCATAAATAAATATAAATATTTGGACATTTACCCCAGTGCTAACTGGCCCCAAACTAAGAAAAGTTTGTATTATGGTAACCAGAGTTAATAGGATATATAAATCCCTTTTTTTATTCTCGGTAAGTATTGAACCTACAACTTTCAGCGCAGAAGGTTGTGATACTACAAACTAAACTGTGAGGCTAGAGGATAACGCCATAACCAAAAAATCACATTGCAAATACTTGAAGCTACGACGTAGCAACTGCTACGTCGTAGCTGCGACGCCAAGCAAACCTAGATTTATATAATAGTAATAAATCCTTATTGCGGGTCCGTTGGTCTATTGTAATACACAATTTGATTAAGATTAGGATACACACTGAAAATTTAAAGTATAATAAAGTAAAAGTAGAGATAAAACAAAAACAATTAAAATAAATTCGGAATATAAATTGAGTCTAGGCTTGTCTAGGCGGCAATTTAAGGTGCCTAAAAATGTTATTGTAGGTCACCCATACCAACGTGCGACTTTTTGGTTTGTCCAGAGTTGACACGTGTAAAACATCTGGCAAAAGGAACCGAGCAGAGTTATTTTCACCTCAGGCGTAGATTTGTTGAACTTTAGCGCAATCATGTAGAAACAATGAAACTCGCACATCTTATGTACGAGTTTCAGTGATTTATAGTGTCTCTATTAATGTTTGGCATGCAACACATAAATAAATAAATAAATATTGGTGGACATTCCACACAGCACTTCCTCGCCCAAACTAAGCCAAAGCTTTTAATATGGGAACCAGATAGCTAATATATTACTCATATACTTTTTTTTATAAAAACATTCTTATGATATTATATAACACCCGGACAGAGAACATATTACAAAACACTATGTTATACTTATTTCAATAAATATTATTCTTATGGGGATTTTGTCCAAACGCTATGTAGTAGGTACTAACACGATGTAGTCATATCGTTTTTTTTATACAACCTCATGTGCCTGTAATTACACCGACCACCACACTCAGATTTAGTCAGAAAGCGATGTAGTCATAACTGCTATCTAGTCAAAACAAGATGTCGTCTCAAAGCTTCTAACCCATAATTATGTACAATTTGTACCATAATCAAATTGTCGGTTCAAAGACTGTTGTCACGTAAATTTTATTCTTCTTCTTCTTCACATAAACTAGTAGTTCGCCCCGAACAGATCTCGTGATGCAACCCGACGAACGCATCAAAACTTTGAGTAACAGTAGTAGTAGTAGTCAGAGGCAAGTCCAAACATTATCTTCGGACTTTTTTCTGACTGCCGCCTACTAACTTGGTATGGTTACCAAGTTTCAACTCTATTGGACTATTTATTGAAGAGTTCCGTTGAACAGACCTTGGCTCCATCATCAGACCTGGTCTTCGTCACCATTTTATGAAAACTAAGTACCTCCTTAATTTATTTCCAGAAAAAAAAATAAGAAAAAGCAAAGGAACTGGCCGACCAGTAGAAAAACCTTGATGACAACGAAACTCTTAGAGATGGGAGCTCTTGGATCGCTGGTTATCTTAATTTAACTTTTATTATTTTATCTCAAAAACCGAGCGTCCCAAAAAAAAAGTTAAAATTGTTTTGGGATGTCCAAACAAAGCCCTTTCATATGACATGTAACTTGATTTTTTTATGTAACTTTTTTTATTTTTGCCCCCTTAAAAAACCCCATATCTCAAAAACCCTTCATCCGATTTTACTCATATACTTACCAGTAAATTTCTCAAGTACAAGCTATCGACATATAAAATTTCATGCAGATCTGACCAACGGTTCTAAAGTTATCGCCAGACAAACATACATACATACATACATAAAATGCCAAATCGCCCAAGTTGAAACTAAGATCTTCGTTCGCTTCGCTCACTCGATCAATAAAAAATAGAAATTCAGAAAAACTTCTGTTCTATTCCAACCGTCTGTTTAAAGTCAGTTGTAGCAAATTTAGTACATTACCAGTATTGGTCCCAAAGTGCTTAATACATGCCACGTAAAACTAACCTAAAGTAAGAAAAATTACGACGACAAATATAAGAAAGGTTTGCCACCGTCAGCATAAAAATAATGATCGATGTAACACGGCCCTAATTGTGGGTCAATCCTAGCTCATAATTTTTTACCACAAAGGTTTCGTTGAAATAGTTTTTCCAACAACGGTTTTGTAGATACGAGTAAGATATTATACTCATGTCATACTTTATCAAGTTATTTTGGTTTATTTCCTTGGCAATATTAATATAGTAGTTTTTTATCTTGGACTATCTAAGGACTGTGATTTGTTTGTCATGCATGGAGTGAGATTCTAGCTGTGAGTCTAATACATGTAAATGTGATATTTAATTAATTTTTTTTTATTTTTATTTCTTAATTTGAATACTTATTATTTGTTTATATAATTTTTTTGCTGTGTTCATTAATATATTATTTTAGTCATTATTGTAAAGTAATGTTTGTGATTGTTGAATTAATTCATATAATAGAATTGTTAATTAGTGTAATTGGAATATCCCTTACAAATTAATAAAAATAAATAAATAAAAATAAATTTTAGTAACAGTACCAATCCAATGCCAACTACTAAAACCATTAAAATAGAAAAACTATGTTCTTTCTGAAAACGCGTAGTCAATGGATAGATAGAGATTGTATACCACAAAAAAATAACATAACATTAAAGAATTTATTAAACTTCAGCGAAGTACAATGGGTGGTCTTATCGCTATGAGTGATCTCTTCCAGGCAACCTGGATGGACAGGATTTTAATAATGTCAAATGACGGTGTCACAAAGGATTTCTACACTAATTTTATTCCAAAAAAGTATATTATTATATAAAAAACTAATTATGGTGTGATCAAAAACATTTTTTTTTTTTTTTTTTATTATAACATGCTCCTACATTAACAAATTATGCCGTTTGGTGCAAGTGGCCACTCACCAACCTCGCAAGGCACTTTACCTTATACCGAAGATCCTCAATTACACCAGTTAAAGAGGTTGTGTAAACACCGTAAGTGCCTCCTTATATTTTCATCGCAGTGAAGATAAGATGGCGAATTTGCAATTTTATTATTATTATTATTATTATTTTATGCCAAAGCTGGATATTTTGCTTTTAAAATAGGAATAGTTTTTTCGTTTTGATTAATTTTGCCAGTGACAATAAAGCAGGGTCCATTAAAAAATTGATGACAATCAGTTGTCCATACAGAAATTGTTCTGCAATCAGTGGTCTTACCGAATATCGAAATATACAGATATCCTTCATATTTTTCTAAGGACCATATTTTTACTATGTCATGTTTTGGATAGGTAAGTCAAAAAAAGGTACCCACTTCGCTTAACCCTGTGATCATTTAGGTGTATTACTTCAAATTGATTGAAATAATTCCGCATGATTTTTTTGATATATAACTTGTTTTGTTATTACTAACCCACTAACACTAATGGAGAGAAAAGTTCGAAGTTAATGAAAAAATCCTGTTCGATTGCGTTGCATGATTCACTAAACTTTTAACGTCGCATTGAACCACCAAACAAAACGGAAGTAGGTGAAGTACCTATCCAATAGTATCCAAAATTCCAAACATGAGCCACTTACCTCATTTTCTGCCCAATTTAACTTCACATAACTTAAGTCTAAAAACACTAAGCACAAAAATTATTTACTAAGAAATTTATATTTAATTTACACACGATTTTCATTCAGTAATTCAGATTTATATTTACGTAGTCGAACCGTGGGCGGCGGCGAGAATCGCCCACCCCACTGCGAGTCTGTTACCTACTGCAGAAGATGAAGGAGACTTTTCCATCCCGCATCAGCGAGGTGGTTCTGCGCATGCGTGAAATAGGAAACTTAGGATAGAAGACTTGTGTCACTGTGACTTAATCCGCTTGTAAAATAATTTTTATATTACTGGTTATATATGTTTCAAAAACCTAAAAAAAATAAGGTAAAGAATTGGGCGAGTTAATAAAATTCAAAAGATTTTACAGAAATTGGGCAGGGCATGCAAAGCGATTTCTTACGATGTCAGTATGGGTTAAATAAACTCTTAATATGACATTAATGAGTGATGGCTTCAAATTACAATCGTTACAAAACAATTTATGAGTAGTAGAGCATTTTGTAAAGGGCTCCTACGGGAAAGTATCACCACTATGCCTATTTCTGCCGCCAAGCAGTGTTGCTGAGTTTTGGTTTGAAGGGTGTGGTAGCCGGTTAAATTACAGGTACGTAATGCTTATCTGTATGACTTAAGTTGATGGATGCAAGGCAGTGCATCATTGGGTATGTTCCTAAAGTGCGTGACCTGCGAGATAATGCTTTGTTATAAGTGATGATACTAATTAACATATGATGTTCCATCAGCAAAAAATAAAAGAGTCAATATTTCTGTTTTACAAACATTAATTCAGACTGATCCAGACACACCAGTACTGTACTATGCAGCGGAATGGTTTTCGCAACTGGAGTGCCCTTTCTGCTTGCTTCACTGCCTTCACAGCTCAGTTGGTTGTAGCTCTGACATCTGCGCTGTTGGCCGTGGGTTCAATCTCCACCGAGAACAAACATTTGTGTGATTAACATAGATGTTTTTTCTTTGTTATATGAATGTATTTACAAAAAAATACCAAGTATTATGTCAGCTATCTGGCTCCCATAATACAAGCTTTGCTTATTTTGAGTCTAGATAGTGCTGTGTGGAAAATCCACCAGTAATTATTCATCCAGACTTAAATGACAACATAACATTATGTCCACGATGGGGATCTTTCGTTCTTTCTTTAAAGTAGTAGAGCTGTTTGTGAAGGGCTCGTCCGGGGAAGTACTACCACCACGCCTTTTTCTGCCGCCAAGCAACGTTGCTGTGTTTCGGTTTGAAGAGTGTGGTTGCCAGTGTAATTACAGGCACATGAGGCTTAACATCTGTATGCCTCAAGGTGATAGACGCAGGGCAGTGCATCGTAGAGAACGTTCCTCTATCGTGCGTGGCTTACGAGTTAATGCTTTGTGATGGTTACCACTTAACATCAGGTGGGCCATCTGCTTGTTCTATCAGCTAGCTTTATGTAAAAAAAAAAGACTAAGCTTTAAGGATGGTACGAGTACTGGATAAACTCAATCTACCTAAAATCCTGTTAAATCATCACTAAAGTACCATAAACAACGGCATGAATGAAAAGTTGTCCCTTACGTGGTATAAATCATCCAGATCTCTCTCTCTCTCTCTCTTGTCGTGTCACTAGTTTCTTTCGAAACAGTGTGGTGAAAGTATTTAAAGTGCGCCTCAAGAGGCGCCTTTCGAGCACTTGACACAAGTTATAGAACTTTTTAGGTTCTACGACATGACGGTTTCCTCACGATGTTTTCCTTCACCGTTTGAGAGCACATAAATTTCATTGGTGAACGACTGGTTTCAAACCCACGACCTTTGGATCGGTAGGCGGGGCCGCTACCACTGGACCACCAATGCTTTCAATTCATTCATCCAGATAAAATGCATATAAGCATTTAATGCATATAATGCATTCATTATTTTCTTACTTACTAATGAGCATGCTTCGTTGCGTTGAGAGCATGTTTTTTCAGTGGTTTTATGTCCGCATGGGCGTATGGAGATGTATTCTTTGAGGAGGAATTTATTCATGGTCTGTACGGGAGCGGAGAGCATAAACTTTACACTGCATCCTTTCAGCATGCAAATCGGATTACGCTTTATTAATATGCAGTGGTCCTTCTTCAGCGAAAATTGCCCTATTAAAACTTAAATTAAAATTTACGTTTCTTGATTATAATTTTGCAATTTTAAAATTTGAAGTTTTTAAAGATTTCAAGAATAGTAGAGCTCTTTGTGTGTGACCTGTCCGGGAAGCACTACCACCATGCCTATTTTTGCCGCCAAGCAGCGTTGCTGTGTTTTGGTTTGATGGGTGACACCCATCAAACCGAAACACAGCAAAGCTGCTTGCTCATGTGCCTGTAATTTCTACAAATTACAGGCACATGAGGCTTAACATATGTATGCCTCAAGTTGATGGACAGGGCAGAGCAGTGCATCGTAGGGCACGTTCCTATTGCGTGACTTATGATACAATGCTTTGTTATAGGTTATGGTTACCACTTAACATCAAGTAGGCCATATGCTTGTTCGATCAGCTAGTAGGTAATATTAAATAAAAAATAAATATACCTGCATTTGATATTTTATTTTTTTATACTACTTGCTGAAGGAACAAGCAATAAAATACATGCCGTATCAGCTTGATGCTGACTGTGCACGACCATCTTCACTTGGAAAGACTTTAATGGTGCAACAGATGAATTTAGATAGTCTTGTGTCACAACTCCAAGAAGACGAAGAAAAATAAACTTTGAAATACTTACCTGAGAACTGTTGAGGCGTGATCGTAAATTAGATTCAAGATCGCTTTACTCACACCAATGTTTGCAAAGAGAACTATTTGTTGGACGAAAACCGAAGTTTGTTGAAGGAACAAATCCACGCAAACATTGTGCTTCATGTGCCTTTATTTCAATGTTGAGTGCCTGTGGTGAGTTCAAACAAATATAAATATCGATTAACATAATTTTAACTTTAATCTTCTCGTATCGTTTAATTCTAATGTATAGAGGAGGCCTATGGCAGTGGACTATTTCAGTCTATCATGATCTTCTTCTTAGAAATCGTGTCACAGTGTGGTGAAAGGATTTTAAGTGCGCCTCAAAGAGGCTCCTTTCGAGCACTTGACATATGTTTTTGAACTTCTTCGGCCTTTCCACAAAAAATCTGTCAAACGATAAATTATGCCTAAACTATTGCCATCTCTTACCAATGCGTAATGGCAAACAGAGACAGCGCTAATTTTAAGCATTATTTAAATTTAAACACCATTTTATAGAATGAGAGTTTAGGTTCTACGACATGCCGGTTTCCTCACGATGTTTTCCTTCACCGTTACCTGGCACTGTGCACATACATTTTTGAGCAAAAAAACTCTCAAAAAAACTCATTGGTTCCGGTTTTGAAACCGCAACCTTAGGATCGGGGCCGCTACCACAAGACCACCAGTGCTCTCATCGCTATCATGATGAAAACCACCAATTGCAATTCAACTTTATAAGTAATTCAAGGTTATATAACCGCAAAGCTGTCATATTTACTGGTTTCAATAAAACCTTCTGAACAGCAACAAATAAAAGAAGAAGAAGAACGGCAAACGCTGCTTGGCGACCATGGAGGTACTTAGTGATACATACTTATATACATACTTATTATACATACATACTTACATACTTACTTACTTACTTACTTTATGATACTTAGTCTAAGTTGGCGACAGAAAAAGGCATTGTGGTAGTACTTCCCCGGACGATCCCTTCACAAAGAGCTCTACTACTCTTAAAACATAAGAGTTTAAGGCTCAAATAAGCAGGTTATAAAGTTCTCAGATTGAGAGCAAGTTGAATGAATCTAAGCACTCTAATTACAGAGCAGGATGCACTCCTCATGAAATTAACTGGCTGACTGCAGTTGGGATGCTAACATGCTTTAAGAGCTTTTAGAAGCATTCAGGTTGAGTTTAGTAATATCTGCAGTTTGTCTTATAGACGGTTGCAAAGCAGCCTCAAGAAACCTCAAATGGTAATTTTAGAAAGAAGGTAGGAAATTAAGTCAGACCTGTTGCTTCGACTAATCTTTCGATCGGACTAATCACTCGAATAGAATAATTTCGAATACTTATTTATAATTGTTTAATAGTTATGACTTAAGGAAATCACAAAGTTTTTTATAATATCCTAAAAGTTATTTTGACAGCCTTCACAGCTCAGGTGGTAGTAGCTCTGCCTTCTGCGCCGTAGGGCGTGAGTTCGAACCCCACACAGAACAAACATTTGTGTGATGAATATAGATGTTTGTTCTCTATCTGGGTGTTATTTAATACTATAAGTATGTTAATAAAGTTATTTAATATTATTTACAAAAAAAGTATTTATGTATTATATCAGCTATCTGGTTCCCAAATGTGGGATTGTGGAGTGGGATTGAGGATTTACGAGCGGGATTCACCATTATCGTATATTAATGATGATGATCATAACTTTTGGGATATTGTAAAAAATATTTCCAAATAATTCGTTTTTATTTTTTTTATAACGATTAAGATACCCTTCCCGAACCAAGCCGTAAGTTCCTTGACTGTTTTTCTAAACTAGGTCGCGAGAGACAAATAACTACACATTAGTTGAATAAAAAAAAACAGCTCTACCACTTTGGTCCCCAGTTAAATTAGATATCCCGTCAGATCAATTAGAAACAAGTACCAAATCGAGGTTATTTGTGAGTGTCTAAATGTCTGGGCGGTTCGTCCGAATATTACATTTGGCAAATACCCACATTTTGCGGTTGAAACCCATACGTGATATTTAGCACATCCGTCGCCATTGCAAGAATACTATAGATGTTGTCCTACATCGATTGAGAGCAGGTATTGCGCGCATCCTATTTCACAAATAAAAACTTTTGATGCTCGACTAGATTCAAATCTACGACCTTACCATCAGAGAGCAACTGGACCACAGGTGCTCGCTCTCTAATGAACCTTTACATTATAAAACAATTGTGTTTCGAACTAAAGGTATCACAGATAGAAAACAGACTTTATACCAATGACCAATTTTTACCGTGTGAGGATTCCTTAAATAAATATGTACTATGTTTAAATTGTTGTAAATGATTTTTTTCTATTTTAAAGTAGCGTTATAAGCAAACGTTTAAACGGGGTTTTAAGTCTGACCTAAACGTAATTGAAGGTATTACTTATTCTGTGTGTATACAATAAAACCATAATTATATAGTTATAGTACCCAAGCTAACGATAGTGCTTAGCTCAAACCATAAACTGTCACGATAAAAATCACAAGATTCTTTTATGCTAAAAATAAAAATAATAAAGCGGCATGCACTATAAAGACTTACGATCACTAAAAGCGAGCGAACAGAGTGCTAATGAAAGCGCTAACGATATTAAAGCCGGGGACATTAAGGCCCGCTAGGTGGCGCTAGTTGACATTGGCTTTAATGAAAAAATTCATAACGAAGAGCAAAAGGTGGACAGAGGACAGGCTATTCTAAATAAATAGACCAAACATCAGGGCTTTTTTAAAACATTAGGAAATATTTCCGAACGGAAATGTCAGTATCTTTATTATGGACAGAATGAGAGGCAGTAACGATATCATACTTAGTGCCTTAAGGCGAATAAAAGAGCTAATGTGACTCTCGCTCACACGTTTCGACATGTTGAAAGATATAAAATTATCACTAAACTCATTTTCGAAAAATCGCATGCTTTACTAGTTTTCGTACATTATCAAACTTTTAAGTAGGATAACTTGTATCAATTAAAATATTTTTTTACTAAACTGTGTGCAATGTGATTGCACACAAAATGTAATGGTTGTATGCGATTTTTCGAAAATGAGTTTAGAGATTTTATATCTTTTAACATGTCGAAACGTGCGAGCGAGAGTCACATTGGCTCTTGTCGTCGCCTTAACAGATAAGTTTGTCTGTCCCATACGGTCACATTGGGTTAACACGGTTAGACTAGCGTCCAATAGTTTTTACTGTGTAATTTGTACTTTTTGTGCCATACCTATTATTCTTTTGTTATTATTTTTTATGTAATAAAAGCCTGTAAGTTGTCTGAAATTAAGCTTTATTATTATATTATTTTCATTTTGTTTACAAGCAGACAAAACAAGAGCAAAAGAGACAAATTCTGACGTTCATATGTTTAAAATAGCTTTGAATATTCACTTTCTGTTTGCGGAACACTCGTGCGAAAGATACATTTTAATGAAAACGAATTAACTATGACGTGAGTCTAGCTAATGTCACTTTCATTTAATTTATCTTTCAACAGGCTTATATATTTTGCAAACAGAAAATGGAACTTGTCTAAACATAATTCGCTATATTTTTCTACATGGAACATAATTTTATATACTCATAATTTTTCCAGTTCATTTAAAGACTAATAAATACATTCTGCGCTGCAATGTCTTTAGGACATTAATAAAATATATAATACTAGCGGCCTGTCCCAGCTTCGCATGGGTGGTCATAAATTTTTTGAACATTTAAGGATAAACTTAGACCGTGGGTTTGAGCCTCGCGTCTACTTATTTCATACATTTGCACGTATTCTCCTTGAGTGAGTGAAATCGCAGCGACCCGTGGACCCGTTAACATTTTTAATTTCGCCATATCTTTTGAATGGAATGTCCGATTTGAAAAAATTAAGAAGTAATCTATAGGTATTGAAACCGTTTTAATTCTGAAATGATTTATTTGGATAAGGATTAATACCAAAGTACAAATAAAGACCCTTTTCTAGCGGCGGCATTTCAATTATTTTTTATAATAAAAGAACACTTATTGTGACATAACTATAATAGTTAGACATATGCTGTCGCGACATTTTTTGTAGATGATGACGTGTTCTACAAAATCGTAGTACATTATTTTGTTCTATCATCAATAGTTTTCGCAGCGCACGCAATGTAAGGATTATTTTTTCCACCTTGGGTTACATTATTGAAGTTTTAGAAGGGATCTCTATTTTTTTACAATAATAAATATAACCTATGTTACTCAGGGATAATGTAGCATTCTAAAGGTGAAAGAATTTTTGAAATCGGACCAGTAGTTTTTGAGCCTATTCGTTACATACAAAAATACAAAAATACAAAAATACAAACATACAAAAATACAAATCTTACCTCTTTATAATATTAGTGTAGATGTAGATTAGTGTAGATGTAGATGTAGATAATTTTCACTCGTTTATCACACTAGCTAGAATCGGTAACTAGAAGAATCGGTGTTGCTATATTATATATTGCTTATAAAACTTTTATGATTTCCAATAAACATCAAAGTAAATGATGATCGAACAAAATGTTTTACAAATGGAAAATAGCAAATTTCATGTATTTTTTGAAATGATGCTTCAAAAAACTAATTAAAACCAATGATAAATAGAATTTTGTTTAGAAATAGAGTAAAACGTTTCGAAATTATGAACAGCAAGCTAGCTCCAAACCAAGCAAATCCTGTACTATGAGAACGATAACCATGCCATGCCATGCCATCTCTGTCAATGAAATGCTACCTTCATCTACAAATAGATGTAAATTAAAACAGCCAAGTGCGAGTCGGACTCGCGCACGAAGGGGTTCCGTACCATTATCTAAAAAAATCACGTTTTTTGTATGGGAGCCTCCTTAAATATTTATTTTAATCTGTATTTGTTGTTATAGCGGCAACAGAAATACATCATCTGTGAAAATTTCAACTATCTAACTATCACATTTCATGAGATACAGCCTGGTGACAGACGGACAGACAGACAGACGGACGGACAGCGGAGTCTTAGTAATAGGGTCCCGTTTTACCTGAAAATGAAACTAGACAAAACGTGACACAGTGAACGATGAAAGAGGATACAACAAGAAGCTTTTATTCTAGAATAGGCCGCCTGGTGCTAGCACCCACTTTAACCGTAGTCCACCGCCTTTGGCGCACAGTGGTCATAGAATTCACAAAACACACACGGTGATCTCTGAAAAATTCACCGCTTTCACAAAGCATAGAAAACTTAGTGCGTGATTCCAGTAGAGTCGAATATAACCTTATATTTTTACATACCTACATTTAATTTTTTTTCATTCAATCATTTGCTATAAGAACTGTAAGTTATCCTAAAATAAAATAAGTAACGCTACGTTGAGTACAGACGTTTTTTTTAGATATATGATATTATTTCAGCCTGCATCGTCCCACTGCAGGGCAAATGCCTTAAGATATCTCGCCTTAAGATATCTTAGTTTTGAAAAATTGTTTAAATATTTATAGATTAATTAATTATGTTTATATTCAAGCAAATACTTGCTGTTGGTGGGAATCGTACCCACAATCTACAACACAGAAGGCCAATAATGTGAGGCCAGAAAAATAATACAATAATTGTATTATGATTTTGTCTGTATCGCATCAGTCAGTATTTATGCATTCTTTTTGACAAAGTTATTAAAAATTCTGAGGCTATGGCATAATATAAAGGGTTAAATCTCACGTAGCTGTAATTGTACAAGCACCTAAGCTCTTTAAATCACCACACAGCTTTGCGAGCTCTTTAGCGACATAAATACGAGTAGGTAAGGTAATTTCCCGTAAAAACTCTTACTACTACGAGTATGTAGAAAAATGAACGTCGGAAACCTTCCGATCCCAAAGAAAAGGATTGCTTTTAGTAATCGGGCGAAGATGTAGTCAAAGAGAATATTCTTAAGATGTCGGCAACCGCTGATGTACCGCGCTCGCATGTTTCCACATTTTTAAAGATATAAAATCACTGAACATAGTGATGAAAAACAGGAGACTAACAGTAGCATAAATATCACTGCATTTTAGATAATTTTCAGAGTAGAAGAGCTACCACGCCTTTTTGTGCCGCCAAGCAGCAACGCTGTGTTTCGGGTTGAAGAGTGTGGTTGCCAGTGTAATTACAGGCACATGAAGCTTAACATCTGTATGCCTCAAGTTGATGGACGCAGGGCAGTGCATCGTAGGGCATGTTCCTATCGTGGGTGACTTACGAGGCAATGCTTTGTTATAGGTGATGGTTACCACTTAACATCAGGTGGGCCATCTGCTTGTTCCATCAGCTAGTTGTATAAAAAAAACTTCGATCCAAACAAATTTTTCTACATGTTGTATATAATCAAACATGTCAGCAATCACTTCTCAATAAAATGCTCCTTTTCTCCTTATTTTGAAAACTCATTAGAACAAAAATAAGCAAGTAATATTCACTCAACATAAAATCTCATCACATTGTGTAAGAATTTAATAAAAATCAAAATATAAGTAAATTTGTATAAACTAGTTAATGGATAAAGCTGGAGATTTTTTTTTTCAAAAAATACCAATTAGATACGAGAAAATTCGTCCACAAAAACCTTGTACAAGTTTGAAAGCTCAGCGAAACACTACGATTGAATAAAAAACGAAACTTAAAACCGGGTCCACTCAGACTTAATGGCACAATGGGCCGCTGAATTTTTTGCATCGCCCATCGACCTCCTTTGTTGCTCTTGTCTTGTAATTCGTTTATTTCTTTCGGCCATTCTGTAGATTGGCTTGCCCGTATTTCGAGATCGGTTGCATAGTGGCACAGTTAAATATAAATAGCTTTAAGCAGTAGGTAACGTTTCGTGACATCAATAAGCGTAGGGCCGCATAAGGCAATGCTGACTGGAAGCGAAGGCCAAACTAACTCAAAGCACAACATATAAAAGTGTCATTATTCTATCAATTAACCTTTGTCCACAGTATAGCGTCCACGCTGGTGACTCTGTGCAATAATTTTGTAGTTTCAACGTGAACATACTAAAATGCGTTTTTGGCCTTGGTGCGTATTTGGATAGACAGCAAAATATTGTAATTTGCTGCTACTTTAACAAAATAATTGTGTTATTTTGGTTACAAATGTAGGCCTTAATTTTGCAAAACACGCATGATAAGCCTTACTATAATCATAATCGCAGTAGATCCTTTCACCACGTTCAGGATTTCTGACCACGTCAGGGATTGCATGCACAGTAGTTCGTGTCAGTTTTTTGTTGTTCTGAAATGTGATGACTGGACCAAGTCATCACATCCAAACTACTAAACGTAGTCTTGCACGCCAGCCGGCGCCACCGCCACACAGTTTCCTTCGCTTGTACATTGTAAGTGACGCTACTACTTAAAAAGTTTATACTTATGTGATACTTGCATTCAGTGCCAAATTCAACGGATTGCATTCTGGTCTCCATAAGCAGCCCGAGCTCGGATTAAAAGGCTCCACAGACACTACACAATTGAAATTGTATTTTTATTTTATTCCAAAGCTTACAATGGCACGTTCTGTAAAATATTGTGATTAAATTTTTGCTAGTTTTTGTGCAGATTCTTCTTACATTTTACTCAAGAATACACGGATTTTCTAGCAAGATATCCTCGCGCCCCTAACTTCTTTTTTCAATCTAAGATTTGATTTCACTTTAACAGAAACAGAAAAGAAACAACTTCACGGCTTTTATCCCCAGGCACGGTTGATATCCCTCCTATCCCTCAGATATCTTAGTACTAAGTACCAACCCATGACTAAGCTCATCGTAAAATTATTAAATTTTCGAAAGTTTATATATTTCGTAGACTAAATGGGTGCTACTGAGATTTTTGTTTCTTTATCCCAATGCACTCGTGCACGACTTTATTTGAACCCACTACTAGACTAGAAGATGGGATCGTGCCCATTAGACCGCCGATGCTCTATCTTTTTGCTACTACCTACCTACCTTCAGTAGGAACCAAGTCACGGGTGTTTTAATTGCCCATAGAAATGCTAGCGTACTCCTTAAAATATGCATATACAAAACACAAGCCTTATGACCTGCATGCATGTCTCAACTAGCTCTAACAAGGCTCTCTTGGCTAGTGTGTGCACCCCCTTAGTGCATTGTGAAAGTGGCCCTTACGCGTTCAAATCGCCACCTTAACCGCGCCTTCTATGGAAATAATGAGCACTAAGCTGAATATAAACTAGCGGACCAGACTTTTGGGCGCGACTATTTGCCTTATAAAAACAGTGTTAAAGATAAACAGTGCTATTCTTGTCGTCTTCTACCAATAGGTATGGTAGTCTATGGTGAACAGCAGAAGTAAATAAGCAATGTTAAAAATGCCACGGTGGTCGCGTGGAACTGGCACCTAGACTCACCTAGCTTTAAGACGTTTCAAAGTGATCCTAGTGATTCAACTGAATAAATACTTTTAGACTTTGACTTTAAGGCGACCTATGTACGAAAACTAGTAAAGCAAACTTTTGAGTCGGAAAACATGTATCGACCAAAATGAATTTTTTACTAAACCGTGTGTAATGTGATTGCACACAAAATGGTTGATTGCGATTTTTCGAAAATTAGTTTAGTGATTTTATATCTTTCAACATGTCGAAACGTGCGAGCGGGAGTCACATTAGCTCTTGTCTTCACCTGAACTTAAATGCATGGGGATGTGGTTATAAGACGTTTCGGATTAGTCTTCATTGACACTAATTAGAACGTACATAAAAATAGGCGGATCAAAATTAAATGACACATAAATTAAACAAAATTACGATAAAATTTTCGGGTAAACTGTTGATTAGTAGTATCATTCTTTACAATACAGGTTTTTTATTACTTCTCATTTAGCTAAACATAATGAGAATGAAACGTCTTTTATAATGCTAAGTGGCCTAATTAATATTTTATTCCACTTGGAGATTCAGAGCCGTGGGAAGGAGGGAAGTGGAAAAAGTTCTTTGACGTGGGATTTTCCAGGGAGGGCACGATATTTTTAATACAATAAAACGGACAAGTGCGAGTGTGAATCGCGCGCTGATAGCTTCGCAGTCATTATTTATTCTTATTTATTTAATACATTTTCATGAATATGCGCATGTAAGTGTGTAACGCACTAGCCAGAACATTTTTTCTTTTTTTTACCGACTTCAAAAAAGGAAGCTGTTCTCAATTCGACAGTTTAAGAGTAGTAGTGCTCTTTGTGAAGGGCTCGTCCGCAGAAGTACTACCACTATGCCTTTTTCTGCCGCCAAGCAGAGTTGCTGTGTTTCGGTTTGAAGAGTGTGGTTGCCGATGTAATTCACATGAGGCAGGCAACAACAGGCACATGAGGCTTAATATCTGTATGCCTCAAGTTGATGGACGCAGGGCAGTGCATCGTAGGGCACGTTGCTATCGTGTGTGACTTACGAGGCAATGCTTTGTTATAGGTGATGGCTACCACTTAACATCAGGTGGGCCATCTGCTTGTTCCATCAGCTAGTTGTATAAATTATACCTCTAATTGTGTTTTTTTATGTTTGTTATCCGCATTACGACATCATTTATGAACCGATTTAAAAAAATCTTTTATTTGAGAGGATATACATTCCGATTGGTCCTTTTATAGATATTCCATCAAAATCGGTTCAATAGTTTGACTTTTAAATCAAAATAACAGGAAAAAGTTGTATCATCAAAGTAAATGAAATTGCTTATTTTGCTGTTTTATGTTTTCCGTGTATTTATTTGAAGTCGGTTTTTTTTGCGTTTAAACGTTAAGGTTAACGTTAACGTTAAGGAAACGTTAAGTTAGTCAAACAGATTTGGACCAACATTTTTCCCGAAATTTTGATATTTTCATGAATTCAGTGGTTTTAAATCTTTAGAAATGATAATATGTTCGTGCGAGCGAGAAGTATCCTAGCGATGTTCCGCCTATTTTCGGCAGTAGAGCGTCATAAATAGCTCATTGTACACACGCAGTAAGTATAAATCAACTACATCAGATGTAAATGATATAAATAATGAAACAATCTAGATAACGCTACAACAGGTGGAACATTATCACGAACAAGGTATTCTTACTTACATGGGATGGGAATAAAGCATCCAATTACAGATATATTGTTCGGTTCGATAGCAAAGCTCCTGAGTTATTGCCTCTTACTGGTATCTCGTTCAAGCGGCGCCAGTAGATCCTACATATTACGAGTGTATACGAGGATACTGTGATAAACGGCAACGAAATTCGATAATTTAAAACCTTCTCAAACGTTGAAGTTAAACTTCGCGAAGAAACGAAGAAACTGGTAAAAAAATTTGGTAAAATAATAAATATACCTATAGTGATGGGATAACCTACAGGTCGAATATCTAACCTACAGGTTAGATATTCGATAATAGGCTGCTCATAGGTCGTTTTGCTAATAAATTTGCAATAATGGGGCATATTGATCATAGGTAGTCTTGCTAATATGACGTATTGCTATAAAGTCAACTTTGAGGAACTTGTGATACGGAGGGATTTGAAATAGGTACACATCTCATCTAAACTAATCAAATGATCAGATTGATCGATAAAAAATTATAAGTAAAAACACAATTAAAAAGTTAAAACAAAAATTTAAAATTAGATATAACATTACATTATTTCTGAATAAATTACATCTAGCACTTACAGATTACTTACTACTCAGATAAACATCTTCAACATGTCGGGAGCTTACAAGTTTTAACAAGTTAGGCTTCCTAAGTCAAAGACTTGAATGTTTGATCTTGTTATGCAAACGAGTTCCAGCTTAAGGCCCGTTACTCAAGGAACTTAAATGCTAAGAGCATACACAAACTAATCAATTCATCTAAGCTTTATATTTTCAATTTTATGATTAAAACTTATTTATAAATTCTCATACTATCTTAAAATACCTATCCAACGATAGTCACAAAAAAGTCATCCCGTTTTTCTATGAAGAGAAACCCTAAAAATACAGACAGAGCTAGACAGGTGGATATGGCGCATTTTAGGATTCCGAAACCTAAAAAATACTACTTTTACGTTTCAATCGGGGCTATCCATACTCAATAAAGCAGGTTCTATCCAAGGCTTTATCTAACAAAGGCTGTGAAGGGTGGCGGGACAAAGACGACACAAGGGCTATCGAACGTCGGACGCAGCCGGTACTATTGTCTGACTGCACTCCATAATATAGCTATGGGCTTCAATCGCTCTTTTAATAGTTCGCTGGGATCGTTTTCTCTATTCTAAAAACCCTTTTAAATTATTTTCGAACAATAGGTTCAATTACCGAAAACTTTAGGAGCAGAAAGTGCTTGCTACCACTTAAATAATTAACCTTAATTAAATAAATATTAAACCAGTTAAATAATCTCAAGTTAACTAAATAATCTAATTTAAAAGGTCATCTGTAAGACGATGCTTATTTAAATAGTCTGAATCAAAATAAATAAGCCTCTTTAACGTTTAATTGCTATCATTGTTCTCAAAATTGGTGACTCCGACTTAATTTAAACCCTTTCATTTTAGTTTTTTGAAACATGGCCGTCTCTTACAAAGTTACTCGTGAAAATTTTATTAATTCGTTAATAATGATGAAGAGCTCAGTGAAATTTCATGTATATTAATATTTCAATATTCATGTCCACGGCTACATTCAGTGGATGGACAATTTTTTTATGAGTTTCGTTAATACGTAGTGGTAGCCACGTCGGTTAAGGGGACGCGGAAGGGAATATGACCAGCCCCCGCGCAATGCTTTAAGGCGATGCCAACTGCTAATGTACATCTCGCTCGCACATTTCAATACTTTGAATGATATAAAGCACTTCAAAGATATGATAGTCCTAACAAGCCATTGGTCTGGTTTAGATAAGTTAAAAAATAGAAACAGGTATTTAGTACATAGTTCTATAACATGTGTCAAGTGCTCGAAAGGAGCCTCTTGAGGCGCACTTAAAATCCTTTCACCACACTATTTTGAAAGAAACTAGTGACACGACAAGAAGAAGAAGTACATAGTAGATTATTTATGCGGCGTCAGAGGCAACTTATCGCTCATGCACCGATTTACGAGCCGAGAGCGTAGGTCAGGATTAAGAT
Source organism: Chloroclysta siterata (assembly GCA_932294275.1). NCBI lineage: Eukaryota > Metazoa > Arthropoda > Insecta > Lepidoptera > Geometridae > Chloroclysta > Chloroclysta siterata. The sequence continues at coordinate 15,356,827 of OW028588.1, forward strand.
GGAGTAGGTCTGCTTAGCAACTATATCACTCTCACTGCTTTGTCAGATTAATTCACAGCAAAGACATGGTGAGGTGATTAACATACTCGAACAGGTTCAAACCTGCTACCCCCGCCTTATGAGGAAGGTTGCACCTTCCGCGTAAGGCGGGGTAGCTACCACTATTAATCAATGACAAAAAAAACTGAAACAGCTTCACTTTGATCCCCAAGCACGGTAGATCCCCTCAGATCTCTTAGTACCAAGTACTAACTCCAGATTCTTTGAGGATGTCTAAGGGGGGAAGTCAGAGGTACGTCCAAGCATTACTTTTGGCACATAACCACATTTTGCAGTAGTTGGTATTCCATACGTGACAGGTTGCAAGCCCATCGCCGCTGTTACAACACTAACTGGTTTCCTCACGATATTTTCCTTCGCTGTTCGAGCACTGGCATTGCGCACATACATTTTTGATAGAAAAAATCCATTGGTGCACGACCGGATTAGAACCTACGACCTTACGATCGGAGGGCGGGGTTACACCCACTGGACCACCGGTGCTCCATCGGTACTCAAAACTGGTTTCTAAAGGGTAAGAGCTGATTTCGCCATTCTCTGTTAGTTACCAATCAGGGATTAACAGGCCGTTAAATCTAACCTTCCTTCGATGTCAAACGCGTACATTTTGACAAATTTAACGGCCTTTTAATCCTTTGTTAATCTAACAAAGCATGGTGAAATCAGCTCTAAGAATAACAAATTAAATAACATTTTGAGATGAGAAATAATTAGAGCAGTAACACACTGTAACTTTAAAGAAACATTCTGCAATTTTAATGCCCTCTTTTTTGCATCTTTTGTGTACCGATTTATAACGCAACTAGACCACTAAGACCGGTTTGACCAATCAGTTTTACACTATCCATCTTCTTCTTCTTCGTAGGGTGCCTCTCCACTACTGAAGGTTATCAGTCATCTCTTTCAATTTCTCCTTATCTAGGGCAAACCTAAATAGCTCTTCTACCTTCCTGATACCAGTCCATTGCCTGATATTGCCACGATAGCCACGATTTTCTTCTTCTACCTACCCCTCTTTTTCCCAGCAATTTGCCCATGGTAACGCTCATGCCTCAAAACATGTCCCAAGTAGGCAACTTTTCTATGCTTAATAGTTGTGCGTACTATGACCGGACTTCTTGATAAAACTTCTTCTTAGGACCTCAATGTTTATAACTTTATGCGCAACATGCGGCGGTACTATCCGTCAGACATTGATATTCCCAATAAAATGAAATATTTGTATTTATTGTTCTGTTGAACCAATACAGAGGCCTTACATTATATAATAATTATTTTATTGATCGAGTGAGCGAAGCGAACGAAGATCTTTAGTTTCAACTTGGGCGATTTGGCATTTTATGTATGTATGTATGAATGTACGTATGTATGTATGTATGTATGTATGTATGTATGTTTGTCTGGCCATAACTTTCGAACCGTTGATCCGATCTGCGTGAAATTTGATAAGTCGATAGCTTGTACTTGAGAAATTTACTGGTAAGTATATGAGTAAAATCAGATGAAGGGTTATTAAGATATGGGGTTTTTTATAGGGGCAAAAATAAAAAAAGTTACATAAAGAAATGTAGTTACATGTCATATGAAAGGGCTTTGTTTGGACATTCCAAAACAATTTTTACTTTTTTTCTGGGACGCTCGGTTTTTGAGATACAACAAAAAAGTTAAATTAAGATAACCAGCAATCCAAGAGCTCCCATCTCTAAGAGTTTCGTTGGTATCAAGGTTTTTCAACTGGTCGCCGAGTTCCTTTGCTTTTTCAGATTTTTTTTTCTTGAAATAAATTAAGGAGGTACTCAGTTCTCATAAAATGGTGACAACGACCAGGTGTGATGATGGAGACAAGGTCTGTTCAACGGAACTCTTCAATAAATAGGCTAATAGAGTTGAAACTTGCTAAACGTACCGAGTTAGTAGGCGGTAGTCAGAAAAAAGTCCTGACATCATGTTTGGAATTGCCTCTGACTACCACCTACTCAAAGTTTTAATGCGTTCGTCGGGTCGCATCACGAGATCTCAGTTCGTGGCGAACCACTAGTATATTTTGTATGTACATAAACCGTTCACATTATCACATTTCTCTAGCCTCACAGGTTTACTAGAAGAAAACTCTTGTTAGGGTTAAACTCTTGTTGGAGTCTTTTTCCTATGTATTTTATTGTGGCAATAAAGAATTAAGTACCAATTAACAATAAAATCGATTTGTGTTTTGTATGCGCGTTAATATGACCACAGAACAAAATATGAAAACGCGTTAATATGAAAACAGTGTAGCCGCTATAAAATTCAAAATCGCAGTGTTAAAAGCAGGCATCCTATTGTTAAATAATGCTTCATTTTAATTGCAATTTCGCAATATATTTTCATGTTGTTCTTTATTTTACCAAGATTTGTTTGCCCTGTCGGGTAATAAAACCAAAGACTATCTAAAGTTTACGAGTAAGAACACACACAAATAACAAACTGTTTTTTTATACAACTAGCTGATGGAACAAGCAGATAACCTGATGTTAATTCAGTTATAGGAACATGCCCTACGATGCACTGCCCTGCGTCCATCAACATGAGGCATACAGATGTTAAGTCTCATGTGCCTGTAATTACTCTGGCAACCATACTCTTCAAACCGAAACACAGCAACGCTGCTTGGCGGCAGAAAAGGCGTGGTGGTAGTACTTCCACGGATGAGCCCTTCACAAAGAGCTCTACTACTCGTTTAAAACAAAGCTAAAAAAAGAGCACCGGTGGTCTAGTGGGAGTGACCCGCCTTCCGATCGTAGGTCGCAAGATCGAATCCGGTAGTGCACCAATGGATTTTTCGTATCGAAAAATTTATGTGCGCAATGCCAGTGCTCTTAAATGGTGAAGGAAAACATCGTGAGGAAACCAGTTAGTACTCTAACAGCGGCGATGGGCTTGCAACCTGTCACGTATGGAATACCAACTACTGCAAAATGTGGGTATGTGCCAAATTTAATGTTTGGACGTACCTCTGACTAGCCCCCTTAGACATCCTCAAAAAGAATCTGGAGTTAGTACTTGGTACTAAGAGATCTGAGGAGATATCTACCGTGCCTGGGGATTAAAGTCGTGAAGCTGTTTCAGTGTGTTTCTGTAAAAAAAGCAGAGCTTTAAACAAAGTAAGTATACTATGAACGCTGTATACTATGGTTATATGGTATACTATGTATACTATGGTTTTTAGGTTTCGGTTCTACAAAAACGGCATATTATGAAGGCTGTCTTGGTTTTATGTAGTTGCCAAAAGGTTCTACGAAAAACGGCAACTACTTTTCACAATGATGAAAACACAAATACAAACACACATTCAAATACAAATCAATAAAAGAAAGGAAATGACTAAACAGATAGATATTACAGTACTTTGGTATGTAGGTGTTTGTGTGCTGCAGCAGCAAAAGGGTCTCGATTTAGCGTATGCCTCACCATTATTTTAGTAGTTAGGCGCACACCAGACAACCCAGTTTTCTGTTGATCCAGGACGAAAGATTTAAAGCGTTTTTAAAAGTAAACTTGGATTTTAACAGTTTTTTATCTACACACTTGATACAGAAAAGCTATGACAAAATTGACGAAGCTATGACAGACAAAACAATACATAAAACAGACAATGTTACTGTATAGTAATGTAGACTCACTTTAATCGTAAGTATTATGTATTAGTAATTTTATTTCGGACGATACTTTTGCTGATTAGATTATTTTATATTTTTCGTTGGTTTCGTTTTTTATTTTTTTCTTTAATCGAATTGCTTGACATTTTTGAATGTATTGTTTTTAATTCATTGTGTGCATTGTACCTATTTATTGTTTCAATTCAATTAGAATACAAATTGTACCGTATGTATGACTTAGTCTAAGAACATTGTAAATGTCTAAAGATGTTAATAAATGAAATAAACTGAATAATATTCCTTAATAAAGCGTTATAACCCAGATAACCTGTAAGTATTGTGGAAAGTGTGTGTCAACACAATGCAACGTGTCGTTTGAATGATGACGTCAGCCGCTTTTGAGGAAAATCATGCCTCGAGTTCGTGTTTACAGCAAATTGTGCAAACTTTAAGATTTCTGCGGCTTCGGTTAAACAGTAAAACGTTGGTGCTTTATAATTGCCTTTAGAGAACGTGTTAGCTTAAAACTTTTTTAATAAACTTCGCAGAACCTTAGACTACGCGATCTCATGAGGCAGAATTATTACGCCAAGAAGAAACATAAATTATTATGCAAATTTTACATTTGAAATCAAATTTCACTATAAACTAAAATATTATTAACAAATATTCTATACTATCTGGACCCAAACTAAGCTAAAGCTATTTACAAGCTATGTAATATAATGTATTTATGAATACATTGTAAAAATTACAATGTATTCTAAATGTACAAAATACATATGAAACATTTGAGCTATCTGTAGACCGTTGCAAACAATCTAGAGATAGCTTAACTGATCAAAATCAGTGCCAATCGGAAGTGTCCAAGACACGGGCTGCATTGCCACGTTAAATGGCAATGCTGATGCGCTGAGCCAGATAACCAGTCCTCGAGTCACGCGTTGCCTCGTTATGACGCCCAGTAACAAAATCTTTCTCATACCACTATTGTGGCTAGATTGTATTGCTACTCTCATAGCAATACATTATTTAGTGTTACGTACTAAAAACTTTAGCCAAAAAAAAGTATTTTAGTGTCAAGATCAGAATCAGAAATTTTAAGAGTAGTAGAGCTCCTTCCCCGGACGAGCCCTTCACAAAGAGCTCTACTACTCTTAATAACCTATGTCAGCAGTATGTATTTAAGAGTAGTACAGCTCTTTGTGAAAGTCCAGGGAAGTACTACCACCACCCCTTTTTCTGCCGCCAAGCAGCAACGCTATGTTTCGGTTTGAAGAGTGTGGTTGTCGGTGTAATTACAGGCACATGAGGCTTAACATCTGTAAACCTCAAGTTGATGGACGCAGGTTATCGTGCTTGACTTACGAGGCAATGCTTTGTTATAGGTGATGGTTACCACTTAACATCAGCTGGGCCATCAGCTTGTTCCATCAGCTAGTTGTATATAAAAAAACAGATCAGAAACTAGTGCACAAGTTTTTACATAGCTAGAGCTAAAACCATATTACAGCATGGAATATTCCCAATTACAGCACAATATGGGATTGAAGACCACTCGTCTACTGTTGGGATTGTGGAGCGTAGGACCAGTAGCGTGGCTTTCCATTGTTCGTTCACGACGTTTGCAATTTATACGACTTTTTTTATTATTTCTGATAGGTGGACGAATGACGATGGCTCTGGCGATTCCAAATTTCCCCTACTAATTACAGATATTAAACAGAGTGGGGCCCTGGTGACCTGTAACACCTGATGTTAAGTGGTTTTTATAAACCTATCACAAGCACCAGTCCTTCGCAATGTAGGTTTGTATCTAGCTTGCACTTAGTTCTTAGACCTAGTTAAGACAAACCTTTTGTGAAGAGAGAATAAATACATTCTTCATTTCATTTCATTTCAGTATTTGCTTAATAATTGTATTAATAATAATTAATATTAATAATAATATTAATAATATAAATTAATTGTAATTTATTTTATAAATATGGTGAGCAATATCGGTTGGGAATGGACACGTGCCGTAACTAGGTCAAGAGTAGTATTGGACACAGTCGCTGTGCATTGTATCGCGACGCTTGCAGCTGACGGCCAATTTGGGACTGTCCTACTACCAGCAAACATTCTGCACTGAATATCCTGTGTACCGATGAACCGTCGACATACATACATACATAAGTGAAATTGACATAAGTTTAAATAATAATAAATACCAATGCCAAAGATTTTTAATATACTCCCAAAAGGTCACTCGGATAATAACTTTTGGGACTATATTAAAAATCTTTGTGATTTTCTTTAAGTGTAGGTAAACACTATAAAAACAAATAAAAATTAAATACCAATGGTCGTGGAAAGACTGTGAATGTGGAAAGATGAAATCCTTCATCTTGGAAATATATGAAAGCCAGCAGCAGTGAACTTCTTCAGGCTGCTAATGATGATGACGATTTATTTATACAACAAAGTAGACAAACAAGCTTGCCCGCCTGATGGAAAGCGGTTACCGTAGCCTATGATCACCTGCTAGTCTACTAACGTACGTCTAATTTGTGGCTAGGGGGACGCGGCGCATTTATTTTTGTAACTATTGTTTGGTCTATTGACTTTGGTGATAAGATGATATACCTATGATCATACCTTCTCGTACCAAATGCAACTTTTTATAGTCAGTAGAAGCTTGTTGCTTTTAGTAGGGTTTATTTCTTACAAAAATAAACTGACTTAGCAATGTTTATGCTTCACGTGTTAAAAGATAGGTACGGGCGCAAAATTGAGTATATTGTAACAAAATATTTGGGACGGGACGTGAGGTTTCAGGCAACACGCTCATCTTAAATTACCTAAATTTACAACGTGGGTCAAAGGAAAAAGTACATTTTATATTTAAAACCAAAAGGGTCCTGTTTGGTTAACAATGAAGAGAAAACACGTGCAAAAAATACATCGTAGCTATTTGGAACTCGTCAACGATATTTGTGAAACTTATAACACAATTATTGGTAAGTTTATGTTATCGTAGTCTCCACGATCACAGCTACGGCGTAGAGTCTCTACGCTGTACCGTAGCACTCGTCTTTAATACCATTGCATTAGGCCAGGGCTTCCCAAACTTATTTACCGAACTTATCGGGTGACCGACGATGCTTATCTGGTCGAAAAGTACTTACCAATTGTAGTTCTAGCCTAGTCATCAGAAAAACTCAATTTTTGCACATCATTGTGTGATTTTGACAGCCTTCACAGCTCAGTTGGTAGTAGCTCTGCCTTCTGCGCCATAGGCCGTGGGTTCGATCCCCACCGAGAACAAACATTTGTGTGATGAACATAGATGTTTGTTCTCTGTCTGGATGTTATATAATATTATAAGTATGTATTTACAAAAAAAAGTATATATGTATTATATCAGCTACCTGGTTCCCATATTACAAGCTTTGGCTTAGTTTGGGGCTAGATAATGCTGTGTGAAAAGTCCACCAATGTTTATTTTTTATTTATTTATTTTCTCTGTAAGTGTAAAACTCATTTCGTGACATTTGCCTATGGACAACCAACCAGAGTTGCAATAATAAACAAAAGAGCGCTAACTCGACTTGGTCCCATCAACACAGACTATGTGGATCGCCTTACGACGCCGAAACGCCCCTGGGATAATGCTGCGACGCCCCAGTGCATCGCGACACACAGTTTGGGAAGGCCTGCATTAGGCATTGTCCAGTCACGGTTGGATTTTTCATTGAAGTGTATATGACGTTTCGAAAATTACTTCTACATCTCATTCAAGTAAGTAGACAAACCTAGTAAGGCACATATACCGACCTCTTAGCCTAACCAAAGTACATATTCATGTAAACATATTTTCATGTTTTTTTTATTACAATTAGTTTATGAAACAAGTAGATGTCCCACCTGATGTTAAGTGGTAACCATCACCTATAACAAAGCATTGCCTCGCAAGTCACGCACGATAGGAACGTGTCCTATGATGCACTGCCCTGCGTCCATCAACTTGAGTCATAAGATGTTAAGCATGAGGCTTAATTACTCCAGCAACCTCACCCTTCAAACCGAAACACAGCGTTGCTGTGAAAAAGGCTTGGTGGTAGTACTTCCCCGGACGAGCCCTTCACAAAGAGCTCTACTACTCTTATTTTTCCCACTAGACACTACTAATTCGATATAAACAAAAATCAACTTTACCCGCTTAGTGGTTTCACCGTTTAAACGTTACGCTAACTTTAAAACGGAACTTTTGCATTTATAAATTGGAACGGATTATAGGATAGTAATTAACTAGTACGGATAGGATTTTGAAAACAACGTCTAATCTCATAAATTATTCAATATTCCATTTCCTCGCCTCACATTAATCAACTGCCTACTTTCTAAGCATGTTTGTATTTAGACTAGTTTTACGTGCGACTTTCATTAGATTTCAAAATCTAAAAATTAATACTAAATACACGACTATTATTCCCTCAGATTTCTTATGTACCAAGTACTTTAGGTCTTAAGATCCTTTAGGGATGTCTTAGGGATGTAGTTTTCTACAGCTTTCGAAGACGCGATCATAATATAGGCGGTGAAAACAATGTACAGTCTTCTTCTTGTCGTGGCACTACTTTCTTTTGAAAAAGTGTGGTGAAAGGATTTTAAGTGCACCTCAAGAGGCTCCTTTCGTTACATGTTATAGAACTTTTTAGGTTCTACGGCATGCTGGTTTCCTCACGATGTTTTCCGTCACCGTTTGAGAGTACTGGCATTGTGCACATAAATTTTTGAACAGAAAAACTCATTGGTGCACGACTGGTTTCGAACCCACAACCTTAGGATCGGAAGGCGGGGCCACTACCACTAGACCACCAGTGCTCACATGTACAGTAAACCAAGACCATTATTTTGCCATTTACCATTGCCATTGTATTGCCAAAAAACCTTAGGTACGCCCTCGGTACAATACGACCAAACCCCAAGAGGAGCAAATACGTAGGTTCCTTATAAGTACTACTTCGATTATAAATACGAAAGTGCCCGTAATGCACGGATCTAAATGAAACTAAGAATATTCGTAGTTTGTAACGTGGAATAACACATAGGCTACTTTTTAGACGGGGGGTACCACACGAGTGGTGCCACAGACGGATGCTAATATCACATTGACAGCCTTCACAGCTCAGTTGGTAGTAGCTTTGCTTTCTGCGCCGTAGGCCGTGGGTTCGATCCCCACCGAGAACAAACATTTGTGTGATGAACATAGATGTTTGTTCTCTGTCTGGGTGTTATATAATATTTTAAGTATATATTTACAAAAAAAAAGTATATATGTATAACAGCTATCTGGTTCCCATATTACAAGCTTTGGCTTAGTTTGGGGCTAGATAGTGCTGTGTGGAAAGTCCTCCAATATTTATTTATTTATTTTAAATTAATATTAGTCCTAATTCGTTGTCTAGTAAGGTTCGCAAGGGGTGGTTCAGTCAAACAGTCTTGGCATAGCCTCTTAAAGAGTAACATTAGGAATGTAGTAGATTCACTTCTTGAACCGTGTGTGAGCCGTCTAAAAACATTGATTAATTCACATTGGACGTGCCGTATACCGTTTTTGCCCTCCCATTCGCAACGTAAACTCATTTCACTAGAGGTAAATGTTAAATGTATTTTTTTTATGAGAAATAGAAGAATAAGAAGCGCTCGTGGCATAGACATATTGAGGTAAGCAACCTGTAGTCATCATTTCATAATGCGAATGCTTCTAGCAATTGCTAGAATTAGCTAGAATTTTGGTATTTATGTTATGTTAAAATTAGATTCGTTTAAAACTTTAAATCTATAACCATATTGTCATTCGGGAGAGTACTGTTTCTCGGGCCACAGTTAACGCTATTCCAGGAGACAGAGCCTCACACATTACTGTTGATATTATTATTGCCAATAAACATTTATCACATAAAAATTGCACTGGAAAAAATACCATCAGCTGCGCTAGTTCGGCCACCAATGGAGGAACGTCCGGCAGCAATACGGGCTTCCAGAACGAACGACCAGTCCAAATACTGGTGAAAGGACGCAGTAGACCTCCGCTCTGAATGTTTACCCTGCCTGAATTGAACCTAGTTTCAGTTATGTTGCTGTTGATCAACTTTAGTAGTCTAGCTGCGGCGTAAGACTTTCGCAATGGAGTTAAATTTATCATTTATTGTAACTATCATTACTTCCAACTACATAGGCGTCCCTTAGACCTTTTGACTTTAGGTTATCTTCGCCTCTCTGTACCATCTACCAAGAAGAGCAGTCTAACCCATTTGTCGCTAGGTCTACTACATTAAAAAAATTAGTTGGATAGGAAGATTAAATGTTCTATTAACGATCGTCACAGCGGCTGATGTTTTCTAAAAATGCTCTGCACAACCTCTTAAAAGGTTGATTACAAAAGCCACCTTTTTAAAGCGTCCTTAAACGGTGGGCTACAAAACGTGCTAGAATGTCTGCCATTACTCCTGGGCCTGTAAAAGTTACGTAAAATAAATGAAACCGTTTTCAGTGTATACTAAACCGTTGTGTTCCTCTGAAACAAAAAACGTTTTATATCGGCCGTAATGTTCACAGACGAAAATACGACAAGCCGTATCGAAGCTAGCCGTACGTTATCAGAAAACGTATGACAGAAAAGTTGGTGGGTTCGACAGCTTCCTTGCACGCTGCATTATGTCAGAATGCATCCGGTTTGCGTCAAAATAAGCAATCGATTCGGCAAAATTCAGATATATAATGTTCCGCAAATTTTCTGATAGAACACAGTGGATCTTGATATATATCAGTAAGAAAACTATAGTCATAACTCGAAAATTTTATTGGTGAAGGAGTCAATAGTACTATAAAACGATTACAGACATTATCGTCATGAATATTTTTATGATCTTTATGATAACAGTGAACGTTTTTTAATAATAAAATAGTTGTATGACTATGACATTGCAGTGCCAAACAGGGTGCATGTACTTGGCCTAAGCTAACACTAGACCCAAGCTATTTATGAGGAACACGTCTACAATGAATAAATGAATTGAATCGAATTAAAACGCTTTGCTCATTAATACATGAAGCAGTTCACCTGAGTCATCAAAATCAGATTTACCCACTCACCTATTCTTTTTCTAATGTTAAGTGATGATGCGGTCGACAGTGTAGCAAGCTTACCTAGAAGATGTAATTTTTTTTTTATACTACTTACTGATGGAACAAGCAGATGGCCCACCTGATGTTAAGTGGTACCATTATTTATAACAAAGCATTGCCTCGCAAGTCACGCACGATAGGAACGTGCCCTACGATGCACCGCCTTGCGTCCATCAACTTGAGGCATACATATGTTAAGCCTCATGTGCCTGTAATTTCACCGGCAACTACACTCTTCAAACCGAAATACAGCGTTGCTGCTTGGCGGCAGAAAGAGGCGTGGTGGTAGTACTTCCCCGGACGAATAGAAAGGAATAGCTTCACGACTTTAAAGGACAAAATCACTGAGCTATCAATTTCTACGTAATTTCTTTTTTATTGCAACAGCTAAGCCCCTGCCACCCCGGTAGAGATGTCACAGGTCTCGTCTACCCCAAAACGTGACTTTGCCGCTGTTGTCCTCTTTGGCCCTCCGACTAAGCAACAGCCAATCTGTACAAGACAGAGGAAAATATTTTATTTATAATGCAAAATATTTATTATAATTAAACTGTAGGTAAATAAGTAAACTGTTGGTTATATCGATTGCTAAAACCATGATGACAAGTTCTTCACCGGACGAAAAAAAACAAAAAAATATGGAAACTGAAAACTGAAACAGCTTCACGACTTTAATCCCCAGGCACGGTAGATATCCCCTCAGATCTCTTAGTACCATGTAAGAGTTCTAACTCCAGATTCTTTTGAGGATGTCTAAGGGGGTAGTCAGAGGTACGTCCAAACATTACATTTGGCACATACCCACATTTTGCAGTAGTTGGTATTCTATACGTGACAGGTTGCAAGCCCATCGCCGCTGTTAGAATACTAACTGGTTTCCTCACGATGTTTTCCTTCACCGTTAAGGAGCACTGGCATTGCGCACATAAATTTTTCGATAGGAAAAATCCATTGGTGCACGACCGGATTCGAACCTGCGACCTTACGATCGGAAGGCGGGGTCACTCCCACTAGACCACCGGTGCTCTCAAAATATGGACCAGTAACTAAATAGTATTGAGCGTATATGTTATCTGAAATACCAACGTTTTTATTCACTTCTAGACTTAACAAGATTATTAGGCCATTTTAAAGTATAATAAAAACTTATAATACCAACGTCATAATCAAGAATATTAAACGTGAAACTCGCTTAATATTCAGAAGTCGAGATTGGCATCAGTTTTTTCGTCATACAAAGGGGCCAACCTGACCCCACCGTTAAAGCCTTCTACTAAAAATATGCAAATGGATAACCCTTGTGTCCAAAGCTCGCTAAAGTACATAATAAAAATAGTAGGTACTACGTAAAGGTAAAACTTCATATGATCGCATGCTTCAGTACTTCAATCATTCTGAAAATATAGAATTCAGTATGTTTATGAAAATGTAATAAAAAAAAACATTCTTAATGAAGCCTCATTATGAATGTATTTTTATATATCATAATGTATTTTTTTTATATTATTTGCCGTTGGAACACGTAGATAGCCCACCAGATGTTAAGTTGTAAGCACCACATATAACAAAGCATTGCCTCGCAAGTCACGCAACAACAGTGCCCTACGATGCACTACCCTGCGTCCATCAACAAGAGGCAGTAAAAGCTCATGTACCTATAATTTCACCGGCTACAACACCCTTCAAACTGTAACAGTATCTCTAAAAAAAAATAAGCTACAAGAAAATTATAATATATTCGATAACAATGTACAGACGATATTACAAAAAACATACCTACCTATACTATAGTTGATGAATATTTTAATCACTGAACTAATAAATTGAATTGTGTAAAAGAAAGTCTATGGTGACAGGTGCATGGTCTACTCCCTTTGTTTGGTGCTTGTAATGCTTGTAGTGCCAGTACTTTAAAACGGTGAAGGAAAACATCGTGAACCTAAAAACATGTGTCAAGTGCTCGAAAGGAGCCTCTTTGGGGCGTAATTAAAATACATTTACCACACTGCTTCTACAGAAATTGTGACACGACAAGAAGACGACCATCCGCAGGTACTATTTAAATAAAAGCCATGCTGAAGCATACTTGCGCTGTAGTCCGAACTTAAACAAACAAGTGTGGGGAGAGGTAAATGAGATTTTGATTAATTAAAGGATGTTAGCCGATCCTGCCAGTTCAGATAAAACGCGGACCTATTTAGTGGTTTGCAAATTGTTTTACCTTTCTGTTACCTTTATAACCCTTTTGCGGTGGGTGTTAGTTTTATAACGCTTTGAAACAAAATCTGGTATCGTAGTGGTTTCAAAACATTATGGTGTACTATTATAAAATATTATGTAAATTATAATTATTATAAATATTATAACACAATACTATCTAGCCCCAAACTAAGCAAAGCTTGTAATATATGAAAACTAGATATATAATATATTACTAACAACTTAATATATTATCTATTTTTGTAAATACATACTTTTATATAAATAAATAAATATTGAGGGACTTTCCACACAGCTCTATCTGGCCCCAAACTAAGCCAAAGCTTGTATTATCGGAACCAGATAGCTGATATAATACATATATACTTTTTTTTTTGTAAATACATACTTGTAATATTATATAACGCCCAGACAGAGAACAAACATCTATGTTCATCACACAAATGTTTGTTCTCGGTGGGGATCGAACCCACGGCCTACGGCGCAGAAGGTAGAGCTACTACCAACTCAGTTGTGTAGGCTGTCATAATATGTATAACTTATGTAAATATGATAATGATGATTCAGTTAACAGAAAGACATGGTCAATGGTAAAGCCGACTAAACTGACGCATATTTACTATCTGATATACATATATGGGCAGATTATGTAAACAATACTGGCTTATTTACATATTATTTACCACGAGAATCGTGATTGTACTACGTGCGTGAGTTTCGATAAGTAGCGGTCCCGCGTTTTCTTTGTGTATGTGTTTTAATCGTGTGGACCACGTACTGTGTACCTAGTCCAAGTTTGAAGTTTGAGAGACCTGTTGTCTTAAATCACCACATTAAAAAAAAAATGCTATTATTTAGCTTTCACTGAAGTGCTAAATTGGGTATTAGAAAATTCCAATTCCAATTTGCATATTTTCTAGACATACTCTTTTTTAAAAAGGTCAATAGCTCTGGCTGTAGTTGAAATAACCTACAAATATATAATATAGGTATATATAATATATTTATAGGTTATTATACTCTGGCTGTAGTTGAAATCTACATCTACATCTACACTAATATTATAAAGAGGTAAACTTTGTATTTTTGTATTTTTGTATGTAACGAATAGGCTCAAAAACTACTGGTCCGATTTCAAAAATTCTTTCACCATTAGAATGCTACATTATCCCTGAGTAACATAGGCTATATTATATTTTCAAAAAAATCAGGGATCCTTACTAAAACTTCAATAATGTAACCCAAGGTGGAAAACAAAAAACCTTACATCGCGTGCGCTGCGAAAACTATTGAAGATAGAACAAAATAATGTACTACGATTTTGTAGAACACGTTATCATCTACAAAAAATGTCGCGACAGCATATGTCTAACTATTATAGTTATGTCACAATAAGTGTTCTTTTATTATAAAAAATTAATTGAAATGCCGCCGCTAGAAAAGGGTCTTTATTTGTACCTTGGTATTAATCCTTATCCAAATAAATCTTTTCATAATTAAGACGGTTTCAATACCTATAGATTACTTCTTAAATTTTTCAAATCGGACATTCCATTCAAAAGATATGACGAAATTAAAAACGTTAACGGGTCCAAGGGTCACGCTCGGGGTGCGATTTCACTCTCTGGCGTGCAAATGTATGTAATAAGTAGACGCGAGGCTCGAACGTTTATCCTAAAATGTTCAAAAAATTTATGACCACCCATGCGAAGCTGGGACAGGCCGCTAGTATATAATATATTTATAGGTTATTTCAACTACAGCCAGAGCTGTTGACCTTTTTAAAAAAGAGTATGTCTAGAAAATATGCACGGCTCGTACGTATAAACAACAAGTTTTCCTCCAAGTTTTCCTTCCTATAAGTTTGAGTAAGTACGAAATAGTTAACATGGTTTTTTGGAATTTAAATTATAAGTTTGCTGAACTTTTCAATTCTTTTCTCTGAATCTTGGTTGTTTGCGATATTTCATAACTACCTTCAGGAATGTTATATCTTCAAAATTTTTGAAATGTGAGAGCGAGAAGTTAGCGGTTGTCTGGGTCTAAGTGCAGAAAATCAACGTTAGTTGGATAACGTATAATGACAACTGAGGTATGAAAGGTTTCAGTGTCTACATTACAGATCCCTGAAATTTTCGATCGAGCGAAGCGAACCCTAATTCTGTTTACGACTTGGCTGCTCAACTTTTTCTATCAAAAGTTGCACGGCCGGCCCGTTATAAAAGTATTTAATTTCGCGCCAAAAGTGACATCGCACCCAATTTCAAATTCACTTTAATTTTCGCTACGGCCGAGGTTTTTCGGTTTTCAACTTTGTAATACAATCAGGATAAT
The DNA here is from genome assembly GCA_932294275.1 of Chloroclysta siterata. Lineage (NCBI taxonomy): Eukaryota > Metazoa > Arthropoda > Insecta > Lepidoptera > Geometridae > Chloroclysta > Chloroclysta siterata. The sequence continues at coordinate 15,372,252 of OW028588.1, forward strand.
GCTAAAGTGCTATTTAGCTTTACTAGTTTCTAACATTCTATAGAATTATAATTATTATTATTATAACCCATAATTACAATTATGGGTTAGTCTCATAATCCACGTCAAAAACTCGCCTCACGGGGATACTTTTAGTGTCATTTTCCACCTTGAGTAAGCTGAAAATAAGGATTATGTATAAAAAGATTCCCCTTCTTTTGCTTCTATCGTGTCTATGGTCCACTAAACAACTTTTAAATGATGCTTGGCCACCTCCCAACTAGCACACAGGCGCTATAACAAGCTGTACAGTAGCCGGATAGAGGCAGTGGCGTAGCTATCGTAGGGCCAGGCGGTGCAGTGCACCAAGGCCCGGAGCTCAGGGGGCTCTCTAACCTAAGCTTTGAAAAGAGAGGTTCAGCCAGCTCACGGAACTATAAAATCATATTTTTTTTTAATGATTTTAAATGAACGTCAGCAATCAGAGAACTCCCGATTTAAAACTTTCAACACATTCGCCAAGCGTCCTCGATAAGCATGTGCTGTTTGTTATTTGTATTTGGTAGGTTGGTAGAGTATGCCCGTAGCACATTGTACCAGCGTTAAGCTCACGCTTCTTTCTCTATGCACCGGGGCCCTTGTCCACCTAGCTACGCCACTGGATAGGATAGAGGCTTCTACTGCGTTGTCTGTAGTATAGTTAAGCTCATCCCTTGTGTTGTGCAGGCGTTAGGTCTCAAGGGATAGCTTCCTTACCGCAAAACAAAAATGGTGATCGGAAACAAAACTTTGATGACAATTTTTGCAATAAAATATTCCCCTGGTAAAAATTTAAAGGAATTGGATACTGCTTAGACTGTAACTATTATTATATAATACCCCTTAATTTAATTAGTATTTTTTAAGAGTAGTAGAGCTTTTTGTGGGTGTATCGTCCGGAGAAGAAGTACCACCAAGCCTTTTTTTGCCGCCAAGCAGCGTTGCTGTGTTTCAGTTTAAAGAGTGTGGTTGCCGGTGAAATTACAGGCACATGAGGCTTAACATCTCTATGCTTCAAGTTGATGGACGGAAGGCAGTGCATCGAAGGGCACGTTTCTAACGTGCGTGACTTACGAGGGAATGGTTTGTTAATAGGATATGGTTACCACTTAACATCAGGTGGGCTATTCGCTTGTTTCATCAGCAAGTAGTTTTTTTTTTACAACGATCTGATGTAATAAGCAGATGGCCCACCTGATGTTAAGTGGTAACCATCACCTATAACAAAGCATAAGTCACGCACGATAGTAACATCTTGGCGGCAGAAAAAGGCGTGGTAGTAGTATTTTCCCGGACGAGCCCTTCACAAAGAGCTAATACCTACCTCAAGATAAGAGTAAACAAGTGGGAAATTCGTATACACGTTCATTTTAGCCTTCTTGAAGGTGTCTCAACTATCACGTAAATAAGTCTCATGAAATTCGTTTCTGCGTCGTAACTTATTCAAGGTCACAAAAAACTATTTTTCTGGATTATCTAGTAGTCTTCCCTACTATACCTACCGTATGCTACTATAGCATTCATGCTGAGTCGTGGCCAATTTTATTTCACTTACTTTTCATGTTCCATTCATGTATTTATATTTTGTTTATCTGTGGCATAAATACATGATTTTGTATTGTATTTTGTTTTTGTATTTGCAGCCGCTTTCTAGGTGACCTTAGTTTGCCCATTCTTCTTTATGTTTACAAAGTTCAGTAAAAATAAATGTCTTTATTTCTATGTTTGTATAATATACACCGCCATACAATTAGAGCGGCAAACACAGATGTTTATATTTTGTGTGATGTGTGAGTATTATAAATGCATACTGAGTACTTGTTTAAATATAAAAGAGGATATCAACAAAAAACTAAATTTTGAGTTGACCAAAACCAGCTGTTGACTGTCAAAAAATAAAAAAATGCAATGCGTCATATCAAACGTCATGTCAAACGTCAATGACTGACTGTTATGGCGGCTCTAAAAATGTGCACATAGTAAGAAATTCGAACAGATAAAAAAATTTAGTGATGAACACTTTATTAACCTAAATTTTTAATGAAATTGCATTTGAATGGTAATCTTCAATTTTTTTTTAATTTTTCTATGTGCGGTACATAGACCAGACCCAGAATAAACCTGTCCTTAAAGTAGTGACTTTCCTACAGGCATTGTTAGAATGACGAATAAATCTAGTCTAAAAAACTCTTATGTCAGGTTTAACTATCCAAATAACACTATCGTTCAGATGAAAAAAACAGTCTTTACAACAGTGTTTATTTTTTATTAATTTTTGAACAAAATCCACAGCTTTTAAGATACCATGTAAATACTTAGGTTTCTAACATTATAGCCAACTAGCGGCCTGTCCCAGCTTCGCATGGGTGGTCATAAATTTTTTGAACATTTTAGGATAAACTTAGACCGTGGGTTCGAGCCTCGCGTCTACTCATTTCATACATATGCAGCGCCCTTCTCCTTGAGCGAGTGAAATCGCACCCCGTGCGTGACCCGTGGACCCGTTAACATTTTTAATTTCGTCATATCTTTTGAATGGAATGTCCGATTTGAAAAATTTAAGAAGTAATTTATAGGTATTGAAACCGTCTTAATTATGAAATGATTTATTTGGATAAGAATTAATACCAAGGTACAAATAAAGACCCTTTTCTAGCGGCAGCATTTCAATTTTTTTTTATAATAAAAGAACACTTATTGTGACCTAACTATAATGGTTAGACATATACTATCACGACATTTTTTGTAGGTGATGACGTGTTCTACAAAATCGTAGTACATTATTTTGTTCTATCATCAATAGTTTTCGCAGCGCACGCGATGTAAGGTTTTTGTTTTCCACCTTGGAGTTTTAGAAAGGATCCCTGATTTTTTTGAAAATATAATACCTATAGCCTATGTTACTCAGGGATAATATAGCATTCTAATGGTGAAAGAATTTTTGAAATCGGACCAGTAGTTTTTGAGCCTATTCGTTACATACAAAAATACAAATCTTCCCTCTTTATAATATTAGTGTAGAAAACTTTTAGTTTAGTTTTAAGTATTTGAGAGTATTTTCGTTGTTTTTGACAAGTTTAAAGAGCGGCGCGGTAATGTTTGCATGTGACGGACAGCGTCACTCCGAGATAGTAAACCCGCCCTTAGGCAGTCAAAATAAACAACATCAACATAATCCTATTTTTCTACCCCTCTTAAAGGGCAGACTCGTTTGTGTTTTAGTACCTACTATAATTTAAGCCCCCGTAGGTAATTATAATAAATCTGATTACTGCACATCAAAAACATCAAATAACAAGACAACAGGAAGAGTAATTAGTTATGTTTACCCGCTGCTATAATTAGGTAAGTCAAATTTACAGCGTGATTTTTACTTTGACCTGTATAATTTAAGCCTACGGCATAATAAAATATGTAAATGTAGGTTAACCTACTAATATTTCAGTGTAAAAGTTACGTTTGTGGCTCAATTGAGCTTAATCACTAAACCCATTGCGGTGATCATTTGGATTAGCATATCGGCAAATTTTTATCACGAAAAATTACCTAGGCCCTGTAATTTATGGAAATTTATGGAATTGATGGAACAAGCAGATGGCCCACCTGATTTTAAGTGGTAACCATCACGTATAATAACGCATTACCTCGTAAGTCACGCCCGATAGGAACGTGCCTCACGATGCACTGCCCTGCGTTCATCAACTTGAGGCATACAGATGTTGAGCCTCATGTGCCTGCAATTACACCGGGAACCACACTCTTCAAACCGAAACACAGCAACGCTGCTTTGCGGCAGAAAAAGGCAAAGCAAGGAATACCCTAAGTTAAATCGGGCCAAACAACAGGCTATATTTATAGGCCTGGAAAAGCAGCTTATCAGTAAGTAGGTACCTACTTACTGATAAGCTGCTTTTACTCGTATTATTTTTCTTTCATCTTATTTTCGATTATAATTGTTAAAAAACCCTGAAATCTATACCCAGATCCTTAGCCAAAAAAGAGCTCAACGGTACATATCAATTGACCTAGTTAATAGTCATCCCGATATAAATCTGTAGACGATAATGCGCAAATTGAAATGTTTTATGACCAGCGTGCAATTTGCCGTCAATTTGAACTTCAATTCAGTTGCGAAACAATTTTTGTGGATGGATAAAGATTAATGGGTTAATGGAAAAACTGAAACGTGAACGTGGTCTTATTACAGCTTCAGTGGAATAGGCATATCTGGTTTGCAGTTTTACGTTTCAAGAATATCGGATGCAGAAGGTACAATGCCACATTGGACACGGCCACAGGCACGTTACATATCCTCACAGATCTCTTAGTACCAAATACTAACTGTGGAGAGGATGTGTAGTTTGATAGTTAGAGGTACGTCCTATCTGCATGAAATTTAAGGTAAGTTGGTAGCTTAAACTTAAGAAATTTACTTTAAATTTAAATAACTAACGAACCAAGAGCCCCCACCTCTTAGAGTTTCGTTGAAATCATAGTTTTGTCGGTCGGCAAGTTTCTTTGCTTTGTGCTATATATATTTTTTTGTAATAAATAAGAAGGTACTTATAGTGACAGCAACCTGGGGGGGTATTTTGATTTCCTCGGTATCGGATTCGTTACGGAAAGTCATTTTTTGAATTTGGAATACAATGGCTCCTGAAAAGCCTTGTCGGAACGCGATTTTGACATTTCAGACAAAGCTTTTGACATTAGGATTCGAAAAGATAACGAGTGACTTTCCGACAGCTATTGAGTGGCGGAAACCTTTCCGTGAAAGTGGAAAAAATGTGAATGTATGTAGGTAACTCCTATTTACTAAGTATTGAATCGAGAGGATTCATCACCAAAAATAAATACTTACTGCTTAGATTGCTTTTCGGGTTTTTTTTCTACAACTAGCTGATGGAACAAGCAGATGGCCCACCGGATGTTAAGTGGTAACCATCACCTATAACAAAGTATTGCCTCGTAAGTCACCTACCTGTCGTCAATAGACTATAAATAATAATAACACACTGAAAAATAATAATTTCAAAAAACTCATTTAGTTTCTAACCCCATACTATTCATCATCGTTTTAGTTCACTTCTACCAAAAATATTGTTGGCGCGAATAAAAGAAATTCCCGCCAAAAACAAAGTCGAATATAAAACAATCAAAATTAAATAAAACTGTAGATGGTTCATAAATGGTAAACAAGTGACTAAAATGGTTAAAAATGCAATGTTTTTAATGTAAAATGCTAAACTATTTCACCTAAGTATATTAATTTCAAAACCGTACAGAAACATATCGCGTTTTCTATTATATTGAATTCCAAATTCAAAAAATGACTTTCCGTAACGAATCCGATACCGAGGAAATCAAAATACCCCCCTGGTCAGTTCAACGGAACTCTTCAATAAAAAAGTCAATAGAGTTGAAACTTGGTTACGTAGACGGTAGTTAGAAGCAAGTCAAAATATAATGTTTGGACTTACCTCTCACTACCACCTACTTGAATTTCGGTGCGTTCGGATCGCATCACGAGAACTCAGTTCGGGCCGAACCATTAGTATAATACAAGTACAAATTCACACCCCTTCATACATACTTATACATTGTATACATGCTTGAAGAGTATCAAGTAGCAAGTCATGCGACCTGCGTAATGAGTCCACTCAGCTTGCGGTTGTAACCCAAAACAAAGGTTTATCTTTGTTTGCCACTTAAGTAGCTTTAAAAACACGTATCATGCCATTTTACTCCCTGAAAACCAACGAGAATATGCCTTAAATGTATGTAGATATAACACTTACCCTTAACAGGAGATACCTACTCTGACAAGCAGATAAACGACTGACCCTTATTTATACGGGTTCTAGTTACAGGCCCCTAATAAAAAAACCGGACCATAGTCAAAGTAAATCTTACAAGCAGTAGAAGAACTAAGATATGTATGAACAATGATAATATATTTATCAGTTGGTGATTGGCTGATGCACGTTGATTCCAGCGCGTATCGGCCAATCACAAGCGTTTCGATTTTTGACTTTGACATGAGGATTGGTAAACCTGCGGGTTAGCTATGTTTTTAGTTGGGAACGAGAATTTTCACTGTGAAAAAATGTTAAAGATTGAATAAACTTTTATGTGATAAATACTACGTTTTCTGCAATTTACAGACATGTTTATTGATATTCATTATACCCAACTTATCTGTATTTTAAGACCATTCGAGAAAATAAGACACTTTTTTTCGAAGAAAAATAACACCAGGAATAAAGAAACCATTTTACTTATAAAATGGAACTTATAAGATAGGAAAAAAGTATTTTGTATTTATTTATTTGCAAAGGTATAACCAATTACAGTAATTAAAGACTAACTTAGTAATAAAATAAACAAAAATAATAAAAACAAAAAAATCAATCGTGAAATTATACGGGGAAAACCTGTGTCCATAGTTGACTTCTGGCATTGGCATTGGACTGTTTTTACTGTTTGTACAGAATCTGTGGGTTTTTTATAAGGCATCCATGGATCGGCGCTGAAGAGCGATGAGAAGAAATTAAAAATTCCTCAGTCTAAAGCTTGGTTATTGCGCTATCGAAACAAATAGTTGTCACGTATAGAATATAATGGAATGCAGATAGCATTCCTTTATATTCTATGGACACAAGGAGAACAAGCTCACACAGCTCAGTTGGTAGTAGCTCTGACTTCTACGCTCTAGGCTGTGGGTTCGATCCCCACTGACAACAAAAATTTGTGTGATGAACATTGATGTTTGATCTCTGTCTGATGTTATATAATAAGTATGTATTTACAAAAAATAATGCTAAGTATTATATCTGCTATCTGGTTCCCATATATATATATAGCTTTACTTAGTTTGGGATCTGATAGTGCTGTGTGGAAAGTCCACAAATACGTATTTTTTATTTTTATTTATTTATTTATATTTAAATTTCTCCCTTTCTTTCCTTGGAGATTCACAATGAGCTTAGATCTGAAGTTTTACTTACATTGTAGAATTGCAGTGGCATTTTATCTATGACAAATTTATGCAAGCGATGCCAATGCAGAAGATGAAGGAAAACATCGTGATGAAACCAGTTAGCAGTCTAACAGCGGAGAGCTTGCGACCTGTCACGTAGAAATCCAAGGTATTGGACGTACCTCTGACCACCCCCTTAGACATGAAACTGAAACAGCTTCACGACTTTAATCCCCGGGCACGGTAGATATCCCCGCAGATCTCTTAGTACCAAGTACTAACTCCAGATTCTTTTGAGGAGGTCCAAGGGGGGTAGTCAGAGGTACGTCCAAACATTACATTTGGCACATACCCACATTTTGCAGTAGTTGGTATTCCATACGTGACAGGTTGCAAGCCCATCGCCGCTGTTAGAATACTAACTGGTTTCCGCACGATGTTTTTGGATTCGAACCTGCGACCTTACGATCGGAAGGCGGGGTCACTCCCACTAGACCACCGGTGCACTTAGACATCCTTAAAAGAATTGGGTTTGGTACTTAAAAGATCTGAAGGGATAGATACCACCATGCGAGGGTTAACTTATAATATCTTTCATTATTACTGGCTAGAACTGTTTTCGTATAATATTTTTCGAACATTTATATAAAAAAATCCGTGCCGTCACGAAAAGCTAAAGCCTATAGAGCCAGTCCACGTCCAAGCGCTTAGCAGCAGTTTCGAACGTATGTATTTTTTATAAGTACAAGTGGCCCTCCTGATGTTAAGTGGTAACCATCGCCTGTAGCAAAGCATCGTTTACATTAAATAAATAAATAAATCGTCTCGTAAGTCACGCACGATGGGAACGTGCCCCATGATGCACTGCCCTGCGTAGGTATATTAACTCGAGGCAATGTTAAGCCTTATGTGCCTGTAATTTCACTTGTATTGCCTGCTAGAAATATGCCGGTAAACATGAATGAGTATCTTCAAGTGATTGACTGTGATTGTTCACATACATTTTGAAAAGAAAAAAACGATTAAATTCAAATTTAGAAAGAAAGAAAGAGGATAAATTAATGTACCTTTTGTTTTAACCCTAATTTATTTCTGATCTCTTGTTATTATTTCGATTTATTTGAGAAAATGATGGTGCTGTGCACCGCAGTTGCTGCCTGTGTGCCTCGGCGTCACGGAAGACCAGCGTTGTAGTAGTGCATCAAACACTATTACAGCATAAAGCTGAGTGACGACCGTTTTTGATGTCACAGTATTATTCTTTAAATTTAATTTTCGCCTATGTTTTTGTGACACAAAATAAACATATTTTGATTTAGATTTTGATTTTTATGATAAATAGATTTTTTAAATACATTTGCTTTTTAGCGATAAGACCGCCCATTGTGCATATCTATAGTTGCTATTATTTGTTTTCTATTTTGTTCGTTTGTAAGGTGTACAGTAAAGTGTACAACAAAAATTTCATTCATTCATTTATTATTTTATTATTAAATCTACCCCACTATCAGAAGGCAGGGCTCCCACTAGACTTGGTACGTCAAAAAGTAGTGCTCACAAATCCAAGCCGTGACAGGCTGTCGGACGCGGTCCAGACACGATAATCCCGTGGCGTTTTTAACACGCACGGCTCGAATACTCCACTTTATCGAGAGGAAATACCATAAAGCCCCGAAAATGTGACGGTTTGAAAACCACTCTGGCGAGGACATAAATATTTTGAAATTCGACACCGAACGACGAAGGATAACAAAGGCTCACCCGCTTATATTACCTACCTATTGTAGGACTAGCTGATACCCGCGACTTCGTCCGCATGGTGTTTGTGTATGTTCAATTATGTTTGAATATTCTGGGAGGTTCTATCATCGTCATCATCATCATCATCATAAGCATCAGCGTGAAATAGTCCACTGCTGGACGTAGGCCCGTAAACATTTCCAGAAAGAACGATTCTGAGCCCTCTCCATCCACCGTCTTCCCGCAATCTTCACAATCTCGGCAGTCCAACGGCTAGGAGGGTGGGGTGTAGGTATATGATAATCGAATAATACTAGTAATAAGTTACCGTAATTTCGAGTATACAAAATACAAATACAATACAAAATATTTATTCAGTAAACTTTGGTAGAAGTACATTTCATGGGTTTGAGACCCTCTTTTAAGTATGGGAATACCTGTGATAGAGAGTCTCGCTCTTCCGTAAAGGGTAAAATTTCTTAACTTAATATATGATTCTAAAGATAACAAGGAAATAATTGATTTGACTATAAAAAAAAAAAATATATAAACTAAAATTTTGATAAGATAAGGTATGTAGGGTAAGTTATATAATATTATTATGTTTTTACTAGTATAAGTTAATAGTTATTTTAATTGTGTGGGTGTGGGTGTGGGTGTGTGTGTGTGTGTGTGTGTATATGTGTGTGTTTTGGAGGGTTCTCCTGATTACACAAGGCTCTTAAGAGCCAGGGTTTCACAGGAGAACTCTCTTGTGTGTTTGCGCGTGTGGTTTGTGTGCATGAATGTGTATGAGTGTGTGTGAGTGATGGTGAGTTGATAAGAGTGTAATGTTTATATATGTTACGAAACAATTTCTAGGAGTTTTTCAGCTTCCTCGTAGCTTAGTGTCAATAACCATTCAATTAGTATTTTTTTGCATTTATAATTATTCATGGGGTAGATGTTTAATGTTTTATTAATAGCATTGTAAAGGTATGTAGATTGCGTGGCATACTGTCGCGATGCAAATTGAGACCGAACAGCAACTTTAGTAGCTACTCTATCCCTTCTTCGCTTATCAAGTTTTTTGGGGTTGTACTCAAGGGATCTATGTAGCTTCAAGACGACGTTTAGGATGTAGAGTTTCCTAACTGACAATAGTCCTGATTCTTTGTATAGCATGTCCGTAGAGTATAGGTAAGGTTTAAGGTACATGACTTTTAATAGAGACCTCTGTGCTCTTTCGAGTTCCAAGAACTTGGTCTTGGTAGCTCCTCCCCAGATAGGGATACAATAATTTTGGATCGATTGTGCCAAAGATGTGTAGATTTGGTTTAATAAGTCTTTTGGTGCGCAATGACGTAATATTTTAAAAATCCATATTAATTTACGTACCCTGTTCATCAGAAGTTCGATGTGAGCATGCCAAGAGAGACGTTGAGTATGTTTTTTAAAACCTTTGAGTATGAACGGATGCTATGCCTTTTTCTGCCGCCAAGCAGCGTTGCTGTGTCAGTTTGAAGATTGTGGTTCCCGGTGAAATTACAGGCACATGAGGCTTAACATGAGGCCTCACGCTGATGGACGCAGGGCAATACATCGTAGGTCACGTTCTTTTCTTGCGTTACTTAAGAGTCAATGCTTTGTTATAGGTGATGGTTACCACTTAACATCAGGTCGACCATCTACTTGTTACAGCAGCTAGTTATATAAAAAAATGGCGGGTGCTGCGGTATTGTATATTAGTATTTAATTTAGATGTGAAAGCATCTGTGTTACCCGTGACTTAGGTGGCTTTGAAAAGTGTACACCAGCGCTTTGAGCAGTGTACACCAGCTTTAATCTCTTGTAATTGGTGATTACGTGACTCGTGACGTGCCGCGCCGCGCAGATTGTCAGGATTAGTGGGGCTTTGATACAAATGTTCTGCGTAATGGTTTGATATATGTAGATCCAAATGGTAATATGTAAGAAGAAAGGCTTCTATAGCTTGTGAATGAATATCTCATTGATCGAACGCCTCTCAAACAACTTAGACAATTCGGCATCGTATGGTTGTCATCATCAACTTCCTTTTTTTTTGACGCTGGGAAAAATGCTTTACGCATTCCCCATTGGAGGATGGAAGGGATATGTGGGCCCGCACCCCCCCCCCCTTTGCATGGAGGGGCCCGGGAACGATTGCGAGTGCTCGGCCGTTCCCGCCCGATGCGATGGTGAATAAGTGCAATGCGAGAGATGGCGCCTTCACGCCTGTCTCTCGCTATACCCTGCCTCATCACGCTGTGCCCTCTACTAGTCAGAGGGACACGCAGAGAGGCCCACCGTGTCGGGTTATTGACTACCACGAGGAGGTTACCCGTCCTAGCACCCCATCATCAACCTTCTGCCCTTATCCTTCATGTGGGGTTGGCACAACAAGATTTTTCTCTACACTTTCCTCTATCATCCGTTATCTCAGTAGTCACTCCTTCCTTACCCATGGCATTATCTTTCATACAATCAATCCATATGTTTACTATTTTGGACTACCTCTACTCTTTAATCCATCCACATTCATACCTATGGTATGCTTGTATAAATAGTTGATCGTTTTCAACGCACAGTTCTTCCGCGGAGGAGCCATACACATAGAGCTCTACTACTCTTAGATAGATCTAAGAGTAGTAGAGCTCTATGTGTAGACCTCATCTTTATAAAATCACAGCGCATGTAACCATTTTTCCGTTAATGCTAAAAGTATTTTGATGCCCCTTCTACCGAAATTTACAATGACAACTTATTACTACAAATACTGTAGCCTGTAATAATATATACATCTCTGCGAATGCCAAAACCTTCGCGAAACGGAAGTTAAACATCGATTTATTAAACAAACATAAGCAGATTTCCGGCAACATCCACTGGCCGGTGCGGTGCCACGGAGCTACGATATATTTTAAAGATGGCATTTTGCACGATCGAAAGACCTTAGAAATAATTTAGAAAGAATTAAAGAAAGTAAACACATTTATTTTGGACACACACACATAAATTAACTCAGGTGTTTAACCTAATGTTGTCCTGTAATTAAATGTAATGTATGTCCTATTTTTGAATAAACTATTATTATTATTATTATTATTATTGTGTAAAGCTTCTTAGCTACTCGACTTACTAGAGTCGGTGAAATGAATGATGAGCACGGGCCTAAGCCAAGTGCACATCATTAGGTCCAGTTGGTTGTTCTTGGGTACTGGAAATTGTTGTATGCGTTGTATCAGAGGAAAGGTCTGCTTGTAAAAACTTACGAACAATTCTGCAGGTATTTAAAATTACCGCTTTTTGTAAAAGAACAAAGGTATGTTTGGGCAAATCAAGCAGAGCGAGTGACGTAAAGAGTTGTTTTGGAATAACTCCAGTTGAGGACAGAACTATGGGAATAATGGACACCTTCTCAAGCCTCCACATCCGTGTTATTTCATTTTTTAGGTCTATATATTTTGAAAGTTTTTCGGCTATTGTTGTTTGTAAATTATGTGTGTTGGGGATGGCAATGTCTATAAGGAGCGCTGTTTTACTAGTTTTATCAATTAAAGTTATGTCAGGTCTATTATAATGAGTAGTTTTATCTGTTAATATGGCTCTGTCAAAATAAAGTTTGTGGGTAGAGTTCTCCAGCACTGTCTCTGGGCTATATTTGTAATATGGAGTTGGCCTTGTAGGTGATTCTATGAGATTGTATTTGGTCGCTAACCGTTGATGTATTATATTAGCTACTTGGTCATGTCTGAACTTATAATCTGTTTGAGCAATTGTTTTACAAGCCCCCGTTATATGCTGAATAGTTTCTGACGAACTGTTGCAACGCCTACACATTTCTGTAGGTAAACCGTGGGTTTTCATGATGTGCTTTCGATAGTTCCTTGTTTCTATTACTTGATCTTGAATTGCTATCATGAACCCCTCAGTCTCAGGGAAGAGTTCCCCTCGATGGAGCCATTCGTTCGACGCCTGCATGTCGACGGTGGGTTGGCTCAAATCGTGGTGATGTCTTCCGTGAAGAGATTTAAGGGTCCATTCAGATATTAAAGTTGGTTTGTCGATCAGTTCCTCGTTCTTTTGTTTATTGCGATCCTGTAAATTGAGTGGTGTATGTTTTCGGTCCAGTCCAGCCACTAAACTGTGCAAAGTAGATGTGTCAGCTTTGTTGTGAAAATATGTTCGTAATGTTGTTATTTGTCGGTTGTGTAAATTAAGAATGTTGATAATGCCCCTCCCCCCATCTACACGTGGTAATATCTGCCTTTGGATGCAAGCACGTGGGTGGTGTTTCCGATGTCTCGTCATGGTAACATTTATAAGGCGTTGAAGATTTAACAGTTCTGTTTTGCTCCAGTTAATGATTCCAAACGAGTAAGTCAGTACTGGAATAGCGTAAGAGTTAATTGCTTTTGTGGTGTGTTTTGAGTTAAGTTGTGATTTGAGAATGGAATTCAACCTATGTTTGAAGTTCTGTTTAAGCTTAGCTTTAATTTCTTTATAGTGTATATGCTTTGATTGTTTTTTTTTTTTTTTTTTTTTTTTTTATTAACTTTAATTAACACGGTACATAACCAATTACATTAATTAAACAGATAAGAATACATTATAAAACATATTAAATTAAATTAAATATTATTTAAAGTAAAAAAGTCAAAAAAAAAAGTAAAAGTAGTAGTAAAAGTTATTAAATTCATTCAATCACAGTTTACAATTATCAATAAATGTCACAATTACAATTAAGAAAGACGCTCACAGAAACATAAACACACAGTCAAAACCTTGGACCAGCTGTCAGCGAACAGGTCAAAGTCAGGGTTATTGTCGAGGAGAGCGTTGAGTGCAGTGAGAGCGCGCGGGATGGGAGAGCCGGCTCGAGCCACCGTGCGGCACGCCGGCACTGCAAACAACTTGTGCTTCCGACCCCGGCAGTAATTGTTAGGAACGTAGAGTCGACACAGCACACCACCCAGATCTAATGCGTCAATTTTATTGTGGAGGATTTTGCAGACTGTGGTCAACTGGTCGTAAGAACGCCGTACCTCCAGCGAGTTATACCCCAGACAACCTAAAAGATACTTAGTGGGGTAAAGGAACGGATAGTACCCGTAACGACGCTTGTAAAGGTACCGCAGAAACGCTTTCTGTACCTTTTCAAGCATGAGCGTGTACGTGACTTCGTACGGGTTCCACACACAAGCGCTACTTTCCAATTTACTTCTAACAAGTGCCGAAAAGATCAAGCGGATGACATGCTGATTCTCAAAATCGCGAGCATTGCGGAGCACAAATCCCAGTCGCCTAAATGACTCTTTCGCCAACGAACTGATGTGGTCGTGGAAAGTGAGCCTCTGGTCGAAGGTGACACCCAAGTCTTTCATTAAGTACACTCTCTTTATGGTGGCATTGCAAATTCTGTAATCGAAGAGAATTGGATGCCACATCCGACCAAAAGTCATCACGTAGCATTTGTCTGCATTGAAGTCCATTCTGTTATTATAACTCCATTTAAATATAGCATCGACATCACATTGCAACGCCCGACAGTCCACATCAGACCTAACCTCCATATAGAGCTTAAGGTCATCAGCGTACATCAAGCTCTTTGCATGCGACACCACTGCAGGAAGGTCATTGATCATTATCAAAAATAATAAAGGTCCAAGTATAGATCCCTGACTGACCCCGGAACGCGTGTGATAGGGTTGAGATTCATATACACCGAGTCTTACAAATTGCTGGCGATCACGGAGGTAATCCGCAAGAAGCCGGAGGAGACTCGGGGCGAAACCTATAGCCGTAAGTTTAGATAGCAGGATGTCGTTATTAACCCTATCAAACGCCTTCCGGAAGTCAAAATATAGGACATCAACCTGGGAACCCCGATCCATACATGAAGAAATAAAATCTACGAGTGTCAACAAGTTTGTGTTTACAGATCGCTTGCTTCGAAAGCCGTGTTGTTCGTTGCACAAGAACTTGTTGACCTGCGCATAAATATATTTATGAAGGATACTTTCAAAGACTTTCGCGGGGGAAGAGAGAATCGCTATTGGGCGGTACTCTTCAACCAAGGACTTATTGGAGCTTTTCGGAATAGGAATAACCCTGGAGAGCTTCCACTGCGGAGGATACAATCCTGATTTAAGACCAAGGTTGAAGATGTGACAAAGTGGACCACAGAATAGCTCTGCCGCCCCCTTGACAATGACAGACGGAAGATAGTCTGGACCCGTTGCGCTAGCCAGCTTTAGCCTTTTTATGCCCCAATAGACATCATCGTGAGTAAATTTGAGAATGCTGACGGTATTACTATTGGCGGTACTATCCAGAGAAATTGCACTGGAGGCATCGAGACTGGGTATTTCTGGCAAGAAAACACTAGCAAAATAACTCGCGAAGGCCTCCGCAGCATCAGGCCCTGAGAATGTAGTACCCCGGAAAGTTACACTAGGCTCGAAGCCCCCTTTAGATCGCAAATTGGATATGTGCTGCCAAAATTTCCGTGGATCACGCTCAATATTATTCTCAATGTTTCTCGTGTGATTAATGTACGCAGATGCTACACGCGACTTCAGGTCAGCACGAAGGCTTGAAAATTCTTTGTACGTTTCCTGAGAACCTGAACATTTCCAAGCCGCGTGTAATCTGATTTTACGTTTAGTGTCTTTGATAATATCACCCGTAAACCAAACAGGGTAACGTCTAGTCGCATAATCTCTTCGGCACTTCTTAGGTATACAAATGTCAAAAATTTTATAGATGGTATCATAAAAGCATTCGCTAGCACTAAGTACATCTTCAGACTGCAAAACCTCAGCCCACTGATTATTATCGAGAAGGGAATATAATCGTTCGTAGTCACACTTATTAAAATTCCAGTCTTTAACTGTGTCGATATTACTTGGTGCAATATAGTCAGTTTGGCGTACTGGGTCGGCTCTAACAACGATGTCCAATGGAGGATGATACTTGTCAATAGGGTAGGTAATTCCATCAGTAGCAGTGACAGTTGCTTCGCAAGTGCCATTGCTCCCCCGGATGAGAACGACATCCAACATCCCTCCATTCGAATTCAACACAACATTAATATCTGACAAATTACAATACGACATAAAATAACAATAGTAACTCGAGATGGACAAAGAAGCGCTGTTCAAATTTATATCTCCTAAAATTAGCACGGTTGCTTTAAAGATATTAATAAAGTATTCGACTTTACAGAAAAATGTTATGTAATCACCATCAGTAGCACTTGGTTTTATATAAACAACACAGACAAGAAAAGGGCGTCCACAACATATGAAACTAGCCCAGAGGTCTTCCCCATTGTCAGTTTCAAGTTCGGGGCGCCGTTTTAGAACCAGAGGAGCTCGGGCAGCTAGCAGGACACCGCCACACTGAGTCAACCTGTCCCGACGCAAAACACTCCAGTCGCCACATGCCAACTCTTGATCTTCAATAGAGCTGTCCAGATAGGTCTCAGTCACAGCTACCAAGTTGTATTCAAGAGTACCAAGATTGTTTCGCCACATAGAAAGTTTCGTTTTCAGGCCACGCACATTTTGGTAGAAGACATTAAAACTTAGTTGTTTATTGCGTGGCTGCTTGACCACGAAAGGGCTGGGTGGAATTCCTGGATGCCTGTTCAATAGGTCGCCTATTGTAGACGATCCACGTCTTCAGTCTTGCATTGACCGGCCAGACGTCAGTAGACATGCAAGCATCGTGATAGGCAATAGGCACTCCGATTTTATAAGACTTATAGTCGCCTTTGGTAGAGAGCTCAACCACTGTGCAGGACCCGCCGGGACAGAGGTGACGCAGGTATTCACGGATCTCTTCAATGGTTGACTCCATATTCCAGAGGTGAATGTAACTGCGCGGCTCCACCGCTCTAAGAGAGGTCACGGTGGGACCCGCCGTGCCGCACAAGGAAGCTGGTCGTCGGTTTCGCCTCACTTCTGTCCATGGCTGCTGGTCCTCCGCGTCCTGCGTTGGCTGTAGCTGAGTTGATGCGTCTCGGCGGATGCTGCTTCTCGTTGCAATATTGCCTGACTGGGTGGACTCTTCAGTGAGAACATGTTGGACCGGCCGCGGCGGAGTCAGGGGACTTTTCTTAACCGCATTCTTACGCTTTGGCCTAGATGACTCAACCGGTGCGGTGTCTTTGGGCTTAGATTGGTGTGGAGGCATTTCCGCAGAATGACAAACTTCACTCTTGCCTAATTTAGCGTGAAGGGCCTCGACGACAGACGAGTACTTATCGAATTTTGTTTCGTAACGTGATATCAGTGATACTGCCTGCGTAAGTTGGTCTTTTAATACCGATACTTCCTGCCTCAAACCTCGAATTTCCAAAGACAGAGATAAATGTAGATCGGTGTTTAACTCAGCGTCAACCTTTTTCCTGAAAGTTATGTACATTTACAGTTACATTCACCTCTGGAATATGGAGTCAACCATTGAAGAGATCCGTGAATACCTGCGTCACCTCTGTCCCGGCGGGTCCTGCACAGTGGTTGAGCTCTCTACCAAAGGCGACTATAAGTCTTATAAAATCGGAGTGCCTATTGCCTATCACGTTTGCAGAATGCTCGCGCCTTAACACTGCTGGTGAAGTGCCTCCTTCCGTCTCCTGTTGTACGACGGCAATGCCGAAAGTCCGCATACACCAAAAGGAGGTGCTAAAAACACTGCGTGCTTTGGATGTGAATAAGGCTAGCGGGCCTGATGGAATACCTGCAATTGTCCTCAAACAATGTGCCCCTGAGTTGACTCCAATACTGACTCGCCTATTTCGTCTCTCTCTTGAAACTGGCCTTGTACCACGCTCTTGGAAGCTTGCAAATGTGCAACCAGTGCCTAAGAAGGGAAGTCGTGCCGACCCTGCTAATTATCGACCCATTTCTGTAACCTCTCTATTGTGTAAAACAATGGAGCGGGTTCTCAACAATAAGCTCCTAACGTACCTTGAAGCCAATGACCTCCTCAGTGACCAGCAGTACGGCTTTCGCCGTAAACGGTCTACTGGGGATCTTTTAGCGTACGTCACCCATATCTGGAGCGAAGCCATAGAGAGGCATGGTGAAGCTCTTGCTGTGTCACTCGACATATCCAAGGCTTTTGACAGGGTTTGGCACGACGGTCTTATTAGCAAGCTTACCTCGTTCGGACTGCCGCCGTGCTTGCGTGGGTGGATTTCCGACTTCCTGAGGGAACGGTCAATTCGAGTAGTCATTGATGGCTGCTCGTCTGACCAATTGGCTATTAATGCCGGTGTACCTCAGGGGTCGGTTCTTTCTGCAACCTTATTCCTGCTACATATCAACGATTTGCTTCAGCCCGGTATTGTGGGGTACGCAGATGATAGCACCATTGTAGAAAGATACACTTCCGATGCCCGTGCAAGTGCAGACACGATCGAGTCCCTAAGAGAGGCAATGGTGGAACGAGTAAATCGCACCCTGATTAATGTCTCTGATTGGGGTGCAGCCAACCTCGTCTCTTTCAACGCTTCAAAAACTCAGGCATGTCTGTTCTCCGCAAAAAAGCGGCCTTTCCGCCTGAACCCTTCTTTCCTGGATGTATCGGTGCCGATCTCCGACCACCTTGAGCTCTTGGGTGTGAAACTGACATCCAATTTGAACTTCGGCTCATATATAGAATCTAAGGCTAAAGTGGCTGCTAAGAAACTGGGCATCCTTTCTAAGGTCAGACAGTACTTCACACCAAGACAGCTTCTGGACCTTTATCAAGCACAAGTCCGATCGTGCATGGAGTACTGTTGCCACTTGTGGGACGGTTCTGCCAAGTACCAGCTTGAAGCCTTAGATTCTATTGAGCGGCGAGCCAGGAGACTCATTGGCAGTGACCAGCTGTTCGACTCCAGGCTCTATAGCCTCGAACACAGGAGACGAATCGCCTGCCTATCGGTGTTCTATCGAATACATTTTGGTGAGTGTGCGCAGGAACTGCACGATCTTATTCTCCCGTCTCCTTTCTACCTCCGGACAACTAGACGCACGGATAAGTGCCACCCCTTCATGGTGGATATCCCTCACTATCGCACGAAGCGCTTTGCTTCCACTTTCTTAGTGCAAACTGCCAAGGAGTGGAACACTTTACCGTCGTCGGTATTTCCGGAACGATATAACCTTGGAATATTTAAGACAAGAGTGAACAAGTGGATTATAGCTAAGCGTGCTCCACCTTAGACTGCATCTTCACTTACCATCAGGTGAGATGGCAGTCAAACGTTTAGCTATTAACAATAAAAAAAAAAAAAAAAAAAAAAAAAAAAAATGTTTGGGTCGCGGGTCTTCTTTGAGGCGCCGACAGGCGTATGACTATTGTCCCCTCCTTTCTTCGACTTGCAGCGGCATTCTGGACAGGCCCAAGCCAACTGGTTATTCTTGGCAGATTCAGCGGGGCTGTCTTCACCCATACACAGATAGTGGTACCTCTTGCCGCATGCTTCAAGAGTGCATCGCAGGTAGTCCTCATTGTCCAGTATGACTGTACAACACGCCGCACAACTCATTTTGGGCGCGGCGCAAACAAGCAAAGTAGCGAGTCAAAGCAGTTACTAGCGAGCGGCTCGTAGCAGATAAAGGCGTAGATGGCTCGTAGCACAGTCTCGTGCGTCGTAGAGGCGCGTAGACAGTGGCGTAGCACACAGCTATGAATGCGAGTTTTAATTTCGGCGCGGCTCTGCATTCGTCGGTGGCTAAGTTGTAACACCGATGGACTGCAGCGCAGGCGGCCGCCGGTTCGATCCCGACAATAAGCAAAAAGTCGCCACTCACTTGGGACGTCGCAAGCAGCCGAAATGCGCGATGTGAAGGGGCAAAGTCTCCACTCACTTGGGGCGAAGCACCACACCGTTGAAGCTCCGAGGGCGCAGGCCGAACAATTAAAATAATAAAATAAAATTCTCTCCAAAACACGTCTGTACGGTACAAGCGCCAGTGCGCAAAAAAAAGTAGTATTGATAGTATCCCAAGTACTTGTAAGCTTCGTTTTCGTTCAGCGGATCGATAGTTTCGCCAGATTGCATTTGGTATGGATGTTGGTAATTTTGTCCTGCTTTTGTTGAATTAATTTTGCATTTATCGATACCAAAATCCATCGAAATATCCTGTGAAAATTTCTCCGTAAAATCAATCAATAGATTTAAGTCATCCTCAGAAGAAGCATATATTTTAATGTCGTCCATATACAATAGGTGATTTAGTGAGCTTTTTGGGTGGACTGTGAGTCTGTCACTTTCATCTCCAAAGAAATATCCTAGTTGGGTCGAGTTGAGGATATTAGAGAGCGGGTTTAATGCTAAGCAAAACCATAGTGGACTGAGCGCATCTCCTTGAAATATGCCACGCCTAATTCTGATTGGCGTTGTCTCAATTAATGCATTGGAAGTTTGTGCTTGAAGTTGGGTTGTCCATGTGTTCATAGAGCTAGCTAAGAATGTTATGAGTTGGGGATGGACTTTGTATATCTCCAATATTTTAATGAGCCATGTATGGGGAACAGAGTCATAAGCTTTTTTATAATCGATATAGATACTATAAAGGTCCTTTTTAGTTTTTTGCGTTTGTTGCAACACAACCGAGTCAATTATAAGTTGTTCCTTACAACCCTGACTGAATTTCCTACAACCTTTTTGCTGTTCAGCTAGTATACTATTAGTGTCAACGTGTTTGTAGATGAGACGCGATACACAAGCTGTTATAATTTTGTAAATAGTTTGAAGACATGTAATAGGCCTATATTTTGCTGGATTTGCAACATCATTGGTGTCCTTTGGTATCATGTAAGTGGTTCCGGCTGTTATAAAATTCGGTATTGTGTCAGGGTTTTTGATAAAGCCGTTAATGTGGTTGTATAACAATGGATGAATGTGTGTTAGTTTTTTGTACCAATAGCTATGCAAATGATCTGACCCAGGTGTTTTCCAATTATGAGCTGCCTTTAGCACTTCTTGGTAAACATCTATAGGAATGTGTACATATTCCATGGGCGTCAAATTGAAATATCTTGTGTTCTCATTCTGGATCCACTCAGTGTCGTCCTTAAAATCAGCAGGGTTTTCCCAAATACTAGCCCAGAATTGACGAAGTTCAGTAGGGTCTAACATACTGATGTTTGTCTGAGTAGGAGTAGTAGTGGTGGAAGGTACGCGGTTAGTCGTGGTTTGTGTAAGAGTTTGGTAGAATTTTCTTTCATTATTGCAAAACTGATTATTTTGCATTTTTCGAAAGGTACATGACTTGTATCGCCGAAGACGGCTACTAACAACGGTTAGTTTTTGTTTTAATGTGTCGAGGTAGTGTGTGAGATCTGTATTTGGTTCTTCATGTACTGTGTGTGTTCGGTGTTGTTCTAATATTTTGTCAACCTGTTTCGTAAGGGCTCTATTTCTATTTCCGTTTATGTATTGAGTTAGTCTTCCTATATTTTTCCTTAGTTCGTCCACCTTCTTTTCAAGACGTTTTTGCCAGTTAGGTATGTAATTTAGTTTTATTTGGTTTCTTGACTCAGGTGGTATTTTAAGTTTAGATCCATTACATTTGGCTGCTGTCCATGCTACACAATAAATTATTGTTTGAAGGGTATTAAAACTAGTTTCAACGTTGGCATTTTCTGGTAATATTACATCGTTTAAGTAGCTGACTAAAGTTGCAAGTTTTTTTGTAGCCTTTTGTTTAGGTATAAAGGGTCTTTCTTGTGGGTTTGTGCCACTAAAATATTGTAGAGCCTCACCAAATGTTTTGTCTATCTCCTGGTTTCGGTCTTGGTCCAATGCAGCTTCAAAATTTAGTGGTTCAGATGTTTCTACGCCATTATTTTCGATCGAAACGTGCAAGTCAATTGCATCATACCAGACTGTTGCATTGGAATCCTCCGGAGTTTCCTCATTTGTATTAGTGTCCAGTTGTGGACTACTTGCTACTGATGCGTTTAATTGGATTTCAACTTCCTGCTTAATGATATTAAGCCTAGAGTCATCAATTAACTTGTTTGATATGATGACCCTCCTTTGATCAGCTATCCTTTGTTCACTAATGTGAGCAAGTTGTGGGAATGTGTTTATGAAGTGTTGGTGTAATAACTTTCGATATGCTGTTTTATTTACTTCTAAATGTGTGATACGATAATATTCCCTAATAATTGTCTCGTTATGCTCAGCGGTCCAACGCATCCTTTGTGTGCGTTGCGTTTGAGTTAAGGGTGGTTGCATTTCATGCTGATGAGTCAGTAAGTATGACTCTACTTCAGCTCTTATCTCAGTCACACGAGTTGTTGGCAATAGTTTACTGCGGATAATGGCTCTGCGTTGATCGCCTACTCTTTGCTTACTAACATCTATGTCAGGGAATTGATCAGTAAACTTACTATGCAGTTCTGTAAGGTATGATTGGGTTTCTTTTTCAAGGTTTGTGATGATGAAATAAGTACGCAGGATGAAGGTGTTCATTTCTTCGGTCCATTTTTTACGCGTACGTGTATTGGCTTTAGTGGGTACAGGTTCATCGACATTTGTCGCCTGTACAACGTCCTCAGCCAGTGAATGTAATGAGTTTCGTGATGGAGGAGAAGAAGATGTGGATGATTCAGGAATAGAATGTAGATAAGAAAGAGGAGATGAAGGAATAGAAGAAAATAAAGAGATAGGTGAGGATAAAGATGATTGGGTTTCTTGGTTCTCTTCAGCCCAATCTGCTTGGCTAGTGGCCCTATCCTCAATATAGGCCAGCCGCATTGCTCCCACGTTCGACGCACCCATGCTACTGAGGCCTTCAGCGCCGGCTAAAGATGTGCTCCGGCTTGAACATTTCCGTGGTCGTAGGTTGTACCTTCTGTTGGACTCACTTTGTTCGGGTTTCCCGGCAGAGGGCCGCCCATTACCCTCGCCACCGATGGTTTGCATGCTGTAGCGCCCAGCATCGGCTCCAGGCGCGCCCCGGCGATCACCCCCGGGAAGCGACCATATACGTACATTCTTACTTGACTCCATCATCATGGGTTTGCCATTGCCTTTTTTTGTCACTTGCCCCCCGATTGCGCATCCCATAAAAGGTCCACGACAAGCACCAACTGCGCAGCAATGACTACGCAGTTGGTGCCCGTCGCAGGCCCGTTACAAGACATGCAATCAGGAAGCCGCTAAGTAATTTCGTTGCGAGTGTCCGCCCCTCACGTGGCTTAGATGGTCAGCACGGACGTTAGGTTGGGCTTTGAGGGGCTTATTATTATTATTATTATTATTAAATACAGCACGAACAAACCAGTACATGTACTCGTAGGAACATTACAATTAGGTAGGTATACATATAAAAGACGAGAAAAAATAATAATATGGAAAACAAACAGCTTATTAAACTAGAAGTGGTACATAGAAGTGTAGTAATATACATATTTGATAGGAGCCACCGGCACCTATCAAATCAAAACACAGCATGCACAGGTGCAATCATCACTGCTTGACTGAGAAGTGGATACGGTGCTATTGCTTCCCCAGGCGAAGTCTTTCGCAGAATACCTGTACTATAGGTATTATTAACAAGCTGTTGGAAATTAAATTTTCTTTCCCTTTCCAAACGCAGGGAAATAGGGCAGGGAAATTAGGATAAATGATAGGCAAAATGATAAGTTGAGGAGCAATAGGTTAGCGTGGTATGGGCATGTCATGAGGAGGGAAGAAAGTCATATTACGAGAAGAGTGTTAGATATGGATGTGGATGGTTTTAGAAAGAGAGGTAGGCCAAAGAAAAGATGGATGGACTGTGTGAAAGATGACATGAGTAAGAAAGGAGTGAGCACCGAGATGACGAATGATAGAGGAGAGTGGAAGAAGAAAACCTGTTGTGCCGACCCCACTTAGCGTGGGATAAGGGCAGGAAAATGATGATGATAGGCAAAATGCAAGCTGCTCGTTTAACTGGATAAGACAAACATTGGTATGGCAAGCTATTCAAAAATAAGTAAGCGTAAACGTACTCTTTGACAACTTTCACTTGTATAATTTATTGTATTGTATGTTGTCGTCTTCTCGCTTTCTCACCATAAAATACTGATGTGACTACGGAAATAAAATGAGTTTTCGATTACTAAAAACTGCTGTTATTGTAAAGTGTCCACCACGATTCGTTGATCCGCGGGATTTGTGGAATTGATACGGAACGAATCGTGAAATCATATAAATGAAAAAAAAACAATCCATGTGATTGGAACCCCGCACTAAGGCGATTGCCACGTGATTCGACACGATACGACGCGGCGACGGAGGCTGACAACCACCAAACAGTTATTTGACGGTTGTCGCTCTCCTCTCGCTCGCACATTTTTGAAGATGTCAAATTACTAAAGGTAGTTATTAAAAATCTATAATACCGAAGTTTCGGAAAATAACATACAAAGTTGCGAGCGAAAATATCACTTTAATCCAAACAAGTTATCCTGCCATTTTGTTTAAATGTGCGAGCGAGAAGTTTTCTGACGGTTTTCTGCGTCTTTAAATGATAACCACACCGGAAATCGAATTGTCCCACCCATCATTCGATGCCGAACAATCTAACTTTGTCAAAGAAACGAAGTTTCAAGCAAAGTTCTTTGAATGCCAGAATACAAGCCCCCAGCAACTACTATCCAACACGGCATTTTGAATTAAAGCTCATTTGCGTCCGAACTTTCTTAGAATAATCATCTACATCTACACTTATATTATAAATCTACACTTCTACACTAATATTATAAAGAGGAAAGATTTTGTATTTTTGTTGTTTTGTAAAACATTCAGCAAAAATTCTTTCACCATTAGAATGCTACATTATCTCTGGGTAACATAGGCTATATAATATTTTCAAAAAAGTCAGGGATCCTTACTAAAACTCCAATAATGTAACCCAAGGTGGAAAAAATAATCCTTACATCGCGTGCGCTGCGAAAACTATTGATGATAGAACAAAATAATGTAGTATGACTTTGCAGAACACGTCAACATCTACAAAAAGTGTCGCGACAGCATATGTCTAACTATTATAGTTATGTCACAATAAGTGTTCTTTAATTATAAAAAAATAATCGAAATGCCACCGCTAGAAAAGGGTCTTTATTTGTACCTTGCTATTAATCCTTATCCAAATAAATCAATTTCATATTCAAGACAGTTTCAATACCTATAGATTACTTCTTGAATTTTTCAAATCGGACATTCCATTCAAAAGATATGACGAAATTAAAAATGTTAACGTGTCCACGGGTCACGCCCGGGGTGCGATTTCACTCACTCAGGGAAAAGGGCGTGCAAATGTATAAAATAAGTAGACGCGAGGCTCGAACCCACGGTCTAAGTTTATCCTAAAATGTTCAAAATAATTATGACCACCCATGCGAAGCTGGGACAGGCCGCTAGTTACTAAATAATTTGATAATCAATCGAATATCAATTTCTAAACCTATATGCTTGTGCCTACTCCAAAGTGATCCTTATGATATTTTCACTTTGACTCGTACTATCGGCTAAAATCATTAAAATATTGGCCTCAATCACTTAATGATTCAAGCCGATAGTTCGAGTCAAAGTGAAAATACAACAACGAAAATCAATGTGTGGAGGCCACACATTGAGTATATTTGCATGTTTCATCTTCACCACGCAACATATAGAGCAATAATTTTACAATCAGCTTTGCGATGCGATGCTACGTGCCTCAGTGCCCGTGTGTATAAGCTTTAGCCAGCAGCGTTAAGCTGGTAAACTAGAAAACATTGGAAAACTCTCTATAAATGAATGGAAGCTTTAGCTTTCTCCTGCAGCTTATGCCAAGGACTATCCGATTTTTTATCTGAGCAATGGTTTGTTCTTTTTTATTATCTGATTGATTTTGATTTTAATGGACTATTAAATAAACAAATTAAAACAAATTGATATGTTAATCAACTAATGTATGTTTTTTATTAGTCGGAAATTGTATGATGAAATTAGAGTTTCGATTTTTTATTTTGACAAGAGCATTGGCAACCTGACGGTCTTTTTGGGGTAGGTAGTAGAATAATGGACAAAACTTACTACCAAAATGCTTGCTTTGGACGTAAAGTAATCCAAAAAAAGTAGAGTTAGAGTTAGAGTTTATTGAAACAATGTGAACAGCCATATTTAAATAATGGAAGACAAACTAAAATGGCAACCGGATGGAGTCAAGATAAAATAGAATTACTTATTTCCACTGTTAAAAACTTTTATGTTCTGTATTGAACACAAACAAATAAAAATCAGTAATTCTACATCCAAGTTCTTAGTATTTCCGGACTCAAATTAAATTTCCAGACTTTCCAGTTTAAACTCGCGTAGGAGTGCAATCTTATTTACATGCATTACATGGCTTCAGCTCAGATGAGCTCGGAACTCGAACGCAACTCAAAAGAATAACTTTCTGCGCCCTTAGGTACTTTCAAAGTTGTCCGACAACAAACTAGTCTAATTTCAACGGGCTCCGGGCGTCCTAATATGGAAGAAACGGAATACTTGATCATGGCATTCAATGTTCTATGTTCATGTATATAATAAAGAAAAAAAATCTGAAACAGCTTCATGACTTTGATCCCCAGGCATGGTAGATATCCCCTCAGATCTCTCAGGACTTACCTTAAGATTTTTTGAGGACGTCTAGGAGAGGTAGTCAGAGGTACGTCCAAATATTACATTTACACATACCCACATTTTGTAAAAGTTGGTATTCAATACGTGACAGGTTGCAAGCCCATCGCCACTGTTAGAAGACTAAGTGATTGTTATGAGTGAAGAAAAAGTCTCAAAATGTTTATAACATAATCAAACTTTGTAATGTATATTAATTGATTTGCAAATACTTTCCAAATAATTACTATCAGATACGGACTTCTCGAACCCAAAGTCGTACTCACACTTGTCCGTATTATATTTGGGTAAAGTTTTACTCGACTTTAATCTTGCAAAAAGTTTTTTAATTCCGTATTTGAAATGTAAATAGAGAGTTATGCAAATCCTTGTTTATTGTTTTGGGGTAAATAAGATCGCATGAGCTGGTGGGACGCTGTGGTGCGAGTATTTTAGGTCCATCCTCCATCGAGCCATGATGGAAGCGCTCAGTATCATAAGTCCGAGTTTTTTTAGTTTCTGGTATTTGGTTTTCCGTATTGCGAGCCTAGGTTTCTTATAGAGCCACGAGAGTTCTCAGCACGCCTGATAGAGGCACTTATCGAGTATCCATACAAAAATCCTGACTGACGATACAGGAAACGAAAAACAATACTCAGACTTCAGGTAGTGAAGGTAGGCGGGAAGAAGGAAGGCGGTGAATGCCACTATAGTCGCCTTAAACACTCGCTGCAGGCTCGGTCAGTACTCAACCTATAGCCGCGTTAAGCTCCCGCTGCAAACTCGGTCATAAATCATCTTAACACACGCTTAAACAAAAGGATCGTCCGTTCTCCTAAGTGTGTGTGAGAGAGAGAGAGCAATATTGCTGTCTCGTTCCGATAACTTATGACCGAGCCTGCAGCGAGAGTTTAACGCGACTATAGCGGTCACCCGTACACATTGTAATCACCGAGGACGATCGGTTAGAAATAACCTAACCATAAATATCTTTTAAGGCGAAGACAAGAGCTAATGTGACTCTCGCTCACACGTTTCGGCATGTTGAAAGATATAAAATCACTAAACTCATTTTCGAAAAATCGCAATCAACCATCTTGTGTGCAATCACATTGCACACAGTTTAGTAAAAAAATCATTTTGATCGATACAAGTTTTTCTACTTAAAAGTTTGCTTATGTACGAAAACTAGTAAAGCAAACTTTTGAGTAGGAAAACATGTATCGATCGAAATGATTTTTTACAGAACTGTGTGCAATGTGATTGCACACAAAATGGTTGATTGCGATTTTTCGAAAATGAGTTTAGTGATTTTATATCTTTCAACATGTCGAAACGTGCGAGCGAGATGTTGTTTTATGGTTGTCAGCCCCTTAATAAATATTTCGATGATGGACATGGACACCATGTCCGGGATGTGGAATATCCACCAATACCTATTAATTTTTTATTTATATCCACGAAAAACTGACTCAGCCGAGTTTTTAAAATCACTAGCGTATTTGGGAATTTATAATAAAAGGCTTTTAGCCATCCATAAAAGTAACTTTATAAGCCTTTTGTATTAAACAAAATATTGTTAATAAATGGATATTTCTCTAATAAAAAAAGAAACCAAAAGGCATTTTTTATTAGTACCAAACCTAACCTACACAATAGTATAACGTGGTGGTGGTTGAATAATTTATTATCGTCTATTCCTATTATATTCTAAGTCTTGCTTTTAAAATCTCTCTAATCGAGTTATAAACCAAGTTTTAAGGTCCAAAGAGTGGAAACTCCGGAACTCTTTTACTGATAAGAAGATTAGCGTAACGAGCGCTTTATTCCAGTAAACCTACTGGCTTTATCTGCTAAACGGTGGATCAGACGCTGCCCAAGATAACCGCCTCGCAAATGCTTGCAAAAGGGAATTTTTGCGAGTCATTTTCAGAGTTCCGTACGGTACGCCATAATTTTGTTGCCAGTTCATTAAGGCTTAGTCATGAGGAACTGAGGCTCATCACTTAACCAGCTCATATCTACGACGGTATTGATGTAATTTATTTTGATAACTTTAATTACCCTTTGATAATAAAAACAATAACTAAGATCATACATAAGAACGGTAAGAACCAAGCCGTATATAAGTTTGTTGCCTGTTCTTCTAGGCTTGGTCGCGTGGAACAGGCACCTAGATTCACCTAGCTTTAAGACGTTCCAAAGTGATCCTTGTGATTTTACTAAATGAAACACTTTGACTTTGACTTGTTCTCATATTTTAATCGTAGTAATTACTCCGTGGTAAAGTAAAGTAAAGTAAAAATGTGTTTTAATGACATAATTAGTTACAGTATTGTTATTGAATCCATAGGCTCCCGAACTAGTTAAGAAACTGTGTTTCAGGAGCCAGTGGCTTAAAATAACTGGTGATAAATAATTATTTGTTTCGAAATAGATTATCCAAAGCTTAGTTGCTAAGTGGTTGTTTGGTTGGTAGCTTCTGCGCTGAAGGCTATAGGTTCACTTCCACTGATGCTAATTATGTAGCTCATGTAAGGCGAAGAGTTTGCATTTCTAGTTTTTGTACTTATGCAACCCTTTAAGTAGAAAAATTTGTTTGAATCAAAATTATATTTTTGCTAAACTGTGTGCATTGCACACGCACACCTTGGTGGATTGTAGTTGCTCATAAATAATTTCATTGGTTTACTATATTTCAAAATAATGAAATGTCCGATCGAGAGGTACATTTTCTTTCTTTCTTTATCAGCAAATTCTGCACTAAATTAAATCAATGGTTCGTTCAAGCAGGTAAGTAGTACTATTACTTGTTCCGTAATTCAAGACGAATGCTACTCGAAACGGCAGATGGAATTAGAAGAGCGGATGCCGATCGCCCGTAAACAGACACAAATTGGCCGATTACCGTAAAAAGCTACGGCTAAGGCCAAATTAACGGATAATACCGAATAATGCGAAAAATAAGCGACTGGATCTGAAGCTGGTGTAAGGTGGGCTTCGGGGGGCTGCGACAAGGAGACGAACGAAGCCCTGTACCTGAAGTCTGAGTCTTTCGTTTTCTGTATCGTCAGGCCTTTTTTGTACGGTTCTAACCGATAAACACTCATATACCGTTTGTATTATTTTGCACTATCCGTAAAAAAAATAAGTAAGTATAAAATAAAATAGAATGGAAAAAAAATATTCAGCTCACAAAGACAGGTGAGACAGAACAGCACTACATTAGAAAAAAAAATAACAAATGCAAACAGAAGAGGAAAACACAATGAAAAACAAATAACTTATACACGCACGTAAGATTTAGATTGTAAAAAAAAACTGTTGACATTTTTTTGTGTGTTGTAAACTAAACATTTATTTACAAAGAAAATTACAATGAATACAAGTATTTACAAAATGTACAATATACATATGAAATAGTTTAACTATCTGCAGACCGAGTAGCAGAGCTCTTTGTGAAGGG
Source organism: Chloroclysta siterata (assembly GCA_932294275.1). Taxonomy (NCBI): domain Eukaryota; kingdom Metazoa; phylum Arthropoda; class Insecta; order Lepidoptera; family Geometridae; genus Chloroclysta; species Chloroclysta siterata. The sequence continues at coordinate 15,402,099 of OW028588.1, forward strand.
CTCGTCCGGGGAAGTACTACCACCACGCCTTTTTCTGCCGCCAAGCAGCAACGCTGTGTTTCGGTTTGAAGAGTGTGGTTGCCGGTGTAATTACACGCACATGAGGCTTAACATCTGTATGCCTCAAGTTGATGGATGCAAGGCAGTGCTTCGTAGGGCACGTTCCTATTGTGACTTACGAGGCAATACCTTGTTATAGGTGACGGTTTCCACTTAACATCAGGTCCATCTGCTTGTTCAAAAAAAAAGCAAATGACTTGAATCAACGTGAAGTCGTTTGCACCTGTCTTATCGAGGCGACGCGTGACCTGAGGGCTGGTGAGTATCTGGCTCAGCGCATCAGCATTGTCATTCAGCGTGGCAATGCAGAAAGTGTTTTGGGGATGCTTCCGATTGGCACTGATTTGGATCAGTTGAGCTATCTTTAGATCGTTTGTAAATAAATGCTTATACTTGTAAATAAAAGTTTAGGGATAGGTCCACAATATAAACTCGAAACTACTACAGTATTAACTATGTACGTATATCTAGAGCAGCCACCGTGAAATGTGGTGTACATTTAACCTACTCTACCCCTGAAGTAAAGGTAGATCCAGTTCAAATTGGCCACATTCACCTAAGTAGATACTAATTTGTTCATAATGTTAAGGTCCAACCGTTTTCGCACCAATCGCCTCGTACTCAGCACCTATATTGTTAGTTACTTCATATGTTTTTATAGCCAAAGTCATATACAACCAGATAAATCTATTTGGCACAGGCACTCCTTGAAGGATGTAGTATAGTGTAGACGATGACTCCCCATACGAAGAAGCGATGATCCCGCCTATTTTCCAATTTGTTGTATCCACAGAACACAGAAATGTTTTATCCAACCAAGCTTTTCCAAAAAAAGTTGGATAAATCAACGAATAGACACGAATAGAAAGGGTAAACACCATATAGTCAAAATCAAAAGATATTTATTCAATAAAATCACAAGGATCACTTTGAAACATTTCCAGTACAGGTACAGATAAATTGGCTTTGTATGCGCTCCATCATGAGACTGTATTTAGTTTCATATGAAGCACACACTGCAACATTGCACATAACTGGCTTCTGACTAAAGTTAACGCTTTCAAATTTGTAAAAGCGTTTGCTCTGCGATGTATAAACAGCACCCGAAGGGTTTGAAAAGGGATTTCAACATTTTGAAATAGCTTATGAGTCGTGTGGGATGCTACTAGTTATCTCTTAAGTTTCTCTATTACGAGCGTACCTAATTGCATAGGGCGTTTGTGTTGACGAAAATATCGATTCCTTTCAACTGCAGAAATATAATTGATCGAGTGAGCGAAGCGAACGAAGATCTTAGTTTCAACTTGGACGATTTGGCATTTTATGTATGTATGTATGTATGTATGTATGTTTGTCTGGCGATAACTTTAGAACCGTTGATCCGATCTCCATGAAATTTGATATGTCGATAGCTTGTACTTGAGAAATTTACTGGTAAGTATATGAGTAAAATCGGATGAAGGGTTTTTGAGATATGGGGTTTTTTAAGAGGGCAAAAATAAAAAAAGTAACATAAAAAAATCAAGTTACATGTCATATGAAAGGGCTTTGTTTGGACATTCCAAAACAATTTTTACTTTTTTTTTGGGACGCTCGGTTTTCGAGATAAAATTTAAAAAGTTAAATTAAGATAACCAGCGATCCAAGAGCTCCCATCTCTAAGAGTTTCGTTGAAATCAAGGTTTTTCTACTGGTCGGCCAGTTCCTTTGATTTTTCTTATTTTTTTTTCTTGAAATAATTTAAGGAGGTACTCAGTTCTCAAAAAATGGTGACGACGACCAGGTCTGATGATGGAGCCAAGGTCTGTTCAACGGAACTCTTCAATAAATAGGCCAATAGAGTTGAAACTTGCTAACCATACCAAGTTAGTAGGCGGTAGTCAGAAAAAAGTCCAAAGATAATGTTTGGACTTGCCTCTGACTACTACCGACTCAAAGTTTTGATGCGTTCGTCGGGTCGCATCACGAGATCTCAGTTCGGGGCGAACTACTAGTTACTTAGAATCTAATAGCTGGGCTCCGAGGTCTACGAGGTATTCCGCAATGTCTTATTGGAATAATGTTTGTTTATAATGAACCTATTTGGATTTATCAACTGAACTTATTTAACAACTAAAAAGTTTAAATCAAAACTATATTTTTTCTGAACAGTGTGCAGTGTGATGCCACACAACTTGGTTGATTGCGATCTTTCGAAATGTAGAAACGCGCGAGCTAGAGGTACATTAGCGATTGTCATCGCCTTAATAAAATACAAGGTGTAATATTTGGATATACCTCTCACTTCCATCTTTAGACATCCTTAATTAACCCTAAGTTAGTACCATATCCCGTGAATTTCAAAAGAGGCGACTTATTAACGCACCGCAAGATGGGCAGCAAGCGGCCTGTCCAGCTGATCTTGGCCTCCCCAGAATAGTATTCAAATTTCATCAGAACTGGAACGGCCCCTTTACTGCAGTTTCTAACACGGAGCAAGTTATTTGATTGTAATCTTTTCAATCTCGTTTCCTTGAGTAGAGAGCGGCCCAATTAGACTGAAGATAATGCGCTCTTAATACCTACGGCATTCAAATGGTACTTGAATGAATTTAGAGAGAATTTCTTCTTTCATATTAATTCGGCATAAAATTACTCGGATTTTTCTCTGAGAAGCTCCTTTACCAACTTTTTACGGAACCATGCCTAAAGTTTAATGTATGTCATTTTAGGCTCGCGGCTCGCGTGGATCAGGCCCCTAGATTCACCAGAAATACAAGGTTTTTTTTATTTAAAACTTTCACACAAAACAATGTTATGCTAGGAGGACTTCATGCTAATAGCATTCTCTACCAGTGATCCTGGGCGTGCAAAAAGATGGTGTGGCGTGTTTTTATAAATAACTGTTTGGTTTAAAGTAGTAAATAACAAAACATAGTGTTAATTCAATCCACCAAACAATAACCTCTTTTTGTGAGGGTAGCCGCGCCACAATGCAACATTCATTCGAAAATAGGACAAAACTCACACAAAATCTACAATTTCGGCATAATCCAAAAACCATTAATTACTTCGGTCAAAACTCGTAAGTAAATCAAATAAATTACCTATAGGAGTTATTGGTATTAATAGATTAACGCCACCGGTTCATGCTTTTTGATACTTTACGTCTTTACAAAAACCCGAAATATCTTTAAGCGCGATCGATAGACTCTATCAACTGTTGAAGAAAGGAGAAAGTATAAAAATAAAAACGCAACCTGAAAACAAGAAAAATGTTTAGATTTTTGATTACGGAAAATATAATATTCAGTTCAATCCAAAGATAAAGTAGTTTTAAAAAATATGACATACATTTACAATTATATATTTTATGTCAATTAGATAAAATACAAAAATCTAAACTTTGAAATGCTTAACTACACCAGTGAGCACACTGCTGTCGTCAGCTTTTTCATTTTAATTGTTTTTCTAAAGTTATTTTGAGTTGTGCTGTGTATTTTCGGTGGTATTTTAACCAACATTTGGAATTTTATGTGATATTCTGATTTGCCCGAAAATGTTTTAAATAAAAATAAAAAATAAAATTCTTCAAAACAAATGACGGCCGACTTGACTATTAGACTAACTTGACTACAAAGTATTTAATCTATATCACTTGACACTGGCAAGATTGTCTGTCGAATGACGGACGGGTGCCGCCATGGAGGTATGATACTTAGTCTAAGGGTGCCGCAAACGGAGAGAAGTACATATAGTTTCGACAGCCTTCACAGCTCAGTTGGTAGTAGCTCTGCCTTCTGCGCCGTAGGCCGTGGGTTCGATCCCCACCGAGAACAAACATTTGTGTGGTGATGAACATTGATGTTTGTTCTCTGTCTGGGTGTTATATAGAGGTAATATTATTGATCGAGTGAGCGAAGCGAACGAAGATTCTAGTTTCAACTTGGGCGATTTGGCATTTTATGTATGTATGTATGTATGTATGTATGTATGTATGTATGTATGTTTGTCTGGCCATAACTTTCGAACCGTTGATCCGATCTGCATGAAATTTGATAAGACGACAGCTTGTACTTGAGAAATTTACTGGTAAGTATATGAATAAAATCGGATGAAGGGTTTTTAAGATATGGGGTTTTTTAAGGGGGCAAAAATAAAAAAAGTGACTTAAAAAAATCAAGTTACATGTCATACGAAAGCGCTTTGTTTGGACATTCCAAAACAATTTTTACTTTTTTTCTGGGACGCTCGGTTTTTGAGATACAACAAAAAAGTTAAATTAAGATAACCAGCGACCCAAGAGCTCCCATCTCTAAGAGTTTCGTTGGCATCAAGGTTTTTCTACTGGTCGGCCAGTTACTTTGATTTTTCTTATTTTTTTTTCTTGAAATAAATTAAGGAGGTACTCAGTTCTCATAAAATGGTGTCAACGACCAGGTCTGATGATGGAGCCAAGGTCTGTTCAACGTAACTCTTCAATAAATAGGCCAATAGAGTTGAAACTTGGTTACCGTACCAAGTTAGTAGGCGGTAGTCAGAAAAAAGTCCAAACATAATGTTTGGACTTGCCTTTGACTACCACCTACTCAAAGTTTTGGTGCGTTCGTCGGGTCGCATCACGAGATCTCAGTTCGGGGCGAACTACTAGTAAGTATGTATTTACAAAAAAAAGTATATATGTATTATATCAGCTATCTGGTTCCCATATCACAAGCTTTGGCTTAGTTTGGGGCGAGATAGTGCTGTGTGGAATATCCACCAATATTTATTTATTTTATTTATTTATGGTTAACTACACCAGTGTGCTCTGGTCACGCCGTAATTTAAACATTTCTCGTACACAATATAAGCAAAATAAGGCGAGTATCAAGACAGTGACGTCATGAGCTAAGGGGTATTATACACTCATGTACCACATCCGGATGGTAACCGGACAGGCCGCGGTCAGGTGCATTGCATATTCATGAGATTACCGGACAGTCGTCCGTGCAGATGTTGAAATAATATAGTCATTTTTAGGCCTAATATCTGTAGATTTGAAAGTGGATTAGTCACTGGGTGTTGAATAAACTGACAAGGGATTAACGAAAGTGTGCCTTGGAATAATTGCTTTTCAAATTATATTGTAACTTGAGATACAATTGCTTGTTCCTTAGGCTTGGTCGCGTGGAACTGGCACATTAAATTATTTCAAGGTTATTTAATAAGCCCTAATTCATATTGGTCACTGAGCGCTCCATTAGCTTATCAGATCTATAAGTATGTCGCTATCTCTTTTCGTTAGCATTAAAGTGACAGAGACAAGTATACTCTATAGAGCTGCTATTAAATGGCAGGGAATATAAATAAGAGGGTATCCCTCATACTATAAAATGGTGTTAAAATTTAAATACCTAATCCTTAAAATTAGCGCTGTCTCTGTTTGCCATTTCGCATTGGTAAGAGATGGCAATAGCTTAAGCATAGTTTATCGTTTGTAAATTTTTTTGTAGTAAGGCCGTATGTATGTATAGTATGTATAAAAAATAGTGAAAACTTAAAACAATCTATGTAAAACTTAGGAATAAACAGGCTTTTTTATTTTAATTTTTTTTATTTTATTTTAATTTTAATTTTTATTTTATTTTATTTAAGGCCGTATGTTTTAGCTTTAACAGTCGCTTTAAAAGAACATTATCTTTGTATGTAACGTGCACAAGCAGTTATCGCTGGTTGGCCGGTGAAAGAAGGCCGCATGTCTGGCCTAAATAAATTTCGGCCGAGCGCATTGCATCCGGCACCGACGACCGGATCAGATACAGAGTAAATAGATAAATACCTTGTATACTGCCGAGATATAGGAAAAATACTGACATACGTGACGTGTTGGATTTTACTACGGCGAATCACGCTCACAACTTTTCCGAACACAATTTCACTAGGTAGATACACGTTTTAAAAAAATTGCATTTATAGTTATTTTTGCGGAGTGAATGTTATTTTATATCGATTTATTTAATATCTTTTCTTGCTTTTTTTCTTTTGTATAGGTACTAAAATAGATACCATATATTGACGAATGTATTTTGATACTGTTTTTTTCGCAAGCCTTGTTTTTCTGAACCAGAAAAGACAACTAAAATACACATCTGATTCATATTCTCAAAGAGCACGTCCACTGAGGACGTGCCCTTTTCGTGCTATAACGTTAAGGTAAGTCTCATGATACTGTTAATTCACGCGGCACCCTTCAAATTAGAATATAGCCTCAATGCTTTGTTACACAAATATATACAGTGGTAGTACGTCCTTGAACAAAGTCTCTTATCAATAAAAGCTCTACTAACCACTCATTTCTATCGTGATAGAAATTACACAATTTGAGAGTTCTAGAGCTTTTTGTGAAGCGCTCGACCGGGACTACTATGCCTATTTCTGCTGTCAAGCAGCGTTCCTGTGTTTCGTTTTGACGGGTGAAATCACAGGCATCATAGTTGATGGACGCAGGACAGTGCATCGTAAGGCACGTTTATGTACCGCTTGATTTTCGAGATTTTTTTTTGTTGGTGATGGTTACAATTTTACATCAAAGAGTAATATAAAAAAACACTTTTTGAATCCATAAACTCTCCAACAAATCCGCTCGTCCCAGAACAACTCGCGCAAACGCTCTAACCATTTCTTTACACGCGCTTTAAAATTCTTATTGCTGTGTAAATATTTTACAGGAATAGGAATGACCTTTTCCGTAGTCTCGCAGCCCGGAACAGGTTTGTAACCAAGGACCTTTACATTAATAAATAAATAAATATTGGTGGACTTTCCACACATCTAGAGTTGCTGTGTTTCGGTTTGAAGAGTGTGTTGCCGGTGAAATTACAGGCACATGTATATATAAAGACGATGGACGCAGGGCAGTGCATAGGGCTCACTTAATTCCATTGGCATCACATTGGAGCTTCAATATTATATTATATTACATTGTACCAAGGATTATACAAAAGAAAGGTAGGAACCAAGCCGTAAGTTTGTTACCTGTTCTTCTAGGGTTTGGTCGCATGGAACTGGCACCTAGATTCATCTAGTTTTAAGACATTTCAAAGTGATCCTTGTGATTTTACTGAATAAATACTTTTTGACTTTGACTTTGACATTGACTTTGTTTAAATACCAGATTATGTTATGAACATCGACTGTCAGTGAGTGCATCCCTGCCCGCCGCGAGGTTATCGTTTAATCAGGATTCGATTTGAGTGCGATCGTAAATGTTTACGAGCCCTGCATGACTGTTTAGCTGTACTACGGCTGTATAACAGATGTACAATGGCTATTACAGCTGTTTGATGCGCAATCGAGCCTTCTATTTGTACGGAGATAATGAAAATCGGATAAAATTTATAAAGGGTTATTTTAATTTGACATCGAGCGGTAATGGCAGTGAACGGACACGTGGCGGTATTTGCAGGGTTCTTGTGAAACAAAACTGACGGAAAGTTATGGTTGGCCGTAACAATAGCATATGGGTTATTGATTATTAGATAGGATAATACAATTACGTGGGTTCTTCGGAGTTACGTCACTGGTATTAAATATATAATAATAATACCTTCTAGTCACTGGCGTTAATCCACGGAACAGCAGTAACAAGAGGAAAGACTAGACCAAAAACTCGGACCAAAATGACGGCAAACCTTGGAAAGGAGAACAGTTGAAACTCATTTCCATAAGCAATTAGAAACATTAAAAATGGTTGAGATATACGATATTATATAAGCGTACAAGTAGAACAATGTAAATTTACTGTCATGATATTGCGTGTCAAAAAGTAGGCTGATGATGTTAAAAAGAACTTTGAATAGCCGTAAAATTACATAAAAGCACTGATTTCTATCTCAACCCTTACAAAATGTTCAATATAAACGCCATTGTGTTTGTAAATTAATTATATCCGTGACGATGGCTACCATCGTCGGTAGCTTTGTCGCCCTCCATTAACGAGCTAACGAGGCGATCGCGTGCCAGGTGGCGCTAGTGGACTCATTACAGCCAATCAGATGTTGGAATTGCGTTTGACATTAGTAACTGTCATGCCTTGTCATTTCACGTCTAAAACCGAAAAGACGTAAGAACGTATAATAGACATAAGTATTAAAAGGGATGCATTTCATATTTTACAGCAATAGGTAACTATATAGTTTAAAAAAAATATGAAATCAACTGGAGAATCAAGGTTCAGTGACATGAGTCAGAATTAGAAAGTTGGAAAGGCAGACCATACCATAGAACCGACAGCCCCTGTAGAAGAATAAAGGTTCCCGAATGGTAACAACAATCCAGAAGACGAAGCGGAAGATAACCTTCCATTCCACCTGATGGACTATTAAAGTTAGTGGATGGAGAGAGCTGGAAATCGTGTAACAGCTAGATTATATGCGTCCTCTCTATTCAAAATCAAAACAATCTTTATTCAGTAGAATCACAAGGATCACTCTGAAATGTATTTGACAATTTGTTTTCTTTTGTTTTTTTTAAAACTAGCTTATGGAAAAAGCAGATGGCCCCCCTAATAGTCAAGTGGTAATCATTATCTATAACAAAGCAGTGCCCCGTCACGCACGGAACGTGCCCTACGATACACTGCCCTGCGTCCATCAACTTGAGGCATACAAATTATTTGAATGATCTATTTGACTACTACATACACGAGAAGACCTACGTTAAACAGCTGCAGCTGAGTTTTACTGTACTCATGAATCAGGTTAACAGAGGTGATTCGAAAGAAGGAGAAGATGAAGGCAGCAGTGCAAAACGTTTGAGTTGACACTTGTTCTTATTTTGGTAAAACTGATTAGGATACTATGCTTAAAAGGAGCTTCTTTAAGGTGCACTTAAAATCCTTTCATCTCATGATTTCGAAAGAAGTGTGACACGACAAAAAGAAGAAAAAGAAGCATACCTACTATAAAATAATAATAAGTTTCAAAGATTTTTAAACTTTTTGGGACTATATTAAAAATCTTTGTGATTTCCTTAGGTGTAGGTAAACACTATAAAAACTAATTAAAATTAATAATAAGTTTTTTAAGAAGATTTATAGAAGCCAAGAAGAGATGTAAAAAGATGATTATTAAATTCAATTTTATCCTCATATTTACAATTTATATGTATCTGTCCAATAAATAAAATAGGTTTATCTTATCTTGTGAATTTACTTGCAAATGGAAAACGACATTGTTTGCTCAAAGCTGTAATATAATTATCTATAATATTGTTATAGCCCTACTGTTATTACTTCGAGGATATGTAACTCAATATGTAACGGCGACATTTCTCCCCTCGATTCGAGCGAGACCTCTCATAGGATATTGGTTTTCTCAAAAACAGTTGCCGTCACGTACGCTAGTGAAATAATTTATCGTTAGTACTATCCATTTGTCAGTTCCATAGATGGAACTGTCTGAATGTTTCTGGAAAGCTCGCTGTCATAACTAACAGCCGCTAAAGCCGGAGCCGATAGCTCAACGTGCCCTCCGAAAACGAAAGTGTACAACCGGTTATGTTGTCTGTATGTAAATGAAATCAAAACTAAAGGAATATTTTTTGATCTTAATTATTATCAATACATAGTATGTAATACTAATAACATTTATTCTCAGCAACAAAGTCCTTAAAATAAAAATAAAAAATAGCACTCTTAAGTACCTACCTACCTAGCTCCTCAGTTGCAGGTACTGTACCCAGACGTTAACTTGCGTTAGGATAAACCTTAGCGGCTTGTTATATGCTATGTTATTTTTTACACAATATTATATATTTAATTATTGAATAATTTTAAACTAGCGGCCGCCCGCGGTTTCGCTCAGATAGCCTGCTGTGTGGTGGTCGCCGGCTTTTAAGCAATACCTGCTGAGTCCTCGGTGAATGATGTCGTTTGACGTGTGATACAAACCAAACAAGCTTAGCGATTTTACTCATTTAGCGATGAAAATATAGTATATATATAGATGAAATAACAGTCTTAGGCCTTGCTTTTTATTTTGATTCTTCTTTTTTTCGTGTCACGTGTTCGTTCTTTCGAAACAGTGTGGTGATAGGATTTTAAGTGCGCCTCAAAAGGGTCGTTTTGTCACACGTTGTAGCCAACAGCTAATACCATTGTCACACGTAGCCAACAGCTAAGTCCGTTTCCAGACGTAGCCAACATCTAATACCATTGCCACACGTAGCCAACAGCTAATACTTTTGCCACGCGTAGCCAACAGCTAATTTGATTGCCACACGTAACCCAAGAGCGAATACCATTGCCACACATAGCCAACAGCTAAGTTTATTTCTACACGTAGCCAACAGCTAGTAACATTGTTACACGTAGCCAACATCTAATGCCATTGCCACACGTAGCCAACAGCTAGTACCTTTGCCACGCGTAGCCAACAGCTAATACCATTGACACACGGGTCAGCGGAAGGCGACGCGTTCGTTTATTTCTCTATTAGCAGCTTTCATACCATGTAATCACTTTTTGACCAGATTGCCTGCGCTAACAAAATATAGCCATGCCCTGCACTTGGCAGGCGGAAATTGATTATACCTATTTACAATATTGGAAGGTTTCTAAATTTATAGTTTTCAGGTGGTCAGCGAGGTGACGATAAAACAGAGTTTAAGCTCTGATTTCACCATGCAATTTCAGATTAACAAAGGATTAAAGGGCCGTTAAATATGTCAAAATGTACGCGTTTAACATCTAAAGTTAGATTTAACGGCCGGTTAATCCTTGATTAGTAACTAACTGAGCATGGTGAAATCAGCTCTAAAGGTCCTTGTAGGAAATAAGTTAACAGGCCGCTAACCGTCAATCAACTTCGACCTTTGTTTGATAGATTTTCAAACAAACATTTTATAACAAAAGCAGATGGAACTTGGGATCATAATCTGTTGCTGACGAGCAAGTTGAAGTGCAAAAGAAGAATCACTCTTCCAAAAAACTAACAAAAACATTGTTGTCTGAAACGTGTCATGTTATTGAATTCCAACTCTCCAGCGTCGAAGAAAGCAGATAAATTGGTCACCCGGGGAGGCTCTGTTTTTATTTCCATAGCCTATTCACTGCTCGTCGGGCCACTTTTACTTATAAAGCTGGCACGATATACATGCTAGTACCCTGGGGACTGCTCAAAACAATAAAAACAGTGGCAGAAGTAGATCTACATCATCCAGGCGAAAATAAAAGTTTGTATCTGCGTCATCATTATCAGCCTCAATAATTCACTGTTAGAATAGGCGTCCATGTTTGGGGGGCTTTCCGTAATTACCACGGTCTGCGGCGAACTCGATATCAAAGTCAAAGTCAAAAGGAATTTATTAAATTGAATCACAAGGATTTATTTGTTACGTCTTAAAGCTAGGTGAATGTAGTGCCAGTTCCACGCGAGCAAGCAGGCAAGAGGCACAATTTTACATGCCCTAATAGGGGAGTATAGCACTGAGCCTAGAAGAACAGGCAACAAACTTACAGCTTGGTTCCTGCAATGCAATGCAAATAATTAAAATTTTACATGGCCTCAATTTTTCATCAACAAAACACTATAACCCCTGTGTAATGTATGTAGAATAGGGGTAGATAGATAAACCAACACTGTGTGTAGGCATATTTCTGTCACGGCTCTTTGTCGAAATTTAAACGCGCTTGGCTACAGGAGCACATTTCGAGACTTATTATTTATACCCTGATCCCGCCTTACCAACAGGATATTTAATTGGCGACGAGTATAAATTAATTTCGCCAATAAATAAACTTTGTTTTTCATAAACCGAGCTGAGCTACACCAGTTTTCTGTATAAATGCAGTGTTCGTTGAAATATTGAAAGAATATCGCTCCCGACGCGAGATTGTCTTCGTATGTAAACAATCTTGATGGTTTCTCTCACCGATCGTTTTATTTGCCAACGGGTTGAAAAATAATGTTTTATTCAACTCGTTCGAAAAATAATAAAGAAAATTTATTTTTAGACACGATTCTACGTCACAGAGGATCGGTATTTATTTTCATATCAGACATTCAAATCTTGAACTGTAGTATGTTGAGTTTCCAATTGATTTTGATTTACAGATTGAATAGCTTTTATGCCGTCGTAATACGGTCCATATTTATCCATTATGTTTGTGGCAGCTAAGCGATGCTGAATAGGTGTTTACGCGATGGTATAACGAGCTTACATTGGCACGGCAGCCTCATCATGAATTTGTCCAAAAGATCATAGACAAAAACTCAAAGAAATAAGATGTAAAACCACAGAACTTATTTTTGAAAAATCGATATCTACCAAGTTCAGCAAAAATCTCATTTAGATCAAAACAAGTTTTCCTACTAAAAAGTTTGCGTACTTATGCAAACTTTTTAGTTAGGAAAGCGTTAGGTATTTTAGCAGTTGTTATTGCCTTAAAGCAAACAACTTACGAGTAATATAGAAATAAAATCTTACCTTGAGATTTTGCGGTAACAATCCAGTAGATATCGATCAATTAATTGTTACAGCGCCTCATTTATCAGCATTAGTAGAACTCGTCTATTAAATTGGTCCGTTCTAGCCATAGAATATCATTCTGTATTCTGTGGTCCTACCATAATACATTACCGCTGTAGTTCCACTATAGCTTCATTAGTCTATCGAGTGAGCGAAGCGAACGAAGATCTGTGACAACTTGGGCAACTTGGCTTTGTATTGTTAGAGCCTAATTATATCCAATTATATACAGCTCCTCATTACTTCATAGGTTTATTTACAGCATTATTACTTTCTCACCGCTGTCAGCCATGTTGGTTCTCGCATCCCGCTAAAAGGATGCTCTCTCTGTCCTTCCAGTATAGAGATGCCAACTATCCACTAAATCCGGTCTATTCTCTTGTCGTGACACTAGTTTCTTTTGAAACAGTGTGATGAAAGGATTTTAAGTTCACCTCAAGAGGCTCTCTTCGAGCATTTGAAACATGTATAGAACTTTTTAGGTTCTACGACATGCCAGTTTCCTCACAATGTTTTCCTTCACCGTTTGAGAGTACTGGCATGGTACTAAATCCGGTTTACAGTATGTATGTATGTTTACCCAAGCATAACTTTCGGTCCGATGATCCGATCTGCATAAAATGGTAGGTCGATAGGATATACTTGAAAAAATTACTGATTTATATGAGTTGAATCGGTTAATTGTTAAGACATGGGTAACATAAGGGCGAAAATAATTTCGTAACTCAAATCTATGGAATACCGAATTAAAATGAACGGGCACATTTTTACAAAACTTGAAAGTGACTGCTGCAGTTTTGTTGAGTAAAAACTATTTAACTTTGACTGTTTTGCTAGACACAAGCTTTAGATTCCGGACACTGTCGTTGCTCGGCCATGTTACTATTACCAAGAAAGATGGCGTTCGCACGGACACGAAATAAAAAAATACGCGTACATAGTCGCCGCTTCTATAAATATTAGATTCGATGGGATGCCGTCGACCTATGCCAAAACATAGAAAATATTGGTTTACTAGCAGTAAAACAACTTTGCGTTTCCTCTCGAAACGGAAACTGAATTTAAAGCTAAAACCGTTTTAAAGACTACTGAATAAAGATTTCAACCAAAAGGATAAAAATGAACTTGTTAAAAAAACGTTGATGTCCTCCGACTACAGTCGACGTGCAGAGCGTGTAGATTATCTAAACAAAAATCACGGGTTGTTTTATCTAGTGGATCCGCGCTCACTTCTATCTAATATACAAGGTGTTCCAATACTTGTACTTAAAACTTCAGGGGTCTAAAGTACCCATCAATATGAATAACTTATTCTAAGGAACCAACACTGATGTGAACGCGAAAAAAAAACAGCTTTTTCAAACATTTGTATAAGCAAATAAATGCCTGTCTATGTCTATGTAGGTGGGTTACAGAATGCAAAATTTAAAACTCAATGAGGATTCCGCGGTCACGTGGCTGAATGTTGTTGACGGTCGAACGCTCACTGACGTTGGTGTCGTGCGAGCTCTTTTTTGAGTGGGTTTTTGAATGAAGCCACGAGATTTCGCAACACGCACGCTAGGTGTGCTTATCCTGTCTGCTACAAAAACTTTGAAAAATGGCTGGAAAAATAGAATCCGCAGTACGTTTTCCGCAGGCGTTCTTTGGCAATGGCACCAACGTCAGTGAACACAATACAATACCTACAATCGCACAGAATCGCAATACAGTGTGCTTACTGCTTTCAGTGATTCTCGCTGTGCCCAAGACCCGACTCCTTTTACACACGCTCATGAAAATGTATGTTCGTATAAAGGAGACAGTAAGTAATATTTGTGAGCGGCGACGGCGCTTTAGATAATTTCTGTTTATTAATACGAGTCACTGGCTGGCGTTGCTTGAATCGTTTTTAAAGTAGTTAATTAGTTTGGTTTAACATATGAATAATAATTATATAGTTGGCTAAATACACTAATTACTTTCGTTCATTTATTTTGCACTCAGATTAATAACTCAAGTCTTCTTCTTACTGAGGTTTTCTTTCATCATGTGTAACCCCAAATATTTATTTTTAACAGGGGTCGCCTGCTATTAACCTATTAACTCTTAGACTAAGTATCATATATAGACGTAGTGTTACGGTTTTTTGGCGTGTCCGTTTTTTGTTAGTTTGTATGTATTCGCGTGAGTGACTAGAGAAGGGACAACTATGACTAACCTATCGATAGAAATAGAAATGTATGAAAAAGGCGTTTTAATTGGAATCCAACTTTTTAATTTTAACTGGTTGCTGACTTTTATTGCGAAAGCCCAAAACCATTATAGACACTGGAACACTATCATCGTCAATAATGTTTCCCACATTGCCCTAACCGTGAGAGCGATGTCCATCCCACTCGATACAATTTCTTATGGCCATTTCGTTCATGCATAAGAACATTTTGTAGGCTATCAGTTTTCACGCCTAACAGCTTTTATCCACTCCCGTCTTCATTCTGGGCATTTAAGAACCTAAAAAAATAATGTAAAATTTAACAAAAATTGATCCCTCGCGAGACGCCTATAAGGTGTGAAAAATTGAAACTACAACAGAACAGCCGGTCTTACCCACCGCATTAGATATTTCATATCAAAAACGGAAACTTAAATATTATCGATAAAGCTAAATTGGTCGGTGGAAGTACATCTCTAGAACAGAAGACTAAAACAATTCATTTTATTTTGCAATAATTAATGGGTTTACATCATTTTCACATAGGGAAATATGACTAGTACTAATAAAATGTAATTCCTACAGTCTTTATGGGAGAAAAAACGTATTTTTTTAGCATGAAAATAGAAAAAGAATATTACGTATCAAATGACAATTCCGGGTCTTTAACTCCTCCTTTTGTTGTTTTTGATACACAAATCACAGCTTCACAAGACATACTTTCACCTTTTCAAATATATTTTGCCTAGACAATAATAATTCTTTAAAAATTTTCATAATTTCTTACGCTACATCGCAATGTTGCTGCGAGTTTTTCAAAAACGTCAAAACAAGATCAAAACATTGCATCAACTGACGGCCACGATTTACGCAGACAGTGAGTGAGTAAGATGGAGTGAGTGAAGTTACATCTTCTTTTCTTTTACTCGTAGCTAGGCTACATGGGAAGAACAAAGATAGATGATCAATGTTTGATACACAGTTGAAAAAGGGTGTAAGTCTTATCGCTCCCTCCAGTATTATAGTACCTCCATGTATTAACTAGTACCCTGGCTACGCAAAATTCAAAAACTGACAGCAAAAATAATAAAATCCAAAATCTTGTGAAGAGGCTTTTTTATGTAATAAATGCCAAATTAAAGGTTCGTGAATTTTACTAGACAAACATAATACATGCAATGCCATATCGTTCCCTCGATCAATAAATACGAAAGTGTGTCCGATGTCAGTATGCTAATTAATAACAATGCCACACTGCAGGTATTCGCATGTCGTATTTTCAAATGCCCATATTCAATGAAATTATAAATATTCTGCACTAAAAGCATCCAGGACAGAAGCTGCTAGAATATTCTACTCCCTTGCCTACTGAATTTTAGTTTAGTGCACTGCGCAGGGGTCGATCACATTTGGACTGCTTATCTAATAAATTCTGTTGAGTAACCACAACTTGGACCAACAACTTGAATCTTGCTCAGATAGAAAACCATTAGCTTTTTTTCCGTAACCTATGTTACCCCACTGTTGGGCAAAAGATCCGAAGCCTTTTAGTTTTTAAGAGTAGTAGAGTAGTAGAGTAGTAGTGAGCTTGTGAAGGGCTCATCCGGGGATGTACTACCACCAAGCCTTTTTCTGCTATGTTTCGGTTTGAAGAATGTAGTTGCCGGTGTAATTACAGACACATGAGGCTTAACATCTGTATGCCTCAAGTTGATGGACGCAGGGCAGTGCACCGTAGGACACGTTCCTATCGTGCGTGACTTACGAGGCAATGCTTTGTTATAGGTGATTGTTACCACTTAACATCAGGTGGGCCATCTACTTGTTCCATCAACAAGCTGTATAAAAAAAACTCTCTTGCGAGTCTCTTCTCACCATCTCTTTGCAAAAGCGTTTAAAAACATCACCATTTTATCAGACTTTTTTTAGTCGAATATGATTGCAATATGTTACGTATGGTATACCAACTACCATGAACCCTTTAGTTTGAACGAATGCAAAATATGCACGTGTGTCAACAGTAATGATTAGTCAAAGTCAAAGTCAAAGTCAAAATGTATTTATTCAATAAAATCACAAGGATCACTTTGAAACGTCTTAAAGCTAG
Organism: Chloroclysta siterata; assembly: GCA_932294275.1. Classification (NCBI taxonomy): domain Eukaryota; kingdom Metazoa; phylum Arthropoda; class Insecta; order Lepidoptera; family Geometridae; genus Chloroclysta; species Chloroclysta siterata. The sequence continues at coordinate 15,418,949 of OW028588.1, forward strand.
GTGACTCTAGGTGCCAGTTCCACGCGACCAAAGCCTAGAAGAACAGGCAACAAACTTACGGCTTGGTTCCTACCGTTCTTTTGTATGATCCTTTTACAATGTAATAATATAATATATTATTGTATTATAATATATAATAATATATTTGATGGACGTGCCTTAAATTGTTAAGTTTAGATAGCTACTTACCATGTTGTGATCACTTAAGACCATGTACAAATGTCCCTAACTATTCTATATTTTACACATCTTCAAATGATCTTGAGGTGGTTAATGCCAAAAGATTTTTTTTTCCAAACTAGCTGATGTAACAAGCAGATGGCCCACCTGATGTTAAGTGGTAACCAATCACCTATAACAAAGCACTGCCTCGTAAGTCACGCACAATAGGAACGTGCCTTACGACGCACTGCCCTGCGTCCATCAACTTGAGGCATACAGGTGCTAAACCTCATGTGCCTGTAATTACACCGGCAACCACACTCTTCAAACCGAAACACAGCAACGCTGCTTGGCGGCAGAAAAAGGCGTGGGGGTAGTACTTCCCCGGACGAACCCGACACAAAGAGCTCTACTACTCTTAAATAAGAGATGATTAGCTATCCGTGCCGTAACCATTTTTTTATAGTATGCGTAGGTGCACGGACCTTCCGTATATGCAGTATTCCAAATCAATGGCGTGCTGAAGGATATAGAAACGAACAAAATGTTCCGCACATCTGTTACCGATTTGGCTGCATTCATTTATTCGGAAATATTTGGAATTTTGTAACACAGTCCAGCCAGTTATTTTTAACACGGCCGTAAAAGGAATTATTTAAAAGTATGTTACAAACTCTCGAAACTGATGTGATGTTAGGTATGCATCAAATAATAGCTTACAGTTTAATTCGTAGAGCACTGGTGGTCTAGTGGTCGCGGTCCCGTCTTCCGATCCTAAGGTCGTGGGTTCAAACCCGATCATGCACCAATGAGTTTTTCTGTTCAAAAAGGTATGTACAGTGAGGAAACTAGCATGTCGTAGAACCAAAAAAGATCTAAAAGTGTTGAAAGTGCTCAAAATGTGCCTCTTTGAGGCGCACTTAAAATCCTTTCACCACACTGTTTCGAAAGAAACTAGTGACACGACAAGATGAAGTTAAGTAGTTTTTTTTTAAGAAAAACAGTAAAATAATTAAAAAAAAATATCAGTTTGCCTACTAATAATCAATAATAATCACTTTATTCATAATTATTAAAAATATATGTCGGAGTAGATTCATTTAAGAGAACAACTTAAAAATACTTTTGAAAAAAAAAAGTAGTATTATCTACCTCGGTGATTAGACAATATAGGTTACCTATAAATACAATCTACGAGTACATTATAACCGATAAATACGACCTATAATAATGGCTCATGTCCTATGCACTGCGTCTATTATCTCTGGTCACAAGTGCCTGTAATTGCACCGGCATCCATACCCCTTCAATCTGAATACAGACGTACAAACATCACTGATTGAGAATACAGCAGTACAAACATCACTGATTGACGGCAAAAACATGAGGTGGTAGTGCTTGTAATTACAGGCAACCACACTCTTCGAACCGAAACACAGAAACGCTGTTTGGCGGCTGAAAAAGGCGTGGTGGTAGTACTTCCCCGGACGAGCCCTTCACAAAAGGCTCTACCACTCTTGAAAAAAATATTTGAAAAATTCTCTCCAATTTTCCTTCTATTATTCCTTACACGTAGCTGGTCACAAAATTCAGTTACGAAAACGCACTTAGGGGAAAATCGGACTGTCCGGATATAAAGCATTTTTTTTGGGATCAGTAAAAAATCAGTATTTTTAATAATCATGTAAATGCATTTTTTTATACAACTATCTGTTGGAGCAAGCAGATGACCCACCTGATGTTAAGTGGCTTATATGACCTATAACAAAGCATTGCCTAAGTCATACACGATAGAAACGTGACTTTCTATGCCGTAGGCCGTGGGTTCGATCTCCACCGAGAACAAACATTTGTGTGATGAACATAGATGTTTGTTCTCTGTCTGGGTGTTATACAATATTTTAAGTATGTATTTACAAAAAAAAAGTATATAAATAGTATATCAGCTATCTGTACCCCAAGTATGAGTTTTGTTTACGATATTTCGTTTTTCGTTTTCGTAAACGTAAAACCAAAAACGAAATATCGTAAGCAAAACTCATACTTGGGGTACTGGTTCCCATATTACAAGCTTTGGCTTAGTTTGGGATGGTGCTTTGTGGAATGTCCATCAATATTTTGCCTCGTCCGTTTCATAAACTTTAGTGGAGATGGTGCCATTAGAATATGGCCAGTATTTGTTAATAATATGTACAGGGACAAAAATAATAATATATTTACAATCACGTGATACAATCGCACAATGATTGTCACAATGATTTATTGTTACAATGTTTCATGGTGATTTAGGAGATAAGTACAGTTCAAATAAATAAAAAACAGTATTTATTATTGAATTTGTCTTCAGTGAATCGACACGTCTCTTAATATTCAGCTATCAAGTTATTTCTAATTTAAAATAATTCAAAATATCTATGAAAATAACACAAATAGTGCTTCCGTCATCGAGAACTTTATCTGCCGAAGGCTATTGCACAGTACTATAAAGACATTAATATTTATTTATTATATTTTAAGTAGTAGAGTGACAAAATAAATCCATAAATTTAGACAATTAAACAAGTGCTTTATCTTATTTAATTTGTAATAATCGTAGTATCGCATTCGTACAACTGATGTAATATTAATTCAGTGAAATGAAATTCAATTATTTACTGCGAGAGACACAGTTCCATGGCGGGAGGCGACTCGCTGAGAAACATTTTAGGTAAGAAGACACTGAATTCGTTAAGCTTGACAAACAGCAAATAATTTGGACATACAAAAGAATGACGCCTTTAAATTTGTCTATTCAATCCTTGTAATTGATAATTTAAATTTATTATATTATACTTAAAACGTTTTCGATCTCTGATCCTATTCGAGGCATATTTAATTTAGTTTTAGAACTTTAATTTTTTTTTAGACTTTCTGGGCTTGGGTTTGAGATTATTTATTTATCTTAAAAATAAGTTCAATTTTCACATTACTTGTGTAATGCATAATTAGGTATGAAACAAATTGGGTATATTATAACAAAAACGACTGAATGTATGGCCCTAGACAATTATTTGAATACACTTACAAAATAATTATTATAATAAATAACTATTGCGTGCCGAAACAGCTCGAAGCAAATTTAGTATCTCGATTTTAAAAGGTTTTAACCTTTGCTGGTTAAGAGGCTGATAACGATCAAACAACTTTACGCTCGCACATTTAAAATGTTTTCGAAGGGCTCCTTTTTCTGCCGCCAAGCAGCGTTGCTCTGTTTCGATTTGAAGAGTTTGTTTGCCAGTGAAATTACAGGCACATGAGGCTTAACATCTGTATGCCTCAAGTTGATGGACGCAGGGCAGTGCACCGTAGGGCACGTTACCATCGTGCGTTGCTTACGAGGCAAGCTTTGTTATAGGTGATGGTTACCACTTAACATTAGATGGGAAATCTGCTTGTTCCACCAGCAAGTTGTAAAAAACATTTACAGCGTTTTTTTTGGCATCTCGAAATGTCACTAACTTAAAATTATTCTGTTGCTTTTATATTGCAACAATATTATGCTTATTCATTTAATTTCTAATGAAATTTACAGCGTTTAGGTAAGCGTAGTGTAGAACGCCCTCCAGCGAGGTGGGGCAACGATCTGCGAAATGTAGCTTGCAAACACTGGATGAGAAGAGCCGAAGGCCGGGCTCAGTGGCACGTCTTGGGAGAGACCTACGTCCAGCAGATGACTATTATAGGGTGATGATGATAATTATATTGTACAGGTTGCTTGGGTACCAAATAAAACCCTTAGTTCGAGTAACGTCCACCTGGGTCGGCCAGCTGGAATCGAGTGCCCCGACGACCGTGCGTTTCGTCGCTACCCGCCCATGCTTGCGTACCCAGTCAGCGCGCATAGTTTAATATTATACACTACAATGATGAACAAAACATTATTTTGAACCAGATGCTGGTGGATCCTAGGTCTGCTGCTGCTCTTCGGTTCAGCAGTGGCCGTCATCTTCGTCACCATCCAGCGGTTCCTGTCAAACCCCACGTTCATAGCGCAGAATGAGCTAGTCAAAAGCACCTGGGACTTTCCTTCTGTCATCATCTGTCCAGAAGTTATTTTTCCTGAGTGGAAAATAAATCAGTTTTTGAACGACATGTGAGATTATTTTATATCATTTGAGCAGTACCTGAAATCTGGGTTTTGTTTTTTATTATATGTATCGTCAGGCCGTTTTTGTATGGGTTCTCGTTAGTTCTCAGAACGCCCGAGAGAGGCGCTTATCGAGTCTTCTTCATACAAAATCGGCTTGACGACACAGAAAACGAAAAATAAAACTTATAAAATAACCTGTATGTGACAAAAGCGGTAAATAAAAACATCGAAATAAGTATGTTTTTACTAAACTTTACACAATGCATTAAACATTGCACTTTATGATAAAATAACTGTTTCACACGCCCTAAAAATATATTTTTAAGGTACCATAAACCTAGATTGAGTGTTATGGCTGCTACTTTATTGTTTTCAGTTATTGAATATTAATTTCACGTTCGTTTTATATTTGTATTTATTTATTTCATGGGCAATTCGGAGATCTTACGGCCGGTTTTTGAAAGCCCGATCAAAACTATTCATATTCATTTATTTCCTCTTTACACATGTAGCATGTTCTTAGATATGTCAATTTGTACAATATAGGTAATGTTTTTTCTTAAAATAACTTAAAAGTAGGAAAGTAAAGCACACAAAGTTAAACATTAAAATAAAGACAGTAGGTAGGTATATAAATATACCTAAAATAATGTAACCGCATGTCAAGTCACTTGCTATATAATTTGATGTAATAGCTGAAATGGCGAGTGACTTGACATCCGATTAGTTTTGATCGAACTTTCAGAAAGCGGCCATGAATATAGTATTTTTTTTGAGTTAGTGCAAGTACAAGTATAAGAGATCTGCAGTTTGGAGTTCGATATAACTGCAGAGAATTATATTTAATGAAGTTTAATATAAATTGAAATAGAATGTTATTTCTTACTTCAGGAAAACTCCACCGCACCTGAACACCAGCTATATAAAAAGTACGATATACCAGCTGGCAGCGTTCTTCTCCCCCGACGTGCTGTACAACACGACCGATCTGGAGAACCTGGAGAACTTCCTAGAGTACAACGCAGTGGACGTGGACACTGCTGGACGGCTCCTCACCGGGTCTTGTGAGGAAACTTTGATCAGGTCAACATAATTAATAATTATTCAAATGTTAACGTACACATAGTAACATATTGACAACACAGCTCAGTTGATAGCAGCTCTGCGTTCTGCGCTGTAGGCATTATGATTCTCTTCTATGTATCATTCTTGACCACTGGAATTATAATTAATTACTAGTGGTTGCATTAAAATACTCAAATATAATTGCTCCTATTACAGATGCCGCTGGCATAGCGAAATAGTGAACTGCTCCGAAATATTCAACATGGAACTAACAGGAGACGGCTACTGCTGTGTCTTCAATGGACGATCCATCAAAAGGTTCGTGAGTGGATCGCCGATTTCAGCAATATGAAATAAAACGAAGCGGTGACACTGAATACTAGTAGCTCTCTTTGTAAAGAGCTCGTCCGGGGAAGTACTACCACCATGCCTTTTTCTGCCGCCAAGCAGCGTTGCATGTTTCGGTTTAAAGAGTGTAGTTGCTGGTGAAGTTACAGGCCACATGAGGCTTACCATATATATGCCTCAAGTTGATGGACGCAGAGCAGTGCATCATATCGTTTCTATCGTGTGTGACTTACGAGGCAATGCTTTGATGATTGTTACTACTTAACATGAGGTGGGCCAATAGCTAGTTTCATCAGCAAGTTTTATTAAAAAAATGGAAAAATTATGCTATTCTTCCTTTTCAGACAATTTAAAAAATATGACGCGAAGAAATACAAAACAAGGTATGCTGGCTTCACAAGTGGTCTGATGCTGGCCGTCAACCAATCACAGATACCCTACTCTGTGGACCTCTCGTACAAATGGGTAAGTAGCTCTTTGCTCTCTGATATTTTTGAATATCTCGAATCACACACACAAATATTAAATGCGATCGGCACCACACTGCTTCATTATAATATCATATTATATTGTAACAAGGATCATACAAAAGAACGGTAGGAACCAAGCCGTAAGTTTGTAGCCTGTTCTTCTAGGCTTGGTTGCGTGGAAATGACACCTAGGTTCATCTAATACTCTCAAACGGTGAAGGAAAAACTATTAAAACATCGTAAGGAGACCGGCATGTCGTAGAACCTAAAAAGTTCTATAACATGTGTCAATTGCTCGAAAGGAGCCTCTTGAGGCGCACTTAAAATCCTTTCACCACACTGTTTCGAAAGAAAATAGTGACACGACAAGAGAAGAGATCCAGTTTTAAGACGGTTTAAAGTGATCCTTATGATTTACCTAAATAAACTGAAGAAACCTTTGACTTCGACTTGTAACGAACGATTTCAGCTAGCTCTTCGAAGCAGTAACCATTTTGTTGAAACTTCTATCAACGGCACCCCGCTGAACCCCGGCTCGGAGCAGTGGGCTTCGGTGCGCGTGCAAAACTTCCAGATAGACGAGGATGCTCGCGGCCTGAGCGATGATCTGAAAGGATGCCGTATGCGCTCGTATCCTTTGGAGTACTTTCCATATTACTACCGGTATACTTTTCTTCTAGACTAACCAAACGCTTGTAAAAAAGATAAAAGCTTTAAATCTTTTATTTTTATATTTTTGGACTATCTACTAGCCCAATCTAGCACTGGTGGTCTAGTGGTAGCGGCGCCGCCTTCCAATCCTAAGGTCGTGGGTTCGAAACCGGTCGTGCACCAATGAGTTTTTATGTTCAAAAAATTATGTGCACAATGCTCTAGAAACTACTCTCAAACGGTGAAGGAAAACATCGTGAGGAAACCAGCATTTCGTAGAACCTAAAAAGTTCTATAACATGTGTCAAGTGCTCGAAAGGAGCCTCTTGAGGAGCACTTAAAATCCTTTCACCACACTGTTTTGAAAGAAACTAGTGACACGACTAGAGAGAGAGCCCAATCTAAACCTATCCCCTTTATATTCTTGACAAAGTTCAGCGCTATCTAGTCTCAAACTAGACAAAGCTTGTGCCATAGCTGATAGATATAATATACTTTCGGCAGTCTAATTGTCCGCCATTTTGCTTTATTTTCGAAAGGGCGGCTACGGGTGATTAGTACAGCTTAGCACCAAAAATAAATGAAATATGGGGTAATAAAAAACAAAATGGTAGACAGAAGGCAAGCCAGCCTCCTTTCTATAACCTTAAAATCTTTGGAAATTTGCGTTTGGCGCTATATAAATCATTTATGTTTTTACATGCAGGCGGTACTGCCTAGTAGAATGCGAGATGCGCCGGGCCATGCAGTGGTGCAACTGCGTCCTAAGCGTTCACCCCCTGCCCAAGGGCGCGAAGTACTGCAAAGCACATAACCTGAAATGCGCACAACGCGCCAAAGGTAACACACCACAGTTTTCATTGCAGGCTTTTTTTAACTTACAGGTCTAACGTTTCGAATACAGTCGTAAAATAGACACGGGTTAGGCAATTTTTTCATTGCTTTGTATACGTGCATTTTTAGATCCAATTGTTGTGTTCAGACGTCTGTAAAGGTATATCAACGTTTTATTATGATTGAGAATGAAAATGGAAAACTCGCGATGTTCCTGCTTCAAAGGACCTCTTGACTCACTAAATACCGGCAGCCTAGATACGATCCCCGATACGTCATCAGCCTACTCAGCCTGTTAATTTCAACTTTGGATTTTATAAGATGGTGTTGGTGCTGGGCAAGTCAATGCCACTTGAATACACCATACCGTAAAACAATAGCATTTTGTTTGCAGTCATGGGTAAAAATATATGTCTAAAAGATCTAAGTAGGTATTTTTTTTTACAGTATCATTCGACAGTGACCAATGCTACTGTCCATCGGCGTGTGACGTTTCGACTGAGTACTTCACGTCATTTAGTTTCCATCTGTTGCGTAGTTCTCACCCGGTAGATGCAATTTAGTAAGTTTGATTTTATATTACTTGCTTTTGTAAGTATATGGACCACCTGATGTTTAGTGGTAACTATCACCTATACCAAAGCACTACTTTGCAAGTTACGATGTACTGACCTACGTCCGTTTAACTTAAGGCGTACAGGGCTGATGTGCCTGTAATTTTACCGACACCCAAACCCTTTAGGTAACCTCTTCTTCTTTTTCTTCTGCTTCTGCTTTTGATGATGGCAGAAATTGTCATGGTAGGTAGTACTTTACATAGATTGCCACTACTGGCGTAGTACCTAACGGAGCTTGTTTGAGGATAAAATGTTGTAATCGTCAACACCAGGCCTCTGGGCCTCATGTCTGCTTAGTGGCTCATTGTTGGTTTCAGTGACGGACTTAACTTTAGTACAGTTACCATCGTGAGAACGTTTTTGGAAAATCGTAAGGAGCGTACCTACGCCCGCAGGTCCTACTTCAAAAGAACGGACTTGTTTGGTAAGCTAACTAAAAGTATCACCTTCGTTATATTCCTGTCCATTTTCAAAATTATATTTTATTTATTGTGACCTATGTTCACTGATAACCAAGTAAGTTACTCTTTATCTTAAAACGTAACCGAACAGGTATTGGGGGCTCGCTGGTGATGTATTTTTTTTATAACTAGCTTTTGGAACAAGCAGATGGCCCAGCTGATATTAAGTACTAACCATCACCTATAACAAAGCAATAACTCGCAAGTCATGCACGATAGGAACGTGCCTTGCTCCCATCAACATGAGGCATACAGACGTTAAGCCTCATGTGCCTGTAATTTCACCAACAACCACACTCTTCAAACCGAAACACTGCAACGCTGATTGGCGGTAGAAAAAGGCATGGTAGTACTCCCCCGGACAAACTTCCACTTAACATCAGGTGGGCCATCTGCTTGTTCCATCAACTAGTAGTATAAAAAAAACCACACACAAAGAGTTCTACTACTCTTAATATATGATTATTTACAGCACAACTGGGAGGAGTCTTCAATTTATTCTTCGGGTGTAGCATCCTGACGCTCCTGGAGTTAGCAGTTCTTGGGTTACAATTGCTTAAAAAGTCTGCCTGGTAAATTTAATTGTAATTGTCATGTAATCTTTACGTCATAATATGGGCACGTATGGGTACTAATTTTTATTGATATCGTAAAAAAGTTTTAGAAATCACTGCACAAGTGAGGTAAGCCTATATTGGCAATCTAATTTATAAGTATATAGTTGAAATAATTTTGTCGTGTGGTTTTTTTATTTATTTATTTATTTTCAGTTTAACTAATTGTAACCTTAGAAATTATACAATAAAAAGATTTTAAAGTGTTTATTCTTTAGATCTCAAAGTTACTTATCAGTTGTAAATTTTAATTTTGTAATTGATAACTTTGGAATCGATCTCCTCCGCACACATTTTTAAATACGATCTTTTTTCTCAGTAACAAATTGTGGAATTGTTTCATTCTACCAAATACAGAAACCATACATTAATTCGACTAAGATTTCAATCTTCTTTGTTACGTCTAAGTATAGATCATATTAAATGTCATATAGCATGTGTCATTTGTTATCATTCTCATCTTGCGTCATTATAACCAAACTACGAACGAGTTTGAGGTTATTAAAGTGGTCTACAGCTTCGATGATATCGCTTCGATGTCGAGTAATACTACGTACTCAGAGTTGTAATTGGGGCCTAATCACGAACGAATTTGACGTCATTCGCGTAAATGTAATTAACTCCAACAAAACAAGGTTGAATATCGGTACGATACGTTAACGCCACAAATGTCAAAATTAATTCGTGATTAGGCTTCTGAATATTAATGAATATTGGTGGAATTTCCACACAGACTATCTAGCCCACAGCTCAGCAAAGCTTGTAATATACCAGATAGCTGATATAATACTTTTGTGTTTTTTTTTTGTAAATAGGTACTTGTTTATAATCTAAAACAACACCCAGAATGAGAACAAATGAAAATGTTTTGATTATTTTGAAATATCTTAGTTCATTAGACAAATGTTGGGGAATCGTGGGGATCGAACCCGCGGCCTAGAGCGCAAAAAGCAGAGCTACCTACAACCAACTGAGCTGTGAGGTCTGTCTAGTAGTAAGTGTTTATATTTATATTTTATCCCTAAATCTAAATAGTACCTACCTAACTTGACATTTCCATTATAAATTCACTTATTTTTAATTTTTTTATTGTCATCATGTTTTATTTCAATTTTTTTTTATTTTTTTATTATTATGAATAAACCGTCCTTTGACTACAATCACACCTCATGGTAAGCGACGATTTAGTCGACGTTGGAGCAGAACGGTCTAGAAGACATCTATTCACTCTAGCCTTGAAGAGATTTAGATTGTAGTGGTCAGGAAAAACAGACGACGGTAATGAGTTCCACTCCTTAGCAGTTCGCATAATGTAGCTAGAAGCAAAACGCTTAGTGCGAATAGGTGGTATGCTAACCAGATATGGATGATAACCGGCCTTGCGCCTACTAGTCCTGTGGTGGAATGGTGATGGCGGTATAATATAGTAAGTATATTTGTTTTATCTTAATTCAATTTTATTTTGCTTGATTTTAATTTAAATTGATTTTATTTTTTATCTGTACCTGTTTATATGTTTTTAAGCTGGACTCGTGTGACTCAAGCAAACCTTAACACCAAAATATGTACCTAGTTTCATAAACAATAAATATATTTTTATCTTTTTTCTTTTTTATACCTTAAGTTGATGGACGAAGGGCAGTGCATCGTGGGGCACGTTCCTATTGTACGTGACTTACGAGGCAATGCTTTGTTATAGGATGGTTACCACTTAACATCAGGCGGTCCATCTGCTCGTTCCATCAGATAGTTGCATAAAAAAAGTCTTGAAGCCAAATCGAAAGAGCTTTAATTCTGAAAAAGCTGTTTTCAAATAAACGGTGCATTTAATGACGAAGAACAGAATCAATTGACTTTTGTACAGCTATGTTAATTCCGTACAAACTCCGGGGTAGTTTAAAATTCTCAACTTAGGCAGCATTAAAATTCTACGCTTTTGTTCTCAACTCTTAGATGGAAGAGCTTGACTAACGAATAAATATTTAAACTTTTCGCTACTACAGCCAAATTGTATTATTGATTCAAGACTGTTAATCTTACTACAGTACTTTGTACACTCAATATTATATTAAGCCCTCAGAAAAGCTAAGCTTGTACCTACTATGGGAACTAGGTAACTCTCTCTCTTGCCGTGTTACTAGTTTCTTTCGAAACAGTGTGGTGAAAGGATTTTAATTGCACCTAAAGAGGCTCCTTTCGAGCACTTGACACAATCAAATATAATAGAACTTTTTAGGTTCTACTACATGCTGGTTTTCTACAGCGCAGATGGCAGAGCTACTACCATCTCAGTTACTAGAGTAGTTAGATGTTGATGGCTAATGAGGATAATGAAGGTATAGTGTGGTTTTTTTACCATCAAAAATATAAGCCCGAATAGGATCATTATATATTTACATACGAATACCTACCATACCATGGTGTCAATTTACATAAAAAAACCGGCCAAGTGCGAGTCGGACTCGCGCACGAAGGGTTCCGTACCATTACTTATCTATAAAAACGGCAAAAAAATCCCGTTTGTTGTATGGGACCCCCTTAAATATTTATTTTATTCTGTTTTTTTAGTATTTATTGTTATTAGCAGCAACAGAAATACATCATGTGTGAAAATTTCAATTGTCTTACTATCACAGTTCATGAGATATCATGGTCCGCCTGGTGACAGACGGACAGACAGACAGACGGACGGAAAGCGGAGTCTAAGTAATACGGTCCTGTTTTACCCTTTGGGTACGAACCCTAAAAATGTGCAACTAAACTTAAAAATACCTTTTGCCTATTCAAGGCAGTGGCTGCCGAATTGTCGACTAATGAACAAAGTTAATGATGATCCCGCCGCGAATATACACCCTCGATTTAATTAAAATACTATCGGCAACTTTCCGCCACTCACAGTTCTATAGCTAACTGGGAATAGCTAGTTCACATATCCCTGCAAAGCTTAAATTACGCGGGAAATAGGCACAACCATAAACCAAAAACCAAGCGTTCTTTGACTCTCACGACGATTAACGCATCATAGAGATCTGTACTATTAAAGGTCAGTACCCCAAGTATGGGTTTTGTTTTTGTTTTTCGTAAAGCCCGGTCTCCACCGCGAAAGGGTAATGAGCGATAAATGGTTAGCGGAACGGACTCCTTTTCAATGAAATAGGTTTACATTTCCACCAACAAAGAGTTTTATCTTTTGATTTCCACTGCAAAAGGGAGAGCACTGGTGGTTTAGTGGTAGCGGCCCCGCATTCCGATCCTAAGGTCGTGGGTTCGAAACCGGTCGGGCACCAATGAGTTTATCTCTTCAAAAATTTATGTGCACAATGCTAGTACTCTCAAACGGTGAAGGAAAACATCGTGAGGAAACCGGCATGTCGTGGAACCTAAAAAGTTCTTTAACATGTATCAAGTGCTCGAAAGGAGCCTCTTGAGGCGCACTTAAAATCCTTTCACCACACTGTTTCGAAAGAAACTAGTGATACGACAAGAAAGAAGACTGCAAAAGGAAAAAGAGCTGAGCGAGTTCATTTCAACACTTTCTGCTCGCTCAGTCCTTTCCGCTCGACTATTAGTTGGTGGAAATCAAGTATGCAGTTTATTCTTGCGAGTTAAACGGAGTCCTTAATGGCTCCGCTCCGCTCGCGGTGGAGTCCGAGCTTAACGTCAGGCCTTTTTACCCGAATGCCGAATGCTATGATACAATTTTTTATATATTTTTTATATTAATTTATTGACCTGTACCTAAGATTAACCTTTTTATAAGCAAACAAAACAAGATAGACAAATTCTGTAGTTTCCGAATGTGTTCGAATAGCCCTACAGAGGCAGCACCTACCACGAGTACTACCAGTTGTGAATCTATTCGCTATCTCATCTGTAAATGAAGTGAGGTAGCTGTCTTGTAGCAACTGCATTGAACTCTAATCGATAGTCGGTGAGATTAGTTAAACTACTAATGGCTGGGTGGTAAACCATAAAGTATTCATGAATGTTTTTAGATAACTAATTTTGGTTATTCGTGCGTGGCAATTATTATAGCACTGCTGGTCTACGGGTAGGCATTGGCCTTCCAATTTTAAGGTTTTTATTTCGATTGTATACATTATGATTTTTTGTATGTCCTATCAAACGGTGACGTAAAACATCTTGGAAGCCTTTGGCTTACTTAGTTCCACACTTATCGACCATGTCTTTCCTGTTGATTGAGGTCAACTATAGTCTATATAGGTGCTTTGTGAGTCTAGTTTAGATTTAACTAGCTGCCACCCGCGGCTTCGCTCGTTTCTGGCGTTCTCCCAATTATTGGGTTCGGAATGTCTTCTACCCCGTAATTTTTGAAGAAACTTTGTCAGCATTAATTAGGCTACTTTTGTTTTCTTAAAAGTGATTTTTTTTCCGTAGGAGCATCTTCACTCATATTAACTTTCAGTCTAAAGAAATCAGACTATCAGCAATTACGACGATAAATAATGACCCGCTACCAACTTCGACTATATTCTTACCTAATGGGGATTTTCTAGTCTAAGCCTTAACGGCACCTGTTCACTCTTACCTGAATAGGAAACACAGACGAAAGAGTATTGTCACGACGGAGTGGAACTAATTTTAGAGCTGTACGCGAGACGGTTAGGTAAATAAGTAAACGAGTTTTTGTTCTAAGATGAAAGTACCTACCTACCAAACTGCTCAAAGTTTCGATCCTGGAGAAACATAAATAACAAGTAACTTGTGTAACAAGACGAAAACGATACGATTTTAAAAGTCGTTATGAATAAATTGTGCCAGTCTGGATTCCGGCAGATCCCAATATTTATGGCCAAACTATGGCGGCGGGGGCATTTTCGTTCAAGTTCTGGCAACTCCGGGGACCTAGTAAGGCAGGTCTGGATTTGTTCTTCCCCACTCCATTCGGGGATTTCCCCCGAGTTATTATTCACAGCAGGACGGTGACGTTGATATTGTAACTTTTGCAATATTTTATTCGGAATCCGGGGGCTCTGCTCTACACGTTTAGACTAAACTTTCTGATACAAATTTCGCTTCAATCTTTTGCTAAGTAAGTTTGCGGTAAATTGGACTGTCTTTATCACAATGTGAGTTGGCCTTTTCGGATATTGGTAAGTACCGAAACTTTTCAGGGCTTCTCGAGTCTTTGTTACCTACGTATTTCACATTACGTACCGACGTAGGTATTGTTCGTTTGTTCGTAGCGTCAATGGTATTATCCTACTCCCCAGACCAAGGAGAGCAGAGACTTCAACTAATAATTGGCTTTGAGGATTAATTTCACTATTTCGCATGAAATGCCGCTAAATGATATTCCGATAAACCTTATTCGATAGCAAACGTCACATTATTTAAATGCACTGTTTCTTCATACTAGGAACTTCACTGGTAATAGGTATGTTGGTAAAGTAAAAAAATATTCTTGCAATCTGGTGTTACAGTGTACATGGGTTCGCTTATCAGAAGATCGAGTTTGACTGGTTTAGTGATTGAGCCATAAACATCCCGACATTATCGGCCGGTGTCTGAAAGCCCGATCAAAACTAATCGGATGGCAAATCACTTGCTATCTCTATCTAATTCGAAGTAATAGCTGAAATGGCGAGTGACTTGACATCCGATTAGTTTTGATCGAGCTTTCAGAAACCGGCCGTAAAACTTTCGAATTTTTATATCAGTAAATTAGGATATTTTGGCTTCTTTAGATTTTAATATTGATAATGTAACACCACTAACGTTCGTTAGTAATAAATAATTCTTATAAAGTTTCAGAGAACCGCATCTTTGTTTAAAAAAAAGTCCAAACAGACAGGACGCCTCATTATTCAAATTCTTGTAGCCTCCATCAGAAAACAAACGCAAAATAATGTTGTTTTTGCTAAACGGACAATTTGTTCCCTTTGTCCAGCCCCAAGGCATGTCTGAACAGCTAGAGGCGTAAAAAGCACAAATATATAACATCAATGAGAAAAACATTCGCATTTACACCTCGCAAAACAATAAGGTTTTAAAGGGCCGGGTCCCTATGCTCCCTTCTCGAGGATTTACGTCGTGGAGCGTACTGTATCAGCAGCTAGTCCCGGTCCGGGAGCCTGAGATTCATAATTTATCTTACATCTGTCATCATAGCAAGTATATAAGCCAGTTACGCTAAAAATTGTAGCATGGAATTTCGGCGCGAAAGCAGAACTTATTTTTAACCAACTTGAAAAAAGAAGGTTCTCAATTCGAGTATTTTTCTTGTACCTATATTTGTTACGCGATTACTCGGCCAATTAAGAATTGTCTATGATGTTTTTTTTTTTTGGTTTTGTAGGTCTCACTTCCGAGGTGATCCCATATAGGTAATGGTCGAAATTGATTCAGCGCTTTTTGAAAAAAATATTTCACTGACGTTTTGGTTTGTGATTCCCTTCACCAATAGTTTAGTTTTGTGTTTTTCCATGTCTTTGAAGTCGGTTTAGTTTTTTTGCAAAAAAGTGCACACAAATATATAGACATTTTGGTAACCTAATATTCCGAAAACTGTAATTCCGAATCTTAAATTTTAGTTGAGAACTTGAATCTATGTGCCCAATACCAAAGGTTTATGATTTTAGCATGATATTATATATACCTCTAGATAGAGCACTAGTGGTCTAGTAGCGTCCCCGCCTTCCGATCCAAAAGCCTGGGTTCAAAACCGGTCGTGCAACAATATTTTTTTCTGCTCTAAAATTTATGTGCACAGTCCCAGTACTCATAAACGCTGAAAGTAAATATTGTGAGGAGACCGGCATATCGTAGAACCTAAAAAAAATCTATAACATGTGTCTAGTGCTCAAAAGGAGCCCTTTGAGGCGCACTTAAAATCCTTTCACCACACTGTTTCGAACCGACACGACAAGAAGAAGCATACAGCTCAAAAGGAGCCCTTTGAGGCGCACTTAAAATCCTTTCACCACACTGTTACGAACTGACACGACAAGAAGAAGCATAGAGGCATGCGCTCCTGCGCTATGGTGTAATTCTTGCATGAGCTCTGGACCGCAGTACACGCACGGTCGCTTCGCAGCCTTTATTCGTAACTGGATTTGTGTAATTCTGTCGTGTAATCATCCTGCATTGTTTTGTTTCGGGCACCAGAACATGAACGCGTTTGTTTTAAATGTTAATATATGCACGGTGTTTTGAACCATGAAATGATAACGGTTGGATGAAGGTATTTTTAATGCCCATAAAGTAAGTAAGTTTGTTGCCTGTTATTCTAGGCTTGGTCGCGTGGAACTGGCACCTAGATTCACCAACCTTTGATTCAATTGAATAAATACGAGTACCTTTGAATCAGTTAGGTACTTCTCAATTATTAATGTTTAATTAATTACTATATTCTATTCTAATACATGAGACCTCTTTGCCTCCCTGAAGTTGAGAGAAAGTATTGTTCAAAACTATTGGAATTATGTTTACGCTAATTATGTTTCTGATTTGGATGAAACTTTCAATTGTTATGCTATATACATATCATTTAAACCTCCTGGTATCACCACGAGAGGAACTACAAGCTAGTTCTTTAATGAATGAATTCCCTTTTTTTTTTATACAACCAGCTGATGGAACAAGCAGATGGCCCACCTGATGTTAAGTGGTAACCATCACCTATAACAAAGCATTGCCCCGTAAGTCACGCACGATAGGAACGTGCCCTACGATGCACTGCCCTGCGTCCATCAGCTTGAGGCATACAGATGTTAAGCCTCATGTGCCTGTAATTACACCGGCAACCACACTATTCAAATCGAAACACAGCATTGCTGCTTGGCGGCAGAAAAAGGCGTGGTGGTAGTACTTCCCCGGACGAGCCACACACGAAGAGCTCTACTACTCAAAAAATTATAATTGCCAATTGCAGGCTTTCACAGCACTACCTATAAGTTTTCAACAGCACATTTTAAATGATTAATTCCTTACAATCGGTGCCAGCGCGCGCTGATACAAACACACTGGGAGCTAATAGCGCTATCGTGATTCGGCTAAACCATAATTCGATTTGTACGTGCCTGACTAGCCGAGGTGACTTTACGAAACGTGTACCTACTTACAGTTTGCAAATGTTTCTTTGGTATATGCTAGCTTTTTTTTATACTACTACTTTCTGATAGAACAAGCAGATGGCGCACCTGATGTTATGTTAACCACCACTTACATAACAAAGCAGTGGTTCGTAAGTCACGCACGATATGAACTTGCCTCACGATGCACTGCTCTGCGTCCATCAACTTGAGGAACAACCCTCAGAGGCCACACTGTGTGGCGTGACCCACACGGTGCGGTAAATACTGAGCCAGGCACCTAATTGGCCTAACTAAGTTGCATTGTACTAAGCTTTATATCTTTTTTTTTGTGCGTTGGCCAATCAATTGCTTTTCTTTCTTTCTTTCATGATAAGTTATGTTTCATGTGCCTGTAATTTCACCGGCAACTACACCCTTCAACAGAAGCACAGCGCGCTTGACGGCAATAGGCATGGTGATAGTGTGGTAATACTTCCCCGGGCGAGCCACAGACAAAAAGCTCTGCTCAACTTTTACGCCAGACGAAGTCAGTTTAATGGACTTTTCAGGCTTCTATAACTTCATCTGAGATCAGAGGTGCGAGGCCAGACTAATAAAATATTAGTAAACGGTTATTAATAAATAAAATATTTATTTCAGCCTTAATGGATGTTTATTATTAGTATCGTATCTTTAAATATTAACTTCCACAAATAAATAAAATATATGTTATAATGATGTAAAAAAAAAAATATAAATATTGGAGTCCATGGCCACCGCTAATGATTCACATACTCGAATAATTTTCCTGAGTTTAAATCTACAATCAATTAATTTAATTTTCATTTAAACGGGATATTTACCATGATTTGTGAGTTTAATTGTCTCTCGGTAAATCTCTCGTTTTAAATGAAAATTATGTTCGTAACTATGATAGTTTCAAAAATTATAATGAATTAGTTCTTTGGAAATGCCCGTCTCAACCTGCCAAGTTGATTCATTTACATGATCTCAGGATTGGTAAACACAGGTGGTCGGTCTAAATTGCAACTGAAGCTAAACTCACTTAGAATTAGTAGAGGGAGCATACCTACACACTACAAAATGATATTGTATTTTTTGTGTTGTAAAAGAATATTATTGATTTTCCATTGTTTTTTCAACCACACTATAATGTTCATTTAAAAAATAATCATCAAAAATAGATGACGATGAGTCAAAATACTTCAATTAATATCGATATATTTTTATTGCGGAACTTGTAACAAATGGGGTATGTAACACAAGAGAAACGATGATAGCTACAATTAAAACTTAATGGACAAAGAAAAAACCAAATATAAATCCTCATTTAGGTGTCTTTTCCATCCAGTCCAAGCTGAGTTTCTACCTATAATCACAGAAACTATAGTAATATTTCACTCATTATATTATTTTTGCTAGTATGCCGGGATTATAAATGAAAGACGGGATTCTGATTCTAACCTCAATAAAAAACCCGCCAAGTGCGAGTTGGACTCGTGCACGAAGGGTTCCGTACCATTATCTATAAAAGCGGCAAGAAATCACGTTTTTTGTATGGGAGCCCCCTTAAATATTTATTTTATACTGATTTTTAGTATATGTTCTTATAACGGCAACACAAATACATCATCTGTGAAAATTTCAACTGTCTAACCATCACGGTTCATGAGATATAGCTTGGTGACAGACGGACAGACAGACAAACGGACGGACAGCGGAGTCTTAGTAATAGGGTCCCGTTTTACCCTTTGGGTACGGAACCCTAAAAAGTGTCTCACGTAGATCCACGTTCCGGCATACTGTTTTCTTTTATAATTAATAAATCTGAATCCATTCATTGTTTGGTCCATTGTTTAATTACAAAATAACCTGGCTACGCTAATTATAAGAGTTGAACATTTCTGGCTTGTAAATTTCAAATATTTCTTAAAGCTCACTTTCAATCAAAATGTTGAACAATTTGAATATCCGCAAACCGAATTTGCCATTTTCTTTGTTTAATCAAGATAAAAGTAGGTATTAGGTTAATCTTCTCTTGTCGCTGACTGTACACGCCCAGAAACTTTCCTGAAGCAGTAATAAAGTCATTCAGTAAGTAGTAAATTCTCAACTTCCCTCTTCTCGTTCCTCTTCTATGCCCTGTTTATCAGCTAGCACTAACTTGGAGTGGTATTTTCTAAAACAGACAAACTTTTGGTGACCCCAACCTACCGTAGGTAGTGTGACCATAGTCACTCCATCATAGTTAAATGAATTTCAACACCATTGAAACGTACAGTCAGTATCAGAAGTTGATGTTCCCAATTAAAAAAACTTTCTAGTTTTTTTAACTGGGAACCAGTGAATTTAATTTGGACTTTAGAGGAGTTTATTCTACTCTTTATTCTTGATTTCAAGCATACTTTTTATCATAGTTTTTGTACTAGTTAAATTCGGTAGCGACAGACAGGCTGACTTGTAATTTTTTGACCAGTTTTTATAAAAAAATTACAACTATTTTAGTTGCTAAAGAGTGCGTCAGCTTTTGGGTGGGTAAATGGCTCATTTCTATTCTTCGGAAATCACATTCATTTCGCTAACTTTGCTCTAAAAAGGAGACTTCCGAGAAAATATGTCTGAATTCCTTTATCAAATTTAAAAATAAAGTGGTCTTAATTTTAAGGCGAATGGATACCCTGATACTAGCGCCACTACACATTCTATTTTATCATTACGTTATACAAAGGAATTATCAAAAAATCGGACCGCGCGTACACGATTCACGATTATTTTTGAATATGACGAATATTTTTTTAATGTATCTGTAATAGTTTTGTATTGTATTATTTAGGTACTTGTTTCAAGAGTTTAGCTCCTATTGGTGGCCACCAAGCTCTCGAAACAAGGTATCTGACTGAGTAACACGAAACAAAACTATTACAGATACATTAAAAAAAAGCTTGTAATAGGTATCGTCTACGCGCGGTCCGATTTTTTGATAATTCCTTTGTATAACGTAATGATTAAATAAAATATGTAGTGGCGCTAATATTGGGGTATCCATTCGCCTTAATGTATGAAATTTCCGCTAACTTTACACATAAAGGAAAAAAACGGCAGCTTTTTTGTAGTAAGCCGTAAACATGGTTGCCCTATCACATTCCACTAGTATTCGAGTCACGCGCGCCCACATTGAAAGCTGCCCAAGATTGAATAAAGATGGCCGCCCGGACCTGGGGTTATCATCGACCCCGAATAAACAGACTCTTTGATAACCTGATTTCGTTAATTTTCCATACGAATTTCAAAAAAATATCTATTGGTTTGATCGTGTGAGCGAAGCGATCGAAGACTTTAGTGGCAACTTGGGCGATTAGGCATTGTATATTTATGTATGTGTCTGATCATAACTTTCAAACTGCATGAAATTTGGTAGGTTGTAATCGAGAAATGTACTGAGAGCGAACAGATTATATGAGTTCAATCACTCAGACAAGTAATTATTATTTTCATGGGTGCAAAAAAGGATGCAATGTGTCAAAAGAAAGGGCATTGAACATTCCAAAATATTTTATATTTTTATAATATGACATATGAATTTGAGATGCAATAAAAAAGTGAAATCTAGAGAGCCTTGATCTCTAGAAATTCGTTGATTTTGTAGTTCTCTTACTGGTCGAAAAGTTCCTTTGTTTTTTGTAATAAATTAATTAGGTGATAACTGCCAGTTGGTTTGATGATAGAACCACGAAACTCTTCAACAAATATGCCAATTGAGCTGATACTGACTTACCATACCATTTAAGTAGAGGGTAGTCAGATGGCCAAACATTGGGCATAAGTCAGACTGGACCAGACATCATGAGATCTGTTTACTCACGAAACTATGCAGGTATTCATAGGCTTCATATTCAAAAGTATAAATTAATTGCTAGACATCTGTAAATAAATAAATCAGGAATTCATGTAGGAATCAGGCAAAAGCCATGTGATTTATATAATATGTAGAATAAAAGCGTGAAAATCAAAAGAAAAAATAAATTATACATAATTTACCTTCTATTTATAATGAAAATAATATCCTTGGGTCTAGAATAAACAAAACAACTAAACAAACAATGTAATTATATAGGTACCTACTTCATTACTGGGTTTTGTAAAATATACCAAACTAACGGCCGTCCGTGGCTTCACTCGCACGATAGCGGCGATTGCTGACATTAATAATTAAGGGTCTGACAACCGTCAAACAACTTCTCGCACGCACACTCCAACATTTTTAAACATATTATAAAATCGCTAAACTTATTTATGAAATGTATGATATGTGATATGAAATCGCAATCAACCAAGTTGTGTGCATGCAACTGATCTGTTGCACACAGCTTGTTTTTTTATTTTAACCTAATCTTACATTAGATGGTCCATCTTATATTGAGCGGATACTACTACCTATGGTAGAATAATATTTATAAAGCAATTTATGTTCACGGACGACAGCATTTAATTATAATTGAAGTTATGTTCTCTCACGTGAGAAATACGGATTTTTTTATTACCATAACTGCTGCTATAGCCTTTTCTCTGCCGAAAAGGTAAATATCCTTTGTACTGCATACCTGAAAGAGGGGTTAGACATAGACATTTATTTATTTTAGCAAGAACACACATCATTAACAATCAGGCAAGAGATTAAAAAGACAACTATAATAGGATTTTTTTCACAAAAATAAAAATCAATTTGAAAAACCTATGGTTATCTTTTATGTCATCAAAATACTGTTAGGCTACCTCATCATACATCTTAACGAAGTTCACTGCTGAACATAAGCCTCATATTTCCAGGAAGAACAAATGTGAGCCTTCATCCACCGGGGCGTCCCGCGAAACTGGCATGTCGTAGAATCTTAAAGTTCAACATTAGTGTCAAGTGCTCGAATAGAGCCTCTTTGAGGTGTACTTAAAGCCTTTCACCACACTGTTTTGAAAGAACTAGTGACACGACAAGAAGAAGAAGATCACGGGTAATACAATTGTTTTTTTCTGACTTACAACATTAATCGGCCCTCACTTTAAAACACCCTATCGCATCTTTGTTGTGGTACAATAAAATTATCAAAACACAGTAGTCAACAGTTTTTATATTATGATTATTTATTGTTATTAATCACTCTGTTGTCTTGTTCTACAACATGTATTGCACATTTATTTACGCTCATTATGTCTAGTTTTATTAAGTAAACAGCAATAAGTAAATAAAATGTACATAGAGGTAAACATAGGTGCTATAAATGAAGGACCGAGCGCTGGCTAGGGTGTCACTTGGCCTGCATCCGCTGAAAAGAAGAGTTCAACATGCAGTTTGCGACAGGTGCGTATCTCAATACCAATTTTTTTCTTTTGTCACTAGTTTCTTTCGAAACAGTGTGGTGAAAGGATTTTCAAAGAAGCTCCTTTCGAGCACTTGACACATGTTTTTAGAACTTTTTAGGTTTACTCACGATGTCTCCTTCACCGCTTTAGAGTCCTGACACTGTGATTTTGAACTGAGAAACTCATTGGTGCACGGCCGGTTTTGAACCCACGAAATTAGGATAGGAATGTGGGCCCAATACCACTAGACCACCAGTGCTCTCTTATATTACTATTACCTCAATACCAATGAAGTCTTATCGAGGCGACGCGTGACCCGAGGGCTGGTGAGTATCTGGCTCACCGCATCAGCATTGTCATTCAGCGTGGCAATGCAGCCAGTGTTTTGGGGACGCTTCCTATTGGCTCTGATTTGGATCAGTTGAGCTATCTCTAGACCATTTGTAACGGTCTGCAAATAACTCAACTGTTTCATATGTATTTTGTACATTTTTTCAATAGGTACTCATTGTAATTTTAAAATATGATTTGAAAATCTACAAGCTTTACTGGAGTATTTAGTTTTGTGCAGTCACTCGTCACAACATGAAACATAAATTAGCGGAGTCAGGCACGACTGTTAAGCTGGGTTGAATTTCCGGAATCCTTTTTGAAATTCCTACCAAACTCCTGTGAATCGGAATATGTCAAATCAGATAAACAAGAGAAGCGTTCCCCGGGAGCATTACCCGTAATGTTACAATACAATATTCAGTTACAATCCTGCCTCACTGACTGAAACACTCGCTTGTATCATCTTAAATCTATTTTGAAATCAGTGGTATTGAATCACCTTTGCTTCCACTCACTACATGTAATACTACAAATTACACTGTAATAAAAGGTTCTCGTCACTAATATAATGCTCGAATTTGAACTGTCGGTGAATGCTCTCGGAGAGGGAGAGCCACTCGTTACGGCCCTAAAATATTGTAAAAGAAGATAGTTGTTACTTCATTAAAAAATTACGAATAATTTTTGTGCATTTCGGGATCCGGAATCCGGGTGCAAGTTATCACTGTACAGTTTGGCAGTTTAGCAGTGAAAGCGTAACACACAGACTGAAAGACACTCTTTTGCATTTAGAGATGAATGGATGTGGATGGATGGATATTGAATGAATCGATGATTTCCATGAGATCCATGTTTCGTTTGTATACAATTTTATAGAATGTCCTTCCTTATTTTCATGGTTGATGTTCAACAGGTTTGTTAGTAATAACTGCATGCATACCGCATATGGTGTGTGCTGATGCATCGTCTGCCGCCGCTGCCGCTGCCGCTGCTGCTGCCGCCGCCGCTGCCGCCGCCGCTGCCGCTGCGGATGGATATGGAAATAGCGCTGCTGCCGCCGCTGCCGCCGCTTCCTCTTCTGAAAGGTCCCTGATACCCATCCATTGCGAGTGTACACGTATCTACGATCCAGTGTGCGGCACCGACGGACGTACTTACTCGAACGCATGCGGCCTGCGTTGCGTCAATGAATACAACGCCCGGAACGGACATGCCCTGATCGGACTACACCGCAAAGGTGCATGCCCGACCGTAACCTGCGATTGCCCTAAGATCAGAGACCCAATATGTGGGACCAACAATCACACCTACCCCAACGACTGCTATCTCAAGTGCGAGAACTCTGTCCGAAAATATAACGGTCTCCATCCCATTTGTATCAACTACCGTGCACCGTGTCAGAAATCGACGTGCATTTGCCCCAATTACATAAACCCGGTATGCGGGACCGACGGCAAAACTTATCGTAACGTATGCGTGATGCAATGCTACAGCCGCCACAACGTAGCACATTGTCTGCCTCCAATCTACGTGGAAGAGAGCGGCGCTTGTAAGAAAGAAACTTGCACCTGTTCGAGTAAAAAGGAAGAACTGTGTGCCAGTGACCGCAACACCTACTACAACGAGTGCGCGCTTGAGTGTCAGAACTGGAGACTCCGCCAGCTCGGACAGGCTCCTCTCACCATCAAGCACCGAGGCAAGTGTCCCATCCAGTGCATATGCTCTGCCGAATACAAACCGGTGTGCGCCAAAACTAAAGCTTTACAGAGCATCACCTTCGGTAACAAGTGCCTGTTCTTATGTGAGAACGAAAGTCGCAAAAATGCCAACCTGCCTCCCTTTACCTTACGCTGGGAAGGACCATGCGATTGCGGCTGCTCAAATGCCTTTGAGCCCGTGTGTGCCACTGGCAACCAAACCTATCAAAACAAGTGTCAACTTCGATGCTTCAACAATAAATTAGTACAAGACGGGTACAAAAAGCTAGAAACTTTATACTCCGGTGTGTGTAAGAAGAAATGCGACTGTAGCTATTGTAGCACCGTGTACAAGCCTGTCTGCGGCAATAACGGCCAAACATACTGGAATGATTGCTGGCTGAAGTGTATCATCGCCTGCCGCCTCGCTGCTGGTTACCCGAACAACCTTTGGAAATATAGCAATGGCAAGTGCCGCTAAGAAATACGGTTTCAAAATTATTTGGATCAGAGGTATCCAAGTATTGTCAAAATTATTTAATAAAACATAATTTAATGTAATGCTAATCATCTCCGGCCGATCTGCCTTTCCGAATTAACTTCATTCTATTCTCTCTCATTCATTCGGAGCTTCTGTGGCCAATTAAAGTTAGTCCTTTTCCAAAATAAATTCCAAGCATTTTTTTGTATTTCGTTCGTAATGTTCATTTCTCAAAACCTTAAGATCCATCTTATCGGGCCTTGCTGTTTTTCTCCCCATCCTCCCGATAATCACCGGAAACCGTAATGATCACGGACATTTTCATTATCTTTGTCCGTTCTCGAGGAAGCCAATATTCGCCCTCGTAAAGTACATCCGGAAACCGAAACAAAAACAGCCAAATAACAGTAATAAAGTTTTGAGGAAAAAAAGAAAAATTAAGAGTATGCCGCAATGAGTTTGGGAAAAACTAAATTTGTGTTCTACTACTAACTAGCTACTTATCAAAATTTGAATAAAAATCTTTTGACCAATTCTATTTTCCTGCCACCAAATAACTTATACTTTATCTTCCTACCTGCAGCCATGAAATCTCGTGATATCTGAGATCTAGCTTTAAGAGTAGTAGAGTAGTAGGAAGTGCTACCACCACACCTTTTTCTGCCGCCAAGCAGCGTTGCTGTGTTTCGGTTTGAAGAGTGTGGTTGCCGGTGTTATTACAGGCACATGAGGCTTAACATCTGTACGCCTCAAGTTGATGGACGCAGGGTAGTGCATCGTAGGGCACGTTCCTATTGTGCGTGAATTGCGAGGCAATGCTTTGTTATAAGTGATGGTTACCACTTAACATCAGGTGGGCCATCTGCTTGTTCCATCAGCTAGTAGTATAAAATAAAACCTTATCCAATTTCACCAGAACTATACATTTAAAATCATCAAAACTTAGTAAAAGTTGGTGTTCACTTCACCTATATTATTTTTCTAAAATGAAACTATTGTGACCTAGAAATAAAATAAAGTTTAAGATAGGGGCTTGTCGCGTCGCGAAAATGAGGTAAAGGAAGACACGTGACTGTCACCTAGGGTGGTATATTTTGTTATCTCACTACACTAACCAATCGTTGGAAATTCACTAGCAAGGTATAGTGGCACTTAAGACACTCAATGATATAATTGTGTTCTATTTACTTAGTAGCCAACGGCATTGTAGAAGCACTTAGCCACGGCCGGCGCTAGACGACGCGTCGATGCATCCCGAGGGGCGAAGTAGGTTCAACATTTTCAAGTCTTAGAGCTGATTTCACCATGCTCTGTCAGATTAACAAAGGATTAAAGGGCCGTTAAATATGTCAAAATGTACGCGTTTGACATGGTGAACACCTTAAGTTTTACGACTTTTGAAATTTCGTAGTTTTTCAAACATGAAATGCCACATAAACGTTCTTTCAATATGAAACTAAAAACACCATGAGGCGGCCCCATTCACAGCTTTTGTACGTTCTGTGTGTACGTGACCTTGGTAATCACGTAATAAGTATCAGGGGTGTTTAAAATTTAAGAGACAAATTTCGAAAACGATTTATTCAACCTTTGCACAGGTCAAAGTACCTATTCCAGAGGGCTTATTACGAGTTTAGTGCCGATCGTCGATCGTTACGATACACCGAATTTTCTATGAAAATAAATCAACGGCATCTAGCGTATTCTTTGAGAAACCGTTTTTTTTCATAGAAAATTCGGTGTATCGTAACGATCGACGATCGGCACTAAACTCGTAATACGCCCTCTGTGCTTGGTCTGATCATTCTTTAGCCCTATAGGGGTATTATGTTACACATTGTATAAGTAGGTAAGTAAGCTGCATCTACGTTTTGTATTCTCTTATGTAGTATTGTAGATGAAATTTAAATAACGCCACGGGCATATTTTCAATCATGTCGCAATTTACGTGACGCTAAGGTGCCTGGGACCGGATTTCTGATAGAGTAAGATTGCCCACCTTGTATTGAAAGAAAGAAAGATATGTATAAAATACATTTATTTTGGACACAACACATTATACACTTATGCAGCACGAATCAGATCAATTATGTACATAGGTATGTATAAAATAAACAAAACACAATAAGAAACAGTAGGTATGTAGGTAAGAGATAAAACAGAAGAAAAGAGATACACAAGAAATAAATAACTGAATATAAAATAAATTATTGAACCTACTGTACTTGAAGACTGAAGGTATACGGTGTGCAAATTAGTCCGTTCGTGCCGACGTGCACGCGCGCTTGAGCCTAAATAAGTTCCATATAAGCGTATTGCCGAGATGAACCAAGCATAAATAAGAAGGTAGGGAGGTACTTTAACATTATAGATAGGTACATAGAGAATTTTTGTAGGGAGTCTCACGTAAAGTTTTCCACGGGAGTCCCATTATAATGTTAGAACTCTATAGCTCGACCTACGAGTAAGTCAAGGGTGAGGCTTCAGGATCAGGGTGAAGGATCCTGTAATTGGATAGCAACAGTCTCCGGCAACAAGTTGAGCGTTTGCTGTGTTCGTACTTCTCTATATTTTATAAACACCAACTACAACACTAATCGATTCACAATTTGGTAGTAAGAAGTATCTAGGTAGTTTGCATCTGTTGTATTCAGACCGAAGGCCAAGAATATATTTTGAGCACCTCGCTCTAACTAAGCCTAGGCTTGTACGTAGACGCGAGGGGGTTGCTGTTCGGCTGTTAAATATAATGCTGTTGACACTTATGTTTTAGGGAAGTTTATGTGGATGTATGTAAGAAGTACCAGAAGTTATACAAGAAAGAAAAAACAAAAAGACATAATAAAAAACATTAAAGTTAAACTTAAGGGTACGAATAATAGGATTCCACTGCCTGTGGTGTACTTATTTTGGCTTATGGAATAAAGCAAAAAGGAAAAATTGAAATTAGATTTATTACATACTATGTTAATTAATCCGACTTAATCATCTCCACACAAATTGACCATGTTTTAAGCTGAAAAAATGGTTACGGTACAGTAAAACTTTTACCCACAAAGGAGCCACATCCCACATGAACTTAGGATAAGCAAAAGGATTAGGATACTAACAAAAATACTTTTAAAAATGTTCGTGTAATGTGGAAATAAAAAGCTTTATTATTATTAAAGCTTCGGCCAAAGCTGCGCGACCAAAGCGACTGCGAAGCGGGAACGTCCCACATTACTTCTTGTCATTCTATACATATTTTTCTACAGCTTTCACCAAGCAGCAAGTGACTTTAAACCTACTTAGGTCGGCGGTAATCTTCTACCAACTCCGTGCCCGCAATCTGCAAGTGCTGTTAGGCACCATTTAGCTTAGGTCTCTAATACCTTCGGCTGTGGAGGAGAAGTCATATTGTAGTTTTTCATTTTCTACTAGGTACATCAACAAATCGCCACGGAGGATTCAAAGCTTCAACCAAAGTGAGAGATTCTTTTAAAATGTATTGAAGTCGTTCTTCTAGGCTTTGGTCGCAAGAAACTGGCGGTACATAGATCTAGTTTATAAGACGTTTTAAAGTGATCCTTGTGGTTGTACTGAATAAAGACCGGTTTGGTATTTTTTCTAATGAAAATAGTCTCACCATGTCTTTTGTTCGTTAGTCGAGAAAAAATCCACAACGCTTTCATTTTTGTCAGATAAATACTTTGGATATCGTTCGTTCGTAAAAGGGCATGTCCTTTGTTCCCGCTGAAGTGTAATCCCGAGTAATAAAATGGGAATTAGGGAAAACTGTTAGCGCCTGGTGCGAACACAATAGCAACGAGTTCCCCGGTCGCAATCTCGAACTGCGCAGGCGTATTGTATCAATTATTATTGCTTCCCACTTCATAAAGTTTTCTTTCTATTTCACGGCCATTTGCTTTACAATCATTTCGTTTCTTCACTCGAAGTTTCAGCGATTAAAAGGTCCTTTTAAACGTCAGCTGAAATCAGACTTGGAAGTATTATTTGAAATGATTTTATTTCATTTTCATTTAGTGGTGCGTAAAATAAAAAGTTAACCAAATTCTAAATGATTTCGAGAAAGCTACTGCTACACGTTATTTTCTTCTACCCTCTTGATAATCTGTCAAGATAACATTGGCTTTTTAAAACCTCTGAGAATTAAAAATGTTCAAAGTAGTTATTTTAAGTTTAGTTGCTTTGGTACACTGTGAAGACAGTACACTCGGCGGCGAAATAGATTATTCATTGATAGCAGGGGAGGCAGAGAGAAACAAACATGACATTCTGAACTTTCTGAACCAATCAAAAGTGAAAGAAAAATACAAGAAACTGTATCAGTGTTTACTTGGAAAGTTGTTGAGTAAGTAAAGCCTGCTCGTAATCGAAATAGTAAGATTGTTTACCTAGAGAGTAAACAATTATTTAAAGGCGAGAGTGTTTCTCTGAATCCAGAGCGCCGTGAGGGGATTCAAAATACGTCACTCGAGCTTCCTCCTTTGGCTGACACACTCTTTTTATTACCCTCTGTGAGAAAATAAGTAAGTGCAACTTATGAATAAGAATAGTACGTTCACATTGACAGCCTTTAGCTTTATCTTAGCGTAGTAGCTCTGCCTTCTGCACCGTAGGCCGTGGGTTCGATTCCCACCAAGAACAAACATTTGTGTGATGAACATAGATGTTTGTACTCTGTCTGCGTGTTATATTATAAGTATGAATTTACAACAAAAAAAAAAGTATTATACCAGCTATCTGGTTCCCGTGGAAGGTACAAGCTTTAGCTTAGTTTAGGGCGAGATAGTGCTGTGTGGAATGTCCAACTAAAAAAAAAACTTTTATTCATTTCGTCGGCGTCGTAGAACAACGTCGGTTGTAAAAATGGCCAACTTTACAGGAGAGCCATTTTAAGTTTTGGAATCGGTTTTTTGTGCATAACTTTTAAACGGTTCATCCTTTCAGCGTCAAACTTGGCAGAGTTATTATAAATTAAGCCTTTTAAATTTGGGTATAAATAAATATTTATTAAACTGCTTAGTTTTCCCAGAAAACCACATGCGTCATTGTTTTGTGGATGATCAGGTGTAGTATGTATTCATCCGTCGTTATAGTATCGATATTTTTTTTCTACTAAGTGACGTATGATACTTTACGTCGATATTTTAGGGAATTAAAAGCAAATACTTTGACGGATGTGAAATATTATAAGAGAAAAAAAATTAAAAAACTTACTTTAATGAATGTATTTATAAATCATCATCAGCATCATTAACAAAAACAATTATTAGGTAAAATATTAGAGTGAAATTATAAAAAAAAAAGGTTTTTTATTAGGCTTGGCGCGCATGGAAGCTTAACTTCGTCGGCCGATTATAAATCGAAACAATCATGCGCGACATATTCTAACAAATATTTCATTGACTTTGATGCAAATATACAAGCTTACTATAATTAAACAACATTCAAACTACAATTTTTTACGTAAGTCGTTGTTAATTTTTGATTAAAGTTTGATTTAGCAAAACACTAGTGTGGTACATTCACACTATAAGTACCTACCTAAGTACCTCATCATAATCACCATCAGCCTGAGAAGTCCACTGCTGGACATATGCCTCCCCTACACATTTCCAGGAAGAACGATTCTGAGCCCTCTCCATCCACCGACATCCCGCGACCCTAACAATGTCATCAGTCCATCGGGTAGGAGGGCATCTCACGCTTCGTTTTCTTTTTCGTGGTCTTTATTCCCCAGCGGTTGTCAGTTATTCGGGCTTCGGCGGTAAGCGACCACGTCTCAGTTTCTCCAGACATCCCAGTCATCACTGGTTATAGAATTTCGTCTTGAGGCTCTGTGGTATCTATGAAGAGAAGATGTGACTTCCCGAACGCTGCCCATCCGAATTGGATTTACCGGCTGACCTCTTTGTCAAGTTGGAACTACCTAGTTTGATCGTCTGACTCAGATATACATAGTGGTCTACAAAATCGACGATATCGCTCCCAACAGGTACCGGTACGGGTGCAACCTGAGCATTAGCCATGATTTTCGTCTTACTCATGTTCATTTTAAGGCCTATCTGCTGGGAAGTCTCTGAGCATTGTGCCTAGGTCTTCCAGCGATTCCACCATGTTGACTATAAAGTCGGTAAATTGAGGTTAGTGATGTATTCGCCATTGACGTTGATGCCATACCTATTCCAGGACACCCCAGCTTGAAAAGATCCTCCAATGAAATGTTTCGGACAAATTACATCTCCCTGTCTGTACCCCTTTCTGCAGTTATATAGGGTTCTTGCTTTGGTCCTGGAGTCAGATAGGCGAATAGTAGTTGAAGGCTTCGCTGTACAGACATTTCAAACACTTCAATATACCGATAGTCAATTCGACATCGCTGGAGTGACTGTAGGACCGTAAGGCTGCGGGTGCTGGGGAAGATTGGTTAGAAATCGTGGCAATAGTATCAACGTAAGGAGGGCCACATATATCAGCTTAATGCTGACTGCAAAGGAGTTCAAGCTATTTGTGTGGTTATTGCATGGAGACGGGACAGGAGTCTGGACAAGATTTTCTTGTTGTTCAATAATAGTTGAGAGTGTGGGTCGGTCGTTAAATGTCGATGTCAGAGACACTCTGGGCCAATCGACAAGTTCATTAGTGAATATATTGAGGGCGGGCAAACAATCGTATCGTCAGTATAGGAAGTGGCTGCATCCGAAGGTATGCATCTCGTATTAGAAGCTCAGTCTGTATTTCATTATCAGACGAGGGTTCTTGTACGTCATTAAAGACCGGTGGGATTCCTGGTGAATCTACAATCTTATCTACTTTAAGGTAGCGAATTTGTGGTCTTTAGGCAGTCAACTATTTTAGGAGTACGCGTGTCTGAAGTCATGTCTGAGACATTTCCTATGACTGTCGGCTCTATTGAAGAGATGTCGGAGAATACATTCCAAATCTCTTGTATTTGTCCGACTATAGCTCTTGCCGCAGATTTTATTGGTGAAAAAGCAGCGAATCATGAGGTTTCATCTAGAAAAAATAAGCATTTGAGTACTGTATACCTAGGTAGGTATCTTATACCCTACTATAGGCCTACCTAGGCAAAGCTAGGCACCTAGGCATACCTACGCATACCTGCCTAGGTATAAAAAAGGAACCATACTGTAGATATACCTATTACTTATACTTCCACCGAAGCACCTACTTTGTGGGTACCTATCATGGTAGGTAAGGTACTATGGTAGGTAGTACGATATTTTTACTAAATATGACGAATTGTTTATGGAAGTAATTTGGTTAATTTCAATAAATAATTAAATAATAAAAAAAGATTCCTGTCACTAAATCAGGCAATAAAGAGCAGCCAAAAAGGTAGACCGAAAAACCATCGTAACTCTTTTTAATTCCGTTTTATGTTAATTCTGATAAATACATCGTAAAATAGAAACAAATTAAAATCTAACTGCATTAATTTTTTTGCAAAATTTTCGCGCAATTTTAATTTAGGAATCGAAAAAAGGTGTTTCTTGAAAACATGTCCGTCAAATAACGACAGTTGTATTCATCCGATAAACGAAAATCCGTAAAACAACGTCGGATCAAAACATACAACGGCACTACCTCCCTAAAACAATGTCGGTTCACTATGTTCCGTCACAAAATTTTTTTTGCTGTTTTATGGCTTTTCGTTTATTGAACTTAAGAATAACCAAATTTCAAAATAAATGATACAAAAAACTAAAAAGTTCATAATCCCTAGTACAACGACGGTAGTGTCGGACCATCACAAAATATTATCTTTTTAGTCCCTAATACAACGACGGATGTGATGACCCGTCGTTTTTCATGTACATTATACTTATTAAGGAACTTTCGTAGAGAAACTCAGTAGGTGAGTTTTTATAATTATATAAAAATCAACACGAGCACAACCATCACAAACGTGCTCTTCCCTAGAAGACAGACGGGACTGACCATCCGTTGCACGCAGCGGGGGTGCGGGGGGTAGGAGTAAACCTAGAATAAGGACGCTTGCGCACAATCGACACTGTTCTACGTTCCGAAAGCCAGAACCGTCTGTGTTCAGCTGAGTATTTCGGCTATTTATCATAAATTGAAAAATATTTTTTTTCCAGTCGATGAGGACATTAATTCTAAGATGTTTTATGCAATAAAAAAAATTTGACGGATCGTCAAATACGCCATTGTTCTACGACGCCGACGATTTGGCTCATGATATTCGTGTTTGATATCTTTGGTGATCGAAACTATTTAATAAAACTATTTAATAAGAATACCCACATTCCAAATTCAAATCGCCTTTAGTCCTTAAGGATTAAAAAGACATTTTAGTCCCTGTCTACGAATAATAAACTAGTTCTTTGCGAATAGATGTGATAAAAAGATAATTTTGTAATTTTTCAAAATATACATACCTATATCGTCGTATCCTACGAATAAGGTGACTCTTGCAAATTACAAGGTTTTCAGGAGACGGTTTTTACTGATTATTTCGATAAGTATTAAACTTTTTGATGAAATTATTTTTTTATCTGGTTTATTAACGTTCTATTGATAATTTCTATAGCTTGTTATTATTAAAATAATACGCTTTCCCTTAGTTTTGTTGATTAGAGCCTTGTTCCACGTACTAGTTTCAGGTTGGCTCGGTCGTAATCGCCTTAGTGACTCTTATTCCACGGAGATTTCGGTTGACAACGCTTACAATCGCCTTTGAGGCCTTGTTCGCCGGAGTTTGTGAGCTATGCGTGGTAATATGTAGTTACTAGTTAGTCACGTGCAATGTCGCATATTATCTAGTGCCTATACAAGGTGTAATAATACTACTCCTAAAAATTGGGTGGTGGTGGTTTTAATATCATCAAGTAGAACTTAGGTAAGTAAAGTACTCCCTTATCTTTATTGGACAAAAATAAAAATAAATACATAGGTAGGTAGTTAGGTACTTAGGTTCTCAAATTAAATAGGATGTCAAATTAATCACTAACCTACTCTAGATTAGTGATTAATTTGACATCCTATTTACCTACCTACTTATCTTATATTTTTGTATTGGTATGATAATTGTAATTTTATACCTACTGACTGACGCTTGATTTATTTACCTAGGCAAGTAGGTACTCCACTACTTTCTTTTTAATTGCACAATAGGAAATCATAAATCATAATCATAAATCATTTATTTGCTTCAATGTAGGTACATAAAGATGACAGGAAAAATAAATCAGTAGCACTCATTCCCCATAGCTGGGATGCAAATTGTAGGTGTGGGTTTTATACATTTTGGTAGGTAGGTAGGTACTTTTTATACAAACAACAGTAAAATTCAATAAATATAAAACAAACAATAGTAATCAAATGTCAAATCAAAATAATTAATAGTATGTTAGTATAGGTATAGTATGTCAAAATATATTAATCCATGTCAAAGTCCCCCTATTAAATAAAATTATGTTATGTCAATGAATTGCAGTAACCATTCTAACCTAGGAAATCTTTTAAATTATAATAGCCTTTACTAATAAGCCAAAGTCTTAGTTCTTTGGTGAACTTATTTAGCGGAAGGCTTCTCAACTCTCTGGGTAGAGCGTTAAATATTTTTCCGCACATTGCGTAACAATTATTTAAATATAATGTTGTACGAGGAACCCTAGGTAGTACAATTCTGTCAGAATCCCTGGTATTGCGTAGGTACAATTCGTTTGCTCTTACAAATAACTGACTATTTTTCCTGACAAATAAAGCCGCCTCAAGGATATAGATACATGGTAGAGTAAGCAGTTTCAAGTCCCTAAACAGTGGTTTACAGGATTCCCACGGCGGTACCCACAATTGCCCTGACGCATTTTTTTGTGCAATAAATGCTCGTTGTATGTCTGTACTATTTCCCCAGAGTATAATGCCATAACGTAGCACTGACGCGACAAATCCTAAAAAAGTTGTAGTTTCCACCTCTAGAATATCGGTGTCTCTGCTAGTGATGCGCATTTTTTTAACTTTATTAGCGAATGTACCAAACTAAATATAATTTGTTTTATTTAAATTAACTTGTAAATTATTGTCCTCTAGCCATTTAGTTACAGATTCTATTGTATTATTAATGTCAGATATGTAATCGTTAATGTCAATATTACGTTCGGATGTTACAAGCAAAGAAATGTCATCAGCAAATAAAATAAATGGTTTATTGGTAATGTCAGGAAGATCATTTATATAAAAAAGAAATAACAGTGGTCCTAAGACACTGCCCTGAGGCACCCCATATTGATTATCTTTAAATGAAGATCTAAATGCAGTAAGTTCTTTTCGTTCGTTGATATTTGTAACTTCCACGCACTGCTGTCGATTATCAAGGTAACTCCTAATCCAATTTAGAGCGGGTCCTCGTATGCCATATTTGTCTAATTTATTTGTTAAGATATGGTGAGAGACAAAATCGAAAGCCTTTGACATATCAAAGAATATGACAGTAGTCCGCTTATTGTCATCGATATTATCCATTAGGGACTTAACAAGATTAAAGCAGGCTAGTGTTGTAGATTTTCCTCTCTGAAATCCATATTGTTCTTGTCTGAAAACATGATTTTTTTCTAAGAAATACACTAATCGTCTTTGTATTGCAACTTCAAATACTTTTGTTAATATAGGTATTATTGTTATTGGTCTGTAATTATTTAAGATTGATTTATCACCCTTTTTGTGGAGAGGTTTCACAATAGACTTTTTTAAAATGGTCGGAAATGAGCCCTCTACAAAGGATAGATTTATCAAATAGGCTAATACAGGAGTGATTTCAAACGAACAGGCTTTCAAAATTTTCGTTGCTAGTTCATCATACCTAACCGCATTTATGTTTTTGAAAGAAAGAATCATTTTTTGAACATCGTCGAAATTGTAAGGTTTTAAAAATATACTATTGCAAGTCATTTGTCTACATGTATTGGGTGTTTTATCATTATATTTCTTATTATTTGTTTGGTCTATCCAGTAATTATTGAAAGTGTCTGCAATTTTTTTTGGGCAGTTAATAGTTTTCATGTTATGCCTAATATTATTTATAAAATTCATTTGTTTAACCTCTTCAGTTTCCGTCTTAATCAGTCTCCACGTTGCTTGACACACATTTTTAGCACTATGTATAACTTTATGGTTATGGGCTTTGATTGAGTGGTCTACACATTTTCGGAGTAGGACTGTATACTTTTTATATTTTATTTTGTTAACCTCTGATTTATTAGAATAGTATTTGTAGCGTAGTAATCGTTTTGTTCTACAACTTATCTTCAAGCCTTTAGTGGTCCATCTTAAATTTGGAACTCGATTAGATATTTTAAATCGGTATTTTGGAAAGCAAAGATCATAGAATAAACTAAACAACTCATGAAACTTTTCGAAGGCGCTATCAAGGTTCTCCTCAGTAAGAACTTCAGAGAAGGATAAATTGGATAGACATTGCCTAAATTAGTGGATGTTTTGTATTGTGTAGTCTCTTCTAAAGTTGTAGTACTCCAATAAGGGAATTTCTTGGACCGCTGTAGGAATGACGAGTAGCTGAGCAGTGTTATGATCGGATAAGCCAAGGTGCAAAAGCTCCCCTCGAGCTGAACTTATGTTGCTAATAATGTGATCAATGCATGACTCTTGTCTGGTTGGCAGGTTTATGTGCATCGTTAATTTGTAGTTGTTAGCAATGTCAATTAGACGAGTCGAGTTCTTAGAAACTTGGAGTGTATTAATATTTAAATCTCCTGCCAGCACTATGTCTCGTTTGTGGTAATAGGTAATACGTTGAAGCAATAATTTATCTAGTTAGCTGAAAAATATTTCAACATCTGAGTTAGGTGTTCTATAGAGACAATCATGTCTGAAAGCACAATCATGTCTTGAATCAACAGCTTAATGCCGCAACATTCGAAATGTCTGACAATAGCATAACCTTTGACCCAATCCAGTTGCTTGAATGACATACCTTGCTTCACGAGTACACAGACTCCTCCGCGGACTTTGTTGTTTATCTTTGGCCTACAAAACAAAGATGCCCTAATATAGCCATTAAGTTTGATCATGAACTCTCTGCCATTTTCTATGAATGATTCCGAAATGCAGATTACGTCCGGATCCTCCTGTTTACCTACGAGGTCTTCAAGGGTAATTACAAAAAGATGTTGTTTATTTACGAGGCCATTTATATTCTGATGAAGTAATATTAAAGAACATTTCTTAGGAGTCACGAAAAAACTCGGACCCTCTCAAAGATATTCCCTCTGTATCCGAAGCAACGCGGTTTGCGGTAGTACTCTCAGTCTGTGTGCTCTTAACTGCACTTACCCGTGAGACTGGCACACTCTGGCCAATACTGGCTCTGCACGCCTGACCCCCGTTTGTAACAGTCCCAGAGACAGCTTTAAGTGATAGGAACCTCTTTATGCAATCAATTTGGTCTAAATTTGAATTAATTTTGTTGCAAACATCATGTATAGTACAATTGTTGGAATTAATGTCAATAAATGTACAGTGTTTAAACTGCCTACTGATTAGATCAACCATGTCATTAACTTTTATTTCATTAAGATAAATATTATTTCTAGTACTCAATATTAACACTGGACAGGTTACCAATTTTAAAAGTGTGCACAGTTCAGCAATCACATGTACTTTTTTCTGGTACTTGGTCGTTTCATGTCTAATTTGTATCACACAACACATCAACAATCCGCACTTTACCGCGTTCTTCGACGAACAAAACTCCTAATGCGTTTAAGACCCGAACCCCCACCCAATTTTTTTGATTTTGCGCGTAAAATACCGCCACAGTGGCGTTAGGTTCTTTGTTCGTCGGAAAGTATGAGCTCTCCATCCCGCGCGCTCGGTTTCGCGCGTGGAATATAGTTACAGTGGCATTAGGTACCATATTCGTCGGAAATTACTCGCTCTCCGCGCAGTGCGCTCGGTTTCGCGCGTGGAACACAGCTACAATGGCGATTGGTACCATGTTCACCGGAAAAAAATCAGCCATGTAATTAGGACCTAATTTTAAAACCTTAATAAATAATTGATTTATATAACATTTTGAACTTTTTTTGAACTTATCTGATGGATATCATGATAAGGATTCCAAAAATGCAAAAAAAGAATAAAGGGACAATGGCGACTGTCACCTTGTTCGTAGGATACGACGATATGTGTTAAGCTTGTTTTGAAAAACACCTCTTCAAAAAACACACTAATTTTTCTTACCTAAAAAAAGTTAGTAATTTAACCTTTATTTTAGACGAACTGAATGCATCTATAATAGGTTATGAATTTAAGAATTTAAATTAATTCCTTCTTAATGCAGACTGTTTTTGGGGCAGCTACTACATACCTACCTGTTCTCCTGCAACACGTTGAAAACTCACACAGGAACAGTCGTACCTACTACCTATGCTATATCATGTATATCATGTATTTTAGGAGTAGTAGAGCTCTTTGTGAAGGGCTCGTCCGGGGAAGAAAGCCTTTTTCTGCCGCCAAGCAGCGTTGCTGTGTTTCGGTTTGAAGAGTGTGGTTGCCGGTGTCATTACAGGCACATGAGGCTTAACATCTGTATGCTTCAAGTTGATGGACGCAGGGCAGTGCATCGTAGGGCACGTTCCTATCGTGCAGGCAATGCTTTGTTATAGGTAATGGTTACCACCTAACATCAGGTGGGCCATCTGCTTGTTCCATCAGCTAGTTGTATAAAAAAATATATTAAACCAGCTGGTGCCCGTGACTTCTTCTGCGCAGGATTAGTCACACAATACAAAAAAGTTTCAATAAAATTCATTCAGTAGTTTTAACGTGAAAGAGAAACAAACATCCATCCATCCATCCATCCATACTTACAAACTTTCGCGTTTATAATATTAGTAAGGATATTCTTAAATCAAATTTCTAAATGATTCATTGGCTTATAAAAGGCTATTTTAAAGTAATATTATATTAATATTGCTAGAAGAGCTTGCGGTGAGCCCCTGAACCTTCATTAAAATTCCAACAAATGTGAGGTCAGGGGTCTACTTTGCAAAATGATTGACGAAGGTTTGCATTGACATTTCGCGTTATGTGCGGCCACCGACAACGAAGCTAGACTAACACGGCTACTATCTAAAAACAAGAAGCAGATGCAGCAGTAACAGCAGCTGTGATATGAGTCGTTGCTGCTGCACTAGTAACATATTCGTTTTTATCACATCAATTCGAAAATAGATAGTTTGCTCTTCGAAAACAGGTAGCAAAATAGCACTTTGATCCCAAGGGCGGTAAAGTACATTACCGCCCAAGGGCGGTAAAGTGATTTGAATTTGGAATGTGCTTATTGAGTAAAAGTTCCAATCACCAAAGAGATCACGAACACTGTATGAACACGCAGGCTTTATGATTAAAAAAAAGCGCCTGAACTAAATAAAAATAAACAAAAACACGTGAAACGCGCATTCCACCTTTGTTCATAATTGTTTACTCAAATTCAGATTTTACTTAGTTTTATGAAAATAAAAATAAAATTATAATTAATACATGATTATGACTATGAGACTATGTGACTATGTGACTATGTGGCTATGTGACTCCGTGACTCCGTGACTCTGTGACTTCGTGACTTCGTGACTTCGTGACTTCGTGACTTCGTGACTTCGTGACTTCGTGACTTCGTGACTTCGTGACTTCGTGACTTCGTGACTTCGTGACTTCGTGAAGTTGTGACTTTGTGACTTTGTGACTTTGTGACTTTGTGACTTTGTGACTTTGAGACTTTGTGACTTTGTGACTTTGAGACTTTGTGACTTTGTGACTTTGTGACTTTGTGACTTTGTGACTTTGTGACTTTGTGACTTTGTGACTTTGTGACTTTGTGACTTTGTGACTTTGTGACTTTGTGACTTTGTGACTTTGTGACTTTGTGACTTTGTGACTTTGTGACTTTGTGACTTTGTGACTTTGTGACTTTGTGACTTTGTGACTTTGTGACTTTGTGACTTTGTGACTTTGTGACTTTGTGACTTTGTGACTTTGTGACTTTGTGACTTTGTGACTTTGTGACTTTGTGACTTTGTGACTTTGTGACTTTGTGACTTTGTGACTTTGTGACTTTGTGACTTTGTGACTTTGTGACTTTGTGACTTTGTGACTTTGTGACTTTGTGACTTTGTGACTTTGTGACTTTGTGACTTTGTGACTTTGTGACTTTGTGACTTTGTGACTTTGTGACTTTGTGACTTTGTGACTTCGTGAATTTGTGACTATGATTATGATTATTCATAAGTTGCACTAAGTTATTTTCTCATTGAGGGTGATAAAAAGTAGAGTGTCCACCTCGGGAGCAACACTATTTTAAGCTCGAGTGAAGTACTTTGAATCCCTCGCTACGCTTAGGATTCTACTTTAGAATCCCTCGCTACGCTCGGGATTCTACTCTAGAATCCTTCGCTCCGCTCTGGATTCAAAAAACACTCTCGCCATAAAAATAGTTGTTTGCTCCCTTGGTAAACAATCTACTATTAAAGAATAGAAATAGAATATATTTGTTTTACGACACAAATACCTACAGATATGTACACAGATGTAAAAAAAAAAAAGTGTCGTAAAAAAGCTTCCTCTCAGCATTTGCCAAATGAGCCTAGTGGCTTTGGTTTTATGTGATGCATGCAACGTCAGCGACACGTGTTTCGTTCAACAAAATAAACAACAAAAACTATGTATTGTTAATTTGTTTTAAACAGTAATTGACCTAGGTGCCTACTTCGAGAAAACATACCTAGGTACATTATAAAAAATCTTTCATTCAA
Source organism: Chloroclysta siterata (assembly GCA_932294275.1). NCBI lineage: Eukaryota > Metazoa > Arthropoda > Insecta > Lepidoptera > Geometridae > Chloroclysta > Chloroclysta siterata. The sequence goes on from OW028588.1 coordinate 15,460,044, forward strand.
ATCATGCAAAGAAACTAAATCACAGTAAAATTAGAAGAAATTGGTTTTGTATTTTTGAAATGAAAAACTTTATAATTATAGTTGATCATAAAATTAAAATAGTTATTAAGTAAGTACCTAAGTAATTCTTGGGCTAGAATCAAGCTTTGACCACACTCGATAAAAGTCACTTTTTCCAGAAGCAAGTCGGTTATAATAATTTGTCGTAAGATATTGATATTGTTATGAATTTTATGTTACCACATAGATACCTTGGTTTTATTATCTACATTATTTTAAAAGATCTTTTATTTTTAACATTAATAAGTTTCATTGAAATTGTGCTCGAGCCGGTCATATTTCCGTCCTTACCACTCCGTATTAATAACAGCTGTTGCTTGTATTTAGGTAATAGCCCCGCGGAGCATGAAGTCGCGTTGCCGCGCATTATAATACCAACTCGAAATGTTAATATAAGTCTTCGTTTATGACCCCCCTAATAATAGATCCCGTATAAACCGAAGGGGCTTCTACGTTTGTGTTTCACACACTTTTCCCTTTACTAATTTGATTGTTTTCATTCGAAATCAAGTAGGCATTATTCTCCCATTTGTTCGGAAACTTATATATAAAAAAGTTATATAGGTTAGTACTGGACGGAAATAGAGAAGCTATCGGCTCATCTCGCTACGCAACAAACTAACCCGCCAGCACTTTACCTAATAGTTTTTTTTTTATTCTTAGAGTGTTGGCTTTCTGTATAAAACATAATTCACTGTTTTTGTTCACAAAAAATAATTGTTTAGGCTTCGTGCGCTATTACTTCGGTTGTGGCCCTAATAAAGTCGTGTGCTATTACAATGGAATTCCGCGTGTGCTCCGTGTTTTAATTTTATTACTTATATTATTTTCTTTTTCAGAGGATGTCAAAGATGTTTCTAGAAGAGGTAAGATAATAAAGCATACCTCAAGAGTATTAGTTTTTTAAGAGTAGTAGAGCTCTTTGTGAAGGGCTCGTTCGGGGAAGTACTACCACCACGCCTTTTTCTGCCGCCAAGCAGCGTTGCTGTGTTTCTGTTTGAAGAGTGTGGTTGCCGGTGTAATTACAGGCACATGAGGCTTAACATCTGTGTGCCTCAAGCTGATGGACGCAGGGCGGTGCATCGTTAGGCACGTTCCTATCGTGCGTGACTTACGAGGCAGTGCTTTGTTATAGGTGATGGTTACCACTTAACATCAGGTGGGCCATCTGCTTGTTCCATCAGCTGGTTGTATAAAAAAAAAAAAAAAAAAACTACTTTTTCAGAAGCTAGAAAACCAAGCTACAGCAGTTTTCATAGTGAGCTAACATTCTAAGGTCGTGAGATCGAATCTAGTCGTACCTTACCACATTCCTCTTCCACGAATAGTAGGTACCTACAAACTACATACCTTGTAGGTAAACTAGTGGAATCCTGAGCGAATTAGTTCATTAAACTATTTTCATATAATCCAAATTCCCTTTAGGAGATCAAATTCCTTTACACGGATTAGATTGTGCGTTGTCAAAACAAGGATTATTTTACAATTTTATCGCATTTAAATACCTTTCGTAAGTATGTCTTAAGCGCCACGACGAAGCGCGTGTTGTTTTGAACCTTATTTTTACTACATTTTGCGTGCAATATTAAATTGCACACGTTGAGATGCTAATCGTGAGTATTTTCCTTGCTAAAGGTTCCACTCGACGCATAGTATCTGGTCACAACACGTCAATAGCAGCTGTACCGTGGCAAGTGTCGCTCAGAGAGAAGACATACCCCATCTGTGGAGGCTCTGTCATCACGGAGTTGTGGTGCCTGACCGCTGCCCATTGCTTGCTCAGGTACTATTGCCGGAGGGTCCGCACAAACGTAACAATCAATGTACAGCAACACTAACTGGTTACCCATATTATAGGCAGAGGACATTATAGGCAGAGTACTGCTCAAGATCAGAAATTCTAAAAATAATGTAGGTTTAAAGTAAATTATTAAAATGGACATTTCTGTATATACCTATATTTCTTCAACGGAACAGCCTCCAATCCGCATATTAATTAGAACTTGTTAAAACCCTTTTCGAGTTTCAGCCACTTTCCTACAAATTTCACCATCACAAAGGGTTAAAAAAGTAGAAATTCCTCAACTTTAGACTAATTAATTTTGTTACAGTCTCGTATTTAAATTTCAGAACTACGATGAAACTGAAAGTTTCCTAGAAAGTGTCTACAAATACAGGTTCTGTTTTAGCAATTAGTCTAGACTAAAATATACGCTAAATGGATTTTTAATTATGATCTTATTTTTCTTTTAAGAAATTAATTGCTGAGGCGCCAATAGAGCCTTAAGACAAAGTAGTCTCCAAGTAGGTTTAGAGGTCACTCGAATAAATGTATGTATAAATATATAGGCTCATTTTGCCTTTTTCTGTATGGCAGAGCTCTTTTGGCGCTAGCTAGTAGCCCGATAACGCTGTCGGCAATCGTCCTACAATTATACCAGCTTTTGTCCATTGGAAAAAAAGAAAAAAGTTTATTCCTAACAAAACTAAGTATTTACGTTAGGTACACGAAAACAAAAACAATTAAAATCGAACTCCCTTATAAAAAAAAATAGTTTTTATACAAACTGTGTTTCCTTTTATCAAATCAAGTGTTACTGCTATACATCTCTAATACTATAAGACTCAAAGTCCTGACTGACTGACTGACTGACAAACTGACTGACTGACTGACTGACTGACATATAGACAACGCACAGCCTAAACCGCTGGTCCTAGAGACTTGAAATTTGAGGAGTACATAGGTCTTATGGCGTAGAGGTGCACTAAGAAGGGATTTTTGGAAATTCACCCCCTAAGGGTGTAAGAAGGGTTGAAAACGTTTGTAATACTATAAGACTCAAAGTCCTGACTGACTGACTGACTGACTGACTGACTGACTGACTGACATATAGACAACGCACAGCCTAAACCGCTGGTCCTAGAGACTTGAAATTTGAGGAGTACATAGGTCTTATGGCGTAGAGGTGCACTAAGAAGGGATTTTTGGAAATTCACCCCCTAAGGGTGTAAGAAGGGTTGAAAACGTTTGTATGAAAAATAGTATTCCTTGAACCTACAAACTTGAAACTTGGAGTACATATACTTCAAGGCAAAAAAAAAGGAAAAGCATTTTTAGTTTTTTAAAATTACCCTTAATAAGGGTGCAAAGGGATGTAAAAGTTTGTATGGGAGTTTTTTGACCGCTGGTCCTAGAGACTTGAAATTTAAGGAGTACATAGATAGTATGGCGTAGAGGTGTACTAAGAAGGGATTTTTGGAAATTCAACCCCTAAGAGTGTAAAAAGGGTTGAAAACGTTTGTATGAAAAATAGTATTCCTTGAACCTACAAACTTGAAACTTGGAGTACATATACTTCAAGGCAAAAAAATAGGAAAGGCATTTTTAGTTTTTTAAAACTACCCTTAATAAGGGTGCAAAGGGATGTAAAAGTTTGTATGGGAGTTTTTTGACCACTGGACTTAGAGACTTGAAATTTGAAGAGTATATAGGTCTTATGGCGTAGAGGTGTACTAAGAAGGGATTTTTGGAAATTCAACCACTAAGGGTGTAAAAAGGGATGAAAACGTTGGTATGAAAAATTGTATTCCTTGAACCTACAAACTTGAAACTTGGAGTACATATACTTCAAGGCAAAAAAATAGGAAAGACATTTTTAGTTTTTTAAAACTACCCTTAATAAGTGTGCAAAGGGATGTAAAAGTTTGAATGGGAGTTTTTTGACCGCTGGTCCTCGAGAGACTTGAAATTTGAAGAGTACATAGGTCTTATGGCGTAGAGGTGTACTAAGAAGGGATTTTTGGAAATTCAACCCCTAAGGGTGTAAAAAGGATTGAAAACGTTGGTATGAAAAATTTTATTCCTTGAATCTACAAACTTGAAACTTGAAGTAGATTTACTTCAAGGCTAAAAAAATAGGAATAAAATTTTTGGTTTTTTAAAACTACCCTTAATAAGTATGCAAAGGGATGTCGAAGTTTGTATGGGAGTTTTTTAACGCGTGGTGCGATTGACTTAAAACTTGAGGTAAATATACTAAGAAATAAATAATTAAGAATAACACTTTGAAGTTTTGATAATTACCCCCGCAAAGGGTGCAAATGACTGTAAAAGTTAGTATGGGAGATTTTTAACGCATAGTGCGATTGATTTCAAACTTGAAGTAAATATACTCCACAATAAATAGTTTAAAATCACGTTTTCACTATTTTAAAACTACCCCTGCAAAGGGTGCAAAAGACTGCCAAAGTCCCAAGGTTTGTATGGGAGATTTTTAACGCGTAGTGTAATTAACTTCAAACTAAAAGAAAATGTGTTCTGTGGATAAATAACAAAAAAACAGTTTGATTTTCGAAAATAACCCCTGAAACGTTACCCTCCTTCGTTGCGCTCGAGTAAAAAGGATACAACGAAGCGTCAATGTTTGTAAGGGATATTCTAAAAACGGGAATCTTGAGTTGGTACGAAGAGATAATATGAGGGTATCTACCGTGATTGGGGATCAAAGTCGTGAAGCTGTTTCGTTTCGTTTGTTTTTGAGGTAGAAACTAGGAACAAATAAGTACATATTTTCCGTGTAAGGTTGTCTTTGTTGTATTTGTCATGTTTGTGCCAAACTCAGTCAGTACCTATACCTACCTACCTAATATAGGTAATGTACGCCTATAGGTATCCCATATACCTACGTAGGTATTTAAAATCTTACCCTAATAATATACAAATCAATGCGAAAGTTACGATGTTTTGATGTTTGTGGCTCAATCACGGTTCACCACTTCAACGCGTGCGAAGCCGCGGGAAGCCACTAGTTATAAATAAATGAGGTGTTCTTCCTACGATATAACTACTTTACAACTTCTACTTTGCCTCCCACTTCACCTTAAACTAATTATAAATTTCAAAGGTGGATGATCCTGTAAAGGTTCCGCACGGGATATTTTTTTTCTTTTTATGGTACTATAGGTCCCCCCTAGAATTTCTGTATTTATTATGTGCACTACCAAACAAGTACAATACCCCAAGTCCGTGTTTTGTTTTTCGTAACGTCAGGCCTTTTTTGTATGGAGGTTCGATAAACGCCTCTATCGAGCATGCTGAGAAGTCACGAGTTTCCATACAAAAAAAACTGGCCAAGGGCGAGTCGGACTCGCGCACGAAGGGTTCCGTACCATTATCTATAAAAATGAAATAAAAACACGTTTGTTATATGGGAGCCCCCTTCAATATTTATTTTATTCTGTTTTTTGTATTTGTTGTTATAGATAGCTGCAACAGAAATACATCATCTTTGTTTCAACTGTCTAACTATCACGGTTCATGAGATGCAGCCTGGTGATAGACGGACAGACAAACAGACCGACAACGGAGTCTTAGTAATAGGGTCCCGTTTTACCCTTTGGGTACGGAACCCTAAAAACCTGACGCTACGAAAAACTAAATACGAAAAACATAACTCAGGCTTGGGGTGCGGACTCCTTTATCCTACTGTAGTGTGTCGCATTTGTAACATAGAAATGTTCCGTGTCAATAACTAAACTCAAACAGCCTATTGAAGCTCCCGTAGCAACATTTCTCTCACCAACATCCTACTCCATCTTCCACAGAGCTACCTAAGTACGAAGGTAAGTATTTCTTTGTTGTTAAAACAAACAAGAACTGGAGGAGCCTTACACGGGATATGTACAACACCATTCTGACTATAACATAAATAATTTTATCCTTTTACTCAGTTGTGGATTAGACCGGCAGGCTGATTAAAGTCAAAGTCAAAGTCAAAAGGTATTTATTCAATAAAATCTCAAGGATCACTTTGAAACGTCTTAAAGCTAGGTGACTCTGGGTGCAAGTTCCACGCGACCAAAGCCTAGAAGAACAGGCTAGGCCTAGGGCGGCATATTTTGGGGAGCGGCCAATTAGGCTTTTTTTCTTATAATATATCTATATCTTGTTCTTGGGTATATTTCTAAGCTAAGAAAAGCTCAATCATGTACCTTCTACTTATAAGATAAAACAGATAGATAGATAAAACATTTATTTGCCTAACTAATACACAAACACAAAAAATACAAAATCAGCATAAAAAACAACAGAATTCAAACAACAAATAAAAGAAACATTTTAAATAATAAACATTTTGGTCCATGTGTGTGTTGCAGTTAGACAAAAAGGTCAGCGCATAAAATTGCTCATGAGCAAAGCACTGATTTTCAGCTATTACCTTCCGAGACAACAAGTTGAACGAGATGCCATACAACAGAAATACAAAATTACTATATGCAGAAATAAATAATAAACAGCTCTTTTTTAAAAAACATTATAAAAATAATTAAGTGTACCTATGTAAGTGGTGTGAGTGTATGTTTATTTCTGAGAGTGTGTTAAAATTTTGTGTATGCTATCTAAGGGCGTGATCATAAGATTGAGCTTTTTGAAAAGGAACGGTGCAAATTCATTGTATATGTTTTTTATAATTGTTAACAAGTGTAAATTGGATAGGTCAGTAGGGGTGGCATGAATAGCCAAATATATCCGCCACTGCTTTTACTATAAAGCTGCAAATATTCATCATATTTCATTTCCATCAAAATCGTCGGTCGATCTGCCGTCTAAATTCTGGTAAGTATAGTAACAGTTTAATAGATAACTTTTCTGAAAAAAAACAAACTACTTCAAATACACAAAAAACATATAGGTAACAGTAAAATACGCAATTTAATTTACTTGGATATCAACTTTTTTCTGTTATTTTGATTTCAAAGTCAAACTACTGAACCGATTTTGATGAAATTCCTATGGGATGAATCTGAAAGTATATCCTAAAAACTAAAAAAAAGAATTTTTCAAATCGGTTCAAAAATGTAACAACGATTTAAAAATCGTCGAATTGAGAACCGTTTTATTTTTTTAAGTCGGTTGAATATTGACGAAATTTTCGTTATTTACGTTGACGTTATCCATTGGTGTATGCTCCAAGCAGTGTAGCGAGGAAACAACAAAGCGAAGGCACAAAGTATCGCCAAGTGGGCATCGATAAATTTCTCGGGGGCATCGTAACTCCCCGTAGACCTAGCTTCACTATATAAAGCTTTAGTTTCCATAAAACTACTGCCGTTACATAGCAGATAGAGAGTACCCACAGGCACGGCCGTCTTAGACATAATTTCGGAAAGTGCGAACTAATCGTAGATGCCTATGCTGCATCACTACTAAGGAACATCCGGTAAAGGAAACTATTTGTATTGCAGCATAAGAACAAACAAGAGTGGCTCTTTATGAAGGGCTCGTCCGGGGAAGCACTACCACCGCGCATTTTTCTGCCGCCAAGCAGCGTTGCTGTGTTTCGGTTTGAAGAGTTTGGTTGCCAGTGAAACTACAGGCACATGAGGCTTAACATCAGTATGCCTCAAGTTGATGGACGCAGGGCAGTGCATCGTTGGGCACGTTCCTTTGGTGCGTGACTTACGAGGCAATGCTTTGTTGTAGGTGATGGTTACCACTTTACATCAGGTAGGCCATCTGCTTGTTTCATCAGCAAATAGTATAAAAAAACAGCGTCAATATTCGTCCCAATGATTACTATTTCTCTTGTCGTGTCACTAGTTTATTACGAAACAGTGTGGTGAAAAAAAAAAAAAAAATTGGTGGACATTCCACACAGCACTATCTCGCCCCTAATTAAGCCAAAGCTTGTGATATGGGAACCAGATAGCTGATATGCTACTTATATACTTTATTTTTGTAAGACAGACAGAGAAGAAACATCTATGTTCAACACACAAATGTTTTCTCTCGGTGGGGATCGAACCCACGACCTACGGCACAGAAGGCAGAGCTACTACCAACTGAGCTGTGAAGGCTGTCTCGGCTGTGAAGGGTGAAAGGATTTTATGTGCGCATCTTAAGGGTCCTTAAGAGCACTTAACACATGTTAAAGAACTTTTTAGGTTCTACGACATTCCGGTTTCCTCACGATGTTTTCCTTCACCGTTTGAGAGTACTGGCATTGTGCACACACATTTTTGAACAGAAATACTCATTGGTGCGCGACCGGTTTCGAACCCAAGATGGGAAGGCGGGGCCGCTTCCACTAGGCCACCAGTGATCTAAATGATTACACACGTGTAAGTTTACTCACCAAAAAATTTAAAGAGACATACAGCGCTAGTATTCGTCGAATCCCTCTATTGTGGTTCCGATATTAGAAAAACAAGCCCCAACGAACCCCGTGTTTGTCGGCCCGAGTCCCGCGGCACTGCTTTGCATCCGAAAAAATATAACCTTGCTATAAATTGAAATCGCTGAAAGGAACGCAACACATAAAAGGCGGTAAAGAAAGGAGGTATGCTGGTTACTTTATGTAGAGGCACAATACAAATACATTATGAACCAAAGGCTTACCTACAGAGGCGTAGCAAGGTGACCGATGGCCCTGGTGCAAAACTCTAACTGATAAACTGTTTAGAGTTTTATCAAATCAAAAGATATAATTATTGTCCCCACATGTGTCGAACCGAACCCGAAACTTGGGAATTTCCTTGTATTATTTCAATGAGTTGCCATGAATCGTGTTGCAACCTATTCTATGTACCTAAGTAGGTACATTCCGAAGATGGGAAACATTTTAGCTAGTTCAATACGGGATTTGCTGGTCAGGGTCCGAGGGCCCTCTGAGCTCGTTGGCCCTGGTGCACGGCACTGTTTAGCCCCTCGGTAGCTACGCCACTGCTTACCTAAGGGTTATTTTGGTACTGTTTTTATATTACTTACCAGCGATCCCTAGAGATATCGTGGAAGGCCTAGTACTAATTAAAAAAAAATGTATACAGTAGCAATACCTACTATAATGTAACAGGTTTAATGTACCCTAGGTACCAGTGGGTAAGAACTTTAGAATAAATAGTGGATAAAAATAGTCTCGCGATGAGCAGCAATTATTACTTTTAGTTGGACTGTTATACCTACGAACACTTTTAATGGTTTCTAATGTAAAAGCAATACGTATGCCGTTTTCCTCACGTAGTAGGATATTGTTAATTAGGTTTATTAGCAACCTGATCAAATAAATCAATCGAAATGTAGTGTGTTAACTATGCAGGGTGACATAAAATAATAGGAATAAGAATAAGAATAAGAATATTTTATTGTATAACTGTGTACATAAAGGTGTTACAAAAATAATACAAGAATCAACAGTTTATCCTTTCGGACGTACAATATTTCTATAAATTACCTACTATTAAAATTTAAGGTAACAAAGACAAAACTTAACAAAACTGATATCACAATAAATCTGAGGCACTAGATGAGATCAAAATACTCCTTCAAATTATAGTGCACTCTCTGGATAAGCCACTTTCTTAAATTATTTTTAAATAAATTTCCTTCAAGCTGTTTCAGTTCTGTAGGTAAATGGTTATAAATTTTTATGGCAGGAGTGCGCAAGTATCTTGAAAGTCGAATAATCGTACCTGCAGCTGTTTTGCACAGATAAGTTCAATGAATTCTATAAATAGCTACTTGCATAGCTATTAAACGCGATAAACATTTATTGTGAATCATGTTATTGAATTAAAAAAAGGTGTTCCAAAAATTGTGTAAGTATATAAACTTCAGGGGGATAAAATACCCATCAATATGAATAACTTTTTCCAAAGAACCAACACTGTGAACGCAAAAAAAAAACAGCTGTTTCATACAAAAGTTCAATACCTAACTGGCTAAAATGTATGAAACAGCAGTTTTTTTTACTTTTTAACTTTTTTTTTTTTTTTTTTTATACAACCATCTTATGTAACAAGCAGATGGCCCACCTGATGTTAAGTGGTAACCATCACCTATAACAAAGCATTGCCTCGTAAGTCACGCACGATAGGAACGTGCCCTACGATGCACTGCCCTGCGTCCATCAGCTTGAGGCATACAGATGTTAAGCCTCATGTGCCTGTAATTACACCGGCAACCACACTCTTCAAACCGAAACACAGCATTGCTGCTTGGCGGCAGAAAAAGGTGTGGTGGTAGTACTTCCCCGGACGAGCTCTTCACAAAGAGCTCTACTACTCTTAATCTTACTCTTAATTTTTACCTAACATCTGCAAAAAACCTAGCGCATGATTGTCGTGCCCACCTAGGCTCGTGTGGAAACTTCATTTAATGAAAATCTTCTGTGTATTCCTACAACATGAACGGAATAAATATAATTTGAATTTATTCCAGGGCTAGAGCTAATGAGCTGAGCGTGCGTCTCGGCTCTTCGTGGAAGACTCACGGGGGAGAGATGTACGATGTGAAGGAGAGCTTCGTCCACCCTCGATATGCCAGCAAAGCTAAAGTAAGCTGTAATGCATCGAGGTATGTGCTCGATGCTGTGATGTGACACATCACATAGCTGTTCGTGTTCGCTTATTCGCCTTATTTTCCCAAATACGACGATGGGATGGATGACTCTATTTTTCTATTTTTACTAACAAAATGAATACGCAAATACATGAATGCCGCTGTTTTTGACAATGTGTGGAAGGTGTGTTCGGTTATTCGGAAGTATACAGTTAAAGCTATAATATATACAATATAATAGAATAACAAGCAAATAAAAACGCGAACCAATAGCGAATACCGATGTGAAGGGCATAAGACTCACTGCCCACTCACCACAGCCAATTAGCAGCGCCAGGTCGAGAAATTCACATAGGTACCTACGCCTTTTGTGCTATAGGTTGTGGGTTCGATTCCTATACAAAGAACAAACAGTGTTTATGGCAACAGTGCCTAAGGTTTATAAGAGCTCCGTTTTTCTAAGCCTTGACCTCAGAGGTCTGAGGCCTTGACCAGAACACCTAAAAATGCTTGATACAAACAAGTTTTCCTACCAAAAAGTTTGCTTTACTAGTTTCCGTAGGTAACCTATGTAATGTTATGTATGTAATGTATGTAATGTAATGTTTTAATAAGTAGGTAGGTATACTTATCAAAACATTTAGTGGGAGAACTTGTTTGAACATTTTTTTTAATTGCGATTTTTAATTAATTATTTCTGTGATTTTATTATATCTATTAAAATGTTGAAATATGCGAGCGAGAGGTGGTAAATTAGCAGATGTCATCGCCTTAAGTAATAGTGCTAGCAATTACCACTACCGCGAAACTGGAGCTTGAAAGGCAGGGAGCTCCTAATTTAATATTTTTGTGGGTTTGATTCCCACCCAAGACATAATAATATGCTTGTGTAGATGTTATAGGGTAGTCCGATGTGGGATAACGGGATTATTCCCATCCGTCACCCAATTCTGTCACCTATAGGTGACGGATGGGAACAAAAAGTTCGATCCGTCACCTTTTAACCAAATGGGTGACAGATCGAACTTTTAAAATTTTTAAAAGTTCGATCTGTCACCCTTTCGTCAACTGGGGGACGGATAGAACTTTTTAAATATTAAAAAGTTCGATCTGTCACCCAATTGGTAAATAGGGGACGGATCGAACTCACCTCCGTCACAAACAGGGGACAGATATAATAACTATTGGTTCCAATCTGTCCCCCAATAAATATAGCACACCGGTACACTACTGAAAGTTGACACTCACACACATTGATTAGATTTTTAATAAGTTTGTTTGAGTTCATCAAAAGATCATCAAAATTATAGCTAAAAATAATAATCAGCCTTCTGATTTGACCTTATCCAATCTGCTGTTCACCAACTATGGGGTATAAGATTATCGTATACATTACATTACATATCGCAACATTGTATTGAATATATCTAACCCATTTTATTGAAAATTATTTTAACGCACTAAAAACAATTGAACAGGTGCATCCAAACAAAAACGATGGTAGCTGAGTGTTGAATCTGCAATTATAGTTTGTAAAAACAATAGAATAAGGTCGAAAATACAATGTACTTGTTAAACAAAAGAAGCAGGCCGGCTTCTGCCGTTTCCTGGAATTTTTTTGGCTAAGGTACAATAGGTTGTAAACAAGATGTTTAAGGAATTAAAGATAGTTTTGAGCAACGCTAGAACTTGTTAGTGCCATTTCACCGCATTAATAGACACAACGTTCATCATTATTTAATTTAATTGGAGTGATAAAAGAATAAGTGTTACAGTTTCGTTTCTTTTATTATCGTTTATAAGTGTTATTTTGTTTATAAGTGTTTTTGTTATTCATGGATGTTCAAAATGAGATGACATTTTAGAGGTAAGTTTACACAGCATAATAATATTTGATTTGCAATGAATCCCACATAACTTGACTGTTTAATTTTGCTACTTGTATGTGAAATATGAAAACATGTAGAGTATAAATTCCACCAGCTTTTCAAAACACCATACTCATATACAACGTGTTGATGAAGTTATGTAGGAAAACAAATAGCGTGTATTTAGACCAAGCACTGGAATACTTTGACGTGTGCAACGGTTGGATACATCGTTTTCGAAATTCCCATAGAAAAGTAAAATTAATATTTTCTCAGAAATTTGCAACAGCCCTGTCTGTGTACGTGTCAAGGTAACACGCACGCGCGCTTCTATCTAGGAAAGAAAAAAACAACGATAACCTACGAGATAATTTGAAATACTTACCTTTCGGTAGGTAGGTAGGTACGCCGACAATCCCCTGACACGATATTTTTACTGGTTCTTATGGATTTTGTCATTATTTACTGGCTATAATAACACTGGATAAAACTGGATTTTGGTAAGTTTGCGAGATTTCGCACGACACAGGCTTCAAACTTCACACTAAACCATTACCTCGTAGGCACTGCTCATACACACACTGACTGACGACGGCTTTTTACATAACAATCACCATTTTAACACGTTTGATGACATTTTCTCAACAAAACAATGTACAACAACGCATGTAAACACAAACAGGGTGACCATCTCGAAAGTGGCGGTTCTACCACACATCTGCCAAAAAATCTGTCAAAATCTACCAAGCTTGACGATAAAAATACCTAAATAAAAATCCTTCGTGGCTACGGAATAAATTAAATACCTACATTACATTCAGTTACTATCTTTTGATCGTTTGTAACGGTTTGCAGTTATCTAAAACGAGATAGAAGTTGTTTAGAAACCAAATCAATAAAGGTAAAAAAGAATAAGAAGTTTCCAGTTCGGTAAAAAATAAATAAATTATAAATATTATTTCATTAAAAATTCAAACTAATAAGATTTTTCTTGAAATATTTAAAATCTGCCAAATAGTAGAAATCTGCCACAAATGGTAACACTGATCGGCGGCCGTCGGCCGTCCTGATTGGATATGCGTTTTTAAATGCAACCAATGACAGATAGGTATGTCAAAGATTAAATAGGACAGACTAGACACTTCCCAAAATTGCAGTTGAATAATTTTGTGGTGTCAATGAACCATGGTGGTAAAGTAACATGTTACAATTTAAAGAACTATGAATATCATAAACATTGCTTTACGACATCTAGTAATCAAACAAAAATAAATATTCTATTAAATATTGAGTACGTAGCCACGTAGGTACCTAGTTACTGAATAGGTATTAGTACCAAAGATCTCAGAGAATGTTTACCGTGACTAGGGATTACAGTCGCGAAAATATTTCTTTTACATACCAAGATCTTTAAAAACAGCAACATCATTATTAGGTAGGCACATTACTAGGTAATTGGTGGCAGTTCTGTTACCTATTTTATCTACAATTGACAACTAGAGGTCAAAGAACAGCTGTAAATAGGGCTGCCTCATGATGCGTTTAGATTCATTTTAGATAAAAGTTTAAGAGGCATTTGATGAATGAAAAACTTTGAAATTTTAAAAGTCGTAGAACAAAAGTTGTTCGTTATGACCGGTAGAATATCCTGCTTTCGGATCCCTACAACTCTTAATAAACACGTTGTATATATTGTTTATTGCAATTACTATTCTTAATGATAAAAATGGTGGATTACATAATAAACTCTATAAGGCATGGCAACCATTACTATAATTTTATTTGTATTTATTTTATAGATTACAATCAAAATGTTGGAGTCAAAAGACGTGCTTGTTGCCTCTGCCACCGAAGATGCTCCATTTTCATTTATAAATAGAGGCGGTGGTCAAGTGCTTTTATATGCCGGTCATCAGTACTATAAAAAGAAGTCGTTTAAAAGTGGAGTCACTAGTTACGAGTGTAACCAAAGAAGACATCTTTGCCGTGGATCGCTCAACATTTCAGTAAGTTAAAAACTTATTCTACAATACGCTATGATAACTAATATATAGTGCATTTATAGTGATCCGTAAAACTTTGTTACATAAAATATTATGTTTTATGCTCTATTTTAGCATTGCATTATTTAAAAAAATACAACAAATATAAAATTAGTTCAAGCAGCCTCTTAAAAATAATTAAGCATGTGTGATGATCTCATTAATGTTAAGCTTTTTTTCTATTATCGATGTTCGCTTCCAGTGTTTATTTTTCTACTCGGTATATTCAAATAATACAACTGTTAAAGCCCGCGGAAGCGAATGTACCATGTGTGGCAAGGCTAAACAATTCATTTTTTCTTTTTTCAAATTCTTTTTTTCTAAGCAAATTTTTTTTATTTTTTACAGCATAGTGTTATTATCAAAGAAACTCCACATTCACATGCGCCCGACTTTGCCAAAAACGTTTTGGATCAAAAATTACACCAAGTAAAACAAAATGTTATTGCGTCTGAAGCAAGAAAAAGTATCCCAGGGATTTACAAAGAAGCCGTGTCTTCTATGAAAGATGAAGGACCAGATCTTATAAAAAAAATACAACCATTTCGAAACATCAAAAGCAATTTGTACAGAGCCCGGAATGAAGCTATGCAAGTAAAGAAAATCTGTTTCAATGTTGTAGAAGAAGTAGTGATTTCTCCCAAATTTGAACCATTTCTGCTGGCAGATTATAATCACGCAGGTTATAGAATAACAGTTTTTTGTGCTGGTAATATGAGAAACCTCTTGTGTCAATTAGAAGATTTTTTAAGCGATGGAACATTCAAAAGCTGCCCTGAACCATTTCTACAGCTCTATACTATGCATGGAGACTTTGGCTGTAATGAGATGACTACTAACATTGTACCAGTAGTATACGCATTAATGAATCATAAGGATCAGAAAAGCTATGAAATTTTATTTAACATGATAAAGGGACAAGTTCCGGAGTGGAAACCTAAAACCTACATAACGGACTACGAAACTGCGGCAATGACAGCAATCAAAAAAGTATTTCCAGAAGCGACAATAAGACAGGAAGAAGGGAGCAACTCTTGGACTAACAAAGGCAAATTTTTTGAAAAAGCAAGTGTCGCTGAGTGCCGTTCTTCCGTTGGTACCTGAAAATGAAATTTTAAATGGATGGGCATACATTGCATCACACAGTCCAGATGATGTCCAGAGTAAGAAATTCCGTTTATACATGATGAGACAATGGATAAGAGTAAAAGATGAAAATTTCCGAAAGATATGGTGTGTTTTTGATGAACGTCATCGGACAACAAACTTCCTAGAAGGCTGGCATCACGGATTAAATAAAGCAGTCGGTAGAAAGAAGCCCAACTTATGTATGTTGCTAGATATTCTAGAAAAAGATGCAGGGTTTTATAGTGTCATCTCACAACAGATTCAAAACCAGTTAATTCCAACGTCAAACTCTCGCACTCAGAGGAATATAATGAACGATAAAGATGTTCATAACTACCAAACGCAGTTTGTAACTGGGCAAATAACTGTCGGTCATTTGCTTGAATCGTTGCGGTAGATAGTAGATAAAAGTATGTATAATTGTGTAAATAGATGTTGATTATTGTTAGCCGAATCTTTTGTTAATTTGTAGTAAGTTAAAAAATATTTACAAATCTTTACATTACTAAAGTTTTTACAAAGTTTTTATTTGATTTACTTTATTTTATTTCACAAATTGTTGTAGTGTTACTTTATCGTTTTATCGTGTTAATTTGTGTTAAAGCTGTGATTGTATATTTAAGCAAATATTGAGTTATTTATTAGCATATATTTGGTAAGGTATAAGGTCAAATCAGAAGACTGATTATAATTATGTACTAAGATTTATCTGGACTGTGATTAAAAATAAGGGAAACGATAGCTGTAATATTAAATTTATGTGTATATTAAAACGAATAAAGATAATTATAAATCAAAACTATTGTCTTCTATTTTACAGCCTTTTCTTCTTTTACACGAAACGATACCTATATTTTTATTATAATATGAAATAAATAATAGTTCTAGTAGTAGAAGTAACTGTTGTGTGTGTGTGTATACTTAAGAGATTTTTTAATTGAGGGACAGATAAGAAGAAATAGTTATGTCTTTCCCCTTCTAGTGACGGGGGGGACAGATCGAACTTTTTAAGATTTAAAAAGTTCGATCTGTCACCTCTTTACCAACTGGGTGACGGATCGAACTTTTTGTTCCCATCCGTCACCTATAGGTGACAGAATTAGGTGACGGATGGGAATAATCCGGATAACGGAACTTCAATGGAAACACTGAGTGGACTTTTCACTTGTTATTTGTACAGCTAGGTAATTGACAAGGGTTCAAGACGACGACTGGTGAGACACCAACACGAGTAGTTTTGAGTAAAGCTAGATGGCATTCTGTGACTTTCCACCAATATTTATTTATACAACGTGTTGATGAAGTTATGTAGGGAAACAAAGAGCGTGTATTTAGACCAAGCACTGGAATACTTTGACGTGTGCAACGGTTGAATACATCGTTTTCGAAATTCCCATAGAAAAGTAAAATTAATATTTTCTCAGAAATTTGCAACAGCCCTGTCTGTGTACGTGTCAAGGTCACACGCACGCGCGCTTCTATCTAGGAAAGAGAAAACAACGATAACCTACGAGATAATTTGAAATACTTACCTTTCGGTAGGTAGGTAGGTACGCCGCCAATCCCCTGACACGATATTTTTACTGATTCCTATGGATTTTGTCATTATTTACTGGCTATAATAACACTGGATAAAACTGGATTTTGGTAAGTTTGCGAGATTTCGCACGACACAGGCTTCAAACTTCACACTAAACCATTACCTCGTAGGCACTGCTCATGCACACACTGACTGACGACGGCTTTTTACATAACAATCACCATTTTATCACGTTTGATGACATTTTCTCAACAAAACAATGTACAACAACGCATGTAAACACAAACAGGGTGACCATCTCAAAAGTGGCGGTTCTACCACACACCTGCCAAAAAATCTGTCAAAATCTACCAAGCTTGTCGATAAAAATACCAAAAATATGACTTCATACCATCTCCTTCGTGGCTACGGAATAAATTAAATACCTACATTACTTTCAGTTACTATCTTTTGATCGTTTGTAACGGTTTGCAGTTATCTAAAACGAGATAGAAGTTGTTTAGAAACCAAATCAATAAAGGTAAAAAAGAATAAGAAGTTTCCAGTTCGGTAAAAAATAAATAAATTATAAATATTATTTCATTAAAAATTCAAACTAATAAGATTTTTCTTGAAATATTTAAAATCTGCCAAATGGCAGAAATCTGCCACAAATGGTAACACTGATCGGCGGCCGTCGGCCGTCCTGATTGGATATGCGTTTTTAAATGCAACCAATGACAGACAGGTTAGTCAAAGATTAAATAGGACAGACTAGACACTTCCCAAAATTGCAGTTGAATAATTTTGTCGTGTCAATGAACCATGGTGGTAAAGTAACATGTTACAATTTAAAGAACTATGAATATCATAAACATTGGTTTACGACATCTAGTAATTAAACAAAAATAAATATTCTATTAAATATTGAGTACGTAGCCACGTAGGTACCTAGTTACTGAATAGGTATTAGTACCAAAGATCTCAGAGAATGTTTACCGTGACTAGGGATTACAGTCGCGAAAATATTTCTTTTACATACCAAGATCTTTAAAAACAGCAACATCATTATTAGGTAGGCACATTACTAGGTAATTGGTGGCAGTTCTGTTACCTATTTTATCTAAGGTTAACAACTAGAGGTCAAAGAACAGCTGTAAATAGGGCTGCCTCATGATGCGTTTAGATTCATTTTAGATAAAAGTTTAAGAGGCATTTCATGAATGAAAAACTTTGAAATTTTAAAAGTCGTAGAACAAAAGTTGTTCGTTATGACCGGTAGAATATCCTGCTTTCGGATCCCTACAATTCTTAATAAACACGTTGTATATAGGTAATATAAAAATTATATTTTTAATTCAATAATTATTAGCTGTAAAGTAAAGTAAAAAGTTTATTTATTATAACCATAAAAACATGCTATAGAAAAAGGCTACAAACTTGGACATTTGTACGAACACTAACTCCCACCCTAGGAATATCCTGTGTTGTGGGTAGTTAGTCTCTTTCGTCATCTAGTGATGTTGAAACAATAAGAAAGTTATTACGCTAAACAAGGGTACAACAAATTCTGCAACAAAGCTGTGTAATATGACTATTTCATTAATGTAGATAATTGGTTCATACTCATTATTAAATCCTACTAATACTAGTAGTTCGCCCCGAACTGAGATCTCGTGATGCGACCCGACGAACGCATCAAAACTTTGAGTACATAGTAGTCAGAGGCAAGTCCAAACATTATCTTTGGACTTTTTTCTGACTACCGCCTACTAACTTGGTATGGTTACCAAGTTTCAACTCTATTGGCCTATTTATTGAAGAGTTCCGTTGAACAGCCCTTGGCTGCATCATCAGACCTGGTCGTCGTCACCATTTTATGAGAACTGAGTACCTCCTTTATTTATTTCAAGAAAAAAAATTAAGAAAAAGCAAAGGAATTGACAGACCAGTAGAAAAACCTTGATGTCAACGAAACTCCTAGAGATGGGAGCTCTTGGATCGCTGGTTATCTTAATTTAGCTTTTATTATTTTATCTCAATAACCGAGCGTCACAAAAAAAAAGTAAAAATTGTTTTGGGATGTCCAAACCAAGCCCTTTCATATGACATGTAACTTGATTTTTTTATGTCACTTTATTTTTGCCCCCGTAAAAAACCCCATAATCTCAAAACCCCTTCATCCGATTTTACTCATATACTTACCAGTAAATTTCTCAAGTACAAGCTATCGACATATCAAATTTCATGCAGATCGGATCAACGGTTCTAAAGTTATCGCCAGACAAACATACATACATACATACATACATACATACATAAAATGCCAAATCGCCCAAGTTGAAACTAAAGATCTTCGTTCGCTTCGCTCACTCGATCAAAAAAAGATCTTCGTTCGCTTCGCTCACTCGATCAAAACTATAAACGCGAAAGTTTGTCAGTATGGATGGATGGATGGATGGATGTTTATTACTCTTTCACGTATTTTTAGTAGCGTCTGTGACGGATAAGTTGCCTGTGACGGATAGGTTAGCGTGGTATGGCCAATTGGGCATTTTTTGAGGAGGGAAGAAAGTCATATTAGGAGAAGAGTGTTAATATGGATGTAGATAGAAGAAAACCTGTTGGGCCGAACCAACTTAGTGTGGGTTAGGGCAGGAAGATGATGATGATTTTTTTATTTTGTAGGTGAATGATGTGGGTCTAGTACACCTTTACACCCAGCTGCGTTTCTCAGCGCGCGTGATGCCGATACGCATCGTGGCGAGGAACGCAAGGCTTCCAGCAGATGAAGCGGCCATCGTGTCTGGCTGGGGAAAACTCAGGGTTTGCTATCCCTATAATTAAAGTAGAGTTGAGAGTAGTAGAGCTCTTTGTGAAGGTCTGTTCCGGAGAAGTACTACTGCCATGCCTGATCCAGCCGCCAAGCAGCGTTGCTGTTTTGTTTTGTAATGGATGCAGGGCAGATCTTCGTAGAGCACGTTCCTAACGAGCGTGACTTACGAGGCAATGCTTTGTTATAGGTGATGGTCACCTCTTAATATCATGTTTGTGCGCAATGCAAGAAAAGCATCGTGAGGTAACCAGTTAGTATGACCAGCGGCGACAGGCTTGCTAGCTGTCGCGTATACCAACTGCTGTAAAATGTGGGTATGTGCCAAATTTCATACACTGACTTACCTCTGACTAACCTCTTACATATCCTCAAAGAATCTTGAGCAGAATCTGACGGGATGTCTACCGCGCTTGAGGATCAAAGTCATGAAGTTGTCCCTTTTCTCTGTTTTTATTCTCCTGTTTACAATACACAGAAACTTTTAGTATTCTAGCAGCGGCAAATTCAAAGGGGTTGCAATTTGGCCACGAATGGAATAACAACTACCTACTGCAAAATGTGGGCATTTGCCAAACGTATGACAAGACTGTGTACACATCCAGATAGCATAACCAGCAGATAGATTTTAGATTTACGTAATGTAGACTCCATCTGGTCAGTCAGTATCCAAAGTCCGTCAGGCCATTTTAGTATGGAGACCCGTGAGTTCTCAGTGCGGCCGATAGAGCCGCTTATCGAGTCTACATACAAATACGGCCTGACGATACAGAAAACGACAACCGAAAAACAAAACTCAGACTTCGGGTACAGATATAATAACGAAAGGACGTGGTGCTTGCAGGAGACTGGTCCTAGCGCCACTTACCTGCAGTCGTCGACTATAAAAACGATCCCGATGAAGCTGTGCAAGGGATCTGGGCTGGACAGGAAGGCCATTGACCCCGGCTCCATGTTCTGTGCTGGCTCCTTCCGGGAGTCTTCGCCTGATGCTTGTCAAGTAACTGAGGACTTTTTTTGATATATCTTCAGCATTCATTCAATATTCAAGTGTTGTTGAACTTGTTTAACAGTTTGAGAGCAGCCATGCCTATTTCTGTCGCTAAGCAGCTTTGCTGTGTTTCAGTTTGAAGGTTTAATTATAGGCGCATGAGGCTTAACATCTGTATGCCTTAAGTTATTGGACGCATGGCAGTGCATCATAGGGCACGTTCCTATCGTGCGTTGTAAGTTTTTTATAGGTGTTGGTTGCCACATCAGTATCGAACCCGCAGCCTACAGCGCAGAAGGCAGACCAACGGATCTGTGAGGGCTGTAAATAATCTTCGTTTCAGGGAGACAGCGGCGGCCCCATCGTCCTCGAAGGGGTGCTGATAGGGGCTGTGTCTTGGGGGCTCGGCTGCGCTCGAGGCAACTTCCCCGGCGTGTACACTCGACTCGCTCACCCCGTCGTCTGGGACTGGGTCAACAACCACATCACAGGAAACAGCGGCTCTAACAACTCTTACGACGTTCGACGGAGAAGTTCATTCAGTTAACTCCTTGGTTTTAGCTGAACATCAGCGTTGAGTGGTAATACACCCAACATTTGTGCTGAACTGAACACTATTTTAGCATAGGTTTAACTATTATTTTATGTTACCTACCTTTTTGACTGATGTCGGACTTTTGTGTTAAACCGACTTATGCTAATTTCAAAAAATATAAATATCCGCAAAAAAACTGCACCCCTGATTCGCTGGATGCGGGACAGTCAAAACAACATCCCGAAAACCATATCAGATAGGTTAACTCATGGCAATGCTTCGTGCTGAGAGTAATAAAGCCGACCTAGGATTGACCAATTGACCAATTGACCGTCCTCGGTGAGTTGTACCTATCACTGGTAAAGTGTGCTTAGTGTAACTAGTAGTTCGCCGCGAACTGAGATCTCGTGATGCGACCCGACGAACGCATCAAAACTTTGAGTACGTAGTAGTCAGAGGCAAGTCCAAACATTATCTTTGTACTTTTTTCTGACTACCGCCTACTAACTTGGTATGGTTACCAAGTTTCAACTCTATTGGCCTATTTATTGAAGAGTTACGTTGAACAGACCTTGGCTCCATCAGACCTGGTCGTCGTCACCATTTTATGAGAATTGAGTACCTCCTAAATTTATTTCAAGAAAAAAATGTAAGAAAAAGCAAAGGAACTGGCCGACCAGTAGAAAAACTTGATGTCAACCAAACTCTTAGAGATGGGAGCTCTTGGATCGCTGGTTATCTTAATTTAACTTTTATTATTTTATCTCAACAACCGAGCGTCCCAAAAAAAAAGTAAAAATTGTTTTGGGATGTCCAAACAAATCCCTTTCATATGACATGTAACTTGATTTTTTTATGTAACTTTTTTTATTTTTGCCCCCTTAAAAAACCCCATATCTCAAAAGCCCTTCATCCGATTTTACTCATATACTTACCAGTAAATTTCTCAAGTATCAACGGTTCTAAAGTTATCGCCAGACAAACATACATACATACATACATACATACATAAAATGCCAAATCGCCCAAGTTAAAACTAAGATCTTCGTTCGCTTCGCTCACTCGATCAATTAAGATTTAATTATCTGATTAAAATATATTTTTTGAAATAAACCCCTGACGAAATGTTTTTTGTACTTACCTATTTGTATATATTTGTTTTTTATTAATGAAGATTGCAACTTTTGTTGTCCCGGTAGGTACTGCGTACCCTATTTCCAGATTATATTAGAGTGATCATAATCAGAAGCTGGAAATGAACTCTAGATTGATGATGATAAGGGCCTTGATCACGAATACATTTTGACATTTGTAGTGTTAACGTTGGTATCCTAGCGATATTCGACCTTATTTCGTTTTAGTTAGGGATACGATACGATAAAGATAAAGATATTCATTGTTTATGGAAAACTATGTACAAATTTGTATGAAATTTTTGTTTCATTAGTCCAGCCTGACGGCATATAAATATTCAGAAATAAAGACACAAAATAAAATAAAGAAATAAATATTTGGGCCATATCCTTTACGTTTAAGCGACTAACGTCAAATTCGTTCGTGATAAGGCCTCAGAGGGCTTATTACGAGTTTAGTGCCGATCGTCGATCGTTACGATACACCGAATTTTTTATGAAAAAAAAACAGGTTCTCAAAGAATACGCTAGATGCCGTTGATTTATTTTCATAGAAAATTCGGTGTATCGTAACGATCGACGATCGGCACTAAACTCGTAATAGGTAAGCCCTCTGAACGTTTGATGATCTTTATAAACACGAAACATTCCTCTAACGTTTCCGGATTATTTTTATTCTATAGTACTTATATTCCTGGGTTACGTTATTTCAGGTAGCCAAATCTGAATGCTTTGATAAAAAAGCTTTGCAAAGCTTCAAATACCTTTGAAGTGCCGATATTTCTGCAGAATTAAGGGCAAAGAACTGATGAAAAACATCAAAACATTGAAATGGCTTCATAAATTTCAACCAAATACGATAAACATATTCTATAACGCCCCAAAAACATTTATCGAATGGACAGGATTACCGTGAAATGAAATACTTTTTATAGGTAAGTGTATAATTAAGTCTTTGTATTTAAAACGTTTATGTACAATAGTAAAATAATATTACATTTTATTACAATATATATTTTAGTTATCGCAAAAGTAATACAAACTGATGGAAATAACGATTAAAAATAAGTAAACATCCGATACGGTGGGGCAAAGTATGTGACCCTGACCTCAATTTGGGTTTCCCTGTATCGTGGATATGAAAAGTGGCTCAAATGAATACGGCCAAGTGAGAGCACGATCATAATTAATAAAAGATATTATATCAATATTTGTGGACTTTCCACACAGCACTATCTAGCCCCAAACTAAGCAAAGCTACCAGGGAACCAGATATAATAAATAATTGCAAAATACAAATTCACAGAATTGCAAATTTTCATAATAAAGATCTGTGATTAATATTTTTTGATGTTGAAATGTGCGAACGAGAGCTATATTAGCAAAATTCTTCGCCTTAACAATATTTTAGTACGCGGGGTCGGAGGCAAAAGCGCACTGCCCTAATGCATATTGAGTAGACATGGACAGACATACCTACAGACATTAAGTAACGACTTTTTAAAAACCATTTATTACAAATTATAATTAAAAAAAAACATGAATATAATGATTTTGGCTTCACCTACTGTATAGTTCTGCTTATTTCTTAAACTATTTACAAAACAACGTGCTTATACATATTAATTGTACTAATATCCAGAATCAACTAATAAATATTACTAGTGGTTCGCCCCGAACTGAGATCTCGTGATGCGACCCAACGATCGCACCAAAACTTTGAGTAGGTGGTAGTCAGAGGCAAGTCCAAACATTACGTTTGGACTTTTTTCTAACTACCGCTTACTAGCTTGGTATGGTAACCAAGTTTCAACTCTATTGGCCTTTTTATTGAAGAGTTCCGTTGAACAGACCTTGACTCCATCATCAGATCTGGTCGTTGTCACCATTTTATGAGAACTGAATACCTCCTTAATTTATTTCAAGAAAAAAAAATAAGAAAAAGCTAAGGAAATGGGCGACCAGTAGAAAAACCTTGACGTCAACGAAACTCTTAGAGATGGGAGCTCTTGGGTCGCTGGTTATCTTAATTTAACTTTTTTGTTGTATCTCAAAAACCGAGCGTCCCAGAAAAAAAGTAAAAATTGTTTTGGAATGTCCAAACAAACCCTTTTCATATGACATGTAACTTGATTTTTTTATGTAACTTTTTTTTTATTTTTGTCCCCTTAAAAACCCCATATCTTAATAACCCGTCATCCGATTTAAATCATATACTTACCAGTAAATTTCTCAAGTACAAGCTATCGACTTATTAAATTTCATGCAGATCGGATCAACGGTTCGAAAGTTATGGCCAGACAAACATACATACATACATACATATACATACATACATACATACATACATACATACATACATACATACATAAAATGCCAAATCGCCCAAGTTGAAACTAAGATCTTCGTTCGCTTCGCTCACTCGATCAAAAACATAGGGTACCTATGTGGGATCCAAGGAATAATACTTAATAGTAGCACGTATATACAAAAAATAAGCAATTCTATTATTTGTATAAATTAAATGTAATATATGGCAGGAATGATTTTGTTAAAAGCAGTACCTAGAGCTCTGTGTGAAGGGCTCGTCCGGGGAAGTACCTACTACCACCAATATGAATGCAGAATTAGGCATCCATTATATACATTTTGGGGATAACTAGTTTCTTTCGAAACAGTGTGGTGAAAGGATTTTAAGTGCGCCTCAAGAGGCTCCTTTCGAGCACTTGACACATGTTATAGAACTTTTTAGGTTCCACGACATGCCGGTTTCCTCACGATGTTTTCCTTCACCGTTTGAGAGTACTGGTATTGTGCACGTAAATTTTTGAACAGAAAAACTCATTGGTGCACGACCGGTTTCGAACCCACGACCTTTAGAATCGGAAGGCGGGGCCGCTACCACTGGACCACCAGTGCTCTCAAAAAATATACTAACTAAAAGTGCATCACTGATTTATAATTTAATCTACCAATAGCCGTTTTTAGCTATACAGGGTGTCTCAGAAACCGACGCAACCCGAAAGCCGGTGACTTGGCCAGTCATAATAGTTAGCAGAAAAAATAAAAAACTGGGTTATTTTTAAAGTTATTATCATTAAAAAAAACGAGAAACCCTGTGATGTGATGTTCTTTTGACTCGAATTACTACAAATCTTTATTTTTATCAATATTATTTTTATTTTGTATTCGGGTGAATTGCCCAAGCAAAAAAAATACACGGCAAACCTGAGAACGGTAGTGCAATGTGCTGATTTTTTATTTAATATATTTTTTCACACTTATACTGTGCGTATATCATTTCGGTAGACACTTTTCATTTCAGTGGACTCTTAAAAATGCATCCTTAAATATTGATGAAGGTAAGTTTTGATGATGTTTGACGTGCACAATGCTATAAAATAGGCTAAAGTTTTATTTGTCACTAAAAATATGTAGATAGTAGATACCATTGAAATAAAAAAATCACACCGAAATGACACATAAAAATCTCTTGTTGAAATTCACCCATTCCTGAATAATGCCTCTGTAAGTTGTTATCAAAAATTTTAAATCAACTGCTCCCTTTTTGTAACTAAACATCACTTTATGCCCAACTAAGTATGCAATTTTTTTTTAATGATAATAACATCAAAAATACTAAGTTAGTTTTTTTTCTGTGAACTATTATGACTTTTATCACCCGTTTTCGGGTTGGCGTTGGTTTCTGGGACACCCTGTATATAGTTCGGCTTTGAGACTATTTAATTTTATTAAATGAACTTAAGTTTTTGGTTGCAATATATGACGTTACAACTCAAGAAAATACTAATAATTTAATTATTGTTGGTAGTTTTTGACGTGAGTAGGTACTTAACATATTTTGTTTTTCTTTTGAGTTTATAAAACTGTCTTACAACGATTACTTTGTAATTTTCCAATTTATTACCTAAATATTTTTGATTATTATTATTTTAATACTTTTTATCAATTTAATCCATAAAAATTTGAAATCTTTGCTATCTAATCCAATAAATAGATACGGTCTATCTGAATATTCTTACGGTATTGAAACAAATTTCAACATTTTGAAATATAAAATTAATAAAGAAGATCAGTGATGTTATATCAATCAAATTGTTAAAATGTGCGAGCGAGAGGTACAATAGCAGTTGTCTTCGCCTTAACTCAGCGCTCTTTATTGCATTGTATAAATAGCTCTGACTGAGAAACCAAAATCTTATCTCAGTTCGGACCGCTCCTCCCACTGCGAAGACACTTTACGGGTTTTAAATCTCTAGGCCTTAACTTGTAGAACACCAGGATTCTGGAGACAATAGACTTTCTATTATTCCTGACTCGCTGTCGAGTCATTGGGCTTCTAAAGGTTAAGCTGAGCCCGATTTAAAGGCTGTACTATCCGAGTGTGATGCAAAGTATGGATCACTTGACAAGCCCTGGCTCCCACAAGGCGACCCCGTAGCTCTTGATAGTCATTAATGTTCAGGTACACTTATTATGAACTTAAATAATACTTATATCACTTTACACTTTAAATTCACATCGTAAACAACACCAATCACTGGGTATTCTAAATCTCATTTATGAGGAAGTCCTCGTTCTTTGAATTGTACACAGTTTTCTTATGATTTCACACAGAAGTCACACAAAGAGCCCGAGCGTAGGCCCTAAAACAGAGAAGAAGATAAGGCCGGCAACACACATCGCACGGCCTTGCGAGGCCTAGGTTTTTTTCTGGGGAGGCCTCCTCAATAAATGCAGGGGGTCTTTCCTGTAGCGAGCGAATAGCTCCCGCTTAAACGTTTCGAAGTGTTTCCTGTTCTTCCCGTTTTGTTTTTCCCTCCAAAGGGGGCGGTTGCGTCGCGATTGGAGGCCCCAGTGGATTGTGAAAATTGGAGACAGCACTCTGAATTGGTAGCCGATCAGAAACATCTCGTATACCTGTAAGGAAATTACGAGGTTAGCTACGAATAAAATGATAGTAGGTTCCTTCAGTTTTTGTGAAACTTAGCAGCAAACGTCACAACAATAAGAATTGTTTTCAACACAAACCAGACCTTTATAACAAAATTATTCTTTGTATAGCTGCGCGCTTATATAACAAACTTCTAAAGTAGGTAAATCCATTCAAGGCTCAACTTAAAGAAACAGCTTCTTCTTTGATCTCTTAGTAGGTACCTAGGAAGTAGGTAAGTACCTACCAACTCAAGATTGATTGAGAATATCTAAGGATTGTTAGAGATCGTTCAAAGTGATCCCTGTTATTGAACTTAATAAAGACCGTTTTGATTTTGGTATATCTCTCTTTTGTCGTGTCACTAGTTTCTTTCGAAACAGTGTGGTGAAAGGATTATAAGTGTGCCTCAAAAAGCGGTGGGTATATGCAAATATTCCATTTGGCATACATACCCACATTTTGAAATAGTTGGCATTCCATATGTGACAGGTTGCAAGCCCATCTCCACTGTTAGAATTATTATGTGGGCTAATATATTAAGGCGAAGACAAGAGCTAATGTGACTCTCGCTCGCACGTTTCGACATGTTGAAAGATATAAAATCACTAAACTCATTTTCGAAAAATCGCAATCAACCATTTTGTGTGCAATCACATTGCACACAGTTTAGTGAAAATTTCATTTTGATCGATACAAGTTTTCCTGCTTAAAAGTTTGCTTATGTACGAAAACTAGTAAAGCAAAGTTTTGAGTAGGAAAACGTGTATAGATCAAAATGAAATTTTTACTAAACTGCGTGCAATGTGATTGCACACAAGATGGTTGATTGCGATTTTGCGAAAATGAGTTTAGTGATTTTATATCTTTTAACATGTCGAAACGTGCGAGCGAGAGTCACATTAGCTCTTGTCTTCGCCTTAAGTTTTTTTAGATTTTTCATCAAATTATCCCAAACTAAATGAACGGCCCCTACTACTCGAAGGACCGACGACATCGTGAGGATCGAGTTGATGTATTTTTTGATTTATTGTGATTTTTCAATAATAAGTTTAGTGATTTTATATCTTTCAAATGTTAAAATGTGCGAGCGAGAGGTATATTCGCTGTCTACCTAACGACCTAATTTTATGTGACATAATACACAGAGTAAATAAAGCTAGGACTCATTACACCCCTTCCGAGAATCCAAAGAAAACAGTTTTACTACAGAAACTTTATTTAAAAACGATACAAAAATAAATAAACCAAACCAACGCAAGAGTTTATTTTTAAAAACATTAGCCAACGGATTCTAATCTTTATTAACATTGTCCTGTATTAGATACTCCGAGTCGCAGATTATGAAGTATTTAAAGCTCGGCAGCGCAAACAATTCTGAGCTTTAAAGGATTAAACAGAAAGCTCAAAGTCCAGTGGTGTTGGTGATCCAGTCTCGGAGTGACGCGATGTTGGTGAAGACGGTGGGGGAAAGTGGGAGAGCACATCCTCTTGCGAACGACACAACACCGAACGCTGTGCCACGGAATACGGCCGGCCCGCCGGAGTCACCCTGAAATATTTTTTACAAACAGTCACACAATTATTACCTACTTAGAACCTAAACATGCAATGCTAAGTACCTACATAGCTTTGAGCACCAACGCGCTTAGCTTGCGTGCACGGTGGCGTTCACTTTGTAAGCTATTGTTCAATCAAACAGCTGATCGCCACAGTAAACGTCACCGCGGACGCTTATTTAGGCGAATACAAGAGCTAATGTGACTCTCTGTGTTTTTGTCTAGCTGCAACACACACGGATCTAAATATTTATTATTTTCATTGTTTGCTTAACTTAAAATTTTCTTTTGGTTGTTTTTATTTTAGTTATTTCTTATTGTATTAGTTGTTTTCATTCTGTTGTTTTTATTTTAATTTTGTATTTTTGTATTTGTGGCAAATAAATGTGTTATCTATCTATCTCTCGCTCGCACGTTTCGACATGTTGAAAGATATAAAATCACTAAACTCATTTTCGAAAAATCGCAATCAACCATTTTGTGCGCAATCACATTGCACACAATTAAGTAAAAATTTCATTTTGATCGTTACAAGTTTTCCTACTTATAAGTTTGCTTATGTACGAAAATCAGTAAAGAAAACTTTTGATTAGGAAAACATGTATCGATCAAAATTATTTTTGCGAGCGAGATTCACATTAATTAGCTCTTGTATTCGCCTTAAATGCATCAGAACTTGCCCTTTTCTTTATCTTTATGCAGATTTTAACACCCAACCCTACTAAAACCACAATAGGAGAAAGCATGTTTAGTTCAAAAAGATAAAAAAGTATCACCTGACAAGAAGATACCCCTCCAATAAGGAAGTGCCCACCACAGAACATGTTTCCAGTGAGCGCGTCGCCGTACGAGAGACGGCAGAGCCAGTGAGGGACCACGGGCACCTGGGCCTCCATCATGATGCGAGGGATGCGCCGCCCACGGGGCTGAGGACAATAGCCAGGTACTTGGAAACCAGGAAGCTGAAGGAGAACTTCAACCAACTAATCCGTACTTCGATATTTATGTCAATTTATCCAGGATTTGCCTACTATCAGAAATGATGCCTTGACATGGAAAACCCTTGATCAAAACTAAAAGCTATACCTTAAGTAGATAGTAGCAATTACTATGGTTTATTTATCTATAGGTACAATTATAAAGTTCGGGCGACGCCGAACTAGCCTGAACATTAAAAGGCAAATTGGTCTATTATTGGTCGTTTAGTATCATAATTACCTTGCCTACCAATATTAACTACAACAATACCCAATAACAATCGAATTCGTGAACACTAGTAATTTTGTACACAAGACAACGCATAAACAAAATACAGGAATAGAAATGATATAATACATACTACTCTAAAGCTTTTGATATGTAGGTATATATATCAAAAGTTTAGCTTTAACATGAATAAATTCATTTATATGAGAAACTGTTAACATTAATTGGGGCAGTATCGTACAATATTGGTATTATAAGTAGGCTCGTAATAAACTAAATTAGAATCAAGTATTTTAAAAATATTGCACGTTACTAAAAAAAAAGGAGATAAAAATCATCAAACATCGTGGACAAGAGCTGGATGTGACAATACAGGACCGCACCGTCAACAGAGGCGAATACAAATAAAGGCCTAATACCCAGCAATGGGTAAAGTCAGCCTGTGGATGATGATGACAATGATTGTTATAAAAAAAAGCGAAAAAACGCAACCGTACCTATAGAACATATAGACAGCCTTCACAGTTGGTAGTAGCTCTGCCTTCTGCGCTGTAGGCCGTGGGTTCGATCCCCACCGACAACAAATATTTGTATGATGAACATATATGTTTGTTCTCTGTCTGGGTTTTATTATATATTTACCAAAAAAAAGTATATAATGTATTATGTCAGCTATTTGGTTCCCATATCACAAGCTTGGCTTAGTTTGGGGCTAGATAGTGCTGTGTGGAAAGTCCACCAATATTTATATTTCCCTGCACTTTTGATACTCACAGCAGTAAGGCCCCATCCAGTAACAGTGAGCCTGACCAACGGCACCGGCTGCCTTAGCGTCGGCAGCCTGATGGCGCGTATGTTAGCGTTGAAGGTCAAAGGCCTCGCCAGCCGCAACGCTGCTATGTCATGGTCGTACATCGGCTGTCCGTACAGAGGATGGACGGTTGCGCTGGCGACTCGCACGACGCGCCCGCCGGAGTCTCGCCTGGTGCTGCCGACGCGGAGGCGGATGCTGTTCGCGGACACGCTGAAAGTGCACAAAAGTGCACACTGGTGACAAAGCGTTGGTTCTAACTTCATGTTGGAAAAGAAAATAATAAAGCATCTAGCCCCAAACTAAGCAAACTAAGTAGAGTAGTAGAGCTCTTTGTGAAGGGCTCGTCCGGGGAAGTACTACCACCACGCCTTTTTCTGCCGCCAAGCAGCGTTGCTGTGTTTCGATTTGGTGTGGTTGCCGGTGTAATTACAGGCACATGAGGCTTAACAACTGTATGCCTCAAGTTGATGGACGCAGGCAGTGCATCGTAGGGCACGTTCCTATTGTGCGTGACTTACTAGGCAATGCTTTGCTATAGGTGATGGTTACCACTTAACATCTGCTTGTTCCATCAGCTAGTTGTATTAAAAAAAACAGCTAAAAGTTTGTCCTGTAGGTACCAAGTCTGAGTTTTGTTTTTGGTTTTTCGTATTTTTTATGGAGTCTCGTGAGTTCTCTGTGCGCCAAATAGGCGCTTATCGAATCTCTATACAAAAAAGACCTGTCGTTACGTAAAACTTAATACAATAAACTAAAAATAAAACTCAGACTTGAGACTGGGTTGAAATCGATTACTTATAGCGCAGAAGGCCACGCTAACTAACTGTACCGTGAGTCCAGTTGGAAATGGATATTGTTGTTTAGTAAAGTACTAATTATAACTGATATCTACTCGATAATAAACAGCTGTGTTTTCAAACATCACACAGCAAGACATACTCATTTCAATAATATTCATTCACGCCCAAGACAGGTCTTAATTCAGTTTACTGAAATTTTACTGAAAGTTAGTTAATAAAATTATTATAATTTGTACATTTTTCCATGGATTGAATACGAGTAAGTTTTTATGAATCTTAAGTAAGTAATCTGATCCGATGATATCAAAGAGCCTTATAAAATATTCAGTGTCTGAAAAATAAGCCTTTTAAACGCGTATTTTGTGACTATTATCCACAGGCTTGAAGCTAGACAGTAGACAAAGACTGGGTTCACAAAAGGCTTAATAGCCTACCCCAAACCTACAAAGCCTACTGTTACGTTAAATTATTATTATTTATTCTGTATTCTGTTCTCACCCGTCAAAGTAGATCTCGCTCTCAAAATTTCAACATTTTGATAAAGATATGAAATCATTGAACTTATTTAAGAAAAATCGCAATCAACCAAATAAGTCCAGTAAATGTTGAAATGTGCAGGCAAGAACTTAGCAGAAGCGTTCGCCTTAAATCAATGCATTAGAGCATTTAGAGCAGAGCGGGCTATCCTAATTCATCACAAATCTTAGTTTCTCTATTCATTTTCATACTTATTTTTAGTGGGTTGCAAAATATGAACTCGAGACAGCATTTTCCAAAATAATAGAATTTTTCCAATAGACAAGTGATCATGACAATTCATTATCACTACGAATCCAGTGGACAAGCAAACGAATAAATTAGGTTACATCCCGAAATATCCAGCGCGGTCCAGTTTACGGCGTATACCAGATTACCAGCTGCTCCGCGCTCTGATTATTTTATCGTGCAATCATTGCGAAAATAAAGCTTTTATCTATGGGATAACTGAAGTCAGACACAGACGCTTAAAATAATTATTTCTTTACATATACCTAAATAACACAAACAACTTTTCTCGCTAGTGACTGTATTCTTCTTCTTGTGTCACTAGTTCTTTCAAAACTGTGTGGTGAAAGGATTTAAAGTGCGCCACAAAGAGGCTCTTTTCGAGCACATGACTGACAGATGTTTTTTTTGCGTTTGTAATAAAAAAACGCAAATTAAACTGAATTGAATCTGTTTCATTGATTGGAAATACTATGGACCTTTCAAAATTCTGAGATAATTCCTATTACTCAGATACTAGTGAAATCCCGCGCGACTTTGCTCTCGTTTGGCTATACATATACACACTAACTTCAACTTAGACAGCCTTCACAGCTCAGTTGGTAGTAGCTCTGCCTTCTACGCCGTAGGCTGTGGGTTCGATTCCCACCGTGGACAAATATTTGTGTGATGAACATAGATGTTTGTTCTCTGTCTGGGTGTTATATGATATAATAAGTAATAAGTAAAAAGTATATAAGTAGTATATCAGCTATCTGGTACCCATATCACAAGCTTTGGCTTAGTTTGGGGCGAGATAGTGCTGTGTGGAATGTCCACCAATATTTATTTATTTATTTATTAACTTCTGATACCCTTTATGGGATTAGTTTCAGGAATTTCTTTTTAGTGCACCCCTACACGACAGCAAAAAACTACCCTATTTTTTTATGAAATATCCGGTTTAGCATTATGCATACATAATATTCCATCCTATCGCGAAAATCTTAGCTTTACAGAGTAGGTACTACAATAGATTATTTAAAAAAAATCGACAAATTATTTTATCAAAATTGGGATGCGATGGAACTACTCTTATCTGCGAAAAATTGTCTTTAACAATTCATTTTCTTAAAAAAACAGAATTTTTTACCAAGCCCTTCAACTATAATACGGAAGATATAAAACTTACATAAAATGTTACTTGCGAAGGGTTTTACCGCTTGTATAGTCGTAAACTCGAAGGAGAAATGATGCTTTAGACTGCGGAGTAGCCCACTTCTGTCACTATGGAATGGACATACTTTTTTTATGCAATAGGAGTAATAAGAAGCGTTTATTCACAGTTACAGATGTAATTTTTTTAACACCTTTTATACTGGCGTTAAATAGAAGAGTAGTTTTTTTTATACAATTAGCTGATGGAACAATCAGATGGTTCACCTGATGTTAAGTGGTAACCATCCCTTATAACAAAGCAGTGCCGTAAGTCACGCACGATAGGAACGTGTCCTACAATGCACTGCCCTGCGTCCAACAACTTGAGGAATACAGTAGTTAAACCTCATGTGCCTGTAATTACATCGGCAACCACACTTCAAACCGAAATACGGCAACGCTGCTTGGCGGTAGAAAAAGGCGTGGGGGTAGTACTTCCCCGGACGAGCCCTTCACAAAGAGCTCTACTACTCTTAAAATAATACCTGGCTATTTTCAATCAGTTATTCATATGGTTGCCATAGTACAAGCTTTGCTTAGTTTGAGAATGATAGCGTTGAAATGTCCTCAAATGTTTATTTATTTAAAACGATGTTTATTCTCTGTCTGGGTATTAAACAAAAACGAGTTGATGCATGTTGTATTTCAATCAGCTGTCAGGTTCTCAAAGCGTGGTGTAACAAGTCTTACCACAACTGTTTTACCGCAAACAGGACTAAAATATGTAAGAGTTCATCTTTATGCCTATACATATCACCATAGTTTATAGAGTGATATATTACTGCTAAAACTAGGTATATCATACTTAATTGATTCAGGCGTGACGTTGTGGAATTCTATTATTACTCATCCTATACTAATCCTCAAATCTAATCAGCCAAATGTTCTCACGAGTTCTCACGTGTCGAAGTCTTGTTAAGTTTTATTCTTGTGTATTTTGTTGTTTTTAATAGACCTTATTACACTTTGTAGGATTTGCAGGTGCTGTGTGGGGTTGCACACAGACGAGTCTACATTTGGTTAAGCTTTAACTGATTAGATTAGTGGATAATACTACATATTTCTTTCAGTTTATTTGTATTTAAATATATCATAGTTTTACTAGCAAATAAACAATTATGGTTTCGTGCTTACGGCTCATCCAAAGTCAGGGCCTGCTCTGATAGCTTTGTTCTCCCCGAGGTCATAAACTTAGGAAGTCGTTCGTCCTTGGGGTTAAGACGAGAATGACCCTGAAAACCTATTGGAGCCCATAAGATCTCCAGCTATCTTCAAGTAACTGTAATAAAAGTCAACTCTTCGTGTTCTCTCATAAAATGCTATCTTTATAAGGTAAAGAAAGAGATAATACCCAATTTTATAGGTGCTCAACGTTTTTTACAACTTTTACCCTTACCTGAACGATCTAACGATATGGACGATAAGTATGAAACAAAAATAATGGACTAGTGAAAAACGAAGGCGAACTAATGCAAGACAATAATAATTTTACTTTTGTATGGGAATTTCGAAACCGATGTATTCAACACACGTCATAGTATTCTAGTGCTTGGTCTGATCTCTTGGTCTTTGGCCTTATAAGGGATATTATATTACACGTTGGATTTATACGACAGCACTCACAACTCAGTTCGTAGTAGCTCTGCCTTTTCCGCTGTAAGCCGTGGGTTCGATCCCCACCGAGAAGTGTAATGAACATAGATGTTTGTTCTTTATCTGGGTATATAATTAATATAAGTATAATATTTTAAAAAAGTATTATATCAGCTGTCTGCTTCCCATACAAGCTTTGCTTAGTTTGGGGCTAGGTAGAGCTGTGTGGAAAGTCCACCAATATGAGTTTATTTAATTTGTAATGAAAACTACTCACTTTTGAACACAGTGCGCCGCGGTCAGCACCGTGTCCGGGCTGACGATGAAACCTCCGCAGAAGGAGTTGCCATTCAGCACCATTGACACCTGGTACGGATGGCGGTTCACCGAGCTAGGCCGTCCACCGATTATCTGACCGCTCAGCTCGGGACAGGCTTGCAGATCTATGTCTTGACCCGGGTCTTGGAGTTCCGTGTCCTCGGGCAGGACCTCTTCTGAACAGCATTCTGTATCTGTTTCTTGGAGATCTAAAAGAGCACCATTCATTAGGTAGTTCCAATAAAAATACGTACAAAAAGAACAAATAAAATTAATTGCTACCTAAACGATATATTTTAGACAAAGGAACTCATTTTGAAACTCTCATAATGTGAACTTCCTTCATTGGTCTCGATAGAGTATCCTACCTTATACTCTATACATGTTCAGTTTGTCATGTCTCGTAATATGTAAGTCTACTCTACGTATCTTTACTGAACGACTGAACAGACATTGCGTAACAAAACTATATAACCACTCACCCCCAAGTGCCAGGCAGCATGTCAGCATCAACACACTCGTAAGTAAAGCCATCGTCACCACCGACCGCGTTACCACCAGCCCGGTGAATAGGCAGGTCGCTGGCGCGGTGGACCAACTCGAAGCATTGCCCAACGCGACCGCGACGATTCTGCACGGTCTCACGGTCACGACCTTACGGCTCTTTGATACGAGGACAAAAATTACGCGCAAATTCTGCTATAGACGATTTTGATCGAGATTCGAAAAGTCTCAAAGATCCTATTCCACTCAGACATTTCAAATCGAAACACAACAATGTGAGCATGTCTGCATGGAGGCAGTCACTGCTTGACGGCAAAAATAGGACCTCTTCTCTACGGTGGTAAATATTTTCACAGACGACTCGAGCAAAGGCTTTACTAACTACTAAAAAACCGGACAAGTGCGAGTCGGACTCGCGAACTAAGGGTTCCGTACCATCTCTAATACTATAAGAATCAAAGTCCTGACTGACTGACTGACTGACTGACTGACTGACTGACTGACTGACTGACTGACATATAGACAACGCACAGCCTAAACCGCTGGTCCTAGAAACTTGAAATTTGAGGAGTACATAGGTCTTATGGCGTAGAGGTGTACTAAGAAGGGATTTTTGGAAATTCAACCCCTAAGGGTGTAAAAAGGGATGAAAACGTTTGTATGAAAAATTGTATTCCTTGAACCTACAAACTTGAAACTTGGAGTACATATACTTCAAAACAAAAAAATAGGAAGTACATTTTTAGTTTTTTAAAACTACCCTTAATAAGTGTGCTAAGGGATGTGAAAGTATGTATGGGAGTTTTTTGACCGCTGGTTCTAGAGACTTGAAATTTGAAGAGTACATAGGTCTTATGGCGTAGAAGTGTACCAAGAAGGGATTTTTGGAAATTCAACCCCTAAGGGTGCAAAAAGGGATGAAAACGTTTGTATGAAAAATTTTATTCCTTGAACCTACAAACATGAAACTTGGAGTACATATACTTCAAGACAAAAAAATAGGATATACATTTTTAGTTTTTTAAAACTACCCTTAATAAGTGTGCTAAGGGATGTAAAAGTGTGTATGGGAGTTTTTTGACCGCTGGTCCTAGAGACGTAAAACTTGAAAAGTATATAGGTCTTATGGCGTAGAGGTGTACTAAGAAGGTATTTTTGGAAATTCAACCCCTAAGGGTGTAAAAAGGGATGAAAACGTTTGTATGAGAAATAGTATTCCTTGAACCTACAAACTTGAAACTTGGAGTACATGTACTCCAAGGCAAAAAATAGGAAATGCATTTTTAGTTTTTTAGAACTACCCTTAATAAGCGTGCAAAGGGATGTAAAAGTCTGTAAGGGAGTTTTTTGACCGCTGGTCCTAGAGACTTGAAATTTGAAGAGTACATAGGTCTTATGGCGTAGAGGTGTACTAAGAAGAGGTTTTTGGAAATTCAACCCCTAAGGGTGTAAAAGGGTTGAAAACGTTTGCATGAAAAATAGTATTCCTTGAACCTACAAACTTGAAACTTGGAGTACATGTACTCCAAGGCAAAAAATAGGAAATGCATTTTTAGTTTTTTAGAACTACCCTTAATAAGTGTGCAAAGGGATGTCAAAGTTTGTATGGGAGTTTTTTAACGCGTGGTGCGATTGATTTAAAACTTGAGGTAAATATACTAAGAAATAAATAATTAAGAATGACGCTTTTAACTTTTGATAATTACCCCTGCAAAGGGTGCAAATGGCTGGTAATAGTTAGTATGGGAGATTTTTAACGCATAGTGCTATTGATTTCAAACTTGAAGTTACTCCATATACTCCACAATAAATAATTTAAAATCACGTTTTCAATATTTTAAAACCACCCCTGCAAAGGGTGCAAAAGATTGACAAAGTTTCAAGGTTTGTATGGGAGATTTTTAAAGCGTAGTGTAATTAACTTCAAACTAAAAGAAAATGTGTTCTGTGGATAAATAATAAAAAGACAGTTTGATTTTTGAAAACAACCCCTAAAACGTTACCCTCCTTCGTTGCGCTCAAGTAAAAAGGATACAACAAGGCGTCAATGTTTGTAAGGGACATTCTAAAACGGGAATCTTGAGTTGGTACGAAGAGATCTTAGGGTATCTACCGTACCTGGGGATCAAAGTGGTGAAGCTGTTTCGTTTCGTTTTTTTTTGGGGTAGAAACTAGGAACCAATAAGTACATATTTTTCGGGTAAGGTTGTCTTTATTGTATTTGTCATGTTTGTGCTAAACTCAGTACCTACCTAATATAGGTAATGTACGCCTATAGGTATCTCTTATACCTGCGTAGGTATCCTACCCTAATAATATACAAATCAATGCGAAAGTTACGATGTTTGGATGTTTGTGGCTCAATTACGGCTCACCACTTCAACGCGTGCGAAGCCGCGGGAAGCCACTAGTTATCTATAAAAACGGCAAAAAAAATCACGTTTGTTGTATGGGAGCCCCCTTAAATATTTATTTAATTCTGTTTTTTTTAGGATTTGTTATAGCGGTAACAGAAATACATCATCTGTGAAAATTTCAACTGTCTAACTATCACGGTTCATGAGATACAGCCTGGTGACAGACGAACAGACAGACAGACGGACAGACAGAGACGGACAGCGGATTTTTAGTAATAGGGTCCCGTTTTACCCTCTGGGTCCGAAACCCTAAAAATAAGCACTTTGAAACGTCTTATTCACTAGGTGTATCTAGACGTTAATTCGCACCAGTTTCTAACGACGAACCTGAAAAATATCGCAAGCAACTTGAATATCTACCACAGGCCCACAGATAAAAGTTAATTCAACAGCTGCAGGAGATTTTTTGTAGCTACACATATTTTTAGTATAGTATGATGAATTCA
Source organism: Chloroclysta siterata (assembly GCA_932294275.1). Classification (NCBI taxonomy): domain Eukaryota; kingdom Metazoa; phylum Arthropoda; class Insecta; order Lepidoptera; family Geometridae; genus Chloroclysta; species Chloroclysta siterata. Next base: position 15,499,062 of record OW028588.1, read on the forward strand.
TCAGTGATTTTACAACGTATAACTGATACTGTGAGTTCTGCAGCGAGATGGGTGGACGACATTGTATAAATCGCTGGTCGGAAATAGGTTAGACTGGCACAGGATCGTGGTAGATGGCACAAACTAAGGAAGACTTATACAGCAGTGGCTGAAGTCGGGCTGTGGATCATGTGGATCATGATCGGAAAGGTGATGATCATGATGATGATAACTGATGCTAGGAGCACAGCGCATTCTATTTCTCATTTCGTTAGGTACATCAAAAGCCACAGAATTGGGTCTTCTATTTGAATCTCTTCAATTTATGTACTAGCTAGTGGTAACTACCAAACACTACTACGTAGGAGAACCAAAGTAGCCGACATAGCTCGCAGAATCAGCAAGTTGAATTGGCAATGGGCAGGTCATATAGCTCGAAGGACTGATAACCGTTGGGGAATAAAGGTTCTCGAATGGCGACCACGAACAGGAAAACGAAGCGTGGGACGCCCTCCTACCCGATGGACTGACGACATTGTCAGGATCGCGGGAAGTCGGTGGATGGAGAGGGCTCGGAATCGTTCTTCCTGGAAATTTATAGGGGAGGCTTATGTCCAGCAGTGGACTTCTTTAGGCTGATGATGATGAGTGGTAACTACTAGGTATTATTTCTCCGAAAGTTTTGAAGTTTTGAACATAGATGTTTGTGACTCAATCAGTGTGATGAGTTGAAATGTATTTAGTTGCCTGAAGTAAGTTAACATAAGGTCTTAGGTCTAATAAGTCTCATACATTTCGTCGTTGACCGATTTACAACATAACAACAAGAGCGAACTGAAATTCAATTATAAGTTAAGAATTAAATTTCAACAAAAAAATTATGTACTAACTATTCAATTGAAATAAAGGGGCGGTATTCGTAATTGACCTGACATTTTATAAAATTAAATTGACCTATAGGTATCATCAGCTACAAGATACCATTTAATTTCGATATTTAAATTTGAAGTATTTCAGAGATTCCGGTACATCCCTTATTAGAAAGATGCAGGTTAAGAATAAAATCGTGTTAAACATCATACTTTCCAAGTGGATTTGTGGTGTTTATAATTTCTGGACGGTTTTTTCATCTCATACAGACGAATCGACAGATCCGATATTTAAAGAAATATAAATATAATACAGGTACTTGGTCTGAGAATCCTCTCAACAACAAAAACACGATATAGATATCCATCTACCGTGCATGGGGATCAAAGTCGTGAAGCTGTTTCAGTTTCAGAAATATTTCCATCGCTATTTAGACTTGTATAAAACAAAGACTGATATTTTTCTGACGGATAGAGTTACTCTGAGATGGTGAAATCCGCCTTCAACTAGATAAAAAGTTTGTGAGCAGGAAAAGCCAATGCTATTCCTGCTAACAAACTATTTATAATCCAAGTTTCACGTAAATCGCTTTAGTCGTTCATATTAGCTTGTGACCACGGAGTTTTTGAGCCTCCGTTCTGAATTGGATGTTATGTGGTAACCATCACCAATAACAAAGCAATGCCTCGCAAGTACCGCAATGTGTCCATCAACTTGAGGCATGCAGATATTAAGGCTCATGTGCCTGTTTTGTTTTCTTTGTAACATTTTGTTCGTTTTTATCAACTTTTTTTCAATTCGTGGTGTATAGACAAGCAGCCTACTACAGTAGGTAATGGTAATTTAGCAGCTGTTTAGTTTCGGTAATAAATTATATGTGTCGTTTAAATATCTAGTAGATACGTTTACAATCTAATAACATAGGTACACTTGTTCATTTAGAATTCAACTAGGATAGTCTGTTCACTGAGTCAAAGAAGTTATGAATAAATAGTACGTTTGTGGTTAGTACGGTCACGGACAACATAGACACAGACAATCATATTTATTTACTACCACAACCAACAGATACTGTTTTCTGTGGTACGATTTAGGTAAGTAGCAGTTCTTTGATGATTTACAAGAATAAGAAGTGCATGCATGAAAGCTATGCATGCACTGCCCTGCGTCCATCAACTCGAGGCATACAGATGCTAAGCCTAATGTGCTTGTAACTTCACCGGTAACCACATATTCAAAGCAGAACACGCAAAGCTGCTTGACGGCAAAAAAAGGCATTGTGGTAGTACTTCCCCGGACGAGCCCTTCGCAAAGAGCTCTACTACTCTTGATAGCTACATATTAGTGCGTAACTAAGCTCCGTACAATATGAATGTGACGTCGTCTTCTCCGCTATATTTAGGCGCCGGCATCCCGTTACATGCTAAAATAGTCTCACAATGTTGCTTACTCTATAGGAATGGAAGTATGAACTAATTTCAGAAATCACCGTTCCAGACTGTCTCGTCGTCTTTAGAAAAAAAATGTCAGGTAAAGTCCAGTGAACTTCAATAAATGATGATAGGATAAAAAGAAACTATAATACCTATGTCTTTTCTATGATTTTATGAAGCTATGATTGGGAACCATTTAGCAACATCTAACGATGGGAATGGGCTTGCAACAACCAGTCAAAATGTAATATTTGGAGTTACCTTACCTCTGACTATACCCCCTCAAACATTGTCAACGAATCTTGAGCTGGTGTTTGGTGCTACGAAACCTGTATCTACCGTGCCTGGGGATCAAAGTCGTGAAGCTGTTTCTAATATTAATCAATATCCCTAAAAAAGTTTCACACTGCCGAAAATTCTCGTGCAGAAAATATCAGTCACGAAAAGGTCATGACCGAGTTTTTTGAGTGCTACAATAAATAGTTCTACAATAAATAGGTCCTAGCATTGAGCAACTTATGATTCAGCGGCCTTCAACCGTAGACGCTGACTTGTTTGTAGACACGTTTCAGACCTTGCCACAAGAGTTCAACATAGGTAGTAGTTTTCACAAAATTAACAGTGCAGGTTGCGTAATAACAATTGAAATAGTGCTGTGTAAGCCCACTATTATTTTATGTACGTAGACTGGTTCATTTTGAAACGAGATGGTAACATAAACAGCACATTATGACACTTCTCAATCGAAACCTGTAATAATCGAGACCTAATTCACCATATTTATTTACAAAGAAAATTACAATAAATATACAAGTATTTACAAAATGTATGAATACATAATTATATGAAATAGTTGAGCTACCTGCAGACCGTTGCAAACGATCTAGAGATATATTCATCATCATCATCATCAATTGATGGTGAGTTTCCGTGTCGCTGGTTCTTCCTTGGGCCTTCAAGAGGCCAGTTATCAAGTTGAATGGTATTCTTACAAAAGACCAATGACCGTTGGTTAGAGTAGGTACCAACGAAATTATTCTATACCAAATTAATCAGTTTCGCAACTGTGAAATAAGGAAATATTAATAAATATTTCACGTTTCATAATATAAGATGAAAGGTGCAAAGTTCATTAAAAGAAAAAGCTAGAGCTTCGTTCACGCTCGGTATTTGAAGGTCGAAAGATCAAAGTACCCGCAAATCGCTGAAATTCCTCTGGTTTTTACAAGCTTGGTTTATTATATTACTACAAAAAATTATTTAATGTTTAGGCTTTAACGTTTTGTGTAAAGTTAATTCAAAGTATTTTCTCTCATATTTATGTTTCGTTCCGAGCAAAGTTTGCGTACTCTACCTACTGAGGTCGCATTCCGTTTTTATTTAATTAATAAAAGTATTATCAAGAACAATTACCTTAGACTCATAAAAATATACTTATAGGTCAAAGTCAAAGTTTGAAGGTTGAATACCTTCAAACTTTGGTAAAATCACAAGGATCCCTTTGAAACGTCTTAAAACTAGGTAAATCTAGGTGCCAGTTCTACGCGACAAAGCGTAGAGCGTACAGGCAACAAAAGGTAATCTTACAAAAATATAGAAGATATATTATTTTTGTAAGATAAAGAAAATTTAAAATAAAAACGTTCCAGAGACAGAAATACAATGTGCAACGCAATCGTCCGGCACTGCAGGGCGCGCCAATTCCCACCCAGTAGCCACCCAATTGTGCTCCTTCCGGACAACACCGCTTTTTCGGTGCCGGAATGTGATTGTAATAAATAATCCGGTTTTTGCCCGGATCGGACAGTGGCGTAATTGCCAGCGGTAAAATTTATAGATGCAACCGATGGCGTTATTGAAACAACGTCGAATTAATGAGTCTGATCCTCGCTGCTGGAAATATGCATGATATATCCATCCGTGAACGCATGTTCTGCCTTTAGGCGAGTGCAAAAAATAACGAGTAACGTATGAAATAATGGAAAATATGAATATGAAATGCGGTCAACCGCTCATAAAGTTTCGTGCCGGCAGCGGCGGAAACATTATGAATAGTTACGAACGTAGGTAAAAATACATATTATGTATGAATGAATTTGAATTACATGATATTTACGATATTTAAATAAAAAAATGCGATAAATAAATATTAATAGCTTGGGTCTTTAGTCGTTTCGCGCTTGGCGTAAGCACTATCAAACTAAATGTACGTTTGTATTTTCGAAACAGAAAGCTGTTCTTGAAAGATTAATGCTTTAGTTATTATTTATTTTATTTTATTTCTTATTGGCTATCAAACATATTAATACCTATAGGTAAAATATCTTTATACATTTGTAAGCACCTGAACTACCTACATACCAAATATTTATGATTGTGCCCTTCGGTTTTTTAAAACTCCATAGGTTAACCGAAACTTGTGAACTATGCTAGAGTCTATAGCATAACAAGTCAACTCTATCCAAGTTCGCCTATAACACGGATACCTAAGAGGTACCTACGATACAATTAAGAGTTTTTTGTTTATCTTTCATGTCTGCGCGGTGGAATATTTTCCCCATGAAAAATTGCGCACTCTAACAAATACTTGTTTTCAGAGTAGATCTCGCATAACAGTGATTCTTTCAGCCGCGGCAACATCTTGCCGGCGGGCGGCGCGTGGAGCCGTGCCAAAGCGCACAATTTGGCAGTCGCCCGGCGAATCTATCAGCGGAACGGCGGACGTGAGCTCCACGTACCTAGACCCTTCGATTGTTACCGCAATTGATGGCCGTCGTCGCACGCGGCTACCGTCTAGCCGCCTACAACTAAAACATCTTACAAAATGAGCATTATGTTAATAAGCAATAATTCGTTAGCTTGACTACCCCCTGTCGTCCTCAAAGAATCTGGAACTCTTACTTGGTACCAAGAGATCTGAAGGGATGTCTACCGTGCCTGGGGATCAAAGTCGTGAAGCTGCTTTTCAGTTTCTAATAAATACCTATTGACGCTTATCTTATATCCACGAATAAGGAAAACCCAACCCAATGATTATGCTAAAAAATTAATGCTATTCCGTAAAAAACATAGGTAATAGAAGTAAGTACCTACATTGCCTAACCTAACCTATTTGGATCCGTCGCTCCCGCGTCGTCCACCCGGGTGTGTGCAGACCCTTACTGTTCTGCTTATTTACATCAATGCGTAGCTAGCCTTGACCATCGGATCGCCAACAATGTTCATAAAATATTTTTAAGCTTACCTAGTAAAATTTGTAAACAATTTGCTCAGGAAGCTTAACATAACGAGTATCTATTAATATTGTGAACGTGGAAACAGTTTTTTTTTAAACTTGTAAATTAGATAAAGGGAGCGGATGCGATGCGCCCGCGCCGACCGGATACAGAGACGACTGAATCTGCACTTTTACAGTTCTACGAAGGGCATTTCACACAGAAACATAATTCTACGGGCAAGAGATATCCTCTATTATTATACTATACTCGTACCTACATTGTACATAATATTTTAGACGTGCAGTTGATTACGTACCTACATACCTACCTTACCATGGCCTTTGCATATAATATAGATGATTTTATTTTCTGATTTTTCAGGGGTCACCAACCGGACGTAGCAGTAGTCGAGCTCTATATGTAGGTAAAAGATATATGAAGGGTATGCATGCCGGTGCAATTACACGCACATGATACCCAGAGTAATGGACGTACCTACCTACCTATCTATAGGTATCTACCCAGTAGGTAGCAGGTAGGATACAATACGTGAGTGCAGAACGAGGCATGAAATACGTGGACACGTTCTGTAAAATATTGTTGTAGGCGGAGGTCACGTGACTCATTTGTTCGAACATAAAAGCAAAGGCATGGTCTATAATGGACTATAGACTTACGGCCGGTTTCTGAAAGCCCGATCAAAACTAATCGCATGTCAAGTCACTTGCTATCTCTATGTAATTCGATGTAATAGCTGAAATGGCGAGTGATTTCACATCCGATTAGTTTAGATCGAGCTTTCAGAAATCTGCCGTAAGCCACGGTTTCTTTACCGTACACAGTGAAATACATTTTGTAAACTTAAGCATAATACATGTACAAAGGCGAGCTTAGCCCTTTCTCTTCCAGCAAACCTTTAAGGGACAACCTTCAATCAACTTTTTGCTCGCACAATTAAACATTATGAAAGATAAAAATCACTGAACTAGGTAATTTGTGAAGAATCGCAATCAACGAACTATAATATTTGAGAAGTTATTTGACGGTTGTCAGCTCCTAAAGTAATGAGAGAAGTTATATTCTCAGTCTACCCACTACAGGTTTCTTCACGCATTCCTATTTTTTGAGAGCACTAGCGCACATTTGAAACCTATATCGGTAGGTACACGATCTTTTAGAATCGTAACTTCTATCGTAACTTTGTTAAAGCAACTTTAAAATGATTGTTTACAAGAATTTGAAAACCTTAGTCACAACAAGGTACCTACAGACTCCCCCGCGGCATTGTAATTTATGATTTGGTGAGCTGCCAATGAACGTTTTGTGCCTCGTAAGAAATTGTACCCGAAGCTCAGTTACATACCTTATAGATATCTAATTCGTTTTTATGATAGGTACTTTTAGTGAGCTAGGGCAGCTAGGTACCTCAAAGAGGTAAGTACATACTTCTAAAATCAGAACTCTTTTTAATTTACTATTTTTAGAACACCGTGAAGCATAATGAGGTTTCTGTCGATGATGTGATGATTTGAAGTGTCAGCGTCTTAATATGCTTTAGAATAATAGAATGAGAATATTTGATTGTATTACTGGGTACATGAAGGTGCTGTAAAATTAATAAAATAATGAACAGTTTGTCAATTTCGGACACACGTAAAACCTACGTAGGTACTTAAAAAATTAGGATAACATACAAAAACTTCTGAGGTCACAAGAAACAGGAACTAGATGAGAACAAAACAGGAACAAAATGTTCCATCTAACATCTAACACGAAAATTAATGAAAAAGGCTCACGATATAATCTGTAATAATGATTGTAATATTTCAGAGGTTTTACTCCTTTTCCATGATGTTCAGGTTCCTCACGATGTTATGTTACATTTTGAAGGAGTAGTAGAGCTCTTTGTGAAGGGCTCGTCAGGGGAAGTACTACCACCATGCCTTTTTCTGCCGCCAAGTAACATTGCTATGTTTCAGTTTGAAGAGTGCGGTTGCCGATAAATTACAGGCACATGAGGCTCACCATCTGCATGCCTCAAGTAGATGGACGCAGGACAGTGCATTGTAGGGCACGATCATGTCGTGCGTGACTTACGAGGCAATGCTTTGTTATAGGTGATTTGCTAACGTAGGGCCAGGTGGTGCAGTGCACCTGGGCCCCGGAGATCAGGGGACCCTCTAACCTAAGCTTTGAAAAGAGAGGGTCAGCCAGCTCCCAAAACTATAAAACCTTGAGCCTGCTCACAATTTTTTTATGATTTTAAATAAACATCAACAATCAGAGAACTCCCGATTTAAGACTTTCAACACATTCGCCAAGCGTCCTCGATAAGCATGTGCTGTTTGTTATTGTTATTTGGTAGTTTGGTTGAGTACGCCCCTAGCACATTGCATCCGCGATAAGCTCACGTGCTTGACGGTCGTAAAATCATTTCGACAACTCCACCCGTCAACTTCTTAGTCAAGTTTTCATTCCGATTTCTCTATAGACGTGGGCCCTTGTCCATCTAGCTACGCCACTGAGTAAGTTCAATTTATCAGTCAACTATACCTAATTAAATGTTACTTAAATTATAATGAACCTTACCTAGGTAGTTGACACAGCTGCACCATACTATTTTCTCTCATTATGTATAACCTTGATAGTCTGGCCTGGTTCCAAGCGCATGAAAAATTAATTTTACATGGCTTTAATTGTATCGATAGACTAAGTAGGTACTGTCAATATCAATAGTAGCTTCATCATCATCATCAGGCTGAAGAAGTCCACTGCTGGACATAGGCCTCCCCTACACATTTCCAGGAAGAACGAATCTGAGCCCTCTCCATCCACCGACTTCCCGCGATCTTAACAATGTCGTCAGTCCATCAGGTAGGAGGGCGTCCCACGCTGCGTTTTTCTGTTCGCGGTCGCCATTCGAGAACCTTCATTCCCCAGCGGTTGTTAGTTCTTCGAGCTATATGACCTGCCCCTACCCATGGCCACTTCAACTTGCTGATTCTGCGAGCTATGTTGGTTACTGTGGTTTTACGGATTTCCTCATTACTGATTCTATCCCGTAGCACCTGTAGTGAAACTCCCAGCATAGCTCTCATAGTAAGTATCAGATTTTTCCTAAAGAACCGCATTGCAAAACTCTCAATACTCTGACAAAATCACTTCGCAAAAGTGCACGATCAATTAATATTTCATAATAATATATTTTTTGAGTCCGGTGGTCTAGTGCGATAGACCGCGCCTTGCGATTCGTAGGTTCGAATCCGTGAACCTACCAATGGATCACGTATGGAATACCAACTACTGCATAATGTGGGTATGTGCCAAATAAAATGTTTGGACGTACCTCTGACTAATGACTGACCTCTTCGTACTCGATACTAAGATATCTGAGAGAATATCTGCCTTGCATATTCAATTTTTGTATATCCAATTATATGTTTCACATTCTTTCTTTTACTCGAACATATCAAAGTAAAACATAACATAACATAAAAAGGCACAAGGAGATTTAAATTACGACCAGCCGCCGTCAGCCGTCGCTAATCACATGTCAAGTCGTAACTAATCGCATGTCAAGTCACTTGCTATCTCTATCTAATACGGTGTAATAGCTGAAATGGCAAGTGACTTGACATCCGATTAGTTTTGATCGAGCTTTCAGAATCCGGCAGTGGATGTTACACTATCTAATTAAAAATCGCGAACAACAAAATTTCGGAGAAAACATAACATTACATTTCTTGGAAAAAATGTATTAATTGTATTGTATGTTCTGTTTGTGGGTAGTATACATCACCTGCGTGTTCCTGGTGAAACCGTAGCCGAGGAACCGCTCATCATGAGGTGGCACGGTGTCCGGCGCCACGTAGAACGGCTCGTACAGAAGCTCGAAGTTGGTCACGTTATGGCTAACGTGGCTCTCTGAGCTTTCATTGCCGCCACTTGCTTCCCATCTGGATGGACAGGTTATCATAGTCATCATAGTTACATTTATGATAGTTTTAAGATTAGTAGGGCTCTTTGTGTGTGGCTTGTCTGGGGAAGTACTAACACCATGCCTATTTCTGCCGCCAAGCGCGCTGTGTTTCGGTTTGAAGAGTGTGGTTGCCGGTGAAATTACAGGCACATGAGGCTTAACATCTATCATGGTCCAATTTGATGGACGCAGGACAGTGCATCATAGGGTACATTCCCGGTCCTTATGTAGGTAAAACATACATATTCATTTTATTTATTGATTTAATTATAGTAAACTTACACGCGTCATTATTATGTTTATAATAAATAGGAACAAAGATTTTTATATACATAGTCCCAACAGTTATTATCAGAGTGGAATATTATTGGGACTATATTAAAATCTTTGTGATTTCCTTATGTGTAATAAACAGTATAAAAACTAATAAAAATTTATAAATAGAAATCTTAAAAGTTTGTGGATTGCTCCAAATTATCTGATTAGATTTCCAAAGCGACTTTCATCTGTCTAGGAGGACAGAAAAATGTTAGAACACACATTATCAGACCAAGGACACAGTGCCGGATTAGCCACGTAGCAAGAGTAGCAAATGCTACGGGCCCCGCGAATTTGAGGGACCCGCGCTCCAACGCTTGTCTGACCGTAATAAAAAAATATTAATTTAGAGTGTAAAATGTCTTGCATGCCTTAAACGGGAAGCGCTTAGGTACTTCGACTTGAAAATCTAAAACTCGATTTTGTCACATTTTCGTCGTATTTTACGAACTTTTTTACGTTAATGTTCTAATGTTTAATTATAATCGATATATTTAGACTAGTATCTATACCACATTTCTACCCTTCAAGCGGCCAGATTTTTAAACAAACCATGGGCCCCGACAGAATTTGCTACGGGCCCCACGCTGGCTTAATCCGGCACTGCAAGGACAACTTTGTATATTATGTCTTCTTCTTCTCTACATCTATGGCTCCTGTCCGTCATTCGACAGACAATCTTGCCAGTGTCAAGTGATTTGTATTGAATGAATACTTTTTAGTCAAGTCAGTCCATAGTCAAGTCGGCCGTCATTTGTTTTGAAGAAAATGGTGGCGGTTTTCTTCAAAACATTGGAAACATTTTCGGTCAAATCAGGACATCACATAATACACTTTCATTCCAAATGCTTACACTTTGTGCTAAGACCTCAAGTAATGTTGGTTAAAATGCCACCGAATTTACACAACACAACTCAAAATAACACTAGAAAAACAATTAAAATGAAAAAGATATGTTGCTTCCTAAAATGACAGAAAACGAATCGTATATTATGTCTTCTTTTTCTTCTTTCCATTAAGGCTCCTGTCTGTCATTCGACAGACAATCTTGCCAGTGTCAAGTGATTTGTATTGAATGAATACTTTTTAGTCAAGTCAGTCCATAGTGAAGTCGGCCGTCATTTGTTTTGAAAGCTATGTTGCTTCCCAAAATGCCAGAAAACGAATCCGTATATTAAGTCCATGCATCAGACTAAACAGTTTGGAATTAGAACTGTTTGAAGTTGAACGCTGCCAATCGTGCGTTTTTAACAAAATAAACAAAAACATAGGTAATTATAATGTTTTTGTTTATTTCGTTCGCCCCAAAAGCGTTCTTGTCTCTTTCTTACGATTCTCTGTATTGTATTTGGCCTAGTTAAGGATATATAGGGTACCTATGTAGCCTGATGTGTAGCCGCTTATCCTTAGTGCGCACTCACTTTGAAAAGTTGCTCGCGTACTGATTGTAAATAAACACCTTCCGATGGAAAGGAATAGCGAGTTTGTTCCGAGACAGCCTGACCAGCTCCGACTTGTTGGTGGGGAAGTTGGCAACCCGCCGGTCCAGCTCGTAAGTCGGCACCACGTACGCGCAGAGTGGACATTTTGGAGTCGTTGAGAGGAACTGAAAAATGATAAGTATACGGTATCGCGTCACGAAATGAGAAGAGAGGTTCACGGATCTAATTTAATGGTATGAATTCTGTAACGATTTTAAAGATCTATGAAGTAGGTAAGGGGTTAAGTTAAGACCTAGGTAGCTGATTATCAATGGAGGATAAAAAAAATGATAAACCAAACAGCTTAGGTACCTTATCCAGAGACTCCGCCATGCCTCTGGACGGCACAATATCCACATCAACCAGGAACACATAAGACGTGTGGCAGTTCTTCCGCGCCAAGTTCCGGAGGATGTTCTGAGGGTACGGATGCCGAGCCGTCCACGCTACCGGATCTGCCTTCCTGTCACCCAGTGGCAGAGGCTTCACATTGCAATCTCTCGCCCATCGCGGCATGTTACCGAATACAGCAGGCCTTTCGGAGGGCGTGGCCACATGTATCGCTATTCTAGCGTACACTTCTGGGTTGCATCTGAACAGCCAAGTCGCGAAAGCACGCAGCAGACTCATCTCATCGCCGGCGACGAACACGGCTACCGATATGGGACCGCTCCAGTGCGCTGCGATACGCAACAGCTCGTGGAGCCGTTCTATGGAGCTCTGAGTCGCGAGACAGACGTACCGATCGCTGGACACCTCCGAGTACAAATCCCCGACCGCAGCATTGTCGAACATTCTGAAAGACCTGGAGAAATCCCATCTGCCCAATCGTAGGTCGAGCCGCGCTATCGGGTCATCGTCGAGAGTGTTGGAGACCGTGTCGATGCAAGGCTCGCACGACGACGGCTCCGGCGGCAGGGGGCTGCTGCTCGCCGCGGGACAGGAGGGAGACGGCCGGAGTAGCCACATGTTGGCAGCGGCGTTGTAGATCACCAGTGCGATGCCAGTTATGATTATGATGCTCCATTGGCAACGCCAGCTCCACTGGAAAAAAACAAGTATTCACTCGGGATAAGGATGGTCAGTCTGTACCTTGGCTATAGTGGGTTCGATCCTCATCTCCACCGAGAACAAGCATTTGTGTAATGAACATAGATGTTTGTTCTCTGTCTGGGTGTCATTTAATATTTTAAGTAGATTATTTATATATAAAAAAAAAAGTATCTAAAAAAGCATACGAGCTTCGCTCAGTTAGGGGCGGGGGGGAAAACCACCCATTTTTTTTGTCTTTGAATAGGAACTTAGTATGTCGTAGGTACCTATGACAATAGCAGCTACAGTTCTTATATTGTTTATTCAGTCGGATAGTTCCAGAGTAAGACTGAATAAAACTTACCGGTTTATCTTTCTTTAAAATGTTTTTCTGACCGTGTCGGTATACCATTGTGACGGCTCCTGGCGACTCCTGAACTCCTGCCCTCACTAGGAACATGCAAACATTGCGTTCGAATTTCAATGCAAACTATTGATCTGAAAATTTTCACAAAAACTCTGGAATCCGGTCAACGAGAAGCTTATCAAAAATGATGACAGTATAGGTACCTAGGTATAATTTATTAAAAATTATCTTGCTCACACATTTCAATATTTTAGAAGTACCTACTATGTACGTTAGGTTTAAAACAAGGTAGCTAAGTAGGTAGGTCTACTTACACAGTGCCTACAGTAAGTTTTTGCAATGCCAAAAATAGAATCGGTCGAACATCGCAAATATTAGAAATGGCTTGTTGGACTAAGAAAAAGTCGTACCTACCTATTTACTTGAGTACTCAGGTATATATAATGTTGATCTTAAATTATACGGAATATAGGTTTGTACCTACTTTACAGAATAATTTGCACCACGACCTTCCTACCTACCTTAGATACTTGATTTATAAAATTAATACTCCAACCAATGCAAGGTTATTTTGTTATCTTATCACGGACATATAAAACATTTAGGTATGTATTTGATTAAATGTGTTTTCACCATGTTACTTTAGGGATTTAACTGGTTGGTTTTCACTTTTAACGGGTTATTTATTTTGGAGAAACTCCCACGTACCAAGATAATAATAACAAAAGACAACTTGACAGGTAGAGACTTAGGATGGTCTTTTCTGCGCATGACTAGGGCTTGGACATGCGCAGTCTACCTACCATGAGTCTACCACAGGAATATCTGAGAGGGTGTATGTAGCACACAGAAGATTTATGGGTTCTGTGGAGCATAACCACCCATTAATAACCATGAAGTTGTTGATAGTTCAATGGTTGTTGATAACATAGGTACCTAATTGGTAGGTACCTACCTGCCTAAAATTTGGTTATGTAGGAGTTACATTCTACATGTCCCTTGAGAATACATTATGGATACTGTAGACAAGAGAGTAGAGTCAGAGACTTATGTTGCACGTACCTAGTAGGTACCTGCACATGTTACTAGGTACTTAGTGGAATCTGGCTAGATTGACCAGCGGAGTCGATTTGACTTCGGCCGTACCCAACTGTACCCAACAGTGGGTGATTGATAACTTGAAAATCAAGTGCGCGTTCCAATGTCACGCGGCGGTTGAGATTCTGTAGATAAAGGATGGTAATCCATTCAAACAAAAGATCATTCGATTCGAAACATTGCAATATCCTCAGAGCATCGGCAACCGGTGAAATCAAACGATTCATTTGATGATGTTTGTTTCAAACGAAACGCTTCTGACAGAATTCTAATATTCTGCTTCTCTTCCGGCGACTCTTCGACTAGTGCGGATGCCGTGACAGACGTGTTACGACAGGCTATGGAGTATTTTATTCCATTTGCTGACGTGCCACTGTCTGGCAAAGCTCACCCATGGTTTGGAGCTGAATGTTGCCGCGCTAAGGCGCAAAAACATGAGGCTTACCTAGCATGGGTAGACGCTCGAAACCGAAAGTCGAATGATGTGCGTAAATGGAAGAAAGCCTTTAACAGAGCTGCCAAGTCCTGTAAGAAGGCACTTCGGAAGGCACGATTTGACCACATTAGCAGAGTGGGGACCAAACTTGCTTCATACCCTGCAGGTTGTAAAGCTTTTTGGTCCCTTGCGAAGTCGGTCGAATCTAACTTCTGCAAGCCCACACTGCCTCCAATGTTGAAACCAGACGGATCACTAGCTCACACTGCTGAAGAAAAAGCTAATTTATTTGCTTCTCTTTTTGCGGAGTCTTCGCGTTTAGATGCTGGTAGTGCAACACCTCTATCTGTCCCGATTAGATGCGAGACGTTCATGCCAGAGATTCGTATCCGTCAGATAGAGGTTCGCAAAACTCTACTCAATCTGGACGTGAACAAGGCTAGTGGCCCCGATGGTATTCCAGCCGTCGTTCTGAGAAACTGTGCGCCTGAATTGACTCCTGTTTTGACACGCCTCTTTCGCCTCTCTATTAAGACAGGTCAAGTGCCAAAGTCCTGGAAGTTTGCAAATGTACAGCCCGTACCCAAAAAGGGAAGTCGCGCCGACCCTGCCAACTACAGACCCATCTCGGTTACGTCCATACTATGCAAGAGTATGGAACGTATACTTAACAATAAGCTCCTGGCATATCTTGAAGACAATGATCTCCTCAGTGACCGGCAATACGGGTTTCGCCGAAACCGGTCTACTGGGGATCTTCTTGCATATGCCACTCATGTATGGAGCGAAGCCATAGAGAAAAACGGTGAAGCTCTCGCAGTTTCTCTAGACATCTCGAAAGCTTTTGATAGGGTTTGGCACGATAGCCTTTTAAGCAAACTTCCATCTTACGGCTTATCCACTGACCTTTGTGTCTGGGTATCAGACTTTCTGAGGGGCCGGTCACTTCGAGTAGTCGTTGATGGCTGCTCGTCTGATCACTTGGCAATTAATGCCGGGGTCCCTCAGGGGTCAGTTCTCTCTGCGACACTGTTCTTGCTGCACATCAATGATCTGCTTATGCCCGGAATCATTGGGTATGCAGACGACAGCACTGTCGTAGAGAGCTATATACCTGATACACGTCCTAGTGGATCTCAGGTCCAGTCTTACAGAGAGGCCATGGTTGACCGCTTGAGCTTGACTTTGAAAGCAGTTGCTGATTGGGGGGATTCCAATCTAGTCAAGTTCAATGCTGCGAAAACCCAGGCGTGTCTGTTCTCTGCTAAGAGGAGTCAAATCCACCTGACTCCAACTTTCCGAGATGTATCAATTCCAATATCAGGCCAACTCGATCTCTTGGGGTCTACGTTAACCAGCAAACTGAATTTTGGCTCGTTCATAGAATCCAAGGCCAAGACAGCTGCGAAGAAGCTAGGCATATTATCGAAGGTGAGGCAGTACTTCACACCGGGACAGCTTCTTTATCTGTACCAAGCGCAAGTCCGGTCGTGTATGGAGTACTGTTCTCATCTTTGGGATGGCTCTGCCAAATACCAGCTTGAGGCCTTGGAAACTATTGAGAGACGAGCCAAAAGGCTCATAGGTTACACGTTGTTTGAGTCTAAGCTCCTGACTCTAGAGCATCGCCGCAAAGTTGCCTGTTTGTCGGTTTTTTACAGGATACATTTCGGAGAGTGTGCAACGGAACTCCACAACTTGGTTCCCCCATCCCCGTTCTACCATCGGACTACCAGACGTACGGAAATGAGACATCCATTCATGGTTGACTTACCTACAGCCCGCACAAAGCGCTTTGCATCTACTTTTATAATGCGAACAGCCAAAGAGTGGAATTCCTTGCCGGCGTCTGTTTTTCCGAATGCCTATAATTTGGGTGTTTTCAAGAGACGAGTGAATAGGTATCTTCTAGGTAAGCGTGCTACACCGTAGACCGCATCATCACTTAACATCAGGTGAGATTGCGGTCAAACGTTTTACCTATAGGCTGTAAAAAAAAAAAAAAAAAAAAAACGAGATGTTACTGTCAGTCGTGTCATGTTATAAATGTCAATGTTGATTGTTGGTTGGTGGTGGTGGTGGTACATGCTCGCTCACCTGTAAATAACCTAAAATAATCGCAATCAAATCAAAATAAAAGTTTAAGCAAAGCAGGAAACTAGAAAGAGGTTTGAAAATAAAAATGGTGTTTGCAATTCCCGATTGGGAGGATGGAAACGTTAAAAAGAATATTGTATTCAGTGAGAAAGCAAAAGTAAGTAATAGGTAACTAAAAACAAAAGCCTTACCTTACGCAATTTTATTCAATATATCAAGTAAACAAATTAGGTAAATTCCTACATTTTGTAGCTGAACACTAAGCTGGACTCCGCACTGGTTGCAGTACTAGATCTTACTGAATCTAGTGCAACTATCTACCTAATGTTTTGAAACGAATATAGGAGGCACCTACCAAAGTATCAACATAAACAGTGCTGTGTGTTAAATTACTTTGCACAGGCACATAGGGTACCTACTTCAGTAGGTACCTATATTAATTTTACTATTGTGTGGCTAATTTGTATTATCTTTGTGGTTCTATGTTTGTATGTATACATCATGTATGTACAAACATAGAACCACAAACATTTAGGTATGTTATGTGATTTCTATCTCCTTCAAAGTTGAATTTTTGCTCTATGACATTTTGTACATACTAAAATAATTATTGTTTTACTACTCTTATTGTATTACATCTAACCTGTTATGATAGATGTAATGTTTGAAATAAATACAAAAGTAAAAGCTCTAGTAGGAAATGTACCTATGACCCATAATTGTATTTCACCATAATTTTAGGGAAAGCCAAGAAATGGTTCTCCAAAGAAATCGCCTCAGAAGATAAAAACTCTAAAAATAAATGGTGTTTCAGACAAGTCGAAGATAATACACAAAGAAATTAAAAAACAGATAAATAAGAAAAAACAAAAGGGTATAGTAACAAACAAAGAAAATAGTAGTAAAATCTGGCCAGTTGAAACAATTAAAGCTAAGAATGGTGTCTCGAATCTTAAGAGTCAGGAGACAGGTACATTAAATAACAAGACACAAAAAAAACAGAAGAAAAATAACTCCAAAAACAGAAATGATAAAAAAGACAACAGTGACTGCAGTATAAAAGTTGAAAGCTTTGATACTGATAAGCTTGATGAAGTGTTATTAAATGCTAAGAAAAAAAAGTTCAATGAAGCCTTGAGAAGTGATGATGTAGAAGCATTACTATTTAAAGAAGAAAAAAGCCCAGAAGTTAAAAAGAAAAATCCACAACTTCAACAGACCTATCAGACTAATGTAGATAAAAAACTGCACACCAAAAAACAGCCATTTAAAGATAAAAAACAAAAAACTAAACACAATGTTATTGTAAAAGCTAAAAATGCTAAGAATACCAGTTCAACCAAACCCATCATAGACAAAGAAGTCTTCAAAGTAAAAGCGATAGCAAATGATCCAGATGAGAATAAACAAAGTGCTCTTACCCGTCAAGATATAAAGAAGATTAAACTAAAACAAATGCTCAAAGAAGAGAGTAACAGAAATCCAATCAATTTCAACAGAAATAAACTGAGGGGAAGAATGCTGGATAGATTAAAATGTAAGTTATTGTCAAGTTGACAAACCAAGACCTGTTTTCACTTTTAATTCACTCAAAAATATAGGTAGTTGTTACCATGCTTAGGCATGCAAAATCTTTTACAATGGGAACTTTATAACTGATAAAAATTGTACAGACTTTCTTTTTTTAACACAGGCAGATACAGGCCAAAATGAATTGTTTATTGGAATTAAGCAATGTTTCTCCACAGCTGCACAGTTCAGGTTCCTCAATGAGAAGCTGTACACATCATCTAGCAGTGAAGCCAGCCAACTGTTCCAGAACGATCCATCAGCATTCCAGAACTATCATGAGGGCTACCAGCAGCAACTGAAGAAGTGGCCGGTCAACCCTCTAGATGTTATAGTCAAAAGGATACAAAAAATGTGAGTGTTTCATAAACATTTTCACATTGTTCTAGGACCAACTAAAGAACCTAAAAAAAACGAAATTCTATCATTATTCACCTTGATCCACATAAATGGGACATAATTTGAAGTATATTAAAGAGAGGCATAGGAAAACCAATCTTTTGTTTGTGAACTATTTTCTGCAAAAATTGGGTACCGGAAACACAATATTCCAAATTTTTTTATTTTATCTTTTATATGTATTAAAAAATGCTCATTTCGCACTTGCACTTATGCTTTGTCTGATATCCCAATGTTCAAAAGCCTTATCTCACGTTGTTTCTTACAGGCCAAAGACCCATCTCATAGCAGACATGGGTTGCGGCGAGGCGTCCTTAGCGAAGCGCATTCCTCACACCGTGCGCTCCTTCGACCTGGTGGCCGCCGTCGCGGGCGTGGAGACATGCGACATGGCGCACACGCCGCTGCTGACGGCCTCTGTCGACGCTGTGGTCTACTGTCTGGCGCTTATGGGCACGGACCTTACCACGTACCTGCTGGAAGCCAATCGCGTCTTGAAACTGGGGTAAGTTTTTTTTATTGCACCATCTCACCCCAAACTCAGCAAAGCTCGTGCAATCAGCTAGTTCATAGAATTCTTTAAACTTTTTTGTAAATAGGTAGTTAACTACTCTAGAATGATTACAGCCAGCCACAACACAAACGTTATTGTTCATTACACAAATGTTTAACATTGCGTGTACATATTGTCCAATAATCTTTGAGGTACATACCTACAAGCCCCAATAGATACGTTACTTTCTCATTTAATTCCTTATTTACTCCCAAACTTAAATACCATTTTTATTACAGCGGGCACCTTCTGATAGCGGAGGTAGAGTCACGTTTCTCTGACGTCAACGAGTTCACGAAGGAGGTGACTCGAATCGGCTTTAAACTTCAGAAGCTGGATAAGGAGCGCGATGTATTCTTCTTTATGGAGTTCGTTAAGAATCAAGACCCTCCTGTTAAGAAATCCAAACTTCCCGTGCTGACCCTAAAACCTTGCATCTATAAACGGCGCTGAAGTAACAGAGTTGACTTTATTTTGAAACCTTTTCATTCTTTGATATTTACTGCAAATTGGCACAAGTTTTATCAATATTTTAGAATACATTCGATCATTATTATCCACATAACGATAAAACATTTCTTTGTGTGAACTTGCATTAGTATGATTATAAAAAGACATGTGCACATTGTGCACTATAAAGACAGGGCTACACGTGCGCGCTTATGATTTTTTTTTAACGTATTATTATCAAAAAAGATTGTCATAATCCCCACTGGTTGGGACAGCTTAGTGGGAATTATGACAATAAACCAAAAATGGTAACGCCGGTTTAAGAAAACATACCTGATAGTGTATATCGTTTCGTAATACAAACGGACACAGATGAAGCTACACAAAGCAAAAGAAAAATTATGCTTACTATCCGTATCCGTGTGTAACTTGTTTTTACACTTATAAAGGTAGTAAATAAAAAAAATACTACATTTATAACCATTTTATTTTATCTATTATATTCAGACTTAAATATTGCATTATATCTAACCTAAACCCGTATATTTGATTCACATAGATAACAAAAGTTAATTCATCTCACTGGGAATTAATCATATAGCTACGATGATGACCATTCAATGATTGTGTAAGAATTATTTTAAGGTCGGCGTTTACCAACACATAAACGCGTTTCATCTTATTATCAGTTAAGATGACAGCTATTTAATATTCATTGGTTTGGATAAATTTCGGTGTTGGTAAATAGATGTAAAAATCGGGAATTCAAGTAAAACTTCCAAAAACCCTTTGTGCGAGTGGAGTAGTTTTGTTTCAAAGTCATGACATTCGACAGTCGTCTCGTTTGGTATTTTCATTATTTCATTCTACTGTGCCCTGCAGAGACTGGTGGTAATTGGACCCTGAATCCTCGTTTCTGGCTCCCACGCGAGACAGATTTTCAAATGCTAAACATTGAGCTCCTCCATAACATCTTCAGCCTCAGCTCTTAGGTTTTCCACCTTTTCAATCAGCATCATCTGTGATAAAAACAATGTTATAGTTTTATAAGGAGTCACAATAAACCCCTCAGCGGGCGTGCGTGTAACAACTCTCGTGATACGACAACCCACTCGGGAAACACAAAAAAAACTGCTTTCGGTAGGATAAAAATACAAATAAATAAATCGTTGCTTACATAATCAAATCTCATGTGTCATAACAATCTGTTACAATATGTTTAGATTGAGATGAGAGAAGAGTGCATGCAGCAGAAATGCCAATGCTGAGATGGATAATTATGTGGTGTGACAAGAATGGATCAAGTAAGAAACGAGTATATTAGACGAAGTTTGAACGTAATGCCTGTGACTCACCAGTTCTGAAGTAATAGGTTAAAGTGGTATAGGCATGTGTTGAGGAGTGAATAAAGTCATACTACGAGAAGAGTGTATGGATGTGGATGGTTTTGGAAAAAGAGACAGACGGTGATCGAGCGAGTGAAGAGATCTCTCACCAAAGATAAATTGGCGTTTTAGGTATGTGTCCAAGAATAACATCATCTTCCTGCCCTTGTCCCACTTTATGTGGGGTCGGCACAACCGGTTTTTTCTCTCCACTTTCCTCTATCATCCTTCATCTCATTAGTCACTCCTTTCTTTCCATGTCATCTTTCACACAATCCATCCATCTTTTCTTTGGCCTACCTCTACTCCTTAATCCATCCACATTGATACCTAACACTCTTTTCGTAACATGACATTCATCCCTTCTCATAACATGCCCATACCACGCTAACCTATTGCTCCTCATTTTTTCAGTCACTGGCGCAACTTTCGAAAATGTGTCCAAGAATAACATTGAAAATAAATCCCTTTTGACTCTGTCTTACCCTCGCGGCACTAATGAGATGTTCAGCGGCGCTCCTCGACATGTGAGAGACGCAGGTCACCAGACTGTCGGCCGAAGCCTTCGCGAGATCCTCTATCCTCTTGTACCCGGCTCGAACTAGTTGCAGGGCTCGGGTCTACAATAATAAAGGATTGTCTGAACCGATAGCGCTACCATCTCTATCTATTATGAATGATACACTAGTTGACTTGATCTACGAAATTGTAATTATATTTTTTAAGCAGGTTACATTGAAATGGGAGTGTCTAGACCACGCGGCAAAATTTTAGCAATCTTAAATTCCTAAACTTAATTAGGGTGCGTTCACAGAAGCTACATCTGTATCGCTTCAAAACGTAACTTTAGCTCAAAACATTGTGGTCCTTCGAGCCGGATTATCTCATTGTATGTATGTAAATGTTGGTTCTTCGAGACGGATGAACGAAACCTTACCTTTTTGACATTAGGTAGGTCCATAAGACACTGTATCTGTGGCGCGGCACAGTGCTGCAACCTCGGCGCTAGTTCGCCCAACAGCGCTGTGAACGCCCACAGGCTCGGCAACTCCTCGCACAGCTTCTGCGCTGATGACGCGAACGCAGACGATGACGTCATCACCGACTGGACCGTGCCTCGAGGGATGATGTATCTAGAGTTAAGTATGTACACAGTGAGAGATAAGCGGTTCGCCTTAATCCACCGCGGAAATAGGTTGAAAGCTATCGAAAACTAACTAGGAGAGGGTTGACGAAAAATAATAATTGTAAATTCGTAGTATAAATGATTGCTTACTTTTCTGCTACTGTAGGGAAGGGCACTTGCTTCCACAGATCATGAAGCATCAGCGCGAGGTAGAAACGGCATAAAACTTTTTCTGGAACATTCTACAAAATACAACATAATTATAACTAGGAGGAAGTTGATATTTGCCTATTTTTAAATACTGTTATATGGTAAAATGAGCAAAGGCAAATATTACATGCTCCTAAGGGGGGTAGTCAGTACTACTTACAGTTATAGGTTTTCCAGTCACCATTCGGATGGCGTTCATTTCTGTGATTCCAAGAATTTTCGCCGTTTGAATGCCTTCCTCGTCCAAATTACAGTACTGAAATAAACGAGCTTTAATTTTTTTAATCGCTGTTTAACTTTTAATTTTAGATTTAAAAAAAACTGGACCTAAGCTAGAAGCTATAGAATTCACAACTTGGTACATAGATTTCAGACAACTTATCGAAGCTAATTACAGTACCGTTTTAGCAAAATTGGACCTTACCAGCGAGTAGTAATGTCTATAATCGAGTCTGATTCCCGCGCCGTCATGTGGGGTCACCAAGTAAAGTAAATGCAGGCTCCCCATCAGGACTAACGAACGAGAAGCCACCTCTAGATCCTGTAGGAGTTGTTTAGCTGTCGACAAGTCCATACAACCTGAAACAAAAAGAGATCTAGAAAAAGAAATAAATCACACAGTTTCAGTTGTGAAAAAAACTGTTGGAGCAAGCCAATGGGCCACCAGATTTTGAGCGGTAACCTCTGCCTATAACAATTCTAATACCTTAAAGCACGTTCACCGAGGACGTGCTTTAAGGTTTCATAAGTTTAATTATGTGACAAAATCGAACTGCTAATAAAATCTTAATTTATTTTTTTATAAATTGTTTTCTATATTTGAACTGATGGTGACTTACCTTTTATAGCCGCCCTAGCGAGCTTGCTAACAGTTAGTACAGTGTCGTTACTAAGAACGCGACTCTGTGCGTTTATCCGGGCGTCTTCTTCCGTATCTGTTTTCTCGGCAACTTCTAGCGCGCCGATTTTCAGTAGGGATTGGAGGGAACTATCACAGACTTCTTTGATATTGACGGGCGAGCTGCAAATGAATATGGTGATATACATATATTTAATTGAATTATACATATACATATAGCTATTCAAACTAATCTGCTATTTATACCTAGCTTTACCAATGTAATAATATGTAAGAACATGCCCAAGCGCTGCCCTGCGTCCAACTTGAGGCATACAGATGTTAAGCCTCATGTGCCTGTAATTTCACCGGCAACCACATCCTTCAAACCAAAACACAGCAACACTGCTCACGGATAGACACGGTAGTACCTACTTTCCCAGATGACCCCTTTACAAAGAGCTCTACTACTCTTAAACCTTAAGTCAAAGTCAAAGTCAAAAGGTATTTTTTCAATAAAATCACAAGGATCGCTTTGAACTTCGTCTTAAAACTAAGTGAATCTAGGTGCAAGTTCCACGCGACCAAAGCCTAGAAGAACAGGCAACAAACTTACGGCTTGGTTCCTACCGTTCTTTTGTATGGTTCTTGTAACAATGTCCGCGACTGCTGAGACCTTAACCTCCAGGCGAGGGCCTTCAACACACAATCCTCACCTATCTTCCTCATGATGCGGCACAGCCAGCAAGGTACACCGCATCATGTCGTGCAGGCTCTCCCCGGTGGTGGCGAGTCCCAGCGCGACGGCACTGAGCAGTAGCGCCGCGGTCCCGTTGGACGCCGTCGCCAGCACGCTGCGCGCCGGAGAGACTCCGCGCGCGAATATAGCGCGGAGACGCGCCCAGTCGCGAGGGCTGCAGATTATGATACTCTCGCCTGGGGAATATGAGGTTCAGAATCAAGATACAAAAATTTATGACCTAGATTTAGAACCTAGATCTTCATGTTTCCGGAGCTTTAAACTGTGTAGCAAAAGGGATGACTAACTAGACTACCAACCTACTAAAAGCCGAGCTACAAATGAGAGAAGTACCAGGCGAGAGCATAAGTAACAAGGAGGTAGATAGTGTACTATACACCTAGACAAGGTGTTCCAAGATGACTGGATTACTAACCTTCATAAACGCCGATCTATAAATGAGAGAAGTACCAGGCGAGCAAAAGGAACAAGGAGGTAGATAGTGTACTGGTTTTTGATGAGCCGACGCGGCGCGCACGTCGCGTCATCTGGCGGTAGTAACTTTATGATTCCCTAGACAAGGTTGGTGTTCCAAGAAGATTACTGGATTACCAACCTTCGTAAAAGCCGAGCTACAAATGATAGAAGTACCAGGCGATCATAAGTAATAAGGGGGTAGATATGTACCGGTTTCCGATGAGCCGGCGCGGCCCGCACGTCCCGTCATCTGTCGGTAGGCGGCGAGGGTAATGAACTCTCGGCCGACATAAGGCGCGCGTACCAACACTCGGCCCGCGGGGAGATTCACGCCCGCCGCCAACGTCGATGTACAGCATAACACGACCACTACTCCTGATCTGTCAGATACAAACATCCCTTACACGACACTATATAGGTAGGACTGTACATAAGTAACTACATAAGATACTACGTATACACGGAATCTTTAGAGGTTAAAATCGAAGACTAGTCAGACCAATGACCGAGATCAAACTTAATCATCCCTAGAAAATCCACAAAAGAAACCAATATTGCACCATTGTTATTTATTGTCTTAGGTCTTATTAAAAAAAACTATTGATAAACATTACTATCTCTTTGCAAACAATAACAGAGCTTATGAATTAACTATAAGTGGGGCTTAGATGTTTTACCTGAAGGCATGCTCAATCGCGGCCCGCTCGTCAGGCGCGAGGCCCGCATGATGGAATGCGACCCCATGTTTGACGCAGCGCCACAACTCAGGCGCAGCGCCTTCACCGCGCAAAGCTCGTTCCAAATCCAGTCGCTCTGACAGACGTCGGTTACCCAGTTCTCTGTACCTATACAAGCAATGACAAGGTCTGGGTAATGTTGTAAGCTTAAGGCTCTTTTCTTGCCTTGATGAGTCTTCAGGCGCTCATTCATAGCATTGACAAATGAGGGTATGTGCCAATTGTAATGTTTGAACGTGCCCCTGTCTACTGTTAAAGGAAGGGCAGGAAATGTCAACCGTGCCTGAGTGATTGATTGTAATCTTTGTAACTAGTAGTTCGCCCCGAACTGAGATCTCGTGATGCGACCCGACGAACGCATCAAAACTTTGAGTCGGTAGTAGTCAGAGGCAAGTCCAAACATTATCTTTGGACTTTTTTCTGACTACCGCCTACTAACTTGGTATGGTTACCAAGTTTCAACTCTATTGGCCTATTTATTGAAGAGTTCCGTTGAACAGACCTTGGCTCCATCATCAGACCTGGTCGTCGTCACCATTTTATGAGAACTGAGTACCTCCTTAAATTATTTCAAGAAAAAAAAATAAGAAAAATCAAAGGAACTGGCCGACCAGTAGAAAAACCTTGATTTCAAGGAAACTCTTAGAGATGGGAGCTCTTGGATCGCTGGTTATCTTAATTTAACTTTTTAAATTTTATCTCGAAAACTGAGCGTCCCAAAAAAAAAGTAAAAATTGTTTTGGAATGTCCAAACAAAGCCCTTTCATATGACATGTAACTTGATTTTTTTATGTAACTTTTTTTATTTTTGCCCTCTTAAAAAACCCCATATCTCAAAAACCCTTCATCCGATTTTACTCATATACTTACCAGTAAATTTCTCAAGTACAAGCTATCGACATATCAAATTTCATGGAGATCGAATCAACGGTTCTAAAGTTATCGCCAGACAAACATACATACATACATACATACATACATACATACATAAAATGCCAAATCGCCCAAGTTGAAACTAAGATCTTCGTTCGCTTCGCTCACTCGATCAATTATGTTTTAACCCTTTTTTTTCTTCCATAATTATATAATGTAAAAGATACCTTTCAGGCTGCAGTTGGCATAGCAGTGAAGCCACATTCTCACAGTTCTTCTTTGTGGGACAGAAGACTAAACAGGAGGATGGATCCTTTCCCGTCCACACCAGCGCGGCCAGGCCATCCGGGTCTAGGCGTTTAGCACTTTCTGTATACTGCTACAAAAGTTACTTTAGAAACATTAATTAATTTATGAAGTTGATATCGTAAAAAAATCGACAAAGGTATTTTATTTAAGCTCAAAGAACCGCTATTGTGAATAACGGGAGTAATCGGTATGGAGAATGGATTGGGTTTAAAAGCAAAACTGCTCTTTTTTATATGGGAGACTTAATTTCAGCAGTGTAAGCAGCAGTTAATTAACTACCAACTAGGTAAGTACCATGAGATCTGAGGAGAGGTCTACCGTCCTTATAGAAAGCAGTTATGACCATATTTATAAACACAGACTTACGTCATAGACTATTTGCGTGTCCGGCACGATCTCGACAGTGTCCATCCAGCGGATGTGATGCAGCATGGTGCCCAGCTTCACCCGCTCAGTCAGCTCCACCGGCCGGAAGTGGCGTGTGAATACAGAAGCACGCAAGAAACAAGCTAGTTCCGAAAGGTTGCCGATTGTCGCGCTCATGCCTACTATTTGAATGTTTTCTGAAACAATTTCCAGCAAAACAGTCAGAAATAGTATTTTGGTATATCATATTTAAGGCTCTATGCAATAAGGACTTTGCCAAGTGGCCTACTTGGATGTTGAAGTTTTAGGCCGTATGTAACACCGGTGGTGTTCTTGGTAGGTATGCTTGATTGCCACGAACAGTGATATCGCGATGTCCGATCAAAAAGTCCCTTTTGCCGATTTAACTCATGGTTACTATATCACCAAATCTTGTTAATACAACCTGTTGAACTATCAAATTCCATGCGGAGCGGATTAACGCGTAGAATGTTATGCTCCAACTAATATAGGTACCTACACAATGTCAATTCAACTGAGTCGTTTAGGAGTAGTACCGCTCAAGGGCGCATCTCAACTATACAATATAATGCTAGTGATATTGGTATACCTACGGTTGGCAAAAAGAACAGTCGTCAATAAGGTTTCCAAAGTTCCACCGCGCCCTTTTTCTCCAATCAAATGCAGTTCGTCTACCTACAACAGAAAACAAATACACCTCATTGGTACTGTAGAAGTGACTTCCTCTAGCGAGTCCTTAAATAGATGTAGACTAGATCCTAAGGCATTGTTCAGGGCTTGATGCTTGACCTACATTAGCATTCATATTTATTTACCGAAAACCCCATTACAGTTGTCAGGAACTATAAGAGAAAAAAAACAGGAGCTAAAAAATTATGCTACACTTACCACAATCAGTCCAATTTCATCAAGACGGTTCAGCTCAATGAGGCTTCTAATCAAAGCTAGGCCTTTCTCAATAGTGGCTATATAGATGCTACCCTTTTTGCGTCGTTTCTTAGGCGGGATATGGCCTTTGCCAGCTGCATACTCTTCAACTAAAAAGTCAAGCTGGACCGCAAACGGTGATAGAGCCCAGATCTAGAAGTTTAGGACAAATTGTAAATAAGTCAACTTAATGTTTATCCATCGATGAATGCCTATTTTACATGGGTCATCTATTGCCAAAGCATGCATAATATTATAAAACAAGATAAGTATGAGGTAGGCTGACAACAGTAATTAAACAAATTATTAAAAAGCACATTAAAACTAAGAGTACATTGGTAGGTATAAGAGGTATTAGGTAGGTAGTTAATAATATTTAATACATACTCAACACTAAGCTCAAAGTCTTACTTAATTAAATAAAATTAAGGATTTAATTTATGCATTGTGCTTTAGGTGTGATATAAAATGTATTCATTTTGAAAAAATCTTACCTATATTAGAACTTTTAGGTACTTAACATAAAACTGTGCAAAACAAGTCTTACTTTTTCTTGAACTATAGCCACAAAAGGAAGGATGAACAGAGCATTCCTTTTCCTCACTAGGACTTCTTTGAGCATCAGTACCTCGGCCACCAGGGTCTTGCCTCCACTGGTGGGCAGAGCATAGATTAAGTTCTGTCGTTTTCTGATGGCATCCAGGTTAAGGCATTCTTCCTGCCAGTCTGTCAATTTTGATATAAAAGTACATAAAAAGTTATTGAATTGGACTAATAGTAGGTTTCATCTGCGAAGTGATGTCTGATAATTTAGTATAAACATTGCTCACCATAAAACTTTTCAATATTTCTATAACTCTTGAACAAGCCTTTTGTCATCATAGGCAGGCCATAGAATTCATCTTTCTGTATATCCTTTGGCTTGCTAAATGTGTTGGCAGATCTAAACTCTTCTGTTACAATTCCACTTTCTTTAATATCAAGTAAAAATGAATCTTTGGTTTCAAATAAGGAACTTTTATCACACATTTTTAAGTCTGTTAGTTGGCAAATAGATTTATTGATCCTATCAAAGCTTTGCTCAATGTTTTCCCTGGAGGTATTTTCTAAATTTAATGTATTATTGACATGATTAATGCAATTTGATTGCTCTAATTTTGAATTGAACATTTCTTCAGATATCTCGTCTAATACTTCCATTTTGGAAAGTTCTTGAGTGCTCCGTTTTCCTATTTTATTTGTACTTACAACTAAGGACTTCTTATTCTCAACATCCTTGATGACTGAGCAATCTATTATGCCAGGAGAACATGGTATTTCTGAAGATGAGCTGATGTTATTGCTATCACAAAGATACTCCACTTGATTACATGGTAAATGTGGCGAGTCGCTCCTTTCCGGCGATTTCTGAACACTACAAGGAGTATTGCAGTTTATTGGACTACAATTTGATAGGAACTCATCCTTTCTGATGTTATCAACATGATTTTTCGGTCGTAGTATCCTACCGGGACCAAGTCGCCGGCGTTTGGGTGTTGAAGTGGTTTCTTGGTAGTTCTCAGTAATTCGACTGTTGGAATACATTGCTACCTATCAATATTCTCTGACTTTTGCATAGTTACAGGCAACAAATATAATAATTAGCTTTTCGATATTATCTCAAATTGGTTGCGTATTATTTTAATCACTACGTTTTGGGAGCAAGCAAGAGCAACGCTGTTACCAAAACAACAACAATGTTTTTCTTCTTCTTCTCTCCTTAAACGGCTCCTGTCTGTCATTGAATGTACCTATGTTTTTTCTTGAGTGATGGATGACACTGACAGTGACAACGACACTGGCTTATTTTTATTTTTCGCCGCTATGCTGCTTGCTCATGATCAAAATGACCTCTTTTTCCGTTGTAATATACAGGGTTACAGGAAAAGTCGTGCTAGATCCGTTAAGGGCGTGGAGTACCCATCATTCCTGACATATTTCACTATGAAACACCCTACCCTAAACTAAACCCTTTTCGAGATATTCGACTTTTAATTTTTTTATTGAAAATTGCCGATTTTTAGGCAATTAAATTTATTTTTGGTTGTTTTGTGTATCTTATTATTATTATTATTGCATTTTTACATGTGTAATTAGATGCTTTAGGACGTCAATCATTAAAATAGTGCATAAGTTAATTGAATAGACCGTAGTAGACAAGTGAAAGTTAAGAAATAAAAAAAAAATTAGAAAGTTTATTTTTCTCTAAGGGATATCTAAAAAAAATATTATGGCAATTCTTCGGCAGATGTTTTTAAAAATATCTACGTTTCATCAGCTATCTAACGAGGTATAATAATCTAGGGTTTTATTCAATTGCATTGAAAAAAAATTAGTTTTATAGGCGACAGTGGAGAAGAAAATTTATACTTAGCCCTAAAAAGTAAAAGTAAAACAATAGGTAAGCATGAAATGTCATTTATTAAAGGTTTTCACACAACTTTTTCTTATTCTACAGTTCATGTTCAACATGGCCGCCTCTATTTCTGATACATTGTCGCATCCTTCTACGGAGACCAGTCTTCACTACTCCAGTGGTCAACGTGGTCCTCATTTTATTTGCTGCATCCACAATCCTTTCTCTTAGGTCTTCCACAGACGAAACTGGATTCGGCTCGCTGTACACAAGACTTTTCATGCACCCCCACACATGAAAATCCATGGGGGTTAGGTCCGGACTTCTTGCTGGCCATGGCAACGGCCCACCTCGTCCTATCCATTTGTTTGGATAATTTGTGTCCAGCCAGTCTCTGACACTTCTCCTGAAATGGGCAGGGCAGCCATCGTGTTGGAACCACATGTCCCTGATCAGGTTGAGTGGCAGATCATCCAGCAAATCACTCAAGTCTGCTCTCAGGAAATTTTCGTAGCTTTCCCCATTTAAATTATCCGGTAGAAAGTAAGGTCCAATCAAATGATTGGAGATAATGCCCATCCACACATTCACGCTGAATCTTCGTTGGGACCCCTTCACTCTTTTCTTATTGGGATTCCTTAGTGCTTTTGGGGCCCAGTAATGGGCGTTGTGATAGTTAGTTATGCCATCTTTATCAAATTTGGACTCATCCGTCCACAAGATATTTCTTAGAAAATCTGGGTCTTCTACGTCAGCATTTAGCATAAATCTGCAAAAGTCCAATCTTCTCGCGGGGTCTCCTTCTTCAATAACGTGTACCGGCGTGTAATGGTATGGGTATAGGCCAGCAGTATGCACTGTAAACCACACTCTCCATTGCGAAAGTCCCAGATCACGGGCAACAATATTAGTGGAAGTAGTCGGATCCGCTCGAAAGCGTTGCACTATCTCATTGTCCTGTTCTTCGTCGTCAATTCGTGGTCTACCCATGTCTGTATTACGTCTCAAAACAGAGCCAGATTCTCGAAGTCTTCGATAAACTCTGTCAAAAACGGCCACATCCGGCACTCGACGACCGGGGTAGCGAGTTACGTATTCGTTGCGAGCTTGCGCAGATACACAATCGCAGTATCCGTAACAAATAAGCATATCAGCATATTCCTCAGGTGTGTAGGACGTCATCTTCAACACTTCCGTATCACAGGTACAAATCAGAGTCCGGTTAACAAGTATAGTAGTCACAAATCAGAAGAAATAGTCCAGAATCACAGCCAAGTCGAGAAAAAGAGCAAAACGATATCACATCTACTATGTACGAAGCACAAAAGCAGACTGACAACCAAAACAATACCCCCTGTTGTATTCCCAGCCCTAACCGGTCTCTACACATTTTTTCTTTCATTCATACCTACATAAATCGTCACTTGTCTCGCTCTCACGGTGTGTCTGAACTTGAAGGACAATAGGCGCGGGACCGTTAGAACTGCTACCTGGAGCGTCCCAACTACTTTTTTTCCACGAAATGTAATACAAACCCTAGATTGTTATACCTCGTTAGATAGCTGATGAAACGTAGATATTTTTAAAAACATCTGCCGAAGAATTGCCATAATATTTTTTTTAGATATCCCTTAGAGAAAAATAAACTTTCTAATTTTTTTTTTATTTCTTAACTTTCACTTGTCTACTACGGTCTATTCAATTAACTTATGCACTATTTTAATGATTGACGTCCTAAAGCATCTAATTACACATGTAAAAATGCAATAATAATAATAATAAGATACACAAAACAACCAAAAATAAATTTAATTGCCTAAAAATCGGCAATTTTCAATAAAAAAATTAAAAGTCGAATATCTCGAAAAGGGTTTAGTTTAGGGTAGGGTGTTTCATAGTGAAATATGTCAGGAATGATGGGTACTCCACGCCCTTAACGGATCTAGCACGACTTTTCCTGTAACCCTGTATATTATCTTCAATCATACATATATTTTGTTTTCACTTTGATTGAAAAACATTAAATGAAAAATCCCAGAAGATAGACTAGAATGAATCCCGGACTTTATATTGAATAAGACCATAACAACGATCATTTCGTTCATAGACTGCAACTGATGACTATAAAAAGGAAACGTACTAAACAGCATAATATACATATAGAGTGGAAGCATTTAAGAAAGTACCTAATGCACAATTGCACTAGCAGACACCGACCTATTCCTTTTTCTTAACAACTCACTACGATAAGCTAGATTTAAAGTTTAGATCAAGCAAACCACACCCCCTGAACAGAAATTACCTTATAAGGCTCTCATAAAGGGCCATTTTATAGCGGCTCTATACAACTTGTAACTTAAATACCCCTTTTGCCAGAATAATTAGGTCACAGGTAGGTAGGTACTTGTCACTTTCATGCCAACGAAAGAGATACAGCAACATCGGCCTGTTACAAGGTCTGTTAAGTTAATGGAGCGCTCAGTGATCGATCAATATGAATAAGAGATTATATTCTGTTATTCATTAGATATAGGAACGCCAACAGCGTTAAGTTTAGGGTTACATTTTTAGGCGCATTGCTTTTATTTTTGTTTATTTTGTTAAATACAATTTTATAGCTGATGGATCAAGTAGATGGCCCACCCGATGCTCGTAAGTCACGCACGATAGGAACGCTCCCTACGATGCACTGCCCTGCGGCCATCAACTTGAGGCATACAGACGTCAAGCCTGTAATTACACCGGCAACCACACTCTTCAAACCGAAACACAGCAATGCTGCTTGGCGGTAGAAAAAGGCGTGGTGGTACGACGAGCCCTTCACAAAGAGCTGTACTACTCTTTAATTAATACTACTACTATTATTTACTCCTAATTTATTGACTTAGACTGATAGGTACATATACCTACACCAATAATTAATAGGAGGATTAAACATTTTTATTATATTTTTTTCTTAATTCTTTATTGCAAACAAAACAATACAAAGGAAAAAGACAGAAAAAGAGGACATGAACAAAAGCGAGCAACCAAACCATAACAAGAGTTTTCTTCCAGCAAACCTTAGAGACTAGAGAGAGGTGACTTTATTGGTAGGTTTGTGTACATACCTACCTACAAAAGATATAGACTAACACTAAAGATAGGTATACCTAAATGAAAATAATGGTAATACTAACTTAAAATAAAAAAAACATATACATATATGTATACTAAAAATATAATAATGCTCCTTCACGTTCCTCCTAAAAATATAATAAATGCTCCTTCACGTTCCTCCTAAATATGGAGTGCGATGGACTGGCTCGAATAAAATGAGGTAGGGCATTCCACAGGCTGACTAGATACGGTGAACGAGCCACGGTAGCGGCTAGACGAGTGCTGTGGGGTTTTAAGGAGAAGGGACACCACGCGGGGTAAGGAATTCAAAGCGCTCACGGAGATAAGACGGAGAAAGAGGACAGTGAAGAATTTTATAGAGAAGCGCCACTACGTGAAGATCACGACGACGCGACGACGGATAGGAAGCCATTTATGTTGGGATCTGAACTTAGAGACGTGATCAAAACTTCGCAATAACTTAAAACTTATTACCTACTAAGTTAGATCTATTTCACATATACCTACCTACCTACCTAAGGCACAGATAAGAGAATACTAGTACCTAAGGTTACTCGCGAGTCGTGACTGCCCGCGTACCTAATGTTCGACGTTGGTACTAAGGTATTATGTACCGTACCTACCTTTGTATCTACCAACCTAGTTAATTTAGAGTTCGAAGAACCTAATCCTCGAGAAGACCCAATGATGGCTGAATGAAACGAATTTCGTGTTTTAGAAAGGAAGTTAACAGAGGAATTATTGCATGTTATCTTATAGTTCTGTTTATTTTAAATGTAAATCTAGTTTTTTTTTTTCCTTTTTTAATTACATAATACCTACTTTTCATATGTACCTATATACATTATATTCTTTTATTTTTCATTTTTCATAATAGTTCTTTCAGCAAACAATTATATTTATATAACATCTACTTTCTTGTCTGCCGAGCGCTACTCATTCTTGTTTTCTGGTTTACTGGTTTCCTCGATACAGGCTCTGCCTAGTGAGGGGACTAACGATTCTACTCTTGTATATTGGCTTTCTGCAAAACATAATAAAAAAAAATCTATGTTAATTGCTTAATTTTAAGGAACTTTTACGGAACTTTTTTTTTTTATTAGTGTTTTGCTGCAATAAATGTTTTTTACTTTTACTTTTTACTTACTTTTTTAGATTTTTTCAATAAACTTAAAAAATAAAAAAACAAATTACCACCACCAAAACCAAAATATAAGTAATTTTTTTTAATTACTTATAAAAAAATATTGCTGATCTCTTTGTTTGAATTAATAAAGTAAGGTCATACGTTTAATAATACAATACTTACAAGTTGTCCTTACCTAAGTAGGTACCTATATTATGAAGGATAGTTTTAGTGCGTTGCTTATACGAGGCAATGCTTTGCTATCCTTACCACGAACATCAGGTGGGCCTTGTTTCATCAGGAAGTTGTATAAAAAAAACTCCACGGCTCCTGTAAATGCTATGTTTCGGACAGCCAGCGGAACCAACTGTCTTAATCTGAATCCTCCAAGTAGAGATGAAGCCATTTCGTCGCGATCTGGGGCTTGTGCAGATTGCAGGGGTGGAGTAGGGGGGAGCCTAGGAGCTGTGCATGCTCCTTCCATTTTCGAAAGTGGTCTTTCCACCTACTATGCTTGCTGCAGAATCTTCCTCTCCTACTCACTGTCTCTAAATCGTTATCTCTTCAGCCTTATAGTAGGTAGTAAAATAGAGTCTAGGTAGAGCTTTCCAGCAGAAAATGTTTACACTAAAATGTTACTTATAGGTAGGTAGGTACGTAGAGTAGGTTTTTGTAGAGCCTTTGGCGCCAGTAGACACTACCTGGTTGATATGTAATTATATTTCCAGTTCAGTTTTATTTGTAGGTATATGTTTGATGGCGATTTATTACCAGAGCCGCCTAAATACCTATTAGCTGGAATTTTTGAGGCTCAGCGCACGCAACAGTCCCTCGCTATGTGGGTTAGGGGAGCGGTTCGAGTCTGTTGCACCTGCAGTGTGACGCGGCGGAGCAGCGGCCGGAATAGAAACCGGAGCTGGCTATCGCCGCCTCAAAAATGACCGGCGCTAAATATAGCATTGGGGATGCGGCGCCGGCGGGGGGAAGGGCGGCGCGCGCGGCGGCCGCCTGGAGCTCCGCCGGCGTCAGAGCCGCCCCGGTCGCCGCGGACTCCACATTCCAACGTCGCTGTGCTGCCGGTCCACGAACCAGTGACTGAGTGACCGTCTTCTTCCCGTGCGACGTAAGTGCCGTGCCGCGCGAGTGATCCGAGGCTCCTAGTGTGTAGCTCAAGTGCTGTGAAGTTACAACTTACCAGGTTCTAAAAATACCCGCGCGCGCGAGGCAAAAGTGGCGCGGGCGTTTCGCCTTGTATGTGCCGGATTACGTTACACGCTGCGCCGGCGCCGTAGCCACGCGCTTCGGAAGCCTATGCAACTCGCCAGTTCGCGAGCTACATTTATAAGTACCCACACTCACACTCTACACAGTTACACACTATTAGCCAAGTGATCTTTAGAGTACCCATTAGAACTAAGATCTGTAAAATTGTGATAGTTTTAGTACCTAATTCCGTAAGTACCTATCTATATTGACCTACATAAACTTGATCCTAAAATGTGATGAGATAAAAAAAAATGTGGATCGGCTTTACCTTTTTGACTTGTTTACTTTTTTGAAGTCGTGATAAAAATCTGCAGAAAAAATAGAATAATATTTTTTGCCACCCCACTATGTAACTTACCTACATCCTCACGAAAACATCATAGAAGCCCCGGAAAATATAAGTGACTGGAGTAAAGTGCAGCACATCGGAAGAATAAAAAAACATATTCGTAAGGGGTCCTCCCTCATGACTACATCTCGTCACATTATTGTGTGAATGTGTTCATATTATAAATCATAGCTTGTACAACCTTCAACCAACTCCAGACGGTTCTAATTTTAGACCGATTTCTATTAAATTAATAAACACTAGTTCTTTCGACCTTGAAGTTCAAAGACTTGATCTGAAGACATTCGAGTTCTAGGATACTACCGACACAATAGATAAACCAAATATCGATTTGTCAATCAACAATCATTGATCGGAGATTGGCGATCATCACGCGGAAGGGCAACTACCTGTCCTCACCTCGACTGATTACCGAGCTTCAAATGCGGTTCATTGCCTCAACAATTACCTACAAGTGCTTAAAACTATTTTGGAGTATCTGTTAACTAGGTATATACCTACTTAAACTATTTCGGATCACAGTCTTGACCTAATTCAATATTGACTGAAATTACTGATAGAAATCGTGACGTAGGTAGACTTAACTGTGAGTAAAAAAAAAATTTTGTCTATCGAAATATTTATAAATGGCGATATATGTTCAAATCATTACAACGTTGGCATAAAAACAAACTTTTTCCAAAAGAAACAATCGGAATCAGAAAAAAAATATTTTATTCTCAGTGCGATTTGAAGTGAGATTTCAAAAGATTTTAAAAAGGTAAAACTAATGCGAATATAAATGAAGTAACGACGATGAATTTAGATATAATTTTCCACGGTAACAATCCGATTACAAAATAGTTGCTTAGCGAAATTTGAATCCTGCCGCGCTCGTCGGTCGGATACCAAATCCATTTTTACACCCTCGTTGGTTCTGTGCCAGCTGCCCGGTCGTAGGTGTACCTAATGGCGCGAAAGATAAAACCGCTAAAAATAAAATCTTCATAAACAATGAGCACGTTTCTCTGTTACACGATTTGACGCCCACGCGAGTTTTTCCGAAGTCGTGCGCAGCTGTGATGTCACGCACTAATTGACATACAACTTAAACTTCGATTCTAGTTTTCGTGAATGAAATATTTTGCAAGTTAGGTAATCAAGATCAACACTATTTACTTGAGGATGAAATAAATATACTAGATCTATAACAAACAACATTTCTGAATGTTGGAAATCATTTCCCAGATTTCTACGTTGGAACAATGGGACATTTGAATATTTATTTATTTATTAATGGGAAACTATCATAGCTTAT
Organism: Chloroclysta siterata; assembly: GCA_932294275.1. NCBI lineage: Eukaryota > Metazoa > Arthropoda > Insecta > Lepidoptera > Geometridae > Chloroclysta > Chloroclysta siterata. The sequence continues at coordinate 15,535,902 of OW028588.1, forward strand.
CTAACTAATCTAAGCATCAGAAAAGTGAATTACCAAAAATGTACTGTAAAGTAAAAACGTCTATCAACATTCATCAACAACTGTTAAAAAAATAATTCAAGCAACTTATTCTGGATCTCAACAGTGTCCTTGAAGTTTTAAGACATTGTAAAAGAACTCATGTGAAACAAATCAAAAGAAAATAAAAAAAGACTTCGTGATAATAAAGTCGTTTTGTCTAAGGATGAGTTAGAAATAAATAACTAGCAATCAACGGAACAATAATGATTATTGATATAATGCCGTTGCCAAAACGTGGTCTAAACATTCCGTACAGGTGATGAAATATATCTCAAACTATCTGTCTTGGTGATACATCGATACAATTTATACGCCATTGTCAAACAAAAACAACGCAATAAAATAATAACAATAGCCAAGTTCGTAAAATTAGAAAATAAATAAAACACGGAAGAAACCTACACCTTCTAATAACAATAGAAAATGGTTAGGTATAGCAGAAACGAGCGGTAGCGTATCTAGCGGTACCTGATGATTAACAAAACTATAAACTAACAGGATGTTATAATTTTCAGATAAAATAAACCACCACCATGTCCGACGAAGAAGAATACTCGTAAGTATGCTTTAAAAGGTTAGATAGGAATCAAAGTTAAAAGGTATCTGTAAAGTAAATGATGTAATGACATGACACTCATCCATTTTTCCCAATTTTCTTGTTTGTAAATAAACTTTTGTTTAGCCAATAGTTACATGTTACGTGTCCAAACTTTTATTTTATGTTGAGAGATTATTGTCCTTTGTTGTGCCCTGTTTATTAAAAAAAAAACCATGTTTCTAATAAGAACTCATTTTCCATAGTGGCTCTGAGGAGGAGGAAGTAGAAGAAGAAGTCCCAGAGACGTAAGTACCTCAACGTTGTCTCGTCTATCTCCATGCAAATAGACCTTTATAGAGAATGTTTGATTTTGAAAACTTCAGCTTACACGGGCCTGGTTTCCTACTTTGCCTTGGCGGATCTATCATTTTCAACTATAGACTTCTAGGAGTACAAGAAGATCATTCGTTTTATAGTTTGTAGTCGATGCGGACAGGCATGGCTGTATAGAACCCAGTTCTTTGATACCCCAGATCTTGGGCTTTGCACTCCCTCACCAAACCCCATTCTCTTTTGTTGCAGGAAGTAAGTGGCGTGCCATTTTGGTTGATCCGGCACTCACACTCGCTTCATTTGTTAGGCTGAGTTTAGTTAGCAAACCTAATGCTTCTAGCGCTTTATGTTACTGCTTCGTTGCTTTGTTGCTTTTCAGAGTCTCACCGAACACTAAGGGCTGCGCCGCAAAATGCTTTCTAATACCAAATCTTTCATATAACGCATAATAATAATGAAAATGTTGTGTCCGCCTATTATTGGCGTGTGTATCAGTCTAAGACAATAACACAATGTGCCTAATAATGCAACCATACATATCGATGTTGACGTTCCTGTTTATAAATAAATAAATAAAAAATAATTACATGGCATCATCAGATCCGGTCGAAAGAACAGTCTTGAGTGTAAGTACCTAGCACTGATCTTTCCCGGGACTGAATGGAAACATTTCATTTGTTTTTAAGATTTGACTGTTGTGACTTGTGATGTTAGCATTAACTTTATGTAAGCTTCTTGTAAAGTTGTTCTAATGGACTTGGTGCAGCAGAATAAATTCTAATCGATGTATTTTCTTTTTTTCCACATCTGCTGACGTACATAAATGAAGGCCCGCCCCGAAACAAGAGTGAGTACCTTATGATTTAGTGTTCTGACAGTGCTTCGCTTGTAGTAGGATACGGAAATGTTTTTTTCGATGATTGGCAATAAATTAAACTACTGCAACTTCCGTACTATCATACTCCTCGCTTAGGCAGCACAATGTTATGCTGAGTACTTATCTATCTGAAAATTCTAAAATTTTACAGCTTTTAATGCAGTGTTTGTTTCGTGTATGCGCGAAATAATCGTCACCGCTTGGTTTATTGAGATCTAAGTGCGATAGTAGACTTGTAAAGAGATATGTAGAGGCTGATTGATGTTTTCTGTTTCTAGGAGTAGACCATCGATCAGTGCAGCGTAAGTTGCACCGCTCTCTGTGGTGTCACTAACTATGCTCCCATTATTAACTCAAGGCACGGGCGCATTATGTTATTTTACGATTTTTGTAATAAAATCTTAAATTTAGATGTTTCGTGCACGTTCGTATAATTATTTGGCGTATGAAAATTTACGTATCGCCGGTTGATACTATTTATATCGGTTGTTAGGCGTTCTATTTTTGAATTGTATACTGTGCTGCGCCCGCGCCGTTTTGTTGAGAAACAAGATGTCGGTCAGCGGGTAACCGCTCGTGTTGCTCGCTATATCGAATCCTGGTTTTATTGCATGGCATCATAGCATGAATCTAGTTATTAAAATGTGTCTAAGTCCGTCGGCCATACTATTTACCATGGTAATTTATTGTTGTCATTTGTGACGTAAACCCCACAACTATAATAAGCCATTTACAGTTCAAACAATTTGAAAAGTGTTAACGTCGATCAATAATATCCATAGCATAATCGTTTACTTTTAGTTCAATGTGCGATTTTACTTATAATTTTTAAACAGAAGATTTAATTTTAACAGTGACTATGTATTGTTCTAGTTTACATAAAAGCTTGAAAATTTAACAAAATGTACAGAACCAACCTATGTCCCTGCTGAGATGCTACTATAAGAGCGTTTTGGCAGAAAACTTAAAATTCTAACGAGTTTATAATAAACAATCCGTAAAGTTTTCACCGTAACAGACGTGATTGTATATGTCAGCTGTCTACGACGGCCTAACATTAACAGATGCTTCATACAAAAGCAGATGACTAATTTGTATTTGTTGACATTTCAGGGGTGAGGGAGACCCAGAATTCATCAAGGTAATTTATATTTTGCAATTATAGTTTCTTCTAAAGATGCAAAGAAAATGTTCAGTTGAGTAATGGTTTATTATTTGTGCAGCGTCAAGACCAGAAGCGGTCGGACTTGGACGAACAGTTGAAGGAATACATCAACGAATGGCGTAAACAGAGGTCTAAGGAGGAAGATGAGCTCAAACGCCTCAAAGAAAAGCAGGCCAAGCGCAAGGTAATACTTAAGGCTACGTATTGTCTATGTAGACGATGACTGACGACCTTTCGTGGTACAATGAATTATTAAACCATCGGTACTTGAACCGCACAAGATTTGTAAATTCCGCATAACAGGAGATCACAAAATAAACAGTGACGTATAGCTTTGCACTATAAACATTTACTGACTTAAAATTTGTAGGTATCTCGCGCTGAAGAGGAGAAGCGTCTCGCCCAAAAAAAGAAGGAAGATGAAGAGAGGCGAGTACGTGAAATTGAGGAGAAGAAACAGCGAGACATCGAAGAGAAGAGACAGCGGCTGGAGGAGGCCGAGAAGAAGCGCCAAATTATGCTCCAGGCGATGAAGGAATCCAACAAGACCGGACCTAACTTCACCATTCAAAAGAAAACCGATAACGTAAGTGACCTATTCGGTTATAGATAGATAGATAGATAGACGGTTATGACCATGGAACTAATCCTATACCTCCAACCTCTATAAGGTTGGCTTCGTAATCAAGCGTGACCTAAATAACACCCACAAATATTGAGCGAGAGATTAATTGCATAAATCTTTGTATATATCTAAGTTGATTAATAACTTCTGAGAGCAATCAATTTACTGATACATGTATCTCAGAGATGACGATAAAAGATAGTTCTAGAGCCTATCTTGTATCTTTTAATGTGTACAGAGTTGTAAGCTTTAGAATTTTGATCATAGACCCGCTTAGGAAGTACCAAACGTCTGAACTAATATTTTCGAGTTTATTTATTTAGGTAGTTACCTTTGATCTCATGAGATTTGTTTATGTTTGTTTATAAATATTTAGTTATAATTTGAAATTGCTCAATACCAACCTACCTAGCCCAAATAGAATATATAATAAATATAATATAATAGAAATAACGCCTTTGAACGATTCTGCAATGCTATGATGTTTTTTTTAACTAACGAATTTGAATTTGTTTTCGTACAGTTCGGTCTCAGCAGCGCTCAAGTAGAACGCAACAAGACCAAGGAACAGCTCGAGGAAGAGAAGAAGATCTCCTTGTCCATCCGCATCAAGCCCCTCAGCATCGACAACCTGTCCACCGACAAGCTGCGCGTCAAGGCGCAGGAGCTCTGGGAGTGCATCATCAAACTCGAGACCGAGAAGTACGATCTCGAGGAAAGGCAAAAGAGGCAAGACTACGACGTGAGTATTATTTCATTGCATTACTCAAACTAAGCCTTTACTGACTCAAGACCCAAGTTTAGATACTCAAGATTCGTTATTAGAACCCATACTGTTACTAACTTGATAATTTGTTTACAGTTAAAAGAGCTCAAAGAAAGACAGAAGCAACAGTTGAGGCACAAGGCCCTGAAGAAGGGTCTCGACCCTGAGGCACTCACAGGCAAGCACCCGGTAAGCCAAAAAAAAATTGCGAAGTTCAATCTTAAATTCAAAGAACTTTTATTTATAATTAACTGAATGATTGTTTCAGCCTAAAATCCAAGTAGCGTCCAAGTACGAAAGGCGTGTCGACACACGGTCCTACGACGACAAAAAGAAGTTGTTCGAAGGTGTAAGTATGATCCTTGAACGCTCAGAAAAGGCGATATTTTGTTTTTTTATTTGAGGGGATATTGTATTGTACGTTTTGTTTTTTTAAGGTCCACCGCGCTGCAACTTTGATACGAATTAAGTTGCGGCGTGGCGGATAAAAAAAGGAGTAGAAAGAGTGCCACATCAAGCACTACTATTTTCTTATAAGAGTTTTGCTTTCCATTTAAATTAAAACAAGATTTGATCGAACAGTATTTTGTGGTAAGATAAATTTAAAAGCGTTATATGTCCTTTTAAATTTGTATACGATTGTGAAAGTGGTATCAGTATTCCAAATTACGATGTCCACACATTTATGAAGCGCATGATCGACAAAAACCTCACAAATGATATTAAACTTAATTATACAGGGTTACGATACGTATTACGCTGACTTTTTGGATAAAACTTGGAATGACAGAATGAAAGACTTCATGAACCGAACCAAAAGTAAGGATGTCTACGTGTGATCTCCACTGTGTACCTAGCATGTCGTCACGGCATGACCTTGTGTTCACGTTTATTGAAACTAGTTAATCAACAAAACAAATTGTACTCTTTCCTTTTGATTGTTGTGCTGTCAAATTGATTCCTGAATAATGGCCATAGAAGTCACAGATAAAATAAAATAAAACCAATATTCGAAATGAAATATCTCAAATCACAATTTCAAGTCTAAATAATAAAACTTTTTTGAAAGTACAGTCGCCTGCAATAAGATAACACTTCAAAATTATTCATGTCCTATATCTACCGGATGTGAATACAAAAGAGATGGCATGATTTTGAAAAATCTGTTAACGAATTTGATACCTCAAACAGCCTGAATTGGAAACTATGCATGTTTTCATAGCAGCAAGAAGCTGTTAATTCATGCCGATCATTATTATCACCAAATACATAGGTAACAGAAATTTTACCGTCAAATATTTCCATCACAAAAATTCCCAAACAATATCGCCAATCTTGAATCAAGTTGACAGCACCATCCGTCCCTACCCAGACATGTAACTACCGACCGAATGTCATTGACCCTCGTGTTAACCATTCCTATAGGACCTAGAGAAACTGAACAAGGACTTCATTGAGAAGGTGTGGCAAGAGAGGACCGACCAGTTCGGAGGCAGGCAAAAGGGTGAGTAACCCTATCCTTCCAGACTACGATACAACGCCAAGTTACTTAGCGGATCGTCTCTCGCACAGATAGCTATATGTTAGCACTATTCACCTTTGTAAATCTTCCGATTATATGTCTCATGTATGGTTTTGGATTGTAACTTAGTTGTCATTTTGTTGTGGAATTGAATCGCATCTTGAAATTACACTGGAAGAATTAAAACTTAAAATAATAGACATGACAAAATAATATTTTGTATCAATCGTATTACATTATATTATGTTGCTAGTCAGAAAAGTGAGAACTGTCGCAATGTAAATTTAAATGTCAATCAGATGGTTGCGGGTTCAAATCCCATTTTGATATTTTTACATTTATTTTATTATTTTCAATACTTTGATAATACGGTCGTTCGAACTATTTAACAAGGATCCTAACTATAAAAAGGATCTTGAGAACGCCGAACATTGAAAAGTTTGTTGGCTAACTTCTTCTTATCAATAGTTCTTTCGAAAAAGTGTGCTGAAAGGATTTTAAGTGCGCCTCGAAGAGGCTCCTTTCGAGCACTTGACAGAAGAAGAAGATTTAAGAACTCCAGTTGGAATACTCCCGCGAGCTCTAATTTTGTGCTCTAATGTTTTTTTGTCATGCAACAGCGAGACTGCCCAAATGGTTCGGCGAAAGGCCCGGCAAGAAGAAGGGTGAAACAGACTCTCCCGATGGCGAAGAGGACAAGGCCGCCCTAGAGGAGGACGAGCCCGTGTACGAGCCCGAGCCCGAAGAGGAAGAAGAGGAAGAGGTTGTCGAAGAGGAAGAGGAGGAAGAGGAAGAGGAGGAAGAAGAAGAGGAGGAGGAGGAGGAAGAAGAGGAATAAGTAAGTTTTCTTTAAGCTGTTTCTTGAGATGCTACCTTAGCAATCGTCATGTTCCTGTCCTTGTCCTTGTCCATGTCATTTTCTTAAATAATGATTTTGAAATATAAAATAAATATTCTAAACTTTAATAAACCCTCTTGTAAACCACTTATAAATACCGACAGCGTCATTGACTTCCGATATTAACTGTTCTGTGTAAAATTTACATTCACTTCAGTGTCAGACTATAATTATAATATATGTAACTATAACAATATTGTGTACCTATTAGTGAGAAACGTTTCTAAATGAGTGATTTTTTGTTTGTTGCAGATATAAGTTCACACTCGAGCAGGGAAGCTAGACCGCCGACGACCGTCGGTTCGCACTGTTTTGTAACCAATCCATTAACTTATTACTATTATAAATTATTTTTACTATTTATACAGTTGAGTCAATCGTTACGGAACATGAATTCACATACGCAATCGCTTCGCGGATATCTGACGTGGCAATAAACTAATTTATTTCATAAGTATTATGGTTTATTTATTTATCCCTTTATTTTATTATTTCTCCTTTCTTCCTTTTGAAACACAGGATTGAAACCAAATAATAAATTTTATCTAAGTAGTAAAATTGAACTGACAAGACAATTTTTAAAATATTTTTATTGATAAAGAATATAAGATGATCATCTCTTGTTAGAAATAGTAACTGGTTTGGACTTATGTTAGAAGGGAAGATTATACTTAAAATGTTAGTTCAACAAAAAAACCTTATAAATGTCAATTAAATCGAATATATTTCAATACTCTAACAAATAATAGAAAATATCATAGTTATAATGCTTTATACTTAGAAAAACATAATATTACAATTCATAAAATATACTAAGATAAGCACATAAACGGCCAGTTAGTTTAAAAGTTTGCTAATGTATGGAAATGAACTGTCAATTATTTTTAATTATAAATAATAGGTTTTCCTTTCCGTGGTCGTTTAATCACTACAATTTTGTTTAGTTCAGGTTTTGTCCTGCGAGTGATTTGGAAACTCAGGGTCTATTTTGGCACATCACTACAGAGTAAGAAGGTCATGTTACAAATAGAACGCGGTAGAACGCACGAGTGACGTCCCTAAGCTCTACAGGCAGGGAAGGTGAGGTGAGTTGGACCGGCGCGGGGACACTATATACGGCGGAAAGGTAGAGCAGGCAGTCCGTAGTCCATTATAATTATATTCTGTAGTTTGGCTAAATTCAGAGGCCAAGGGTGCCGAGTTTATTTATATAATTTATTTAATTATAATAAACGGGTAAGGAATACTTATGCCGCTGCGATGGCTGGCGCGGCCGGTGCTTGCTTCTTCTGCGGAACCTTCTGCATTAAGTTGATCTTATCGCCGAGACTGAGAGCCATGCCCTGGAATAAGCAAACGTACATGTGATACAGATGTTTTTATATCGTTTCCAAGATGATACATTTACATTTAGATAGATACTATTTATAACAGCTCTGATGCTAAGCTTGGTACTATGGTAGGAGCTTTGTTTGTGTTGTAGGTTGAGTTGGATTCCCACATAAAACAAACTTAATTTGTGCTATGACACAGAAGTTTGTTCTTTTTCTGTAGTGTTATAAATATAAATGTATTTATTGGGCATGAAAAAGTTACACATTAGAATTTTGCAACAACAGGCTCCCATAGTATTAACTGTGTATGTTTAAGAAACCTATTTAAGTTTTTACATCTCTCATGTTCGGTAAGTAGGTTCTTATTACCTCCAAATGGGGCTTGTAGGTGACTAATTAGCGCTCTAGGGTAATAATATAGCTAGAAAAGCCCTATGGCGGTAAGTAATTTAAAAAAAACCACTTCTTTCTTTCAAAAAGTTCGCGTACATCTAACCATCATACTGGCAATAGACATCATGCATTCAGCCCAATGACCAAAGAGGTCGCATTGCTATTCAGCCTTGTCTTCGTGTGAGTATAATAGTCATCAATTTTAAATATCGAACGGCGAAGCTCAATTTCGATATTGACAAAAAAAATCAAAAAGTTCTTTACTTGATTCTTTTTAATGAAAAAAGGCGGGAATAATAAATTTGAAAATTGTTCTCATTTCACTATAAATTTCAACCAATAAAATGTTTTATTCTTGTAATGCCGGTTTTTTTCTACTTACCTCACAATCGAGATGTAAAGCAGAATAGTTAGCTCGGGTGTAAGCACCAATTGCACCCTCGAACTATAGGCGCGCTCGCTGCGCTCGTGCGCCTAAATATCTCGGGCAGCGATCGATGCCTTACAGCCCTTGGCTACTAATCTACTATTATTTTAGTTGGATTGACATTGATGCTCCGCATTAGGAGTCTGTCATGTATTACAGGCACAACAAGTGCGTTATGTATTGAGCTGGATTCTTATGAGCGTGTACCGGGCCTGGGTTGCATTCCCAAATTTAGGTGGCTTGCACGTTACCTGAGTCTTGGCGCGGATGCGCACGTGTCCGGCGACGGGCGCGTGCGGCCGGTGCGCGGATACCTCTATGCTGAGGTTGGCGAGTGCGTCTTCGCCGAATATGGAGCGCGCGTACAGATTCGCTGCCATGAAGCCACATTGACCCGACAGCGCCTGAAACAAACGCGCGATGTTGTGAAACGAACACGAATTAGAAAAACAATGCCATTTTACTTAACACGCTGAGAAGCATCAGGCAACGTCTCGCTCGCACATTTATACATTTTCGATAATAAATATCTCTGTTATCTCTGTAAATAAATAAATAATATTCAATATGTGCTATGATCGCGAAAGTTTGAAAAAAGTTCTTACCTTATCTGGCGTGAGACACTTCATGTTGGTGGATGCGAGCAGATGGTCGAGGTATTCGCGCAGATCCGTTAAACTCGTGTTTACTGACACCTGAAAAGTATTTTTTTGATTACTATGAACTAAGGTTTTTATAATATCCCAAAACTTATTATCCGAGTGGGATTTATACGGAGATGCGCTAACCACCTGCGCAATCGGACTCTAATCACACCCGGCGAATAAGTCATATGTGAAAAAATACACATATGTTAGAAGGGTACATAAACGACCGTGGCTCCATCTACAGGTCTGACATATTACGATCAAGAGTCTTGCTCGATAAATCATCTTCGTCATTTGCATAACATAAGTAAAAATTGGAATGTAAAAATTTTCTTTTAAGTTATATTCATTTGCATAACTTAAGTAACAAATTTGAATGTTTTAAATTCGTTGAGGTAATTAGTGGTTTTTTGTTAAATTGTATAGAATCATAAGTAGTATTAATAAAGTCTCCGATCATCATGTCAGACGGAAACCTAGTGTCATTTCTAGATGGCGAAAAAAAAAATGTGGTGCGTTATCGCCGAAGGGGGTACTTGGCACTTGGTACTTGGTGAGCGGACTGGTTTCCGCAAGTAGGCCGCTGGTGGGCCCTTCTTGCGTGACGGGTGGTGGTCGCTAGTTCAGCCACCCGATGTCCTCTAGGAAGGCCAGCAGGCCAGCAGCTCGCTTATGCTGGTGCAGGCTTCCCTATCGCCGAAGGGGCTTGTTCGGCGCGTCACCTTGTTCTCCCACTCGAACTCGGCCCACATCTGGCGGAAGTCGGCGTCGCTGCAGGCGGCGGGCTGGATGTAGTCCACGATGTCGATGTGGATGTCATTCAGCACCACCACGCCGCGGTCCTGCGCCGCGCCCGACACCTCGTACACTGACAATAAATAAATAAATCATAAATAAATAAATATTTGTGGACATTCCACACAGCACTATCTCGCCCCAAACTAAGCCAAAGCTTGTGATATGGGAACAAGATAGCTGATATATTACTTATATACATTTTTTTGTAAATACATACTTATAATATTATATATCACCCAGACGGAGAACAAACATCTATGTTCATCACACAAATTAATGTTTGTTCTCGGTGGGAATCGAACCCACGGCCTACGGCACAGAAGGCAGAGCTACTACCAACTGAGCTGTGAAGGCTGTCAAACAATACATTTCAACTAAATATTTTAGGGCGATCATTCCATTTAAAAATACTATAGCCGCGTTAAACTGTCGGTCATAAATTATCGGAACGAGCCAGCAATATTGCTCTCTCTCTCTAGCACTTAGGAGAAAGGCACGATCCTTTTGTTTAAGCGCTGAGATGCATGTGGCACGTGCATTCTAGGAGTCGATAAGAACCACAGAAATGTAAATATACATAGAATTAGGAAGAGGGCGGAGCCCGCTAGCACCAAGTATGCGGGATCCCGCGCGCTTCATGCTCCGCTCACATCAGTCGTGTTTGAACTTCGTCAAAGTAAACATACCCCAAAAAAAACATAAAATGCCGTTTTGTGCCGTTTCGCAGTGTGGGAACGATAGCCGAACCAAAAATTTATCAAAAGGGGGCATATCATATCACCGGTAAGTATTATTTAATTGTTTTTTGTTAGTTTTGTTTAAATACAAAACCGTCAAACAAAGATAGACTGTGAATCATAGATGATAAGGTCGTGTTTCTCTTAAACATTACCATGCTACTCAATTAGGGATGTGACCCAAATAAACTGATGAATGTGTTATCGATAGCTTTAATTATTTTTGTATTTTTATATGTTTTCGTCTGGTTCAATGCGTACCACCCGTCTTACGCAATTAACCAATTCTTATTTTTTGCTGAACCTGTATTTCTAGGAAATCTAAAGATTATATGAATAAACTAACAATGCATAATCTTAGCCAGATTAATCACCTTACTTCACGCCAAATCTTAGGTCCGTAAGTCAAAAAATGTAGAAGATAAAAAAGACGAAAAATGTAAAAGACGTTTGAATTTTACCTGGTTCATTGCTGGACAACCCACCATATATAGAAGTATAGATGATAATGTGTATTAATAAAGAAAGAAAGAAAAGAAAAGCTTTTTTATTTCGACCGCCACAAATATAACCTGACGTACTACCCATTATCCTTCAGTAGTTAGGTAATAATCGATATCGATATATTCGTCTTGCATCCGCATTGGTACATCACTAACCGAGTAGCTATGTTCGAGCAACAGCCATTGCATTATCAACCTTATGCTTTGTTGTTAGAGACTATAACAAAAATCGACAGCGACAGCGCCATCTCTTGTTGAGTAGTTTTGTTTTGTGGGTAATTAAGTAACCGCCATTGCATTATCAATCTTACTCCTAAGCAATAGGCACTAAAACAAAAATATTTTGCAAAAGCGCCATCTGTTGCTGAGTAAACTAAGTAGACTTTCATATTTGATTACTGTTTATTTGATTGCATTTTGAACCATGTTCTGATAGATCTAAGATTTTATATCCGTTCAATTAGTATTATGCTTTTAAGTCCTTTTTATCGGTCTCTTTCCACCAATTATAACTTTTATTTCTCAGTGTGTTTGTTTTTACATGTGTGAGTTCGGCGACACTGGTTTTCTTCATAGAAAGCCATCATGCGATTTCCTCTTATTCTCTATTCCGTGATAAGAACTATCGATACATGACCTCTCCGACCGCGCAACCACCGGGCGCTCTCGCTGAGTTTTTATTTTTATCGATAACGTGCATGCGCCCGCGCCGAGTACTCTCAACACTAGTGTTAAGGTGATTAATGACCGAGTTTGCAGCGAGAGTTTAACGCGACTATAGTAATTTAGACCACCAGTGGTCTAGTGGGAGTCGCCCCGCCTTCCGATTGTAAGGTCGTGGGTTAAAAACCGGTCGAGCACCAATGAGCTACTCTGTTATCTGTGTCTACTTATGTGCACAGTGCCAGTACTCTCAAACGGTGAAGTAAAACATCGTGGGGAAACTGGCATATTGTAGAACCTAAAAAAATTCTAAAACATGTGTCAAGTGCTCACTGTTTCGAAAGAAACCGGTGACACGACAAGAAGCAGATATTATTAGATTGAAGTGCACCGTGTGCCGTCTTATGATTACCTCTGTTTCTATTATGCCTACGCCTCACTTATAAAAATAAATTGTAACAAGGATCATACAAAAGAACGGTAGGAACCAAGACATAACTTTGTTGCCTGGTCTTCTAGACTCGGCCGCGCAAAACCCGCACCCAGATTCATTTACTTTTAAGAAGTTTCGAAGTGATCCTCGTGATTCAACCGAATAAATACCTCTCGACTTGGAGTTCGGGGCGATGCCGAAGAATGAACATACCAATGTTGCCGAATATGATGCCGTTCTCTGTGGAGTGCACCTTCACGTGCGCCTTGATGGCGGCGAAGTCGCGCGGCGCCAGCACCACGGCGGCCGGACGCTCCACCAGCCGCAGCTCGCCCAGCGTCGCCAGCTCCACGCAGCAGTTCTGCAGCGTGTCGTCTGCCACAAATTCAATTCAATTCGTTTATTCAATTACAATTCTCTTACAAATCGTGTTTGCATCTTAACCTAACATGCAACAAAATAAAAATAAACAATTTAATTAACATAATGTCCTCAGTGAAATTAAAATACAATAACTATACAATTCGCAATATTAAATGTCAACAATAATTAAATGTCACTTCTGAAAAATCTAAAAATTCTTCACTCGAATAGAAACACCCCTCCAACAAGAGCTTTTCCAGTTCGGAGATAAATTTGATAAGGCTCTTTAAACATTTAAATTCTACCGGTAGTGCATCAAACATTTTGACCGCTTGTTACCGACAACAGTGTTTTACGATTTGTAATCTCGGAGTAAAAGGTATAACGAGATCCTTCCTCCTTGTTAGCAATCTGTCTTGGCTCTGGTTCATTGTCTCGTATTTTAGCGGGTGTATAACGACGTCTTTAAGAATGACTAGTAGGTAGTAGGAGGGAATGGTCAAAATATTTAATTTTTTAAAATGATCTATACATTACTCTCATTGTGGTATGCGCACGATGGTACGAATTGCTCGTTTTTGGATGATTAAAGCTTTATTAATATTGTAGGCATAGCTGTTTTCCCAAAATTGTATACTGTACCTTAACTTTGATTTGACCAATGCATAATATACGCTCTTAAGTTGCTCAAGGCTTACCTCATCCCGCAGACTTCTTAAAGCGTAGCATGCGGAACTTATGTAGTTCTTAATAGAGTCTAATTCTGTTTTCCAATTTAAAGTTGTTCTATGTAGATACCTAAAAACCTTGCATTGTTAATAAAGTTAACCTTTTCCCCATTTCTATTAATATCAATTGATTCTTGCTTATTAATGGTGGGCCTAAATAAAATGGCATTAGTTTTTTTTTATATTTAGCTTTAATTTATTAACACCGAACCATTTATTAAAAGTCTCAAGCGCATTATGTACCTTATTTTCAAGACCACGCATACAAGTCGATGGAATGATTGCATTGGTGTCATCTGCGTAAATTGTCAATTTTATATCGGGTATAGAATTACGCATATATCCAATAAGATCGTTAAGAAGCACAATGAAAAATATAGGTCCCAGTATTGATCCCTGAGGAACTCCTCTTCTTAAACACGCCACACATGTACATACACTAGCTGGTGCCCGCGACTTCGTAGCTTATATTAGCGTGGCGTAGTACATATGTGTAACAGAGAACTAACATCTATGTTCATCACGCAAGCGTTTGTTCTGTGCGGGGATCGAACCCACGGCCTACAGCGCAGAAGGCAGAGCTACTACCAACTGAGCTGTGAGGGCCGTTTAACTTGTCTCGTGACGCCTTCACTCATTTAAGCACTAAAAGTGCGTTCAATATTTATATTATTAAGTTATCTCTCACTCCCAGTTCGCACTCGGGCGCTAACGCGATTGGGAAGGCATTGGTGGTGTCTTGTCTTGATTTTGTTTCATCGGGTGTATGAGTGCAGACGGCTCGGTTTATTGAGCGGGTAGGATATTTGTTAGGACGTATAGATTGTAACATTATAAATTACTCATGTACATAAGTGCTTGTTACATATACTTCGAATATTCTCATACGAGTGTGAGTACCCATACAAACCACTAGAGGTTCATAGGGTACAATATTTAAGTAGCAACTGTACTAGTTAATAAAGTTTACTAATAAATAACAATAAATATGCTTACAAGGGCACACGTACAAGGTGTTAAAGTTAGACTCACCGGTTTGGTTGACGACCAGCACGTCCAGCACGATGTCGTACTGGTTGACGGTGACGATGGCCTCGGCGTACACGGGGTCCGAGAAGCCCGTCAGCTGAGTCACCTTGGACAGCTTGCTGCGCTCCTCGCCGCCGGTGGCGCGCCCTGCGACACACACTTTCATTTAGCTAACTTGTTAACTGGTTGACCAACCTTGTTAACTGGTTGACCCACCTTGTTAACTGGTTGACCAACCTTGTTAACTGATTGATCAAACTTGTTAACTGATTGACCAAACTTGTTAACTGATTAACCAAAGTAGTTAACCGATTGATCAAACTTGTTGATTGATTGACCAAACGTTAACTGATTCAGGCCCGGAAATTCCATGCCTTCCAGCCTAATAGTTCTAAAAAACGTATTTCAATAACAATGATGCCGTTTTTTACATGTTTAGATTGTTTTATTCCGTCCGGGGACATAGGTCTTTAAGTCAAAATACCGACCTGCACTTACGACTTTATGTTAAAATAGCAACATACCATATCATCTGAAAGTCAAAATGCCTTAGGCACCAAAATGCCTGAAATTTATTATGCCTGAATGTTTATAAGACTGATTAAGAAAGTGAACATCAATGTACAGTCGTGCACAGAAAAAAAAACTTTATTTTCTTATTTAACTACAATATTCGTATAACAAGCTAGGCTTGAAAACTGCTAGGACTTGGTCATCATCATCACAATCATCATCACCGTCATAATAACCATCATCATCAGCAGGTACGTACCCTGCACCGCCTTGTTGAGCGCGGTCTCGAACATGTCGTGATGCTGCGTGTTGGCTCCGAGGCCGCACAGCGCGCCGAATGAGATGCCGCTCTCCACTTCGATCACTGCTTTGTCTTCGCTCTCCTGCGTTGTATTCAACGTTGTTTTAGTTTTATTTTATTACAAAACCAACAGCAGTTAAATTATCCAACTATTTACAGAAATACAATGAATATAAAATAAAAATTGGGGTGGGGGTGAGTAGGTATACGTTTTTTTATCACAATTTTACGAGTGGGATGATACATTTTTTCTCCAGCCTGATCAACTCTCTCGGGTAGCGCTAACAAAACGGCTAATTGACTACAACCAAGAGAGTTGAGCGTAGTCAAGTGAGCTGGGTTGAGATGGGTATTATCAAGTGAGCTGAGCTGCGAGTAGTGTCGTCAAGTAAGTTGAGCTGCGAGGGGTATTATCAAGTGAGCTGAGCTGCGAGGGGGGTATCAAGTAAGCTGAGCTGCGTGAGTAGTCCACTGAGCTGCGAGGTGTCGTCCATAGGTGGTTACCTTCTGTTGCGAATCCCCGGCCGCCGAGAGCCGGTCGGGCAGCGCCAGCAAGGCGGCCAGCGCGCGCCGGGTGCCGTCCAGCAGCGCGGCGCTGACGACGGCCGGCTTGGCCGCCGCCGCCTGGAACCACATCGCGGAGTGCTCCAGGTCGTCGGACGTCAGCCCGCTGGCCGCCGCTGTTAACGCTGCGATTACAAATATCAATGTTTAAGATCCTGTAACCCAAGTATGAGATTTGCTTACAATATTTCGTTTTTCGTTTTACGTTTTTGTTCCATGTTCATTGCGGGTTTTGTATGAAGACGCGATATTGATACCGATACGGAACTTTACAAAACCCGCAATGAGCATGGAGCAAAAACGATTCGATTTTGTTCCGTGTTCATTGCGGGTTTTGTATGAAGACGCGATAGGGATACCGATATGGAACTTTACAAAACCCGCAATGAACACGGAACAAAAACGTAAAACGAAAAACGAAATATCGTAAGCAAATCTCATACTTGGGGTACTGGAATGAGGCATTCCAGTACCCCAAGTAGTTTTTTTCCTTTGCCTATTTCGTCCCCCTGCTGAGTGAAGGCCTCTCCGAAGGATTTCCGGTTCTCTCCATCCTGAGTGAGAGGAATTCGACCATCTTATATTAAAGGCATATCGATCGTCACGCCGGCGCTTCCTCGGCCGACTACGAGGTCGCCGTAGATTAAATAAATAATAAATAATATTGGTGGACTTTCCACACAGCACTATGCCCCAAAAGTAAAACTTATAATATGGGAACCAGATAACTCATGTACTAGCGCTAGATTGACCTAGTAACTAGGTGAATCTTGAACTAACACTTTGAAACGTCTTATAAACTAGGTCCTAATTTAAAAGTCGTTTCAAAGTGATATTTGTGATTGAACAGATCAAGACCATTTTTATTTTTAGATTCTGTTTGAATTCATCACTTTTTAGTTGGGCGATATTTATAGTTAATGCGTTCTTCATAACTCACCAGTGGCATTTTGCTTATGGTAAGCCAGTAAGGAGGCAGCTAGATGCATAGCTCGATTGGCTTGTTGAGTGTCGCCCAGTTTGAGAGCCAGCTTGCCGAGCGCGGAGCAAGCACAGGCCGCGGTGAAACCGTCGCCTTGTAGGGCCAGAGTGAAGCCGGCCACAGATGTATTGTTGGAATCACTGGGGAATTATAAAATAAATTCATAAAACTTCCTCCAACCATCTAAAAGGAGGCCTTTGCTTAGCAGTGGGACTACATATGCTAAGGAAAAAAAAACTAAAGACAAACATGTGACACCATTATTTGTGCCGCCAAGCAGCGTTGCTGTGCTTCGGTTTGAAGGGTGTGGTTATCGGTGAAACTAGAGACACGTGAGGCTAATATGTATGCCTCAAGTGGACGCAGGGTACATTCCTAGCGTGACTTGCGAGGCTATGCTTTGTTATAGGTGATGGTTACCACTTAACATCAGACGGGCCATATGCTTCTTCCAACAAGTTGTATAAAAATAAGAATGAATTGCGTAGGACTAATATATAGTCCTACGCAATTCATTCTTATTTTTATAAGAAATAAGTGTATTAATTAAGTTTTGTGTATTAATTAAGTGTAATACTAAAAGCTATTAAAATGTAAGATACATACGTGGGCAAGTTAAAAGCGGATTGTGTGGCGTAGGTACCGTCGCTGGTGACGAGCTGACGCGGTGCAACAGATTCCGCTTGCTTAGTCGTCTCCTCTTTATCCTCCTGCCCAATACACAAAACTCAGTTAGTGGTATCGGTGAAACCTAAATCTGCCGAGCAACTCTTAATTGAAGTGGACTGTAATAAGTTGTTGTTTTTTAGCGCTAATATTAGTTGTTTTTTTGATGACTTCAGAGACAAGCAGTATCAGATCGCACACAACATGGATCATTATTTTTCATAAATAAGTTCAGCGATTTATATCTTTCAAATATTGAAATGTGCGAGAAGAACATTAGCAGGAAGCAGTTATTATTTCACCGACGAAAATAACATTTCCGGTCCATATTAAATATATACCTTAAAGACTAACCCACATAATAAATATAAATGTAGGATTGACGAAACGCATGATGTGGATGTCTGCGGCACGATCGAGTGTTGCGTGTTGTGAACGAATGAACGAGAGTGGGATGGTGGGAGTGCCGGTTATCCAATAGTGTTAAAAATATAGTTTTAAAATAAAAGTTAACCGTTATCCGGTCCCGGTCGAACAAATAAAACTTGCCAGGGTAACGATAACTTGTTTTTTTCTAAAATCCCGGCCCACATAAATGTAAATAAAAAATATCATAACAATGTATACAACGGGAAGCGACACCGCGGCCGACCCAGACGGAGGTGGCGGGATGACCTCGATCCATCGCTGAAAATTGGACCTCAAGGGATCAAGACCGTAAAGAGCGGAAAGTTTGTTGGCTGTTCTTCTAGGCTTTGGTCGCGTGGAACTGGCACCTAGAGTCACCTAGCTTTAAGACGTTTCAAAGTGATCCTTGTGATTTTATTGAATAAATACCTATTGACTTTGACTTTGAAAGGGGATAGGGAGGCCTCTTCCCTTCAGCTGGACGATGCAGGCTGAAATAATAATAATAATGTTACCTCCTTCTCTGTGAGCGGGCGCGGCACCAGCGGGTCGAGCGCAGCGAGCGCGGCCCGCGCGCGCGCCGGCGTCTCCGCGAAGTGCGCCGCCAGCCACAGCGCCGAGCGCGCCGCGCGCCCCGCGCGGATGCGGGGCAGCGCTTCCAGCAGCTTCTACAACACGGAACCACCCGTCAAGCACGGCACTGCACGCACGAGTACTACAGCTCATTCTGAAGGGCTCGTCCGGGGAAGCACTACCGCGACGCCTTTCTCTGCCGCCGAGCGGCGACGCCGTGTTTCGGTTCGAAGATTGCGGTCGCCGATGTAATTACGAGCACGTGAGGCTTAACATCCGTATGCCTCGAGCTGATGCACGCGAGGCGGTGCATCGTCCGGCACTATCGTGCGTGACTTGCGAGGCAATTTTTTGTTATAGGTGATGGTTACCATTTCACATAAGGTGGCCCATCCGCTTGTTCCATCAGCAAGTAGTATAAAAAATTACAAATAAAAATCTTCCACAAGACGATGAACTGACGACATCGCTAAAACAGCAGGAGTACCTAGAGACGAAACGAAATGGAGGGGAAAACTTCTTACGTCCACTTTATTTTAAATTTATATGTATACGTATACCTATCTGTATTGATATTTTATGTTTTGTGTCGTAGCACTGTAATGCAGTAGGATAGCACAGAGACTGCAGCGGTCATTCTGTGTCCATTTATTTGATTGTCTAAAGAGCAGCTTAGGCCGCCTACATAAGGAATTATCATTACCTGGTAGATGGAGGGGCTTAGATCTGGGAAGGTGTGCAAGGCAGCTCGTAGGAACAGCATGACGTCATTGGCCGCTGCCTCGTTGCCGTCTCCGACCAGCTCCAGCAGAGCCGGCGCTACTAGCCCACCTACTTCGGGGAACTGGAATATAAAGTAACGCAAACAACTATTTTGAAATACACGGAAAACAGCAAAATGCGCTATTTCATTTACTTGGATGACATTACTTTTTCCTTTTATTATGATTTAAAAGCTACTGAACCGATTTTGATGAAATTTATATGGGACCAATCGGAAAATAAATACAGCCGAATTGAGAACCTCAAATCTCAATTCGGCTGTATTTATTTTCCGATTGGTCCCATATAAATTTCATCAAAATCGGTTCAACAAACCTCTCTTTTTATGTCGGTTAAAAAGGCAGCAAAATAGAAGTCGTTTTTGTATCTATTGTCAGAAAATGACGTTTTAAATCCAAAACGTTTTCGAATATAAAAAAACAGCCCTGCCATACGATAGAGATAATACTCTAAATATTCATAACCCTTATTACTCGCGTGGGGTGTTTGACACCCCAGCGACTGTTTGGTCGTCTCTAGTTATTGGGGTTTTAAATTTACAGCGTTAATTTTTGTTCTAGCTTCCTAAAACTAGCGGAACATTGTCAATAAAACAATGTTAATTACAAAAACACTCTGTGGCATAAGTTTGAGGCAAGAGAGTGCGAAAATCCAAATCTTTGCGGGAATAACAGTGACCATGTTATTCCCACATGAAAATGTTTATTACACTATCTGTTTCTTAAAGAGTTTATCTGTTAAATAATCGTTAAGTCAAAAGATTATCATAAATAAAAGTGTGATTCTGCATGTATTTTTTAATTCTGAAACCGGGGCGTAAGGCACCACACGCGAGTTCTTACGTAAGTTTTTAGGCGCGAGTAACTAAGGGTTAAGTAGGTACCCTACCTAACCGTAGATCTAAGTGCATGTACTTTTATTATATACCCTAACTCAGTATAATGTAAGGTCGACATTACCTTGACAGCGGCGCGATGCATAGCCCGCACTAGCAGCTGCCGGTACTTGGCGGCGTCCTCGTGGTCAGCAGATTGCGCCCGCGTGGCTTCTTTACGCAATACGCCTACAAGCTCCTCGGCGTGACGGCTCGTCACCAAGTCTAATGCTGTAAATATAAAAAAATATTACAGGCTGAAATTTATAATTGAGCGTGCATGGCCAAACCTTAAACAATGAGGAATAACGAAAACTACTCAGAGGAGTGTCGGGCTCGGTTTCGATGAAACCTAAAACAGTATCATTGGATTTTTGAATAATCAATATTCCTGGCCAGGTATTGAACCCGTGGATTGTTAGCTAGCGCGCGCCCCACCACTCGTAAGTTACCTAGGTCCAGCGTATGTTTCCTGACGTCCAGGTCGGAGCTGGCCAGCACGCGCAGCACGTCCATGGCGACGCCGGGCAGCGCGCGGCGCGCGGCGTCAGGCCCGCGCTCGCGCAGCGCCGCTAGCCGTCCCACCACTATCAGCTTCACGTTGTTGTCGCTCTCCTTCACTATCAGCTCGATGTAGCATTGTGCTGCTGCCTGCGACATTCAATTCACTGTCTTAAAATTATTATCAATATACAAGGCTACGCACGGCTACGCACGGCTACGCACGGCTACGCACGGCTACGCACGTCTACGTACGTCGTCGCACGACTAGGCACGGATAATGCGGTGTGCTGTGAGCGATTAGTTACCTTGATGGCAGCCGGCGCAGTGGACAGGGTGACCAGCGTCCCGGCCGCCTCGTACCGGACGGCGGCGGACGGCGCGTTCAGTAGTCCGTACACCGTGCGGATGAAACGGGACCGCTCGGACGGATTCGCGTGACACACCTGCATTATACACAAACATAATAATATACAATTACGTATGGAATACTAATTACTGCAAAATGTGGGTATGTCTCAAATTTAATGTTTGGACCTCTGACTACCCTTAGACGCGCTCAAAGAATCTTGAGCTCGTACTTGGTACCAAGAGATCTGAGGGTTTATCTACCGTGCCTGGGATCAAAGACATGAAGCTGTTTCAGTTTTCAGTTTCATATACGCAATGTAGCATACTTTACTGTGTGATCTGTGAGGACTGAATAAAATGTCACCGAACCTGGACAAAATACAATAGAACGGAGAAGTGAAGCTGAGACTACATACCATAAGACCATTATAATTAAAACGGCTGTAAGATGTATGCTGCATTCTATCATCATCATCTTCCTGCCCTTATTCCACTTGCTGTGGGGTCAGCACAACTGGTTCTTTCTCTCCACTTTCCTCTATCATACGTCATTTCAGTACAGATGACAATATCATGGTTAGAATTGTGGTACTGTACCTTGTAGATGAGCTCCACAATCACGAGCTGCAGGATGTCTCCGAAGCCGTGCACGTTGTCCAGTCTATGCGCGAGGTAGGCGAGCGCGCGCTCCTGGTCGGCGTGCAGCAACATCAGGAAGGCATTCCGCTTGCACGACATGTCCTGCTCGCTCTCCAGGAAGTTGGCGATCAGCTCCGGCGCGTCGGGGATCAGGAACTCGAAGTTTCTGGAATATATACAAATATACAAGGTGTTCCATAAGTTGTGTATATAAACTTCAGGGGGCTAAAGTACCCATCAGTATGAACAACTTTTTCTAAGGAACCAACACTGTGAACGCGAAAAAAAAAACAGCTGTTTCATACATTTTAGCCTGGTAGGTATTGAACTTTTGTATGAAACAGCTGTTTTTTTTTCGCGTTCACAGTGTTGGTTCCTTAGAAAAAGTTGTTCATATTGATGGGTACTTTAGCCCCCTGAAGTTTATATACACAACTTATGGAACACCTTGTATATATAATCTGACGGGCGACCTAAGCGGTTCAGGCGGGACCTGGACGAGAGCGGCATTATCAAGGATAAAATGGAAAGAGTTGGGAGAGGCCTTTGTCTCAAACAGAGGAAGCCTCAAATGAATATAAAATGTGAACTTAATTGATAATAAATAAGAAATAAACTGTAAATAACTCTGAATAAAAGTCTATATTGTTATTACTACTATGTTACACATTGTATAATCTATCATATGGCTAACATATCCTATTTTGACGCGAATGTTTTATGTCTAGGATAATGACTTTTTGCTAACTAATAAAAGATTTAAGATTTCATAAAATCATCAGAAACACTTTAAGTAAACTATGTCACTTCAAACTCAATTCAATCAGCATAATAAATAATATTTTTTTATACTCTAATATTGTCTTCTCTAGATGTTCCAATTGATATAATTGCTCTATGATATTCTGTAAGAGCCACTGTTTAAAGTTCTCAAGACATATTTAAAAACCTGTAAATGGTGAAGATGGCTAGGACAGCATTCCGTCTGACGTAGGAGTGGCGGTGCTCCAGGCAAGCACGGATGGCCGGCATCAGCGGCTCCAGGAGTTCTGGCTCCTTCAGCTTACACAGGAAGCGGAGTGTGGAGCCGCGGAGGAACTCGTTGGGGTGTTGGAGGTCCTATGATTTGATTATGTTTACCTTTTTCTGTATGTCTACACCTCACTAAACTTCAATAATATATTATATTACATTGTAAAAGGATCATACAAAAGAACGGTAGGAACCAAGCCGTAAGTTTGTTGCCTGTTCTTCTAGGCTTTGGTCGCGTGGAACTGGCACCTAGAGTCACCTAGCTTTAAGATGTTTCAAAGTGATCCTTGTGATTTTATTGAATAAATACCTTTTGACTTTGACTTTGATATGTATAGCTCAATGTAGGATATCAATGTGTAATACCCACTACTAATACAATGTATTATAATACCCAATGGCTATAACTGGTAACACATATAACTCAATTGGTGCAAAAAACTTGACACAATTCAATGTGACTGTTCTGTTCAATGGAAATAGACAAATTTTATTTAAAAGCAGTCAATTAAATAGGTATTTCATATGATATTCACTACAGCATCCTGTATGATGAGGGGCATGAGTGAAAAAATAGTTTCACTCATGCCCCTCATCATCAATATGCCTTATTTTTTTTTATACTCTAATGTGAACAAATTAGTTTCAAGTTCCTTTAAATTTTACCTTTCTGTAGGCATCACAAACTAGGATCATTTCCTGCAAGAGTTTGCCATCAGGAGTAGTCTTGGGAACAATCTCCCAGAAGATGAGAAGCAACTTCTTGATTGTGTGATCTTGCAAAGGTAACACAAATCTGATGATGATCATCAGAATACCAGGGACCTTGTCACCAGAGAGAATGATGCTAATAACCTTCTTGAGGGCATCTATCTTCTTTTTAGTGTCACCTTTTTCTGAAAACATTTAAGAAACCTATTAATTCTTGGCTGGTATGCAGCTCAAGCATGGATCATCAATACCATAAAATTTGACATCAATTCTAGATAAAACATAATTTAGTAGAAATTGGTCAGGTCAGTAGCATGGAAGTTTGTTTATCAACTGGAAGAACAAGAAATAATACCTAGTTTGTCAATAACAGAAGCATGGATTTGTCATAGCTTAATTTCACTGTGGTGCAAGAATTTTATTCCCACTGCCTAAGGTCCCACTGGATATTGTAACACCAGTTTGCCTTTGAAATAGAGAGTTCAAAAATTGAATGAGTAAAAATGTGTTGAGGCTAGTTCTATGCTAGCAGTTTTAGATAAAATTCAATAGAAAAAACAGTTTAACATTGCTATAACTTTGTTTACAGAAGTTAAAGACAAACATGCTGAATGTTATTTGTCTGGAATTCCAAAATGCTTTTCTTTTAGGCTTTATTCAAATTATAAATAAGCTTAAATAGATTGTACAGATAACTGCAATGTCTATGCAGTATGCATGGTGAGGGTGTCTCATTA
Organism: Chloroclysta siterata; assembly: GCA_932294275.1. Classification (NCBI taxonomy): domain Eukaryota; kingdom Metazoa; phylum Arthropoda; class Insecta; order Lepidoptera; family Geometridae; genus Chloroclysta; species Chloroclysta siterata. The sequence goes on from OW028588.1 coordinate 15,560,376, forward strand.
TTATATAAAGGTTACTGCCTAATACAAACATAATGTAGCTAATGATAACTTATTTTTTGCAGCAAAACACAAATTATGTAGGATCATGATTATTTACCATTTGTACTAGGTAATAATAGTATTTGATTTCTGTTACTAGCTTTACTATTGCTATTTGATTTTTAATACCTGTTCAGTATAATTAACTTACCCAGGTCAAGCTTGAGTTGCATCTCATTGTAAGGATCCGAATCTGTCGGGAAATTGATCAGAGTGTAGCAAGGTTGCTCCACACCTGCCATTCTAGAAGTTCAAACAAGCTCATAGTCAGTATGGTAAAAATAATATCGCTATGGTACCCAATTTTTTAAGCCTTACATTTACATATACTTTTTTTTCATGTGGTGTAGGATAGGAATGTTTTCTCAATATAAATATGTAAATAAGTAATCAATACATTCATATAAACATATAAACACTGAAAAAATCTCGAGCCAGACGAGTTCCGGTGTTAGAAACTTGCCTGAACGGTGGACAACGGCCAAATTCGTAGTAGTTATTATAAAATAATATTTAATATGGGCACTTTGATTATTATTTTTATGAGAAATTAGGATAACATTCACAAAAATTACAAGTTTTTAGAAAAATCAGCAGGTAATACGTGTTCACAGCCAACAATTCATGTCAGTGTCAGTCAGTCATCCATCATCCATCGCACGCATCGCTGACAAAGACAAAGCAAATATATGACACTGACTTACGGAGTTACGGTATTTATTTATTTTTTAATTCTGTTTTGGCGCAGGAATTCAGTTATTTTGCCAAGTCTTTGTTGACTGTCGAACCCTCTTGAGACAGTTATTACATAGGACGCCAGGAAATATGGCTGAGGATTTAATATTGTTATTTATAATACCTACTAATTTATTAAAAGCCAATTACTTAATATATATTTTCTGTTTCTGCTCAATTCGCTATTGGGGCTACCTTGGGGGGCAAATGGCGACCAAAAATCCAATCGGCTACAGAAGCCATTTTAGGTTACCTAGAAAAAAAGAATAGGCGATTTAGGCTACTTTATAATTACTATATTTAAGTAATTTCTTAATAATTGTATACCTACCTGTAACGAAACGTTATGTATCAGAAAATAATATGATCTCTACTTAGAAAAAATTACACAAGACAAAAACTGCAAAACTAACAACAAAAAACAAAACGTTAGACTAGGCGGTATGATTATAGCCTGATCCGAGGGGAGCGAAAAAAAAAACAAATCAACAAATTCAACAAAACAAAAAAAACTTCAAAATCCGTTCAATTATGACATCACAGTTGACAATCAATCTAATGAAAAATAAAATGATTTTTCAGTTTTATACAACCTAATTCAATCAACTTATTAAATTTGTTTTATTCTTTTCGATATACAAGAAAATAATAAATATGACCGTGGATATCATCATCACGTTGGTTTATTTTTTGTTTACTGCGTGTATAATTTATCCGCCGACAGAATTCGTGACTGCTGGATTTACAATTCCTCAAATATTCGATAGCATTTTAGGATCTGAAAATGTAAATTTTGTAACCTATCATATGAAGCGGACTTCTATCACCCTTGTGGCTCATTCATTTTTGCCGATGGGATACTGGTTTGCTCTGTATATTGGAGGTTGGCGGTCAGAATGGCTGCTATGTACATTCGTGGCCTGTTGGATATTTGTTTTCTTATGTTTTTACAAAATTATATGCTGGTGGGAATATGAAAAGCATGGACATCCTATGGTAAAAACACTTCTCCCGTATGTTACTCAGGGAAGTGATTGGAGGGTAGTCGCTGCAGACCTCAATACAGAATTCAAAAAGTAAGTAATAAAATAAAGTACTAATTTACCTATATGCCTCAAATCTTACTTGGCAGTAGATATGCCTTCTGGACTTTGGTTGTGGACAAACAATGGTAGCATATAGCCTCTTCATTAAACTAATAAGATATTATGGTTATTTTTAGTGTTGACAAAGTGCTGATACAATTAAGGACCACTAGCAAGTTTATAGCTACCCCAACATGGCTCATCAAGGTGTCCCAGTACAGGGTAGATGTTATCAGACAGGCAGAATGCACACTTGTAGCTACTGCTGTAAGTATGACTGTTACTTTCATTATCAATACTTATATTAAGTAAAATACGAACAGTTCAATTATAACCTTCTTGGACTTCAACTTGATCTATAAATTGCTCACTTACAGACTGACAGCCACAACTTATCAGTAGCAGGTGAGGATGAAGTTCAGTACATCAACATTGAAGCCATTCCCTCTCGAGATGATGTGGAGCCATTCTCATTCCGAATCACCACCACAGCCTTGAGGGATCTGCAGCCGCGACTTTTCCACCCTGTCAGGGTGCCAGACCACCTGTCGTTATTGCCAACCCAGATTGAGAGATTTGTGACTGTCTTTAGGGATTGTGCAATGCAGAATCCGAAGTACATCATTCCAGAGAATGAGGTTAATATTTATTTATGTATTTGTTATTGAACAAACATCTAGACTAGACCACTATTCAGTAATTTTGGATGTAAGAGTTTTGTTAAATATAACTCTGTAACCAATGCATCCTATGAATCTCAACTTTATACATATAGTATGTGAAAATACTCTCATTCAGTAAATTTACAGAAGCAAATGATTTTCAAGTTAAAAAAATAATTACATTACTATAACACAAGTAAGCTAATGCATGATTTATTGTTGACAGGAGGTAGAACAATGCATCGGTTGCATGCAGGAACAGGCAGATGTTAAAATTGATCGCCTGTGCCGGCCACCTCCACCTCATCTGATTGGAGGCCCACCCGAGTGCCAGCCCTGCCGTTGCAGGTAACCAAACACCCATCAGATGAAAATTTATTTATTTATCATCATCATCGTCCTGAAGAAGTCCTTTGCTGGGCATTGGCCTCCCATTTTCTGGAACAAGAATTTAATATTATTTGAAAACATAGATAACTTTTAACATTTTTTTCGGCCTGGTAGCTCACAAAATTAGCAAGTTGAATTGGCAATGGGCACGTCGTTTAGCAAAGCAAGTATTCCTACAAATAAATTGTTATACTAGTATTGACATGTACTTCATAAAACTTTTTAATAGGTATAATCACTTCATTAGATCAAAGTGTAACTTAACCTCTCACATGCTGGAATGTGAGAGTGTAAACAAAATTTATTACATTTGATTTCGAACGGGCTTGTATGAGGCTAGTGAATAAGAATGTGAAATGTTGCAGGGTAATGTGGTGCATGTCGTGCATCGCCCGCTGGTGGGCGGCGCGCGCCGGGTCGCGCGTGCCCGCGGCGCACTGGCTGGCGGGGCGCTGCACGTGTCCCGTGTGCCGCGCCACCTTCTGCGTGCTGGACGTGCGCCCCGCGCGCGCGCGCGCCGCGCCCCGCACCTGACCCGCGCGCACCCGCTCCCTCTGCGCGCTCATGTAGCCGATGTAGCCGACCGCCAACCAGCCGAGTTGACACTACCTTCATGCTGTTTGGCACTGTCGATCGATCCGATCTTCTACTTGATTAGATGTGATATTTCGTATCCGTAATTTGGATTTCGTTTACCAGCGGGTTTTGTATATTGAATCGGGCTTTACAAAAAAATTCGTTCTTTCAGAACAAAAAACTTAAAACGAAATTCTACGAAATTGTTAGTCAGTCGAGAAAACAAGTTGTCAAAAGTCAGAAAAGACACCTACCCACGTTAGAGTTTCGGGTGAGGGCCTCGGGTGTGTGACCGATTGCTCGGACATTACTCTCAGAGACCACGATCCCTGGGTCGCGGGGCTCGGCCCGTTTGGTGTTTCAGTGCCGTCTAAGGTTAGTACTAAGCAAGTACTGTGGTCGTTATTAGAGAAGAAGCGAGATGTCCAATTCTATGTAGCTGTTTGTTATTTGGTTCGCAAAGTGTAGGTACTCGTACCTAAAGGCTAAGCGAATTTGACCTTTGCCGACCTATGACTATAAGACTAATGTCGGTGTATATGTAGCTTGTAGTTTCAAACTGCTGTTCTAATACATATATTGAGATCAGTGATTGTACATTAGATAAATCCAAAAATATTTTACAATAGGATGTAGCATATCATTGCCATTCAACAGCCTATTTAAAAAAATCTATACCTATTTAAAAGTGTTCCAAGCTAAAAAGTTTTACAGTTCATTATGTAAAACTTTGCGCGCCAAAGTTTGTGCTTCAATGACCAATGGGTAATGATGACAGACTCGCTATAATGCTCTAAAGACGTTTTAATGTGATCCATGTGATTCAGTTGAATAAATACCTTTTGACTTTGACTCGTGCTTTGACTTCGCCAAGTGGCCAAACTTTAAAAGCCAAAGTTACTAACTTATTCAAAAGTGTAAGAGATCTATCTAGTAAAATGCCACGAGTACATGCAAATATTCTATTAGTCAAATAATTCCGACAGCCCATAAAGTGGATGTTGGTTATCTTGCTGATTTAAATAAAATTTAGATAAAATTAAGGTCAAAACCATTCAGAATCTGATGTTTAAAGAAACAAAATCTTAACTTGCATGTATGAAGGTTATAATAACAACTGAGTAAGTGTTTAGGTAGGTACTTATGTGTTTTGATAAAGTATATTATCTGTATATGAAGACATAAGATGGCATTATATGGCAATAGGCCTTAGGAAATCGCTGTTATAATATTAAATAAGTTTGTTAATAACTGAGTAGGTGTGAGACCTACTTATACAACGTGTAACATAATACCCCTTTATGACCAAAGGCCAAGTGATCAGTACCCCAAGTATGAGTTTTGCTTACCATATTTGTTTTTTCGTTTTACGTTTTTGTTCCGTGTTCATTGCGGGTTTTGAAAGAAACGATAGGGATACCGATATGGAACTTTACAAAACCCGCAATGAACACGGAACAAAAACGTAAAACCAAATATGGTAAGCAAAACTCATACTTGGAGTACTGACCAAGCACTGGAATACTTTGACGTGTGCAAAGTTTAAATAGGTAAGTACCTACTTTGTTTTCGAAATTCCCGTACAAAATTTAAATTGATATTGTCTCAGAAATTTGCAACAACCCTGATAATGTACGTGACATTGGTACATACGCTATTTGCGTTTACTAATTGGTGTCAGTTGTGTCACCTATTTTATCAACAGTTCACAATCAAAGGTAAAAATACAGCTGTAAATAAGTCTGTCATGTTGTGTGTGTTAGTATAATTTTGGCGGAAAGTTTAAGAGGCATTTTATTAATGAAAAACTTCGAAATTTCTTAAGTCTTATATCAATAGTTGTTCGCCGTGACCTGTAGAATACCCTGCTTCCGGGGTTATAGGGGTATTATGTTACACGTTGTTTAGTAGGTATGATTGTTATAAAATAAATCTGAAATACATTTTACCTAATACAAATATCAAATGATGTCCTACCTAGGGTCTACATTTCGCTTCGCATGCGAAACATCATAACCATGACGTGATATCTACTTTGTATCATCATCATCATTTTCCTGCCCTTATCCCACTTCATGTGGGGTCGGCACAACAGGTTTTTTCCCTCCACTCTCCTCTATCAGCCGTCATCTCAGCAGTCACTCCTTTCTTACTCATGTCCTCTTTCACACATTCCATCCATCTTTTCTTTGGCCTACCTCTACTCCTATATCCATCCACATTCATCCCTAGCATTCTTCTCGTTACATGACATTCTTCCCTTCGCATAACATGCCCATACCACGCTAACCTATTACTCCTCATCTTTTCAGTCACTGGCGCCACTTTCAAACTGCCCCTAATAAACTCATTCCTTATCTTATCCATTCTCGTCACACCACACATCCATCTCAACATTCTCATCTCCGCTACATGCACTCTCCTTTCGTCCGTCCCTTTGGTGGCCCAGCACTCAGATCCATACAAAACGACAGGTCGTATGATCGATTTGTAAATTTTCCCTTTTAGTTTGAGGGGCATTCGCGGATCGCACGTTGTTCCTGTGACCTGTCTCCATTTCATCCATCCTGCATTTATTCTGTTCTTTACATCTCTATCAATCTCACCATCATTCTGTACTACTGAACCAAGGTACCGAAAATCGGAGCAGACTGGTAGGGATACACCATCTAAGGCAATCGTAGCGAAACTGGAGGGACCACCGAAGTCACAAAACAGATGCTCTGTCTTGGTCCTGCTTATCTTCAATCCGACACTCTCCAATTTCCCCTGCCATTTTACCAGCCTGCTCTGGACCTCAGTTGCGTCTTCTCCGATAAGTACGATGTCGTCGGCGAACAGCATGCACCAGGGTGACTCCTCCTGTATGTCTGATGTCAAAGCATCCATTACCAGGAGGAACAAATAAGGGCTTAAAGCCGATCCTTGGTGCAAGCCCACAGCCACATTGAACTTATCAGTAACGCCAGCTTCGGACCTAACTTGTGTACAAGCTCTATTGTACATCGCCCGAATAAGCTGCAGGTACTTCCCAGGCACTCCTTTCTCTTTCATAGCCCACCACAGAACCTCACGGGGAACCCTGTCGTACGCTTTCTCCAGATCAATGAACACCATATGCAAGTTCTTGTGTGCACGGCGGTATTTCTCGCAAAGTTGGCGAAGTGCAAATATGGCGTCCGTTGTCCCGCGTCCAGGCATAAACCCATACTGGTTCTGTGATACCTCACTCTCTTCTCTCATTCGTCTCGCTATTACTTTCTCCCAAACCTTCATGCTATGTGACATGAGCTTTATTCCTCGATAGCTATTACAGTTCTGTACATCACCCTTGTTTTTGAAAATGGGCACCAGCAAACTGTTGCACCATTCTTCTGGGATCGCCTCATCTTGTAACAGCTTATTGAAGATATAAGATATCTACTTTGTATACCTATATCAAATTATGTTCCAATTATTATACTTATTGACAAGTCTTGTGTATGAATACTTACTGCTTATGGAATCATTTTACTTGACGCAATTATTTTTAAAATGAATTTAGGTACCTAAGTAGTACATTTTTAAATTTAGTGCCTATATTGTATACAAATAAAATTACGTGTATAAAGTTACTTTGTCTTGTGAATTAAGTAGGTAACTCCACTTACAGGTGTTACTAGCTTTCCAATAAAAACCAATAGGTTTATGTAGGTAGGGCATTTTACTATAATCGATACCAACCAAGTTAATTTACATACCTAGTGGCAGTAAATTACTAGCGATGGTTATCGTGTATCCACCTCGTAGTGTAAGTATAATTAAAAATCCATCGGCTGATCGGCCTTCGTGACATCTAATTTCCCTACTTATCTATCCCCTCCATCTATGCTAGTCAAAGGTCCAATCAACGGTATTTAGGTACCTTTACTATTAATAGTACCTACTAGGTACGATATAGATGATAGGTAGGAATAAATTTATTCATAGGTACCTAGCAAATTAGGTAAAAGCAAAACAAAAGAGTTGGTGGTAGATGCTCTGCCTGCCGATCCTAAGGTTGTGGGTGACTGGCTGTCTCGTTTCAGTTTATAAGAGACTAGCGGCCTGTCCCAGCTTCGCATGGGTGGACATAAATTTTTTCAACGTTTTAGGATAAACTTCTAACTCGCGCCTTGCTCGGGCCCGCGCTGGGTGAGAACGCGCCCCGTGACCTTATATTTTTAAAATCTTTTGAATGGAATGTCCGATTTGAAAAATTCAAGAAGTAATGTATAGGCATTGAACCAGTCTTAATTATGAAAAGATTTATTTGGATAAGGATTAATACCAAGGTACAAATAAAGAGACTTTTCTATCGGTGGCATTTCAATAAATTTTTATAATAAAATAACACTTATTGTGACATAACTATAATAGTTAGACATATGCTGTCGCGACATTTTTTGTAGATGGTGACGTGTTCTACAAAATCGTAGTACGTTATTTTGTTCTATCATCAATAGTTTTCGCAGCGCACGCGATGTAAGGTTTTTGGTTTCCACCTTGGGTTACATTATTGGAGTTTTAGTAAGGATCCCTGATTTTTTTGAAAATATAATATAGCCTATGTTACTCAGGGATAATGTAGCATTCTAATGGTGAAAGAATTTTTGAAATCGGACCAGTAGTTTTTGAGCCTATTCGTTACATACAAAACAACAAAACAACAAAACAACAAAACAACAAAAATACAAATCTTTTCTCTTTATAATATTAGTGTAGACAAGCGGCTCGTCCGAGCTTTGCACGGGTGGACATTTTTTTAACATTTTAGTCTATGTTACTCAGGGATAATGTAGCATTATAATGTTGAAAGAATTTTTTAAATCGGACCAGTAGTTTATGAGTTTATTCGTTACATAGGTACCTACCTACTTACAAAAATACAAATATTTACTCTTTATAATATTAGTCTAGATTATAGTAATAGATTATAATATTATAGTAGGTATAGATGATAAACGTCCAGTACTTCTGGTAGTCGGTACCTTACCTACACCTACTACTACTACTAGTATTCTCTTATCTGTGCCTACAAATACCTTTTTTCCCCATCACATTTTGTGATAACATCGATAAATGTTCGCATAGCAAGCGCTCTAAACTACCTACAATTACATCCAGTCGTTAGTGTCATTAAATGGGTAAGTAAATGATTGGATATATCTGGCACGAGTCGTTTACTTTCAGAATAATATGTACCTACCTTCGAAACAAAATATTGCAGTCTTCAGCCATTTTCCATGACTAACAGTTGACTAACCAAAAGTACGAACTGGGAAATAAATAAAAATGATAAAAAAACAGGAATCCAACTGGACTCAAGCAATCCGCAACTTTTTTAGCACGACGACTCTCCATGGATTCAAATATTTGTACTCCGAATTTTACATGGACCGGTAGGTACCTGATTGAATGTGGGATTAAATTTATACCAACATTTAGAAAGTTTAGAACAGCTAGAATATTCGGATACTATTCGGTGTTTTGGTTTTGAGATTGTCACTTACTGTCTAGATTTTTTTTAGATGATTAAAATTGGTCTTGGATCTACTACCTATAGGTAATACTCTACTCTAAGTAATACTACTGGGGATTAGTTTTTTGTCATCTTGGGAACATTGCTTATTCAACAAACTTTACTTGAGGTCTAAGCGTGAGCAGTTGGCAAATTTTATTTTATTTAACAATTTTCCAAACATGACATGAGATTTTACTTAATCAATCTAACCTTAGAAATAACCTACCTCTCTTCTGTATTCTGTGGTAGTTATGACTTACCACAGCCTTCGTTTCTGCACGCGTAATTCTTGTAAAGAGTTTATTTTCATATTAAAACCTATGTAGGTAATTTTCCTCTGTGCTGAAATGTAACCCATTGCTTACAGAATCGGTTGGTTAATCTGCTGCTGCACGAGCACCTGTTGCGCCGGGCTGTTGTGCACTGTACTGTGGGAGCGCTTCCTGGAGGTGCCAGCGGTGCTGGAGCTGTGGGACCAGAAGTCTGAGGAGACCGCTGACCAGTACATACCGCTCGTAACGATATGCCCGCCTGTCGGCCCAAGCGCTGCTATACTTGTTGACCATCTGTGAGTCGCATTTAATTTCCATACCTTCTGATAATATAAAACCTTAGGAAATAATAGTACCTTCTTGTTGTCGTGTCACTAGTTTCTTTCGAAACAGTGTGGTGAAAGGATTTTAAGTATGCTTTAAGAGGCTCTTTACGAGCACTTGCTTAGACACACATACCCATGCTATAGACCTTTTTAAGATCTACGACATGCCGGTTTCCTCACGATGTTTTCCTTCGTTTTTTGAGAGTACTGGCATTGTGCACATAAATTTTTGAACAGAAAAACTCTGTTCAAAAATTTATTTTCCACGGAATCCACGGATCGGAAGGCGGGGCCGCTACCACTAGATCGACCCCCAGCGCTCGCATCCTAATAAATACCTACCTACTACAATAATATTATTTTCTGTGTACGGGTTCTATTATTTATTTTGTGGTTAAATGTTAATGACCACTATATTTGGACACTAACGACCGGTTTCTGAAAGCTCGATCAAACTTAATGTTGCAAGTATGATAAAAATTACTATTAGAACATAAAGTTCCGTATCGGTATCTCTATTATCGCGTCTTCATACAAAACCCGCAATGAACACGGAACAAAAACGAAAAACCAAATATGGTAAACACAACTCATACTTGGGGTACAGATGTCAAATCATTTGCTATTTCAGCTATTACATCGAAGGACCTTTTTCATTATGGGTCTGGTCTATAGTAGGGGAGCCCAAGAAGGGATTTCGGGATTTCCTCGAGCGCGTCAGATTAATATACAGGGGGATACCTTGTACCTGGTTAAGAACCTCCACCAAATATGAGCCCCATAAATAAAGCCGCCCGTCTAGGATAAAGGATCAGATTAGTAAAAAAAATTGATCATCAGAAAATCTCGAGCGCGTCAGATTAAGTTAGGGTGAGTTAATTACATGCTAAAAAGTGTATATTCCACTAATCTGACAATTTGAGAGTGTCGTAAAGAAACGGGAGGGCTACAAAGTTGTAAAAAAAAACGTCATCTCGACATTCTCGGGCGTGGCTGATTTTTTTTTATTTTGAAGTAAATAATACAAGGATAACGAAAAATATATAATCTGACGATTTCCACAAGCCGAAGTAACAAATATTCGTCGATAAAGTTTAGCTGCGTGGTGCCTATATTCCCCTCTGCGCGCTTCTATTTCGTGCCATGAAATCGAGCCAGAAGAAGAAGATGATTCTACTAATGAAGATGATGACTAATTAATCAACTAATTGTACATAACAAAATATTTTTTTGCATATTTTTTTAAATTATTTTCTTATAAATACAAGTATTCTACTTAACAAACTTATACTTTTTATTTGCATGCTATTTCCTGAGCTTTTCAATTAATTAAGTTGAATGGTTTAAAAAAATCAAATTAATTTTTTTTTTTTGTCAGATTAGGCGAATCCCTTTAGATAATCGTCAGATTATGAGACAGCACGTCTAGGACATAAAGATGAACCATATATATCTTAATCTGACGCGCTTGAGTATTTCAAAATGGTGATTTTTTTTTGCATATTAAAATAATGGCTGCGAGTTTGCGTCACATCGAAATCGTCAGATTATTGAATGAGATTTTGTTTTTAGGTTCACATAACACCCCCTTAAAAAATCTGACGCGCTCGATTATTTTTTTTTTTTTTTCATTTTCAACCCTTAAGTACGACCACCCCCATCATGCAAACGATCAGATTAACATACGTACATTATTAAAAATACGTAGGACATTGGTGCTATCAATATCTGACGCGCTCGAGTATGTCCATGTATCGGTTTTTTTTTACATTTTTGAAAATCTATAGCCGCTCCCCCCACCGATGAAAAGGTATACTTATATAACATTTTTTTCTTCTTATCATCTAAGCTTTGCAACCCAATAGGTCTCTATAACGCTCGAGGAAATCCCCATTTAGCATCATGGCCTCCCCTACTACTATGACCACATAGAAAAATTTGAAAAAATAAGAGATTACCAAATAAGTGCAGTTTTTCGTAACGTCAGACCTTTTTTAAACAAATCCACAAAGTATCGATACAAAAAATTACTGACGTAACGAAATGCTAAAAACAAAATTCAGACTTGGCACTGGTACTGGAATTGATACTGTTGTCAAAATGTGATTTCACGCATGTCAGTCCGCCATATTTTTAGTGCATTGTGTTGCTCTCTTTGACCAAGAAAATAAGCAGTTACTATATTGCTAAGCTATATATATATTATTATATACTACACAGACCCGACCCCGGCTCCATATATTGATGAAACAGCTCTTGCCAACTCAGATAAAGAACTGAGATAGCAAGTGACTTGACATCTGATTAGGTTTGATCGAGCTATCAGAAACCGGCCGTAAAACTTATAACATGTTTTTTTTTCGAATGGATTAAAATGCAAGTTTAATCGTATGACGATTGCCGACTGCGTTACCGGGCTACTGGCGAGCGCAGAAGGCGCTCTGCCATACAAAAGGGTTTTTTGGCAACAAACGCAAGGGCACCACTTAGGTACGGACTTCGGCTTGGGCTGTTGCCGGGGAAGAGAGATGACGACGGAGAGATTCCTCGCCCAGTAGGGGAATGCGCCTAACGGGGAATGCGCCTTCGACCCCTCCGGGAGGGGTCGGTGTAGGTGTTAAGTATTGCTTGTGTCCGGGTTCGATGATTCGGTCATAGCGGAGTTAGCGGAGGTGATTTCGTCATCTGGGTTACCTAAAACGTGTCTAGGTCTACGTGATAACATACATACTTAACATAAGTTTTATCAATTAGGACAACTAATGCTACCTTAGCGGAGCAAGCAAGAAAATCCCTGGCACAAGTTCTTTCCATGAAACCGACATCAGTGCATCGGCTTCAGCAACTTGAAATGGTAGGTAATGGTTTGACTGTGTGTTACTATGTTATGGCTGTGTTTTTTTTTTTATACAACTAGCTGATGGAACAAGCATATGGCCCACCTGATGTTAAGTGGTAACCATCACCTATAACAAAGCATTGCCTCGTAAGTCACGTACGATAGTATAATATGATACTATAATATTTTTGATATTTAGATTTAGTGAATTTATCATGCTGCTAAATGAAAATATAAAATCGACCAAATAAATAATTCAAATACCTACTTAGGTTATTAGGTAATATACCTACCTGCTAATATTATGTTCAGCTTCTTACAGAAAAAAATATTTCACTCAGTGATTTGGTTTTCAATCACCTGCCCTCGTGTGAACAGTACGTGCTTAGATGCCGGTGGCAGTATATGATGGTTCCTTGTGGAGCTTTATTTGTGAAGGAGTTAACTCCGTGGGGAATTAGCTGTGTGATGCGACCTAATCAGTAAGTGTTTCATACAGAGAACCTAACTTTGTTTCTTTACATAACTACTAAGATACAATAAAGAGGTAGTTATGTAGGTGCTTATTACAATATTTTCTTGTAGAGTGCTGGAAGATATTATACAGCCGACTACTACTCGTTTCATATCTACCAAAGGACTTGATTTGGCGTTGCAATGTTCAGATGAACCGACTCAAGGGTGTGGGGTAAATTTATCAAAATTATTTTCTTGAAATTAGCAAAATGAGGTCTACCCTCATAAATAGGTACACAAAGTAACTACTAGGTACCAAAATGTTTACATACTGACTTATCTACTTTTCACAGTTTTTCTTAACTTATGAAGTCAAAGAAACAGAAGATCCTATGGCGGTTCTCCCTGGATACAATTACTTTGCCCAGCTTCGTTTTACTTCAGTTCCGCAAAACACCGTAGAGGAAAATTTAGGAATAGCTTGCAACCCGAATAAAAACTACAACGAAGCAGATTGCTTGGTAAGTAGTTAGGTAGGTACCTAACTACCTTCTTTGAATAATATACCTACTTATTGTTAAACTATATGATAACTAATAGTTTTTTTTTTTTTTTTTTTATACAATTAGCTGACGGAACAAGCAGATGGCCCACCTGATGTTAAGTGGTAACCATCACCTATAACAAAGCACTGCCTCGTAAGTCACGCACGATAGGGACGTGCCCTACGATGCACTGCCCTGCGTCCATCAACTTGAGGCATACAGATGTTAATCCTCATGTGCCTGTAATTACACCGGCAACCACACTCTTCAAACCGAAACACAGCAACGCTGCTCGTTCGCCCTTTATAGAGATCTCGTGTAGTCCGGGGCGCTGGTCTTAATATGGTGTCACTTCACTTCACTTCGCTAATGGTGTTCTCGTTTTCGTCGTATTTGGGAAAATACGAAGTGTAGTGACCCTTTTGGCCTTATTTGCCTATTTGTACAAATACATCGGTTACATCGTGTAGGTGAAAATTGAAATCACCTACACGATGTGAACCGACGAGAATGTATGAAAAATGAAGAGAGTGAATTAAGAGGTATGTAAGGACCGTAGCAAGTGGAAATCCGTGGTCTCTGCCTACCCCTATGGGAAACAGGCGTGATTTTATGTATGGATGTATGTGAAGCGTCTACACTACAACCTATCGGCCTTACGCAAAATTTATGCAAATCGGATCAACGGTTTTAAAGTTACGCTCGGACAAACATACAATGCTAAATCGCCCATGTTGTCACTAACACTCGACCAATAATGTAGGTTAAGCTGTTATTATTCTTTCCAGACTAGATGTGCAGAAAGAGCGTGTAGTTGCACCCATCCACTGCGCCCTCAAACACAGAATGTTGAGAACAGGGCACCTCCATGCACTGTGACTCAACTGGAGTGTCTTAGAGTCCATCAAAGTAAGTTGCTTACGCAAATGAAAGCGTAGGAAAGATTAAGCAGCCTCTTCTTTCCGGTCTTCTCAGTTGTAAAAAAACAGGTGTCCCAGAAAACACTGTCAAGCGGTGGTCCAGAGATGCAACACCCCTTGGGCTATTCGAATCCCCTACCTATGTTCAGCGATTTTTGGTTGACTTGCGAGTTATGATTTTTTTGAGTTTTTAAGAGTGCAAGACAGTTCTGATCATATTGAGTAGGTAATTATATCGAGTATCATATTGAATAATTGAGATAGGTAAGTCCTTGAGATTGAGAAAAGAGGTAGGTACCTAAAAAAAATGAATTCACTTATCTTTCTTGATCCAAAAGTATTTCAATAACTTCCTCGTTTCATCAAATTATTTACCCTGTGAATTTCATCGATATCACAGGGTAAAAAATAATTCGAATCGCAATCGCATTCTACCTACCAGGTAGGATGCGATTGCGATTCGAATTATCTATCCTACCCTTCAAGCTTTGCTTAGTTTGGGGCTAGATAGTGCTGTGTGGAAAGTCCATCAATATTTACTTTATTTTATTTGCAACTGGAATAGGATAGTAGCTTTTATAAAATCTGGGAAAGCTGCGAGCAGAAACAAACATTCTTCTTCTTTTACACAAAGACACGTAGCATATTGCATGGCGGCGCAACGCAGGGCCCTTCCGTTGTCTAGATTAATATATGTACTTATATAAAAAAATATTGTCCTCTTTATTGCAGATAACTCATTATGCAGTTGTTTACCTTGTTGCAATACATTTACAACCGTTGTAACTTTGGAATCAGGCCGCATGGATGTTTTGGATACGGTTTTAGATCCCATTTAGTAAGTCCTGGATCGTTTTTGGCTTAACAAAATTAGGATTGCACTGTACATAGCTAGCATCAAAAGTAAATAACGATCATACAACCGTCCCTACAAAGCGTATTATATGTATTTTGTGTAGGTACTTATCTCTTTTTGGTAATCCTAGTTATGTATATAAATCGTCGTCAGTGGAAAGGAAGAAATGCACGCCAATATGGCCAAAATGAGTTTTAAACAAGGTGTTCCAATACTTGTACTTAAAACTTCAGGGGGCTAAAGTACACAAAGTAAATACATTTTAGCATATTGAACACATATTGAACTTTTGTATGAAACAGCTGTTTTTATTTTCGCGTTTACAGTGTTAATTCCTTAGAAAAAGTTATTCATATCGATGGGTACTTTAACCCCCAGAAGTTTAGGTATGTACAAGTATTGGAACACCTTGTATATCATTGGATTGTTTTTTTGTCCTACTTCGATCTGTTTAGGTTATAGGGCTCGTACACAAAACTGCGATGCGACGTCGCATCGCAAAAATCCAATCACCACATTTTGGCGCTTTAGCGTTCCGAAAAATTGAAGTAAACCTTTTTTTTTTTATAAATATTTTATTTTTATTTTCTATCACAAAGGCATATTATCTTTTTTTTTTCTTAACAAAACTTTACTTGTTTAGAATAACTTAGCATTTTATGTATTCCGTATAAAATGTGGATGCCATTTAATAGCATTTTTTAATTATTGATTTTCTTTTATTTTCGCTAGATATTGACAGCCTTCACAGCTCAGTTGGTAGTAGCTCCGCCTTCTGCGCCGTAGGCCTGTGGGATAGATTTCCATCGAGAACAAACATTTGTGTGATGAACATAGATGCTCGTTATATTATATCAGCTATCTGGTTCCCATATTACAAGCTTTGTCGTAGTTTGGGGCTAGATAGTGCTGTGTGGAAAGTCCACCAATATTTATTTTATTATTTATTTAAATGCAGTTTTTTTCTGACCAACTTTTAGAACACTTTTGCTTGTGCGACAGTTATTTCATAAAATAGAAGAGGTGTACAACTGAAAATGTTTCATTAAAAATAGATACAATTTTAAAATTATTATGACATTTTCCAATTAAAATAAAAAAGTAAAGCGTTAAGATTGAAAAAAAAATCCCACAAGTTGCATTTTGGCGCTGTAGCATTTCTTTCTTTTCAATGACAAAATAAATACAACGTGTAACATAAGACCAAGAGGTCACCAAGCACTGGAGTACTTTAACGTGTGCAAAGTTTGAATACCTACTTCGCTTTCGAAATTCCCATAGGTACACAAGTCAAATTAATATTGTCTCAGGCAACAACCATGTGACAGTTCACAATGAAAGGTCAAAAAACAGTTGTAAATAGGGCTGCGTCATATTGTGTTAGTTTCGTTTTGGAGGAAAGTGAAACATTTCATGAATGAAAAACTTCGAAATTTCAAAAGTCTTATATCAAAAGTTGTTCGCGATGACCTGTAGAATACCCTGCTTCCGGGGTTATTGGGGTATTATGTTACACGTTGTATAACTTTATAGGTACTAGTAGTTCGCCCCGAACTGAGATCTCGTGATGCGACCCGACGAACGCAACAAAACTTTGAGCAGGTAGTAGTCAGAGGCAAGTCCAAACATTATCTTTGGACTTTTTTCTGACTACCGCCTACTAACTTGGTATGGTAACCAAGTTTCAACTCTATTGGCCTATTTATTGAAGAGTTCCGTTGAACAGACCTTGGCTCCATCATCAGACCTGGTCGTCGTCACGATTTTATGAGAACTGAGTACCTCCTTAATTTATTTCTAGAAAAAAAAATAAGAAAAAGCAAAGGAACTGGCCGACCAGTAGAAAAACCTTGATGTCAACGAAACTCTTAGAGATGGGAGCTCTTGGATCGCTGGTTATCTTAATTTAACTTTTATTTTTTTATCTCAAAAACCGAGCGTCCCAAAAAAAAAGTAAAAATTGTTTTGGGATGTCCAAACAAAGCCCTTTCATATGACATGTAACTTTATTTTTTTATGTAACTTTTTTTAATTTTGCTCCCTTAAAAAACCCCATATCTCAAAAACCCTTCATCCGATTCTACTCATATACTTACCAGTAAATTTCTCAAGTACAAGCTATCGACATATCAAATTTCATGCAGATCGGATCAACGGTTCTAAAGTTATCGCCAGACAAACATACATACATACATACATACATCCATACATACATAAAATGCCAAATCGCCCAAGTTGAAACTAAGATCTTCGTTCGCTTCGCTCACTCGATCAATTAATTATTATGTAGGTACTTAACATACGTATATTTCAGCTCTAATCTAAATGCTTCATCAACTGTGATACATGTGACTGTGTATATTGGACTATCAAGAATATTCACGATGAATCCGACCGAGACGTGGCTTAGTTTACTATGTAAGTGGTTCTTACTTGCTTATTACAGTGTCAGTCTTTTCGATCGCCCACTGAGGGCAGAATCTAAATGGCTATAGTTTTCAAAAATATTAGGATTTGCATGAAAACAATTAAGTAAATAATAATTAGGAAAAAGTAAGCAGGTTTGTTTACTAAAGGAGAGCAGGTTTACCTGCAACGTGCGTTTTTTTTTAACTTCTATTTTGGGACAGGTTTCATTGGCTTATGCTATATGTACCTATTTCTGAACCTTTCCACCGCTCGAGCTGGGCTGCAATTAAGGGGCTGACAACTATCAAACAACTTCTCGCTCGCACGTTTCGACATGTTGAAAGATATAAAATCACTAAACTCATTTTCGAAAAATCGCAATCAACCATTTTGTGTGCAATCTTATTGCACACAGTTTAGTAAAAAAATCATTTTGATCGATACAAGTTTTCCTACTTAAAAGTTAGCTTATGTACGAAGACTAGAAAAGCAAACTTTTGAGTAGGAAAACATGTATCGATCAAAATGATTTTTTTACTAAACTGTGTGCAATGTGATTGCACACAAAATGGTTGATTGCGATTTTTCGAAAACGAGTTGAGTGATTTTATATCTTTCAACATGTCGAAACGTGCGAGCGAGAGTCACATTAGCTCTTGTCTTCGCCTTAAAGGTAAATAAGCAGATAAATTGTACTTACTATTTAAAGAACATATATTATTCTGGGTCTGGTCTATGTACAGAACATTGAAAAATTTGAAAAATAATTGAAGATTACCATTCAAATGCAATTTCATGTAGGTAGGCTAATAAAGTTGTCATCACTAAATGTTGATCTGTTCGAATTTCTTACTATGTGCACATTTTTAGAGCCACTATGACAGTCTGTAATTGACGTTTGATATGACGCATTGCATTTTTTTTTTCACGGTAATGACTTTTACTCTCAAGTAATGACTTCAACTCTGCTTTCGTAAGCTATTGTTTCTTATTGTTATCAAAATCTTAGAGCAACACGGGCCACCGGCGGACCGGAGGGGAGTAGCCTTCGCAGGCATTCCCCTCTGTCAAAGTACAAGTCCACGCGGTCCTAGACGTACAATAAAACTAGTTGCAGCCGCACTGCTCACTAGACTAAATCTAGTTGCGGGACAGAATCAATGTCCTTTAAAAAATGTCGAATTGTTCTGTTTTATGCTGCAAAAAGACATCTGCCACGTCAAATTTACAAAAAGATGGCGTTACCTTTCATATGTAAGTAATTTTTAATCACATTATTACTTTAAACTTCTTTTAAACTTAAAAATCACAATATTATCGGTCGTGTTGTTTCCGATTTGTTAACAAACACAGGCCGCTCGCCTTCATACAATAAGCGGATCGGTCGAGCGACTGATCCGAGACATTTCCAGAGACATGAGACATTTGCGTATCGAGTTGTTACAACTACGGCTGTAAGCAAATTGTCAGTGTCACCTCATACTGTTAGGACACAGAATGTATCTATGTGTGCATGAAATTGTTAGTGTATTTTTAATTAGGTATGTGTGAGTTTCGTAGTGACAGACGATTATTTTTGTGTGGGAATTAGAGAAAGTGTGCGTAACACAAATTTCCCCCCGCAAAAAATGGCAGACAGTTTTGTATCGGTAATAAACGCTACGGCCACTCCCCTCCGTGTTGCTCTATGATCAAAATCGACCCCGTGACTACTAAAACATTTGTTTGTTAACTGCTTTTGCCGTTTGGATTCTATCTCCTCGCGGGATGAACGAAAAAACTCACCCTGTGTTCTATTTTACTGTCATGTCAACATTTTGTTGGTTTTTAACAAACCTTGTTGTTTTATTTTATAGCTTCACTTGGAGGAGTTTTCAACATGTTTCTGGGAGTGGGCCTATTTAGTGCACTTGAAATATTGTTTCTGATTTTTGTCAAGTTACCTATAGCTTTTAAGAACTCCTCAGAAATTACTAGTCCAGCACATTCAAGATATTAAATACTTAAGAAAAACAATATATCTGGCGCGCATGCATTTCTTTCTTTTCACTGACGATGATCGTACAAATTCTAGCATCCTTACCTAATGCTTCTAGCGTCAAATTTAAGTTACTCCTGTTTTGTATACGGACACCGCTCCGCAACTATTAAGGCAATAAAATCATATAAAATGCCTGTGTCATTTATGTAATAAATAAAGTAGCGTTTTCTGTTGTAACATATAACACTTGGCGAAAAGACTTAGACTCCAGCCCCAGAACAAAGTTTAAAAAAAATGCCTCCGTCAATTAATCATATGAATCAATGTCATTGTCAATGCTTAGCGTAGGTACCTACCTCTAAAAAGTGGTATTTTCAATTTCAAGTCAAGAGTTATTTTCATTTCATGCGTTGTTTTCTCATTCCACGTATTTTTCACAATTCCTTGCACCCAAGATCCAACTTTTTGTTGTCGATTCAGTTCGCCTCATCGCGTCGCGTCGTATAAAAATTCACGTTTTTGGTTTGCATTTTGCATTAAGGTTAATATAATACAATACTGGTGCTGGCGGCCTGCTCGTACAAATAAAATCACGTGTACATAAAGTTAAAACTAAGGCGGTAACTTGTTGTAATACAAACTAGAAGTGATTAGTAAAATGTCTTCGTGGAAGAAAGCCGCTAAGGCGAACCAAAAGACTCACAAAGAAAGACACCAACCCGAGTCTCGGAAACAATTCGGCCTTCTTGAGAAAAAGAAAGACTACAAGAAACGGGCTAACGACTATCATGGGAAAGGAGCAACGCTGAAAGCTTTGCGCAAACGTGCGCTGGATAAGAATCCTGATGAATTTTACTTTCACATGATCAATTCAAAAGCCCAGGATGGAGTGAGTGAGCGTTATTTATTTATTTATTTATTTATCATTTATTGCACAAAACACAAAGTTAATGCACACAAGGAGGGCTTAATGCACAAACATTTTCTACCAACCCTAGCATTATTTTAAATTTTCTGTGTGTTTTGTTTTACGGTTAGTATTTTATTGTCTTCTTATTTCCAGGAGCACCATGAGTTAGAAAAAGAAGATGTTCATACAACAGAGCAAGTGAAATTGATGCAAACACAAGATGTGAAGTACATAAACATGAAACGAGTTATGGAGAATAGAAGGATTGATAAATTACAGGTGGGTTTTCTTCATAGTATTCATGGCCTTAGGTAAAAACTTGTTCTACATGGTTGTTTATGATCGGGATTGTCTACACTAATATTTTAAAGAGGAAAGATTTGTATGTCAGTAATAAATAAACTCAAAAACTACAGGTCCGATTTCAAAAATTCTTTTACGATTAAAATGTTACATTATGACTGGCTATATTCAAATGTTTAAAAAATAAATGTCCACCCATGCGAAGCGAGGACGAGCCGCTAGTATTAAATTAAAAAGGTAACATCTTGTTGAGTCCCTAGTTCTTTCTAAACAGTGTGGTAAAAGTATTTTAAGAGCACCTCAAAGAGGCTCTTTTCGAGCACTTAACACAAGTATTTAGAACAACAACATGCCAGCTTCCCTCACCTTTCTAGAGTCATTGGTGCACAACTAGTTTTGAACCACCAGTGCTATAAGGTAAAAAGTAACTAAAAGTCAACTACTATCTGCTCAAAGTATAAAAGCCATGGCTATTATTAAAAGTCAACAATGTACATTTGACACACAATGTAAATTTGTGTGTCAAATGTACATTGTCTCTCTTATCTGTGACATTGTTGACTTATGATGTAAATACAGGGTTACAGGAAAAGTCGTGCTAGATCCGTTAAGGGCGTGGAGTACCCATCATTCCTGACATATTTCACTATGAAACACCCTACCCTAAACTAAACCCTTTTCGAGATATTCGACTTTTAATTTTTTTATTGAAAATTGCCGATTTTTAGGCAATTAAATTTATTTTTGGTTGTTTTGTGTATCTTATTATTATTATTATTGCATTTTTACATGTGTAATTAGATGCTTTAGGACGTCAATCATTAAAATAGTGCATAAGTTAATTGAATAGACCGTAGTAGACAAGTGAAAGTTAAGAAATAAAAAAAAAATTAGAAAGTTTATTTTTCTCTAAGGGATATCTAAAAAAAATATTATGGCAATTCTTCGGCAGATGTTTTTAAAAATATCTACGTTTCATCAGCTATCTAACGAGGTATAACAATCTAGGGTTTGTATTACATTTCGTGGAAAAAAAGTAGTTGGGACGCTCCAGGTAGCAGTTCTAACGGTCCCGCGCCTATTGTCCTTCAAGTTCAGACACACCGTGAGAGCGAGACAAGTGACGATTTATGTAGGTATGAATGAAAGAAAAAATGTGTAGAGACCGGTTAGGGCTGGGAATACAACAGAGGGTATTGTTTTGGTTGTCAGTCTGCTTTTGTGCTTCGTACATAGTAGATGTGATATCGTTTTGCTCTTTTTCTCGACTTGGCTGTGATTCTGGACTATTTCTTCTGATTTGTGACTACTATACTTGTTAACCGGACTCTGATTTGTACCTGTGATACGGAAGTGTTGAAGATGACGTCCTACACACCTGAGGAATATGCTGATATGCTTATTTGTTACGGATACTGCGATTGTGTATCTGCGCAAGCTCGCAACGAATACGTAACTCGCTACCCCGGTCGTCGAGTGCCGGATGTGGCCGTTTTTGACAGAGTTTATCGAAGACTTCGAGAATCTGGCTCTGTTTTGAGACGTAATACAGACATGGGTAGACCACGAATTGACGACGAAGAACAGGACAATGAGATAGTGCAACGCTTTCGAGCGGATCCGACTACTTCCACTAATATTGTTGCCCGTGATCTGGGACTTTCGCAATGGAGAGTGTGGTTTACAGTGCATACTGCTGGCCTATACCCATACCATTACACGCCGGTACACGTTATTGAAGAAGGAGACCCCGCGAGAAGATTGGACTTTTGCAGATTTATGCTAAATGCTGACGTAGAAGACCCAGATTTTCTAAGAAATATCTTGTGGACGGATGAGTCCAAATTTGATAAAGATGGCATAACTAACTATCACAACGCCCATTACTGGGCCCCAAAAGCACTAAGGAATCCCAATAAGAAAAGAGTGAAGGGGTCCCAACGAAGATTCAGCGTGAATGTGTGGATGGGCATTATCTCCAATCATTTGATTGGACCTTACTTTCTACCGGATAATTTAAATGGGGAAAGCTACGAAAATTTCCTGAGAGCAGACTTGAGTGATTTGCTGGATGATCTGCCACTCAACCTGATCAGGGACATGTGGTTCCAACACGATGGCTGCCCTGCCCATTTCAGGAGAAGTGTCAGAGACTGGCTGGACACAAATTATCCAAACAAATGGATAGGACGAGGTGGGCCGTTGCCATGGCCAGCAAGAAGTCCGGACCTAACCCCCATGGATTTTCATGTGTGGGGGTGCATGAAAAGTCTTGTGTACAGCGAGCCGAATCCAGTTTCGTCTGTGGAAGACCTAAGAGAAAGGATTGTGGATGCAGCAAATAAAATGAGGACCACGTTGACCACTGGAGTAGTGAAGACTGGTCTCCGTAGAAGGATGCGACAATGTATCAGAAATAGAGGCGGCCATGTTGAACATGAACTGTAGAATAAGAAAAAGTTGTGTGAAAACCTTTAATAAATGACATTTCATGCTTACCTATTGTTTTACTTTTACTTTTTAGGGCTAAGTATAAATTTTCTTCTCCACTGTCGCCTATAAAACTAATTTTTTTTCAATGCAATTGAATAAAACCCTAGATTATTATACCTCGTTAGATAGCTGATGAAACGTAGATATTTTTAAAAACATCTGCCGAAGAATTGCCATAATATTTTTTTTAGATATCCCTTAGAGAAAA
Source organism: Chloroclysta siterata (assembly GCA_932294275.1). Taxonomy (NCBI): domain Eukaryota; kingdom Metazoa; phylum Arthropoda; class Insecta; order Lepidoptera; family Geometridae; genus Chloroclysta; species Chloroclysta siterata. Next base: position 15,583,923 of record OW028588.1, read on the forward strand.
ATAAACTTTCTAATTTTTTTTTTATTTCTTAACTTTCACTTGTCTACTACGGTCTATTCAATTAACTTATGCACTATTTTAATGATTGACGTCCTAAAGCATCTAATTACACATGTAAAAATGCAATAATAATAATAATAAGATACACAAAACAACCAAAAATAAATTTAATTGCCTAAAAATCGGCAATTTTCAATAAAAAAATTAAAAGTCGAATATCTCGAAAAGGGTTTAGTTTAGGGTAGGGTGTTTCATAGTGAAATATGTCAGGAATGATGGGTACTCCACGCCCTTAACGGATCTAGCACGACTTTTCCTGTAACCCTGTATAATGTAAATTTTACAGCATAATGGTTCAACTTTAATATATTTTGTTATAGAAACTATCATTTTATGTATTTATTATATTTTAATGGACCATAATAATCCACAGCATTATTTATATAATTTTAGGCTCAACTCCACATGACAGATGTAGCAGATGCAACTCCTAACACCCACACATTCTTTGTTGATGAAGATGAAGTTAAAAACTTCGACTTAGCAAAGAGACTGGACACTCACCCCAAACTCATCAATAGAAAGTCTAACCGACCAAGGATGGCTGATCTAGCCAAGATGGAACTGCCACAAATCGATCAAAAGGTAGGCTATAATAGTTCTTAACCAACAACAGACAATATCTACTAGATAATATATTTGATAACAAAACCAGTAATAAAATCCATCAACCATCCCAGATAGTCCAGTAACAAAGACTTGGTGACTTATGCTTATTTGAATGAAAGTACTGTATGTAATCTACATTATGATTCTATTACATTAGTTCTAGTTCTAAGCATGCTGGGAGCTTCTGGGTGCAGACTGCACAAGTTATCTTGCTTTGGAAATCTATGGAGAAGGCTGCTGTGTTCCATGTTTAATTTGAAAGGTTAGGTTAAGGTACAATGTTACAGGTAAACATTGATATTCTGTTACAGACCCTGGAATCACATAATAAGAAAAAAGAGAAGATCTACAAGGAAATATCCAAAAGAATAGACAGAGAAAAAGAGCTGACCTTAATCCAGCAAAAGATGGAATTGAAGAGACATCTCCAAGATCCCTCACTCAAGGTCCTGAAACCGAAGAGAGTGCATCCTGGGACTGCTGTATCAGCACCAATCTACCAGTTCCAGTATAGTCGGAAGAAATAAAACATCTTGTATGTAAAATTTACGTTTTTTTAATTCATTTTTATAAAAAAAGCTTTTTTTCTATCTAATCCTTACAAATTCAAATTTTTGATTGACTTGCTTACTGAATACAATACAAGAATGCGCAAATAGCACGTGGAAATAATAAATAGAAATCTAGTAATTACAGTAATTTGTTTTGTTTATTTGTTAGCGCTATCCATTAATTAAACTCCACTGTAGCGATACCTAACTATCTATTAAATACTGTTGTCATATTTACTCTTAAAATTAAAATCACTAGGTTAAATTTGTTCTTAAAAATATTTGCCTACTACAGAGTCAATTCAAATGCAGTCTCTTAATTAAATCTTATTTTACCCAATTAAGTACAAATAAAATCACGTGTACATAAAGTTAAAACTAAGGCGGTAACTTGTTGGTAACCCTAGTATTGTCTTTGGCTATTTTATATCTAGATCACAATTTGTTTGAGTCAATGGTTGCCTATATCACCATAGTATGCACTTGTGTTCTGGGTTCATAGGGGTGCCTAGCGGGCACTGCCAGGCTTCTGAGAACTCTTTAGAGTTGCTGAGTGTTCCGATGACTCGGATTTTATTGGGGCTGTGGACGCCTTCCACCATCTTGGACTTCAGTGCGCCTACCGTTGAGTTTCCGCACCAGATCTATGGAAAAGATTGTTTCAGTAGGTGTATGTGAATGAAACGTGCTAGGTATTAATAAACAAATAAATGGGTACTTATAATAATATTATTGCCAAATGTAGGTACCTGCGTTTACCTAATCATCATCATCCAAATAAAGTTGACGTAGGATAGGTACCTGTGCGAATCCGAGGAAGAAGAGTTGGTCCGGCTTGTAATGAGGCAAGCCAGGCAGCGTGTCGCGCCTCGCGCCAGGCTGGCGGCGAGTCAGCAGCTTGTACGCGTGGAGCGCCGCGCGCAGCCCGCCGTTGTCGGCGATGTTCTCGCCTTGCGTGTTGAACCCGTGTACCTGCAAACATTAACAATACATGCTGGGTTATACCTACCATCTTGCCAAATACCAACCATCTTGGCCGCTGCGTTGAATGACAGGACGGATCACGTGACCAGCGGAACAAACGTTCATGTGGAAAATGCGTTCTGCACAGCTGTTTCGTGGTTCGTCAGAGGACAAAGTATGTAGTACCACCATGTATCTACTTGATTACTTTTTCTATTATAAGCATTTCTTAAAATAATGCTATACATATTGTAGATATGCTATAAATCCATGGCAAGATTTTTTAAGGTAACTGGAAATGCTAAAGCTGGAACCGATACCTTAACATGTCTTCCGAAGCACGGAAGCGCTCAGATTGAATACAACTAGCGGTCACCCATCCAGAAGTTAATCGCGCAGAAGGTAGGGTAGGTTCAACTTAGGAGATTAACGGCTCTGAAAGCCCGATCAAAACTAATCGCATGTCAAGACACTTGCTATCTCTATCTTATTCGATGTAATACCTTGCTGAAATGGCGAGTGACTTGACATCCTATTAGTTTTCAGCTTTCAGAAACCGGCCGCTAGAGTAGCAAACCTCGTATTGAACTAGCTAAAAATTCACCCATCTTCGGAATTAAAATCTACATTATATTTATATTCTGAAGGGAGACTTCAATCATGGCAACAAATTTGAAAGAATACAGGGGACTTCCGAACAAGTTTCGACTTCTGTTCGAAACTTCTGGGGAATTCCCCACAAGAAACATAGTTACTCTTTTGATTTTATAAACTTTTTAGTTTTTTATATGCGATGACATATAATCGGTATTTAGTTTATTAAGTTGTTATATCATAGTTTAAATACTGTTTGTTTTCCGAATAAAATAAAATAAAACCCTTTCGAATATTTAGGGCCCTAGTTATTTACCGTATAGTTGGGCAGTTGCGGCATGTGGTACTTGGTGTACTGGTCGATGATGCACTGCACCTTGCCGTGGTAGTGCTCCAGCGTGGCGGCCGACCACCACTGCTTCAGGTTACCCTCCTCGTCGTAGCGGCGACCTGGATAATGCATGTAGAATACAACAGAATTAGTTTTATTTGCAACACAAAAAAAAATACATATAAAACAGTTTTTTTTAATCTAAAGGCACCTTATTATGTCAGATTTTCTATTATAATAATCATCTACATCCATAGCCCGACTTCACCTACTGCTGGGTATAGACCTCTATTTGCATTTGCTACCTTTTTTAATATTTTCATAGTGATGGACAGTCTTGTGTCTATTTTTCTTTACCACCACTTAGGTTGGTTGGTAGAAAATGCATAGGAATTACGCCCTCCCATTGTAGTTCCACATAAAAGTATTATATCAGCTACCTACCTAGTTCCCATATTACTAGATTTTGATTACTTTTAGGTATAAATAAATAGTAAACAGAACAAAAGATGCTGGTGACCTATAGATGCCTTAAGAGGCGATCCTTTACACCTTATGAGGCCTATTCTATGCCTGGACCACAACTACTGAAAAGTAAAACTAAAATGGCAACACCATATTAGTTTACGTACCTTGATCATCAAAGCCGTGCGTCACTTCGTGTCCCATTATGGCGCCGATTGATCCGTAGTTGATAGCTCTGAAAGCCGGAGAAACCAATTAAACTACCCATAACCTAATGGTTAGAAATCATACCTATAAGTAGATTTAGAGGAACTGGTGGGTATAATAAAGAGCATATACACGGATATAACCACCAGTTCCTCTAAATTGGTGACCCCGACGTGATCTGACGTGAGTAAAAATCTCGACCCCCCGGTGCTGTCAAAACAGCCCGTCCTCGCTTGCCATTGGCTCATCGCCTGACAGTGGCGCGCGTTTCGTTCAGAAACGTAACGCCACATATTACAATTTACATAATACAATAGCCACATTTACAATACAATCTGTTGCTTGCAGCTTCACCACGCGTTGATTAATTTTTTTGGTTTTAACATGTAAAAAACTTTGGATCTTTAAGTATTCTGTTAAAAATATTTTTAATAAGGGTCCTTACTCAATTCCGTTTCCGTAGAATGGCGGTTGGAGGATGCCGGCTGGGAATGCTGAAAATTAAAACAGTTTACAGGATTTTAAACATTGGATTATTAGTAAAAATTCTAGGTAGGTATATCTATCGTCTAGATCGTCGTAGTCTAGAGTTTCATTTGAATCGAGCGTCATCGAACTTCGAATTTACTTGTTACGTGTAGGTTGGGTACTTACTGACTGAATTGAGTGTGGCAGAGTAGAATGCGTTCACTGTAGTTGCTGTCGCCACCCATCTGTGAAGTAATGTCGTATGAGTTTGTGCCCAACTTTTTTAAGGTTAGGACGACCTCAGCTTGCCTTAGTTGTAGGTAGGATTCTTACCTGTTCCTATCTGGTTTCTCTCGAAGACTTTCTAAGGATTTCTTGACGGCTGCAAACGTCAGCTTGAGGTAGGAATCGAACAGGCTGCCTTCTACCACTTCCGCCTGAAAGTGACACTTAATTGAATTTCTATAAGTACCTACACAACTCCTTTCTTGTAGTTTACAAGTTACAATACCTACATGAGCTATGGCTGTTGCATAATAACCGACTTCAAAAGAGGAGAAAGTTCTCAGGTCCCATCATACTGGTCCCATATATGTACCTATAGGTAGGTACCTCTCTAAAATTATTCGAGAATTAGGTGGGTAGGTATTTAGTAGATAATATAGTTACCTACCTACTTATTGTATTATATAGCCAAGTCGAAAAGGTTTTATTCAATTGAATCACAAAAATAACTTTTAAACTTATGAGCTGATTTCACCATGCTCTGTTATTTGCATATAGTCAAAGTCAAAATGTATTTATTCAATAAAATCACAAGGATCACTTTGAAACGTCTTAAAGCTAGGTGACTCTAGGTGCCAGTTCCACGCGACCAAAGCCTAGAAGAACAGGCAACAAACTTACGGCTTGGTTCCTGTAGTGTCTAACAATATACTATGCGCGCTGACTGGGGAGGCAAGAGCGTGCGGGTAGCGACGAACGTGGTGGGGGCACTCAATGCCAGCCAGCCGAACCAGGCGGACGCTATTATATCTCGTTCTCGTGTTTTATTTGGTACCCAAGCAACCTGTACAGTACAAGTGGCGACCCTGCCAGTGGTTAAAACCATTACAGTAAGTACCAAAAAAATACAAAAAAAAAAGTGTAAAAATAGTTAATGAGTCGGTTTTGTTCTGCAAACGAACGCTAGCTAATGCATTTTTATAGAACTTACGTACCTAGTTACGGAACACCTGAGTTGGCAGGTAGTAACCTTTTTTCGGCTGGGTTAACTTTCATAACATTCATTTATGAAGTAAGATAAAACAACATCAGTTTATGTACAAGTAGCAAGTACTACCCACTTGTTCGGGTAAAATATTTAACAAAATTTAAATCAATACGCTACCGACTTTTTGATGTTCGTACTCTATGAGACAATGCTGGTTTTTATCACTGATTGTACCTACAAACAGGCCTGTCGCCGTTGCGTTTGCAGAAAGTAAACTTTAGTACTCACATACAAAAAACAGTGTTACATCAAGCTAATTGTCGAACAATAGATAAATGGTCTATAATAATAAACTAGTTACAGAAATACTCAGATATATTCTGTTTAATGGATAAAATTATTTGTACATTAAATAACTACCTACACTAATACACTGAGTAAAATGTGTGAATGTTAAGTGAGCGAATTTACTTTTGCTAAATTGCGTAGTTCTAGAAAGTACTATTTGTGCCTATTTTAATGTCGAGAACTAAGAACTAATAAGGTTCCACTGAAGAGGTAGTTAGGAAAATCTGAACGGTACCTAAATGTTGCTACAATTGATAGTTTGACAAAATGTTGAACGGTATTAGAATCAAGAGGTAGTTTGGAGAAATCTAAACGGTACCTAAATGTTGTTACAATTGATAGTTTGACAAAATGTTGAACGGTATCAGAATCAAGTGGTAGTTTGGAGAAATCTGAACGGTACCGAAATGTTGTTACAATTGGTAGTTTGACAAAATGTTGAACGGTATCAGAATCATGTGGTAGTTTGGAGAAATCTGAACGGTACCTAAATGTTGTTACAATTGATAGTTTGACAAAATGTTGAACGGTATCAGAATTATGTTTTCAAGCGGTAGTTTCGAGAAATCTGAACGGTACCTAAAAGTTGTTACAACAAATGATAGTTTAAGAAAATGTTGAATAGCATCTGAATTAAAAAGTTTAAAGGGTAGTTTGGAGAAATCTGAACAGTACCTAAAAGTTGTTACAACAAATGATAGTTTAAGAAAATGTTGAATAGTATCTAAATAAAAAAGTTTAAAGGGTAGTTTGGAGAAATCTGAACGGTACCTAAAGTTGTTACAAAATGACAGTTTCAGAATACGTTGAAAAGCATCAGAATTATGTTTTCTAAACGGTAGTTTGGATCAATCTAAACAGTACCTAAAAGGGAATTACTATCTTTATTGGTAGCCCCATTAAAAATGAAATATTTGAATAATATATATTGGTTGACATTCCACACAGTTCTATCACTAAATTATGACAGAAAACGACCCAATTAGTATCAAATTAGTATCAAAAAACCCAATTAGAGCATTTACCTACTAGATTGTTGGGGTGGGTATTACTGAGTCAGAGGATGACGATGTTTTGACATGGGTGGAATCACGGTACAATAAGCTTGGTACATATAACTACCTCATAATATTTGCGGGTACGCTTAAAACAGCTGAGTCGGGTGTTGCAATACCTAACCATGCTAGACAAGTATTTTTCAAGAGAGATATATTGTAAAAACTTTTCGATATTGAATTTGAAAAAAAAAATGCTAACTGTGCTAATGAAGAAACCTCTTACGAGTATGAGATTATAACATTGTGTTGTACACCATAGCCATCTGCTTGGATTTAACAGAGGTCAATATACGACTGTTGCTATGTTGGTAATATGTTGGTATATGATCTTTGAACACTACAAAAAGAGTTGGGGATTAATGCGAAGTGTCGAAAAATAAAAAATAAAAACTTATTTTGTTTGTCAGTGAAACTAAAACATTATAGCATCCTAAACCAGGTCATTGACCTTAGATACAGTTTTACTAAATGAATATAGTGTAGGGTGGGTTCCTATCGTGCGTGGCTTGCGTGGCAGTGCTTTATTATGGGTAATGTTCCCACTTTAAAACTTTAAAGCAGGTGGGCTGTCTGCTTGTCTGATCTCAAGGAAAAAAAATAATCTTAACCCGTTATTTGTTAATGATTTTGTTAATATTAGGAAAACGAATTGAATTAAATTTACCTTGCAAAATGTGGTTCTACAACTAACCAATAGCACAGATAAGAGAATGCCAATAGTATATTAAATGGGGAGTCAGTAAACCTTGCCGATTCAAATATTTTCCTTGGACTTAAAGTTGATGCAATATTGCAGTAAGTACACACATTGAAACACTTTCTGGTAGACTGTAGCAGATCGTGCAATGAGATGGTTTCTGATGATGCTAACAGCTATTTATTTTATTTACTTCTATGGTTTACCTAATAATGATGTTACGTAAACTTTCTCTGGGAATCAGCAGCTGCCATATATACAAAGTACAAACCCAATTTGTTTTTCAAAAACGGGCCTTAAATGCCTTTTAGTTTTATAAAATGGAACTTTGTTACTCTTTTAAAAGAGTGGTTTAATGTAAACACATAGACAGCTTTACGGAAAAGATATTAAAAATAGCCTGTAATATTAAAAATAGAAACATTAAAAAAAAATAAAAGATATTATAACTATTAGATATTACTAGATATAGAAATTGTTGGTCTAAGATACTTTAAGTAAATATTTACAAAATCATAAAGGGGCGGCATCCAAAAAATGTAGTACCAACTACAATTCTGGAGAATTTGATGCAGGTTTTTCATGAACAGCTTTAACTAAACTTTACTTATAGGTGTGCTATTGCTTCACTAGCAATATCCAAAATTAACTATGAAGGCAATGTTTGATAACGAGATGGAAGCACTGTTTGGATGAAAATTATACAAGTAGTATAGATGGAGAGATTTATTTATAGTTTCATTGTTGTGAGATGCGACCCGCTACAATATTGTAACAGCCTTTCGGCTACTATATCCTGAAATTAAATGAGGTTTTAACTTATGCCATTGGCTATATTAGTAACTTGTAACTTATCAATTGGGCACTTTGTTATCACTGTCACTAATAGTTAAAACTAAGTGAATTGTATAAGTATATATTTAAGCCAGTACAACTGTTGACGAATATTGTTAATTTGTGATTCTTAACTAATTAAGATCTAGAAGTGTTTTATAAAGTTAATATTACCTACTTCATAAGTTCCTAAATTTATATTTTGTTTTTGTAAAAGGTAGATGTAGTGTCTAACAATATACTATGCGCGCTGACTGGGGAGGCAAGAGCGTGCGGGTAGCGACGAACGTGGTGGGGGCACTCAATGCCAGCCAGCCGAACCAGGCGGACGCTATTATATCTCGTTCTCGTGTTTTATTTGGTACCCAAGCAACCTGTACAGTACAGTTCCTACCGTTCTTTTTGATCGAGTGAGCGAAGCGAACGAAGATCTTAGTTTCAACTTGGGCGATTTGGCATTTTATGTATGTATGTATGTATGTATGTATGTATGTTTGTCTGGCGATAACTTTAGAACCGTTCATCCGATCTGCATGAAATTTGATATGTCGATAGCTTGTACTTGAGAAATTTACTGGTAAGTATACGAGTAAAATCGGATGAAGGGTTTTTGAGATATGGGGTTTTTTAAGAGGACAAAAATAAAAAAAGTTACATAAAAAAATAAAGTTACATGTCATATGAAAGGGTTTTGTTTGGACATTCCAAAACAATTTTTACTTTTTTTCTGGGACGCTCAGTTTTTGAGATACAACAAAAAAGTTAAATTAACATAACCAGCAATCCAAGAGCTCCAATCTCTAAGAGTTTCGTTGACATCAAGGTTTTTCTACTGGTCGGTCAGTTCCTTTGATTTTTCTTATTTTTTTTTCTTGAAATAAAATAAGGAGGTACTCAGTTCTCATAAAATGGTGACAACGACCAGGTCTGATGATGGAGCCAAGGTCTGTTCAACGGAACTCTTCAATAAATGGGCCAATAGAGTTGAAACTTGGTTACCGTACCAAGTTAGTAGGCAGTAGTCCGAAAAAAGTCCTAACATAATGTTTGGACTTGCCTCTGACTACCACCTACTCAAAGTTTTGGTGCGTTCGTCGGGTCGCATCACGAGATCTCAGTTCGGCGCGAACCACTAGTGTATGATCCTTTTACAATGTAATATAATATATTATTGAAGTTAAGTGAGGCGATAAAGGATTAGGTAGGTAACAGGCTGCTAAATGAATTCTCAGCGCTGGTCTTCAACAAAAGGTTTTACCCACGAACTGTAAGATAAAGTCAAAAGGTATTTTGAAAAAAAGGTGAATCTAGGTGCCAGTTCCACACGACCAAAGCCTAGAAGAACATAGAGTATCATAGACAAGAGCAGATAAGCCGAGAGCTACGTACGTGCTTGTAATGTTTGTCGAGTTGTTCCTTGCTGAGTAGCCAGGCGGGGAAGCCCACGAAGTTGCGGATAGCCTTCAGCTTGCGGAGCGTCTTCAGGCGCGTGGCGCCGTCCATCCAGTCCAGCTCGCGCACGCCCGAAGCGAACGCATCGCGGATGTCTTCTATCATCTCGATAGCCTGCGGGTGCGAGAGGGACAGAACTATTACATATATACCTACAATTATGCTGGCACTTAAGACTTCACATAGCTATTCGTATGCGTCGTATTTTTTTAAGAGTAGTATAGCTCTGTGTGTTGAGTATGAAAGTCAGGTGGCCCGTTTGTTCGTTCCATCAGCAAGTCAGGGAAAACATTGTGATTAGGTAGCTTCTTTGAGGAGCACATAATAGTAGATTGTGTCATGAGGGACGAAAATAATGTATTTAGGGCGAGAGCGATTTTTTGAATCCAGAGCGAAGTGAAGGATTCTATAGTAGGATTCCGAGCGTAGCGAGGGATTTTTGAGCAGAATCCTGAACGTAGCCTCCTTTCGAATAAATGGAATGAAAAATCCTTTCACCATCGTTTTGAAAGAACTAGTGACACGACAAGAAGAAGAATAAGCTTGTATTGCAAGTTCTACTTATAAAAAGAGACTTATAAGACAATGCATATTGTTACTTATAGGTGATGGTTACATCAGGGTGAGCCATGAGCGACGCCTAGTTGTATAAAATAAAACCGGCCAAGTGCAAGTCGCACTCGCGCACGAAGGGGTCCATTATCTATACCTATTAGTAATAGGGTCTCGTTTTACCCTTTTGGGACGGAAGCCTTAAAAAGAGAGTTATTACCTTCTGCCTGGCGTGCGTGTCGAAGTGCCGGCTCACGTAGAGGTAGCTGAGCGCGACGCCGAAGTTGGCGTTGACGTTGGCGGCGCACGCCTGCCAGCGCGGCGAGCGCTGCTGCAGGCCGAGCACGGCGCGCGAGAACTCGAACCCGAGCGCGCGGAACGAGCGCAGCGTCATCGGCGCCACCGTGGAGAACACGCTCCACCACAGGAAGCGCTCTGGCACACGCATACACATCACAATGACAATCTAATTATGAATAGTATATTATGTAATTAGTGAATAAAGGACGGATTTAAAGCGAGGGCCATAGATGAATCCTGAGCGACGCGAGTGATTCATGGCCCTCGATATAAATCCGTTTTATTCAAGAGTTGCATACTATACTTTATACCATAACTACGAGAAAAATAATGATTTAAGCAAAATGAAGCATTTAATGAAGAAAAAAGGAAGGTTAAATTTATTAAAATAGAGCACAAAACAGTTTTTATTCTAATGTCGACCAATCAAATAGAGTTATTTGCACAAAGAGTATGTATGTCGAGTATTCTTTGCACAAAGATTTTGTATCGAGTATTTTTTGTGCAAGTAGGTTAGTGAATAAAATAAGCTTTTTAGAGGGGGAATGGTATAAATACGTTTATTTAACACACACATTAGACGAAACTCAGAAGAACAAAGAATAGGTAAATTGACTGTGTAAAAGACTGGGATATTAGTGTTCTGTGGTGAAAGATGACATGAGTAAGAAAGGAGTGAACACCGAAATGACGAGTGATAGAAGAGAGTGGAAGAAGAAAACCTATTCAAGTGATATAGTTTAAATAATTTTTATATTAATGAGTCCATAGTAAAGTTAGCCGTCATTTGTTTTGAAGATAATGGTAACCTTGGAGGAAATATTTCGTCTGATGGTAACTGTTTCCATCAATTATTGGTAATTGGTGTGCAACCGTTTTAATTAAATGTGTGTAAAATAAATAAATAAATCAAAATTTTCTAAACATGTTCGTTCAAATCAGGATATCACATAATATAGTTTTATTCCAAACACTGCTAAGAGCCTAAGAAGGCGTGAAGGTTATGAAAATAAATGCTGCATTTAATAATGCCTTGTCTGATGAGAATCTTCTATACAATTGAAATGATCAATCAATTATCTTACCAATAATAACAGGCTTGGTATCATTGAGCAGCACCGCCAGTTTCTGCAGATAAGGCAGGTCCATGACGATGGCTCTGTCTTGTAGGGGGTGCAGTGTGACGCTGGTGTTGGCGAACACTAGCTTCAAGTACCCGTCCCAGTCGTGCTGGATCATAAACAAAATATATATGATACCTACTAGTATATTGACTTCCACTTCGTTCGATAATAATTGACTTGGTGCCGGTGTAGTAATATTTTTCGTAAATACAACAACAAAAAATCTAAGGTAACCTTCTAGGTATGTTGGAACAAAATACCTAGAAGTACCTACCTGCTATGGTACCTAATACGGTAGGTACTCTGGAAAAATTGTTACCAAAAAAAATTGGTTTATTTTAAAGATAGGTACCTACCTACACACAGACAGGGAACAAACATCTAAGTTCAATGTTTATTGTTCTCGGTGGGGATCAAACCCACGGCCTACCTACAGCTACAGCGTAGAAGGCAGAGTTACTACCAGAGCTGTGAGGGCTGTTAATAACTTACATCTTTCCACTCCGCCGGTCCTCCGCCAGTGCCAGTAATGAGTTGATGCACGCTCACTTCGTGGAAGAGGTGTGTGCCACTGCGTCTCACTTCAACAGGAGTCATTATCTAAAACAATTACCAAAAATGAACAACTATGTTATTGAGGGTAAAATTGTGGTCAGTATGCTTTCCTGTGAAATCATGACTGTTAAGAGAAGTTTTATTAGATGATTACCTATTCTTCCCAGTTTGCTTTTTGAATAGCAGTTTTTTGAAAGCACTTACACACTTGTAACTTGTGCACTCTTTAACTTTGATCTGAGCAAATATTACTATTACGTAATATCTCCGTCCACTCATTCTTAAAATTGAAACAGAACTTGGCGGCAGAACAGCATCGTGTTAGTAGCCGGACGATCCCTTCACAAAAGAGCTTTACTAACAAAAGCTGGCAATCCTTGCCACTAGCACTTGTATCTATACCTTGGCCAATGCGCTGCTGAAGTCCACAACTTGGCGACAGAAATACCCATACCTAGTGGTAGTAATTCCCCGGACGAGCCCTTCACTCCTAAAACTAATAGATACCTTGGCCAAAGCGCTGCTGAAGTCGATAATATCGTCAGCGAAGCGGTCGGCGTCCGTGGGCGGGTGCGCCACGGCCACCATGGCGCGGATGTAGCGCCGGTACTCGGCCAGCTCGTGCGAGAACTGCTGCGGCGCCAGCAGGTAGCGCTCGCTGAACCCGGGCGGGACCTGCTCGATCTACATCGTAACCACATTATTAAATACCTAATCACGAACTCATTTGACGGTAGTCGCGTAAACGTATCGTATCCCTAACAACTTTAACGCGACAAATATCAAAATTCATTCGTGATCGAAGGCAAAAATCTAAGTCAAGGAATTTATTCCGTCTAAAACGTCGTAAAGCTAGTAAAAGTAAAGCTAAAATTTTGTTAAAATAAATAAAAAAAAAAAAGTAAAAGTTTATTTGGAACTAAGGTACAGGTGCTAGGTGAATCTAGGTGCCAGTTCCACGCGACCAAGCCTAGAACTCAATAACACAAACGTTCCCAATAACCCAAACCGTACACGTTCCATCAGATTTCTTGGTGGAAAAGATTTATGAGAGGTAGTCAGGACCATTAATTTGGCTCGTGGCAGGTAACTATGCACATTTTAAATTAAATAAAAATGGACTTTGCACACAGCAATATCTAGCCGCTAAGCAAAGGTTTATAGAAACTGAATAGCTAGGTAATATAGAACTTCTAGATTTTTTTTAAATAACACCCAGAATGTTTGTTTTCGATCATTTGACGGCCTACAGCACCGAAGGAGTTTTGCTTCAGCAACCCGTTCCCGAAGATATTTTTTTTTAATTGCACGCGCTGTTTTTTAAAACATACTCTAATAATAATACAATCTAACCATAATTACGGCTAATAGGTAATTCAACACTGACTTAATTTTTTTAAAGGAAGCTAGAGTAAAAACTCAAGAAGCACCACTAAGGGATCACTTCACCAAAATGGCGAATACGTCAGCGATCATAATTACCACTCATCACAACCCTGTTCCAGCTGGTATTTTGATAGTTCAGTTGGCACTCACCACCACTCTGTTCCTGCTGGTGTTCCGTACATCCTCGGCCACCTGCACGCTGAGCAGCACGTTCAGGCCCAGCAGCCTCCGCGCGCGGCCCGCCGTCCGCTCCCACGAGAAGTTACCGCTGGCCTCGGTCGGCGGCCACGGGGGGAGGCTCAACTGAGCGAGAAGCCTTTCGATGGGTGCGATGCCACCTTCTTCCAGTTTGTCTAAGTATTTTTTTTAATTAGTTTTATAGTGAAATCACAAAGATTTTTTCATCCCATTTATTCGAAAAGAGGCCCTTCGTTCCTCGATAAATGCGCGCAAATTAGGTCATGAAATGACTTTTGAATTTAGAACACTATTAAATTAAAAAGTTTGAACGCGTTTCGCTTCGATAAAGTCCCGGCTGAATAAAAAAAGCGCGCCTGCTGCCGCAACTTTGGATAACCAAATAAAAAAAAATACGCGAGAACTCCTTTTTTTTATTGCTTTTGTCAATTTAATATTACAGTGAATTACAATATAATTCACACAAATTGAATAAAAGATGAGTTCTAGCAGTGAAAGTGAAATATTAACACCAGAAAGAGTAAAATTAAACGCAGAAACTGTCATAAACAATTTACTACCGAACAAATCGAGAGAAATTTATATTTGTAATTTGGTTATCTCTATCTCTAATACTATAAGAATCAAAGTCCTGACTGACTGACTGACTGACTGACTGACATATAGACAACGCACAGCCTAAACCGCTGGTCCTAGAGACTTGAAATTTGGGGAGTACATAGGTCTTATGGCGTAGAGGTGCACTAAGAAGGGATTTTTGGAAATTCAACCGCTAAGGGTGTGAAAAGGGATGAAAACGTTTGTATGAAAAATAGTATTCCTTGAACCTACAAACTTGAAACTTGGAGTACATGTACTTCAAGGCTAAAAAATAGGAAAGGCATTTTTAGTTTTTTAAAACTACCCTTAATAAGTGTGCAAAGGGATGTAAAAGTTTGTATGGGACTTTTTTGACCGCTGGTCCTAGAGACTTGAAATTTGGGGATTACATAGGTCTTAAAGCGTAGAGGTGTACTAAGAAGGGATTTTTGGATATTCAACCCCTAAGGGTGTAAAAAGGGATGAAAACGTTTGTATGAAAAAGAGTATTCCTTGAACCTACAAACTTGAAACTTGGAGTACATGTACTTCAAGGCTAAAAAATAGGAAAAGCATATTTAGTTTTTTAAAACTACCCTTACTACAAAGGGTTGTAAAAGTTTGTATGGGAGTTCTTTGACCGCTGGTCCTAGAGACTTGAAATTTGAAGAGTACATAGATCTTATGGCGAAGAGGTGTACTAAGAAGGGATTTTTGGAAATTCAACCCCTAAGGGTGTAAAAAGGGTTGAAATCGTTGGTATGAAAAATTATATTCCTTGATCCTACACACTTGAAACTTGAAGTAGATGTACTCCAAGGCTAAAAAATAGGAAAATAATTTTTAGTTTTTTAAAACTACCCTTCAAAAGTGTGCAAAGGGATGTAAAAGTTTGTATGGGAGTTTTTTGACCGCTGGTCCTAGAGACTTGAAATTTGAACAGTACATAGGTCTTATGGCGTAGAGGTGTACTAAGAAAGGAATTTTGGAAATTCAATCCCTTAGGGTGTAAAAAGGGATGAAAACGTTTGTATGAAAAATTGTATTCCTTGAACCTACAAACTTGAAACATGGAGTACATGTAGGTAAATAGTAAAGGCATTTTGAGTTATTTAAAACTACCCTCAATAAGTGTGCAAAGTGATGTAAAAGTTTGTATGGGAGTTTTTTGACCGCTGGTCCTAGAGACTTGAAATTTGAAGAGTACATGTCTTATGGCGTAGAAGTGTACAAAGAAGGGATTTTTGGAAATTCAACCCCTAAGGGTGTAAAAAGGGTTGAAAACGTTGGTATGAAAAATAGTATTCCTTAAACCTACAAACTTGAAACTTGGAGTACATGTAGGTACTCCAAGGCAAAAAAATAAGGTAGGCATTTTTAGTTTTTAAAACTACCAGTTTTTAAGTATGCAAAGGGATGTCAAAGTTTGTATGGGAGTTTGATAACGCGTGGTGCGATTGTCTTAAAACTTGGAGTAAATATACTAAAAAATAAATAATTAAGAATGACACTTTTAATATTTGATAGTTACCCCTGCAAAGGGTGCAAATGTCTGTAAAAGTTAGTATGGGAGATTTTTAACGCATAGTGCGATTGATTTCAAACTTGAAGTAAATATACTCCATAATAAATAATTTAAAATAACGTTAAAAACTACCCCTGCCAAGGGTGCAAAAGACTGCTAAAGTTTCAAGGTTTGTAATTAACTTCAAACTAAAAGAAAATGTGTTCTGTGGCTAAATAAATAAAAGACAGTTTGATATTAGAAAACAAACCCTAAAAAGTTACCCTCCTACGTTGCGCTCGAGTAAAAAGGATACAACGAGGCGTCAATGATTGTAAGGGACATTCTAAAAACGGGAATCTTGAGTTGGTACGAGGAGATCTGAGGGTATCTACCGTGCCTGGGGTTCAAAGTCGTGAAGCTGTTTCGTTTCGTATGTGTTTGGGGTAGACACTAGGTACAAAATAATAAGTACATATTTTCCGTGCTCACCTATACCTACCTACCTAATATAGGTAATTTAAAATCCTACCCTAATAATATACAAATCAATGCGAAAGTTACGATGTTTGGATGTTTGTGGCTCAATCACGGCTCACCACTTCAACGCGTGCGAAGCCGCGGGAAGCCACTAGTGTAAATATAAATTCGTCACTACTAAAGGCATCTCTTATTCATTTTTCTCATAGAGAGGGATGAAAAGCAGAGTGAGTGAGTGCCATACGGTACCAAAATTATTTAACCTCGAGCGACTTTGAATCCTTCACTTCGCTTTGGATTCAAAAACTCTTTCTCGCCCTAAATACATTATTTTGGTCCCTTATGACACAATCTTCTAGTATATAATGTCCCAAAAGTTATTATCCGTACTAAGTGTCCGATGGCGCAGGTGGTTAGCGCGGCCTCGTATCAAGGGGAAGGTCGTGGGTTCAAATCCCACTCGGATAATAACTTTTGGGACATTATAAAATTATCATTTATCATATACCTATATATATTGAAGAGCCAGTGTGTTGCCAATCGAATTTAGGCATTTAGGCATAACAGAAAAACGTAGAGGCAATCAAATTCAGATTCAGAATTCAGATTTCCAGAGTCACATTAAAACTATAGATGAATCTACAAATGAATAAATTATGAATTTAGGTACAAGTTATAATCGTTCTATAGTAGAAATTGTGAATGAAGACATTCTTAGTATTTTACAGTGAATTATTATAAAACATGGTGTTGATTATAAGACGTCTCATGTGTGTCCATAGTAAAGGACCAGCGTGGTGATAGGATGCAGTTATCTACGCAGAGGCTCTATTCACATACGATTATAAGACTACTACGTATTTTTTTCTATTACCATGTTTTTTAAGTATATTGATAACACGCACGTAAGCTAAGCACCCGTAATACTCACCAGTGTCAACACAAGTTCTGTAGAGAGTCTTGGCTTTCCTCACGCTCGCTGGCAGATCCTCTGTATCATCAGCCTCAAGCAGTTCCCGCAGGTCTTTCACCAGCTGTTCCCGTAGCTTGGCGAGCTGGTCCCAGGAGGTCGCCCATTCTGGGATCGGGTTCTTCTTGATCCAACCTCCACACGCGAATTCGTAGAAGTCTGTGCAAGGGTCTACGTCCTTGTTCAGTGCTGATAGAGCCCTTGAAGCTGAAAAGGTACAATACAATTTTGAAGAAAGCTGTAACTCGGATTTCGTCGTCTCGGAGAACCTGTCCTGTACGCCAGAGGACACGCATATTGTTACTAAATATTAGACGAAAAGTCTGTAGTTTTAAACTAACTATAAGTAGGTACCTACCTAATCGATGTTTTTCCAACCTACGAATCGATAGGCTTAGTTACTTGAATAACGCGTAACCGGCGCAAATTTGAAGCCCTACCACGGTTAAGTGTACCTAATAGAAAATTTTCTACAAGCCTTCTTCCAGCGATAAAATGAGAAGAATTGCTACTTTACCAAAATAAGTAATGAAGCCTCACCAGTTTCATAAATGGTGGAGTCAGAAGAGCGTGCAAAGCTTTCGGATAATACATTTATCAAACAAAACAGTACAAACAAATTAAACATTTTCCTACAAAAACTATAGAAATTCTACGACAACCTCGGGTACGTGCTGTACCAAAGAAGGTGTTGATACAATAATTGATCAGCTAAAGCTACTTGTAGTTTCGTCTAATCTAAGGTAATGGATGCAATTGCGCGTATCTGGTCCGTCTTGAGGCGTCTCGTGTAGATCTTTAATTTGTTATGTTATTGATTATACCACGAGCCCTCGCAATAAACCAATTACTACACAAAATGCGCAATAAGACACTAAATAACGCGAAGTAGATCAGGGGATCATAGTTAAAGGAAAATGGCGCAGTGAGTAAAAACATAAATTATTTCATCATGCACGTCTTATGAAAATTTACTTTATGATTTGCACACAGTCTTGGCTGTGGTAGGTATACCTACTGCCTACACATGGGAATTGTTAGGTAGGTAGGTATTGTTTTAGCGAAAAATATAAATCGACGGTCAAAGACACAGTTATAGGTAACTTAGATATTTATGTCAGCTGTCTTCTGCCATGGCTGATGCGATGATGCCTTTGTTCTCATAATACTACATTCGCTTAATACTGACTCAGCCGATCTAGCAAAGTACCTACTTACCTATCACCTAGGTTGTTAGTTTTATCCGCGAAACGGTGGGTAACTAACGGTGCTTCCCTTTTTACACTCAACTGAAAAGAAGAGTGTTATCTAATAACTGCAAGACGCCTGGGGGTACTATTTGAACAACGTCGCCAACAGTTTGTTATACGTCATTTATTTATTTTATTTTTAGCTATAGTTAAAGAGAAGTTTCAGATCACTCGTGAGTATGCCACTAGCGTAATGGTCACCCATCCGCGCGGATCGTTGTCGATCTGTAAGGCATATTGTATACCCAACCTACTCTTCTTCTTGACGTGTCACTAATACTTTCAATGGTAAATGGATTTTAAGTGCGCCTCAAAGAGACTCTTTTCGAGCACTTTACTAATTTATTATAACTTTTTAGGTTCTACGTCATACCGGTTTCCTCACGATGTTTTTCTTCACCGTTTGAGAGTACTAGCATAACATAATTAATTCCATCATTATGCCACGACTAATTAACTCGGGTTAAACGATTTAATACATTTTAATTAATCACTAATAGAGCGCATTTCATAGTAATTGCAATTCACGTGCTATTATGTCCAAGTTGTCCAACCACTTTGCATACATTTGTTGAAGTAAACAAACGTAAACAGCGAAGCTTCGTATGATTAAAGCTGTCACATTTAAATAGGTATACTATCCACTGAAGCGGCCGCAGTAATACCTACCTACTAGTTTTTTTCTATGCCAATAGACCTATATTGCCACCACTTTCATAAACATTTACTTTTTTATTTTTCATGAACCCTAACGTCTTTACAAACTCTTGATCGATTTAAATCATAATCTTACCCGAGAATCTTGATAGTTTATTATCAAGATTTTCTTCAGGTATCTACTAAGTATACAATATTGGCAGACATTTTACACAGCGCAAACTAAGCAAAGCTGTACCTACTAGGAAACCATATAGCTGGTATAATACTGATATACCTACTTTTTTATACATACTTATAATACAATAAGGAAACCAGACAGATAACAAACATGTATCTTCATGACACAAATGATTGTAAAACGAAAAATAGATATCTCAGCAAAAAACAACAACAGCGTCCGCGACTTCTCAGTGGACGACAGGCTTAAAGTTAAGTTAGTACTTAGGTACCTACTTATTTATCAGCAAGGAATGTAAAGCATTCGAAGATGTCATGCGGCAATTATAGTTTTGCAATAGGTGACTACCTTATGTTATTAGTGTAGGATATGCATTTACTTTGAATGCATTAACCCATTTGCATACGTTGAAGAAGTTATTCGGAACAATTATGAACTTCGTTTGGCGCTGGTGTGAGCGACGCGTGCGCATTATATAAGTAGGTACCTAGACGACAGGAATCTATTACGTAGGTACATTTTATGGTGTTTAACAAAAACACCAGGAAAGCAGAGATGCGGTGTAGGTAATGCTAATGATGACTAACAGTACCTATCAGGAAATTTGTGTCGTGACTTTAGTTTGCAGGTGAACAGGTAATTACCTTTCCATCTGGATAATGTTTGTTCCCTAACCGAATCTACTAAATCCCCTGCCGGCTCCCACGCAAAGGGGCTTGGATAAAAATCCAGAAATTCCCTGCAAAGGGCATTGTTGTTGGTTGTTTTTGGAATTAGCCCAAACTTGTGTGCCCTCCAGATTCATAACCCGAACAGTGAAGATAAAGGGAGCTAAGTTAGAAGCAAATAACACGCGAATATCGAGGACTTTGTCGATAGCTTTATAAATTTTGGCATGTTTCGATGACTGACCTGTAGCCACACATTCCTCGCTGACGCAGGGCCGCGGTGCCCGGTACTCGGTCAGCACCAGCACGGCAGTGTACACTGCGAGTGCCACCAGCGACAGACCCAATGCACCGATCAGCACTGACGAACAGCGGACTGTACGTTCTCTGAAACAAAGAGAATAGCGCATATGAATGATTTAAAGTGGTAACCATCACCTAAAACAAAACATTTCCTCGTAAGTAACGCACGATAGGAACGTTGCCTAGGATGCATCCAACAACTTGAGGCATACTGTTGTGCATGTAATTTCACCGGCGACCGTCAACCGGCACCCATCAAACCGAAACACAGCATCGCTACTTGGCGGCAGAAAAAGGCGTCGTGGTAGTTCTTCCCCGGACGAGCCCTTCACAAAGAGTTCTCTTACTCTTAGTAGGCTCGAGTAGGGTAGATTCTATATTTATTTGATACCATACCAATTGTTCAGAATTGATGACTAAGTTTTCCTTTTCGAGGACAACCAGTCTACTTTTATCAAATTTTCCTCAAATGCATGATATTAACATGTCTAGGTATACCTATGGCTAAGCTTGGAAGAGTTCCCTTAGGCTTTCCGTGACATGGGGAAGTCCATATTTAGTAAGTACCAGTTATTTAATGGATAAACAAAACACGCATCAATACCAAAACAGTGATACATAAACAAGCACTTTCAAAACACAACTAACGTAACAGTAACGGGGTGCATAGCGCAATTTGGCGCAAACTGAGTGGAACATTGCTTGTCAAGGCAATTGCATAGCTTTGTTTTGTCTCATAGTGATGATCTCTATCAAAACAAAACGATTTACACTTTCGCTTCTGTTCATACGAGCAGTTGTTACTGTAGCGTGGTAGGTAGGTAAGTTCTACATCACAAGTATTTTTCAGCCACTCGTACATACCTCATACCTATAAAAATCGAATCCAAGTGAATAAGGTTGCATTTTTTGGTGAGATCGTATGACTTGGGGTTTCCCTATCTTATTACCAATGCGTTCGTGAGTACTTACCACTCACAACTTTTTTCTCCGTAGGTTTTTTACCGCACAATGCCTGTTAGTCTGTCTCATAAAGTCACACAGAATATCCAACAACTCTTCCTCCGAATTGGCCGTAGACCGCAACTTCCCGCCTGATTTGGCTCGTCACGCGTCCCATCAATCACTTCATCATCAGGCAATCACTCCGAGCCAAGAGTCAGTGACTTCACGTACCTACCGACTATTCACCAACCTGTGGTACCTACTACAACTTGATAGTGTTATGTGGTCAGTGCACGTGTGTGGAATGGACAATTATTTCGGAAGATGTATCAGTCACCGTTAGACGAAACATGTGACTGTTGCGATAACGCGGTCCGATTCACTTGAATTTTAGTTGATGGTCATAAAATAAAACATGTTTCATGAGGCACATAATTTTATGAATAAAATATTTTTGGGAAATTGCATTTCACATTTTTCCGTCCAACAGTGTTAAACAGTAGTATAGTAGTAGTTATATAATACAGCTTGAGGCTCCTCACTGATTCACGATAAATATATTATAAACATATAGACATAACAATTCCTCTAAGACAATTTCCTGCACTTTGTCTAACAATAGGCTCGAAGCTATAGAACAAATCATGAATATCATCTCTCAGCTATTATCCAATCGGAAAGTGAAACTGTTCCGGCGACATCGTCGTAGTTCCGCGACTCCGCCTGCCTGAGGAAGTGCCTCAAGAGTTGTGTATACTTAACAGTTACGTAGCTTTTGCCCTGGAGCAGCTTTCATAGTTTGATTTTTATGTTCGTCTAGACGAGAAGGAAGACAATTGGGAATGTTGTTGCGGCTTTTTATGTGTATTTCCAATGGTTTTGATGATTGCTTTTGTTTTACGTACCTATATTTGTGAAAGTTTAGCTTCCGCATGTATGCTATGGAAACTTAATAGGTGTTGATATTATAATATCGTCTTTGTTGTCAAAGTTTCGGTGAATTAATTATTGCACAAAATATAATACAAAGTGAACAGACAAAAATAAAGGTCATGTACAAAGGCGAGCTTAACCCAAACAAGAGTTTTCTTCCAGCAAACCTTAAAATGAGAGCTGGCCGGAAGTTCTAGTCTTTTGTCTGCGGTCCTACCCTGCCATTTCTCGACTTTAGCCAAGAATTGTTGTTGATATCATCCATAACGTCTTACGTAGGAAGTAAGTAAAACTAGTTTAATGAATACTTAGTCACAATTGCGTTTGTGTATAGCTATTACACGTACTTATCTAACAAATTACGTGGAACCACTTCATACTTTTATAGTTATATTCTCAGGTTTACGACCAAATGAATCGTCTATTACCTATTTATGTAGGCATACAGTAGCACATTAATTTAAATAATACTTTCATCACATTTTTTGTCATCCTGGAATGTCAACTTTCCGAATATTTGGGATGAAGGACTCGAGGACTAGACTTTTTCACTCAGATTAATAACAATCAAAGTATTATTCTGGCCGGCGTAGAAATAGGACCATTCCATCACCTCCTCTGGATACCTACTGTAAGAGGCAACTAAGGTAACGCCAATGCACCAGGGAATAAGCAGCATGTCCCACACAACGGTTACTAACGCGGTGACTATCAGCCAAATATATTTGACGTGATGGAAAATGTAATGAGGAAATATTGTCACCGACGTAGTTCGCAGAATCAGCAAATCTAAGTGACAATGGGCCGATCATATAGCTTGAGGAACTGACAACTGCTAGGGAATAAAATATCTCCAATGGGAACCCGGAACTGGAAGACCCTCCTACCCGATGGATTGATGATATTGCGAGGATCGCGGGAAGTCAGTGGATGGAGAGGGATCAGAATAGTTCATTCTGGAAAAGTATAGTGAAGGTCTATGGCCAGCAGTGGACTTCTCTAGACTGATGGTGATGACGATCATGTCCAGCAGTGGACTTATTCGGGCTGATGATGAATTATTATTCGTCTTTAATGAGGTTTTATTTATCGAGCATGTCAGGAGGGACTATACAGAGCAGCGTCTAACTAGCACTCGATCCTCAATACACGAAAAAAGTCCTGCATAAATTAAATCAACAACTTCGCACTATAACAAGTATGCCCACATTCTTGTACTCAGACGGTCTGACCGATAAGCAGGCTCTTAGTGCTCACATAAGCCATGTTGGTCAACACACCACTAACTATATTCACCATATAATACACGAGACGAATCGCTTAGTCCGTGCCGATACACTTTCTAGCCAAACGTCACTGTAAAGCCTGGCGTAGTAAGTACCGTAAGTAGTGACTGCTATTCTGCGGCGGAAAGCAGAGGAAATATGGAATGTGAAAACGAAAGTCTATGTCATTTACCTGTGTCTAGAACTAGAACTGACCTGTTTTTACTAGAATTTTGTATTTCGTATTGTATTTTTCATAGGCTATTGTTTAGAGAATGGTAGGATGTAAGATGAAGAGGCATAAGGTTCCATATCTACTACCTACTACTAATGAGAATAACCCCCAAGAAGTCTGGTAAAAGATCTGTAAACTCATGTAAACTCATGTAAACTCGGGCATAGGTCTACTAGGCCTACACATTACTCATGAGTTAACATGAGTTGCTATCATAATAGAAAGTGAATTACGACTGTTGCGATTTATTATGATCTTGTTATTAAGTTATGTTATGTTTTAGTTGGACGGACACCCAATCGGTGGACGACGTTTCTGGGAGCCAGGGTTCTGCAAAAGAACGGTTGCTCGGGGAGGCCTATAATCCTTAGCGGACGATGGATAGATGTTTTGTTCAATCACAACTTCACAAGCATTAAAAAAGCAGAATTGTTCAAAGAATTACCAGATGAAGACCATCTAGTCTAGACACAAACTAAGCAAAAGCTATCTCACTCCCAACGTCACGCTTTACACTATCTATAATTAGACAGTTCGAGTTCTTTTCCGACACGCACTATCCTCTCATTATCACTGATTGGATACTTATTAGTAGGCAATCGGTTCACGGCTGGGTTCATAGGCCGTAGCTTCCTACTATCTAGAAGTTGTCGCGTTGCGTAGTAGGTAGGTAAATTGTCTAGTTTAGTCCATCGATAGAGAGCTATGTTTGTCATTATGGGATAAGTAGTAACTAATCTTGATATAAAAAGCTGGAGAAAAGCTTATTACCTTTAGGTACTTACTTTATTTTTTATTTTACTAGCGACAATTATCACTAGTAGTTCGCCCCGAACTGAGATCTCGTGATGCGACCCGACGAACGCACCAAAACGTTGAGTAGGTGGTAGTCCAAGGCAAGTCCAAACATTATGTTTGGACTTTTTTCTGACTATCGCCTACTAACTTGGTACGGTAACCAAGTTTCAACTCTATTGGCCTATTTATTGAAGAGTTCCGTTGAACAGACCTTGGCTCCATCATCAGACCTGGTCGTTGTCACCATTTTATGAGAACTGAGTATCTCCTTAATTTATTTCAAGAAAAAAAAATAAGAAAAAGCAAAGTAACTGACCGACCAGTAGAAAAACCTTGATGCCAACGAAACTCTTAGAGATGGGAGCTCTTGGGTCGCTGGTTATCTTAATTTAACTTTTTTGTTGTATCTCAAAAACCGAGCGTCCCAGAAAAAAAGTAAAAATTGTTTTGGAATGTCCAAAGAAAGCCCTTTCGTATGACATGTAACTTTATTTTTTTAAGTCACTTTTTTTATTTTTCACCCTTAAAAAACCCCATATCTTAAAAACCCTTCATCCGATTTTACTCATATACTTACCAGTAAATTTCTCAAGTCCAAGCTGTCATCTTATCAAATTTCATGCAGGTCGGATCAACGGTTCGAAAGTTATGGCCAGACAAACATACATACAAACATACATACATACATACATAAAATGCCAAATCGCCCAAGTTGAAACTAGAATCTTCGTTCGCTTCGCTCACTCGATCAATTATTGTCAACATGGAAAATAAAACCTGGTCAAAACAGCGAGGTTAGGCTATAGACCAGAAGGAAGCCACTATTATTGATGCTGTGGTTAATTGGCATTAACTACTAAGTAGTAACTATCAGTGAAGTCGTGACTTTGACCAGGTGTTGGTATTCAGGTTCATTGCCGCAGAACGGCGGTGGGTCGCAAATCTGTTATTACGCCAAGCACGTCCGCGGTCCGACCATCGCTTTCGAACGGTGGACACGATGTAGGAAGTGGCTACGCAGTCTTTATATCTAGAGATAACAGGTGAGTTGCAAGCTTCTATGTTCAGCCAGGTTCTGTATCTAGCTGTAAACTCCTTACTGACTGATGAGAAGCCTAAACTGGTGACTGAGCTTAAGCCGCCTGAAGGCATCTGTCACAGTTTATTTTTTATTTATTTATTTATCATTTATAGCACAAAAGGAGGGCTTAATGCACAAGCATTTTCTACCAACCCCCCTAATTATGGTCTAAATATAACAATTCGGAATACAATTTGGGAAAAGCTACTGGAGTGAGTGAAGCCACATTACCATCAGTGTCTCATAGTCTCATAATTTACTGATTCTCTATGAACATTTGAACATGAAGTTTTCATTGAATATGGATTCTATTGTTGTTATGCAGAGCGTATATGTCAAGGCAAGGCCCAGACCACTGAACAGTTACTAGCACACAAGCTAAGGCAAACGTAGACTGAGCAAGTGTTTTAGTCAACTTTCAGTGTATTGCACTGCCGTTTTAGTGTGGGATAACGTGGGTATGGCACGAACACATAGGGTACGTTTACTATGGCTTATTATGCGTAAGTTCACGGCTCAACTCTACCGTCAGCCTTTTATTTATCTTATTTAGTTGATTTTATTTAAATTTTCAAAAGACGATAGCTGAAACTCAATAAAAAAGGTTAGGATAGTTTATTGGTAGTTCTGTATATTTACATTTCTGTGGGTAGTTCATACTAAGCCCAGCTATAGGCAACGAGCTTACGAGCTCTTCGTCTCGACTAAAATACTAACATAGTATTATGGATAGGCAGCTGGATACGTGTGAGCTGGCTATCAGATCTCACACTTCCCGTTGACCTGATGCGTTGATTGATAGTGGCTTTTGTCGCCGAAACCACAGATGACTCATATAGATTTTAGAAATAAATTCTGTCATGTTTATGTTGTTTAGATTATCGATAATATATATTTTCCACTAAAAACGGGATATCAGATCTTTTTTATTTAGTACGATTTTTATTTTAACTGTTTTCAACATTTAGGTGTTAGAAACTCCAGCATTTCAGACAATAGATTGTAGGTATCCGAAAACATTTGGACTTTGCTTAATATTTTCAATTCTTTTCCGTTCGATTCGGTTTCTGTTCAGGTCATAAAGCTCAACATTTAATTTATCTTGACAGCTATTATAATTGACCCCTGAACTTGAAATCGTTTCTCATCTCGTTCAAGGAAGTATTCACACAAAGGAATACTTACTTTATGCTTATGAAAACAAAGAACATAATGATTATTATTTATTATGATGGATGCGTTAACGTTGTATTGTCTGCGTCCGCGGCTTTCTTTGTGGCTTGCTGAATTATTGCGTTTATAAATATATAAATATGCAAATCGAGAAGAACATGCGTGTGGTCATTATTTTATGAAAGAGAATAAAATTACGAGGAATTGAGAAAAATAAACAGAAACTTTGATTCCCAGGTACAGTAGATATCCCCTTGGATCTCTTAGTGCAGAGTACCAACAAGTTTCTTTCAGTATAGCTAATAAAGCTAATAAAGGTGAGTCCAAATATCACATTTGGCACCTACCCAAATTTTACAGTATTCATTCTGGGGGATGACTAATCTAGCCAGAATTATATATAAAAATATCCTAAAACAATAAAAATGTCGGAGACGGCTTTGCCATCGTAGCTTATCAGCTAGGTATCTAAGGTAGGTGCAGAATAGTCTGCACCACATTTTAATATGTGCCAAACGTAGTTCTCATCCACATTATTGAATTATTAGCTTGACTTTTCAGCGGATTCTTGACAGAGCAGACGAGAGGTAGTACCTACCTACCTCTCGTCTGCTCTGTCCCTCTGTCTTAGAATACCCAGGTAAACGCCTAGCCAAATAAAAAACAATATCATAATTTATAGGATAGGTACAAGTAATAACTTGATAATGATTATTGGTACCACGCGTCTCGATTACCATAATGAGGAAATTAAAAGGGATGTGTCACAGGGACGGGTTTGCCAGCATTGTATCGATTGCCGGTAAAATTAATCAAAAGAAATATTCGATGACAATATCACATCCATCAGTTAATTTAAATTTAAAGTTTTTTTTTCATTGTCTGAGTAGGTGTACCTACTCGTACTCACTTCCTGATCGCTCCTAAGGTAAATCTTTAAATTGTCATCAAAATGATAAAGAGTGAAAATTACTTGGGAGGATAACCAGTTATACAATTTTTTAAATGAAATATTGAATCTTAAAATAAAATAATAATATCACGTTTCTACGTAAATACCTACTAGGAAGTAAAATAAAAAATGTAAAAAATATAATTTTATTCACATTTCTTTGTCATTTTGGTGATGATATTTATGATTATAACTAGCAACAAGCTGCCAATATAGTGGACGTTAGTTTAAACCATGCCATAAAAATATACTATAGTTTGTACCATGATCACGTCATGGAAGCTGGTTTCAAACTGACCAAAACATATCTAATTGTAGTACATAGTCATAAACCTGTTAGATTTTAACCTTCCTAGCGAGGTAAAGCTTTTTACTGATGAACCTTCGACGGTTACCATCAAGTGCAGCGTGGCGTGACTTACTGCATCATTTCAGAACCTGAGATATGATCACTGAGACAAAGCCATCCTGAAAATATATATTTGTAGCACAACTTTCTTCTCCGACTACCCCCCTTAGCCGTTAAAGAATCTGCAGTTAGTTCTCGGTACTAAGAGATCTGAGAGAATATCTACCGTGCCTGGGGATCAAAGTCGTGAAGCTGTTTCAGGTTTTATACAACTTGCTTTTAATTACGCTATCCTTAATTTTCATTCAAAGACGCAATGCAGTCTTTTCTTTCTCGTTCCTTTCTACAGAAAAAGAGATAAATAATTTTTACAAGAAGTTCGACCGAGAATGACAGCAGATTTGCTGAGTTTGAACGAATACCACTACATCAAGACTGTTTTTTTTTGTACGAGCAAATATCTTTATATTCTTTAATTACCCCTCAAGTGAGGAATAGGAAGGGCACGCATAGAAAGCAACTTGTGGTATCGTGCTCAATCTATGTTTGTACTACGCGCCTATCTGTGCAAGAGGCGTAAAATAGTACCTATCGAAAAAAATAGTTTTTTGCATAGTTATTTTCCATGTTCGAATCTTCAGAAACAGAACAAAAAGAGTGCTTCCCCGTTCGACCCAAGATTTTTCTACCCAATAGGTATTTTGCTCCGTTCAACCCAAAACATTTGAATCAAGTTATCCTTTGTAGCTACTTATTCCTTATTTCTAATGTTTAAATTCAAATAAATGACTCAGTGAAACACTAAAGTCTGCTGCCCCTTTTACTTTAGTGTTTTACTGTGTCATTTATTTGAATTTATACTAATTATAAATATTTTTATTAATAAAATCAGTCTTATTCAGATAATAGTCAGTCAAACTATTATTAGTATTACTAGTAAATAATAATTATAAAAACATCATAACGTAGGTACAAAATTTGAAGTTACTGTGAGTGCCTAATAATTTATTCTCGTAAAATTTTTTAGAAATATATACGGTCGGTGTCTGTACTATTTAGAATACACTGTGACTTATATTTTTCGATTGGGTAGACCGGAGCGGATATGTTTTGGGTTGAACGGGTAAAAATAATATTGGGTAGAAAAATTGAACGGGGTTGAACGGGGCATTCAACAAAATACATTTTTTATTTTTTTTGCGCTACAATGTTCAAACATGGTTCAAACAGTTAAGTATACATAAGTATTTAACATAACTACTATAAATTGATTCGACGACTTGCGTTTATAGAATTTAATAATCGGGAAACACTAAGAAAATTAATCAGTTATACACTTGGAACAATAAAGAAAAAAGATCATAAATCTGCGTAGAGCCAAGAGCGCGTTTGAGTCTTTTGTACTGAGAATTTCGCACTGCGCACCGTAGCTAAATCCTCAACGTAATTGAGTAATTAAAATATCGTAAAACTCTTCTGTTTAGGCCAATGTTACACCTACCAACCTATTAAAAAAGTGTCAAAAGCATGTGCATTTTATAGCTTCCTCAACATATTTTATAAGCATTTATAATAATTGCAGCGACATTTCAATATGATTACTTTGTGATTGAGATTATACAACCTTAGGTACATAGGCACTGATAGAAGTTTGATTTTAATTTCGTTTCGTTACTGTCTTCTGCTAATAGGTATGTAAGTATATGGCAAGCTCAGAATACATAATATGATTATACTAACAAGGAGGTCCAGGATAAAAAAACATCGGCGTTCTCGATGTCATTTGAAAGATAGGATCAATTTTGGGACGATTTAAATATTGAACTGGTTGTACTCGGCCAGGCAAGGACCAACAACCTTTTTATTCACAAAGTTTTTTGCTTGTTTCCCAAAACAGTCCTGCAAAACAAGGCTTCCTTCCATAATGTTGTCCACTGATCCGTGAAAATACATGCACCGTCTAATGAGGTACCTGTCCAAATGCCCTTATTTCCAAAAAAATTCACAAAATACACAATTGAGAAAAAAATACAAATCTACCAAAAAAGCTCAACTAATCCAAATCAGTGCCAATCGGAAGCGTCCCCAAGACGCTGGTTGCATTGTCACGCTGAATGGCAATGCTGATGCGATGAGCAATTCTGCACACAATTTTACACACGGCAATTTTGTCTGAGTTACGACGGATCCGGGTCAGAATCCCAGATACAATTTTGAAATCCCTGTGGTAAAAATAGCTATGTAACATAAATAGGTGTGATCTAAAGTATTTCTGGGCACGAT
The DNA here is from genome assembly GCA_932294275.1 of Chloroclysta siterata. Taxonomy (NCBI): domain Eukaryota; kingdom Metazoa; phylum Arthropoda; class Insecta; order Lepidoptera; family Geometridae; genus Chloroclysta; species Chloroclysta siterata. The sequence goes on from OW028588.1 coordinate 15,614,494, forward strand.
TACCAGTAATGAGAATAACAATCATAGGTGGTAGCACACATCTTGCATTTACATATTTTAAACATTTACCTACCTAAAGCGTAGTGGTCCTTGCACACTTTGTGTAGCCAGAATTATTATTAATCGAGAAATCCTACAAAATCCAACGACTGCAGCCACAGACAACAGACATATGTTGTCTGTGCTACAAATAACTCGTTAGCTGTTTTGATTTTTTAGGATTATCTACACTTCTACACTAATATTATAAAGAGGAAACATTTGTATTTTTGTATTTTTGTATGTAACGAATAGGCTCAAAAACTACTGGTCCGATTTCAAAAATTCTTTCACCATTAGAATGCTACATTATCCCTGAGTAACATAGGCTATATTATATTTTTTTTTAAATCAGGGATCCTTATTAAAACTTCAATAATGTAACCCAAGGTGGAAAACAAAAACCTTACATCGCCTGCGCTGCGAAAACTATTGATGATAGAACAAAATAATGTACTACGATTTTGTAGAACACGTCATCATATACAAAAAATGTCGCGACAGCATATGTCTAACTATTATTACCTATAATAGTTAGACATATGCTGTCGCGACATTTGCTGCTGTGTGCTGTCACAATAATGTAGTTAGACATATGCTGTCACAATAAGTGTTATTTTATTATAAAAAATTAATTGAAATGCCGCCGCCAGAAAAGGGTCTTTATTTGTATCTTGGTATTAATCCTTATCCAAATAAATCATTTCATATTTAAGACGGTTTCAATACCTATAGATTACTTCTTAAATTTTTCAAATCAGACATTCCATTCAAAAGATATGATGAAATTAAAAATGTTAACGGGTCCACGGGTCACGCTCGGGGTGCGATTTCACTCACTCAAGGAGAAGCGCGTGCAAATGTATGAAATAAGTAGACGCGAGGCTCGAACCCACGGTCTAAGTTTATCCTAAAATGTTCAAAAAATTTATGACCACCCATGCGAAGCTGGGACAGGCCGCTAGTCATTTTATAATTTAAAAGTCGAGACCGTTCGGTCCGGCTAGTGTATAAGGGTTTTAAGTGGGTGGGTAGTAGTGGGTATATACCCATGTAAGATGAGATTAGGAGTTAAGATATTATCATAACTATATATCTTGCTCAATAGAATTACTTTAGTACTTAGCATAAATCTAGGATGTTCGTATTGCATTCGTATTGTATAGTTAAGTCACTCAATACCTGGTACTTACTCAAAATCAAATCGACCTTTATTCACTAGGACCACAAGGATCAATTTAAAACGTCTTTTATAATAAACTAGCGGCCTGTCCCAGCTTCGCATGGGTGGTCATAAATTTTTTGAACATATTAGGATAAACTTAGACCGTGGGTTCGAGCCTCGCGAGCCTACTTATTTCATACATTTGCACGCCAGAGACTGAAATCGCATCCCGAGCGTGACCCGTGGACCCGTTAACGTTTTTAATTTCGTCATATCTTTTGAATGGAATGTCCGATTTGAAAAATTTAAGAAGTAATCTATAGGTATTGAAACCGTCTTAATTATGAAAAGATTTATTTGGATAAGGATTAATACCAAGGCACAAATAAAGACCCTTTTCTAACGGCGGCATTTCAATTAAATTTTTATAATAAAAAAACACTTATTGTGACATAACTATAATAGTTAGACATATGCTGTCGCGACATTTTTTGTAGATGATGACGTGTTCTACAAAATCGTAGTACATTATTTTGTTCTATCATCAATAGTTTTCGCAGCGCACGCGATGTAAGGTTTTTGGTTTCCACCTTGGGTTACATTATTGGAGTTTTAGTAAGGATCCCTGATTTTTTTGAAAATATAATATAGCCTATGTTACTCAGGGATAATGTAGCATTCTAATGGTGAAAGAATTTTTGAAATCGGACCAGTAGTTTTTGAGCCTATTCGTTACATACAAAAATACAAAAATACAAAGCTTTTCTCTTTATAATATTAGTGTAGATGAACGAAGAAAATAAAATGAAGCTAAAACCTTGATGCTTGTTCCACTGAGTTTTATAAACAGCTAAAAAACAAGAAAATAAACCAATAACTTTTGCCAAAACACGACAGTTGGCTACACAATAAAACTTTTGTGCAAGTATTATATAAATAAATACAAGACCAAAGCTAGTACTAAGTTAAGGTATAGGATATCCAGGACACTGCGCACCACGTCATTGTTTCTTGGCAAATATTGAGATCGAAATTGGTTCTTTGACTCTATCAACTATCGAGTCGAAAAGTTTCTTGTAAGATTAGGATACCCAAGTCTATGAGTTCTTGTTTTGGGATATCGAAAGTTTGAATTGCTTCACAAATAGTGGCTTCGTCTAAAATCTAGTGATGTCCACGATCTGTATAAGAACTAGATCAGGCTGCGAACAATTTAAACTGAACCACTGAACTCACGAGTCATTGAAACTCTAACTAATGTTTCAATTCTCTCATGAGATAATGTAGGTATCTACTGTTCTTAATAGCCTTTCAACTTGCTCACAGGGCCGCAAAATTTCAATAATTTCACCCCAAATACATATATAAAATTACATACGTACATAAAGGTAGCGTAGAATAGAAATAAAGATTTGGGATGTTTGAATTTCAATTGACATACAAAACTAGTACTTTCAAACGAACAAACAAAAATTGTTACTATACATGTACTTATACTTATACTTTATATATTTTTTATGAAACTTGTTGATGGAACAAGAAAAACAAGCCATACAACGCCAAGTTACCTAAGGTACCTATAAAAAATCATCACTCGCTCGATCAATTATAAAATGAATCAAATTAAGTTTTGAGCTAAGATAAGGAACGGTTTCTAAATATAAAAATTATGCTTCAAACATAAAATGCTTGCCGATTACGATCTAGATCTGAGGTAGGTCCATACACGGAAGACTGTTAGCTGTTATCTATCAGACATGCATGCTTGCACGAATGTTTGTCAAAACCAGAGCTCGCGTGTATATGGATGCTTAATCTTTAGTTAAGCTAGTAGCATGACATAATAAGATTCAACATGAAACTAAGTACGGTGCCTATCTTTTAAATGATGAGCATTTTATATTAAAAAATTGAAACTTTTTAATTTGGACCTTCCACGGCAACGAATTCGCTTCTTTAGTCAACAACCAATTTGATGTAATAATATTCATTTCTACGCTCACTGGATTAATTCAGTAATATATTAATATAATTTACACTATTATCCATTGTCATCCATCCATCCATTTCTCATTAAGACAAACAGTATAGGTACTTATTTGTCTTTAAGAGAAATAAAGTTCATTAAACTTGTTTCTGGATATTGATGTATTTTACGTTAAGAGTCACCGATGTTAACCCTACAAGTATGTGTAATAATTAGTAAGGATTAAATTAATAAGTTGAAACTTATTAAAAAAAAATATAAATACTGCCGTCCTATAGCTAAAATGCCGTTATCCAACACTTGCTCAGTTTCGACTTTTTTATGGCATTGTAATCTGAAAAAAAAAAAGCTATATATCGACCAATTTTATCAGAATTCAAATAGCTTTAATAGTTTTCGAAATATGAAAAAAGAAAATGCCGTTACCGGAACCAAATTAATATCAATTCAATGCAACATTTAAATGTTGCTAAGTGTCATTGCTAAGCTTAAAAATGGCTAATGGTTATTTCATTTTTACGTCAACTTAAACGGTACGTTGGTTGCCTAGCTTGATTGCCGTTAAATATTTTTTGTAAGCTTTCCCGCCTTTTGTTTTTGTCTCGCGTAACTCAAAAAGTAGATTTTGCATTTAACGTCCTTTTAGCTATAGGACGGCAGAATAGGTACCTACTAGGTACCTATTCTGCCGGTATGTAGGTATAAAGGTTGAACCAAAAAAAAATCAACAGGTAATCGTCCAGAGCCATTTCTTGATAGTGAAAAAAAAAATGAACCGAGTATACAATACAATGCCTTGGGTATTATTATATGAAATAAGCTAGTTTTGCGAAACCCTTGTTTCAACTCTATCGACGGCAACAACCGAGTGTCACACTTACCTATAAGAACAGGTTTTTGCCATCCCATTGTTTGTAATGACAGTTTATTTCTCTCATGACTTGATTGAGCATATAAAAATTGTCTCTAGGTACTTCGTAGTTTCCCAACCGATTGATTCAATGAAATAGAATGCGAACAGCAGCCGACAACGAATGTGTTGGACAGTTTCTAACTCCCCTCAAAACTGTTAGCGCTAGACCCAATTTAAAAATTAGTCATCGTAATAAAAAAACAACTGAAACTGAGATTCTCAGACTCCGAACTCTACAAAACATTCGATTGTTTTGCGAGGCGGTTCAACTCAGTATGCAGGCTATTTTTGATGAAGGAATATTTCTGCCTGTTAGGATGGGTATATGTGATATTTGTGGGCCAATCCGTCCTGACTACATGTCCATATTTTTATACATATTTAGACTGCAATATCTATTTATTTCTTATTTTTTTTTAAGATGTTGTATGATTTATAGTTTATTACAAGTGACTGTAAAAAACGTAAGAAAATAAAAAAAAAACTAAAAAAATTGAACGTTAGGTACTTCTAAAACACACGTTAGAAAATCAACGAGATAAAAAAAACAGCATTTCTTGCAGAACCACAAAACAATGAAACCTACGCTATTCTTATGAAACGCTTTTATATTTTTCTTTTATTTTCGTTCCTCCGGGCACTGCCTCCGCATATCGCATTTTATGTAACGCTTGCACTAACCTAATTATCGCAATAGTGTTGAAATGCAAACCAAGTGACTCTACACCTTCTCTTCTGAATCAATACCGGCAGAGCATTCTAAATATTTTAGTGCATTGCTTACTTGTAGGATTAGTGACAAGTAGATTTTCATCCATTACCAATTAGTGCAAGGGATGTTCCTAGTAGGAGGCTTTTCTCACCCGTACCGGCTCATCACTTAGATATTATAATTGCTTGGACTTACTATACTAATATCTAACGGGATTAGTACGAAGGATGTCGCTTCCGAGTCGGGCACAGCTTTGATCCTCAGGCACAGAGGATTAAGGAGACAAGAGATCGGGTTGACTATCCCCTCTGATCTCTTAGTACTTAGTACCAACTAAATATGCTTTTAGGATATCTAAGAGGCTAAGGGCCGGTTTCACCATGCTCTGTTAGATTAACAAAGGATTAAAGGGCCGTTAAATATGTCAAAATATACGCGTTTGATAGCTAAGGTTAGATTTAACGGTCTTTTAATCCTTGATTGGTGCATGGTGAAACCGGCCCTTAATATTACAATTGGCACTTCCCCACATTTAGCAGTAAGTTATTTTCCGATACGCGACAGGTTGCAAGCCCATCGCCGCTGATAGAATACTAACTGGTTTCCTCACGATGTTTCCACCGCCGTTTGAGAGAATCGCGAACTCACTATTAAAATGTTATGAATTTTACTCACAGTTTCTCTTCCAAACTAGCCGCATCCACCGGCTTGCCTCGATGGCTCTCTGCGTCCGCGTCCTTGACCTGCCGACAAAGAGATTAGTTCGTCATGCTACGGTTTCATTGCACTTTGTAACATTTTATTGTATGGGTTTGGTTCCACTCCGAAATTACCGTTTTTTCTAAACAGAGTAAAGTAAAAGTGAGGAATAGTAAAATGCATATACAATACACTGTTATCTATTACCGATTGTTATAAAAAAAAACACTAAGAAATATCATGATAAATATTCGGATAGCAACTTTCAGTTCCAGTATTAGATTTAGCAACTTTACAGTTATTTATCAGCGAATTGTTTTCGCAACATTCGTTTCGTGTCATGTTTTTCAATGTAAGTGCTCATTTTATTATTAAATCAAGTAGAAGTAGTAAAAAGGTGACCTTATCGGAAAGGATAAGTACTACCCTAAAGAGAGGTCCCTAGGTTCATCAGCCAGGTCATTCTAACTGTTACAATCTCTGACCAATGGGTAGTGAGAAATTTTGAGAGCTGGGTAATTTTGAGCAATCTTTCAACCTTGTTTCAACTTGAGTAACGTTTACAAGTAGGTAAGAGCTTTTGAGTGTAACCATCTTCGTCTGAACACGCTGCATATGTCATTCATAGATAAAATGCATTAAGGTACATTTGGCACAAGGTGCTCATTTGAATGGTTATCGTGCCCCTTGACTAACGTTATCATTCATCAATATCCACGACCTAAATATGACAACGGTCATACAACTTCTCGCTCCGTCATTATAACGTTTTTGAATATACGAGTATAAAATGACTAAATGTTGTTATTAAAAATCGCAACCAGTCACGTAGAATAACTTTTTATTGTGTGTGTGTTTTTCCCACGGAAATAAAGCTCCTGCTTGGGTGAGCTTGGCTTCGTCGATCTACTCAGGGTTCTAGTCTCAATTCCCCCGTTTCATTCGAGAGTTAATCTCTTGTACTATATACCCTCGTTAGCTCAGGATTCAATATTGCGCCCATGACTTAAGACACTGCTTATTTTAAATTATAATCAAAAGGTATCCATAGCAATCCACAGTGTACGTTAAACGCTCCTCAGAGCGATTGTTTTTGTAGCGAGGATTTAGAATAAGATTTTTTTTAAAGTGAAGTCATGAATGAGCAAAGTCGAAACTTTAAAATATTGAACAGATATGAAATCACATGCATCCAGTCAGACACACACATAACGTGATCTAATCTTACGTTTGGTTTATTGTTTCGGTGCAACAAAGCCAATTGTATTATTCTTACTATAAACGTAACTCGATTCATCATCATCACTACCAAAATAATAAATAAAACTTTATATTTTCATACAGGTATTTTTAATTTATCAATAACTTAATCGCTGCTCCATCACGTCACTTCAGTCAGTTGAAGGCCGTATTTGCATCAATTAGCTCGAAGGATCAAAAATGCTAAGTGCATTTTATTTTTTTATATCGTTTTTGTTACTTCAAATGAGAGATGACAATCCATTTTGAATTGTCATTTGTTTTGTTGTTTGTTTGTGGATTCGAACCCAAGTTTTTACGATCATAATGCGTGGTTACTCCTACTATACCGCTGGTGTACTTAAGAAAATAAAGTTAATAAATGCAACAATACACGTGTGTCACACATTAGAAGTGGATCGTGTCGTGCGACCTGACGAATGCACTTCGAAACGTAAATATTTTGTCGTGATTTCTTCCAGGGATCCCAGGGGAACTAAAAGAAGATCCTTGATGAAACCGAATATGGTAGATATTAAGATGGAACAATGTTAACACAGAACATTTTGGATGATGGAGCTTCTAGCCATCATGGAAGTGAAGATTTGTAGGTATACAATCCAAATAACAAACAAACCACACACCTAACAAACCACGATGGAATAGAACATCGCAGTTAAGTCACGTTTTTCCTCGCCTATTTCTAAATCGTCTGTCTTGATTGCTCTCAAACAAGTACATCTACCTGTCTAACATCAGAACGAGGTCATAAAACTTGCAAACAGCAACACCATGTGCACTGAAGCATCCTATGCTCTCAGTTTCGACAGGGCAATTTCCCTATAGTTAGGGTATACCTAGATAATGTACCTACCCAATATCAATGATCTAGGTACCTACCTGTGGCTAGCTGAAATAATTACCTTGGAAATTAAAAACGAATTCTACAAGACGAAGTGGTACCTTAGCCTAGGGATCGCGGGAGGAACAACCTATTTTATTACAACCTATTTAAAAAAAACAAAAATTAAGCCAACAATTTAAACCAAAATAAGCTTTTGACAACTAGTATTTCCTGCGCTGTAGGCCGCAGGTTCGATCCCCACAAACAGCATAAATTTGTGTAGGTACTTAATGAAATGAACATAGGTGTTTGTTCTCTGATGTCTGGGTGTTTTAAGGATGTATGTATTGAAAAAAGGCGCCGTTTTTTCGTGGTCCCATTATTTTGGGTATAAATATTAATTAAGTATATCAGTTGTCTGGTTCACATAGTACAATTTATGCTTAGTTTGGGGCTGGATAGTGCTTTGTTAAATGTCAACCAATGTTGATCAATGAAGATCGTACTTGAAAGGTCTTTGTTTGTAAGTTCATTCCAACAATTTTATTTTCTTTTATCCATTTTAGGATGTACCTATATTTGTGGAGATACAACAAAATTAGATAAGCCGAACAAACATTTGTTTGTTTTAGAGTAGTTCTATCATTTATCTTGTGGTTCCGGCTTCATCGCGGACAAGCCGGATGACATCTGTTTCCCGCCAGCATTACCTATCCAGTGTATTCACATCCTGTGTTTCTCCGTATTCATTATTATGATCTCCCAATATTGGAGCACTTACGACTGCATCGTATTACAAAGGAGGAAGATTTTACTCCGTTTGACGACTCGTTTGATATCGAGTTTTTTGTAAGGATAGACGTATTGATGGGCGGAAGTAACAGATTCTAACTATAAAAAAAAATATGAACCCAAACCCTTGGGATTCTGTACGGAACCCGCAGCATCGGATTGGGCCCTCGTTTAGGGATTTAAAATGTAAACTCTATTATTGGGCCATTAAGCAGTAATCACTACAATTATGACCTCGAAACTTGCGCCATTAGGAACATTTTGCCACCATGGTTGCGAAACCGCCATAACTCTGCCCATTTCAGCTTGTCTCCAAATTACAACCAATTGTTTGGAGAAAACCGCAACTTCACCATCGGCAACGAAATATGATTTCCAAAAGAAATCTCAAGTTCAAGAGAAACACCAGTCGATGTTTATTATTATAGCCAGTCTGTCAGATTGGAAATCGCAACGTTTCAGACTAAGCGTGTCCACCCGAGAAGCACAAGAGTGTTCGTCAGCGAGTACGAGAATGACTAGCTGGTGAATGACGTCATTAACTAAATAAACAGTTGCCAATCATCCCAGAGCTAAAAACCAATTCTAGACGACTCACTAAACCATCCAAGCTAGTTCATGACCAAGCGGCTTACAACCGCCCGTCACGACACGCACCTTCAGGAATAGGCTAAAAACTGGCACTATTATTATGGGACCGATGAATTCATTCAATTACTATTTCTTATTGATATCATCATCTTCTGCCACGCTCTGTGAGGTCCTACAGGTTTTCTTCTTTCATTCGTCATCTCAGTCCTCATTCCTTTTTTACTCATATCGTCTTTCACATTTTCTTATAGTTTTATTTATATTCACATAATTTTATTGTATTCTGGTTCAAACCTTACTTATACCTACCTACTGAATTAAAAAATTTTTGGCCGATCTTATGAGTGTATTCAAGGTATTGTATTGGTTTTTATTGTTGGCTTGACAAGAATCACAATAAACAAGTCCGCTAGCCTGCAATGGATGGGTCGGTACTCGAAGACATCAATCGTCCATGCCGGAAAGGGTTGTGCAACAGGTGCCTTGCAAAGCAAACATACGTAACGTAGACGTGCGTAGGTATATCTACACTACATACCAGCTAGGTACCGAACGAAGCCGAAGTACCTACCAGACGTTATCTTTGGAGGGAAAGCGCACGCGTACTTGATTTATTGTTGAGACTGGAGAAAGAGTTGCGTAGTAACTATATTATAAACTATGTTATTTTACAGTCTCTTTTCTTTTCAAATGTTAAGCGGTGGTGCCTAGGAAAAGGATCATGTAATCCTAAAAGGATTTAACCATTATCTCAGTCTGGGGTCTGGGTCCGAACCCAGACTAAGTTAATGGTTTCTAAATTAATAATTAATTATTCTTGAGTGTTGTTTGGATCCATGAGACAGGGGACCCTAGTGCCTGAAGCCCAACCCTGACTGCCGAAAGCCTGACGTGGGGCCAGGCTTCAGTTCAGTTAGTTTGCCCACCTGATGTTAAGTGGTAACCATAACAGCCTCGTAAGTTTAGCACGATATGGTCGTGCCCTACGATGCACTGCTCTGCGTCTATTAACTTGAGGCATACAGATGTTAAGCCTCATGTGAAGTCATGTGCTTGTAATTTCCCCGCCTGTATTAGGTACTGTATAAAGTAATGTTTATCTTCTGAACAAATTTTATTAGATCATCGACATTCTTCATCACTATTTACTTAATTCACATTGACTTTAATCATTTTCCTCGCACGATAAACAAGACGTAATTATTCTTCTTTCCGTGTAATAGCGGTGCAATTAAATGACCAACAATGAATGCATCATGGCGGCACGACCAACGCAGTTCCCGCAGCGTGTTTTATTCAACGCAGCATCTGCAGATAGGCCTTAGGAATTAGAGCCATTAGGAATGTCGCCGCATAAACTTGATGTGATGATGCAGCATGACTATCTGTTGTTGGTGTCAACTACGAATGCTGTGGCTTTATTTGTAGGGTTCCGTAGATCGAAACGGAATATATACGTCGTTAAAAAAAACTAAAGAACACGCTTATAACTAGCACATAAAATACTAAAATTATTAAATTGAGTTGTATTAGTTTTTTTCTACTTTTTGCTGATGGAACAACCAGATTATCCGCCATAAGTTAAGTGGTAACCATCACCTACAACAAAACATTGCATCGCAAGACATGCACGATAGAAACGCCCTACGATGCACTAACGTGCGTCCATCAACTTGAGGCCTCGTGTGCCTGTAATTTCACCGGCATACACACACCCTTCAAACCGAAATACAAAAACGCTGCCTGCAGTAACGTCATTGTAAAGAATTTCCAAACATGCCTATATTTTTATAACAAATACTTGTTAGGTACCTTTGGTAGTTTTAGTAAGCTTACACTCTTTTTCTATCAAATGGTTATTCATGGTTTAAAATTATTAAAAGTACACACAACAAAAATGGCGATAAAAAACGGGACCCTTATAGAATTACTTAGGTACAGTCTCCGTCAGTCAGACTACTCAGACGAGATCCTTTTTCTCAGAAACGGCTAAAGGTATCAACTTGCATTATTAATTCAGATTAAGTACTAAGAGGTTTGTATGGTACTGTAAAAAAAAAAAGTCAAATACTGTGTAGGTATGTTGATTTTTATTTTCCGAGAAAATATATCATATCATATTTTTTTATATACTTACCTAAATATATTATATTATTTTGAAATATAAATACATATATTATATATTTTTTTAAAATACTATTTGTCGATGGAACAAGGAGATGGCCCACCTTAGTGGTAATCATCACCTTTAACAAAGTATTGCCTCGCAAGCACTGCAAAGGTGAAACTAGAGACAGCAGGCCCATCATTCCGCATCGAACGAGGCGTAAAGCAGGGCGACCCACTCTCACCAAATATTTTTATTGCCGTTCTAGAAAATATATTTAAATCACTGGAGTGGCTAAAAATGGGAATCAAAATAGATGGAAACTATCTAACACACTTGAGATTTGCAGACGACATAGTACTTATTTCCGAAAGCCCAGCGGAACTCCAATACATGGTTGAGACTTTGAACCAACAAAGCAAAAAAGCAGGACTAGAACTAAACCAGGACAAAACAAAGATGATGACAAATAAGTGTAAAATACCAATCACAGTACATGAAACTGCTCTAGAATATGTAGACGAATACATATACCTCGGCCATCTTATTGCATTCGACTCAGGCACCGAAAGAGAAATAACCAGACGAATAAAATCTACATGGAACAAATACTGGGCCATGAAAGAAATATTCAAAAGCGACCTACCCATTAAACTGAAAAGCAAAGCCATGGATATCTGTTTAACACCCTGCCTTACCTATGCCTGCCAAACATGGCCAACAACAAAAAGAACGCTCGAGAGACTAAGAATTTGCCAAAGAGGAATAGAGAGAAGTTTTTTAGGCATTAAGATCAGAGACAGAGTCAAAAACACAGTAATTAGGAGGAAAACAAGAACCAAAGACATAGTTAAAAGAATAATGAGCTTAAAGTGGAAATGGGCAGGGCACTTAAAACGAATGGCACCAAATAGATGGTCTCAAATTGTCACAAACTGGATACCCCGAAATATAAAAAGGAAAAAAGGAAGACCACCAAAAAGATGGAACTATGAAATTATAAAGGTGGCGGGGAAAATATGGGCAAGAAAAGCAAAAGATAGGGACGATTGGCGATCCTTGGAGGAGGCTTATACCGCCGAAGGTGGTCCATACACAAATATATAAAAGTAATAACTAGTATTTAGATAAATTAGGATTAAGATTTATTTTTATTTTATTTTATTTTGTGTGGCAATAAAGCTATTTATATTTTTTATTTATTTTTATTTTTGCCTCGCAAGTCACGCACAATGGAACACCATCCAGATGTGCCTGCGATTTCTCGAATACGAATTTATATCCTCAAAAAAGAAATGTGAGAGCGAGTTGCCTGATGGTTGTCAGCGTCTTAAAGCTCATTGAGATAAGACTGTGGGAAATTAACACACAACATGCGATGATGACCAGAACGTGATTATTGTGAGCGGATTTACATATTTATGAAGATTTATGGCTTAGCGGACTGGAATAAAAAAGATGTAGGTACCTAGGAAGAGCTTGTTCAAAGATTCATATAGGTATCGATGACGCATTGTGTTGTGCTAATTTTAAGAATGAACTTTTTTCTAGCATTATTTGCATTCTGTACCTAATAACTTTTACATTATAAGTATGCAGCTTAGCACTAGCAGTTCGAGTAAACTTTATAAAGTTTTGCTTCGACCTGAGTAGGTTTAGGGGTGCATAGGTCAAGAAGATACCTTCCTATACTATATGTTTGTTTTACTCTCTCACTCCTAGGGGCCCTTAGGGTCTAAGGGACCGCACCGCATCGACCGCATGTTATACGTTTTTTTTTATTTACTTTCTGAATTTTATTTATATTGTCGTTTATATACTTCCTACTTATACCGTAAACGGCTATGTATAATTGCAGTTCATGCATGTTTAGCAGCATTATCTTATTTTATACTTGTACAGTCTTACACAGACAAAATTCTGAGTAATAATGTGCAGGCGCATCCGTTATGCAAGGACGAGCTTTTAAACCTACCTATAGCACAAGTAGGTTAGGTACCAACCTACTATCTGTTGTTACCCAACATAGCCAGTCAGAACTGTGAGGAGCCACCTAGGTACTTAACCTAACCTATGTAGATCTACCTTCAAAACTTACGAAAGTTTAACCCAATCTCAGACAATGTGAAGTCTCACAGCTCAGTTAGTAGTTGCTCGCCTTATGCGCTGTCGATTGTTGGTTTGATCCCTATACCGTGATCAATTAGTGTTGTAAATATGACTAGTGGTTCGCCCCGAACTAAGATCTCGTGATGTCCGCTCCAGTTTTATATTGATGCCAAACACAATGTTTTGGGCTGGCCTCTGACTACTCGCTACTTGGTATGGTAACCAAGTTTCAGCTCAATTGATCTTGGCTCCATCATCAGACTATACTTACTGAGAACTTCCCGACCATTTAGAACTACGAAGAAACTTGAAGAGATGGGATATTGGGCTTAAGAAAAAAGTTAAAAATTAAAAAAAGGACATACCTAATACCTATACAACTTCTGGTATAACTGTAGGTACACCTACTCCATAAAAATAATGCCAAGCAACTAGATTGCAAGTAGGAGGTAGGTAGGTAGGTACAGGTACCTAACTATCACACGATTATTCTAACTGGTTGTGATTATTGTCATGTAAGGTCGACGGCCGCCCTGGTGATGATTCGGAAGAAACAAATGATATTGTATGGAGATCAAGTAACGGTCTTTTTGAACTGTCCTTTATGCGTGGTTACTTTTTGCAAAGTAACGGAGTTCATTATTGAGGCCAGATGACAAATTTTGATATGCTTTGTTCTCATGTTGATCGATGAGGGAAGAAACATAACATCCAATTAGATTGAACGGTTACACTTGGATTGATCAATCATTCAAATCGGTTTTTTCTTAATTGTAAATAAACTAGTAGTTCGCCCCGAACTGAGATCTCGTGATGCGACCCAACGAACAAATCAAAACTTTGAGTAGGTGGTAGTCAGAGGCAAGTCCAAACATTATGTTTCGACTTGCCTCTGACTACCGCCTACTAACTTGGTACGGTAACAAAGTTTCAACTCTATTGGCCTATTTATTGAAGAGTTCCGTTGAACAGACCTTGGCTCCATCATCAGACCTGGTCGTTGTCACCATTTTATGAGAACTGAGTACCTCCTTAATTTATTTCAAGAAAAAAAAATAAGAAAAAGCAAAGGAACTGGCCGACCAGTAGAAAAACCTTGATGCCAACGAAACTCTTAGAGATGGGAGCTCTTGGATCGCTGGTTATCTTAATTTAACTTTTTAATTTTTATCTCGAAAACCGAGCGTCCCAAAAAAAAAGTAAAAATTGTTTTGGAATGTCCAAACAAAGCCCTTTCATATGAAATGTAACTTGATTTTTTTATGTAACTTTTTTTATTTTTGCCCTCTTAAAAAACCCCATATCTCAAAAACCTTTCATCCGATTTTACTCATATACTTACCAGTAAATTTCTCAAGTACAAGCTATCGACGTATCAAATTTCATGCAGATCGGATCAACGGTTCTTAAGTTATCGCCAGACAAACATACATACATACATACATACATACATACATACATATATACATACATAAAATGCCAAATCGCCCAAGTTGAAACTAAGATCTTCGTTCGCTTCGCTCACTCGATCAATAAAAATATAAATTTTGGTGGACACACAGCAATATCAAGTCCTAAACTAAGTCATAGCTTGGGAATATGGGAATTAGATAGCTGATATAGGTATTAATATTACATATATACTTTTTTTTGTAAATGCATACTGATAATAGGTATTAAATAACACCCAGACATAGAACAAACATCTATGTTCATCACACAAATTTTTGTTCCCGATGGGGATCAAACCCACGGCCTGCGGCGCAGAAGGCAGAGCTACTAGTAGTGAGTGAGAGAGAACGCACCCCGTGGCGCGTTCGCTTTTATTTTTAAAGCGAACTAAAGTTTTTAATTCGTAGTATCTTTTGAATGTAACTTCCGATTTGAAAAATTCAAGAAGTAATCTATAGGTATTGAAACAGTCTTGAAAACGAAATGAATGATTTATTTGGATAAGGATTAATATAAAGGTATGGATAACATGGTCTGATTTTCGTCATAGAAATTATAGAAATCAAAAAAGAAATTATAGTAACATAATAACAACGATAGTTAGAAATATGGTATCGCTTAGTTTTTTGTAGACATTGGTGTGTTCTCTAATATTGTAGAACATTTTTGTGTTCTATCGTCAATAGTTTCCACAGCGCATGCGATGAAAGACATTTTATGGCCATTTTTTTACGCCCTGGGTTACATTATTGAAGTTTTAGAAGGGATCCCTAATTTTTTCTAGTAATAAATATAGCCCATGTTACTCAGAGATAATGTAGCATTCTAATGGTCAGAATTTTGTAAATCAGACCAGTAGCTTTTGAGCCTATTCGTTACATACAAAAATACAAATATTTCCTCTTTATAATATTAGCGTAGATTGAGATATCCAACAGCTTATCTATACTTCTTTAAATTAAATTAGTTTAGATTAGAATTAAATTAGATTAGTTTTTTAATTAAATTAGATTAGTTTAGTTTAGATGGTAATTACGAAGGTAGGTAACACTTGCAGAGTAGGTACCTACACCTACGTACGTAATTATATTATACTGTTACGAGCTCGGGGTTCGTATGGATAGAAAATGCACAATAATAATCCAAGAGATGACTTATTTATTTA
This sequence comes from Chloroclysta siterata, assembly GCA_932294275.1. Classification (NCBI taxonomy): domain Eukaryota; kingdom Metazoa; phylum Arthropoda; class Insecta; order Lepidoptera; family Geometridae; genus Chloroclysta; species Chloroclysta siterata. The sequence goes on from OW028588.1 coordinate 15,630,308, forward strand.
CACTAACACTTAACATAACTAAAACACTACTTAACACTACTTAACACTACTTAACACTACTTAACACACTTAATTATCACCCAACTATCACTTAACAAAAGTTCTCTTCCTTTATCCTCTTCTTCCAACTCACTTCTTCCTGAGCCATTCCCTGGAGGAACTGACTTCTTCCTCGAGTCATCTTCACAAACTGGCTCTCTTCTCGAGCCATCTCACCGAACTGACTCCTCGAACCGTTTTCACTAACTCACTTTTTTCTCGAGTCCTCTCCACAAACTGACTGACCAACTTCGCCCTCGCCGACTGGTCTTATATACGACGCAGCTAACCCGAGAATGTTCTGGATCACACCAGACCACACCTGCATCTCTTTCCACAGTAATAGCTCTCGTTCATTTCATTCGATTGATTCTAGAACAGTAGCCTAGAATATTCGAAGGTCTGCTATCTCTTTCTAGTAGTGCTTTTCCTTCGATTGATTCTAGAACAGTAGTCTAGAATATTCGAACGTCCGCTATCTCTTTCTAGTAGTGCTATCCCCTTCACTCCTATGCAAATATGGCTCCACAGTGAAATGTCCTTCAAAGGTCCATAAGGGGTCCTGAAAACGCCTGAAAACGGGTTTTCAGGATATTGCATGGATCGATGGGAAATAGCCTGAAACGGACTGAAAACATGTTTCAGGCGCCCGAAAACCACGGCAACTTGGTCGAAATTGTAATCAACTGGGAGGTGACAGAGCCTCTTCTGGCAACGGCTGAAAACATATTTCAGCCTTCTGAAAACACCTGTACGTCAGGATATTTAACGAAACAAGTTGCTAGGCGTCGGGCGCAACACTACCCCCTCCTTAGACATGCTCGTCCCGAGCATCACTTGATCCGAGATACAACGCAATCCGATCAACTTGAACAACCAACCGGTTTCTCTACCTGCTCCTCCAGCTGCTCTTCCTTGGTAGACGGCTTTTCCACCGGTTGCTCCAGCTGCTCTTCCAGGTGTTACCTTGACTTCTCCTGAAGTCAAAACCTGCTACTCCAGCTGCTCCTCCACCTGCTCTTCCAGGCGTTACCTTGACTTCTCCTGAAGTCAAAACCTGCTCTTCCAGCTGCTCTTCCGTCAAAGAACCTGCTCCTTCAACCGCAGCCTTACTTCGGGTTTTTACACCCTCCTAGTCATCTCTCGGCATTAACGGCATTGTCTATCCCACTTCTGACACCAATTGTTACGAGCTCGGGGTTCGTATGGATAGAAAATGCACAATAATAATCCAAGAGATGACTTATTTATTTACACTAACACTTAACATAACTAAAACACTACTTAACACTACTTAACACTACTTAACACACTTAATTATCACTCAACTATCACTTAACAAAAGTTCTCTTCCTTTATCCTCTTCTTCCAACTCACTTCTTCCTGAGCCATTCCCTGGAACTGACTTCTTCCTCGAGTCATCTTCACGAACTGGCTCTCTTCTCGAGCCATCTCACCGAACTGACTCCTCGAACCGTTTTCACTAACTCACTTTTTTCTCGAGTCCTCTCCACAAACTGACTGACCAACTTCGCCCTCGCCGACTGGTCTTATATACGACGCAGCTAACCCGAGAATGTTCTGGATCACACCAGACCACACCTGCATCTCTTTCCACAGTAATAGCTCTCGTTCATTTCATTCGATTGATTCTAGAACAGTAGCCTAGAATATTCGAAGGTCTGCTATCTCTTTCTAGTAGTGCTTTTCCTTCGATTGATTCTAGAACAGTAGTCTAGAATATTCGAACGTCCGCTATCTCTTTCTAGTAGTGCTATCCCCTTCACTCCTATGCAAATATGGCTCCACAGTGAAATGTCCTTCAAAGGTCCATAAGGGGTCCTGAAAACGCCTGAAAACGGGTTTTCAGGATATTGCATGGATCGATGGGAAATAGCCTGAAACGGACTGAAAACATGTTTCAGGCGCCCGAAAACCACGGCAACTTGGTCGAAATTGTAATCAACTGGGAGGTGACAGAGCCTCTTCTGGCAACGGCTGAAAACATATTTCAGCCTTCTGAAAACACCTGTACGTCAGGATATTTAACGAAACAAGTTGCTAGGCGTCGGGCGCAACAATACCTATATTCTGTGGTATAACCAAATCGATATAATAATCATGTGTGATACCGATTACCAAAGTAAAAGTCTCATGTTACTGAAACAATAATCATGTTTTTGTGTGTCATTGTTATCAACCGATGGGCGCACCATTGTTACATCAATGTTATTCTTGGCTGCTAGTTATTTATTTTATGTGGGTTTTAAACAATTAAGTACGAGAAGCAGGACAGGCGCAAAAGTCTTCGTTATAAATCGGTTATTTATTAGAAATACCTACTGTGTTAGAAATAGACGAACAGAAAGAAATATATTTATTTATCGCACAAACATAGATACTAGAATTTAAATGAAGAAAAACGCTTGTTGTACTTTACTAATATTATAATATCCAATTCCGCCATTTTAAAAGGATTTTAAATATTTATAGTAATAAGTATACATATTAGTACCTGCAAGTAATCATTTAATAAATATATTTTATTTAAGTACTTGAAATATAATATAATGATTAAATAAGATGTGGAAATAAACAAGTCATAATATTAAATAGTCAATAACTTTTCTGCAAAAAACGACTTCAAATAGGTAGGTAGTGCACACTGAAAACATAAAACAGCAAAATACGCAATTTCATTTACTTGGATGGCATAACTTTTTCCTGTTATTTTGATTTAAAAGCCAAACTACTGAACCGATTTTAATGAAATTTCTATGAATGGACCAATCTATCCTCTTAAATTTTTTTTTTTTACATATCGTTTCTTATAGGTATGACGGAGTTATTAGGCGGTAAGTAACAAACAAAAAAAATGGAACTGAGAACCTCCTCTTTTTTTTGATGTTGGTTAAAAAGTTGTTAGTTGTTCAAATAATTATTAACGATTCTCTTGAATAAAATATAGTTTCGGTAACATTTTTCAAAAATATACCTATGATAGGTAATAAACAGTAAGTACCTACCTATACATAAATATTGTAGGCTACCTACGTCCAAAATGGATAAACTGTTGATTCTTTAATTAATTTTATAACATGTAACTACACAGTTACCTACACAATAAAATATTTTTATTCATAAACTAACTTATCAAATATTGTAGGTAAACTGTTGAAAAACTCACTAACCCATCCTGAAAAAGACCTACCATATTTCAATGATTTATCTACCCCCGCAATAAAAAAATGACCCTCAAGAGGGCAACGATCGTTTTTTTGATTTTCGATAAACGTTAATAAATCAAACCATATTCAAGCCGTTAAATAATATAGGGTAGATTAAGTTTTGATACGAGATGTGTTTTTTTAATGTTTTATTAGAGGGCACTGTGGTCGCCCAGCGCAAAAGTCCTTAAAAAATAAATAAAGGAATAAAAAGGTATTAAAGTTAATAAATATTTTTAAACCCTACCTATATGCGAAATTACTATATCAGATATAGATAGATAGATATAGGTAGAGGGTAGGTAGGGTAGGGTCCAAATAATTGACCTAATAATCTTAGAAAAAAATGTAAAACTTCATACCTTGTATTTCATTTTACTTCGATGTCAGTCGCAACCTCTTTAGTTTCACAGCACAAAAACAGGAATAAAAAAAGTCAACTTTACAAATTTTATAAAGCTATGGAAAGTTAACGCGCGGTTTTGGCGAGTCCGCGCATGCGTGCTGCGGTCGTGCGACAATGGCTGCGCTTCAGCCAACGCGCTGGTTTTGCTTCCCCGCCATCGTGGTGCAACGACCCACTAATCAGTCACACACAAGCACTAGACAACAACTTCTCCCCTGCCTGCAGTGGCTTCAGCCAGCAACGGCGGACAAAAATGAAGGTGAAGGTAAAAGGTGAAGTGCGATCGAACCGAAATCAGGTAGGTAATAATATTTAGGCAAGGTGTACCTATCTATCCATCTATTATGTAGGGTACCTAATAGATACTTACCTCGTCATCAGCATATTTTAGGGTGGTTTGACGTAGTATTACCACGCCTGGCATGCTGATCGGTGACCGCAGTGTCTGCGGTGTCTATGAGTATATTGTGTTCGCCCATCTCCTGTTGCGTCCCTTTCGTCGCCTCTTACAACCACCTTACAACACTCATGGGAAATGATGGAAGGGTCTTATTCCATGTTGAAACCACCATGGTCAACTTACCTTACCTACCAAATCGACCCGCACTATTGCATTTAGAATTTAGGCAATGCGTTTCACGCAGTTCTGTGTCATTTAATTCTATTATTTAGGTATTTTATATTTTTCGTAATTGCTACGAATCGATCTAAGACGCTGTCCGATTTGATTTGATTTTGAATATAGGTATCTAATCTACCTATGCAAATGCCCATGGTGGAGATTGGGATAACGATGTCGTAGGAAGCGTAAATGGGAATATCTCGTGATACTTAGGTACCTACCATAGTTAGCGCCGGTTTCACCATGCTCTGTTAGATTAACAAAGGATTAAAGGGCCGTTAAATATGTCATAATGTACGCGTTTGACAGCTAAAGTTAGATAACGGTCTTTTAATCCTTGATTAGTAACTAACAGAGCATGGTGAAACCGGCCCATAAGATGATGACTTCTCATGTCGTTGTATGGTTTTGTAAATGTACCTAGGTAGCTCGGTTGCTAATGTACCTATGTCACAGAGGAAACCGTTACCCGTTTGGATCGGTGAATTAATCCCTTACTGCATGGATTTACAAATTATAAGTTTTTAAGTATTATATCAACTATCTGGTTCCCATATTACAAGCTTTGGCTTAGTTTGGGGCTAGATAGTGCTGTGTGGAAAGGCCACCAATATTGATTTATTTTTGTATCTTGGCGGAATAAATATATGTTAAATGTATGTACTTCTGAGTTTAAGGAACCCAGAAAAAAAAAATAACTCTTCTAGAATCTTTTAGAGTCTTTTAGAATAAGTTAATAAAATTAAAAGTCAAAAAAGTGCATATTACGTTATGCATTACATTGAATAAAGTTTATACCAAATATGGGACGACATGCAACCAAGGTATACGGGGTGGTTAGCACAGAGGTAGTGCGGTTTTCTAAAGCGAAAGTTCCGGGTTCGATTCCCGGTCGGGGCAAAACTACGAATGATGAGTTTGGGTATATTTATACCCGAACTCATCATTCGTAGTTTAACTGTTTAACTGACTAAGGATTCTCTTATCTGTGCTAAGGCCCAGTTTCACCATGCTCTGTTAGTTACTAATCAAGGATTAACAGGCCGTTAAATCTAACCTTAGCTGTCAAACGCGTACATTTTGACATATTTAACGGCCCTTTAATGCTTTGTTAATCTAACAGAGCATGGTGAAACCGGCCCTTAAGAGTAGTCAGTTTGATCAAGGCCGCCTACATTTTACCGTCAATAAACGTTAGAGTATTATAACTAGTCTATGGTTTTTAATGGTTCCAGGTTCCAGCTTTGGTATGCTGATACGGGACGCAATGCGGTAAGGGGTTGAATAGTAGCCCGTTTTTAAGACACATTTGATCAGACGTATGGCGTTCACATAAATTTATATTTTAATTCGCAGTAGTAGGCACAACCTAAGTGTGAGGTGTGAGTGTAGTGTTAGTGGGTCTCATAATAAGTGAGTGAGATCTTCTTACTACTCGTACTCAGCTCACCATTTCAGGATTGGACTCTCTGTAATGTTATTTCTTAATGAACAGTGTTGCCAGACCAAAATTTCAAAATCCAGGAAATAAGAGCAAAAAAACCAGGAGATTGATCTGATAAATCAGGAAATCAATAAAATAGTTATTACTTAAACTTATTTATTGTTTAATTTGATACATTTTAATGTTCACTTTTTTTGTCATTTTATCGTTAATTTGAAAATCAAAACAATTTTTATTTTTTAGTACATTCTCAAGATTCCGGCAAAAACTCTGGTGCTGAATTTATTTCTCAATGAGGTATTTTTGACAAATTAATTGTGAAATTACGTAGCTACCGCAAAAAAGAGATTGACAGCCTTCACAGCTCAGTTGGTAGTAGCTCTGCCTTCTGAGCCGTAGGCCGTGGGTTCAATCCCCACTGAGAACAAATATTTGTGTGATGAACCTAAACGACAGTTTGTTCTCTGTCTGGGTGTAATTATATATAATAAGTATATACATATTTACAAAATAAAGTATTTATGTATTATATCAGTTAACAAGTTCCCATATAGCTTTGGCTTAGTTTGGGGCTAGGTAGTGCTTTATTTAAAAGATAAGTAGGTACCTATTTAGTTTGGGAGCCAATAATATCCGGCCAAATAATGTACAGGCTCACTGCAATAACACTTTTATTAAATTGGGTTAGAGTTTAATGTAGAGTTTTTATTCCACAAACATATAAATAATGGAATTAGTAGTTGTCAGAAGACTTGTTATGTACGTTCCTTTTTTACGCATAGTTCATACACTGTAGACTTAAAAATTTATTTCAAAACACAATTATCAGGAGATTTATTAATGAAATCAGTAGATCAGGAGAATCTCAGACAAATCAGGAAATCTCCTGGTAAATCAGGAGGTCTGGCAACGCTGTTAATGAATCAATAATTTGTAATTTGTATTAATGTATGTTATGGGCCCTTTTGATATTTTAACTACTGTACTACCTGAAATAAATTATTATTAACAATAATAATAAAATTGAATTGAATGTCAATCAAATAAAAATAAACTATGTAGTTTCATGCAAAGATAATAATTAATCACTACGTTTTAGTTTCATGTGCCTAGTATTCTCTTATCTGTGGTACAACCAACGCCATCTACGAAATTATTAGGAAACATTTTCAAAGGACAGGTTTATTCTGCGTCTGGTCTATGTACCGCACGCAAGATTTGCAAAAAAATTAAGATTACCATTCAAATGCAATTTCATTACAAATGAAGGTTAATAAAGTGTTCATCACTAAATGTTGATCTGTTCGAATTTCTTACTATGTGCACATTTTTAGAGCCGCCATGACAGTCTGTAATTGACGTTTGAGATGACGTTTGATATGACGCATTGCATTTTTTAATTTTTTAACAGATTTGTTGCTTTTTTTGACGGTAATGGCTTTCACTCTCAAGCTTGACTTATACAACAGTTGTCAAAATGACATTCACGCATGTCAGTCCGCCATATTTTTAGTGCATTGTGTTGCTCTCCTTGACAAAGAAAATCTTGTTATGCAAGAAAACGAAGTAAAAATGAGGCAAATAAGCACTTAAAACAGTTATTATATTAATAAGCGATAATTATGTATACTGTACATAGACCAGACCCCGGCTCCATATTAATGATGAAACAACGCCTTTAAAATATTTTTTAATGTTTTACAGAATTCTATGAAACGGGGCTTGCCAAAAAGACTAGTATTATATAAAAAAAAACCAGCAGCACCAGAAACAAAATCAAGTCAGTGCTGCCAACGCAGGCATTAGTGAGGCCGTGAGTCAGCACACAAAAAAGTTGGATCCCATGGCGTTTTAATTTGAGATTAATTTACAGTGCAGTGAGATCCAAGAACTCATGGAGTGATCAAATATTTTGACATTTGATAGGAAGTGTCGATGACTGATTTCTCATTAAATCGTCGACACTTCCTCATTCATGTATGGCATGAATAAATGATTTTGTATTGTATTGTATTTTATTCAACCATCTTGGTTGGGGAAGGGCAATAAGAACGTTCGTTTTTTTCTTCTTCTGAATCGAGCTTCAGTTGGTATTTTCAGTAAGAAAGGTACAGTAGAAAATAATCTGTGTGAGACAGACGGATGGCAAGTTTTTTGTATAATGTTTATATTTATTTTATTTTAATATCACAAATACATAAAAACAGCAGCTTAGCCTTTTTTATGCTTAAGAACTGGATATACAAATCATTTAATTGGCGAATATAATTAATGATGGCGAATTGTTGAAATCGGTTGAATGGTGATTGATTTGATTGGTGACGGAGTGCGAGTGAGTGCTGCAGTGTGACTATTTGTGGCAGGTTTCTGCCATTTTGACATATTTGGCTCGTTAATTTTAGCCGTGGCAGTTAAACTGCCATTTACAAAAGTGGCAGATTTTGGCAGATTATAAATATTTCAAGAAAAATCGTATTAGTTTGAATTTTCAATGAAAAAATCTTTAAACTTTAATTTATTTTACATTTTACCGAACTGGAAACTTATGTTTCATGACCAGATTACCAGATTATGCAGGGAATTCCCGCTTAGTCTGTCTTTACACAGGTAGGTACTTCGTATGTATTATTATGAATTATGATTATTTTATGAATGATTTATTAGAGTTCATAAATTATTCTTTCCACCTTTATTGATATAGTTTCCAATCAACCAATCAACGTTTCAGCTATCTGCAAACCGTTACAAAAGATCTAAAGATAGCAACTGAACGTATTGCATTTAAGGAGAATAGTTTAATGCATGGAGGTATGATACTAGGTCTAAGATAATGCATGGAGGTAGGTATAATGTCATAGTTTTTGCATTTTTAACGTCAAGCTTGGTAGATTTTGGCCAGTGTGTGGCAGGGAGAACCGCCACTTTTGAGATGGTCACCCTGGAGTGCTGTGTTATTATTCTGTGGTGCTGTGCTGCGTGCACAGAATATTAAAATTCTGTGTTATCTATCCTGTCTACCCTGCTTGCATGTTTCATCTTTCATGCATTTATTTGCAAAAAAGAAGAAGTTGAAGTTGCAGTTATTTCGATTTATATTGTATTGTATTTATTGGTTTTTGTTCCAAGCAAAGCAACGCCGCCGATCGACAGTGAACGTAACGTGTCGCGCGCGCCTATTGAAACTGCAATGCTTTGTTGAGAGCTTTAAGCCGGGTTTTGTTTTAAAAAAAATGTCGCACGATCCCAGGAAAACCTTCTACGACCGGGATCGCGACCGCCATGGCAGCGAACGCCGCGCTTGGGGACGTCCTGAGAGCTACAGAGAGAGTAGAGATCCGCGGCTAGATCCTCGTGATCCGCGGGATAGAGGCGACAGGTCACGGAAACGAAGTAGGAGCATCAGTCGGAGCGACATAGAGAAGCGTCGGCATTCACCGAGGAAAAGTGACAAAGATATGATCGATGACAACATCCTGAGTGAGATCTCGAAGCTGCCTGACCCGAGCGAGTTGTGGGAAAACCCTAGTTCCCAGTTTCAAGAAGGCGCATTCTCGGGACAGCCACAGCCGCCGCCACCACCTGGCTTCCAGACTTCAGAGGTAATTTTATAAAACAAAGTACTTGTAGAAACGCTTTGTTGTAGCAATCTAGGTTATTGTGAATTGAAATGAGTTTACCTGAGTAATTTATTACCCGTTGTATATTATCACTTTATTCCAAAATTCATGCTCTCAGGTATATTCAGGCATGAGTTTTATTATACTTTTATTTTCTCTTTCAAAGCCAACCCCAAACCCAAGTTACACTGCTAACTACCAACCCTCATACTCGGGAATCTATGATGACTTCCCACCTACTGCATCTGGCCCCCCTTCACTCATGCCGGACATCTCATCATGGAACCAGATGTCATTGCCCCCACCCCCTGGGCCACATACCACCTACCAGAACGCTGAAGATCAAATGAAGAAGGAAGGTTTGTTAAAAATAACATGTCATGTTAGCAAAATTATTTTATTTGTATAAATATTGTAAAATATTACATTTGGGTCTGTCTTGTAAGATTTTCTGAATTGATTTTCTGAAGTATTATTAGCTTGTCCGAACACTTTGGTTTGTAGAAGAATCAGAGTTGTGTATGATTAAGTATCTATATGGTAAAGTATGGACAATGCCAGAGAATAGTTGTAAAGTCAAATTCTTTTACAGTAAGTACTATGGGCCTTATTTCAAGGTTTGTGACAATTCAGGCTTGATACATTCTAAATGTTCTTGGAGTTTTTTTATCTAGTGCTGGCTAACCAAGGAAATGGCATTTTAAATTTATTTTTCTTATAAGTTTAATTTTATGCAGTCATTTCGAGTGTTAATTAAAAATGCCCTCAAAAGTTACATAAAAAATATTTTCTACACTTTTTATGATAATTGAAGATTAGGTGTGTTAAATTATTTAAAGTCTTGTCTTACTACCTAGCTGCTTATGGATCAAGATGAGTGAAAGGTAATGAAGACCCTTGCCCAGCAGTGAGACAATTGATATATAAATGATTGGTTATGAATTTCCTTCACAATAACTCACTGGGTTCACTGTTTTCTCCTCTGATGTCATGGTACTTAAAATCCTTTAAAATGTGACAGCAGAACTACAACTCAATTTATTTCACAAAATCTGCATGCTCATTATAAGCTTAACAAATAATAATAATAATATGTAAGGCAACTTTCCGATGCCAAAAATAATTATCTTACCCTACTAAGTATTATCGTTCGGTAACCTTTTCTATCTACAGTATTTAGCTTTTACATTCTACTTTGGCTCTCTCTCGTGGAAAAACCAAATATGGAAGTGGATAAACAGCATACTCTTCAGAAAACATAGCAGCAGCATGGTTTTAATGGAAATCTTCTCTTAAAGATATGGTTTGGTTGTGCATGCACATGCTGTCATCTGAGTAAAACAGAATTATACAAACTAGCAGCTAAGCTATGTCCTCTTTTTCTATCTAACTCTCAAGTATAGCAACACATAACTTTTTGGATTTTTAAACCAAGTTTGTGTGGTGCTAATCTACCAAAATATCCGCCAATTCCTTTTACAGCAAGCCTAGAAACAGAAAGGCACCTCCAGAAGTCCGCACTGTCCAAGCAACGAGAAGACTATATAAAGAAAGCTAGTATTCTCAAAAAGGAGATGGACACCCTGAAGGACCAACGCAATGAGCTCCGCGGAGATCCCAAGCGGTCGCCCAGCCCGGACACTAAGAGGTTCTTGAAGGAAAACACCAAGCTGCAGGTTTGAAGGCGATGCATTACAATGAACTCGGTCGAATCGACTTACTCCTTATCGGTTGTGTAGTTGGCTTTGAATACTTACTGCGCTTTATACATGTCGTATTATAAAAATGAGAGTAACTGTCATGGAATGTATTCTTCCTAGTTGGAGATCCAGAATAAGTTGAAGACCATCACCAACGTGGTGGACATGCTGAACGGCATCATCGGCGAGGAGGCCGCCGAGGCGCAAGACTCGGACGACTCTCCCGAGCGCAAGCGCAAGTCCAGGTTAGCGACTCTACGGTTTTATGGATTCAATCTTATTTACATGAAGCATAAAGTTCACTTTTCCTCTGAACTGTTACTTCTAGTCTGTTAAATCTTTGTTATTTGCTATTTTTAAAAGAACTTTATGTTTCGCAATGATATAGAGCTACCATGCCATAATGATGTAAGCCATGTGACGTAGCATTACGTTGAGTTTAGTTATACTTTTCCCCCCAAATCACAGGATTGCAACGCTTATTTTATTCGACGTTTCGCAAAAAAGCTATTCGCTTTTCCAGCAATCTTAAAAGTGCTTCGACGGAATGGACGACGCCAGACGGAGGGTATGCTTGTTTTATTTTACCGCTTATAATGCACTACATTTTATAATGTGAGTGAATGTAATTGGTATTGTAAGTTAATGTAAATTTCTATATGTAGATATACCTACCCACTGATTTTCATTACGATATTTTATAAAATATAATGTTAACTACGTACCCCTTAGTAGGTATGCTTCTTTCTTGAATTGCTATCCAGTTTTAATTTGACTTGTTGAATTAAGCATTGTGCTGTATTTTATTAATGTTTAGATTCAGTATGTACCTACTAGTGTAGTATATGTACTAAGTATCACGATGTATCCCTTGATGTTCTACCCTGCGAGTACCTGTGTTAAAATAAATGAATAATATCATCGATGAAGTTTTAATATCCCTGCTTTAGAATTATTGCTTCTATAAGTTTTGTAAATACATAAAAGTGTTTTTATTTTATTGTGTGGAGCAGGAGACCAGCCAGCGAGTCATCTTTCGAAGTTTCAGCGATTTATTTTTAAAGCTGTACCAACAAAGCCATTGTTTTAATAGAAAACACACACCGGGATGGACATTTTTTTGTTCATCCCTTTAGAGTGTACCGAATACACACAAAACCGTTCTTATCTAAATACCTACATCTCCTTGAGGCTCTATTTTACGCTTCATTTATGTTATTTTTTTATCATACAACAAGTAAGTGATTAAGTAATAATTAGAGAAAAAACTGGTCAAACAATAGATAAACTGAAACTAACAAAATGGATGGATAAATTTTTCGATGAAAAGCGAACCCGTTGAACGTAATATCTCGATTTGTTCGAGTTTTTTTCTGAATTTGATTATTTGACATGTGAGTAATATTATCTAATGTATAAAGTTTCGACAGGTCTCCATCGAACAAGAAGTTCAACTATGTGTACTACGACCCAGAGATGCACTGGTGCCGAGTTTGCAACGAGTTCCCTCCCACGGCTAAGGACTACTTGAACCATCTGCATTCAGTCGCTCATCACAAGTAAGTTCAACTATCACAAGTTAGCTTTTTTTTTCTACTGAAACATTTTTTTATCAGCAATTAAAATGCTAAATTAATTTAATATTTCAGGATGGCTGCAGCACATATGGAAGCCCCCTGGCACACTGTTACCGGGATGAACGAGGGCTATCCCAGTTTCCCATCGGCGCCCACCAAACGTACTCCTATCAGAGGTAAACATCATTCTGTAAATTGATAATATATAACAAAATATTAGCATGATTTGTACATATTATAGTTAATCAAGCTTTACTTATTATATACTTTTTATAAATATATGTGTTCATCACACAAATGGAGGAGTTGAATCCACCACACCAAAGAGGGTAGATCTAATAACTGAGGTATGAGGTCAGAGAGATATAAATCTTGTTTGTCAATTTTAGGTCTACAGTTCTTCGTGCCCTCCACTGCATGGTATTGTAAGCTGTGCGACCAGTTTATAGGAGACCTGCATTGTGCGTCGGCCCATTTGAAATCCATCACGCATTCCAAAAACTACATTGTAAGTATTAAACATGGAATTTATTTTCTAGAACGATACCCTACGCCCTACGTTATTGCTAACCTAAATTGGATATGCTTGCCCAATAAATGTCCTTTATCCCATATACCAAACATTTCTAGACTTTTTGGTTTAGTAAAATTATGCTTAAATTATGTTATCACTTCGTCGGGACTTCTATATACAACCTTTTTCTTCAAATATGTTTTTCTAAGTGCCTATTTCACGCTCTCTGTGCTCTGAGTAACGCTCTCCGTCACATAAAAATATTTCCATCTGTACATACTTATCAGGAAAAAAACATGAAATAATATAAGCTGTATGATATTTAGAAAAGTTACGGTCGCTCACAATCTGTTGCACCGTACCGTAATGTGTCATTGTATTTGCTGAATGTAAAAAAAAAAATTGTTTCAGAACTTCGTAGAACAGAACCCGCACTGGGAGACTGACTGGATGTCCGACCGACAGAAGGCGTTCGAGAAGGCGCGGGCCACGCTCAAGAACAAACCACCCGAAGAGAAGCCGCAGTACACTCCGCAGACTATCACATTCAGCAAGGTACGTGATGCTAGCATTGCTGTCTTTCGATTTGAAGACCTGAGGGTTATGGGTGCCAGTGCAATAACATTACACTTAACACCTTTCAGTCAGTGAGTTTCACAGGTCAGTGGGTACAGCATTTTAAAACAATATTTATCTGCTTTTAACATAACAATTACTGTACCTAGGACGGCTTCCACTCAAAGCGCAAGAAGAGTCCCACTCCGCAACCGGATGATAAAAAAAAGAAGAAAGAAAAAAAGAAGACCAAGAAGAAGAAGCGAGACAGCAGCAGCAGCTCTTCCAGCGACTCCAGCAGTTCTGACAGTGATTCTGATAAAAAGAAACTGAAGAAAAGTAAGTTCATTTAATTAGTTATAAATAACTTAGGCTTTACTTTGTGTCCAATAAATAAATTGAATAACATGCACAATGCGTTGATAAATCAACACTAGCCCAAACAAGTCCACAAGTTTTAATCGTGGTGCATGCCATAGTGACCACGCTTGGTGCGGCGGCTCGGTGACCGCGGTGTTGGTATTCCCGTACTCAGGCGACTGCCCATGCTTGGTTATGTTCCTTTAGACATCTTACGACATCCACAGGATGTGATGGAGGCCCTATTCTATGCCGGGTACTATGGATATTAAGGTGGGAATTTCACATCTGTATCCGGTATTCGCGTTTTTATTTGTTTATTGTATTGAAGTCCGAATAACTCGAACACACCGTCCACACATCGATACAGCGATATTCGTGTATTTAAATAAATATTCATCTTGTTCGTGACAAATAAATTCTTTGAAAGTATCTGCGTTTTAACTTAAGCATTTATAATATTAAGTATGAAGTAGAATAGGATTATATAAATTAATTCTAAACACACTTTTGTATTGCTCCATGATTACGTAAGTGTGCATTCCAAGACATTCAAGAACTGGAAATGGGAGAAATTAAAACAATAACAATAATTTATTATTATTATTTATTATTATAACAATTATAGAATTTATAATACTTACCCCAAAAGTTATGACAATCTCCCAATTTTTTTGATGTGTCTCATATCTAGCTAAGGTGCGGGGGCTGTTTCTACACGTCTCTTGCAGTCCCACTCTTACTTGGCTGGCTTACTCCCCGTTTTGTTATAGTTAGGGGTAGGCGCTCACTCCTATTTTTGTTTGCAGGCAAGAAGCTAAAGAACATAGACATAACAGATGACAAAGCTCTGGAAGAATGGATGTCCACAATCAAAACTGAGAAACTGGCAGAGAGCGACAGAAAGCTACTTGATAATCTCAAAATCAGGTAAAACTAACTGACGCATTTTTAAGTTATAAGTAATGCATATAAACTTCAAGTGGACCTCTCGATTCAATTTAAGGCGAGAGTTTTTGAGGCTAAGGCTTAAATTTTGACAGTTTTCGTTGGTTATGTGGGATGTTTAATATAATTATTGGTAGACACATAGAAAATCTGTTGTTGCCGGAATGGCCGCTAGAGGTTAAGGTTTGATTTTAATACTGAATACAAATATTTGATTATATTACTTTTTGTTTGCAGAATCAAAAAAGAAAGAGACGATAAGAGAAGATCATTGTCTCGCGATACACAGCGGGTCGCCGAGATGCAGAGAAAAATCAGGTTAAATTCAATCATACGTCCCATCTTTGAGGGCCTGTCTTTCTGGCCGATCCCACTTTTACTTGCACTTTCTTATTGAAATGAAATACGATCTATTACTAACAAACATCAAAATCTGACATGTTTCGATGCATTTTTTACTACAATCGCTATCTAGTGTAGCCTCGGAAGTCATGGTAGACCCTCCTACAATGAATGATAGTTATGATCGTGCGTACAGAGAGAGCGAAGCGGTGGGGTCCAGCAAGCACGCGGAGTCGCGCTGGCGCGGGGAGCGCAGCGAGCGCGGAGAGCGCAGCGAGCGCCGCGAGCGCAGGGAGCCGCGCGCCGAGCGCCGCACCAAGTCGCCGGACAAGGACGCCAAGAAACCGGACATCAAGAAGATGCCCTTCATCGGTAGGAACATCGCCGTTGCCAGCTTACGGGAAAAATATACTATGCTTTGAATCCTAGTCGAGTCTTAATTCAATGAAGTCACTCGCTTCTCTTGCAATACCGAAAATGCTCGACCGGTAAGAGATTTTGAATTTTATACGCGTAATAGTATATTTTTCCTCGTTTAATTTACGAGCTTTTGCGTTTGCTTACGTATTATCCTGCGTTAAAAGCTGTTATTACAATCCAAGCCATAAGCAACAATATGTTATGCTTAAATTAGTTTAATCACTATAGAAATATTAAATATTATTCACGAAGTTTTATAATAGCTTTGCCAGCTGTATTACGCTATTATATGATTACATTACGAACATTGCTAAGCAGTAATACCTTCAAATTAAGTAGTTATAGCTTTTTTTCCAATTTAATATCCGCTCCGGTCCCCTAAGGGGTATGTAAGTATAGCATTTATAGATCGCTAGTAGATAATTCACAGTGTACCATAGGGACACAGCTTATGTAGACATACTAGCTTTATTTAACTATAACAGGAATATTGCGCGGTTAACCCGCTTCTGTGATCCCATGATCCAGCGTAAAATTTTAAGACCAGTCTGAATTTATGGCTCACTCGTTGATGCAAAAACTTCTTTGCTGACCCAACTAATGAAACTAATACTACTACTACTAAAGTATTATTAATACCAAAGTAGAAAAAAAAACGTTTCTCGATAAAGTACGCATTATGCTATGCTAATACGCCAGTTCTATGCGCCAAAGTCTTAGCTTACAGCAATTATTTTTGTATAAACCATATCAAACTCATACTTTAGCTCCAATACTACTGTGGTCCAATCTAAAATACTCGGAATAAAGAGTAAGCCAACGTATTCAGACCGGCCTTAAAGTGTGGCGCGCACTCGCTGATGATACAATAATAAGATCACTTTCATCCGACGCGACGCAGCCATTGGGATACCCTACGATGCATTTCCTGGACCCAGCGATTATTAAGGTTCGTTTTCCCTCGATCGTGTCTCACCCGCCATACCGCGCTCGTTTTATCTGAAAATTTATTTAACTACACAAATAAATTTGCATAGCTACACAATCATAATGTAAATCTGTTAGGTTAGTCTATTTTGCTACAGTAAAAAATGAATTCAAAGGGGTTGGCAGCGTTCGGGAAATTACGTCACATTTTCTCGACTTGGGAATGGGGGGTAGTTTGTTAGTTTATGCAATAACACTTGCACTTTAATCATGCTTTATTTTTATGCGTATATTATTATAGACTATAATATAATAATAATATAAATACTTACTTCGAAAAAAAGGTTAAACAGTAGGTTAATAAAAATATTAAAGTACAGTAGGTAGGTATTTAAAATAGATGATTACATACAAATACAAATGTATAAGCCTATGTATTGTCTTTGCGTAGACACCTCGCTCTAACTAAGTATAATAAATACTTGTATGGACGCGAGTGATCACTGCACCATATACAGAATAAACCCCTAACAACGGTAAACGACCTCGCGGCAGACCAAGACTGAAATGGCGGGACGATATTGATTCATTTAAGAAATATTATTCATCCATAGCACAGGGACAGGTAAAATGGGAAAGGGTAGGGAGGCCTTTACCCTACAGTGGGAGGATGCAGGCTGAAAATAAATTATTAATAAAATTATATACACAATACTTATTTATAGTCCATTATGAGCGTACTTGGCGAAAAAAATAAAAGAAATTAGGTAACCTTTGGGGCTAGATAGTGTTGTGTGACATGTCCCCCAATATTTATTTATTAAAATCCACTGTAAACAACTACAGATAATGTCGAATGTAGATTTGGCGAGCTAAGGGAGATCTGACTGTTAATTTCAAGATTGCCAGGCTCATGACTAACCATGCAATGTATCTTATCTCTTAGGTAAGATGCCAGTATATAAACAACTAGCTAAGAGCGTGAAGTCGGAAGAGATTAAGAAAGAAGAGGAGAAGAAAAAGGAAGAGGAAGGCGGCACGGAGAAGAAGAAGGCCGAAATGGACGCTGAGATACAGAGAAAGGTGAACTAATTTACTAGCCTCACAGCTCATTTAATAGCAGCTCTGCTATCTGCGCTGTAGGTTGTGGGTTCGATCCCCACAAAGTATAAAAATAAGTGTGATGAACATAGATGTTTGTTCCGTGTCTGGGTGTTATATGGTATTATGAATGTAACATATTTATCTCTAATACTATAAGAATCAAAGTCCTGACTGACTGACATATAGACAACGCACAGCCTAAACCGCTGGTCCTAGAGACTTGAAATTTGTGGAGTACATAGGTCTTATGGCGTAGAGGTGTACTAAGAAGGGATTTTTGGAAATTCTACCCCTAAGGGTGTAAAAAGGGATGAAAACGTTTGTATGAAAAATTGTATTCCTTGAACCTAAAAACTTGAAACTTGGAGTACATATACTTCAAGACAAAAAAATATATATATTAATTTAAATGAAATACGATTATTTAACACACGTTAGAAGGAACGCAGATCAGAGTAAATGACATATAAATCAAAGATAAAAAAAGTAGTCCCAAAACAAACAGAATAGTAAATTTTGCAGTTCCTTTTTTTATTATGTACTAGATGACCCGGAGGTACTTCGTATCACCTATCCTAACGACATTAAAACTCTCCCTTCGCTAAAATGGCTGAAAATATTGATCGGTTATGTCAGGCATTGCCATTTTCATTATTGCTATAGTCATAAATATTACTAAACGAAAACAAATAGTTGTTTGCCTAGGGAGCAAACAACTATTTCAATGGCGAGTATTTTTTGAATCCAGAAGCATAATTTGAAGTTTAATCAATGATTTTTGTCGTTTACCTTCTATCCTGATTTCAGTACACTTCCATTTTGGTTTGGAACCCTTTCTGACTCTGTGGTTCAAACTGAAGATCGACTATGATATATCTTGTACTGGAGCGGACTGCTCCAGCGCTATCTATTGGTGGCAATACGGATAACATCGCAAACCCTAAAGGCCTTTTTTTTTAAATTGGAAAATGCCTTACGCATGCTACTCACTCGGGGAGAGTAGGAGGGGATGTCGGGCCCTCTGTCAACACTGCATACCGACTAAAAACCCACCGATGTACCTGCCTTCACCTCGGTGCCGGTGCATCGTCGAACCACTCGTCACCTGACGAATGGTCCGACACTAAGTTAAGTTCAGAATATTAATAAGCTGTTGGTTGTCCGCAGGTGGCGGAGTTCAAGGAGAAGATAGCGAAGGCGCAGCAGGACCGCGAGCAGCAGCTGGAGCACCTGCAGGTGGCGCTGCCTCCGCCCGCGCTGCTGCAGCTGCCGCCGTGAGTACCGCCCGCCCGCCCCTGGCTAGCTAGCTTTTATTTTTCTGGCGCTGGAGCCTAGTCCTTTAGCCAAATCTTATTTGTCACACAGATTGTGCCCAGTCTTTTCTATTGTATTGCCTCTACCTATTTATGTTAGGAACGCCTCACTAAGTTCGATTGGCCCTTTGATTGGAACCTCATCATCAAAATATTTTGTAACAAGGATCATTCAAACGAACGGTAGGAACCGAGCCGAAAATTTGTCGCCTGTTCTTCTAAGCTCGGTCGCGTGGAACTGGCACCTAGATTCACCTGGCTTTAACATTTCCAATTGATACTTGTGATTCAATTTAATCAATGCCTTTTCACTTTTTTGCTGTAATTATAATCTTATAAAAAATAGTACTATGTTCTGGAACTCTTGCCCCAGTTCAACTCATTTTTATGAATGACAAATGAAAAATGAAATATTTAAACCAACGACAACTGAATATTCAGGCCTCCAACCCCGATGCCCGCCGGGACGCCAGCGCTGCCGAAGGACTTCCAGGAAGCTCTGGACATAATCTTCCCCACGGACCCCAAGGTCACCGAAAAGCTCCACCAGGACCTCTTCTCAGCCATGCAGCCCGGCATCTTAGGCTGTCCCCCCTTCATGCAGCCGTTCAACCCTGGCCACCTAGGCCCCCTAGGTCTCATGCAGCCCCCGGGGATGCTAGGCTTCGACCTGAACGCTGGCCTCTTCCCCCAGCCTCAGCTATACGACCAGCACGTTCCGCTGAACATGCCTTCGAAGCAACAACCGCAGTTGAATTACAATAAGAAAAACCAGCGTAATAATAGAAACGATAATAATAAACAGTATAAGGGTAATAACAATAGGAACAACAACCGGCCCGCCAATAATAATCCTCCCAATAAAACGGCGCCGGCGGCGACACAGAACAAGTCGGCTAATGGAGAAGCGGCCGCTAAGAAGAAGGAGGAAATGGACGATCTGGCTATGCTCGGTATTGACGCGTCTGACGTGGGCTCGGGTATGTAAATACATTTTACCCCGGGTTGGTTACACGTATAAAGCATTCGTCTCGTTTCTTCCCTTTGAGAAAAAGGTCGGAGTTGTTATAGATTTTATCAAACAATGAATGCATCAGGAGGTGGGATTCTTCGTTATTTAATCGGTATCGGTACCCAAGTCTGAGTTTTGTTTTCCGTATCGTCTTAGTTCTCAGCACCCCCGAAGGAGGCGCTGATCGAGTCACAAAACTCAGACTTTCAGGGGTACATTCAATCTTGATTTATGCAATACTACTGCAAATGTGGGCATGTGTCAAAGAATATTATTAACATTTCTTATGACTGTAAAAAACTTGTAAGACTGTTAGTTATTGGAGAAAAAGAAATATTAACCGTGCCTGATACCAGCCATGAACCTATTTCTTTCTTTAGAGTAACGTTTTTATGTTTCAATAGTAATTTGATATTCCATTGGTTGATGCAAATTGACTAGTAGTGCTAGTAGATGGTTGTACTAAAATCTGTAAAACTTTGCTTAAACTATTGCCATCCCTTTCTTTCCAATGGACGTGACAATCTGTAACAGTAATTTTAAGCAATATTTTGGTTTATAGAATTATAACCGCCTTGTTACATTTAATTTTTGATATTAAGTTTAGTTCATAATCCACTATGCCGAATAATATTATTTTTCTCCACTTGACTAAAAATATACTAACATATTATACCTACATATTGATAATTTCGTTTTATATTATATACGATTCTACCTCGGCAGAATGTTAATCGACTATAGTCGCGTTAAACTCTCGCTGCAGGCTCGGTCATAAGTTATCGGAACGAGACAGCAATATTGCTCTCTCTCTCACGCACTTAGGAGAACGGACGATCCTTTTTAAGCGTGTTTTAAGGTGATTTATGACCGAATTTGTAGCGGGAGCTTATCGCGACTATATATGTTGAGCACTGACCCAGTCAGAAGCGAGAAATTACCGCGACTATAAAATAAAACTAATTGTCAGCGCGGATCGGACTGTTTATTTCCCACTGATTTATAAAATAGTAACTTTGCAAGTAAATTATAATGTATACCGAACTTTAGGGAACCATTTACTTCGCTGATTTCGTCCGCTCAGTCTGAATCTCGCAAATTAATTAATTATTCGCCATCAAAATAATGGTTTAACATGTTATTTTCGATAGTGGTTATAGTTATGTTATTTTTGGACAAAGGTTTTGGAGAGGTTTAGTTCACCGATACGAAAATAAATTTACATTATTGCTAGCGTTGGGTACCTACAGCCCAGATAAAAAAGAAAGGAGTAAAAATGAAGACGTTATGTTTGTCCGAGTACTTAAGAATATTTGTCGACCTGTTATTCCGATAGCATGAATATGAAGTTTGATGGGAACAGTATAATTTTATTTTTTAGACATGTATCTACCTATGTATGTACTCTGTGTTTTATATCAGTGATCTTGATAATAAACATCGTGGAACTTAAACACACGTTTTATTTACTGCCTAAATCTTTTTTTTGGTTATTTTTATTGGTTGTGAGTTCAACGTGAAGGTATTCTATCAATTATCGGTTCCAATAGTGATGTAACAACTTTGCTTACTTTAGAGTTAGATAATGCTGTTTAAAAATACTTACACATTATTTTCTAGCAATAGAAATATTTATTGAAAACCAGACATTGGTTAATGGTACAGTCGCCTGCACTCAGATGGTTACTCTTCGTAATTTTCAAGACTGTTTTGTGTTCACGTCTACTAGATCCGTCAATACTTTACTGCGCGCTTGGTAGATCTCCCTACCTGCCAGACGTGAAAAAAAGTAATGTCAGAATCTACAACTACACCCTAAATAGGTAATTATTAGATTAGTAATTAGACAGCTTCTCCTAGGTGCGTATCTGAATATGTATGAAATTTTTAACGTTGCTTTCATCACACTAAAGACTTACTCATTATAAAATACATAATCATATATTATTATTTCACGATTCATTTTGTAAGAGTTGTTATCAAAGCTTACGTAGTAGGTACCTACCTAATTTGTTATGGACGGAAGAAACGTGACCATACCTACCGCGATAACAGATTTCATCTCACAAGTCCCGCTTATAACACGATTTTACATTGAGTTTAAGTAGAGACAAAAACAATGACTATGTAAAAAATAATGAATACAGGGTGTAAAGAGACCACTCCCGAAAACCCCTGAAGTTTTCGGGAGTGGTCTCTTTACACCCTGTATTCATTATTTTACATAGTTATACTAAAGTACCCAACAATATGATTATCTTGAACGCGAAAAAAAACAGTGGTCTTTTAACACCCTGTATAGTGGTGATTGGCAACTCTGTGGCGAACTACTGTGACTTATTCATGAAGAACGGTTAGGTGGATTAGCCGCAAAAGCGTTACAGACAAACAAACAGATTGAAACAAGAAAACAGGTGTCAGGTGCACGAAAGGAGCCTCTTTGAGGCGCATTTAAAATCCTTTCACCACACTGTTTCAAAAGAAACTAGTGAAACAACACGAACGAACGAACCTGATGGGAAGACTGTACTCACTCACTGTACTTGTTACTTAAGTATGCATTTGTTTTTTAGAAGAAACGTCTTATTAAAATGCCTATGTAGACTGCGGTATACCACCCACCTTCCTACAAGTGGAATTCCCCTGACGAACTCCAATATGAAAATCGTCGCCATACCAATAACATGATGAAACCCACATCTCTCCTGACAACATACTCGCATCGATCGTCCGGTTATAAGTAGCACCTACCTAATCGACAGAAATATCGAAGTTATTGACACAAAATACCATTCTACCTAACATGTATAGTGTGTAGAACATGTGTGTAGACATACTGTGGTACTGAGATTACTACTTGTAATTGTTTTATCATAATTATCTCGATGGGTTTATAGCTGTAAGTATATTCCCCAGTTAGTTAACATAGCATCGCTCAGTCGGTAGCAGGCAACAACGGCACGAGGTATAGTTGCGTCTTACGAGCTCGTACGGTAAGTTGCGTGAAAAATAGTGCATAAAGAAGTTTTACCTTTTTTTTCTATTCCTATGGGATTGTGTTTGAGTAAAAGGTTATGGATCGCAAATGTATTATACTTTTGTTTTTTTTTTTCATTTTTATTACAAAAATGTCGTACTAATAACTTTTAGGAGTCCCTGAATGATGAAACTACATTTTATTTTTAATTCGTGGCGAATTCAAATATTAAATTAATAAAAAATTAAATTAAGGTTCGACGCGTATTATTTTTTCCATTTCATTACATAATAAGAACATTTCCTCACCTCTGTTCTTTCCAGTTTTCTCCCTTTAACGGTAGATAGAGTACTACTCACTTCTTTGTTTGTTCTTTAAACCCTGGTCTCAGTTCCAGGTAAAACCATGTCAGCAGACAAAGTATTCCACTCCCGGTCCGAGGGAATCCCCTCCGAGGGAGTGAAGGACCAGTACGCTGATGGTAAAGCAGCTCGAGCCTGGAACAAGTTTATCGGAGACAGCAACCAGAGGACACAGAACTACAAGGACTTTCTGATAGGTTTACTGAAAAAGCATGGTTGCAAAAAAGTGCTCGACACTGCGTGTGGCACTGGGTAAGCAAGCACTGTAAATTATAAGCTGCCTAAAGCATTCTTCTACTTGGAGTAACTAATCAAACGACAAACTAGATTATCTAAATGACGTTCTTTCGTTTATGAAGTTGTAAAAGTCTACGCTTCTCGTAAAGGGAAACGAACAAAATAACAATAAAAAAAAAATTTGCTCCTCTAGTGGGAGTTACTAAGAGTAGTAGAGCTCTTTGTGAAGGGCTCGTCCGGGGAAGTACTACCACCACGCCTTTTTCTGCCGCCAAGCAGCGTTGCTGTGTTTCGGTTTGAAGAGTGTGGTTGCCGGTGTAATTACAGGCACATGAGGCTTAACATCTGTATGCCTCAAGTTGATGGACGCAATGCAGTGCATCGTAGGGCACGTTCCTTTCGTGCGTGACTTGCGAGGCAATGCTTTGTTATAGGTGATGGTTACCGCTTAACATCAGGTGGGCCATCTGCTTGTTCCATCAGCTAGTTACATAAAAAAAAAAAAAAAAAAGTTGCAGGTAAGGGCTTCGTGACCCATCGCCCTGGTGTGTGCCTACTCGCAGGGACTACGATCTCTGGGTCACGGGGCTCAGCCGTTTGGTGCCTTCCAGGCAGATCCTTCAGACTTTTCGCTGGCCAAAATCATTTAGTCTTAGCATGACGATTAATTATAGGTAGGTAGGTAGGTACTACCTACTAATTTTTTTTTTAAATAAATTACATAAAAACATACTGAAAATAAAACGCCAAATTGCCCAGGTTTATATTGATATCGGCGTTGGCTTCGCTCATTCGATCAATTAGTATTTTTCTTAGGCGGTGGTGTTTAATGTATAAGTGGGTATGTTGTTTCTTCCTCGAGCCTCTCTTATCTTATCACTTCTCCGTTGTCTGTATTTCTATGATCGCAAGTCATTATTTATGTATCGATTCACGCCGTTTGCGTCATCAACCTAATAAGTTAGCAAGGCTTTGTATCTAACAGGGGCCTTGCTCTTGAACGCAATTTCGATTACCTACCTACTCTTGAGTTCAATCCCAAAATCAATTCAATGTTTATGAATATTGTAGAATTAATTGAGTCCAGTCCAATAAAATGCTCACAGCGAGTTGGTTTGATGATGGAATAAAATCTGATCAACGAAACCCGTTAACAAATAGCCCGTTAAGCTGAGAATTGGCACAGATTGTGTTACCTTACCTAGTCAGAGGCAAATCCCAACATTTTAGAAATCGAAGACTGGAGATCACGAAATCTCAGTTTGGGGCGAACCATGAACCATCCAAAATAGAGCACCGCTAATCATTATCTGCCTGGACGAGGAGTATCTTTGCTTTTCTGCTTAATAATGATACCTAACTACTATTGATGTTGACTGAATAGCCTGAATACCTAGGTAAAAATATTGATAGTTAAGTAGGCCAAACTATCAATATTTGTTAATGAATTTATTACACCTACGTATAACAATCAAGCGTACCTGGTGTTTAAGGACCTTTCTGTTTCCAGGATCGACTCCATGATGCTGGTGGATGAAGGCTTCGAGCTGGTATCAGTTGACGCTTCCGACAAGATGTTGAAGCACGCTCTCAAAGCCCGATGGGAGAAGAGAAGAGATCCTAAATATGATAAATGGGGCAAGTCACTTGTTATAGCGATAAATAAATAAGTACTTACTTAGACACAACATTAAACAAAAAAATTCAAACCATGTAATTTGGTTGGTCGAGCCATTTTTCGAACAAGGGGATAAGATATGGGGTTCCAAAAGGGGTAAAAAAAACTTCGTTGCCCAAATATTTCAAGTGAGTTGTCATATTATAGGGGTAGGTAGGTTTGCACATTTCAAAATGATTTTTATTGCTCCGATTTTATGGCTTGGTTTAAAAAAACTTAAACTCTTAAACCGTTACTGACTACTATAAACATTTAGAACTTGCGAACATTTGTCTCAAACCTATTGCCAAACAGTTGCTCATTGATGGCCTACGTTACAGTGATCGAAGAATCGAACTGGGAGACCCTGCCCCGCGACATCGACTCCTTCATGCCCGGAACTCAGTTTGACGCAGTCATCTGCTTAGGGAACTCCTTCGCTCATCTTCTGGATGAATACGGCGATCTCAGGGTACAGAAGATGTGCTTAGAAAATTTCGCAAAGTGCTTGAAACCTGGCGGTCTGCTGTTCATTGACCATAGAAATTACGATGCTATGATCGACAGTGGCGCCACGCCTGGACATTCTATTTACTATAATGTAAGTACCTACCTGCATTATTTATTCTGTGGTACCTACGGCAGCTAGTAACCTTCCCATAATGTAGGTAGGTACAGTAAACTGCGTTAGTAGGTATAACTGACATATTTGTAGGTAGGTAAGGTACCTAGCATGGGTGGTAAGGTCACATCAACCGGATTTCATCAGTTTATCTTCACTTTAATAATACACCAAGATAAAGCAACCGATGTAATCGTGAACTTGCCTGGATAAAATTTACGATACCATAATTCGCTGAGCTAAGATATCTTTTCTTGTTTTGCTGTCCGAAACTGAAAAGTCATGTCAAAAGGTCAATGGCAGTCACTGATAACACCTATCTATCCATTGTTTTGATCGTATGATGTGGGGATCGTGTTCTAGCGGCGGCCTGTCCCAGCTTCGAATGGGTGGACATAAATTATTTCAACATTTTAGGATAAACTTAGACCGTGGGTTCGAGTCTCGCGGCTACTTATTTCATACACTTGCACGCCCTTCTCCCTCGCCGCGTTGCCCACTGCGCTGAGTGAGAATGCGCCCCGTGGCCCCGCGCTTTCGCTTATATTTTTAAAGCGAACTAAAGTTTTTAATTCGTAGTATCTTTTGAATGGACTGTCCGATTTGAAAAATTCAAGAAGTAATCTATAGTTATTGAATCAGTCTTGAATACGAAATAATTTATTTGGAAAAGGATTAATATATAGGTATGGATAACAAGGTTTGATTTTGGTCGGCATTTCAATTAACATTATTACACTATTTACATTATTGAAGTTTTAGAAGGGATTCCAATTTTTTTCTAGTAATAAATATAGCCTATGTTACTCAGGGATAATATAGCATTCTAATAAGGGCCGGTTTCACCATGCTCTGTAAGATTAACAAAAGATTAAAGGGCCGTTAAATACCTATGTAAAAATGTACGCGTTTGACATCTAAGGTTAGATTTAACGGCCTGTTAATCCTTGATTAGTAACTAACAGAGCATGGTGAAATCAGCCAACTGCCCATCGCATCGGATTCATAATTTTGTGTACATTTATGGTTTCAGTGCAAATACCCAGTTGATATAAAGACTTCAGTTCTGGTGGTACGGGGGAAGCCAGAGCTGATCGCTTTAGACTACCTCATAGACACCACGGACGACGGAGATATCAATGAGACCAGGTAAGGGTTTTTATTACCTACAACTTTTTACCTACAGCCTAAAAAGTGTGGGAGTCCGCAGGTGTTTTCTCACTTCACACACACATGCGCCTTTAAAGTAACCACGTATAATAATACAAACGCCTGAAATAATTTCATAGCATTTTGTTTTAAGAGTTTAGTCAGGCGCTTTGTCATTTTCAGTATCATACATTTTTCGGTTATATTTAACTATTATTAGAAATTACAATTAACGTAAATTTGTTTAGCGATCAGTTTGTATCAACCGCATAAAACCTTGTACGAGGTGGCGCGGCTGGAAAGCATGCTTCCCAGCCGATAGTACATAGTATGACAATATCTCATGAACCCGTAAAGTACTTTTTTTTTTGGACGTACCATTACCACAGACATTATAAGAGAATACCATTACGTACATTTCTTGCACATTTGTTTGGACGAACTCTAAAATTGGATCCGTGACGCGTTTACGAAGTATCACGGTTTTTCCTATTCAAAATAATAAAAAAGTGTTTTAATACCAATCTATATATTTTTTGATGATAGTAAAAGCAGGAGCAGGAGTAGGTACAGCAGGAGTTCATATCACAGAACATACCTACTAATATATATCTTCTGTATTCGTCCAGACTACCTACATTTTATATTGATGTAAGGCATACATAGGGGTAGGTGCAAAGCTGTTCAGGTGTTCTTTTTAAAAGTATTGCGTTTGCTCATTAATCACACTTCCTTTGCTTTCAAAGTGATTTCCATGTTATGTATTGAATAAAGAGCGTTTTGATTTTTTCCAGCGAGTTTCGCCTTTGCTACTACCCTCACAAGCTGGACAAGTTCTCGCAGATGTTAGACGAGGCTTTCGACAACAGCGCCACCCATAGCATCTATGCAGACTTCCAGCCGCTGCGGCAGGTGTCGGTGCCAGGGTTCTACATACATGTCATGCAAAAAGCCATGTAAATTAAACTTACCCACTTTAGTGATTGACGCCTCTTCTCCACATCATATAGAGATCTCAGAATAGGTATCTTTTCTTTACTATGGTACCCCTAGGCACATCGACTTGACTTGACTCGACTAATTAACGGTACCTAGTAGGTAGGTACCGTTAAATAGTCAAAATCACACTGAAGTAACTAAAATTGCTAAATGTGAAATAAATTTTGTAAAAATAAAATTGTGTAATGTCAAAAAACCTTGTTTGTGCCTTTTGAAAAAAAGAAAAGAACGAAACTAGACTGCAGCCAACCAAATGTGGTCAAAATCTGGAATATGGGTCTAATATTTTATACATAAGTTTTTGTCATACAAAATATTTTTTAAAGTTATTAATTTTAATTTGTATAAAGAGTAAAATAAACTTATTTTTGTTACAAAAGCATGTGTTTTATTTTTAAATTATGTAACCTACCTATATTTTTATG
The DNA here is from genome assembly GCA_932294275.1 of Chloroclysta siterata. Lineage (NCBI taxonomy): Eukaryota > Metazoa > Arthropoda > Insecta > Lepidoptera > Geometridae > Chloroclysta > Chloroclysta siterata. Next base: position 15,658,863 of record OW028588.1, read on the forward strand.
TGCTATAAATTGAATGTGTAAATACATACTGTACTTTTAAACTTGGTGCGTTTTAGAATAAAATAAGTAATTTTGCTGAAAAGAATAATTTATTTTTTAAGAAATTATTATTATAACATTGACAGAGTTAACTTAGAAACAGAGCCTTAATGGTAAGAATTACATCTAAATCTAATTTCTATAAGGTCTATGAGCCCACAATGATGTTGTTGATGGGAATGTGAATCAGCTTTACAAAGAATCCAATGAAGCCCATGATGCAGAAACCGATAGCAGTCGCAATGGCAATCTTTTGGAATTCTGAAACAAGATTGAGAACAAGATATGAGAATTTAGGTTTGCACTGAAATATTAACATAGAATATCATAACTTAAAAAGAATGCACAAGGGAACTATGTAATTAAATTATGTTATAAAAAACTTGTTAACATGTTCACCAGTGGTAACAACAAGACAGCAAACTTTCATTCTTGCTTGGTCTACAGGACTTCACAAAATCTAATGTCTATAGTCGGTGCCAAATAACGTGGCAATACAGGTCATTCACCAATCTTCACCACGATGTCGCAAAATTCACTTTATGTATCGCTATTTCTATCGTTTTCCATACAAACCAGTCGCCAGACGGTATCGCTCGAATCTCGTGGTACTGGGTGCGTGAACGTCCATGATTGTTTGTCTAGACATGGCAGAAGTTGCAAACCTTTACGCCTATCTACTAAAAAGTGATCCATACTCATATACTCAAAGTTATCCTTGAGATTATAATGTATAAACATTTTTGAATTTGACTACTTACCTACTACACTGTGGTAGGGGCTACTATTATTTCTTCTGTGGTAGTAGCACATAATAAATAAAAGTACAGATACAGAAGGTTCACTCCGCAGATTATTTCAATTAATAAACAACCGTTGCTACGACATGATAAAGCGCAATTCACCTTGCACAGCGATACCTGCCTTACCTCGATAATTGCCTAAATATTCGCCTCCCTTTCTAACACTTGTAACGTCTGTCGGCTCGTGAGTTCGTACTACTTATTCACCTGTGACGTGCGTACGTGACGTAGTACTTAGCTGCCAGGTAGGTAGGTAATGTATGTAAGTATGTATTTAAAGTCGTTTATGTGTAACGAGCTGCTGCCCACGGCTCCTCCCGCTTTATTAAGCGAAAAACTAAGACTAAACTACCTATTAAGGATAGTTTACCTACAAGTAGGTAGGTACCTACTTAATAAACAAACCATAGCAAGTGAGTAGGTAAGTGTCTACGCCTTACCCACTTATTACTCAGAAAATTGGCAAATACTTAGGCTACCTAGAGGCAATATTGTAATTTGTTCTAAAATGGGCCTAAAGGGTTTATTAGTGCAATACAATAATCTACTAAAATACTCATATGTTAATAAATACAAACCTACCTAAATCTATTTGTTAGGTACCTATTTGATAGTATTTCTTACAACTATTAATTTTTTTATACTTATACCTACACCCTAAAATACGTACATTATAATAATCTCGTTTTTATTATAACACCCACTACAGTTACAGAGTACCTACCTATTTATGTGGCGAACGGACCATACCGAGCCACAGTCGTGCACACCTGACGCCACAGTGACTTGAAAGTAAAGGGTCACAACTTAAAATTTCGCCGTTTTTGGGATTACATAATTTTTATTGAAGTTTATTTCGCATACAATTAATGGATTAAGTATAATTTTGAATTTATAATGTTCTCGATATTTAAATTATATTGATACACACAAATCAGATGTGTTTTTGACATGTTTATGTAATTTGGTAATCATAACAATAATATTGTTTTCAAAAATTATTTAAAAAATCACTGGTTTGAAATATCGTCTTATTTTTAAACAAAAAAATACGTGCATAGAACATTGAAAACATCAAATTTCATAATCCCCGATTTTGTATATTTTTGAGTTGTGTTGATTTTCCTCTTGCTTTCTTGTAGCCCGCGTACCACGATAAGCTTGCGATACCGGTTTTGCGACTGGTTTGTATGGAAAACGATAGAAATAGCGATACATAAATTGAATTTTGCGACATCGTGGTGAAGATCGGTGAATGACCTGTATTGCCACGTTATTTGGCACCGACTATAGCTAGAATGACTTTTCTATTGTGGTAATAAAGCCTATTTTCTTAAAATTATAGAAAACAAAACATGTATGCATGCATGAAGAATCATAGTATTCTGTTATGCCTATACCTCACTAAGTGTCCATATTGGCACCACACTGGAGTTTCATTATTATTTCATTTTGTAACAGGGATCAAAAGTCAAAGTCGAAAGTCAAAGTCAAAATGTATTTATTCAATAAAATCACAAGGATCACTTTGAAACGTCTTAAAGCTAGGTGACTCTAGGTGCCAGTTCCACGCGACCAAAGCCTAGAAGAACAGGCAACAAACTTACGGCTTGGTTCCTACCGTTCTTTTGTATGATCCTTTTACAAATGTAATAATACAATATATTATTGAAGTTTAGTGAGGCGTAGGCATACAGAAAAAGGTAAACAAAGGAACACTAGGAACCAAGGCATAAGTTTCTTGCCTGTTTTTCTATGCTTAGTCGTGTGGAACTGGCACTCAGATTCACCTTGCTTTAAGATATTTTAAAGTGATACTTATGATTGAGTTTAATAAATACCTTTTGCCTTTCACTATTAGCACATAAATAATTAAGTTTATTCAAAAGTTTTTAAATACTCAATAGTTCTTTATTGAAAAGTGTTAAGAAATAAAATCAACTTCTATAATGCAGGGAGATTTAGATTAGAAGTCAATTATTTTATTTTTTACACTAAATTAAAAGTAGCGGTTACATTAGTCTAGAAGGTATCCTGGTAGTTCTATGACATTGTATAGTGTGGCTAGAAAGTTTGGTTCAAAAAGTGGAAATCTAACTAATTGCCAGCACTGCTGCAGGCAGGTAGGCATACATATCAAAATATGTTACAAAAAACATTACCCTTTCTGTCTGGTTTGGTGCATCTTCTGACCAATCTGATGGAGTCCTTGGCGAACTGCTTGCCAGGCTCGACGAATTTAACGATTTGATCCATTTCTCTGGAATTAGGACAAGGGAGAGTTAATACTATTTTTCGTCATTTCACTCACTAGATCCAAGATTTTTGATAACAGCACAATAACCTAACACTAGTGTATGCTAATTACTTTATATAAGCCAAGAATATGCATTTATTTTGATTGTATACTAGAAAATAAAGCTAATTTCCACTCACAATTAACGATTTAGCTAGAACGCAAGCAGCAAACGCACAAGCACGGACTTTACTCAATCAAAAACTGACACAAAAATTAAAATTTGACGAAACGTCAGGCCACGTCTTGAAAATCATGGCACGTCATCGAAACACGAATGACGTTCGGAAATATTCAGATTCATTCAAAAAACTAATCTGATCAGAAAATAAAAATTCGGATACTCATATATTTATCAGAAACGTAAGACTTTCTACAAATCAATCGTTCGTTGGAGTTATAAATAAAAGTTGTGTGGTGTGATTAATTAAGTCCAATGTCAAGTATTGAAATACATGTTCAATGTTTTTGGTGCAAACTCACAATAAAAAAAGATGAGACGAAAACAAAAGTAATATTCAGATGTGAGATGAATTTATGTCATAAGAAAAATCATAGCTATGTTTTTAGTTCCTCGATAATTTATTTCTACTCTTTCTGGTCGGACTGTACTGTACCGTAGTACTGATTAAAAAATATGATGAACGAAAGACTAGGCGGTAGTACTATTATGGCCATGGAGGTATGATACTTAGTCTAAGATTATGGCCTTTAGCCAGTTCCGAAAGGGAGGAAATCATTCAGGTAACGTTCGGTTCTTACCCGCATTTCCCACCAATTTATATGGTTGAATGGAGTGTACGTACGTAGGTACGTTACTAGCCATGGGTAACTCACTCAAAAAACATGATCTGCAGCGCATCAGCTCATTTACAGTCTCGAGCCGGAGCCGAACCGCGGTTCAAACGGCTCAGATATCAGGACCAATTTATTTTCATGGTACCTTCAAAGACTTCAAGCAAGCACCGATAAGACTTGGCAAAAGGACTAGACGCCAAAACAAAAAAATACTACGATAAAAATAATTTTGTAGAAAAATAAACGAGTCTAGCGGAAAATAAACAGGAAAAAATCCGAGAATTTGTATGTTAGCAATAACTAATAAATATTGCTAACAATGAACGACGGAATGAAAAAAAATTTAAGTAAAAGTTCTACTATTCAAAATGAACCTTACTTGATTAAACGATAAAACGGAAAATATTTATGCAAATTATGACGAGCCTAGAACGCAAAATATCCTTAAATATGTATGCTAAAACGCGAGTGCATCCACGGGCTGTTGCTAAAACAACTCAAGTTAATAATTGAAATTCGAAACCCATACCATTTAAAAACATGCTTTTCTAAAAAGAACCATAATCCTTCAATTCATCCTAACTCCACTCACTCACCCGTGCAGATATTACTTCAAACGATTCAACGGTTCGAGTACGTAGTAAACCTCCCAATGAATCAAAATAAATATTCTACTCAAACGGTTCAGGGTTCTGTTTATCATAAAACCAATCACATTTTATGAGTAGACCTGAGAACCGCTCCACAGATGACCGGCTCCAAAAATGCAGCATTGGAAATTAGATCTTATTATCTAGACGAAACAATTCAAATTCATTTAGCAAAAATTTTGAGCCGGATATCTTTTTTCTAATATAGACCCTACCTTTCTAGGAATAAAACTTATATTAGGCTGGCATGAGAGCTGTTGAGCCGCCCCTAAAGAAATTGAGCCGGTACTGACGCGCTTACTACGGTATGAGCCGCTCCAAACGCGTACGTCCGACTCCTTCTACCCACGGCTATACGTTACGTAGTACTAGTTACGACTCTCCCCATGGAGGTACTACCTAGTCTAAGACTCTCCCTCTCTTGCATAGATTTATAATACTATAGATTGCCTACGAGCGTATACCCGAGCAAGACGGACAACAAGTACATACAATTTATGGGTTGCCACATCTTACTATTTTCACCCAACCAAGCATAAGCTATGATGTCGCCGCGGCTCCAGTTGTTTGTTTAATTATGTTTAATTAAAGCTAGTTTCTGCAATTTAATAGTTTGTACCCTCCTCTAGGTTACGCCATTTTAATATCTTCTAAGGAATGAGCTAGAAAAAAGCCTACACAGCTCAGTTGGTAGCCTTCTGCGCCGTAGGCCGTGGGTTCAATCCTACCGAGAACAAACATTTGTGTGATGTGATACTAGACGTTTGTTCTCTGACTGGGTGGTTGTGATTTGGCTTATTTTGGGGCTATATAGTGCTGTGTGGAGCGTCTACCAATATTTATAAAAAATAAAATAAAAAAAACAGGGCGAACTGGCACTAAGCTGGCATTTTAGACATTGACATCAGAACCCTAGGCCCCGCGAGCTAGAGTCCTGGATTTTCCTAGTGAGGGGGACAGAGCTAGCTAGTGGTGCTATTCTTCACATTCTACCACCTACCAATAGTTTAACTATGTTACTGCACCAGCTAGGTAATTTTTTATGAATAAAAAACAATTTATTTATTTATCATTGATTTATTTATTCTACATCCCTACTCATCAGAAACCGTAATTCAAAAGGTTAATTTATAACGCGTGCTTCAGTTTTAAATTAAGTAGGTATAAACAATACATCTTAACAGGAGGAAACCAGCTTATGCTAGAGCTGACCATAAGCCTGAGCAATGCCACCACTTTGCCCTGAAGCGCGAAGTGATGGCATTATGAATACAGCTATCCTCAGAACATCACTATGAATATGTCATAAATACATTAAAATATATCACGTGTAAGTACGTATTTATTTATTAGACGATAAATATTTAGTTTGTACATAACAATTTCAGATGAGAATATTTACTTTGAGATACCGTTTATGTTGAAATAGCCCAAAAGTTTTTTAGTCCGTAAGTTTCTTGCCTGTTCTTCTAGGCTTTGGTCGCGCGCGAGGAACTGGCGGTACATTCACCTAGTACCAATTTAAGACGTTTCAAAGAGATCCTTGTGATTGTACTGAATAAAGACCGTTTTGATTTTGATTTTGGAGCTTGGTGACCTGGAGCTTGGTAACCCGTAGCTTTAACCCACCAGCCCAAAGTAGTTGCATCTTTGGGAAATCTGTAAAACAAACATGTTATTATTAGGCATAATGTAGGTATTTAATCATACTACGCGATGGTGGTCTCAGACATAAAATAACTACCAACTTCTCATATGAAAATCGTGAGGAGACTTAAATTATTAAAATGTAACGCAAAGCTAAAAAAATAAATTAAATTAAATTAAAATATATGTACCTACTACCTATACCTATATTATATTTTTTTTCATTATGTACTTAAGTCAAACAAATCTTATTTCTTTGAATAAGGTAATAATAAGTTGCGACATTGTCATTTGTTTTCTAGATTATTGTGTGTATTTGAACTTATCCTAACATATCAGAGTCGAATCCACCCTAAAGTTGTTCGTTTCCCAACATTTTTGGCAAATAGATTTTGTTTTTGTTGGCAGCCCGAAAGATCGTATAACCCAGCCAAATTATGTTTCTATAGAACTGTATCGGTTTGAATAGCCATGTCATTTGTGTGGTTTATAGTAACCTATACTCAATTTTACAAAATAATTAAATTCTAGAAATCTACTATGATATGCGATAGAAAGTAAACACAACCGTTAAATGATTAATTGTGGACACTGTGCATTCTCCGTTTTATAGTTTAATTGACAAATAGAACATAAAAGTGCTACTTACCGAAGGAAGCTTAATTTTCAGTTTTCCGAGCTGTATCATTATCACAGCCTAAAATACTACAATGCACCACATTATAAACTTAACTCTACGTATACTGGGACCTAGGCACACACTATTTTCAAAGAACTTTGGCACTAAACACCTGTAAACTCACAAGCACCAAGCGGTTTGTTTAGCACCAAACTTGGTGCTAAACAATCAAAAACGTATACGCAGAAAGGGACAAAACATTTATATTATATTTCTCTCACTCATAGGTATAATTTGTATTATTGCGTCTCTCTTACTCTTGGTATTATTATTTGATGCTCTATCTATTGTATTCTTGATCTAAGCTCTCTTGAGTATAGGTGTTCTGTGCTCTCTCTCCCCTCCCCTCCCTCCCTCATTCACTGTTTTGTTTTGGTTGATTGGTGTTGTGTGTGTGATGTTTCGTTTCTTTTTTTCAATAATAAAATAAAATACGCAACTGAACAAGCGAAATCTTGTATCATTGAGAGTGAAAATTAAATTTATACTTAAGAATTTCAATCAAGATGTATGCAGTAGAAAAGAAATTCGAGATAGAAATGAAGCTGAGGAAGGTTTGTTTTCGTCATCATGCAGTATCAGTTTTTATTCCTTGATTTAATGTATATTGCACAAAATATGTAGAGTTCGTATAGGTAATGTTACACTAAATCTCTTAGTATTTGGGAAGGATTATTTTGGTAATACTACACAGCGTTCCTCATGCATAAATAGGTACCTACATACAATTTTTTGGCAATGAATACCTACCTACATGAAATGCATGCATGTTTCTCAGGAAATGACGAACATCCAGGAGCTTAAAGCTGCTGCAAATCGAAGCTCGGCTTTGGCCGGCGACGTGTGCAATGTGCTGGGGGCGTGTGAACAACGCCTGCAACAGCTAGAGACAGCCGTGCTGCCACTGTACGGAGACACTGCCAGACTTCAGCACATTCATCAAAGTTTGTACTACTCTGATAACAGCTACTTGCATTCTGCATTCAATATAATAATAAAATGGCATCTATTGTAGCCCTATGCCCTGCACAATAATGGCTGAAAAACAAATACTATAGGTATTGTTGATGATTTAAAAAGGGTGAGAGACAACTGTTCACGCCCCTCTTTATTCACTGCTTATATGCAGGTCTGTAGATCTTAATGAAACACAATAGAATTTTTAAACCTGGAACAAAGATAGGTGTAGCCCCAAGATTTAATTCAGCCGCAATCTATGTTGGGCTGCAGTTAATATTAGAGCACAGAGGTTCAACATATGAACCATTTCCCTTTCAGCTAATTTTATCTCATATTTAAAAATCTACAGATATGGAGCGCACAGTAACAGCATTAGATCATGTGATAAACTACTACATGGTGACCAGAGAGTTAGCAGATCTTATTCAAAATGGGCCGCATACATCATCTACAGACTCTTTGAATATCTATCTTGAAGTAAGTCTCATTATTCCCTTAAAATTTAAAATTATTGGTTTATTCTTAGTCAATTTAGTTAGGTAGCCTATTAAAGTGGCATGAGAACAAGTGCCTCACTAACGACCGGTTTCTGAAAGCTTGTTCAAACCTAATCCAATGTCAAGTCACTTGCTATCACTATTTTATTTGCTGAAATAGCTGAAATAGCAAGTGACTTGACATCCAATTATGTTTGATTGAGCTTTCAGAAACCTAAGTAAGATTATTTTCATACATATTCTAACTTTCAAAAGTAATGCTCATTTGTATTTTTTTGCTGGTTTTCAGGCTTTGGATAAGCTAGCTGAAGCACAGAATTACTTCAACAAAAATAACCCACAAAGTGTTGAATTGGAAAATATTGTAAGTATTAAATGTTATGGATTCTGTTGTTGCATTAAACTAAACTAACTTTATTTTTCAGCACTTAAATTCTCATTAAAAACGTATTTGTTATATCAGTTCTTTGGAAAGAAATACAGAATTGACAAACTGACAGCAGCTTATGATAAGTTATACATTAATTTTGGGCCACATTTTATTTCAGTAAGCTGTGCCCTGTTTTACAATATATTTTTCTTTCTTTCAATATATTTCAGAACCAACTTTACAATAAAGGAGTTAATAATCTAGAGACGGCGTTTGAGGAACTCCTTAATCGTAATACGAGGCCGTTGACGCCGACTATGCTTATGGACATGATCGCGTTGGAAGATGGTATGTTGATGACAAACCCTGTTATAATTGAAGTAAAGTAATTTGTCCACAAGTTTGCCGTCTGTTTTGTGGAAAGTCTCATCATGTTTCATGATATCGTGTTGTAGGTAGGGTTCCACATTCTGAGATTAAGCTTACTGTCTCAAATCGGTCGCTATTCATTCATTAGTGATCAACTTTCAATCCAAACGCTGTGTTCCTGCAAATAGTCCTCGTGGGTTATTGTTCTAAGTGTCTACCTAATTGTTCCAGACTCGAGTGTGGAGAGTATAAGTGTGAGCGGCAGTTGTGTGTCGTCCACTGGTCTCGAGTGTATGCGAGTGGCAGCCGGCTGGCTAAGCGCGGCCGGACGCGCGCCTGCACAGGCGTTACTGCAGGCCAGGTGAGTGTCAGTGAGACCTACAGTTGTGTGTCGTCCACTGGTCTCGAGTGTATGCGAGTGGCAGCCGGCTGGCTCTAGCTAAAAATTACTGAATCAATTTTAACAGCCTTCACAGCTCAGTCGGTAGCCTTACCTTCAATGCTGTAGGTCGTGGGTTTAATCCCCACCGAGAACAAACATAGGCGTGATGAACGTAGATGTTTGTTTTTGTCGGGGTGCTATAATATATTCTATTTATTTATTTAATTTCGGATCCTGTAGATATTGAAACCCTGTAAAAATCATAGCATGATCCTGTAGATGTTAAGTTTTACCAGGTAAATAGAAATATAATATCCTACAAGATTTGTTTGCACGATGTAATCGACGAGTTTCAAAAAATTAATAAGGTATTTTATTAACCCAGGGCGCCGCCGGCCAAGCAGTCGCTACAGGCATTCAAGGACTTTCTACGTTCGCGATCCATGCAGGCTTCGCCGCTGATGGTAAGCACGACAACGCGTAAAAATACATTGAAAAAAACTGAGCCACACTCTTTTGGGTATTCAGAAATGTTTTTACCTTACAGAAAGCAAAACACATACTGAATCGTTCAGACAGTACCAACAAAAGAACAAGCAAACTTCAAAAAGTGTAAGTTCAACATTTTATATTTTAGTAATGTTTTTCAAATATATATAACCAATATAAAATTTATTTCCAAAACTGTCTATGAGTGGGACATTATTGGTTATTGTTGCAGGATCGAGAAGCGTGCCAATAAAATAATGCTAAAAGCATCTCAGACATTAGAGCAATCCACTGGGTTGGCTATTGGACCGCGGAGATCCGTCGTCGAGTCATGTAAGTTTTTTTACTGATTCAGTCCGTAAAAAGTGTTTATTTTAATTAATCCTAAGGATTATGTAGTAGTCTTATAAAATAAGCGAAGCTAGACGCCATTTCCTGAAGACGTAGCCTTAAACCTTGCTCGTAGCGTTATTATCTTGCTCACAATTTGTTACTTTTACAATCTGTTGGGACAAGGTCAATTTCCAAAGTATTTTGACTGTATTTTATGCTTTTGTGGAATGTTTTCGTTTTGTTGCGCTTTCGAATTTGCCAATCTCAGTACGCAGTAGGTATGCAGGAGTTGAATTAAAAAAAAAAATTGACGGACATTTTTGCTTACCTAGACGTTTTACAAATAGACATTTTGCTACTTAGGTATTATACAAACGAGTATTTTTGCATCTACGACGTTTTGCCTACCTAGACATTTAACAATTAAGTTCAATCGTTTTAGTACTTTAAGGGTTCATGAGATATTTGACATACTAGGTGGCGCGGCTGGGAAGGATGGCTTTCCAGCCGCGCCACGTTGTACACGGTTTTAAACGGTTGGATATGATTTTAACTGATCGCTAAACAAATGTACGTTAATTGTACTTCCTAATGATAGTAAAATATAACCGAAAAAATGATTACTTTCAGTATAAATATCAAAACGAAAATACTGATACTGAATATGGCAAAGCGCCTGACTAAACTCAAAACAAAATGCTATCATAAAATCTCAGGCGTTTTTACTGACGTACGTGTGCACGACGCCCGTGCCCAACGCTACCTACTATAGCTTCATCATCATCATTATAGGCCTTTTTTCACCCAGACATTTTGCTCACACAGACGTTTTACAATCCAGACCATACGAACCTAACGAACTATATAACTATAATTATACTATATACGAACTAAGTAAATAGAAAGGAAAACCACAGCCTAAGTAACATACGTCTGTTATCGATTGACCGGCGCCGTGGGCCACAGACTCGGAGGACGCGGCGGAGTGCATGGAGGAGTGGGAGTGCGAGGTGGCGGGCACGCTGGCGCACGCGCTGTGCCGGCTGGCGCGCAGCGAGCAGCGCCAGCTGCTGGGGCTGGTGCCGCTGCAGCGCCTGCCCGCGCTGCTGGCGGCCGTCATGAAGGATTGCTTCGCCCTCCTGGCTGCCGATGTCGAGGTACCTACTACTTTCATTTTGGGACACTTTTAAGGTTGTTTTTTTTTATACCGCTAGCTGATGAACACGCAGCTGGCCCATCTGATGTTAAGTGGTAATCATCACCTATAACGAAGCATTGCCTCGTAAGTCACGCACGATAGGAATGTGCCCTACGATGCCCTGTCCTGCGTCCATCTACTTGAGGCATACATTACACCGGCAATCACACTCTTCAAACCGAAACACAGCGTTGCTGCTTGGCGGCAGAAAAAGGAGCTCTACTACTTAATTGAACTTAATTGAATATAGCGATAGCGAGCGACTCGTATAGCGAGTAATAATGTATAGGTACGTGTAAGTTTGAAGTGCCTACCTAGTAATCAACAGTGATAAAAATATGTCAAAATCCAGTAATAGGTATTGCTTAAAACTTGTCACTTGTCGTGTAGGTACCTACCGTGGTTTTTATGTGTGTTTTCGTCTTGGGTATGGAGTATTGAGAAACCGATGGGTTTTAAGAGCCGTGTGTTACACTGTAATTTTCACTACGATAGCCAGAAAATAAAATAATCCATTAAAATAGGAAACATATTATACAATATATTGATCACCACTTATTCAATTTGTAAATTGAGAAAAATTCTAAAGATTTCGCGCCATTGCTTTTTTTACTTTTTCCGTAGCCGCAACGCAGTGCACGTATTCTACCAAATGTTATTCTTTTTTTATGGAACAGTAATAAGTCGAGGCTTTATATAATATGACTAGCGGCCTGTCCCAGCTTTGCATGGGTGGTCATAAATTTTTTGAACATTTTAGGATAAATTTAGACCGTGGGTTCGAGCCTCGCGTCTACTTATTTCATACATTTGCACGCGCTTCCCCTTGAGTGAGTGAAATCGAACCCCGCGCGTGACCCGTGGACCCGTTAACATTTTTAATTTCGTCATATCTTTTGAATGGAATGTCCGATTTGAAAAATTTAAGAAGTAATCTATAGGTATTGAAACCGTCTTAATTATGAAATGATTTATTTGGATAAGGATTAATACCAAGATACAAATAAAGACCCTTTTCTGGCGGCGGCATTTCAATTAATTTTTTATAATAAAATAACACTTAGACATACAGTTAGACATATGCTGTCGCGACATTTTTTGTAGATGATGACGTGTTCTATAAAATCGTAGTACATTATTTTGTTCTATCTTCAATAGTTTTCGCAGCGCACGCGATGTAAGGTTTTTGTTTTCCACCTTGGGTTACATTATTGAAGTTTTAGTAAGGATCCCTGATTTTTTTGAAAATATAATATAGCCTATGTTACTCAGGGATAATGTAGCATTCTAATGGTGAAAGAATTTTTGAAATCGGACCAGTAGTTTTTGAGCCTATTCGTTACATACAAAAATACAAATGTTTCCTCTTTATAATATTAGTGTAGATAATGTAGCATTCTAATGGTGAAAGAATTTTTGAAATCGGACCAGTAGTTTTTGAGCCTATTCGTTACATACAAAAATACAAATGTTTCCTCTTTATAATATTAGTGTAGATTATTCTACTTTTTTGTTTTCGCGCTTCGACGTCGAAATTAAAAAAAAAACTTTTTCCCCCAGAGGAAGAAATCTGGACTGGAACGCTACATTGACGATGTACCTTCCCTACCTATCATACCTACACAAATTTCTTAGACAATAATAATTTTACTTTTGTATTGGAATATTAAATATGATGTATTCAGCCTTTGCATACGTTAAAGTATTCCAGTGCTTGGTCTGAATACACCCCTTTTTGGCCTATAGGGACTTTATGTTATTCGTATTTACCTGAGATGCCGGTTTCAGGTTCTCGGGTACAAACTTTGCTCGGTTTCGGCTATGGCACTTCGCTCCATGGAAACGCTACGACAATTTATTATCAGTAGGGCTATTCTAAAATATTCTGCAACTTTTCATCGTCTCTCTCGCAGAAATGTAAATTGGTCTCTCTCGTCTTCAACTCTTCTTTTTGCTCATAAACAAAAAAGACCGAATCGATGTTTTCGATTATTGTAAATAGCCCTGCCGGACAGAAAGGTGACGTTCGACGGAGGTAATATAGCCCCGCATGTATCGGGGCTATATTGCCTTCGTCGTTAACGTTTTATATTATCTACACTAATATTATAAAGAGGAAAGATTTGTATTTTTGTTGTTTTGTATGTAACGAATAGGCTCAGAAACTACTGGTCCGATTTCAAAAATGACCACCCATGCGAAGCTGGGACAGGCCGCTAGTCCGTAATAAATATAAAAATATATGATGTGTCACAGCGCGCGTGCGCGGGATCGCGGCGCGCGGCGGCGCGCTGCGGCGCGGCGGCCGGCTGCTGGGCGCTGCGCGCGCGCCTGCTGCGCCTGCAGCCCGAGCTGGAGCGCGCGCTGGCGCCCGCGCCCGCCAAGCCCTACGCGGACATCCTCGCGCTCTGCCAACGCGAGGTAACCCTCCGACCGTCCGCCTCGATGCCGATCTCTCGCCGCTATCGGCATCGAAGCGAGGCACGTCCCACGTGCCCCTCGCTTACGGGCTCCGCGAACTCGACCGTGGCTCATGCGACTGTGCCGTAATTTTACGGATGATCGGGTCGGATATGATGACACGTTCGCGATGTAAGCGGACGAGTGACGATGTGGTCGTGTTTGCGTGCAGTGCGTGCGCGCGCTGGAGGAGTGGGTGGACGGCGTGCGCGCAGACGGAGCCGCCGGCGCCGTGGACGGCACCGTGCACCAGCTCGCGGCTGCCGCGCTGGCGCACTGCCACGCGCTGGCAGCGCATATGCACACTATAGGTAACTAACACTTGCCAAAGTTCAGCCATTCATTCGCCTCGCTCACTCTATAATATTAATGTACCATACTAAGTGATGTTTCATAGTGATACTACAGGATCTGCTCCCCTTATCTTATACAATGAGTGAACAATGTCCAGGGCCGGCGCTGGCGACGGAGCCGTCGTACAGCCGCGCGGCGACGCAGCTGGCGGGCTCGCACGACAGGGATGCGCTCATGCTAGCTGTTTATATGCGTAAGTTCACTTCTTAGACCTATATCCACCCGATGCTGTCTTTGCTTGCAAGCCATTTTTTCGGTCTTGGGCCTTCCGCATCCACTGAGTACATAAAACAAGTAAATAACAAATCGATTTAGTACCTAATAAATATAGTATTTTCTAGGCAAAGTGTTAGCTCAGCTGAACCTCGCACTTCGAAACAAGAGCGAGCAGTACCCGGACGCACTGAAGGCGATATTCTTACTGAACAACACGCTCTACTTACTACAGGTAAGAAGGTATATTGGATTTTTTTGTGTAATATTCTTGTAAGGAAACTCGGAATACTCAAATCTATATGCTATAAACATTACTGGAGTTTCATCCACAAAACTTATTTGTAAATAAATGATTGTACGGATTTCCATAAAACATGGTTTGAAATTCATAATATAATCTTTTGAGCCGAATATTAGCGGGAGATAAGGGAGATGATCATCATCGTCAGCCTGAAGAAGTCCACTGCTGGACTTAGGCATCCCCTAGACATTTCCAGGAAGAACGATTCTGAACCCTCTCCATCCACCGACTTCCCGTGATCTTCACAATATCGTCAGTCCACTAAGTAGGAGGGCGTCCCACGCTTCGTTTTCCCGTTCGAAGAATTTAAAGCTTTAAAGAAGGATTTAAATTAAAGCTTTTGTTTCGGAGCTACACAAACGCATTATCAAGTATCTAGTGTCAAACTAACATGATACCAATTTGGCAAGTGTCTCTTGTGTGTGGGTGAAATCAATTTGCGAACATATTTATCGCCAGGGTCTCCAACGCAGCGGCTTGTTAGACGTTCTAACGTTAGCGGAGCCGGAATGTGAAAAGAATTACCGCGACATGATACAAGAGTACAAAAACGCGTATTTACAAAGGTAAGCAAAACACCTACTGGAGTCCAGAGCTGAGGCTACGTCTAAAGACCTGGATGGAAAGACCTAGATCTAGTGATGGTTAATAAGAGATATTGGGTCCTGCACAAGATTGGTGGCTCAGGAAATATACAACGTGTAACATAATTTACCAATAGGTCATTTTATTTATTTATTTAATTAGAACGGTACACAGACCAATTACACACACAAGTCATAAGGGGGTGTATTCAGACAAGCACTAAAATACTTTGACGTGCACAAAAGATTGAATAGATTGTATTTGAAATTCCCTTACAAAAGTAAAATTATTATTATCTAAGAAATTTGCGCCAACCCTGTTGGTTCCTACCGTTTTTGTGTGTATGATCGTTGTTACTATGTAATATAATATAGCTACGTCTTTGATGGAGGTTATGCAATCCTTATAGGCAGAGGTAATAACATCATATAATGTTTGGACGTACCTCTGACTACTATAATATAGCCCTTAGACGTCCTCAAAGAATCTGGAGTTCGTACTTGGTACCAAGGGATCTGAGGGGATCAAAGTCATGAAGCAGTCTCAGTTTTTTTCTTTTCAGCTTCATAATATTTCAGTCTTATAATATTTTGTTTCTTTCAGTTGGAATAAAATATTATCGTACCTCGTATTGGACGAGACCCTCCCGGCCAAACTACGGGACAAAGACAGGCAGATGCTAAAGGATAAGTTTGCGGTAAGTCATCGTACCTTACTGTGTCGGTGAGCTGTGACGATCGCATTGCTGGGTTCTGATTAGAAGGGTGTGGGTGCCAACTGTCGGTGCAACGGGTACATGATACTTAACACCTATACGTCACAGAGTGATGGCGCCACTGCAATGCCACATAGGGCACGTTCTCGGTGGAGGTATTCCTAATAGGTGGATGTAACAACATCAAATTGTCCTTACTGCCGCAAATATGGTGCACATATTGTCTGCCGCTAGGCCAAACGGCTAACCTCACGTTGCCGCAGATCCGCTGCCTTAACTGCATTGTACGTGTATTCTGAATTTTAACAACTTATTTTTTCGAATTTCAAAAGAAGCGCCCCTATCCGGCTCGCTGAGAATTAATGTTTTTATCCATGCCCGGATGGGGGCGCTTATCGCAAAACGCGCTGGAAAACGATATCCGAATTATAGAATACATAATTCGAAAAAACACGCTGTCAAAACTCAGAATATATTCACAGATTACTTATTCCGAGTATCACTCGATCGGCGTCCGCGCCTTGCAAGCTCGTTTTTACTACGATCGTAGATCCGCGATCAAATAAAAACGCGAATATCGAATAGCCACGTGAAGTGCCACTATTGAAGGCCTATTCAAACCTACGCCCCGTCGCTGGGGGTATGCGGTAATATTACCGTTCACATCGAAGCGGATTTCGCTATCCTTGTGGGAAATCCCTATGCACTTCGACCCACAGCGGCAGCGAATACCGACCGCTCTAGCCGATCCGCGCGGGATGTACCCCTACCCTACCGGCGGCGAATACCGCGTAGGTTCGAATAGGCCTGTATGAGACATGTATGAGACGGGTGCAGTCGTTCAACCGCGAGTGGGAGGAGTGCACGCGCCTGCAGCGGCGCTACAGCGTGCCGGACGCGGAGCTGCGCGAGGCGCTGAAGCGGGACAACAAGCAGGCGCTGCTGCCGCGCTACTCGCACCTGTACGAGCTCGCCGCGCCAACCTCCTTCTCCAAGAACATGGACAAGTACCTCAAGTACACGCCGGTGCAGGTATATCTTATGCTATCCTACCTACTACCCTCCGAGATACAGTTCTTTTTTATAACTATAGTCGCGTTAAACACTCGCTGCAAACTCGGTCATAAATCATCTTAACACTAGTGTTGAGTACACGGCGCGAGCGCATGCACGTTATCGATAAAAAGAATGACTCGGCGAGAGCGCCCGATTGTTGCGCGGTCGGAGAGGTCATGTATCGATAGTTCTTATCGACTCCAATAATGCACGTCTTTGCGCTTAAACAAAAGGATCGTGCCGTTCTCAATACGAGAGAGAGCAATATAGCTGTCCCGTTCCGATAATTTATGACCGAGTTTGTAGCGAATGTTTAACGCGACTATAGTTCGGAGTGCATTGCAAGTCTGATTCGGCCACCAACCACCAGTTATGTTATAAAAAATTCTATATAACTATTACTGCCTACGTATTGTTTATTTATTACGTTTATTTTTTGGAAATAAATGAAGAGTAGTCGAGCATGCATTTTTCTACCGCCGAGCAGCGTTGCTGTTTCGGTTCGAAGAGTGCGGTTGCCTGTGTAATTACAGGTACATGAGGCTTAACATCTGTATGCCTCAAGTTGATGGACGCAGGGCGGTGCATCGTAGAGCACGTTTCTATCGTAACTTACGCGGCAATGCTTTGTTGGATGGTTTGGTTAGGTTACCACTTAATATCGGGTGGGCCATCCGCTTGTTCCATTACCTAGTTGTATAAAAAAATCTACTCGTTTCCCTGGGGCCGTCATATTCACTCTTATTGCCGTTCGATTCTTTTACGACAGAAATCCTCTGCGACAAAGATTGTGGTACTACAACCTATTCTGTTTTTCAGATTGCCGCGCAACTTGATGGTTATTTTGATGAGGCTGCCTAAAGAAGATTACATAGAGCTAGTATGTTATAGGCGAAACTGGTTTAGGTACGAATTATTGAAGCTATATCTAAAACCTTTACTTTTATCCACTGCGGGTAAAGGTCCGGTAAACTTCCTGTAAAATTTAATATTTCGACGTACCTCTGATGTCTAAGGAGGGTACCCTTAGACATCCTTAAAGAGAATCTAGAGTGTGTACTTGGTACTAAGTGATCCGAGGGAATATCTACCGTGCCTGGGGATCAAAGTTGTGAAGCTGTTTTTTTAATTTTCTGTGAATGAAAAATGTAATTCGTATTAATTACCTAAACTAGTTTGAGGTAAAACCCTGTTTATTATTTGTTTAAGAGTATTTAGAATTCTATTATATGTTCTATAAGCCATAGAAATACAAATATATTTATAAATAAAACAGTATAGAGATCATAAATAATTTTATTGAAAATATCCTCTAAATACATACATATCAAATACTACAAGATACATAAATTACAGCTAAACCGTCTCATGTTAATAGTATATTGGTAGAAATGACGGATATATTGAATATAGATGATATCATAGCACTCTGCTTACAATGGTAGGCGGTAAAAATTCATGACAAACCCTCATATTAACCCTATAATTTTGTAAATTTCAAGCCTACCGCTACATAACCGAGCACCTTTGGTGTTTTCGATCTGTTTATGATGACTTAATACTAGGATACCCACTATCAATATAAATTAATTGGGTGTACGGACTTTTCAGTTAGTAACCATACGTATGAAATTACTTGAAAAATATGCAGATAATAGAATCATATTTTATGGGAGTTTTAAGAATATCGGTGAAAACTAGCAACTTCTATGTTCTATTTCAAAAAGTTTTAACTCTCGAGGCCTAGTCACCTGTACTACTGTTAATTTATAAATTGGGTCCATGTCAAATTACACATTAGCCAATTTTGTGGCTAGATTGAAATCTTATTGATACCTACACTGAACTACAGTAATTATAATAAGTATGCATAATAACAAGAATAAATTAAATCTTGGTACTTGGTGAGCGGTGAGCGGTGGTTTCTGCCACTAGGACTCTGATGGGCCGTTTTTGCAAAATTACATCTCAAATCTAATTACTCGTACGTACCGACAATAATTATGCAATGCCAGTAGAAACCTTCCTTCCAGAAAATTAAACGATTTAAGTTCATAAAAATATGTCATTAGTAATTATAACTTAAAGACTTGGTAGTAATTATAACCAAATTGAGATTTGTTCATATAAAAATGACTGTGAGTTAGCACATGTGTAGTAGATTGACCATCTCATATTTCTGGCTCATGGTAGGCTTGTGGTTGTCTGTTCTGGCGTGGTTTCCGCGGTTTCTTCTTTTTCTTCTTTGGCCACTGTAACAAACACTACGATGAATCACATTTCTTTTTAAGCAAAGTAAAAATATATAAAACTACCCACAAAATCATAAAAAAAATCTTACTGAAGAAAACGAAAGCTTGTGTTCATTCTGAGCCATTGTTCTACAAAACAATTCACTACGAAATAATATAAAGCTTGTTTATTACTTAGGTACAAAATTATAACATTATAAATAAAAATAAAAAAAACATTGATCCACTAGACGTAATTTTTTTTTTCATTCTTACAAAAGTGAACTATTTCCATCTTTTATAAATAGTAAGTAACAGGGGTTATTGTACAACCCAATAAACGGGTTTTAAAAATAACAGTAATAGAAAATAGGTAGATTCTTGAAGACTGTAATGATGTAAGTCTCGTTCAAATGATAAATCGGTAACAAAATGACAGACAGGCAGGCCCGTGAAGCTTAAACAAACAACATTTGATGGGAAAATTTTCTAAATACATTCCAATATAATTTATAATATTATATTATATAATTTATTTTTGTCAAATCTAGAAAAAACCTTGAACATCCCAACAGTGAAGGAATCATCTAGAATCGAATTTAGCTTTATGCTTCGCTTCGCTCGTTTGTTTATCGAGATAACCCCGACTTTGAAATGGTGGAAGACGATAAGCTTCTTTTACAGACATACAAACGCATGCAGAATAAAAACGTCACTTCGTTCTTACATCGTGCATAAGTACTAAAACTAGTAAACAATATCTTTCAAAATGTTGAAATGTGCGAGCGAGAAGTTATTTGACGGCTGTCAGCCCCTTAAGTCGTTAATATAAGAAACAAAAGTCGCGTTCTTAGTAAATGTATAAACTGTAGTTTATATCTACAGATCTAACTACAATCATAGCTCCAATATGCTATAGATTCATACAGATGTTTTTAACTCCTGGAAACAAATAACTTTGCTTGATGAAGGAATCGAACCCTTAGTATCTGAGGCCCCTGCCGTCAGCTTAGACTTTCTCGGAAACAAATTGCAGATCAGACAAATATTTGTTTGATGTGGGAATCGAACCCACCGCCTTGTATATGTGGCACTAAGCCGTCAGCTAAGCCTTAGCTGCTTTTGGCTAAGGTTTAGTACTATAAAATTGTCCCAGTATTTGTAAATACCATCATTAGGCATGGACGGATTCAAGGATCCATGTTATAACAAACTATAGAAGAAAACAATGTAAAAATAAAGTTGAATGTTCTTATTGCATATTCAAGTTTACTTATTTGTACTCGTGATTCCAAACTTCTACAATCGACTTCAGAATAGTCCGCGCCAGAAGAATAACTTTCAACCGTTGATCTAAAACCTTGTAGAAATTGTCATCGTCATTCGTTTTTTTCTCTCTTTCCAAGACAGAAAACCTTAACGAATCATCCAATTTCCTGATTGAAAATTATTTGCTTCGTCGCGAAAATTTGATGAACAGTTGGTCCTGGATCCGCCCTTGCCGTCAAGATTAGAGTTATTTGCTACGTCACCGCTCGCGAGGCTCTATGCCTCGCAGCCTTTAGGTTCGAGGCAGGACGGCCAGTTTTTGAAGATGGTTTTGGAACTACCTTTGATGTGCCGGCCGCATTCGTCGCACCGCCGTTCGACTAATGTAAACAAAATAATTATCAAATCGAGTCAATAATCTGATCAGTGTAAATATTACCACATTTTCAGAAATTTCTGATGTCCTCTCTCCGTCGACGGCAGAACAAACATACAAACTATGACAAACATACAAACTGACCGCCGAACGCTATCTGTAGCTAAAAATGGCTTAAGAGCTGATTTCACCATGCTCTGTTAGATTAACAAAGGATTAAAGGGTCGTTAAATATGTCAAAATGTACGCGTTTGACATGTAAGGTTAGTTTTAACGGCCTGTTAATCCATGATTAGTAACCGACAGAGCATGGTGAAATCAGCTCTTAATTTATTCTTTTATGTCATAAAAAGGCAGGTTTAACGCCATGTTTAACTTTAGATATCGTTAGAGGTTCGTTCGAGGTATCGAAATTCAGAGAGTTCTTTCTATGTGGTCTTCTTCTTGTTAAATGTTTGTTGTTAAAGGCTGTTCTAACGAAAGACCGAGTAAGTGGCATCTTGTTCGTTACCTGGGACGGTACACTGTTACCTGTCTGGTTTCCTTTAAACAGTGTTCTCCACATACATAATAGGTAGTTTAACTTTGCGTTGTCTAACTCATGTGTATGAAAACTTTACCAATACTGCAATATAATGAGTGACCAATATTTTTGTGGAGTTAAATCTTTCGCCTTTGGAATCCAAATTATCCGGAGATTGTCTCACCAGGATACTTACTTTGTTTTTCACTAGAACAGCCGGTACCCAAAAACAGTAGTCCCAAATATGTTTTGATAGTAAACTACATATTTAATATGTAACCCCACACTAAGGTTCCCCTTTTTCTTCATAAAGTGTCATTAATTCTTTCGAAACAGTGTGATGAAAGGATTTGAAGTGCTCCTCAGAGAGGCTCCTTTCGAGCACTTCGTACATGTTTCAGAATATTTACGTTCTACGACATGTCGATTCCTCACGATGTTTTCCTTCATTCTGTACACATAATTTTTTGAACAGAAAAAACTCATTGGTGCACGACCGGTCTTGAAGCCACGAGCTTTGAATCGGAAGGCAAAGCCGCTACCACTAGTGCTCTCACTAGGTTTCTTGTGTCGTGGATATCAGAATCTACGAGTGCCATGGTTCTACGACACGGAAGTAATGGTTACAGATCATGCAAACATTTGTCTCGCTGCAGGAATCGAACCCACACATCTTGCGTCTCAGCCGCCATGGTCGTTTATTGAAATGGTAGACTCTTAGAACACGCCTGCAGAAAGATAATTTGTATGAAAATGGCATTAGCTTGACAGATGCTCACGCCACACTTTTTTTCCATTAATATTCTGCTGATTTGCCATCTGTCTTTGTTGACAATAATCCAATTTGATGTCCGTAAATTGGGCGTTGTATATCCGTAAATTTGGCGTAGGCCTCGCCACACTAATGTCATTTTCATACAAATTATCTTTGCACAGTACTGTTCCGCAAAAATATGGTGGAACTTGTCTAGGCTATCGGTGTTATCCGGGTGATTTTGTTGGTTGGTGGGTGAGTTGCCAGTTTGATATCCCAAATCCCGCGCAGTTTGTACAACTTCTAGCTTTTTATATTCATAAATATTCAAGATTCCAAATATCAACGTCGTTTGACAGTTAGCAAGCCCTTGTTCTAGCAAAAATCGTGGAAAAACATATTGAGAAAAATGTGATATTGGACGAATCATGCATATTTCGGAGTGACTGTACAAACTGGGCTGGATTCAATAGCCCGTGAGTATGTGATGAGCAGATGAGAGGCGATAGTTACCTTGATCCCGTGCGGCGGCAGTTTCACCTTGGCGAGAGCGGCTGTGATCTTCTTAGCCGCCTTCACTTCTTTCTTTTTGGGCGTGAAGGCAAGCGGCAGCATTCCTCTTGATCTGTCAAAATCGTATCTTATTTGTTTATTAATATTCTACTATTTACTAACCGGTATATATTTCAATGAGTTTACTACATTTTAAATGTATTATCTATTTTAATTCCCCCCGTGCACTACCATCTTTTCCCACAATACACCGAGGTTATCTGAAGGATAATGCTAATGCATTAAGTTGAAATGTGCATAAAGTATTTTCTATCTATCCATAAGTTCAGTGATTTTATATCATTCGAAATGTTGAAATGTGCTCCTTAATCACATTTGCTCAGTAACTCCACTAACTACCGTGCCTTCAGACCTGAACACAGTAATGCATGTGGTTGGTCTACCAAGATGGAGTTGATGTAGTTTTAGCAGGAGAACATCAGAACAAGAGTCAGTTCAGCATTTTCCCCGTAAAAAAAAGATAAAAAAGGAGTGGAGCTCACTTGTGGTACGGTAAGAGTACGGGCGCCAAATCAGGCGGCGTGTTTGCGTAGATAGCCTCCTCCGCGTCCGGCATGTTGATATTGTCGCAGCGCAGGCCGAGCGTCTGTGCGCCGGAGCCGCGCTCGTGCGCTGCCGATAGGCCCTTGGTGGTGTACAGCATGGCGTTGGCACCGTGGCTCATCTGGAAAGCAGTTTATCATATTTACTAATATTTACAATGCCGCTAGACTATTTTTGATGATGATGATTTTTGATGTTAGACTGCGACTGAAATTTATGTGATTGCTTTGTCAATGTTTGTAAGAGACGGCAATGGCTTAAACATTGTTTTAATTTCAGATTTTTAAATGGAGTCATTACACATTTTCTATAATCTATTTACTTCCAGACACACGCAGGCCCAATAAAACCGGCCGATTCCATTCTGGCATTAAATATATTTTCAACTGAATAAGGAGGAAAGGAAGGAGCCTCTATAAGGCACACTTAAATCCTAGCGACACGACAAAAAGAACTGAATAAGAAAGCATAATCAGTGCCAACATCGACACAAACTTTACTAGGTTTCACGATGTTGTCAAAATGAAAACTGTTATTATAAATTTTGTTCAAAGTGATCCTTGTGATTGTACTGAATAAAGACCGTTTTGATTTTGATAAATAAATAAATATTGATCGACTTTCCAAACAGCACTATCTAGAACCAAACTAAGCCAAAGCTTGTAATATGGGAACCAGATAGCTGATATAATACATACAACGTGTAACATAATACCTCTATAAGGCCAAAGACCAAGAGCTGTGAATGGGGCTGCCTCATGGTGTGTTTGGTTTCATATCGGAAGAAAGATTTTCAGGAATCAAAACCTTCTACAAAAGTCGGATAACTTAAGTCGTTCGCCATGACCTGTAGAATACCCCGTTTCCTGTACCCCAAGTATGAGTTTCGTTGCGAACATAATAGTTCCGTATCGGTAGCTCTATCGCGTCTTAATACAAAACCCGCAACGAACACGGAACACAAACGAAAAACCAGATATGGTAAACAAAACTCATACTTCGGGTACCGGTTATAGAGGTATTATATGTTAAACGTGACGTCAAAATTCAAAATTCAAATTCATTTACTTAACGAAACATGGGTTACAGAAAGATCATATGTTGGATTGTGTAGGGTCAGCCATGATCAACTTTACAGTATGCTAAATGTAGTTATAAATATAAAAAAAAAGATTAAATTTAACATGTCAAAGTTATAGAAAAATACGTTGGTTAGGTATACTTTTCTTTTAAATAAATAAAAATAAACGTATATATAAATATAAAAGTACTAAACGGCCTGTCCCAGCTTCGCATGGGTGGTCATACATTTTTTGAACATTTTAGGATAAACTTAGACCGTGGGTTCGAGCCTCGCGTCTACTTATTTCATACATTTGCACGCGCTTCTCCTTGAGTGAGTAAAATCGCACCCCGCGCGTGACCCGTGGACCCTTTAACATTTTTAAATTCGTCATATCTTTTGAATGGAATGTCCGATTTGAAAAATTTAAGAAGTAATCTATAGGTATTGAAACCGTCTTATTTATGAAATGATTTATTTGGATAAGGATTAATACCAAGGTACAAATAAAGACCCTTTTCTAGCGGAGGCATTTCAATTATTTTTTTATAATAAAAGAACACTTATTGTGACATAACTATAATAGTTAGACATATGCTGTCGCGACATTTTTTGTAGATGATGACGTGTTCTACAAAATCGCAGTACATTATTTTGTTCTATCTTCAATAGTTTTCGCAGCGCACGCAATGTAAGGTTTTTGTTTTCCACCTTGGGTTACATTATTGAAGTTTTAGTAAGGATCCCTGATTTTTTTGAAAATATAATATAGCCTATGTTACTCAGGGATAATGTAGCATTCTAATGGTGAAAGAATTTTTGAAATCGGACCAGTAGTTTTTGAGCCTATTCGTTACATACAAAAATACAAATGTTTCCTCTTTATAATATTAGTGTAGATAAACATACGTCATGCGCCAGCACGTACGCCCCGGGCAGCAGGTAGCGCAGCTGTCCTAGCGCGGCGTGCAGCGCGCCGGCCAGCGCGGGGCGCGCGTCGCCGCGCGCAGCGCTCAGCTGCTCGCCGTTCAGCTCCTCGATCACTATCACCTCGCCGCTCTCGTGGTTCACGCGCACTGGGAAACGAATACCATCAAATAAGGAGTTGCCCGAAATCCCACTTCATAAAAAAAGTGTATGATACCCGAAAACTGTTTATTTTAATTTAAACTTTCATTTATTAGATCTAAGCTCTGTTGTTGCATGAAACGACCCGAAATAAGACTAAAATTCGTATGGAGATTTATGATGTATCACCGTATGTCGGTAATTGACTACACACCGCAATTAGTGGGTTCTGCAGTGAGATTGTCTTTTTAAGACAAATTTTGTGACGGCCCCCACCCGTTGGACTACCCTTATTATGAAGATCGCAGGAACTGGGTGGCTGGAGAAGGCTCAAAATCCTCCTTAAATTCTTCGTGAGAAATTTTGAGAACGCCCATATCTGGATGTAGGAGCTTAAAAACTCCGTAGACTTCTTCGGAGTCTACCGGCTATAACCAATAACCTCCGTCACCGAATTGATAATCAGTTTATAGTTGTTCGCTTGATCTATAGTAAAGACTACTACTGAACATACCGTTGACAAGTTGTGCTAGTGGACGCATCATGAGCGAGAGAGTGAGGGCTCGGATCTTGCTCTCGGATTGCCTGGTGCCTCCTAAATCTGGCTGGAACTCCACAATCGGCTCTAAAAGAACTTCGTTTTCACCTTTCTGTAATTTAAAATATATTTTATTTCCATTGGCAGAAATTTGGATCAGAATGTCTATTCCGACTTTAGAAAACTTGTTGTTTCGACTTTCTTATTCCGCTTTTCCAGGCGCGCCCCTGTCTGGCGTGAAAAAAACATTAGTTCAAAAATTAAGTTGTCAAAAGTCAGAATAATCCCTCAGTTGTGCAATCTGAATCGTTTGCAGTTACATCGACTTACTCTGACTTTATGTGAAGAGTGCACGATAATATCGAAGGCCCCATTTGAAGTCTTATTCTTGAGTTGCCACTTTTTAAATGATCTCGGAGGAGGTACATCGAACTTAGTACCTGAAAGAAAAAAATATGTAGTTATAATTTTTTGTATCTAGTATAGCCATCGTCGCTTCTTCGAGCTTACGGGATAGAAAGATTCTCGAGTTGAGACCACACACAGAAAAGTGAAAGATGGCCTCCGACTACGTGGAAATGTAATTTGCTGTGGATGCTCTACAGCAAAGATGATGGCACGGATGGATAAAGAAATAACAATAAACTCAGTAGGCTAGTTGTCTTAAAGATAGTGTTGCGCCGGACGCCTAGCAATTTGTATCGTTATTTATCCTGACGTATAGGTGTTTTCAGAAGGCTGAAATATCTTTTCAGTCTGTGCCAGATGAGGCTATGTCACCTCCCAGATGATTGAAATTTCGACATGGCAATTGGCATGGCATGGCATTGCCATGGTTTCCAGGCGCCTGAAACAAGTCGGATTCGTTTTCTGGCATTTTGGGAAGCAACATAGCTTTTTCATTTTAATTGTTTTTCTAGTGTTATTTTGAGTTGTGTTTTAACCAATATTACTTGCCACCATATGGTCTGACTTGACTATAAAATATTTATTACAAACCACTTGACACTGGCAAAATTGTCTCTAGAATGTCAGACGGGTGCCATAAAAAGAAAAGAAGAATATGAATCAAAATATGTCAAACTGAAAGCCATCTCGATAGCCAGACAGCATAATCGGCCCCCCAATTAAAATTAGACGAGAGCATGTCAAATTTTAAAGAAGTTTAGATCTCCGACTTTTTGTTTTTAGTCTATAACAACTTGACATTGGCAAATTCGTGGCAAACCCTATCGGCCACTGAACAGCCACAAATGAAAGAAGAAGAAGAGTTTAGTTGAAGGGTTTGAAGAAGTCTACACTACTGAGAAAATTTGTAAAAGTACTTACCCTTACAAGTGCAGCTGTTAACTCCAATAACGTTATAGAAAGCCTCTTTGGGCAAAGTATTTGGATTTTTTAATGTCTCGTTCTGTAACAGCAACTGCTCAGAGCTGGATAATTTCCTGTCCCTACCTTCGTTGGTTCTAATGTGGTCTAATGTGTCATATAAAGTTCGCGTTGCGTCTACTTGTTTCACTTCGACTTGAGGTCGTAATGTTACTGGTGGTGTAGAGCTTGTCTCACCAAATACACTGTGAGATTCTATTCGTGACGTAACCATCTTCTCTGTTTCTTTCGTTTCACCTGAAACGTCTCTCACTTGTCTTTCTTCTGTGCTGTGTAGTTCAGGACAGTCTATTGTTAAGGAATTGTCAGAATCTGAGTCGTCAGAATCCGTGTCATTGGTGTTTGTGAAATGGAATATGTTCATCTCAGCATCTGACGAACAAACGGATAGTGTAGAACCGCGTGGGTACTTTTTCGTTCTTTCTGTCATCTCTTTTCCCGATTCTTCGTCAGTATCAGAAGATTCGAAATTTAATGAACGGCGTAAGTATCGTTTAGTTCTTTCTGATAGGTTTAATGATACCTCTTCGATTGATTTATTAGTTTTACTTTCCTCTTGCGAACGCGTAGATAAGCGTCGACTTCGTCTTAGGGCGACATTTTTTGTTACGGTATCTTTTTGGTTATTAGTTTTCTTTTTAGGTGGGTCTTCACTTTGTTCTTCTTGTAAACGCGTAGATAAACGTCGACTTCTTCTTAGGGCCACCATTTTTGTTTTGGTATCTTTTTGACCATTTGTCTTCTTTTTGTGTGGGTCACCACTTTCTTCTGGTTGTAAACGCGTAGTTAAACGTTGACTTCTTCTTGGGGCGACATTATTTGAATTGGTGGCTTTTTGTTTATTCTTTTTCGTTTTGTGCGGGTCATCACTTTCATCTGTTTGTAGACGCGTTGATAAACGTCGGCTTCTTTTTGGGGCAACATTTCTTTTCGTGTCTGTGATTGAGTTATCAGATTCATCTGCAGTTGCGCAAGAGTTCCAACCACTTCGGGCGACGCTATTTTTTTCATTTGATTTTGTTGGGACTTTTTTGTTTTTTGGTTTTGTTTCGTATTTTGGTTTTTTACTGGAGCGCCGATTATGTATGCGGCTGAAGGTATTTCTTTGACATTTTTTTATTTTTGGTTTCTTGGAGATTTTTTGTCGGCGTGCAGTTGGCACTGCGACGTCATTATTGAACCCTAAGATAACCTCTTCACTGTCAGACCCACTGATACTTGAACAATATTCAGAGGCACTAGCTTTAGTATCACTGAGTTTCGTCTTGCTTCTGCGGGGAAGTCTCCCTGCGGGAAGGTTAGCGGGTCTGTTGAACCTGCTATTTCTGAGGCACGGTTTTAGAGGGCTTTTTTCAATGCTTTGCTCACTTAAAGGATCGCTTAAGCTTATTTTTCTGCTATAGGTCTTAGTGATCTTCCTGATGGTCTTATAAGAGTCTAGAATGTTATCAGTAGGCTTAGCCTTATGTTCACTAGAAACATGTTTTTTGTGGTCATGTGTTGCATTCGCTATTTTCTTCTCCTTGGCATTGTTAAATCTGTCGGAAGTGTTAGGGTCTGGTTCCTCGCCGTCAGAATCATCGCCAAATAATTCACTGAAGCTTATCTTCCAAGGCTTGCTTTTACCGCTAGACTCAAGCTTATTGTATTCAACATTTTGGACAGGTTTATGGTCAGCAGCATTAGGCAGAGTAGCATTTGTGGTTTTAATCTTCGATACTGCGGGTGTATTGTAACTTGGCTTCCTCTCGTCTAGTTTAGGTATGCTGTCAATATAATCAATAATCCTGTTGTCACCAGGGCTTGACTGATCACTGTCTGCTTCGTCAATGCTGACTTGAGAGTCTTTTACGCTTAATAGTCGCCTCTTTGTACTTTCTAGGGTTTTTGGTATTGACTGGAAATAATTATGCTCTAGGTAGACTCGGTCTAACAGTGACCTGACTCTCTTACCAGCACTAGGCCCACTGACTGGCTCTCTCGAGGTCAGTTCATTACCGCTACTATTTGCTAAGCCAGTAGTTAGTGGTGACCCACTATCGCTAAGCTTCCTCTTGATCACAGATTCTTTTGAGACAGCTTTCTGTTCGCTTACTTCAGAGGTATTAGTGTCTCTTGCCATAAGTAAATTGGAATTGGTTGGTTCACTGGTCTGGGTTACGAGCAAGCTTGGTTTAATATGTGGTATGTGCTCAGTTGGGCTGTTGCTTACTTTACCTGTCGCAGGTTTATAAGAGCAGGCTCCGGCATTGGTTTCAAGTTTCGTGGCTGGGGAAGTATGATCTATGTTGGTCTCCAACAAGATAGGTGTCACATCATTGGCCTTCAACTTAGGAGAAAGGTCTTTGTCCATCTCTATCAATCTTGGAGCATCGCCATGATTAGCCTCGTCAGACTTTGTGGCAGTGTTTTTATTCATCTCTATCAATGTTGGATCAACGTCATTATCAGCCAAATCAGACTTTGAGGCAGTGTTTTTGTCCATCTCTATTAATTTTGGAGCAACGCCTTTATTAGCCTCATTAGACTTTGAGGCAGTATTTTTGTCCAACTCTATAAATATTGGAGAAATGCCTTGATTAGCCTCATTACACTTTGAGACAGTGTCTAACCATTTTGTATCAACGTTTTTATTAGCTTTGTCAGACTTTGAAGTAGTGTTTTTGATCGCCTCTAACAATGTTGTATTGGCGTCTTCATTTGTATCACATAATGTTGGTTTGACGTTTTTGCTGGTGCTGGGTGGTGAGTATAATTCCCTGCTATGATCAAGATGGCCGTAGCCTGGGGTGGCAAATTCATTATTACTGTTTTTTGGGTCGGAGGCGTCATGTCTACCACTAGGTTCTGAAATGGTTTCAATAGGGTCAGCAATTATCAGTCGCTCATTGTCACTGCTAAAATCATCATCGCTTTCATTAAAATTGTAGTCATGATGATCATCATCCACATTATTAATCTCGGGATGTTTATCAGTAGTTTCATCTACCAGGAGTGTGTTAGGTTCACTCCGGTCTACTAACTGTTTGTCGAAATCATCATCTTTATTAGTGACTTTGATTTTTGTAACATTCACTGGTTTGGCGGTTTTAGTGTTGGCGTTTTGATGGTGTTCAACAGGGTCAGCAATTATCAGTCGCTCAGTGTCACTGCTAAAATCATCGTCACTTTCATTAAAATTGTACTCATGAAGATCATTAACATTATTAATCTCGGGCTGTTTTTCGGTAGTTTCGTCTACCAGTCTATCAGATTCACTGCGATCCACTAACTGCTTGTTGAAATCATTTTCTTTATTACTGACTTTGATTTTCGTATCATTTACTGGCTTGACCGTTTTAGCGTTGGTGTTTTGTTGGTGGTCGTGTTGCGCTTTTGACCTGCAAATAATAACAATAAAACACATAGTAGTTTTTAAACTCTCGCGATCATAACACATATTTAAAAGTATTACACGGGTATTTATCGCGTTTACCTTTATTATTTTCCCGACGTTTCGGCTATGTTGCAATAGCCGTGGTCGCGGGTCAGTCTGCCCGCGACCACGGCTATTGCAACATAGCCGAAACGTCGGGAAAATAATAAAGGTAAACGCGATAAATACCCGTGTAATACTTTTAAATAAATAAAACACATGTTTGAAGTTAGTATGCGGTATTTCTTTTGTGATCACGTTTAGAGTTGGGAGTTTACTTACGGTGCGAAAGTTTCTCGTAGAAGATGCTTGTAGGCGCGATAGGTTCGTTGGGCCGCACATGTTTTTTGGATAGCGAACTCGTTACCCAGCACAACTACGGTCCTAGTATCACCATATTCTGTTGAAAAAAGTTCATTTTCATGGCTGAATTTATCGACTAGAAGTCTTTGGACTCAGTCTAATACAGACTGTATTAAGTGTCTCATATTCTTTTTAGTTCTATTCTATTTGTCATTGGAATGAATAAAGTTCTATACTAACCTGGACTTACAACCTGAATGACAGACACGGGTATGTGCCATTTGCGATCCGTCTCGAGTAAACAATGCAGTGCATTCTCGCTAGCTATGACTGAGCAATCGTGCGAGTTCGCGAAGTTCGCCAGCTCGCGGTGGATTTCGGACAACGGCAGGCTTGACATAGAGTCCTCATCTGGAAATATAATGTTCTTATTACTAGTAACTTATGCACAATAAGGAACTACAAACCACACATCGTGGTCACTGTAGCTTCTGTATTTTCTTCTTTAAATATATTTAAAGGAAAAGTCCACTCTTTCGCTAACGAAGTTTTAGTATTTAAGTCAGGCTATTGAAAAAATAAATGAAAAACTTATTCATTCAAATCAGGATATCAAATTTATTCCAAATACTCTCATTTTGTGCTAAAACCTCAACATAAGTATTCTATCAGCTATTTGGTTCACCACACCTTTGCTTAGTTTGGGATTAAAAAGCACTGTTTGAATATTTCCCCAAATTTATATTTTTTAATATATCTATTAATCTTTAACAAAAACTTACGAGGCAGCATGAATTTGCAAATATGTTCTATGCAGGGCTCTGGCGTTGGACATGTGTCCAACAAAATGCTGAGGGGTTCCTCCATCACCTTTGGATAGTCTGCTATTGGCAAGTCTTGTACATTTACCTGAAAAAGTAAACACATGTAAAATTTACATTTCAAAACCATTCATATTGATAGTTTTTTAAATATGCCTGCTTAATGGAAAGTGTCAGCACCTTGAAAAATTTTTTTACACTATTTGCTGATGGAACAAGCAGATGACCCCCTGATGTTAACTGGTAACCTATAACAAAGCAATGCTCACAAGTCAGGCATTGTAAGAATGTGCCCACAATGCACTGCTCTACATCCTCAATATGAGGCAGACGTTAAGCCCTATGTGCCTGTCATTTCACCAGCACATGCTTCAACCCATCTATTTATTTATACAATTAACTAAAAACTTACATTCAACAAATTAGCTTTATGCTCCAACTCAAATGAATCATTGTTATTCTCGAGCGGTATTTGAGCTGCAAGCACAAAGTTCTGAGGCCATGATTTAACCTCATGCGCTCGCATCTTGAACTCTGCCTCATAAACTTGTTCTATTATGGGTTTGGGACGCAGTGCTTGAATACAGTCTCCATTGAGCCATAGTAATTTCGCCCATTTCAGGTATTGTTGTTGCTCTGTTTCATACAACTCTTTGATTTCCTAATGGTAGAAAGAAAATATTTAATACACAAATAATTGGGAGGGTACACTTTTTTTTTATTGGCAAACAAGTTTAATGCATTTACATTTACATAATAAGCACATTAAAACTGTATGTGTACATAATAACATAATAACCCTATAACCAAAGAAGCAGGGTATTCTACAGGTCATGACGAACAACTTTTGTTCTTTGCCTCTTTAAACTTTCCTCCAAAATGAAACTACCACAACATGACACAGCCCTATTTACAGCTGTTTTTCTACCTTTAATTATTGTGAACTGTAAATAATTAGTAAATGCAAATAGCGTATGTATGTACCAAGGTCACATACCCATAATCGGAGTTGTTCCAAATTTCTGAGACAATATTTATTTAACTTTTGTATGAGAATTTAAAAAACAAAGAATTCAAACTTTGAACATGTCAAAGTATTCCAGTGCTTGGTCTGATCACTTGGTTTTTGGCCTTATAGGGGTATTATGTTACACATGTATATGTACATCATTTTAATAAACACCAATAGATCTTATTTTATTTACTCTTTTAAAACATGAATTTTTTTTACATACTCCAAAAACCACTCCAATAGATATATTTACTTACTTGAAAGACCAAGTGATCCATTTTACTTGGTCGTGCATACTGGTGTGGTTGGACATTCTCATATTGAGTGCTCAAGACTCTAACACCTTGCTGTTGCTGTATCTGGTTCAGTGTGGATACCTGTGGGTATGCTGGCAAGGGTAGCTCACCAGGTACAAACCTGCGATAGGGGGCATGATCATTCTAAAACAAATAAACTGTATGAGTACTTGAAGACATATCATTAATCTGATAACATCCAGTTTCTCTGGTCTCTTATTACTCACGTGTTTGGGAGCAAATGAAATGCAGCTTTGACAATGATTATAGACTATATTGGCTTGGAGTAAAAATAGGAACTCTTCCACTTGTCTAGCTGTTTATTGAAGTGACTGCATGACTACTCAAAGGAAAAAAGCAGTTGAAAGGACACGCATACAGCCCAATGATCATGAATACCACATAATGCAAAGATCAATGTGTGATCCTGGTATGTAATGGATATTGAACAATAAATCAATCCTTGATTGAGAATCAATCAAGAATGTCTAGTTGCGACGATTGGACAGAATAAATATAAATGTGTGCAAAATGTGCAAGGGTTATTTTAATTTGGTAATATGTGAGGGAAGCTAGCATAAAATAAATTTGCTTACCCATCCATGCATGCCTTTTTCCAGTAGATCGCGGGGATTCCATTTAGGTACTGCTCGGATGTATTTTTTCTCACAAAATGGTGCACAATATGTATTATTTATAATGCGCTTTATGACACAGTTTTCTAGGGCATGTTCTGTAAAAAGGGGGCCACTTTTCCCACTCCTGAAATTAAAGTGAAAAGGTGTTAATACAAGTAATCGTTAAAAATAGAATGGATTTTATGAGGGAAGTAAATTTAATACCTACCCTTGTAACTATTTTATTATAATTTTTTAAGGTACCTTCTGTTTGTTTTCTAAATAAAACCTAAACATTCAGAAACTGTGCCAACATTAGGTACTTACCAATCGATTTTCATAGGTTTAGTCCAGTCAAAATCCATTTTATGCTTATATCAAGAGCCCTTGGTTAAATTATTGAGAGCTGTTTGTGTTTTGTCGGGACACTGGACATGGACCGAAAAAGCTACATGCATGCTTTGCCGCTGGCGCCGTGGTTTTTTTGTTGTAGATTAAAAACACTTGATCACTATTATTATTTAGATGTTAAAACAAAATATATGTGTTCTTCTTTACCGCACCGGTTACAAGCTTAGTACATTTTTTAAAAGTCTGCGTCTGATCTAAATACTACACAATTACACATATAAACAATACATGCAACCAGTCAATTTCAGTTTCAGTCCAAAATTCCAAATGCGTGCGAAGCAAGCAAAGCAAGAGGAGCCAATAATGTAGGGCCAATTAATGTACAGCATGATATTGCACAGCACGATAATGCACACCCAGATAATCCGTGTCCACTGGTTTGAATTATTGGGTGTACCTACATTATCATCCCGTACAATAACATGCTGTGAAAAATCGTCACGTGTTGATAATGTACACCCAGATAATGTACAGCATGATAATTGGAAGCCACTTTAGTACCGTTGAGTCGGATTGGTTAGGTTATGTTGAAACATATAAATTACGCACGAGGCGAGCGACCAAAGTGGCTTCCAATTATCATGCTGTACATTAACGTGCTGTACATTATCATGCTGTGTAATAACTGGCTGCACATTAACTACACGTGACAATATTGCACATCCAGATAATGCACACCCCGATAATGTACACCCAGATAAAACGAATCCAAAAAGGTACCAAAGTGGATTCCAAATATCATGCTGTACATTATCATGTCGTACAATAACCGGACTCAAAGCAAGCGCCATGCCATGTTTTGTATTTGTCATGTCCGTGTTTATTTTTTTCTGGGGCTGGAATGTAATCCTTTTGCCAAGTCTTATTTGATACAGATTGTCACTTTCACATCAAATTGGTAATTTTTTATTTTGTTACTTTGTAACAGGTCACACATAAACCAAAAAGTCCATTCCTTAGATTAAGTAATAAATAGACGGAGCTTTTCGGTTTTTTTTTTGAGCCTTTTGTTTTTTTTCCTTTTTTTTTAGTATGATATTACCTCCATGGTCCATTTATTTTATTTGTCTGTCAGTCTGGCAAAAGTCCCATTACCTACACACACTTAATTACCCACTTTATTACTAATCTAATTAGTAAGGGAGAAAAACTCCCAATTAAAGAACATAAAATTTAAGCAAACAATTTGATAGATGGTGTTAGTAAAGTAAAGGAAAACATCGAGAGGAAACCAGCAGCGGCAAAGACCTTGCAACCTGTTACATAGGGCATACCACCAAATAACTGCAAAATGTAGGCTAATTGCCAAATTTAATATTTTTACCTTAGACATCCTCAAAGAATCTCAGCGGGGGATAAAAAGATATCTGAGTGAGGGATAATTACCGTGCCTAGGGAAGGGATCAAACTGATCACGGTGTCAGTTTGATCGCTAGTCACGACTGTTTTTTTATGTTTCATATCGGAAAGTAAACAAAGAACATCAAAGTTTCATTCCACACTTGGATTTGTGAGATTCATCATGTGATCAGCAATAATAATATTTTTTATTGTTCCTTCTCGCTGTTGTTTTGTTGTAAAGATTCGTTTAGTTTTTTTACTCTTGCATGGTTTTTTAGCGCCATCTATCGAGTTATCAGGAAATATATTCAAATCATGAAACGACCTCATTGATCAAGTATTTAAAACATTCGATTATTTAATAAAAATGTGCCTGTGCGTTTACCATCGAAACCTTATCGAAACCAATCCTAAACTCGATCGATTGAAAAGTCCAGTTTCAATACCGACATGGGTGATGATGGCCTTACGTTTATGATAAGATTCAGGAAAAATATAATTTTAGGCGAATAATATACCTAGGCACTAGGTAATGTTTTGGTCTTTTAACAGTTCGGATTTCAAACCCTCAAACAATTTTGCCGCCAGTAGGCTATTCATGCCGCCCCGACTGACCTAGATCTACAAATCGATACCTACTCTAGTTTACAATCATTTTATTTAAAAAAAAGTTACATCAGCTTTTCCCGATAATTATGATGTCTCAGTTCCATAATCTCAATCATATTGCACATGATTAAGTTTTTTTTTAACTTAGAAATATACCCGCAAACAATAAAGATATAGATATACTTACCTACCTATAATAAAATAAAACCTAATTTGCCGCCCCCTAGGTATAATCTACCGCCCTAGGCTCCAGCCTACTCAGCCTGCTGGTAAATCCGCCACTACACACAAAATACAGAATGGACAGCAATAGGTTGGTATATGTACTTATCATAATATGAAATACTAGCGGCCTGTCCCAGCTTCGCATGGGTGGTCATAAATTTTTTGAACATTTTAGGATAAACTTAGACCGTGGGTTCGAGCCTCGCGTCTACTTATTTCATACATTTGCACGCGCTTCTCTTTGAGTGAGTGAAATCGCACCCCGAGCGTGACCCGTGGACCCGTTAACATTTTTAATTTCGTCATATCTTTTGAATAGAATGTCCGATTTGAAAAATTTAAGAAGTAATCTATAGGTATTGAAACCGTCTTAATTATGAAATGATTTATTTGGATACGGATTAATACCAAGGTACAAATAAAGACCCTTTTCTGGCGGCGGCATTTCAATTAATTTTTTATAATAAAAGAACACTTATTGTGACATAACTATAATAGTTAGACATATGCTGTCGTGACATTTTTTGTAGATGATGACATGTTCTACAAAATCGTAGTACATTATTTTGTTCTATCATCAATAGTTTTCGCAGCGCATGCGATGTAAGATTTTTGTTTTCCACCTTGGGTTACATTATTGAAGTTTTAGTAAGGATCCCTGATTTTTTTGAAAATATAATATAGCCTATGTTACTCAGGGATAATGTAGCATTCTAATGGTGAAAGAATTTTTGAAATCGGACCAGTAGTTTTTGAGCCTATTCGTTACATACAAAAATACAAAAATACAAATATACAAATGTTTCCTCTTTATAATATTATATTATATATATATATAATATAATATAATATTATAAAGAGGAAACATTTTATTATTATTATATTAAATACGACAGATAAGTGATGAACGTGCAGCCAAAGCTGTGTATCATGCTTATTTTCACTCGTTGATGACGTATGGCATACTGGCCTGGGGAAATGCGTCACAGTCCAATAGAGTGTTTATATTGCAGAAGCGGGCGATAAGGTTTATACTTCAAATAAACAAATTAGAATCATGTAGGCGTAGGTTTAAGGAATTGAATATTATGACATTTACAGGTGAATATATTTTTCAAAATTTAATTTATGCTAAATTACATATTGACGATAACAAATTAAAAAGTGACATCCACAATTATAATACACGCAATAAAAGCAATGTAATTGTCCCAAAACGAAGACTCGCTAAAGTTGATAAAAGCTTCCTTTGTAAAAGCATTACTTTTTTTAATAAGTTGACTGAGGATATACGAAATTTACATTTTAAAGAGTTTAGCGCCAAAATACGGACATTTCTATTGTTAAAATCTTTTTATACCATTGACGAAGCCTTGGCTGATAATTTTAGCATGTAACAGTTTTTTATTTTGATTTTTTCTGGTGTAGGTACAATTATGTACAAATATTATTGTGTATTTTTTTTTTTGTCTACTGAATGTACTCTTTTGTAAAATATGACTTTTCCGAGTGTACAAATTGTATCAAAATGGAATAAAATTGAATTGAATTGAATTGAATTGAATTGAATTATTATTATTATTATTATTAGTGTAGATACAAACAAAATATGAAATAAAGTTATCAAACCGACCGTTTTGGTTGTAATGCAATCGGTCACATGATTCCATTCCATTATTATGGATAACTTAGGTAGCCAATACACCCAACACATTTCACGGGCCAGTTAGCAGCGTAATGCAAACTCGAAAGTTATTGAATACGAAATCAGGAATCCAATAAAGAGCTGTCAAACCCGGAATTCGGGACACATGTGACGCGACAGGTGACTTGATGTACAACCTACCTCCATCTTCGACTGAACTGTTGCTGATAATATGTTACGGTTGAAATGATGATTTAAAACTCAGACAACAATCGAACAACTTCTCGCTCGCACAATTCAATTTTTTTGGAGATACAATATTACCTAGATATGATAAATCGCAGACAAAAAAGTTTTGAAATATGACATTACATAGGTATTATTTTTTTACTGATTTTTGTACTTAAACCTTTTTGTAGGAAAAGTTATTTGAATTGTTGAATCTTCGTAATTAATAATAAAATATGTTTCGAAACTTTCGATTTTTTATTTTATATCTTCCAAAATGTTCAAACGTGTGAGTGAGAAGTTGTCTGACGGTTGTCAGCCTCTTAATAAAATGTTGTAAATAGCAAGCATAGATCCCCGACCAACAGGAGTATTATTGTTCTGTGTCCCTGACGGTCACGTCAGGGACACAGAACGCTTCGGGCGTTAGCCCGAAGCGTGTAGACCTGCGTAGGCTCTACGCTACGCCTACGAATGTTTCATCATCTCCTGAATGAATAAAGTACCTAGGTACCTGTAGGGAATATGTTATGTACCTACCTATTAGAGGCAAGCCTGTAATGTACCGACAACCAATCTTCAAACCGAAACACAGCGTTGCTGCTTGGCGGCAGAAAGAGGCGTGGTGGTAGTACTCCCCGGACGAGCCCTTCACAAATAGCTCTACTACTCTTAACATCAGGTGGGTCATCTGCGTGTTCCATCAGCGAGCGAGAAGTATAAAATAAATCTAGCTTAACAAGTGTGTAATATGTTCTCCTGTAGGTGACAATGACATGCCCTGGGTTGCATATGTTTATTTATTTATTTATCATTTATTGCACAAAACACAAAGTTAAAGCACAAAAGGAGGGCTTAATGCACAAGCATTTTCTACCAGCCCCCCTAAGTAGTGGTATTTAAAACAAGGATTAAAAGACCGTTAAATCTAACCTTAGCTGTCAAACGCGTACATTTTGACATATTTAACGGCCCTTTAATCCTTTTTAATCTAACAGAGCATGGTGAAACCGGCCCTTAAGTGTACAAAACATCTGCAATAGTCTGCATGAATTAATTGCATTAATCACCGTACTTTTAACTTTTTACTCTCTAATTTTTCATTTAATTTATCTGTTTCTCAATACCATGTTATTTTTTATTTTTCTTTATACTGTCGTTATATTTTTCGTTATATTTAGGGCCGGTTTCACCATGCTCTGTTAGATTAACAAAGGATTAAACGGCCGTTAAAAATGTCAAAATGTACGGGTTTGACATCTAAGGTTAGATTTAACTGCCTGTTAATCCTTGATTAGTAACTAACAGAGCATGGTGAAATTAGGCCTTAGGTTTGGTTTAGGTTGAATCGTCCGTGGCATCATCCATGGCTCTGATGGAAGACCAGCGTTGGTTTGCAATCAACTAATTGCTGAATCAGAGTCGGTTTTGCGACGCACAAAGTTATTTTTTTTATATGTTAAATATTTATTTTATTTCTTTGTATCTACTTTAACTTTTTTTGTCGTAATAAAATAAATTTTCTTTCTTTCTTACGTTTTTTTCGTATGTATGTACTTTTCATATGTACTACCTGATCACAAAAAATGTCATGCGTATAGCTGTTTGAGAAAATGCTCACGAGTCAGAGCCCTAAAACGCTCCCTCGATTCAACCTTCCTGATAATATCACAGGGCAGACCATTCCATGTTCAAATAATTAATTAACAATTAGGTCCACTTATATGAACACTTATCCGAACCGACCTCATTTCTTGAATGTTTTATTCCCCTGAGTGGGGTGGACTGTGCTCCATAGCTATTGTAGACTGGAGGCCGGAAGGGGTTTTTGTCGAGAGATTATTGCCCGGCCCTCTTATACGTAACTCACGACAGGTTTGCGTCAAGCGTAATGGGAAACCCATGGACTCTGGATAGAGGTATCCTTGGGGGAACCATATTTAAAAAGACAAGTGTGGTAATCATCATCAGCCTAAAGAAGTCCACTGCTGGACATAGGCCTCCCCTATTCATTTCCAGGAAGAACGATTCCGAGCCCTCTCCATCCACCGACTTCCCGCGATCCTCACAATGTCGTCAGTCCATCGGGTAGGAGGGCGTCCCACGCTTCGTTTTCCTGTGCGTGTGGTGTTAATGTGGTAGTTTTTTTGAATTTATGTTTGTAGCGCATCGGTTTTGAGTTGCGTAGGTACCTAATAAAAGGGCCCGGCCGGATTAGCTGTTTAGGTATAGGTAGATGACCAATATTTCTAGAATATACCTACTTATCGTGGTCCAGCCAGGTCCAGCCAGGAAGGTAACTATCAAGTGCCTGTTCAAAAACAATACATAAACCTAGATACCTACCTACTTAGTTACAAGAAGTATGTAACCAAAAAATAAAAAACTTTAACCTACTGAGGTAAGTACCAACTTACCTCCAAAAACAAAGTAAAACTTATGGTTTATTGTAAAATAATTGTGATTTATCAAAGTATAAAACAAAAACCTAACATACTTACGTACTAAAAATAATTATTTCTTGGTAATCATTGTCCTTTACGTCCTTTTTTAGGGTTCCGTATCCAAAAGGTAAAACGGGCCTCTATTACTGAAACTCCGCTGTCCGTCCGTCTGTCACCAGGCTGTATCTCATGAACCGAGATAATTAGACAGTTGAAATTGATAATGTATTTCTGTTGCCGCTATAACAAAAAATACAAAAAAAACAGAATAAAATAAATATTTAAGGGACTCCCATAAAACAAACGTGTATTTTTGCCGGTTTTATAGTTATTGGTACGGAACCCTTCGTGCGCGAGTCCGACTGGCACTTGGCAGAAGAAGAAATAAAAAACCATGTTGATTGTAGTTACGAATCAACATGCATCTTACTATGCACTGACGTAGGTACTAGGGTACCTACTTATATACACGTTCTCGGAATAAAAACTGAAAATAATAATAAAATCTTTATTTCAGACAACTTACAGGTCCTTAGTAGGTATACCTACATTAATTACACACAAACACAAATACAAAATAATAATATGGCCTAAAAAATTACACTAAAACAAAATATGTATGTAGAGCAACAAAAAATGCAGAAACTAGGTAGGTAGCTAGGTAGGTACATGCTCGTTGGTAGGGAACAAAGACACCTACCACCCCAGTTACAAACCAAATTCCGTTTTTTTGTGAATCGAATAAACGCCCACAGAAATGAGTAGGACTCGCAGAACAGAAACACAATTTCCAATGGAACTATTCACGCCAGCCCCAGTTCTAGTTTTCTTTAGCTTTTGTCTGTCCATACAAAGCAGAAAATCGGCTGAACTCACGTTGAAAGCCGGTCGCCACCGGTGTTTCCCAGCGGCTACCTGCTTTTAAACTTTTTCACTTTCTCCATCCATCGACTTCCCGCAATTTTTAAAATGTGTTCGGTCCATCTGGTGGAGGGCCGTGCTAAGTTTCATCAGTTTAGGAATTCAGATTCGGAATTCTATGAGACTAGCGCAAACGTCCGGTTTTCATTAGGTTTTTTCCGTTCTTAAGTCAAAGTCAAAGTCAAAAAGTATTTATTCAATAAAATCACAAGGTTGACTTTGAAATGGCTTAAAACTAGGTAAATCTAGGTGCCAGTTCCACGCGAAAAAGCCTAGAAGAACAGGCAACAAACTAACGCCTTGGTTCCTACCGTTCTTTTGTATGATCCTTACACATAGGTTACAGGTACCAATCTAAAACGAGCCTAACCAACGCCTATTCGGTCCGCTTTCCACATGACTGCCTGCCTGGAAACCCAATCAAGGATCTGTCGAAACGTCCGTTCGTGGGACAGGCTGACGGACCGGACGGACGCTGCGTAAGAACGCCTTTCTTTTTTGCGTCAATTGGCTACACTCGACGTCTGAATTGGCGCCGCTATGCAAATGGAAGCACGTGGGGATGCCACGTTCTGCTGACTCAGCTACGGTAGAGGGTTCAAATCGATTCTAAGCGTTAGTCCCGTTACTTCACCGTGTATGAATAGATATCATTTTTGAAAACGTATCTTAAAAATATATAGCCTAAAAGTAAATAAACAATTACAGAGTATATATAAATATATCTACATCTACACTTCTACATCTACACTAATATTATAAAGAGGTAAACTTTGTATTTTTGTATTTTTGTATTTTTGTATTTTTGTATTTTTGTATTTTTGTATTTTTGTATGTAACGAATAGGCTCAAAAACTACTGGTCCGATTTCAAAAATTCTTTCACCATTAGAATGCTACATTATCCCTGAGTAACATAGGCTATATTATATTTTCAAAATAATCAGGGATCCTTACTAAAACTTCAATAATGTAACCCAAGGTGGAAAACAAAAAACCTTACATCGCGTGCGCTGCGAAAACTATTGAAGATAGAACAAAATAATGTACTACGATTTTGTAGAACACGTTATCATCTACAAAAAATGTCGCGACAGCATATGTCTAACTATTATAGTTATGTCACAATAAGTGTTCTTTTATTATAAAAATTTAATTGAAATGCCGCCGCTAGAAAAGGGTCTTTATTTGTACCTTGGTATTAATCCTTATCCAAATAAATCATTTCATAATTAAGACGGTTTCAATACCTATAAATTACTTCTAAAATTTTTCAAATCGGACATTCCATTCAAAAGATATGACGAAATTAAAAATGTTAACGGGTCCACGGGTCTCGCGCGGGGTGCGATTTCACTTACTCAAGGAGAAGCGCGTGCAAATGTATGAAATAAGTAGACGCGAGGCTCGAACCCACGGTTTAAGTTTATCCTAAAATGTTCAAAAAATTTATGACCACCCATGCGAAGCTGGGACAGGCCGCTAGTATATTATAAAAGATTTACCTTAGGTACCGAATAATGTATGAACTTGCCTCAGGATATGAGTTTTGTTGATCGAGTGAGTAAAGCGAACGAAGATCTATGTGATAAATGTATGTTTGTCCGAGATTAACTTTGGAACAATTGCAGCGTTGATCTTGCATGAAATTTGGTAGGTTAATAGAATAATTAAGAGTGTAGATAAGTACCTACCTAACCAACCATATTATAAGTAGGTAAAGTACAGTACTAACAATATTTTTTTTATATTAAAATAACAATAGTTTCTAAAAACTAACAAAAACAGTTAGTTTTAGATGGGTATATAAACTCGTAACTAGTGTGTTTAACTTACCGGGGTTAGGATCAAATGAATGAAAAAATTCAGTACATCACAGAGCTCATTATCCAAGTAGGTACGTAATTCTTAATGGATTCGTTGAAGAACCTGGATTCATTCATTCAGGATTTTGTTACGTGCGACTTAAAAGTTGGCTGAAGTAAATTTAACTTTGCCATCATAAAGTATAAGTGTTTCTCTCTACTCTTACAACTTCATCAAAGTTCTATAGAAAAAGTTTACATGAAACTCTGCAAGTTATTAGTGAGCTTAGTCACTAGTTAGGTCGGGGCAGAGTTTAAGCTCACTGCGGAAAGTGATAAAGCATTTTTAAATTTTTCAATTTGCAAGCTTACAACTTTTCTGGATTCTGAAGTCTTATAAGGAACTCTATAGGGTGTAATGAGAAGACTAGAATATTTAATATACTTAGTTTCTGTTGCTGTACGGCCATATTGATTTTTTTGTAGGAATATTTACTATCTTATCTAATGTCTCTTAAATAACTACTGAAGATTCATGTACAGTTTACGGCTGAGGGTTCATTTCTCTTTAGTAGTAGAGTAGAGTATTTCACATTACCATGGTCTTGTAAGCTAGCAATGTACGTAGAACTTACGGCTGTCGCA
This sequence comes from Chloroclysta siterata, assembly GCA_932294275.1. Lineage (NCBI taxonomy): Eukaryota > Metazoa > Arthropoda > Insecta > Lepidoptera > Geometridae > Chloroclysta > Chloroclysta siterata. Next base: position 15,703,124 of record OW028588.1, read on the forward strand.
GAACGGCACCGGGTCGTTGCCCGCAAAAAGCCTTCTTACTAAGCCCTTGATGAAGCCAGTTTACCATGACATTATTATTATTAGCCTTATATATCCCACTGCTGGGACTGAAAGGCTTCCCCCCATTCCCTCCACTCTGTGCGATCTATCATCATGGTTGGAGGGGGGGATTGGACGATAGCCCACCGCGCTGGTCCAGTGCGAGTTGGAGGGTAGGGCGCCGGAGCCTCGTCTGCTGTTCGGTAGGGTTGGGTTCCGAAAGATGGTGTTTGGAATCCTTACACCATGACATACGATAAATAAAAACATTTTGACGTTTTGAGTGACACTGCACCTCACTTCACGACATTAAAAATGAGATGCAAAGCAAAGCAGCGGCCGCGATCATATGTCACTCAGTAGCACAGAACATTATTACTCAATACGCTCAGTAGTGACTTGTATGGCATTACTAAACACATTACCTACTATCAGAACATTTATAATAGGTACTTCTATTATTGCCATCTCTTACTAATAATTTATGCTGACTAACAGTGGCAAGGTTCGTTTTCAGCAATGTACCTATCAATTTAAGATTTGATTTGACCTTGACTCGATGGGGTCTCGAAGCTGGTAAAGCAACGCCAACGATTCCGGCATGACAGAGCCGTGTGTGTTGTGCACACGCGACGTGTTAGGTACCTGTGTGTGTAGCTTTAGCCTTAGAAAACACCTTTCTGAATAAATAGATTTTATTCAGCTTCTATTACATGTGAGCACATCCCCAGCGCCCGAGTGACACGTCGTCGATACGTTTATTGCTTGGAGAAGTTTGCTGTACCGTCCCCGAACGCGACAGTTGGATCGCAATGTTCGGAGGATCTATTCTGACACTTTATTCCCTTGTTGACTATGATTTGCGAATTCTTCAAGGAAGTTTATTGCTTGCGATTTTGACACATGAACAAAAATACGTAGGTCTTAGAATATTTCGTCTGGGACGTATCTAGGTACTCAATAGTGTCAATCTGTTATGAGTTTGTGTGTCAAAACTACGAGTGGGTATGTATGTATCATGTGAGGTTACATAACACAAATCTTCAGAAACAGAGTGTATTTTTTTTAGACATTCTAGTTTTTTATCAGAATCTGAGAGGTGGTTAAACACACACCAGTTTATGTAGCATACAAGAAAATGACGATTAGCTAATACCAAAACAACAAAAATATACCTATTGACAAAATCATTTATTTATAAAGAAAATTACAATGAATACAAACAAGTATTTACAAAATGTACAAAATACATTATGAAACAGTTGGCTATCTGCAGACCGTTGCAAACGATCTAGAGATAGCTCAACTCAAAAAATATTGTATTCTGTTAATATTACCAAGCTCAGACAGAATAAATAATACCATGTGCATGTATAGAGCACTTGTCTAGTGGGATTGACCCCGCGTTCTGATCGTAAGGTTTTTCCCTTCGAAAAATATATGTGTGCGTAATGCCAGTGTTCTGAGATGGTGAAGGAAAAAATCGTGAGAAAATCAGGTGTTCTAGCAGCGGCGATGTGCTACGACCTGTCACGTATGGAATACCAACAACTTCAAAAAATGGGTATGTGCCAAATGTAATACTCGGACTACCTTAGGCTACCCTCAAAGAATCTTCAGTGAGTATTGGCCTGGGAATATAACTCGTGAAGTTTCTGTTTATTCTCTACTTAGTTTGGACATTATTTTGCTTTCAGTTTTAGAATATTAAAAAAATATTGGAAGCTTTCTTGTCGTGTCACTTATTCTTTCAATCCGCAGTTTGATTCTATCTATCGTTTTGGTATAGGCCTCTCTGTTATTCTACAATATTTCATTTAAAACACCAGTTTCAACCTTGGGGGCCGAGTCATCCACGTCCGTAGGAGGATACCCCTTGTAACCCTACACGTGGCCTCCGGGTGGTGCTAAGCTGATGACACACTGGTGGTAGGCTTCGGCCGAGGTTAGTGACCACCCACCGGACAAAGACGCGGCGCCAAACGATTTATTTGTGTTCCGTCGTGATGTCCGGTGACACCGTAGGAGAGAACGGGTCAGAACTGGGGCGAGACTGGCGTAGACCGTTTTTAGCACGCTAAGACTCCGCCGTATCGGGTGACTAGTCGCGGAGGGTAGCGGGATCCGAGGCACGGTGCACCGCTGGCCGACCGCAGGTAGTTGGGGGCCCAAGTAGTGAGCTAGCCACTCATGAAAGGCTGCCCCGCCAACTGACGAAAAATCCCGTGATGCGCCATTGTGCCGGTCGGCGACCGGATGAGAGGGCCCAATGGACATCCCCGGGGGGGCTCGGGCGTCCCCGCAGTCACCAGCCTAGTCTCCCCATAATACGTGTTGTTTCTGGGCGTGCCCCAGGTGCGCAAGTGTCGTCTAGTTCTACTGCCGTTCGATCCGCCTTCCCTCACTCCTTAACTATCATGCAGAGAAATAAAAAGAAAAAGTTTCCACAGCGGCTGCACTCCCTCTCATTAAAAGTGCACCTGTCTAACATACGAGGTCTGCACTCCAATCTCGTGGCAGTCCACTACCATCTAGAGACTGAAAAACCACACCTTTTGTTTCTCTCGGAGACGCAGATCGGGTGTCCATCGGACGTGGCGTACCTAAATTATCCGGGGTACACCTTGGAACACAGCTTCAAGCCACGAGTGTGTTTATACGCCCGGGATGACATCTGTATTCGGCGTCTCAAAAATCTTGAAGACTCCAATTTCAACGCACTTTGGGTTATGGTGGACACTGGTTTGGAGAAAATCCCTTATGCCTCTATCTACCGTTCGCACAGTGGAGACCAGGAGACAACAAGGCTCACCGAATACCTTAGTGACAAGTCCGACCAAGCCCAGCAGACTTATCCCACTGCCCAATTGGTTGTTCTGGGGGACTTTAACGCACACCATCAGGAGTGGTTATTCCCATATCAGAGCACAGACCACGCTGGGAGAGAGACACGCAAACTTGCACTATCTTTAAGTCTCACCCAGCTTGTCAAAGAAGCGACCCGGATACCTGATATTGATGGCCACACAGCCAATTGCTTGGACCTTCTGCTGACAACAGATCCAGACCGATACTCGGTCTCGGTAGCCCCACCATTGGGTAGCTCCGACCACTGTCTGGTGAAGTCTGTATCGACCTATTCCCCGCCTGACCCCACCCTTAAAGGTACACGGCGAGTATGGCGATATAAGTCAGCTGATTGGGAAGAGATGCGGTCTTTCTTTGCATCCTACCCTTGGCAACCAGTCTGCTTCTCTTCCGGCGACTCTTCGACTAGTGCGGATGCCGTGACAGACGTGTTACGACAGGCTATGGAGTATTTTATTCCATTTGCTGACGTGCCCCTGTCTGGCAAAGCTCACCCATGGTTTGGAGCTGAATGTTGCCGCGCTAAGGCGCAAAAACATGAGGCTTACCTAGCATGGGTAGACGCTCGAAACCGAAAGTCGAATGATGTGCGTAAATGGAAGAAAGCCTTTAACAGAGCTGCCAAGTCCTGTAAGAAGGCACTTCGGAAGGCACGATTTGACCACATTAGCAGAGTGGGGACCAAACTTGCTTCATACCCTGCAGGTTGTAAAGCTTTTTGGTCCCTTGCGAAGTCGGTCGAATCTAACTTCTGCAAGCCCACACTGCCTCCAATGTTGAAACCAGATGGGTCACTAGCTCACACTGCTGAAGAAAAAGCTAATTTATTTGCTTCTCTTTTTGCGGAGTCTTCGCGTTTAGATGCTGGTAGTGCAACACCTCTATCTGTCCCGATTAGATGCAAGACGTTCATGCCAGAGATTCGTATCTGTCAGATAGAGGTTCGCAAAACTCTACTCAATCTGGACGTGAACAAGGCTAGTGGCCCCGATGGTATTCCAGCCGTCGTTCTGAGAAACTGTGCGCCTGAATTGACTCCTGTTTTGACACGCCTCTTTCGCCTCTCTATTAAGACAGGTCAAGTGCCAAAGTCCTGGAAGTTTGCAAATGTACAGCCCGTACCCAAAAAGGGAAGTCGCGCCGACCCTGCCAACTACAGACCCATCTCGGTTACGTCCATACTATGCAAGAGTATGGAACGTATACTTAACAATAAGCTCCTGGCATATCTTGAAGACAATGATCTCCTCAGTGACCGGCAATACGGGTTTCGCCGAAACCGGTCTACTGGGGATCTTCTTGCATATGCCACTCATGTATGGAGCGAAGCCATAGAGAAAAACGGTGAAGCTCTCGCAGTTTCTCTAGACATCTCGAAAGCTTTTGATAGCCTTTTAAGCAAACTTCCATCTTACGGCTTATCCCTTATACCTTTGTGTCTGGGTATCAGACTTTCTGAGGGGCCGGTCACTTCGAGTAGTCGTTGATGGCTGCTCGTCTGATCATTTGGCAATTAATGCCGGGGTCCCTCAGGGGTCAGTTCTCTCTGCGACACTGTTCTTGCTGCACATCAATGATCTGCTTATGCCCGGAATCATTGGGTATGCAGACGACAGCACTGTCGTAGAGAGCTATATACCTGATACACGTCCTAGTGGATCTCAGGTCCAGTCTTACAGAGAGGCCATGGTTGACCGCTTGAGCTTGACTTTGAAAGCAGTTGCTGATTGGGGGGATTCCAATCTAGTCAAGTTCAATGCTGCGAAAACCCAGGCGTGTCTGTTCTCTGCTAAGAGGAGTCAAATCCACCTGACTCCAACTTTCCGAGATGTATCAATTCCAATATCAGGCCAACTCGATCTCTTGGGGTCTACGTTAACCAGCAAACTGAATTTTGGCTCGTTCATAGAATCCAAGGCCAAGACAGCTGCGAAGAAGCTAGGCATATTATCGAAGGTGAGGCAGTACTTCACACCGGGACAGCTTCTTTATCTGTACCAAGCGCAAGTCCGGTCGTGTATGGAGTACTGTTCTCATCTTTGGGATGGCTCTGCCAAATACCAGCTTGAGGCCTTTGAAACTATTGAGAGACGAGCCAAAAGGCTCATAGGTTACACGTTGTTTGAGTCTAAGCTCCTGACTCTAGAGCATCGCCGCAAAGTTGCCTGTTTGTCGGTTTTTTACAGGATACATTTCGGAGAGTGTGCAACGGAACTCCACAACTTGGTTCCCCCATCCCCGTTCTACCATCGGACTACCAGACGTACGGAAATGAGACATCCATTCATGGTTGACTTACCTACAGCCCGCACAAAGCGCTTTGCATCTACTTTTATAATGCGAACAGCCAAAGAGTGGAATTCCTTGCCGGCGTCTGTTTTTCCGAATGCCTATAATTTGGGTGTTTTCAAGAGACGAGTGAATAGGTATCTTCTAGGTAAGCGTGCTACACCGTAGACCGCATCATCACTTAACATCAGGTGAGATTGCGGTCAAACGTTTTACCTATAGGTTGTAAAAAAAAAAAAAAAAAGTCACAAAAATATATGCGCGTAATGTCTGCCTACGTCATCATCCACATTAATATCGACACCGTATGAAGCTGTCACCATTTAATTTCTCAAGAGGGCGCTCTGAAGTTCGACAAATTTGTCCTCCTGTCGTGTTCCAAGCATCCCGCGGGAGCCATCGGTGCAGCTGCTGATTGACTGGATACGTGAAGACACCCTGAGGAGGTGTCCCGTTCGAAAGCAGTTTGCATCAGTTACGTCTAATATATCTCAACTTTTAAAATAAAAACAAAACTGATTATATTTTTCTCACAGAAGTGTGCGCTTAAATTGTAGGTTCGATCTCCACTGAGGACAAGCATTTGTGTGATTAACATTTTATCCGATTTATAACGATTTTATAACTTCTAATTCATAAATTCAAACAGTAAATTTAATTAGAAAAATGTGCAAGAGACCTTTGCGAACAGTGAAGCACTATTTTATGTAAAAAAAAATACTCACCGTAAAGATGCAATACCGGAAGTCCGGGTCACAACCATTAGACCCAGTAATCCAAATTTACAATCATTATTTCTGCCGTAGGCCATCCCCTACTAAAAAGATTTTCAGAACTAAAACGATTCTCTTACTTCAAACGCTAGAAAATGCCATGAATCTTCCACAACACAGAATTTAGTTTTTGGACATTAGTAAATGGCAGCCGGATACATCATCGGTTTTCAAGAACACGGAAGAGGCGGGGCTTCAGGTAATGTAGCCACTTGTACTTGTTCCTGTAGAGTCTGTGACTAGTTCTGAATGTGCTGTATGGATCGAGCTGCTGCAAGATAAATATTTTATTGCTTCAAGCGTTTGGGAGGCTAACGGCCGGATTCTGAAAGCTCGATCAAAACTAATCAGAAGTCAAGTCACTCGCCATTTCAGCTATTACATCGTTTTTTTTACATTACATATTTAAGTTTAGACCTTGTTTAAACTATGAATAAATTTCATTTTTTCATTTATTTTTAGAGTCTAGACGTAAAAATAACACAGTACACTATTTTATGGTTGCATATTTTTCATCCTGTTTTAACAACCATGTACGATATTGTGATTTTGTTAATTTTATTATGTTTATCTATGTTTTATAGACTATGAACGCTCTTCCTTTTGTCAATTCCATATTATTTATGTGTATACAAACATATACATCGCTCCAACATTATTAATACCTCAAATTCAAAACCCGGACGAGTTACATCCCGTACAATTTATTTTATTCCCATTTGAGCCGGTGTATCGCTAGGCGCACGTCACATCGATAAGTACGCTCAGACGAGCTGGCTATCTATCACGACACTATCGATACCGAATACTGGAAAAGTTGACTGTTTGTTGAAATTCACGAACCAATGTAACTACAAACATTTTTTTTTATAAATCAATATAGGCCAAATGTTATATTTGGCCGTACCTCTGACTAGGATGTCTAAGGGGATATCAAAGAATCATACGTTAGTATTTAGAAGGTAATGAGAGATTTGAGGAGATATCTAACGTGCATGGTCAAATTCAATGAATCAAAGCCCTTTTGAAGTTTAAAAATACAAGAAGGTAACTAACTTTTTGGAGAAGTTTTCGCTTCTAATAGTTCCAATTATCTTCTTCTTCTTTCTTCTCTCAATTTATGGCTCCTGTCCGTCATTCGACAGACAATCTTGCCAGTGTCAAGTGATTTGTATTGAATACTTTTTAGTCAAGTCAGTCCATAGGCAAGTCGGCCGTCAATTGATTCGAAGAAAATGGTGGGGGTCTTCTTCAAAACATTAGAAACATTTTCGGTTAAATCAGGATATCACATAATACACTTTCATTCCAAATTTCATTCCAAAACTTTGTGCTAAGACCTCAAGTAATTTTGGTTAAAATGCCACCGAAATTACACAACACAACTTAAAATAACAATAGAAAAACAATTAAAATGAAAAAGCTATGTTACTTCCCAAATTGTCAGAAAACGGATCATTCCAATATGGCACTGATAATATCTAACTTTAAATTTCTTATTTTTTAATGTTTGGGTATGTCAAAGTCATACCAGAAAATATAAGAATGAAATCTAAGTTCCATTTTACAGTTCGCTTCGTTAGATTTATTTTGTACTTGGCAACATCTGGGTGTTCTTTCTCGTTGTTTATTTGTTATATTAAAGTAATCATTTGATTGTAAGATTTCCAGTAATATGAGAGATAGGTAGAAGCGCAATCTACAGTGCCGGTGTTTTGTTTTAATTTTTACTGTAACATACATAAAAATTACTAAATACTATGCCATAAATATGCCATATAGCAATAAATCCGCCACGCTGGCGCAAGTTGATCGCTTTGGTTTGCCTAACGCTTCCGTAGCAGACAAAGTCGCTGACAAAACTAGTGGGTATAACTACTAGTGAACTGTGGCACAGTGCAATGTGCCATGCCTGAGCGATGGCTCGATCGAGTAACGAAATAGTGCCCTACATCAAACGCCATGGAGTGCTGCGTACGAGACATCGTGGCCGGAGTGCGGCGTTTGTCACACCAACGGGTTAGGGATCAGGTAGAGAAAGCTGAAACCTCTTCTTCAATCCTTTGATATACGAGCAAAAAAAAAACAAAAGCTGAGCTCTTGACATGGCAGTAGTTTTAACACTTTTTTCTTTTGACTTACATATTTGGTAGTAAGACTGATCGATTGTAATACAATCTCCATATTTTGAGCAGACAGATCGACATATTTGTTCCATAAATTTTGTTCCTTTTTCGGGAAACAGTGGATTTAAACAACAATTTCAATATGGGCGTTTCTTTCCCCTTAGGATCCTAAAGAATCTTAAACTGATTCTTTGTACTAAGAGATCTGAGGATCGATACGACCTGCCTGAGGATCAAATTCGTGAGGTATGTTTTATACAAGTACATTTTGCAGTCTTAGAAACGATGAACTGCAGGGACAAAAAAATACTGGAAGCAATCGTAAAACATACTCGTAGCAGGTGTATCGTACACGTAGATTTGCTTTTATGCCCTTCTAGTAAGAGTAATTTTTCTTTGGCTGTGTGTAGCTTGATCAGTATCCGTGTATGCATCGGATTTGTAGCCAAATCCCTAAAGCACACATCTACCGATAATCAAAATATTCCACTATTCACACAAACAGAAACGGACTATGTAATGCCGGTAAAGTGTTTTATGAAGGCACACTCAAATAAATGTGCTACGTGCTACGCGTTTGCTACGCGTGTGCTACGGCGTAGCGAAATCGTAGTAATGGTGATTTGTTATGGTAGTATTATCAGTTTGCAACTTTAAACAAATGTTACAAGTAAATTTAAATCTCATTTTAAAAAGCTCTTTTTTGTACTTGTAATATCGAAGAAGCTATCGAAACTAGTAAGCGAGTATTGAAAATAAATTATTACCACATGAGAGTTGTTATAGAACTGGATGCAAGTATACCGGCGGCGGGGCGGTACTACTGCTACTGCTATCGCTGTTGTTTGTTCTTAGATAATAATTAGTCTTCGTAATATTAAAAAGTCACGTGACTTTTTAACGAACAAAATATGTAACACAACATTCGATCTTACCAATGTAAACCTAAACTTACATTCCGCAAATAAATGTTTCTGATTCTGATTTCTGGTTTTTGATTATCTGTAGTAACCAAGGATTCCGTTGTGGAAATTAAGTAATTGATTGCCAAACGACGTACATAAGCTGCGCACGCATTTGATTTGAAACTTTTAAGAAACTCACGTGGCTCGTCATTCTAGAAGCAAATTTTTTGTCGCCGACTATTCCTACGTACTGAGAAGATTACTTACTCATTAATTTTCAAATGGATTTTGTACAGAAAATTACAGAATCTACTGGACAAAAACAAAAAGTTAAACAGTGTGTTTAAAGGATTTTAAGTTCGCCTCAAAAAGTCTTCTTTCCGGCACTTGACACATGTTTTAGAACTAATCAGGTACTACGACATGTCGTTTCCTCACAATGTTTTCCTTCACCGTTTGAGAGTACTGTCATTGTGCATATATATTTTTGAACAGAAAATATAATTAATGCACAACTGGTTTTGAACCCACGACCTTAGCATCGGAAAGCGCGGGGCCGCTATCACTAGACCAGTGCTCTCGAAAATTATTATAATGTGTAATCACATGCCTATTATTATTGAGAACCCATCTAAATGTGATAGTTTCGTCGCTGGCAGCTATATTTTGCTGGAGTCGACATTAATATGCCAGCTCTCAATCACACGCCGGCATCGCGATCTGTCTCGTAGGCTTTTTCAAACGGGATTATCTACTAGTAAACTAACTGAGATTCTCTCGAACTGAGATTTCGATATGACCATTCCAGTCTTATGGTGATGCCAAACACAATGTTAGGCTCACAATGTGCATTTGTCTAACCCATACTTACTTAATTGATTGAGTGAGCGAAGCAAAGGAAAATGTATGTATATTTGTCTGGCCATAACTTTAGAACCGTTGATCCGATCTGCATGAAATTTAATTTGTCGATGCTTGTACTTGAGAAATTTATAGGAATTTATATCGGTATATGAATTTAATCGGACAAGGGGTTATTGAGATATGGAGTTTTCAAAGGAAGCTAAAAATAATTGTTACACAAATAAACCAAGTGAGGTGTCATATGAAAGGGTTTTTGAGATACAATTGGTTGAGTGTGTTCAAATGGGTTCAATGTGATGTTGAGGATCTAACGAAAAATATAGCTGTTTCGGACAATGACCTAAAAGTTGTTTCCCAAAACATTAGAAGTATTTACGCTAATATTGATGATTTTAATGCAAGTCTGAGCTTATTAAATGTTGATCCAGATGTACTTATCCTAACTGAATGTCGACTAAGCCCGAACAAACCTATTCCATGTCTAAATAGTTACACTTCTTACGCAACAACGCGTCAACTCAACCAGAATGATGGAGTCGTAGCATACGTAAGAAACGGTAAGGTAACGGCAAATGTTAAAGAAGTGAGTTTGGATCATGCGTCGTGCTTGCAAATTGATACTTCAAATTTTATCATCCTTGGTGTATACCGTTCTCCCTGTAACATTAATACTGAAACATTCATAAATTCCTTAGATTTGCATCTGGAATCATTAAATACAAGTAAGAACATAATACTAACAGGAGACATAAATATTAATCTGATCTCAAAAGAAACTGAACAAGCTCATGACCGAAATAATAGATTAAATTATTTAAATATGTTGGCTATGCACAGCGTTATGCCAGGACATGCATTTCCGACCAGGGAGAGCAATTGTCTGGACCATTACATGCTTAAGCTGGATAAGGACAAGGTATCTGCACAAATTGCTGTTTTAAATACAACTGTTACCGATCACCTGATGATATTTTTGAATCTTTCATATCAAAATTGTACTAATAAATATAGAAAAACTAAAACTGTAACTGATTTTCACAATGCTCTTCTCAGTCTGGCAGCAAAGAATCTTGCACAACTAATTTATTGTAATGATCCAAACAAAGTCATCGATCAGTTAGTCAATAAAATTATGGAATCCATTAAAGAAAACACTAGCAGTGTACAAGTTCCAAGTAGTAAACGTACTATCAAACCATGGATTACCCCTGGCATCTTACGTTGTATTTGAAATAGAAACAAACTTCAAAAAAAATTGCGATTAGATCCATTTAATGATATTTTGAAAATTAGCTATAAAAGGTACAGAAACTATTGTAACAACTTGATTAAGAAACTCAAACGGAACTATGAAAGAAAGCAATTGGAAAACTCTACTAGTAACTCAAAACGCCTTTGGAAAAATATTAAAACGATAACACACTTGAACCGTTCCAAATTAGATTGCACTAAATTATTACAGTTGAAAGCTTCTCCTTCTGAATCAGTTAACTATGTGAATGATTTTTTCTCCAACATTGGAAAAAAACTAGCTGAAGACATTATGCCTAATCCTAACTCTCTAAATAAACAAAATCCTGAAAATCTTCATACACAGCTTAATTCTTTTGTACTCTTAGATACTGACCCCGAAGAAATACACGCTGTCCTCATGGGCTTAAAATCAGATAGCGCCCCCGGCTGGGATAATATTCCAACTAGCTTTTTAAAACTTGCCAAAAAAGAGGTCGTTCCCATTATTTGTCATTTGGCCAACCTCTGTTTCAAAAATGGTATTTTCCCCGCTCTCTTGAAGCAATCTATTATTACACCTGTATTTAAGAGTGGTGACCCAAATGAAATTAATAATTATAGGCCGATCTCTGTTTTACCTGCAATATCAAAAGTTATTGAAAAATTATTGAACTCAAGATTAATAAAGTACCTGAACCAATACCACTTACTGTCAGACGCACAGTATGGCTTCAGAAGTGGACGGTCTACTGAAGATGCTGTAACTGCACTTAGTTCATACATAGTAGATCAAGTTGATCGCGGGCGAAAGTGTTTAGGAGTCTATCTAGATATAAAAAAGGCATTTGACACCGTATACGTTCCTAATTTAGTTAAAAAACTAGAGGACATTGGGATTAGGGATAGACCCTTGGCTTTATTTAAAGACTATCTGAGTGATCGAAGGCAAATGGTAAAAATTGGTCAATATATCAGTAATTACACCAACATTTCCTATGGCGTCCCACAAGGGAGCGTCCTAGGACCAACTTTATTTCTTGTATATATAAATAACCTTTGCAATCTTCAAATAGGCGATGCAAGAATTTTCTCTTATGCGGATGACACAGCTGTGATATTTTCTAGCACATCTTGGAACAAAGCACGCATGGAGGCTGAGCTGGGACTTATCAAAATTGACCAATGGCTCAAAGACAACCTCCTAACCCTCAATGCCTCAAAAACTAATTTTATGTGCTACACAATATATTCTACTACACAACCAAACAAGGATTATTTTTTAAAGATACATAGCTCAGGTAACCTAAACGCACACACCGAATGTAACTGCCCTATCGTAAATAAAGTCGCTTTAACTAGATATTTAGGTATCATGGTGGACCAAAGACTTACTTGGTATTCACAAGTTGAAGTACTCTCAACCAGAATCAGAAAATTTATGTGGATTTTTAAAATACTAAGACATGTTGCCCCACCGATTTTACTCAAAAGAATATATTCCGCTCTTGTTGAGTCTACTCTTCGTTACTGTATCCCTGTATGGGGTGGAGCTGCTAAATCTAAATTTATAATACTAGAAAGGGCTCAACGATCACTTATTAAAGTAATGTATTTCAAATCGTATAGATATTCTACAGACCTGCTTTACACATCTTGCCAGTTACTAACTGTGCGCAAAATATATATTTTACAAACTATACTGAGACAACACAAAACGTTAATTTTTGATCCTAAAATTTTGACTCGAAGAAGGAGTGATAAAGCTGTTAAAGTCTATGCCACTAAAACTTCTTTTGCAATTAAACAATACGATAAGCAATCAGCACACCTTTACAACTCTATTAACAAAGTTTTGAATATATACCCAAAACAGTACTTTGAATGTAAAACTACTCTATCTGGGTGGTTACTATCAAAACGTTATGAGGAGATTGAAGAGCTCCTAATATTTATAACCTAAGATAATTATTAACTAAAATTATTTAAACTAACTACGTACTATTTCTACATAATTAATACTGGACTCACTTAAACCTCGCACTATATGTATATACACATACCTACTACATTTATACACAGTCATTTTTTACACCAGCCTTACTTATACATTTCATTAACTAGTAATAATACACACACCTACCCTCTTATTCACCTCACTCACTTTATAAACCTTGCTTAGTTACATGGTGAAAAATTGTAATAAATAGTCATAACATACATATTTGTAGACTTTTACAATTGTATGTGATATAACGATACTTATAGAATACTTATATACTTTCTTTTGACTTTTGAAAATACATATATAAATATAAAATTCAAATACAGTCCTAATTTTTCTGTTTTAAATTGTTGTAGCGTTTTTGTAAATTTCTTCAAAATGTTACTGATAAAATAGGATAATTTAGTAGTACTTAAGATTTTTGTTAAGTATATCTTTATTTTTGTAACCATAATATGGATATGGAAGAGCGAGGTTCTCTAACACAAGTATTTCATACTTATAAGAGGGCCTCAACATTGTTAATTTATGATTAAGGTTGGCTACAGAAATAAAATATTTTTCATTTTCATTTTCAATTGGTTACCGCAAGTAGGTTAGGGGGTAGTCAGATAACAAATATCGTGTTGGATATCAATGTAAGACTGGAGCGGACATCACGAAATCTCAGTTCGGGGCGAACCACTGGTATGGTAACCAAGTTCAGCGCAAATGGTCTATTTGTTGAAAAGTTCCGGTCAACAGATCTTGGCTCTATCATCAGACAAGCTCGCTATTACCATTTTATATTTATATAAAAAAAAATTTAGAAAAAGCAAACGAACTCCCCAAACAGGAGAACTTCGATCACTCGAACAATAAATATATTTTTGGGATACTGACACCCAATGAAGAAGTGAAAAAATATATTTCCCATTAATAAAATAAAACAAAACAAAATAAAAACCAAGAATAGATTAGAATAAAAATAAGGCTCTCTTTTTTCATGCGACAAATCATTCATTTGGCCCACCTGATGTTAAGCAGTATTCTGTGCTTATATCGTAGCATGCAGTTGCACCTAAATCCATATCCAGAAATTCAGAACACGGAAATGCGAGAATCATTGCTAGACGAAAAAAATTGGTATGGTGGTTGTGCTTCTTCGGACAATTCATTTTGATGGTATGAAGCGATAAAAAGTCCTAAAAAACACACATACACATACAAAACAATAAAAGAAAGGAAACGGATAAACATATAATGTAGGTATGACAGTATGAACGTGTTTGTGTGCTGCAGCAGCAAAAGGGTCTCGACTCAGCGTATGCCTCACCATTATTTTAGTTAGGCGCTGTTATTCTGCCGAGACCTTTAGCCAATAAACCTAACAGAAATAACTTAGTAAACCACTTACAATTTTGTAATTTGAAAGCCTGTCAAAATCTAATAACACCGGGTTGATATACCCCGACAAGATTGTCTCCAATCCTACCCAATAACAATAATTACTGGATCACTTATCATCGTATTCAGGCGGGTCTGGCGAGGGCCCCTGGGTCCATCAATCTCGGTGGACTGTCCGAGCTGTCATAACTCTGGACTATTTGATTAATTTCAAGACCCGCAAAACTAGCGGGAACGATTTCCACGGTGGAATATGCGATACTATTTATATACCAACAAACGACAAGGATAAACAACCTATTGTTTCGAATGAGTGTGTAATGCATTCATAACTAACATCTTAGTAAAATCAGATATATTTTTTATTCAACTATCTGATGGAACAAGCAGATGGCCCACCTGCTAAGTGGTAACCACCACCTATAACAAAGTATTGCCTCAAGTCACGCACGATAGGAACGTGACCTACGATGCACTGCCCTGCGTCCATCAACTTAAGGCATACAGTTAAACCTCATGTGCCTGTAATTACACCGGTATCCACACTCGTCAAACCGAAACACAGCGTTGCTGCTTGGCGGCAGAAAAAGGCGTGGTGGTAGTACTTCCCCGGACGAACCCCTCACAAAGAGCTCTACTACTCTATTTTATTTTGTTTGTTATTTTAATTTTAGTTTATTTTTAAGACAATTAGCCGGCAATTTTTTGTTACTTTTAAATTGTTTTCTCTTGTACTTAAGTGAATTGTATTATTTTTGAGAAATAAAAAATCTTAAACCCACCATTCAGCACGGGACGCGGCCGGTTAGGGCCATTTCCGTTAGCTTATTGATTGAATTACTTTATTGCTTACTAGTGGCTTCCCGCGGCTTCGCACGCGTTGAAGTGGTGAGCCGTGATTGAGCCACAAACATCCAAACATCGTAACTCTCGCATTGAGTTGTATATTATTAGGGTAGGATTTTAAATACCTACGTAGGTATAACAGATACCTATAGGCGTACATTACCTATATTAGGTAGGTAGGTATAGGTAGTAAGCTTAGCACAAACATGACATATACAACAAAGACAACCTTACACGGAAAATCGCGCCACGCGTTACAAAACTCCCATACAAACTTTGACATCCCTTTGCACGCTAAATAAAGGTAGTTTAAAAAACCTAAAAATGCCTATCCTATTTTTTTGCCTTGAAGTACCTACATGTACTTCAAGTTTCAAGTTTGTAGGTTCAAGGAATACAATTTTTCATACCAACGTTTTCATCCCTTCTTACACCCTTAGTGGTTGAATTTCCAAAAAATCCTTCTTAGTACACCCCTCGCCATAAGACCTATGTACTCTTCAAATTTCAAGTCTCTAGGACCAGCGGTCAAAAAACTCCCATACAAACTCTTACATCCCTTTGCAAACTTATTAAGGGTAGTTTTAAAAAACTAAAAATGCCTTTCCTATTTTTTAGCTTTGAAGTACATGTACTCCAAGTTTCAAGTTTGTAGAATCAAGGAATACTATTTTTCATACAAACGATTTCATCCCTTTTTACACCCTTAGGGGTTGAATTTCCAAAATTCCTTTCTTAGTACACCTCTACGCCATAAGACCTATGTACTCTTCAAATTTCAAGTCTCTAGGACCAGCGGTCAAAAAACTCCCATACAAACTCTTACATCCCTTTGCAAACTTATTAAGGGTAGTTTTAAAAAACTAAAAATGCCTTTCCTATTTTTTAGCTTTGAAGTACATGTACTCCAAGTTTCAAGTTTGTAGAATCAAGGAATACTATTTTTCATACAAACGATTTCATCCCTTTTTACACCCTTAGGGGTTGAATTTCCAAAATTCCTTTCTTAGTACACCTCTACGCCATAAGACCTATGTACTCCTCAAATTTCAAGTCTCTAGGACCAGCGGTCAAAAAACTCCCATACAAACTTTTACATCCCTTTGCACACTTATTAGGGGTAGTTTTAAAAAACTAAAAATGCCATTCCTATTTTTTAGCTTTGAAGTACATGTACTCCAAGTTTCAAGTTTATAGGTTCAAGGAATACAATTTTTCATACAAACGTTTTCATCCCTTTTTACACCCTTAGGGGTAGAATTTCCAAAAATCCCTTCTTAGTACACCTCTACGTCATAAGACCTAAGTACTCCTCAAATTTCAAGTCTCTAGGACCAGCGGCTTAGGCTGTGCGTTGTCTATATGTCAGTCAGTCAGTCAGTCAGTCAGTCAGTCAGTCAGGACTTTGATTCTTATAGTATTAGAGATTAAAATAGAAGTACAAAGTTGAACTTAATTACATGAAGCATTATCTTCCAGATAACCTTTGTGTAGTGTGGATAAAAGTTGTGTGTCGAGAGAGCTTATGAAAACTGATATATTTCAGTAGCCAATTGAAAATACTTATGTTAGAGAACCTCGGTTATCTAGGCTATGTTGGTACCGAAGTAGCTAGCTGCTTTATGTTATTTGTTTGTATATATGTTAGGTACCTACCTATTTTGCTTATCTGTACTGTCCGTTCTGTGTTCTATGTATGTTAAATAAATGTTTTTCTTTCTTCTTTCAGGATCGGATCATGTGTATCATACAATTCCAGGATAAACGAATATAAGCCCTCAGACGTCCTACGCTTTGGCTTCCCGTTTGTGATGGCCATTTGAGAACCTTTACCCCCAGCGGTTACCGGCTCTTCAAGCTATATGACCTGCTCATTGCCACTTCTACTTGTTTATTCATTGAGCTATGTTGGTGACCTTGGTTTTACGGATATCTTTATTATCTTGCTTTCGAGTATAATATTATCTAAGATTTATGGCTCCGCTAACCATGGACGATCGCCTTAGTATAGCAGCAAACTAAAGGGGACTTATTGTTTTCGCAAGCTGATTTATCATTCCAGTCGTTAACAAGACGCGTCTTGGACATCTGATCGTCCGCAAACCAAATAGCTACAGATACTTGTATTGTTAGTATTTTGGAGTAGTCAAGCAATAATGATCATCAATATTTATTATCCAAATTAACCGAGGAGTTTTTGAGGTAGGCTTTCTTTTTTAAAGACTCTACAAATAATCTTGATTATTAAGTACTTGGTACTAATAAATCGAAAGGAGCCTCTTGAGGCGCACTTAAAATCCTTTCACCACACTGTTTCAAAAGAAACTAGTGACACGACAAGAGAGACTAATAAATCTGAGGGGATATGTACCTAGTAAAGATTTTCTGTTTTTTTAATTATTTGTTAGTTATTGAGTAATTTTCTTTAGTTATATATTTTTTTTTACTTTTATTAATTTAACTGCAAATATCTGAAATATGTATTGCCTTAAGAATTTTTGGGTATAATCAGAAAAAGCGAAAATTGCGAGCAGACCAGACGGTGAAACAATACGGAGACTAGATACAATTTCAATTACCATTTTCTTTACACTGAACCAAAAACGGAAAACTAAAAGCGTTCTGTAAGTATTACTATAGTTTTCAATTTGTCTGCAGTTGCACAATAAAATACAAATAATAATTATACAACTAGCTGATGGAACAAGCAGATGGCCAACCTGATGTTAAGGGGTAACTATCACCTATAACAAAGCATTGCCTCAGAAGTAACGCACAATAGGAACGTGCTCTACGATGCCCTGCCCTGCGTTCATCAACTTGAAGCGTACAGATGTTAAGCCTCATGTGCCTGTAATAACACTGTCAACCACACTCTTCAAACCGAAACACAGCGTTGCTGCTTGGCGGCAGAAAAAGGCGTGGTGGTATAGTACTTCCCCGGGCGAGCCCTTCACAAAAAGCTCTAATACTCTTACGTACTCTGTGATCAAAGTTAATAATTACCAACCGCGTTTGATTAACAAACCACAGAAGTTTGCAGTTGGTACAATCAGCCATAAGGACTTACAAAATAAAATAGAATAAACATTTATTTGCAATACCTTTAGTCTTAAATCTAGGACTTCTCCTGTCTGTGTATCTTCTACCGCTTATATAATGGGGTATGTTCTGAAGAGTTGTTTGACATGATGCCTACCTCCTCCTTTTACTATCGCACAGCTCGCCATCGGCAGAGAGTTTATCCTCACACATTAGAGCCAGGGTGGTCGCGTACCGTTCGGTTCCAGAGGAACTTCCTCCCGCGAACACTTAGGCTGTGGAATGATATCCCTGCTGAGGTTTTCCCGTAAACTATAGTGTGGGGCTCTTCAAAAAAGGGCGTTTTAAATTTTTTAAGGGGACGGCTGAAAATTAAAAAGAAACCAGCGGTTTCCTTCAAAATTTCGAAACAATTTCGCTCAAACCAGGAAATTGAAATTGTATCTGCACTTTGAGCGACCTCAAGTAATGTTAGTTAAAAACCCACCGAATTATCACAAAAGAACTCAAAATAGCACTAGAAAAATAATTAAAATGAAAAAGCTATGTTGCTTCTCAAAATAACAGAAAATAAATCCTCGAGGAGTGGTAATTTCACCGCAAGTGCATAACTGACAGTTGCTACCGTACGTCGTTTGTCACATCAGGTAAATGTGCTGTTCCACATCGATTTGTCCTAAAATAGCAGACAGCTCTCTGAAAATAGTAATGCTATTCTGTAAACAATATACACCAATCACTAGCGCCACACACGTGAGTGTTTTGGCAAAGAAAATGTTAACCTAAGTGAGGTGAAGCTCGTGATCGATGTGAGCGCGGATCCACTAGGTGAAACTCCGTGATTTATTGTTTACAGAATCGACAACCTGATTCGTTCGCTAAGGGTTTAGTTTTTATCAAATGTACGAGTCAATACCGAAACCAGCATATTTTCGTAGCAATTCACGGTATTCAATTTAAATGTGGATCCTAAGTTCTTTTTGGTGGAATTATATTATTTGGATAGTTGTTTCAGTTAAAATACGTTAAAATTATCGTTGCGAGGTAAGGGCCCCGTTTTAATAAAGTGCCTAATATTATGGCCCTGGGTAGGGCCCATTTAAATCTTTAGGAACCCCGTTTTATTATATAAGCGCATAGAAGAAACCTAGTTCAGTGAAATTATCTTGTGTTTTTGTAAGTTGTCGATTAAAAAAGTAGTGGTAACTGTTTTTTGTCGTGAACTGTACACGAATTCACCGTAGGCATTGGGAATTACATTAAAGTTTCACCTGAGCCGTGACCACGACAAAGTGCAAAGTTCCTCTGTGCAAACTATTTTACAGTTTCGGCATAGAAGAAGTAGGTACTCCGTAGTTTTGGAAAGTTTTCTGTAGATACATTTG
Organism: Chloroclysta siterata; assembly: GCA_932294275.1. Lineage (NCBI taxonomy): Eukaryota > Metazoa > Arthropoda > Insecta > Lepidoptera > Geometridae > Chloroclysta > Chloroclysta siterata. The sequence continues at coordinate 15,722,882 of OW028588.1, forward strand.
GTTGTCAGACAAAACGAAGTAAAAAAACAGATATACATTTGGTTTGTATCTCAATCACGCTGGTCCGATTTGGATGAAACCTGAAATAAATATAGTTTGTAACCTGGATTAGGATAATCGTTACCATTCGAGCGTAATTGGAACCAGCACCTAGATTCACCTAGTTTTAAGGCGTTTCAAAGTGATCCTTGTGATTTTATTGAATAAATACCTTTTGACTTTGACTATTAAAAATACTTTCTGCTTATTATACCTACAGAAATATATTATTGCTCTATGCTACAGAATAAAAGTAAATATGTAGTAACGACCGGTTTCTGAAAGCCCGATTTAAACTAATCGGATGTCAAGTCACTTTCTCTATCTACTATCTCTATCTCATTCGATGTAATAGCTGAAAATTGACATCCAATTAGTTTTGAGCGCGTAGAAACAGAAGGTTTTAAATAAAAAACGCAGCGACAACTCTTTATTGCTAACAGTGAGATAAGCTTGATAAAACATGTGAAAATATGACGTTCTCTTTTATTTGTCTCTCTTATAACTTGTTAGTTATTTTACTTACCTTTTGGTACAAAACAACAAACATCAAAACAATCGGGTCGTTTTCTGACGCACAAAGCTCAAAAGTAATTTAGCTTTATTAGGGTAATGTAAGTTTTTGTCGCATTTTTTTTATTATTTCTGTCGTAAATCGTATTTGACATAGTACGATGACATAGAAAAAAAAGAAAAAAAATCAACAAAACATAGTAATAAAAAAAGTTCTGTAAAAGTTTCTTGAAATCAAGCAATTAACATAGACAGAATTATTATGTTTTGCAGAGAGCCAATATACAAAAGTAGAATCGTTAGTCCCCTCACTAGGCAGAGCCTGTATCGAGGAAACCAGTGTACCAGAATACATGAATGAATAGCGCTCAGACAAGAAAGTAGATGTTGTATTAATTGTTTACTAAAAGAACTATTATGACAACTGAAAACTAAGAGAATATAAGTATATGAGAACATATATACACCACTAATTTGTAATTATCAAAAAAAAAAAAACCGTATGCTCAGTGTCAGTTACTGATCACATTTATGTAGTTAAAACTAAAAAAATAAAAATAAAAAGAATATCCCAAGAAAAGGATGATAACTAGTTACCCATTATCCGTACGTACCTACTACAGAGTCTTCTACCCGAGTCTCATTCTCATCCATTCATAAATTTTTGTCTCGTTCGAAACGAAACAAAACGCGCCGCTCGCGCAATACTAACTATTATTTTATCTATGGCCGGCAAACTCGTGTCGAACGAAACCCATACATAGGTACTCTAAATTCGATGCAGGTCAGTGACATCCGTAAAATAAAAATTGTACGCGGGTAGGTACTTAATTTATTGTGGTTTTCACGTTCACGATAGCTTGGTCAGTACACTGCCAGAGAATAACGCATACATGTTACGTACGTATTTTTAGTCTGGGGAAATGTGAGTGATTACCTACGGATGTACCGCGAATTGTTCCCAAACAATCGGCAACCAAATTACTCCACGATGTCCAGCATATTATACCAACGCATATTGGACCATGGCTCTGTTTACGTGCCGTCGCATGCGCAAGGACGAGGAGGGCCTGCATACTCCCGAAACTTCTATGATGAAGTCCTAAATGATTTTGAAGAAGATCCGCGGAGGAGCACGCGTGACGCGGCACGTCGCTTTAGCACAAGCCAGTCCTGCGCTTGGAAGATTGTGCGCTCAGCTGAGATACACTACAGGAAGACCCAGGAGCTACTAGCCATCGCCAGGCTGGAGGATATTCCGTTCAACCTGGCGGGAGCTATGGTTTCAGCAGGACGGTGCGCTATCGAGTATCTATCTCAGGAGTTTGGCACCCGATGGATTGGTCGCGGTGGCCCAGTTGCCTGGCCTCCGTGCTCGCCCGATCTGACACCCCCAATCTTTTTGTGGAGCGAAATAAAAAGACTAGTGTATGTGAGTGAGCCTAACAATGCATTAGACCCTTTTGATAGTGCAAAGACTAAGTATTTCCCTGAAAACAATTTGTTAAAACGTGTGTGTGTTTGCATTGACAATGAAGGTGGACATTTTGAACAACTTTTAAAATACTTGTGGTTAGTGGAAGTGTAAATACGTGCGTAGTTGTAAGTACATACTGTAAATAACTTTAATTGTTGTAAATAGCTTGACATCCTGAGCCCGTAAAATTATGAAGGAAAAATGGCAATTAATTACAAATAAAAGTATTAAAAAAATCCCTAAAATAATGCCTTTTTTATGATACTTACCTATCTACCTACCCATTAAATGATTTATCTAGTGAGCGAGAGAGAAGGAATACGATGAGTGCGACAAGATGATGTGACGTAGGTAGGTACTATACGACGAGACGGTAGATGGAAGGAGTCATAATGAATGGAGTGTTTACGATGTTGACTAGCAGTAGTATTCCGTAGTATTTTCTTGTAGTGTGTCCATAAAATTGTGCAGGATTTTGGTTGAAAACTAACCTCGATAAAGTTATCTAGGTTAGTTTTCAACCAAAATCCTGCACAATTACTACTAATGCTACTAATGCTATTGGCACTGTCAAGATTTTTTAATATTTAACTTTTAGTAAGTACTAAAAGTTAAATATTAAAAAATCTTGACAGTGCCAATAGCATTAGTAGCCTCTGCTGCAACTGTCCTTAAATTTTTTTTGATTGTCACAAAATAATATATGAAAAGTAATAAGTAATAAAAAAAAAGATTTACATTTAAAATAAACAGAACTATATGATAACATGCAATAATTCCTCTGTTTTTTCATATGACAATGTAGCAAGCCACTTAAAAAACCTGATGTTACAAAGTCAAATTGCTATTTAACATACGAATCAAAACAGAAGATTTTCAGTCTGTGTTTCCAGCACAATGTGGGCAATAGGCAATTTAAAAAAGATTATTTAAATTAGGCGATAAAACAGAACCGAATTCCGCCGAGTATGTCGAACAAGTATGGTTCCCAAATTGAATATTTATATTTGAACCACCGCGGGCGAGGGTGCTTGAACAATACACTTTTCTTGCAGTAAATATACTATGAAAAAACTTGCTTAGCTATCTCTCATGTGCAGCTAACCTTGACTTTTCAGTAATAATAGTTTAACAAGTCTTATACTTAAGATTCAGAATCTAGTTTCTTAAACCTGCATCCTACTGTACCTATAAACTGTATTTGTTTACCTATTTCTAAGTTGTTAGTGGCATGTCTTACTAGGCATATCTTCGTGGCATGTTTTTAACCCCATAAAAATAAAATTGTAACTCTTAAATATCTCAGAACCTCCGTTCTGTGGAGGTATATGAGTGAGAGAACCTACTGGTTGATAACTTTATTGTGGTATGTAAGAACTAGTATTTAACCTGTGGTGAGGGTAGATGGAAATCGGCCGCGCAGGTGTTGCTATATTGTTTCGAGAATATTGAATTTTGCCACACTTATTTTACATCTCGAATTAGACGCTACGTCGCGTCGTTGCCTGCGTATTTGAATAATGTTTTGCGGTTTGTACGGCTAGTTGTAAGTCGATGAAGTTTATGTTTTTTCAAACTGAATAATTTCCATAGGCTGAAGAGATGTCAAACGCTTGGTCTTTCGATTTTTGGTCATCATGCGAGAGGGATAGAGAGATTACTCTTTATTGATTACCACGACAAATAAGGTACATAGTAAACATACACAATTTTCACTTAAAACATAACAATCGTAGTAATACAATGGGTAGCCTTATCGCTAATAGCAATTTCTTCCAGGCAAGACTGAACTGAACATAAAAAATAGAGTTCTCTTTGCAAAACAATAAACTAAGGTCCCTAATGTTATAAAAACATTGTCACTTCAGCGTCCTCACTGAAAGAACTATGCCGGTGGCTTTAGTTTTTCTATCGATTTATTGCTCGACTAACAATTAGAATTCGCCAATTTGTAGCATGGTAGACGCGACGGTGCCTGGAGATACATTACATTACATACATACTTTTTTACATTAAAAAAATAAAATATAAAGATTATATGTTTATTGTGTTTTATAATTTCTGTTTTCCGTTAGAACTGCTTGAAAGAAGAACTTCCTGGTATTTCCCCAGTTGAACCAGGTGGTACTTCCTGGCTCATTAATTGCGTTCTATCGTTAAGTACGGCAAAAAAAGGGTTGGCGAGAAGATGGACAGTCCCGGTGCAACTGAGCCCGCCTGACATTGATTTATTACGTGTTGTGGTTGTACATAGAAAAATGTTGCCTCAACATTTGCTGTGGTTACAAATTTCCTCTGAAATTGTATTATAATGTTGTATTTTTTGTATTTTTATGGCCTCATTAGGTATGTATAAACTTAATAAACAAATGGGACAAAAGTTTTTAAATAGTCCTGTCACTACTTTCTTTCGAAACAGTGTGGTAAAGGAGTGCGCATCAAAGAGGCTTTTTTCGAGCACTTGACACATGTTTTAGAACTTATTCGATGTACGAGTAATAGCTGAAATGGCGAGTGACTTGACATCCGATATGTTTTGATCGAGCTTTCAGAAAACGGCCGTAACTTACTAAATATAATTAAGTAGGCATTAATTATAAATTTTTTTCAGTATTCAGTATTCAGTATATTTATTGCATTATTATGTATGTACGTAGATTTAACATTGTCAGGACTTATGACTAAGTAATTTGTGATTCAATACATAATGTACCCAGTAAGGGTTGCAATAGAGAGAAGCGGACCGATATTAAAAATCATGCAATATTATATTATTATTAATTATTATTATTTTTTTAAATTAAAGACATGTATCGTATTTTTTTTTTTTTTACAACCTCAAATTTAAAGTAAAATAAAATAAAATAAGCGTAAAGTACTTGGTTCTGAGAGGACTGAGGGGATATCTCGGTGGAAACGGTCGGCCGTGTCTGGGAATCAAAGACAAGCTCTTTTTTTTAAATAATATGAATATAAAGCAACAAAACATGGAGGTCACATATCATTAGAGGCAGGTTTTATCATAAGTAAGGGTTGGTATACCGTTTAAGAGTAATATGATGAATGTTTCTTCTGACGTGACTGGCTTGAGCAATCAATCTTGCTCGCGTCTTTTATTCAAAGTGTATGACTTCAGTACATTTTTCTTATAAAATATTGTCTATGTCAACCGTCCGTCTGAAAAGCCCACGTTCTTTTGGGGTTCCGAAGTCCGACAAGGAACTCTAGACTGACGGATCTTTTTTTATACTACTAGCTAATTGAATAAGCAGATGGCCCACCTGATGTTAAGTGGTAATCATCACCTAAAACAAAGCATTGCCTCGTAAGTCGCGCTCGAAGGGAACGTGCCCTACGATGCACTGCCCAGCGTCCATCAACTATAGAGGCATAGGTACAGATGTTAAGCCTCATGTGCCTGTAATTAGGTACACCGGGATCTTTCTGCCTACAGTAGTCCTTGAGTAATTGGGGGTCTTTTTCTTCTTGTTGTGTAACTAGTTCTTTCGAAACAGTGTGGTGAAAGGATTTTAAGTGCGCCTAGGCTCCTTTCTAGCACTTAGGTATTGATCATTTTAAATAATCAGTAGGTTATTGACAGCCCTCACAGCTGATAGCCTTCTGCTCGGCCTTCTGCGCTGTAGGCTGTGGGTTCGATCCCCTCTGAGAACAAGTATTTGTGTAATTTTTTTTTTTTTACCTTATCAGTAGGTTTTTCTAATAATATACAAATACACTTTAAAACATAAAACAAAGCTTTTGCTTAAGGGAACCACATACCAAACGTCATGTATATTTTTTGTTAAAATAGATTTTTTCAAAAAGCGCTGAATCGGACCGCTATCATATCGCTTATCAAGTATGACATAAAAAACCAACAAAATCAATTCATAATTGGTGGATTAATCGCGTAACAAACATAAAAAAACATCCGAATTGAAATCTTCCTCCTTTTTTGAAGTCGGTCAAAAAAAAACATGGATCCGTTTAAATGTAGCTTTCAAGTTCTCATTTTGTTTTTTTTGTCACTAAAATGTTCACAATTTTTTTTGTTTGTTTTCAAAGATTGGTGTCGGCGGTCGTGGGTATAAAAATACCCTTTTACCCATAAAACTATACGTACGTATATCTCGTTTTGCGCTCGTCATCTCGTGTAAATGGCACTATGTCTATCGAAAACTAATAAAATTGGCTGCCGCCTCCTAAAAAAGGATTTTATGTTTTACTCGTATGTTTGAAGTATTTCGAGGGCCAATGTTATAGCTGCTCAAGATTAAATCTTTCGTATCCATTTTGTCTATGGTATAGGGTATAGAGTAGTAAGTATATATAGCATGGAGGTAGTATATACCTACATATATAGAGTTTAAAAAATACACCATCCCGTTCTATGAGGTTAGTAGAAATGTCCGAAGTGTTACCAGATTGACTGAATGACATCGTGAGGATCGCAGGAAGTCAGTGGATTGAGAGGGTTGTGAATGTATAGGGGAGGCCTGTGTCCAGCAATGGACTTCTCTAATGCAAATCGTTTATTTTATATAGGGAAACAAACGGCTTAACAATGTATCAGTAGTTTAAGAGATAATAGAAACAAACTACCCTTATTAGTTACCACTTGTAGAATTTGACTATCCAATCTGAGTTATTAGACTTCTAAAAAAACAGTAACAACTCAAAAGAATAAGAAATAATCTAAATAAAAAATTGGTTGTCTGTAAAGTTGGTTTACGGACGATAGTTTAACGTGACAACAATGAGCGTAACGGGACAATGAGTCATCCTTTTCGTGCATGCAGTCGGCGTTCATAGATTTATTAGACGTTGTCACGTCAACAAAAAAGCACTTTAAATTTACACATCATGCTGGTACTTGGTCCTTCATGCTGTTAAAATGTCTGCCAAGACGGACATATTTTAATTTCGTGAAATAAGTCAAGCGGCGTAAACAAATACTTTGAGTATCCAAGAAAAGCGTCACATTTTTTAAGCGTTATCGTTACAGCTGAACTTTCAGTCTGTTAAAACGAAAATAAACAGGAATTAGACGGTAAACACGTTAGGCACCGTCCATCAAGACCCAGGTCCGTTGATTGTGTAAGGTACACACCTGCAGATAGCGCACGCCCGTGAGTGGCCGAGGAGCGGTGACAACACTCCGTCGTGCCCGCTGGATTACTTCGCTCTTAAACAATAACATATGGATACGGCAACATTCTTATTGTGAAAATGGCAGGAAGTTGTTGGAAACTTCTACAGCCTTAAAATGGGCCTTCCAGTAAATCTATGGCTTAAGATCGTGATCATCAAGACTCATCATCATAATTTCAGCCTATTTGCTGAGTATAGGCCTCCTCTTTAATATGCCACTCTTTCCGGTCCCTTGCTCATCGCTTCATTCCCAGCACTCACTACAATGTCGTTCGACCAACGGGCGGGTGGTCTGCCTCTAGGTCTTTAAGTATCCCTTGGCCACCATTCTGTAGTCGCCTTCGTCCATCTCCCGTCGTCCCTTATCATTATCTAGACTGAAAATCTACAGGTAGGCGTATACTTCCATTACTGCTTCTGTATTCCATTACTGAAATTTATCAAGCTGTCGCAGGTCGTTCGTCCTATCATTATTTGGAGGTATTTAAGCATCAGTACTCCACTTCTGATTTGCACAAATATAGTCCACTTCCTAACCCTACCCAACTCTTGTTAAGCTATATTTGAAGCCGCCCGTGAACGTCCTTTCAACTAACCTAGCTAGTATTTTCCACCAAACAATAATATGCTTATAATCTACGAAAGACAAATCACTGCGCTAGCTATGTTTATGAACTTACTAGCGACCCGGCTTCGCACGGTTATTGTGGGTTATCCCTAAAAGATTATGCTTGTATTATGCATATAAACCTTCCTCTTGAATCACTCTTTCTATAAAAAAAACCACATCAAAATCCGTCGCGTAGTTTTAAAGATTTAAGCATTGTAACGTCCGTTTTTTTTACTGAAAACCATTAATATAGAAGATATAAAATTTCATAGATTTTTCAACTTACGCGCCATTGTGTTTTGAAATTTCGCTTCATTAAGATAGTTTTATTACCATAAGAAATCATCCGTGAACCTTGGCGCCTTAAACAGAAAATTCGTTATGTGTCGCGCTTCGCGCGACACATAACTCAGTCGCGAGCCATTGTGATTTTATACACATCATTTTATAACGTTATATCACCATTATAAAAACCATTTTGTCTAACGAGTTTGTCATAATTTTGTTGTGTACGAAACAGCTGATAGGCTGGTGTTGCCGTGTTACACGAGCGAGCGTCGAATATTGATTGTATCGATAATTAGATATGTTCTCTCAAGTTAAAGGGTAATACTAAGTAATCCACTGCATTTTGTTCACGATCCTCTGTGGAAACTCAAGTCAGGCAGATATATCGTTTTTATTCATTCAAATCATTTTTTCCCTCGGTCGATCGATTATCGATCATCCGATTTGAGCGAATTACTGTTCAGTTGCTGGCAAGCCTAATTGAAAAAGTAGAGTGTAGAAAAATCTATGGTATGTTGTTTTTTTTAGATAGTGATTTTCGATTTCGAACAATTATATCGAGTCGATTAATCGCGTTTTATTATTTTTCAGTTTTATTGGATAGATACAGTTTTAACTTGTTTTGGATTCCTCGGGATCATTCCTGGAGGATTAAAGGGATTTTTTATTTGCTTCATTAAGACCGAATTGACGTAATCTTGTTCGTTTGTTTCATCGGGTATCTCGATTGTCCGAATTATAGAATCGGTCATGTACGATCGAGTTGAGTGGAAGAATGGTCTATGTGGTCTATGGCGCAGACATGACACGACAAATGTTAACTGATATTATATTTTGATATATTCGAATTGTCAGAGAATAGTATTTAATTCTCTGTTATTTACTAAATAAATAACCCGTCGTCGATTACGAGACGCACGAGACTTAATTGTCTGACAACGCGCCGTCGTTGTATTATATTCAGTGATCATACTTCGAGGCCTGGTGAGTTGCAAAGAGATTATGTGATATTTGGATGTTACTCTCGTATTTCTCGAGTCTTCTAATTCAAGTTTTATGTTTGGTCGATCAGAAAAGGCTGTACCCTGAGGCTGAATTCCTGCCCAGTCGTGTGTCGGCGCATTTCGGTGCCAACCTCAGATACCTCGGACGCCGGCAGTTGCCTTTCGCCAAGCTTCTTCGGGATTGAAGTGGTTGCTCCCGCCAAGTTCTTACTATCATCGTGGTAGACTACACATAGTTACCTCGTAGCTACATTCATTCCGAGGACCCATTTAATATTCCCCAAAAGGTTAGTCAGAGGCAATTCCGATGCCCGCGTGAAATTCGTCGACGTTCTACCTCGCCTGGTTGCGGTATATCATTCGTATAAGAGCCATCGATTCAGATAAATACTAGAGAGTAAATTTTAGCCTAGCTCTGACCAAACGCTTCGCCAACCCATATCATATTTTGTATTTTACTGTGTACACACACTATAATTATAAGTTTTGTGTTCCCCCAGATATTTAGGATTTCAGAACACTAATATTAATGTTAACATCATATGCATAATCTTTTCATAACAAGAATTGTACATAAAAACACTTAGGCAATAAAAATAAAGCTTGTATTATTTTTAGTAAATATAGTTGTGTTTATTTACCCTAGATTACCCCTAGGTTATAGGAAAATATGTTACAGCATACATAGGGATATAGGGACAGAGAAAGCGACTTTGTTTTATACTATGTAGTAAAGCTGTAAAATACCACATCCGAATGCAGGTTAGTTATTTCTTGTTATGGAATCTCAGTGCAATAGATTATAACAATGGACCTAGGGCAGTTCAGCCACTGGACACCGATAATATTCGCTTTAAACTGAAAATACTGCAAAGCAGCTTATGAAACCTGGGCACAATCGCATTATTTACAAACCGTTTTCAAACAGTTTCATTTTCATTGAGTTAATGTTATTCTTGTTATTGTCATTACAAGCCTGAAGAATACCAATAGCCTAAAGATTTCCCCCCGGACGTAAAATTTTGAGCTATCTCCCCCCACCGACTAACCACAATCCTCACAACGCATCGCTTTCCGGTTAATGGTTGTCATTCATCCGGAGAACCGTTATTCTACATCGGTTGCCGGTTTGGTAGAATTTCAAAGTTTGCAGTTCTGATGGATTTCATTTTCACTTGAAATACGTATTCCATTCAGGTTTACGGAAAGCTCCTCAATACGTCATCGGTGAAGCAAAGTTTTAAATATTCATATCAGATACGGGTCCTACTAAAAAAATACGAGGGTCACGATGTTTGGATTTTGTGGCGCCTTAATCACTGAAACGATTGGCGTGAAACTTAGATCAAATATAATTCGTAACCTAGATTAGCGAATAGTATACTTAAAATCTCGAAAAATTACCAGGAACGTTACAGAAAAATGCTTTAAATATTAATGCTAGCAATCACTCACGTGTATGTAACAAACTACCTATGTATTTGGGTCATTTAAAAAGTTTCTTTCTTACACTTACTTCTCGAGCGAAGCGGGCACCAGCTAGTAAATCATAATTGATAGAAAAGTATTTGCGACATGCTTATTATAAAAAAAGTGGGAGTATTGAACCATTTACCTGCGCCATCGGACTCTAATCACATACATAGGGATATTTGTACATAGGGATGTGTTAGTACATACTGCGACCGTGGCTTCCTTAAAAATCTAATAATACTATAAAACGAATAAAAATGCTTACTATTTTTATATCCAGTAGCTACTCGTTTAACGGTGCGTGAGTGGTGCTTCGATCCGATGCCGGCAGGCACTTACTTGATCTTCCCTTCGGCCCTCGTAGATGCTGACACAACAAATTTTAATTGCATACGTGAAATCTATATCACCGTCAATATAAGTGGATTTTTCTCTTGAGATATTATAGAATGTAGACCGATAAGATAGATAGATAGATAGGTACGTAAGTACGTTTGCTCTATCCTAGAAAACATGTCGTAGCAAACGGTAGAAGCTTTAAGCCAATCACAAATGTACAAGCTCTCATGCAATCTATAATTTTTTTTTAAATACAACTAGCTGATGGAACAAGCAGATGGCCCACCTGATGTTAAGTAGTAACCATCACCTATAACAAATAGCCTTTGCCTTGTAAGTCACGCACGTTAGGAACGTGCCCTAGTATGCACTGCCCTGGCATAGAGGCACACAGATGTTAGGTAAGCCTCATGTGACAGTAATTACACCGGCAATCACACTCTTCAAACCAAAACACAGCAACGCTGCTTTCCCGGACGAGCCCTTTACAAAGAGCTCTACTACTCTTAAAATACTATATATAAATACTATACTCTCAATGCTTCGTGTATTGGTCATTGACCTGAATTAATAGCGGTTCTATACGCTATAGTTAGTCTTGTCACTGACACTTTCTCACTGAAAACAGATAGCAACATATTTATTGGTAATTTAAATGTAACAATACAACTGCTCATTAGCAAATTTCAAAAAATTTAAGATATAAAATTTCTGAAGGTTATCTGAACCTTTGTAATGTTCCTGTCCGAAACTTGTATCTTTGTTTTTCATAACTTAATTCAATAAAATTTATATCTTAAAAAAATTTAAATGTGCGAAGGAGAAGTACTTTGACGGTAGCCTGCGCTTTAAGGCGCTGACCCCTATCAAAATACCTACTTCTCGCACGCATATTACAACATTTTTTAAATCTAAAATAACTGAACTATTAATTTATGAAAACCCGCAATCAAACAAGTTGTGCGCATACACTGCATACAGTTCAGCAAAAATGATTTTGATCCAAACGAGAAAGCTAATATAATACTTGTATAGGTTTATTTGTAAATATACAAAATACATACAAATAATATTTATTTAAGAAAATAAATATATGTTTAAGGACCTTAGTTTTATATTGCATAGAAATGACCATGTTATGGTTCTCATTTTCTTCGTGACGTAACCTGCTCCTCCTCAAACCTCTTTATAGAATCTGGAGTAAGTAATTGGTACTCAGATATCTGAGGGGATATCTACCGTGCCTGAAGATTAACGCTGTGAAGCCATCATTTTTCGTTGTATGCGGTGAAAAGGTTTTTTGTCATGCTTTCATTGCTTTTAAAAGCATCCCGGTGCCCTATCCGTGCTGTAAAAACTAATTTAAATGCCAGTGGAAGCATCTTACTACTTAGAAGAAGACACTGAAAATATAATGTAGACTTCGAAAAAGGAAACTTGTCCTGTCTTGTTATTGTTATGGGCTTTGCAAACGAGCGTCTTTGCAAAAAGACCGAGGCAGAATACTTTTTTTACTTTCATAGATAGAAAATACTTAATGTACACCAACAACTTATGAATAAAACATTTAAATAAATTAAATTTAAACTGCCTCAAGATGATGGACGCAGGGCAGTGCATCGTAGGGCATGTTCCTATCGTGCGTGACTTACGAGGTAATGCTTTGTTATAAGTGATGGTTACCACTTAACATCAGGTGGGTCATCTGCTTGTTCCATCATCAAGTAGTATAAAAAAAACCCCGTCGGCCGCTTGCGAAACCAGAGATTCGTAACCATACAAAATGTATCTTCATACGATACTAGTTTCTAAGGAATGTTTTTTTCCTTACACGATACTGATTTCGACGTAGGAAACTAGTAATTAATACGAGAAGTATAATAGGTGGTCTTATCGCTAAACAGCGATCTCTACCAGACAACCGTTTTGTATGAAGTGGATTCATGTTATTTAAAGGGGATGCGCCTCAAGAGGCTTCTTTCGAGTACTTAAACTTTTAGGTCCTAAGACATGTTGGTTGGTTTCCTAACGATGTTTTCCTTCACCGTTTGAGAAAACTGACTTAGTTATGAATTATCGCAAACAACTAAATTTCGTACAATAAGTGTTGAGCGACTTGTTTGACGGTTGTCTGTATCTTAAGCTTATTTCTACTTTCTATGTCAAAAAAAAAGTTTTACACCTCAAAAGAGCCTGAAAGGTTATCGAAATCTCCAGTTTGCAAGCACGGGCCAAGTATAGGAAGTTTATGCTAAAACGAATGCACTCGCCGCCGCGTCGCCAAACGCCTCCCCGTACCCGCGACTTGAATACTGATTCCTATCCAACAAATGTACACGGAATTTGCAACTTGAGAGCCCACATCTAATGGACAGGCCTCACAGTTCAGCTGGTAGTATGAAAACGACTTTAAATACCTCTAGATGAATATGTAATAAATAAATAATTGGTGCACATTCCACACAGCACTATCTAGCCCCAAACTAACAAAAAACTATGGGGACCAGACAGCTGATAATAATACTTATATTCTTTTTTTGTAAATACATACTAATAATAATCTATAACACCCAGACAGAGAACAAACATCTATGTTCATCGCACAGATGTTTGTTCTGGGGATCGAACCCACGGCCTACGGCGCAGAAGCCGTAGGCCTAACTGAGCTGTGAAGACTTGATCCCCAGACACGGTAGATGTCCCCTCAGATCTCTTAGTACCAAGTACGAACTCCAGATTCTTTGAGGACGTCTTAAGTTTTCGTGACTCTTTGCTATCATAATCATAAAAAAAAATTGTGGGCTAATTTGACTCTGACACTGTTTGTAAGCTTGACTGAACTAATTTGTATTGTATTCAGATGTTTATTTTATTCTTTCAAAGGTAATTAGTCAATAGAAAATAATTTTTATAGTTTTAAAACGCAAAAAAATAACTTTGACTATATTTTTCAATTTTTATTTTCAATAACAAAATCCACTTTAAAACAATAAATACATGCATTAATTAAACTTTTGAAGTCAAACTGCAGCATTTGATGTTGTTAAAACTATTATCTGCGTACATTAGGGTCACATCCATTCTAGAGACATGTTTGCGTGATGAGTTTTATTGGTTCCAAAATCATTCAATGGCCGCTGGTCGTGAAAGACAAGTACTGGTCCAGCAGCCGAATCACGAACGAATTTGATGTTAGTCGCGTAAACGAATCGTATCCCTAACTGCAACAGAATAAGATCGAATATCACTAGGATACGTTAACTAAACTACTATGTCAAAATTCATTCGTGATCAGCCTGCTGATAAAGTGATAGTAATTAACAGTAAGTCAGGAGTTCGCTGATACTGCAGGCTTTGTCACAGCATTCGCTGACGATAAACTGACGCTTGCCTCGTTGGCTCATCATGCTTCGTGCTTGGTAAGCACCTATCCAAGGCCAGTCCATTCGCATATCTTGTTCTTTGTAGTACGGCGGTGACAAGACATTGCCTGCGGAAAATTAAAAAAAACGTGACATAATTGCATGACTTTTGTATTGAATAAGTTGTATGGCGTATTGTATGTAAGTTGCTAAATAGCTAAGTCATCACTAGATAACTCAATCGAAATTCAATTATTTATTCAGCTCATTCAGTTTTTTTGGTTTTATTTGTTAGATTTTCGAACAGCAATAGAAAATCTTTATTTTCAAAGGCAGATACCATTGTAAAACAGTTTAATTGTTTCCCTAGCTGAAAAAAATATCAAAATAGATTTAATATTAATTTTGTTTATAGAAAGAAAATGGTATTCAATAAAACACAAAGATCACTTTGAATTTCAGCAGGTTGAAGTTTTTATATAACTTTTTTAAATCATCATTATTTTTGTGTCCTTATCCCACTTCATGTGAGGTCGTTTTCACAACTGGTTTTTTTCCCTCCACACACAGCCGTCATCTCAGCAGTCACTCTTACTCATGTCATTTTTCACACAGTCCATCCATATTTTCTTTGGTCTACCTCTACTCCTATATCCATCCACATTCATCCCACACCATTCCCTTCGCATAACATGCACATAATATTTCTAAAATTGAACTTACTGTACATCCCAGTTTCGGATCGCTTGGTGCCAGTGGAGTCGGTGTCCCTGTCGGCGGCGCACAGCAGAGCCAGAGCTCTGGCGAGCGTCCGACCGCAGTAGGTCTGTCTCATTTCCAGATCCGGCAGCTTGCCTCCGATGTGGGCGGAGCACATCACGGCTGCCGTCAGTATTATGAGGAACGCTATTTGTTGTGAGTTCATCTGCAAAAAATATATCCAAAGTCAAAGTCAAAAGGTATTAATTCAATAAAATCTCATGGATCACTTTGAAACTTCTTAAAATTAGGTAAATCTAGGTGCCGGTTCCACGCGACCAAAGCCTAGACGAACAGGCAAAAAACTTACGGCTTGGTTCCACCGCCACCCAACTCTTTAAAACCGTTGGAACCGCTTGACAGAAAGATAATTATGTATCGTATCGAAAGTTGAGAACTATACGATCTGTCATCCTTCTGTTATAGTAAGTCTCCAACCACACCGCACGGGCTGGACCGATTTGAATGAAACTCGGAATACTTAATTAAATATGGATGGTATTCTTAAATACCATATAAGTTAAGATTTATAGGATAGAACAACGAACGTGCCATGGAGGTATTACTTTTATTAATATTTGCAATAAGCACCACCACACGAGCGTAGTCGAGGGCGGCTGCTAGTGGCTAGATAAATCAGCCTTTGATAGTCAAATAATTGGTGAGGGCATGTTCAATTATTATCTTACAGAGCTTTAGATCAATTATTAAACACAAAATACAGCTTACCTCGTCGTTACACCTTGCACAAGTACGATGAAAATGCTGAAAGCTCCCCGTTTTATACTTCAGCTCTTATTAATATTCAGTAGGCAACATGTTAATTCTTAACCCTAATGAATCTTGACTTATTGGAAGCACCTAGCAGTAACCAAGACCCAGTTTTTTTTTGTAATTTTCATTTACAAAATAGAGCACTCGCAGACCCGAGAGTTTCTATCGGCCAATAGTTTGGTCGGGTTGGCCTGCCAGTGCACTTTCAAACATCTTTATACTGATTTAGAGCCTAATAAAACTTTCGGCCGATATAAAGAAGCGGGGGCTCTTAAAGGTATTCATTATTATTTGAAGCTACCACGAAGACTTGAAATCACGAAAATAAACTAGTAGTTCGCCCCGAACTGAGATCTCGTGATGCGACCCGATGAACGCATCAAAACTTTGAGTACGTAGTAGTCAGAGGCAAGTCCAAACATTATCTTTGGACTTTTTTCTGACTACCGCCTACTAACTTGGTATGGTTACCAAGTTTCAACTCTATTGGCCTATTTATTGAAGAGTTCCGTTGAACAGACCTTGGCTCCATCATCAGACCTGGTCGTCGTCACCATTTTATGAGAACTGAGTACCCCCTTAAATTATTTCAAGAAAAACAATTAAGAAAAAGCAAGGGAACTAGCCGACCAGTAGAAAAACCTTGATGTCAACGAAACTCTTAGAGATGGGAGCTCTTGGATCGCTGGTTATCTTAATTTAACTTTTATTATTTTATCTCAAAAACCGAGCGTCACAAAAAAAAAGTAAAAATTGTTTTGGGATGTCCAAACAAAGCCCTTTCATATGACATGTAATTTCATTTTTTTATGTAACTTATTTATTTTTGCCCCCTTAAAAAACCCCATATCTCAAAAACCCTTCATCCGATTTTACTCATATACTTACCAGTAAATTTCTCAAGTACAAGCTATCGACATATCAAATTTCATGCAGATCGGATCAACGGTTCTAATGTTATCGCCAGACATACATACATACATACATACATAAAATGCCAAATCGCCCAAGTTGAAACTAAGATCTTCGTTCGCTTCGCTCACTCGATCAAAAACTAAGATCTTCGTTCGCTTCGCTCACTCGATCAATTAATATTGGTGGAAATTTTACACAACACTATCTAGCAAACCTTATTCTATGGGAAACAGACAGCTAAAGTAGGTATTTTTTTTTTAGTATACATACTCATAATGAAATAACATCTATGTACATTACACGAATGTTTGTTATCGTTGGGTATCGTACGCAAAGCCTACGGCGCAGAAAGCAGAGCTACTGCGAAATTAGCTACTACGTTATGATACCGGTAGAATTCTGAAATAGCGGAATCTACATGTACCTACATATACCTATTGTATATAGGTTGGTACGTAACATTGTGATATAACAACTAACTAGTGAATATAAAAAAAACGAAAGGCCTTTTAATAAGATATCTTGTTTTTTCATATAAAAAAATATGGATCTAATAAAAAAAAATCTAATCTAGTTCACATCACATTTTTTCACTTTGAATAAATTTGTAAAACTAAGCGTCATCATCATTTTCAAGCGTAACTAATTAATTACGCTTGTTACACTAATGTAATTTGGATACAATAAAACAAAGAAACGTAACCGGTTAACTATTTTCAAAAATATTTTATTTTGAATTAGAACAGAGAGCTAAGGAATAAGCTCTTTTAAGCCGCCAAATAGAATGAAGCCAACCGTAGCATCGGACGCGACATCCCCTCACACGCGACGTCAGACACTTCGCTTGTTATTAAAACTCTATTCTGCTTCAGTAGACTGCACACCGCGTTCACATCGGGAACTGTGTCAGATCGTGTCGTGGCGCGCCATTTCCTTAAATTTCCTGACATAACCGACACATTGGTAATCTAAACAACAATATTATTTGGTTTGCCAGTACAATAACTAACTTCATGGCTGGTTTCTGAAAGCTCGATCAAAACTAATCGGATGTCAAGTCACCGTCATTTCAACTATTACATCGAATTAGATAGATATAGCAAGTGACTCGACATGCGATTCGTTTTGATCGGGTTTTCAGAAACCGGCCGTCAGTCTAGCTTCCAGATTAATTTGTTTACACCGTTTACATATAACTGTTATCTGTTCTTGTCACTAATTTATTTCGAAACAGTGTTGTGAAAGGATTTGAAGTGCGCCTCAAATAGGTTCCTTTCGACTTTCACTCTCACTCTAATGTTTATCTAACTCTAATGATGTATATCGATGTACATACATTGTAAATTTATCTGATGCACTTTAATCTAGTAATCTGATGACATTATACTGCGTTTACATTTAGACATTCGCGCTGCCATTCGCGTGGACGTCCATCCATGTTGCCGTCCCATTCTCGCATTGCCCAAGTCCCTGCGCATGTCTCTGCACATTTCCACGGACATGAGCTGAGTGTAAACGGGGTATTACAGGCATATGAGGCTTAACATCTATATGCTTCAAGTTGATGGACGCAGGGCAGTGCATCGTAGGGCATGTTTTTAACATGACTTACGAGACAATGCTGTGTTATAGGTGATGGTGATCACTTAACGTCAGGTGGGCCATTTGCTTGTCCAATCTGCAAGTTGTATAAAAAACAAACTAGTAGAATACTAAATTTCAAATAAAATATTGGTATGATGATTTCACTGAGAGACTTTCAATAAAGCGTTGTTTTCAGAAAACGGCCAATTCTGGGAAAGTAATTAAATGAACCGCGCTTTATATTCCTTGCTACATAACAGGGACCACGTTTTGAAGAAATCAGCCGCCATGACTGGCTGTAACGTCTTTGATAAACAAATTGTTCAGGAAAATTCTTCGGATTCCTGATTTTTCTGTTGAAAGATCAAAAGAGCCGTTCGTGCCTAATCATGTGCTTCCGATGATTATGCGAAGGAATTCTGACTGAGATTGAAAGAAACAGATTCATGGCTTCACTTTATTCGCATTTAGGATTTTACACACGAGTAGACAGTGGGGTAAAGGCAGGAATTCATAAAGACTTTGGCACACCGACTGGGACAAAATAATATCAAGTTGAAGGTTTAGCAATACTTACCCGATTTGGAGAAACATTGTTTTCCACACTTGTAAAAAACAAATGTAGTATCGTTCAAAGGTATTGGCTATTATTGTAGAGTGCAAAACATATTTACATACATATGTATATTTGGGCATTCTTCCAGATTTAACAAGTTTTACTGAATTGAAATTCCTATTGAAATTCATGCACGAGGGGATTCGAACCCACGACCTTACGATCAGAAAGTGGTGCTATTTCCACTAGACAACCGGGATTTCTTTCTTTTTGTAAATATCCAATGGAAAGAAAAACATTTCTCAATGAAAAGAGAAAAATTCGGAAGATTTCGCTTCAATGCCCTTTTATATTTCTTCTGTAGCCGCAACGCAATGCACGCATTCTACCAAAGATATCTTATCTGCATTCGGCGCTTTATGTTCCATTTTCAAAAATAAAATGTTATACTTTTTCTAATGGAATAAGTCGAGTCTTTATTTATGATTATTCTACTTATGAATTTGAGTACATTTGCGTTTTCGCGCTCCGACGACAAAATAAAAAAAAAACCTTTTTTCCAAGAACGCCAGAGCGTTACGCTACAATGGCGTTCTTTTTGATCAAGAGGAGAGAAAAAACGGTTGTTACATTCCCGGGAAGTTTCAAGTGTCAGCGGACGAATAAATACACACAAACACTAGCAAAGCAAACACTTTGGTAGGAAAACATGTTTGGATCAAAAAGATCTTTTTGCTGAACTGTGCAAATTCTTTTTTTTGTTTATCAAATATACCGTCATGTACATTTGATATACAGATATATCCACAGCTTTTTTTTTAAATCTATAAAACTATTCAATATACAACTTTCGCTTCTACGTCAGAGCATGACATAGCTCTTCATGCGACAGGTAATTTTCCACCCGAGTTAATGTTAAAACCTCCTGTTACCCTTTATTTCTTCAGAACCTTTGAGTCGTATACGTATGTCAGAAATAGATCCAAAAAGGTTTGAACCAATATTAAAAAAAAAAATCTACTTGATAATATTGAAAATGCGAAAGTTTTGATATTTGTTTATGTTTCTAGTGGTACCCACTTCGCCTTTTGATCGTAAGGTCTTGGGTTCAAGTCCGGTCGTGCACCAACGGATCTATCTCTTTAAAAATGTATGTGCGCAAGAACAGTGTTCTCAAACAGCGAAAGAAAGCATCGGTAGGGAACCAGTTAGTATTCTAGTAGTTGCGATAGGCTGGCGGGTTTTGCGTACGATTTGACATCCATGTGGGTAAGCTGTGGTTGCTGGTAAAATTACAGGCACACGAGGCTTAACATCTGTATACCTTAAGAAGAAAAAATAAAAAAGGCTGGCAACCTGTAACGTGTGGAATACCAGCTGCTGCAAAAAATGGGTATTGACAAATTCAATAATTGGACGTCCCTCTTGCTTGCTCAAAGTCGTGAAGCAGTTTGGTTGGCTTTGTTTCTGAATGTTTCTTACTGAATCACTTTACCGATTAGGTGAAACTTGGAATTCAATACAGCCGTCCTCAAGTTGATGGACGCAAGGCAGTGCAGCGTAGGGCATGTTCTTAACGTGCGTGACATACGAAGCAATGCTTTATTATGGTGAAGGTTACCGCATCAGGTGGGTCATCTGCTTGTTATAGCAGAAGCAGTATATAAAAACGAATAAGTATATTTTAGTTCGGCATGCTAAATACACCTCCTACAATACATTTCAAAAACTATATTGTAAATACAAAAATATACTCAAAATGTCAGGTCACCTTTTAAACGGTGATTCCCTATACAGTTAGTAGACAACTCCTGTTTGGAACTCAGTAGCGAAAAATACGTCCTAGTACTTGGCAGTTCCTCTTAGCACGATTACGGCTTAGTAGGTCTCCTTTTTATATAAATACTATTTGCTGATGGAAAAAGCAGGTGGCCCACCTGATGTTAACTGGTAACCATCACCTATAACAAAACATTGGATGGTTTTTTTACTACAGAAGATACCATCCTCCGGTAGTCCGTTTTGCGACGCACAAAGTTATTTTTATATTTTATATGTAAAAAAATTGTTTTGTTTCTTAGTAGATACCTTAACTTTTGTGTGGTAAATAAATAATTTTTCATTCTTTCTTTCATACTAGACACTCGATTCGAGAGACCGCTTGCAAGAATTCGAACAACCATAAAATTGACGGGGCGTGCCAAGAGGCAGGCGCTTGTCAAAAGAAGCTGCTACGATAAAAACCTTGGCTTTTCCGCTCTTTTCCGTGTCTAAACTGTCACATCACTTCTTCTTTTTTTCGTGTTTCTAGTTTCTTTCGAAACATTGTGGTGAAAGGATTTTAAGTGCGGCCCAAAGAGGCTCTTTTTGAGCACTTGTTTAACTCTTTACATAGCAGGGGACGGCCGGCTGACCCATACTGGTTTAATCCGTGTGCACCAGATAAATGAGGAGTTAAGAGCGTTATAGGTTTGCACATACATTTTTGAACAGATAAACTAATTGGTTCACGACCCGCTTTGAACACCACCTTAGGATCGGAAGTCGGAGCCGCTACCACTAGACCACTAGTGCTCTTACGTCACGTTTCACAAAAATATAATGTTACATGTCATATAAAAGGAATTTGTTTGGACATTCCAAAACCATTTATATTAATTTTCTAGGAACCCCGGTTTTTGAGATAGCAAAATTAAGATGACCAACGATACAAGTACCCCAAGTATGAGATTTGCTTACGATATTTCATTTTTCGTTTTACGTTTTCGTTCCGTGTATAATGCGGGTTTTGTATGAAGACGCGATATTGATACCGATACGGAACCCGCAATGAACACGGAACAAAAACGAATCGTTTTCGCTGCGTGCTCATTGCGGGTTTTGTAAAGTTCCGTATCGGTATCAATATCGCGTCTTCATACAAAACCCGCATTATACACGGAACGAAAACGTAAAACGAAAAACGAAATATCGTAAGCAAATCTTATACTTGGGGTACTGAGCTCCGATCTCTAAGAGTTTTGTTCACATAAAGGTTTTGTTACTGGTCGTTCAGTTCCTTAACTTTTTCATATTTTTTTTATTTGTAATAAATTAAGAAGATACTCGGTTCTTATAAAGTGGTGACAGCGACTTGGTCTGATGATGAAGCCAAGGTTAGTTCAACGAAACTCTTCAATAAATAGGTCAATTCAGTTGAAACTTGGTTACCAATTACCATTCAAGCAAGTCCAAATAAACCTAATGTTTGGACTTGCTTCTGACTACCACCTAATTTAATTTTGGAGCTTTCGGATCGCATCACGAAATCTCCGTTCGAATCACTAGTATGTATGTAGTGACAGAACTATCTTGATCCTAGTAAATGGCCGTAAAAACAATATTCTAGCATCACCTGCCGATTGACGAGGGTTACCTATTATAGAAGGTCTGTAAATGTTAGATTCGCTGACCCCGCGGTATTTTAAGAACGTGTTTACTAAAGATATTCTTCTGAATACAGTACTGAATTCAGCGGAAGCTTAACTAAAATCAGGTCGCGGGAAACTCGCTTTGTTTTGGCTAGTTTACATACGAGACGTTTCAAGATTCATTTTCTGACATCTTGGGAAGTAACATAGCTTTTCCATTTTCATTGTTTTTCGTTTGTTATTTTGAGGTTTGTTGTGTAATTTCAGTGGTATTTAAACAAACATTACTTGGTCTTAGCATAAAGTGTGAGCAATTTAAGTGTTTTGGTGATATTCTGATTTAATCAAAATTTTCGTGAGTTTTAAATAAAACCACCACCATTTTCTTCAAAATAAAAAAAAGGCGGCTAGCGCGGAATGTTAATTTTGGGATTTGATTAATTAATATTCTGTAATAATAGAGAATAATAACAGGAAAACGAAGCGTGGGACGCCCTCCTACCCGATGGACTGACGACATTGTTATAATCGCGGGAAGTCGGTGGATGGAGAGGAGTATGTCCAGCAGTGGATTTCCTTAGGCTGATGATGATAATGATGAATAATAGAGATGACGTCAGAAACTACGATTACTCAGTAACTATCAACCAAAACTATTTGGATTTTCCGAAAAACGGCTCATTTTAGTTAAGTTGCGATAAGAACACCGATTGTAGGACAAATCCAATGTACTATTACTGTATGTACCTTTTCCATGCAGTTTTTATTTATTTATTTATCCTTCTATAAGGAGTTATTATATAAGCTTTAGCTAACAATAAGAATTTCCATCCCTTAATTCAACAAAATGTTCGAAAACATGTTTTGGTGAAATGTTATAATAAAAAATATAAAATGCAGAAATACAATTTCAGTAAACTCCATGGCTAGTGCCTAGGGCATCGTAAAAAGGTCAAAGTAATCGCTGCAAAGGCTGTTAAAATTTTAAATAGATGGTGACGATGACACAGCGTCTATTTAAATGAAGTCGGTAAATAACGCAAGTTCGGATGGTATCGTCTCCCAGGGGCGCCGTTCGGCGGTGTATTTACACAGCCGGGGGACCACCACTGTCTACTACTACATTATGCGCTGATTTCGTTTGACGCGACAGCCTTCACAGCTCAGTTGGTAGCAGCTCTGCCTTCTGCGCCGTAGGCCGTGGGTTCGATCCCCGATAACTGGCACACATAAATTGTTTATCTACCTAGAAATATTCAAGTACTCATGTCAACAATCCATTAATAATGTATGTATGGTGATAATAACAGATCCGATTCGTATTCAGGTGATATGCGGTCTATTAATTTTTGACAGCAAAGTGATTATGGTAGGGCCCTGATTAAAAACAAATACGCCAGCAATACACTGGAGACCCTGATTACACCAGCACGATTCGGCTGACTCGCCAACGATTGTATAAATAAAAATCTACCATCACACACACCATAGACATATTATGAATACTATGGTTTTTGACTTATTTTGTTTGTTTAAGCAGGCAGGCGAGCAGACGGGACCAGACGAGCCACCTGGTGGAAAGTGGCCACCGTCGCCTATAGACATCTGTAACACTAGAGGTGGTGCTGATGCGCTGCGGCCTTTTAGGTAAACATAAACTCGCCTTTTGAAAGACCCCATGTCAAAGCTCTGTGGAAAAACCGCAGAGGGAAGATCGTTCCACGTCTTACTCGTGCGTGGCAAAAACGACCGTGAAAAGTGGTGGAAAACCAGCCATCCAGGTGGTGAATATGGTATCTGGTTTTGCGTCGTGTGATGCGATGATGCAATACAGCCGCGGGCACCAAATGAAACAATTATTCAGAACACTCTCCATTGTACAGACCAATAGAATAAACACAGATCACGTCTCTCCGGAGGTTTTTTAAACTTTTTAATGTTAGCTCGATAATTTACGGCCACCAATGCTTAGACGAGGTGGTTTGCTCGCTCACACTGCCGTAGAGAAAGCCAATCTGTTCGCTTCTTTGTTTGCAGTAACTTCGTGCTTACACCGCATTTGAAGTGCCTCCTTCCGTACCCTAATGTACGACTTCAATAGCTGAAGTCCACTTTAGACCAAACGGAGGTTCCTCAAACGTGCTTTAAATGTGAATCTGGTAACGAAAGGTGACGAAAGTTCCAAAACACCTGAAGGCTTCTGGCATATTTATTCAATTGAATTACTTTAGCTAGGAGTTAAGAGAATCTAGGTGTCAGTTTCACGAGACCAAGCTTAGAAGAACAAGCAATACTTATGGATTGATTCCTACCGTACTTCGTTCTGTATTCAGTGTATACCTGCTTATTATAGCTGGGAGTAACTTGGCTGGAGCGCACTGCTGGCCTAGTGGGAGTTACCCGCTTTCTGATTGTTAGAAGCGTAGCGTGTGCTGTCTTATAAATTTGATTATCTTTACCTTTTTCTGTTATGCCTCTCACTAAATTCGATTGGCACCACACTGGAGCTTCAATATTGTACCTATTATATTACATTGTAACAAGGATCATACAAAAGAACGGTAGGAACCAAGCCGTAAGTTTGTTGCCTGTTCTTCTAGGCTTTGGTCGCGTGGAACTGGCACCTAGAGTCACCTAGCTTTAAGACGTTTCAAAGTGATCCTTGTGATTTTATTGAACAAATACCTTTTGACTTTGATTTTGATCGTAAGGTCGTGAAAAATGAAATTGCAAATTCGTTCGTGATTAGGTCCCACGTTGATGATGGACCTTGATGTTTTAGTAAACGCCCATCAATGCAAATGGGTTTCTTCCTACAAAGATAAATTTCTTGATTGCAAAATTTTATTCATGTTATTCCCGAAAGTTCCCAAACTCGCCGAGAAGAATTTCAATAAATGTCGTTGTTCTAATTACTTTGATTGTTGTCGGTGCTTAATCTAATTGAAAATCTCACTAATGACTGTTTCAGACAAGCGACCTGACGGAACTGATGAACAACGAGCAAATAATCCAGTTCAATTATAATTAAGCTGTGTACATATTCACTCCGCCGTTTTAAATTGTAATAGGTAGGTATAACGTTGCACATTGTCATTGTCGCTGTAACCATCATTTATAACAAAGAATTGCCTCACAGGCACGATAGGAACGTGCCTTACGTGCTATGCACTGTCCTGCGTTCATAAACTTAAAGCTGCAAGCGGCAACCACACTCTTCAAAAGTCCAGACAAGCGACCTGACGGAACTGATGAACAACGAGCAAATAATCCAGTTCAATTATAATTAAGCTGTGTACATATTCACTCCGCCGTTTTAAATTGTAATAGGTAGGTATAACGTTGCACATTGTCATTGTCGCTGTAACCATCATTTATAACAAAGAATTGCCTCACAGGCACGATAGGAACGTGCCTTACGTGCTATGCACTGTCCTGCGTTCATAAACTTAAAGCTGCAAGTGGCAACCACACTCTTCAAAAGTCCAGACAAGCGACCTGACGGAACTGATGAACAACGAGCAAATAATCCAGTTCAATTATAATTAAGCTGTGTACATATTCACTCCGCCGTTTTAAATTGTAATAGGTAGGTATAACGTTGCACATTGTCATTGTCGTTGTAACCATCATTTATAACAAAGCATTGCCTCACAGGCACGATAGGAACGTGCCTTACGTGCTATGCACTGTCCTGCGTTCATAAACTTAAAGCTAATTTCAACCACACTCATCAAAAGTTCAAACCGAAACACCGCAACGCTGCTTGGCGGTAGAAAAAAGCATGGCCTTCACAAAGAGCTCTACTACTCTAAATTGTACCTTAGTATAATGAATGTAGTTGTTGTTCTTAAATAAATAAAATAACCGTCGCAACCGCTCAACGTCAGGTGTACCCTCTGCTTGTACCGCCACAATATCATATTAAAAAAGTTAAACTTTAGATTTTTATAAATAGTGACACTGACGACGTCGGACGAAATTATAGATATATTATTAAGAGGTTTTCTTTTCTGCGATACTACTGCAAAATGTGAATATGTCATAAATGTAATGTTTGGACGTACCTCTGACTACCTTCGTTCTTGGTACTAAGATATAAGATATGGGGCTATCTACCGTGCCTGGGCTCAGTCGTGAAGCTGTTTCTGGTTTTCTTCAGCCGCAAAAAAATGAATTCAAGAAACTTAAATGTTGTATAACGAGCGAAAGGCAGTTAGCATATTATAGCTGGTTAATAATTGTATCAGGGCGGCGGCGGTGGCGGCAATTTGCATGGCTGATGAACCTCCGGCCAAGATGTTTTTCACAACTTTGCCATCTCGGCTGGGAGCACAACTGGCGCTCAACATGCTGTCTACTAAAAACATCGTTTTGTCTCTTATACTCTCATCATGGTTATGTCGACTTATTCGGCAAAGATGAGGCGTTTAATGAGTTCTTTGGCTGATTTCTATTTACTGGTATTTGATATCGACCTTTTTTGGTCTTATACCTGTTTCTGTTGTGCTCAATAAGCGTTTTAATGTTGTACGTGTCTAAGCGTATGTATGTCTACTTGCGGAAACTTCCTAGAAGGCTTTTTTTAAAGAAACTCTTGTTTAGTATATTTTTACGTGCTGTACAGTTCTAAAAAACAGTTACTAAATCTAAATACTACTAAATAAACTAAATAAAGTTACTAACAGTTACTAAATCATTTGAAAGTTTGGTGCATAGAAAAAAGAAATAACACATTTTGACAAACACATAACAGACATTACTATATGACCGAGAGTAGATAACAAAACAGTGACATGGATGATGTACTACACACACGTCCACATTTGGAGTGACCAAGTGTTTATTAAGATTATACAATACAATATTTTTATACAAGGTGTTCCATAAGTTGTGTATATAAACTTCAGGGGGCTAAAGTACCCATCAATATGAACAACTTTTTCTAAGGAACCAACACTGTGAACGCGAAAAAAAAAACAGCTGTTTCATACAAAAGTTCAATACCTACCAGGCTAAAATGTATGAAACAGCTGTTTTTTTTTTCGCGTTCACAGTATTGGTTCCTTAGAAAAAGTTGTTCATATTGATGGGTACTTTAGCCCCCTGAAGTTTATATACACAACTTATGGAACACCTTGTATATTGTTTATTTTTACTTAACTTCTGAAATGGCTTATCATAATTAGTAAAGAATAGTAGAGCTCTTTGTGTGTGGCTCGTCCGGGGAAAAACTATTACCATGCCTCTTTCTGCCCCCAAGGAATGTTGCTGTTTCGGTTTAAAGAGTATAGTTGCCGGTGAATATTATAGTCACATGAGGCCAAATCTGTATACCTCAAGTTGATGAACGCAGTGCAGTGCATCGTAGGGCACGTTCCTATCGTGCGTGACTTACGAGGCAATGTTTTGCTATAGGTGATGGTTACCACTTAGTCAGGTGGGCCATCTGCTTGTTCCATCAGCTAGTTGTATAAAATAACGTCACAACTAGCTTCGAAGCTTAAATGAAATTGTTCGTTGTGCACTCCGCTCAGCTCCGAGATTTCTGCATTCAATGACATCAGCAGGAGATTTCTTGTCGTAATTAAGCGGCTCCAGCGCTGGAAGCTGTGTTTTGAACGTGCTATTAACACAAATTAGTAATTCAAATCTGGCGCGAATACTTTTGATTTACGCGCCGCGCGCCGCGCCGGGCTCTCTGGGCTCTGTGCTATGTAATTCTATTTTCTTTTGTCATAAAGTGGTTACAGTGCAGTGGGTACATCTTATTTTGTGAAAAAAATTAAAAAGCTTGACGATTTTGATCTCCATACGTAGTCAGCTCATCTCTTGGTACCAAGTACGAAATCGAGATTCTTTGAGGACGTCTAAGGGGAGTCATAGGTACGTCCAAACATTACTTTTGGCACATATCCACAGAGAGAGGGAGAGATATTAGGGATTCTGCGGAACTATCTGCTGGAACTTGGTTTTTATTTTGTTTATTTCTTTAACCTATTTAATTTAATCACCTTCTTAGTACACATAATTAAAGTACCTACATAAAAATGCAGATAGTGAGTACGTGACAAATGTAATATTTGGACGTACCTTTGATTACCCTCCTTAGATATCCTCGAAGAATCCTCAGAGGGTTCATAGTACTAAAAAAGCTTAGAGGATATCTACCGTGCCTGAGGGTAAAAGTCCAGAAGCTGTTTAATAATATATAGCTACTATTAACTAAGTTCAACCGTCGAATTAAAAGATGTGTATTACAAAAATATGATCTTGTTTGTATTGCATATTGTGATCAATTATTCAGTCAAAGAATAATAAAGCAGATCAGCGATAAGACTCAGCGAGGAAGCGGCTCGTGATTAGCGCCTCAAGTTTGTCGACATTCCCGCCACGTGTTGATAATCAAGAAACTTGGCCGACGACATCAGACGTGACGCCCATTCACCCAATATGGTACGTGACGACACAAAGATCCGTTCTTGCAGACGCGACATAGCTACGGAGACAGAGGTTGATCGCCTACGGAAATCAAAAACGAAAAGAGGTAGGTAAGGGGGTAGTCTGTGGTATGATTAAACATCACATTTGGTCATGGAGGTAGTATATACCTACTGGAGGGAGCGATAATTTTCTTATCCTTTTACAACTGTGTATCAAACAGTGATCATCTATCTTTGTTCTTCCCATGTAGCCTAGCTACGAGTAAAAGAAAAGAAGATGTAACTTCACTCACTCCATCTCACTCACTCACTGTCTGAGTAAATCGTGGCCGTCAGTTGATGCAATGTTTTGATCTTGTTTTGACGTTCTAGAAAAACTCGGTAGCAACATTGCAATGTAGCGAAAGAAATTATGAAAATATTTAAAGAATTATTATTGTCTAGGCAAAATATATTTGAAAAGGTGAAAGTATGTCTTGTGAAGCTGTGTTTTGTGTATCAAAAACAACAAAAGGAGGAGTTAAAGACCCGGAATTGTCATTTGATACGTAATATTCTTTTTCTATTTTCATGCTAAAAAAATACGTTTTTTCTCCCATAAAGACTGTAGGAATTACATTTTATTAGTACTAGTCATATTTTCCTATGTGAAAATGATGTAAACCCATTAATTATTGCAAAATAAAATGCATTGTTTTAGTCTTCTGTTCTAGAGATGTACTTCCACCGACCAATTTAGCTTTATCGATAATATTTAAGTTTCCGTTTTTGATATGAAATATCTAATGCGGTGGGTCAGACCGGCTGTTCTGTTGTAGTTTCAATTTTTCACACCTTAAAGGCGTCTCGCGAGGGATAAATTTTTGTTATATTTTACATTATTTTTTTAGGTTCTTAAATGCCCAGAATGAAGACGGGAGTGGATAAAAGCTCTTAGGCGTGAAAACTGATAGCCTACAAAATGTTCTTATGCATGGACGAAATGGCCATAAGAAATTGTATCGAGTGGGATGGACATCGCTCTCACGGTTAGGGCAATGTGGGAAACATTATTGACGATGATAGTGTTCCAGTGTCTATAATGGTTTTGGGCTTTCGCAATAAAAGTCAGCAACCAGTTAAAATTAAAAAGTTGGATTCCAATTAAAACGCCTTTTTCATACATTTCTATTTCTATCGATAGGTTAGTCAATGTTATCCCTTCTCTAGTCACTCACGCGAATACATACAAACTAACAAAAAAACGGACACGCCGAAAAACCGTAACACTACGTCTATATGATACTTAGTCTAAGCATTTGGTACATACCCGTTATTAATTTGACTGTCCAATAAATACTAACTAGATATCCTAAGGAGTCTCGCCCCCGATTTTGATGAAAACTTAAACTGAATCATTGGATTTTTTAACAATCAGTAGTCCTAGCCAGGCCAATAGAACACGAGGATTTTTGAAAAAAAAAACATACTGTTTTATTACAACATTCGATAGTGTCGCTAACAAGGAACGAATTCTGAGGAGCAATGACATACGGCAAACTTAAGGAAAGAGACAGAAATAGACAAGTAAGCGACTCTCAACATAAAGCGTAGAAGGCAGAGCTACAACTATGTAAGCTATGAAGCCAGTTATTTAATTCTCTGAGTCTCATCTGCACAATCGACATTGAACTACTCTATGCCCGTACAAAACACAAGAACCGTCCGAGTTGCATTATAACTTTGTTATTGACGCATGCGTACATAATGAGATTTATTCGCTAAATCTTCAACCGTTTCCAAGTTGTGAGGCACTTTAGCGTTTAAGAAGAATAGATACCCTCATACTATAAGCATGTATTTACAAAAAAAAGTAAATATGTATTATATCAGCCATCAGTACCCCAAGTATGAGATTTGCTTACGATATTTCGTTTTTCGTTTTACGTTTTTGTTCCGTGTTCATTGCGAGTTTTGTATGAAGACGCGATAGAGATACCGATACGGAACCCGCAATGAACACGGAACAAAAACGAATCGTTTTCGCTGCGTGCTCATTGCGGGTTTTGTAAAGTTCCGTATCGGTATCAATATCGCGTCTTCATACAAAACTCGCATTATACACGGAACAAAAACGTAAAACGAAAAACGAAATATCGTAAGCAAATCTCATACTTGGGGTACTGGTTCCCATATCACAAGCTTTGGCTTAGTTTGGGGCGAGATAGTGCTGTGTGGAATGTCCACCAATATTTATATTTATACTATAAAATGGTGTTCAAATTCAAATAATGCTTAAGAAGAAGAAAGTAATGGCAAACAGAGACAGCGCTTGTCTCTGTTTGCCATTACTTTACTTTCTTCTTCTCTCAATTTATGGCTCCTGACCTTAGACTAAGTATCTATAGACGTAGTGTTACGGTTTTTCGGCGTGTCCGTTTTTTGTTAGTTTGTATGTATTCGCGTGAGTGACTAGAGAAGGGACAACATTGACTAACCTATCGATAGAATAAGAAATGGATGAAAAAGTCGTTTTAATTGGAATCCAACTTTTTAATTTTAACTGGTTGCTGACTTTTATTGCGAAAGCTCAAAACCATTATAGACACTGGAACACTATCATCGTCAATAATGTTTCCCACATTGCCCTAACCGTGAGAGCGATGTCCATCCCACTCGATACAATTTCTTATGGCCATTTCGTCCATGCATAAGAACATTTTGTAGGCTATCAGTTTTCACGCCTAACAGCTTTTATCCACTCCCGTCTTCATTCTGGGCATTTAAGAACCTAAAAAAATAATGTAAAATTTAACAAAAATTGATCCCTCGCGAGACGCCTATAAGGTGTGAAAAATTGAAACTACAACAGAACAGCCGGTCTGACCCACCGCATTAGATATTTCATATAAAAAACGGAAACTTACATATTATCGATAAAGCTAAATTGGTCGGTGGAAGTACATCTCTAGAACAGAAGACTAAAACAATGCATTTTATTTTGCAATAATTAATGGGTTTACATCATTTTCACATAGGAAAATATGACAAGTACTAATAAAATGTAATTCCTACAGTCTTTATGGGAGAAAAAACGTATTTTTTTAGCATGAAAATAGAAAAAGAATATTACGTATCAAATGACAATTCCGGGTCTTTAACTCCTGCTTTTGTTGTTTTTGATACACAAAACACAGCTTCACAAGACATACTTTCACCTTTTCAAATATATTTTGCCTAGACAATAATAATTCTTTAAAAATTTTCATAATTTCTTTCGCTGCATCGCAATGTTGCTGCGAGTTTTTCAAAAACGTCAAAACAAGATCAAAACATTGCATCAACTGACTGCCACGATTTACGCAGACAGTGAGTGAGTGAGATGGAGTGAGTGAAGTTACATCTTCTTTTCTTTTACTCGTAGCTAGGCTACATGGGAAGAACAAAGATAGATGATCAATGTTTGATACACAGTTGAAAAAGGATGTAAGTCTTATCGCTCCCTCCAGTATATAGTACCTCCATGCTCCTGACCATCATTCCATAGACAATCTTGACAGTGTCAAGTGATTTGTATTGAATACTTTTTAGTCAAGACAGTCCATTGTCAAGTCGGCCGTCATTTGTATTGAAAAAAATTTTGTTAAAGGTAAACTGCTATCTAAAAGTTATTATAAAATTAACGAAGCTCTGGCTGATAAATTTATATTTTGTGATCAATTATGTGAGTGACTTACCTATTAATTTTCTATTCCTATTGAATAGTGTTATTTTATTATTGTTTATTAAATTTACCTACTTTTGTACTTATTTTATTTTATTGTATTTCTTAATGTTTTGTTATTATTAATTTGAATTATTTTTGTATTGATTATTTTGTTTTGACGTACGTTTTGACGTACATGTGAAATGTCAAAAGATAAAGATTATGATTATGATTATCATTATGTCAGAAAATGAATCCTTGCCATAACTTTATTTATTTATAATGAGTCGGTAAGTGATGTCAATAGTTTATCGTTAGACAGATTTTTTGAAGTAAGGCCAGTAATGTTTTTGCGAGTATTTGTCGACTTTAGTCAAGTGATGGTGCTCATTTCTCTGTGTTTCCATTAGAAGAGTGTGAGTGCTGGTACGTCTCAGTGCACTGCCACTGATGTAGGTAAAAAAAATGATGTAGGTATTATCTTTTTAAGATAATATCTGTCATACCAACTTGAACAGATATAAATGCCCACCCTAAGCCCACAAAATATTTATAGTTATTTTTGTATACTAAGCAGTAGGAATAAAACTGATCATGATGATACATCTGGCAGAGGCTTTTTCCTAATGTATTAGCATTTACGGGACATTATTGTGCCTTTTGTATGACGTACTTCGTACAACATTATAGGTACCTAATTTTGCTGCTACACGTTTAATAGTAACAGTAAACAGTGGTGGATTTACATATTTGCCGCCAGTAGACTATTCATGCCGCCCCTACTTACTGACCTCTACATTACGAAACACTAGTTTACAATCATATTTATTAAATTTTTTTGTCAATGAAATTGCAACTATATGATTTGGGCACTATCGTCCTCATTACATCAGCTTTTTCCCGTTATTATAAAACATTACATGATTGTGCTGTGAACTAGGAGATCGATGTGTCAGTTCCTTTTAAAAAAGCTCAATCTTACAAGTAAAAGGTACATAATTCAGCTTTTCTTAGCTTAGAAATGTACCCGAAACAAAATATAGACATACATATTATTATAAGATAAAAAATACCTAATTTGCCGCCCCCTATAATCTACCGGGCTAGGCCGGTAGATTAGATACTCAGGTATTAGATACTCAGTCTGCTATAAATCCACCACTAAAATAAAGCATAGAAAAACAAATTTTAATACAGTAACTTGCTACGAAGCGTAGACTTTCGTAGCAAAACGTAGCTCTTTGTAGCGAAGTAGGCGCCAACTAATTATACTTTTCCCGCTCTGTAGCCGTAGCAAAGTTTTTTCGCTCACGTGACATACATCCTTTATTCGTAAAACTACTTGATAAGTTTATTGAAACTAAATTTACAACTCGGCTCGAAATGCTATTCTGAGGGCACCAACTTAAAACTTAAAATAGAGCATTATATTGGAAAAATAATAAAACAGTTTGTTGCACAGTAAGTGTGTCTCAAGAAAACTTCTTATCGCCCATCTCTTGCAGGACCCTATCGTTTGTTGTCGGTTTCAATAAAACTATCTTCATTGCCTTTGCTTGGAAAGTAATGATGTCGCTGGAAAACTGAAGCTAAGACCCGGGTTGAATAAAACTAGAGCAAAATTTTCCTTTTGTTTTTGATGGGTTGAGAACAGCATCTTGATCGCCCCAAATCAAACATTAAATAAATAAATATTGGTGGACTTTCCTCACAGCACTATCTAGCCCCAAGCTAAGTCGGGATACAGAATCTCTCATCCGATCCCCAACACACTTCATCTAATATTTCTCTGTTGAGTGCCTACCATTATGATAGCAACTATTATTTAAGAATATAATTGTACCTATCTATAAAATATCTATGAGGTTATGTACTCAATGTATTTTTTGCACAATAAATAATTTGATTTGATTTTATTTGAAGCCAAAGCTTGTAATATGGGAACTAGATGACTGATATAATACATACATACTTTTTTGTAAATAAATACTTATATTATATAATAACACCCAGACAGAGAACAAACATCTATGTTCATCACACAAATGTTTGTTCTCGGTGGGGATCGAACCCACGGCCTACGGCGCAGAAGGCAGAGCTACTACCAACTGAGCTGTGAAGCCTGTCAACATTTAGGGCGATCAAGATGCTGTTTTGAATGTAATAGAAAAATGAATCTGTTGTATTCAGGAGATGTTCCCGTAAAAACTATCACAAATATCATTCATTCATCACTACTGCTTGTACAGTCGGCTGCACTTGAATGAATGAATGAATAAAAATGCAAATGTTTATGAGTGAGTGAATGAGTAGGTTGTTACCTGTTTGCTAGCGCTTATCTCCGTAACGGCTGCACGGACATGAATGATACTTGAAATACACTACGTAACTATTTAGCATGGACGATTCTAAATATTGGCCCATTAGTCCCTCGTCCTGTCTAGGGGATTCACAGCATCCCCCCCCAACACCACATCTTGAACGCGTCTACGCGTCTGCGATCATTTGTTAACGAATCTAAATTGACTACTCTCAAATCGCAACGAGCATTCTCCTATTATCATCATCATCATCAGCCTAAAGAAGTCCACTGCTGGACATAGGCCTCCCCTATACATTTCCAGGAAGAACGATTCCGAGCCCTCTCCATCCACCGACTTCCCGCGATCCTAACAATGTCGTCAATCCATCGGGTGGGAGGGCGTCCCACGCTTCGTTTTCCTGTTCGTGGTCGCCATTCGAGAACCTTTATTCCCCAACGGTTATCAGTAACCGTTAACGGCATTCTCCAATTATCATTACTAATTACTTAACTGCCAAACCATTTAATTAATCTGTGATGTCTCCAGTCTCACGGCCCATCGATGCGTTCATGCAGTAGGTACTGCCAAACTGTTGTGGTAATTTGCTAATTTGTCTCACACACCGCCCATTATTAACACAGTCTAATTTAGATAGGCTGGGGAGTTGCTGGATCATGCAGATAATGATTATCAGCCTGTAGAGGTCCATGGCTGGATGTATACATAGGTACTAGCGGCCTGTCCCAGCTTCGCATGGGTGGTCATAAATTTTTTGAACATTTTAGGATAAACTTAGACCGTGGGTTCAAGCCTCGCGTCTACTTATTTCATACATTTGCACGCCAGAGAGTGAAATCGCACCCCGAGCGCGACCCGTGGACCCGTTAACGTTTTTAATTTCGTCATATCTTTTGAATGGAATGTCCGATTTGAAAAATTTAAGAAGTAATCTATAGGTATTGAAACCGTCTTAATTATGAAAAGATTTATTTGGATAAGGATTAATACCAAGGTACAAATAAAGACCCTTTTCTAGCGGCGGCATTTCAATTAATTTTTGATAATAAAAGAACACTTATTGTGACATAACTATAATAGTTAGACATATGCTGTCGCGACATTTTTTGTAGATGATGACGTGTTCTACAAAATCGTAGTACATTATTTTGTTCTATCATCAATAGTTTTCGCAGCGCACGCGATGAGGTTTTTGGTTTCCACCTTGGGTTACATTATTGGAGTTTTAGTAAGGATCCCTGATTTTTTTGAAAATATAATATAGCCTATGTTACTCAGGGATAATGTAGCATTCTAATGGTGAAAGAATTTTTGAAATCGGACCAGTAGTTTTTGAGCCTATTCGTTACATACAAAAATACAAAGCTTTCCTCTTTATAATATTAGTGTAGATGTACACCGCCATACATTTCCAGGAGCAACGATTTTGAACCTTCTTTATCCATCTTGATTATTCTTTACTCAAGAGCCCTAATACCGACATCAAGATTTTAACAACGTCAATTAGCGTTGCTGTGTTTCCGTGTGGGTGTGGGTGAAACTACTGGCGCTGGGCAGTACATCGTAGGGCACGTTTCTATCGTGCGTGACTTAGGAGGCAATGCTTTGTTATAGGTCATGTTTATTACCAAGTTAGAAGACTTGCCTATGGATCCCAAGTAGTATAAAAAAACCAGCCAAGTGATAGTCGGACTCGCGCACGAAGGGTTCCGTACATCTATAAAAACAGCAAAAATATCATCACGTTTGTTGTATGGAAGCCCTCTTAAATATTTATTTTATTCTTTTTTTGAGTATTTGTTGTTATACCGGCAACAGAAATTCACGGTTCATGAGATACAGCCTGGTGACAGACGGACAGAGAGACAGACGGACGGACAACGGAGTCTTAGTTATAGGGCCCCGTTTTACCCTTTGGGTACGGAACCCTGAAAAGGTCATATTATTCGAAGTCTCATTTTTTGCGAGACAAATAACACACGCCTGTTTGCAAATAATCCTCTCCAACTTGAACATAGCGGGGGAGTATTAAAGGGCAGTAACGGCCCGAGCGGAATCACGGCGTCTGATCAACGCGGACGTGCCTCGAATAAGGCGACGTCGGCTCGAGCTGTCCAAATAAACTGGATATTGATGTCCAATAATGGACGCGCTACAGTGAAGTGTTGCTATGTGCTTGTGGCGATTGTGTCGTCCACCATTTTGTCTTTCCCATCCCTAGGCGCATTGTCACGTCACTAGCGCGGAGTGGGAATGACCTTGATAATCTTCTTGTTCGGACATGATCTGATGTTCCGCTAGATATTTTTGTCCATTGTAAAAGAAGACTGTACCTAATTGTGGATTAAACTTTATTGAATCTACCTTGGCATCCAGTTTCATTTTATAATCGCGGGAGAGCTGAAATCTCCCTCATTGATGACCTTCGACGATTGAAGAAAACAAAGCGTTGCGCTTGCTAGGCTGATAGCAATCCTAGTTGCTAGCTAGCTGCGCAGGAGTACCTACTTCATAACAATCTACTTCGTGACAAACTACTTGCCGCTGGTGGTATCTAAGCTGCACATTGCCTCAGCACAGTGCTTGTGAGCAGTGCGAGGTCCGCTGCACTTCTGCATCCTATTCGGCGTCCCATCCTACGTACCCGGCTACATTTTCCTGTTGGATTGATGCTTCTGCTGTTGTGTGTGATTGACTGACCCGCTGCCCCTTTACTACCAGTGCTTAAAACTTCACAAAGTGATATGTACTACTAATCCTAAATGCTACTAACACTAAACCCTGCATGGTGATGGACATTCCCGGTGCCAATTTCCTTGTGTTTATGTGAACAGATTCATTTGACTCCAGCCACGGACATTGCACGCAAGTTTATTTTACATTTTTATTTTACATTTACATTTTATTTCATTTTACAATTTTGTTTTACACATTAGTAACTATTTTATACTTTCCACCCCACTGTTATCTGGCCTAGGTATTGTC
Source organism: Chloroclysta siterata (assembly GCA_932294275.1). Classification (NCBI taxonomy): domain Eukaryota; kingdom Metazoa; phylum Arthropoda; class Insecta; order Lepidoptera; family Geometridae; genus Chloroclysta; species Chloroclysta siterata. The sequence continues at coordinate 15,760,570 of OW028588.1, forward strand.
TAACACATACTAACCTTTTTTACCTTTATTGCCTAACATACATATTATTTTACTGGGAGTGTGTTAATTGGTGTATTGCATTGTGTTCAACTAATAAGCACTTATTTATAATAGCTACTGTGTAAAAAAAACTGAGCTTTGGTTTTTGGGTTTAATAGTAACATTTGAATAACAAATACCTGACCCGCATCAATAACAAAACTTAATTTTTATTTTATATCGTTGGATTGCATAGTTGTTTTCATTTTAAACTTATTACTGCATTGCCTGGGTTATTGCCTGCCTACCCCTAACAAATAATTGTATTTATTCATTTTTGTTTAACTAAAATTTGGAGTTGGTTGCATTGTTCTTACCTGAAATTTCTATATAACTGTTGATTTTATTTTTGGTTCTGCTGGGGTGTGTGGTATTATTGTTTTTTGCCTTAGATTAATTATACAGCATGGCAACAGAGGAGCTTCAAGTTCAACTCGGTCAACTTTTGTCAGAAAATGCTGCGTTGAAAAAACATCTTGGGCAGAGTGAAACTGAACCAAAGATTTGTAGAGTAGCAGTAAAATTGCCCACATTTTGGCCTGACAAGCCAACCATTTGGTTTGCTCAAATAGAGGCCCAGTTTCAAATTGCAAACATTGTTGGTGATGCTACAAAATATAACTATGTGGTAGGGCACTTGGATCAACGAATGGCTGGTGAGGTTGAGGATATTATAACAAATCCTCCTTCTGAAGGGAAATATGATAAATTGAAGGAGGCCCTTATACAACGCCTTTCATTATCCCAGGAGAAACGGGTAAGGCAAGTTCTTAGCGATGAAGAACTCGGCGACAGAAAGCCATCCCAATTTCTTCGCCACCTTCGCTCTCTGGCTGGGACAGTCCTTTCAGACAACAACATCATCCGACAATTATGGTTGCGCCGCTTGCCTCAACAAGCACAGGCAATTCTTGCAGCACAGGCTGATCTTGATTTAGATAAAGTAGCAGAGTTGGCTGATAAAATAACAGAGTTGGCTCCAGCACCAGTTATCTGTTCTACAGCATCTGGATCTCCATCTTTAACACTAGCTACTTTGGCCAAACAGTTGGAGGAGGTTAGTAAACAAGTAGCCGCACTTTCCAGACATCAGCGCGAGCCCTCACGTGACCGATCTAGGTCTTCAGATAGGACCTCTAACAGCTCAAAGCGGTGTTGGTACCACAGGAAATGGGGTGTTAAAGCTTCTAGATGCAACAGCCCCTGCGATTGGAAGTCGGAAAACTCGACCAGCAGTCAGTAGTGGCGGCAACTGATTGTCAAGACTCCAGCCGCCGCCTATTTGTTACTGACCGGGTGACTAAACGTCGGTTCCTTATTGACACCGGTTCAGATTTATGTTGTTACCCGCATAGCTGGTTGCCATCCCGCAGGGACGCAACCAACTACGAACTTAGCGCTGCTAACGGAAGCTGCATACAAACCTTTGGCACGATAAACCTTAAACTAAATTTAGGTCTTCGCCGCGATTTTGTCTGGCAATTTGTGGTAGCGGATGTCAGCACAGCCATTATTGGTTCTGATTTTTTAGCATTTTATCACCTTCTACCCGACTGCCGCAATAAAAAAGTGGTCGATGGCACTACTGGATTGACATCGGTTGCGTCTGCTGCCAGTATTGACCAAACCAGCGTGCGAGCAGTAGTTTCTGGTAAGTCAATTTTTACTAAGCTCTTAGCTGAGTTTCCTGACATTGCGCGACCACCTGGCCTTCCCAGAGCTGTAAAACATGACACGGTGCACTACATTAAGACTACAGATGGTCCCCCGGTTTCCTGCCGTCCTCGACGTTTGGCGCCGCAAAAGCTTGTCTCGGCTAAAAAAGAATTTGAAGAAATGGTAAGATGTGGCACAGCACGGCCTTCCAAAAGCGCATGGTCATCCCCGTTACATATGACCATTAAGAAAGATAACACTTGGCGTCCTTGCGGCGACTACCGCGCTCTGAACGCCAGGACCGTACCTGATCGATATCCAGTGCGACATGTTAATGACTTTGCCCACAACCTCGCTGGCGCTAAGGTATTTAGCACCTTGGACCTCGTTAAGGCGTACCACCAAATTCCGGTTTTTGAAGAGGATATTGCCAAAACTTCCATAGTTACTCCGTTTGGCCTCTTCGAATTCCCTTTTATGACCTTCGGCTTAAGAAATGCAGGACAAACCTTTCAGCGTTTTATTGACGAAGTTACACGGGGCCTTGAATTTTGTTTCCCATACGTGGACGACATTCTCGTATTTTCCAAAGACGAGTCTTCTCACCTAGAGCACTTGCGTATCCTCTTCAAACGCCTACAGGACTACGGGGTGGTTATTAACCCTACCAAATGTAACCTAGGCGTCAGCGAAGTAGTTTTCTTGGGCTACCACGTCTGTGGCAATGGTACTCGACCACCCCAAGATCGCGTTCAAGCTCTGTTAGATTTTCCACCACCTGCAACGGTACAAGGTATGCGCCGATTTCTCGGCATGTTGAACTATTACCGTCGTTTTGTACCTCGTGCTGCACATTTCCAGGCTCCATTGATTGATGCATTAGTTTCTACAAATAGTAAGGGTTCTAAACCATTTCCATGGTCACCCGATCTACTACAGAAATTCGAAGCCTGCAAAAAGAGTCTGTCCAACGCCACGCTATTACATCACCCAGTCAGCAATACCAAGTTGGGTTTGTTTACCGATGCTTCCAGCGTTCATATTGGATCCTGTCTTCATCAACAGGTAAATGGTCAATGGTTTCCGCTTTCCTTTTTCAGTAAGAAGTTGACACCGCAGCAGGCGCAATGGCCGGCCTATTATAGGGAATTGCTAGCGGTGTACGAAAGCGTACAACATTTTCGGTACATTCTGGAAGTCCAGCATACCACAATATTTACAGACCATAAGCCGCTTTTGTATGCCTTTTCACAGCGACGCGAGAAACTTCCTCCGCCCCAACTTAATCAGTTGTCATTTATCAGTCAATTTACGACGGATATCCAGTACATTAAGGGTGAAGATAATGTCGTGGCTGACGCTATGTCGCGTATTGATATCGACGCAATTTCCCTGGAGCAAGATTATAAAGCCCTCGCCGAGTCTCAAGCCTCAGACCAGGAACTTGCTACCTTGTTGCAAGAGGGTTCCAGCTTAAATCTGACTAAGGTTTGCACATCAGCAACGGATACTCCTGTTTACTGTGACATCTCGACGGGTAAACCGCGTCCTTATCTGACCCCTTCTTTCCGCCGGGCAGCGTTCGACAAATTACACAAGTTAAGTCATCCCGGTGCTAAAGCTTCTACACGTCTTGTGGTAGACCGTTTCGTTTGGCCCTCGGTACGAAAAGATTGCCGAGCCTGGTCTCGATCTTGTGAGGCGTGTCAGCGCAGCAAGGTTTCGAGACATAATTCTGCCCCTCTTGGTAAGTTTGACATACCATCCGGTCGTTTCATGCATGTCCATATAGACATCATTGGACCCTTGCCTATTTGCAATGAATTTCGGTATTGTTTGACGGCGATAGACAGAGTATCCAGATGGCCTGAAGTTTGGCCAATGCGATCTATCACTGCTGAAGAGGTATCAGAGACTTTTACTAGAGAATGGATCTCTCGATTTGGCGTTCCTTCTGTTATTACGACTGATCAAGGTTCTCAATTTGAGTCGGACCTTTTCCATCGACTCCTGCAGCAGTTTGCTACCAAGCGTATTAGGACCACCTCATACCACCCCTGTGCTAATGGGATGATTGAGCGGGTTCATCGCCAACTAAAGGCTGCTTTGATGTGCCATAACGATTCATGGGTAAGGTCACTTCCGATGGTTCTTCTTGGGATGCGTTCGGCTTATAAAGAAGATCTCGAGGCCACGACTGCTGAGCTTCTTTACGGCGAGCCTCTCCGGCTCCCTGGGGAAATGTTAGTTTCTTCTTCATCTTCGGAAAAGGTTGAAAATCCTGCCGACTTCGTTGTGCAGTTGCGAAACAAAATGTCTATACTTCGACCGTTACCAGCATCTCGACATGGAGAGTCCTCTTCTTTTATTTTTAAGGACTTATCAACTGCGTCTCACGTTTTTCTGAGAGACGATACGGTACGACGAGCGTTACAGCCTCCTTATACTGGTCCATTTAAAGTTTTGGAGCGCTCACGTGATGGTAAGACGTTTACTCTAATAGTAAAAGGCAACAGCGTGGTTGTCAGCGTTGACAGGCTCAAACCGGCTTTTATTGATTATACCGGTCAACAGGCGACTCAACCTGAGCAGCCGTTTGCTCCATGCGCTCCTCCTTCGTCACAGACAGCTCAGAGCCAGCCTCCTACTCCTAAGTTGCCCTCGTTTGTACTACAACCAACCCAGGATAAAGTGCCCTTAAAACAGCCTTATACCACACGCTCTGGCAGACGGGTTAGATTTAAGAATTTTGATTGATTTTTGCAACTGTAATGTGTACTAGAAGTATTAGTAGTAAGTAGTGGTAATTTGTATTTTTGACCAGTTTAATTTTCTCCGTAGGGGGGTGGTGTGGCGATTGTGTCGTCCACCATTTTGTCTTTCCCATCCCTAGGCGCATTGTCACGTCACTAGCGCGGAGTGGGAATGACCTTGATAATCTTCTTGTTCGGACATGATCTGATGTTCCGCTAGATATTTTTGTCCATTGTAAAAGAAGACTGTACCTAATTGTGGATTAAACTTTATTGAATCTACCTTGGCATCCAGTTTCATTTTATAATCGCGGGAGAGCTGAAATCTCCCTCATGCTTACAAAAATCAGGAAAATTAAAACAGAACAAGAGCGTAAATTATCCCTCAAAACTAAGCACGAAAAGCATCTATTTTTTATGGTTGATATTAGTATAGTATAATAAAGTAGAAACGTGTCTTGACCGAAGATAAACGCTTAAGCAAAACTAGGCATTTTGGTAGATCAAGGAATTGGACGATGTTAGTAGCTCGTGCCCTAAATTGAGGGACTGTATCCATCACTTTGAGACGTACCTAAGGGGTTAAGTCTCATGTGGTTGTACTTGCACCGGCCCCATCCCTTCAAAGCCGAACACAGCCATGCGAGCATCATTGCTTGGTGACAGATTGTCGTAACGCTATCAGGCCTTATGGCGATCTAGTCCAAACATTATGTAGTCCTAACGCGATGTAGTCATAATCAAGATTTAGTCAGAAAGCGATGTAGTCATATAGCCTTCACAGCTCAGTTGGTAGTAGCTCTGCCTTCTGTGCCGTAGGCCGTGGGTTCGATCCCAAACAAACGAGAACAAACATTTGTGTGATAAACATAGATGTTTGTTCTCTGTCTGGGTGTTTTATAATATTAGTACATAATTACAATAAAAAGGATATAAGTAGTATATCAGCTATCTAGTTTCCATAGTACAAGCTTTGGCTGAGTTTGGGGCGAGATAGTGTTGTGTGTAATGGCCACCAATATTTATTTATTATTTATTTATTCAAATAAAAATGTAGTCTCAAAGCTTCTGACCCATATAATTACGGTGGTTGTACTTCTAGCATGACATACGTGCAATGTATTAAGCTAGGTGTCAAATGATAGTGCGTGCGTATTTCCCGCACGTATTTACGCCAGATTCAAGCCAGATATATGAAGCCCCCTGCCGGCGTGTTCAGTCAACTTGTCAAACATATCAGCAAGCGATTATCACCCCATGTCGGTTTGTGTATGTCAATATATTTTCCACCTATTTTAGGTAGCCCTATAACCTCGCTACGCAGCGGGATTTAGGGTTGCCAGAGAAATAAATACCTATTATTACTTTCTGAAAAAATAATACCGACTTCAAATACACTGAAAAACATAACATAAAACATTGGTCATCTGTGTATATTTTTGTTTTGGTAGATTTTTCTAAAAACACTGAACCAATTTCCATAAAATTTATATGGGACCACCTCTAAAGTATGACATAAGTCATCATCTTCCTGCCCTTGTCCCACTTTATGTGGGGTCGGCACAACAGGTTTTTTCTCTCCACTTTGCTCTATCATCCGTCATCTCATTAGTCACTCCTTTCTTTCCCATGTCATCTTTCACACAATCCATCCATCTTTTTGTACAGGACCGGGACCGGACGATAAGCAGAGGGGCGAGCTTACGGCAAAAAGTGGACTGTATCAAATTCAAATAATCTATCAGCTCAAAGCCGCCTCCGCTTAGGGTCCCAGTGATGCACTAGAGTTCGCCGGATTTCAGTCGGGTTGAAAAATAACAACGGTGTATACGGTAATTGACTAGGTTCGCGAGGGTCGGGAGTAGCATTCGGGGAGATAGGTCCGATCTGAGCATGCACCGGCAACCGCCTAGGACTTGGAGTAAGTTCCCTCTGTTAAACTATTTTACTATTATTTCTTCTGTGTATAAAAAACGAACTCGATTTCACTAATTTTCAACTATACTTATATGTGCTCAGATCCCTCACCTAGTGCTAGGCCCGGCGAGCGCGCAGTCTCATTTATTCAATAAAAAGCTGTATTTTTTATCTATTACTTTCTAACAGTATTACTATCCTTTACTTTCTTTTGCAAATGACCTTGAACAGGTTGCAACTTGTCCGAAACCTGACACGTGTAAGGTAGGTACTTGACTTTCTCTATCCTCAAAGCTGTTATTATTCATTACCTAGGTTTTTCAGAGTGCCTATCACTATGTAGGTTTCGGACAGTTGTCAGAGTGACTTTAATGACAATGTCTGTATAAAGATAAGGACATACACATACAGTTCTCTGTATGCCCTGCTATAAATTCCTATCATCTCGAACGTAGACAGTGTGCTACGTTCGGAGTCTATTCTATATGAAATATCCGAGCGTGCGTATATAGTTCTCCGCACGCTCTATCTAAGACCTACTTTTTATACATAGCGCGTTTATAACGCCCATGTTTCTGTATTAAGTTACAGGTGTACACATACAGTTCTCTGTAAACCCGGGCTGAGCCTGTTTTTACCTTAACCTAGCATAGCGCGTATACATATGTATAGCCTATGGTCTGTATTATATTACGGGCGTACACATACAGTTCTCTGTACGCCCGGGTACATTGGTACCTAAGTGGTCTAGACGTAGACAGGATGCTACGCTAGATCTCTATTACCTCCAGTTACCTTTACCTTATACCTGTTACCTTGTGGCTCGAGGGCCACTTACCGGAAAAGTAGTGTTTATGTTATTCCTAACTCTGTTTATTTAACTATGGTATTGGCAGAGGTGCCAAGCCGATTACATTTACCTACCTATACTATTTTATACCTCGTCCCCCGCGGGGGGTGTAAGTGTTGAGTCAGTGTGCCTACAATTCAAAAACAGTACCTTTCGGGATTTTTAATAAGGATAAAAGGGGTTTCCTACCTATTTCTATGTATGCTATTGATTCTATTTTAACGCTATTATCGATATCTATCTATTTAAATGCTATTATCGATATCTATCTATTTAAAATGCTATATAACGCAGAGTCGTCCGGAACATCCTCCCGCCGTCCAGTGACTCCCGACGCTGGGACTCCCGCCGTGGAGGAAGACTCGCCCGTCGGCAGGACTATCAGCTTCTTGGTCGGTCTTCTGAGAACGCCTCCCTTGGTGCGGACGTCCACAGCGCGTACGATGTTATCAGGGCCCGGATACGTAGCGATGATGACCCCCTTGGGCCATACGTTGCGGGGCAAGTTGGGGTCCGCTATGAGGACTACGTCCCCCAACCGCAGTGCTGGACCGCTGCCGTGTGGATTGCGGCGGTTCTGGAGTTCGGGAAGGTATTCCCTGAGCCACCGGGCCCAGAAAATGTCCGCCAAGCGTTGTGCTGCACGCCAGTGCGTGCGCCCGATGAGGTCCCCGTCGGTGAAAGGACCGAAGTGCGGCGTCCGAGCAGGCCCCAGCAGCAGGAAGTGGTTGGGTGTGAGAGCCTCGGGGTCGGCCGGGTCGACCGACACATGAGTCAACGGCCGGCTGTTGATGGTGAACTCTGCTTCGGCGAGCAGAGTTAGCAGGACTTCTTCCCTCGGACGGCGCTCGTGCAGGGTGGCCGCGAGAGCGGTCTTGGCGCTCCTCACGAGGCGCTCCCACGCGCCTCCCATGAATGGTGCGCCCGGGGGGATAAAATGCCAGGATATCCCCCGAGCGGTCGCCTCGTCTGTGTTGGCTCGATCAAGGGCGGCGCGGAGCTCCTTGTCCGCGCCGCGGAGGTTGCTCCCGTTGTCCGACCATATCTCGGTGGGATAGCCGCGGCGCGCTATCATGCGCCGCAAGGCCATCACGGCGGCCCCAGTAGACAGGTCGGAGGCCAGCTCGAGGTGGATCGCCCGGGTCGTCAGGCAGGTGAAGAGCGCGACGTACCGCTTGGGAGTGGTACGCCCGACGGTGACGACTATGGGGCCGAAGTAGTCCACTCCCGTGTAGAACGGGCGGCAGTGGTGAGCCAGCCGAGCGGGCGGGTGGTTGCCCGTCGGCGGCTCCGGAGCTGATGCCTTCCGTATGCGACAGGTCAGGCATCGGTGTATGGCCATGCGGGCCATGGCCCGCAGTCTCAGGATCCAGTAATGCTGGCGGCACTCGTTTATGGTGGTCTCTACGCCGGCATGATGGAGCTTTCTGTGAATACTATCTAAAAAGAGATTAGCGAGCCTACTGCCCCCATCGAGTACGGGTGGCGATTTTACTGTTTCTGTTATGCCCTCTGTGGCGTCTATTCTTGAGTTTATTACTATGATATCATTTACTAGTTTTATCTTCAAGGTGTGGAGTCTGCTACTCTTGGATATGCTGTTCTCTGCGCGCAGCGCAGTCAGCTCGTCTCTGAAGCTGCTTTCTTGGCTTGCTCGAACCAGGAGTGTCTCCGCACGCCTCAGGGTATCTGTAGTTACTATCTGAAACTTGTCATAAGTTTTATCAATGTCCCTAATCTTGGGGGCGTTGACCTGTTTCGATTTTCTATGCCAGTCCTCGTCTGGTAACGCGTTCCGCTGTGTCCTTTTAAACTGTACTCGTTCTTTACTTTTGAGGTTATCTATAAACTGTAGGACTCTGGCCGCTGATCTAACTAGCCTCTCGAACTTTGAAAATCTCTCAGGATCAGGCAAAGCTGCACATAAATTTGGTTTTACCTTTTCTGTTGTTACGTTAGTGCGCTCTTCGCCCGTGACTTCCGTCGTTGAAGGTATGTCGGTAGGCCAGGCTGTTGGATCTTGTAGCAGGAAGTCTGGCCCGCTGTACCACCTGTGCTGTCGGGTCATATCGGCTGGCACATCTCTCGTCGCATCGTCCGCCACGTTCAGCTTGGTTGGCACCCAGCGCCACTCCTTGAGGCAACTGCTGTCCTCGATGGCGGCTATCCGATGTGCGACGAAGGGCCTATATGACCTTGCTCCGGTCTTCAGCCAGGTGAGGACCGTCTTGCTGTCGGTCCAGAAGAACCTCTCGTCGGGCTTCCGATCGTGTTCTTCTACGACGGCCTCTGCCATGCGGCTTCCCATGACTGCTGCTTGGAGTTCTAATCGTGGTATTGACAATAGCTTCAACGGTGCCACGCGTGCCTTGGCTGTAATGAGGGATATTTTTACTCTGTGATCAGGGCTGATGACGCGCCAGTAGAGGACCGCAGCGTATGCTGCTTCTGACGCGTCGACGAAGGTGTGAAGTTCTACCCTCGACGCGTCGCTGTAACTGTGGTAACATCTTGGTATAGCAATATTCTTAAGGTTTTCAAGGTGGTCCAGCCATTCTAGCCACTGCGGGACTAGATCCTTCGGCACGGGGTCGTCCCATCCCGTTCCGCGCCGCCACGTCTCTTGGAGGATCTGTTTAGCACGTGTGGTTATCGGTGACGCGAAACCTAAGGGATCAAATAACGACATGACTACCTTGAGCATCTCCCGCTTTGTCGGGTTTCCCTTTTTCAAAATGTTATCCGGTAGCCTTGCCATCTCCAGGTTGAAGGCAAGCTCATCGGTGTCGGGCCTCCACATGAGGCCCAGGGTGCGCTCGGCCTTCGTGCCGTCGTCGAGCTGTCGCGGCGGCTGCTGTCTCTGTCCAGGCTCGAGCGCTTCTATAATACTGTAATCATTAGACGTCCATTGACGAAGTTCAAAGTTAGCTTTTCTGTGAATCGATTTTACTTGCGTAGCAATCTCTATTGCTTGCTCTGTTGACTGAAAACTTTGGAGATAGTCATCCATATAATGATTTTTTACTATTGCTGTTGCTCCATCTGGGTACTCTTGGCTGTACTTACTTGCGTTCAGGTTTTTGACGAATATAGCTGTTGCGGGTGATGACGTCGCTCCAAAGATTAGCGAGGTCATCCTGTACTCGGTCGGCGGCGTTCCGTCGCGCTTTCCGCCGCGCCATAGGTAACGCAGCGCGTCCCTGTCTGTAGGTTTGATCTGTATTCTCATGAACATTTCAGCTATATCGGCGGACACAGCCTTGGGATGCTGCCTGAAGCGCATCAGTACCCCTGGCAAGGACTGAAGGAGGTCAGGACCTGTTAAAAGACAGCTGTTTAGTGATGTACCTTTGGTAGTGGCGGCAGCGTCGTGTACCACACGAAGCTTGTCGGGTTTCATCGGATTGATGACCGCGAAGTGGGGCAGGTACCAGGTCCTGTCGCCTGTTGCTGGTGGCGCCTCCTCCGCGTAACCCTTCTCTATTAAGTTTGCCATTTGTGATTCATACTTCGCTTTCATGTCAGGGTTTCTGTCTATTTTCTTCTCCGTACTGATAAGCCTCTTCAGAGCGTTGTCTCTATTGTCCGGCATCTTGATCTTCTCTTCCCTCCATAATAGCGCGGTCTCGTAGAAGCCGTCCTTCCGCTGGCTAGTCTCCTTCTGTAATATCTTCAGAGCTTGACTGTCAGGATCACTATCTGGACGTTTAGGTGTTATCATGAGGGATTCGATGGCGAAGTGTCGGCGTAGCTCTTCATCCATGCCTCTATCGGCTTCAGGATAGCTCACGTAGTTGACTCTCTGACCGAGCGATCGGGACCGCGACCCGTGTAGAACCCATCCGAGGGGAGTGAGGGACGCCACTGGCTGTGACGCTCCTCGCGTCCTCATGTCATTCGCCACGAGCAGATGCCAGTTGTCTTGACCTATCAGAATTCTGGGTTTAGCATTAGTATGAATCAGGTACCTTTCTATGTCTCTAAGGTGTTGACTACCTCTTATGTCTTCGTACGTCACCGTTTGAGGTGATAGCTTCAGCCCTTGGATGGTTCGCGCTTGTATCTCATGGGTTTCCAAGCCTCTGAGCGTCAGGGTGATCCTCCGCGACCTTACCTCTTGTACGGTAGTGTTCGCAATTGCTTCGATGCGGAGGGGGTCGTGGGGTCCCTGAGCCCCTATTACGGTGGCGACGTCTTCGTCCACCAACGTCACTGTAGATCCGTCGTCAAGAAGCGCGTACGTTGTTACCTCTCCCTCAGGACCAGATGCTGTCACTGGAATAATTTTAAGAAAAGTTCTAGTGTTATTGCCTGCATTCGTAGAGGTGATCGACTCTATAACTGTTTCTGTTGTTTCTTGCCGACGGAAATGTAGCAATTTATGGTGCATATACTTGCATCCCTCTTGGTCGCATTTGATCATCTTACAGGAGTGATTTCTTGTTCGATTGTGAAGACATCGGAAACATAAGTTATGCTTCTTCGCTAGATCCCACCTATCTTGTGAGGACGCCTTTGCAAACTTCCTGCAATTTGATACCGCGTGCCCTGTGCTGTTGCAAATTGGACATACCTTTGCTATCTGTTTATCTATATCTTCGTTTACTGTGAAGGTTCTATTTCTATTATTTTTCGCACCGGTGGATGTCGCCGCATCCGCTTCCGGCTGCGCGTACGGACTGCACCTAGCCGCCTCTCTATCTAGAAATCGAGCCATCCTTATGAGGTCTGGCTCGTGCGAGGTGGTCTGGTCAGCCGCGATGTCATACCAGCGGTACCGCATCGCCGGGGATAACTTCTCTATCGTTGCCTTAGCTATTTCTGGATTATACAAATAATATATTTTCTGTAGTGTTTTCTGAGTGGCCAACATTGTAGCGACACTTCAAGAGTGTCGCTACAATGTTGGCCACTCGGCTGGCGAACACACATATCTCACGCGGGCTGTCGGTCGGTCGGGGCAGGGCCCTCAATCTCTCTAGCTCGGCCATGGCTATCGTGTCTGGCCGACCGAAACGCGACTCTAGCGCTTTCATGATCGTTCGCGATTCTATATTAAAAATAAGTAACGACTCTACGGCTTCTCTAGCCTTACCTTTCAAGCACTTTCTCAACCGTGCCACATTCTCTGTTTCGCTATATGCGGCAACGGTTTCTTCATATGCAGCTTTGAACGCCAGCCACTCCTGGTGGGATCCGCTGTAGGCGGGCAGTTCTGTGAACCGGCGGGGGGTAGCCTGGGTGCCAGTCCGAATAGCCTCCGCCAAGGCTGCGGCCAGCTCTGACACCTCAGATCTCGGATGCTGTGCTACGACTCCCGCCGGTGCCTGAACAACCGGGTTCTGAACATGGGGGGTAGTGAATAAACCCTCATACCTGGATTGTCCGTTATGCACTTCGCCTGTATGGCGTCCAAAATCACTGCATCCAAAAGGGTATCCCGGGGGGTGTTCCCCGGTGATATACGCACTGTTTATATTTTTACTGTCACTGTTTCTATTACCACTGTTATTGATATTACTGTTTTTATTATTTTTATCACCACTGTTATTGGCTCTGTTTTTGTTTTTACTGTTACTGTTCTCACTTTCATGCAGACCCTCGATCGGGGCACTATCAAGAGTTAGCGTGTTTCCATTCTTCTCCGACGGGATCCCCATCGCCTCCCTCGCTATTGACCCGGGGAAAGGCAATGAGGCCGATAAGTTGAATGGCGTTGAAAGTAGGTTGGCCTCCCGACGATTGTGGCTGCATCTCCGCGGGCGGCTCCTGTTGCTGCCCAGCGGCTTCTATGTGAGGTTCATTTGCGATGGCCAGGATGGTTGTGTCCTGGACCCACTCGCTAACCCTTAAGGGGTCCTCGGGGCTATCTATTACTGTGTCGACGTCGGTATCCTCGTCCGAGTCAGGCTCCTCTTGAACCCTGCTTAACTCGGCTGCTGCGATCTGTTCCTTGATACGTAGCAGTTCTATTTCCGCCTTGAGGATCTTGCTTCGTTTCTTCGACTTCTGTGTCTTCTCACCACGTTTGCTTGCGGCGGAAGATACGGACGTTCCGCTCGTCCGTTCTGTTGTGGTCGGCGTCGGCGTATTTGATGTTAGTATATTCGTACCGGATTCACTATACGTGTGCGCACTTTCTATTACGTTAGCGGTGGTATTCGACTTTCCACTAATAAAGAACGCAACCGGTGGCGACTTTCCGCCTTTATACGCGGAGCCCAGTGCCTGTTGCTGATCTACTGGCGGAGTAGTCAGCTCTATCGGCGGCACGGGCGCAGAGGACGCGGACGCGACCGGGGCGGCGGTTGCCATGCCCTGATCGGGCACGCCCGAATGCCGGCTTCCGGATCCCTTTTGAGACCTAGTCAGAACCATCACGCGTTGTTAAGTTTACGGTTATCCCGACTCGAAGGACCACAATGTACAGGACCGGGACCGGACGATAAGCAGAGGGGCGAGCTTACGGCAAAAAGTGGACTGTATCAAATTCAAATAATCTATCAGCTCAAAGCCGCCTCCGCTTAGGGTCCCAGTGATGCACTAGAGTTCGCCGGATTTCAGTCGGGTTGAAAAATAACAACGGTGTATACGGTAATTGACTAGGTTCGCGAGGGTCGGGAGTAGCATTCGGGGAGATAGGTCCGATCTGAGCATGCACCGGCAACCGCCTAGGACTTGGAGTAAGTTCCCTCTGTTAAACTATTTTACTATTATTTCTTCTGTGTATAAAAAACGAACTCGATTTCACTAATTTTCAACTATACTTATATGTGCTCAGATCCCTCACCTAGTGCTAGGCCCGGCGAGCGCGCAGTCTCATTTATTCAATAAAAAGCTGTATTTTTTATCTATTACTTTCTAACAGTATTACTATCCTTTACTTTCTTTTGCAAATGACCTTGAACAGGTTGCAACTTGTCCGAAACCTGACACGTGTAAGGTAGGTACTTGACTTTCTCTATCCTCAAAGCTGTTATTATTCATTACCTAGGTTTTTCAGAGTGCCTATCACTATGTAGGTTTCGGACAGTTGTCAGAGTGACTTTAATGACAATGTCTGTATAAATATAAGGACATACACATACAGTTCTCTGTATGCCCTGCTATAAATTCCTATCATCTCGAACGTAGACAGTGTGCTACGTTCGGAGTCTATTCTATATGAAATATCCGAGCGTGCGTATATAGTTCTCCGCACGCTCTATCTAAGACCTACTTTTTATACATAGCGCGTTTATAACGCCCATGTTTCTGTATTAAGTTACAGGTGTACACATACAGTTCTCTGTAAACCCGGGCTGAGCCTGTTTTTACCTTAACCTAGCATAGCGCGTATACATATGTATAGCCTATGGTCTGTATTATATTACGGGCGTACACATACAGTTCTCTGTACGCCCGGGTACATTGGTACCTAAGTGGTCTAGACGTAGACAGGATGCTACGCTAGATCTCTATTACCTCCAGTTACCTTTACCTTATACCTGTTACCTTGTGGCTCGAGGGCCACTTACCGGAAAAGTAGTGTTTATGTTATTCCTAACTCTGTTTATTTAACTATGGTATTGGCAGAGGTGCCAAGCCGATTACATTTACCTACCTATACTATTTTATACCTCGTCCCCCGCGGGGGGTGTAAGTGTTGAGTCAGTGTGCCTACAATTCAAAAACAGTACCTTTCGGGATTTTTAATAAGGATAAAAGGGGTTTCCTACCTATTTCTATGTATGCTATTGATTCTATTTTAACGCTATTATCGATATCTATCTATTTAAATGCTATTATCGATATCTATCTATTTAAAATGCTATATAACGCAGAGTCGTCCGGAACACTTTTCTTTGGCCTACCTCTACTCCTTAATCCATCCACATTCATACCTAACACTCTTTTCGTAACATGACATTCATCCCTTCTCATAACATGCCCATACCACGCTAACCTATTGCTCCTCATTTTTTCAGTCACTGGCGCCACTTTCAAACTGCCTCTAATAAAGTCATTCCTTATCTTATCCATTCTTGTCACTCCACACATCCATCTCAACATTCGCATCTCCGCTGCATGCACTCTTCTTTCATCCGTCCCTTTAGTGGCCCAACACTCCGATCCATACAAAACGACGGGTCTTATAATAGTTTTGTATATTTTCCCCTTTAGTTTTAGGGGCATTCTTGGATCGCAGGTTGTTCCTGTGACTTCTCGCCATTTCATCCATCCTGCATTTATTCTATTTTTTACATCCCTGTCAATCTCACCATCATTCTGTACTACTGAACCGAGGTACCGAAAATCGGAACAGACTGGCAGGGATACACTATCTATGGCAATATTGGCGAAACTGGAGGGACCACCGAAGTCACAGAACAGATGTTCTGTTTTGGTCCTACTGATCTTCAATCCGACACTCTCCAATTTCCCCTGCCATTTTACCAGCCTGCTCTGGACCTCGGTTGCGTTTTCTCCGACAAGAACAATGTCATCGGCGAACAGCATGCACCAGGGTGCCTCCTCCTGTATGTCTGATGTCAGTGCATCCATTACCAGGAGGAACAAATAAGGGCTCAAAGCCGATCCTTGGTGCAAGCCTACAGCCACATTGAACTTGTCGGTAACGCCAGCTTCGGACTTGACTTGTGTACTAGCTCGGCTGTACATAGCCCGTATAAGCTGCAGGTACTTCTCAGGCACTCCTTTCTCTTTCATAGCCCACCACAGAACCTAACGGGGTACCCTGTCGTACGCCTTCTCCAGATCAACGAAAACCATGTGCAAGTTCTTGTGTGCACGCCGGTATTTCTCGCACAGTTGGCGAAGAGTAAATATGGCGTCCGTTGTCCCACGTCCAGGCATAAACCCATACTGGTTCTGTGATATCTCACTCTCCTCTCTTATTCGTCTCGCTATCACCTTCTCCCAAACTTTCATACTATGTGACATAAGCTTTATTCCTCGATAGTTGTTACAGTTCTGTACATCACCCTTGTTTTTGAAAATGGGCACCAGTGAACTGTTGCACCATTCTTCTGGGATCGCCTCATCTTGTAACAACTTGTTGAAGAATAAAGTCAGCCACTTCCATCCATCTGCATTTAAACACTTCCATACCTCCACTGGTATACTATCCGGTCCTACAGCTTTTCCATTCTTCATACTTTGCACTGCTTTTCTTACTTCATTCACTCTTATCTCTTCTACCAAACCTATGTTTACGGGTACGTACCCTAAAACACCACTCCAGTCATTTTCTTCATTCATCAACCGTTCAAAATATCCCTTCCAACGTTCTTTTATTTCTTCATCCTTCGTCAACAATTTTCCTCCATCATCTTTTATACATTTTATGTGCACAATATCTCTTGCATTCTTTTCTCTCACTTTCGCTAATCTGTAGAGGTCTTTTTGTCCGTGGGGGCTGTCCAGAGATCGGTAAAGTTTGTCTTGTACCTGAGCCCTTGACACGGCCACAGCTCTTTTAGCATTCTTCTTACTTACCAAATAAATTTCCCTTTTACTCTCTTTTACACTTATGTTGCTATCTTCCACGCTCTTCCATTCTTTAAACGCATTCTTCTTTTCTCTCAAACTCTTTTGTACATCTTCACTCCACCACCAAGTACCCCTATTCATTCTTCCTTTCCCTTTCGATTCACCAAAAATATCTTTAGCAACATTTCTAATACAGTGCGCCATATCATTCCAGCACTCATTCACTGATTTATCTGCCATATCCTTCATTTCAACCATCTTATCTACCACTCTTGTTTGAAACTCTTTCGCATACTCCTCTTTTTCTATGAGATGCCATTTAATTTTTGGTAAGGGCTTAGATTTTTTGTCTACAGGTTGGACTTTTACTTTCATCTCCAATATAAGTAGGCGGTGTTGGGAGACTAAGGCTTCACTCGGCACGACTTTACAATCCTTGGCCGCTTTGATCCTGTTTCGTCTGATAAGGAAATAGTCAATCTGAGTGTTATGGTTTCCGCTATTGTACGTAATCAGATGTTGATCTCTTTTTTCGAAAAATGTGTTAACTATCGCCAAATCAAACGCAGTCGACGCTTGCAATAGAGTGTCTCTCTCCCGGTTCCTGTTTCCGAAGCCCCACCCTCCATGTACTCTTTCATAGCCTCCATTCAGTCTTCCCACGTGTCCATTAAAATCTCCACCTATGTATACATCCTCACTCTGTGGAATATCCATAATTACCGCATCAAAATCCTCCCAAAACTTCTCTTTCACTACATCATCACATCCAGCCTGCGGTGCATACACACTCACTATATTTAAAACTACGTCGCCCAGCAACAACTTTACAACTATCACTCTGTCATTCATCCTCTTAACATCCGTCACACATTTTTTCATCTCACTGTCAAGTACTATTCCTACACCATTTCTCTTACCATCACTACCACAATAGAAAAATTTATATCCCGCTCCAATTTCTCTTGCTTTCGTACCCTTCCATCTCGTCTCTTGCAAACAAGCCACATTTATTCGTCTTCTTTCTAGAACATCCGCTAACTCTCTTCCCCTTCCAGTCATCGTCCCAACATTCCAACTTCCAATCCTCAATCTTACTTCCCGGACTCGCGTCTTACGTTGCACCCGTCCCTGATGCAACAACCCTAATCCATTTCTCACAGGTGCCGGGAGCTGCCCCTGCGCGTCGCCTTGGGGGGACGCCCTAGCATAGTCGCACATTCCATTTATTCTTAAAACCATGTTGTATAAAGTTTTGGCTGGTAGTGTTTTATGACCGGCCGCCTGCCTGACGTCAACCCTCCTTGGGAATACTTGCGATTTGTGTCTAGCCGACGATGACTAAATGGCTCCCATCGTCGCCTTTAAGGCCATCCACATTGCCTTGCTACCCTGCCACCGAAGGTGGATTGCCATATTGCCAGGGTAGACTTAGTGCACTAAGCGGGGAGCATCCGTACAGACTTGCATTCAAGCCCCCCTCACCAGGTTTAGCCCACGAGTCGACGTGGTTACCGGGGTGTGGCCGCTGCATGCAGGACAGCTTCTTGGAGCCACTGGTGAGAGTTTGTAGGCTGCCAACGATTTTAATAGTCATTCCATCCGCCTGTTACAGCCGACTGGTAGAATGACACGCTGACACCCCACTACACCCTAATTAATTATCTTCGCCTCGTACCGAAATTGAACCCGCATCTATTATTATATCGTCATTATATTCGGTATTATTTTAGATACTGATTTCATAGATCAAACGTTATTAAGGCCATAGTCTGCTATTACATAAATTATGTAGTTCATACCTACCTACAGTACTTGTACCTAGTATGGGCCGTTGATATTTTTCCCTAAATAATAATATTTCTTTTTAAATTTACTTTAGAAAAACAGTGATTAAGTTTTCATAATAAAAATAAATAAATCTACGCAGTAGTCCTGTAACGATATTATTTTTGAAATGCGTGGTAGCCCTAACACGTTTGGTAGAGTGTCCGGCAGTTGAAAAGCGCCGAGTGCGGGTACATCCGGCCGTAAGTAGCCAGATGTGGCGCCCCCTTCCGGTGAAGCCGGCCAACTTGTAGACTGCGGTTTTTCCCGTTTTTGTTTTCTGTTATTTTAATTTTGCTTTTTTCAGTTAGGATCTTTCTAGTTTCAAGAGTACATTTACGTTTTTACGTTTAATTACCCTTCATTAATGTGTTAAAAATGTGTACATATAACAGGTACACTCGTAATACCGCGTTTAGAGAAGCGTACAGTATGACGCCCTCTCGCAAGGTAGAGCGAAGATCTGGGTGAAGCAGCGCGCAAATACTGGATGCGAAGATCCGAAGACCAGCGGCGTGATTATTGCTTAAAATCTAGCAATAGCATTTGCAAAAGTAGTAATCCGTGTCTGGTAGATAAAACAATTATCAGCGGTGAAAAAAAAACTCTGTCTGTGTACTGTCAAATTATACATTTTTGGTTAACAACAACAACTCATTTTACTTCTACTGTTATTGCTTGTTCTCATAGGTGATAGCCCCGCAGGTCAGTGGCGCGTCCAGCAGCAACGTATAGGTTAGTGATGACGATGATAATTCAAGCCTTAGTGTTCTCATCATCATCTTCCTGTCCTTATCCCGCGCTGCATGAGGTCGGCACAACAGGTTTTCTTCTTCCACTCCTCTATCATTCGTCATCTCGGTGGTCACTCCTTTCTTACTCATGTCATCTTTCACACAATCCATCCATCTTTTCTTTGACCTGCCTCTTCTTCTAAAACCATCCACATCCATTTCCAACACTTTCCTCGTAATATGACTTTTTTCCCTCCTCATGACATGCCCATACAACGCTAACCTATTGCTCCTCAACTTATCCATACAGGCGCTACTTCCAAACTTCCTCTAATATACCTTACTCATTCCTTATTTTATCCATCCTTGTCACTCCGCACATCCATCTCAACATTCGCATTTCTGCTACATGCCCTCTTCTCTCATCCGTCCCTTTGGTTGCCCAACACTCAGATCCATACAGTACGACAGGTCTTATGATCATCTTGTAAACTTTCCCCTTATGTTTAAGGGGCATTCGTGGATCACATGTTGTTCAAGCCTTAGTGTTCTATTGGAGTATAATGTAGGTAATTAATACCACATTCTACATATCGGATCGGAATCTAGAACAAAAATTTTCAGCCTCCTTTACACATATGCCCTTACATCGTAAACAAGCTTCTAATATAATAATGATCCTCAACTGGTCGCCTATTAAGAATTCCCTACAAGTATTGATAAAAATCCCCGCGCCCGTCTGAAGTTCCGGTTGATCGCGGGGATTATTTAAATCTGCAGATTATCGCTCCCTCCCATTTATTACCCGATCCCTATCTTATCCGGGATCAATGGAGGAATCTCAAAAAGGTGAACTCACTTAAAGGAAGACACAGCAAAGAGATAACAGTGGGTCTGCACTTAGAAGAGTTTGTGGATGATAGTTACCGCGCGGGCCATCTGCTTGTTCTATAAGCTAGGCTATATAAATAATGGCTGGACATTGAACACATCACTTTTTATCCCAAAACTATGCAAAGTTTGAACTATGGAAACCAGATAACTGCATAACAGATCAGTTACCGTTTTTTATACAAAATTAAATCTGGTCACAGAGCGAACACTAGGTGTTTGCTCTGTGACCAGATTCAGCACATAATTGTTTGTCTTGGGTAGGAATCGAACTCGCAACCCACATCATTCAAAGCAGAGTAGACCAACTGAGCTATGAAGCCAGAATGTAAACAAAAAATGTGCTAAATCGCTGGCAATATATTTATACTACAAATCCGCCTAAAGTACATGGTTGAGTCGGAGCATCATAACGACTTTAATCAGCATAATAGGAGCATTTACAAGTCGAAAATTATTCGGACAACGGCCTGATAATAAAATATTTATAGTGCCATTAATATTATTACTGAATTATTCTTGTTTGTCCATAAAAGTGTAGTATTCGGCGCTTTTACCAGTGTTTGTTGTGCTGTTCACAGTTCCAGTAAGTATGGAACTTATTGTTCCGTGTATGCAGCTTTTGTATATAATGTTGCATTGGATAGGTGTCGCAACGCTCGAAAAGAGGCTCTTTGAGGCGAACTTAAAATCCACACTGTTTGAACTGAAAGAACTAGTGACACGACAAGAAGAAGAATCAGGGAAGTGAGGCCTTCCCCCGTAATAGGACCATAAGGGGTAGATAATATTAATAATAATTCTTCTAATTAATCCAAGTCTTAGGAAAAAAACCTGTTTCAGCCGCTTAATGTTACACTCATCGTAAACAGCTAAATAATAATTTTGGTAATCCACAGAGCATAAAAAACTTGCGTAGGCTAGAAAGATTATTTTTCTACTTTGATATTTTTTTTTCTTTTTCATTGAAGTCATTCCATAGTAGTGTATAGCCATCATTTAATTCAAGAAGTAAATGAAAATTTTCATTCAAATCAGGATACCGCATTACACACTTTCGTTCAAACCTCACACTTTGTGTTAAAATTACACAACAGAACTTAAAATAACACTAGAAAAACAATTAAAATGAAAAAGCTATGTCGCCTTAAGATGACAGAAAACGAATCTGTGTTCACCTTACTATGCCAAATATGTGTATCTCACGAGAGAAACATACGGCGAGGTATGTAAATGCATGCATACATATTGCATAATATGTCATGCATTGTTCCTAGACAGATCATATTGTACGCTAGGTAGCAACCTACCCACCCACATTTGTATGTATTCAGTGATGCAACGTGAGGGGATACCGCGCCTCCCTCAGTGCCAATTCCCGACCTAGGATTCTATTCACGCGTGCTATAGTGCAGGAGTCGGAATTAGCTTCATCTTTATCAATTTAATAATCATTTTGAAATCTTTTTCAAGAGTAATATACTTTTTTATATACAACCTGCTGATGGAACAAGCAGACGGCCCTCTTGATGTTAAGTGGTAACCATCACATATAACAAAGCATTTGCAAGAGCAAGAGCACTGGTGGTCTAGTGGTAGTGGCCCCGCCTTCCGATCTTAAGGTCGTGGGTTCGAAACCGGTCGTGCACCAATGAGTTTTTCTGTTCAAAAATTTATGTGCACAATGCCAGTACTCTCAAACGGTGAAGGAAAACATCGTGAGGAAACCGGCATGTCGTAGAACCTAAAAAGTTCTATTTCATGTGTCAAGTGCTTGAAAGAAGCCTCTTGAGGCGCACTTAAAATCCTTTCACCACACTGTTTCGAAAGAAACTAGTGACACGACAAGAAGAAGAAGACAAAGCATTTCATCGCCAGTCACGCTCGGTAGGAACGTGCCCTGCGTTCATGTGATTTCACCGGCAACCACACTCTTCAAACTGAATATATGATTTTTTTTATGTATGGCTCGCCTACTAATTAGTTTACTGGCTATAAAATATAACGAAAACGGAAAATAAGTGTTTATTAGTAACTGATTACAAAACAGTGAAGAAAATTGTTTTAACTCCGGTAGCTGGTTAAGAATCAGTTAGATACCAAAGTCGCCGAAGGCTTATAAACCTTTGAAAATATTAAAAAAAAAAGACGATTTAGGGACGGTCTCACCATGCTCTGTTAGATTAACAAAGGATTAAAGGGCCGTTAAATATGTCAAAATGTACGCGTTTGACAGCTAAGGTTAGATTTAACGGCCTGTTAATCCTTGATTAGTAACTAACAGAGCATGGTGAAACTGGGCCTTAGTGTGAGTAGGCCTTCTAACCGCGACCGCGACTTAGTCAGCTCCGCACGTATTGACCATGTATTTACTGTGGCTGAATAAACTGAGGATGGTCTCGCATCTTAACAGTCTACTATTAAAAGGGAAATTTGGACTTTGATGTAAATACGGTGTCAAATACTGGGACACCCCACACAGCCAATTTAAGGAAAAAAATTACTATGGTATAAAATATTATAAATGCTTTGTGGAGCAAGGAAGCGATAGCAATTTTAATTTCCCCTTCTGGTTTATAGGAAGTAGGATAATCATTAGTATTCAAAGCTTTTAAGTTTGTGTGATATATCCACCAATAATTATTTATCTATGTCAACCTGGCCGAGCGCTAGTATCAATGACAGATCGTAGTCATAACTACAATCAGAATTGTACACAATATATAAGTTTTCTGAAATCACTTTGCAGAATTGATATAGTTTTATGTTTTATATTATCCATCTACACAGAATACAATATCATCAGAATTACATACAGTACCCTTTCCCCAAGTATGAGTTGTGTTTACCATATTTGGTTTCTCGTTTTTCGTTCTTGTTCCGTGTTCATTGCGGGTTTTGTATGAAGACGTGATAGAGATACCGATACGGAACTATTATGTTCTACTACTAATTTTCATCATACATACATGCAACATAAAGTTCCGTATCTGTATCTCTATCGCGTCTTCAAAAAACCAAATATGGTAAGCAAAACTCATACTTGGGGTACCGAAGTCAGATTTTATCGTTTTGTGTGTCGGGCCGTTTTTGTATGGAGACTCGATAAGCGCCTATATCGGGCATGCTGTAAACTCACGAACGGCCTCAATGGCTCACAACAGAACACGAAAAACCAAACTCAGACTTCGGATACAGTTAGAATACAATTTATATATTACTATTACAACCACCCGAAACCCAGGATGTGATTTATCAAATGTGCCATCAGTTCCTCGACTAGGTGGGATCGTATGCGTCTCTGTGGATTAATATTGCAGCATTTGCAGTAGCAGCCGCCAGGTGGCGCGCGGGGCCAAATTGAAAATTGCTTCAACTACACGTTTGTACACAAATTGAAGCCGCTGATTACGAACGTGGCTGGTGTGGTGTATTGATCTATTTTAAATCTGCGCAGTCGTCTAGGGATTCAAGCTGCAAACGCAGGGTCACATACGATGAAGATTTTGATACTTTTTGACAGGCGTTACCGCTAATTTCGATTGGCACAACACTGAAGCTTCATTATTATATTATATTGTAGCAGGGATCATACAAAAGAACGGTAGGGGCCAAGCCAGGTCCCTACCGTACAACGGTAGGGTAGGGAGCAAGGGGATAAGCCTGTTCTTTGACGTGTTCACGTAGAACTGGCACCTAGATTACCTAGATAGATACCTGCCTTTAAGACGTTTAAGTGGTCCTTGTGATTCAACTTATTAAATACCTTTGGCTTTGACTTCACTTGGTATCGAAATTTTTTTGATGAACTTAATATAAGATTGTTATATTTTATCAGTTATTTGGTTCCCATATTACAAAATTTGCTTCTTTGCTAGATTGGTATGTTTTTGTGAAATGTCCATAAATATTTATTTATTTAATAAACACGTATTACATTAAATATGGAAAGGGCGGCACTTACTGTTCTAATGTATATTTATGTATCTCAGAGCTTATTTTGACATAATATCACTCACAATACAATTCAATAGACAGTTACTTTAGTAAATTAAAGTAAAAACAATATTTAGACAGATTTCCATAACTAAGCTTTAACTTAGTTTGGAACTTGATAGCGTTGTCTGAAATGTATTCAGCATATACAATATATTTTTTTCAAAGTTATTACGTTGAAAAGTTTGTTTGCACTTATTAAATTTTTCGTCGCTAGTAAATCATAATAAGAATATGATAATAATTTATATAAAAACATATATCGTTTAACTACTAATGCTTTCTATAGCACCAAGCTCGGCTGGGTACATAACTTTTATTTGTACTGCTTTCTACCTATCTAACCAAATCAGAATAGCTATCGATATCATAACGAGGTATAGGGCTATGGAGTTTTTATGGCTCTGTCATAAAAGGCTCTCCGCGGATCTGTGACTAATGAGGGCGGCTCATTGCTGCTCCTAATTGCCGCGGCGATTAAGAACACTTCATTTCAAATGCACGGTGCGCCGCTTGCCATTGCTGGCCAGAGACGTAGCTAGGACAAGGAAGGGGGCTTGCGACTGCAGGGCAGGGATGTAGCTAAAGTAGTACAACGGATCTAAGTCCCTCAGAAGGCATCGTACATCGTACGATAATCAATTAAAATATTTGAATTAATCGGTAATATTTCAATTAATGATGTAGACGACTCACAGCCCTAGCCCTCTCCGCGCATGTCGCTTACCTCCTATAACCGCAAACCTCCTCCGACCCAAAAATAGTGTATACGCAGCTAGCTGTAGCTAACTTCAGAGGGACTTAGATCCGTTGCGCATACTATACATAGGCATGCGCTTGTAAGTTCAGAGGGACTTAGATCCGTTGCGCGTACTATACAGGCATGCGCTTGGTAATGCTGGGCAGGGACGGCCGTCATGTCTACTCTAAAGCTACTACTAAACTGGGAGATTGGGTAAGCATTTCAGTATCGGACTAAGGGCTACTAAGGGCCATGAGCTTGTGACTTAGTTGAATGCAGAGTTATTTCATATCAAAGGCAAAATGTCTTTATTAAATTTACTGGATTACTTTGAATAAACTTCCTAAATAATAATAATAAAGTTCCTTCCATATTATAATGACTATGGCCAGCAGTAGACTTTTTAGGGCAAATGATCGTGATTGGCCAGTTGGCATTATCATCATCGCATTCTCGCGATGATACGATTTACATTCATTGGCTTTTGATTGTAGCCATCGACTGAATTTATTGCGATTAATGTATAAACATATTGTCGCTCACAAGATGGAAGGTTACATAAAAATATGTTTTAACTAATAAAAAAAAAAACATCGACGACATGACAGCTACCTAAAGAACATAATTGAAGGAAAGGTTGAATGAAACGGAGGAAGAGGAAGGCCAATAAGTAACAAGAGAAAGTCGCTGTCATGCCGTATAAGGAAGTCAAGCAGGCCACATTAAAAAGACTTAATTGGAGGAAACTGCATCAGAATCCCAGCAAGAGCTGAAACTGGCACCTAGATTCACCTAGTCTTAAGACGTCTCAAAGTGGTCCTTGTGATTTTATTGAATACATAACTTTTGACTTTGACTTTGAGCTAAGATCTTAAATTTAAGATGAACAAGAGACTAAAATCCCCCCCTGCCTGCCGCCCTGATTACGTACTTTCATACAGCGCAGAATTAATGTTATTGCTACTCGGGAGCGGTGTAATAACAACCTGAAGTTGTTACAAGATTTGTCCCGGCGCGCTTAAAACCCAATTTAAGTTTAGTTAAGACAGGACAACCATCAAACAACTACTCGCTCGCTCATTTCTACATTTTTAAATGTACTAGCGGTTCGCCCCGAATTGCAATCTCGTGATGTCGGCTTCAGTCTTACATTGACACCAAATAAACTTTTTGGTTTAAAACTTCGATGCAGCAAAATTATACTTTAGCTAGTATTCTCTTATCTGTGCTTTTGCTAAACCTTTGTTGTCGCCGGAACTTTGTTTTCTATTTTCCATAACTACATTCAGTGACTTATAATGAAAATACTGGATTAAGTCGTGTTGTTACTGAAATTTCTATACCTCTAAATGGGTCACACTCCTTATACTACATACATCTGTACATCAAGTTGATGGACGCAGGGCAGTGCATCGTAGGTCACGTTACCATCGTGCGTGAAATTAGTTGTTATAGGTGATGGTTACCACTTAACATAAGGTGGGCCGTATGCTTGTTCCATCAGCAAGTTGTACAAAGAAGAACACTGAAAGACTTCCGTGTACTAGCTAGCTGACCTATCTCGACTTTGCTCGCGTGTAAGTTCCTAACCCCAAACTTTGACACCCTCTTTAAAAAAAAATAAAAAAATATATTGGTGGACATTCCACACAGCACGATCTCGCCCCAAACTAAGCCCAAACTTGTGATATGGGAACCAGATAGCTGATATACTACTTATATACTTTTTTTTTTGTAAATACATACTTATAATATTATATAACACCCAGACAGAAAACAAACACCTATATTCATCACACAAATGTTTGCTCTCGGTGGGGATCGAACCCACGGCCTACGGCACAGAAGGCAGAGCTACTACCAACTGAGCTGTGAAGGCTGTCAACCCCTCTTACAACCTTTTTATTATTTAAGAAATAACAAAGTTAAACCATGCGATTCTTTTTTTCTCTTCTCGACACTTCGATAGTTCATAACTGTTTTATTACCACAATCGAATTATCGAAAAGACATAGATTATATATCAAAAGTTATTTTGAACTGTTTATTAACTTATTAAATAAGTTAGTAAGGCGTAAAAAAATTCTTAAAAAATACCTAAAATAGCCATGAGATAGAAGGAGTACATAAAAAAGACCGCTATAATATTGCACATAATCCTCCATACTGTATAACACACAGTTTTCCTGTTTGCAATGCAAAAGAAGCCAACTTCACGGCGGGACCAACAACAACGGGCTTAGAACTGACCGCGGAATCCGCGGTCAGTTTTTAAATTGGCATTCCGTTATACATTCACCCACCATTATCTCCACCCGCGTGAGTCTCTTGGCGGTGAAAATGCCAAAGGAAGTGAGGCGAAGTTCGTAGTGAGTGCGGATCCACTAGGTGATGTTCCAGAAGAGCTTTTCTGTCAAGAGCACTCGCCCAAGTGACAGCACTCGCCCAAGTGACCGCGGATTGCCCGGAGCCCATCACTTAGATAATTGAATGTAAAAAAACGAAGTAAATTGATAATACTTTAACTTTATATCTTTTGATTAGCCTTGATTACTTATTATAAATTGTGTTCAATATTTTTTTATGGTTTTGATTTGATTACCTATTTGAAAGTTCAAATTCCTTATTCAAATTAACATGGCCTAAGCTATTACTACCCGTATTCAAAGAGGCGAGTAATTACGCAAAGTTGCGAGTGCATTCCGAAGACAGGCGAACCCGGGGCAGGTATTTGTATTAGCTGTCGAGTGCCACTTGCCTCGGAACTTTTCTCATAATAAAGTTTGCTAAGTTGAACTACAGTTGCAGCTTTAATTGTGACGTGGAGCGCTAAGTGCTTAATGACGGAGTCTAAGCTAGGATAGGCATACAGGTACAGACCATTACACACTACTATACTACCACGCTCCCTGTGCTCGAAAGAAGCCTCTTTGAATACTCTCACCACACTGTTTCTAATCAAAATAGTGACACGACACGAAGAACCACACTCCCACAAGATACTCTACTACATGATAATCAAACATAAAACACCTTTCAGTTTTTTAATTAGTTTTTCTTTTTATCTTAAGCTTATCTCTTGTTTTTGTTCTGTCTAGTATTTGTACTGAAGTGCCAAAATAAATAGTTTTTTTTTCTGTATTTTATATGTATGCCTTAAGTTTGTTGCCTGTTCTTCTTTACGGATTCAAAATGGTATCTACAGTATGTGTTTTGCCACTAGAAAATAATTAGGTGCTATACTTGTTCAAAAATACGATGAATAAGTACCTAGGTATGTGCTTACAAAAAAGTATAACATAAGTATTATATCAGCTATCTAGTTCCTATATTGTATCTCATAGTATAAGCTTTGCCTAGTTTCAGGCTAGATAGTATTGTGTGGAAAGTCCAATGGAACCAATATTTATTTATTACAAGGTGGTGCCCGCGACTTCGTCTGCGCAGGATTAGTCACATAATATCTTTATAAATTGTAGCCTGCCTATGTGTTATTCTGATGTATAAGCTATATTATTGTAAAGATTCATTATAATCCATTCAGTAGTTTTTACGTGAAAGAACAAACATCCATCCATTCATCCATCCATCCATACTTACAAACTTTCACGTTTATAATATTAGTAGGATTAATTATATATAAATTGATTTTATCTACACTTCTACACTAATATTATAAAGAGGAAAGCTTTGTATTTTTGTATGTAACGAATAGGCTCAAAAACTACTGGTCCGATTTCAAAAATTCTTTCACCATTAGAATGCTACATTATCCCTGAGTAACATAGGTTATATTATATTTTCAAAAAAATCAGGGATCCTTACTAAAACTCCAATAATGTAACCCAAGGTGGAAAACAAAAACCTTACATCGCGTGCGCTGCGAAAACTATTGATGATAGAACAAAATAATGTACTACGATTTTGTAGAACACGTTATCATCTACAAAAAATGTCGCGACAGCATATGTCTAACTATTATAGTTATGTCACAATAAGTGTTCTTTTATTATAAAAAATTAATTGAAATGCCGCCGCTAGAAAAGGGTGTTTATTTGTACCTTGGTATTAATCCTTATCCAAATAAATCATTTCATAATTAAGACAGTTTCAATACCTATAGATTACTTCTTAAATTTTTCATATCGGACATTCCATTCAAAAGATATGACGAAATTAAAAATGTTAACGGGTCCACGGGTCACGCATGGGGTGCGATTTCAGTCACTCAAGGAGAAGGACGTGCACATGTATGAAATAAGTAGACGCGAGGCTCGACTCGAGGTCTAAGTTTATCCTAAAATGTTCAAAAAATTTATGAGCACCCATGCGAAGCTGGGACAGGCCGCTAGTTTACTATATAAAACGTGAATTTATGCAATACAGCAACTACCAGCCGTTCTTGAGAGAAAGGAAACAGACGGACTGCTAATAAAGATCCGTTTTTACGACCCCGAAGTACGGAACCTATAAGAAAGAAGCAAAATGGAATTGGTGGAACGAATCGGAAGTTCACAAAGAGAATTGATACTGATTCAGATCGGCTAGCAATTACGCCTCCGTTCATTTGTGGAGAGCTGGAAACCAGGCAATGCGTTCGTTTATTCTATTATTCTATGTACCTACTAATCGGCTTTTGCCAGCCACATTTGATCATTATTAGGTACTATAAAATATTATATGGTATACCACTAAAGGACCTATTAAACAAAAAAAGATAACATCAAATTCCATTCATAATTTGTGAAGTAATCTAATCACGTATCAAGTATGCAAAAAAAATGCAGTTGAATTTAGAACATCCTCCTTTTTTGGAGTCGGTTCAAAATACACAAGTAATTATGTTTATCACTACTCTAAAAGAAAATGCATGACATCCAATCCATGTTCCATGTAATATCTACTTTCCTACAGGCACAGAGGCTTCCAATTAAATGAATTAAAACCAATAAACAGAGCCAATACTTCATTTGCGGTTGTTAAACAGCAGGATACTCTGGAAATACTTCGTATTAAAGGAAAATAGCGACCTCTCTTTTCTGTAGACTTTAAACAGAATGTAATTACTTTTTTTATACAACTAGCTGATGGAACAAGCAGAAGGTAGTAACCATCACCTATAACAAAGCATTGAGAAAATGTTTGAAAATAAAAATAGCCCAATTCTTACCTAATAAAACTATTAAAAGCAGTCTATTCAGTTAAAGAGGAAAAATTTGCTGTCATTCGTCTTGAAGAAAATAGTGGAGGTGTTTTTTCTTTCAACTGCTAGTATTTTATACGGACACCTAAAATTGTTATATGTCAGATCATCTATCCTGTGTGTAGAGTATCGTAGGGCACGTACTTGTGGTGCTTCACTTGCGAGACAATGATTTCTTAAAGATGATGGTTATCACTTTACTTCTGGTGGGCCATCTGCTTATTCCTTCATCTAGTAGCATAAAAAAATATTCCACAATGACAGGACACACATCATTTTGTATTTAAAAGTTCTTTATTGACCATATTAACTCAGACAAAATAAAAAAGTAAGTAAAACGCTTAAAACTGAACACTGTTTAGCAAAGTTTTAAACTCTTAACTACAACTTAACAGGCTAAGGCCTGATATCACCATGCTCTGTTAGATTAACAAAGGATTAAAGGGCGGTTAAATATGTTAAAATGTACGCGTTTGACATCTAAGGTTAGATTTAACGGCCTGTTAATCCTTGATTAGCAACTAAAACGGAATGGTGAAATCAGCTCTTAATAAGAAAGTTTTTTGACAAAATAATTATTTATGGGACATGCACACTTAGCTTATTTTTTTTGTATTTTAATCTTCATTTTTTATTTTTATTTATGAGCTCTTTGCATAAAAGCTCATTTTTATATTTTTAAAAGTTTTAGGCCCAGTTTCACCATGCTCTGTTAGTTACTAATCAAGGATTAACAGGCCGTTAAATCTAACCTTAGCTGTCAAACACGTACATTTTGACATATTTAACGGCCCTTTAATCATTTGTTAATCTAACAGAGCATGGTGAAACCGGCCCTTAGCATTGCAACCTTATAACATACAAATAATGCGTACGGTTAATCCTAATAATATTTAATAATATCGATTACATATCGCAATTGGACATACACACATATCAAAATATATTTTTTTGCAACATTCATCTTGTACACATACATAACTCTAATTTCACTCATATCCTGAAAGTTTGCTGAATGATAACTCTTGTTAGGGCTTTGAACATGTTTTATATTTAATTTTACTAGATGGTTTTTTATTGTTATTGTTAATTGTTAGATTTAAATGAATTATAATATTTGTGTTTTTTTATGTAAGTCATATATTATTTTTAAAATAATTATGACTTCTTCTTTTTATTTAGTCATTTATTATAATTGCGTGCAATAAATAATAAAGAAAGATAATAATAATCCTTACAATATTGAAATAAGAATAAAACGCAATTACAAGTGTTATTTCTGAATTTCGGCTAATACTACGTCTGGAAATTCCCTAAGAAAATATTTGGAGGTTATTCGAGATGGCCTGTGTCTATAGGCGAATGGGTATTCCCATATCGTCGGTGCTGGAGCCAATCAGGCCAAATGTTTTCTGTGGCCGTATCGAGACCCGGGTGGGCCCTTATTTCCTGTACAGTTACCGCGGGCCCTACCATTGTAACCTGTTATAGCAGATTACAGATTATGTTTTAAAAAATATTTATATACCTAGACATAATTTCAATATAAAATTTAAATTGTTTTTTTTTGTAGTATTTTGCTTCGCTTTGTCCAACCATCAAGTTCAAAACGAGTAGGTAAGTAATTTAATATGAATGAATGAATGAACTTTTATTTAACTCACACATAAACAGACAGAGAAAACCACTGACACAGATAAAATATAAAAATGAAAAAGAACCTAAGAACTATTTAAAAGAAATGAACTTACTAGTAAGAAATTTGAATTTGTAGCAGATTTCAAAAAACCTAAAATATGTTTTTTAATAAAACAATAATATACTTATCCAATTCCGTATAGTTTTAAACACGGAAAGATCAGATTTTTTATATCTTGATTACAAATATAAGCAAAAAACAGTTTTACAACTTTGATCCCCAGGCACGGTAGATATTCCCTCGGTTGTTTAGTAACAAGTAGGTACTAAATCAAGATATCTTGAGGATATCCTTAAAGTATAAGTAGGTAACCTACTAAGGAGTCTGAGCACATTTTGCAGTTATTGGTATTCCATAAATGACAGGATGCAAGCCCATCGCCGCTACTAGAATACAAACAGATTTTCTTCACCGATTGAGAGCACTGTCATATTCGGTAAGATCATGAGGAATAAAGTAATTCGATCACACTTCGTGTCCTCTTACTCATGTCACTAAACATCACTTTCTCATGCCACTTAGATGTCAATCTGGATCATCACTTTGTAACGTCTTGAAACTAGGTGAATCTAGGTGCCAGTTCCATGCGAAGAAAGCCTAGAAGGACAGGTTGGTTTCTACCGTTCTTTTACCTTTTATCACTTACTTGTTTTGCTAGACAATCACTGACTAACTTCACTAGACCTGACTCGCGTAGTAGTGGCACGTGGTAGGGCCTACTTACCACAACGTCTTCGTTTCTGTAACCCGCGTCATCTTTGATATTGTACAGCGGCCGATATGGTGCCCTCATCTCGCCCTCCGAATAAAACGTTTTGTATCGGATATTGAATTGCTCTTTTTCCACTTCCATGAAATTTTATAGTTAAGGATCCAAAGTAACGTGGAACTGGTTCGAACAATAGGTTTTTTGACTGGGCAAGTTTTTATGGCAGTGAGCATTTTAAATTAACCTAAGCTATGGTATCTCAGAAATAACAAACCACTGTTATTAACTTTGATACTTATAATTCTCATATTAAATTTATAATAATGACTTTAAAAAAATCTTTAAACACTTCATCACATCTCACATTTATACAAGCAGTTAGTAACGTCTGCTCTGGACGGTTGTCTCAGATTGAGTACCCTTTTACCGACCTTGTCGATCTGTCCTTGTCGCGCCCGCATCTAAAACTACCTTCTAGACGCTCCGTCAGTGTGGCCAGTGCAAGCATTCCAAAAATATTATTTACTTCTGTCTGGAAGAGATCGCTCTTAGCGATAAGGCCGCCCATTGTAAAATTTTTTTTTTAATGTCTCTGTAGGTATATGTTTTTCTTTGTGTACAATAAAGTATT
This sequence comes from Chloroclysta siterata, assembly GCA_932294275.1. NCBI lineage: Eukaryota > Metazoa > Arthropoda > Insecta > Lepidoptera > Geometridae > Chloroclysta > Chloroclysta siterata. The sequence continues at coordinate 15,793,709 of OW028588.1, forward strand.
TATCTATCTATCTACTTCTTTTAAAAATAAATAAAACCTTACACTAGACTTCTGTAAAATGCTCTTTGCAATGGTTTCAATTTTGAAGAGAACAAATGTAGTAAATCAGTCGTGTCCGTTTTCTAATTACTAATGTGCTTCAGCAATATAAAAATATGGCACATTCTAAAAGCATCTGCAATTCCCTTGCAATTTCTTCATAGTACCTTCGCCTTGTCGCAAATAAAAGGAAAATATATAGCTTTAGTACCACTGGCCTGTCAATAAATGTTATACCTATAGCCCATACTTGAAATAGAGGCGTTAAATATACAAAAGAAACGATATAAAGTGATATAGCTGCTCTATTCGAGACCTCATTTTACGGTTCTCTCGTAAAATTGTTATAGCGGCAGGTAGGTCGGCGGGCACAAGCGATGTTTAAGGGTCACGAGCGAATAAGAGGTAAAATATATAAGGTTTTTATTGGATCATAGCTTCGTATATCACTTTATTGTTTTGAGTTGAAGACCGTAGAAATTTTATAGGCTTTGCGAGTAAAACCGCTGAATATTTAGTTTCTGACTCTAACGGCCGGTGTCTGAAAGCTCGATCAAACGTAATCAGATCGAAAAACACTCGCCATTTCAGCTATTACATCGAATTAAATAGAGGCACCAAGTGACTTGACGTCCGATTAGTTTTGATCGAGCTTTCAGAAGCCGGCCGTTAGTTTAGTTACCCAAATACCTCAACCAGTGAACCAAATAAATAATAAAATCAAAATTAAAATGGTCTTTATTCTGTACAATCATAAGGATCACTTTCAAAAGTCTTATATACTATGTGAATATACCGCCAGTTCCTCGCGACCAGCTCTAGATATATAACTTCAAATAGCACTTCCCAGTACCCACTTTCTACTCTATCTGTAATAGGTCTAGCGTGTCGTGTGTTAGTTCAGAAGTGGCGGCAAGTTCAACAAACGTGGGAAACCGACAATCTCAGCACAATCTGCTAGACTATCTGTGTTTGCGAGAGAATAACTAAGATTGTTATACAAGGTGGCGCAAAACTTTTCAATCTTACTGCAGATAAGTCTTATTTCTCACTAAATTAAATTTGCCCCACGTTGGAGTTTAATTATTATTGTATTTGGTAAAACTACCTAAAAAACGGTAGGAATCAAACCGTAAGTTTCTTGTTTGTTCATGTCGAGTTGACGCCTATATACCAGCTTCATAGCTGATTCACCATGCTCTGTTAGTTACTAATCAAGGATTAACAGGCCGTTAAACTAACCTTAGATGTCAAACGAGCACATTTAGACATATTTAACGGCCCTTTAATCCTTTGTTAATCTAACAGAGCTTGGTGAAATCAGCTCTTAGGACGTTTCAAAGTGATCCTTATGATTATACTAAGAAGAGTAGTAGAGCTCTTTGTGAAGGGCTCGTCCGGGGAAGTGCCTCCTACCACCACGCATTTAAAAAATGCACAAAAAATATTGATGCATAGATTGAGCTCTAACATTAATTTAAGTGAAAGCTGTCAAAAAGTCAGTGTGTCTAAAGGTAAACGTATTTGATTAGAAATATCGCCATAACTTTTCAGTCTTAAAGCGTACATTTCCGATCGGTATCGGCACTACCTCTGCTTCGCCCTGTACTTCTGGTGGAATAATACGGATGTACACATGTTAGTTTCTATTACATTAATGTTGTGGTGATGCTAGCTTGAGATTGCAGTTGTGATTTGTTGTTTTTCTTCAGACGCGTAATTAAAATATGACTGATAATGTTAGAAAGAGTTTAATAAAATAAAACCGGCCTAAAGCCAGTCGAACTCGCGTACGAAGGGTTCCGTACCATTAAATATAAAAACCTCAAAAAAATCACGTTTGTTGTATGCAGCCTTGTATTCTAATGCACGTACGTGACGAAACCAGTTAGCAATCTAACAGCGGCGACGAACTTGCAACCTGTCATGTATGGAATACCAATTACGTCAATATGTTGGTATGCGACTAATGTAATAATTGGACGTACGCTTGGCTACCCCCTTAGACAGCCTCTAATAATCTTTAGTTGGTCCTTGGTAATAAAAGATCGGAGGGGATCTACCGTGCCTGGAGATCGAAGTCGTGAAGCTTGATGCTTGTTTTTTTTCTATTAAAATCATAATATTGCAACTGGAGGAGAGAATTATTTCAATTAAATAGACTCCGGTCTTCGAAGTATTTTGTCGATGAAGAATGCCGACAATATCCTGAAGTTGTAAAACTCCGATTGGAACGGCTTCTGCATATTTTGGCATTTAAACGCGTTCACAAAGAAAGCAGATTTCTCGGCGCCGCCGCCTTCCCGCCGACCGCTCCGCGCCGTCTCACGATCTTGCACTTGACTATCGGAATAGTCAGAATTTTATTGTAACTTAACAAGCAGTTTTGATGAAAACTTTACTTTCAAAAGGATTTGACGTGCGAATGGAACGTTTTCATTTGCTAGGTGTCGTTCAAAGAATAGTGATGTACAAAATGCGTCTTCATACACACTTTTTCTTATACCATAGCTCGCAGGCAAGCAGAAAGGCCTGCTGATGGGTAGTGGAAGAATATACTAATAAATAAATAAATAAATAATTTATTTATTTTCCTCTAAAAAGTTTGGTAGATAGGTGTATAAGTGGACTGAGAGTAGGTATACACAAGATCAATATACATAGGTATGTAAGTACTCCTTTTGCAAAGGACGGAGCTTGAGACATGTTTATATAAGTCGTACGTGTACTATCTGGTTTAGCTTTGGCATTGTAATATTTAAAATTAAAATAGTTTTACGCGATTAGCTCGCAAGAAACGACGATAAACATTCACGTGGGCGATAAAAAAATAAGCATAGCCCTAGACCGTGAACAATGGCAAGAGCAAAGAGAGGCTGCGCGACTAAAGATGACGAGGATTGCTGTTTGTGCTGCGCATCGTAACAAAACGCGGTACGATTCTTACCTGCTTCTGGCACACATCAAAAGTAACCGGCTTTCAACATGAAGGAATGCACCCTTTGAATTTAAGTAATTGAAATAATTCTGGAAGATCATATAAATTTTGCCGGATTGTTTTGGAAGTCTATGATGTGAATTTAACTTTTCATGAAGTAAACCTACTAATATATTATATGGGCTATCTGGTTCCCATATTACACGTAGTTTAGGGCTACATAGTGATGTGTGGACAGCCTACCAATATAGTATTTATTTACTTATTTATTTATGCTCGGTATGCCTATTTAATTTCAACCCTGTCTGTACCTACTGACTTTTTTTAAATCACCTATCCTATGCTATGTGGTAGGTATATATAGGTATAAGCACCTCACTAGCTAGTTCCTTATAAAATGTTCACGTGCTCTAAGTAAAATGCATTACCCATTCGGGTGTAATGTTTCAGCGCCTGCAATTCCACATTTTGTTCGTTTATTTTTCCCCGTAATGGTTGTTTATGCACGACATGAGAATAATATTGTCGCCGCAAATGCTACCATTTCTCTCCGTGTCCACCAAAGCCTGGGATAGCTAAATATTTTTACACATTACCTTCCTTTCTACTTGGACAGTAGGTACACACGGAGACAGATCAAGCTCCACAAAGCCAAAGAAAAGATTTGATGTTTAACTTTTGAAACTATCATAGTTAAGTCAAGAACATAATTTTAATTTAAAACAAGATATTTACCATGATTTGTCCATGGGGAAACCATCAAACTCACAAATCATGGTATATAAATATCCCGTTTTTAAATGAAAATCAAAAATAATTATATTTATTTACAAAGAAAATTACAATGAATATCTACAAAATTTACAAAATACATATGAAACAGTTTAGCTATCTGCAGACCGTTGCCGTTAAATAAATAAATATTTTTGGATAATTTCATACAGTGCTGTCTAGCTCCATACTATGGAAACCAGATAGCTCATAAAATACATATGAAAATGTTGAAAATAATATAAAATGACGCTTGCGGCAAGGACGTAAAAGCGAGCAGTGTATAAAAGGTGTTCCAATACTTGGAGGAACCAACACTGTAAACGCGAATAAAAAACAGCTGTTTCATACAAAAGTTCAATACCTACCTGGCTAAAATGTATGAAACAGCTGTTTTTTTTTCGCGTTCACAGTGTTGGTTCCTTAGAAAAAATTATTCATATTGATGGGTACTTTAGCCGCCTGAAGTTTTTAAATACAAGTATTGGAACACCTTGATATAGCCTGATGCGTTTCAATGTATATCTACCCTACCTCTACCTATATGTTAAGGCGTCTTCCATTAGTCCACGTTGTAAACTCCTAGAAACTTACGAGAGGCAGACGTCATGTCTTCAGATAATTCTCTAACATTTCATACCTCATGCAAAGCCGAGAGGGCAAACTTTGGTCGATTTGGCCTCGACTTGAATCCCACTTGACACACTTAACAAGTACGTGGAATGTCTGTAGCGGCATCTTATTTTGCATAACTTGATGTACGAGTCATGTCGTAAGTGTCAGTAATTGAAACAATCACTTTATTGAAATAACAACTTCTTCTTACTACAGTATTCAAACAAGATTTCTTATCGCACCGTATTCTAGAGTTTAAATAGCTAAACTTTAATGGCCTTACTAATACTGTGTTTGGACTGGCTTTACAGTTTAAGCGGTAAGCTCTGCCTTCTGAAGAACATGAGTTTAAGTTATCCTTGATAGGGATCGAATCTAAAACCCAGTTTATATAATATCACAGTAATTCATACATTCATACATACATAAAATCACGCCTGCTTCCCATAGGACTAGGCAGAGACCACGGATTTCCACTTGCTACGGTCCTTACATTCCTCTTTCGCTTCATTCACTCTCATAACATTCTTCATACATTCTCGTCGGTTTAGGGTACTCTTGACCTGGCCCTTCTCTAGAACGTCTGCTATCTGATCGAGATACGTAATTCATATTTATCACATATCAATCATTAATGGTTGCTAAAATAATAATAAAATTTCAAAAGTTCAGAAATAATATAATATTGATCCCAAAAGTTTTCTTAGTTCGAAAATTGGTTCAGCAAAACCTAAACTTCACATCAAAATGTCTGCGTCTTAAGTTGACAGGTTTTTTTTCGTTACCGGTACCGACAATTGGATAGTTCCGATTGTTGAGACAATTAATGATTGCTAAGTACAAACTACTAGGAGTCACGCACAAGTCACGAGGCAAGGTTTGTAGGAGAATGCTTGCGCTTAGCGAAATCATCGATACAGCCAGATACATAAGAGAAGTAGAGCTCTTTGTGAAGTTCTTCGAACTTGTTCGGGGAAGTCTTTTTTGTCTGGTGGGTTGCTGTGTTTCATTTCGAAGAGTGTGGTTACCGGTGAAACTACAGGCAATGAGTCTTAACATCTGTATGCCTCAGCTTGATGGACTCAGGCACAGATAAGAGAATACTAGACGCAGGGCAGTGCAACTAGAGCACGTTCAATCGTGACGTAAACCCTTATAAGAAATCATTGCTTCGTAAGGCAATGATTTCTTATAAGGGTTTACCACTTAAAACAAGGTAAGGCATCTGCATGTTCCATCAGAATAAGTATAAAACAATAATAACTAGTGGTTCGCCCCGAACTGAGATCTCGTGATGCGACCCGACGAACGCACCAAAACTTTTAGTAGGTAGTCAGAGGCAAGTCCAAACATTATGTTTGGACTTTTTTCTGACTACCGCCTACTAACTTGGTACGGTAATCAAGTTTCAACTCTATTGGCCTATTTATTGAAGAGTTCCGTTGAACAGACCTTGGCTCCATCATCAGACCTGGTCATTGTCACCATTTTATGAGAACTGAGTATTTCCTTAATTTATTTCAAGAAAAAAAATAAAGAAAAAGCAAAGGAACTGGCCGACCAGTAGAAAAACCTTGATGCCAACGAAACTCTTAGAGATGGGAGCTCTTGGATCGCTGGTTATCTTAATTTAACTTTTTTGTTGTATCTCAAAAACCGAGCGTCCCAGAAAAAAAGTAAAAATTGTTTTGGAATGTCCAAACAAAGCCCTTTCATATGACATGTAACTTGATTTTTTTATGTAACTTTTTTTATTTTTGCCCCCTTAAAAAACCCCATATCTCAAAAACCCTTCATCCGATTTTACTCATATACTTACCAGTAAATTTCTCAAGTACAAGCTATCGACATATCAAATTTCATGCAGATCGGATCAACGGTTCTAAAGTTATCGCCAGACAAACATACATACATACATACATACATACATACATACATAAAATGCCAAATCGCCCAAGTTGAAACTAAGATCTTCGTTCGCTTCGCTCACTCGATCAACTAAGATCTTCGTTCGCTTCGCTCACTCGATCAATAAAACTTCTAGGTGTCAAAAGTCACGATCTTGCTAGGTTTGTCAAAAGTAGCGACTTGGCTTTAGCGAAAACATCGATACAGTTCGATACTTTTCATATATTTTTACGCGCCAGGTACGATGATCGCCTTACTAACGATGCCGAGGCTACTGTCCCTGGTGACGTCAATTCCGTTGTTAACCATTGTGGTACCTAAGAAGGACATACCATATTATCTCATTTGACCATGGTCAAAATGATTGGACATGGGCTATTTAATCATTATTTACGAAACTCCCGTTGGCTCACATTTCAAAACATCTACATTCACTATTGATGTAAAAGAAATATTTTTTTCTTTTAATTGTTCTTGTCACAGGCTGTGTTTATTGTTTCAGTTCTTTTCATTACATCAGTTAACTGTTTTTGGCTGAGATTAACACAATGTTTTAACCATCTGGAAATAATTTTATCATACAGTCAATAAAGTACAAAGGTTCCTTTATCTTTTAATAATAATAATATAATTTTATTTCAGGCAACACAGTACTGAAAACTAAAATGCATATAATTATAATCTTTTTTGCGCATTTTTCTGTCGTGTTGAAGCATAATGATGCTGGTTTCAAGTGAATTCAACAAATATTTTACGAGCGCAATTTTAATGCAACTAATTGATTTTAAAGATAAAATAAGTGCCTTTACAAAAATATAAGCTCATAATAAAATTAAGTATTTATTATGGTACTTACACGAGAAAATAAAATTCATTACAATATCTTTTGTAGCAAAAAAATGGAGATTATACGCAAATAAATTCAAGTCAAGCGTAACTCTAGTTCCATAAATATATTCCTAATTTATTAGAATATCATGATGAACCCTAAAAATGATTTTGTAGTTTTAAAGTTCTAAAAATTGATATGACACACAGAACTTTGGGTCTCACTTCACCTTAAGTAAACTTCATGTATACCTACATCATACAACTGTCATCGAAATTGAATACAAATGGACATTAGCCCAGTAATCCACTGTAACTTGGTTGGCTATGCACTTTAGACTACCTCGTAGGTAGGGACGAGACAAGTCGAATATGATATACAGGTTTTTATTTTCTAGATTTTTTTTCTTAATTTTTCCTACTGGTATACCTTGGCCTCTCACCCGGTACTAGGTTATCGCCGAGTTCCGGGGGACCCGAAATAATGTTTTACCTTTGAGGTGAAGACATTATTTACACTAACTGCCATTAGTCCGCTCTTTTGTATTTTTTTACATCAAAGTTAAATTGTATTTAATCAATCAACGGTAGGAACCAAGCCGTAAGTTTGCTGCCTGTTCTTCTAGGCTTTGGTCGCGTGGAACTGGCACCTAGAGTCACCTAGCTTTAAGACGTTTCAAAGTGATCCTTGTGGTTTTATTGAATAAATACCTTTTGACTTTGACAATTGAATCACAAGAATCCCTTTGAAACGAGCCTAAAGAACAGGAAACAAACGAACGGCTTGGTTTCCATCGTTCTTTTGTATGATGCTTGTTACAATATAAAACACCCAGACAGAGAAAAAACATCTATGTTTATCACAAAAACAAATGTTTGTTCTCAGTGGGGTTTAAACCCACGGTCTACAGCGCATGATGCAGAGCTACTATCAACTGAGCTGTGAGGGCCGTCGATTGATTTTGTGAGACAATTGTTGTCGTGGGGTATGTCTATTTCTGCCGCCAAGCGCCTTTGCTGTACTTGTATTTTGGTTTGAAGGGTGTGGTCGCTGGTAAAATTACTACACAAGAGGCTTAGCACCTGTATGCCTCAGGATGTAGAGCAGTGCACAGGGCAAGTTCATATTGTGCTTGACTTGCGAGACTTTTTTTTGTTGTGGGTCACTTAAGGCGAAGATAACTGCTAATTTAAGTACCTCTCGCTTGCACATTTCAACGTTTTTAAAGATATAAAATTACTGAACTTATTTATAAAAAATCGCAATCAACAAAGTTGTGTGCAATCACATTGCACATATATTTAAAAGTATTACACGGGTATTTATCGCGTTTACCTTTATTATTTTCCCGACGTTTCGGCTATGTTGCAATAGCCGTGGTCACGGGCAGACTTTGCAACATAGCCGAAACGTCGGGAAAATAATAAAGGTAAACGCGATAAATACCCGTGTAATACTTTTAAATATGTGTTATGATCGCGAGAGTTTAAAAACTACATTGCACATAGTTCAGATAACATATATATATTGCTTTACTAGCTTTCGTACATGCATTAAATCTTAATATATATAAATTACGCGTCACGTTGTTTGTCCGCTATGGACTCCTAAACTACACAACCGATTTCAATCAAATTTGCGGACCGTGTGCAGTTTGATCTAACTTAAAAGATAGGATAGCCTTCAACTCAATTTATAGCCGCAATATTATTTTATTGCAAATTTGACACCGCCCAACAAAGTGGGCACAGGCCAGCTAGTACATACGTATATTGGCAGGTGTCTTCGCCTTGAAATCAGGTGCAATCAACAATTAGTATTTAAAAAAATACAAAATTGACGAGGATTTAGATGACCACGCTTTGTGATGCTGATATTAAATGTCATTAAACGTTGAAACCTACATTTCCTAGCAATGCCACAGCGAGTGTTGATCTCGAGATATACGACAAAACGTATCAAGGGCACCGGTGTATTCGACATTGACCTTGCATTGTGATGAGGAAAGTTGGTACTGAGTTTGTTCGTCCCATGCAGACGACCTACTTTATTCCTATTTCGTATTACAATAGCTAACACGTCACGTGGAACTAGCTTGAATCATTTTAGATTAGTTTTTTTTTATATATTTATTTTATTAGGAACATTGGAGAGCACTGGTGGTCTAGTAGCGGCCCCGCCTTCCGATCATAAGGTCGTGGGTTCAAAACCGGTCGTGCACCAATGAATGTTTCTGTTTCTGTTATGTGCACAGTGCCAGTACTCTCAAACGGTGAAGAAAAACATCGTGAGGAAACCGGCATGCCATAGAACCTAAAAGTTCTATAAAATGTGTCAAGTGCTTGAAAGGAGCCTCTTGAGGCGCACTTAAAATCCTTTCACCACACTGTTTCGAAAGAAATTAGTGACACGACAAGAAGAAGAAGAAGATAAGGATTATTAAACAGCTCGTACATTTTTATTTGAACTACTAGCTGATGGAACAAGCAGATTGCCCACCTGATGGTAAATGGTAACCATCACCTATTTAAAAGCATTGCCTTGCAAGGGACGCTCGATACAGACGTGCCATACGATACACATCTCTGCGTCTATCAACTTAATGCATACCGATGTTAAGCCTCATGTGCCTGTAATATCAGCAGCAACCACACCTTTCAAACCGAAACATAGCAACGCTGCTTGGCGTGAGAAATAGGCATGGTGGTAGTCCTGTTTACTGTTAAAATGGTTGAAGACGATAAGTTATGAGAGTACAGAAGGGATCCTCAAGATATTGAAATAAAATAATAAAAATAATGTGTAATGAATAAAATTAAATATTGGATGACATTTCACACTCCATAGCTTTAACTATATAAAATTAAATTAAATCATGATACTTTATTCTTATTTATTTTAAAACGCCTTACAAAACAACATAAAGGTACTTAACTGGGTACTCTCCAAACACACAATTAATGCATGCTTTTACATATTATTTTAATATTCCTAACAAATTACTTATTTCTAATTATCTTAATCTTAAATAGCTATAATAATAATTGATCGAGTGAGCGAAGCGAACGAAGATTCTAGTTTCAACTTGGGCGATTTGGCATTTTATGTATGTATGTATGTATGTATGTATGTATGTATGTATGTATGTTTGTCTGGCCATAACTTTCGAACCGTTGATCCGATCTGCATGAAATTTGATAAGACGACAGCTTGTACTTGAGAAATTTACTGGTAAGTATATGAGTAAAATCGGATGAAGGATTTTTAAGATATGGGGTTTTTTAAGGGGGCAAAAATAAAAAAAGTTACTTAAAAAAATCAAGTTACATGTCATACGAAAGGGTTTTGTTTGGACATTCCAAAACAATTTTTACTTTTTTTCTGGGACGCTCGGTTTCTGAGATACAACAAAAAAGTTAAATTAAGATAACCAGCGACCCAAGAGCTCCCATCTCTAAGAGGTTCGTTGGCATCAAGGTTTTTCTACTGGTTGGCCAGTTACTTTGCTTTTTCTTATTTTTTTTTCTTGAATAAAATTAAGGAGGTACTCAGTTCTCATAAAATGGTGACGACGACCAGATCTGATGATGGAGCCAAGGTCTGTTCAACGGAACTCTTCAATAAATAGGCCAATAGAGTTGAAACTTGGTAACCATACCAAGTTAGTAGGCGGTAGTCAGAAAAAAGTACAAACATAATGTTTGGACTTGCCTTTGACTACCACCTACTCAAAGTTTTGGTGCGTTCGTCGGGTCGCATCACGAGATCTCAGTTCGGGGCGAACTACTAGTAATAATGAATTAAAAATTAATATTATATAATAATAATAAGTATGGTACAAATGAATTCTCCTGGAAGGTGGCAGGACCTACAACACAAGTCGACATGACTTAGTGTAGGTTCTGTCATATAAATTATTGAATGTATTAGCCATTACCATTTAAGAAAACCGTTATATTGTACATTATAATATAAGTGTGCTTAAATGAAATAAATAATTATCTTATCTAATTATCTTATCCTTCCCCGGACGAGCCCTACACAAAGAGCTCGATTTTTTACTCTTGCGCACATATTTTAATTTACCTCGGCTTGTTGATTTTATCTATTACTAGCGGCCTGTCCCAGCTTCGCATGGGTGGTCATAAATTTTTTGAACATTTTAGGATAAACTGAGACCGTGGGTTCGAGCCTCGCGTCTACTGATTTCATACATTTGCTCGCGCTTCTCCTTGAGTGAGTGAAATCGCACCCCGCGCGCGACCCGTGGACCCGTAAACATTTTTAATTTCGTCATATCTTTTGAATGGAATGTCCGATTTGAAAAATTTAAGAAGTAATCTATAGGTATTGAAACCGTCTTAATTATGAAATGATTTATTTGGATAAGGATTAATACCAAGGTACAAATAAACACCCTTTTCTAGCGGCGGCATTTCAATTAATTTTTTATAATAAAAGAACACTTATTGTGACATAACTATAATAGTTAGACATATGCTGTCGCGACATTTTTTGTAGATGAAAACGTGTTCTACAAAATCGTAGTACATTATTTTGTTCTATCTTCAATAGTTTTCGCAGCGCACGCGATGTAAGGTTTTTTGTTTTCCACCTTGGGTTACATTATTGAAGTTTTAGTAAGGATCCCTGATTTTTTTGAAAATATAATATAGCCTATGTTACTCAGGGATAATGTAGCATTCTAATGGTGAAAGAATTTTTGAAATCGGACCAGTAGTTTTTGAGCCTATTCGTTACATACAAAAATACAAAAATACAAAAATACAAAAATACAAAGTTTACCTCTTTATAATATTAGTGTAGATGTAGATGTAGATGTCTGTCTGACTGAGTATTAAGTTGCATGTCATGGGCACCGTTACCGAGATGCCGATAAGCAGATACAAAAACCTCTGTCATGAAAACATCCAGTTGATAGACTTGTTACCGACAAAGTATGTAAGTAGGTACTAAGTTTATGATTATGACTGTTTAATATTTAGAAATAAATAAAATTCCTCACACAATATCTTTTTTTTATACAACTAGCTGATGGAACAAGCAGATGGCCCACCTGATGTTAAGTGTAACCATCACCTATAACAAAGCATCGCCTCGTAAGCCACGCACGATAGGAACGTGGCCAACGATGCACTGCCCTGCGTCCATCAATTTGAGGCATACATATGTTAAGCCTCATGTGCCTTTAATTACACCGGCAACCACATTCTTCAAACCGAAACACAGCAACGCTGGTTGGTGGCAGAAAAAGGCGTGGTGGTAGTACTTCCCCGGACGAGTCCTTCACAAAGAGCTCTGCTACTCTTCAAATATATCTAGTCCCAAACTAAGCAAAGCTTGTAATATGGGAACCAGATATGTAGCTGATATAATACTTTTTCCATCCATCCACATAACAAACATCTATGTTTATCACACAAATGTTTGTTCTCGGTGGGGGTCCAACCCACGGCCATATTTACTGAAATAAATATTGGTGGACATTCCACACAGCACACTATCTCGCCCCAAACTAAGCCAGAGCTTGTGATATGGGAACCAGATAGCTGATATACTACTTATATACTTTTTTTTTGTAAATACTTACTTATAATATTATATAACACCCAGACAGAGAACAAACATCTATGTTCATCACAAAAATGTTTGTTCTCGGTGAGGATCGAGCCCACGGCCTACGGCACAGAAGGCAGAGCTACTACCAACTGAGCTGTGAAGGGTGTCAATAAAAAATATTAAACTTTCCTTCCTATAAGAAAAATATCATCATCATCAATCATAAATGTATAAGAAAACGTTCTAACATATCTACCAGAGCCTGGGGATCAAAGCCATGAAGGTTTCACAGTATCATAACATTCTTGCCTAGACATCAAATAAAACAAAAGTTTGACTAATGTTATTATTAAAGTTCTAATAGTTATAAGACATGTCAAGTCCTTATTTTATTTATTATTTACTGTTTTGAATGAACTAGTGACACAATAAAAAGAAGAAGAAGTAGGTATTACCAACTAAACCAAAATCAGTGCCAAAACTAAAACTGCACACAATCCGTACACACACGATAAACTGTTTAGAAGTAAAGTGATCAGTTTAATTCTTAAACATCTTACGGTGTAGTATGATGCGACTGAGTTTTTTTCGGTGAAAACGCTTAGCCATTAGCAAACCACTACAAACGCGCTTGTAACTGAAGCATAAATGGTATGTAAAATTTAAAAGTGGGATCATTAACCATATTCTATGTTCAGAAGCATTTTCACAATAATGAATTAACATTACTTATTTAGTTAAAACTTATTTATAAATACAAAGTGTCAGTTTGTTTGTTATGTGTTTATGGCTAAGCTACTGAGCCGACAAATGAGGCCCAAAAGATAGCTTGCACTACTTGCACTTAGGCTCATAGCCGTAAAAACAAAAGCAGATTACTAAACATGTACATTCAGTGGACGTTTTGTAACAACCCAACGATAGCACCAAATTCGTTTGACGAATCTATCATCGGTAGCGTGATTGTCTATGTCCGCCGGCGTGTGACCGTATAGCCACGACCTTCGAGCGCTCACAGTGTTTCACTATTATTGTTTATACGAAAAGGTACGAACCTGAGATATTAGCGTTATGGCACTTCGGTTGGCACCATTTTGTGATATTTTGAGGATGGTATTGAGAAAGGTGAGATCGCTGGTAGTCTAGTGATAGCGGCCCCGCCTTCCGATCTATCGAGGGTCCGAAAGGTCGTGGGTTCGAAACAGGTCGTGCCAGTACGAGTACCAGTGAGAAAACCGGCATGTCGTAGAACCTAAAAGTTCTCAAACATGTGTCCAGTGCTCAAAATGAGCCTCTTTGAATCTTACGCACTTAAAATCCTTTCATCACACTGTTTCGAAAGAACTAGTGACACGGCAAGAAGAAGAGCTGAGATAGGTGCTTAGGCGAATCTAGCAACCTTAAGATACTGACAACCGCTAAAATGTCCCTCACAATGTTGTCAGCGTTCAAAGTTGAACCCGTAAGACCCGTGCGTCGTCGAGGGCTAGTAACTAAACGGGCAGTTCATCATTTTAGTGTAGTTCCGCTGCATAATAGCAATCAATGGACGTAGCAACTGCTGCTGCAACTGTGGCCTCGGTAGCGATCTCCCGCATCCGACACCGCCTCAAGAGCATTCAGTGACTGTATCTCTAAGACATTGCACACTTTAGTTTTATAGTTATTTTTTTATATATATTTTTTATCACACCTTACATATTTTTTCGCGGTTCGCAGTATTGAATTAATATAGTCTAATATTTTAACTAATTAAAACGAGTGTTATAATAATATATTTAAAGGCAATAATAAAAACAAACATGCAATTAGTAGTTATTCAGTGAAGTCAGTTTTTTAAACTTGCAACGTTTAATTATGTTTGAATGTGTAACGGAAGTGGGTTGACCTTTTGAGTTTAATGACACACAATCGCATGTGAAAAAACCTGAAAATTAACTGTATTTGTGCATAATGGAAAAAAATAGTTTGGACGATACGTTCTCAAAGTTTAGCATTTTCGGTCGGTACCACGTCAAGTTGATGTGGTTATTTGGCCTTGCCTATGTAACAAATGCTCTATACAGCTCCAACTATATTTTCGCCGCTGAGAGAAGTGAATTTCGGTAAGTTTGCATAGTGGTTTATAAAATTTATTTTTTGACAAACTTTGTGTCACTTTTAGCGAGTATTCAGTAAAATAAATATAAATAAATAAATATTGGTGGACATTCCACACAGCACTATCTCGCCCCAAACTAAGCCAAAGCTTGTGATATGGGAACCAGATAGCTGATATACTACTTATATCCTTTTTTTTTGAAAATATATACTTATAATAATAAATAACACCCAGACAGAGAACAAACATCTATGTTCATCACACAAATATTTGTTCTGTGTGGGGATCGAACCCACGGCCTACGGCGCAGAAGGCAGAGCTACTACCAACTGAGCTGTGAAGGCTGTTAGTATTCAGTATATTTATTGCATTATTATGTATGTAGATTTAACATTGTCAGGACTTATGACTAAGTATGGTAAAAGTAGTAGAGTTCTTTGTGACGGGCCCGTCCGGGGAAGTACTACACCACGCTTTTTCTGCTGCCAAGCAGCATTGCTGTGTTTCGGTTTGAAGAGTGTGGTTGCCGGTGTAATTACAGGCACATGAGGTTTGTCATCTGTATGCCTCAAGTTGATGGACGCAAGTTGTTATTAGGTGATGGTTACCACTTAACATCAGGTGCTTGTTCCATCAGCTAGTTGTATAAAAAAAGTATTTTGTGATTCAATTCATAATATACCCAGTATGATTATGATATTAGAAATCATGCTAATTCTATAAAAGTTAAACACGTGCATCGTTAACATACTTTACCTACCTGGTCACATTGTAAATTAATTCTTTCTATTTTTATTATACAGTCATTAAAGTATTTGTCTAGTGTATAGTAAGTTTTTTGTAATAGCATCTCCTTTAGTATGTTTGTTTTTTTCCTTCGATATTTTCAAAATCAAAATCAAATCAAAACGGTCTTTATTCAGTACAATCACAAGGATCACTTTGAAACGTCTTATATACTAGGTGAATCTATCGCCAGTTCCTCGCGACCAAGGCCTAGAAGAACGGGCAAGAAACTTACGGCTTGGTTCCTAGCGTTTTTTGTATGATCCTTTTTACAATTTTATTATGGTACCTACTTAATTGTTTAGTGTTTTAATGAGTTGGAGCATAGATCAGTCCCAAGCTTTTTTGTCATCTATCTATATAATCAGATATTTTATAGTAAGCTTTTGTACAAAGTTTTCTTTTTATTATGTTTTTGAATTTGCTAATCGACAACTGGTGAATCTCGCTTGGGACTTTGTTAAAGAAGCGTACACATCTTCCTGCAAACGATTTGCTTACTTTAGTGAGCCTAGTAGTGGGAACAGCGAGCTTATCTTTATTTCTAGTGTTAACATTATGATGGTCGCTCTTTTTGGCATATAAATAAATATTTTTTCTAACATACATACAATTTTCGTATATGTACTGACAGGGTAAAGTCATTACATTTATTTCTTTAAACTTATTTCGTAACGATTCTCTGGGACCCATGTTATAAATTGCACGAACAGCCCTCTTCTGCAGCACAAATATGGTGTTAATATCTACAGCACTCCCCCACAACAAAATGCCGTATGACATAATGCTATGAAAGTAGCTGAAATAGATAAGTCTAGCGGATTCCACGTCTGTAAGAAGGCGGATCTTTTTGACTGCGTATGCTGCAGAGCTAAGTCTCTTCGACGATTTGCCTATGTGTGGGCCCCATTGAAGCTTATTATCTAAGGTTATGCCTAAAAATACGGTGGTATCCACGAGGTCTATTTTTTCGTTTTTGATTTTTGATATTTTCTTTATAACCACGTAGCACCCAAACGGCTGGATAGATTTTGATGATTGAGGTATCAAAAGATTTGTCTCAACTTCCAGAGTGTTCAAGGATACAAAAAAAAATAAAAAGGAACAATGTTATCTCACATTAAAAAAAAACTTTTCACAATCATAGCTATATGGCTATCAAAATAAAGAAAGTATATAGAGTGGTTTCAAATAATATATTTGTTTATTGATTTAAAGTAAATTCTCAAAGACTAAACCATAACGCAAACTTCTTTAAGTCACTTGCGCGACCTAGGCCATGAGTGATACTAAAATATATCATAATCCCTTCTCTAAAGTCATAGAAATCGTTTAAAAAAACCGCATTTAATAATGAAGCAGTTTTGTAATAAAAAAAAAACTGTTGGTGACGCCAAAGTGGTCTAAATGAGCCCAAACACCAGCAGGCTACAATTTTGCATTGAGGAGTTCTGTTGTCTACCTTCCGTTTTCATTACTATTTCGCCTTAATATCTAGGTGAAGGACAACATCGTAAGGAAACCGGCATGTCGTAGAACCTAAAGTTCTAAAACAGTGTCAAGTGCTCGAAAGGAGCCTCTTTGAGGCGTACTTAAAATCCTTTCACCACACTGTCTCGAAAGAAACTAGTAACAAGACAAGGAGAAGTCGTACCACCCCCAAAACGTATCCTCCGTAGACACGATTTAGGTGATCCAAAGGTGCGATCTCTTACGCTAACGCGGAGGCGATACACTCACACTTAAGTATTTCTTGAATGTATTTATATACAGCTAGTACTGTCGTCCGGTTTTGTCTAAAGCTATTTTGTGAATCATCAAAATGTTATATTTTTCGTAAAATGAATTTAATCTTAATTGCATTGCTTTTTCAAAAATCTTCGACGAGTTCTATCAATAAAATATTAATTTACTAGCAGACAGTAGGGCAGTGTCAGTTCTTTTGCGCCGTACTATATTAGGGCTGGAGGTAGTTCGCACAAAAGAACGAAAGAACTAATGACGGAACTGAGCCTCAGTCGCTAACTATCGGCCTTATTCACAAGCAGTCGCACAATGAGCTAAGAGAGAGTTATGCCGGGAGTTTCACCATGTGATAGAATTACAAATAAGGTTTGTAGGGTGTGGTTGCCGGTGTCATAACAGGCACAAGAGGCTTAGTATTTATATGCCTCAAATTGATGGACGCAGGGCAGTGCATAACAAAGCATTGCCTCGCAAGTCACGCACAATAGAACGTGTCCTACGATGCACCGCCCTACGATGCACGGTGAGTGATGCTCACCATGCATCGTGCTGCGTGCTGCTTACACCTTTATACCAGGTGGAACATATTCATGTTCCATGAGCAAGTAGCATAAAGAAATGTAATATAAAGCTGGTCATCGGCAAAACCTGGGCTGTTGAAGTGTAGTACTCAAAGAACCGACAACTGCTAGGGAATAAGATTCTCAGATGGCTCTCACAAACTCTAGTTTGTGTCTTCTAAGACGAAGATAACGGAAAGTCGGTGGATGGAGAAATCTCAAGTCACTAGTAACGACTTTCTAGTAAGCGTTGGTGGTCTAGTGGTAGCGGCTCCGCCTTCCGATCCTAAGGCCGTGGGTTCGAAACAGGAGTTTTTCTGTTCAAAAATTTATGTGCACATTGCCATATATGCGATAAGCACGTCCGGATGGGGATCCGGACGTGAATAAATACATTAGTGCTCTGCAAGGGCCATATTCTTGTTCCATCGCTGGTCTACGAGAGGTCTTTACTCAGTCGAATCGGGAGGACTCTAATAAGATCTCACAAACGGGTCGCGTGCTAGTAATCAAAATAATAATAATGCAGATAGCACGTTGTCATGTATACGACCAATGATCAGCATCAATATGGTACTGTATCTCGACACGGAAATACATCTCATGCTGTTGTAATAGTTAAAAGTGTTACTGTATAAAATCTTATTCAATATTATTGGTAAAAATATTGAATAAAACACGGGTATTCAATGTCTAATTACCTTATTAAAGTTTCCAAGGTTTCAACTCATTAATATTATAATTGTGGTAATAGAAAGGAACGCGTATTTTTATAAAATCTTTACCAACCGTAAAATAAGTGAGAGAAAAGATTATCAAAAAAGTGTTTAGTTTAAAGAGTTGTATCTCTAAAAATAGTTGAGTAAAGAATAATACATGGAAAATCAGAACGGATTGGACGATGTGTTGTCGAAGTTTGGTATTTTCGACCGGTACCATCTAAAGGTGATGGTGCTATTAGGGCTTGCGTATACATCCAACGTGTTGTATACATCTAACTACATATTTGCAGCTCAGGAAAGTGGTTACAGGTGAGCCGGAAACAGCAATACAATACAATAAGAGTAGTAGAGTTCTCTGTGAAGAGCTCGTCTGGGGAAGTACTACCACCATGCCTATTTCAGCGGCAAGCAGCGTTGCTGTGGTTCGAATGATGTGTTGCCAGTGAAATTACAGGCACACGGGGCGTAACATCTGTGATTCTTTATGCCTGAAGTTGATGGACGCAGGGCTGTGCATCGTAGAGCACGTTCATATCGGTGCACGACTTACGAGGCAATGATTTGTTATAGGTGATGGTTACCACTTAACATCAGGTGGGTCACAGGCTTATTTCATCAGTAAATAGAATAAAAAAATCACAAATCCTCCGAAACCAAAAATTATTATTGCTAATTATTGTAGCTAATATAGTATATATGTAATATAATATATATAATAATGTAATTTTATAATTTTCTTTTAAAACGGGATATTTACCATGATTTGTGAGTTTGAAAGATTGCGAAAGAGGATAGACCGTTTCGCCTGCCAATAACGTTTGTTTTTACTCGTTTGGACTTTAGTTCGACCCGTGATCATGGCGCATGCAACTGTGCCAAAATATCGGGAAACAATCGAACTCACAAAATAATCATGTTAAATATCCCGTTGTAAATGAAAATTATGTTCATAACCATGATAGTTTCAAAAGAGTAGTAGTAGTAGAGCTCTTTGTGAAGGGCTCGTCCGGGGAAGTACTACCACCACGCCTTTTTCTGCCGCCAAGCAGCGTTGCTGTATTTCGGTTTGAAGAGTGTGGTTGCCGGTGTAATTACAGGCACATGAGGCTTATCATCTCATGTATGCCTCAAGTTGATGGACGCAGGGCAGTGCATCGTAGGGCACGTTCCTATCGTGCGTGACTTACGAGGCAATGCTTTGTTATAGCACCGAAAGCAGAGCTACTACATTCTAGCTGAACTGTGATGCTGTCAAAAAATTAAAATAATGTTATGTAATTGAAGTAATAATGGCTTGGCCCCTATATACTTGATAATGTCAAAATGTACGGGTTTGACATCTAAGGTTAGATTTAACGGCCTGTTAATCCTTGATTAGTAACTAACAGAGCATGGTGAAATCAGTTCTAAGCATTGCTTGTGGTATTTAAATCCTCAATATGAGAGCTTCCGTGCTTCGTATAGGGTACGTCAGCTCTAGCGCTCGTTAAGCCATGACGTAAGCCTTATAATCGGTGGCTTATAATCTCCATCATTAGAGTAGGCTATCTTATACAAATTTACTTTGTAAAACTCCTGACTTCATCATCAGATCAACTCCACGATACCAAATTATTGTTTTGTATACAATCTTTACAAGTTGGTTAAAATCGACTTCCTAGATTTGTAAATACAGATTATTACATAGTTGAGCTGAGAGCACTGGTGGTCTAGTAGTAGCGGCCCCGCCTTCCAATCAAAAGGTAGTGGTTCCAAAACCAAACGAGAAAAAAAAGAGATTTTCTATTAAAAAAATTGTACTCTCAAACGGTGAAGGAAAAGATCGTGACGAAATCTTAAAAGTTCTAAAACATGCGTCAAGTGCTCGAAAGAAACCTCTGAGTCGTACTTAAAATCCTTTCACCACACTGTTTCGAAAGAAACTAGTGACACGACAAGAAGAAGACTTAGTTTAAAAAATCGATCGAGAATGAACGATATAGTGACTCATACATGCACATTTTTTACAATCAAGGCTTATTATTTGTTCGTACTGTTTTCGTAATATTTTGCGTAGGTCAGACTCCCACTTGTCTTAGAAATGTAAATGCATGTCGAAATATATTTATCAATGAAAAAGTCAAGGTTTATGCTCGCATGATGAATTGCTTAATATCGAAAATTAACTTTATTGCTATCGAACACGACTTTCAATGAAGGAATTTAATAAATCACAGTTTTTGTGTGCGTGTAAAAATATGGAGAATGTGATTACAAGTAAATGTTTTTATTTGTTTATGGAAAAAATAGGTACTAGTGCTATTACGACAAAAAAAGATAAAAAACCTAGTGCAAGCCGTTGCTGTACCAAACATTATTTGAATCATGTCAGTGGTCTAGCCTTAAAAACTTAACATATATAGGTACACATTTTATCAATTGATATGAATTTATTTAAACAACTTGTACTTCAAGAGAAAACTCTACAATACCTGTATTCGAACATACGGTTGCCAAACTTAACAAAAGCTCATGCCAAAAAGCTGAAAGTCTGTCAATCTGCCATGGAAAGAAGCAGGTATGCTTGGAAAAACTAAATAAGACAAAATTAAAAACGAAACACTAACGGCCGGTTTCTGAAAGCTCGATCAAAATTAATCGGATGTCAAGTCACTTACCATTTCAGCTATTACATCGAATTAGATGAAGATAGCAAGTGACTTGACATGCGAAGTCACGAACATCAGAAGTCGAACAAAAATAGAAAATTAAACACACTAAAATGGAAATATACTGGACATACAGTAACAGGAAAGGAAAAATGAAGGAAAATATTGATGAATTGGTTCCTGAAATATAACAAAAGGGAGAGAAACAATGAGAGTCATGGACGAGGATAGCGAGAGATAGGGGAGAGTGGAAGAGCTTCGAGGAGGCCTCTGCCAAAAAGGGCAAACATAATGTCGATGTCACAGTGTGGAAATCTATTGTTTAATTCTGAATTTTTTTGTCAACAATAAAATGCTCATAAATGAAATGAAATGAATGAATTTATTTCACAAGAATTTCATTTCAATATAATCGGGATTACCAATTGCTCATGCCATAGCATTAATGGTATTCAGTACTGTTCAATATATGTATATAATTATATTTTAAATTCAAAAATATATAGAGTTTCAAATATTTATTTCTGTTATAGAATTCAAATAAACTACTTACAGAGAAACCTGTCTGTTGTAGAAATAGTTCTAGATCCATTGTATAGAGTTTGTCCGTGCAAAAAAAAATATATGAAAAGAACTTTGCAATTTTCTTTTCATCAGTTTTTTTTAGATTTTACTTAGAAACCGATTTCCATATTTCTATTAGATAGTCCAGATAATTATAAAGCAATGGGTTTTATTGGTAGACAGCTGATTATTTTTTATAGTACCTCCGTTAGATTGGCTACATTATCAGCTTCTATTGAAAGAATTTGAAATCATCTGAAGTAAGTTACGTCTCTGTTTGGTACTTAAGAGCTGATTTCACCATGCTCTGTTAGATTAACAAAGCATTAAAGGGCCGTTAAATACGTCAAAATGTACGCGTTGACATCTAAGGTTAGATTTAACGGCCTGTTAATCCTTGATTAGTAACTAACAGAGCATGGTGAAATAAGCTCTTAGGGCCGTATGCTAAAACAGTACTTGAGTCTGAGTTGAGCCTCAAGCATAGACATAAGCAGAGCTTTGATTCTAGAACGCTGCTTGAGGCTCGATTCTTTGATTGGAGTTCACGTGAGTTTTGCATATTCTGAAACGTCGCTCAGGCCGAATCGTTGCTTGAGCAGATAAACTATCTGTCACTTTTCAAAGAAAAACGAGACCGATGCTCAAGCAGGGTCGCGACCACGCTTGAGCATGATTTCGCCTTACTTTTTGCTTGGATGTGATTAAACAATGGATGTTTTTGAAGATTTGAACATATTTGAAATTGTTAATATTAGACCGATCGGCTTTCCGTTACGATATTTGCGAGATGCCAGTGACCCTTTTGATATAAATAAGTTTTTCACAAGATGTGGTAAAAAATTAATTTAGCCTTTATTCAAACAAACCACAACGAAAACGGAAAATGGCATTTTCATCTATTCCAGACTAGCATCCGTCCGCGGTTACGCTCGCATGGTACCTAATAGGTACCTACCTAAAACAGGTCACGATCTATGTGCATGCCAAGTTTCATCCAAATCTGTTCAGCCGTTACGAAGAAGTTGGAACTATACACCCACTCACTCATTCACAAACTTTCGCATTTATAAATTTTTAGTAGGTAAGTAGGCAGTATCAAAAAGTACCATAAAAATGGTCAGAATCCACATTCTTTTTTTTTTCGTGTTACAGGCGGAGCCATTGTTCTATTTATTTAATTTCAAATTTATTTATACAAAAAACTAATAAGTAGCCTACCTATTAATTATTTTACGAAAGATGCAAAAATTGTCATATGCTTGGCGCGAAGATGGTTCATGATGGTTGGCTTGATGAATGGTTAGGCGGGAATCGTTTTTTTTATTCGCCCTTCATGGGGCAGGCTAAAGTCAATAGCGGTTAACTACTTCTATACCATGACACCCATGAAATGAAAGTAAACACGTTCCGTTGCACGTAATTTATTTTAAACTCACCCAAAGCTTTACCGCAATATCTTATTTATTAAAAGTTTTGCGTAAAACGGACCGATTTTCGCAGTGAACGAAAAAATAAATCAAATTGTAAACGAGAACCAACTCGATCCATAGACATACTGCAGATCCCAACTGAGTTGAGATTTGAGTCTAGATTCAGCTGAGTGATGTTTGAGGGCTGTTCTGGAATAAACACAATACCCAAGCAGCGATTAGATGCTTAAGTAGAGATCACCTGAACTCTACTCAGGCGGTGCTTGAGCATTATTCTGGCATACGGCCCTTAGTCTTACATAGTTAATAGTAGTCATACATTTTCTTATTCTTTGCCGTAAAAATATAACTTTATTTTATTGTCGTCCATAGTTAGAAAATTTTTATAAAACAAGTTTTGAAGTATATTTAGGTCGTTTTGTGCTTGTTTAATCTGCTTATTTTTAAATATACAGACAATAAAATGGACAGGTTCGACCGCACACAATCTTAAGTCATCATGTAATGTATCATATAAATTTTTGATAAACAAATAAAATAAACGCTGATTCAGAGTCACGAACTTATCCCAGGTACCTGGAATGAAAGTTCGGTTCCGTTCCACAAATAAAATATATTATGTATATGTTAAGTCGTTTTTTTGCAAATAAGTTTAACTATTTAAACATAGCACACGAATTGCGTCGGGAGTTCAAGGGTTATCAGACTTGGTTACATCCGCGTGTCAAGTTCCTGATTACTTGTCTAGTGGCCCACAGACCTACTGCAGTATATCATAGAGCACCGGTAGTCTAGTAGTAGCGAACCCGCCTTCCGATCATTCTGGTAGTGGGTTCAAAGCCGGCTGTGCCAATGAGTTTTTCTATTTGAAATTTTCAATCAAAAATTTGTACCAGTGCCAGTACTCTCAAACGGTGAAGGAAAACAATGTGAGGAAACCGACATGTCGTAGAACCTAAACAGTTCTAAAGTATTTCTTCAACAGTACTTCAAATCCTGTTGCCACACTGTTTGGAAATAAACTTGAGACATGACAAGAAGAAAATCATCAGCCTGAAGAAGTTCAGTGCTGGATATTATGCTTCTCCTATACATTGCCAGGCGCGTAAGAGTAGTAGAGCTATTTGTGAAGGGCTCGTCGGGGGAAGTACTACTGCCACGCCTTTTTCTGCCGCCAAACAGCAACGCTGTGTTTCGGTTTGAAGAGTGTGGTTGCTGGTGTAATTACAGGCACATGAGGTTTAACATCTTTATGCCTCGAGTTGATGGACGTAGGGTAGTGCATCGTAGGCCACGTTCCTATCGTGCGTGGCTTACGAGGCAATGTTTTGTTATAGGTGATGGTTACCACTGAACATCAGGTGGGCCATTTGCTTGTTCCATCAGTTAGTCGTATAAAAAAAAGGCGTACTTCACCGCCACCAAGTTTGACAAAACACTATGACATATTTGTGTTATAAATGTAACAAAACAGCACAACTATTTCAATGATTCACTTGACATTCACTGGCAAGATTGTCCGTTGAAATAATACAGTATAAAAGCCAGTAAAAACATATCTACGTGTTTTCTACGCTGTACCTTTGTAATCCAAAACTTATTTGATTGCGATTTTAAAAACCTAAATTTTATAACTTCTTAAATGTTGAAATGTGTGAGCTAAAAGTAGTTAAAAAAATGAAAGTTATTAATGCTCAAATGCATAATATAAAATGCTGCTTTCATACAGCACGTGCGAAAGAAGAGCTCGTGTTTCCCACGCATCCATTTGTATTTAATTTCTATTGAATTCTTTCTCTTCGCATTCTTAAGGGGTTTGACCTCTGTGAAAGTCAAAGTCAAAGTCAAAAGGTATTTATTCAATAAAATCACTAGGATCACTTTGAAAAGTCTTAAAGCTAGGTGACTCTAGGTGCCAGTTCCACGCGACCAAAGCCTAGAAGAACAGGCAACAAACTTACGGCTACCTACCGTTCTTTTGTATGATCCTTTTACAATGTAATAATATAATATATTATTGAAGTTTAGTGAGGCGTAGGCATACAGAAAAAGGTAAACATAATCAAATTTATAAGACAGCACACGCTACGCCTCAAACTAATAATACCTAATGCATAATCTATTAAATCAGAGAAAAAAAAAAACACACAATAGTAGGTACAGTACAGACATTGCAGACATGTTAGCTGCCGATGGGCAGAGCGACCGGGACCTCTACTCTGAAACCTCCTAGATTATTATCTAACAATATTTCAAAGATATAAAACCACTTATTTATGAAAAATCGCAATCAACCAAGCTGAACTGTTGTTCTGTTGTTGACTATTCAGAAAAAGAAATATAGTTTTGATCCAAAGAAGTTTTCCAACAAAAGTTTGCATAAGTACGAAAACTAGTGAAGCACAGTTTCTGATAGGAAAACTAGTTTTTTTTTTTTTTTTTTTTATGAATACTGTAGTGTCTAACAATATACTATGCGCGCTGACTGGGGAGGCAAGAGCGTGCGGGTAGCGACGAACGTGGTGGGGGCACTCAATGCCAGCCAGCCGAACCAGGCGGACGCTATTATATCTCGTTCTCGTGTTTTATTTGGTACCCAAGCAACCTGTACAGTACAAGTGGCGACCCTGCCAGTGGTTAAAACCATTACAGTAAGTACCAAAAAAATACAAAAAAAAAAAGTGTAAAAATAGTTAATGAGTCGGTTTTGTTCTGCAAACGAACGCTAGCTAATGCATTTTTATAGAACTTACGTACCTAGTTACGGAACACCTGAGTTGGCAGGTAGTAACCTTTTTTCGGCTGGGTTAACTTTCATAACATTCATTTATGAAGTAAGATAAAACAACATCAGTTTATGTACAAGTAGCAAGTACTACCCACTTGTTCGGGTAAAATATTTAACAAAATTTAAATCAATACGCTACCGACTTTTTGATGTTCGTACTCTATGAGACAATGCTGGTTTTTATCACTGATTGTACCTACAAACAGGCCTGTCGCCGTTGCGTTTGCAGAAAGTAAACTTTAGTACTCACATACAAAAAACAGTGTTACATCAAGCTAATTGTCGAACAATAGATAAATGGTCTATAATAATAAACTAGTTACAGAAATACTCAGATATATTCTGTTTAATGGATAAAATTATTTGTACATTAAATAACTACCTACACTAATACACTGAGTAAAATGTGTGAATGTTAAGTGAGCGAATTTACTTTTGCTAAATTGCGTAGTTCTAGAAAGTACTATTTGTGCCTATTTTAATGTCGAGAACTAAGAACTAATAAGGTTCCACTGAAGAGGTAGTTAGGAAAATCTGAACGGTACCTAAATGTTGCTACAATTGATAGTTTGACAAAATGTTGAACGGTATTAGAATCAAGAGGTAGTTTGGAGAAATCTAAACGGTACCTAAATGTTGTTACAATTGATAGTTTGACAAAATGTTGAACGGTATCAGAATCAAGTGGTAGTTTGGAGAAATCTGAACGGTACCGAAATGTTGTTACAATTGGTAGTTTGACAAAATGTTGAACGGTATCAGAATCATGTGGTAGTTTGGAGAAATCTGAACGGTACCTAAATGTTGTTACAATTGATAGTTTGACAAAATGTTGAACGGTATCAGAATTATGTTTTCAAGCGGTAGTTTGGAGAAATCTGAACGGTACCTAAAAGTTGTTACAACAAATGATAGTTTAAGAAAATGTTGAATAGCATCTGAATTAAAAAGTTTAAAGGGTAGTTTGGAGAAATCTGAACAGTACCTAAAAGTTGTTACAACAAATGATAGTTTAAGAAAATGTTGAATAGTATCTAAATAAAAAAGTTTAAAGGGTAGTTTGGAGAAATCTGAACGGTACCTAAAGTTGTTACAAAATGACAGTTTCAGAATACGTTGAAAAGCATCAGAATTATGTTTTCTAAACGGTAGTTTGGATCAATCTAAACAGTACCTAAAAGGGAATTACTATCTTTATTGGTAGCCCCATTAAAAATGAAATATTTGAATAATATATATTGGTTGACATTCCACACAGTTCTATCACTAAATTATGACAGAAAACGACCCAATTAGTATCAAATTAGTATCAAAAAACCCAATTAGAGCATTTACCTACTAGATTGTTGGGGTGGGTATTACTGAGTCAGAGGATGACGATGTTTTGACATGGGTGGAATCACGGTACAATAAGCTTGGTACATATAACTACCTCATAATATTTGCGGGTACGCTTAAAACAGCTGAGTCGGGTGTTGCAATACCTAACCATGCTAGACAAGTATTTTTCAAGAGAGATATATTGTAAAAACTTTTCGATATTTAATTTGAAAAAAAAAATGCTAACTGTGCTAATGAAGAAACCTCTTACGAGTATGAGATTATAACATTGTGTTGTACACCATAGCCATCTGCTTGGATTTAACAGAGGTCAATATACGACTGTTGCTATGTTGGTAATATGTTGGTATATGATCTTTGAACACTACAAAAAGAGTTGGGGATTAATGCGAAGTGTCGAAAAATAAAAAATAAAAACTTATTTTGTTTGTCAGTGAAACTAAAACATTATAGCATCCTAAACCAGGTCATTGACCTTAGATACAGTTTTACTAAATGAATATAGTGTAGGGTGGGTTCCTATCGTGCGTGGCTTGCGTGGCAGTGCTTTATTATGGGTAATGTTCCCACTTTAAAGCAGGTGGGCTGTCTGCTTGTCTGATCTCAAGGAAAAAAAATAATCTTAACCCGTTATTTGTTAATGATTTTGTTAATATTAGGAAAACGAATTGAATTAAATTTACCTTGCAAAATGTGGTTCTACAACTAACCAATAGCACAGATAAGAGAATGCCAATAGTATATTAAATGGGGAGTCAGTAAACCTTGCCGATTCAAATATTTTCCTTGGACTTAAAGTTGATGCAATATTGCAGTAAGTACACACATTGAAACACTTTCTGGTAGACTGTAGCAGATCGTGCAATGAGATGGTTTCTGATGATGCTAACAGCTATTTATTTTATTTACTTCTATGGTTTACCTAATAATGATGTTACGTAAACTTTCTCTGGGAATCAGCAGCTGCCATATATACAAAGTACAAACCCAATTTGTTTTTCAAAAACGGGCCTTAAATGCCTTTTAGTTTTATAAAATGGAACTTTGTTAGTCTTTTAAAAGAGTGGTTTAATGTAAACACATAGACAGCTTTACGGAAAAGATATTAAAAATAGCCTGTAATATTAAAAATAGAAACATTAAAAAAAAAAAAAAGATATTATAACTATTAGATATTACTAGATATAGAAATTGTTGGTCTAAGATACTTTAAGTAAATATTTACAAAATCATAAAGGGGCGGCATCCAAAAAATGTAGTACCAACTACAATTCTGGAGAATTTGATGCAGGTTTTTCATGAACAGCTTTAACTAAACTTTACTTATAGGTGTGCTATTGCTTCACTAGCAATATCCAAAATTAACTATGAAGGCAATGTTTGATAACGAGTCTCTTGTCAGCTGTGCGAACTCAGAATGGAAAAACCTTGACCAGACCGATAGAACTATCCCACTACCAAGAGTATGCTGACATTTCGTTATGACGTCATTAGAAGGTGTGCTACAGAGAGTAAAATTGGAATCGGTAACTAGTTAAAAAAGGTAGAAAGGTAAAGGAAAGTGGAAGGTCTGAAGAAAATGGAAGGACTGTTTGGATGAAAATTATACAAGTAGTATAGATGGAGAGATTTATTTATAGTTTCATTGTTGTGAGATGCGACCCGCTACAATATTGTAACAGCCTTTCGGCTACTATATCCTGAAATTAAATGAGGTTTTAACTTATGCCATTGGCTATATTAGTAACTTGTAACTTATCAATTGGGCACTTTGTTATCACTGTCACTAATAGTTAAAACTAAGTGAATTGTATAAGTATATCTTTAAGCCAGTACAACTGTTGACGAATATTGTTAATTTGTGATTCTTAACTAATTAAGATCTAGAAGTGTTTTATAAAGTTAATATTACCTACTTCATAAGTTCCTAAATTTATATTTTGTTTTTGTAAAAGGTAGATGTAGTGTCTAACAATATACTATGCGCGCTGACTGGGGAGGCAAGAGCGTGCGGGTAGCGACGAACGTGGTGGGGGCACTCAATGCCAGCCAGCCGAACCAGGCGGACGCTATTATATCTCGTTCTCGTGTTTTATTTGGTACCCAAGCAACCTGTACAGTACAAATACTTTCCTAAAAGTTGGTGAAAGGAACATACAGACGGGTAATAGCGTTTCTTACATGCTGGAAAAGTACCTTAATCTTAATTTAACTCCTTAATAGTACTAGTACTTATAATATTGTTATTGAATTCGTCTAAATTCACAAATGGGTTACAATAAAATAAGCAAAATAAAAATGACATTCTTAGATCTAAATTCGTAGTAAAATATTTGAATCTTACAATATTTAGTTCTGATTTCACCATGCTCTGTTAGTTACTAATCAAGGATTAACAGGCCGTTAAACCTAACCTTAGATGTCAAACGCGTACATTTTGACATATTTAACGGCCCTTTAATCCTTTGTCAATCTAACAGAGCATGGTGAAATTAGCTATAAGTAAGTGTCAAAATAAAAAAATATTTTTGTAGTTATTGACTCACTTTGGTTACAGTACTAAAATTAATTACATGAATGTCAAATGTTACAAATCCTTTATCTTGTCTGCAGATGTAAAGATGAGACTTTCGAGAACAGTACCTGCGGGAGCCGGAACAACACGGGATGCACAGAATGGGTCTACGATGATCCCCGCAGCTTTGTCGCTGAAGTGAGTAGGTATCAGGAACGCTAACAAACATTTGGCAACTTGGGTGAGCTGAACGTAAACCAAAGTCAGTAAAATGCAGGTAACTGAGCTAGCAGTCATCATAATAATATATGACAGAGTTCCAATGACGAGTGCGTTTTTGCGATAATAACACACTGGTAGGCTTCGGTCAAGGTTAGTGACGTTTCAAAGAGATTCTTGTGATTCAATTAAATAAATACCTTTTGGAAGAGCATGAGAGAGAACTTTTATAAATATAAATATCGGTGGACATTCCACACAGCACTATCTCGCCCCAAACTAAGCCAAAGCTTGTCAAAGTCAAAGTCAAAGTCAAAATGTATTTATTCAATAAAATCACAAGGATCACTTTGAAACGTCTTAAAGCTAGGTGACTCTAGGTGCCAGTTCCACGCGACCAAAGCCTAGAAGAACAGGCAACAAACTTACGGCTTGGTTCCTACCGTTCTTTTGTATGATCCTTTTACAATGTGATAATAATAATATATTATTGAAGTTTAGTGATATAGTCTTATGATATGGGAACCAGATAGCTGATACTTATATACTTTTTTTGGTAAATACATACTTATAATATTATATAACACCCAGACAGAGAACAAACATCTATGTTCGTTCATCTCACAAATGTTTGTTCTCGGTGGGGATCGAACCCACGGCCTACGGCACAGAAGGCAGAGCTACTACCAACTGAGCTGTAAAGGCTGTCATTTCCCAGCAGTGGGACAGTTTAAGTTTTTAAAAAACCTTTTGACTATTATTTATTTATTTACTTTAATTAAAACGGCACATACAAACAATTACATTCATTAAAGAACATACGAATTAAAAATTATAAAATAAAATAAATTAAACAATTAAGAAACAAAAACAATTAGAAAAACAAAGCGGAATTAGAAAAATATGGATAAAAACAGTAAAAATATTCAGTCACAAAGAAGTCAGAATGTACACATAATAATGTCAGATAAAAATGAAAAATAATAATTAAAGCAAAATGTCTAAAACAACAAACATAGGACAGGCAGGACAGGCTCGCAAAATCTCATTCGGACAATATTTTCACCCACAAACAAATCACATCCTGACTATGACTTTGAGTTATTATCACAAGTGTTTGTGTATCAGTTTCAGATCGCCTGTGACGAGTGGAAGAGGACGCTGGTGGGGACAATGCATAGTCTGGGCTACATGGTGGGGCTACTCTTCGTTGGACCTCTATCTGACAAGTAATCTATCTGCTAATATACTATCTTACTCGGGGGGCCTAAGCCCTGTTTATAACGTCATTTGCCTCGAGCAGAGGTCGAAGGAATTGATGAACAATTGATGAACAGGGCTAAGTATGACCACTTATGTAAGTCACTTAGATAAGTCTAAGTCTTTGTACCACTAACGTGGTAAAACTATCCCACTTTTACATGATTACACCGATAATTCAGGATTAAACTCATCAAATTATGAAAACGCGGTGATTTTAATACTAAGTGGGCTCCACGACCTCAGAATCAGAATCCAATTCAGCACGTTTGTTTTGCCTCTTCCATTACAACACCGTTTCATGAAACGAATCAAATCTACCCTCTGCCCACTCAGTATTTACTTCACCCAAGTGATTGACATGCTTAGAGCTGATTTCACCATGCTCTGTTAGATTAACAAAGGATTAAAAGGCCGTTAAATATGTCAAAATGTACGCGTTTGACATCTAAGGCTAGATTTAACGGCCTCTTAATCCTTGATTAGTAACTAACAGAGCATGGTGAAATCAGCTCTTAGTTTGGGGCCAGATAGTGCTGTGTGAAATGTCCAACAATATTTATTGATCGAGTGAGCGAAGCGAACGAAGATCTTAGTTTCAACTTGGACGATTTGGCATTTTATGTATGTATGTATGTATGTATGTATGTTTGTCTGGCGATAACTTTAGAACCGTTGATCCGATCTGCATGAAATTTGATATGTCGATAGCTTGTACTTGAGAAATTTACTGGTATATGAGTAAAATCGGATGAAGGGTTTTTGAGATATTGGGTTTTTTAAGAGGGCAAAAATAAAAGAAGTGACATAAAAAAATCAAGTTACATGTCATATGAAAGGGCTTTGTTTGGACGTTCCAAAACAATTTTAACTTTTTTTTTGGGACACTCGGTTTTTGAGATACAATAAAAAAGTTAAATTAAGATAACCAGCGATCCAAGAGCTCCCATCTCTAAGAGTTTCGTTGGCATCAAGGTTTTTCTACTGGTCAGCCAGTTCCTTTGCTTTTTCTTATTTTTTTTTCTTGAAATAAATTAAGGAGGTACTCAGTTCTCATAAAATGGTGACAACGACCAGGTCTGATGATGGAGCCAAGGTCTGTTCAACGGAACTCTTCAATAAATAGGCCAATAGAGTTGAAAATTGGTTACCACACCAAGTTAGTAGGCGGTAGTTAGAAAAACGTCCAAATGTAATGTTTGGACTTGCCTCTGACTACCTACTACCTACTCAAAGTTTCGGTGTGTTCGTCGGGTCGCATCACGAGATCTCAGTTCGGGGCGAACCACTAGTTTATTTATATCGTATCAGAAAGATCTTTACACACGTTGATGATATAAAACAGAAGGAAGTACACATCCATGAACAAAACAGAGTAAATAATTATCTATGATTAGCTCGATAGTGTAAACTCGACTTAATCTAAACTACTATAAGTATCAACTATTATTTTTATTTATTAATTTTCAGGGCTAGGCAGGATACATTTAGTAAATGCCACTTACCCGTAGTTGTGACCAAACAACCCACTTTAACGGCCTTCAAAATTACAAATTAATTATGTTCCTAATCTGTAAAGAGCGTGTTCTGTTGATGTGGACAGTAAATGACAATATTACGGGAGTATAATATTAGGACTATTAGGTATTTATATTAGGGAATATTAGGACAAGTTGATGTTTATTATGTCATTCTATCATAACGCACCTCACAAGCTGCTACTATGCCGTCTGAGCTGTAGGTTATGATCGATGGAGATCGAACCCTTAACCTACAGCTAGAAAAATCATATGTGGGGGCTTAGTAGTAGAGAGACCGTGTCTACACAGTAAAGCAGCTGCGAAGGGTGAGCTGTTTTAAATCGCCTTTCAACTTGCACGAAAGGAGCTTCCTCTCAGAGACGCCAACTTTCAATCTCTTCACCAAACACATACAAAACATATTAGTACCAAGTACCTACCAAGATCAAGATTAATCAAAAGAAAGTATCGAGATTTCTTGAGGGTGTGTATGTAATCATGAGTAGGTACATCCAAGTATTACATTTGGCACATTACTTTCCTCACAGCACTATCTAGCCCCAAACTAAGCAAAGCTTGTGATATGGGAACCAGATAGCTGATATATTACATATATACTTTTTTTTGTAAATACATACCTATAATATTATATAACACCCAGACAGATAACAAACATCTATGTTCACCACACAAATGTTTGTTCTCTGTGGGGATCGAACCCACGGCCTACGGCACAGAAGGCAGAGCTACTACCACCTGAGTAGCAGCTCTGCCTTCTGCGCTGTAGGCCGTCGGTTCGATGCACCAAGAACAAACATTTATGTGATGTACATAGATGTTTGTTCTCTGTCTGGGCGTGTATTATACTATAAGTATGTGTTAAAAAAAAAGTAAAATTATCAGCTATCTGGCTCCCATAGTACAAGCTTTGCTTAGTTTGGAGCTAGATACTGATGTGTGGAATGTTCACTAATGTTGATTGATTTATATTTAGTTGTAGGTTGACTCCGAAAAAAATAAGATTGTCTATCGAATGTCGGACGAAGTCATGGTATTAGCTAGTTGAAACATAAATCTATCATTCACCTTGTTTGCAAGTATTTGAAACAAACATAAAGGAACATTGTTGTGACTTTTAAAGGTATACATTTCTTTGTAGTAGTCTGAACAACAGTGTTTATATAACAGTCCGCTGAAATTTGACCTAAACTTACTAATTTCACAAACGCAAATGCCCAACAGCCGTGGGCGATGCATGGGCGGTGCATGAGCGAGCGGGAACAAAGTGAAGTGTGACGTCACGCGATGACGCGTTATTCGAAACCGGGCTACTAAATGTTTATTTCATAATTTTTGAATGGAATGAGTATTATTACCTAATAGGTAATAGTTTCATATTTCTGCATATTTACTATTTTTTTATTGCACCTTGCTGGAACTGGACGTTGGTATTGCAATTATCATAGTTAGGGATTAACTTTAAGTGGACAATCTACTTGTGGTCGTAAAAATATATAATTTAGGGTCGGGACAGGTGCTACGAGTATGTTCAGATGCCCGTTTCGGAAAATTTACAAAAATGATAACTAAATACACACTTTGTAATACACATTCTGTGGATGATTATTTGTTATCTGTACACGTTTAGTAAGTTAAATAAAACTGCTTATTACACTAGAACGTGCTTATGCCCAACTAGTTAAAATATTTATTGCTTAAAATTAGAGAAGCAACTTATGTTAGAAAAACGAATACCTACTTCTATTACGCTAGCCAAAATGTCCATCTTTGTTCTGAAGCGGCTCACTGCCGTTGCCACATGCGGGATCAGGCTATTTGGGCTGTGGTCGGTAGGTGCCTAAAGATCCTCAAGATGGAGTTCTTTTATCCTTTTTGTTTTTGCCGGGCTTAGTATTAGTCCCAAGAGATCTCAACATGCTTATCACGTTGCCATATAATACCTGGAAGAAAAATGATAAAATGTAATAATCACAGGCAGTCGGAGGCTCGTCTATGTCCGTGCAGTTTACTGACGCCTCCGACTGCCTGTGATTATTAAATTTTGTCATTTGTCAAGAGTGAACAACAGGATTTTACTATCAATAAGTAATTTAAACCATAATCTTGTTTCCATCCTTTTAGTATTATAATATTTTATATAATTTATTATATATTTTATATATTTCTTATAATATTTTGTTCTCTGTATTTCTCCTATGTTTTTCTGACACAAAATAAACGTTTTTTGATTTGATTTGACTATTATTCACCACTGGAGACGCATGCTGCCGCGCGGTGTAACTCAAAATGCCAATACAAAACTTCGTTTATCGAATATCAAGTCGTGTATGCGTTCCCCGCGTCACTGGTA
Source organism: Chloroclysta siterata (assembly GCA_932294275.1). Taxonomy (NCBI): domain Eukaryota; kingdom Metazoa; phylum Arthropoda; class Insecta; order Lepidoptera; family Geometridae; genus Chloroclysta; species Chloroclysta siterata. The sequence continues at coordinate 15,828,963 of OW028588.1, forward strand.
TAGACAGCAGCAAAAGTAGATTTACAAACTTTATTATTCAATCTACTTTTGCTTTGGTTGCATAAGCCAAAGAAAAAGGAAATGGAACCTTCTAGCACTCAAAGATTCGCTCAAAGCGGATCTTTCAATGAAATGTGTAACTTAAATCAAAGCAAATACGCTTGTTTAGGAAATATTTTAACTTTATGAACAATATTTTTTTCGTCTTTACTTAGGCACAAAAAAATCCATCAGAGTTTACTATCATCAAAAAACTTACAAACAGCATGTTTCCCAGGATAGGCCGAAAGAACGCGCTGGTCCTTACGGGCGTGGCGGGAGGCGTTATTGGATTGGCCAGAAGTTTTACGACGTGGTACTGGCTATACATAGCGCTGGAGTTTCTAGAGTCAGCCATCGGGGACAGCTGCTCACCAGTCTATATCCTCAGTAAGTGCTTCTATAAAAAAAAATATGTAACTTACCTAGAAAAAAAAGTGAACATAGTAGCCTACCTCAACACCTTAACCATCCTCCAACATATAGACGACGACGAAAAAAAACATGCTTAATAAAATTGACGCCTCTGATTTTCTCAAGGTATTTTCTTAAATTGCATAGCCAACATGACGTGGTTCTATATTTTTGCAGATATCGAAATAGTAGCAACAAAAAAACGAGTTGTATATTACAATCTCTGTGCTATTGGCTACGTCGTCGGGTCCGTGTTACTACCCCTTGCTGCTTGGTCTGTGCCTTACTGGAGGAACTACCTTCGAGCTATATACGCTCCAGCCTTGCTCTTTTTCGTATATACGTTCTTGATAGACGAAAGCCCCCGATGGCTTCTTACAAAAGGGAAAAAAGACAAAGCTGTTGTCGTAATCCAGAAAATAGCAGACGAAAACAAAGTGAAACTAGATTCGGGAGCACTGGATAAGTTGATGGCGGTGGAAAGGGAAGAAAAGGGTGTGGATTTAATAAGTTTGCTGAAGATGACGTTCGCATCCCACGCGTTGCTGAAGCGCTTCCTGATATGCATTGTCTGGTGGACAACGTCTACCTTTGTGGGGTACGGACTGATGATAAACGCAGTCTCTCTACAAGGGAACAAGTACGTCAACTACGCGTTGGTATCGGTTATAGACCTGCCTGGGAATTTCATTATTATGTACATTCTGACTCACTACAAGAGAAGGAATCCGCTGATTGTCTCATTTTTCTGCGGCGCTGTTCTATGCTTTATGCAACCGTTTTTGCCTACTCGTAAGTATAAGTAACGAGATAAATAAGAGAGATATTTGCTTTGGGATTATTGTGCCAAAAATTTGGGCTCTGATTTCGGTTTCGACTTGAGATACTTTCAGCATTTATAAACAGCTTCACGATTTTGATCCCTGACCATCACATAACTAAACACTTTTGCCTCGCAAGACACACACGACAGGAATGTGCCCTACAATGCATTGCCCTGCGTCCATCAACTTAAAGCATACAAATGACAAGCCAAGCCGCATATGTCATTTTAGCGACATGAAGGGTGTAACCCTTACTTGTAACCCTTCAAACCGAAACACAGCTTCGCTGATTGGTGGCTGAAATAGGCATGGTAGTAGTAGTAGTACTTCTCCGGACGAGATCTTCAGAAATATCCCTAATACTCTTAAAATTTGGTAGATATTTTGTCTTCAGATCGTACCTAGTAACAGCTTAATCTTCTTTAAAAGTGTAAAAATGTCTAAGGAGGGTAGTCAGCGGTGCGTTAAATAGCACATTTTGCACGTACGCACATTTTGAAGCTGTTTTCAATTTCTTTCGTGCAATGAAAACAAACGTGCTATTGATTGCAAACTCATCCTCGCTGTTAGAATACTAACTGGTTTCCTCACGATGTCTTCCTTCGCCGATTGAGAGCAATGTCATAGTCCATGTGTAATATTAAATTTGGGAATATTGAGAAAGTTCAAAAATAATTTCAGCATTGTTTTGCATGGAAGTCAAAGTCAAAAGGTATTCAGTTGAATCACATGGGTAACTTTGAAACGTCATAAAACGAGGTAAATCTAGGTGCCAGGTGTAAGAACAGGCAACAATACGAACTATATCGCATGTTGATAGAGGTAGCCTCTTTCAGACCTCCCCTGGCTATCCGTGATGGTGTATATGGTAAGCAAGCTGATGTGTTCCTTCTACTTCGGCATCACGTACATGTACACGTCAGAGCTGTTCCCGACGTACACGCGCAACTCCATGCACGCGCTGTGCTCGTCCCTCGGCCGTATCGGTTCTATCATCGCTCCACAGACGCCTTTGCTGGTAAGAATTACGCATGCGGGTAAAACGATCGCTCCCAAAAATTTCATCCCACCATCATAATTTCAGCTATGAAACGTATTTTTTTTTGTTTTTTAAATATTTATAGGGAAAGTAACGCGCGTGTGACACCTCTGGTGTTGAAAACGTCCATAGGCTACGGTAACTGCTTCCCATCAGGCGGGCCGTACGCTTGTTTGCTTACTTGGTTTTTTAAAAAAAACACAACTTGCTGATGGAACAAGCAAATGCTCATCCTGATATTAAGTGATAACCATCATCTATAACAAAGCATTGCATCTTAAGTCACGCTCGATAGAAACGTGCTTTGCGATGTATTACCTTGCGTCCATCAACATGAGGCATACAGATGGTGCCTGTAATTTCACCAGCAACCACACTCTTCAAACCAAAACACAGCAATGCTGCTTGGAGGCAGTAAAAGGCGTGGTGTAGTACTTCCCCAGATGAGCCCTTCACAAAGAGCTCTACTACTCCCAAAACTTCATCTCATCATCATCATTTCAGCCGCGGAATGCCTACTGCTGAATATAGACTTCAATAGCTTCTAAAATTGGAAAGACTAACTAGTAAATGCATTTTCCATCTTTTCCAAAACTGGACTAAAACACCAAAAATAAATCAACAATTCTATTCTGTTTATATATCTAAGAATAGGTGTAAAGGTCTGTTACTTTTCATTTTCAGATGGTCTACTGGCCTGGCCTGCCATCAGTAGTATTTGGCAGCATGTCTTTCATAGCTGGAGCCATAACCTTCTTAGCTCCTGATTCAGCTGACAGTTCTCTACCAGATACGGTACGTCAGGCCGAAGCCGTGGGCACCAAGGTAAAAGGAATCGACAACATCGGTATGACCCAGGAGATACAAATCATGGAGAAGCAAAATGGAGTAAAAGACCATCATCTTGAAATCAAAAATCTGACAATAACGCAAGATAACGAAGGAAGAATCAAGAACAGTTGATGATGGAAACGAAAAACATAACTCGTACAGTACAGAAGCCGCAAAACGATAAAAAAAACATAAAATATGCATTTTGAGTTCCACTGCGGACTATTCACTATCGGAGCCGCACGCTGCCGCGCAGTGTAATTCAAAATGTCAACACGAAACTTCGCTTTTATAATATCAAGTAGTGTATATACATTTTAAATTAATGTTAACTTTAAGGACTGAAATAAATATAAGGAAACAAGATAATGTTTTAAATTACTTATTGAAAGTAAAATCCAGTTAGCCAGGTTTGACGAATGATAAATTTAATTATCAAATGCAGTCGGAGGCGTCAGTAAACTGCTAGGACATACGCGAGCCTGCGACTGCCTGTGATTATTAAATTTCGACTTCTTATGGTGTAACTAGCAGCACTAGCACTTTCGAAACAGGGTGATGAAAGGATTTTGAGCGCGCTTCAAAGACGCTCTTTTCGAGCACTTGACACTGTTTTAGAACTTTAGGTTTTTCGACATGCCGAGTTCCTCACGATGTTGTCCTTCACCTAGATGGGATGGCGAAATACTAATGAAAACGGAAGGTAGACAACATCTCCTCAATGCATAATTGTAGCCTGGTGGTGTTTGGACTTATTTTGCCCACTTTGGGGTTACTAACATCACAAATCACAAAAAGACTTTATCTCTAATACTACTAGTGGCTTCCCGCGGCTTCGCACGCGTTGAAGTGGTGAGCCGTAATTGAGCCACAAACATCCAAACATCGTAACTTTCGCATTGATTTGTATATTATTAGGGTAGGATACCTACGCAGGTATAAGAGATACCTATAGGTGTACATTACCTATATTAGGTAGGTAGGTAGGCATAGGTACTGAGTTTAGCACAAACATGACAAATACAACCAAGACAACCTTACACGGAAAATATGTGCTTATTTATTTGCACGGTAGATACCCTCAGATCTATTCGTACCAACTCAAGATTTCTGTTTTAGAATGTCCCTTACAAACATTGACGCCTTGTTGTATCCTTTTTACTTGAGCGCAACGAAGGAGGGTAACGTTTTAGGGGTTGTTTTCGAAAATCAAACTCAAACGTATTTTTGTTATTTATCCACAGAACACATTTTCACATTTTCTTTTAGTTTGAAGTTAATTACACTACGCTTTAAAAATCTCCCATACAAACCTTGAAACTTTGTCAGTCTTTTGCACCCTTTGCAGGGGTGGTTTTAAAATATTGAAAACATGATTTTAAACTATTTATTGTGGAGTATATTTACTTCAAGTTTGAAATCAATAGCTATGCGTTAAAAATCTCCCATACTAACTTTTACCAGCCATTTGCACCCTTTGCAGGGGTAATTATCAAAATTTAAAAGCGTCATTCTTAATTATTTATTTCTTGGTACATTTACCTCAAGTTTTAAATCAATCGCACCACGCGTTAAAAAACTCCCATGCAAACTTTTACATCCCTTTGCACACTTATTAAGGGTAGTTTTAAAAAACTAAAAATGCCTTTCCTGTTTTTTAGCCTTGGAGTACATCTTCTTCAAGTTTCAAGTTTGTAGATTCAAGGAATACTATTTTTCATGCAAACGTTTTCAACCCTTTTACACCCTCAGGGTTGAATTTCCAAAAACCTCTTCTTAGTACACCTCTACGCTTTAAGACCTATGTACTCTTCAAATTTCAAGTCTCTAGGACCAGCGGTCAAAAACCTCCCATACAAACTTTTACATCCCTTTGCACACTTATCAAGTGTAGTTTTAAAAAAAAACTAAAAATGCCTTTCCTATTTTTTTGCCTTGAAATATAAATACTCCAAGTTTCAAGTTTATAGGTTCAAGTATTACTATTTCTCATACAAACGTTTTTATCCCTTTTTACACTCTTAGGGGTTGAATTTCCAAAAATACCTTCTTAGTACACCTCTACGCCATAAGACCTATGTACCTTTCAAGTTTTAAGTCTCTAGGACCAGCGGTCAAAAAACTCCCATACATACTTTTACATCCCTTAGCACACTTATTAAGGGTAGTTTTAAAAAACTAAAAATGTATTTCCTATTTTTTTGTCTTGAAGTATATGTACTCCAAGTTTCAAGCTTGTAGGTTCAAGGAATACAATTTTTCATACAAACGTTTTCATCCCTTTTTACACCCTTAGGGGTTGAATTTCCAAAAACCCCTTCTTAGTACACCTCTACGCCATAAGACCTATGTACCTTTCAAGTTTTAAGTCTCTAGGACCAGCGGTCAAAAAACTCCCATACATACTTTTACATCCCTTAGCACACTTATTAAGGGTAGTTTTAAAAAACTAAATATGTATTTCCTATTTTTTTATCTTGAAGTATATGTACTCCAAGTTTCAAGCTTGTAGGTTCAAGGAATACAATTTTTCATACAAACGTTTTCATCCCTTTTTACACCCTTAGGGGTTGAATTTCCAAAAACCTCTTCTTAGTACACCTCTACGCCATAAGACCTATGTACTCCTCAAATTTCAAGTCTCTAGGACCAGCGGTCAAAAAACTCCCATACATACTTTTACATCCCTTAGCACACTTATTAAGGGTAGTTTTAAAAAACTAAAAATGTATTTCCTATTTTTTTGTCTTGAAGTATATGTACTCCAAGTTTCAAGCTTGTAGGTTCAAGGAATACAATTTTTCATACAAACGTTTTCATCCCTTTTTACACCCTTAGGGGTTGAATTTCCAAAAATCCTTTCTTAGTACACCTCTACGCCATAAGACCTATGTACTCCTCAAATTTCAAGTCTCTAGGACCAGCGGTTTAGGCTGTGCGTTGTCTATATGTCAGTCAGTCAGTCAGTCAGTCAGTCAGTCAGTCAGTCAGTCAGTCAGTCAGGACTTTGATTCTTATAGTATTAGAGATAAGACTCAAAGTCCTGACTGACTGACTGACTGACTGACTGACTGACATATAGACAACGCACAGCCTAAACCGCTGGTCCTAGAGACATGAAATTTGAGGAGTACATAGGTCTTATGGCGTAGAGGTGCACTAAGAAGGGATTTTTGGAAATTCAACCCCTAAGGGTGTAAAAAGGGTTGAAAACGTTTGTATGAAAAATAGTATTCCTTGAACCTACAAACTTGAAACTTGGAGTACATATACTTCAAGGCAAAAAAAAAGGAAAGGCATTTTTAGTTTTTTAAAACTACCCTTAATAAGGGTGCAAAGGGATGTAAAAGTTTGTATGGGAGTTTTTTGACCGCTGGTCCTAGAGACTTGAAATTTGAGGAGTACATAGGTCTTATGGCGTAGAGGTGCACTAAGATGGGATTTTTGGAAATTCAACCCCTAAGGGTGTAAAAAGGGTTGAAAACGTTTGTATGAAAAATAGTATTCCTTGAACCTACAAACTTGAAACTTGGAGTACATATACTTCAAGGCAAAAAAAAAGGAAAGGCATTTTTAGTTTTTTAAAACTACCCTTAATAAGGGTGCAAAGGGATGTAAAAGTTTGTATGGGAGTTTTTTGACCGCTGGTCCTAGAGACTTGAAATTTGAGGAGTACATAGGTAGTATGGCGTAGAGGTGTACTAAGAAGGGATTTTTGGAAATTCAACCCCTAAGAGTGTAAAAAGGGTTGAAAACGTTTGTATGAAAAATAGTATTCCTTGAACCTACAAACTTGAAACTTGGAGTACATATACTTCAAGGCAAAAAAAAGGAAAGGCATTTTTAGTTTTTTAAACTACCCTTAATAAGGGTGCAAAGGGATGTAAAAGTTTGTATGGGAGTTTTTTGACCACTGGACTTAGAGACTTGAAATTTGAAGAGTATATAGGTCTTATGGCGTAGAGGTGTACTAAGAAGGGATTTTTGGAAATTCAACCACTAAGGGTGTAAAAAGGGATGAAAACGTTGGTATGAAAAATTGTATTCCTTGAACCTACAAACTTGAAACTTGGAGTACATATACTTCAAGGCAAAAAAATAGGAAACACATTTTTAGTTTTTTAAAACTACCCTTAATAAGTGTGCAAAGGGATGTAAAAGTTTGAATGGGAGTGTTTTGACCGCTGGTCCTAGAGAGACTTGAAATTTGAAGAGTACGTAGGTCTTATGGCGTAGAGGTGTACTAAGAAGGGATTTTTGGAAATTCAACCCCTAAGGGTGTAAAAAGGGTTGAAAACATTGGTATGAAAAATTTTATTCCTTGAATCTACAAACTTGAAACTTGAAGTAGATTTACTTCAAGGCTAAAAAAATAGGAATAACATTTTTGGTTTTTTAAAACTACCCTTAATAAGTATGCAAAGGGATGTCGAAGTTTGTATGGGAGTTTTTTAACGCGTGGTGCGATTGACTTAAAACTTGAGGTAAATATACTAAGAAATAAATAATTAAGAATAACACTTTGAAGTTTTGATAATTACCCCCGCAAAGGGTGCAAATGACTGTAAAAGTTAGTATGGGAGATTTTTATCGCATAGTGCGATTGATTTCAAACTTGAAGTAAATATACTCCACAATAAATAGATTAAAATCACGTTTTCACTATTTTAAAACTACCCCTGCAAAGGGTGCAAATGACTGCCAAAGTCCCAAGGTTTGTATGGGAGATTTTTAACGCGTAGTGTAATTAACTTCAAACTAAAAGAAAATGTGTTCTGTGGATAAATAACAAAAAAACAGTTTGATTTTCGAAAACAACCCCTGAAACGTTACCCTCCTTCGTTGCGCTCGAGTAAAAAGGATACAACGAAGCGTCAATGTTATATTCTGTGTTATATATGGGATATTCTAAAAACGGGAATCTTGGGTTGGTACGAAGAGATATGAGGGTATCTACCGTGATTGGGGATCAAAGTCGTGAAGCTGTTTCGTTTCGTTTGTTTTTTGAGGTAGAAACTAGGAACAAATAAGTACATATTTTCCGTGTAAGGTTGTCTTTGTTGTATTTGTCATGTTTGTGCCAAACTCAGTCAGTACCTATACCTACCTACCTAATATAGGTAATGTACGCCTATAGGTATCCCATATACCTACGTAGGTATTTAAAATCTTACCCTAATAATATACAAATCAATGCGAAAGTTACGATGTTTTGATGTTTGTGGCTCAATCACGGTTCACCACTTCAACGCGTGCGAAGCCGCGGGAAGCCACTAGTTTAAATAATAAAACTCGTAATATCTTCAAATCGGCTTCATCGATTTGGATGCGGTTTTTAAACAATTTGTATGACTTTAGAGAAGGTTTTATATTGTAATTATTTTAGTATCACTCATGGTCTAGGTCGCTTAAGTGACTAAACGTATTTTGCGTTATGGTTTAGTCTTTGAGAATTTACTTTAGGTAGGTATATCAAAGACAAATATATTATTTGAAACCACTTTATTACTCTCTTGATTTTGATACCCGTATGGGTATCAAAAAATTGAAGAAAAAATTGGTAAGAAAAAATTGCATTTCATAATCATAGCAGTATTGCTATTTAGTAGTAATGCAGTTTTTTTTTATGTGTGATATTATTTTTCCTGCTTTCCTGATCACTTAATTTTTTGTATCTTAGGACACTTGGAAAGTTGAGACGAATCTTTTGATATCTCAATCCTTACTAATAGTATAAATGCGAAATTAACTCTGGTCTGTCGCGCTTTAACGCCAAAACTACTGAACCGATTTAAATGAAATTTGGTATACAGATAGTCTAGAGTTTTAGAAACGACATAGGCTACTTTTTAATGCGAAAAAAAGGTTGTAAAGGGTTGGAAGGGGGAGATGAAAAGTTGTATGGAAGTGTCGTAGTTTTTAGAGCTAAAAGCTTGATACTTCTTTTTTAGGCTGTTGATTCGATATAAATATATATGACATTTAAAGCTTGTAAAAGTTTTACCCTCAAGGGTGTAAAATAACAATAATTAATAGGGGATGAAAGTTTGTATGGAAATATGTAAGGTTTATGTGAATTTTATTCGACAAGAGACAAAATATTAGAGCTATTCTTATGTAACATTTACGGAGTCATTACAAAATGTGAAACTGAAGATAATGCGAGTAAGAAACTTGCCAAGCACCGCGCCATACACAATGAGCGTTGTGCAGCCTCGCGGGGAGCGGAGCGCGGCGTGGTACGGCGCGGTGTAGGTGGAGAGGAAAATATGGCTAAGTGTGCTTGTGTGGCAGACGACTGTGCCACACGCATGCGAATACTTATTTTTTCCGCTGAATATTCATTATACAGCAAATTAAATACATTTCGATTTGCTTGCACGATTTTTGTATATTTAATTTAATACTTTATACCTTATGTACTTATATACTTAAATAATTTAATGAGCTCTTTGCAAATATCAAGTAGTGTATGCGTTCCTCGCATTGTAGGCAGCGGCAAATGTAGATTTACAAAATTAATTATTCTATTTCCTTTTGCTTTGGTTGCATAAGCCAAAGAAAGAGGAAATGGAAACTTCTAGCACTCAAAGATTCGCTCAAAGCGGATCTTTCAATGAAATTTGAAACAAACTACGATCAAAAGTACGCTTGTTGGGTAAATATAAAACAGAAACAGCTTCACGACTTTGATCCCCAGGCACGGTAGATTTCCCCTCAGATCTCTTAGTACCAAGAACGAACTCCAGATTCTTTTGAGGATGTCTAAGCGTGTAGTCAGAGGTTCGTACAAACATTGCAGTTGGTAGGAAATTTTGGTTTGAGTTTGATTTGATTAGGAAATATTGATTGAGTGATCGAAGCGAACGAAAATATTACTGTTAACTCATAAAATGATGACAGCGACCTGGTCTGATGATGGAGCCAAGATCTGATCAACGGAGCTCTTCAATGAATAGGCCAATAGAGTAGAAACTTGGTTACTATATACGAAGTCAGTAGGTGGTAGTCAGAAGCAAATAAATCCAAACAGAATGTTTGGACTTGCCTTTGAGTACCACCTACTTTAATATTCGAACCCTTTGATCCGATCTGCACGAAACTCGGTAGGTGGTTGAGAAAATTATATGAAGTTATAGTATAGGTAGGTATATGAATTTAATCGGACAAGGGGTTATTGAGATACGGGGTTTTCAAAGGGAGCAAAAAAAATTGTAACACAAACATACCAAGTGAGGTGTCTTATGAAAGAGTTTGGTTTGTACATCGCAATACCATATTTATTTTTATTCTTGGATGTATGTATGGTTTTGAGATTCAAAGTCAAAGTCAAAAACTATTTATTCAATATAATCACAAAGATCACTTTGAAACGTCTTATAGGTAGGTGCCAGTTCCACGCGACCAAAGCCTAGAAGAACAGGCAATAAAGTTACGGCTTGGTTCCTACCGTTTTTTTCAATTGGTTACCCCAAGTAGGTAGGGGGTAGTTAGAGGCCAAATATCGAGTTTGGTATCTATGTAAGACTGGAGCGGACATCACAAAATCTCTGTTCGGGGTGAACCACTAGTTTTATGAACAAATAATATATTATTTATCGCACCACCTAATCTCGTCAACAAATTAACAAACATGTTTTCCCAGGATAGGCCGAAAGAACGCGCTGGTCCTGACTGGCGTGGCTGGAGGGGTTATTGGATTGGCCAGAAGTTTTACGACGTGGTACTGGCTATACATAGCGCTGGAGTTTCTAGAGTCAGCCATCGGGGACAGCTGCTCACCAGTCTATATCCTCAGTAAGTGCTTCTATAAAAACATTATGAGCAACCTACAAAAAAAAAGTGAACATAGCCTATTTTTTTTCTAAATTCGTTACGCATTCTGCCCCATTGGAGGATGGGGGGATATGTGGGACTACCCGGTTTTCCGCTCCCAATATACCCACGAAACAACCCGGCGGCACTCTCGCGTCGCCTACTTGGAGGGGAACTGGGATTACAGCGGGGCCTGCAAATCACCTGGGCAGACCCATAGGTCTACCCTGCCTCATCACGATGTGCCCTCTGCTAGTCAGAAGGACACGCGGAGAGGCCCACCGTGTCGGGTTATTGGCCACCATGAAAAACGCCCGCAGTACCATCCTCCAACGTATAGTCGACCTTATCTAAGGGCAAAACATGGTTAATACGTGCAAAGTTCACGCCTCTGATTTCTTTAAGGTATTTTCCTAAAAAAACCAACATGACATGGTTCTATATTTTTGCAGATATTGAAATAGTAGCAACAAAAAAACGAGTTGTATATTACAATCTCTGTGCTATTGGCTACATCGTCGGGTCCGTGTTACTACCCCTTGCTGCTTGGTCTGTGCCTTACTGGAGGAACTACCTTCGAGCTATATACGCTCCAGCCTTGCTCTTTTTCGTCTATACGTTCTTGATAGACGAAAGCCCCCGATGGCTTCTTACAAAAGGGAAAAAAGACAAAGCTGTTGTTGTAATCCAGAAAATAGCAGACGAAAACAAAGTGAAACTAGATTCGGGAGCACTGGATAAGTTGATGGCGGTGGAGAGGGAAGAAAAGGGTGTGGATTTAATAAGTTTGCTGAAGATGACGTTTGCATCCCACGCGTTGCTAAAGCGCTTCCTGATATGCATTATCTGGTGGACAACGTCTACCTTTGTGGGGTACGGACTGATGATAAACGCAGTCTCTCTACAAGGGAACAAGTACGTCAACTACGCGTTGGTATCGGTTATAGACCTGCCTGGGAATTTCATTATAATGTACATTCTGACTCACTACAAGAGAAGGAATCCGCTAATTGTCTCATTTTTCTGCGGCGCTGTTCTATGCTTTATGCAACCGTTTTTGCCTACTCGTAAGTATAAGTAACTATGACATTTTTGGTAGTCACTGGCGCGTTCAAATAGCACATTTAGAAAATTGCACAAATAGTGTATTTAATTCGTGACATGTTGCTAGCCCAGCCCCGCTGTTAGAACACAAACTGTTTTTCTTCACCAATGCAGAGCAATGGCATAGGTACACGTGTAGTATTAAGTACGTGTGACAAATTGAGTTTAACACAGAACAGAGAAAGTTTAAAAAATAATTTCAGCATTGTTTTAGAAGTCAAAGTCTAGAGGTATCTATTAAGTCAAATTACAAGGATAACTTTGAAACGTCTTAAAACTAGGTAAATCTAGGTGCCAGTTCCATGCGACCAAGCCTGGAAGAACAGGCAACAATACGTCACATCGCATGTTGATAGATGTAGCCTCTTTCAGACCTCCCCTGGCTATCCGTGATGGTGTATATGGTCAGCAAGTTGATGTGCTCCTTTTACATCGGCATCACGTACATGTACACGTCAGAGCTGTTCCCGACGTACACGCGCAACTCCATGCACGCGCTGTGCTCGTCCCTCGGCCGTATCGGCTCTATCATCGCTCCACAGACGCCTTTGCTGGTGAGAAAATATAGTTACGCAGGTCAAACGACCACTCCCAAAAAGTTCTTCCCATCATTTCAGCCATGGAACGTTTTTTTGTTTTTACACAACCTGCTGATGGAACTAGCAAATGGCCCAGATGATGTTAAGTGTTAACTATCACCTATAACAAAGCATTACATCGTAAGTTACGTTCGATAGGAACGTGCCCTACGATGTACTGCTCTGCGTCCATCAACTTGAAGCATACAGATATCAAGCCTCATGTGCTTGTAATTTCACACTCTTCGAACCGAAACACAGCGTTGCTGCTTGGCGGTAGAAAAAGGCGTGGTGATAATATTTCCCCGGACGACCCCTTAACAAAGAGTTATACTAGGTACTCTAAAAACGACTACTCCTAAAACCTCATCAGCCGTAGAACGTCTACTGCTGAACATAGACTACAACAGCTGTCAAAATTGGAAAGACTACATAGTGAATGAATTTTCCATCTTTTCCAAAACTGGACTGAAACACTAAAATTAAATCATTTATTTATATTTTATTTAGGTATATAACTAAGAATATGTGTAAAGGTCTCCTTACTTTTCACTTTCAGATGGTCTACTGGCCCGGCCTGCCATCAATAGTATTTGGCAGCATGTCTTTCATAGCTGGAGCCATAACCTTCTTAGCTCCGGATTCAGCTGACAGTTCCCTACCAGATACGGTACGTCAGGCCGAAGCCGTAGGCACCAAGGTAAAAGGAATCGACAACATCGGTATGGCCCAGGAGATAAAAAACATTGAGAAGCAGAGTGGAGTAAAAGACCCTATTGGAATAGAAATTCTGACGGTAACGCAAGATAACGAAGGAAGAAGCAAGAAAAGTTGACTATGGAAACGAATGCACAAAATAAAATAATATTACATTTTAAATTTATATTAACTTTTAGGACTGAAATAAAAATATAATATAAAAAGTTTGGCAATCTTTTCATCTACAATTTTAGAGCTGATAATGTAATTTTTTTTTTGTGAGCTACACTGGTTCATCCCCTAGGGGATCCTAGGACCACGACGCGCAAGGACCTAAGCGCAAGTAGATACAGAATACACCTTGGTCAATTTATTCTATTTCGGATCGCTAGATTCAATATCCTCCGAAGGATAACTCAATAAAACTCAGTCCTATTGTCGCCATTCAATATTCGTATACTATTCGTGCATTACATGCCACGGCAAGGAATATCGGAGAATAAACTATGATATCGCACGCATTCCTAGCACGTTTGATTCTACGGAGCGAGAATGGACTATATTGAATCGCCTAGCTTTTTACACTCCACGATTTGATGTCTGTTCGTTACTCCAAGTACACACGCATTAAGTGTTCGGTGGAGTGTCGGCTCAATAGCGTTAGTTAGAATATCCTGCGTCCAATTGTGATGATATTTGAGAGAATAGTAATTCCCTTAGATTATAGTGTACCTGTAAAGATTCCTTCGTTTTATTTTCTTCGCCCGACAAACTCATGCCTACTGTCATAATCCGTCAAGCAAGAAACCTCCTGATAATGATAATATTGGTGATTTGGTGCAGTCCCTATAAACTCGTTTTTTTATTAGTTTAGAGATATGTCTTCCTCTGCCTTTCCTTTTACACATTTTTTTTATACGCTAAAAAGTAGTCGTGTCGGGTAACATAAAACACGTCAGCGTTCGGTAGTGTGCCGGCACGGTGACTACGACGCTTATTGCACTTTGTTTGAGCCTTGGGTAAACAATATGAAAGCGCTTAGAAGTGCTCTTTGCTAAGGACTTCTACTATCGTAAGTTGTTCTGCCGTCACTGTGCTTTAGGCTCCGGTAACGTTTGTTTGTTCTATACCTAATATTAGAAGTAAATATTTACAAATAAAGTTTTTATGTATTATATTATCAGCTATCTGGTTCCCATAGTACAAGCAAGATTGGGGCTAGATAGTACTTTCTGGAGTTTCTACCAATATTTTCTTATTACTTATTTATTATTAAGGTTACTCGTAGGTGTTAGTGTCATATCACAGATTGCTTTCAGAAGATTCTACACCACTGATAGAACTCACATGAAAAAAAAGGAACCCACCAAATAAATGAAATGAAACCCAAATTCCTTCTCCTCTACTTTAAGGAGTTGAGCTGGCTGAAGCAAGGTTAGCAGGGGGACAATGCATATTACCATGCACCCCATTGCAGTCCAGATCTTATTCTCCCACATTGAATTAGAATGATACCCAGCAGTGGGCGTCCAATCATGTAAACCTGGATATAACCCACACTTATAAATAAATTAATAAACATTGGTGGACATTCCACACAGCACTATCTCGCCCCAAACTAACCCAAAGCTTGTGATATGGGAACCAGATAGCTATACTGCTTGTATACTTTTTTTTGTAAATATTTACTTATAATATTATATAACACCCAGACAGGGAACAAACATCTATGTTCATCACAAAAATGTTTGTTCTCGGTGGGGATCGAACCCACGCTGAAGGCAGAGCCACTACCAACTGAGCTGTGAAGGCTGTAATAAAGAAACTTATCTTTTCAAAGCTAAAAATGATGTCTTCGAAGCCACTGCAGTATCGAACACAACTTAAAAGTTCAGTTAGTTTTCAGTAGGCACTAGCCTTCAATAATTCATCTCTCGCATGCGATCTTGCAAAAGGACGAGCAAGCCGATACGTGCCGATACGGTATCTAAGCTTGGCTGCGCGGTCGCGTCTCAGTGCTAGCGAAAAGAGAAAAGTTATTGTATCTTTGAACGACAGTACCAAACCAAAATCACACAAAATATTCATGCAAATTCTTGCATCAGCTTGATGCATGCATTTTTTTAATACAACTAGCTGATGGAACAAGCAGATGGCCTGATGTTAAGTGGTAACCATCACCTATAACAAAGCATTGCCTCGTAAGTCAAGCACGATATGAACGTGCCCTACGTTGCTCTGAGGCATACGGATCAACTTGAGGCATACGGATGTTTAGCATCATGTGCCTGTAATTTCACCGGCAACCACACTCTACAAACCGAAACACAGCGTTGCTGCTTGGCGGCAGAAAAAAGGCGTGGTGGTAGTACTTCTCCGGACGAGCCCTTTACAAAGAGCTTCTATTATGCTTAAAATATAGTTTCGATCGCATTTATTTGTCACAAATGGTGTTCTCTTATCCTCACAGATTAGTAGGTAGTGGCTCTGCCTTCTGTAGGGCATCCGTTCGATCCTTACCGCCAACAAATACTTTTAAATTTGTGTAATGAACATAGATATTGGATTTCTGTCAGGGATAGCAAATTTTGAAATACATACTTATAAAATAATTTAACATATTTATAATTAACATATTTAATAAAACAACATCTCCTTACTATGACTGCAAAAAATAAAAGTAAGCGCAGAGACAAAATCTTTCAAATAAATAACTGCAGAACGACATTTGCACAGAAACACAGCTCGTTTTTGCTCCATACCTATACAATAAAATAAATAGGATCATACAAATTCACGACTTATCGGCCAATGAATGCAAATCCAGAGTCAACAATTACTTACAATCTCTAACCTACACCCAAACAGAGCAACTGCTCCATACAATGGCGTTGTAAATTAAAAGTGTGTCTTAGATAAACCTTGCCTTACCTCCCTTTCCGCCTATCTCAGCGCGCACTACTCCCTCACACTATCCTACACAACTACACACAAGTGGGCTAATCCTATGATACCCAGACTCTTAAGAGATTGGTAGTAGTAGGATAGCCCACCTTCACACACACACTCAAAACACTCCCTTTCACACTACTGACATAACCAAACATCCCCTAAGCTATATAAATATTTTATTTGTATTGTCCTTTGAGCATACTTACATTATTTAATTTGATGTCTCTTTTTTTTTATTTTTCCTTAAACTAATATATACTTACGTTAGATTAATCTTAGTTTAGTACCCTCCTTTTTTTCTTAACTTTTTTTTGTATAACTGAATTCTGTCCCGTTGTTTTCTTATTATTAGTTTTTTTCTAGTATAAGTTGAAAAATGTACACACCTAAATGTCATTAAAACTCCTTGGAGCTAGCCAGAAGAAGAGCCCTCGCTTCTACATACAAGCTTATGCTTAGTTAGAGCGAGGAACTCCAACCAATGTCTAATATCCTACCCACGACATTACAAAATATTATACATTATAATAAATCACAGGTAGCTAACTGCTATTTTAACTAGAATGTTAGTGTTTAAGACTATGCAATAAACATTTTTTATCTATCTTTTATCTTTTTTATAAGCATGTATTTGCTTAGTTTGGGGCTAGATACTCTTAGTGCAATGATTAAAGTCGACCAATATTTATTTTTCATCTTTCTTTAATGCTATTATCAGCTACAAGATCACCGGTTTTCCTACGAAGAGATTTTTAGACTCGTTTTTATACTGACTACACCCTAACCGGGTGCATTCGCGTCACGTCACACGAGTCCCGATGGATGCACGGACTTCCGAATGAAATCTCACTTCAATTGAAACAAATAGGTCAGGAAATCTAAAATTAGGCGATGGACTGAAGAAATTGGAGAATTAAAATAATCGGAATCGAGATCCGGATAGGAAAATTAAATGATCAAAGAGCTTACCCAGGGCAGATGATTAGTATGGCCATCCAAAGAGGTAACGCTGCCAGCCTAATGTACCATAATATGTATCGGTTTGTTAAATTATCGACATATTATTTTTATTTTATAATTTTTCCAGCAGTGGAACAGAACAGGCTGCATTTATTGTTGCATACAATTGTTGTAAATAAATAAACTTGTAATGTAAAAAACTATGAAATATTTTTTACGCGTTTACAATGTTGGTTCCTTAGAAAAAGTTATTCATATTGATGGGTACTTTAGCCCTCTGATGTTTTCAGGAGTGGTATTTTTACATCTTGTATAGCTGCCTATATTCCACGCACCTAAAGCCACAACCAATCATATTCTTAGATTTTGTGCCACAAAGGCACAAAATAATGTTAGCAGAATTTTAACAAAGATTACTTGAGGTCCTGAAACAAAGTGTCAGCAGTGTGAATGGAAGTGTATATGCCATATTTTTATCTGATTTAAACATAGAGCAACACGGAGGGGAGTGGCCGTAGCGTTTATTACCGATACAAAACTGTCTGCCATTTTTTGCGGGGGGAAATTTGTGTTACGCACACTTTCTCAAATTCCCACACAAAAATAATCGTCTGTCACTACGAAACTCACACATACCTAATTAAAAATACACTAACAATATCATGCACACATAGATACATTCTGTGTCAGTTTTATTGTACGTCTAGGACCGCGTGGACTTGTACTTTGACAGAGGGGAATGCTTTCGAAGGCTACTCCCCTCCGGTCCGCCGGTGGCCCGTGTTGCTCTAAGGATTTAAACGAAAATGCTTCGAAAATGTCTTTCATGCCTTCTAAACATGAAAGCCTGTCTTGACATAACGTGACTGACTTTTTTAATTATTCCACTTGAAACTGGCAAGATTGTCTGTCGAGAGGACTGGACTGGAGTCATAAATTTGCAAAAAGAAAAAGAAGAAGACAGTCAGATTGCCAAGGACAACTCCCTGGCATACGTACCGCAAAGGAATGCTGAGCCGCAAACTAAAGAACAACAAACTTAAAATTTTCGGTGACAAAAATATGGGACGTAATTCGATTAAGAGAGTTAAAATGAAAATTATTGATTGATAACTAAAGCAAACACATAAACATTGAATAAATACGTGGTGTTCGTATCTCTTCACTTTTTACATACCTAAAAAACATAAATAATTTCTTCTGTAAGGGGGAGTCATCTCATTTAAATATAATAATATGTACCTGAGTATTTTTTTTTAGTAAGTATTTTTTTATAAATTTGTACTATATAAAGCAATAAGATATTATAATATATAACAAGATATTAGGATAATACCTATGGGATGACATCTCTTACCCGATTATGTTTGTAATATTACTTAAAATCACGTGGGTGATCTGCTTGTTCAGATCAGCAAGTAGTATAAAAAAACTATATATTGTAATAAAAAAAAAATTAAAATATATATTGTAAGTTGGTTTTGTTGACATGGAGCCACTCAGCAGAATACCAGCAATTATTCACACGGACGCGAACATGCAAAGTTAATTCCCGGGTTTGTTGCAGGGGTATTACAAGCGGTTTTAATTTACCCCATCTTGTTCCCCGGCATAAAGGAAAAAGTAATGGCGCACGTAACTGAAACTGCGAAACTTTTAAAACGCGAAAATTGTATGATAAGATTAAGTGAGATCTATAGTTCCGTGCTTGATATCAATTTTAGAAAACAAAATGTACTTGTTTTGATTCATCTTGAAATTCGAATATACTAGTAATTTAGTTGTGAGACTAGAATAACGCTTGACCACCAAACCACCACCACCAATCATCGAACCAGTGTGTTCGGTAAAGTAAACACAAAATTTGTGAGAAATCTTTTTCTAGGATGAAGTCAGTTTCATTGGTTTAGGTAGGTCGGTACGTATGTACAAAAGAGTTTCGTATCTACACGCTACTATTAACATGCTCAGTTCAATTCTGGGACACAGGTGGAGGATGTAGGCTAACATTTTAATTAAAACCATCCTGTTTTTTGAATTTTCATTTTAAAAGTTTGTCAGAATCGTTCCCGTTATATAGCGGATACTGTCCGCTAAAGCTGAAATACGTCGCTAGTGTACCCACCCGGCTACACTCGAGTTAAACACTTATCAAGCTGGAACTCAAATCTTCGAGTAAATGTTTTTTCGTTGTTGAAAGTTATATTTTCCAATTTAGATTCCTCTTGGTTTTTACGTGATTTAAAATCGAATACCTTCAGAAGTTGGTTCTCTCATCCCCGTTCTACCATCGAACCACCAGACGTACGGAAACGAAAGATTAATTCATGGTTGATATACCATGAATGAATCTCTCGAGCGGACAGCCTAAGTGTGAAGAAGTGGAAGTCTTCACCGGCGTCCATTTTTCTGGATGCCTATAATTTGGCTATTTTCAGGAAATGAGAATAGGTATCTTCTAGGTAAGCGTGCGTGCTACACTGTCGACATCATCATTGCTTAAAATCAGATGAGATTGCGGTCAAACGTTTTACATGTAATAGTAAAAAAAACAAGTTAGTTATTAGAATTCTGACTTTTGCTGTGTATGATATCTACATGGTCACAACACATAGACACATATATAGCACGAACAGATAAATTAAATAGAAGTATTAGGTAGGTACAGTTACATAATAAGCTAAACAAGAACAAGATAAGAAACAGTAGGTAGGTACATTAGTTATACAACAGATTATAGGTAACAAGCAATAAATAAAATAATAAAGAAAAATAAAAGTAAAAATTATTGTAGCTTCTAGTGTATATACTCTCCGTCTACAAGAGTACAGTACTTGTAGACAGAAGGCATATGGTGAGCAAATCAGTTTATTCCAGCAGAGGTAAGAAACCCATGGTTCGTTCGTACCAAGTGCATGCGCGCGTGATCCAATATAGGGTCCATCTCAGCTTATTGCCACTCCACAAGTGCAGCGGCGCTGGTTTTCAGATGGAACCAAATAAAATAAGGAGAGGCCGCTACCACTGGACCACCAGCGCTCTGCACTTACTTCAATGATTTTATATCTTCAAAAACGTGAGCGAGATAATGGCCGCACGTCTGTTAGCGCCTTGAAAACAGATACCATTAAATAAAGTCTAAGCCGCAGCCTCTGATCTGCATAAACCAACTCCGACAAAATGAACTGGAAATGAACTGCAATTAGCTAAATTGCTGAAAGCCCTAATGTGGGTTCGAAAAAACCTCCCTCCACCCGTTCAAACTCTATGAGATAAACTGTGGAAATCGCCAGCTAAAATGGATGCATTTGTTGCCATGGAACAAGCTTGCAGTAGCACAATATGTACTCAAAGGCAGTGCGCTAATATTGCTAAATATTGATTGAAATATTGCAAATACATGTCTCATAAGGAACACCAACTATTATTGTTTTTTTTAATACAAATAGCTGATGGGACGAGCAGATGGCCCACCTGATGTTTAGTCGTAACCATCACAAAGCATTGCCTCGTATGTCACGCACGATATGAACGTGTCCTACGATGCAGTGCCCTGCGTCATTCAACATGAGGATAAAATCGTGAAACTCATATTTAAACATGAGTCATCATCGTTAAAACATGAGATTTATCGAGATTAAACAACTTTCCATCATGTTGGGTTGAATGCGGTAACTCATAAAGCCACACAAAGTGATCCTTGTCTTCTTCTCCTTGTCGTGTCACTAGTTTCTTTCGAAAGAGTGTGGTGAAAGGATTTTAAGTGCGCCTCAAGAGGCTCCTATCGAGCACTTGACACATGTAATAGAACTTTTTAGGTTCTACGACATGCCGGTTTCCTCGCGATGTTTTCCTTCACCGTTTGAGAGTTGATCCTTGTGATTCAACTGAATCTGAAACTGAAATGAACCTTTTTACTTTGATTTTGACTTTGACACAGCTGCGCCGCGTTTTTTTTTATTATAATATTACTTTGTTTATGATCACTATTAGGTAGCTCTATCAATTGTGTTCATTTAATTCACCATTATAGCCACACCTTGTGTCGGTAGGTAGACTTTATTATATCTATTTATCCGGGTAGATACCATGCGAGCGGAGCCGCGGCTAGATGCTAGTAAGCAAATATTTATTTTTACATTCAATTACTTAAGATTTTTTTTATACAACTAGCTAATGGTTAAACAATTTGACCACGAATAATCCATCGTAATTCTCCACTGTGGCGAAACAGTGAATATGGCCTGAAATTATTTATGCAAATTTCCTCAATGATAGGGAAGGTGCACTTCACTGAAAATCACGGCTGCCAGCCAAAAATTCAATTCGGCAATTTGGAGCATCGAAATTCATTTAGGTAGTAAGAATATCAGGTTTTCATGGTGTATCGATTTAATTATAAATTATACCCTACCGGTTTAAATTACATAACTTAAATAGATTATTATTTTAGTTATTTCGAATTTTAAATTGTACCTAAGTAACAATTATTGTAATTGGTTTATAACCCATTCTAGTTATTTAATTAAATAAATATACTTAAAAAAATATACATAGAAACGATTCATTAGTAGCTAAAGGGCCGCGCCAACACCAGAATTATAGAACTTAGATACCTTATCCATGGTTTAATTAATCTAACAAATAATATAACAGTACACTCAAAGCGTGTGTTTGAGTACACACAGCTTATAGTAATGGTATTCTATAAACAACATTCACCCAATTGACCGCTGAATCCGCAATGAATTTTCAATTTGGCGTTCTGTAATGCATTAACTCATCACTAGCGCCATCCGTGTGAGTATTTTGGCGATTGGAAATGCCAAAGTGAGTGTGGCGAAGTTTATGATCGAAGTGAGCGCGGATCCACTAGGTGAAACAGATTTTGTACAAAATCACGGGTATGATTTTGTTGCTTAGAGAATCGATACACAGAAATGCTATTCCGTAAATAACGTTCACCTAAGTGACCGCGGCATTCGCAGTAAGTTTTCAATTTGGCATTTTCATTACATTTACCCATTGAGAGTTAAAATAATTGATAAGTCCTAATCCAGGATTTTTCTATTATTAACTATAGAACATGCAAGTTGCCTGGTTTACCCAATTGTCAATTAGTGTAAAATGCCGTCACTAGCGTGAGTTTTTTGGCGAGTGGAAATGCCAACGTGAGTGAGGCGTAGCTC
The DNA here is from genome assembly GCA_932294275.1 of Chloroclysta siterata. NCBI lineage: Eukaryota > Metazoa > Arthropoda > Insecta > Lepidoptera > Geometridae > Chloroclysta > Chloroclysta siterata. The sequence continues at coordinate 15,851,407 of OW028588.1, forward strand.
GTGATTGAGTGAGCCCGGATCCACTAGGTGAAATCACGGGTAATGTGATTTTATTGTCCATCAGTTTCACAGATAATCTTGCCAATGTCCAATGGAATAATTGAATAGCTTCCAGTTAGTCACATTACGTTACTGACAAGAGCGTTGATTGTTCATTCTGGTCTGATTTTCGGATAACCTCAATAGACTGAATTTGTAGATGAGCTGCAAAACGAAAAATAAAAAGCTAATAGCTTTTTAGGGTTTAATTTTTTTAAATAAGTAGGTACAAATACAAATACAAAATAATTTTTTCGAGACTTCATTTGAACAAGAACCTAAATATGCAATGGACCCCGCGCTAGGACTAAGCCTGTATGGAGGGAGACCTATAAAGGTTTACAAAATTGATATTAATGTCATATTAATTATCATACATATATTATTTATTATACATATAATGATTTATATTATTATGTACGATACTTATAAATATAAAAACTATAGAAAAGATACGCTTCTAATAGTAAAACTACAACCTTTTCCAGAGACTAAACAGGATCAAAAACTAAAAAATCTCTACAAGCTTCATTAAATAAACAATTTAAATTTTAACAATAAGATCAACATTAGAATATTTCAACTAAGGTTAATGGACATAGGAACCTACTTACCATTGCATTATAGATTTTCACTGTCAATAATGACCTCTTAGGGCATGAAACTCGAATGAATTTGCATAGAATGGAAATGGGCAGGCCAGCTGCAAAGGCTAGATCCAAAAAGATGGTCCCATGTAGCCACTAACTGGAGTCCGCGGGGGAAAAAGCGCAAAACGGGACGCCCCTAAAGATGATGCGACGACATTGTCAAAGCAGCGGGAAAGCTTTGGTCAAGGAATGCAGAGTGGAAGCCCTTGGAGGAAGCTTTCACTGGTACTTACATATTATAGTTATTTTTAGTCTTTTTTTCACTTGTTAGATTAATTTTAAACTTTCTATCAGCAAAATCAGAAACATGTAATTAAATATACCTATATTATGTAAGTTTAAAGATAAGAGAGTAGTAGAGCTCTTTGTGATGGGCTCGTCCGGGGAAGTACTACCACCACGCCTTTTTCTGCCGCCAAGCAGCGTTGCTGTGTTCCGGTTTGAAGATTGTGGTTGCCGGTGTAATTACAGGCACATCTGGGTGCCTCAAGTTGATGGACGCAGGGCAGTGCATCGTGGGGCGCGTTCCTATTGCGTGTGTCTTGCGAGGCAATGCTTATTATAGTTGATGGTTGCCACTTTGCATCAAGTGGGCCATCTGCTTGTTCTATAAGCAAGTTGTATAAAAAAAGGCAAAGCATATTTTCTGTTATATTTTCATTCCTACTGTGTAAGTAAATAAAGCTATTTTTATTTTATTTATTTATTTACACAACAAATATACCTACCTAATGATATAAATGATGTCTAAAAGCTAAAAAAATATTAGGTAGGTCCTAGGTACCAGTCATCACACTACTCCCCTCATCAATCTAGGGCGTTGATATATAAAATCAAGCTTCCCAGGAAGGCAGAAAGCGAGTGGACACAGCATTTTACATTAATTGACAATTTGATTTTGCTGCTCTAAAAATGTGCTGTCAAATGGCCAAGCCGGCACAAAAAGCATGTCATCAATTAGTGAATGAATAAAATAAACGACTAAAATTCGATACCCGTATCCGAATGAAGCCTCTATCTATAGGTATAACCCGGAACTATCTGCCTATATTTAAAATTCGTTAGTAGCAAAGCTTTAATCCGATTTAGTTTAGCGTTGGCAACGTCTCAAACGGCTTCCGTGTGATTTAGGGTCTAGACAGACGGACTGCAATTCAACTGCAATCCGACTGCCAAATGGCAGTTCAGATGCAGTTTGAATGCAGTTGGCTCGACTGCAATCAAACTGCACGTCGACGGGCAGTTGGCGTGCAGTTTGATTGCAGTCTGAGTGCAGTTACAACGACTGCAATCAAACTGCACGTCGACGGGCAGTTGTATTGCAGTCCGAGTGCAGTTACAACCACTGCACACCGACTGCAATCAAACTGCACGTCGACGGGCAGTTGGCGTGCAGTTTCATTGCAGTTGAGCCAACTGCATTCAAACTGCAACAGAACTGCGTTATTACCGAGTTCGCGTATTAGAACGTAACCACACCGCTAGTCCCTGCCCCCCACTACCGCACGCACCCGTTCCTGCCCCGCTCACCCTTTCTGCCCCGCGAGTGCCCGCGCATCTAATGTTTGTTCGTTAAATTGTCACTCTCTAATGATCTCTCTGTCACTGAACGAACAAACATTAGATGCGCGGGCACTCGCGGGGCAGAAAGGGTGAGCGGGGCAGGAACGGGTGCGTGCGGTAGTGGGGGGCAGGGACTAGCGGTGTGGTTACGTTCTAATACGCGAACTCGGTAATAACGCAGTTCTGTTGCAGTTTGAATGCAGTTGGCTCAACTGCAATGAAACTGCACGCCAACTGCCCGTCGACGTGCAGTTTGATTGCAGTCGGTGTGCAGTGGTTGTAACTGCACTCGGACTGCAATACAACTGCCCGTCGACGTGCAGTTTGATTGCAGTCGTTGTAACTGCACTCAGACTGCAATCCAACTGCACGCCAACTGCCCGTCGACGTGCAGTTTGATTGCAGTCGAGCCAACTGCATTCAAACTGCATCTGAACTGCCATTTGGCAGTCGGATTGCAGTTGAATTGCAGTCCGTCTGTCTAGACCCTTAGAGCCAGGCTCGAACCACGTCCGTACGCTCCGAGCCAAATGTATGATCAAATGTTTCGACGATCGAGATGCCTAGTGGCTTCAAATTCGCGGAATACGACTGATTCTACATAATCTTATTCCACGAATGACGAAGGATACAATTATTTTGTGTCCGTGTATTTTCTGAGATTTTTGGTGATATTCAAGCTGTGAATTCTTTATTGAGAATTTTAGACGGGTACGGGTTTGTTTTTTCATTGTATATCATATCATTTTAACTAGTATCTCCATATTTTTTTTATACCCGTGTCATTGTTCTTTGTCATAAAAAAACACTTCCTGGAATAGTCCACTCAATGATACCTACGTCTATTTATTAACTAGATATTTATATGTACGAGGACATCTGATATTTATTCTGATTTTCTAATTGCAACAGCTTTGCTGAATCCGGCCACGTTCCACGCTGGTTTCATTTCTGAAAACGAGCGCTACCCCATGTTATGGTTCAGCTAAAGTGTAGCATTACGCAAAGATTTAAACAACTCGCCGACACTAGCAGCAGAGTAGAGTAGTAGAGCTCTTTGTGAAGGGCTCGTCTGGAGAAGTACTACCACCACGCCTTTTTCTGCCGTCAAGCAGCAACGCTGTGTTTCGGTTTGAAGAGTGTGGTTGTTGGTGTAATTACAGGCACATGAGGCTTAACATCTGCATGCCTCAATTTGATAGACTCAGGGCAGTGCATCATCGTAGGGCACGTTCATATCGTGCGTGACTTACGAAGTAATGCTTTGTTTATAGGTGATGGTTACCACTTAACATCAGGAGAGCCATCTGCTTGTTCCATCAGCTGATTGTATAAAAAAAACCACGCGGCTTCGCTCGAGTCTTATTAGTTTCGAGTGTTAGTTCTTTTGAGCATTCTCACTTTGTCTGTATTGTCGAGGAGCTGGATGGCCTCGACGTTCACGTGGTGAAGAAGTCTTTTTTCGTGAGCTTTTGCTTATTTCTTAATTCTTTTATCAAATAATTTAATTTTAGCTTCCGGTGAGTTTTCCACGTACCAAAGTGCATTGACAATGCCTCTTAGCACTATATTTTGAAATCGCTGTAGTATTTCAATGTTATTGCTGTATACCATACGTCCATACAGGCATCAGGACGTGTTTTTATCAAAAATAGCTTGTTATACACTGACAGAGCGGATGCATAAGCTTTGGTCGCGTGGCACTGGCACCTAGAGTCACCTAGCTTTAAGACGTTTCAAAGTGGTCCTTGTGATTTTATTGAATAAATACCTTTTGACTTTGACTTTGACTTTCCACACAGCCAGTACATCCTTTTGTAGCGTACTTCTAACTCTTCTATTTTATGCATATTAGTAGTGATTGCTAAAATTCATCTTTTTGGCGGTTTTCCTTTATTAGGTTCACTCATGTTTATTATCCCGTTACCGGTAATTTTTCGGGATATAAATATTTTAGTTAGGTTGTTTTGTAGCTCAATCACGCCCTATCCACTTAACCAATTGGGGTGTTATTTAGAACATCATAATTGTTAACCAAATTAAGGATATTGGCTTAAACGTGGTTGAAAAATGAACAACACCAGTAAAAGGAAAAATACATTAAATATTAATGTATAAATATCAGTAAAATAATGCTACAAATACGCATACCAAGCCGCGGGCAACACCTAGTATTTAAATGTAATTTATCTGTTCTCCGTACCTACTAAATGTAAGTAAAATACACGTATTTAATTAAAAACTAATTCTGCGAACAATACTGAACTATTAAACAGTCATGAGCCCATTTCATTTTAAATTACTCAACAACTTACCCTGCATAAAATTATACCAAAATAATACCTATGCCAAAATTGTTTCCACAAAAAACATTTACCCATACTGTTTCAATTAAAAAAAAAAGTCCGTTAATTTTTTTGAGATATGTTAATAATACATTTCAAACCTAGAGTACAAACATCAGCCTTTAAAATAATACAATAGAAACATTGGGTCCTCTGAAACCCTCGCCGAAATAGAATATGGCGTACAGAAAATAAAATACTGCAGACAGAAAACAAATATTGGCAGGACAATATCGAAGAGCTGCGTATCTTTGGAATAATCGAATTAGGGTGAAACTTTGGGGACTCGGGCAAATATGTAGAAAAAGGACGATAACAGAAACAGGAGCGACCGATAAAATAACACGCACCGTCTGAAAATGATGATCATCATCATCTTGACAGCCCCCTCAGCTCAGTTGGTAGCAGCTCTGTTTTCTGTACTGTAGACCGCGGGTTCGATTCCCACCGAGAACAAAAGTTTGTTTGATGAACACAATTGTTTATTCTCTGTGTATAAATAATAGCTTATATGTATGCATTTACAAAATAAAAGGATCAGCTATCCTATATAACAAGCTTTGTTTAGCTTGGTGCTAGATAGTGCTGTGTGAATGTCGACCAATATTTTTTATTTTTTTATCTTTACTCGGTATCAACCGCTTGATTAAACCTTCTTCATTGTATTCCAACCTCCTCAGTCTTGCGTCCCTTGTCGAGGTTTCCTGCTACTATTCTTTTACTATTCTTTTAACACTTGGAGGTAGTTTTTACACTATGGACATAGAATTAATTAATAAACTAATTTAACTTATTATTGAAGTCGTATTCACCACGCTTGGCAGGCTGATTGGTGTAATGTACTCAGAAGATGCCGCTGCCCTTTTCCTGCTACATCTCCTCCTTACAACATTTACAAGACGTAGGAGTTTTTTTATGTAGGAGAAAGACAAAAAGCCTGATGTTAAGTGGTCACCGTCGCCCTAGATACCAAGAACACTAGGGGCGTTGCCTGCCCTGAAGAACTTTATTTACTATTCTACGCCAGGGCCACCAGGGTCATTTTTCCCGGTAAGGATGCATTACAACACTCCAAATCTCTTTTCTCAATGCAACCGATTAAGAACACCTCTGAGCGTAGTAAAACTCCAAAGTCAACAAACTAACGGGATAACTATTCCATTCAATTCCTTTTAACGATGTTTTTGTGTCTGCAATATTTATTAGCACTACTCCAATTCATTAATGTGGCTCGGGAGGGTCCCGCAGCTATTTTTCTTTCGCACCTCTCCTGGATGTTATATTTACGGCACCTGTGGGTAGATTCGTCACGGGCGACGTACATGCCCATTTAGCCGGGCCTGAGAGGTCCTTGTAAAGAAATAAATGAGAATCACTATATGTATGGTTACATAAATAGTAATTTGCAGTTGTGTATTTTTTCTTAGACTTGCCTATATCGACCTGCCTGAAAAAGCCAGCAGCGATTCTTTTGTTTCTGTTGTCTATCAATTCTGTAACATAGCTCTTTATCGGTCCAGTTGACCAACTGAAATTTAATTTTCATTTTTGGGGTCATCTGGACCGCGTCGGTCCAGTTTGACGCGGTCCAGATGACCAACTACTCTATTTTTCACCACACAGAAACATGATTATAAGTCAAAATAATGGGCGGCCTTATCGCTCAGGACATACTCTTCCAAGCAACATTGGAGAACGAAAAATCTTTACTTAACTTCTATTCTACTTAATTCTAAATCGCCATTGACCAAATTAGACACGAGAAAATGTTCACCTAATCATAGTCATAATGAGTCAAAATAGAAACAGGAAAAATAGGAATCGGCGTTAAAAGTTTAGCAGACGACTAATTTAAGACGTAGGTATATTTATTTTAAAATTGATCCCATATTCTCGAGGCAGTTTATTTCTCCACGTTCGTGAGTCAGGCTTTTAAATCTTCACAAACAAGATGGAGACTGGTGCATTCGCTCATAAATAACTTTTTTTGGCAGCCAGTGAACAAGTTGAGCAAATCCGTTTCCATGCAACATAAAACTTCAAAAACAACGAGCCAGAATTAAACTAATTCGATCTGTAGACGCGAGGACGCTAGGCGTGACGCCAACGCAAACACTGAACGAAAACGGAGCCGTGAGCACAACTTCATGACATTTACAATTCTTTTTCTGTATTTTTCATCATAAGCCTATAGAAGTCTATTCCGTTTCTAGAAAGACGAATTACCTCAAACTTTTAATGTCCTTAGTCCATCAGGGTGAACATCCTATAAGCTTCGTCTTACGGTTCGTTATTGCTATTCTAAGTACTTTCTTATTTGACCAGAAACCAAAGCAGAAAGAGCTGCCATTTGTAGGAGTTTTGTAATAATACATCATAACATTAATGTTTTCAGTAAGGTTCTCGGTTTTGTCCTATAGATCCTCATGATACAACAAAGTATCCGAAAGTGGTCTCGATATTCGTCTGGATTCAAAATATTTCTGAAGAACTTATGTAATCCTTCGAATCCTATCAGACACCTCATGTAGACTGTACAATATTAATGATTTCGCCCTCGCTGCTTTTGATCGGTTCGATAACGAGATAAATCAGTGTTAGCTCAACTGTTTTAATTAATCTACGAGCAACGATTCATTAGCGAGCTAACTGTAAAGTGAATTTTAATGCATATTTCTGATCCTGGCAAACCTCCCGCATCGTTGTTGTAAGCGAAAACTTTTTGCTTAGTTTCATTATTTTAGAGTTCCGCGTTGTTTTTCAACGTAGCCAATATTCATTGAGTCTGGTGGAAGCAAACATCTATAAATAAAATATTTGTAGATATTTATTCATCCGATTTGATAATATACCCATAATTATGAAACTATTGTCGATTTTTTTTATCGTGCTTTTCGAGGCCCTGCTTTGTTATAAGTGCAATCGGCTGGGTGCAGTGAAAAAAAGGTCTGTTAAATTAACTAATAACCATTCATAAATCGATGTTTTTAATTAATAATGCTTTTCGTAATATGCTTAAATCAGCTTTTATAGATGCTTTTATAGGTCTATGATGATGATGCTTTAGAACGGTATAAACACCATGGCTTATAGAAACATATGTATTCCACTGGCGTATTTTTTAGTAAGAATAAACTTATAATTATTATTTCAGTTTATTAGAGTTTCATGTTTGATAAAAAGTGTCATTTAACGGAAGTGATTGCACAATTTTATTATTTACTTTTCAATACTTATAGTGAACTAGAGGCTTCCCGCGGCTTCGCACGCGTTGAAGTGGTGAACCGTGATTGAGCCACAAACATCAAAACTTCGTAACTTTCGCATTGATTTGTATATTAATAGGGTAAGATTTTAAATACCTACGTAGGTATATGGGATACCTATAGGCGTACATTACCTATATTAGGTAGGTAGGTATAGGTACTGACTGAGTTTGGCACAAACATGACAAATACAACAAAGACAACCTTACACGGAAAATATGTACTTATTTGTTCCTAGTTTCTAACCCCAAAAACAAACGAAACGAAACAGCTTCACGACTTTGATCCCCAGGCACGGTAGATACCCTCAGATCTCTTCGTACCAACTCAAGATTCCCGTGTTTAGAATGTCCCTTGCAAACATTGACGCCTCGTTGTATCCTTTTTACCCGAGCGCAACGAAGGAGGGTAACGTTTTAGGGGTTGTTTTTGAAAATCAAACTGTCTTTTTGTTTGTTTGAAGTTAAAATTACACTACGCGTTAAAAATCTCCCATACAAACCTTGGGACTTCGGCAGTCTTTTGCACCCTTTGCAGGGGTAGTTTTAAAATAGTGAAAACGTGATTTTAATCTATTTATTGTGGAGTATATTTACTTCAAGTTTGAAATCAATCGCACTATGCGTTAAAAATCTCCCATACTAACTTTTACAGTCATTTGCACCCTTTGCGGGGGTAACTATCAAAACTTCAAAGTGTTATTCTTAATTATTTATTTCTTAGTATATTTACCTCAAGTTTTAAGTCAATCGCACCACGCGTTAAAAAACTCCCATACAAACTTCGACATCCCTTTGCATACTTATTAAGGGTAGTTTTAAAAAACCAAAAATGTTATTCCTATTTTTTTAGCCTTGAAGTAAATCTACTTCAAGTTTCAAGTTTGTAGATTCAAGGAATAAAATTTTTCATACCAACGTTTTCAACCCTTTTTACACCCTTAGGGGTTGAATTTCCAAAAATCCCTTCTTAGTACACCTCTACGCCATAAGACCTATGTACTCTTCAAATTTCAAGTCTCTCTAGGACCAGCGGTCAAAACACTCCCATTCAAACTTTTACATCCCTTTGTACACTTATTAAGGGTAGTTTTAAAAAACTAAAAATGTGTTTTCTATTTTTTTGCCTTGAAGTATATGTAATCCAAGTTTCAAGTTTGTAGGTTCAAGGAATACAATTTTTCATACCAACGTTTTCATCCCTTTTTACACCCTTAGTAGTTGAATTTCCAAAAATCCCTTCTTAGTACACCTCTACGCCATAAGACCTATATACTCTTCAAATTTCAAGTCTCTAAGTCCAGTGGTCAAAAAACTCCCATACAAACTTTTACATCCCTTTGCACCCTTATTAAGGGTGGTTTTAAAAAACTAAAAATGCCTTTCCTTTTTTTTTGCCTTGAAGTATATGTACTCCAAGTTTCAAGTTTGTAGGTTCAAGGAATACTATTTTTCATACAAACGTTTTCAACCCTTTTTACACTCTTAGGGGTTGAATTTCCAAAAATCCCTTCTTATTACACCTCTACGCCATAAGACCTATGTACTCTTCAAATTTCAAGTCTCTCTAGGACCAGCGGTCAAAACACTCCCATTCAAACTTTTACATCCCTTTGTACACTTATTAAGGGTAGTTTTAAAAAACTAAAAATGTGTTTTCTATTTTTTTGCCTTGAAGTATATGTAATCCAAGTTTCAAGTTTGTAGGTTCAAGGAATACAATTTTTCATACCAACGTTTTCATCCCTTTTTACACCCTTAGTAGTTGAATTTCCAAAAATCCCTTCTTAGTACACCTCTACGCCATAAGACCTATGTACTCCTCAAATTTCAAGTCTCTAGGACCAGCGGTCAAAAAACTCCCATACAAACTTTTACATCCCTTTGCACCCTTATTAAGGGTAGTTTTAAAAAACTAAAAATGCCTTTCCTTTTTTTTGCCTTGAAGTATATGTACTCCAAGTTTCAAGTTTGTAGGTTCAAGGAATACTATTTTTCATACAAACGTTTTTAACCCTTTTTACACCCTTAGGGGTTGAATTTCCAAAAATCCCTTCTTAGTGCACCTCTACGCCATAAGACCTATGTACTCCTCAAATTTCAAGTCTCTAGGACCAGCGGTCAAAAAACTCCCATACAAACTTTTACATCCCTTTGCACCCTTATTAAGGGTAGTTTTAAAAAACTAAAAATGCCTTTCCTTTTTTTTGCCTTGAAGTATATGTACTCCAAGTTTCAAGTTTGTAGGTTCAAGGAATACTATTTTTCATACAAACGTTTTTAACCCTTTTTACACCCTTAGGGGTTGAATTTCCAAAAATCCCTTCTTAGTGCACCTCTACGCCATAAGACCTATGTACTCCTCAAATTTCAAGTCTCTAGGACCAGCGGTCAAAAAACTCCCATACAAACTTTTACATCCCTTTGCACCCTTATTAAGGGTAGTTTTAAAAAACTAAAAATGCCTTTCCTTTTTTTTTGCCTTGAAGTATATGTACTCCAAGTTTCAAGTTTGTAGGTTCAAGGAATACTATTTTTCATACAAACGTTTTCAACCCTTTTTACACCCTTAGGGGTTGAATTTCCAAAAATCCCTTCTTAGTGCACCTCTACGCCATAAGACCTATGTACTCCTCAAATTTCAAGTCTCTAGGACCAGCGGTTTAGGCTGTGCGTTGTCTATATGTCAGTCAGTCAGTCAGTCAGTCAGTCAGTCAGGACTTTGAGTCTTATAGTATTAGAGATTACTCAGTAACTCCGCTGGTGCACTTTTGAACACGAAACCTTCCCAAGCAAAGTTGATAAGTCGGTAATTGTGTTGTTATTTAACAAGCAGCGACTAGCTCGGAAGCTGCAAGTAATCCGACGACAAACTACGCTCCGAACGCAGAATGGGACCCGAGGGTCATTTGAAGGTGGAAACCGAAGATGTTTAAAGATAAATAGTAGCAAGTATATATTTTACTATGATATTTTGAAAATACTTTACTTGATAGACCTTCAAGCCAGCTAAGGTAGCGGTCACTTTGAATAATGATCAGTCATCAATTTCTTCAGATGTTTTTAGGTGACAAGGCATTGTTTACACATTCAACGACAAATTAAAACACTATAAAATAACATAAATTCATCCTATCCTGGTTTCTACTTCTTATCATAATAATATACAAGTGGTTCGCCCCGAACTGAGATCTGATTTGATGCCATCCGAACGCTCAGAAAATTATAGTAGGTCAAAGTCAAAGTTAAAAGGTATTTATTCAATAAAATCACAAGGATCACTTTGAAACGTCTTAAAGCTAGGTGACTCTAGGTGCCAGTTACACACGACAAAAACCTAGACCAAAGGTGGTAGTCAGAGGCAAGTCCATACTTATATTAGGACTTGCCTCTGACTATAGCCTACTATCTACTAACTATGGTAACCAAGTTTCAACTCGTAAAAATGGTTTGGAATGTTCAAATAAAGGCCTTTTATATGACACGTAATTTGATATTTTTGCCCTCTTGTAAAACCCCATAACTTAAAACCCCTTATTCGATTTTACTTACCAGTAAATTTCTCAAGTACAAGCTATCGACTTATCAAATTTCATACAGATAAAATCAACGATTCGAAAGATGTGGCTCGACAAACATACATACATACAATGCCAAATCGCCTAAGTTGACTGTAAGATCATCGTTCGATTCGCTCACTTTAATGTAAATGTTTAGGATGTTAGGATGTTTGTGGCTCAATCTCGCCCAAAGCAACAAACCGATAGGACTGAAACTTAGGACCAAAATAGTTCGTAACCTGGATTAGCACGCAACTTTTAATCCCGAAAAATTACCGTAGTGGAAAAAATGCACGAACCCATTAAAGGAAAAATGACTATCAATGAATATCCATACGAAGGCAGAGTTGCAGCAGCTCTGCTTTGCTTCGAAGGTGAAAAAATGTTGGTAGCAGCTACCAAGTGAGCTGTGATAGCCCCCCGTATATTAAATGTTCAGTACTTCTCGCATGTGCAGGTGTATGGACATATTTTTATGCCGTTGTATCATATATGTTGTATCATATAAGTCAATATCTACATGGTAATTCCACACGTTAGTGCGTTTAGGAGGGCCGTTTTCAATTTTAACTGTTTGCGATAACGGTAGCACTTTTTTATGACGTCATTACTTTTTTATGCGACTCGGATCATTGATGGGCGGAGGGGTTCAGCTCGGGTCAACTTGAGCTGTGTTAACTAACTTTCTGTTTTTGTAAGATTGCCCACCCTGTGTTGTGAGGTTACCTCTGTCTGTGACAAGTTAACAAAGCTTGAGCTTGAACTTACTACAACTCCTTCCAAAAATTAATTTATTATAAGACGATCCGAAATGTTTCATGCGGTTCTACTAAAAGAAGACTGTTGGATTTGATTTGAACACCTTACATGTTTTAGGATTATTTTAAATAGGTATATACAGCAACAGTTACAGAGCTTGCATGCTTTCATATTTGAAGTCAGTTTGTAATAATGTTACTAGGTATATTCTCTTGTATTGGGCACTAAATGAGTATGTATGTACCCAAAATTTGAGTCAAGGTTAAGATATTGTTTTTGTTGCAATATGAGTTTACAAACAATGTGAAACTATAATGTTGCCGTGTATTTTGGGTGTGCCTGGTTTCTACTGATGAATACTGATGCATTGGTATTGCACTACCATCAATAAAAACAAACAAACAACTTCACGACTTCGATCCACAGGCACGGTAGATAAAAAAATCAAATCATCAATCATTTGAGATCCAGGAGTCTTAAGGCCAGAGTGCTACGCTTCGCTGTACCTGCTACGATTCGTAGAGCTTCGTAGCTTTGCTGTAAAATACGTAGCGCGCAAGTTATCCGATCAAGTTTTAAAAGCATAGTCATATAAATGAACATAGAATGACCCAGTGTACAAATATCATATCGAGTTAGAAATTTATAATTTATATTATTAGCCCTCACAGCTCGGTCAATATTAAAATATACAAAGATTTATAAATTGTCCCCTTGATACGGGGCCGCGCTAACCAACTGCGCCATCGGATTCTAATCACACTCAACGAATAACTCAGGGACATGCTACTACGGTACTTATGTGACCGTGGTTCCATTTACAGGTCTGACATATTAATATCAAGAGTCCTGCTCGATAACCGAAGTTGCATTCAGTTGAATCGACGAGAGATATCATTAAATAAAAGGAAATCACAAGTCGATGTTACACGATAGGAACGTGCCCTACGATGCACTGCCCTGCATCCATCAACTTGAGGCATACAAATGTAAAGCCTCATGTGCCTGTAATTACACCGGCAACCACACTTTTCAAAGCGAAACACAGCAATGCTGCTTGGCGGTAGAGAAAGGCGTGATGGTAGTACTTTTCCGGACGAGCCCTTCACAAAGAGCTCTACTACTCTTAAAATAATATAAATAAATGATTTATCGTCATCTGTTTTCAAAACATAATGTTTTACTTCGGTTGAGATCTAACACACATTGCGAAGGCAGAGCTACTTGTGCTACTACCAACTGAGCTGTGTGGCTCACCAACATTGACAACAACAACTTTGACATGAACATTTAATTACTACCACTCAGACGCGTTACAAAGCCAGTTACAAAGCACTTTGTTTAATAGGTTTAGATGTTTGTTATTGGCGGGGATCGAATCCACTCAACAGCGCAAAAGCTATCTCCCTCAATATACAAAGTGTAAAAATACCACTCCTGAAAACTTCAGGGAGTTAAAGTACCCATCAATATGAATAACTTTTTCTAAGGAACCAACACTGTGAACGCGAAAAATAACATCTGTTTCATGCAAAAATTCAATACCTACCTGGCTAAAATGTTTTTTTTTTTGCGTTCACAGTGTTGGTTCCTTAGAAAAAGTTATTCATATTGATGGTTACTTTAACTGAAGTTTTCGGGAATGGTATTTTAGCACCCTGTATTATACTGAAAATCAGCGCTGTACAGACTAACACGTCTGTCAGCATTTAGGCTGAGTGTACTCTTATGGCCTGAACTATTTTATAGGTAAATATATATCCTGTATTAAGGGAGTGCATGTAGTGTTTTTTCCAGTGGCGGTTGTGTAAACGGGTTTCCTTCTTTCAATTGAACTGTCAAACGTAGCAGAAGGTATCTGAAAAATACCGGGAAATACCTTCAGAGTACCAATTGTAACATTCTACAGTAAGTTTACCCCTGATAATATATACATAAATTATCGAGACTTAATGAAATAAAATCACTTTAAAAAATTATTAATAAAAATATTGTGGCAAAGGGTGAATATTTACATTACCTACAATGTAAGTAGATAGATACCAACTTCTAAAGGTTCCTACATACTATGCCGCCGGCGGCACAGCCAGCGGGTTTTTGCCGCGCGGGTATGCCGCCGGGATATTCAGGCCAAATACATATTCGGGTGGCAAGTCCGGCGGCGCAAATACTCGACGGCAATGCCGCCGGCCTTGTTGGCAGCATGACCGCCGACATAGAGTGTAGGAGCTACAAAAAATAGTGTTTGGAAAACCCGTACCTACGGTTTTTTTACCGATAACCACACCCTTCAAACTGGAACACAGCAACGCTGCTTGGTGACAGAAATAGGTATGGTGGTAGTACTTCCAGTGGCGTAACTAGCTTGTCGGGACCCAATGCAAAAAAAATCGGATGGCCCCCCTTTGCCTAAGGGGCACTTGAAAACGAACGTGGACTGTTGAGCGTTGGACGAAAAAATAGTCACCCGGCAGTAGACAGCTGAAAGCTGGGTTGTATATTATGTGAATTGAAACTGAAATTGCAATTGTTTTTTATTTTGAAGTTGTCGCATATAAAATAATGCAATTTCGAACGCATGTGCCGAAATTTAGGACACTTTTTCCTTGCGGTATTTTTTTACTTTTATGAGGGACCTCCTCGAAAATGTATTTTTAAATAAAAGTATCATCTGTGGCCCGCTGGGACCCTCTTGGATCAGGGGGCCCCATGCGACCGCATTGGCTGCATTGGAATAGCTGCGCCACTGAGTACTTGTTTCTCTTTGTCTCTACTTAGACTTAGGAAAAACGAGTTTCATCTGACGGTCAGCATAATAGTGTTGCTCTGAGTTGGTCGAACCGTCCTTAGAAAGTAGAAAGAATATCAGCGATAACGTAAAAAAAGAAGTAAAAATACTAGACTTAAATCACTCTAGACTCGTTAGTCTAAGTGGGAATTCGATTTTGTTGCATTTCAATGAAATAATCACAAAAAACTATGCAAAACAAGTTGGATACTGCGTTTCCTACGAGAGTTCTCGGGATTTCTAATTACTGGATAAGTTTAATGACTGTATTTTATACAATTTACTTTTAGGCTATTATTTCTCTCATTCAATTTATTTTTTATGCTTTTTACTGTTCTGTTTAAGTCATGTTGTGTGCTCGTGTTTTAAGGTGCCGTCTAGCTCTCGGTTAATAGTAGGTATTTTATTCAGTAACTCCCTATTAGTTCCCATATTACAAGCTTTCGCTTAGTTTGGGACTAGATAGTGCCGTGTGGAAAGTCCACAAATATTTATGTATATTTATTTATTTATTTACTTCAAAGTCGGATATATCAGAACTGTACCTTAATTACTTCGGCTTATCCTCCCAAATAATGAATTAGGTACATACATCAGTTTGGAATTTTTGTTTCATACTTTCAGGAAGCGCAGCGAGTTAAATTAAAATATGAAATAACTATTAAAATTATTTGTCTTTTTTGAAAACACAGCGGAAAAATCGACGGAAAAAGAACTTACGAAATTAATTTAACATCACAACACAAAACATCACATCATCACAACATCACAACCTTTGAATAATGTTTGATGTGTATTTTGTTAATACTTGTATTCATTGTAACTTATGTATCATAAGTAAGCTTTTTTGCAAAATAGAATAACCCATAGAGATTAGTATGATATTTATATGATAGTTTGTATGCGGATATTTGTACGGTACCTATATGATAGTTTGTATGGCGAAATTTGTACCTACGTCCAATCATTACATTCTGCACATACCAACATTTTTCCGTAATTGGTATTCTATAAGTAACAGGTTTGCACCCCTTTGCCGTAGCTAGAGTCGATGTAGCCGAATTTTGAGTTGTGATTTTTGTTTTTTGTATTCTGTTACGTCTGGCCGGATTTTGTATGGAGACTCGATATCGAGTCTCCGTCACGCCCGATAGAGATAGAGTTCTCAGCACAGCACAGCACTGTCGTGGCTCTTTACAAAACCCAGGCTTGCAATACGGAAAACCAAGTACATAAACCTAGTACCTAACAGTAGATGTTAAATATTTTTTTGACAGTTAAACTTGTTTATAAGAATAAAAATAAGAATCATTTATTGTAAAACTGTGTAAATTAGTTCTTACAGAGGTATTTTTGTTCCAACAGTCTACCCATTTCCGGCATACAATATTGCTATGCCATTCCTATAGCCATCCGTCACCACCCAATGCAAATAATAAATTCACAATAGGTAATCTAAGATTAGTTTTAGGAGGTAATTAGGTATCCACTTAATTAGGTATTATTAGTTTGAGGCGTAGCGTGTGCTGTCTCGCCTCACTAAACTTCAATATTGTATTATACCAGCAGCGAAACCCGGCGTTGCTCGGGTTAAAATACATCGCATGTATTGGCGAAAAGTCACTGGATTTCGGTTTATATATCGTCAAATATCGAAATTTCTAGTACCAAAACACTCTAGAATATTCAAATAGTTCGGTCGTTTTTATTTCTCGGAATTACTTGAATTTGTTTAATTACTGTTCACTCGAACTTTGAATGATCTTCAAGTTGTAGGCATTTTGGAAGTTTCTAGATCATTTCAGAAATTTTTAGAATTTTCTAGATAATTTCAGAAACTTTCTACAACATTCTAGTTCGATTACAACAATTGAAACTATTTTAGAATTTTCTAGATCATTTCAGAAACTTTGTACAACATTCTAGATCGATTACAACAATTGAAACTACTTTCTAGATCATTCCAGAAAGTTTTAGAACTTTCTAGATTGATTTCATCAGTTGCACACATTCTGGAACTTTCTAGATCATTCCCGAGTTTTTAAGAATTTGACAGAAGTTTTCTGTCATTCTCTAACTATACATGTTAGAGAAGGACAGATATATATTATTCCACATTTTCGCCACCCACAACCACCCTCTTCCACCCACCCCGACCAAACTCCCTTATGCACACCAGGAGACCAAGGGGTATTTGCCATCCCAACGGGAAGTTGATCGAAGTTGCAGATCATAGAGAAAACCGTGGACACACGTACGAACATTAGCATTTTATATAATATATTAAGATATTAAGATTACTTTGTAAAAAGATCATACAAAAGAACGGTAGGAACCAAGCCTTAAGTTTTTTGCCTGTTCGTCTAGGCTTTGGTCGCGTGGAACTGGCACCTAGAGTCACCTAGCTTTAAGACGTTTCAAAGTGATCCTTGTGGTTTTATTGAATAAATACCTTTTGACTTTGACTTTGACTTTGACTTTGAAAGTAGTTAAATTTAAAATGTATTATATACGTAATGCAAGCTATAGCATTTATACTAATGTACCTAATAGTTAGGTAGGTACCTACCTACCTAACTATTATGGGTTATGGGTTATGGTTATGGGTTTGGTTCATGCTCGAGAGTCGAAGGCCTGATTGTAGTGCACGAATTAGCACTAAATTGGTAAACTACATTCCTTGCTTTTATCTATAATTTGTTTGAAGACACGTATATTATAATGAAGCGTTAAATACATAACCGATTATGCCCGGCCTTGTTTTCTAATGTGTTTTCATTCCGTTAATAGAAGCAACAAACTAGATTAAACTTTTACTCTTGTTTTGTTTCTCAATCAACTAAACTATATAAACGGTAAACCGATAAAGTTCCGAAAGCTATAGAATAATTCCCAAACATGTCATATAAAGTTGTATTGTGCGAAGCAACTTTTAATTGCGTCTTGGCCCTCAAAGCTACCTATTGCCACAAAATAGGAACCATGACGCAGAACGATGCAATACTTTTTTAGGGTTCCGTACCCAAAGGTTAAAACGGGAACCTTTTACTAAGACTCCGCTGTCCATCTGTCCGTCTGTCACCAGGCTGTATCTCATGAAACGTGATAGCTAGACAGTTGAAGTTTTCACAGATGATGTATTTCTGTTGCTGCTATAACAACAAATACAACAAAATAGAATAAAATAAATATTTATCTCCCATACAACAAACGTGATTTTTTTGACGTTTTTGTAGATAATGGTACGGAACTCTTCGTGCGCGAGTCCGACTCGCACTTGGTCGGTTCACGTGGTACAGCGACTTGCAATTAGGTTTTCACCCTTTTTTTATACTATTTGCTGATGGAACAAGCACATGGCCCACCTGATGTTAAGTGGTAACCATTACCTATAACAAAGCATTGTCTCGCAAGTCACACACGATAGGAACGTTACACTATTGTATCGAATTGTCTAACAAAGATATATAAATTTCAAAATTCGGAGTCTCTAGTTAACACTAAATAAAATTGAAAAAAAAAAATGAAATAATAATCCTACTAATATTATAAACGCGAAAGTTTGTAAGTATGGATGGATGGATGGATGGATTTTTTTTACTCTTTCACGTAAAAAGTACTGAATGGATTTTAATGAAACTTTACAATAATATAGCTTATACATCAGAATAACACATAGGCTAAAATTTATAAAGATACCTATTGTGTGACTAATCCTGCGCAGACGAAGTCGCGGGCACCAGCTTGTTATAATATATGGAGCAGATGTCGTTTTTAACTTTTTTTATTTACGGAATCCTTTCAACGGATTCCGTAAATAAAAATTACGGCTAAAGGTTTAATTCAAACAGTGATTGAACGCTTCCCCCTCCAAAAATCTGTCTCCCTAAACGTGCGCACTATCGATGTAAGAATAACCCTAAAAGCGTCATTAAAATGTAAAAGTTGCCGCGGCAATGTAAATAAAGTGTCCCGTCCTGGGCCACAGTTTCATTATTCGCAGAAGGGCTAGTAACTAGGAGTAAAACTAGGTAACTTTTTACTACATTAAGAGTAGTAGAGCTCTTTGTGAAGGGCTCGTCCGGGGAAGTACTACCACCACGCCTTTTTCTGCCGCCAAGCAGCAACGCTGTGTTTCGGTTTGAAGAGTGTGGTTGCCGGTGTAATTACAGGCACATGAGGCTTAACATCTGTATGCCTCAAGTTGATGGACGCAGGGCAGGGCAGTCTCTGCATAGATAACACGTATCACAAATGCCATAACAGTGTCATGAAAATAGTAAGCTTACTGTCTGAATTGGGTTTTATTATTAACACAAAGAAAAGCAACCTCATTTCAAGTCAGAAACAAACGTTTTTAGGCTTCGAATTAGATTCACGTAATATGAGCTTAAATTTGCCCGATCAAAAACGCACAAAGATTTTATCTGAGGTAAAACATTTTTATAGAACACGGTCGCTAACTATAAGAGATTTTGCTAAATTTCTAGGTTTACTTTGCTCGGTTTGCCCGGCAGTGGCCTACGGATGGGTGTACATAAAACGTCTTGAAAGAGAAAAATTTCTCGCCCTACGAAATTCTCACGATAATTATGACGGTGACATGACCATATCACCGGTAGCTGGAACTGTACTGAGGCAGAAGCTCATATAAACCTTTTAGAACTAAAGGCCGCTTTTATAGGGCTGCAATGTTTTGCCAATAACCTAGCAAATGCAGAAATTTTGCTTCGTATAGATAATACGACAGCTATTTCGTATATAAACAGATACGGAGGTGTTCAATACACTCATTTAAATGATATAAGTAGATCGATTTGGCAGTGGTGCGAAGAACGAAAGCTACATATTTACGCTTCCTATATTAAATCAAAGGACAATATAGAAGCTGACCAGGAATCCAGACACTCTAATGTCGATACAGAATGGAGCCTATCTCAATCAGGCTTTGATGAAATCGTAAATGTTTTTGGAAATCCTCAAATCGACTTGTTCGCTACTAGACTGAACTATAAGTGCCGTAAATATGTATTTC
The DNA here is from genome assembly GCA_932294275.1 of Chloroclysta siterata. Lineage (NCBI taxonomy): Eukaryota > Metazoa > Arthropoda > Insecta > Lepidoptera > Geometridae > Chloroclysta > Chloroclysta siterata. The sequence goes on from OW028588.1 coordinate 15,871,411, forward strand.
TTGGAAACGAGATCCTTCTGCTTTTGATATTGATGCGTTCACTCTGGACTGGGGCGTACATTTTTTCTACGCATTTCCACCATTTTCTTTAATTTTAAAATGTTTACGAAAAGTCATTAATGATTCTGCTACTGGAATAATGATTGTTCCTTATTGGCCTAGTCAACCATGGTATCCATTGTTTGTAGCTTTATCACAAAGCAGATTAGTTTATTTGGAGCCGAGTCCAGAATAGAAATCTGTATAAATGATTTGATAAAAACTTCAGCTCCTAATCGACCGCCACTCAATTTGATCATACCGTTCTTTTCTCACAAAGATCAAATATGCCCAGCAAAAACATTGTCCGCGTACGTAGAATTAACTAAATCATTTCGGAACCATCCTCGAACGGACAGACTGATTCTTACAACAAAGAAACCGTTCCATAATGCTAGTGCTTCGACAATAAGCCGATGGATTAAACAAACTTTGTCTGATAGTGGTGTCGATACAAACGTTTATTCCGCACACAGCACAAGACATGCGTCCACATCGGCGGCTAAGCGCAAAGGGGTTTCAATTGAGATTATAAGGCAAACCGCCGGTTGGTCAGGAAACTCATTGACCTTTGCGAAATTTTACAATCGACCAATATCAAACGACGAAGGCAATGTATTTGCAGAGGCAATTTATAATTCTAATTGATTGTCTTATAAAATACCTAGCAAGTGTCACTAGGTAGTGGTAACCTTATATAATAATTCTTAATTTTTTGTTAAAGTATTAATAATGAGTAAGAAGTTTTCATTTTTTTTGGATAAACTGTATTCTTAGTTGCTTAATTACAATACAGACTTAACCACTGAAATTTTACTATCACTTACTTCGTTATACCTGTCGCTAAACATCTACAAAGTGTTATAAATGAATCTAAAGGATGTAACCGTCGTAGTATAATTGATGGTTAAACAAACTTACCAAGTGACGTTTGTCCATAATTATACAAGACGGTTACATCCGAAAGATTATAAAGTCCCACCCAGACCCAAATGATCATGCCCTGACTAACGAAATAAGTGTCTCTGAAGAAATGAGCTTGGCGCGAGCCGAATGAGCGAGATGGATATAGATGGTAGGGTGTTTAGGTTTTAATATTTGTATTTTACAGCTCTGAAAATTATGTGATGCCTAGTACATTGAGAAGTGAAACTACAAAGTGTTATAAATGAATCTTTCGGATGTAACCGTCGTAGTATAATTATGGACAAACGTCACTTGGTAAGTTTGTTTAACCATCAATTATCCCTGAGTAACATAGGCTATATTATAATTTTTGTTATTTTTTTTTTTTATAGTGTTTACTACACTTAAGGAAAATCACAAAGATTTAATATAGTCCCAAAAGTTATTACCCGAGTGGGATTTGAACCCACGACCTTCCCCTTGATACGGGGCCGCGCTAACCAACTGCGCCATCGGATTCTAATCGCACTCGACGAATAACTCAGGGACATGCTACTACGGTACTTATGCGACCGTGGTTCCATCTACAGGTCTGACATATAACTATCAAGAGTCCTGCTCGATAACCGAAGTTGCATTCAGTTGAATCGACGAGAGATGTCACCGTGCTTAATTTTAATTTTTGTTATTTTTTTTTTTTTTATAGTGTTTACTACACTTAAGGAAAATCACAAAGATTTAATATAGTCCCAAAAGTTATTACCCGAGTGGGATTTGAACCCACGACCTTCCCCTTGATACGGGGCCGCGCTAACCAACTGCGCCATCGGATTCTAATCGCACTCGACGAATAACTCAGGGACATGCTACTACGGTACTTATGCGACCGTGGTTCCATCTACAGGTCTGACATATAACTATCAAGAGTCCTGCTCGATAACCGAAGTTGCATTCAGTTGAATCGACGAGAGATGTCACCGTGCTTAATTTTAATTTTTGTTATTTTTTTTTATAGTGTTTACTACACTTAAGGAAAATCACAAAGATTTAATATAGTCCCAAAAGTTATTACCCGAGTGGGATTTGAACCCACGACCTTCCCCTTGATACGGGGCCGCGCTAACCAACTGCGCCATCGGATTCTAATCGCACTCGACGAATAACTCAGGGACATGCTACTACGGTACTTATGCGACCGTGGTTCCATCTACAGGTCTGACATATAACTATCAAGAGTCCTGCTCGATAACCGAAGTTGCATTCAGTTGAATCGACGAGAGATGTCACCGTGCTTAATTTTAATTTTTGTTATTTTTTTTTTTTTTATAGTGTTTACTACACTTAAGGAAAATCACAAAGATTTAATATAGTCCCAAAAGTTATTACCCGAGTGGGATTTGAACCCACGACCTTCCCCTTGATACGGGGCCGCGCTAACCAACTGCGCCATCGGATTCTAATCGCACTCGACGAATAACTCAGGGACATGCTACTACGGTACTTATGCGACCGTGGTTCCATCTACAGGTCTGACATATAACTATCAAGAGTCCTGCTCGATAACCGAAGTTGCATTCAGTTGAATCGACGAGAGATGTCACCGTGCTTAATTTTAATTTTTGTTATTTTTTTTTATAGTGTTTACTACACTTAAGGAAAATCACAAAGATTTAATATAGTCCCAAAAGTTATTACCCGAGTGGGATTTGAACCCACGACCTTCCCCTTGATACGGGGCCGCGCTAACCAACTGCGCCATCGGATTCTAATCGCACTCGACGAATAACTCAGGGACATGCTACTACGGTACGGTACCGTACGGTACGGTACGGTACCGTACGGTACGGTACGGTACCGTACGGTACGGTACGGTACCGTAGTAGCATGTCCCTGAGTTATTCGTCGAGTGCGATTAGAATCCGATGGCGCAGTTGGTTAGCGCGGCCCCGTATCAAGGGGAAGGTCGTGGGTTCAAATCCCACTCGGGTAATAACTTTTGGGACTATATTAAATCTTTGTGGCTATATTATATTTTCAAAAAAATCAGGGATCCTTACTAAAACTCCAATAATGTAACCCAAGGTGGAAAAAGAAAACCTTACATCGCGTGCGCTGCGAAAACTATTGATGATAGAACAAAATAATGTACTACGACTTTGCAGAACACATCATTATCTACAAAAAATGTCGCGACAGCATATGTCTAACTATTATAGTTATGTCACAATAAGTGTTCTTTTATTATAAAAAAATTATTGAAATGCCGCCGCTAGATAAGGGTGTTTATTTGTACCTTGGTATTAATCCTTATCCAAATAAATCATTTCATAATTAAAACGGTTTCGATACCTATAAATTACTTCTTAAATTTTTCAAATCGGACATTCCATTCAAAAGATATGACGAAATTAAAAATGTTAACGGGTCCACGGGTCACGCTCGGGGTGCGATTTCACTCACTCAAGGAGAAGGACGTGCAAATGTATGAAATTAGTAGACGCGAGTCTCGAACCCACGGTCTAAGTTTATCCTAAAATGTTCAAAAAATTTATGACCACCCATGCGAAGCTGGGCCAGGCCGCTAGTATATCATAAATACATGAAAAGGAAAATACATAAGGTTATACAATTAAATAACACGGATCGTCTGAGCCTTATTCCGTAGTTATATAATGAAATAATTATAGCACCAGCAGTGGTCCAGTGCGACCAAAGTACTTTTCTGTTTCAAAAATGTATGTGATCATGTGCCTGTAATTTCAGCTTCTTCTTCTTGTCGTTGTCGTACTTTCTTTTGAAACAATGTGGTGAAAGGATTTTAAGTGCGCCTTAAAGAGGCTCCTTTAGAGCACGCTGTATCTACTATCTTATATCCATATGTAATTTCAGCTACATCAAACCAAAACACAGCATCGCTGCTTGGCAGCAGGTAGTACTTGCCTGAAGTCTTCTTCCGCTTCTGCTTTTAGTGCACTGTATAATTGTTTGGCTTTCCTTCTAGGTTGAATCTGATTCTTTAATTATAAAATGCAAATTCATCGCCCACGATCGAAGCTCAAAACGTTTCTGAAGTGGAAACAAAAGCCCAGCTTCCATCAAAGCACTGACCGCCACATGAAGCCGTGGATTCACTAGGGGAAAATAGAATTCATGTTTGGGTGTCGATGTGTGAATGAGAAAACTGACCATAGTATTCTATAGGTGGTGGACTTTCTATTTGTCACGATAAGAGGAAGTGAGCTAAAATTTTTAACTTGACTGTCTCCCTATGTTACCTTTAGTGGCCTTAGGGTGTAAATAGTGGGGACGGTATCTGCCGCATGGGGATTAAAGCCGTGTGAATACTTTTGACATTGAGTGGTGGCAATAAATACTGTTGTAATAGCAAATTATCTAAAGTAGTGTGAAGTTTTTATTCTGTTTAAGCTATCGTATTATTCATATCGTGAAGATGCCACCTAGAAAACTCAGGCCACCTAGAAAGCCTGAGGCTTGAGTTTGCCCCATCTTCTAATGAACACTTTGATTTTTGAAAAATGAAAATGAAAAATGGCCTTTGGAGGTTTGCAAGAACAGCATGTCACGCGCGTTGCTGACCCTTTTAATATTTTAAATCGCCCTTTTTGAAAAACCTCATTCTGTAGTCCCTAGGAAAACCTTAGCAGAGAATGCATTCCACAAACATAGAGCACGCGAGAGGAAGTTCCTCTGAAACCGAACCGGAAAATGTGTTATAATGTATTTATCTCCTTTTTTTTACACTATTAGCTGATGACACAAGCGGATGGCCCACCTGATGTTAAGTGGTAACCATCACCTATAACACCTATAACAGATGCACTGCCCTGCGTCCATTAACTTGAGGCATACAGATGTTAAGCCTCATGTTCCTGTAACTACACCGTCAACCACGGAGTGGTACTTCCCCGGACGATTTCTTCATAAAGAGTTCTCTTAAAACTCTTACTTTTACTTCAAGTTGCTTTCGTTTAACGTCGTCGGTTTTTACGAAACTCACGTTTGAATGCTCGTAAAATTACTTCATACTATCAAAAGAATTAACAATTGACGGGAAAATGATGGGAAAATGTGTTGTTGTGTATTTACCTCCTTCGAGCTATTTTCGTTTGAATGGCTAAGATTTATTGAGAAAACTTAATATTATCACCTTTACTTCCTCACTCAAAATACTATTTGTTGTCAGGTTTTCTGTATTATAAGCTTCTTATCACTTCTTCGCGTTTACACTCAGCTCATGTCCGTGGAATTATGCAGGGACATGGGCAATGCGAGAATGTACACAATTCCATGTCCGCTCGCGTTGACGTTCGCGTTGCCCGCGCTCCCTAAGTGTCCGGGCTAAATGTGAACAAACGTTGCCGGCGACGCTGCTCCCGGACATATGGCCGGCCACATTTCCGTCCACGCGAATGGCAGCGCGAGTGTCTAAATGTAAACGCGGTATTAGGTATTTGATGGGCAATGGAAAACTGTTGATAGCTACAAAAAAGTTACATTATTTATTCATATTATATTGTATATATTATATTATTAAAGATACAATTGTTGAAGTTGTACGTTTCCATTTAGGGTTACGAGACTACATCTATAGAGGGGATAATAATAACTATAGTTCTTATCATCTTCTTGACAATGATGGTACGTTAACCTTTTTTGAACCAGTTTGGCAATAGTACCTTTAGAAGTAGGGTAACAAAACTAATTTATTATCGCACGTAACAAATTCTTACATAGATTAATTTGGCAAAATCTCGAAATCCAGCCAGATGGTGCTTTAATAAAATCATATCAATGCTCGCTCAGTGCCCCGGAGCCACGAAAGATTATGTCATTTGTGACAGAGACGGTAGACATCGGCAGGGCTATAAGGGTAGGTATATGGGCGTCCTCGAGATTATGAGATGACGTCTACGTTGGTAGCAATTCCTACCTTTTTGGTATTCTGTGGTCGTGACGCTGATAAAGAAGCAGAAGCTCAAATTATTTTCAACTATGCTACAACAAATTTAGATGTGGCAAAATAGCTTAGGCTATGGATTGATTTGGAGGAATCTTGAGTTAAAGTACCAGGGGTGCAGACCAAGTTAAAGGTAGCTTGGAAGTCAAATTCTTATTTTGCATCTTTTCAGAAGGAACCCACATACACTACCTATTAGATTAATATTAGTGTTACATACTCCGAACAAGCCGTTATGATAATAAGTCATTGCTTGTTTTCCGAAAGAGTCAGTGGGTATGTGCCATAAGAAATGTTGGGACGTACCTTTGACTACTCCTTTTAGATAGCCTCAAAATAATTTCAAATTTAGAGTTCGACTTGGTACTGAGAGATCAGAGAGGATATCTGATTCTAGTAACGTTTATTTATTATGTTTTATTATACTATATTTTTTTTTAAATTAACCTATACTTTTTCCTGACATTCCTCGATTCTCACAATCATAAAATTAAGCTTTGTGTTGGAAATAATATTAGTACAACTTCGACTTTCACAAAGTTTTAGGATAAATTTAAATTTGACACAATATTATCGGGTTTCATCAGTTTCGGAGCTCCATGGATCATTAGGCACGAGATGCACGAATTTCATTAATTTCGTCTAACGAGATGTGATCAATTTCTACATTACCTTATAATTTGAGATTTGCTTGAAATATTACATAATTATATCTACACTAGCTAGCAAGCTAGCATGTGCCCAGGAACTTATACTTTTATAATGCGAACAACCAAAGAGTGGAATTCCTTACCGGCCTAAGTTTTTCCGAATGCCTATAATTTGAAAGAGACGAGTGAATAAGTATCTCTTAGGTAAGCATGCTACACTGTAGACCGAATCATCACTTAACATCAGAGGAGATTGCGGTCAAACGTTTTACCTATAAGTGGTGAAAAAAATAACTACGTACAGCGAATATATCAGCGTCACTGAAAAAGAGACGCTCATAACCACTATTTCACAAAAGTTCATGATTTTTTTAAATTTCGTATACCTAAGCCTAACTTATGAGTAGTAGAGCTCTTTGTGCTTGTCCGGGAAAGTACGCCACCACGCCTTTTTCTACCGGCAAGCAGCGTTGCTGTGTTTCGGTTGGAAGAGTGTGGTTGCCGGTGTAATTACAAGCACATGACTTAACATCTGTATGCCTCAAGTCGATGGATGCAGGGTAGTTCATTGTGGGGCACGTTCTAATCGTGCGTGACTTACGAGGCAATACTTTGTTATATGTTTTGGTTACCACTTAACATCAGGTGGGCCATCAGCTAGTTGTATAAAAAAAGTAAAAGTAGCCCAATATTACTATGCTCGCTCTATTACGCGAGAAAGAGAGAAAAAAGAATGCGATTGTAAAGTGAAAACCAATCAGTCAAATAGAAGTGTTTTGTTTTGTTTGGTGAGTACAAATAGTATTTTCATTCAATCGGAAGCCTGATTTTCCAGTGCAATAAAACGCTAGAGTGACTATGTAAAGGCGGTTGGTAGATGAGGTTTCCAGAGCGCCAACTCACGCTTCTCCGCGAGCCTCAATCACACAAAACAAACAGAGCACCGCTGTGCTGAACAGGTATAATGGGATATTCACACAAAGCCAATTTGGTGAGCGGCTAGTGGTCAGGTATCGCTAATATTTGCTACAGAAACGACGAGTCAGCGCTTCTAACTATAAGTTTTCGAAGGACAACTCGATTTGTATTTGATTTCCACGACTTTTATAAAAAAAATTTTTTGAAACTATCATGGTTATGAACATAATTTTCATTTAAAACGGGATATTTACCATGATTTGTGAGTTCCATTGTATCCCGATATTTCGGCACAGTTGCATGCACCATGATCACGGGTCGAACTAAAGTCAAAACGAGCAAGAGACAATTGTTATTGGCAGATAAAACGGTTTACCCTCTTTCGCACTCTTTCAAAAAAAAAAAGAGTTTTGACTTTAGTTCGACCCGTGATCATGGCGCATGCAACTGTGCCGAAATATCGGGAAACAATCAAATTCAAAAATCATGGTAAATATCCCGTTTTAAATGAAAATTAAAAAAAAATATTTCGATGTTTATTTGGTTAATTTACCAGTGCTACTACTATTACTTACTTCCTTTTCCCTACTACTAACACAACATTTTAAGTATGTATTTGCAAAAATATAGTATGTAAGTATTATAGGTTTAAGCTATCTGGTTCCCATATTACAAGCTTTGCTTAGTTTGGGGCTAGATAGCGCTGTGTGGAAAGTCCACCAATATGTCAGACCATTTGGTTGGGCATCCATGGGATCGTTTCTTTCCACGTGGCCGATGCAGCTATTTTAAATCGTCGACTCCACGTCTCGCAATGTGGCCAAAATATGAAAGGATACAACGATGTCATATTGTAGCCGGTCGCCGGTACAAGAAGTGCGTGACTATAAGAGGGATGAAATTGCCGTTCTGTGAAATAAACTGCTATTATGCTTATGCGTAAGTTACTAACTACTACGTCCCTAATCGCTGACTTGAGACCCGTTTCTCGAAACCCTTTCCAGTTATTTTATTTTTCAATCATTTTTCAATTTATTTTGTATGTGAGTGCGTGACCTTAGCAAATTAAACTTATAATCTGATACCATAAAAATCCCGGGTTTATGTGATTACTACCATGATTGTGTCATTTATATTGGAAATAGTTTTGCGAGGCACTGATTTGTTTGTATGTTATCGGCGGTACTTAGCTTATTTAAAACCTTACGAGTATATGGATGACAGGATAAAGTAACTACTTACTCTAGAAAAATATGCTATGCAATAACAGTAATAATCTGTCAAAATTCAGTGTTCAAACTATTGCCATCTTACCGGTGGGTAATGACAAACAGTCACAGGGCTAACTTTGAGTAGACATAGACATAGACACTCATTTATTTACTATTTAGCACACAACATACAAAATATGAGTATGAGTAATGTTTTAACTAGTGTAACTTTTATAAGGACGAGCTTGATACTGCAAATTAGGTATATCAATGACCGACCCCACACAACACTAACCTGCGGTCATCAATCCACCTGAAAGCATGGTAGCTTGTCCCCCCCTTACCCCAATGAATAGGGGAGGCTTATGGCCAGCAATGCACTTACTTTGGCTGATCTTACTGAGTACATCAAACTATTATGAGATGTAGTTCCGTAGTAATACGATCGTGAGACAACTTTTACAAGCTGAAGCGGTGTAGATTATCTACTAACATAACATACATAGTTAATAGTTACGAGTGAGCTTGCAAGCACCGGCGGTCTAGTGGGAATGACCCCGCCTTCCAAACGTTTGTAGGTTCGAATCCAGGATTTTTCAAACAGCTTCACGACTTTAATCCGCATCACGGTAGATATGCCCTCAGAACTCTTAGTACCAAGTACGAAATCCAAATTCTTTGAAGTTGTCTAAGTGCGTAGTCAGAGGTACGTCCAAATATTACATTTAAGCACATACCCATATTTTCCAGTAGTTAGTATTCCATACGTGACAGGTTGCAAGCCCATCGCTGCTGCTAGAATAATAGCTCGTTTCCATTGCTGGTGTTCTAATTGCCAGAAAATAAATTTTGTTAATAATATAATGTAAATAATATTGGCGGACATTCCACACAGCACTATCTCGCCCCAAACTAGGCCAAAGCTTGTGATATGGGAACCAGATAGCTGATATACTACTTATATACTTTTTTTTGTAAATAAATACTTATAATATTATATTGACCCTTTCTTGTTGTTTCCTAAATTCACCAACTAATTGACATTAGCCGATCATTTAAGCAGTGTGAAAAATCACAACAAACAATTTTTTTTTTTTTTTTTTTTTTTTTTTTTTTTTAATAGCTTAACGTTTGACTGCCATCTCACCTGATGGTAAGCGAAGATGCAGTCTAAGGTGGAGCACGCTTAGCTATAATCCACTTGTTCACTCTTGTCTTAAATATTCCAAGGTTATATCGTTCCGGAAATACCGACGACGGTAAAGTGTTCCACTCCTTGGCAGTTTGCACTAAGAAAGTGGAAGCAAAGCGCTTCGTGCGATAGTGAGGGATATCCACCATGAAGGGGTGGCACTTATCCTTGCGTCTAGTTGTCCGGAGGTAGAAGGGAGACGGAAGGGAGAATAAGATCGTGCAGTTCCTGCGCACACTCACCAAAATGTATTCGATAGAACACCGATAGGCAGGCGATTCGTCTCCTGTGTTCGAGGCTATAGAGCCTGGAGTCGAACAGCTGGTCACTGCCAATGAGTCTCCTGGCTCGCCGCTCAATAGAATCTAAGGCTTCAAGCTGGTACTTGGCAGAACCGTCTAGATTATAATAACAATGTTGGAACAGGGTTACCCTATGTTGAGCAAATACCTCTGTCCATAACAATTTAATAGTTGCACGATAAAGTAAGGGCTCATCCTTCGTTAATGGTAGGTACTCGTCCGGGAAAGAGCTACCACCAATCACCATGTCTATTTTTGCTGCCAAGCAGCATTGCTGTGTTTCAGTTTGAAGTTTGTAGTACCGGTAAAATTACAGGCCCATTAGGCCTATTATCTTTTCTGCCTCAAGTTGATAGACGCAGTTCACAGCGGCACGTTCCACGACTTGCGAGGCAATGTTTTGCTATAGGTGATGGTTAGTACTCAACATCAGGTAGGACATACGCTGGTTGCATCAGTAAGTAGTATAATATTGCATCCATTAATTAGAGGAATACAGATATTATGCCTCATGTGTTCGTAATATCGCCGGCAACCACACTCTTCAAACCAAAACACAGCAACGCTGCTTGGCGGCAGTAAAAGCATACGTTCTGTTTTGTTATATAACTTTTTACAATATCGTAGGTACACCCTCTATAAATGCTGTTTGGTTTTAAAAGTTCTTTATCAATGATAATAATTTAAAAAACACTTAAAACTAAACATTGTTTAGCGAGTATAAAACTCTTAACTACAACTTTTTAGGCTAAAGCGCCTCTAAAAAGTTTTTTGACAAAATAATTTTATGGGACATTCACACTTTATAAATCCTAACTTAGCTTATTTTTTTTTATATTTTAATCTACATTTTATTCATGAGCTCTTTGTATAAAAGCTCATTTTTATAAAAAAATAGATCTTTAAATGCTGTTATTATTCAAGAAACTAATCAAAACTGTGTTGACTATTCCACATTCTACTTCGCGTCCTATGTATAGAATTAAATAGTTCACTTGTAGGCGATGCGCATCAAATATTCATAAAATCATTTCATTGAAAGCTATTCATCAGTTGGCTAGTCGATAGATTGAACAGCCTTAATCATTATGCCTCTTCGTGATAGCATTCTACTATCCATTCCAACGTTTATTATTCGTTCGTGGTATTGTTTTGATTCATTGAACTTTCGAATCAATTTAATCTAGATAAGGACGAATTTAACGAACATGCATGGGTTAAAACACCTTTAAAAGGCGAGGATTCCCGACACTGTTTTAGGTATTTGTTGTCATAGAGAATTATTTTAAGAAAATCGGATTTTGTTTTATAAACGATAAACATATTTCCTTTAAAAATAAGCATTGGTGGGGACATGGTGACCAACAATTTAGCGTTTCTATTTAGTTTCTAAGTTTTGTAGCGCTTACAAAACAAGAAGAAAATAAACAAGAAGTTATTGCACACCAAGTTGTGCAATAACTTTTGTTTCAATTTTATCAATGTTTGTTTCAAAAAAATGACCGAAATATTTCATAATTATAACTCTCTATTCTATTCTTACGGCCGGTTTCTGAAAGCTCGATCAAAACTAATAGGATGTCAACTCTCATTTCAGCTATTACATCGAATTAGATGGAGATAGTGACTTGACTTGACTTGATCGATTAGTTTTGATCCGGCTTTCAGAAACCGACCATTACTGTTTTGAGATGATTACAACTTGCTTGGTAGGATGACTTGCTTAGGTGAAAATTATATTTATGCTGAAATATTTGTATTGATATTTGCTGATAATTATAAGTATATTCGCAGTAATTTTATATCTTCTAAAATGTAGAAATATGCCCGTGAGATACAATCGGCTGGAGACATTATTCCGCGGTTGATAACGATTTTGGTAATCAAGTACTTGCAGTTGCAAAATATGTCAATAGTAAAACAACTTACAACTTAGAAACCAGGAAAATCGTAAAATCTGAACTGAATAATTAAAATGGATGTAAGTAAAGTAAAATAGAGTGAAAATAAGAAGGTTCGTTCAACAAACTTAAAACTTCGTAAACAAAGCGTTCCTCGAGTAAACACAGCACTCGGTGTCAAGTTCCTAGGTTCTCGAAAGTTCTAGTTCCGTGTAACCTGTTTAACCTCTCCGGTGACGTAAGGCTGTGTTTGCACTGCGCTTCCGCTCGGGTTCTGGAAAACGGTACTTTGGTCTAATCTGACTTTTACATACCCGTGCTTGACTAAAGTCAAAGTCAAAGTCAAAAGGCATTTATTTAATAAAATCACAAGGATCACTTTGAAACGTCTTAAAGCTAGGTGACTCTAGGTGACAGTTCCACGCGACCAAAGCCTAGAAGAACAGGCAACAAACTTACGGCTTGGTTCCTACCGTTCTTTTGTATGATCCTTTTACAATGTAATAATATAATATATTAGTGAGGCGTAGGCATACAGAAAAAGGTAAACATAATGAAATTTATAACCTAACCGTCCGTCACCACTCCGAAACTTAGACAATTGGTTTAAAATGTAATATTTGTTAGCGGTTGAAGCGGGTTACACTTGGGGTCTAGATATAACCCACTTTCAGTTTGCAAAACATGCATGTAAACATAAATGATTATGAAAAAGATTAATTTTACGTGAACATCTGTCAAGCTCATTTTCAATCATTCTGTTCCGAAAACTTTATTGCGCCTGTTCTTGAAGAATGCGCGTACATCAAAGTGAAGATACATATACAGATATATATTGCTATTGTAGCACACACATGAATGGCTGAAATTTCGAGACCATTTAGCGCAAAAGAAAACTCTAAATTTTCCACAAGTTTACACTCGTCTTTTTTTAGCGCATGTGAGTAGAAGATATGCTGCATGCCTCTTAGCGCATTCAACGAATGCATGCACTTGACGCAATATAAATTGAAAGTTGAAAACACAGCATAAACACAGCATAAACGCTTATTTACGCAATTCAAGTATTGAAATATATTAAAATGAACTGAAACTGTAACATAAATATTTTCTATTCTATTCTATTCTAAACTGAAAACTGATACTAACTGGTTAACCGTGTTTATTTTATTTCAATCTGTACACATCTAATCTTAATCCTAAACTATAAATTATATATCGAACCCTTTAAAAACTTAAGAATAAAATATAAATAAAACCCAATTGCTAGGTTGTCAACTGACTGGTTTTGGTCAGATTACTTTGTCATAAAATGAGAGCATAATATACGTACTTGAACAGCGGATCTGGCCGTCTTGTTTACTTTTATATTATTATGTATGTTAGTCTGCAAGGTACATATTTAATATGGACCATAAATAAAAAATTTGTAAGTGTCTGAAATAAAGTTTTATTATTATTAATATACACAAATACTGTTGGGTATCAAACCAAACATAAAAAATTTTGGAAAATACGAAATATTATTTTGAAAAAGGTAAAATCAGTAACACAGTAACACCGGCTTACACAGAAAGTTTTAAAATAAGTAATTAAATACAAAGCTGAAAGTATCGCTTTGCTCGGAGCTTCGAAAAAAGCTATTTATTATTCTCGAGATTGTCGGCAAAAACACTGTGTTAACAATATATTAGCCTTTTTCTGCCGCCAAGTAGCATTGCTGTGTTTCGGTGGTTGCCGGTGTAATTACAGGCACATGAGGCTTAACATCTGTGGGCCTCAAGTTGATGGACATAGGGCAGTGCATAGTAGGGCACGTTTCTATCGTGTGTGACTTACGAGGCAATGCTTTGTTATAGGTGATGGTTACCACTTAACATCAGGTAGGCCATCTGCTTGTTCCATCAGCTAGTTGTATAAAAATATATATATATATATATATAAATGGACATTATATAGTTTTATTAAAGGTTGAACGGATCAACATATTTTTAACATGGTTGAAAAAATGTTTGCAAATTTAAATAATGGAATGTTGATTGAACTTTGAATGATGCTAGACTTTGGTTGCTAGCAATTACTGCGACCACGAGTAAAGCCACGAGCAGAGGCTAGTGTATAATAATACAATTAAGTAACAACTATCCTAACTAACTATGGTACCTATTACCTATTTCCATGAAACCCCTCAACCCCTAAAATTTATTTACTTTAAGTAGGTAACTATTTCTGTTCATGGCCACTTTGTATTATAAAATTGATGGAAATTTTGTGGCTTTTGTTCGTTTTTATATGTTGTTATTTTTTTTATCTATGACCTTGGTACAAAAAAAAAACTAGCTGTTAATATAAGTTTCGGAATAAGTTATCATTTATGGGATGTTCCACCCCTAGGGGGTCAAATATCCTAAGCGAAGCTAGCATTCGCCTACAAACTATTTTAGACGTTAAGCATGACAGTTAATATTGATTGAAAATACTTAATTGCACATTAAAATAACAGTACAAAGGCGAACTTAATGCTATAAAGCATTATCTTCTAGATAACCTTTGTGTATTGTGGACATAAGATGTGTAGGTAGTGCACGGGAGAGGAAAAAAGTAGATCGTAATACATTTAAAAGTAGTAAAATTACATAGGTACAGAAGCTAATACATAGGTTACATAGGTAAGAAGTTAATACCTAGTAGATAGACACCAACTACTGCAAAATGTGGGTATGTGCCAAATTTAATGTTTGAACATACCTCTGACTACCCCCCTTAGACGTCCTCAAATAATCTGAAAGTCGTACTTGCTACCAAGAGATCTGAGGGGATATCTACCATGCCTGGGGATCAAAGCTGTGAAATTGTTTCAGTTTCATATGATTCAATTTGTTTATTCAATTACAATTCTTTTACAAATCGTGTCTGAATCTTATCCTAACATGCAACAAAATAAAAATAAAGAATTTAATTAACATAATGCCCTAGTCAAATTAAATACCTACATAATTCACAATATTAAATGTCACTTCTGAAAATCTATAAACTCTTCAATCAAATAGAAACACCCCTCCAACAAGAGATAGACACCTTCTCGGGCTGTGGGGTCCCGGAGATTCTACCACGGCTCTGTCAGTGACTGTTGTCAGTGATTGTCACTTTTAGTGAACTCTTTACCTCATAAGAAGAACACATCCCATTCAATAGTGGGCTTATACGATACTGGGCTGAGGCTACCCACACTCAAGCCCCACTGGCTACCATCGAGCAGAAGAAAGCGATGGATCTGCCTTACTTTCGTATCAGATCTAACTCCTAACCCAACACCATTCGATTAAGATTTGATGAGCATCCGGCGCTGTCATCACAACTTCCTAAGGCCAAGTTCACAGTCAGGTCACGTCACGTTATCGAAGTAATTTACACCGCTCGCATGGTAACTTCATCTAACTTGGTGAAAGTTGCTTGATTGGGCGCGTGACAAAACTGCGACGTGCACCCCCGCTAATTATTTCATACTGTTGTGGGCTCGATCCTAGAGGAAATATTGGTAGGGACGTATGTCAAAGTTTCATTCAAAAGGCAACAGACTATTAGTAGCATCGCTCAACACCAAGCCTTTGACCCGCGGAGTTATAATATTATTCTTTTTTTATTAATCAATTTTACAAATATCGATTGACAACTGTTCCGGCAAATCGACGTACCTAACATATTGACAGCACGACAGACAGCGATGACAAATATTTCTGTTTTTCGTATCTATAGTCATTTCCTCACTACTCCAAAGCCGGGTCCTTTATTAAGGGCTGACCGTTGTTGACGTTAGCGGTTAAAGATCTCGGTAGCTTTGTTGACGGTTCTCAATGCGATTAACGTTGATTGGTAGACGTTCTGATTGCGATCCTTTTACGATATCCAAGCGTGGGAATACTAAACAGGTTACTTCAAATGTTTAGGGAACCCTTCGACTGAGTTTTCAGGTTAGTCAAAGTCAAAGTCAAAAGGTATTTATTCAGTAAAATCACAAGGATCACTTTGAATCGTCTTTAAACTAGATGAATCTAGGTGTCAGTTCCACGCGACCAAAGATTAGAAGAACAGATTAGTGCCGTATTTTGTACTAATAGTAAATCGTGAATATATATAATTTTTATTTTTATTTTGATCAAATGTGATCATTTGATAGTGTGTCCAAAATTAATGGATATTTTATATCTTCTTGCTTTATAATAAGTATTCCCGAATATTTTACACACTCTATCTAGCCAAATAAGTAAACCCATGAAACAAAGAAAGAAAGAATTGATTGACCAACTCAGAAAAGAATATGCTATACATAAATTATGCTACTTAGCTAGTTTAGGGCCGGTTTCACCATGCTCTGTTAGATTAACAAAGGATTAAAGGGCCGTTAAATATGTCAAAATGTACGCGTTTGACAGCTAAGGTTAGATTTAACGGTCTTTTAATCCTTGATTAGTAACTAACAGAGCATGGTGAAACCGGCCCTTAGCATTACTTAGCATTACTTAGTACTATATTTTGGCTACACTATATTTTGCTTATTACTTAGCATGAGTAAATACATGAGATGCAAATACATTTATTTACCAAAGGCTTACCCACGGGTTATTACGATTGTTAGCAGTGGTCCCCAAACATTGACTCCGGTAAAATTGCTTGTCACAAAAACAGGAGGACTTTGAGTTTATTTCTATATGTCAAGAGCTACATTTAATATAGCCAGTTAAGAAAATAAGTTGTTTTAGCCTATTTCATTCCACTGCTGGGCAAAGGCCTCTCCCAAGGACTTCCAGAAAATAAGTTTAATGTAACAAATTTATAAAATTAAGAACATTTTTATCCTTAGGTTATCATTCTTTCTTCGGAACGGAATGATTAAAAACTTACAACTATAGGTTTGAATTTAAAAGAATAATTTGTAAAGTTTTCAAAGTAGTGTCCGGGAAGAATGTAAATTAGACCTGGAGCAGACCGCCCCGTAGAAAAACAACATCGCTATGCATTATGGAATTGTCTGAAAAGACCTGTGTTCCACCGCACATTTTGTTACTTACTGTTTATCACACTGCACTTTTCTTCTCAATCCTATCCTATTTTTTTTATTTGGTGGACTTTCCACACAGCACTATCTAACCCCAAACAAAGCCAAAGCTTGTAATATGGAACCAGATAGCTGATATAATACAGGTATAATGCCCTCATTGGCATCTCGTGTTTAAGGTAACTCGATCAAAAGGGATATATTATACTTTTATTTTTGTAAATACATACTTATAAAAGGTATAATAACACCCAGACAGAGAACAACCATCAATGTTCATCACACAAATGTTTGTTGTCGGTGGGGATCGAACCCACGGCCTACGGCGCAGAAGGCAGAACAACTACCAACTGAGCTGTGAAAGCTGTCGATTTCGCTATTCTACCTCTTCTTCATGTCGTATCACTAGTTCTTTCGAAATGGTGTGGTCAAAGGATATTAAGTTCGCCTAGGAATTATTCAGAATCTCAAAACAGTTGACAGATTATCAAAAAACTTGAAACTTCTACTCAGCTAATTCAAATTGGGTTATTCACTTGAACTTCCCGCTGGGTTCGGAATTTCCATAACTTCCGGTTTTAGGTTGAGTTTCCGTGTAGCATTAAGTAGTTACTCAATTACAATCTTCAGTTTGTCTAGTTTGGCAATGACGGAGGCCTAGAAACTCTATCACCAGCACATCTGAACTCATATACCTTCACTTTTTCTTTTGCGATTATTGCAATATTTTTTTGTAGGAAACAATAATGTATTAATGAATGGAATAATGGATTAAATATCAATATTTCCAATAGGTACTTAAATTTGATAAAAGCAATTATTTAAAAAATAATTATCTTACGCATTTCCTGTTAAAAACTTGTTTTTATTAATTACGGTTTTTGTTTCAAAGCAAAGTCAGAAGGCACAAAAAGCTTTACGTATTCTGTTTATTGTGTGGAAATATGCTACTGATGCTGTTCAAAAGGCCGCATCCTACTCATGTAAGTTGATATTGACATCACATTTGCAGGCGTTGAGCCGAGCAACAGTTGTTACGTTAAATCAGGCCAATCTCGCTATTTTACTCTATACAACTTGCTGATGGAACAAGCAGATGGCCCACCTGATGTTAAGTGGCAACCATCACCTATAACAAAGCATTGCTTCAAAAGTCCTCGATAGGAACGGGCCCTACGATGCACTGCCCTGCGTCCATCATCTTGAGGCATACAGATGCTAAGCCTCATGTGCCTGTAATTACACCGGCAATCACACACTACAAACCGAAACATAGCAACGCTGCTTGGCGGCAGAAAAAAGCATGGTGGTAGTTCTTCCCCGGACGAGCCCTTCATAGGGCTCTATAACTCTTAAAAAACGATATTGATACACTATTTTGACGATGCTTATAGAATAGTTTAGCTCGGCTTGCACTATGCACATTCCTCTTCACCTCCACATAAGGAACCTAAAGTTCCGGCATTAAGATAAGACAAATTGTTCGCTTCTTATTACAAATGGATTTTTAATGTCTGAGATACGTTCAGATGGATCTTCTCTGTAATTAAATCTGTACAGTTTTTGATTAATTTACCAGCGAGTTTTCAAGTGTTTTTGTTTGATGTTCTAAGAGTGTTGGTAGCACAAGTTGAAAAGGTAAGCACAAGTAGCGTTTTTTAAACACCCAATTTGATTGACACATTTTATTTACGTCAGTGTGCGTGGAGTTTGGATTTGTATACGGGCTTCACATATATTTCTGACAATTTAGTGAAAAAAAAAATTTGCTGTTCAATTTCGTGCAGACTCAATGCTTTTTGTAAAGAGTGGACAATAATATCAAATTGTTTTCTCGTGAAAGTTCAGATGACAAAAGGAATAATAAAATCATTGTACAGAACTGATGCCACCATCATGGAGGCAGGTAGAACGCGTTGGTTTGGCTTTGCAAGAACACTTTATTCATTTATTCAGGGCTTCCAGTTGTATTTAATTACTGTAATTGGTGTCCTATACCGTTGTAATTAAAGTAAATAAGAGTAGTAGAGCTCTTTGTGAAGGGCTCGTCCGGGGAAGTACTACCACCACGCCTTTTTCTGCCGCCAAGCAGCGTTGCTGTGTTTCGGTTTGAAGAGTGTGGTTGCCGGTGTAATTACAGGCACATGAGGCTTAACATCTGTATGCCTCAAGTTGATGGACGCAGGGCAGTGCACCGTAGGGCACGTCCCTATCGTGCGTGACTTACGAGGCAGTGCTTTGTTATAGGTGATGGTTACTACTTAACATCTGCTTGTTCCGTCAGCTAATTGTATAAAAAAAAACATACAAATACACATTTCTTTCGAGTGCTTACTCCTTAAAGTTAAGTTAACACAGGTGCACAAGGCAAGCAAAAATGTTAGCTACGAGATAATAATATTTACATGTTAAGGAAGGCGAAAACAATTCATGTGATTAGGTATTTACAATAATTAAAATTAAATATTACTAAATTACCTGAACAGACGTCTCATGTAAAAAAAAGATTATCTACCATTTGGTTATAAGATCGCTACTCGTTATTATAGGTACTTGTTTCTTTTTGACCTCAACTTTATAGCACCATTTACCATTAGTAGTTAAACCGATAGTAATAAAGGCCCACTTAGTGCACGTAAACCAAACAAATAAAGGCGGTTTCAAACAACCGCAAAAAGTTAAGTCGACGAGCGTATAAAAAGGTTTAGTATACATTTGCAATTTTACGGTAGAACCCCTTGGAGCGAATCTTTATATTATCCGACTAGCTTCACAGCTCAGTCGGTAACGGTTCTGTCTTTTGCGCTGTTGTTTGTTGTTCACTTACCCAAGCTAAACATTTTGTGTGGCGGTCAAAAATGTTTTTTTACAACTTTAACCTTTAACGGCCGGTTTCTGAAAGCTCGATCATAACTAATCGGATGTCAAGTCACTCGCCATTTCAGGTATTACATCAAATTAGATAGAGATAGCAAGTGACTTGACATCCGATTAGCAGTTCTGTTTGGGCTTTCAGAAACGGGCCGTTAGTCAAAACGTTCGACCGAAATGTTAAATTAAGTGATGTTACGGTGTGGCGTTTACCTAGAAGATATATTATTCACTTTTCTCTTGAAAACATCAAAATTATAGGACGGTAACGAATTCCACAACTTGGCTGTGCGCATTATAAAAGTTGAAGCAAAGCGCTTGATGCGGGCAGTGGGTATCACAACCATGAATCTTTGTATGTTTTTTTTATTAATGTAAGAGAGACAAACGAGATAATGCCCCACCTGATGGTAAATGGTCACCGTCGCCCATATGCCTACCCTGAAGGACTTTGTTAACTTCTTTCTTGAAGCTGTTCATGTTATGCCTGAGCGGGAATACCTCCGATGGTAGCTCATTCGACAGTTCATGAGTATGGGGAGAAATTATGAATGATGGGGGTAAGAAAGTGTTGTAAGCATTTACAAAATGAGTATTGAGGAATTCTGTTTGGTGCTGCCCGATCTCAGTAATTTTGACTTTTTTTGTAATCCGCCATGTCTTAAATGTCGCCATGTCAAGTGGTCGAAAGCAGCCTCTTTGAGGCGCACTTAGGAACCCTTTCACCACACTGTTCCGAACGAACTAGTACCTAACACGATAAGAAGAAGAAATAATTAAAAACCAAAGTTGTTGGTGGTATAAGCTTGGCTTAGCTTGGCCCTGAAAGGGACTGCGTAAAAGTTTATTTATTTAGTCGTATCTCAGATACATGGCTGATACCAGTATCGTGTCCGTGTATGTAAAAACATTCTTAAGGCAGTAAATTTGGTAATTTGGATGTGTGCCCGCATGGTTTCCGTTCTACATAATTCTTATTGCTTTAGTTACACGGCTTTGGCATTCTGAATCTGAATCTGAATACTCTTTACTGTAAACTGTTCAAAATATAACGTGGTATAATAGAAGTACCTAGTACTAACAGTCTGCCTATTCGAGCGTACAGTATAGTTTATAAAATATTTTTCGTACAACAAGTACTATTAACATTTGAAAGTTAGGGTTCATTAAAAGTCTATTATTTATTATTTATTCTATTATTTATCCTAATCTAACTAAAGTAAGGATCTATAGTTTACTTAAGCGAACTGATTTATTAAAATACTCATCTATGTATTATAATTTTGTAATACGCTTTTGTTAAAAGCCATTTTGTTTGTACAAATTCAGTTCCGTTAAGTAAATTTTACGGTAAGGGTAAATTATTTAATATTATAATGGCTAAATAGTAGGAGCTCTTTTGGCACATGCTATTATTTACCAGATGGATACTTATATCATGAGAGGAAAAACATATTACGCATATTGCTAGGTACTTTAATCTAGTGCTCTTTAGAGTGTATGAAAAATATAACAAAAAACAAACTGACACCTTTCAAGTGGTCACTTCTTGTTGTCGTGTCACTAGTTCTTTCGAAACAATGTGGTGAAAGGATCTTAAGTGCGCGTCAAGAGGAGGCTCCTTCAGAGCACAGTCTCGACACATGTTTTACAACTTTTTAGGTTCAAATAGGTAGGCGCCTATGGAGATAGAGAATAATAGTTTTTCCACTTTAATATTTTCTAGTGTACCTCTTCGAATGCAAGTTATAATCGCCTTTTCAATTTAACTTATCCTGTTGCCAGCGGCGCGGGGCGCCTCGTATCGTGTTTCCACGGCTCCGAATAAACCGTTATAGTTGTATAGTTTTTGCTAGTATATTTTCTGGAAGGTAATTTAGGTGTCGCTTTTCTATATATCTTTAATATATAAAAATATATAACTTAGCCTTTAAAAAACCTATAACTAAACTGGTAAGAAACTTTCAGAATAAGTACTAACACTCCGAAAATTGTACACAAAAATATACACCTGACACCAATTCGTGTAAAAAGCGTAAAGATCTTACTTCCGGATACTGAAAATGTATGTATATTTCGAAAGAACGAAAATGTATTTATTTGCGACACAAAAAGTGAACAATGAAAATGAAGTTTGTGCGTCCCAAAACAGACTTATTCAGCATAAGTTGATTGACTTGCAACCAACGCTGGTCTTCAGAGGCGTTCGGTGATGCCACGGACAATTAAGCCACTAAACCAAACATAAATATAAAAATAAAGCTTGAGAGTTGCACTATCCCATTATCTGAAAGCAATATTAACAAACCCTTTGTCCATTAAGTTCGTAGCTAGCGCAAAGAGGCGTACCGTCACCGATTTTCCAAATCAGTGCAATTTGAGATCTTGAGAGTGAATACGTGTTTCCACGGCAAGTGTGCTCGACTCGAGCGGCCTCGAGCAACGCAATGTTGGTTAGGAATAGAGGTACGAAGGTGTATAACTGTAACTCTTCCATAAAGTATCTACCACAAAACATTTAGGTAAACCCATTTTTAATGAGTTGTTTTTCCACTTAGTATTTTTTACATGGCATTTTTTTGCCCTATATTGAGATATTTTAGTACAACAGTTGGTGGTTGTACATGTTAAGTATTTTAAAGTTATACAATTATTGCTGTTAAAAACAGACAAAAACTACACGAAACAAACAGTTCGCTTTCGTAGAACTCAAACAACAAATAAAACTAAACTTTTATTGTCTGTGGTAACTTTGTTTCGATGTATTTTCAACGGTCAGTTTGCTGTGTTATCGCGTGGTGAAGTATGTGATCGAAAATCTACCATTTTTCTGGACATTTATTTACAGCTCAAAATTTATGAAAATGTTACCTACATATTTTTACGATGTATTGAAAGCACTTTTTTCAACTCAACTCAACTAAGAGTAGTAGAGCTCTTTGTTAAGGGCTCGTCCGAGGAAGTACTACAACCACGCCTTTTTCTGCCACCAAGCAGCGTTGCTATGTTTCGGTTTGAAGAGTGTGGTTGCCGGTGTAATTACAGGCACATGAGGCTTATCATCTGTATGCCTCAAGTTGATGGACGCTGGGCAGTGGTTCTTAGGGCACGTTCCTATCGTGCGTGACGTAAGAGGTAATGCTTTGTTATAATCAGGTGTGCCATCTGCTTCTTCCATCAGCTAGTTGTATAAAAAAAAATTGATGACAAATTTTCTGATATGTATTGAAGGAAACACATTAGGTACCGTATGATCGTTTATTATAGACTGACGACACAAGGAGCAAGTGCAAGCTCACCTCGTCTCACACACACAAAGAAATATGCACACTTGCATAGTGCAATACAACACAATTCTCCACCTTTATTCTATTGCTAACATTGCTAGATGCTTACTTGGTAATCGCTATTTTAGACAGAATAGTTAAACAAAACAGATTATAATTCCATTTCCATCCCCAACAAAAACTGGCTCGCGCATCGCGAACCGAACATACCAAATGCTGGCCGCTTCCAGTAGATTCGTAGGGGATGAGAATAGAAGAATGGGCAAACTAGTTTGCCCATTCTTCTTTGCTTACTTTCAGCCTTCACAGCTCAGTTGGTAGTGGCTCTGCCTTCTGCGCCGTAGGCTGTGGGTTCGATTTCCACCGAGAACAAACATTTGTGTGATGAACATAGATGTTTGTTCTCTGTCTGGGTGTTATATAATATTATAAGTATGAATTTACAAAAAAAAGTATACCTATAACTAGTATATCAGCTATTTGGTTCCCATATGACAAGCTTTGGCTTAGTTTGGGGCGAGATAGTGCTGTGTGGAATGTCCACCAATATTTATTATTTATTATTATTTATTATTCAATGCCATAAGTTACGTTAGAGTAGTGATTTATGGTAGTATTAGAATTAAAGTCAAACTTTATATTCGTCAATTGCAACACGGCAATAGACGTGGTGATACCGAACGAAATAATGGTGAGAATGCTCTTCAAGCTTAGTGAGATCATGCGGTACAGGGATAACTTGATGGCGTTATGTCTCATCAGCTGCAGTAACGGTTGGATCTCCTGCCGTTCACGTTCATCTAAAACAAATACATTAAAAGCTGATTTCACCATGCTCTGTTAGTTAATCAAGGATTAACAGCGTTAAATCTAACCTTAGAAGTCAAAAGCGTACATTTTGACATATTTAACGGCCCTTTAATTCTTTGTTAATCTAACACAGCATGGAGAAATCAGAGCTAAAAGTGTAAGATTAACTGCTGTCATACTGTGACTTCAAAATGAACAGCTCAAAACTTTATTTTATCAGAAAAACCGATGGACAAACAGTTGGCCTAACTACCAACTGTTTGTGCATCGGTCCATCTATATAAATGTTTTTTTCTATACTACTTGCTGGTGGAACAAGCAGATGGTCCACCTCATGTTAAGTGGTAACCGGCACCTATAACAATGCATTGCCTCGTAAGCCACGCGCGATAGGAACGTGCCCTACGATGAACTGCCCGGCGTCCATCAACTTGAGGCATACAGATATTGAGAATCATTGCCTGTTATTTCACCGGCAACGCTGCTTGGCGGCAGAAAGAGTCTGGTAGTTCTACCGGCCGAGCCCTTCACAAAAAGCTCTACTACTCTTTGAATTGATTTTTATTGGTTATCTCTATGTTTAAAAATTGCATTATCTCCCAGGGTTAAAAAAAGTTTTAACTTACTATTAGACTCGCTACGCTTGAAAAATGCAGCGATCTGTATTTTGCGTTGTTCACTGGCAATTAAGTCCAATGTTATAGCCACGGTTGCAAGTATAATATTATATAACAATATTAATGCAATTGTTGAACCTAATCTGGGACCTATGTTGTTATCCTGAAAACAAAATTATTTACGTCTTTACATTAATACTACTTGCTGGTGGAACTAGCCTGATGTTTACTGGTAATCATCATCTTAATCAAACCATTGAATCGTAAGTATTAACTAGTAGTTCGCCCCGAACTGAGATCTCGTGATGCGACCCGACGAACGCATCAAAACTTTGAGTACGTAGTAGTCAGGGGCAAGTCCAAACATTATCTTTGGACTTTTTTCTGACTACCGCCTACTCTCTTCTCTTGTCGTGTCACTAGTTTCTTTCGAAACAGTGTGGTGAAAGGATTTTAAGTGCGCCTCAAGAGGCTCCTTTCGAGCACTTGACACATGTTATAGAACTTTTAAGGTTCTACGGACATGCCGGTTTCCTCACGATGTTTTCCTTCACCGTTTGAGAGTACTAGCATTGTGCACATAAATTACCGCCTACTAACTTGGTATGGTTACCATGTTTCAACTCTATTGGCCTATTTATTGAAGAGTTCCGTTGAACAGACCTTGACTCCATCATCAGACCGTCATCACCATTTTCGTCGTCACCATTCGTCGGTCGTCGTCACCATTTTATGAGAACAGAGCACCTCCTTAATTTATTTCAAGAAAAAAAATTAAGAAAAAGCAAAGGAACTGGCCGACCAGTAGAAAAACCTTGATGTCAACGAAACTCTTAGAGATGGGAGCTCTTGGATCGCTGGTTATCTTAATTTAACTTTTATTATTTTATCTCAAAAACCGAGCGTCACAAAAAAAAGTAAAAATTGTTTTGGGATGTCCAAACAAAGCCCTTTCATATGACATGTAACTTGATTTTTTTATGCAACTTTTTTTATTTTTTTGTCCTTAAAAAACCCCATATCTCAAAAACCCTTCATCCGATTTTACTAATTTACTTACCAGTAAATTTCTCAAGTACAAGCTATCGACATATCAAATTTTATGCAGATCGGATCAACGGTTCTAAAGTTATCGCCAGACAAACATACATACATACATACATACATAAAATGCCAAATCGCCCAAGTTGAAACTAAGATCTTCGTTCGCTTCGCTCACTCGATCAAATATGAACCAAATTTGGAAATGGCTAGTAGGTAGGTATGTATTTATTTACATACATACATACATAAAATGCCAAATCGCCCAAGTTGAAACTAAGATCTTCGTTCGCTTCGCTCACTCGATCAAATATGAACCAAATTTGGAAATGGCTAGTAGGTAGGTATGTATTTATTTAATTATGAAATTGCCGTTCTGTAGTACTGGCCATTTCAAACTAAATATTTTTAATAATTCTAATTTTAAATTAATTTCTTTTAAAAACATGGATTAGTAATTTGAAATTAGTAATTTGTACTACAGACTTCTAGTTTTTCTAGAATTTGGATAACTTCTTGAGAGGCAGTACAAAATACCTTTGAAGAATTTGTTGCTCTCAATAAACTGCCACTGCATTGGCAAAGATTCAACGATTGCACTTCGATTAATAGAAATAAATTACGTTAACTTATGTCATAAAAAAATGGCAATTTTAAATAAAATCAAAAAACTTATAACCCATTATCAGTTTGTGTTAGTTTTATAATATAAGTTGATAGCTCTCATCGTAATCTAACGGTTATTCTTGTAGCTGCTGTTTATTTGTACGATAGCACGCCATTATTTACCTTTGAGCTTTGAGGTTAGCAGGTAGATAATGCTCATAGCATTAAGCCCACCTTTGGTACACTTATATTTTTATTAACGATACATAATAGGTAGGACATGAAGGGAATGATAAGAAGGTGCACTACGATGCACTTCCTTGCGTCAACTTGAGGCATACATATGCTTTTGTATGCCACCAGCACCTAGATGTTGTGAAGTTAGGGTAAACGCAATCGCATCTATCAGGTCTAACAAGATGCCACTGTCAACTGACAGTAACTGACAGTAGCTGACAGTTGTACTGTATTGTCGTCCTGTTTTGTTTTGCTTCTCTCTCTCTCTCTCATTGCGCTGCGCTCTTGATGTACACGTCTGTAATTTGCTCCCCGATTAAACTATTGATTATCGCTGAAATCATCGTGGTTTAACTGAAATCCTTCATAAGACTGGTTCAAACCGAAACTCAGCTGTTTTTCGGTACAAATTTGTAATAATATTTTAAAAGTAGTAATACTTTCTTTTGGCAGAATTAGGGTTAAATAAGTAGATTAAGTTTTGATACGAGATGTATTTTTTTGATGTTTTATTATAGGGCAGTGTGGTCGCTCAGCGACAAAGCCCTTCAAATAAATAAATGAATGAATAAAAAATAAAAAATAAATACTTTCTTGGACGCGCCACTTATTTACGCGCAAATACAAAAATACTTACGTCGTATTTGTACGATATGAAATTGCGGAAATGTAAAAACACATAAGCCATGCTAATAAGAACATGAAGACTCATCTGGAAAAAAAAAAAACTATATACTTACACGTAGGCACCAGGTTTCAAGCACGGTTTCGCTTCCGTGGTTGGTACTTTGATAAACTAGTAGTTCGCCCCGAACTGAGATCTCGTGATGCGACCCGACGAACGCATCAAAACTTTGAGTCGGTAGTAGTCAGAGGCAAGTCAAACATTATCTTTGGACTTTTTTCTGACTACCGCCTACTAACTTGGTATGGTTACCAAGTTTCAACTCTATTGGCCTATTTATTGAAGAGTTCCGTTGAACAGACCTTGGCTCCATCATCAGACCTGGTCGTCGTCACCATTTTATGAGAACTGAGTACCTCCTTAATTTATTTCAAGAAAAAAAAAATAAGGAAAATCAAAAGAACTGGCCGACCAGTAGAAAAACCTTGATGTCAACGAAACTCTTAGAGAAGGGAGCTCTTGGATCGCTGGTTATCTTAATTTAACTTTTTAAATTTTATCTCGAAAACAGAGCGTCCCAAAAAAAAAGTAAAAATTGTTTTGGAATGTCCAAACAAAGCCCTTGCATATGACATGTAACTTTATTTTTTTATGTAACTTTTTTTATTTTTGCCCTCTTAAAAAACCCCATATCTCAAAAACCCTTCATCTGATTTTACTCATATACTTACCAGTAAATTTCTCAAGTACAAGCTATCGACATATTAAATTTCATGCAGATCGGATCAACGGTTCTAAAGTTATCGCCAGACAAACATACATACATACATACATACATACATACATAAAATGCCAAATCGCCCAAGTTGAAACTAAGATCTTCGTTCGCTTCGCTCACTCGATCAAAAATAGGACCTCATGTTGCTTAGTCATATTGATGATGATGATGAGATGCTATAATCTAACTTTAGAGCCTAAGTAAAATGTTACATTTACTAAACATTTTAGGTTACAAGAGTTTTAGTTTACAAGAGAACATCGGAAGGGGAAGGAGCAGGCCGACTCGGCACCGACCGGTAGCAGATAGGACACACTATTCGCTACACCACAGATCCTCGGAGACACGCATTACATATTATTTTGATTGTTCAATAGAACTAGATAGGTACAGTTTACATGCATTAATTTATTCTACAACTGAGATCATTAAACCAACATAAATATGGTTCTTTGAGCCGGATTCGTCACTGTTTATTTAAGATGCAAAAGTTAAGAAGTTTTGGATCAACCACGCCACACCAGTGGCAAAATTAGAAATAGATATACTTCATTATCTGGAACAGCATTATGGGCTAATTTAATCCAACAATATACAAAGTTTAAAAAGATCAGGCTCTGGAGGGAAAATACCTAAAATAATAGATGAATAAGAATAACCGCAACCACGGAAGCAAAGCCGCTGGCAGAACCTAGTTTGGAATATAGCTCACCAATGGTTTGTGAGTTGAATCGAATTTCTTGAAGTCGCATACAATTGTTTCATACATTTGTACGTAAGTTCTTGTTGACAACCTCATATGATTATTTTCTAAACGTGTTCTCATACTTTTCAAGCAAAAATAAATAACCAAGTAAAAAGTAACGAATTCTAGCCTCGCAATAAATATAACGAAATTAAAATAACTCAGTATGGAATCACATAAATTGCAAACCTGATGCTCCTGTATATATTGCGATAACGGGCCCAACACTCTTATAGCAACAGTTGCGATAATCAGTGCTAAAAGTATTTTTTTTATATATTGATAATTATCTCTAGCAATTTTTAAATTTTCGGTTTGCGATACTCTTAAACCCAATCCACACAAGCCAAGTACAAAATGCGCAATATATTCTATGAGCAAAGACAAAAACAAGATGTGAGATAAATAAAAAGTGCAATATAATCCAGCACCAAAAATCACTGGCGAAATAATAACACAATATAGTTTCAGAAGAAAACGGATCACTTTCGATTTGCTGACGTCATTGTAAATTCCGTGGAATATGTTAACATAAGCCAGTTGTTTCATATTGATCACAAAACCACCGTTGCCTCGAAGCATTTTAATTTAAATAGTACCTGTTTAAGGCGAACAGGGTTTTATACTGGATCGATCCAATTATAATTTAATATACTAATGCTATAAGTTTTTCTTATCTTTTAATAAGTAAGTACCTAATAATAGCCTTATTTGGTTGATTGTTCTATAAAAAACTAATTATTAAAAATATTTACTGGATCGATCCAATAATTATAGTTTAATATACTAATGCTATAAGTTATTCTTATCTTTTAATAAGTAAGTAATATTAGCCTTATTTGGTTGATTGTTCTACAAAAAACTAATTATAAAAAACATTTATAATTATAATTTGGGCGATAAGAGCTAATGTACCTCTCGCTCGCACGTTTCAACATGTTGAAGGATATAAAATCACTAAAGTAATTTTGGAAAAATCGCAATCAACCAAGTTTTGAGCAATCTCATTGCACACAGCTCAGTTTACAGTAAATACATTTTGATCGATACGAGTTTTCCTACTCAAAAGTTTGCTTTACTCATTTTCGGACGAGTATGCAGTACCTGCATGCAAGTGTAATAATAATTTTCACATCTTGCATCGCAAGGGTGTAAGAAAGAACACATACTCGTACATTTCTTTAATTGACTTCCTTTTACGAAATATTATCGGGTCAGGCACGTGTTTTATTGATCGAGTGAGCGAAACGAACGAAGATCTTAGTTACAACATGGGCGATTAGGCATTTTATGTATGTGTGTATGTATGTATGTATGTTTGTCTGGCCATAACTTTCGTACCGTTGATCCGATATGCAAAGCTTGTAAGTACTTGAGAAATTTACTGGTAAGTATGTGAGTATGGGGTTTTTTAAGGGGGCAAAAATAAAAAAGTTACATAAAAAAACCAAATTACATTTCATATGAAAGGGCTTTTTGGACATTCCAAAACAATTTTTGCTTTTTTTCTGGGATGCTTGGTTTTTGAGATACACCAAAAAAGTTAAATTAAGATAACCAACGATCCAAGAGCTCCCATCTCTAGGAATTTCGTTGACATCAAGGTTTTTCTACTTGTCACATAAGAAAAAGCAAAGGAACTGGGCTCCTTTGCTTTTTCTTATTTTTTTTTCTTGAAATTAATTAAGAAGGTACTCAGTTCTCATAAAATGATGATAGCGAGCTGGTCTGATGATGGAGCCAAGGTCTGGTCAACGGAACTCTTCAATAAATAGGCCAATTCAGTTGAAACATGGTTACCATACCAAGGTAGTAGGCGGTAGTCGTCGGGTCGCATCACGAGATCTCAGTTCGGGGCGAACTACTAAGTGTTTAAATAAAATGCAATTTGCCATACTATTCACCTTGAGATCACTTATAACGATAAGACCAAATCTACCTCAAGTTTTTTTTACTTTATCTAGGACATTAATTGTGTGGTGTACAATCGATCTATCAAAAGATCTACGTAAATGCTGCGACGCTTATTATGTGTTCGGAAAAACAGAGCACATATTTATCTGGATGTAATAGTACCGTAGCGATTATCTACTGGTTAGTATTGGGAACAATAAACAGTACGGGGCGGGACGTGACCCACGGACACGCGTCTCGGGGGATCTTCACGTCTACTTACACACGCGATAAGATGCTGCATTAAGAAAACAGAATAACAGCAGAATATTTTATGCTTTAAGTTGATAGACGCAGGACAGTGCATCGTACGTAGGCCACAATTATATTGTGCATGACTTGCGTTGCAATGCATAATAAGGTGATGGTTACCACGTAAAATCAAAGATCGACAAAGCATTGCCTCGTAAGTCACGCACGATAGGAACGTGCCCTACGATGCACTGCCCTGCGTTCACCAACTTGAGGCATACAAATGTTAAGCTTCATGTGCCTGTAATTACACCGGCAACCACACTCTTCAAACCGAAACGCAGCATCGCTGCTTGGCGGCAGAAAAAGGCGTGGTGTTAGTACTTCCCCGGACGAGCCCTTCACAAAGAGCTCTACTACTCTTAACAAGTTGATGGACGCAGGATAGTGCATCGTAGGTCACAGTTTTATTGTGCCTGACTTGCGTTGCAATGCTTTGCAAAGGTGATAGTTACCACGTAATATCAAGTGGGTAGCATTTGGAATTGATAACATAATTAATTAATTGTTTTTTTTTAGCTATAGCTAGCCAACTAGTAGTAATACGTATATGTCGAGAAAAACATAGTATGTCTAATCGTCTATCCAGCGCCATTTTATCACAAGAAAAACTCCAGTAAATTCGCTTATAGCTCCACTAACAGCAAACAACTCCTGGGACCTACGTGACACGAACAAATAAAAACTAGTCTTTCAACTTTGATAGCAGGAAATTGTTTTAAGCAACGTAAAGTGGAGATTTCGTAGGTGGACTACGCTGTCCCAGACGTACCAACTTGAACAAGGAGGAGGCAAAAGTTATACGTCTTTAGTTTCGCCTCCGGGCACGCGTTTGTTTTGGCTTACATGCTCGACTAAGCATGATTTAGATGTTTTTGTGGCGTGTGTTGTAAAATATTGGTAGAAAGAAAATCACAAGATTTTCTTTGTGAAATTCGATTCTAGTCCAGTTAGTTTCTTTCTCGGTTGAGGCTTTATTGTTGCTATGGTTCTCCAGCGCAGATACCGTCATCATATAATAGAAGAGCTCTTTGTGAAGGGCTCGTCTGGGGAAGTACTACCACCACGCATATTTCTGCCGGCAAACAGCGTTGCTTTGTTTCGGTGTGAAGGGTGTGGTTGCCAGAGAAATTACCGGCACATGAAGCGGATTTATCTATATGCCTCAGGTTGATGGACGCAGGGCAGTGCATCGTATGGCATGTTCATATCGTGCGTGACTAACGAGGCAATTCTTTGTTATATGTGATGGTTACCACTGAACATCAGGCGGGCCATCTGCTTGTTCCAACAGCAAGTAGTATTAAAAAAACAAAAACATTATCATCATCATTATGGAGGAATTCTTTCTAAGTCTCAGTCATACATTTGGATCAAAAACATTGTTTTTGAGACTTTTCTATAACTACCAGTTTCTGGCGGTTTTTACTAGATAATGTCGTTGGTGGGATCAGGTGGGACCCATGTCCCGTGCCAAGAAATTACCATTAGATTTTTTCATCTTCCTTATTCGAAAACCGATGATTGGTTCCTACATCAGTGCGAGCAAATTAGGTATTTTCAACAAGATTTTCACAGATGGCGGTAATCAAATTAGAATTGAAAACAAGAATACTGTTGAATGAGTTTCTGAAAAACGTTATGGCGGGTAAGATAGGTAGCGCTTGCCGGTTGTATTAAAAATACAAATTAAAAACGAGCGAGCTACGTCCTCAAGCTTTAACCGGAAGACGAAGCATGGGATAGAAAGTGGAGCGCATAATCTATTACTTATAGTAAAGGTAGCAGAAGAAAACATATAACATAACGCAAAACTACGTAAATAAGCAGCAGTACCTATATAAAAGTATTTATTTACATACCTGCTGCATCTAAAAGCATCCCTTATTTATTTTTCTCTTATAGTAAAATGAAAAGTATTAGTGTATCACTCAGAAGCAGAATTACTTTTTCTCGGGCGACGTGTATTGAATCTTGAGCGCAAATGCCTCGCTACGGGTTTCTACAATCCGATCTGAATTCACAAAAGCGCCATCGCGTAAAAATATGATTTTACTCCCAAAAGAAATATACCCGGTGATAATATGCCTATGTCGTTCCAAGTATTCAATATAATGTTTCGAGAACAAACTCTACTCGCGAACAGCTATTTTAAACGTGAGACAACCATAGGGTTAGAACTATGTAGAAGAGTTTTAAAACTGGTTTACATGATGGCAGTAATATGTCACTGCTGACTTGCAACTGAGCTTGTGTATATATTCAAGTCAGTCTAGCGCTAACCTCCTGCGCCGTTCAAGTCAATCTATTGTGGCTCACTTCGTCTAAATACATTGAGTAGTCACTGCCGGATTTGAGTAATATTTTTGTACTAAACTCGTCACCAGTCTCAAAAACTGCCAGCAAATGTACTTGTACAATCAGTCGCGTAAACAAACCTAGTGACTGTACTTAAATGCGCCACTAGGTCCACCTACTGGGCCCGTATATACCATTCATTAATTACGGTGTGTTGGTATGCCGAGGTATGACTTTGTAGAAGTTCATTATAACTAAGTAATATAGATCTCAATTTTACACTATGAAGTCATTGAAACTTTAGCTATAGGAGCTCACTTAATATTGGTTTTGAAATATTTACGACAGCCAACTATGTGCAAAGTTGGCTGTCGTAATATTTTAAACATTGTATCCACTCGCAACTCCACTCTTAAAAATCAATAAAAATATACCAATAATGTTATTCCAGATCACAATATATGTATATTCCAAGTTTCATCCGAATCTGTTCAAAGCTGCAGAGACGAGTGAGAACAAACATACACAAACATCCATAAACTTTCCCATTCATAATATAAAGTCGCATACTTATAAAGACTATTCTAGTTATTTATATTGCTACAGGTACACCTAACACCTTACAAATGTACGGTGTATGTTCCTGGCTGTAATATTTACAGTGATAAGGACCCGTACACACTAGAGTGAAAACTCACGACTCCACAACTTTTCGGCCCCTGTACCCTGAGTTCCGAGTTTCGTTTTTAGTTTTCTGCATGTCAGGCCATTTTTTTATGGAGACTCGTGAGTTCACATCATACCCGGTAGAGGCGCTTATCGAGTCTCCATACAAAAACGGCATGACAATACAGAAAACGAAGAACGAAAAAAAAAACTCAAGACTTCGGGTAGGTACACAGTAGATCGATCACACACACACATACATTATATCGAGTAGGACTACAGTTATATATATCGCATTTTTTACGTTAAGGCGAATACAAGAGCTAATGTGACTCTCGCTCGCAAGTTTCCACATGTTGAAAGGTATAAAATCACTAAAATCCTTTTCGAAAGAATCGCAATCAACCATTTTGTCAAAAATTTCATTTTGATCCATACAATATGTTTTCCTACTCAAAAGTTTGCTTTACTAGTTTTCGTACATAAGCAAACTTTTAAGTAGGAAACTTGTATCGATCAAAATGATTTTTTTACTAAACTGCAATGTGATTGCACACAAAATGGTTGATTGCGATTTTTCGAAAATGAGTTTAGAGATTTTATATCTTTCAACATGTCGAAACGTGCGAGCGAGAGTCACATTCGCTCTTGTCTTCGCCTTACAAGACAAAACCTACAAAGATATATAAGATTGACGCATGCTATTAAATTTACACGTCGTGGTTAGGAAAAGCAATCCTAGAGATCCTTTTATGATACGAATCAAAAGCAAAGAAAAGCAAATACCTACCTATCATTCTTTACAATAACTTTTGAAAAAAACATTCTAAATGTAGAAATAGAATGTAATTTGGGTAGGCCTGTCTGTTATGTATCAAATTACATAAGCAATGATATTCTCTTTGTAACTCGCAGTCTGGTTGGACGGAGGCAATATGAATAACAAAACAAATATTGGCGTCTGCGTTTTCGAATGGATTTGGATATTTTCAGAGCCTGGATAGGTTTTTTCTAGGATAGTATACTACACCGTCGATTGTATATTCTCAAACGTGAAACATGAAATTTCGATCAAAGTATATTTTTTAATACAATTTTCTAATTGAACAAGCAGAGATGTTAAGTGGTAACCATCACCTATAACTATACATATACAAAGCATTGCCTCGTAACTCACGCACGATAGGAACTTCATCTTAAACTTGCCTTAAAGTGCTGTTAAATGTGATTTTCTATTCAATTAATTTATTAATTGATTAATCAATTGATTAATTAATTTATTAATTGATTAGATATCAATTAATTTATTTGAAATAGTAAAAGCGTAGTGTGTCCTCTCCTTTCAAGTACAGCATCAATTCATCTAATCTTGCGAGAACACTTGCACATGATGGAGACAAAGTAAAGTGTGCAGCCAGACACCTTGCCTGGGATTCTCTTGGAAACATTATCCGTAATAATATAAAAAAATAAAGAACGAATAAATAAACACGAATTTAAACCTCTGTCATCGTATAATTCAAACAGCGCAGCGGCAATGGGCTTGCAACTTGTCACGTATGGAATACTAACTACTGCAAAATATGGGTATGGACGTACCTCTGACTACCTTCTTAGACGTCCTTAAAGAATCTGGGGTTCGTACCTCCCACGCCACGCCACACCTTTTTCTGCCGCCAAGCAGCTTTGCTTTTTCGGTTAGACTTGACTTTGACTTTGACTTTGACTATGGACGCAGAGTAGTGCATCGTAGGGCACGTTCCTATCGTGCGTGACTAACGAGGCAATGCTTTGTTATAGGTGATGGTTACCACTTAGCATCAGATCAGCCATCTTGTTCTATCAGCTAGTTGAATTAAAAAAAACTATAAATTTGTCATTTAACACCAATTGCCACTGTTGGCTTTTTAACTGGATTATGTTAATGTGTTTCGCTTTGTGCGTTGATGTTTCAGAATGCTCGACACAAACCTAACACTTATCTAGGTATGTATAATTGTACACCCATGAGCATTTTTTTACATTAGATTAGGTTACTGAATAAAACATTTGAATATTCTTGATTTGATGGTGCTTACATGACAGTCTTATGACGGATGCCGCTTTTTAAATAAGCAAAGCTTTACTAATTATTCTATTTGCATCTCTAGCTTATTTTATATGCTTCACTTGTCTTGTTTTATTTGCAAAATATAATACCTTTTCTGATGCTTACAAAGTCGCTCGCACATTTCAACGCAATTTCATTTTGAAAATACAATACAATACAAAATCATTTATTCATGCCACACGTATACAGTTTATAAAAAATACAAGAAAAGACATTAAAAGTAAGTAAGTGACATAAATTGGCAGCCACTCAGTATAAATGCTATAGCAGCATACGCTACTATAACGCTGGTCTTCCGTAACACTAGTACGCGACAACGCAGCAACTGCGACACCCATGTCATCGTGACAGTTAAAGTAAATAATAATAATATTCTTATTTAATTATATTTAAAAACTCTAGTTAATATAAAACATAAAATATCAAAAAGAAAATATGAACGACTTGCGAAAATAAAATATAATAACAAACCCATTGAATTTCTTCTTCTTCGTTTCGCCAGGAAACCTCCTGTGATCGAGAACCAGTTCGTCTCCGCTGCGCCTCTGACCTACGTCCAACAGACTAACATAGGTTGATGATGATGAATCAGCTTCTGCTCTGCTCCATTTCCACCCTGCTTTAATGGAAGCTCAGCAGTTCGATTTTCTTTAATATAATTCCTATCTGATTACGTACAGCTGGTTGATCACGTAACCTTGTTGCGTGTCATCAGTTTCAATCAGTTTTTGTTTGTAATAAGTATGATATGGTATGATGGCTATACGGTTAAATTTTTGCTGCAGTAGCTAACAAAGTGAGATTACAACTAGTGTTTCTATTGATGGATAATCGCAAAACTTTCATATTGTTTTATATACTTACTAGTGGCTTCCCGCGACTTTGCACGCGATAAAGTGGTGAGCCGTGATTGAGCCACAAACATCCAAACATAGTCACTTTCGCATTGATTTGTATATTATTAGGGTATGATTTTAAATACCTACGTAGGTATAAGAGATACCTAAAGGCGTACATTACCAATATTAGGTAGGTAGGTATCGGTACTGAGCTTAGCACAAACATGACAAATACAACAAAGACAACCTTACACGGAAAATATGTAGTTATTTGTTCCTAGTTTCTACCACAAAAACAAACGAAACGAAACAGCTTCACGACTTTGATCCCCAGGCACGGTAGATACCCTCAGATCTCTTCGTATCAACTCAAGATTCCCGCTCTTAGAATGTCCCTTACAAACATTGACGCCTCGTTGTTTCCTTTTTACGTACTCGTACGTTATGTACTCTAAGTTTCAAGTTTGTAGGTTGAGGAATACTATTTTTCATACCAACGTTTTCAACCCTTTTTACACCCTTAGAGGTTGAATTTTCAAAAATCCCTTAGTACACCTCTACGCTATAAGACTTACGTACTCCTCAAATTTCAAGTCTCTAGGACCAGCGGTTTAGGCTGTGCGTTGTCTATATGTCAGTCAGTCAGTCAGTCAGTCAGTCAGTCAGTCAGTCAGGACTTGGATTCTTATAGTATTAGAGATTGGTTTCATACAGAAACTGATTGCAACAAAGTTACGTAATCACCCTGCTGATAAACCATAAGTTTTAAGTAAGTCAATAATATTAGTTTTTTACCTATAGGTATAAACTAATAATAGTACTTATAATATTATGTATTTTGTATTACGATATTATGTATTCGACTTCAACGATAATATCGTGGAAGTCGAATACATAATATCGTTATCAGATTAATTTATAAAGTGCTCTCTCCTAGAATACTAGAACATATTGAATGTAGTCTGTAAAAGAGTAATTATACGATGGTAGTCTATGATTATACCTGCCTCAAAGTGCCCTTCTGGGTACGTGTTCTCGCCCAATAGCTACATATGCTAAACATAACATTACAAGAGTTGTAGAGCTCTTTGTGAAGGGCTCGTCCGGGAAAATACTACCACCACGCCTTTTTCTGCCGCCAAGCAGCGATGCTGTGTTTCGGTTTAAAGAGTCTGGTTGCCGGTGAAATTTCAGGCACATGAGGCTTAACATCTGTATGCCTCAAGTTGGTGGACGCAGGGTAGTGCATCGTAGGGCATGTTCCTATCGTGCGTGACCTACGAGATAATGCTTTGTTATAGGTGATGGTTACCACTTAACATCATTTGGGCCATCTGCTTGTTCCATCAGCTAGTTGTATAAAAAAACATATAACAGATGTATGTACATGTTGGCAATAAATAAATCTAAATCTGTAATACCACCCATTGTACCTTACTATTTTATTATTCGAGCACCTCTACATTTCCACATTTTCATACATTTATTTGTGGTCACCAGACTTGAAGCAACCCTTCGTTATCCTCCTCGTTGTTTAAACAAGTCAATGTGTATAACTCCAATATTTATGGACGCACACAAACAGCGCCGTGCTATGCGTGGCTTGTTGACATTCGATTAAAGGGTCTATTGTCTATTGTCGGGGCTTCACCCGCGTTCATAATTCAGCCCCAATTGTGTTCCTGTGTTTTATTCAGATTAGTTACGCGGTTATACAACACAACAGTAGCTAAAACTAAGTTAATTGTTAGTTGGTCTCACATTATTAACGAATTTCAGTTTTCATTGTAATATTTGAACATTGGTTCTTGTGCCTCACGACTTTGATCTTCAGGCAACGTAGATCTCCAAAGATCTCTTAGTACCAATCTCTTAGTAATAATTATTATTAGTGCTGTGGGGAAAGTCAACCAATATTTATTTATTAGAATTCTATGATATTTACTTTAAATTAACAAATTGAATGCATTCAATTAATTGAATTTTGACTTTTGTTTGTGTTATGCGTTAGCATATCGCAGCGATAATGGACCTTATTCTGTTGCTGTTAGGGATACGATACGTTTACGCGACTATCGTCAATTTATTTATTTTTATTTTCAAATCGTTCGTCGTCAGATTCGTTCGTGACTAACCCACAGCTGACAAACATTCACATTTAGCAGTAGTTGGTATTCCACACGTGACACCCATTACCGCTTCTTCTTTTTCTGCCACGGTTCTTGCATCGTTTTTAATCAGCTAAAATAAATATCTCAAGCCATTTTTTATATGTCTGACAACCATCAAACAATTTATGTCAATATTGAAGTTATTAAATCACTACAAAAAGACTGGCTGATACCGTTCATAGAAACCGAAGCTTGAAGCTTTAACGTTTTTGGTTTGAGTGATAATTCACATGAGCCGAGCCGGCAACGGGTTATTGTGTTTCAATATCGGTCCATAGGGCAAGTTGAGGCGGTTAGACATGTTTGCAAAATATGAATAAGCCTAACTTTCACAATCTGAGACAAAAACATACTTAATCTACTGCTTGATACAGATTTTGCTAGAAAAGGCAGATAAAGGACGAAAACAGAATAGGGTAAGGATCTTACTGACTGAGACACTACTTTGTCACTTTAAAAATTGGCAGCAATAATTACGCTATAATAACACTGCACTAGTTTTCTGTGACACCTGTAAAGTAAAAATGCAAAAAGAAACGACGTAATTTTAAAAAGGTTACCTTAGTAGTAGGGGAGCCCAAGAGGGGATTTCGGGATTTCCTCGAGCGCGTCAGATTAATATACAGGGGGATACCTTGTACCTGGTTAAGAACCTCCACCAAATATGAGCCCCATATATAAAGCCGCCCGTTTAGGATAAAGGATCAGATTAGTAAAAAAAAATTGATCATCAGAAAATCTCGAGCGCGTCAGATTAAGTTAGGGTGAGTTAATTACATGCTAAAAAGTGTATATTCCACTAATCTGACAATTTGAGAGTGACGTAAAGAAACGGGAGGGCTACAAAGTTGTAAAACAAAAACGTCATCTCGACATTCTCGGGCGTGGCTGTTTTTTTTTTTATTTTGAAGTAAATAATTCAAAGATAACGAAAAATATATAATCTAACGATTTCCACAAGCCGAAGTATTTTCGTGCCATGAAATCGAGCCAGAAGAAGAAGATGATGACTAATTAATCAATTAATTGTACATAACAAAATATTTTTTTGCATATTTTTTTAAATTGTTTTCTTATAAATACAAGTATTCTACTTAACAAACTTATACTTTTTATTTGCATGCTATTTCCTGAGCTTTTCAATTAATTAAGTTGAATGGTTTAAAAAATCAAAATGAAAAAAAAAATTTTTTTTGTCAGATTAGGCGAATCCTTCTAGATAATCGTCAGATTATGAGACAGCACGTCTAGGACATAAAGATGAACCATATATATCTTAATCTGACGCGCTTGAGTATTTCAAAATGGCGATTTTTTTTTGCATATTAAAATAATGGCTGCGAGTTTGCGTCACATCAAAATCGTCAGATTATTGAATGAGATTTTTTTTTTAGGTTCACATAACACCCCCTTAAAAAATCTGACGCGCTCGATATTTTTTTTTTTTTTTTCATTTTCAACCCTTAAGTACGACCACCCCCATCATGCAAACGATCAGATTAACATACGTATATTATTAAAAATACGTAGGACATTGGTGCTATCAATATCTGACGCGCTCGAGTATGTCCATGTAACGGTTTTTTTTTTACATTTTTGAAAATCTATAGCCGCTCCCCCCACCGATGAAAAGGTATACTTATATAAAAAAAAATTCTTCTTATCATCTAAGCTTTGCAACCCAATAGGTCTCTATGACGCTCGAGGAAATCCTCATTTAGCATCATGGCCTCCCCAACTATAGTTGGTTATCTTAGTGTCGGTGACTGTCTCACGGAAGTTTCACAGCCTTCACAGCTCAGTTAGTAGTAGCTCTGCCTTCTGTGCCATAGGCCGTGGGCTCGATCCCCACCGAGAACAAACATTTGTGTGGTGAACATAGATGTTTGTTCTCTGTCTGGGTGTTATATAATATTATAAGTATGTATTTACAAAAAAAAAGTATATATGTATATCAGCTATCTGGTACTCATATTACAAGCTTTGGCTTAGTTTGGGCACTAGATAGTGCTGTGTGGAAAGTCCTCCAATATTTATTTATTTCGTTTATAAGTATGTTTAACTAGCTTAGCTCTGATTTCACCATGCTGTGTTAGATTAACAAAGGATTAAAGGGCCGTTAAATATGTCAAAATCTACGCGTTTGACATCTAAGGTTAGATTTAACGGCCTATTAATTATTGATTAACAGAGGAGCATGTTGAAATCAGCTCTTAGGTATCTATGTTAAGTTTTTACTAGGCATTTATGTACTAGTAGAGCTTGATTCGGGCACTGTCGGTTTGAAGAACGTGGTTGCCGGTGAAATAACAGGTACATGAGGCTTAACATCTATATGCCTCAAGTTGATGAACGCCTCGTAGCACTTTCCTATCGTGCGTGTCTTGCGAAGCAATGCATTGTTATGGGTGATGGTTACTTCCACCAGGTAACCCATTTGCTTATTCCATCAGCCAGTTATATAAAAAACTAAACAAATTATTGCGAACATACCATAATTATGCTGACCGATTTCAGTAACTTCGTCCAATGTTGTTTTAGTGCTGGTGAATAGGAAGTGTATTGGGAATTTGGGAGCATTAAAGTATTGTTGTACTGCCGATGCCGTTATCCCAGTCCCCGCACAGCTCCTGGCTCGCAATATTCGTTTTGATTGATTGACGACCGCTGTATCGAACAAAAGGCTATCCATCGCGGCCAAAAGTGTTTTATTTGCAAACCAATTGGCTAAAACGGTATCATCATCATTTTATCTAGTTTAAGGAAAATTACAGAAACAGCTACGACTTTGATCCTCAGTAACGGTAGATATTTCTACAGATCTCTTATACCAAGTACCTATTGGAGGTTTTTATAAGATATTTGAATAGGGTAGTCAGAGGTCCGTCCAAACATCACATTTAAATAAATATTGGTGGACATTCCACACAGATTTATTAAACAATTAAAAAACCGGACTGCACGCTCTAACGGGGTTTTTTTATAAATATTTTATTTTAAGACTTGTCGAGGCCTATAAATATTTTTAGGTATGTAGGATTTAAGATGAGTGATTTCGTGTGAGTGTTCGTGAGTGATGCGTTCCAATTTTTCCATAGATTGGTGGTTTAACAACTTCCAAGGATAAAAGGAGCGAATAGCTAAACCGGCAAGCGACCTAACTCCTTATGTGGGCCTTCCACATAAGTCTGGCTCTTAGCAAAGATATGCTTGCAGAGGTCACCAACGGCTCTGTCCAACGTTGTCAGTAACCTGGAGCTTGCGTCTTTCCACGGGTCATTCGTTTTTTCGAAGCTCGATTTCTTTTATAGTAGTTTTTTTTAATAGCTTCTTCTTCTTGTCGTGTCACTAGTTTCTTTCGAAACAGTGTGGTGAAAGGATTTTAAGTGCGCCTCAAGAGTCTCCTTTCGAGCCTTCCTTTCCTTTTAATAGCTGAAATGGCGAGTGACTTGATATCCGATTAGTTTTGATCGAGCTTTCAGAAATCGGCCGTAAAAGTAATATCAGTCATTCAGAAAAAGATTCAAAAAATCTTTTTTTATTTTAATTTTAATTGAGTTCTCGCCAGTTTTGTCATAATATGTTAGAAAATTTCTACATTTCAACCAAAATACAGCAAACATAACTGACAAACAACAGACATTTTATAATGTCCCTAAAGTTACTAATCTTTATAAATAAATAAATATAAATATTGGTGGACTTTCCACACAGCACTATCTAGCCCCAAACTAAGCCAAAGCTTGTAATATGGGAACCAGATAGCTGATATAATACACATATACTTTTTTTGTAAATATATACTTATAATATATAATAACAGCCAGACAGAGAACAAACATATATAATATGTTCGTAACACAAATGTTTGTTCTCGGTTGGGATCGAACCCACGGCCTACGGCGCAGAAGGCAGAGCTACTACCAACTGAGCTGCGAAGGCTGTCCGTTATGATTTTTATTGCGATAAGTTTAAGTAAACACTATTATAAAAAAAAAAATATGTAAAACAATAGAATAACAGTTACTAGTTATGGTATATATACCAGGATTTTAGTCCAATCAGCGTTACTAGCGAACCCAGAAAGCGCTCTTTAGCAACAAACGCAAGGGAACCACGTAGGTAACTGGAACCCAAACCTCGTCCGTAAGCCTGGGTACGACTCGGACTCGACGCCAATCCCAGTTCAAATTTCCTGCCCTGAGCAGAGTCTGTCGCGGATGTCCTCAGTAAAAAGGAATGCGAAATAGTAATGAAAACGGAAGGTAGACAACAGAACACCTCAATGGATAATATTACCTGGTGGTATTGGGCTCAGTTTGCTCATTTTTATCACTTTAGAATAGAATAGAATAGAATATTTTTTATTCGACACACAAACACGGGTACAGCATCACATATTAGGTAGCAAGAAAAACAAGAAGAAGAAAAAACTGCTTATCATTGCAGGTAGGTAT
The DNA here is from genome assembly GCA_932294275.1 of Chloroclysta siterata. Taxonomy (NCBI): domain Eukaryota; kingdom Metazoa; phylum Arthropoda; class Insecta; order Lepidoptera; family Geometridae; genus Chloroclysta; species Chloroclysta siterata. The sequence goes on from OW028588.1 coordinate 15,914,927, forward strand.
ATAGTAGGTAGGTAACATGTAATACTTATAGGAAGAAACATTTAAAAACACAAAAAACAACAATGCAAGGTTTCCTATACCTAAGCTAAACCTATAGTAGGTACCTACTATGGATGCCACTTTGGGGTTACCAACCATCTCAATATTTATTTTTTTATACTTTTGGTATCTCGTAATTTCTTCAACACGGCTTTATCGATTTGCATGCAGTTTTTTCTAAACTAGTTGTATGACTTTAGAGAAGGTTTTATAATATATTTTAGTATCACACATGGCCTAAGTCGCTAAAGTGACCTAACGAATTTTGCGTCTTGGTTTAGTCTTTGTGGATTTACTATATACCTCTATTATTAGGTATTATTAGTTTGAGGCGTAGCGTGTGCTGTCTTATAAATTTGATTATGTTTACCTTTTTCGGTATGCCTACGCCTCACTAAACTTCAATAATATATTATATTATTATATTGTAAAAGGATCATACAAAAGAACTCTAGGAACCAAGCCGTAAGTTTGTTGCCTGTTCTTCTAGGCTTTGGTCGCGTGGAACTGGCACCTAGAGTCACCTAGCTTTAAGACGTTTCAAAGTGATCCTTGTGATTTTATTGAATAAATACATTTTGACTTTGACTTTGACTTTGACTTATCAAAAACAAATATCAAATACCTTGATTTTGATCCCCATATTGCTATAACTGTGAATATATTATTTTTAATGTGAGAGAATATATTGCTCCTGTTTTCCTGTTCACCTAACTTTTTTAATACTTTTTGTATTTAAAAACACTTGGAAAGTTGAAACAAATCTTTTAATACCTCAATCATCAAAATCCATCCAGCCGTTTGGGTGCTATGTCGTAATAATGAAAATATTTAAGGATAGATACATACATATATACACGCTAAAACATAACCCGGTGGCCTTCGGCACTCGGGTACAGAGTAATAAACCGAAGAATATTATCGTTAGCAAACTGATAAAAATTATTGATGACACTCGTCAAAGTCAAAGTCGAAAGGTATTCAGTAAAACCACAAAGATCACTTTGAAACGTCCTAAAACTACGTGAATCTAGGTACCAGTTCCACGCGACCAAATCGGCGGTCAACCAACAGACACACATTCACATGTACCTACCTACTTTTATATGCTTATTGATATGGATTTCAGTGTAATTGTTCCAAAAACAGCAATAAGCGCGGTCATCAATCGAGCCGGCCGAATGGCGTCCCTTGCAATTTGTCATCGGGGCGCGATGACAGACCGTCCGAGGAATTTCATGATTTATTGAATGCATGTGACGTATTGCACCGGCTCGTGACAGATGAGCTTGCATCTCTCGTGATGCGCTTTAGGTTTATTTAGACAAATTACTTCCAGCCTTAGATAGATGGACAGAAAACTCTTTATTGCACAAGGATATTAATAGGTACATCAAAAACAAAAATAAAGTTCAAAAGTTTCAGTGAAGTATAATGGTCGGTATCGCTGAGAGCGAACTCTTCCAGACCACCTTTAGATGGATAGGATTTCACTTCTTTATCCTACTGATTCGTGTGCCTCAATATAAAACACGTTAAAGCCTCTCACGTCCGTTTCATAGGTGAAAAAATTCTGGTACAAAATAAAAAATCCAGATCAAATCGGTCTTTATTAAGTTCTATGACAAGGATCACTTTAAAACCTAGCGACTGACTCTGGAACTGACAATAAAAAAACAACACTAATTAGGTGTTGTCAGTAATCGTCACACAATTTTACCAACATTTTGTCCATCGTAAAAAAACTGACAACCTCAAAGCGTATGAAGTAAGCTTAAATATTAATATGAAGTATTAATTTCTGTGTTGCTCCTTCGATACTTTATATAATTTGATATAATTATCTTTTTGCAATTTAGTATGTTAATGGACTATAATAGGATAATAAATAAATGACTACGTGTGGAAAAATAAAAAAATGTTTAGCAGAAAATAGTGAGAAAATTACGATAGGTGGTAATTTAGAATAGATTACTCTATAATTTGTTGCTTGATTGTCTTTTATGCGAAAAATGCTTCAATATGAAGTGACATTTTACTGGCATTCAATGTAGAACGTTCCAAGATGGAGCTTAAAACAGACATTGACGTGGAAAATAAAAAAAAAAAGTTTCAAGATTTCAACGACACGTATCCACTCTGTGCTATTTCCCTCGTGTTTGCTTTCGTCTACCCGAACAGAACAAATGCATTTAAAAGATTTCTCCTAATAACGTTCATCATAGCTGCTAATGGTGGACAACTCTTCTTTTTCTTCACTTATACCTTCAAGTGTTTATACACTTTGGATATCTACAACTTCTCCAGGAACATGACATTGGGCGTCGTTTTAGTTTTGTTCTTCTTCAAAACCTATTACGTGATTTATGCCACACAAAAGTTTGCACCCTTCCTGCATCGGATGTCTACAGATCTTTTGAAAGGAAACGATTTGACAGAAGACTATCAGGAAATTTATGAAGATCACATCAAACAGTGTAAAGTTGCGGAGAATTCCTGGTTATGGATTCCGACGTTTTTGAGCTTTCTGTTCCCGGTCTACGCTGGGATTTGCATGTCAATCGAAAGCATGCAGACCGATGATTATAAGCGACTGATGGTGCACGATATGGAAATGATATTCTTTGAAGACGTTCAAGATGATTGGCCGTTTTTCCACTGCTACTTCGCCTACAATTGCTGCCAGTGCGTGGTGCTTGTGCCGAATTACTGCGGTTTTGACGGTTCGTTTTGTATTGCAACAACACATTTGCGGATGAAGTTAAAATTGATGACGCATAAACTTGAGAGAGCATATCAAGATGCGAGAACTCCAGGCGAACTGAAAGCATTCGTAGTTGAGGCTGTGAAGGACCACCAGGACGCCCTGGAGTTCTATGATAAGCTGCAGGATCTGTACGGCCCGTGGTTGTTTGCTGTGTTCATGCTGACGTCTTTCATGATATCATTCAACTTGTATTCTATTTATCTTCTGCAGCGATTGGAGCCGAAGTTCACAATGTTTGGGATATTTGGCGTGCTCCATATCTACTGGCCCTGCAACTACGCCAGCATCTTAGCTGAGGTAAAGTCTAATATCTTGTGAATATAAAAAAATCAACCAAATTCATGAACACTGAAAATAATAAAGTAGGAAAGTAAGTGAGAGCTTTTTCAGTCTTAATTATTTTAATTCTTTTTCTTAAACTTTGAAAATGTAATCGATTTTGTAGTTATTGCACGGACAATGTAATTTTACAGACGTTTTAGAGTTATACAAATAAATTTATACCAAATAAATAAATAATCATTGAGATCGGTTTACAATTGGGGGATATAACGTGCATGTTAAGAAAAGTTTCTAAACATAAAATAATGTTTTGATATGGCTATTTATTATTTGCCAATTTTAATATTATTTACGTCCTTATACAGGACAGTAGGCTGTCTTATTGCAGGGCGCGATTTATTCCAACTGTATCCATTTTTAGGATGTTGAACAAAGTGATAAGACATTTTTGTGTGAAGACACATTTTTTTTTCTTCAGGTTGGTGACGGAATAAGTACTGAAATCTACGCCGTCCCGTGGGAAACCAGTAAGCACCCCGAGGTGACTAGGATGCTCGTCTTCATGATCGCCAGGGCCCAGAAGACGCTCATCATCACTGGATGGATCGTCACCTTCAATATGGACCTGTTCAAGTCCATTCTACAAACATCATATTCATTCTTTACGCTTATCACAGCTTAAACACAGCACATAGCTTAGCTCTGATTAATTGTAAATTCGTATTAATTATTATCATTATTGATAAGTTTTGTCCTATAAATTGATTAACCTATTTTTTATTTTATTTTTGTTTTTGAATGTTTAATAGTAACTTTGAAGTGTACCTTCTTCATAATTCGTGTAATTGGTTTCCAACCCTTTTTAGTTTTACTAATAAATCAGAGTGCACCATACCGCATATTCCTATAATTGATTGAGTGAGCGAAGCGAACGAAAATCTTCTTTTCGTGTTTTTTCGTTTTTAGTTCGCTTATTTGGCATCTATGTATGTTTGTCGGGCCATAACTTTAGAACTGTTGATCCGATTTGCTTGAAGTTTGGTAAGTCAATAGCTTGTACTTGAGAAAATTACTCGTAAGGTATTAGTGAAATCGAATAACGAGTTATTAAGAAATGGGGTTTTTTAAGAGGGCAAAAATTAATAAAGTTACACAAAAAATCAAGTTACATGTCATATGAAAGTTGTTCGGACATTCCAAAACCATTTTTATTTTTATTCTAGGACGTGTGTTTGATTTTTGAGATACAATTGGTTACCCTAAGTAGGTTATGAGGTAGTCAGAGGCCATATATCGTGTTTGGTATCAATGTAAGACGAGCGGACATCACGAAATCTACGTTTGGGGCGAACCACCAGTTATAACATAATCACCTATAGGTGATAACACTTAGCAATAGATGGACCATCCACTTGTTCGATGAGGATGTAATAAAAAAACAATTCCTCCTTTGCACAAAGTCAATGACAATGATAATATTGTAATATTTTATTTTATAAAATAAATATTGTTGGGACATTCCACATAATCACTATCTATCTGTACTAAGGGAACCATATAGTCGAAGTAATACTTATACATAAATACCATACCTAATACTCGATATATCACCATATAAGAGTAGTAGAGCTCTTTGTGAAGGGCTCGTCCGGGGAAGTAGTACGCAAGGCAAAGCATCGTAGGGCACGTTCCTATCGAGCGTGACTTACGATGCAATGCTTTGTTATAGGTGATGGTAAGTATATAAAAAAAATCCACAGATGGACCAAACGTATAGACGTTTGGTCCATCTGTGGATTTTTTTAATTTTGACTACCCCCCTTAGTCGTCCTCAAAACCTATGTTTTAGTCAGTATGTTGGGGGGTAGTCAGAGGTACAAATAATTATTAAAATTAAAACATCTCCAATACGATTTGATAAAGCTGTTAATATTCCAAACATAACATTATGGCACATATACACATTTTGAAGAAGGCTAATACAAAACAAAAACCATGTTTGTAACATCTAAGTAAATACAATCGACCCCAATCGGTGATGTCTGTCAACAAAACAAGTTAAAAGGAAATATCAGGGAACTCGCATTAGCGCGCGAAAGTGAAGCGACATCACTTACTTCACACTTCCATTCATTATACCGACTCATAGCGAGTTTCTTTGAGCCGACATGTGGCTTGAATTTTCTTTAAACGCTTCACGACAACTTTACTTACGTCCTTCCATCCAGCACTCTTATTGCAAAGCAGGAGAGTTCAAAATTATCGGTTGTGAATCATTGTTTTGGGTTCTTCGGCTGGTTGCATAGCGCAGGCGTAGTATTCATTGCAGCTTGGGATGCTAAGAGGTCTGGCACGGTTGCCGGCAACTGTTGGCAGCGTGATATTGACAGTCCATAACCGACCTCGGTACGGGAAGGACCTCTTGTTGCCTTTCGCTCTCGCCGCTTACGAGATCGCGTCATTTCGGGTGTAAGTTTAGAAATAAATACAGTGTGTCTTTAGCTGTCTAAGATGTGCTGTGCTTTCTGGTAAGATAATTTTCGAGGTAAGCTTGAGTTCAGGAACATAATTTAATTTCAAGGAATCTTGTAAAATTGTTTTTAGAGTCTTAGAATTAAGTATGTAATATTATGACTTGGGTTATATTATTTTGGTTCGTGTGACGAAAGAGCCTATAATAGATACGGAGATACCTACTTTACTTATAATTCTTCGTTTAGATACTTTTAGTCGGCATTTTTGCTATCGGATACCAAAGAACACTGCTGGTCTGTACTATCAGGGGCTGCTAGCACTGACCAGCAGTGTTAGGCCCCGCTTTCCGATTCCGCACCGATAAGTTTTCTGTTCAAAAATTGAAGAACAAAATGCCAGTAATCTCAAACGGTGAAGGAAAACATCGTGAAGAAACCGGCATGTCGTAGAACCTAAAAAGTTCGAAAACATATGTCGAATGCGCGTTAACCACCTGTTTTGAACAACAATGATGATGGAGCTATCGGATCAGTCAGACATGTTATCCATTGTATAACTTAAAAAAAATTATGAGTTACATAATCGAATAATTATGAAGTAATGATGATCATGACAGCCTTCATAGCTCAGTTGGTAGTAGCTCTGCCTTCTGTGCCGTAGGCCGTGGGTTCGATCCCCACCGAGAACAAATATTTGTGTGCTGAACACAGATGTTTGTTCTGTCTGGGTGTTATATAATATTATAAATATATATTTACAAAAAAAAAAGTATATAAGTAGTATAACAGCTATCTGGTTCCCATATCACAAGCTTTGGCTTAGTTTGGGGCGAGATAGTGCTGTGTGGAATGTTTATTTATTTATTTATTTATTTATGATAAAGTTTAAGTGGAAGGTCCATAGTAGGTACGATATACAACGTCATACGTCATAAAACGTCAATAAAACGTCATAAAACATTATACCCCTATAACCCCGGAAGCAGGGTATTCTACAGGTCACGGCGAACAACTATTGCTACAAGACTTTTGAAATTTCAAAGTTTTTCATTCATGAAATGCCTCTTAAACTTTCCGCAAAAATGAAAAAAATACAACATGACGCAGCCCTATTTACAACTGTTTTTTGACCTTTAATTGTGGAATGTAGGCCGTTGATAAAATAGGTAACAGAACTGCCACTAATTAGTAACCGCAAATAGCGTATTTAATGTACCAAGGTCACGTACACATTATCAGGATTGTTGCTCTCTGAGACAATATTAATTTTACTTTATATGGGAATTTCGAAAACTAAGTATTCGAACTTAGAACACGTCAAAGTACTCCAGTGCTTGGTCTGATCACTTGGGCTTTGGTCTTATACTGTTACACGTTGTGTATCTATTGCACTGACTACTTACTACGTAAACTATACTATACTATATATACTATACTAGGGCAATAGGGCATTTTTATGAAAAAATATACTTATTATTTCAAGTATACGAAATAAATAATTAATAATAAAAAATTTATAGAGTTGTTGCAAATATTTAAAATGGCAATTATTGCCGTTGATTAAAAAAACAGCGGCCTACCTGACGTTGAGCGGAAAAATACTATGCATAAATTAGCTCGTTTGTCTGTTCTCGTTTGTCTGCTCAAAAGTTTATGTGCACAATGCCAGTACTCTCGAACGGTGAAGGAAAACATCGTGAGGAAACCGGCATGTCGTAGAACCTAAAAAGTTCTATAACATGTGTCAAGTGCTCTAAAGGAGCCCTTGAGGCTCACTTAAAATCCTTTCACCACACTGTTTCGAAAGAAACTAGTGACACGACAAGAGAGAGAGTGATATGCACTTTTACCACGTCATTAAAAGCAATAAATTATTTTAGTCATTCAAAATTATTTTTGTTCAACAAGCACTCCGAAATTCATTGAATCCCTTTATTCTCGATGAGCGCAAGTTTGGAGACACTTCAAAGTTTTCTAATTAGGCAAATTAGACTTGTTGATTTTGTTCTTGCTTCTACAAAAAAGGAAGTTGAGAGAATTTCCACTGCTGGTGCCCGCGGCGTCTGTATACAAGTTTTCACTTTGCCACTTACAGTTTCTGAATCCCAGATTTCGTTTGAAGCACAAACCTTTACTTTTTTTTTTTTCCTTTTTATTTATTATTCAAAGGCTTACCTACCTGAGGCTAGAAGACTTTGATGTCAGTTTATGTAGTTGAACTTATTGTTTTCAATTAAAAAGGGGATGTGATGGGAAGGAGACAGCATTCTCAAATCAGTTGGTAGTAACTCTACTTTCTGTGCCGTAGGCCGTGGTTTCGATCCCCACCGAGAACAAACATTTGTGTGATGTACATAGATTTTTGTTCTCTGTTTGGGTGTTATATAATATTATAAATGTGTATGTATTGTATGTATATATATTACAAGCTTTGGCTTAACTTGGCGGGATAGTGCTGTGTGGAATGTCCACCAATATTTATTTATGTTTATCGGGGGCTTGATTATATACCGATGTTTGGACGTATCTGAATGAGCCGTTAATGTAGGCCCTACCTCACTGGGACGCCATGGCGACAGTACAACGAATTCAAACTACTCATTATGTATTCAAAGTCAAAGTTCAAGTATATTTATTCAAAGAATTACGAGTTAAATGAGATGTCAAATATTACAGTTTCACAAATAAATTAATAAAATATATAAACAGTTTATATAACTGATCACACTTTGGGCTAACACCTCAAGTAATGTTGGTTTAAACACCACCGAAATTACACAAAATAACTCCAAACCAATTCAAATGCTTTTCTTTATTTCAAAATAACTTTAAAATTAAAATGAAAAACTTTGCTTCTAAAGATGAGAGAAAACGAATCCTTGCACGTCCTTACCCTCCTTAGTTACTGGTTTGGTAACGCTTTTTAAAATTGCACTTTTTGAATGGAAATAATTTATTTGGAATGACGAGTATGACGAATTTCACTTTTGTGTTTGGTTAAGGGAACAACGGGATAGTATGGTACGGCACCGACTTGCGAGGCAATCAATGCTTAGTGACTACCACTTAACATCAGGTGGGCCATCTGCTTGTTCCATCAGCAAGTCGTATTAAATAAGTTTTGGACGTTCTTAGATACTATATATAGATACCTATAAAGATTGAGAATCGGCATGTCGTAGAACCTAAAAAGTTCTATAACATGTGTCAAGTGCTCGAAAGGAGCCTCTTGAGGCGCACTTAAAATCCTTTCACCACATTGTTTCGAAAGAAACTAGTGACACTACAAGAGAGAGAAGTCGTGAAGCTTTAAGTTTCCGTTTTTCAGCGTAAATTTTCGTCACCCAATTTACAGAGCGATGTAAAGCCTATGGAACACAATTTTTTAATGTAGTAGGCTTGTGTAGCACCACAACTACCCTGACAGCATGTTAAGGCGATGACAACTGCCAATGTACCTCTTGCTCACTACTACAACTTTTTGAAAGATATAAATTCACTGAACTTATGAAAAATCACATTGCACACAGTCAAGTGTAATGTTTTGATTATTGTTAATAGCTACATTTGTTATTCTGATGATGATGATGATGATTAGTTATTATGATATCTGAGTAAAATTAATTTTAATTTAGCAAAAATATAATTTTGATCCAAACAAGTTTTCTTTCGAAAAAGTTTGCATAAGTACGAAAACTATTCAAGCAAACTTTTTTGATAAATAAGTTCAGTAATTTTATATCTTTCAAAATGTTGAACCTTGCGAGCGAGAGCATTATACACATACATTTTATTTATATAAAATTTCTTAGCTAATGACTGGATTCAAACTCGAATGAATGGATTATACATCAATCTACACTAATATTATAAAGAGAAAAGATTTGTATTTTTGTTGTTTTGTTGTTTTGTATGTAACGAATAGGCTCAAAAACTACTGGTCCGATTTCAAAAATTCTTTCATCATTAGAATGCTACATTATCCCTGAGTAACATAGGCTATATTATATTTTCAAAAAAATCAGGGATCCTTACTAAAACTCTAATAATGTAACCCAAGGTGGAAAAAGAAAACCTTACATCGCGTGCGCTGCGAAAACTATTGATGATAGAACAAAATAATGTACTACGATTTTGTAGAACACGTCACCATCTACAAAAAATGTCGCGACAGCATATGTGTAACTATTATAGTTATGTCACAATAAGTGTTCTTTAATATAAAAAATTAATTGAAATGCCGCCGCCAGAAAAGGGTCTTTATTTGTACCTTGGTATTAATCCTTATCCAAATAAAACATTTCATAATTAAGACGGTTTCAATACCTATAGATTACTTCTTAAATTTTTCAAATCGGACATTCCATTCAAAAGATATGACGAAATTAAAAATGTTAACGGGTCCACGGGTCACGCTCGGGGTGCGATTTCATTCACTCAAGGAGAAGCGCGTGCAAGTATGAAATAAGTAGACGCGAGGCTCGAACCCACGGTCTAAGTTTATCCTAAAATGTTCAAAAAATTTATGACCACCCATGCGAAGCTGGGACAGGCCGCTAGTAATGTATAAAGTATTGGCTAGGTATATTATCTAATCTACGTTATAACAAACAATACCTTTACCACTAACCGAACAATGGCGGCTGACCTTTTTCATAATAACGTATCTACGTAAACACTTTGGGCACAGTACATACATATATTTGCTAAAGCAGTAGTCTGACTAGTTACGTGTTTTTGAATTAAATGCCTACTGTCAGTTAGACGGCAAAGGTTACCTACCGCTGCATTCGACGTAGAACCTTAGTTTTTTCGTTCAAATCAGGATATCTCATAATACATACACCTTAATTCTAAATGCTCAAACTTTTGCTAATACCTCTTTCGCTTCCTTAAATACCAAAGAAATTATACGACAAAATTCAAAATAAAACTTTTTTTTTTTTTTTTACAAATGTTTTTATTGTTTCAAAAGAGACATAAAATATTCCAACGATGAAATCTCCTTTTAAGTAAGAAATACTTGTCATAGAAAACTAGATAAACAATTCATATAAAAAAGTTATGATACTCCAAGATGACAGAAAACATCAGAAATTACACGGCGAATCTCAATGACACGCGTTACTATTAGCCTGTTTGCACTTTTAGCTCACTGTATGAAATTCATTACGTCACTGGTTTCGGGAGTTGGTTTGAAATCGAACTTACTGTCTATCTTCTGTATTTCTGTCGTCTTTACTTTGGGCGTCTATTTTGTGGCTTAAATGGAAGGTATTTTCGTTACCCATTGAATGATCCTTTTCTAATAAATTTCATCTTGTTATACCGTACACTGAATGAGTGAGTGAGTGAGTATATTTGCTCCCTCTTACTCATGCACGTATGTGGCAGTATTATAATCGTTGTTTGGTTCCAAAGGTACATGTTTCGTTTAGTTTGAGTTAAGTTTTTATAAGTTTTTTTCTTTTTTAATAAGTTGACTGAGGACATTCGAAATTTACATTTTAAAGAGTTTAGAGCGAAATTATGGGCATTTCTATTGTTAAAATCTTTTTAAAGAAAGAAAGAAAAAGCATTTATTTCAGACACACACACACACAAATACAACACGAGCATTTTTATACTATTGACGAATCCTTGGCTGATGATTTTAGCATGTAAACGGTTTTTATTTGATTGTGTCTGTGTAGGTACGATTATGTACAAATATTTATGTGTATTTGTTTGTCTTAGGCACTCTTTTTTAAAATGAATTTTCTGAGTGTACAAAATGTATCAAAATGGAATAAAATAAATTGAATTGAATTTGAGTCTAGATTACAATCCTTCTTCATGCTAAAATTTAATGCGGCAGTCAGATCAGATCAGGATGCAACTTAGAACAAATATAAGTCGTAACCCAGTCGTAAAAGTACCCTTATTAGACTAGTTTTTGTCCCGAAAAAATACAGGGAGCGATACAAAACCTTTAATTTTTTTTCGTTGCAGAGGTGTTTTTACTCTGTGGATGAATTTATGATCCTTAAGCATAACATTTAACTACTTATGCATAAATATTGTAATGTAAATAAAATTCCTCTTATTTTATTTTGAATTTAATTTAATGTAAAGTTTTATGCATGTTATTTTTTTATATATTTAGAGGTGCATTATGAATAGATGACATATTCTTATTAGATTAAAAAAAATATTGTGTTTCTTAATAAAATTGATATTTATATATAATTTGTAAAATAATTGTGACAGATTAAATAATGAAATGTCATGACAGGCAAAAACGAGTTCACTATTTTTAATACACTTCATTTTCTATCACTTTTCTGTTTCATTAACTAAAGTTCCGTTGTATGCGAGTGTATCGTCGCGCCGCGCCGTACCGATCTCACAACGAATTTCAATTGTAATCAAGTATTTCGAGGGTTGCCACGTCTGAGTAAACAAGATAAAGGCCCCGATGTGTACGCTCGTAAACGTGTAATTCTAAGCTGGCAACCCTACGGTGTGCGGTGTGCAAATGATGAGTGAAAATTGTGAAGTGCTTACACACTTGCAATTTACTGCGAAGGTGGCCTATAGCGTTCACATCCCATCGCTCAATGTTCTTTGGAGAAATAACGCTGTACGAAAGTTGTTGACGTCATTATGTTTTTTTTATTGCAGGTGTCGTATCATCGAAAATTGCCGTAAAAAGCTCTTTCTATTTTATTTTTATTTAAATTTAACTAACATCGATTCAGTGATATTAAGTTTTTTACACTTATTACTAGGAATTGTGTCCTAAGCAGTTTTGACTATATGGCTTGGGGTCTTTTTAGCAATACGATAATCAGGGTCTAACCTGTTCAAAAATGAAACTTTAGAAACTTTGTTTAGCATTTTTCTCAATAGACCCCCTCTTCTGAACTTGGCTGAGAAACAGCCGCGTGTCGAGGATATTTAAAGAGTCACGTATGGAATACTAACTACTACAAAATGTGGGTTTGCGCTAAATGTAATGTTTGGACATACCTCTGAATACCCCCTTAGACATCCTCAACGAATCTGAAGTTCGTATTTGGTACCAAGAAATCTGAGAGGATATCTACCATGCCTGGGAATCAAAGTCGTGAAGCTGTTTCTGTATTTTTCACCGTAACTTTAAAAAGCAAAAGTGATTGTAACAGGTCAATACCACAAGAAGTCTAAGTAGCTGCTTAGACCGTATCGACCTTCAGCTACCGATACCGACGGCCGTAAACCTGGACCTAATTTTACTTTACACACGTTAGAACGAACTCTTAGCAAAGCTTATAATACACGCTTATAACAATAATGATTATAAGTACTAAAGTTTCATTTGATGTTTATGACATAATCATGCTTCAGCTTCACAAATTTGAAGATAACTTTTTTTAATACTCCTTACTAATGGAACAAGCAGATGCCCCACCTGATGTTAAGTGTTAAGTGGTAACCATCATCTATAACAGAGCATTGCATCGTAAGTCACGCACTACGTGCCCTACGTTATCATTATGCACTACCCTGCGTTCATCCTGTAACTTCATCGGCAACCACACTCTTCTTGTGACCTGGAAAAGCATCAAGAAATGTTTTACATACGCGGCGGAAATTTTGACAACACATTCAAAATAATGAAGAGATTTTAAACGAAAGAGGGCTTTCGTACTATGAAAAATCAAATCATCTAGTTAATAAGTGAAAACCGTGTAAATTACCTTTTCAACCGAGATATTTTCGCTGGCAAGTGACTGAGCAATCTCAGCGTCCATTACGGCTGACGAGCGCTCCGAGCAAATTACTGCTTACTGCCGAACGTGTGGCGACAGCCTAAAAGCTTTATTTCATTGTTCCATGGGCATCATGGCTACGGCCAGGCTCTTTCGGGAAAGCGCTACTTGAAGCTGGTCGCTTTTAAAGAACTATGTTTGCAACGAGCGGCCATTTGTAATACAAAACAGTCAAATGAATAAACTATTATATACATATAATTATATCAACCTGTCACGTACGGAATACTGCTAAATGTGGGTGTGACTGACGCACCTCTGACTACCTCCTTTAGAGAAGAGTAGTGGGGCTCTTTGTGTTGGGCTCGTCTGGGAAAGTGTCACCATGCTTTTTTCTGCCGCCAAGTAGCTTTGCTGTGTTTCGACGAGTGTGGTTGCCGGTGAAATTACAGGCTTAATATCTGTATTCCTCAAGGTGATGGACTTGAGGCATACAGATGGAAGAAGTGCATCGTAGGGCAAGTTCTTATTGTGCGTGACTCACGAGGCAATGCTTTTTTTATAGATGGTGGTTACCACATCAGTGGGCCATCTGTTGGTTCCATCAGCTAGTTGTATAAAAAAATTACATCTTCAAATAATCTTGTCGGTTTCTTTTTCCTACTTTCCTCATTTCCGATTCTATCTCGTAGTGATTCCTAAACGTTAGTAAAAGTAAAACAAAACATAAAAACGAAGGTCATTTAAAAGTGGAAAAAGCATTTTAGATCAATACAGCTGTCCTTAATAGCATTTCATAGACCAGTTGAATAAGATAGATATACATTGATAAATTAAAATCTGTGAAAACTAGCCTTTCCTCCGGCTTGCACTGACTTTTATCATTATCAATAGAGAACCTATGCTTTAAAAACACAACCCAGTTGTTAAAACAACGCAAAGATAAGCAAAGTAAGTAATTTAATTTAATTTAATTTAGTGTAATTTATAATTTTAATATATAATAATTTTAAGAATTAATTTAAATTTAATTGTAACATTGTTAATTTTAGTATATTCATTAGTTTCACTCTGGTTAGCAGAGTGGAAATTTTAATGTTTTTCTTTAGTTTTTAAAATTTGTATTTAAAACAGCTCAGATGATTTCATACGAAATTATTATTTTTGAGTTGGTAATAAATGAAATAGTTGTTTTTTATTTAATAAATTTGCGCCATGATTAAAAAGATCAGGTAGGTAAAGTTACGAATGTTATAGTAAAATATTAATATGATGTATGAATGACTGTTGATAGAATGAATGATGATTATGAATGATTATTATTAAACGAAGATAAAATGTAAGGAATAATATTACATTATAGGTAGATATTATATGTTTATTAAAGGGTAGGAATATAAAAAAAAACAAGTTTATGTTGTTGCACAATCATAGCAACAGGGTAGTTTTAAGTTAGTGGCATTTCGAGACGCCAAATATAAAAAAAAAAGACAATTAAAGTATGAATGAATGAATGAAAATGCTTTAATGTACACCTTACAAACGAACAAAATAGGAAACGAATATTAACAACTATAGAGGTAGATATGTACAATGGGCGGTCTTATCGCTCGCAAAGTAGTAAAAGTTCAAACTTTTTATAAAAAACAATATCATTTTCCATTTGCTATACCAACTTTAAAAAACTCACTGAGTTCCTCTTTAGGGATCACTTAGCGTCATAGTAGGTATAAAAAATAATTTAAAAAAAAACTCTTATAATGGTTGTACTTTAGATATACATTGATAAAGGAGTTGTTTCATCAATGTATGGAGCCCGGGTTGGCTCTGTATACATTGTATATAAATACAGAATATAATATATATATAATCAACGCCTTCCAATCTCTTCTTGGACGTGGGTTTAAATTCCATCGGGTAAATATGTCTTTCTATTTCATAAATTAATGTTCGTATTCTGAAACGCTAAAGGAAAACGTCGAGGAAACCCGCGGATTAGTCTGCTCTGCACGTATTGACCATGAACTGTGGATTAGGCCGACTAGACTAAGATGACGTAATAGCTGCTAGGCAAGCTCATCGTAATTATCATCAGCCTGATGAAGTACACCGCTGGACAAAGGGATCTCCTACATATTATCAGAAACATAGATTCTGAGACTTCTCCATCGACCGACTTCCCGCGATCCTCACAATGTCGTCCGTCCATCGGATAGTAGGTCTCCCCACGCTTGGTCTTCTAGTTCCTGGTCACCATTCCAGCATGCCTTTTTTAGTTACTCGAGCTATGGTTGTATAGCTCGAGTAACTGTTCATTGTCATTTCAACTTACTAATTCTGCAAGCTAAGAAGATTACTTTGGTTTTTGGATTCCCAAATTTCTGATTCGATCACGTAGTGAAACTCTCAGTAAAGCTTTCTTCATAGTCCGTTGTGCGACATTAAATAAGTAAATGAGGCCATTAGTAGTAGAGCTCTTTGTGAAGGGCTCGTCCGAGGAAGTACCACCACGCCATTTTCTGCCGCCAAGCAGCGTTGCTGTATTTCAAGCAGGTTTGAAGACTGTGGTTGCCGGTGTATTTACAGGCACATCTATATGCCTCAAGTTGATAGACGCAGGGCAGTGCATCATTGGGAACGTTCCTGTTGTGCGTGACTTACGATGCTATGTCATTCAAACACACTAGTCCTTCGCCTAAAGCATTGAGGTTTCGTTTTGAGGCACATGAGTGAAAACTAGCTACAAACGCGGTATATACATAATTATATCATCTTCAATAGATGCATAGATAGATAGCGGCGATGGGCTTGCAATCTGTCACGTATGGACATCGAGCACATACGTGCTCTTTGTATGGAATACCAACTACTGCAAAATGTGGGTATATGCCAAATGTAATGTTTGCACGTACCTCTGACTACCCCCCTTAGACGTCCTCAAAGAATCTGGAGTTAGTGCTTGGTACTGAGAGATCTGAGGGGATATCTACCGTGCCTGGGGATCAAAGTCGTGAAGTTGTTTCAGGTTTCAGTTTCAATAGATGCAAAGGCTCGATTACCAAAACCGTGTAAAAGGATAGTAACACATTTTTTACTTTACTTTTGGCGTCATCATAAAATGAAGAGGGAGTTATATTTAGAACGTTTTCTCTTGTAATTCTATTTGATGTTTACTCTGTGGTCCATTATTTTTATGAGGTCGAATAAATTCCGCGAGGTTCGCTCACCGTTCCAGTTTATTTAACATCATTGGCAATTACAAAGATAACTGTGAATATTTTAATTTATGTTTGTTTGCCGTACTTGGAAATCAATTTTTATGTTTTTTCTTTTTAGCTTTTTAACTTGGTTGATTGCGTTTTTATTTTATATCTGTCAAAATATTGGAATGTGCGAGGGAGAATTAAATTAGCGGTTGTCTTTAGCTTAATAAATAAACAAATATTGGTGCACCTGTCACGTGTCAAATAGGTACCAACTGCGTCAAAATTATGCGCATGAGCCTCTTTCTTCGAATTTTGTTTAAATAAACGCTTCTTAAACATAAATTTAATGAAATAAATATATAGTACTAATCCGCTAATCTAATCTTATGTAAGTAAATCAAATGTAGACTTGAGTGTGCACCCTTCACTGCATCTGCAAACTCTGCATACTCTGCAAATTCTGTAACGTGAAAAAAGGTGTATTAGACACAACAAAAATACCACAAAAAATATAAAATACTTAACAAGACTTCGACACGTGTTTCGCCTCTCTACGAAGCATCTTCAGGAAGAATTGACTTGCTGTGCACTGAATGACGTCACCTTGACGTGTTGTCTCGTCGAGCGCCGAGCAGAAAGTGAGTAATGGCTCGTCCGGACCCCTATTTATACCTGAGTGTCAACAACCGTTCGCCTGTTGGTGACTCACGAGGTGATTAGGTAATGACGGTTGGTCGGTATTCACAGCGCCGTTTGCAAAAATTCTTAATAACGGCGACCTTGGGAATGTGTTTAATTCATTCAACAGTGTGAAACTATGTGTATTGTGTTTTACAATTTCTAAACATTCTAAAACACACATCCTAAAACCTTTATCGCAATTGTGTAAAATATTATAAGTGTGATTGTTATTTAGTGAATGAGAGGACTCGATTAAATGTTTTGCAAAATGAGATCTTTCTGGACAATTATTCCTATATGCTGCAATGTGTTCTTTATACCTAGTTTGGAAATTACGACCGGTTTGACCTATATAAACACCACCACATTCATCGCAGACTAATTTATAAATACCACTTTTTTTATTGTTCTCCAATGTATCTTTACCGTTACAAATCTGTCTCAATGTGTTATTCGTTTTGTATGCTACCCTGATTTCATTTTTAAATAATATCTTTGAAATTCTCTCGCTAACCGCTCCTAAATAAGTGAGACTACCCAAAAATTTTTGTGGTCCATCTGGTTGCACGGGATATAGAAGAGAGCGGACCAAATTACGACGTTTTCCCTTAATCAACCCGTCAACCATACTTCTATTGTACCCATTTCTTATAGCCATATGATATATTATGCTAAGTTCTTTATTATAATTTTCTTGTGAAAGTGGAACTGACAATAGCCTATGGACAAAACTACGGTAAGCTGCCAATTTATGTTGAATGGGATGACAAGAAGATTCTGGTATTGTGACATCAGTGTACGTCGGCTTCCTATAAATTCTGAAATCATGCCTATCGTCCTTTCTTGTAATAGTTAAATCTAAAAAGTTCAATGATTTACTAATGTCATCTTCTAATTCTAATTTGAATTTAATTTTAGAATGTTTACTGTTAATTTGATTTACAAAAACATCAATTTGACGAAGTGTACCAGTCCAACATATAATTATGTCGTCTACATATCGATAGTAATATAAAATATGTGGTTGATCTACAATATGAGTATTTTCAAAATGATCCATAAAAATATCGGCCATAAATGGGCTAAGAGGCGACCCCATAGCTAACCCCTCTTTTTGTTTGTAATATTGATTTTCAAATCTGAAATAATTTTGTTCCATACATACTTTAGCTAACGATATTAAATCGCCAACCTCGCCAGGGTGCAAACGCTGTCTTTCAAAGTGTCCTTCTAGTATCTGTAAACATTCATCATAAGGTACATTTGTAAATAAACTTTCGACATCTAATGACAACAACCTAGAACGCCGAGGTAAGCTAACATCTTTAATTTTATCTATTAACTGTAAGCTGTTTTTGAGGCTAAACTTTGGAGTGTAATTTGATTTTGATTTTAACAGATAATTTAAATGTTTTGATAAATTGTATGCTGGGGCACCAATATAAGAAACTACTGGGCGAATAGGTATATCAATCTTATGAATTTTGGGTAGACCGTACAACATAGGAGACCTAGGGTTCATCGGAACAATATGCTTTAATGATTCTGGTGGAACAAAGGAAATGTTTTTGGTAACATTTTTAACTGTGCTGTAAAAAGCTTCGTTGGGTCTGAACTTAATTGTTCAAAATCACTACCCTGTATGACGTCATTAACTTTTTGTACATAGCTATTTCTATCCAAAATGACAACTGTATTACCTTTATCAGCCTTTGAAACTATTAAGTTGTTTTGATCAATTTTATTTTGTAAAGACCTGTAAATGTGTCTATCCCCTGAAAATGGTGAAGAAGCAGATGAAGCAAATGCCTGTTTTATATGAGACGCTACGAGGTGTTTAACAGCCTCATCTTTTTTGGACCTAACTATCGCCATTTCTGACTCCACCGCTAATGACTCTAATGGTTTTTTAGACACAACTGGCTGTATGTTATATTTGAGACCTTTTTCTAACAATGAATGTTCTGGTACCGAAAGTTGGACACTACTAAGATTTTTTACTCGTTCGTGAAATGTATGCGGACACGTATTCTGTCCGATCTGTAAGTTACAATGATCCACATAGTTTGAAGTTCCCTGTCTATGATATTGTCTAATTAATTTATCTAACTTTCTAGACTGCACCAAATATTTCTCGTGTGCAGCTATTGAAGCAAATTCCCTCGCTTTACTATCTAAAATATCAAACTCAATATTATGTAAAGAATAAACTAGTTCTGTGTACAAAACTTTGAGATGGCTTTTGTAACTATCTCTTACTGAAAACCAATACCTAACCTCTTCATTTAACCAAATATCTTTCGCCCTGTTCAAAGCAATATTAGCTGCCCTACTTTGCGTATTAGAACGAATATTAATATAAGATGGAACGACTTTATATTGTTTACACTGTTGATTGAACCAAACATTCTGAGCAGCAATTCGATGTGACTTAGTGAGTTTGATGTAGAGTTTTGCCTGTTCAGCTGTACCTGCTGACTTAAGATAATTAATTGATTCAGGCGTGACTTTGCGGAATTCCATTGTTATAATTTTTGGATAGAAATAGCTATGTACAAAAAGTTAATGACGTCATACAGGGTAGTGATTTTGAACAATTAAGTTCAGACCCAACGAAGCTTTTTACAGCACAGTTAAAAAATGTTACCAAAAACATTTCCTTTGTTCCACCAGAATCATTAAAGCATATTGTTCCGATGAACCCTAGGTCTCCTATGTTGTACGGTCTACCCAAAATTCATAAGATTGATATACCTATTCGCCCAGTAGTTTCTTATATTGGTGCCCCAGCATACAATTTATCAAAACATTTAAATTATCTGTTAAAATCAAAATCAAATTACACTCCAAAGTTTAGCCTCAAAAACAGCTTACAGTTAATAGATAAAATTAAAGATGTTAGCTTACCTCGGCGTTCTAGGTTGTTGTCATTAGATGTCGAAAGTTTATTTACAAATGTACCTTATGATGAATGTTTACAGATACTAGAAGGACACTTTGAAAGACAGCGTTTGCACCCTGGCGAGGTTGGCGATTTAATATCGTTAGCTAAAGTATGTATGGAACAAAATTATTTCAGATTTGAAAATCAATATTACAAACAAAAAGAGGGGTTAGCTATGGGGTCGCCTCTTAGCCCATTTATGGCCGATATTTTTATGGATCATTTTGAAAATACTCATATTGTAGATCAACCACATATTTTATATTACTATCGATATGTAGACGACATAATTATATGTTGGACTGGTACACTTCGTCAAATTGATGTTTTTGTAAATCAAATTAACAGTAAACATTCTAAAATTAAATTCAAATTAGAATTAGAAGATGACATTAGTAAATCATTGAACTTTTTAGATTTAACTATTACAAGAAAGGACGATAGGCATGATTTCAGAATTTATAGGAAGCCGACGTACACTGATGTCACAATACCAGAATCTTCTTGTCATCCCATTCAACATAAATTGGCAGCTTACCGTAGTTTTGTCCATAGGCTATTGTCAGTTCCACTTTCACAAGAAAATTATAATAAAGAACTTAGCATAATATATCATATGGCTATAAGAAATGGGTACAATAGAAGTATGGTTGACGGGTTGATTAAGGGAAAACGTCGTAATTTGGTCCGCTCTCTTCTATATCCCGTGCAACCAGATGGACCACAAAAATTTTTGGGTAGTCTCACTTATTTAGGAGCGGTTAGCGAGAGAATTTCAAAGATATTATTTAAAAATGAAATCAGGGTAGCATACAAAACGAATAACACATTGAGACAGATTTGTAACGGTAAAGATACATTGGAGAACAATAAAAAAAGTGGTATTTATAAATTAGTCTGCGATGAATGTGGTGGTGTTTATATAGGTCAAACCGGTCGTAATTTCCAAACTAGGTATAAAGAACACATTGCAGCATATAGGAATAATTGTCCAGAAAGATCTCATTTTGCAAAACATTTAATCGAGTCCTCTCATTCACTAAATAACAATCACACTTATAATATTTTACACAATTGCGATAAAGGTTTTAGGATGTGTGTTTTAGAATGTTTAGAAATTGTAAAACACAATACACATAGTTTCACACTGTTGAATGAATTAAACACATTCCCAAGGTCGCCGTTATTAAGAATTTTTGCAAACGGCGCTGTGAATACCGACCAACCGTCATTACCTAATCACCTCGTGAGTCACCAACAGGCGAACGGTTGTTGACACTCAGGTATAAATAGGGGTCCGGACGAGCCATTACTCACTTTCTGCTCGGCGCTCGACGAGACAACACGTCAAGGTGACGTCATTCAGTGCACAGCAAGTCAATTCTTCCTGAAGATGCTTCGTAGAGAGGCGAAACACGTGTCGAAGTCTTGTTAAGTATTTTATATTTTTTGTGGTATTTTTGTTGTGTCTAATACACCTTTTTTCACGTTACAGAATTTGCAGAGTATGTAGAGTTTGCAGATGCAGTGAAGGGTGCACACTCAAGTCTACATTTGATTTACTTACATAAGATTAGATTAGCGGATTAGTACTATATATTTATTTCATTAAATTTATGTTTAACAATGGAATTCCGCAAAGTCACGCCTGAATCAATTAATTATTAAACGCTTCTTATTTTACTTGAGTAATTATACTAGAGGATTACGGTAATCTTTCAGTAAAATGATAACGTGTAAGTCGACTTACAAGTTATTATTTAAATATAAATACTCTTTCTCCTCGCGTGGTGTTCCTCTGCTGATGGTTGTGATTCCCTTGATGTTGAGCCATCATAGTTTTAACGATGGTCCACCACCCGTGCCTTTTATTTTAATACAATTTGCTGATGGAACAAGCAGATGGCCCACCTGATGCTAAGTGGTAACGATCGCCTATAACAAAGCATTGCCTCGTAAGTCACGCACAATAGGTTCGTGCCCTACGATGCACTGCCCTGCGTCCATCAACTTGAGGCATACAGATGTTCCTGTAATTACACCGGCAACCACACTCTTCAAGCCCAAACACAGCAACGCTGCTTGGCGGGTGAAAAAGGTGTGGTGGTAGTACTTCCCCGGACGAGCCCTTCACAAAGAGCTCTACTACTATACTTTTTGTCATTGTGAAGAGCATCGTGTAAAAATAAATACTTACTAGAAACTTAAATAGGTAGGTAATAATAACCTCTCAAACCTCTTAGGAGCAAGTGCCTCAAAGTACGTCAAAAAGAGATTTAGTTTTATTTATTGCCAACAAGCTATAGGTATAACTTGATGTATGTATATAGCTTAGGTCTAAGGTATCTATTAGGCGAGCACACGTACCCTGTGGGGCGCTGCAAGTTAGTCACTTTAATTTCAAAATAATAAAACATTGTAATGGAAAACATGAAATGTCTCGATATAATAATAGTAACTAAGTCAAATAAGGTCCACAACGTCATCATAATCATATCGCCAACATCGACATTTGGCCATACCCACATTTTGCAGTAGTTGGTATTCCATACGTGAGCTGCAAGTCCGTCGCCGACGCTATAAATACCAACTGGTTTCCTCGTGATGAGCTCCTTAACCGATTAAGATCACTGGAATTGCGCACATATTTTTTCTTAGAGAAAAACCTGTGGTTTTTATTGGATTTCAACCCACGACCTTAGGATTAGGAAGAAATCTGAGTGGGTGTTTATGTAGTCGTGAGTTAGGGTTTCACTCGTGTAGAGAAGATGATGCTAAGGGGACAACTCGTAATTTATGAGCTCATAAACATCTGCAATCTCGGCCGGCACACCATTCTGCGCAGCTTCAATTAACCAAGGCACTGCTTTATTAAGGCGTTGACGACATTTACTAAGGCAATTTCTCGCTCCAACATTTCAACATTTTTGAATATTTCTGCCGCCAAGCAGCGTTGTGCGTTTCGGCTTGAAGGGTATGGTTGCCGGTGAAATTACAGGCACATGAGGCTTAACATCTGTGCATACAGATGTTAAGTCTCATGTGCCTGTAATTTCTGTAATTTTTGATGGACGGCCCTGCGTCCATCAACTTGAAGCATTTCAAGTTGATGGACGCATCAAGTTGTTGGTGCATCGTAGGGCATGTTCTTCTAGGCAATGGTTTGTAGGTGAGGGTTACCACTTAACATCAGATGGGCCATCTGCATGTTCCATGAGCAAGTTGTTTAAAAAAAAATTACCATTCAATTAAGCAGTACTATTCTTCATGTCAAGATTAAATAATAATATTTTACTGTTTATAATGTATCTTAAGAACTAGCAATTATGTGCGAGCGATGAGCGAGCGATATGCTCCTTGCATATTTAATTGAGAAGATGGTGCTATGGGTGCTGATAAATCGAGTTTCGGGACGACCTGAGAAGTCAATTTGGTGAAGGCCTTACTTTTCCCAGTTTGACAGTTAATAAAGGCTCGATAGAGGCGTAATCTGAATTGCTGATGTTATATTTTTTAAATAACTTTGCTTCGAGTATCTTGGCAGCACTTTGTGGGACTGTTTTGATTATAGACATTACATAGACATAGGCAGATATTTATTCGCTTCTATAGCACAGACATTACAAATTATTTTTACAAACAATAATATAATAGGAGAAACACACACAAACAAAAAAATAAAAATATAGTTTTAACAAAAATAAATGGACAGATAATAAATAGAGAGAAGTAAACAAAAATGTTATTTTTGATAATATTTTATTTAGAAAAAATAGATATAGGTAGTATATAGCATACAATTTGATGCAGACAAACAAATTAAAATCAAAACAATATGTTGATAGCGTGCGCAACAAACGAGCAACAACGTGAGCAGCGTGACGATTAGACGATTAGTTATAGGTGACGATTACCACAACATCAGGTAGGCCATCTGTTTGTTCCTTCAGCAAGTAGTATAAAAGTAGGAAAGTTATCACGTGCGTTCCCCTCCGACTCCAAAAATACTTTCTTTGGTACTAAGCAGACAGGGCTAAGTATGACCTGATTGTTCATCAGTTCCTTCGACCACTGCTCCAGGCAGATGACGTCATAAACAGGGCTTAGTGCTAAATTTAGCAGCTGGTGGGCGGCGTGCCAGAACGTCACTATTTGGGACCACCAACTTTTACACTTAATTTGTGAATAGATCGTTTTCTTCTTGCGTTCTAAACGGTATAATGAATAACAATTTCGTGTCAATTCCTTTAGATACTAAAAAGAGGATCTTGATAGACCGACAGATAGACAATAAAATGATCCTATACGAGGGATTTTTATTTAACACTTTATTGCACAAAATTTAAAATAGTGTACAAAAGGTGGGCTTAATGCTATGAGCATTTTCTACCTGCCAACCTTAAAGATACATAATGATGTTGGCCTGCTATAATAAAAATAAATAGTTACCTACTTTGAGAATAAATGCAGCGTTACGAAATAAACTATTTGATTGTTATAACTAACACAAACATATACCTACAAATACATTTTAGTGCATAAGAAGCTATAAACCAAACATTTATAATTACCTCTACATAACCATTTCCACTAAGAGGTACAAATTTTCTAAAAGAGTTTCTTTGTGAACGCCTACACCCTCAAGAAATGGCTGTTCTTGTTGTTATAATGTAACCCTAAAAATATCCTTAGATGGTTAAGGTTACAATGGGGAACTTTTTATCTAATAGATATAACAAAACTGTTGTCCCACGTGTTTTTCCATCGATCATCGATATTAGCACCTCACCTTCAGTCAACACAACACTCCGTATCGTTTGTGTACACTGGGCCCACGTTAGTTTAGTAAATTTCGTAAGTATGTATTAAAAAGATTTTTTAGGATGACTTTGCTCAGCAGAGCGAAATAGGCTAATAAATATTTAAAAAAAAATTGGTAGACATTGCTACAGACATTGGTCCAGAGCTACTAAATAGCTGTGAGTGCTGCCAAGAATAGAACTTCAGGCGAGCAGAGTCACAGATGGAAACTAGTTTATTTAATAGTTAAGTTATGAACGTTAATTGAGTTATTGGGCCAAAAAGCAAGAATGTGCCCGATCCCACCCTTAAGAAATGTACACTTGGCACGCTATTACATACACTATCGATTTACAGACTTTTACCTATGGTAACGTTTGAATAAGTTATTTTGTGACTGGATTTTTATACAGGGTGTAAAAAGATAACTCCTAAAATCATAAACCAAACGAACTAGCAAAAAAACAGCTAGAACTAGTAAAAAAAATAGTTATCATTACTAAAAAAAATACGTTACTGAAATAATTTTCTCTTTACATCTTAGAAGTTTTGATTATTTGCGACAGATTAATTCGTGAATTCTAAACTATCGCATCCAACTAGCGTTTACGTAGCTCGCGGTGTTCACGATCAACAACGTACAACTTTCATATTAACAACATAAGTAACACTTATTTCTGCAAATAAATATCTTTATTACGATATCTGGTCTAGATTAGTTATGTACAATGATTTTTGGCCCCTGATTTTAACGAGAGATCAAAGCAACGGGGAACGAGTGTCACTTATTCTATTAATTTTATAATTTTTATGCATCCAAACCACTGAAGCAAATGCGTGTCTTATGAATGATTGCCTCTAGCTGATACTGTTATACCTACGCTTCGTTTGGCACCACACTGGAGCTTCATTATTATATTGTAACAAGGATCACACAAAATAACGGTAAGAACGAAGCAGTAAGTTTGTTGCCTGTTCTTCTGGGACTGGACGCGTGGAACTGGCACTTAGATTGACTTAGCTTTAAGATATTTCAAAGTAATCCTTGTCATCCATCTGAATAAATACCTTCTGACTTTGACATAATTTATGAAATAAAAGAGCACCAGAGGGAATGAATGATATGAAAAATGAAAAATATATTTATTCTCTCTTCACAAAAGGTTTGTCGTAACTAGATCTAAGTACTAAGTAGTGCAAGCTAGATATAAACCTACATTGCGAGAGACTGGTGCCCAGGGCCGGATTTAGGGGAGGGCAAACGGGGCGATGGCCCCGGGGCCTCCACAAACGGGGGGCCCCCACAATAGACTTCGGAAAAAAAATCTTTCAAATTCCAACTAGTAAACACTAGTAAACATCTTCTTTTCCTTTGATATTTTTTACCTTTACTTCTTTACCTTTACCTACAGCCTACAGTACTTTGTACATACATGATTATTTGATTATATTAATCTTAAATAACAAAAATCATTGATCTATATTTGTTCACTCCAATCAGGCAATCGGTGAAATATCAAAATCTCAAATGGCCCTGATAAGCACTTCTAATTCACTACCCATCTTGGAGGAGTATCCCAATCATTTAATGGCTGAGTGGGGTGGTACTTGCCCGCAACCTCGGGAGGTTGGGTATTCGATTCCGTGTCTCGACAATTTTTTTTCTTATATATATATACATATAAATTAATTGCAGTATGTGAACAATTGGTGTTCTTCAATATTCTTAAACAAATCAATTATTATTGACTAATAGGTAATTTTTTTCATATTTCTTCAGGCAGCAAAGAAAATAATTATTATTGTGACTCAATTAAATGCCATCAATTATTCACGAACTTTACTGCATGCAAGAAATTGAAAAAAATCATTAACGATCAATAATAATTTGTTTGTATAATTATTGAAGAATATCGATTTCGATTGTCATACAAAACCCACCTAATCGTGACAAGGAGCCAACGCTAATATTAATAATCGAGTCGTGAATCATTCATGATCGAGGAAAGAATGTGTCCATTGAAGTTTCCGTGCGTAATTTCGTCTTCATGTTCATGTTGTCTATTCTTTTATTAATATATTTTTCCAAAAGCATAATTTTCTTCAACCAGCGAGCGAGTGTTAATTTTTTTGCCCTCTGCCTGTCCATGTGAATCCACACAAAAATTGCCACACATGCTAATATTTATTAGGTAAATTGAGGTTTCCTAATTTAATTTTGAAATATTTTTTTCTCAATTCACTTCTGTTTTTGGCTTTTATTTTTTGAGTGCATGCACTTATCTCGACAGGTTTCAGTACATTGCTTGCAGTTTCTCTATTCTTTTCATTTTCCATGTGACATGGATAATTATAGCCCTTTAGGAAAAGAATAGCAGTTCACCAATAGGAACATAGTCGTGGAGCTGATAGTCGAAGAAAATAAAATATTAACAGAAACAGTATAAGAGAATCTACTTGGTTTCACAATAAATTATTGATTGAAATACTCCACTGAAAAAATTGTTCACTTTATTTGGAAAATAATTTAGGGCCTCCGCTCCTTTGTTGCCCCGGGGCCTCTGGACCTCTAAATCCGGCCCTGCTGGTGCCTGTGATAGGTTTAATAAAACCTGTAACAAGTCACCATGGAATGACCCGCCTTCTGGTCTGGTTGGCTTGGTTGCTGATCGGTTTTAGTGTCTTTAAACATGTAAGCAAGTTATTATATCGTCCACATTCAATATAAAGCTGTGTGCACACGCGACCATTGCAGCGATTACCGCTGCACACGAACGCATTTTATGACGCACAAGTGGGCATCAGGCATTCAATACAAATTGCGGCATTCTTTGATAACAACATTGAATTGAATGAGAATCAAAACTTTAGTGATTATATGGTTTTTGTTATGATAACAAGTACACACTGCGCTCCAAAACTGGCATCGCTGATGTAGGACGCAAAGTGGCAAAGCTGAAATGGGCGTGGGCGGGTCACGTGATCCGTATGGACCCTGAAAGGTGGGCTAAAGGAGTCTCAGGATGAGGCGCAGAAGGTACTAGACGTCGCGGCCGCCCGAGAAAACGCTGGAGTGAAGACCTGGACTCCTTCTACAACAAGTGGGAAGAGTTAACAGAGAATCGAGGAGAGTGGAAAAAAATGGGGGAGACCTTTGCCCAGGAGTGGAACAGTATAGGTTCAGGAAAAAAAAAACAAGTTTCATTTTATATTCAAGCGTCAAATAGATCTTATTTATTTATGACGAGATATCTAAGTTTGGTTTCACCCACTCAGAGTAAAGTCAAATTATCACCATGCTTAGTTATAATCCTTAGATTTATTTACTCAGGTAAGTCACACGAGCAACTAAACTGCGCCAACGCTATGTTATTATTCAGAAAGGGTAATATAAAACGTAAAAACTAGAACATGAAGAATGGAGATTGATGTAATAAAACCGCTGTAGTCTGTTATTAAAGTTGTCAGAAAAATCAAATGTTAAACAAGTGCGGGAAAATACCACGCCGTGTGTCGCCTGGCGCAGTTGTGCTTAATAATTCATAAAATGGTTTGAAGTCCGACATGCTATCCTGAATCACTCTATAATGATACTAAATTGGTGTAATGTCTGTGGGACTGCTTGTGCATAGAACTTTTACTATCGGAGATTCCTTGACCCCGGTTGCGCCTATGTTCAGCCTAAATCATCACTTTGATGCAATATAAAATTACACACGTAGCTTCGCTGAAATAAAGTTCAAAACGCAATTTTGCTTGACGGGGAGCTTAAGACCGCTACGAGGTCATAAATTTGAGAAAAAAACAAGCAAGTATTAATCTTGTAAAATCACTTTCAGGATTATTCCATCCCAATTTTAAAAAATCAAATAAAACCTGACATCTATTCAGGAAATATAGAAATGTTGATATTTTCACAACTACAAAATTAATGGAAAAAAAACAGCCAGATATTTGACTTGTAGCTATTTTAGATACATAGTTCAGCATAAAATAGGTATAATTTTGATCCAAACAGTTTTTTTACTAAAAAAGTATACATAGTAAGTACAAAAACTATAGTAAAACAAACTTTTTGGTAGTATGATTGCGATTTTACATAAATAAGGTCAGTGATTTTATATCTTTCTAAATGTTCAAATATGCGAACTAGAAGTACATTAGCGGTAGTCTTCGCCTTAAATGAGTTGCGTTTTATAAACATGACAGAACCGACAACTCACGATAACTGCATTGCGACGGCATGAATCGTGACATCGTTGTAATGAATATTATGCATTTTAAATCATATGTGTTGAG
Source organism: Chloroclysta siterata (assembly GCA_932294275.1). Classification (NCBI taxonomy): domain Eukaryota; kingdom Metazoa; phylum Arthropoda; class Insecta; order Lepidoptera; family Geometridae; genus Chloroclysta; species Chloroclysta siterata. The sequence continues at coordinate 15,944,152 of OW028588.1, forward strand.
TAATAAAACTCATAATAATTGCTTGGTTAAATTACTTACTTAGCTGCATACAGAAAAATATACAATTTTCATGTGAAGTTTGTGAATTTGAGTTTTTTGCAGTTAAATTATTTTGTTAAAATACTGAACGAGCTTTTATGATTTTGATTATCAGCCTAAATGAATGGATGCAAACAAAAACACGTTTACTAAACTAAACAGAATACTAAATATATTTTTTACTATTTAATATTTTTATTTTTATTAATCAATAATTTTCTAATTCCGCTATGTTTTTCTTATTGTTATTTGTTAATTTTATTGTAAATTGTTTTTTGAAATTGTAGAATTGTTTTCTAAGTATTTTATTAATATAATCTTTAATTCATGTAATTGTTAGCAAAAAAATTGTTTTAATAAAAAAATATTACAATATTGTAAGTACACATTGCCAGGTGTATAGGGTTAGATGAGAATGTGCCTTTTCAAAAAAAAATATGTGTAAGCATTAGTCTCTACATCGTCTCACTAAAAGTCCAGCAATATTTATATTCTACAACGCTATACTACTAAGATTTTAAGAGAGGAAGAAAAACATTTTTAGCAATATACTAACGTTGAAAAATAATCGCTTAAAAGACTGCGACTTGACCCTCAGATAAAATACTTAAGTTTTTATTTAAATAACTCCTTTGAGAAGAAAAAACACAAACATTGAGCTTTTGTGAATAAAACAAGCCACGGAAAATGACAAACGATCTTCTTTTGTTTCGTAACACAATTTTCAAAGCGATTCGCCTCAAACTCATTAACAATAGAACCACGTTTATGTTGAAAGCACATCGCTGTACCGATAAATAAAATAATAAAATATGGGAGGATATTTTACACAGACTATTTAGGCCCAAACTAAGCCAAAGCTTTTAATATGGGAACCAGATAACTAATATAATATATGACAATGTGTACTTTTTGTTTGTAAAAACATACTTCCTACTAATATTATAAACGCGAAAGTTTGTAAGTATGGATGGATGGATGGATGGATGTTTGTTACTCTTTCACGTAAAAACTACTGAATGGATTTTAATGAAACTACAATAATATAGTATATATAATCCTGCGCACGAAGTCGCGGGCACCAGCTAGTATAATATATAATAGCACCTAGACAGAGAACAAACATCTATGTTCATCACACAAATGTTTGTTCTCTCTCGGTGGGGATCGAACCCACGGCCTACGGCGCAGAAGGCGACTACTACCATGAGACTATGCACCCTATAACACTATATACTATGGGGACTAAATAGCCGTTAAAATACTTAACCTCTATATATATTTTTTGTGAATATATACTTATAATAAAATAGAACACACAGATAGAGGATGCTTGTCTACAGAGGGTAAAAGTTGAGCAACTTAAGTATATAATCCTTGTAGTAATTGTGAAATGCGAGGTATATTTAGGGTGACTGAATTCCTCGAGAACAGAATAATCTAAACAAAAACAATTCTGACAGCCCCCAAAGCTCAGTTGGTAGTAGCTTTTACTTCTGCACTGTAGGCTGAACAGATTTGCTTCAAAAGAGTAGGTATACCTATTCATTCGAACATGAAAAAATACTTAAGAATTAATATAGCTCAAATATGTACTGAAACAAAGTATAATGAATATGGAATTGCGAGAATAAATTTTACTTCATTTGGTTTGGAAAATAAATACAGTAGGTATCATATTTTTTTGAGTCTGCTCTCTGCATTGCAGCTCACGTCATGAAACTAATTAAATTGGTGAACATTCCCTACAGCCCTACCTAGCACCAAACTAAGCCAAGCTTGTACTATGGGAACCAGATAGCTGGTATAAAAATAAAGAAATATAAATATTGGTGGACATTCCACACAGCACTATCTCGCCCTAAACTAAGCCAAAGCTTGTGTTATGGGAACCAGATAGCTGATATACTACTTATATATCTTTTTTTTGTAAATACATACTTATAATAATTTATAACACCCAGACAGAGAACAAACATCTATGTTCATCACACAAATGTTTGTTCTCGGTGGGGATCGAACCCACGGCCTACGGCGCAGAAGGCAGAGCTACTACCAACTGAGCTGTGAAGGCTGTCTAATACTTTACCTTTATTTTTTTATGTACATACTGATAAATATAGTCCCACTACGTGAAAACGTTTTAAGGGACAATAGCTTTATTTTATTAACTAGCGCTAAGCCCGTCCCGGCTTCGCACGTGTATTTAACAAAAATATCAAAAATTATAAATTTTAACACATACACACTCATACACCCTTCTTTTTGCGTCGGGTTACTTAAAAAGAGTACATTATAAAGAAAGTTTAAACATAGACATAGACAATCATTTATAAATCGTTTAGAAAGTATTAAATTTGCAAGAAATGTCTTTCCAGTGCCACCTGGAGCATCCAAAAAATATTTATCTTTTGTTATTATTCACGTTAACGAATAATGACAAAAATCAATATCAGTTAATTTCTTAACATTGACTACCCCAGTACCCCAGTGAAGCCTTCATCGCATAGTTAGCCGAGCGGAGTGAGCGGCGACCACGCGAATTTTTTCTAATACTTACATTTTTGAACTCGTGATATCTTTCGAATGGAATGTCCAAATTTAATAATTCAAAAAGTTATAGTTATAAAGGTATTGAAACAGTTTTAAATATGAAGTAATTTATTATGATTATGATTAATACCAAGATACAAATAAAGAGCCTTTTCTAGCGGCGGCATTTCAATTATTTTTTTAAAATTGAAGGAACACTTAATGTAACATAACTATAATAGTTAGACATATGCTGTCGCAACACTTTTTGTAGATAATGGTGTGTTCTGCAAAGTCGTATTACATTATTTTGTTCTATCATCGATAGTTTTCGCAGCGCATGCGATGTATGTGAAATTACAGGCGCATGAAGCATAATATCTGAATGCCTCAAGTTGTTGACGTAGGGCAGTGCATCGTAGGGTACGTTCATATCGAGTGTGTCTTACGACGCAATGCTTTGTTATAGGTGATGGTTATCACATCAGGTAGGTATCTGCTTGATCCATAGATAGATAGATACTTGGTACTTGGTACTTGGTGAGCGGACTGGTTTCCGCAAGTAGGCCGCTGGTGGGCCCTTTTTGCGTGACGGGTGGTGGTTGCTAGTTCAGCCACCCGATGTCCTCTAGGAAGGCCAGCAGCTCGCTTATGCTGGTGCAGGCTTCCCTAGGCGATAGATAGATAGATAGATAGATAACACTTTATTGTACACAAGGATACATAATAAATCTAGGCGTAAATTAATAAAGTACAATAGGCGACCTTATCCCTGAAAGCGATTTCTTCTAGACAACCTGATCCATCAGCCAGGAGTATAAAAAAACAAGCACTCACTGCTTTTACTGTAAATTCATCCAGAAATCGGTAACATTTTTTGAACGCGCGTCGCGACATTTGCTTTTGGAATCATAGGAAGCTCGTTAGGCAGATTGGAATGAATGTGTTTTGTTGGAATGATTTAGAAGGCTATTATGGATTTTTATATTTACCGCCTCGAGTTTCTTATTAAAATTCTCCCTAGCTATGTGATGTATAGGTTTCATTTTAAAAGTTTTCTTTTTGGAACATAAAACTGTGTATTAAGGTCAAAGTAAAGTTTTTCAATAAAATCACAAAAAAAGCTTTGTCCTTTTATTTAACTACCTGGCAGGCCTTACGTCTAAGACGAACACCAATGGGACAATTGTTCTGATGCAACATTGTCTCAGAGCTGAGGCTTTATGGAAATTGAAACTTGGGAATTAAAATCCCATATTTATCCTATAGTCTTCTTCACTCCGTTTATGACACCTATGACCGTCATTCGACAGACCATCTTGCCAGTGTCATGTGATATAGTTTAACACTTTTTAGTTAAGTCAGTCCATAGTAAAGTCAGCCATCATTTGTTTTGAAGAAAATGGTGGCAGTTTTCTTTCAGTTTGGCCACATTTCTGGCATATATTATTTGTTTGTTGCCAGAAATACAAAGAGCTGTCAAAGAATACAGAATTATATTTTTTGTGGAGTTGTCGTAACGATTCTTTTGTCAATATGATCAATTCCTGCAGATTAAGTGCTTTGAAGGATTTTAAGCGTTGTTTTTGGGTAAGTTTTACATAATCATATTCATTTATTGGTTACATAAATATACAGGGTGTGGTTCAAAATAGTGCGAAATATTTCGTGGTCGGGCCTCATCGATTAAAATGGAAACCCGTGCGTACAATTTGAACTACTTTTTTTTTTTAAGTTTTCGCATTAACCATCCTAAGCTTAGTTAGGGGCTAGATGGTTCTGATAGTAATGTTCTTTACACAAACCAGCAACCTACAGCGCAGAAGGCACAAATACTACCAACTGAGTAGTTTAACTAGTCAAAATACAGGTTGTTAAAATACCACTCCCGAAAACTTCAGGGGGCTAAAGTACCCATCAATATGAATAACTTTACTAAGGAAACTAACACTATGAACACGAAAAAAACAGCTGTTTCATTCATACATACATTTCATACATTTTAGCCAGGTAGGTATTGGACTTTTGCATAAACAGCTGTTTTGCGTTCACAGTTGGTACAGAAGGCAGAGATGCTACCAACTATCCGTTTTGGTGTTTTGTGGTTTTGAGGTTATGGTGAATGACACTTACAGCGTTCCTTATTCTAACCTCAGAACGGCTCTCAAAAGCATAAAATAATGTATGATAAGGAAATCAACAGGCAGCGAACTTACTAAAAGATTGTCGATTTGCATAAGTCAAGAAGGATCACATTTTGAGTTAAATGTTCAAAACTTGATTAATTAATTTACAATAAATACTCAACTGACTGCGGCAGTTTTCAAGTATGTTTTTAATTTGATTAAAATTATTAATTAAATATTCCTTTGTGTAAAGATAAATGTTACTTATGAGGATTTTTTTATGCATTCTTTCTACATTGCAATCGGTTCTATTCCCAGACGAAGCAAGCTATTTTTAGAAAATCTTTAAATGCAGTATTACTAAGTTTAAAAAATAAAATAAAGTCTAATTTCAGCAAAATATCCTATCTACAATATTTAAGGTCCCTTCACGTCGCATAGTCTTGGGACACCCTGTATTCCTCTACCCATTTTTATTTTGATTAATAAACATAAGTATAGGCGGGCAACCAATTGATGACGCTTACAGTACATACATAGTTATAATTAATGGGCTACGTAGTAATTTAGAACGTTTATTAGGGCCATAAAATTAATGAGATGCGCCAGCAAACATGATGACGCGTTATTGTCTGTGGTTAACACAAAACTAAACTCGTACAATATTGAGTTTTCATGCCGAGCTTTATTTCAGGAAATGATGGAAATAATGAAGGTAACAAACGTTACTGAAAGTGCTGCTGACATCAAAGCTTGTAGATACTGGGAAACCAGATAGCTCTAGTTTCTCGTATGTTTAAAAAGTCCACTATTTATTTGTTTATTGTTATATGGGAACAGCTAAGTATTGAGATACATTTAAGCTTAAGTTTTATAACACAATACCTGACTATACCAAAATCACATATCTACCGGAATTAAATAGATACGGCCTAACTTATATTAATTTTTGGTTATACGTTTAAAAAAAAACATTAATTCATTATAACCTAAAATACTGAAATGTCACGATTTGAATCACAATTTGTGATTTTATATAAAAAAGGTACGGAACTAATAGTTGGATTACCTTCAATGATTGCATTACTTGACAGAGGACGTCTTCCAAGTACGAGGTTTATTTTACCTGTGTTGTTTTAATGAGGTCAATCCAGTTCAAATACTGGAATCAAACGTAAAGTGAGGGATGAAGGGCGGCTAAACGAAATAAGTGGGTTGTATTCAACCGTCCCTTAGTCAGGGACAACCCCGGTTTTAAAACGAAAACAATCGCCCCAAGTCCCAAGTGGTTAAACGGCTTATACAGCAATTTAAATTAATTAGTAATAGCTGATTGAGAACGGGTTAAATATTTTAACTGTATTTTACAGATTGTCCGAAATAGACCGTAGCCATTTTTTTTTATACTACTAGCTAATGGAACAAGCAGATGGCCCACCTGATGTTAAGTGGTAACCACCACCTATAACAAAGCATTGCCTCGTAAGTCACGCACGATAGGAACGTGGCCTACGTTGCACTGCCCTGCGTCCATCAACTTGAGGCAGCCACACTCTTCAAACCGAAACACAGCAACGCTGCTTGGCGGCAGAAAAAGGCGTGGTGGTAGTACTTCCCCGGACGAGCCCTTCACAAAGAGCTCTACTACGCTTTATTACTCTACATTTATTAGCTACTTAGCACACAATAAACATGATCATGAGATAGATAGGAGGAATAATAAATTTTTTGTATAACACAATAAAAAGAAAAAAAGATAAGTTAACATCATAAATGAAGTTTGCTGCAGCAAATGGGTCAGCTCAGCATAGTGCCCACAGTTCAGTGGACGCTGTTATTCTGTCAAGACCCTTATTTTTTGAAGGGCGAAAAATGCCATTGCATTTCCCTACCGGCATGGGGGTGACGGAAGGGCGTATGTGGGGCTCGAACCCACTATAAACCCCCCTGTGAGACATGCTCCGCAAAGGTGTAGCGAGATGGGATCGCGTTTGCATTCACCATCTCGCCACGGCGATAGGCCTGTCATTACTTAACCGGGCCATTGCGTCTGTGTAAGGGCGACCTTGCTGACCAAGGCCACTCAACAGTCGTGTAGGTCCACATTAGCCAGCGGAAGTCCCCCGACCTTCCAGTGGTGACCCCACTATAGAGTCGGGAGAAGGCGGGCGAACCAACTCAGTAGTGTCAAATATTATAGATATACTCGTAGTATTTACTAGCATCCCCGTGGCTCTGTTGACGCGGTACCCGATAAAAAGTAGCCTTTGTGTTATTCTAGTCTACAAACTCTAAATATTCCGTTACGGAGATGAGTGAAACCAATTTAGGATTAAAGAATATATATATATGCTGTGTAGTATTAAGCTCTCCTTTTGTACAAACCTTCCTTCACCGATTAATAATACGACATTGCAATTGGAATTGCTTATTACTTTATCTTTGAAAAATTATGCCTCAAGTTGATGGACACAGGACAGTGCATCGTAAGGCACGATCATATTATGAATGACTTGCGAGGTAATGCTTTGTTATAGGTGATGGATACCGCTTAACAGCAGGTGGGCCATCTGCTTGTTCTACCCGCAAGTAGTACCAACCTACAAAAAATACTTATATCAAATGGAATTAAATTAGTTTGACCGGGGTGAACAATATATAATATCTCGATAAAACGATTCACCTTTACTCACCTTTAATCGATTATGACTAATACCTGGAACGTGATTTTTTGTGGATCCGAGTACTTTTCGGTTTAGAAGATATTTTTTGTTTTTAAAAGTATATTAAAAAGCTTAGCTGTTACTTTGTAATTACCACCCTTAACTTACTGAACATAGTTTTTTTATTATTATTTCTTCGGTAATATTAAAGAATCATCTAATTCTAGTTCTAGCTCAAAATTAGGCTTAAGATCTGCATTGACGCCTCGCAATGGGGTGTACTGTGCATTGTCGACCCGCTAACCTCAGCCCAGCCAGCCCAACCCCTTAAAGTAGCGGAGAAGGACCTTGGGTTGATGGTAGCAATGTTCTAGCATCCCCGGTGGTGACGTGAATGAGGAGCAAGACCCGATCAGCTCTTGCATAGATATAGAAGCGTCATACCTGTGCAAAGTTTTTAGTTTAAGGAATACTTTTTCATACATACGTGTTCACCCTATTTTACTTCTCTTATGAATCAATTTTGTACGAGAGAATTTAAAAAAAACTATCCTAGTTCAATCCAGTTTTGCAACAAAATTTATATGTAGACCTGGAAGCATAATAAATATTTTTAACTATTTTGTATGGCAAAAGTTTTATTTCAACTCCATATCAGATTCAAGAATTTATTAATATAGTTGTTCTAGATTAAATAAATTCTAGTTTCTAGTTCTGTTTATTTTTGTTGTTAGTAGGTATGTGTGCTTACCTACTCCAACTTCCACTTTTAACCAAAATCTCTGTATTTTGGATTTTGGCATGAATAAAGTTAGTAGAGTATTCCGTTATTTTGTTTAAACTTTCGTTGCAAAAAATCTGAATTTGGATGTGAACTGAGTTAACACAGAGCTAATAGTGAAGTTAGTTATTGTGTTACATAGCAGGCTACAATAAGAGCTCTATATCGGGCCTTACAAAGTCTGGTATTCTTTTATACATCAAATCTAGTATCAATGTAGTTTATAATTATAATTTTTTATAATTCTTTAGAATGTTTTTTTTTCATTTATATTATATACCTTTGTAGTTATGTTGAGTTCATTTTATATTAAAGAGCATGCTGTGGTTGCCTATAATTGAAAGAGCACCTTATATAATTCAAACTGTATGGAATTTATTGTAATTTTGTGTATCTTTTGTTGGTAATCCTAAATAAATAAATAAATAAATAAATAAATAATTAAAACTACCCAACTTGAAGCATTGCAGTAAAGTAGCTACACTCCACTAGTGAAACTTAGTTTTACAAAAGTGTTAACGATTTCTGGATGCATTTGCATTTAAAGTCTATCAATTTTATTATTAAATATATTAATAACAATACCAATTAGTAAGAAGTACGATTAGTAGGTAAGTAGTAAATCTTACACTTTTGTATCATCTATAGATACTCGTCTCGTGCGCCACCTGAAAATAACAGATTCTTGATTTTTCTTAAAAATCTGCTTTCGTAAGGGATCATCAAATTAATGATACCGGAGATTTAGAATACCGAAGATTTAAGAGTAGTAGAGCTCTTGAAGGTGTGAAGGTCTCGTCCGGGGAAGTACTACCACCACGCCATAACTTCCAGAAAGTGCCACTGGGCTTCCTATTAGAAAATTTAAAATGTACATTAACCCTTTCAATCCTGGCGGTCACATTTGTACACATTAAAGAAATTAATTAATAAAACCATTTTAAAACAATATTTGGTATTTGAGAACGGTTGCGATTGCTTGTACACATAATAATCTTTCGGATTAAGTACTAGTAACGCCATCTTTTGCCGGTAGTCCGTCGACTTTTGCCGAATATGTGTCAGAAGCCGGCATAGTTTGGAGGAGTGCAGGTAAGCTGTTTTTCTGGTTTCAAAATTATGAGTTTTTGTTCAAATTACGTTTAGCAAAAAATGATTCCTGGTGTATAATATTATATGAATGATTTGAGATGTATTTTTATAGTCATTGTGGCTGGTTTTAGTAAGAAAATCTTGAATAATATTAATGTTCACGTTTGTGTACATCAGGCTTATATTACAAATGTGTACATACTTATTGTATAATGCGCGCGAATTTGAAAATCTGTGACAGTCAAATAAAATGCGCATTTTTTTTTACTTTGAGAAGAATAATTGTTAAAATTGATTGTATTATGTGTATACGATAGTCTTTAGTTGTTTTTACAGATAAACCACCTACATAACTGCGATGCAAAATGTTCAGGCCCGATGCATTGGCTGCCTTACGTGATGGACATTTGCTGGATTTGGAATTGTCTTCTGACGAAGAAAACAGAGAAGGTGATCCTCCTATACAACCGCCGCGATCTGTCCTTGTAGGTGCAACTCAACTCTCGTTGATGCCGAGTTATTACATCTACCCTCCTGAATCTGACGATGAAGAAGAATCATCTGGTCGCGCTGCACCTGACTTGGAGACTGAACAACTACCAGATCTCGAAAATGATTCCTCTTCCACTGAAACTTATGAGGGTCTTGCACCAAAATAACGGATCAGATGGAGACACAGGGAAATAGAAAACCAAATAGCAACAGATTGTTCCCCACCCATAGTCATTGACCCGGCTGTCCAAGCTCCAATTGATTATTACCACAGGTATGTTCCAAAAGGACTATTTAGTTTGATGTCTGAAATGACAAACTTATATGCGGTGCAGTCTGGTAAAATCAGGTTCAAACCTACAACAGAAAACGAAGTGGAAGTATTATTTGGTTTGCATTTAGCCACCGGAATATTTAATTATCCTGCATTGAAAATGTACTGGGAATCCCACTTTTATCAATATTATGTAAGAAATTGTGCAATTTTGTTACTTTTTTTTAAATTTTAATAAAAAAATATAAAATACCTTACGCCTTTGATTACACTTACAATCGCCATATTCACGACTTTTCTTATAGTATAGGCCGGATGTACTCATTTGTGAACATGATGAAAAACTAAGATTTCCTGAAAAATACACATGCAAGATTTTTTTTTTCAGTAGTTTTTTAATCGGTATTACCCCTTTTATCAACAAAATTTTTTATCAAGTTAAACTCGAAAAAAAAATAATTCAGGTCTGAAAGGGTTAAGAATAATCTAATAAGGAAAGCTTATTATACTTTAGATAGCTATATTGTTGACTAGCGGCCTGTCCCAGCTTCGCATGGGTGGTCATAAATTTTTTGAACATTTTAGGATAAACTTAGACCGTGGGTTCGAGCCTCGCGTCTACTTATTTCATACATTTGCACGCGCTTCTCCTTGATTGAGTGAAATCGCACCCCGCGCATGACCCGTGGACCCGTAAACATTTTTAATTTCGTCATATCTTTTGAATGGAATGTCCGATTTGAAAAATTTAAGAAGTAATCTATAGGTATTGAAACCGTCTTAATTATGAATTTATTTGGATAAGGATTAATACCAAGGTACAAATAAAGACCCTTTTCTAGCGGAGGCATTTCAATTAATTTTTTATAATAAAAGAACACTTATTGTGACATAACTATAATAGTTAGACATATGCTGTCGCGACATTTTTTGTAGATGATAACGTGTTCTACAAAATCGTAGTACATTATTTTGTTCTATCTTCAATAGTTTTCGCAGCGCACGCGATGTAAGGTTTTTTGTTTTCCACCTTGGGTTACATTATTGAAGTTTTAGTAAGGATCCCTGATTTTTTTGAAAATATAATATAGCCTATGTTACTCAGGGATAATGTAGCATTCTAATGGTGAAAGAATTTTTGAAATCGGACCAGTAGTTTTTGAGCCTATTCGTTACATACAAAAATACAAAAATACAAAAATACAAAGTTTACCTCTTTATAATATTAGTGTAGATAAAAATGCGTGGCCCGATGTCCCGGTCGCTCTGCCCATCGGCAGCTAACATGGCTGCAATGTCTGTACTGTACCTACTATTGTGTGTTTTTTTTATTTTTCTGATTTAATAGATTGTATTTATGCATTAGGTATTATTAGTTTAAGGCGTAGCGTGTGCTGTCTTATAAATTTGATTATGTTTACCTTTTTCTGTATGCCTACGCCTCACTAAACTTCAATAATATATCATATTATTACATTGTAAAAGGATCATACAAAAGAACGGTAGGAACCAAGCCGTAAGTTTGTTGCCTGTTCTTCTAGGCTTTGGTCGCGTGGAACTGGCACCTAGAGTCACCTAGCTTTAAGACGTTTCAAAGTGATCCTTGTGATTTTATTGAATAAATACATTTTGACTTTGACTTTGACTTTGACGCCTTTTTCTGCCGCCAAGCAGCGTTGCTGTGTTTGAAGAGTGTGGTTGCCGGTGTAATTACAGGCACATGAGGCTTAACATCTGTATGCCTCAAGTTGGTGGACGCAGGGCAGTGCATCGTAGGGCACATTCCTATCGTGCGTGACTTACGAGGCAATGCTTTGTTATAGGTGATGGTTACCACTTAACTTCAGGTGGGCCACCTGCTTGTTCCATCAGCTAGTTGTATAAAAAAAAAGATGTAGAATTAAACACGTTTTTATTTCACATTTTTTGCTCTATTATAATTATCTGTATGAATTTGAAGTTAAAGAAACAAGTTTTCTAATAAGAAAAATATTTTGCTATTATCCAAACTAATTTCTAGTTTCGATCAGAATAAAAAAAACTGGACCTTTGTTAAACTATTTTCTGAAACTTTTCCACGATTTTTCATAACTACTTTCAGTATCGGTGATTTTATATCTTCCAAAATGATAAAATTTTGGATCGAGTAGTTGTTTCTGTCTTCAATAATAAGTCTTTTAACTTAAGACGCAGACTGTATTAACAAAAAAGCCGAGTTTTCAACAAGTTTTTGTGTTGATTGTAAGACTGTGAGAATTCAGAGTAATGTAAGCTAATTTGCTGATTGTACCCCTACTATCTGCTAAGCCCTAAGCCCATAGTGTACTTTGAAATCCGACATGTCATTTGGACGTCACAACGAGGGCATTACTAACCGAGCGACACATAAACGTCCCGCACGACCGTATCGCCTCTAGCAGGGTTAGATAGTAGAGTCACATGCAGAAGTGTCCCCTCCTCGTCTGTTGAAACACAGATCTAGGAAACCCTACTTCCAATTATATATCAATGTGAAAGGAGCTTTGAAATCACGCTTACCGCGATCACGATCATTGCTAATAAATACTAAAGTTATGAGGCCCGATCGTTGGCCCTATTTAGATGAAGCTTGGTACAAAAATAGTTTGTAACCTGGATGCTGAAATTAGCCTTAACATAATAGAACACTAATAAATTTAAAAAAAAATACGAATACTTTTTATCCTGAAAAATTTGGTTTGAAGAGAAAACATTAACAAACCCAAAAAAAAAGGAAAACGCCTTAAATATTTTCAACTCAACCTTTGTAATGCTATTTTGTTTTTTTATTCAAGTTGCTGATAGAACAGGCAGATGACCCACTAGATTTTGTGATGTAAGCATCACATAAAACAAGGAATTACATCGTAAATCACGCTCGATAGGAACGTGCCCTACGATGCACGGCCCCGCGTCCACCAACTTGAGGCATACAGATATGTAATTTTTTCGAGTAATTCCAAAAACTTGGCTATTTTTCTTAAATTCATTTAGTGACTTTATAACTTCAAAAATGTTGAATGTGCTAAAGAAAAGACTACTAGGCGTAGTCTGCGTCTTAACTTAGCCGATTTCTCAGAAATTACCTATCTAATTATGTCACGGGTTCTTCATTGGTGTTCTTCATGTCCTCAAAGTAATCAAATTACTTTTGTCATCGACATTCCAACACCCCGTGATAGTGACCCGCCCATGGTTTTACGACACTTGTGGAGGGTTAATGTGATTAAATGAATGTATTTAGCGATAAGACCGCCCGTTATTTGTGCCCGTAGTTTACGAGAGAGTTTTATTTGAATCGCTAACCTTTTTGTGGAGCCGTTACCGGTTTGTAAATTAGGTATTTACATTTATTTTATTGTTAGTATGAATCGAAACTGAACATAACAAAAATAGTTTCACGAATTTGTTTTAATACCATTAAGAGTATTATCAATCAGATCAAATCAAATCAAATAGTTTTTTATTCGGACAAGTATGTGTACAATCCATTATGTTAGTGGCAGCTTAATCTAATTGTTAGTAATTATATATTATATATTATGAAGTGAAGGGCTCATTTGGGGAAATACTACATGATAGTAGTATTTCTGCCACCTCCAGGAACATGAGGGTTAACATCTGTTTGCCTCAAGTTGATAGACAAGTTGGAGTTTGGAGTAGTTGGTTGCAGTGCAGTGAATCGTAGGGCACGTTCATATCGTATGTGACTTACGAAGCAATGCTTTGTTCGTATCACGCTCACCACGGTGATGGTTACCACTTCAAATCAGCTTAGTCATCTGCTTGTTCCAACAGCAAGGCAAAAAAGGAGGTTAGGTACCAACTTCAGATTTTTTCAAATACACGTCCAATTATTATTTTTGTCACAGACCCATATCTTGCAGCTACCTACATACGTGACAGGTTGCAAGCCCTTCGCCGCTGTTAAAACACTGACTAGTTTCCTCTCGATGGTTTCCTTCACCGATTGAGATTTCATTTTTAATTATTGCCATTATTTTAAATACATCTTTATATTTTTGAAACGTATCTAAGATTTATATATTGTATCTGTTTGTAGCCTTTGATTAAGTCATAATTTTTTAGTCTCTATCCCACTTCATGTGGAGTCGGCCCAACAAGTTGTTTCTCTCCACTCTCCTCTATCAACCGTCATCTCAATAGTCACTCCTTTCTTACTCGCGTCATATTTTAAACAGCCCATCCATGTTTTTTGTTGCCTTCCCCAACTCCTATACTATACATTCACATTCAAGCCTAGCATGTTTTGTGTTTTTTTTTGTTATATAACATTATTTTCTTTGCATATCATGCCCATATACCACGCTAACTCTTCTACTCACTACTCCACTCATTCCACTCACGCTATCTTCTCAGTCACTGGCGCCACTATCAAACTGCCAATAAGCTCATTCCTTATTGTATCCATTCTCGTATATAAAAAAAAAGTAAAACGGAATTCCCATGGGAAATAAATTATTTTTATTTGCACAAAACCTTGGCCGCTCGTGACGCAAGCTTTAGAATGTTCCGAGTTCAGCGAGTAACAATACGTTTATCATGCTCATGCAGCATTCTATCCACTATTCATTTCAGAATCACTCGAGATATTATGCAGAACCACATTTCTACATGCCCTTTCTACAGACGGAGTAGGTTTTCAAGTGGATTACTATTTCAATAGAAGCATCAACGTTCAAATTCAGAACGAAGAAAAATGTTTTAAAGAAATGGCCACTTCACTTCACGGTATTCGTGTCGTCAATTTGACTGAAATAATTGGAACGCCGGTCTCCCGCATCGGTAGGAGTATTACCTAGAAACGAGCAATAAAAATTAGTAAAATTACTCGTTGCTTGTTGATTAAAGAAATCTGTTCGCTATCGCATTGGTTCTCTTTCGGAGATGATTTTGTTCTGTTGGTCACCTTTTGCTTCACCATTTAACGGCCATGCGCCAAGCCGATCTTGGTGAAATGAAAGTGTATTAAGTGTACCTGATTTGCAGGATTTGAAGAAACCGCCACCATTTTTTTTCAAAAAATGACAGCCGGTCTTGATTTAATGTGTACTGTTCTATAAAAAATATAACTTGACACTGGCAAGGTTGCCTGTCAAAGCAAAGCTATAAAAAAACGTATACCCCATAAAAAAACGTTATCGCTTTACGAGTTACAATTATAGTTAAACTTAATAGAACTAATCACTAAATACCTCAACAGTGGTAATAAAGCAACGTTATCTAAAAATTACATGAAAAATCTTATGGATGAAGTGGCACCGAAGTTGGTTGAGGGGCTGCGGGAGGGGCGGCAATATGTCGGTCTCACGCGCAATCTCAGTCTTCTTTCATTTCAATTATCAACAAATCATACATATTACAGCCACTTAGACCAATAGGGACCCACATCTACGGCTTTGTCCGTGCAGATCATTAAATCTTCTGTCGTACAGATGTTGGAGCGGTGTATAAAGCACGTGTGTCATAGACTGTAGCGGGGGTTTTATTTTAGCTGAAACTGAAGATGTTAAAAACGATTTGCTGACGACTTACAAAGACAAAAAAACATAATCTCTAATAATAATCAAATACAACGGCTTTTTTCATACTAGATGAACACGCAAAACAGAGATTTAGAGTAAACTTTGTAATTTTGATACACTAGAACCAGTATTGCATAAAATACTATTAAAGCACAAAACTGAGTGACGACAGATTTTGTTGCCCTAACCAATATAGTTCTTTGTTTTTAGCCTACGTTTTTGTGACACAAAATAATCGGTTTGTTTTTGTATTTCGGAATCCAATCGGATTTTAAGCCCGTATGCACTAACTAATATGTTTATAACATTGCCCCTCGTAAAAGCTTTTTTTATTCACTGAAAACAGTGAATAAAAAGCTATTTTAACAATTTAGATCACACCAATACATTCGTCCTCCATCTCAATGCTATACAACCTCCTTGCGCAAAAACGACTCGATACAAATTCCTTGTACAGAGAATACTCGACATACAAACTCCTTGGCCAAATAACTCCTCGAGATTTGATTGGTCGACATTAGAATTAAAATTGTTTTGTGTTCTATTTTAATTCATTTAACTTTCCTTTATTTCTTAATTAAATGTCTTTTTAACTAACCTAACCTAACCTAACCTAACCTAACCAATATAGTTCTTTGTTTTTAGCCTACGTTTTTGTGACACAAAATAATCGGTTTGTTTTTGTATTTCGGAATCCAATCGGATTTTAAGCCCGTATGCACTAACTAATATGTTTATAACATTGCCCCTCGTAAAAGCTTTTTTTATTCACTGAAAACAGTGAATAAAAAGCTATTTTAACAATTTAGATCACACCAATACATTCGTCCTCCATCTCAATGCTATACAACCTCCTTGCGCAAAAACGACTCGATACAAATTCCTTGTACAGAGAATACTCGACATACAAACTCCTTGGCCAAATAACTCCTCGAGATTTGATTGGTCGACATTAGAATTAAAATTGTTTTGTGTTCTATTTTAATTCATTTAACTTTCCTTTATTTCTTAATTAAATGTCTTTTTACATTATATGTATTTTGACTTTATACCATGACTACGAGAAAAAGAAAGATTTAAGCGAAAATAGACATTATAGTTGAATACTATTATTCAACACTTGAATAAAATTAATTTATATCGAGGGCCATGAATCACTCGCGTCGCTCAGGATTCTAATACTTGAATTACTCGCTACGCTCGCGATCCAATCATTGCGCCCCTATTGACTCCCTACGGTCATGATTCAGTCGTTAGAATCCTTCACATGCTCGTGATTCACCTATGGCCCTCGCTTAAAATCCGTCCTTTATTCACTAATTTCATAATTATAGGTACTATTTAATCGACTAATTAGTTAAATTCATAGTATTTTATTGATGAAAATTTATTTTCAGAACAGTCAATACTTCGAGTTTGAAACCCACTTCACCTTAAACAAAGTTACGATTTTAGGGTTAACATCACCAATACCACTATAGAAAATAGTAGGGAGCGGACGAAGTCGCGAGTCATCATCATCTGGGTAACAGCTGAGCACTAGGAGGTCTAGTGGTAGCGGCCCCGCCTTCCGATCCTCAGGTCGTGGGTTCGAAACCGGTCGTGCACGCACGGCATGTCGCAGAACCTAAAAAGTTCTATAACATATGTCAAGTGCTCGAAAGGAGCCTATTGAGGCGCACTAAAAATCCTTTCACCACACTGTTTCGAAAGAAACTAGTGACACGGCAAGAGAGAGAGAGGATAACAGCTAGTAAATAAAATATTAACAAAAAAAGAATGATGACCGCGATCGTAGACTATTTTATTCAATCGGTTAGAAATGTTGCTAGTTTCTGCTGTCACGAGCGGTTTGAAAGAAAAAGTGATGAGCTGAAAACTACCGATTAAATATAAACACTACCACGCTACGACAGAAGACAGTATACTGTGACGCTACTGTCAGGATAATAGACATGAACTAGAACCCCGTAACGAGGCGATGTGACAATCTCTACACTCTTTTCACCCTAAACTCAACGTTACCTCGTGGTTATAAAGCCGTAAACGGCTTAAACGGATCATTATTGAAGTTGGGAAGATTTGAGGTGCGATAAAAATGTAGATTTCACACGTCAGTGACATTATTTCCTTATTTGCGTCTCGTTATGGCACAAATACCGATGTTTGTTGAACATCGACATGCTATCGATTTACGCTTCCTACAAAACAGAAACGGCCTGACGAATTGATACGGCATAATGACGGATAAGGTACGGTAGATATTCCCTTAGACCTCTAAGTCATCATTATCATTATCAATGTGAGGTAGTTCACCGCTATACAAATAGGAATTCCCTATACATTACCAGGACAAACGATTCTGAGCGATATTTATACCTAATTGCGTCGGTTCCGATGTTCAGGGTGTCCCAGTTCTGGCTCGTGGTGCCATTTGAGAGCCTATATTTGCCAGCGATTATATTTTCGAGCTATATGACCTGCCCATTGACACTTCAACTTGATAACTTTATTTCAGTAGGTACCAAGTATCAAAACAATTATTATTCAAATAATGGACAATAACTTCGGTTCTAGTCTTGTGAAAGTTTGACTTAAATCAAAACTCTTGAATCACGTTTCAGCAATTTCTACTTACTGTAAACTTTTCCGTCGCATCAGATCTTCCGTGCATTCTTCAATCGAAACCTCAAAAACGTACGCTGCAGTCCGCACCTTTTTATCCGCGTCACCATTTCCACCACAAAATTGAAAAACCCCAAGCAAACATTTTTAGAGTAAAACGAAATACGTTGTAAAAACCCGCATAGACGGAACCCACCACGTATTGCTTACGGAAGTAGTACCCGCAGAATTTTGATATTATATTTTGGGCACGTACCGATTCTGAGTAGGCCAGCAGAAATTCATAACGCAGCAATATGCGGCTTTATTGAAAAATAGTTATTTAGATTAGCAGTGAAACAGACCGACGGAATTCTGGCGCTTTGTGCACGATTTGGAAGATCATTTTGCTTTTTGGGAACCATGAAGAGATAAATCAATTATGATAATTCATAATTGATTTATTTCACTAAGGTCAAAGTCAAAAGGTATTTCTACACTAATATTATAAAGAGGTAAACTTTGTATTTTTGTATTTTAGGATAGGCTCAAAAACTACTGGTCCGATTTCAAAAATTCTTTCACCATTAGAATGCTACATTATCACTGAGTAACATAGGCTATATTATATTTTCAAAAAAATCAGGGATCCTTACTAAAACTTCAATAATGTAACCCAAGGTGGAAAACAAAAAACCTTACATCGCGTGCGCTGCGAAAACTATTGAAGATAGAACAAAATAATGTACTACGATTTTGTAGAACACGTTATCATCTACAAAAAATGTCGCGACAGCATATGTCTAACTATTATAGTTATGTCACAATAAGTGTTCTTTTATTATAAAAAAATAATTGAAATGCCTCCGCTAGAAAAGGGTCTTTATTTGTACCTTGGTATTAATCCTTATCCAAATAAATCATTTTATAATTAAGACGGTTTCAATACCTATAGATTACTTCTTAAATTTTTCAAATCGGACATTCCATTCAAAAGATATGACGAAATTAAAAATGTTTACGGGTCCACGGTTCACGCGCGGGGTGCGATTTCACTCACTCAAGGAGAAGCGCGTGCAAATGTATGAAATAAGTAGATGCGAGGCTCGAACCCACGGTCTAAGTTTATCCTAAAATGTTCAAAAAATTTATGACCACCCATGCGAAGCTGGGACAGGCCGCTAGTATTCAATAAAATCACAAGGATCACTTTGAAACGTCTTAAAGCTAAGTGACTCTAGGTGCCAGTTCCACGCGACCAAAGCCTAGAAGAACAGGCAACAAACATACGGCTTGGTTCCTACCGTTCTTTTGTATGATCCTATATATATATATATATGTAATATAATACATTATTGAAGTTTAGGTAGGTAGGTAAGTACTACAAGGGTAGGTTTGACCTACTCAAAGTAACTATCACTATATATATACGGTGACTCATTCAAATGGTGCCTACGACGACGCAGACAACCTCCAAACATCTCGCTCGCACATTTCAAAATGCTTGAAGATATAAAATAAATAAATAGAGTTATTCGACAGTTGTAAGCCTGGAGTGACCAAGCAACACGCTACGCCACGAACGTTTGAATCCCAATCTTAATACTTTATCTTTTTTCCCTTAGAATGTTTCGTCGCCTAAGCAAAGGCCTCCCCCAAGGATAAGTTCTCCCTTCTTCATAATACTCATAGATATTATTATCTTTGTTCCAGAATGTGCATCAATCCAAATGTGCAAGTGTAGAAGTGAGACTTTAAAAATAAAAATGAAGCCTAAAAACCGGCGACGGCGGTTGCCCACCGTCCGGGAGGAGCCGAAAAACAATGACGTCATGATTTACGGCCTGGTCATCACCACAGCTGTTCTCAGTTACTGCAACAGTTTTAACGGAGACTTTGTCCATGACGATATTACGGCGATAGTTTCAAATGGTGACGTCACCGGGAGCAATGCACTGAAGGAACTCTTCTTGAATGACTTTTGGGGGACGCCTATGTCGGATGCAGAGAGCCATAAGTCCTACCGACCGTTGACTACGCTTTCTTTTAGGTAAGTGCTAGACTAGTATTAAAAACATCTTAATATTAGTTGAAGAAACTATAATATGATAAAATTTATACAGAAAAGTAGACAGAGAAAAACAGTATGTAAGTAAAGTACTTAAAAAAAGATCAATAATATTAAACTAAAATGCGTTTAACGACTAAATCAAGTTACAAACATTCTAATACCGTTGAGAGCACCGGTGGTCTAGTGAGAGTGACCTGCCCTTCCGATCGTGGGTTTGAGGCCGGTCGTGCACCAATAGTTTTTTTTATATATTTATGTACGCAATGCTCTTAAACGGTGAAGGAAAACATCGTGAGGCAACAAGTTTGTATATTCAGATATATTTGTGTATATATTTTTATTTGTATCTGTATCAAATATATATTTGTATTTGTATCTGTAAACTATTTAAAAAACATCTACTTTATGTTCATAATGCTCAGGAACTCAAACATGCTCACTATTAGACTTTTTAATAATAATAAATAAATAAATAATAACTTTATTGAGGACAGAATGGAGAAAGTTATAAACGTAAATGTACATTAGGTTTGTCCTACAATCGGCGGTCTTATCGCATCGTAGTGTAGGTGTTTGTGAGTGTGTAGGTGAGGGTATGTGTAGGTTCTCCTGATAACACGAGTCTCTTGAGAGCCAAGGTTTTGGTAGCGTTAGTTGGACTTCCATCCTAGAAAGACAATCTTCTCTTCTACTTCTTAAATTTAAGAGCTTAGCTCTTTTCGGGATTTTAATGCAGTTTACTTCAATTGAGCCTTTTTAATTCGGCCTCCATTGGAAAGACTCAATTGGAGGAAACTTTTAACGTACTTTACTTTGTATAACCTAGTATTAATTTAAAAGTCAGTTTAAGTTAAGACTAGGTTACTAGTTATTTAGTTAAAGCCTAGAAGAACAGACAAAAAAACTTACAGGTTGACTTCATGTGTTTTTATATACAATCCAGTGTTCAATAATAACTGTCCTGAAAGAGTCTTCACCGATGTAAAATATAAAATTCATTGCCATATTTGAGCTCGTCCCAACAAAGTCCACACACGGATCCTGACATGCTGCCAACTCAATCTGAACTGCAAATTTTTCCAGAGACTAAAAGCGCATTTACGTTAAATCCTTTTTGGAGCCCCGTACCCCAAGTCTGAGTTTTGTTTATCGTTTTTCATAAAGTCAGGCCTGTTTTGTATGGAGACTCGTGAGTTCTCAGCACGTCCGATATAGGCGCTTATCGAATCTACATACAAAAACGCCTGACGTTACGAAATACGAAAAGCGAAAAACTCAGACTTAGGGTATCAGTAGTCTAGTTGTAGTGACCCCGCATTCTGCCCTGATTGTTAGTTCGTCGCCGCGTCGGTTCGAATTCGATTATGCGTCGATTTTTCTCCTTAAAAAAATGTACGCGATGTCAGTGAGTGTTCCTCGCAATCGGCGAAGGAAAACACCATGAGGAAACTAGTAATATTCTAGCAGCGACCATGGGCTTGCATCCTGTCACGTATGAAATAATACCAACTACTGCAAATGTGCTAAATGTAATATTTGGACGATCTCTGATCTGGTACTTGGCACCTACTAAGAGATCCTGGAGTTGTTTTTTTTTTCTATGTTTGTCGGAAAAAGTGATTATATAAATAATGAAGTCATTACTCTGTACTTAACGGGTTATTTTTATTGGTTATTAACACGGTTGTAAATAAATTTAAAAATCCTTCCTCGTAGCTGGTTACGAATCTTTGTTACGCAGAAGTAATAAAAAAGATCAAAACTTTATTCAAGTTTACTAACAAACAGTTCACACAAAGATTCAAATAACGTTTATTCGTTTATCAATACGTGTTCAATCTGTTTTTTGTAATACAAACATAATTTTCACTTAGAAACAGGTAAAATCCGTCAGATGAAGCAAGGTTCAACCTTTAAGCCTATATCTTGCGGCCGTCCGTTCAACCCTCATCCCGCATTGAGAGGGTGTGATTCTCGGGGTGTCAGAGGGCCTTGTCACGTCATACCTATCTGCTCTTTTGCTGATAATGTTTCAAGTAAGAGTATTTTATTTTCTTAACTATTATAATGTTTGTTCTCTGATGTTCTAAGTATGTAATTACACAAAAAGTATCTAAGTATCAGCTATCTCGTGGACTTTCACCTTCTAGTGCTGTGTGGAAATTACAAGCTTTGCTTAGTTTGGGGCCAGAAGGTGCTGTGTGGAAAGTCCACCAATATTAATTTGTATATTTATAGCATTTTCGCATTTTATAGATTTGCGTAGTTTGGAGATAAATAGCGCTGTGTTAAAATATCCACGAATAAAATGCTATGTTAATATGCCTGGGACACCGTAAGACGGAACGGGTTTTATCTTAACTAATCGAAATATCCAATAATAATACCATGACAAGCCCTTGATCGATATTTTAACATTAAATTTGTATGTGCCCTACGATGCTCTGTCCGGTGTACATCAACTTGAGTTATACAGATGAAGAATCATATGCCTGTTGTTTCACCGGCAACCACACCCTTAAAACCGGAACACAGCAACGCTGCTTGGCGGCAGAATTTGGCATATTATCGGGTCTGGGTATCATTAGTCGATTAGGGCATAGGTAGTAGATTACTATAACTTTTTAAAGTATTTTTTTTTATAATATAGTTTAGTAACTACTTATTATTAGCTACCTGATTTCCATAGTACAAGCTTTGCTTAGTTAAGGATAAAATAGTGCCGTGTGGAATGCCAACAACTTTTTTTTTTATTCGTGTACCGTTGCACTTCGAAAGTGCTAAAGTTGTGGGTTCAAAACCGGTTGTTCAGCCATATTTCAGTTCGAAAAAGATTGGGCCTCTGTAAAAATTTTGACTTAGGTCAGGAGTTTTCATTTAGTTCGAAAATGACTCATATGACTCATAGGAGTTCAGGTATTCAACAAAATTTGGTATCTATGCGCATTCCGGCCGCTCTCTATAATCGGGCGTACCTGCACAACAGCGCACTAATAAATTACACGATAACGTGACGGTTGAACGCCGGTTATCTCCCGCGAGTTCGCACTTTAACAAAATGTGTATTTATGACCATTTTTCGCTTGTACGGAATGACAAAGGGTGGATAGGGGAGTACGGAGATATGGTTAGAGCGGGGAGATAGAGCAGTACACAGTGTCATCCACGACTTATTGAAATATACCAGACAAACTGGCTTACGGCCTCACCTAATGTTAAGAGGTCACCGTCACCCATAGATACCAACAACACTAGGGGTTTTGTCGTTGCGTTGCCTGCCCTAAAAGAAATGAGACGATGTGTGGTGATTACATTCGCCTACTTTTCTGAACAAGACGAATACACGAATACCGCTGTTCGTACAGATGTTAAGCCTCATGTGCCTGTAATTTCACCGGCTACCACACTCTTTAAACTAGGCCTTGGTCGCGTGGAACTGGTACCTAGAGTCACCTAGCTTTAAAACGTTACAAAGTGATCCTTGTGATTTTATTGAATAAATACCTTTTGACTTTGAAACCGATATACAGCAACGCTGCTTGGCGGCAGAAAAAGGCGTGTCAACGAAAAGAGAAAACAACAGACTTATCGGTCAGTTTAACTAATGGAGCACTCAGCGATCAATACGTACAGGAGCATTCGATTTTCAATCGAAAGTCTGTAGTAGGTACCAATAGTTTGTAGTTTTTGTACTACCAAATACTTTCTCTATATCAGCTTGCCGTTGGTTGTTTCTTAGTCACCGAATTGTGGCGTGATTGGTGATTAAGAAAAAAAAAACAACTTTTTTTTATATTTATAAAAATAAAAAAAGCACTGATAGACAAGGCAACACAATAGACCAGACCTTTTAATTTTTTTTTATTCACTTTTTGGATGCGGTAGACCAATATTTTGGTCTGATTAAATGAATATATTATTTATTTTTAGGTTTAAAAAACAGCTTACAGATACTGCAATAAGAGCCACGGCTATAGAAATTGTATTTCGCGAGGCCTCTTTTTCACAAAGCAATAGTTGAACATTCTTTCCTCAAGAGAGCGTTAAAAAGGACGGCGTAATCTTGTTTCCTCATAAACGCGAGCATTACCTTACACTTGATAGGGTGAGACGAAATGTAAGGGCGTGTGGTTACACAAAATTTTATCGCTCTATTGTCATTGATAAGCACCGAAAAACGTATTTGTCGGGTTTTATGTTGCTACTGGTGGGGTTCGGAGGAAGCGATAGACTATTTCGCTTTTTTTTCAGGAAATTGGTACATAAAAAGAACTGGTTCCAAGATGAACTGGTACTTTTTTTCGTTATAAAAGACGGCGAATTTAGTAAATACTGGCATCGAAGATGAACGTTAGGTTGGCTTGGATACTTCACCATCATCATGTGAAACGGTGGAACTACGAAATATCTGGTACAAGACAACAACTACAAGACGGAAAATTCAAGTTACCTATTTGACCAAATTTTAATCTTAATATTAGAATATAAAAAAAGAAAAAAATCTTTAACTATTTATTTGGAAATATACACATATTACATATTCGAATGGAAAAACGAACGCAGAAGTCAAAAAACAGTGTTGCGAATATTTTGTTTTTTTTTTAAACTTAATTTTGCTTTGCTTAATATTGTTGTAGATATCAAGCGGTAAAACCTTTTTATCGCATTGGCTAGTAATTTAAAAATCTTTTTTTTTATAAATAATGTGAAAGTTAAGATGTTTGGTTAAGTCGCACCAAACGTATCTTCTTCTTGTCGTGTCAATAGTTCTTTCGAAACAGTGTGGTGAAAGGATTTAAGGTGCTCCTCAAAGAGGCTCCTTTCGAGCGCTTGACACAATCTGTTTTAGAGCTTTTTAAGTTCTACGACATGCCGGTTTCCACGATGTTTAAAATCACCTTACAACTTGCATGAAACGCAAATCCTTTCACCAAAACAAACATTTTGTACAGGCGTTGAATCCACGACCTCAGGGTTGGAAGGTGGGCCCCTAAACCACCAGCGCTCTCACATCCTCTCAAATATCGTGTAATCCCAGCATAACCTATCTCCGTGCAACACGCGCCTATTATAGACTTTCATCTTGAGGCTTTGCAGTAAGTATAACGAGAAGATTTGTTGTAATTTATCAAACGTAGTCCATAAGACTCAGATGAATCCTTTGTCCTACTTGAACCGTCTACCACAAATATACGCTTTATGTTTACGTAACCAAGATTTGTAACCAGCTTTGTAGGAATAAATGTATATTTTTATTTAATGTATATTTTTTACTTCACAACCGGTGGTCTAGTGGTACAAACCGCAAGGTTACAAACCGCCGGGTTACAAGTCGATACCGAATCCACAACTTCAATGATATCGCTCCCAACATTTACCAGTAATAACATGCCAATATGTAGTCTAAACATATTTACAATTTGACTGTTTAACATCAAAAAGGAGGGATTATGACAAATATATTTTTATACTTCTGGCTAATGGAACAATAAGACGACCCACCTGATGATAAATGGTAACCATACACCTATAACAAAGCGCTTCGCAGGTCACGCACGATAGTAACGTATACGATGCACTGCCCTGCATCCATCTACTTGAGGCTTAGGGATGTTAAGCCTCATCTGCCTATAATTTCAGCACCCAGACACGCTGCGTGGCATACATTTTACATAAATATCTGCACAGTATGTCGTGGATGGATAATGAGTCCAAAATGAATATCTCCGATAATTTACCTTATAAAGTACATTTCATTTTCTGCTGAACCCTTCGGCCATTACACGGGTACGGGTGTAAATGAGGCTTTACTCCGAATCTAACTTTGTAAAATCAGTCCTACCATGGGAATTTGTGACGGGAGAATTGCGAGTTCAAATTAATGAAATGTTAATTACATTTATACTTTTAAAACGCATTACGTGTCTGCAGAGTTAAATAATATAGCTTACTAGTTTTCGTACTTAAGCAAACTTTTTAGTATGGAAACTTGTTTGGATTGAAATTATATTTTATCTGAACTGTGCAATGAGTGTGCAATTGTGTTTAATCAAACTTGGTTAATTTTATTTTATTTGGGAAACAAACAGTACAATAATAATTATAAATAACTAGATTTAAGTTTTACAAAAACCAGCGAAGTTCAACCATTAATTGCGATTTTTTATAAATAAGTTTAGTGATTTTATATCTTTCAAAATGTTTATGTGTTCAAGCGAGAGATTAGCAGTTGTCATAGCCTTAAACAAAATAAATGATAAAAATAAAAATAAATTGAAATAATTCAACTCATAGTAGGGGATATTGCAATAAATCCCCCGCGTTCACACTTCGCAGTACTAATTCATCACTCGGACTTTATGGCGTAATAAACGACAAAGATTAATATCTGTAATTTATAAGCAGAAGCGACGCGGAAGGAAGCTCTTTAATTGGGTTGGTTAGCGTTGGAGGGTAGTTAGTTAGACATAATGTATAAAGCTTGGGTTCATCCACTTCTTTTACCTTCTACCAAGCCGTAAGTTTGTTGAAACCTCATATTAATTAGGTTTTTTTTGTACTGCTGATGGAAAAAGTAGATGGCCCCCTGACCATGACCTGTTATGTGATAAGCATCACCTAAACAAAGAAATGCCTCACAAGCCACGTCATAGGAACGTGCCCTGCGGTGTACTGCCCTGCGTCAATCAACTTTATGCATATACATGTTAAACCTCATGTGCCTCCTCGGCAACCGTAACACGACAACTGCTAGGCAACAGAAATAGGCATGGTGGTAGTACTTCCCCAAATGAGCCCTTCACCGAGAGCTCTACTACTTTTAGGAGCGAATAAAGCTACCATTCAAAAGTATAGTTAGTCGCGTATCCACAAGCCTAGCCTATTCATCTTCCTTGCCGCAGCCTAGAGTAAGTTATAAAGCCGTGTAGCTGGATCTCGGTAATCCTATATTGCGGAGGCGAGACCGAGTGTAAAACTTGGTTAACCTGCATTTATTTTACGGTTACCGCATGTTGTAACTTTAGCCGCATTTGAGCTCGGAAAACTCTTAGCTGTTCCAGATCGACATGCATCGGGAAACCAAAGTAAATGTACCTAAAATATTGTTTTTTTAGGTACATTTCGCGGTTCTGTTAGTGTATGTGTAATGAACTGTTTTAAAACTATGTCAAATTACGTCGTGTAAGTATAAAAATAGACAAACATTACTTCTCAATATTTAACCGGAAACCAACTTGTCGAGGAAACCTAAAATGTTCTAAGAATGCGTCATGTGTTCGAAAGGAGCCTCTTTGAGGCGCACTTAAAATCCTGACACCACACTGTTTAACTATAGTTAAACTATACTAGGTTAAGCTCTGATTTCACCATGCTGTCTTAGATTAACAAAGGATTAAAGGGCCGTTAAATATGTCAAAATGTACGCGCCTGACATCTTAACGGCTGTTAAATCTAACCTTAGATGGCTAATAAAGGATTAACGGCTGTTAATCCTTTATAAGTAACTAACAGGGCATGATGAAATCAGAGCTAAAGGTGGAAAGGTAAGGTAGAAAACGGAAAAGTTAAACATCGAATATCAAAGAGAATCCGTCAATCAAAATACAATAAAATTATCTGTTTTGAAACCACTTGGGCGAAGAAATGAACGCGTACATTGCTCAGCAGTAATTTTACCGCCACATTCCACAAGAATAGAAGCAGTCGTTTTCATCAAAAAATTCCGTCGTAAAAATAAAGATGCAAACCAAAATGCCTCCGCAAGAATCCGCAAGAACCGCTACGTCCACATCGCGGGGTAAGCATAATAACAGAAACATTTTTCGGAGGAAATATTTTATTTAGTAGGTCCCTGTGTCCTAAGCGGGGTCAGGACACCAATAAAAATATTATATACGAAAGTGCCCGGTTGGTGACCAAGCTAAGAATGTCTCGGATATTTATAAATTTAGTTAGAATTGGTGTAAAATTTTTAAATACGCTTTTTTTGCACAAGCATGGCTCACTAAGCTCCATGTTTTCAGTGACTATCTAGTTTAATAACAAAATAAAAGCTTTAAGTAACTGATTTTATTACTTAGACTACTTGAACTTTGAAAACTTATTTTATCTATTGCAGAAATTCTCTTATAATTTTTCTAATCAGAATAAAAATAATTGTGTATTTAGTGAATAGTATAACTACATTTGTACATTATATAGGTATTTCTTTGTGTAAGTCTATGTCTGGATTTACGAGTAGCTCTGCGACAGACGAACCAAAACCGAGTACTACCTACAACGAAGTGCTTTAATTATTCAAATAGCATGAAGGACATAACATTAGTTTATTGTACGTTCCTATCGAGCGTGACTTACAATGCTTTGTTATAGGGGATGGTTACCACTTAATATCAGGTAGGCCATTTGCATTTTCCATCAGCAAGTTGAATAAAAAAAATATAGGTTTACAGTTGTAATAACTATCAAGCTATTACAAATTTTAGCTTTTAACTTTAGCATTTCATCAAAAAAGCAGTACGACTCTAAATGAATATCGTAACTAGAAGAAAGCTAAGTCGTATATTGGCACAGACCCGAATGACGTCAATACAATAAAATAAAAAAATCGATGTATTTTTAAGAGTAGTCGAGCTCTTTGTGAAGGGCTCGTCCGGGGAAGTACTACCACCACGCGTTTTCTGCCGCCAAGCAGCAACGCTGTTTTTCGGTTTGAAGAGTGTGGTTGCTGGTGTAATTACAGGCACATGAGGCTTAACATCTGTAAGTTGATGGACGCGGGGCATTGCATCGTAGGGCACGTTCCTATCGTGACGACTTACGAGGTAATACTTTGTTATAGGTGATGGTTACCACTTAAAATCAGGTGAGACATCAGCTTGTTCCATCAGCTAGTTTTATTAAAATAAAAAAAAAATACATTCATTGTAATAAAAATCTTTGGATTAGATCTATAAAATTACATTCTGTTTACAATGTGGATGAGAACTGCATTAAGTTTTTCAACTGTTTTAACGAACTTGGCCCAGTTCAAAATCACGCTTTTTAGCTGCTTCAACTGTGCGAACACACTAAAAATTTAGAAAGAAATTACTTTGAAACCTTAGAAACAATAATCCCTAATTAATTAAAATCGTGGGCTCGTATTATTCACAAAAATTGAATGTTGAGACTAAATACAAAAAATAAGCGCAACTCGAATATTCGACATTGCATGGAGGCAGGCTATTACGCCGTTAATATACTCGCTACATTTTACAGATGTAAAGTATTTCTAGAACAGCTTTACCAAAAGTATGAGTTTGTTTTTCTATTATGGCTGTGATAATAATTACATATATTATACTTAAGTATCAATCAATTAATCAATTCAGCCTGTACGCTCCCACTGCTGGGCCTCCTCTTTAAATCGCCCATCTCTCCGGTCCCGTGCCAGTCTTAGCCATTGCCGCCCAACTACTTCGACTATATCATCCGACAATCGGGGGGTGGTCTGCCTCGTGGTCGCTGAGTGTCTCTTAGCCACCATTCCGTAATCACCGTTGTCCATCTTTCGCCATTCTTTCTTGCCACGCGTCTTGCCCATCTCCACTTCAGGCTTGTGATCCGCTTAACTACTTAACTACTTAAGGTTGTTAAAAAAAAGCTATTGAAATGAAAATTTAAATAAAAGTTGTTCTAGTTAATTTAGATCTCTGTCCGCATAATAAGATTTCTTTGAACTGACACGGCGCGGTACGGCGCGTAGCGTTCAAAATCATAATATCATTAATTAAATTACTGATATAATAATGGATTTTGTAACGTTTGTGGATTCAACTGAACATACGTAATTTTTTAGTGGTTTTGTTTGACTATTAGAATCACATCGTAATATAGTTATTAGGTATATTAACGAACTTCCAATATTTCAGACTGTATGTTTAGTAAATTCATTAAAATAACTACAAAAATCTGGTTTCCTTAAAACTGCCATGCGTAAAATGACGGGCGCAACGATACAGAAATACAGCCAACTCTTTTTATCATAAATTGAAATACAAACACGCCCGTTTAGTAGCGTTCGGTATTTGTTACAAATCAACGCTTTAGAGTTCTCTCTCATTAACGTTGAAAAAAGCGGTCAAGTACGTCATTATGACGGCGGTAATGGAATTTGTGAGTGAACTGAAAAACTTAAAAACAGTTACAGCAAAGCTCACTATTTGGTTACATTTACAAAAAAATATACAAGTATTATATTTTTAACTGGTTTCCATACTCTCTCTCTCTTGTCGTGTCACTAGTTTCTTTCGAAACAGTGTGGTGAAAGGATTTTAAGTGCGCCTCAAGAGGCTTCTCTCGAGCACTTGACACCTGTTAGTAGAGCTTTTTAGGTTCTACGACATGCCGGTTTCCTCACGATGTTTTCCTTCACAGTTTGAGATCACTGTCACTGGGATTGTGCACATACATTTTTGAACAGAAAATCTCATTGGTACATGACCGGTTTCGAACCTGCGACCTTAGGATCGGAAGGCGGGGCCGCTACCACTAGACCTCCAGTACTCCAGGTCTATACTTTTGTTAATTCTTAAGTTTGGGGTTAGATGGTAAATGTCCTCCAACATTTTTACTGTACTGCCTGCGGTTTGCTCGCGCGTTATTGCTAACAGAACCTAATAATGAAGCATATTTTCCACCTCGTTCTCGTTTATTTTTCGAGATAAAAAGTAGGCTATATTAAGTAACCTATATTATTGAGTAGCCCTAAAAACAAATATAGTTTGTAACAATATTTTTATTACTGTTTTGTGTTTTTTTAATTTTTATTAACTACAAAAAAATAGCTTATAATAATATTTTTGTAAGATTTATCCTGTTTTATAAGTGATAGTTCAAGTCTGAGGTGATATCTACTGCGCCTGGATATCGAAGTCGTGAAACAGTTTCAGTTTTTACAGTTTTATTCAGTGTTTAGGTTTAGAAAACCTTGTTGTTATAATTGTAGAATTCTACCTTTCGAAAAACTTTTAGTGGAAGTGTTTTGATGAAATAGAACTCAGTTGACAGTTAGTAGGTACTGTAAGCCATGGGTTTGATCCTCACCGAGAACAAACATAGACGTCTGTTCTCTGTCTGGGTGCTATTATCTACCTACATCGACACTAATATTATAAAGAGGAAAGATTTGTATTTTTGTATGTAACGAATAGGCTCAAAAACTACTGGTCCGATTTCAAAAATTCTTTCACCATTAGAATTCTACATTATCCCTGAGTAACATAGGCTATAATATATTTAAAAAAAAATCAGGGATCTTTACTAAAACTCCAATAATGTAACCCAAGGTGGAAAACAAAAACCTTACATCGCGTGCACTGCAAAAACTATTGATGATAGAACAAAATAATGTACTACGAATTTGTAGAACACGTCATCATCTACAAAAAAGGTCGCGACAGTATATGTCTAACTATTATAGTTATGTCACAATAAGTGTTTTTTATTATAAAAAATTAATTGAAATGCCGCCGCTACAAAAGGGTCTTTATTTGTACCTTGGTATTAATCCTTATCCAAATAAATCATTTCATAATTAAGACGGTTTTAATACCTATAGATTAATTCTTAAATTTTTCAAATCGAACATTCCATTCAGAAGATATGACGAAATTAAAAATGTTAACGGGTCCACGGGTCACGCACGGGGTGCGATTTCACTCCTCAAGGAAAAGGGCGCTGCATATGTATGAAATGAGTAGACGCGAGGCTCGAACCCACGGTCTAAGTTTATCCTAAAATGTTCAAAAAGTTTATGACCACCCATGCGAAGCTGGGACAGGCCGCTAGTACTATATACAACGTGTTTATTAAGAATTGTAGGGATCCGAAAGCAGGATATTCTACCGGTCATAACGAACAACTTTGTTCTACGACTTTTAAAATTTCAAAGTTTTTCATTCATGAAATGCCTCTTAAACTTTTATCTAAAATGAATCTAAACGCATCATGAGGCAGCCCTATTTACAGCTGTTCTTTGACCTCTAGTTGTTAACCTTAGATAAAATAGGTAACAGAACTGCCACCAATTACCTAGTAATGTGCCTACCTAATAATGATGTTGCTGTTTTTAAAGATCTTGGTATGTAAAAGAAATATTTTCGCGACTGTAATCCCTAGTCACGGAAAACATTCTCTGAGATCTTTGGTACTAATACCTATTCAGTAACTAGGTACCTACGTGGCTACGTACTCAATATTTAATAGAATATTTATTTTTGTTTAATTACTAGATGTCGTAAACCAATGTTTATGATATTCATAGTTCTTTAAATTGTAACATGTTACTTTACCACCATGGTTCATTGACACGACAAAATTATTCAACTGCAATTTTGGGAAGTGTCTAGTCTGTCCTATTTAATCTTTGACTAACCTGTCTGTCATTGGTTGCATTTAAAAACGCATATCCAATCAGGACGGCCGACGGCCGCCGATCAGTGTTACCATTTGTGGCAGATTTCTGCCATTTGGCAGATTTTAAATATTTCAAGAAAAATCTTATTAGTTTGAATTTTTAATGAAATAATATTTATAATTTATTTATTTTTTACCGAACTGGAAACTTCTTATTTGGTTTCTAAACAACTTCTATCTCGTTTTAGATAACTGCAAACCGTTACAAACGATCAAAAGATAGTAACTGAATGTAATGTAGGTATTTAATTTATTCCGTAGCCACGAAGGAGATGGTATGAAGTCATATTTTTGGTATTTTTATCGTCAAGCTTGGTAGATTTTGACAGATTTTTTGGCAGGTGTGTGGTAGAACCACCACTTTTGAGATGGTCACCCTGTTTGTGTTTACATGCGTTGTTGTACATTGTTTTGTTGAGAAAATGTCATCAAACGTGATAAAATGGTGATTGTTATGTAAAAAGCCGTCGTGAGTCAGTGTGTGTATGAGCAGTGCCTACGAGGTAATGGTTTAGTGTGAAGTTTGAAGCCTGTGTCGTGCGAAATCTCGCAAACTTTCAAAATCCAGTTTTATCCAGTGTTATTATAGCCAGTAAATAATGACAAAATCCATAGGAACCAGTAAAAATATCGTGTCAGGGGATTGGCGGCGTACCTACCTACCTACCGAAAGGTAAGTATTTCAAATTATCTCGTAGGTTATCGTTGTTTTTCTCTTTCCTAGATAGAAGCGCGCGTGCGTGTGACCTTGACACGTACACAGACAGGGCTGTTGCAAATTTCTGAGAAAATATTAATTTTACTTTTCTATGGGAATTTCGAAAACGATGTATTCAACCGTTGCACACGTCAAAGTATTCCAGTGCTTGGTCTAAATACACGCTCTTTGTTTCCCTACATAACTTCATCAACACGTTGTATATTAGTAAGTATTTAAAAAAGTATATATGTATTATATCAGCTGCTTGGTACCCATAATAAATGTATTTTTAGTTATTCTTCAGTTGATAGTTAATTGTCAGACCTGTAGATGGAACCACGGTCGCATAAGTACCGTAGTTGCATGTCCCTGAGTTATTCGTCCAGTGAGATTAGAATCTGATTGCGCAGTTGGTTAGCGCGGCCTCGTATCAAAGGGAAGGTCGTGGGTTCAAATCCCACTCGGATAATAACTTTTGGGACTATATAAAATATTTGTTATACTGTAATTATTATTTATTATTTTATTAACATAGGAACATAGACAATTACATGATTTCGTGGAGTAAACAGAGTTTGTATGAATAAAAAGAGATTGAGCCTTATGCCAACGCTACGCCACGAGTAGATAGGCACCATGTTATTTATCAATGCACGAGATTGCACGCTTTTGGCACCGAAATGACATTATACTGTTTCTGAACAAGTTAGTTTACTAAATTTACAGAACTGAAGCAAGCTTGGCAATATTGGTGCAAGGCTAAATACCCTACCAAATTTAAAAACGTTGATTAAAAATAAAAGAACCCCATAATATCTTTTTTTTATCCTACTTGATGTTAAGTGGTAACCATTACCTATAACAAAGCATTGTCTCGTAAGCGACGATAGGAACGTGTCCTACAATACATGGTAATTGTATAGTTCATTAATTTATTCTTAACATCCTGACAAGCTTCGACTACATAGTGTTACAGTACAATACGATCGTATTCAAATATAATTTATTTATATTTATTAATGTCTATATATATTAATCTAACACGCTCATACAAACTCACATTTAGCTGTTGAAGTGGGTGAACATTATAATATTCTAATCTGTTATAAAAGTTAAGCTTTTTATTCGTCTAGACCAAAATTTAGACGAATATCCTTTCCACGAATCTGGTATATTCAATGACTAGAACTAGACTATAAATAGCCTAGAATATACATTTAATATGTTAATACGATTATAATATAACAACTGTAATATAAAACACGTGTCTCAGCTACTGCTCCGTGTGGTGCCGCTGAAAACCAGTGCTGCAAGAGCTTCTACGCCCCTGTAGCAAATGCTGAGAGGCTACATATTTTATCAAAGTCAAAGTCAAAAAGTATTTATTCATTAAAATCACAAGGATCACTTTGAAACGTCTTAAACTTAGGTGAATCTAGGCGCCAGTTCCACGTGACCTAGAAGGTGCCTATGTATGGTCGTATGGTCCTTGTTACAATGTAATTTAATACGTGTCATCATATTTTATGTAAGTTACCTATTCCATAATCATGTTTAAATCTTTTGACGCAAAATTAACTTTT
This sequence comes from Chloroclysta siterata, assembly GCA_932294275.1. Classification (NCBI taxonomy): domain Eukaryota; kingdom Metazoa; phylum Arthropoda; class Insecta; order Lepidoptera; family Geometridae; genus Chloroclysta; species Chloroclysta siterata. The sequence continues at coordinate 15,979,132 of OW028588.1, forward strand.
AGCTATTTTACAAGCGTTTATTTAACTCGCAATGTAGGTATGTATGTAACTATGTTTGTTCGGTGGAATCTTGCAACTCAATTTTGAAGCAGATATTATCTTCATTCAGCTCAACCGATTGAGCTGAAATTTTGTATACACGTTTAGTTTAGATGCCAAAGCATGGTGAGCTGTTGCTGTTGTGACGTCATTCTAAATACAACGTAGCGGAACACCCAAAATGGCGGGCAAGTCATTTTTAATACACTCCTACAATATGGATATCAAATGAAAGGTAAAAATGATATTAGGGTATCGCATATCAAGCGCTACACTAATATAGTAAAAAAAACAAGCTTTTTTTTAATGTGCTATCTAACTAACTTGTACTATCAACTTAACATCATTACACAATTTATATGTTAACTAAGTTTGAAAATTGAAAAAATTATAATCTTTCAGATCACGTTATTTAATGTACTTATTTAAGTACACAGGTAAATGCAGTCGCTATACAGTAGCACTGTTTGGTGGCAAAAGTGGGTATTACTCAGACAAACCAGTTCACGAAAAGCTTTTCTTATATTCGCTCAGTCTTTACAAGCTTTCAGTAAGAATTGAATGCTTATAATGACAGAGAATAATATCAGTATCAAAAATATCAATCACTCATCGATATAGAAATTGAAACTGAAAAAGCTCCACGACTTTCATCCCCAGGCACGGTAGATCCTCTCTGAATTCTTAGTACCAAGTACCAACTTAGGATTTTTTGAGGATGTCAAAGGATAGTCAAAGTCAAAGTCAAAATGTATTTATTCAATAAAATCACAAGGATCACTTTGAAACGTCTTAAAGCTAGGTGACTCTAGGTGCCAGTTCCACGCGACCAAAGCCTAGAAGAACAGGCAACAAACTTACGGCTTGGTTCCTACCGTTCTTTTGTATGATCCTTTTACAATGTAATAATATAATATATTATTGAAGTTTAGTGAGGCGTAGGCATACAGAAAAAGGTAAACATAATCAAATTTATAAGACAGCAAAAATATTACCTACATTTTGACGCATACCTTACGCATTTTGCAGCAGTTTTTATTCCATACGTGACAAGTTGCAAGCCCATCGTCGCACGATATAGTAAATTTAAAATTTGATATCCACTGCTCCTTAGTTTGCTGAAAGGCCACCGTTTCGTACCCCACCGTAAATACCGTGTCTATATGATGAAGGTTTAATTGATAAGCTTAATTTAATTCCGTTGAAGCCCGGGCGTAAATATAACAGATTCTCACGTTGTAGATCATGCCGAAGTATCGGACGCGACTTTTGTACGAAATAAAGAAATACTTCAGGTGACTTGTAACAAGGATTATACGAAAGAACGGTAGGAATGAAGCCGTAAATTTGTTGCCTGTTCTAGGCTTGGTCGCGTGGAACTGGCACCTAGATTCTATAACTGGCATCTAGATTTAAAACTTTTCAAAGTGATCCTTGTGATTCAACTGAATAGGTAAATACCTTTTGACTTTGACTTTCTTTACTGTAAAAATTGTAAAATACAGCATAGAAGAATGCTTGTGATATTTTCTCTATTAAAAATGCACAGCTTCACGTCTTCGATTCCCAGGCACGGTAGATATTTTAGTACCAAGTACTTGTTGTCAAAGTTACGTCCAAATATTACATTCGCAGAAACCCCATTTGGACTTTTGCGTTTTTATGTTAATGTGCCGGTATTGTCAATGTACCTTGGTACGTGAGAAACGATGACCTACACCGGGACCTCCAGATTGAGTTCGTTGATAAATTAATTAAGAAATACGCAGAAGCTCACCAAAAAAGACTTCTTCACCACGTGAACGTCGAGGCCATCCAGCTCCTCGACAACACAGACAAAGTGAGAAGACTCAAAAGAACCAAACCTTTTGAGTTAGTGCAGTGATAAACCTAATATTGTGTAGTGATAGTGCTACTTTTTATGAACAAAAGAACAAAGTGTCGCCTTAAGTAAAGACTGTAAGAAAAGTGCCAATGGACACATTCTTATTAATATTATTTGTATAAAATTAAGTCAATACAAAATTAATTAAGGATTTTTTACAAATCACAACATGTTATTATATCTGAATAAAAGATATATTTGAATAAAAATAATGTTTGGATGTTAATTTTTGTGGGTCAATCATCACGCCCTAACCATTTTGTTTGTTTAACGACTTTGGAAATTTCGTAGTTTTTCATTCATGAAATGCCTCTTATGCGTTCCTCCTAAATGAAACGAAACACATCATAAGGCAGCCCTATTCACAGCTGATTGTACGTTCCTTGTTAACGTGACGTTGGTACTTACGTTAACAGTATCAGGGGTGTTGCAAATTTTTGAGACAATATTAATACATTTGTATGCCTCAACTTGATGGACGCTGGGCAGTGCATCGTAGGGCACGTTCCCTTCGAACGTGACTTACTAGGCATTGCTTTGTGCTAGGTGATATTACCACTTAACATCAAGTGAGCCATCTGCTTGTTCCATTAGCTAGTAGTACTTATACTTATAAAAAATAAAAACTTTTGTAAGGGAATTTCGGAAACGATATATTCAACCTTTGCACACGTCAAAGTATTCCAGTGCTTGGTCTAATTACTGGGTGTTTGGCTTTATAGGGGTATTATGTTACACATTGTAGTCTACTTTTTATCCTGAAAAAGCGTGAACGAACGCGCCTCAAATATTAATTTTAGCAATCACTACTAATACGAAAGCAAAGCCGTGGGCGGCAAGTGTACATTATGCATTAGGTACTTTTTACCAAACAAATAGACACCCGAATGCACGGGCAAATGCTAGTGGTGTTAGTATGAACTGAACACGCCATTTGTTGAAGTCGCGTCCTACAAAATTGCAATATCTGGCGTTATTAAAATGGAATTCCGAACAAAGCGGCTATTGTCGACCGATACCGTTCACCAACTGCTGCCATCCATTATGTCACCTCGACCGCAGGGTGGTAAATATTCTAGTCCTTTCTACAGTGAAACCGATTTTCTACCGTCTTCCAGTTTATCGGATAGTTTAATTTATTTTGACGTTTATATGCTTTGGGGATTTTATGTCCTTTGATAGAGAATCTAGCCGAACTAATTTAGAGGTTTAAGCTGAGATGATTTTTTGGAAACGGATAGAAAATAAAACAGCTGCATGACTTTGATCCCAGGCACGGTATATATCCCCTCAGATACTCAGTATCGAGTCCGAAATCCAAGTTCTTTGAGGACGTCTGAGGGGGGTATATTTTGGAAATTCACGTATTTGTTTTACAGATAGAAAGTCTAAAAACCTTTCGTGCTAGAGTATAATTTAAAAGACAGATAATAATACTAATCTGGGCCTGAACTACCCATTATTCAATAAAAAATGAATCCACTTAGCTGGAAAAATGGCAGCACTCTTGTATTATGCCATTATTATTTAAGAGGCAAACGTCGATATCGTGCGCACAGCAATTGTACGTTTACAACCGGCATGCGGACGATAAAACTGATATTTGAACTTCCCGTAGAAGAAATAATATTTTCAAAATGCAATGCTAAGTTTGTTTTGAATTGCGTGATTTGCTAATGTTACGAAGATAATGTTGGGGATTCATGATGGTAGTACGAGGTGGTACGAAGTGACACTTGGAATTTGAGGGTAAATTTAGCTTTTGTACGAATATTCTGGCTATGACGTGAGCACTTACCCAAATTAGTTTCAGTTGTGGTTTATTACATCGCTTTTTAGATATGAGACCGTCCATTGTACATTTGTAAGTATTTGTTTAATTTAATTGATAGTTTGTAAGGTGTACAATAAAAAAAAACATTCATTCACTCATTCGGTCATTACAGCTCGAACTGACAGCAGTGTATATCAGTTGCCAAAACAGACCACATAAAACCTTTGAGGAAATATAAAAAATTGACGATAATAGTGTTCCTGTGGCTATATTGATTTTGGGCTTTCGCAATAAAAGTCAGCAACCAGTTAAAATTAAAAAGTTGATTTCCAATTAAAACGCCATTTTCATCCATTTCTTATTCTATTCTATAAGTCAAAGTCAAAAGGTACCTATTTATTCAATAAAATCACAAGGATCACTTTGAAACGTCTTAAAGCTAGGTGACTCTAGGTGCCAGTTCCACGCGACCAAAGCCTAGAAGAACAGGCAACAAACTTACGGCTTGGTTCCTACCGTTCTTTTGTATGATCCTTTTACAATGTAATATATATTATTGAATAATATATTAATATTTAATTTAATATTATTCAATAATATATAATATATATTACATTGTAAAATTTCATATTAATTTGTAATTATATTACAATGTAATATATAATATATTATTGAAGTTAAGTGAGGCGTAGGCATACAGAAAAAGGTAAACATAATCAAATTTATAAGATTTATAGGTTACTTAATTGATGTAGTCACTTCTCTAGTCACTCACACGAATATACATATATCGGCAACTGCACACTAACAAAACACGGACACGCCTAAAACCAAAATGCTCTGTCTATTGAGATACTTCGTCTGAGCATAAAACACATAATACGCTCTAAAACAAAAATAATCGATGTCAAAACTACATAAAACTTAACTGGAAGATAATGCTCTCTAGCATTAAGTTCACTTATGTACGATACATTTTGTTATGTGCAATAAAGAATTTTCTATCTGTCTATCAAATCGACCATCGGGAATGTGGCCCGCATCGGGTCAAAATAACAAGTGATTGTGTCATAAAAGATGACGATCTCTGTTGCCATTTGAATGGCCCTCTGTAGCCAAAGATCGAAAAGTGTAGATAGAGCATGGCTTTTGCCCTGCAGTAGGCTACACTAAACTATTTTGGTACCTGTTCTTCTAGGCTTGGTCACGTGGGACTGTCACCTAGATTCACTGAGCTATAAGACGTTTAAAAGTGATCCTTGTGATTCAATTGAAATACCATTTGAATTTGATGTTAGCTAAAAAAAAATAGAACTCTTTGCTATGCAAAAAGTGATAAAAACAAATTTCTGAGAAACAAATTAAAAAATTGGGTGATTCGAAAATGCCAACGAATCGATGACTAAATAATGTAGTTATTCCCTAATATTTAACTGTAAAGATAAGTAAATTGGATCTTTATATTGTAGAACAGTATAAATAATTCATACAAAATGTCAAATGCGGAATTAGTATGACGTAAAACCTGCCCCGCCTAAAGGGTAAATTTGAATATATTTATTATTATTATTATTTTACTAAATACCTACTTACTTACTCGTATTATTTGAGTACCGAAATTGCATGTTTCCTCAACCGGTTGTATAATCAAATAGTATGCTTAGCGTAATTACGTAAACATAGTATATGTGTGTCGACAAATATCTTAAAACTATTCGCAGGGACGTGCTCAGACTTGCCAGCAGTCGGCGCTATTCAAACATTTAACTCTATTTACATAGAATTCCAGGCACCTATCAACCTCGCTTTGCTACTGGGTACTATAACATTAGAAGTGATATAGATACATGAAGACTTTAAAATAAATTGGCAAGCATTCAGAAATTGTCATATATTCAATGCATATAAAAATAAATTAAACATTTTTACATTTATAATTTGACAGCCCTGACAGCTTAGTTGGTAGTAGCTGTGCTTTCTATGCTGGAGGCCATGGGTTCGATCCCCACCGAGAACAAACATAGATGTTTGTATTCAAAACAAAATAAAATAAAATAAAATATTCTGTCTTGGTGTGACATTATATTATAGGTATGTATAAAAGAAGATATAAGTCGGTAATAAATCAGCTATCCGTTTCCCATAGTACAAGCTTTGCTTAGTTTGGGGCTAGTAATGTGTGGAATGTCCACCAATATATATTTATTATTTTTGTAGCATAACACCCAGACAAATAGATGAACGTCTATATGAGTTCACAACACAAAAAAAAAAGTTATCCAACCCACAATATATAGCGCAGAACGCTACCAACTGACCTGTAAGCCTGTTTAACGATTATACCCTTTTAGATTTATATTCGATTCATTTTATTTTGTTTTCAACATGGACAAAAATTATTAATAGCTAAGGTCAGGGCTTTTAGGGTACAGGTACTCGCCTAAATGCTACTACAACATTCCTCTACGTATGTATGGTCAACGATTTATTTAAGTTTTTGTCAACAATATATACTATTAATCTATTGAACTATTTGCCTATAGTGACAGTTTGCAAGCACTACCTCAAAATATATACAAGACCAGCGCCGGTTACCGGTTTTCTGTTGAAATGTATCCTTACGTAATTCTACTAATGTACGTTATACTAACAAAGACGCTAGTGCCCAATCCAAATTGGTCCTGAGTGAAATTCGAAGTGTAATTTTACTTTTCAATACAAAACTTGTTATTCAGGCTATTCTGGGCCTGGTATTCAATGAATGACTGAATTGAATGAATGAGTTTTTATTTAACACACTTAGAACTGATTTCACAATGCTCTGTTAGTTACTAATAAAGGATTGACAGGCCGTTAAATCTAACCTTAGATGTGAAACGCGTACATTTTGGCATATATAACGGCCCTTTAATCCTTTGTTAATCAAAGGCAGCATGGTGAAATCAGAGAATAAACAAACACAGAAAAAACGACTAAAACAGTATATTTTTTTAAAGAACTTAAATAACCATTAAATTCCAAGCAAAAATAACTGAGGCTAACAGAATATAGACAAATAAAAATAATATAACATTACAGTTATTTTTTTATCTTACCATTTACTTGAACCACTTTTTTCATATTTTTAATAATGCATTTTTGTGACGTTGATGAAACGTAGATCAAAATGATCAAAAGAAACTTGATGTTGCGTTGTAGTTGTGCCTTGCCCCACAGAGCACGGCATTGCACTGCGTCCAACATTTTGAGACATAATTAATTGCACCGGCGCTTATTACCTTTTACATCTGAACACGGCAATGGAAGCATCACTGCTTGAAACCAGAATTAGTTACAGTAGCAGAGTAGTAGAGATATAGAGATAGTAGAGCTTTAAGAGCAACAATTATTAGTAGAGCTTTTAGTCCTTCCAATAAAAGCTCTACTATAAATTAATCTCAGCAAATTTACAATATTGTAATATATGAATAAATGTGTTCACTTGTTTCTGGAACTATTGTTCTCAGTTGGTATTATTTTGCTGATAATAATTTCATTACGACCCATAGTTTGTTGAGAGTAAAATAAATGAAAAATATAATGGAAGTTAATAAAAAATATAATGGAATGATACAATTATTAAACAAATTTTTAGGCTGTTATTAGTATAAATGTAATATAAATATGGGTGTAGTACATTCCACACCGCATTATCTAGCCCCAAAAGTATATAAGTAGGTAAACTAAGCCACAGCTTAGTTTACCTACTTATATACTTTTTTATACATACCCGTAATAAAATATCACACCCAGACCGAGAACAAACATCTATGTTCATCACACAAATGTTTGTTCTCGTTGTGGATCGAACCCACGGCCTACGGCGCAGAAGGCAAAGCTACTACCAACTGAGCCGAAAGGGCTGTAAATGCGTCTTCAGTAAAAATAGAGTTTGATAAATCCAAGTCCTCTCGTATAACATTTGTGGCATTCCGGAGAAGCTGTCGTTAGCGAAACTACAGTTATGTCCATTGTTCAAGTCCGCTCGCCGAATTGTGCGGACCATCTGAACAATTTTGCGGTCCATTTGGGGCGAGAACTCGCCGATTGCAACTCAATTTATACTCATCCGGCCTGTGTCAGGGACGCGGCTGTATATTGTACTAAATCCAAACGTTAGTCAAGTACCTATAATGTATTAGTAGGATGTATTTACAAATAACCTAACGAAAAATGCGTTACGCATTCCCCCCATTGGAGGATGGGGGAATATGTGGGTCTCCCCGGTTTTCGCTATCGGTATACCCACTAAATAGCCCAGCGGCAATCCCTCGTCATCTTTGTGGAGGGAACTGGGAAACTGGCAGAGCCTTCTCATCCAGTCCCCCGCTGACGACCGCCCCCCTTTAAAGCGGGGCCCGCAAACGCCCCCGCCTTTACGGCGGGGCCTGCTCACATTTGTATTGTCACGTGTGTGTACTTTATTTATAAGTTTCTGAATAAATTTTATTATTAACACAAAAACCATTACCTTTTAAATAGATTCAAAGTCTTATTTCGTGTCGCTGAAGAAGACTTTGAATCTACCTAAAAGGTAATGGATTCAAAGTAATAGAGCTCTTTGTGTAAAGGGCTCTAGGGAAGTACTAAGACCGTGCCACTCTCTGCCACCAAGCAGCGTGAAATTACAGGCACACGAGGTTCTGACCTAGGCATGTGCCAAACGTAATATTTGAATGTACCTACCTCTGACTAACCTCCAGGCATCCTCAAAGAATCCTAAGCTACCAACTCAGGATTGGTATTAAAAAAAATTGAGGGGGAATATCTTACGTGCCCAGGGATCAAAGATTTGAAGCTGCAAGAAAAAGATGCCTCGTTTTAGCCACTTTTTTGTAAACCTTTATAGGTCTCCCACGATATAGGTATTGTTCTAGTGCGGAGTACATTGCATATTTTGATTCTTGCTATAGTGAATTCTCTATTAAATCATTTTCTGCTAGAAATCCAAAGGGACTTACAAGAATTGTCGGCGCGAGTAAACAGCTCTTTCTATCCGGGTTTCGGACGAAGTGCTGGCCATTAGGGATTATTCTACTTTATTACGTAGTTTGTACATTGTTAACATTTAGAGACGGGGGTAGTGATGAGATTTATTTACTTTATTCAAGATGCTACTTTTTTAGTGTGGATAGCTGGAAATTTCACATATAATAAAATAAACATAGTGATATTTAGCCCCGAACTACGTTGTACTGAGCCTAAATTCCACTGGGCATTCACTACTGCTGTGTGCAGTAGTGAATGCCTTCATATTTTTGGATTGGTGACCGATTTTTAGTACTCACATGCTGTTGCCCAAAAATTGTGGTTCGGTTGTACATGGGTACTAAAAAAATATTGACAAAATATTTTACTCTGGAACAATTTATGCGATATATAAACAAGTTGAGGAACAATGATAGGAACTACTACAGTTATAAAAACTGTGACGTAGCTATCAATGCCCGCCTCCTATAGACAAAATTATTTGGTTCCATGTAGTACAAAGGTTTTGTTGCGTAAGTTTGGTGTCAGTATGTATGTAAGGGTGTGTCAGTATGTGTGTGTGGTTCTGGGAGTTTTCCTGATTACACTAGTCTCGTAAGAGCCAGGGTATACCTGACTCAAATCAAAAATCAAATAAAATAGGCTTATGAAGGAATATAAAATACCAGTTACTTCAAATCGGGAACGATGATACCTGCAGAAGTATTAAACTGTGGCAAATACCAACGGATGGGATATGTATCAGGTGTACTTTGTAAAACGGTATACTTACTTTTCGAAGAACGTCACATTGCAGTCGTTTCCAGGGTATATCTAATAGCTATAGCGCGTTTACATTTAGAAATTCGCGCTGCAATTCGCGTGGACGGAAATGTGTTGCCGTCCCATTCTCGCATTGCCCAAGTCCCTGCGCCTGTCTCTACATGTCTCTGCACATTTCCATGGACATGAGCTGAGTGTAAACAATGCATAAAACATCCTAAAATTGTGATAAGTTTTCGATACAAACAAAAATTCGCATCACCTGTAAAAGCTTCCAAGAGGAAAATTACCCACACGTCGAGAACTCATGCCGGATTGTGAGAGTCACTCCACTCTAACACAGTATTTTTTTTCATCAGTAAAGATACTCCTTCGCTAGACGCTATTTGGGACGTTTTTTGCCTGTTCTTTTAGGCTTGGTCACATGTAACTAGCATCCAGATTTCAATCGAAATTATTCGAAGACAGTTCTTCTTTCCTCCGTTTATGGCTCCTGTCGGTCATTCGACAGACAATGTTGCCAGTGTCAAGTGAATTGTTGTATTAAATACTTTATAGTCAAGTCAGTCCATAGTCAAGTCGGCCGTCATTTGTTTTAACGAAAGTTTATGCGACGTTTTATAGTGATTAAATAAAAATACTTAAGACGATGACAACTGCTAGGTATAATTTTGATACAAATAAGGTTTCTAACAAGAAAGTTTGCTTTACTAGTTTTCGTACTCGAAAGGAACCTCTAGAAGCGCACTTAAAATCCTTTCACCACACTGTTTCGAAAGAAACTAGTGACACGACTAGAAAAAGAGAAAAGAAGAGACTAGTTTTCGTATACTTATTTAAACTTTTATGTAGGAAAACTTGTTTGAATCATAATTATATTATTGCTGAAATGTGTGCAATGTTGATTGCCATTTTTCATAAATAAGTTCATAAATTATATTAAATCAAAATGTTGAATGTGCGAGCTAGAGTAACATTAGCAGTTGTCATCGCCAGTCGCTCCGTTTGTAACAGTGGCTTGGATACACCAATATTACTGTGTTTGACGTATACTGTGGCCGAGAAGCGACGGCGATAAAGTCCCGGATGAAAAGTTACCGAACGCCTCATGACGAATGTGCCTCTTCACACACGAAAATTACTGTAGTTTATCACACGGGTTGTTTTATTTGGAAAGAGACGAATTGGTTTAGTGCCAGAGCCGGTTACACAAATCGTTACCTACCTGTAAACATTACAAAGCTTGAAATGTTCAAATGATTAGTGCTATATGTATACATTACTAGCGGCTTGTCCCAGCTTCGCATGGGTGGTTTTAAATTTATTGAACATTTTAGGATAAACTTAGACCGTGGGTTCGAGCCTCGCGTCTACTTATTTCATACATTTGCACGCCCTTCTCCCTGAGTGAGTGAAATCGCACCCCGTGCGTGACCCGTGAACCCGTTAACATTTTTAATTTCGTCATATCTTTTGAATGGAATGCCCGATTTGAAAAATTCAAGAAGTAATCTATAGGTATTGAAACCGTCTTGAATATAAAATGATTTATTTGGGTAAGGATTAATACCAAGGTACAAATAAAGACCCTTTTCTAGCGGCGGCATTTCAATTAAATTTTTATAATAAAAGAACACTTATTGTGACATAACTATAATAGTTAGACATAAAGCTGTCGCGACATTTTTTGTAGATGATGACGTGTTCTACAAAGTCGTAGTACATTATTTTGTTCTATCATCAATAGTTTTCGCAGCGCACACGATGTAAGGATTAATTTTTCCATCTTGGGTTACATTATTAGAGTTTTAGTAAGAATCACTGACTTTTTTGAAAATATTATATAGCCTATGTTACTCAGCGATAATGTAGCATTCTAATGTTGAAAAAATTTTTGAAATCGGACGAGTAGTTTTTGAGCCTATTCGTTACATACAAAACAACAAAAATACAAATCTTTCCTCTTTATAATATTAGTGTAGTGTAGATTAATAAAAATATATAGATTTTATTCTAATACAAATTATCAAATTACCATTCACAAAACTAAAATAAAATAACTGTATATCTAAACCCATAATAACTTATTAACATAATAAAAATTGCAAAATGTTATTTTAATCCAAATAAGTTTTCCTACATTAGTAATTTTTCCTATTTCGTAGGAAAACTGGTTTGAATCAAAATTATGTTTTTGCTCTCTCTCTCTTGTCGTATCACTAGTTTCTTTCGAAACAGTGTGGTGAAAGGATTTTGAGTGCGCCTCAAGAGGCTCCTTTCGAGCACATGTTATAGAACTTTTTAGGTTCCACGACATGCCGGTTTCCTCACGATGTTTTCCTTCACCGTTTGAGAGTACTGGCATTGTACACATACATTTTTGAACAGAAAAACTTATTGGTGCACGACCCGTTTCGAACCCACGACCTTAGGATCGGAAGGCGGGGCCGCTACCACTAGACCACCAGTGCTATATTTTTGCTGAACTGTGTGCAATGCGATTTTTCAGTGATTTTATATCTTTAAAAATGTTAAAATGTGCGAGCGAGAGGTACATTAAGCGCTACCTGTGAAAATCATCCCATACTCCTGGGCTATATTTGCAGTGTTTGCGCCGAGCGGGGATGACGCGGGTGAGTTGCGGGTATAATGCGGGCGCGTTCGACATTCGGTGAGTTAGGGGCGTTCAGTAATTATATAGGTACATCAGCATTTGACCTTTATTATTAAAAATAATTAACTAGTTTTTACCCAATCAATGTTTCAGGTAGGAAAACTTATTTCAATAAAAATTATATTTATGCTAAACCTTTGTAATTAATTCTCCGAAACTTGCCTTTTTCAGTAATTTTATATCTACAAACATTTCAGAATGTGATTTGATTGACAGCCCTCACAGTTTAGTTGGCTCGAGCAGCGCAATAGGCCGTGGGTTCGATCCCCACCAATAAGCACAATTGTATGATGAACATAATCGTTTGTTTTCAGTTGGGTGGTAATAAGTATGTATTTACAAAAAAGTCAATATTTAAGTTGGTATTTTAAGAGCTATCTGGCTCCCATAGTACCAGTTTTGTTTAGGGCTAGATAGAGCTGTGTAGAAAGTCCACCAATATTTATTTATTTAATATGCGAGCGAGAAACTGTTTGACGGGTTCTTAAATGTTCAGACAATGACTATGAGTGCACTGGTGGTCTAGTGGTAGAGGCCCCGCCTTCCGATCCTAAGGTCGTGGGTTCGAAACCGGTCGTGCACCAATGAGTTTTTCTGTTCAAAAATTTATGTGCACAATACTGTCAACCGGTGAAGAAAAACATCGTGAGGAAAAACAACCGGCATGTCGTAGAACCTAAAAAAGTTCTATAACGTATCAATTGCTCAAAAGGAGCCTCTTGAGGCGCACTTAAAATCCCTTCACTACACGACAAGAGAAGAGAGAGACCTAGACAATTGATAAGACTATTGTCTTAAGTTTAGTTATTCTGTCAATATTCCCATGCATTCAACAACTTCGGAAAGTACTCGAACTCCTAATAACTAAGCCCGCATTCAATTATTGCTCTGATTCGAGTGGCTCATATGAACTTATTACGTTGATCATAGCTCAGCACTTTGCATGTGCATTCAAGTTTAGTGAACAATTCGTTCTATACGAAGGCACGCGAGCTTCAAGAATCGACGACCAGCTTTTACGAGTCTGCCGTTGGAATTGGTTCGTACACAGTACGGCCTCATTCCGATTTCTTTTTGAAATAATAATATATTTTTAATGATAAAATATATTTTTTTATACAACTAGCTGATGGAACAAGCAGATGGCCCACCTGATGTTAAGTGGTAACCATCACTTATAACAAAGCATTGCCTCGTAAGTCACGCACGATAGAAACGTGCCCTACGATGTACTGCCCTGCGTCCATAGCTTTTTGATAAAATATAAATTTTATTAGTTCTGTAACCCATGTGTAGTCTTTAAATCAAATGTTTAAATCCCTAATAAAATGTTAATATATAATGAGGAGATATTTACCGTGCCTGGGGATCAAAGTTGTGAAGCTACCTATATTTTATTTATTTGAGCAGTCACAGAGGTAGAGCTGTGGAGAATTACTCCACAGTTCTCCCTACTGTACTAAACGTCACATTCACCTTCATCTATGGATGATCAAACAGTTTTCATCGAGTTTGGTCAGCATCTAAGATCGTCTTGTTATACTTTATATACTTTGTTGTGCATCACCGGTGGTCTAGTGAGAGTGACCCCGTCTTCTGATCTTAAGGTCGTAGGTTCGACTTCGAATCCAATCATGCACCAATGTTTTGTGTTATGTTATTATAAAATGTATTCCTTCTACGGTACGCGACCACCCTACTACTGCAAAATGTGCCAAATTTAGTACATATTTAGATGTACACGTGTGATGCGTATCCGCGCATCATGTTATACACTGCTCGCTTTTATGTCCTTACAGTAAGGCTTTACATCTGGCTACCCCTTTTGAGTTGGTACTAGCTACTAAAAAACCTGAAGGATCGTGTCTGAGGATTATAGTCGTGAGGCTGTTATTTTTTCCGTATCATTTCTAAAAGTCAAAGTCACGCTGTGAACATATCATTTATTTACCTAAGGAACACAGGAGCCACTTAGTTTCATCATAAGAGCTCGGGCTTCAGAGCAAACATAGCGTGCTCTGTGTTTACCCGCGCGGGTGTGAAAACCCTAATTTTTCCGCAATCTGGCGCCTCTGTGTGAAGATTGTGCCGTTTTGTTCGTTTTCACCAACCTCTGTCTCTTTGGCTGAGCGCCGGGGAGTGGAGGGGGAAGGAGGAGCGGCGGGAAGGGAAGATACAACTGCTCAAAGAAAACGCACAGTCATTAGTTTTTCAACGTTTTTGTAATATTTCAGCAACTGTAATCTGGCTGGTTGTGAAATGCGAGGATTGCAGAGCTTTTTGGTGCAACAAATGACACCAGCAAGTTTTTAAACTTTAAAGCCGTAATGTTTGTCATAACCTAGCATATAATACGCTACTTTTTATAAAATGTAGCATTATCAAGAACGGAAATGAAAGTCTTAAACATAGATCTTAGAAATCCAAATTAAGCTGAAATCGTGGCTCCTCGAGAAAGCGTTCTGTAGTGTAGGTGTAGCTTAAGTGTATTGACTGTCAAATTGAATTATTTATATTGAAATTGTTGTAAATGTGTCTCATAGGTAGTGAAGGCACCTAGTTACCTACATTAAAGATTATTATTATTTGAAATATGTTTTTATGCTGTTTTTTTTATCACCCTGACATATAAGATTGTTTATAATCCCTAATACTATAAGAATCAAAGTCCTGACTGACTGACTGACTGACTGACTGACAGACATATAGACAACCCACAGCCTAAACCGCTGGTCCTAGAGACTTGAAATTTGAGGAATACATAGGTCTTATGGCGTAGAGGTGTACTAAGAAGGGATTTTTGGAAATTCAACCCCTAAGGGTGTAAAAAGGGTAGAAAACGTTTGTATGAAAAATTGTATTGCTTGAACCTACAAACTTGAAACTTGGAGTACATGTACTCTAAAGCTAAAAAATAGGAAAGGTATTTTTAGTTTTTTAAAACTACCCCTAATAAGTGTGCAAAGGGATTTCAAAGTTTGTATGGGAGTTTTTTGACGCGTGCTGCGATTGATTTCAAACTTGAAGTAAATAATTTAGAATCACGTTTTCAATATTTGAAAACTACCCCTGCAAAGGGTGCAAAAGACGGCTCACGGCCCACCACTTTAACGCGTGCAAAGCCGCGAGAAGCTGCTAGTTATGTATAAAGTGATTATTATCACAACTGACACGCGAGTGAAGCCGCTGGCAGCAGCTTGTAACTATGACTAAAGCAATTTAGTAAAAACGTAAACTATTACAAAAGTCTAAGTCGGTGTAAATAATTGTGGACGCCAGTTTTTGTGGCTAATTAGTTAGGTACACAAAAGTTGGCACGTTACGCTGGTTTTTACGTGGCATTGTATGCATAATTACTCCGGCGTGCTATCATTGCTACTGTGAAGTCGTAATGAACTTTTTTGTGCATGAATGAAAGTTTTTGTTCATTGCACTGTTGGGTGTTTAGTTAATCCATAAACAGTAACTGTGATTTTTCTATGAAAACAATATTACACCGATTCATTAAATTTTTGGGTTACCAAAAATAATGATATTGCATTTTCTGTTGTTGTGGTAGCAACCGATTCGAGGGACGTGGATTCAGGGGAGCATGAAAATAATGTCATACCAAAACAGGGTCAACAAATTTTATTCAAACAATTGTATTTTAATATCAAATAATTTTATCATCGTTGCATAAAAATTCCAGAAATTTACTTAGTTAAAATAATATATCCGATGAATATTTAAAAAGTTCGTTAAAAAGCACTATCCCTAAATGCATTAAATAGTGTGTAGGCTACCTAAGTATAAATGTACATAAATCAAATATGCCATTTACGTATGTCATCGAGCAACGAAACTAATTTATTACTCCAGAATCTGTGTTCACATTCATAAACAATGAAGCTAGTATTATTTATTCAAATAAATGCCATTGAGAGCCTTCAACATCAATAATAAACGGCAGTGCCGGCGAATGCTTTGCAATTCATATCGAGTCCCATTTTGGAGCTTTTCCATTCAGCGAGGGAATATTTCAATCTATTTTTTCAAAAATCGTAGGTACTCGTACTAGTTACGAACTAGAATGAGACAGCGGTCAAACAACTTCTCGCTAGCACTTTTTAACAATTTTGAAGATAAAAAAATTACCAACATAAGGCACTTATGACTTTGTCTCCACTGGATGGCGTAAACCTTCAACAATTAGAGGATATCATTCTAGTTAGTTGTTCAATTCAGAGGTTTTTTATAACAAGAAAACACTGGTGGTCTAGTGGTAACGAGCCCGCTTTCTGATCCTATGGTCGTGGGCTTGAAACCAGGCGTGCGCCAATGAGTTTTTCTGTTAAAAAATTATGTACAGTGCCATAGTAATCTCAAACGAGGAAGGAAAACATCGCGAGGAAACCTGCATGTCTTAAAACCTAAAACATTCTAAAAACATTCTTCAAGTGCTCGAAAAGAGCCTCTTTGAGGCGCACCTAAAATCCTTTCACCACTTTCATTCAAAGAAACTAGTGATATGACAAGAAGTAAAAGTTTTATTTTGATCCAAACAATTTTCCTACCTTATGGTTACCACCTAAAATTAGTGTACCATCTAAACTGTGTGTGTTTGGCACAAACGGTATTTTCCCTTCCCTTTCTCTATCATCCTTTATTGCTCCTAATCTTCAGTCACTAGTGACACTTTAAAACTGCATCTAATAAACTCATTCCTTATCTTATCAATTCTTGTCACTCCACACCTCCATTTCGACATTCGCATCTCCACTTCATGTCTCTCCTATATCATCCGACCCTACTTATCGACCGCCCGTTTTATTATATTATGACTATGTTTTTTATAACATGGTATAAAAATTAATAGCTTCGTAACTGAACTAAAATAAGAGCCAAACCTCTTTTGCAAATAAATGATGTTGTTTTTGTTATCAAATAAGTTTTTTGTCTAAAAGACTTACGGCCAGTTTCTGAAAGCTCGATAAACACTTATCGGTTGACGAGTTACTGGCTATTTCAGCTATTACATCGAATTAGATAGAGATAGGTCAGGATAGGGCTTTCAGAAACCGCCTGTTACCCTCATATTCATATTGGTCGCTAAGCGCTCCATTAGCTTATGGACCGATAAGTCTTTAGCTGTCTCTTTTCGTTGGCATTAAAGTGACAGTGACAAGTATACTCTATGAGAGCGTCTATAAAATGGCAGGGGATATGAAAGGGTCTTAGTATAAACGTTTTCTTAGCAAGTGAATAATAAGTTGAAAGTTTACCCATTCGCGTGCTGCAAGGTATTAATATTTCCCGTTTGCCGACGTGCCGTGTCCATTGCGGGGTGTACAGACAGCGGGTTAGATTCAAGTTGTAGTATATTTCTATCTTCTATCTATGATCTATATTGTTGTGGTTTTTTTAACGGCCCTCACAGCTCAGTTGGTAGTAGCTCTGCCTTCTGCGCTGTAGGTTATGGGTTTGATTCCCAGTGAGCACAAAATTTGTGTGTTAGACTCAGACGTTTTTCTCTGTCTGGGTGTTATTATATCTTATAAGTAGGTATGTATTTACAAATAGTATATAAGTATTATATCAACTATCTGGCTTTCATTCCAGCTTTTGTTAGTTTGGGGCTAAATAGTGCTTTGTGGAATGACCATCACATTTTTTTTCGGTATCATATAGATTTTTTTTGAACTTTGTGAAATTGACCATTTTAATTAAAAAAAACTGCAAATCATGCTCCGGGTAAAAAATCGTTTCCCCAATTGGTATTTTAAAATAAATTATAGTCCATCTAGCAAACATACTATTAATGTTATTAACTTTTTTTATTTCAAATGTTAGACTATGCTTTTATTTTAATTCTACTTACTACAAGTTATATCGTCACCGATTTTACTAATACAACGTGTAAGGCAAAGATCAAAAGATCAGACCAAGCACTGGAATACTTTGACGTGTGCAAATTTTGAATACTTCGATTTCGAAATTCCCATACAAAAGTAAAAATTTTATTGTCTCAGTTATTTACAATAAGCCTGATATACTAATGAGTTTACTAATTTGTGGCAGTTTTGTTAACTATTTTATCTACCTCTACAATTCACAATTAATGGTCAAAAACAGCTGTAAATAGGGCAGCGTCATGTACGTTAGTTTCATTTTGGAGGAAAGTTTAAGAGGCATTTCATGAATGAAAAACTTCATAATTCCAAAAGTTTTCTAACAAAACTTGTTCGCCATGACCTGTAGAATATCCTGCTTCCGGGATTATAGGGGTATTATGTTACACGTTGAATAATTTACTTCATCAGGTAACTTGCAAAATACAAATAAAATATTTTCCTGTTGACTGTACCAAGTTATTACTGCGCAAGCAATTACGTCTGTTCGTTTGTTCTGGCGGAAGCATCTTTGATTTAGGTTCTGGCACAGAATAAATAATATTATTTCCTAGTACTGTGGTTTGTAAGCGCTTGATATTTCGTGTTGCGAATTAACAGCAGTTAATTACGATAGAAATAAAGCATTCTGTGCCTTCAGTGCCTTGCTACATTTAGTTCTTACCTACTTACTATCCCAGTGCAACTACATAAACTTATGAGTAGTAGGTGTTCTTTGCGAAGGGCTCGTCTGGGGAAAAACTACCACCATGCCTTTTTCTGCCAAACAAAGATTATATAAAAACTAGGTGACTCTAGGTGCCAGTTCGATGCTCGAGATCTAGTCTAAAAAACCGGCAAGAAATTGAACTGAATTAAACTTAGTAGGAATACTACTATAGACCAGTGTAAACGGTGGAACACCTGAACATAATGGTAGAGTATAGTATAATGTTTAGTGTCTTATTATATATATTATACTAGCGGCCTGTCCCAGCTTCGCATGGGTGGATATACATTTTTTGAACATTTTAGGATAAACTTAGAACGTAGGTTAGAGTCTCGCGTGTACTTATTTCGCACGCCCTTCTCCCTGAGTGAGTAAAAACGCGCCCCTTGGAACCGCGCGTTCACTAATAATATTTTAAAGCGAGCTAAAATTTTTAATTTCGTAATATCTTTTGAATTTTTAAAAAGTTGTTGTTGGCGGTGAGAGGTCTTCTGGATCGGTCATTGATATAGGGGTGCCTCAGGGTTCGATATTGGGTCCTTTCTTATTTCTAGTTTACGTAAATGACCTTCCACCTTTTGTAAAAGATTTATGTGAAATAGTTCTATTTGCTGACGATACCTCTTTAATTTTTAAAGTCGACAGAATGAAGACTAACTTCGATGACGTTAATGCATCTCTGTCGCAAGTACTTAACTGGTTTACTGTTAATAATCTTTTGCTCAATGCTGGGAAAACGAAATGCATTAAATTTACTTTGCCAAATGTGGTTCAGCGACCAACCAATATTGAATTAAATGGTGAATCACTTACCCTTGTCAATTCTACAATTTTTTTAGGACTTAATATTGATGCAAAATTGCAGTGGGGTCCACACATCAAATTACTTGCTGGTAGACTGAGTTCGGCTGCATACGCAGTTCGCACAATAAGATGGCTTACAGATGAAGCTACAGCTAGGCTAGTATATTTTAGCTACTTTCATAGTGTAATGTCTTATGGTATTTTGCTCTGGGGGAAAGCTGCTGATATACAAAGTATATTTGTACTTCAAAAACGGGCGATACGTGCCATTTATAAAATGAAACCACGTGACTCATTAAGGGAGCGATTTAAAGAAATTAATATTCTCACAGTCATTTCACAGTATATTTATGAAAATCTATTATACACTCATAAACACATAGATAGCTTTAAGAAAAAGAGTGATGCACATAACGTTAACACTAAAAACAAATTATGTATACCTAAATTTCGACTTCAAAAGGTAAATGGCTCGTTTATGGGGAATGGTATTCGCTTCTATAATAAACTTCCAGACAGTGCCACTGGGCTTCCTATTAGAAAATTTAAAGTGTACATTAAGAATAATCTAATAAGGAAAGCTTATTATACTTTAGATAGCTATATTGTTGATAAAAATGCGTGGCCCGATGTCCCGGTCGCTCTGCCCATCGGCAGCTAACATGTCTGCAATGTCTGTACTGTACCTACTATTGTGTGTTTTTTTTTATTTTCTCTGATTTAATAGATTGTATTTATGCATTAGGTATTATTAGTTTGAGGCGTAGCGTGTGCTGTCTTATAAATTTGATTATGTTTACCTTTTCTGTATGCCTACGCCTCACCACAGATAAGAGAATACTAGGCCTCACTAAACTTCATTAATATATTATATTATTACATTGTAAAAGGATCATACAAAAGAACGGTAGGAACCAAGCCGTAAGTTTGTTACCTGTTCTTCTAGGCTTTGGTCGCGCGGAACTGGCACCTAGAGTCACCTAGCTTTAAGACGTTTCAAAGTGATCCTTGTGATTTTATTGAATAAATACATTTTGACTTTTGACTTTTTGACTTTTGAATGGAATGTCCGATTTGTAAAATTCAAAAAGTAATCTATAGGTATTGAAACAGTCTTGAATACGAAATGATTTATTTGGATAAGGATTAATACCAAGGTACAAATAAAGACCCTTTTCTAGCGGCGGCATTTCAATTAAATTTTTATAATAAAAGAACACTTATTGTGACATAACTATAATAGATAGACATATGCTGTCGCGACATTTTTTGTAGATGTAGATGACGTGTTCTGCAAAGTCGTAGTACATTATTTTGTTCTATCATCAATAGTTTTCGCAGCGCACGCGATGTAAGGTTTTTGTTTTCCACCTTGGGTTACATTATTGGAGTTTTAGTAAGGATCCCTGATTTGTTTGAAAATATAATATAGCCTATGTTACTCAGGGATAATGTAGCATTCTAATGGTGAAAGAATCTTTGAAATCGGACCAGTAGTTTTTGAGCCTATTCGTTACATACAAAAATACAAACATACAAAAATACAAATCTTTCCTCTTTATAATATTAGTGTAGATAGTGTAGATTTAGTTGAAATAGAGTATTTTCAACCGTCGAGAATCTAACCTCGGCGCATCTCATAACATCCTGGATTATACTATTTCAAGTTGGTTTTTATGTTTCCTAATCGGTCAGATAGATGGCGTGACTGGACCCGTCCATCCAGTCTGTTTTTTTGTCGGAAAGCTCGAAATGAAAATACAAATCTTGTAGGCCCATCTAATATTATCTCCAAAGCACTAAAACAATAATAAAAACATAAATTAAAAATTGCTCCTTTGTATCATGATGTAGATGCCTTTTTATTTTTACGACATTGCGTGACCGACGTTTCTTTGTGAGGAGCTGCAATTTTAGTTTATTTATTGTAGCAATATGTTCTCTATGTGTCCATTCATTAATCGTGCGACGCGACTGCGGTGAGTTTACGCGACGCGACCGCGACGCAAGGGCAGGCGGTCACTTAATATTTTATAATATTACACGTGATCCACGAATGTCCCTTAAACATAAGGAGAAAGTATACAAGACGAGAGTAAGACATGTCGTAATGTATGGATCTGGGTGTTTATTTATTTTGATCGAGTGAGCGAAGCGAACGAAGTTAGTTAGTTTCAACTGTTTGTCTGGCCATAACTTTCGAACCGTTGATCCGATCTGCATGAAATTTGATAAGTCGATAGCTTGTGCTTGAGAAATTTACTGGTAAGTATATGAGTAAAATCGGATGAAGGGTTATTAAGATATGGGGGTTTTTAAAGGGGCAAAAAGAAAAATAGTTACATAATAAAATCAAGTTACATGTCATATGAAAGGGCTTTGTTTGGACATTCCAAAACAATTTTTACATTTTTTCTGGAACGCTCGGTTTTTGAGATACAATAAAAAAGTTAAATTAAGATAACCAGCGATCCAAGAGCTCCCATCTCAAAGAGTTTCGTTGGCATCAAGGTTTTTCTACTGGTCGGCCAGTTACTTTGCTTTTTCTTATTTTTTTTTCTTGAAATATATTAAGGAAGTACTCAGTTCTCATAAAATGGTGACAACGACCAGGTCTGATGATGGAGCCAAGGTCTGTTCAACGGAACTCTTCAATAAATAGGCCAATAGAGTTGAAACTTGGTTACCGTACCAAGTTAGTAGGCGGTAGTCAGAAAAAAGTCCAAGCATAATGTTTGGACTTGCCTCTGACTACCACCTACTCAAAGTTTAGGTGCGTTCGTCGGGTCGCATCACGAAATCTCAGTTCGGGGCGAACTACTAGTTATTTATTTAACTAGAACGGCATCAGCCAATTACACCAATTAAAAATAGCAACAAAGATAAGAATACAGTTGTGTTGGGCAACCAAAGGGACGGATGAGAGAAGAGTGCATGCAGCAGAGGTGCGAATGTTCAGATGGATGTGCGGAGTGACAAGGATGGATAAAGAGGGGTAGGTAGGCCACAGAAAATATGGATGGACTGTGAGTAAGATATAAGTATCAAGCTAACGAATTATAGAAGAGAGTGGATGAAGAAAATCTGTTGTGCCGACCCCACCTAGCTTAGGATAAGGACAGGAAGCTGAACAATATAACGGTTCCAGATCTGTTGTTACGTAGACGAGGGGATCAGTCAATTTTATTAATTAAAAGTACTCGCTTAATTGTTCGGATTTTTTTTATTGAAAACGCGTCACTTTGTGTGGACGCTAAGTCTGCAAACGCCCTAAACTAGGTGACGAGTATGTATACATCGAAATTGGTTTGTCCACTCAATTCCACGGCCCAGGTATATCACGTATCGAAAAACGAGCAACAAGGTGATGGGACTATGAGACCCGATTGACATCATCTATTAAAAAGCAATCTAGTATCGCTTTATGCCGGTGGCGATGGGCGTTTGCTTTGTTGCTGCAAGGCTTAGCGTTGCACTTTGTTTAGACACAGTACATATATAATAAATAGATAGTACGTGGCTTTGGCACAGAATATAAATAAGGACATCAAATCTTATGGTAGACCCATTTTATAATTATTAAGCCTTTATTTACTAAAGTAATATTAGGACGTACCTCTACCCCTTAGACATCCTTCAAGAATCTTAAGTTAGTAACTTAGTGCTGAGAGATCTGAGAGGATATCTACCGTGCCTGGGGATGTTCACGACTTTAAAACTGTTTTTATTATCGCTTTTTCCTTTTTACTGAACTAAAATATAAAAATAAATATTAATGTGAGTTATGGATACTTAATACTGCTTAGTTGAGTTCACATCGGTTTCTATTTCAGTACGTCCATCCGACGATAAATTTCATTTACCCACCTTCTTGTTGGCTCTCCTCCTTTATGTTTTTTTTTTTTGTGTTGGTATCCTGTCACTACTTTTTTCTTTTTATATTTCTTATTTTTAATCATGTACCTACCCTGTTTATCTTCATTTTAGCGCTTTCTTTTATTCAGTCATACACCATGCATAACACATTGCCATTACAAATTATAAAGTTTGTTTATGCATAACGTTTGCTTTTTAAATAAGGAAATGAATAGCTCAGTTAATTATTATAATACTAAACAAGATAGAACTCTTGTTTGACAGTTGTGTTTGCTGTATTTTAGTTGAATTGTAAAAGAGTTTTTTTACATATTTCTAAGAATGCCTTTGTCTCTTAAAACGAAAAGGGCCAAGGTAATACATAAATTAAATTAGAGTCAAAGAAATAAATTAAAAGCGGAATATTCAAAGACGTGTTAGACTATTCTTGTTATAATAAATTACAGACTGGTTGAATATTACAGCAATCTTTCTCTAAATTAAGGCGAAGACAAGAGCTAATGTGACTCTCGCTCGCACGTTTCGACATGTTGAAAGATATAAAATCACTAAACTCATTTTCGAAAAATCGCAATCAACCATTTTTTGTGCAATCACATTGCACACAGTTTAGTAAGAATTTATTTTTGATCGATACAAGTTTTCCTACTTTAAAGTTTCCTTATGTACGAAAACTATTAAAGCAAACTTTTGAGTAGGAAAACATGTATTTGATTTGTGAAGTTGTTTGATAGTTGTCAGCCCCTTAACTCTTGACACTAGTAAAAGAAATGGAGCCTCGAAAAAAAAGGATGACACGCGGGAAGACACAAGTTCAAGAAAAGGCTGTAGACATTTATTTAAAACAAAGTAAAGGCTTACAGGGGATTTTTGGATTAATATCGTTTGTTTTTGATATTTTGTGTTTTGCATTGTGTACGTAATGTATTTCATTTCCTGCCAGTCCGTTCTCACGCTCTTGTATAATTTATTGGTGGAAACTCGCTGGTTTATGTATAAATTTATATCTATATTACTATTCATAATTATTTTTGTACATACTGTTTGTTTCCGAAATTGATAAAACATAATGTACCTATGAATAAAATAAATATTGTTTGCGCTAAATTTCATACCTGCAGTTTCACAGATTAAAATGATTGGCGTGTCAATTTTCTCGTTAAAATTATTGATGATTTATTTTATATTCAACCTCGACAACGGATTTTGCGAATTCATTGAAAAAATAAAATCTATTGTTTCTGAATTTGCCGGTGGCTAAAGTTTAATTTCAAAAAGTCACGTTGAGTTTCCATCCTAAAATTAACACTGTAATGCTATTCCGTAAACAACATTCATCCAAGTGACCATCGAATCCGCAGTGAGTCTTCAATTTGGCATTCTATGTGTCTATTACTACTACTACTATTTGACAGCCTTCACAGCTCAGTTGGTAGTAGCTCTGCTTTCTGCGCCGTGGGCCGTGGGTTCGATCCCCACCGAGAACAAACATTTGTGTGATGAACATAGATGTTTGTTCTCTGTCTGGGTGTTATATAATATTATAAGCATGTAGTTACAAAAAAAAATGTATTATATATCAGCTATCTGGTTCTGGTACAAGCTCTGGCTTAGTTTGGGGCTAGAGAGTGCTGTGTAGAAAGTCCACTAATATTTATTATATTTATTTATTATGACTTTTGACAACATGTTTTTCCGTATTTCCGAGTTCGTATCACGTGATTATGATTCAGTTTTTCCAGCACGTTTTGTATGTTAGACGTGATTTGTCAATAACACATTCACCTATCACTAGCGTCACCCGCGTTAGTATTTTGCGAGTGGAAATGGTAACGTTAGTGAGGCAAAGCTCGTGATCGAAGTCAGCGTGATTCACTAAGAGAAACACCCCGTGATTTCGTTATTCAGAGAATCGACACCCCGCATGCCTAACTTTCGAGTTGGGCCGAGTTCGGGTAAAACAAAATCGGGTTCATTTATCACGGAACTAAGCCTTGGTCATTGTGCACTTAATTATGGAGTATACAAGAAAAAGTTTAAACACATCCATCATCAGCGTTACTTGACGTGTGGGAAATTTTAGATTTAGCTGTTGCTAGCCTGGATAAAAATCATTGTCATCAATATAAGTTGAACTCAGCTTTTTCATTTTAATTGTTTTTATAGTGTTAATTTGAGTTGTGTTGTGTAATTTCGGTGGCATTTTATTCAACATTACTTGAGGTCTTAGCACGAAGTACTTAGGCTACAAGGTACTTAGCATTTGGTATGAAAGTGTATTATGTGATATCCTGATTTGAACGAAAATGTTTCGAATGTTTTGAAGAAAACCGCCACCATTTTCTTCAAAACAAATGACGGCCGACTTGACTATGGACTGATTTGACTTTATAGAATTTAATACAATTTACTTGACACTGGCAAGATTGTCTGTCGAATGACGGATATGAGCCATAAATGGAAAAAAGAAGAAAGAAAGAAGATTCATTTTCTGACATTTTGGGAAGCAACATAGCTTTTTCATTTTGTTTGTTTTTTCTAGTGTTATTTTGAGTTGTGTTGTGTAATTTCGGTGGCATTTTAACCAACATTACTCTATGGTATTAGCACAAAGTGTAAACATTTGGAATTAAAGTGTATTATGTGATATCCTGATATGCCCGAAAATGTTTCCAATGTTTTGAAGAAAACCGCCACCATTTTCTTCAAAACAAATGACGGCCGACTTGACTATGGACTGACTTGACTAAAAAGTATTCAATACAAATCACTTGACACTGGCAAGATTGTCTGTCGAATGACGGACAGGAGCCATAAATTGAGAGAAGAAGAAGAAGAACTTTTTCATTTTAATTGTTTACTTTTTCTCTTAGACGAAGTATTTTTCTAGTGTAGTTATGAGTTCTGTTGTGAAATTTCGGTAGTTTTTAACCAACATTACTTGAGGTATTAGCACGAAGTGTAAACAATTGGAATGAAAGTGTATTGTGATATCTTGATTTGAGCGATAATGTTGCGAAGGTTTTGAAGAAAACCGCCACCACTTTCTTCAATTGACGGCCAACTGCTATGAACCACTGACTTGAATAAAAAGTAAATTATCTGTTGAATAACGGACATAAACGGAGCGAAGAAGAAGAACTGAGTAATAATGTTCTGTGAGAAGAACACACGTTGAACTCAATATGGCACGATTGTTTTGTTAGAAATACCATAAAAACTTGGGCGGGAATATGTATAGTACTTTTACCGAGTAGTCTTACCAGTTCAAATATCGATTTTTATGAAATTAGGAAAGTAAGTTGCGATGATATTACATTTTAATAATAAAACGGAAATAGGTTACATCGTTGAACTTGTTTAATCAAAAAGCCACATTGTGACATAACATTGTGACTAAGGACTACCTTATTAACAGGCAGGTATCGTTGTTGCAGGTTAAACCATATGATGTCAGGTCTTCACCCGTGGTGGTGGCATGCGTGCAACGTGGCGCTCCACGCGGCGTGCTGCGTGCTGGTCGCGCGCGCCTGCGTCACGGTCGCGCGACTCCAGCGACCTTTTGCCGCGCTCGCGGCGCTGCTGTTCGCGGTGCATCCTATACATACTGAAGCGGTAAGCTCATATTCGACAAAAACGACTATATTTCGCGCTTTTTGCTACTGTTACTGTTTGTTTGTTGCCCGCGTTATGAGCTAGTTTCTTAATCTGGTAAAGGCGATTACGACACGTGCTCAAACGTAACTGCCATTAGCGGTCACCCGGTTAAATGGTAGCCGCGCAAAACGTTGCTTATCTTAGGATGCGTGAACGCTCAAAAGTAACGCTTAGATAGATAGAGATAAAATTAGAAAGCTAAATATCGCTTAGAATTGACGCCTACATAGATGCTAGGTGCTAGAGATATGAACACAGAACTCGCGACCGATCCGCGGCAAGAGCATATATTTTGATTATTTTTAGTTTAACAGTAATTGCCGTATGCTTGTCGCGAGTTACAGAGGCGGCTCGGTTTATTTATCGTTTCCGATTTCTACCAACAGGTGGCGGGATTGGTGGGTCGAGCTGATGTTTTAGCCTGTATATTCTTCTTATCATCTTTACTGGTGTATCACAGGTCAGCACTTGAATAGGTATATTTGTACCTAATAAACATATATTAGAGCTAGTTAGAGTGCAACGTAACAGTGTGGGCTCCACATGATACTCAACGCAGGCTTGATGGAGCGCATACGAAACAAATTAACTCGTGTAACTTGGCAAAGATTTAACGAATTAGTATCATCATTGCTTACATACATAATATATTATATTGATTTATCTGTAAATAAACGTATAAAATTTTATGTTCCTAGGCACACCGACAGCAAGAAATGTGTGTGGATGAGCATAGGGCTGGGAACTCTTAGTACGCTGGCGAAGGAGACTGGTATCACTGTGCTACTTCTGAATCTTGTTTTCGACTTGTACAGATGCTGGCCTTTCGTTAAAAAGTAAGAATGTGTTCTACTATATAAATAATCTAATAATAATATATCATTTGAGTACAGTAGTTCTATGTGAAAGACCTCGTCCGGGGAAGTACTACCACCATACCTTTTCCTACCGCCAAGCAGCATTAGCTGTGTTTCGGTTTGAAGAGAGTGCTAGCCGGTGAAATAATAGGCACATGAGGTTTTACATCTGTGCGCCTCAGGTTCATGGACGCAAGGCAGTGCATCATAGGGCACGTTCCTATCGTGCGTGACTTACGAGGCAATGCTTTGTTATAGGTGATGGTTACCACTAAACATCAGGTGGATTTTTTTGGTCTAACTCACGTTCTTCTATCTGCTATAGTTTCGGAGATAATTTGGTGCTAAGTGATATAACTGACAGGATTTTGTCGAATATGTCGTGAATTTAGATATATATCAAGTTGTAACCCCTTTAGGTATTTGCTCCGGACATTTTTTTCGTGTCTCGTGGTATAAGAGCGATTATATTAATTTTCACGTTTTATTCTGCAGTATACCTAACGTGAATATTAATATATTTAGAGTTATATCACTTTGAACCGATTTTTATCAAGGGTTTTATTAGGTTTTCAAAGGTTTATATTTTTATTTTATTTTATTTTGGAATTTTAGGAAAACTTACAGCTAGGTACAGATTATTGTTTGAAAAATAGTTAACTAAATCTTAAAAAAAAAAAGATTATGTTATCTGAAGGCCAATTAAAAGCTTCCACAGATAAGTTAAATTTACTTATACAAAAAAACAGTAAAGTAGACGACTAAACAAAAAAAAGAAAAGTTAGATTTAAAGGAAAGTTGACAAAATAGGCACGTACCTAATAGGCACGTAATCAAAATAATAAAAGGAAGTTATACAAAACCTAAATATTTATAAAGAATTTGTCACTGACTGTACGCTTTAGTGTTTATTTTTATTTTAATACTTCAATAAGTATTATTTTTAATACTTATTGAAGTATTAAAAATATCTATATCAACATCCGCCTTAACCAAAGTGTTGAACGAGTTGCTAGTTCTGATAATAAAAGCATTTTGCCTGTAATTGGTTTTGACTAAGGGAACATAACGTACGTTGGGTCTTCTTAATGAGGCTGTGTTTGTTCGTAGTCCTAGTAGTTCTAACAGCTCCGGACAGTCCACCGTGCCATTTGCAATATTCAGGATGTACGCCAGATCGGCTATTTCCCTACGCTTATAGAGTGGAAGCAAATGAAACTTTTGACATCTTGCAATGTAGTTAGGTAAGTAAACTTTTGCTCGGAACTACAGGTATCGAAGAAATCTTTGTTGAATACGCTCTAACCTAGTAGAAAAAATATTATAACAGGGATTCCACACCTGTGAAGCGTACTCTAAGTGACTGCGTACGTAAGCACAGTATAAAATTTTAAACGTTTTTATGCTAGAAAATTCTGATGACATACGCAGGAGAAAGCCAAGCGCTCGAGAAGTCCTTGATTGAGTATACTCTTGTTACGAGTGAGCCCCGTAATGTATAATCGAATTTAAGTGGTGGTAATATTAGGTTACAACTCAACGAAAAAGTCGAATCTTTAGAACTACTCTAAAGATTCGACTTTTTCGTTGAATTTCTATGATTTATTTGAGCAACATTGTGTTTTGAACATTATTCTTAGGAGATAATCGATTTTTTTACTTCTTGTCTAACAGTTTACACTAAGACAACTTATAGGTGCAACATGATTTAACTGAATTTTACTTGAATCCTTTATCACGTAATTTTAACACATATTAGAAATAAAAAAAGGTACTACTGCTAGGTTTTTCATAAATTACTTCGAAACTATGTTATTTACCACAAAAATTTAAATAATACACAATGAAAGTGAATGTTTTTATCTACAGAAGAAGGTACTTAAATGTAACCTAACCCACTTATTACACGAAGTATAATTTTTTTAATCTTCTTTTTGCTGACCTGAAAAGTAATAATTTTTCAGTTGTATCACTGGTCACAGGAGGCACAGAATTATTTTTAGGTAAATTATGTGGTACGCTTGGCTGGTAACGAATCTTGGTTACGCAGACAAACTATGCTTTAAAAAAAAAAGAGGTGCTTGTATCTCAACAATCATTTCTACTCTGAAGGAGTCCACTAGAAAATTATTACTAGTGGACATCTTTATGGACATTAGTACAGGGGGCATATTTCTAGGAAAAACAATATTGGATCTTTATCATTCACCGACTTCCGGTGATCGTTATACAATTCCGTCGGTCCATTGGGGCGTCCAGCGCTATATCGTAGCTGGAGCGTTGCTGTTAATTAGTTCATCTATGTAGGCCAATAACACGAATTATATGTGCAAATTCAAAGCCAAAAGGTATTTATTCAGTAAAATCACAAGGATCACTTTGAAACGTCTTAAAACTAGGTATATCTAAGTGCCAGTTCCACGCAACCAAAGCCTAGAAGAACAGACAACAAACTTACGGCTTGGTTCCTATCGTTTTTTTGTATGATCCTTGTTACAATGTAATATAATATAATATTGAAACTCCTGTGTGGTATCAATCGAATTTCGGGAGGCGTAGCCTTAACAGAAAAAGTTGAGGCAATCAAATTCATACGACAGCACACGCTACGCTTCAAACTAATACCTAATGCATACATAAGTGCCTAAGGAATCTTCGCTTAGACCCTCAATCTCCACAGGTCAATATCGTCGATGAAAATACAGAAGAAATGTACGCGCCTGTCGTGGAGGGGCATCAAAGTGGTGGCCTCATTGGTGCTGTTGATATACCTGCGACTGGCTTTACTGCAAGGGTCGTGGCCCACTTTCTCAGAACAGGACAACCAAACAGCTTTTCATCCTAGCTTTTTTGTGAGGTACTTATTTTGTATACGACTTTGGTGGTGGCCACTGCTAATGAGATTTGATTTTGGTTACTCCACAGCATTAAATCTAGAGAAAATTGATTTGAGACTTCGTCTTAGTAATTCTCATTTTCTAAATTATTCGCTGCTGCTAGAATACTAACTGGTTTCCTCACGATGTTTTCCTTCATTAATTGAGAGCACTGTCATGGCGCACATACATTTTTCGAAGAGAAAAATCCATTGGTGCATGACCGGATGACCTGCTGAAACCTCGACTTGTAATCCGGTTTAAGGCGAATGGATACCCCGATACTAGCGCCACTACATATTTTATTTTATCATTACGTTATACAAAGGAATTATCAAAAAATCGAACCGCGCATACACGATACCTATCACAAGCTTTTTTTTAATCTATCTGTAATAGTTTTGTTTTGTGTTTGAGTAACACAAAACAAAAAGTCTTGAATACGAAATGATTTATTTGGATAAGGATTAATATAAAGGTATGGATAACATGGTTTGATTTTGGTCGGCATTTCTATCAACTTTTAAAACGAAAAAAATAAGTTATACCTAGTAACATAACTACGATCGTTAGACATATGGTATTCTTGAGTTTTTTTGTAGATATTGATTTGTTCTTTAATATTGTGAACATTTTTGTGTTCTAACGTTAATAGTTTTCGCAGCGCATGCGATGAAAGACAATTTATGGCCAATTTGTTTACACCTTGGGTTACATTATTGAAGTTTTAGAAGGAATCCCTAATTTTTTTTAGTAATAAATATAGCCTATGTTACTCAGGGATAATGTAACATTCTTTTAAATCGGATTAGTAGTTTTTGAGCCTATTCGTGACATACAAAAATACGATAATACCTACAAATCTTTTCTCTTTATAATATTAGTGCAGATGAAGTGCAGATGTAGATAAGAATTTACACAATTCACATACTGAGAATACATCTTAAAAGCTAATGTGCTAAGTTCTAGAAATTATCATAAACTATAAATGCGAAAACATTATTCATATTTTTAGTGTGAACATTGAAGGTAGGATGTTATGGCCAATAAATTGATCATCCTGATTATTCTGATTCTGGAATTGAACCCACGAACTTACGATCAGAAGATCGTGAAGATCGTTTAAAACTACCTATAAACTTATTTATTTTTATACTACATATCTAAGAACAGTACAGAGCACCTAAGAACAGTATATTATTAGCAGTAAGATTGAAATTGATTGTTGCTTGTTTAAAATGTTACCGCTGTCGCTGTCACTATCGTTGTCAGTCATGCTGCCAACAATGCATTATTTTCAGTATAATGGATTGGTCCTCTGTCGGAAAAGTAACGACTCACTTTACTGTACTGTTATATTTACTCCTTGTTTTTAGAATACAGAGCGAATGGTGAGAGTTTTACAGTGAAAATAATTAATTACACACACTAACGAAGTAAACGGAAAAATTTAATTAATTACTTTAATATTATTCTATAGTCTTTGTAAAAATAATCAAAATTATTATAAAATCAACTAAGACTAGCATAATAAAATGTTTCAGTAACAAAGAATAATGAAATCCGGTTATAACTATTTTAGTACAGCTCAGTTTCTGGAATGAAAAAATCGTACTAAAATTTCAAGCATAAGTATAAGTATGTTTTCTATAAAAATATTTATTTTATTTTATTGACAACACAAAAACGGAACTTTTCAATTCAACGCATAATAACAAAAATCAAAGCCTTATGTTTGAAAACTTTATGACACTAAAACATTAATTCAAAAGAATAATATGGCAACACCCCACAGTAAAATAAAATATATACAAACAAAACAATCACTGCCAACTTTACGAAACTATTTGATGCTAATAATAACAGAGTAGCAGAGCTCTTTGTGGAGGGCTCGTCCGGGGCGGTACTACTACCACGCATTTTTCTGGCGCCAAGCAACGTTGCTGTGCTTCGGTTTGAAGAGTGTAGTTGCCGGTGTAATTACAGGCACATGAGGCTAAACATCTGTATGCCTCAAGTTCATGGACGTAGGGCAGTGCATCGTAGGGCACCTTCCTATCGTGCATGACTTACGAGGTAATGCTTTGTTATAGGTGATGGTTACCACTTAACATCAGGTTGGCCATCCGCTTGTTCAATCAGGTAGTTGTCTAAAAAAACAGTAATGTATGGGACTGTCAAAAAGTGTATCAAATTGTGTATATATTTTCTTATTATGGAATCATCGATCAATATGTAGAACCAGTAGAATTAAGTCTGTTGACGAATATTCTACTTTGTTTGCCACCTAGACTGATGACTTTCTGCTACCTGGCGGCGTTCAACTGGTGGCTGCTGCTGTGTCCGTGGACGCTGTGCCACGACTGGCAGATGGGCTCGGTGCCGCTCGTCACCAGCGGCTGGGACCCCAGGAACCTGCTCACGTGCGCCGCGCTCCTAGCCCTGCTGGCGATCTCCTACCGCTGTTATTCAGACTTCGAGGTATTACTGCGTCCAAAGAGTTATATAACCCCGTTAAACCTTTATGGTATGCCAATACGATACGCTAAGCTGAAAGCTTTCCAAAAAATGGGTCAATATCAATGGTAGTCCCTTCATGGGGGTTGTAAAGCAGGTATAAAGTGGGTGTTTTAAATAAAAGCCGTAGACTTACAACCCGTCACCAAAAATTCTTACAGCAAAGTAAATTTATTTTGGAGGAAGATTTTGACGTGATCTGACTATGGCAAACCGGTGAAGACGGCATGTCAGAGAATTTGCGCATGCTTATATGTGTACCTTCACCTACATTCACAAATCCTTGACTTTGGTATGTCAAAAAAGATTCCCGTATACCATGTTTTTTTTTATACATTAAGCTGATGGAACAAGCAGATAGATAACCTGATGTTAAGTGGCATTGCCTCGTAAGTCATGCAGGATAGGAACGTGCCCTACGATGCACTGCCCTCCGTCCATCAACTTAAGGCATATAGATGTTAAGCCTCATGTGCCTTAAATTAATCCGGCAACCACACTCTTCGAACCGAAACACAGCGTTGCTGCTTGTAGGCAGAAAAAAGCGTGGTGGTAGTAGACCAGGGACCAGGAACATAATATGCTTAGGATATTGTATGAACAAACATGCCTCCAATATATGGGGGTCACAGAGCATGTAACACTATTTATATAGTGCTGTGTGGAAAGTCCACCAATATTTATTTATTTATGTGTTGACAGGTACAGCGCCATACTCCAGCTGTGGTTGGACTGCTGCTGCTAGTGGTACCCTTCTTGCCGGCTACCAACTTGCTGGTCACTGTTGGCTTCGTCATTGCTGAACGAGTGTTATATATTCCCAGGTATGAAACATTTCTAAATCAATTCTGTATGACTTTATCACTGTATCGAAAGCAATGGTGGTCTTGTGCTAGCGGCCCCGTCTTCCGATCCCAAGGTCGTGGGTTCAAAACTAGGCGTGCACCAATAATTTTGCTGTTCAGAACTGTATGTGCACAGTGCCAGTACACTCAATTGGTGGAGGAAACCGGCATGTCATGGAGCCTAAAAAGTTCTAAAACATGTGTCAAGCGCTCGCAAGGAGCCTCTTTGAGGTGCACTTAAAATCCGTTCAACACACTGTTTCAAAAGAACTTAATCTAAGTAATTCTCAAGTGATTTTTGTTGCAGCATAGGCAGTGTTATTCTCACAGCCTACGGACTTCAGCTCATGTGGTACTCGAAGCCGGGCATGAAGCCTTACCTGGTGGTAGGCCTCGCTGTGCTGGCCACGTGCGGCGTCGTTAAGACTTACTGGAGGAATGCTGACTGGCGAGATCGAGGAACCCTGCTGAAGTAAGTGCTTGTGACAGCCTTCACAGCTCAGTTGGGAGTAGTTCTGCCTCCTGCGCTGGCCGTTGGTTCGATCCCTACCAAAAACAAACATTTCTTTGATGAACATAGATGTTTGTTCTCTGTCTGGGAATTATACCTATTATATTATAAGTATGTATTAAATCAGCTATCTGGTTCCCATATCACAAGCTTTGTCTTAGATTGGGGCGAGATAGTGCTGTGTGGAATGTCCACCAATATTTTATATTACACTTTTCTCGAAACTGCTTGGCAATATTACACAAAATAAAATGGTAGACTGTCTCCTGTTTTCGTTTTAAAAAACTGTGTTACAGCAGATAGTGCATTCTCCCTATTTTGTTTACAACATGCTACCTATATATAGATATATGTATATATAGTGACCCAGACGGAGGTGGCGGGATGACCTTGATACATTTGCCGAAAATTGGACCTCAAGGGCCCAAGACCGTAAAAAGTGGAAGAGGAATAGGGAGGCCTTTGCCCTGCAGTGGGACGATGCAGGCTGAAATAATAAATAATAATATATAGTGAAAAAAAACGATACGTCAATCGGCTTTTTCGCAAAGCAACGAAATAGCATGCCAGCAATTTCCAACATGACAATTAATATAAACTGAACTCATAGACAGTTTTTATTTTTATTTTTAAATAATTCTTCAAATAGAAAGCTTTAGCACAGAATACAGCTTATGTTATGGACTATCTATCTATCGACTATATATGTATCTTCCAGCCTTTTAAGCATTCATCATTTTAAAATCACTTGGGGATCCATTATAACTCGGCCGTCAATAATAATTGCATTATTTTCAGGCTGGAGCGTAATGTACTTTTGCATTTCATTTAATATTTGATTCAAATAAACAATACATTTTTCGACCAATAGAAGCACAGTCTGTCACAGAAGATTATAAGGAAATGGAAATATCCCGCGTTTGCAATGATGTACAATGATGTATTTTTGTTTGTTTCAGGGCGGATCTAGTGATTTTGCCGCAGAACGCCAAACTTCACTACAACTTTGCAAATTTCCTGCGCGAGACGGAACAACAAGACGCCGCGATTGAACATTATAAAGAAGCTTTGAGGTAGAATGCAGTTCTTAATCAATAGCTTCTATCTTAAATCTTCTAGCAATTCAATATTCATTTCAGACTGAACATTGATGACTTCAGGTGCATCGATTGTCAAATGTTTTAAAAATGATCACACAATTATACGCTGATACAAGCATTCCCTTGGCGATTTCACTCTTTGTTTGCTCACTAAGGATCATCTTCGAAACGTTTTAAATAAAATGTAATATACCCTTTCTTATGACATCCTGCTTGATATATTTAAGTAACTTAATTTAAATTGCGCCCTTATGTCCTTGTCCGGTTAAACTTATATACATCAGTATTTTTTTCAAGTTCAACTTATTGACTTACCAAATTTGATGGAGATTGGATCAACGGTTCGAAAGTTATGGACAAACATACAATGCCAAATCGCCTAAGCTGTCTTCGTCGCTATGCTCACTCGATCAATAATATAGGTACTTACCTTATTAAAGTGGGGGCTGTTAAAATATGATTGTTGTTTGTTTATAATACATTTAATTCCTTTCGCAGTTTGTGGCCCACATACGCAAGCGCATACAACAACATGGGCACGTTAATAACCAAACCAGATGTCGCTGAGCAGCATTTTCTACAAGCGATCAAGTTCAACAAGTACCATATGAACGCGCATTTTAACCTCGCAAAACTTTACAAGTAAGTACGCTCTGATATTTTTTTATTCCCGAATGTGGGGCAAAGGAGTTAAAACTGATTTCAAAATACTTTAAAGCTATTATTTTAAATGAGGCTTCATTTTTTTTGAGTAAATTAACTTTTTTATCGTAATTGTCGTAAGTACCTAATGGAAGAAAAACATCGCGACAGAACCAGTTAAGTCTGCAGTAGTTTTATTTTGTAACGGATGGAATATCAACTACCTATAAAAAATAAGGGCATGTTCAAAATGTTTAATAAAGTCTCTCTACTTTT
This sequence comes from Chloroclysta siterata, assembly GCA_932294275.1. NCBI lineage: Eukaryota > Metazoa > Arthropoda > Insecta > Lepidoptera > Geometridae > Chloroclysta > Chloroclysta siterata. Next base: position 16,015,855 of record OW028588.1, read on the forward strand.
TATCGCCCTCAATGAGAAAATAAGTATGAGCAACTCATGAATAAAAATAGTAGATACGTTTCATTATTAAAAAAAAAATGAAAAAAATCTGCATTTTAGATAAGAAGGCGGAATGCATTTCTCTAAAGAACTTTAAACAAACTTTTTTTTTATTGGCTCGCGCGCGGTTATCTTTATCTACATCTACACTAATATTATAAAGAGGAAAGATTTGTATTTTTGTTGTTTTGTATGTAACGAATAGGCTCAAAAACTACTAATCCGATTTCAAAAATTCTTTCACCATTACAATGCTACATTATCTCTGAGTAACATAGGCTATATAATATTTTCAAAAAAGTCAGGGATCCTTACTAAAATTCCAATCATGTAACCCAAGGTGGAAAAATTAATCCTTACATCGCGTGCGCTGCGAAAACTATTGATGATAGAACAAACTAATGTACTACGACTTTGCAGAACACGTCATCATCTACAAAAAATGTCGCGACAGCATATGTCTAACTATTATAGTTATGTCACAATAAGTGTTCTTTTATTATAAAAATTATATTGAAATGCCGCCGATAAAAAAGGGTCTTTATTTGTACCTTGGTATTAATCCTTATCCAAATAAATCATTTCATAATTAAGACGGTTTCAATACCTATAGATTACTTCTTAAATTTTTCAAATCGGACATTCCATTCAAAAGATATGACGAAGTTAAAAATGTTAAAGGGTCCACGGGTCACGCATGGGGTACGATTTCACTCACTCTGGCGTGCAAATGTATGAAATAAGTAGACGCGAGGCTCGAACCCACGGTCTTAGTTTATCCTAAAATGTTCAAAAAATTTATGACCACCCATGCGAAGCTGGGACAGGCCGCTAGTCATAGATACAGTCTGTTATTTGTTCATACAATGTTCGTGATTGATCTCTTTGGTGATTAGAACCTTTCACCAACAATATCCACATTCCAAATTCAAATAACCTTGAATGATCCCCTGAGGATTAAAGAGCTATTTTAGTCCCTGATTACGAAGAATAAACTTGTTCTTGTTATTTATATTTTTTTATCACATATATTCGAGATTTGATAAACAACATAAATTACCCAAATACGTAAATAAAGTAAATATTACAGTAAACTTTTTTATTATAAGAAGTTCTTAGAAAACGTGAGCGTTCCACAATACAAAGCATTGAAGATGCATTAATTAGTTAAGAATTCATTGGAGCATCTCTAGAATCTCCTGGCTCGCTCACCAGCTTTGTACTTGCCTTTTATTTCTGTCTATTCACTATGTTTTCTATTGTGTGCAATAAAGAATTAAGAACAATTCTGTTGTACCAGTAAACTAACTAAAACTAGTAGTTCGCCCCGAACTGAGATCTCGTGATGCGACCCTACGAATGCATCAAAACTTTGAGTAGGTAGTAGTCAGAGGCAAGTCCAAACATTATCTTTGGACTTTTTTCTGACAACCGTCTACTAACTTGGTATGGTAACCAAGTTTCAACTATATTGGCCTATTTATTGAAGAGTTCCGTTGAACAGACCTTGGCTCCATCATCAGACCAGGTCGCTATAAACATTTTATGAGAACTGAGTACCTTCTTAATTTATTTCATAAAAAAAAATAAGAAAAAGCAAAGGAATTGGGCGACCAGTAGAAAAACCTTGATGTCAACGAAATTCCTAGAGATGGGAGCTCTTGGATCGTTAGTTATCTTAATTTAACTTTTTTGTTGTATCGCAAAAACCGAGCTTCCCAGAAAACAAGTAAAAATTGTTTTGGAATGTCCAAACAAAGCCCTTCCATATGACATGTAACTTGATTTTTTTATGTAACTTTTTTTAATTTTGGCCCCTTAAAAAACCCCATATCTCTAAAACCCTTCATCCGATTTTACTCATATACTTACCAGTAAATTTCTCAAGTACAAGCTATCGACTTATCAAATTTCATGCAGATCGGATTAACGGTTCGAAAGTTATGGCCAGACAAACAATGCCAAATCGCCCAAGTTGAAACTAAAGATCTTCGTTCGCTTCACTCACTCGATCAAAATTACTTGAAATATGAAAGTTCTTATTTAGTTTTGTTCTTATAGAGCAAATTAATGACTGTGGTATTGGTTTGGACTTTGATCACCAGGCACGGTAGATATCCCCTCAGATCACTCGGTACCAAGTATGAACTCCAGATTATTTGAGGATGTTTAAGGGGGGTAGTCAGGTTGGTTTATATACCTACTACAGGGTTATATCGAGAAACCTCGCGAGCCGGAGGCGTAGAAGCCTGGATTAATCGTCCCACGCAAGTTGATATTTTTTACTTTTTTTCCTACATCTCGAAACGTCACTTAAAATTCTTAACCGTCAAACCTCAAAATTACCCTGTTGCTTTAATTTTGCAACATTTCTTATGTATAAAATAACTAATTCATTCTTTTCAGTCATACTTTTTTTTTTTTTCACACAGCACTACCTCGCCCCAAACTAAGCCGAAGCTTATTTCTAACATTTGATTATTTATTCCATTTTCATATCATGATTTCAAATTAATTCAACATTCTGAGGTTGCCTGGAAGAAATCGCTTTCAGCGATAAGGCCGCCCATTGTACTTTTATAAGCTACGCCTTGATTTATGATGTATTCTTGTGTACAATAAAGTGTTATCTATCTATCTATCTATTCTTATTACTTTTTATGTTTAAATTACCTACTTATTTTCTGTAAAGGCAGAAATATAAGAAATAAAAAGAACAACTACAGAAGTTGATATTGTATAAACTATTATTATTTGGTCGACTCTGAAAGACGTCAGCTCGACCTAGTCGTACAACTTCTTGTCTGTGTGTGGCTGATTTAGTGCATTTTAAAATGTCTTTCAAAAAATTCGTTCTTTTGTTTCTGTGTCGAGGAGCCTGGTCCTTACACACCTTAGGCCCTGGAGTATGGTCTCCTAGGGCCTAGGGGATTAAACATTAATTTACTTAGAGTAAAAACAATTTCACGGATGTAGCAGGCAAACACGGTCTGAAAGCCGCTTTACTTCTTCAGCTGATAGAGCGGCCATGGTACTGGTTAGGTACGTAGGTAAGAGTAAGTTTCACTAATGACTATAATCCCCAAGATCCTTTGTGGATGCCACAAAGTCAAAGTCAAAAGGATTTTGAACTGAGAAATACGGAATATTTAAATTGCATCGCAAGGATAACTTTGAATTGTCATAAAACTAGGTGACTCTTTGTGCCGGTCACATGCGGATAAGCCTTGACCTAGCCTACCAAGTCTTAAAAAGATGGGCCAATGTACCTCCAATATATCACATTCATCCCATGTTATCACATTTCGGAGTTGGTATTCCATACGTAATAGGTAGACCCCATCACCGCTAAAAAAATCTTTCCCCTTAGGAACTGGCACTACGCGCATTTTTTTTTTGTCTGCTTATTAATCCTGCATGGCTGGGTGAATATTGATGGGGTTTTTACTTATATCTCGAAAAGTCTTCGATTACTAGTTTTGAGGATACTTACAGCCGGTTTCTGAAAGCTCGCTCGATCAAACCTAATCAGATGTCAAGTCACTTGCTATCTCAGTTAAAAAAAAAGTTAAATTTGATGTAATAGCTGAAATAGCAAGTGATTTAACATCTGATTACGTTGGATCGAGCTTTCAGAAACCGGCCGTTAGAGAAACGAAAGAGAGAGAATATATTTATTAAATATAATTATGGTCATATCGACTTGTAAAAATTGATCCAAAATTTAATCGTCATCAGCTTGAAGACAGGGAAAATTTTAAGTAATGTATAAAATACAACACTTATATTGCGTAACTGAGGCGAAGCGGCTATCTCATGCACACAAAGGTTTCAAAACTTTATTATTTCCATATAAATAGTTCAAACCAATTTTGCTACAGAAGAACTGGCAAAACAATCCAAGCCGTCTCTCTACTGGAGAAATGCATTTGGATGAAGCCGAGGTACGTGCCAGCTCATCTGGAGCTGCTCACTCTGAGACCCAGGGAAACCCAGCACGGGATACTGACGACCTTGGTGCACCTAGAGCCAGACAATTGGGAGCACTTTGTGCTATATGGAAACTGGTGGAAAGAACGTGGTAAGAAAGTACATTGTTTTTAAATCATTACTTCGGTGGACGAAACTAAATGAATAATGGTGATTTAGGTAATTTTATTATTTAAAAGTATTACACGGGTATTTATCGCGTTTACCTTTATTATTTTCCCGACGTTTCGGCTATGTTGCAATAGCCGTGGTCGCGGGCAGACTCAACATAACCGAAACATAGCCGAACATAGCCGAAACGTCGGGAAAATAATAAAGGTAAACGCGATAAATACCCGTGTAATACTTTTAAATATGTGTTATGATCGCGAGAGTTTAAAAACTACTAATTTTATTATTATACAGTAACAAGTATTGTAAAAAATACCTACGTAATATTTCGGTTATGTGACGGTACACTACTGTTTCAAAAAAATATGCTGGTTTAATAAAATATAGGCCACGTATACACGTTATGAAAATTACAATTTCTACGCCCGTAGGTACCAGCTGTCCTAAATAGTTTTTAAATAAAAAAAACACTGATTGGTTTTGTCAATGGCAAACGTTAAAAAAAACATTCAGATCATGTTAGAAAGTTCGTTCGAAACTAGTTCAAAAAAACAAAAATATGATGTATATTATTTTGTTGTTTTTTTTGCAGGATTTCCCGGCCTTGCCTCCAGGTTCTATTTAGAGGCGACAAGACTGAACTTAAAGCACCACTACGCAAAAAACTCTCGGGAAGGATATATCGTATCTTTCCGAAACACGGCCCTCATGTACCGTGCCCTGGGACAAAAATCAAGGACGCTACAACTTTTAACTAGGTAACTATGCTTGATTCGTTTCTGATGATTTCGAAGAAATTATTATCGAGTTTTAGATAAAGTATGTGATAAATAACTTTGTGTTTTCCTTGGTTGTAGAATTTTAGATTCCAAAACAGAAATTAAAAATATGAAATATTTATTGTATAACTAGTACTTCATATGAATAAAAAGATTATGTAGTTCAGATAATAAAATAAATATGATTAGGTACAGTAGATTCGTTCCGGACGTACAATAAAAGAGCATGTTAAAAAGTTTGCAATAAAAAAACAAAAAATATTTATATGTATAATAATTAGGCAGGCTAGAAAATACATACAATAATAGCAATAAAAATATAATATGTTATGTATGATTCAAAACAGATGGCATACGTGGCGCCGCGGGTGGCTGAACCCGTCTGCTGTCCACGTGACCCTTCGTGACTGGAAGCTGAAGCTGGAGGTGATGCGGCGGGCTCGAGACTACTTCATGGCGATCACTCCAATGGTAAATAAAGCTACTATAATAGGTCAACAACGTTATAGCCATGAGATTGGAGCTAGAGGGAAAAAAACGTGGACTTAACACCTTAACATCTCAGAGTGATGGACTCAGGGCAATGCCATATAAAACGTGTTATCGGTGGCACACGAATACGTATGTATTCGTAATGAATACAGGGTTGGCTACCTCTGGCTATAATAATAATAATACTATTGTTATTATAGCCAGAGGTAGCCACCCCTGTACATCTAGTTTTTATCGTGTTCTTCGATCTTGATATAATTAAGGTGTCCAATAAAGTGTTCTATTCTAAACGCTCCACATCATATGGGCCATTGGTTTATTGCGCGTTATTTTTCTCATAAAGAATTCTCGTTTGTGTGTTTTGTTTCACTTCAGGGTAATTACGTAACTCTGTTGCAATCAGTTTCTATATGAAACCAATAAGTATATAATCAATATGAAAGTTTTGCGATTGTCCATCAATAGAAACACCAGTTGTAATCTTACTTTGTTAGCAGCTAAAATGTAACCGCATAGCCGTCATATTTACTTATTACAAACAGAATCTGATTGAAACTGATTGCAACAAAGTTACGTAATCACCCTGCAGGTCAACAAAGTAGAACCCCCTAAAGTAAAAAATAAAATAAAGTTGAACTTTCCTTGCAGAAAACAATTAAATGCATCGACCACATCCAATTGACAGTCGATTCAAAATCAGAAAAACGAAAAGTGAACGATGGAGCAATAGTAGTGAAATCTAAAGTGGATGCGTGTGTAAGCATAGACGCAAAGACTGCATGCAAAGACTGTGGGACCAAAAAACAGGAGGACTTGCAGACCGGAGCGTCCCAATTAAAAACTATTTATAATAAATCGGGCATACGCTTGGAGGAACAAGAGTGTGCGTTAAAGGAAAACGACAAAGATGTTGAATTACCCAACATGCTTTTAGCGGAGAAAAATCATTTGAAGACATTTTGAGATTTAGCTTTACAGTTCGGTTTTGCTTGAACTGTAACACTAACATTTTGTAAACTAGAGGGGGATTCAAATCACCATATTTTCGACGACGCGTTCGTTTAATAAAACAAAATAAAATTGAGGATTGAAGTAAAATGTATACTTTATACATTACTAGTTATATGATAATGTACTTTTTGTGTTTTTAAGGCATCCTTTTTTCCACATTAGACTGTTATTTTCCAAAAAAAATATGATCTAAATAATAATTTCAACGAAGTTTGATTTTTATAAAAAGGTAGATAATATTAATACTATACGCTAGGATTTTGATATACTGACAATATTGTAAGGTAACTCTTAGTAAGTTAAAATGTTATTGGTTATTTAGATAAAATAAAATATTATGTAATGCTAAAAGCATAAACGTAAAAACCAGAATTACTATAAATTTTGAAAAATTTTGATCGTTTTCTAGTCATCACATTGCAGTGGACAAGTACTGTTACTTTTTTATTGGTTACGTTGTTATTGGTATCTTATATGACAAAAAAATTAGCGCTGCAAAAACCTGAAACAGAAAACTTTAACAGCTTGACGACTTTATTTTCCCAGGCACGGTAGATATCCCAGATTTCTAAATACCAAGAAATATACCAAGGAACTCCAGATTATTTGAGGACGTCTAAGGAAGGTAGGGGGTAGTCAGAGGTACGTCCAAAACGTTACATGAAAACACCTCCTATTTGGAAGTCGGGTTTGAAAACTCATGCGTTATTCATCAAAATTTTATTTTGTTACGAAGATACTATCTACCCTATCTCTATCTAATTCTGTATTAGAATTACCGTTAAAATTAGTAATATATTGGATCACATATGCATGCATTTAATTTCAATAAATATCTACACTACCATCTGCGAGTGGTTTGTTTGTTATTAACGGAAATAATCCCAATGTCATCAGCGAGACAAAATGTGAGTATACAATTGGTAGATGGTGTTATCGATGTATTGTTATTAATGGTACATAAACTCAATCGTTATATACTACTCGATATATAGTTTCAATTAATAAGCAGTAGAATGTACATACGCTATTTTGTTCCATAAAAATGTCTAAAGAGTTTTATCAAATAAATACGTGGTTTATTTCAATCCAGTCAAAATGATGACCGGCTCCTGCCCGCGTCTTCGCTCACTAAGAGGCAGTAATTACTGACATCAATATTATAGAAATGTATGATTGAGCCATACAAATAATCATACCAAAATGCATTTCTATTTACCATTTTGCGATGATAACATTATTTTACCTTTTCTGAATAAAAAACTCTACTAGTCTGAGAGTTTTTTCAGAAAAAAGAATACATGCTATTTGCGAAGAAATCTCCCGATAGCGCTTCCTTGCAAAACAGTATTCTCATGTTATGTTATATTTTGAACCATAAGCAAAAAGGCACATTCTGTTTTCTTTATTTAGTTTTCTCTTTGTTTTATTTGTAATCTCCATGCTGGTTCAGGTAACTGAGTAATTGAAAGGCGTATGTTATGCAACCGGTGATTGAGCGATATGAATCCGAAACTGGGATAATGTCAGCCAAATTAATGATATAAAACTGACCAATGGACTGAAGATCCAAGAGTCTGATAAGGTTTATTGATGTTTAGATAGCGTATTACGATTTTCTGTTGTTATGTAAACACAGGTTGTTTTACTTCAGCCAGGTCAAGAGTACCTTAAGCCGACGCGCATGTATGAAGAATGTTATGAGAGTGAATGAAGCGAAAGAGTTATGTCAGGATCGTAGCAAGTGGAAATCCGTGGTCTCTGCCTACCCCTATGGGAAACCGGCGTGACTTTATGTATGTATATATGTTTTACTTTAATTTTAATAAGTATTTTTGTTGAGAGACAAAAATAGTCTAAAATATTTTATAAAACCACCTTCAAATGATTTGCTAATATATTTAATATCCCACTTCGATATTGTTCAAATGAAAAATAGCAAAATTGAAATTTTATAAAATAATAATTCTAGGCACATTGAATTTGCATTTCGAATGAGCTATTAATCTTATAGCATTTCGTTTGAAGGAGGCTTTAGTTACATAGCACTATAGTAAAATATAAAAAATATTTTAATTTTAACGTAATTCCCATGTACAGTAAAAATAAGTAACAACACTTTGTTTCTTTATGTTGTACCTAGTGAGTACTTTCTTATTTTCTCATAAATCATACCCAATTGTAAATATAATATTACTATACATTTAGGATTAAGGCACAAGAAAGGCTTTGAATGTACTGAAAATAAATGTTTGAGTATTTTTTGTCGTCTTCATTTATTACCTCTACTTTACTGCCCCCTTTTTCCCTCCGTGCTATTCCTTAGCAACAAAGTCACGTGAGTGGCAACAACACGGAATCCACGGTAAGTTTTCAATGTCGCATTCTGTTATCTAATCACTAGGTGATACTACCCCAAGTATGAGTTTTGCTAACCATATTTCGTATTTCGTTTCTCGTAACGTCAGCCCTTTTTTATATAGAGATTCGATAAGCACCTGTATGGGGCGTGCTGAGAACTCACGAGTCGCAATACAAAAAGGCCTGACGTTACGAAAAACTAAATACGACATAAGGTAAGCAAAACTCATAGTTGGGGTACTGGACTCGTCTGCTACAAACCGAAACGACACTATTCAAGTTGTTTATGTCATTTATCTTTTACAATCTCTTATTTTTTACAACATAAAGGTTAAACCTTAGACTAAGTATCATATAGACGGAGTGTTTCGGGTTTTTGGCGTGGTCGTTTTTTGTTAGTTTGTATGTATTCGCGTGAGTGACTAGAGAAGGGACAACATTGACTAACCTATCGATAGAATAAGAAATGGATGAAAAAGGCTTTTTAATTGGAATTCAACTTTTTAATTTTAACTGGTTGCTGATATGCTTATGCTTTTATTGCGAAAGCCCAAAACCATTATAGACACTGAAACACTATCATCGTCAATAATGTTTCCCACATTGACCTAACCGTGAGAGCGATGTCCATCCCACTCGATACACTTTCTTATGGCCATTTCGTCCATGCATAAGAAAATTTTGTAGTCTATCAGTTTTCACGCTTTTATCCACTCCCGTCTTCATTCTGGGCATTTATAAGAACCTAAAAAATAATGTAAAATTTAACAAAAATTGAGCCGTCGCGAGAAGCCTATAAGGTGTGAAAAATTGAAACTACAACAGAACAGCCGATCTGACCCGGCGCATTAGAAGTTTCATATCAAAAACGGAAAATAAAATATTATCGATAAAGCTAAATTGGTCGGTGAACATCATTTTCACATAGGAAAATATGACTAGTACTAATAAAATGTAATTCCTACAGTCTATAAGGGAGAAAAAACGTATTTTTTTAGCATGAAAATAGAAAAAGAATATTACGTATCAAAAGGTCTTTAACTCCTTCTTTTGTTGTTTTTGATACACAAAACACAGCTTCACAAGACATACCTTTTCAAATATATTTTGCCTAGACAATAATAATTCTTTAAATATTTTCACAATTTCTTTCGCTACATCGCAATGTTGCTACCGAGTTTTTCTAGAACGTCAAAACAAGATCAAAACATTGCATCAACTGACGGACACGATTTACTCAGACAGTGAGTGAGTGAGATGGAGTGAGTGAAGTTACATCTTCTTTCCTTTTACTCGTAGCTAGGCTACATGGGAAGAACAAAGATAGATGATCATTGTTTGATACACAGTTGTAAAAGGATGTAAGTCTTATGGCTCCCTCCAGTATATACTACCTGGAATACGGGAATATGGGGAATACGGTTTTGTCCGATTTCCCGCCGCTGTCTCGTCGTATCTGTGTAACGCGATTGCATTGTCAATAGAGAATAATATGTTAAGAAGTGATGATGTGCACGTTGAGAAAAGCATCTCGAGAAGCAACATTCCTTACCTTGATACATACATACATAAAATCACGCCTGTTTCCCATAGGGGTAGGCAGAGATCACGGATTTCCACTTGCTACCTTCCTTACATACCTCTTTCGCTTCATTCACTCTCATAACATTCTTCATACATTCTCGTCGGTTTAGGGTACTCTTGACCTGGCCCTTCTCTAGAACGTCTGCTATCTGATCGAGATACGTTCGCCTAGGTCTTCCCCTCCCAACAGTCCCATTTACGCTCGCCTGATGCACCTGTTTCGTTAATCTCCTTTCATCCATCCTCTCCACATGCCCAAACCATCTTAACATACGTTTCTCTACCCTCATCACTACGTCTTCTTTCACTCCACATTTCTCTCTAATTACACTGTTCCTCACTCTATCACTCAAATTCACACCACACATACTACGTAACGCTCTCATCTCTACTGCATTCACTCTACTCTGATGTTTATTCTGCCATACCCAACTTTCACTACCATACATTAATGTCGGCACTAACACCCCCCTATGTACAGCCAGTCGTGCCTTTTTAGACAGTTTCCGGCTGCTCATAAACGTGTGTAGTGCCCCATTCACTCTATTTCCAGCAGTCACTCTCCTTTCAATATCATTTTCATGCTTTCCATCTCTCGCAAACAAAGTCCCCAAATATACAAATTCATTCACTTGTTCATTTTCATTCCTTACCTTGATAATCTTTGTTAATTTCTTTCTTGAATCTGTTCAAAGCTGAGCAGAAAATATCCTTTATTAATTTATTTATTATTTTCACTTTTAAAGTCACACTTTTCGCAAAACAATGAAATGCTAGGAGGACTTAATACTAATAGCATTGTCTATCTGTCTGTCTGCGTACAAAAAGATGGTGGCTCCTTTTTCTTTTCAATTGTTTTTCTAGCATTATTTTGTTTTAATCTTCTTTAAAATCATAAACTCCATATTAGCAGTGCAGCAAACATGTTATTATTTTGTTCGTTATCCTTTGAAATCCCAACGGTATCTTCTTAGATGAAAACTCGTTTGCGCCGTATTTTATAGAAATACTACTTTCACAGGGTCTAGTGTATGTAATACTCCTCGCAACGTGTAACGGCAGGACTATTACCTAAAGACAAGCAGTAGCGATAGCATTGACTATTTGCTTTATTTTTAGTACGTACATCGGTTTTCCAAAGGTACTAAAAATAAAGCGATTTTTATAGCACAGTCGACACCGTTTTTTACTACTACGTCTTGCTGATGGAACAAGCAAATGGCCCACCTGATATGAAGTGGAACAGCAATAGTGAGATTATTTAATCAACAAGCAACGACTTGTTATTCTGAATTGGTCACAGAAATGTATGCAAACCGCAGTGATATCATAATGGACGGGTCAAAATTGTAGGAAGGAAGAATTTTGAAAAATACTTGTGTTCATTGTCATTATTAATTTAGTTTGTGGTTTTTTTTACAATTTCTTCTGCTTAGGTTTTATTTTAGTTCTTGTTGAAATACTGAAAATTCGATCAAACCAAAACACAGCAACGCTAATTGACGACAGAAATAGGCATGTTAGTAGTACTTCTCCGGACGAGCCCTTCACAAAAAGCTCTACTACTCTTACTGTAGTCAAACGCCACAATTAAAGAAAAAAATGACGTCTCACAGATATTATTTCCCAATTTACTCCAGTCGCGAACCCGTCGCGAGCAACGTAATAACCCCGCGGATCGTTTAACATAAACTTGCACTAAGCTCTAATATAGGTAAGACTTAATTGTATGTTGATATCCCAAAGGATCGTTTCAAGCTGGTTCTGAAATTAATAATTAACAACGGCTAACCGTATATAATATAGCTCACACAGGGCGGCTAGTCACGTCGATAAGTGGGATATTTAAGTCAGTACTAATAACTGGACTGACTGTTATATTTTATTGATAGCAAATACCTACTTTATGCACACGACATAACAGAACAGAAAAATATTGAAGTTGAATAGGTACAATGAGCGGTCTTATCGCTAAAAGCGTCGGTCGTCTTTTGTGGTCGTTCAGACTAAAATACTTTTCAGACCTTCATGCAAATCTGTCTATTTGTTACGTGCTTGAGCCACAAACATCTATAGGTAGCATTTGCTTGTTCCGTCAACAAGGATTATAAAAAAATATCCAATTATCTATATATTTTTAAGATAAAATAATGTTTTTTTATATTATTTACAACAAGCCAGATGGCCCACTTGATGTTAAGTGGTAACCATCACCTATAACAAAGCATTGCTCGCAAGTTACGGACGTCGTGCCCTACGATGCACTACCCTGCGTCCATCATCTTGAGGCATACAGCCGCTAAGTATCATGTTTTCTCTCTTATTCTCAGTCTCAATTTCACCGGCAATCACACCCTACAAACCGAAACACAACATCGCTGCTTGATGGCAAAAATAGGGATGGTACTTTAAAAAAAATGTTTGGTGTTAATGAGTAGACGTATTATCTTAAGAGTATATAGGTCAGTAGAGCTGCAACGTACCTACAGCGTAAGTATGTAGCTATACATAAGAGTTTGTAAAACCCGTGTCTGCGTCGGTAATCTAATGCGTTCGTATTATTTTCGATACTTACTTTATGAAAACAATGTTAATCTTGTACCTATTTGCCTTTGAAAGCAGATCCTTAATTTGCGTGGCAACAACAACATTTTGTATGTAATGACGCGTTCAAATGTATTTATTACACGCAGCGAGTGTCTACAGCGACACTCACAATATTGTAGGTATTAAATATGTATTGTATATAATAATTATAATGCAAATCACAAAAATCAAATTATAACAAAAATAAATACAAATAAACAGAATTATTCACAATGCTATAGATCATAAACTGTTGGCTCTCAAAGGCATAGCTCATTATAAGGCTACGACCCTAGCAGCACACATGCTAACGTTATTTTAAGAAATAAATTTTGTAAGGATCAGGTCTAGAACGTTATAATAGATAAGCACATCCGTGCGTGCTCCACATGCGTTTGCATGCCAGCCAAACCAAAGCTTTCAATCTGAACCTCCTCAAAGTTCTAAAACATGTGTCAAGTGCTCAGAAAGAGCCTTTTTGAGGCGCACTTAAAATCCTTTCACCACACTGCCTCAAAAGAAACAAGTGGCACGACAAGAAGAAGAAGAAACTGAACGTCCTCAGTATACCGTCGACGTTAGTTAAAAAGCAACGTTCTTGGACAGTGGACTACTGTCCACGACTGTGGACGACTCCTTCCAGCCAGAATGCTGAAAGGAGTCGTGTTCAGGAAGTTCATCGGAAGCCTGGCATGAGACACCCGCGCACTTGTAATTGCCAACGTTTTTTTTACTTTTATATTAATATGGGGGTTATGGTTAATGAACCCTGAAAGGTGGGCTAAAAGAGTCACCAGGATGGTACCGGCAGAGTGTAGAAGACGTCGCCAGCACGAGAAAATGCTGGCGTGACGACGATTAATCTTTCCACAACAAGTGAGAAGAGTTGGCCGAGGATCGAGGAGATTGAAAAAAAATGGGGAAGACCTTTTCCCAGCAGTGGGACGGTATCAAAAAAACAAAGAAATTTATTATGTTTATCGCCGCGTCGTTAACAGTTCCCATAACATCATGAGCTGATGATTATTATTGAATCGATAAATCCTTAAAGGTTATTTGAATGTGAAGTTTATTCATCATTTTGTAATTATCTCATTTAAAAATTTGAAAATTTAAATATTATATTATATTTAAAAATTATTTGAAAATGTTATCATTGGTTTGACTTCCACTTTAATTAAACTATGAAGCAAGTTAATTATTTTTTGTGTCTTTATTTATCTTCAAAATTCAGTAATAATTAAGAACATATTTTTGGAAATATTTTGGATAATTACTGAACTGTTTTTGTTATCAAAATAACGATTGTTATTTTGAGTACCGACTTGATTAATTTTAATTATAAGATTCGTAAGTAATTTAGAAAATATTTTTACTAATTATTTTAATTTATTTGCTCGTTAATTTTGAAAAAAGTCAAATAAGAAAGAGAGTTAATAAAAATAATAATAATTCAGGAGCCATGCAAAATACACTCATGCGTAATAAATGTGTTTTACATGGTACATTACGAAGATTTCCCTCCAAGCGGCTTCCGACTGCAAACTCTTCAAATAGTTTGGATTGCATTTAACAAAAACAGCTACTTCTTAAATGTAATTTTTTAATTTTTATTTATTTATTTATTTATTAAATTTTACATTGACAGTACAGTAAAACCAAAGCGACAATGAAAAGCCTATGAGCTACTACTAATTTAAATTTACTTAGACAAAAAATAAACAACCATATCCGTGAATTTGGTCAAGCTTACTTCAAATATATCAACATCCTCGGCTGCACAAAGACTGTTGATTGTTATAAGGGCTCGCGTAAATGGTGATTCACTAAGGAGATTAGTTCGAGCCCTCGGAATTGCAAGCAGCCTAGGTCGTCGTCGCGCGCCCACGTATAGTTATCAGGTACGCACAAACCTACACTCGCGAGCACTCGCGGATTGTGCACCATACCTCTCAGGAGTCGAAAAATGTAAACTATCAGCATAGTTTCTCGTCTTACTTCTAATTTAAAATAACCTACCATGCCTAAGACGAATAGAGTGGGGTACATTAAGGGGTAAAAGGGGTAAACCCTATACAATTTTAAATACAGAAACCTTGCGAACTTGTTCTGCATTTTTTCAAACCTTACTTAGAAATCGATGGAAAAGTAAGAAATTTTAGTTTAATCAGAATCAGAATCAGAATCAGAATAGTCTTTATTGTAAACTGTTTAAAAATATAAGGTGGTCGTTTATAAGAGGTAGTACAAACAGTCTGCCCTATTCGAGCGTACAATATAAAGTTTAAAGCTTTTTCGTACCACAAGTACTTTAAATATTTGAAAAATAATTAACACTTATATTAATTATCCTAAACTAACTTATAAAATGATCCTTGCAGCTGTCTAACCTTATCGCTAAGAGCGATCTTTTCCAGTAATAATAATGTAGTAATAATGAAAGGTTAGTGTCATCTGTTTCCTTTTTAACGGAAGTTCGTAAGAATCAAAAATATGGCGGCCGGGAGTTCTGTAAAACTATGGCCGAAGAGATTGGTAGACACTTTTGTTCGAACCAGCAAGCTGAAATCATTGTAAGTAGTAGAACATTTGTGACTTGTAATAAAAAATTGATTGATTTTATTCTTCTGTTTTATTTGATTCCAAGAATTTCATTGGTTACTTAAAATTTTATAAGTAGATGAATACTTTCAACGACATTTAAGATAAATTTGGTAAGAGGCTCTGCAAAGTATCACGACTACTTACTACATTAACTACTTTTATTTTATAGATACCTACATTCTTCGATATGTACATATTATGTCTATTAGGTATGCTAATGTCTGAAATAAAGTAAATGAAATCGTATTAAATAGTCAGTTTACTCGTATATTTATTTCTATGTCCCAGTGATATATGATTTGGCCTTCATACAATTAATTTAAATATCCTTAGATATCAGAATATTGATGGTAGTTATGGAAAATGGTATTCGTCTTTTAATGACTGATGAATGGATGCTTCAACGTGAGGGTCGGTCCTCAAATACCTCAGAACAGCGTCCGAGCAAGTTTAGATTGAGCGCATAGTTGCTGCGAGCCACATACTGGCGAGGATTACTAATCCTAATAAAACAACAGACTCATCACGTTGAGGAACTCAGATACTCTTTTTCATTGCTTTTCTTGACTTTAGTGAAATGAGAGATAGCATCTTGAAAGAAGAAAGCAAGAATTTTATTTCAGATAGATAGATAGAAAATATTCCCGTCAAAAATTTTGTAGTTATATTATCCAAAAGCACTTAGTTTGTGTTCTAGGTATAGGCACGGGACGTCTAGAGCGTAGCGTCGTAGAGTCGTAGCGTCTTATCGTCGTAGCTTCGTAGCGCTGTAGCGTCGTAGCATCGTTTCGTAGCATCGCCTTAAAGCATGAAGCATAAAATCGGAACGTCAAAGCAACTATGCGTTGTATCATAACACTATTTAATTTTGTATCCTGGCAAGATCACCATGTAATAAAATTAAATTAATAAATAAAAATATTTTATATCAGATTCAATCCATAGTGAATTACACCACCATGCCCATTTCTGCCACCAAGCAGCGTTTCTGTATTTCGATTTTAGATTTTACGACATGTTGGTTCCACGATTTTTCCTTCACCATTTGAGTGCACATACATTTTGGAACAGAAAAACTCATTTGTACACGACCGGTTTCGAAACCACGACCTTAAGATCGGAAGGCGGGGCTGCTACCACTAGACCAGTACTCTCATGGTTTATCTCAGTTCTCAAAAGACGACCACGAACCGGAAGACGAAGAACGCAACGGACCGACGACATTGTAAAGATTTCTGAAAATCAGTGAATGGAGAAAACTCATGTTCTCCCAGGTATAAATAAATAAATATATATAAATATTGATGGACTTTCCACACAGCACTATCTAGCCCCAATTATAACATATAATAACACCCAGACAGAGAACAAAAATTATGTTAATAACACAAATGTTTGTTCTCGGTGGGGATCGAACCCACGGCCTACGGCACAAAAGGCAGAGCTACTACCAACTGAGCTGTGTGTATGGAGCAGGTCTGAGTCCAGCAGTGGACTTTAACAGGCTGATGATTACTTCACGGGCATAATTTAAAACGCATGACGCAATATAAATACAATATAAAACGCTGTATGATCGTATTAGTTTTAAACTCATTAATAAATAGAATAAGGATAATCTATAAACATAACATTATGTTAGTATATATCTTTTGTATGTACACAAACCTACAACTATCGTCACATTTCTCTGGAAGAAAAAAAAACTCTTGTTAGCGTTAAGCTCGCCTTTGTACATGTCCTCTATTTCTGTCTTTATCCATACATACTATGAAGAATTAAAAAAAATAAGAATTAAAAGAAAACATTAACAACTATGCATTTCTCCCGTTGAACTATAGTATGGGGCTCTTCAAAAAGGGTGTTTTAAAATTTTTAAAGGGTCGGCAACGCGCTAGTGATTCCTCTGGTATTGCAGGCGTTCATAGGCTACGGTAACCACTTCCCATCAGGCGGGCCGTAAGCTTGTTTGCCTACATTTTTGTATAAAGAAAAATGCATTTAAAGTGCCTAGAAGTAAAAAATTCGACCAGATAAACATTAGGTTATCGCAACTTTATTTGCCTATAAATTTACGAAATTGCTTTGCTATGATAATCGTCTATATATTTCAAATCTTTCTACGTGGTTTACATAGACCAAACCCAAAATGAAATATTTCCTTTAACCTTTAACATGGCTACACCCCAGACGTGGAACAGTCAGAAATTCTCACGATAAGTCACATCGTTTCTTTCCACGCAGAAGTTCCAAATGAGCATTTAAAACGGATATTATTATAATAAATCGTATCCGGGTACCGCGAAGACAGTGGCGCCCCCCGGTTATGGCGAGCGAGCATGCAACGATGTCATTTCAGTTATGTGGTCACTATTCTAAAAGCGTTCGAAATAGTAAATACGCAAAGTGATTTCATAATAGATTCAGTCTCTCTCTTGCCGTGTCACTGGTTTCTTTCGAAACAGTGTGGTGAAAGGATTTTAAGTGCGCCTCGAAAGGAGCCTCTCTTTTCAAGCACTTGACACATGTTATAGAACTTTTTAGGTTCTACGACATGCCGGTTTCCTCACGATGTTTTCCTTTACCGTTTGAGAGTACTACCCACGACCTTAGGATCGGAAGGAGGGGCCACTACCACTAGACCAGTGCTCTCAATAAATTCAGTAATAGAAGACTATTGATAGCGTTTTTTAATATCGTTGTTATTTATAAACGGTGAATGAAAACATCGTGAGGAAACCAGTTAGTATTCTAACAGCGGCGATGGACTTGCAACCTGTCACGTATGAAATACTGACTACTGCACAATGTGAGAATGTGTCAAATGTAATGTTTGAACGTACCTCTGACAACCCCCCTTAAACGTCCTCAAATAATCCAGAGCGTGTACTTTGTACTAAGATATCTGTGAGGATATCTACCGTGCCTGGAGATTAAAGTCGTAAAGCTGTTTCAGTTTCAGTATTTCTTCCTGTCGTGTCACTAGTTCTTCTGAAACAGTGTGGTGTTTTTTTTAAGTTGCTGTTTATTATATTCGATAGAATTTAAAGCCATTTAGTGTAACTACACTTTGTGCTATAGATAAAATGAGAAGTATTCGGCGTCCTTTCAATATAGTAAAGGTTTGCCGAATTTAAACAGTTAGGCATCACTATTTAAGACTATATTCAATCAACGCTTCATAAAAAACTCATCAATATTTAATCTATTGAGAACCCAGGTACCAAATGGTAATAAAGTAAGCACATCAAATAAATTATTGTAAGCGGTGCTTAATTACGTAATACCTCATTACAATAATGAGACAAAGAAAATTAGATTTCATTAAAAAATATTTTTGGAGGTTCTTATCGCTAATTAAAGTTGTTTTACAAATACGAAATGGTGTACTTTTTCAATTAAAATTACTATCTTTATTCAATTAATAGCGGCCTGCCCCGGCTTAGCACGGGTGGATATTTTTTTTATATTTGGGATACACGTAAACCTACCTACCTACCAATTTCCTAGATTTGTAGTCTCCCCTTCCACTTCGGTGCCCCCCCTCGCCACGTCGCCCGCACGGCGCGACGGTATTAAGTTTTCTGTTAGTATTTTGTTTAGATTGACATTTTTAAATTCGTAATATTGAATGGAATGTCCGATTTCAATAATTCAAGAAGTAATGTACAGGTATTGAAAAAATCTTGAATATTAAATGATTTATTTGGATAAGGATTAATACCAAGGTACAAATAAAAAGCCTTTTCTGGCGGCGGCATTTCAATTACATTTTTAAAATAAAAGAACACTTATTGTGACATAACTATAATAGTTAGACATATGTTGTTGCGGCATTTTTGTAGATAATGATGTGATCTGTAAAGTCGTACTACATTATATTGTTCTATCATCAATAGTTTTCGCAGGGCATGCAAATAAGGAATTTTTTAGGTCATTTTTTTTCCACCTTGGGTTAAAAATTTAGGGATCCTTTCTAAAGCTCCAATAATGGAGCTTTAGAAAGGATCCCTAAATTTTTTGAAAATATAATAATAGTTTATGTCATTTGGGGATAATGTAGCTGCCCAACGCTGAAATAATTTTTCAAATCGGTCCTGCAGTTCGGAGCCTATCCAATGCAAACAAACAAACAAGCAATCAAATCTTTCCTCTTTATAATATTATTATTATTTGTATAGATAATTGAATCGAATAAGTTTTGTTTTATTAAATTTACAAGCGATTTCTGAAATCCCGGATAAAACTAATCGAATGTCAATTCACTTGCTATCTCTATCTAATTCGATGTAATAGCTGAAATGGCGAGTCTTGACATCCGATTAGTTTTGATCGAGCTTTCAGAAACCGGCCGTTAGCCTGAGAAAGTCTTAAATAAATTTAAATATATTAAATTATCTTCCGATTCTATCACGGAGAAAAACTTCGAGTCTTGCCATAACCCATTGTACTACTTTCTGCTTAAGTGTGAAGTAAAATATTACCTTCCTACACCTCTTTATCGAAGTTAGACTTTTCTACAGCATGCCTATTTCTGCCACCAAGCATCGTTGCTGTGTTTTGAATGTTCGTATTGCCATACGTGACAGGTTGCAAGCCCATCGCCGCTATTATAATACATACTGATATCCTCGCTGTTAGAATACTTACCGTTTGAGAGCACAAACATTGCGCACATAATTTTTTCAGAGAGAGAGAGTACTAGGAAATAAAGAATATAAATCTCACCAGTCATCGAGAAAAAACAGACAAGACTGAGTGTCATTTTATTCGTCTTACTTATTAGGTCCCCAGCCGTTAATTTTCAACGTTTATCCTTTAGCGATAGCGTGACGTATACCGTTTACATAAACGAGGGGTACCGTGCCATTTGTCTGATGCTTTATGCTTTAAGAGGCTGACAACCGTCAAACAACTCCTTGCTCACACATTTTGAATTTTTTTTTGATTAAGTACGAAAACTATTTAACAAATATGTTTTGGTAGTAAAACTTGTTTGGATCAAAATTATATTTTTATTGATGTAATGATATTGTCCAAAACATCGTTTTTGCGATAAATAATGTTTTCATAAATATTTAACTTTAAATTTATTTTGTATCGTAATAGGAACTTCCAATCTTTAAAAATGTAGAAAAGTGCGAGCAAAAAGTTGTTTGATGGTCATCTGCATCATAAGCTTCACAAATACTCCCAGATTTTGTTCATTCCTAGACAAGCTCTTTTAAAAAAAGAAGAAACTAAGATCACAATAGTATCTTCATAGACAGATTTTAGATTGTTGTTATCACTTCTCAGACAAACGTGTATGTTTTTTGTTACTCAGTGAACGCAAATAAGTCATATATCGATATAAATTAATTAGATATGAATAATTAAATAAATAAATATACTAACTTCTTAAAATTGACTCAGAAAGTTGTACATAGGTACTACACAAAGCCAAAGTAAATTTACATACACTATTATTATCCTGTTAGTGGTATTTTGTCTTTATAAGTGATAAAGTTCTTTTAACCGATAAAATAATATAACTGGTTAAGATAAAAAATAAACTTTAAAAAATAAACATCTGTGCCTGATTCATGGTTTTACACCGGTGTGAATGCGGCCGGGCTTAAAGCTCGTTGGATAATTTGATTACGTATGCATTAAGTGCATTTCCATTTCCCTGCGGAGAGACCAGGTCCTCTTTTAAACTCCGACGCGTAACCTTTAATGACGCGACAGTCGCTCCTTGAAGTTGTAATTTGTATGTTTGTCGCTTGCTGAGTAATGATCATGTTTTTGGTATTCTGTATTAATAAAATAAATAAAAAAAATACATATTGGTGGACATTCCATACAGCACTATCTCGCCCCAAACTAAGCCAAAGCTTGTGATATGGCAACCAAATAGCTGATATATTACTTATATGCTTTTTTTGTAAATATTATATATTATATAACACCCAGACAGAGAACAAACATTTATGTTCATCACACAAATATTTATTCTCGGTGGGGATCGAACCCACGGCCTATGGCACAGAAGGCAGAGCTATTACCAACTGAGCTGTGAAGGCTGTATTGCATTTTCTTGGCTTTGATCGCGTGGAAGTTTCAAGATTCACCTAGTTTTAAGACGTTTTAAAGCGATCCTTGTGACTGAATCACAAGGATGAAGGAAGAAACACTTTGACTTTGCAAGATTTTGAATGTGGATTCGATAAGCGGCCCTATGTGTCGTTCTGAGAACTCTCGAAACACGGACTCGCAAAACCGAAAAACATTTACAAAAATTAAAAAGCTCTGGTTTCAACTAATTATCCATCTTTGCTTTTGCTTATTTGTTTTAAAGAGAAAATTATATCTAGATAAATGAAGCATGGAGAGATAAATAGAAATGAAATAAAAATATCCGATTCTCGGAAAATAACCTAATGATTTAGGAGCTTAGTGCCGACTTTCGTAGCTTATTTTATTTATAAATATTGCCGGATACTTCACTCAAAGCCCAATCCCCAAACAAGAAAAACTTGTTTATTTATTTTATCAGTTATCAAGTAGTTCTGATAACCGATAAAATACGATGTTAAGGAGTAACCATCAACTATAACAAAAATTTGCCAGTAAGTCACGTACAATAGAAAATTACCACGACACATCAGGGCAAAAGCAAGAGGGTGGTTCGCTATTTTAGATAAAAATTTAAAACACCTTTAATATTCTAAGAAGACAAAAAAACTACGCTGGTTGTTCAATTTCGTTCACAAGAGCTCAAAACCACCGGTGTCTTTTTATATGAAAATATTTTAAATGGCTTGAGAGAACCTGAATAATTTTGGATTATTTAACTTCAGTTTTGAGTTTTGCATTTTTTATTACATCAATCGTAACGAGACGAGGCCAAATTTGCTTTTTAACTTTTCGGCATTTCAGCTTAATTGCATTTTGCGACAAATTTGTTCAGTCTCTGCTCACACAAGGTACAATCGATGTTCAAACTTAAATATTGTCAACTACTGGAACAGCTATTAAATTGTTCATTTTTACAAAGTAACAGGAATATAAATTACGGCACCAATTTGTGACCGGCAAAGTGCCTTTCCAACGGTTATAAAAATATCAGAGATGGATACCGTATAAAAGTTTTTAATTTATGTAGGTACTCTTCATTCGTAAAATCCAATGCTCGATGCTGACTCTATCACATTATGCGCTGGGTTGGATTGCACCGCTGCGTTTGATACACAAACACAAAGTGATATGACAACGCGACCGCTCTCGATACAGGAAGCATCCACCAGCATCATCTGCATCACAAACGATGGCGCAATTTTTACGTCGAGGCGACGAATTCGAACGCACCGCGAAAACTGCATACATTTCCATCAAGTTTTGCATTTTTGATGAACTAAAAAAAGATCGCGAATCGCACCAGAAAATCGCTTATTTTTGCGGACGCGGAAAATTCTCATTTTCGACTGCTATTTTCGGCGCCTGTTGTCTCGTTTAAATTTAGAAAAGCGAGAGCCTGCCGTCGCTGTCTAATGCTCTTAGGAATTTGTGAATACTGAATATTAATAAATATTATAATATTATTTGCTAAAACCCTAGCAAAACGAACACGTCGCTAATAAAATCTGGAAGATTTTTTCCGCAGTTAAATATAACTAGTTCTTATGTTTGTTCATAGGTTTGTGAATCCTACTTCATAAATGCGAACACACGAGAACGCCCTAAGCTCGGAATGAAACTTAGAACAAATAAAGTTCGTAACATAGACTAGCTAGGCTTGAAAAGTTACTGGGAAATTACTGAACCCAATATGTAAAGGAAACGCCTTATATTATAATTGTTATCATTATTAATGATAACAATTATAATATAAGGCGTATAAACGGTTATATTAATGATAACAATTAAAATAAAACTTTAGTCATCCAAATCATTTAATTTTGACCTCAGAATGATTTGAGCGTAGTATGGGCAGGGCATGTCATGAGGAGGGAAGAAAGTCATTTACAAGAAGAGTGTTAGATATGGATGTGGATGGTTTTAGAAAGAGAGGTAGGCCAAAGAAAAGATGGATGGACTGTATGAAAGATGATATGAGTAAGAAAGGAGTGAGCACCGAGATGACGAATGATAGAGGAGAGTGGAAGAAGAAAACCTGTTGTGCCGACCCCGTGCAGCGCGGGATAAGGGCTCCTGCCCTTAGATACTGATGCTGATGATAGACAAACTAAAACGGCGAAGAACGGTGTAGTTTATTGTTATCGCTATAATATAAATAGCCTATTTCCCTCTCCAAAACATGTATTTTGATCGGCAAGCAAACAAACGCTAAACGACTTAATATAATTCAGAGTATTTTTCTATTGTAATGTTGATATACGCTATATTTTTGTTCAAAATTCAAGCTTCACTTATTCACTCGCCTGCTTCATTTTCAGTAGCTTATCAAACGGATCATTATTCTGTGCCGTGAGCATAAAGCTATTGGCATACCAATACCCTCACTCAGGGGCCCCATGATCACGCATTTAGGGGTTTACTTTTAGCAATTGCTTTCTTAGTAGGTAATAAAAGATAATTACTTACTTCATTTAAGTACACAATATTACAATATACAACACAGAAAGTGTCTTTTATGGCAATGTTTTGTAAATTTATATGACAGCAAATACACTAAGTAATGAAAACTTGTATTGTAGGTACAGCAGCCTTCGAGGGGAATTCAATTGCGCTATTTTCATTATATCATCATCATCATCCTGTAAAGTTCACTGCTAGGCCAAGCCTCCCCTATACATTCCCAGGAAGAACGTCTGAGCCCTCTCCGTCCGCTGTCTTCTCGCGATCTCCGTCTTCCAGCTCGTGTTTGCCATTCGAGAACCTTTATTCCCCATCGGTTTTCAGTTCTTTGAGCTATTCAACCACGTTGTAAAACTCACAGCATAGCTCTCTCCGTAGCCCGTTGCTTGTTAATGAGGCCAATAGTAAGCGACCACGTCTCAGCTCCATAAGTCATCCTTGGCAACACACTGATTGTAGACTTTCGTCTTGAGGCTCTGCGGTATCTGTGACGAGAAGATGTGGCGTCATTTCCGGAAAGCTGCCCATTTGAGTTTCTGACAGATATAATATTTTCTCATTCTGTAAATAGCTTTGATATATATTTTACAGGTAGGTAGATTTGAATTGAGGCAGGTAGATATCAAAGTATGTTTGTTCGCCTTTATTGGTAGGATTTTAGTGAGATAATCATATTTATGAAGATCTTTATTATCCTATGTAAATAAAAGTCATCAAAAAATATGTCATTTGATTTGAAATCTGCACGACTATGCATTGTCCAATATCAGCCAAGGCATATCCACAGTACATGATCTGAATTCGGTGACAAGGATTCTTACAAGAGTAGATTTGCATCTTTACGACTTGTCAGAGAGTGTGCCATATTTCATAAGTGAGTGATCCGCACCACATTTGTTACAAACCATTGGCATTCGGAAGTTTATCACTATTGAACACCCTTCATAAAACCTACGGATTTGCTTGGTTACTGATGCGAAAGCCGTTAAGGCTTAGATCCCGTAAGAGACGTCTCGTGGTATGTGTTTTGTTATTTAATAAAAAAATATACTTACTTTTAGTTTGGCGGTCATTTTTCTCTTGACAAGATTATGAGTGTGCTCGAAGGCACAAAATAATAAATAAAAGCACGCCCATTATTACACAATGCTCGATTCCATACTCTATAAAGGCGAAAGTGTGTCTGTCTGTCTGTTACGCTTTCACTGCTAAGCCGCATATCTCAATGATATTTGTTAGTGAAATTTATAATCACTAATTTTTGTAAATACATACTTATAATATACAATAGCACCTATAGACAGAGAACAATCATCTATGTTCGTCACGCAAATATTTATTCTTGGTGGGGATCGAACCCACGACCTACAGCACAGAAAACAGCGCTACTCTCAACTGAGCTGTGAGGGCTGTCAAAAGGGTTAATATTTCAAAATTCTGCTACATAAAGCAACGGAGAGCTAGTTCAGGAAACTCGGGCTTACTTATTGCAAAGTGTAGTTGAAAGCAGTGATTCGCAAGTCCAGTAGATAGAGTTGGCACTATCTACTGCTCAATATGAATGTTACTTTTTGCCTTATTGGTAAAGTTAAGCTACAATTGTGCGTCAGAATGTGACGCAAGATTTTTGTGATCCTTCATGTAGTCGGTTAGTCGACTTTTCTATGTAGAAAAGCCATAATTCACCAAAAACCGCTGCCCAAAATATCTGCCATGATATTTTGTGAGTTTGAAGGTTTACCGACATTTTGGTACAATGATGCGCCATTATCACGCTTCTTCCTGTTCAGATATCCGATTACTAATGAAAATATGTTTAGAAACGACGGTAATTACAAAGTCAAAGGATATTTATTCAGTTGAATCGCTTTGAAACGTCATAATGCTATGTGAATCTAGGTGCCAGTACCACACAACCAAGCTTAGAAGAACAAGCAACATACTTACGGCTTAGTTATAGCTTAAACTGGTCATAAGTTGTATTCTTAATACTTAACATTAAAAATCAATTTTTTTATACAACTAGCTGATGGAATAAGCAGATGGCCCACCTGATGGTAAGTGGTAACCATCACCTATAACAAAACATTGCCTCGTAAGTCACGCACGATAGGAACGTGCCCTACGATACACTGCCCTGCGTCCATCAACTTGAGGCGTACAGATATTAAGCCTCATGTGCTGTAATTATACCGGTAATTATCTATCACCTTTTTTGCATTACACTTATAAAACTGATGACCAGTGGGTACAGATAGTTAATTATTTAAGCGAGGTTATCACCGAATAACGTAGGTACAATAGAAATAGCAGAAGCAGTAAAATGAGATCAAAACCATTCCGTGTTTCCTAATTGAGTTCGCAACACTAGGAATTGGATAACGAGCTTGTTCGACACAATAATTAAATAGAAACAAATACATACAGACAGCCTTCACAGCTCAGTTGGTAGTACCACTGCCTTCTGCTCTGTAGGCCGTAGGTTCGATCCCCACCGAGAACAAACAATTGTGTAATGAATACCGGTTTCACCATGCTCTGTTAGTTACTAATCAAATCAAATCAAAAATCAAAATCAATCAAGGATTAAAAGACCGTTAAATCTAACCTTAGCTGTCAAACGTGTTCATTTTGACATATTTAACGGCCTTTAATCCTTTGTTAACAGAGCATGGTGAAACCGGCCCTTAAGTGTGTTTACAAAAAAGTTTATAAGTAATATATATTACTATAGCTCAGCTATAGCTATAGCGGGTATGAGATATCTAATATGAGCTATCTGATACCCATTGTACAAGCCTTGTTAGTTTGGGGCTATATGTGCTGTTTGGAATGTCCACCAATATTTATTTATATTTATGTTCACATTGTATCTATTTCTTTTCATACGTGAAAACTTATTATTCGCCATATGCTAATTGTATTTTTATCTCTTTCTGTTTTTGGTGCTGTTGGTTTACCGAAACATAAATATAAATCTTAGAAAACTTAAGTAAAAATGGCACCACAGAAATGAAATGCAATTTTAAAATAAACGCTTAGCAAGCTTTGATTCCATTGAAAGATCTCTCCATATCAAAGAACATGGAACTTATGGGCATTATGAACCTTATTTACTGGGAATAAATGTTATATTTGTGTAAATCTTGTGTATTTCACTAACCGTAGCAATCATTAACGTGTAAATGTTTTCTTTCACTGTTTTCAGGGTTCCCTCTTCACACTTTTTTAACTAATATTTGACGTCGTTATCAGGTTTCTAAATATGAAGTAAGTTATCAGGATTAAGAGTATACTTGCTTGCATGATAGCTCGATAAAACGTTACAAATAAAATGGTGTTATTCAACGACTATCTATATTTCATTTGTCATGTTTAGCTGTTAGAGAATAGTAGGAACAAACTACACATTCACTCATAAACTTTCTAGTCTTTCGATTGTTTTTGTGTAAGGCTTTTCTTATAATTTATTATAAGCCCTAAACATTCGAGAAGCTTTATTGTAGCCCTAACATTTTTCTGCCATTCTTCGTAATTATTTCCTGTAGGTATAGATTACCTATATCGTCCAAGTTTGGTATAGTGAGTCACATTAGGGCTCATACTAGTAAAAAATAGTTTTTAGTTAGGTTTGCCGTCATCGAAATCGATGAGAAGGACTATATAGTCTTTCGATAAAGCTTTATTACAGAAGGTTTACGAATGAATGTGCTGTATGTATTGAGAGGAAGAGAGAGAGAGAGAGAGAGTGCGTGTGCATATGTGTGTGTGTATATATGTATGTTTGGCCTCTCCTGATTACACAAGTCTCTTAAGAGTCCAAGTTTTACAGGAGAAGCCAGTGTGTGTGTGTGTGAGAGAGGATGTGAGAGGGTGTGTGTGTGTGTATGGAAGAAAATGTATGTTTCACATATAACTTTTTAGTCATACCTCTAAAAATCTTGACTAAATAACACTTAGACCTACTGAACCTTGTTATTACAATCAGACTCGGTCTTCGCAAATTATTTTAATGGTCGGTGCTTTTCTTTTTCCGTCTTTTAGCAAGCTCATATTACCGTTTCTACCTACAGAAATTATGAAAAACTATTTCGTATTCTAAGAATTAACGAGCATAGGGAGACCATTTTTTATTCAGTGTCCGCTAAATGAGGCCGAGACTTTACCTTTGAGACAAAATGTTAGAAAAATATACTTACATATAAATTTCTGCAGATTCAATTCACGCGACTGCTGAGCTGAAGAGTGTAGGCAAGTCGCTCGCTTGCATAAAAAATATATGCACACATTGCACACAACTCCATGGCATCCCCAAAATCCTATATCATCCTTTCGCGGTCCATTTTCATCCTTTCGCATCCTCCTTGTATTTTTCCTCGTATCTCGACTACGTAGTTGTGACAAAAGAAACGTTTTTACATTTGGTTATAATTATGTCTGTCCTTTTGTATTATGTACTATCTTTTTAATAATGGTGTTCGCACAACACTGTTTAGCCTCGAACTAAGCAAAGCTTTTACTATGGAAACAAAACCACTGCCAAAGAAAAAAAGCATCATCTAAATCAATTAATTATGCCTTCACAACTCAGTTGGTAGTAGTTCTGCCTTCTGTGCCGTAGGCCGTGGGTTCGATCTCCACCGAGAACAAACATTTGTGTGATGAACATAGATTTTGGTTCTCTGTCTGGGTGTTATTAGTATTATAGTATATTATAAGTATGTATTTAAAAAAAAGTGTATATGTATTATATTAGCTATTTAATTCCCATATTACAAGCTTTGGCTTAGTTTGGGGTTAGATAGTACTGTGTGGAAAGTCCACCAATATTTATTTATTTATAATAATTGGGGGCGTAATCGCGTAACGAACATCCAAAAAAAATTTACAGTTGAATTTGAACCTCCTCCTTTTTGATGTCAGTTATAAGGTAAGCACCCCAAACCTATTCTACGAGCTGTCAAAGTCAAAAAGTATTTATTCAGTTGAATCACAAGGATCACTTTGAAACGTCTCAAAACTATCTACGTCTCAGTTTGATATGCGATCACTGACAAAACGATTTAAAAATATGATTGCACTGGCGTGTATTCAGAAGCATAGTTACATGTACAACATGAAATTGCTACTAAGCGCATAGCAGAATGAACGGCATAACTTCTACCTGAATGGCCAGTAACTTGAGTATAACCGAGGAAATTAAATGAGAAACTTGTTGGTGCAACTCGGCGGGGCTATTTTCAAAGAACAAGCTGCAGCAATAGCATCATCATCATCATCATCTCAGCCTAATATCACTTACTGTTGGGAATATACCCAGCAGTGGGTGATATTATGCTGAGGCTATAGTCCTCCTTCATGTTTTGCCAACCTCTTCTGCCCTGTTCACCTAGTATAAAGACATTTCAAAGTTATCCTTGTGTTTCAACTGAATAAATACCATTTTACTTTAACATAGATACAACCAATCAATGAACAAACAGTTATTTTTTGGCAGCACAACAGTGATAGTGATATAACAGAGAACCATTCGTCTAAGCAGAGAACCAAGCCGTAAGTTTGATGCCTGTTCTTCTATGCATTATCTTTTTATCAAGTGCACTTGATAAAAATCCTGGTGCCACAAGATTTACTTATAGCTTCTAGGCGATTCAAGATGAATCTTGGGATTTAATTTAATGAATACCTTTTGACATTGACTTTGATAGATAGCTATGAGATTTATTTAGTCAACTGTCTGGGTGTTATATAATATTATAAGTATGTATTTACAAAAAAAAAGTATATAAATAGTATATCAGCTATCTGGTTCCCATATCACAAGCTTTGGCTTAGTTTGGGGCGAGATAGTGCTGTGTGGAATGTCCACCAATATTTATTTATTTATTTATTTAACTACTTTAATATCTATTACGTATTCTTGAACCATAGTTCTGCCTTTTTGTTTCCCACGATTTGGGTCGGTTGTTGTACCTACTCGACTGCTGGGATAAAGTCATAGGTTTTTCCCTTCGGCCGTCTAAGAAACCGGAGCTTCGACGACGGAACCGGTGACGAACTAAACATAATTCGTCCTCGTGGTATCGTACGAGGACGAATTATGTTACGAGAAAACACGTATTTTCTTTACAGGAAACTAGGTTTCGTAGAAAGAAACTTGTAGTGAGTTACGGAAGGGTACTTTTTTATTCTTCGGACGTAACTAGACTTTTACCTAGTTTGGCTACATACACCTCGACGTGCAATTTCAATAATCAATCAATTTTGTCTATTGTTATACGTACTGCGAGTTGCATAATGAAACATTCCTCTGAACTTTTGGACAGAAGGAGTAGCATAGGGAAGCACCTCTGGTGAAGAAAGTGCTCCGAGTAGTTTTGCGGTATGAAATTAAATATTACATAAAATATGCTAGTTTTAAGGTACCTATATGCACCAAATAATGACATTTGAAGTTGTCTGTAATAAATTTTATATTATTAATATTATGTAAAACCTGTGAGCCCAGAAACGAGTTTGTTTTTAGTTTTTGAATTGATTGCTGATTATTCAAAATATATTTTGTTATATGTTTAATTTTTATGATAACATCTATTAAAAACCCTTAAATTATACGAATAAAAATAAAAAGCCTACATGCTTCATATTCTTTTTATTGATTTTTTTTAAGATACCTAAACTATTCAGTAAACTGATGAGTAACAACGTACATCTTTTGTATACTTGCTCGAGAAAATCAAAATACATTTTTCATCTAAGTACATTACGTCTGGCTTTCAATATTCTTTGGGAACGATGATATTGAGACCAGATGTTTTATTCATCGGAAGGTCAAGTGAAACATGTTATGAGAATACAATACGCACCGGCTACGTGGAGAATGAACATTGTATTATTTTTGCGTATTATGTAGGTACGCTACAATTTACCCACCAATTTACTGGAGTGCTAATTAAATATGAAATGTAATCATCACTGAGCTAACAAACTATGCGGTCGTATCCAGATGATTTATTTCATTAAAATGCATACCTAATGAATGATTTCATTAAAACTTCAGTACTTCAGTTTTTTTGCTATAGCTGTAACAAGGTTTAAAAATCGGTCAAAATGATAACATCCAGAATACAGAGTGGAGCTTTTTAGTCTTGTACTGGAACTCTATATTAGGTATGCATCAAGGTAACCAACGCTACTCATAAATTTTTATTGCAAGTTGCTTTGAATTAGGATCTAACTGATCTCTGATGACTTTCATATTCAAGTGAAAGTTTAATTCTGTATTATCAAAAGCTGCTACAAGTGACAGGTTTCCACACGATGTTTTCATTCAGTGTTTGAGAGCACTGGTATTGCGCTGATACATTTTTTGATGAGAAAAAACCATTAGTGTATTTGGATATGAACCCACGACCTTATGATCAGAAGGCGAGGTCACTCCTTATTGTACCAACGGCGCAGGTGAAGTATGTGTTAAAAACTCGTAAATGTAATTTTTTCTATCCATCTCTACCTCTATTCATAAGTAATTCTTATTTTATCATATCTTTTTGGTGCCAAATGACCAATCTCCTTTGCTTGAACAAGGTGCCCGGATATATAACTTTACAAAAGTTGTAGCAAAGATAGCCTTCGAATACTAGACAGTCTTCACGCATGAGTGCAAAGCCAGCACTCTGTAGCAGTTAGTTTAGTATTCTGAACTGAGGCTTCAAGGCAACAAAACTCATTTGGCACGCCCTCACAGGCGAATAAAACTGCGCTCTCGTAGTTATAACTTCTATACTTTTGAGACTAGGTAGCTCGTTTGCACACTTCAACCCCAACTTTCTTTTTCACTGCGGTTTTTTATAAGTGTTACTATTCAAATTTGCCATTTTGTTTTGATTTAAGAAACTGTTTGTGTTTTGTTTCCATCCAAAAAAAAAACCAACTCTTATTTTCTCACATTGCATGACTTTGTCCTTCATTTAACTTTGCCAGAGGCTAACAATAAAAACGAGATCTAGCTTAAAGTGTGAGAAATTGAAGGTGTATGTGATATCCGTTTTTTATTTTATTCTTTGATGGCTAGATGTTCGACTGCCATCTCACCTGATGAAGGTGCAGTATATGGTGGAGCCACGCTTATGTATAATCCACTTTTTCACTCTTGTCTGGAATATTCCTAAGTTATAACGTTATAACGACGGTAAGGAGTTGGCACTTTACACTAAAAAGAGGAAGAAACGCGCTTTGTAGGAGTGACTGAGGATGTGGACTTAGTGAAGTTAAGCTAAATATATAGGTCAATGTAAAATTACTCATAAGCCCACTATTGTAGCTAGATTGTAATATCTTTAGAGTACATTACACTGTGGCTTGAAATTTGAAATTGATTTGAAATTGATTTATTTAATTTAACAAACATCACATAACAAATAGATACATGAAGAAGTAATTTTCTAAAAATATTAGTCCTGGTTGGACTGGAGTGTATCAATCGTGAAGGAGTGACACTTATCCGTGCGTCTAGTACCCGTTAAAAACTGGCATTATTATATAATACAGGTATATCATTACTATCAATCTATTAGTACAATGTTGGATGTAGTTCTCTCTTAAAACACACCCCTCAGTTTGGTTTTTCTCATGCAGTGGTTGTCGGCTACATTTCGCAGATCGTTCCTCCACTGCGCCGGAAGCTTACACTACGCTTAATTAGAGGGCGGGTAAACAGGATACGCAAGTTTGAAACGAATTAACGCTGTTCCAACTTGTCACTTGACGTGCAAGTGGCAAGTAACTCGTCCAGTGTGAACGAAGGACCTAAGAAGACGCTCATGTTGCGTTTACATACTATTTCCTCCGTTTTGCGTGTTGAAGACTGCGCTATACGTTCCCATTTTAGATCCGTGCAGTTTCGTCTTACATGTTCTGTTCTCTGTTTAAACAACTGATAGCTTTCTTGTTTGGCTTGCTAGTGCCTTTTATACATTTATAAAACTATATATACAAGGTGTTCCATAAGTTGTGTATATAAACTTCAGGGGGCTAAAGTACCCATCAATATGGACAACTTTTTCTAAGGAACCAACACTAAGAACGCGAAAAAAAAACAGCTGTTTCATAAATTTTAGCCTGGTAGGTATTGAACTTTTGTATGAAACAGCTGTTTTTTTTTTCGCGTTCACAGTGTTGGTTCCTTAGAAAAAGTTGTTCATATTGATGGGTACTTTAGCCCCCTGAAGTTTATATACATAACTTATGGAACACCTTGTATAAGCACCATTAGACTCAAAATCTAAACGCGGTAATCGCTTCTTTTGTGTTGGTTTTCATCACTAAATGTAGTATTTTTTTTATTCAACTAGCTGATGGAACAAGCAGATGACCCACCTGATGTTAAGTGGTAACTATCATTTATAGCAAGGCATTGCCTCGTAAGTCACGCACGATAGGAACGTGCCCTACCATGCACTGCCCTGCGTCCATCAACTTGAGGCAGATATTAAGCCTCATGTGCCTGTACTGGGCTTCCTATTAGAAAATTTAAAGTGTACATTAAGAATAATCTAATAAGGAAAGCTTATTATACTTTAGATAGCTATATTGTTGATAAAAATGCGTGGCCCGATGTCCCGGTCGCTCTGCCCATCGGCAGCTAACATGTCTGCAATGTCTGTACTGTACCTACTATTGTGCGTTTTTTTTATTTGTCTCTGATTTAATAGATTGTATTTATGCATTAGGTATTATTAGTTTGAGGCGTAGCGTGTGCTGTCTTATAAATTTGATTATGTTTACCTTTTTCTGTATGCCAACGCCTCACTAAACTTCAATAATATATTATATTAATTAATACATTGTAAAAGGATCATACAAAAGAACGGTAGGAACCAAGCCGTAAGTTTGTTGCCTGTTCTTCTAGGCTTTGGTCGTGTGGAACTGGCACCTAGAGTCACCTAGCTTTAAGACGTTTCAAAGTGATCCTTGTGATTTTATTGAATAAATACATTTTGACTTTGACTTTGACTTTGTAATTACACCGGCAACCACACTCTTCAAACCGAAACACAGTTAAATGCGTTTTTGTAATAACTAACTTCTTCATTCGGTAGTTTTTTTAATTGATTGATAACAAAGAATTCATAAATTAGATCACCGGTAGTCTGAAGTGACCCCCACTTGTGATCGTAAGATCGTGGGTTTGAATCCGGATGTGCAACAATGGAGGTGTCTCTGCAAAAAACATGCCGCCAGCCTTCAAAAAATATTATTTATAAGTTTATAATAGGTACATACATGTACCTATATGAAGAACAATTTGTTGTCCAACGGTAAAGCTTTTCATAAAACCACTGACTAAATGAAGTGACTACAAATATACCAGCCATAAATTTCCATTATGACACAAACAAGCTCGCTAAAGAACCTCATAATATTTAATTTCACAATCCCAAGCTCATAGTGCAACATTTCATCTGTATTTATGAATTAATTTATATTTTGCGTGCCGTGGTATCCGTGTACCGCTAAATGGGCAATTTCTGCATTATTAAACAAACAGTTAAAGATTAAACGATTTGCCGTATCAACAACGATAGATTAAAATGAAGGGGATAAAAAATAAAAAAAAGGTAGATAAGAAAAAAACTACTGAACCTTTGTATGTCCAAAACTTTTTTTTGCAATTTTTCAATTAAGTTATTATACGTTCAAAATTATTTTTTATTCTTCAAATTATGTTTGCAATGTGGGATTGAGAAGTTGAAAGCCAGTGAAGGCTGTATTTCAATAGGCATAAGTGTCATCTTAATTAAAAAAAAACACCATAATCAGATGTGAGGTCACTTACTATCTCTATCTTATTTGATGTAATAGCTGAAATAGCAAGTGACTTGACATCCGATTACGTTTGATCGAGCTTTCAGAAACCGGCCGTTAATTGCGGGTAAAGAACGATATTTCCGCTTTCGCAACTGGGTTCTGAACAAAGAAACAAAGGTTTGCAATGTCTGGCAATATTTATACTTATGAGATAAAACTAAAGAGATTTCGTCACCATAGATTTTATAGATAGAACCTTCATCAAAATTCATAGAACCTTCTAGGTTAGGTTTCTGTGACAAAAAAACGAAAAGTTTTGTTCGATTCTAATTCCAGACACTTTGTTATTGTAGTCGCCATCGCTAAAGCTGGTTTCATGTATATTAGCTAGGCGTTTCCTCTGTTGAGTGGTCCATGGTCCCCAGAAGTGCATTCGGAGCATTTGCATCGGCTCTCGGTTTCAGATGCACTCGCCGGCCGTTTGTCACACTCGCCATTATACTTGCACGCAGAAATAAAATATTCCGGAAATTTTAATCTGCTGGGACCTGATACAATAAACTCACTATGTATTTTTGTTATGGAGAATGAGAGATGTTTCCAGTAGTATAGGGATATTGTACCGAAAATCATTTTAAAATTTGTAATATCAGTAAATAAAAATACATCATCATCACAATGAAGAAGTCCACTGCTGCACACGGGCCTCCACTGCACATTTTCAGGAAGAACGATTCCGAGCCCTCTCCATCCACCGACTTCCCGCGATCTTTACAATGTCATCCATCGGATAGGAGGACGTCACACATAAAATACATAAAACTAGGTAATATTAGGTAAAGCGCACTGTCTCAAAACGATAACATTAATGTTAAACTTATTCGCTAAACCACATAAAGTATAATACTTATTCAAACCACATCTTCCGAAATTCGTCTGTAATGGCTATCTCCAAATGGCAGGCACTTCCACGCACCTCGCATTTATCTCTCCTAACTAAAACAGATGCTGAAATGTATCGAGTTCCGGAAGATTAAAATTACGTTGAAGGAAGAATGGCCAAACTAAGGCCACATAGAAAGCTGCTGCGGATCTAAACGAATTGTCAATCATCATCATCATTAACCTTATGTTAGTCCACTGCTGGACGTAGGTCTCTCCCAAGACGCGCCACTGAGCCGGTTGTGATGAATTGTGAATGGGTTAATATTCTGGAATATATAAAAAATACCTAATATTATTTATGTTTAGTAAATGATTTGAAAATGAAGAGTGTGGTTGCTGGTGTAATTACAGGCACATGAGGCTTAACATCTGCATGCCTCAAGATGATGCAGGGCCGTCCATAGTAGGGCACGTTCCTATCGTGCGTGACTTACGAGATAACGCTTTGTTATAGGTGATGGTTACCACTTAACATCAGGTGGACCATCTGCTTGTTCGATGAGCTAGTTGTATAAAAAATTAAAAAATAGACGAACGTTTCGCTAACTATGCAAAAATTATAATTTAAAATAATAAAATTTCTACTAAATTATAGTTAACAGCCGTCATAAAATCATATACAACGTGTTGATGAAGTTATGTAGGGAAACAAAGAGCGTGTATTTAGACCAAGCACTGGAATACTTTGACGTGTGCAACGGTTGAATACATCGTTTTCGAAATTCACATAGCAAAGTAAAATTAATATTTTCTCAGAAATTTGCAACATCCCTGTCTGTGTACGTGTCAAGGTCACACGCACGCGCGCTTCTATCTAGGAAAGAGAAAAACAACGATAACCTACGAGATAATTTGAAATACTTACCTTTCGGTAGGTAGGTAGGTACGCCGCCAATCCCCTGACACGATATTTTTACTGGTTCCTATGGATTTTGTCATTATTTACTGGCTATAATAACACTGGATAAAACTGGATTTTGGTAAGTTTGCGAGATTTCGCACGACACAGGCTTCAAACTTCACACTAAACCATTACCTCGTAGGCACTGCTCATACACACACTGACTGACGACGGCTTTTTACATAACAATCACCATTTTATCACGTTTGATGACATTTTCTCAACAAAACAATGTACAACAACGCATGTAAACACAAACAGGGTGACCATCTCAAAAGTGGCGGTTCTACAATAAATCTGTCAAAATCTACCAAGCTTGACGATAAAAATACCAAAAATATGACTTCATACCATCTCCTTCGTGGCTACGGAATAAATTAAATACCTACATTACATTCAGTTACTATCTTTTGATCTTTTGTAACGGTTTGCAGTTATCTAAAACGAGATAGAAGTTGTTTAGAAACCAAATCAATAAAGGTAAAAAAGAATAAGAAGTTTCCAGTTAGGTAAAAAATAAATAAATTATAAATATTATTTCATTAAAAATTCAAACTAATAAGATTTTTCTTGAAATATTTAAAATCTGCCAAATGGCAGAAATCTGCCACAAATGGTAACACTGATCGGCGGCCGTCGGCCGTCCTGATTGGATATGCGTTTTTAAATGCAACCAATGACAGACAGGTTAGTCAAAGATTAAATAGGACAGACTAGACACTTCCCAAAATTGAAGTTGAATAATTTTGTCGTGTCAATGAACCATGGTGGTAAAGTAACATGTTACAATTTAAAGAACTATGAATATCATAAACATTGGTTTACGACATCTAGTAATTAAACAAAAATAAATATTCTATTAAATATTGAGTACGTAGCCACGTAGGTACCTAGTTACTGAATAGGTATTAGTACCAAAGATCTCAGAGAATGTTTACCGTGACTAGGGATTACAGTCGCGAAAATATTTCTTTTACATACCAAGATCTTTAAAAACAGCAACATCATTATTAGGTAGGCACATTACTAGGTAATTGGTGGCAGTTCTGTTACCTATTTTATCTAAGGTTAACAACTAGAGGTCAAAGAACAGCTGTAAATAGGGCTGCCTCATGATGCGTTTAGATTCATTTTAGATAAAAGTTTAAGAGGCATTTCATGAATGAAAAACTTTGAAATTTTAAAAGTCGTAGAACAAAAGTTGTTCGTTATGACCGGTAGAATATCCTGCTTTCGGATCCCTACAATTCTTAATAAACACGTTGTATATATTAATTGCTTTAAAATAGGCATTGCTTTTTCAGACAAAAATATCCCAAAATGAATTATGATAATTAAGTTGAAATTTTACAGCGTTTTTTAAATATTTTAATAAATTTTTGCATGCTTTATGTAGAACGTGGCTGAACTTACTTAAATAATTTTTCACATCCTGTGTTTTGCAAATAAATTATTATTGTATTGTACTAGTGGTTCGCCTGAACTGAGATTTCGTAATGTCCGCTCCACTCTTACATTGATACCAAACACGATATTTCGCCTCTGACTACCCACAACCTACTTGGGGGTAACCAATTGTATCTCAAAAATCATACATACGTCCAAGAATAAAAAAGGTATTGGATTTTCAAACCAAACCATATGACCTTTATCCTACCTCGTTTGGTATATTTGTAAAACAATTTTTTTTGCTCCCTTTGAAAACCCCATATCTCAATAACCCCTTGTCCGATTAAATTCATATACCCAATATAAATTTCTCAAGTACAACCTACCAAGTTTCGTGCAGATTGGATCAAAGGGTCCGAAAATTTAAGTAGGTGGTAGTTAGAGGCAAGTCCAAACCTTGTGTTTGGATTTGCTTCTGACTACCACCTACTAACTAAGTATGGCAACCAAGTTTCAACTGAATTGACCTATTTATTGAAGAGTTCCGTTGAACAGACCTTGGCTCCATCATCAGACCGGTCACTAGCACCATTTTATGAGAACTGAGTACCTTCTTAATTTATTTCGAGAAAAAAAAATAAGAAAAGGCAAAGGAACTGGCTGACCAGTAGAAAAACCTTGATGACAACGAAACTGTTAAAGGTGGGAGGGTTGGTATCATATACGTGGTCTCATATACGTACTTACCAGTTTACGCGTTGCGTTACGTTTGTGCAGATCGGATTAACGGTTCTAAAGTTATTGCGTGACAAACATACATACATACATACATAAAATGCCAAATCGCCCAAGTTGATTGTAAGATTTTCGTTCACTTCGCTCACTCGATCAATAAATTAAAAACATATTTAAACCTCATTAGAGAAAATAGTTATATTTATTGATATAGTTTCCTATACCTTATACTAGTTATGAGTGTTATATGGTGTATAAGAAGAGATCATTATTAGCGCCATCTTTTAGCGATAAAAAAAATGACTTCATGATTACAATCAATCAATGTTCTAATAGTTTATTCAATAATTATCTACGGCGTTGCCATGAAAAGATGCCAGTTTTTTATTCACATAATATGTAAAATTGTCAATAAAGCTGCCTCGTGTTTGAGCTGGGCTTAACTGCATAATACTCGTCGCAGCAAACACCAGAATAACAGTTTCCAGTCAGCAGAAACCTAATATCCTCTGAATATCGAGGCTCTATTGTCAGTGGCCCGTCATGCAGATATTACACTGCGCTGGGGATTAGGCATTCACTCACGACTAGTTTAATTAGATCCTTCATTAGACGGCTGATCTGTAACCTCCACAGTAGGTTTCGATCCCACGGAGATAAGGTAATAGATCTTGCTGCTATTGTTAGTTTGGCTATTGTTTGAGTAGCCGGAAATAGGTAGCGTGGCGAATAGATGAGCAAACTTTCAGTTTGAGTCAACGTTCTAGTGAGAAAACTTTCAAAAAGGTGAGTCTCGTTGTTTTTAATAATACCATACATCGATTTACGTGTTGAGAGCCATTTTCATTGAACAGCCGTTTGAATGATCTCACAATTTATATCGTGACACTACGTTTTCGGTCTCATTTAAGAGGCTGACCACCGACAAACAACCTCTCGCTACATAAAAAGTACCTACATGCTTTAGTGCATTCTGTAGAACACAGCTACCGCTACTCTAACAAAACAATGATTAAAAAAAAAACATTAAAAAACTAAGTATTATTTGTACTTAACCCTATAAAACTAACAATATCACTTTATCGCTAATGTATTTTCTCTCGCTATACTCGCGATGATTGATTTCTTTGTTTAACACATTTTTCTCATACTAACTATAGTTTTTTATGTGTTGGTGATCTGAATGCTCGGTGGGGATCGAACCCACGGCCTACAGCGCAACAAGCAGGGCTACCGACTAAGCTGTTAGCTGTAGAGAAGATAATTCTAATACACACACATTTGAATTAGTTGTCGGGTGTATGAGCCGACAGCGAGTTGGTAAACGCATTCCTCTATCAAAGAAAAGGTGAGTTAGAGCTACCCCCGGTTGATTGCTTAAATATATTATAAAAATCTTTGTGACATCAGCACATTCAATTCATTAGCATTTTATCCAAGTCTAGCATCTGCATCACGTTTAAAAATATGAGAGCTTTGCATTCCTTGCACGTAAAATATAATTTACCTAAGTGAAGTTATGAAAGGAACTATCTCGCGGAGATCTTAGCCAGAAAAATAGCTGGGACTTGTTTTAATATACGGAAATGTGACGCTAAACCGCATTCTTTCATCGCAGAACTGTGGCGGAAGCCGAGCGACGAGAGCAAAATGCACTAGCTACATGACTCTGAAAAGAGCTTGTCAGCGTCGATGAAATTCCATAAACAGAAGGTAATACCTGCACCAACAAAGAAACGAAACACAAGCGAAACAGGATGCAGCCAGTTTCTTCGGGACTTCCCTACGGCACTGATTTGTGTCAGTTGAGCTATCTCTATCAATATCGTCCGATCGCAACGGTC
This sequence comes from Chloroclysta siterata, assembly GCA_932294275.1. Classification (NCBI taxonomy): domain Eukaryota; kingdom Metazoa; phylum Arthropoda; class Insecta; order Lepidoptera; family Geometridae; genus Chloroclysta; species Chloroclysta siterata. The sequence continues at coordinate 16,056,615 of OW028588.1, forward strand.
TGCAGGTAGCTCAACCGTTTCTTGTATATTTTGTACATTTTATAAATACTAACAATAGGATGATCTTCCTGCGATGTTTACAATGTCGTTGGTCCATCGGATGTGGGGCGAATCGCAGCGTTTTTTCCAATAGGTCTGCATTGTATTGCATCGATAGAGATTGTTTGTCCCTCACTAGATCCTAAAAAATGAACAGATAGAGAAGACTCATTTCCGAACAGGATGCATGCCACTCGAGATGAGGATTTCCTTCGATAAAATACGAATACAATTCGTATAAAGAAAATAAATGGTTTTGTGCCTGGTTCTGTACGATCTCATATATTCCCGCCTTTGATTGAAAATGACGTAATTTTTAAAAACCCCAAAAGTTGTATAAAAAATCACTACAATCAAAATACACAAGGTACAATTATGAGTAAATTAAATCATATTTTAGGACAGGGCTGTCCAAACCGCTGCCCGCGACTTGCACGGCCCGCAGAACGTAGTATTTAAAAATCGTGTCGAAATAAGGAGAAAAATAAGGTCATAAAATAAATCAGTAGTAAAATAAGTTCAGTTTTCTAGCAACCTGAATATTACAGAAGAGATATTAATGAACAAAATAAGAAATGTATTAAAATATCCACTGTTATTAATTTTTCCTTAAAGACTAACCTTGAAAATATTTCGTTTAAATGGCCCGTCAGTTTCTATCGTATTTTTTTGACCGTAAACATCTCTAGCCCGGATAGCCCCGTTTTGGGGCAACGTATCTAGTAGTCTGTTAATTTATAATACATGATATACATGTCTGCTAATACATGATACCTACATGCATAAAGCACGCTTGGTTTCATAAAAATGTTAAGTACCTACTTGCGGCATCTTGCGTACCCTACTCACCCTACTTTAACTCAATGCACATATTCGTACGCTGCTTAATTCAGTCTTCATTGTAAGTACAAAAAGTGACATACCTGATTTTCATACAATATGGCGCTCTTGCGGTAACTTCGTAGAATATTCTGTGAGAAAAAAAAACTGTAGTAATACTTTATTGAGTAAATACATTTCCTCGAGCAACAAAATCCCCAGCGTGCGTAGAGTGTAATTAACGGCAGGAAACGAACAATTTTACAAACAACTCGACAACAAGGTGGGAAACTTTGGCAATATCGACTTTGGTCGAAATTGGTGACAAATCGTACGAAAGTAAAAAGTAAAGTGCGATACAGCTGTAGCCCAAATGGCTTCAACTGCACATACACGCACCCATCCACACTTTGTGAAAATTGTATTGTATAAGTGTTAGCATGCTCAGTTGGACGTAATATTGTGCAGCGGCGCGTAAACTCGTTGCTAAGAAACATAACAATATAGGTAACAAGTAGCTTTGTATCATTCTGTATCGCAATTCATTGCTTCACATCTTTTGTCTGCAATGTTTTCTTGTGTTATCATCATTTTATTAATTTCACAAATAAATGTCATTGTTTCTTTCTTCATTTGTTTCTTTTAGATGGTGCGAGGATGCGATTATAAATAAAATACGATAATAAAATAAATAAATAAGACACCTGTGTCACCAATGCTTAGACGAAAAAAAAACACAAAGAATAATATTGATAACAATAAAACAACAAATTCAGTCGTCACTCAGGTTTGTACTATAATAGTGTTTGGGACACAATTTTTTTACCACTTATTGATAAAATAAGTAGACATAATCTGGTCTCATACTTGCAAGACGTAAGATTAAACCACAGTAAAATAGTAGAGCTCTTTGTGTGTGGCTCGTCCGGGGAAGTACTACCACCACGCCTTTTTCTGTTGCCAAGCAGCGTTGCTGTGTTTCGGTTTGAAGAGTTTGGTTGCCGGTGAAATTACAGGCAGATGAGGCTTAACATGCCTTAAGGTGATGGACGCAAGGCAATGCATCGTAGGGCATGTTCATATCGTGCGTGATTTACGAGACAATTATTTGTTTAAGGTGATGGTTAGCACCCAACATCAGGTGGGTCATCTTGTTCCATCAGTTATTAATAAAAAAAATACCATCTATCAAAAATTAACATCAGGTGACAATAAGTTTATTTACCATTTTTTCTTTGAAAAATGTTGTATGTGGGTACATAGGGTATCTACCATTACACAGCTACGTGCATGTAGGGCCACTGAATAGGAGGATAATAAATGAAATACTAAAGAACCGTTTTATAAAACCCCATGTCAGAGTTGGGCTAGGCTAGTCCATAATAATATCAAATAGCTACCTACTTACTTTAGACTAAAATATGAAACTATCCAGCCTCATTAAAACAATATTTTTATAGGTAAAACAACTGGCCTGCAAATTGTATTTTTGCAAAAAATGCTTGCAAATCGTATAAAAAAATACTTGTTAGTCGGCAGCAATAATGCCACAAAAGAGAGGATTAGAATCAAGAGTGTCACCATGTAAAGTCCAGCCGACCCGCCCATGTCATAGCCTCATAGATATTGGAGGTGATGAGGGACGCTTCGTGCCCCAGCAGTTTGGTACAGCCTACTGGTATAGTTCAGTATTCTTTACTCCTTTACTTTTGTTTACTCGCGTGCAAGCTGTGACTGTAATATTGGGGTTTTGATATTGGCTACACATTTTGAAATTCCTTACAGCGCTATATAAACACAGCTACACGATTTTGATCCCTGGGCACGGTACATATCCTCTCAAATCTTTAAGAACCAAATTACTAAAGTACCTATTACAATGAAATAACATACTAAAGTTACGAGCCTCTGTAACCTATTCTATTGAGCGCTCTTTGTGATCGGAATAAGGTATCATATTAATTTTTCTGTAATGGATGTGTGGGTTCATCTATAGCCAGATCACCCCTCACGCTTAATGGACGCTTTAGAGTCTAAATGCGAATAAAGGAGTCCAATACAAGTAACAAGTAACTAGATCGGGTTTTGTATGGAGTTGTATGGGCGCTTATTGTGACGCTAAACTAAACCCACTCGCACATCGGGCTCGACTCTGCACTAAGCCACATTCCGTTATCGCTATCCATAGAGGATAAATCACAGGCTCGGCGCTGTGTCGGGTGCACCCTAATGTCTCCGTCGAGTGCTATCTGCCTGACCATTGTTATAACTGAATGGACACTTGTCCGCAGTCTACCACCTCCCGGCTAAGTGGCGTGCGTCAGTGATAGCGTATCTGATTGTTCTAGTGTTTAAGTGACTGGCTTAAGGTGTAACATTAGGTGGCTATCTTTTGATACACTGGCAAGCTATTTATAGTGTGGACTAAAATGAGGGCATTTATTTTAACTTGTAGTCATGCTCTACCTATACGCAAGGGTAGAACACGTAGATAATTACTTACAATTCATCTTGTTATAAATTAAATGAATGTTTAGAAAAAAACCGGTTAATTCGATTAGAAATAAACTTAAAACGCGTAAACATCCTTGAACCCGCGGCGCGGTTAGTGTCTTAGAACAAACAATAGAGAACGCAGTACCAGTGTTTTTTTTTTTTTTTTTTTTATTAACAACACTATAATATTACATATATATTGAGATGTTGCACCAATAAACCTTTGCAGGTTTGTCTAGGTGCTCACATTCGTCTATTTTACTTAAACTAGTAGTTCGCCCCGAACTGAGATCTCGTGATGCGACCCGACGAACGCATCAAAACTTTGAGTATGTAGTAGTCAGAGGCAAGTCCAAACATTATCTTTGGACTTTTTTCTGACTACCGCCTACTGACTTGGTATGGTTACCAAGTTTCAACTCTATTGGCCTATTTATTGAAGAGTTCCGTTGAAAAGACCTTGGCTCCATCATCAGACCAGGTCGTCGTCACCATTTTATGAAAACTGAGTACCTCCTTAATTTATTTCAAGAAAAAAAAATAAGAAAAAGCAAAGGAACTGGCCGACCAGTAGAAAAACCTTGATGTCAACGAAACTCTTAGAGATGGGAGCTCTTGGATCGCTGGTTATTTTAATTTAACTTTTATTATTTTATCTCAAAAACCAAGCGTCCCAAAAAAAAAGTAAAAATTGTTTTGGGATGTCCAAACAAAGCCCTTTCATATGATATGTAACTTGTTTTTTTTTATGTAACTTTTTTTATTTTTCCCCCTCAATAAACCCCATATTTCAAAAACCCTTCATCCGATTTTACTCATATTCTTACCAGTAAATTACTCAACTACAAGCTATTGACATATCAAATTTCATGCAGATCGGATCAACGGTTCTAAAGTTATCGCCAGACAAACATACATACATACATACATACATAAAATGCCAAATCGCCCAAGTTGAAACTAAGATCTTCGTTCGCTTCGCTCACTCGATCAATAATATCAAGGCACACAAACCCTTGTAAGTAGGTACAAGGTATAGATAAACAGAAAAATAAATATAAAAGTTAAAAATAAATACTTAGAATAGAAAAAAAATAGAATAATGCCAGTGGAAAACAAAATCCGAATTATCGAATACGAAACTAAAAGTCGAAATAACAGGTTGTCAAACTCGGATCAGACGTACTGTACGCTAGTCGTGCTAACAAAAAGCTTTATTTTTAGAAAACCGACAGTCAGACAATAGCGGGTTTTATCAACTGACAATAACGCTACTCGTCAGTTTAAAATATTTTATATACCTACTATAAAACTGACTGTATTGATGTTGTACCACTATGTAGGTCAATTAATTATTAAACCCAACACGAGTTGATAATTTAAATTTTGGTAATGATGACAAAGTAATTGAATTATGTAGCAGCCTCCAATGTATGCATTTAAAATTAAGCTGGTTGCACAATATTATTCCAACTCTTGGAGATTTGTGTGTGCGCCGAACATTGTAAATTTACTGCACAACCACTGACCTTTCATTATCACTCAGTATATTGTTGTTAATTGAGTGCACTATCTTTTGGTGCGCTAGTGTGCAAGTTGGATGAAATATAGACTTTTTTCCTCGACATATACTGTACTGATATAACTGGCGGTACAGATTTAATGCATTTTTAAAGTAATTTGTATGAGCTGGTGGCGTTACTCTATTAGATTAGTTATAAGGCCGACAAGCTTAGCTTAAGGGACTGACAACGGTTAATAACTTACCGCAGTAGTTCAGTGATTTTATATTAAAATATGTGAGCAAGAAGTAAGTTGTTTGACGGTTGTTAGCACCTTAACGTCTCCTCTGAAGTACGCTCAAATATCAATGCCACTTGCACCCGTACAATGGTGACCTAGCCAAATGTTGCATAATTAAGTCCATCGGTTAGGATTGTCCAACTAAGCTTAGTAGTAATAGACGCTGGTACCTAGATTCACTTAGCATCAAAACGTTTCAAAGTGATGATTGTGATTCAATTGAATGAATACTTTAGTTTAAGAGCTCTTTGTGAAAGGTTTTTTCGGGAAAGTACTACCACCATGCACTTATGCCGCCAATCAGCGTCGCTGAATTTCGATTAAATTCGGTAAAATGACAAGCGCATCATTCTGATTTTGATTTTCCAGAAAATTTCAGAATAATTAACAGAGTAGAGGCTTGTAGTGGCGATGAGCTTGCAACTTGTCACGTGTAACACCAATTATTCTAAAATGCGGGTATGTGCTATTTATGTAATAACTAGCTGCAGCCCGCGGCTTCGCTCGAATATTAGTTGTGATTGCTAACATTCATATTTAAGGCTGGGCAAGCCTTCCAGTCGAGTCGCATTGTATTTTTTTTTAATAAACATATATTGTACATCTTTGTATAGTTTTATTCGTTTTTAAAATGCTTCCTTACTAGCTAAAATATAAAGTAACAATTCCATTTCCGTTGTACATTCCGTGTCGTTACTATGACTACGTAGCATTACTACCTAAATTTATTTCCGAATTATTCTAATTTAACATAAATTATCACCCAGTAGTTTTGTGCTGTTCCCTTCACCACACGCGTACATCCCTTATTTTAATATATTTAATTTAAAATCAAGAAAGAAGAGAGCGGCAGATCGACATCTGATTTTTTGTTCAAGAATTTTGATTCAATTTTATTTGATTAAATGCTTGCTTACGCAAATTCTAAAATAACTTTGTTTTACCTAGCCTAGCAAAGAGCAAAGATAAATATATGTTCTAGTCTAGTAAGTAGGCGATTCTCTTCCAAAATTCAATTCTAAGGCTTCTTTTTTGTCTTCTTAAATAAATATTTGTTTTTGTGTAAATGTTGAGCTGTCCGCATTTTCGTTTGTTGGTCAGTTTGCATTCTGCTATTAGGTTTGTGTTCCTAATTTGTTTTTTGCAATAATAAATTAAACTCATTCTTATGTACTGACTTTGTAAACATTTTTACAACTTACTTAATACTTTCAAAGCAAAATCCTATTACTAAACATGATATCTCTTTCACCTAGCTTATAGATGTCTTTATGATTTTATGATTAGAGAGAGCCTTTAAAATTTGACTTTCTTAAAGCAATTGTAAACGAAAATTCGTATGTGGATGCCAAGAATTGACGAAAGCAAGTGGCGTATGGCTCTGATAGAATGATGAAGAGAGATTAGTATGGTCTTGATAGACCAATATGTCAAAAACTGACATGATGCCGACTTACAGCGGGTTAAATTAAGCTGTCTTTAATAATGATAGCATAAGTGGATTATGAATTTGCTTCGCAGATAGCTCTTGCAACTTAGTCCAGCTCAGATTCCATGATAAACTCCGTCATCATCAGCTCCATGGAAGGAACGATCCCCAGCTCCTGGCAGCTCTTCTTGAAGCACTCAGCAACGCGCAGGATGCGCCAGCAGTGGTCCGGCTCTGCATCATGCTTTTGTTCGCATCCGTGGATCAGCTCTACCATCTGACGAGCAAGGTTTTCGCCTGGGAACAATAAGGACGTACTCAAAGACGAAACATAGCCTGTTCAGCCTCATTTTTGTAGCTAGGTACTTCCATATGGTATAAGTGCACTCAATTTTGAAAAAAAAAGCGCAAGTAGGTACACTTTAATCGCTAAATGTAACTCCTTTAAAATGAGCTGCGTACTGCGTACTCGTACTCAGGCCGCCCCTAAGTGACTAGTAATCCGTAACTAAATTACCGGTATACATAATTAGTAAATATTAAATTTGTATTAAATTTGTTAATTTATAAAATAAATTATTGATGAACATTTCACGCAGCACTAAACTAAGTAACTTGTACTAATAGGAACCGGATATATGGCATGACGGAACACAGGATAACGTTAATTAACGCTAATTCGGAACGACTAAATGGCGCTGTAATCAATATTTTCGTTAAACGTGAAGCTAGGTCTGCAGGGCTACGAGTATTTCAAAACATTCCAAAACATTTCCGATCGGAAACTTTTGAATTTGTCTCTTCTATTGTTTTTCTGCCAAATCCAGTGTCAGTGTCAGTGTGTCCAGTACGAAATCTAGCTTACCTAATTATAAGCCGTATTAAAAAAAGGAAGAGTTCATCAAGACTAAGTCACCTGATTTTCTTTTATGAATTCACTTAACGACAAACGGAACTACAAAAAGAACACAAAGCGGCTACGTGATATGATAAATGAAAAGGAAATCGTACCATTTGGAAAAGACTGAATGAACTTGTGAGTGTTCTCGATGTGTATTCTGGAGGAGTCAGTGAGCAGGTTGAAGTGGCGGCTCATACACTGGATGGCACAGCCTAGCTCCCGGTGCTCAAACTTGAAGTCTTCTCGCCAGAAATGGAAGAACTCCTCCATCTTTTCCTCGGTCAGCTGACTCTAGTCGTTGGGAAATACCACTTATTTCAATTTGTTAGTTGTACAAAAGGAAACTTTTTTTAGACAACTCGCTGATGGAACTAGCAGATGGCCAGTCTGATGTTAAGTGGTAACCATCACCTATAAAAAAGCATTGCCTCGTAAGCCACGCACGATAGGAACGAGCCTTACGATGCACTGCCTTGCGTCAATCAACTTGAGGCATACAGATGTTAAGCCTCAAGTGCCTGTAATTTGTCATACATACATAATGTATAAAAAAAACTTCAAAATGCATACACAGTATGTATATACTGTGTATGCATTTTGAAGTTTTTTTTTCGCATCTCGAAATGCCACTAAATTATAATTGCATTTGCATTTTGAAGTTTCAAGTTCTAACCTCTTCACGACATTTGTCCAGCGCCTGTCCGAATCCAAGAGTGATGTCCTTTATGACCACGACGTCAGCCCAGATGCCATGCAAGATGCACAGTAGCAGCAATGCCACACTTCCGTTCATTGTGAAATAGCAACAGAGCCAGTAGAACTGCAGACTAAGTAAGAACTGCACATCAGTTCATGCCTCGGTTTATATGGCTTAACTTAATCATCGGGTGGATAATACTTGGTTATTTATTAAACTTGAAGGTTTTTATGATTGTTTGTTTTTTATAATTACTTCTGATTGCACACGATACTTAGAGCCTTCTTACACTGGCGATACGATATACACACTCATCGATACAATATATCGCCCAGACACAGAGTTAACTAATTTTTTTGTTAGCTTATTACATATGTTGCAGCCCCTACAGGGTACGTGTATACTCGCCTAATATACATATAATATAACTGATTTATTTACATGTTGGCAATAAATAAATCTGTAATCTGAGGTATAACCGAGTGTTTATAATACCTCGATTCACAAAGTACAGTCAGTATTTTTTTTGACAATTTATTCTTGTCGGGGTGGGAATAATTAGCTGACAATAGATTTGAATCGCGCCCAATAATTGCGCAAAATAATTCTTCAATTATATCATTTAATTTTTTTTTTTTTTTTTTTTTTTTTATACTACCAAGTAAGCAAACAAGCATACGGCCCACCTGATGGGAAGCGGTTACCGTAGCCTATGGACGTTTGCAACACCAGAGGTGTCACACGCGCGTTGCTGACCCTTTAAATGTTTTAGAACGCCTTTTTTGAAGAACCCCATGCTGTACTCTCCAGGGAAAACATCCGCAGGGAGTGCATTCCACAACCTTAGAGTGCGCGGGAGGAAGTTCCTCTGAAACCGAACAGTGCGCGACCATCCTGGTTCCAAGGTATGTGGATGAGCTCCCTGCCTATGGCGAGCAGTACGATGATAGAATGAAGCTGTGGGCATCATGTCAAACAATTCTACAGAACACAACCCATTATACAAGCGGTAGAACACACACAGAGAGGAGAAGTCTCTCCTCAAACTTAAGGGTTCAATACCGCTTGTGAGCTTGGGATCATCAACGATTCTCACAGCACGTCTTTGGACCGAGTCAAAAGGACTAAGCTGGTACCCAGGTGCTCCTGCCCAGAGATGACAGCAGTACTCCATATGGGGTCGGACTTGCGACTTATAGAGAAGTAGTCGTTGTCCCCCATTGAAGTACAACTTCGCTCTGTTAAGCACACCGAGCTTCTTGGATGCCAGCTTTACCTTGTCTTCTAAATGACTACGGAACTGAACGTCGCTGGAGATGTTGATACCTAGGATCCCAATGCTCTTGGAGATGGAAAGGGTCATGTTCTGGAATTGAGGTGCCTCAGTAAATTGGGTTTTTTTTGCCGTGAACGCGCAAACTTGTGTCTTGGTAGGGTTGAATTGAACCAGGTTTTGATCTCCCCATTCGGAAACTCTGGTTAATGTGCCCTCTATCTCAGACACAAGTTGCTTTCGGCTTTCTTCCACCATGTTACGAGGGATGCTAGCACGGCCCTTATAGAATGTGTCCCCAGTACTATCATCCGCATAGCAATGAATGTTGTCAATTGACAACATATCATTTATATGCAGCAGAAATAGCGTTGGGGACAATACAGAGCCTTGCGGGACGCCAGCGTTAATGTCCATGCGATCGGAGCTACCGCCATCAACTACGGCTCGTATGCTTCTGCCGGACAGAAAGCTGGCAACCCATTTGCACAAACCCTCGGGCAGTCCATACGATGGCAACTTCGATAAAAGACTGCGGTGCCAGACCCGATCAAAGGCCTTTGCGATATCTAGGCTGACAGCCAATGCCTCACCTTGACTCTCAATGGCCTGAGCCCAACGATGTGTAAGATACACTAGAAGGTCACCAGTCGAACGACTATGGCGGAAGCCGTATTGGCGGTCGCTGATCAAGTCGTGTCCTTCTAGGTATCTGAGGAGTTGTCTATTAAGCACACGCTCCATGACCTTAGAGAGAAGGGAAGTTATAGCGATTGGCCTGTAATTTGATGGGTCTGATCTATCGCCCTTTTTGGGCACTGGGTGGACATGAGCAGTCTTCCACGAAGATGGAACCCGCCTTGTGGAGTATGAAAGCTCGAAAAGGCGCGACAAAACTGGACACAATTCGGGAGCACACCGCTTGAGTACGACTGCCGGTATACCGTCTGGCCCGCTCGACTTATGAATATCTAGAGTAAGCATCTCCCGCCGGACCTCCCGTTGCGTAATGGTTATTTCTGGCATAGAAATACCACACCACGGTATGGGAATTGGCACAGCTCCTCCGTCATCCAAAGTCGAGTTTGAGGCAAAAAGATTACCAAGAAGATCGGCTTTCTCTTTAGCACTACGGGCCAGATTTCCGTCGGCTTTCCGAAGTGGTGGCAATTTAATTTAGTCTAGGCTAAATAATTTGTAATTTATTTATCAGTTTTTGCTTTAAAACGGGCAAGGAAGGTTTTTAGTTTTTTAGTAATATATTTGCTACGTAGGTAGGTAGGAAAACTTTACATCAGCACTGCGGTTATTATCCCACCTGCCATGTCCAAAACTGAAGACCACAGCAGTCCGCTGAAAAATCGTCCTGCTCAAAAATATGAGAGAGGTTTTTGTTCAATCGTAAACTTCGTTGAATTATGGTGGTAGTTCATAGTTATTCATAACAGTTTCGTTAAATGTCATATTTTAGTGTTAGGTAAATATGGATAAGTAAGGTGCCTAAATAATATTCATACATTGTTACACACAAATTTCAAAAAACAATTTAAGTCCAATATGCGATGATGATGATGAAGCTGCAATTATTAGTCCCACTTATGTGACGCTACTGTGTGATTAGGCTAATTGCACATTTTTTCTGAACAAATAGCATTATCTTGGCGTAAGTAGGGATAATCTATTCAATAAGAGGTTATTTTGAGTAAGTATGGTTTGTGGATATGCATTTCCGTTTTTATTTGAATGCTTGTACAGTATGATATCAATAGAGTTCCAATAATGAATGTTCTATGAAAACGAACACCATGGGTTTAGAAGGCATGATCATCTCCAAACTTGGGATAAATAGGTAAACTAAAGGTGATATAACTAAACATGCAGACGCAATCCATAAATAAAAATGTATAGTACCGAATCCCAAAAACTATTAAATTTAAACCTTAATTTATACGAGTATATGCTCTATTACTGCATAAAGCTATTCAAAAAAAGACTCAAAAACTCGTATAAATATGATTCGTATATATTTGACATCGCAGTATTTAGGTAATTGATAGGAACAATAATGCTTAGGATGGGTAAGATTTTCAATTATAAAATTGTAGACACAGTTTTAGGTCGATAGGGGCTTAGTTTATCATTTCCATTTTAATCGGTGAGCCTAGCACGCCCACGAAATACTTTGCACTGTTTTGAACCACACCCTCTCTCTTGTCGTGTCACTAGTTTCTTTCGAAACAGTGTGGTGAAAGGATTTTAAGTGCGCATCAAGAGGCTCCTTTCGAGCACTTGACACATGTTATAGAACTTTTTAGGTTCCAGACATGCCGGTTTCCTCACGATATTTTCCTTCACCGATAGAGAGTACTGGCCTTGTGCACATACATTTTTGAACAGAGAAACTCATTGGTGCACGTCTGGTTTGGAACCCACGACCTTAGGATCGGAAGGCGGGGCCGCTACCACTAAACCAACAGTGCCCTGACTTTTAACTTGCACGAAAGGAGCCTCCTCACAGGGGCGTAAATTCTTCCTTCCACCCCAAACACATACAAAACCACACCCTGTATAGAAACGAAGACGCGGCGATTAAGCAACTAGTCCTATATAAAGTTTTTTTTTTTTAATATAGTTCCAAAAATTATTATCCGAAAAGTTGTTAGTCCTGTATACGTCCCTACATATAGGTACACTCATCTGCTCTTAGTTAGATGATTATGCTTGAGAACTTTCAAAGTAATTTGGAGTTATTTTTGTTTAATTAATACAAATTGAAGGAAGTTATTTTGGAAATAACATATTTTCTCATTAAACAGAGTTAGTCTGAATTCTATTTCAGTCTTTTGATTTATGGTAAGATAGTGGAATCAATACACAATTACATTAATTACAATGTTACAACGCGTCAAGTTTGGTTTCAAAATTATTTACACTTTAGTGGGGAAGGCAATACCCAACTCTCGTTCAAGTGAACTTTGTTTGTAGAAAACTAACTTGTAAAATCTAAATATAAATAGCTCACCTTTGTAACGCTATTCTCCGAAACTTGGTGGTTTGCAATTTTTCATAACTTCATTTAGTGATTTTATATCTTCGAAAATGTTCAAATGTGCGAGCTAGAAGTACATTAGCGGTAGTCCGCGTCTTAATCAATCATTTGAAAAGAGCACTCAGCGTGTTCACGTTTAACTCATACATAAATGCAACGTATCCCAAAGGACATCGCGCTGACTGCCGAACGAAGATTGATCGAACGCTTACACATGCCGAATATTAAATTTAAAAGGTGTTAGACGGTAGCCAGTTCGCAAAGCCATCTTTTAAGAGCCTTCTCTCGGTCCAGTGGTCAAAGACATTAGTAGATTGTACAAGTGCAGAAGTACCATTGAAACGAATGAGCGATTCTACCCGCCCGAGGCTGACTCTGCTCACTCTGCTTTGCTTTCTGGGAAGATTCGTCTACTCCAAAACATATTATGGTAAGTACCTTATCGTTACTTTCAATCGGACTCAACCAGTTTTATAAATAGTGGTAAGGTTACTTTTTACTATTGTAAACACTACACGATGTGTTCTTCAAATACGAATAGATTGGTATTATTAGACCATACATTAGCTGGTGACAATATGCACATCAAGAGAATGCAAAGCCCGTTTAAGTACCTACAGCAATGGGAAACGAATCGATTTGGATCTCTTTTCTATGGTACAATACGTATATTATCGGCAGGGCGTAAGTAAGACGGCCTGCTTTCTAGCAAAATCTGAATGCGAGAGAGGATATTACAATGATAAACACAGCTATTACACCCTAAGACTGCCGTGCGCAGATGTTATCCCCGCAAGATACACTCATAATGCAAAATACAGTCATAATAAACGGGATGACAACCACAAACTTAACAAAGCTCAGTATTGCATTAAGTTGTTAAGCTATTTAGCCCCCTAGTCTGCAGTGCTTCTGTTATAATTTCCTTTTCAAAGCATCCAGAGGTAGCTCGTTACGTAGGTACCTAGTTCGTAAGCACCCTTAGGCACCCACCGGAATACCGATTCGCAACAACTTTGGATACAATATTGTTGTTTTTGTCGCGTTTCGAACTTTGCTTATTTACAAAGCTTTCACACAACTTTCGTGAGATTTTATTGCAGTAATAAAATCGTGGGTTTTCTTTCGTAAGCCAATTATAACGTAGCAGTATTGCACAACTTTGGTGAAAATGGAAACTCTTTATCACTCGGCAGAAAGGTATTAGTAGTAGGTACTGCAATTCATCTTATATGCTTTGTTATAGGTGATGGTTACCACTAACCAACACGTTCCATCAGCAAGTTGTATAAAATATAAAAAAATTGTAAGTAAGTACCTTAGTACTTAGGAGTGACGTTGTAAAAGAGTTCATCCGGGTGGGGAAATTCTACCATCGTACCTATTAGTGCCACCATGGAGGTATTAATCATACTGGAGAGAGCCATAAGACTTACAACCTTTTACAACTGTGTATCAAACAGTGATCATCTATCTTTGTTCATCCCATGTAGCCTAGCTACGAGTAAAAGAAAAGAAGATAAAACTTCACTCACTCCATCTCACTCACTCACTGTCTGCGTAAATCGTGGCCGTCAGTTGATGCAATGTTTTGATCTTGTTTTGACGTTCTAGAAAAAGTCGGTAGCAACATTGCCGTGAAGCGGAAGAAATTGTGAAAATTCTAAAGAATTATTATTGTCTAGGCAAAATATATTTGAAAAGGTGAAAGTATGTCTTGTGAAGCTGTGTTTTGTGTATCAAAAACAACAAAAGGAGGAGTTAAAGACCCGGAATTGTCATTTGATACGTAATATTCTTTTTCTATTTTCATGCTAAAAAAATGCGTTTTTTCTCCGATAAAGACTGTAGGAATTACATTTTATTAGTACTAGTCATATTTTCCTATGTGAAAATGATGTAAACCCATTAATTATTGCAAAATAAAATGCATTGTTTTAGTCTTCTGTTCTAGAGATGTACTTCCACCGACCAATTTAGCTTTATCGATAATATTTAAGTTTCCGTTTTTGATATGAAATATGGTCAGACCGGCTCGGCTGTTCTGTTGTAGTTTCAATTTTTCACACCTTATAGGCGTCTCGCGAGGGATCAATTTTTGTTAAATTTTACATTATTTTTTTAGGTTCTTAAATGCCCAGAATGAAGACGGGAGTGGATAAAAGCTGTTAGTCGTGAAAACTGATAGCCTACAAAATGTTCTTATGCATGGACGAAATGGCCATAAGAAATTGTATCGAGTGGGATGGACATCGCTCTCACGGTTAGGGCAATGTGGGAAACATTATTGACGATGATAGTGTTCCAGTGTCTATAATGGTTTTGGGCTTTCGCAATAAAAGTCAGAAACCAGTTAAAATTAAAAAGTTGGATTCCAATTAAAACGCCTTTTTCATACATTTCTTTTTCTATCGATAGGTTAGTCAATGTTGTCCCTTCTCTAGTCACTCACGCGAATACATACAAACTAACAAAAAACGGACACGCCGAAAAACCGTAACACTACGTCTATATGATACTTAGTCTAAGAGTGCCACCAAGCATTACTGCTGCAAATAATTAGGTAACTGTCAGTGTCAAGCTCATGACCTGTCAATGTTAGCTATACTATTTGGCGGGATGGTGACGGAGTTAGGCGGGAAAACCGAGAGACTGAATGTAAACACCAGGAAAAAAAGGCGGGAACCACGAAAGTGAAAAGGCGCGCTTTTAAAATTATTTTCGGATATTTATTTAAATTTCAGTAAATTTTATTCAGGGGTAGCCCGGAATAATTACAAATAGGTGGCTAAACCAGAAAGTTCACGGTTGAGGTCCGGGATGGGGAAGAAAAGGAGGAGAAAGGAGGAACCGCCTCCCCCTGATGAATCGCTACAGACATCGCCTTCTGATTCTTCGGATACAGAAGAAGAGAAGTCGGTAGAGGTGTCATCATCACAAAACAAGAACCCTAAACAAGCTACGGATAAGTATGCTATATTTAAGGTCTCTGGGTACTCACGTAAGTATCCCGAGGATTCCAAAAAAAATGATTTCATCGTCTTTCTGACTCATAAAACCGAAGATAGAGCATTTACTGATCGAGACCGTATGTCCCTCTCAAAAGGGATAAGAGATCATGGCGTCTCAGGTGTCATGCACCTCAGGTCCATCAACAAATACAAGGTAGGGATCACATTTGATCTCCCTAACAATGCAAACATGTTCTTGCAAAATGTAAAGCTTCTAGATCAGCTGTCCCTTAAAGCTACCATACCAGCAGGTGATACCGAAGTTACTGGGGTTCTTACCTCAGTCCCAGTGGATATGTCTAACAGACAAATCTTTTCACTAATTGGCAGTTCTAGGAACGTCATTCAGGTGAGACGCTTCATGCGCAGAGTGAGAAGCGATGGTGGAGCTGCCTTTCTACCCACACAGGCAGTTGCGGTGACCTTTGCTTCCACCATTCTCCCGGAACATGTGTACCTAGACTCATGGAGACATGAGGTAAAAGTGTACATACCTCCTGTGAAGCAGTGCCTTAAATGCATGAGGTATGGCCACATTGCCAAGTTTTGTAAAAATGCTGAAGTGTGCTCTATCTGCACTGAGGAACACAATTTCCGCCAGTGTCAAGTTGACCCAAAAAATGCTAAATGTAAAAATTGTAATGGAAACCATATATCCATATCTTCTATGTGTCCTCTTAAAAAGCAGAAAGTAGAAGAAAACAAAATCAAGTCTAGGACTGCAACCTATTCGGATCTTTTTGATTCTAAATCCTTTCCACAACTATCTGCAAGAACCCTCGATGTACAGGTAAATAATTTAATGAAGTCAGAAGTATTCATAAACATCTTAATTGAAACAATAACAAAGATGATGAGCAACAAAGATGTTCCAATAAATTCTGGGTCTATCAGAGAGACCTTAAAAAAGACTCTCAGTAATAAGCTCCCTCCATCAGCATAATGGATTTTTTAAACATTATGCAATGGAATGCACAAAGTTTAAACAGTAATAAGCAAATATTTATTAATTTTCTTTATACAAACAATATTCATATAGCAATAATTTCAGAAACATGGTTTAAACCTCACCAACAATTTAAAATAAAATATTACAATGTTGAACGTAATGATTGTGGTAACAATCATAATGGAGTAGCCATTTTAATTCATAATAGTATAACTTATTCTAAAATTACCAATTATTTTGATAATTCGCTGCAAAATATTTGTATCAGAGTTACTATTAACAGAAAGGAGATAAGTATTCTTAGTTTTTATTGTCCAACAAATAGTGATCCAGCTTTTAATAAAAGTAAATTTGATGCACTAATAAAGTCGATTACTGGGCCATTGATACTTGCAGGCGACTTTAATGCCCATCATACATCTTGGGGCTGTGGCTCTGACTCTCCTCGGGGGAGAGAGGTTTTGGAGGTGATTGATGAAAACAATTTGGTTCTGTTAAATGATGGTCAAGCGACGACAATTGGTTCGCTGTCGTGGCGTCCAAACGCACTAGATTTGTCACTGGTTTCTCCGTCTTTGGCACTACAATGTGAATGGTCCGTTCATGATAGTCCTTTGGGCACTAGTTATCACCTTCCTGTAATAATTAAATTCTTGGTTAACAATAATAGTATTAATTCAGATATTAATTGTAATAATAAGCATTTGCCCATCTACCCAAATTTTAAACGTGTAGATTGGAAAATGTTTAATGATTGTATGGATGCCTTGTTGGTTGATTTTGGAATAGACGATCGATGTCCTCAAGATTCATATAAAGAGTTTTGTAAAATTCTACGCACAGCAGTTGCGAAATCTATCCATAGAAATAATTTAGCAAGCTCTACTGTCACTGACAGTAATGACAGTCAACAGCAGCAGTCATGTCGTCCTAAAAATGGTGAAATACCTTCCCTTCCATGGTGGAACCAGAAATGTTCTGAAGCCGTTTTGAATTCCAAAGAAGCTTATCTACATTTTAGATCTAATCCAACAGAAGAAAGTTATTGTGAGTTTAAGTGGCTTCGGGCTCTTAAAAAACTAACCATAAAATTAGAAAGACAGAAAAGTTGGTTTTCCCTTTGTGAAAAATTTAATCGTTGTACCCCAATATCTTTAATATGGAAATTTATTCGTAAATTTAATAAAACATACATTTCTAACGATAATGAAGACGACACGTGGATTTTGGATTTTTTAATGAAGTATATACTCCTGATTTTGTGTCACCCAGACAATACCCGTTTAATTCAATTAGTATAAATGCCAGCAATTCCTTTTTACTCGATGTATTCTCAATTAATGAACTAATATCTGCGATTCATTCTAGAAGAGATACAGCTTTTGGTCTTGACGGAATACCGTACATTATTTTTAAAAAAGTGAGTAGTAATAGTTTGGAAATTTTTCTAATGGTTTTGAATTCACTCTGGGCAAATAATGACATACCTCTGGATTGGAAAATCGATTGTTTCGAATTGGAAAATTGATTCATATCGTCCTATAGCGCTTACGTCATGTGTCGGTAAAATATTTGAACAACTGCTAAAACAACGCTTAGAATTTTATGTGGAACACAACAAAATTTTATCGTCAAATCAATTCGGTTTTCGTAGAAATCATTCGGCTCGTGAAAGTATTTGTCAACTACAACTTGATATTCGTAATTCTTTGGTTGCAAATAATCGTTTGGTAGCAGTTTTCTTCGACATTTCTGGCGCTTTCAATAGTGTCAATATTGATGTACTCTGTCAAGAATTGTTATCAATAAGAATTCCTGAAAAAATTGTCAATTGGGTTCAAGCTTTTTTAAGAAATAGAGAAGTTTTCGTAAAATACAATAGACATCTATATGGGCCGAGGTTATCTTCGGTAGGTGTATGCCAAGGTGGTATTTTGTCACCTTTAGTATTTATTCTGTACATACGTCGTTTAAATTTAATATTAGGTTCGCAAGTCAAAAATCTACAGTTTGCAGATGATTTGGTTGTTTATGCATCGGGAGCAAGTTTAGCTCAAGTAGCTGAAATTGTTAATGATGCATTGACAAAGCTTAACAAATATTTTTCCTACCTAGATCTTAATGTTAATCCATCCAAGTCTAAAGTTGTTGTCTTTGGTAAAAGGCATATTATTGATATTTTTTTTTTTTTTTTTTTTTTTTTTTTTTTTTTTTTTTTTTTTTTCCCTCTCTGGTCTGCCAAAACGTAAACAGTGTTTGTAGTCGCTCTGCACTTAAATAAATAAATCTCACGATTTAAGTAAACAGCAACGCATAGAAGCTGAAGAATATCCACATTATCGATGGGCAAAGTTCACTGACGCATTTTTGTGCAAATCCTGTGCCGAATTCTCCGAAAATCTGGATCGAAAACTTTTTGGGACTCAAGAATTAACGGACAAAGGCAACAATCACTAATTTGAAACACTAACAAACACAAAACCAGTGAGTACAACTTTCGATTTTTATGAGAGCACCATCATCGAATTAGAGCCGACAGTCCCGAATCAGCTGTTTTGTTTTGTTTTTCCAAGAAATGTCACTCCTGTCTTGGCCATAGAGAAAACTCCCTCTACAAATATAAAGACACAAATGTCATTATTCTGAGACACAGATACTCGAACAACGAATCGAAAATAATATTAAAAAAATAAAAACTACACCCGACGGCCTACAACAGGACATAAAACGGCACCAATAGTGTTATTAATTATATTGGTACCATGGAGCCTGAAAATATTACTTTTAGGAATTACAGAAAATGCAGCTCCCTGACTAATTTATCTAATGAAAGCTTGTTTGAATGCACTATGCTAAGTCCACAAAACGAGTCCTTCACTGCAAGTCAGACTTATATGGAGCTGAAAAATCAAGTTATAAAGTTAAGTGAAGATTTAAAATTAGCACACTTTGAAATTGAAAATCTTAATTCAGAAAATCATAAAATTAAGGAGGAGTTGGAAAAATCTAAGATCGATATAGCAAGATATAAAAACGCGGATTGCAGTGAAACTATACTAGGGAAAAATAGATCATCCCGAAAAAGGAAACGACAGCGGATAATGAACGAGACAACGGAGCAAGAAGTACAGATTCCAGGATGCTCAGATAATGATGATGGCCTATATGGGACAGAAGAACCAGGTCTGAATTATGAAGATGGTAAAATAACTGCGTCACAAGACATACAATCTCCAGACACCTTGGATAAAGTTGAGGTTTCAGACAGGACAGAAGAACGTGACATAGATAAAAAATCCGAAAAGGAAACTAGTAATACTATATTGACGACAAGGAAAAAATCTGCAAAACAGATTCTAAAGGAAGAATCAGAAACTAAAGAAAAACCAGTCACAGAAAAAAAGAAAGTGTTTATTGTTGGTGACGAACAAGTTAGAAACGTCAGGAACATTCTACAGAAACTAATAGGCGACGACTATATAGTCAGATGTGTTATGAAACCAGGTGCACAACTTAATCACATTCTTGACTTTACGAAACAAGCAGTGGCAGGCTTTACCCACAATGACTTTATCGTGCTAGCAGGCGGATCTAATGATACCAATCCTTACGACTTTCAAAGGAGCCTGAACCTGTGGTTGAAATCAATCAACCATACCAATGTTATTATCAGTGAAACTCCATACAATAAGTTCTTAAATGAAGAGAAACAAAACTACGAGTTAAGATTTATTTGTAGCAAATATCGTAATGTAACTTATTTGGACATGAACTATAGTAATTATCGACCATTGAAGAAACAATTCGCATTAAATCTGTCCCGATCTGTTCTCAGGGAAATTTTGCACATTAACTATAAATTTGAAATGACTGTGTATAATGAAAAATATTTGAACAAAATGATGAACATCCGAATAAAATCAAAATCTCAGTATATTGACAATCAAACCCAAACAGATGACAGCTTCACTGTACACTGTAACGAAGTTAATGATAACGATGCCCAAGGCGCTGAAGGTGATGTTAATCAAAATCAGTGTCCTACTGGTAACAATAGTTTATTTCGTGTATAACTGCATTCATATATTACACCAAAATATAAATGGTCTCAGAAACAAATCTGACAACCTGTTAATAAACTTAGATAATCTAGAGCGGACAGGTAAAAATGTGAGTATATTGTGTGTAACAGAGCATAACATGATAAAAGTCGATCTAGCACGGCTTGCAACTGCTAATTTCACAATAGCTTCGGCGTTCTGTAGAGCTGGTCGCAGCGGGGGTTCCTGTATACTGGTTCGCAATAACCTTTACGACGTCGAAAGTGTTCCTAGCATTGTAGATCTATCAATATCAAATATAATGGAGGTGTCTGCAATAAAATTAACACAGCATAAATTGTATATCGTTTGCGTTTATAGACCGCCAAGAACTAACAAGATACTGACTGAACTATTCTTTTCAAAACTAAACGAGGTGCTATCCAAGTTATGCAATCTAAATTCTTATTTTAAGATAATTTTATGCGGTGATTTTAATATTGACATATTAAGAATCAACAAAATATCTACTGATTTTAAAAATATACTAGGGATATATGGTTTAAAACTAGAATTTAATAAAATTACGCGACCGGATTGCGGAACTGGTATTGATAACATAGCACACAATTTACGAGGAGCCAAAGGAGAGATTTTGGACTTAGCCTTATCCGACCATCTGGCCCAACTGATAAAGGTAACCGTTAAAAAGACCTGTGCACTTAAATGCTGGTACACATACAAAAGAGACTACTGTGAGGAAAACCGAGATAAGTTTATAAAGCACATTGGACAACTTTCATTCCAGGATGTTTACGAAAACAATAACCCTAACAATGCATTTCAGTGTTTTCATGAAACTTTTTCACTCATTTATAAACTATGTTTTCCGTTGGTTAGAGTAAAAATACCCACACAAAGAAAACCTGCATGGATTTCCAAAGGGATTCGAACTTGCAGTAAAAAGGTCAAATCTTTACTGTGGAAGTACAGGCTTAGTCGAAAGGTAAAGGACAGGGACATATTCAAGACATATACAAAAAGGTTTAATAAAGTTATTAGATTGACGCAAAAATCACAGAACGAGCATTATATAAAAACATCTACTAACAAGTCAAAAGCCACTTGGAATATAATAAACAAGTACAACGGAAATCTACCCCGAGAAAATATTTGTAAAATTAAATTAAATGGTCAAATCATATCCGATCCCCTTGAAATGGCAAATGCATTCAATAATTATTTCATTGACATTATAAAAAATTATGATAATACTCCCAAGATGACATATAATATTAACCATAATAAATCAAATTCCATTTTTCTTACCCCTACTTCCCCTATTGACATATTTAACATTATTAAAACATTAAATAATACTAACAGTGTAGGTTTCGATGAAATTTCAACTAAAGTGATAAAGGATGTAGCTGCTAGTATTTCACCAGTGATGAGTCACATTACTAATTTATGTATTGAACACGGAATTTACCCAGACCTACTTAAATTCACAATTGTTAAACCACTTTACAAGAAAGGCGAAAAATATGAAATTGGGAACTATAGACCTGTAGCTCTTATTCCTGTATTTGCTAAGGTAATTGAAAAAGTGTTCTACAATAAACTGTACAAATATCTGGAACATAATAACGTACTTAACGAAAATCAATATGGGTTCAGGAAAAATATGTCTATTAACAAGGCAATTTATGAATATTTGCGTAAAGTAATGACAAGTAGGGATCAGAATAAAACAGCGATTGCCTTATATATGGACATGACAAAGGCATTTGACCACGTAAACCATAAGACGCTACTTCAGAAACTAGATGGCTACGGAGTTCGAGGCACCGCTAACCATTTAATTCGATCGTATCTTAGCGGCAGGACTCAGGTGACGAGAATCAATAAAATCTGTACAAAAACCCGTGATGATACTCACTTTGAATCTAATACTAGGGTTGTAAGGCAAGGCGTTCCTCAAGGAAGTGTTTTAGGGCCGCTTCTGTTTCTCATTTATATTAATGACTTACCTCTAGTGACTAACCATTCCATGACTTTATTTGCTGATGATAGTACGATTTTATTTGTAAATGACAGATCTCATAATTTTGAATTGGACATTAACTGTACACTAACATCTATCATTAACTGGTTGACATTAAATAATCTAAATATTAACTTGACTAAAACTTTTATAATGAATTTTAAACGTAGAAATTTAACTGATCTTGACATGAATATTAATTATATGGGTACTAAGGTTAGTGAAGTTAACAGTACAAAGTTTTTAGGACTAATAATTGATAATAAGCTAAATTGGAAACTCCACATTGACAACCTCTGTAATAAGCTACATCAGTTCGCGTACGCTCTTTTTAAGTTAAGCAGGGTCACAAACATGTCTGCCGTATTATCAGCCTATCATGGCTATGTCGCATCGAACTTACGCTATGGTATAATGTTTTGGGGCAACTCAACGGACAAGTTAAAAGCTTTTAGGGCTCAGAAGCGGTGCGTCAGAGCCATATGTAATATAAAAAAGCGAGACTCATGCAGGGAACACTTTTCGAACCTGAAAATTCTAACCGTAGCCTCGTTATACATCAGCGAAGTCGCTGTTTTTGTTAAGACCCACCCTGAGTTGTTTGAATGGTTTGCAGTTGGAAGCCGGCTAGAGGGTAAAATGCGCAATGTTTTATGCAAAACACATTTGTTGCGTTCAAGTGTTTTTTGTATGGCACCGAATATTTATAACAAAATACCGCTTTCTGTTCGACTTTTACCAAAAAATGCTTTTAAAAGAGAATTAAATAAACTTTTAGTCAGAAAATCATATTACACAGTTAATAATTTTTTGTGTGACAGTGACATTGAGCTGTGAAATAACAATTGACATTGACATTGTAATACGTTTCTATTTTAATCTGTATTTATAATGGACATCTTATATTTTGACTTTGTAAATTAATTATTATAATTTTTTATCTTTCTTCTAATTCTGTACTCTTGTTTGTATGCTAAACAGCAGGATCTGGAGATTCTTATCTACACATAAACCATCTTATTTTTTGTAAAACCCAGATTCACGAACAATAAATGATTTGATTTGATTTGATTTGATTTGATTTGATTTGATATGCCTGTTATTCAATACAATAATTTGCCTTTGCCTGTATCGCAAGAGGTTAAATTTTTGGGAGTATTATTCTCCAATAATTTATCCTGGATTAATTATAGTAAGCATATAATTAACAAAGCTAACAAAGCTTACAACATTTTAAAGTCTTTGTCTGGATCCTATTGGGGAGCAGACCCAAAAATACTACTAACATTGTATAAATCTTTAGTTCGTAGCCATTTTGAATATGGTTTCTTTTGTTATGCTGCTGATGTAAAAATTGTAAATAGTGTAAACGTCTTTCAAAACAAATGCATGCGTTTGATTTCAGGGGCATTTAGGAGTACTCCTATAAATGCAATGCAAATCGAATGCAGACTTCCGCCAATTCCTATTCGTTTCAACTATCTAAAAGAAAGATTCGTCTTAAAACTTTTCAGTGTTTCTGGCAATGATCTTTTGGCTAATCTGTCCAGCGCTCAGCCTGGCTCAAAACCATTTTACATGTTAGAGGGCTTCCAATGCTTACTAAATTTTCTTCAAAATTTAAACATCTACCAATCAAGTCTTAAGTTACCTTGTTACGAAGGATCTTTTGTTAGCAAGTTACCAGCAATGAATATAGTCATCAATAGTGATTTGTCAACAAAAGAAGAAGCTTATGCGATGCTCTCCGAGTTTATAGATTACAAATTTGTTTATACAGATGGATCTAAAAATGAAAATGCTGTGTCCTTTGCCATATTTGAACCTTCTTTGAATATTGGTGTCGGTCACAAAATTGATAAAAACGCTAGTATTTTTACTGCGGAAGCTGTTGCAATCCTGAGTGCTTTTAAACATATAGGAAATCGTAATTTAGGTCATACAAAATGGGTTGTGGTGAGTGATAGCATGAGTGTTTTAAAAAATTTAAATAATAATAAATTACATGCTAATACTAACTATATCATTTATCTTATAAAACAGCTGTGGGTTGAGCTGGCTGATTCTGATATTAATGTAAGTTTTGCGTGGGTCCCTTCGCATAAAGGTGTAGAAGGTAATGAGAAGGCGGATTATTTAGCCAACACTATAGTTAAATTAGCAGATACTATATATTCTAATCTTGAGAGCAGTGATGCAAATGTAGCTCTACCACACACAGACGTTGTAAGTCTTTTAAGACAACGAATGTGTCAATCATGGGGGAGGCATTCGTATCATTGTGCGCAGGTCGAGAATAAGGGTTCCTGGCATGCTGCTTTGGATGTTCAGATAGATTCTGTACCTTGGTTCTGTAAGAGTAAAATTTTCATAAATAGAAAGTTTTACTCAACCATTTGCCGCATGCGATTTGGTCATTGTCGATTGAATTATCATCTCCATCGCTTAAAAATGATAAATTCCCCTTTTTGTGATCATTGCCAATCACGGGAAATCCAATCTATAAATCATATAATTTTCGAGTGTTCATCTTTCAATATTCAGCGCCTTGTATTGATCGATGAACTGCTTCAAACTTATCGTGAACCTGATTTAGTCCCGCGTTGCATTCAGGGATTGCTCAAGGATGAGTCAAATTTTATTCATTTGTACAAATTTATTATTAATACAGTTACAGTTTATTAATACAGTCGAGCGTTGACAAGAACAACGCTCGGGTGTAATCGACGTGCGGCGCGAGGAGCGGAGACGGCACACCGGCACAAACTACCGAGCAAAGCGGTCACGTCGCACGCGCACGCCGGGAACACCACGTGGCCTCGACTCAGACTTTTAATTATTACGTACCGATCTACCTATCTAGTGCTCACTGTACATATTGGTTGCTTTTTACAATTAAATCGTGTGATTCAAGCCAGTGTTTAAATTGCCCCTGTGATACCTGTGCCAAAAGAATCTATCGCCCACAACCATGGATACTAGCATTGATGATCCTGACTATTCCTGACGTAGTATCCGGCCATCCCCCGTCATCAGAAGTGGGATCGAGGACCACTCAGCAAGTAACTGTAATGACGGTAGTAAATGGAAAATGTTACTGGAGCAGCAGAATCAAAATTATATGGCACTATTGAACTGAACGCGATGACCGCTTCTACAAAAAATGGCTCATGTGGGTAGATTTTAAAATCGTGTACAGCGACTAACATTTACTTCAGATATTGAAACTAGACACGAACTTCAAAAGAAGCTGAGGACCATATCATTCTTGAAGAGAAAATCTGTATCTGGTGACCATGATGCAGGAGATGCGAAGAGATTTAAGCCCATGATGTCTCTCAATCGGTTACATGTTATCGATGCGGCAAATCAGGCCATAAGGTACCGACGTGTCGAGCTGCGGATACCTTGAAAAGGATTGACAAGCCAAGCACCTTTAACGAGGAGCATTTCAGTAAGATTCGAGGAACAGTGAAGACATCCAACGCACCATCTTATTCCCGTTTCACATGCGGTCAAGCTGGACACTACGCATCTAGATGTCCTCTGCGATCGGGCAAGCCAGGACAAGATGATGGCGCTGGGAGCTCCAGGGCTGCTGCGGAGAAGCGGGTGGACATGTGCACAGTCAGTGCGCCTTCTGGTCATCTCATGAAATCGGGTCAGTCCTTTACAATTCATTAAGACTCTGGTGCTGAATGCTTTTTGATAAGATAGTTGCTGGCACCTAAATTGAATGGCCAACATTGTTATGGGTAGTGTGATAATGACTGGCTTAGGGCAAACCAGCATGGAATGTTATTATCATCAAATTCTAGCCACTGTTTTATGACGTACACAGCACAGATTAATGACGTAACTCTTGATATTCAATTTTATGTGTTGCCCGACAGCTATTTATCGCATGACGTCATAGTTGGTTGTGAAATATTGATCCATTGTTTAGTTGTTAATATGACAAGTGAAATTTTAACTTTTAATGCAGTGACCCGTATACAAGATAGAGCGTAGTGAGTATTTCACAGGAACCATAAACTCGTGTGCACATAGAGTCATTGGTAGAGTCGTTGGTAGAGTCATTGGTAGAGTCTTCGATAGAGTCGTTGGTAGAGTCTTCGATAGAGTCGTTGGTAGAGTCGTTGGTAGAGTCGTTGGTAGAGTCTTTGGTAGAGTCTTTGGTAGAGTCATTGGTAGAGTCGTCGGTAGAGTCATTGGTAGAGTCATCAGTACAATCGGTAGAGTCATCAGTAGAGCAATTGGTAGAGTCTTTGGTAGTCTTGTAAAGTGTTTGCCAATTTGGACACTCATTGTCCTTCCGAACATCTTCCTCAGTGGGTCTCTCTTCTCAAAGACTTCCAGAAACACTTCATACAGACCCTAATTTTCAATTGTCTCTGAATATCAGTACCAACCACGTTACAAAATGTAATCCATTAGAATTGATGATTGGTAAAGTAGCGTGGACGTTAAATTTGATGTTTTCCGATTACACTGAACCTGAGGTTGACCTAGATGCAGTTGGAGCTTTGGCTGTGGAGAAAATTAAGAAAAGCGCGTCCTATGATAAAGCTAGGTTTGGTTGCAATAAAGCTAAGGTGAATAGGTTCTTAGGAAATTTTGTGCTCTTAAAGAATGAAGATCGCAATCAAAAATCAAGACGTTTGTAGAAGTCCTCGATGGTGATAGATACACAATGAAAGCTCTAAATGGAAATAGGACTTACAAGTATGCGCATGACCGTTTGAGACGAATGATTGAAAATCAGATCCCGAATATGGAGTTGGTAGAGCAATACTCTACAGAGGATAATGAAGACTAAGTGATTTTTATTACGCTTATTGACTCTACCACACTATTTTGCTGTCGCTGGTTAAGCGGCAGTGGCAGAGTGCTGGTTAAGCACTAGGGGTTTTGCTGTCGCTGGTTAAGCGGCAGTGGCAGAGTGCTGGTTAAGCGCTAGGGGTTTTGCTGTCGCTGGTTAAGCGGCAGTGGCAGAGTGCTGGTTAAGCGCTAGGGGTTTTGCTGTCGCTGGTTAAGCGGCAGTGGCAGAGTGCTAGTTAAGCGCTAGGGGTTTTGCTGTCGCTGGTTAAGCGGCAGTAGCAGAGTGCTGGTTAAGCGCTGGGGATTTCGCTATCGCTGGTTAAGTGATAGAGGTAGAATTTTTCATGTGGGGTGTGGTATGGTAGAGGCAATAACAATAGTACCTAGATAGAAAATTGTCATGCTTAGATAGAGATGGGAGATTTGATTTTCAGTCAATTCGTAGGTATTGTGATCTCTATTACTGCTAATGTGTAAGAGGTGGTAGAATTTAAATTCTTGTTATAAAACCCGGGATGATCTTTTACCGTCTCCTTGAGACCCTAGTGAGTTAGTTAGGAAGGCAGAGTGGATAAGCTACTCTCGTCGTGTTGTTTTGTTACAGAGATGTCATACGTGGACGAATGACAGGTCAGAATGGCCGTGTCGGAGGTGAGGAACGTCGAGCGTTGACAAGAACAACGCTCGGGTGTAATCGACGTGCGGCGCGAGGAGCGGAGACGGCACACCGGCACAAACTACCGAGCAAAGCGGTCACGTCGCACGCGCACGCCGGGAACACCACGTGGCCTCGACTCAGACTTTTAATTATTACGTACCGATCTACCTATCTAGTGCTCACTGTACATATTGGTTGCTTTTTACAATTAAATCGTGTGATTCAAGCCAGTGTTTAAATTGCCCCTGTGATACCTGTGCCAAAAGAATCTATCGCCCACAACCATGGATACTAGCATTGATGATCCTGACTATTCCTGACGTAGTATCCGGCCATCCCCCGTCAACTATATCTCTGTAATGTAACGTTAATTGTACATAATAATATATAAAAAATATTGTGTAAAATAAGAGAAATGTAAATATTTATTTAGGTATATAGAGTAACAAGAAATTACAAATGTAACCTTTATTAGACAACAGAGATAAAAAAAAAAAAACAAAAAAAAAAACATTTAGATGTGTACCAGATAATGGTATAATGTTTTCATTCAGATGTGTATCAGTAATTGATACGATCTCTTCATTTATAAAAAAAAAAAAAAACACGCAAGACAGAAAACTAAATATTTATAGAAAAGGGAAAAAACAAAACGTAAGACTAGGCGATATGGTCTTAGACTATAGCCTGCTCCGAGAGGAGCGAAAAGGAAGAAAAAAAAAAAAAATGTAAACACCAGGAGGCATACTGTGGGCTGATCACGAATGAATTTTGATAAGATTTTAATAGTTAACGTATTCTAGCAATATTCGACGTTAGGGATACGATAAGTTTACGCGACTAACGTCAAATTCGTTCGTGATTAGCCATCTGAATACCGGACTTGGTGTAACAGTGAGACAGGGATACGAATGTAATACCTACAGGATTTTACAGTTTGTATATACGAGTATATGGTATATAGGTAAGATATAATTCTGAAAAATGTTTTATCTGTTTTACTGACGACATACCTACGTCGTGACATAATTCTGAACTATAACATTACCTAAGTACTTAAAACTACCTACTTATGTTACTCATACCTTACTCGTACCCGACCAATATGGTTTCTCTGTAACATCTCACCATTGATTATCTTTTGACGGATTCTATAAGTAAGGTCATTAGTTTGAAAACCCATTGTTCATGATCATGACCTACCGGATATATTTCAACAGTAATTTTTCGCAAAAATGGCTAAATTAGATAGTCTCAAAATAAACAATCCGATCGAAATGCATTTCAGTAAAATCGGTCGGTATCATTATTACTTTTTCTTTCTGTTATTTTTGAGCAAAGTGCCTGTGTTTTGGCATGTGTTGAACTTACTGTTTCTTTCGCCCCCAATGGAGTACTTTTGCGTCGTACAAGGAAAGAACTCGTCAAATGCGTGTCCCTGTGAAGAGCCAACTTGGGATATAAGTGTGTTTACAAAAACAGTGCAGACGAAGTTTTCAGTGGCTTGCGAACAGTCGTGGTTGATAAGTTTTTCCGAGAGCATGGCCTTTCTGGGCTCTCTCTTTGGTTCTTTAGTCTTTGGCTTCCTGTCTGATGTGTAAGTTTAACACTTATTAAGAGTTTAAAAAATACAATTGAGTTAAGTTTTTAGGTTAAATATATTTATAGTTACGAATCTCTTACCTACGAGGAAATAATGTTCGGGAGATTAAATGTGTGTAAGAATATTAATTTTGTTAATTGTAATTTTGATTATTATTATGTAAGTAAATAAAAGGTCTAGGTAGTATGGCGTGCGCACCGTGCAGCAGCATTTATCGGCTATTAATGCGGCTGGCCAATAAAGCCAATAATAAGCCGAGCGCTTCTGAATCTCCCTGCTAGTGATGTCCTATGTCACATAGGATGGATTCGCGTAGTGGTTATCCTAGGCGCAAACAAAATAATACAATTGTTCGTATCGTACAAAACAGGACGTGGTTTGGATACCTATGCACTACAAGAAAAAATATGATTTAAAAAAAAATAGGGCACGATCGGTCTAATAAAATATACCTGTCAAAAGATAATCAATGTACGAACTATTGCCACCCATTAGCAATGGGTAAAAGCCAACAGTGTCAGAGTTAACTTTAAGCAATGATTCAACTTGAGTAATATTTATAAAGAATCTCAGATGATTATGTTTTTGTTTAATTAATATTAGAATATATGGCGCTTACTACAAAGCGAGCAGTATATAGCTTGATGAGTATCCGTGTGTATCTATCTATAGCTTATTGCATCAATAAATAAATGTCGCTACTCAACACCTCTCACGAGTGAGTACGAGTGAAAGGTAATATTGTCAAAAGAAGTAATTATTTTATACAAAAAACGTGAACTTTGATGACTGAAAACAATTCAATTTGAATGAATTGTTCTAGATTCGGTCGACTCAGCATGTTCACTGTATGCTGTCTGATCCTCGCCGTGTTCGGCTGCCTCGTCAGCGTGATGCCGACCATCGCAGCGTACATCTGCATGCGGTTCTTCGAAGGCTTCGGGCTCGGAGGCGCCGTCGTCACCTCATTCGTCCTCCTCGTCGAATACTGCGCAGTGGGTCACAGAGAGACCATCACAGCACTGTACCACATTCCCCTAAACATTGGCCATATGACCATAGCTGGAGTCTCGTATCTGCTCAGAGATTGTGACCAATTCCAACTAGCGGTTTCAATACCGATGTTCCTGTTTGTGGCCATGAAGTTTGTGACGCTGGAATCCCCGAAATGGCTGATGGATAACGATAAAATAGATGAAGCGGCAGCGGTTATGGAGAAAGTTTTACGGTTGTAAGTTATTTTATAAGCATTAAAAATCCATAAAAAGTTACTTTAAAACAAGTATGAAGAAATCTTACCTACTGAGAACCTGTTTTTTTTGCACAGATGATTTCTATAAATTTTTTGCACAACTTTTTTATCCTTCCAGTAACGGAGACTCCAGTGAAACTATAAGAACTGAAATAGAGGTATACCACGCCTTGCTCATCAAGACTGCCCGACGAAAGGTTAAGTTCTGGCAAATATTCAGACACAGAAGACTTATCATAAATCTGGTTTGCATGTCTTTTATCTACTTCGTTTGCGGCATGGGATACTACGGTGTGTCACAATACATTGGGAAAATGAGCGGTAATATCCATAGAAACGTGGCCATCTCGGGAGCATTGCTTATACCAGGAACAGTCGCCGCCGTCTTTTTACTGAAAATTCTAGACAGAAGACCCTTCTTGATGGCCACCAGTTTAATTTCCGGGATACTTATGTTAGTTGTGGTGTGTGTGCCCTTGCATTTACACTGGGTACGTGTCGTTATTGCTTGTGTGTGTAACTGTTTCTTTTTTATGTCATTCATAATTGTATTTTTATATGGTGTTGAACTATTCCCGACGTCCATGAGAAACTCCGTGTTAGGTGTGCTATCTGTAATGTCTCGAGTCGGGCAAATAGTTGCACCACCTTTGAACTCGCTGCCGGAATATGCTTCTGGACCTATTTTTGGTGTGAGTGCATTGATAGGAGCTGCTCTGTGCTATCCTCTACCGGAAACAAAAAATACAGAACTACCAGCTTCTCTCGAAGATTCTAAAACTCTGCCTCATAAAAGACTTGCTAATAAATAAATTTTTGAATAGATCTGTAGACTTCTATATCGATAGGCACCTAGGTAGAAAAGAAAGAAAGAAAAGAAGAAAACTTATTTATTAACCCTAAAAATTTAAAATGTACGCTAAATTTAGTAAAAAGGTACAGTACAAAAAAAATACATAAAACACAAAAAAATTAAATAAAAAATTAAAACTAATGGAAAAACACTGTACGCATTATGTATTAATAGGTAAGCATTAAGGGTTAATAGGTCCCTGACTCAGTATTTGCTGCTCCGATACCCATTTTATAAGCGCAGCACTGGTATTCTGCCAGGGCCTTGAGCGGGTAACACCACGGGTAAAAAAAACATAAAATATATACATAAGGTACAGACAAAGCTAAACTGCAGTCATAGTTAATAGAATATACAGGCAAGATACAGGCTTTTCGCCTAGTTTGGGCCTCTACGTTTAATAATAATTATCTGTACTAAGAATCCTTTGTGTCCTGAAACTGTTTATTTGATTACCTGTGATTCTGTTTGGCAATAAATTATTCTTATTCTTAATATGTCTAAGAAATGACTCTAAAAACGTTTTTCTTAAGTATAGCTTTACACTGAGATAGTTGAACCCGCCCTATTTTTTTTGAAGTTTGTTGCGTAAGGAAGCTGCCCAAGCATTTTGCGCCATCAAGCTTTAGGAAAGAAGCTCATTAGCTCAAAGCTGAACCCGATTTAAATAAAATAAAGAACCAAAGAAGCAGTTGATTTGAAACGACTTTCCACTTGTTCCCGTTTTACCGCTAATGTGAAAGAGGAGGGGCGCCATCTATCATGGGTCAAGCTTCAGATAATTTAGTGAGACCCCTAGGGTAGTAGTTACGGATTATTTGGAGAACTGGCATTATCCTCACGACGTGCAATATATGAAGTGCACGAACTAGATGGTACAAATACAAGATAAAATTAAAACTTGGCATTAAATAAACCTATTTATGTTTATAAACAAGAAGCCCACATTGACTTACTCCGAAATTTCCGAAACTACAGGGCATTGAGGTCTGAACTCTGAAAGGTGTAGGCGCCCACTATTTTCGAAGATTCACACCTACCCAGTGTCGAAAAAGGGTTGGGTTAGGTTAGTGTGTATGTTTTTTCTCACTCATCTCCGTCACTACTGCAAGAATTTTGATGAAACTTGGAAAAATTGTAGTTTATAAGCCTGTATAACATTAGGTTACTTTTACCCGGGTAGGTACTAAGCAAGCGGAGCCGCGAGCAGTCGTTAGTAATAGTAATCCAGAACTTAAAGCTCTCTGGGTAAACCCTAATCATCATGGATTTGGCCGAGCCGGCTTACAGCCGCCAATTATTATTGATTTGAAACTGTTGCGGTATATGTGGCGTATTACTTTTCATAATGTATGAGCTTTGTATGAGCGATGATTGGACTGGACCAAATCGGTGAGTACAAAACATCAATTTTCAATCAATTATGCCGTTTTCATGCAGAAAATACGCGTAGCGCAAAGAGCAATGGAGCGTGCCATGCTCGGGATCTCTCTACTTGACCACATACCCAACGTGGATATACGACGCCGCACAAAAGTCGTAGACGTAGGTATAAGGATCGCACACCTGAAGTGGAGCTGGGCGGGACACTTGGCTAGAAGGGAAGACGGGCGATGGACTAAGTCGGTAACGGAATGGTGGCCAAGGGATGCACGACGACCGCGAGGCAGACCACCAGCACGTTGGTCGGATGACATCGTCGGAGTGGTCGGACCACAGTGGATACGACTGGCACAGGACCGGAAAGAGTGGCGTAATAGAGGGGAGACCTATACCCAGCAGTGGGTGCCAACAGGTTAAATAGTAGTAGATGCCGTTTTCACGTACCAGCCATGATTGCCCATGATGGATAACCAACTGATATTAAAATCAAAATATAAGAAACTTTAGTAAGAAGTAGAAGTAGTAACTCCATGCTCCAGTAGTAACGCCATGCTATGCTGGGTTGGGACCAAATTTGACCCACAGCCCCACAGGGGCAAAGTGCTGGCACAAACTATTTTATTTTTATCTACTGTGTTGTTTCTTTTTAATTGTATAGTTTCCCTAAAGTTATATAGGTAAGTTCTTTTTTAAATTTTAGTTTATATCTGGGTCAGTTGTTCTCTCTGTGTAGGTATGTTTATGCTGTTAAATAAAAAAATCATTCATTCATTCATGCTAACGAGTGCTTCAGCGACACATTCAAGCTATCCTTCGAACCGAATGCCGCGTTCTAGGTAATAAAAACTTTTTTCATTATCCCGGTGTATGGCAGCTTATTGAAAATAACGGTGTCACTATTGTTTCATTGTAAATTGCTGGGGAACCTATAGACGAACAGCACAGAATACTGATTAATGTATTGTTCGTTTAGTGTACCTATAGTACGCATAGTACCTATAGTACCTAGCTACGTGACTTGACTTATTTCATAGTGGAATTGAGACTCATATTTTTTTTTAGAGTAGTAGAGCTCTTTGTGTGTGGCTCGTCCGGGGAAGTACTACCACCACGCCTTTTTCTGCCGCCAAGCAATAACGCTGTGTTTCGGTTTGAAGAGTGTGGTTGCCGGTGTAATTACAGGCACATGAGGCTTAATATCTGTATGCCTCAAGTTGATGGACGCGGGGTAGTGCATCGTAGGGCACGTTCCTATCGTGCGTGACTTACGAGGCAATGCTTTGTTATAGGTGATGGTTACCACTTAACATCAGGTGGGCCATCAACTAGTTGTATTAAAAAAAAAAAAAAAATTGTAAATGGCCGAACACTTTACTAACTATTTTATACAGCAATAATTTTCCAATAACAACCGTCATAAAATCATTTTCTTTTAAAATCCATAAGTCTTAAGAGCACAAATGTAGGTAACGTAAGCCTAGTAAGTGTAGTAAGCCGGTCGGACTCGCCTCAGAGTCAAACCCACTCTGTAAATTACTTTTTAAACGAAAGTAGGTATCAAAAAATGTGAAAAAAGCTTATACATATTATATTTATATATTATGATATGATATCCTGTTCTGGCGGAAAGCTGCTGATATACAAAGTATATTTGTACTTCAAAAACGGGCGATACGTACCATTTATAAAATGAATCCACGTGACTCATTGAGGGAGCGATTTACAGAAATTAGTATTATCATAGTAATTTCACAGTATATTTTTGAAAATCTAATACACTCATAAACACATAGATAACTTTAAGAAAAAAAGTAATACAGCTTAGTGACAACAAACCAACGTTAACACCAGAAATAAAAACAAATAATGAATTCCTAAATTTCGTCTACAAAAGGTAAATGGCTTGTTTATGGAGAACTGTACCTATACGCTTCTATAATAAACTTCCAGAAAGTGCCACTGGGCTTCCTATTAGAAAATTAAAAGTATACATTAAGAATAATCTAATAAGGAAAGCTTATTATAATTTAGATAGCTATATTGATGATAAAAGTGTGTGGCCCGATGTCCCGGTCGCTCTGCCCATCGGCAGCTAACATGTCTGCAATGTCTGTACTATTGTGTTTTTTTTTCTACTATAATACCTAGATGGTGTGTATGCATTAGGTATTATTAAATTGAAGCGTAGCGTGTGCTGTATTATGAATTTGATTACCTTTACCTTTTTCTGTCATGCCTACGCCTCACTAAATTCGATTGGCACCACACTGAAGCTTCAATATTGAATTATTATCTACATTGTAACAAGGATCATACAAAAGAACGGTAGGAACCAAGCCATAAGTTTGTTGCCTGTTATTCTAGGCTCTATTCTAGGAACTGGCACCTAGAGTCACCTAGCTTTAAGACGTTTCAAAGTGATCCTTGTGATGTTATTGAATAAATTTCATTTGACTTTGATTATACATAAAACTAGTTAACGTTGAGATACTGTTGGGATCAATTGGATTTGACTGATACAAACCAAACATTTCTTGTTTAATACTAGCTAGCTAGCTCCCCCCTGCCATTCCCCTTCTATCCATGCATGCAGACAGAAAGCCACATTTGCGTTTACCCGGTAAAACTTTTTTAGAAGCATTATGTATAAAATAAAATTAAAAGCTTAATGAGAACGGGTCGCAGCACTAATAAAAGCAATGCTATTTACAAAATGCTAAACAAAAGTAGAATTTTTCTTCAGAAAACATTTTAAATTCAGCTCATGAAACGAAATCTCTTAACGACCTAGTAATTACACCCGACGTAGACCCCTAAAAATAAATAAATGTATCCAACAAAACGTGACCGAAATTGAGAAACAATAAAACTGGTCCTGGCCGCTGCCCACTAAAGCACTACAGGTACAACGTCCAATCAGCGACAAAAGCTTATTAGCAGCAAGCTCAGTTACTGTGGTATAAGTTAGTGCTCATAATTTTAATATAGATTACTATGATCAAAAGCTTGTGCTTTGAGATATATAAGTTTTACAATCTAGTAAATTTCCTTTACAATCTTTGTACAATCAGCGGTAAAAACTGACACTTTAGACTTTCTTTGGGTTTTTTACTTAAAATAATAAAAAAAAAACATTGAATCGTGTGTCTCCTAGTGTCGTCCCACTTCACTTCAATAGAGGAGCGCGAATAAAGAAGAGAGATGACAAAGTAGAGTTTGAAATACGTTATGTACTTTAGTCTATGTATGTTTAGTCAAAGTCAAAGTCAAAAGGTAATTATTCAATACTAGCGGCCTGTCCCAGCTTCGCATGGGTGGTCATAAATTTTTTGAACATTTTAGGATAAACTTAAACCGTGGGTTCGAGCCTCGCGTCTACTTCTACACTAAATTATAAAGAGGAAAGATTTGTATTTTTGTATGTAACGAATAGGCTCAAAAACTACTGGTCCGATTTGAAAAATTCTTTCACCATTAGAATGCTACATTATCCCTGAGTAACATAGGCTATATTATATAATAAAAAAAAATCAGGGATCCTTACTAAAACTCCAATAATGTAACCCAAGGTGGAAAACAAAAACCTTACATCGCGTGCGCTGCGAAAACTATTGATGATAGAACAAAATAATGTACTACGATTTTGTAGAACACGTCATCATCTACAAAAAATGTCGCAACAGCATATGTCTAACTATTATAGTTATGTCACAATAGGTGTTCTTTTATTATAAAAAAATAATTGAAATGCCGCTGCTAGAAAAGGGTATTTATTTGTACCTTGGTATTAATCCTTATCCAAATAAATCATTTCATATTCAAGAAGGTTTCAATACCTATAGATTACTTCTTAAATTTTTTAAATCGGACATTCTATTCAAAAGATATGACGAAATTAAAAATGTTAACGGGTCCACGGGTCACGCACTGGGTACGATTTCACTCCCTCAGGGAGAATGGATTGCAAATGTATGAAATTAAGTAGACGCGGGGCTCGAACCCACGCCACGGTCTAAGTTTATCCTAAAATGTTAAAAAAATGTATGACCACCCATGCGAAGCTGGGACAGGCCGCTAGTATTTCATACATTTGCACGCGCTTCTCCTTGAGTAAGTGAAATCGCACCCCGCGCGAGACCCGTGGACCCGTTAACATTTTTAATTTCGTCATATCTTTTGAATGGAATGTCCGATTTGAAAAATTTAAGAAGTAATCTATAGGTATTGAAACCGTCTTAATTATGAAATGATTTATTTGGATAAGGATAATACCAAGGTACAAATAAAGACCCTTTTCTAGCGGAGGCATTTCAATTAATTTTTTATAATAAAAGAACACTTATTGTGACATAACTATAATAGTTAGACATATGCTGTCGCGACATTTTTTGTAGATGATAACGTGTTCTACAAAATCGTAGTACATTATTTTGTTCTATCTTCAATAGTTTTCGCAGCGCACGCGATGTAAGGTTTTTTATTTTCCACCTTGGGTTACATTATTGAAGTTTTAGTAAGGATCCCTGATTATTTTGAAAATATAATATAGCCTATGTTACTCACGGATAATGTAGCATTCTAATGGTGAAAGAATTTTTGAAATCGGACCAGTAGTTTTTGAGCCTATTCGTTACATACAAAAATACAAAAATACAAAAATACAAAAATACAAAAATACAAAGTTTACCTCTTTATAATATTAGTGTAGAAAATCATAAGGATCACTTATGTTATCTTTGACCGGTCCCGTCCAGAAATACCCCCTTAGCGTTCCTCTGGCGATCGCGTCGCTTCGATGGAGTGTTGGCTTAATGCGGACTTACTAGAAATAATTATTTAGGAGTAAAAATATAATAAACTAACAATACACGCACGTAAAAAACTGACACTCATACACACTTACAAGCCCCCATAAAACTCACCCACATATACCCAGTGGGGTTCACCTGTGAAATCCTGGCCATTAAGGGGCTGACAACCAAACAATTTCTCGCTCGCGCATTCAACATTTTGAAATATATAAAATCACTGAACTTATCTAACTAAGGTTTGTGCAAGAACTGTGTGCAATTATATTGCATTCAGATTAATAAACATTTTATTTTTATTTTTTAATGTTATGAGAGTGAACGAAGTGAAAGAGGTATGTAAGGATCGTAGCAAGTGGAAATCCGTGGTCTCTGCCTACCCCTATGGGAAACAGGCGTGATTTTATGTATGTAATTTTTTATCCAAACAAGTTTCCTACATAAATATGCTTAACTAGCGGCCTGTCCCAGCTTCGCATGGGTGGTCATACATTTTTTGAACATTTTAGGATAAACTTAGACCGTGGGTTCGAGCCTCGCGTCTATTTATTTCATACATTTGCACGCCCTTCTCCTTGAGTGAGTGAAATCGCACCCCGTGCGTGACCCGTGGATCCGTTAACATTTTTAATTTCGTCATATCTTTTGAATGGAATGTCCATGGAGGTACTATCTTAGTCTAAGGGAATTTCCGATTTGAAAAATGCAAGAAGTAATCTATAGGTATTGAAACCGTCTTAAATATGAAATGATTTATTTGGATAAGGATTAATACCAAGGTACAAATAAAGACCCTCTTCTAGCGGCGGCATTTCAATAATTTTTTTATATTAAAAGAACACTTATTGTGACATAACTATAATAGTTAGGCGTATGCTGTTGCGACATTTTTTGTAGATGATGACGTGTTCTACAAAATCGTACTATATTATTTTGTTCTATCATCAATAGTTTTCGCAGCGCACGCGATGTAAGGTTTTT
Organism: Chloroclysta siterata; assembly: GCA_932294275.1. Classification (NCBI taxonomy): domain Eukaryota; kingdom Metazoa; phylum Arthropoda; class Insecta; order Lepidoptera; family Geometridae; genus Chloroclysta; species Chloroclysta siterata. The sequence continues at coordinate 16,095,527 of OW028588.1, forward strand.
GTTTTCCACCTTGGGTTACATTATTAGAGTTTTTGTAAGGATCCCTGATTTTTTTGAAAATATAATATAGCCTATGTTACTCAGGGATAATGTAGCATTCTAATGGTGAAAGAATTTTTGAAATCGGACCAGTAGTTTTTGAGCCTATTCGTTACATACAAAAATACAAATCTTTCCTCTCTATAATATTAGTGTAGATGTAGATAGTGTAGATTAGCTTTCCTAACCTTATTTTAACCTTACGCACAACACAGGACCACTAAAATGTATACAGGTACATTTAAAACAACTTTAGTATTTTTTATATTTAATAACCAACCACTAGATACTACATAAACACTATTTATTTTATTGTTACATACGTACCTATGTTCACACTGATATCTCGAAATATAAGAAACAGTAGGGTACAAACAAACATTAGATTTTATTCTTAAAACCACTTCAAATTATAATTTAAAATCAACAAAATCAAAACGTCTTCATTCAGTACAATCACAAGGATCACTTTGAAATGTCTTACTAACTAGGTGATATGAAATCATAAAGCATCCACCAAAGCGTAGCGTACTGCACGTAAAATATAAACGAGTCATTTTATAATCTACTAACGATAATCACCTAGGTATTTCAAAACCTAACTGTGAACGTTTCGTTCATATTTCGTCCTCAAAATGGGAACCAGATAGCTGATATAGTATTTTTTTTTGTAAATGCATACTTATAATATTAATAACATCCAGACAGAGAATAAACACCTATGTTTGTTATTAGTGGGAATCGAACCCACGGCCTACAGCGTACAAGTCAGCTGAGCTATGAAGGCTGTGAAGAAATCAACAAAAAATCATAAACTTTCACAAAAATAACCTGTACCCCAAGTATGAGTTGTTTTTACCATATTTGGTTTCTCGTTTTTCGTTCTTGTTCCGTGTTCATTGCGGGTTTGTATGAAGACGCGATAGTGATACCGATGCGGAACTTTATGTTGCAAGTATGATGAAAATTTGTAGTAGAACGAAAAACGAATAACCAAATATGGTAAACACAACTCATACTTGGGGTACAGGCCAATTAGTTGTTTGCTCTTACTATGCAACTGCTCCGCTTTAGTGGACACTAAGCTTAACAATGTGATTTTGACGAATATTTTTTTTTATACCACTCACTGATGAAATAAACAGATGGCCCACCTGATGTTAAGTTGTAACCATCACCTGAAACAACAGCATTGCCTCGCAGTCACGATCGATATAAACTTGCCCTACGATGCACTGCCCTGCGTACATCAACTTTAGGCATACAGATGCCTCATGTGCATGTTATTTCACCGGCAACCACATCTTTCAAACCGTAACACAGCAAGGTTGCTTGGCGGCAGACATAGGCATGGTGGTAGTACTTCCCCGGACGAGCCACACACGAAGAACTCTACTAGGTACTCTTAAATCTTCTAACATTATTCTAAAGTAAACTTACATTTTACGTCTGGTAATAATACCCTCTATAGCTATTGGAACGTCATTAACATTATTTCATAATTCATTGGACGGGAAGTGGATGGATGGTACAAACTTCCTGAAAACTTATGAATGGTGTTCAAAATCGTGCTCGGCAAAACGTCGAGTGTGAAAACCGCGCGCTAGTTTACGCCGCGCGAGAGTACCGCGAGCGATTTTGACTCGAGCTATACAACACCGCGCGCTCACCAAAGTGAGGCTTCGAACGGTTCGCTATTTGAAGTCCATTCTTATAACGTCGAGTTAGTTCAGAGCAAAGATGGGGAGGCCTAGATCCAGCAGCTGACTTCTTTAGGCTGCTGATTATGATGCTGTTATTTACTAGACACGCTGGGCTCGCTTCGTGACCATCATTCTGAATAATTTCACTAAAAATAGGCCTTCCCCATAGATGTCCAGGACTAACGATTTTGCCCCTCTCCATCCACAAAACATGCACTTAAAAAGATAACTACTGTATTTATTTAGGTTCTGTCTCAATAATTATTCTGCGTATTCGAACACTTAAAGCCACCAACCCGTTCCAAGAAAAACCATAAAATTACTGTTCATTGTTTTTATAAGCATTTAATTTAAAAACAAGCAAGTAAACGAACTAAGTAACCTACCTAAATACAATGGACATACAACGGTTTAATAGTTTTCTGAGAGCATGGTTTCTTTTTTAAAATAGCGAAACATTTTGCGAAAGGGACATTACACTCCGATTCGGCTCAATCTCACCTTAAGTGGTCAATGCAGCCGACTATACATACCACCCTCTTCTCTTGAAAAAAATAATTAAATATTTAAATATGAAAACATAGATTCATATATTATATTTAATATGTTAATATGCAATAACTTGTATTTGGATCTATCGATAATTTATATCGTTACAATTAATTGCAAAAATTTTACATAGTTAGAATTGCAAAAAATTATGAAAAACATTTTAAGTATATATAGTGTAAACTTTATATATAAAAGTATATATAGTTTTAATATATAATATACTATATTATAGTCACTGTTATTCAATTACGAACCATGCAAAACAAATGATTAATAATTGATCATTGTATTAAAGTGAACCCACGTACCTAGGTACTCGCTCATTCACCATATTCTAAATTTCTGTAGATTTAGTGTTGAGTGAGTTTGTGGACTTTTTTTTTAACGACTGAGCAAAGCGGACGAATATCTTACCAACCTGGTAACCTGGGCATTACATTGACGACTCCTCACTTGCACATTTCAACATTTTCAAAGATATAAAATCACTGAATCGCAACCAACCAATTTGTGTGCATAATTCAACAAAAAATATAATTTTATCCATGCAACATTCCTTTTATTCCTTCAAAAAGTTTTGCAAACATAAAAAGTTTAGTCATTTTATATCTTTCCAAATGTTGAAATGTGCAAGCCGGAAGTACATAAACAGAAGTCTTCACCTTAAATACAATTCACTGGCAAGGAAGTTGCAGGTCAAGTTGGATTGCCACTGTCCATCGCCTTACACCATTTAGGCAAGGCGTCAGTGGTGGCGTGTATGGTGTCTTTTGACTAAATTGAAGTAGATATCTGATTTTTTGATCCCCAAGTCTGATTTTTTGTTTTCGTGTTTCGCTTTTGTATGGAGTCTCAATGGATTCCTGAATTATACGGAAAACTAAAAACGAAAAACAAGACGGGGTACTGATCGTCTGATTACCATGGGACGTACCTAGGTTTAAAGGGCTGACAACTATCAAACAACTTCTCGCTCGCACGTTTCGACATGTTGAAAGATATAAAATCACTAAACTCATTTTCGAAAAATCGCAATCAACCATTTTGTGTGCAATCACATTGCACACAGTTTAGTAAAAATTTCATTTTGATCGATACATGTTTTCCTACTTAAAAGTTAGCTTACGTACGAAAACTAGTAAAGCAAACTTTTGAGTAGGAAAACATGTATAGATCAAAATGATTTTTTTACTAAACTGTGTCAATGTGATTGCACACAAAATGGTTGATTGCTATTTCGAAAATGAGTTATGTGATTTTATATCTTTCAACATGTCGAAACGTGCGAGCGAGAGTCACATTAGCTCTTGTCTTCGCCTTAATTTGTAAACATGGACTAAGAAGCTTAGTCGAGGTCGCGATGTGGACACTCCAGTTGACTGGCCTGGTTGTTCGCTAGTTGAGACGCCGCGACCGTCTCTAGTCGACGGTGATGAGCCCACACTCCCGCACCACTTGCTCCGTAGACACCGGGTTAAGGAACACTGGAACAAAAAAATTAGTCAAACTATACCAATATATATTTATTGGGAAAACAACAGCGATATAAACAATTTTTACAATGATTAAAATTCAATAGTATGGAAAATTTATTGGTTTCCACCAAAGATTAAAAAATATAGTACAATAGTAATAATAGAACCACAAAAGTCACTTTAATAGTTTTGTATACTAGACACGATTTGAGGTTTAGTACCTACGATAGGTCATGTCTAGTACAAAAGACGAATAGGACGGCGTTTACGGCTACGTGAACTATGAGTAACCGTATACTCGACATTAGCTATTCAATACGGAAACCTATTGTTTTAGAATGGTTCTGGCAATAGTGATGCCTGTTTTCACAAAGACATCACATTGGCTAAATACTGATCTCAAAAGAGTGCTTTCGTACTGCGGCAAAATTGACCCCGGTTATCTAGAAAATAAATAAATATTGGTGGACTTTCCACACAGCACTGTCTAGCTCCAAAATAAGCAAAGCTTTGTAATATGGGAACTAGATAGCTGATATAATAGTTATAAAGATTTTTTTGTAAATACATACCTATAATAAATACAATAACACCTAGACAGAACAAACACCTATGTTCATCACACAAATGTTTGTTCTCGGTGGGAATCGAACCCACGGCCTACAGCGCAGAAGACAGAGCTCCTACCAACTGAGCTGTGAAGGTTTTTTCTTTTTTTCTTTCTGGACCAAGCCTCTTCATATATTTCCCAGTGACAATTTTCCTGTCATTTTTTTTCAAAAAAATTGTGTCATACAGAGAATGAACTCACTTGTACCTCCCGTGAATAAGTCTTGGTCTGGTAAGATGCTGGCGGCTGCTATCGCTGCCTCATCAAGCACGATCACCTGGAAACAATTTTTTTCTACTGCTAACTGATGATCTATGCATATGTAGTAATCGTCACGCTGCACTGCCCTGCGTCCATCAACTTGAGGCATACAGAAATACATCTATATGGGAAAACCTAAGGGATTACGTGAAATTATCTCTTCAACTTAGATGTATTGAAAGCTAAATGCACATATACATACGCATCTATAAATGTTAAAGTGTATCTATCTCCTTGTTATGTTTTCACGACTAAGCCACGTCACCAATTCAGATTACATTTAGTACAGAGATAGCTTGTATTCCGAAGACGGACGTAACCTACATTTTTAGGCTAAATACCTATTATGATTTAGCCTAACACCTAATAACTGACATGACTGTGAAACATTTTCAAGGATGTTAATTATCTAAGAGACTGCGCGGGAATGACGCACTAAGTTAGTACCTAAATCAATTTTAAATAACCCGGAAATCTACAAATGGTACATCGTCCAGTACCTTGGGGAAGCCAAATAGATTAATATCCGCTTCACTTAGTAGAGATAATCTAGGCATCTTCTGTGGGGCTGGGTCATAGGAGAATAGGTCGAAGTCAGAAGCGCCCAGGGATTTGGGCATCCGGTATCTTAGCGGTCTCCGCTGGAAGGATTGTCAACTCCATTAAATTCAAATGTAAATATAATTACATAATTGGTGTAGGAAAACATCATGAGGAAACCAGTTAGTATTCTAACGGCGACTATGGGCTTGCAACCTGTCCCGTGTGGAATACCGGAATACTGCAAAATGGTAATTTGCCAAATCCAAATATTAAATTTGGACGTACCTCTGACTACCACCCTTTAAGGCATGTTCAAAGAATATTAAGTTGGTACATTGTACTAAGAGATCAGAGGGAATGCACCGTGCCTGGGGATTAAAGTCGTGGGTTGTCATCACCTTGTTGTTATAGGTTCCATATTAATAGTCGAGTAAAATCAGAAGTAACTATATCTAAGAACAGTGAGCATAAATACTCCTACTAAAAAGCATTGGTTATGTAGCATTATGGTTATGGTTAATCAGAAGCCCAAGTACCGCTACCCTCAGACCCGTTCCCTGATTACCTATCTCACGTTAGGTTTACAACAAGCATAATTTGTTCCACTTGGTATCTACCACTGCTGGTAAACGCCCATTTGTGTACTAAACTACTAATTATATGGCGTTCGATTTCATTGATAGCACATTATTGATTGTTTCGTCCATTAATTATTATTTCTTATTATTATTATTATTTTTATTTCAATCTTTGTAACTTAGTATAATTAGTATAATTGGCCGTATTAGCCGTTCTAATTATTTTGAATAAATAAATAAATAATAAATAAATAAATTACTAAGCGGGTTTAAAGAGTTAAAACACGTACTTTTTGGAATCCCATGATTTTCATGTCAGCCTCGAGCAAGGGAACCCTGGTTCTCTCCTCTGGCACCGGGTTGCACGGCAGCAGGTCTATCGCGTTGGCGTCCAGAGACCAGAGGTGACCCGCGCCCTGCGGAGCCCGTGCACCCTTGCGGAAGTGAGGGTTTATGGAGAGGTTGTGCCGAATCGAATTCTTCCAGCGCTCGTCGTTCGCCTTGTAGAATGGAAAGCGGTCTCTGCAAGTTAAGATTAAATAAAAATGGCTTATTTCAGACTAGTAAGGGTAGTTGAGCTCTTTGTGAACGACTCGTCTGGGGAAGAACTATCACCATGCCTATTTCTGCCGCTAAGCAGCGTTGCTGTGTTTCGGTTTGAAGGGTGTGAAATCACAGGCACATACATATTTATGCCTCAAGTTGATGGACGCAGGGCAGTCCATCGTAGGGCATGTTTATATCGTGCATGACTTAAGAGGCAATGCTTTGTAATGGGTAATGGTTACCACTTAACATCAGGTGGGGCATATGCTTGTTCCAATAGCAAGTGTATAAAAAAACAAGGATCACTTTGAAACGTTTTAAGATGCCCAGATCTATTCAACGGAAGTCTTATAACAAATGAGCGAATTGAGCTGAAACTTGATTAAACCAAGTAATAATAGTAGGGGTAGTCAGAGGCCAAATATTGTATTTTTAGCTAAGCCAATCCCGAACACGTGTAAAGTGTAAATAGAAAATGTTATATCGCAAAGACCTTTTTACTGTGTGAAAAGTACCAATATTTATATTTTTGATCGAGTGAGCGAAGCGAACGAAGATCTTAGTTTCAACTTGGGCGATTTGGCATTTTATGTATGTATGTATGTATGTATGTATGTATGTATGTTTGTCTGGCGATAACTTTAGAACCGTTGATCCGATCTGCATGAAATTTGATATGTCGATAGCTTGTACTTGAGAAATGTACTGGTAAGTATATGAGTAAAATCGGATGAAGGGTTTTTGAGATATGGGGTTTTTTAAGAGGGCAAAAATAAAAAAAGTTACATAAAAAAATCAAGTTACATGTCATACGAAAGGGCTTTGTTTGGACATCCCAAAACAATTTTTACTTTTTTTTTGTGATACTCGGATAAATAATAAAAGCTAAATTAAGATAACCAGCGACCCAAGAGCTCCCATCTCTAAGAGTTTCGTTGACATCAAGGTTTTTCTACTGGTCGGCCAGTTCCTTTGATTTTTCTTATTTTTTTTTCTTGAAATAAATTAAGGAGGTAGTCAGTTCTCATAAAATGGTGACGACGACCAGGTCTGATGATGGAGCCAAGGTCTGTTCAACGGAACTCTTCAATAAATAGGCCAATAGAGTTGAAACTTGTTTACCATACCAAGTTAGTAGGCGGTAGTCAGAAAAAAGTCCAAACATAATGTTTGGACTTGCCTCTGACTACCACCTACTCAAAGTTTTTGTGCGTTCGTCGGGTCGCATCAAGAGATCTCAGTTCGGGGCGAACTACTAGTATTTTGTTTTGTCAGTTCATAATGTGTGTGTGTGTGTGTGTGTGAATAATATTTTGCACTGATATTACAATAGTTCTTGAACCGTCGTAGGTACCTATCACAATAGGGTACAATAATATTGTGTTTATTTAAAACAATCGGATTGGTCGTCACGACTCAACGACGTCCGTCGTTGCGCCGTTCCACGTCACTTAAAACGCACCCTTAGAATGTGTATTTGATCGTGTCCTGTGCATAGGTTAATGTTTTTACGGACAGATAAAAAAATCGATGATGCACCTGTGGTCTAGAGGGAATGGCCCCGCATTCTGATCGTAATGTTATGGGTTCGAATCCGGTCGTACTCTAATAGATTTTTCTCATGCGTCTCTCTCTCAAACGTTGAAGGAAAAGATTGTGAGGAAACTGGTTGATATTCTAAAAGCAGCGATGGGCTTGCAACCTGTCACATATGGAATACCAACTACTGCAAAATGTGAGTATGTACCAATTGTAAAATTTGGGCGTACCTCTGACTAACCTTTACACATCTTTAACCATTACCCTTAGTGCCCTTAGACATCTGTAAAGTATCTTGAGTTGATACTTGCTACTAAGAGGTCTGAAGGGATATATACCGTGCCTGTATATCAGCTGTTTCTGTTTTTTTTCTGTAGATAAAGAGACATTGCAAAAGGACTGCCAACAGTGTAACCGGATTGATACCTAGATGTCACAAACCTGTGCAGTGTCGTATGATCGTATCGTACAGTATAACAGTTTGTCGGCCTATTGATCAGCGGCACAGCGTACAAACAAGTATGTACCTACTACGAATCACCAGCGGTGCCGGCCGGGGAGGTCCCGACATCGCATCGCGCGTGCCGTGGTGTACACACCGTTAACAAGAGCGTGAGATTTGCATGGGTACTGGGTAGCCTTATTGATTCACGTGTTTACTAGTTTCTCAAAAATTGGTTTGAACTAAACCAATATCTTAATATCTAACATTGACCCCTATTAAACGCACGCAGAAGCGTTACTGACTTACTTTCTTTGAAACCATTGCTAAGATAAAGTAGATTAAGATGGCTGGTACGTACTTTTTTGTTAAGTTCAAGTTCAAAAAACATACGCGCTTACGACAACAGATACGGTTAGACTTTAATAAAGGGCAGTAGTAAAATTTTTAAAGATACATACAGTAGTGTTGAATCTAGATAACAATATAAATACATATTTTTACTAGTCGCTAGAAAAGGGTATAGTCTGGGAAAGCTCAAATTAAAATGGGACCCTTACTAAACTGAATTCTCCTGTATTCTTTCAAATGAGTTGCCAAGGGCCCCTGAGCCACGCCAAGGCAATTGCACTGCGTCCATCAGTCCGAGGCGTAAAGGTGGAAAGTTATACCATCGAATATTCGAACAAAATTAAACTACTATGACCATGACTAGGCAAGTACCTATCCTCCTACAATCACTAACACAATTAAGTGCCTTATCTACCGCGTCGACACCGCTTATGTTTGGATTAGATGGCAATCGGAGCGTGAAAGCGGTGGAAATATTAAATCATTATCGCGGCAATGCCTTCTGTTGACATTGCACCGGCAAGCGGAGGGCCCACTTTGCGGCTAATTTCAAACATAAAGGCGGCTGTACACATGCCTGTAAAATGGTACCGGGCATGCTTGTTAACGGCATGTAGAATTTACTGGCGCAATATGGATAGATTTGCAAGTTAAACAAGTTTGCAAGTTAGTTTAGTTTGCGTCCTTGCATGCCTGTATTTGCCAGTTTCGTAGCCCGCGACCTCTCCCTCACGTTGCTTGCCTGTAGCTGACAGAAATCAAATGTTGGGCTAACTACTTGCGTGGCAGATACAGGCATGCCAGTTAGCGTATTCACATGGAAGTAGGTGGCATATGCAAGTAGCTTTTATGAAGTGTGCCAGCTACAGTCATGTGTATTCCCGCCTTCATGCTAGTACACCTGTCCGCACTGGAACAAACTGCGCGCGCGTTTGTGTTCGTTCGAAAAACCAACAAAAATCACTGATGCGCAAATGCTCGTAGCGTGCGCATGAACTGGGGCCTAATCACGAATAAATTTTGATATTTGTGGCGTTAACGTATCCTAACAATATTCGACCTTATTCCGTTGTAGCTAGGGGGTTGTAAAGGGGTACTATACGTACGCAACTAACGTCAAATTCGTCAAATTCGTTCTCACTGACTATGAGAATTTGTTACAAAGCTTGTTATATTGTATGAGACATTGCACTAATATCGACGTCCAATTCTTTCATTTATTTTTCATATATTTATAGGTCGGTACAACTTAAGGATGTTTTCATCCTTAAGTTATATACCTTATACTTAATATATTGCACCTAAAATATAATAAAAACAAAAATAAAAACAAATATATTGACCTATAATTTTATTTGGAACATTTTGCAATAATTGGTATCCCATATGGTTGCAAGCCCATGGCCGCAGTTAAAATACTAACTGGTTTCCTCGCGATGTTTTCCTTCACCGTTTACAGTGCACTTACGAGATCTTTTAACACACACATCTACCAGGCCAAAGTCAAAGCTTGAAAACTTTTATTCAATTGAATCACAAGGGTCACTTTGAAACGTCTTAAATACTGGTGATGATGAATAGGTGGGTAACTTCTTATTGGGTTTGAAAATAACAAAAAGGTGGCTTCCTACTTCATCAACCAGGAAATACAGTCATAACAGGACAAAGAAAGCCATCCTGGCTCGAACCTTGACGAATAAAGTAATGACGTGAATCCTTTGTATCGCCTAACTTCGTTTTCAACTTAAATGGGACTTTGTGAATTCGCCTCATAACTTTGATTAGTGTTGTATTACGGAAATGAAATAAGTAATGGTTATCATTGTTGTTCAGTCATTGAATTCTGTTTATTTTGATAGGTACCTGCTAAATATCTAATAAACGTTGAAGGTGAACCGAGTTCGTTTGAGCTAGTGTTCGACTCTAGTAGGCTTCATGACTGCTTGAATCGGTACCAACACCTTAAAAGACTGACAACCGCCAAACAACTTCTCGCTCTCACCCTTTAACAGTTATGAAGATGACGTTCGTATCGTGCGTGACTTGCGAGGCAATGCTTTGTTATAGGTGATGGTGATCACTTAACATCGGGTGGGATATCTGCTTGTTCCTTCAGCAAGTATAATAAATAATACAAACATATTCAATCAAATAATTAAATAAAAAGTAATAATCACAAACAACTAAGTTTTGGATAATAATTTAAACAGGATCACGGTATTCAGTGGATATTACCGTGAATAATCAAAATTATAAAATGAAGCCATGTTATGTAAGAACTATACTTATCTAAGTATTTGTTCTAAGTTTCATCCGAATCAGTCCAATGGTTGATTGTGCAAAATACATCGTAACATTCGCATTTATATAGGTATTAGTAGGAATAGGAATTACTTAGCAAGAAGTTGGATATGGTAAGTAGTAGAATACGATAATTTATAATTAGATTCATAAAGTCCTAATAAGAGAAAGCAGGACTTACGAGATCCACTGATAAATCGCCGACACCGTCAGTTCACCGTTTTCTCTCAAAGCTCTCTCGATCAGCTCAGGGTACGTGTACGGAGGCTTCTTCGGCGCTGACGGAGAGTCAGGATACTGCATCTTAGGTTCCTTGATAGCTCTTGCAGGCTCATCATCGGGCACTTTTAAGTTCACAAACTCATCCAACCGAAAGTTCAACAGCCAAGCAAGACTCGCACAGTCATTGTCGCTATCGCGGTCATCCTCGATTTTTGACCATTTTCTTCGTCTCCATTTCGATCTGTCAGCGGTTTTCCCCGACATTTTGAACTAAGTTGACAGTTGAGTAGTTTTGATATCGCGGGTCGCGGCCGCACTGACTGCGTTTTGAATTTAGAACGCTGATCGTCGGTTCGTGCCAGTCCGCGCTATCTCTGCTTTGCGCTTGTAATCTTTTTAGAGGGTGAAAGAAGTCCGGATAGGTTTTATTAAATGCGGCAGTCCGATGATTACCAAGGCATTCGGTGCAGCGTAAAATAAACTAGTGGTTCATAACTAGTGGTATAACATAAAATAAACCTCGTGATGCGACGTGACGAACTCTACAAAACTTTGAGTAGGTGGTAGATAGAGGCGCTTTGCGCTTTAGATGACCCGCTCATGAGGGGTCCAAGTTTCAACTCTATTGGCCTATTTATTGAAGAGTTCCGTTTTGAACAGACCTTCGCTCCATCATCAGACTAACTTGCTGTTACCATATTATGAAAACTAAGTATTTTCTTAATATATTACAAGAAAAAAAAATAAGAAAAAGCAAAGCAACTGGCCGACCAGTAGAAAAACCTTGATTTCAACGTAAAACTGCTCAGCTCTTGAATCGTTGGTTACTTACCTTAATTTTACTTTTTTGTTGTATCTCAAAATCGAGCGTCCTAGAAAAAAAGTAAAAATGGTTTTGGAATGTCCAAACAAAGTCCTTTCATATGACGTGTAACTTTATATTATTTTGAACTTTTTTTTCCGCCTTTAGAAAACCCCTTATGTTATGACAAACATAGGTATGTTTATCATTCATAAAATGCCAATAAGATAAGATAAGTTGCCCAAGTTAACTGTAAGATTTTCGTTTGCCTTTCTCACTCAATAAATTAGGTAATAAAATAAGTTAAACGGTTTATTGAAAAGAAAAATTATAATGACGTAGATAATGTAATAAAACCTAAAAAAAAATATTTGATAGATAGTGTTGTGTGGAAAGTCCATCAATTATTATATTTATTTATTAATAAAGGGGCAACAAACAACTGCAATATATAAATAAATAATCTTAACATAATATTTCATCACCTATTAAGCATTGCTTCGTAATTCACACAATATAGGTACGTGCCCTACTATGCACTGCCGTGCGACCATCAACTAGAGACATACAGATGTTAAACCTCAAGTGCCTGTTAATTCACCGGCAACCACACTCTTTATACCAAAACACAGCAACGCTCCCTGGCGGCAGAAAAAGGCATGGTGGTAGTACTTCCCCGGACGAGCCACACACATAAAGCTACTACTCTTACAATATAATAATATGATATTGTACTGTATTAATAATTATCTCTAATACTATAAGAATCAAAGTCCTGACTGACTGACTGACTGACTGACTGACTGACATATAGACAACGTACAGCCTAAACCGCTGGTCCTAGAGACTTGAAATTTGAGGAGTACATAGGTCTTATAGCGTAGAGGTGTACTAAGAAGGGATTTTTGGAAATTCAACCCTTAAGGGTGTAAAAAGGGAAGAAAACGTTTGTATGAAATACTATAAGAATCAAAGTCCTGACTGACTGACTGACTGACTGACTGACATATAGACAACGTACAGCCTAAACCGCTGGTCCTAGAGACTTGAAATTTGAGGAGTACATAGGTCTTATAGCGTAGAGGTGTACTAAGAAGGGATTTTTGGAAATTCAACCCATAAGGGTGTAAAAAGGGAAGAAAACGTTTGTATGAAAAATGGTATTCTTTGAACCTACAAACTTGAAACTTGGAATACATATACTTCAAAGAAAAAAATAAGAAATGCATTTTTAGTTTTTTAAAATTACCCTTAATAAGTGTGCAAAGGGATGTAAAATTTCGTATGGGAGTTTTTTGACCGCTGGTCCTAGAGACTTGAAATTTGAAGAGTACATAAGTCTTATAGGGTAGAGGTGTACTAAGAAGGGATTTTTGGAAACTCAACCCCTAAGGGTGAAAAAAGGGATGAAAACGTTTGTATGAAAAATTGTATTCTTTGAACCTACAAACTTGAAACTTGGAGTACATATACTTCAAAGCAAAAAAATAGGAACTGAATTTTTTGTTTTTTAAAACTACCCTTATTAAGTGTGCAAAGGGATGTAAAAGTTCGTATGGAAGTTTTTTGACCGCTGGTCCTAGAGACTTGAAATTTGAAGAGTACATAGGTCTTATAGCGTAGATGTGTACCAAGAAGGGATTTTTGGAAATTCAACCCCTAAGGGTGTAAAAAGGGATGAAAACGTTTGTATGAAAAATGTTATTCCTTGAACCTACAAACTTGAAACTTGGAGTACATATACTTCAAAGCAAAAAAATAGGAAATGCATTTTTAGTTTTTTAAAACTACCCTTAATAAGTGTGCAAAGGGATGTAAAAGTTCGTATGGAAGTTTTTTGACCGCTGGTCCTAGAGACTTGAAATTTGAAGAGTACATAGGTCTTATAGCGTAGAGGTGTACCAAGAAGGGATTTTTGGAAATTCAACCCCTAAGGGTGTAAAAAGGGATGAAAACGTTTGTATCAAAAATGGTATCCTTTGAACCTACAAACTTGAAACTTGGAGTACATATACTTCAAGCCAAAAAAATAGGAAATGCATTTTTATGGGAATTTGTATGGGATTTCAAAGTTTGTATGGGAGTTTTTTAACGCGTGGTGCGATTGACTTAAAACTTGAGGTTAGTGAGAAATAAATAATTAATAATGACGCTTTTAACTTTAGATAATTACTTTACCTACGTAGGTATTTAAAATCCTACCCTAATAATATACAAATCAATGCGAAAGTTACGATGTTTGGATGTTTGTGGCTCAATCACATCTCTCCACTTCAACGCGTGCGAAGCCGCGGGAAGCCACTAGTGTTTAATAAAATTGTCATCTGAACTAAAAAGTGTGTACCAAATATCAGATCAATCTGTTAACAGGAAAGGAGTACATTTTATTTATTTAAATTGACCCATAAAACAACAAACTGGGCAAGCTAAATAAAACCGTTTAAAAGCATCATTAATGAAAATCTTATGGTAAAATATTAATTTGAATAAAGCTAAGTAGATAAGATTAGAAAATCCATTTCCAAGGATTATTCAAGCGAGTCTGTAATGTGAAATTTTGAATTGAAGTCAGCTTTAATCGAGCGATCTACATTGTCCTCGTTTATTCGTTTACTACGTGAAATCCTGGCAACAAGCCTAAGGCAAAGGGAATTAGGTTTTATTATAACAAACAGACATTATCCGTATAGTATAACGTGATTATAATCATAACTAGGTAGCCCCCTTGTTTCCCGTGAAGAACACGTGCATCTGCGATTGTTTCCTGATTCGATACAATATTTATTTAGCACCCCGTTACGTTTGTACGTGCTGAGAAATGTGCATTAACCTTTGTTTTATTGTTCCAAATATTTGATTAGATTCGTGAGCTCGTTTCATAAAGATGTTTTATGAAACTATAAGTGCCTTGGTATAAACGGATAGAATATTTTTATAATAATTATTAAGCAACGTATTGATCCAAACAAATTTTCCAACCATTTTTTTTATATTTACAAATCCTTTTTCTTCTTTTCTTTGTTTATGGCATCTGTCCGTCATTCGACAGACAATTATTTTGCCAGTGTCAAGTGATTTAAGTAGATCAAATATTTGATCGAGTGAGCGAAGCGAACGAAGATTCTAGTTTCAACTTGGGCGATTTGGCATTTTATGTATGTATGTATGTATGTATGTTTGTCTGACCATAACTTTCGAACCGTTGATCCGATCTGCATGAAATTTGATAAGACGACAGCTTGTACTTGAGAAATTTACTGGTAAGTATATGAGTAAAATCGGATGAAGGGTTTTTAAGATATGGGGTTTTTTAAGGGGGCAAAAATAAAAAAGTGACTTAAAAAATCAAGTTACATGTCATACGAAAGGGCTTTGTTTGGACATTCCAAAACAATTTTTACTTTTTTTCTGGGACGCTCGGTTTTTGAGATACAACAAAAAAGTTAAATTAAGATAACCAGCGACCCAAGAGCTCCCATCTCTAAGAGTTTCGTTGGCAACAAGGTTTTTCTACTGGTCGGCCAGTTACTTTGCTTTTTCTTATTTTTTTTTCTTGAAATAAATTAAGGAGGTACTCAGTTCTCATAAAATGATGACAACGACCAGGTGTGATGATGGAGCCAAAGTCTGTTCAACGGAACTCTTCAATAAATAGGCCAATAGAGTTGAAACTTGGTTACCGTACCAAAATAATGGTGGCGATTTTTACTGGCATCCGCACCCTTCAAACCGAAACACAGCAACACTGCTTGGCGGCAGAAATAGGCGTGGTGCTACCACCACGTGAAGTACTACTACTTTCCCGGTTGAGCCACACAAAATGAATACCATCCAGTTGTTACTATTTCATATTAATTGTATTAATCAGCGCAAGTGAACGATAATTGCTCCAATGTCGTTTTCCGAATCCGTGCGTACTCACTGCTCACACATTTTAAATTCAATTACTTTTCCAATTTGCGAGCTCTGGTGTGGATCGCGCTGATTCCTCGCGATGACGCGCCGATTGATTTATATGCGATTGAGTCTGTTTTTGTCAGAGTTTTTATAAATATTTATATACATTTAAGAGTAGTAGAACTCTTTCCGTCTTATTATAAAAATATCAGTTAAACTAGGTTTAAACCTGGTACCAACTAGTCTTGGTTTAACCCGGTGTCAAAGTTAGTTCCTGGTCTAAACTCGTTCGTATTACTCCGCCTTATTATAAAACGTGGCCTAAAGATAAATCAAAGATGTTACTATACTTAGACCATGACTTACAAACGTTATTAGAAAACGTAGTTTATCTAATAAACCATTGTTCGCCTATGGTCTAAAGATAAACCCGATAGACCCCTAGTTTAAATATGGTTTAACTGGTAAAACTCGTTACTTTGATTTTCGTTTTTTACTATGTTGTGTGTGATCAATGTTATAATATAACAATTTATGTGAATCCTGGTAACTAATAAAAGTAGGTGATTGTTTTAATTGTTGTATGAGGAAAGTATGAAATCTGCCTTTTTTTACTTTAACTACTGTTTTCTCCTGTTTTTTTATTGGTGAGCTGATGTTTCATGTCACTGACCGCCACCTCTCTGACGCGCTCTATTAGACGGCGTGATCGAATAAATCCATTCGACCTATGTGATGAAGATTTTCGATACCTATAAATATCGTTTTACAAAACGTTTTGGCGACAAAATTGTAAAGCTAGTGCGTAACGATTTGTCCCACGATCCTCGAGGATGCCCGTTGAGCCCTGAAATGCAGGTGCTTTGCGCGTTACGCAACTGGGGTCGTCACGAAGTAAGTTAACTTTTTAATAGTTTTTTGGCAGTTCTTCAGGTACCTACGATACAAGAATACGTACCTACCTACGTAAAAACAATCACAAACTAATTTCGGGGAATTGGATTCCTTTATAAAATTGCCATACTTACCTATTAAATTTTTGACTTTTGATATGAAATGCCAAAATATGCATTAAGCTAAATGCAAAATTTTCATGCAAAAGAGTCAAGAAATATGCTACATTTAGCACTAAAAATGCTAAAACAGCAACACTGCGCTCCACTCCGATAAACGCATCCGTACCCCAAGTATGAGTTTTGCTTACCATATTTCGTTTTTCGTTTCACGTTTTTGTTCCGTGTTCATTGCGGGTTTTGTAAAGTTCCATATCGGTATCCCTATCGCGTCTTCATACAAAACCCGCAATGAACACGGAACAAAAACGTAAAACGATATATGGTAAACCAAAGTCGTACTTGGGGTATTTTAAAAAAAAATCGTGTGAAATATAAATTCTAAACTAAATAAAAAAAAACTAAATAAATATTTTAAGAACAAATTGATTAATCTTGTACTTAATTAAAAAAAATCTTCAAAAGACATCATCTGTAAAGAAAATATCAACACCTCATAGACGGAATGTTGCATCGGGATTGTGCTTGAATGACTGAGAAAAAAATACAACGAAAACGTGGTAACAACTAGTCTTGGTATCAAAGTTAATTCATAGTCTAAACTTGTTCGTATTACAAAACACAGTTTAATCAAGGATTACATAAAACCAGAGTTAGTCCATAGTTTAACTAATATCCACAGATATTATGCAGGCTATAGTCATATAATCATACTACCTCGTCTTTCGTTGTATTTTTCCCTCAGTCATTCTACCACCAACAGAGTTGTTTGTTGATATTTTCTGTATTTTGATGTTTTAGATACATTTTTATAAATAAAATATTATTCAATTTGTTGTTATAATAACGTTTTTTTTATATCAAGCAAGCACCATTTAGTTTAGAACTTTTTACACACAACCTACAATATTACTACGAAATATAATACTACGGGACAGAAATACGGATCCAAAAACCTGGGAACCCTGTAGCCCAGCAAGCATCATGGAGCAGTTACAAGCATACCTAACAATACATTGAAGATGCTAGTTGGAGACACACTTGGAAGTCTACTCTACTATCATATTGCTTCCCTGCATATGCTGGTTCAAGTTTGAATAAGTCACTTCTTTCTACATTTGTCTGTCGCTAATGGTAGCGACAGACAAATGTAGAAAGAAGTGACTTATTCAAATTGTGTGAGCCCGGAGACAGTATCATAACAGTCTGAGGCTACAATATTCAAGATCTGTTTATTGGAAAAGATATTACTACATTTTTAGAAGGAAAGGCTCTATACCGGATTTGAAGTGATAAAAACTTGTTAGAGAAGAATTACATCACTATTTTGTACCCCTCGCATCAAAAAACTATTTTGTGTGTCTAATGTGCTGCAATTTTAGGTTCAATATATGAAACTATTTAAATACATTAATTTGGTTTTATTACAGAATAATAATCCTTGTATATAGGTATTTAAAAATTGCTGGTTTTAAGTATTCTTCATATAAAAGGATATTTTAAAATTTCTTTGGGAATACTGTTGGCTAATGCCCGCTTGATGACTTCCAGATAAGGCATATTGCTGCCCGAGGTGCTAGAAAATCCTATTGCAAAATTTTGCACATAGACTTTATAATTGTCTTCTTCTTTGACTGGGTTATAGGTATATTACATTCATAGACTTAGACCGCTTGCTAGGTAGCACATGAGATGATTCCATCAGGAAGTCATTCCTTTAGGCGGTACTGAAACCTGAAATAATGATTAACAACTTAAAACAGCCCTCTAATTCTAATTAGTGGTGAGGGAAAGAGATCTGCACGGACATCCCGCAATGGGATGTATTGTGCATTGCTCAATACATGCTCACAGCTCAGTTGGTAAAGTTCTGCATTCTATGCTGGAGGGTGTGGGTTCAATCTCCATCAAGAAGAAATGTTTGTTCTCTGTCTGGGTAGGTATTATAGAATATTATGAGTAGGTAGTTATTTACAAAAAATAACTACCTACTCATTTAGATATTCAAAGATTATATCAGCTATCTGGTTCCCATAGTACAAGCTCTGCTTAGTTTGGGACTAGATAGTGTTGTATGGAATGTCCACAATATTTATTAGTTTATGGGTATTCTCATAATAAATGATTTCCTCGCAGCATTTAAGCAGATATTATCTTTTACCTTTCTGCAAACTTTTGAATGCGATGTTTTGAAAACGCCGACAGATTAGTGCTTGCATTTCGTCCTAAAGCTATCCAAGGCAGGAAACTCCGGAATCTGATCGTCCAACTCGTCTTCTACTCCATTAAGATTGTTCCTGTCGTACGAATTCAGCCTACAATGACAAAAAACAGTTGGAATAATTGTGATGATGAAACTTAGCCTCTGATTATTGATGGATGTCTAGTTATTTACCTTTTCTATGAGAGCGCCTTTTTTACCCGTTGTAGATGCTTTTATTTTCCGTAGCTCATCCTTTATTTGAAGTGCACTCCACTTCGAATACATTTTAGAGATCTATAATACCTACAATTAGGTTTTTGATTTGACAAAAACGTAAGTAAACAAATCATGTCAGCTGTGCTGTGGCGGCCATTTTACCAGATAAACCATTGTTAAACCAAGGGTCTATCAGGTTTATTTATACTAGATAAACTACGTTTTATAATAACGTTTGGTCTAAGTCACGGTCTAACTATAGTAACATCTTCGATTTATCTTTAAACCACGTTTTATAATAAGGCGGTTTATGTTTGGCTCATCCGGAGAAGGGTATATAAAAAACGGTAAAGCTTAGCGCTCATTTATTTATTTTAATTAATTAGTACGGGATATTCCAATTACACTAATTAACAATTATTATATGAATTAATTAAATAATTAATTAACACAACAAAAAACTATATAAATAAATAATAGGTATTCAGTAAAATTTTATATCACATTCACAGTACTTTAAAAGAGTTACAGCTAGAATCTCACTCCACAAACAAATCACAGTCCTTGTTGGTCAAATACAACGAACATACAACATCTACCATCAATATATCCACTCATACAACGAAGTAACTAAATGCACCATAGACCAAAGAGCCATCTTTCAATCTTGTGGATGAGTTGGGCGATTTGGCTTTGTATGTTTGTATGTATGTTTGTGTCAATCATAAATTACAAACCGTTGTTATTGTTGTTGACAAGAAATTTGGTACTAGCTTGTACTTGAGTTTACTGGTAAGTAGGTATATAAGTTTAATCGGACAAGGCGTTGTGAGGATTTTCAATAGGGCAAAGCCTAGAAGAACAGGCAACAAACTTACGGCTTAGTTCCTACCGTTTTTTTGTATGATCCATTACAATGTAATATAGTCCAATATTGAAGCTCCAGCTTCTACATTCATTTAGAAGCTTCTACATTCATGCCTAACAGGCTTCCTCCTGATGTTATGCACTGGCAAATCTTGAAAAAATATTGGTGAAAAGTAATTTGTTCCTATTAATTCAATGAAAGAGTCACTACCAAGGCCGAATGAATAGGAACGGCCTCCAGCAGATTATACTTCTTATTTTATGGTCCGTAAGGTATAAACTTCATTGATACATAGCACGTTCTCAAAGTGTTCCACAAATGTTTTCTTTAGCTCTAATTAAAGCTTTATTGCCGAGTTGGTCTTCGCAAAATACACTTTCCGCTGTTCACTGAGAGACTAACAAAAATAGTGATACAGGAGGACTGGTTTAATAAGTTTGTTTTGGACCTTGTTTGGCCAGTTTCCACTTTACCGTATTTCTCATTCGTTTGGTGTTTACTTGGTACCAATATTTTTACAATTTAGATGGCTAGTAAAAAATATGCTTCTATTAATAAGAATATACACGTAAATAATGATACTTCATTTTTTTGCTTTATCGAGAACTGAATCTACATATTTTTTAATCCTCATTTTGAGCTCGGTTACGTGGCTTACCTATACATAGGTATGTGATTACTCCTAGGACAAATTCTGCAATAAGAGATAGACTAAAGTGAGAAAAGATAGAACATATATATTTACGAGAAGATAGAAGAGAGAGATAGATATACTTAGCACAACATGAAGCCCCTACATAAGTTAACGCCTGTTTTATTTTGGGTACAGGCTACATTCGGCCGACGCAGCGGTGAATATAAAATGAATGGGACACATTGATGACAAATTGTATGAACGTTCGGAAGTTCCTCTGCCTATCTCCCGTGACCATCCTCAAAAACCTGGAGTAGGTAACAAACTATTTGAATACTCTCTACCGTGGACTAGTCTATTTAGTGTTCCCGTCCAGTTCTGAAATGATAATGCACTTGATCTTAGATCTCTGTCTGTTTGTACTTCTAGCACTACTCTTGGATTTAAATGATTAAAATTATAAGAGAAAAATGTTTATTTTATAGTCTAACACTAAAACATTACAGTATTATAATAAACCTAGGTGCCCTGTATTTTTTTTAAACTCTATTGTAATGCAGTGCGACAACACCTTAGGATAGAAATTGATTTGAGTTCCTTGCTCTAACTAAGCATGAGCTTGTGTAAAAGCGAGAGCTCTACCACCGCCTAGTAGAGGGTCGGTGGTAGCCTCGCTTTTCCGAGCATCATAGTTGCGGCAGGTCAGATGGTGCTAAAAATCTCCGAAAGGACCCAATTCCTAAAAAACGATGACTTGGGCTACGTTTAATAGAAAGACGACGATATAATACTGAAAAATTTAAACCGCAGATTATAGGATGAAGATGGATGAGACTAGGAATTGATTACAAGTCAAAAAAAACAAAATCAAAACGGTTTTTTTTTTTTTTTTTTATACTACTAGCTGACGGAACAAGCAGATGACCCACCTGATGTTAAGTGGTGACCATCACCTATAACAAAGCATTGCCTCGTAAGTCACGCACGATAGGAACGTGCCCTACGATGCACTGCCCTGCGTCCATCAACTTGAGGCATAGGTACAGATGTTAAACCTCATGTGCCAGTAATTACACCGGCAACCACACTCTTCAAACCGAAACACAAAAACGCTGCTTGGCGGCAGAAAAAGGCGTGGTGGTAGTACTTCCCCGGACGAACCCTACACAAAGAGCTCTACTACTCTTACGGTCTTTATTCAGCACAATCATAAGGATCACTTTGAAACTCTCATCTCAACCTCATCCAAATCCGTGCAGCCCGGAGTTACGGAGAACGGAAAAAAACAATTTATCGGCCGTTGTTGCTGCCTGTTCCGTTGGCTACAATGTCATTTAAATATATTTAATGTCGATTTAAATATATTTAAAAACACCTTAACTAGACTTTTAGTAGATAGGGCATATTAAACGATCGATGAATTTCTAAAAGACAAATTTATAAAATGACATTATTTATATTTTACTTGTTGACATATTACATATTGACACTTTAGTTGACTACTTTAGTTTTAATTGACATTGTTTTTTTTTACATTTTAATATTTTTTACCTACATTTGTTTAATTAGAATTTATATAATTTGGCATGATATTTTATGTTTTTATGCTTCTAATTTTTATATTTTTTCTTTATTGTTTAATTTTTGTAAACGTTTAAGTGCCGCCGGGCTGGACAAACGAAACCTAAATATTTACCTTAACACCAATATTGTACCTAGTTTCCATAGACAATAAATATCTTTAACTTTATCATTCCAAGAGAAAGCCTATCATCCGTCCACGAAAACCTTACCTACGTTTGTTACTTGATCCTAACATCTGTATGTCCCCCATTCTCCAGGGTAGTGGGTAATTAGGCAAATCTAGGCACAGACGGTTTCCAACAATGCCTTTGATTAGTAAATTACTGGTCGGAACATTTCGAGGAATATAGCAGGAATATGTTCCCGTCGAAATTGACTTCAAATTTGCCGAGCCCGAAACGATGTGAGACAAAAGAAATATCTAAGCATGTGCTGGAAAACGTATTCCTGCTTGCTTCTGTGCTCCTGGTATTTTCGCATCGTATGAACGTGCGACCTAACTTAAATTATTCTTCATCAAATTAAGTGAAGGCAAAAAATCATGTATTTTTTTTATAAATAAAATAAATATTGGTGGACATTCCACACAACACTATGTCGGCCCAAACTAAACCAAAGCTTGTACTATGGGAACCAGATAGCTGATATACTACTTATATACTTTTTTTTTTGTAAATACATACTTTTATTATTATATAACACCCAGACAGAGAACAAACATCTATGTTCATTACACAAATGTTTGTTATCGGTGGGGATCGAACCCACGGCCAACGGCACAGAAGCCAGAGCTACTACCAACTGAGCTGTGAAGGCTGTCATATTTTTTTTTTAATTATGTGGAATGTCCACCAATATTTATTTATTTATTTTATAAATATTTTTTTTTGTAAATACGTACTTATTATATGATATAACACCCAGACAGAGAACAAAGACATCTATGTTCATCACATCACACAAATATTGAGTACCTATAACTGAATGAGCAGGCACAACTATTCCTACATGTGGCTTTATATCTTAGGATGTTCAGCATAAAACAATTTGAAAACGTAAAATAAAATTGTAAAATTGTTGCATAAAATTAAATTGAGCCGTTTTATTCGTTCTTTTTTGATAATCTGTGAAAAATTGAATATACCTTGGAAGTACCTTGGTATTTTATTTACTAAACGGCATTACCATAGTTTATCCAACAGAGCACAGAAATACTGTAGTCTGTGGTTTAATCGTAAGGCATCATTGCTATGGAAGTAAAGAGTACTGCACCAGCCTCATCCTCTATTCCGTAAGCAGTCGAGCTACCCACGAGCCAAAGGAGTTTTTCAAATAATATTGATGCTTTCAAACGAGACTTCGGCTATTAATATTGTATAAGGGTACATTTGTGTGTAAAACCGGTTTATCAAAAGCTGCCAAGCTTGGTGGTGCTTTTGATGTGGGTCGAACCGAATGACTTAATAAACAATATTTTATGATACGGAAGTTGCAGCGTTGCCCCAAATGCACAAACCCCACCTTTCTATTGGCTTACTAATGATAGCTTTGTTTGCAACCTTGGGTGGGCGTCGATTGCCATGGGAAATCATTATATTTCAACATTAGAAAGAGAAAGTTTCAACAAGTGTTTTTTTATTTGTTTTATATAAAAATAAAAGTATTGTACTTTCATGATCATCATAAATTATTAATAGATTATCCAATATGTTATAACGTTTGTAAAAATATTCTATATATTTATATAACAATTAATAATATTATAAGCAACAATAAGAATTTTTCTTCAACGCACAGCCCAAACTGCGTTCAAATCGAGGCTGACATAGTAGGTACCGTAACCGGTTTATTTCTACCCCAATACTAGCGCCACTACATATTTTATTTTATCATTACGTTATACAAAGGAATTTATTGCAGAATTTATTACTGCCTAAATAATAAATATTGTATTATTTAGGCAGGTACTTGTTTCAAGAGTTTAGTTCCTATTGGTGGCCACCAAGCTCTCCAAACAAGGTATCTGACTGAGTAACACAAAACAAAACTATTACAGATACATTATAAAAAAGCTTTTAATATGTATCGTCTACGCGCGGTCCGAATTTTTGATAGTTCCTTTGTATAACGTAATGATTAAATAAAATATGTAGTGGCGCTAGTATCGGGGTATCCATTCGCCTTAATATAAACTTTATTTCAGACACCTACCTAAAAATGAGTCAATAGCTGGTCAATATTTGAGCTTAAAATACTAATTAGGTAAATACATAATTAACACGATTTGTATGTGCCGTGTTACCAAACAAAAACGCATTTTCTCAGAATTGTATGATACCTATTCTTAGAAACAACATTTTGATATATCCCATATATTTTCGGATATAGAATGCGGCCCAGCTTAACCTACAAGGGCCGTGTCTATGAACCTGCTTTGTGTGTGAGTATTGCGTTGAGTGAGCCACGTAGCAGCCTCGCAGGACACCGTACACCGGCGACTGAATGTCGACACAGGTGCACCGAGCTCTTATTATACCTTTGATATTTCAAATTGAGTCGCCGACATTGAGATGTGATTTAATGGATGTATTCACATTACATTTTCCGCAGCTTGTTTCAATAATAAGATAGATTGATACATAAATATTTTATTGACAAAGGAAAACACACGCAGAGGTAGGTATTACAAATATAGAGCCTTTTCGCTAAGAGCGTAGATTATATTAGACTAACGGCCTGTCCCAGCTTCGCATGGGTGGATATACATTTTTTGAACATTTTAGGATAAACTTAGAACGTAGGTTAGAGTCTCGCTTGTACTTATTTCGCACGCCCTTCTCCCTGAGTGAGTAAAAACGCGCCCCTTGGAACCGCGCGTTCAGTAATAATATTTTAAAGCGAGCTAAAATTTTTAATTTCGTAATATCTTTTGAATGGAATGTCCGATTTTTAAAATTCAAAAAGTAATCTATAGGTATTGAAACAGTCTTGAATACGAAATTATTTATTTGGATTAGGATTAATACCAAGGTACAAATAAAGAGCCTTTTCTAGCGGCGGCATTTCAATTAAATTTTTATAATAAAAGAACACTTATATTGTGACATAACTATAATAGATAGACATATGCTGTCGCGACATTTTTTGTAGATGATGACGTGTTCTGCAAAGTCGTAGTACATTATTTTGTTCTATCATCAATAGTTTTCGCAGCGCACGCGATGTAAGGTTTTTGTTATCCACCTTGGGTTACATTATTGGAGTTTTAGTAAGGATCCCTGATTTTTTTGAAAATATAATATAGCTTATGTTACTCAAGAATAATGTAGCATTCTAATGGTGAAAGAATTTTTGAAATCGGATCAGTAGTTTTTGAGCCTATTCGTTACATACAAAAATACAAACATACAAAAATACAAATCTTTCCTCTTTATAATATTAGTGTAGATGTAGATTAGAAAATTATTTTTTGCACAACGACAGTACAAAGCATTTTCTTCCAGTTAACCTTTGTGTAATGTGGAGTACTCTTCCTGACAACCATAACCATAACAACTAGTGACACGACAGGAAGAAGAAACTTATCTAAAGGGATTTCCCCTCTAGATATCGACATACATAGCATACCTACCGTCACTGGAATGCAGCTGACGGTGCGGTAGACCACAGACAATGGTAATACTAAGACAACAATGCGAGGTATTCCTACATTGCTTCATGCCTTGTACCTAGGTAAAGGATAGCAGTGAGAGAGCTGAGATATCTCAATATTCAGTGAAGCTAGCTTCATTCCATCTTGAAATATATCAGCTCTCCAATTTATTACATTGTCTTCGTGCCTGCGAAAACCAGGAACTCGAAAGTTTAGGTTCCGGTAATCGAGAACCAGCTCAATTCAATTTAATTCTTGTTTGAATGGCATTCGCAATGTTACCCACAATTCACGTAATTAGATCACAAGCAAGCACAAACCTAACATATGAACTTGATAAATGTGACAACTTAGATCCTGTTTTTAGAGCGAAAGAATGTTAAACAACTTTCCGAACAAAATATTTGGATCATTATCAAAAAGGGAATAAGGCATATTTATCTTAAAATATAAACTGTAACGAATGGTTTTGTTTATAAAAGTAATATACCTACACCCTTTCGTTTTTATTGTATTGTTAATATAAAGTATTCACCCGCGACCCACGACCTTACCCTTAATTTCCGTGTAGTTAAATACTATAAAACTAATAAAAAAAACACTTTATGTGTTATTTATATTCTAGGGTTCTTTTTTTTTTATACAACTAGCTGACGGAACCTGATGTTAAGTGGTAACCATCACCTATAACAAAGCATCGCCTCATAAGTCACGCACGATAGGAACGTGCCCTACGATGCACTGCCCTGCGTCCGTCAACTTGAGGCATACAGATGTTAAGCCTCATGTGCCTGTAATTACACCGGCAACCACATTCTTCAAACCGAAACACAGCGTTGCTGCTTGGCGGCAGAAAAAGGCGTGGTGGTAGTACTTCTCCGGACGAGCCCTTCACAAAGAGCTCTACTACTTACTCTTAAATTCTGATTCTTAAGGTTCTGATTTATTGATAAGAAAACGTAACTTTTGAAAAGGTTCTACCTGATCAAATTATGGTTAAAATTCTTAGATTGATATATAAAATTGTATCATCGATCCAAACACAACGAAATCTTATTATTTAACCTACTGGTTAAATAATAAGATTAACCTACTGATTTAACCTACTGGTTAAATAATAAGATTAACGGCCGGTTTCTGAAAGCTCGATCAAACGTAATCGGATGTCAAGTCAATTGCTATTTCAGCTATTACATCAAATTAGATAGAGATAGCAAGTGACTTGACATCCGATTAAGTTTGATCGAGCTTTCGGAAACCGGCCGTCAGTTGTTCAAATTCTTTCTTGAACCTTCAGCTTGGTTTCAAAAGAGTCGTCCAACATCGAATATGTTGTTAATATTGCTGATATTATTCAAATATATTTTGAGCTAAACATAATGTCTGTGATTAGTAGAGATCGGATAATCGGATGCATATTTACCAAAAGTTAATTTTTGGCTAACAAATTATGGAAGCGGCTTCTTAAGATACTTTTATTAAAATTAAAATCTCGGGATTGCATATATAATCGGATGTATACAGGGTGCCACGTTACATGTGTACTAAGCCGAAAGGGGGTGATTTTGGGCCCCGAGGGATATATTACGTTGTAACAGGGCAATAATTGCCTTGAATTACAATTACATGAATGACAATTATTGTCTTTCGTGTCACTTAAATTATAATTTCCTGGGATCCCGGGGTTTTTAGACAAAAGCTAAATTTTAATTTCCGGAGATCTCGGGATTTTTCGATAAAAAGTGCTTTCCATAATAGCCAACATCTCAACTTTAGGTAAATATGCATCCGAATATCCGATCTCTAGTGATTAGTCGAATATCATACGATCCCTAGAGATTATAAATATAAATGTAAAAGATTCAGTCTATCATCCCATTTACCCTTCCGTCAATAAATCCCTCCGTAGATATATCCATGGTTATCCCGATGACGTGATTGTCTCTGCAAGTTCGGACAGAGCAGTACCTAGTCCAAGTCTGAGATTACGCGATTACGCGCACTAAATCTAGTGCTATAATGAACCTTATAATATGGCACTAGATTAGTGCACATTTAAGTAACTCTCACAGCCTCAGGCTTTGAAGAGTGTGGTTGCCGGTAAATTCACAGGCACATGGGGCCTAACATCGTATGCCTCAAGTTGATGGACGCAGAACAGTGCATCGTAGGGCACGTTCCTATCGTGCGTGACTTACGAGGCAATGCTTTGTTATAGGTGATGGTTACCACTTAACATCAGGTGGGCCATCTGCTTGTTCCTTCAGCTGTTGGTATAAAAAAAAAACCTTCAATGCAATTTTCTCTGGACTCAAAATGAAACGTTTTTCCATTTTGCCGTCGAATTTTGTAAGAATAGGAACAAGTTGGCACCTGTCTCTGAGAGTGTCCTCGCCGGGCACACCCGGAAACTAAAGTTATCTATATGTACACATTTACATAAATAAATAAAAAAGGTATATCGGTTCAAATGTTGCCGTTTCAATTCTATTGGCGCGGCGCGACATTACGAGGCATGTAGTGATGTCTATCCACGTTTTTGTGGTCAAAGAAGTCAAAAAACTGGGATGAAAAAAAAATAGACGTCCGTTTGTCTCTGTCCGTTTCTTGAGACGGGAATTTTCAAACATAATTAGATATCTTTGTCTTTCGGTCAGTCAATCAGTCAGACACTTTTAAGACTTTGAATCAGATATTAACAACTAAAAATCTCAGGAATTCTCAAAAATCTTTTCTTGATATCCTCTTGAATCAGTTGGACCACTATGATTTTTTAATCAAGTACCTACTTAGTTCTCGATGTGCCACACAGAAGGCACTAGCACTTTACTCATATGCAATCAGGGCCATCTATCGGCAAGATTATGCTTAAGAAGTGAGTAGTAGACGAAGTGTCGTGCCTGACTTGACTAAAAACTTTTTAATTACCTATTCCACTTGATACCGATTTTCTATCAAAGTGACGGACAGGACACAGTACAAAACAGGAGCCATAAAACGAGCGGAGAATAAAATTGAGAGGAGATTCGTTTTCTGTCATTTTGGGCTGCAACATAGCTTTTTCATTTTAATTGTTTTTCTAGTGCTATTTTGAGTTCTGCTGTGTAATTTTGGTGGTATTTTATCCAACATTACTATAAAATAAAACATTTGGAATAAAGATGTAGGTATGTGATATTCTGATTTAAACGAAAATATTTCGTAAGTTTTATAAAAAACCACCACTGTTTCTTCAAAACATTTGTCGACCGATTAGGCTTAGTGTGGACTGACTTGACTAAAAAGTATTTAATCTATATCTTTTGACACTGGTGTGTCGAATGACGGACAGGCGCGCCGCGCCATAAACGGCGTAGACAGACAGACAGGTGCCATAAACGCGAGAAGAAAATAGAGAAGAGATAGGATTCATTTTCTGACATTTTAGGAAGCAACATAGTTTTTTCATTTTATTTGTTTTTCTAGTGTTATTTTGAGCTGTGTTGTGTAATTTCGGTGGTATTTTAACCAACATTACTTGAGGTCTTAGCACAAAGTGTAAACATTTGGAATGAAAGTGTATTGTGATATCCTGATTTGACCGAAAATGTTTCCAATGTTTTGAAGAAAACCGCCACCATTTTCTTCAAAACAAATGACGACCGACTTGACTATAGACTGACTTGACAAAAAAGTATTTATTCAATACAAATCACTTGACACTGGCAAGATTGTCTGTCGAATGACAGACAGGAGCCATAAACGGAGAGAAGAAGAAGAAGAGAAGAGATAAATAAATGAGTGACATTGTTTGGTGTCAGTTTTATTAAGCCCATCCCTAGACGCGTGAATATTAACAGACCACGTGACATACAATATTCACCGTGTTACTGCCAGTTACTGCAACACAGGTAAAACTAAACGATCACATTGTGCTGCACGTACAGCCTTTTAACTTTTAAACCTGCCTCAGAATCCGCAAGTAGAGAATTTGAAATGTTAGTACTCAGCTGTTTTCTATTGTTTGTTCTCTGTCTGGTTGTTATAATATACTACAAGTATCTATGTATGTACGTGCTAAGTATGTACCAAGTATTTATTAAACTCAAAGGATTTATATCATTTACCTATTCGTCTAAAAACACACACACATTAAAATTTCTTCTTAAAATAAATATTAATAATAGTATTTAATAATCACTAATATCTATTACCAATTAATTTAATAAATGTATCTAATCGAAATATAATATCGAGGTTTCAATACATAAAAACAAATAAATCTACTGCGGCGTGTGCCAGAGTCCGTTGGCCATTGTAGTTAGTTCCGCAGGACAACAAAATCATTCATTCGATTGCCATTGTCGTTCAGCGTTTCTTTAATTAACGACATTTAGACGACAATCTTGCCCAGTATCGGATTTATTCAGACTCGATTTATAATTACGGATGAACGAACCATCTTGCTTGTTTTGTAGCTTTTAATTATTGTCACCGGATCGACTTTCAAGCAGCGAAACTTTAATTAAAAACTATAATGACGATGACAAGGTATATAGAAATAGTTTATGTTCTTCAAAAAAATCTATCGAGGGTCTTACCCCAATACCCCAATAGCTTGGAACCCCAAACTAACCCTTTCAAGTGGAAAGGGTTAGTTCGGGGAAATACTATCACCATTCCTATTTATTTCTTTAGCCAAGCTTTGAATTTTTTTACATAAGTTTTTTAAGACGAAATAAATAATATTTTATAAAAATACAATTTATTTTAATAATAATATAATAAACAATATTTTATATTATATTCTATTCCCGTACCCACAAAAATATAGGTGGGTGGGTGCCTCTAAGTCGTTGAGCACTTGGCCACCATTCTGTAGCCTCCTTCGTCCATCTCCCGTTTTCCCTTCTTGCCAAGTGTCTTCTACTTCGAGTTCGCGATTCACACACCCAAAATCCCAAAAATAAGTAAAGTATATTTTTATTGAAGTAATAGTCTTCTAATTTATGGGTAAAATCGCAGGGTAGAACAGTCGTAATAATCAAAAACCAAATTTTTGTGAAAGAAAACCTAAAGGTACCAGTTTGACAAAATGAAATAAAACAGCCTCATGACTTTGAAAACCCAAGATACTTTGAGCTCGTCTAAGGGAGTGAGAGGTACGTCCGAATATACCTACATTATGCAGTAGGTAGTTATACAAACTACTTACTGCTTAATGTGGGTATGTTATAGGTACCATTTTACCATGTCATTTAATTTCACAAGAAACAGAATATTTGGTGTCAAATATGAAACTTTTACAAGCAATCAGATAAATCCATTTGGGGTACTAAAAATGTATAATGCGGTGTTTATTAATGCAGTACCAATCGAAAGTTGGAGCGCTAAGGCTCCCCCACTAGTAATAAACGGATTCAAATGGACCTTTTCACGATGCATAATTGATCAAATATTAAAAGAACTGCGGCTCACTCCCGCCATCTAAGATGACTTGTGGAAATATTTTCCATATAATAATCCTCGTTCGGCCTATTATATCGTTATATTTGCACGCACAACAGTAAAATAAAATACAGTGGAATTAAAATATTTTTATACTTTAAAAAGATTCTAAGAATTTACCTCTCTATATACGTAATGCGTACTAGAAAACAAACACAAGAAAGCTCAAAGAACAAATTCATAGGAATATGTTTAACTTATTTTTTAAAATAAGCTGCGTATAAAAATCATTCAAGCAAAATTACTTTGACCGAAAGATGTGCGGCGTCGGATTCTCAAGTGACCGTTAAATTATCACATGAACATTTCTAGATATTATCGTTTCTACTGAACCATAGTTGATAAAACGAGCAAGTGCAAATTGACTAAATGGTGAAATATGAAGAATTGCAAAAAATGCTGTGATTTAATCACTACAGAATGTTCCTGCTGAGTGAATATTATAAAATATGAAAGTACAAATTATAGTATTCCGTGTTAAATTCTAAGACAAAAACAAGATAGAGTGGAGTGGAGAGATTCCTGTCATGTTCCAGTTGAGTAAACGGACACAAAAAAATGGCCCGGCAGTAGTGGAATAAGTGACAGCGCGCGGTGTCTCATTCTGTAAATACGAGTAAGTATAATTAAATAATAAATGAATATTGGTAAACAATATGTAGCATAATGAGTCGTTCAAATCAAAATCAAATCAAAATGTTTATTCAGGAAAACAAATACAAGTAGGTAACTCAAAGTCAGGATCGATGACATCTGCAGAAGTGTAAAACTGTGTCGCAGATACCAACGCCCTCCTCCAGAGAAGTGAGATTATTAAACAATAGATTATGAGGTAAATACAAGGTAAACTAACTAAGCACATGAGAAGCACGTTGCTTGTTCAATAAATTTCCAGAAAAAGGGTTCTCGATTGTCGACTGATCCTCTGCCGGAAAATCGAGACAGTCGAATAGAATAGAATAGAATAGTATAGAATAGAATAGAATAGAATAGAATAGAATAGAATAGAATAGAATAGAATAGAATAGAATAGAATAGAATAGAATAGAATAGAATAGAATATAAATTTATTTGACAACAAACACACAGGAGTAGTATAAAGACAAGTAAGAATATAGGAGGTAGAAAATAATACAATTAAAGACACAGAAAATTGTACACAAAGAAGAAAAAGAACTAGTTATGTAAGAAAATATAAGCAGATAAAAAAAAAAAGTAAGTACATAAAACAGAAAACGTTCACATAAAACTGAAACACTTAAAATACAAATAAAAAGAACCTACTACCTACACTACACACCAAGTACCAAGGCTTTCCCTGTGCGAGTGCAGTCAAATGGGTTCAGTCTCAGCTTGATGCCCCTCTCCAACTGGGTTGGGGAGTAGCGCTGGTTTTCAGACTGAGCCTTGTTTTTAGGGTGACAATCACGGTGAATAGCACGTCTTACAACAAAGCGGTGGCAATGAGATTTGTTTTTAATAAGCAACGACTCAATTTACGACTTCTTTTTATATACCTAATTGACCCGCCGGGCATTTGTCGTTCGTTACGACATCAGACTCGACTCGCACACACCATGTTTTTTTTTATACAACTAGCTGATGGACCCACCTGATGTTAAGTGGTAACCATCACCTATAAAAAAGCATTGCCTCGTAAGTCACGCACGATAGGAACTTGCCTTACGATGCACTGCCCTACGTCCATCAACTTGAGGCATACAGATGTTAAGCCTCATGTGCTTTCAATTTCACTGGTAACCACCCAAGCAACATGGTCACGTGAATAATGACGTGAATTTTACGGCATCGAAAGACGTCGCATCACGTCATTTAAGACGTCAGTTTTGACGTGAGGATGTCACAAATTAGTGCGTCATTAATGACGTGATTAGCTTACGTGATTTTGACGTCAACGATGACGTCTAAAATGTCGTCGTATACGTCGTGACAATCACGTCATAAATGGCGTCAAATTTGTCGTGATTAACTAACGTGATTTTGACGTGAACTGTAACGTCTAAAATGTCGTCGTATTCATCGTGACAATCACGTCTTAAATTACGTCAATTTTGACGTCACCTGTAACGTCTTAATGTCGTCGTAGAGTGGCAAGATACGTCAGGTTTTTGCATCGGGTTTCCCGTCGGGTGCCCATATTCGGTAACCTGATCGAGGAACCCGATGCGAAACCTGACGTATGTTGCCGGCCGTATTCGTCTTCTCAAACAACCTTTTATTACGTCCTGAGTTTGGACTCATCTAAAAAACAAACACAATTAGTAGGTTAGTAGGACAATAAGTTTTAATAGGGTAAAATTACACAAAAAATGCTCACAACAAAATTCATGGATAATTCACTACATTTCCACACCTTAAAATACTTACTTATAATTAAACCAATTAAGTACATTCTACCACTCAAACTTCCAATTCTGTGTAGTTGCAGAAAATCCATCTGCAGGCATAGCACCTTTTAATTTGGTATGATGCGTTGTTGGAACTCTTAATTCTTCAGTATACAACGATGATTGTGATGACCCTAAAACACATAATAATTTTCTTTTAACTAAATAAAACCCAGCAGTCACATAATAATATTGTCTCGAACCCACACACTACAAAAGAATTCGAACATTTTTGCATGGAAGCTGCCATATCATTAGCCATAGGTTTGTGCATATTTTAACTCTTTTATTCTCTCAGATCTTCTATGTTTTGGGCAGGCAATGTGATAAAAAAGTCATATGAAGACAAAGACTTACCTCTCAATTTTATTGTGTAGGTGTAGTATTAACACTAACTAGTTCTTCAGTAGGCATGAACGGTTGTTATGGCACTAAAAACAAAATTATAATG
Organism: Chloroclysta siterata; assembly: GCA_932294275.1. Lineage (NCBI taxonomy): Eukaryota > Metazoa > Arthropoda > Insecta > Lepidoptera > Geometridae > Chloroclysta > Chloroclysta siterata. Next base: position 16,129,904 of record OW028588.1, read on the forward strand.
TTATTAGTAAACACCTCTATCAGATTGTAACTAAGCCAATATAAACATAATGAAAAAAAATATAGGTAGATAATACTTTACCTCTATGCGTAGGTGTGATACTTGTTGTATCACCATCAGTAGACAGAAATGGTTGGACTGAACCTTCAAAAAAAAAAGTAAAATAGTAATGTTTATTTTTAAAGTACTTATATCATTATAATTAAACGAAAGGACATGCAGGCATACTGTAGTTAAAAACTGTTAGTCAAGGCCTGTCACGTGCATTTTGTACACTAACAAAGTCTACGGACAAAATACTGGAATCATGTTGTGAAGATATTCCATTTTACAAAGATAAACTTAACCCAACAAATATTTACTGACCAACCTAAAATATTTTAAATGCCAGAATCTGGTGAACAATAACTATGTACCTAGGTACTAATAATTCGATCATACTTACTAGTCATCGTAAAAATTACGCCTCAATTGTATGATAGGCCATCTTCTGCTGGATGTTTGTTTTACTAAAAGTTTGTTATATAGAGCAGAAAACTTTGAATTGGGCCAGAAACTCTCTAACTTTCTTGGCGTAAGCCATACTGATGAGACTATGACCACGTTTACAGCAATCTCCTCATTCTTCGTTTCTTCTTCAGAATCCACGTACATACCTACTAACCCCTAGGAATTTAATGAAAACTTTTCACAAAATTATGTATTAATTACTGTTGTGATGCCCGATACCCGCCATAAAAACTGTCAAACAATAAACCGTACTTTTTTATTTTTTTCAACAGGCTATAGTCATAATTATGTATACCGCCTGGTCTTTCGTTGTATTCCTTCAGTAGGTAGTAAATAGTTTGGCTTTGCTTTCCAAACAGCATGCACGGCTAGAAAAAAAGCAGAATTGCACACCCCCGTGATAAATTATTTACTTTGTAATTTATTTATACCGGGTTTTGCGTGAATCGAACAAGGAATAATAATATTCCTGTAAACTTAAACCCCCTCAGAGATCAACCTATGTATTATTCTAGAACCTAAACTATCTTCATACCAAATTTCATCTAAATAAAATAAGTTACGGAGATACGTGGTAACAAACATTCACATTACCTTTCTCATTTATTACGTACGGTACGGTAGGGTACGGTACGGTACGGTACGGTACGGTACGGTACGGTACGGTACGGTACGGTACGGTACGGTACGGTACGGTACGGTACGGTACGGTACGGTACGGTACGGTACGGTACGGTACGGTACGGTTCGGTACGGTACGGTACGGTACGGTACGGTACGGTACGGTACGGTACGGTACGGTACGGTACGGTACGGTACGGTACGGTACGGTACGGTACGGTACGGTACGGTATAGTACGGTATAGTACAGTATAGTACAGTATAGTACAGTATAGTACAGTATAGTACAGTATAGTACAGTATAGTACAGTATAGTACAGTATAGTACAGTATAGTACAGTATAGTACAGTATAGTACAGTATAGTACAGTATAGTACAGTATAGTACAGTATAGTACAGTATTTACAGTATAGTACAGTACAGTACAGTATATTATAGTACTATAATATAATAAATGTGAAACATACAGTACATTATGGCGAATGACGATACACAGCGCAGGGTCACGTAATTTGGTGACGATATATAAGGCGTAAAACGATATCCAGCGCAGGGTCACGTCATTTGATGACGTTATTTAAGGCGAATGACGATACACAGCGCAGGGTCACGTCATTTGGTGACGTTATTTATGGTGAAAGACGATATCCAGCGCAGGGTCACGTCATTTGATTACGTTATTAAAGGCGAATGACGATACAGAGTGTAGGATCACGTCATTTGATGACGTCTTAAAAAATGAACGACGATGTATAGCTCCGAATCACGTTATTTGATGACGTCTTATAAAGCAAACGACGACATATAGCTCCGAAACACGTCATTTTATTACGTCATATAAAGCAAACGACGACATATAGCTCCGAATCACGTCATTTTATCACGTCATCTATAGCAAAGGACGTCATTGTTTCAAAGATGACGTCAGTTTGTCGTCATTTTTCACGTGATCATGTTGCTTGGGCACGCTCTTCGAACCGAAACACAGCAACGCTGCTTGGCAGCAAAAAAAGGCGCAGTTCTTCCCCGGACGAGCCCTTCACAAAGAGCTCTAATACGCTTAAAAATAACACTATATAACTCGTTTTGAATACTTCAAGTTTCTATACAATATCACAATGTAGCTAACGTACGCAGTGTGTAACATTTGCTTATGAAAAGGCTCTCATATACTCCCAAAGGAATCACAAATCATTTTTATCAAACGAAAATGTCAAATGGAAAATAGAGTGTCAGTTTTTTATTTGAAATACCCTGCGGACTAAAATAAATGCAGAGTGCCAACGGGTAAATCTTAGCATAATATAATATGTAGAAATTCGTACATAATTATCTATATTTTTAATTGATTTTTACTCGTCAAGATAACGCGGATATGTAATATAAGTTTCATTCACACATCGCCGCAAAGTTGCTTGCCTATAGGTATTCCATAGGTTGCATTTTGAAGAATGTGCTCAGGAACTTCACGACTTAATACCACCATCTCCTTTCCATCACAGGACAAGTAGACGTACGACGACGACGACGTACGACGTACCCATTCGCACTAAGCGATTTGCTTCTATTTACATTTATTATGCGAACTGCCCAGGAGTGGAACTCATTGCCGTCCTGTGTGGTGTCTTCTAGACCGTTCAGCTCCATCGTCGCTTACCATCAGGTGAAATTGTAGCCAAAGGACAGTCTATTAATTATATTTAAAAAAAACATGCAGCAGCAATTCAATCCCGCTATGGCCGGAGGCGGTACTTGCGCAGGCGGCATATTATGTGGATGGATGCGCCATAGCCGTGACGAACTACTAAGTCATATAAATCAAGTTTTCTTCTATAGGTAGCTGACGATGATGATTTGGAATACGATGGTGATGATAAGGTGAGGCGTAAGTAGTTGTTTTGATGGCTAGATGAATTTCACGCTGAGGTTTTAACAAGGAGGTGCGAGCGAGCGAGTGTTGGTGATAAAATATGAGTCGACAAAAACAGAATTAATTAATGAGGCAAGACTTAAATTAATAACATTCTCTGTTTGTGAATAAGTTAATTTCTCGTCTGTTTGCGACTAAGAGCACCGGTAGTCCGTTGGGAACGACCCCGCCGTCTGATCGCAATGTCGTGGGTTCGAATACGGTCGTGCACCAATGGATTTTTCTGTTCAAAAATTATATGCGTGCTGCGAGTGCTCTCTAACGGTGAAGAAAAATATCGTGAAGAAACCAGTTAGTATTCTAGGAGCGACGATGGGTTTTCAACCTGTCACGTGTGGAATACCAACTACTGCAAAATGTATTATTTGGACATACCCCTTAGACATCCTTAAATAATTTTTTGAGTTGGTTTTTAGTACTAAGAGGTCTGAGGGGGTCTACCGTGCCTGTGTATCAAAGCCGTGTAGCTGTTTCAGTTTCAATGTGTTCGTTGTATTATGGTTCTAAAGGTTCTAAAGTAAAGCCTTATGAAGAGCGTCCATTTCGTTCTCAAAAAAAAAACTTTCAACTTCGTGACACATGGATCTGTCGTACCAATAAGTATGTCAGTCTGTTACATTTTCAAGGTAAAGTCACAATCATATCACAGGTATGTAGCTTGCATTCTAAAGACGGACATCTTTTATCTTTTACTGAGCAGACATCACTTTTGCTGATCAAACAATAAATATGTGTTCTTGGTAGAAAACAAATCATTAACCTACGCAGCGGGCAAAGCCGGGCTGTGAAGCCGCTGCAATTTGTGTGAACCAACCTGAAACATAATATGAATCACGTCTACCCCCCACAATTAATTATTAGCAGAACGAGTATTAGCGAAATGGCGCGCAAAATGAATGTTAGTGGCTTTTGACAGCTCTTTTATTATTGGGTAAAATTAATACAATATTGAACAAGCTAGACTTTTCTAATGACCCATCTACTGCAGATGTGTGGCGTGTTTCTATTAGTAAGATAATAGCTAATCTTAAAGCTTTGGTTACAAATATTATTTATCTCGCCAGGAAAAATTAATCCTATAAACTGATATAATAAATACATAATTGTGTTAGATACATAAATATCATACTTATGAAATATCAACTATTAAGGATTTAAATTTTTTTTGGTCATGAAATATTTGATCGAGTGAGCGAAGCGAACGAAGATCTTAGTTTCAACTTGGGCGATTTGGCATTTTATGTATGTATGTATGTATGTATGTATGTATGTATGTATGTTTGTCTGGCGATAACTTTAGAACCGTTGATCCGATCTGCATGAAATTTGATATGTCGATAGCTTGTACTTGAGAAATTTACTGGTAAGTATATGAGTAAAATCAGATGAAGGGTTTTTGAGATATGGGTTTTTTAAGGGGGCAAAAATAAAAAAAGTTACATAAAAAAATCAAGTTACATGTCATATGAAAGGGCTTCGTTTGGACATTCCAAAACAATTTTTACTTTTTTTTTGGGACGCTCGGTTTTTGAGATAAAACAAAACAAGTTAAATTAAGATAACCAGCGATCCAAGAGCTCCCATCTCTAAGAGTTTCGTTGAAATCAAGGTTTTTCTACTGGTCGGCCAGTTACTTTGCTTTTTCTTAATTTTTTTTCTTGAAATAAATTAAGAAGGTACTCAGTTCTCATAAAATGGTGACGACGACCAGGTCTGATGATGGAGCCAAGGTCTGTTCAACGGAACTCTTCAATAAATAGGCCAATAGAGTTGAAACTTGGTTACCATACCAAGTTAGTAGGCGGTAGTCAGAAAAAAGTCCAAAGATAATGTTTGGACTTGCCTCTGACTACTACCTGCTCAAAGTTTTGATGCGTTCCTCGGGTCGCATCACGAGATTTCAGTTCGGGGCGAACTACTAGTACATAGGTATATCTAGGAAGGGAAGCCCGCGTGAGTCTTACTCGCACTTGCCCGTTTTTCTCTGGGGGCTCATAGATAAAAAAACAGAAACAACTTGTATGCGCGCGTAGCCGCATAACGGTAAACCAGAGGAGACGGGCGCGGGGCGCGACGCGAGAGGCACTGCCGCCTCCCCTCCCCCGCGCACACGCAGCCAGCCCGAGACAGAACCCAAATTCCATCGACGCGACAACACGTACAAATATTGTATCGCGCTCCCTACAAATCTGTTATTACCTACCTATGTTCATTAAAACTACAAAAACCACAAGAAGTCTTTCCATTACAAGACATATTGGCGACCGTGACTAATAAAACTACAACCAGTACCCCAAGTATGAGATTTGCTTACGATATTTCGTTTTTCGTTTGACGTTTTTGTTCCGTGTTCATTGCGAGTTTTGTATGAAGACGCGATAGAGATACCGATACGGAACCCGCAATGAACACGGAACTAAAACGAATCGTTTTTGCTGCGTGCTCATTGCGGGTTTTGTAAAGTTCCGTATCGGTATCAATATCGCGTCTTCATACAAAACCCGCAATAAAGACGGAACAAAAACGTAAAACGAAAAACGAAATATCGTAAGCAAATCTCATACTTGGGGTACTGGATCAAGGAGACGGTGTCGGACGGCAATCTACTACGTCGAATCATTGGGACATCTACCCGTGGATGAAAAAAAAACCCAGAGCGTCGTCGGCCGGTCACAAAGAAAGTAAGCCTTCCTTTTGCTTTCCAATCTTATCCTTCCCAACTTCTATTTTTGTGCATTGCCTAGCTGCTTCGAAGCTGTTTGAGGAGGTATCTTGCTATACGCGTACCATCCTCACCTTATTTAGTGCCAGCAAAAATAGTAATCCATCTTCATTTCATATTCATTTTATTCAAAAATTCATTTGTTGCAAAAGTTAAATAATTACAATCAAAGTAAGTTAATTGATCGAGTGAGCGAAGCGAACGAAGATTTAGTTTCAACTTGGGCGATTTGGCATTTTATGTATGTATGTATGTATGTATGTATGTATGTTTGTCTGGCGATAACTTTAGAACCGTTGATTCGATCTCCATGAAATTTGATAAGACGACAGCTTGTACTTGAGAAATTTACTGGTAAGTATATGAGTAAAATCGGATGAAGGGTTTTTGAGATATGGGGTTTCTTAAGGGGGCAAAAATAAAAAGAGTTACATAAAAAAATCAAGTTACATGTCATATGAAAGGGCTTTGTTTGGACATCCCAAAACAATTTTTACTTTTTTTTTGTAACGCTCGGTTTTTGAGATAAAATAATAAAAGTTAAATTAAGATAACCAGCGATCCAAGAGCTCCCATCTCTAAGAGTTTCGTTGACATCAAGGTTTTTCTACTGGTCGATCAGTTCCTTTGATTTTTCTTAATTTTTTTTCTTGAAATAAATTAAGGAGGTACTCAGTTCTCATAAAATGGTGACGACGACCAGGTCTGATGATGGAGCCAAGGTCTGTTCAACGGAACTCTTCAATAAATAGGCCAATAGAGTTGAAACTTGGTAACCATACCAAGTTAGTAGGCGGTAGTCAGAAAAAAGTCCAAAGATAATATTTGGACTTGCCTCTGACTACTACGTACTCAAAGTTTTGATGCGTTCGTCGGGTCGCATCACGAGATCTCAGTTCGGGGCGAACTACTAGTAATAAGTTAAAAACAATCCATTTGATTAAAAATAAATAAAAACCGTAGGTAGGTTAAATTCAAAGAAACCCAATTTATGCTTTTGTCATAACGGTTTTTTTTTTTTTTTCAACGCCTTTTTGCCGACCAATTTCAGTTCCTTTGGGGGTCGAATCCTCGCGCCTAGCCGCGCTGCGCTGCTTCCTGCGAGCGCAGGCGTAGCCGGCGTCACAGGCGGGTTCCGTTGCAGCGCGCAGCCTAGACGTGCTCTGCGTACGTTGCTCGTGCTGTTGGCGGGCTCGGCCGCAGCTGTGGTTTGGACTGGAGACAACTGGATCGTGTATAGGTTAGAGTGCACAACATACCTGTAAACTATTAGTTTGTGTAGGTTATAAAACATTAAAAAAAACATGATGGCTGATAGTGAGGCTAAAGTAAGGTCAAAAAGCCCTATTCCTATTTTAACAGTCGAGTCAATGGATAAGGCTGATCCTAAACAACATTTAAAAACATTGTCTCGTAAACGAGGAGGAATAAGAAGTAGAATAACAATATTTAAAAACTTTTTAGGTAAATACCAATCTGATAAATCTCCTGATCTTGCAAGTTTAGCTTCTAAAGAATTATCAATAAGATTAACTCAGTTTCAAGAATTAATGTCAAATTTGATAACATACAAACTGAAATTGAGGAATTTTCAGAAAATGTAGATGAGCAGATTTCAGAGCGGGAAGTTACCGAAAGTGAGTTTTTTTCGCTAATTGCTTTAGCCCCAGAATTATTAGATGCATTTTCATCCAAACAAAAAAGTTCAGATCATGGATCGGTGAAGTCAAGTTGTTGTCATGCTGCAAGTAGTTCTGTAAAACTGCCAACAATTAATTTGCCCACTTTTGATGGCAATTACTTAAAATGGTTGGAATTTCGAGACACTTTTGATTCTCTTATCAATGACAATGACTCAATAGCACCGATCAATAAATTTCACTATTTAAGAAATTCTTTAATAGGTAGTGCAGGTATCGTTATCAAATCCATAGAGTTTACTGCGAGAAATTACGATTTTGCATGGAAGGCTTTATGTGATAGGTACAATAACAAAAACATTTTAATAAATAACCATTTGAACGCGTTGGTGAGCCTCACCCCTATTCAGAAGGAATCATTTCGGGCTTTGAGGTATTTGAGTGATCAGGTTCATAAGAATTTAAACGCGCTCAATACTCTGGAGGTTCCTACTACTGGATGGGATCCATTAGTTATTTTTTTGGTCTCAGCAAAGTTAGATCCTAAGACTAGTAGCAAATGGGAGGATCACAAAGGGCGCTTATCGCACTTACCTACACTTACAGAATTTAAGGAGTTTATTGAAAATCGTGCTAATGTGTTAGAAACAACCAACTTTAGTCAGAGTAATAATTATGATCACAATAAAAATAATAATAATAATTCGTACAAAAATAATAACAATAATAATTCGTCTTACAAAAATAATAGCAAACCAAATGTCAAGTCATTTTCTGTCTTGGAGGGTTCTCACAAGGGTACATGTTTGATCTGCAATAAAATAAACCATTATATACATCAATGTTCCAAGTTCAAAGTTATGAGCGTAGGCGATAGACTTGCTGAGGTTGCTAAAAACAATTTGTGTTCAAATTGCTTGCGGAGTGGTCACAACAGTGTGGATTGCACGTTGAAAGGTTTGTGCCGCATCTGCAGAGAAAAACATAACACGCTTTTACATAAAAATAATACGGTCAGTAACATAGCTACAGATATTAACGAGTCTTCGTCTTGTAACGTTCCGGTGAGCTTATCAGCTGTTTCTCCAGGCCAAGTCCTACTATGTACGGCACAAGTAGAAGTCATAAATAAACAAAATAATTGTACTTACCTCGCCCGTGCGTTGTTGGATACTGGTAGCCAGTCGTCTTTTATCACCGAAAATCTGAAACAAAAAATAGGATTAGTAACTGAAAAAATAAATGCATTTAATGTGTCTGGTATTAATAACGTTGTGTGTAGGGTATCTGAAAGATGTAATATCATGTTAAAATCACGAAACGGCTCGTTCAATGAGAATGTGAGTTGTTTAGTTATACCTAAAATTACAGGTACCATACCTAACGTTGAGGTCGATGTACAGCGATTACGTTTGCCAGATAACATTGTTCTCGCTGATCCTTTGTTCTTTGAGCCTTCTGAAATAGATATTTTGTTAGGTGCAGATCATTTCTTTGACATTATTGGCTCTAATAAAATAAGATTAGGTCCAAATAAACCTATTTTACAAGAAAGCTTGTTAGGGTGGCTAGTAGCTGGTTTTACCGGGGAACCCTTTATTAATTTTAATAAAACAATTAAATGCAACTTTGTGCAAAATGAATCAAAAATATCACTTCAAGATATCCATGATTCTATTAAAAAATTCTGGGAGGTCGAAGAATTGCCCTCAGACATAAATACCTACTCATCAGATGAGCAATTTTGTGAATCTCACTTTAAAAAAAATACTCGTCGCTTACCTGATGGTCGATTTTCTGTCATGATGCCGCTGAAGGAGGATCCTGAGCAGGCACTTGGCAACTCATTCCCTATTGCAATGAGACGTTTCATAAATCTAGAAAGAAAATTAAATAAAAATGAAAATATTAAAATTCAATATAGTAATTTTATAAAAGAATATGGCGATTTAGGACATTTAAATGAAATTACTAAACCAGACTTTGGATTTTACTTACCCCATCACTGTGTAATTCGGGAACAGCGGGAAACAACGAAACTGAGGGTGGTTTTTGTCGCCTCACCCAAAACAAGCTCGGGTAAATCACTGAATGATCTACAAGCCCTAGGCCCAGTGGTACAAAGCGACTTAATTTCAATTCTACTTCGTTTTAGAGTCCATAAATACGTTTTAACGGCAGATATAAATAAATTCTACAGGCAAGTCGCCTTAGATGAGTCACAGCGCCATCTACAACTTGTACTATGGAGGGATAAAATGGATCAACCCGTCAAAATACAACAACTTCAAACTTTGACCTACGGCATGGCTTCAGCTCCCTTTTTGAGCACTCGATGTCTAGCGCAACTTTCTGAGGAATGTCAAGATCCTATTATTGCTGACGTCATAAAAAATGATATGTATATCGACGATTTAAATACAGGGACTTCTAACGAAAACGAGCTAAAACACATTTATTTAAATGTCACCAAGGTACTTGAGTCTGCTTGTTTTCCCCTACGAAAATTTCGCACAAATTGCCCTAACATTTTAGATAATCAACCAGAGTCATCAACCTGCGTTGACTTTCACGATGAAGCTACTGTCCTAGGTTTGAAGTGGTCACCCATAGCGGACCAACTTCATTTTCCGAGTGGTATCGAAACCACGCCTAAGGTTACTAAAAGAACTATTATTTCTACGACTTGTAAACTTTTCGACCCATTGGGGTTAGTCAGCTGTTGCATAATAAAACCTAAAATTCTACTCCAACATTTATGGAGTGCCAAGTTAGATTGGGATGATCCAGTACCAGATCAATTTGTAAAAAAATGGTGTATTTTCATACAAAACCTTCACCACTTATCGGACATTGTCATACCTCGATGTGTAGTAGGTGACAGCCTTGAAGTCCAGTCCATTACGTTGCATTGCTTCGTCGATGCTTCTCAACAAGCCTACGGGGCGTGTATATACATGCATTCCCACGATGCAAAACAAACCATAATAGTAAGGCTTCTATGCGCCAAATCTAGGGTCGCGCCTATTAAAACTCTCACTATCCCTCGGTTAGAGTTAACTGCGGCTATGCTAGGAGCTCAACTTACTGTCAAGGTTTTGCAGTCGATACCCTACAAGGTGACCCAAAAGTACATGTGGACCGATTCCACTGTTGTATTAGGTTGGTTAAAATCACAAAACGAAACACTTCAAACGTTTGTTCGTAACCGGGTTAATAAAATAAATGAGTTAACGAAAGATTGTGTATGGAAACATGTTCCAACCGATCACAACCCTGCAGACCTAGCTTCTAGGGGCATCGACCCACAGCATCTGCAGGCGTCTTCTTTGTGGTGGGAAGGACCTTCATTTTTGAAGGAATGCCAGTCTTCATGGCCTGTTCAACCGCACACTACGCCTACGAACTTACCTGAAATCAAAAATTTATTATGCAATGATGAAATAGACAATGACAATAATAATAAATCAATAATCGAATTTAATAAATACTCTAGTTATAACAAGTTGAAGAGAAGTTATGCCTATGTTTTACGCTTCATAAATAACTGTAAATCGAATATCACAAAACTTACCGGTCCGTTACAAGCTGAAGAACTTGATCGATCTTCAACTTTTTTATTAAAATGTAGCCAAGAAGAGTCTTTCGCTAAAGATATAAAACAAATTAAAATCGGTAAAGACCTTCATTATAAAAGTAAATTACTGCCTCTCAATTCATTCTTGGATCCTAAGGGATTGGTAAGAGTGGGAGGCAGGCTATCTCAATCTGATTGTCACTACGACAAAAAGCACCCTATCCTACTCGATGCTAAGCATCACTTAACTAAACTGATAATGACATCTGAACACTTACGTTTGTTTCACGCAGGTCCTCAGCTACTTCTAGCGTCTGTTCGTGAGAAGTTCTGGCCGCTAGGTGGCAGAAATTTAGCTCGCGCCGTTAGTAAAAAGTGCGTAGTCTGCTCACGAATGCGCGGTCAGGTTCTACAGCCTAAAATGGGAGACTTGCCTAATGTGAGAGTCACTCCAAACTTTCCTTTCAATTCATGCGGAATCGACTTTGCTGGACCATTTATGATTTCCTCTAAAAAGGGGCGAGGTAATCGTGTAACAAAAGCCTATCTATGCGTATTCGTTTGTCTTGCCACTAAGGCCTTACATTTAGAGGTTATTAGTGACCTTACCACTGAAGCCTTCTTATCGTGCCTACGTAGGTTCGTATCGCGTCGGGGTAGGCCCTGTGTGATCTATTGCGATAACGGTAAGAACTTTGTAGGCGCTAACAATGAGTTAGGTAGAATTATACGATCCAGTCGTCAACCAGTCTCAGATTACGCTGCTAATGAGGAAATTAAATTCATGTTTTCCCCTGCCTATTCACCCCATTTTGGTGGAATATGGGAGGCAGGTGTCAAATCAGCCAAATATCATTTAAAACGTATAGCGGGCAATGCCGCCTTAACTTTTGAGGAGTTAGCAACGCTCTTCACACAAATAGAAGCCATCCTCAATTCCCGTCCTATGTCTCCCCTCTCTTCAGACCCTACTGATCTCAGTCCCTTGACTCCCGGGCATTTCTTGATCGGCCGACCGCTGACGTCGGTACCCACACAGCCTAGCAGCTCAGCGAGACCGACCAGGTACCAGCGCATCGAGCAGCTTCGTCGACAATTCTGGGAGAGATGGCGGAGAGAGTATATGGCCGAGCTTCAAAACAAACAGAAATGGAGAACCGAGAAAACACCAATTCAGGTCGGAGACCTGGTCCTTCTTAAAGAAGACAACCTGGCGCCACTTCACTGGAGGATGGGACGCGTCAGCGTGCTCCACGAAGGGCGAGACGGAGTATGCCGGGTCGCTGACGTGCTCACGACCAGAGGAGCGGTGAGGCGGGCGGTCGGCCGTATGTGCCTAATACCAATAGAGCCTGTGCCCCCTGAACAAATTGGAAACTAACTTCCAACGCCGCGGAGGATGTATGCGCGCGTAGCCGCATAACGGTAAACCAGAGGAGACGGGCGCGGGGCGCGACGCGAGAGGCACTGCCGCCTCCCCTCCCCCGCGCACACGCAGCCAGCCCGAGACAGAACCCAAATTCCATCGACGCGACAACACGTACAAATATTGTATCGCGCTCCCTACAAATCTGTTATTACCTACCTATGTTCATTAAAACTACAAAAACCACAAGAAGTCTTTCCATTACAAGACAAACTTCATGACTTTGATCCCCAGGCGCGGTAGATATCCCCTCAGAATCAGATCGTAGATGTATGGAAAAAACGAAGCAACGTTGAGAACTGAAATCGAGAAAAGTGATATAGAAACTAATTTGGCGTTCAACTTAAGGGGGCATCTATAGGCTCTCCTTAGTGAGAGCACTGGTGGTCTAGTGGTAGCGGCCCCGCCTTCCGATCCTAAGGTCGTGGGTTCGAAACCGGTCGTGCACCGATGAGTTTTTCTGTTCAAAAATCTATATGCACAATGCCAGTATTCTCAAACGGTGAAGGAAAACATCGTGAAGAAACCGGCATGTCGTGGAACCTAAAAAGTTCTATAACATGTGTCAAGTGCTTGAAAGGAGCCTCTTGAGGCGCAATTAAAAATCCTTTCACCACACTGTTTCGAAAGAAACTAGGGACACGACAAGAGAGAAGTGAGATGTCCTCACCCTCAGTTTCACGTGATATTTTTCAAAATGAGTATTTTTCATGAGGTTCCCACCCCCTCGAAATACAAACTCCTTGTGAAAATAAATCCTCGAGATTTGATTGGTCGACATTAGAATGAAAACTGTTTTGTGTTCTCTTTTAATTAATTTAACTTTCCTTATTATATCGAGGGCCATTATTGAATCACTCGCGTCGCTCAAGCGTTTAAGGGAGCGGCGGCTCCGTTCCAATAATGGCCCTCGATATAATAAGGAAAGTTAAATTAATTAAAATAAAACACAAAACAGTTTTCATTCTAATATCGACCAATCAAATCTCGAGGATTTATTTGCACAAGGAGTTTGTATTTCGAGTATTCTTTGTATTAAGGAATTTGTATTATATTATAGCATTGAAATTATTTGAGATGGAGGTCGAATGGTGTGTTCTAAATTCAAACACCAAAATAATGATTGAAAGTGCTTTTTATTCATTGTTTTCAGTGTATAAAATAAGCTTTTTAGAGCGACGCGAGTGATTCATGGCCCCCAATAAATCCGCTTTATTCAAGAGTTGCATAATATACTTTATACCATGACTAGACTAGAAAATAGACATTAAATAAAAAAGGAAGGTTAAATAAATTAAAATAGAACACAAAATCTTTTTTTTTAATGTCGACCAATCAAATCTCAAGGAGTCATTTGCACAAGGAGTTTCTATGTCGAGTATTCTTTGCATAAGGAATTTGTATCGAGTATTTTTTGCGTAAGGAGGTTGTATAGCATTGAGATGGAGGTCGAATGTATTCGAGTGTTCTAAATTCAAGCAGTGCTTTCAGTAAAAAAAATAAGCTTTTTGGAGGGGGAATGGTATAAAATAATAATTGTTTTATGCAGCCGTTCACAACAATAATTGTCTATTCGTTTCATACAGCAAGTCGAAGAACGCCATCCTGTCGCTGAAAGGCCTACTAATCAGAGAGAGCTCTTCGGCTATCACCATGCAGTACAGTGGAGAGGTCTCGGTGACTGGTTTCCATTCCACGTCCAGCAAGTCAGTTTTCTGAGGAGTGGGATCTCTGAGGAATAAATAAAAAAAGCTGTCAGACGTAGAAAGGGCGTAAAAAGGAAAGATATTTACAAAACAGTTGATATTATAAATATGTACCTACGTGCTTAGGATATTGTATATATACATACATACGTAGAGATTCAAAAAAAAAGTGCGGAAATCAGTTAATTTTCACGTAAACTAAGTGAACGAAGATCTTAGTGGCAACTTGGGTGATTTGGCATTGTATGTACCTATGTATGAATATACCTCTATGTATGTTATTCGAGCATATATTTAGAACCGTTGGTTTACATTTGCAGGTAGGTAAGATGTAAGTTTAATCGGGTAAGTAAATGGTTGTTTAGATGTGAGGTAAGAGGTTAATACGGCGAAAACAGTAAAATTAAAACAACCCATGATTCGTGAGCTCTTAGAATTTCCTTGAGTTTGTAGTTTTGTTACTGGTCAGGAAGTTCCTTTGCTTTTTAATACACATTTTTTTAAAATAAATAAGTAGTAATTCATTGATCACAGCGAGCTGCTTTAATGACGAAACCAAAATCTGTTTAACTAGAGTTGATAGTCGGAGATCTCAGAGCAAACCACTAAAATTAATAGTAGCGCTCATGGACTTGCAAGCTGTCACGTTTATACAATACAAACTTCTGCGATATGCACTATGCTCTAAATCAAACATTTAAAAAGCTTAAATAAACTCCATCAAACCGTATTGTTTTGTTTTGACATAATAGACTCGAATGGAATAACAATGGAAACAAATGTCTATGTTTCCTAGCTAGGTGTTAGCTACTAGCTCAATACTGACATCTTTTAAAATATTTGTATTTTTTCCACAATTTTTACAAACAGAAATATACGAACCCGTATTTTATGAAATTAGTCCACATAGCAGTCATTTTGTCAATCACAAGTTGATCTTGCGGTGTCGGCTCCTCGGCCATGTACTCCATATCGAACAAGTAGCCGATCTCATCCGCATGTAACGCTCCGCCGCCGACTACACTCTCTCTGTACTTCACGAAATTCCTTTCTCCATCATAAGCGAACTTAAAAAAGTACACACTTTTTGCATTACTCTTCAAATATATATCCACAGATTGGTGAGTTGGGTAAACAAAACTCAAATCTGAAGTTAAATCTATCATCCCTCGTAATGTTTCGTCTCCTATTTCATGGTCTCCAAAGTAAAAGCTTTTAACTTCACTGGCTCCAGTAAAGTTCTCGTGGTGAGTGTCAAACACCGTGCTCAGAATCATATCAGTTAAGCTCGGATCGTTGGTACCTGTCAATGATAAAGCGTAGGCCTCGTCATCTGTAATTCCGACCATTATTGATATGTTTTCGACGTGATGTACGGCTGAACTCACTGTTTCCGTCAAAAAAGCTTCAACTCCCTCAAATTCTTTCTCTACACATGGTCCAGTAGCGATATCTAAGCTAGTTGATGCCTGGATCAAGTCTCGTGGAGGAACGTTTGCAAGAAATGCAATAGCATCGATGTTATCATCCGTTACGTAACCCAGATTTCTGGCGAGGATTATGGCATAACTAGTTTCGGGTTCGCTAAAAGATAACATCATTGAAGTCCCGCTCTGGAGGATGGCGTTATGGAACAATATTTCACTATTTGATTTCCGTATCATGTGAAAATCTGCAACCATTGCCCCTGCACTGTTGCCTCCAATAGTAATTTTATTTGAATCTCCTCCGAATGACTCGATATGTTCCTGCACCCACCGTAGAGCTAGGAGTGTATCTTTGAGCCCCTGATTTCCTGGTACTTCTGGTATATCGAGGCACATGAAGCCGTAAGGACCGAGCCGATAGTTGATTGTGACAAGAATCACGTCGTGTCTGGTAAGAAATTTAGGTCCGTACATAAATTTCCCGTAAAATCCGATTTGGAATCCTCCTCCGTATATCCACACAAAGACTGGAAGACGGCTGTTGGTATTGGCTGATGAAGGAGTGAAGACGTTGAGGCGAAGACAGTCAATGTCACCAACAAATGTGTGGTTGAACTCCTCAATCTGAGGGCAGATGGAGGAATCGTCATTGGCTTCAAATACGGTATCAAAGCCAGAATGCGGGATTGATGCCTGAAAACAGAGAAAAAGCTTTAACAGACATTCCATTACGCATATGAGTATCACGAAAATGAGCCATAAAACCAACTAATAGTATAAACTAATAGAGGCTAACCCCGAACTGAGATATCGTGATGTCCACTCCAGTCTTATATCGATACCAAACACAATACTTGGCCTCTACTACCCACTACATACTTGGTAACCAAGTTAATGCTCAATTGGCTTATTTGTTGAAGAGTTCCGATGAACAGATCTTGGCTTCACCATCCGACCAGCTTAGGGCGAACCACTTGTTTTAGTGCAGCGCAGCTTAGTACATTACCTAATACATTTTTTATGTGAAATACGTTGTGTAAATAGTAATCGAATACTTTTATTTTCTGTCTGTGTTTTGAATTTTGTATGCTAGAAACAAACACTTACCCCAAAAGGATTGGAATCGCTCACACTAGCATAAGGTATCCCCATAAACTCATTAGTATTCCCATCTGCCGACCTCACCCCTCTTATGGTTCCTAGAGCAGTTTCAACAACAGGTTCTTGGGTAAAAACATTGTTTATCAAAATAAACGCAGTGAATAATCTAAATAGAATATCCATTTCAAACGTATTTTTCGAACTAAACTGAAAGATATACCTACGTAATGTAAATGCTATCATAAAAAATAAAGTTACCTTATCATAATGATAAATGGATTCGGATCATCATTATTTAGGTATTTTCAGTTATCATGACCAGTTTATAATTTTGATAATCAGATAAGATTTGACTTGTCGTGGTGGTCGTTGCTTAATTATTTATTAGGTGGGGTTTCGTATGTTTCGTATTAAATGAACACAGTACTACTGAATAGAATGAATACTGTGTTCATTTAATCTTGTGACTTTATAAAGAATTCAGAAGTGACGGTGGAAAACCCGTGATTATAAAGCAACTTATTTCTTTTAAAATAAAACAATAAGTACAGCTAATAACAACACATGTTAACATAAAACAGAAGACTTTTTATTAACAAATTTAATACAAATCGAGAGTACCTTTTTTTGTGGAGCTCTCGGAGAAGGGCTCGTCCGGGGTAGTATTACCACCATGATTCGTTTATTATGATTTTACCGCTAAGCAGCGTTGCTGTGTTTTGGTTCGACGGGCCGGTGGGATTACACTGGATGCCTCAAGAACACTATGGACGTAGGGCAGTACATAATACGGCACGTACATATCGTGCACGACTTGCAAGGCATTACTTTGGGCATATCAGCAAACTTTGTCATTTCGTATCGATACGTTCTGTATTTAGTTAGACACGGCAGTATGTTAGCGAAGTTCGAAAAAGTAATAAGTGACGCACTATAATTATGTAAATAGGTATACAAGGTGTTCCTATAATTGTGTATATGTATAAACTTCAGGGAGCTAAAGTACCCATCAATATGAATAACTTTTTCTAAGGAACCAACACTGTGACTGTACATTTTAGCCAGGTAGGTATTGAACTTTTGTATGAAACAGCGGTTTTTTTTTTCGTGTTCACAGTGTTGGATCCTTAGAAAAAGTTATTCATATTGATGGGTACTTTAGCCCCCTGAAGTTTATATACACAATTATTGGAACACCTTGTATAAAAGTTTGCATAGGTACGGAAACTAGTAAAGCAAACTTGTTTCAACTTTAGGGTAAAAAAACCTCAAAATTAAATTTTTGTTGAACAAACTGTGTGCAATGTGCATACAATTTGGTTGACTGTGATTTTGCATAGATAAGTTCAGTGTTTTTATGTTGTGTTAATGCTCGAAAGGAGCCTCCTTTAAGGCGCATTTAAAATCCGTTTACCAATCTGTTTGAAAAAGAAACTAGTGATATTACAAGAAGAAGAAGCTTTTTGAATGAACTATCAAGATCATTGTCTTTTGTCATGATTTTTACAGATTAAGATAAGTATTACTGATATCCATAAAAAATATATTTATCTATAAAGTATTTTATTTGAAACTACACCTAATTCTAAAATATCAGATGCTAAATTCATTAGGTACCTACATAATATATATCCAGTGATTAACTTTATCAAAAAGTAATTCATTATGATTTATCATTTCCATCTCAAAATTAAATACCTACATACACGTCATAGACGTAAATAAAAATATGCCGGTTTTATATAGCAGTAGGCAGAGACCTCAAAATTCTACCTGCTACGATACTGACATGAAATACTTATAAATTTTTTCAACATTGTAGGATAATCTAATCTATTTCATAATATTCATGCCCTTAACCCGCGCTTCGGTGCCCCGTACCTCACCGCGTTGCCCGCTGCGCTGAGTGAGAACGCGCCTTGCCCCGTGCGTTCGCTTTAATTTTGAAAGCGAACTAAAGTTTTTAAATTCGTAATATCTTTTGAATGGAATGTCCGATTTAAAAAAATTGAAGGAGTAATCTACAGGTATTAAAACCGTTTTGAATACGAAATGATTTATTTGGATAAGGATTAATATAACGGTATGGATAATATGGTTTGATTTTGGTCGGTATTTCTATTAACTTTTAAAATATAAAAAAAGAAGTTATAGTAACATAACTACAATAGTTAGACAAATGGTGTTACTAAGTTTTTTGTAGATATTAATGAGTTCTTTAATATTGTAAATTTTTTTTGTTCTATCGTCAATAGTTTCCGCAGCGCATGCGATGAAAGACATTTTATGGCCAATTTTTTTAAACCTTGGGTTACATTATTGAAGTTTTAGTCCCCTAGTATCAGTAGTCCGATGATTTAGTCCTATGATAAGTCTGATGAGACTTTTTTAAGGATAGGGATAATTGTTTCGAGTAATAAATATAGCCTATGTTACTCAGGGGTAGGTAATGTAGCATTCTAATGGTGAAATAATTTTTGATATCGGCTCAGTAGTTTTTGAGCCTATTCGTTACATACAAAAATACAAACATACAAATCTTTCCTCTTTATAATATTAGTGTAGATTTATATTCACCTAGTAATTTTCTCTGAGGGCTTATTACGAGTTTAGTGCCGATCGTCGATCGTTACGATACACCGAATTTTCTATGAAAATAAATCAACGGCATCTAGCGTATTCTTTGAGAACCCGTTTTTTTTTCATAGAAAATTCGGTGTATCGTAACGATCGACGATCGGCACTCGATCGTTACGATACACTGAATTTTCTATGAAAATAAATCAACGTCACCTAGCGTATTCTTTGAGAACCCGTTTTTTTTTCATAGAAAAGTCGGTGTATCGTAACGATCGACGATCGGCACTCGTACGGCACTAAACTCGTAATAAGCCCTCTGTTCTATGTTTTGTCTAACGTGTGTGTTAAATTAACGTACCTATTTCATTTCATTGAATTCCACTTCAATTTAAATTTGTGTTTTTAAAATACAAATAAGTAAGGTCAAGACATTTTAAGGCGTACTTTAAAATTAGCAATTTTACCCCATTTTTGGGTAGAAGATACAAAATTTTTTAAGAAGATTTGGCAAACTAAGGCATAAAATGACCGCGAATAACCTAAACAAGATACAATAATATCCTACTCCTTCCACATTAGGTTACTTACCTACGCACTTTTGTCAGAGAAAGTACAGAATACTTATGTCCGATTCCTGTGCAAATACAAATTAAGATGTATCTGACGAAGTTCTTACAGGGATGCTTGTACTTAATTTTCTAGAATAGGTACAGGCTATCGCAAGATCGGATCACAACTATCTGTAAAGTTTTTTGCGATACAATAGACGCGCCTGACCAGCTTAATGACTCACTTCTACTTTTTGTCCCTAATAAATTTCGTGCGTAAAAAAGCTTAATTCAAGTAATATATTCGGGCTATGCATTAAATTAGTTTTAGTTGAGATACTCCTTGGATTTAACTGATAAGAAGGTGGCAAAGTGTCAATACTCCATCGCGTATTGTTCTTTCTATCGTCATTTTTGTATCATCTGCCGTTGATTATCGGTTGTAGGATTATAATAAGTATATATCTAGAGGGTAAGTGAAATATGTAAACAATATTATAATCAAATAGGTATCTATTTTAATGTCTGAAGATTGCTAACATCAGCAAAGCCGAAAGCAAAGTCAACAAACTCGCAAAGTTGGCCGTTCCTTTGCCGGGAACAGAATCTTCAGCATCGAATGGGTCGTCATAGGTCTTCTGGTAATCCTCATTGTGCTTGTAGAAGAGGTCTAGGAATGCCATTCGTCTGTTAAAAGGCCTCCGCACCATAGATAGTTCGGAGTCGATCTTGAGGAAGTGGTAGGTATCGTTTGTTAAGGGGGTCCAATTTAGAGGAAGTAAGTCGGTAGAGCTCGGGGTTGGCTCTCTGAAATACAACATAAAAGATATAAAATAATAATAAAATGTAAAGCTATTTTATACAGAGTCTGGTCTTTATTGTTAAGTTTTACTTGGGAACTAGATGATCATATAATTAGCAACAATAATATTTCCAAGCATTAAGCTTTCCCGTATAATATTAGTAGTTAGGTTACATTAGAGCCAGAAAAGTACCGTGCAAAATAGCACCTAAATATAAGCACTACTGAATGCCCTTGGTCATTCAAGATAACTATGTGAATAGTACATATTAAAAATACTCACCCGTATTTTACAAAGTTAGTCCACATAGTCGTCATCCTATCAATAATCAGCTGGTCTCCTGCAGAAACTTCACCGGGTAGACGAGATTGCTCAAACAGATAGGCCATTTCGTCAGCATGCGCCGCCTTCCCTATAGGCACGTTGTTCTGATCCAGGTGTACATTCCTTTCTCCAGAGTAAGCAAACATGTAGTAGAATATATTACCAGCATCGCTAATAAGGTATTTCTTGATACTCCTTTGCATCGGGTGGTTGTACACAAAGTCGGAATCAAAGTTGATTATTGGCCACACCACGTCTTCACTAGGAGTACTATCACCTAAGTAGAAGCGACGCACATAATCCACCATCTTTTCAAATCTATCATCCTCGACAGTTAAAGTATTGTTAAAATCAAAAGTATGACCCAAACGTTCTGTGAAAATGTCCAAGTTTTGATAGTATTCAGGGGCCTGATTGATATGGTATCCCATCCTTTCGTACTCACTGATACCGAGCAGAATAGGTATGTCTTTAACTTTCGGTAGAGGTTCATTTATCCAACTACGAGATATGAACGGATTCACATCACTGAATTCATTCTCGACGCAGGGCTTGAACTCAATCGCCAATTCAGTAGCTGCTTTGATAACAGAGTGTGCGTCAGTTTCTGCCAACAACGACACGGCTTGGCGCGAAGTGTCCGACTGCAATCCAAGATGGTTCGCGATTTTGATAGCGGCTTCTCTATCAGGCTCATAAAGCATTGTTCCGACTAAAAAGCTACCGCTTTGCAAAATAGCTTTATTGTAAATGACTTCTCTGTTTGATGCCAAATGCAAGTCAATCGAGTGAGCTCCTGCGCTATTTCCAGCCAATGTTATTTCATTAGGGTTTCCTCCGAATGCTTCTATGTGGTTTTTCACCCACTCGAAAGCGAGATATTGATCTTTAAGTCCTTGGTTTCCAGGTACAGTGTTTATGCCGAGGCACATGAATCCATAAGGGCCGGTGCGGTAGTTTATTGCTACGAATATGACGTCGTTGCGGACTAAGAACTTCGGTCCGATGCTACTTTCTGAGGATATTCCTCTCATAAAGTAGCCGCCGTGGATCCAAATGACGACGGGCAAATTGCTGGCGGCCGTAGCGGAGGCCGGCACGTACACGTGGAGATTAAGGCAGTCCCGGTCGCCCACCGCTTCCCCATTCTGAACTTGCGGACAGATCACCGAGTCACTGTTCGCTTGGAAAACTTCGCTAAATTCTGGGAATGCAGTTGAATCCTGAAAAAACGTCAGTTTACACTTTAAAATGGTATTAAGTTTTACTGTATTTATAATAGACTGATGATAGTTATCATCATAGGAGGAGTAGCAGAACTATAGGCCTGTAAAATTGACCACAAACATACTTAGTTGGCCTAAATAAAATAGAGATTGTCAGTCAAATCAATTTGATAAATATTTACTTCTGCATAATCACTCTAAGCTCTTATCTTCATAACCATAAAAAGCCTACATCAATTGTTTGATGATAATGTAGTTAATAAAAAGTATTTTCTTACCTAAATGTAACATGTAAGGAAGTACTTTAAAATCAGACAATAATAGTAGGAAAATTGGCTTGCAAGGTTTTAAGTTTAAGTAAGTAGTTAGTTTAGGTAAGTAGTAAACTAGCAAAGAAGAAGAAAGCAAGGTATGCCTTTGTAAATGGGACTAAAATGGCTAAATAATTTGATAGAGTGGCCGCCGGTTTCTGAAAGGCCGATCAAAACTAATCGCATGTTAAGTCGCTTGCTGTCTCTATCTAATTCGATGTAATAGCTGAAATGGCGAGTGACTTAACGTCTGATTAGTTTTGATCGGGCCGGAACCGGTGAGTAAAGCAAACGAAGATTTCAGCAACATAAATTAAGTATTGTAACGCGGGCTATAAGCAACGGGCTCAAACGACTAGCCTCCCACGGCCAGAACTACTCGACTGTCAAAGTCAAACTTTAATATGTCAAGTGTGAAAGAGATAGAAGACAGACCGGCATCAACACGCGCCGAAGCATGACTCTGTTTTGATTGTATTATTTTCCAGCCAGAGGCATTATTCTCTATTGTCAATGCAATCGCGTTACACAGATACGACTAGACAGCGGCGGGAAATCGGACAAAACCTTATTCCCTATGACTTAGTTGTCATTCTTAGTTCATTTTTTGGTTTATGAATCGCGTTTGCGTTTAGACGTCACACGGTTATGGCACGGAATCTCCTATGTCATAGAGAATAATGGCCCTGATTTGTTTTGTTTTCGATTATAAAGTGTTCCACGATATAGTTAGTTGAAATTGTGCGAGAACTTTTTTTTACACCGCTGAGAAACCACCACCATTACAGTAATATTTTAAACCGTTTATCTATTCGGAATGAATGTTTTTAAGTCAACCGGTTGTACTATCTGTAAACAGTTAGGTACATGTGAACCTACCAAGCTCCCTTGATGCTTGCTTGCCCTAGTTATCTTAAAGCATTATTTTATAAAATTGTTAAATATTCTCACCCCAAAAGGGTTGGCCTTGTTGACAAGGCCATAAGGAATACCTAGGAACTTGTAATAACCGCCATCGCTATCAAGGATTCCCTGGATGTCCCCCACACTAGTTGTCACTACTCTCTCGATCTCCTGGCTTTGAATTACATGCAGAGGTATCAGTATCCAAATAGCAAAACAACTAAGTATATCTTTGTACATGATGCTAGCAGAAATATTTGTGTTTCAATGGTTTTGAATGCCAATTAGGTACCTTTTATATTTTTTTGATAGATAAAAAACAAATTATGATACCGTTTTCTTTATTATAACTTTCGGATAAGGACATAATCTTTAATAAAGTACCTAATTGGCAACATACCTAGATAACACGTTGATATATTTATTTTGTTTTGTATTGGATTTACCTATTATATGACATCGTTTCGTTTCTTTTTTTTAGCACGGAACCCTATAAACTTTAAAAAACATACAAAACTATGATAGATCGTTATGTCAAGATTATGAAAATAATGTCTTTTTTTTAATACTACTTGTTGATGGAACTAGCAGATATCCCACCGATGTTTAGTGGTAACCATCACCAGTAACAAGCACTGCCGTCTGCCTCACAAGCCACGCACAATATGAACGCGCCCTACGATGCATTACCCTGCGTCCATGAACTTGAGCCATACAGATGTTAAACCTCAGGTGCCTGTACAACACAGCAACGCTGCTTGAACGCAGTTATAGGCATGATGGTAGTACTTCCGCGGACGAGCCCTTTACAAAGAGCTCTACTACTCTTAGGTTTAAAGATATTTATTCTCAAAAAAGACAGATTATAGTCACTTACATGAGAATAATACTAACAAGTAGGTAGGTTTTGAAGTTCTAAACAGGGTAAACAATTTTGTACTCATCTAATGCACTCGTATTATTAATAATAATTAGGAATAGCTTATGCTTATCAAATGCTGTTTACTCTTAAATCGTATTTCCAAAAACAACCTACGCAACCCTTACAAATTATGAAACTCTATAGCTTGGCAAGCCTGCAGTATAATTGTTTACACATCAGTGAAGCAGTGAATCTAAATTGGCCGATATTCAAGGGTAGGTTGAAAACTGACTAAACTTTTCGGGCGAACAAACAAAAAAGATCTAAATTATTAATTAGTTTCGACTTACGAGACAGTAACTTCATAATCCCGTTTAATAGATGGGTGTTCCGAGTTCCTGACACACCTGGGCCGGGAATACTCCATTAGAAGTTGTTGCCAATGCCCTGTAACCTCGAGGTCAACTCTAAGCTTTCGTAATTGATTCATAACTTGGTGTAAGTTATCAGAAGCTTGAGAGATGTTTTTCTAAACTGTTAAATAAGAAAAAGTTAACATTAAACATATATAAGACTTTTTGCATATACTCGTAGCTCGGAGAACCGATAAGGTGAAAAGTTTCTCGAGTGGAGGCCACGCACTGGAAAGCGCAAAGACCAACGGCCCACACTAGATTGAAAAAATGATTATTGGTTGCTGGAAGCTGTTAAGTGCATAATATGATCGTTCGCGTTGGAAAACTGTAGGGGAGATTCGGTTATTTTAGAATATACCTAGCGAGCGTGGCGAGGGTCTACGAAAGCTCTACGCCGCCGTAGACATAATTACGTCAAATTCTAACTTTTGGGATTGTTACGTCTGATAACCTAGAGCCATTTTTTTTTCTGGCGTAAAATATTGAGGGCAGGAAACAGTTGGAGACAACGGGCTAGACGCATTACAAAAACAATACCTATAAAATATTATTTACAAGAATAAAATTAAAAGAAATGATATAAAAACTGGCCGCCGCAATTAATGTTGGTATTCGTAATAGTAGCATCCGATCCTAACCCTCCGACTTTGTTTTTGGATGTTAGGATGTTTATGATTCGCGATCTACTTTAACCACTGAATTGATCGGAATGTTACTAAAATAGGTTTCTACGCGCCTTTAATCATGGCAGCTCATTTGAAAGAATACTGGGGAATTCCTCGACAAAAAATATATATTTATCTTTTAACTTGATAAAATCTAATCAGTTTAGTTAGGGCCTCAATTTTTTTTATTTGGTTAAACCAACAGTAACACAACAATATAATACCTATATGGTTTATAAGTATTTGTTAACTAAATAACTAGTGGTTCGCCTCGAACTCAGATCTCGTTGATACCAAACTCGAGATTTGACCTGTGACTGCCCCATACATACTTGGGGTAACCAATTGTAACTCAAAAATCATACATTTGTCATAGAATAAAAATAAATATTGTATTGGGATTTACAAATCAAACCCTTTCTTATGACACCTCACTTAGTATATTTGTATTTTTCTACCGCCAAGCAGCGTTGCTGTGTTTCGGTTTAAAAAGTGTGGTTGCCGGTGTAATTACAGGCACATGTGGCCTCAAGTTGATGGACGCAGGGCAGTTAATCGTAGGGCACGTTCCTATTTTGCGTGACTTACGAAGCAATGCTTTGTTATAGGTGATAGTTACCACTTAGCATCAGATGGGCCATCTGCTATTTCGATCAGCAAGTATAAAAAATAAATTATGTAACATTTTTTGTTTGCTTCATTTGAAAACCCCATAACTCAATAACCCCTCGTCCGATTAAATTCTTAAACCCATATATTTTTCAAGTACAACCAATCGACCTACCAAGTTTCGAGCAGATCGGTTCAAAGGGTCCGAAAAATAAAGTAAATGGTAGTCAGAGACAAGTCCAAAAAATTACTCTGCTTCTGACTACCACCTGCTTACTAAGTATGGTAACCAAGTTTCAACTGAATTGGCCTATTTATTGAAGTGTTCCGTTGCACAGACCTTGACTCCATCATCAGACCAGGTCGCTGTCACCATTTTATGAGAACTGAGTATCTTAATAATTTATTACAAGAATAAAAATAAAAAAAAGCAGAGGAACTGGCCGACCAGGTGCAAAACTTTGATGCCAACGAAACTCTTAGACAAGGGAGCTCCTAGATCTTGGTTATGTTTAAATTTTTTGTTTTATTTTGAAAACCGATAAATTCCTAGAAAAAAAGTAAAAACTATTTTACAATGTACAAAAAAATCCCTTACAAATGACATGTAACTCGATATATTTGTGTAACATATTTGTGTATAATTTTTGCCCCCTTTTAAAACCCCATATCTTAATAACCTGATATCCGATTTAACATGAGTTAAATTGGATAACAGGTTATTAAGATACCTATGTCATAACTTAGCCATAACTTTCGAACCGTTGGTTGATCTAATCGGAATAAAATTTGGTAATTCTTGATAGCTGTACCAACTTGAAAGAGAGTGTTGTACTTGAGAGACTTACTGCATATGAATACAATAAGTCTCTCAAGTACAACACTCTCTCTCAAGTTGGTACAGCTATCAAGAATTAACAAATTTTATTCCGATTGGATCAACGGTTCGAAAGTTATGGCTCGACAAACATACATAAAATTCCAAATCACCCAAGTTGATTCTAAGATTTTCGACAATAGACGTCATTTCGTTTTTCACAAAAATTTGTCATTGGTGGGTATCGAACCCATAACCAACAGCGCAATATATAGACCGACTTCCAACTGAGTTGTAAGGTCTTGTTAACAGCTCTTTTTCAGAAAGCCGGCTGAAACTAACTATCCTTCCTTAGCCGCGAGCCAGGAAGAACAAATGGTTATATTTCTAAGAAACTAATTAGGCGTCTAACAACAGAATCCATCCTCATTATCTACGGAAAGGTGTTTTTTTTTCATCTTCAACATGCGACATTCGCCAACGAAAAAATTTCGTAACTGTGGTTGGCAGATATATGGTTAAATCAAATGTCAGTTAATAATACTACCTTTTGTAGATTTCTCGAGTTCTAGACTGTTCTTTTGTTTTTCGCGTTTTTTTTTTGCATCGTGTTGTCACTCAGTAAGGAGACAATTAGTCCTATCATCACTTACAACTTACAAACAACTGATCGTCATGGAATATAGCGCAGACCAGGTTGATAGACCTTCACTAAAGCTCATGTTTTCGAATGCCACTTGTTTACTGCGAAGCTGATCATTTGTCTTCGTATGAAAATGAGACCCCAATGGCGATTCATATTCATAATATCAACGGAAGTATTGATCGAGTGGACGAAGCAAACGAAGTTCTTAGAGACAACTTTGACGATTTGGCATGTATACTATACATATTATTATTATATGTTTGTATATAAAATAATCGTCTGAGCTTATCTGTTTGTGACTACGGTGATCCTACGGCCTTATTGCACTATTGCATTTTCGGTACCTCGGTTCAGAATGACTAAAACATAAAGTAAAGAACATCAAGAGGAGACGCGGCAAATGGACAGTGGACACCCTCATACCTTAATTCTGAGACCATTATGACCATGGGACCTACCTCCAGACATCTTTTTTATTAGGTATCCTATATATTATTATTGAACTAAGTTGTGTACGTGGGTTTATAAAAGCAGCTTCTTATGGTTAGGACAACTGCTAATGAGATACCTCTCTCTAAATAATTTCAGTGATTTTATATCTCCAAAAATGTTGAAATGTGCGAGCGAGAGGCACATTAGCAGTTTTCATCGCCTTTAGAGTATCAGTAGGTATGGTAGGTATGGGTAATATAAAGAGGCATTTTATTACCCTCACCTTTTTCTGTTATACCTACGCTTCACTAAATTCGATTAGCACCATTCTGGAGCTTCAATATTGTATTATAATACCTACATTGTAACAAGGATCATACAAAAGAGCGGTAGGAACCAAGCCGTAAGTTTGTAGCCTGTTCTAGGCTTTGGTCGCGTGGAACTGGCACCTAGAGTCACCTAGCTTTAAGACGTTTCAAAGTGATCCTTGTGATTTTATTGAATTAATACCTTTTGACTTTGACTTTATATTTTGCTACAGCAATGTCTGATAGGTACTAAAACATAGCTGTCATGGTTAGTCAGTCAGTCTCAATATATCGTCCTGTGTTCGTAGGTCCCGATTTAATTACCAGAATATTTGTTCCCATATATGCCCGCACATAATTAATATTTATAATTTTGTATTTCAAGTTATATTTAGAGCACCGGTGGTCTAGTAGAAGTGACCTCGCCTTCTGAACGTTAAGTCGTGAGTTCAAATCTGATAGTGTACCAAAAGATTTTTTCTTCGTAAAAATTATCTACTTAATGTCAGTCAGTCAGTGCTCTCAAACGATGAAGGAAAACATCGTGAGAATACCAGTTAGTATTCTATGAGCGGCAATGGGCTTACAACTTGTCACACATGTGGAATAGGTACCAACTACTGCAACATGTGGGTAGGTGCCGTTAGTCAAAGTCAAATTTAAACGGTATGTATTCAATAAAATCACATGGACCACTTTGAAACGACTTAAAGCTAGGTGATTCTAGGTGCCAGTTCCACGCGACCAAAGCCTAGAAGAACGGGCAACAAACTTACGGCTTGGTTCCTACCGCTCTTTTGTATGACCTTGTTACAATGTATTATAAAACAATATTGATATCATATTTGGACGTACCTCTGACTTCCCCCTTAGACATCCTTATATAATCTTGAGTTGGTACTGAGGGGACGTCGTGACGTTATTTCGGTTTTTATTTTCTGTAAAAAAACTATTCTTAAACAAACAATTTTTTAGGCAATCGAAATGTACAGCCGCAGGCAACAACTCTACACCATTTAATAAATTGAACTATATCTTACATTTTGTCAGACGTATAATCATACGGAAAAGGTGAATGGGTTTTGTAAAGTGAGGGCTGATTCAATAAATCGTGACTGACATGATTCTCTAAGGAATTCGGAGTATAGTTTAATTAGTCTAATTGTTTTGATTGTTCGTCAGTAATATGCAAGAGTTTTGATACACAACACGGATGTGTTACCTACTTATATTCAGAGGTAAATAAAGTAGCCAGGTAAATAAGGTCCAGAGGGCTTAATACGAGTTTAGTGCCGATCGTCGATCGTTACGATACACCGAATTTTCTATGAAAATAAATCAACGGCATCTAGCGTAGGTATTCTTTGACAACCTGTTTTTTTTTCATAGAGAATTCGGTGTATCGTAACGATCGACGATCGGCACTCGATCGACACTAAACTCGTAATACGCCCTCTGGTGATAAAAAAAAATCCTTAAAAATAATTTCTTGAGAATTTAAAAGTTTACAGAAAAAATATTCTTGTAAATTTAGAATACTACACACTTCTCATAACTTAAGATTTAAACTGTTTAAATAATCCGTGGTAAACGAGGTTGGTACCACACATTAGTTATTGATTGAGTGAGCAAAGCGAACGCAAATCTTTCAGTTAACTTGGGCGATTTGGCATTTTATATATGTATGTATGTTTGTCGGGCCATAACTTTAAAACCGTTGATCCTATCTGCATGAAATTTTGCCAGTCGATAGTTTGTACTGGAGTAATTTACTGGTAAGTTCGGGCACAGATAGAATCTCTAGTATACAAAGGTTTATAATACGGTCCTTACGACCGATTTCTGAAAGCCCGATCAAAGATAATCGCTGTCAAGTCACTTTGCTATCTCTATCTAATTCGATGTAATAGCTGAAATGGCGAGTGACTTGACATCCGATTAGTTTTGATCGTGCTTTCAGAAACCGGCCGTTAGTCTTACAGCACGTAAAGTTGGGCGTTTGAAATAAAGTTTCAGCATACTTAGGGCCGGGTCGTATTACCCGGAGATTTACTACAATGTTATGCTAGTAGGTACATACTAATTAGATCGTTAAGAACAGACTACCTACTAATTTACAGCCACTGTACACCGGTACACCGTATAGAGTGAACTAATTAAACCGAAGACTACCGCTGATGTACTCCTCGCTCGCGCATTTAAACATTTTAAAAGATATAGGTAAGTGTGCAATAACATTGCACACAGTATGATTGCGATTTTTCAAAATGTTGAATAGTACGTACTAATGTACCTACTTCTCACCAGTGGCGTAGCTATCGTAGGGCCAGGTGGTGCAGTGCAGCAGGGCCCGGAGCTCAGGGGGCCCTCTAACCTTAGCTTTGAAAAGAGAGGGTCAGCCAGCTCCCGAAGCTAGAAAACCTTGAGCCTGCTCACAAAATTCTTTCTCTATGCCCGATTCTTTTTTTATGCACCGGGGCCCTTGTCCACTCAGCTACGCCACTGCTTCTCACTCGCACATTTAAACATTATAAAAGATATAAATCACTGAACTTATTTATGAAAATTATCACAATCAACCAAGCTAATCTGTGTGCACATTGACTGATTTTGTATCTTCAAAAATAATTTAAGGTTAAGATGTCTAACATTTAATATTCACATTTACAGCTCACGCACACGATGTGGCTCAATATTCAAGTTATATTGAATAAAGCATTCAAATCAAAATAAAAAAAGCTTGGTGAATAAAATGAGCATTAAAAACTTTCCACGAAACACTCGGCAGCGCCCGGCGCGCGCCGCCGCGTGGACAAAAACCTATAACTACGTCAAAAAGTTATTGATGCACTAAATACCACTTTGCACCCAATAGATAGACAAAACCATGTTTTCAGAATGCATTTTATGAAGGAAATACAACGTGGGAAATTGTCTGAACTTTTGCTTAGAGTAGGTACACAGAAAATGTATATTCTATGGTAGGTACAGTTAATATCAATAGTAGCTTAGTATCTGAATTTTCCGAAAGAACCAAAATTGCAAAACTTATCGCAAAAATTTGACAAAATCTTCTTTGCAAAAGAGTGAGATAAATTAATATTTCATAATAAACATTTTACCTTCAATGAAAAGTAAAGTAGTATTGAAATTATCAAAAAATCTACCTGAAAGAAGAATACAATTCCTTTCGTCAAAATTAATAAATTTTGGAGTGCCGATTTTTATCCGTGACATTAGACATTCGTGGATCTGCATCAGATTGATCATCTGCATGGTCCTTTTGATCGCGAGAGTTTAAAAACTACTGTCCTTTTGGAAGTTAGTTTTAGATCAGCTACTTTTGACGCTGACCGTACTTATATTTGATCGAGTGAGCGAAGCGAACAAAGATCTTTAGTTTCAACTTGGTCGATTTGGCATTTTATGTATGTATGTATGTATGTATGTATGTATGTATGTATGTATGTATGTATGTATGTATGTATGTATGTATGTATGTATGTATGTATGTATGTATGTATGTATGTATGTATGTTTGTCTGGCCATAACTTTCGAACCGTTGATCCGATCTGCATGAAATTTGACAAGTCGATAGCTTGTACTTGAGAAATTTACTGGTAAGTATATGAGTAAAATCGGATGAAGGGTTATTGAGATATGGGGTTTTTTAAGGGGCCAGAAATAAAAAAAGTTACATAAAAAAACCAAGTTACATGTCATATGAAAGGGCTTTCTTTGGACATTTCAAAACAATTTTTACTTTTTTTCTGGGACGCTCGGTTTTTGAGATACAACAAAAAAGTTAAATTAAGATAACCAGCGATCCAAGAGCTCCCATCTCTAAGAGTTTCGTTGGTATCAAGGTTTTTCTACTGGTCTGCCAGTTCCTTTGCTTTTTCTTATTTTTTTTTCTTGAAATAAATTAAGGAGGTACTCAGTTCTCATAAAATGGTGACAACGACCAGGTCTGATGTATCAAGGTCTGTTCAACAGAACTCTTCAATAAATAGACCAATAGAGTTGAAACTTGGTTACCGTACCAAGTTAGTAGGCGGTAGTCTGAAAAAAGTCCAAACATAATGCTTGGACTTGCCTCTGACTACCACCTACTCAAAGTTTTAGTGCGTTCGTCGGGTCACATCACGAGATCTCAGTTCGGGGCGAACTAGTTTTAGTATAATTTTGATTGCCTTATGTCTGACCTACGTCTCACTAAGTGGGAATCTCACCACACTGGACCTTCCTTATAATATTATTTTGTAAAATCATCCTAAACGGTTAGTAAAAAGGTCGTATGTTTCTTCTAGGAAGTGTTCTCTGTTTGCCTAGATTCACCTAGGTATTAGACGTTTATCGAAATTATATACCCATACTTCCGTTTTGTTGAGCTCGATAAAAACAATTATAACTATGTTAACATAGTTATCTTAGTTCCCATAAGTTATTTGTAATCTTGAGAGAATTAGCATATTATTGCCTATTTACCTACTTGTCGTGAAGCGGTCGCAAGTTACATAACAAGAGGTGGGTTCTAAGTACTCGAATCAGAATACGAACAAAGGTCCGAGAGCATCGGAGATCGAATGGAGCTCGAATGGAGCTTGCAAATGGCAGGACTTTGGCTATCAAGCGAAAACCTGCATGATTTAAAACTCATAATATAAAGATAATCTAATAACTAGTAGTTCGCCCCGAACTGAGATCTCGTGATGCGACCCGACGAACGCACCAAAACTTAGAGTAGATGGTAGTCAACGGCAAGTCCAAACATTATGTTTGGACTTTTTTCTGACAACCGCCTACTAACTTGGTACGGTAACCATGTTTCAACTCTATTGGCATATTTATTGAAGAGTTCCGTTGAACAGACCTTGGCTCCATCATCAGACCTGGTCGTTGTCACCATTTTATGAGAACAGAGTACCTCCTTAATTTATTTCAAGAAAAAAAAATAAGAAAAAGCAAAGTAACTGGCCGACCAGTAGAAAAACATTGATGCCAACGAAACTCTTAGAGATGGGAGCTCTTGGGCCGCTGGTTATCTTAATTTAACTTTTTTGTAAACCGACCGTCCCAGAAAAAAAGTAAAAATTGTTTTGGAATGTCCAAACAAAGCCCTTTCGTATGACATGTAACTTGATTTTTTTAAGTCACTTTTTTTATTTTTGCCCCCTTAAAAAACCCCATATCTTAAAAACCCTTCATCCGATTTTACTCATATACTTACCAGTAAATTTCTCAAGTACAAGCTGTCGTCTTATCAAATTTCATGCAGATCGGATCAACGGTTCGAAAGTTATGGCCAGACAAACATACATACATACATACATACATACAAACATACATACACTAGTAGTTCGCCTCGAACTGAGATCTCGTGATGCGACCGGACGAACGCACCAAAACTTTGAGTAGGTGGTAGTCAGAGGCAAGTCCAAACATTATGTTTGGACTTTTTTCTGACTACTGCCTACTTACTTACTAACTTGGTACGGTAACCTAGTTTCAACTCTATTGGCCTATTTATTGAAGAGTTCCGTTGAACAGACCTTGGCTCCATCATCAGACCTGGTCATTGTCACCATTTTATGAGAACTGAGTACCTCCTTAATTTATTTCAAGAAAAAAAAATAAGAAAAAGCAAAGTAACTGGCCGACCAGTAGAAAAACCTTGATGCCAACGAAACTCTTAGAGATGGGAGCTCTTCGATCGTTGGTTATCTTAATTTACCTTTTTTATTGTTGTTGACGCCGTTCTGTATCCGAACGGGTCGAACACAGCTGATGCCGTTATAACGGTTCCTACAGCCTCTGACCAATGGTGGGCCTTAGCTGCACGCGATATCGGCAGTATCCAATGACGGGGCCGCTACATCACATCATACGCGCTTCCTCGGGGGAAGCGACAAGCCACGCGAGAATACTCGCTCGACCACGATCCAACGCACAACCTGTGCTCCCTATTATAATTTTATCTTGTATTTAATGTGTCTATCTGCATATTTGTAACGCATTAAATCAGTACTAGTTCAAATCCTAAAGTTTTACTTATTCTTGTTCCCTATACCGAACAAAGTGGCGACCGTGACAGGACCGACTTGCACGATAATCTTTTATCGAGTTCGACAGGTCCAATCCATATATTCAACACCGAAGGCGAAGTGGACTGAACAAGAACAGGATTCTCATCTATGCCGAGGGATCACTTTCCGGTGATCTGAAGAGGACGAAAACGAGGACTCCTCTCGGGACAGTCTACGGAAACGAATAACGGACAATCTGCCACGTACCTACCTACGTGATCTACGTCAGGCATTGGAGGTGCCTACGTCCAGGAACCGCCTAATAAGCTGCGGAGACAGCTTTGGAGCCTGGAAAACTACCTGCTTTGCTTTGTCTACCATCATAAACGTGAGCCCGTTCCTATCACTTTCCTAGGTCTATCCTCTTTTATTTGTGTTCTTACATAGTGTCCGCTTCTCTAAGTGTTTGGTGATTTCTTTCTATCAAATCTAGTGCTTGTGAAATTGCGTACCTATCATTATTAGCGATAAGCATATTGCCTAATCATCCAAAGGGAATCTGCAAGCTAAATTCATTTCACATCAAAAACTTGTGAATCATATTAACATAGTATTATTTCGATATAGCTCCCTACATACCTACGAGCCATTACCTATTTAACAGCAATTTCACATAGCCTTCGAGTCGAGCCTAAATCATTAAAAATCCTAAAAGGTACATTTCATTATAACCTATTTTTTCGCCTTAGTCAAGATCAAGTACCTACTAAAGCCAGTCACAGGATCAGACAATTTTAAACGCACCTAGAATAGATATTATCTTCTGTCCCGCACTGCACGCTTATCGCTATCAGCTGTTGAGGTGTTCTGACGTTGATTCCAGCGTAAGTGAGCTTGTGAGGGCATTGGCGTTGCGCGCGCTGTGTTCCTGCGGTTACCTGAGTGCCTACTCTGCTCAGCTGATCGCCCGCTTCGCTGATAAGAAACCGGACCTCCGCTGCGCGCCGGACTACGAAACGAGGAGCGTATCGTATACAATTTGAGTATTTTACTGTTGTTTTGATACTTAATCGCAATGACTTCTGATCTAAAATTGAAAGAGTTAAATTCTAAGCGTGGTTCCATCAAGGGACGCGTAACCAAGTTCAAGATGTACTTAGACTCACTAGTAACATTCGACAGTCTTTCTGCCGTGGAAATCAGTAAGCTTGCGATGAAGTTATCAAGAATAGAAGCGTTATTCATTGAGTTCGACGGGTTGCAGAGCCAAATAGAAGTATTTCACGAGGCTAATCAAGACTTAGAATTAACTACTCGCGATTTAATTGAACAAGAGTTTGATAATTGCATATCTATTGCCCAAGAGTTAATTCAATCTCACAGTTCACCCCCCAAACAGGCTGAGGGTAATGTTTCAAGCTGTTCTCATACCAATGGTTGTCATCATCATGAACATGATGGTTGTAATACCTTAGGTTTCAAAATTACCTACTATAAATATACCTAAATTCGATGGTACCTACTACAGATGGTTAGAGTTTAAAGAAATTTATACATCATTGATTCACGACAATTACAAAATTAAAAATATTCATAAATTCCACTACCTTAGCTCTTATTTGGAGGGTGAAGCTGCTCGAGTACTTAGTAATTTAGAAGTAACTGACAAAAACTACGACGAAGCTTGGTCTCTCCTCTGCAACCGGTACGATAATAAAAGGCAACTAATAAACAACCATTTAAAATCCCTGCTAGCCATCGAATCAGTTCGTGAAACTGACAAATCTCTTAGGTATATTATTGATCATGTGACTAAAAACCTACGTGCCCTCTGCACGCTAGGACTACCTACTGACAAGTGGGATGTCCTAATCATTCATCTTTTGGTGGCAAAGTTAGACAACAGTACTATTTTCAAATGGGAAGAGCACCGTAATACCATATCTGATATACCTACACTTAATGATTTCTTTTCATTTTTGAAAAATCGTGCTGACGTTCTTGAAACTGTTAATAGAACTAAAACAAATAAACTAGCCGTGATAAATAAACCTCAACATAATCCAGCCCTTTATAGGACACAGACTAAATCGTTTGTTGCTACGTCTAAGGAATCTTCTCCTTCTTCTTCTTCTCGTGCCTCGTTTGAGTGTGTGGTGTGCTTAGGCAAGCATCGTATTTACGAGTGCACTACATTCAAGTCGAAGACACCCGAGGAAAGGAACTCCACTGTAGTATCGCTAAAATTGTGCCCTAATTGCCTGAGAGCAGGTCACGATAGTAAGGCTTGTAGGCTGCCCGGTTCGTGTAGGTCTTGCAAACAAAAACACAATTCATTATTGCACGTGCCTGATTCAGCTTCTTCCGTCTCTAGCACACCCCATTCAGTGGTCATGTCCGCGTTGTCTTCACCAGAAGTTCTATTGTGTACCGCGAAGGTGCGACTAATTAATCCTAACACCAGTGAATCTATTAGCGTTCGAGCTTTACTTGACAGCGGGAGCCAATCGTCCTTTATCACTGAGAGTGTAAAGCAAAGACTCAACTTGACTCCTCAGCCATCCAATGTCAGTATTGTTGCTATAGGAAACAACACTCTAAACCTTAACCCAGAGCGCTGCTCTATAAAACTTCAGTCCCATACAACTTCCTTTGAAGTTTCAATGTTCTGTCTAGTATTGAAAACTATTACTGATGACTTACCCAAGCATCCTTTTAATATTAGCTCACTGAACCTAAATGAATTTGATCTTGCAGACCCCAGCTTTAACGAACCATCCCCTATTGATATGCTTATCGGCTCGGACCTGTTTTGGGATTTGATAGGTTCCAAACAGCAGTCCTTAGGGCTACATAACCCTAATCTTCGCAGCTCTAAGCTTGGATGGCTCATCGCAGGTCCTGCGCCTATTCAAAACCTACCTCCACCTAATAAGTCCATTAAGTGTAATTTTCTTCTGAAGAATGAAAATCCCACCGACATCCACGAGGAGCTTTCTAAATTTTGGGAACTGGAAAATGTCCCTACAGTCCATCCTCTATCTGAGGAACAAAAGCAATGTGACAGGCACATAGCATTTCTCAAACAGCCTGAATCATCATGGCCTTCCCTTTCAGCCGAAAAGGCAGTGGATCTACCTGAATTGAAAGCGTTGCCCGCTTTAGTGGCGGTCCCATTCCTAAACTTTCATAACTTTTCAAAATTAGCTACTCTTCAAAGAATATATGCCAGGGTTTTCAGATTCATCTTTAATTGTAAAAA
This sequence comes from Chloroclysta siterata, assembly GCA_932294275.1. Classification (NCBI taxonomy): domain Eukaryota; kingdom Metazoa; phylum Arthropoda; class Insecta; order Lepidoptera; family Geometridae; genus Chloroclysta; species Chloroclysta siterata. The sequence goes on from OW028588.1 coordinate 16,167,304, forward strand.
CCCCAGCGACAAACTAACGGGAACACTACAAGTCCATGAACTAGAAAAATCAATGACTGTTCTCACTAAATTAGCTCAAAATGAATCTTTTCCAAAGGAAATAAGCTCTCTAAAATCAAATAAACCTCTTAAACCGAATACACACCTCTGTTCGTTAAACCCTTTCCTTGATGATGCTGGTCTACTTCGCGTCGGAGGCCGTATTGATACCTCTGCCTACCCCTATGAAAAAAGACATCCTATTGTGCTTAAATCTGATCACCTCTTAACTAAACTAATCTTTCAATCAAAACATGCTCAGCTTTTTCATGCTGGACCTCAGCATTTACTCTCTTCTATTCGCGAGCAGTACTGGCCTATCGGAGGTCGCAAACTCGCTAGAGACGTAGCAAAGAACTGTTTTGTCTGTCGTCGCTTTAAGGGCGACACTATGTCAAATATAATGGGAAACCTACCTACTGATAGGGTTGAACCCGACTTTCCTTTTAGTACTGTTGGCACTGATTTTGCCGGACCATTTCTGATAACAGATCGCAAGGGTCGAGGTTGCAAAATAACTAAATGCTATCTATGTATCTTTGTATGCTTTAGATATAAGTGCCTTCATCTAGAAGTAGTAAGTGAACTAACCAAAGATGCATTCATACTAACTTTGAAACGATTTATCGCTCGCAGAGGAATGCCTAAGACTATTTACTGTGACAATGGTCGTAATTTTGTAGCTGCTGCCAAAGAGATAGGCAGTTTTCTAAAATCTAATCAAGACTCTATCTGTGACTTTGCTGCCCGCCGGAGTATTGAATTTCGGTTCTCTCCCGTATACGCTCCTCATTTCAACGGATTGGCGGAGGCCGGTGTCAAATCAGCAAAATTTCACCTTCATAGAACTCTAGGTCAATCTCACCTAACATTTGAGGAATTGACCTCTGTATTTTCACAAATAGAAGCAATCCTAAACAGCCGACCCCTATGTCCTTTGAGCCCGTCCCCTAATGACTTCCAGCCTCTTACCCCAGCTCACTTTTTGATCGGTAGACAAATGACGGCGCTTCCCTCAACGAGCTACTTGGACTCCAGCACGCCTCGCCTCGATCGGTTCCAGCGCCTTGAACAAGTCAAGCAGCACTTCTGGAGCAGATGGTCTACAGAGTACGTCGCTGAGCTACAACAAAGGACCAAGTGGCGGGTGAAGTGTCGGGACCTCAAACTCGACGATCTAGTCCTGATAAAGGAACCCAACACGCCTCCTCTATGCTGGCGCCTAGGGAGAGTCAGCCGGCTCTACATCAGCTCAGACCTGACTCCTAGTGTAGCCGATATTACCACAGCTCAAGGGACAATACGGAGAGCTCTCAATCGCCTTGTTCTACTTCCTGCCTCCGAGAATACAACAGTTTGAAAGCTGCGATCTATAGAGCTTTCAACGGCCGGGAAGATGTTGACGCCGTTCTGTATCCGAACGGGTCGAACACAGCTGATGCCGTTATAACGGTTCCTACAGCCTCTGACCAATGGTGGGCCTTAGCTGCACGCGATATCGGCAGTATCCAATGACGGGGCCGCTACATCACATCATACGCGCTTCCTCGGGGGAAGCGACAAGCCACGCGAGAATACTCGCTCGACCACGATCCAACGCACAACCTGTGCTCCCTATTATAATTTTATCTTGTATTTAATGTGTCTATCTGCATATTTGTAACGCATTAAATCAGTACTAGTTCAAATCCTAAAGTTTTACTTATTCTTGTTCCCTATACCGAACAATTGTATCTCAAAAACCGAGCGTCCCAGAAAAAAAGTAAAAATTTTTTTGGAATGTCCAAACAAAGCCCTTTCATATGACATGTAACTTGATTTTTTAATGTCACTTTTTTTATTTTTGCCCCCTTAAAAAATCCCATATCTTAATAACCCTTCATCCGATTTTACTCATATACTTACCAGTAAATTTCTCAAGTATCAGCTATCGACTTATCAAATTTCATGCAGATCGGATCAACGGTTCGAAAGTTATGGCCAGACAAACATACATACATACATACATACATACATACATACATACATACATAAAATGCCAAATCGCCCAAGTTGAAACTAAGATCTTCATTCGCTCCGCTCACTCGATCAATAATAAGAACAAAAATGAAAGCCCAAAATATTAAATTTTATTGGTTTAACTGTAAAGAATTTATTAAATTACAAAACAAAAAGGTTTTGGTGAAAACTGGCTAAACGTTTCGAGTGAACAAACAAAAAAGATCTAAATTATTAATTAGTTTCGACTTACGAGGCAGTAACTTCATAATCCCGTTTAATAGATGGGTGTTCAGAGTTCCTGACACACCTGGGCCGGGAATACTCCATTAGAAGTTGTTGCCAATGCCCTGTAACCTTGGGGTCAACTCTAAGCTTTCGTAATTGAATCATAACTTGGCGTTAGTTATAAGAAGAATTGAGAGAGAGAGAGATTTTTAAACTGTTAAACAAGAAAAAGTTAACATTATACGACTTTTTGCATGTACCTACTCTTAGCTCGGAGAACCGATAAGGTGGAAAGTTTTTCGAGTGGAGGCCACGCACTGGAAAGCGCAAAGACCTACGGCCCACACTAGATTGAAAAAATGATTATTGGTTGCTGGAAGCTGTTCGCGTTGGAAATCTGTAGGGGGGATTCGGTTATTTTAGAATATACTTAGCGAGCGTAGCGAGGGTCTACGAAAGCTCTACGCCGCCGTAAACATAAATACGTCAAATTCTAACTTTTGGGATTGTTACGTCTGATAACCTAGAGCCATTTTTTGCCACCTTAGAATAACGCTTATGTTCGTGTTTAGGACTGGCATAAAATATTGTGGGAGGATACAGTGGAAGACAACGGGCTAAACGCATTAAAAAAACAATATAAAATATTATTTACGAGAATAAAATTAAAAGAAATGATATAAAAACTGGCCGCCGCAATTAATGTTGGTATTCGTAATAGTAGCATCCGATCCTATCCTTCCGACTTTATTTTTGGATGTTTATGATTCGCGATCATGCCCTAACCACTGAATTGATCGGAATGTTACTAAAATAGGGTTCTACGCGCCTTTGATCATGGCAGCTCATTTGAAAGAATACAGGGGAATTCCTCGACAAAAAATATATCTTTTAACTTGATAAAATCTAATCAGTTTAGGTAGGGCCTCAAGTTTTTAGTTTTATTTGGTTAAACAAACAGTAACACAATAATATAATACCTATATGGTTTATAAGTATTGGGTAACTACATAACTAGTGATTCGCCTCGAACTGAGATCTCGTGATACATTGATACCAATGTAAGACTGGAGCGGATATCACGAGTTCTGAGAGATTTGAGCTCTGACTGCTCCCTACGTACTTGGGGTAACCAATTATATCTCAAAAATCATACATTTGTCCTAGATTAAAAATAGAAATGGTAATGGGATTTTCAAACCAATCCATTTCATATGACACCTCACTTGGTATATATTTGTGTAACCTATCGACCTACCAAGTTTCCGACAAATAAAGTAGGTGATAGTTAGACTCAACTGCTTCTGACTACCACCTACTAACTAAGTATGGTAACCAAGTTTCAACTGAATTGGCCTATTTATTGAAGAGTTCCGTTGAACAGACCTTGGCTCCATCATCAGACAAGGTCGCTATCTTTTTTATGAGAACTGAGTAGGTACCTTCTTAATTGATCGAGTGAGCGAAGCGAACGAAGATCTTAGTTTCAACTTGGGCGATTTGGCATTTTATGTATGTATGTATGTATGTATGTTTGTCTGGCGATAACTTAAGAACCGTTGATCCGATCTGCATGAAATTTGATATGTCGATAGGTTGTACTTGAGAAATTTACTGGTAAGTATATGAGTAAAATCGGATGAAGGGTTTTTGAGATATGGGGTTTTTTACGGGGGCAAAAATAAAAAAAGTTACATAAAAAAATCAAGTTACATGTCATATGAAAGGGCTTTGTTTGGACATCCCAAAACAATTTTTACTTTTTTTTTGTGACGCTCGGTTATTGAGATAAAATAATAAAAGCTAAATTAAGATAACCAGCGATCCAAGAGCTCCCATCTCTAAGAGTTTCGTTGACATCAAGGTTTTTCTACTGGTCGGTCAATTCCTTTGCTTTTTCTTATTTTTTTTTCTTGAAATAAATAAAGGTGGTACTCAGTTCTCATAAAATGGTGACGACGACCAGGTCTGACGATGCAGCCAAGGGCTGTTCAACGGAACTCTTCAATAAATAGGCCAATAGAGTTGAAACTTGGTAACCATACCAAGTTAGTAGGCGGTAGTCAGAAAAAAGTCCAAAGATAATGTTTGGACTTGCCTCTGACTACTACGTACTCAAAGTTTTGATGCGTTCGTCGGGTCGCATCACTAGATCTCAGTTCGGGGCGAACTACTAGTTTATTAATTTAACTTTTTTGTTGTATCCTAAAAACTTACCCCTTAAAAACCCCCATATCTTAATAACTCGTCATCCGATATATCTTATAAACTTACCAGTAAATTACTCAAGTACAAACTATCGACTGGCAAAATTTAATGCAGATAGGATCAACGGTTTTAAAGTTATGGCCCGACAAACATACATACATATATAAAATGCCAAATCGCCCAAGTTAACTGAAAGATTTTCGTTCGCTTTGCTCACTCAATCAATAACTAATGTGTGGTACCAACCTCGTTTACCACGGATTATTTAAACAGTTTAAATCTTAAGTTATGAGAAGTGTGTAGTATTCTATATTCACAAGAATATTTTTTTTAAATGTTTTTACTGTAAAATTCTAAATTCTCAAGAAATTATTTTTAAGGATTTTTTTTTATCACCAGGACCTTATTTACCTAGCTACTTTATTTACCTCTGAATATAAGTAGGTAACACATCCGTGTTGTGTATCAAAACTCTTGCATATTACTGACGAACAATCAAAACAATTAGACTAATTAAACTATACTCCGAATTCCTTAGAGAATCATGTCAGTCACGATTTATTGAATCAGCCCTCACTTTACAAAACCCATTCACCTTTTCCGTATGATTAGGTACACGTATACGTCTGACAAAATGTAAGATACAGTTCAAATTATAAAATGGTGTAGAGTTGTTGCCTGCGGCTGTACATTTCGATTGCCTAAAAAATTGTTTGTTTAAGAATAGTTTTTTTACAGAAAATAAAAACCGAAATAACGTCACGACTTTCGCCACGCATGATAGATAGATGTCCCCTCAGTACCAACTCAAGATTATTTAAGGATGTCTAAGGGGGAAGTCAGAGGTACGTCCAAATATGATATCAATATTGTTTTATAATACACTAGTGGCTTCCCGCGGCTTCGCACGCGTTGAAGTGGAGAGACGTGGTTGAGCCACAAACATCTAAACATCGTAACTTTCGCATTGATTTGTATATTATTAGGGTAGGATTTTAAATACCTACGTAGGTATAAGATATACCTATAGTCGTAGATTACCTATATTAGGTAGGTAGGTATAGGTACTGAGCTTAGCACAAACATGACAAATACAACAAAGACAACCTTACACGGTAAATATGTTCTTATTTGTTCCTAGTTTCTACCCCAAAAACAAACGAAACGAAACAGCTTCACGACTTTGATCCCCAGGCACGGTAGATACCCTCAGATCTCTTCGTACCAACTCAAGATTCCCGTTTTTAGAATGTCCCTTACAAACATTGACGCCTCGTTGTATCCTTTACTCGAGCGCAACGAAGGAGGGTAACGTTTTAGGGTTTGTTCTCGAAAATCAAACTGTATTTTTGTTATTTATCCACAGAACACATTTTCTTTTAGTTTGAAGTTAATTTCACTACGCGTTAAAAATCTTTCATACAAAACTTGAAACTTTGGCAGTCTTTTGCACCCTTTGCAGGGGTAGTTTTAAAATATTGAAAACGTGATTTTAAATTATTTATTGTGGAGTATATTTACTTCAAGTTTCAAGTTTGTAGATTCAAGGAATACAATTTTTCATACCAACGTTTTCAACCCTTTTTACACCCTTAGGGGTTGAATTTCCAAAAATCTCTTCTTAGTACACCTCTACGCCATAAGACCTATGTACTCTTCAAATTTCAAGTCTCTAGGACCAGCGGCCAAAAAACTCCCATACAAACTTTTACATCCCTTTGCACATTTATTAAGGGTAGTTTAAAAAAACAAAAAATGCCTTTCCTATTTTTTTGCCTTGAAGTGTATGTACTCCAAGTTTCAAGTTTGTAGGTTCAAGGAATACTATTTTTCATACAAATGTTTTCATCCCTCTTTACACCCTTAGGGGTTGAATTTCCAAAAACGCCTTCTTAGTACACCTCTGCGCTATAAGACCTATGTACTCTTCAAATTTCAAGTCTCTAGGACCAGCGGTCAAAAAACTCCCATACGAACTTTTACATCCCTTTGCACACTTATTAAGGGTAGTTTTAAAAAACTAAAAATGCATTTCCTATTTTTTTGTCGTGAAGTATATGTACTCCAAGTTTCAAGTTTGTAGGCTCAAAGAATACAATTTTTCATACAAACGTTTTCATCCCTTTTTTCACCCTTAGGGGTTGAATTTCCAAAAATCCCTTCTTAGTACACCTCTACGCCATAAGACCTATGTACTCCTCAAATTTCAAGTCTCTATGACCAGCGGTTTAGGCTGTACCTTGTCTATATGTCAGTCAGTCAGTCAGTCAGTCAGTCAGTTAGTCAGGACTTTGATTCTTATAGTATTAGAGATTGTAACAAGGTCATACAAAAGAGCGGTAGGAACCAAGCCGTAAGTTTGTTGCCCGTTCTTCTAGGCTTTGGTCGCGTGGAACTGGCACCTAGAGTCACCTAGCTTTAAGTCGTTTCAAAGTGATCCATGTGATTTTATTGAATAAATACCGTTTAAATTTGACTTTGACTAACGGCACCTACCCACATGTTGCAGTAGTTGGTACCTATTCCACATGTGTGACAAGTTGTAAGCCCATCGCCGCTCATAGAATACTAACTGGTATTCTCACGATGTTTTCCTTCATCGTTTGAGAGCACTGACTGACTGACATTATGTAGATAATTTTATCGAAATTTTGACTATGGCTGGTGGAGTCCGGTTATTGTACGACATGATAATGTACAGCATGATATTTGGAATCCACTTTGGTACCTTTTTGGATTTGTTTTAACTGGGTGTACATTATCGGGGTGTGCAATAACTGGATGTGCAATATTGTCACGTGTAGTTAATGTGCAGCCAGTTAATACACAGCATGATAATGTACAGCACGTTAATGTACAGCACGATAATTGGAAGCCACTTTGGTACCGTAAAAAATAATTTCTGGCACTTCGGCGGCCGCTGCCGCGGCACTTTGCTCGCTCGCCTCGTGCGTAATTTATATGTTTCAACATAACCGAACCAATCCCACTCGACGGTACTAAAGTAGCTTCCAATTATCATGCTGTACATTATCTGGGTGTTCAATAACAACACGTGACAATATTGCACGGCATGTTATTGTACGGAATGATAATGTACACCCCGATAATTCAAACCAGTGGACACGGATTAACTGGGTGTACATTATCATGCTGTGCAATAACATGCTGTACATTATTGGCTCCCGGCTGGAGCCACGGAGAAAATAAGAAGAAGTACTTACAGTTTGTTGTGGTTGGTGGTGGATTAAAAGAAAGTGTGACCATTTGTGGCAGATTTCTGCCATTATGGCAGATTTGGCTCCCAAATTTTAGATATGGCAGTTTAGGGTGACGAATTACAAAAGAGGCAGATTATTTTGGCAGATTTGAAATATTTCAAGAAAAATCGTATTAGTTAGAATTTTCAATGAAATGATCTGTAGGTAAACTGTACCTACTATATACAGAAAAGTAATTTATTTTATATACTACCGAACTGGATACTTCTGTTTCATGACCACATTATGCGGGGAATTCCCGCCTAACCTGTTTTTACACAGGTAAGTCGTGTGAATTACGAAGGGTACTTAAGTAATTCATAATTCATCTATTGCGAAAATGGGTACCACAAGTCAAATCATGTCAATTTTATATAGATCAGCCATAATCAGCTTTACAGCTTGAAATTTTTATAGTAGATAGGTATTACTTATTAAATTACAACAGATAAATTATTAAACGGTAGAAAAATATTATACTCTTTTAAAATAATAATTATTATTGATGGTAATTAATTATCTGTTATAGAGTTCTTATTCTTTTTTGATTTGGTTTCCAATCAACTTTTGTTTTTAACTCATTCTCTTTTGGAGTCTATCGTGTGTTCTGTCTGTGTGGCGATCCAATCAATATGAAGAGAAATTACGAGCATAAAATAACAAATACCTACTAAGATTATTACAAGTTTACCATGAGCTATCTGCAAACCGTTACAAACGATCTAAAGATAGCAACTGAATGTAATGTACCTATTTGATTTATTCCGTTTCTTTATAGGGGATAGTACCTACCTATGAAGATATATTTTTGTTATATTGACGTCAAGTTTGGCAGATTTTGGCATCATTTTCAGAGTGTGGCACAACGGCCACTTTTGAGATGGTCACCCTAAGAATAACTAGGTTTCTAGGGTATGATGATCGTTTATTTACGGTACTTCTTTCTCTTGAGTGCAAGTTGCAAATCTTTGTAGCCCGTTACTCACAGCATTCTTATTATCATGTTCTTATTCATTAGAACAAACCGCATAGGCATTGGCAGTTCACTTGGCAGCGCGACTAGCTGAACTTCGAACTTCAGTCTTCTTAACTTTTTTATAATGATAAACATCATAGATTTAATATTTTTAAATTTAGCTTTCTTTGCTACGTTTACTGGTGTATTAATTAATAATTATGAGAAATATTTACCTGCTTTTATTATTAAAGGCTACAAGTACGGGTCTTTCGCGTACCAGGGCTCTGATGCCAATTATTTGAGTGCTTTAGAAATTCCAAAAGCCTACTACAAGCATTTCTACTTGTTCTCATCAGTGTTTAGTTTATCTACGCTGATTTACATGGTTGCGATTTATTTTCTTGGAGCCAGTATGAACACATATGTGCATATGGGATTGAAATTCCTTCTAGAAGAGGATGAACCCTCAGGTAAGTCCTATAAAATGTTGTAGGTATAAAATTGAACAACATTAATCAATAATAAAATAAACAATGATAATATCTTCTGTGCAGCAGGTGACTAACCAGCTGAGTTGCAAGATGTGCTGTGTCCATGATACCCAGATCAAAGTAGCCCAAATTCTGTGTCATGATAGAAACTACCTTTATAATGTTCCAAGTTTCATCCACAACTGCAATAATGCCTGCTATCAATTGGAAAAAGTTAATGTCTAAGGTACCTATGACCTACATACCTACCTGGTACCTGAGAAGTTAACTTTTCCCATTGATAGCAGGCATTACCAAAATACATCTGATTGATGACTTATACAAATTCCTGATATAGTTTCAGTGGGTGCGTCTATGCTGGTGATGTCTCTCTTGACTGTCCAATGCCTGCGGAGGCTGTATGAGACATACTGCTTGCAAGTCTTTGCCAAATCCAGCAAGATGAACCTGAGCCACTACCTGGCTGGCATTATGCATTACTTCTTTTGTATCATTGTTGCTGCGGGCCAGGCACCACTGTTTTGTGGTAAGTTGTCCTGTCATGTGTTTTGCAGTAACCTAGTACTTAGAAAGGTTATCTAATCAATAAGGTTATCAATCAAACAATAGCAGGCCAAACAAATGTTCTGACTTCTACCATCATCAATTTATTTGTCATGTGGTTGTATAATTTTCAATTATAATTCTGTACATACATCTTAACTTGTAGTAGAAATACTTATTTAAATAAATACTTACATAAATTATGCAAACACTACAACTAAGGAATATCAGTGATTGTTGCAAATGCTACATAGAATATCTAATTACCTAACTCATCATTTTAATTCTTTATTTTCAGGCAAGCAAAATAGAGGCAGCATCCAATGGATGGATACACGCACCAAAATCTTCTCTATTCCTTGCATCCTCATATTTATCTATGCCTGGTATGAACAGTATCAATCCAATGTGATCTTTGCCAACCTTCGCAAGGACAAGAAGTCAGGCCAGGTATATTTTGCATGTCACTATACAGAAGTAGAGTCTTTAAGACAGTTCAATGCGATCCTTGTGATTTTATTGAATAAATGAACGAAAAATGAACCTTTTGACTTTGACTTACTTTGACATAAATGTTTGTGGAAACTACGACACAATCTAGCCCCAAACTAAGCAAAGCAAATGCAATGGGAACCAGATAGTTTTACTACCTAACCTATGTATTGATATAGATTTACTTACTAATTATGCATACTGGCCTTGTGTACCTACCATAAGTTTAGAAAGTACAGCTTGAGTTAGTGTCATTATCGACATGAACCTTATAAAATCTCACAATGCTCTATTTTGATAATTAAATAAAAATCACAACCGAGTACCTTACCTATTCAACTTGTAACATAATAGGTACCCCTATAACCCCGAAGCAGGGTATTCTACAGGTCATGGCAAACAAATTTTGTTTTACGACTTGAAATTTCGTATTTTTCATTCATGGAATGCTTCTTAAACGTTCCTCCACTAAGAAACTTAACACACCATGAGGCAGCCCTATTCACAGCTGTTTGTTCGTTCCGTGTGTACGTGACCTTGGTACTTACATTATAATTCAACTTGTATGAGAATTTCGAAAACGATTTATTCAACCTTGACACACGTTAAAGTATTACAGTGCTTGGTCTGATCACTTGGTCGTTGGCCTTAAAGGAAGGGGTATTATGTTACATGTTGTATAGGTAGATACTAGAAATTTACCAAAAAATATACCTAATAGTAGATTTACCAATATACCTACCTAGGTACTTACTTTTATCTTCTACAAACAACAATAAATTATCCTGTATCAGGTGGTGACCGAAGACCATGGTATTCCTAGAGGAAGGATGTTCCAGTATGTTTCAAGCCCACACAGGATGTGTGAAGTGATCATCTATACAGTGTTGGTGATTCTACTGCCGACGAAAACATTTATTTGCATTTACTTGTGGGTGCTGGGCAATCAGGTATGACTTCAATCAACCTTTAAGAACCTACGTAAATATCCTGAGTGAAGGGCTGTTTAATAATCCGGTTTCTTTTCACATACACCAAACCTGCTTAAAGTCTAGAGACTGATTGCAGATATAAATAGAACAAAAAACGGTTTCTAGTGGCTTAACAAGGCGACAAGGTGTACTTGTCAAAGTAACATTTGTGTAAACAAAAAGATTGCAATTGTTACCAGCCATGTTCGCAAGCAGAGCCTTCAGTGTCCGATAGGAAATTATGAGTGTGTATGTTTGTTCTCAATTATTAACGTAATGGCTGAACTTTGGAAGAAACTTTGAATAAATTTGAAATTCTTCCTCTGACTGTTGGACTGTTTATGTCGGGTTTTTTGCAAAAATATTTTATTATTTCTTGTATAAAAAAAACACACACAAATATCTTCTATTCTATTATATTTATTTTGTTTCAGTTCCAAACCGCATTTCAAGCTCACAGCTGGTACAAAAAGGAATTCAAGAACTACCCCACGAACAGGGAAGCTATTATTCCGCATTTACTGTAGTTTAATCAAGACTGAACTATTTATTTTAGAATATAATAAGAAAAAAAGGAAAGGATATATACGTATAAGTACGATATTAGATAAGGTACATACATATATAGGTACATCCAAACATTACATTGGCACATAACACATTTTGCAGAAGTTGGTAGAGAAAATAATGATTTATTGTCAGAATTAAACATACTCACTATGTAAGGGAATGTGATTTCTCTAAACCCGAATAGTCAAAGTATCTACACTTGTACAGGTAGTGGTTGTGCAAGTCTAGTCAGCATCAGATTTTTCTCAGAATCATATTCAACCGTTTAAAGCCGTGTACGACGACGCGGCTGGAAAGCATGCTTCCCAGCCGCGCCACCTAATAATTATGTCAAATATCTCATGAACCCATAAAGTAAATTTTTTTTCTTGGACGTACAATTACGTACATTTCTTGCACATTACTAACTTAACTCATAATGATATTGGAGCCGTGGCGCGGCTACGAAGTATCACTTAAGTTGCCTAGCGAGCGACGAAGTAGTACGAGTACTAGTCTAGTGGATGCGCTCGAAAGGACCCTCTTTGAGGCGCACCTAAAATCCTTTCACCACACTGTTTCGAAAGAAACTAGTGACACGACAAGAAGTAGGTAAGGAGTTCTTCATGCGAAAATCAAATCGCAAAGGGTTTTACTAGATGCAAAAGAAAACTATTGATCATTCATTTAGCTTTATTGACCAACATGAACTAACATACCTGCATACAAACATTAGTAAAAACCACAAGACTCGTCCAAGATAAAACTCATCATACATTCAAACCGGCACACTTTCAGTTGGTCTCTAAATTACTCCTAAACCATAAAGTAGGTCTTACTTGAACAAAAAGCTGAAACAAACGGAAACAATTATTTTTACAAATGAATCAGAAAATAAAACCTTATGTACAGCTTGCAACACTAGAATACTAACATAACTGGGTTCCTCACTATAGTTTTCCTTTACCTTCCGAGAGCACTACCATTACGTCTTAGGTTTTGTACACTCCCGGACCACCAGTGCTCTCTTAATTTATTAAAACAAATTATACTGTTGGTGTATAGTTACACCTGCCAGATGTTTGTGCCGAAGGTCATCCGGCGCGCGTCATAGGCTGCTTGATCATTCTTAATCGCCGGGTGATCACCAATAACAAGGATCAACGATAACGAAAAATCGTGCTGTCCATAATTTTTTATACTTAATATCGTTTTCCGACAGAGAACTAGACTTCAATGAACCGGCCCTCTGTCAAAGTTCAATCAACAAGTAACGTCTCGTTTAACGGCTACTGCATACTGACACTGAACAAGGTCAGTTAGGTAAAGTTAAGGTCGGGTCCATGTACTCACCTATAAGGATAGCCCTGAGTCTTGGAGCGGAACACCGAGAGCAGCAGCGAGAAGAATACGCACAACAGCACAAGGCCTACCACAGTCTGGAACCTGGAAGAAATCGGTGGTCTATTTTAAATAATGTTAATGGTGGCCGCTCTTTTCGCATAAACAATCGAGCGAGCGAACGAAGTGCCACCGTAGACCGGAGCACACACCGTCGTCACCACAAGATCTCAGTTCGGGGCAAAGCACTATAGTTTCGGTAAATGAGAAAGCGTGGTCGGTACCTCCTCTTCTTGCCGTCGGCGAGCGGGCGCGGCGCGCGCACGCCGCCGGCCGCCTCGATCATCACTATCATGCCGACCACCACCGCGCCGTCTGACGATCAGTTAAGGAATAGTTTGCTCACATGTTAAGTTTTTAAAAATTAAGAGCGTCTATCGCTTGCAAAAGCAAGAAAAATCGTTTTAAAATAAAAAAAATCTTAATATATTTAATCTAAAGGGTAAGGGTGATCCAGTAGGAACTTACGATGTATGATAACAAGAATGAAAGTTGGCCAATTGAGGGACTTCATTTATGGAAAGTGTTCATAAAAATCACTGTTCCGCTGCTTTGTTGTAATGTGGTAGGTAATACCTTTCTATTACCGGTATGTTTGTATGAGCTAGTAGCTGACTAGTGACGGAGTTTTTATGGTGCCATCGCCGTCATGACTGACTTACAGGTTTCTAGGTACCTAGTTATGTACAATCACGATTGAAAAGGATACTCAAAATAGCCACAATGTAGCTTTCCAAAATGAACTGCCCCTGTGATCCACCGTTAATATAAACAGGTCCATTCTTAGTTCTGTGGAAGAAAGGTGGCCCTCGAATCTGGTTCCACATCTGGCCGGAGACCATTGCGAAGCAGAAGAACACGGCCGCCACTGCCCACATCTGGTTGTTGCACAGAAACTCGAGGTTGTTTCTCCTCACATATAGGAACCCGGCGATCAGCATTATGAGAGTGAGGAATGCCATAGCGCTGGAGTAGTTCGGTGGACGAAACACTCTTATCTGCAAAGGAGAAACTATACTTCATAATGAATTGCATAGCTGCTAATGTTGATGAGAGAAATGACGATAGAATCAATTGGTTGACCGAGAGGGCAGAGTGGGCCAATGATTTTGTAATTCTTATTAGAGTCACCTTAAACACTCGCTGCAAACTCGGTCATAAATTATCGGAACGAGACAGCAATATAGCTCTCTCTCTCTCCCACTTAGGAGAACGGCACGATCCTTTTGTTTAAGCGCAGAGATGTGCATTATTGGAGTCGATAAGATCTATCGATACATGACCTCTCCGACCGCGCAACCACCGGGCGCTCTCGTTGAGTCATTCTCTTTATCGATAAAGTGCATGCGCGCGCCAAGCACTCTCAACACTGTTGTTAAAATGATTTATGACCAAATTTGCAGCGAGTGTTTATCGGGACTAGTGGTAGGGGAATAATATTTGCAGTAGGGTGTATTGTGCATTGACCCCCTACTAACCTCACCCCAACCAGCCCAACTCCTTCAAGTAGCATGACTTTGGAATGATAACTATGGGTAAACTAGGTTTTGTTTTTGTGTTTCTATGAATTACTATACCTGAACATCAGTTCTATCCTGAATCCATTTTGCAATGGCCTCTGCATGTATGCCAGACCTTTCCAAATCCATGGAGTCAGCTGGCTTGGGCTTGCCTTTAGCAGGAAAGTGCATGATAACTGGAGCTGTGTTCAAGCGTAACTGAAATTATATAAGGCATTTTGTTCTATATCAATATAGCCAATGTGAGACTTAGTGTCGTCATTTTACAAGTAATAGAAGTAAATAGGTAAAAAGATAAAGAACAGACAGAACTTACTATTTGGAATATATCTGACCCTTCATCAAAATCAACCATACCAAAGAACAGTTTTTCGTTTACTTGAGACATTTTATACGAATTTGCCACTATCTGGTACTCGTCGTTTACAGCCTGGCAAATAGCGCATCGTCTCGAAGCCGCCATGGCAGTAAACATGATCACAAATGAATAGTCCCTGGGCGGAGATTTCACGAACTCCTTGAACTTACTCAGGTTCAACGATATTATGGGCTTCTTTGCCGACATATCAGTCAGCTGCTGGACTTTCTCATCGAGCTGGAAATTGTAATAATAGGATTTAGCAGGACGTGGCCAAACGCCGGCAATAATCGTAATTTCTATTGCATACTCCTTTGGTTCGTGTTTGTGCTTCGCCTTCATAGTACGTGCAGAGTATTGAGAATAAAAACAACGCCTTGTACTTCATTGTGCTATTTAATAACTAGCGAGACAGAAGAAAGATGAAATTAAATTCGATGAGTTAATGAATTCTGATGATGATAAGAGTCCGGTTATTGTACGACATGATATTTGGAATCCACTATGGTATAAAGCTGTAGCAAACCGTATGTATTCGGTACTGAGTAACGGGTTCGCCATCTAGTAACGAGTAACGAATCGTTACTCACGAATCCATCTCGTTACTCGCATGTTTCGTATCACGGGTACCTACCTACACTGTTTCGGTTGAACCGAATCGGTTTACGCAATTTGCCGTTGATGCATGTATTAAAAATTTTGCTCATCGTATGTATTTTTTGAATTTAAAAAGTAGGTTCGTTACAAAGAAAGATGTTGGTTTATTTTGGAAATTCGTCGTCCTTGGTCTAAGTATGTTTTCTACAAATTACGAATGTTGAGACGCTTCCGCGCCGCAACGTCATACTGTACGGCGTACACGTACGCAATACGACTCGATTCGTTGCTCTAACATGCATGATGAATGAGGTACCAGAAGTAACGATTCGATTCGATTCGATAGTAACGAGTATTTTTTGTTAAAGTAACGAATACATACGGGTACGCTTTATCTCGTTACTTTTACACCTCTACTATGGTACCTTTTAGGATTCGTTTTAACTAGACATGAGTCGGATATATCAAAACGTAACTTATATCGGATATGGGTTAGATATCATACCATATCGATATTCATATCAACGTATCCGATATCATAAAAACTATTTGAATAGTTTTAATACCTCAACTGTTACCTACTAAAGACACGAACAAAACGAAAACTTCACAAACCAAACGATATGAAACAAACACCAATTGATATTCGCTACCTCCCTTTCTAAGAATGAATTGTTTTACTGGTAAAAAAGAGATGAAGCGAATATGACGTAACAATAGCCAAATAGTTTGCGTTTGTCGTTTCGTTGTTAGTTTGCCATATCTAAACTCATGTTAACGTTTGAAACCCATACGACTGATATCGATATCAGAAAACCGTTTTCTATATCGATATGCAAACTGTATATCGGTTAGATAACCGTTTGCGGGAAAAAACGAAAACGCCCATGTCTAGTTTTAACTGGGTGTACATTATCGGGGTGTGCAATAACTGGATGTGCAATATTGTCACGTGTAGTTAATGTGCATGGTAGCCAGTTATTATACAGCATGATTATGTACAGCACGCTAATGTACAGTATGATAATTGGAAGCCACTTTGGTACCTTATAAAACAATTTCTTGCACTTCGGCGGCCACTGCCGTGGCACGCTCGCTTTGCTCTCTCGCCTCGTGCGTAATTTATATGTTTCGACATAACCTAACCAATCCGACTCGACACGGTACTAAAGTGGCTTCCAATTATCATGCTGTACATTAACTGGGTGTACATTAACCACACGTGACAATATTTAAGAGGAAAGATTTGTATTTTCGTATGTAACGAATAGGCTCAAAAATTCTTTCACTGTTAGAATGCTACATTATCCCTGAGTAACATAGGCTACATTTATTACAAGATAAAATTAGGAATCCCTTCTAAAACTTCAATAATGTAGCCCAAGGTGTATACAAATTGGTCATAAATTGGCTTTCATCGCATGCGCTGCGAAAACTATTGACGATAGAACACAAAAATGTTCTACAATATTAAAGAACACATTAATATCTACAAAAAACTCAGCTATACCATACGTCTAACTATCGTGGTTATGTTACTATAACTTCTTTTTTACATATAAAAAATTGATAAAAATGCCGACCGAAATCAAACCATGTTATCCATACCTTTATATTAATCCTTATCCAAATAAATAATTACGTATTCAAGATTGTTTCAATACATATAGATTACTTCTTGAATTTTTCAAATCGGACATTCCATTCAAAAGATATTACGAAATTAAAAATTTTAGTTCGCTTCAAAAAAATTAGCGAACGCGGTAGCTGGCAATAGGGCGCGTTCTCACTCACTCAGGGAGAAGGCCGTGCAAATGTATGAAAGAAGTAGACGCGAGACTCTAAGTTTATCCTAAAATGTTCAAAAAATTTATATCCACCCATGCGAAGCTGGGACAGGCCGCTAGTACATACATAAAATGCCAAATAGCGCAAGTTGAAAATAAGATCTTCGTTCGCTTCGCTCACTCGATCAAATTAACACTCTTGAATTACAATCACACCGAAATCGCAGTTTTGTTTGGGTTTGGCGGCCTCCTATGAGAATCACATAAAATGCTGCTCATTATTATTCATATCTTTCAAGAACCTCAGTGCCTAACCAGTTTGATTTACACATTTCTTACACGATCGCAATCATAAAACGATCGATACGAATACATCTAACATAATGAATTAATGCTACTAATTATATAAAAATCTTAAGTACAGTAACTATTACTGTATGGCCGTTTTTATTTTTTTGTTAAATAAACATTATCTTAGTGAATGTGCTACGGCGGCTATCGTCAATACTAGGTTACCTCATGACGTCATGCTAGTAAATAACTAAAGATAGCCAATCAATACGAAATTAGCTGTTTGGTAAAAAAAAAACTTAAATAGCTTCACGACTTTGATCTCCAAGCACGGTAGATTTCTTAGTACCAAGTACGAACTCAGGGTTCCTTGAGGACTTTAGACGTCAAAAAAAGGATAAACGTTTGTTACGGCTGTACATTATTGGTCTGCGCATTAACTGTGCGTACAATAAACAGACCCGTTGGGGTTTGATTGATGATAGACGTGACGTTTGTAAAAAATGCCAACGTATGACTTTTTATTTAGGTAAACTTTCATTGAGATTTGAGCCTTAAATTATATGTAGGTAATGCATACCTATGTACTCTTAGACTAAGTAGGTATATACTACCTCCATGTATGTACTCATGTTTCATAGTGATGTGAACCGGTTTCATAAAAACCTTTAATAAACCGGTTTTTGTTAAAACCGATAATCACCGGTTCTGATTAAAAAACCGGCAACAATCACAATGTATGTATCCGAGTCTTCGATATGTATCCGAACATGAGTCTGTTCCGTTTAAATGTTGTCTATGGTAGGGGAATCACCCGATATCCTGTTTTAATATGCGACTAACTTCATTAGATTTAAATATTTCAGTTTTGCCTACGAATTCTTTGGAATTGATAGATTAGTTAGCGAAAAAATGCCTAAAATAAAAGGAAAATCAATTACAAGAAATTAAATCAGGATATGTATTATCCTCTAGAAAGAGCAGGCTACAAGCAGATGCTGTTGCGTATTTGATGACCACTTTATTTTTTGAGATTGTAATTGTACCTAAATATTTTAAGAAAAATGAATAATATTACATAAATAATTAAAAACTAGTATTTTTTTAGAAAAAACCTAAGATAACTTTAAAAAACCGGTTTTTTTAAATAACTAATCGGTATAGACCGGTGTTAAAAATTGTAATCGGTTCACATCACTAGTTTCAGCAGCATTTTCATCAGGAGAGTGTCAGAAAATGACAATACTAATGTGACGTTGTCAACGCTGAATTCTAGTGACGTGTAAGTACCTACAATTATTTTTTTATATTGAGATACAACAGACCCAAAGCCGCTATGGCGTTACGGCCTTACGTAAACATAGGCGAAGTTGACCTACCCCCACATGCCATTCAACAAAAACTTATATACCTACGCGAGCGCCGGCCGTCTGACCAAAATCATATTCTGTACTCTGTCTGTACGCCGGGCACGCCGGCGCCGGCCTAGGCAAAAAACAGACAAAACATACCTACTTAGGTAGATACAAAAAATAATGATGCCAAGAACTGATTTTTATTGATGATCTACAACTTTTTTTTCTTCTAGGATCAAATCAATGAGCCTAAACTCGAAGGGTTAACAGTAACTAATAGCCACACAAGAGCTCCACTATCCAGCTCATGGAGGAAATATAATACTTTGACCAAGATCCAGCTCCTGGCTCCATCATCATTATCAGCTTCAAGATACCAAATTATAACTTGTCGTCCGAAATACATATACTTACCTAACTACCACTTACACGACAATTTATTATTAGAAGGTTAGAATTATTTACTTCTAAGACTTTATTACCTGCATTATTTTTAAGTGAATAAAAATCCTGTTAATAAATACCTACGTTAGGCCTCAGGTGGCACTATGTGCAAGATTAGTCATGTCGGTACCTACCTAGATACTTATCAAAATAATGTAATGTAGTAGGTAGGTATTTAAAGTAGGTACCTAAGTAAAATACATTATATTTTTAAATTTTTTTTTTTTTTTTTTTTTTTTTTTTTTTATACCACCAACTGATGGAACAAGCAGATGGCCCACCTGATGTTAAGTGGTAACCATCACCTATAACAAAGCATTGCCTCGTAAGTCACGCACGATAGGAACGTGCCCTACGATGCACAGCCCTGCGTCCATCAGCTTGAGGCATACAGATGTTAAGCCTCATGTGCCTGTAATTACACCGGCAACCACACTCTTCAAACCGAAACACAGCAACGCTGCTTGGCGGCAGAAAAAGGCGTGGTGGTAGTACTTCCCCGGACGAGCCCTTCACAAAGAGCTCTACTACTCTTATAATATTAAATATTAAATAATAATAATAATAATATTAAATAAAATACTCTGATACTTCACAATATTTTTATTCATGAAAAAAAACTTCTCAGGTACGGGGTTATGTGGAAGCTAGTTGTAAATTTGGCTATATTACTCACTGATAGGATAAGTATTGTTACTGCGAGAGGGCATTCATAGAGCACTGAAAAAGAAAAAAAACATGTAAACCTAAAGTATTAACTACGTACAGTCACCTACACTAGATTGGTTCAAATAATAACCTACTACCTACTAATAATTTTCATCATACATGCAACATAAAGTTCCGTATCGGTATCTCTATCGCGTCTTCATACAAAACCCGCAATGAACACGGTACAAGAACGAAAAACCAAATATGGTAAACACAACTCATACTTGGGGTACTGATACCTTCTTAAATAAATCATACATAAACGATAGGCTAGATAGTGCGTGCGTAACGTTATATGCGTGTGCTAGATAGTGCTGTGTGGAGAGTCCACCAATATTTCATTTGTTCATTTAAAAAGTTTATCTTTTGACAGATTTCGATAAATGCTGAATGCAAATGCTAACGGAACGGTAGAAACCAATCCGTAACTTTGTTGCCTTTTCTTTGGCTTTGGTCGCGTGGAACTGGCACCCAGATTCACCTAGCTTTAAGACGTTTCAAAGTGACATCACTTTGAATGCGGTTTATGTGAGTTACCTGTCAGCATATTGGTGAAGACAGCGAAGCTGTACATGAAAACAAGCGCCAGATGCAGCGCGCGCGGCTCCGCCGAGCTGTCGGCGTCGGCGCCCCACACCAGCACGGGGAGAGAGAACAGGATGCTCACGTGAGCGAGCGCAAACGCCTTCACTAGGCGCGAGATCGACACTGAAATAAACAAATTTGACAGCCTTCACAGCTCAGTTGGTAGTAGCCATGGAGGTACTATATACTGGAGGGAGCGATAAGACTTACATCCTTTTTCAACTGTGTATCAAACAGTGATCATCTATCTTTGTTCTTCCCATGTAGCCTAGCTACGAGTAAAAGAAAAGAAGATGTAACTTCACTCACTCCATCTCACTCACTCACTGTCTGCGTAAATCGTGGCCGTCAGTTGATGCAATGTTTTGATCTTGTTTTGACGTTTTTGAAAAACTCGCAGCAACATTGCGAATAATTGCGATGCAGCGAAAGAAATTATGAAAATTTTTAAAGAATTATTATTGTCTAGGCAAAATATATTTGAAAAGGTGAAAGTATGTCTTGTGAAGCTGTGTTTTGTGTATCAAAAACAACAAAAGGAGGAGTTAAAGACCCGGAATTGTCATTTGATACGTAATATTCTTTTTCTATTTTCATGCTAAAAAAATACGTTTTTTCTCCCATAAAGACTGTAGGAATTACATTTTATTAGTACTAGTCATATTTTCCTATGTGAAAATGATGTAAACCCATTAATTATTGCAAAATAAAATGCATTGTTTTAGTCTTCTGTTCTAGAGATGTACTTCCACCGACCAATTTAGCTTTATCGATAATATTTAAGTTTCCGTTTTTTATATGAAATATCTAATGCGGTGGGTCAGACCGGCTGTTCTGTTGTAGTTTCAATTTTTCACACCTTATAGGCGTCTCGCGAGGGATCAATTTTTGTTAAATTTTACATAATTTTTTTAGGTTCTTAAATGCCCAGAATGAAGACAGGAGTGGATAAAAGCTGTTAGGCGTGAAAACTGATAGCCTACAAAATGTTCTTATGCATGGACGAAATGGCCATAAGAAATTGTATCGAGTGGGATGGACATCGCTCTCACGGTTAGGGCAATGTGGGAAACATTATTGACGATGATAGTGTTCCAGTGTCTATAATGGTTTTGGGCTTTCGCAATAAAAGTCAGCAACCAGTTAAAATTAAAAAGTTGGATTCTAATTAAAACGACTTTTTCATCCATTTCTTATTCTATCGATAGGTTAGTCAATGTTGTCCCTTCTCTAGTCACTCACGCGAATACATACAAACTAACAAAAAACGGACACGCCGAAAAACCGTAACACTACGTCTATATGATACTTAGTCTAAGGTAGTAGCTCTGCCTTCTGCGCCGTAGGCCCTGGGTTCGATCTCCACCGAGAACAAACATTTGTGTGATGAAAATATATGTTTGTTCTCTGTCTGGGTTTTATTATACTATATTTGATCGAGTGAGCGAAGCGAACGAAGATCTTAGTATTAACTTGGGCGATTTGGCATTTTATGTATGTATGTATGTATGTATGTATGTATGTTTGTCTGGCGATAACTTTAGAACCGTTGATCCGATCTGCATGAAATTTGAAATGTCGATAGCTTGTACTTGAGAAATTTACTGGTAAGTATATGAGTAAAATCGGATGAAGGGCTTTTGAGATATGGGGTTTTTTAAGGGGGCAAAAATAAAAAAATCAAGTTACATGTCATATGAAAGGGCTTTGTTTGGACATCCCAAAACAATTTTTACTTTTTTTTTGGGACGCTCGGTTGTTGAGATAAAATAATAAAAGTTAAATTAACTTAACCAGCGATCCAAGAGCTTCCATCTCTAAGAGTTTGGTTGACATCAAGGTTTTTCTACTGGTCGGCCAGTTCCTTTGCTTTTTCTTAAAAAAAATTCTTGAAATAAATTAAGGAAGTACTCAGTTCTCATAAAATGGCGACGACGACCAGGTCTGATGATGGAGCCAAGGTCTGTTCAACGGAACTCTTCAATAAATAGGCCAATAGAGGTGAAACTTGGTAACCATACCAAGCTAGTAGGCGGTAGTCAGAAAAAATTACAAAGGTAATGT
The DNA here is from genome assembly GCA_932294275.1 of Chloroclysta siterata. Lineage (NCBI taxonomy): Eukaryota > Metazoa > Arthropoda > Insecta > Lepidoptera > Geometridae > Chloroclysta > Chloroclysta siterata. The sequence goes on from OW028588.1 coordinate 16,190,154, forward strand.
TTGGACTTGCCTCTGACTACTACGTACTCAAAGTTTTGATGCGTTCGTCGGGTCGCATCACGAGATCTCAGTTCGCGGCGAACTACTAGTTAAAGTATGTATTTACAAAAAAAAATGTATTATACTAGTAGTTCGCCCCGAACTGAGATCTCGCGATGCAACCCGACGAACGCATTAAAACTTTGAGTTCGTAGTAGTCAGAGGCAAGTCCAAACATTATCTTTGGACTTTTTTCTGACTACCGCCTACTGACTTAGTATGGTTACCAAGTTTCAACTCTATTGGCCTATTTATTGAAGAGTTCCGTTGAACAGACCTTGGCTCCATCATCAGACCCGGTCGTCGTCACCATTTTATGAGAACTGAGTACCTCCTTAATTTATTTCAAGAAAAAAATTTAAGAAAAAGCAAAGGAACTGGCCGACCAGCAGAAAAACCTTGATGTCAACGAAACTCTTAGAGATGGGAGCTCTTGGATCGCTGGTTATCTTAATTTAACTTTTATTATTTTATCTCAAAAACCGAGCGTCCCAAAAAAAAAGTAAAAATTGTTTTGAGGTGTCCAAACAAAGCCCTTTCATATGACATGTAACTTGATTTTTTTATGTAACTTTTTTTATTTTTGCCCCCTTAAAAAACCCCATATCTCAAAAACCCTTCATCCGATTTTACTCATATACTTACCAGTAAATTTCTCAAGTACAAGCTATCGACTTATCAAATTTCATGCAGATCGGATCAACGGTTCTAAAGTTATCGCCAGACAAACATACATACATACATACATACATACATAAAATGCCAAATCGCCCAAGTTGAAACTAAGATCTTCGTTCGCTTCGCTCACTCGATCAATCAGCTATCTGGTTCCCATATGACAAGCTTTAGCTTAGTTTGGGGCGAGATAGTGCTGTGTGGAAAGTCCACCAATATGCATTTATTTTAATCTAGATTTATGGCTGTTAAAAATGTAAACAACAAAATAGGTATTTATATGGCGTCAGGGGGCAATTTTATTCTCTCTGACTATTTACGAGACGTAGTGGGTGGCATAGGATTTTAGATGTAGGCTTGTCTAGCAATTATACCTACCACATATATTTTTATACATAGATAGATAGCAAATAACAAATATAACATCGCCTATCTACTAAAATAGTGGTGAGGTACTAGTATTCTCTTATCTGTGGTGAGGCATACGCTGAGTCGAGACCCTTTTGCTGCTGCAGCAAACACCTACATACCAACAAAGTACTGTTTAGCCATTTCCTTTCTTTTATTGTTTTGTATGTATATGTGTGTGTTTTTTAGCAAATAAAATATCATAGACATAGACAGACATAGACAATGTCTAAATATTGTACAAAACAAATCAAAATGCATCATACATAGGTGAACGTATACTTGTAGAGCTCTTTGTGAAGGGTTCGTCCTGGGAATAACTGATGGGCGCAGGGCAGTGCATCGTAGAGCACGATCCTATCGTGTTCGTGTGTGACTTGCACACATGAAAAATATGACAAATTCTAAGTTTCTTATCGGAAACGTAATCTCTTAGTAGGTACCAAGTACGAACCCGTAAAGCTTTTAGATAGGTACTTACCTGGTTTTCTCACAATATTTTTCTTCTAGCATAGCGCACATATTGTTTTTTTCGAAAAGTACTTGTAAAACTCACCGCAGTTCCTCGACAGTGGCGCCATTGTGCTTTGTACTGTCAGTATGAATACAAAAACACCTGAAAATAACAATCTAATTGTCACCCACAGAACAGTAAACAAAATTCTATTATTGTTCTATCTCGTTTACTGTTCTGTGGTGTCACCGAATAAATAACACATCAGTTATGAAACTTAATGATTTTCTAATTCTAATTGTTTGAATGAGTTTAGTGATTAAGGCGAAGACAAGAGCTAATGTGACTCTCGCTCGCACGTTTCGACATGTTTTAAGATATAAAATCATTAAACTCATTTTCGAAAAATCGCAATCAACCATTTTGTGTGCAATCACATTGCACACAGTTTAGTAAAAATTTCATTTTGATCGATACAAGTTTTCCTACTTAAAAGTTTGCTTATGTACGAAAACTAGTAAATCAAAATTTTAAGTAGGAAAACTTGTATCGATCAAAATGATTTTTTTACTAAACTGTGTGCAATGTGATTGCACACAAGATGGTTGATTGCGATTTTTCGAAAATGTGTTTAGTGATTTTAAATCTTTCAACAAGTCAAAACGTGCGAGCGAGAAGTTGTTTGATAGTTGTCAGCCCCTTAAACATTCTTTAAGAATGGAGGAGGATCGGGCAGCAAAACGAGCTTTCCTGGGAGTGCCGGCCGGCGACCAGTCGGGCGACCCCGGTACCGGTGGAAGGACGAAGTAGAGGAGGACCTCCACTCTCTTCGAGTGTCAGACTGGGAAGACGTGGCGCTGAATAGGGACCGGTGGCGTTCTATTGTGTCGGAGGCCAAGGATAGTAAGTACGTGATTAAACATGTACATATAGTATAATGAGCCATGACACAGAATATATGAGCCAAGACACAGAAGCTTTCTGGCGGCCTTGAAGTTCCTAAGCCAGAGTTTTCTTATTCCTAGTATTTCTATTTATAATGGTACCATTGTGGTTGGCATCGCTACGTATCAAGAACATAATATTTCGTAATCGATTCCTAAATGGCACACGACTTTGCTCCCCAGTCACGGTAGATATTCTCTTAAATCTCTTAGTACTAAGTACGAACTTGAGTATGTTTAAGGGGGGTAGTCAGAGGTATTCCCAAGTAGACATATGGCATACCATACCATACCAACATTTTGCAGTTGTTAGTAAGTTTTGTGACAGGTGGCAAGCCAATCGCCTCTGTTAGAATACTATAACTGATTTTCTCACGATGCACACCAACCATCTTATTTTTTTGTAAAACCCAGATTCACGAACAATAAATGATTTGATTTGATGTTTTCCTTCACCGTTTGAGATCACTGGCATTGTACCCATATATTTTTCGAAAAGAACAATGCACATCCAGATTTGAACCCGCGAATGTAGGTGGTACCTACTTATTTAAGTTGTAAATGATTGAGGCCTCACCAGCAAATATAGAAGTAAACTTGATGTAGAAATCTTTTTCCCAAATGAACAGATCTGCTTCATCCCCTTTCTCCTCTCTAGAAGATGCCTCACAAAACATGTTCAGCCACATGGGAGGAATTGACATGTTAACTGGAAAACTCCTGAAAAATATATTTAAAAAAACTTTAAATTAGCAGCCATTAAATTATATCTTTTAAATTATATCTTATGTGAAGTCAATCAACAGTTCCAATATTTGAAATAAGTTAAACAAGCCGTTGATGTAGAAGGTAAATATTTTAATGTTTTTTTTTTTTAATAATGGTAAATTGTTAATTACGCTTGACTAGCCAAGGTTTTATTATGATAACAATATATTGTTAATGTGTTAAATCTTTATCAATAAATGATTCTGATTCTAGAAGAAAATCTTGTAGTAGCGTTCACTCAGCTAGGGTACGGAGTTTCTTTGAGGACAGCTTGGCGTGCAGGTCTATTTAAAAACATCGTCGTTTTTCAAACGTTTTCGATCGGAAACGTAACAGTTTCTATATTTTTTGTTTTAAAAAGACAGATTCTGACGTTTCCGAATGTTTTAAACTAAGTGATCTTGTTATTATGGAACAACAAGATCACGGGGAGTATCAACTAGTGGAACCGCGTTCACTTCGATAGGTAGGTACACTCACGCGGGTGGCGCTAAGTGATGGTTGAATGAAATTCCGATCATTTAGGCGAGTTTTATTGACAGAATAGCACTTCCAACCATTGTTCCGGTGATAACGGAATTGTGCGTCACATTTCGAAGATTATACAATCTACGTAAGAGCCATTCGAAGTGTCGATACCGAAGATTATGACGCTCTTATGGGACAATTATGGAATCTGCCAGCTTTGACAAAATTAAATGGGTTTTTTTAATGTAAAATGTGTAAACTTGTGAATTTTTGGGTACTTATATTATTTATCAAACTGGGAAAATTTTCATTGAACTTTGGCTTTACTTACAAGTGTGGGGTATTGCTAGTACTGTTGCCATGTATCCCGCACATGGTGTTGATGGCAACATTAAAGAGGCTTTCGCTCTTCCACACCCCATAAGTCTCCAGCATTATGAGGATGATAAGCAGCTTCCAATAAGACTGGAATGGGAAATTATACAAGTTGCAGATCATTTTGATGTGGCCCTGTACACATGAAAATTACACTGGTGATTTTTTATAAAAAGCATTACCTTGAACTCTGTATTGTAAAGAACATGCCTCTGAGCCTCCTTGGACATCAGCACCAGGTCAATCATAACTATCACTGGATCATATTCTACATACTTGTCCACTATGCCTTTGCATTTTACCTAAAACATATTAGTACAATAAATTAAGATTAATTATCAAACATTTAATTGCAGATTAATGTTGTTAAGGTGCTCGGAGATGAGATAGTTTTGTTGGTAGGTACAGCTGTTCCGAACTGCTATTTTGTAGATATTGTACGACGAGTTAGTGAAATGCATGCTTCTTTCAAACAGCATTTCTGAAAACTTCTTCTTTCTTGTAAACACAAGGGCGTCATTGAGGTATCATTAGAATTGCACCTACATAGAAGGCAACTGAGGGTCTGGGTATTTTGGTGTAGGTACCTACCTTTCTACTTACCGGTAGTTAGATAATTTTTATACCTACTAAAACTATTTACGCACACATTTTGTAAGCTTCAGAATTGTTGGTCCATAACTTTTGTAAAGGGCAGCAGATGGTTGACCGCAATTCACACATATGTTTTGGTTTTTGATCATTATCAAAGATAATTATTTTAGAATCGTAGTACATAAACAACTTATGTACACTCGATACATAGGTATTAGGTACATAGATTTTTTATCCATGATAAAATGATGATAATGCATGCAAGGTACAACCAAGTGAACCAAGGATTGTACAGCCGAGGAAAACACAGCCCGGAATTGATGTACAATTTGGTCGCGAAATCCACGGCTGTGTAATCCAAGGCTGTACATTCCAAGCCGTACAAATTCAGCACACCTTTGGAAAACACGACCCGATAAAACGCAGCCAAAATTTTGATGCCAAAACTTAAGGGCCTGATCGACGGACGAGTAAGACCGCGGTTTTATGGCTCGTCGGTAAAGCTCGCCGGTGTATCATTGCAAAACCACGGTTTTAAATACCGCCGAGCCTGGCTCGCGGCTCGTCGCGTCGTCGTGCTATATTTTTTACTCGGCATGTGACAAAGCTTGCCTTTTTTCAATCCAACTTTTAACCCAAACTTTAGGGCGTTTTCTTTTTTTTTTCATAACTGCGTAATATCCTATGGCGAGATAACACAAGGCTTCAGACTCGGAACAAGACATGTTTGCGACTGTTTTGCTTGCTAATCGATCAGCACCAACGAGCCGCGAGCCAGGTTCGTCGGTTTTTAAAACCACGGTCTTACTCGCCCGTCGATCATAGGTTTTAGGCTTTGTTTACACTCGTCAATTACTTACTCACTAACTTGTTGATCCGACTCGGATTGGTTAGGTTATGTTAAAACATATAAATTACGCACGAGGCGAGCGAGCAAAGCGAGCGTGCCGCGGCAGCGGCCGCCGAAGTGCCAGAATTTTATTATTCTCTAACATTAATCTCTGAATAATTCTCTTATTTTATATATTTTTATATAATTTTTAATCTGTGCTACTTGCCTATACTTACTGTGTAGTGCATCTAAACAGAGCATAGGCTTTCGACCAATCAGAGCAATGGTCACAAAATCCATGGTCGTGTAATCCTGGCTGTACAATCCCGACTGTGCTGGGAAAGCACAGCCTGGAAAACACGGCCCGGATTTCATGTACATTTTGTACATGAATTCCTGGCTGCGTTTTCCGGGCCGTGCATTCCGAGTTGTACATTCTCAGGCTGTGTAATACATGGTCGTACATTAACCGGACCCAGCAATTTGACTAATTTGGCGCGTATCTTCTTCTTCTTTCCTCCGTTTATGGCTCCTGTCTGTCCGTCATTCGTTCGATAGAAAATCTTGCCAGTGTCAAGTGAATTGTAATAAATAATACTATAAAAAGTCATTTAAAAGTAGCCATGGATTATCGTGACATGACATTCAGCCAGAAATCCCCTCTACTCCTTGGTTTTTCACGCAATGCCAATAAAATCACTACCTCTACTATCTGTCGTCTCCGATTGGGACACTGTTGTATACCTGTTTTCTTGGCTAAACTACGGATTAAGGACCATTCACTGTGTGAATGTGGTCTGGACGAGGGAAACCTGAACCACATATTTTTTAGCTGCCCGAAACTTCGCCGATCTCTTTACGATATTATCCCTCCTGAAATTCCCCGTCCTCTATCCCTCAACTGTCTTCTATCTCTTACATTTACTCCTATGATTAATTATATTCTTTGTAAGTTTATTCATGTAAATAAGATTAAGCTATAAATTTGTATACCTAACTCATACACTAATAATTTATATAATACAAAATATCCCAACTACCTTCAATATTATTAACATTGTGCTGTCCTTTTTTTAGATCAATCAAATCATACGTTCGAAAATTTTGGTCGAATCTCCCTCTGAAAACTGACCATATTCTACCCGCACTCCTCTACTATTTTATAGATTTTATATGAAACTAGCATGAAACGGACACTGGCAGAATTGTGACAACAAGCCACAAAAGCCATAAATCAAGAAGTCAAGTCAAGTCTATAGTCAAGTCAGTCCATAGTCAAGTCGGCCGTTATTTGTTTTGAAGAAATGGTGGCGGTTTTCTTCAAAACATTTTAGGATATAACTACACTTTCATTCCAAATGTTTACACGTTGTGCTAAGACCTCAAGCACAGATAAGAGAATACTAGTACTCAAGTAATGTTGGTTAAAATACCACCGAAATAACACAACACAACACTAGAAAAACAATTATAAAGAAAAAGCCATGTTGCTTCCCAAATTGCCAGAAAACAAATCGTGCTGAAAACGAATATCAGGCGTTTACCTATTTCTGATATTACAACTGTCAAAACTGACATCTTAGGTCATGAACTGTCAATATTTTTTTAAGGTCTTTAACGCTGGGCGGCCACACTGCACTTTTATTAAAGTTAAAAAAAAAAACAACTGTCAAAACTGACATCTTAGATCATGAACTGTCAATCTTTTTTTTTAAGTTCTTTAACGCTGGGCGATCAAACTGCACTTTTATTAAAATAATTAAATAAAAAAACTAATCAAAACTTAATCTAGGTACATAACTAACCAAGATGCTATTATACTATTAGATAAAAAACTAAAAAACCAACATTCATAAATCACCTTCCAAAAACTGTCAATCATAAAACAAAGACGAGAGACGTCTGTCATGTTCCTGTTGAGTGAATGTGGGTAAGGGCCTTTAACTGGCGCTATATACCCTGGCTTCTACTCTGAAAGCTGAAACAACCACAGGATTTGTTTTGCTTGTTTTATGCGGGTAGCTCCATGTTAGCACTCCTTCAGAGAATCGGGGGCCTCCAGAATTTCACGGGGTAAGGGCCGCCAGGGTTCATAACAGTCTGGTGGCCGCGCGTGAAGTGGTGTAAGGGCGTTATGAGCTCAATCAAACATGCGACCGACGCGCTAATAGCACCACGTATTCCTCGACCCTGGGGATTTGCACATCTTGAGCGTTATCATCAATAAATCCTGACACAATCAAACAGTGCGATATTTTAATGCGCTTGCAAGGGCAACAAAATATCGCCCTCCAACTAAGAAAATCATAAAAATTGCTTTTTCCTTGCCTGTAGCTTTGCTCCATGGAGGTAATAGCTTTGCTCCTTATTTTTATTAATAGTAGATTAGTAGCCAAGGGCTGTAAGGCAATAATTACAGCCCGAGATATTTAGGCGCACGAGCGCAGCGAGGACGCCTATAGTTCGAGGATGCAATTGGTGCTTACACCCGAGCTAACTATTCTGCTTTACATCTCGATTGTGAGGTAAGTAGAAAAAAACCAGCATTACAAAAATAAACAATATTTAAAGTAAAAGTTTTCTATTCCCGCCTTTTTTCATTAAAAAGAATCAAGTAAAGAACTATTTAATTATTTTTTTCACAATCGAAATTGAGCTTCGCCGTTCGATATTTAAAATTGATGATAAACTCACACGAAGACAAGGCTGAAATGACTAGCAAAGCGACCTCTTTGGTCCTTGGGCTGAATGCATGATGTCTATTGCCAGTATGATGGTTAGATGTACGCGAACTTTTTGAAAGAAAGAAGTGTTTTTTTTTTAAATAAACCACCCTAGGGCTTTTCTAGCTACATTATTACCCTAGAGCGCTAATTAGTCACCTACAAGCCCCATTTGGAGTTAATAAGAACCTACTTATCGAACATGAGAGATGTAAACATCCTTTACCTTAGACTAAGTATCATATCCTTTACCCTGCTTTTCTATTTCACTTGACACTGGCAAAACTAACTCGATGACGGACAGACAGGGGCCTTAAACGAAGCAAAGAAGAAGAAACTTGTAGTGTGAGTAGTTGTGTTGTGTGTGTGTGATGGATGAGACTATTCTACCGTGATTATTATAGTTGTTTTGCTTTGCCCAGTACGAAGCTACACAAAGCGATTGCTTGTTTATTTGAACTCTGAGACAGTAAACTTACATATTTCTCATATTATGTTAACGTAAAAGAGACACAAATCAGAGATCAAAATGGGACTTAGATATATCGATATATTTGTGGCGTTGGCTTTGAACCTCATACAATGCGGTAAATATCCAACAATTATTTAATTGAACCAATTTGTCCGGTACGTCCCTTACGGTTGTTTCCTTTTTACAGACCACATCCTGTCGTGCAACTTGACCGAGATAGAGCCGTGTAAAGATCATCAGATATGTAACGGGACGACATTCCTGTGCGACTGTGTTGATGGGTTTGTGTTGTCTGAGGACGGAGAAGATTGCGAGTCACCCTCGGCCGAGGAGCACTACCATCGCTCGGCCACTGTCCCCATTGTGACGATCTTTGCCCTGGTACTCATGATTTCTGGCCTTCTGCTGGTAATAAGGAAGTACAACTTAGTAGATTATGTCCGCCAGAAGATTATCCAGAGGAGAAACAATGATGTCATGTATGAGGATGTGATGATCGGGAATGATGATCCGCCACTCAGTCCGTAATTGTATTTTAGGTATCTAGTATGTAATTGTTGCTATTTATTGGATTTCTTTCTAAGTTTGTGATGAATATTATGCTGGTCACAAATATTTAGACTTGCATCTTTGTCATTGTTCCACTGTTTTTGGCATTCTACTATTTGCTTCTCTTAGATTTTACTCATGTTAACCAGAGTGGAAATGAGCAGTATAGGAAGAAAGACCCAATTTGAATGAATACTGATAATGTATTAGGTACACCAGGTGGTTCTTTGGTGCATCAGCTGTTAGATAATATTAAGGCTGTTGATTTTATTGTAATTCCTTGTAATTATTCTGCACAAAGTATTTACATAGGAATTGAATTGAGGTTACTTAATGATTAAATGTGTTTTTTGTTCTCCCATTCCCAGTTTATAAATGGGGTTACTATTGTTCAAAGTATTGCAATATCAGACTTAGTAAACCCATTGGCCCTTGTGGCAGCCTCAATCAATAGAAAACTGTTCTTTGAAATTATTTACAATCAATATTATATTTGGGTTGGCTATCAATATCCGGTCTCTGGTTTTAACTATGGTTTTAAATTAGGGTTCTTGTTAAGGTTCATCTTAACAAGAATTATCTTCTTTTTGGTTAGGTACGCTTCTTACCGCATTTAGTCTACACTATCTACATCTACACTAATATTATAAAGAGGAAAGATTTGTATTTTTGTATGTTTGTATTTTTGTATGTAACGAATAGGCTCAAAAACTACTGGTCCGATTTCAAAAATTCTTTCACCATTAGAATGCTACATTATCCCTGAGTAACATAGGCTATATTATATTTTCAAAAAAATCAGGGATCCTTACTAAAACTCCAATAATGTAACCCAAGGTGGAAAACAAAAACCTTACATCGCGTGCGCTGCGAAAACTATTGATGATAGAACAAAATAATGTACTACGATTTTGTAGAACACGTCATCATCTACAAAAAATGTCGCGACAGCATATGTCTTACTATTATAGTTAAGTCACAATAAGTGTTCTTTTATTATAAAACTTTAATTGAAATGCCGCCGCTAGAAAAGGGTCTTTATTTGTACCTTGGTATTAATCCTTATCCAAATAAATCATTTCATAATTAAGACGGTTTCAATACCTATAGATTACTTCTTAAATTTTTCAAATCGGACATTCCATTCAAAAGATATGACGAAATTAAAAATGTTAACGGGTCCACGGGTCACGAACGGGGTGCGATTTCACTCGCTCAAGGAGAAGGGCGCTGCATATGTATGAAATAAGTAGACGCGAGGCTCGAACCCATGGTCTAAGTTTATCCTAAAATGTTCAAAAAATTTATGACCACCCATGCGAAGCTGGGACAGGCCGCTAGTCTATTATAATTAAGTAAACTGTATCAATAATAGCTATTATATCTTTACAAGATTTCATGACTTGATAGGGCAGATCCAACTCGGATTGGTGAGGTTATGTTGAAATATATTATAAATTACTCATGCGGCGTGCGAGCTAAGCGAGCGTGCGACGGCATCGGTCGTCGAAGTGCTAGAAATTATTTTTTTACTTACACTAATCTCTTTTTTTATATACATATATACATTTGCGAATTTATTTAATTTAACTAGTAGTTCGCCCCGAACTGAGATCTCGTGATGCGACCCGACGAACGCACCAAAACTTTGAGTAGGTGGTAGTCAGAGGCAAGTCCAAACATTATGTTTGGACTTTTTTCTGACTACCGCCTTCTAACTTGGTACGGTAACCAAGTTTCAACTCTATTGGCCTATTTATTGAAGAGTTCCGTTGAACAGACCTTGGCTCCATCATCAGACCTGGTCGTTGTCACCATTTTATGAGAACTGAGTACCTCCTTAATTTATTTCAAGAAAAAAAAATAAGAAAAAGCAAAGTAATTGGCCGACCAGTAGAAAAACCTTGATGCCAACGAAACTCTTAGAGATGGGAGCTCTTGGGTCGCTGGTTATCTTAATTTAACTTTTTTGTTGTATCTCAAAAACCAATCGTCCCAGAAAAAAAGTAAAAACTGTTTTGGAATGTCCAAACAAAGCCCTTTCGTATGACATGTAATTTTTTTAAGTCACTTTTTTTATTTTTGCCCCCTTAAAAAACCCCATATCTTAAAAACCCTTCATCCGATTTTAGTCATATACTTACCAGTAAATTTCTCAAGTACAAGCTGTCGTCTTATCAAATTTCATGCAGATCGGATCAACGGTTCGAAAGTTATGGCCAGACAAACATACATACATACATACATACATACATACATACATACATAAAATGCCAAATCGCCCAAGTTGAAACTAGAATCTTCGTTCGCTTCGCTCACTCGATCAATAAATGAAGTAATTAAAATGCCAATAGGTATAGAGCTTTTCCAAGATGTCGTAAGAGACTTGATAGGGCGGATCCAACTTGGATAGGTTAAGTTATGTTGAAACATAAATCACGCACTAAGAAGGCGAGTAAAGCGAGCGTGCCGCGGCAGCGGCCACCGAAGTGCCAGAAATGTTTTTTTATTCACACTTATCTCTGAATACCTACTACAATTTGGGAAGAATATTTTACAAATTAATTAGCCATTTAAAAACTAAACATCTCCTGTAGAAAAGGATTCCAGAGGAAGACATCCCTTCCACCCCCGAATCCACCTCCCCTACCCTTAATACAGGTACCGGATATCTATAGTTTAACCTTATTTTTTACATTATTTCTTCTTGAATTTAAGAGCTCAGCTCTTATCCAGGTACTGGTGCAGTTTCTCTAATTTAGTCTTTCCAATGCGGTCTCCTTGATTGCATTCTACCAAACAACACATTTCGAAAAACTTGGTATTATTAAGAATTTATGTCAAATTTGATCCTATCAAGGATCCAAGCCCATGATTCTGTGTATTTAGTAATTTAGTTTAAGAAAAGTATAAAGACAAAGTTTAATACTCTACTATAATTACTTTTTGTTATATATAATTTATCAATACAGCATGTCTTACAACAAATAAGAGTTGTGTAGTACTCAAATTGAGGTGTTATAACATTTTTAATTGTAAATTTTTAAATAAGTTCCAAATTTGAGATACAATTAAGTAAACAATAAATTAAGATAACCATTGATCTGTGAGCTCTCATCTCATAGAGCATTGGTACTGTAGTCGTTTATCATCATCATACCCCAAAAGTTATTATTCAAGTAGGATTTGAACCTACTACCTTTCCCTTGGTACTGAGCTTTCATTTTTCTTTCTTATTAGCGAGGTGTGATTAGGATCCGATGGCAGAGGTGGTTAGTGCAGCCCTGTTTCAAGAAACTTCAGGGATATTATAAAATCTTCGTAGTTATGTTACTGGTTGGGAAGTTCTGTTGCCCTTCCAAGTATTAACTACTTTTAGGGCTGGTTTCACCATGCTCTGTTAGATTAACAAAGGATTAAAGGGCCGTTAAATATGTCAAAATGTACGCGTTTGACAGCTAAGGTTAGATTTAACGGTCTTTTAAGCCTTGATTAGTTACTAACAGAGCATGGTGAAACCGGCCCTTATTGTATCTATCTATGTACCTATGTGTGTAATGGAATCTTTGAAGTCAATTTTATTTAACCAATTTCTAATTGTTTTGAAATTAATATGCATAGATCCAATTTCAAGTATGTACCTACTGATACATTATGCAGGTACCAACAACTTGATTTCAAAATAAATGTAAGATAAAAATATTATATTTTTAAATAAAATACTCTGTGATATGTACTGCAAAAATGTTTTATTCCTAAAACAAAACTTCTTATGTTGGATGTTTTTTTGAATACTACTTGTTGATTTATCTAGCAGATGGCCCACCTGTTACCTCCTGAACCTGATGTTGGTGGTAACCATCAGCTCATGCTTTGTAAGCATTGTCTCGCAAGTCACACACGATAGTACCATGACCAATGCTGCACTGCTTGCTCTGCATCCTTGTGCCTGCCTCACTAGTGAACCACTGCTTACCATTTTCGACCCACTATTACAATAACTAGTAGTTCGCCCCGAACTGAGATCTCGTGATGCGACCCGACGAACGCATAAAAACTTTGAGTAGGTAGTAGTCAGAGGCAAGTCCAAACATTATCTTTGGACTTTTTTCTGATTACCGCCTACTAACTTGGTATGGTAACCAAGTTTCAACTCTATTGGCCTATTTATTGAAGAGTTCCGTAGAACAGACCTTGGCTCCATCATCAGACCAGGTCGCTATCACCATTTTATGAGAACTGAGTACCTAATTTATTTCATGAAAAAAAAATAAGGAAAAGCAAAGGAACTGGCCGACCAGTAGAAAAACCTTGATGTCAACGAAATTCCTAGAGATGCCCCATAACATTTCATATGATATGTAGCTTGATTGTTTATGCAACTTTTTTTATTTTTGCACTCTTACAAAACCCCATATCTTAATAAACCTTCATCCGATTTTACTCATATACTTACCAGTAAATTTCTCAAGTACAAGCTATCGACTTATCAAATTTCATGCAGATCGGATCAACGGCTCGAAAGTTATGGCCAGACAAATATACATACATACATACAAACATAAAATGCCAAATCGCCCAAGTTGAAACTAAGATCTTCGTTCGTAGTAAAATATAACTGCTTGTATACCAACGGGTGGGTCTACAAATGAACATGAGCAAGACGAAAATCATGTCTAATGCCCATGTCGCTCGCACCCGTCTATTATACGAGTATCCAGTGCGAGTGCCAATAATGACTTATAGAACTGAGACGTGGTTACTTACTATTGACCTCGTCAACAAGCTTAAAATCGCACAACGGGCTATGGAGAGAGCTATGCTGGGAGTTTCACTGCGTGATAGAATCAGAAATGAGGAAATCCGTAGGGAAACCAATGTAACCGATATAGTTCGCAGAATTAGTAGGTAAGTTGAAGTACCAATGGGCGGGTCTTAGCTCGAAGAACTGACTACAGCTGGGGAATTAAGGTTCTCAAGCGACGACCACAAACTGGAAGACGGCGCGTGAGACGTCCTACCTGATGGACCGACGGATACCGTGGATACTGCGGAAAGTTGCTGGATGGAGATCCGCAGTCTCCGCAGGGCTCAGAATAGTTCTTCCTGGAAATGTGGAGGCCTATGTTCTGCATTGGATTCCTACAGGCTGATGATGATGAAGTTGGTTTTTGTTTAACTAAGGTAAGTAGGTAGGTACAGGTACTTATTTGTAGTGTCCCCTATCTGTGGCGCATTCTTTGAGCGCTCGGAAGCTTGGACAAACTAATTATGAACTTAAAACTCGGGTAGGTTGAATCAGGTAAATCCAAATGGTTCAATAGCACTATAGGTCGAATACACATAGGTACAGTAATAAGCATTATTTAGCTACTTAAACTAAATAAGATGAAAAGCATCTTCATTGCTAGAAAATATGTCTTCCAATTTGGCTGGCGGGGGAGCAGGGCAGGGTCGTCGTAGATGATGCTCAGCTTGCTGTATTCACGTTTGCGACGGGGGGTTTTTTTTTTTTTGGCGTCTCGAAATGCCACTAACTTAAAACTACCCTGTTGCTATGATTGTGCAACAACATAAACTTGTTTTTTTTTATATTCCTACCCTTTAATAAACATATAATATCTACCTATAATGTAATATTATTCCTTACATTTTATCTTCGTTTATTATTAATCATTCATAATCATCATTCATTCTATCAACAGTCATTCATACATCATATTAATATTTTACTATAACATTCGTAACTTTACCTAACTATCTGTTTAATCATGGCGCAATGCATTGGGCAATTTAATATTATGGATGAGAAAAATATGAATTGTAGGTACCTACAGGCAAGAGCATGAAGCTTTACAGATTGTAGCGCGAGTTTTGCCTCTATGGGGATTCTAAGATGAAAGAATGGTTCCAACTAAGGCCTTAGGACTTTGGTTTCTTTGCAGTTGGTTACATTTTTTTAATCTCTAGGAGGAAGGGAAGGCAGGGAGGGGCAGCTGCTTCTACCTGTCCCCCCTTGACGACGCCCTTGCCGAGAAGTCGTACCTAAGTTTGTTGCATGTTCTTCTAGGCTTTGGTCGCGTGGAACTGGCATCTAGATTAATTTCGTTTTAAGACGTTTCAAAGTGATCCTTGTGATTTAAAGGAATAAATACCCTTTAACTTTGAGTGATCAGTGAGTGACGACTCGGCGTATTTTGTTTGTACGTATCGTCCAAACGCAACCTAATTTCATAAGATTGGGATCCAAAAGTAGGCAGGTAGGTAGGTAAAAAAAACAATTATTGTGGTGACTGCATTCAAATATATTTTTTCACCCCTCATTTAGCGTGGTGTAGTAAGTAGCTTACCTACCATCGCACGTCTTATCGCAGGAGCTGCTGGAGCTCCCTCCCTCCAACGTCTGTTGCGCTGCCCCTTCTTCCTGAGGCAAGTCCAAGCACAGCTGCTGAAGTTGTTCGTTCATCATAGCGGACTGTGATAATAACACAATATGAACTATTATTGAAGTTACCATTTTGTGTAGGTAGGTAATTTAATAAAATTCCGACAAAGCTTACTAGGATTTTGCAATATTAAAATTAATACAGGAAATATCTAGTTGATTAAATGTGAATTATTTGCATATTGGTGTTGGTAGTATCATCAGTAGGTACCTACCCCAAGTCTTACGAATACCTATGGTAAACAAAATTGAGACTTGGGGTAGGGTCACCGGTAAACAGTGGGTTACTTTTTTTATGGCTCATATCTCATAAAGTATCAGTTTGAAGTCTTAAAATTTGATTTGATGTATATTTTTTTCATCATCTCTCAAGAGAAAATAAGGTTTTTTAAAAGAGCAGAAATGACCCACTGTGTACGTACACCCAGAGGTGAGCAATGAGTCGCCCCGTGGTTAACAATAGGTCTAGGAGTTTTTATAGGAAAATAATTAAAGACATTTATGTACACTAGTAGTTCGCCCCGAACTGAGATCTCGTGATGCGACCCGCGCGAACGCACCATAACTTTGAGTAGGTGGTAGTCAAAGGCAAGTACAAACATTATGTTTGGACTTTTTTCTGACTACCGCCTACTAACTTGGTACGGTAACCAAGTTTCAACTCTATTGGCCTTTTTATTGAAGAGTTCCGTTGAACAGACCTTGGCTCCATCATCAGACCTGGTCGTTGTCACCATTTTATGAGAACTGAGTACCTCCTTAATTTATTTCAAGAAAAAAAAATAAGACAAAGCAAAGTAACTGACCGACCAGTAGAAAAACCTTGATGCCAACGAAACTCTTAGAGATGGGAGCTCTTGGGTCGCTGGTTATCTTAATTTAACTTTTTTGTTGTATCTCAAAAACCGAGCGTCCCAGAAAAAAAGTAAAAATTGTTTTGGAATGACCAAACAAAGCCCTTTCGTATGAAATGTAACTTGATTTTTTTAAGTCACTTTTTTTTATTTTTGCCCCCTTAAAAAACCCCATATCTTAAAAACCCTTCATTCGATTTTACTCATATACTTACCAGTAAATTTCTCAAGTACAAGCTATCGTCTTATCAAATTTCATGCAGATCGGATCAACGGTTCGAAAGTTATGGCCAGACAAACATACATACATACATACATACATACATACATACATACATACATACATAAAATGCCAAATCGCCCAAGTTGAAACTAGAATCTTCGTTCGCTTCGCTCACTCGATCAATAATCAAAAAATAAAAAAAACATTTGAAGAAAAATAACTTGACTTCTACGACTACGATTCTACGACTAGTATCTTAAAATTTAAAAGGAAAGCCAAAAATATAACAATTTGTTTTATTTTTAACAAAACCTGGTAAAAAACAACTAGCTAGTCAATCATCTATGTTATATATCACAGCGTACTAACAAGGTCACAGTATGGTAATATAATTTTTATAGATATCTATCGTAAGTTTGCGATTATAAGGGCCGATTTCACCATGCTCTGTTAGATTAACAAAGTATTAAAGGGCCGCCGCGCGCCGTTAAAAATGACAAAATGTACGCGTTTGACATCTAAGGTTGGGTTTAACGGCCTGTTAAACCTTGATTAGTAACTAAGAGAGCATGGTGAAATTAGGTCTAAACAAAATATCAACTCACATTTCAAAAGATTTTTAACGTAACCATAACATCGAGCGTGGTGCATTGTGACGTGAGCGCAGCCACGCTCAAACTAGCCGAGCGGGGATAGGTGGGCGTCTGTGAGCGAACAAGCGACTGCGCAACAAGCGACTCTTACTATGTGCGTTGTCTACATGTTTTCTACATGTTTCGTCAATATGTACGTGACCCACTGTACCCAACCACACCCAGCTAAACCCACCGTTTACCCGGTGACCCTAGGTACCTATTTCTTCAGATTATTGTATAACGTTTCTTTTGTTCAGTGACTTAAAAAAGCTTCATTTCAAGACTTCGAATTAGATGCTTGCGTAAAATAAAAACATTGAAATGAAATGAAATGAAATTTATTAAAATCAGTAACAAACATTACAGTAGGTAGGTAAGTATCTTATTAAATTGGGTTTATGTATAACAATTTCGATATTTCCTGGTTGGACAACATTGGTACCCAAACTAGGATAACATTTCAGCTTTTATAGCTCAGTTTTTTTTGGTAACTATCACCTATAACAAAGTTTTGCCTCGTAAGTCACGCACGATAGGAACGGGCCCTACGATACACTGCCCTGTGCTATCAACTTGAGGCATACCTACAGACAATAAGCCTCATGTGCCTGTAATTACACCGGCAACCACACTCTTCAAACCGAAACACAGCAACGCTGTTTGGCGGCAGAAAAAGGCATGGTGGTATGTACTTCCCCGGACGAGCCCTTCACAAAGAGCTCTACTACAGTTAAGTCTACTACTTAAGTTGTACTGTTAAGTTGGTAGTAGCTCTGCCTTCTGCGTCGTAGGCCGTGCGTTCGATTCTCGCCGAGAACAAAAATTTTATTGTATGGGTGTTTGTTTTCTGTCTGGTGTTATACATATAATATTATTAGTATGAATTTACAAAAATAAAGTATAAGCAACATTTAAATGTATTAAATTAAGTATCTGGTTCCCATGTTACAGCTTTGGCTTAGTTTGGGGCGAGATAGCGCTGTGTGGAATGTACCTACACCAATATTTATTATTTGATAAAAGCATTTAGTCTTACATGGGCGTTGAAGTCGAGCTCCTGAATGTCAGCATGGGGCTCCTTCAGCTTGGACTCATCTAAAATCAGGGTCTCCATGATCTGTACCAGTTCGTAGCAGCGCCTGCTCATCAGCTGTTTGGTTTTCTTCGCTGGTGTTTGGATAACCTAGTCGAAAGCAAACGGTTTACAAAACAGCCTAACCTATCTTACCATAATTTTCTCTTAGTGTCTATCGTCTTGTTATAGATCTGAAATTATTTACGAAATTTTATTAATGTGTGTTTTACAAGAACGTGACCACATAAAAAAAAGGTATTTGAGGGTTGTTTGCAAAACAAAAAACACGAGCAGGTAGCCCAACGTTTTGCCCATGACGCATCAAAAAAACAAACTAGTTCTCGCGTTCACTTCGCACAGAGCATACGTTTCCCGAGATGAGTGCCGCGTAAGCTTCCCGCCATGAGGCAGTGTTCCTTTGTTCGCATCCCAAAGGGCCCAAAATGTCACGTGTTCAGGCTGAAAAGTATATGAAAAAGTCAAAGGCGTTCGTCACCAAGTGGGTGAACCGATATTTAGAAACCAAACACGTCGATGACAACGTGGTAAAACAAGAAAGACGTCGTCCGCCGAAGATAAGCAGATAACAAATCTATTTTTGAAAAATCCACGTACATCTTTGCGATCCGCACAAGAAAAGCTGAAGAAAAATGGGCTAAATATATCTCTAGCTACAATTAGAAGACGTTTAGTGGAGATTAAGTTAAAATACCGCAGCACATTGAAGAAACCGCTACTTTCAGAAAAGCACGTTAAAAAAAGAATGGCCTGGGCACAAGAAAACAAAGACCGCGACTGGGACAAGATAGTATTTTCTGACGAAGCTTCGTTTTGGGCATCTAGTATCACACCTCGTGCCTGGTCAACTGCCGATATCAGACTTGTTGAACGAACTGTTAAACACCCAGTATAGGTGCATGTTTGGGGATGCTTCTCAAAAAGTGGTTTTGGAAATTTGTACTTATTTACTGGTTCTCTGAATGCTGTAAAGATGAACCAAATATACCAGAAAGCATTATTACCATCTGCCCGAAGGCTGTTCCGAAGCCCATGTGAATCATGGATATTACAAGAAGACAATGACCCTAAACACCGAAGTCGCCTATGCACCACCTGGAAACAAGATAATAGAATTGAGGTCTTAGATTGACCCTCACAATCTCCTGACGCAAACCCAATTGAAAACGTTTGGGCGTTGATGAAGCTTAAACTTCGAGGAAAAAGAACACTAACTGTCGCCGAGCTTACTTGCAATTTGAAGGCCATATGGAAGTCATTATACCGTGAATACGCAGAAAAATTAGTCGAAAGTATGCCTCGAAGATGCCAGGCCATTATAGACAGCGGAGAAGACTGGACACCTTATTAATAATAAAGCATCGAAGTACATATGATTAACTATGTGTTTTATTTTTTTGAAGCGCTAAACTTAATTTTTTTAATAATTTATGCCGGTCACGCTCTTTTGTTACATACTGTAAATAGCCGAAAATCATAAAGCTGCTTGACTGATTTTATTTATTTATTGATAATACCTACAGGTAACCTAAACTATAAAATCAATAAAATAATTTTATTAAAAAATCTGGCGGCCTACAGTGCAGAAAGCAGAGCTTCTGTGAGAGCTTCCATAGAACTTGTTAGATTAATACCTAGATATATCATTTGTTAAATTATGAAATGTAAAGGTTGCGTACCTAAGAGTTTATCCGCCGGTTTCTGAAAGCCCGATCAAAACTAATCGGATGTCAAGTCACTTGCTATCTCTGTCTTATTCGATGTAATAGCTGAAATGGCGAGTGACTTGACCTCCGATTAGTTTTGATCGAGCTTAAAGAAACCGGCGTTAAGGCCTGATTTCACCATGCTCTGTTAGATTAACAAATGATTAAAGGGCCGTTAAATATGGCAAAATGTACGCGTTTGACATCTAAGGTTAGATTTAACGGCCTGTTAATCCTTGATTAGTAACTAGCAGAGTATGGTGAAACTGGCCCTAAGAGTAGTAGAGCTCTTTGTGATGGGCTCGTCCTTTTTCTGCCGCCAAGCAGCGTTGCTGTGTCTTGGTTTGAAGAGTGAGGTTTCCGGTGTAATTACTTACAGGCACATGAAGCTTAACATCTGTATGCCTCAAGTTGATGGACGCAGGGCAGTGCATCGTAGGGCACGTTCCTATCGTGCGTGACTTACGAGGCAAAGCTTTGATATAGGTGATAGTTACCACTTAACATCAGGTGGGCCATCTGCTTGTTCCATCAGCAAGTTGTATAAAAAAGGTATATTTGATCGAGTGAGCGGAGCGAATGAAGATCTTAGTTTCAACTTGGGCGATTTGGCATTTTATGTATGTATGTATGTATGTTTGTCTGGCCATAACTTTCGAACCGTTGATCCGATCTGCATGAAATTTGATAAGTCGATAGCTAATACTTGAGAAATTTACTGGTAAGTATATGAGTAAAATCGGATGAAGGGTTATTAAGATATGGGATTTTTTAAGGTGGCAAAAATAAAAAAAGTGACATAAAAAAACTACAAGTTTCTATTACAAGTTTGAAATAGTGTTGCAGATATTACGATCTTATACAACTAGTAGTTCGCCTCGAACTGAGATCTCGTGATGCGACCGGACGAACGCGCCAAAACTTTGAGTAGGTGGTAGTCAGAGGCAAGTCCAAACATTATGTTTGGACTTTTTTCTGACTACTGCCTACTTACTTACTAACTTGGTACGGTAACCAAGTTTCAACTCTATTGGCCTATTTATTGAAGAGTTCCGTTGAACAGATCTTGGCTCCATCATCAGACCTGGTCATTGTCACCATTTTATGAGAACTGAGTACCTCCTTAATTTATTTCAAGAAAAAAAAATAAGAAAAAGCAAAGTAACTGGCCGACCAGTAGAAAAACCTTGATGCCAACGAAACTCTTAGAGATGGGAGCTCTTCGATCGTTGGTTATCTTAATTTAACTTTTTTGTTGTATCTCAAAAACCGAGCGTCCCAGAAAAAAAGTATAAATTGTTTTGGAATGTCTAAACAAAGCCCTTTCAAATGACATGTAACTTTATTTTTTTTATGTAACTTTTTTATTTTTGCTTCCTTAAAAACCTCATATCTTGACAACCCGTCATCCGATTTTACTTATACAACGTGTTGATTAAGAGTTGTAGGGATCCGAAAACAGGATATTCTACCGGTCATAACGAACAACTTTTGTTCTACAACTTTTAAAATTTCAAAGTTTTTCATTCATCAAATGCCTCTTAAACTTTTATCTAAAATGAATCTAAACGCATCATGAGGCAGCCCTATTTACAGCTGTTCTTTGACCTCTAGTTGTGAATTGTAGATAAAATAGGTAATGTACCTATCTACCGTGATTGGGGATCAAAGTCGTGAAGCTGTTTCGTTTCGTTTGTTTTTGAGGTAGAAACTAGGAACAAATAAGTACATATTTTCCGTTATAAGTTAAGTTAAGTTAAGTATAAGGTTGTCTTTGTTGTATTTGTCATGTTTGTGCCAAACTCAGTCAGTACCTATACCTACCTACCTAATATAGGTAATGTACGCCTATTGGTATCCCATATACCTACGTAGGTATTTAAAATCTTACCCTAATAATATACAAATCAATGCGAAAGTTACAATGTTTTGATGTTTGTGGCTCAATCACGGTTCACCACTTCAACGCGTGCGAAGCCGCGGGAAGCCACTAGTACATACATAAAATGCCAAATCGCCAAAGTTGAAACTAAGATCTTTGTTCGCTTCGCTCACTCGATCAATAATTCACATCATCATTACAGTTATTCATTGTTCTATTGAAAGACTAAATATGAAATACACAAATTATAAATACAACATACAAATTGAAAACTTAAGACAATTTCTTAACCTATTTTAGCTAGATGTATAAATTATCTCACAATTAACTATTTTCTTCTTCAAAAATATTATTCAATCAAACTAACGTAATACATCGAATACCACCGATTTAGATGTTTATAAATTGTAAAGTTCATGAAAATTTCCAAGATTGTTTTAGTTACGTATGTAAATTATTTCATAATTAGCATTATTACTTATTTTAATATACTCTATTTATTCTATTAAACCAATGTTAGGTTATTTGTAAATAAGTAGTAGATACATTGTTACCCTAGGGGTGAAAGTAACTTATTTAGTCCCGAGGCGGGGTTTGGACGCCAATAGCTCAAGGGACTAAATAAATCTTTAACCCGAGGCACAGATAAGAGAATACTAGTACCCGAGGTAAACACTGCTTTTCATTACGAATACAACGAAAGTCAAAATAAAAACATGAATTAGCTTAAGAAAAAATTAGTGTATTGTAGTAGATGCTGCATTCGAACCAAAGAGTTTTATGTTCGATGTCATTTGATGTTATGGATAAGTAGCTACTTCTACACTAATATTACTAGTAGTTCGCCCCGAACTGAGATCTCGTGATGCGACCCGCGAACGCATCAAAACTTTGAGTAGGTGGTAGTCAGACGCAAGTCCAATCATTATGTTTGGACTTTTTTCTGACTACCGCCTGCTATGTTGTGGATTAGTGGATTTAATTGACTTACTTGTTGTAAGATATTTCTAATAGATTCCCTGTCGCCATCAACATCTGGAGTCTGAGCCACGTAGAAACCATAAGACGCTCGGTGGGTCGGGAATGAAGTCTCGAATACATCCGGTATGACTGGACCCTAAAATAATAATTAAGTAAACAAACCTATACATAAACGTTTTTGGACTAGGTATTTCACACATCTATATCTATCCCCAAACTAAAGCCAGCTTTTTAGAATACATTTACTGATAGATTACTGTTCGTAGTTGGTACCTATGTTAAATGTTGAAATATCTACCTACCTACCAAGTACTCCAATACCTACCAATGTTGAGATATTATAAGGTTAACGTGAGGAAATTACTCTACCAAGCAGAAGGCTTTTCTCTTATCAGAAGGTTAGGGGCACTTGAGTAGAAATTAAATGCAGTTGCAATGCAATTCAAAAGTTAGAGCTACACGAGCGACGGTAGTTAGACGAAAATTATAGTAGGTGGTCCGGAGGTAAGTCCAAACATTATATTTGAACTTGCTTCTGACTACCGCCTTCTATCTTGATATGGTACCCAAGTTTCAATGGCCAATTTATTGAAGAGTACCCTGAACATACCTTAGCTCCATCATGAGACCAGGTCGCTGAATTACTATTTTATGAGAACCTTCTCAATCTAATACAAGAAAAAAAAAAGAAAAAGTAAAAGAACTGACCGACCAGTAACAAAACTATAATTTCAACGAAACTCTAAGAGATGAGGGCTTTTGGGCCGTTAGTTATGTAAATTTGAATTTTTCGTTGTTTTTTTAAAAACCAGGCGTCCTTGAGTAAGAGTAATAGAGCTCTTTGTGAAGGGCTCGTCCGGGGAAGTGCTACCACCAAGTCTTTTTCTGCCGCCAAGCAGCAACGCTGTGTTTCGGTTTGAAGAGTGTGGTTGCCGGTGTAATTACAGGCACATGAGGTTGATGTGATGTTAGGTGATGGTTACCACTTAACATCAGGTGGGCCATCTTCTTGTTCCATCAACTAGTTGTAGGGTTAAGGGTTTGGAATGTGAAATGACAAATCCCTTATAATTGACAAGTAAATTGATATATGTATATGTGTGTACCTAACATTTTTCTTTTGCCCTCTTTAAAAACCCCATATCCCCATATATCATAACTCGTTATCCGATTTAACTCATCTACACTAATCTACACTAATATTATAAAGAGGAAACATTTGTATTTTTGTATTTTTGTATGTAACGAATAGGCTCAAAAACTACTGGTCCGATTTCAAAAATTCTTTCACCATTAGAATGCTACATTTTCCCTGAGTAACATAGGCTATATTATATTTTCAAAAAAATCAGGGATCCTTACTAAAACTTCAATAATGTAACCCAAGGTGGAAAACAAAAACCTTACATCGCGTGCGCTGCGAAAACTATTGAAGATAGAACAAAATAATGTACTACGATTTTGTAGAACACGTCATCATCTACAAAAAATCTCGCGACAGCATATGTCTAACTATTATAGTTATGTCACAATAAGTGTTCTTTTATTATAAAAAATTAATTGAAATGCCTCCGCTAGAAAAGGGTCTTTATTTGTACCTTGGTATTAATCCTTATCCAAATAAATCATTTCATAATTAAGACGGATTCAATACCTATAGATTACTTCTTAAATTTTTCAAATCAGACATTCCATTCAAAAGATATGACGAAATTAAAAATGTTAACGGGTCCACGGATCACGCGCGGGGTGCGATTTTACTCACTCAAGGAGAAGCGCGTGCAAATGTATGAAATACTAGCGGCCTGTCCCAGCTTCGCATGGGTGGACATAAATTTTTTCAACGTTTTAGGATAAACTTAGACCGTGGTGGGTTCGAGTCACTTCTAACTCGCGCCTTGCCCGGGCCCGCGCTGGGTGAGAACGCGCCCCGTGACCTTATATTTTTTAAATCTTTTGAATGGAATGTCCGATTTGAAAATTTCAAGAAGTAATGTATAGGTATTGAACCAGTCTTGAATATGAAAAGATTTATTTGGATAAGGATTAATACCAAGGTACAAATAAAGACCCTTTTCTAGCGGCGGCATTTCAATTAAATTTTTATAATAAAAGAACGCTTATTGTGACATAACTATAATAGTTAGACATATGCTGTCGCAAAATTTTTTGTAGATGATGACGTATTCTACAAAATTGTAGTACATTATTTTGTTCTATCTTCAATAGTTTTCGCAGCGCACGCGATGTAAGGTTTTTGTTTTCCACCTTGGGTTATATTATTGAAGTTTTAGTAAGGATCCCTGATTTTTTTGAAAATATAATATAGCCTATGTTACTCAGGGATAATGTAGCATTCTAATGGTGAAAGAATTTTTGAAATCGGACCAGTAGTTTTTGAGCCTATTCGTTACATACAAAACAACAAAACAACAAAGATACAAATCTTTTCTCTTTATAATATTAGTGTAGATGTAGATAGTGTAGAAGTAGACGCGAGGCTCGAACCCACGGTCTAAGTTTATCCTAAAATGTTCAAAAAATTTATGACCACCCATGCGAAGCTGGGACAGGCTGCTAGTACCTAATATAGGTACATAATATTATGACACATAATTTAACCAGTAATTTCTCAAGTACAAGCTATCCACTTACTAAATTTCATGCAGATTGGATCAACGGTTCTAAAGTTATAGCCCGACAAACATATACATACTACATACCTAGACTCACATACATAAAATGCCAAATCGCCCAAGTTAAGACGAAGACAAGAGCCAATGTGACTCTCGCTCGCACGTTTCGACATCTTGAAAGATATAAAATCATTAAACCCATTTTCGAAAAAATGCAAACAACCATTTTGTGAGCAATCACATTGCACTCAGCTTAGTAAAAATTTCAGTTTGATCGATACAAGTTTTCCTATTCAAAAGTTTGCTTTACTAGTTTTTGTAGGTACTTATGCAAACTTTAGATCTTGATTTTTACTCAATGCGATTCTGCAATGTGATTGCAGACATAATGAATGTTTGCGATTTTTCGAAAATGTGTATAGTGAATTTAATATTTTTAACATGTCGAAACATGCGAGCGAGAGGCACATTAGCTCTTGTTTTCGCCATAACTGTAAGATTTTCGTTCGCTTCGCTCACTCATAATAGAGCATCAGGATAAATGTTTCACTTAAGCTGTGGCATACGCGGGAAATCATAAGTAGAGTCTTAAGTAAAGGACATAGTTCATTCTGGGTTTGGTCTATGTATCTACCAGTTCACCACGTAGTAGTATTTGAAAAAAATAGAAGATTAAAATAAAACACAAGTGCAATTTCATTAATTTGTAGGCAAATAAAGTTGCGATACCTTAAATTTTTATCTGGTCGATTTTTTTACTATTTGAACACCTCTAGAGCCGCCATGACAGTCTGTAATTGACGTTTGACATGACGCATAGCATTTTTTCATTTTCTGACAGTTTCGTTGCGTTTTTGACGGTAATGAGTTCCGCTCTCAAGCTTGACATATACAACAATTGTCAAAATGACATTTTACACATGTCAGTCCTCCATATTTTTAGTATATAATGTTGTTCTCATTGATCAAGAAAATCTTCAAGCGCACGAATACGAAGGAAAGACGCAATCAAAACAGTTATTTATATTGCTAAGTGATATTTACATACACTGTACACAGACCCAACCCAGGCTCCATACAATGATGAAACAACTACTTTATACATAAAAAAAAATATGTTTGAATACCTACTTAAATAAGACACAGCTAAATTAATACCAATTTTCAATAATAGGTACCTGTACGACGTAATGTTTTCCAATAACACAAATTAGTTTCTTCGACCAAGGGTTTACGAAGGACGACCATTCTGTTTCCAGTTTGATATATTCGCCATTGTTCGTCAACATTCTGTGAAGTAAATAATATCTTGCTGGAAAGAGCAATGAGCAATGGAGTAAGTCTGGTGTACAAGTCTGGGCTGTTGGCTCTTATCTATGCCGTTGGTTATGCTGTTATGTTATGTTAAGTTATGCTGCATCTGCTCAATTCTAAGCACTTTGCCTCATAAAACTAACTCAATGCTTTGCTTAAGGCGAATACAAAATGTACCTCTCGCTCGCACGTTTCGACATGTTGAAAGATAAAAAATCACTAAACCTATTTTCTAAAAATCCCAATCAGCCCTTTTTTTTACTAAACATTTTAAACTATACAAATTTTCCTTACTCAAAAGTTTGCTTTACTAGTTTTATGCAAACTTTTGAGTAGGAAAATTTGTACCTATTTATATTATTTGTAATTTGTACTTAACAGCTCACCTGTACGGAATCGATTTGGAGACTTTGCCTTCCTTCAAAATCCTCTCGTAGATATTCTTCAGATACGGTATGTCGTCGGGATGATAGAGATGCAGTGCGTCCTTATCTTGTATATCCTGGGGTAGGTATCCGAGGTACGGGATGGAATCCGTATCGATGTACTCGAGGACTCCCGCGGCGGAATGTTTAATGACAAACGGCATCGTATTAGGCATGTATTCATTTGGTGCTGAAATTATTATTTTTTTAATTGAGAATTATCAAACTACCTAGGCACCTATATTCTTTTGGAACTAAACGAAACGTATCATAAAAATAAGACCTTTGTGTATAGGTATTATTATTATTATTTTGAAACCACGATTAATATTTTCAATAGTTAAAATAAAATAAAAAACTCACTATTGTAGGCTGAATAAATAGATGCAGCTTCTATGTACGAGCAGACCGTATTTCGTTCATCTTTATTGATTTCTTTGAAGGATAATTTGAGCAAAAACGGCTTGTAAGATACTTTACTTGTTTTGATTGCGAAGTCCTCGCTCAAGCTTTTGTACCGACGGATACGGCAACCCATCGTATAGTCGCTACTAATCGCATCTGAGGTTAGAAAAATGCATTTTAAAGTGTGTGAAGAGACTACGGATGTTCAAACAAATCTCCTTCATATGACAGCTCACTTGATAATATTCGTGTAACTTATTAATTTTTGCTCCCTTGAAAAACCCCTTAACTCTACCTCTATATCCCTTGTCCGATGAAACTCGTATAAGTACCTACTATAAATAGACTATAGACCAATTGAGTTGAAACTTGGTTACCATAACAAACCAGTAGGTGGTTTTCAGAGGTTAGTCCTAAAATTGTGTTTGGACTTGCCTCTGGCTAAATCATCTACTTAAATATTCGAAGTGTTTACCCGTTCTGCATGAAATTTGGAAGGTCGATAGATACTTGAGAAATGTATTGTAATAAGGTACCTAGTTCAACAAGAAGGCAAAAAAATAAGTTACACAAATAATAGTTTATCAAGTGAGATGACATGATGAATTATGTTCATTAAACAACGTGTATTATGTCACCCCTATAAGACTAAAGACTGCTAAAGACCAAGTGATCAGACCAAGAAGGTACTGGAATACTTTGACGTGTGCAAAGTTTGAATACTTCGTTGTCGAAATTCCCATACAAAATTGAAATCAATATTGTCTCAGAAATTTGCAACAACCCTGATAATGACGTGTACGTGACCTTGGTACATTCGCTATTTGCGTTTAATAATTGGTGGTAGTTCTGTTAGCTATTTTATTTACAATTCACAATTAAAGGTCAAAAAACAGCTGTAAATAGGGCTGCGTCATGTTGTGTTAGTTTCATTCAGGCAGAAAGTTTAAGAGGCATTTCATGAATGAAAAACTTCGACATTTCCAAAGTCTCATATCAATAGATCTTCGCCATGACCTGTAGAATACTCTGCTTCCAGGATTATAGAGGTAGAGGTATTATGTTACACGTTTTATAGATGTACCTACCTACTGTAACAAAGTCGGTAAGTATACTGAGTTGGTTACAGCACATAGGCACAGCAGCGCACGGGCGTATTCAGAGGGATAAGTCCGATTTTTTTTATGGCAGCTGATATCACGTGATCTCAATTCCGGGTGTTTGTATGAGGGTGTGTGTGTGTGTATATCCAGGTAGTTGGGTACCCATACTAGGTACTACTTTAAATAACTTGAGTGTACAAAAAAAAAAAAATTTAGGTAGGTAGGTAAGGTAGGTACGGTAGGTAGGTACCTACCTGTGGCTAGAGTACCCATATGTTGCATCGCTGCTCCATTCACTATTTTCGAAGAGAAAGTGTTGTGATCCTGAAATAACATAAAGTCAATCAACATCATCATCATCAGCCCTAAGAAGTCCACTGCTAGACATAGGCCTCCCCTATACATTTCCAGGAAGAACGATTCCGAGCCCTCTCCATCCACCGACTTCCCGCGATCCTAACAATGTCGTCAGTCCATCGGGTGGGAGGGCGTCCCACCAATACGGAACGCTTGATGAAGTTGAAAATGGTGTGTGTGCCATTTCCTATGAGTGGCGTTGTTTTATCATTTACATTCTACCTACATAGGTCAACTCTGATGAGGGATTTGGGTGTCACTTTTGATCGAAAGCTTACATTCCATGACCACATCACAGCTGTTGCTAGGGAATCCTACCAGAGATTAGGATTTGTGTTAAGAAATGCCCGCGATTTTCAGAGCGAGCACGTTATAAGGCTCTTATTCAGTGCTCTTGTTCGGAGCAAACTGGAATCTAGCTCTTGTGTCTGGAATCCGTATGAGAGCATGTATGTCCTTCCATTAGAGAAAGTCCAAAAGGCATTCCTCAGATTTTTGTATAAACACAAGCTGGGATACTATCCATTCATGTATCCTACAAGATTTCTGCAGGGATGCCTTGGATACAATTCTCTTAAAACCAGGAGAGCACAAGATCAGCTTACAACAATCTGTAAGATTTTCCGCGGGTCGATCGACGCACCTAGCCTGCTTAATGAGTCACTTCTGCTCTTTGTTCCTGATAAGTATCTTCGAATTAGGAGGCACAAACTCTTTGCCCCACCGTTGAGTCGCACTGTCGCGCGCGCTAACTCTCCGATACCTCGGACCCTCAGCGCCTTCAACAAGCTTCTGAAAACCACCGATTGTGACCTATTCGCAGACGAATGGCAAAAGATAGTGCTAGAATGCTTGAAGTTCTGTGAGGTAGATGACATATGAACCATTGTTATTTTTAATTTTAATTTAATTATCTACTATTATTTGTATTGACTTAATTTTTTATTCTTATTAATTTATTACTGTTGACATGTTTTATTATGATATAATTATTCATTTTAATGTTATTCATTTAGGAAGACTTTATCTTTTGTGTGTTGTTTTATCCATTTTTAATTATTATTTCTTATTATTATTATTTTTATTTCAATCTTTGTAACTTAGTACCTATACTTAATTAGTATAATTGGCCGTATTAGCCGTTCTAATTATTTTGAATAAATAAATAAATAAATAAATAGGTATCTACAGGTATTTTTCGTTTAAGTAAGTTTTATCCCATTTACCTTCGGGTGAATAAAATCGACGATGGATCGTCCAACCCACATATCTTTGGGGAATCCCAGACTTGTGGTCACAAGTTGCGTGGTGGACGTAATCACACCGTCATTTACAGATATCGTGCATAGGAGTTCTGTCTGAAATACCGCAAAAATCATTATCATCATAAAAAAAAAGTTTGTATGGCCAGACAGATAAGGGAATACTAGCAGTATGGGCTAGTTGGCCAAATCCGGTTCTGTAGAACGTCTCTGCTTCTTGGCTATCATGGCTTATCGACTGCTAGAGCCGGGAAGCCGTCGGTAGTGCCCTCGGTAGGACGGAAGCCTTCATATAAATGCCACTAGTGGTCACCCATCCAAATGGTGGATGCGTGGAAGACAACTATACTACGTGATTTTATATCTTCAAAAATGTTCCAATGTGCGAGCGAGAAGTCGTTTAACGGTTATCAGCATCTAATTTCAGTTTCCTAAGATAGGTACAGGTAGACCAACCCAGTGCACTATCTACAACCAAGTATTCAGCCAACCTACCAAGTAGGTACCTATTCAGTTAAGTACCTATAAGAGATTATTGACTAACTCACATAATCACAGCCAGAAGTTTGGCCGCTTGAGTAGACATTTCCACCGAATCTTTGCATTGTTGCAGCTTCCTGTCTCTTGAAACAAGAATAGAATGATGTTAGAAACAAAGTCGCAACTACAGATTATACCTACTTACTAGTGTAGTGATACCAGAGATCTTGTACCTATTTAAGATATATGCAAAAAAATTGACTAGGTACCTACTGCAGCATTTGTAACGACATAACTGTTCGCTTCGACTACTAAGTACCTATATTTAATCACATAGATCACGACAATTAAATGTCTAAAAAGACTAAAAAATAAATAGGCTTCCGCAGCATAAGCAAAACATAAAAAGCAATGCAGGTTTACGCCAGTTCCCGCCACCACATTCTAACATACCTACCTACTCAAATGCTCGACGTTCCCTCCGTATAAGCTACCCAAGACTACAAATAGTAATAGGTACCTACTATTATAACCGCGTACTACGGTTATGTCGTTTTAAAATTAAAATTAGGAGCCAGTCCTAATAATTTTAAAACTGAGGCGTAGTTCGACCGAAATAAATAAGGCTCAAGCACAAAAGAATTGCGTACGCACTATTGTCGGCATATCTACATCCCTGGGAATCGTGTAAACCCGTAGGTATTCCTTAAGCTAAACTACATTGATTCCCAAAGTTGTGTTCCAAAATTCCTAATGTGGAGTTTTTAAATAAAATAAGTGAGAATTGATTGAATATTTATATTTTCATGTCTGTCTATGTCTATGTCTAATATTTAATAAGATGCCCATTTTCGCAGCCGGCAGCTCAGTAGGGCTATTACGAAAAGAAAATTTCTGTCACATGCTATACCATGTTATTGAAATACTAGGTATACATAACAACCATAATGAAATATATGAAAAAGTTAAAGAAAGACGAACGTTTTTGTATGGAGCCCGGCATACCTAACTGTCCACCATTTATAAAAAAAGCTCTATTTATTAGGTAAGTACTGTGGATCAAGATAAAGCTTAAAAACTGTATAAAAATTGCCTACCGAAGCAATAGATATATAAATTCTGAGTTGTAAAGACAACCTACTGACCTTATCCGCAAAGGTTTTGATAATATTACTCGTTTCAAAGTGCGACTCCCGGGATGTTTAACACTTAACTGCGATCAATATGGATAATGTTTCCGTTTTATACCGGACCGGAAAAAAAGTTCAGCGAGTTTCGATACCATTTAAACTTTATCAAAGAAAATGTTTTGTGATAAAAGAAAACGTGATGAACTAGGCACGTGGATTTGATTTGACTTTGATCCAAGTTTGGGAATCCGGATTTATTTTTTTATTTCCTCATGCCCGCGGCGCGGCGCGGGGCCTGGTGAAATTTTGCAACGTGAATAGGTAGGTTCGTTTTTATTTACTGAACATAAAAATAATACGGGTCCCTGCCTTACCTAGGTACCTACACTAATAAAAGCTAAAAGATTCAGTACTTACTTTTTAATTTATAACAAAAAAAACTTGACCAGTAACAAAACTACGATATCAACGAAACACCGACCATATCGACATATCAACGACCGGTTTCTGAAAGCCCGATCAAAACTAATCGCATGTCAAGTCACTTGCTATCTCTATCTAATACGCTGAATAGTTGAAATGGCGAGTAACTTGACATTCAATTAGTTTTGATCGAGCATTCAAAAACCGACGGTTAGAGGTGGATCGTTGGTTATCTACAGTTTACTTATTCGATGCATCTTAAAAAAAGGGTATCAAAAAAAAATTATATGGGTTTATATTTACTTTAAATACTATAGGTACATGCGTATTTATTTTCGGGTTTTTATATCCACTATGCTTTTTTATGACACATAAAATGATCTCATAGCAACGCAAACTTGCATTATAGGTTGCTATTCTTTCGTAGCAGTTTTCGTAGCCAACTCGTAGATCCATCGTAGCAAGTAATTTTTGTAATTGTAATATAAATAGATTCATAGTTTACCAAATTAATTAATTAGTATTTAATCTTGGCATATTATCCACCCCAATCCGAGTTCTGTTTTTCGTTTTCCGTATCGTCAGGCCTGTGCGTCAGGCCATTTTTGTATGAGACTCGTGAGTTCTCAGCACGGCCGATAGAGGCGCTTAACGAATCTCCATAAAAAAAAGGCCTGACGCTACGAAAAACCAAACTCAGACTTGGGGTACTCTAGCTCGCGGGGCCTAGGGTTCTGATGTCAATCTTTTATTTATGCTAGGGTAGGTAGGTACTTTTTTCTATCTGCGCACTTTCATTTATTTACCGTTTATTCATTTATTGTAATCTAATCCCTATGAGCAGCACGTCCCCGTTCACCCCCTTTCCTGGTACCTGCAGCCGACCTGCAAGAGCCCTCATTCGCACCGCCCACTGACCCGAAACACATGTTTGTAGACAAGGGTAGGATGTAGGAGCCCTACTACCATCACATAATAATATAAGGGTAGATTAATATTAGTGTCGACGATGTCGATATAAGGAACGATACACAGGTCTGCGTGAAATGCATTCTAGTAGATTGTTGTTAGGTATTAGCAAAATAAAACTATCTAGTGATTTTAACCGTCTTTATTGGTTCTCAGTGTCAACAGGTACACGTTTTTTTCAATAAATATTTTATTACAAAGAATGTACAGTCAACGACGTTCTCTCACTGTTGTGGTAGTTTGCGTCGCGTCGTCCGACGCCTATCGACGCGCGGCCAGCTCACGCGCCTATCGACGCGAAGCCAGCCCGCGCGCCTATAGACTCGCATCTCCCCTTATCTCAATAACAAGAAAGTAGGTTCAGGTACCTTTAGCCAAACGAGGTGAAACGTAGTCCCTTAAAGGAACCACTGCCAACATGTGAATCTTGTTTATATAATTGTTTAATCATAATAACTTTATTGCGATTATACATAGTTAGGTAGGTAGGTACATGCCAATACAGATGTCAGCGTTTACTATAGTCGCGTTAGACACTCGCTGCAAACACGGTCATAAATTATCGGAACGAGACAGAAATATTGCTCTCTCTCTCTCGCACTTAGGAGAACGGCGCGATCCTTTTGTTTAAGCGTAGAGATGTGCATTATGGATACGATAAGAACTATCGTTATAGGTATTCATACCGACTACCGATAATGACCTCTCCGACCGCGCAACCACCGCACCGGGCGCTCTCGCCGAGTCATTCTTTTTTATCGGTAACGTGCATGCGCCTGCGCCGATTAGGTACTCTCAACACTAGTGTTAAGATGTTTTATGACCGAGTTTGCAGCGAGTTTTTAACGCGACCAATTAATGATCCACATTCAACTAAATAATAGCATGCGTTTTCTTTTCATACAATTTAAAATAAATAATGTCATAGATTATGAAAGATGTCACAAATTTAAAATAGAAAGATAGATTATTAATTAGTCATAAAAATAAAAAAAAACATAGGTACCTACGGATTATTCTAAATTGTTACTTAAGTATTCAGTCACATTTATAGTACAAATTTTCGTCAAACAATTTTTTTAAGTTTTTTTCTGAATACAGTGATATAAGGTGAGGCCAATGTGGCATTAAACTAATTATTATAAATAATTGAAGCCATATGTATAAAATAAGATAATGCTTAGTTTTTACATTAAAATTTTTGAACAACAAAGTTTAGGCTTACATAAAGGCGAATATTTTTTTCTGTCGAATAATACAGCTTCAAGAATCCATATGGATGGAAAGGTTAAAAAAAATACAAAAGTGTTGTTCGTAACTGTGTCTGCTGTAGCTTGCATTTCACCCGCACGCATCTCATCTGTCCTTATACCTCTATAGTATTTCTTCCTCAGTAGAGTGGTATTTTTTACAATTTTATTTATTTTTATCTATAAATTTTATTTAAATTAAAATTTATTGTTTGTAAGTAGTAATTACTTAAAAACGTTTGTATATGCCTATCTAATGTTGTTTTTTATTAAACCATGATATATTTTTCATTTACATAATCTAACTAGATTCACAAACAATAAATGATTTACGATCTATGTTTTATACGCTGGTAGCCCATAGGTACCTCTGTATAGTATATAGTTGATTTACCTGTTTGCCTCATACATACATGTATTTTATATTTTTACCTCCACACGGTTTTCTTTTTCTCATTTCACATTTTTTTGATCTTAGCCTAAACATGTTATTATACAAATATAAAATTATACAAGATTCTGAAATCTGAAATTGAAGAGCATAGTCAAGATAAGCACCTCGACGCGTGCACTTTAAAAATTACACACGAATTTCGTCAAAATAAAGTTCAAAACAACATGCCCTCCGCCGTGGTGCCGCGAAAACTGACGTTTTTGATAGCATTTTGATGAACTATGGAGCTGAATGAAAAAGTTATTACCTACCTACTTTTGTCACAATAAAATCTCTTGATATACCTCAGGGTTCCTGAGATCTAAATAAAGAAGCCAAACAAAAACTTTTCATGAATTTTTTCGATGGAAGTTTTTTTAATTTATGAAAAAAGTGTTGCTATGGCTTAAGCTTCAATAGTCCGGCTATAGTGCTTTCCCAAATGGTTCAGTCGAAGTGAGTAAAACGACACTTTTACTACAAATTATAATGTAACATTCAGCGTACGAAGTGAGTTCACCTTCAAGGCGTCTCCGCGCTGGCTCTTTCATTAGTATACTCTAGACATGTAACTTTCACCTGCTCCTAGCCAATCTATTGTAAAACTAAACCGGAGCGCTAGAATAAATATGTCGATTAGGTCACCACGACTCACAATCTCTCTCTTATTCACTAGTAAATGTATAACACTCGCATTGACTATTTCACGAACGGACATCCGACACCGACCGATGCCGGCGCCGGGAGATCTCGGGAGCGACGCGACTCTCAATATTCATAACTATCATTACAAAAATATACTCCTAATTCAATTCAGCTAGCCTAGAAGGACTTATAGTTACAAATGCACAGTTCAAAGGTTGATATGAAACTATAATCGGAGCACCATTTGAATAAAGTAGGTAGTCGGTGCGTATGCGGCGCGGCGCTCGGGCTCCGCCAGAGTCCCTCGCGCGGCGCGTACGTCACCGGGCACTAGGCACTAGTCAGTCGTCGGCCGTCAGGCGAGGCCGCGTCGCGCGACCCGCCTGCGTCACACGGCACTGTGCCGCGGCCGCGCGTCATCCGCGTCCCGCGCGTCGTGCGCGTCGTGCGCGTCCTGCGCGTCCTCCGCGTCCGAGTCCTCGATCTCGCAGAGGCGCGCCGACACGGAGCTGCACGAGCGCGCCGACTCGGAGCCGCATCCGCCGAGCAGCGACGCGCGCTCCTCTGCAATTGTAACAAACCTGCGTATTACTCATCCTAATACGATGGGGCCCCGACGCTGGAAAGTTTGCACTAAAATTTATAAATATTTAATTATGACACCGCTTTTATTTTTTTTTTATTTTTTTGGTCAATGGTAATATACCTAGCATGGTGATGAGGCTGGCTGCGTCGGGTTCCCGGGCGCGGCGCCTCCGCGCGCCCCCCGGCGCCGTGACGTCACCGCACGCTCGAGGCAAGTACTCGTCCGGGTGCAGCAGGTACGACGACGCTGAAACAATAACACTCATCATCAGAACGTGGACTTCTAAATCATAATAATTTGACAATGGAAAATGTAATCTACCATTTCAGCATGAGGGGGAATCATGGAAGCCCATGCATAAAACACACACTCACCTATTACTGTACGATGTAAGTTTACCATTGTTTATATGATTAATTTGTATGTACTGTTTATTTTCAACATAATTGTAACTTATTATATAACAGAACAATCCACACTTATAATATAAATTTCTCACAAGGTTTATTGGCTGAAGGTCTCGGCAGAATAACAGCGCCTATCTACTAAAATAGTGGTGAGGCATACGCTGAGTCGAGACCCTTTTGCTGCTGCAGCACACAAACACCTACATACCAACAAAGTACTGCAATATCTATCTGTTTAGCCGTTTCCTTTCTTATATTGTTTTGTATGTGTATGTGTGTTTTTTAGCAAATAAATGTCTGTCTATGTCTATTCCAGTGCTACTAGCCAGTTTCGAACCTCCTTTATTATATTACTAGCGGCCTGTCCCAGCTTTGCATAGGTGGTCATAAATTTTTTGAACATTTTAGGATAAACTTAGACCGTGGGTTCGAGCCTCGCGTCTACTTATTTCATACATTTGCACGCGCTTCTCCTTGAGTGAGTGAAATCGCACCCCGCGCGTGACCCGTGGACCCGTTAACATTTTTAATTTCGTCATATCTTTTGAATGGAATGTCCGATTTGAAAAATTTAAGAAGTAATCTATAGGTATTGAAACCGTCTTAATTATGAAATGATTTATTTGGATAAGGATTAATACCAAGGTACAAATAAAGACCCTTTTCTAGCGGAGGCATTTCAATTATTTTTTTATAATAAAAGATCACTTATTGTGACATAACTATAATAGTTAGACATATGCTGTCGCGACATTTTTTGTAGATGATGACGTGTTCTACAAAATCGTAGTACATTATTTTGTTCTATCTTCAATAGTTTCCGCAGCGCACGCGATGTAAGGTTTTTGTTTTCCACATTGGGTTACATTATTGAAGTTTTAGTAAGGATCCTTGATTTTTTTGAAAATATAATATAGCTTATGTTACTCAGGGATAATGTAGCATTCTAATGGTGAAAGAATTTTTGAAATCGGACCAGTAGTTTTTGAGCCTATTCGTTACATACAAAAATACAAAAATACAAATGTTTCCTCTTTATAATATTAGTGTAGATGTAGATAAAACATTTAAAAAAAACCTCGAGTAAATCGTTCTCTCAATGAGCACCAAATTCTTGATTCTGGGAAGGGTGACAGATAGCAGCCGCATAAAACCGCAAAAACATTCTAAAGACGCTTTGTCACAAACTAGTTAGATTATGCACCGCAAGCTTGGAAACCGCGATACGAAAGTGGGAGATTTATTGAAAATGTAATAAGAAAGTTCCTAAGCTTCAAGGTTTTCTTTAAGTTCTCCTAAACTGTTTATAAAATATGTCATATCTCACCGTCGGCGAGGCGCGGTGCATCCGCGTCCAACTCCGCGTCCAACTCCGCGTCGAGGCCGAGGTCGAGGTCGAGGTCAACGTCGAGGTCGTCCGGCGCCGAGTCCGTGTCCAGCG
Source organism: Chloroclysta siterata (assembly GCA_932294275.1). NCBI lineage: Eukaryota > Metazoa > Arthropoda > Insecta > Lepidoptera > Geometridae > Chloroclysta > Chloroclysta siterata. Next base: position 16,228,540 of record OW028588.1, read on the forward strand.
GCAGCGCGTGCGCGTGCGCGTGCGCGCCGGCGGGCGGCGGGGACGCGCCCGACGACGAGTCCGGCCTCTCCGAGCCCGCCACCTCGCTGATGCCGGGCAGCGCCCCGCCGCCGCCGCACCAGTCCGAGCAGTCCCAGTGGTAGCCGCCCACCAGGTGCGGCTCCGCGCCCGCCGCCAGCGCCGCCATCGCCGCCGGGGGGAAGGCCGGCCGGCGCGCGGGCGTCGACCGCGTGCCCTTCAGGTCTGCCGGAGGGAGCGAGGCGCGTCAGTCGCGCGACAACAAGGACCCGAGGACCGGGAGGAGCCGGAGATCTCACCGTTGTAGATCTTGTTGTCGACGAAGGTGTGCAGGTGCATCTGCTCGGACCAGGGCTTGCGGTCCGCGTCGATGTTCAGGTTGCGGCGGTAGTCGGGCGGGATGCCCTCCAGCTCGTCGCCGGCCGAGCCGTAGCTGCGCAGCGTGTCCACGTTGTTCAGCGGCGGCGGCTCCGCGCACGACGCGGGCCGCTCGCGCCGCATCGCCTCCAGGTTCGACAGCTTCGAGCCGCACGGCGCCAGCTTGTCGGCGTATGCGGCCGGCGCGGGCGGCGCGCGCCGGCGCCGCAGCCACAGCGGCAGCGCGGCCAGCAGCGCCAGCAGCGCCAGCGCCGCCGCGCCACCCGCGAGCGGCCAGCGCGCCGCCAGCGCCCAGCTCCACAGCTCGGCCAGCGCGCGCGCGCCGGACGCGCCGCCCGCCGTCACCGCGTCCGAGTACAGCGGGTTGCCGCAGTGCATGCCTGCGGACGGAGGCTGCGGTCAGCGGGGGCGGGGGCGGGAGCGGGGAGCGGAGAACTCGAGCCGGCGCTCACCGGTGCGGTCCGGCGGGCAGAGGCAGCGGAAGGAGCCCGGCTCGTTGAGGCAGGTCGCGCCGTTCAGGCAGGGCTCGCCGGCGCACTCGTCGACGTCGAGGTCGCAGCGCGCGCCGTAGTAGCCGCGGCAGTGGCACGAGGGCGCCGCGTCGCCCTCCTCGCAGGCGCCGCCGTGCCGGCACACGGGCTCGGCGGGCGCGGGCGGGCAGTAGCGGCCGCGCTCGCAGCGCTCGCCGTGCAGCGCGCCCGGGCACGCGCAGCGGAACGAGCCATCGGCGGCGACGCTGCACGTGCCGCCGTGCAGGCACGGCTGCGAGGCGCACGGCGCGCCGTCCAGCTCGCAGTGCGGCCCCGAGAAGCGCGCGTGGCACTCGCACGAGAAGCCCTCGGAGTCCGCGTCCGGCGCGGGCGCGGCGCCGGGCGCGGGCAGGTCGCGGCACGTGCCGCCGTGCTGGCAGGGCTCGGAGGCGCAGGCGCCGGGTGGCGGCAGCGCGGGGCAGGCGCCGGCGCTGCGCACGCGCACGCGGCGCGCGAGCTGCACGCGCCCGTCGGCCGAGCTGCCGCCCGCCTCGAGCGGCAAGGCGTCGCCGCCGAACCGCAGCTCGGAGATGCAGCCCTCGAAGCCGTACGTGACCTGCGACACGGACCGGTGCGATGATGGCGCCGGAACCGACGACGATGGTTCGCGAACGGCGATATACAATTTATCTTTATTCATTTTTGTCCCTCGATCAGGGTGCGACGGGGAAGTGTATATTGGGCCTGGTCCTGTACCTTGTATACAACGGTGTCTATCTATTAAATAAATACATAAATAAATGGTGGTTGTAGGAGCCGCCGCAGAAGCAGCAGAAAAGGATCTATCTATCTATCATCCCGAACTCTGACGTGAAGTGATCGTGAAGTCGGAAGTCGGTGAACGGGGATCGCTCCGAATTCTTGGATATTTAACAGTGGGGCTAGAATGCGCACTGCGAAATAATTTTGTCGACTCGTAATGTATATGTATAATCGTCGCTTAATTTTAGGGTCACACCATTTGCAAACGATTAAATTTGTCTCCATGACATGAATAGTGTTCGACAACAACTTTGGGTTCGACATAATGTCGCGATGCGCATCCTAGGTCCGAAGGAGAACCCATCGACTCGCTTCCGCGTTCCGCACGCGGACTCACCTGTTCCGGAGCGGTCGCGCTGGCGTGGCGCACCAGCTGAGCGCCGACGAGCAGCCGGCGCGCCGGGCGCACGTCCAGCACCACGTGCGGCGCCGGCGTCTGCGCCTGCGCGCTGCGCCGGTCCACCGTGAGCCGCGCGCCCGCGCCGCGCCGCTCCAGCCGCGCCTCGTGCCAGCGCCCGTCCGCCACCGGCACCGGCGCGCGCACCAGCGCCGGGCCCGCGCCCAGCTCCCAGCGGAACTGCAGGTAGCCGTCCGCCACCTCCAGCACGGCGTGGTCCACGCGCCCGCCGCACGCCAGCAGCGTGCCGCGCCCCCGCCGCGTGCGGAACCGCAGCGCGACCGCCAACTCGTCCTCCAGCGGCCGCGCGCCCGGCACGCTGCCGCGCTCCACGCGGTACTCCAGGTAGCCGTCGCCGGCCAGCGCCAGCACGCGCGGCGCCGCGCCCGCCGCCGAGGCGCACCAGCCGCGCAGCGCGTGCCGCGGCGCCGCCAGTGCGACCAGCTCGGTGGCCACGCGCCGCGGCCGCGCGCCGCGCGCCAGCGTCACGCGCTCCGAGCACGCGCCGCGCGCGCAGCCCGCGCACGACGCGCGCACCAGCTCCTCCACGACCAGCTGCGCGCGCTCCTCGAGCCGCGTCACGTGCGCGTGCAGCCGGCGCCGCAGCGCGTCCGCCGGCATCCACGCCTCGCCGTCGTCGCCGGAGGGCACGCGCACCGCGAAGGCGACGTCCAGGTCGCGCGCCACCTGCCGCCGCGCGCGGCGCTCTGCGTCCGGCTCCGAGTCCGGCTCCGCGTCCAGGTCGGCCAGACCGCTCGGCTGCACGCTCAGCAGCAGCACGTCGGCGGGCGCGGCGTCGGCCGCCTCGGCGACGGCGCGCAGGAAGCCGCGGCGGTGGCGCAGCACGAAGTCCTCGTCGCTGACGGCGCGGAAGCGCACGACGACGGCGCCGGCGAGCGCGGCGTCGCTGACGAGCGCCACGTGCACGCGCACGTCGGCCCACGCGAGGAACTTGCCGTCGCCGACGGTCACGTTCAGCCGGTAGTCGCCGACGTCGAGCGCGGGCGCGGCGCTGAGCTCGCCGCTCGCCGCGTCGATCTCGAACAGGCGGTCGGCGCCGACGCCGACGCCGGCGCCGGGAGCCGGCGCGAGCGCGAACGTCAGCGTGTCGTACGCGTCGCGGTCGGAGGCGTGCACGCGCCCGACGGCGCCGCCCGGGAACTCGTCCAGGTACGAGTTGACGATCACCTCGAGCGCGCTCACGACGGGCGGGTAGTGCGACTCCTCGACGACCCGCACGTGCACGGCCGCGTCCGCGAACAGCGGCGGGACGCCGTTGTCGAACACGCGCACCACGAGCGCGTACGAGTCCTTGAGCCGGTGGTCGAAGCGGCGCGCGGTCCGCAGGTAGCCGTCCTGTTCGAGTCGGAACGCGCCCATCTCGTTGCCGGCCTGCGATCGCACCGACCGAAACGAGTTAGACCTTCGGCGAACGGAAAAAACTACCGACCGATCGAGCGCCCGGGTAAGTGACGTTCGGTAACCGTAACTGAACATAATGACGGTTGTTTGACAGCCTATACAGCTCAGTTGGTAGTAGCTCTGCCTTCTGCGCCGTAGGCCGTGGGTTCGATCCCCACCGAGAACAAACATTTGTGTGATGAACATAGATGTTTGTTCTCTGTCTGGGTGTTATATAATGCTATAAGTATGTATTTACAAAAAAAAAAGTATATAAGTAGTATATCAGCTATCTGGTTCCCATATCACAAGCTTTGGCTTAGTTTGGAGCGAGATAGTGCTGTGTGGAATGTCCACCAATATTTATTTATTTATTTATTTATTTATATCGAGACGAAATTGGAAATTTATAGTTTTAGGAATCCGCATCGTTAAAAGATGACTAACCTGGAAGTCGAACGTGAAGGGCGCGGCGTTCGGCGGAGCGTCCGCGTCGGTCACCTCGAGCTGCAGGATCGGGTGTCCCAGCGGCCGGTCCTCGCGCACCACGCACGAGTAGTCGGGCCGCGCGAACCGAGGCGCGTTGTCGTTCGCGTCCAGCACGGTGACGCGCAGCAGCGCGCTGCCCTCGAGCGCGGGCACGCCCTCGTCGCGGGCGCGGATCTCGAGCGCGTAGGACGCGGCCGCCTCGCGGTCCAGCGCGCCCGCCAGCGCCACGTGGCCCGCGTCCGCGTCGATCTCGAACCGGCCGGAGGGGTCGCCGCGCCCGATCGAGTAGCGCACGCGGCCGTTCGCGCCCGAGTCCGCGTCCTCGGCGAGCGGGCGCGCGACGCGCGTGCCCGGCGGCGCGTCCTCGCGCACGCGCGCCTCGTACTCGGCGCGCGCGAACCGCGGCGCGTTGTCGTTCGCGTCGAGCACGGTCACGTTCACGAGCGCGAGGTCGCTCAGCGGCGGCCGGCCGCCGTCCACCGCCTGCACGCTCAGCGAGTACTCGCGCCGCGCCTCGTAGTCCAGCGGGCGCGCGAGCCGCAGCACGCCGTCGGCGGCGCCGAGCGCGAACCGGTCCGCGCCGTCGCCGCCGAGCAGCGCGTAGGCCACGTCCGCGTTGACGCCGGCGTCGCGCGACGCGGCGCGCACGCGCAGCACCTCGGCGCCGGGCGCCAGCAGCTCGGGCACGGCGGCGCTGTAGGCGCGCGCCTCGAACTCGGGCGGGTTGTCGTTGACGTCGGCGACGCTGAGCCGCAGCGTGGCGGTGGCGGAGCGCGCGGGCCGGCCCGCGTCCGTGGCGCGCAGCACGCCGCACAGCTCGGCGCGCGTCTCGCGGTCCAGCGGCGCGCGCAGCGTCACGACGCCGGAGCGCGGCTCCAGCGCGAAGGCGCCGCCGGCGTCCTCGCCCTGCACCCACGAGTACAGCACGGTGCGGTTCTCGCCGAGGTCGGGGTCGCTCGCGTGCACCTGCAACGCGCGACCACTTACGACTCGAACGCTCCGCATCACCCGCGATCGGACATGACCCTCGCAGCGTGACATCTTATTTTATTATTTACTAGCGGCCTGTCCCAGCTTCGCATGGGTGGACATAATTTTTTTCCAAATTTTAGGATAAACTTAGACCGTGGGTTCAAGTCTCGCGTCTACTTATTCAATACATTTGCACGCCCTTCTCCCTGAGTGAGTGTGAACGCGCCCCGTGACCCGTGGTTTAACATTTTTAATTTCGTAATATCTTTTGAAAAAAAAAAAACAATGCTGTCGCGACATTTTTTGTAGATGATGACGTGTTCTGCAAAGTTGTAGTAGTAGTAGTACATTATTTTGTTCTATCATCAATAGTTTTCGCAGCGCACGCGATGTAAGGATTATTTTTTTATCACATCAATTCGAAAATAGATAGTTTGCTCTTCGAAAACAGGTAGCAAAATAGCACTTTGATCCCAAGGGCGGTAATGTGATTTGAATTTGGAATGTGCTTATTGAGTAAAAGTTCCAATCACCAAAGAGATCACGAACACTGTATGAACAAGCAGGCTTTATGATTAAAAACAAAGCGCCTGAACTAAATAAAAATAAACAAAAACACGTGAAACGCGCATTCCACCTTTGTTCATAATTGTTTACTCAAATTCAGATTTTACTTAGTTTTATGAAAATAAATAAAATTACAATAAATACATGATTATGACTATGAGATTATGTGACATTGTGACAATGTGACTATGTGACTATGTGACTTTGTGACTTTGTGACTCTGTGACTCTGTGACTCTGTGACTCTGTGACTCTGTGACTCTGTGACTCTGTGACTCTGTGACTCTGTGACTCTGTGTCTCTGTGACTCTGTGACTCTGTGACTCTGTGACTCTGTGACTCTGTGACTCTGTGACTCTGTGACTCTGTGACTCTGTGACTCTGTGACTCTGTGACTCTGTGACTCTGTGACTTTGTGACTTTGTGACTTTGGGACTTTGGGACTTTGGGACTTTGGGACTTTGGGACTTTGGGACTTTGGGACTTTGGGACTTTGGGACTTTGGGACTTTGGGACTTTGTGACTTTGTGACTTCGTGAATTTGTGACTATGATTATGATTATTCATAAGTTGCACTAAGTTATTTTCTCATAGAGGGTGATAAAAAGTAGAGTGTCCACCTCGGGAGCAACACTATTTTAAGCTCGAGTGAAGTACTTTGAATCCCTCGCTACGCTTAGGATTCTACTTTAGAATCCCTCGCTACGCTCGGGATTCTACTCTAGAATCCTTCGCTCCGCTCTGGATTCAAAAAACACTCTCGCCATAAAAATAGTTGTTTGCTCCCTTGGTAAACAATCTACTATTTCCATCTTGGGTTACATTATTGGCGTTTTAGTAAGGATCCCTAGGCTGAGCCCAAACATATCTAAGCTATTGTTCGAAGTGAAAAAGGAGTTGTAGCTTGTCATCATGCGGTTAAGACATGAGTGCGAGCCTAAATTTGTTTTGTGAGACCATGGTCTGAATATTTTTCTAGTGCAGAGTCTGAAGTTACGACGTGGGATAGTAAGGGGGACATTACTTAGCAATTCGGGAGCGCTGAAATGGCCATTCCAGATTTTATAAAGGTTGATGAGATCTATTAAGGTCCTTCGTGATTGTAGTGAGTCAAGTTTGAAGTGATTTTGACGTTCAATGTATGTTAGTGACTTTGGAACCCCTTTAGATTTGAAAACGAGATAACGGGTAAACTTTTTTTGAATTCTCTCTATGCGGATAATATGATTTTGATAGGTAGGATTCCAAACCGATGAAGCATATTCTAAATGACTGCGGACTAGAGCGTTGTAAAGGCAGCAGAGTGATTCCAGTCTTTTAAAATCTTTGCCGTTACGTTTGATAAAACCCAGCATCTTTGCAGCCTTGCCAATAACAAGATCTATATGTTTTATGAATGAAAGTTTTCCATCCACCAAGACGCCTAGATCGCGGGTGCACTCAACCTGCTCCAGGGGGACCCTTCTATATTATAGACAGATGGTATGAAGTTTATTTTGCGGGTCAGTTTTATATGGAAAAAATTTGCGGCATTAAGAACCATGTTGTTGTCTTTGCACCAGTTACTAATCGCGTTAAGATCTTCCTGGAGCAGATATGCATCGCCTGTTGACTTTATATTTTTATAGAGTTTTAGATCGTCCGCGAATAGAGATACCTTGCTGTTTTTTATTACAAGAGGCAAGTCGTTAATAAAAATAAGGAATAAGATCGGACCAAGGTGGGAGCCATGTGGCACACCGGAAGAAGCAACAAAAGGATTTGAGTTGTATCCTCTGACGACTACTCGTTGGGTTTGAGAAATATGACCTAAACCAGCCTAATATTGGATCATGAATGTCGCACAGAATCAGCTTTTGGAGGAGAAGCTTGTGATCAACCTTGTCGAACGCACTGCTAAAGTCAGTGTACAGTGCGTCGACTTGTACACGGCTATCGACAGTTTGTGTGACGTCATTCACGAAAGTAAGGAGATTGGTAACGGTTTCTCAAATGTACTTGCGGCGGAGCCCACTTGCGCTGCGACCGACTGCCAGTCCACAACACACTGCGAAGGCCATTGCACGTCCGTTTGTGCTGCGGTCGCTCTCTATAACTACTCAAATATAACGGTCATCCAAGTATCTACTGGATTTTTCCGTAGCCCACTACTTGATATATTCATTTAAACTCTGTGTTCCCACCTCTGGGTAAGCTGTGCATTATTACTAAATAGATTGTAGCTGTGCTTTAACTTAACCGTAATTTGTAATTGTAACGACGACGCGTCCTTTTGTTTTCAAATACCTAACGGCTGCCTATGACCAGTCCAAATAGATGTTTGCTAGAATAAGTATAACTTAGGCTTATGTTAGCTGCTGCTACTATAAATGCTTGGCCGTCTCGATATTCCTTTCCCTTGTTATCTATTTATTATAATTCATTTTCTTATTACTTACTTAGCTTCCCTTTATTAATAAAATCATGTAACTGTTTCTTTTTATTTTAAACTTAGCTTCCTCTTTTAAATTGTAAATGCCACCTTGATTTCTTTTCCCCTTGGGGTAGCTAAACTGTTTTCGGGGTACTGTATGATCCCTAAGCTTTCTTCAGAAACCCCTTCACTGAGTGATGCTAATGCCTGAGTGTTTGCGTTTCCAGGAACACCCTCCGGGTTCACTGAACAGCCCGTACCATTATTGTTTCGCTGGACGCGGACAATAGAAGCCGAATCCTGAACTACTTACCCTGGCTACGCTACCCACTCCTGGACGCAGCACAACGCCGGCAATCCCTGCGGAGACGTGTGGACGAAGAAGCCAAAGGAGAGTGCGGTATTTCCGAAGCGTAACGGTGTGGAATTTGACCTAGGCGTACCTACCTGACCTGCGACCCTCTTAATTCTTTTAATTTTTAATATACGTGTAAAATTACCACTTCCTATTTTATTTCTCACCTAGTCTTGTCCCTAACGTGACATGTACACGAACTTTTTGAAAGAAAGAAGTGTTTTTTTTTAAATTACTTACCGCCCTAGGGATTTTCTAGCTACATTATTACCCTAGAGCGCTAATTAGTCACCTACAAGCCCCATTTGGAGGTAATAAGAACCTACTTACCGAACATGAGAGATGTAAAATCTATTAAGTATTTAATAGTAAATTCAACAGAAATTACAATAATACAATAGCTGGGTGTGTGTAATCTTAAAATATGGCCTATTTTAAGATTACACACACCCAGCTATATAATGTAGCTAGAAAAGCCCTAGGGCGGTAAGTAATTTTAAAAAAACACTTCTTTCTTTCAAAAAAATCGCGTACATCTAACCATCATACTGGCAATAGACATCATGCATTCAGCCCAATGACCAAAGAGGTCGCTTTGCTATTCAGCTTCGTGTGAGTATAATAGTCATCAATTTTAAATATCGAACGGCGAAGCTCAATTTCGATCTTGAAAAAAAAAAAAAGTTCTTTACTTGATTCTTTTTAATGAAAAAAGGCGGGAATAGAAAACTTTTACTTTAAATATTGTTTATTCTTGTTATGCCGGTTTTTTTCTACTTACCTCACAATCGAGATGTAAAGCAGAATAGTTAGCTCGGGTGTAACCCTCGAACTATAGGCGCCCTCGCTGCGCTCGTGCGCCTAAATATCTCGGGCTGCAATTGATGCCTTACAGCCCTTGGCTACTAATCTACTATTCCTAATTAATCATATCACAAAAAAAACTGTACTGCCCTCCTCCAGCATAGTTTTACGAGTGAATGTAGGTACCCTTGTACCTACCTACAGTTATACTAGAAAAAGAAGAGTAAGTGTGTAGTTATAGTGTATGTATGTGTATAGGTATAGTGTATATGTATAGGTATAGTGTGTGTGTGTGTTGAGTGAGTATAGTTTTTATTTGTCTGCAAAAACTAATCTACACTAATAATATGTAATTGTATGTATTGTGGATGTAATTGCGTGACAAATATAAACATAACATATGTAACCCTCAAGTTAATAATTGTAGGTATATTTCAAAAAGGTCTTACTACAATTCAAATTACTTACAGGAAATGCTTTTAGTAGCATTTTGAAAAAATGGCTAATATAACAAGAATTTTATAGCTTGCAAGAATATTTAGATACATAAGTGTCAGTCATAAATAAGTACCTACCAAAGTAAACTATAGTTCCTTTAAAATTAAGTTAGATTTATAAATAAGAAGATTAAATAGATTAGATTTTATAAATGTTAGATAGAGATAAAATACATATTAAAAAAGTTTAGGTATGTTAAACCTACATTTAAATTCATAGAATTTAAGCAATAATATTTGTAACATCTAATTATACGTCCGAATAGGGCAGACTGTTTGTACTTTTTATATACTCACCACCTTATACATTCAACAGTTTACAATCAAGATTATTCTGATTCTGATAATAATAATATTCTACACTAATATTATAAAGAGGAAAGATTTGTTTTTTTTTACAACCTATAGGAAAAACCTTTGACCGCAATCTCACCTGATGTTAAATGATGATGCCGTCTACGGTGTAGCACGTTTACCTAGAAGATACCTATTCACTCGTCTCTTGAAAACATCCAAATTATAAGGATTCGTAAAAACGGACGCCGGTAAGGAATTCCACTCTTTGGCTGTTCGCATTATAAAAGTAGCTGCAAAGCGCTTTGTGCGGGCAGTAGGTAAGTTGCACACTCTCCGAAATGTATCCTGTAAAAAACCGACACACAGGGAACTTTGCGGCGATGCTCAAGAGTCAGGAGCTTAGACTCGATTAACGTGTAACCTATGAGCCTTTTGGCTCGTCTCTCAATAGTTTCCATGGCCTCAAGCTGGTATTTGGCAGAGCCATCCCAAAGATGAGAACAGTACTCCATACACGACCGGACTTGCGCTTGGTACAGATAAAGAAGCTGTCCCGGTGTGAAGTACTGCCTCACCTTCGTTAATATGTTCTTCACAGCTGTCTTGGCCTTGGATTCTATGAACGAGTTAAAATTCAGTTTGCTGGTTAACGTAGACCCTAAGAGATCGAGTTGGTCTGATATTGGTACATACATGATACATCTCGGAAAGTTGGAGTCAGGTGGATTTGACTCCTCTTAGCAGAGAACAGACACGCCTGGGTTTTCGCAGCATTGAACTATTATTTATATTTATATTTTTTTTATATTTTTGTATGTAACGAATAAGCTCAAAAACTACTGGTCCGATTTCAAAAATTCTTTCACCATTAGAATGCTACATTATCCCTGAGTAACATAGGCTATATTTATAACTAGAAAAATTTGGGATTCCTTCTAAAACTTCAATAATGTAACCTAAGGTGTAAAAAAATTGGCAGTAAAATATCTTTCATCGCATGCGCTGCGGAAACTATTGACGATAGAGCACAAAAATGTTCTACAATATTAAAGAACACATTAATGTCTACAAAAAAGTCAGCAATACCATTTGTCTAACTATCGTAGTTACTATATCTTCTTTTTTACATATTAAAAGCTGATAGAAATGCCGACCAAAATCAGACCATGTTATCTATACCTGTATATTATTAATCCTTATCCAAAAAAATCATTTCGTATTCAAGACTGTTTCAATACCTATAGACTAGTAGTTCGCCCCGAACTGAGATCTCGTGATGCGACCCGACGAACGCACCAAAACTTTGAGTATTACGAAATTACGAATTAAAAAGATTAGCTCTGATTACACCATGCTGTGTTAGATTAACAAAGGATCGTTAAATATGTTAAAATGTACGCGTTTGACATCCAAGGTTAGATTTAACGGCCTGGGTCATTATTCTCTATTGCCAATGCAATCGCGTTACACAGATACGACTAGACAGCGGCGGGAAATCGGACAAAACCGTATTCCCTCCCTATGACTTAGTTGTCATTCCTAGTTGTCATTCATAGTTCATTTTTTGGTTTATGAATCGCGTTTGCGTTTAGACCACGCTGTGACGTCACACGGTTATGGCACGGAATCTCCTATGTCATAGAGAATAATGCCCCTGTTAAACGGCCTGTCCGTTTGGTATCTAATATAACTCCCAAGTCACGGACAGTGTTAACTCTTTCTATAATAATGTTATTTATTTAAAGTGTATTTATATTGAATAGGTTTACTTCTCCTGGTGAATGTGATGACTTGGCATTTTATACTATTTACTGTGATTCTATTTTTACGGTAACATGCAGTTATGCTATTTAAACACTCTTGGAGTTTTTCACAATCTTGTATAGATCTAATGCGAGTAAAAACTTTTTTGTCATCGGCCGGCGTACATTAAGTGTTTTATATCATTGTTGAAGCATTTATTGATATCCTATATGCAAGATGAAGATGATGGTAAGAATGCATTATAGAAGAGTGGGCCCAAATGAGAACCCTCAGGAATACCGGAGGTAATGTTAGTGTAGTCAGATCTATTTTCTAGCTTGGCAAGCAATATATAGTGGTCAACTCGATCGAAAGCCTTTTCGAAGTATGTATAAACCACATCTACCTGCCCACTAGGGTGGGTCGATTTTTTCAAATGTCGAAAACTAAGTACGGGTAGGTCTCAAAAGTTGCATTGGATGATAATAATTAAAAAATAATTAACAAAAAAAATATTGCATATAACTTATAGCCCTCTACCGGGACCTAAATAAGACGAAAAAAGCTAATTTTCGACTCCGCGTCTTATCTGATTTACTTGTATGTAATACCACTTTTACTGCCTATATTGAACTTTTTTGTAACATGGTATAATCTATTGAGTGATATGCGAGGTTTCCACTTCGTGCACTCATTCATTAGAGAGCGAGATGCACTTGCATTTCACCAAAACTCATAGATTTTCGCAGTGCACTCGAGACCTTGACTCGGGAAAACCACTATTATTTTTGTTTTGTTTTGAAAGTGTTTGCGTAATTGATATTGTTTTGCGTTAAAAGAGGCCCAATTGGACTGTATTTCCAGTTAATTTTAAGTGATATTGGCCTTACGAGTGTGTCAAATACGTACTTTCTCAGAATGAGTTCAAAAGTGTTAAAAGCTCGAAGTGACGTAAATTTTCCTATCTTTGGAACACCCATTGTATTATGTGCGAATGTATTACATACTGTAAGCGACGCAATAAAGTCTCTTTGGTATGTGCGCCATGATTAGCAAGAAAAAACAGTCATGACGTGTTACCGACGCGACGTTCTCGCCTCTGTCTGCCGCGAGATCGAAAAGATCTGGACTTCTGCTTCGATTCCTTCGACTGTGAGCACTAAACGCATTTAGGACTTGCTCAAGAGGTAGTATGATGAATACTTAAAGCTTATTCGCTATCCTTAACAAAAAAGAACGATATGAGGAAAAAGTTCAAACTTTTCGTCAAACATAACAAGTCTTTTTGATATCGCGGCTTGTAATGCACCTAGTTTTGATTCCTGCACCTGTTTTAGGGATGAGATGACTTCTACTATTGAATGGTCGTTCCTTTTAGTCCAAAGAATGAACAGAAAAATGTTGGTAGGTAGCCTCGATCATCACGCAACCCAAAAAATGCAGCGAGCATTTGAAAGGCGCATGAAAGTCCCTAAAACGGAAAATGTCCGCCATAAAGTAGACCCAAGTGTAACTGAAAATTCATACTGGGAGTAAAGAGATGAGAGACTCTATTGGCAACAGAGAACTGGTACCGTCCACATCAGCTGCAGGTCAAAAAACATAGTAAAATACAACACCGTAAGTCTGCCGAAGTTGGCGAGCGTATGTGTTCAAAATACCGCAATTAAACTTCAGTGCGAGCCGATAGGTACATTGAAATGATTCATTGGAACGAGTAATAACTGACCCTTTATATTTTAATCTGAAATCCGGTGAAACATAGGAATGTTTCACAGGATTTCAGGTTCAACTTTGCTGCAAATATTTTTTTATCTACACTAATCTACACTAATATTATAAAGAGGTAAACTTTGTATTTTTGTATTTTTGTATTTTTGTATTTTTGTATTTTTGTATGTAACGAATAGGCTCAAAAACTATTGGTCCGATTTCAAAAATTCTTTCACCATTAGAATGCTACATTATCCCTGAGTAACATAGGCTATATAATATTTTCAAAATAATCAGGGATCCTTACTAAAACTTCAATAATGTAACCCAAGGTGGAAAACAAAAAACCTTACATCGCGTGCGCTGCGAAAACTATTGAAGATAGAACAAAATAATGTACTACGATTTTGTAGAACACGTTATCATCTACAAAAAATGTCGCGACAGCATATGTCTAACTATTATAGTTATGTCACAATAAGTGTTCTTTTATTATAAAAAATTAATTGAAATGCCTCCGCTAGAAAAGGGTCTTTATTTGTACCTTGGTATTAATCCTTATCCAAATAAATCATTTCATAATTAAGACGGTTTCAATACCTATAGATTACTTCTTAAATTTTTCAAATCGGACATTCCATTCAAAAGATATGACGAAATTAAAAATGTTAACGGGTCCACGGGTCTCGCGCGGGGTGCGATTTCACTTACTCAAGGAGAAGCGCGTGCAAATGTATGAAATAAGTAGACGCGAGGCTCGAACCCACGGTTTAAGTTTATCCTAAAATGTTCAAAAAATTTATGACCACCCATGCGAAGCTGGGACAGGCCGCTAGTTGCCTAATAAAGCTAAATTGTAGAATTTTCAAAATTTCCCTGTCACACCTAAGGTGTTGAGCGTTGTGTGAAGCTAGTCACTGAAGCTTCTATCACAGTAGCAGGATAAAAGGTGCGCGAAGCTCTTATCCGTACGAAAATGCAGTCTAGATCTTAATGCCGTCCTTAGCCCAAATTCAGATGCTAAAATGGGAGATTTTCCTCTGATTGACATTCATTTTTCACCACAATATGTCAGTTAAAATGTTACTGTCTGTTCTAAATATGTTTAAACAATGTTTGGTCAATAATAAAACGTATTGTATTTGGAATTAACTTGTTTTATTTTAATATTTTATTCACTTAACTTTGTTTAGAAATTATCATGATATCCGAAATTTCAAACGCTGGTAGAGGGCTATAAGTTATATTAATAAAAAAAACTAATTACTACATTTCATTGTTCTTGTCATTCTGCAACTTTTGAGAACTACCCATCAGCAAAAAAACAAAAATAATTTTTTTTCATTCAAATCGACCCACCCTACTGCCCACCGCCTTCCATATTTTACAATCTTCGACGGCAAATCATCTCTCTACGACAAAATAAATCATCTCTCTACGGCAAATCATCTGCGCATCAAAATACAACAGATCGTTCAAAAAAAAATTCAACGAATAGATCCCTTCTATTATTATTAGCGGAGAAATCGGGCGAGACTGACCTTAGCGACGAGCGTGCCGAGCTCGGCGTCCTCCGGAAGCGTCGCGCTGTACGTGTCCTGCGTGAAGCGCGGCGCGTTGTCGTTCACGTCCTCCAGCTGCACGGCCAGCTGCGCCGCGCACGCCCAGTCGCCGCGCGCGCGGTCCACGGCGTGCGCCGCCAGCGCGTAGCTCGCCACCGCCTCGCGGTCCAGCGCGCGCGCCACCACCACCGCGCCCGTGCCCTTGTCCATGCTGAAGTGGTGCGCGTGCGCGCCCGACAGGAAGTAGCGCAGCTGCGCGTGCTCCGCCGAGTCCGCGTCGCCCGTCGCCAGCGTCATCAGCGGCGTGCCCGGCGCCGCGTCCTCGCGCAGCCGCACCGCGTAGCGCGACCGCACGCAGTACGGCGGGTTGTCTGCGGACAGATCCCCGTTGTAATGCGCGTCGCGGCGCCGCCCGGTCCTGCCGCCCGGCGCCGGCCGCTCACCGTTCACGTCGAGCACGGCGACCCGCACGGCGGCGTACGCGGTGAACTTGCCGTCCGTGGCGGCCACGCGCAGCTCGTAGTCCGGCCGTGTCTCGCGGTCGAGCGCGCGCGCCACGTACAGCTCGCCGGACGCGCGCAGCTGGAAGCGCGCGCGCGCGTCGCCGTCCGCCACGAAGAAGGAGAGCGGCGCCTGCGTCGCGTCCGCGTCCGTGAGCGCGAGCCGTGCGACCACCGTGCCGGGCGCGGCGTCCTCGCGCACCGAGCACGAGTACTCGGCGCGCTCGAAGCGCGGCGGCGAGTCGTTGTAGTCGACCAGCCGCACGACGAGCGTGCCGCGCGACGAGAGGCTCGGCGAGCCGCCGTCGCTCGCGACCAGCGCCAGCCGGTGCTCCGGCCGCGCCTCGCGGTCCAGCGCGACCAGCGTCGTCACCCACCCGGTGAACGGGTCGACGGCGAACGCGGCCTCCGCGTCCGCGTCCGCGTCCGGATCCGCCTCCGAGTCCGGGTCGGCCGAAGCGAACGAGTAGCGCACCTCGCCGTTCGCACCGGAGTCCGGGTCGTCCGCCATCACTGCGACGGAGGAAAGTCGGTTCGGATCGGTCGCGTCGAGAGCGGCTCTTGCACGCGTAGGTAGGTACTCTGGGTAGAGCGGAGGTTCGGATGCTCACGTTGGACGACGGAGGAGTGCGGCGGCGTGTTCTCGGCGAGGTGCACCACGTACGGCTGCGAGTGGAAGGCGGGCGCGTGCTCGTTCACGTCGAGCACGTGCAGCCGCGTCTGCACCATGACCGCCGGCGCCGCGGGGCCGCCGCCCTCCGCGATCACTCCTGCAACGCGAGCGACGCCGTCAGCGGGCGCCGGCGGGCGCGGCGCGAGCGCTGACTCGAGCCGGCGCCGAGCTCACCTATCACGTGGTCCGCGTCGGTCTCGCGGTCCAGCCGGCCGGCGAGCAGCAGGCGGCCGGCGGCGTCCAGCGCGAACAGGTCGGGCGGGTGGCGCGCGGGCGCGAGGCGCAGGCGCGGCGCCGCGGCCGGCGCGCCGGGCGGCAGCAGCGCCGCCAGCACGGTGCCGGGCGCGGCGTCCTCGCGCAGGAACAGGTCGCGCGGCGGCTCGCGCAGCGCGGGCGCGGCCTCGGCGCCGGCCAGCAGGTAGACGGCGACGGGCGCCTCGCCCGCGCGCCCGCCCGCGTCGCGCGCGCGCACCCACACCTGCACGCTGCGGGACGCTGCGGGACGGACGCACGTGCTGCTCACATGTTCGACACATTATATCGAGAGATGTACCCGACTATTGATTTATTTATTGGAAAACCGACAGCTTATTATATAGGGGTTCTGAATAGAAAAAAAAGAAAAAAGATTTATAATACCTATAAATCTTTTTTCTTTTTTTTTTGTAGGGACGTTAAATTTTATTTTGTTCGGTGAGGCTGGCAATTTATAGATGTATTTTTTAATAGAAAGCATAAATCGGCGATTTCACGTTACGCCGCTTAAGCGATGGTAGAAAATGAAATTTCTTACACAAATTAAGGTTCGCGCTCAATTACTCCCAAATAAAATAATAATGATAATAGTATTTTACGGCCGTAGAACTCCATCGAGATCGAACGATGCGATAGATATCTTCGGTGTCACTACGTCCACGGCGAGGTGGCAGGCGGTGAGTAGAATAAAGCCGCGGGGCGAGGTCCGCGCGAGGCACTCACCGAAGGGCGTCGCGTCCCTCGCGAGCGACAGCGCGCCCGTGGTGGGGTCCACGTGGAAGAGCCCGGCCGTGTCCGGCGGGCCCCCCGCGCCGGGCTCGCCCTCGTACACGGAGTACACGAGGCGCGCGTTCTCCGCGGCGTCGGCGTCGCGCGCCGCCAGCGTGAGGAAGGGCACGCGCGCGGGCCGGTCGGCGCGCACGCTGGCGCGGTACTCGCGCAGCGGGAACTCGGGCGCGTTGTCGTTAGCGTCCTGCACGCGCACGCGGACCGTCGTGTGCGCCAGCAGCCCGCCGCCGTCCTGCGCGGTCACCGGCACGAGCCACTCGGCGCGCGCCTCGCGGTCCAGCGGCACGAGCGCCGCCAGCGCGCCGCTGCGCGCGTCCACGCCGAACGTGGCGCGCAGCCGCGCCGACGGGATCGCGTACGCGACGTCGCCGTACTCGCCGGCGTCCGCGTCGTGCGCCTTCAGCGTGCTCAGCAGCAGCGGCGGCGGCCGGTTCTCCGGCGCGCGCGCCTCGTGCACCAGGTGCGGGAACGCCGGCGGCGCCGCGTTGCTCGGCGCGAGCGCGAGCTTCACGCGCGCGAACGCCGCGTGCGCGCCGTCCGACACGGACACGTTCAGCGAGCGCGGCGCCGCGTGCGCCGGCAGCGCGCCCTCGAGCGACAGCACGCCGGTGCGCGGGTGCAGGCGGAACGCGCGCGCCGCGCCGTCCGCGCCGTGCAGCCGGTACGCGAGCCGCGGCGCGTCCGCGGCGTCCTCGTCGTGCGCGGCCACGCGGCACAGCGCCGTGCCGCGCGCCGCCTCGCGCGACACGCCGCACGCGACGAGCGCGCGCTCCATGCGCGGCGCGCTGTCGTTCACGTCCTCGACTGCGAACGGAGAAGCGACCGGTCAACGACGCCCGGCCGACAGACGAACCTGCCGCGCGGTGCCGGCGCGGCGACGCTACCGACCGGCGATGAAGAGGTGCGCCGTCGAGAGCAGCGGCGGGCGGCCGGCGTCGGCGGCGGTCACGCGCAGGTGGTACGCGGCGCGCGTCTCCGCGTCCAGCGCGCGCTGCACGCGCACGGCGCCCGACGCCGCGTCGATCGCGAACGCCTCCGCGTCCGCCCCGTCGAGCGTCGACAGCGAGTACGTGACCTCTCCGTTCGGACCTGCAACGCGACGCGCCGGTCAGCGGGCGCCGGCGCGGGGAGGGGCGCTCGGCGGAGCGGGCGGGTACCGGAGTCCCGGTCGGTGGCGACGAGCCGCAGCACGGGGTCGCCGGGCGCGGCCGCCTCGGAGACGGCGGCGCGGTACTCGTCGTGCGCGAACTCGGGCGCGTTGTCGTTCACGTCCAGCACCTCGAGCTCGAGCGCGGCGTCGGCCCAGGCGCCGGTCGCGGGGTCCGTGGCGCGCACCACGCCGCTCAGCGAGCGCTGCGTCTCGTAGTCCAGCCCGCCGCTGCACACCACCACGCCTGCACACGCACCGGACACGTCAGCGACCCGCGCACGCACGCAAGCACGCACGCGCATGCACACGCACACTCACACATTAACGACACATGGAAACCAGCAAAGCGTAGACGACTTGGCACACGAAGAGCACAATCGTGCCTAAAATGTAGATGAATATGTATGTATAAGATGGTGCGTATATGCGGTGCATATATTGATCATGAATCGTTTTAAACATACGTTACAGAGATGGAAAAGAACGAAAGTTACTTGGTGCCTTAGTAAGTAGACTAATGTATATAGTAGGTACTACTATTTGTTTTATGACGGCTACCTTTTGCATTATCACGATCCAATTACCTTGATAATTCCTATCAAAACACGTATTGAAACATGCCCCAAAATTTTTATTAATAAATTTAAGACTTTAATTAATAAATTTAATGTAAAAACAAGCTTAATTATTTAAATGCGCTTATAAGAACGAAAAACTGTTGAAAAACTGTTAAAATCAATCCGAAGTGTTCTAAAAAGTTTATTACAAAAAAACACACACAGGCCTCTGTTTCGCGGTTCTAAATAGGTAGTTAAGTTACCTACTTAGTTTAATAATAAAAAAACACACTCAAAAAGCGTCTTTCGCGGTAGGTATTTGAATCGAACGAAATCTACGACGAAATGTAATAAAACGAATCTACAATTTTCAAAATTAGATGTGTCGAGGACGCTTTCTAAACATTTACTAAAATTCAAATCCATTCAACGAGCGCAATCAGGGCTGCCAGGTAAAAATATGGCGCAATCGTACCAAAGCTTAAGAAAAGTCGTACGTCCTAAGAAAGTTTGAAATAAAAAATCGTACCTACAAGAATCAATCATCGATATATTTAAACATTTATTATTAAAGTACACCTCTTTGCACTAATTTCTTTTTAGGAGTATGATAACGTTCAATAACACTTACGTCGCTCATTTTTATTAAATTAATTACAGAAGCGCATCAGTTTTCACAAGAGCCTGCACAATTTAGTAGAAAATAACAAATAGAACCGCGTTTCTCCGCTCCGTACAACTAGACCGCGCGCATAGGAAATGATTAGTCGTCATTCTTTAATAAAATAATCATCAACTATAGGGAATATTAACGCAATGGTAGTCGGATATCAACCTTATTGCTTACGGTCGAACGTTTTCTTTCATGCATAGAAATCTAAAATTGTATGTAAAAAAATCGTACGTTTTCTGTACGATTTCGATGTTTCGATCGTAATCGTACAAAACATGCAAAAAATCGTACAAATACGATTTAAATCGTACAAATGGCAGCCCTGAGCGCAATGGTCAGGCGGCGGCGGGCGGCGCGGGGCAAGGCGAGCTGCGTCTGTCTCTTTCCGATACGCACGTGAAATGTATCTATCCTGGGGGGGTATTTTGATTTCCTCGGTATCGGATTCGTTACGGAAAGTCATTTTTTGAATTTGGAATGCGATGGCTCCTGAAAAGCCTTGTCGGAACGCGATTTTGACATTTCAGACAAAGCTTTTGACAGTAGGAATCGAAAAGATAACGAGTGACTTTCCGACAGCTATTGAGTGGCGGAAACCTTTCCGTGAAAGGGGAAAAAATGTGAATGAAGTATTGAATCGAGAGGATTCATCACCAAAAATAAATACTTGTTTATTGCTTAGATTGCTTTTCGGGTTTTTTTTTCTACAACTAGCTGATGGAACAAGCAGATGGCCCACCGGATGTTAAGTGGTAACCATCACCTATAACAAAGTATTGCCTCGTAAGTCACCTACCTGTCGTCAATAGACTATAAATAATAATAACACATAACATTTAGCTTCTAACCCCATACTATTCATCATCGTTTTAGTTCACTTCTACCAAAAATATTGTTGGCGCGAATAAAAGAAATTCCCGCCAAAAATTGTGCGGGAAAAAATTAAAAAAAAAAATTAAAAAAAAAATTAAATCACAAAGTCGAATTATAAAGCAATCAAAATTAAATGAAACTGTAGATGGTTCATAAATGGTAAACGAGTGACTGAAATGGTTAAAAATGCAATGTTTCTAATGTAAAATGCTAAACTATTTCATATTTCACCTAAGTAGGTATATTAATTTCAAAACCGTACAGAAACATATATCCCGTTTTCTATTATATTATTGAATTCGAAATTCAAAAATTGTATTCCGTAACGAATCCGATATCGAATGAATCAAAATACCCCCCCTGGTCACGTCGTCTAGATCGCGTCTTTGGTTTGTTTATTTCGCTCTAACGCGTGTAAATTTGGTATCTTCCTACTTTTTTTTTCGTTTGATTCATAATACATATGATTTTGTGACCCCGGAAAATTGACCTGAACACGAGTGATTATAGGTAGGTACAGGTTGCTTAAAAATGATTTATTGGAAAAGTATCGATATCTCGATATCGAAATATTCAGGCTTTTTTTATAAAACTAACGCCTATAATCTAAAAATGCAATTCAGAGTACGTGTTTCAATTTAATGTCGTACATGAGTTTGAAAAATCAAAAGAATTAATTTTGTTTAAGCAAAATATATTTAAAAAGGTGAAAGTATGTCTTGTGAAGCTGTGTTTTGTGTATCAAAAACAACAAAGGGAGTTAAGGACCCGGAATTGTCTTTTGATACGTAATATTCTTTTTCTATTTACATGCTAAAAGAATGCGTTTTTTTCTCCCAAATAGACTGTAGGTACCTTTTACATTTTATTAGTACTAATCCATAGATTTATAATACTATAGATTGCCTACGAGCGTATACCCGAGCAAGACGGACAACAAGTACATACAATTTATGGGTTGCCACATCATACTATTTTCACCCAACCAAGCATAAGCTATGATGTCGCCGCGGCTCCAGTTGTTTGTTTAATGATGTTTAATTAAAGCTAGTTTCTGCAGTTTAATAGTTTGTACCCTCCTCTAGTTACGCCATTTTAATATCTTCTAAGGAATGAGCTAGAAAAAAGCCTACACAGCTCAGTTGGTAGCCTTCTGCGCCGTAGGCCGTGGGTTCAATCCTACCGAGAACAAACATTTGTGTGATGTGATACTAGACGTTTGTTCTCTGCCTGGGTGGTTGTGATTTGGCTTATTTTGGGGCTATATAGTGCTGTGTGGAGCGTCCACCAATATTTATAAAAAATAAAATAAAAAAAATAGGGCGAACTGGCACTAAGCTGCCATTTTAGACATTGACATCAGAACCCTAGGCCCCGCGAGCTAGAGCCCTGGATTTTCCTAGTGAGGGGGACAGAGCTAGCTAGTGGTGCTATTCTTCACATTCTACCACCTACCAATAGTTTAACTATGTTACTGCACCAGCTAGGTAATTTTTTAATGAATAAAAAACAATTTATTTATTTATCATTGATTTATTTATTCTACATCCCTACTCATCAGAAACCGTAATTCAAAAGGTTAATTCATAACGCGTGCTTCAATTTTAAATTATTTTACTGTACGCTCACTGAAAGCTTTCAGTATTATTATGAAGAAAGGCGACTTCCGTTTCCGTCGATTTCTAATAGTTTTCGTACTTATATACCCTTGTGGTTCCGGTCAAGTGGCGCCACCTGGCGGCCGCGCGCCATTTTGCTTCGTTAAATGTTCAGCGCCATTTTGGTGTCATTGGCGTTTTATTTTCCGTCGAAGCAACTTGTGTCCAGCGTTATCGCTGCGACGACCGTTGCATAAAATATTTTAGATTCTTATCTTTTATTTCGTGAAGTGAAATTATGTTCTTCGTACTGTGCAAAGAGGAAAAAACCGTGAGTTCTACCCTCTATACATTAAATGGATGACCGTGATCAATATTTTAACGAATTTTCGTTCGGATCACGTTCCTATAGTTAAAGAATTAACTTTTTGGTTACTTTGGTTACTAATGTAAGTACAAACTTTATTATTTTATAGAAATAATAATTTTAGTTTGCAACATAAAGAATGTATTCTTTTTGCCGTAAACTAGTGACACGGGCTCTGCACCGGTAGATGATACTTTATATGTTGAGAAGATGTAGATTTTCTAGCAGGAACTTTGTGATTCAATTATTGTTTTATAAGATTATCATGTTCTTGCGGTGAGGGTGAAAATTAAAGTTATAACTTTTAATAAGAAATTAAAGGAACTAGCTACTCCTAAAGCCCCCGTTATCATAATTTAAAAACCCCAGTTATCATAGACTGGGAAACAAACAAATTGGGAAAAATTTATGATATCTTACGTCACTAGCTTGTTTATTGCTTGTTATAC
Organism: Chloroclysta siterata; assembly: GCA_932294275.1. Taxonomy (NCBI): domain Eukaryota; kingdom Metazoa; phylum Arthropoda; class Insecta; order Lepidoptera; family Geometridae; genus Chloroclysta; species Chloroclysta siterata. Next base: position 16,251,321 of record OW028588.1, read on the forward strand.
AAGAAATTTAGTCTCATTTTATCTTTAGACAATAATATTGGTTATTTCTTTCTTGGACTATTCAAACGAGTACCTACAGACGTTTTAATTGTAAGAATTTGAGGAGTACTAAAAGAACTTTGTTCTTTAACTTCTGTTATAATTACTTTATAATTCATAGGTTTTATTATATCGTTCTGATTAAGTATGCAGGTCGCCGATCCGAATGCAACGAAAGTATGATATCTTCAATAAAAAAGGCAAAACCTTCGTGGCCACCCCTCGCAGGGGTAAGGCAAACAAAGTGTGTTGAGAGATTATATCAAACAAAGTATGATATCTTCAATGAAAAAGGTAAAACCTTCCTGACCACCCCTCGCAGGGGTAAGGCAAGCGAAGTGTGAAGAGAGAGCATATCAAACAAAGTATGATATCTTCAATGAAAAAAGTAAAACCTTCTTGACTGCCCCTCGCAGGGGTAAGGCAAATGAAGTGTGTCGAGAGATTATATCAAAGTATGATATCTTCAATGAAAAAGGTAAAACCTTCTTGACCGCCCCTCGCAGGGGTAAGGCAAACGAAGTGTGTCGAGAAATGATATCAAACAAAGTATGATATCTTCAATTAAAAAGGTAAAACCTTCTTGACCGCCCCTCGCAGGTGTAAGGCAAGCGAAGTGTGAAGAGAGATCATATCAAACAAAGTGTGATATCTTCAATTAAAAAAAGCATAGCTTTTTTGGGCCACCCCTCGCGGGGGTAAGGCATTTATAAAACTGTGTTCCATCGCATGGAACTCAAAGAAATACACCCTCGCGGGGAGGATGTGCGTTTTAATATTCCATCGCATGGAACTATAAACGTAACGTGAATATGGCCACTATTTCATATATAAAATGAATATAGCGAGGGTTTCTCGCTAGAGAAATACAATCAATGTAACAGCCGGCTCGCAAGAGTTTTGGGCGTTAATGAAACTGTTAATGACGTGGTACTTTTTGGGTTCTCGCTAGAGAAATCCAATTAAACTAACAGCCGCCTCGCAAGAGTTTTTGGGGGCGTTAGTGAAACAACTTTATAATGAGTGAACATAGTCTAATGGTTTCTTGCAACAGAAATCCAATCAAACATACAGCCGCCTCTCAGGGGGTTCGGCGTTTATAAAACTGTGTTCCATCGCATGGAAGTCGAACAAGCACACCCTCGCAGGGAAGATGTTCCTATAGCCAGTTGCTATTTGAAAACTGTCACTGAATAGTTACAAAGAGAAAGTTTAATTTGTTAATGAAGTCTCGCAACTTGATAAGGCTCAGGGTTTTAGGCTACTAAATATGGTAAGTACAAATATGACTCGTAATGTCAGTCTTAAACCACATGGTAATCACAAGGATCACCTTGAAACGTCTTAAAGCTAGATGAATCTAACTAAAAGCTAGGTGAAGTTAACGCTCTTCCACAAGGGATGAAAATGCGGGCACCAAACTTGATAAAAGATTATCGTATCAAAGCCTACGCCTACCTAATGTTGTAAAAGTATGACTCATTTTACAATCTATTGATATTCGTATCATAAGCATTTTTAATATAATTATGCATACTACTACCACTGTACCAGCTCTAGGTGCAATAAAAAAGTATACCCCTAATGCTTTCTGGGCCTAGGGTTCCTGATGGTTTAGCCCATCTTTTCAAATCTATGTTATTGAAAAAAAAAAAAAAAAAAAAAAAACCTAACCTAACCGTTTCAGGTACTGGCACCGGGTTTGTGTTTACGGGTTTCTAAATTATATTAACATTTTTATCATTTATATTTACTGGCTCAAACTTGAGATAATATGAATATCTAAAAACAGGTGCATCTCTACGATCACTTGTTTTGATAGTAAACGAAGACATACATTCATCATGAATTTTTGGATTACAGTCAAGGTAGTTATCTTAGTAGAAACCAGTTCTCTACCCTCACAAAAACTTAATAGGACTTGTAAGCTCTGCCAGCCGTGTTGGTAATGAAGTATTTGAATACCTTACTAGACTACCCTACCCTACCAAAGGCGTTCTCAAAGAATGATTAGGGTACCGTTGCGTATCCTTATTCACAGCATCGCTACATTATCTAGCTCTGAAAAGTCTCTAAAGTATGTGTCAAATGGGCTTGGGGCACACAATATAAGTTGTTTTACGCTGCTACCAAAAAGAGATGCTGAATACACTCTTGCTAAAGCCAAGTTCATGTACCTACCTACTGCATCGCAGTGCACTTAAATACAGTGCGACAACTAAAGGTCTTTAGTCGCTTATCTACTTAAAGAAGGTATGAAATCAATTCTACTTGTGGAAACAACTTGTCACATATGAGAAATATAGAATCAGTCATGGTTAATCATTTTCATTATTTAATAGACTTCAACATGCACTTATCCTAGGCAAGTTCGAAAAGCAGGCCGCTTATTGATGTCATCACTACAGATGACGAGTGTCCTATGACCAGCCTATACGAACAGGGCTCGGGAAAACGACTCAGACTCGTTTATTACGATATTTGTGTTTTATTGGATATCTAAAGTATCCCACACATACAACTATATATAAATATTATTAGTTTTGAAAACTAATAAACCTTCTCTTTTTTATAAAGCATTTAGTATTCCATGGAATTACCCACACACGAGGTGTTTTTAGTCTCAAGTCTCGGATCTATTCTTCATTATAGTTCCCGGTAGCAACTGCCTTTTTGATGAGACAACCTCAAAACTCGAGCTATGGTAGCTCCGTTAACATGGATAACCCGTAGAAACTTCAGTCAACAAGGGTTTTTATTAATTTTGAATTAAATATGGAAATGTTAGTATAAATGTGCAATACGGACCGATAATTACTCCTACAGTTTACAACCATTAACTTCTTGGTGTAGCTCTTAAAACAATCATTTAAGGTTACTAATATAAAACAAGAATTTCGCTGTGTTTTACAATGGACTAATATACTTCAATGTGACACTTTCGCATAAATGCTTGGTATCTACATCATAGCGTCATAGCCAAATATATAATATCTTAATCGTGAGATTATATTATAATCTCACGTTTTTGGATACTCAAGTCTGTAATGTTTTTTTCTCAGAAACAAAGTTTCCAGTTTATGACGTTGAAAAGTGTTTTTATTAGAATAAAATATAGACCGCAGTAATACTATACTATACGTCGGTAACTCAAATACCTTATCATGGGATTGGGAAAACCCATTAATGAAATAAAATTGTAAGATAATTAGCTAAGCCCGCATCACGCACTGTTATTTCAGGTTGGACCAAAACATTGTTTGGGACGGCCACTATTACAGTATTTCCAGATAGCGTTCGATCTGCGTGATCTAAGGATCGACTGGAAATTATTGAAATGAATGAGCAGCATTAATTCTTATAATATAAGGCATCTATTTGACGCAATCAATAGCTTATCTATGCTATCAAATAACATGGCACCTATTATGATTTATGATCATTATCATCAAATCAGCTTGAAAGAGTCCATATTTGGTCATTGGACTCCTCCACAAATTGTCCAGTCATTGGGATTATTTGCCTAGTCACTATGCTTGACGGGTTTTTTATGATTACTTATTTGATTTCAGATCAAATCGAATAAATAGTTAGATTTATTATGAATAATAAAGTTTAATCACAATTATACATAGCAGGTTGTAGATTCATCGTTGTACCCTTCTTATTGTGGTAAAATATTTTAAAAATCACATTGGCGCTAGAGTAACCTTGATCTTACAAGTGGCAACACCAGGCGATAACAAACAAATCTTCATAATAATACTGAAAGCTTTCAGTGAGCGTACAGTAAAATAATAGCAGCGTTTTACCTGAAATAAAACGCATATTAATTTACTTACCTCACTGAAAGCTTTCACTTTTATCTCTGCCTGCTGAAACTAAGCCAATGACACCAAAATGGCGCTGAACATTTAACGAAGCAAAATGGCGCGCGGCCGCCAGGTGGCGCCACTTGACCGGAACCACAAGGGTATATAAGTACGAAAACTATTAGAAATCGACGGAAACGGAAGTCGCCTTTCTTCATAATAATACTGAAAGCTTTCAGTGAGGTAAGTAAATTAATATGCGTTTTATTTCAGGTAAAACGCTGCTATTAAGTAGGTATAAACAATACATCTTAACATGAAGCTGAAACTGGCAGCCAAATAGTAGCAGCCAAACATAAAAATCCAGGGCCGAATTAAGACTTACGAATATTATAATTAAAATTTCTAAACTTATCTATTTAACGCTAGGTGTCAGTTCTAGCAACAATTGTGATACCATTTATGCCCCAACAGGATCAAAAAAACTTTTAATAATACAAAATACTCCGACAACAGTTGTCTTCTTTTAGGAATTCATTAGTTTTGGATTGCGCTCTGTCGAAATTCAAGCTTAGGTCTATACAAGACATCAATTATAGGGTCTCCAGTAATTTTCAGGAAATTCTATCGTTGCAGGAGTCCAGGATATCAAAAAATCTTTTTTTTTTATATTTCATAACTATTGTTTTTGATTCCGTTCCCTCAAAATTCATGCTTAGATCCATAGCAGACCTCCATGGGAAGGTCTCTAGCAATTTTCAGAAAATTCTATCGTTGCAGGAGTCCAGGAGATAGTAGCAGCCAAATCTAAAAATGACTTATCTTTATATTTTGTATAACTTTTGTTTTTGATTCCGCTCCCTCAAAATTCATGCTAACATCTATTAAAGACCTTCATTGGAAGGTCTCCAGCGATTTTCAGAAAATTCTGTCGTTGCAAGAGTCTAGGAAATAGAAAAAACGTGTATTTTTTAAAAGTGTTTTTATAACTTTTGTAATTGATTCCGCTCCCTTAAAATTCATGCATACATCCATAACAGACCTCCACTGGAAGGTCTCCAGCAATTTTCAGAAAATTCTATTGTTGCAAGAGTCCAGGAAATCGAAAAAACTTTTTTTTTTAAATATTTTATAACTTTTATTTTTGATTCCGCTCCCTCAAAATTCATGCTTAGATCCTTATCAGACCTCCATGGGAAGGTCTCTAGCAATTTTCAGAAAATTCTATCGTTGCAGGAGTCCAGGAGATAGTAGCAGCCAAATCTAATATGACTTATTTTTATATTTTATATAACTTTTGTTTTTGATTCCGCTCCCTCAAAATTCATGCTAACATCTATTAAAGACCTTCATTGGAAGGTCTCCAGTGATTTTCAGAAAATTCTGTGGTTGCAAGAGTCTAGAAAATGGAAAAAACGTAAAGTTTCTTTTATAACTTTCGTAATTGATTCCGCTCCCTTAAAATTCATCCATACATCCATTAAAGGCCTTCATTGGAAGGTCTCCAGTGATTTTCAGAAAATGCTGTCGTTGCAAGAGTCTAGGAAATAGAAAAAACGTGTATTTTTTTTAAGTTTTTTTATAACGTTTGTAATTGATTCCGCTCCCTGAAAATTCATGCATACATCCATAACAGACCTCCATTGGAAGGTCTCCAGCAATTTTTAAGAAAATTCTATCGTTGCAAGAGTCCAGAAAATCGAAAAAACTTTTTTTTTTTTTCAATATATTATAACTTTTGTTTTTAATTCCGCTCCCTCAAAATTCATGCTCAAATCCATAATAGAGCTCTATGGGAAGGTCTATAGCAATTTTCAGAAAATTCTGCCGTTGCAGGAGTCCAGGAGATAGTAACAGCCAAATCGAAAAATGACTTATTTTTAAATATTTTATTTCTTTTGTTTTTGATTCCGCTCCCTCAAAATTCATGCTAACATCCATTAAAAGCCTTCATTGGAAGGTCTCCAGTGATTTTCAGAAAATTCTGTCGTTGCAAGAGTCTAGGAAATAGAAAAAACTTGTATTTTTTTTAAGTTTTCTTTTATAACTTTTGTAATTGATTCCGCTCCCTTAAAATTCATGCATACATCCATAACAGACCTCCATTGGAAGGTCTCCAGCAATTTTTAAGAAAATTCTATCGTTGCAAGAGTCCAGAAAATCGAAAAAACTTTTTTTTTTTTTCAATATATTATAACTTTTGTTTTTAATTCCGCTCCCTCAAAATTCATGCTCAAATCCATAATAGAGCTCTATGGGAAGGTCTATAGCAATTTTCAGAAAATTCTGCCGTTGCAGGAGTCCAGGAGATAGTAACAGCCAAATCGAAAAATGACTTATTTTTAAATATTTTATTACTTTTGTTTTTGATTCCGCTCCCTCAAAATTCATGCTAACATCCATTAAAGGCCTTCATTGGAAGGTCTCCAGTGATTTTCAGAAAATTCTGTCGTTGCAAGAGTCTAGGAAATAGAAAAAACTTTTTTTTTTCAATATATTATAACTTTTGTTTTTAATTCCGCTCCCTCAAAATTCATGCTCAGATCCATAATAGACCTCCATGGGAAGGTCTATAGCAATTTTCAGAAAATTCTACCGTTGCAGGAGTCCAGGAGAAAGAAACAGCCAAATCGAAAAATGACTTTTTTTTTAATATTTTATAACTTATGTTTTTGATTCCGCTCCCTCATAATTCATGCTTACATCCATAACAGACCTCCATAAGGAGGTCTCTAGCAATTTTCTGAAATTTATATCGTTGCAGGAGTCCAAAACTTTAAAAAAAGTCATTTTTGGATTTGGCTGCTACTATCTCCTGGACTCCTGCAACGATAGATTTTTTTGAAAATTGTTAGAGAACTTCCAGTGGAGGTCTGTTATGGATGTATGCATGAATTTTAAGGGAGCGGAATAAAAAACAATAGTTTCACAATATTGAAAAAAAAGTTATTTTTCGATTTGGCCGCTACTATCTCCTGGACTCCTGCAACGGTAGAATTTTCTGAAAATTGCTATAGACCTTCCCATGGAGGTCTGTTATGGATCTGAGCATGAATTTTGAGGGAGCGGAATCAAAAACAAAAGTTATAATATATTTAAAAATAAGTCATTTTTCGATTTGGCTGTTACTATGTCCTGGACTCCTGCAACGGTAGAATTTTCTGAAAATTGCTATAGACCTTCCCATGGAGGTCTATTATGGATCTGAGCATGAATTTTGAGGGAGCGGAATTAAAAACAAAAGTTATAATATATTGAAAAAAAAAAGTTTTTTCGATTTTCTGGACTCTTGCAACGATAGAATTTTCTAAAAATTGCTGGAGACCTTCCAATGAAGGTCTGTTATGGATGTATGCATGCATTTTAAGGGAGCGGAATCAATTACAAAAGTTATTAAAAAAAACTTTAAAATAATACACGTTTTTTCTATTTCCTAGACTCTTGCAACGACAGAATTTTCTGAAAATCACTGGAGACCTTCCAATGAAGGCCTTTAATAGATGTTAGCATGAATTTTGAGGGAGCGGAATCAAAAACAAAAGTAATAAAATATTTAAAAATAAGTCATTTTTCGATTTGGCTGTTACTATATCCTGGACTCCTGCAACGGTAGAATTTTCTGAAAATTGCTGGAGACCTTCCAATGGAGGTCTGTTATGGATGTATGCATGCATTTTAAGGGAGCGGAATCAATTACAAAAGTTATAAAAGAAAACTTTAAAAAAATACACGTTTTTTCTATTTCCTAGACTCTTGCAATGACAGAACTTTCTGAAAATCACTGGAGACCTTCCAATGAAGGCCTTTAATGGATGTTAGCATGAATTTTGAGGGAGCGGAATCAAAAACATAAGTTATAAAATATTAAAAAAAAAGTCATTTTTCGATTTGGCTGTTTCTTTCTCCTGGACTCCTGCAACGGTAGAATTTTCTGAAAATTGCTATAGACCTTCCCATGGAGGTCTATTATGGATCTGAGCATGAATTTTGAGGGAGCGGAATTAAAAACAAAAGTTATAATATATTGAAAAAAAAAAGTTTTTTCGATTTTCTGGACTCTTGCAACGATAGAATTTTCTAAAAATTGCTGGAGACCTTCCAATGAAGGTTTGTTATGGATGTATGCATGCATTTTAAGGGAGCGGAATCAATAACAAAAGTTATTAAAAAAAACTTTAAAATAATACACGTTTTTTCTATTTCCTAGACTCTTGCAACGACAGAATTTTCTGAAAATCACTGGAGACCTTCCAATGAAGGCCTTTAATGGATGTCAGCATGAATTTTGAGGGAGCGGAATCAAAAACATAAGTTATAAAATATTAAAAAAAAAGTCATTTTTCGATTTGGCTGTTTCTTTCTCCTGGACTCCTGCAACGGTAGAATTTTCTGAAAATTGCTATAGACCTTCCCATGGAGGTCTATTATGGATCTGAGCATGAATTTTGAGGGAGCGGAATTAAAAACAAAAGTTATAATATATTGAAAAAAAAAAGTTTTTTCGATTTTCTGGACTCTTGCAACGATAGAATTTTCTAAAAATTGCTGGAGATCTTCCAATGGAGGTCTGTTATGGATGTATGCATGAATTTTAAGGGAGCGGAATCAATTACAAAAGTTATAAAAGAAAACTTAAAAAAAATACACGTTTTTTCTATTTCCTAGACTCTTGCAACGACAGAATTTTCTGAAAATCACTGGAGACCTTCCAATGAAGGCCTTTAATGGATGTTAGCATGAATTTTGAGGGAGCGGAATCAAAAACAAAAGTAATAAAATATTTAAAAATAAGTCATTTTTCGATTTGGCTGTTACTATCTCCTGGACTCCTGCAACTGTAGAATTTTCTGAAAATTGCTGGAGACCTTCCAATGGAGGTCTGTTATGGATGTATGCATGCATTTTAAGGGAGCGGAATCAATTACAAAAGTTATAAAAAAAAACTTTAAAATAATACACGTTTTTTCTATTTCCTAGACTCTTGCAACGACAGAATTTTCTGAAAATCACTGGAGACCTTCCAATGAAGGCCTTTAATGGATGTTAGCATGAATTTTGAGGGAGCGGAATCAAAAACATAAGTTATAAAATATAAAAAAAAAAGGCATTTTTCGATTTGGCTGTTTCTTTCTCCTGGACTCCTGCAACGGTAGAATTTTCTGAAAATTGCTATAGACCTTCCCATGGAGGTCTATTATGGATCTGAGCATGAATTTTGAGGGAGCGGAATTAAAAACAAAAGTTATAATATATTGAAAAAAAAAAGTTTTTTCGATTTTCTGGACTCTTGCAACGATAGAATTTTCTAAAAATTGCTGGAGACCTTCCAATGGAGGTCTGTTATAGATGTATGCATGAATTTTAAGGGAGCGGAATCAATTACAAAAGTTATAAAAGAAAACTTAAAAGAATACAAGTTTGTTCTATTTCCTAGACTCTTGCAACGACAGAATTTTCTGAAAATCACTGGAGACCTTCCAATGAAGGCCTTTAATGGATGTTAGCATGAATTTTGAGGGAGCGGAATCAAAAACAAAAGTTATAAAATATTTAAAAATAAGTCATTTTTCGATTTGGCTGTTACTATCTCCTGGACTCCTGCAACGGTAGAATTTTCTGAAAATTGCTATAGACCTTCCCATGGAGGTCTGCTATGGATCTGAGCATGAATTTTGAGGGAGCGGAATCAAAAACAAAAGTTATAAAATATTGAAAAAAAAAAAAAGTTTTTTCGATTTCTCGGACTCTTGCAACGATAGAATTTTATGAAAATTGCTGGAGACCTTCCAGTGGAGGTCTGTTATGGATGTATGCATGAATTTTAAGGGAGCGGAATCAATTACAAAACTTATAAAAAAAAACTTTAAAAAAATACATGTTTTTTCTATTTCCTGGACTCTTGCAACACTATACACCACATACACTATATACCACACATCATTATGATACTATAGCTGACATATAGTTATAGAAATTTCATTTTTGAAATGGTATTTCACACTTAGTCCGGCCCTGGACGTTTGGCTGCTACTTTTTGGCTGCCAGTTTCAGCTTCATCATCTTAACAGGAGTAAGCCAGCTTATGCTAGAGCTGACCATAAGCCTGAGCAATGCCACCACTTTGCCCTGAAGCGCGAAGTGGTGGCATTATGAATACAGCTATCCTCAGAACATAATACATTAAAATATATCACGTGTAAGTACGTATTTATTTATTAGACGATAAATATTTAATAGTTTGTACATAACAATTTCAGATGAGAATATTTTCTTAATTCACACTTTTTAAAGCAAGATTTTTGAACATACTTTTTATATCCAGAAAAAAAAGCGGAGATACCGTTTATGTTGAAATAGCCCAAAAGTTATTTAGTCCGTAAGTTTCTTGCCTGTTCTTCTAGGCTTTGGTCGCGCGCGAGGAACTGGCGGTACATTCACCTAGTACCAATTTAAGACGTTTCAAAGAGATCCTTGTGATTGTACTGAATAAAGACCGTTTTGATTTTGATTTTGGAGCTTGGTGACCTGGAGCTTGGTAACCCGTAGCTTTAACCCACCAGCCCAAAGTAGTTGCATCTTTGGGAAATCTGTAAAACAAACATGTTATTATTAGGCATATGTAGGTATTTAATCATACTACGCGATGGTGGTCTCAGACATAAAATAACTACCAACTTCTCATATGAAAATCGTGAGGAGACTTAAATTATTAAAATGTAACGCAAAGCTAAAAAAATAAATTAAATTAAATCAAAATATATGTACTACCTATACCTATATTATATATTTTTTTCATTATGTACTTAAGTCAAACAAACCTTATTTCTTTGAATAAGGTAATAATTAGTTGCGACATTGCCATTTTTTTCTAGATTATTGTGTGTATTTGAACTTATCCTAACATATCAGAGTCGAATCCACCCTAAAGTTGTTCGTTTCCCAACATTTTTGGCAAATAGATTTTGTTTTAGTTGGCAGCCCGAAAGATCGTATAACCCAGCCAAATTATGTTTCTATAGAACTGTATCGGTTTGAATAGCCATGTCATTTGTGTGGTTTATAGTAACCTATACTCAATTTTACAAAATAATTAAATTCTAGAAATCTACTATGATATGCGATAGAAAGTAAACAAAACCGTTAAATGATTAATTGTGGACACTGTGCATTCTCCGTTTTATAGTTTAATTGACAAATATAACATAAAAGTGCTACTTACCGAAGGAAGCTTAATTTTCAGTTTTCCGAGCTGTATCATTATCACAGCCTAAAATACTACAATGCACCACATTATAAACTTAACTCTACGTATACTGGGACCTAGGCACACACTATTTTCAAAGAACTTTGGCACTAAACACCTGTAAACTCACAAGCACCAAGCGGTTTGTTTAGCACCAAACTTGGTGCTAAACAATCAAAAACGTATACGCAGAAAGGGACAGAACATTTATATTATATTTCTCTCACTCATAGGTATAATTTGTATTATTGCGTCTCTCTTTCTCTTGGTATTATTATTTGATGCTCTATCTATTGTATACTTGATCTAAGTACTAATCATATTTTCCTATGTGAAAATGATGTAAACGCAATAACTAGTCAAGATAAAATCAAAGCTAAAGACGTGGACACCGCAAGACTTGTCTATTTCAGCTACTTTCATAGCATTATGTCATACGGCATTTTGTTGTGGGGGAGTGCTGCAGATATTAACACCATATTTGTGCTGCAGAAGAGGGCTGTTCGTGCAATTTATAACATGGGTCCCAGAGAATCGTTACGAAATAAGTTTAAAGAAATAAATGTAATGACTTTACCCTGTCAGTACATATACAAAAATTTAATGTATGTTAGAAAAAAATATTAATTTATATGCCAAAAAGAGTGACCATCATAATGTTAACACTAGAAACAAAGATAAGCTCGCTGTTCTCACTACTAGGCTCACTAAAGTAAGCAAATCGTTTGCAGGACAATGTGTACGCTTCTTTAACAAAGTCCCAAGTGAGATTCACCAGTTGTCGATTAGCAAATTCAAAGACATAATAAAAAGAAAACTTTGTACACAAGCTTACTATGTATAAAATATCTGATTATATAGATTACAAAAAAGCTTGGGACTGATCTATGCTCCAACTCATTAAAAACACTAAACAATTAAGTAGGTACCATAATAAAATTGTAAAAAGGATCATACAAAAAAACGCTAGGAACCAAGCCGTTAGTTTCTTGCCCGTTCTTCTAGGCTTTGGTCGCGAGGAACTGGCGATAGATTCACCTAGTATATAAGACGTTTCAAAGTGATCCTTGTGATTGTACTGAATAAAGACCGTTTTGATTTTTGATAGGTTAGTCAATGCAGCCACTTGTCTAGTCACTCACACATCGACATCTGCACACTAACAAAAAACGGACACGCCAAAAACCGAAAGGCTCCGTCCTTATTACTTCGTCCAATTCGACATCACACACAAGAAGCGGACACTAAAGCGGGTACTCACATGGGCCGGTGCCTCCGTCGGGCGCTGCGGGACAAAACCAATCCGTGATTAGTGGCACGCGACCGGAGCGGGCCGGAGCCGGAGCCGGAGCCTGCGCGTCGGCGGCGCTACTCACCCGTGTCGAAGTGGATCTCGAGTGCGCCGGGCGCGTCCTCCACCAGCGAGTATATGAGCGGCCGGTTCAAGGGCGACTCGGCCTGCAGCGGCGCGCCCAGCGCCCGGCCCGGCGCCGCGTCCTCGCGCGCCTGCAGCCGAATGCGCGCGCGCGGCCAGGCCGGCGCGCCGCCGCCCGCCCACACGCGCACCGCCACCTGCGCCTCCGTGCTGCACGCCGGCACGCCTGCAACACGCGCCCGCGCGCTAGTACCGGCGCGAGTCGCCGCCCCGCGCCGCGCCGCGCCGCACTCACCGCCGTCGAAGGCCGCGATGAGCAGCGCGTACAGGTGGTCGTGCGCGTCGATCGTGCGCTTGAGCGTGATCTCGCCGGTGCGCCGGTCGACGCGGAACAGCTCGCCGTGGCCGCGCTTCATCTCGTAGCGCACCTCGGCGTTGTCGCCGGCGTCCGCGTCCACGGCGCGCACGCGCAGCACGCGCGCGCCGGGCTCGGCGCCGGCCAGCACGCCGGCCGCGTACGTGCGCTCCGCGAACACGGGGCAGTTGTCGTTCACGTCGGTGACGGCGACGCGCAGCACGGCGCGCGCCTCGCGCGTCCCGGCGCGCGCCTCCACCAGCAGCACGTACTGGTCGCGCGTCTCGCGGTCCAGCGCCAGCCCCGTGCTGCGGACCGCGCCGGATGTTGCGCCGATCTGCATCGTTCCCGTTCATCGTTCGGTTCAATTATCATATTTTTTCTGTGTTAAGCGACCCTTGGATATTCTAAACCGATTTAAACGCAAGGTTTTTGAGATAAAATTAAAAGAGGGAAATTCAGAGCATCATTACGATCGATCCGCGAGCTCCATCCGATAGATAAGCCGATCGAGCCGAAACTCGGTTACCGTACCGAACAAGCTATAACAAAGCATTGCCTAAGTCATAAGGTCATAAGTTTTTGTTATAATGTATACCCAATTTGTTACATACCTAATTATACATTACATAAATAATGTTAAAATGTGAAAATTGAAGGGGACGGTCGGAGGCCGGCATGTTCGGCATAAACATGCGCGAGCACTCTCCGGGCCCTCGGGGCTCACCTCGAATCCGTCGGTCGGGTTCAGAATGCGGAACTCGACGTGTTCGTCGAGCGCGGCGCCCAGCACGGCCAGCACGATGACCGTGGTCGGCTTCGTCGAGTTCTCGGCCAGCGAGGCCACGTACTCGGCGCGCTGGAAGGCGAGCCCCGCCGGCTCCGGCGCGCGCGCCGTCAGCGCCACGCGCGCCGTGGCCGCGTGCAGGCCGTCCGACGCGCGCACGCGCAGCCGGTACGTGCCCGCCGCCAGCTCGCCGCCCGCGAGCAGCTCGCCGCGCGCGCTCATCGCGAACCGGCCCGCCTCGTCGCCGGACACGATGTCGTACGCGAGCGCGGCGCCCGCGTCCGCGTCGCGCGCCGCCAGCGCCAGCAGGCGCACGCCGCGCGCCGTCGGCAGCGTCGCGCTCGCCGCGTACTCGGCGCGCTCGAACGTCGGCGCGCAGTCGTTCGCGTCCAGCACGTCGACGACCACGCTCGCGCTGGCCGCGGCGCCCGGCGGCTGCGGCGGCGAGTCCGCGTCGAGCACGCGCACCGTGAACTCGTGCCGCGGCGCGCGCTCGTAGTCCAGCGCGCGCCGCGTGCGCAGCGCGCCCGTCGCCGGGTCGACGCGGAACAGCGCCGCGGCGGCCGGCGGCCGGATCTCGAACGTGCTCCGGCGATGCTCCGGCGAGTCCGCGTCGTCCGCTTCGAGCACGAGCGGCTGGCCGGGCGCGTCGAGCCGCGTGACGGGCGCGCCCGCCTCGCTCGCCTCGGACACGCGGCCGCGGTACGTGCGCGCGCGCAGCGTCGGCGGGAACTCGTTGCGGTCGAGCACGTGCACGGCGACGGTGGCGCGCGCCGAGCCGCCGCCCTGCGGACAGCACGCGGGTGAGGGCGGGGCGCGGGGGCGCGGGGGCCGGCAGGGGACGCGCGGCTCACCATGGTGACGGCAGTGACGGTGAGGTTGTACAGCGCGCAGGCCTCGCGGTCGAGCGGCGCGGCGGTGGCCAGCAGGCCGGCGGCTGGGTTGAGGCGGAAGAGGCCGGCGCCGCCCTGCAGCGAGTAGCGGGCGGAGGAGCCGCCGCGCGCCTCGAGCGTCGCGAGGGACGTGCCCGCCGGCTCGTTCTCGTACACCTCGCACACTATCTCGCTCGATGTGAATCTGGGAAGTCGAATATTATACATAATACTTAGGTATTCTTAACTGTGTCTTCAAATTCATTCATTCATTCTAATTTAGATTTAGATTTATTTATTGCCAATATGTACATGAAGTTACATAGCTTAGGTCTAAGGTAGCTATTAAGCGAGTACACATACCCTGTAGGGCGCTGCAAATTAGTTACAATCATACTAATAACGGTACAATAATAGTTGCTCCTTGATACAATAGCTTAGTTATGAGAATATAATAGGCAAGTCACTTGAATAGCAAAAATTAAATGACAATAATAATAATCATTGTAATTGATAGTCTGAATGTCTCGATATAATAATAATATTACTAACTAAGTCAAATAAGGTAAGTATATTTTATAATGTCAACTATTAGATTAAATTAAATTTGAATTGTCTGTTTTATGAAAAAATCACTTGCAAGTATTTTATCGGTTAGAAATTCTTCTACAGAATAATAACATTTAGTCAAGAGTAGGTTTTTTAAATTGGTATGAAATAGGGAGTCTTTGGTTTCATTTTTAAACACGTCAGGAATTTTGTTGTAAATTCTTATTAGTCTAAAGTCGGGACTTTTGTCGAGCGTTTTTAGTTTTGTGGAGGGTAAGATTAGTTGGTCTTTGTGTCGTCTATTATATAGAATGTTGTTTTCTTGTTTGGAATAGAAAAAATGTCGGTATTTCCTAACGAAAGTCGACATTTGCAGTATATATATACACGGTAACGTAAGGAGTTTGTTTTGTTTGAAATAGGGTTTACAACTTTGTCTAAACTTGATGTTCAGTAATATTCGTACTAGTTTTTTTTGTTTGACAAATACTTCATTAAAATCTACACTATCACCCCATATCACAATGGAGTAGTTGAACCAAGCATATGCGTTCGCATAGTAAGCTGAAAGGGCGGTTTCGTAGTTTGTGTTACATTTAATAATACTTATACTAATATTAGGGCATAGGTAAATCTAGAAAGTTTAGTTTTTAATGTTACTATACATATATTTTTTCCAATTGAGGTGGGTGTCTAATGTAAGTCCTAATAATTTAAATTCATTACTTTCTTCGATTTTTAATATTTTTGTAAGTTTTGTTAGATTTAGCGTTTTTCTTTGGTAGGTTTTGAATTGTAGAATTTTTGTCTTATTTAGATTTATTTCCAGGTTGTGAACGCTGAGCCATTGTTTAGTAATTTCAAAAGTAGATTGTATATAGTTATTATAGTCAATGTCATCCATACTTTCAAATAGCAAGGATACATCGTCTGCAAAAAGAACACACTTGGTATTGATAGCGGTAGGTAGGTTATTGATCGAGTGAGCGAAGCGAACGAAGATTCTAGTTTCAACTTGGGCGATTTGGCATTTTATGTATGTATATATGTATGTATGTATGTATGTATGTATGTTTGTCTGGCCATAACTTTCGAACCGTTGATCCGATCTGCATGAAATTTGATAAGACGACAGCTTGTACTTGAGAAATTTACTGGTAAGTATATGAGTAAAATCGGATGAAGGGTTTTTAAGATATAGGGTTTTTTAAGGGGGCAAAAATAAAAAAAGTGACTTAAAAAAATCAAATTACATGTCATACGAAAGGGCTTTGTTTGGACATTCCAAAACAATTTTTATTTTTTTTCTGAGATGCTCGGTTTTTGAGATACAACAAAAAAGTTAAATTAAGATAACCAGCGACCCAAGAGCTCCCATCTCTAAGAGTTTCGTTGGCATCAAGGTTTTTCTACTGGTCGGCCAGTTACTTTGCTTTTTCTTATTTTTTTTTCTTGAAATAAATTAAGGAGGTACTCAGTTCTCATAAAATGGTGACAACGACCAGGTCCGATGATGGAGCCAAGGTCTGTTCAACGGAACTCTTCAATAAATAGGCCAATAGAGTTGAAACTTGGTTACCGTACCAAGTTAGTAGGCGATAGTCAGAAAAAAGTCCAAACATAATGTTTGGACTTGCCTTTGACTACCACCTACTCAAAGTTTTGGTGCGTTCGTCGGGCCGCATCACGAGATCTCAGTTCGGGGCGAACTACTAGTTAATGTAAATCAAGAATAGTAGACATCCCAGTACGCTTCCTTGGGGGATGGAATTATTTATAATTTTCAAGTCAGATTTTATACTGCGTAACTCGTTTGTTTTATCATTATAGTGTTCTATACATACATATTGGGTGCGATTTTTTAGACATGACTGAAGCCATTCGAATGCTGGTCCTCTTATTCCAGACTCGTAGATTTTTTGTTTAAGTATGTCATGTGCGACTTTGTCATATGCCTTTGACATATCTAGGAAGAGGCTTATGGCATATTTTTTATTGTTTATGCATTTGTAGATTTCTTGTAAATAGCAAGGGTGGTGGAGCAGTTTTTACGAAAGCCGTACTTCTGTTCCAAATGGATAGTACCTATATTAACATCATAAATTCGTCGGTAGTCGTCGGCACCATCTCACGGCACGTACCTCGGCGGCGCGTCGTCCGGCTCTAGCACGAGCACGTGCAGCGGCAGCGTGGCCGCCAGCGCCGCGCCGGCCGCGCGCGCGCGCACGTGCAGCGTGTACTCGCGCGGGCCCGCCGCCGGCAGCGCGCGCGCCAGCCGCACGTCTCCCAGCAGCGCGTCCACGGCGAACAGCCCGCCCGCGTCGCCGCCGCTCAGCGAGTAGCGCAGCCCGCGCGCGTCCGCGTCCGCGTCGCGCGCGCGCAGCGCCGCCACCAGCGCGCCGGCCGCCGCGCCGCGCGGCACGCGCGCCTCGGCCAGGCGGCGGCCCCAGGCGGGCGCGTGCTCGTCCGCGTCGCGCACGCGCACGTGCACGCGCGCGAAGGCCCGCGAGGCGCGCGGCGCGGAGTCGCGCGCCCACACGGTGAGCTCGTGCAGGCGCGCCGCCTCCGCGTCGAGCGGCGCCGCCAGCGTGAGCGCGCCGCTGCTCTCGTGCAGGCGGAACAGCGCCAGCGAGGCGGGCGCGCGCGCCGCGTGCAGCCCGTACAGCAGCCGGCCGCCGGCCGCGGCGCGCGCCTCGAGCCGCGCGACCTCGGCGCCCGTGGCCGCGTTCTCGTCCACGTCGACGACGTACTCGTCCTGCGAGAAGGCGACGCCGCCCTCGTCGCCGTCGTTCACCACGTTCACGACGACCTGCACGCACGCGTTCGCTGCACTTCGGGATCGACGGTCGGCCCGAACCGCCCGTCGGTGATCGCCATCGCGATCGGATAAACCGACGGCAGCTCTCGAGATGCGAGCGCTCCGCGGAAACTTAACTTAATTCTGAACGACGGCAGGGTCGAACACGATCGACGCCGGCGCCGACGAACCCGGAAGAGGCGAGCTCTATTACGATATTCTGGAATATCTAAATTGTTGACTACGCGGCCGACGGTTCGACCGGCTCGTGGCCATCGTCATCCGACCGAAGGCGAGGGTCCTCCGCGTGTACCGACCGGCATAGTAAAGCGAGCGCGGCGACTGACCGTGGTGTAGACGGCGTGCGCGGCGTCGGACACGGACACGTTGAGCCGGTAGCCGGCGACGCGCTCCCAGCGCAGACGCCGCGCCAGCGTCAGGCTGCCGTCGGCGCGGCCCAGGTGCCAGTCGCGCGCCGCGTCGCCGTCTGCGGAGCGAGAGC
Organism: Chloroclysta siterata; assembly: GCA_932294275.1. Classification (NCBI taxonomy): domain Eukaryota; kingdom Metazoa; phylum Arthropoda; class Insecta; order Lepidoptera; family Geometridae; genus Chloroclysta; species Chloroclysta siterata. Next base: position 16,269,652 of record OW028588.1, read on the forward strand.
CGCCTTACCGCCTGACCGCTGCCGGCCGGCGAGGGGGTACCTTGACCATTATACTTCCAGGACGACGTTCCTAGCGGACCGTCCCTAACTTTTTTAGATGTACCGAACTGCTTTCACAGATTTTGAAACATGTACCTACTTTCGGTGAATAAAATGCTAAAATACAAAAAAAAAATATATTTTTATGCATATCTGCTGCATTACTGCTCGGTAACTGAGCTTGATAACTCAACGGCGGTTATATCCAACTACCTGTCGCGATCTTACCGACATAGACTAAATTATGAAGGCTTCGCACACTAACCAGATTTAAAAATATTACCAGTACAGGTGACATAAATATTATTATACAGTACTACTGGCTCTAGACTACTCTGCTTTATAATGGTAAAATGATTACCAACAAAAAAAAATATCTTCTAATCTATCTAATCTAATCTTTCAATATCGAATGAACTAGCTAAAACAAGATTTGAAGATATATTAGCCACAATAGATGTAAATATTGCCGCGGAAAAACTCGTCCAACAAATCGTGGGAATAACAAACAATCATCTATAACAAAGCGCTCACGTAGGAAAACTCCTCTTAAACTCTGGGTGACAGCAGGATTAATGCGGTGCATGAGACATCGAGACAAGCTACATGTTAAACTAAGGAAACAACCAGATGACGACGCACTCAAAATCACGTACAAGCGCTATTGAAATTTTTTCAACTCCCTTCTTCGAAGGCTCAAAAAAACTATGAAAAGTCGTCATTACTTGAAAAAGCACAATATATACAAATATTAGGGAAACATGGAAAATTATCAACGATATCACACAGTATAAGCCCAAAAAACTATTCCCTCCTAATAAATGATGTTGACCCGCTCGACTAACCTTGACGCTGTAAATATCTACTTCGCAAATATCGGGAAGACCTTAGCCGAAAAAATCACAGCCAAAGATATTAATAAACTCGATACCAACCAATTTAAAACTATTCAAAAAGTAAACTCATTTGTACTCTTCAGTATCACTGATGAAAACGAAGTTCTCTGGCTCATGGACTCTCTAAAATCCAAATGATCTACAGGATGGGATAACATCTCTACACGTATAACAAAAGACAACTAACTAATACTAGCGACCCCAATAACACATCTTTGCAACGTTTGCTTCTCGTTTCACGTTTTCCCAGACATATTTAAAAAATCTCTAATCCTTCCTATATAGGTATAAAAATGGTGATAAAATAGGTACGTATTGTATATGTTAAGTTATTTGTTATGTAATGGAGCTACGTAATGGGAGTTTATTAAGCCTTCGCCGTATTTCTGTTTCGTGGTCACTCATGGGATAGTACTTTCAAAAGTGCACAGGACGGATTCAATCAAGTACCGATCCTCCTCAACCTGAGTTTACTGACACTAAATACAGAAAAAACAATGTGTCTACCTTTCACACTGCGAAATAATAAATCTCCAGATACAAAAACATTGATCATCAAGGCACATTCTATTGACTGCCAACACCAACAGACAACTAACTGCAACTGCCCCTCCCTCTCTGGATAACTTGCGATTCTATTAAATACTTGGGTATAATCATAGACTCGAGGTTGAATTACGCAAGCCATATAAAGAAACTTACGGCCAGGCAGGATACGTGAACTTATAGCAGTCTTTAGAAATATACGCCATGCGACTAATGAAGCGCAAATAAGATTACTCTACTAAGCTCTATGCCACTCCCTAATTATGTACTGCGTGAACTCATGGGGTGGAGCAGCTAAAACGCACATTCTGCCACTTGAAAGAGCGCAAAGAGCTGTTCTTAAAGTGGCCCTCTTGGACCCGTACATCTACCCAACAACACAGCTCTACCTAGAATGCAAAACAACATCTCCTTCCTACGACTGCTAAAAATACAAGTAGGCGCAGAGACAAAATCTTCCAAATAAATAACTGCAGAACGACATTTTCACAGAAACACAGCTCGTTTTTAGCCCCATACATAAACAATAAAATAAATAAGATCATACAAATTCACGACTGAATGAATCACAATGAATGCAAATCCATACTTACCTTACCTCCATTTCCTCCTATCTCAGCGCGCACTACTCCCTCACACTATCCTACACAACTACACACAAGTGGGCTAATCCTATGTGTGTTCACACTACCTACACTGACATCACCAAACATCCCCTAAACTATTTCTATTTTATTTTGTATTTTAGCGATCTAGCTTCTCTGCAAGGCCGATTTACCGATTACCTTTTTTTAAATAAAAAAAAAACGTTTCCTGGAACTACAACGGTTAAGGTATTTAAAGATCGACTCCTAGGAGGGCGGATACCGACCGACGATGTCGTAGTACAGCGGGTCGCCGTCCGGGTCGCTGGCCTGCAGCACGGCCAGCAGGTAGCCGGGCGCGTCCAGCTCCGCCGCCTGCAGCGCCGGCACGGCCAGCACGCGCGGCGCCGCGCCGCCGCCCGCCGCCAGCACGCGCACCGTGGCGCGCGCCACGCCGCAGCGCGCCGGCGTGCCGCCGTCGCACGCGCGCAGCGCCAGCTCCAGCGCGAGCCCCGCGCGCAGTGCCGCGCCCGGCGCCGCCAGCACGCGCCCGCTGTGCGCCGTGACGCGCAGCACGCCCCGCGCCGCGCCGCGCGCGCGCGCCCAGTAGCGCACGGTGCCGTTGGCGCCCGCGTCGCCGTCCAGCGCCAGCACCTGCGGGGCACGAAGCCGCGTCAGCACGCCCCGCGCCCGCCCGCGCCCGCGCCGCACAGCGCGCCGCTACTCACGGTGGCGAGGTGCGTGCCCGGCGCGTGCTCGGGCGCGTGCTCCCAGCGCGCGCGGCCGGAGCCCTCGTCGTCGTCGTCGCTGTCCCACTCGGCGCTGCCGACGTCTCCGTCGGCCGCCTCGTCCTCGCCTTCGCTCGATTCCTGCAAGAGCTGCAGACGACATCGAAATTTTTATCTATTTATTTATTGGAAAACTTTTTGTGATATAGAAACGAGAGAGAGGTTTTCTCGGCCAAAAAACATTATTAAATTAAATAATGGTGAACGCCGTAGTCGACGGTATATCAAAATAGATGGAGTAGTGAATATAATATTATATAGTGCGTTCCATTCATTACCAAAGAATTGCCTGTTCAGCCGCTGTCTGGCTACACTCGTGCAAAAAAGGTCGAAATCTAGATGTTTACTCAGTCTACTGAAGTTCGTGCTTGCTCGCCACAGAAATGTGTTAATATGGATAGAGGGATTATATCTTTTAACTAGTAGTTCGCCCCGAACTGAGATCTCGTGATGCGACCCGACGAACGCATCAAAAATTTGAGTATGTAGTAGTCAGAGGCAAGTCCAAACATTATCTTTGGACTCTTTCTGACTACCATCTACTAACTTGATATGGTAACCAAGTTTCAACTCTATTGGCCTATTTATTGAAGAGTTCCGTTGAACAGACCTTGGCTCCATCATCAGACCTGGTCGTCGTCACCATTTTATGAGAACTGAGTACCTCCTTAATTTATTTAAAGAAAAAAAAATAAGAAAAAGCAAAGGAACTGGCCGACCAGTAGAAAATCCTTGGAGTCAACGTAACTCTTAGAGATGGGAGCTCTTGGATCGCTGGTTATCTTAATGTCCAAACAAAGCCCTTTCATATTACATGTAACTTGATTTTTTTATATAACTTTTTTTATTTTTTTCCTCTTAAAAAACCCCATATCTCAAAAACCCTTCATCCGATTTTATTCATATACTTACCAGTAAATTTCTCAAGTACAAGCTATCGACATATCAAATTTCATTCACGGATCAACGGTTCTAAAGTTATCGCCAGACAAACATACATACATAAAATTCCAAATCGCCCAAGTTGAAACTAAGATCTTCGTTCGCTTCGCTCACTCGATCAAAAATCAATAAATAAATTTTGCATTTAGTAGGGACATTAAATTTAATTTTGTTCAGTAAGTCGGGACTTCAGTGAGTCGGGGGTAATCTACATCTACACTAATATTATAAAGAGAAAAGATTTGTATTTTTGTTGTTTTGTTGTTTTGTATGTAACGAATAGGCTCAAAAACTACTAGTCCGATTTCAAAAATTCTTTCACCATTAGAATGCTACATTATCCTGAGTAACATAGGCTATATTATATTTAAAAAAAAACAGGGATCCTTACTAAAACTTCAATTATGTAACCCAAGGTGGAAAAGGAAAACCTTACATCGCGTGCGCTGCGAAAACTATTGATGATAGAACAAAATAATGTACTACGACTTTGCAGAACACGCCATTATCTACAAAAAATGTCGCGACAGCATATGTCTAACTATTATAGTTATGTCACAATAAGTGTTCTTTTATTATAAAAATTTAATTAAAATGCCGCCGATTGAAAAGGGTCTTTATTTGTACCTTGGTATTAATCCTTATCCAAATAAATCTTTTCATAATTAAGACTGGTTCAATACCTATACATTACTTTTTGAATTTTTCAAATCGGACATTCCATTCAAAAGATTTTAAAAATATAAGGTCACGGGGCGCGTTCTCACCCAGCGCGGGCCCGGGTAAGGCGCGAGTTAGAAGTGACTCGAACCCACCACACGGTCTAAGTTTATCCTAAAACGTTGAAAAAATTTATGTCCACCCATGCGAAGCTGGGACAGGCCGCTAGTTTTTAATAAAAAGCTTAAATCAGCGATTTGACGACGCTTAACTAGGGAGAGAAAATGAAATTTCTTACACAAATTAAGGTAGGCAGAAGAGTAGTATGAAATGCTTAAGCGAAAACAAAGGTATTTCAGGAATTTAATTTGGATGCGCTCAGTTTTATATATTTTTTTTTCATAACGAGGATTTGAGATATATTTGAGACGCATATTCGAGAATGCTTCTTACGAAGGTACAGTAAAGGATCTTGAATGTTTTAGCACGATGGAAATTAGCTGCGCTCCTCATAATAAATAAAAAATGACAAAACCCAGGGCTTTGGATGCTTTAGAAACGATGTAATGAAGAAAGCATGTTGAATGCTCATTGAACTGAAGCTTTGAATCATGTAGCACTCCGAGATCTCTAACCGCGCTGCATTTCTGTAAAATATGATTTTTAAGCAAGTAGGAAGACTGAATTGTTCATTTGTTAGGTGTAAATGTGACAACCGAGCACTTGGATGGATTGAGGTCTAGTTTATTCATAGTACAGTAAGAGTCTAATCTTGACAGGTCTCTTCTTGAAGTTGGGAAGAGTCATCATGGGAGTTAATAACTTTAAAAATCTTCATGTCATCGGCAAAACAAAGCAAGTGACTATTTTGAAAACCACTAGAGATATCGTTGACAAAGATTAAGAAGAGCAGAGGTCCAAGAAGAGAACCCTGCGGTACACCACTAGGAATAGAAACCCAGCTAGAAATGCAGTTATTGATGACAATAGCTTGAGACCGATTATCAATGTAGGAATATGAAAATCACTTCTCGGACAGACCGACGACTTCTGCGAATCGACTTGAATAATCTCTAAATATCTAAATATGCATCTAGCAATATTTATCCCCAAACAAAGATTGTAATATTGGAACCAGATAGATTTTTTTTATAAGTACATTGTACTTATTATACAACGTGTAACATAATCTACATCTACCCTTCTACATTAATCTACACTAATATTATAAAAAGGTAAGATTTGTGTTTTTGTTGTTTTGTTTGTAACGAATTATGTCAATATAACTTCTAAAAAAAAAAGGTAATTTTTAAAGGTTAAAAGTTGATAGACATGCCGAACTAAATCTTACCTTTAGAATACCTAAACCTAAATTAGAATACCTTTCTCATACGAGTTGCTAATTTGTTCAATAACAGCTATTCTGAACGGGTGGATTTGTTCATGTTCAGGCCCTCGCTCTTCAAAAACTTAATCAACACGTGTTTCTTTGAGTAATAAATAAATAATTAAAATAAATATTGGTGGACATTCCACACAGCACTATCTCACCCCAAACTAAGTCAAAGCTTGTGATATGGGAGCCAGATAGCGGATATACTACTAATATACTTTTTTTTTTTTTTTGTAAATACATACTTACAATATTATTATAACACCCAGAGTAATACTTAAATGTCGTTATAAGTATGTATGCTTAGTAGATATAGGTACGTATTGTATATATAATGATTATACCTATAATTATTCATATATATTGTATATATTATAATACAGTATTCATTACTTTAGTATTTTATATATAATTATGTGTTTTTCTTGTCAGTTGTTAGGTCAGTGTTTCCTTGATTAAGATTATTATGTGTATCTCATAAGTTGTTATTGTTAAGTTAGTTTTGTAGTTTGAACTGTCTCGTTCTATATGTGAAAACTAATTAGGCTAGTTTACATCTATAATCTTTTTAACTACTTAAACTTAAGAAGCTGTTTGTTTTCCTAAAATAAATAAATAAAAATAAATAAAATAAATAAATAAATCAGACCATGTTATCCTGGGTTAGAAGCTTTGAGACTACATCGTGATTTGACTAGATGGCAGTTAGGTATCACTGCATCGCTTTCTGACTAAATCTCGACTACATCACGTTAGGACTACATAGCGTTTGGACTAGATCGCCTTATGGCCTGATAACGACAATATTGTCGTTTGTTTTCTCAAGTACAGTTTTGTAGATAATTTGAGCATTCTGCTTTTTCTCCTCAGTAGATATTAAAATAAAACATTTCTTAAAAAAAGGATGGTCATCTCAAGTTTTTCTAATAGGTACTCTTTGATTTTTGCGATTAATAATATGTTTCATTTTCGGTTACCAACTTGAAACAAAGAATTTTGGCTTCTTTTGTTCTGAAACGCACTTTGAGGCGACGATGACATGCCTCTAAACTATTATTGGTCCTGTGTTTTTCATGTGCACAAGAAATAAGCAGAGTATTCTTCAGCCTTTTTGTTATCTTTAGCCTTTTTCCACACTGCTTTGATAAATGATAAAAGCATCTTGTAATTAATGCATTTGGATACACGGTTCGAAAGGCACTGATAAGTCCCAATTCATAATCACATTTCAATTTTTTATTTTATTTCCCCACTTTTGAATACTATTATAAGTCTTATCGATATTAAGTCAATCTGATAACAGGACACATGCATATACCTATAGTCGGACAGATATTTTAGTCCCAACGCGATGTAGTCATATCGAGACTTAGTTAGAAAGCGACTTAGTCATAATGCTATCTAGTCAAATCAAGATTGTAGTCTCAAAGCTTCTAAACCCGTTATCCATACCTTTATATTTATCCTTATCCAAATAAATCATTTCGTATTCAAGACTGTTTTTTACCGATAGATTACTTCTTGTAATTTTCATTCCATTCAAAGATATTACAAAATCAAATATTTTAGTTCGCTTTAAAAATATTAGAGAACGCGCTACCACGGGACGCGTTCTCACTCACTCAGGGAAAAGGGCGTGTAAATATATAAATTATGTAGACGCGAGACTCGAACCCACGGTGGTCTATGGTTATCCTAAAATGTTCAAAAAAATTATGTCTACCCATGCAAAGCTGTGATAGGCCGCTAGCTAGAAGGCCAATGACCAAGAGCTGTGGGTATATATAGGGCTGCCTGTGTAGTTTGTGAATATTATTAATGGATTAATTTACAAAGAAAATTACAATGACTACAAATATTTACAAAATGTACAAAATACATATAAAACTGTTGAGCTATCTGCAGACCGAAACGGAAGCGTCCCCAAGACACTGGCTGCATTGCCACGCTGAATGGCAATGCTGATGCGCTGAGCCAGATATTCACCAGCCCTCGGGTCACGCGTCGCCTCGATAAGACGCCTAGATACAATTCGGAAGACCCGGTAGGCCTCGGTAGGTACCCCATGGTCCTAGAGTCTCACTCAACCCCAAAAGGAACAAATTCGTAGGCTCCGTCGAGACCTGCATATTTGCGTCTCTCGAGATCCTCAGCCGGACCCAACGGACGTAATATTAATGGTCTGTCTCCTCGTAGAACTAACTCTGCGGTCGATCTAGGAGTTACGCTTGAGCTGCTGTTTACCAGCATATTGAAAAGACCGAGGCTCCTTTGAGTGTTTTTCGCCATTCCTCATAGATCTCGATCTGAGGGCTTATTACGAGTTTAGTGCCGGTCGAGTGCCGATCATCGATCGTTACGATACACCGAATTTTCTATGAAAAAAAAACAGGTTCTCAAAGAATACGCTAGATGCCGTTGATTTATTTTCATAGAAAATTCGGTGTATCGTAACGATCGACGATCGGCACTAAACTCGTAATAAGCCCTCTGGCCATGCACGCCCATTTGCAAAATATTCATCCTGTATACAGGGTGTAAACGCTTATACGACATGAAATTAATACACGTGTAGTGCTACTATTAAAAAAAATATATTGAAATTCATTCATAATTAGTTTATTTTTATTTTCAAACAAACTAATCATCAGATAAAGCATAAAATTATACAGCACTCTGTATACGTACACAAACAACGAAACGTACGTACGTTCATTCATTACTCGTCGGTGCCTATAAGAGCGAATATGCCGCGCACTAACGGTGCGGCGCGCCGGCCGGTAAAGCCAAAAGTCGAGCCCGCGGCAGAAAACACACAAAATGTACCGCACACTAAAAATAAATAATAAATGTACCTACCTAGGTTACCTCAAATCCGTAGGTTTTCAATATCCCCCCCGCACGTTGCACACACAAATTTAATTGACGGTGAACGTTCGCCCGTACTTTCACCAACACAGGTGTTCGACACCATTGCCTTCAGTTTGTCGAAAGCATCTAGGTGCAATCCTTCTGCGCAGTTCTTGCACGGTATCGACTTCTTGTGCGTACCTCTTCTTTGATGAAGCCCCACAAAAGAAATCTTGTGGAGTGAGGTCTGGCGATCGACACTTAGTTTAATAACAAAAAAACACATACACAAGCGACAATTTCGCGGTAACTAGATAGGTACGCATTTAGTTTATTATGGAAAAAAACACACACGCAAAAACCGTCTATTTCGCGGTACCTAATAAATCTAGCAATGCAACAAATATGCAATTTTCTAAATTAGATGGGTCAAGGTTGCTACCGAAACAATTACTAAATCATACGCGCTTCCTCAGTCAGTCGCTCTGTGGCTAGGCGTGGGCGACACGGGGCGGGGCGCGCTTCTCTTCTCTTGCCGACACGCACGTGAAATGTATCTGTCCTGTTCACGTCGTCTAGATCGCCCTTTTTTGTTTGTTTATTCTGCTCTAACGCGTGTAAATTTGGTATCTCTCTCCTTTTTTTTCTTTTGATTCATAGACATATGATTTCATGACCCCGGAAAGTTGACCTGAACACGACTGATAATAGGTACAGTTTGTTTAGAAATGATTTATTGGAAAATTATCGATATCTCGATAAATATTCAGGCTTTTTTTATAAAACCAACTCCTAAAATCTAAAAATGCCATTCCGAGTACGTGTTTCAATTAAATGTCGTACAAGCATTTACACGTTGTATATTTTAGCGCAAATCGATAAACGGCCGAACGAACTCAGCATGCATAATCGCATATACACCTAATCGCGCTGGACTCACCTGCGGCTCTAGCGCCGAAGGCTCCGGAAGCTTCGGCTGCGGCTGCGGTTCTGGCGCGCGCAATTCGTAGTAGCGCTGCGTGAAGACGGGCGCGTGGTCGTTGACGTCATCGAGCGCGACGTGCACGCGCGCCGTGCCCGCCAGCAGCCCGTCCGAGCACTGCACCTCCAGCGCGTGCGCGGCGCGCGTCTCGCGGTCCAGCGCGCGCCCCGTCGTCGCGATCTCGCCTGCAGCAAACACGCAGCGTCACTCCCACCGGCGCACAGAGGACGCGGCGCGCGCGGCCCTAGCACGCACCGGTGCTCTCGTCGATCGCGAACAGGCCGTCCGGGTTGCCGGCGACGATGGCGTAGCGCAGCGCGGCCGGCGCGCGCGCCGCATCCGCGTCCTGGCAGCGCACGCGCAGCACGCGCGTGCCGGCCGGCGCGCCCTCGGGCACGCGGCCGGCGTAGGCGGCGCGCTCGGGCCACGGCGCCATGTCGTTCACGTCCTCCACCTCGATGTACACCTGCCGCGATACGGTCACAGTTGTGTTCTTCGTTACATTATTATTATACCTACCTACGATACCGTCGCGGGTGTGATTCGACCTTAGTTCCGGATATAATACGTTTTATGTGTTTTCGGAGAGATAATATTCGAACAAATTCCTAATAGAACTCTCGCGGCTCCATCTATCATAGTTTTAGAGACAATTTGAAAATCGAGAAAATTCCATAAAAACCATAGAAACGGATTATCTCCCTTCCGCTTAGAGAACCGGCCCCTTCTAAAATTAGCCAAAATATCTGTATAAATAAAGTGCGAGAGCGAAGAGCTTACCTCGATGCAGGTGTGCTTCGGGACCAAGCCGTGGTCCTGAGCGCACAGCGTCAGCCAATAGTGGTCCGTCGTCTCGCGGTCCAGCGGCATCAGCGTGCGGATGGTGCCTGAGGAGGGAACGGGACGAGCGTCAGAGCGGGCTCGCGCGCGCGGGCGCCGGCGTGGGCGGCACTCACCGGTGTCGTCGACGCCGAAGTGCGCCATGCCCGCGCCGGCCACGAGCGCGTAGGCGAGGCGCGAGTCGCGGCCCGGCGCGTCCGCGTCCGTGGCCGCCGCGCTCAGCACGCGCGCGCCCGGCGCCGCGTCCTCGCGCACGCCGCCCGCCAGCACGCCCGGCGCGGCGAAGCGCGGCGCGTGCACGTTCTCGTCCACGTCCTCGAGCTCCACGACGAGCGTCGCCTCGGCGCACAGCGCGGGCACGCCGCCGTCGCACGCGCGCACCGCCACGCCGTGCACCTGCCGCGCCTCGTAGTCGAGCGCGCGCCGCGTGCGCACGCAGCCCGAGCGCGCGTCCACCTCGAACGCGGCCGCCTCCGCGTCGCCCTCCGCGAGCGAGTACGACACGAGCCCGCCCTCCGCGAGGTCCGGGTCGAACGCCTCGAGCGCGGCGACCAGCGTGCCGACGGGCACGTCCTCGCGCACGCGCGCCGCGTACGCCTGCAGCGGGAACCGCGGCGCGTTGTCGTTCACGTCGTCGACGAGCACGCGCACGCGCGCCTCGGCGTGCAGGCCGCCGGCGTCGGTCGCGCGCAGCGTCAGCTCGTACAGCGGCGCGCGCTCGCGGTCGAGCGGCGCGCACACGACGAGCGCGCCGGTCGCGGCGTCCAGGCAGAAGGCTCCGCCGGCGCCGCGCAGGCTGTAGCGCAGGCGCGCGTGCTCGCCGGCGTCCGCGTCGGTCGCGCGCGCGAGGAACACCTGCGTGCCGTTGAGCGCGTTCTCGGCGAGGCGGAAGCTGGCGCGCGCGCGCTCGAAGCGCGGCGCGTTGTCGTTCACGTCCAGCACGGTGACGGGCAGCAGGCGCGAGGCGGCGCGCGGCGGCCGGCCGCCGTCCCACGCGGTCACGTTCAGGAAGTACTCGGCCTCGCGCTCGCGGTCCAGGTAGCCGATGACCTGCAGCGCGCCGGAGGCGGGCTCCACGCGGAAGGCGGAGTCGCGGTCGCCGCCGGAGATGACGTACGTCACGAGGCCCTCGTAGCCGACGTCGCGGTCGCGCGCCGCCAGCCGCACCAGCGTCGTGCCCAGCGCCACCGACTCGTTCACCTGCCGGCGGTCAACTTTATTTATTCTTAGATTCACAGTTCATTTTAAGCTATTAGATGTACGGTGTACCTAGGGTTGCCAGATACGGGTTTATTATTTCCTGGACATTTCTGGAGTTACAAACGGAGTTGGAGTTTTTAGAGTCCAAATCCAACTACAAATGTTTGCTGTTGGACGGGCAATACATATTAGAATTTTTAGATACAAATAAAAATTAAACTATTCTTTAAATAAAAATCGTCTCGCCTCGTCCGAGGTACGAGTATGCGCGCCGCCCCTGTGTCGTTACTTTGTGGAAAAAACTAGTGATCATGAATTTCGGGACAGTAAAGTGTAATTACTGGACACGGGACCACACGTGAAATTCCGGGACTTTCCCGGAAATCCCGGCCATCTGGCAACCCTAGGTGTACCCTGTGCACTAACCTGATTGAATCTACATTTTATAAGTAAAGTAAGTAGGTGGGTAGATGATCCTGATGATACAAACCAAAATAATAAGGTTAACAAATAAAACAAAGAAATAGATCAAAGTTGAAGTTAAAGTTAATAGCAAAAAAATTCGTGTGTGAAACGTGATAAGTAATGAATGTGTAGTGTAGTGTCCTTATGTGTAGGTAGGTAGTTAGTTAGATAGGTTGATAAAGTAAAGATCGGGTAGGTGTGAGTGTGAATGTGATAGACAAAACGCCTAATAAAACTCTGCAACACTCTAAGCGTGTAGGCGAAGTGCTAAACTGGTTTCTGCATAGTTCTAATATAGGGATGGCTTACATGGTGGCAGCCGGACGGTTCGATACTCATTAAATTAATTTTTGTTCGATTTCTTAAGAAATTGTTAACATACTCTTTTCTCTATTCTATATTAACTTTAACGGAACAAGCAGATGACCCACCGGATGATAATGAAATGAGTAAAAGGAGCTCACCTTCACTTCGACCGGGAAGTCGATGAACTCGGGCGCGTGCAGGTTCTGCGCGAGCCGCGCCGGCCGCTCGGGGAACTCGTCCGCGCCTCGCGGCTCGTTGGCGCGCTCGGCCGCCGCCAGCAGCTCGGCCAGCCGGCGCGCCACGCCCGTGTCGCGGCACTGCAGCGCGGGCGCCTCCTCGCCGCCGCCGCCGCCGCCGAGGCGCAGCGAGATGGACGTCGCGTCCGCGAAGTGCGTGCCGTCCGTCGCCGTCACGTTGAGCAGGCGCGCGGCGGGCGGCGCGGCGCTCAGGTCGCAGGCGAGGCTCAGCACACCGGTCGCGGCGTCGAGCGCGAAGCAGCCGTCGTCGTTGCCGCCCGCGATGCGGTACGAGACGGCGTCGCCGGCGTCGAAGTCAATCGCGGACAGCGTCATTATCGCGGCGCCTCGCGGCAGGCGGCGCGGCAGCAGGCCGGCGCACTCGACGCGCTCGAACTGCGGCCGGTTGTCGTTCACGTCCTCGAGCCGCACCTCGAGCCGCATCTCGGCCTGCCGGCGGTACGGCGCGCCCCAGTCTGAGGCGCGCACGCGCAGCGTCCACGCGCGCCGCATGCTCTCGTAGTCGAGCACGCGCGTCGCGCGCACGCTGCCCGTGAACGGGTCCACGTCGAAGGGCACCGGCTGCACGTCCGCGAGGCTGTAGGACACGTAGCCGTTGTCGCCCGCGTCCGCGTCGCGCGCCTGCACGCGCGCCACCTCGCCGCCGGCGGGCGCGTTCTCCGGCACGGACACGACGAGCGCGGCCGCCTCGAACGCGGGCTCGTTGTCGTTCGCGTCGACGACCGTGATCTGCACCTTCGCGGAGGATTGCTCGCGCGCGCCCGCCTCGCCCTGGTCGATCGCGGACACGGTCAGGTGGTACAGCGCCTTCGCCTCCGCGTCGAGCGGCAGCGCCGTGTACAGCACGCCCGTGTCCGGGTTCACGCGGAACTCGCCGCCCTCGTTGCCGCCGACGATCTCGATGTAGACGCGCGCGCCGCGGCCCGCGTCCCGCTCGGAGACCTTCAGCCGCAGCACGGGCGAGTGCGGCGGCGCCGTCTCCGGCACGGCCGCCTCGTACAGCTCGCGGGCGAACACCGGCGCGTCCGCGAGCGCGGCCGCCGGCGGCACCGGCAGCGTCAGGTACGCCGAGCGCGCCGGCCGGCCGGCGTCCGTCGCGCGCAGCGTCAGGTTGTAGCCGCGCGGGGCCGTCGCCCGCTCGAGCGGCGCCACCGCGGCGACGTCCCACTCGTCCGGCTGCGCGGAGCGGCGCACGCGGAAGTGTCCGTCCGGGTCGCCGTCGACGACGTCGAGCGCGGCCACGCGGCCCGCCTCGCCGGCGTCCGCGTCGGTCGCCTCCACTATCGCGTACACCTCGCCGTCGCGCGGCGCCGGCAGATGGCGCGCGCGCAGGCGCGGCGCGTGCAGGTTGGCGCGCTGCACGCGCACGGTGAGCGCGGCGCGCGCGGGCGGCGTGACGTCACCGGCGCGCAGCGAGGCGCGGTCTCGCGCCAGCACGGTGAGCTCGTGCACGGCGGCGGCGGCGGCGCTGAGCGCGCGCGTGAGCGTCACGTCGCCGCTGGTCGGGTGCACCGCGAAGGTGGCGCTCGGCGCGCCCAGCGAGTAGTAGATCTCGCCGTTGAGGCCGAGGTCGGCGTCCTCGGCGCGCACGCGCGCCACGCTCGCGTGCAGCGGCGCGTCCTCGCGCACGGTCACGTCGTACTCGGTCGGGTAGAACAGCGGGCCGAGGTCGTTCTCGTCGGCGACGTGCACGAGCAGCAGCGCGTCCGCCTCGAGCGCGGCGCCGCCCGGCAGCTGCGCGGAGGCGCGCACCTCGAGGCGGTACAGGTCGCGGCGCTCGCGGTTCAGCACGTCCGCGTGGCCGGCGCGCGTGCGCACGAGCAGGAAGCAGCGGTCGCCGACGCAGCGCTCCTCCGCCTTGAAGAACTTGTCCTTGTCGCCGTGCCGGATGCGGAAGCGCAGCTTCGCGCCGGGCGCGGGCAGCCGCACGCTCGGCGGCGGCTCGTCCCCCGCGGCGGCGCAGTACGTGCGCGGGGGACTGTTCTCCGGCACGCTCACGTTGTACTGCGGCCGCGAGAAGCGCAGCTCGAGGGGGCCGGGGGCGGACGGGTCGAAGGGGTCGAGGGGGTCGAGCGGGTCGAGGAGGTCGAGCGGGTCGAGGGGGCCGGGGGGGCCGGGGCCGGCGAGCGCGCACCAAGCCACGCACGCCAGCACGAGCCACGCTCCGCGGCGCTGCATCGCGTCCCGGCAGATCTGAAACCGAACGACGGATGACCGAAGCTCTTCCATCAGCCTTATAGGTACCTAATAATATGTAGGTAAGTACCTATATAATTTGAATGAATACCTACGAGCTACAAAAGATAATAGAATAGATAGTATCAAAGTAAAATCGAGCAAGGGCTAGGGTGAATTAATAGACAGTTTCTATTACACCCAGCGTGCGTTATGTACTTATGTTGCAGTGAATAGGGTGTAGGGGTGGTGGTGAGTAGGTGTGTGGTACTCGCACAGCGAACCTCGCACCTCCACCCATAGGCCGAGTCTCTAGAGTTCTGGGTTCACAGAGTCTGGGTTTCCGCTCGCTTGGTCAAATTACAGATAGAGAAAAAACACCATTAACATCAGGTGGGCGATCTGATTGTTCCATCAACAAGTAAGTATCAATAAAAAGAAATAAGAGGACGAGGACGTACATCATGTAGCGGACGTGATTTGTTCGCTCGCTAGCACAGCCGCACTCCCATGCTATATCTATGCTGCACCGGGCTGCAGATCAGGACAATCTGGAAACAACGAGAGACAACTTTCAACAAGGATTCTGCATTCCTATTGCACATTGAAAGCTCAACGTTATTAGAATATTAGAATGTGACACTGCAAAATCTCAGCTTTAAAAAACATCTCTCTTCGAAGACCACCTAAAACTTTAAAATCTGCAAAATCCACATGCCATACATATCTGATCTGTTGAGGTATATACATATATTTATTTCTTTTAGGTAGTTATTAAGTTAATAGCTTGATATTTGTTGCACGTTATTCTTGATTTTATAACTTTACTAGCGACCCTTAATGCTTGTGCATTATGCCCTCCTTTTGTGCTATAACATTGGGTTTTGTGCAATCTACACTAATATTATAAAGAGGAAAGCTTTGTATTTTTGTATTTTTGTATGAATAGGCTCAAAAACTACTGGTCCGATTTCAAAAATTCTTTCACCATTAGAATGCTACATTATCCCTGAGTAACATAGGCTATATTATATTTTCAAAAAATCAGGGATCCTTACTAAAACTCCAATAATGTAACCCAAGGTGGAAACCAAAAACCTTACATCGCGTGCGCTGCGAAAACTATTGATGATAGAACAAAATAATGTACTACGATTTTGTAGAACACGTCATCATCTACAAAAAATGTCGCGACAGCATATGTCTAACTATTATAGTTATGTCACAATAAGTGTTTTTTTATTATAAAAATTTTATTGAAATGCCGCCGCTAGAAAAGGGTCTTTATTTGTACCTTGGTATTAATCCTTATCCAAATAAATCTTTTCATAATTAAGACGGTTTCAATACCTATAGATTACTTCTTAAATTTTTCAAATCGGACATTCCATTCAAAAGATATGACGAAATTAAAAACGTTAACGGGTCCACGGGTCACGCTCGGGATGCGATTTCAGTCTCTGGCGTGCAAATGTATGAAATACTAGCGGCCTGTCCCAGCTTCGCATGGGTGGTCATACATTTTTTGAACATTTTAGGATAAATTTAGACCGTGGGTTCGAGCCTCGCGTCTTCTTATGTCATACATTTGCACGCGCTTCTCCTTGGGTGACTGAAATCGCACCCCGCGCGTGACCCGTGGACCCGTTAACATTTTTAATTTCGTCATATCTTTTGAATGGAATGTCCGATTTGAAAAATTTAAAAAGTAATCTATAGGTATTGAAACCGTCTTAATTATGAAATGATTTATTTGGATAAGGATTAATACCAAGGTACAAATAAAGACCCTTTTCTAGCGGAGGCATTTCAATTAATTTTTTATAATAAAAGAACACTTATTGTGACATAACTATAATAGTTAGACATATGCTGTCGCGACATTTTTTGTAGATGATGACGTGTTCTACAAAATCGTAGTACATTATTTTGTTCTATCTTCAATAGTTTTCGCAGCGCACGCGATGTAAGGTTTTTGTTTTCCACCTTGGGTTACATTATTGAAGTTTTAGTAAGGATCCCTGATTTTTTTGAAAATATAATATAGCCTATGTTACTCTGGGATAATGTAGCATTCTAATGGTGAAAGAATTTTTGAAATCGGACCAGTAGTTTTTGAGCCTATTCGTTACATACAAAAATACAAAAATACAAATGTTTCCTCTTTATAATATTAGTGTAGATAAGGATTAATACCAAGGTACAAATAAAGACCCTTTTCTAGCGGAGGCATTTCAATTAATTTTTTATAATAAAAGAACACTTATTGTGACATAACTATAATAGTTAGACATATGCTGTCGCGACATTTTTTGTAGATGATGACGTGTTCTACAAAATCGTAGTACATTATTTTTTTCTATCTTCAATAGTTTTCGCAGCGCACGCGATGTAAGGTTTTTGTTTTCCACCTTGGGTTACATTATTGAAGTTTTAGTAAGGATCCCTGATTTTTTTGAAAATATAATATAGCCTATGTTACTCTGGGATAATGTAGCATTCTAATGGTGAAAGAATTTTTGAAATCGGACCAGTAGTTTTTGAGCCTATTCGTTACATACAAAAATACCAAAATACAAATGTTTCCTCTTTATAATATTAGTGTAGACTAGCGGCCTGTCCCAGCTTCGCATGTGTGGTCATAAATTTTTTGAACATTTTAGGATAAACTTAGACCGTGGGTTCGAGCCTCGCGTCTACTAATTTCATACATATGCACGTCCTTCTCCTTGAGTGAGTGAAATCGCACCCCGAGCGTGACCCGTGGACCCGTTAATATTTTTAATTTCGTCATATCTTTTGAATGGAATGTCCGATTTGAAAAATTTAGGAAGTAATCTATAGGTATTGAAATCGTCTTAATTATGAAATAATTTATTTGGATAAGGATTAATACCAAGGTACAAATAAACACCCTTTTCTAGCGGCGGCATTTCAATTAATTTTTTATAATAAAAGAACACTTATTGTGACATAACTACAATAGTTAGACATATGCTGTCGCGACATTTTTTGTAGATAATGATGTGTTCTGCAAAGTCGTAGTACATTATTTTGTTCCATCATCAATAGTTTTCGCAGCGCACGCGATGTAAGGTTTTCTTTTTCCACCTTGGGTTACATTATTGGAGTTTTAGTAAGGATCCCTGATTTTTTTGAAAATATAATATAGCCTATGTTACTCAGAGATAATGTAGCATTCTAATGCTGAAAGAATTTTTGAAATCGGACCAGTAGTTTTTGAGCCTATTCGTTACATACAAAACAACAAAAATACAAATCTTTTCTCTTTATAATATTAGTGTAGAAGTAGGCTCGCGAGGCTCGAACCCACGGTCTAAGTTTATCCTAATATGTTCAAAAAATTTATGACCACCCATGCGAAGCTGGGACAGGCCGCTAGTAAATGATAAATAAATAAATGTTAACGACTTGATAAATAAAAAACTGAACCATTTTACGAATTATAATCAAAACGCATAGAGAGCATACACAAATATTTTTGAGTGTGGGTATGTGGCGCCATTTCTTTTGCATGTTTTTTGTATTGGATATATTCTACTAAGAATGTACCTTATTACCATTACAAATTACAATCTAGCCACATTGTAGGCTAATGCACAATTTTCGCTGACTTATATTTCTTGTATACGTTAATTATTCATCGTCAGTTTTATTAAAGCGCCCTTATGAATGTGTACTTACTTACATTAGTTTTTTCTTATTGTCTCTATTTAAGGTGAAGACACTTTATTATTGTGTTCGTTATATCCGTAGCATTATTTAACCTACACTAGCTAAAAGATTTTTTTCTCTTGAGCCTTCTCACTAAGTCTGTGTCATCGAGGAGCTGGATTGTCTCGACATTAACCCATGTTTATGTCACATTGCACACAGTTAAGTTAATTTTTCATTTTGATCGATACAAGTAGGTATAAATAATATAGGTACTCAAAAGTTTGCTTTACTAGTTTTCGTAGTTTTTTTATTCGTTTTAGTGTTTACCTACACGCCTACACTTAAGGAAATCACAAAGATTTTAATATAGTCCCAAAAGCTATTATCCGAGTGAGATTTGTTATTATAATTAAAGTAGTAATTTAGTACAATTTCTACGTTTACGATACGTTTCTCACTTTTCGCATCCACGTAATACCTATCTATGAAGTTACGGAAAAAATGTTTTGATACTAATCATTTCAGTACCCCAAGTACGAGTTGTGTTTACCATAGGTACCTATTTGGTTTTTCGTTCTTGTTCCGTGTTCATTGCGGGTTTTGTATGAAGACGCGATAGAGAACGGAACTTAAACTGAAAATGGAACTTTATGTTCTACTACTAATTTTCATCATACTTGCAACATAAAGTTCCGTATCGGTATCTCTATCGAGTCTTCATACAAAACCCGCAATGAACACGGAACAAGAACGAAAAACGAAAAATCATACTTGGGGTACAGGGGCCTTATTCACTATTGCCAATGCAACCGCGTTACCCGGATAAGAGAAGACAACGGCGGGAAATCGGTCAAAACGGTATTCCCTATGACATAGTTGTCATTCCTAGCCGCGAGACAGTGCGATTGGGGCGCGATTTGAACTGTCAAATGACCACGCTCGGCCCTAGCGTGTTATGGCACAGATTAGTGTTTTCCTGATAAAGTTAGTACGGAGTTTCTTTTGAGCATCTTTTGAGGTTATGTTACAGTACCTTGAAAGTTGTGTTTATCAACAAAGAGAATATCTACGTGGTGTAAAATAAAGTGCTCGAAAGGAGCCTCTTGTGGCGCACTTAAAATCCACACAGTGCGGCGAAAGAAGCTAACAAGAAAACACGACAAGAGAAAGGCGTGAAAAACATTGGTGAGTTTTATGCCTACTTCATGCTAGAATAATTAGGCAACCTAAAAAAATTACTCCTTTACAGAGGTTTTAAACAAGCTTTGTCTACTTTCAGATAGCTTTGATGATAAACTTTTGCTCATAGAGAGGAGCAGAAGCTAGAAAATGAAAGCGAGAGAAACTCCATTCTCCGGAAGAAGAATGTTATCCTCAATAGGTAGGTAATATTGTATTTATTTTGTAACATTATTAATCACTTCTAAAAGGATTTCCAATGTGTAATAAAGTAACTGTTTACTTATTTTTAGGCATTAAACACTATCAATTATTGGGTTCACCAAGCCGGACTGGGCCTTTAGTTTAACCAACTACTCTGCCTGCCATAATATGCATAATTATTTGTGTGTATTTTATTTTATAATTAAGTAGGTACTTGCATATTTATGGAGACTTAATGTTGTATACCGATATCATGTTAGATTTAAGTAGGCAAATTAATTGAGAAATTAATAAGCTAGATAATTTTGTTGCAGGTTGGTGGTTGGGTGCCCTTCAAGATATTTAAAATAAACTCAATAAATATAAATAAAATCAATCTCAATAAATCAATCTTTCTTTTAGTTCGTTTTATATACACAAGAGATATACCTACAAGAGAGACGCCTTCACATAGACAGTAAGATATATTTACAGATTTTTTACAAACAAGAGATAACACATAAACATTTTCACATTAATTTTTATTGTCCCACAAAACCTGGATAGGTATATCAGTGTATGATCAGCTGCATGGAGCACAGGCATCATTAACCATGGTTTTTGGAGATAGCCAGAGCCCCCTAGAAGCCACCCAATTTTTCCACTGTTGTGTTCATCTTCAATGAACCGACTTATGGACCATGATCTCCAAACAACTATCATGAGCGGCCCCTCCAAATCTTGCACATATACCTATTATTTTAAAATCACTGTCGCATATCTGAAACAAGGCAGAATATTTTTTATTGTATCAAATTATCCCTATTTGATACAATAAATAGGTAGGTAATCCTCCACTTTGTACAATGTTGCAGAAATCATTGGTGAAATGCAACCATCAAGAAATATGAGCATGATGAACTAAAATGTAATGTACGCTTACAATAGCAGCATAAATGGCATGGTTTCCTTTGCGACAAAAAAAATGCTGCTTTCTTGGGTGGTGTCGGGTTGCAACTATGGCTATGAGCGTGCCATCAATGCAACCTATTATGCCTGCCTTATAACCAAATTTGTCATAGAATCTGTAAAACGGACATACCTATGTAATAATTGTTGAAACAAATCTATTTATTAAATAATTAGGGGTATCTAAAATAAAAGTAGGTACTATTACACAGTGTAGGTAGGTTATACATCCACTTCACCTCAACAGCCTTTATTGGTCCACTGCTGAAGGCAGGCCTCCCCCTGTTAGGGACCATAATGGTTTTTATCACATGTACCTACCTAATGTACTAGTATTACTTATTTTATCGATGCACTTACTTTACTTATGGTGTTATGCTTGTAGGTACACCTTTGAGCAGTCCTGCTTGCAAGGATCCCGCATAAAAAAGAATATAATTCTTTGGTAGCCTTGTCAAACAATTTTAGGGTCCATTGTGATAGAGGGTCCGCAGAATCCCTGAGTAACCTCCTGTTAATGCTTGTGCTCTGTTGGCGCCAGTGTCTAATATCTATTGTTTTTTTGCTTCACTGATTTTATTGGATTTTGTTTAGTAAAGATAGATTTTTAGGTTAAATAAATCAAAACAAACAATCAAAAGTTTTCGTTCCGAAACTAGTCAAGCTTGACTTGAATATTATATTATATCAATATTTTTAGACTCTAAATTTTCAAATCGCTCCAAAATATCAACAATTAATGGTTGAGCAAGCTTATAATTCAAGATATTAATTACTTGAGTAAAAAATTGGATACAAAAATAATCCTACAAATTTATAATAAAACCGATAATTTTCCGAGTGGATCAGATGTAAGATTCTGAACGAATCATGTGAAATAATCGAAAAGCAAAGCACGGGGCATAGACAACTAGTCTTGTGGCTTACAGAATACAGTTTTATGATTCCACACCAAGCCGTGTGTATGAATCGCGTATACGTTTATTAGACCACGCTGTGACGTCACACGGCTATGGCACGTAATCTCCTATGTCATAGAGAATAATGCCCCTGGTTATTGATCCTGGTCATTAGTTAAGCTACAATAGACCGGGGGAAGACCCCGGTATCCGGTCAATTTGTACCTACCTACTTGTTGATCGAGTCAAAAATCAAAATGGTCCTTATTCAGTACCCACACACACACAATAATAATCACAAGGATCAATTTGAAATGTCTTAAACACATATAGGTAGGTAGGTACTAGGTGAATTTACTGCCAGCTCCTCGCGACCAAAGGACCTGTAGAACAGGCAAGAAACGGCTTGGCTCCTAGAGTTTTTTTTGTATGATCCTTCTTACAAATATGGTAGGTAGGTAAGGTATTGTCGTAGGCCGATCTGCATGAAAGAAGGTAGAACGCGAGATTGGAAACCTAGGCCCCGCGAGGTGAGACCTGAATTCTAGGTATGCCAAGATTTAGTAGTGACCAGCGGCTCACGTATAAGTAGAGATTGCTAACATTAATATTTAAGGCGTTTTTACTTTATTGAGTTTCTTCATGTTTTCTTCCCCGTTGTCAGGAATTTATCAAATTATAAAGTAGCCTATAAGCTGATCCAGGTTACGAACTATTACTGCACTGTACTGGGTTTGTTCTAAGTTTGAGCAACTAACATCCAAACATCGTAGGTATTTTCCCAAATACGATGTAGTGACCCTATTTTTTATAGGTAAGCAAAACGAATACGCAAATACAAAAGAACAAATAAAAATACCAAATAGCCATGTGAAGTGCCATCATAACGGGTCAGGCTGTGCGTTGTGTCATGACGTCACGCCCACGGGCGACTCTACCCAAAAAAAGCGAAACATTGCTAAATGAAGATACAAAATAAGGTTCTCGTATCCTTCCTACCTGGGCCCTTACCTGCTTCTCCGTCCCCTCGTTGGAGAATTTGCCGTTACAGGGGTAGGTACCTATATTGCACCAGCTAGGTATAACCTACTTGGCTAGTTCGGAAGCGACCGACGCGCGACGCGACGGTGGCAGATACCTACCTACGGAACTAATTCAGGGAAGTAACATGGCAAACTTAAGGCGACGCGACGACAAGAGCTAATGTGACTCTCGCTCGCAAAATGGTTGATTGCGATTTTTCGAAAATGAGTTTAGTGATTTTATATCTTTCAACATGTCGAAACGTGCGAGCGAGAGTCACATTAGCTCTTGTCATCGCCATAACCCAGTATGGGCCGAAATAATGTAGGTATAGTCTAAAATTTAGGTGAGCTCTATGTAAAACATGTAAAATAGTAAAAAAATCGGAAATCACCATAAGAGGCTGATAACCGTCACACCTCTTCTCGTGCTGGACAACAAAATTTAGGCTTTGTAGGGTAGGTAGGTAGGTAGGTACTACAGTATGCAATGGTGCTGGTTTAAGTTTATTAAATAAATAAAGTACCTATAGGTAGGTAGGTACCTACTTATAATAGTAATCGGATCCCTAATATACTAGAATACTTAGTTACTGTTAATAGTAGGGTCGGTAACCCTATAGGATGGATTATGAAAATACTATGAAAGCTTATGAAAGTTTAAAGTTGCAGAATTAGAATCGTTGGTTGTATTGTGTGAGCGTCATCAGACGACGCGGACGACGACGGACGGTGAGCTATGGTAGATGCGGGGTGCGGGACGGGGAGGGCTATGCACGGCGCGCGGGGGGCGCGGTGGCGGCAGCTGCGCGCACGCACACACACACGCGGCAGTGTTTACAAACACGCGGCTGTCGGCATGCGGGCGCGGGCGGCACGGAGTCGGCGCCCGGCTTGCGATGATGTTTGTGTGCGTGCTAAGCTTACAAGTTGTGCTTGTGCCGTGAAACGCGATAATATTACGTTATCGAGAAGCTTTCTGGTTGTTCTTAGAGAAACTTAAGATACCTACTAGATATTAGGTACTTACCTATAAGGTGCTCCGGGGTAAGATCGGATCTGGGGTAAGATCGAATAAATCGAATATCTCCATAACGTAGGGTATTTTTTGATTCTTGGCAACATTGCCAGCAACGCCAATTTGTTGGGCCCATCCCACTAGTCGCCGCCAGTCGATCGGACCATCAGCGCGCATTTCATTCACTCGGATATGAAAAGGTACGTAAAATGTGATTTTTTAAAGATCCGGACTTACCCCCGGCAACTTTAATCGTAAATTCTGGTATAACGGCTGTGTTTTTTACGAGTTTTGTGGCTTATCATATTAATGCGGCAACTTGTTTGCTGATTAAAGTGGTCTAGACACGCTAGAACTGTATGTAGCCTGAGATCCGGTCTTTCCCCATCAAAATTTGAATGGGTAAAGTTCGGATGAATTCTGTCCGATCTTTCCCAACTGTAAAATATACACAGTTTCTCAAACTTTTAAAAAAATATTTGAACTAAAAAGGCATTTGCTTGAGGTACGTCGCTCAATTTTTTTTTATTTTGTGAACCAATTTACCTGTTAATAAAAGCTAAAAGCTGTAATTATGTATGTACGGTACGTAATCCCATGCACGCTTAGCTTGCGCACACTTTTAGCTATGGTGTGTTTGCTTCAGTTTATTTGATTATTTTATATTTATTATTATGCCTAGAAACTACAAAAAAAAAAATCTGCGGGCGACTTCTACTCAAAAAAGATTTGAAGAAATGACTTTTAATAGAAATAAGTAATTTATCTACACTAATATTATAAAGAGGTAAACTTTGTATTTTTGTATTTTTGTATTTTTGTATTTTTGTATTTTTGTATGTAACGAATAGGCTCAAAAACTACTGGTCCGATTTCAAAAATTCTTTCACCATTAGAATGCTACATTATCCCTGAGTAACATAGGCTATATTATATTTTCAAAAAAATCAGGGATCCTTACTAAAACTTCAATAATGTAACCCAAGGTGGAAAACAAAAAACCTTACATCGCGTGCGCTGCGAAAACTATTGAAGATAGAACAAAATAATGTACTACGATTTTGTAGAACACGTTATCATCTACAAAAAATGTCGCGACAGCATATGTCTAACTATTATAGTTATGTCACAATAAGTGTTCTTTTATTATAAAAAATTAATTGAAATGCCTTCACTAGAAAAGGGTCTTTATTTGTACCTTGGTATTAATCCTTATCCAAATAAATCATTTCATAATTAAGACGGTTTCAATACCTATAGATTACTTCTTAAATTTTTCAAATCGGACATTCCATTCAAAAGATATGACGAAATTAAAAATGTTTACGGGTCCACGGTTCACGCGCGGGGTGCGATTTCACTCACTCAAGGAGAAGCGCGTGCAAATGTATGAAATAAGTAGATGCGAGGCTCGAACCCACGGTCTAAGTTTATCCTAAAATGTTCAAAAAATTTATGACCACCCATGCGAAGCTGGGACAGGCCGCTAGTGGTTAATAATTTATTAACTAGATCCAATTTGCTTCATTGATCAGGCTGGTTAGTTATTAAAACCAACTATGGGGTGCTTGCTAAACCTTTGTATCTCCGTATTCCTACCTACGCACCATAGTTAGAGTGGAGGTGTCAAAGTTTGAGAAACATAGAAACTTCATTTTTTCTGAACCGGGGTAACATCGGATTATAAGAATGAAAAAAACAATATTTTGCCTCTCACTTTTGTAGTTGAAACAGTATCTCGAAAATCGATATTGATGCTTTATTATTGGATAAAACCGGATATTTTCATTATAGGTAGCTTATGTTTGGAGCTACAGAGGCGATTTTAGAATGTAGTCCGATGTTACCCCGTCAAGGTCCGATCTTTCCCGTGGTTTTATAAAAATTACTATCACTTTAATCCCCTATAACTCGGCCATTGTTGTGTTTAGAGGATTATCGGATATACCGATTTATAAACCTGTCTTTTATACAAAGCTCTAACTAAATTTTAGGTTCGCCAACATTTTCATAGTCGAGAAAAAAAATATTTTGCAACATACGAATGGTTTGCTAAAAAACCGTCCGGTCTTACCCCGGAGCACCCTAAGCCTTTTCATCAGTAAAATTGATTTTATGTAAGCTGCTTGATAGATATTTTAAGAAATAAAAATGGGTGGAGAACTTTATAGGTAGGTAGGTACTGGTACCTAGACCTACTCACTATATTATCACCTTTCATGTCGTAGGTACTTACCTTAAAGTAGAGGCATTATAATGTACCTACCTAGTAGTTAAGTAACTCCTACTAGGTAGGTAGGTACCATCAAACTCCCTGACTTCGCCTAGCGTAGGTAGGTAGTTAGGTACCGAAGTAAAAGGAAGTGATTGGTATGTTTTTTGTTGTAAACTACTAAACTACCTACATAGATCTAGAATAGCAAACGAAAATGTTTCAAAAAGTAGGCGAAGTTAGGGTGTTTGACGTACGTAGAGTAGCAACAATTTCAATAAGTAATACAAATAAAAATGGGGTCTGAAACATAAGTCATCACTGGCAACACACACAGGTTAAAAAACTTTCGTCTTGAATCTGTGCGTCACAGTGACGAGAAGATGTGGCGTAACTTCCCGAACGCTGCCTATCCGAGTTGGATTCGTTGGCTGATCTCTTTGTCAAAGTTGGACCGTCTGACCCAGTGTATATAGTGGTCTACAACTTCGATGATATCGCTCCCAATCCCAACAAGTACCGGCACGGATGCGACATGAGCATTAGACATGATTATCGTCTTACTCATGTTTTTAAAATTTTAAAACGCACTTGTTTGGAGACAATATCGAGGTCTCTGAGCATTGTGCCCAGGTTATTCCGCCATGATGACTAGGTACCTATAATAATATCGTCGGCAAACCGAAAGTGAGTGATGTATTCCCCATCGACGTTAATGCCATACATATTCCGGGACAAAAGCTTGAAAACATGCTACATTTCCGAGGTGAACAGAGAAATACGGAGAAATACATCTCCCTGTCTCACCCCTTTTTGTAGTTGGATAGGATTTATTTTCTGGTCCTGAAGTCGGATGGACAATGTGGCTTTGCTAACCTAATTTTTTCAAGAGAAAAATCTAGTGGAACAAGACCGGTTCCAAAAACACAACTTAATGATCAGAAGGCAAGGTCACTTCCACTACACCACAGGTTTTTTTAAAACAACTAGCAGATTGAACAAGCAGATAGCCCACCTGATGATATGTGGTAACCATCACCTATAACAAAGCATTGCCTCGTAAGTCACGCACGATAGGAACGTGCCGCACGATGCACTGCCCTGCGCTCATCAACTTGAGGCTTACAGATGTTGAGCTTTGATTTCACCATGCTGTCTTATATTAACAATGGATTAAAGGGCCGTTAAATATGTCAAAGTGTACGCGTTTGACATCTAAGGTTAGATTTAAAGGCCTGTTAATCCTATATTAGTAACTAACAGAGCATGGTGAAATCAGCTCTAAGCCTCATGTGCCTGTAATTACCCCGGCAACCACACTCTTCAAACTGAAACAAAGCAACGCTGTTTGGCGGCAGAAAAAGGCGTGGTGTTAGTACTTCCCCGGACGAGCCCTTCACAAAGAGCTCTACTACTCTGGTGCTCTCTGGTCTAGGTATTATAATCAATATTTACCTTTGCGACTCTCATTTTCTATTTGTAAAATAAAACGTAATGTTGTATCACTAAGAAAAGTATTTCTTAGTGATACAACAATACATACGTTTTAATTACAAGATGTAAAAATAAGCAGGTATGAGATAAAGTGGAAACCTCTGTAATCAGTCTTATAAACATTCAGGCATAATAAATTTCAGGCATGTTGGGGCCTAAGGCATTTTGACTTTCAGATGATATGGTATGTTGTTGCTATTTTAACATAAAGTCGTTAGTGCAGGTCGGTAATTTGACTTAAAGACCTATGTCCCCGGACGGTTTTTATGGTTGGTAAGGTATACCTGGATTAAGTACACACATCAAGCTACGCAAAGCCAAAGAAAAATTGCGCTTACTATAAGGACATAAAAGCGAGCAGTGTAGCCTTTTATTGAAGAAAAAATTATTGATAAGATCCTCGTTAGTTCCTTGCAGTCATTATTTATTTATTTATAACCGGATCGATTATCTGCAATAAAGAGGTAAGAGGTAAAATCTGTCTGGGAAATACAGTGTCAAAATAAAATGGACATGGAGTCATGGCTCATGTACAGGTAACAATTAGGCAGACTCTCTGGCAAGAGAGGGAGCAAACCAGACACCGACAACAGAAGACATATGTAAACCTTCATCAACAGAGATTAAAAACAGGCCGAAGATGCAATCCCAGAACATCAGAAACAATGGGAGCGCAGATCAGACTGCAAACATACGAAAACAATGCTTCCTGCAACAAACAGGCGCTTAACAAACATCGTGTTAAAGATGAAACGCGAAGACCTCAAGCTGATGGTGGGCATCATCACGGGTCACTGTGACCTCAACTATCATCTTTTCAAGACAGGAGCGACAGACAGTGACCTTTGTCGCGGCTGCCTACGGGAAAAAGAAACAGTAGAGCATGTAGTACTGCATTGCTATGCAACAAACGAAGCCAGATTCAAAACGGAGCTGCAGGAGCTGATCGAGTCTTGCTCCCCTGCATCCACATCATCATCATCGGGGATGATGGAACATTGCTGCCACCAACCCAAAGTCCTGCTGGGCTGGCTAGGGTGAGGTTAGCAGGGGGATAATGCACAATACACCCCACTGCGGGACGTCAGTGCAGATCTCATTCCCCCACCGTGAATTAGAATTAGAGGTAAGCGACCGACATGTTAGGTGTAGGTATGTGTGTATTCCATACATCATTAAATCAAATCGCATCGAGCATAGTATTCTATAACTTAATATACTATTAGGATAGGAAGACATGTCTTAGTATATCTACACTTAAAAAATTGGCGATGTTTTTATGTTACTTGTACCTGAGAAGGTTCCCTCCACTACCAAGACTATATTTTCCAGTCTAAAGGCCGCTTGTACAACGAACGTTTTACAACGCCATTCTTTATTGAACAGCTGTGTGAAACTATTGAAAACTCTAAAAATTGTTTCTTCAGTTTTACTTGTAATACCTATTTCAGTATAATAGATTTGTGGGAAATTGATTACGATAAAGAGGTCGATAAAATTAATTTACTTTCATTTATTAAAACCAGTCCTGGTTTAATAAATCAATTCTTTGTAGCTAGATCTGCTTAAGATCTCCTTCCAACATAGCTAAGTATTATCGATTTAATAAAAATCGTAAACATAAGTAGATTTTGAACAGATGGTTACAAAATATTGAGGGAGGGAGTACCTACCTATCTACCCTCGGGTTTTTTTCTGAATAGGGATTTCCAACTTGATGTAGCATGCATGTTGAAATTTAATTCCACAGCGCCCTTCTTATCCTATCGATCGTAGACAGAATGTTCTAATATCCATATCTAGTTGAATTAATTTAAGCTCGTGCACAGATCCTACCGCTGTAGTGTCGTTTCGGTACCAATCGCCACTACAAGTAGATGCACTTGTTAAGGCGAAGACAAGAGCTAATGTGACTCTCGCTCGCACGTTTCGACATGTTGAAAGATATAAAATTACATAACTCATTTTCGTAAAATCGCAATCAACCATCTTGTGTGCAATCACATTGCACACAGTTTAGTAAAAATTTCATTTTGATCGATACATGTTTTCCTACTCAAAAGTTTGCTTTACTGGTTTTCGTACATAAGCAAACTTTTATGTAGGTAAACTTGTATCAATCACTAAATTGTGTGCAATGAGATTGCACACAAAATGGTTGATTGCGATTTTTCGAAAATGAGTTCAGTGATTTTATAACTTTCAACATGTCGGAACGTGCGAGCGAGAGTCACATTAGTTAGCTCTTGTCTTCGCCATAAAGACATTATTTATAATAATTGAGGAATGGGCAACGAGAAGCCTTTATGAAGTTTGGAAAACGCAGCCCAGAGTCGTGCCGTTGATTTATTTTCTATGAAAATAAATCCGACGATCGGCACTCGATCGGCACTAAACTCGTAATAAGCCCTCAGACCAGCTACATTTTCCGGTTTAGCTCTTGAGAGAGAGTGATCTCTCTCAAAGTTACGTCAACCCAACCACAGGACTTGCTTGCAAAGTACAACAAGAGGTGACAAAGTGGCCAGATTTAGGGTAACGCGATCCTTAATTATAATGTTGGTTTTATTTCGTAAGATCATTCCGAGGTCAATTCATCGTGAAGCAGCATCTAGCTAGGCCATCAGCATCTGTGTTATACCTAAGCCCTCTGCCATTAAGACGATGTCATCAGCAAATCATAAGATCGAGATTCGAGATGTTTCCTGTGTACCTACCTATTCACCGTTAATTTTGTGTCCATTCCGGAGTTTTAAAAATATTTTTGGTTTACGTTAGGTAGGTACCTAGCTACCTACGTTAGCAGTTAGTATTTCCCATTATTTGAAAATCATCAAGTCTACACGCAAGATGGATTCAAAATAACCCTAGAAAACAGTTTGTAGACATGGCTCAACAAGAGTGCGATAGGTAGGTACCTAGGTATCTGTTTTTCGTTGCCGTTCTTGAAAAACACCACGAAACTCGATCCATGCCTTCGGAGTTCTCCCTTGGTTGAGAATGGATATGAAAACAAGTTGGACTTCCCTCGAAATAAGAGATTATTCATATATAATTACGTAGGTAGGTATACTAAAACCACAGAAAAAATACCTAAAATAGCTAAAATATCTGGCAAAGGCTGCCTAGCAAATGATAGAATTGCTTTTTGTCAACTTATGGGTGAGGTAGGTAGGTTAGGATCTGTGCATTTAGTGTGCACAAGCAGTTCAGGAAAGTAAGGAACAGTTTCGTTCATTCTTGAGTTCGCTACAACCAATCTGGAACATTTTTGTTCATACCTAGTTTGAAGTGTGTACCTACTAGACACTGTTAATAGTAGGTAATAGTAATAGTTGGCGGCGCGGCCGGTGCCCGGGTTAATTGCTGATGATTTGATGAAATGATGCATGCATGGGAGTACAGCACGAGATGTAAGTAGGTACTGTCCTGAATATTATTGTTTAGTCAGTGTTTCCTCGATTTGGATTATTATGTGTATCTTATAAGTTGTTATTGTTTAGTTCTTTTTTTTTATTGTTAGTTAGTTTTGTAGTTGCTTACTTAATAAGAAGCTGTTTGACGATGACAGATGCCGGTTCGACGCTCCTGAAGCACATTTATGATGCTTGGGAACACTCACAAGATGCGATTGGGGTATTCTGCGATCTGTCCAAAGCTTTTGACTGTGTAAGTCATGCCACCTTAATATCTAAACTTAAACATTACGGCATCATAAACCAGGCAATTGGTCTTATACAGTCATATTTAACCAATAGAGTGCAAAAAGTTGATGTTGGCGGTGAGAGGTCGTCTGGGTCGGTCATTGATATAGGGGTACCTCAAGGTTCCATATTGGGTCCCTTTTTATTTCTAGTATATGTAAATGACCTTCCACCTTTTGTAAAGGATTTATGTGAAATAGTTCTATTTGCTGACGATACCTCTTTAATATTTAAAGTCGACAGATTGAAGACTAACTTCGATGACGTTAATGCATCTCTGTCGCAAGTAGGTACTTAACTGGTTTACTGTTAATAATCTTTTGCTCAATGCCGGGAAAACGAAATGCATTAAATTTACTTTGCCAAATGTGGTTCAGCGTCCAACCAATATAGAATTAAATGGAGAATCACTTACCCTTGTCAATTCTACTATTTTTTTAGGGCTTAATATTGATGTAAAATTGCAGTGGGGTCCACATATAAAATCACTTGCTGGTAGACTGAGTTCGGCTGCATAGGTACGCAGTTCGCACAATAAGATGGCTTACAGATGAAGCTACGGCTAGGCTAGTATATTTTAGCTACTTTCATAGTCTTATGGTATATTGCTCTGGGGGAAAGCTGCTGATATACAAAGTATATTTGTACTTCAAAAACGGGCGATACGTGCCATTTATAAAATGAAACCACGCGAATCATTGAGGGAGCGATTTAAAGAAATTAATATTCTCACAGTAATTTCACAGTATATTTATGAAAATCTATTATACACTCATAAACACATAGATAGCTTTAAGAAAAAGAGTGATGCACATAACGTTAACACTAGAAATAAAAACAAATTATGTATTCCTAAATTTCGACTCCAAAAGGTAAATGGCTCGTTTATGGGGAACGGTATACGCTTCTATAATTAACTTCTAGAAAGTGCCACTGGGCTTCCTATTAGAAAATTTAAAGCATACATTAAGAATAATCTAATAAGTAAAGCTTATTATACTTTAGATAGCTATATTGATGATAAAAGTGCGTGGCCCGATATCCCGGTCGCTCTGCCCATCGGCAGCTAACATGTCTGCAATGTCTGTACTGTACCTACCTACTATTGTGTGTTTTATTTTTCTCTGATTTAATAGATTGTAAGTATTTAATTTTATTCATTAGGTAGGTATTATTAGTTTGAAGCGTAGCGTGTGCTGTCTTATAAATTTGATTATGTTTACCTTTTTCTGTATGCCTACGCCTCACTTAACTTCAATAATATATTATATTACATTGTAAAAGGATCATACAAAAGAACGGTAGGTAGGAACCAAGCCGTAAGTTTGTTGCCTGTTCTTCTAGGCTTTGGACGCGTGGAACTGGCACCTAGAGTCACCTAGCTTTAAGACGTTTCAAAGTGATCCTTGTGATTTTATTGAATAAATACCTATTGACTTTGACTTTGTTTTCCAAAAATAAATAAATATTATAGTCTCGATGTGCTTGCTGACGGTTAGTTACAGATTGAGAAGTAGGTATTATAGGTACCTACCTAGGTACCTATATTTTATGAATTTTAAAAACCTTTAGAACTTAACTTAAAATACCTAGGATCTTATTTAAGTACCTATTTTCCAGGATTACCTAGATGTAAGTACTACATAGTTAGTTAGGTAAGTGATTATTTCTGTTTAAACACATAGATACCTATTAGGTAGGTACTGTTGCCCTTTTATCTTCCTTAAGGGGCTGACAACTATCAAACAACTTCTCGCTCGCACGTTTCGACATGTTGAAAGATATAAAATCACTAAACTCATTTTCGAAAAATCGCAAAATACCATCTTGTGTGCAATCACATTGCACACAATTGAAATTTGAAGATTTTTAAACTTAATGGATTCTGCAGGCTGAAGCTAACATTTCAGGCTAACCTTCTTAATGAATGTTTCGAATTCTTTACAGTGTGCAAGGGAGTACCTAATTAGGTACTCAATACCGCTTTGTCCTATAATTATTATTCCGTTAGATGAAGGTGAAATGAAAATGAAATTTTTACTAAACTGAGATGGTTGATTGCGATTTTTCGAAAATGAGTTTAGTGATTTTATATCTTTCAACATGTGGAAACGTGCGAGCGAGAGTCACATTAGCTCTTGTCATCGCCTTAAGCAATCTAACAATTAGCTCGTTATTTTTCGAATGCCCTCGCTTTTGATCTTCTTGAAAGGATGGATTACACACTATGGACTTTTGTTAGCACCAGCGCCTCACCTGTCGCAATAATATTTCCTAGTGATTCATGAAATAGGTACAAAAAATCATGAAGGTACAGTCGTCTCCCGGTGGTCGAAACTCGTTTAGAAAGCACTAAGTGAGCCGAAGGCACACGGGCTCAATCCACGGCACACAACCAACCTCACTCACGAGGTAAACTGGTTTTAATCACAGAATTATAAACTTGTTCACTAAACTGCACACAAAGATTATTCACAACACTTTGACGAAGTTTCAGTGGACAATGCTCCGGTAATCACTCGCGAGAATATGATCGCGCAAGGTTATTATAGAGGTGCGGGGTGTATTTTTTTGAATCACAGCACATGCGACCGGTGCCTTGGCTACGAGCTGACTGGCAGGCAGGCGGAAGGTGCGGTGCGGGGGCCCGGGGGAGGGGAGCCGCCGGCCGCGCGCCGCGCCGGTGTTGGACTGCATTCGCTAGGCCCAGTCACTGTCAGTGGCCCCAGTGGCCTGCTGACTGCTGGCGGCACACTGGGGTGCACACACAGCTCGCTTACCCAGTTTTGTATTTATAACACACACTCGCTCTTGCCGTAAGTAGGCTGCGTGCCCGATCCCATGACTCCTCGATTCAGCCAGTTTTGTGAAGGGCATTATTTACGTTGACATGCTATTGGGTTCAAATTCCCCCCGAATTCAATTCGAGACCCTATTCAAGTTTATTTCATGTAATGGTTAATCCGCATTTTGGTACCGTTACGTGGAGTAGGTACCTACTACTACCTACCTAGGTACATAGGTACCTACCACCTAGGTTGAAAGATATAAAATCACTAAACTCATTTTCGATTGCACACAAAATGGTTGATCGCGATTTTTCGAAATGAGTTTAGTGATTTTATATCTTTCAAAATGTCGAAACGTGCGAGCGAGAGTCACGTTAGCTCTTGTCTTCGCCTTAAATACCACAAGTAATAATCTACTATTGTGAGTTAGGTACGATGTTTACCTTATTTGCAAAGGTTGTACTTTTGCAGTAGGTAGTACCTACTTCATTGTAAAGTGCCAGGTTGCCAACCCTACTATTATAATAGTAGGGTACTCGTAGTAGTCCGAACCCTACATGTATACCTACCTACCTACTATACATGTAGGGTTCGGTCTACTACGAGTACCCTACTATTATAATAGTAGGGTTGGCAACCTGGCACTTTACAATGAAGTACTACTTACCTACCTGCTATTCAAGTAAGTAATAAAAAAATATACTTACCTACATCTTAGGTGAAGATGATTTTTATGGGGTCAATGGACAACTTTTTCACTCATCCTAATACTTATTAGGCTGAATGAAGAAGTTGAAGTAGAAAAAATTAGGGATCCCTTCTAAAACTTCAATAATGTAACCCAAGGTATAAAAAATTGGCCATTATAGGTATGTCTTTCATCGCTTGCGCTGTGAAAACTATTGACGACAGAACACAAAAATGTTCAACAATATTAAAGAACACATCAATATCTACAAAAAACTCAGCTATACCATATCTAACTATCGTAGTTAGGTATGTCATTATCTTCTTTTTTTAACTTCTTTTTACATTTTAAAAGTTGATAGAAATACCGACCAAAATCAGACCATGTTATCCATACCTTTAAATTAATCCTTATCCAAATAAATCATTACGTATTCAAGACTATTTCAATACCTATAGATTACTTCATGAATTTTTCAAATCGGACATTCCATTCAAAAGATATTAGGAAATTAAATATTTTAGTTCGCTTTAAAAATCTTATTAGTGAACGCGCGATTCCACGGGGTGCATGAAATTTGATAAGTCAATTGCTTGTACTTGAGAAATTTACTGGTAAAATCGGATGAAGGGTTATTAAGATATACGGTTTTTAAAGGGGGCTAAAATAAAAAAAGTTAAGTACATAAAAAAATCAAGTTACATGTCATATGAAAGGGCTTTGTTTGGACATTCCAAAACAATTTTTACTTTTTATCTGGGACGCTCGGTTTTTGAGATACTACAACATAAAAGTTAAATTAAGATAGCCAGCGATACAAGACCTCCCATCTCTAACGGCCGGTTTCTGAAAGCTCGATCAAAACTAATCAACAATCACAAGTCGAAATAATCGACAAGTCACTCGCCATTTCAGCTATTACATCGAATTAGATAGAGATAGTAAGTGACTTGATACCTATCCGATTAGTTTTGATCGGGATTTCAGAAACCGGCCGTAAGAGTTTCGTAGACATCAAGGTTTTTCTACTGGTCGGCCTTTGCTTTTACTTATTTTTTTTTTCTTAAAACAAATTAAAGAGTTACCTACTTAGTAAGTACCTACTTAGTTCTCATAAAATGGTGACAGCGACCTGGACTGATGATGGACCCAAGGTCTGTTCAACGGAACTCTTCAATAAATAGGCCAATAGAGTTGAAACTAGTTTACGGTTACCATACCAAGTTAGTAGGCGGTAGTCAGAAAAAAGTCAAAACATAACACAATACAGTAGCGAAATACGATATTTTATAGAGGACTGCCTTCAACTACTCGTAGCTACCTAACGCCACTTGAGACGCGCCGTTCCCTGCCAGCCAATCCACTCATCACTCCACATATTCATTTTGTTCGAGTAGGTAGGTACCTAATACCTATGCCTGAAAGAATCTCTCGGTACAAATAAAGACAAGGTCATATGCATGACATCATGATTACCGGCTACCTACCTAACAAACCATTCAGACTTCTGTCGCCATGTTAGATTTAATGTAAGTTGGTTAGGTTATTATGGCCAATACTTCGGCTAAGCCAAAACTTGGTCGACTAATGTTTGGAGCTGCTAGTCCGTTCTGCATTGCAGGCTGACAACCGGCAAACAACCTCACGCTCACACATATCATAATTTTTTAAGAATAAATAATTAGGTACAGAGGGCTTATTACGAGTTTAGTGCCGATCGTTACGATACACCGAATTTTCTATGAAAAAAAAACGGGTTCTCAAAGAATACGCTAGATGCCGTTGATTTATTTTCATAGAAAATTCGGTGTATCGTAACGATCGACAATCGGCACTAAACTCGCAATAAGCCCTCTGAACGTAGGTAGTTCTGAAAATATGCAACCAACAAAGTTTCGGAGAATACAATAACAAAGGTTCAGCAAAAATAAAATTTGGTACAAACAATTTTTTCTACCAAATAAGTATTGATTATGTACCTACCTACCTGCCTACGATTATACGAGCATATGTACAGGCGACCGACAACTGACGAACGGCCGACGACAACGACGCCACGACGGCGGCAATTGCATTTTTTTTTCTAATGGACAAAATGCTGATTTTAGGTAAGTATACCTAGGCACAGATAAGAGAATACTAGTAACCCAGGTAATCATTAGACAATTGCCGGGCTATACTAGCGAGCGCAGAAGGCGCTTTGCCATACAAAAAAAGGTTTATCAAAGAAGGAGCTGTGTGTTTAACTCTTGCTGGTTCCTCTGCGCATGGTGCAGCGCTGAGCAAGGCCAGCCAAGTCAATTCGAAATAAGAACGATGACGACATGAAACGTGACACTCGTTGAAACTGAACGTTTTTTGGCCTAGGCAGGTAGGTATGTAAGTACTTACCTATTCAGTCGTCTGATTCACGTTGATGAGCGTGTCTCCGCAAACGATCACCTCACATCAGCTGCGCTCCCATTGAAATAGGCACCTACACTATAGCACAGATAAGAGAATACTAACTATAGGTAGGTAACCTGCCACTAAATTAGCTCGAAAAAAAAAATGATTTTAACTTTTATTCCATCATGGTTCCGTTATTCAGATGAATGTCCCAAATTAAATAAACTAGTGGTTCGAACTAAGAACTCGTGATGTGCACAGCTTCATATTGAGACTACCCCCTACTTATGGTATGGTAACCGAGTTTCAGCTGTTGTTGTGAGACAGAGCCAAGTCCAAACATTATGTTTCGTGAAATCTCAGTTCGAGGTGAACCACGAGTTTATTTAATTTGGGTAGTAGTAGTACCTAGTAGGTACTTACCTACCTACTTACATAAAAACTGAAAAACGACTGAAAACGCCGAATGGTAGGTAATACAGCTACTAGTCATAATGATATTATAGGCGCTCTTAAAAAATGATGAATAAGTATTTAATAAGTAAGTTAAGTACCTACTGAGGTAGGTAGAGTAGAGCAAATACCTAGTCCATAGCTCTGCGTAATCATAATCAAACAAACAATTAGGGCGCTGCGCCGCCGCGGCGGGGGGCGGGGGCCGAGGGGGGCGATTAGGCGACGCGACGCGACGATTAGATAGCCTCCTCAAGTGGAAGACAAACATCGTAAGATTTGAATATAGTGCAATAACCGCATAGAGGTCGACGACGACGCGCGACGTGCCCGACCGGCCGGCCACTCGCCGCACGTAACGTTGATAACGCGCATCTTACATTCATCATTGATAAGCAGGTTGTTACCAATTCAGGTAGGTAATTGTTCGAGGTGTAAGGTTCGAGTGTCATAATAATACTGTCGCACTGGAGCACAGCGCCAGTGTCCGTGCGATGTACGATCAATCACCGTATCGTATCGGCGCGGCCGGCCGGCGGCGGCCGGTGGAGCTCCGCATAATAGCACTCATTCGGTTTCATCGACCCTTCGCACATTCTTTGGCTCGCATCTAACCCTGAATATTAACCTTTTGTGACGGTCGCTGAGACCTGACGCGATACGCGTGACACATGCGTCCCTTCGGGTTGTGTACGTGAGCTTTGATTAAATGTAACGTTATTGTAAGACTAGCGCGGGTTCTAAATCTAAAGTTACCTACACATTTTATTTTATTACAAACATCTTGTAGCCGCTCGGTCAGCTAACTGCTCAAAAACTTCGTGTAGTAGGTATGCAACACTTTGCTGCGGTTGACTGTTTTCAGATGTGTTCGAGTGAAGGCACGGCCGATGCACTAATGTCAGACGAGACGGCGGCGTAGTGAGGAGTAGGTCAGGGGCTCCTCCACGCCATTCGGCTGAAAGCTCTGCTTTTAGCACTTGGAAAGGGCATTCATCACACGCATTTTTAACTAAGACCAAGAGGTAGTATCCTACCTAAAATAAAATAAAATTTTTGCTCTTCCTATTAAAGACCATTATTTTATTAGCATTAAGTAGTTATTTTAGTAGGTATTAAAAAAAGTAAGAAATAATTCTTCAGGGGTCTCAACAATACCTTATTACCGACCTACCTACCTATCCACACTTTATTTGGGGAACTCGCCTGCTAGTCTTAGACAAAATAGACATTTCAAATGGGAAAACTCCGACAGAGCTGAATTTTAGTAGAGACCTTGGGTACACCAGTAAAAATAAAGTGCCAAAAGTCCCCATCGATCCCATATGTGCTAAAAAAGGTCAACTTTTCGGTTTTTTGGATATTTCTCGGAAACGGTAAGTTTCGTTAAAATATGTATAACCAAACCATAAATTATAGATCATAAAATTATCTATAAAAATGCCCATAATACTTTTTTTCCTAACAATCACCATTCCTAAGATATCGGGATTCTAAAAGTTGAAGGTGTTATTACATTATTACATATTCTTTATGATATGCACACAACACACACACCACTTGTGAGGTTGTGTGGGAGTTGATGGGATCGATGGGGACTTTTGGCACTTTATTTCTACTGGTGTACCCAAGGTCTCTACCAAAATTCAGCTCTGTCGGAGTTTTTCCTATTTGATCACTATCTTTATATCTAATTTGACCGGACTATGCTTCGATCAACAATTGTTGATCGAAGGGACTATGCGATATGAGATTAAATTGTATGAAAAAGACAATGGCTTCACGTGAGCGAGCATTCGTCAAGCTAGTTTTGTTTTCATACAATCCCCAGGACTGGTAGGTATAAAGCTATTAACACCCAACCATTTAACAACCTAGTAATACGTGTGCTTGTATTAGAAATTATTTTGAAAATACAAGCGACAGCCGAGTCCTTTAATAACAGACAACGGGAGCTCTACTTCCCACCAAAAAAAGAGCACTTCCCCCCATTTCCCCCTCTTTTTAAGGTTTTTTGAAATCTACGACCCAAACTTACCCCTTAAAACCGATCTTAGTTTTTCATTTACCCTTCCACAGGCTCGCGTTTGATTATGGGTTAAACTCAGACCAAAGATACGTGTCTACTGTGTACCTAGTCAACATGTACCTACCTAACCGCATCCGCACTTTGAAACGGCTTCTTCTGTCGTGCAAGCAGTCCATCCATATCTTTAGGTAGGTACCTAGCTACCTAGATCAAGAGTCATTATTCACTTCAACAAAATAATGAGGTTTTCAATTTACAAGTTCGACTTAAATTCTAATTCAAATAGGTACAAATTATTATTATCTGTTGGTACAACATTACTTACGGAACGCGTCAAAAGCGTTACTAGTTAGGTTCAAACTAAAGTAGGTACCTACCTACCTACTAAAATAAAAACGTAATAGGTACTCAGGTACTCACCAATTCACCATTACATGTTGTGCAAGATCTGTCGCCCGCGCACTGCCCACTCTGCCCGCTACATACCTATACCTACCTAGGTACCTTACGTACGATCACCTCTCTCACACATTTCACATGTAAAAACATTTAAGGCGAATACTAATGTGACTATATCAAAAATATATAAAATCACTAAACTCATTTTCGAAAATGAGTTTAGTGATTTTATATGTTTCAACATGTCGAAGCGTGCGACCGAGATCGAGAGTCACATTTAGCTCTTGTCGTCGCCTTAAAATCACTAAACTTATACTTATATGAAAAATCGCAATCAACCAAGTTTTGTGCAATCACATTGCACACAGATCAGTAAAAATATCATTTTAACCCAAACAAGTTTTCCTACTAAAAAGTTTGCTTTACTAGTTTTCTTACTTGTATGCAAACTTGAAAGACAACTTGAAGAAAACGGGCTTCTTACCCGAGTGCCGAAGGCCGATCTATCTTTCGATATTTTCTATAATACCACGTAGAACCGTAGCAGCTGGAGAGTTTCGGTGGATTTTGATGAATGAGGTATCAAAAGATTTGTCTCAACTGCTCGAGTAACCTAGGATACAAAAAGTTTCAAAAAATTAGCTAAGCAGGAAAGCAGGAGCAATATTCTCACACATGAAAAAAAAACTTTACACAATCATAGCAAAATGGGTATCAAAATCAAGAGAGTAACCGAGTGATTTCAAATAATATGTATCTTTGTATTTCATTTAAGTTTAATTCAAAAAGACTAAACCTTATCGCAAAATTCGTTAAGTCACTTTAGCGACCTAGGCCATGACTGATTCTAAAATATATCATAAGACCTTCTCTAAAGTCATACAAACAAATCGTTTAAAAAAAACAGCATCCAAATCGATGAAGCCGTTTTGAAGATATTACGAGTTTTGTTATTTGACTTATGAGGGCATTAGGAGTTAAGTTAGATCGCTTGCCGGTTTAGTAATTCGCTCCTTTTACTCCTTTTAACCACCTGCATGACCAGCAATCTATAGACAAATTAGAACACTTACGAAAACACTCATCTTAAATCCTCTATCTAAAGGCCTCTACAAAAAAGCTAAAAATAAAATATCTCTATCTCTAATCTCTATCTCTATCTCTAATACTATAAGAATCAAAGTCCTGACTGACTGACTGACTGACTGACAACAACGCACAGCCTAAACCGCTGGTCCTAGAGACTTGAAATTTGAAGAGTACATAGGTCTTATGTCGTAGAGGTGTACTAAGAAGGGATTTTTGGAAATTCCACCCCTAAGGGTGTAAAAGGGTTAAAAACGTTTGCATGAAAAATAGTATTTCTTGAACCTACATACTTGACACTTAGTCTTGGAGTACATCTACTCCTAGTTTCAAGTTAGTAGGCATTTTTAGTTTTTTAAAACTACCCTTAATAAGTGTGCAAAGGGATGTCAAAGTTTGTATAGGAGTTTTTTAACGCGTGGTGCGATTGACTTAAAACTTGAGGAAAATATACTAAAAAACTAGTGGCTTCCCGCGGCTTCGCACGCGTTGAAGTGGTGAACCGTGATTGAACCACAAACATCCAAACATCGTAACTTTCGCATTGATTTGTATATTATTAGGGTAGGATTTTAAATACGTACTATTATTAGGGTAGGATTTTAAATACCTACGTAGGTATAAGGGATACCTATAGGCGTACATTACCTATATTAGGTAGGTAGGTATAGGTACTGAGTTTAGCACAAACATGACAAATACAACAAAGACAACCTTACACGGAAAATATGTACTTATTTGTTCCTAGTTTCTACCCCAAAAGCAAACGAAATGAAACAGCTTCACGACATTGATCCACAAGCACGGTAGATAGGTACCCTCAGATCTGTTCGTACCAACTCAAGATTCCCGTTTTTAGAACATTGACGCCTCGTTGTAGGTATTCTTTTTACTCGAGCGCAACGAAGGAGGGTAACGTCTTTATGTTATTTATCCACAGAACACATTTTCTTTTAGTTTGAAGTTAATTACACAGTTACAGTTAAAAATCTCCCATACAAACCTTGAAACTTTGCAGGGGTAGTTTTTAAATATTGAAAACGTGATTTTAAATTATTTATTGTGGAGTATATTTACTTCAAGTTTGAAA
Organism: Chloroclysta siterata; assembly: GCA_932294275.1. Classification (NCBI taxonomy): domain Eukaryota; kingdom Metazoa; phylum Arthropoda; class Insecta; order Lepidoptera; family Geometridae; genus Chloroclysta; species Chloroclysta siterata. Next base: position 16,311,855 of record OW028588.1, read on the forward strand.
TCAATCGCACTATGCGTTAAAAAACTCCCATACAAACTTTGACGCTTATTATGGGTAGTTTTAAAAAATTAAAAAAGCCTTTCCTATTTTTTTGCCTAAAAGTTCATATAGGTACTCCAAGTTTCAAGTTTGTAGGTTCAAGGTATACTATTTTTCATGCAAACGTTTTCAACCCTTTTACGCCCCTTGGTGTTGAATTTCCAAAACCCCCTTCTTAGTACACCTCTACGTCATAAGACCTATGTACTCTTCAAATTTCAAGTCTCTAGGACCATCGGTCAAAAAACTCCCATACAAACTTTTACATCCCTTTGCACACTTATTAAGGGTAGTTTAAAAAAACTAATAACGCCTTTCCTATGTTTTTGCTTTGAAGTATATGTACTCCAAGTTTCAAGTTTGTAGGTTCAAGGAATACAATTTTTCATACAAACGCTTTCATCCCTTTTTACACCCTTAGGGGTTGAATTTCCAAAAACCCCTTCTTAGTACACCTCTACGTCATAAGACCTATGTACTCTTCAAATTTCAAGTCTCTAGGACCATCGGTCAAAAAACTCCAATACAAACTTTTACATCCCTTTGCACACTTATGAAGGGTAGTTTTAAAAAACTAAAAATGCCTTTCCTATTTTTTTGCTTTGAGGTATATGTTCTCCAAGTTTCAAGTTTGTAGGTTCAAGGAATACTATTTTTCATACAAACGTTTTTATCCCTTTTTACACCCTTAGGGGTTGAATTTCCAAAAACCCTTTCTTAGTACACCTCTACGTCATAAGACCTATGTACTCTTCAAATTTCAAGTCTCTAGGACCATCGGTCAAAAAACTCCCTTACAAACTTTTACATCCCTTTGCATATTTATTAAGGGTAGTTTTACAAAACTAAAAATGCCTTTCCTATTTTTTTGCTTTGAAGTATATCGTCGGTCCAGTGGTCAACTCGCCAAACTGACATTTTGGCGTTTTTCACTTTTTGATGGGCATAGTAATGGTTAGGCCAAAAGCACAATGTGGCAAAGTATCATATCTGTAGCATTCAATATGACGAAGTTATCACCAATTTCTTTTTCAGCTATCTGCACAGAATTTACTTTTTACTATTGTCAACTGTCCTATGTGCCCGATTGTTCAGTTTACTATGGCATAATACTATAAAAACTCATATAATCACTTATGTCAATTAGCTAATGTGGCAGTTTGGCTAATCCACCTTGGTCTAGTTTTATGCTTTTTCGATTTATATATTTATTCCTAAATTACCTAAGACTGGTGAAAACTCGAATTTTATAAACTTAACTAATTTGGATCGAAAGTCCGTCGTAATTTTATTAATAAATATTTTAAATAAAAGCTAAATGCTGTTAATTTTATTAATGAAGTATTTTAAAAGTACAACATTCGTGTTTTAAATTTTATAGTTTTAAGAGTAAATATTGATGATATTAAAGTGATATACACCGAAGTTCTTACTTAGTAGCAAATAAGTTGATTTATATATTTATTCCTTAAATGCCCAAGGCTGAAATATGCAAGTGATTTACAGCGAAGTTCCTACTTAGTAGCAAATAAGTTGGTTTTTATCTTTATTCCTAAAAATGCCTAAGGATGATGAAAACCCTAATTTTATAACTTCAACTTATTCAGATCGAAAGTGTCGTAGTTTTATTAATAAACTAGCGGCCTGTCCCAGCTTCGCATGGGTGGATATAAATTTTAGGATAATGTTAGACCGTAGGTTCGAGTCTCGCGTCTACTTATTTCATACAAATTCAAATTCAATTCATTAATAATAACTATACAGCATACATTTGCACTCTATTTCGTAGATATTGATGTGTTCTTTAATATTGCAGAACATTTTTGTGTTCTATCGTCAATAGTTTTCGCAGCGCATGCGATGAAAGCTAAATTATGGCCAATTTTGTTACATCCTTAATTTTATCTTGTAATCATAAAATCACATATTAAAATATATAATAAATAAAATATAATAAGATAACTTTTATCTTAGTTATCTACATCTAAACTTCTACACTAGTCTACATCTACACTATCTACACTAATATTATAAAGAGGAAAGATTTGTATTTTTGTATGTTTGTATTTTTGTATGTTACGAATAGGCTCAAAAACTACGGGTCCGATTTTACAAATTCTTTTACCATTAGAATGCTACATTATCCTTGAGTAACATAGGCTATATCTATTACTAGAAAAGTTAAGGATCCCTTCTAAAACTTCAATAATGTAACCCAAGGTGTAACAGAATTGGCCATAATTTGACTTTCATCGCATGCGCTGCGAAAATTATTGACGATAGAACACAAAAATGTTCTGCAATATTAAAGAACACATCTACAAAAAACTCAGCAATACCATATTTCTACTATCGTTGTTATGTTACTATAACTTCTTTCTTACATATTAAAAGTTGATAGAAATGCCAACCGAAATCAAACCATGTTATCCATACCTTTATATTAATCCTTATCCAAATAAATCATTTCATATTCAAGGCTGTTTCAATACCTAATCTCACCTTAATAGTTCGCTTTAAAAATATTAGCGAACGCGGTAGCGGGCAATAGGGCGCGTTCTCACTCACTCAGGGAGAAGGGCGTGCAAATGTATGAAAGAAGTAGACGCGAGACTCTAACTAAGTTTAGTCTAAGTTTATCCTAAAATGATCAAAAAGTTTATATCCACCCATGCGAAGCTGGGACGGGCCGCTAGTTTTTAATAAAGTAATACATTTTACGTGTTTTTTATATAATTATCTTATCCTCATCAATAAATTCCAATAGGTAGGTACCTACATTAGCAAAAGGTGATAGTAATTTGTTTGCACCTTCTACATGATGGCTAGTTTACTATTAATTTATGAATTTTCTTGATGTATCACACCAGAGTATACTCGTCTAATTACCACATTGGCTCTTTGACCGAAGTACATCTAAATACTATCTATTAAAACTAACCATGATAAACTCGCCAATTTGCGATAACTTCTATAATATTGATATTTTAGCAATTTGATAAATACTATCATAAAGATATTTACCTAAGGCAAATATATTGCCATGATTTAAATACCTATGAATAACCCCTGATTTACAGCAACGAATTGAAGTTTGTTTTCGCTCTCCTGAACAATCACGAATTTTCAGTTTGGCGACTTGAGTATTGGACCGACGATATGTACTCCAAGTTTCAAGTTTGTAGTTTCAAGGAATACAATTTTTCATACAAACGCTTTCATCCCTTTTTACACCCTTAGGGGTTGAATTTCCAAAAACCCCTTCTTAGTACACCTCTACGTCATAAGACCTATGTACTCTTCAAATTTCAAGTCTCTAGGACCAGCGGTTTAGGCTGTGCGTTGTCTATATGTCAGTCAGTCAGTCAGTCAGTCAGTCAAGACTTTGAGTCTTATAGTATTAGAGATAAATAATTAAGAATGACGCTTTTTACTTTTGATAGTTGCAAAGGGTGCAAATGACTGTAATAGTTAGTATGGGAGATTTTTTACGCATAGTGCGATTGATTTCAATCTTGAAGTAAGTAAATATACTCCACAATAAATAATTTAAAATCACGTTTTCAATATTTTAAAACTACCCCTGCAAAGCGTGCTAAAGACTGCCAAAGTTTCAAGGTTTGTATAGGAGATTTTTAACGCGTAGTGTACTTCAAACTAAAAGAAAATGTGTTCTGTGGAGAAATAACAAAAAGACAGTTTGATTTTCGAAAACAACCCCTAAAACGTTATCGTTGCGTTCGATTAAAAAGGATACAACGAGATACAACGTCAATGTTCGTAAGGGACATTCTAAAAACGGGCATCTTGAGTTGGTACGAAGAGATCTGAGGGTATCTACCGTGCCTGGGGATCAAAGTCGTGCAGCTGTTTCGTTTTGTTTGTCTATGGGGTGGAGTACAAATAAGTACATATTTTCCGTGTAAGGTTGTCTTTGTTGTATTTGTCAGGTTTGTGCTAAACTCAGTACCTATACCTACCCACCTAATATAGGTAATGTACGCCTGTAGGTATCTCTTATACCTACGTAGGTATTTAAAATCCTACCCTTATACTAGTAGTTCGCCCCGAACTGAGATCTCGTGATGCGACCCGACGAACGCATCAAAACTTTGAGTCGGTATTAGTCAGAGGCAAGTCCAAACATTATCTTTGGACTTTTTTCTGACTACCGCCTACTAAATTGGTATGGTTACCAAGTTTCAACTCTATTGACCTATTTATTGAAGAGTTCCGTTGAACAGACCTTGGCTCCATCATCAGACCTGGTCGTCGTCACCATTTTATGAGAACTGAGTACCTCCTTAATTTATTTCAAGAAAAAAAAATAAGAAAAATCAAAAGAACTGGCCGACCAGTAGAAAAACCTTGATGTCAACGAAACTCTTAGAGATGGGAGCTCTTGGATCGCTGGTTATCTTAATTTAACTTTTTAAATTTTATCTCGAAAACCGAGCGTCCCAAAAAAAAAGTAAAAATTGTTTTGGAATGTCCAAACAAAGCCCTTTCATATGACATGTAACTTGATTTTTTTATGTAACTTTTTTTATTTTTGCCCTCTTAAAAAACCCCATATCTCAAAAACCCTTCATCCGATTTTACTCATATACTTACCAGTAAATTTCTCAAGTACAAGCTATCGACATATCAAATTTCATGCAGATCGGATCAACGGTTCTTAAGTTATCGCCAGACAAACATACATACATACATACATACATACATAAAATGCCAAATCGCCCAAGTTGAAACTAAGATCTTCGTTCGCTTCGCTCACTCGATCAAATATACAAATCAATGCGAAAGTTACGATGTTTGGATGTTTGTGGCTCAATCACGGCTCACCACTTCAACGCGTGCGAAGCCGCGGGAAGCCACTAGTTTATTAATAAATAAAAAACCCAACTGCACAGGCAGTCGGAGGCTCGTGTACTTAACTGAATCCCGGTGACTGCCTGTGATTATTAAATTGTATCATTCGTCAAGACAAGACTGAACAACCGGAGTTCACTATCAAGAAGAAATTCAAAACATAATCTTGTTTTCATCCTTATAGTTTGGGCAGTCGGGTTTTTTTATTTATTGGGAGGGTAGGTACATTAGTAGTTGTCTTCGCCATAAGTAACTATCAATAACTTAGTTATGTAGTACATAATATTGTGTGAGTGATAGTTTTAAACCTTCAGTGTTCAGGAGAGTACGAACTTGCTTATTTTCGGCTTACCAATACAAGTCCATGACGTTCGTCGGAAACACTTTATTGTAACTTACCCGTTCCTTGCTCATTATAGTGTTGTGCAACAACAAGCCTTCGAAGCTAGCTGTCTCATGAAACCTGGCCGAGTGCCTACATTAATAAGCCACGAGGTAGCGCTGGAGAAGTCGCTCGCTAGTAAAATGAAGTAAACAGTCGCGCCCGAGCCTGAGGCGAGGGGGAGGCGGCCGAGAGAGGCGTGGGGGCAGCTGGCGGGGTGAGGGGAGGTGGTAACTTGTATACGGACAAAAAGCTGTGTAATTAAAGAGCGTACTGAAATAACTGCGGGAACAGATGACTTATGACCCTCCTCCGGGATCAAGTTTATGAACTTTTGTTTTTACTCACTGCCTCGATGTCCTTCTTACCCGGCGCGGCGCCGCGCCATCTGTCCTCATTAGCCGCGCTCTGGTGGAGCACCGACGGCTCTTCGACACCACGTTGTGTGCTGCGAGTCCGCGGCTCCGCGGCCGCTGCCGATGTCACCGCCAGCAGTCAGCACCGCCTATCGCAGCGGCAGTGTGCACTGCGCGTGGCACGCTTGACGCCGCGTCACGTCCCGCCCACGCCGCGCGACGCCAGATAATGTCGCGCCGCGATGCCATGATTCACGATATAACGAGCAGCGCAGCGCACTGCAGCTATTGGTAAATTAACCCGATTCATGGCATTTATTAACGTGATTTCATAATTCGGTCGGAATTATGCAAAACTTTTACTTTACCGTTACTCGAACTTCGGCGAAAACTTCTTTATCGCTTCTTATTCATACTCTCTTGTTTGTTGTCGGGTATGCGGGTACCCGTGTGAGCAGAGAAAAAGCTGTATTTTTTTGGAAAGGATGACGGTCTAAAATGTTGGTACCTATATGTAATAGGTTCTTTGATTTCCGTCGGAACTGTCATAGGTATGCATGTGGTTATCGCCGCAAATTGCAGTCGTAATAGTTTCCCGTCAGGAGTAGGTACTTACCTACCTGGGAAACGCTCGGGATCACCAATTCCTGCAATAGCCAATTTATTAATTTGCGTCTATGAAAATTGTTAACACCTACGACTAGGTAACAAACGACATTTTTAATAGTAATATTACTATTAAAAATGTCGCTGCGCTGTGGGTATGTTATGTACTTACTAACCACTCGTGCCGGTGATAGCCTCCTTAGAGTGCTTCTGTCTCATCCTATCCTTGGCAAAGTATTCCCGATGATTTGACAATGTCGTTGCCCCATCTTTGGTCAGTGGATAGGTTAGCTGCAATGCTTGGGATCCTCTGCAATATCTCGGATATAGCTGGACGGATCTTAATAAATCATGGCTAAGAATGACGATTCATCAGTTTGAACCTATTATTTCGGAGATACATATTGCCACTAGCAAGTGTGACACAACCCGGAAGGATGGAGAGACAGGGCCTCCAACTTGTTACGAATAAATAAACGAATTAAAGTAAAACATCCCTCTCTCTCTGTAGCCGGGCGGGGGAGTTCAAAGTATTCGGGTCGCGGCTCGCCATAATACGGAGGCCGGACACGCAATGTGTCATCGCGGATGGTCGGGAAGGCGCAAATTAATAACACATCAAGCTTAATCTCAGCGCACGTGACGCGCTCACTCACAATATAACACAGTATTCGTCGGGGATAGTGTTTGTTTCTCTTATTTCATAAGTTCTCTACTGACTGCTATGCATGCTGTGGCAGAATGCGGCGCCATGTGGCGGAAACCACGCGACGACACAATAACATAATATTTATGCTGAAACTGGCTCAATGCCGTCTTCTCAACTCTCGACAGCTGCATTCATACGGTACCTATACCTACTACCTATAGGTACTTGCTCTGCATTGGGTAAGTATAACTTTAGTCTCCATTCCTGCCTTCTTATCATATGAGGTCGTGGGTTCGAATGCGGTCGTGCACCAATGAATATTTCCCTTCGTAAAATGTATAATATGTACGCAATGCTAATGCTCTTAAACGGAAAACATCATGAGAAAGTCAGTTTGAATTCTAACAGCTGCTATGGGCTGGCAAGCTGTTACGTATGGAATAAAAACCTATAATAGTTAGGAACCGCAAAATTTAATTGTGCCAATTGTTGTAGGTACTCCCCCCCTAGACTCCTCAAAGAATCTTGGGTGGGAACCTTGAAGAACCTTTAGGGCCGGTTTCACCATGCTCTGTTAGATTAACAAAGGATTAAAGGGCCGTTAAATATGTCAAAATGTACGCGTTTGACTGCTAAGGTTAGATTTAACGGTCTTTTAATCCTTGATTAGTAACTAACAGAGCATGGTGAAACCGGCCTTTACGGTATTATAAGATCTGAGGAGATATCTGAGAGTCTCGCTGAAATTCAGATTTATCACAAAGTAGGTATTTTACCAATGAAATGGTCGTAACCGTTTTACAAATTGATGATTTATTTATTTATCATGTGGGATCAATATCATTGGAAAAAAAAAGCTAAGAAAATAGCTTTTCCATAGTAGCTATAATTAAATAGGTAGGTACAGATAAAGTTGAAAGTCCTACTAGTTTGTAGTTAGTTTGAATATTGTTCTATCATGAATGATAATTTTAGCTTAAGGACCTCAACCGATTCTAAAGCAAACATTGTCCAAGTTCTCAGCACCGTTTCCGTCCGCCAAGACGTCGGCATCGTATCGGACGAACGATCGCTTCGACAACAACTTTTACAAACGTTTGTAATTAGCGTGGGACTTTTACTGTGCACTTTATAAGGCAATAGCTTGTACGCTCACAGTATTTCACAATAATTACAATGTGTTTATGTTTCACTCTATGATTTTGTTTTGATTATGTGGTGAGCAATAGTTTTTCCACACAGGTGCCTCTTTTGTTCTTCAGTAGCTTCGATCAACAATCAGTATGTATAGATCGATTAGGCACTTTGAAACATGCTCCTGTCCAGGCATCAGGCAATATTAATAATAGGTTTAAAAGTATGTTTTATTTCTGTCATTATAGTTAGAACGAAACTTCACAGGTATAGAATACATATACATAAATTAATAAAAAAACACCTCGCAAACATAATTTATTTCTGACCACGATTTGAACCAAAACTGTACCTATACTAATATTACACGAATCCTAAAGGTATAAGTAGGCTCATTTAGACTCGGCTGCCTGGCTGGCTGGCTGGCTGGCTGGCTGGCTGGTTGGTCGGCTGGTCGGCTGGCTTCACTCCTCGCACCCCAAGTCCGAGTTCTGTTTTTAGTTTTCAGTGTTTTCGGGTTTTTGTATGGAGACTCGTGAGTTCTCATCACGCCCGACTGGGACGCTCATCGTGTCTCCATACAAAAACGGCCTGGATGATACGGAAAACGAAAAACGAAAATCGAAATTCAGACTTGGGGTAGATAAGATAACTACCGTAACAAAACAAAGATGCGTCGCACTGATGCTCGCGTGTCAATTCAAAACCAAATGAGACACACCAACGATCATGCCTTCTATGGTAATAGCATTTGGTGGTCGCGGAGTAGTGGTAGCGGCCTCGCCTTCCGATCCTCGTCCTGCACAAATGAGCGCGCAGACCTTGGCTCCATCATCAGACCAGGCCGCTAACACTATTTTATGAGAACTGAGTACCTTCTTAATTTATTTTAAGAAAAACATTAAGAAGTTGTTTGATAGTTGTCAGCCCCTTAAGATAAAGCAAAGGAACTGGCCGACCAGTAGAAAAACCTTGATGTCAACGAAACTCTTAGAGATGGGAGCTCTTAGATCGTTGGTTATCTTATTAACTCGTCATCCGATTTGAATCATATACTTACCAGTAAATTTCTTAAGTACAAGCTATCGACTTATCAAATTTCATGCAGATCGGATCAACGGCTCGAAAGTTATGGCCAGACAAACATACATTCATACATACATAAAATGCCAAATCGCCCAAGTTGAAACTAAGATCTTCGTTCGCTTCGCTCACTCGGTCGATAAGTCAAGGCATTGAACTAAGTCATAACGATTCCAATACCATACCCAGGAGTAAGGAGTATGTACCTTCCTAAGTGACGAAGTAACTAACCTAATTGTAATTTTTTTTCAAATTAATTTGACTTCAAAAACACTGTTAAACATAATACAAATCTTTTGCTGAAGGGAACCACATACCAAAACGTTTGTTGTATTTTTTTGAAAAAGCTCTTTAACAATTTTACATGCAATAAAATTTATATGGGACCACCTCTAAAGTAAAAACTTACCTTATAAAAATCAATTCATAATCAGCAGAATAATGGCGTGACAAACAAAATAAAAATAACTTTCAGTTCAATTGAGAACCTTCTTTTTGGAAGTCGGTTAACAATGAGTGAAATGAACGTAAACAGCCCATGTGGGATATACCTAGATAATATATGAAGCTAATGTTGGCTAATTTGAGAGGACAGGTTTTCCCGGCGGGGTCGGCCGTCGCGTCGCGTCGCTCGCTACCAACTAATCAAAGAGCCCCGGAGTTTGATTCGAGAGCCATTAGCACGTCGCGGCTCCCTCGGGAACCATCCAGTACCTACTGCTGCAGCTCGCCACCAACTAACTGTTAGTGATTCCATGCCTACCTACCTTATAAGAACGTAAATAGAGAAGGAGAGTTCGTCGCTCCACTGATACAGAACAGATGGATCCGAGTAATTTAATATGTTCTTCGACTGAGGGGCAATAAATGCAGCTTACAATGTTACACTATTTCTTGATTGTGTGTCAAAGCTTTAATACTTCTGTTATTGTGTAAGAAAATTAAATGATGTTTACTTTAATCAAATTCTAGTAAATATTTGAGCCAAATATATCTTACAGAGACTGTAAAAAGTTTTACTGTTTTATGAGATAAGCAGGTAATGTTATAACTTAATACATTGCTTTACGTAAAAAATATGGCATTTTCGGTGACATTTGAATAGGCACAAAATGTTCCAAATCTATTGCATATCCACTATAATAATTGCGGTTTATAGTTGATGGTTACAAAGTCAATCTCCAGACTGCGTCAGGCGTCAGGCGTCGGGCGTCGGCCGAGGGCATTTCGCAAGACAGCGGTTATTTCCGTGGGCGTCGTCGGTGTCGGTCACCAATGCCCCAGGTTGGATTATGCACATACGTAGGTAGAGGTAGACTACTGCAAGTTACTTCGTATGAATGCGATCGCTAATGGCGCTAATCGGCGCGGCCCATCGGCCTGCGTCCTCGTCCGATATCGCACCGCGCGGAGTTCAATGAATCACGCGCTGACTCAAAGGCGTTACTCACCGAACATTGTTTGGTTTGCTCAGATGATAGCCCGTGCTCCATCGAGCGAGTGCCTACTTACACAAATATGGTCCTTTCAACATTTTTCATTAACCGTAGCCGTTTGGATTCTACCCTCAGTAGGCGATTATCTCACTCCGTATAGTTACTCAAAGTCAAAAGGTATTTATTCAGTTGAATCATATGGTCATCACACTTTGAAACGTCTTAAAACTACCGGAATCTAGGTGCCAGTTCTACGCGCCCACTACTACTACCGTTCGTTGGGAATAAGTTTCCTATCTCCCCGTCCAGACAATACAGCGAAATTAGGCTATTTGCCTGCTTATCAACCATTTCGTGTACGTTTACTTATTTATAAGCCTTTGGTAGGTAGGTAGTAGTAGATAGGTCCTGATTGCGTGTCGGCAAGGTGGCATCCGCATCCGGCGTAAATCCACAGAAAATATAAATCTCTAATACTATAAGACTCAAAGTCCTGACTGACTGACTGACTGACTGACATATAGACAACGCACAGCCTAAACCGCTGGTCCTAGAGACTTGAAATTTGAGGAGTACATAGGTCTTATGACGTAGAGGTGTACTAAGAAGGGCTTTTTGGAAATTCAACCCCTAAGTGTGTAAAAAGGGTTGAAAACGGTTGTATGAAAAATAGTATTCCTTGAACCTACAAACTTGAAACTTGGAGTACATGTACTCCAAGGCTAAAAAATAGGAAAGGCATTTTTAGTTTTTTAAAACTACCCTTAATAAGTGTGCAAAGGGATCTGAAAGTTTGTATGGGAGTTTTTTGACGCGTGGTGCGATTGACTTAAAACTTGGGGTAAATATACTACGAAATAAATAATTAAGAATGACACTTTTAATTTCTGATAATTACCCCTACAAATCACGCTCACCACATTAAAGCGTGCGAAGCCGCGAGAAGCTGCTAGTAAAATATAATAATGAAGTTTGTGTCAATGAATGGCCACTTTTACGAAACTATAAATATTTATTGGTAGGTAATTCTTAAATTGGAAGTGTGAAGAAAGTTGGGTAGGTACGTACCAACCCAAGTTCGTGGTATTGCTGAGTTTTAGATCTAGATCGCAACTAAAGTGTGAATCATGTCAAGTGCCCGTCCGCGCCGCGCCCGCCGCGCCTCCCGTCTTGCATCGCTCTACCACGCGCCGCTCTAGCTAGCTATAGTTACATAATACCTTATAGTAGAGTATGGGTACTTAAGGCTGCCTACTATCGAGTAAATACGTGTTTAGTCGCCATAAAGTGACTTTCACGGAGAACATTCGAAGCTGTGTCAGAACGTAACACGTCAGGCGCGTGTCCCAATTCAGCGGAACAAGAGCAGCCGAGAGAACAATGCGCCCTAAACATGGCAAATAATTCACAAAGACGGAACCCCCGTTCGAGGCCGCCTCGTCGCTTGCCTCGCAGCCAGCCAGCGTCGCGGCATTAGACGACACGGCGCGCAGATAAACGATATTAGTGGCTGGGAGGCGGCGGATACCTTCAATCTGCTCTATTGTTCGGGTTGTAGGTAAGTACGTCTAATATAAGTACATAACTAACTAGTTTGCTTGGTACGATTGCAAAGGGCCTACAATTTGTATTCTGTGGTAAAGGTGAAAGCTTTCCTATATTATACGCAGCGCACCGGCCGCTCTCGTCCTGAGCCGCGTGCTCTAATAATTTAGTGCGTCGAGTCCGCTTCGAGGATGAGGTCCTTGAAGCGGAGTCGGAGCAGGACTTCAGGACTGGATATAATAATATGGGAATAAGTGAAGTAAAATTAGCTAAAAAGCTTTGTCCAGGGTTGCCACATTTACCGTAATTGTCATTCGATGCCTTTTGTGATAGAATCTAACCAACCTTCCATTTTTTGATGGAGAAAAATTATATACTTAGCGCTTGTTACTACGACGCATTCGTTTACTTATTCTCACGAATTTATTTATTTTTTTATGCAAAAATCTCGATATCTGTCTAGTACCTAGGTAGGTATCTAATTCTTGTCATTGTTCTGTATCCTCTATCTATTTGGACAGTTTGGTTAGCCCGCGAGAGTGTGCGTGCGTATGACGGCAGCTGCGCGTACATCTGTCGATGGCAGCAATTGTCGCAATTACAAGACTACCTATTACTATTGGAGATGTCATGGCGATGGCCGTTAGCTCGATCGACGCCAGAATCCACGCACAACCCAAAGTACTATGGACCAATGGAGATTTTCGTACTTTCGTGTTTTCAGCTTGTGCCGAGTTAACCTAAACCTTCTAAACATGATGCATTCGTTCCGATTATTCCCCGCGGATGCCGCTACAGCTGAAAACTACAAATCTCGATACACCAGATTCCATTCACATCACAGAATTCTTTAAATGGTTTTACGAGATATTCCCATGTCGTCCCCGTAGATAAAACGCGACGCGCTTCAAAGAATGTATATTTAGGCGGGTCGGCGACCGCGCTCATACAACACTGTAGTATGTACCACACACAACCAGCAGCGGGAACTTCCGCGTACGTTTGGATGTGCTTCCCTATTATAATAAAAAATATAATATTATTATTATGTCTTCTAATTATAAATAAACTAGCGACCCGCCCCGGCTTCGCACGGTTATTGTGGGTTATCCGTAAGAGATAGAAAAATACCATCACGGTCGTTTTTGTAGTCCTTTTTAAGATGTACAATACTGCAAGTACATTATTTTGATCTATCTCGTAGGGCTCAGCATACATAGGGAAAAATACAAAAAATACATAGGGACAAACAGACAGCGGGAAGTGACTTTGTTTTATACTATGTAGTGATTAATATTGGTGGACATTTCATCTAGCCCCAAACTAAGCAAAGCTTGTACTATGATATGGGAAACAGAGAACTGATATAATACTTTTTTTTGTTAATATATTTTTGTAATTTAATATAACCCAGACAGAGAACAAACATCAATGTTCATCAAAATACAAATGTTTGTCCTCGGCGGGGGTCGGACGCATACGGCCTACAGCGCAGAAAGCAGAGCTACTACCAGCTGCTGCAGCTGCTGCTGAGTAGGGCTGAGGTGCGCGCCCAACTTACAATTATTGTTACTGATCGAGCTGTAGTAGGTACCTATTAGATACTCAAATTAGCTGCAAATTAGCAGCTTACGTACCTACACGAAATCTGTGCTCGGTGTTGTGTCACATAAGTTATCGTGTTACGGCGGAAACCCGTCAAGTGACTCGCGCCCCAGGCAGGACGGTGCACTGCCCCCCTTACCTCCCGCTATGACCGTGGATCGAAGCCTCTTATTATTTTTATTCATTCAATTTATCACACGTGATTAATCCGCAGTAGGTCCGATTCCGCGGCCTTTCCGCACCCGCAATTAATCATCGCTGGCGAGACCTCGCGCCTGGACCGAAGTCGCACGTCTCTCTCTACCGTACAGGCGTGCCACATAGCTCCAAGTTGTTGTACGCTTCAACCGGTGGCGGTGGAGTGAACATTTCGAAGTTTTATGCCAGTCTACCAGCTATACTAGAAGTTCGCCCCAAACTGAGATTTCGTGATGCGATCCGAACGCTCCGAAAATTATAGTAGGTGGTAGCCAGAGGCAAGTCCAAACATTGTGTTTGGACTTGCTTCTGACTAAGTCTGACTACTAACTAAGTATGGTAACGAAGTTTCAACTGAATTGGCCTATTTATTGAAGAGATCCGTTGAACAGAACTTGGCTCCACCATCAGACTAGGTCGTATCACCATTTTATGAGAACTGAGTACCTTCTTAATTAATTTCAAGAAAAAAATAAGAAAAAGCAAAGGAACTGGCTGACCAGTAGAAAAACCTTGATGTCAACGAAACTCTTAGAGATTGGAGCTCTTTATCGTTAGTTATCATAATTTAACTTTTTTGTTGTATCTCAAAAACCGGGCGTCCTAGAAAAAGAGTAAAAATGCTACCTTTTTCGGTTATACCTACCTAGGTTCGGTTATGCCTCACCAAATTCGATTGGCACCACACTGGAGCTTCAATATTGTATTATTATAATACATTGTAACAAGGATCATACTAAAGAGCGGTAGGAACCAAGCCGTAAGTTTGTTGCCTGTTCATCTATGCTTTGGTCGCGTGGAACTGGCACCTAGAGTCACCCAGCTTTAAGACGTTTCCAAGTGATCCTTGTGATTTTATTGAATAAATACCTTTTGACTTTGACTTTGGTATTATTATCTTAGTTTTTTTATACAACTGATGTTATGTGGTAACCATCACCTATAACAAAGCATTGCCTCGTAAGTCACGCACGATAGGAACATGCCCTGCGATGCACTGCCCTGCGTCCATCATTTTGAGGCATACAGATGTTAAGCCTCATATGCCTGTAATTACACCGGCGACTACACTCTTCAAACCGAAATACAGCGTTGCTGCTTGGCGGCAGAAAAAGGCGTGGTGGTAGTACTTCCCCGGACGAGCCCTTCACAAAGAGATCAACAACCCTTAAAACGATGCTTCGAGATGTTTGTTAAAGTGAACTACTAGTGATTAGTAGTATTAGTAAATACCCGTACCTAACGTAAGAGGCATCAAACAAAATCTCGGAATCTAAGAAGATTAGATTAGTGTGACGGTAACGAGCGCACCGGCCACATGGAAGGGTCAGGCAGGTGTCGGCAACGCGGCAGCCGCTGCAGCGCTAATTGCTCAGCTTCGGCAGCGCTGCAGCGGCTCGCTGATCTCGCTAGATAGATGGCCGTAAATGGCTTTTTAATCTGCGGGATTGGCGAGCCGCTGCGCGCGGGCTGCAGCGCTGGGCTCGGGTCGCTGGGGAGCGCCGTCTGCAGATGTTGTTCGGCCGCGCTAATGCACCTTCCTGTTTTTGCATTAATCCCAGCATCGATAGCTATTATGAAAGTATGTATAATTATTATTGTATGATTTTCATTTAAATATAATTTGTTTAAGACGCAGACCATCAGCAAACAACTTCTCGTTCGTTCATTTCATTATTTTTATGATAGACTAGCGGCCTGTCCCAGCTTCGCATGGGTAGACATAAATTTTATGAACATTTTAGGATAAATTTAGACCGTAGGTTCGAGCCTCGCGTCTACTTATTTCATACATTTGCACGCCCTTCTCACTGAGTAAGTGAAATCGCACCCCGTGCGTGACCCGTTAACCCGTTATCATTTTTAATTTCGTCATATCTTTTAAATGGAATGTCCGATTTGAAAAATTCAAGTAGTAATCTATTGGTATTGAAACCGTCTTGAATATGAAAAGATTTATTTGGATAAGGATTAATACCAAGGTATAAATAAAGACCCTTTTCTAGCGGTGGCATTTCAACTTATTGTGACATAACTATAATAGTTAGACATGCTGTCGCGACAATTTTTGTAGATGATGACGTGTTCTACAAAATCGTAGTACATTATTTTGTTCTATCATCAATAATTTTCGCAGCGCACGCGATGTAAGGTTTTTGTTTTCCACCTTGGGTTACATTATTGGAGTTTTAGTAAGGATCCCTGATTTTTTTGAAAATGTAATTTAGCCTATGTTACTCAGGGATAATGTAGCATTCTAATGGTGAAAGGATTTATGAAATCGGACCAGTAGTCTTTGAGCCTATTCGTTACATACAAAACAACAAAACAACAAAAATACAAATCTTTCCTCTTTATAATATTAGTGTAGAAAATCACAGAATATATTGATGAAAAATCGAAAGTAACTACGTTTTTGAGATTAACATTACAAAGATTCAGCGAAAATATAATTTTGATCCAAGCAAGTTTTCTTAGCAAACATATAACAAATAATGTTTTACCGGTTTTTTCTCCTTAGACTGATATAGAAGGTGTTCCAATACTTGTACTTAAAACTACAGGGGGCTAAAGTACCCATCAATATGAATAACTTTTTCTAAGGAACCACTCCTACACTGATGTGAACGCGAAAAAAAATAGTTGTTTCATACAAAAGTTCAATACCTACCTGGCTAAAATGTAGAGTCACCTAGCTTTAAGACGTTTCAAAGTGATCCTTGTGATTTTATTGAATAAATACCTTTTGACTTTGACTTTGTATGTACCTAAAAGCTGTTTTTTTTTGCGTTCACAGTGTTGGTTCCTTAGAATAGGTGCTTAGAAAGCGTGTGTTTTGGACATCTATAGGGAATATAGTCCATATTCCCTATGTTCCGCAAGCAGGGGAAGTTTTATAGGTAAGACAATTGTGATCAACGTTTTTAGATAGATAGATAGAAAATTATTTATAGCACAGAACAAAATGTGTAGTACGAAGACTATTCATCTATTCACTCTAGTCTCTTGAAAACATTCCAATTTACAGGCTTTCGGAAAAACGGACGTTGTTGCTAAAGGAATTCCACTGTGGGCTCTTCGCATTATAAAGGACATATATTTCATTGAAATTGAAACAAATAGAAGAATACCTTATACATGCAATTTCATTAATTTGTAGGCAAATAAAGTTGCGATAACTAAATGTTTATCTGGTCTAATTTTTTACTATGTATATAAAAAATTCGACCAGATAAACCTTCTAGAGCCATGACAGTCTGTAAATGATGTTTGTCGTAGTCATGACGTTTGACATAACGCATTGCATTTTTGCATTAGTTTGACAGTTTTGTTGCTTTTTTATTAGTGAGTTCCACTCTCAAGCTTGACATAAGGAAATTAAGGATATCGAAAGGTAACGTAGGGCGTCAGTTCGATGCAATATGCTGGCTCGTGGGTTTGCACATTGTTCAGCCCCAGTCAAAGTGACCTTATTTCAGGCATATTGTCAGAATTTCTACACGTGGGCTCGTCATGCGCAGAAGACCTACAGCGCCCTACGGGTCCAGTACAAGAACGGTTTCAGGTTGCTGTTGGGGCTGCCGCGGTTCTGCAGCGTATCAGATATGTTCGCGGACGCACGAATTGACGACTTTCACGTGATCATGCGCAACAGAACCGCGTCGCTGATGAGTCGCATCCCCGGCAGCACCAATACCATGCTGGCCGTTGTTGCTGATCGGTTGGATTCAGGCTTCTTCAGTTACTGGGATAATGTCACCTACTGGTGACATTATCTGTTTGAAGCCTGAATCGAACATATCAATTTTTTTTTTTGTCTCATATTATGTAACTAGCGGCCTGTCCCAGCTTCGCATGGGTGGTCATAAATTTTTTGAACATTTTAGGATAAACTTAGACCGTGGGTTCAAGCCTCGCGTCTACTTATTTCATACATTTGCACGTCAGAGAGTGAAATCGCACCCCGAGCGCGACCCGTGGACCCGTTAACGTTTTTAATTTCGTCATATCTTTTGAATGGAATGTCCGATTTGAAAAATTTAAGAAGTAATCTATAGGTATTGAAAAGGTCTTAATTATGAAAAGATTTATTTGGATAAGGATTAATACCAAAGTACAAATAAAGACCCTTTTCTAGCGGCGGCATTTCAATTAATTTTTTGTAATAAAAGAACACTTATTGTGACATAACTATAATAGTTAGACATATGCTGTCGCGACATTTTTTGTAGATGATGACGTGTTCTACAAAATCGTAGTACATTATTTTGTTCTATCATCAATAGTTTTCGCAGCGCACGCGATGTAAGGTTTTTGGTTTCCACCTTGGGTTACATTATTGGAGTTTTAGTAAGGATCCCTGATTTTTTTGAAAATATAATATAGCCTATGTTACTCAGGGATAATGTAGCATTCTAATGGTGAAAGAATTTTTGAAATCGGACCAGTAGTTTTTGAGCCTATTCGTTACATACAAAAATACAAAAATACAAAGCTTTCCTCTTTATAATATTAGTGTAGATAACTAACATTAGTTTTTAACACATTGCTGGACACTACCGCCCAAAGACGTAAAGAGTTAAAAAGCGATACGACAGTACGTCTCTCGACGTAAGGGTTTAGGTTAAGCCAAAGTCAGTACGCCTTAAGACGATCGATTTTCCATACAAATATTAGGAACGGCATGCTGTAGTGTCACCGTAGAGGTAACTTAGACTTTTATACTGTCACCATGAAATGAATTATGTAACTTCAAAACACCCACGTTCACACACACGTCGACATTTTTCCGCTCCCCCTCCGCACGTACACTACGGCCGTGGACGTCGTGTTTTCATACAATCAGTCGAGTAATGCGCAGCGGCGGTGCCCCGCGCGTTGTGAAGTGATGGCGGCTAGGGATTCCTATGAAGACCAACAAAAAAGACTCCAAGACTTGTTTGATGCGGTTTCTACTCCTGAGTCAAGTGAAGACCCTTTTGCTGACGATGGGGAGTATGGAAATGACCAAGATTATGAGCCATCTGGCAATGAATCGACAAGTTCTGAGACGTACTGTCGTATTACATATATATTTTACCACGCGTTGTGACACTACGCCTATAGGCAATGTATGAAAAAAAGTAGTGACAAATTAGTAACAATTAGTATACTAGTAGTGTCCATCAACGTGTTAAGGTTCTATTTTTGTGTGGTACTAACAAATTGGATTATTTTGATCTTAAATAAATGAATTGAATTGAATTTATTAAACAACAGCTCTCAAAACGACATTTCACGCATGTCAGTCCTCCATATTTTAGAAAATTGTGTTGCTTTCTTTGATTAAGAAAATCTTGAAGCGCAAGAAAACGAAGTAAAAATTAAGAAAAAAATCAATCAAAACAGTTATCTAAGCGATATTTATAATACACTGTACAAAGAGCCAACCCAGGCTCCATACATTGATGAAACAACTACTTTGAAGCAAAACGTTTGGTGAGGGCAGTAGATGTCAACGACCTATTCCAATAAGTTCAACTATTAAGTTCAACCAGTTTTTTTTTTTTTTTTTTATACCACCAACTGATGGAACAAGCAGATGGCCCACCTGATGTTAAGTGGTAACCATCACCTATAACAAAGCATTGCCTCGTAAGTCACGCACGATAGGAACGTGCCCTACGATGCACTGCCCTGCGTCCATCAGCTTGAGGCATAGAGATGTTAAGCCTCATGTGCCTGTAATTACACCGGCGACCACACTCTTCAAACCGAAACACAGCAACGCTGCTTGGCGGCAGAAAAAGGCGTGAACTAATTGGACGAAAAATTCCATTTATTTCAACTTTGAATGGATGTCTCGTTTCCGTACGTCTGGTAGTCCGATGGTAGGACTGAGTATCATGCAAAATACCGATAAACTGGAAATTTTGCGGTGATGCTCAATACGGTATTAGGTACAATAAACGAGTATGAGCTCTTTTGGCTCGTCTTTTAATGGTTTCCAAGGCTTCACGATGGTACCTTGGGAGATACATCCCAAAGATGAGAACCAGTACTCCATACACAGTATCCTATACACACAGTGACAACTATAAAAAAAAGTAAAAGAGCAAGCGCAGCAAAGTGAGCGGTGACGACACGTCACACTCCGAGCGAGCCATAAACCGAACAGCATCAAATCAAAAGCCCGCGTGGCTGACCGTTCAAATCTAGCGATACAGGGTGTGTATGCCTCAATAGAGGATTGCCTCTATGTCCTAAAGCGGTTCCGTATTGTGAGCGCATATGGTTCAATATCCCGTAGGTATGAGGCTAGAGCTCGGCTTAGATGTGACCCGTATACGGCAGCGGGAGCGAGCACGTCGATCACACGCCACCGCTCCGGTTCTCCGAAACAGATTACGATTCAATTTTGCAATTAAAATTGGAGCCCGAGTTGGGGCTGGAATGAAACATCGCGTGTCGAGCGGGATGGCAGGCAATGGGCATGCTAACGCCAGCCTATGGTAGTACTACGAGAGCGCGTCGGTCGTCGGCCGCCGGCAGCCGGCACCGGCCACGCGCGGCGCCCGGCGTTTCGGCTGCCGGGCGCCGAGAAACGTTTGCCAAGTTTCCGGGCATCAACCCAATCTGGCATGAAGCTTTACCTACCTTCTATACGGTACTTTAAAGCGACCATAAACAGTCTAATTATGTGAACATTTAAAAGTTTTTTGGATGCTCCCATTGTGAGATCGATCTAGTTGTTGGCGGAGTCTAATAGCGTTTGCTTGGGTTAATCGATCCCTACTTACGAGCTGGATGACTTACCCGAGTACATCATTAGATGGCCGGAAACGTATGGCTCCTAGAGTTGGAGACCTAATTATGAGATATGAATTATGACAATAATGATAGGTGAGCTAAGATAATGATAGTTTCGAGAAAAGCTCGTGGCGTAGTTTTCTTGGCAATTTTGAACCTAAATCCTAAATCGCCTAAGTTAAGCAACGTTCTACGTGGTTAGGATTTGGATGGGTGACCATCGAGGAGATGGAACGGTCTAAAAACGTTGCCCTTAATTCATACGACAATACGAACTTGCTAATTAGAAGTCAAAACGAAAGTTTTCTCGATAAAGATTTGTAATATCCGTGTGAAGAACTACTGGCGACGGAAGCGATACTGACTTCTCGATACTGCTGATTTTTATTTCCGGTTTTCATTTCTTCGACATTTTTTCTACAAACGCAATAAGGTACTTTTTCTGAGTACCTACTGCTTAGTACCAGCAGGAATAACATTATTCGTCATTTCAGGATCATTTTGTAAAAGTTGTTGGGAGTTCAGTGTACTAAACTCACCACTTCGTCTAATTATAACTTAACTAGCGGCCTGTCCCAGCTTCGCATGGGTGTTCATAAATTTTTTGAACATTTTAGGATAAACTTAGACCGTGGGTTCGAGCCTCGCGTCTACTTATTTCATACATTTGCACGCGCTTCTCCTTGAGTGAGTGAAATCGCACCCCGAGCGTGACCCGTGGACCCGTTAACATTTTTAATTTCGTCTTATCTTTTGAATGGAATGTCCGATTTGAAAAATTTAAGAAGTAATCTATAGGTATTGAAACCCTCTTAATTATGAAATGATTTATTTGGATAAGGATTAATACCAAGGTACAAATAAAGACCCTTTTCTAGCGGCGTCATTTCAATTATTTTTTTATAATAAAAGAACACTTATTGTGACATAACTATAATAGTTAGACATATGCTGTCGCAACTTTTTTTGTAGATGATGACGTGTTCTACAAAATCGTAGTACATTATTTTGTTCTATCATCAATAGTTTTCGCAGCGCACGCGATGTAAGGTTTTAGTTTTCCACCTTGGGTTACATTATTGGAGTTTTAGTAAGGATCCCTGATTTTTTTGAAAATATAATATAGCCTATGTTACTCAGGGATAATGTAGCATTCTAATGGTGAAAGAATTTTTGAAATCGGACCAGTAGTTTTTGAGCCTATTCGTTACATACAAAAATACAAAGTTTTCCTCTTTATAATATTAGTGTAGAATACAATGCAAACAATACTCACTACTAATGTGAAGGTTGGTAGCGAGTTGAGCGCGCTGATTAGATGAAACCCCTCGGCCGCGTCTCGTGGCTGGCAGGCGCGGCGGCGGCGGCGGCGCCGGGTCCCGCCTGCATTAGGTCGCTAATCACGCAATATTTACAAGCCGGCGCTGGCAGCCGCCAGTATTGAAGTTAATGTCGGTTCATTTGGCAGCGCGACCCGAGCGCACAGGCTTCAGGCTACACGCCACCTACGAGACCGAGCCTGGCTTATCAGGCGACCTTGAGTTTTACTCCCTGGCAATAAGGGTGGAAGTTTTCGATAGCGGCGGCGTTGTGCCAAGAGTTACGTTCTTAACGAACATTTTGTTAATGTTATACGTGTTATGGATCGGTGTAGTGTCTGTGAGCGGCTGTGGCGCGAGGAATCGATGCGTGCCTCAGCTCCCTTCATACGAGTAGTTAGGTACTGCGGCGGCCTCACCGCAGTCTGATAGTGTTCGAGAGGATATTTATCAGAATTCCGAAAATTGTAATTGAATTTTAAATTCCCGCAAGCCTTTGACAGAAAGTTCGAAATCCAGATTTATATCATACTCCCATAATATAAATTATGCCGTATGTATACACATAACACATAACAGAAATGTCATGACATAGTAGTTACCTACGTTAAAGGTTATCAATACGTTAATTTATAATAATAATATAAAAAATAAAAAAACCTTAGGTACCTAGCCTAACACCCTATTATTGCAGAACAGGGCACTCAAAGAACACTTCAAAATGTAGCCATACAATCGTGGCTATTCTGAGGTGAGGACTGTTGCAGACAGCTGGACGTCTCTGCTGTGGAAATGTCTCGTGTGCGGACGATCAATGTAGCAATATAGCTCTCCGCCTCTCCCATTGAATGATCGCCTTCAAAACTTCATAACGGCATGCTTATTAGATTACTACCTACCTACCTATTATTAGTGTTTCTAAGGATTTACGGCCGGTTTCGGCAGAAGTCACTCGCCATTTAAGCTATTACATCGAATTAGATAAAGATATATAGCAAGTGACTTGACATCCGATTCGTTTGGATTGGGCTTTCAGAACCCGGCCGTTAGTGGTCTGAAATAAACGATTTTTATTTTATTTTTATAATTATATGAGGCTGTGTGTGATAAGAAGTAGATTAGCCGATACCGTGCATCGGCAGTGTTGCCGTGTTCGCATTATCTGTGGACACATATACAGGGTGTCCTATAAATCAACGTCAAGCCGAAAATAGGCGATAGGCCATGGTAGTTATCAGAAAAATAAAAAAATAAATATTCGTCATATACTTTTTGAATTATGAGTATTAAAAAAAATACAGAAAAACTGACACCCTGTGATGATCTTATAAGTCCTGTGACTACAAATATTAACTTTTCGTGAAACTTTTTTCTGTAATGTAAACATGAATAGCCCTTCTGTAAAATACAATTCAAAATTAAATCATAACTGCCTTAGTTTTAAATAAAATGTTGATTTTTGGCCAACATTTAATTTCACAGTTTAAAACAGTTTTTCGGCTTGACGTTGATTTCTGGGACACCCTGTATAAGTTAGCCGGCACTTTCGAACTAAAGCCCCTGCAACTATGTGTAGCGAGCGCTCTGCGAAACACAACATACAAATTAACGTAATGAATTAATGATTGCCTACGCTTATCTGATGAAAGCGTCGACGTCATGTCCGACACGACGTACCTACCTACCTAAAGGATAAGGACAATAATTCATTCAAAGGGCCAATAAATAATGTAAAAGTGGTCCAATGATTTTATCATCGGCATGAAATGAACGTAAATATACGCTTTCTTATTTGGTTGCTAAGTCATATGACCGATAATCTTTAAGTAAAGATCTTAACAAGACGACTGCAAGGATATGCATTATTGTCATCAGGTGTTGAGGCAAGTAACTGAGTGATACACTGAATCGACAAACGTCCGACGGCGCGACGCCGCCGCCGCCGGACGCCGGACGAGCGGGGCGGGTCGCGGGCTCCTTATACGCTTGTTATAGCGGGCCGGGCTCTTTTGTCGCATATCTCGTTTTTTCAAATAATTTTGTTATATTTGGATTACAGGCCAGAAAGTACCTACTTTTGTTTGTGCTTTTTGAAGTGGTTACCTGGCAGTAGGCACTTAGAAGACAAATAATTATTTTGTTATTATATTATAATAAATTAATATAATAAATTATAATAAATAGAAATAGATGTAATGTAATTAATAATTATAATGAAATAGACGCCTACCTAAAGAACTGGTCCACAGTAGCCCAAACTAGAAGCGACTGGAGAGAAGGAAGGAGGCCTTTGCCCTGCAGTGGGACACTACAGGCTCTTAATAATAATAATAATAATATAATTTGCTAAGCAAATATTTTTCTATTGCGTTCTACTATGTACGTGTTGTCTGCGATAAAGAAAAGCAGATATAAAGTGAGTCACCTTTGTATAATACATTAAAATTAAATAAACCATTTCGCGAAATTGGATTTGGGTATTTGGACTTTTGGTGTATGTAGGTACGTATGGCAATAATTATAATAATGTGTCAGAGGCAGCTGAGATCAAACAGTAATTGAACAGAACACAAACAAGAGTTTAATGAGACCGCAGGCACAGCGCCGCCGTTAGCACTCCCTCGCTCGCGACTACTCGCGAGTCGCGAACAACGACTTACGAGCCCAAAATATGTAGTACGTAGCGTACTAGCGGCTTGTCCCGGCTTCGCGCGGGTGGAAATTTATTTTTTAAACATTTTGGGATAAACCGCTAGACCGATAGAGCCTTTGATAGCGCGTTTGAGCCTCGCGGTTACCTATTTCATAGTTGTTCACGTCCCTCTACCGCATTTCTACGGCACTGAGTCGAGTGCCGCCCCGCCACACCGACCTCGGCGCGGGCAGCTTATATTTTTCTGTTACTATTTTAAATTCGTAATATCTTTTATTGGAGTGTCCGTTTAAAAAAAATCAAGAAGTAATCTACAGGTATTGAAACAGTCTTGAAAACAGAATTTGGATTTATTTGAATAAGGATTAATATAAAGGTATGGATAACATGATCCGATTTTGGTCGGCATTTCTATCAACTTTTAAAATGTAAAAAAGAAGTTATAGTAACATATCTACTATAGTATAACGAAGTTTTTTGTAGATATTGATGTGTTCTTTAATATTGAAAAACATTTTTTTTCTCTATCGTCAATAGTTTCGGCAGCGCATGCGATGAAAGAAATTTTATGGTAATTTTTCTTACACCTTGGGTTACATAATTGAAGTTTTAATAAAGATCTCCAATTTTTTGTTGTATTAAAATTGGTAGTCTATGTTATTCAGGAATAATGTAGCATTCTAATGGTGAAAGATTTTTTAAAATCAGTACCCCGGTAACTATTATGTTCTACTACTAATTTTTATGATACTTGCAACATAAAGTTCCGTATCGGTATCTCTATCGCGTCTTCATTAAAAACCCGCAATGAACACGGAACAAGAACGAAAAACGAAAAACCAAATATGGTAAACACAACTAATACTTCGTTACATACAAAAATACAAATCTTTCCTCTTTTCTATTAGTGTAGATTAAGAGTGTGCGCAGCCTCTCGTCTGACGCAGTAAGTATCTACGATTCGGCTGGAGTAGCTAACGTCAACTAGCTTAGTCAGATGTAGAAGTTAAGAGGCTGACACCCATCAAACAACTTCTTGCACGCACATTTCGACATTTGGGAAAATATAAATATATAAATTTGACAGCCTTCACAGCTCAGTTGGTAGTAGCTCTGCCTTCTTTGCGGTAGGCCGTGGGTTCGATCCCCACCGAGAACAAACATTTGTGTGATGAACATTGATGTTTGTTCGCTGTCTGGGTGTTATATAATATTTGATCGAGTGAGCGAAGCGAACGAAGATTCTGTTTCAACTTGGGTGATTTGGCATTTTATGTATGTATGTTTGTATGTATGTATGTATGTATGTATGTATGTATGTTTGTCTGGCCATAACTTTCGAACCGTTGATCCGATCTGTTGATTTATAACTTCAAAAATGTTAAATTGTGCGAGCAAAAACTACGTTAGCAGTAGTCTGAGTCTCTAAACAAGTTTGGTCTTTACTAAGTCAGTTGTGAATTGGGTGGTTTTATAAATCTGGGTGAGTGCCGCACCGTGTGGTGTACAATCATGGAAGTGAGTTGGTTGTAAAACGTGCTTACGCACTTTCATTTTAATTGGAAGCTCCTCCCACTTCCACGCATAGCTTCGTCGCTAGTTAGTATGGACGCAGGCACAGTAGCCTCCTCGCCTGTTGCGTGACTCCGAACTATCACAAACTGATTAGATAACTTTCTAAGATTATGAAGTCGCGAGCTCACGCATGTCTGATACGTTTTATATGGAGCTACTTGTGTCAAGTTGAAAAATATACATATATAAATAAATTGGTTCTTTGATATAAATGTAGGTAAAGCTTCAGAGAAAATATTCTTTAGCATCAGGAAAGCTATTTGGAAACGTTTTCTGTACAATATTCCAGTAAATAAGCCGTCGTATCACCGAGTCCCGCGGGCGCGGGCGGCGACAATGTGCTCTAAAAGAAAACAATTTGCGAGAAACTTGAGCCATCAACTATAGCGAAGACAAACAGCCTCGAAGGAAACTTTGTGAATTATGAATGATCTGTCTATTACCTACCTTTCTAAATTGAAAGTTAATAAGTAATCTTTTAATGTCATCTCAGAGATTTATAACATCTGTAAGTCGGCTAAAGATCATCGGTAAGTTGGTTTTCTGGTAAACTCAAACGTAATTGTACTTATACCTATCTGAATGATTTATTAACGCCACTCGTTCTCATTTGGCACAAACGTTGTTTATTTTCTATGCAGCTGGACATACGGTGGACTACACGGCCTGACAAACAAACAATACATCAGTGTGAATGAATAGACGCTGTTTGACAGACCGGCCCGGCCCCGGCCCCGGCTCCGGCCCGCGCATCCACTGTAAACAATACCATACTGCTTGATACACAGTCTGCGGTATTGTACATTCTTCCATATAAAGTGTGATAGCATCTGTGGCACGCGCAACATTTTCATCAACGCAGTGGCGAGGGTGAGTGGTCAACATCCGATAATTTATTGGTGACCGCGACACTGGACCACAATACTGCCGTATGCAATGCAGTGCGGCCGCAATCATGTGTCTGTGGGGAACTTATCGCCACCTATGCTTGATGTGCTTATTATGCTGTACTTCAATTTAAAGATAATAGGCCATATGAAACTGAAACAACTTCTCGACTTTGTTCCCCAGGCTAGTAGGCGGTAGACATCCCCTCAGATCTTTTAGAACTAAGTACGAACTCTAGATTCTTTGATGACGTCTAAGAGTGGTAGTCAGAGGTACGTCCAACCGTTAGGTACATTTGCCACATACCCACATTTTGCAGTAGTTAGTATTCCATATGTGACAGGTTGCAAGCTCTTCGCAACTGTTAAATACTAACCGACAATTGTGCGTGGAATCACAGATATATCTTAGGGCCACAATGAGAATAGGTGAAGCCTTGACGCTCTGGGCAGTTTATTAGGAACTGAGAAGGATATTGAAGCTAGCAGGTCTGGAACATCAATGATACAGTTCACCAATTTGAATAGAAACATGGTGTCCAGCATTCGTCTTCGATCCGCGACTGCGGACTACTGAACTATGAAGCACTGTTGTACGCTTTCCAGATGCTTCTTGGTAGACATCGCAGAAAGGGCTCCCTGCTACACTGCCATACTCTAAGCCACCACGCACGAGATAATTATATAGCAAAATTTTAGATTTTTGGGATTTGAAATCTTTACAATTACATACGTAAGAGGAAACCCATAAAAATGAATAACAAATGAATCTTGTCCACAGTGCACATGTACCCGAGTACCGACTAGTAGTTAAGGTACCTGGTCACGACAGTTCAGTACCGAAGCTCATGCTCTCTCATGGTTTATGCATCGCTCCATTTGCAGGCGGATGGTTGCCGCTAAGATCCAGATAAGATACCGGCAAGGTAATTGTGAGAAACAGGTCAGTGGGTCGCGCTGCCACATGCCACATGCCTCCTGACTAACGAGTACCTGCTTGTCGATTGTCGTGGAGCGTGAACGCAGGCGCTTTTGATTTCAAATTGGCGAGAACTTTGGCATTACTAGGACTGTAACTATATCTCCAGTCTCTCCTAGTTCGTGGTGCTTGTCGGGTACTTTATTAAAGCACGCTTGCCAACGCTATCGACCTCCCTACTATGTATAGGTACTTTACAGTTTCAACAATGACAGATCAAATTCAGTTTTCAAATTAATTCACTATGTTTCCTCTGAAAATATGGAGAGAGCTATGCTGGGAGTTTAATTACTTGATATCAGAAATGAGGAAATCAGTAGGAGAACCGAAGTAGGTAACTGACGTAGCTCGCAGAATTAGCAAGTTGAAATGGCAATGGGCAGATCGTATAGCTCGAAAAGCTCACTACCGCGGGGGTGTAAATCTAATTCTGGAATGGCGACCACGAACAGGAAAACGAAGCGTGGGACCAGCAGTGGACCTCAGGCTGATGATGATCATGACTCCTCTGAAAATTTAGAACATTCATCGCCAAAAAATAAACGATCGGAAAACCAATCAAATAGGTATGTATAAATAAATTAAGTATTGGTTTTTCATCGAAATTATTTATGCACGGTGGCGTTTTTTTTATACAATTATCTGATGGAACAAGCAGATGGCCCTCCTGATATTAAGTGGTAACCATCACCTATAACAAAGCATTGTAAGTCACGCACGATAGGAACGTGCCCTGCGATGCACTGCCCTGCGTCCATCAACTAAAGGCATACATATGTTAAGCCCCATGTGCCTGTAATTACATCGGCGATCACACTCTTCAAACCGAAACACAGCAACGCTGCTTGGCGGCAGAACAAGGCGTGGTGGTAGTACTTCCCCGGACGAGCCCTTCACAAAGAGCGCTACTATGCTCTCTCTCTCTCTAAGAGCACTTACTCTTATAAACGCATTTATACACGAGGTCCAACATGTCCATATTTCATGACAAAATTTATGTTATCTGTAATTGTTTAATTATATTTTTAAGTTTAAAATTAAGATAGTAAGCATTTTGGTCTGCACACTGTAAGCCTACTATCATTTATGTAATAAATAAATAAATAAAACCACTCTAGAATAGTGGCGGTGGCAATATCGTTGGTAGTGGCGGCGGCGTATGGCGCTCTCCGATAAAATCAATTCGATAAAATCAACTCAACTCTCTTCAAACAATGGAAACACGGCTATGCATTGGATTTCATTTGATCGACATAAGTACCTAATTTGTGGCAGCAGTTAACAATATAAACAGTTAATAAACATTAAAATTAGTTGTCGTTGTATTCACATGGAGGCATGAGGGTGAGTGGCTTCACTCAAGGGGTTAGAGGCGGGAGAGGCGGGAGAGGCGGGGGGAGCTGCAAGAGAACTCGGCTAATTTCCGAGCGATCCGACTCGCATTTGTCATTGTTCGAGGAGTCAGGGAACATTCGATGTGAAAATTTAAATCGTTTTTGTTAACAACGTATATTATATAAAAAAAGAGCACTAAGCGTTGCTGGCTAGCAATTATTCAATGCGATTGAATACGAATATATAGAGTTACTCGCAGCAATACAGGGCAGCAATAATAGTAGGAGAGCTCACGTCCTGCCTCGCACCATGCAGGCACGACTGCGAATGATGTGTGACCTCAGTTTAGATTAGAATAATAAGGTGCCTCTGCCTAGGTAGGTTTGCTCGTTAGAGGTGATAGAGCTGTTGCAGACTCCTTGCTGATTCAGAACAACGTAGTGGAATCTACCGGAAAAACCTCGCTAGATGAACTGGCAAGAAACTTATAACTTGGTTCCTAGCGGTTTTTTTGTATGAGCCTCCTTACATAATTATGGTACTTAATCAATAACTTCCTAGCGAAAATAGGTAGGTAATGGTAATACAGATGTCAGAGTTTTTAATTAGTGATCTTCCATACTTGAACTTAATGCAATAATTTATGTATACAATTTAAAATTAAAAATGTCATGGGTTAAAAATATCAAAAAGAGATTAAAAACAATTAGAATATCACAAATTTTGAATAGAATAAGATTAACAAATTCATAAACAATATGAAATTAAAAAAAAACATTATCCACACTATAATACATTTTTTCGTTAAGCATTTTCATTACATTTTTTCTATTTCATTTCTATAGAAGGTGAGGCCAATATTTAAGGTTTATAACGAGATACTACTTAGTTTCTGAAAATAAAAAAGTTTTCGAAGTAAAGATGATAGTTCGAAACCCTCTCAAAATCCTGTGGTGTTGCACAAGTTTTTGGAAACATTCCAAGGCAAAGCCTGCTAACGGATGTGTTCTGAAGGCAGCGTCGCACCACAGAGGGATTAACAGCTAGTTGCTGCTGCGGCGCGGTGCTGTGTGAGGTCGTGTCGCAGATCTCGCCGGTATGGATATGGATGTCAGTACCCCGAGTCAAGAGTTCTGTTTTAGTTTTCGGTATCGTCGGGCCGCTTTTGTATGGAGTCTCGTGAGTTCTCAGCACGCATGATAGAGCCGCTCAGAAAACGAAAAACCACAGACTTGGGGTACAGGTAGCTAGGTGGATAAGTCAACTCTCTCACTTACTCATTCAGCAGAGGCATTCCTTGAGGGGTGTTAGGTGCTCAGAATGACAACATTTTTTGAAAATATGATTACCAAGTGGAAATGACTTCACGCATACGAAGTTTCGCTCATTTTATATTAGTAAGTATAATTATGTATTTATATTTGTAGCTTTTTATCTATCAATTATTTATATCAGCTTGTGTTAGGTATAATTATGTAAGGAGGTAGCTTATTTCGTATTCTTAAAATAACTGTTTATTTTTAAGATGGCACGCCAACATCATTAATTTACCTTTAGAGTTGTTTGGTACAAAACGCTCATAGAATTATCTTATTTTTTTTTAATTATATTTTTTTATAATTGTGCTTTAGAGTGTTCAATAAATAAGTTGTAAGTTTAGCAAGCGAAACGAAAAGTCACTTTGTTCGACAACATTTATTCTGGGAATTTTCAAAGCTATTCATTCAAAAGCAACGTCATAATACATTTCCGAGAAAGAGTCACCACCGTGAAGTAATAGTAGATTGTTTACCAAGGGAGCAAACAACTATTTTAATGGTGAGAGTGTTTCTTTGAATCCAGAGCGGAGCGAAGAATTTTAGAGTAAAATCCTGAGCATAGCGAGAGCTTCTACCCTTGCTACTCGAGCTCTACTTTCGCTCCCTGTTTACGAAGAGCAAATTATTAGCTCTTTGCGAATAGATGTAATAAAAATATTATCTTAATCTATTCACATTTCCAAATACCAATAAATATACCGGAAATGTATCATATTGTTGTCAATAAGTAGTTATCGTATAATCGTACTTTGCGATTTGTTAGCTGGTGTTTCGGGTCAATTATGGTCTGACCTACGCCCTGGCCCTATAAGTGCAGTTACACATTGCGATTTCTTGCAGCGATCCAGCCGTTATGCAGTAGCGATAGTGTCGCTTACCGTCTACTCTTAAATATATGCACGACGCCGACGTTTAGCTGCTGAGTGCTCTCTGTATGTATAACTTTCATATAAACTAGTAGTTCGCCTCGAACTGCGATCTCGTGACGTGACCCGACGAACGAATCAAAACTTTGAGTAGTTAGTAGTCAGAGGCAAGTCCAAACATCTTTGGCCTTTTTTCTGACTACCACCTACTAACTAGGTATGGTAACCAAGTTTCAACTCTATTGGCCTATTTATTGAAGTGTTCCGTTGCACAGTCCTTGGCTCCATCATCAGACCAGGTCACTATCACCATTTTATGAGAACTGAGTAACTTCTTAATTTATTTCAAGAAAAAAAATAAGAAAAAGCAAAGGAATTGGGCGATCAGTAGAAAAACCTTGATATCAACGAAATTCCTAGAGATGGGAGCTCTTGGATCGTTGGTAATCTTAATTAAACTTTTTTTTTGTATCTCAAAAACCAAGCGGACTAGAAAAAAAGTAAAAAATGTTTTGGAATTTCCAAACAAAGCCCTTTCATATGACATGTAACTTGATTTTTTATGTATCTTTTTTTATTTTTGCCTCCTTAAGAAACCCCATATATTAATAACCCTTTATCTGATTTTACTCATATACTTACCAGTAAATTTCTCAAGTACAAGCTATCGACTTATCAAATTTCATGCAGATCGGATCAACGGTTCGAAAGTTGTGGCCAGACAAACATACATACATACATAAAATGCCAAATCGCCCAAGTTGAAACTAAGATCTTCGTTCGCTTCGCTCACTTCATCAATAACGCAACGGCATCGAAATATAAACGTCTATCATTGCAATCGCTAGTGGCTTAATACAGTCGCGAACTTCACAAACACGCGTTTTTATTGGTGCAGAATGTGGCAATGAGTAACCGTGCTTGAGCGTTTCCATGAAATAGAATGCGAAGGAGCGGAGACGCGCAGCCTGCGGACGGGCCTCGCTCCGGCGCTCTTCATTACTTATTGACGACGTTTGTGCGCGCCGCGAGATCAGCCGAGACACAGCCCCGGGCGTGCTACCCGCGTACTTCAAGGAACGCAACGTTCTTTTAGAAAGCTCATGAATAAGTGCTGCTTCATTGAGAGGAGGAAAATCTCCAGATTTGCGATAACCTTGGTTGTATTGTGAGGGGAATTAAATTATCTTAGACAACGTTAAAACTTTTTTGTATATACAAAAAGCGAGATCGACCAAAACAGGCATCAGTGTCAAAATAATTAAATTTATTCGTTTTTCAGATATTTCGCGTATAAATAGAACTTAACGTATTATATTTTGTACTTCGTATTACTTGACGAAGATTATTCTATTTTAGTTTGAATCTTCCTTAACAAAATAATCTGAGTTCTAACGAACTACTCGTAGAAACCAACTTGTCTTACAGACTTTAACAGAAGGAAGAAAAAAGTTAAACTTTTATGTTTCATTCCGTAGTTTTTCTAATTAGTTTAAAAGGGAAAGAATCCTCTAAGTAACGTACAAAAAGGCGACTGTATCTGTAACAAGGGTATGTTATGTTGGTACTAGGTAATATAATGTTACTTACAAGGATTTTATTTGGGTAAAATAGTCAAGAAAATTTGTGGGACCCTTTTCCATTGCGGAACCAGGATTTCGAGATAGGTTTGTTACTTGCGAATGGTTTCGACCCAAACATTTTCTTCTGTTTATGTAGGTTTATTTATGTGTTCTTGAAAATACCTGAAATAAGTACATTTACTCAAAAGAAACTGAGTATGGTTTTAGACTTATTGTTAGTTATCTGTCTCTTGATAAATTAGTCGCTGAGGTGCTGCTGCTGCTATGATTGTCTTGCTGTAGGTCTTTTACTGGTAATTTTATACACTTCGTCACGTTCCTGTACGCGGCATCTCGTTCGTCCATCCATTTGCGCCGATTCCTTTATTCCCACGCGTCGTGTGACGCAAAGTCAACAACAGAAGCTGCTCCAAATGCAACCGACTCTTCCGACTAACGCAAACTAGCTGAACAAGTTAGCTACTACAACTTTACTGAGAACTGGTTTTAGCGAACTTGCATTACCATACTACTACCACTTGGTTACCATACCAAGTAAGTAAGGGGTATTCAGAGGCCAAATTTTGTGTTTGGTAATACTAGAGCGGAAATCGCGAGACAGGGCTGCCATTTGTACGATTTAAATCGTATTTGTACGATTTTTTGCATGTTCTGTACGATTACGATCGAAACATCGAAATCGTACAGAAAACGTACGATTTCTTTACATACAATTTTAGATTTCTATACATGAAAGAAAACGTCCGACCGTAAACAATACGGTTGGTATCCGACTAACATTGCGTTAATATTCCTTATAGTTGATGATTATCTTATTATAGAATGACGACAAATCCTTTGCGCGCGGTCTAGTTGTACGGAGCGGAGAAACCCGGTTCTACTTGTTATTTTCTACTAAATCGTGCAGGATCTTGTGAAAACTGATGCGCTTCTGTAATTAATTTAATAAAAATGAGCGACGAAAGTGTTATTGACCGTTCTCGTACTCCTAAAAATAAATTAGTGCAAAGAGGTGTACTTTATTATTAAATGTTTAAATATATCGATGATTGATTCTTGTAGGTACGATTTTTTATTTCAAACTTTCTTATGGCGTACGACTTTTTATAAGCTGTGGTACGATTGCGGCATATTTTCACCTGGCAGCCCTGTCGCGAGATCTCTAGTTATTGCGTTATTCGACCGAAGCGATAGCTAGGCTAAGGAGACGGATTAACCTACAAAGTGCTACGAATGTCTACGAGCCTCTACGAGTCGCTACGCCGCTACGCTGGGCCGCGATGCCTGAACTCGATTACCGCCCTTCAAATATTAAAGCAAACGACTATGAGCGCGCCGGAAGATTCTTTTAAATTTATGGCTCAAATTGGAAGGGAATACTTAATTTGGGAATTCATGTGAGGACGTGCCGAGGCCTCTCTGATCAATTTATGTTTATTACTTAAGTGCGTGATGTTCGATACGAGTAGGTATATCAAAGCAATGTTCAATGAAAATTTTATCAGAGAAACACTTATGATAGACTTATAGCTAATTAAGTAAGTCATCAGCCATTCAGGTAAGCGATAGCTCCACACTCACAGAAAACATTAAATATTGCGTTCGTTGAAGCGGCTTCAACTATTTCATAGCTAATATAATTTCGAAATGCATGTAAACTCGAACCACCCTGTATTACAAGTCGTTTCTTTTTACAACTTGATTGTACGACGATAATCTCTTCCTCACTTTATACTGATATCAAACTGACGCCTTTATTGCAATTCCTGTTAAATTTGACTGAGTGAAATTGAAATTTTATCGAATAACGATTGAAGATACGAGTAAGGAACTCGTCTTATCGAAAGTAGGTACAAAGCAAACGGCAGCAACTATTACATATTTTTTTTTAATAACTATTATTTAGTATCGCATCTGATAGATTAAACGGAAGTCATTACAAAAGTTATGGCATAATTGTAAGATTATGAAGTTTAACTATCTTATTACATAAACTCGACCCGACTCTCGACTACAAAAAAGATAACTTTTTGGACGCCTTCTAAGACAAATAAAAATAAAAATATGTTTATTGATCGAGTGAGCGAAGCGAACGAAGTTCTTAGTTTCAACTTGGGCGATTTGGCATTTTATGTATGTATGTATGTTTGTCTGGCCATAATTTTCGAACCGCTGAAGCTATCAACTTATCAAATTTCATGCAGATCCGCTGCATGAAATTTGATAAGTCGATAGCTTGTACTTGAGAAATTTACTGTTAAGTATATGAAAAAAATCGGATAAAGGGAGCAAAAATAAAAAAAGTTACATTAAAAAACAAATTATATGTCATGTGAAAGGGCTTTGTTTGGACATTCCAAAACAATTTTTAACAATTTAACAATTTTTTTTTTCCAAAAAAAACGCTCGGTTTTTGAGATACAACAAGAAAGTTAAATTAAGAAAACCAGGATCCAAGAGCTCCTATCTCTAAGAGTTTCGTTGACATCAAGATTTTTCTACTGGTCAGGAAGTTCCTTCGCTTTTTCTTATTTGTTTTCTTGAAATAAATTAAGAAGTACTCAGTTCTCATAAAATGGTGACAACGACCAGGTCTGATGATGGAGCCAAGGTCTGTTCAACGGAACTCTGCAATAAATAGGCCAATAGAGTTGAAACTTGGTAACCATACCAAGTTAGCAGGCGGTAGTCAGAAAAAAGTCCAAACATAATGTTTGGACTTGCCTCTGACTATCACCTGCTCAAAGTTTTGGTACGTTCGTTGGATCACATCACGAGATCTCAGTTCGGGGCAAACCACTAGTTTATAGAGTTCGTGGTATTCACAACTCAAGTTTTACCCACATTGATATATTCCACTAGACTGTCTTTTCGGAACTCATTCCAAAAAAACATTTTTAGTAGCATAGCCAATAACTAATTCTATTTTCTCTAGGTTTGATTTTGTATTTTTTATGTTTGTTTTTGATATCTTGTTTAACTATACAAGGTGTTCCATAAGTTGTGTATATAAACTTCAGGGGGCTAAAGTACCCATCAATATGAACAACTTTTTCTAAGGAACCAACACTGTGAACGCGAAAAAAAAAACAGCTGTTTCATACAAAAGTTCAATACCTACCTGGCTAAAATGTATGAAACAGCTGTTTTTTTTTTCGCGTTCACAGTGTTGGTTCCTTAGAAAAAGTTGTTCATATTGATGGGTACTTTAGCCCCCTGAAGTTTATATACACAACTTATGGAACACCTTGTATATGTATATTTTTTTTGCAATTTGTTTACTTTAATTTATTTTTTCAGTCAGTCAGTCAGTCTGATTGATGCACATGAACATGCTCTTTATGTATAATTTAATTATTTACATGCTTACATGCTCTTTTTATTGAAAATTCTAAAAAGTCCACAGACCTCGTTCTCACGTCCGGTTAGAGCTACCCGAAGGACCGACGACATCTTAAGGATCACGGGAAGTCATCAGATGGAGAGGGCTCAGAATCATGCTTCCTGGTAACGTATAGGGAAGGCCTACGTCCAGCAGTGGACTTTTTCAGGCTGATGATTTTATTGAAAAGACCAACAAAAAATATAAAACAAAGTTTCATAAACATTTGTGTAAAACTCTCTCGGTCTCTCTGACTATTTGTCAGAAAAAGTAAGACGAACTTTATTAGGATGGCCATTTTTTTTGTTTTTTATACAACCAGCTAATGGAACAAGCAGATGACCCACCTGATGTTAAGTGGTAACCTTCACCTATAACAAAGCATTACCTCGAAGTCACGCACGATAGGAACGTGCCCTACGATGCACTGCCCTGCGTCCATCAACGTGAGGTATACAGATATTAAGCCTCATGTGCCGGTAATTACACCGGCAACCACACTCTTCAAACCGAAACACAGCAACGCTGCTTGGCGGCAGAAAAAGGCGTGGTGGTAGTTCTTCCCCGGACGAGTCACACACAAAGAGCTCTACTACTCTTTACAAAACTCTTTCATTCTGTGAATGTGATAATATAATAGGTAGTATTATGTACCTTAGAGTATTTCTTAGTTCTTGTCAAAGATTATTAGAAAAAAATACATTTATAAGTAGTTATTTCATCATAGTTATCTACTCCCTATACAAACAGTTTTGCTCAACTTTCTTTTATTAGCAAATTAAATAGTTAAGTTTACTTTACTTTAAAAGGGGTGCGCTAAATAATGGTGCCAATCGACCTGGCGAAGTGTCAGAGAATAAAATGCGGAGACAAGTTCGCGACGAAACCGAATCCGATCAACAGGTGGCGCTCGTCATTCGTCACGCAAACGACGCGCTAATGAGCGGAGACGCACCGCCGCGCCGCGCCGCCGCCGCGTCCGTCGCGTGCCAGCGCCGCGCCGGCTCGCTCCACTCATTACAATGCTTTGAAGCTTTTTATTTACTCCATACGTACTCATTCAATTCTTTCAGATGATTCACCTCACCGCACTGCGACAGATAAAACCCGACGGTAAAGTTAAGATTAGCATGAAGCTGCAAACAAGTTAGCTTTCTTGCATCGCAAAGCGAAATCCAGATTGAGAAGTTTTATACTAGGTCAGTGTTCTGCGGCTGAGGCTCTCCGACGTACTCACGAGATACATATTCATTACTAATAGTCCTCACTTAGACTCGGACTGTGGACGACGAAGTTTGTGGTTAGGGACACTTTATTTCCATTCACGAACTTTGCACAACCTTTGTACTGAAAAACTGAATAGGTCTCGGCCGGGGTGCGGCGCGGGTGGTTCTGCTACTCTGTCTATCAGGTTCATTGCTTTTTCAGCATATAAGCTCACGTTATTCCGAGTTAAGTTGTCGATTTACCATATAAAATTGCGTTCAAAAATTCCTCATTAATTCCATCCTAGAGGTAAAGAAAGGAGAATAGAAAGGAGTATAACTTATTAGACGCTATAAACATTAATATCATCAAAATTATATCTTACCTGTTCATTGTATGAGGCCTATCATGTCGACATTTTAGTAGGTACAAGTTAGTAAAAATCACTCACTGCCCACATAATAATATATGTAGCTATAGGAGGGAATATACAGCACGTCTGGTTTGCGAATCGTTCGAGCAAGGAGTCCTAAGCTTCACGCTCGATTGTGGAGAGCTCGCCTTTGCAATTCCACGTTTTACGTCTAAATAAACGGGACGTGCTTGGACAGACTTGAATATTGCATCGAGCTCAGCGCCGTGCCTACCGACTGTTGTGTCATCTGTGGCGCACGAGGCCCGGGAGACGTCAATGACAGCGGTATCGGAAATGGCCGAGTCAAATTGTGTTTGTGCGGTCATTTCATGAAAAATCAAGTGCATTACACCCCAAGGGTCGCGCTCGCGTCACACACAGCAGTATCAGATTACCCTCTCATCTACTCGTGGAGCACACGCAATAAACGTGATTCTTGAATTGATCTATTCAGGCCGTTGTACACAACTTTCTGTACTGCTTATTGGTGGTCCAGATTGTTCCTGATATTGGAGTCAATTCTTTTCGAAATTCAACAACAGAGAGATTAGTAGCAAAAAGTTATCTTTATAATGATGCTGAAAGGCAAGTTTATTTATATTAACCGCAATCTTCTTCTGTATAGCGTCCTGCTACATCAAAACAAACGGACGGTATTCTGGTAAGCCACCAGTCATAATTTAATATTTAATAAAACTTGTTATTTCTTTTTTGCATTATATTTTGCGATTGTAAAGCAAGGTCCCACGGCGCTAGAGCCCTCTCCTCCGGCCTCAACTCTACCACACTCTACATCGCCAGCGCTTATCTCCCGAATTAACTGTAAATCTTAAATAAAAACTTCAGAACTTCGCTAGTTAGTGTGAAATTGAATTGAAAGTCCCGAGTTCGGAGTGGGCGTCGCGCCGGGTGCCGCCAACTTGACATGTTTCACAGATTCCTTTGAAATATTTACTAAGAAGAGCTACGAGCTCAGCGAACGGACTGCGATTATCTTGCTAGCTGTAAAGACACCTGCTGAAACAAAGTTGTTCTGTAAATAGTAGTCGTCGTTTTGCATAGCACTCGTATTTATTAGCATCTAGTTTACTTCAATTTTGTTTGTGCGCTCCATTCGTGATATTGTTTAAAAAAATATATACAGTAAGCATCAGACAATGATGACTTTTACAAAATTTCTAATTTATTGAACATTGATTCCAACCGCAGTTTTTCGTCTTTATAATACTGCTTTTAGGTTTGAGTTATCGTTTTCCCGGAAGTTGGGAAACTTTACATTCCGCAGAGCTCGTCTCTTGTGGACTTCCGGCACTTCATAACTTGAACCAGCATCAGGTGAATGTTCAAACGACCTATGAGGTTCAACTTCCTTAGAAGTAAGTACATAGATTGTTAACTTTCGAAACTGGCGACATAAGGTTGTCTAGGGCAATTAAAGGTAGATAAAGACTTATAGAGGATTACAAAAAAACCCATAACCCCTTTTCATAAACCTTATTCATAAATCCTTTTTAAAACGTTGACTAAAAACGTGGATTGTGGTGGAGTCGGGTTTATCAAACCAAGCCAGATTGCATGATTAGGTATGCGAATATTCTTAAATTGGGAGCTCAGCTTATAATCTATTAGGCGATTACCGGCAACCCTATACCCTATTATAGTCTGTAGTGCGTAAGAATCGAATTAATGCGTGAAACCGGCTGGAAGTCGCCAGTTATCGGCTTGAATGATAGATACGATCGCAGAAGGGGGGGATCAGTTTAATTTAGGTAACTCTAACCTGAAATCAACTTTCTAAAGTCGATTATGTCACTACGACTGAGTAACAAAAATAAAAGTGATTGACATGATCGAGTAATTTTTGTTGAAGAGCATGCCAAACATCCTATTCTAGGTTCAAATATCGCAATATTTTGCTAGAACAGCGTCGCAAGGTCATGGCTTCATCTAATGGTGTTTGCCGTAGTCCCTGGGAGCGGCTCTCGACTCCTCCGAGAGCCGCTGAGGGCTGTCGGAGGGCCCTCGAGAAGGACGCCAGAATAGAACACAATGACCACATTTGAACATTGATTTTCTAGGCAACAATTCACGAAACAGGTGGCGTTATTGCTGTGGGGTAGTCAATAATCTAAAAACAAGCAGATGCGACAGCACTAATAGTTACTTGTTGAATAAATAAATCTTACCGCTATCGCTATTGCTGTTTGACGTGCTAGTCGATTGTCAAAACGCTTTATTTTCAGTAGTTAAATTTTTGGGCAGAGGATCAGTCGATAATCGATACCCTACTATCAGAAAGTTCGTTATTCGAATAAGCAACGACTTACCTATTATACTAGCACCAAATTCTGTCACAACGGGTTTTTTTTTTAAATTGATCCGCGGCCCGCTGTTACATGGGTTTACTACTCCTTTGTTCGGTGTAGGACAGATTCAAAATTCGGCAGATTCGCTACTGGACAGATCGTGAATTGGGCAAATTCTTGGATTCAACAGATTATCTATACGGCAGAAAATGAACTGAATCCCCGCCTCGTCGACATGAGTGCAGACAATCTGTAATACAAAGTAACTGTATAGATACTTAGGCTCTAGCAAAACTGCATAAATACTTGTCTTCTAACAAGTGTAGTAAATAGGTAAGTGCAATGTGACAGTTGATGTCAGCGCAGACGCACGGCAGCTTCCGCCGCCCGCGGCCGGCAGCGGGCGCGGCCTCCACTGCTGCGGCGACGTGCCGCGGCGTGCGGTGGCGCATCCCACTACCGAGCGCTATTGCCTGCGCTATTCGTTATTGGTAAAGTTTGACAGCTCCCGAAACAGTACTGAAGTTTGAATACACCAGTACACCACCAGAAATACGTAAGCTATTCAGAAAGTTCGAATTATTGAGATGTTTCCACGAGATTAAGACAAGTCTCAACAATGTGATATGATAATTAATTGTTAAGGTGAAGACAAGAGCTAATGTTCCCACTTTCGGCTCTTGTCTTCGCCTTAACAATTAATTTTATCCCATAGCATTACATCGGTCTTAAAAAGTTATATTGATGCTGTGTGTGCGGTGCTTGTATCGGCTGCCGCAGAATGTTCCCGACCACCAGAATTATCTCCGCTAGAACCTGCTGTCCATGTACGAGTTATTCGAACAAAGGAATTATTCGAATTGCGATTTTATTTACATATTTTATTATTTAATTTGACAATCTTATATATATCGCCAGTTTTGTAATATAATAAAGCAAGTAGAATCTTTTGGGTCGTTTGAACATTCACCTGATGCTGGTTCAAGTGTATTCGAAGTGCCGGAGTCCACAAGAGACGAGCTCTGCGGAATGTAAAGTTTCCCAACTTCCGAGAAGGAATACTTCCGTCCGGAATGAAGTTAAAACGGGGATGTAGTTAGAGTGTGGTGTAGAGTTTCTTTACCGCAGAGTTGCAGCTGCCTTCGCTTGGTAGTTGAGCTTGAAATTGTAAGTACATTGATTTTGCTGACCCAAGTTTCTTCGTCCGGTGCGGTGTAACAAATATGTCCCGCCGGCTGCCAGTACTCAACTTCTATACACCCTCAGACAAAATAAAAAGTAAAGACGGAACTCTGTGAACAGCAAAGTGAGGCCGGCCAAACTATGCCTTGACGTGTACATACACAATTACACACACATACGTACAACGTAACTACGCCTTACCTTGTCAGTCTCGCTATCGCGGCTCGTGGGGAGCTACGTTTTGAGAAATTATAAATTTACCAGTAAAAATGCCGTATTGTGTTGTGAAAGGGTGTAAGAATCAATCTTCAAAATATAAAAAAGCGGGATTGAATCACATTTCACACGTAAGTAATTTGGAAACCAATAATTTTCAATAAATCAAAATAAAAGTTTGAGGTTATTGCTTGGAACACAAGTGTTGCCAGTATGAAGTGTTTTTGTTTACCGTATTATTTGGTAATTATGTGATACGCAACGTACGTTACTCGTTTCTTATGATGATTATCAGTATATTTTAAACCCGTCGAGTGCTTAGAGAATACACGGGTGTTCGCGGGCCCCACGTGTCCGGCGAACACCCGGATGTACACAAGATTTCGAGCCCATTGGTTGCTCACTTCTACGAGGTCAAATTACCTTAACGCCCATTGGCTGCACTCATTGAGAAGCTAGGTTCAATACAGAACGAAATACAGACAATACCGAGACCAGAAATTCATACTCACCGAACGAAATTGTCAAACATCACGTTGATGGCTGGTCTGTCGGTCATCTTGACCCACGGCAACGCGATATCTTCCCCGTTTGTGAACTGATTTTTACGATTATGATTTCTTAAAATAGGTTCATCATCATCATCAGCCCAAAGAAGTCCACTGCTGGACATAGGCCTCCCCTATACATTTCCAGGAAGAACGATTCCGTGCCCTCTCCATCCACCGACTACCCGCGATCCTAACAATGTCGTCAGTCCATCGGGTGGGAGGGCGTCCCAGGCTTCGTTTTCCTGTTCGTGGTCGCCATTCGAGAACCTTTATTCCCCATCGGTTATCAGTCCTTCGAGCTATATGACCTGCCCATTGCCACTTCAACCAGTAAAAACCAGTAAAATAGGTTACATCCGTAAAATTGTGAAAATTTTAGATTATAATCTATCTCGCAAGATTGTAATCTGTCAAAAAATTATAAACTCGTAGATTTCGTATGTCCGTTAGGTAAGGCAAACACAACCTAACCGATCCCATAATCAGTTATGTTGTGTTAGATTATATCATGATAGACGTTTTATTTAGTAATGTTATTTATGTAATTTTGGGGTAATTTGAATTGTCATGGCAACACCGGCCTTCGCACACATGTTTAGTAAACTGGCCTCACTTTTCTGTTCGTAGTGCTCCGTCTTTACTTTTTTATTTTGTCTGAGTATACACCATGTAAAATTAGACGCTCGGTCATAGAACCGAATACTAAACTGGTTTATATCAGCCAACTAAAAGTACTTCACTAAATGAATTGCTAATTTGACCTCGAATATTGCAAACTAAGAGCACTGTCAGCTATTTTTACATTCAGCGTTTTGTCGCGGTTAAATAAATGAGTTGAGCGAAGATTGTCTGAATTGCATTTCTTAAAACAGGGTCGTTTGACGGAGGCGTATAATGAAGTTTCGAGTAACTTTTGATTCGATAAAGGGAACGAGGCGTCGGTGTCGGCGTCGGCGTCGTCAGCGCGAGCCGAGGCGGTGCGATCCGCGGGATTTATGACGATAACTTATAGTATGCTGACCGCGACGCTGACGTCACATTCCGATGGATCTGCCAGCGCAACGTCATAACGTGTCACCCTCATATGATAAAGTGTTGTAAAGATTTATGTTATATCGAAGAACCATCAGTCGACTAGGGTCAAGCCCGCAAATGACGTCATCTGTGAGAAACGCGAGTCTATATGGCAAAGTAATCGAGCACCACTTTGCTACGGGACGAGGGTAGCGTCGTACTCGTATCACACATGGCTCATAGGTTACCTTTTAAAGAAATAGATATAACAAATGATGTAGTCGGAAAGTGTTATGTGCAAAGTTGACTGTTTCATCGAAGACTCCAGGCGTGTTACAAAGGCAGAGCATAGAGGCAGAGCACTGGGAAGCATAACACTAAATAATGGAGGCG
Organism: Chloroclysta siterata; assembly: GCA_932294275.1. NCBI lineage: Eukaryota > Metazoa > Arthropoda > Insecta > Lepidoptera > Geometridae > Chloroclysta > Chloroclysta siterata. The sequence continues at coordinate 16,355,730 of OW028588.1, forward strand.
GCCGAGCACGAGCGGGTTCAATTGAAATTCCCGCGGCATGATCACGTTATCCGCGATTTTTCATCGCGCAGCGAATTTTATAATCGAATCAGTGCCCTCATTCGAGAACACACGATTCGGCTTACCGAACTTTGCGAAAAATTTGGAACCTGTTTTACCTGGTATTTTAAAGTCTGACTTTCTACGCTTATGTCTTCATTTCGACCTTATGTCTTCATGAAACTTACAGTTCAGAATATTGAGAAGACAATATTGTGAACTTCTTTAGATTGTTGATAATGAAGATGACCAACCAAGCGTGGAGCCCAAACAACGGTTCTGTGGGTCAGTGTTAAAGTTAAATCGGGGGTCAGGTTGATATATAGAGCGAGTCCGAGGGCGGAGGGGGGCGCTGACCCGCGCGGTACCTTGTTGGGTGGATATAGATGTAGACCCACACTTGCTTTACTTACTCATTACGGTTGGCACGGCTGCCGCTACAGAGAGCCAACAATAATCATGGTATTTAATTTTTAGTAAGTTTGTTAATTTTTAGATTACGGAAAAATAGAGCAAGATACGGGAAATAGCTTCACAAATTTGACCCCCGGGACGGTAGACATCCCCTGAGATCGATTAGTACCAAACGCCAACTTAAGATTATTTAAGAATGTCTTATAGGGTTGGTCGGAGGTAGGCCTAAATATAACATTTGACATTTCGAGGTACCCATAAAAATAGACTGTAAAATTTAAGTGAAAAAAATAATCCACCGCCACTGTATACTCGGCGTTTTCGCCAATAGGTTTGAGTGCATATATATTTATCATTCATCAATAATGCATATTTTGACTAATAATAATAATATCAAGTATGACATTTCTAAATAATTGTAATTTATGTAATAATGTAATTTGTAATGTACCTATAGATATTTAATTTAAATTTTATTTTTATTTGTGTGTTATTTTAATGAATTGTTATTGTAGGTATTAAGTTGGATTTTATGTAATGTACCTACTATATGGACCCGTGTAGTCTGAAATAAAGAGATTATTATTATTTATTATTACTGTGTCAAATGTAGTATGTGACAATATGTAGTAATAGGCCCATTTGTGACAAATCTTTTATGTTTCGAGGCTGCTTAAAATAGTGGTAACCAGTCTCAAATTATGTTTTCAAAGTGATCCTTGATATTTTATTGAATAAATACCTTTTGACTTTGACTTCGACTTTGTTCAACTAAAATGATTTACTACGACTAAACGTGTCCAATTAAAGTATAACATGTACTATGAGAGACGAAAAAAAAAGAAGTTTGATCAAAAAACGGATTTATCGGTTTTTGTTCCGTCGCTCCTGAGTTGTAGCAGCAGGAATGTACGCGCGATTATCAGGCACTAATGTTATTACGAGTTTAAAGGTAAGTACCTGATATATCAATAAATTACTTTAGTCTGTGAAAATTGACATTACATAGTAATCCGGAACCTGCAGAAACCCAGAACATTTTCAAAGTTATAGAATCGTTTTAGATTAGTTAGGTATGCACTGTGCTTCTATTCAGAATAAGTAGGTATGTATCCGAGTTGTTAGAATTGTTTTCAGGGCTAACCTTGAGCTGAGACCCAAGGCTAGAATTACAATTTGCGGTAAAATAATGTTTTGAAAAGGATCAATATAACTCACTCCAATGTTCTAAACGCCACTAAAATAGACTTTGCAGGAATAATTTTGGTACGCAAATTCTTAAGAAATTAACAAGAATAAATTAAAAAACAAGATTGTTACAAGTTATGGCTAAAAGGATACGTTAGTGTCCATGAGTTGTATCTTTTTATTTTTTATAAAAAGATACAATTCACACTAGAACACTAGAGAGTTATTCGCTGGGCGGGATTACAGTCCGGTGGCACAAGCCTCGTCGTGGGATCAAGTCGCACTCGAATAATAACTTGTGGGATATTATAAAAATCTTTGCAAATGCATTTTGTTTTATTTTCGTGTAGTAATAAGTGTTTTGTACCTATTGAACCAGTTTACAACTTTAGAGATTGCATTGTGTCGTCATGATTAGTTTCAATTCGATTCAACTTAAATTAAATTATAAATATATTAAATAGTAAAATTAAGTTAACATTTTCGGTGTTAACAGTCTTGCCGATTTTTAAAAACCTTTAGATTAAGCTCTCTTCTCTAAATGTAGTTTAGGATTATTTGCACACAATGTCAAAAAAACATGAAGCACCACCTTCACACAATATTGAATAATATTGGTAAACGAGCGCATTATGTAGGCCAAGTACCTACCTGCCTGCTTACCTGCTTATTAGCTCGTGAACTATGTATGTGTAATAAATAGCTCGCAAACCATAACTCACTAGCTTGTTAGTTGGTAGCGTCTCGTGACGGTGTTCTCGATCGCTATTCTATGCTTTTAATTATAAAGAGAAGCACACATAGACACTGATTGTATTATAATTATAGAGGTAATATCTGTTCATTATCTCATCGCCGAGCTACATGATTCTGTTTCAGCGAACTTTAGTTTCACCCTACTTCTTAGCGCCCTAGTTCCCAGCATGGATGCTTTGCTTTCCGCTCGTTAATGAGCTTGTATCGTCCTTATTTTAATATAATAACAATTTTATCTACCTTTGTTGATTAGGTACATTGTAGCACACAAAAACTTTCAATTTATCTACAATGTGATGCGCTGGCTACATAATTTTGGACATTCTACACAGCACTATCAAGTTCCAAACTAAGTAAATAATCATAATCTTTATTACTCTTTTAACATGTATTATTGGAACTTGATAGCTGATAATGCATATTGTAAATAGTTGACTCATATGGTTAAAAATGATGTGAAGCTGCGATGCGGCACTGGCTCCAGGTGGTGCCACAGTTGGACTCCAACACATTCCCCGATAATAGCTCGCTAAGTGGTTAGTGGAGACGGCGCGTAATGGCGGGAAATTGCAGGCACTTTGTTGCGCCTCATCCGAACAGTGCCTCTAATGTGCCAGGCACTAGTGCCACATGACTCTCAATAGCTTTTCTGTAACTCGAAAACGACGCTTTGAATTTTAAGACAATTTTAGGATTGTGATTTCCAGTGTGATTGTAGTAGTAGGTACTTGGTGAGTATTAAAATTAAATGAAAGAGTACTTTAGCAAACACTAACATAAGATCTGTAACGGAAATTGAAACTCGTCTCAATCCAGTTTGGTTGGCAGGTGCTCCTGGAAAACCCATTGCAAATAATAGAACTTAGGGAATTGTAGCAGGAAAACAAAAGATTACAAAAGGAATTGGATTTCGGTGTTACATTTCGAGATGGAAAAGTAAATGAGGAACAAGAACAATAAGAATTGGATTGCCTAGTCATCCCGATGTAGAGTCATATTAAATAGGGCCATGTTCAGCGCGGGTACCATTGCTCACTCGTGGCTTTCAGAACAGAACTTTGAACTGAACTGAGTTTCCACGATTAAGAGAAACCTTTTATTCCTAAAGATCATTCTGATTCTAAGTAATCCTTGTGACTTAATAGAATACATGCCTTTTAACCTTGACATTAATGGAGCTTCAGGTTATAACGACTCTGCCAGGACTTTAAAAATTCGAACAGCAAATAAAACCATAAACTTTTTTCAGCGGTGCCGTGCACTATGACCGATCAAAAAGCTCAATGCGGTGTTCAGCCCTAAATTCGAAATGTAGGTATAATGCTTGTTGTCGAAGGACCAATAACCACAAGGTAAACACACTCAGAGGAAACCGCGATTAGGCTCACTGCCGTTGTGATAGGCAGGCCCCCGATCCGGCGTCCGTTCATTGATATTCAACTGACACGCTGTGTGTTAGTGAGACGAAACGCGTAGAAGGAAGTCAACTGTGATAACTACATAGCTTGGTAACTTGTTGCTATTGTAGTTAACATATAAACTAGTGAATAAGAAAAAAAACGTAGTAACAGTTATTAAGGGTAATTATTATTAATTATAAAGGTAGATTTCATAAAAGAAGTTTTTATAAAGGTTATCATAAGGTACCAGTGACATTGCCTATGTGACTATTACTATGAAGTGTACTATCTTAACTTACTTTATACAGATAAAATATCTCGATTGATCGTATTATAACCATCTACATACACAATAAATGTGTCGCAAACCGAAATTAATACAAATTATTCACTTGTCAATGATATCAAACAAGGCAAGCCTTGATACTTCCTCCGAAACGAAAACAACAGTCGGTGGGCTTTCTCCATTTGTGAGAATTTGGGAAGGCAATTTTTTTATAAAACTAAGTACAGAAACGACGACGCAAAGCTTTGAGATTGTCACTCAAAGGTAAAGTGAAATACATAATACAGCGGGGTTCATTACTCGTCGTCCTCTGCTGAAGCAAACTTGCAATGAATGTTGTTTATAAGTACTGGGAATACAAATAAATATTCAAGTCAAATGCATCGTTGGAAATAGTTTGTACACGTCCCCTTCCAAACTCGAACGTACGGCCGGTGAACCAAAACGAGGGGTCCGGTCGGTTGCCATTGATTTTCTAAAATCTCTTACTAAATTATGAATGTGAAATACGCCTGCCCCGAGATGAGCCGGAGATGGAATTCGCAAGTGGTTCAATTACGTACGTCTGTGATCCTCCTGCGCGCATTATAGTTTGTGTCGGTAATCGAGTTAGTGCATAATATAACAGCTCGCTTTGACATGCAAATCTCTGCCGAGTCAGCGTCGTGCTCAGTTTATGTAAGGCAGCGTAGGCCCACGCACGGCGCACTAGCACGCACACTACTCTAAATAAAACAACTCTAAAAGAGACTCCGTCAACTAAAAAGATTCGACCCCATATTCTTCAGAAGGTGAAAACCTGAGTTTGAGCTTTTATGATGAGAAATATATTTAAAGGAGTCTCGAGAACTGACCTTAGATGTGCGTTATGTTTTATACAACTTAAGACCAAGACCACATACGTTTTAAACGTTTCTGAAACTTGTTAATTGCTTAAAATTTGCCATGTTTGTGACACAGATTTTTAACATCTTTTCTGTAAAATAATTTTATAAAACTGTTTTCTGTTTCTAATCAATAAAATAAAGCATTATCTATGACTTCGAGGAAATGAAGGTAGCCCACATCGCCTTCCCATAAATAATGAAAGAACACAACTTGTATTAGAAGATATCCCGAAAGTTTTGCAAAGTGCTCGCCCGATCCCTTTGATCACATACGCTACATACGATACATGTCACATTACTGATTCCAAGTTTTTGATGCGAGTATTGTTACCGCTTACTTTTTCTTTTTGAACTAAAAATATAAGTTTTCAGAACTGTTGCCTATAAATTACACATTTTAGGAACATGAACGGTTTTATATAAAATATCAGAGTAACGACTATGCGTTGACTCAGGTACGGCTTTGAATATGTTAGATATATATTTTTTATTCCAAGAAAAACATCACTAATCAAAAAAAGAGTAGTAGATAACCGCGGAAAAATGGAATATGGCGCTCTATCATTGTGTGACGTCTCACGCCAATAAGCGCGCGAGGAGCGATGGGATGGCCTTAATGCCCAATTTGTTTTATTGTCACATCGTTTTAGTGCGCGTTTGCAGGAGCGGCCGGATGCTGAGCCAGACGAAAAGCGAACTTGAAGAATTTAATTAATTCATTTTAATTATTTATCATCACAGTACCATCAATATTAAACATTGTATTATTCATGTTCTAGATCCGAATCAATTTCATGAGCAAGATGTTTTAGATTTCTACCCTCCGGGTAATGCACTCAACCCTCATTCGTAGTATTATGAAAGGGTTGATTCATAAGATTCAATTCTGAAGCTCAAATTAGAGCGGACCGTATCGTAAAGCAACGAAGTTAGTCCGTTACCGGCGGCATGAGTGATCTGGCCCTCGGCCCACGCCCACGCCCACGACCCAGCCTGCTATGTGTACAGCTATGCAAACCTTCGATCCACTCTGTTCAAACGTTTTCAGGGAAATAGGTTTGATAAACTTTTGTAAGCTACACTTTCACAAATCTCAAGGCGATCGATGACAACTGCTAATGTTCTAAAACCTCTAGCTCGCATATTTCAAAATTTTGAAAGATATAAAATCAACAAACAACAGTTTTCCTACTAAAAGCTTTACTAGCTTTCGTACTTATACAAAAAATATCTGCAACCTACCCCTTCACCCCCCATTAAACAAGCGATGGAGCTACTTCAATAACCAGTGATTACCGCCTGGTTCCCTCGCAGCAATTTGCGAGGCCGTCACGCGCTCCATCGACGGCTGAGTGATACGCACGCGAGGCCGCGACCACCAGCACCGAGGAATAAAACGCTTAATAAATAAATAGGTATTACAACTTTGTACATCGAGTAACAAACTTATTTTCATGACCAAGCTTTGTCTTTTAAAATAATAGGCGGTGGCGATTTAGTACCAACGTGCCGCGCCTGTGTATTGTATACGCCATAGATCACTGACTACTGATCGCCACCATGCACGCCTCGCCGGACGCAGGTTGACCGCGTTGGCGTGCCGCCCGACGCTCATACCTCGTCACTCATATTGACACACGCGGATATAAAATATCACTACCATAATTGGAACACAGTGTACGCATGTTCAGGAGTATTTACCCGCACATACGAGACAATCAATTCGCAAAGTTATGAAATATTCATATCCCGCAGAATACGGCACAGTTTACATGACGAGTGGTTAAAGTTATCGCAGTAACTAGTACATAGTCTGTGGTTCCAGCAGACTGGAACACGCACCAATTTAGACAAATAATGTGCGCCGCAACTCCATGTAATGTTTCATCGTGTTCGTTTACTCACTGAAATAGAGCTCGGAGAGTTTGTGAATAGCTAACATGCACATTTGTATTTAACTATGTACCAACAACATAGGTACATTCACATATTCAATTACTTTATTTTACAAGTTATTTTGACTGCAATATCAATCTCAAACTCATTCAATTTATTGTGATATAGCTTGCAGAATTGGCAAATGGAAGTGGTGATGGCCAGGTCGTATAGCTTGAAGACCTGACTAAAAAAATTTCGCGTTTGGGAACCGGAAATAAAGGTCCGCCACCTGGCGAAAGACAAAGCTTAAGACTGTCCTCCATCCGATGGGTTGACGACATTGTTGAGATCGCGCAAAGTCGGTGGATGGAGAGGGCTCAGAACCATTCTTCCTGGAAATGTATAGAGGAGACTTTTCGAACTAAAACATGTCTGACATATGTTATTTTGTAGAAACTTATTGAGAAACCTATTACAAGAAGATTGTAGAAAACTATAGCATTTGAGAAACGTCTCGCAAGAATTGTCGCCCTCAAACTTTAAGAACTCCAGACCATAACAAAAAGGTAAATTGTATTATTAGTTTGAAGCGTAGCGTGTGCTGTCTTGTGAATATATTTTTGTTACGCGTCACTTAGTTTGATGGACACAAAAATATGTTGTTAGCTTAATTTTTGTTTTAACAACTTATAGGTAAAACGTTTGATCGCAATCGACAGTATAGGCATAGGTACTCTTACCTTAAGGCCTGATTTCACCGTGCTCTGTTAGATTAACAAAGGATTAAAGGGCGGTTAAATATATCAAAATGTACGCGTTTGACATCTAAGGTTAGATTTAAGGGCCTATTAATCCTTGATTAGTAACTAACAGAGCATGGTGAAATCAGCTCTAAAGATACCTATTCACTCTTTTCTTGAAATCATTCACAAAGCCTTTTGTTGCCTGTATTAGATTAATAGATCTCTCATTAGTTATATTATTAATTTTACAGGTATATTTGTATAAGATCGTATTATACTGCAAATCTATTTAGAACTTGTAATCGAAACTTGTCAGGATGCATAGAATAAATACTGTTTGAACTTCTAAAGAACTATATTGTTACCACGTAAGTTGTCAAGTAACGGAAAACACTAGACCTTAGACTAAGTATCATATAGACGTAGTGTTACGGTTTTTCGGCGTGTCCGTTTTTTGTTAGTTTGTGTGTATTCGCGTGAGTGACTAGAGAAGGGACAACATTGACTAACCTATCGATAGAATAAGAAATGGATGTAAAAGTCGTTTTAATTGGAATCCAACTTTTTAATTTTAACTGGTTGCTGACTTTTATTGCGAAAGCCCAAAATCATTATAGACACTGGAACACTATCATCGTCAATAATGTTTCCCACATTGCCCTAACCGTGAGAGCGATGTCCATCCCACTCGATACAATTTCTTATGGCCATTTCGTCCATGCATAAGAACATTTTGTAGGCTATCAGTTTTCACGCCTAACAGCTTTTATCCACTCCCGTCTTCATTCTGGGCATTTAAGAACCTAAAAAAATATTGTAAAATTTAACAAAAATTGATCCCTCGCGAGACGCCTATAAGGTGTGAAAAATTGAAACTACAACAGAACAGCCGGTCTGACCCACCGCATTAGATATTTCATATAAAAAACGGAAACTTACATATTATCGATAAAGCTAAATTGGTCGGTGGAAGTACATCTCTAGAACAGAAGACTAAAACAATGCATTTTATTTTGCAATAATTAATGGGTTTACATCATTTTCACATAGGAAAATATGACTAGTACTAATAAAATGTAATTCCTACAGTCTTTATGGGAGAAAAAACGTATTTTTTTAGCATGAAAATAGAAAAAGAATATTACGTATCAAATGACAATTCCGGGTCTTTAACTCCTCCTTTTGTTGTTTTTGATACACAAAACAAAGCTTCACAAGACATACTTTCACCTTTTCAAATATATTTTGCCTAGACAATAATAATTCTTTAAAAATTTTCATAATTTCTTTCGCTGCATCGCAATGTTGCTGCGAGTTTTTCAAAAACGTCAAAACAAGATCAAAACATTGCATCAACTGACGGCCACGATTTACGCAGACAGTGAGTGAGTGAGATGGAGTGAGTGAAGTTACATCTTCTTTTCTTTTACTCGTAGCTAGGCTACATGGGAAGAACAAAGATAGATGATCAATGTTTGATACACAGTTGAAAAAGGATGTAAGTCTTATCGCTCCCTCCAGTATATAGTACCTCCATGCACTAGACCTTAGACATAATAGAATATAATGTCACTTGTGGGTAGGTCATATGTGGAATGTACCTACCTAACGTCTATCAGGTATAAGGTTCTACTTAAGTATATGTTTTATGTTTTATTAAATAAAGATATAGGAATCCTTTGGTTACTAAGTCATTTATTACTCTTACACAGTAACACATCTATCCAATAAAATAAGCGACAGCTATAACGAGAATAAACTTACGTATCGTTAACAAACAGGAATAACATCATACCTTTCGTCACTTGTTAGCACATTGCTATTCTCCGAAATAACTGGACTGAACCAAACTTTACTTCACTGTGAGCTGCACCAGACTGTGCCAGAGATGTCAAGAGAATATTATTGGCTAGCAGAAGCCACCGCCATTATAAAGCAATACGTAAACGTAAAATGTCGGATATCAGTGTAGTTGGTTATTTCAAAGTAAGTATCATATACATCCATTTATACACAGATATAAATTGGCATTATTGAGAACAATTCCGAATACGATTTTAGGTATATAAATTACTATATAATTTACTGCCAATCATCATTACAGTTTCATTATTTCACAATTCAAATCAAAGACTTTAAATATGAAATACACAAACCTAGACACCGATATAAATTGAAATACTCATGACAATTTCTTATCTTATTTTAGCTATATAAATTATCACCAAATTTACTATTAATCTTTTTCTAAAATATTATTCAATTAAACTGACGTAATACATCAAATACACAGATTTAGATGTTTATATAAATTGTAATATTCATGACAATTTCCAAGATTATTTTAGGTACGTAAATTATTACATAATTAGCATTATTACATAATTTACTATACCCTATTCTAATACCTGCTTTGCTAGGCAACAAACTTACAGGTAATAACAGTCACGTGGAACTGACACTTTCAGCTAGCTTTGAGACGTTTCTTGGTAAAAATAAAGGGTAAGCTATCTTTGTATTTAAAATCACGGTTTATGAATTAAAGTTGAATTTTTTAATTAAACATAATGAAAAAATAAACATAGTCGAATTAGCTTAAATATAATATATTTAACGATGCGATTGGCTATAAGACCGTTAGTCGGCCGCCTCGCGCCTTCGAAACCAATAAAAAGAAAGTGGTAGTCCTGTCGCACACGCCACTGCCGCGCCGGCTACTGGCGCGCCATACTACAATCTACAGTGATACAACTTGCTTGTTAAATTAATTCATAGTTACTTTTAAAGCAAGGCCCCCCAATTATTGCTGTGCCCTAACAGGGTTTATGTTTGAAACAAACAATGTACCTACCTACTTAAAGATCCATTCTTTATACCCCTCGCTCAGAAAATACTAACTATTTATGTAAATAATACCTACCTACGTTGTTTGTAATCTGAGCCAAATCATGTCACTCGAGAAGAGATTCAGTTGTGTGGGCACCTGAACCAAAACTAACACTAAATAAGGAACCTTATAGATTAAAATCTACTCTACTGTCTAACTAATCTATGAAATCAATCAGCGTATCAATGCTGATCAAGAAAGCAACGTGCTACGCACATCAAGCAGAAGCAGGTGTACCTCACCTACCTATTTTTTTAAACCAAAAACCGCTGAATGTGTTATAAAAAATCTCAAACAACAAAGTTTCGGAGAATGACATGACGAAGGTTCAGCAATAATATCATTTAACCAAGTTATTAGGCAGGAAAACTCGTTTCAATCAATATAATATTTTTCTGAATCTTTGTAATGGTGTTCTCCGAAACTTGTTTGTTTGCCGGCTTAAATTTCTGTATGATATTATTCTGAGAATCGAGCACGTGTCTTATTGTCTCTATTAAGGTCTCTAGTTAATGTAATGATTAACACATTATAACACTTTTGCGATTGAGAAGTTGTTTGACGGTCTGCGTCGTAAGTGGACGCACTGCTCTGAGAGCACGGTGTCGGCTCCCCGCGCCCGCCGCCGCTCCGCCGCCGCTAGTCGTCGACCCCACACCCGCCGTCGCGCCGCGCCGCTCCGACCGGCACCTATTTCCGTCCGCCGCGGAACTTATGAATGACATCCATCGTAAACATACAGTTTTACAACACGCCCGTAATCTCACTTTTATCTTGATGGATTGCTTTTCCATGAACGAATCTCGTGAAACCACAAAAATAATTACAAAACCCAACCGTTTCTGCATTCTAATACACGTTCGTACAAAACGGATAGCGGAAAGCCTATGTTGTGTAAATAATTCTTAAAAACTAATCCTGTATTCTGAATAAAATACAGTCAAAAGTCAGTACTTATGCATAGTAAGTATAGGTAGGTATTATAAGATGATAACACCCAGAAAGAGAACAAAAATATTATGTTCATCACACAAAATTAAATGTTTGTTCTCGGCAGGGATCGAACCCACGGCCTACAGCGCAGAAAGCAACAACTAACTACATCAACGGAGCCGTGAGAGGTGCGGGTGCGTGTATTATTTATGTACCTTCGGTGAAAAAGCACCTGAACTCATAACATTTCAAGGAAATAAATGCTCTTCGTATTATCTGAAGTGGAATTCGAAGAGTTGAAAGACATTAAAAGAATATTACGTTTTAGAGTAGCGCTACACGCTTAGTTAATATTACCTAAATACCAGCTATACACATAAAACATTTACGACTCTAAAGACTAAGTTTTTCGTTTAATGAAAAGAGCAAAATGCTATGCACGTAAACCACGACAAATGCAAAGCAAATCTTTATGCTGTTGAAGAATTGAAGTGTATTTATTTGAAAGAAATCGAAGAGTTGAATATTGAGAAGCAGCTCGTTATAAGTAGAGCGAGGGTCGAGGGACCGTGGACAATGAGCCCAGTTAAGGGGCGTCACGTTCCCGAAACGATGGATCGTCTGTTATTATCTGCGCCCTTAGCGTGGAGGGCGACCGCTTCAATGTCACGGATTCCGCATTAAACGGGATTATTAATTTAGTTTGGCGGGTCCGAAGGGCTGTAGAGCCAGCCCGTCCAGGCTTGTCGGCTAGAGAAGTAGTTAGAGCACGAGAGAATTATCACCATCACCACCATTATCAGACATAAGCATTTCCCCATTGAATTCCTAATCATTAGGATAGTTACCACGCTAAGCAGGCGGATTGGTGACCGCAGAGGATGCTCTACCCATCCCGTCTCTTACTACATCCGCGAGAGGATATCGAGAGGTACATTTTTTGCCGGGCCGGAGAATAAAACCAACTAGATAGCAAATTCGATTTCCAGCAGTCAGTAATTGAACTCGTGATAGCACTCCGATAAAAACACAGATCATCTAACGCAAATAAATGTATTTGCTCACGTTCTGTGAAAAATAGACGCATTCAGTTCAATACTCGTTTGCGATCGGCGATTGATTGATTTTGTATATCGTGTACCTACTCACGTAGGCGGGCGATTACAATAACACCGATACGAATTTAGTACGGACTTGTAAATAAATAACGGATTGCTTTCATTCCTCGCGTTTACGAGCGGATTACCTGCCGCGCCCGCTGCTGGGAGCTGCTTCCTTTTGATACATTAGGCACACAGGAAGCACAAAACAACAAAAAGGCGCAAAAACAAGGTCTATGAACCAAAACTATGTCGAAACATTTTCGCACAAAAACACCTCGTTGCACCTTTCCTATACAACCAAGCAAACAAATTATTACATATACAAGAACTTAATTATATATACTTATGCTAATATTAAAGCACAAAATTACGAAAACACAGAAAAAATATTAGCCATCCAATCTTGAATAGTAAAATCTAACCGTTATATTTTCGCACCCTTTTTACACACAGACAACACACACATTTTTATACACACATACACTCTCACCCTCACACACACATGAGGGTTCTCCTGTGAAACCCTGGCTCTTAAGAGACTTATGTAATCAGGAGAACCCTCAGTAACGCACACACAAACACACACACAAACATACCACAACACACACCACAGGCAGTGGACTCCTATTATTCGTACCCTTAAGTTGAACTTTAATGTTTTTTATTATATCTTTTTGTTTTTTCTTTTTTTGTGTAACTTCTCGTACTTCTTACATACATCCACACGATTAACTTCTCTAAAACATAAGTGTCAACAGCATTATATTTAACGGCCGAACAGCAACTCCCTCGCGTCTATATGCCTACGCCTCACTAAACTTCAATTTTTAATATATTATATTATTACATTGTAAAAGGATCATACAAAAGAACGGTAGGAACCAAGCCGTAAGTTTGTTGCCTGTTCTTCTAGGCTTTGGTCGCGTGGAACTGGCACCTAGAGTCACCTAGCTTTAAGACGTTTCAAAGTGATCCTTGTGATTTTATTGAATAAATACTTTTTGACTTTTACTTCTACGTACAAGCCTAGGCCACAGATAAGAGAATACTAGTACCTAGGCTTAGTTAGAGTGAGGTGCTCAAACCATATTCTTGGCCTTCGGTCTGAATACAACAGATGCAAACTACCTAGATACTTCTCACTACCAAATTGTTATTCAAACATGTTGTAAGACCGTAATTCATAAACGTGTTTTATCTTTTTTATCTTTAAACTAAGCAACCCTTGTGCTATCCCATAGTACCAGATAGCTGATAATATAATTATATACTTTTTATTGTAAATACCTATGATATAATATACAGAGAACAAACATCTATGTTTATCATTTATTGATTGAGTGAGCGAAGCGGACGAATTGGCGTTTTATGTATATATGTATGTATGTTTGTCTGGCCATAACTTTAGAACCGTTGTCCGATATACATGGTAAGTCGATAGCTTGTACTTGAGAAATTTACTGAAGTATATGAGTTAAATCGGTTAACGAGTTAACAAGATATGGGTTTTTTATAGGGGGCAAAAATAAAAAAAGTTTCACAAAAATATCAAGTTACACGTCATATGAAAAGGCTTTGTTTGGACATTCCAAAACCACTTTTCTAGGAACACTGGGCGTCCTAGAAAAGTGGTTTTGGTAAATTTTCAGTAAAACAAAAAAGTGAAAATGATATAACTAACGACCCAAGAGCTCCCACTTCATAGAGTTTCGTTGACATCAAGGTTTTGTTACTGGTCGGCCAGTTTCTTTGCTTTTCCTCATTTTTTTTATACATAATAAGTTAAGAATTTACTTAGTTCTCATGACAAAGGGTCAAAAGCAAGTCTAAATATACCTAATGTTTGGACTTGCCTCTGGCTAACACCTACTTTAATTTTCAAAGCGTTCGGATCGCATCACGAAATCTCAGTTCGGGGCCAACCACTAGACACACATATATTTTTATTCGGTGGGGATCGAACCCACGGCCTACAGCACAGAAGGCAGATCAACTGGAGCTGTGAGGGCTGACATTGCATTTTATGTTTCATAGAAATGCATTTGTCTTTTAATTACAAAAAAGGTAAAAGGTACACCTTTGCTTAGTTTGCTGTTGAATCTCAGATTTATTCGTTACAGTTAATTTGTCGGAATCACAACAATATCGTACGAGTGGTGCGCAGATGTGCTCGGCAAATGTAGGGCGCCCGTCCATATTACACAAACCACGCAATTGACCGAGCTCGCGCGAAAAACTTGCTCTAAATAGGTGGGATCTGCTCCCTAACTTTTTTGTCTGGAATGCGTTTATGAGCGAGACCTATTGAGTATCAACTTTAATATTGGCTCCGTGTGTGTCAATGTCGGCTATGATAATATTCGGTGGAAAGTTTGGCAATAACGGAGTGGAGCGCGCCGACGCTGTGCCGCAGGGGAGGGAACCACAGTTGTGCAACTCCGTACCAACTGTCAGCTATGAGTTCCATCGCGTCGAGTGGAACTGGCTTGAATACACCTACTTTACATATTCGTTGATAGATAGGTACGTAAGATTACCTCTAACGTATAAACAACTACTGCAGATGTGCTGCAACCCTTAGATACCTTCGAACGCTTATGAGTAGACAGTTTACATGCTAGGTAAAAACCAAAAGCTCTAAGCCTTAGAGCTTTTGGTAATCCCTAAAGGGTACGGTATCCCTTTAGGAATTACAGTCGTGAACCTATTTCATTTCATTTCCGATCAATATACCTCCCCGATAAGCTAGACGGTATCAGGAGGCGCCTATCAAGTAAAACTCAAAATCAATCACTTCGTAACCAAAGGTTTTAACCTTTGCTTACCGTCTAGCTTATCGGGGAGGTATATTGATCGGCGAACAGAAAGCATTTTGCATAGTACGCCAACATAGGTAAAGCAACTTCTAGCATGAAGCATGTAAGGCGACAGGATAGGTAGAGATGCGGTACTGCAGTTCCCGTTAGTGTGGCGGCAAGGCGGAACGAGGGATTGTGCCAAGCCCACCGAAAAAGTTAAAGCATATTTCCATCGGCCAATCCCAAACTTACAATGAACGACTTTAGAACTCCAGTATTTAAAAGTCGCAGCTGAATAATATTTCTAAAGCCGACCTTGCAATTTCAAGGATGAGGGATTCATGAGAAGAACTTGTTATTCCTAAAGCATTCATCTGGTAACGTTCGAACGTTCTTCGGTAGGGACGCAAATTCAATTTAATTATGATAATGAATGAACGAAGATCGATCTTTATACGGCAACATAATAATGATATTATTTAAAAAAATATGGATATTTTCAAAGATAATTTGCATTCTCTACTTACATGGTATATTACAAAAAAAAGGTGGCGATCATCACTTCACCGCTCCATCTAGCCCGAAACTAAGCAAAGCTTAAGAATTTCGACTATGGGAATCCATATACTACCAATTTATATTATAATACTAAAATTACGGAGTATACGGAAACAAACCCACAATCGAAAGTGCAGAAGAAGGCTGTAGAAAAATAAAAAAAATATTGTTTAGAGAATATTATCCTTGCTATCCCAATTTGTTTGTATAACTAATTCAGTGAAAAGTATAACACCTCGGCATTCGTAGAATATTTTCCCTAGCATAAACTACAGAAGTATATAGTATAAAATGCCTGTATTAAATTACTTATTTTATTGTATCTATAGGTATATTGTTATTCTGTTTAAATATGATATGAAGAGAGCACTGGTGGTCTAGTAGTGTGCCCGCCCTCCGATCGTAAGGTTCGAATCCGGCCGTGCACCAATGGTTTTTTCCAATCTAAGAATTTATGAGCTCAATGAGAGTTCATTGGGGGAAACCAATTAGTATTCTAGGCATGTGCCAAATGTAATGTTTGGACGTACCTCTTACTACCCTAGCCTCAAAGAATCTAGAAGTACAAGAATAACTGAGAGGATATCCACCGTGCCTGGGGATCAAAGTCGTGAAGCTGTTTCAGTTTATGTATAAATAAGTGGATATGCAATTATTGGCAAGTTTAATCTTCTGATTGAATCGACGACGTTCTGATTAAAGCTATAAGTACAATGGCATTTAGAGCTGTTTCAATAGCACAGGGATTACCCTCACGCTCGTAAGCCGTTTAGGCGTATTTTTAATTAGAATCGGCACGGATATTGTATCAGGCAACCTTTTTAATTACAGCTTTGTTTGAACTGTGAAGTTAAGATCGCGCTGATAAGATGCGATAGTATCTGCGCGTCCGTACCAAACAGAGAGAACCAATTAAAACTATTGCGGACCACAGATAAATAAAATGGTTATACCGTTCATTTATACCACCATGAGGAAATCCGAAGAACCAAAGTAACCGACCTAACTCGCAGAATTAGTAATTGGAAGTTTCGTATTTATGAACGAGTAGTTTGCTGTCAAGGCAAATAGTATTTTGAAATGTTAATGCCACTAGCACTCTTAAGTTTTCGTTTCCGTTAAATCACAGGTAAAGCATAGAAAAACATATTTTCAACCTTTCTTTAATTCTAACACTTTGGTACCACGTACACAAGTCCCAAAAATTGGAGCACTCTTAGTTCAAGTGGCTAGTGCATCCTAAATGTAAAACACTGCCCAGTGAGTGCAGTCTGTACAATTACAATTAGCATCCATTCCAAATGTGTTCTAGCAACTCCACACAATGTATAGTAAACTTTAGTTAGAAAGCAACACGCGTAGTTCACAACCACTGAACCGGCGGCGTGTCGGCGCGGCCGCTGGTCACCGTGCCGCGGATTAGTAGCACTCACATCACCGGATGTTTTAACTAATTATGTACTCTACTACCGGAATGCAATAATAAATAACTCAGCCCGTAGTGACTGGAGTATGTCGGTCGGCCCTCGCTCTAGCTAATGATACCTACTCTATCTATTATGTTTAATTAGGGTGCTAGCTAGTTTATTTACCACAGTCGTGAAATTCAGCTCAGTTTCAGTAAACTTTGCAAGTTGAACCGCAATCGCTTTGCTTTAGCAGTCTGTGTTCATAGGAACAGAGATTTCTTGAGCTTGAGGCTTTTGCAGTCTCCTATAGCTATGTATTGTAGGTGTGCTAATTATACAGTGGAGGGCGGTGCCAGCAGTTGATTTCTAGAGATTATTTCTAACACCCAATAACCTAATAATCAATGGCCACTTAGAGAAACCAATAATTATGGCGCATATGGTTTTGCTAAATAAACAACTAAGATAAGTAGGGCTGAACCCTATGGATTATACATATACGTATATTGTTACCTATAAAAAGTCCAAATACAATTTTTACAAAGGAAACCACAAGGGGTCTCCTCTTACAAAGCAAGTCTGAACTTGAACCATAATGTTGTTACATTATATCAACAAAAGCTTAATTCAGAACAAATTAAAAGGAAACATCTAAACGAAGGTGAATGTAAGACGAAACTCGATTCGCTTCATTATAATTTCATTAGAGCCAGGGGGGGGCGTTGCTGCCAGCGACATTTAAACACAAAGACAATTTTCTTTTTTAATTCCCTGGAGAGGCGCATGAAAGCGGCAGGTGGATAAACACATATTGTACTTACAGAAAAAAAACGGCACGGTAGATATCCCCTTAGGTCTCTGAGTATAAGTACCAGCTCAAGATTCTAAGATTCTTTGAGGATATCTGAGGGCTGTAGAAATAACTAACTCCATCATTTTGAGCAGGTACCCACATAATCATTTGTCAAAAAAATGTTGTTAATAAGTAGGAATTGCAAAAATACAAAGTGCGTAGATATAAATTATTGCCGGTTTTGAAATTCATATTTAATTCATTATAATGAATGGACTTTTTCCTGGATCGGTATACAATAACATTTTCATTTTTTCCACTCATCAAGATCTGATGTGTTCGCAGAGTGGAGTCCGGTGACCGGTAAGTTCGTAAAACCTGGTAATACAGGTTTTACGAACTTACATCAGGCACCAGGCAGTCGCAATGTTAATCTTGAATTTGCTATTATTGTTATTGCTATATATTTAGGTATAATTATTATTGTTCTTAGCGCAAACAAAATGGCAGAAAAAAAACAAAATCAGCTCTTTCGATCCTTGATTTCATTTCCGCGCCAGATCATTGCAATTAAATGTTGGTTATTTTTATTCCACCTATACGTTCTTTTGGAAAAGCTGGAAACTTGCTTTAATTATAATTCTTCGTCTTCTTTTCTCCGTTTAGGCTCCTGTCAGTCATTCAACAGACAATCTTGTCAGTGTCAAGTGAATTGTATTAAATACTTTATAGTCAAGTCGGCCGTCATTTGTTTTAAAGAAAATGGTGGCGGTTTTCTTCAAAACATTCGAAACATTTTCGTGCACATAATACACTTTCATTCGAAATGCTTACACTTTGTGCTAAGACCTCAAGTAATGTTGGTTAAAATACCACCGAAATTACACAACACAACTAAAAATAACACTTGAAAAATAATTATAATGAAAAAGCTATGATGCTTCCCAAAATGTCAGAAAACGAATACGCTTATTTATTACTCATGTCATTCATTTTGACAGACAATCGTGCCAGCGTCGAGTGAAATAATTAAAAAGTTTTGAGTCAAGTCAGACACTACCTACATCAAGTTGGACTGTCATGTTTTGAAGAAAATGGTAATGGTTTTTTTGAAAACCTACGAATCTACTTTCTTTACTTGAAACTGGCAAGAATTATTGTCAAAATTACAGACAGGAGGCATAAATAATAAGTTATAATAATAACCCATGAAATGTACCTACTACTACTAAAGTTTACTGAATAAATACTTGTATTTTTTATTTCGAAATAAGCGAAGAAAAACCTGTACATTTGGAGTAGTTTTTTTCTTTTTCTTTGTAACAAAGTACACAAACAAGCTTATGAGCCACCTGATGAAAAACGGTTACCGTATTCTATGAATTGCTTGCAATACCCGAGGAATCATAAGCGCTTTGTCGGCTCTTTGAAAATTAGAAAACGCCTTTAGGGAAATCCTTTAAGGGAAAACCTTAGCAGGGAGATCACTCCGCAGCCCTGACTGTTTGCGGGAGAAATATCCTCTGAAACTGACCGGTGCGCGACAACCCTGGCTCCAAAGAAGAATGAAGCTGTAAGGATCATGTCGAACATTTTTTCATAACATACAATGTGTAACATAATACCCCTATAACTCCGGTAGCAGGGTATTCTACAGGTCATGGCGAACGACTATTGATATAAGACTTTTGTAATTTCGAAGTTTTTCATTCATAAAATGCCTCTTAAACTTTATGCCAAAATTAAACTAGCACAACATGACACAGCCCTATTTACAGCTGTTTTTTGACCTTAAATTGTGAACTGTAGATAAACTAGTAGTTCGCCCCGAACTGAGATCTCGTGATGCGACCCGACGAACGCATCAAAACTTTGAGTCGGTAGTAGTCAGAGGCAAGTCCAAACATTATCTTTGGACTTTTTTCTGACTACCGCCTACTAACTTGGTATGGTTACCAAGTTTCAATTCTATTGGCCTATTTATTGAAGAGTTCCGTTGAACAGACCTTGGCTCCATCATCAGACCTGGTCGTCGTCACCATTTTATGAGAACTGAGTACCTCCTTAAATTATTTCAAGAAAAAAAAATAAGAAAAATCAAAGGAACTGGCCGACCAGTAGAAAAACCTTGATTTCAAGGAAACTCTTAGAGATGGGAGCTCTTGGATCGCTGGTTATCTTAATTTAACTTTTTAAATTTTATCTCGAAAACTGAGCGTCCCAAAAAAAAAGTAAAAATTGTTTTGGAATGTCCAAACAAAGCCCTTTCATATGACATGTAACTTGATTTTTTTATGTAACTTTTTTTATTTTTGCCCTCTTAAAAAACCCCATATCTCAAAAACCCTTCATCCGATTTTACTCATATACTTACCAGTAAATTTCTCAAGTACAAGCTATCGACATATCAAATTTCATGGAGATCGAATCAACGGTTCTAAAGTTATCGCCAGACAAACATACATACATACATACATACATACATACATACATACATACATACATAAAATGCCAAATCGCCCAAGTTGAAACTAAGATCTTCGTTCGCTTCGCTCACTCGATCAAATAGGTAACAGAACTGCCACCAATTAGTAAACGCAAAAAGCGTATGTACCAAGTTCACGTACACATATATATCAGGGTTGTTGCAAATTTCTGAGACAATATGAATTTAACTTTTGTATGGGAATTTCGAAAACGAAGTATTTAAGCTTTGCACACGTCAAAGTATTTCAGTACTTGGACTGATTACTTGGTCTTTGGTCTTATAGGGGTATTATGTTCCACGTTGTTTAAGCGGTTGAAAACACACAGACAGCATAAGTCTCTTCTGAAACCGCTGTTCAATACCACCGTGACTTGAATTCTTACAGCACGTCTTTGGACCGAGCCAAAAGGTTTAAGCTGGTATCAAGGTGCTCCTGCCCAGAGCAAGTCGCAAGTATTCATTATTTGACTGGCAATTAACAACTAATTCAACAGTAAATTTATCACTGCTCTAAATATTGTAGAAGTAATTTAAATTGGCTCCAACGTGAGGCTCAATAATGACTTATATACTAAGCTACTCCCGAGCCTCAGTGGTTAATTATGAAAACCGCAACAATAGTTATAAATTAAACGGGCACATCTATCATAATTTTAAGGAGCTTTACGGGGATACCATGTAAGCCGTGGAAATTGCGGCGAGTGAATTAATGAACGAAGGATCATTGTTTAGGCCGCGCCGCGCGCCCGCCGCCGCCGGCGCCGCCCGCCGCTGGTGGCTTTCGGCGATCATTTTATATTTGAAAGGTTGCACAAATTACACAATACGTTGTGCGCCGGCAATTAAGCTGTTTCATGCTGAACTTGCGAAATTCCCATAGGCTAGTGCGCAGGGAGCGGGGACCTTTAAACTTCACTAAATTCAGGTACCTAAAGAGCCACCAAGTTTACAAGAGTATATTATAAACAAAAGGTGGTTTTATAAGTGGCTTTCAACAATATTAAAGTTGAGCTCGGTTTGTGAAAGAAAGTTCTGTTTTGAGAGAGTATTGGTTACTAGTTAATGTAACTTATTTTTGCTGTCGAGATTGTCTTTGTCAGCCCTCAAACCTGTAACTTGCGCTTTACTCTCGCTTATTGTAATGTTTGACTGAGGTAGGTATCACGAAAAATAATCAAAACGTCTCGGAGTTTCATCTTCATTAGGTGGAATCTTATTTCGAATAATTCCATGCTATAGACCGCTGACAATGTCTTCGATACGGTATTTTTTTAGGTGTAAGAGCATAATTAAAATCTTTCGAATGAATGTCTTTCTTAAAAAAAGTAAAAAAAAGTTACGGTCTCGGTAATCTTTTATCCGATCGTACTTGACAATGTAATACAATCTCCGATGGTTCAAAGTTTCCTTTATGTAATCAATATTCGTAACCAGCTTTTAGTACGTACCTACGTAGGTTTTTTTACGTCGGCAAGTTGTAAGCGATGCGAGTTGTCAAGGGCTTTGCACGCTTCAGGGAGTAAAGCAAAACTTGAGTATCATTTCCGAGCGAGTGCCGACTGCCAACGACCACTCCGCGAAGTTCCCCAGCTCGCCGGCCGCCGGACTCGCGCGCGCTACTTCTGCCTTGTTACGAGTATATGCAACTTTCAAACTAGCAGCAATAAGTAGGTACGCCGCTGCAAGCGCCCGATTTATTATTGTGGTTTTCCTTCGTGCAGCGGAAGTTATTGTGGCGTGACTGTTTTATTAGTGCTTCTTGCCGCAAGCTTTTTAAGCAGCAACAATACCACAAGAAAGTATTTTTTTACCTCCTTTAACGACCAAACTCTTCGAAGAGTAAAACAATACTATAAACTTACATAGCTTGTGTTCGTGTTATCAACGCCTTCTGAAACTGAGTAGCAATTTCACTCGGTGATACCGCTTTGTTTGTTTATAGACTACGCGTTGTTGTCCGACATCGAGCTTTTTTATAAAACGAAATGAATATGTTAGTGGTTGTTCTCTGTAACCGAACTTGTTTTTTGTATTAACTAGTTTACCTTCCGAACAAATAATATAACTTTCGGTATCGTGAAGTCCGTAACATAAGACCGTATCGTGAAGTCTTAGTACGATTATATTTATTCTGAATGATTAAAACAATGATGATCTTTTAATGAACAAAAATGGACTGTACGGTTCCATAAAATTAGTTAAATTTGTCAATTGTCAATTCAGAGATAGAATCTCAATTCAAATACGGCCCATGTACTACATGATATATTATAAATAAGGCTTCACGTCTCCACGTTATCCTTAAATCATCTGTTTATAGACGCGAAGTTTACCTTAACACGAAAAGTAGCAGGTTCTCCTGAGGGGGCCACAATTTAACCGATACGTCCCAATTCCCGCGTCCTTCCCTTCCCGGCTGGCATGCCGCGCGCCGCGCCGCTCCGCTTCCGTCCGTAATGGATCATCGACGGCACATCACGACACGCGCCGGGCGCGGCGCGTCGAGTGCGGTCCGGGGCCATGCTACACTACGTCACTTCAAACTAGGAATCTTTTTTGCAAACATAGCAACAATAAATATTTTAATACCTTAGTTTTTACTTAGGTACTAGTTTTTTTATGTTTTAGTAATAGCTCCATAGCGTTATTTATTGTGTAGGTATTAAAATTTCGCTTACTAAAGTGGCCAATCAAAATGAATGCAAAAAAGGGATCACATAACTTTACCTTCCCGAGTGAATCGAAATGTGGAGAAGAAAGCAACCTTTCTGAAAAAATAATGTTTATTCAGCTATGAAAGGATCGTGGGTCCGATGATGGATTTGGCAAGATATAGCCAATTTTGGAGGTTATGAATTCATGAATTGTAACCTGTTCCCGTAAGCTAACTTTCAGAGAAATAATGGATAGACAGAAACAAGGTCAATATGAAAAAAACTAAGGTCTGTCTACTCAATATAACTTTGTTAAGCTAAGTAGATACGCATAGTCAATAGTCTCAACCGAGTTCTATTTTGATTCATTATCTTTGTACACTTTTAACAGCATAATAAGCAGTAAATAAATGTAGATTCAGGTATGTATACAACCAAGCTAGTGGCTACACTAGAAGTTTATTAATTTAGCCAAATGATGGTACACGGTACACACCGACCACACCACAACACACCAGTAATTTCTCCAGGGGGCTATCACTGTTTAGAAACAAACATCGGGCCAACAATGCAGACGAACGAACCCAAATATTGCACGAGATTTTATCAATAAGACTAATAAAGGCTTACTAGGAAAGCTTGGAAGCGTTTCAAAACTAAAACGGTACAAAAATAATTCGACTTTGTTTTTGATTCAAAATTGTTAGCGTCGTCAGGAATGGCAAGCAAGTGGGAGGAGGCTTATGCTTAAAGACAATCTAACGACTAGCACGTGCTATGCCCTGCTTCTAATGACTGAAACTTGGAATTATAATGTTTGTGCTGAGTTTGTAACTTAAATAGTAAATAGGCTTCTTTTCTCGTAGCTACTGTGCGAGCAAAGCCCCGGGCGATAGTTAGTTGTTTACAAGTTAGTTTCTTCCATTAGTGAGCATCATGGCTCGCGAGACTTTCAGAGACAAATAACGCGAGCTCCGACAGATACAATAGCAGAGTCCAGACAACAAATTAATGGCTGAAGGAATAAACATTTTCGGAATTATCGGATTTATTTTAAACTAGTGGCTTCCCGCGGCTTCGCACGCGTTGAAGTGGTGAGCCGTAATTTAGCCACAAACATCCAAACATCGTAACTTTCGCATTGATTTGTATATTATTAGGGTAGGATACCTACGCAGGTATATACCTATAGATACCTATAGGCGTACATTACCTATATTAGGTAGGTAGGTAGGTATAGGTACTGAGTTCCTAGTTTCTACCCCAAAAACAAACGAAACGAAACAGCTTCACGACTTTGATCCCCAGGCACGGTAGATACCCTAAGATCTCTTCATCGTACCAACTCAAGATTCCCGTTTTAGAATGTTCCTTACAAACATTGACGCCTTGTTGTATCCTTTTTACTTGAGCGCAACGAAGGAGGGTAAGGAGGCGTTCTAGGGGTTGTTTTCGAAAATCAAACTGTCTTTTTGTTATTTATCCACAGAACACATTTTCTTTAAGTTTTAAGTTAATTACACTACGCTTTAAAAATCTCCCATACAAACCTTGAAACTTTGTCAGTCTTTTGCACCCTTTGCAGGGGTGGTTTTAAAATATTGAAAACGTGATTTTAAATTATTTTACTTCAAGTTTTAAATCAATCGCACCACGCGTTAAAAAACTCCCATACAAACATTGACATCCCTTTGCACACTTATTAAGGGTAGTTTTAAAAAACTAAAAATGCCTTTCCTGTTTTTTAGCCTTGGAGTACATGTACACTAAGTTTCAAGTTTGTAGGTTCAAGGAATACTATTTTTCATGCAAACGTTTTCAACCCTTTTACACTCTTAGGGGTTGAATTTCCAAAAACCTCTTCTTAGTACACCTCTACGCCATAAGACCTACATACTCTTCAAATTTCAAGTCCCTAGGACCAGCGGTCAAAAACCTCCCATACAAACTTTTACATCCCTTTGCACACTTATTAAGGGTAGTTCAAAAAACGAAAAATGCCTATCCTATTTTTTGCCTTGGAGTACATGTACTCCAAGTTTCAAGTTTGTAGGTTCAAGGAATACTATTTTTCTTGCAAACGGTTTCAACCCTTTTACACCCTTAGGGGTTGAATTTCCAAAAACCTCTTCTTAGTACATCTCTACGCCATAAGACCTATGTACTCTTCAAATTTCAAGTCTCTAGGACCAGCGGTCAAAAAACTCCCATACAAACTTTTACATCCCTTTGCACACTTATCAAGGGTAGTTTTAAAAAACTTCAAATGCCTTTCCTATTTTTTTGCCTTGAAATATAAATACTCCAAGTTTCAAGTTTGTAGGTTCAAGGAATACTATTTCTCATACAAACGTTTTCATCCCTTTTTACACCCTTAGGGGTTGAATTTCCAAAAATACCTTCATAGTACACCTCTACGCCATAAGACCTATGTACTTTTCAAGTTTTAAGTCTCTAGGACCAGCGGTCAAAAAACTCCCATACATACTTTTACATCCCTTAGCACACTTATTAAGGGTAGTTTTAAAAAACTAAAAATGTATTTCCTACTCTTTTGTCTTGAAGTATATGTACTCCAAGTTTCAAGTTTGTAAGTTCAAGGAATACAATTTTTCATACAAACGTTTTCATCCCTTTTTACACCCTTAGGGGTTGAATTTCCAAAAATCCCTTCTTATTACACCTCTACGCCATAAGACCTATGTACTCTTCAAATTTCAAGTCTCTAGGACCAGCGGTCAAAAAACTCCCATACATACTTTTACATCCCTTAGCACACTTATTAAGGGTAGTTTTAAAAAAACTAAAAATGTATTTCCTACTTTTTTGTCTTGAAGTATATGTACTCCAAGTTTCAAGTTTGTAGGTTCAAAGGAATACAATTTTTCATACAAACGTTTTCATCCCTTTTTACACCCTTAGGGGTTGAATTTCCAAAAATCCCTTCTTAGGACACCTCTACGCCATAAGACCTATATACTCTTCAAATTTCAAGTCTCTAGGACCAGCGGTCAAAAAACTCCCATACATACTTTTACATCCCTTAGCACACTTATTAAGGGTAGTTTTAAAAAACTAAAAATGTATTTCCTATTTTTTTGTCTTGAAGTATATGTATTCCAAGTTTCAAGTTTGTAGGTTCAAGGAATACAATTTTTCATACAAACGTTTTCATCCCTTTTTACACCCTTAGGGGTTGAATTTCCAAAAATCCCTTCTTAGTACACCTCTACGCCATAAGACATATGTACTCCTCAAATTTCAAGTCTCTAGGACCAGCGGTTTAGGCTGTGCGTTGTCTATATGTCAGTCAGTCAGTCAGTCAGTCAGTCAGTCAGTCAGGACTTTGATTCTTATAGTATTAGAGATGGTATTTTGTAAGGTATTTAATTTGACGTATATCAAAGTTAGTTCTCATAATAATTGTTCGGATTGTTAGCAGCTGAACGCTTCAGCTCCGGCACTGTGCGTGAGTAGTCGGCTGAGACGTCGCAACGTGCGGGTTCCATTCCCGAGGCGAGACATTTCCAGCATGTGTTGGTTTCCTGCCTTGGTTTTGCGATGCCATTGTACTCCATCTGGTAGCTCCAGGTCCCTACGACGCGACAGAGGCAACGTTTGTACGAGTCATTATGATCCTCGACGAAGATCGTGTCTATCATAAAAAAGTTTCCAGACTGTTAGTCGGGTAGTTACAATATGAAGATGAGCCGGACCACCTGTGTCATCGCTTACTTTTATAACTTTGACCTTATTTCTCGCCTCGTACATAAAGCAATATCAGTTTCCTCGTAGTAACTTCTTCGGAAGAGGGAGTGAATCGGAAAACTAATCTCGTTCGGGAGCAATTCGTCGAACTACCAGATTGAAATCCGAATTAGATCTTAATGGAACGTCTTGTTCATTACCTCTATTATTTGGCGACTGTCTCTCAGAAGCTGAACTGCGTCATATCTACACGTGAGTCAAAACTTCATCTTGTACCTAAGTAAACCTTATCTCTAGAAGTGTTCGCATTTTTTTTTATATACAATTAGCTGATGGTCCACCTGATGTTAAGTGGTAGCCATCACCTATATCAAAGCATTGCCTCGCAAGTCACGCACGATAGGAACGTGCCCCACGATGCTCTGCCCTGCGTCCATCAACTTGAGGCATACAGATGTTAAGCCTCATGTGCCTGTAATTACACCGGCAACCACACTCTTCAAACCGAAACACAGCAACGCTGTTTGGCGGCAGAAAAAAGCGTGGTGGTAGCACTTCCCCAGTGGAGCCCTTCACAAAGACTACTACTCTTGCTACTTCTAGAAGGCCGTTCAGCGAATTTCGTTATAAGATGTTTGCTTTTTGTGACATTTTGTTGTAACAGTTGCTTTGCGAACGTATCAATAAAAAAAACAAAATGACACATCAAAAAGGGAGTGGTACTGCTTCGCAAAAGCATTTCTGGTTGTGGTACAAAATAACCAAGTTACATCGACGACACGTCATTTAAAATCTGTCACATGTTTATGACGACTGGCGAGACTGGTTAAAAGTCGTTCTTATTTCCTGAACGATTTTGGTTATATCGTATTATAGATCATCTAGAACACTTCCACGTCAGTGCGCTAGTGCGCCGGCCAAATTGCTTATTTCTATATACTACAAACTAACGAAGCCTCGGCTCGTTTTTTTGAATTACTTCTCTCTTCTCTTATAATTTAAAGTTTTGTAGAATAAGAGCTGATTCCACCATGCTCTGTTAGATTAACAAAGGATTAAAGGTTAGAATGTCAAAATGTACGCGTTTGACATCTAAAGTTAAATTTAACAGCCTGTTAATCCTTGATCAGTAACTAACAGAGCATAGTGAAATTAGCTGTAAGTCATTAATTTTGTATTATTTTTGGTAGATTCAAACAACATGTCTGATACAAAAGTAATAATAATTTGTACTTGCTTGTAACTATGGGTTTTTCTAAGGAGAAAAGTAAAAAAGCAAGCGACTGTCACAATGATGTTGAGCAGTTACCTCTGTCCATAACAATAGCATCCACGATATTGCACTGCATCCAATCATCTGAGGCGGGTGCTAAGGTCCATATCCCTGCAATCGCACCGGCCATACCCTTGAACACAGAAGAAAGACCATGACGTCACGCCTCACAGACAGAAGTAGATCGGTGTCAGTACTTCCCCGCTATAGGTACGTAGTAAGACAAAGTAAAGGATCAAATTATTTTGAAGTATGTAAGCATGTAATACTTTATGCACATAAATTAATATAATAGCTATTAACTACTTTCATAAATGGTACATTTCGCAACATTCATTTACATTTTCCTGCATAATGCATTCAGTTCCGTTTCAGTAAATAGTTTTGCGACAAAACCCACTATAATATGATCTGTGTCTCTGCGGTACTAACTATTGTTTGATCTATGCCACCCCAGTAGTTACAAATGATTGCTTAGATGTTTTTCGAAAAGGAATTTTACATTCTGCTCGGCAACTAACCGAACTTGCAATAATTATTAGACATTACATTATATTTGGTTTTGAATCCAAGAATATCGATACAGAGTGGAAATTACACTCCAATTACACTCCAGTGATTTGAGAAGACTACTTTAGTGAAGTTGAGCAGCAGGAGTAGGTACCTAGTTGCAGGTGTAACCCAACACGAGCGTCAATGCAATATTGTTAGAAAATGGCTGGCTTGTCAGATCAGTCAAAAACTTTTGCAAATTTCTATTACAGACTGTTACCTATTTCTAACTTTATCAGATGATTCTAACTTTGTGTACTCGACTAAGGTACTGCTTATCGGAGTCATAAGGCTTTTATAAGATTGATAGTGTTATCTTGTGTGTTTTATATGTTAATAACCTAATGTTTATAATTTAAAAATTAACATTATTTGAGATTATATTTTCTTTAATTTATATTATTCTTCAACATTTTCATCTGGTCTGAACATTTTACAAGTGAAATATTAAATTAATCTTGAAGCCAAAGACGAGACAATAACATGATAAAACGAACTAACCGAGGGTCGTTCGATCTTGATTGTCCCATCTTCGGCGTCACTGTTGAGATGGCGTTAGGATAAATCATTGTTTTAATTTTAACAGATTTTAATAAGGAATGACACAAATGTAAACATTTTATTCAGCGGTTAGGTAGAAAAGTAATAATTAGAGATCGGATAATCGGATGCATATTTACCTAAATCACAGATAAGAGAATACTAGTATTAATTTTTGGCTAACAAATAATGGAAGCGGCTTCTTAAGATACTTTTATTAAAATTAAAATCCCGGCATTGCATAAATAATCGGATGTATACAGGGTGCCACGTTACATGTGTACTAAGCCGAAAGGGGGTGATTCTGGGCACCGAGGGGCATATTACGTTGTAACAGGGCAATAAGCGTAATTTTTCGATAAAAAGTGCTTTCCATAATAGCCAACCTCAACTTTAGGTAAATATGCATCCGAATATCCGATCTCTAGTAATAATACATAGACAACATACACTTAAAAAACAATAAAAGAGAGGATATCGATAAATCATAATGTTACAGTTTGTAGGTGTTAGTGAGCATAGTAATAGTAAATAGCGGTGGTGGTCGCGTTTTATTGTGCGAGCCGCTGCGCTGATGGCGGAGCGTCGGAAGCGCGTTGTCGCCGGCGCCGGCGACGCGCGACGCCGGCGCGGCGCGGCGCTTCCGTCGCTGTCAGCGGCGCGGGGCGCTCCGTGGGAACACGCCCGTGCCATGAACTGAGCGTTATAGGAGCTAATGTACCTACTTCTCGGTCGCACGTTTCAACATATTGAAAAATATTTTTTAAGTTTTCTTACTCAAATGTTTGCATAAGTACGAAAAATAGTAAAACAAACTTTTGAGTAGGAAAACTTGTATCGATCAAAATGATTTTTTTACTAAAATGACTTAAATGATTTTTTATCTTTCTTCATGTCGAAACATAACGAGAGGTAAATTAGGTTTCGTAGTAGTAGAGCCAATGACTGTGTTTATCCAAATCGAACAGAAGATAAATTCTACTGATAATATAAACGCGAAAGTTACAATGTTTGGATGTTTGTGGTTTAATCACGCCTTAGACTTGGTCGCGTGGAACTGGCACCTAGATTCGTAGATCTTTAAGACGTTTCAAAGTGATCCTTGTGATTCATAGCTTTGTATAATAGACTAGCGGTCTGTCCCAGCTTCGCATGGGTGGACATAATTTTTTTCAATGTTTTAGAATAAACTTAGACCGTGGTGGGTTCGAGTCATTTGCACGCCCTTCTACCTCGCGCCTTGCCCGGGCCCGCGCTGGGTGAGAACCCGCGCGTCGCTTATATTTTTAAAATCTTTTGAATGGAATGTCCGATTTGAAAAATTCAAGAAGTACCTAATGTATAGGTATTGAACCAGTCTTGAATATGATATGATTTATTTGGATAAGGATTAATACCAAGGTACAAATAAAGAGCCTTTCATAGCGGCGGCATTTCAATTAAATTTTTATAAATAAATAAAAAATAAATATTGGTGGACTTTCCACACAGCACTATCTAGCCCCAACATAAGCCAAAGCTTGTAATATGGGAACCAGATAGCTGATATAATTCATAGATATTTTTTTTATTGTAAATACATACTTAAATTATATAGTAACACCCAGACAGAGAACAAACATCTATGTTCATCACACAAATGTTTGTTCTCAGTGGGGATCGAACCCACGGCCTACGGCGCACTAGAGCTACTACCAACTAAGCTGTGAAGGCTGTCAAAATAAAAAAAGGCTGTTATTATAAAAGAACACTTATTGTGACATAACTATAATAGCTAGACATTAACTGTCGCGACATTTATTGTATATAATGACGTGTTCTGCAAAATCGTAGTACATTATTTTGTTCTATCATCAATAGTTTTCGCAGCGCACGCGATGTAAGGTTTTTGTTTTCCACCTTGGGTTACATTATTGGAGTTTTAGTAAGGATCCCTGATTTTTTTGAAAATATAATATCGCCTATTACTCAGAGATAATGTAGCATTCTAATGGTGAAATAATTTTTGAAATCGGACCAGTAGTTTTTGAGCCTATTCGTTACATACAAAAATACAAATCTTTCCTCTTTATAATATTAGTGTAGATAGTGTAGATTGTCGCTACTCGCTCCGCTCCCGTTTGATCGAAGCCTACGCCTCGTTGTGCGATTTTTCTCGCCTCCATTATCTGCTATTTTAATTCAATGACATTCTCTTACTACGACGCCATTAAACGGATAATATCGTCTGAATATTTTGGTTACGAGTAGCTTGTTAGTTGGGAATGAGAGGTTTTTGTGTTGCAAGTCTGACATGGCTTCATTAGTCTCATGACTTAGAACAATACCCTGCCAGGCTGTTTGTAAAGGTTATGTCTTCAAGCCTGTTACTACTACTGTTTTTGTAATGATTTCGTATAACTGTTATAAATGACACGTAGCTACAAATAAGACTAGATGATATAAAGTGATTCTTGTAATATTATTGAATAAAATTAGATTGATTTCGTTGCAGAATTCACACAAAACCTTGTAGGTTCCACGTTTTCAATTATTTTACTTTGTATGTAATCGGGTGATATTCGGAACATTTAAAATAAAAATATAGTAATTTAATCGATAGGTATCTGCTTATTCCAAAGTAAGTCTCGGGTCTCGAGCCTAAGGGTGAGGCCATAACTTAACTAGTGCACCTGTCTATATTGTTTATCTAATTAAATATTTAAAATGCTTAATAATCACGATTATTATTTTATGTAAAAGACAGACGACAGCCGCCATATGCCATGAGGACGTGACCGACGACGGTTGCATTGCCGTTCCCAAAAGCAAGTGTAATCGTAGCTTAAGTAGCTCTAACAAGCCACAAAGTAATGGCGCGGCTTATGTCATAATTCCGCTTCCGAGTGCTGCGAAAGGTTCGCCTCGGAATGTATAAAAATTCTAGGATTTTAGATATTGCAGTTATTTTATCTAGTTAAGTTAATGCAGTATCTAAAGTCCTCGTCCAATTACTGCTGTCCGAGCAAAGGGTTTTAAATTTAGCTATTATGATTCACATTAACATTCACCGGTCATACTTTAAATTATATAATTATAAAACTCTTACAATAACTTAAAACCGTCCCGGCAAATAATTACCTCGTTAGCCAGGCGGAAAACTATTAAAATCGAGTAGAATCCGGGGGGTGATCCACATAACTATGCAGCACAAGTCTCCGTAGTACTGCCATTATTGCATCCACACAACTTCATACATAACACACACCGAACGAGGAACTGTCTTACGTTATATTAGTGTAACTTAGCCCTATAGTTTTTTAATTATTCATTCGTTACAAAAAAAACGTACCTGTAAACCGGTACTATATAAAACAATATCATTTTGATTCAAACAAGTGAACCGAAACACCACTACATTTTTATTTAGATACTTATTTTTTAATTATTTTATCTTCGCTCCTATTTGCCATAATATTGACTTGTACAACTTTTCGCTTGCACATTTGAATCTGCCGTAAAATGAAGTTATTTTCACTATTTTTAGAATGATACCTTTGTGAGTGAATTGTTTGTGTTCCTGTAGGTGTAGGTGTAGGCGTTGGTCGGGGGATCGCAGAACTTCTACAGAAAACAACTTATTTATTCGTACAGCAAGACAGCAAGGCTATAAATATTTGACAAAAGGTTACGAGACGACTACTTGACACGAGTAGTTTTTGAACCATAGACTAAAGAAACTTCTATCCATCTTCTGCACTGACCTCAACTCTCAGAAATTCGTCACAATATTTCAGGATGGTTTTCGGCTATTTTCAGTGGAATCGTAGTTCCACTTACGGAATGAAGTATTTGAGGCTCTAGGGGCGCACGCTGTGCACTCGAACTACCTCATATTAAATTGCTTCGAAACAACACATTCCGTATTTAGTATGTACCTTTGAGAGATGCCCAATGTTATAGTTCAATCTCGTGATGGTTTATGGACATCTTTATGGTTCTCAAGCTTCGATCGAACCTAATGCGAAGCACCATTACATGCGGAATGCTATAGTGTCTTTTAAGGATATCTTCTGAAACCTTTTTAAGACATTATAGCGTTCCGATACTACCAGACTCACCCAGCACCTAGACCATCCTCACAGCTGTCAGTCCAATCAACAGGAAAGACATGGTCAATACGTGCTGAGCTTGAAGCCGCACGATGTTTTCCGTATTTGAAAGCACTATCATTGCACACATTCAAACCTGCAGCCTTAGGATTGGAAGGCAGTTACTAACACTGGTCTATTTATTGCTATAGTAAGAAAATATTTTTTGGAACAAGATAAACATAAATATGAGTTATTTAAAGTACACTTATTAGTGTACTTTAAATAACTGTGTGCACGTCATCGCGTGACTTACGCTTCGCTAGGTCCACAAAATACTACTTATCTGCATTCTGGAGCTTCAATATTGTATTATAATACCTACATTGTAACAAAAGAGCGGTAGGAACCAAGCCGTAAGTTTGTTGCCTGTTCTTCTAGGCTTTGGTCGCGTGGAACTGGCACTTAGAGTCACCTAGCTTTAAGACGTTTCAAAGTGATCCTTGTGATTTGATTGAATAAATACCTTTTGACTTTGACATCAAATAGTTGAATTGTCAAGAAATGTATAATAAGTAATATTGAAAATGTAAGGTGATGAAACGGTAGCTTAGCCGCGATTTTTACAGTAAACTGATTTACGACAAAAGCGCCTTTTCCGTATGCCGCGCGTACACTCAATATAGCAAGGGGATACAGCATCGATCACCACGCACCTGCCATAAGCTGCCTATTTACGGCGTCGCAGTCGGAGGCTGTGGCCACACTTCAAGCGATCAGTTCTACCTCGATATGACCTAAGTACGAGATCAGCGGATGGAAAAAAGCATCAATAGATATTATGCCTTATTTCCAGCTAAAACGAAACAATACTCGAAATTTGCAATATGTTATCTTGAACTATAACAAGAAAGTTGGTTTTGTTTATTCATGTAAAAAAAATATTATTAGGCCAAAGTCAAAAAGTATTTGAATTGAATGAAATCACCAGGATCATTTTGAGTTTGAGAAAGTTGATGGACGCAGGGCAGTGCATCATAGTGCATGTTGCTATCGTGCGTGACTAACGAGCCAATACTTTGTCATAGGTGAAGGTTACCACTTAAGGGGCTGACAACTATCAAACAACTTCTCGCTCGCACGTTTTCGAAACTCATTTTCGAAAAATCGCAATCAACCATTTTGTGTGCAATCACATTGCACACAGTTTAGTAAAAATTTCATTTTGATCGATACAAGTTTTCCTACTTAAAAGTTAGCTTATGTACGAAAACTAGTAAAGCAAACTTTTGAGTAGGAAAACATGTATAGATCAAAATGATTTTTTTACTAAACTGTGTGCAATGTGATTGCACACAAAATGGTTGATTGCGATTTTTCGAAAATGAGTTATGTGATTTTATATCTTTCAACATGTCGAAACGTGCGAGCGAGAGTCACATTAGCTCTTGTCTTCGCCTTAACAACAGGTGGGCTATCTGCCCGTTCCATCACCAAGTTGTATAAATAAAAGATGAATCTAGGTGCAAGTTCCACGCGACCAAGCCTAGCACATAAGCTCTGGGCACAGCAACGCGTCCACCATGCACGCCACTGTGGTCGATCGCGTCGCTCACTGAGCTCGTGCAGTTGTCGTCAGCGCCGCGGCGCGCTCACAGCGGCGCTCGCCTCGCCGGGCGCCTTCACCGCGATATGCGTCACAATGACACATCGTCCACATTTGTTATCCGCATTTATCATAAATCGCTCGCGGATCGTACGCGATATGTTTCCGATAATTTGGTCCGATTCGAGTGAGTACGCATTTGTTTGCTGCTCACTCATCTCTCTAACGATGAATCGCGAGACAGCAATACTTCTGAAGATGCAAAGTTATAGCAGCTTGTAAATCAGGAGTTCTTAGTCAGGGGAACTTATTTTAAGAGTTCTGGAAAATAGGAAAGCTTGAGACTGAAAAGGATTATTTACTTTGAAAGTCTCTAAAGAAGAGGAATAGTCACATTTACCACCATTTTCATGTTTAGAATTCATGAAACGCAGCTGAATAAAAGTCTGAATAACATTTTCTACGAGCGCGAATAGTTTCCGATACGGTTTGAAAATAGTTACGTTGAAACAACTTAGTACTAGGTACCTACTAGATTTAGCTTAGATATTTACAAGTTTAAATAAATTATATTTAGAAACAATAAAACAAACAACGTGCACAATATAGCACATATTAGAATATGGTACCTATAGTAAATTATGTAATAATTTACTTACCTAAAATACTCATAACAATTGCTTAACTTATTTTTGCTATAGAAATTATCACACAATTAACTATTATCTTCTTCTGAAATATTATTCAATTACACGCGTAATACATCAAATACACAGATTTAGATGTTTATATAAATTGTTATATTCATGACAATTTCCAAGATTATTTTAGGTACTAACGTACGAATTTTTTAATAAGCATTTTTACATAATTTATTATACCCAATTTTAATACACACATATAGCCCATACGAAGTCATCAAAGCAGTTAGATGTAGAGTGCGTGAACAGGTACTTAATCGATTCCTTCAGAACATTGTTCGATTGGAGATAAACATACTCTAAGTCCTGACGCACCCTGAACAATATTCTGAAATAATTGCTGAGGTACCTGCTCACGCAATCTACACCTCCTTTTTGGCCATTCGTTCTATGGACTATATGGGAACCATCTAGAAGATGGAATGCTTAAGCACTTTGTTGTAAATAAATACAATATACCTTCTATATTAGTCTATACTATACTACATAGGTATAGAGATAGTATAGACTATTATAGAGGGTCGCCGACGATCTCCACAAGTACTCGTAGCACGGGCGAAGCGACCAGTGAGCGAGCGCGGCTCACGAGTCTTTGTGCTCGCCACAAAGTATACAATCTTTTAGTCCGCGCCGTCGGCAAGCGTGTAAGCACGGAACATTGAATCAGCCACCGACATAGTATCTAACTTTAGTCGTTGATATTGGTACAACTTTTTCACGTTCAAATACAAAAGTCATACAAATATAGTAAAATAAAGTAAAGTAATAGTTTATTCGGAACTAAGGTACAAGATCAAACTTAAACAAGTGTAACGATACTGACTGCAGAAGTATAAAACTGTGTCGCAGCCAGTAACGCCCTCCTCTTGGCAGGTGTTTTCCAATTTGAAAAGTTAAATAAAATGTAAATAAAGTATTATTTACTTTTATGTATCTTTTAATAAACTCTATCAGTATTCGTTTTGGAAACTTTGAACTGAATACTTAAAATTAAGTATTTATACTTTCCAACATGTTACAATACACAGATTTTAAGGATTAACTGTTTTATAGACTGTCCCGGCTACAATCTCACCTGATGGTAAGCGACGATGAAGTCGACGAAGGAGCAGAACGGTCTAGAAGACAGTAATTCCACCCTTGCTCTGAAGACACCCAAGTTTTATAGACTTGTAAATTTTCGACTCAATTGGACAAAATTTGTTGTTACTAAAAAGTCATAAAACAATGTTTACCTACAAAATTGTAAGCTATAACTCATTTTAGTATGGGGATGTGATGCTGGCTTCGAGTATACACTGTGCCGCGGTGTTTGCTCGTGGCCCTCGCCTTGCAATCTGACAGAACACGACGAGTGTGGGCTTGTCACATGCCCTTCTGTGCAATGTGTATCGAATCTACTTCACGTTACTAGTTCTAACAAAACCATTTGATTAAAAATGTCTTTATACTCCCCATGTCTCAGAACAACTGGCGTGTAGACACTCGTCTTTATAAAATGTAGATTCAAATTGGTTATTGGTTAAGTAGGTTGATATGAGTTTAAGTAACTCGTACTTTCGAGATATGTTCTGTTTGGCAATAAAATTATTAAAATTCTTTCTTAATCTTATTATAACCAACCTACTATTATAACCATACCTGGTTTGATTTAATAGAAATATGGAACTAGTGCCTAAAATAAAAAAAAAATACAATTAGTTTTAAAACGTTTCAGTCATTAATGTGATTTAACTGAGTATATTCCCTTTGTTTGACTTTGAATTCTTCTCAAATTGCACTTTCTTAACTTCATGTATTTTGCTAGAAGTCATAAAAGTTTCAGCATGTTTGTCGAACGACATTTTATTACAATTGTTTTAATAGAGTCCCTGATGTATTTGCAACAGTGTAGTTTTTCCACTGCAAAGCTTTGTTGTGCGCCATTTCCTCTAGTTCTTGTTGGACTCTGAAGTTTTGCTAACAAGTTGCAGCAATTGTGTCCGAACGCGACCACAGCGAGCCTTTCGATCAGCTAGGTCACTTCAATAGCTGTCCTAACTGAGATCTCGCGAGGTCTGCATCATCATCAGCTTGATTAAATGCTAGACAATAGATGTCTAGCAGTGGAGTTCCCCCACATTAGTCAAAGTCAAAGGGTATTTATTCAGTTGAATCATAAGGATCACTTTGAAGGATACCTTAAAACAAAGTGAATCTAGGTAAATGAAATTGGAATTGAAATTGAATCTAGGTGTAATTAGAAAAGGTTTGCCGAAGTTGCTTGATGATGATAATAATGAGTGTTTATTGTTTAGTTGACCGCACCTGTATCGGTAATGAATACTCGGATCATAACTGAACAACAGAGTCATTAAAACTCTTGCTAATATGAGTTCACGTTATATTGGTTTTGTTTTGTTGCTGCATCCCGTTATTGCGATGTGGAAGTGGGTTTGTAATTTTCAAATCTATTAATTGGTATTCAGTATGTTGATTGCCTTATTATGTATACTATAATGTTGACAGCCTTCACAGCTCAGTTGGTAGTAGCTCTGCCTTCTGCGCCGTAGGCCGTGGCTGGGTTCGATCCCCACCGAGAACAAACATTTGTGTGATGAACATAGATGTTTGTTCTCTGTCTGGGTGTTATTATATAATTTAAGTATGTATTTACAAAAAACAAAAAGTATATAAGTAGTATATCAGCTATCTGGTTCCCATATCACAAGCTTTGGCTTAGTTTGGGGCGAGATAGTGCTGTGTGGAATGTCCACAAATATTTATTATTTATTATTATTTATTATAATGTATTTGTACTAGGTGTTTGGTGAAAGCTATGGATATGTGGCGTGCACTCGACATTCGACAATGTCCCGATACCTCACAACTTGACGTTTTGTCCTGTTTTAATAACAACAGCTATGTATCTTGCGTCGTGCAACTGATGTTTATATGGCGGTTAACAGGGGTTTGACGTCCATTTGTTTCAAATCGCAGCCTTGTTGCTGGAGCATATTTAAAAAGTTATTGCAAATAACACTTGTGTTATATATTACTGAAAGCTGTAATTATAACTACTTATAGGTTCAAGTCGTCATTCGATATATTTTTGTAATATAAACTCAAATCACTTAGTTTCACTAACAATAATATTAGCGGAAACAGCCGGCATTTTGTGAATAAATTCCTAAGCGGCGTCGAATGCCTAATAGATGGATGTTTTCAAGAGAAGATTGAATATGTAGATAAAATAAAAAATATTACTGGTGGTTCGCCCCGAACTGTGATTTCGTGATGTCCGCTCCAGTCTTACATTGATACCAAACACGATATTTGGCCTCTGACTACCCCCTAACCCAATTGTATCTCAAAAAAATACATACGTCCAGTCCAAGAATAAAAATAAAAAGAGTATTTGGATGTACAAACCAAACTCTTTCATATGACACCTCACTTGGTTTGAAAACCCAATATCTTAATAACCCCTTGTCCGATTAAATTCATACACCCATATAAATTCATATAAATTTCTCAAGTACAACGTCCTACCAAGTTTCGTGCAAATTAATGTAGGTAGTAGTCAGATGCAAGTCCAAACATTGTATTTGGACTTGTTTCTGACCACCACTTACTAACTAAGTATGGTAACCAAGTTTCAACAGAATTATTTATTGAAGAGATCCATTGAACGGACCATGGCTACATCATCTTACCAGGTAGCATTCACCATTTTATGAGAACTTTGTGCATTCTTAATTTATTTCAAGTAAAAAAAACAAGAAAAAACTAAGGAAGGTCCAAACAAAGCCCTTTCCATGTAACTAGATTTTTTTGTGTAACTTTTTTATTTTTGACCCCTTAAAACCCCATATCTTAATAACTCTTTATCCGATTTAACTCATATGTTTACCAGTAAATTTCTTAAGTACAAGCTATCGACTTACTAAATTTCATGCAAATCGGATCATCGGTTCTAAAGTTAAGGCCAGACAAACATACATACATATATACATACATACATAAAATGCCAAATCGCCCAAGTTGACTGTAAGATTATACCTGCACACGGATAGAGGTCAAGCTACACAAAGACAAATAAAAATGACTTAGCTTACTACAAGGTCATAAAAGCTGTGTAAGTTTGATGCGAACATAGGAATAGGCATTCATGGATTCCCAGAGCAGCGATCTTGTGGGGCACCCAACGGATCCCAGGAACATTCACGGATCTGTCATTGCATCTAGAGGGGACTATTTTGCGCTTACCGTCGAGGGGTTTCGAATGGAGCTTACGTTCCATAAATCAAAACTGCAATTGAGTAGAAAACGCAAACGTTTCGTGAGTGGATTAGTGTGCAGCGCTGCACGTAGGCACATTCGTTACTCATTCGTTCAATTCCGCGATCGCTCACCCGTCTCCGGAAAGATATGCAAATGACTGCAGGTCATTGCGCACTTGGGCGATTCCACACAAAATCGACTCGAGGTTGACCCTTACGGCTCGGTTGTTTTGCCTTCTGCGTGTCGTGCCGTGAGTTCGATCGCCACTGAGAACATACATTAAAATATGACGAGTGCCATTCGTATTCGTCAAAATCCGTTTTGTTTGCTTTTAAAACCTTGAGTATCGTGTATGTGAGCGATGAGCTTGAAATTCCAGGCCTGACGCCGCAGCAGTGGCGTGCTGTTTAGGCACTCGGAGATTGCACTTTGCATATGGAGTAGAGGGATTAGGCTCTGCGCGACGCTAATGTACCTACAAATCAAAAAACAAATAAATATCTAACCAAATGTACATCTGGAGGGATTTAAAATTTAAAAGGTTTTAGCTCACGAACACCACATTGCTTATTTATAAAAACTGGCGGATTCAAGTTGTGTTTCATTATTTTTGTGCGACGGAACGCAGCTCTGTTCGTGAATTGAACATTTACGGGACAAAAAGCTAAGCGACCTAGTTCGTTGCGTAGCTTAGCTAGGAGTAGCTACGAGCAGTCAGTGCCGGCGAGCATCTCTCGTGATCAATGTCCGATCGGAATGGAGCCGTTTAGAAGACTAGAGTCACAGTGTAGCTTACTACAGAAAGTTAGTAAACAATGATTCATAAATAAGATATTTTACTCTACTTTCTACTAGTAGAGGTGTCAAGATAACTTAGTGGTATTTGCGATGCAATTCTTCTATTGCCTAGCCTATTTAAACTAAACCTAAACTAAGCAATCTGCCTACCTGATTACTACTGATTCCTACTACTCCCTAAAGGTTTCTACTGGAAATATAAATAAGAGGATAATTGTGTACGAAAGCCATGTACAAAAGCAATCTGGACTCCTGAAAAACTGAGTTTTTTTTTTATAAACACGGAGTTTGAATTTCAATTATTTGCTGAATCCAGAAATAATAGCCGCGTCGTATATAAAGTCAGATCGTGGAAATGGCTCGAGGAGGGAGTCAGTTCGTGGAAATGAGGAGGGAGTCAGTTCTGAGGGTATGGCTCGAGGAAGAAATTATATACGGAAAGCGATAGTTGACTGTAAGAGCGAGTTGAGTGTGTTAAGTAGTGTTTTAGTTCTGTAAAGTGACAGTTAAATAAATGAGTCATCTCTCGGATTATTATTGTGCATTTTCTATCCATACGAACCCCCGAGCTCGTAACAATAATGATTCTGTCTTTCTTTCGCTTCTGCTATTATCTGTGTCTCCGCACCGGCTATCATATAAATAACGTTCGGCCAGCCGGACGCGCCGGTCTCGCTGGCCGGACGGCTCCGGACGCTACGGGGAGGTCCGTAGCTCCTCGTAGCTTCTCGTAGCTGCATCGTAGCACTCTCGTAGCACTCGACAGTTAAGGTAAATCGAATTTATGGTTTTAATTTTACGACGACTTTTTAATTAAACAACAACCAATGTCTGTCTGCACAGCTCAGTTGGTTTTAGCTCCACCTCTTATGCTGTAAGTTTTGAGTTCGATTCCTACTCAATACAATATTTTTTGTGATAATCTAAGGTAACGATCCTTACTGTGGTACTGATACGTTTGCAAAGGATTCACTCATAAAGTCAAAGTCAAAAGGTATTTATTCAATAAAATCACAACGATCACTTTGAAACGTCTTAAAGCTAGGTGACTCTTGGTGCCAGTTCCACGCGACCAAAGCCTAGAAGAATAGGCAACAAACTTGCGGCTTTGTTCCCGCCGTTCTTTTGTATGATCCTTGTTACAATATAATATAATAACCTTATTTCTTACAACTTACAGGTCTGTAGTAAATATTTAACCAAAACACAAACTCAAAAACAAAGACACAATAAACAAAGAAAAAATAAACAAAAAACACACAGTAAAATATATAACAATAAATCGATCTCTTGCAAATATTTGTGAAAGGATTGTGTGTCTTAACCTAATAAAAAGACTCGGCACAGATTACTTAACGCCTGAACATAAATCCCTAATGCTGGCAGCATCATCATCATCCTTGAGAAGTCCACTGCTAGACTTGGCCTTCATCCGCTGACTTCCCGCGATCTTTGAAATGCCATCGGTCCATCGGGTCATTTCTAAATTCATTATTCATGCAGACCGCTGAGTAGACTCCAACTCAATCGAGTTTCATATTCATATATAATCTTACTATATGTATGTATGTATACTACTCAACTGTTTTAAGATAACTGATAGCATACTCAAATACCTATTTTTACATAAATAACAACAGTCGGCGTTTGTCTAAAACAGTAAATGTTTGTACTTGTATAAATTACTAGCAGCCTGTCCCAGCTTCGCTATAATAATAATAATAATAATAATAATAATAATAATAATAATAATAATAATAATTCATTTATTTATTCAGACAATATGGTCCATGGTGTTAGTTACA
The DNA here is from genome assembly GCA_932294275.1 of Chloroclysta siterata. Taxonomy (NCBI): domain Eukaryota; kingdom Metazoa; phylum Arthropoda; class Insecta; order Lepidoptera; family Geometridae; genus Chloroclysta; species Chloroclysta siterata. The sequence continues at coordinate 16,398,260 of OW028588.1, forward strand.
GAAAAAGTTTATACATAGGTTAGTAACTTATAACTAATAGCGATTTGGTCCTCTGGATGAGTTTCCATACCAGAGGACAATTTAGTTTTTCATCAATCGCATTTAGGATGCCGTTGCTACATGAAGGGTGAAAATCTACTAACGTATACTACATTTTTTTCATTTTAAAATAATTGAGTCTACGGTCAATGTCCACAAAATATTAAAGACAGTTCTATAATATTATCTATCAAATTCAATCCATTTAATGTTGGAAAATAGTGCAGTCGTGTTTGTGCAAGCCTGCAAGTTTGATATTCATATTGCATGCCGCCCCCGCGCCCCGCGCCCCGCACCCCGCGCCCCGCGCCCTCGGCAGAAACAGTTTAGTCAGCGCACGTGACGTCTCACTGGGTTCTGATCATAAAAGATGATGAAAAATTTAGGTCTCTTATACTTTAAAATATTCTGATATTTTTACAATGTGCAGGTACTGTGCATTCTAGCAGTAATGATAAGCGAAGAGATCACTCTCAGCGATAAGGTCGCCCATTGTTTTGCCTTAATATGCCTTAACCCTGTATTATATTTTAGCGTGGTGAACAATAGAGAGATATTCGAAGCCGCACTTAGCACCTAAAACAAAATTACGTAATTGGCGTTCAGACAAACGCTAACATAATCTTATTATGATAAGAAAAACCAAAATCCTATTTCGCACTCACATTTACGCCGAATATTTTTTGTCCAAATGTCGAGTCTCGTCGTAATTGGCTGAAATAAAATGTGTCATTTACATAAGGTCTCCATTTACTTAGCTAAGCATTTACTTGTGTAATGCTTCTCAGCAATGGCTTCATTAGCGCTCAGCTTAACGTAAGCGAAATAGCTTTTTGTTGATAATCTAACTAAATGGAATACTGCAAAATATGTGCCGAATGTAATATTTGGACGCACCTCTGGCTACCCCTCTCAGACATGCAAGAATTTTGAGTCAGTATTTGTTGTTTCCGATTCAATTTTTTCTAAATAAGTACATTTGGTTACCTACATTACTTATTTTATTTATTTATTTATTTATTTAATAATAAATAAAATTACATACAACTATTTGATATTATTAAATAAATGTTTGCAATACTTATGTATTTACTTTTGAATTTTCAATAAAACGCCTTATTTTCTTTAGAAATCTTATTTGCATACTCACACAAATTCTTTTGAACAAGTAAACATGTTTTCCGTTCGTTACACCGGCCGACGCCGACGGCTTCTGCGCATTTGTTACGACTACATAATTAGAACGTGTATTTAGAGTAGAGTAGTAGTAGAGCTTTTTGTGTGTGGCTCGTCCGGGGAAGTACTACCACCACGCCTTTTTCTGCGTTGCTGTTTCGGTTTGAAGAGTGTGATTGCCTGTGTAATTACAGGCATGATGTTTAACATTTGTATGCCTCAAGTTGATGGACACAGGGCAGTGCATGTTCCTATCGTGTGTGACTTACAAGGCAATGCTTTGTGGTGATGGTTACCACTTAACATCATTTATAAAGTGTGCATGTCCCATAAAATAATAATTTTGATAAAAAACTTTTTTAGAGGCGCCTTAGCCTGTTAAGTTGTATTAAGAGTATTCAACTTAGCTAAACAGTGTTTAGTTTCTTGAATTATTAGTATTAGTAGAAGTATTAGTGTTTTTTGAATTTATTATAGTTATTAAAGAACTTTTAAAAACAAAACAAACACTTAAAATCAGGTGGGCCATCTGCTTGCTCCATCAGCTAGTTGTATGATAAAGAAAGATTTGGCTGGTTCTCTGAGATTTATTTAAACTAGCTGCCGCCTGCGGCTGCACTTGCGTAGAAGTAGTGGTTGCTAACATTCATATTTAAGGCGAGGTACGAAACATTAGGTTTGTTTGTATTCTATACTCCGTTCCCGGTAATTTCTCGCGATAAAAAAATAGCCTTATCCAAGTTACGAGCTACTATATGTTCTTAAAAACAGAGTTCATAATAAATGTATTCATATAACTAAAATGAATAATAGTTATTGGAGAATCTATTTACGACTCCAATGGTAAACATTGCACCAAAACCATTACAATAAACGAACATGTGCCAATTACACTATCAGGAAATCTACCAAAACACCAAAGCAAAATACTCAATAGCAGTACCTGCAGGTAACCCATATACAAGAATCTATCAACCCCAAACAATTACCAACTGCCGCAGGAGCACGCGTCGCGTGACTACCCCCATTATACACAGCTTCGAGCGTCTATTAACCGATTATCGACCTTCCCACCACGCAATAAGAGCACGCCTATTAATTATAGCGTAAGCTCATGTACTGCATTAAATAGTTGTGTGACGGCGCGGCGCGGCGCACAGAACATTGGAGCTCGGCTTCGCTGTTCGCCGGAGGATTATCCCCCGAGTGAGTACACTTGTCACATTGTAGCGGAGGTGCCGTGTTGTCGTATCGGATTGCCTTACATTGCTTATTCATAATGTAGCGTGTACTTGTATTGTAGCGTGGGAGCAGGCGACGGCGCTGTTGTCTACCTATTATTGTCATGTGTAGAGATTCCAACGAATATAAAGATAATGCTACTATTTTAATATCCATAAGTGAATTGAATTTTTCAACTAAATTAATCAATAACCGTAAATCGTCACTGTCATCATCAATCATCAGCCTGAAGAAGTAATCATACTCAATATTGTAACTTACCATAAAAGTAATATAATAATTGCAATAATGCAATAATGCAATTATTATATTACTTATGGTAAGGTATGGTATTAATCAAACACATTTATCTCGTCGGCTGCACAACATGGAATGAATAATATTAGGTATGTTTTGATTCTCTTATGAAATTTAGATTTGTACATAAAAAAAAATTGTTTATAGCTACGACTAGGTTAATGATTTGCAAATCCATAAACATTTAACACAAACACTCAAATGAATGACCGAGTCACGAGGGTTCTGTGTATATAGTAGTGTGTAGGAGTGTGTCCATAGTTTTCCGCCATAACCATAAGCAAACGTCTCGTTAAGAGTGTCACGTCATTACGTAAACTATTAAATTATAAATTCTATTGCTTTTAATGTATAGACAATTGTGAATGGTACGGCGCGGCGTCGGCGCCCGCCGAGCCGAGATAACAATATTTCGGCGCAAAGCCTTGATGAGATAGGGTTATAGCTATGGAGATATACGGTGCGGTGCGGTGTTTAGGGTGAAGAGTGCGGTGTTTAGGGTAAAGAGTGCAGTGCGGTGCGGTCCGTTGCGGAACGGTGCGGTACGTAGAGTGGAGAGGGCGGTGCGGTGCGCTAAAGTGTAGTTGTTTCTGTGATTTTTGTAAATACTTATATTAATAGTATCAATTTCGCAAGTTATTAGCAGTTAGCTCATCGAATGGTCACCACTTACTGGGCCGGAGCCAACGTTTGCGTTTGTTGTACTGAACACGAGAGCTTTCACGGCTTTATTTAATTACATATTTATTTAAATAGAATCAGAAATGAAAAAAATCCAAAGAAGAGCCAAGATATAAGCTGTAGCTCGCAGAATTTGCATTGACGTGGCAATGGGTAAGTCATATAGCTCGAAGAATTGATTGGGGAATAAAGTTTTAGGGCAGATGTTCAGCTGTGGACTTATTCAGGCTGAGGGGATGATGATGCATTATTATGTATGTAGATTTAACATTATCAGGACTTATGACTTAGTATTTTGTGATTCAATACATAAAGTAAAGTATCATAAAGTAGTTCTACTGCTTGCTTGCCTGTGCTCCGGAATCGAGTCGAGACGCTAGAAGGTTATTGATATTTAATTTCCATTAGCTGTTGATTGGGGATCGTGATTATATTGATGGAAGCTTCAATTTTCTAATGGCCACTCAAAATAATTCTCGGTCAGTCGACAATCTGTTGGTAGTAATTAATGGTTGCAGAAGTGTTTGGTCAGGATAGACTGTTAATATATATTTATAATGGAACACCACAAGACCTGGACATTAGGCACAGACAATCCTTGCCGGGTGTAGGAGCTCATTATGATACATTAATATATACATATAAATAAGTATTGGTGGGCATTCAACATCTAGCCCTAAATCAGAGCTAAGGGAACCAAATAGCTGAATATTACAAATATTCCTTTTTGTTGGGTTAAATTATAATACGCAGACAAAGAACAAACATTTATGTTCATCACACAAACGTTCTAGGTGGGGATCGAACCTACAGCCTACGGCTACGCAGATGTACAATCACTAAATGCATTTTTTTTAAATCGCAATCAACCATTTTGTGTGCAACTCTCTTGTCATGTCTCAGCTCTTGTCATCGCCATAAGCCCAATTAATAAAGTGAACTCTATAAAACCCCCGCAAATCTCTCGTCACGCTTTAATATCAACTAACAATAAAATTTATCTCCAACTCTAAAAGGTTAAACGTTTTGTTGAAAAGTTGAAAGGATTCTTGGATACTTTAAATTCTGTTAGGAAATTGTTGAAAGAATTTACATACTTGGCTTTTCGCAACAGTTTCCTGGTTATTCGTTTGTAGTAAAAGTTTTCTGAAATAAAATATTGCTTGAAATATTATGAAGAAGGTTGCCGGGTGTTTCGTGTGTCATTTTATTTCAAAAAACTGGCTTTGACAAAGCTACCAAAGGCAAATTTCGTTTTGGGAAAAATCCATCTTGATGCCAACTAATGGGTTATTGATTGAGTGAGCGAAGCGAACGAAAGTCTTACAAGTTAACTTGGGCGATTTGGCATTTTATGTATGTATGTATGTATGTTTGTCGGGCCATAACTTTCGGACCGTTGGTTGATCCGATTTGCATGAAATTTGGTAAGTCGAAAGCTTGTACTTGAGAAATTGACTGGTAAGTAGGTATATGAGTTAAAACGGATTACGAGTTGTTAAGTTATGGGGTTTTTTAGGAGGCAAAAAAAAAGTTATCAAAAAAAACAAATTACATATCATATAAACGAACTTTGTTTGGATATTCCAAAACCATTTTTACTTTTTTTCTAAGTCGCCCGGTTTTTGAGATACAACAAAAAAGTTAAATAAACCAACGACCGAAGAGATACCATCTCTAAAAGTTTCGTTGACAACAAGGTTTTGTTACTGGTCCGTCAGTTCATTTACTTTTTCTTATTTTTTTTGGGTTCCGTACCCAAAGGGTAAAACCCCATTACTAAGACTCCGCTGTCCGTCCGTCTGTCTGTCTGTCTGTCCGTCTGTCACCAGGCTGTATCTCATGATCCGTGATAGTTAGAGAGGTGGAATTTTTACAGATGATGTATTTCTGTTGCCGCTATAACAAAAATACTAAAAAATAGAATAAGTAAATATTTAAGGGGGCTCCCATACTACAAATGTGATTTTTTTGCCGTTTTTATAGATAATGGTACGGAACCCTTCGTGTGCGAGTCCGACTCGCACTTGGCCGGTTTTTATTTGTAAATTATTATTTATTAAAAAGAGACTCAGTTCACATAAAATGGTGACAGCGACCATGTCTGATGATGGAGCCAAGGTCTGTTCAATGGAACTCTTTTCAATAATTCAAACAATTCAGTTGGAACTTGGTTGCCATACCTAGTTAGTAGGTGGCAGTCAGAAGCAAGTCCTAACACAATGTTTGGACTTGCTTCTAACTACCACCTATTTTAATTTTCGGAGCGTTCGCGTCGCATCACGAAATCTCAGTTCGGGGTGAACCACTAATATATTTAGTTTTGCCGCTTAGCTATTACAATCTCATGTCGTAGGTACTCGTGCTCTTTCTGGTACAAGATCGAAGGGTACACATTGATTATTGAAAATTTAGCTTTTTTTCAGTATTGAATAAAGTTACACCTGGTTGGATGCGGATGTTGGTAAACACGGGATGTTCATCGAGCCGCCATTGACCCAGCAATTGTCAGCAATACACCGACGCGCAGAGCCCGCCGGCTCCTGGACTAATAGCTATTTCCGTTGTCGGCGCGCGCTGCCGAACACATCTTCCGGTTAAATAGAGATGTGGAGGAGCAAAACGGCGGGATCCAATGGGTATAAGAGTTGTTTCCAGGAAACGGTGACCACCAATAAAATAGTAGATTTTTATGTTTTTGGTACTCGGAATAGTGGTTCTTAGTTGTATTCTAGCCACAAGCACTCCAACATCGTAACCACCGCATTTATATATTTAGTAAGAAGCCAGATAGGAAGTAGAGAGTATTAAGTATTATACGTTTTAAACGTGAGCTTATCCGTTGTTTAGCGGAGTTGCCGTAAGTTTGTTGCCTGTTCTTCTAGGCTTTGGTCGCGTGGAACTGGCACCTAGAGTCACCTTTTAAGACTTTTCAAAGTGATCCTTGTGATTTTACTGAATAAATGCCTTTCGACTTTGACTTTGCGGTAATAGATGGGCTATCTCCTCTCTTCAGCAATTCTCTTAGTCAGCTGTAGGACTTTATCAGTGCCATGTGACAGGTAACTCTGAAGGTTTATCACCGTCCATTGTTCTGATACTTAAATCTAGATTCTTTTGTTAAATAAATTAGTTATATATATCTTTCTAAGTTTTAACATTTCTGCTGAGTTCAGTCAGGATAGCTACGGTGCCTACATTATTCCTATACCCCATTGCCTTCTCCGACATAACGTAAATGACGGTATCTAGAAACCTACCCTGCAGCATTCCGGAATTCATAAATTTTATTCCGCGTGCGTTTGGACTCTCTGCTGAATAGACTGCTCTGTGATTTGTAATGGTTATGTATTTTATGTTCACTTTTTGTATATACCTACCTACCTACCTTCTTAGGTACTTCTTACTGCTAAAAACTTTGTTAGTTACGTGACATATAAATGTTCACATCGATTTTTTAGTTCTAATTTTGATTCTTGTAAACAAATTAACTCAAAATAAGGCTAACCAGAATATCAACAAGGCTTTGCCAAAGTAAATCCATCGAGTTAATTATCACACCTCTTACTTCCGTTCAACAAACCGATTCCAACAACTAAAATCAACAGTTCACTCGGCTTGTTATTATGCGCCCAATTATTGAGATCAAACTCAGTGTTCAAAACAGTAGCACCTGCTCGGATACGCTCTATTGCCTTACCTTAAGACTTACAGTGCCTTGCAAGCTGTGTGTTTGTTTTCTCGTCTTGGCTGGAACAAAGGTCCGTGCTAATGAACCCGGGTTTGTGAGCCCTCAATGGTCCATTCACTGTCTTCGAAGTGTTGTCGAAGAACCGGCAGAGTTGCGCTTATTTATCAAAGCTGTCGCGCGAACTGTTTGGTTAAATATTATCAATTATATACTAATTATGTTGTTTATTTGGTAGTTCGAAACCTCAATTTCAACATTTGACTTTTGCAATATGAATTTTAAAACCGGAAAAAAAACGAAATGTGGAAAAAAATACTTTGCAAAGATACCGTTTGAGCTTTTGAAAAGTTTAGTCGCATGAGTAAGAAAGCAAAATAGAATATTAGCTTTTTATAACTGTTGCATTTACTTTATCTTTTGAAATCAAGTATTTTAGACGTATTTTTAGATCAACGTGTAATTGAAATCATATTACTTTGCAAACCAAAGGTTTATAGTTGCAGTTTCAAATACGTAGCCGAAGTCCGCGGTCGCGTCGTTGAAGCCCGCAATTATAGTGAGTGCATAGTTCCCACGAGTACAGACAAACTCCAGAGCAGGCAGTAGGCACCGCCTGCATACTTACGTACATACACCGCAGCCATCCACACAAACTTTATACGAGTGTCGGATGCAACATAAACATATTTTTCTGGTGCCAATAAATCTGCAAAAATTACGAGATTTTGCGAAGTTTATACAAAAAAACATTAAAAAAATCGCTGATATCGCTATCGCTGTTTATCATGGTAGTCGATTGGCGTGTTTTCACAAAAGTCTTAATTTTAGTTTAATATAATGTATACCGTCATGACCACAGAATACTTAATAATACAAAAAAGGGACGAATTGCTACCAACGTAAACGTCATCTCAATATCTCGAGGGCCGAAACACACATACACCGTATATCCGTTAGAGGACCATTCTTCGAACAACTATCCCCTGTTGGTAAATAAGTTCCATATTTCAGAAAAAGACCCACTAGTCCTCCCTATGTTAATTTGCAAGCATAAATAGGCAACAGTTGCCGTCAGTCGGTAGGTATACGATCAGAAAATACCACTGGGATCTTCGATCCTGCAGAACGTTGCTTAGCTCGGTAGTTTCACTAAATTTCCTTTTGACATTGGTAAATAGCGGTCAACGATTCTTAGGCAACTAAGGCTTGGTACACACCGCAAGCCACGGACTGCACTTCCAGCGATCGGCTAAGCGCCGCCAGAACCTTCGAACCACGCTCGCCAACACCTTCTACGACACCCAATCAACGTGATATTGAAGATTTTAGTAGCTAGTGAAGTGAATGCTGCCGCCAGAGCTGTGCTCTAGACGAGAGAGCTAGTTCAGCATTAGCACCCAGTAACGACAAAGCAGCGTGAATCTTGACTTAAATTTAGATTAGAATAGAAAAAAAACTTTATTTTTCTCTCTTAAAGCTAATGCACAAAGGAGCTTTTTACAACTTGTGACGACAAAAAAGGTCACCACTCAGCATTTGCTGTATGAGCACAAAAGCCCATACAGCGCTGGTTTTCAGCGGCGCCATACTGAGTAGAGCAGCAGTAGCTGCGACACGCGTTTCGCTTATTATACAGCAGGTTAGTACATCAGTGAATCCTTCACACCGATCCAATTTCAACGTCTATCAAGGTTTGGCTCGCAAAACCAACATAAAGTTATATATTATAGCAATTATTTTGATTTTAATTTTCAAATGGAAAATAAGAAACGAAAAGTACAAACGTTATCTCACTGCTGCATGCATTATTTTATCGCGACAAAAGTTCGCCAGCCGGCTGGCTACATGGCTCGTTTTTATTCTCCTAAAAATGGTGAGAATCTGAGTTACTCGGAACTTGCCTCGGGCGAGTGAATCTTCTCGTGAAAAGAATGATTCTATTACACAATATTTTTTTAGGTCTGGATTCAATACCTTCGAGACATAGTTTGTATAAGACTCAAATTACATTGCAATCGAATTGCACCAATTCTACGGTGTGAGCCGCTGCTGCCTGCTTGGACAAACGAACTACCGTTGGAGTTTCGCTCGTGGCTCGGTGGAACTGAATCATGCTTACGGGTCACTTGATGGGCCATGGTAGGGATTATTCCAGATTTGTAGGTATACTCTTGGTTATGTTAATTTCATTTTTCTTACCGAGTTTTTTAATTTATTTGTTTAATATGTATACTGTACATATTAAACAAATAAATATGTATCCTTACAAAGATCTAGAGGTTTTCATATTACCCGCTGAGGGTTCTCTAGCTCAAATTGCAAAAAGTCCACCAGTAAATATTTATAAATGGTAACCTTGTAAAAAAACATAGTTTGGCTACTCTATAAATAATGATATGCAAACAAAGGAGTGGAAGGGAAACAACCAGTTTAAAGCGAAAACTAACAACTATTAGGTATCATGATCGCGTTACTATTTTTCAAAATTTCTATTTGACTTTACTTCAGATCAGTATATCATTACATAAGCTCGGCGGAGGTGCGCTCCCAAAGCTCAAAGGTTGAATTAACCTAAAAAAACGCTTTATATTGCGAAAGCAAAGTGGATAATCTGATTATACCTCATCCTCCCTCTCTTCCCCTCCGCCCCCTCCCTCGCTCGTCGATACAAGCATGTAACACACACCGCAAATTATTATTAATGTTTGTCAAATAGAGGTCAAATATAGGTCAATCAGCGGATGACGCGGAATGCTGTTAATTGATGGATGCCTGCAGAGCTCCCGGCGCGGCTCCTGGGTCCACGCGGCCGGCGATCGATCTTATGAATACTTAATTGATTCGGGTACCTATTAGTCAAGTACTGTGATCGATTGCACTAGGTTGAAATTGTGCGTGACCTTTCTTCAGTGATTTTGATATACATACATATATCAAAATCACTTTCAGGCTAGTTTCAACCCGGATATCCGACTCGAGTGGTCCCTTTTTGTTCAAATTGGTAAATTTCTTGTAACCCCAAGGACTGAAATCCGTCGAATGTCATCCACTCTCGATGTACACAAAGCTCAGAGGAAAAGGTAGTTCGATAGTTGAAGCTAATCCAATAATTGTAGTTTGTAAGTCGCCCCGGGGGCGTCGGCACGCCGCCGACCTAACTTGGCTCATTATCCGACAACTTCAAGATACAATTAAACAATGGAATCTTGGAGTGATTATGTGGATTTTGATAAATCTGATTCATTAGTAGTTTTAAGATTGAATAAATCTACTGTAATAGTTCGGCTTTTGAGTAATATTGAGGCATTTATATCTAGTGTTGAAGACAGTACCAGCGTGAAGAGAAAGTCATCTTGGATCGTGAGATACCGGTGTCATTACAAGCACATGAGACTTAAAACATGTACGTCCCAGTGTGATGGACATAGCATGTCCTATAGCATGTAGGACACACTCTCGCCCTCGGGCATTTTATTAGCTTAGGTAAACCTCAGTACAGACAGCCCTTCAGCTTAGTTGGTAGTAGCTCTGCCTTCTGCGCTGTAGGCCGTGGGTGGGGATCGACCCCACTGAGAATAAAAATGTTTGTTATAAACATAGATGTTTGTTCTCTAGCAGGGTGTTTTTATAGATAATAGGTATATGTATATGTATATACATATTTTCATTTTTTTTAAATAGCTATCTCGTTATTTTCTCATATTACAAGCTTTGCTTAGTTTGGGGCTAGATAGTGCTGTATGGAAAGTCCATCAATATTTATTTATTTATAGAGACGACTCACTTTTAACTCAAAAAATTACTTTACTTGCAATACTTACTAAGAATGCGTAATGTATGTTAGATAATTAGTAAATCACTTAGTTTAATTCAACTATGTTTGATTTATTCACTAACCACACTCCAAATTACATAAATTAAAAAATTATTAGACCAATAAGTATTACCATTAACCAGTTAGAGTATCAAGGTAGAATCCTAAGTAAATGAACCAACCACACGTCTCAGATTAATCTGTAGTCCCTACAAATAGAAGGGTTCGATGCTCGTACTACTTGGCTTTGATTGATATAGCTCTGAGCGGCCACTTCTAATTGCGGGGGATTACAGCACCCCTTCAGGGGGCCGACAGTTTACGGGATAATGATTCACTAGATAAATGGATTAGCAAGAGTTCTAATTGCTATCCACTGATTTTCTTTCTGAGCAACGATGTAACACGTAGGTACGTACGTAACTTTCGGCATGCTCGTATTTTGTAGGTATTTGTAGTAATTTATTCAAAATCATTACACTAATTACAATAATTTATGATTATAGTTATTTAGGAATAAAGAACAGATAAGTATAAATATAAAAAAAATAATAAAATTAAGTATTAAGTTAAAAAAATTTGACTTCAAACTGTTAGAGCTGATTTCACCATACTCTGTTACTAATCAAGGATTAACAGGCCGTTAAATCTAACCTTAGATGTCAAACGCGTACATTTTGACCTATTTAACGGCCTTTTAATCCTTTGTTAATCTAACAGAGCATGGTGAAATCAGGCCTTAATGTCATAAACATAAAAAAAGACAAAGTAAAAGTTCACGTACCTACATCACATCACGCTTGCAGGATCTCAAATACTCTGTAAAATCAGTTCTGTCTGTTATACCGAGTAATTATAATAATGAAGGTCCAGTGAGCAAGAATACATAAATGGCCGGCGCGCATTCCAACTTCCATTCAAACGGTTTCAATGGATTTCGTATTATAACGTCCAGTCAGCATGAATGCAGCAACAGAACACGTCGGCAACCCATCGATGAATGAGTGGGCTAGATGAATAATGCATTCCTCTTATATCGCCAATTAAGTCGTGCCACGTGGCGACCAACTTGCTTGGCGCTATGTTCACATCTGAGGCTCTACTACGAAATTATACTTAAATATTTGCTGGCAGTTGGAAATGCGTGAAATTGTTCTTTCTGCATATGTAGGTGTGGAGGATGCCTATAGGCAGCAGTGAATTTATTCAGGCTAATAATGATTATGCTTTTCATAGTACAATGATCAAAGTTGATCGAGGGCCAAATAGGGGGCTATCGCGCTTATTTTTTGCGACAACGATACTGTTAAAAAAAACGTAATTGGGCTCCAAGGATTGAAAAAACACTTCACTTTTTTTATGCATAGATATTGTGTGTATCGTTCAAGTCGAAGATTGTATCAAATATCAAAAGGTGAGTGTTAAGTCAGGCTGGTAAAGTCAAAACAATATGAACTCCACACGACTTCGTAACTACACTAAACTTCAATAAGAGCAACACAGACGTGTTCAGCAAGTTTCCAGTCTAAAGGTCTAGCCAGTGAATACGGTATTAGTTTGCGAAGTTTCGGAGTAGGCCCCCAGTGCCGATATTGGGCTGAGACGCGCCTGTTGAATTTTCCATTACATCGATATTAAAATGATCGCTGAACCATCGGCAGCGTACGATACTGGCTCTTAATTACGCATATTGTATAATATTTGAACGAACTTTGTAATCATTACAAAGTAGAGAAATAAGCCGCTTAATAGTAAACAATGATACTATCGACGGTACGCATATTTATCTAGAAGATTTTCTAGATATTAATGTAGATATTTTCTTTGCTTTCTAACTCACAATCGTTAAATTGCCTTATTTAGAAATTTCCTAAATATTTGAGCATTTACCGATTGACTGTATTGGGGTTGAAGGGGATGCAAGTGTGCCTTCGAGCCCGGAAGTGACGTGGGATTCGACACCGAGACCCGACCCGCTGCGTCGCGGTATCACGTCGTGAAATCGAAACTCGCTTTGGAATTGACACTGGAATCGGGATCCGGTTTACAGTGATGTCTGGTTCCGAAATAGGAGCCATTACCAGCCGAGAATTATTCCATTAGGATGATTTCCTTATCTGTCATACCTGATTATTGTGATCTTTTTTCTTACCTCTGCTGTAGAATAATTCAATTCAATTCAATTCAATTCGTTTATTCAATTACAATTCTCTTACAAATCGTGTCTGAATCTTAACCTAACATGCAACAAAATAAAAATAAACAATTTAATTAACATAATGTCCCCAATAAAAGTGTATAATAAGCAGGTATGCCTTTTGTCTATTATTTTACTAACACTTTTTTATTTGACTGTACTAAAATGCACCCAAAGTAAATGTGGTGTGAGTTGCAGAACGAAGAGTATAGCTTTTTTACGATTCAGCAACTCACACCAGTTGGGACGAACGACGTGTAAAGACAGGGTAACTATTCGATATTGATGATATTGTAATAAATGTACTTTTATGTAAGCTTTACCCGGCAATAGCTTTCCTTGCCACTTAAATAAAATAAAAACTCGTTTATAGATAAATCAAACAGTACAATGTTATAAAATACAATCTAAAACAAAGCAGATGACAAAAGTTCACGATCCACCAACTCAATAAAGGATCGAGGAGCGGCTCGCCCGAGGAAGTATCGCGAGCGCTCAGAGGAACCAACACTTGGATGAGAACGTCTCACCTAACGGTCCGATTTCAAAAATTCTTTCACCATTAGAATGCTACATTATCCCTGAGTAACATAAGCTATAGAGGTATAATATTTTCAAAAAAGTCAGGGATCCTTACTAAAACTCCAATAATGTAACCCAAAGTAGAAAAAATAATCCTACTACGACTTTGCAGAACACGTCATCATCTACAAAAAATGTCGCGACAGCATATGTCTAACTATTATAGTTATGTCACAATAATAAGTGTTCTTTTATTATAAAATTTAATTGAAATACCGCCGCTAGAAAAGGCTCTTTATGTACCTTGGTATTAATCATTATCCAAATAAATCATTTCGTATTAAAGACTGTTTCAATACAATAGATTACTTTTTGAATTTTTCAAATCGGACATTCCATTCAAAAGATATTACGAAATTAAAAATTTTTGTTCGCATTAAAATATTATAAGTGAACGCGCTGTTCCACGGGGCGCGTTCTCACTCACTCAGGGAGAAGCGCGTGCAAATGTATAAAATAAGTAGACGCGAGACGAACCTACGTTCTAAGTTTATCTTAAAATGTTCAAAAAATGTATATCCACCCATGCGTAGCTGGGACAGGCCGCTAGTTAGTTATAAGTTGACATTCAAATACTGAAAATAATTAATTAAATACTACGATACTGAAAAAAATGTTTATGAATAAATAAATAGAATCTATGTCATTAGTGCTGAAAATAACAAAAATGTTACGTATCACCTATATCATTTAGCCAGCATCGATATCAATAATTGTGGCACAATTTTCCTGTCAAACGAATAAATGCAAGAAACGTACTCGAATCAACAGCGAGTTATCAAACAAACAAAGATATTCAATTAGTCGAGAGAATGGTCTCGCAAACAACAACACTAGGAACAGTTGTTTCGAAACGCTAGTTAGTTTAGTTGTCGTCCCCAACTACTGGAGCCGGCGTTACTTGACATGCGTGACGTAGTGCACTATTGTACTCTCCGGATCGACAAACAAATTACTCAAAGGATTCCAAAAGATCTGGTTGATGCGCAATTGTGATGTCAATAAAGAAGTGGGATAGGGGGCAGGAAGAAGAAGGCGTAGATATCTGAAAAAAAAAAACAGATCATTGTGCGAGCGGCTCTTAGAGTGCTCGAATGAGGATTACACTATTCCTCACTAAACTTCAGTTCCACGACTAAACTCCACATAGGGAATTACTTTAGGGAAATGTTTGTTCGTCGTCTTTCGGCGCGGCGCAGCGCGGGCGCGCCGTCATCTCGCTGAGAAGTTTGCGTTGAGATTGTTATTGTTCACTGGAACAAAGCCTTAATGTGATTGCAGTCCGTCTTTCTATTTTAAAGAAAATAAATTTATTCCGCTTCCTAATGTCCGGAATTGGATCCGAAATTGCGCTGTTAATCCCAAAATGAGTTTCCTAAGAGGCGTTTTGTATACTTTATAAGACTGGTATCAAAGAGAGGTTTTCGGCTGATGAATAACTGAGTTTGTTTTTAAGGTAAAAAATGTATACATAAATGCACAGTTCAATTACAGAAATGATCCATTTTATTTTGGTGCAAACCACCGTGATATCATTGTAATAAGTTTGATTTCAAGGCAGATAATCCAACATTTTGTGAAGTAATGTTTACTTCACAATATTTAGAAGAGAATATGTAATAGAAGATGTAATAAGCAATACATGTATGCACTATTATTATTGAAATTATAATAAGGTATTTTATTATTATTATGATTATATTTTATATCTCACGTAAATAAACTAAAAACATGTAACAAAAAAAAAAACTGAAACTGAAACAGCTTCACGACTTTGATCCCCAGGCACGGTAGATATTCCCTCAGATCCCTTAGTACCAAGTACTAACTCTAGATTCTTTGAGGACGTCTAAGGGGTGTAATCAGAGGTACGTCCAATCATTACATTTGGCATATAGCAAATTTTGCAGTAATTGGTATTTCAGACCTGACAGGTTGCAAGCCCATCGCCGCTGTTAGTATACTAACTGGTTTACTCACGATGTTTTTCTTCACCGTTTAAGAGCACTGGCATTTTGTGCATATAATTTTATCGGATTTTCGTTTTTTTTCGGACGACCGGATTTGAATTTACGACCTTACAATCACTCACACTAGACCACAGGTGCCTCTTTTACCTATATAGGCAAAAGAGGCCACAAACTCCGGGCCAGGTGCGTGTATGCCTCCGGTTGCTCTGTATCCGACAGCCGCGAAGAGGAGCGAGTGTCCCATTTCCCTCCTCTAAGCTCGACAGGCACCGCCGTCGATATACCTACCCGCCACGACCTGCATACATGTCCCACATAAAGTGATTTAATCCCTCTCACGGGTAGATAAAGTCTACTTTACATCGATACGACGCCACCATTCACGGTCGTTGTCGCAGCTATAAAATGATATAGAAATTGAATTTTAAAATACTTTTCCGTAGACTGTGGGTTTCTTATTGAGCACTTTATTGAACTATTTTATGATGTGTCCGGATTTACGGTCACACTAGTGAACAGATATTGAGGTAGTAAAGTGTAATTTATGAAATGGTACGTTTATAACATGTATTTTTAGTTAACGCTTTTTTTTATATATACAACTAGCTGATGGAACAAGCAGATGGCCCACCTGATGTTAAGTGGTAACCATCACCTATAACAAAGCATTGCCTCGTAAGTCACACACGATAGGAACGTGCCCTACGATGCACTGCCCTGCGTCCATCAGCTTGAGGCATACAGATGTTAAGCCTCATGTGCCTGTTATTACACCGGCAACCACACTCTTCAAACCGAAACACAGGATTGCTGCTTGGCGGCAGAAAAAGGTGTGGTGGTAGTACTTCCCCGGACGAGCTCTTCACAAAGAGCTCTACTACAAATCGCTTATATTTAATACGCTTATATTTTACCTATCATATTAGTTATATCTTTGATGAAATTCCAGGAGTTATATATATTTTTTGTCACATTATATCAATAAATGAATATTGGTGCACATCGAGCCCCAAACTAAGCAAATCTAATTATCTAATTATAACAGCTAATTATCTAATTATATTAGATAATTAGCTGTTATAATACTGAACACATTTTTTTGTAGATACGTATTTACAATCTTTTATAAAACCTAGGTAACAAACAGACATCTATGTTTATCATACAAAATATTCGTAAGGATTATAGCAATAACCAACAGTGCAGAAGGCAGAGCTAATAATTACCAAACGGGGCTGTGAGACCAGTCGAAATAAAAACCCTAACTTTGGCTCGTAAATCATCTAGAATAGACACAAATTAGGAAAGGATGTTGCGCGTATCATTTGCGTGCCCATAAACTTCAATAATATATTTTTTAAATATTTTATTAGTTATAGACACAAAATGTAAACCTAATTGAAAGGATACTTTTTATTTGAATCCGAATCTCACGTCTTGTAAGAGAAGAAAGCGGATAAGCCCACGAGCGACCGCTATAACTAGAGCGCAATAGGCGGCAGAAAGCAGTTGAGCCGCAAAGAGTGCTATTATCTGCCGTTCTCGTCCTAAGAAACACCCTTCACATTCTCGGAGCCTAAAAGGCGGAAAGCGCCTTGTGCGACCGATTCATGTCATCAAATTGTCGATGAGATTATATTTGGGGTTCGTTTCAGTCTCAAGCTCGTTTAACCTTGTCACATCCCATTCAGAAAAATGTTAGAAAACTTGCTTTTACATGATTTTAGCTCATGTGTTAATGTCTAGAAAGTTCAATTTCCGATGGCGCAAGGTTCTGTGTGGATAGAGGTAGTGGCGGTGCGAACAGTTTAGTTCGAGTGTACGTTGTTGTCAGCAAACGCCTTTTACGTGCCAAATTAGTGACGCTTCTAACCGACTGTAACAAAAGGAATGCTATCAAATTGTGGTGTACTTATGTTTTTAGAGTTCCAAGCCGAAATGTTAAAACGGAACCTTTATGGTGCAACTTTGCCCGTCTGTCAGTTTGGCACGGTTCGTTATTTCGACTGTTATTTCAGATATTAAAAAAGCTAGCATGCTAATTTAGAGATGGTTTTAAATATTACTGACCCGAACCCAAAAAATATTTAAAAAAAATATTAAAATATTGACAGCCTTCACAGCTCAGTTGGTAATAGCTCTGCCTTCTGCGCCGTAGGCTGTGGGTTCGATTCCCACCGTGAACAAACAATTGTGTGATGAACATAGATGTTTGTTCTCTGTCTGGGTGTTATATGATATTTGATCGAGTGAGCGAAGCGAACGAAGATCTTAGTTTCAACTTGGGCGATTTGGCATTTTATGTATGTATGTATGTATGTATGTATGTATGTATGTATGTTTGTCTGGCGATAACTTTAGAACCGTTGGTCCGATCTGCATGAAATTTGATTAGTCGATAGCTTGTACTTGAGAAATTTACTGGTAAGTATATGAGTAAAATCGGATGAAGGGTTTTTGAGATATGGGGTTTTTTAAGGGCGCAAAAATAAAAAAAGTTACATAAAAAAATCAAGATACATGTCATATGAAAAGGCTTTGTTTGGACATTCCAAAACCATTTTTACTTTTTCTCTGGGACGCTCGGTCTTTGAGATACAACAAAAAAGTTAAATTAAGATAACCAACGACCCAAGAGCTCCCATTTCTAAGAGTTTCGTTGACATCAAGGTTTTTCTACTGGTCGCCCAGTTCCTTTGCTTTTTCTTATTTTTTTTTCTTGAAATAAATTAAGGAGGTACTCAGTTCTCATAAAATGGTGACGACGACCAGGTCTGATGATGGAGCCAAGGTCTGTTCAACGGAACTCTTCAATAAATAGGCCAATAGAGTTGAAACATCGTTACCGTACCAAGTTAGTAGGCGGTAGTCAGAAAAAAGTCCAAAAATAATGTTTGGACTTGCCCCTGACTACTACCTACTCAAAGTTTTGATGCGTTCGTCGGGTCGAATCACGAGATCTCAGTTCGGAGCGAACTACTAGTATAAGTATGTATTTACAAAAAGTATACATATAAGTAGTATAATCAGCTATCTGGTTCCCATATCACAATCTTTGGCTTAGTTTGGGGCGACATAGTGCTGTGTGGAATGTCCACCAATATTTATTTATTTATTTATTTTATTAATAAAAAAAATAAGGTTTAAAGGGTTCCAAGTTATGAAGGTCAACATTTCAATCCGGTACCACAGGATTGAGTTTTCAATTATTTAAAAGGTATTGATTAGCTTTTTCTTCTTATTTTTCTAATGCTTGGTTTGAAACCTAAGATGTAAAACGTAGGTATAACATTTGTATTAGTGGGTATATAACTGCGTTATACGTTGCTGATTAACTTATTTCGTGCGTTGAACTTAAAAGTTTGTTTTGTAGAATGTATAAAAAAAGCATGTATTTTAGTATTGTATTAGCTAAATTATCAGGTATTTTTGTATACTTATTCAAATTCAAATTCTTTATTTAATAAAATAACATTATAGAAAAGACAAAAATACGTTATTATAGATAGAATTAGATTTATTAGATGTATTCTTGTGTACAATAAAGTGTTATCTACCTATCTATCTATTATATTTATGACTAGGTAACTAATTTAAACTAAGTATAGGTACTACTTACCCATCATCTCCTTTTTCCATCAGCTGATGATTCAGCAATCAGGTGAGCCTGATGTTAAGTGATAACCATCACCTATGCCAACACGTTGCCTCGTAAATAACGCACGATAGGTACGTGCCCTACGATGGTCTGCGTGTGCCTGTAACCATATACCAGAAACATACCCTTCGAAACTGAAACACAGCAACGTTGCTTGGTGGTAGTACTTCCGCAGACGAGCCACACAAAAAGAGCTACTTTTAAAATAAAAATATCATTGGTTAATAATAATGATCGGACTATAAAGCTTGTGCTTCTAAAACACTTTTAAATATTAATAAATACTCTTCTTTAATAATTACTAGCTCTTACTCGCCGCTTCGCTCGCACACGTTTACTTTAGAATACTTACAAATAAAAGAATAGTTTATTGATATGATTGGCAACATCTTGAATAATTGTTTTTGTATTTTCTTCCCCATGGAACAATCTTGAGCCACGTACATTTTGTCAGAAGAAACAGGTACTAACTGACGATTTGAAGTTCCTGCCTCTTCGATTGTTTGTATAAAATATAAAAAAAAAACAAAGTAAAAAAGTCAGGATAAAAAGTATACTATTGAAATGAACTGCAGCAGATGAACACTTTAACACCTCTTATTTATTCGTAGAACACAGATAAAACAATTTCACTTTTATTCTTCGCACTTGTTACAGATGTCAGTATGTTAGCCAGTCAAGTTTACTCCACCAAGTCTCTTTCCAGAATGCCACATTTTTACCATCTTCCCCTTTCCTTATTTTCTGTTCGGCTACCTACCAACGCAATCAATCCTACCCACCTATCGGACCAAAGCTGCGACTTGGCGGTCAATCGACTGACTAAAAGACAGGAAGATATAAAATTAATTATGCTACTTCAATTTTAATCTAAAAAATCAAGCTTAATATTTACAAAATGAATTATAAAATTCGAGAAACTACATTCGGCCATCCGCCATCATGCGATCTCCTGACGCATGATCAAATAAATAAACTGAACGTACTAATCAATTAAGAATATTTATATTATTTTAATTTTAAAGAAGAACAAAAAAAAAACTTATTTTTCATTGTAATAGCTTACATACAAATTCATTTTATTATTTTAGTCATTATCAACTTCAATTTCTTCATCAAATTAATTTTATTAAATAATTATAGGCAATACTCAAATAAATTGAATTTACGATTTTAACACAATTACATTTTCAGTAATTATAAAAACAACATGTGAATAACAAAAAAACAATAACTCCCAGTGTTTCGCTACATTATAATACTAACAATATTACTTTAAATTATTAATCATTACATTTGGCATTTATTTAGTATCAGATCTGCTTGTATTATTTTGTTGCCGACCTTTTGTAGGCATATTTTTGTCATCATTATCCTCGCTTTCGGATGAAGTATTACTTTTATTAGATATTAGTATCGTAGTCATGAGAAAGGTTAACATTGATCCAAGGTCAAATCCGATCAAAAGCAACTACGCTATCGTATTTACTTTTAGGAGTACTAAATCCAGTAAGTTCAGAAATTTTATATCGATCATTATATATACTTCTGTGATTTTAAAGAGGCCTATAAATTTTGATAAGAGCTTAGTTCTATTGTCTTTGTTGTTAAAATAGTTTCTGTTTTTTTTTTATTAGAAATAAATTAGAATATTATTATTATTTACTATAACTGTAACGATGACATGGGTGTCGGAAGACCAGCGTTATAGTAGCGTATGCTGCTATTGCATTTATGCAGAGTGACTGCCAATTTATATCACTTGCCTACTTACTTTTATTGTCTTTTGTCGTGGCATAAATAAATGATTCTGTTTTGTATTGTATTGTATTGTAAGATGACATTTTCCATTAACTACGTGATAAGCACCTTGGTGCAATTTTGATCGATTGATTTTCTTTACTCGGTTCAATACTACTGTAACCTTCCACTTACACATCCCCTGAAAAGTTAGATCCCTACGCTATAACTTCAACTAACCCTGACAAAGGAACTTGGGTAGAATTTAATGTAGTCAAGTTTAAGCTATTTTCAATGTCGACGTTTGCGTTAAGAGCAGGACTTTTGTAGAAGAATAGTTTGCAATTGTCTTTGAACACAGACACAGAAGAAAACTCTATAAAGTTTTGCCCTATAAGCAATGCTGTTGTCACAAACTCATCAGTAACTACAAGAACTTCGATCGTCGCCTTAACATCATCGATTTCAATGTTCACAAAGCTCCTACAGACAGGTGTAACTACAGAGTTACCGAAACCTTTGATGATAGGCAATTGTGTGTATCTTTTAAGAAGTTTAGGTCTTGAGCATCAGATTCACGAACTTCGATTTATTTGAAAAATTTACTGTTAGTGTCACCAGTCGTATCACCAGAAATAGTCAGTTTTCCGTTCTTCAACGTCCGTACGCGAAACGCGGTATCATTGGTAGAAGTTTACAGTTTTTATTGTCGTGATCAACCCTTTGACACTTTTGGCATTTTACTTATGGCTTAGGGCATTTAAAGTAAGAGAGACCTGTTGCGCGACATTTAAAATAAAGTCGCTAAATCATGGAGGTAATATCATAATGGAGAGTGCCATAAGATCCACAACCTTTTACAACTGTGTATCAAACAGTGATCATCTATCTTTGTACCTCCCACGCAGCCTAGCTACAAGTAAAAGAAAAGAAGATGTAAGTTCACTCACTCCAACTCACTCACTGTCTGTGTAAATAGTGTCCGTCAGTTGATGCAATGCTTTGATGTTCTAGTTGGAGTCGGTTGAAATATGCGGTGAAGCGAAATAAATAGTGAAAAATCAAAAGAATCATTATTGTTTAAGCAAAATATATTTGAAAAGGCGAAAGTATATCCCGTGCAGCTGTGTCTTGTGCATCAAGAAAAACAAAAGGAAAAAAAACAATAAAACAAAAGGAGGTTAAAGACCCGGAATTGTCATTTGATACGTAATATTCTTTTTCAATTTACAGACTGTAATTACATTTTATTAGCACTAGTCATATTTTCCAATATGAAAACGATGTAAACCCATTAATAAAATATACCCATAAAATAAAATTTATTGTTTTGATCATCTGTTTTAGTGATTTACATACACAGACTAATTTAGCTTTATATTTCACACCTTCTAGGCGTCTCGCGCCGGCTCAATTTTCGTTAAATTTTACATTATTATTTTTTTAGGTTCCCAAAATGCCCAGAATGAAGACGGGTGTGGATAAAAGCTGTTAGGCGTGAAAACTGGGAGTCCACAAAATTTTCCTATACATGGACGAAATGGCCATAAGAAAGTATCGAGTGGGATGGACATCGCTCTCACAGCCAGGTCAATATGGGAAATAATATTGACGATAATAGTGTTCCAGTATCTATATTGGTTTTGGGTTGTCGCAATAAAAGTCAGCAACCAGTTAAAATTAAAAAGTTGATTTCCAATTAAAACGCCTTTTTCATCCATCTCTTATTCCATCGATAGGTTAGTCAATGCAGTCCCTTCTCTAGTAACTCACACGAATACAATATCGACAACTGCACACTAACAAAAAAACGGACACGCCAAAAACCGAAAGGCTCCGTGCAGTATGATACTTTGTCCAAGCGCTAAACTGTTGTTTGAAGTTGACGCCAAATCTCCTGCAGATTGAAGACTTTCGCTTTCGTTTAGAATGAGTGTGTGTAACAAGAGGTTCCTCCTCAGAAGTCATCGCACCGTCAGAGTTCATAGAAAGAGAAAAAAAATACTGTAGTTATCATATTCACCAGATAAAACTTATTTCTAAGTTTGTAACTTTTTTTTTAAATTTATATTCATGTTTTATTTATTTTTTTAATTTTTCATATGGTTTACTTGGCTTAGCATAACAGCTGTCCATGTAATTTTGCGACGTACTTAGCCACTTACAGATCCAGTGCTTAATTGCTAATATATATATATATATATATATATATTTTTTATTTTTTTTTGCACCATTGTACTAATTATTTGGTTAGTTTTGAACTTACAGGTATACATACCCCATTTTTCACTAAGAAATTCACTAATAGCGCACCTGGCTAAACTCTGGCATACATAGCCTGCTAATAGCGCACATGGCTAAACTCTGGCATACATAGCCTGCTAATAGCGCACATGGCTAAACTCTGGCATACATAGCCTGTACCTGCATACATAGCATGTATCTACTACCTACCTATATATCTATAAATTTTAACTTTATAGATATTTACTTTGCTTCAGAGACTCGCATCAGAGGGTAGGCTTGATCATCGATATTTATAATTTTACGACAGTTTATCAGGTGACAACGGCAAGTATAGTTAATTTCTGCTTGATATAGGTAAGCCAATTTTTATTGCTATTGGAATATTGATAATAGCAGTAATGTGAAATAGAATAATAAAAAAACAATATATAATAGTAGGTAGGTAATCCACGAATTGAAAGGTGCTAACACTACCGGATAGTCTCTGTTCAGTACAGACCAGTTCGTGTGAGGAACAATTCAAAATACGAATATAAAATAAGATAAAAATATAAAATAACCTTCAATGTTTAAATTATCGGATAATATAAAAATTTGTAAGATTTCACCTACTTTATTCTAGAAAAATTTGCTCGATATGTATTCAACTTGAATGTTCATGGGTAAAGGCCCTGACAATTTTTAAAAACCGAATAGTGCTAGTACGGCCGTATCGGGGCAATCTCGACCGATACATGCTAACAAAATGTTTCATACCGTTACACTTAAGTCGAATTTAATAACCTTTTACTCGAAATAAAAATATCATGATGTGGATGAAATAAATTTTAATCACAGCTACAGTTACCAAGTAGGTAATTATTTGGCAAATATCAGTGCATTATGTACGTAGCAAAATTGTTAGCATTATCTGTACAACATTTTTTCACTGTGGCATAGGTACATAGACCCACTTAGTTCCTCACCTTGCTTATAAAAAAAAAATTGTTATGGCATACATAGGCACATACCCCCTGAACTCACTTGGTCCATCACAGCATACCCTACTTAT
Source organism: Chloroclysta siterata (assembly GCA_932294275.1). Taxonomy (NCBI): domain Eukaryota; kingdom Metazoa; phylum Arthropoda; class Insecta; order Lepidoptera; family Geometridae; genus Chloroclysta; species Chloroclysta siterata. The sequence continues at coordinate 16,422,645 of OW028588.1, forward strand.
TGTTATGGCATACATAGCCCCTGAACTCACTTGGTCCATCACAGCATATCCTACTTATTGTTATGGCATACATAGCCCCTGAACTCATTTGGTCCATCACTACTTCAATCGTAAAATATTCTTTCAATTAGCTATGCTATGGTGGCAAAAGTTTCACCAGTAATAATTCTATCAAGTAACTGCGGTAAAAATTTGATGAAAGACATCAATAAGTTTCAAACTTAATACTTCCGAGTGAAACAGCATGAATTTTATTCCTAGTATTCGTTAGACTCCACATTGTTAAAAAAAAATATAATTTTAGCAAAAATTGTTATCACAAAAACTTTTGTGACGGTATTAACAAAAATATTTTCATAGATATGGTACAGAAAAGCAACTCATGATCACACACAGTCACTTGCACGTTTAGTAGATTGGTATTCTTTGTCGATTTCTATCAGCTTTTGCTAGAAAATCTATCCAGACTTTTGTAAATTTTATGTTTAATGGGTAGGCACAAGTACCAACAGCTCCATAAACCGAATAGTGCTAGCATGGCCAGATAGTCTCGGGGCAATGCCGACTGGACCACGCCAACAAAGATTCAGTAGAAATAAAGCCGCTAAGTACCTATGCTTTCAACTGAACAAAACTGGCACGATCGGATAGTCTCGGGTCAATCCCGACCGATACATGCTAGTGAAATCTGTATCTCCATTATACTTAAATGGAATAAAATATTTTACCAATCTTCCAAGCGGCAATAAAATAATATTATGTGGGCAGAATAGGTAACATTTTACATACCTTGGTTCAATCGCACTTCTGAGATGAAATGAACTGCAGCAGATGAACACTTTAACACCTCTTATTTATTCGTAGAACACAGATAAAACAATTTCACTTTTATTCTTCGCACTTGTTACAGATGTCAGTATGTTAGCCAGTCAAGTTTACTCCACCAAGTCTCTTTCCAGAATGCCACATTTTTACCATCTTCCCCTTTCCTTATTTTCTGTTCGGCTACCTACCAACGCAATCAATCCTACCCACCTATCGGACCAAAGCTGCGACTTGGCGGTCAATCGACTGACTAAAAGACAGGAAGATATAAAATTAATTATGCTACTTCAATTTTAATCTAAAAAATCAAGCTTAATATTTACAAAATGAATTATAAAATTCGAGAAATCATTACACTATGTTCTAATTTTCAGCCATTTCGGTTCAGCCGTTCTTGAGTTATAAATAGTGTAACTAACACGACTTTCTGTATACGCATATATAGAATATAGATTATTCAGTTCAATACAAATTACTATTATAATAGTAGTTTGTATCGAACTGCCGGCCGGGGCTTCCCTCGCGTGTCAGGATATGATCTGGAAGAGAAACTTTTATGTCAATGTCAAATGAATGACATGACAACCTTAGATCTTATTTTAGAACAGAGAATGATAACCGTCGTTTCCGAACTAAATATTTCGATTGTGATCAAAATAAGTAAATGAGCCATATTTATCGTTACAATATAAACTGTAAATAACAGTTTAGTATAAAATAGCGTTTACAAGTAACATTACGCATTATTATGATACATCAAGACATTAAGTATAAAAATGACTACACTCCTTCGTTTGTTGTTGTATTGTTAACGTATTATTTATGTGTTATTTATATTCTAAGATAATGATTAATTGATAAGAAAATTGTGTAATTCATCTCGTAACTTTTAAAAAGGTTCTGCCTCAGCAAATTATGTTATAATAACTTAGATTGAGAGATAATTGTAACAAAGACCGTGATTGGTCCAAACGATATAAATAAAATAGAGGAATTACTAGCTTATTTAGAAAGATTATGTAATGTAAATACTTTCATGAATCTTCAGTTTGGTTTCAAAAGAGTTGTACAACATCAAATGTTGTTATTATTGCTGATGTGTAAAGATATTTTGAGCTAAATGCCTCGTTGTTTGTGATTGGTCGAAGATCATACGATGCCCAGAGGGTATAAATATTATTGTCAAATAATCAAGAGGGACAGTTTTAATTTGTGTGAAGACGACATAGTACCTACGACACTGGTGGTTGGGAACCATTCAGATATAGGACCGTACCTATATACGATACAGTACCGATAACTAGTTTCTACAGTTAAAGTGTAACTACAGATCCTGTTAACAAGTTAAGTACCTAGTTGTGTTACTTTATTTTCTTTATGTAACTTGTGGGTTTTCTTACGATTTGTGTGTACCTATTTGATATCCTTAGATTTACCCCTAGTTTTAGATTCTAAATCTTGCTGCTAACCTTTGTGGAAAATTTAATATACTATGGTAAAATGTTTTATATTTCTTTACTTTCATATCCCTGGTGTTCCTTCATTCCTTCAGCTAGGTATCATGTTAGATAATCAGTTATTAGGGTGCAGTAGTTTCAATAGTAGTTATGTTAGATAGGAGTTTCTATGATGGCACAAAACTTAGTGCACTTTTAGGTAATTTATTTGAGTATATAACTAGAGCTCTATATACATTTTGACATCAGAAGTGGGATAGAATCTGTGTTCCGTATGTGATTTCTAATACATTTATTTTGTTTTCATGTAAAAATCAAAATTGTCGAGCTGCCATCGTGTCGCCGACAAACGATTCGCCTGTGATGTGCATGTGATTGCCGCCCAGAGAAGAAGAAGATGCTGTGACCTTCGAACACCTGATCTCCAGAATGTGGTCATCAGACCTGACACTACCCTCGTAACAAAGTTAAGTAATTTTCATCTGTACTGATAAAAGATTTATTTAAAAATACCCTTTCGAAAAAATTATTGGTTGTCAGCTATTTAATAAAATACCTGACTAGCTGTTTAATAAAATGGTTGACTAATGTTTTATAAAATGGCTGACTGGCTGACTATATGAAACCTGTTAAAAGTGATTTGTTCATATTGTTTTTGAAATGATTTTCCAAATTCCAGGTACAACCGATTTTCTGTATTATGTATTATTTTATGTTTTTATCTGCTTACAAAAACCATGAAGCTTGGTTTTTTTACTCCCTTAACCGCTATAAAGTTGAAATATAAGAATCGAAACTATTTTCTGTTCATTTGCTATTTATTTTTCTACCCTTCCAAAGTTTAGCAAAAAAAAAAATATTTCTCGATGTACATATTTTAATGCAATTGTTTTCTGGTTTTCATAATGATCCTGCTATGGAGAAAAATCTGCACCGATGTCTCCGCCTACCCTCATTGAACGGCGAAGCGGTGATGTACTTCTGAACATCCATGAATATTGCTGCTATGGAGAAAAATCTGCACCGTTGTCACCGCCTACTCTCGTCTGAACGGCGAAGCGTTGACGTGCCTCTGTACTTCCATGGCAAGTAAATCTTGCGTCGATTACTTATTATATTATATTAGTAGATGTATTTATACATACGATGTACCTATGTATGTACATTTTTAAACTGCTTTATTTGAAAAATTGGAAACGGTATTTAGATTGTATAAATGCCGGTGGTAAAAGTAAAATTGATTGTCTATTGGGCTACATGTGATGATGATGATAATGATGCGTTGATGGTGATGATGATAATGATGACTATAATGACGTTGATAATGACGATGATGATAATGACGATGATGATGATGATGATGATGATGATGATGTTGATGATGATGACGTTTTAGCCGTTTGCTGCTACGGTGACTATTATTGGATATATATTTCATGTATATGTAATGTGAACTGTAAAGGCTGACTTTATGTATGACTAAACTTACACCTTAGAATGACATTGACTTTGACTTGACTGGTTATGAAAAAAAGAGGAGATCGTAGATCACTGATAAAAATGTTGATAACAACGTTGTAAAGAATGTGGATAGTTACGTGAATTGTAGTTTCACATATATTGAGCGAAAAAAAAAAATGAGAATTCTTTGAATAAGAATGTGGATAGGGCTGTGGATAGGGATGTGGATAGGGATGTGGATAGGGATGTGGATAGGGATGTGGATAGGGATGTGGATAGGGCTGTGGATAGGGCTGTGGATAGGGATGTGGATAGGGATGTGGATAGGGATGTGGATAGGGACGTGGATAGGGCTGTGGATAGGGCTGTGGATAGGGACCTGGCTAGGTATGTAGATACCTACATAGATAAAAGTTATTCTTTCTTTATGCGATGACTAGAAACACATTAATAAATACAATCCGTGAATTTGAAAGAAAAATAATAATAATAAGTAGGTACTTCTGGAATAAAAATACATCGATTGTTTTAAATGGTTGACAGTAACAGTAAAATAATTTGTCTTGAAATGCAGAGTTAATAGCAAAAAAAAAAAAAAATAGTATTTTATTTTTGTTTTTAAATTTGTTTTAGATCTATTTACTTTTGAGTCAGTATGCCCGAGCAGTTTAAAGTATTTTAAAATGAAGTACCTATTTATAAAAATAAATTAAGTGTTAAGAATATGATTGTAAAAGAGATCGCAGAGGTTTTCGCGAAAAAAAAATACCCCACGGAGACGTTTCTTGCTTGTTCTTTTACTCGAGTTGGGTCGGATAGGGTTGGAACAAGTGTAAACTTATTATAAGATTTGAGATTATTCTGCGATCCTTTATTATATTTTTATTTTAGCTTTAATAGATTTTGTTTGTACTTCGAGAACGAAGTACTGTCAGTATGGCCGTGTCAGGATATGATCTGGAAGAGAAACTTTTATGTCAATGTCAAATGAATGACATGACAACCTTAGATCTTATTTTAGAACAGAGAATGATAACCGTCGTTTCCGAACTAAATATTTCGATTGTGATCAAAATAAGTAAATGAGCCATATTTATCGTTACAATATAAACTGTAAATAACAGTTTAGTATAAAATAGCGTTTACAAGTAACATTACGCATTATTATGATACATCAAGACATTAAGTATAAAAATGACTACACTCCTTCGTTTGTTGTTGTATTGTTAACGTATTATTTATGTGTTATTTATATTCTAAGATAATGATTAATTGATAAGAAAATTGTGTAATTCATCTCGTAACTTTTAAAAAGGTTCTGCCTCAGCAAATTATGTTATAATAACTTAGATTGAGAGATAATTGTAACAAAGACCGTGATTGGTCCAAACGATATAAATAAAATAGAGGAATTACTAGCTTATTTAGAAAGATTATGTAATGTAAATACTTTCATGAATCTTCAGTTTGGTTTCAAAAGAGTTGTACAACATCAAATGTTGTTATTATTGCTGATGTGTAAAGATATTTTGAGCTAAATGCCTCGTTGTTTGTGATTGGTCGAAGATCATACGATGCCCAGAGGGTATAAATATTATTGTCAAATAATCAAGAGGGACAGTTTTAATTTGTGTGAAGACGACATAGTACCTACGACACTGGTGGTTGGGAACCATTCAGATATAGGACCGTACCTATATACGATACAGTACCGATAACTAGTTTCTACAGTAAAAGTGTAACTACAGATCCTGTTAACAAGTTAAGTACCTAGTTGTGTTACTTTATTTTCTTTATGTAACTTGTGGGTTTTCTTACGATTTGTGTGTACCTATTTGATATCCTTAGATTTACCCCTAGTTTTAGATTCTAAATCTTGCTGCTAACCTTTGTGGAAAATTTAATATACTATGGTAAAATGTTTTATATTTCTTTACTTTCATATCCCTGGTGTTCCTTCATTCCTTCAGCTAGGTATCATGTTAGATAATCAGTTATTAGGGTGCAGTAGTTTCAATAGTAGTTATGTTAGATAGGAGTTTCTATGATGGCACAAAACTTAGTGCACTTTTAGGTAATTTATTTGAGTATATAACTAGAGCTCTATATACATTTTGACACGCGCATTAGTAGTGATTGAACATTCACTTTATAGGCGTTTTCCTAGTAATTTTTCGACATTAAAGTAGCCTATTAAGCTAACTAATAAGACGTAGGATAGATTAATTTAAGATTAAAAAAAAAATAAAAAAAATTGGAATACATGTGTATAATGAGGATGGTACATAAAGTAGTGTGACACAAAATTCTTTATAATAACGATGGTTTTCATTGGCTTCTTTTCCCCTTGACTCAGACTATTTAGGATGTACCTACTCGTAAGTACGTAAGCTAAAGCAATTGGAACGGACGATACAATTAATTACATACATGCTTGCTCAAACAGACAGTCTATTCCGATAACGTCCAGCTACTACATACAGCCTCAATTATAACATAAACTAGCACCCGCAGAATGTCTTATGTGTTGTCACAATCACCGAATGCATATGGAAGAATGTTATAACTCACAAAACAACTTTTTGACGGATTTTATACTATTCTGGGTCACAGTTAACGCTTTTCCAAGAAATAGACCTTACTTACTTACTTCCCCGTTGGAAACTTTAATTCAGATCTTTAATTATTTTTAGAAGTATTATGTAATCCAATACATCATCAGGTAAAGTAGACATCCCCTTGGATAGTATATTGGCCACAAGATCACTTAGATAAATAATAAGTATAATCTTCACTTTCACAAGCAAAACAGCTACAAAAATCCCTAGCTCTCAGTAAAAAAACAGACTAATAAATAACTTGTTCAAACTTTTAAATAATAAATGGCAATTCCGACTTATCACACATTATATGAATGTCGTCGACACAGTGGTCTCGTTACTTAGTGAACATAAATCAGTGAAGCAGATTGCGGACAGCCGGAGATGCTGATATTAATGATCGCCTCACATCACCTCAATTCAACAGAATAACACAATTTGAAACAAAAGGCATAACACAAGGTAACTTTCCAGAATTGAAGACAACTTTTTCGTATATACTACGAGTATATGTGCTTATCTAACCAATTGTTTGAAAAAAGTTGGAGTGGTAACTTAAAAATAAACTCTTTAATGCCTTACAGCCAATATATCATAAACCAAATCATTATATCTAACACATTTGAGTGGTTATCAGTTTTCTTAGAGTAAAATTGACTGTTACATCAAAAATACTAAGTTATTAAGAGCTACTGGCGCGCTCGGGCTATATTGAAACACATAACCATTATCTTAGTGAAAATCGTATGCAAAAGCAATTAGATTTATGTCGAGTGCGGCTTATAGGATCCAGCATCACTTAACAAACATAAGCCCAGTATGAATACCGTATCAAGGTCTGCTTAATCCGTTAATTGATTCCGCCTCGAGTCCGCCCGCCCTTCCCACTCCGTTATTAAACGCTACCAAGACGAACTGTACTCTCACTGCCACCACTCACAAATAATGCAAACATGTGAAACTCATACTATTTTATAGGCAAATAAGTACTTGAGGCGTACCTTTTAACTTCCACCACACTCAAAATCTTGTGAAGGTATGAACTAAATTAACAGAATTGACGGAGGAATAAAGTTTAATAATTTATTTATTCTGTGCGACAAAGAGAGAAATGGAGCTGGAACCAATTCATTGTTTGTTTTAATATAAAAAAATATTAGTAACTATAGCATCTCGATCGATTATTGATCGATAGAAGTTTTCCTACTCAAAAGTTTGCATAAGTACGAAAACTAGTAAAGCAAACTTTTGAGTAGGAAAACTTCTATCGATCAAAATGAATTTTTTTACTAAACTGTGTGCAATGTGATTGCTCACAAAATGGTTGATTGCGATTTTGCAAAAGTGAATTAAGTTATTTTATATCTTTGAACAAGTCGAAACGTGCGAGCTAAAGGTACATATTAGCTCTTGTCTTCGCCTTAGCATAGATGCTGCATAATCGTACATCCGTAGAAAGTGCTACGCCGTAGCGATCTTGTAGCGATTCGTAGCTCGTAGAACTGTAAAAGGAGCAGCTAAAATGTTACTTATTTTGAATGAATCTGCATAGTTTAAAATATTCAGTAGAAAACTGAAGCAGGATTTTTTTATGTACTATGTGCGCTGTTTCAGATTACGGCTTGTATTTTGTAAGATTTTTTCTAAAGCAAAGAGCAGTTTTTAATGTTTGAGGATAACATAAAAAGCTTTTTTAGCTTTCCGCAAATCTCCAGTTAAGTCCGGTTGTTTAAGAAATGGAAATGTTTATTAAGAAAAAGTAAAGAGACGTAATTCAACCATAATGAAAATAAATGACAAAGAAAATTGTCTAAGCTTCTCTAGAGAAGGCTAAAATAATAATCATTCCGTAATTTCAATTAACATAGAATAATTTTTTTAGTGAATGTTCTAATGAATATTATTTTTCTATCAATTAAAAATCCAGTATCCTAAAATTTAACGGACAAGTCCTTGTACTTGCACTTTGAAAGGGAGGAGTTTGAGTGCTCTGTGAGGCTTATATGACACACTGAACTGAACACTGAACCTTCTAAGTTGGTTATTCTACAAACTTATACATTCAATATTTTCGGAAATTGTTTCATCGATTTTTATTTAACTTTATACGTCTATGCAAAATAAAGGAAACGGCAATCAAAATCTAAAAAATAATTGTTAGCGCATGCGATATTTAATATAAATGTACATAGATGTAAGGCAGTTAATTCTTATGTATTTATTGTACACACAATAAAATACATAAGCAAAATACTGAAATCTCAGATAAAATAAAAAAGTAAAGACGGAACTCTGTGAACAGCAAACTACGCCTTGACGTGTACATACACAATTACACACACGCACGTGCAACGTAACTACGCCTTACCTTGTCAGTCTAGCTATCGCGGCTCGTGGGGAGCAACGTTTTGAGAAATTATAAATTTACCTATGATGGTTATCAGTATATTTTAAACCCGTCGAGTGCTTAGAGAACACACGGGTGTTCGCTAAGTTCGTGGGCCCCACGTGCCCGGGGAACACACGGATATACACAAGATTTCGAGCCCATTGGTTGCTCACTTCTACGAGGTCAAATTACCTTAACGCCCATTGGCTGCACTCATTGTGAAGCTAGGTTCAATACAGAACGAAATACAGACAATACAGAGACCAGAAATTCATACTCACCGAACGAAATTGTCAAACATCGCGTTGATGGCTGGTCTGTCGGTCATCTTGACCCACGGCAACGCGTTATCTTCCCCGTTTGTGGACTGATTTTTACGATTATTATTTCTTAAAATAGGTTACATCCGTAAAATTGTGAAAACCGTTAGATTATAATCTATCTCGCGAGATTGTAATCTGTCAAAAAATTGTAAACTCGTAGATTTCGTATGTCCGTTAGGTAAGGCAAAAACAACCTAACCGATCCCATAATCAGATAAGTTGTGTTAGATTATATCATGATAGACGTTTTATTTAGTAATGTTATTTTTGTAATTTTGGGGTAATTTGAATTGTCATGACAACACCGGCCTCCGCACACATGTTTAGAAAACTGGCCTCACTTTTCTGTTCGTGGAGCTCCGTCTTTACTTTTTAATTTTGTCTGAGACTGAAATAGACAAAAGCTAAAAGCAGAAATGGTTTAGTATAAAAGCGAGCTTAACGCGGTCTGTTCGCGATTTGCTTCGATTAGATTCATGTATTTTACTCATGCTTTTAAAAATATACTAAAATATATTGAATTTGTTAGTTTATTTGGAAATAATCCCTCTTAACTAAACCAAGGCGTGTATTGAAGTTGAAGATGAATTTATTATATATCTGCAGATGAAGTTTTACGACGGACGTAATACGCCTCACGTGACCGATCAAACGTCATAAAAAGTAAATGAGTTTGCGATAAGTAAGCAACAGCAATATTCAGAAGGTTCCATCGCGAATGTCTGTATTCCGCCGCTCAATTTTATGAGAAAACTCGTAAAATGCTTGAGGAATCCGAATTGATAACATTTATTAGAAATATAGAAGGCAGGCTTTATTTGTATTGATGAAGATTGCGTTGTAGTACGCCGCGCGGGTCGGTGAAGGTCGATAGCGTCACCTACAGACATACTCGTACTTAGTTTATATAGAAGGCTACCAATAACACCTACCTACTTACTAAAATTGCACTTATTCAGTTTATTGGAAGTATTTTGTATGATACCTAGCTTCCGACATAAAACTCTCTAGTAGCATTATCCTTACAAAGCTTAGTGGTTTTCTTAGTGATATTTGATTAATATCTATTATGTATTTTTATAAAGATAATTTAATTTAAAAATATATATTTTTTTATATTTTTATTCTTCTCATTAGTATTTGAATCTAAGGTGTGATTGCATCTGAAATATAACACACAGCTCAAACAACTAGTCCTAAAACTTGAAGGATATATTAGATAATACTTTGCTGCGTGAAGGCATACTCCGCATACTCGCATCCAAAGGGATCTGAAATTGAGGTTAAAGATCAAACAAATTCGAAGACAAGTCGCCGCTCTAAGTTACGAAACCTTTCTAAATTCATTGGTTGAAATGAATAAACTCAATAATATTGACGTGAGTTTTTAAAGAAATTTAGAACTTAACAATATCGTACTGTTTTGGACTGAAATACTTGATGTGGTTTATATAATAATATGTACTAGATTTTTTTCTAATTCACATATTTATAATATGAAACACATAACAAACGTATATCAATTCTGTCTCTCTATTTACGTAATGAATATAACAATCATTATATTAGAAACCTTAAGTGTATCAGGTAACAGATAAAAGTCGAAGCTTCATTACGGCTAAACTTCGTTAGAAGTGAACGAGTAACGTCACAACATGTCTACAATGCAGAAACAAATGCTGCAAATAAATACATTCTGCATAAAAAATATGAAACATGAGTTAATATTATCTCTACGTGGCAGCCGTCGCTGCCGCCACGGGTACTCTCAACCGACTGCCTGTCAAAGCTCTCTTTACACTTTTCAAGTATAGTTGTCAGTATTCGGAATATTTATTGCATTATTATGTATGAAGATTTAACATTTTCAGGACTTAAGACTAGGTATTTTGAGATTAAATACTTAATGTACCCAGGGGATTGGAACTGAGAGAAGAATATTAAAAATCATACTTACAAATTTTATAAAAATTACCTCACATTGATAATTTATTCATTCTATTTTTATTATTCGGTCATTTGTAATAGCAACTCCTCTCATTTGTTTTCAATAATCTTTTTTTTTTTTGAAATTTTATTTTGTTTTTTTTAAGGCCATAACATTTGGGCATAACACTTGGGCTGTGTATACTTAGATTGGATGTAGGTAGAGTTATGCTTATACTACTCATAAAATGTCGCGGTTGGTCTCTTTGTTTTAGGAAGTCTTGAAGATTGTTTCTTACGAACCTACATATTTCTACAAGTTAGGTGTTTTCGTTACAGCAAGAATTGGATTAATGTTTACTTTAGTCTTTACATAAATTGAGGGCTTCCTCCAAAACTCAAAACACAACTATTATATAACATCTCTTCTTATTTTAGAAATGTCTACATAACCTAATCATTATACAATTTTTATCCAGTGAATTATTTATAAGCTACTTGCCACTCCATTAACTTGATGTAGATAACTAGCCCAGGCTACTAGACTCGTGCTAACGTAGCACTATGCTACAAACCTCCGAAAGTTAGATGAAACCCTTGAAACAAAGTGGAAAGTACGGTAGGTGGCTGGCCTGGCAGCGACGCGTTGCATAACTTCTAATTGCTAATTACCCGGTTTTGTTTTAGATGGATGATAATTATATAATGCGGATGAAAGCTGTTTTTGAATACCCTGGAGCTGTGCGGGTTTTTTTATAAAGGCCTTTTTTGTTTATTCTCGTCTTAAAGGCTCTTCGCAATTACTTTGTAGCTTTTTGAAAACTCTTGAATGATTTAAAAACATGAGCTAATTTTATCGCTTTTTTTCTAGGAGTGATTGTATTCTTTCTGGAGGTTCTGCTTAGGTTTTTGGGAGAAGTGGTTTTGCACATCAGGGTCAACAGAGGTTTACTCACAACTGGACGTGACGTCGATCAGCTGAAGTGCCTTTGCCTGACTCGAACATGACCTTTACCACTGCTAGAAGCTATTTTCAAACCGCCCTTAGTTAGACTTCAAGGTTGAAGGTCCGTGTATAAACGGAGTAAATATTTATATTCTATTCCACAACGCTAGTAGGTATGCGTCGTAGCTTGCATATCCAAAACCAAATCAAAATAACGTCTTTACCAATAAAAACACAATTTGTTTTATACTGCTTGCTTTTAAAATAAGCAGATGACCTACCTGATGTTAAGTGGCAACCAACACCTATAACAAAGCATCGCCTCATAGGTCACCCACAATAAGAACGTGGCCTATGACGCACTGCTAACAACTTGAGACATAAAAAGTTTTTAGGATTTTAATAAGCCTTACGTGCCTGTAATCTTAAAGCAGTTGTCAAGTCAAGTCATGTTGCCAGAACTCCTGGACAGTTATGATGAATATGAGTTAAGGTTGGTTCCTGGTCATCTGTATAGTCTGAGAGAAAGTAAATGCTTAGTCTGAATGGCAGTCTGTTTAGGAAAATATAATTCCAAACATAACAATCGAAATGAAATGCGATTCAAATGAATCATATAACATTATGACATATTATACAACGTCAGAAATAATATAAAATAATAATATGTACCCATTATAATTAAATACATTCATTAAGTAGAAATTATACATTCATAAATACATTTATATTCGAGCCGCAGAATTGCATTGCATGCAAGCATTGTTATAGTTTTCAATTGTTGTTGTTTTGTTATGTCGTGTATCGACATGAGGAAATCAAATGGCGAAATCAATTCACTGACTCGCTGATGATGAAATCTCCAAAACTACAAGTCTGTCCAGAGGTCTGGTCATTTGGAAGTCGCGGGTCGGAAGCGGTTATTTAGGGAAATTGGATATAGAAGTCAGTCTAAAGGTATTTATTCAGTTGAATCACAAAGATCACTTCAAAACGTCTTAAATCTAGGTCCCAGCACCACGCGACCAAGCCTAGAAGAACAAGCAACAAACATACGGCTAGGTTCCTAAAATCTGTGTTGCCTGATATAAATGAACAATAAAAGCTGTGGTTTGTTTGTCATTCCACCTCACAAAAGTTTTGTTAATTACAATTTCGCTTTTGCAATTTATTGCATGCTATTATTGTTTTATTAAACTGCCACAATTACTCGCTTGATAAGACTCCTTCCGATTATTAATAGCTGACTATCTGTAATTTGTGACATTTGTTACAGCTCATCATGACAAGGAAAATCTTGAGGATTACCATAATCGCCGTTTTGCTCCAAATCTGTGAAAAGCTTACATTTTTAGTTCAGCAAAATGTTTTTTCGTGTCTTAGGATTAAAATATAAAAAACTATTTGTAGCGTTGACAAAAGCCATACGCTCTAGGTGTAAGCTTCCTTCATAGGTTTTTCTGAGCGCTCAACTAGAAAAAAAAAAACACTTCAACTTTTTTATTGGTTTCAAATGTGGGATTTGTAATTTGAAATTGCTAAGATTTTACTGATATAGGCGCAATTAAACTTATACACTTCACTTATAAGATCGAAGCTATAGTCGAGTGCATACGCGTGGAATCATTATAAATAAAGTTACTTAAACGACTACATGATGGTGGAAAAAGTGTAAAAAAGATTTTTGCGCTTTATAATTGTTACAATTTTTTTATGAACCCTACAAAATACCTTCAGGGTATAACTAGTAGGATTCCAATCACTTGAAACGCGAAGACTGCGATCAACTAGTCACAATACGTAGCATTATTGAATTTTAACAAGCACCACGTTAGATATGTGTTCCGCGTACAAAGTCGAGACCCGTTAGTAGCACGCGCGAGGGAACAAGACATCACAGAGAACATGTTCTCGGGGGGCATCGAACCGACAACCTACGGGACAGGCAGAGTTGTGAGTCATGTCACTTCGCATTTAAATGAGCAGTGGGAAATGTGATTTCGTTTTCTCTTGGGTTTTCTACATTTATGTATAAAAAAATATGATATCTAGATACTATAAAAAAGTCTAAAGTTTTTCCCCTCAAAACGGATCGGTATCTGTCAGGCCCAGGAGGTTGGAGCGTACGGCCGGGCCGCGCTCCGCCTGTCGCCTATCGGCGCTGCGGTGAGCCGATAGTGCTTTTGTTTTTTGTGTTGTTCGTGTTCGAACGTCAACGCTGCGCTGTTCGCTTTGTGTACAACGCAGGCTGCGGTCCTTCTGCTCGCATTTAACCCTTTCACGCACAAACTCGATCCTGAAGTTATTCTAGTGTTTTAAGCGAATAAATAGGTTAATTTTGATATTATTTATCCATAATTATCACAAAAAAAATAAAAAGTACAGTAGATTTTTTGGAAAACCTTGGGACAGCCGCGTCCCAATATGCGCCTTAGGACGAAATTGTTTGCAATTGTTATATTTGGAAAACACAACTTATTTTAAAAAATTCAAGGTATTTCTGATTAAAAACAGTGTTATTTTATACAATGATATATTAAAATAAACAACTCATTAATGAAAATCTGAAAAACAGTTTCGACCGCTTGTGAAACACAGGTGGACATAATGTTTCACAAACGTTATTTGTGCGATTTTCTATGCCCGCTTTTGCACAATTGACGCATCTTTTTCTTTTAGGTGCTTTTACCATGACATGGGCCGGCGGGGATCTGTTGAGCCCTATGTTCTCTATCCTTTTTTTGGTCATCGACATGGTAGGCAGGAGATTTTTTCTCATAGAGAAATCTCCTACCAACGCCTTGGCCACAACTTGCCGGTATTCTAATGTCGAAAGAAGAGTTCCTTCTGTTTTATGTTCCACGTGCAGTTGCACATAAAGCACGTAGGCATTGTTTATGGCTATATCCCAGATATTGAAGAATAATCTCAAATTGTATTTTATTTTTGATTTTCTGTCTACTTCGTATGTCACCTTCTTTTGATCCATTACAAACTATGTCTGGGCATGTGTATCATGTCTCTGCGCTGACCCTGCTTGGCGGCGTTTCACAGTCTGTGTCGGTATTGGTGATAAAAATAATTGGAAGAAGATGTACCGCCTTATTGTCCATCCACTTGACAAACGATATTCCTTCGAATAAATATCTCCTCTTCTCATATCTCTGTCTTGAGGTAAACTTCTAGGAGTATTTTTCCGCTGCATGCGGACTGTATCACAAGCTTTGATATTTTGTTTGGAAAGCTTGTATTGCAGGACAGGTGAATTGAAGAAATTATCGAAGTATCCTAGACCTACTATATCTCTTGTCAAATCAAGGACGACGGATTCACCCAAACCAATTTCTGGTCCAGATCGTTTTTTGCCTGAGTACAAATCAAATTCAAATAAATAGGGATTGCTGTGAGTGGTGGAACCACCAGTGATTCGGATGATGATGGAATCACTGGAGTCGGTATTGTCGGTGAAAGTGCTGGTTCTATTATTAGTTCCGATGCCGCTGCTTCCATGTCCTGCTCGATGAACGCCTGATCTTCATCATCCAACACGATAGCATCTTCGTAGTCACTGG
Organism: Chloroclysta siterata; assembly: GCA_932294275.1. Lineage (NCBI taxonomy): Eukaryota > Metazoa > Arthropoda > Insecta > Lepidoptera > Geometridae > Chloroclysta > Chloroclysta siterata. The sequence continues at coordinate 16,438,144 of OW028588.1, forward strand.
TATCGGCAACTAAATGCTTTTCAACTTGGTATCTATCAAAGAAAACAATCTTGTTCCTTTGTGAGTCTAAAACAAAGAAAAAAGGTTAGAAAAATAATAATAAAAGCACATACAATCCATAAAACACAGACTTGAAAAATTTCAAATAATTGACCTATGACGCATATTGGGACATATACTTCCCATTCTTAATATTTTATGTTTTAGTTACGTTATTCGTGTAAATTATTACAAATACCGATAAAACATAAATATTTACTTACCATTTTATGAATCTGTAGCACCAAACAATATAAAAAACAACTAAATTATAATTTTATTTCATTTCAAAATATTTTATATTGGCGCGCCAAAACACGAAACTTCAATTCAAAACTTTTTTAATTTTTTTCGCGCGCCGCGCTTCTCTGACCATAGATAATTAAAGATTCGTTCATAAATAAGCGTTTGGATTACCAACAACTAAGAAGTTTTACATGAAATACCGAAATAAAAATTCGTAAAGATCAGGGACAGGGGTGTCCCATTTACGTCAAAGGGTTAAAAGTTACCTCGATTTGCATCTTTGCCACATGTAGAGCTATTTTTTAATTTCAGCCGGTTTTTTAAGTCGGAACAAAAATATTTCATAGTCACGCACGATATGTACGTACCCTAAAATGCACTGCTTTGCGCTCATCAACTTGAGCCATAGGAGGGCATCGACTTGGACCGACGACATGGTGAGGATTGCGTGAAGTCAGAGTGAGAGAGCTCAGAATCGTTTTTCCTAGATATTATGTATAAGGAAGGCCTTTGTCCAACATTGACTTCTGCAGGCTGATGATGATGATAATAATGAAGGTAGTAATAGATATCATAATATAATGTAAAGTAGGTAGTTATAGGTAGGTATGTACGATATGAAGGCTTTTTATTTTAATGTATTAATATTTACATATAACCATAAAATTTACATATAATAAAATAACAATTCGTTTCCAGCAAAGTGTCACCTATCTCAATTCAACTGTCAGTTGTCAAACTACTCGCAGCAACACGAGCCATGAAACAAACTCAAACAGACAAAAACACTTTGTTGACTTTGTTTTATAGGTAAGTATAAAAGTCTAAAACACACGGAACCCTTGTCACGGCAGCTGTTTCACGCTTCACTTGTTTTTTATTATTTTCATGCTCAGTGGGCATTTGAACCGGCTTGGTTGAGATGGGTCCCGCACCACACTAGTAACTGTCCAATGAGAATGAGAACTTCTAGTTGGTAAAGCGGCGCCCGGTGGCAACTGGTGTTTACCAAAAAACTGAAAACAGCTTCACGACTTTGATCCCCAGGCACGGTAGATATCCCCTCAGATCTCTTAGTTCCAAGTACTAACTCCAGATTAATTGAGAACATCTATGGGGGGTAGTCAGATATGCGTCCAGACATTACACGAGCGTATTCGAGCCCACGACCAATCAGAAGGCGGGTTACTCCTACTAGGCCAACGGTGCTCCAAAACAGGTTACACTATATTTGCAAGAATGGAAGAAAGGATCTCGGATCTTTCGGCTAGGTGCTAAGAAATCCTTCGGAAAAGCCAGGGACGATAGTCTTACACAGCTTAGTTAAGTCGGCGTTGTATGTTTATTTTATTTATTTATTTTAGGAAGAACAACAGCTTATTAATTCTCACTCACACTTGCACATGCGCTCAAAACTACACATTCGATATTATTTTATTTATTATCTCTTCTATTTATCTTTGATCATTATCAGTTACACACACTTTATATTTATCTAATTACTACACTACACTTTTATTATCAACTATAATACACGTTCTCACAGGGTCTTGTGGCAGTTAGGTTGTGTGTTAGTTAGTTTAATTATCATGTTTAGACCTGATTTCACCATGCTCTGTTAGTTACTAATCAAGGATTAACAGGCCGTTAAATCTAACCTTAGCTGTCAAACGCATACATTTTGACATATTTAACGGCCCTTTAATCCTTTGTTAATCTAACAGAGCATGTTGAAACCGGCCCTTAGTATGTTGTGTGCTCAGTAGTTAATAAATGATTGTCTATGTCTATTAAAACTTAAATTCTAAGTAATGTTTTCTTTTATTTTGCTTGTAAGCTTTCGGGATTCGAAAGAGGACAAAGACAAAATAAAAACTATGATACCATAATTAAAAATTAACGACTGATTAAATAAGCGAGCTACCTTTCTGTTAGTTGTAGAATTGTGTGAGCATTCGTACCGGACGGTAGCTATTGGATGAACTATAAATTGCAGCCTGGTCCAGTAACAACGAGTGAATTACAGATTCGGACAATATGGAGATGGAAAGGCGCAATAAATTGATTGTGGAGCTGAGAACGGGACATTTAACTCGTAAATGATCACCTATTGGGTCGGAAGGTAAAAACACAAGTGAGTTAGCTAGAACGCCCGGCCCATTTCACGGCGGCATTCCGTTTACAAGCTGTGGTGTTTCAGGTGTATACGAGCCAGGATATTAATATAACATTTTTTTATGCAACTTGCTGATAGAACAGGCTGATGGTCCACCTGATGTAAAGTGGTAACCATCTCCGATGAAGAAGCATTGCCTTGTAAGTCACGCACGATATGAACGTGCCCTTACACTGCTCTGCGTCTTAACTTCAGGCATACAGATGTTAAACCTCATGTCCAACGAGGCAATGCTTTGTTATAGGTGATGGTTACCACTTAACATCAGGTGGGCCATCTGCTTGTGCAATTAGCAGGTAGTATAAAAAAACCTTTTTATGTTAAAGCACTCTGACACAGAACATCTATTATTCTGTGTTCATCGCGAACATGTTTTGTTTCTGGGAAGTAGAACGCAGAGCTACTTACAGACAGCAATCACAGCTCAGTTGATAGTAGCTCTGCCTTCAGTGCTGAAAGCCGTGGGCTCATTCCCAACCGAGCACAAAACATTTGTATAATGTCGATGTTTGTTCTCTGATAGGGTTTGATAAGTGTGTATGACCGAAAAAAGTTTTTTTGTATTACATCAACCTGGTTCTCGTTAAAAAAACTGCTTAGTTCGGGGCTAGATAATAATTTTTATTTTTGTTTTTTTTTTTATTTAATAACAGAAGCTGAGCTGTGAGGTATTTTTTAAATAGGAAATAAAAAAATAATATATTTTTACATAATATCGCTCTTATTCATATTGGTCGCTAAGCGGTCCATTAGCTTATCAGACGATAAGTCTGTTGCTATCTCTGTCGTTGGCATGAAAGTGAGTGATACCTACTCTATAGAGCCGCTATAAAATGGCAGGGAATATGAATAAGGGCCTTAGTTTTTTTTGTTATGACATTTCGTTTTTATTCATTTTTATCTAACACTAGCGGCCTGTCCCAGCTTCGCATGGGTGGTCATAAATTTTTTGAACATTTTAGGATAAACTTAGACCGTGGGTTCGAGCCTCGCGTGTACTCATTTCATACATATGCAGCGCCCTTCTCCTTGAGCGAGTGAAATCGCAGCCCGTGCGTGATCCGTGGACCCGTTAACATTTTTAATTTCGTCATATCTTTTGAATGGAATGTCCGATTTAAAAAATTTAAGAAGTAATCTATAGGTATTGAAATCGTCTTAATTATGAAATGATTTATTTGGATAAGGATTTATACCAAGGTACAAATAAAGACCCTTTTCTAGCGGCGGCATTTCAATTATTTTTTTATAATAAAAGAACACTTATTGTGACATAACTATAATAGTTAGACATATGCTGTCGCGACATTTTTTGTAGATGATGACGTGTTCTATAAAATCGTAGTACATTATTTTGTTCTATCATCAATAGTTTTCGCAGCGCACGCGATGTAAGGTTTTTATTTTCCACCTTGGGTTACATTATTGGAGTTTTAGTAAGGATCCCTGATTTTTTTGAAAATATAATATAGCCTATGTTACTCAGGGATAATGTAGCATTCTAATGGTGAAAGAATTTTTGAAATCGGACCAGTAGTTTTTGAGCCTATTCGTTACATACAAAACAACAAAACAACAAAACAACAAAACAACAAAAATACAAATCTTTTCTCTTTATAATATTAGTGTAGATGATTGTGTACATTCTGAATTCTCTGTGACTGAATGTTTAAATTTTTATTAATCACTACTTTTCTGATTAGATCATAATTCTTAAATTTTTATGTTCATTCATAAATATTTTATGTAAAATAAATAAAATAAATAATAAATGTAATAAAATAAATAATAAATACAAATTCTTAAATATAATAAACAAAACTAACGTAAACTTCAGCTAATCAAAAGCTTCCCCTACCATTTTGGGGCTTTATAAATCTGACCTCCCGCGGCCTTGGAATTAACCTCAGTCCATCGGCTGGAAGACATTTCTGCGCTTTATTTTCAAGTTCAAGGTTACTTACTCAAGAACTTTATTACTGACTTGAGCGTCGATTCTATGAGCTGGACTTGCCACTGTAGCTATTCCTAGCCGTTGCGCGACTTTAAGCTTATATGAAGCTAAGGTTTTGTGGATAATTAATGTTTTTGATTTCATTATAGTTACACAAAATTAATGTACGAAACAATTTAGCTAGTTTCCCCATTACCCTTAGCTATTCATTAAGATGGATCGAGATTAACAAATCCAAAAGATAGTTGACCAAAAATAACTCAACCCTTGTTAGTTCCAATAGCAAGAACCCTCATGCTTCGAAGTTGAAAATTACATCAGCAGCAAAATTCTCTCTTTACTAAAATGCCTCTTAGGGTTCTTTGGCGTGATAATAACGTGAAAACGCTTCAATAACAGGCGGTAACTGGCCGGCTCGTCGGCCGTGACCGCAAATTGAATGGCGCAGTCCCACCCACATTGCAAAAATACTCGCAGAAGCTAAACTTTACTCTCAAATTGAAAAAGTACAGAAACGACGCTACGTGTGCTCTTTTTGCTATTACATGCATCCATAAATGAACTTTGGCCTACAAGTACTGACCCTACCATGTGTTTTGTATGGATTAAACCAATCGGGTAGAAACCAAGTCACAGTGTACCACAGTTACCTACTGCCATTGTGCTCCGGTGTCACGGAAAACCAGCGTTATAGTATAATAGTATTTCAAACACTATTATAGCACAAAGTGATGAAGACAACCGATTTAAACGTCTGTTTTTTGTATGTAGCCTATGTTTTTGTGACACAAAATAAACGTTTTTATTTATTGGTAGGTACCTGTTTTTCTAGGCTTGGTCGTGTTAAACTGGCACTTAGATTTGCACTTGTGATTCAATTGAATGAATACCTTTTGACCTTTGGGATTTTTTAATGTCCCATAAGATATGAACCGAGTGAGAGCCATGACTTGGCACTCCAAGTCATGGCTCTCACTTCTAAGTTGTAGTGCTACTGGCACCAACCGGCACTGTGTCCGCGCTGACGGCGCCCTGCATCGCTATCTGAAGGGGGGCAGGAATGTCTAATTGGATGGAACAGTTCATTTGCGCGGGATTTGCATTACCGACCCTCTACTCTCGATATACCCTCTCATTGTACCTCTATGTACCTTTTAAGAAACCTTAAAGGCCAGATGGAATGAGGTTCGAAAGTGGTTTGGAAGATTAGCTCAGCATTCAAAAATATTTTTGAGAAAGAGCTCGTGTTTTAAGTGCCTCCCTGTTCATTGTTACATTGTAAAACAATCATGGATTGCATTGCATATGTCTGTGTATTCTGTTTTTGGCAATACACCTTTTTTACATTGTATTGTATTGTAACAAGCCCAATATAGGGAAAACGCCTTACAATTAATGTAAGCTACTTGTTGAAAAAAAAAAAGGTTTCGTAAAAACATGTTTTGTTTAGATTCATAACGATGTAAACAAACCTATAAATAAGGCTGCTGTTATTTTCTTAATTCGAGGAATATAATAATTGAGGCCATTCCTGGTATTTGGCTTTTGTAAAACTTGTGAAATAGATCTGCTTCAATGTAAAAGCACGAAAAAATACGAAAATTATAACCTACTCGAACCAGAAATAAAATTATACCAAAAATATTATTAGACCTGAAAAATATTTTTAGGTTTATATTTTGAACTAAATATACTTACCACTCTTCAAGTTATTTAAAACAGTAGAGCGTAAAAAACAAGAGCAGGTGCGGCTTAGCGAAAAATATAAAGTTACGAAGACTGGCGGAGTAAAAGGTATCGCCACAAATATTTGGTTACCTCTACGATAAGATTAACAGCATCTAAACCAATTCCATCAGCAAATAGGATCAACTATCGGGGTCAATGGACACAACATTGCCGACCACGGTTGGCACACAGGACGCTCTCAGAATGCTATCAAATACGGGTCCGCAAACATAATGGCGAGTGAGTCCGTCCACTGAGTCGATCTATGAATAATTTGCACGTGAAAGTTATATTACGTGGTCGTCAAAAGGTTGATGTATGTGCCAGTTCCACGCAACCAAGCCTAGAAAAACAAACAAACGTACTGCTTGCTTTCTACCGTTCCTTTGTATGATCCTTGTTACAATGATAACTAGGTGGTCGCACGACGACGACCCAGGCTGCTCGCAATCCGCAGGCGTGGTATCTTATAAATTAAATTAAATTAAATAAAGCATACACTCTTCGCCATGATTATTCATATTATTATTTGAAGTGTGATTACGGAGGTTGAAATGCATAATTACAGGATATGAATAAGAATATAAATTACCAATTTCATCGAATTAACTCCGCAACTTTTGTAATTTAAATTCAATGAAAGAACGACCGTTGAGCACCGATTCGAACGTTTACTAAATTGACAGCCGTAATGGGGCTAAAATGTTTCTGATTGGTCAATATTTTGCAAACCTTAATATTGCCCAATCATAAACGCGTTTTGGAAGTCTTCAAAGGTGTGCTGACTTCCTGTTTAGCATAATGAAATACCTTTCAAGCTGATAAAGCCGAGGTACACAATGATTAAAGATACGCGCCGTCATGTCTCTGTTAACGAGTCCATAAATTTATCAATATTTAAATTTGGGTCGCGGTGAGAGGGGACAGAAGGGAAAAGGGAGGAGAGGGGGAACAATTCACTAGCAGTCTTGTCATGAATGCACCATTTTATTTACGTGGCAACCGATTTTCAAAACTTTTTTAACACAAACATTGCTATATATAATTTGTAATACCTGTTACATTCCTCATACTTGTATTAATGTTAATTGCCCCACCTAGTTAGTTTACGTGGACTTTACCGTTTTTATCTTACGTACTTTTAGTTTACGGAGAGGAAGTTACGGCAGCAAGTAACTTACTTCTTCTTTTCAAAAGTTCTTTCAGGCCCAATTGGTATTGGTTAGAAAGCGGTGTGAAATCAGCTCAGTGTTCGTAAAAGGGCAAGTGGGAGGCAATTGAGCAGATGTGGCATAGTTCGGGAGCAATTAAGGCTGGGCAATTCCATGCCTTTCGGCCTAGTTCTTTAAAAGCGCATTACAATGATCCTATTTTTTTACATGTTTAAGTGATGGTTGATGTTATCTCTTAAAATCAGGTGTCTCTTGTTCCATCAGCAAATATTATGAAATAATAAAACTTATTGACAAATTAAATTAATAATGTAGTTCAACGTAAATAAATATTTTTTTTCATAACTTAACTATTAGACTAGCAAAACATTATTTTGTGTAAAAGCCCGATCAAAACGCTCGCATGATGTATCGACGGAGTGACAGTTATTGCAGCCACAGATTATATTTCAAGATGGTGGTGATATTTTACACCGTGCAGCGATAATGTCAAATAACACAAAACAGGAGGCACATAAAAATAAATCTTTTAGATTACATCACACGATCGAGGGCGGTAGCGGTTTTAAATACGTTCGCCATTGCTTTATTAACAAATAAATACTCTTTAGGAAGGGACGACTTTTTAAGTTGAGTAATAGAACGAATTACCTTTGATAAAGCCGGTACTGTATGTATTTTGTTCTTACAGTTTGATGTTATTTTGTCACAATGGTATTTTTTAATTAATTCATTGTATGAAGCTGATAGAGCTTAAATTTGGTATTATTTCAAAAACCTATTTCTTTTATTCAGATGTAATAGATCCATACCTTAAAAATAACACATAAATATAGCCATTAACAAGAATTAAAATTTCACATAACTTAACATTGAATACAGAGGTAAGTAAGTAGGAACACTGAACACTGGATATTAAGTAGATAGGTACACTGAGCACTGGCATGTATTCATTGTCTAAATTGCAGAGTAAAACCTTAAAATACGCAAAAATCCTTCTATTATAAATGTGACAAGATTTCTTGAAGACATTAGGTATCGATAAACATTTATATTTGTCAGTGGCATTGGTTGAACACTCATTCAATTTACTCGTTCATCACCTTACTGTTTATTATTATTAAAATAGCTACAGGTAATAAGTTCAAGCATTGTCTATTATCGCCACCCTTGCTGCGTTCCTACCCCTCGCTCGACGGACCGATTCGACGGTATTTTAGTCCCAAAATGAGTCCATTAAAATCAACCGCTGTCATTATTTAGTTCAACACTGTTTACCGAGTCCCGAACTCCCGGTCTATTAGTCAAAGAGTCGCGTTTAACTTTATGGACTGCTATAACAATCGCAGTGGATTGCTGTTCCATGGTGGAAATGTATTTTATTTTGGGGTGTAAAGTGAGTAATGAGCGATCAAAATACGCAGAGTGTAATTATTGTGAACATACACAAGTTATTTAATAAATTCCTAATAAATGTTTTGACATCATTAACTTTATGAGCAGTTTATACTACTACTGTACCGGTGAAATTACAGGCACACTAATATGCCTCAAGTTGATGGACGCAGGACAGAGTATAGTAGGGCACCTTCCTATCGAGCGTGACTTGCAATACTTTGTTATAGGTGATGTTACCACTTAACATCAGGTGGGCCATCTGCTTGTTTCATCAGCAAGTTTGTATAAAAAACACCTAACTAGGTACTTATAGAAAAGTTTTGTTTAACAAGATCTAGTAGCCATTATAATACATCCACCATATTTTTTAAAATGACAAAGTGTCGGCTAACATCGCCCTACATTACATCAAAGGCGAAAATGACCAAGATAAAAGTATTCATGTGCTCTGGAGATTCAATTTCTTTAGGCTTTGTAGGCTTTCTCGGGCATTGTTATCTTTGACGAGCCCCACAGCTAGCACGGAGTTGTTGTAAAAAGCGAAGTAACAAATACAAGAAGTTTTTACTGTAAGTAGTATTGACCAGGTCTTTCTTCTGGCTAAGGCTGACTGGTGTAGCATGCTCTGGGCAAACCTGTTTCGTCTTAACGTGACTTTTAAGAATTATCGTTGTAAATAAATATATCAGGGAATTTCTGAACGTTTTTTCCAAAAAGTATTGAAATTACTTAAATAAATTGACACAGAGGTTTTCATTAATATGCCGTTTATTGTATGTGCATCAGGTCAACATTGCTAGTTCAAAGTGGAATCTCAAGCAAAAAAGTCCACAAAAATAATTTTCTTTATTTATTTGAAAGTCTAGCAATACTTTCAAATGATAAAGGCTCGTTTACACGAAGAAAATTCACATTGTCTTTTCACGAAGAATCAAATTCAAAAGGTATATTATTCAATTAAATCACACGAATCACATTGAAACATCCTAAATGTTTGAATCTAGGTACCAGTTCCACGCGACCAAGCCTAGAAGAACAAGCAATAAACTTACGGCTTGGGTCCTACCGTACTTGATTTACTTTTTGTGATTCTTGAACCGCTGAAGCTAAAGTAGCTCTTGAAATTTAAAATCAGACAGTTTGAAAATTGAACTTTCCAGAATTTTTCAGTGAAAATTTAGCTATTCAAACATGCCGAAGTTGGAATCGTACGTCTTTCCTTTGGATTCTGATAAAACAGCTCCAAAACCTGAATCACACTGGGAGAAAATAACTTAGTTTAAGAGTGGATTTGCCAATTTTGTTTGGACTAACACAGGGTCGCATAAAGGAATTCTGCAATCATCAGCCCATATCGTGAAGTCAAAACTGAGCTTATTTGAATACGTGCTCTGAGACAAATGCGTACTTTTATTCCAGGTAATGCCATTCACGGTGCGGGTTTAATTAATATATTTTTCTGTGACTTTTTTACTTAGTAAAATAACAAGGATCAAAGTCAAAGTCAAAGTCAAAATGTATTTATTCAATAAAATCACAAGGATCACTTTGAAACGTCTTAAAGCTAGGTGACTCTAGGTGCCAGTTCCACGCGACCAAAGCCTAGAAGAACAGGCAACAAACTTACGGCTTGGTTCCTACCGTTCTTTTGTATGATCCTTTTACAATGTAATAATATAATATATTATTGAAGTTTAGTGAGGCGTAGGCATACAGAAAAAGGTAAACATAATCAAATTTATAAGACAGCACACGCTTGATCACTTCTATACTCACTTCTATACTCCACTGTATATCTACAAAATGGAAAATAACCCAAAATATAAATCCTAGTGGCGAAGGGTCTATACAACACTATTCCTATCGGCTTCCATTTGAAATTTAAGTCTGGGTATCTAACCAACCTACTAGTAATATTATCAATAAATAAATTATATTCCCTATTTATTTTGTTTTAGCAAACTACTTACAAATATATGGGTAGCCACTCCTTACCTAGAAGACGCTCAGTAAAAAAGGTCAAAGTTAGGATAGTTTATAAAGAAAAGTATTTAAATATTTATTAAGTGACATGTGGTGCGCCGCACCATAGAAGAAGTAATAGTATCTACGGAGACGCGGAGGATGCGCTGTAGGCACGTTACGGCTTCCCTTACGTAAATATTCACCCTTAGCCTTGGATCCTATGCATTCCTCCTTTTAAACAGTGCAAAGCTAGGTTTCCCACAAAACTAGAATCCAATCCATGGAGCTCCCCAACACAAGGTCTAAGTAGGGCCCTGTTCCGAGCATACTAATCCCATCCGATGTCAGAACGGAACTCCGGCTCTCCGGAGCTTTGCTTGGGAAAGTATTCTTCTTTATTTGTAGGGTAATACCAGGGATTACCTAATGCTTTGCCGGAGGCAATAGGAATCAAACTCAAGGAAGTAGGTCGATGCAAATATGATTTAGGCCAACGGCAGCTCTTGCAATACTCGGAACACAGGAAATCAGATAGATACATAAAGAGAAACAAGTACAAAGGAATAAAGTATTTTACGTATTCCTGTGACGGTAAGGAAATAAGAGCAAAAAATAGTGCTATAATCCGTAGACTAAGCATTAGAGTTTCCATAACTCCTGAAACTGAGTTATGGGTGACTAACTAGCCACGTAACGAACACAATGAGTGCATTGTGCTGTGCTTTTGTCCGTTGGTGCCGTCTTTGCACGCTTCTGTAAAACAGTAGAAAATTCATCTTTATTGTAGTGACATATATTTTATCCTTTGTATAGAGTATAGAGTATTAGCTATATAAATCTTCGGTAATGTGGTTGGCATCGAGGCAAAATAAAAAAAACAGCCACAAACAGGTGTAGTTCACGACTATGATCCCCCCGCACGGTAAATCTCTTAGTACCTACTAAGTAACAACTCAAGATTCTTTGAGGATTCTAAGGGGTTAAGATCGAAATATAACTTTATTCTAGCGCCATTTCCGCACGACCAAAGCATAGAAGAACTTTAATCGCTGTCCACCAAATCGCTGTCGCTGAAACCAGCGCTGACAATTAGTTCTCAGCTGATGCTGAGCTCAGGGCTTTACATACAAACCGTGACACACACACTATTCTTCTCTTTCTCTCATAAATTGTCAGCCACTAAAATAATATCGACCTAGAAGGTAGATATGAATAAAACTTTACGACGTAAGGGTACACAGGTACTGATTTTATGATGTAAATAAATTTAAGAAACAAGTGAAGAAGTTCCGTGCAATATTCCGTCAGATAGTAGAGTCTAGTAAGAACATCACTCGACACAAAGTTGCAATTACTATTAGCGAAGTCTTTAAAGTGTCTTTTGAAACCAAAAGGCCGCTCAAACACCACAATTAAAGTACTAAAAGTGTAATTTAAACTTCGTCTCAAAATCCAACGCTGAAACGTGCAAGTATTTTAATTTGCCAAAACTTTACACGAACATCCGAAATTAAAATTTTCCGCGCGGTCGACAAGCAAACCCGTGTGCTCTGGTAGGTAGCAAAACAAATGAGCTGTCAACATAAATGCTACCTTATCGCAACGGGGTAAGTGATAATTTAATTGTCGTCATTTAGTTCTCAACTACGTGGTCACAAACAACGGCGGGCTTCGGCCGCGTACACGCTTAGTTCACTTTGTGCATGAATAAACTATGGCTCGGCCATGCTTATAGCTGTGCTAATAGAACGTGTTTCTGGCTAAGGTATTGTATTAAACCCAATGGCTTCTTCTGTCGTGTTGATATATATATTTTTAATTTTCATGATTTCTTACTCAAACGAGTTAATAATAATAATGTGAGAGCCCCTGCGGTAGAAGTGGCCCCGGCTTCTGAGAGTGGGATCGAATCCAGTCGTGCACCAATGAATTTTACTCTTTGAAAAATGTATGTGCGTAATGCCAGTGCTCTCATTCGGTGAAGGAAAACATTGTGAGGGAACTAGGATAGTATTCTAACAGCAGCGATGGGCTTTCAACCTGTCACGTGTCCTATGGAATAGCCTCTCTGCAAAATGAAATGCAATGTGCCAAATGTAATGTTTGAACGAACCTTTAACCGCCCTCCTTAGAAATCCTCAAATAATCTTAAGTTAGTCCTTGATACTAGAGATCAGCGTTCAAAATTCTGAATCCAAGTGCGGAAAAAGAGTTATGCTTGTGACGTTTGTCACGTGTATGTACATATGATGGCAAATATTTTATGCCTATACCCTCGTTGCACCCAAACGACTATGTTGGTTTTATTTTATTTAGTTACTAGCGGCCTGTCCCAGCTTCGCATGGGTGGTCATAAATTTTTTGAACATTTTAGGATAAACTTAGACCGTGGGTTCGAGCCTCGCGTCTACTTCTACACTATAATCTACACTGACGGAAGACCAGCGTTAGTTGCTAGCCAACTGACTTATGCTGAGTCAGGGTCCGTTTTGCAGCTCTTAGGTTTTTATTTTATTAATTTAGTTCTTTTTAGTTTTAAATCTAAGTTGCGTGCAAATAAATATGTTTTCTTTCTTTCTTTCTTTTCTTTCATCTTTCAATATTATAAAGAGGAAAGCTTTGTATTTTTGTATTTTTGTATGTAACGAAGAGGCTCAAAAACTACTGGTCCGATTTCAAAAGTTCTTTCACCATTAGAATGCTACATTATCCTTGAGTAACATAGGCTATATTATATTTTCAAAAAAAATCAGGGATCCTTACTAAAACTCCAATAATGTAACCCAAGGTGGAAACCAAAAACCTTACATCGCGTGCGCTGCGAAAACTATTGATGATAGAACAAAATAATGTACTACGATTTTGTAGAACACGTCATCATCTATAAAAAATGTCGCAACAGCATATGTCTAACTATTATAGTTATGTCACAATAAATGTTCTTTTATTATAAAAAATTAATTGAAATGCCGCCGCTAGAAAAGGGTCTTTATTTGTACCTTGGTATTAATCCTTATCCAAATAAATCTTTTCATAATTAAGACGGTTTCAATACCTATAGATTACTTCTTAAATTTTTCAAATCGGACATTCCATTCAAAAGATATGACGAAATTAAAAACGTTAACGGGTCCACGGGTCACGCTCGGGGTGCGATTTCACTCTCTGGCGTGCAAATGTATGAAATAAGTAGACGCGAGGCTCGAACCCAAGGTCTAAGTTTATCCTAAAATGTTAAAAAAAATTATGACCACCCATGCGAAGCTGGGACAGGCCGCTAGTAATAATATTATAAAGAGAAAAGATTTGTATTTTTGTTGTTTTGTTGTTTTGTTGTTTTGTATGTAACGAATAGGCTCAAAAACTACGGACGTGCAAATGTATGAAATTAGTAGACGCGAGGCTCGAACCCACGGTCTAAGTTTATCCTAAAATGTTCAAAAAATGTATGACCACCCATGCGAAGCTGGGACAGGCCGCTAGTATTTCATACATTTGCACGCGCTTCTCCTTGAGTGAGTGAAATCGCACACCGCGCGTGTCCCGTGGACCCGTTAAAATTTTTAATTTCGTCATATCTTTTGAATGGAATGTCCGATTTGAAAAATTTAAGAAGTAATCTATAGGTATTGAAATCATCTTAATTATGAAATGATTTATTTGGATAAGGATTAATACCAAGGTACAAATAAAGACCCTTTTCTAGCGGAGGCATTTCAATTATTTTTTTATAATTAAAGAACACTTATTGTGACATAACTATAATAGTTAGACATATGCTGTCGCGACATTTTTTGTAGATGATGACGTGTTCTACAAAATCGTAGTACATTATTTTGTTCTATCTTCAATAGTTTTCGCAGCGCACGCGATGTAAGGTTTTTTGTTTTCCACCTTGGGTTACATTATTGAAGTTTTAGTAAGGATCCCTGATTTTTTCGAAAATATAATATAGCCTATGTTACTCAGGGATAATGTAGCATTCTAATGGTGAAAGAATTTTTGAAATCGGACCAGTAGTTTTTGAGCCTATTCGTTACATACAAAAATACAAATGTTTCCTCTTTATAATATTAGTGTAGATGTAGATAGTGTAGATAAAAAGGTAATGAGGAAGGTAGAGATCAACAAAAAATATGGTGTTATTAGTAAGCGAGACCTCCAATACATACATAAGACTGTGGGGTATCCTTCAAATGTAGTAAGTCGTAACTTGCGGGTCGGGAACGGCCCCGGACGAGCAAAGCACAAGTTCAGGAGGCAACGAGCCGTGTTATTTATTCTCGCAGGACGTGGGGCATTGTTGTCGTGTTTCGGTGCCGGCGAAGGTGCAATTCGCAAAAAATTGCTAGCTTTAACAGAACGGGATATTCATTTAATTCGTGATTATGACTGTATGTCCTTTTCATTGAAAAATAAGTTATTATCCATGATATATATGACGGTGATATGACAGCCTTCCCAGCTCAGTTGGTAGTAGCTCTGTCTTCTGCGCCGTAGGCCGTGGGTTCGATCCCCACCGAGAACAATCATTTGTGTGTTGAAAAATGTTCATTCTCTGCCTGGGTGTGAATATATATAGAAATGTATTTATTTTTGTAGAGCCTTGCACATATTATTAGCTAAGTTTCCGTTGACAGAAACAATTCGGTCGTAATGATAAAAGCTTCCCCTCAATTACATTAATCCATGACCAATATGAAAACGTGGCAGTCTATCTGTTTATTTTCACGCCTACCACTAAACTGTTCACGCATAAATTTGAATAAATAGTGTCAATATTGCTTTTGATCATGAATCATCAAAGCCCTGACTGGCAAAGTGGACAGCCCTCACAGCTCAGTGGGTAGTAGCTCTGCCTCCTGCGCTGCAGGCTGTGGGTTCGATCCCCACCGAGAATAATGCGCTGCAGAAACATAGCTTCCCCAACAGCACCTTGAACGCATTATTATACTGAATCCGTAATATTTGTATAACATATTTCCACTACCAGATCACAAATTCCTAAGAAGAATGATTTTGAATCTTCTCCAGCCACAAAAAAAGAAAAACCTAAAGAAAGACTAGGTTACCTAAATGTATAACGCTCTCACATCCACCGAAGACGTGCTCTATGTGGTAATGCACTACGTCCATCACTCTGAATTGAAAAGGTGTAAACCTGCCTTTGATTGTACCGACTGGCAGAAATCGGAATACAATAATGCGAGCAACCATAACGAACAACAATATTACAAAAGAAAAATAATATGGTATTCCAAGCATTATATAAAGCGACTGGAGAGAAAGAAGGGAGGCCTTTGCCCTGCAGTGGGACACTACAGGCTCTTAATAATAATAATAATAATAATTCCAAGCATTCCTCTATTTGTTTCTCAATCGACGATATTCATTGCAAATATAAAACATATTCCGTCCCATAGCCTCTTCATAAATCAACGTCACCTAATAAACGTCCCGATGAATGTATATTTGTCGCATCAAACGGTGAAAACCCAGGGAAATGCGTGAAAAACCTACATGGACTCCATATATTAAGCCTATCTTCAAGTAAAATTGAACGTTTGGCCACTAACACAAAGTTTATTTTACCCTGGCTAAGCCCTGACGTGGTTGTAGGTTTTCGGTATTAAAATAGACCTTAGTCTATTGTTATAAAGACAGTTTTGTGGTGAGCGTTAGATGGAATTTTAGAGGATGACGAAATGAGTCTGAATCAGTGATTGATAATGCTCTCAATGAGCATTCCTAATGTGTTGCTTTATCATGACCGGTGGGACATTGTTCACCCGACTACCAAATGATGGATATTTTTAGTTTCTATATTGGTAGTTGTCAAAAGCATTGAAATACAACAAGGAATTAGTACTGTAGAATAATAATCAAACAAAATTAATTTTAAATTATCCTACAACAGCGTGTTGTACTATTGAGAGTAATATTACAACGCCACCGGCTAAATAAAGAAACTGTAGTATTCTTTTCTGAAAACATCGGATCAAGATTTCTTCACGAAATGGATTTCTGGAACAAAAGGAAACAACAATTAACTAAGAGACAGTCTCACTTCATTTTAAAGGAGTCAGTCTAGCGACCAACTGCACTATCTACGGCAAACATCTTCAACCAACCCTGACTAGCGAAACGCCCTCCATTTCCAACCTTGAAATCTGAGCAATAAGGTTCAACACTGCCCTTAGTAATTCTGTCTGTTCTTCAATGTCATGCCACAATGTTGGATAAAATGGGTCGTATAAAGTTAGATATATGGTTGAAAATCGTGTGTAGTTGTGAATACAAGTGTGTAATAGGGCTGTAATTGCGTGTCAACCGCACAGATCTGTCGTGGCGCTAGATAAACAGACATATTAGATTGTAGACGCAGTTCCGATTGAGCTGCTATTGAAGGGAACCATTTTACAATGACTGAAGGCTAGTTTCTTAAAATATAATATAATATAAAAATAAAATATACCCCCGTAACATAAAAAAAAATCATGTTCTTTTTCTTGGCTACAATGCTGGTCAATCTTACTAGGTATCTTTAATTATATTTTAATTTTCTTTCTTTCTTCTTTCTTTATTTCTTTCTAAACAAACAAGCAACGTGAAGCAGGTAGTCTGAATTCCAATAAACTCATAAAATTGTCAGAAACTTCCTTGAAGTAGTACACAAGTGGCAGCCGGCTGACGCAAATAAACTTATTATTATAAAAGTTTCTGTGCGACGTTTTATAGGTTGGAACAAATACGGATAAATAATAACACTTTTGTATTTTCATTTTAACTCTAAAAGGCTCTATGTAAACTATAACTCGTTTGTAAAATAATTATTTCTTCAGCGTTCGAACTATAAAACTTTGAATAAATAATCGTTTGCGTAAGAATGAATTTATGATAAAATGGCAAAACACACTCAATAAATGAATAGGTCGATAAGATTTAATTTTATGGTATCAAGGTACAAAATTAATAATTAGCGCCAGCATTAGTTCTTTCTGACTTTTCATAAAACAAAACTACCAACTTGAAAATAACAAACATGTCCTACTTGTACGTCACATCACATTATTTTATATTAAAGTTTCTGAATACAATAAAGAATTTAGAAGATATATATGGGTTTGTGAAATAGCTGAATATAAAAAAAACTTATTTAACATCTTTTTCATTTAGTTTTAGAATAATAAAGATGTTAAAGTTTAAATTTAATTATTAGGCAAGTCAAAAGCACATAATTTTATTAAATAAAAAAATATTTTATCTTAACTTCCACACATTTTATGGCTTTCTTATTCTCTCACATAATAGTCCTTGTCAGTCATATTGCCAGCCAAACTTTTGTCAATTTTGTCCTATACAAAAACCATTTAAACCTAAACAAACGATAGGTATAGGAAGGCCCAACATTCGTCGATTACATTTTTTATAAATACTCAGAATTAAACTTAAATTTCCCTCAATTTTTACCGAGTATTTATGATTGTGAGTAATCCAAATGCAACCCAAGCGAATTACAGTGAATAAGAGTGTCAGGCAATAAGGTTTTTTTTCTATTCTTCTATTTAATAAAACAATAATAAGTTCATAGCCCCGAGCTAATCATAGGTGTTAGTAGCACGTCTACGAAACGTAGAACTTCGCTACGCGCCGTAGCAGCTCGATTGTTTTGATTTTTAAAGTGGTGGTAAAGGTAAAGTGAGACGAATTAGAAGTTGCAAAGTATTTTTTATAACAATTATGTATGGCAGTAATTTTTTGCAAGGCTACACTAGGTTCGATAAACACGAAGTTCGATAAACCTCCCAGAGTAGTAAAACTCTTTTTGTGTGACGCCCGGGGAAGTAGTACCACCATGCCTATTTCTGCCGCCAAGTAGCGTTGCTGTGATTGGACAAGTAAGCTTGATGTGCCTATGTTACAGGCACAGTAATATATATGCCTCATGTTGATGGTGGCAACGCAGTGCATTTTAGGGCACGTTCATATGTGCGTGACTTGCGTCACACAAAAAACACTTGGTGGTGTAAGAAATGTTATACCAAAATAACGTTTATACAAGATGGCCGTAAAATAACATAATCTAATTTTATATTTTTCTGTCAAGACTACAAGCTACGTGAACTCAAATGACGTAAAAAAACAGTCAGAAACAGCTTCACGACTTTGACCCCCAGGCACGGTAGATATCCCCTCAGATCTCTCAGTAGCAAGTACGTCCTCATAACAATCTATAATCTCCAGCGCAGCGTCTTACCTTTGCGGACCGCGAGGCATATTCCACACAGGTGCAACACCTAAGTATAACCATAACTTTTATCTTATATCTACAACTTTTCTTCAGAAGAAATTGAGTCTTATCCTTAGGGAAAACAGTTAAAATTTCCTTGACAAGTTTTTGAGATGGGAATGTAAGGTTTTGAGTTGCCATTTTCCCATCAATGTTTACACGCAGAGCTCTGAAGCAGCAATGACCTCAATAACCAGCGGATCGGTCTCGATGGCACCTTTAGATTGACTACCTCCGCAGATTTGAGTTGTAAACGATGCGACTATGAAACCGGCGCCTATTCACCGAGCTCACCTAGTTTCAAAGTTTATTCTTTTCCTAGTTTCAAAGTGATGGAACATTCTGTTTTTGTGCCCTTTACGCATAAGCCGAATGCATTTTTATATTCTCCTAATAGGTCGAGTTTCTTCATAGTAATAATGGTTTACACTACGTTTCTACTTACTCATACCGATCCCTAATTTTAAGAAATTTTGTTAGAGATAAAAAAACTTTTATTTTATTTTATCAATGTATAGTTCGTTGCGTAGCCTATAATAGTCTACAGACTACTTTATACAGTCAAAGCTGGTCTTAAAAGAGCAATTTAGAGCTGATTTCACCATGCTCTGTTAGATTAACAAAGGATTAAAGGGCCGTTAAATATGTCAAAATGTACGCGTTTGACATCTAAGGTTACATTTAACGGCCTGTTAATCCTTGATTAGTAACTAACAGAGCATGGTGAAATCAGCTCTTAGACTATGTAGATAGATGTCAGTTGGTCAGGAACACGTACCCTTGTATACATTAGAAACCCCGCAGACACAGATTTAACTGGATGATGTGTGCAAGTGGTTTCATTGTTTGCTAGTACATACCCCTCGAGCACATGCAAATCACTCATTCGTTCTCTGCTAAATTCATTCGCTTCGCTCACCATAATTTTATACGGTATCTTGCATGCCCTAATTTTCTAAAGTGGTATAAACAAAAAGCCCTTGTTTTTCATACAAAGTCAAATCAAAACAAAAAACGTATTTTGTGTCACAAAAACGTAGGCAAAATAAATCGAAAAATATTGCTAAAACAACAAAAACAGTCGTCATTCAGCTTTGTGCTTTAGTGTTTGATGCACTACTACAACACTGGTCTTCGGAGTACAATGGCAGCAGTTGAAGTGTACACTGCACAGCACCATCATTTCCTCTTACATATCAATACAATAACAAGACAACATACAAATTAAATTGGCTGCAAAACAAGAGATCACAAACAAAACATTATATTAGGTTACACAGAAAATAAGGCAGTTTGCATAAAAATTATGCCAATGCCGTACGTAGTTCTAGTGATATCTGTCTGCAGCTTATATCCCGAAGCTATCCCAAAACTATATAAAAGCAGAAGGTTGTATCCCCACTCAGCATTTCAACGTCAATTTGCGTGCTATCAATACGCTGGCACCTTTTGTTAAGGCTTTACCTCACTTATTCTTTTCATCAGTCTGCCGCGGCTTAACGGCTCTCCCACGCTTGCTCTCAACAAGGTAAATCGATCACTTTTGATCAAAATGTTCGGGGTAAATTTTCTTTGACAGTAACTTTTTGTTGTCTCAAGTAATTGTAACCTTACGCATTCCATAAGCATTCTCTAGTGAAGCCTACTTTTCGTTAGAATAGTTACTCAAAAGCTAGTAGAATTCGCCTTCGGCTTTGCTCGTGCATAAGTAGTGATAAAAAAGCGAAACGCCTTAAATATTAATGTTAGCCCGTTTATAGCGAAGGCTTCTTCCCTTTATTGGATTCTTTCATTTATTGTACACCGTTCCCAGATAATATTAATAGAGCCTTTATGCTAATCTAGGTTAGGTACGAACTATATTTTTGAGGCATGATTGAGCCACAAACATCCAACTTTCGCATTTCTACTACATTAGTAGGAAGTACGATAGGATAGGAAGTAAGAAAAAGGATAGGATTGGTAAATAACTTTTAATACCATTTACTTTTATCAGGTAGGTACTTGTCTATTACTATATTTACCTACACACCTACTTAACTGTATTATAATATGTGGTTACCTAATTCTAATGAATCTAAAAGCACAACCACTGATAACCTTGCGAGGCTCATGTGATTGACCTCAGGCCTATTTTTACAACATGAGGCAATTAATAAATGAATATGATTAATGCTGGCCAGCATTACCGTATGGAATACTAACTACAGCTAAATGTGGGTACCCCCTCAGACATACTCAAAGAATATTGATTGGGTACTTGGAAATTTGATATATTATATTTTCAAGACAGCCATTTCATGTAGAAACTAAAAGCTAGTCGAGGGCGATGGGAGTCGACCGGATCGTGGTCGGCGGCGACGTGAACGCGCGGAGTCGCTGGTGGGGTTGCGATGCGGAGGACGAGCGGGGCCTCGCCGTGACGGAGTGCTTCGCCGAGCTGGGCCTGGAGGTGCTGAACGAGGGCGCCGAGCCGACCTTCCGCACGCACCGCGCCGGCCGCGACTGCACGAGCATCATCGACGTGACGGCGTGCTCCGCCGCGCTGCTGGCCGGCGCGGCGGACTGGCGAGTCGACGACGCGCTCGGTACGCTGTCCGACCACCGCCCGATAACGTTCACGCTGCAGATGCGAGCGCCGAGACGGTCGGCTACTGAGGATGGTAACTGTACGCGGATCTACGACACCGGCAAGGCGGACTGGATCAAGTTCAGGTCGGAGCTGGAGCTCGAGCTAGCCCGTCTCGAAGTCGAGGGCGCGCTCGCCGAGGTGAGCGGCCGAGAGGCGGTCGACCGCGTCGCGGATCGATACACGGGATGCGTGCTCGAGGCTTGCGAGAAAGCGATTCCACGAATCCCTCGCAAGAGAATCGGGGGTGCCTGCCGATGGTGGACGCCGGAGCTCGTTCGCCTGAAGGCGGAGATGGTGCGCCGCAGGAGGAGGATCGCGAAAGCCGCTCCGCGGAGAAGGCAGCTCGTCGTCGAAAGCTATCTGGAAGCGAAGGTCGAATATAAGACAGCGATCGAGTCCGCTATGACGAGAAGCTGGGTGGATTTTTGCACTGGAGAGAGGATGGAAACCGTATGGCAGCGCTCCTACAGGATTATGAAGGCCTGCTCGGTTCGAGCACGACAGGACAGGTTGTTAGAGACGCCGGACGGAACTACGTTGAGCGAAAAGGAATCCGCTACGCTACTGGCGGAAACTTTCTATCCTTGTGATGACGCCGCGCAGGATACGAGGGACCAGACTGTTCTGAGGGCGAGAGCGGCTCGAGTTGTGGCGGCTGTTGAGGTGAGCGCGCAGGCGGGAGACGTCGTCGGCTTCACGGGAGCAGAACTGGAAACGGTTCTACGAGCTATGAGTCCGAAGAAGGCTCCAGGAGGGGACGGGCTCACGCTAGACATCTGCCTCCGGGCCTACTCGTGCAACAAGCCTCTGCTACTAGGATTGTTCTCGCAATGTCTGAGGTGGGGATGTTTCCCGAGGATCTGGAAGATGGCTACAATAAAGGTGATCCCCAAACCAGCCAAAGAAAACTATACTGCACCGAAATCATACCGACCTATTGGACTTCTACCTCTTCTGGGGAAGATGCTTGAGAAGCTGTTCGTCAACCGACTGCAGTGGCAGCTTGGCAGGAATGGCCACTTGAGTCCATGCCAGTATGGATTCACTCCGCAGCGCAGCGCCGAAGACGCCCTTTTCGATGCAATGACTATTGTTAGAAGAAACCTGGAGGACAAGAAGATAGTGGTCATGGTATCACTTGATATAGAGGGTGCTTTTGATAACGCATGGTGGCCGGCGATTATCAATGAGCTGCAAGATAAGGAGGTGGACTCCAGTTTGGTCCGGCTCATTGTGAGCTATCTCTCTGAGAGAAAGGTGAGGTTGCGATATGCGGGAGAGACTGTCGAGAGAGAAACTAATAAGGGATGCATACAAGGCTCTACATGTGGGCCTATATTGTGGAATATTCAGGTTACCCCAGTTTTGGAGCAGAACCAGTATGGGGGAGTGCGGGTGCAAGCATTTGCTGATGATATCCTGATGATTGCAGCCGCATCTAATGGTGATCAGTTGGAGGAGATGATTAACCGGGCCCTTGCCGTAATTGTACAATGGGGAGCTAGATTGAAGCTCAGGTTTTCTCCGGGGAAGACGCAGGCTCTTTTGGTTACCAAGAAACTAAGATACCACACTCCCAGACTTTTAATGTCCGGCACTGAGATAGTATACGGGACAAGTCTTAAGATATTAGGGTTGACAATAGATCCACTGCTCAATTTTCGACAACACTTAGACGTGGTAAGTAAAAAGGCTATCGCGTTCTATAAAATAGTAGCAAGAGCAGCGCGCGCACAGTGGGGTCTTAATTCTGATATTTTGAGACTTATCTACATTTCAGTAGTGGAGCCTACAATCCTTTATTCTGCTAGTTGCTGGGCAGACGTATCCACAAGGGTGTATGCGGAGAAGGCGCTCAACAGCTTAACGCGTACCTTTGCCATAAAAATAAGTAAAGCACATCGTACTGTTTCTTTTGTATCAAGTTTATTGTTGGCAAGAATAATTCCACTTCCCCTACGAATCAGAGAGCATGCTCTAATATATGCTATAAAGCGAGGTGAACCACTTACTTGTTTGCCAGGACGTAGCGTTGAGCTCCGCAGAAGTCCATTTTCACTGCCACACCCAGCGGAGAGAAAACGTATGGAGTTTGGGCTTATCAGGTCATGTGAAGATGTGGAGTGTCTTGTGGATGATGGCCCAGTTCTCTATACGGATGGCAGCAAGCTGGAGGGGAAAGTTGGAGCAGCAGTGTCCTGCTGGACTGGAGGAGTAGAGGCTCAGTACTCAAGTTTTCGTCTTGAGAGCTTTTGCAGTGTCTTCCAGGCTGAGTTGTCGGCTATTTTTCGGGCACTGGATATCATTGGGAAGCTAAAACATAATCAGTTCCACATTGCAAGTGACTCCAGATCGGCATTAGAGATAATCAGTGACCCAAATGCTGTCAATCCACTAGCCGTTGACATTCGGACAGGAATTAACCATTTCAATGAGCAAGGCAAACAAGTTACTCTGCACTGGGTGAAAGCTCATTGTGGAATACCGGGGAACGAGAGAGCGGATGAACTGGCCAAATATGCAGCACTCAATAACAGGCAGCAGCCCAAGTACGACAGGTTTCCGTTGTCCTTTGCAAAGCACTCCACCAGGTCAAGCTCTTTAGAAGAATGGCAGCACACCTACGAGTCGGCCACTGCGGGAACTACAACTAGGTTATTTTTTAAGGATGTAACAGTAGCCTACAAAATACTCAAACAATTGAATATTAATAATTTTATTGCACAAATTTTTACGGGACATGGAGGATTTAATTTTTATTTGCATAGATTTAAGCTTAGGGAGTCTCCATTGTGCTCTTGTGGAGAGAATGTCTCTCAGACTGTACAACATTTACTAACAGAGTGTACTAAATTTGATTTGCTAAGGTTCGACTGCGAGAGTGCAATGGAGACTGATATTAGAATTTGTAATTTGGATGGGATAATGAATGACAGCGATCGTAGGCCGGTTTTTCTGGATTTTGCGAGGACCGTTCTTCGCAAAATTGGGAAGGAGAACGGGTCTATTGTGGAGGTTATTTAGACAATAACCTCCACAATATATTACATATCACATGTAAATAATCTTCCTAGTTTACGTTTATTTATATAGTTTATTATCTTTTCTTTTTATATAATTTTTAGGTCCAGTTTGTTGTTCTGACTTGATGTTGTTGTTTGAAAAGAAACTTTATATTTATTTTGGTGGAACCTAGACAGCAATCACACACTCTTTCACGCACATCACGGCATGGCACAACAAACAAAACGAATATCTACACACTTCACTAATTATGTTAGTTAGTAATTTATAATTTAAGCAGCAGAAAAAATAATGTTTTTGTTATTTTTCTTTTTTTTTTTTTTTTTTTTTTTTTTGTAAATCACAGCATCTTGACATGCCACCTCTGACAGACACAGATGTTGTTAGAAGTGAGTGTGTAGTGGTCTTTTCTTCTTCAACTATTTGTATGGGGGTATGGGTTTTGTTTAAAAGAGATTATGTAGGTAATGTTATGATTTTTATTGTTTAAATGTAATATATTAGTCTAGTATAAGTTATGTTTATTAAATTGATTATTATAATAGAATAGAATGGTCCTGTTAGGAATTTAATGTTTATAAATGTATTAAGTAATATTACAAAACATTGTAATTTATGTTTATAATTTTAATGTATTGTTTATTTAAATTGTTAATTTTTATTTTAGTTATTTAAAGGTATTAATTTAATTCTGTTTATCAGAGTAAAAGTTGTAATGCTTCTTAATTATACATAAATTTAGTTAAAGCAGTTCAAATAATAATTTCACATGAAATTGTTAATTTGAGCTTTCATTAATAAAGTTGTAATTTGTTCTTTTATTTTTAAAAATAAAAATAGGTAGTGTACTAATGAAAAGATTATTGAATGTGACTTATATGATTGAATAGAATGAATGAATGGAAATGAATATGATTAAATTGAATGAATGAGTTATTTAATGTTGTTGCAAAATAATAGCAACAGGTAATTTTAAGGTAGTGACGTTCCGAGACGTCGTAAAAAAAAAAAAAAAAAAAAAAAAAAAAACTAAAAGCTAGTGTAACAACTCTTTATTGTTCTCTACGTAATACGATACGTAAGTTTATCATAATCATCATTCTACAGGGTACCGACCGGCACCTCTTATAGCAGTATTAAAATAATATTATGAACTGTCAATTTTAGCAGTTGTGAAAACAATCTTGAAAACAGTTCTAGCTTCTATAAGTTGAAACGTCATCTAGTACGAAAATACTTACCAGCTATTCTTTTTTATCTGGTTGTAGTTGAACAGACTTGATGACTTATATAATATTGTACGAAAATTCAGTGTAATATTATTTTAATACTGCTATAAGAGGTGCCGGTCGGCCCCGCTCAAAATTATGCCTCTGCCCTGCTTTTTTAAGAAAAACTCAAATTTGTTCTGATTTTGTGGTTTAAAACGTCATCGATCTATCGGTTAAAAGGCGTCCAACGCTTCATTTTCCATTTCAAGAATTTGTTTCTGTATTTTTATTTCCTAACGGTTATCGGTTCTACGAGGTGTATGACCTGCCACCTTGAACAATAGGTACGCAAGTTAATAAAATGCAGTGACATTATTGATGCCTTATTGCTGAAAGGGATTTATTCAAGGCAACCTTATGCTATGTAATCTTATGTAAACCTTAGGGTGGTTGCCTCTAGATGCTTTTTGCTTAATCTCTATCACAAGTTGACGTTCCGAATATCAACACAAACTAAAAGTAAGTTTCGGAACAGGCGCACGAACACTATAGTACACAGTTCACCAGTACAGCATCTTTATGACATGAGTGATTTTATTGTTGCAGAAAAAAAATTGCACCAGCCCGCTTTCTAATCGTCGGGTCGTATGATTGAATCTAGTCATGCGCCTATGGATTATTCTATTCGAAAAAATGTACTTGGTACTAAGAAATCTGTGAAAATATCACGTCTTACAGCTAGGTGAATTTAAGTGCCAGTTCCACGCGACCAAGCCTAAAAGAACAGCCAACAAACTTTCGGCTTAGTTCCTACCGTTCTTTTGAATGATCCTTGTTATAAAAAACCCGAGAACCTATTTATTCATCCACCACCGTAAAAAATAAAAAACTAAATAAACATAAATAAAACAACCAGTATACAAACTAAAAAGTTAAAAATAAAATATATATAAGTAACATTCAGTAGTGGTGAATGGGCCGTCAGCTCAGCATAACATTCAGCCATAACATGTTGCCATACAGTAGCGCTAAGCTAATGATGAAGCTCCAGTGTAGTAAATGTAATGTACCCCACTTCTTATAGGATCTCACTAGTTCTTTCGAAACAGTGTGGTAAAGGATTTTATTTCGAGCACTTGACACATGTTGTAGAACTTTTAGGTTCTATGACATGCCAGGTTCCTCACAATAGACCACCAGTGCTCTCCAGTATATACCCGGCGGTACCTGCAGGTGTTTACGTACAAGAGTTGTGGCACTGACCCCCCTCCCGCCCCGCGGCGACTGGCGCGGCGCCAAGCGCGGGATGTATCGCGCACTCTGCGTTATCTACTCAAATGTTATTCGCACGGCTTGTAACGAGACCTAGCGACTGACTCGACATTGCAACTTTTGTTTTTGTACGACAACAAACAAACAGAGAAACTTCTTTTAACATACTGTTTTAGTTTGAATGAGTGACTGAATAGTTTCTTTACGCTGTTCTCCTTCATCTTTAGAGAGTGCTGGCATATTGTTGTTTTTTCATTATCATTATCAGTCTGCGAAAGCTGAAATGTCTGCAATTTTGGAAAAGAACGTTATAAGCACATGGGAAAAACAATTGGGAGAATAACTCTCATAATTATCTTAATCTCGTAATTACTCTTAGGTACGTATTATGTTGGGTGCATTAAAAAAACACATCCTCTTGGTAGTGAGAAACAATGACAGGGTTAAATAATTATAAGATTTAGAGAAAGGTAATGTTAAGCAATATTTAAATTTATGCAATGTTCATAAGCACGGAGGTACATTATTCTCCTAAATGTCTCAAGATAGTGAAATTAGGGCAACATTGGAATCCTCAAATGTTACATTTATTTCACTATCATTCCTGTCATGTGCCAAGTTTTCACTAATCTACGAATGCTTTAGCTAAATAGCACTTCGTAAGAATGTGCGCCTGCCAAGAGCATCACGTTACAATAAAACATTTTTGAAATCTGGCAGTAAGGGATCCTTAATTCTTACTTATTTATAGCTCATAATACATTAAATAGGAAAAACACAGGAATGGAGGACATGTACAAAGGCTAGCTTAATCCTAAAAACAGTTATCGTCCAGCAAACTTTAGAGGCTAGAGAAAAGTAATTATTGTGTTAGTAGTGGGATCTTAAAGCTACCTGTACGTAATATCAATAATAAGAACAACAAATTCATATTCCTTTTCATTTAATATTCCAAGACCTAACACTGTTAAATAACTTAAAAAATCATACCAAAAACTAAATGAATAATACAATTAAACAAACTCTTAGTCGCTGGTCGTAGATACTGGTTTAGGGTATACTGGTATTGGTAAGCTGTAATAAAAGAGGAATTTCTGGAATTCAACCCCCGAATGGTCGCAATGAGGGTTGAAGTTTTATGAAAATAACTGCACGCGAACGAAGATGCGCACGATTCCACCATTCCACTAGTACAAATAAAGGAAATGTAATTATGGAACGTTTTGAATTTAGTATTTTTTTCTATTTTGGTTTGTTTTGTTAAGTTTAGGTATACATTATAAAGTTATTTTAATAGTCGTTGAGAGTAGTAGAGCTCTTTGTGTGTAACTCGTCCAGAAAAATACTGCCACCATGCCTATTTCTGTCGCCAAGTAGCGTTGAGTGTCAGTCAAATAACAGGCACATGAGGCTTATCATCAGCCTCAAGTTGATGGAGATAGGCAGTGTAGCGTAGGGCACGTTCATATCGAGCGTGTCTTGTGAGGCAATGCTTTGTTATAGGTGATGGTTACCGCTTATTATCAGGTGGGGCTGCTTGTTCTATAAGCAAGTACTATAAAAAAAAACTAATAAAATGTATTTGCATATTTTATCAGTATCTTTTGACGAGCTGAGTGGCGCACATAGAACACAAAAATCTAAATTTGTTCTGTGTTGGTACAGCTGCTGACGGGTAGGTCCACTCCGCATTCAAACCAGATAAATAACGCTACAATCATATCACAGTCAGAACTTTTTGATTGAAACACAAAAGAAAATATCCGAACAATAAACAATAAACTCGAACAAATCAGCATAAACATAAAAGCGTGAAATGGCGCGTAAACCGGGAATTTTCTAAATCAAGTCATTCGATGCTCATAATAAAATTATGACATCGAAAATGCCAAACAAAGCTTTCTAAGCCGTAAACTTGGATTCGTTTCTTGCTAAAGCCACAGAGTAAATCGTAGTAAATAGTACACTCACCAACATCAAAATAAACAAAAAAATCACACATTAAAAAAACTTTACCCAAAACCTTAAAATTTCGGAACAAGTTTTTTTTAAATCTCACCTCATTAATTTATTTTTGACATCATAAATGTGTAATTTTTTCATTTTATTCTTTTATTCACAATTTTAATTAACTTGATTAGTTATGTCAAAGCTAATGCATTTATCGAAGAAACTGAGGCCACTAATAGAAAATAGTTGAAACCACTATTATTTGGCGATTACTCGTCTCTACAGTATATTTACGAAGAAATTGCTACGATTTTACAACTGTCAATTATGTAAAACATGGCCTCACTGTCCCTCACAGCTTAGTTGATAGTAGTTCTGCCTTCTGCACTATAGGCCGTGGGTTTGATCCTCACCGAGGATAAATATATACATTCGTATATCACAGCTTTGTTAGCTATCAGCTTAGTTTGGGGCTAGATAGTGCTGTGTGGAAAGTCCACCAATATTTATTTGCTTAATTTACTACCTTCACTTGGTGTTTAGAATGGTCTGTCGATGACTGTACGTAGGGTAAAGTATGATAATGTCACTTTGCATAATAACATATTTTATGAACATAATACCTACTCCCTGAATAAGTTAAATATATTGTGAGGGGGGAATGGAATTAGATTGAAAGTTATTAGATCCTGGTAAGAAAGTGTAAGAACCTTACGTTGTAACTTATGCATTACTACCTTCTGCCAACGGCTTCGCTTGTAGCAGTGCATAAAAAGTATTCACGCCATTAAAGGCTAAAAAATAAATAATTTTCAAATCTACTCAAATACAAATTATGTACACATATCCACACGTCATAATATTGTCCTTCATTCGTTCCTCATTCATTCAAAGTGCATTTGTCCTAGTCGGTTTTGTATAATTTACTGCGACCGTATTCCAGGATGCCATAAAATGCGACTACATAAGACAACGAAGCTCACAACAATGAGACAACTTCTTGCTCTCAGCATCATTCGGAAATCATTGCAAAGAGTCAGAGCAAATTATAATTAATAAATTAAGTAATTTTGATAAGTTTTCCTACCTAAAACTTTGATTAAGTACGAAAACTAGCAAGACAATTATTTGGTAGGACACTGTTCCGCTTAAAAGTAAAAAAAAATTAGCGAGACGATACGTCATTAATAAGCGCAAATACTGATTACCTCCTTAAATATAGGTACAAGTCTGGGCTGTTGCAGTAGCACATTGTGGAGACATGGAAATCTTTACTCAAATATTTTTTTGCAAAATGTGTGTTTGTTTTTTTGTAGAGCATTATAAAGTCACTTTTATTAGAAGAGCAATAATAAGAAATAACTGGGCGAGGATAGCGAGAGATAGGAAAGAATGCAAGAGCTTGGAGGAGGTCTTTGCCAAAAAAAGGCAAACGGATAGTGTCGATGTCGTAGTTTAAAATATTATTTAATGTATATGAATGTATATTTATACATTATATATAAAACTAGTGGCTTCCCGCGGCTTCGCATGCGTTGAAGTGGTGAGCCGTAATTGAGCCACAAACATCCAAACATCGTAACTTTCGCATTGATTTGTATATTATTAGGGTAGGATACCTACGCAGGTATATACCTATAGATACCTATAGGCGTACATTACCTATATTAGGTAGGTAGGTAGGTATAGGTACTGAGTTTAGCACAAACATGACAAATACAACAAAGACATTTTTATACGGAAAATATGTACTTATTTGTTCCTAGTTTCTACCCCAAAAACAAACGAAACGAAACAGCTTCACGACTTTGATCCCCAGGCATGGTAGATACCCTCAGATCTCTTCGTACCAGCTCAAGATACCCGATTTTAGAATGTCCCATACAAACATTGACGCCTCGTTGTATCCTTTTTACTCGAGCGCAACGATGGAGGGTAACGTTTTAGGGGTTGTTTTCGAAAATCAAACTGTCTTTTTGTTATTTATCCACAGAACACATTTTCTTTAAGTTTTAAGTTAATTACACTACGCTTTAAAAATCTCCCATACAAACCTTGAAACTTTGTCAGTCTTTTGCACCCTTTGCAGGGGTGGTTTTAAAATATTGAAAACGTGATTTTAAATTATTTTACTTCAAGTTTTAAATCAATCGCACCACGCGTTAAAAAAACCATACAAACATTGACATCCCTTTGCACACTTATTAAGGGTAGTTTTAAAAAACTAAAAATGCCTTTCCTGTTTTTTAGCCTTGGAGTACATGTACTCTAAGTTTCAAGTTTGTAGGTTCAAGGAATACTATTTTTCATGCAAACGTTTTCAACCCTTTTACACCCTTAGGGGTTGAATTTCCAAAAACCTCTTCTTAGTACACCTCTACGCCATAAGACCTATATACTTTAAGACGTTTCAAAGTGATCCTTGTGATTTTATTGAATAAATACCTATTGACTTTGACTTTGACTTTGACTTACTCTTCAAATTTCAAGTCCCTAGGACCAGCGGTCAAAAACCTCCCATACAAACTTTTACATCCCTTTGCACACTTATTAAGGGTAGTTCTAAAAAACGAAAAATGCCTTTCCTATTTTTTGCCTTGGAGTACATGTACTCCAAGTTTCAAGTTTGTAGGTTCAATGAATACTATTTTTCATGCAAACGGTTTCAACCCTTTTACACCCTTAGGGGTTGAATTTCCAAAAACCTCTTCTTAGTACATCTCTACGCCATAAGACCTATGTACTCTTCAAATTTCAAGTCTCTAGGACCAGCGGTCAAAAAACTCCCATACAAACTTTTACATCCCTTTGCACACTTATCAAGGGTAGTTTGAAAAAACTTCAAATGCCATTCCTATTTTTTTGCCTTGAAATATAAATACTCCAAGTTTCAAGTTTGTAGGTTCAAGGAATACTATTTCTCATACAAACGTTTTCATCCCTTTTTACACCCTTAGGGGTTGAATTTCCTAAAATACCTTTATAGTACACCTCTACGCCATAAGACCTATGTACTTTTCAAGTTTTAAGTCTCTAGGACCAGCGGTCAAAAAACTCCCATACATACTTTTACATCCCTTAGCACACTTATTAAGGGTAGTTTTAAAAAACTAAAAATGTATTTCCTATGTTTTTGTCTTGAAGTATATGTATTCCAAGTTTCAAGTTTGTAGGTTCAAGGAATACAATTTTTCATACAAACGTTTTCATCCCTTTTTACACCCTTAGGGGTTGAATTTCCAAAAATCCCTTCTTAGTACACCTCTACGCCATAAGACCTATGTACTCCTCAAATTTCAAGTCTCTAGGACCAGCGGTTTAGGCTGTGCGTTGTCTATATGTCAGTCAGTCAGTCAGTCAGTCAGTCAGTCAGGACTTTGATTCTTATAGTATTAGAGATAATGATGTATAAAACACATAACATTAATGAATAAAAAATAACTACAGTCTAAACTACAGTAATAAACAAAAATATAATTTTGATCCAAACCAGAACAAGTTTTCCTTCAAAAAGTTTGTTCTACTAGTTTTTATACTTATGCAAATTTTTTAGTAAAAAACTTATTTGGATAAAAATTATGTATTTGCTGAACATTTTGAACAACTTGGTCTATTGCGATTTTTCCTAAACAAGCTCAGTGATTTTATGCAGTTCAAAATGTTGAAATGTTGGGGCAGGATATTAAGTTTTGTGCATTATCTCTTAGCGATCATAATGAATAAATAAATGTGCGAGCGATTAGCAGTTGTCTTCGCCTTAAGTGCCACAGTGCTAGCTGGTAACTGTAATTGGCCCCGTACTCTCTGGCAGACAAACTCCAAAGCCATAAAACGCTTAGCTGATCACATCCAGCCTTTGATGACTTTCTGAAAAGGGTTTGACGTAAAGTTGGAACGGTTCGTCAGGCTGGTAATGAGGCGTTTGGGGGAAGTGCGAATCTTTACGTACATTATTAAAAAATCAGTGTTCTGAACTTTAATTGATGTCGTCACAATAATAATAGATGTCGTCACAATATACAAATAATTGATTATTTATGTTTATACCCAACACAGTCTTCTTCTTCTTGTTGTGTCACTAGTTTATTTCGAAACAGTGTGGTGAAAGAATTTTAGGTGTGCCTTGTTATTTGTTTTAGATTTGTTTAGATTCTACCACATGCCGGTTTCCTCACGACGTTTTTCTTCGCCGTTTGAGAGTACTGGCACTGGCCACAATTTAAACAGAAAAACTAATTGTTGTACGACCAGTTTTGAACCCACGACCTTAGTATCGGAAGGCGGGGCCGCTACCACTAGACCACCAGCGTTCTCAACCAACCAACGCTTAATCTTAATTTATACATTACACTCAACCCCTGTCTGCAACTGTAGCAGACAAAATTAATTAATTAATTTATTTGATTTTATATCTTTCAACATGTCGAAAAGTGCGAACGAGTGGTACATTAGCTCTTGTATTCGCCTTAAAGGAAAGTCCTGGTTTAGAATTCCACTCAGTTACAATTATTCAACCTTATGGTTTTTTTGTATTATAAATACAATTGTGACACAAAAATATTGTAAGCTCGAGCACAGTTCTGTGAAACCACTGCCGACTAAAGTAAAGCACAACTTCCTAAAACAAGTGAAAGTGGGATGCTGTGTTGGTTCCGGGTTGTTGGCGCCGGGATTTGTGCGCTCCCTCCGCGCGGCGCCGGCGACCGCTCACGTGAATAACTGCGGGGGCTTTCGGGCACGAGTGTGTGTACGCTGATATAAGATATTTCCTTAGTTTTTTTTAAACTTTGCTGATGGAACTAGCATATAGTAAGTGGTAACCATCACCCATGACAAACCATTGCCTCGTATTACTATTATATATATTAACCATTGCCCTGCGTCCATCAACTTATTTTTTTTCAAGATAAGCTGCCATTTTCCAGATATATTATCATGATCATCACCTTGAAGTCCACTGGTGGACATAGACCTTTTTATAATTATAAATAAGAATTATAAATTTCCTGGAAAAACTATTCTGAGCCCTCTCCATCCTCCAACTTCCCGCGATCCTCTAGATGTCGGTCTCGGTGTCCTTGGTTCCACGCTTTGTCTTCCAGTTCGTGTTCGCCATTTGAAAATCTTTATAACCCATTGGCAGTTCGACTTGCTAATTCTGCGAGCTATTTCGGTTTTTTTGGTTCATCTTTGGTTTTCGTTCGGATACAGACAATAGCACAAAATTGGTTAAAAACATTGAGAATTTGGCATCAACTTATCCTTTGAACTGATTTATAAATAAAAATCATTTATGTCAATATAATACACATCTCGTATCGTAATAAATCACTACCAGCAATCCGTGAGAGGGGCGATGTTGTGTGTATCGACACGGACTAACGTCAATTATAGCCGTTAGTTAGCTAACTCGACGGCTATCTACCCTCATTATCCTTGAGTGTTGCAAGAAAAGTACAGTAAAATCGACCTTATCACCACGCAATAAAATCGATAGCGGCGTATGAGAAACCTTATAAAGGGTTGGTTACAAGCTCGAACGCTAGAGTTAGTGCGTTGTGGAATTTCACGAATACCAACTATCCATGTTTGAGTATTCGTGAAATAGTC
The DNA here is from genome assembly GCA_932294275.1 of Chloroclysta siterata. Classification (NCBI taxonomy): domain Eukaryota; kingdom Metazoa; phylum Arthropoda; class Insecta; order Lepidoptera; family Geometridae; genus Chloroclysta; species Chloroclysta siterata. The sequence goes on from OW028588.1 coordinate 16,472,811, forward strand.
CCAATACGTAGAAAAATATACGAATAATATTCAAAAGGTGGATTCTGAAAACAAAGAATTGTTTTTTAGTCAAGGCTAAAAAAAAGTTTTTATATGAATGTAGTGGAAAATAGTTTGTCGCTAACAAAGCTGCGCGAGCTTTGTTAGCGACAAACTATTTCTGATCAAACTTTGACACCCTCTGTCAAATGATAAGGTGAGAATTTTGGATGGGTACCCTAATAGGGTAGACTGATACTTAATCGTCAACAATAAAATTACTATAGGATGTCTAGTTTATTAATATAGGTTTTGAGTACGTAGAAGGCTGGTAGAGAATGCAGTGAGCGATATGGCCATCCAGCCTATTACTTCAATTGCAAATGTTTACTATGTATAATATTTTATCAAATTTAATTTGTCGTAATAGTTAATAAAAAAATGCCTATATTTCTATCTAATATGGCATATAAAAAAGTATATAAGTATTATAATATAATACTTATATACTGATATTATATTATATATAATACTTATATACTGATATTATCAGCTATCTGGTTCCCATAGGCTGAGATTCAGAGACGAGGGTAAGCGTGAACTTACGCTTGAGCTTGTCAAAATCGGAAGCTTAGCCATTGTTTTGTATTCAGAGTCGTTTAAAATCAGTCTAAACTTAGGCTTGCGCTAAGCGCGTCAAGCGTAAGTAGTGGAAAGTAGTGGATCTCAAGTCAGAACTAGCGCCAATCTAGTAATGCAGAACTATTTTTGACAAAATCAAACTTCTATCTATGAAATTATTCAATCTTACAACAATGGAATATTTTGATTAAATTTGATCTTATTTCGATGATGTAGACGAGTTGTCCCTTTGCTTAGTTTGCAACTTTGCTACGGCTAGATAGTGCGGAAGGTCCACCAATTTTTTTGATTTTATTTATTTATAAGTCTAGTGGACGCTGGTGAGATGGCATACGCTACATGTCTGACCAGAACTTTTGCTGGACGATAATTAGAATTCGAAGCTTAGCCTCACACGTTCCGTATGAAGCTTAGTTTAAAATGAGTACGTCAGGTTATAGCTGAAAGGATTCTGATTATCAGAAAAATAACAAGAGTTCTGATTAGAGAAAGCTATTTCAGCTAGCTATCTAGGGGTTGAGATATAGAATTTTATTTTAAATCATCATATTGTATGGCACATAATTATGGGTATGTGCCAAATTTGATATTTTACGACGTATGTTATTATGAGATCTGAGGAGATATCTAACGTGACTGGGACCAAAGTCGTGAATCTGTTTGTGTCATTTGAACAACACGGCAGGTTATGGTCAACATGCGGGTTTTCAAACGATGTTTTCCTTCAAGGGTGATAAAGTATACCGGTTGGTATATGGCGGTGAATGGCGGTATACCGCGCACATACGTTTTTTGAATACCTATGGATTTTTCTATTCGTGTCTAATATTTTATAAGCCCCACCATTTATCGAATGAAACCGCGTGATTATTTGAGGGAGCGATTTAAATAAATTAATATCATTACAGTAATTTCACATTACATTTATGAAAATCTAAATATAATGTGAAATTACTGTGTGTAATACACACTGTACTGTACACTCATAAAGATAAGTAGCTTTAAGAAAAAGAGTGATGAACATAATATTAACACAACTGCAAAATGTAAATGATTCGTTAATGAGAAACGGTATACGTACAGAAATAAGCATGAATAGATTTATTTACGGTAAAAGTACTTAACGCACATTAAAGGTAAATGTTTACTTAAAGGAATTCCTCCTGTCACTAGGTACCAATCCATAGGGTTAAATGGGACCCTATTACTAAGAATCTGCTGTCCGTCCGTCTGTCTGTCTGTCTGTCCATCTGTCACCAGGCTGTATCTCATGAACCGTGGTAGTTAGACAATTGAAATTTTCACAGATGATGTAGGTATTTCTGTTGCCGCTATAACAACAAATACTAAAAAACGGAATAAAATATTTGAGGGGGCTCCCATACTTTTTTGCCGTTTTTATATGTAGATAATAGTACGGAACCCTTTGTGTGCGAGTCCGACTCGCACTTGGCGGGTTTTATTATTTATCCCAATGTTCAGTTTTATACTTCGTGAAAAAAAAATATTATTTTATTAATTTTATAAATAGCATGTCATTCATTCAGTAGATAGTGCTCTCCACAATACCACATTCATTATAATTTGTGCATTAAAATGTAATCAATTTCCATTGCGGTCGTGGTGAAATGCTTCATTGACACGAAGAGACATAATCACCCCGACTTTCATAGACGAAATCAATAAACCGCCGATTATTTGAAAATCAATCCTACTGATATTATAAACGCGAAAGTTTGTAAGTATGGATGGATGGATGGATGTTACTCTTTCACATAAAAACTACTGAATGGATTTTAATGAAACTTTACAATAATATAGCTTATACATCAGAATAACACATAGGCTACAATTTATAAAGATATTGTGTGACTAATCCTGCGCAGACGAAGTCGCTGGCACCAGTTTGTGTTTACATTGCAGATAATGAGCGAGGGTAAAAATATTATTTTAAGCTATAAGTTTTAAAAAAAACGGTATTTATACATAAGTTAATCACTCAAAAAAATACCCAGAACGCGATTTTAAAGACCTTACATCAGGCGGGCTTTTGGGACGTAACATTTGCTTATACCACCAGCTAATTGTACACAAAATATAAAAAGTAGTCGTTAAAAAAAGCTTAACAGAATTTTCTAAGCAACAATAAAAGTTCCATCAAATCCGACAGCGTTTACATAAATAAGCAGTGAGCGGGCAGAACCTCCGCATGTACTAAAAGAAGATTAAAATTTAATTACATAAAAGAATCTTACGCCACCGATATTAGTAAATCGTGTTCTATTCAGCAGTGCCCTGAATGAGGTGTTGGTTACAGCTCAGTGGCTCGTGCCGACCTGTAAGCGACACCCACACACCCACACACACACAACAATCAGTCCCACCCACACATTAGGGTTTCCCTTGTGACAGACTTTTAAAGTACCTATCACTAGCACTACTAATGAAATCCATACCAATCTATAAAATTAAATGCAAAAGTGTGACGGTCTCCTTGTTACGTCCATACGGCTGAAACTAAACAAACACTAAACAATTCTAAATGAAATAGCTATTTTACAAAGCATAAAACATTTTGCCACAAAATTTTGCCTGGTAATATTATGAAGAAAATACGCGACTCCTTTATAAAACCTACGAGTAACATTTTCGATCAAATCAGGATATAACATATTATATACTATCATTCTAACTGCTCAAATTTTGTGCAACCTCGAGTACTATTGGTTAAAATACTGAAATTACACTACTTTACAGATATTTTCTACTGTAAAACAGTTAAAATTTAAAAGATGTATTGCTTTTCAATGTGACAGAAAACGAATCCTAAAACTTACTCGTAGTCAGTCATCATAGTGAACGCTGAAGGCTGCAGCGCTCAGCGACGAGCAACTTCAAACGAGCAAACAAAAAAAGTATTTTGCTTCTAACGAGGCTATTATCGCGTACAACGCTGCTTAATTTCTAATAATCCTACTATTATATCATGTCAAGCTAAAACATACCCTATTGTTACAGGTCAAGGTTATATTTCAAGTGAAACTGTGGGGTACATAAGCCGTTGTTGCAAAGGTGACATAATCAAGCTTCGCACGTATCTCTCCCACATTTTAAGTATTTGTCTAGTTAATAGGGCGCGTCTGATGCAAAATTTATGAAAAATCATCATCATCATCATCATCATCAATCTGAAGAAGTCCACTGCTGGACACAGGCCTCCCACACCAATTTCCAGGAAGAACGATTCTGATACCTCTCCATCCCCCAACCTTCCGCGATCTTCACAATGTCTTTAGTCCATCGGGTAGTGAGAGAAATGAGTCTACCAAAAAAAGTACGGATTCCATTGTATGGTATGATTCTTGTAAAAATGAAGTCTTATTCGAGACTTCATTTTAACATAATTTATTTGCTTTATTTGAAGGCAGTAGGTAACAGGTAGGTGATGGATGGATTTTGTGAAAAATGATATGAGTAAGAAAGGAGCGAGCACTGAGATGACGAATGATAGAGGAGAGTGGAAGAAGAAAACCTGTTGTGCCGACCCCATGCAGCGCGGGATAAGGGCAGGAAGATGATGATGAGGTAACAGGTAGGTTTTTTTTTACTGACGCAAACATTTTTACATAGGTTAGGAAAGGGGTCCAGAACACTTCGATAAATCCGAATTCTCTCATCAACAGCATGAAAATTAAAAAAACATTTATGTATGTAAAAACAATTTAGAATAACTTATCTAAACCAGTTTTCTTATTTTAACAGACTTGGAAATATTTCCGATCGGAAACGTTCGTTGTTGTTTATTAGCAAACAAAATAAGAGCGAGCGAGACCAATTCTGAAATTTCTGAATGTTATAAAATAGCATAAACAGATTGTTATAAAATAGTAGTACAACGGTAATGGTTCAGGTTTATGACATTTATTTATCTAAGAAGCATACAATTCACTCAATGAAAAGAAATACATTTATAATTAACACCTAAGTTACCAGGTTACTTACTCGTAAATTATAAATAAGTTAGAGTAGGTAGGTACGAGGTTACTTGAGTCACTAAGAAGCATACTGTTGAGTTTGACTGTAAATTCTGGAGCGTATTTTTTGAAGGACCAATAATTAAATAAAAAATGACTGTACTAAGTAGGTCTAATTTGGACAATGGCTCTTTGCTCGAAATAAGGCAGATAATCCAGTCTGTCACCTACCTTAGACTTCCACACGTACGTTTCTTCAAGAGGGCTCAGCACGGCAAATCCTGGTATCGGTAGGTACCTACTGGAGGTGGGCAAGTCACTGATCGTTCCAAATAATCAGTATCTAAATTGGCACAGCACTGCGAGAACGTCTCACACAACGAATGGGTACTGCACGGCAGTGGTTAAATGAGTAAAACTTGTCTATCCACGGAATAGTTTCTCAAGATGATTGAGGCGCGATATGTAGTCGCACAAGACAACTGTCGATGCGCTCGCGTAGAGGGCGCGCGATGAATCGGCCCGTCAATTCAAAAAAAACGACGGTAGTCGTAGAAAAGCGGATGGCAAACATAAATTATCTACCCGTTAAAATGAGCAAAGATCCAACACATACTTTACAAATAAGGTGACTAAAAAAACATCGACTCTAGGTACTTATTAACTAACAAGAATCTGGAGTTAATACTTGGTACCAAGAGATATGAGGGGATGTCTACCGTGCCCGGATCAAAGTCGTGAAGCTGATCAAAGTGACCACGGCTATTGCAACATAGCCGAAACGTCAGGAAAATAATAAAGGTAAAACGCGATAAATTACCCGTGTAATATTTCAATTCGAGAAGCTCTGTATTAGTACTACAAAGAAAAGTGCGTGAACTGAACGAGCAGTATAACGTATGTGACGGTGAGCGCCAGCGCGGCCCCCGGCATCGGCAGCTGCATGTCGACGCGCAGCGGCACCAGGCGCAGCGGCCGCCGCGACATGTAGTCCGGCGCCTGCTGCAGCGCCGCGCGCAGACCGCCATCTGAACAAACAACATTAAAAAAGGAACGAAGCAAGAAAGAATGGATGGAAGCCGACCTCCAGTTCGGTGGTTCGACGATATCGTGGCGGCAGCTGGACAGCAATGGATGCAACGAGCTCAAGACGGAGTAACTTGGCGTTATGGAGAGGAGGCCTATACCCAGCGGTGGGTGCTCGAGGCTGTATAGATAGATAAATAGAAAAAAAAGAAAGAAAAATTAACCCCATTTGGGTGATAAGTAAGTCGGCGTGCGAGCAGAAATAAAAAACATAACGAAACACTAAACAAAAACACATGACAATTATATTAAATAGCACATGAAAATAAAAATAAATAAGGTTGACTGGAAAAATCGCTTTCAGCGATAAGTCTGCTCATTGTACCGCCTATATTTGTGCTGATCAGCCTTGATGCTGTCGGTTTGTAGTTATACTAGCCGTATACGGCTCAGTATCTGACTTTCTATCCTACGAGTAATGCATGCGATATTAAATACATCACTTTAGAGCGATTTACACGTGGTACAAATGTAATAATGACAGGCAATCGGAGACTCGAGTAGTGTCCTAGCAGTTTACTGACGCCTCCTGCCTGATTGCCTGCGATTATTAAATTTTATTTTTATTTGAATATCAATAAGTTTCACTCAGGTTTTTTTAATTTTTAATAAAGATTTTATTTTTAGATTTTTTTTAATTAAAACACTATGATGTTTCTATCCTTTTAGATCTGGTACTCGAGTTTTTTTATTTTTTAATAAAGATTTTATTTACTTCGTTTATTTATAGCTTCTGACTAACATGGTACACACTTTGCTTAGTTTGGCCACGGTGGCGTTAGATCTGCGATCTTGCTCGTGTCAAGAATTTACTACTACTAGACCAAATAGAAAACTATGTTTCCCATTTAAGTGGGTTCTGTAGCAGTTAGCACCATTAATTATTTTCATTATCATAAACCATACCTGAGCATCGTATGATCTGTACACTCAGCATTGCCTTCATCTTGTCCACTGCGTCGTAGCATAGTTCACAGAAAGCGCACGGCGCTCCTATTGATATAAAGATGCGAACAATGTCCACTAAAACAACAGTAGCTGCTTCATGACTTCCCTACACTAGGTGAAGTTCCATAACTTGGTTCGCAAGAAGATATTTTCAGAAAAACTACAATAATTGCTGCGCTTTAAGGGTCGCTTACAAATAATTATTTTCTTAGTACACCTCCAAAATATGCTTTCTTTTCAATTCTCTATGACCAGTGGCTTAGTCTGCGTAGTCTTCAATATCAGGACTAAGAGTACTATGATTTTTGTTGTACCTACTAGGTTTTAGGTAGGTTCATATATACCTACTTTTCCAAAATGTTTGTTTTCATTTGTAAGTATATCAGGTCCACTGCTAGATATAGGGGGCTTGCCGTATTCACCACCTCATTTTCTATTTTCATCTAATTAGTTGTATATTATAATTTTATTTTGAATCTATAAGCATCATTAAGATCTATCGATATTTTAATTTTATTGATCGACCTTCAAAGACTGTGTATATTATAAGCTGAAGTACTTAATTGATCGAGTGAGCGAAGCGAACGAAGATCTTAGTTTCAACTTGGGCGATTTGGCATTTTATTGATCGAGTGAGCGAAGCGAACAAAGATCTTAGTTTCAACTTGGGCGATTTGGCATTTTATGTATGTATGTATGTATGTATGTATGTATGTATGTATGTATGTTTGTCTGGCGATAACTTTAGAACCGTTGATCCGATCTGCATGAAATTTGATATGTCGATAGCTTGTACTTGAGAAATTTACTGGTAAGTATATGAGTAAAATCGGATGAAGAGTTTTTGAAATATGGGGTTTTTTAAGAGGGTAAAAATAAAAAAAGTTACATAAAAAAATCAAGTTACATGTCATATGAAAGGGCTTTGTTTGGACATTCCAAAACAATTTTTGCTTTTTTTATGGGACGCTCGGTTTTAGAGATAAAATTTAAAAAGTTAAATTAAGATAACCAGCGATCCAAGAGCTCCCATCTCTAAGAGTTTCGTTGACATCAAGGTTTTTCTACTGGTCGGCCAGTTCCTTTGATTTTTCTTATTTTTTTTTCTTGAAATAAATTAAGGAGGTACTCAGTTCTCATAAAATGGTGACGACGACCAGGTCTGATGATGGAGCCAAGGTCTGTTCAACGGAACTCTGCAATAAATAGGCCAATAGAGTTGAAACTTGGTAACCATACCAACTTAGTAGGCGGTAGTCAGAAAAAAGTCCAAAGATAATGTTTGGACTTGCCTCTGACTACTACCTACTCAAAGTTTTGATGCGTTCGTCGGGTCGCATCACGAGATCTTAGTTCGGGGCGAACTACTAGTGTATGTATGTATGTATGTATGTATGTATGTTTGTCTGGCGATAACTTTAGAACCGTTGATCCGATCTGAATGAAATTTGATATGTCGATAGCTTGTACTTGAGAAATTTACTGGTAAGTATATGAGTAAAATCGGTTGAAGGGTTATTAAGATATGGGGTTTTTTAAGGGGGCAAAAATAATAAAAGCCGCATAAAAAAATCAAGTTACATGTCATATGAAAGGGCTTTGTTTGGACATTCCAAAACAATTTTTACTTTTTTTCTGGGACGCTCGGTTTTTGAGATACAACAAAAAAGTGAAATTAAGATAACCAGCGATGCAAGAGCTCCCATCTCAAAGAGTTTCGTTGACATCAAGGTTTTTCTACTGGTCGGCCAGTTCCTTTGCATTTTCTTATTTTTCATTCTTGAAATAAATTAAGAAGGTACTCAGTTCTCATAAAATGGTGACAACGACCAGGTCTGATGATGGAGCCAAGGTCTGTTCAACGGAACTCTTCAATGAATAGGCCAATAGAGTTGAAACTTGGATACCATACCAAGTTAGTAGGCGGTAGTCAGAAAAAAGTCCAAACCTAATGTTTGGACTTGCCTCTGACTACCACCTGCTCAAAGTTTTGGTGCGTTCGTCGGGTCGCATCACGAGATCTCAGTTCGGGGCGAACCACTAGTTTACTTACATCAACAATAATAAATGCTTTCATCATAACGTATTCAAATATAACAAGCATCGGTATATTGAACAGCAAAGATGTAATAAGCTGAAAAATAAGTGTTTATTTATCAACATTGAAATGCTATTGGCTCCTTTTCTAAAACAAATTTTGTTCAAACACTCATACTATTAGGGAGGTAATATTATAGTAGCTCAACCGTGCCTTTAATTGCCGGCAAGCAGCGTTGTTGTGTTTCGGTTTGAAGAGTGTGGTTTCCGCTGAAATTAGTGTTGAAAGGTTTTATCCCTGGTCCAGTGTTATTCCGTTTTAGGATACATATCATGGATTTAGTTATCTGAAAATCTTTTTTCATGAGACTACACGCAACATCATGGCGCGTTCCTATCGTGCGTGACTTACGAGGCAATGCTTTGTTATAGGTGATGGTTGCCGCTTAACATCAGGTGGGCCATCAGCTAGTAGTATAAAAAAAAACCATTTAATACTCACAATATATGATTATGATAAGACTGTTCATCCCAAAATGCATGTTTTGCTGCGACAGATTGACAAATAGATCCCACTATACTATAAACTATAAATTTACTTGTCAATGTTAAAATTAAGTACTAAAAATAATATGCATAGCGTAATGCACTTAGTAGTGTGTTTCATCACAGTTTACAGAACATTTTATTTAACTTCAACTTTTCAATTTTCTACTCACCGTGAGCTGCATTCGAGTGTCGATATCGTCAAACGCATCGAGCAAGTTATTGTAGTTGATCAAACATTTTCTAGCAACTCTCAGCTTCGGCAATATCACATCCTGGCCAACGATGTTGGCGGGCACGGCGATCCTCTCGAAGGTCTATCGCAGCAGCATCAGGCGGTGGTGCAGCAACCCCACCACGTACTCCACCGTATAGACGGTGAGGTCGAAAGATTGCGCCACGTAATGCTTATTCAAGAGACGTATCGAAGCATTGAATTTGTTCTCATGGAAAAATTGCAACCGAGGAGGTGAAAAAAATAAAACTAAATTAAAACTAACCAAATTCAAAAACTCACTGGCGTATTCCTTGAACCTAAAAACTGGAAATTTGAAGTAGATGGCTAAAAAATAAAGCCAAGGCCATGGCTAAAAAATAGGAAAGGCATTTTTAGTTTTTTGAAACTACCCTTAATAAGTGTGCAAAGGGATGTCAAAGTTTGTATAGGAGTTTTTTAACGCGTGGTGCGATTGACTTAAAACTTGAGGTAAATATACTAAGAAATAAATAATTAAGAATGACGTTTTTAACTTTTGATAATTACCCCTGCAAAGGGTGCAAATGACTGTAAAAGTTAGTATGGGAGATTTTTAACGCATAGTGCGATTGATTTTAAACTTAAAATAAATATACTCCACAATAAATAATTTAAATTCACGTATTCAATATTTTAAAACTACCCCTAGGGTACCTACTACCAAAGGGTGCAAAAGACTACCAAAGTTTCAAGGTTTGTATGGGAGATTTTTAACGCGTAGTGTAATTAACTTCAAACAAACAAAAAGACAGTTTGGTTTTCTAAAACAACCCCTAAAACGTTACCCTCCTTCGTTGCGCTCGAGTAAAAAGGATACGAGGCGTCAATGTTTGTAAGGGAATCTTGAGTTGGTACGAAGAGATCTGAGGGTATCTACCGTGCCTGGGGATCAAAGTCGTGAAGCTGTTTCGTTTCGTTTGTTTTTTGGGTTAGAAACTAGGAACAAATAAGTACATATGTATATATGTTCGTCTTTGTTGTATTTGTCATGTTTGTGCTAAACTCAGTACCTATACCTACCTACCTAATATGGGTAGTGTACGCCTATAGTTATCTCTTATACCTACGTAGGTATTTAAAATCCTACCCTATTATACAAATCAATTACGACAAATCAAATGCGAAAGTTACGATGTTTGGATGTTTGTGGCTCAATCACGGCTCACCACTTCAACGCGTGCGAAGTAGCGGGAAGCCTAGCTAGTACATATGTAGTAGGTACTAGTAATGCCTTAACTAAGACATCTTTTCAGTTAACACTTCTTAAACATAATGACCGTGGTCAGTACCCCAAGTATGAGTTTTGCTTACGATATTTCGTTTTTCGTTTTACGGTTTTGTTCCGTGTTCATTGCGGATTTTGTATGAAGACGCGATAGAGATACCGATACGGAACCCGCAATGAACACGGAACAAAAACGAATCGTTTTTGCTCCGTGTCCATTGCGGGTTTTGTAAAGTTCCATATCGGTATCCCTATCGCGTCTTCATACAAAACCTGCAATGAACACGGAACAAAAACGTAAAACGAAAAACGAAATATCGTAAGCAAAACTCATACTTGGGGTACTGAGCATGGAATAAAACCCCTCCATCACCAGGAATAGGCACCGACACTGCGTTTACTAATCTGCCTGCCAGCTGTGTAGTCACCAAACTATGTCTCCATCATCAATAATTGTATAAATAGCAGAGAAACTTGTCAATCAGTAACATAACTCCGAAGTTAATGAAGCACTATAATAATTAACAGAATTTTACTCTTTTTGCTGTATCTCAAAAAATAAAATTCTAGAATAAAAATATAAACGGTTTTGTATTCTATAAAGAAAGCCATCACGCATGAGACTTACACTTGGTATTTGTTAAATAACTTATTTTTTTTGTTCCTTCTGTAACCCCTTGTGATTTAACTAGTTTGATTACTAAACTACCTAATAACTGTATATCTATCTATTATATTATAATTATAACTATGTATTCAATTAACCTACAGTAAAAATTCTGCACATTATTCAAACTATCCGCCAAGGAGTGGAACTCATTGCTGCCGTCTGTTTTTCCGTGATTACTACAATTTGGGTCTCTTCAAGGAACAGTGAATAGTGAGTGTCTTCTAGACCGTTCTGTGCCATCGTCTGCTTCATCGTCATTACCATCAGGTGAGGTTGTAGGCAAAGAATAGTCTATTTGACCCTCACAGCTCAGTTGGTAGTAGCTCTGCAATGTGGGCCGTGGGTTCGATCGAACCAACATTTGTGTGATGAACATAGAAACTTGTTCTCTGTCTGGGTGTTATTATATAATAAAAATACATATTAACAAAAAAAATACAATAAATATAAGTCTTATATCAGCTATCTGGTTCCTATATTTTGGGGTCTGGGGTTTGGGGTTAGATAGTGCTGTGTGGAAAGTCTATCTTATATTATATGATTAAAAAAATAACTTGTAATATAGGAGTAAGATTAAATGTTCGTTGACATCTAGAAACTACGTTATTTGCAAGTTGCAGATTTCTGAAGCGGCGTAAGACGTCGCGGGGCTAACCTACCTACACATTGTACAATTGACAGTAACACAACCACATTCATAATTATACATACGCAGTTTGTGGTTGATAGAAGATAAAAAATAATAAAGTTTTTTCTAAAAAATCGTTGTATAACAAAACTAAACATTTTTAGTATCTGGGTACTTTTTGGACTGTGCTTACTATACCTTTTTGTGCCTGTTTGTTTTACATTGTTTAGATTATTTTAATTTTTTTCTAATAAACATTGTTTTATGGTTGTTTTTATTATTTTAATTTGGTGTACCTATCTATATGTCTCATGTGTACTAATTCTAATTCTATGTAATTTATAATTTTTGGGTGCTTTGATCTTATGTTGTTAGCTCAAATTGCGACTCTTGAAAATAAATAAATAAAAAACATCAAACGGAATACAATGGCCAGTCGGTATTCCAAAAGATAAATAATATGTTAAACGCATACATAATATAGGTATATTATAGCTTCCCTTAGCAGTAGAGCTCTACGTGAAATAGTTCGTCCGGGGAAATACTATCGCATCGTACCTATTTCTATTTTCAGACAACGATGCTGAGCAATGACGCGGCGCTATGCTCCGATTAAAGGGTGCAACTGGCACGTGAGACTTAACACCTTTGCCGCAGAGTGACGGACGCAGTGAGCTTGTCGCCGATGGATGTGACGATGTGACGATATTTTAATTATAATAAAATAAACTTATGATTTTATTTTGAAATAATACTCACGTTTATCGTTTAGATTATTTTACCTCTGAATGTTTCTTTTTAAGTTTCATGCGTTTCTGTATTCTCTATATAAACGTTCCAACAAGTTTTCATTACTGAAGGACTTTCACGGATTACAGCGGAGCATTGTTCGCGACACAAAGACGCGCACTCAAGACGACTACCGCCCATATTAACTGTTTCATACTCTCTGGCGTAGCGTATACTAACTGTTGTATTATCCGTGACAGGTTCTGTACTAACTGTTATCTAGCCTGTGGCGGGTGGAGCAGTAACTGTTAGTTGAGCTGCGGCCTCAGCTGCAATTACATCTCTTGCGTCGCCGCTTTTAAATCAGCCAGGTCCTGGGGCTTGTTAGGTTCAGAAATGTTTGTTTTTCGGTAAAACTGTTTGGAGCTTGGTTTTAAGTTTTGTTTTGGTCTGTGTATTCGTTAGGACGCTAAGATTAGGTTAGAAAGCTTAGAAAGAGGGCAATAATAACAGTTTAATGCATAGCAAGTTGAAGTGGCCGCAGGGGAAGGCCATATAAACAGGCCATACAAGCTAGGAAACAATGAATCTCGAATCACGAACTGGAAATAGTGCGATGAAGGACTCCTACCTGCCCCGATAGACCAACGAAATTGTAAAGATCGTGGCATGACGGTGGATGGCTCATAATCATTCTTCCTGAAACCGTATAGGGGAGGCCTTCTTGTAGAGGACTTCTTAACGCTGATCATGATGATTATAAGCAGTGCATTGAAAATATTCACTTGGATGTAAAAAAAACTATAACAATACATTAGTCCCGTGAAACTGGCACCTAGATTCATCTAGCTTTAAGACGTTTCAAAGTGATCCTTGTGATTCAATTGAATAAATGCCTTTCGACTTTGAATTCTATGTCTGGGTGTTATATAATATTATAAGTATGTATTTACAAAAAAAAAAGAGGTAAGTAGTATATCAGCTATCTGGTTACCATATCACAAGCTTTGGCTTAGTTTGGGACGAGATAGTGATGTGTGGAATGTCCAAATATTTATTATTTATTATTTTATTAATTTTATATGTAGGTACTAACTTTACGGACTAATTCGATTGAAAAGCTGTTTAGGAGTCGCGTGACTTTGGTGCATTTTATGTCCACTGTCTTTCCGAAGAAAACCCTCTAAATCCATTGTATCCCATCAAAAAATCTGAACAAAATATAAAAGCAGTTTACGAGCATCCCCTGAGGTGACGATAAAACATTAATTGCGCCTTTTGTACCGGCTTCGGGAGAATCGTAAAAATTTGTGAGGCCTTCGGTACTTACCTCGCGCTTATAATAACCCATTCTTTGGGAAAGATCGCATAATGAAAGTTTACCCAGCAAAAGTCGTTACAAAATATTCTCAAAATAAGCTTAACCTGGGGTAAGACGAGTCAATTTGTGTGTCTTACCTGAATCTACTCGTTATTCGTTCCTTCCACGTGGTCAATACATTCGAGGTTGACTATTCAATTAAATGCATTCATTTCAGAATCAAATTTTCCAATTTGTTAATACCACACAGAAATAAAAATATATGTGTATATGTTCTATATGTAGACAAAGACAGTGCAGAATATTAAATACTAATATTTGCCATCTAGGCTTCAAACACACACTCACACACTGAATCACTAACTGGACAACTGGTAGGAGTTTGCCCACCCACTGACTAAAGAAGCCTAATTTCAGTCAAAATGGCTTTATGTCGAAGAATGTTCGTTTTTTGGTGTTGCGGAAGTGCCTGCTGCTACTTCCGGAATCCTACTGAAACTGCTGGCGGATCACGTAACTTTGTTGCAATCAGTGTCAATAAGTTTCTGTTTGTAATAAGTAAATATGACGGCTATGCGGTTACATTTTAGCTGCAGTTGCTAACAAATTTAGATTACAACTGGTGTTTCTATTGATGGATAATCGCAAAACTTTCATAATGTTTTAAATATTTATTGGTTTCATATAGAAACTGATTGCAACAAAGTTACGTAAACACCCTGCTGTTGTCTTGTAATTAAAGGATCACAGAGGACCTCGCCAAACATTCACTTTTTTACGTCTATTCTGAGTTTTGTGCTTGTTTCGCACACTACGCACTGTGCGTTATATACAGGTGACACCAAACAAATTAAGATTTTAATAAATGCTCCCAATGAATACGGTCCGGAAAGGACATAATATTACATTCATGGTTGCGATACCTGCTACCTGAATCAAACGTTTTAATTAAATTGTTATTATTTCCTTTATGCTTTTATAATGTGGACAGCCCCAGTGTTTGTGTGTCCTATTTTTCCGAATGCCTGTAAATTGGTATATCAGAAAATAAAATATTATTATACATTTGCTCCAAAGCATTTGCAATAACATGTTCGGACAATAACAATAGCCTTCATAGTAAAATTATAATCTAGTAGTAGTAATAATAATATATAATTTCTAGAGAAGAATGTATGTGTGTGAAGGAAGCCAAAAACTAACTTTAACTGTTATCTTCTCATCAAAGTTAAATGTAAATTTATATTGAGATAATAAACATGCCTCGGCAAGCTCTGCCTCACTGACTCGTGCGAGGTGATAAACGACTGGCTCTACTTGCCCCCTTGTAATTGTTCTGCGACGCACACTAAGCTCTTTTCCAATTCATTTTGCTATTTCCCATTCATTTTGCTTCGAGTTTTCCCACTCGTGAGCGTGGTACACCGTCGGCCACAGGTGAGATTGCGGTCAAACTTTTCCCTAGAATCTGTGAAAGCACACAGGTCTGTGTAGGTGTGTACACACTAGTATACCTAGTACGATACTGAGTTCACAAAGGTAGCGCAGTCCAGCGGCTCGCATCGATATCTATTATTTCCTTTTGACCCAATGGCTCTGATGAATGGGCGTTATTTTGAACTGCTCGTGTGGATTGAATCTTAATATTTTCATTTATCATTTTATTGAAAATGAACTTGCGTTAGCACAAATATAATGGCGTAGGTTTAAATTACACAGGTCTGCCCTACTTTTCTTTATGTAGTATTTTTTGTTTCAATTCTTGAATTACTTCTCGAATTTCCAAAATTTGTAATTCACTAGCCTTATAGCTCGGTTTATGGTAGGCTTCCGAGTAGGCTACCTGGGAAAACATAAAGATATTATGAAGGGAAGTATCCTTTGAGGGAAGAAGGTGCGAGCAGGCTCAACTTGGTATAGAGAGAATAGGAAGTTTTTGGGAGAGGTCTTGCCTAGCAGTGAAACCATTAAGAAAATCAAAAAAAGTAGGAAAGTATGTTGTGATATGAAAGTCAAAATCTCAGACACAGTAGAAGGACTAATCGTCGATAAAACGATACAACCAATATTGTCAGATAAAGCTAAAAAGTTAAAAGTTCCTCCAAAAACTCACCAAGCAAATAAAGCGCCAATTATAAGAGAATTTACATTTTTAAATGAATTTGTACACGAGGTCCAACATATCAATAATTCATGTTACCTGAAGTATTGTTTAACGAATTTTTTAATTAAAATAGTGAAAGTATTTTGTTCCAAACTGTGCGACGAGTATTTTTTTTGTAATAAATTAAAGAATGAGAATAAATATTCAGCTGTATCAAAATACTCATCGATAGCGATACACCTACCCGAATAACCCATCTGAAATGATATCACCGCCAGCAAATAATTGGCACTTAACTCGAGATATTGGCGAAATGATAAATGAAATTCCCATTTCTAAGAAAAAAGTGCCCGCAAAACTGAATAGAAAAATGATCAGTCTCATAGAACCGCAGAACACAAAACAACGACATTCAACTATGAGCTCTGACTTTCAATAAGAGAAACACGAACAAAAGCAAAGAGGCCCAATTTAACACAAAATATAAAAGTAAAATAAAAAAAAAACTTGTGGAGAGAAAGAGAAAGTTGTGAAGTAAATGTACCAAATGATGCTGAATTATTCAATATAGAAGATATTAGTACCAAGTACGTACTAACTCAAAGTTCTTTATCCGTAAATCATCGGGTGGTTTTGGTAGTTAGATTTTTCCGTAAATTTATCTCATGACAAAATATAGATTCAAGATTTTCAAATTAGAAAAATCAGCTAACCCAAATAAAACATTCCTACCGCTAAATTTTCTACGGTAGGAATGCTTCTAAGCAAACCTAAAATATGGAGGCCGCGGTGACGTCACCAGTACTAACGCAGGCAGTGGCCCAGGAGAACCCGGTTGGGTTTGAGTTTAAATTGACACAGTCTGGAACTAAGAACTAATTTTACCGTTCTAATGAAATTCTGTCAGTGTTCCAAGGGTATTTTAGTTTTCATACCACAATCCGTGTTTATTTTTCGTGACTGAATACTTCTATGTTTTATTAGCGTTCACTGAAACAAGGGGACCAAACCTCCTCACATAAATAACTGACAAGAGAACTTTAGCCTTCTGTAGTTACCCTCGTCCCTATCACGCGTTCCCTGTCTAGACAGCCTCTTCAACCACGGGAGCACAATAACGCACATTTTACCAGTAGGTACTTAAAATAATATTTATTTACAAAGTCAAAAGGTATTTATTCTATTGAATCACAAGGATCACTTTGTAACGTCCTAGAGCTAGATGAATCTAGGTGCCAATTCCACGAGACCAATCCTCGAAGAACAGGCAACAAACTTACAGCTTGGTTCCTCCGTTATTTTGTATGATCCTTGTTACAATATACGAGGTGTTCCAATACTTGTACTTTAAACTTCAGGGGGCTAAAGTACCCATCAATAGGAATAACTTTTTCTTAGGAACCAACGCTGTGAACGTGAAAAAAAACAGCTATTTCATACATTTTAGCCAAGTAGGTATTGAACTTTTGTATGAAACAGCTGTTTTTTTTTCGCGTTCACAGTTCCTTAGAAAAAAATATTCATATTGATGGGTAGGTACTTTAGCCGCCCTGAAGTTTTAAGTACAAGTATTGGAACATCTTGTATATAATATAACTAGAGGCTTCCCGCGGCTTCGCACGCGTTGAAGTGGTGAGCCGTGATTGAGCCACAAACATCCAAACATCGTAACTTTCGCATTGATTTGTATATTATTAGGTTAGGATTTTAAATACCTACGTAGGTATAAGAGATACCTAAAGGCATACATTACCTATATTAGGAAGATAGGTATAGGTACTGAGCTTAGCACAAACATGACAACCTTACACGGAAAATATGTACTTATTTGTTCCTAGTTTCTACACCAAAAACAAACTAAACGAAACAGCTTCACGACTTTGATCCCCAGGCACGGTAGATACCTTCAGATCTCTTCGTACCAACTCAAGATTCCCGTTTTTAGAATGTCGCTTACAAACATTGACGCCTCGTTATATCCTTTTTTCTCGAGCGCAACGAAGGAGGGTAACGTTTTAGGGGTTGTTTTCGAAAATCAAACTGTCTTTTTGTTATTTATCCACAGAACACATTTGCTTATAGTTTGAAGTTAATTACACTACGCGTTAAAAATCTCCCATACAAACCTTGAAACGTTGATAGTCATTTGCACCCTTTGCAGGGGTATTTATCAAAAATTAAAAGTGTCATTCTTAATTATTTATTTTGTAGTATATTTACCCCAAGTTTTAAGTCAATCGCACCTCGCGTTAAAAAAGTTCCATACAAACTTTGACATCCCTTTGCATACTTATTAAGGGTAGTTTAAAAAACTAAAAATGCTTTTCCTATTTTTTTGCCTTGGACTACATCTTCTCTTAGTTTCAAGTTTGGGGTTGAATTTCTAAAAATCCCTTCTTAGTACACGCGGTTTAGGCTGTGCGTTTTCTACCTCTATATGTCAGTCAGTTAGTCAGTCAGTCAGTCAGGACTTTGATTCTTATAGTATTAGAGATTTGAGATAATGAAGCTACAGTGTGGTGCAAATAAATTTATTAAGGCGGATTAAGTAAAAATATACTTATTTTAAGAGGTGACACCCATCAAACAACTTCTCGCTCGCACGTTGCAAAAATATAATTTTGATTCAGACTACCTTGTACGCTAGCAAAGCATTTTTTTGTAGGAAAACTTGTTTAGTTAAATATGGAGTTTTATCTGAACCTTTGTAATACAGTCAGAAAATTTAAAGTTTATTTTTCATAAAAAAAAATAGCGAATGAGGAGTAGGTTAGTCTGTGTCTTTATGTTTTTTTCCACCACAAACTAGTAAATTATCAGAGTTGTACACAGTGCATCTACTGCTAGCTAAGCTGTCTAGTTTTGCCGCAAGAAAAGCCGCATATATTTTAAACTGTAGATTGAAATATAAACTTTTATCGACTACAAGAACAGTTTAAAAGTTTTTATTTTAATAATAAGGCGTCGTGGCGGAAGTGTTTTATCATTCATCTTATTATCTTATTGATTGTTATAAATAGTTGGGTGATGTATTTTTTTGAAATATATCATTGGTTTTTTATTTTTTATTTCCATGATTGAAAAAAGAGGGGGTACCCATCACAAAACCGCTGCGCCCAGCATTGCTGAATATTTGTTCACCATACAAACTTCCAACCCTTATTTGCACCCCCACTTATTTTCACCATGATAATTTTTAATACATAGGAGCTTATTAAATTATTTATTATTATTTATTTTATTCAGATGTCATAGATCTATTAAATATCTTTAAATACCACATTATATAGGTAGCCATTAACAATAATCAAAACCATTTAAATCTAACATTGCCTTATTAGCTTATGTCCTTCGGTGTCCCAACAGACAGACAGACAGAGTTGTATTCACATTTATAATATTAATGAGGTTTTTTTATTCCAAAAGTTATTATCCGAGTGGGATTTGAGCCCTTCTTTTGAACCGACCTTCCCCTTGATACGGGGCTGCACTTGCCGCCTGTGCCATCGCACTCGGCGAATAGCTCATAGGGATCTGTTAGCACGGCACTTATGCGATGGTGGCTCCATCTTCAGATCTGACATTATTATCAACAGTCCTGCCGATAGCAGTTGAATCGACGAGAGTTCAAATCCCACTCGGATCCCATTTTGGCATATTATAAAAATCCACACTAATCAATCAAGTTCACGAAACTTAGATGATTTGTTGCAGGATGCTATTAGTTCCACGGAGCGTTAGCTTCATATTGAAGTGTGCAAATTCCTAACGAATATTTGAATTTGTAGTAAGTTTCGTTTGAGTTGCGTCCTCGCTCTGTTGAAACTGCTCAAAATACTCATCTATTTGCGAATAGCATGTTTATGTGCTAGACAATCGTAGCCTATTCTATTCTATAATGGCACAAACTGCTTCTCTACTACTACTCTACCTCATCATCATCATCCGCAGCCCGATTTAGCCCACTGCTGGGCATAGGCCTCTCTATGCTCTTTCCATTTCAAACGGTCTTGGGCTACCCTAAACCATTTACGGCCCACGACGCTGACAATGTCGTCAACCTTCTCTTCCCAGTCCTCGGCCACCACTCTATTAATCTTTTGCACCACCTGTCGTCACCGCGTCTTGCCAGGTGCCCCGCCCAAATCCATTTGAGCTTCATTATTCGATTTCCGACGTCTTGGACCGGTGCGCCCTCGGAACTCGACATTAGGAACTCGGTCTACAAGTTTGATGCCGAGCATGGCACGCTTCATGGCTCTCTGTGTAACCCTCAAATTGTACACTACCTCTACCTCTACTCTACTAATCTCTACTACTACCTCTACTCTACCTACTTCTGTGGTATTCAGTATTTATAATTGGGAATTTATAGTTGGAGTTAGTGCCAGGTAATAAAAATCGAAAACGTACTACAAAAAAAACACTATAGAAGAATCTACCACTGTTGATGTCCCACAAAAATTAATGGGGTATACAATTTACTCAAAATTCAGTTTAAGAGTACTGAATTCTGTCATCAAGGTGGTAAGCACAAACTTATCAAGCAACACACGGCTCTAAAATCTGTGGCAATATCTAGCCCCTAAATCGTGGGTTCACCTGTCCCACTGATCGAATGATGGTGACCCACTGACGGAATTATAATAATATTGATACGCCTACACATGAAGCGATAGAGGGAGTTATCTAGGGCGCTTCCCACTACTCTCCCGAAACTGCCACCGATTTTAGGGCCGTGTGTAGACGCTTTTAAAAGGCACTTACTCACACCGGTGGTTACCATTTAATCTGCTGAAAAAT
This sequence comes from Chloroclysta siterata, assembly GCA_932294275.1. NCBI lineage: Eukaryota > Metazoa > Arthropoda > Insecta > Lepidoptera > Geometridae > Chloroclysta > Chloroclysta siterata. The sequence goes on from OW028588.1 coordinate 16,493,759, forward strand.
GCAATACACAATTTTGAAACACAAAAAACGTTTAACAGATTGTTGATTCACTTCTTTTCATAAAACAGAGATACTATCATATCATAATTTTCGAAACCCAGATGTTCATTTGGTTATATTTCACAAAACAGATGTACTAATATGCATCAAAATATTTTACAGAAGATTTAAAATTTACAGCATTTTTATGTTCCATATAATTTTTGATCAAGAAAAGTGAATGGCACTGAAAATGTACAGCAGTTTGAAAATCCAGATTATTCACTTTATTGCATTTTTATTTTGCTCTAACCTCAAAACTATATCATTATAGTTGGTTATGGAACTTCGCTGTAGTTTTGTGTTACCCACAGTGGCGAATCCTCAGTAATTACGCTCTGCTGGGTCCCAGTAATTACGCGCTCTGGGGTATTGATGGAACAGATGTAGAACGAAATTTAGTTGTGTACATAAACTTGTGTGGAATACTCTGTCAGATTAGCACACACGAATACGGAAGAGTAGTAGAGCCTTTGTGTGTGGCTCGTCCGGGTAAGTACTACCACTACGCCTTTTTCTGCCGCCAAGCAGCAACGCTGTGTTTCTGTTTGAAGAGTGTGGTTGCCGGTGTAATTACAAGCACATGAGGCTTAACATCTGTAAGTGTAAAGTTGATGGACGCAGGGCAGTGCATCGTAGGGCACGTTACTATTGTGCGTGACTTACGAGGAAATGCTTTGTTATAGGTGATGGTTACCCCTTAACATCAGGTGGGCCATATGCTTGTGCCATCAGCTAGTTGTATAAAAAACACACATCACACTGCTCTCTTTGTAGTAAGCGTCATTTTTGTTCGGTTTGTGTCCAAAAAATTATGGCATTACATGGATCTGTATCCATGTAATACCATAATTTATTTTGTTTATTTTATATTTGTAACATAAGTACCTACAATGTGAAAGTTGTCATTATTAATATCAGCGCATTAGCACTGCCTCTGGTGCTGCAGGCGACGGTGACCATTTCCCATCAGGTGGCCCATCTGCTCGCTTGCCAGCTAAAGTATAAAAAATAATTGTAGCTCGAGTTCGGTCGTTAGGTAAGTTGAGTCATGTTCACGAGTTAAGGCACATTTTCATATTATATTATTATTAGGGCTTCCATCATATTTTCGTTTATTACTTTATTTTATGATTGTTGTAAAATAAACAAGCCATACGCTTACGCCGACATGTTATTGGAACGTATAACGTGATATCGTAATATCTGGTAGATATAAGGTACAGTAAGATGATGGAATAATTTTCATACGTTTTCCCGTCTTTGATGGCCAGCTGCCATCGTGCTGCGGAGTGTATTTCTTTCAGTTGCTTATGGTATACTAAAACATGTTTAGTTTTATACAACTATCTACGAGTAGTTGATGGAATAACCAGGTGGCCCACATTTTGTTAAGTGGTAACCATCACCTATAACAAAGTATTGCCCCGTAAGTCACGCTCGAAAGGAACGTGCCTTACGATGCACTGCCCTGTGTCCATCAACATGAGGCATATAGACGTTAAGTCTATAATTTCACCGAAAACCACACTCTGTTCTGTCAGCATGTTGTGTTATTATAAAAAAATAAAGGAACAAAAGAACGATAGGAACCAAGCCGTAAGTTTGTTGTATGTTTTTCTAGGCTTTGTTGCGTGGAACTGGCACCTAGACTCATCTAGCTTTAAGAAGTTTCAATTTGATCGTTGTGATTCAATCGGATAAATAATAAATAAATAATGATAAACACATTTCCAGGAAGAACGTTTAGGAGTCTTCTTCTTTCGTCAGCTACCTGCGATCTTGTAATCGTAATCGGTCTACGTTGTAATCGGTCCATCGAAAAGGAGGCATCCAGCATCTCCTCCGGTTCATGGTCTCTATTCAGAAGCCTTAATACTCGAAATGAGCCTCTTTGAGGCGCACTTAAAATTCTTTCACCACACTGTTTCGAAAGAAACAGAAGAAGAGGGAACTTTAATTACATAAACGTTAGGTATTGGTTCTACAAGCTATGTGGCCTGCCCTTTGCCACTTCCACTCGCCAATTCTGAGAGCTACGTCGAATTTCATATTTATTCGATTTAATAGTTTTGAAGAAAATATATAACTAAATTTAAAATGCTAAGCAAGATTTGCGACTGTAGGAAGTGCAAGAAGAACTCATAAATGATAAAACAAGCAGTTCGATAAATCGCGTTCGACTTGTTCATCCACTGAATGTTAAATGAGCAACGCTGAGAGAATGAGCCAAGTATTTTATATCGCGCGTAATCGGACCGATGAAACGATCACTGAATACCGAGAGGGCACGTGACCTCACCGGCATTCTCCACAAAATACATAGTTTGAACGCTTCGATATTACAAGTGGGTTTCAAATCTAAACATGAGTATAACCACTGTGCCATCGACTCCAACTTCACACGGTTCAAAAATCTCTTGTCATTTAAAAATATAAATAAACATTAATTCGTTCTTCATCATACTGATAAAACATCTGTTAATAAGAATAAATAAAATATGTATATTGAATGGTACCTATGCCTTGTTAACACAGCATCATTAGTAATTATTATATTATTTATTATTATTTCAGCCTGCATCGTCCCACTGCAGGACAAAGAACTTCCTTTCAATCAATCAAAATCAAAATCACTCTTTACGGTCTTGGACTCTTGAGGTCCAATTTTCAGCAAATGTATCGGGGTCATCCCGCCACCTCCGCCTGGGTCGGCCGCGGTGCCGCTTCCCGTTGTTAGGGCTCCACTCGGTTGTTGCTCTCGCCCAGAGTTCCTCTGACATACGGCACACAAGGCCGGCCCAGTCCCCCTTGAGTCTTGCTGCTTTTTGGGAAACGTTAACCATTTGATTCTGGAGTATGGTTTTACAAATGCGGTCGGTAATATTTTACGCCGAGAATACTACGCTCCTTCGCTCGTTGGCAAATGTCGAGGGCAGAACTCTGCTGAATTTTAAAAAGCATTTAATTATCTAGCTATGAAAAAATATATATAATAATATTACTGATATTAATAAGAGCACCGGTGGTCCAGTGAGAATGAGCCCATTTTCTGATGCCAAATTTGGACGTACCTCTGACTACCCCTCTCAGATATCCTCGAATGATCTTGATTTGGTTCTTTATACTTGCTAAGTATCTATAGTGTTATGAGTGTTCTTTTGACTTTCTAATTTAGTTACTGCGGCAACCCTAGCTCCTCCGCCCACTGTCACTGTTAGATAAATGCGCTCCATTGTCTGGTATTTCTTACAGAATGTTCAGCACGCTAACATCGAATGTACTAACTAACTTATCTATTGCTAGAATTATAAGCTTATTATTTCATTACTTTTCTTAAAACGTTTTGTGAAATTATAATTTGTACTAGCATAATACTAAATTTTCGTCTGATTTTATGGCATTAATGCATTAATTGCTACCTTGTATATAATAGTTTATTATGATTTAGCTCTAATTAGTTATAATAACATTGATCAAAATAAACCATAATAAAATTATACAACACATTATTTACACATAAATTAATGGTTGGACTGTCCCTTATATATTATTCAAATATTTTGGGTAGACAAATAAAATATGAAAAAAACGCTACTGTGGAACATACTCGATTCAAACTCGATCAATGGTATATCCGTAAAATAAATGAAAAGCTTATAGTATAATGTATTAAACCTCAAAATAATACTTAAAAACACTACTACTTGATTTGTCTAAAACTAGTAAGTTAGAAATATAATATTTTTTTAAAATAATTTACTACAAATTTATTTTCACTCGCAGTTCGGTCTAATAGCCCGTCATGAAACAATCAACATTTAATTTAAAAGAAAACTATGTTTACATCAGGGACAACCCTAGAAGGCGTCGACAGGTACAGACTAAACGTTTTCAATTGCTCGCTATATTTTACAACACAGTGTTTCAATCCACATCCAACTCGTATGTGTACCATTACCTGGCTTTTGTGAATACTTATTTATTTGTACGTAGTAATTCAGGATTGCTTCGATACGCTTCTGAATATTGTATTCTTGAGGTCGAGTAGATACTTACTTTAGTACTTCAAAAGTTCTAGTATTAAAGTTCCAGTAAAGACGGGATTGCAGGATGCGATGCAGGAAGGCCGTTAATATGACGCGGAAATATGATGCCTCGCGCGCAATTTCAATGCGACTTATTGCTTTTAAAAACCAAATAAGCTCCTTTACAAAAATATAAGTATTTATCAAAGTACACGGGAACATACTCGTACAATTTATCACATCTCTTATAGAAAACGAATGAAATTGACTTGTGCCTAAAATAAAATGAAGATTTTAGGCAAACTTTGTGTCTACTTTTATCGAACCAAGTGTGGTCAAGTGTAATTCTAGTCCTGTATTTCGGTTTAAAGATCTTTATTATTATTAAATATACTCATAGGACTTTACAGTCCACTTATAATGAGTCTTAATACAATTTCTAGTAGGTAGTTTAAAAATAAGGTTGGTAGTCAGCTAGTAGGTAAGTGCTTAATGTTAGATACATTTTCTAAGTGTTGTAGGTAGAATTATTAAACGTTCGTTTTAATTTTATGATCAAAGAAAAATAGGAATCATTTGTAGTTTGAGTTCTAAAAATAGGTATTACGTACGGAAGATTTTCAGTTTCAGCTTTTTGACTACTTTAACAGGCTTTTATTGCTCTCCGAGCTCTAACAGCTACTATGTACAGTATATAATATGTATTTTTGACCTAGGTATAGGTCACAGTAAGAACCAAACATTAAAAAAACTACGTATCAAATTTTTTATTTTATTTTTATGTCGGTTCAGTATTAAACCTCTCCTGCTTTAAAAAAAAGTATAACCTGCAACTGAAAGGCGATAAAAAACTCATTAGGTATTTTTGGCTCCACATTAGCTCATCCTGTCTACAAAGATGAATGTGGGTGCTATCAAACATCCTTCTTACATAGGTTTGCTACTTTAAATAGGTATTTAAAAAGCCGGAAACAACATATTCCTCTTCTTATCTTTGTTTATGGCACCTCTCCGTCATTCGACAGACAATAAACAATAATAAATAATAAATTATATTAGTGGACTTTCCACACAGCACTATCTAGCCCCAAACTAAGCAAAAGCTTGGAATATGGGAACTAGATAGCTAATATAATACATATATTAATTTATAAAACTTATTTTTTATTTTTAATATATACTTATTTAAAGGGGTATTATGTTACACGTTGTATAATAACACCCAGACAGAGAACGAGCATCTATGTTTATCTCACAAAATAAATGTTTTGCGGTGGTGGTATAGAGTTCATACAAATTTACTTACACTTTTGGCTTAGGCAAACGTACGCTAGATGGAGCAACGATTGGGAAACATGGTATCGTTTCGCCGAGCGCTTTTATTCTTGTCGGTCTATTTTTATGAGTTCGGTCGCAGAAACAAAAACTTTTTACAAGGCAACACAATGTGCTCTGTCTATTGATTTTAACTTTTAATCAGTTTTCTGGCAATATGCTGGACGACGTATTAGTAGCAAAAGCCGGATTATGAAGTTCGACATTCGGTTAACGAGCCCGCCTCTACCTGAGTCGCTTACTGACAAATTTATGTAGATTGTCTTGTAAATAGCGAAATAACATTGCGAGAACTCGCGGCTCAGAACAAACCTAACTTTTGCAATGTTACTTCGAAGGATAGTCATTATGTAAGATAATGCTATAGCAAGATGGTAAGTGCTGAATGTTTTATGGCTACTTCCTTGCGATAGAGTAGTGACAATTGTAGTTTTAATTGGGCAATGATTGACCCCACTGATTTAAGTTTCACTGGGTCGTCAGTATTAGTAACTACAACTAGGTACATTGCTTGTTTACGGTAATTAGGTACTACGGACAGAAAAATATTTGCAGATCAAACGAATCTTTTATTTGCCTCGGATATTGGACTCTCATATCTTACGTCAATTTTTTTGTTTGAGGTTGGTCAAAATGATGATTGCTCTGCTAGCGGTAGACGGATCGATCTTTCGTACGGAATATAATTATGTTGAGCCACTATTGTAAACGATAATTAAAAACGCACCAAGTCATATTTGCTGGTAAGTTATTCTATTTTTAGAAATTATTGAAAATTATGTAAAAGTAGCTATAATTACTAAGACCACCGGTGGTCTAGTGGGAGTGACCCCGCCTTCCGATCGTAAGGTCGTAGGTTCGAATCTTCAGTGCTCTTAAACGGTGAAGGAAAACATGGTGAGGAAACCAGTTAGTATTCTAACAGCGGCGATGGGCTTGCAACTTGTCACGTATGGAATACTAACTAATGAAAATATGTGGGTATATGCCAAATGTAATGTTTGGACATACCTTAGACGTCCTCAAAGAATCTGAAAGTCGTACTTAGTGCCAAGTGATCTGAGGGGATATCTACCGTGCCTGGGGATCAAAGCCGTGAAGCTGTTTGACATTATTTTTTTCTAGAATACTTGTCAGACCAACTGACTTATTTTACTACTACTACGTGGTACGACAAAAAGCGGATGCAGCTAGACAGACAATTTTAATTTATTCTTGGTTATTGACATTGCAAGAGCACTTTCTTACAAACTAGCCACTGTAAAGAGAGCTCTCTTATCTCAGATTCTTTTTTAATCTTTTAAGCATTCAGCCTCGGGTGAGGTAAGTAAGTTGATACTTCAATTTGGGGATTAGACGGCTCGTAGGTTGTTGTAGAGTAGAGCAAAACTCAACCAATTTATCATATTTTGATATATGACAGGACTTCATAATTCACAGCTTATTTCTTCGTATAAGACAAACCAAAAAATATATTTACAGCACATGGGTAATATTGGTCATTTATTAGTAGTTTTTGAAACTAGGATTACCTAGGGAAGCATTTTTTTATGTTCAGATGATGCTTGGGTGTATTTGACAAACACTGGATGAGAAGAGCCGAAGACCGGGCTCAGTGACGCGTGCTGTGGGACACCTATCCAGCAGTGGACGAGGAGGTATCTACATGAGTCAGCGATGATAAGTTATTGCTTTCGAGTGTATCGTCAGCCGAATGGTCACCGACTTCTCCGTGTGGGTGCTCAATGTTACCAAATATAAAAGTGCTACTCGCGCTCGCTATCACAAGTAAATACTTGAATAGATATAATGCTATGGTATCACATTCGTTATTTAATTTTGTAAATATTTTGTTATTTAAACAATCAAAGCCGTAAACCTTGGAGAAGCACTGAGTAAATAAAATGTTATCAATTTAATGTGGGCTGTACTGTGTGTATATTTCAGAGCGTAGTTAAATCTAAATTAATAATAATAAAATATGAGAGCAACGGTTGTCTAGCGGAAGTAATTCCACTTTCTGTTGTCGCGGATTTGAATCGGGTCGGGCACCCTAGGCGCAATGCCAGTGCTCGGTCATCGGTGAAGGAAAACATGGTGAGGAAACCAGTTAGTATTCTAACAGCGGCGATGAGCTTGCAACCTGTCACGTATGAAACACCAATAACTGCAAAATGTGGGCATGTGCCAAATCTAATATTTGAACGTATCTCTGACTACCCTTAGACATACTCATAAACGATCCAAAAAGCAATCAAGGGTCTGTAAGATTTTTCTACAAAACTCTGACCCTTTCATCGGTTCGGCCTATAGCCTGCTGGTAATTTTTTTTTTAATTTTTCTGAGCTATTAACTTCTGAACATGACATTTGTGAGCTTTACAACTGTTTTGCAACAAAATGCTGTAAAATCAAGTCCCAGCCTCTAGACGTCATAGCTTTAATAGAACGGTTCTCAATTGCCCTCCTCCGGACACTCTCGATACTAGCAACAATGTACCTACTTCCATAATACTTCAAAAATTTCAAACTTATTGGAGAATTCTGGTCAAATTCATAACAATAGTGAAACCGTACAAAATTTCTTAAATAATAATTTGAAGAATTTTCATTAAACCGTTCGCAGAATACTTTAAGAGTTTGCGATTGTTGGGGAACTTTGCAAACTTTGAGTGCTGTGGAATATCTGTCCACTATTGTGTTTTGTATGTTGTGTGCTTCTTCTTATTCTTGTCGTGTTAATTCTTTAGAAACAGTGTAGTGAAAGGATTTTAAGTGCGGCTCAAAAAGGCTCCTTTTGAGCACTTGACACACAATGTATTGTAGAACTTTTTAAATGATACGACATGCCGGATTTCTCACAATGTGAGCCAATACTCGTACAGTTTTAGAATAGTTAAAAAAACCGTTGCAAGTATGATGGAAATTAGTAGTAGAACATAATAGTTCCGTATCGGTATCTCTATCGCGTCTTCATACAAAACCCGCAATGAACACGGAACATAAACGATAAACCAAATATGGTAAACAAAACTCATACTTGGGGTACTTGTTCTTCGATTTTGGTGACAAGGAAAACTGCATACATAGATTAAAAAAAACTTGTAAAAAACTAGTTCGGGAATCGAACTCGGTCGTATTGAAAAATAGAACTTACATTATTTCTATTTAGATATCGATTGTGTAGGTCATAAGCAGTAAATGTTACTATAAAACGTGACATCTAAAATGAAGTCGTATTCAAGACTGTTTCAAGATATTACGAATAAATGACAAAATAGTAACAAAAATTTAAGCTGCTCCGCGCCGTGGCCGGTGTGGACACTGTGCCGCAGAAGTGCGGGAGCAGGCGTGCACATTATGAAATGCGATTTATTCCTTTCTCGGGTAACGAGTAGGTACCCGCGAGGCTCAAACGCGCGGTCTATCGCTTTAGCGGTTTATCCCAAAATGTTAAAAAAAATATTGTCCACCCGTGCGACAAGCCGCTGGCAGACCATGAAGTAACATATCATTGGCTTAGCGCAATGATTGCGCACAGTGGATAAAGACGTTGCCTGATACTCTAGCAATAAAAATGCAAGTAAAGAAAAAGTTCTGACCGTTTTGAAATTCACTCAACTGTTATGTAAGACGTGAAACGCGAGTTTTAAGGATAAATAATACATTCGTTCTTTCAAACGGCTACGAATCATCCCATAAACGGTTTTTATGCTTCATCTGGCAAATGTTCGGGAGGAGCTGCTATCATGTGATTGGAAGTGTTCCGAGATTCTATTGGGTACATCTTTAGCACTAGTAACTTTTTCATTACTTTTGAATTCAAGATTTTTTTACAAATTTTTATTTCAGCCAGACGAAGTAAACTCTTCTTTCTAATCAAAATACACATTTACGTTGTGTGTGAAATTCGACTCGATACTGTTAATATTTACTGTTTCTTTCTTCTATGTCCCACTGGTGGGCGAAGACCATTCCACTATCCACTATACGCAATGTGAACTAAATAATAGGGAGCTGGTCTGATGGAGCCAAGATCTTTTCGACGGAACTCTTCAACAAATAGGCCAACTGAGCAGAAACTTGATTACCAAACCAATAAAACAGAGGGTAGTCAGAGGCCAGTAAAAAAATTGTGTTTGGCATCAATATAAGACTGGAGCGGACATCGAAGTCTCATTTTTGACTCGATAGTGTGAGTTAGTGGTGCTAGGGGCACTGAAGCTGTAGGCAGTTTTATTTGAAAATATCTTGGTTCGAAGCTTTGATCATTACTTATTCAAATTGACAGGCTTTTGAATTTTACTTTGCAATTATAATAGGCCCCTACTCGAACATAGTACATTAGTTATTTTGATTTAAGTGTTTTAGCCACAGATTCTCGTCTATTTCTTTTCCTAATTTTAGAATAACCAGCCAAACAATTACGCTCCATTTGTTTCGTGTTAAAATAAATTTACAGCGATCTGTTGAAAATGACACAAATGACACACACCATGACAGTTGTTATGAGACAGACAAGTATTTTCGGTTATACGCAAAAAAAATAATTCAATTTACGTCAGTTTGACCATTGCTTGGGCCTTTCAACCGCCGCGGTAAATATGTTTTGATAAATGACACAGGCCTATACCCAGCAGTGGGTGCATGCAGGCTGAATTGATTGATTGATTGAAATGACACAAAAGAAAGTCTTCTGCAAAATAATTTAATTTTTGTTTATCCTTATTACGTTTAGCATTTAACAGAGCATGGTGAAATCAGGCGATTTCACCATGCTCTGTTAGATTAACAAAGGATTAAAGGGCCGTTAATTATGTCAAAATGTACGCGTTTGACATCTAAGGTTAGATTTAACGGCCTGTTGATCCTTGATTAGTAACTAACAGAGCAAGGTGAAATCAGCTTTTAGCTCGGTAAGCGTCCTTAACTAAATACAATTAAATCAGATCGTTGTGCTAGCGGACAAGACTTATAATATCCCAAAAGCTATGAACCAAAGGTAACCGAGTAACGCACAAACCTCTCTATAATTCGAGGACACACAGTCATGCACAGTTACTGTTATGTATGACTTCTTCTTTTCGTGTCAAGACATAATCAAACTTTTTCGAAAAAAATGTTGCCACCTCAATATTCCTATCTGTTGCCTCGTTTAAGTGCAGGTGGTCGTGCACAGCGGACAAGAAAGCAGGTGTGGCATGTCCTGTACGGGGGCTCCGCAATTGCACAGTACTCTGGTCAGGTCGATGATTCCCCACTTAGCCAGGCCGACCTGAGTCCGGAGTCGATTAAGCAATTTCCATATCAGCCTTTGCAGATCGTATTCAGTGGCAGGTGTTCTGTTGTGGTTAAAACTGTAGAGGGGGAGGCTGATCATTTCTCCATATCATCATCCATGTCATCTCCGCATTTTTTTCTGTGAAGGTTTTCTCCGGAAGCTCTTTTTCTGCTCTTTAGGAAAGCGCGTGAAATCTCGTATCAATACAGAGCGTGCTGTAAACGAGTTAATAAAAAACAAGTTAAAATACTCCTGTTAGTTATTTAAATATCAAACAAGTTCTATAATTACACCAGTGTAGGTAGTTCCGCTGAAATAATAATGATAATTACAATAAAAATATTATAAAACTGACAAACAAACTATGTTATTTAAGTCCATGGTAAATACATGTAATTATTTCCATTCTGTGCATACACCGAATAATCGCCATGACGTGAGAGCAATGATTCTTCAATAAATTATGTTCCGAGATGATAATGCTAGTGTGATATGAACAGTCTTGATATAAACAGCTTGTAAACCTAGAAATTATATCTATCGTAGTCTTTGGTTTGTTTGCAAATCCGTGAACCACGAGAAATTATATTACAGAAGAAACGAAATAATAACTATTTTTTATAAAAAACTGAAAGAATTAAGACTTTTAATGTGATGCTTTAATTAAATCATTGTGACAAATATTTTTCTTTAGTGAAAAAGTTTAGAGACCAAAAATGATGAAAGAAACTGTAGTAACTGAAAAACCAAACTTAAAAAAAGGCCACACATACGTGCAATGGGGTATCGCTTTATTAGGTAAACTATAATTTTAATTATTTTTTAATTTTTAAATGTCGTAATGAAACGTTTTCTAAAAATGTTCTCCGTTTTTCAGTAAACCTCTCAGTAATAACATACGGCCTACAAGTTGGCTGGATATCTCCAGTTGTAAAACTCTTGCAGTCCGACCAGTCTCCGACCGGTCGACCTATAACTGACAACGAGGTCTCATGGATCGCCAGCTTGCCTCCTCTGCTGTCCACTTTCTGCGCATCTCCTTACTCGTGGCTGGTCGATCGGTATGGCAGGAGGTTCGGAATTGTGACCATTGGAGTGGCACAAGCAGTAAGTCTGAACATTTTTGGTGAAACACATGATGCAGGTTTTGGTTAATCCTAGCAAATCGATGTCACCGATTAGCGCTGTTGGAATCAATGACCGCTGGTGGCATTCTCGTAGGGAAGGCATGTTTAATTAGATGTCTGATTCAGTCTGTTTTGTCACGCAAGCACCAACGGTTTCGTGGATGACCCTGAGACCGCCGTCCATCTGGGGATCAAGGGGATCAAAGGTTGTTGGTTGTCCATCTATAAAGAAGAATGTGGCTGATGCCCCGCTCTCTGATATTGTAAAGTAGGTAAATAATTTAAATACTTTCGCCAGTTGGTTTGTGAAGTGACAAGAACAGGACTAAATTAACTGAGTACTGGTTTTTGGCGCCATACCTTGGGACTGAGGATTAATGACATAAATGAGTGTATGATACAACATGCGAATAAGCTCAATTGGCTTCGACAAGTGCCCCAACTCTAAGGGGTAGTGATGTTTGTTACTCTTGTGGATCGCTGTTATTAGCAGGCTTCCTTATTATTAGTTAATTCCAGGTGTGCTGGGGGCTCACGCTCACGTCCGACGTGACGTGCATCATCCTGTCGCGCATCCCCTGCGGCATCGCCGCCGCCGCCTGCTATAACATCATCCCCATGTACATCAAGGTAAACATCTTACAATATCTTTACCGAGGGCTGCTGACTATCTGGCTCAGCGCATCAGCATTGCCATTTAGCGTGGCAAGTCAGCCAGTGTCTTGGGGACGCTTTCGATTGCCACTTATTTGGATCAGTTGAACTATCTCTAGATTGTTCGCAACGGTCTGCAAATAGCTCAACGGTTTCATAAGTATTTTGTACATTTTGTAAATACTTGTATTCATTGTAATTATCTTTGCAAATAAAAAAATACTTTTTTAAATGTTTACTAATCGTATCTTACTCGTATATTGCTTTCATTTTGATGATTCCTAATTCTTTCTATTTTTCTTTTATGCATATAAATATCCTAATTACTGTAGTTGCTAATATTGTTTATTGTCGTTTTACTTTTAAGCCTTCTAGTCGGTGTAGGGTTTGAAAACTTTACTACTTAGCCAAAAGATAAGACTTAGATAGATAGATAGATAGAAAACTCTTTATTGTACACCACAATAAAATAACATAACACTAAAGAATTAATTTAAAATACAGCGAAGTACAATGGGCGGTCTTATCGCTATGAGCGATCTCTTCCAGACAACCTTTGGATGGACAGGATTTTATTAAAGTCAAATGGCGGTGTCACAAAGGACTTCTACACTAATTTTATTCCAAAAATAAAATATATTAATAAATAAAAAATAAAAAATAAACTAATTATTGTGGGAATGAATACTTAGAATACTATATAAGCATACATATAAAACATATATATATATATATATATATATATTTATACACCCATACATATACAACATATATACATAAAATGTATAATGAAAACATAAATGTAAATAAATATTCTAATAATAATAAAACAACATAAAAAATCAACTAATTCAAACAAAATAGTGGCTGTGCAAAAGCTTTTTGAACACGGGAAGCGACTTGGCTTTTCTGATGTCAATAGGAAGAGAATTCCAAAGGCGGATAGCTTGAACAGTGAAAGAATACTGATAGAAAGTAGAAGAGTGAAGAGGAGTTTTAAGTTGCAGAGTTTCAGAGGAGCGTAAGGTACGAGAGTTGGAGAGATTTAAATATTCAAAACGTTCTTTCAGATAGGGCGGGGTGGAAGGGTTAAACAAGACACTGTACAAGAGGGAAAGAAAATGAGTATTCCTGCGAAAGCGAATTGGCAACCACTTGAGCTTATTGCGAGAATCGGAGACATGGTCATACTTGCGTAAGCCAAATATGAACCTAATAGAGAAGTTTTGAAGTCGCTCAAGCCTATCTAGTTGTGCCTCAGTGAGATCAGGATAACTGGCGTCGGCATAATCAAGTATAGGAAGCAGAATAGATTGAGCAAGCGTAACTTTAGTAGATGTCGGCAAAAAGTTCTTTAATCTTCTCAGTGAGGCAGCTGACGCAAACATTTTCCTGCTTAGCTCAGTCAGATGAGGCTCCCACGACATATTTTTGTCCAAGATAACTCCCAAGTTTTTGACAGAATCACTGAAAGGAATAACTGTGTTATCAAAGATTACTTGTGGAAGAGTAGACCAATCTATCCGGGAGATCATCCGGGAACTGCCTAGAATAATGACTTGGGTTTTTTTTGGGTTAACAGTGAGTCCATACGTTTTTCTACAAGTGTGAATTCGCATTAGGTCGCTGTTGATGTTAGCGATAGCTCCATTCAAGTCATTAATTGAAGCTTGTGTGTAGATCTGGAGATCATCTGCGTAAAGGTGGTAGGAGGAAGTTAAGGTTTGGGAGATAGAATTTATAAAAATAGCAAATAGAAGAGGAGATAAAACGCCGCCCTGAGGCACTCCGGCAGTGAGATCACACCACGATGAGAAGGTGTCACCAATACGGATGCGTTGCCGGCGTCCAAACAGGTAACTATGAAACCAGTCAATAGTCGTTGGAGATACGTTAAGAGAGCGTAGTACACCCAGAAGAATGTCAAAGTCCACGTTGTTGAAAGCATTGCTAAAGTCAAGCAGTGTCAACACAGTTACATGTCCACTGTCCATACCCAGACGAATATCATCAGTAATCTTAGTCAGAGCCGTAGTAGTGCTATGACCACGACGAAACCCCGATTGCAATGGATTGATGAGGGAATTTATGGTTAGGAATGTACTTAATTGGTTGTGAACGAGACGTTCTAGTACCTTAGATAGGAAAGGAAGGATGGATATTGGACGATACTCAGAGAATGTGGATGGATTTGCTTTTTTAGGCAGAGGAATTATCTGAGCATTTTTCCAGACATCAGGGAAGGTACTAGTGGAAATGGAGAAATTAAGGTCTTAATAGTCTTTTCATTTGATTTTATTTCTCAGAGTCCTTTAACAACCTCTCGATGTTCGCGTAAATCGAGTTCGTCCATGTTCTACCCACATGCCACGAGCCAACCCGCTTGAGTCAAAACAACGATCCGCTACAAGGGAATGATCTTAATTTTTTTTATTAAGATAATTCCCTTGATTGATTGACTTGGAATGATTACGAATAACAATAAAACGTGACTTAATTAAAATATCTAATATGAATAATCCTTCTTAATTTCTATTTGCTTTCAGGTTGTATTTAGTCAGAATCATTATTCCCTAATTAATTAATAGTTCTTATGCCGGTTTTTATAGGAAGTTAGCCTGTTTTAACTTTTCACAGGAAATCAGCCAAGACAACATGCGGGGTATCCTAGGATTCACAATTATGATGTCCCTGAACATTGGCGTGCTCATCATATACCTGATGGGCGCTTTCCTCGACTACCACCTGGTGCTGTGGATCCTGACTCCGATCCCGGTGCTGAGTGCGCTGATGATGCTGATGGCTCCGGAATCCCCAGTCTACCTGATCAAGATTGGAAAGACGGAGGTGAATTTCTCATCGATTTAAATATTATATAATGTATATTGAAGCCCAGCTAATTAAATAGTACCGTATATTTCTCAAGCTTTATTAATTATAATAATACTAGCGACCCGCCCCGGCTTCGCACGGTTATTGTGGGTTATCCCTAAGAGATTGTGCTTGTATTATGCATATAAACCTTCCTCTTGAATCACTCTTTCTATAAAAAAAAACCACATCAAAATCCGTTGCGTAGTTTTAAAGATTTAAGCATACATAGGGATATAGGGACAGAGAAAGTGACTTTGTTTTATACTATGTACCTAAAGTGATAGTGATAGTGATAGTGAAGCTAGATTTTATCTTAGCAAAAATCGCTTTGCAGCTTCTCGCTGCTGGAACAATTTGCGTGTCTGGTTACGTGCCTCTGGCCTCCCCATTTTGTTAATTGTTCAATAACTTAGATCTATCTAGTAAGGGGTTCCTACATTTTTTTAAAACTGGGCCCTCTCTTTCCTTGGCAGTCTTAATTGTAATGCGCGTCATTTCCTGATTTCGGATGGGCGCCCCAATGTCCATTTCCATTATGTTCCACATACCTTCCGCTATTTACCTAATATACCTATATGTACCACATACCACTATTTATTTGACCTCTATTTATTCTACTTGATTGTCCCTTTATTTTTGTTTGCTTGCTTGGCTTCGTTTCGTTTGCTAACTTGCCAGTTCTAAAAATTAAATTATTAATGTAATGTGCCTTTTCCATAATATTTATTTATTATTATTATCGCCGGTGATGTCACCCTAACAACAAGGCTCAGTCTGAAATCCAGCGCTACTACCCAACCTAGTTGGAGAGTGGCATCAGGCTGAGACTGAACCCATTTGACTGCACTCACGCAGGGAAAGCCTTGGTACTTGGTGTGTAGGTAGTAGGCAGCTAACATGTCTGTACTGTACCTATTATTGTGTGGTTTTTTATTTCTCTCTGATTAATAGATTGTATTTATGCATTAGGTATTATTAGTTTGTAAAAGGATCATTCAAAAGAACGGTAGGCACCAAGCCGTAAGTTTGTTGCCTGTTCTGCTAGACTTTGGTCGTGTGGAACTGGCACCTAGAGTCACCTAGCTTTAAGACGTTTCAAAGTGATCCTTGTGATTTTATTGAATAAATACCTTTTGACTTTGACTTTGACTTTGAAGCGTAGCTTGTGCTGTCTTATAAATTTGATTATGTTTGCCTTTTTCTGTATGCCTACGCCTCACTTAACTTCAATAATATATTATATTACACTGTAAAAGGATCATACAAAAGAACGGTAGGAACCAAGGTTAGGTTAGGTTTTCTGTTTTGTATACTTACTTTTTTTATCTGTTTTTTTAACTTACCTACCTTTTCTTTTCTTTTTTGTGTACCTAGCGGTAGGTAGGTAGCGTTTCATGTACAATGTTTATGTCCTTACTTGTATTATTTTCTCCTGCCTATATTCTTACATGTTGTCAAATAAATTTATATTCTATTCTATATTTTTGTGGATATAATAAAATACTGAATCAGGGGTTTTAGGGGGAATCAGTATTTTATTATATCCACTCCTCCACATTATAAAACTTTGTAGGAAGCAGCAGCTACAATCGCTTATCTGCGGGGACTCGACGTCGACGACAAGAGCGTGCAGAGGGACATGGCGGCGTTCCAGCACGAGGACGAGGTCTTCAAGTCGATACCTAAGGTCGACTTCATCGGCATTTGTAAGTTAACCTTGTGCTATTGCGAATTCCTAGCTCTACAAAGGTAGTAACGTGCTTAAGATAGTGCTTTAACGTGCTTTAGTAAGTTTTGTAAACTGTGTATGTGTGGCATGAATAAATGAGTTTGTATTGTATTGTATTTTGGTTTGAAGGGTATGGTTGCCGGTGTAATTATATAGGTAAATGAGAATGACATCTGCATGCCTCAAATTGTTGGCAGTGCATCGTTGGACACGTTACTATCCTGCGTGACGTGCGAACACCTGTATGCTTCAAATTGATGTACGCAGGGCAGTGCATCGTGGGGCATGTTCCTACCGTGCGTGACTTGCGAGGCAATGCATTGTTATTAGTGATGGTCATTTAACAGCAGGTGGAGCTGATTAAGCGAGTAGAATAAAAAAACCAGTGGGTAGGCTATCCATTATACGTCGACTATTATATGTTTTGCTTGTATTTGCAGTCAAACACCGTCCGTGGCGCAACGGCTTCATAATAATGTTCACGCTGATGTCGCTGCGCGGCTTCAACGGCAGCATGGCCATCATCCTGTACGCGTCCAGCATCCTGCTGCAGTCCGGCGTCGCCGTGCGCCCCGAGCTGCAGAGCGTCAGCTTCCCCGCCTTCATGATCGTGGGCTGCTTCATGGCCATGCTGTGCGTCGAGCGGTTTGGACGGAAGGTGAGCGCCGACGTACAGATATTTAAATACAACTCTTTAGAATAATCGCCTCGATTCATCGGGCACAGGTTCACAGCTCATCGGGCAGTTCGAGATTTTTTTTTATAATCCTCAGCGAGAGTGTGTTATATTACAGGCGTGGGTTCGATTCTCACGGTTAGAGATCGGTAACATTTTACCTAAATGATCCGACATTTAATCGTCCTGCAAATGTTTGGTTCCGAATCAAGTTTTATGGTAAGAGCCTATTTGTTATAGTGAAGTTATTTGTAAACAACATTTTTAAACACACAAACATTAGGTAAGTCTAATTACTCTTTAATTAACAAATAATAGTGGTGTCTAATAATTTACTCAAAATACGCGTAAACCTTGGAAATAGCTTTGTCGTATGTGTGCCTCTGCGTGTGCGTACGATAACCGCGTTGAAGGAACTGAAAATCTTGTAAGAACACACATCCAATAATTATAAATTAGTCGGCGTGCTGCCATCTATTATCTAATCTTGGAACTTCACACGTCTAATTAGGAACTACTTGGTTCCAAAAATGTCGGCGGTCTTGCTGTGTGTTTTTTTATACAACTATAGCTGATCAGATTACAGATGTTAAGCCTCATGTGTCTCTAATTACAAGGCGTGGTGGTAGTTGTCCTAAATGCAAGTCAATAAATCATAATGAATGTACTCGAGTGCCAATTGGAGTCATGGTTGATTATTCCTGGAGATGTGGCGACTGTCAGTATAAGGCGCCAAAAAGCCGAGACCCTTTTACGCACGTCAATAGAGAAAGTTACCTAGATCAGGCACAGACCCACCCTGAGCTGGCTGAGTCCGTTCTTCCTATGAGTATAAGTCATGACTCTGCTATAAAGACTAAAAAAAACAAGTTAGAATGGCATTAAATAGTGAGAAGAAAGCATTTTTTGAACAAAATATTAACTGTATTAATCACAATTCAAAAGTGATGTAGAAAAATTTTAAATCAAAAATATTACCGCCATAATCAATCGACCTCCCATTAATAATAATAATAATAATAATAAAAGTCTTTATTCGAAGTAGGTAGGTACAATAGTTTTTCTTAATTCTAATATAAACTTACGCTAATTCTTCCACATCATCCGTTTGCCCTAGTTTGGCATAGACCTCTTCTAACTTCTTCCATTTGTCTCTATCCTTAGCCGTTCTCAACCATAGTTTCCCAGCAATAGCTTTTACATCGTCTTCCCACCTTTTAAATGTTCTACCACATTTCCTTTTTTGGTTTCTAGGTATCCAGTTTGTTATAGTTTTGCTCCACCTGTCGGTTCCTCTTAGAGTGTGACCCGTCCATCTCCATTTGTTTTTCTTTATTACTAGTGTTACATTTTCTACTTTGGTTGTGTCCCTTAACTTTGTGTTCCTTACTCTATCCGGTTTTCTTATGCTCAGCATACTTCTTTCCATAGACCTCTGGCATACCTCCAGCTTTTTGCTATATACTTTAGTAAGAGCCCATGTTTGGCAACCGTATGTTAGCACAGGAAGTATGCATGTATTGTAAAGTTTCTTTTTAATTTTTAGATTTACCTCTTTGTTTTTCATTATTTCCTTAAATGTCCAGTATCTCTTCCAAGCATTCCCTATTCTTGCTTCTATTTCTTTTGTAGTTAGGTCGTTTGGTGAAATAACTTGTCCGAGATATGTGTACTCCTCAACATACTCTATGGGGTTCCCATTTAGTGTTATTGGTTCTGTTTTACTGTTGGTCATAACTTTTGTTTTAAGGGTATTCATCGATAACCCAACTTTGCCGCTTTCTTTGTCTAAATCTTGTATCATGCTAGTGAGTTCTTCAGGTGTGTTGGACAGAATGATCAGGTCGTCAGCAAATCTGAGGTGTGTGAGTTTTTCTCCGTTTATATTTATGACGTATGATTCCCAATCTAGTTGTCGAAATATTTCCTCGAGGACTGCTGAAAATAGCTTTGGAGATAGAGGATCTCCCTGGCGCACTCCTCGACCTCCCATTGCATTTCGATAATCCTAACCTAAATTAATAATAATTATTGATCATTTTCTTAGTGTATCTGACAATTCTTGCATTGAAATTTCTAATCTCACATTTTTTTCATTTCATAAGTACATAAGTAGGTACCTTCCACTTTCGCCTTTAAACAAAATCCCTTGTTTCCGGAATTTTTCTTACATTGTGTTATCCAAATCAAACGTGTATACAAAATTTCAGCTCAATCGGTTGAAGAATAGAAGAAAATAATACCTAAATGTTTATTTAGCTTATGTTGTTGAGTTGCAAGATTCCACTCGAACAATATACATAGTTACATAGTAACATTGCAAGTTAAATAAAAGCTTGTGAAATGAGCGACTAGCAGAACGATTTTTTTATATTCCGTTTTTTCTACAGATTATCCTTGCGGTCACCTCTATAATATCAGTGATCTCGTTCGCGGGGCTGGCCATCATCATCATGGTGCAGGCGGCCGGCGGCGCGGTGCCGAGCTGGCTGCCGGTGGCCGTGCTGGTGGCGGGGGTGTTCGCCTTCGCGGCCGGCGTGTCGCCTCTGCCGTTCATCATCATGGCGGAGATGTTCAACTTTCAGGTCAGAACCTAAAAAGCTGTAAAACATGTGTCAAGTGCTCGAAAGGAGCCTTAAAATCCTATCAGCACACTGTTTCGAAGAAACCTAGTGACACGACAAGAAGAATACATAGAGCAAGAAAATGTTTTGTTTTAACGATAATGATTTCACGATAACATCGAAAACTTAAGCTGAATATAGATCTATGTTATTATATTTTGAACGTCATTTAAGTTGGTTGTTCGACCATTTATGATTCCATTTTATAACAGGTACTTGTCTGGCCGCACAATGCATACTAATAACATCTAAATTATTCATGTGATAATGTAAAAGAAGCAATGAATAACATTTACATTTTATTAGGCATTTCTTAATTCTTAAGGTTTACTTAAACATTGAAATTGACTGAAATATAGTTCAGTATTATGAACTTTATAATAATCCACTTAAGTATGTTTTACTCACACTATCTTATTCTCGAGTAATCATAGAACAATAGAGTACAATAGAAAAACCATTAAACTTATCTATATTATTGTCATGCCGTGATACCTGCTTCACATATCTGGTTGAAGTATTTAAGGTTTCCATGTGAAATCATAATTATCCTAAAAAAAGTTATTTTACATAAAACTTTCTGGCTAGGTAACAGAGAGAGAGAGACAGCCATTTCTAATTAAGGTCAATTAGTTCACCATGTTTTTCAGTAGAAGAAAACTGGTTGTGCCAACCCCACTTAGCGTGGGGAGGACCCCACGCTAAGTGTTGAAGAGCAGGAGCTCTTAAGCAGAAAGATGATGAGATTACGACGATATTATTTGTTCACAGATTCGTGCCAAGGTGATGGGCATCCTCACAGGAGTGGCATGGTTCATGACCTTCGTGCAACTTATCATTTTCGGCACACTGACCGAGACATGGGCATCCTCACAGGAGTGGCATGGTTCATGACCTTCGTGCAACTTATCATTTTCGGCACACTGACCGAGACCTTCGGCGCCCATGTTTCGTTCTTCATCTTTGCCATCGCAAACCTACTGGTCGTAGTACTGACTTTGACGGTGCTACCTGAGACGAAGGGGAAGAATATTGAACAGATAGAAAATGCGTTGGTGGGGAAGCGGGAATTGGGTGTTTGATAAGAACTCGACATAGTTATATAGCAGTATAAAAAAGAAAGTGAAATGCATGTAATTTTTGTGTTCGTGACCCAGAGGTCACTGGACAATGAAAACATCAGTTCGAAAGTTTCGTTTGTGACAATCTTTATTTATACATATTTTATTTTTTATGACTACTTAATTTTTATTTATTTATCTTAATGATTTATTTATATACTAGCGGCCTGTCCCAGCTTCGCATGGGTAGATATAAATTTTTTGAACATTTTAGGATAAACTTAGACCGTAGGTTCGAGTCTCGCGTCTACTTATTTTAATACATTTGCACGCCGTTCTCCCTGAGTGAGTGAGAACGCGCCCCGTGGAACCGCACGTTCGCTAATAATATTTTCGTTTTCACACTCACTCACACTTTACACAAGAGAGTTCTCCTGTGAAACCCTGACTCTTAAGAAACTTGTGTAATCAGGAGAACTCTCATACACACACACTATCCTGTTATTATTAGACACAAATAAGCTAGAATTTTCGTATTTATTTAATGTTAAAATTAGATTCATTCAAAACTTTAGAACTATAAGTATATTGTAATTCTGGAGAGTACTGTTTCTTGGGCCACAGCTAACGCTATTCCAGGAGACAGAGCCTCACACTTTACTATTGATTTTATTATTGCCAATAAACATTTTTCATTTTCATTCATTTTTAAAGCGAATTAAAATTTTAATTTCGTAATATCTTTTTAATGGAATGTCCGATTTGCAAAATTCAAGAAGTAATCTATAGGTATTGAAACAATCTTGGATAAGAATTAATACCAAGGTACAAATAAAGAGCATTTTTTAGCAGCGCCATTTCAATTATTTTTTTATAATAAAAGAACACTTATTGTGACATAACTATAATAGTTGGACATATGCTGTCGCGACATTTTTTGTAGATGATGACGTGTTCTGCAAAGTCGTAGTACATTATTTTGTTCTATCATCAATAGATTCCTTTTTTTTTCTAGTAATAAATATACCCTATGTTACTCAGGAATAATGTAGCATTCTAATGGAAAAGAATTTTTGAAATCGGACCAGTAGTTTTTGAGGCTATTCGTTACATACAAAAATACAAACATACAAAAATACAAATCTTTCCTCCTTATAATATTAGTGTAGATATATAAACTTAAAGTCAAAATATATTTATTCAGTGGAATCACAAGGATCACATGGAAAAGTCTTAAAGCTAGATGAATCTGGTTGCCAGTTTCTATACTCTTACTGCTTATTTTACAAATGAATGTACTAAGTACGTATTTATAATACCTATATCCAGCAAACAAAGTATAGTGACATGTTGTATAACTTTTAATTATAATGGCCCGATTCCTCACCTCGTTCAATGTACCTACTTCAAAGTTAGAGCAAAGCTGCTTTTAGAAGCTCAGGTGACGAAACTTATGTAAGTTCTACTTATGCCACTATTTACTAGGTGGTATTAGTAATGTTTTGTATATAAAATAAATAATGAAATAAATATTAGTGAACTTTCCACACAGCACTATCTAGCCCCAAACTAAGCCAAAGCTTGCAATATGGGAATCAGATAGCTGATATAATACAATATATTATCTAAGAAATGCAATTTTCTCACATCGCAGCGGTCCCGAGCGACACGGAAGAGCTCATGTTGTTTGTAGCTTTCTTTCGACGAAGTTTACAAGGTGAACCCTAGCCGTACAGATCATTCAAATTAACATCTGTATACCTCAAGTTGATGGACGCGGGACTAGTATTCTCTTATCTGTAACGCAGGGCATTGCATCGTAGGGCACGTTCCTATAGTGCGTGAATTTTTTTTTTTTTTTTACATCTTATAGGTTAAACGTTTGATCGCAATCTCACCTGATGTTAAGTGAAGATGTGGTCGACGATGTGGCACGTTTACCTAGAAAATACCTATTCACTCTTCTCTTGAAAGCATCCAAATTATAGGCATTCGGAAAAACAGACGCCGGTAAGGAATTCCATTCTTTGGCCGTACGCATGATAAATGTTGAAGCAAAGCGCTTGGTGCGGGCAGTTGGTATGTCAACCATGAATGGATGCCTCGTCTCCGTACGTCTGGTAGTCAATGAGGGGATGAGGGGATCAAGCTGTGTGAACTTACGAGACAATGCTTTGTCGTAGGTTTGGGCCATCTGTTTGTTCCATCACAAAGTAGTATATATAGGTAAAGTGTTTAATTGATTACCATGATTTGTAATCATCAAGAAATATTAAATAGTTTAAAACATAAAATGTAACCTGAATAATGTGATATAATAAACATAATAAAGATTTGTGTGAAGTTCCATTAGGTACATGGTAAAACTCAACAAACTAGATACCAACTCTAAATTATTTCAACAGATTTTATTGTGATAGCGCACACATGTCACGCCGCGCCGTGTCAATAAATATGTACACGTTGTATCACAAGTGATGCAATGTAGATATTTATTTGCACGATGTACGGTTTCTTTTAGATGTCTTGAAATAGGGGTGCCATCTTGGGAATAAAAACAACACTTCAAGTTTTTACTATGTCGCGGGCCGGTTGCTAGTTACTTATTATGGAGATATTTTTTCAGTTATGTAAAAATCGCTAAGCTGTATGGGTAGTCGAACAACGACTACGATAAGGAAAACGAAGGATTGACGCCATTGCAAAGATCGCGGGAACTTAATTAGTGGATGGAAAAGGCTCATAAGGGTTTAAAAATAACTTGGAATAACGTCTTTTTTTGCCGCCGCCGTCTTGTGTTGCTGTGTTTCGGTTTGAAGAGTGTGGTTGCCGGTGTAATTACAGGCACATGAGGCATAACATCTGTATGCCTCAAGTTGATGGACTCAAGGCAGTGCATCGTAGGGCACGTTCGTATCGTGCATGACTTACGAGGCAATGCTTTGTGATGTTTACTACTTAACATCAGGTGGGCCATCTGCTTGTTCCATCAGCTAGGGGTATAAAAAAAATATATATATATAGGTTTTATAGTTTAGGTCCAGCAGGTTATTTCTTACGTGATTCAATGGTATATTAGCAATTTTGATTCCCTGTAAAAATAAAAATAAAAAGAACTACGTAGGTACTCATGATGTTTTTTCCTTGTCTTACTCTGTAATTAAAGATATGAAATTTATACCTGTGATTAAATTATTTAAAGACTCTTCCTTTGTTTTGAATTGTTATTAAGCTGATTCTCAGAAAATTCGCACAGCCCTATACTTGGTAAATACACAATAATTCATCGCTATCCTTATCAGAAACCGACAAAAAAGGAGGAAAATAGCGGTTTTGGTTTTTATTACTTTTCATTGCTTCCTCAATTTAAGACCGAGTAGGACTTACGAAAATAAACATGATGAAAGATGAAGTAATATCGCAAGGACACACGTAAGGGGCAATGGCTTGTCGCAACTCTTGATATGTCTATTAATTACATTTATAGATAACTTGGCAGCTTAAACGCTGACTACAGCGCGCTGCTCTGCTCATCTTGCCCGCACATAGGATTTTACGTTTTTTTTCCATTGAAAACATAATTCCACTTGTTAACATCATCAGTGGGACACTTGGGATGCTCCTCATCAAGCCGTAAGGGGGTTGCCTGTTCTTCTAAGCTTGGTCGCGTGGAACTGGCACCTAGATTCACCTTGTTTTAAGACGTTTCAAAGTGACCTTTGTAATTAAACTGAATAAATACCTTTTGACTTTGACTTGAACATGAGCCAGAACATCGGAATGTTTACCATGTTTGCGATGGGCGCATACCTGCAGTACTACACGTGCTTTACATAGAGTTGGTATGCCGGTGGCTACTGCAGGCTACTCAGTGATGGCCATCACAGCATCTGAATCTCAAACATACTTGATCATGATGAAATGTAGATTTAATCAAATTAATAAGACAAAAAAAACATTAGTAAATTTAAATTCCGTCATAAATCTGTTAAAATAATAATGTGAGCGAAGCGAAGTTAGTAGGCGGTAGTCAGAAAAAAGTCCAAAGATAATGTTTGGACTTGCCTCTGACTACTACCTACTCAAAGTTTTGATGCGTTCGTCGGGTCGCATCACGAGATCTCAGTTCAGGGCGAACTACTAGTATTTACTGCTTCAGCCAATCTAAATAATCAAAGTGCTGTCCAAACGATAAATAGCAATGCTTTCAAACTGTCCTATAATTTAGACCAATAGCTCTATGAGGTACAATTCAGACGATTTCCATTGTATTCCAGAATGCAGCATCGGTCTGTCGTCGCTGAGGCCTGAGCCGCCGACAAACGTGTTCTAAACTATTCAACTCGATCAAATCATACTTGCCATACTTTTTTGATTTAAGTGAGCGAAGCGAACGAAAATCTTACAGTCAACTTGGGCGATTGGGCATTTTATGTATGTAGGTATGTATGTATGTATGTTTGTCGGGCCATAACTTTCGAACCGTTGATCTGCATGAAATTTGGTAATGAATTTGATGTGGTGGTTTTGGTAAGCTTGTACTTGAGGAATTTATTGGTTATACAAGGTGTAAACTCATGTACGACATTAAATTGAAACACGTACTCCTAATTGCATTTTTAGATTTTAGGAGTTGGTTTTATCAAAAAAGCCTGAATATTTATGGAGATATCGATACTTTTCCAATAAATAATTTCTATGCAACCTGTATCTCTAATCGCCGGTGCTGAGGTCAAATTTCCGGGGTCATAAAGTCATATGTCTCATCAATCAAACCAAAAAAAGGAGAGAGATACCATATTTATACGCGTTAGACCGCATAAGAAACATATTTGTACGCTCACATTGTAAAATTTTGCTTTGCGACAAGAACAGATATCATTCCGCTTACGTGTGTGATAGAGACAGATAGGTACGTAGATCGCCCCACCATGTGCCGCGCTGCCCGGTGGCCAGTGAAAGACATTATTATTTAGTAAACAATCGCCTTGGTAGCGACCTTGACATATCTTATTTTGAAAATTGTAAATTCGTGTTATTACTAGTGACTAGTGTCTAGATTTGGTACCGCGAAATAGACTTATTGTGTGAGTGTGTGTGTCTTGTTATGTCATCAAAATGCAGAACTTTTATTAAGAAGGGAAAGATAATTGTAAAACTAGGCATACAAAACAAACCCTAGAACAGTTGAAGGAGCTCTTCAGTGCATTCATTTGTATGTGTATCATGCAATAACGTGAGCATATTGGAAACGTACGGATTTGAGGTACCTAACTAGTTTTGCTAACGTTGCTACCTACCTATATCGGCGAATCAAAGACGCCGCTGTCGGCCGCGCGCCCGCGCTGAAAGGGCGTTCACCTTTAGGCACGGGCGCGCGGCCCAGTTTAGGTTTAGTCGTAGTATGTATGTGTGTGCGGTTTCTGCGCGCGGGGCGCGGCATTGAATGAACGTACGTTGCTTTGTTTGTGTGTTTATACAGAATGTTCAATAATTTTATGCTTATTCTGATATTTAGTTTGTTTGAAAATAAAAAAATCTCAATTATGAATTAATGTAAATTTAAATCACCTTTTTTAAATCAATACTAGATAGTAGTACTACACGTGTATTAATTTAATGTCGTACAGTCGTTTACACGTTGTATACTTACTGGTATATGAGTTAAATCGGACGGGTTGATAAGATATGGGGTTTTAAAAGAGTGCAAAAATTTAAACAGTTACACAAATATATCGAGATACATGGCATATAGAAGGGATTCGTTTGTATATTCCAAAACTATTTTTTTTTTCTAAGACGCCCGGTTTTCAAGACACAATGAAAAATTTAATTTACATAACTAACGATCCAAGAGCTCCCATCTCTAAGAGTTTCGTTGACATCAAGGTTTTAAACCTGGTCAGTCAATTCCTTTGCTGTTTCTTATTTGTTTTTTCTTGTAATAGATTAAGAAGGTGAGTACCTTCTTAATCTATAATAATCTAGTAATAGATTAAGAAGGTACTCAGTTCTCATAAAATGGTGACAGCAACCTGATCTGATGATGGAGCCAAGGTCTGTCCAACGGAACTCTTCAATAAATTGGGCAGTAGTGTTGAAAATTGGTTACCATACTAAGTTAGTAGGCGGTAGTCAGAAACAAGTCCAAATATGCCTAATGTTTGGACTTGCTTTCAGATCACCTCACGAGATCTCAGTTCGCGGCGAACTACTAGTTTAGAGGGTATTGACGTTCTGTGACACAGTTTTTTTAACTTCTTCAGATGCGATCGTTTTTAATAAAATAATTATTCTGTAATTCTATTATTAATTATTCTGTTCCTAATTTAAAAAAAAAACTATTCCTAATTAAAAAGATCTGAATATATTTTCATTAAGCGTCCCTTTAGAAAGTAAAATTATAACATAAACGAAAAGAAAGGTGTCAATTAAAAAATGGTTGGCAACGACGACGCACTATCTAGATTTTCTACATTATCCACATTCACTGCAATGTTTGGCTTCAGTACGTAATAATAGCCTTCTTTTGCCGCAGTTTCTTGACTTGGCGGCAAGAAGCTGAAATAAAACCTAGTTTGTGTGATAATATTAATAAAATAGTAAACCTTTGAGATTTTATCAAATACAATTGTATTATTATATTTTTTGGCGTAATGTAAAAAAGATGGTGTAAGTTATTTGTTCGTGGTCGTGTGCGTGCACTACAAATTAAATTCCGTTTGTGATTTTTTCTTTTTTTCTTAAGGCGAAGATTCCCGTGATAGATTTAGGAATTTCATTCCATTATTAAGAATTAAATAAATTTTATTAAATATTTTAGAATTTTGGTAATAAAACAATAAAAATAATACGTTGAAATAAAGAAAGCCCCCTTAATTCTATGAAGTTTCACATGGTGACAACAAATTAGTGTTTGGATTTTGTTTCCAAGTCTTGTTTCTCAAACTCAAAACGTTTAATACATTTTAGAGAATAACCAATCGAATTAGTGTTCTTTAATTAATTCACCGTGGCGCCCCCTATGAGTACTTGTCAGATTATCCATTAAATACGGGACAACGAGTATTTAAAATCTGTCAAAATAACGTTATTTAAAAAGTGACCATCATTCTTATCCTAGTAGAATAAAATAGTATGATTGATAAGTAAGAAAGTTTAGATGTTTGTGTCAATTACTGAACCGATTGTGGTGAAACTTTTTATTCCAAAAATACCGGTAATGAAGTAGAAAACATGAACCAAGCCAATAATGAAAGGCGAATAGGGTAGGCGTAGGCTTTATCCGTTATACGAAGTAATCGAACGTTCCAGAACATTCCATTTCCTTCAGCAGATTGCGCTTTGATCACGCACCCTGAAATACACTTCGAGACGGATATTACAATTTATATGAATTTCACACATCATAATCTACACTAATATTATAAAGAGAAAACATTTGTATTTTTGTATTTTTGTATGTAACGAATAGGCTCAAAAACTACTGGTCCGATTTAAAAATTCTTTCACCATTAGAATGCTACATTATCCCTGAGTAACATAGGCTATATTATATTTTCAAAAAAATCAGGGATCCTTACTAAAACTTCAATAATGTAACCCAAGGTGGAAAACAAAAACCTTACATCGCGTGCGCTGCGAAAACTATTGAAGATAGAACAAAATAATGTACTACGATTTTGTAGAACACGTCATCATCTACAAAAAATGTCGCGACAGCATATGTCTAACTATTATAGTTATGTCACAATAAGTGTTCTTTTATTATAAAAAAATAATTGAAATGCCTCCGCTAGAAAAGGGTTTTTATTTGTACCTTGGTATTAATCCTTATCCAAATAAATCATTTCATAATTAAGACGGTTTCAATACCTATAGATTACTTCTTAAATTTTTCAAATCGGACATTCCATTCAAAAGATATGACGAAATTAAAAATGTTAACGGGTCCACGGGTGACGCGCGGGGTGCGATTTCACTCACTCAAGGAGAAGCGCGTGCAAATGTATGAAATAAGTAGACGCGAGGCTCGAACCCACGGTCTAAGTTTATACAAAAATGTTCAAAAAATTTATGACCACCCATGCGAAGCTGGGACAGGCCGCTAGTTATTAATAATTTATTTTGAAGGCTGATTTTATATCAATGTTGTAAAAATTAAAAATACGCGGAAGGCAGGAAGGCAGAAAAAGGAAGGAAGGAATCTGAAAAAAAACGGTAACAACTACACCATCTTAATCTCTCTCACCGTCAATCTTAATCTTAATCCCCAGACATGGTAGATATCTCCTCAGATTGTTTAGTAAGGTACTAAACAATCAGAAGTATTAGTACCAACTCAAAAAAAATTGAGGATGGCACATTTCTTTGTGTTACTGAGCCGTAAATCAATGCCCTGTGTTTACTTTACAGCTCAGTTGCTAGTAATAGCTCTTCCCTCTGGCCTGTATATCGTGGGTCCGATTCCTATTTCAGACTAACCGACCATGCCAGCCATGACGAAAAGTTCCGCACAAAGAAAAAACTCAGTTACAATTTTTGGAAACAGCTCTTTTGGATTCGAAATAGTGAGTCAAGCGCCCACGTAAATGTGAAAAGATATGCGGATATAGGTCAGCGGAGCCGATGAATACTTGATGCAGGCACAGGCGCCGGCCGTCGCATGCAAGGTCATTCTAAGCGCTTCTAAATTGTTAGACTCATGCCATTCTAGCCAAATAAAATTACTTGAATACGGTTTTGGCGAGTGCAAATAGGATCGTTCCCGGTCCCGAGGGTGCACGGCGGCCGGGGCCTCGGAAAGGGTTTTATTTCACTGGTGGAGATGGACTAGCTTTTTTACCTCACTACGGTAGCATTATTTCAATTCGAATAAAGTCGCTGTGACTTCAACCTTGTTCCGAGAGTCAACATTCATACGAATTTATAAAATAAAAACGTGTGTTTGCCTGTTTGTTACATTTTTACAGCTAAAAAAGATACCAAATCTAGATGAAATTTGGCACACATTTATTTCATAAACTTTTAAAAATACTTTGTATTTTGCCACCGCTGCTTACCTGCTGAAACAAACTGCTTCAGTTTCATTTATGGCTGTTTTTACCAAATATGATGATGATGATGAGTAGCGCCATCCGTCCATCACAGCAGTAGTAACCTATCAACCAAGTAATTGATTTATCTTTATCAAAGGCAAGTGGCAGTAAAATTGACAGGCTGTATAAAATAATATATTTATAACATAATTTTAAGTATAACGGCTCAGCTCAGCTAATGATAGCAGGCTTTGTAACACCTTGTTCTGTCTTTCAAAATGTTGGGCCACTTCATCGCCATAGCCGTCCCTCATAAATCATAACTGAGTGACAAAATAATGAGTACGTCACGTCGTAGAGATTATGCCTCTAATCTATCTGTTTGCTCATGAATCCTTTGTTTCTGTATTTACGGTGACAGTATTATAGCATCATTCTGTTGTATCTTCTCGGCAGCCTTATCTTTAATATTGGTGGAAAAAATACTAAAAAGCGAGTCCTTTACTAGTTTTTTTTCAGATCTAAATCATGATAGGATCTACTCATTTTTTTTAAATACTTTTTTCTAAATAGGTATGTACTTATTTAATTTGATACTTACTTTATAAATAAAATAATTATGAAAATGAAATATTTTTTCAACAATGTACATTTTATTCTTTGTTGAGGTTGGGGTCTCTCAACCTGAAGGATTAACGTTGCCCACAACCTTAATAAGAACATTCGCTTGTTGCCTTGTGATTCGCTACTGCCCCATGCTATGGCATGTCACAGTCACCGTTTTCAAGGAAACCTTAAAGTATTAACCGTAACAGATGAGGGCTTCATCACGTCCACCATAACACATGCTTTAGGACCAAATTACGTTTGCCCCAAATACTGTCTTTAGACCTTTTTATGTCGGTAAATTCCTATCCTCATTACGTCATATATCAGTATGATGCATGGCCGGCACAATATCACTGCTCCGACAACTAATGTAGGACCAAATCAACTTCCCGTCTCGTTATCTTCTATTTTCATTACATTAAGGTCGAATGTTGCTCGGCTTAGATAAGTGGCATGATTGTGTTTCGCGCCGTAAAAGCGTTTTTGTTGCCAAAACGGCGTGGCTATTGTTTCTAGTACACAAATCAGTAGTTATGTTTATGATTCAGACCGTAATATTGTGTCGTGCTATCTACGATGTGTTCGTAATTATCAAATTAATGATTTTTACCATAATACCGCACATACTGCAGTAATGACATTCATACACTGTGATTAGAATAAGAATATTTTATTGTATAACTGTGTACATAGGTGTTATAAAAATAATACAAGAATCAACAGTTTATCCTTTCGGACGTACACTATTTCTATAAATTACCTACTAATAAAATTTTAGGTAACAAAGACAAAACTTAACAAAACTCTGAGATCATAATAAATCTGAGGCACTAGATGAGATCAAACTTTAGTTTTTTAGATCAAACTGGGATTAGATATACACATTGTTTTTCTTGAATCTTAATACATGTACCTAATTGGTTTTTATTTATTGTTTTAAATCGTGTTTATTAAATTTAATAAATATAACCAGATCTGAAATTTGGCATAAACACTTTAGGAAAGGCTTTAGTAGGTGCTGTAAGAAAATTATTTTAAACAAGCTGGTGCCCGCGGCTTCGTCTGCGCAGGATTAGTCACACAAATATCTTTATAAATTGTAGCCTATGTGTTATTCTGATGTATAAGCTATATTATTTTAAAGTATCATTAAAATCCATCCATTTTTACGTGAGAGAGTAACAAACATCCATCCATCCATACTTACAAACTTTCACGTTTATTATATTAGTAGGATCATGGCTTTGAGTTGAAAAGGGTTCAATGCTTCATGAAGCGTTATCTTAAAAACATTACTTAAAAGTACCTCATACACGCGAGATTTTATTTTTTATTTTTGTACTACTTGCTTATGGACAAAATCAGATGCCCACCTGAGTGGTAACCATCACCTTGAACAAGACATCGCCTTGCAAGTCACGTACGACGGGAACGTGCGGTGCACTGCACAAAGATCTCTACTACTCTAGTACCATTTCTATAGTTTAAGAATAAATGAACATTCTGTACCCTGCAAAGGTTTTGCTTGAAGCCTATATATTAAGCTGGTATTAAAGTGCCCGCAGTACGCATTGGTTCACAGTTTGGTATAAAAGGCTGCGTTTAATTCGAGCGGAAATGTCCACAAGCACTCTCTCTCTCGCTAGCGTACCTGCGCGGACGAATACACGTACAGTACATCAAACTGAATATAAATACATAATATATTGGTGGATATTCCACACAGCACTATCTAGCCCCAAATTAAGCGAACCATTGCCGATATAATTCTTATGTAGTAGTTTGACAGCCTTCACAGCTCAGTTGGTAGTAGCTCTGCCTTCTGTGCCGTAGGGCGTGGGTTCGATTCCCACCGAGAACAATAAACATTTGTGTGATGAACATAGATGTTTGTTCTCTGTCTGGGTGTTATATAATATTCTAAGTATGTATTTACAAAAAAATAAGTATATAAGTAGTATATCAAATCAAATCAAATCAAATCAAAATATGTTTATTTTGTGTCACAAAAACATAGGCGAAAATAAAATTTAAAGAAAAATACTGTGACATCAAAAACGGTCGTCACTCAGCTTTATGCTGTAATAGTGTTTGATGCACTATTACAACGCTGGTCTTCCGTGACGCCGCTATCATCTATCTATACAACGTGTTTATTAAGAGTTGTAGGGATCCGAAAGCAGGATATTCTACCGGTCATAACGAACAACTTTTGTTCTACGACTTTTAAAATTTCAAAGTTTTTCATTCATCAAATGCCTCTTAAACTTTGATCTAGAACGAATCTAAACGCATCATGAGGCAGCCCTATTTACAACTGTTCTTTGACCTCTAGTTGTCAATTGTAGATAAAATAGGTAACAGAACTGCCACCAATTACCTTGTAATGTGCCTACCTAATAATGATGTTGCTTGTATGTGATGATCTTGGTATGTAAAAGAAATATTTTCGCAACTGTAATCCCTAGTCACGGTAAACATTCTCTGAGATCTTTGGTACTAATACCTATTCAGTAACTAGGTACCTACGTGGCTACGTACTCAATATTTAATAGAATATTTATTTTTGTTTGATTACTAGATGTCGTAAAGCAATGTTTATGATATTCATAGTTCTTTAAATTGTAACATGTTACTTTACCACCATGGTTCATTGACACGACAAAATTATTCAACTGCAATTTTGGGAAGTGTCTAGTCTGTCCTATTTAATCTTTGACTTACCTGTCTGTCATTGGTTGCATTTAAAAACGCATATCCAATCAGGACGGCCGACGGCCGCCGATCAGTGTTACCATTTGTGGCAGATTTCTGCCATTTTGGCATATTTGGCTGTTGGTGACGATTTACAAAAGTGGCAGATTTTGGCAGAAGTTAAATATTTCAAGAAAAATCTCATTAGTTTGAATTTTTTATGAAATAATATTTATAATTTATTTATTTTTTACCGAACTGGAAACTTCTTATTCTTTTTTACCTTTATTGATTTGGTTTCTAAACAACTTCTATCTCGTTTTTTTACTAGAACTGCAAACCGTTACAAACGATCAAAAGATAGTAACTGAATGTAATGTAGGTATTTAATTTATTCCGTAGCCACGAAGGAGATGGTATGAAGTCATATTTTTGGTATTTTTATCGTCAAGCTTGGTAGATTTTGACAGATTTTTTGGCCAGTGTTTGGCAGAACCGCCACTTTTGAGACGGTCACCCTGTTTGTGTGTAATAAGAAGGGATTTTTCGAAATTAAACCCGTAAGGGTGTAAAAAAGGTTGAAAACGTTGGTATGAAAAATTGTATTCCTTGAACCTACAAACTTGAAACTTGAAGTAAATGTACTCCAAGGCTAAAAAATAGGAAAGGCATTATTAGTTTTTTAAAACTACCCTTAATAAGTGTGCAAAGGGTATCAAAGTTTGTATGGGAGTTTTTTAACGCGTGGTGCGATTGACTTAAAACTTGGGGTAACATTTACCCCAAGTTTTAAGTCAATCGCACCATCAAACTAAGAAATAAATAATTAAGAATGAAGTTTGTGCTAAGCTCAGGACCTATACCTAACTATCTAAAATAAGTAATGTACGCCTATAGGTATCTCTTATACCTACGTAGATATTTTAAATCCTACACTAATAATATACAAATCAATGCGAAAGTTACGATGGTTGGATGTTTTGGTTCAATCACGGCTCACCAAAGGACTTCAACGCGTGCGAAGCCGCGGGAAGCCACTAGTAAGCTATACGATGTTACTTAATTTTTGAATAACAACACCAACATTATTGTTTCAAATTCACCACAGGGTTTTTCCGGAAGCACACAGATGGATATGACACTAGCGGTCACCCATCCAAATGTTGTCCGCGCAGAACGACAGTAAGAAATGACCAAGCAAAATATGTCACATGCGATTCTAAAATTTCAAATGTATTCAAAAATACAAGGATTATTTTCGAGTCAGCTTAATTTTTTTAATGAAAATGTTCTACAAACAAGTGACAAGAATAAATAAAAACGCAAAAAGTCTGCAAAATGTTCAGTACGACCGGGCCGTAATGCAATTAGCACGAATTGTGTAACGCTGTTTTTTGTATTTTGCCGTTTTCGGTATTTGCGATGGCTTTTTGAATAATTGAGAGGAGAGAGGAGGGCGGATGTAACAAACGGAAAGGTCGATGGATGAGACGTGGGTTGAAGGAGTGGAACTCATTACCGTCGTCTGTTTATCCTGGCCACTAGGAACACAATATGAATGAATATCTTTGAGGCAAAAGTGAATAGGTAACTTCCAGACCATTCTGCTCCACCGGTTCGTTTCACGGGATTAAGCTTAGGTGAGTCGTAAGAAGGCCATTTGCAAATTTTCAATAGATCTCTCTCTTCCTACTGACTGTTCCATGAGTGTGTACCTCCCACATCACTGTGTACCTCCCACATCACTTGCCATAGATAACTAGGGTAAGCGTAGTAACGTACCTACAGTAGACACAACTACAACAATTAAATCGGAATTTAGAACTGAGATAAGTATCATTGGGTAGATACGTAATATCAATTTTTTTAAACTCAAAAACTACATAATAAAGATATTTTTTGATTGATCATGAAATTCAAATACAAAACTAGTAATTTTGTTATTTTTCTTGTTATCGTTCCACTAGTTTTGCGAGGTGAAAGGATTTTAAGCGCGCCTCGAAGAAGCTAAAGAGTCAATTTTGTTATGGGTATAAAAGTAAACACAAAGTCAGTCAGTTTCATTCGCATATTACTTTGTGATGTTCAAAGCTGATGCGATAATTAATAAATATTTAAAATACATTCTGCTTGACCCACTTGTAACTCGTGGGTACAAGCCGGGGAGAATAAACGATATTAAGTTTTCAAGCAAATTTGGTCACTATTTTATTTGGAATAATAAGAACATTTTAAAAAATAATTGGATTTATCGAAAACAAGCGCATAAGAATTATGGTGAAAAAAGAAGAATTTAAAAATGAATATAATTTAGTTGTAAAAATAACCCGTCAGCGGTGTTGGCAGGGTTTCTTCATCAGCACACAATCCCCGCATATTGCAGTAATGTGGATTGATGGATGAAGCTCAGCTGAGCTAAAATAATGTAACAGGTATAAAACCATAAATTAATATATCCGACAAAATTCTGATAAATCGTTTTCTTTCGGGATTCAAGTTATAGTAGATCGTTATACAAGGGATTAAAACGCCGGCTTTTGTAACAGAATCATTATTTTACTAACCATTTTCACTTCCAGTTTTTCTAGGCTTGGTCACGTGGAACTGGCACCTAGATTCACCCAGCTGTAATATGTTTCAAAGTGGTTCTTGTCATTTTATTTAATAAATGTCTTTTGACTTTGACTTTGCAAATTGTTCATATCTCAAAAACACTATGCTGTGTGTCTGTGTCCTATAGGAACACCAACAGAGGTTATTGGTTTCCTATAAGAGTACACACCATCATTTTTGTCATGCGAAGCGTAAGAGGGTGTTTATGGCTCCATGAAAAGGTAGTACTTTATCTACGTTTGTTCTTTTACCCGTATTTACAATGCTATACAACAATTTTTGCTCTTCGATTCCTAATTCATACGCTCAGTAATTATTCAATAAGTGTAATACGATTACCTCTGTTAAAATATTATTAAACATATTTGTTTGCTTGCACTACAATTTCAAATCATCCAACAAACAGTAGTATATTAAGTAACCAGCTTAATAGCCTAATTTCTTTATTTATCTTCGTTTTAAGTACGTAGATGTGAAACCTTATCTCCGCTTCTGTACTTCACTTTACACCTTTATCCGGTAATCCACGGCAGCAAGGCCAGGTATTATGTACGACGTTCGCCGCTAAGATGTTTGATTTATGCTGCCTTCTGTAGAGGTAAGTGCTACGAGTGGTATCTACGAGCTACGCACGTAGCACCGCGGCTACGATGATTTAAGGCTCTATTCATATGAATGAATTATCCCACCGTCTGGATGGTAAGCGTAGTTTACACGCTCGCAGCGCTCTTGGAGAGTTACGACACTATAACATTCTTGGATATATTATGCTGTTGTAATGCCCTATTTGTGGAGCACACCTGGCGAATTTAATACGTTCCTGGATAATGGTGATGAACTAAGATGATAGCCCAGTTTCACATGCGGTAATTTTTTTTGCTGTTTATTTCATAAAATAGTAAAATAACGTTTTTTTTTTTAAACCAGCATTAAAAATACAGCGCCCGCAAACTGAATGTGTATTAAGTTTCAACGCTTTTACTTATTCAGGTACAGGAGTTTCGCAAAATGATAATTAAAAAAATATTTTTAAGCATTTGTTATTTTTGTTTTCTATATTACAGTCAATCAAGATATATTTAAAATTAACCAACCTGTGGATAGCATGTTAAAAACCAAATAACAAGACCTATTTTTTTTAATAAAGCGTTTCCGTGATTTTCACACAAAGTAATCATTACTTAAAATTTTATGAATAGATACTCTATGATTGTATTACAATTTAAAAAAAAGCTTAAGTACCATGGCTTGACTCCTTAAATAGCCCGACACCTTTCTTCTGCAGCCAGCCAGAAGTCCTGATAAATGAGTGAATGATCCCCCTTTCCACGGCGCTGCCTGGTTGGGCCATAAAGCGAGACAGCCGCTCGGTATGCTTACAATGCGTTTTATCACCGTCTGGCCACAGAATAAAAGTACTTATGAACAGTAGCTTCTCACCGCTATATTATCTAATATTCAGTATCTCAATCTAAGACCACTATAGTATAAGATTCGTAGTATAAGAAACTTACTATATTTTTTGATAATGCATGAATGAATGTTTGCATCTAACTTTTAAGCGTTAATCGGCACGATTTTTTCATTGTTACCCGAGTAAGAAATTATAAAACTAAATTCAACGAAATAAAGTCTATTTTACATTGATACCTGATTTGGAGTGATAAAGTCTCCACCTTGTTACGGGAGGGCACGTAATATAAATTAATTATCTCAGATGGGACCCAACCCTGTAAAACTGAATATTTAAAATTGAATATTTTTGTAATTAAATGTTTGTATAGCTTGCTTCGGTTCACCATTAGTACTTTTTTATGAGCCGGCTTTTTGCCGAAAAACCGCTATTTTCGATTGTAAACTACAATTTTACGATCAGCGTTATCATTTTCCAACACGTACGGTACAATCGTAAAATGAATTGGTTGACAAAATGATGGGGTTCAATAATCTACAACAACTCAATTGATGTAGACTTATATGTAGATTTATATGCTCCTTTAAAGTAATATTGTTGTTATTAATATTGTTTCCTTATTAATATGCAAAATAATATGTAGAGGTACCTGTACCTTTCGTTTACAAAATATCAAATGCAAATGCTGCTTTGTCCGGCTTTAAACCCTTGTTAATATATTCAGATATCAAGGAAACATTTTGCTGGCCTGAACTTCGATAGCGGTTCTATGAATAACTGATACCTATTACTTACTATTAGTACTTGCATTTTGAAAGGAATGGCATTTTTGGATATTGTCTCAGAAGTTCAATAGGTCTTTGCGTATAGTTGTACATGAACAATATGTTTTTTTTACATATTCCTCTATTTACAGAAAGTAAAGAAGTTGTAGCAGGTATCTGATACATCTTTAGGGTGAAGTTGTTTTCAGATCCTATCAAAAAGAAATACATACTCCAGATTTTTTACTCAAAATTTATCTCCGAAAAGTACTATTCTATGTAATAAAATGCGAGTCGCCACCGTTGGCAAATCGCAGATTACCGGGTGGTTCCGTTTTATTGAATGCGGAAACAATTACTGAAGGGTTGTGTTGAGATTGGACGGTAATCGCTTTGTCCGGCTTCGGCCCCATGTAGGTAAAGGACCCTTAGCATCAGTTTCTTACTTCATACACAAAACTTCTAGGCTTGGTTTAGCAAGACTGGTGCCTTTGCATGATGTTTGTAAGCTTGAACGAGCGAAGATTTCTTAAACAACTTGAGCGGTATGGCGATGTTTGTTTGTCCTTGCATAACAAGAACCGTTAAACCCATCTGCATGACATAGGTCATGTGAATTTGGTAGCAAGGCTAGAAGTCGAATGAGCAAATATAATATTTCAAAATTAAAAATACAAAAGAAAATAACGTTAGTTTTTAGCTCATAAATGATTTTGAAGTTATAACTGTAGGACGGGGGAACTTAATTAAACTCGTAGTTGACACAATTCACGTTTATTGAAATATGATGATGTACAGTTTAGTTATTTTCTAACGCTCTCCGCTTCCATAATGCCGTCCATGCAGTTCATCCATTCAGTCTATAGATTCACTCAAACCTCTTCGTCCGCTCCCTCACTCATTCATCACAACGTTCCATTGCACTCAGCATCTTCCGCTCCATTCAACATTCCAATACCACATAACAATAATATTAACATTCTTTAAACCAATATAACTTGACCTAAATGGAAACTACTAGTAGAAATTCAATTATAAATCGTAGGTCAAGTGAGATTGCAGCTACATCGTTGAACTAGCGGGATACGGCAATTACCTGCAGAGCAATTACATAACTTTATTTCAATCGGTTTCTGTTTTGAAATAGGTAAATATGACGGCTTTCCGGTTACATATTATTAGCTGCAGTTGCTAACAAACTTTGATTTCAACCAGTATTCCAATCGATTGCTAAGCAACCATTTTTTTTTATTTCCAGGTATGTACTTTTCGATTTTAAGTAGAAACTGTTTGAAACGGATTGCAACACAGTAAGTGATTGCCCACTGATTTTTAATGTACACTGACATAGGCAACCATTTATTCGCCACAAGAACACACCACATACCATCAGTCATATTTATGTAGGCAGGTACAAGAGACCTAAATAATATAAAACTACACACAAACAGGAATAGTCTCGCAAAAAAAAATTGACTTTGGAATCGATGACTTAGAAGATTTGAATCGCTGAAGAGAAATATATGCCTTCTGCGCCGTAGGCCGTGGGTTCGATCCCCACCGAGAACAAACATTTGTGTGATGAACATAGATGTTTGTTCTCTGTCTGGGTGTTATATAATATTATAAGTATTTATTTACAAAAAAAAGCATATGTAGTAGCTATCTGGTTACCATATCACAAGCTTTGGCTTAGTTTGGGGCGAGATGGTGCTGTGTGGAATGTCCACCAATATTTATTATTTATTTTATTATTTATTATCAGCAACACAGATGGAATGGAAGAAAAAAAGAAGCTTTAAATTCCCCGATGCCCCGGTGCTAACCCCCCCCCCCCTCCGGTGCTAAGGGGGGGGAGGGAAAGGCCGTTTGTGGGAAGTGTTCTGGATTGTAATTATGAG
The DNA here is from genome assembly GCA_932294275.1 of Chloroclysta siterata. Taxonomy (NCBI): domain Eukaryota; kingdom Metazoa; phylum Arthropoda; class Insecta; order Lepidoptera; family Geometridae; genus Chloroclysta; species Chloroclysta siterata. Next base: position 16,534,219 of record OW028588.1, read on the forward strand.
ACGGAAGAGCGTATTACTTTGTACTCGTATTTTGGGTCTTGAATGGGCTTAAATGAGGGTTTCATGTGGTTACTGAATTCTTCGATTGTAAAAGAAAATAAAAATAATAAAAGTTTACAAGGGCTGACCGGGAAAAGGTATAGTGAGAAGCAATAGAGCCGTTTTGTAACTTTGCTAGCATTACAAAATTTGAATGTTACTTAGTTAAGATGGTCAAAACAGTAACCGTTTATGTAACCTTAAGACGCAGACTACTGTCAAACAACTCCTTGCTCGCACTTTTCAAGATTTTTATATGTTTAAAATCTCTGGATTAATACTCTTGTTTTAAATTTGAATCACGGAATTCAGTTTTAAAACGATATTAACAATTTTGAACGAATGAACCTTGTTGTAAGTTGAACATGAGGTTCAGTTTCCGCGGCGCTTTGCTTTTTTTGGATGTGTTTTAAGACCACCTATCAAATTTCCAAATACGAATTTCCTAAATTAGAGATATACTGCAAGAAATACATCCAATTTAAAAGGCCTGATTCCTGAAATTTTGTAGCGGCATTTTACGGTATACCTACTTGTCAAATGTCACGTTTATGTCAACGAAAACTGCTGGTCCTTCGTGACTATTATGAATTCCACCTGCTCGTAGTATCTATCAACAATTTCTCAGGCTGTACGTAGTCTCTCAGTTAGAGCTTTGATTCCTATATATCAGAGAATAAGAAGTATTATCGATTGTGTCAAGACATCCAGCACCAAGCCCCAACTTTCCAAATAATAGAGCGACATGGCCGTGCCATCAGCAGTCGGGGTGTGTAACCACCTAAGTTTTCTCATCATGGTAATGAACACGCCTATTCGGATGTAGACTGTACAATCATCGGCAGAAGTCATTCATTTAAAGATGTTTCTTTTCTGTCTGGATGTTGTAAATTATGAAATAAAATATGTACCTATACAAGAAAAACAATAGCAGTATTATATCAGCTATCTGTTTTCCATAGTACAAGTTTTGCTTAGTTTGGGTCTAGATAGCGCTGTGTGGAATGTCCACCATTATTTATTAACTATATTAGGCCGTTCTTCTGACCACCCCATTTATATATATCCTCAAAGGATCTTCAAAGTGATTCTTGTGATAAATACCTTTTGCCTTTGATCCCCGGATAAATTTGACCGACTGCTGAGATGGTGATTGAAAGAGGAGACTTGTCCCGAATGAAATAAAAATATATTTTACAGACGATATTATCATGTTACTTGTGTGGTCGAGTGTATGTGAAACCGAAAGTGGCTTTTATTTACGTTACAGCCTTCTACAGCGACGTGGAGCTTTGTCGCGAATACGTACAATTTAGTCGTGTTTCTGAATTCACTATTTACGCTAAAGGAACTTCGCGGCAAACCCGTGCGCGAATTTCTACTATTTGATTACATTGATAAGTTTAATTATAGATAATTAACATTAAATTCGATTGGCATCACACTGGACCTTTAATATTGCATTATATTACATTGTAATAAGGATCATACAAAATAACGGTAGGAACCAAGCCATAAGTTTGTTGCCTGTTCTTCTAGGCTTGGTCGCGTGGAACTAAATTCACCTAGCTTTAAGACGTTTCAAAGTGATCCTTGTGATTTTATTGAATAAATAAACCTTTTGACTTTGACTCAAAAAGCTGTGTATGTGACGTAGGTCGATTTGTATTTCCTGATTGACGCTATGGAATATATCGATTGTTCTTTTTATTATAGTAGGGGAGGCCATGATGCTAAATGGGGATTTCCTCGAGCGTCATAGAGACCTATTGGGTTGCAAAGCTTAGATGATAAGAAGAAAAAAATGTTATATAAGTATACCTTTTCATCAGTGGGGGGAGCGGCTATAGATTTTCAAAAATGTAAAAAAAAACTGTTGCATGGACATACTCGAGCGCGTCAGATATTGATAGCACCAATGTCCTACGTATTTTTAATAATGTACGTATGTTAATCTGATCGTTTGCATGATGGGGGTGGTCGTACTTAAGGGTTAAAAACGAAAAAAAAAAAAAATTAATCGAGCGCGTCAGATTTTTTAAGGGGGTGTTATGTGAACCTAAAAAAAAAATCTCATTCAATAATCTGACGATATTGATGTGACGCAAACTCGCAGCCATTATTTTAATATGCAAAAAAAAATCGCCATTTTGAAATACTCAAGCGCGTCAGATTAAGATATATATGGTTCATCTTTATGTCCTAGACGTGCTGTCTCATAATCTGACGATTATCTAGAGGGATTCGCCAAATCTGACAAAAAAAAAAAAAAAAATTTGATTTTTTTAAACCATTCAACTTAATTAATTGAAAAGCTCAGGAAATAGCATGCAAATAAAAAGTATAAGTTTGTTAAGTAGAATACTTGTATTTATAAGAAAATAATTTAAAAAAATATGCAAAAAAATATTTTTTTATTTACAATTAATTGATTAATTAGTCATCATCTTCATTAGTAGAATCATCTTCTTCTTCTGGCTCGATTTCATGGCACGAAATAGAAGCGCGCAGAGGGGAATATAGGCACCACGCAGCTAAACTTTATCGACGAATATTTGTTACTTCGGCTTGTGGAAATCGTCAGATTATATATTTTTCGTTATCCTTGAATTATTTACTTCAAAATAAAAAAAAAATCAGCCACGCTCGAGCATGTCGAGATGACGTTTTTTTTTTACAACTTTGTAGCCCTCCCGTTTCTTTACGTCACTCTCAAATAGTCAGATTAGTGGAATATACACTTTTTAGCATGTAATTAACTCACCCTAACTTAATCTGACGCGCTCGAGATTTTCTGATGATCAATTTTTTTTTACTAATCTGATCCTTTATCCTAGACGGGCGGCTTTATATATGGGGCTCATATTTGGTGGAGGTTCTTAACCAGGTACAAGGTATCCCCCTGTATATTAATCTGACGCGCTCGAGGAAATCCCGAAATCCCCTCTTGGGCTCCCCTACTATTATTATACTTATATTACTGTGTTTTTGTTATTATAAGTACCCAAATGTAACAAGCCCACGCTTACAATTTGTATCCCAGCTATGAGGAATGAGGAAGAAATTAGTCACGCACGATATGAACATGCCCTACCATGCACTGCTCTACCTCTACGTCCGTCAACTTGAGGCATACAGATGTTAAGCCGCATGCGCCTGCAGTTTCACTGGCAACAACACCTTTCAAACCGAAACACAGCCAAAGCTTGCTTGCCTGATATTGTACACTGAGGACGTGCCCTATTAGCATTGCACTTCAGTATTTGCACTGGCAACCATACCATTCCAAACGGAACAGCAATGTGAGCATCACTGCTTGGTTACAGAGTGATGACATAGAGATCTACCACAAAAAGCTTTACTTTTACTAAAATTCAATAAATTTTACTTAATCCCTTTTAGGCAGCATCAAAGAATCATAAGTAGGTTCTAGGAAAGTAAAGTACCTACAAATTGAAGGAAAAAAATATATCGTGTCTGGGGATTTCAGCCGTCACCCTATCCTACTTCGTTTAAGTGAAAGTGTTTTATAATTACCATCGTAACCAGGCAAAAATTTAATTCATTACACATTTTTTGCAAAGAAAAATTAAAATTATTATTATTATTTACCAAATTAAAAAAATACAGTTAAATTTTTTGAACTATCTACAGACCGTTGCGAATAATCTAGGAATAGTTATTAAATTAATAAAATAACATGTAATGAGTGTCTTCTTTATATTTTCTGTGTATGTTCTTCTTCATAAAGAGCTTAGCGCTTGTCGGGGTTCTAATGCAGTTTCCTCCGATTAAGTCTTTTCAATGCAGCCTCCTTGACTTCCTTATACGACAGCGACCTTCTCATTTATCTCGCTCATATCTTGGCCTTCCTCTTCCTCGCTTTCCTTCAACTTTATCTTCGACTAGCGGCCTGTCCCAGCTTCGCATGGGTGGTCATAAATTTTTTGAACATTTTAGGATAAACTTAGACCGTGGGTTCGAGCCTCGCGTCTACTTATTTCATACATTTGCACGCGCTTCTCCTTGAGTGAGTGAAATCGCACCCCGAGCGTGACCCGTGGACCCGTTAACATTTTTAATTTCGTCATATCTTTTGAATGGAATGTCCGATTTAAAAAATTTTAGAAGTAATCTATAGGTATTGAAACCGTCTTAATTATGAAATGACTTATTTGGATAAGGATTAATACCAAGGTACAAATAAAGACCCTTTTCTGGCGGCGGCATTTCAATTATTTTTTTATAATAAAAGAACACTTATTGTGACATAACTATAATAGTTAGACATATGCTGTCGCGACATTTTTTGTAGATGATGACGTGTTCTACAAAATCGTAGTACATTATTTTGTTCTATCATCAATAGTTTTCGCAGCGCACGCGATGTAAGGTTTTTGTTTTCCACCGTGGGTTACATTATTGAAGTTTTTGTAAGGATCCCTGATTTTTTTGAAAATATAATATAGCCTATGTTACTCAGGGATAATGTAGCATTCTAATGGTGAAAGAATTTTTGAAAACGGACCAGTAGTTTTTGAGCCTATTCGTTACATACAAAAATACAAAGTTTTCCTCTTTATAATATTAGTGTAGATGATGTTCTTTATGTAGCTGTCATGTCGTAGAAGACAGCCAAACATTTTTCCTCTTCGCATCAGGTCGTCGATAGTGAAACGGTCACCAGGTATGGCGGCTTGTTGCAAATATGTTGAATAAACAGTCCTCGACCAGCAGCGGCAGGGTTAACAGGGAAGCTGTACTGCTTGTACTCGCAATCTAGAAAAAGGGTATGGTTAATACAATAACAATACAATTTCATTGATAAAAATTAATAATATGAAAATAAGAATACAAAAATACGTGCGGAGCTAAAACGCGCGTTTCCTAACGACACATTCCTTTACCGTTGGAGAGCACTTGCATTGCGCTTATTATATTTTTCAAATTGAAAATAGGAGAACGACTGTATTTCAACTATATAGTTACGTAATATACTTACATGAACCAAGTTTGTTATGTCACATTCGTGATTATGGAGTTTCTATTATTGTGTGAAATCCTTCTGAAAATCATCTATCTTAAAAGTATTAAGATTATTGTATTAAAAGATTTTTGGTAACATTTGAAAAGATTGCTGGAATTCAATAAAATTGACTCAGACTCTGAAATATACTTGAAACAACTTCTTAAAAAGGTTTCATCGGGAAGTATTTTTATAAATTATTCGGAAACCAATGATTTATTTTGATATATAATTTAGAGTTTTGTTGCCCATGTTCTTTTCCTTATCTTCCCTGTTCATATTGTTGCTGCCATTGAAACTTGTTCAAATATAATCTTACAAAAGAACCTGATGGTATTATGCCTCCGCCTCGCCTATATTTTATTGTTTCCACAATATCTTTGTTCAAAATATAACATTTACCTTTCCCCGAGCACCGACACAACGCAATAAAGGTTTTTAACACGGCGAGGTGATACAAAAAAATACACTGTAACATAATCGCATTACCAGGAGATAATGAGTAGGTATATAGATAAAATAAATGTATGATAGACTCCTAAGAAATATGCAGATGCTGCTTATTTTTTTTATATTGTGATACGGATAAAGATAAAGATTATAAAATATTATTTTAATGGCAATTTTATTATTTATTATGTTTATTTGATCAAAATTAAAAAAAAGCAATGTCATAGTAATCAGCTGGACTCCATAATGCAAGCATGCAGTGCTGTGTGCAGCGTTCATTAATATATACTTAAAAAAAATGTGTACTGTGTTTGTTTTGACACAACTAGCTGATACATCAATGTTCTTCGCCTGTAATGATAATGAACAAATTCGTTTGAAGTTAACTTAAAGGCCGAACATACAAAATAATCACAATCGTGACGGCTCCCTCGGATGGGGGCTTTGCTATTTATCTTTTGGTGATTGTTCGGGCTTTGACGTGGTCGCGAGCGGAGTGGGCCAGTCCGGTGATTGTTTGCCTCCAATTATTTTGATTAGCCATGCGCTACCGTTCATTGTACTTCGGACCAGCTTTATTTATGTTGTTTTATGTTGTATTCCCTTGTGTGTGTAATAAGGATTTCTCATCTATCTTCTCATCCCTCCACTACAATTACGAAGTAGACCAGACGCCGTTGAAGCGTGTCGACTCAGTGAGGGATCTAGGAGTTGGTACTTACACTGATTGTAAAATTTGTAACAAGGCTTTTAGAAGTCGAATCATACTTCGTAGATATATTATAATAGATTCCGCGGATGTACGAGGCAGCCCGAGGCAGGACTGACTCGTCGTGCGAGGCGCCTCCGACGCCGCCATGCACACGCTCACTCGGATTGTAGAGTCTACTGACATTTACATGCTTCTCTGAACGGACTGTTGTGTCAGATTAGTCCTGTATATACTATATGTAACTTCTTATAAATATATAAAACAAAAAATAAATAATGTAATGTTTGGACCTCTGACTCTATAATACTGATAACCTTAGACGTCCTTAAAGAATCTGGAGTTCGTACTTGGTACCAAGAGATCTGAGGGCATATCTACCGTGCCTGGGGATCAAAGTCGTGAAGCTGATTCAGTTTTTTTTTTATGAAATAAGACGTTTTTTAGATATTTCTTCGAAATTCAGTAATTGTTGATCTAATCAATATATTTGTTTGCTAAATCAGCTGCCATCTCACGTGGCAATTATCAGTACGTGGCTAGAATCAGCAAACTTGTTGCTCAAGGCGTGGAAATCGATCATATGCACGAAGTTGGCATAACATCGGCAAATGGACGCGGTCGACCGAGCCGGTGCCGAGCGGTGTTTGTTCTCCAACTGTGTTAGTGGCGATGACTGTGGAACGAAAACATATTTGTCGGTTAATTATTCAATAAGACAATAATATTATGTTTATCACATAACATTTGTCTAGTGTGGATCGATACTTGTTTAAATAGTTATAGTTGGAGTTGTTTAAATAATATGGATGGAAAGAGCTTTTTGTGAAGGGCTCGTCAAAGTCAAAGTCAAAGTCAAAATGTATTTATTCAATAAAATCACAAGGATCACTTTGAAACGTCTTAAAGCTAGGTGACTCTAGGTGCCAGTTCCACGCAACCAAAGCCTAGAAGAACAGGCAACAAACTTACGGCTTGGTTCCTACCCTTCTTTTGTATGATCCTTTTACAATGTAATGGTATAATAAGTCGTCCGGGGAAGTACTACCACCATGCCACAATGCTTTGTTATAGGTAATAGTAACCACTTAACATAAGGTGGACTATTTGCTTGTGCCATCAGGAACTAGCATACGCTAAAACTCCAGCTCACAGAGTAGAGCCACTGAGCTGTGAGGCTCGCTGATGCTGAGGGCTGAGTTCGCGGAAATGCCAACACAGCAATGCGCTGGCAATTTTTGCTTTAAAAAAAACTTTTATATTGCGTACAGCCAAAGATTACAATTCGTTACCTGCATCCATTTTTCCTGAATACCTTTAATTTTTTGTTCTAGGTAAGCTTGCTACACCTTCGACTGCATTATTACTCAACATTCGGTGAGATTGCGATCGAACTTTATACCTGTGAGTTATAAAAAAAAACTGTGTCACTCTTGATATCGTTGTCGTCGACACGGTTGATATCACTTCAGATCTCTTAGTACCAAGAACCAATTCAAGATTCTTCAAAGTGTACTCGAAGTGTACGATAGCAGCCGTCAGAGTTACGTTCAAATTTTACATATTGTGGTGATTACCCACATTTGACACTTTATTCTATGAACAGCCCAATAAACGTACGTCTTATCACTATCTGCAACCCACTTACAAACGCCCCCAAATCGTAAGGAATTTCAATATCACATTCCAAAACACAATTCTACTACCGACTACACTAATGACATCTCATAAAACGCTATTATAATGAATATTTAAGGCCAATACACAATCGGACTCCGCGCCATGAATTCTTATTCTTGCGAGTCGTACACTTTAATTTGCAAGTTCCCACGTACTCGCATGGGCCGCCGCTGTCACAGCTCAGATATCATTGAGAAGGTACAGACATTATTTGGCTAGTACAGACTAACTCAATTAGCCTTTTTTTCCACACTCGTGATCAAAATTCTTGATCGTCGTTGACTGTGCTAATAAACACACGTACGTTTGTGAATATTTGCGGCTTATAAATACATGATACATACACACATTAAACAAGAAAAAAATAAAGTGAATAATATATTGACTGAGTATTTTTGATAAACAACTTGCTCATTAAACAAGAAGGTACATGGCTTACCTGAGGTGGTAACAATTACCTAATAACAATTAATTGCCTTGCAGATCACGTCCGTTAAAAACGTGCCCTACGATTATACTTTATTATTAACTTTGAATATTCATGCGCCTGTAAAAACAGGTTTTAGCTGATCCTTATTTTTTATGAACCCGAAGGTTATGAATAAATGATTATGATAAATATCATCCAGTTACTGAGCATAGTAAGTAAACAACTGTTGTGGTTATCTCTTACCTTTTTTTTAAAACGTCTAGCTGATGGAACAAGCAGGTGGCCCACCTGATGTTAAGTGTTAACCATTAACGTTCGTAAGTCACGCACGGAGCCCTACGATGCACTGCCCTATGTCCATCAACTTGAGGCATACAGATGTAAAGCCTCATGTGCCTGTAATTCAAAATCAAAGTCAAAAGATACTCATTCAATAAAATCACAAGGATCACTTTGAAACGTCTTAAAGCTGACTCTAGGTGCCAGTTCCACGCGACAAAAGCCTATAAGAACAGGCAACAAACTTACGGCTTGGTTCCTACAGTTCTTTTGTATGATTAATTAAACCGGCACCCACACTTTTCAAACACAGGGTTGCTGCTTGGCGCAGAAAACGGCGTGGTGGTAGTAAAGGCCCCGGACGAGCCCTTCACAAAGAGATCTACTACTAATTTACTTACTACTAATTTCGATTTTTTGACTATTCATGCAGCTCGTCAGGCGGAGTCCAAACGTGAGCTGATCACATACTGAAGTTACCCCCACTGTGTCACGAAGCAGCTCTGCGCCACAACTAATCCGACTTTATGAAATAGTTCCGTGAATACCAAACGAAATTGTATTATGAGCTGTGGACGTGCGGGACGTTCAACTGAGGCTCCGATCTGGACATAGCGGTGACCATCAAGTCTTGCTAGTACGTGTTTTTTAAAGTCAAGCGTCGTGGCTACTTTTATTTTAAATATCAGAAAACTCCACCTAGCACCTATTTTTTTCATGCCTGTAGTCCCGACTTCAGAATTACACTGCGTTCTACTTACAAACAGTTTTTTTTTATTTCGATCCCCCAATGGCTTACACAAAAGCTTGATTCGACTGTAACAATTTAACCCCTTTTTAAGAGTTGCTTGAAACTTTAATTCACTTACTTAATGATGAATCGGGTCGGTCGAGTTTCATTCAACAATTAATAGCACCCATATGATTTCCGGAATTTAAAGATTCGTTGATAAATTTTCGATAAGGATATGTTATATTTTATATACTGTAGTGGTGTTTAGGAACGTTTTAGAGTGGGTGACCTTTAATACTGCTCGCTGGGCTCGTTCAGCGAATCGTGAATACAGCACGTGAGTACTGACTGGCAGATGCCTGTTATACCAGTCTTATGGTTTGACTGTCAGCACGATCTTAAAATTTAAAATAAATGTAGCCGCTTTTGTAACCTACCATACATTTCTGTTAATGGGTTTTCCAAGAAAGGTTATCAATTAGCACACGAAGATACTTAATATGGTGAAACTTTTCATCAAAATGTTAATCAAATTGTGTTTATAATTAAATTTAAATTCATGTTAGATCAAATTATTATCATAATAAATTCGCCAGTACGAGCCGAGAGATAGGCACTTGAGGGATTTGAGATGGTAGTAAAAATTTGCTGAAAGCTAAGTAAGGCCTTTACGTCCAGCAGAGGTAAGTTGATGATGATGATGACTGTTCCAAGCGCACGCCATCTTTTCTAACATCCACTTATGCACATCTAAAGAGTAAAAGTACACGTTGCTCACGTTGCTCGTTGGTTCAAAAAGTCGCTGACGCGAGTTGAAATACATACACAGTTTAGAATGGGAGATTGCTGCTTTCATAGCCAGTCGGCTGCGAAGAGTTGCCGCAGCACCGTCACCGACCTCTGCGAACTGCAAATTAATATTAATTATGTTAAATTAAAAAAAAGCCAGCGGGCTTATCACCTTGCAGAAAATACTATCTCAATTGCAAGCATCTCGCTGCTTATCAAAAGATCGCCGGTCAAGAACTACTCCTAATGGGAAACAGAAAATCTTTTATAGCTCTGTCTACTAGGAATAGGGATTCGTAACTTTCAAATGTTTTATATTATTATGTTTATTTATTTATTTCTTTTTACAATGCCCTAAGAGTAAAACTAAATCGAAATCTAAAAACAATTTTATACATAATATTTTAGTTAAACCCACCTAATAACTAACTTATCTAATAAGAGACATCAAAGCCTGAAAATCTGAAAAATCTGACAAAATCTGAAATAAAATTATATTATTATTAAAGCGCTTTCTGTGAATTTCTTTGGCTCTGGCTTTTAAGTACGGGATTCGGATCTGAATTTTAAGATCGAAATCCAGATAAAAGCTTGGCGTCCTACCCTCAACCGCAAGGTCGCCAGAGTCGCCACCTGCCTTGGCGCGTTCCTGAGACCTCCATCCGACCTGCCCGGAAGTCACAGTGGTGAAATGTTATGTTATATTATAATGTGTGTTAGTTAATTCTACATATCTTAACTATTCTCTTATCTACCTAATATCATACCATGTTTATAAATTATATTCAAAAACGTACAAATCATACCTACTACTATAACGATGGCTTCCTTCGATAATCGTAGTCGTAAACGGCTGCAGTTATCGTGGAAAGTTAAACTGGTGTATAGTTTTATTTATAATTATATAAATTTGTATTTGTAACTGTAGCTCATAAATTGCAAGACTACCTTGAACCACAGAAAAGAGGGGACTTTTCTAATACAGGTCTTAGAACTTAAAAGAAGAGATCCCAACCCATTATTTTGTTAAAACTTGTATTTTATGAATAAAATATTTTGATTTTTTTGATTTTTGATTTGACCTAGGCCACCGTAGCTCACACAACGAGACGTCCATCTGAATTTCAGGGAAGTACCTTACTCCAACTCTCTCGAAAGCAACAGTAAAATCAGTGACCGGGGGGTAAAATCATTGAAGAACCGTTTCAATAAATCCGTTTATGACAGTTAGTATTTTTTTTTCTAAAACCATCTAGTAGTTGTATCACTGGCTGGCGGGGAATATGAAATTTAATAGAAAATATTGAGGAGTTTATGAAAAATATGTAACCCGTTATTTAGTATTTTTTTTTATAGGAAAGGTAACATTTCAATTACTAAATTTGCATACAACTTCTTATGGAAAATAGAACATAAACCACTTAAAATCATGATAAATATGATGTTGTACTTAACAAAAAAAGTACAATGTTAAATATAAGCTGTTTTCGCCCAGCGCAATAACTTCCAGACACCTATCGTGCACTTAGATGATTAAACAGAGTGTGGAAAGAGAATTATTTGTAAAGTTTAAAAAAATTTGCAGCGCGTCCAAACATTTCGTCCCGCCGCGGGAATAGAACGAAGTAGGAAGCTCTAGCTTTGCAGCCTGTTAGCACTGTTTCTAATTGAATATAGGAATATACTATAGAATAGTGTAATATAATATAGAATAATTAATTCTATTATATATTTATAATTCTAGTTTAATTATTGTTTAAAACCAAATTATTCTCGGCCAGATTTATCAATTAATTAAGCGATGCGTAAAGCATTATCAGAAGCCGACCTCCTTTGTGGTTTGGGCGTGAAAATAATAATTTAATTACGTTGATAATTTTAATAATAGACCGTGGAGATAACAAAATGATGGCGACTTGTTCAATGGATTCATATAAATCGTGACAGTGGACTGTCCATAGAGCTTTTACCACCTATTTTCGAGTTTATACGTTTGGTTGCAGAGCAAGTTTAATTTATGATAAAAAAAATAACAACTAGCTGATTGAACAAGGAGATGGCCCATTTGATGTTAAGTTGTAACCATCACCTATAACAAAGCATTTCATCGCAACTCACGCGCGATATAAACGTGCCCTTCGATGCACTGCCTGCGTCCATCAAATTGAGGCATACCTCAAGCCTCCATGTGCTTAATGTCACCGACAACCTCCCTTCACCCTTCAAAGCAATGGATAAAGAAGTCTGTTTGAGCTGTCAGTTTGCGCACTAAACGGTTTCAACGTTTGGAGAAATGTGCGCAATTTTGACTCTAATAAAGACAGTGGCAAGGTATCGTTGAGGGTGGCACACCTAATTCTTCTTATAGTGTCACTAATTCTTTCGAAACAGTGTGGTGAAAGGATTATAAGTATGCATCAGAGCACCTTTCAAAACAGCTTATAACGACCGCGACAACCTTTCCAAGGGCGCTGAGATTAAGAAAAAGAAGATTACAGGTCTTGACTTTACCATTTACCCTATTTATTAATTTTACAAATTATTTATATTCATACTCATCCTTTTATTAATTCTATTGAGGCACAAACTCTAGTGTACTTTAAATAAATAAAGGCAATGTTTAGCTTATTTAAAAAAGTTACCTAAATTCATACGAATACGAATATCCATTGAGGTAGTTACCAATTTTAAAATAGGTAGTAATTATCAATATTAATTACGTTTTCAAATCGAGAACCAATGGTATGTAACAATTCCCATAGCTAATAAGCGGATGATTCATATTCATTAGTTGTAAGTCCGGCTCTGACTGCACTGCCTCGAGTAATCTAGTTAGCTTTATCTACTAGATCTTGAGAATCTTGCAAATAAATCGTGCAAATAAAACATATTTTTTCAGAGCATGGAACTGTCTTTCGACTAACTCATTGTGCCTGGTTCTTTTCTTTAAATAAACATGTACCTACTATTATTAGTTTACGTGGTAATTGATTTATAATGTTGAGAAAGTTTTTAAAGATGATAACAAAAGTATTAAAAAATGAAATAACAACGAGAATTTGAGAAACAAGCAAGAGCAGAGATAAATTAAACTATATTTCACTTCTCGGATTTGTGAATCACTCGAATGGACTTTCTATGTAAAATGAGCTTTATTCTGTTGTTCTTAAATGCTTTTATGGCTGACATTCGTTTAGTATGCGGACAATCATTTGTTTAAGTAAATCATTTGCCTTCATAGTAAGTATTATTGACATCTCCGGTATACCTGACTCGAGTAGATACAATTTTGGAAATACGAATAGTATTGTGCTTTTAATTTTTTTTACAAGACTTGGCTACGCCACTCGCTGTTTTACTTTCTGAAATTTAGTAAAGTAAAGTAAAGTCTTACTAGACTTTACTAACTAGTCTGAAACTAGTATTATCTGATCTGTGATGAAATTTAAATACGTATTGTCTTGAAGCTTTTGACAGAGCACGTTTGTGTGATGAAATTACAGGCACATGAGGCTTAACATCACTGAGATTAACCTAGCTTGAAGACGTTTCAGGTGATCCTTGTAATACAATAGAATAAATACCATTTGACTTTGTATAACATCTGTATGCCTCAAGTTGATGGATGTAGGCAGTTCATCGTAGGGCACATTCTATCGAGCGTGACTTGCGAGGTAATGCTTTTTAGGAAATAGTTACCGCTTAACATCAGGTGGGCCATCAGCAAGTAGTATAAAAAAATATCTAGTCAAATATTATAAGATTTTTTATTAACAGATGTATGTAATTTTTTTGAACTTGAATCGAGGCCAAAAACTAATGTTTATTTGATGGAGTGTCTTTGTCCTATTGATACATTTTATTGATCAAGTGAGCGAAGCGAACGAAGATCTAGTTTCAACTTGGGCGATTTGGCATTTTATGTATGTATGTATGTATGTATGTATGTATGTATGTATGTATGTTTGTCTGGCGATAACTTTAGAACCGTTGATCCGATCTGCATGAAATTTGGTATGTCGATAGCTTGTACTTGAGAAATTTACTGGTAAGTATATGAGTAAAATCGGATGAAGGGGTTTTGAGATATGGGGTTTTTTAAGGGGGCAAAAATAAAATAAGTTACATAAAAAAAACAAGTTAAATGTCATATGAAAGGGCTTTGTTTGGACATCCCAAAACAATTTTTACTTTTTTTTTGTGACGCTCGTTTATTAAGATATAAAAATAAAAGCTAAATTAAGATAACCAGCGATCCAAGAGCTCCCATCTCTAAGAGTTTCGTTGGCATCAAGGTTTTTCTACCGGTCGGCCAGTTACTTTGCTTTTTCTTATTTTTTTTTCTTGAAATAAATTAAGGAGATACTCAGTTCTCATAAAATGGTGACGACGACCAGGTCTGATGATGGAGCCAAGGGCTGTTCAACGGAACTCTTCAATAAATAGGCCAATAGAGTTGAAACTTGGTAACCATACCAAGTTAGTAGGCGGTAGTCAGAAAAAAGTCCAAAGATAATGTTTGGACTTGCCTCTGACTACTACGTACTCAAAGTTTTGATGCGTTCGGCGGGTCGCATCACGAGATCTCAGTTCGGGGCGAACTACTAGTTTACCTGTGTGTTTGTCGTCTGTGTACAGGTAAACAATCTTCTGTACAAGACCGACCGGCTTCCGACTCTTCCGAGTAACTTCTGAATATTCCGTGAATCTACTTTGGGGAGTTTGAGTCAATAATACGACTCCGCGCTACTTTAAAAGGCTTTAGAAGATAATGTTAAACTTTTGTACACTTTGTTTCAGACTTACCGACAGCTTTTCTGTCAATACTGTGTTGGAAATATGAGCAAAGCTCTGAGTTATGTTACCTACTTTATTTTCACTCGTAGCATAGTGCTTGGAGGTTCACTGGGGAATAATGGTTCTCGAATGTGGCTCTAATCGGAAGATGAACTCTAGGCTTGGTCGCGTGCACAGAGTACTTTGTTATGTCGCGTGGAACTGGCATCTAGATTCATCGACTGACTGAATAAATAATTTTTGACTTTGACTTTGACACCTATATTGGCCAGATGACATTGATGACATTGTGAGAAATTAGTGAATGGAAAAGGCTTAAATGTTTTTCTGGAAATGTATGGCAGAGGCTATTGAGCTTCTTTGTGCTACTTATAATGTTAGCTTCTGAAAAGTCACCATTTTGTATAATTTAATAGTAAGTTTTCAAAGCAGTTTATAATTATTTGAGGCACTGACGACGTAAAAATTCTAATGAGAAACTTAATAAGCCTGATTTTCCTGAGGCTCGAAGAACTTAATTGCCATTTCTAGCTATACCTACTATACACGCCTGTATATATAATTGCTAAGTATACCTAAGTATAATAAAAGTATGCATATATACCTCTATATATATCCACAATAAAAGGAAATATACTTACCTACTACTTGCGGATGGAACTACCTGCTACATCTGGTGATGGTCCACCTGATGTGAAGTGGTAGCCATCGCCTATAACAAAGCGTTATCTCGTCTCATTCATTCATTCATTCATTCACAGCAACGCTGCTTGGCAGAACCTACCAATAAATGCAAAACCACAAGCCAAGTGTACAAAACTGTGTATTATTCGTAACTCGCGTGTATTCGTAAAGTTATCCGTGGCATTTCGTACAAACATCTGAAGTTGCTGTCACTCTTCGTACCTCATAGGTACATGTTTTGGCAGTGAAAATGCCGACGTGAATGAGGTTAAACTCGTGATTGACGTGAGCTCGGATTCACTCGGTGAAGCTCACTTTGATTTTATTGTTTTCAGAACAGCATTGCAGCTCGGAAGCGGCGGACTCTCGTTCTCTTGGACTTCTCCTTCAAATGGTTTTGAATTTAAATTAAGGCTCTCTTGGATGGTTGATTCATAAAACATTGTTTGGAAACTTTGACATCGGAAACTCGTCAACTCCCTATTAGGTATAGTGATGTCTGCTAATAAATGCACACCTGTCGATAGATTTATTTGTATTATAGAACGTTTTTAACATATCTGAACAACCGCTTAATATTTCCGTCATTACTTTTGACAAGAATAAAAAATGAGAAATTCTTTAGAAGAAGCAAGGTCACTGACACAGCTCGCAGAGTAAGCTTGAAGTGGCCATGTGCAGTGTGCAGATTGTATAGATCATACCGCTTTGTAAAAGGCTCAAACTGCTTCGACTTTGAAAAGGTATTTTATGAGCTCTGATTCGTATATTGACGTAACTTTTTCTAGTTATCACTTTCTAGCGGTATCTTTCTATAATAATAATAATAATTTATTCAGAAACTTATACAGTACACATACATGACAATACATAGAAGTAAGATGTTATAGGTATAATTAGTTTTAACTTTCGTGTCACATGTGGACCGATTTGGTGCGCATTAACCTCCACCCTAGGAAAAATCTATTTTGTGTGTGGTTAGTTCTGTCCTGTAGGTAGGTATATGTTTTTTAATATACATAGTATATTTTTTTTAAGTATGAAGTTTTAGTTTGTTTTATTTTTGAAAATAAGCTTATAAATATAGTTTTTTTTGTATTTGTAGTTAGTTGTTATCTGTGGTATGTTTAAAGCAGTATACATATTTATGGACCATGATTATGATGTTTATAGTATAATTATAGAGTTAGCGTGTGCTTTGTATGTGCATGGTTTCTCTTGATGACACTGGTCTCGTAAGAGCGTTGTTGCCTTCTCGATCGCGACCTCGTTACGAGCTACAAATCACAGCAAGCTAAATCCACATAACTAAATCCTTGTCTATTATTTCCTTGTCCTCGCTTTTTTTCAAGCTAGTTTAATCTTATAGGCGACTAGTGGCTTCCCGCGGCTTCGCACGCGTTGAAGTGGTGAGCCGTGATTGAGCCACAAACATCCAAACATCGTTACTTTCGCATTGATTTATATATTATTAGGGTAGGATATTAAATACCTACGTAGGTATAAGAGATACCTATAGGCGTACATTACCTATATTAGGTAGGTAGGTAGATATAGGTACTGAGTTTAGCACAAACATGACAAATACAACAAAGACAACCTTACACGGAAAGTATGTACTTATTTGTTCCTAGTTTCTACCCCAAAAACAAACGAAACGAAACAGCTTCACGATTTTGATCCCCAGGCACGGTAGATACCCTCAGATCTCTTCGTGCCAACTCAAGATTCTCGTTTTTAGAATGTCCCTTACAAACATTGACGCCTCGTTGTATCCTTTTTACTTGAGCGCAACGAAGGAGGGTAACGTTTTAGGAGTTGTTTTCGAAAATCAAACTGTCTTTTTGTTATTTATCCACAGATTAACATATTTTCTTTTAGTTTGAAGTTAATTGAAGTTAAGCCCTTTAGTTTTAAAATATTGAAAACGTGATTTTAAATTATTTATTGTGGTGTATATTTACTTCATGTTTGAAATCAATCGCACTATGCGTAAAAAATCTCCCATACTAACTTTTACAGTCATTTGCACCTTTTGCAGGGGTAATTATCAAAAGTTAAAAGCGTCATTCTTAATTATTTGTTTCTTAGTATATTTACCTCAAGTTTTAAGTCAATCGCACTACGCGTTAAAAAACTCCCATGCAAACTTCGACATCCCTTAACACACTTATTAAGGGTCGTTTTAAAAAACTAAAAATGCCTTTCCTATTTTTTAGCCTTGGAGTACATCTACTTCAAGTTTCAAGTTTGTAGGTTAAAGGAATACAATTTGTCATACCAACGTTTTCAACCCTTTTTACACCTTTAGGGGTTGAATTTCCAAAAATCCCTTCTTAGTACACCTCTACTCCATAAGACCTATGTACTCTTCAAATTTCAAGTCTCTAGGACCAGCGGTCAAAAAACTCCTATACAAACTTTTACATCCCTTTGCACACTTATTAAGGGTAGTTTTAAAAAACTAAAAATGCATTTCTTTTTTATTTGCTTTAAAGTATATGTACTCCAAGTTTCAAGTTTGTAGGTTCAAGGAATACTATTTTTCATACAAACGTTTTCATCCCTTTTTACACCCTTAGGGGTTGAATTTACAAAAATATTTTCTTAGTACACCTCTACGCCATAAGACCTATGTACTCTTCAAATTTCAAGTCTCTAGGACCAGCGGTCAAAAAACTCCCATACAAGCTTTTACATCCCTTTGCACACTTATTAAGGGTAGTTTTAAAAAACTAAAAATGCATTTCTTTTTTATTTGCTTTAAAGTATATGTACTCCAAGTTTCAAGTTTGTAGGTTCAAGGAATACTATTTTTCATACAAACGTTTTCATCCCTTTTTACACCCTTAGGGGTTGAATTTCCAAAAATCTTTTCTTAGTACACCTCTACGCCATAAGACCTATGTACTCTTCAAATTTCAAGTCTCTAGGACCAGCGGTCAAAAAACTCCCATACAAACTTTTACATCCCTTTGCACACTTGTTAAGGGTAGCTTTAAAAAACTAAAAATGTTTTTCTTTTTTATTTGCCTTGAAGTATAAGTACTCCAAGTTTCAAGTTTGTAGGTTCAAGGAATACTATTTTTCATACAATCGTTTTCATCCCTTTTTACACCCTTAGGGGTTGAATTTCCAAAAATCTCTTCTTAGTACACCTCTACGCCATAAGACCTATGTACTCTTCAAATTTCAAGTCTCTAGGACCAGCGGTCAAAAAACTCCCATACAAACTTTTACATCCCTTTGCACACTTATTAAGGGTAGTTTTAAAAAAATAAAAATGCATTTCTTTTTTATTTGCCTTGAAGTATATGTACTCCAAGTTTCAAGTTTGTAGGTTCAAGGAATACTATTTTTCATACAAACGTTTTCATCCCTTTTTACACCCTTAGGGGTTGAATTTCCAAAAATCCCTTCTTAGTACACCTCTACGCCATAAGACCTATGTACTCCTCAAATTTCAAGTCTCTAGGACCAGCGGTTTAGGCTGTGCGTTGTCTATATGTCAGTCAGTCAGTCAGTCAGTCAGTCAGTCAGGACTTTGATTCTTATAGTATTAGAGATCATGATGTAGAAGATATCTAATTTAATAGCTTATTTGTTGAACTTATCCTTTTTACAGAGAAAATGCCACAGAAATCCATCAACCTCTGGTTAACTACCTATAATTCTCTCCACTCTCTTCTATAGCCCCATTTTAAGACAACCAGTAACCAGCAAACCAGTCTTTGAGTAAAAATTTCAATTACAATTCTACCTTAAGTAATGTCCTATAAAAATGTATTAGTTTTTTTTATACTAATTGTTGATAGAACACGCAGATGGCCCACCTGATGTTAAGTGGTTACCTATAACAAAACATTGCCTGGCAACAGGTCATGCACGATATGAACGTGCACGATGCATTGCCCTGCGTTCATCGAATTGAGGCATACAGATGTTAAGCCTCAGGTGCCTGTAATTTTACCTGTATTTATATCTGTAATTTTGCCTTCAGATTATCTGACTTAATTTCATCTGCAATAATGTTACATGATAGATAACATGAGATTGAATGATCCCATCACACAAGTCATCGACACCGATTCTATTCATACCCGTACCAACTCGTACCTGCGTATTGTAGGCGCCTTGGAATCCGTTAGACGCCCTTCACGGCGTTATGAATAAATTATTATCAACATTCCTTATTCCTTCTCCGTTCATGAGTTTTTTAATCTAAAATATTGTATTTTGCTTTAAGGTGAAATATTTTGTTTCCGCATGATTTTAGGCAACAATATTAAAACCACAATATCGTTGGTATAAATCATTAAAGGAAAGTTCAGCTTAAATTAAGGGAGGCAAAACGAAATATTGACTTTCTTCATTTAAGTTTTGAATTTATCCATTGACAAGTTTGACATTACTAATATTATTTCACTCCGATTTTATAACAAACAATATAGTTGGTAGTATAATATATTTGTTAGTTTTTTTTTGGAAAGCATAATTTCGATCAGGTAGACAATTACCTAGAGCATAAAATGTTCTTGGACTTGTTTGATATTTGCCGTAGACTACCCGTAGTGTAGACTGTTAGTTCCGTTGGTAATATGGGGAAATGCTCTCAGTGTAGTCTGCAAGTTTGTGTTTGTTCAGGACCATAGTAGCTCACTAATTAGTTCTTGCCCACGGGGAGTCTAGGACTATAAATTTGCTTGGAATATTATCTGGATAAAATTCCAAAAAAAATAACTATTTGGTCAACGATGGACCAATAAAATTGTACAGATACGTGACAGTCAACAAGCCTATCGTTCGTCGTTTTCGAGCTTATTATCGTTTTTACTAAAAGATTATCAGCAATCTGAGAAAGGCTTTAGCTGGGTAGTTCCAGCTAAAACCTTATTAGGTTGCTGATGTGAAGAAAATTCGAGGAGGTACTTAATGTATCTGTCTTGTAGCTGCAAGGCTGGGCCATTCCATGCCTTCCAGACTAGTTCTGAGAAAACCGCATTATTATGATCCCATTTTTTCAAAGTTTAAGTTGATATTGCCCAGAAAAAAAAAATTTTTTACGTCAGTATGACGAAGAGATTATAATTATATGACTTACACTCTAGATATAATAGAATCACAACGTTACCTCTTCTTTCTTTAGTTACTCTTCAGTTTGTTCCGTTTTGTAAGCGCTACGCAAGGCATGGAAACAAGATCGAAACGCAACTAAAAATTGTTGGTCAGCATGTACCCCACAGAATAACCTGGCCTTATTTTGAAAGTATTATGTTTATCGTTTAAATAACATAATCCTAAAATATTGAATACAACCTTTTTTGCCATAATTATACCTAAAACTGTGTCGGGAATCCTCGCGTTAATTTATTTCATAGAAAGTACCTTAATTACCGTAAGCAAGTTGCAAAGAAGCTGCAGGTAGGTAGCTAATCTCGTTGATAAACTGGTACACGCTGATTTACTCCCGACTAGAGCCGTTGCCTGGAATTACCCTTTAGTTCTTGTTCACTGCGAATCGGCGGCCGCCATAGCGGTGTCCGTAATATAACGAAATCACGAAAATAAATAAATGATATTATTTCCTTTTGCTTGACATGCCCATAGGTACAACGCTTGCATATTTGCTCTTCATTTTCTCAGTAACTAGCGCCACTTTCAAACTCTCTCTAATAAACTTATTCCATATCTTATCTATTCTTGTCACTCCACACATCCATCTCAACATCCGCATATCCATCCATATCCATAAGTACTACCACCACGCCTTTTTCTGCCGCCAAGCAGCAACGCTGTGTTTGAAGAGAGTGGTTAGTGGTTAAATTACGGCCACATGAGACTTTAACATCTGTATGCCTAAGTTGATGGACGCGTGATCGTGTGTGACTCACGAGGCAATGCTTTGTTATGGGTGTTATGGGTGATGGTTACAACTTAGCATCAGGTGGGCCATCAGCTTGTTCCGTTAGCAAGTTACATAAAAAAAGTATGTAATTTAAAATGTAACTCGCCAGCCCCGGCCTTTAAATGAGAGTCGCAGTTTCGTAAGAGGTTGGCGCTTAAGCCCCTGAGTAATGGCTGATTTGCGCTGAATCCACGGAATTTGGAACCTCTGCTGTGATTTGGGACCCGTTAGTGCTACCTGTTTGTTATAAACACTTTGAAGTACTTTGATGTACTCATACAGAAGCGATGAGGGCTTCATATAGATAGATAAATAGCTTACTATACAGAATTCACCATACACCATACAAAAACATAATATAGGATTTTGAGGCAAAAGAATGGGTGGGACTTATCGAAGTTTTTTTTATTAAATAAAAAAATAAATATTGGGGACATTTCACACAGCACTATCCAGGCCCAAAGTGGGAATCAAAATAGATGGAAACTATCTAACACATGCACTTGAGATTTGCAGACGACGTAGTACTTATTTCTGAAATAAGTACTACGTCGTCTACCAGCGGAACTCCAATACATGGTTGAGATTTTGAATCTACAAAGCAAAAAAGCAGGACTAGTACTAAACCAAAACAAAACAAAGGTGATGACGAATAAATGTAAAATACCAATCACAGTACATTCAACTGCTCTAGAATATGTAGACGAATACATATACCTCGGCCATCTTATTGCATTCGACAGAGAAATAACCAGATGAATAAAATCTACATGGAACAAATACTGGGCCACGAAAGAAATATTCAAAAGAAACCTACCCATTAAACTGAAAAGCAAAGCCATGGATATCTGTTTAACACCCTGCCTTACCTATGCCTGCCAAACATGGCCAACAACACGTTTTTTAGGTATTAAGATCAGAGACAGAGCCAAAAACACGGTAATTAGGAGGAAAACAAACCAAAGGCATAGTGAAATGAATAATGAGCTTAAAGTGGAAATGGGCAGGGCACATGCAGCGAATGGCACCAACTGGATACCCCGAAATATAAAAAGAAAAAAGGAAGACCACCAAAAGATGGAACCATGAAATTATAAAGGTGGCGGGGAAAATATGAGCAAGACGAGCAAAAGATAGGGACGATTGGCGATCCTTGGAGGAGGTTTATACCGCCGAAGGTGATCCATACACAAATATATAAAAGTAGTAACTAGTAGGTATTTAGATAATTTAGTATTAAGATTTATTTTTATTTTATTTTATTTTGTGTGGAAATATAGCTATTTTTTTTATTTTATTACTATCTAGCCCCAAACTAAGCAGAGCTCGTAAATATGTGAACTATATAGCTGATTATAATACTGATAGAGCACTGGTCTAGTGGTAGCGGTTTGTTCTCGATGGGCTTCGAACACCCGGCCGACAGCGCAGAAAGCAGAGTTACTACCAACTGAGCTGTACGGGCTGTGGCCACGTGACACGACAACATTGTCTGTTTAATTGAATGAATGGCTATCATGTTTTTGATGTTTGTTTTCTGGTTTTTGACGCGATGATTTTACATAATGAACACAAAAAACGTGTACTATGTTCCCACTGTACTCGCACTTTCTGAAAACCACACTGAATTTGTTGGCCAACACCTATGAAATGCGTTCCTCTGACAAGTATTAACATTCAGAAAGTTTGAACAAGGTTAAGACACTCCAAATACATTAACGTATGCGCATAAATCAAAGCCTGCTCCAGTTTCAGGTCTGAAAGTTTCTTATGAACTTTCGGGTGAAAATACTCTGTGGGCTCTAGAAACACACGTGAAATAAAAAAACTGAATATTTTTGATTGAACTTAAAGCAAATCAGTCGCAACTTGAACTACTAACCAATCGAATAGTTCATTATTATCATCATTAGCCTGAAACAGTCCACTGAATAAAGATAATAAAATGTACAAAAGATGCGAGCCCATGCTTGCCTTGTACGTTTTCAGGAAGATAAAAGGTTGGGCCTTCGCCATCGAATTCCCGAGATCCTTGGTTGGAGAGACCTCCTACACCTTCCGGTTACAATACAATACAATACAAAATCATTTATTTATGCAACACGTGAATACAGTTGGCCGTCACTCAGCATTAATGCTATAGCA
This sequence comes from Chloroclysta siterata, assembly GCA_932294275.1. Classification (NCBI taxonomy): domain Eukaryota; kingdom Metazoa; phylum Arthropoda; class Insecta; order Lepidoptera; family Geometridae; genus Chloroclysta; species Chloroclysta siterata. The sequence continues at coordinate 16,557,885 of OW028588.1, forward strand.
GCATTACGCTACTACGTCGCGTAATGCTGCTATAGCATTAATGCTGAGTGAGGAGACGCGCTGGTCTCCCGTGACACCAGTACGCGACAACGCAGCAACTGCGACACACATGTCTTCGTTACAATTACAGTAAAATAATAATATTCGGTTAGTGATCTTCATTCAAGATCCTTTATTCCTGCTACAGAATAGGCAAGACAGAAGATTATATAGAAACAAGTATAAATACTGTTAAAAAGGCGTCGAGAAAAAAAATGACCACCAACTTAAATACGAGGTACAAACACTATTATAAACAACCACATTTTAACATAACTTACAATATTATTTTTACCAAACTTTTCCTAACTAAATAGTATATTTTTTTATTTTCACATTTATGTATAATTACTTACCTATTAATGATTGATAAATCTATTTTTTTCTTTAGTCATGGCTACAATCGAACCTTTTATATTTATTTTATGCTCAAGGTAAGTAAGAAAGTATGAATATAATTGAGTGATATAATAAAATACGGGTGAGACAAAGTTCTCTCGAGAATACTACCAATGATATTGAAACGAGTTTAATAAAATTTTATTGTTGTCCCGCCCGATGCTGAGCTGCCATAGAATCACGAGAGACTTCGAGTAATTTTATGATAACGGTCTTGTTTAATCTAGAATTGAGACGTTTTATACATTTTACTGCGATTCGTTTCTGCGTTTGTTCAAAAATATTGTTTCGAAACGTTTTATAGAATTGTTTTAATGCACCTACTTTTTTCTAGTTTACTGCCAACTGAAATCCAAATCCCGCTTGTCTTATCGTGTCCCTAGTTCCTTTCAAACAGTGTGGTGAAAGGATAACTGAAATATTGTCATTACTTACGAAGAATTCAAATGAAACCATTTCAACGATCAAATACTATCAAAATACTAATCCCTATTAGAAACAAAGATTAGTGATATAAATCTAAAAACATATTTATAATAAAATTAAGCTGTACGAGGCTCGGACCCTTTCTCAATCAAGATTAACCTTTTTGGATTAAATATCTGTTCTTTCAAGTAAGTTATGGTATATTGTTTGTTATTTAAGACGCTGACAACCATCGCTTGCACATCATTTTTTTTGAAGATATTATTTGTAGTAGAGCTCTTTGTAAAGGGCTCGTCCGAGGAAATACTACCACCACGCCTTTTTCTGCCGCCAAGCAGCGTCGCTGTGTTTCGGTTGGAAGAGTGCTGTTGCCGGTGTAATTACAGGCACATGAGGCTTAACATCTGTATGCCTCATGTTGATGAACGCAGAGCAGTGCATCGTAGGGCACGTTCCTATCGTGCGTGACTTACGAGGCAATGCTTTGTTATAGGTGATGGTTACCAATTAATATCAGGTGGGCCATCTGCTTATTCCATCAGCTAGTTGTATAAAAAAAAAAAGAGACAGTAGGTACAAGGTTGGACAGGGAAAACTACAAACTGTTGATGATATAAATTCACTGAATATCGTTATAAAAAATCGCAATCAACCAACACAAAGCATCACATGAGTTCAGAACAAAATATTATTTTAATACAAACCAATTTTCCTACCTATTTTAAAAATTGTTTTAAAGAAAAATCTTCACGACTTCAAGCCTTAGACAAGGTAGCCCCTCGAATCTCCAGCAAAGGTTATCAAGCAATTACTAAGGTTTCCTTTAAGCACCGCCACGATATGTGTGCTTCGCCACAAGCCTATTTTATAACCGATTCTTTTCTTTATAAGAGGGTTCAAGTTTTTAAGAAAACACTACTTTGTCAAAGTTGTGAGTATTACACAAGTCTAAATAAAATAAACTACAAGTAAGTTTAATAACGTTCTAACAGTTTTATAGCCGCCCCAGGGTTCCATTCCGGCCGTAGACACATTAGACACACAAATGGATTAGCTCTCATAATGAATTTATGAAAGTAGAAAGAGTTTAAAAAATGTTATTAAATCCATCCTTATTTATGTTTAGATCACTTGAATGTCTCCGTCATAGGCAGTAACGAAATAACAATTCTTATAGAAACCTTTTAAACAGTATACCTACGGGCCAGCATATTACCTCGGACCGCCAAAAACCTACGCTCCCTCTCAATATCTACATTGTCTTTAAGGTCGTCAGTAAGGATATGCCCAACGTATTTAAACTCAAAAAATAGAAAGGATGTTTTATTACAATGAATGAAATTACAAATACTTTATTGTACACGAAACTGAACAAAAAAACACTTATCAATATAAAATACAAGTATAAGTACAATGAGCGGTCTTATCGCTGAAAGCGATCTCTTTTGTTGTACTATCTAGCCAAAAACTAAGCAAAGCATGTTCACACGTATACGCATCTGGCTATACAATACACTGCTCGCTTTAATGTCCGTGTAGTAAGCGTCGTTCTTCTTTGGCTTTGTGTAGGTTGATCTGTTTCCGTGTCTACTATGGAAACTGGATAACTGATATAATACTTGTATTTTTTGTGAATACATACTGATAATATAATATAACATCCAGACAGAGAACAAACGTGCATGATAACATAAACGTTTTGTTCTCGATGGGATCGAACCTACGCCTAAAGCGCAGAGCAGGCAAAGCTAATACCACTGAGCTGTGCGGGCTGTGCGTGATATCTGCAAAACGAAAAAGGAATATGTAAATTTGAACTTACACATAAACATTTATATACCACCTAGTGATCATCTGTTTGACTATATAAAATAATTTTAATAAAATCATTGATTTGCTTCTACTAGCACAGCTATCAGAAAAATTGAATTCCTGCCCTCCTATTTTATTTTATAACTAAATGACTAGTCCATAGCTCGATTTTTTATGGAGCCGATAACTGTTATATGACGGCCGTTGATTGACTATATCATTGAATGACGTAAACCGCAACACCATAAATGATAACTACATAAGTTTCTCATTTCGGATTTTCAACCAGGTTTTTCTTTATGCCCATCATGTCTATGCTAAACCTGGCACAAACACTGCCCCCACTGAGAGTCGAAGTCGCATCTCTTGCATTCTACTGCTCCTGTATTGACGGCCGTGATATGACGATTTTCGTCGCCGCCGCCAGCCCCTTTGGCATTTGGGCCTGCGCCAATAACAATGTACTTGCGAATAAGGAAAAACCAAAGAAATTATTAAGCATATAGAAAAAAGAAGCATTGCAAAACATCTGATTTTGTGATGCGCAAATCCTACTCAACTAATATTATTAATGAGAAAGTAGTACGGACAAAACCGGAACTGCTGGACCGATTTGGATGAAACTATAAAATAATACAGATATGGTTTGCTGAATGGATAATTAACGCAAAAGTTACGATTTTATGATATTTGTGGCTCAATCACGCTTTAAACGATTGGAAAAAAAATAAAATAAAAATCGGTATCTGGCATTTATATCGCAAAGTGCAAATTTATTTTCACACTTCACATTTTATAGCATTAAATTCAGATGATTCATTTTGCAGATTTTGATTTTAGGTGAATCTATTCGGTGATTTTAAGACCTAATAATACAAAAACAGGTTACACACCAAAATAAATACATTGTTCAACTGTGAGTCGCAATTCAAGTCATACGAGTGAGCGACAACTTGAATATTTTGTTTTCCTCTTTTTAGTGTGTGATATGAAAACTGTATTCCAATGTTATCTCATCTGTTAGACGAAAATTGCGTAGTTTAGTTTGTTCAACTACACACTTGAACCAAAATTATTCTTGCTTACAACAATAATGTACCTATTTGTAATGTATTCTATAGTTTATCAAAGAGGACTATAGGTACAATTAAGACAAGCATGAAACAACCCCGCAAAACCAAAAGGTAAGCACGTCACATCGCCTCGATAAAGAAGTGCCGCAGAAGGCCGGCCCTAAAAAGGATTTATGTGAACATCTAAAAGGCCATGTATCCAGAATAGTTGTTTACCTTCGAAAAGGTCCGTAGATTGAATATATTTTATGGTTCGCGAATTGTTTCTGTTGCCGGTCAAACATTTGATAGGGGTCCAAAGGTGCGTTTTATGAGCATTTCTGCTAGTTCCTATTACGATAAACATTTCAAGCTTACCATTACTAATATTAATAACTAATTCGAAGAGATACATGACATTGAACAACACAAATTGTATAGGTAGAAGATGTTGGGCTTACCGGAGGCAAATGAAAATCGGTGCTTTAAAAGGTTTCTACTAAGAATTGTTATTTCGTTACTGCCTATGACGGAGACATTCAAGTGATCTAAACATAAATAAGGATGGTTTTAATAACATTTTTAAACCCTTTCTACTTTCATAAATTCATTATGAGAGCTAAACCATTTGTGTGTCTAATGTGTCTACGGCCGGAATGGAACCCTGGGGCGGCTATAAAACTGTTAGAACGTTATTAAACTTACTTGTAGTTTATTTTATTTAGACTTGTGTAATACTCACAACTTTGACAAAGTAGTATTTTCTTAAAAACTTGAACCCTCTTGAACTGAAAAAGAAAAAAGTCGGTTACAAAATAGGCTTGTGGCGAAGCATCGTGACGGTGCTTAAAGGGAACCTTAGTAATTGCTTGATAACCTTTGCTGGAGATTCGAGGGGCTACCGTGGGTAAGGATTGAAGTCCTACGCGTCCAATATAATAATACTTTTAGTATGCTGCTGGGGCTGCCTTGTTTTTGTAGTGCCTCGGAGATGTTTGCGCAGTATGAGACGGATGGCTTTTATGCCATCATCCACAAAAAGACAGCGCCTCTGCTGGGTAGAATTCGAGGTAGCCACAACAATATACTTAAAACAGTTGCGGAAAGATGCACTTCCCCTATGTGGAGGCATTTCGTGCGGAGGGTGATCAACTGATACAACCAATAATTGTATTTTTTTACTTTTTTATATTTTTATTTCACTACTAACAACTAGGCTAATCTAATATTTACTAACACAATGGATTGTATACTTTTTCCGAAATAAAAAACTTTTGATTTGATTTGATTTGATTTGGGGGGCTTGCTATATATAATATTATATATGATATTACTAGTTGCATGCTCGTGACTTCACTCGCGTTATGCTTCTTTCTTACAACCTGGATAGCTCTCTTGTAAATAGCTCGTCTAAAGGACTGCCACCAATTCTTTCTCAATTGTGAAGCAGCATTTATATGGCACTTGAAAGGTGGGACTGAGTATTACAAGCCAGCCCTAAAAGGCAAATGAGGGTTATCATCTGTATGAATCTGTTGATGGAGCTTTCGTGCTTTGTTAGTGATTATAACAAAACCATTTAACATTAGGTATGCCATCAACTTGTAACATTACGAAAGAGCATAAAAAGCGAGTTCAACTAATATTTTCCGCAAACGCCAGGCCGGTAGGTTGTAGGTAAAATTGAATATTTCCATTTGAAATATTCTCGCGCAATTTCAAACAACGGCTCACAACGACGGCTCCATCCAATTCTAAAACGTTTTAAATTGTTTATACACTATACCATACTGTGGGTAGTTCAGCCACCTGCTGGTACAAGTATTGCTGCACAATATAATTATATTGAACTAGCGGCCTGTCCCAGCTTCGCATGGGTGGACATAAATTTTTTCAACGTTTTAGGATAAACTTAGACCGTGGTGGGTTCGAGTCACTTCTAACTCGCGCCTTGCCCGGGCCCGCGCTGGGTGAGAACGCGCCCCGTGACCTTATATTTTTTAAATCTTTTGAATGGAATGTCCGATTTGAAAAATTCAAGAAGTAATGTATAGGTATTGAACCAGTCTTGAATATAAAAAGATTTATTTGGATAAGGATTAATACCAAGGTACAAATAAAGACCCTTTTCTAGCGGCGGCATTTCAATTAAATTTTTATAATAAAAGAACACTTATTGTGACATAACTATAATAGTTAGACATATGCTGTCGCGACATTTTTTGTAGATGATGACGTGTTCTACAAAATTGTAGTACATTATTTTGTTCTATCATCAATAGTTTTCGCAGCGCACGCGATGTAAGGTTTTCTTTTTCCACCTTGGGTTACATTATTAGAGTTTTTGTAAGGATCCCTGATTTTTTTGAAAATATAATTTAGTCTATGTTACTCAGGGATAATGTAGCATTCTAATGGTGAAAGAATTTTTGAAATCAGACCAGTAGTTTTTGAGCCTATCCGTTACATACAAAACAACAAAATAACAAAACAACAAAAATACAAATCTTTTCTCTTTATAATATTAGTGTAGATTAATAGGGATCAGATGTTTATGCTAGTTCTTTCTATTTGTGGCGTGGACAGATATCAGTTGTACCTGGAATACTAAACATCTTGAATTGACTGGTTCTTGGAATTTTATCGAACAAATGATTAATACAATTAAGTACACACACAGTACAGTTGCGTATGGAAAAGAACACATTAGAATACTTATCTGGGCCTTTGTTATCAGCGGGAATCAAACCCACAGCTTTTTCATGAGCAGGTACGCACGTCGGTCGCTGTGCCATTGAACATTATCTTATTATATATTTACCCGTATTTAGTTTGATAATGTTGAGACATGTTGATTATAACTAGAAGGGAACTCCAAAGAAACATGTCCGACAAAGAGGCCTCATAGAGCCGCTCTCATTGTGCGCTGAATTAAATAATTCCCCGAGATATCATTGTTGTGTCCCATCCATACAACAATACAACAAAGAAACGGACAATTTACCGACAAAATTAGGGCAAAATGGACAAAAATTTCGCTAAAATCGGGGTTTGGACTTGGAGATAAATTATATCGGACGCACTTCTGCCTCTGGGCCGTGTCACTTGACCAGAAGAACATAAACTGAGAGGCTATGATGGTCGTTCAATTTATTTAGGTAAGTTGCGAAATTATTTTTTCGTGCATATAACTTAACTTAGGGTTGCTTAGTTTTTTTAAGACTATTCAAAGTTATTTTATTAGTGCATGTATAGTAGTAGAGCTCTTTGTGAATAAGTTCGCCAGAGAAGTGCCTTCAATTTTTCTACCGCCAAATAGAACCATGCAAATAAGCATCTTTACTAACTCATGAACTCAGCACAGTAACGCAGCAGTCAGTGGGCACGTCCTTGCTGGACGTGACTTTCATTTGTCCGCATAAAAAACCATAAAATTTTTGTGACTTACACTTATTTGTTACCTTGAGGATGTTAATTTTCTATCTTGTAGATATAATGGAGAAAACATTACCAACCCAATTTCAGAAAAAACATTAGCCGACATGAAACAGTTAAAAATGTCACATTATTTATAAGGCATTTAAAAGTGACCCTTGTTATTGAACTGAATAGACACCGTTTTGATTTTGATTTCATCATACTTAATCATATTTGCTCGTTAAAATCATAGTCGCAGCTTAAATATTAGGATAAATGTTTCACTATTTATTAACTTATTTACAAATCCAGAATCCGTATGGAACAGGTGCACTGCAGTTAATATTATTGGAGTAAAAACTAAGAGACTATTGAAAGTAATTTTTAATTACAATTTGATTACGTTGAAAACTAACAAAGCCAAATGGTTATTGAAAAAACTACCTAGGTGTAGATATTTGCTTCGCAAGTCACGCACGATAGAAACGTGCCCTACGATGCACTGCCCTGCGTCCATCAACTTGAGGCATACAGATATTAAGATTCAACTGCCTGCAATGCTGCTTGGCGGCAGAAATAGTTTAAGTTTAATTGAATAGGTAGAAAGTCTACCAATATTTATTTATTTGAGGTATTACTGGTGCGTGCTCCGGAGCTACTCCCAGCACCAGCACTCGGCATGAAGCGACATCGTTACAGAGGTTTCGGTCGCGTGAGGAACAGGCCGACTATTCCCTATGGTAATGTAACTTTTACAATTTGAATGCAAATCTTTGTTAATAACAGCCTTCCAAATCATGAACATGAATCTGTGTGTAAAAGCTACTTAGTCAACTATTGGCTATACAATGTTACAATATACCTTGTATTGTAACATTATAAAGCCAATAGTTGACTATTAACTAATATGTTAGCTTTGCGTTTGAAAACATGATAGAAACAGAAACAGTTTCAAGAATTTTAGCCCCAGGCTCGATAGATATCCCCTCGTACTCTCTCTTCTCTCTTAGTATACCGAGTATTCAAGATTAAAAAAACTTGTGATAGATCAAGTCAAATATTTTTTCTAGGGACATAGTAACAAAAAACTTACAAAATAATTATATCTTGGAAATCAAGAATTACCATAATAAATACAATACGATGCCTGATCGCTGAAAGCAACTTCTTCCAGAGGGCTTATTACGAGTTTAGTGCCGATCGTCGATCGTTACGATACACCGAATTTTCTATGAAAATAAATCAACGGCATCTAGCGTATTCTTTGAGAACCTGTTTTTTTTCATAGAAAATTCGGTGTATCATAACGATCGACGATCGGCACTAAACTCGTAATAAGCCCTCAGGCCGCTTGCTGACCTACTTTACATTTGGTCAACAATATTTATTTCAGTTTCTTATTTTATTTTTTTAAAGATATCGTATTAGAAGCGTTGATAATGAAAATATTTCAATATTGAAACCATATCCAACAAATTTTATGTTGGTGGTAGCAAATTAAAATCATAAAATTTAATACGAAATATTTAAATATTTTAGCAAATAGCTTATACCCTTGGGAACTGACACATGAATTAAAATGCCTGTTAATTCAATATTATAATATTTCCCGGCTATCCGGCCGGATCGCACTCGCGGCCCGCTTTATTACACTCACATTAAAAGCTTTATGAGCTGAATATGTTAATATCGATGTTAAACTGAAGAATAGGGGGAAACCTGGCTCCCATGTTTCACGATTTGTGAAAAATTAAGAGTTACATGATTCATTTCTAATTTTACAGCCTGTATTTATTTAATCCCTATATAGATATAGTTACACACGCGTAGACGTGTTTAGTGTCTTATGTATTAAGCAGACTATTTAAGAAAGATCAAACTTAAAAAAATTATAGGAACTAAGCCGTAAGTATTTGGCCTGTTCTTTTGGCCGGTCCATGGTACTGGTTTTTAGATTCGCCCTTTAAAACGTTTTGAACCGATCCTTGTGGAATAAGTCTATTTTTTTATGAATTTAGAAATTAGAATGGAGAAATAAAAATAAACTATTATAATAACTATTATAACTATTATATATAATAATCTTATAAATTTGATTATGTTTACCTTTTTCTGCATGCCTACACCTCACTTAACTTCAATAATATATTATATTACATTGTAAAAGGATCATACAAAAGAACGGTAGGAACCAAGCCGTAAGTTTGTTGCCTGTTCTTCTAGGCTTTGGTCGCGTGGAACTGGCACCTAGAGTCACCTAGCTTTAAGACGTTTCAAAGTGATCCTTGTGATTTTATTGAATAAATACCTATTGACTTTGACTTTGACTTTGAATATTAGTGAATTGGGATACTCATGACATCGTTTATTAATGATTTTTTGAAACACCTTAATTGCTTATTATATTATTAAAATTACATGTAAGACATCGTGAATAAAAAGAAATAAGTCACAAAAGCAGCGAAGCTGAAAAACTAACGTGTGAGCCGCCTCTTTGTTGTCAAAACACATAACAACTTCAACTCTTTATTTGGTTTCCGCAGGCCATGGCGTGCCCAATGTGTACGCACGTGCAAACTACAATCTAAACTCAAAGGTTTTGTAGAGTAATCTAAGCTATTGCTTTTCCTGTTTGGTAGTAGTAGCCTTGCGCACATACATTTTTTTAATAAGAAAAACATAGGTACATGATTGGATTTAAACGTACGACCTCAGGATCGGAAGACACCAGTGAATAGATCACCAGTGCTCTATGTACTTTGGTCAACACTTGGTTCATGATGAGGAGCAAAAGAGAGTCTATACTTAATACTCATTTTGACAGCCTTCATAGCTCAGTTAATAGCTCCGCCTTGTGCGCTGCAGCCTGCAGGGTTCGATCGCCACGCAGTTTAAACATTAACGTAATGAACGCATGTTTTTGCAAAAAAAAATATACAAGTATGATATTAGTTATCTGGTTCCAATAGTATACTAAGCTTTGCTTAGTTTGGGCCTAGATAGTGCTGTGCGGAATGTCTACCAATATTTATACTCAATGTAAGTATTTAATTAATGGAAACATGGATGTATTTCGGGGATTTCTGATTTTTAATGAACATTTTGTTTCGTAATTAATATTCACAATTACCAAACAGAAGCCTTCAAAATCCGATTAAACAGACAGCAAAGCCGAAAATTCGGTATTTATTACACATAATGAATGCCGCAGCGATAGTGCTTTGTTTCGAATAGTTTCGGATCATTCGAAGCGATTCACTCCATAGCATTCGGTGGCATTATGGAAAATTAAACGCTCTGCTTTTTTCAAAATGTAGCCGAAACTTTCCGAGCAGTTTTTTTTTATTCATTTATTACCACTGTATTGCGAGCGATAAAAATGTATTCGCAGTAAAATATGGAAGCGCGTGAGGGCGGATTAAGAACGATTGGGAAGACACAAAAAAAAATTTTGGAAATAGCCTGTATTTTTAAAGGGAAACTGTCGATTCATTTAATGGATACAGTTTTTATGTTTTTTTCAATGATATAAGTGATCCTTGTAATTGCACCTACTGAATAAATACCGTTTTGATTTTGAGAAGATTATCTGAAAACTTAATAAGACGACACTTTGCACATAATTTCGTAGAGCTGTTTATAGTTACTTATGTTATAAATTTAAGGTTCTTTATTTTGTATATTAATGAATAATTTTCAAGCTGAAATACCATCAATTTTTTTTGTTTTGATTTTGTTATCTTCATTTTTTACTGTTCAGTAATAATGTACAATTCAATAATTTGGAATATCGATCCTGAAGTTTCATTTTAAAAGATGATTAATTAATCTTAAGAGAGTTCTCCTCCAGAGAGGAGAGTTCTCAAGAGACAAGTGTTATCGGGAGAACAATCAGAAATAACACGCATCTCCCCACTATTTATTTTAAATCTGTGTGTTTTTTTGTTTATCTATCTATCTAATCTAAACTACTGATGTTATTAAGCAATGAAACGATTCAATAGTTATTTTGTTAGTAGATTACAGCCTATTTTATTGTTTGCATATTTTTGTATAATGTCAACTACATTATAAAAAATATGTCAAAGAAAATACAATGAACTATGTAAGTACTTACCTATGTTTTATTAATAACTTACGGCTAATCCAACCTTACGCCGACCCTGCGTCTCATAAAGTTATAAATCTGCTAGAAGCGGCCGAGTTACAACCCGTAAAACGGTTTACGTGACAATAAAGTGCGGGTGAGCCCCGAGCCGACACGCCACTCACTGTCCGCCTGCCGGCTTCGACAGCCTATTGTAGGCTTTGATTCATTATCGAGAGTGCTGCCTTCGCTTGGAGTCACGGGTTCAATCCCCGATCATGTTCCAATCAGTTTTTGTGTACGATTTTTTTACTTATATTCTTTTAACTATAGACGGCTAATCACGTCGCTGCCATCACCCCTGCCGGCGAGTTAGGATGCAGCCTATAACATGGAGCACGCTTAGTTTTCATCCACTTGTTCACTCGTTATTTGGAAATTCCTACACAGTAGCGATACCGATATACTGACGATGGTAGTGTTGCTCTCCTTGGCGATTCGCACTATGAAAGCGAAAGCTAAGCGTTTTGTACGAAAATGATGTTTATTGACCATGCAGGGGGCAATCATTCGTGCCGTATCCGTCAAGATGATTGGTTAATAGTATTCCGTATGTTTTGTAAAATTATGTATATTTAATATTGTCAAATTTTAAGACTAAGTATTGTAAGATTCAATACATAATGAAATTCCCAAAGGACACGTGGAACTGGCACCTAAAGTCACCTAGCTATAAGACGTTTCAAAGTGATCCTTGTGATTTTATTGAATAAATACCTTTTGACTTTGACTTTACAGGTTCATGCGAAAAATGAATATTCTGTGCTGCGTATGACTCACTACATGTAAGATTGGCCACACTGCAGCTTACCAATTTTACTATTACACAAAAACGGTAGAACGAATCCGTTTGTTAATTTCATTTTAGAGCCTAGAAGAGGTTTAGTTGCGAGAAATTGGCGCCTTCTGTAAGCCGTGAATATTATGTAGCAACAGTAAAAAATTACACGAATTTCCATGTCCTTACTCTAGAATAATCTAGAATAAAGTCAGAAGGAATACCTTGAAACGTCCCTTCACACCAGCTCCATGCGACCAAGTCTAGTCGAACCCGGCTTATTTACGTGTTTTTTTTATTTTTTTATTACTACAAGCAGATGGCCCACCTGATGTGAAGTGGTAACCATCACCTATAACATTGCCTCGTAAGTCACGCAGGATAGAAACGTGCCCTACGATGCACTACCCTGCGTCCATCAACTTGAGGCGTACAGATGTTAAGCCTAATGTGCCTGTAATTTCGCCGGCAACCACACTCTTCCAACCGAAACACAATGCTGCTTTGCGGCAGAAAAAGGCAGTGGCAGGAGTGACATTTTAACTTGAGTTCAGTTATATAACAAGTTCAGTGTAATTCCATAATTAAACTTTAAATAGCAAAAATGAGCGCGTGAAGCGCTTCGAACCGCGCCGAGCGTCGTGTGACAAAGTTTAATTATCCTTTTCGCAAATTAAAGCTTTACGTGTCGCCGGCTCACAACTTTTAATATCCGTATTTATTGAGATGGAAAATATCGCCAAAATACGATTCACGACTGAAACTCTAATACATTTTGACATTCCCTTTAGATCTCGTGGTTATCAAGATCTACGGTTGCTCGAAAGGAGCCTGCTTGAGGCGCACTTAACTTCCTGACTGTGATTGCCCCAAGATTAGTAAAGTATCCTCAACGAAATACTTAGGAATAACGATAGACCAAAGACTGTCTTGGTATCAGCAGATCGAAACTGTGAGCACGAGAATTAGAAAACTGATATGGATATTTAAAATTCTGAGAACTGTAGCACCTAAACCTTTAATAAATAAAATATATATTGCACTAGCTCAGTCGACGTTGATATACTGTGTCCCCATTTGGGGTGGCGCTGCTAAGACAAAATTTATTGAACTTGAAAGGGCACAGCGGGCACTTATAAAGGTTATGCATTCCAAGCCCTACAGATTTCCGACGGAGTTGCTTTATACTTCAAGCCAGCTACTGAGTGTAAGAAAACTTTACATCACTCACGCCATTCTCAAATTGCATAAAACAATACCTTTTAATCACAACACACAGAAACGAAGGCGAAGTAACAAGGTTGCTAATTGATCGAGTGAGCGAAGCGAACGAAGATTCTAGTTTCAACTTGGGCGATTTGGCATTTTATGTATGTATATATGTATGTATGTATGTATGTATGTATGTATGTATGTATGTTTGTCTGGCCATAACTTTCGAACCGTTGATCCGATCTGCATGAAATTTGATAAGACGACAGCTTGTACTTGAGAAATTTACTGGTAAGTATATGAGTAAAATCGGATGAAGGGTTTTTAAGATATAGGGTTTTATAAGAGGGCAAAAATAAAAAAAGTGACTTAAAAAAATCAAGTTACATGTCAGACGAAAGGGCTTTGTTTGGACATACCAAAACAATTTTTACTTTTTTTCTGAGACGTTCGGTTTTTGAGATACAACAAAAAAGTTAAATTAAGATAACCAGCGACCCAAGAGCTCCCATCTCTAAGAGTTTCGTTGGCATCAAGGTTTTTCTACTGGTCGGCCAGTTACTTTGCTTTTTCTTATTTTTTTTTTCTTGAAATAAATTAAGGAGGTACTCAGTTCTCATAAAATGGTGACAACGACCAAGTCTGATGATGGAGCCAAGGTCTGTTCAACGGAACTCTTCAATAAATAGGCTAATAGAGTTGAAACTTGGTTACCGTACCAAGTTAGTAGGCGGTAGTCAGAAAAAAGTCCAAACATAATGTTTGGACTTGCCTTTGACTACCAATTACTCAAAGTTTTGGTGCGTTCGTCGGGTCGCATCACGAGATCTCAGTTCAGGGCGAACTACTAGTAGATACTTAAACATCTACCCTAAAACTTACTATGACTGTAAACAAACTTTAGCTGATTGGATACGTACTAAAACTTACGACGAGACTGAGGCACTGCTGAAATATGTAACTTGATATGTCTACCATACCTTGCAAATCAATGAATTCCCACTTTTATCATCTTACATTAGATAGGTACTATACTTTATGATAGACTAACATAAATATTCTGCACACTTTAGTACAATAATAATTTTCTCTAGGTACACTAACACACCCCTCGCCCCCGATAACCCTCCTCATATTAATACCACACACTAGGAAACATACTCGCATCCACTAAACCGAAACACACTACCATACCTTCACTACTAACAACTAGGCTAATCTAATATTTACTAACACAATGGATTGTATACTTTTTCCGAAATAAAAAACTTTTGATTTGATTTGATTTGATTTGGGGGGCTTGCTATATATAATATTATATATGATATTACTAGTTGCATGCTCGTGACTTCACTCGCGTTATGCTTCTTTCTTACAACCTGGATAGCTCTCTTGTAAATAGCTCGTCTAAAGGACTGCCACCAATTCTTTCTCAATTGTGAAGCAGCATTTATATGGCACTTGAAAGGTGGGACTGAGTATTACAAGCCAGCCCTAAAAGGCAAATGAGGGTTATCATCTGTATGAATCTGTTGATGGAGCTTTCGTGCTTTGTTAGTGATTATAACAAAACCATTTAACATTAGGTATGCCATCAACTTGTAACATTACGAAAGAGCATAAAAAGCGAGTTCAACTAATATTTTCCGCAAACGCCAGGCCGGTAGGTTGTAGGTAAAATTGAATATTTCCATTTGAAATATTCTCGCGCAATTTCAAACAACGGCTCACAACGACGGCTCCATCCAATTCTAAAACGTTTTAAATTGTTTATACACTATACCATACTGTGGGTAGTTCAGCCACCTGCTGGTACAAGTATTGCTGCACAATATAATTATATTGAACTAGCGGCCTGTCCCAGCTTCGCATGGGTGGACATAAATTTTTTCAACGTTTTAGGATAAACTTAGACCGTGGTGGGTTCGAGTCACTTCTAACTCGCGCCTTGCCCGGGCCCGCGCTGGGTGAGAACGCGCCCCGTGACCTTATATTTTTTAAATCTTTTGAATGGAATGTCCGATTTGAAAAATTCAAGAAGTAATGTATAGGTATTGAACCAGTCTTGAATATAAAAAGATTTATTTGGATAAGGATTAATACCAAGGTACAAATAAAGACCCTTTTCTAGCGGCGGCATTTCAATTAAATTTTTATAATAAAAGAACACTTATTGTGACATAACTATAATAGTTAGACATATGCTGTCGCGACATTTTTTGTAGATGATGACGTGTTCTACAAAATTGTAGTACATTATTTTGTTCTATCATCAATAGTTTTCGCAGCGCACGCGATGTAAGGTTTTCTTTTTCCACCTTGGGTTACATTATTAGAGTTTTTGTAAGGATCCCTGATTTTTTTGAAAATATAATTTAGTCTATGTTACTCAGGGATAATGTAGCATTCTAATGGTGAAAGAATTTTTGAAATCAGACCAGTAGTTTTTGAGCCTATCCGTTACATACAAAACAACAAAATAACAAAACAACAAAAATACAAATCTTTTCTCTTTATAATATTAGTGTAGATTAATAGGGATCAGATGTTTATGCTAGTTCTTTCTATTTGTGGCGTGGACAGATATCAGTTGTACCTGGAATACTAAACATCTTGAATTGACTGGTTCTTGGAATTTTATCGAACAAATGATTAATACAATTAAGTACACACACAGTACAGTTGCGTATGGAAAAGAACACATTAGAATACTTATCTGGGCCTTTGTTATCAGCGGGAATCAAACCCACAGCTTTTTCATGAGCAGGTACGCACGTCGGTCGCTGTGCCATTGAACATTATCTTATTATATATTTACCCGTATTTAGTTTGATAATGTTGAGACATGTTGATTATAACTAGAAGGGAACTCCAAAGAAACATGTCCGACAAAGAGGCCTCATAGAGCCGCTCTCATTGTGCGCTGAATTAAATAATTCCCCGAGATATCATTGTTGTGTCCCATCCATACAACAATACAACAAAGAAACGGACAATTTACCGACAAAATTAGGGCAAAATGGACAAAAATTTCGCTAAAATCGGGGTTTGGACTTGGAGATAAATTATATCGGACGCACTTCTGCCTCTGGGCCGTGTCACTTGACCAGAAGAACATAAACTGAGAGGCTATGATGGTCGTTCAATTTATTTAGGTAAGTTGCGAAATTATTTTTTCGTGCATATAACTTAACTTAGGGTTGCTTAGTTTTTTTAAGACTATTCAAAGTTATTTTATTAGTGCATGTATAGTAGTAGAGCTCTTTGTGAATAAGTTCGCCAGAGAAGTGCCTTCAATTTTTCTACCGCCAAATAGAACCATGCAAATAAGCATCTTTACTAACTCATGAACTCAGCACAGTAACGCAGCAGTCAGTGGGCACGTCCTTGCTGGACGTGACTTTCATTTGTCCGCATAAAAAACCATAAAATTTTTGTGACTTACACTTATTTGTTACCTTGAGGATGTTAATTTTCTATCTTGTAGATATAATGGAGAAAACATTACCAACCCAATTTCAGAAAAAACATTAGCCGACATGAAACAGTTAAAAATGTCACATTATTTATAAGGCATTTAAAAGTGACCCTTGTTATTGAACTGAATAGACACCGTTTTGATTTTGATTTCATCATACTTAATCATATTTGCTCGTTAAAATCATAGTCGCAGCTTAAATATTAGGATAAATGTTTCACTATTTATTAACTTATTTACAAATCCAGAATCCGTATGGAACAGGTGCACTGCAGTTAATATTATTGGAGTAAAAACTAAGAGACTATTGAAAGTAATTTTTAATTACAATTTGATTACGTTGAAAACTAACAAAGCCAAATGGTTATTGAAAAAACTACCTAGGTGTAGATATTTGCTTCGCAAGTCACGCACGATAGAAACGTGCCCTACGATGCACTGCCCTGCGTCCATCAACTTGAGGCATACAGATATTAAGATTCAACTGCCTGCAATGCTGCTTGGCGGCAGAAATAGTTTAAGTTTAATTGAATAGGTAGAAAGTCTACCAATATTTATTTATTTGAGGTATTACTGGTGCGTGCTCCGGAGCTACTCCCAGCACCAGCACTCGGCATGAAGCGACATCGTTACAGAGGTTTCGGTCGCGTGAGGAACAGGCCGACTATTCCCTATGGTAATGTAACTTTTACAATTTGAATGCAAATCTTTGTTAATAACAGCCTTCCAAATCATGAACATGAATCTGTGTGTAAAAGCTACTTAGTCAACTATTGGCTATACAATGTTACAATATACCTTGTATTGTAACATTATAAAGCCAATAGTTGACTATTAACTAATATGTTAGCTTTGCGTTTGAAAACATGATAGAAACAGAAACAGTTTCAAGAATTTTAGCCCCAGGCTCGATAGATATCCCCTCGTACTCTCTCTTCTCTCTTAGTATACCGAGTATTCAAGATTAAAAAAACTTGTGATAGATCAAGTCAAATATTTTTTCTAGGGACATAGTAACAAAAAACTTACAAAATAATTATATCTTGGAAATCAAGAATTACCATAATAAATACAATACGATGCCTGATCGCTGAAAGCAACTTCTTCCAGAGGGCTTATTACGAGTTTAGTGCCGATCGTCGATCGTTACGATACACCGAATTTTCTATGAAAATAAATCAACGGCATCTAGCGTATTCTTTGAGAACCTGTTTTTTTTCATAGAAAATTCGGTGTATCATAACGATCGACGATCGGCACTAAACTCGTAATAAGCCCTCAGGCCGCTTGCTGACCTACTTTACATTTGGTCAACAATATTTATTTCAGTTTCTTATTTTATTTTTTTAAAGATATCGTATTAGAAGCGTTGATAATGAAAATATTTCAATATTGAAACCATATCCAACAAATTTTATGTTGGTGGTAGCAAATTAAAATCATAAAATTTAATACGAAATATTTAAATATTTTAGCAAATAGCTTATACCCTTGGGAACTGACACATGAATTAAAATGCCTGTTAATTCAATATTATAATATTTCCCGGCTATCCGGCCGGATCGCACTCGCGGCCCGCTTTATTACACTCACATTAAAAGCTTTATGAGCTGAATATGTTAATATCGATGTTAAACTGAAGAATAGGGGGAAACCTGGCTCCCATGTTTCACGATTTGTGAAAAATTAAGAGTTACATGATTCATTTCTAATTTTACAGCCTGTATTTATTTAATCCCTATATAGATATAGTTACACACGCGTAGACGTGTTTAGTGTCTTATGTATTAAGCAGACTATTTAAGAAAGATCAAACTTAAAAAAATTATAGGAACTAAGCCGTAAGTATTTGGCCTGTTCTTTTGGCCGGTCCATGGTACTGGTTTTTAGATTCGCCCTTTAAAACGTTTTGAACCGATCCTTGTGGAATAAGTCTATTTTTTTATGAATTTAGAAATTAGAATGGAGAAATAAAAATAAACTATTATAATAACTATTATAACTATTATATATAATAATCTTATAAATTTGATTATGTTTACCTTTTTCTGCATGCCTACACCTCACTTAACTTCAATAATATATTATATTACATTGTAAAAGGATCATACAAAAGAACGGTAGGAACCAAGCCGTAAGTTTGTTGCCTGTTCTTCTAGGCTTTGGTCGCGTGGAACTGGCACCTAGAGTCACCTAGCTTTAAGACGTTTCAAAGTGATCCTTGTGATTTTATTGAATAAATACCTATTGACTTTGACTTTGACTTTGAATATTAGTGAATTGGGATACTCATGACATCGTTTATTAATGATTTTTTGAAACACCTTAATTGCTTATTATATTATTAAAATTACATGTAAGACATCGTGAATAAAAAGAAATAAGTCACAAAAGCAGCGAAGCTGAAAAACTAACGTGTGAGCCGCCTCTTTGTTGTCAAAACACATAACAACTTCAACTCTTTATTTGGTTTCCGCAGGCCATGGCGTGCCCAATGTGTACGCACGTGCAAACTACAATCTAAACTCAAAGGTTTTGTAGAGTAATCTAAGCTATTGCTTTTCCTGTTTGGTAGTAGTAGCCTTGCGCACATACATTTTTTTAATAAGAAAAACATAGGTACATGATTGGATTTAAACGTACGACCTCAGGATCGGAAGATACCAGTGAATAGATCACCAGTGCTCTATGTACTTTGGTCAACACTTGGTTCATGATGAGGAGCAAAAGAGAGTCTATACTTAATACTCATTTTGACAGCCTTCATAGCTCAGTTAATAGCTCCGCCTTGTGCGCTGCAGCCTGCAGGGTTCGATCGCCACGCAGTTTAAACATTAACGTAATGAACGCATGTTTTTGCAAAAAAAAATATACAAGTATGATATTAGTTATCTGGTTCCAATAGTATACTAAGCTTTGCTTAGTTTGGGCCTAGATAGTGCTGTGCGGAATGTCTACCAATATTTATACTCAATGTAAGTATTTAATTAATGGAAACATGGATGTATTTCGGGGATTTCTGATTTTTAATGAACATTTTGTTTCGTAATTAATATTCACAATTACCAAACAGAAGCCTTCAAAATCCGATTAAACAGACAGCAAAGCCGAAAATTCGGTATTTATTACACATAATGAATGCCGCAGCGATAGTGCTTTGTTTCGAATAGTTTCGGATCATTCGAAGCGATTCACTCCATAGCATTCGGTGGCATTATGGAAAATTAAACGCTCTGCTTTTTTCAAAATGTAGCCGAAACTTTCCGAGCAGTTTTTTTTTATTCATTTATTACCACTGTATTGCGAGCGATAAAAATGTATTCGCAGTAAAATATGGAAGCGCGTGAGGGCGGATTAAGAACGATTGGGAAGACACAAAAAAAAATTTTGGAAATAGCCTGTATTTTTAAAGGGAAACTGTCGATTCATTTAATGGATACAGTTTTTATGTTTTTTTCAATGATATAAGTGATCCTTGTAATTGCACCTACTGAATAAATACCGTTTTGATTTTGAGAAGATTATCTGAAAACTTAATAAGACGACACTTTGCACATAATTTCGTAGAGCTGTTTATAGTTACTTATGTTATAAATTTAAGGTTCTTTATTTTGTATATTAATGAATAATTTTCAAGCTGAAATACCATCAATTTTTTTTGTTTTGATTTTGTTATCTTCATTTTTTACTGTTCAGTAATAATGTACAATTCAATAATTTGGAATATCGATCCTGAAGTTTCATTTTAAAAGATGATTAATTAATCTTAAGAGAGTTCTCCTCCAGAGAGGAGAGTTCTCAAGAGACAAGTGTTATCGGGAGAACAATCAGAAATAACACGCATCTCCCCACTATTTATTTTAAATCTGTGTGTTTTTTTGTTTATCTATCTATCTAATCTAAACTACTGATGTTATTAAGCAATGAAACGATTCAATAGTTATTTTGTTAGTAGATTACAGCCTATTTTATTGTTTGCATATTTTTGTATAATGTCAACTACATTATAAAAAATATGTCAAAGAAAATACAATGAACTATGTAAGTACTTACCTATGTTTTATTAATAACTTACGGCTAATCCAACCTTACGCCGACCCTGCGTCTCATAAAGTTATAAATCTGCTAGAAGCGGCCGAGTTACAACCCGTAAAACGGTTTACGTGACAATAAAGTGCGGGTGAGCCCCGAGCCGACACGCCACTCACTGTCCGCCTGCCGGCTTCGACAGCCTATTGTAGGCTTTGATTCATTATCGAGAGTGCTGCCTTCGCTTGGAGTCACGGGTTCAATCCCCGATCATGTTCCAATCAGTTTTTGTGTACGATTTTTTTACTTATATTCTTTTAACTATAGACGGCTAATCACGTCGCTGCCATCACCCCTGCCGGCGAGTTAGGATGCAGCCTATAACATGGAGCACGCTTAGTTTTCATCCACTTGTTCACTCGTTATTTGGAAATTCCTACACAGTAGCGATACCGATATACTGACGATGGTAGTGTTGCTCTCCTTGGCGATTCGCACTATGAAAGCGAAAGCTAAGCGTTTTGTACGAAAATGATGTTTATTGACCATGCAGGGGGCAATCATTCGTGCCGTATCCGTCAAGATGATTGGTTAATAGTATTCCGTATGTTTTGTAAAATTATGTATATTTAATATTGTCAAATTTTAAGACTAAGTATTGTAAGATTCAATACATAATGAAATTCCCAAAGGACACGTGGAACTGGCACCTAAAGTCACCTAGCTATAAGACGTTTCAAAGTGATCCTTGTGATTTTATTGAATAAATACCTTTTGACTTTGACTTTACAGGTTCATGCGAAAAATGAATATTCTGTGCTGCGTATGACTCACTACATGTAAGATTGGCCACACTGCAGCTTACCAATTTTACTATTACACAAAAACGGTAGAACGAATCCGTTTGTTAATTTCATTTTAGAGCCTAGAAGAGGTTTAGTTGCGAGAAATTGGCGCCTTCTGTAAGCCGTGAATATTATGTAGCAACAGTAAAAAATTACACGAATTTCCATGTCCTTACTCTAGAATAATCTAGAATAAAGTCAGAAGGAATACCTTGAAACGTCCCTTCACACCAGCTCCATGCGACCAAGTCTAGTCGAACCCGGCTTATTTACGTGTTTTTTTTATTTTTTTATTACTACAAGCAGATGGCCCACCTGATGTGAAGTGGTAACCATCACCTATAACATTGCCTCGTAAGTCACGCAGGATAGAAACGTGCCCTACGATGCACTACCCTGCGTCCATCAACTTGAGGCGTACAGATGTTAAGCCTAATGTGCCTGTAATTTCGCCGGCAACCACACTCTTCCAACCGAAACACAATGCTGCTTTGCGGCAGAAAAAGGCAGTGGCAGGAGTGACATTTTAACTTGAGTTCAGTTATATAACAAGTTCAGTGTAATTCCATAATTAAACTTTAAATAGCAAAAATGAGCGCGTGAAGCGCTTCGAACCGCGCCGAGCGTCGTGTGACAAAGTTTAATTATCCTTTTCGCAAATTAAAGCTTTACGTGTCGCCGGCTCACAACTTTTAATATCCGTATTTATTGAGATGGAAAATATCGCCAAAATACGATTCACGACTGAAACTCTAATACATTTTGACATTCCCTTTAGATCTCGTGGTTATCAAGATCTACGGTTGCTCGAAAGGAGCCTGCTTGAGGCGCACTTAACTTCCTGACTGTGATTGCCCCAAGATTAGTAAAGTATCCTCAACGAAATACTTAGGAATAACGATAGACCAAAGACTGTCTTGGTATCAGCAGATCGAAACTGTGAGCACGAGAATTAGAAAACTGATATGGATATTTAAAATTCTGAGAACTGTAGCACCTAAACCTTTAATAAATAAAATATATATTGCACTAGCTCAGTCGACGTTGATATACTGTGTCCCCATTTGGGGTGGCGCTGCTAAGACAAAATTTATTGAACTTGAAAGGGCACAGCGGGCACTTATAAAGGTTATGCATTCCAAGCCCTACAGATTTCCGACGGAGTTGCTTTATACTTCAAGCCAGCTACTGAGTGTAAGAAAACTTTACATCACTCACGCCATTCTCAAATTGCATAAAACAATACCTTTTAATCACAACACACAGAAACGAAGGCGAAGTAACAAGGTTGCTAATTGATCGAGTGAGCGAAGCGAACGAAGATTCTAGTTTCAACTTGGGCGATTTGGCATTTTATGTATGTATATATGTATGTATGTATGTATGTATGTATGTATGTATGTATGTTTGTCTGGCCATAACTTTCGAACCGTTGATCCGATCTGCATGAAATTTGATAAGACGACAGCTTGTACTTGAGAAATTTACTGGTAAGTATATGAGTAAAATCGGATGAAGGGTTTTTAAGATATAGGGTTTTATAAGAGGGCAAAAATAAAAAAAGTGACTTAAAAAAATCAAGTTACATGTCAGACGAAAGGGCTTTGTTTGGACATACCAAAACAATTTTTACTTTTTTTCTGAGACGTTCGGTTTTTGAGATACAACAAAAAAGTTAAATTAAGATAACCAGCGACCCAAGAGCTCCCATCTCTAAGAGTTTCGTTGGCATCAAGGTTTTTCTACTGGTCGGCCAGTTACTTTGCTTTTTCTTATTTTTTTTTTCTTGAAATAAATTAAGGAGGTACTCAGTTCTCATAAAATGGTGACAACGACCAAGTCTGATGATGGAGCCAAGGTCTGTTCAACGGAACTCTTCAATAAATAGGCTAATAGAGTTGAAACTTGGTTACCGTACCAAGTTAGTAGGCGGTAGTCAGAAAAAAGTCCAAACATAATGTTTGGACTTGCCTTTGACTACCAATTACTCAAAGTTTTGGTGCGTTCGTCGGGTCGCATCACGAGATCTCAGTTCAGGGCGAACTACTAGTAGATACTTAAACATCTACCCTAAAACTTACTATGACTGTAAACAAACTTTAGCTGATTGGATACGTACTAAAACTTACGACGAGACTGAGGCACTGCTGAAATATGTAACTTGATATGTCTACCATACCTTGCAAATCAATGAATTCCCACTTTTATCATCTTACATTAGATAGGTACTATACTTTATGATAGACTAACATAAATATTCTGCACACTTTAGTACAATAATAATTTTCTCTAGGTACACTAACACACCCCTCGCCCCCGATAACCCTCCTCATATTAATACCACACACTAGGAAACATACTCGCATCCACTAAACCGAAACACACTACCATACCTTATATACACACACTCACAGCTCACAGCTCTACAACCAAACTTGCTTGGGATTCTTCTGTGAAACCTGGACTCTCAAGAGACCTGTGTAATCAGAGGAATCTCCACAGGTTAAAATCACGCACTGTCTCAAACACCCGCCATACATAATATCACCCCTCGACAAAAACACACACACACACACATCCTCTCCCTCGCACTCAAACACACACACACACCCTCCCTCACATTCAAACACACACACAATCACGTACACGTAGATACACGCAACACTCTCACCTAAAGCTGATATGCTAAGGGTAACTATTATATTATTAAATATATTATTTTGTTATTAGTTCTATTTAGTTCAGTATTTATTTTTGTTTCTTTTTGTTTAGTTTATATATGAGTACGAGCACAAAACATTGTAACCAAAATATAGATATAGAAGAGCGGGGTCTTCTGACACAAGTATTTTTTACTTAAAAGATGGCCCCAACCTTGATTAATAAAATGTAATTTGCGCTACTGAAATAAATAAATAAACTTGAAACTTGAAACTTGAAACTTTCACCGTACTGTTAAAACTAGTGACACGACACGAAGAAGAGAAGGGAAGAGTGATGACATATATTCTAGACTAGTGGCTTCCCGCGGCTTCGCACGCGTTGAGGTGGTGAGCCGTGATTGAGCCACAAACATCCAAACATCGTAACTTTCGCATTGAATAGGATACTAAATTTAGGATTAGGATAGGATTAGGATTAGGATTAAAAATAGGATTTTAAATATAGGATAAGGATTAGGATTTTATTAGGTAGTATTTTAATAGAGTCTTGACATTTGAGGAGTACATAGGTCTTATGGCGTAAAGGTGTACTAAGAAGGGATTTTTGGAAATTCAACCCCTAAAAAAAGGGTTGTAAAAAGGGTTGAAAACGTTTGTATGAAAAATAGTATTCCTAGAACCTACAAACTTGAAACTTGGGAGTAGATGTACTCCAAGGTTAAAAAATAGGAAAGGCATTTTTAGTTTTTTAAAACTACCCTTAATAAGTGTGCAAAGGGATGTCAAAGTTTGTATGGGAGTTTTTTAACGCGTGGTGCGATTGACTTAAAACTTGAGGTAAATATACTAAGAAATAAATAATTAAGAATGACGTTTTTAACTTTTGATAATTACCCCTGCAAAGGGTACAAATAACTGTAAAAGTTAGTATGGGAGATTTTTAACGCATAGTGCGATTGATTTCAAACTTGAAGTAAATATATATACTCCACAATAAATAATTTAAAATCACGTTTTCAATATTTTAAAACTACCCCTGCCAAGGGTGCAAAAAACTGCCAAAGTTTGAAGGTTTAATGTCTTACAAACATTAAACCTTCTAAAAACGGGAATCTTGAGTTGGTAAGAAGAGATCTGAGAGTATCTACCGTGCCTGGGGATCAAAGTCGTGAAGCTGTTTCGTTTCATTTGTTTTTGGAGTAGAAAGTAGAAACTAGGAACAAATAAGTACATATTTTCCGTGTAAGGTTGTCTTTGTTGTATTTGTCATGTTTGTGTTAAGCTCTGTAACTATACCTACCTACCTAATATGTATGCCTATAGGTATCTCTTATACGTAGGTATTTAAAATCCTACCCTAATACTATACAAATCAATGTGAAAGTTACGATGTTTGTGGCTCAATCACGGCTCACCACTTCAACGCGTGCGAAGCCGCGGGAAGCCACTAGTAACTTTATAAAACTTTTAAATTTACTAGTTGTTATGACTATGCTGATAATGATACTTCGACAGGCTCAGCAGGAACAGTGGGTAGGAAAAGAGGTAGGTACTCACAATTCGGCTTCTCGTATGTAGATCACTTGATTTTGGTATTTTAAATGGTTTTATATTTAGTTGTAGTTTATATTGGATGAATATCGGGTTTTTAGTTTGTTGGAAAGCTTTCACATATTATTTAGGATAAATTTTACGGAGCGCACTCGGATTCACAAGGTATAGGCAGACATCTTCTTTTTTCTTCACAGCTCAAGCATTCCGTTCCGTTTCGTGTTGTCGTGGCGCCAAATTTGAATTCATGAGTTGTTGATGGTAAGATGGTAAGATGGTAGGTAGGTAGGTAGGTAGGTAGGTAGGTAGGTAGGTAGGTAGGTAGGTAGGTAGGTAGGTAGGTAGGTAGGTAGGTAGGTAGGTAGGTAGGTAGGTAGGTAGGTAGGTAGGTAGGTAGGTAGGTAGGTAGGTAGGTAGGTAGGTAAAGCCTTAACATATCCCCCCACTTGAAATCAACCGAGGATTTCATAAGATGCATCAAAGGTTCGAGATCCTAAGCTATAGCAGCTATGCGGATTCATATCTGCTAACCAAGGTCATTAACCCAATGAAGGAAGATAAGAGATTTAGGTACGTATGCGTGAATGAATGCTAGATATAGTAAAATATCGGCAAAAGGTTTTGTATATGTATGTTATGTGTGTGTGCATGTATGAAAGTAACGATAAACTTAATTTATGCAGTTTAAAGATAAGATTGTTAGACAAAGTTGTGTAAAATATGCAAAGATTAGGTAAGTTATAAAAGGTTGTTAGATCGAAATGCGGTGCGTTATAAGATAAATTAAATATTAAGAATAAATTCCCATTTATATAGGTACATAAAGTTACATTATGACTAAGTTTTTTTTTTTTTTTTTTTTTAACTAACTAAGATTGGACATTATTTGAGACGTCCGGAGAGGTCGGAATAAGACAAACCTTATTCGCTGGGCGGATTAGTGCGCCTTTATTTGTTTTCACGGTGACTACACGAATATGATTGTCTTTTCCTTTATGAAGTTCGACTATGCGACCGGTTCTCCAAGTGTTCGGAGGCAAGTTCGGTTCTATAATAGTTACAAGATCGTTTAATTTTGGTTGACTATTTTCCGTTTTAAGCCATTTGTTTCGCTGTTGTAAGGTATGTAAATAGTCTCTAGACCAGGTTCTCCAGAAGCTTTGAGATAATCGCTGTAGCAACCGCCAGCGCGAGCGCAGAGATAAGTTTTCGTTGATTGTTGGCTCGGGTAAGGATACTAACGGACGGCCTATTAGAAAATGACCAGCTGTAAGAGCGTCAACTTCATTAGGATCGGATGAGAGCGCAACCAAAGGTCTCGAGTTTAACATCGCTTCTACTTTTGTAAGTACGGTATAAAGTTCTTCGAAAGTCAGAACTTGTGATCCTACGATTCGCTTGAGATGGTACTTAGTGGATTTTATACCACTCTCGAAGATTCCACCGAAATGGGCTCCGGACGGTGGATTAATTTTCCAAGCGATACCACGAGAGGAAAGCTGATCGCGGATGGTCTGATTTTCCCTGTCTAACATTTCACATACGTCTGATAAGTAGCGTTTCGCGCCTACAAAGTTGGTTCCGCCGTCAGTAGTTATAGATTGGCAAAGACCTCGCCTAGCAACAAAACGGTCTAAAGATGCGACAAAAGCTTCGGTGGTCAACTCGGTGACCAGTTCAAGGTGAACGGCCTTAACAGCATGACATACTATCAGGCATAGATATGACTTATATATTCGGGCACTACGGCGCCGGCTTTCCTTGACCATAAAGGGACCTCCGAAATCGATTCCAATCGACTGAAAGCAATATCCTGGCGTCAGCCGGGAAGGAGGGAGATCACCCATAACAGGTTGAAAAGGAATAGGCTTTGCTTTGCAGCAAGTTACACATCTCGATAGCCGAGATCTAATAAGATTTCTAATACCAAGGATCCAAAATCGACGCTGAATCAGTGAATGTAATAGGCGTGGCCCGCTATGTAGGTAAGATACATGATAGTGGTCGATAAGGAGGTCACTCAGACGGGATTGTTTAGATAAAAGATATGGATGTTTGACACTAAAAGGCAAGTCTGATTGTCTCAAACGTCCCCCCACTCGCAAGACTCCGGAGGAGTCGAGAAAGATAGATAGTTTTTGAAGGTGTTTAGGAATGGATTTGTTCGACTTGAGTTGAGATGAAACGTCATGAAAATCCTTTTCCTGGACATGTTTCACTAAGATTTGAAGTGATTGGTCAAGCTCGGAGGTAGATAAATTACCGCTTAAGTTACGTTTTGGGAGATCTACTGTGGCGTTATTGATAAAACGATATAGCCAAGCGGTTATTCTTTGGAGTCGGATGAAGCTAGAGGTATGTTCGATTAGGGTATGAAGAGTGTCAGCTTCTTGTGTCTCAGTGAGACACGAGTGTGACGTCTTCAGCTCAGGAACGCTATCCTTATCGTCAACTGCATGTACTTGCCAGTTGGATTGGTCTGAGGATAACCATTGTGGACCAGACCACCAACATTCGCAAGCAGCGAGTTGAGCGCAGGACAGACCACGACTACAAAGATCAGCGGGGTTGTCGTGGGTGGACACATGCTGCCACACAAACGCAGATGTAGATTCTTTTACTTGCACTACGCGGTGTGCTACAAAGGTTTTAAGTTTGTGTGGTTCTGTACCCAGCCACGACAGCACCGTGGAGCTGTCGGTAAATAGGTATGATTGAACAATGTTCAGTTTTATGCTAAGCAAGGAGTAGATACGTGCCACTACTTTAGAGAGGAGGACAGCGCCGCAAAGTTCTAAGCGGTTTACTGTAAGAACCTTGAGAGGTGCTACTTTTGACTTAGCGATTAAAAGGGAGACTTGAACCTTTTGGGTTGTAACAACGCGAAGATAGACACAGCATCCGTATGCCTTTGTTGAGCCGTCACAAAATCCGATAAGCTGGATTTCGTGGGCCGCTGAAGGTAAGACTTGGCGAGGGATTTCGATTAGTTTTAAGTTTTTAACCGCGACAAAGCGCTAGGATACGAGTCACCTAAGGTGTGATCTCTATCCTTGATGAGGATAGGTACAACATAGCGACCGTCAGGTTCCCGGTAGGTAAGATCCGTGTACATACGTTCGCATATTTCGTCTTCGGGTACCGTGATAGGAGCATGTGGTGGTTCCTCGACTTCCCAAAACCGTTTTACCTGCTCGTCGAGTGCGCGGGTTGCAGCTAATAACGAGGAGGTAATAGGGAGGAGGTATACCTACATCGGACTCGATCGCACCTGTCAGAATCCATCCGAAAACGCTGTGTAGGGCGGTAGGTAGACCGGGTCCTAATTTAATACGTTGACCATCATAGATATCGTGGAAGTATTCCGCTCCGATAAGAATGTCAATATCCGCGGGGATGTCGAAGTCGCGATCGGCTAACGTTAAATGCCTACAATGATCTCGAACGACTGCCGGCAGTTGCGCGCTAGGCATTTGAGCGGTGATGTTGTCTAACACGATAGGTCGGATTTTAAAATGCGGGTCATCTCCTTCAAGAGGTCGCAGAACGCACCGAGTCTCGCCGCGGACTTGAAACACTGTGTTTTGTCCTAAGCCTCCTACTATAAGATTGCAGTGACGGAGCTTCAAACCCAGAGTCCGGGCACAAGCTGTTGTTATAAAACAGTCCTGTGCGCCGCTGTCGACAAGAGCGCGCACTACATGTTCTGCACCGGTGTATGTATTGCATACGCGTAGTTTGCATGTACCAAGTAGCACAACACCGCGACTGTTCCCGATATGCGCGCTAGTGCTAGCCTGAGTGGCGCTACTCCCGCTAGGATGGGGAGGTTCGGTATGCAATAATGTATGATGACGTAATCCGCAGATTAAACACGATATTTTAGAAATGCATTTATCGATGACATGATTATTACGCAGACAGTTCGTACATAATTTTTTGCTATCGACTAAAGCGAGTCTAGATTGAGAATCTTAAGATTGAAAGGTAGGGCACCGATAGGTCGAATGCGCTTCACCACAACACGAACAGTTAACAAAAGATGTTGACGGACTGGTTTTGTTAAGATATGTTGAGCGTTTTGATCCGCTGATATTTGGGCGATTACGAGCCGCTGAGGGTTTTCCGTCAAAGGTGCCTCGAGAGGTAGGAGGCGAAGGGGTTGTGGAAGATAGTCGGCTGGTTTCTAAAACTTTAACGTAGTCTTGAAGAAACTTCAACAGTTCACTGTAAGAGGGTACTTGTGAACAGTTTTGAGATTCGAAGCGCTTACGGGTGTCCGCATCAAGTATTCTTAAAACTAAATGAAACAGAATAACATCACCGAGATTTTGTATATTCAAAGCTTTGAGAGCGTGAACAGATTCGTAAAATGCATTGGTCAATGTTTGTAATTCTTGGAAACCACCTGATTTGATAACGGGATAGTGCAAGATTTTATCTAAATACGTAATTGCTAAGATGCGTTTATTTTGATATCTCTCGACCAAGGTGTCAAAAACGACTTCATAGTTTGCCGTGGTAATAGGTACCCCCTTTACAAGAGATACTGCGGGCCCTGATAGACACGACACGAGATAATGAAACTTTTCTACTTGGGAAATCGAAGTGTTTTCGTGAATCAATGTTGTAAACGTATCATAAAATGTTTGCCAATTCTCCGATTGACTATCGAACTTAGGTAGCTCAAGTTTAGGTAAACGTGCGTTTACAGGTTTCGAGCTCATGGCAGGCGCCTTATCGGAACTCGGCATGACTTTGTCAGGTGTCGACGCAACCAATGTATCTGACGCCGCGATTATTGCGTAGTACAAATCGTCAAATGAGCTAATTGAACTTTGGTCTATCGCGAAATCAGGATTTACCGTTAACTGCAATGCTTGAATTTTTTCGTTAACTAGAACAAACTCCTCGCGAATAGATTGAAGTCGAGAAAATCTAGACTTGAAAAAAGGTATCTTTGAACGATCTTGAAACATATCTTTCGAAAGATCATAAAGGATTTGTATTGCTCGATAAACATATTCGCGTTGGGATATGAGTACTTTTAATTTGTTCTGTTCCATTTTTAAAAGATGTTACGAGATAAGATTTCACCGGTAAGTATGAAGCTAAGATAATGTACAAACTTAGGTAGGTGTAGTTGAAATTTAAATATATGAAAACTTGATAGGTTAGTTAAATTGTGTGTAAGCTACTGTGTTTGAACTGCGGGGTTTGAATTGTATGAAAACCACGCGGCCAAGGTAATGCGGACAAATTGAGAAGTGATATGAATCCGAATAGATGTAAGTCTACCAACGACCAACCAGATTTGGTCGGGTTATAATGCAATTTCAAGAAAAAGTTAATAATTTCCCCAAAAATACAAAATACCGGCCAACTTTTCAGTTGTAGATCCGGCTCGAAGCTATGTTATGACCTAAACGTTATGCTGATAATGATACTTCGACAGGCTCAGCAGGAACAGTGGGTAGGAAAAGAGGTAGGTACTCACAATTCGGCTTCTCGTATGTAGATCACTTGATTTTGGTATTTTAAATGGTTTTATATTTAGTTGTAGTTTATATTGGATGAATATCGGGTTTTTAGTTTGTTGGAAAGCTTTCACATATTATTTAGGATTAATTTTACGGAGCGCACTCGGCTTCACAAGGTATAGGCAGACATCTTCTTTTTTCTTCACAGCTCAAGCATTCCGTTCCGTTTCGTGTTGTCGTGGCGCCAAATTTGAATTCATGAGTTGTTGATGGTAAGATGGTAAGATGGTAGGTAGGTAGGTAGGTAGGTAGGTAGGTAGGTAGGTAGGTAGGTAGGTAGGTAGGTAGGTAGGTAGGTAGGTAGGTAGGTAGGTAGGTAGGTAGGTAGGTAGGTAGGTAGGTAGGTAGGTAGGTAGGTAGGTAGGTAGGTAAAGCCTTAACACTAGTGGAATAGTTAAAGTTAGTATCTACATTTCCCATTTTCCAAGTTAAAATGCTAAATGTGGGTTTTCGTACTTAACATTTTATTATAAGTGTCAGATTTTTATATGTTAAAAAATTATGAGACGTGCACTTGTTTGACGGTTGTCAGCTTCTTAATAAAATTGTCGGCCTTCTTCCTGAAGTAGAATAAAAATCAAAAGAAAGAATCTTCCACAGTGCCTTAGATAACAATTGTGCAAAATGGCGTAGAGTTCGTCGTATATTTTAATATCATTAGAGGTACACTCGCGCGCACAAACACTCATCTCTAGTTCGAGCTAAAAGCTTGCGCCGACTCGTCTTATGCAAATGGATTCTAGCGGTGTGGTACAAGGGGTTTTTTTTTCTATTCTCATAGAAGTACAAGGATATAATTAACTAGGATTTATCAAAGTCAAAGTCTATTTGCAGAATTACATGTAATGAGATGATAAAAATTGATGTCAAGTAATGTTAGTTTTATTTTTTATAATTTTTTTTCTTACTTCTGTTTTATACTTTTTTTCTACTACTGCTTAGGTAGTAATGATGTACTAAGTAACCATTGGTTAATTTTGATACATACATATTTATTTATTTGCTACATAAGCACACCAAAACCGGAAAAAAATTACTAAGACTCTAAATAAGAAAAAATATTTAAGCATTTGAAAAGTGTGTCTTGTTTCACACGTCTATTACAAGTCACTATTTTTTCTTTGTATCTTTCTTATTTAAGTTTTCCGTTTTGCGAGCCTGGGCTTTGTATAGCGCCGCGTGAGTTCTCAGCACGCCCGATAGAGTACAGCGCTTATCGAATCTCCATACAAAATCCAGCCAGACGTAACAGAAAACTAAAAACAAAACTCAAAGTCCGGGAACTGATCGCTAACTCCCGTCACGTACTCCGTCGACTCCGCCAACACTGCGTACAGACGAAGTAGAACATTTTTATTAAAGAATCTCCGAACTTGTCTCGTTAATTGACGCCGAATAATTTAATTCATCTTTCGACTCGCTAATTGACCATTTAAAACTTTTGCTATATTATTTATTATTATGATTGAATGATTGATGTATGAACTTGAAAATAATCAACAGTTTTGCTTACGGTATCTCATTTCAGATGAAAAAAGTTTTTTTTTTTAACTACAGTGTAGAAGAACTTATTCTCTAAATAAAATAAATGAATGTTGAGAAGTGTCTG
Source organism: Chloroclysta siterata (assembly GCA_932294275.1). NCBI lineage: Eukaryota > Metazoa > Arthropoda > Insecta > Lepidoptera > Geometridae > Chloroclysta > Chloroclysta siterata. The sequence goes on from OW028588.1 coordinate 16,590,882, forward strand.
TAAAATAAATATTCGAAAGTAGTTCCTGTTTTAACTGGCATAGCGTAAGCTGTATTTTAGCTGAATTGGTAATATTTTTCAAGAATCACAATATGTATTTTGTCCAAAGTGAAGTAATCAAGAACTACTACTACTACTCACAAGTTAATTACCCGAGTGCCGAAGGCCACCGCGTTATTTTTCAGAGTAATGAAATCTTCTCTGAAAAGAGTTCTGCCTGCTAGAACTCTTCTTTGAAAATTTGATATTCAATCAAATCTATATCCCAACGGTTGCTCAGGCAACCGTGGAGTTATTTTATTATTTTCTTTGTGATATTTTTTTCAATAGCTTATCGGAAACTTGAGTAGCCTTCCATTAATTTCATTCATTGTTATTTCTGAATCGGTAAGTGGAGCTAGCTTTTGTTATTCATTTTCGGATATTGGCTGTAATGTTTATATTTAGACACTTATTTTTATTTCTGTCAATTTTTTGTTTGCAAAATAATGAGGTGTATATAAATCTTATGTAACTGAAATTTAAAACTTAATGGGACTGCACCAATACTGTGATTTTCAGGAGGCTCCATGGCGTGAGTTTGTCGGGTGAAGGGAATAACAACGAATAAAACGAAACGATCTTTTTAGGTAAGTACACTATATTCTATAAGAAGAAATAACTATACTCTAAAATATTTTTATAAATGGACTCAAGATAGTGTAATTAACAATAATAACCGAACACAGGCGTCGTTCGACAGATAGATGCTTACACTTTGTGCTAAGATCTCAACTATTGTTGGTTAAAATACCACCGATTACACAACTCAAAATAAAACTATAAAAATAATTAAAATGGAAAAGTTATGTTGCTTTCCAAAAGACAGCATTTTTGAAGTTGAGGCACTAACGCTGGAGCTGCGTCAGAGTGCCGTTCTTGGCACTCTCAAATAATCAATCGGTTTGAATTTGATCATAAAACAATTGGTCACTTTTAATAAATAAAACAACCATCAAAGATAACCAACTGTGGTAAATATTATGCGATATAGGTTCCTACCCAACTCGTGAGGGTTATTGAAAAGGATTTTCACTGGCTGGTTTAAACGATAGTTTTAATTGAAACTATTATACCCGTAAGTAGCTCAGTAGCTCAGTTTGCTCAACAGTGAGATGGTTAATAATATTGCTGATTGGGTTTAAATTGGCAATTTATAGGACGCGGCTCCCGCTGGCCGCGCTCCCATTCCGCGATGGCACGCGCTGCGCTGTCATTACAGTTTTACTTTGCACTAAAGATTCTTGCATTGACACTGAACAAGAAGAGTTTCAGTTCACTTTACTGACTTGAACTTTAATGAATAAAACAAAAGCAATACTTTTTGTTGTTTTTTGTAATATTTGTATGTTTTTCAATATCAGTCCGCTTCTCCTCTGTTGTACCTATGTTATATGCAAAATCCTAACTAGACAGAGGCAACAAACTTGCATGGTTAATGAATACTGCTCTTTTCTATGATAATAATTTTCATAGAAAAGAGCAGTATTCATATTGTTCTATAATAATATAATAATGAAGCTTCAGTGTGGTGCCAATTGAATTTAGTGACGCATAATATTAGTAAGTAGCTATTCACTTTTCTATCCGAGTGTTTTACTAAATATAATATAAATATAATATTAAGTAAGTAATAATGCTTGTGAAAAAAAGCCTAGCCAAAAACTAGACAGCCGGACTAGACAGGGGACTCGATAATACAAATTATATGGAACTTAAAATTTTGTTTATTTCCAGAAATAAAGAGCTTGATTCCTCTGCATCTACCAACTTTCCACGAACCTGCCAATGACGTTGGTCCATGGAAGCGGAGACCCTCCTTGGCTAGGTTCTTAAACTTTCTAAACTGTATTGTAATAAGCTGAAGGTCATTGTATGCTGTCAGCCTGCTGCCACGGGTCCCATTAACCTAATCGTTTTTGTTCCCGCAGCCTCGATAATCCACAACAGCTTGCTGCCACCCGCTGACTCCATAAAAAATGATCAAACTTTGAAGTTTAGAATAATTAATAACTCAAGCTTGAAGACGCAACCAAACTGCACAACTTGAATTTCATTTAACATAAGAACAGTGTGTCAATTATCTAAGCAACAAAATCACGGGCAGTTTCACCTGGGGGATCCGCGCTCACTTCGATCACGAGATTCGCCTCACTCATGTCGGCATTTCACTTTCGCGGGTGGCACTAGTGATGGCTGAATGTATAACAGAATGCCACATTGAGAACTAACTGCTGGATCTGCGATCACCTAGATAAATATGTATGGGACTACTATGTCAACTATGGGATTCAGGTAAACCCTAACAAATGTCAAGCAATCATCATTGGTAGCTCCCGTCAGCTAGCAGAAGTCAATCGTCCTAAGCTTGTCCTAATCTATTATCGTTGCGTTTCAACTCTATTGCTATCCCTTCTTCACCTGTAGTAAAAGACCTCGGCATTCTGTTGGGTGAGAAAATGGGTTGGTCCACTCAAGTAAAAGAGGTATCTTGGAAGTTTTTTGCTTGTCTCCACTCTATTTTACGTTTTAAAAACTTTCTTCCTGAGAAAACGGAAATTTATTCGAGGTGGTGGCTGTGGGTTTGTGGAATGCACTTCCCCTAAATATAAAAAAGACTTCAAAACCCGCTTTCAAACGCCTTGTCCACGATCACTACTTTAACCCGGCGCCAATGACGCTGGGTCATATTGACCCGAGGTGATTTCAAATGGTCATATTTTGTTTATTACCCTCACCGTGATTATGAACGTTCTAGTAGCTGGAGATACAGTATTCCTCTACCCGTACGGCATGTAAGATCAGTGCGATGCTGCCTGCACAGGGAGATACACGCGCATCAAGCCAAAATGGGTATGTATGACCCAGCGTCATCGATGGCGTAGTGTTTTTGTGACATTATTTTATTTGTGTGTTTTGTGTTTATTGATCATTTAACTTGTTTATTTTTAGGATTTTCGTAAAGATGTCTTTTACAAACCACCTAAATAATATTTTGGAGGCTTTGGAGCAGTCGGACTCCAACATTCAGGATAATTAGTAAGAACGAAGGACACGTGTGAAGTCGCCCCAACAATTGTGCAAAAGAATCGCTGATTTTGCAGGTGCACCCTTCGAAGAACCTACCCTTTTAGTGAATAAGTGTTTTGTTTAATAATATTAGTAAGAATTCCAAAAAAAAATTATAATAATATAGAAGTTGTGTTTTTAAGTTGATTTTGCATGTGTTTAAGAAGAAGTTATTAAAAGTTGATTCAATAAATATAAAAGCATTTTATTTGCTATACCATGTACATAATAACCTATACTAATACATACAAACATTAAAATAGACTTGTAGGGGATAACTGATATGATGATGCGTATTCCCTACTATATTTCATGTAGCTTCAGGGGAGCATATAAAATGATAAACGTCCTTTTCCACATAAGTACTGATATATATATTTGCACTTTAAAGTAGGTATTACATGTCTGAACATAATGAGCGGGGAGAGACGACTGGCGACGCTACATACAAAACCTTCGCGTCAGCCCGATTGCAAGTACCTCTGTGGCTAACCGCCACAGACTGTTAACGTTTAATGTTATTAAAAAAATATGTCAAACATCGGGTTATTATTATTAGGCGTTATTATTTTCACGTCATTGGCGCCGGGTTAATTATACCACGTGAAATTATTATTATATTTTAGGTATATATACAAGGTGTTCCATAAGTTGTGTATAAAAACTTCAGGGGGCTAAAGTACCCATCAATATGAACAACTTTTTCTAAGGAACCAACACTGTGAACGCGAAAAAAAAAACAGCTGTTTCATACAAAAGTTCAATACCTACCAGACTAAAATGTATGAAACAGCTGTTTTTTTTTTCGCGTTCACAGTGTTGGTTCCTTAGAAAAAGTTGTTCATATTGATGGGTACTTTAGCCCCCTGAAGTTTTTATACACAACTTATGGAACACCTTGTATACAACGTGTTGATTAAGTTATGTAGGCAAACAAAGAGCGTGTATTTAGACCAAGCACTGGAGTACTTTGACGTGTGCAACGGTTGAATATATCGTTTTCGAAATTCCCATAGAAAAGTAAAATTAATATTTTCTCAGAAATTTGCAACAGCCCTGTTTGTGTACGTGTCAAGGTCACACGCACACGCGCTTCTATCTAGGAAAGAGAAAAACAACGATAACCTACCTACGAGATAATTTGAAATACTTACCTTTCGGTAGGTAGGTACACCGCCAATCCCCTGACACGATATTTTTACTTGTTCCTATGGATTTTGACATTATTTATTGGCTCTAATAACACTGGATAAAACTGGATTTTGGTACGTTTCCGAGATTTCGCACGACACAGACTTCAAACTTCACACTAAACCATTACCTCGTAGGCACTGCTCATACACACACTGACTGACGACGGCTTTTTACATAACAATCACCATTTTATCACGTTTGATGACATTTCCTCAACAAAACAATGTACAACAACGCATGTAAACACAAACAGGGTGACTGTCTCAAAAGTGGTGGTTCTGCCACACACTGGCCAAAAAATCTGTCAAAATCTACCAAGCTTGACGATAAAAATACCAAAAATATGACTTCATACCATCTCCTTCGTGGCTACGGAATAAATTAAATACCTACATTACATTCAGTTACTATATTTTGATCGTTTGTAACGGTTTGCAGTTATCTAAAACGAGATAGAAGTTTTTTAGAAACCAAATCAATAAAGGTAAAAAAGAATAAGAAGTTTCCAGTTCGGTAAAAAATAAATAAATTATAAATATTATTTCATTAAAAATTCAAACTAATAAGATTTTTCTTGAAATATTTAAAATTTGCCACTTTTGTAAATCGTCACCAACAGCTAAAATTTAGGAGCCAAATATGCCAAAATGGCAGAAATCTGCCACAAATGGTAACACTGATCGGCGGCCGTCGGCCGTCCCGATTGGATATGCGTTTTTAAATGCAACCAATGACAGACAGGTAAGTCAAAGATTAAATAGGACAGACTAGACACTTCCCAAAATTGCAGTTGAATAATTTTGTCGTGTCAATGAACCATGGTGGTAAAGTAACATGTTACAATTTAAAGAACTATGAATATCATAAACATTGCTTTACGACATCTAGTAATCAAACAAAAATAAATATTCTATTAAATATTGAGTACGTAGCCACGTAGGTACCTAGTTACTGAATAGGTATTAGTACCAAAGATCTCGGAGAATGTTTACCGTGACTAGGGATTACAGTGGCGAAAATATTTCTTTTTCATTGCTCATACTCTGAAAGTAGGTCTGAAGTTGCCTGAGGAGCGGGTTGAACGTAATACTTCCAGCTCTAGGGAGAATCGTTTTCAACTGACAGCTGACAAATTATTTTAAAAAAACTAGTTCTATTTTTACATTTCCTAGGAAAATAAACAAACGTCTTTAGTTTACGAATGTCAAAAGTGTGACTTCTGTTGGCATTAGTAAACAAAAGAGGTTTATTACTGAAGAGATACATAATCAACCAAGTTAATGAAAACTGTAATGGATTTTTTTAAATAGGTTTTATAATTTATATTATAACCCTTTATTTTTCACAAAACATGTAATTTTAACCTTTTTCGTATATATAATAATTAACAACAAGTATCCATAACATAAAATGTCATCGAACATAAAAATTCTGGTTAGAATGCGGCATGGACTTTAACCTTTTTCGATCGAACATAAAAACTCTTTGGTTATAATGCAGCATGGATCTTCTACAATTCACTCATTTTTTATTTAGCTAATTCATGTTTTTATTTTTACTTTCCAAAAGCACAGTGAAAAGCACAGTGTTTACCACGGGTTAAAGACTTATTTAGTCCCTCGAACTATTGGCGCCCTCGCTATGCTCGGGCGCCAAACCCCGTCTCGGGACTAAATAAGTTACTTTCACCCCTAGGATAACAATGTACTATTACATACCAAGATCTTTAAAAACAGCAACATCATTATTAGGTAGGCACATTACTAGGTAATTGGTGGCAGTTCTGTTACCTATTTTATCTACAATTCACAATTCACAACTAGAGGTCAAAGAACAGCTGTAAATAGGGCTGCCTCATGATGCTTTTCGATTCATTTTAGATAAAAGTTTAAGAGGCATTTGATGAATGAAAAACTTTGAAATTTTAAAAGTCGTAGAACTAAAGTTGTTCGTTATGACCGGTAGAATATCCTGCTTTCGGATCCCTACAACTCTTAATAAACACGTTGTATATTTATTTTTATTATTTTGTAGTCGGTATAGTATTTTTATTTATTATATTTAGTATAAAAAAAAAAATGTAATAAAATAAAACTTTTAGTAAATGTAATACCAAATTGTATCTTAGTTTTAAGCACGCCAACCTCTTGTTCTTCACCTGTCAAGGTTGGCTGGTAGAAAATGCTGTCTAGCATTAAGCTCTCTTTTTGTAAAAACTTTGTTTGGTGCAATAAATAAATAAATGTTATTGCCAGAATAGCACTACAGTTCGACGACTTTGATCCTCAGGCTCGGTGGATATCAGTGGGTGTCTCATGTCAGGCTTCCAATGAATTTCCTGAACCTTGTGACCACAATCCACTGTCCAAATACTCGTTCGTTGCTAGTCCACCTAGTATCCGGCGAGATTCCAACTTTTCACAACCGGTAAGAGCAGTGTGTGCTCCAAGTACTCCACCACTCCCTCCAGTTTCACAGCATATTACAATTCGGGAATTGTAATATGCTCCGATATGGCCGATTGGGATCGGCCTCCGGAATAACCCTCGAAATCAATCCAACTGCGATTAACAATGATAAATAAAATGTTTTTACCATTTATCTAAAGTTTTTTTGGCGGATTCGAAAAGGTCCGGGTCGAGGGCGATGGATTTATTTGTCGGTCGGTTGATTTATGGACCTCTGACGTGTGCCTACTTGAACTACATATGAAGACAGATCGGAGCGGTCCAAGAGACTCGAGCTTTGTTCTCATGAAATGGTAGTATAAAAATATCGTGAGATGTCATGCAGTGTCTCTAGTGACCAAACAAGGAAAAACCTTATCTAAATGGTATTTATTATGTAACTAACGTTAAAAATAAATAGGTCGGTGCTAAATTTTATTATTAAAATAGAGTACAATGAATAAAAATATCAAAAATCAGCAAAACCACAAGGATCACAAGGATTTATAAGACGTGTAAAGTACACGTCTTATAAACTAGAAGAAAATAGATGGTAGGTACAACAGAAGAGCCCATTACCGTTTCTGTAGAAGACCAAAAAATTATAGGATTCTTTGACGCTTTTATTCATTCAGCTGTGCCTTTGAAAGGGATCGAAAAATAAAGCAACGTTCACACTGCCCGCGGCTGAAGGACCATGCAGAGCCCTAAGCACCACTACCTGGCGATTGCAACCTCGGGCGAGGCGTCATATAAACTACATAAATACCTTATATGCAACCTTAGCATGTAGGTACATTATTTATAGGAATATCATCCCAAACATATATAATCCAAGAATGGATTTTAATTGGTCTAACTTCTGAATTTATCTCAAGCATCCTCTTTGTCGTGGTTGTAATCCTAAATGAAAATGGTATAAGTTTAAGTTAAGTTAAATCTATTTTGCATAGTATTTTGGCAGAACAACATCTGAACTAGTGCTAGAACTGTGATCCTACACATCGCTGAACTGTAACTCCTTTTACGGTATTGCCGAGAGGTTTAAGCAAAGAGCGGATGGAAAAAAGCAACGACCGAAGTTGCAACGAGTTCAAAGTGATTTTTGTGGTTTCGGTTAAACTTTTCACTTTGACACAATTCAATTCATTTATTTAACGAAACATGGGTAATGGTAAACAAGATATTGTGCTGGATTGTACAGGGTCAGCCATGATCAACTTTACAGGATGCTAAATACACAATACACAACTTTATATGTCGGCGTATTGTAATTCAGATAAGTCGAAGAAAAAGTCTTAAGTCAAAATAAATTTCATGTCTATTAAAAACAAAAGTGTCAGATAATCACACGTTTATTGAACCAATGACATTTTTACAACTAAAGTTCGAAATCTGGATTAGCAAATAGGCTACTTTTTACCCCGAAAAATTATCGGGAACGGACCAGAAAAATTCAACAAACCTTATTAGGGGAAATTGTCTTAAATTAATATTAAGAATCACTATTAGTATACGAGCGACGCCGCGGATGGCACCGATGATTCTAAGATCTTCTTGGTCACTCAGAGCACTAATACTTAAAACTAAAACTGTGCTCTTGTACAATTTGCACACCATATTTTATATTGTTTCAACGACAACGAATTTTGAGTTTGTCCTGGGTATTAAGAGATCTGAAGGTATTTCTACCGAGCCATCATAGTCGTGAAGCTGTTTCTATTTATTTTTTTGCAATGATTTAACTAGTCTTAGATCCGAAGCAAGAACGACCTTCACCCATCTGTTTCCCAGTCGACGAATTTTTTTGTTATCAAACTTAGTAAGAAAACCGCAAAAGCCTACAGTTGGAGTCGCGCGCGCGCGAGGACACAGTTTGGTTTACCGAAAGTTAGCCGCATTCAAAATGCGCATCCCGAACTTTGTATCGTTATTGTACCAATTTTGCATTTCTAGTAAAACTGCTGCAAAATTACAAATTAAGTTAACTAGTAGTTCGCCCCGAACTGAGATCTCGTGATGCGACCCGACGAACGCATCAAACTTTGAGTCGGTAGTAGTCAGAGGCAAGTCCAAACATTATCTTTGGACTTTTTTCTGACTACCGCCTACTAACTTGGTATGGTTACCAAGTTTCAACTCTATTGGCCTATTTATTGAAGAGTTCCGTTGAACAGACCTTGGCTTCATCATCAGACCTGGTCGTCGTCACCATTTTATGAGAACTGAGTACCTCCTTAATTTATTTCAAGAAAAAAAAATAAGAAAAATCAAAAGAACTGGCCGACCAGTAGAAAAACCTTGATGTCAACGAAACTCTTAGAGATGGGAGCTCTTGGATCGCTGGTTATCTTAATTTAACTTTTTAAATTTTATCTCGAAAACCGAGCGTCCCAAAAAAAAAGTAAAAATTGTTTTGGAATGTCCAAATAAAGCCCTTTCATATGACATGTAACTTGATTTTTTTATGTAACTTTTTTTATTTTTGCCCTCTTAAAAAACCCCATATCTCAAAAACCCTTCATCCGTTTTTACTCATATACTTACCAGTAAATTTCTCAAGTACAAGCTATCGACATATCAAATTTCATGCAGATCGGATCAACGGTTCTAAAGTTATCGCCAGACAAACATACATACATACATACATAAAATGCCAAATCGCCCAAGTTGAAACTAAGATCTTCGTTCGCTTCGCTCACTCGATCAATGAATGTAGTAGGTACATTGGATTTTGTTCAAGCGCTTTAACTTGTTGTGTTAAACCTGAGATTTGAGAAGAAATATTCCCAGAACGAAATTTGTAAAAGTTGCCTCTTCTGAGAACTCTCTGAGAACAAACACACTTGACATGTGTTCACATGTAAAACCATTTTCAAGCCAAATTATTAATTTTGTGGTCTAGACAGTATGTAGTGAAATATGTCAATATTGCTTCAAAAAATTAATTTTAATAAATCTGCTACAGAATGTATTTGAGTTATAACAGGAATTTTATTTATAAAATTCTAGAATGACGTGAATTTTATTGGGTTTCACCCATATAAACCCGCATACAACCTTCTGTGATTGTAATTCATTTATTAAAAGTGTTGTTTAGATAAGATGCGGATACAAATACAACGAAGCACGCTATGAATATATATATTGTATTTCATAGTACAATTCTTAATCAAAAGGTGTTTATTCAATTGAATGACAAGGATCTAGCGATGAGCCAATTCAACGTGACCAAGCCTAGAAGACCAGGTAGCTAACTTGGCTTAGTTCCTTTGTATGATCCTTTTTACATTAATATTCTCACAGTAATTTCACAGTATATTTATGAAAATCTATTATACACTCATAAAAACATAAATAGCTTTAAGAAAAAGCACATAACGTTAACACTAGAAATAAAAACAAATGATGTATTCCTAAATTTCGATTACAAAAGGTAAATGGCTCGTTTATGGGGAACTGTACCTATACGCTTCTATAATAAACTTCCAGAAAGTGCCACTGGGCTTCCTATTAGAAAATTTAAAGCATACATTAAGAATAATCGAATAAAGAAAGCTTATTATACTTTAGATAGCTATATTGATGATAAAAGTGCGTGGCAGCTAACATGTCTGCAATGTCTGTACTGTACCTACTATTGTGTGTTTTTTTTATTTGTCTCTGATTTAATAGATTGTATTTATGCATTAGGTATTATTAAATTGAGGCGTAGCGTGTGCTGTCTTATAAATTTGATTATGTTTACCTTTTTCTGTATGCCTACGCCTCACTTAACTTCAATAATATATTATATTACATTGTAAAAGGATCATACAAAAGAACGGTAGGAACCAAGCCGTAAGTTTGTTGCCTGTTCTTCTAGGCTTTGGTCGCGTGGAATTGGCACCTAGAGTCAGCTAGCTTTAAGACGTTTCAAAGTGATCCTTGTGATTTTATTGAATAAATACCTTTTGACTTTGACTTTACAAAATAATATAATAATGAAGCTCAAGTGTAACATTTACTATTTATGTATTGGCAACTACTACTTACGAAAAAAACAATTAATACATGCAGAGCAGTCTAAACTGTGACTTACAAGTCTTCTTTACCGTCTGCGAGCCCTGTAACATGCTCCGAAATTTATTTCCACTTCAAAATATTATGATATCTTCTGAAACACTCGTTGTCTGCAAAGTTTTGTGATATTTCTTAGAATTAGTACGTATCAACTTTACCCATACGAGTTAATTTAACTTGTTTAACTCCACAGGTTGTAGAAACAGAATTTTAAAACCTTGAGTAAATAAATGAACAAGCTCTCAGAAGTTTTCTCATCAGGCAGTCGCCGCGGGTCACCGACCCGACTGTAACTAGCCCTGGACAACAACTGGCCCTGAGAGCCCATTCACCCGGACCACGGAGTCGCCATCGCCTGCAGCCCCGTCGCATTCTACGTTATGTGTTTATACCTGCTGCATGGAAATGGCCAACAAGATCTGGCTCGCCGCATTGTCGAGCGAACGTACCTAATTGGTTATGGGAAAACCTACGCTAAAATCTCTTTCAGTGATAAGACAGTTCATCGTACTTTATAACAATACTAGCGGCCTGTCCCAGCTTCGCATGGGTGGTCATAATTTTTTTTAACATTTTAGGATAAACTTAGACCGTGGGTTCGAGCCTCGCGTCTACTTATTTCATACATTTGCACGCGCTTCTCCTTGAGTGAGTGAAATCGCAACCCGCGCGTGACCCGTGGACCCGTTAACATTTTTAATTTCGTCATATCTTTTGAATGGAATGTCCGATTTGAAAAATTTAAGAAGTAATCTATAGGTATTGAAACCGTCTTAATTATGAAATGATTTATTTGGATAAGGATTAATACCAGGGTACAAATAAAGACCCTTTTCTAGCGGAGGCATTTCCATTAATTTTTTATAATAAAAGAACACTTATTGTGACATAACTAAAATAATTAGACATATGCTGTCGCGACATTTTTTGTAGATGATGACGTGTTCTACAAAATCGTAGTACATTATTTTGTTCTATCTTCAATAGTTTTCGCAGCGCACCCGGTTTTTGTTTTCCACCTTGGGTTACATTATTGAAATTTTAGTAAGGATCCCTGATTTTTTTGAAAATATAATATAGCTTATGTTACTCAGGGATAATGTAGCATTCTAATGGTGAAAGAATTTTTTAAATCGGACCAGTAGTTTTTGAGCCTATTCGTTACATACAAAAATACAAAAATACAAAAATACAAAAATACAAATGTTACCTCTTTATAATATTAGTGTAGAAGTGTAGATGTAGAAGTGTAGATGTAGATAGTGTAGATGTAGATATAAATAAGTAAGTTACGCCTTGATCTATTACGTATCGTTGTGATCACCAAAGAGTAATCAATCCACAAGTATTATAATGAGCAAAACAACTATCACTGGTCTTTAACGAATGAAACAATCCCTTAGATCTCCAAGTCTCCAAATGCAAGATTCTATTATAAAATAAAATTATAAAAATAATACAAAATAATAACCCAAAGGCACGTCCGTGTGTTTCACTATCAAGTCTCCAGACGTAGTACTTCAGACGATTTTACTTTGGCCGTATTTTGATTTGTCTACTCCACAAAGCCCCTTTCGTTATTTCGTTACAAAGTATGCAAAAACACGAGTCCCCGAGTGCCGCCGAGCTCGTTATTACCGCGCCTCGCCGACCAATAGAGATGCTCCTACAATTGCGTGAAATTCAATGTTTCCAATAAAATTGCGAATATATTCGTAAAGTCAATCTTTATCAGACTTTCTGAATAGAACAGAGCTTCTGAAAAAGATACATTTTTGGTATTGGAAAATAGTAAAAATACGAAGGCAGAATTTTCGTTATTCCTGGCAAAACAAAGACCCCATCCATGTCTCAAATAAACTGAGAGGATCGGTTAATATTGTTTCTACTTACTCGTACTTTACCTAAAATATAGTTAGGTACCTATCAAGTACGTGATTTTGATTTGTTATAAAAATAATATTAGTATTTTTATCTAATGTTGGCAGCTTAGAATAGAGTGGAGTTTTTATGGGTATGGTTAGTTTTCACCGTGAATAGTTATTATTTAAGTTTGTATCGTAGCTACATTTTATACTTATTGTATGTGTAACGAAAACTCCACTTGACTCAAAACCCAAGATAAAAAACTATTCACCAATAAAAAAATTATACAAACAGGAGTAATACCTATAAAATAAAAATGCTAAGCATGAACAATACTCTCTCTGTACTTGAATATGCGAAAGAATATTTTTCAGTATCGTGGATTCGTGTCGTGTATTTGTTCAGTATCGTGGATTTTGATTTTTCGACCAAATAAGATAACAGCGTCCTGCGGTCAACATTCGGAGGCTGCGTTTCTAGCGTTTATATTTGCTTTGCAATTTTTCATAACTACCTTCAGTAAGAAATATGCGCGCTAAGAAGTTATTTGACGGTTGTCTGTGTCTTAACTGCCAAGACGATTTCTTTGCTTACATCACTTAAATCTCACAAACAAGTACTTTTCAGAGGTGAGCAAACTTTATAATTATGGTACAGCAGAACACACGGATACCTCATGTCCTCGTCGGAAGCGGCACATTTCTTTGGCTTTGTGTAGCTATATCAAGCTATATAGTATTAGTGAGCACTGCTGGTCTAGTGGTAGCGGCCCCGCCTTCCGATCCTAAGTTCGACGGTTCAAAACCGGTGGCGCATCAATGAGTTTTTCTGTTCAAAAATGTATGTGCACAGTGCAAAAATTCTAAAACAAGTGCTTGAAAGGAGCCTCTCTGAGGCGCACTTAAAATCCTTTCACCACACTGTTGAAAGTGAGACGACAAGAAGAGTATAGTATCCGTGTGTAGTTGCGGCGCCGGCACGGTGCGATGGCTCCACGTCATCAGGCGCGCGTCGGTTCAATATCCGGCTCGAAGCGCCTCATTTCCGAGGCCTACATGCTCCAGATGCAAATCCACCACATTCTAGACTTGGGTAATAACGAGCAACTCTGTTCACATACCAGAACGATTATTGATCGAGTAAGCAAACGTAGCAAAGATCTCATTAGCAACTTGTTTGATTTGGCATTTTGGATTAAGTTTCATCCAAATCTGTTCAGCCATTACGAAGATGAATAAAAAAATGAAATAAATAAATAATCGTTTATTGTTTCCGAAAAGTGTAGCTGGTGCATAAATTAACATATATCTATAGATAGGCAGGTAGGTGGCACAAGTAAAAACAGCAGCACAAGCTTAGATCTGTTTCCCGCACTCTGAATTAAATGCGACCAGTAGGTATACAATACATACACGCTCCCTTACGTACAATACAAACGTACACTTTTATAAATAATTCGTAGAATAGGAATACAAGCCCATTTCTGCCGTGAAAGTACCGTTGCTGGGGTTCTTATGTTGATGGACGTAGGGTAGTGATTCGTAGGGCATGTTCTTGTCGCGCGTGACTTACGCAATGCTTTGTTATAACAATTGTTTTGTTTGTGGTTACCATCACCTATAGGTAACCACTTAACATCGGGTGGGCCATCTGTTTGTTCTATCAGCAAGTAGTATAAAAAAGGGAATGATATACCTAAACGCACTCCCATTTTGCAATATCTTATGCAAAAACGTCCTACGCTTCCAGTGTTTTGTAGAAGCTTGGATGAAATATTTTACAATCAACCATTATAATACAAATTACAGAGTTTTTCACTCGTGAATGATCCATTTGTATAAATATTAGGAGAAAGAACGCAGCGATGTTATTATGTTATTGAAAAATTGCCCGATAGGGACAAGTACACCGCATTTATTATAGAATTCAGATCCTGACCGATACCCATACCGACCTACAAATACTACTACCTAGTCTATATTAAAACAAGCTTTAAGTCCGTATTTAACGTTCCGAAATTCAACAAGAAAATCAGTTTTGCCATTATTTTGTTTTATTTTCTATCCTTAGTAGTTACTCGCTGACGAACAGTTTGCAAGGAGATAATTATTATATTCCAGCTACAATAGCTTTATATTCATTCTACTTCATCACTAATATTTAATACTGAACAGTTTTTGCCTTCATCGCCGCTTTTTCCCATAAATCTCTCTTTTCATCTACCTCTATAATATAGGTACTATGCTTTAATTATTATATTATTATTTTCATTATACTCATCGTGTCATAATAACGGAAATAATATGATTCTTCTGGGGAAACCAGAGCAACTCAGTGATGCTGAAACAGCAGCAGCTGGTCCACAGATGTGTGCGTCACGTGGCACGCCGTTTCCATTGATTGGCCATTGTTCCACGTCCGCTCTATTGAGAACGTACTTTTATTTGTTGCTCGACGAGTTACAAGTGAACTGCTTCATAGATAGGTCCTCCATCCATTTTAAAGCGAAAATAGTTAACATCGAGCTATGTTCGAAAAACGAAATAAAAATAAACTCAAAACCTATCAATCTAACGGTAAAAATACGGACTGAGTTCAAACACAGTACACCTTAAATAGATTATACAAGGCAAAGCACATGTTTGACTATTTACTAACCCTACCTACCTACCTCACCCGTGAGAACCTCTAATTGGCTCTCTAAATGAGTGTTTATTTTGTAAATTAATAAGCTGTTGGTTCTTCAATAAATAAATAAAAACATATTTTTTTATAGCTAATACGAAATAATGTACCCAATAATGGTCATGCAATAAAGTAAAAGCGGACCGACTTTGAAATCGAACGCAAATTTTATAAAAAGTCATAAAACGTCGTTATGTTTCACATTGATTATTTTATTCGTTCATTACAGTAGGTATTCGTCAAGTGTATAAATGTTAAAAATCTTATAACTTTCTTGGAACTGGAGCCATAATATCAATTTAGCAAATTCTTATTATCTTAAAACGTTTGGCTTTGTTTGTTTGTTGATGGAATTAATCTCGTGAGACTCCGAAATTGTGTTGACTTGCCTTTACGTATTACAATAATAAAATTATAATTTCTGTTTGTTATTTCGGAAGTTAAATGTCGGTAAACCTAAATTTAGTTAGAGGGCAAATTAGAATATAAATGTTTGAGCATCAAAATTAATTTAGTAAATTGTAGAAATCATTATTACTGTTGTATCATTTACACGATTCTATCTGGATTTAATTTTAGTGAGTTTTGAATCGTTGACAGATGAACAACTGGCTTACTTTTTACGTAATTTTTGATAACAAAGCTTGCATAAAAAAAAAACGATTTATTTTCGAAATGTTGGTGATCTTTCAATGCTTCGAGTGCTATCAAACAATTGCGAGTGTGAAAGGCACTCAACCGGTATGATTAGGTCGGGGCTCTGTCCCAACTAGATGGCTCGTTCACGAACACGAACACGTCATCGGGATCACCTGGCATATGCCTTGTTCTACGGAGGGATTAATAATGTATCAATGGCATGATCTGTTTACGCCATGGTCTCTTTACGCATTTTGTGGATCTGTCGTGAATTTTGTTCCTACTTAGCTGTACTACCTACTCCAACTTCAGAAATAAACTCCTGATTTGTAAGCGTTCAGAAAAAACTGCAATATGAATTTTTCAGTCTTTTTTCAAAACACATTTTACGCACCCAACTTTCATCGAGAACTTTGAGGAGGCATGTCAAAACATTAAGTTTCGTGGAATGTAGCTTTATTTCTTTCCGATTGATACAGCTAGCGTCCTACCCAGCTCAGATCATTAATCGAAATGGAGTGTCCGAAGTTGTTTCATTTCCCGCCAGCGCCCGCCAGCGCCACTTGGGAACTAGATCGATGGCGTTTTGCAAAGGTGAGCTCGCGATGCATACGAAAAGATAGATGACTTCGGCAACTGGTATTTATTCATGGCACTCCTATTCACCCGCATCCAACAACAGTTTTAGTTTGTGATGGACGTGTTTTGAAAGCTTGCATTTGCGGTCTCGTTAAAGTAAAACGTGAAACCACACGTATGTAGGACGCAGTAATTAATAAACTAAAATATTGACTTGAATTTGTTTTAATTATTAGAGAATTAAAACACAGACCAAATATCGAAGAGAATGATGGTTTATCGGCTTATGGACTAGATGAAGACGCCTAGAGGAACTTGCAAGAACCTTACGACCATTCTTTTGTATGATCCTTGTTACAAAATAATGTAATAATGAAGCTCCAGCGTGGTGCCGATCAAGTTGCACTCGACTCGATTGGCATCTACTCATTTCTGTCAAAAGATATTTAACTGAAAACTGTTTTTATTAATTGCAAGTATTCTTTGTATAGCGCCCCTAGTGGAATATTGCTGTGCCTTAAAGGGTTTACGTTTGAAACAAACAATGAGCATAAGTACTATAACATCTAAATGTAAAAACATAAGTGCAATAAATATTTCCATTTCTAGTAAAAACAGAATGTCTGCTTTGAAAAAAAAAACAAAACGAGATTGCACGTAAAAGGTTACCAACAGATTCGTTGGTAGTAATTTAAATAAGACTAAACTAAAAACAGTATTTTAAAACGAATCTCTAAAAAGTGCAGTGAAACTAAGTAAATAAAACTTTTCACGCTTTGCTAGAGAGGACGGGAAACAAAATGTTCTTGAAACCTGAAGTTTCTACTTTAAACATACTTTTTACAAGCTTTCAACTAATGTTTTCGTTAGCGGGGAAATTAGCATTTGCTTGTGAAAGAGAGTTTTGCTTTGAAATAGAAATTTCAAAGCAAAACAGTTATTTCGAATGATAAATAATTTATAGTATTAATAGACTTCACAGCTCAGTCAGTAGTAGCATTGCTTTCTGCGCCATAGGCCGTGGGTTCAATCCAAATAGTACAGAACAAATAGTTTTGTATAGTACAGACCTACATTCATGTTTACATTTTTACTTCTTTCAATCTCGTAAAGCTTTACCACAAAACATTTTTTTTATGTAATAAGCCTGTGTAGGTTTGCACGGGCCGACCCACACATGCTGCCAAAAGCATTTTATCAAACGCTTTTCATTATTATTATAATAAATTAGTTCCAAACCGTCATCGGCAGTGAGCGGTCATCAACCCGGTCCCATAGCTATATCGTTGTAATGTGAACAGTGTCCCTGCAGGGCAAAGGCCTTTCTTCCTTCTCTCCAGTAGCTTCTACTTTGGGCCACTGTGGACCAGTTCTTTAAGTAGGCGTCTATTTCCTCCATGTTCGCCGCGGTTTGCCGCCAGGTCGTCTTCCGTTGATTTCGTCCATAACGCATCCAACATGCGGCAGAAGTGGAGAGTGAGATGGGTTCGACTCCCAGAATACTGCGCTCCATGGCTTTTAGACTTTTGATGTTAAGACAAAAACAATTCAACAAATTTGAAATGTCTGCGACATAAATCCTGTTTATAAATAAACATTTCACAAGGAGTGCTTATTAACGAAACTCATAACCACAGTCCTCATAGGTCAGGTTTCTGTGATAAGTGTCTGTGGAGGCAATCATTTACAACTTTCCTTCTCATTTTCTCTTGATCTATACGTTACTTTTCAGGACTTTGTCAGTTTATCTAGCCTTATCTTCTTGAGGCGTTGACTCTCAACGTGATATTCAATTTGCATTGCAGGTTGGTCTCTGAGTAAACAAAGGGTTGAAACATTCCAGCCTCTACGGACCACTCGATTTCGTTATTAGTGCAATCCATTTCCCAATTACATCAACGCAAAATGTGATTTTGTTTTGCATAAAATTTATGAATCAAAATCATAATCATTTAATTCAAAAAGAGCTCATGGATCACTTTGAAACTTCTTGTAAACTAAGTAAAGTTAGGTTACTAACATAAATTTTAGATCAGTAGAATTGAAATTTAAAACATTATAAAAAACACACTTTTCGTCTATCACACAGAACATATAATCGGAACACAGACAATCGGAAGTTTTTTAAAGTGGTCTTTTCAATTGCATATAGTGACATGGAAATGACCAAAAATTGATTTAAAGCCAAAAAGTATATAATATACTAATAATATTACCGTTTTAATTGAACGAAAACATAACTAAATACCCCTATTGCAGTTACTATTCTGACGATATTGTTAAGACCACGGGAAGTCAGTGTATGGTAAAGGAGGCCTATGTCTATAGTGGACTTCTTCAGGTTGATGATGATGATAAATGAAATTACAATGAGGTTCCAGAAATCCGTTGATAAAAACAAATCGGGTGTCTTATCGCTATGTCAGTAGAGACTAGAACTAGAAGACAGAGTGTATGTAAAGCAAGCAGGGACAGTTGTACAAGTCGGTGCACTCACAGTTGTATTCGAGTGCGCCTGCCTTCGCCGCGCTCGCCACGGTAAGCAGAGGTGACAGATTTCATTTTAACAACGTCTATCTGTTTCTCTCTTTTATGCAATAATAATAAAATACATTGTATGTTTTTTTACAGGGACAGTATGGGAATATCCAAAATAACCCATACATAAAACTGAATCGATCATTTACCGACCGCTGGACCGCTTGACCAAAAAAAATACTATGTCAAAATTATACAATAAAATACCTGCTGGTTCTTATCATAGTTTCCCTGTATCTTTATGGTTGGATTTACACATGTAAATCCAACCATAAAGATACAGGGAAACTATCATAAGAACCAGCAGGTATTTTATTGTATAATTTTGTGTAATCTTTATGGTTGGATTTACACATGTAAATCCAACCATAAAGATACAGGGAAACTATCATAAGAACCAGCAGGTATTTTATTGTATAATTTTGTACCATACCGGCCCAGTTACAAAAACATACTGTATTATTATTGTATAGAAAAGAGAAGCAGAGAAGATGTAATTGTTTTTGTAACGGGCGAATTGGAGGTTCTACTGATCTCCAATCCGACACTCCCCAATTTCCCAGCCTGCTTTGGAGCTCAGTTATGTTTTCTCCAACAAGTACAATATCGTCGGCGAACAGCATGCACCAAGGGGACTCCTCCTGTATGTCTGATGTCAGTGCATCCACATTAAACTGCCAGCTTCGGACCGACTTGTGTACTGTACATAGCCTGTATAAGCTGCAGGCACTCCTTTCTCTTTCATAGTCGTACGCCTTCTCCAGATCAACGAACACCATGTGCAAGTTCTTGTGTGCACGGCGGTATTTCTCGCACAGTTGGCGAAGAGCAAATATGGCGTCCGTTGTCCCACGTCCAGGCATAAACCCATACTCCTCTCTCCTCTCTGGCTGTCCAGAGATCAGATCGGACATAGATTCAGTCGTTTTAGCTAGATGAGTTTGTTTCTTAGTAAATCAGTTTATTAGAAATGACCCACATGGTTTGAGTCCTTTTAGCTAAATGCAAAATTGTCCTTTTTCTTAGTAAATTACTTTATCAGAAATGACCTAAACAGTTTGAGTTCTGTACCTGAAATGATTCAGGTGTTATAGACAATTCTGCTAAATTACTTAAATACACGCTTCTTTAAGATTGGATTTCTTAAAAAGGATCCATGTTGTCTGGGTTATTACATGTGGCTTGGTTCTCGTATTTCAAAAAACCACCTTAGCCTATCCGATTACGGATCTTTTTGCGATGTGACAGAACTGACCTTTAAGACTATTTTGGAATATTTAACTCATTTTTGATCAAAGTGTGGATGGAGTCCTTTCAGCGTAACTACGTCCTATTAAAATAATGTAATGTTTATATGATAAGATTAAAATAAAGATATAATTAAATGATATAATTTTACTAGTAAGCTTATTAGTGCACGAAAGGAGCCTCTTGAGGCGCACTTAAAATCCTTTCACCACACTGTTTCGAAAGAAACTAGTGGCACGACAAGAAGAAGAAGAAGAAGAAGTGAGAAATGTTACAAAGACAGTGTCAAAATGAATAAAGCCCTATGTATACTAGGGACCAGCAGCAGCACTCAACTAATTCTAATAACCATTTGTCTCGAATACGTATAATAGTGGTGGCCATTCCGCGTGTAGCGCGATGTGCAATAAAACTGAGATAAGTCGATACAAATGGTAAATAAACCGGAGCGCGGCATTAGTGAGGCCATAAACACGCATTCACTATGAAAGCTGGTTTCTTAAACTCCACTTACCAGTTTGCTTTTCTTTGAGAATTTCTCGCATTTCTCGTTTTTTGTTGCGTGGTTACTTTAATCTAGGCACGGTAGAAATGCCCTCAGTTCACACACACCTATCGTCTGCTAGTTGTTTTACAAATAAATAAAATCTTACAGTAGGTCGCCGATATATTTACAATAATACCTACTATTTATTGTGAATAATCGGCGCTGACAACCTGCTTTCACTGCACAGAGCGACAATTACAAACGATGCATTATCCGCTTGGCAAATGGGCGCTTTTACGTTTTACTTTAGTCTAGTATCAGTTTTTTATTGTAAAAGGTAAATGTTCGGTCACCACTACACCAGCTACCATGTGAAGTAGTTGGTATATTTTTGACCTAGCATTCCAATCAATAAAGCCAAAGGCTTGCTATTAGGATTAAAAATAACACCGTTTTAATATAAGGTACTGTTGACGCCGTTCAGTATCCAACGGGTCGAGCTGATGCATCATTATAAAGGTTTCTACAACCGATGAATAGTGAGCCTTGAAGTAACCAATGACGGGCCTGCTTCATCACGTCATGGGTGTCCTTTGGAGGAAGAAGCAAGCCACGCGACACACTCGCTCGAACACCAACGCACGTCTTGTGCTCTCTATTCTATATTCTAATTGAATGTGTATGTCAATTGCTTAAAATGTTAATGTTAGCAACGACTAATACGCGAGCAAAGCCGTGAGTGGCAGCTTGTTCTTATTGTCTGGCAGGATTGATGTTGTTCCTCTCGCGTACCGTAACCACCAATATTAACACTATACTTATAAGCCGTCATCAGAATGGCGCTAGCGTGTGTAATAAATATTGCAATAGGTTAAGCCGACCACAGAAGTAACATTCGTACCTGCTATTATTACAGCGAATTCTTACAGTTTCCACTTTTTACAAATTCTCAGCATAAATAAACCACTCTAGATTGCAATCTTATAAAGGAAGAATTTTTTCAAACTTATTCTTTTGTAGGAAGTTATTCTCAACTGGATTAGGTTTGTAAAGAAGTTGTATAGACAGGGAAGTAAAAGTTTATACTTTGAATCGGACACAGCTGCTCGTGTTGCACTAAGAGCCGTCTGCATTGAAACAGTTTCACTTTGATCACCAGGCACGGTAGATATCCCCTGTGATCTCTCAGTACCAAGTATTAACCTAAGATTCGTTGAGGGTATATTTTATTATTAAAATCACGAAGATCTAAAAAAAAATGATATAGTGATAATGAAAGTGATGTCGACAGTGACTACAGGCCCTCACGGCTGCATACAATTACGGTATTTACTTCCGTGAAACAAAATATGACAAAGTCCGGCACCTGGCTGCCTGCGACTACACTACTCTTTACTTATTGTCCGTAGAAATGTTGAAATGTTGAAAAGCAAAGTGTTTCACTCGGAGTGCAGTTACATTTTGTCTCGGACGAGTAACTACTTTGCAGATTTGTTTAAGTACTACTTGCTGATGGTCGAGCACCTGGGGGGGTATTTTGATTCATTCGATATCGGATTCGTTACGGAATACAATTTTTGAATTTCGAATTCAATATAATAGAAAACGCGATATGTTTCTGTACGGTTTTGAAATTAATATACTTAAATAAATTTTACATTAAAAATTTTACAAAAAAAATTTTAACCATTTATGAACCATCTACAGTTTAATTAATTTTGATTGTTTTATCATTCGACTTTGTGATTAAAGTAAGTATAGGTAAACACGCATAATTTTTGGCAGGAATTTCTTTTATTCGCCAACAATTTTTTTGGTAGAAGTGAACTAAAACGATAATGTATGTAGTATGGGGTTAGAAGCTAAATGAGTTTTTTGAAATTATTATTTTTCAGTGTGCTATTATTATTTATAGTCTATTGACGACAGGTAGGTGACTTACGAGGCAATACTTTGTTATAGGTGATGGTTACCACTTAACATCAGGTGGGCCATCTGCTTGTTCCATCAGCTAGTTGTAGAAAAAAAAACCCGAAAAGCAATCTAAGCAATAAGTATTTATTTTTGGTGATGAATCCTCTCGATTCAATACTTAGTAAATAGTAGTTACCTACATACATTCACATTTTTCCCCTTTCACGGAAAGGTTTCCGCCACTCAATAGCTGTCGGAAAGTCACTCGTTATCTTTTCGAATCCTAATGTCAAAAGCTTTGTCTGAAACGTCAAAAACGCGTTCCGACAAGGCTTTTCAGGAGCCATTGTATTCCAAATTCAAAAAATGACTTTCCGTAACGAATCCGATACCGAGGAAATCAAAATACCTCCCCCTGATCTCATCTCTATATCGAACTTTATTTGATATTCATTATTGTATTTTCTCTTCTTATTGTTTTAAGTGTTACATATTTGATCTGTTTGTCTGTACCTGTCCGTTCTGTTTTATTTTTATTCTTTTTATGTGTATGTCAAATAAATGTATTTTCTTTCTTTCTTTCTTTTTCTATCTCATTGCTTGAAACTAGCACCTAGATTCACCATTAGGTACCTATACCACCTAGGCAGTTCAAAATTAGGACGTACAACATTTTTCATAGTAAAAAACCAAAAAGTGCAATAAAATAGAGTAAGTAAATTAATTGTTAACTATATTTAGTTCGTGATTTGACCAAACTTTGCAATCCAATAAATTAAGATTAATAACTTTGCGATAAAATATGAGCAATTTCTATGGCTTGGCTTTCAGTGGATTGTGACCCTCGCCCGGGAGCTCTGCATTCGTAGCAAGCTGGCACCGTGATATTGTGGCGGCACAATATTAAACTAGATCCGAGAAATGAAATGAAATATGAAATGAAATGAAATAATTTATTTGCGTGAAGTATGGTACATTATTAAGATATTAGGGATACTGAAAGAATCTCACACTTCGCCAGAAAAACCTAGCATGCAAATATAATAGAGAAAATCACATTAAGGTTTTCTCCATAGATAAGTTGAGTTATGTAATAGAAATATAACAGATTTCACATTTTTTTTTTAAAATACGTAAATCTCTCAATGAAACATAATACAATTTAAATTACAATAAAATTTATAAATAATTAGTTTTTGTAAATTAATAAGTATACCTAATAATAAAATTCAAATTTAAAATTAAACATATATAAATTAATTCAATTTTCATAAAAATAAATCATTGACCCTATAAAAACACTTATCGACTAACCATGCATACAGTTTTGTTTTGAACTTATTATAAGAGAGTTCTCTGATGGCTTTAGGTATTTTATTAAATATTTTTACTGTCATTAAGTGACTGTTTTTATGACATAAAGCAGTTTTACGACTTGGAATTAATAACCGTGTTGGATCTCTCAATTTTAATTTAGAATTTAGTTTATCTTCATATTTAAAAAAGAATTTACTATGCTCCATTACAAAGCAGCATACCTGAAATATGTAGAGACCTGGTAATGTAAGTAATTTTAATTTTTTGAACAAAGGTTTACACGAGTGAAGTGGTGCAACCCCACTTACAGCTCTGATACATTTTTTTTGTACAATGAAAGCTTTGTTGATGTCAGTCGAGTTACCCCACAGTACAAGGCCATACCTCAAAACCGAAGCAACATAGCCATGGTAGGCAGTCAGAGCGGTTTTTTTTCCAGACGTTCGACGTAGTTTTTTGATTGCAAAGACGAAACGGTTAAGTTTTTTACAAATGTAGTCAATATGTGATTTCCAATTACAGTGTTTATCTAGATTTAAGCCTAAGAATTTAATTTCATTAACATTTTTTACTGATTCATCACGGCATGTCAGATTAATATTCACATTATTTTTATTATTATAATTTTTAAATTAAATAAATTTAGTCTTCGAAATATTAACTCTTAAATTATTACATTCTAACCAATTTAAAATTACTTCCACCTCCGCATTCATAGCGTCCTCGTGTTTTAAGTCTTTATCAATATCAGTAACAATTATTGAAATATCATCAGCAAAAAGAACGCACTGACGTTTGGTGACTAAAGGTAAGTCGTTTATATAAAGAAGAAACAATAGCGGCCCCAAGATACTTCCTTGAGGAACACCAAAGTTGTTATTGAGAGGGCTGGACTTGTATGAAGTTATAATAAAATCTTTATTCAAACTCTTTATTTCTACGTATTGCTTCCGATCTTTAAAATAACTTGTCAGCCAATTTAGGGCAAGGCCTCTGATTCCGTATCTTTCGCATTTTTTAAGTAGGTTGGCATGGTTTGATGGGTACAAGAGGAGATATCTTGTACCCATCAAAGACATAAAACTGTTTTTTTTCCTCAATATCAAACATGATTATGGAAATCATCATCAACTGCTGTCATGGGTCTGATGTACCACTAAACTCGCTCCATATTACGTAACTGACGAATGGATTGTGTTGCAGCCCTAAAATTTATATTATATTATTATTATTAACGGTCGTCATTGATGACGTTGGTAGTAATTTAAGAAACTTGCCTTGTTAGATTTTTCGGGGGTATAAAGAGAATTTATGATTTTAATACGCCCTTATGCTTTAGGTTTTTAAGAAACCAAAACTAACGTAACTTGGACGTTAAGTTATAGTACTATATCTGGGGCCAAATCGCGCTGTTTTAAAACGTTTTGCTCGTTTAGACGGTTTTTGGATTTTAGCGTGAGATAAGTAATTTATGAAATGAGTCGCAGCACTCTGCCATAAATAAACTGCTTAAAACGTTTGTCCTAACGTCTGTAATAATGCATTATCGTTCCAAACTAGCAGAACTAGTCTCCGATGCGTACATTACCAGAAATAAATACCCTGACTTCATAAAAAAAATACATTGCCACTGTAAATCTATTAAGATTTAATCTTAATGTTTGACAAGAATGTTTCTTAAAACAACCAATGGGAAAACGCGTTACGCAGTTATATCAGTCACCCCTTGTGAAAAATCCCCAGCATTATTCCCTCTCCTCTCGCGCTCTGACCTCTTTGATTCTCTAATTACGGAATAATGCTACACAATGACTCCTCAAAGATTTAATTATTTTTTACTTATTTCAGCCATAAAAGGCTTTTTTCCCCATTCAAAGCAGGAAACGAAATAAGAATGTACTTATCTGATTTCAATTTTTACTCAGTTGGAGTACAACGTAGTACAACATTAAAATATACTAGCGCAATGTACTCAGTGGCGGTGCAGAGACAAACACTCGAAAGAAATAACAGTTAACCAAGAATGTCTTCAAAATAAATATGTGACGTCGTGGATTGGAAACAAAATATAATGCGCGAGATAGAATTTATATAGAGCTCTAATTATTAACTGGAATAATTTACATAAAAGTGCACTAAATAGTTTGAGGCTAGATATTGATGTGTGGAAAGTCCAGCATTATTTATTTTATATTTATTTATTATTATTATTTAGTATAAAAAATTAAATAAATTATTTCTATTTGTTTCACAATAAAGTGTAATGTTACTTATAAACTAAACCATCTCAGATACGATATAAGGAGTCATACTTTTGACATCGACATAAAAGTTAATACTCACGACTATACTACAAGCTGTAGATACTACACGCAAGATATACCTCATGGAGGTAATTTGTCTAAGATGTACCTACCTACTAACGAGAGACGCTGATTCAAAGCGACAATAAGCCTTGATTTATGAAGTGAAAAGCAAATAAAACTGAAAAACAGAGTGCTCAAGCTAAGGTTTCTTAAGCCTCGGGAGGTAAATCTTCTGTTACGTTTCAAATTACATTAGTACCCTTATATTAATATAAGTACCTACATTAGTAGCTTTACTTTGAAAACTTTAGTTATAATTTATTTATTTATTTCGACACACCAACGATAGATAAATAAGGCTAGAGTAAATATAATGTAATGTTTAAGTAATAAGTATATGCGCTGTCCTTACAGGCGTGTACAGCATTGACAAAGTAAGAAGCATGCAAAGTAGTCAGTACACATAAAGAGGAAGAAGAACTAAATAAACTTAAGCTAATTGTGGCATGCAAGAGAGAGGCATCTCTGGGCCTCAGCCTTGAATGCTGGTAGGCTGTGAACCTGAAGTACGTAGAAGAATAGGGATGGCCAAGACACAGATGGACAAGTCAACTAGAAGGAGTATGGAAAGATAGGAACATCACCAACAGGACCAAAATAAGACTCATCCGGAGCCTAGTCTTCTCCATATTTCTTTACGGTGCAGAGACTTGGACCCTAAAAGCGAATGACCGTAGACGCGTGGACGCGTTCGAGATGTGGTGTTGGAGGAGAATGCTAAGAATCTCCTGGACAGCACGAAGGACCAATGTATCAATACTCAAGGAACTCAAAGTAACTACTAGGCTGTCATCTATCTGCCTCCAGCGAGTCCTTGAGTATTTTGGGCATATAGCCAGAAAACCAGGAGAAAACTTGGAAAAACTCGTAATCACTGGCAAAGTTGAAGGCAAGAGACCAAGAGGCCGAAGCCCGATACGTTGGTCCGACCAAATCCGCACCACTCTCGATGTGAAGGTCCATGAAGCCATCCATGTCGCCAGCAACAGATCCAGATGGCGAAGATTTGTTAAGGATAGAGTGATCCATGGAAGGGGTCACGACCCTCAGCAGTGAGGAGTACGACGCGAGGAGGAGGACTCGCTCTAGCAACTCACATTCAGTCCGCTACGCAAATACAATGGACTGGCCTCTGACTAGCCCTTACTCACTTGGTAAGGTAACCAAGTTTAGGCTCAATTGGAGTATAGAATGCGTTGCGCTATGACTTTTACAAACGAGATTTGCTATTCCATAATTCCTGATACCCATATTGACAGAATATTACTAATAATTACAAATTATAAAAAAAATAGTTTTTTTCTGGGTGAGAAACATACAAAAGTATTCATGTTATTCTGACAGCCTTCACAGCTCAGTTGGTAGTAGCTCTGCCTTCTGCGCCGTAGGCCGTGGGTTCGATCCCCACCGAGGACAAACATTTGTGTGATGAACATAGATGTTTGTTCTCTGTCTGGGTGTTATGTAATATTATAAGTATGTATTTACAAAAAAAAGTATATAAGTAGTATATCAGCTATCTTGTTCCCATATCACAAGCTTTGGCTTAGTTTGGGGCGAGATAGTGCTGTGTGCAATGTCCACCAATATTTATTATTATTATGTACTAGGTATATTGTGTCCTTAATACAAGATTTGCTTAGTTTGGAGTTAGACGGACTTATTTCAATTTGAAGGTGTATTGATTTTTGAACCATTTCTTCCAGTACAGCTATGTACCTCCGCTAGAAGCCGCAGTACAGCGTAACATAATACAATGCGTATAACTTCACCATAAACAAAACGCTCGCGGGGAGGCTCGGCCCACTTCCGAAATTGCAGCTATTATGTAAATGCACTTATGTCGGTCCTCCCCTCTCTCCTCTTTGTGACTTATGGCTTGTACACAAAACAAAAAACAAACAGTAAGGTTACTATGTGAATCGAGATTTATGTTATTATATTTTCAACCCATAATCGTCTCAGACAAAGGTCTCCCCCAAATCCATCCAAACGTCTCTATGCCTAGCTTTTACCTTCCATTGTGTCTATATTACTATTATTATTAGTTTTTTCCTACATGAGTGTCATCCGCAATAAAGATATCACTGCCCAATCTACGAAGTAGTTTCCCAAGTCATTGAAATAGACCAACAGTGGTGACTCCAATTGATTGTTTCGACTGTGAAACGTTACATGCACAATATAATCACAAGCTACCCCAAGGGGCAGTACCCTATATTATGCGTTAGTCATAGGTTCAAATCCCGTAAGGGATGAAATGAAATAGCTTAAGGGGCTGACAACTATCAAACAACTTCTCGCTCGCACGTTTCGACATGTTGAAAGATATAAAATCACTAAACTCATTTTCGACAAATCGCAATCAACCATTTTGTGTGCAATCACATTGCACACAGTTTAGTAAAAATTTCATTTTGATCGATACAAGTTTTCCTACTTAAAAGTTAGCTTATGTACGAAAACTAGTAAAGCAAACTTTTGAGTAGGAAAACATGTATCGCTCAAAATGATTTTTTTACTAAGCTGTGTGCATTGTGAAAATGGTTGATTGCGATTTTTCGATTTTTTTTTTGAGTTTAGTGATTTTATATCTTTCAACATGTCGAAACGTGCGAGCGAGAGTCACATTAGTTCTTGTCTTCGCCTTAAGTTATGATCTGCGTAGGGGAATATTTAGGTTGAATTATTCAATGTTATATTTTTACACGAAGTTATTTAATTTGCTTCATATTGATCCCTTTGAACAATTGAAGTGTTTTTACTGCTTGAAGAATATACAGTGCATGTGATTTGTATGGGCCTGCGTGTCGGAAAAAATATATTTAAGCGCCATACATTACAGTAGCGTACTAACAACGCTTACGAATACTACACAACTTGTGTTACGTTTTTGGTGTAATTTTATGATAATTACTCACTAAATCACTGAAGAGAGCACTAGTGGTCTAGTGGTAGCCATCCAATCTTAAGTTTGCGGATTTGGATTCAATTGATTTCTCTATTCGAAAAATTGATGAACGTCATGCTATAGTGCCTTCAAACGGTAAATTGGATTACATAAATTAATTTTAATTTTATTCAGCTTTTTTTTATTATCTATTAAATTTGCATGATAAATTATTTTTTTTAGTTCCAAGATACATACTGTGCTATTACATTCCAGCCGTTACAGTTTAATTGAGCATCAAATATTCTGACATTTATGCATATAATCATATTATCTAAAATTAGAAAAAAAAACAGAAAAAGCATCACGGCTTTGATCCCAAAGTATTAGATCCCTCAAGAGTCGCGAGGATCTCTTAAATTATCAGTAGGAAGACAAAAAGAGAAAATAAAAAGGTAAGTAAAAAATTCCAAAGTATGAAGTTATTTTAATAACAATGCCGACTACAAAGAAAACCGCATAGTAAAATACATTGCTGCATTTACTAGTTTTAAAACATTTTCAGAGATCCGTGTACCGAGGGAATTAAAATATTATATTATACTTTACATAAATTATATAAAAACTATATATAAAAAAATAAATTTTCCCACTGACTCCAAAATAATTATAATAATATCATTTTTATTCATAAGTTTGCCGAAGAATAGTTAGTTAGTTCCAGATGAGTCTTGCCTATTACGATATCTAGTGCCTAGGTCACCGCGCAGTGGCCAGTGGGAGTGACCCCGCTTTCTGATCCTACGGTCGTTGGTTCAAATCCTGTCGTACTTACGGATTTTTCCATTTGAAAAATGTAACCAAGCCAGTTAGTTTCTAAGAGCGGCGATGGGCTTGCACCCAGTCACGTACGGAATACCAACTACTGCAAAATGTAGGTATGTGTCAAATCTACATATATTTGGATGGAGGTAGAATAGAATAGAATAGAATAGAATAAAATTTTATTTAGCTTAGTACAAAAAAAAAACTCAAGCAAGAACTCAACAAACATTAAGAACATTAAGGACAAAATTTTGAGCGGCTCAAGGGACAACAGTAATAGGTTACTATACTAAAAAGGTTTTCAGCTCAGGAACCTCTGATTCCCCTCAGTCATCCTAAAAGAATTTTGAGTAGTTTCATTTTTTCATTTCATTTATTCACATCTTTAGACATTACAATGTTCTTAGATTAAAGTCATATTCACGGTACTTCACTGAATCAAATCATTCATTAAATATAAAATAATAATGTACACACAATGAAATAAAAACAATACAATAAAAAATGTCACGCAACTCGATTAGAGAAAAAAATAAAATAATGTTACCAACGAAAATTATAAAATAATCAAATTAGCAAAAGCATCGTCAAAAATAAAGTAACTTATACTACAAAGGTATAATACTTACGATTATAGTAAGTCTACATTACTATACAGTAACATTGTCTATTTTAAATATTGTTTTGTCTGTCAGAGCTTCATCAATTTTGTAATAGCTTTTATGAATCAAGTGTTTTTTTATACAGGTTTTAAAGCATACATCACTCATTTTTTTTATTTCTAATGGTATTTTGTTATACAATTTAATTGATAAGCAGTAATAACTTTTTAAAATTTTGGTGAGCCGAGTTTTTCGCCCCAATAACCGATCCTTATGTCTAGTATTATAATTATGTGTTTCTCTTACAGTAGTCAAATTATTTATATTTTCCCTTACATATATTAAATTTTGGTATATAAATTCTCCTGTCATAGTCAAAATTGAAAGATCCCTAAATCGGTTTCTGCATGATTCTAGCTGTCTTATACCTAGAATGTACCGTACAGCGCGCTTTTGGAGAATGAACACCCGATTGGAATCTGCTGCGATGCCCCAGAACACAATGCCGTACGTCATTATGGAGTGAAAGTACGCGAAATACACTTCACGAGAGAGTTACTTATTATATAAGTATTTATTGATATTTATATACTTATATATATTATTTATACCTCTATTATATTATACAAGGTGTTCCATAAGTTGTGTATAAAAACTTCAGGGGGCTAAAGTACCCATCAATATGAACAACTTTTTCTAAGGAACCAACACTGTGAACGCGAAAAAAAAAACAGCTGTTTCATACATTTTAGCCTGGTAGGTATTGAACTTTTGTATGAAACAGCTGTTTTTTTTTTCGCGTTCACAGTGTTGGTTCCTTAGAAAAAGTTGTTTATATTGATGGGTACTTTAGCCCCCTGAAGTTTTTATACACAACTTATGGAACACCTTGTATAGATAGCTTTAAGAAAAAGAGTGATGCACATAACGTTAACACTAGAAATAAAAACAAATTATGTATACCTAAATTTCGACTTCAAAAGGTAAATGGCTCGTTTATGGGGAACGGTATTCGCTTCTATAATAAACTTCCAGAAAGTGCCACTGGGCTTCCTATTAGAAAATTTAAAGTGTACATTAAGAATAATCTAATAAGGAAAGCTTATTATACTTTAGATAGCTATATTGTTGATAAAAATGCGTGGCCCGATGTCCCGGTCGCTCTGCCCATCGGCAGCTAACATGGCTGCAATGTCTGTACTGTACCTACTATTGTGTGTTTATTTTTATTTTTCTCTGATTTAATCTACACTAATATTATAAAGAGGAAACATTTGTATTTTTGTATGTAACGAATAGGCTCAAAAACTACTGGTCCGATTTCAAAAATTCTTTCACCATTAGAATGCTACATTATCCCTGAGTAACATAGGCTATATTATATTTTCAAAAAAATCAGGGATCCTTACTAAAACTTTAATAATGTAACCCAAGGTGGAAAACAAAAACCTTACATCACGTGCGCTGCGAAAACTATTGAAGATAGAACAAAATAATGTACTACGATTTTGTAAAACACGTCATCATCTACAAAAAATGTCGCGACAGCATATGTCTAACTATTATAGTTATGTCACAATAAGTGTTCTTTTATTATAAAAAAAAAATTGAAATGCCTCCGCTAGAAAAGGGTTTTTATTTGTACCTTGGTATTAATCCTTATCCAAATAAATCATTTCATAATTAAGACGGTTTCAATACCTATAGATTACTTCTTAAATTTTTCAAATCGGATATTCCATTCAAAAGATATGACGAAATTAAAAATGTTAACGGGTCCACGGGTCACGCTCGGGGTGCGATTTCACTCACTCAAGGAGAAGCGCGTGCAAATGTATGAAATAAGTAGACGCGAGGCTCGAACCCACGGTCTAAGTTTATCCTAAAATGTTCAAAAAATGTATGACCACCCATGCGAAGCTGGGACAGGCCGCTAGTAGATTGTATTTATGCATTAGGTATTATTAGTTTGAGGCGTAGCGTGTGCTGTCTTATAAATTTGATTATGTTCACCTTTTTCTGTATGCCTACGCCTCACTAAACTTCAATAATATATTATATTATTACATTGTAAAAGGATCATACAAAAGAACGGTAGGAACCAAGCCGTAAGTTTGTTGCCTGTTCTTCTAGGCTTTGGTCGCGTGGAACTGGCACCTAGAGTCACCTAGCTTTAAGACGTTTCAAAGTGATCCTTGTGATTTTATTGAATAAATACATTTTGACTTTGACTTTGACTTATTATAAGTTATTAAAAGATGGTATATCTACTGTCACTGGGGATAAAAGCCGTGAAGCAAATTTTTCTGTATTAATGGAATAAATTATTATTATTTATTCCATATAATAAAAACGCGCCAGCGTGCCTGTACTCGCAGGTACGAACGCCGCGGATTGGCGGATTGGCGACACTCCTCGGAGCGCGCTCCTTATCTGTGCGGAACTCTCATTATTTTGCAGGACTCTTCACCTCTCTCATCCCTCCGCGTTCGTGATTTCTGCTCGTATTTTATTATTTAACTTACATTTTCTTTTTAATTTTTCCGCTAGTTTTCCTCCGGTATTGTTTTAGAATAGTGGAATATCAGCTACAGGTGCTTGCCCCACTTTCATTACGAATGGTTTATGTTTCATTTCTGTAAAGTTTCAATTATAAAGCCTCATGGCGGTTTCTTTGTGAATTTTTGCCGGTAGAATTAAGTATTGGTTTCGTTGGCTTTTTTTTTGTTTCATAAGGGGCTGACAACGGTCAAAGTTTGCATAAGCACGAAAACTAGTAAAACTAACTTTTAGTAGGAAATCTTGTTTGGATCAAGGTTACATATTCTTCTGAACCGTGTGCAATGTGATTGCACACAACTCGGTTGATTGCGATTTTGCATAAATAAGTTCAGTGATTCTATATCTTTATAAATATAAATGTTTCTTTATTGTTCAAAATGTGTGTGCGAGAAGTTGTTTGACGGTTGATAGTCCCATAAGCAAAAGTGTAAGTACCCTAAACAATAAATAAACAATAATGAATCATGTTCTAGAAAACCAGCGTTACAATACCTTTTGTACAAATGCATCGACGGCCGCTAATAGCAAATGTAAGTTGTTGCGCGTCGTCTTCCGGTCCTGAAGCGACGCCTGTTCTAGCGCGAGAACAAACCCAGCAGCGGTGACGCAGGAAGTATGCCCCGAACAGTGAACTAGTCCTCGGTACTCGGAAGCTGTAACCTTTCGGCGTAACCTAAATAAATGTGCTCAAATCTTGTGCTTTTATTGAGTAAATGCCTTCTTGCTTTGAGTTTACTTTTTCATACTATTTGAAAAAAATCCTTATGATAGGCAGTTTGTACTATATAGCTTGGGAATATAAATACCATTATCTTCTTCTTCTTATCGTGTCATTAGCTTCTTGTGAGTCAGTGTAGAGAAAGGATTTTAAGTTCGCCTCAAAAAGGCTCTTTTGGAGCACTTGACACAGGTTTTAGAACTTTTGAGGCAATATTTACGCAGATAATATACTCATTGTTGCATGGCCGGATTCCACTTTAGGATCGGAAGGTGGAGCGGCTACCAGTCTTCTCAAATGGAATGAATAAAAATATATATATAAAGAGAAAGCCCATTCCTTGCACCACAATCATCTACGTGAATGGAGGTGCTTCGTTTCCGCTGCGACAAACAAACAAACAAATGCGGCGAGCTAACTGAACCTACGCTTAACGACACAGACATTTAAACCCAGATAGGTCACTTCTGGACATTTTCTTTAATCGTCAGAACTCAGATTTCTGATAACTCAAGAGTCGCGTTCTTTTTCGTTGATGGTCATCGGATAGTCCAATTTTACATTGCAAATTTTTTATCCGTTACGAACTATGTTTTACACAAAAAAGTATCTATATTTTAACAGTGTAAAAACTCGCCGCTGGCTACAATACAATACAGTTACAAAAGCTTTTTTCACAAAGCATTTTTAAATAAAAGTTAGTCCCGTAGCACTTAGCTACGCAACTTGCCTACGGCGTAGCATCAACACAACTACAAATAAATTGGCCATCCGAACTGCTACAAGGGAACACGGTGGGTGATTTACTTGATTTACTTTGCCTACTGACAAATTGCGCACAAATATTTTTAAACCTAAATCGCAAACGACAATGACATACGTACCTAACTGCTGCATTTGTTACACTGTGAACTTCTGTAGTCATCCGTTACCTTGCATTGGCAAATGGAATAAAAGTTTGTTAATGGATTTGCACGTGTGGTTTCAACCCATATCAGTGGAAACAGCTTGGAGTCTGAAACAAACTTACTAACTTATTTACCTACATGTTTAGTGTTAAACTCACTGTTACACAAAACGGTGTAGCGTATTTAATTTTATTCATTTTTAATTTATATGAAGCCAATTCTTAGCATGAATGGAAACATTATTTTAATGAGGACATCCTCTGTAACTGATCGCCAACAGCAAACTGCGCTCCCACCTAATATATGAGCGGATTCGGCTTGCAAAGTCAAGTACTCAGAAGGTCTGTCACACAGCGCACAATGTAACTTACTTAAATATTTATGGTAGTTACAGGCAAAGGAAGGCTTGTGACTTTTCTTTCAAAACCGCACTGACTTTTACTACCAACTTAAAAGCTAGATGTAACCATTACACGCCTACACAAGGCATGACAATTCACTCGTGAGACCCGCACTCCAGGATAAATAAATGCTCTCCGTCCACGATTGTTCCGCCGCCGCGAAATGGACAATCAGTACCCCAAGTATAAGATTTGCTTACGATATTTCGTTTTTCGTTTTACGTTTTCGTTCCGTGTATAATGCGGGTTTTGTATGAAGACGCGATATTGATACCGATACGGAACTTTACAAAACCCGCAATGAGCACGCAGCGAAAACGATTCGTTTTTGTTCCGTGTTCATTGCGGGTTCCGTATCGGTATCAATATCGCGTCTTCATACAAAACCCGCATTATACACGGAACGAAAACGTAAAACGAAAAACGAAATATCGTAAGCAAATCTCATACTTGGGGTACTGAACGCGAGGGCGCTCGTTGCGGAACGCCTCTATCGGGGACGAAGGGTGGCGTTCTCAGAGGAAAATGTGTCATCGAATGTATTTATCTCGAACAATTCAGGTACGTCGACACATATTAAACTAGTAGTTCGCCCCGAACTGAGATCTCGTGATGCGACCCGACGAACGCACCAAAACTTTGAGTAGGTGGTAGTCAAAGGCAAGTCCGCCTGACTACTTTTTCTGACTACCGCCTACTAACTCAGTACGGTAACCAAGTTTCAACTCTATTGGCCTATTTATCGAAGAGTTCCGTTGAACAGACCTTGGCTCCATCATCAGACCTGGTCGTTGTCACCATTTTATGAGAACTGAGTACCTCCTTAATTTATTTCAAGAAAAAAAAATAAGAAAAAGCAAAGTAACTAGCCGACCAGTAGAAAAACCTTGATGCCAACGAAACTCTTAGAGATGGGAGCTCTTGGGTCGCTGGTTATCTTAATTTAACTTTTTTGTTGTATCTCTAAAACCGAGCGTCCCAGAAAAAAAGTAAAAATTGTTTTGGAATGTCCAAACAAAGCCCTTTCGTATGACATGTAACTTGATTTTTTTATGTCACTTTTTTTATTTTTGCCCTCTTAAAAAACCCCATATCTCAAAAACCCTTCACCCGATTTTACTCATATACTTACCAGTAAATTTCTCAAGTACAAGCTATCGACTTATCAAATTTCATGCAGATCGGATCAACGGTTCTAAAGTTATCGCCAGACAAACATACATACATACATACATACATACATACATACATACATAAAATGCCAAATCGCCCAAGTTGAAACTAAGATCTTCGTTCGCTTCGCTCACTCGATCAATTATAGGCACACACAAACATTTATTGGCTACGAGAACACATAAAATACATTTAGTGATATTGCTTAATAATATTCTGTTATTAACTGTTGAATCTAGGTGCCAGTTTAACGAGAAGGAAAGGAACCTCTTTGAGGCGCACTTAAAATCTTTTCACCACACCATTTCGAAAGAACTGTGCCACGTCAAGAAGTTAACGTAATTAGGCTTAAAAAAATAAGCAACAAATAAACAGTTAGGTTCCGACGTTTCTGTTGTATGCTTTATCTACATCTACACTAATAATATAATAATAATAATATAAAATATAATTAATATATATTATAGAAGTTAGTATAGATTATATTATATTAAATTACTAGCGGCCTATCCCAGCTTCGCATGGGTGGTCATAAATTTTTTGAACATTTTAGGATAAACTTAGACCGTGGGTTCGAGCCTCGCGTCTACTTATTTCATACATTTGCACGCGCTTCTCCTTGAGTGAGTGAAATCGCAACCCGCGCGTGACCCGTGGACCCGTTAACATTTTTAATTTCGTCATATCTTTTGAATGGAATGTCCGATTTGAAAAATTTAAGAAGTAATCTATAGGTATTGAAACCGTCTTAATTATGAAATGATTTATTTGGATAAGGAATTATACCAAGGTACAAATAAAGACCCTTTTCTAGCGGAGGCATTTCAATTATTTTTTTATAATAAAAGAACACTTATTGTGACATAACTATAATAGTTAGACATATGCTGTCGCGACATTTTTTGTAGATGATGACGTGTTC
The DNA here is from genome assembly GCA_932294275.1 of Chloroclysta siterata. Taxonomy (NCBI): domain Eukaryota; kingdom Metazoa; phylum Arthropoda; class Insecta; order Lepidoptera; family Geometridae; genus Chloroclysta; species Chloroclysta siterata. Next base: position 16,628,333 of record OW028588.1, read on the forward strand.
TACAAAATCGTAGTACATTATTTTGTTCTATCTTCAATAGTTTTCGCAGCGCACGCGATGTAAGGTTTTTGTTTTCCACCTTGGGTTACATTATTGAAGTTTTAGTAAGGATCCTTGATTTTTTTGAAAATATAATATAGCCTATGTTACTCAAGGATAATGTAGCATTCTAATGGTGAAAGAATTTTTGAAATCGGTCCAGTAGTTTTTGAGCCTATTCGTTACATACAAAAATACAAAAATACAAATGTTACCTCTTTATAATATTAGTGTAGATGTAGATGTAGATAGTGTAGATAATATAATATAATATAATCTACATCTACACTAATATTATAAAGAGGAAAGATTTGTATTTTTGTATGTAACGAATAGGCTCAAAAACTACTGGACCGATTTCAAAAATTCTTTCTCCATTAGAATGCTACATTATCCTTGAGTAACATAGGCTATATTATATTTTCAAAAAAATCGCGTTCTAAGTTTATCCTTAAATGTTCAAAAAGTGTATATACACCCATGCGAAGCTGGGATAGGCCGCTAGTGTTTTATAAAATAATACAAAACAATACTTTTGGAAATCTACAAATAAATTAAACATCAGGCCTCGCCTTCCTGTGAGCGTTGAAGGCATCAGTGATAGAGGAGGGGATTGCTGATTTATTTAAGAATCACTTTAAAGTGAGCTCTATGCTGGCTCCGTCGACGTTGATGGTCGATGATGGGAACCTTATCGCGTTACCACTAAGCAAGTCACGGCAATAATAAAGGGTATATCTAGAGGTAAGTCATGATGGTCTCAGCATTGAGCATTTGAAGTATGCGGGTGACCATTTGCCGCGTTTCCTCTAAATATATTAACATACATGATGCACCGTTTGGCTTCAGGAAGAGCCTTTCAACTGAAAGTACTGTGCTATTCTGGGTCCCAAGCACACTGTGCACTACTACACACAGCGACGTACGTCTGTGTACGCTTGCTTCCTCGACCTCTCTAAAGCTTTTGACCTCGAATCCAGTACCCAAAGTATGAGTTTTGCATACCATATTTGGTTTTTCGTTTTACGTTTTTGTTCAGTGTTCATTGCGGGTTTTGTAACGGTATTCCTATCGCGTCTTCATACAAAATCCGCAATGAACACGGAACAAAAACGAATCGTTTTTGCTCCGTGCTCATTGCGGGTTTTGTAAAGTTCCATATCGGTATCCCTATCGCGTCTTCATACAAACTGATGTGTTGTGGAGGAAGCTGGCGAGCTCAGTCTGTCTACTGCCCACGGGTTGAGTTCTCTGAAGCTCTTCAACCTATACTTAGCAGCTGGACTTAGCAGCAAGCGTGTCGGCTGCTCGGTTGATAATGTTTGTGTGAAAAATGTCAGCTACGCAGACGACATGGCACTGCTGTGTCTAATGGTGTGCTCGCTCAAGCGACTGCTGGCCATCTGTATGGAATATGCTGCCGATCATGGTCTTGTTCACAACAGTAGTAATAGTGAGAACATGGTTTTTAAGGCCGCCGGTAAAGTTCCCACGTCGGTACCATCTATTAAACTTAACGGTACCGAATTAAAGCGCGTCAATACTTTTAAATACCTTGGACACTACCTTACCGACGACCTTGACGACCATGTGGACATAGAACGGGAACGCAGGGCATTGGCGGCTAGAAGTAATATGCTGGCGCGCAGGTTTGCTCGCTGCAGTAGGCAAGTGAAAATCACACTTTTTAAAGCCTACTGCCAATCTTTCTACGAACAGCCTTTTTTATATTTTTTACACAACTAGCTGATGGAGCAAGTAGATGGCCCACCTGACGTTAAGTGGTAACCATCACCTATAACAAAGCATTGCCTCGCAAGTCACGCACAATAGGAACGTGCCCTACGATGCACTGCCCATCAACTTGAGGCATACAGATGTAAAGCCTGATGTGCCTGTGGGTCAACCATACGAAAAAGTTGCGATGCGTGTCCTATACAGTAATGGTGTCAGGAGTATGAAGGAGTATTTGTAGATGGATGTATGAGCATGTTCGCATGATAATTTTTTATCAGGTTATTTTTTGTCTAAAACCTAAAACGTTGATTACATTCTGATACTGCTCAATAAATCGTCAAGTAATCTATTAGAGCTTCTAGAATTAGGCTAAAACAATACAAATTATGTATGAAGTCTACCATTCAAATCCTTTGAATAATTATTCACACTCATATTGCTTAGGAACCAAAGTGGGAATAAGGGTTTTGATATTACCAAAGTGGTAAGTTTTCATATAAGTTAGCTACGTTAATTTATGCTAAGTTTCCTCAGAAATACTTCATGCAAAGTATGATGTGCCCTTTGATGAGGTGTTTAAAAAGTTATGCCTTTTATTTCGGTTTAAAGTATTAACCGGATTGTTAACCAGATCAAAGTTTTAATTGTATTTTTATTATCGTTCTTTTCGCGAATAAAAGTTTTGGTCTTATAAAACTTCTCGTTTAAAACAATTTAACCTTATTTTTTATTTAAAAGTAAAATTTGTATAAAATTAAGCGAATGCTTTCAAACGGTGAAGGAAGATATCGTGTGGATACCAGATAGTATTTGTGCAGCGGCGATGCGATTGCTTCCTGTCTCGTATGGGATAACAACTTTTACAAAATATGTGCCAAATGTAATCTAGGACGTACCTCCGACTACCCCTCTTAGAAACCCTTAGCTAATTTCGAGTAAGCACTTGGTACTGATAGATTTAATATATACAACGATGCTAAAATGATTAGATCGGTGAAGAACAAAGAAGAAAGCTTCACCACAATCGAATTCTAACAACGATCAGCATCCGCTCGTCTTCCGAGACGAGGCATCAGCAAACACACCTACATATACATGTTGACTCAACAGTTGGTATTCTCAAAGGTATTATTTTCACTACTCAGCCTGTACAAATAATGGCTCGGGGTTAGAGCCGCTATGTCGTACATGCTGTTTGTTTGTATAGTCGATAGAGCAAGCAAAGCGAGCTAACATTTTCAAACGTGGACGATGTTCATGGATTACTTTCTAACCATTCATCAAATCTGCATGAAATTTGGTAAATATGAATGGCCTCGTAGGATATCGCTATCGCTGTGGCAAACATTGCTAGGTCTTATTTATTTATTTATTTATCATTTATTGCACAAAACACAATGTTATAGCACAAAAGGAGGGCTTAATGCACAAACATTTTCTGCCAACCCCCCTAAGTAGAGGTATAAACCTAGAATGACGTGCGACAAATATCAAGCGAATAGCTTTATAACTATTACTTAAAAGAAATATATATCTATAAAAAAAAAATATATATATATATATATACCTAAAATACAAAAGGTCTTGGTTCTAAGCAACTGTTCGTTTGTATTTAAAAGTGAGTAGATGGTTTACACAGCATCAGAAGCAACTCATGCCCCTCGTTCAGGGACCTCATGGCTTAGTCAACTTCATCGACCTAATCTTTGCAGTGAGAGACCATGGTTTTAAGGCCGAGGGTTCGCATTTAGCCGTGCACCAACTGCTCTTGAACTGATATTTGATATTTGATTTTGTAGTTTTTTTTAAACTCTCGCGAACATAACACATATTGAAAGTATTGCACGGGTATTTATCGCGTTTGCCTTTAGGAAAACTTTTAAATTAGGAAATTAAGAAGTATCCAAATTTCAATCCAAATCCTGTTTCCACTTCTGGACGACGGTAGATCTCAAGTTCACTGCTCCAGTCTGCCCGCGACCACGGCTATTGCAACATAGCCGAACCGTCGGGAAAATAACAAAGGTAAACGCGATAAATACCCGTGCAATACTTTCAATATGATAAAATGTATGTTCTAAATTTCTCGCAAGTACTCGCAAACGGTGTAAATAGCACGTCGTGCCGAAACCAGTCAGTATTTTAAGTCAATACATAAGGTAATGGAAAAATCTTTCAAGATATCATAATAAACCCACCCTTTTATTGAACCACTTCCCTTGAATTTGAAGTGGTTACACACTGCATTATTTAGCAGCTAGGCGAATGTGCGTTTCGGTTTTCATTCGACAGCTAGTGGCAGGCGCCGATGCCGCTCGCATCCGTCGAAAGCTATTTTAGAAATGGTTGCTAATTCATTGCTTTTGCACAATCGATGAGTATTCTCGTTTTAAAGATAAATGTCATTTTTGTATTTAGTAGCATTCAATTGAATTTTGACATTATTGAAGGTATTATTCATTAACTTTCAGTTCACAAATGTTTGCACGCCGGACTATGACTGGTAGGTACGTGCCATCGCGAAAAAAACGCGCGTTGGCATCGCTGCTAAATACACGATGTGTATCCGTTCGTAAGTCCAAGTAAGGTACCTACACATTTTTGTTGCCGACTTCCAAGGAGATAACTCGCAGCCTGTAATTTACGGCTCACAGTTTGAGGATAATAAATTATTCAGCTGATGATTCATTCCACATCGCAGTGCTGCTGAGTATCAAAAGTGTTCAGGTTTTCTTTTCAAACTTTATGTATGTAAGGTAGATGGCCAAAACCGTCAGCTAAGTATCTTGGTATATAGAACCTTTATTTCAAACACAAATGTCCTGAAAATATAATATTTTTACTGAAACGATGGTTTCCTAGCGATGTTTTTTTATACAGATTTAAAGCACCGGCAACCATTTAATACGATATTATATTTGTGTACAGAGGAGGGATACCTCATGCAGGAAAACATCACATCAGATGGAAATCCATTCAAATTAATGAGTTTTTTTGGAGAATGTGCGATGAAAATATGCGAACAGCAAGACCTCATCACATACACGCATCATACATACATTTCATCCTGCTTACAGTCAATATAAACAGGATATGTTCAATAAAAAGCGATAACAATGCGAAGAATTATTTTAGCAATGGATTTATATTTAAATTAGAATATTGATATCAAGAACAATACTTTTTGGACGTCTGATCCGTATTCCTGTAAATTTCTATGGAATTTGTCTATGACATCAGGTGGGCCGCTTGTTCCATCAGCAGGTCATAATATAACAAAGAGAACAGGCGGATCTTTTGTATAGCAATTTATAAGTACGAGTATGATAGTTCGTACTCGATGTTTTAAATTCAAATAACATTACTATTAAAAGAGGTTGCACTCTAAAAAGCAATTAAAAGGCGTCGGATCGCGCCAGCTCTCGTTTCATTACCTCCTGATGGCGGAGGATAGCGGAGGGAACTGCAAGCACTATGGCTTACCTGCGCGCGGCGGAGGGTGCTCAAACTTTATTCAAAACATATTTTAATGAACATTTTGTGAAATTGAGAGGAGTTGTTAGTAAAGGGCTCGTCCGGGAAAGTACTACCACCGTGCCTAGTTCTGCTGTCAAGCAGCGCTGCTGTATTTTGTGAGTTTCAGTGAAATTATAGATAGGTACATGAGACACACCTGTGTGCCCCAAGTTAATGGACGCAGGACAATGCATCGCAGGGCACATTGCTATATTATATGCGACTTGTGAAGCAGTGCTGTTTTATAGATTTTGGTACCATTTACTATATTCTGGTGAGCTAGTTTACTTATTCCATCGGCAAATATTAAAAAAGCTTCAACCTTAACCTCATAGCTTCATAGGTCTGCCGTTTGAAGTGAAGTGTAGGTGGCGGCGGTTCCCACCGAAAACAAGCATTTGTGAGATGAGCATCGATGTTTGTTCTCTTTCTTTATGTTATCTTATATTAAACGTATGCATTAAAAAAAAAGTTAATTATCAATATCAGCTATCTGGTTTCCATACTACAAACTTTGCTCAGTTTGAGGCTAGACACTACTGTGTTGAATGTCTAATTAATTAACCTCTACTATGTCTCTCAGCTCCAGTAGAAGTACCTATAAAGTTATATAGCTATATAGTTTTTTAGCCTATAACTTTATAGTATACCTTTATAGGTAGGTACCTACCTATAAAGGTATACTATAAAGTTGTTTTATGTGCAAAAAGAAATGTACCAACTAGGCCGTAACGACGTAACCGAGACGTGTAATTAGATAACGTGCAACCTAGTGAAGTCTTACACAAATGTTTGAGAGCCGCTGGCCGAGCGAGCTGCTCGAGGAAGCTTGCCAATTTCCGTGAGGCTCACGATGAACTAATGGAGTTATAAAGTTAAAACATAGCGCCTTTTATTGCATATGAGCGGTTTACTAGTTTACCTCTGCAATACAAATGGATCCTAAGAAATGTCTACCTATATTTATTTATTATTTGTGTTATAAATCGAATATTGTGTTGCACAAGCTTCAATTTTTTTGTTTGTTTCGTATGAGACGAGCATTTGTATTTAATGATGCTGTTTAATCATTGACATACGCGAATTGCAGTTGTATAATATCAAGAGATGGACCGATGACATCGTGAGGACCGCGGGAGATCAGTGGAGAGGGCTCAGAGTCGTGCTTACACCTATCGCAAAGAATACAGTATCAAGGAGAGGGTCAATAAATCAAGTAAATCTCAAATTTTGAGGACAGTGTAAAATCTTAAAATCAATCAAACTTTCAAATTATTAGTGCGATAATAATTGTTGCAACAGTTTTACTAAAAGCCAAAAAACTATAAACTTTATTATAATTGTGTTCAATTAATTTGAAGTACGTACAATGGCAGTGGTAAATGAGTACTACTTTGAGGATTGGCTCCTCTCTTGTGGTATAAAAGTAAAAGGGTAAGGCAAGAAGGTATGTAGCTATAGCTTTTGCAAACTTTTCTTCTCAAACAGAATGCTAACAAAGCCAAGCCAAAGTTATTTAAATAATTCAAACATCGTCAAGCGATGGTTAAACAGCTCAATTGACTTTGGTCCAACCCTGCAACAGGTCAGTACACTCATCATCAAAAGTAACTTCACGCCTCAAATCATCAACGTCAGCATAATAATCATTTTTGTTTATTGTAGGAAGTCTGCTCTCGTCCCCATATATTTAGGATTTTAATTATTTGAACGGTAAAAGTAATTCGAAAACTAGAAAAAAATATTTTTAAAAGATTTTTCTATACAATGTTAAAATTAATAATCATAGCCTACATGCTATCGAATTTGTTCAAACGTATTTTTCGACAAGTTGATTAGTACTTGGTGACAGTTTGCATAACTGTTGAGAACCTGTTAGATAGTACGTATATTCAGCAAATTCTGGGTTTTTTGCTAAATATGCATAAAACATATAGCATAACATAAACATATAAACATTAATGATCGCATCACCCCAGAGCCGATCACTGTCGCTGGAATGCCTCTCGAAGTTGTGCAGGAGTATGTCTACCTCGGGCAGACCCTGCGGTTGGGTAGATACAACTTTGAGAGAGAGCTAAACCGGAGAATTCAGCTGGGCTGGGCTGCGTTTGGGAAACTCCGTCAGGTCTTCTCGTCGCCCATCCCTCAATGTTTGAAGACGAAAGTCTTCAACCAGTGCGTCCTACCTGTTATGACCTATGCTGCCGAAACGTGGACACTAACAGTAGGGTCGGTCCACAAGCTGAAGGTCGCTCAGCGAGCTATGGAGAGGGCTATGCTCGGAGTCTCTCTGAAGGATAGAATCCGAAACGAGGTTATCCGACAGAGAACTAAAGTAGTCGACATAGCTCAAAGGATTAGCAAGCTGAAATGGCAGTGGGCCGGCCATGTTTGCCGTAGAAACGACAATCGTTGGAGCAAACGAATACTTGAGTGGAGACCGCGTTTAGGTAAGCGTAGTGTAGGACGCCCCCCGACGAGGTGGGGCGACGATCTGCGAAATGTAGCTGGCAAACATTGGATGAGAAGAGCCGAAGACCGGGCTCAGTGGCACGTCTTGGGAGAGACCTACGTCCAGCAGTGGACGAACATAGGTTGATGATGATGATGATGAAACATAAAACATATATAAATATGCATATAACTGATTTAGAGTCATCAATTCTGATCTCTTGATCTCTTCTGATATCTTGCTAAAAAACCGTTGACTAAATACTTGTGTCGCTGACTGTCTCTTAGCCCGTTGAATTAAAATTCATTCTCCCTGCGCCGCGAACCATGTCGCCGGATGAATACGTATTGTGATGTTTGCGTCAGATATTCGCTTTCAAACTCTATTTCAAGCCCAGAATGTTTGTATTATCGAGCTGTCGTCGTCAAACAATTTCGGCAATATAATATCTTTTTGTAACAGATATTAATTCTAATTTATTTATAGCGGGTGATTCGAACCTTTCCGGAAGGGTTTGATAAGGGTAACCTGATATTTTTTCAAGAATTAATCATCAGGGCTATTTAAAATATTCGGAAACGGAATTTGTATCTCTTGCTCTTGGTTTATTTGCTTGAAGAAAACAAAAACTAGAGAAACAAAAATTTTAACGTTAGTAGTGTTTAAACTAGCTATTTTACATCCGTTACCGGCAAAACAGTGTTAGTTTAAACAGTGTGCAGTAAGTTAGTTGCACCTCTAGCTTGCTTAAATGAGAAGATGTTGTGTTTTATTTTCATGAGAACCATTGACACATTGAAATTTGAAATACAATAGCGACTTTAAAAGCTAACACTGAGGCCATTCAATAAATAAGAAAGAAAGAAAATACATTTATTTTGGACGCAGCACATATACAACGTGTTGATGAAGTTATGTAGGCAAACAAAGAGCGTGTATTTAGACCAAGCACTGGAATACTTTGACGTGTGCAACGGTTGAATACATCGTTTTCGAAATTCCCATAGAAAAGTAAAATTAATATTTTCTCAGAAATTTGCAACAGCCCTGCCTGTGTACGTGTCAAGGTCACACGCACGCGCGCTTCTATCTAGGAAAGAGAAAAACAACGATAACCTACGAGATAATTTGAAATACTTACCTTTCGGTAGGTAGGTAGGTACGCCGCCAATCCCCTGACACGATATTTTTACTGGTTCCTATGGATTTTGTCATTATTTATTGGCTATAATAACACTGGATAAAACTAAGTTCGGTAAAAAATAAATAAATTATAAATATTATTTCATTAAAAATTCAAACTAATAAGATTTTTCTTGAAATATTTAAAATCTGCCACTTTTGTAAATCGTCACCAACAGCTAAAATTTAGGAGCCAAATATGCCAAAATGGCAGAAATCTGCCACAAATGGTAACACTGATCGGCGGCCGTCGGCCGTCCTGATTGGATGTGCGTTTTTAAATGCAACCAATGACAGACAGGTACGTCAAAGATTAAATAGGACAGACTAGACACTTCCCAAAATTGCAGTTGAATAATTTTGTCGTGTCAATGAACCATGGTGGTAAAGTAACATGTTACAATTTAAAGAACTATGAATATCATAAACATTGCTTTACGACATCTAGTAATCAAACAAAAATAAATATTCTATTAAATATTGAGTACGTAGCCACGTAGGTACCTAGTTACTGAATAGGTATTAGTACCAAAGATCTCAGAGAATATTTACCGTGACTAGGGATTACAGTCGCGAAAATATTTCTTTTACATACCAAGATCTTTAAAAACAGCAACATCATTATTAGGTAGGCACATTACTAGGTAATTGGTGGCAGTACTGTTACCTATTTTATCTAAGGTATTGTAACTAGAGGTCAAAGAACAGCTGTTAATAGGGCTGCCTCATGATGCGTTTAGATTCATTTTAGATAAAAGTTTAAGAGGCATTTCATGAATGAAAAACTTTGAAATTTTAAAAGTCGTAGAACAAAAGTTGTTCGTTATGACCGGTAGAATATCCTGCTTTCGGATCCCTACAACTCTTAATAAACACGTTGTATAGGTCTCTTTGAATCTAATGATGAAAGAATTTATAAATCGGACCAATAGTTTTTGAGTTTATTCCTTGCAAACATACAAATCTTTCCTCTTTATAATATTAGTATAGATAATGAACTAACAGGATACAACATAACAAACTAAACAATATTATACCTACTTAAATAGAATAACATCATTTGATAGGGCAATCTCATTCACGATAGCGATACTGGTTCAATCCTAATCATTTATTCAATGTTGCATGTTGTTACAATAGTTCTTAGGGGGTAAGAAAATGTCAAAATCAAAATCAAAACGGTCTTTATTCAGAGTTTCTGATTCTGAGAGAACTATCTGATTTTGAATATTAAAAATGAATTTTGTAATGATACGCCAACTCGATAAGAGTAATATAATTATGCAATCTAATCCTTGCTTATTCGAATAGCAGGTTCTTTCCCGGCTCGGACACCTGCGCCGCAATTTATCGCTTACTTTACAACGGCCTGGCGACTTGCCACTCCCGGTATGGGCGACGCCTACGCCACTACAATTCGACCATGTTTGACGAGTTATTATTGTGTATGTGGCTGTTCTACCTACGGTGTACTGTCCTGCGTCCAACTTAAGAGATGAAAAGGCATAAAAGATGATAAGCTTCATGTGCCTGTAATTTGACCGACACCCACACCCTTCGTACCACGACAGGGCTAGTATTTGTTTGGGTGGCATCGTGCCGTCCTTCAGTGAAATAGTAGAATCTCCTACTATTACACAATATACGTCAAAAGCGGGTATTATTTACCGCGCAGCCACGGTGCCCCGACCTCGCCATGAATGTAGTGAGGGAAGTTATGAGGGTCGCCCAATGAAACGATGGTTTTGTGAAACATTATTTCAAGAATACGTCTAATTTATTTGCAATGTGAAAACAGAACAAGTTTGAACGCGATTATTTATATAATAATAATAATAATAATAAGAAAGCCGTATATTTCCTTACATCTAAGTACATACACAGGTAACTAAAACTATAAAAAAAATTGTTAATGCTCGTTTGCGTAATTAATTCGATTATAACAACTAGATGGCGCGACTAAAAGTGTACGGTTTCTGGAACGCGCTATCGTTGCGTTTTGAGATTTAGGTTAGGCAAAATTTTTGTTTTCTAATAAAATCAGCTCACTACATAAATTCATACAAGTCTTTTCGTAATACCATTCCCCTCTTGTTACCTACCTACCTTTAGTAGTCTAAATTTATACATGGTCCTTCGTAAGCCAGATCGGCACTAGATTGCTAGGTTCCTAACCAGTAGTGGATAGGTAGTAACTGTGCTTGCCGTGGATCGTAGCGGCAAGGTACAGTTGAGACACGGTAGTAAAACGATACTCCGTTGTTCTCTCGAGAGTGGTACTATAGTACAAATTACAGTGCAGTGCAGTGAGTTCATAGTACCTACAACAATATCAAGATCAAGGCGTGCAAAGGCTAGGATTGCCTTTTGCAAGTCCCCGAAAAATAGAAGCAGCAGTTCAAGGCGTGTGGGTTCATTGTCCTCACGTCCCCCCGCAGAGTAGTCCAAGGAGTGTGAGGCCCCTGACCTCATACCCCCCCGAAGAGCAGTACAAGGCGCGTGGACCAAGAAAACCACGTGACCTCTTGAAGATCAGTAGTACAAGGAGTGTGGGCCCCAAACCCTCACGACCCCCCAAGAATATCCAGGAAGTAGGCACGTAGCCTAAAGCATCAGTCCAAGGCGGGCGGAACATATCCTCCGCGCCTCTGAAGACCAGGAAATCGAACGATGTAGTGAAAGCATCGTGACGTGTTTGTATAAATGTGACAAATCGTGAGTACTCTTTTCGTCAACTTATAAAGTGATTTTGTGTTTTATTTGTTCGAGAACATTTTTGCTAACTACCTACATTTAATTTAATTGTGTTAGAAAAGAGACTTTAATTTTCGTATTTCGACACATGAAATTAGTACAATATTGAGAATAGGTAAAATTAGTTTTGTAAAGTTATTTATTGTAAAATTAGTCTTGTTTTGTTGTTAAAATTAACTATGGAGTCGATTATTAATTTACAAAAAGACATTCAAAAGTCCATAGAAAGAGCGCTAATTAATTTCAAAAAATGTCCTAAAGAGAGATGTACCATTGAATACATTGAGGCTAAAATAGATAATTTAGAGAAAGATTGGACTTTGTTTCGTAAAAATAATTCCACATTGTACGGATCATACAAGGCTAGTGAATTAAATGATTCTGTTTATGTTACAAGCGATATATATGCAAACACGGAAGAAAGTTATATTCTGGCTATATCACACATAAAGTCAACATTAAGGTCAAGTCAAACAGTAAATAGTAGTAGTAGTAGAATTAGTACAACTGAAGGTCATTCGAGTTCACTGGCAAAGTTGCCTAAGATCACCATTCCAACATTTAGTGGAAAATATGATGAATGGACTACATTTAAAGACTTATTTGTTTCATTAGTCCACAAAAACAAATCGTTAGATAATGTTCAGCGACTTCACTATTTGAAAGGGCATCTCACCGGTGAAGCCGAACTTTTGATCAGGCATACGCCGATAGCTGAGTCCAATTATGATCGGTGTTGGGAGTTGTTAGAAAGTAGATACAATAATAAAAGGTTTTTGTCAAATACGATACTAAATAAGTTATTCGGACAGCGATCCATGAAATTTGAGTCAGCTACAGCTATTAAAGAATTGATCGATGTTACATCTGATTGTTTAAGTGCGTTGAAAGCATTAGAGGTTGATGTAAGCACGTGGGACATCATCATCATTCACATTGTTGGTTCGAAACTCGACCCAGAAACTCGAAAACAATGGGAACTGAGTATCTTCAATGTATCAAGTACTGTCGTGGATAATAAAAATGACTTACCAACCTTTTCGCAGTTTAAAACTTTTCTAGAAAGTCGTTTTCGTGCTTTAGAATTTATAGAACCTAATAACAAGCGATCGGTATTACAGTACGGAGGTGGTTCACATACATCATGTCGGTCTATGGTAGCTACATCAGGGTCGATAGCTTGCGAGTTTTGTTCAGAGAACCATAAGTTAAGTTTCTGTAAAGCGTTTGCTAAACAAGGCGTAAGTGAGAGGAGAGCGTTTGTCAGCAAGAATAGGATGTGTTTCAATTGCTTAGGCGGAAACCATAATGTGTTTAGTTGCAAAAAACCAACCATCTGTCGTATTTGCAAACGGAGACACCACTCGTTGCTCCATCTAACACCAGAAGAGTTCAATGCAAACAAAGCAGTCACCCAGCAGCAGTCTGAACCTAAACCCACAGTTGAGAGCGAAACTCCATTCACGAGTAACCAAGTCGTGGCATGCCTCTCTACAGGCGATATACCGAAGACCAAACAGGTTTTACTAGCAACAGCCTTGATAAAGGCCGAAGCAATTACGGGCGAATATCAAACCATCCGAGCCCTGATGGACCAGGGATCTCAAGCTTGTTTCATTACTGAGACGGCTGTTCAACTGCTACGTTTAAAGAAGATACCTGCAAATAGAACAGTTTCTGGATTAGGTAACGATATCAAACTTAAGGCAAAGTATTTAGTACAAACCACCATTCAGTCACGTACTGATCCCCAGTTCAAAATAGAAGTTCAAGCTTACGTGTTAAGCCATATAACCTCATATCTACCAGAAAAACACATTGAGAACATGGATTGGGTTGATATAGGTTCCATACAGTTAGCAGATCCGCAATTCGCGACGCCTCGAAAAATCGATATGCTGCTTGGCGCAGATGTCTACAGTCAGGTCCTGAAACAAGGTATAAAAAAAAGTTCTAGTGGAAATCTGGTTGCACAGAGCACAAGTCTAGGTTGGATCCTTTCTGGGGTTGTCACACCAAGTAATACGGCACAAAATAAAATAACGGTCATGCATATCGCTTACAATGAAAATGAAAATGAGTTATTAAAGCGATTTTGGGAAGTTGAAGAAGAAATACTTACAAAAAAACTACTAACCGAAGAAGAGCAAAAATGTGAAGCTTTCTTTAAAGCAACTACAAAAAGAGAAGCAGGTAGATATGTAGTAAAGCTGCCATTTAAAAATGAAGAGCCACAATGCAAATACGGAAATTCTAGAGATATAGCTGTCAAAAGATTAATGTCGCTGGAAAGAAGACTGACAAGGGATACAGTACTCAAAGAACAATATACTGAAGTGATTAATGAATATTTAAGTTCAAACCATATGCGTCCAGTTAAAGAAAGTGATGATAGAAGAAATGAGGCTGTGTACCTACCACATCACGCAGTAGTCAGGAACGATAAAGAAACCACGAAGGTAAGGGTGGTCTATGATGCATCCAGTTCAAACAGCAAAGGGGTTTCACTTAATGATACTTTGATGGTAGGTCCTTCACTTCAAGCAGACCTTAGACACACCATATTACGCTGGAGAGTTCACAGTATTGCACTTGTATCAGATATAATTAAAATGTACAGGCAAGTGAGAGTAGCTGAAGAAGACGCCATTTACCAGCGTATAGTTTGGAGAGATGATCCTGGAAAAGAAATACAAGATTATGAGTTAATGACGGTAACATTTGGAACAGCTTCAGCGCCGTACTTAGCCGTGAGAGCAATGCATCAAGTCGCGTATGATGAAGGAGATGAATATCCGCAAGCCGTAGACAAAGTGTTGAATTGTTTCTACATGGATGACCTTATGACAGGTTGCTCGACGGTTGAAGAAGGAGTGCACCTGTACAAACAAATAGTAGGATTATTAGGCAAAGGTGGCTTCAAATTACAAAAGTGGAACAGCAACAACCGGGAACTTCTGAAACAGATAAACACACATGAGAACACAAGAAAGAACAAAAATGAGGACAAACACAACAATGAAGTAATAGGACAAATATATGATAATGAAAGATCAAATGAGGACAACATAGAAATGAAATTAGATACAACGATTAAAATATTAGGTCTTACCTGGAATCGAAGTGAAGACATCTTCCAATACAAGGTGCAGCTTCCTCCACCATCAGGACCTGTAACAAAAAGAAAAATTATTTCAGACATAGCGAGAATATTCGATCCGTTAGGATGGATAGCTCCAGCAGTAATATTAGCAAAAATGATGATTCAAAAGTTATGGTTATCAGGTATTGGATGGGATGAAGCGGTGCCAATAGAAATATTAGAAGAATGGAGCACTTACCATGCAGAACTGCCACTACTCACCACAGTGAAAATCCCTCGATGGTTAGGCATGCGAACAGATGACATAGACGTTGAGCTGCACGGGTTTTGCGACGCCTCTAAGTTGGCTTACGCTGCTGTAATATACCTACGGGTATTTAGATCAAATGGAGAAATTCAAACTTCTTTATTGGTCGCAAAGACACGTGTAGCTCCAATCAAGCAGATCAGCATTCCTCGATTAGAGCTCTGTGGAGCAGTATTGTTGGCAAGACTCATAAGTGAAGCGATTGAAGTGTTAGGAATACACAAGGATAAGGTGCGAGCGTGGACAGATTCCACTATAGTTTTGGCATGGCTCAATAATCACCCAAACAAGTGGAAAACCTTTGTTGCAAATAGGGTATCGGAGATTTTAACGACCCTTGATTCGTCGCAATGGTGGCACGTTGTGTCTCAGGACAATCCGGCAGACTGTGCCTCTCGAGGGGTACAGCCCTCTGCATTAGCTGAAAATAACCTTTGGCTTGATGGACCACAGTTCCTACGAGATCAAGTTATTAAATACAGTCGGCCAAAGGATGTCAAGGTCCAGCTAGAAGAAAATGTAAAGGCACACGTAGTTACAGCTCCTGAAAGGGCAATATTGCAGAGATTTTCTTCGTTACCAAGGATGTTAAGAGTCATAGCTTATTGTAGAAGGTTTTTGAAAGGAAATAAAGGTCACACGAAATATGTACAAAAGAAAGAGATAGATGAAGCTTTAGAGTGTTGCATTAGGAAGACACAAGAAGAAGAGTTTTTAGAGGAAAAGAACCAGTTGCAAGCTAATGGATGCTTGAGGAGCAAAACAAGTAAACTTAAATCTTTATGTCCTTACCTGGATGACAAAGGAGTTATGAGAGTTAGTGGAAGAATTCAAAATTCCCAGCTCGGTGAACAGACCAAACACCCCATTATACTGCCACATGAATCACATTTGTCGAAGCTCATTGTAAAGGATGCACATCAGAATACTCTTCATGGAGGATCTCAATTAATGGAGATTTATTTGAGAACAGGCTACTGGATTATAGGAATCAAGAGCCTCATTAAGCAACACATCCGTAAGTGTGTGCGTTGTATTAGACAGAACGCCACCGTCAAAACACAGTACATGGGATCTCTTCCGGCAGTGCGATGTACTCCAGCTCGAGCATTTAAGCATAGTGGCGTAGACTACGCAGGTCCTATCCAAATCCGTACTTCCAAAGGACGAGGAAACCATTCGTACAAAGGATACATTTGCTTGTTCATCTGTATGGTGACTCGTGCCATTCATTTGGAAGCAGTTAGTGATATGAGCTCATCGACCTTTTTGTCAGCCTTTAGAAGATTTGTGTCTCGACGAGGACATTGTTCTCAAATTTGGAGTGACAATGGTACGACGTTCGTAGGTGCTTCAAAGGAATTAGAGCAAATGAGTTCCATCCAGCAAGAGAGTGCAGCCAAATTGGAGGCCAATGGTACTCAGTGGCACTTCATTCCCCCACATGCCCCTAACTTCGGTGGATTATGGGAAGCCGGGGTGAAGTCAACCAAATTCCATTTAAAAAGAGTTATAGGTGACTCAACACTAACCTTTGAGGAAATTAGTACACTCCTAAGTCAAGTGGAGGCGTGCTTGAATTCGCGACCTCTTACCGTAATGAATAGTACTGAACCGGGTGAACCACTTCCCCTGACGCCAGGTCATTTTTTAGTAGGAGAACCTCTGGTATCCTTGCCAGGTGTAGATTTCGAGAGTTCAAATATTAGTTCATTGTCACGATGGCAATTAGTTCAAAAAATGTTCCAAAGTTTCTGGCGTCGATGGTCCCAGGACTATCTTACGAGTCTTGTCCATCGTTATAAATGGACAGATCAAGTTCCAGAGCCACGTGTAGATGATGTAGTCCTCATCAAGGAAGATGATCAACCGCCTGGTCGCTGGTTGCTTGGTCGTGTAGTTGAAAAGCACCAGGGTTCAGATGGTTTAACCCGCGTGGTTACATTGCGAACTACAAAAAATGTAATTAAAAGGCCAACATCAAAATTGTGTGTGTTGCCAATAGACAAAGAATAAGTAGAAGTAAGTGTTAAAAATAGGAGTACAAATACATGTGTAAAATTAAGCTAAAATAGTAAAGTGGTAAAGGATAAAATTAAAGTTAAGGTTAAAGGTTATGTAAAAGGTAATGTTTATTTCATGTCAGTAGTAGTTATGTCAGCATTAAATAGTTGAAACAGCCATTAGGTTGTAGTCTGTATAAGTAAATGTTATCTTAGTTAGAGTTAAGGACCCATTACTAGGTCCTTGGCGGGCGATATGTTAATGCTCGTTTGCGTAATTAATTCGATTATAACAACTAGATGGCGCGACTAAAAGTGTACGGTTTCTGGAACGCGCTATCGTTGCGTTTTGAGATTTAGGTTAGGCAAAATTTTTGTTTTCTAATAAAATCAGCTCACTACATAAATTCATACAAGTCTTTTCGTAATACCATTCCCCTCTTGTTACCTACCTACCTTTAGTAGTCTAAATTTATACAAAAATTGTATTACTTTTCTTAACATTATAAGTATGGCATATTAAAGTTTTGTTTGAATTGGAAAGTGATGTTTATTCTATGTAAGGACCCCTCTTTGGGTGAAGGCCTCCTCCAGCTTTTTCCATGTTTCTCTGTTTTTCCCCAGATTCATCCAGTTTTCTCCAGCGCTTTGGATTATGTCGTCTGCCCACCGTCTCATTGGTCGGCCTACGGTCCTTTTTCTACTGGTCCCTTCCATTTTGTGGTCTTTATCGTCCATCTATTGTCAGTGTAGCGTGATAGGTGACCTGCCCACTGCCATTTCATTTTTAGGGCTTGTGTGACTGCGTCTGTTAGTTTTGTTTTTTGTCTTATTACGTCGCTTTTAATTTTGTGGATTTTCTTTAACTTCAGTATACTTCTCTCCATTGCTCTTTGTGTCGTCCTTATCTTTAGCTTCGTTTTATTTGTGAAGACCCATGTTTGACAGCCATACAGCAAGCACGGTAAGAGAGAGGTTTCAATCACAGTTTTCTTCATGCTCATACTGTAATTTCCTTTTAGGATTTCTTTAAGAGACCAGAATTTCTTCCACGTTATATTTGCTCTCCTTTCTATTTCTTCTTCGTTACTTGTTTTGTTAAATGACAGCTGTTTGCCTAAGTATGTGTAGCTGTTCACATATTCTATGATATTGCCCCTTGTGGTGACAGGTATTTTGTGGCTGTTTGTCATTAACTTGGTTTTTATAGCATTCATTTCTAATCCCATTCTCGAGCTCTCTTGATCAAGTGAACATATTAGTTTCGCTAGATCCGCGGGTGAATCTGCTAGGAGAACTATATCATCCGCGAATCTAAGATGGTTGAAATGACAGCCACTAACTTGTATACCTTTGTTCTTCCAATTTAGGCTCTGGAATATATTTTCAAGTACAGAGATAAAAAGTTTGGGTGACAGTGGGTCACCTTGTCTAACACCTCTTTCTATCTTTATTTCTTCTCCTCTCTTTTCTAGTTTAACCCTGCTTGTGCTGTTTTTATATATGTATTTTATAATATTGATGTACTTTGGTTCAACCTTAAATAACGCTAGTGCGTTCCAGATAGATTTATGGCTGATGCTGTCAAAGGCTTTGCTGTAATCAATAAATGCCACGTATAAAGGCCTGTTAAATTCTTTATATTTTTCAAACACTTGCTCTAACGTGTGAATATGGTCGGTAGTACTGAATCCTGAGCGGAACCCTGCCTGTTCAATGGGTTGTGAGTTGTCTATTTTTTCCGTTACTCGTTTTAGTAATACTGACGCGAAAAGTTTGTAAATGCTCGTGAGTAGGCTGATGGGCCTGTAGTTCCCTATGTCTAGTGGATTCCCTTTCTTATAAAGTAATATAATGTCTGATGTGCACCACTGTTTAGGTACTGACTCTGTATTCAGCACCATATTAAATAGCTGTGTCAAATGGTTGAGCAGAATTGGTGCACCCAGTTTAAGAGCCTCATTACACAGCCCGTCTGGTCCTGGACTCTTTCGAGTTTTTAATCTCATTATTTGTTCATAGATCTCTTTTTCGCTTACCGGCTCGACTTCTCTCCTACAATCATGGTCAATTGCTAGTTCTTCTATGTCACACTCTTCGCCTTTACTTTGGTACAGTTCCTCGTAGAACTTCGTTGCATGTTCTATGACAGATGCCCTCGAGTTTGTTGGTTGTGAGTTTTTCTCTAGTTTTTGAATCCATGTCCTATGTAAGTTTAACTCTTTAATACCTCTTTTTGCGTTTCTGAAGTTTTTTAGATTTCTTGTTATTACTTCTTGTCTGTGCTTGCTATAGTCTTTTTTAATTGATTTAGTAGTTTCTTTAAATAATTTGCTAAGCTCTTGTTTCTGGTTTTTATCCTTGTCTTTTGTAAAAATTAGTTCTGTACGTTTCTTTATAAGTTCTTGTGTTTCTACGCTGAATATTTTATGTTTTTTGTCTCTGTTTGTTCCGTTCTTGGTTGGTAAACTGTCTTTGATGGCGTTTTCTATCATGTCATAGTATGTTTGGACGTTGGTGAGACTGTCCGATTTTCTTTCAGTGTGCGATTTTAAGTCCATAATGTAGTTGTTTTTTTCGTCTTCTGTTTCAGGGACTTTCGGTAGGTTTTTAAAATGTTTTCTGCTTCTGTTTGCTTGTTTTATATGTAATGTTGCTCGCAGTAATCGGTGATCAGATGGAAACTTTATGTTGTTCAGAACTTCGATGTTGGATATTTGCTTTGGGTTATTTGTCAGTATGAAGTCGATCTCATTCTTGGTTTTCTGATCGGGTGATATCCAAGTCCATTTTCTACTTTCTTTCTTTTTGAAGAATGTGTTCATTATAGATAGCTTGTATTCCCAAGCATATTCTATAAATCGCTCGCCTCTTTTGTTTCGCTCTCCAGTACCATATCTGCCCATGATTGGATTCTCTTCCTCTTTTGGGTGCCCGATTTTCGCATTGAAGTCACCAATTACTATTACATTTTCACTAGCCTGTAAATGTGCTTTATTAATATCGTTGTAGAAAGTTTCGATATCTTCGTCACTGGATTGATCAGTGGGTGCGTATATTTGGATTAACGAGACACAGGTTTTGTCAAGTTTTAGCTCTAGCAGTGCTACTCTTTCTGAGATTCCAATGAAGTTGAGTATTTTATCTTTCAGATTTTTCTGGATAAGGAATCCAACTCCGTATAGACCTTTTGTTTGACCTATGTAGCATAGTATATGGTCCTGGTATTCCTCGATGTTGCACCCCATTTTCCTTACTTCGGAGAGTCCTATTACGTCGAAGTCAATGTTTTCAATAGCATAAGCTAGTTGTAGGTATCTTTCTGGTGACGACAGGGATCTCACGTTATAGGTACAGATTTTTAGAACATCTCCTTTTTCTTCATTTATTGATTTAGTATGAGTGTAGTTTTCGGGTGGTATGTAATTTTGCGTGGCGCTTTTTTTAAGTTTGTTTCTTATTTTCATTATACGGTAGGCTTGAGGGTTGTGGTCATTCTCCCCCACGGTGACCGGCCGGGTTGGGGTAGTGAGAGGGGGTCCTTTTGTTAGTTGCTATAGTTGTTGTTCTGTATCTTCTGCTGCTTGTTGCTGCTGTCTTATTGGGGTGTTGTAGGATGTCGTCGCTACCGGAGTTGAGTTTCGGGAAGTGTTCCAGTAGGATTAAATTTTGTTTTTCTTCAGAGCCTGCGTGACTCCTTTGGCTTCTCCATAGTTGCTATTGGCTTTTGTGTTTGTTTGCGGAGGGGTATGTGACAGGGTCCGCTTTGTTTTGCGCGTTTCTAGTGAAATCTGTTCTGTAGGGATGTTGGGCAGAACTACTAGCTTGTCGTATTTTATGATGACCCTGTTACCTTTTCCTTTCTCGATTTTTGCTTGCTCGTAGAGACTTTTCCTTATTTCTAAGACTTTTGGTGGGTAATCTTCAGTGATTGAGTATATAGAATTTTGGATATTTCTCCAATTGTTCAATATCTCAATTTTTCTTCCCAAAGTAGTTAATGTTATAACTACGGGTCTAGTCTTGTCTCCCTTTTTTCCAATTCTTCGTAGAGCTTGAATTTCGAGTATGGAACAACGTACTTTCATAGAGTCGTTTATAAACAAGTGTATTCTGTGTGTGAGATCATTGTAGTTACGCTCTTCCTCTTCTATTCCAAAAATGACGACATTCCGTTGCCTCTGTGTTCTTTCGATCGTATCTAGCCTTCGTTCTTGTGCTTCTTGCCCTTCTTCGAGCTGTTGAATTTTTCTGAAGATTTCCGACCATTTCGCATATATTACTATTAATGTTCTTGGTTATATTTGCTTCCATCTCTTTGAGAGAATCTTTTGTGCCATTTATATCGGTTTGTAGTTTTAGGAACATCTCACGAACTTCCTCCATTTTTTTTTTTTGTTCAACTAATGCTTTTACTCTAGTTTGTTTGTCTGGCTTAGCTTTAGTTACTATGGCCTTTAAACAAATATTTTCCCGCAAAAAGTTATGTTAGGTTACAGAGGTTCGAACCCGCTATCGTACGGACAGTGGGTTATTGGATTCGGGGTACAGAACTCCTTGTCCAGCGAGTAATTCTTGACTACGACGAATTTTAACTTCTGGTCCCTGTCGTGGTTTTGTGATCAAATAATTATGACGGTAGTTATAACGTCTGTTCCGTGGTTATTACTACCCGTGTACCCGTCACTACAAATAATAATCACAATAGTTTAGTTCGTTGATTGTGGATAATAAGTCATGTATTTCTTGGTGTTTGAGATATATTTTCATCACTGGCCCCAGGTTAGGTACTGGTATTGTTCACAAATCACTTTCCACTTTTGAATAGAAATGTTACACATCTGTATGCAGCCACTTGTTGAGTGTTTTTATCGTTGTGATTATACTGTTTCTTTGATTTAGATTTGTAGATACCACTTAACACTTACATTTACAAGAAACTACACAGGATTTTGCATATTTCACCCTGGTTTATTTGAGTTTTCTATTTTTAAATTGATTTTAAAGACAGAGGTGATGTTGACTACGCGAGTGCAGCGCCCTCTCCGCGCGATTATTTATACTACGTGCTAATGGAACAAGTAACAACAACAACCATCACCTTCAACGAAGCATTGCCTCTCAAGTGTCGCACCAACAGAACGTGCCCGACGAGGCACTGCCCTGCGTCCAACTCTCTTTCTATCTCTTGTCGTGTCACTAGTTTCTTTCGAAACAGTGTGGTGAAAGGATTTTAAGTGCGCCTCAAGAGGCTCCTTTCGAGCACTTGACACATGTTATAGAACTTTTAGGTTCTACGACATGCCGGTTTCCTCACGATGTTTTCCTTCACCGTTTGAGAGTACTGGCATTGTGCACATACATTTTGAGCGTCCAACAACTTAATTGAATCAGAGGGATCACTTTGAAACGACTTAAAACTAGGTGTATCTAGGTGCCAGTTCCACGTGACACTGACCAAGCTAACTTGTGACGGCGCCGTTTTCCACAATTCCACAACGCTCATAAACAAGTCATTGATACCAGTATTTTTGTAAACTCGCGCGCGGCCATCCGTCACGAGGAGAGTTACATGGGTTATCACGGAACATATGGGACTCTTCACTCAATTTATGACGGGTCACTACCTACCAACATAACACCGAAAACTTATTCAACCTTAAGCTCAACGCGATAGAGTTCCAATTGGAATGGGATATCAATAAGGTAAGTTGGCAGGTGTGAAGAAAAACCCGATGGTTTTAGCGAATTTGTGTCAGAAATCTACCGTAAATTCTTATAGCAGTCATGACTCTGGCAAATGGCTCTGGGAAATCCGTGAATCAGCATTGGAAATGTATGTTATATAATATTTCTGACATTGAAATCTTAACAAACGATATTACTCTTATCAATTATATTCAAAGACAAACGTACCACATCCACGAATACGCAATTATTCTCGAATTTTCAAGAGCTGGCTTCAAAGCAGATCAACCAACTAGCAAATTGACCCAGAATTAAACATGGAGGCACCATATGCGTTTTCATTGGATATTCAAATTGAAAGGCTGGCTCGCGGGATTAAGGAATCACTTATGAAAACTGAAATTGAATTCGGGACAGGCCCATGTTATTTCTAACGGCCTTCCTCGAGAACCAATAAGAACAGGCCTTATAAAGATATGAGAGCTTTGTCAGTTTTCAATCAATAAAATGCCTAAACTAGCAAATATCTACTGCTACATAATTCATTGAGTTTTATTACTGGGGATTAGCAGTATTAGGTAAGTTTCTCCCCAAAATATGTCAAGCGTAAATATTCAAATATCTGAGATATGAAATAATTTTAAAATGAATGGAATATTCGAGTTTCAAGTGATATTTTGACGTAGCTTTTATAGTAACATTCTTTTATTGCTGGTAATGCCAGTACTCTCAAACGGTGAAGGAAAGCATCGTGAGGAAACCGGCATGTCGTGGAACCTAAAAAGTTCTATAACATGTGTCAAGTGCTCGAAATGAGCCTCTTGAGGCGCACTTAAAATCATTTCACCACACTGTTTCGAAAGAAACTAGTGACACGACAAGAGAGAGATTGCTGGTAATAGAGACAAGATGGCAATGTTCAGCAATACAAGATTATTTTTCTTCTTGCTCCATCGATGTTTTGTGGCTGCTGTCCCTCATTCGACAGACAATCTTTGAAAGTGACAAAGATATTTTTTTTTGTCGAGGACCCCCGATAATCCGGCCCCTGTCTAATCCGGCGCCCCCTGTAATCCGACATGACTTAGAATTACATGTATGTTTGACAATCTTTGCTAATACATATAGATCACGCAGGTTTGAACAGGTCACAACTCGTACGCGCCACCGCTATTGTGCTCGACGCGTATGCATTGTTTTACTTAGTTTGAATTTGACTACTAGTGATAGCGGTACGGCCTAGCGTGCGTTCATTGTTTACTATTTACTATAGGGGTCTTAGGCAGTGCTCTATAATCCGACAAATTCGATAGTCCGACACTGCCCTGCATAATGTTTGCCGGATTACCGGGGGTCCACTGTAGTAAAATAAGCTGTCATTTATTTGTGTTGTATAAAATTATAATTAGACTTGTACATCTATGAGTCGTATTTTTCTCGGTTTATGATGAAACCTACCCAAGTTATGTCTTTCAGCCTTTAAAAACAATAAACTTATATAGAGTAAGCCGTAAACGAAATATACATTGCCTTCATAATAAAGGCAAACCCGTTACCGAGAGGTAATTAACTTGTTTTAATGAGAGCTACTCCTCATCACGGTAGAGACTAAGAAAGACATCGCGAGGATAATCATTAACAAAAGTACCTTCTATCCTGAAAATAACTCAAAAAGCGCCAGAAATATATTATAAAATAAAAATAGTAAAAGAGAAAAATTATTTGAGCATAAAAACCTATCATTTGTACAATGGAAAATGTTATAATACTTACATCTACACTATCTACACTAATATTATAAAGAGGTAACATTTGTATTTTTGTATTTTTGTATGTAACGAATAGGCTCAAAAACTATTGGTCCGATTTCAAAAATTCTTTCACCATTAGAATGCTACATTATCCCTGAGTAACATAGGCTATATTATATTTTCAAAAAAATCAGGGATCCTTACTAAAACTTCAATAATGTAACCCAAGGTGGAAAACAAAAACCTTACATCGCGTGCGCTGCGAAAATTATTGAAGATATAACAAAATAATGTACTACGATTTTGTAGAACACGTCATCATCTACAAAAAATGTCGCGACAGCATATGTCTAACTATTATAGTTATGTCACAATAAGTGTTCTTTTATTATAAAAAAATAATTGAAATGCCGCCGCCAGAAAAGGGTCTTTATTTGTACCTTGGTATTAATCCTTATCCAAATAAATCATTTCATAATTAAGACGGTTTCAATACCCATAGATTACTTCTTAAATTTTTCAAATCGGACATTCCATTCAAAAGATATGACGAAATTAAAAATGTTAACGGGTCCACGGGTCACGCGCGGGTTGCGATTTCACTCACTCAAGGAGAAGCGCGTGCAAATGTATGAAATAAGTAGACGCGAGGCTCGAACCCACGGTCTAAGTTTATCCTAAAATGTTCAAAAAATTTATGACCACCCATGCGAAGCTGGGACAGGCCGCTAGTATATTATATATTTATACGAGTATTTATGTAGGATGAATGGAGCGCATGATGTGAACAACTGTGGTATGATGAGTGAAGTGTAGTGTGAATTGGTAAAAGGGAGTTTGATTGGCGGAAAATGATAAATTCAATTAAATATAAAACGGTAGTAAATTATAAATAAAACGTACCAGTATATCAAGAAAGCTGTGTTTTTTAAACCCCGGCCTACACTCACGTTAACATTATTCTTTCAATTAACCAAAGAGCTTGTTAAATGCAATGCAGGCTTTAACGGAATTTTACTTCACTGAAACAGAAACCTATTTTGTTCCGTTTTATATCCTAAGATAATGACAATAAAATTGCATCAAAGTTATGTCAAAGCCAATTTTTCTGAAATCACTTTTGCCACTGCCTGTACCGAAAACGCGAAACAGTAAACCACCAAGAAAGTAATTTGACTGGTGCTTGCTGCTCCGGAGTCGTGATGTTTGAGCAAAATGAAAACATCAAGGCAAGCTTACTCCGCTAAATGCTGCAACTAATTCTTGAAGCAAAATATGTTTTGGGAAAAGTTATGAGCGCTATTCGCTTTTAGCCAAAACAACTTTCTGGCGTTTTGTATACCTGGGGCCGGCCGAGGCGACCTCGACTGAATGAATAGGTAGGTACCATGGCGAAACATTAAATTGATTTTCCTAAAATATAAACTCTTCTACATTCATACATACTTATTTCAGATGCACGGAGGACGCGAAGAATCGATCTTTGAAAGATTTTTTGTTTACAATATTTCAAGAGCTTTAAGATTTGAACCTACGATCTGTGAGTTGGATTTGTGCTAATGGTAGTAAAGGATCTTGCCATCACATGTTATCTTAATAAAATAATATAATAATATTGGTGGACATTCCACACAGCATGATCTAGCCCCAAACTAAGCAAAGCTTGTACTATGGGAACCAGATAGCTGATATAATACATATAATATGGTTTTTTTCGTATAAACATACATAAGATAACACTCAAAAGCTGAACAATCTATGTTTATTAAACAAACGTTTGTTCTCGGTGGGGGTCGAACCCACGGCCTACAACGCAGAAGGCAGAGCTATCTTAGCTGTAAAGGCATCTTCTAAAACAACAGCCATGAATAACCTCTATTTTAAATGTACGACTAAGTAGAATCAATCGGATTACGAACACAATCGCGACATTAATCTCGCCGTGTTTCATGTATAATTCATTCATTCATTCATTCGGTCCTCCGTTCATTACGTTCATTAACACTAAGCTGAGTGATTGGAACGTTTCACGGTTGAGGTTTTATCACATTTTGTACGTGTACTTAAATTTTAGATAGCTATTATCATTTATTTTTCTACCACGGATACATAATATAGCTTTTAACAAACTAATCTAAAGTCCATTTTTTTTTACTTTAGAATCACTTATTTATATTTCTTACAGCAGTTTGCTGTCCAAAAAATCCAGATCCATCTCATGTTTTATAGTGTAACACAAATAATACCACTAGTAAAATGTAGATCACTCCACTGGCCAGTACGTTCTTGAAGGGTAGATGAAGGAAAATGTTTCAAACATAATACTGAAAAGTAGAAAACCGACAAAGGAGTGTGAGATATGGCCGCGGGCCGACGTCACCAGGCATTTGTTTAAAAAAGTATATAGTGTTTTATCAGTTGTTGCTTGTTCTTCTAGGCTTGGTTGCGTGGAACTGATTCACCAGTTTGAAGACGTTTCAAAATGAACCTTATGAATAAAT
Organism: Chloroclysta siterata; assembly: GCA_932294275.1. Classification (NCBI taxonomy): domain Eukaryota; kingdom Metazoa; phylum Arthropoda; class Insecta; order Lepidoptera; family Geometridae; genus Chloroclysta; species Chloroclysta siterata. The sequence goes on from OW028588.1 coordinate 16,655,369, forward strand.
TGAATAAATACCTTTTGACTTTGGTGTTGATTATTCTGGTTCCAAAAGAACACGTTTTACTTAGTTTGGGGCTTAATAAAACGTCCACCAACACTATATCATATATTTTTGTAGCCGCATGTTGAAAAGGCAAGGTGAGACTGCAGCTAAACATTCCTACTATATCTTTAAAAAGAGCTTAGTGCATATACTTACCCACTAACATCACAATCGAGTATTTCCCCGTATATTATAGAGTATATAAGATCCTGGGTTTCTGTATATAAAATTGATTTTGTAAGCGAAATCAAACAGAATTTACTTGTCGGAACTCAGCAGAGCGGACGTTGGCCGACCTCTGATTTAAAATGTAAAATGGTTAAATATTTCCGATTCTACTGAAGCGTATTTTGCAAGCTACCTTACAGGGCTTACGGCATTTAAAATTCAAATGCAAACGTAAATTGCACATTATTTTAAGCCTATTCTACCGCAAAGAGAACATTTATAACGCGTACCTTTTGATTGTGAACCTACTTTGCATAAAACATTTAAGACAACGAGAGCAATTGTGAGTGTGGTGTCTAGCCTAGTCGCGCTGGCAACACTAGCGACATGCTGGCCACACTTGCTTGGACGGCGTGGCCGGGCGGAGGGCATAACCTCGTATAATAATATATTTGTGTTTTAATGGATCTAAAGAATCCCACAAAGTGGCGACTGAGGAGAACGTGAGTAATTTAACTCATTTTACTGAAAAGGAAGGGATAGATGGCATTCCAAAGTAATTATTTTGCAGTTGAAGTTCAAGTTCCAATTCAATAAACAAGGTACGAAACCTACGTTGAACTAACATGTACAGTACGAGGGTACCTGTGGGATTCTTTAGATCCATTAAAACACAAATATATTATTATACGAGGTTATGCCCTCCGCCCGGCCACGCCGTCCAAGCAAGTGTGTCCAGCATGTCGCTAGTGTTGCCAGCGCGACTAGGCTAGACACCACATCCTCATCTTTATTAAAATTTACAAATTTCAGAACACTTACAGTAAACCATATTTGTAAAAGAGTCAGTAATCATGAAAGTATAAGGCACAGTTTAATAGTTATGGATTAGTTTATACTTTATATTATTATACTTTGTATATAACACATTTATAAACAAAGCAAACCACAACTTATACAGGTACACAAAAATGTATTAAACACACATGATGCAATGGAGCATTTGTAGCTCTTTGCAAACGCTATTATTTATTACTTACATTTTAGATTGTATTGTCACCATTGGTTTCCTTATTTACTTACCCATATTCAATACATATTGTAGTATGTAAGTACATACCTAAATTATTGGAAATGTAGCATAGGTTGAACAAAGATTAAACACGATGAAATAAATAGTAAGATTAGTTTGTATAACAGTTATAGTATAGGTACAACATTTTAAGTCAACACTAACATTTTCAAATATTTTGGAATAGTTATAGGTATTATAAATAATAACTGATTAACTCTTTCTTCTTACTATCACTACCTATATTCCTTCCCCTTATCCTTTTTTTTTTATCCTTAACCTTAAACTAATACCAGGTAATAGAAAAAAATTTGACCGATTCAAAATGTTGAACGTTCCGTTCGCCATTCTATTAATTTGCGGCCTTTAGTATTGAACATTGATTAACATATGGAATTTTAAAATTTCAAAAAGTTAAACTACTGGTAGAACTTACAGGTTAGTCAAGGCACTAATATTTGTTTATCTGTGGTCAAGGCAATCCATTCGTGCTCTTTGATTGAATTTTACAAATTCATATTCAATAAACTATACTAAAAGGAAACTAGTTAAAACAGTTGGGTGAGACATCATATAGAAATCATGCCGATTTCACCTCTTGTTACTTTTATTTGCTGGTTTAAATCTAAAAGTTCTTACATTGTATCAGCATGAAAGATGCTTTAATTGTTATTATTAACATGAACATTTTTGTAGGTACATTTACATATTTAATAATTGAACGAATAGATTTAAAATTCATCGTATTAGTAGAAGGATATTTCTACAAGAATAAAAGCATAATTCTTCATAACTCATAAATCTTGTCTGATGCACAACAGATTTTATAAAGAAATAGAATAATATCATTATCATAACATTGATTTTGTCAGTCGTTTTCAAATTTGAATGTAACCTCTTTAGTAAGCTGAAAGAACAATTTAGCCTAACTTGGTTCCTAGTAGTTTCTTCATAGCTCAATTCAATTCAACAGGCGATTCGTTTTCTGACAATTTGGGAAGCAACATAGCTTTTTCATTTTAATTATTTTTCTCATCTGCGTCTAAGGTTTTTCTAGTGTTATTTTGAGTTGTGTTGTGTTATTTCGGTGGCATTTTAACCAACATTACTTGAGGTCTTAGCACAAAGCTTAAGCATTTGGAATGAAAGTGTCTGTATATATGATATCCTGATTTGACCGAAAATGTTTCTAATGTTTTGAAGAAAACCGCTACCATTTTCTTCGAAACAAATGATGGCCCCCTTGACTATGGACTGACTTGACTAAAAAGTATTCAATACAAATCACTTGACACTGGCATGATTGTCTGTCGAATGACGGACAGGAGCCATAAATTGAGAGAAGAAGAAGAATTCAACAGGCAGAACATTTACCTCCATGGGCAGAACAACTCAGCTCTTGGCGTTTGTTTTGTGTTGATTAGCATAATCTAGTTCTTGCCGGAATAGGTACATAATATCAAGAAGAGGTCAATCCACCGGTCTGATCCAAGATCCGTGCGGATACAATCGATCATACTTTGAAGCAGTCTCTAATTACCCAATTATCAATTTACCTAACCCATTGAAGTATGTAATCACTGATTGATTCTGTTACTCAGATACCCCCCATTTTCCAGATAGGCAGGTACACCAAAATTTACAAGTTTATACAGGACCTTTAGAACAGCTAGGGACTAGGGGTATGTAGGTATAAGAACTGACCAAATCTACCACCAATCCAATTGATAATGTTCTCTAGGCTATGTATAACTTTCATTAGGTATCCATGGCAGTATCAAATAGATTATACTTAGGTCAGGTTTCATCGCCCCTACTGCAGCCGGCAAATATGAAGTATTTTAGATAGTACCTAAAACACACTCAAGGTGAATATAGGTCCGCCCAAGCAGGAGGTGTGAAAAGACGTAAACATTTAAAACAAAGATGAAGATCTAGATTTCATATTTTGTCTCTTCACTCTCAGACCATTAACAGACATATCATGGAAAACCAAGGTTCTTTCAAGATAGGTACAATGTTTAAATTTTCATAATAAAACCTATTATCTCTTTGAACTTCTTGTACTTAGTAATTTTACCTTGTTTTAAGTATGTACCTACCTAGGTAAATAAGTAACATAATTTATTTATTCATCATCATCACCCTTATTCTAATGTAATAATGGTAGTATGTACACTTAGTCAATATACTATATGACTATAAGGTATTGATATAGGTTCAATTCATTAATACAGTTGATATAGCTTTTGGTAGAATCCTTACCAGAAAAAGACACGCTTTGATATATTCAGCTTGTTCATTAGATGTCTCATGCCTTCAAAGAGTCTAGTAACTTTTATAAGTCAGTACGTTCTTTTTACAGTTGCTCACTACCAGTCTGAGTGACCAGTAGATTTTATCAACATTATCAAAATCATACAACACATTGAAAAACTTACTTAGTGACACATTAAGAACTGTGTGCAAGGCCAAAGTTAAGTTTTAGTAGAGATAAAAAGTACTTTTTCTCCATTATCAGATAAAACAGGGTAAAATACCAATTTCTATCAAAATGTTGCTCAAACATTTATTCTAATTGTTATGTCATACATAACAATGATAATTTATTTCTATTCAAAACCAGTTTTTAAACTGTACTTTGTCAAGTTTAGTTAAACCTATGTAATTCTTTTCCTTTTGTTTACTTGACTATTATATTAATGTCTATTATAAATCTTCATTTAGTTCACTTAGTAATAAATACCAAGGTAGGCAGGTTGAATGTTCTATTGGCTTGTGATAAGCAGATAGGTTATTTAATACTTACTTTCACACATAAAATTGATGCTAATAGCATTCTCTATCAATCATCCAGGAAATACAAGAATATAGTGAGGTATGACTGTCTCTACCTCAGTATATAGGCATCGGTACAATAATTTTACTTTTTACGTGGATGTTCCATCCATACACCATGTTTGAACATAGGCACAAGTCTCTTTTGCTGCTGTAGCTACAGAATGCAAACTCCTACTAACACAATTTCTGCTTTTGTTTCCATCATTCCTGTAATTATTATTTTTTAGAAAATAAATAACCTTTATTTTATTTTCGTAAATGCTGTCGACGTTTCTTTAAATAGATCAACCACTTTTTAAACAGTTTGATTTACGTATGGCTGTTTTGAATTTATATAGTGTTCTACAATGTAGGTAGGTAGCTCAAAAATCTCTGAACAAAATATGCAGTTATGATTACCATTCTATTGATAGTATAAGTAGGTATATAGTAAGTATTTATAATAGCTACCAAGCAGGTCGGTCGATTTTTGGAGTGTTCGTACCCGAGTGGGTTTTACCGCCTTGTTTGCTGTAAATGATGATGGTCTATCTTACATATATTATATTAGCAGAGTTATAATAACATAATTAGAATAAATTGTCAAGGCATTTAATTATATTATGTATTCGTGCATATTTATGCATATTCGTGGCGTTATCAACTGTTAACAATTGCATTGCCGTGTTTGTGTAGGTTAAGTTTCTTCTTAATTTCTTGTTACATAATACCTACTCACATTTTAATAATGGGAGGTAGTTTGATATTCTATATTATTACGGAACAAATATTTTTATTTCTTTCTAAGATGCGGTAATATTATTATAAATTGTGAAATTCACAACACACATAAACTTTTGACAGTAAAGCAACCACTACGAATAATCAACGAGGTAGATTATACCCACCCAGTAGATTAATTATAATGATAATGGTAAGTATATAGTATGTTACAAATGAAACGGAAATCGAGATAATACCCAATAATCTTCCTGTGTTTTGCCTGCCACACCTGGCATTGGTATACTATAACACAGGGTTATTCTAGTTTGGGTACAAATGTTGTTCGAACAGAAAATATAGCAAATGTTTAACATAAACCCAATTTAATAAAATACTGTAATGTTTGTTAACGATTTTAAATAAATAAATTTCATTTCATCTAAAACACTCAAAAGCTAAGTGTTATTAAGTATGTTTGTGATCCAGTTTCCGATGCATATTTAACAAATACGAATTATTCATGGCCTTTAATTTCTATTATATTGTCACATGTGATCACACACAGTGCATTTGATGATTTTTCATTTCTTTTGCCTTTTTGTCATTTCCGATGACCATTTATTAAATGCATGGCTTTGTTTTCCATCTCTGATGAAATATTTCTTGCATGGCTTTTTGGTTATCTTTAATAACATTATACATAGCCTTTATATCATCTCTGATGACATTAATTACATGGCCTTTACATCATTTCTGATGAGATTAATTACATAGCCTTTCCGTCGTCTCTGATGTGATGACACTTATTGCATGGCCTTTAATTACATGACCGGTATTTGGAGCCTGTAACATAACATTTTCCATATTAGATATTGTTTATTCATTTTAGGCTGTGGCTCATGCTCAGCGCAACACTAGTATAGCTACTTTGTTGCATTGCCCTTAAAACTGGTGCTGGTTTTTCAGTCTAGATTTCAGTTGCAATAGGTAGGTATAAAAGATATAAAAACCATTCACCTAATTGCTAATAAAAATAATAGTAAAATAGCAACAGCCTCAAGACTTTGATTCCCAGGCACGGTAAATATCCTCACACATCCCTTAGTACCAAGTATCACCTTAAAGATTTTTGAGGATGTCTAAAGTGGTCAGATACGTCCAAATACTTTTAACATTTGGCACAAACCCAGTACAGGTACAGTAGTTGGTATTCCATACACTGTAGTACCTGGTGACGTGGGTCAAGACGTACAGATATGGTTGATGATGATGTGATGTGTCGTCCAGGCCGATTTTGGCTACGGCAGCATTGTTAATGCTAATAATTTTCAAAACATTTCTACCTTCATAGTGATCAAAGTAAAAATCTTTTCTTTCACAGGTTTTCGTAGGTTAGGGTAGGCAGGTAAAATTATTATGCAGCGATAAATTTTTCTAGATCTTTTTCTAACAGGTATCTCAATTACGTAAGTAATACTTTGATCTAATATACGGTACCCTCGTTCTGTACATGTTAGTTCAACGTAGGTTTCGTACCTTGTTTATTGAATTGGAACTTGAACTTCAACTGCAAAATAATTACTTTGGAATGCCATCTATCCCTTCCTTTTCAGTAAAATGAGTTAAATTACTCACGTTCTCCTCAGTCGCCACTTTGTGGGATTCTTTAGATCCATTAAAACACAAATATATTATTATACGAGGTTATGCCCTCCGCCCGGCCACGCCGTCCAAGCAAGTGTGTCCAGCATGTCGCTAGTGTTGCCAGCGCGACTAGGCTAGACACCACAGTACTATTAACAATGCTGCCGTAGCCAAAATCGGCCTGGACGACACATCACATCATCATCAACCATATCTGTACGTCTTGACCCACGTCACCAGGTACTACAGTGTATGGAATACCAACTACTGTACCTGTACTGGGTTTGTGCCAAATGTTAAAAGTATTTGGTACTAAGGGATGTGTGAGGATATTTACCGTGCCTGGGAATCAAAGTCTTGAGGCTGTTGCTATTTTACTATTATTTTTTATTACCAATTAAGTGAATGGTTTTTATATCTTTTATACCTACCTATTGCAACTGAAATCTAGACTGAAAAACCAGCACCAGTTTTAAGGGCAATGCAACAAAGTAGCTATACTATTGTTGCGCTGAGCATGAGCCACAGCCTAAAATGAATAAACAATATCTAATATGAAAAATGTTATGTTACAGGCTCCAAATACCGGTCATGTAAATAAAGGCCATGCAATAAGTGTCATCACATCAGAGACGACGAAAAGGCTATGTAATTAATCTCATCAGAAATGATGTAAAGGCCATGTAATTAATGTCATCAGAGATGATATAAAGGCTATGTATAATGTTATTAAAGATAACCAAAAAGCCATGCAAGAAATATTTCATCAGAGATGGAAAATAAAGCCATCCATTTAATAAATGGTCATCGGAAATGACAAAAAGGCAAAAGAAATGAAAAATCATCAAATGCACTGTGTGTGATCACATGTGACAATATAATAAAAATTAAAGGCCATGAATAATTCGTATTTGTTAAATATGCATCGGAAACTGGATCACAAACATACTTAATAACACTTAGCTTTTGAGTGTTTTAGATGAAATGAAATTTATTTATTTAAAATCGTTAACAAACATTATAGTATTTTATTAAATTGGGTTTATGTTAAACATTTGCTATATTTCCTGTTCGAACAACATTTGTACCTAAACTAGAATAACCCTGTGTTATAGTATACCAATGCCAGGTGTGGCAGGCAAAACACAGGAAGATTATTGGGTATTTTCTCGATTTCCGTTTCGTTTGTAACATACTATATACTTACCATTATCATTATAATTAATCTACTGGGTGGGTATAATCTACCTCGTTGATTATTCGTAGTGGTTGCTTTACTGTCAAAAGTTTATGTGTGTTGTGAATTTCACAATTTATAATAATATTACCGCATCTTTAGAAAGAAATAAAAATATTTGTTCCGTAATAATATAGAATATCAAACTACCTCCCATTATTAAAATGTGAGTAGGTATTATGTAACAAGAAATTAAGAAGAAACTTAACCTACACAAACACGGCAATGCAACTGTTAACAGTTGATAACGCCACGAATATGCATAAATATGCACAAATACATAATATAATTAAATGCCTTGACAATTTATTCTAATTATGTTATTATAACTCTGCTAATATAATATATGTAAGATAGACCATCATCATTTACAGCAAACAAGGCGGTAAAACCCACTCGGGTACGAACACTCCAAAAATCGACCGACCTGCTTGGTAGCTATTATAAATACTTACTATATACTTATACTATCAATAGAATGGTAATCATAACTGCATATTTTGTTCAGAGATTTTTGAGCTACCTACCTACATTGTAGAACACTATATAAATTCAAAACAGCCATACGTAAATCAAACTGTTTAAAAAGTGGTTGATCTATTTAAAGAAACGTCGACAGCATTTACGAAAATAAAATAAAGGTTATTTATTTTCTAAAAAATAATAATTACAGGAATGATGGAAACAAAAGCAGAAATTGTGTTAGTAGGAGTTTGCATTCTGTAGCTACAGCAGCAAAAGAGACTTGTGCCTATGTTCAAACATGGTGTATGGATGGAACATCCACGTAAAAAGTAAAATTATTGTACCGATGCCTATATACTTAGGTAGAGACAGTCATACCTCACTATATTCTTGTATTTCCTGGATGATTGATAGAGAATGCTATTAGCATCAATTTTATGTGTGAAAGTAAGTATTAAATAACCTATCTGCTTAACACAAGCCAATAGAACATTCAACCTGCCTACCTTGGTATTTATTATTAAGTGAACTAAATGAAGATTTATAATAGACATTAATATAATAATCAAGTAAACAAAAGGAAAAGAATTACATTGGTTTAACTAAACTTGACAAAGTACAGTTTAAAAACTGGTTTTGAATAGAAATAAATTATCAGTAATACATAACAATTAAAAATAAATGTTTGAGCAACATTTTGATAGAAATTGGTATTTTACCCTGTTTTATCTGATAATGGAGAAAAAGTACTTTTTATCTCTACTAAAACTTAACTTTGGCCTTGCACACAGTTCTTAATGTGTCACTAAGTAAGTTTTTCAATGTGTTGTATGATTTTGATAATGTTGATAAAATCTACTGGTCACTCAGACTGGTAGTGAGCAACTGTAAAAAGAACGTACTGACTTATAAAAGTTACTAGACTCTTTGAAGGCATGAGACATCTAATGAACAAGCTGAATATATCAAAGCGTGTCTTTTTCTGGTAAGGATTCTACCAAAAGCTATATCAACTGTATTAATGAATTGAACCTATATCAATACCTTATAGTCATATAGTATATTGACTAAGTGTACATACTACCATTATTACATTAGAATAAGGGTGATGATGATGAATAAATAAATTATGTTACTTATTTACCTAGGTAGGTACATACTTAAAACAAGGTAAAATTACTAAGTACAAGAAGTTCAAAGAGATAATAGGTTTTATTATGAAAATTTAAACATTGTACCTATCTTGAAAGAACCTTGGTTTTCCATGATATGTCTGTTAATGGTCTGAGAGTGAAGAGACAAAATATGAAATCTAGATCTTCATCTTTGTTTTAAATGTTTACGTCTTTTCACACCTCCTGCTTGGGCGGACCTATATTCACCTTGAGTGTGTTTTAGGTACTATCTAAAATACTTCATATTTGCCGGTTGCAGTAGGGGCGATGAAACCTGACCTAAGTATAATCTATTTGATACTGCCATGGATACCTAATGAAAGTTATACATAGCCTAGAGAACATTATCAATTGGATTGGTGGTAGATTTGGTCAGTTCTTATACCTACATACCCCTAGTCCCTAGCTGTTCTAAAGGTCCTGTATAAACTTGTAAATTTTGGTGTACCTGCCTATCTGGAAAATGGGGGGTATCTGAGTAACAGAATCAATCAGTGATTACATACTTCAATGGGTTAGGTAAATTGATAATTGGGTAATTAGAGACTGCTTCAAAGTATGATCGATTGTATCCGCACGGATCTTGGATCAGACCGGTGGATTGACCTCTTCTTGATATTATGTACCTATTCCGGCAAGAACTAGATTATGCTAATCAACACAAAACAAACGCCAAGAGCTGAGTTGTTCTGCCCATGGAGGTAAATGTTCTGCCTGTTGAATTCTTCTTCTTCTCTCAATTTATGGCTCCTGTCCGTCATTCGACAGACAATCATGCCAGTGTCAAGTGATTTGTATTGAATACTTTTTAGTCAAGTCAGTCCATAGTCAAGGGGGCCATCATTTGTTTCGAAGAAAATGGTAGCGGTTTTCTTCAAAACATTAGAAACATTTTCGGTCAAATCAGGATATCATATATACAGACACTTTCATTCCAAATGCTTAAGCTTTGTGCTAAGACCTCAAGTAATGTTGGTTAAAATGCCACCGAAATAACACAACACAACTCAAAATAACACTAGAAAAACCTTAGACGCAGATGAGAAAAATAATTAAAATGAAAAAGCTATGTTGCTTCCCAAATTGTCAGAAAACGAATCGCCTGTTGAATTGAATTGAGCTATGAAGAAACTACTAGGAACCAAGTTAGGCTAAATTGTTCTTTCAGCTTACTAAAGAGGTTACATTCAAATTTGAAAACGACTGACAAAATCAATGTTATGATAATGATATTATTCTATTTCTTTATAAAATCTGTTGTGCATCAGACAAGATTTATGAGTTATGAAGAATTATGCTTTTATTCTTGTAGAAATATCCTTCTACTAATACGATGAATTTTAAATCTATTCGTTCAATTATTAAATATGTAAATGTACCTACAAAAATGTTCATGTTAATAATAACAATTAAAGCATCTTTCATGCTGATACAATGTAAGAACTTTTAGATTTAAACCAGCAAATAAAAGTAACAAGAGGTGAAATCGGCATGATTTCTATATGATGTCTCACCCAACTGTTTTAACTAGTTTCCTTTTAGTATAGTTTATTGAATATGAATTTGTAAAATTCAATCAAAGAGCACGAATGGATTGCCTTGACCACAGATAAACAAATATTAGTGCCTTGACTAACCTGTAAGTTCTACCAGTAGTTTAACTTTTTGAAATTTTAAAATTCCATATGTTAATCAATGTTCAATACTAAAGGCCGCAAATTAATAGAATGGCGAACGGAACGTTCAACATTTTGAATCGGTCAAATTTTTTTCTATTACCTGGTATTAGTTTAAGGTTAAGGATAAAAAAAAAAGGATAAGGGGAAGGAATATAGGTAGTGATAGTAAGAAGAAAGAGTTAATCAGTTATTATTTATAATACCTATAACTATTCCAAAATATTTGAAAATGTTAGTGTTGACTTAAAATGTTGTACCTATACTATAACTGTTATACAAACTAATCTTACTATTTATTTCATCGTGTTTAATCTTTGTTCAACCTATGCTACATTTCCAATAATTTAGGTATGTACTTACATACTACAATATGTATTGAATATGGGTAAGTAAATAAGGAAATCAATGGTGACAATACAATCTAAAATGTAAGTAATAAATAATAGCGTTTGCAAAGAGCTACAAATGCTCCATTGCATCATGTGTGTTTAATACATTTTTGTGTACCTGTATAAGTTGTGGTTTGCTTTGTTTATAAATGTGTTATATACAAAGTATAATAATATAAAGTATAAACTAATCCATAACTATTAAACTGTGCCTTATACTTTCATGATTACTGACTCTTTTACAAATATGGTTTACTGTAAGTGTTCTGATATTTGTAAATTTTAATAAAGATGAGGATGTGGTGTCTAGCCTAGTCGCGCTGGCAACACTAGCGACATGCTGGCCACACTTGCTTGGACGGCGTGGCCGGGCGGAGGGCATAACCTCGTATAATAATATATTTGTGTTTTAATGGATCTAAAGAATCCCACAGTGAGGAAGCACAAAGAATAACCAAGTGACCGACGTAGATCGCAGAATTCATACTTGTTGTCACACTTGTCTCTCAACCTCGCAGGAAGAAATAAAAAGCATCCATTTTCCCCAGATAGCATGATAATTGACATAGGCAAAAGTATATAGTATGTGGCCACCTAGTATATAAGACGTTTCAAAGTGATCCTTGTGATTGTACTGAATAAAGACCGTTTTGATTTTTTATTTTGACTTAATAGGTATGTAAGGTAGCATCATCATCATCAGTTTGTATAGACTACTGCGGGACAAAGGCCTCTTCTATACATTTCCAGGAAAAACGATTCCAAGGAATCTCCATCCACCGACTTACAGCGATTTTGACATTGTAATCGCTTCATCTTCCGGTTCGTAGTCGCCATTCGACAATCTTTATATTCTAGCGGGTAGCGGTTTGCACTGCACATTCACACCCCACCTTTGTGGTCGGCACTTCATAACTGAAGATCATGGTCACTTAAAGATGTCTTTCCTGTACTGGAGTGGACTGCTTGTCTCCAGCGCTTTCTAGGTATTGGTGGTCATTCGGACCAATCGTAGTACTGGCATCTACCCTCTTTGAGCTGGTCCGTCCATCTAGTTGGGGACCGCGAGAACGCTTTCCCTCCACGTTACCGACGATCCACATCACACCCCACATTCATACTCAATCAACATGGTGTTCTGCATTTAAATAAATATAAATAGCATTACGTACATAAATAGACGTAGCTATATCGTATTCGGCCTCCCGCGACACTGGCTTGTCCTAGTGCGGGGACTAATGCTAACCGATGTATAAACGATTAGGTAAGACTATTTGGTAAATAAATGAACTTGTATTTATTTTATATAGCTACTAGTACAGGACCTGCCTACCCGCCTAGTGCCATTTCAACTGGTACCTCGTCCCTCGTCCCTCGTCTGCGTCATACATCTGGTAGATACAGACAGTGGCAATGTATACTATCAGCAAGTTCAAACAACACTAGTATTTTTAATAGTGGGTCTAAAACTTTAAGTTACTAAAATTGATCTAAAATATCAAAAGCATTAAAACAAATGGTCAGTTTGATATTTTTTGATCTTGTAAATCTGGCGAAAAGAAGCACACACGTCCCGTGAGATTCATGTCAGCCCACCACTTGGTATTCCGCGCCAGCATCCCCAGTACCAAGCCGCAAATCTCACGCTACATGTAGCATGAGATTTGATTTTAGTAAAGACATGTCTATACTATGATATTATCACGTTTTTGGGATATTTCTGCTATTCCTAAGATCGTTGCCGGATATTGGCAAACAGGAAACGCGGAATAAATACAAAGTAAACTTTGGCATTACATACGCTGATAATATGGTTGAAAATGGCTTAAACGTAAAGACGCGGCTTCAATTTAGGTGGTTTGCGTTCCAGTAACTTAATATCTGTCAGCGGGCGTGTTTCACAAACGACAGTGGGTCATGCCTACTTTTGGAAACCTGGGACTTTTTTTATACATGAAATCTTCTTCAAATTTTAAATGAGTTGCCATCATCACCAATACCACCACTGCACCATCCGCTTGTTGCCTCAATATAAAATGAAATAATAATAATACTAGTGCGTGTGCACACAATGTTCCACAGAACTGAATCTGTCAAAATATGTGATAAAAGTAGCGTCTTAATTATTATGCACAATAATGAACACATACTGTTATGGCTGCATGTATACGTATGTAGCTCATGAATAATTATTTATCCAAGAATAATTTCTTATATAGGATAATAATTGAGTATTTGGTGAACCTGAAGGTGTATGTGTCGCATACGCTTTCACCTTCACAGTTCAATTCTAGAGCTGCCGGTCGGACCGCAGGTACATAAATCAATCCCATCTTTAACCCAATGATTTCAAATATTCTAAGAGCAAAATGAAGAAAGTCTATCTCTCTAATGATTCGTGACTAAAGAAAGAACCAGCTGCTGGTTGCTTCCGACCCCATTTGTATGCATCATTTTTCCTTTTGCTGTTCTCATTACATTAGAACGTGTCTTGGTTGTATGGTGCTTGCGTAAGTGCAGTCATTCTCTCCTCTTTGCTTGCAATTTTTCATAACATCTTTTAGTGATTTTATAACATCTTCAAAAATTATAAAATGTGCGGGCGAGAAGTTAAACGTGTGTCTGCATCTTAAATACAAAAGAAAGATTGGTAGAGAGACTTAGTGCAAAAGAGAATCATAATGATACATGACTTTTACAAGTAAGGATCCTTAAATTATACCAACTTTATGTACAATTTTATATCCAAGTAGGTATCTTGCTTCAGACAGAACTAAAATGCAAGCTAACTAATTGTACCTACGTACTATTAGTTAGCTTAAAATAATGTCGCTACACCGTCGCGGCGTCGCGTCGGTCGGCCGGATCATCAGCTGACGTCAAGTTTGTCAATCTACACTATCTACACTAATATTATAAAGAGGAAACATTTGTATTTTTGTATTTTTGTATGTAACGAATAGGCTCAAAAACTACTGGTCCGATTTCAAAAATTCTTTCACCATTAGAATGCTACATTATCCCTGAGTAACATAGGCTATATTATATTTTCAAAAAAATCAGGGATCCTTACTAAAACTTCAATAATGTAACCCAAGGTGGAAAACAAAAACCTTACATCGCGTGCGCTGCGAAAACTATTGAAGATAGAACAAAATAATGTACTACGATTTTGTAGAACACGTCATCATCTACAAAAAATGTCGCGACAGCATATGTGTATGTTCTTTTATTATAAAAAAATAATTGAAATGCCTCCGCTAGAAAAGGGTCTTTATTCGTACCTTGGTATTAATCCTTATCCAAAAAAATCATTTCATAGTTTTTAAATTAAATTTTTCAAATCGGACATTCCATTCAAAAGATATGACGAAATTAAAAATGTTAACGGGTCCACGGGTCACGCGCGGGGTGCGATTTCACTCACTCAAGGAGAAGCGCGTGCAAATGTATGAAATAAGTAGACGCGAGGCTCGAACCCACGGTCTAAGTTTATCCTAAAATGTTCAAAAAATTTATGACCACCCATGCGATGCTGGGACAGGCCGCTAGTCAATAATAATTGTAAAAAAACAAAAGTCGAAAATAATAATGTTAATTCTCGTAAACGCAAAGTTATCTGCAATCAAGTGGAGCCCTCGAGATCTACAATCAAAGTCAATGGAAAATGACGGCTCAGCGGTTCCGTAAGACCATTTTCCAGTAAATTACATTCCCGGACCCGGTTTGGTGATCCGGTGACGAGCGAGCACGTTCTTTGTGGTATTTGGAGAAATATTGCTTTTTTCAAACACAAAATATCTCAGATATACCTCTATAATAGATCTTCCTCATATATTTACTAATCACAGGTGGGGAAAAGGATTTGCCATAATCATTACCTACGTTTTCAGACGAATTGGTGAGCACAGAGTTGGTGTTACTATTCAGGTTGTGCTGCCCATCAAAGTAAATCATTTATGCAAAAGGATCACTTTGAATCATCTTATAGTTAGGTGAATTTGGTGCCAGCTCCACGCAAGTTCTCAGTGCTGGTTAAAAACTGTACTACGGCAGGGTAATGATTATCACCCCAAAATGCTACATGTCATCTTATTAGTACTAAGTAATGTATTCTATACTATTCTAAATCATCATACAGTTATTCTAATTTACTTCTAACTGTTATTAATTCATTACCACTCAATCGTTCATTGGTGTACTACATTGTACTCGCATAACAAACTGAAATATTAATGCCGTGCTCTTACAATTTATTCCTGCAATTTTCCCAGCTTTCTACAAAAGGTTTAACTGTAAGCGAAACTATAAGATTAAGCGCTGCACAGCAAGCTCTGAAATTCTTATAGTGTTTGGAAAAGCAGCATTAAATCACGTCGCCGCTGTTCAGATGATTTATTTATAATGGCGGCCGAACCATCCGCCATCCGCCATCCACCACGGCCACGGCTCACAATGTTGCACTGTTCAGTGTTATTCGTTTACAGTGTGCTGTGGTGTTAAACTTTTGATTTTGATTGGCTCTACTAGTTTCTGTTACGCCCGGGCTACGCTTTGCTGAATTGAGTTGGCACCACACACCGGTGCTTCATTATTCATTGAGAGAGCGAAGCGAACGAAAATCTTACAGTTAACTTGGGCGATTTGGCATTTTATGTATGTATGCTATGTTTGTATGTATGTTTGTCTGGCCTTAACTTTAGAACCGTTGATCCGATCTGCATGAAATTTGGTAAATCGATAGCTTGGACTTACTTGAGAAATTTACTGGTAAGTATATGAGTTAAATCAGATGATGTTATTAAGATACTTATGGGGTTTTTAAGGGGGAAAAATAAAAAAAGTTAAACAACAAAATCAAGTTACATGTCACAAGAAAAGGCTTTGTTTGGACATTCCAAACCATTTTTTTTTTCTAGGACGCCCGGTTTTTGATATACAACAAAAAGGTAAAATTAACTAACCACCGTTCCAAGAGCTCCCGTCTCTAAGAGTTTTGTTAACATCAAGGTTTTTCCACTGGTCGGACAATTCCTTTGCTTTTCATTATATTTTCTTATTGAAATAAACTAAGAAGGTACTCAGTTCTCATAAAATGGTGATAGCGACCTGGTCTGATGATGGAGCCAAGGTCTATTTAACGGAACTCTTCAATAAGTAGGCCAATTCAGATGGAACTTGGTTACCATACTTAGTTAGTTTAATTTTCGGACCCCATGATCCGATCTGCACGAAACTTGGTAGGTCGATAGGTTGTTCTTAAGAAAATACGAATTTTTATGGATAGGTATGAATTTGGTCGGAAAAGAGATTATTGAGATATGGGGTTTTCAAAGGGAGCCAAAAAACGTGTTACACACATATGTCAGGTGTCATATCTTGGTTTGAGGGTTTGGTTTGTACATCCCAATACCAGTTTTATTTTTATTCTAGGATGTATGTGTGATTTTCGAGATACAATTGGTTACCCCAAGTAGGTTAGCGGGTAGTCAGAGGCCAAATATCGTGTTGGGTATCAATGTAAGACTGGAGCGGACATGATGAAATCTCAGTTCGGAGCGAACCACTAGTAAACAACTAACTAACTAGCGCCGGTGCAACATGTCCTTTGCTCTTTTAGTTTTCGCCTTGTTTGCGCATTATATACTACTTGCTAATGGGTCAAGCTGATGGCCCACCTGATGTTAAGCGGTAACCAACACCTATAACACTGTATTGCCTCGCAAGGCACGTACGAAGTATGCTTATTAAGTCTTCGGGAGAGGTGCGTCGAAAAGGTTTATTTTAATAAATCGCTTAATTTTTAAAATACGGTAAAAAAAATTGTAATTCTTCATAATCGCTGCATAAACCAACGTACTCGTAGATAATTGAATTACACCACATCTGGCGAAAATTTATTGAAACGCTCTTGTTGTTCTCGAAACTTTTTTAAGATATCACAGGATTCATAAAATTTTCAGTTTACAGCTACAGAAGCTCTATACAATAAATAAATAAATCACTCTTTTTGAACACCACAAGGATTATAAGGTTACACATATAAGTTAAATAGTGAAGTACAAATGGCAGTCTTGCAGCTGTGAGTAACCACTTCCAAACAACCTTTGTATAGACAGGATTACATGAATATAACATAAGGGTGAATAACGTCACTTCATGGTCTAGCAATTTACCATGAAGTGACGCCGCCACGGGATCCAACTCGTGAAGGTCCAATAATGTAAAGGTCCAATAATGTAACGCTTAGCTTATACGAACACCTAACTCCCCTTCTTACACTTTCTCAGATATATTAAGTGTCTTAAACCTATTATACTTGATCTTAATAACCTAACCTTCATTTTTGTAAAGAGTTTCTCATAAAAAAAATTGTTAAGCGAACTAAAAAGTTTCAACTTCAAAGGAACCAAGTTCACTGACCGAAATACTTTATTCGTAGTTAATTGAAAATCCGCATTATTTATGCTAATTGGGACATTTCCTTAAATAATATTTAACGAGCTTCGAACCGAAGACACGCTTTTCCGGCAATCAAAAACTTTCACGTCTAGTCCACAATAAGTCTAGTAATTAAACTCGATAGAAGAAAGCAATCATGAAAATGGCGAATAGATGTGAAACGCTAGTTAAATTTATGTCGTTATAGCGTCATGGACGTCTTAAAGCCAGCGCAAACAGTAGACGCCATGGTAGATGACTTGAAATTGCCCTCTACCACCACAAATTACCAGCGCTAATATAACTCGAAAAAAAACTACGGTAGTCAAAATTAAAACTCAAAAAAAAGCAAACAGATTTAAAACTCTAGTAAATTGCACGTAGTTAAACCATGCTATTATAATTTATAACGTGACAAACTTCAGAAATACCTTAGCGATGTCATTTTGATTAAAGAGTTCGGTTCCTCATTATTAACCACACAGTTACAGTATTTCAGGATTGGAATGTTTGTGTAAGGGCTAGAATTCGTATCAAAGAAGAAAATAAACAAATTTTTTTTTTATTTCATAGATGGATTTTATACAAGTCAAAGGACTTTCGCTTCTATTCAACAATATTTTTAATAATTTAACATTTTAGTACACTGACCTAGTGCGATAGCGTGACTTGCCACATTCACTCAATTTAAAAATTGAACATAAACATGGTTCGCCTATATTAGAGTTACCAAATAATACTAACAATTTATAATTATCTCAGAGTTTTTAGTACTTTATAAATTTATTTTTTTATTTATTTATTTAGTGAAGAGTGTTAATAATTTTAATATAAAATCTGATATTTTTGTATTTTTTTTGTTTTTTGATATTGCTACTAATAAAATGTCAGGTTCAAATATATTTAAATTTCACTGACAAAGAACAGTATAATTTGACAATATTACCGAAATAATTTTATAGTTAGGTGTTTCTTACCCGAGGCATGAGGGTCTTTATTATCGTAGATTCAGTTGCGTAACTTAATTATTTGTTAGTTAGCTAGGCACGCGTTGCGTGGTATAGTTTATCGGCAGGTATCGGAGCGAGAGTTCTCGACGAGTTGTTGTGTGCCGGCGCAGAGCGCCTGCTGCGGCTCTATGATCATGGACTATATTTTATTATTTTCACAGTATTTATTAAAGATTTGGACATGGACATAGACAGACATTTATTTACTAAAAAACGCATATTATAAATGTGTGGTTTTTTTACACACAAAAACTTAGAAATATTAAAAAAAAACATTTAAGCTGGGGCAAAAAATATTGCTTGTTTCCGACAAGGAAATGCATAAAAAGATATTGTATGCATATTATGTTCGTAGGTATTTGTGTGATACAGCAGCAAAAGGGTCTCGAGTCTCGACTCAGCGCATGCCTCACAATAATTATTCATATAAGTTTCAATAAAGGTTGTACGGTACTGCTCACACCTTCACCTTCTTAACTATAGAACCTGAGTACTTTTGTTGTTGATTAGTGTAGATATTCATTTATTCTTATTTATATATTGTGTCCACCTCATGC
The DNA here is from genome assembly GCA_932294275.1 of Chloroclysta siterata. Lineage (NCBI taxonomy): Eukaryota > Metazoa > Arthropoda > Insecta > Lepidoptera > Geometridae > Chloroclysta > Chloroclysta siterata. The sequence continues at coordinate 16,674,788 of OW028588.1, forward strand.
TTATCATTTTAATTAATAGGTGTAAACAAGCGTATTTAATGCCTTAGCTGGGACGTTTTTGATGTTATTTATACTTTATACAAGAGGCTTTATACAAGACAGTAGTTTTTACTCTAAATATGACCAATAAAGATTTTTAGGTAACCTATGGTAAATATTCAGATGATGTATTCATAAATGAGAGGTTTCCTCTCTAAGCTATTGCCTGTAAGTGACATTGACGTAGGTCAGCGGCGGTACAGTAAACGTTTAGCATAAACATGGCTACACGGCTTGGGCTCTTATGTTAGCTACTCGTTGAATTTATAACGATTTAATACACGTTTTTACTGCAGTAACATTATCAGGGTAATGTTTTAGTTATTGGCGATATAGTTCGCAACATCAAATAAAGTCAGCATTCTGTTTCAATTGACTACAATTAACTCTTATTTTATAATAATATAATGAATCTTTCAGACTCTCTATACCCAAAATTATTTTGAGCACGGAGCACGGAGCACGGAGCACGGAGCACGGGGCAAGCCGATACAGTGCTAGAACAACCGCACGGTCGCTGCTCTGTGACGTGCGAATGGCGGTTGATTCATAAGATAGTAATCACAAATGTTACAGAACTGCCTGGTGCCTTGTGAAGTCGTTCTACATTTTGTCTGACGTAATCGTTAAAAAAGTAGCGATTACGTCAAAGCATCTTGGTCGCTTGATCCTTCACTGCGACCACTGCCTGCAGAGGCATTAAGAGCGCGCAGCAAACTTATTCGTGGAACTCGCCGCTCCGGCGCCGCGCCGCGGACAACTTGCCGGCTGTTGTCTGACTTCATTAGGATACCCATACCCACTCCTCCTCGTTGAATCTGTTTTGCAGTTGCATAAATTAGGATTCAATAGCACACAGCCACTCTGTCTTCTCATCGAACAGTATGTGGAAATCAGAGATAAGTTTAAATCAGCAGAGCAACTTCACTTCACTTCACTATCACTACATAGTATAAAACAAAGTCGCTTTCTCTGCCCCTATATCCCTATGTATGCTTAAATCTTTAAACTACGCAACGGATTTTGATGTGGTTTTTTTTTATAGAAAGAGTGATTCAAGAGGAAGGTTTATATGCATAATACAAGCACAATCTCTTAGGGATAACCCACAATAACCGTGCGAAGCCGGGGCGGGTCGCTAGTATAACATAATTCATAATTTTTAATCCGCACTGTGTGGCGTGACCCACACGGTGTGGCAAATACTGAGACAGAGACCTAACCGGCATAACAGCATAGGTTAGTTTAGCATATTTTTTCATTTTTTGTCTGTGTTGGTCAATACAATGCTTTTCTTTCTTTTTCTTATGTATATTTTGCAGTGAAGGTATGTATTATATAGTATGTTATTTACCTTACGCTAACTGGTGACATTAGTTTAAAAAATGATAAAAAAAAATACTTAAATCAAAATCAAAAAAATCAAAAACTTGTATCCCGGCAGGCACACTAGATGTCCACTCAGATCTCTTCATACCAACTCAAAATTCCTTGAGAATGTCTTAGGAGTAATTAAAGGTTTTTCCAAATATTACATTTTGGTACACACCTACATTAAGCAGTAGTTGGATTACCATAATAATATGTGAGAAGTTGCAAGCCTATCGCCGCTACTAGAATACTAACTGGTTTCCTCATGGTGTTTTCCTTCAACATTTAAGAGCACTGGCATTACGCACATAAACTTTCAAAGAGTAAAATGCATAAGTGCATGACAAACCTACCACCTTACGATCAGAAGGCTCTCTCCCACTAGACAGTGGCGGTAAACGTTGTTTGCATCGCATAATATTGTTATTTATCATGTTGTTTCTATATTATTTGATGATCAAACCCGGCCACGACGTTCAAACTCACAAAACTCCGCTCGTTTTATTTCAACCTTAGCCAAAATAATGTTCAAAAAAGAGTTGCGAAAATTCCAAAAACTCAAATAAAAACTCGCCAGAGCCCGAAGCCACCAAAATCAAGTTACCCACATTACCAGCCTCATTCGCGTTACGTCCATACAAAGTGCAGACGGTCACATAAACTTTACTGCTGAATAAAACTGTGGAATAAGTGCGACTATCATTTCTGAGCGATAAGCCGCCCTGAGGACGTTACACTGTAGCGCAATCACCTCATCTGTTCGGCACTAAACTCTACTCGCCATAAACCATGGAGGATTAACTGGAGCTCAATTGTGGCTGACGTCACAGAAATACTCGTAGAACATAGAAAAGGTAAAATTCAATATAAAGCTTAGTTTAACGCTTAGACTTGCATCACCACTGCCCTGCATTTAAAAACTCGAAACTTATGTAATGAAACATTAACTGAACTCTGAACCCGTGTATTTTAATATAAAATAAATAAATATTGGAAGACATTCCGCACAGCGCTGACGACAAACTAAGCAAAGTCAGTACTATGCGAACCAGATAGCTGATGGGTACTATGAGCTTACACATACTATTATTATAACACCTAGACGGAGAACAAACATGTATCCTTATCACACATTCTGCTTTTCTTCTTTTTCTTTCTTTAATTTTATCAACCCCCTCTTTACTTGTTAGGTTGTCTAAAGGCTACCTACTCAGAGGTACTCGTAGCTGCTTGAATACTGTTGAATACTGAAAACTGTTGTCCTTCACTTCGAGCACTGGCTATGCGTTCATACGAGTACATTCTCGGAAGAGACAAATCCATTGTTGCTCGACAAGATTCGAACCCACGACCTTACGATCAGATGGCGGGGTTATTCTCACTAGACCATCGATGTTCTTGAAATCCATCTTTCAACTATCAGTGATTAGATAGAAAAGGCTGAATGTGAAACCAGTATAAGACGTGACAAAAATATCAAAATTTTGTAACAAATGAACGCTGATTTCGTTTTCGTAACATTTGGTGCCCATTTATTTTTATTTTCTTTGATACAAAAACCCATACAAAATAGAGCAAATATTTAATTAAGCATTAAAAAGCCTACGATTTTCCTTTTAAGGTAAATGTAATTTTAGGGAGTCGTCTTTAATTTGTTTGTGTTTTCAGTCTAAACGTGTCTCTCCTTAATTGCTTTCCTTATTTACGACTTTGACATAGAACAGCGGGAAAAGCTCGCTCGTATTGTTTATGAATGCGGGATGAGCTGACTATGATCTAGAAACATACTTTACACATCACGCGTCTAAAATTGTATACCATGATCTCACGTAGCACTCACTGTCTGCGACGTAGGCGCTCATCTGTAGCAAGACTACGTCGTAGGCGTTGCGTAGCACTCGCTTAGACGTGCTACTCGCTCGACGTCGCTCTCTAATTCCAGACAACGGCTATAATTAATTATTATACCGTAATCAGTTTCAAAATCACAAGTAACACTGAATCGTCTTCTAAGTAAATCTAAAAGTGATCGCCGCCACGTGATCAAGCAACGAAGTGCCTTCGGCCGTCATGCTTTCACTGTGACTTTACTCTAAATTGGCCAAATGTCCAATGATATCGTGAGATTAGAGATAGAGATAAGTATTTAAAGTGCTTGAAAAGTAAAATAAAGTGTTTGATAATGTGAACCGTCTCATAATTATATTCATAGGGCATTATGCCAAATATTTATACAAATAGTGTCGGATGTTTTACACAACGTTTTGCCAAATTAAACAAATGAATGCGTTGGGAACTAGGTTACTGCTCATAATATACTTAAAGAGCAAAGTAAAATACATTCGGACGTGCCTCTGCCTTCTCTTTAGACATCACGAAGTATTTTGAGCATCAAGAAATTTTATTATTATAAGTAATTTTATTGACATTGGCTGGTTTTTGAAGTGAAATCTAATAATATTTCCCAAACTAGTGAATGTTTATTAATAAAGACTGACAGCTCTGTCAGCCTTCAAGCGAACATTAAATGATGATTAATTCTAATTTGCAAACAGTCTGGTCCAGCTCCAGCCCCGAGCTCGGGCGCCAGGTGCGCCAGGACCGAGTCGGTACCCCTCTTTAATTGAAACAGAAACAACGACGCGACTTAGACCCCAGGCGCGGTACTCCCCTCAGATCTCTCTATTAGTAACAAGTCACTACTCAACATTATTTAAGTATTGGAACAGTCTTTCTGCGATGGGTTTGATACAATGGAATACCAACTACTTCAAAATGGGCATACACCAAATGTAATATTTGGACGTACCTCTGACTACCTCCCTTAGACATCCTCGAAAAACCTTGAAATGAAAAAAGATCAGAGGGGATATCTACCGTGCCTGGGGATAAAAGCCGTGAAGTAATTGCTTGTTGTAAATATATTTCTTTTGTAATGAACTAATATTGTTTTTATAAGCAACTAGCGGCCTGTCCCAGCTTCGCATGGGTGGTCATAGATTTTTTGAACATTTTAGGATAAACTTAGACCATGGGTTCGAGCCTCGCGTCTACTTATTTCATACATTTGCACGCGCTTCTCCTTGAGTGAGTGAAATCGCACCCCGCGCGTGACCCGTGGACCCGTTAACATTTTTAATTTCGTCATATCTTTTGAATGGAATGTCCGATTTGAAAAATTTAAGAAGTAATCTATAGGTATTGAAACCGTCTTAATTATGAAATGATTTATTTGGATAAGGATTAATACCAAGGTACAAATAAAGACCCTTTCAATTAATTAGGAGGCATTTCAATTAATTTTTTATAATAAAAGAACACTTATTGTGACATAACTATAATAGTTAGACATATGCTGTCGCGACATTTTTTGTAGATGATGACGTGTTCTACAAAATCGTAGTACATTATTTTGTTCTATCTTCAATAGTTTTCGCAGCGCACGCGATGTAAGGTTTTTGTTTTCCACCTTGGGTTACATTATTGAAGTTTTAGTAAGGATCCCTGATTTTTTTGAAAATATAATATAGCCCATGTTACTCAGGGATAATGTAGCATTCTAATGGTGAAAGAATTTTTGAAATCGGACCAGTAGTTTTTGAGCCTATTCGTTACATACAAAAATACAAATGTTTCCTCTTTATAATATTAGTGTAGATAAGTTAAGATGAAGTTGTACGCGGACCAGCGGACCTGTCAAACTACTTCCCCCGTTCCTTACCGACTTGAATACCACTTTGTCTATAAAACCTTTTTCGAAGCCAAATAATTCTAAGCATATCAATAGATCACGTTGATCAAATAACGTACAATTGTACTAATTAAGTGCTCATTTCATATTCCGGCCCCGTACGTACTATTCAGCTAAATTACCTTTTGAATAGTCACTAATTTGCAGATTGCAGATACCGTTACGTACTCATTTCATTTCAGAACGGACAATTATCTATGTAGGTACGTATTTACCTCATGTAGGCAATGTAAGTATGTCATTTTATGTATGTATGAATACTATGTTTTCTGTCTGGCTGTTATTATATACATATTATAAATATGTATTAACAAAAAAAGTATTATATCAGCTATCTTAGTTTGGGGCTAGATAGTGATGTGTGGAATGTACACCATTTTTTTTTTTTATGATAGTTACATACGCATCTAAACACTGCTTGCTTTTGACTCAATGTAGTAAGCGGGATGTTTGTTTGACTTTTCTTTTGCTCGCAATAAAAAAAACTAAATACCAAAAACGAAACAAAACAGCTCCGTTGTTGGATACTCTGCAGTCTGCGCTGAAGGCCGTGGATTCAATCCCTGTTCATGGTTCGGTTGGACCGAGAACAAATATGTGAAAGACGTTTGTTCGCTGGCTGGGTGTTAATATTAAGAATATGTGTTATTACTGAAACAAAACTGAAACAGTTTCATGACTTTGATCCCCAGGCGCGGTAGATATCCCCTCAGATCACTTGGTACCAAGTACTACTTTCAGATTATTTGAGGACGTCTAAGGGGAGTAGACAGAGGTATGTCCAAACATTACATTTGGTATATACGCACATATTGCAGTAGTTAGTATTCCATCGCCGCTTTTAGATTACTTACTGTTTCCTCCACCGTTTAAAAGTAGGTACGTTGTGTTTTTAGTTTAATTTCAATCAAACTTTGTCACAAATGCAGCGAATATGTAACCTCAAATCCGTCATAATTACCTGTTTCGAACAGAATCCATTTGAAACTGATTACAACAGTGTGAGTAATGTGATTGCTGCTGTTTCTCTACAAGCTTCGCTTAGTATGGGCCTAGATAGTGCTGAGTGGAATAACCACCAATATTTATTATTACTTAAATCATAATAGGTACATGGCCACCAAGCTAGATGAACTCAGTTTACTAATTAAAAGATATTATTTAAAAAAAAATATTGTATATATGCTTTCAACATGGGATACTACCCTCTTTTATTACATTATTACCATTAATTTTCTACTCTGCTTTATTCACCTACAAGAAACGGAATCCCAAAAGAATGTGAACTATGCGAGCTAACCAACCATTATAACTAATACACATAGTTTCGTTGGACAAACTATTAACCATACAGAGACTCCGCTCTCATGCTGTGATTTCACACATAGTTCCCGATTCTAATTCACCGAGAATGAACGAGCAGCATCAAATTGCGAGTTAGTGCATGTTTATTATAACTTTTAGCTGAGTCTGACATGACAGCGCTCACAGCTCAGTGTCGGTGCCTTGGTAGCTAGGCCGTGGCAGTGGAATCCCCACACAGAACAAACATTTGTGTGATTGAACATAATTGTTTATTCTCTGTGTATAAGTAATAACTTATAAGTAAGCATTTTCAAATTAAAGGATGTAATATCAGCTATCTGGTTCCCACATTACAAGCTTTGCTTAGTTTGGGACTAGTTAGTGCTATGTGGAAAGTCAACCAATATTGTATTATTTGAGCGTTTTTACACGAGTGTCGATCCTGTTAGTTCGGGCAGTCGGCTTTTTTTGTTTTAAGTTTTTATAACATTTATATTATTACCTTTTACATCGAAATAACTTCACACAAACATACTTAACGTTCGTGTGTAGTAAGTTATGTGACTCGAATAAAAACACAAGATGTATTAAACCATTTTTTATGTCCATCTTGTGAGAGCAGTTTAGGATGCTTATCATCTAATATAAAATTTATTGGTAAGTAATGTAGGTCATCAGAGATGACAATTAGCGGTCCTCACGTATGGTTACGGAGTAGATGAGAAAAAAATACGCAAACAAACATTTACGGACTTAGTTATTAATATCTGTGAAATCATCAGTGCTTATATTACCATAATGTAACATTCCCTCAGTCGACCACGATACTGTTTCACATTAAGGCCCAAAATAAAAGCTCTTTACAGACTACAGAGGTAAGATAAATGGTACAAACTATAACTTAATCTGTGCCACTGGACATTTAGGGCAGAGGTTACCAACTATTGGACCATCTGGTACAATAACTAGTTCGGCTAATCGGGCTCGGGTCGAATAGTTGGCGTGATTGGCCTCGGCCGGACGATCATTCGGCCTATTCGGGAAAGTAATTATTAGTTTTGATTGCAAATGTTATTTACATTATGGAAGTATTCGAATCCGTCACTCCTGTAGATAGATACTAGTAGAAAATGTTAATGAGATTTTGTTTGAATTGCTAATATAGGCATTTATTGGTAAAAAATAATAAAAAAAACATCATCATCGACCTGAAGGCCACCTTTATACATTTCCAGGAACAACGATCCTGAGCCCTTTCCATGCACCGAGTTCCATCGGCTTGCCGCGTGCTTGAATTTTGATTTATATGCCGTAGAATACGTCTACCGATATCGAAGTTGCACTGCTCGACCACAAAGCCACGCTCCGCACTTCAGTTATCTGTGGCGCCCAATATAACTCGGCGCAAATTTTGAAATTCATTTTCTCTTGATATATTATGGTAGCCGTAGATAAACTGAAAACACCGTAAGTAAGTAAATCAAAATAGTAAAACCCATTCGGTTCTTGCCTGTTCTAGGCTTTGGTCGTGAGTAACTGGCGCTAGATTTAACTAGTTTCTAAGACGCTACCGAGTGGTTCTTGTGATTGAACTGCATAAAGATCGTTTTGGTTTTGATTCTAATGTTAAGTTTGTCGCTATATGTCTCATCAAAAATTTGCTGACCCTGGTCAAAATCCACCAGGCGTCTAAAAATGAGTAGTCACTGAGTTTTTAATTAGTTAGAAACTAGGTAGGTACTTAAAATACTTAATTCGGTACGTGTGGGAATTACATTAAAAGCGAAACGCACGATGCATAAATCACAGTGGCGACGGGGGAATTACCAATCACAAGTATTGTGCCAGCAGGTACGTAGTACGTACGTCAATACTGGGGCGCCTAAGAGCTTCTCGAGTAATTGATTGCAAATGAGGCAAAAAATGAGGAAAGTGGCTTGGAAACTGGAAAAAGGTTTTCTAAGTAGTTTTGTATTACGATTGATAAGTAACTGTCTGATTTAAGAAGTTTTTACTGCAAAAAATAATAATGTTCATGTGAGAACGAAAGCCTCCTCGCGGTGCGAGTCCTACTGGCACTTGTGCGCTTTCATCAGAATTATTAATTTTATTGGTAAGTAATCAAAATTATTACAAGTCATCTTTATCTTAGAGCTCATTCCATTCCGCTTTTCTATTCATTCCGATGGTGTTCAAGATCTAGCTTATAACAAAGCTAAATTAAAAGTTTTTACCTGTTTAAATAATTGATTGAGTGAACGAAGATCTTAGTTTCAACTTGGGCGATTCGGCATTTTATGTATGTATGTATGTACGTTTGTCTGGCCATAACTTTCGAACCGTTGATCCGATCCGATGAATTTGATAAGTCGATAGCTTGTACTTGAGAAATTTACTGGTAAGTATATGAGTGAAATCGGATGACGGGTTATTTAGATATGGGGTTTTTAAGGGGGCAAAAATAAATAAAAGGTTACATAAAAAATCAAGATAAATGTCATATGAAAGGACTTTGTTTGGACATTCCAAAACAATTTTTAGTTTTTTTCTGGGACGCTCGGTTTTTGAGATACAACAAAAAAGTTAAATTAAGATTACCAGCTACATAAGAGCTCTCATCTCTAAGAGTTTCGTTGACATCAAGGTTTTTCTACTGGTCGGTCAGTTCCTTTGCTTTTTCTTATTTTTTTTTCTTGAAATAAATTAAGGAGGTATTCAGTTCTTATAAAATGGTGACAACGACCAGGTCTAATGATGGAGTCAAGGTCTGTTCAATGGAACTCTTCAATAAATAGACCAATAGTGTTTGAACTTGGTTACAATACCAAGTTAGTAAGTGGTAGTCAGAAAAAAGTCCAAACATCATGTTTGGACTTGCCTCTGACTACCACCTTCTCAAAGCTTTGGTGCGTTCGTTTGGTCGCATCACGAGATCTCAGTTCGGGACGAACCACTAGTATGATAAATTCAAGCCAAAGCGACAAATCATTGCATTTATTTTAATTAGCAATTTGTGCCAGAAATCTGCTGAAAACGAATTTATATTGATAATTGGACGCCGGGGCCAGATGTCGCGTGAAAAATTGTCCTTCCGAAGGTTCTTATGCTCTCCTTTTCGATGAAATCTGGGGCCTTATGCTCACTTCGAGCGAGAATATCTCACGGTGGAGATGACGTCATATCTCGTTCAATAACTCGTTGACCTTGCGTCTCGCATGAACTTTGAATGAGAAAATTGGCGAGTTAGATGGTGAGAATGGGGATAAATAGTTATCGAACGAGATATGACGTCATCTCTACCGTGAGATAATCTCGCTCGAAGTGAGCATAAGGCCCCAGGCGTGTTCTAGCTATAATAGAACCAAATATAACAGATAAGGCCGCTCATTAGACTCATAAAGCGTGCAAAAAGATTCTAATCGCCATGCATTCGAGTGCAGTCGCCATTATACTCGCAAAATTCTATTTCCTCTTGGAATTCTATAATGGAATTACTTCATTAGAATTGCAATTTTAAAGGATACTCGTTAGCTCTGGAATATTCTAAAAGGATTAACCTGAATAGCCTTTGTTGGCTGAATGGCCGTCGGTAATGATGCCACTTGAAGTCCGTGAAAGCCTTCGTAATAGCTTGCCTACCGTGCTATCAATTGGCGTTTACAAGGCTCCTACCGATGGTTGAACCAACACCATTGGGATGGGTAATTAAGCTATGGCCTCAAAAAAGCATCATCAGCCCATGTTTATTAAAGGAACAAGCTCTGCCGACGGTGTTCGCAATCCACTTATGCCCAATAAAATGTACCATACACATGGATGGACTTCAGCGCTACATATTTGACTGCCCTAGCCACTTTGAATATTAAAATATATCAAATCTTTGGGAAAACTCTTATAAAAAGTTATTACCATCATTGCCAGCCACACCATCACGTTCACTTTATCTCCTAATAATTAACTTAATGTAAGTTTATTGATTAAACTCAATTTGAACAAGTTGAAGCAAGCCAATTCAATTTATTTTGTTAAAATACAAAGTTCGTATGAGGTCTACGAAATTTGTATTCTCTCGTTTCTTTGGAACGAGTTGTTTCATCAAATATAAACACCTAAGGCCGCTTGCACAACGATCTGATTTACGTAATTGTGTTTAGTTAAACACGTTTGCCAAACTAAACAGAATTAGCGTCAACATTGATTTATCGGACTGTTCGCTAATCATGTTTAGCTACTTATTTTTTTTATCGTCAAGACATTTAAGTTGATCAGCTTCCTAAATACGATTAGGGGCTCGCTTAACACGTTCAGTGATCGCTATACAAGCGGCCTCCAGTAAGCTACAGTTAAGCTCTGGGTTTGGGTTCAGTGCTGATTTCCCGCCTAACTTCATGACGGTCGTCCTCTTATTTTTTTAGTTGGCATAACACCCTCATTAGTTTAGCTTTTCTTTGTGCTGTGCTGATAACAGCGGTTGTCTTAAAACAGCGGACGCTTTATAGAAACACCGTTCTTTCGAGGTTTGGCTCGTATCGGATGTTATTTATAGGCTTCTCGTCAAATAGAGTAGGTATTAAAGTTTCAGAGGCAACAGAGCATCGATTTACAACCTTGGGGCCATGAGCAAAGGTTGTAAAATCGAATAGACAGTTTCTAAATCAAACGTTATTAACACTAGACTTCCTACCTACGCAAAACGACATTTAGCATACTTGTCTTAGTAGCTAATGCCATGAGTTCGGTCTCGTTCCGGACACATTCCACGACAATATTATGATAAACATTTCCGATGACGTCACATTCGGTAGAATTCTGTGAATTAGTCTACCCATACCCATGAGATAGCCAGAGCTATTCAATGGAATGTGACCCGAACACGACCTCATCAAAGTAACGATGTCAGACGTAACGTGTTAGTTATTCTAGGCAAGTTGTAACCACTGCGAGCCTGTGAGGAGCAGGCGGTACTTCAAACAATGACAATCAGAGAATTCAAACTGAGTTGGATTCTCGTCGGTTTTTTTTTGTGGTGAGTGAAGTGGCCGATCCTCTGTCAACGATTTTGGACAGCGGGTTCTATAAAACTGTCATGTATGTAGGTCCACCACGAAAAACAATAGTCAATATTTTGATCACTTACGTGATAGGGGCATTTTAAGAGTAGTAGAACTTTTTGTGAAGGGCTCGTCCGGGGAAGCCATTTGCTCTAAATGTGAGGCTTCAATTCCTACAGAACTTATAATGTACAACTTTTGTAAAACGAGCCATATCTGAATTCACACGCATTACCTTACAACTGTAGCATCTGAGGTTCTTGCACACGATGCAGGAAGATTGCGGCATAGCATTCAAAGTAATGGACGTTTCAATTATAACTGTTTCAAAATAACATGTTTGTTAAATTGGCACTGCTTTATGTTATCAAGAAATTTATAAGTAATACTGAAATAAATATTTGTAAACCTGAACACACAACGCTATCAGTCCCAAACTAAGTGAAGCTTGTGTGTTAATAGTTTATTATTTAAATACGTTTAATACAAAGATTATAAATTAAACCTAGACACAGTACAAATATCTAAGTTCATACAAAATGTTTGTACTTGGTAGGAATCGAACTTTGTGGGTTCGCAGTAGGTACAGTAACAAACTGTAGTAGCGGCTGAGGTGTGAGGCCTGATAAACACGAATTAAATAAAAAAACATAGGCTTCCCTTTGCCGTGAGTATCAAAAACAGCAAACAAAAGCCCAAACAAATGTTTACAAATAATGCATACATTGGTACCTCAAAACAGAGTACGAGTTTTGCGCTATCATCCCACAGACATGAAACATGGATAATGTACAGCATGCCACGGTGTTGTGTACTACGTTCGTAAGCACTCCAGCGCACCCTCAGCAGACCATTTGGATACAAGTCACGCACTCCGCCACACGCAGGATACTTACTGATGAAAATTTAATTTTACCAAAATTTCGCGCACACATAGACAGCCTAAGTGCCCTAACTTTGTGATGTACGTATCTCCTTAGTTATTTTAAAATAAATGAGAGAACATTTAAAAAAAATATATAAATATTGGTGGACATTCCACACAGCAACCATCATCTTCATCAGCCTGAAGAACTCCACAGCTGAACATATTTTTTTTGTTTTTTTTTCGTTAGGCCCTATAAACTTCAAGGCCCACTAGTCGCACCATTTAGATGTCCAAATAGTTGTCTTTGTGTGAGTTTATTAGTATGCGACTGACAAATGAATCACTGCATTGGCTTCTTTTTTTGAAACGTCATATCACTCCTCCTTTGGATTCAGGAGGAATGACGACACATGCTAATAAAATTCAGGAAGGCTAAGTATTTTCTTTAGCAATAAAAATAAAAATTCTAACGGCACCATCGTATTCTCAGTTCGTGTCATGACGCGGTCGTACTCGTAAGATCATAAATAAACTTGTCGTGTAGAATGTACTTTTGAGAGAACTTGGTACTTCGGACTTTTTTTTATATACATCTAGCTGATGGTACAAGCTGATGGCCCATCTGATGTTATGTGGTAACCATCACCTATAACAAAACATTGCCTCGCAAGTCACGCACGATAGGAACGTGCCCTATGATGCACTGCCCTGCGTCCATCAACTTGAGACATATAGATGTTAAGCCTCATGTGCCTGTAATTACATCGGCAACCACACTCTTCAAACCGAAACACAGCAACACTGCTTGGCGGCAGGAAAAGGCGTGGTGATAGTTCCCCGGACGAGCCCTTCACAAAGAGCTCTACTACTCTTATGGACTTTGAGAATATTTTTGAACAGTCTTTTGGTAACGTATTTTATTTTATTTATTCTGTTATATTTGGTTATTGCTTCAAATAAAACACCATATCCATCGTAGCTGCGAGCTGATTACTATTATTAATAAGCTTTGCATATTATTATGATAAAATTAATAATAATAATAATAATATACAACGAACGTGTAAATTTTCCGAAACCAATAAAGTATTGATTTGCTAAGAACGAAATGACTGAACGAAAATTATAGATAAGTAGAATGTAAGTGTAGAAATTGTTCTTCAGATTATGATCTTAGACATCATCCATGATTTTGAAGACATGAGATGTTGTTATAAATATATAAAAGAGCAATAATATTATTATTTAAAAAGCATCGCATAGGTCAATGGAATACGCAGATTTTGAAGAGTTCTATGACTGTGCAGTTTTTTAAATGCTTAATCACCGGCGGACTGGACGTGTGCGCCGAATCCATTTATCTGAAATGGAGGTAGATCGCCGCTACCTCTACTGTAAAAACTGTATTTTTTTTTATGGAACCATTAAATTTAATTTGACATGTCTCTTCCGGTTATGATACGGCAATAATGAGGCCACAAGTATTATTAATCACCGTTGCATGTCAGTCAAAGACAACGTGTAAAATAACTTATTGAAAAAAAAACGAAATGAAACTAATTGTGACATGGGCTAGTCAAAGTACGTCTAGCATTTTTGTACTGTTAAGCAATAAAGTTTACAAAATAATGTATTTGAATAGTATAACAAATGAATGATTATCAAAATCAAATCAAAAGTATTTTTATTAAGACAATTACAAGTCTACATTGTTAGTAAAAATTTAAGTATGGGGTTAGTACTTAATAACTAAAAATGCATTGATCTAAATGTTTAGCTTAATAACTAAGAATAGTCTTGATTGTAACAAAAATAAATGTTTGCTCATGCTTGTAGTAGGGGTCATCGGAATGTATCCGATTGTCCCGCGTGTCGGACACAATCGCACTGATGACGCGAGTTCGTGTCTCGTGCCTCGAGCATGTGCCTCGCTGGGTGTCGCACTCAATAACCCAGCGCTAGAGCGGCGGCGGCGCCAAACGCGTGTGCGAGCTCGGCCGTTTCATTTGTGGCGGTAAATGGTAACCATGCAAGAAATTCACTACGGGTTATTTGCTATATATTTTATAGACAGCCCTCGCTTTCTGATGGACTTTCCACACAGCACTGTCTAGCCCCAAACTAAGCAAAGCTTGTAATACTTTACACTATTTTTCTGAATACATTCGTACACTATATTATTACACATAGACAGAGAACGAATATCTATGTTTATCACTCAAATGTTTGTTCTCAGTGGGGATCGAACCCACGGTCTGCAGCGCAGAAGACAGATACCACCGCTGAACTGTGAGGCTATCATTTTGATAAAAGATAATACCATAAAATAATTTGTTCAATTAAGTACAGATTAATGAGTTAAGTGTATATAACCTAATAAGCATTTGTGTGTTTTAGTTATTTAATTACTCGGCTGTACAAAACACCATACTGCCTTTCACTGTAAGTATTTATCATAAAATAAATCTGCCGTAAAATTTTTACAGTTTGGTTACCTCTGTCTACTTTATTAGACGCATTACCTCACAGAGTACCATCACCGCGGCCGTGCCCTTTGTGACAGTGCACTGCGTCCGACTCTCTGAAACTGCGCCTATAATTGCATTGCACCGACATCCACACCTTTTACACGGCGACGGCGACGGCGACGGCCGGCTCAGCCACCATGCTATCTAGTGGTGGTGGTCCAACTCAATGGGCGGCCAACTCGATTTAGACCTAGAATCCAAATCTTTAAATCCTCATTTGCAATTAATAGTAGCAATAGCTATTTTGTTAGTATCATACAATAGAACGAACGGTGGAAACCAAACAGTGAATTTGTTGCCTGTTCTTTCTGAACTGACACTTAGATTTACTTGGCTTTTAGACTTTTGAATGTCCTTGTGACTCAATTGAATAAATATTTTTTAACTTTGATTAGGTACGCATTTTTTACCAGAGAAACGACATTACTACTCTACTTTGCTAGTGCAAAAACAGGTTATTAATAAAGAACGAACGAAGTCTTAGGGGACTACAAAGCCTAGAGATCTGACTTTCAGCTGAGGTACTCTCTGAGTAGTGGTGGCGTTCTCTAAGAAACGATTATTTAAAATACGCACCCAAGAAGTTACAAGTAGTTTCTCGCGAGTGAAATCAGACATTTTTTATGCATTGCTGCACTACTAGTAACCTATTAACTAACGTTAAGAAATAAATTCACCAACTAAATCAGCCACTACTTAACATGCCTGCATCAACACGAACTGGCCGAAAACTAGCAAAAAGTGGCTCGCAGTACCTTCTCGGAGATTTATGTACTTACCGTCAAGTGTCTGAGTTGTTTATAGGCCTCCCTCGAAGCCACTGCTGGTACCTACTAGTGCTGGCGAAATAGCCGGATATACTCGTAACCACAGGCTTTGCCCAGGATGGAGAGTGACTGGAAACAATGTATATTGCCTTATATTTAAAAGTAAGAGCACCGGTGGTCCAGTGAGAGTGACCCCGCCTTCCGATCGTAAGGTCGTAGGTTTGAATCCGGTCGTGCACCAATGGATTTTTCCTATAGAGAACGGTAGACACCAAGGCGTAGAAGTGGAAGTGAAAGTGGAAATCGTCACGTGGAACTTGTAGACGTTTCAAAGTGATCCTAGCTATTAAATTTAATAAATACCTTGACTTTTTTATAGATTCATTCATTCATACGTTAGTTTTTACATATAATTTGAACTATATTACAAATGAAAAGTCAAAATAAAAAAATATACTTTTATCCCCCTTTGGATTAGATCGTTGCTTTTCATAATAATTTCGTACTTATATTTATTTACTAGCGGCCTGTCCCAGCTTCGCATGGGTGGTCATAAATTTTTTGAACATTTTAGGATAAACTTAGACCGTGGGTTCGAGCCTCGCGTCTACTTATTTCATACATTTGCACGCGCTTCTCCTTGAGTGAGTGAAATCGCACCCCGCGCGTGACTTGTGGACCCGTTAACATTTTTAATTTCGTCATATCTTTTGAATGGAATGTCCGATTTGAAAAATTTAAGAAGTAATCTATAGGTATTGAAACCGTCTTAATTATGAAATGATTTATTTGGATAAGGATTAATACCAAGGTACAAATAAAGACCCTTTTCTGGCGGCGGCATTTCAATTAATTTTTTATAATAAAAAAACACTTATTGTGACATAACTATAATAGTTAGACATATGCTATTATTATGCTGTTGCGACATTTTTTGTAGATGATGACGTGTTCTACAAAATCGTAGTACATTATTTTGTTCTATCATCAATAGTTTTCGCAGCGCACGCGATGTAAGGTTTTTGTTTTCCACCTGGGGTTACATTATTGAAGTTTTAGTAAGGATCCCAGATTTTTTTGAAAATATAATATAGCCTATGTTACTCAGGGATAATGTAGCATTCTAATGGTGAAAGAATTTTTGAAATCGGACCAGTAGCTTTTGAGCCTATTCGTTACATACAAAAATACAAAAATACAAAAATACAAAGGTTTCCTCTTTATAATATTAGTGTAGATGTAGATTTTGAATAACAGTAGAGCCTCGGGAGATTTCACTAGTAATTTCTATGTATGGATTCCAGTAGCTATTGAGAACGCTGGTGGCTCGGACATTTATATCGCTTCTGATTAAGTCAGGCCGTTGTAACTCAGAGTATAATCGATATTCCCTAAATATATTGAAAAAAAAAACAATTATCTTTATGCTCCAAATAATTTGACCGGAGAACTCTTGATGGAAACACTAGCCGAGACAGATTACAGTTTCAAATGTTTGAAGATAAAAATAAATTTATTACGACGATAGCTGCAGGCTTAATTAATAAATGAAACACAAAGGCTTCACCAACTAATGAGTCGAGAGTTGTTGCGCTTCATTTAGTCGAGCCGTGAGTGCAGCGAGTACTGGTTTTCGCTACGCACAGACAATTAGTGAACCTTTCGCTCAGCGCCATCTAGCCACTAACTCAAACAATTAAGCGATACTTGCACTATGGAAACCAGATTGCTTTGTTTTGTAAATTCATACTTATGATTAGATTCATGGACAAAAAGTCATAGTTAAAACGTATTTACTCAATTCTTTCGAAATGATAACTTTGAAACGTCTGTGGGATGTGTTGCATTGGGTCACTATGATTACCTATCGGTTGGTTGGTAGGTAGGTAGCAGCATAAATAACGTCCACACTTAGATGGGCAACAAAAATGTTTATTGTATCGTAGACGCAGGTAAACGAGACACTGAGCACAAGCACCAAGATCAAACGCAGGCACGGAAGATTAAAAAGTTCACAAGGTATATAGGTTTAACGTAAAGCATGAAGCAAAATCCGCGAGCGCGCGAGCAAGTGACGCGGGATCGGCGTTGCGGGGCGAGGCTCGATGGCGGCGGCGCGGCGTGTGCGCCGAGCGGACTGCGGGCTGTGGGCTGCGCGCTCGCATGCGGGCGGCATAACAACGATCGCTGCATACTCTACGGGTTCCGTGTGACTATGCTTGTGTTGTTAATTTATTATTATGAAATATAATCTAGTTATTATTTTTGGGGGTGGTCAGGTAGAAATGGTAAAACACCAATGTCAAAATCACCAAGCATTTATTACTTCACTTCACTTTACATTACATCCATTGTGTGCGTGTGCATTGACTTCAATGCACATGCACACCATCCATTTTGGTACTTCACTTTTAACATAAACGTTAGCACATTAGCATTAACTAGACACAACCACTCAGCTTAGAAGCTAGCACTCGAATGACAATGTCGGCCAAGTTCGTAGCCTACCGACACCGTCCAGTCGGTGTCGCCATCTTGGTTTTTTACAAATGTCAAAAACCAAGATAACATCCGCAGGAAGTGGAATAAATTAAACAAATACTAAAGCTTTTATAAATTACTGACAATATTTATAAGAAATTAATCATAAACCTAACATTATATATAAGTATTTAAATAGTTGTGTGTATTATTTAGTGTATTATATTGTAGAGGGGTCCCTACACACGTCTTAAAGCTAGGTGAATCGGTGCCGGTTCCACACGACCAAGCCTAGAAGAGCACGCTTAGAAATAATTTTCTAAGCGGCAACCCACATCCGACATTCATCTCACCAATAATTGTCTCGGGTGGGAATCGAACCAATAACTTAAGGCTTACATATTCGTAACAGAGTTAGTATTGAGCTGTGATTCAGGCAGTGATACAACTGTTAGGTTTAAATGGAGTAGCTCGCTTGGCATTACCGCATAAGGATATTATATTATATTCTAGTACCTATGGATTTCCTATCCAATCTAATAACTAAAACTTTAAAGCTGTTCGATCAACGGCGCCAGCGCTCAATTTAGTAGTCGGAGGCCTTAGAGCCTCAAACTTGCCCCTCCCATACAAAGTTACAGGTAAAACATAATATTCACTCTCTGATACTACCTATATCTACTACTGCATTATTTTACTTTGTATTGAACTAATAAAATGTCATTTTAGCAGTGCGCTACGCCGTAGCTGCACCGCTACGCCGTAGCCCACGCCGTAGCCATACCTCAACGTGGTAGAAATAATGCTACGAGGTGCCATAAATAAGAGGTATGTACATAATTATATTTGCAATCATAAATATATTATTTTGCATGCATTTAATACACGTAGGAGCCTATGTATATATATTACAGTTGTTTTCAATTTAAGATAAGATATTTTTTTTACTCTATATTGGTGCTCTAGGAAAATATACTCCAAAATACTACATGATCGTATAAAGATCATAGTTTATATACGAGTATTATTAGTAAGTACCATTTTAGCGTATAGCTTTACATAGTGTACGGTTACGTACCTACATTGTCATTGCAAATTTGCCTGTGTACAGAGAGTGCTACACGTGACACCGCGCGAGACAGTCACTTACTTAACTAACTTTTTAATGTGCGGTTCTAACTGGGATCGTACACATAGCACCAATAGATTTTTCTCTTGGAAAAATGTGTGTGCGCAACCCCAGTGTTTGCGAAGGTTCTCAGTTTCAGTCAGCGAAGGAAAATATTATGAAGAAACCTGTTAGTATTCTAACAGTTGCAATTATTGTTACTTTCAATGTTATTATTAATTCATTTATAACAATCTACAATGGCTTGCGACCTGTCAAGTATGGACTACCAACAATGCAATGCAATGCAATGTAATATTTGGATATATTTGGGTCTTCAATAATCTTAAGTTCCTTCTTGGTACTCAGAGATCTGAGGGGATATCTACCGTGCCTGGGTATCAAAGCTGTTTCTGTTGTTTTGCTGCCTTATTATAACGCCTATCTGTTTATTCTAGAATAAATCTAGAACGAAAGCAATTTCAAACAATAAAAACATTGCAAAAAGGTATCCTACGTAATGTTCGAGTAAGAAAGTCGGTGAGTGGCCCGAACTGTAATTTAAATGGAAATTGAGTGCGGCGGCGACCGCGGCCGAAACACCAGGCCACTGTACATTGAGAATGCACAGTGATGCATCTTCATATAAACCACAGGAACAAGCTGATGACCCACCTGATGTTGAGTGGTAACCATTACCTATAAAAAGCATTGCCTCGTAAGTCATGCACGATAGGAACGTGCCCTACAATGCACTGATTTGCGTCCATCAACTTGAGGCATACAGATGCTAAGCCTCGTTTGCCTGTACTTTCACTTTCACCGGCAACCAGACTCTTCAAACCGAAACACAGCCATTCTGCGGCGTGGTGGTAGTACTTCCCCGGACGAGTCCTTCACTAAGAGCAGTATTACTATTTACTTCAAGAATATAAGCAAATAAATTACGGTTTCAGACAGTTAAATGACAACTTGGTTTCTATTTGAAACCATTAGGACAGCTTACATTTACACACAGCTGGCCTGACCGGCTCTCAATCGATGAAGGAAGACATCGCGAGGAATCCAGTTAGTATTCTAACGTTTAGAAAATAACCTACTGCTAAATGTAGTTATTTGCCAAACGTAGGTAATATTTGGGCGTCCCTTTGACTAGCCCCATTAAACATTCTCAGGGGATATCTACCTTATATATTTTTTAAACTTAGTTTATGACACAGCTTTGAGAAAAGTTGCGCTTCTGATCCGAGTGCACGGCCGCTTCTAAAAGGCTTTAGCCCGTCATTGGTTTTTCAGCGTTGATAAAGATTTATGCTAAGTTTAGTGGCATTTCGCGGGCTGCACTGCATACACGGCAGTGCTTAGGCGACGGCTACGCTCAATATGCAAGGGACTTACTAACTGCTGGTCACTTCTAAATCTATATTCTAGTACTACAGTAAAAGTACCCGTTACTGGGTCATGGGTATTTTTTAGAAATACTAACTGTACTGTACAGGTTAAGATAAGATATGATAAAGATAAATATAATTTATTTGCATAAACATGAGTTAAACATATATGGTAACAAATGACAGGTATGTGTACAACATGTTTTACCGATGTCGGTGTGCAAAAAACAGTAACGGAGATGGCATGAAATGTCAATGGTAAACTAATTAAAAACTTATTACAAACATTACAATTACTGACATTCAATTAAAATAATAGGATGTCAAAAAAAATAAAGCTAGAATCAATTATAATTTGTCGTTTAGGAACTCGTCAATACTATAATAACATTTTTCTAATAATAATCTTTTAAATTTAATTTTAAATGAATTTGAATTAAGGTCCTTAAAACATCTAGGAATTTTATTATAAACTAGCGGCCTGTCCCAGCTTCGCATGGGTGGTCATAAATTTTTTGAACATTTTAGGATAAACTTAGACCGTGGGTTCGAGCTTCGCGTCTACTTATTTCATACATTTGCACGCGCTTCTCCTTGAGTGAGTGAAATCGCACCCCGCGCGTGACCCGTGGACCCGTTAACATTTTTAATTTCGTCATATCTTTTGAATGGAATGTCCGATTTGAAAAATTTAAGAAGTAATCTATAGGTATTGAAACCGTCTTAATTATGAAATGATTTATTTGGATAAGGATTAATACCAAGGTATAAAGACCCTTTTCTAGCGGAGGCATTTCAATTATTTTTTTATAATAAAAGAACACTTATTGTGACATAACTATAATAGTTAGACATATGCTGTCGCGACATTTTTTGTAGATGATGACGTGTTCCACAAAATCGTAGTACATTAATTTGGTCTATCTTCAATAGTTTTCGCAGCGCACGCGATGTAAGGTTTTTGTTTTCCACCTTGGGTTACATTATTGAAGTTTTAGTAAGGATCCCTGATTTTTTTGAAAATATAATATAACCTATGTTACTCAGGGATAATGTAGCATTCTAATGGTGAAATAATTTTTGAAATCGGTCCAGTAGTTTTTGAGCCTATTC
This sequence comes from Chloroclysta siterata, assembly GCA_932294275.1. Classification (NCBI taxonomy): domain Eukaryota; kingdom Metazoa; phylum Arthropoda; class Insecta; order Lepidoptera; family Geometridae; genus Chloroclysta; species Chloroclysta siterata. The sequence continues at coordinate 16,696,561 of OW028588.1, forward strand.
GTTACATACAAAAATACAAAAATACAAATGTTTCCTCTTTAGTGTAGATGTAGAGGTAGATTATTGGAGCCGTGCATACAATACTTTTTTGCAATAAAGTGGTTTTGCATCGATGTTTACAGAGTCTGTCTTCACGTCTGTTTCTAATGACAGTGTCACACATACGTGGAAACATGTGAGGGTTATTTCCATGGAGGTACTATATAAATGGAGGGAGCGATAAGACTTACATCCTTTTTCAACTGTGTATCAAACATTGATCATCTATCTTTGTTCTTCCCATGTAGCCTAGCTACGAGTAAAAGAAAAGAAGATGTAACTTCACTCACTCCATCTCACTCACTCACTGTCTGCGTAAATCGTGGCCGTCAGTTGATGCAATGTTTTGATCTTGTTTTGACGTTTTTGAAAAACTCGCAGCAACATTGCGATGCAGCGAAAGAAATTATGAAAATTTTTAAAGAATTATTATTGTCTAGGCAAAATATATTTGAAAAGGTGAAAGTATGTCTTGTGAAGCTGTGTTTTGTGTATCAAAAACAACAAAAGGAGGAGTTAAAGACCCGGAATTGTCATTTGATACGTAATATTCTTTTTCTATTTTCATGCTAAAAAAATACGTTTTTTCTCCCTTAAAGACTGTAGGAATTACATTTTATTAGTCCTAGTCATATTTTCCTATGTGAAAATGATGTAAACCCATTAATTATTGCAAAATAAAATGCATTGTTTTAGTCTTCTGTTCTAGAGATGTACTTCCACCGACCAATTTAGCTTTATCGATAATATTTAAGTTTCCGTTTTTTATATGAAATATCTAATGCGGTGGGTCAGAACGGCTGTTCTGTTGTAGTTTCAATTTTTCACACCTTTAGGCGTCTCGCGAGGGATCAATTTTTGTTAAATTTTACATTATTTTTTTAGGTTCTTAAATGCCCAGAATGAAGACGGGAGTGGATAAAAGCTGTTAGGCGTGAAAACTGATAGCCTACAAAATGTTCTTATGCATGGACGAAATGGCCATAAGAAATTGTATCGAGTGGGATGGACATCGCTCTCACGGTTAGGGCAATGTGGGAAACATTATTGACGATGATAGTGTTCCAGTGTCTATAATGGTTTTGGGCTTTCGCAATAAAAGTCAGCAACCAGTTAAAATTAAAAAGTTGGATTCCAATTAAAACGACTTTTTCATCCATTTCTTATTCTATCGATAGGTTAGTCAATGTTGTCCCTTCTCTAGTCACTCACGCGAATACATACAAACTAACAAAAAACGGACACGCCGAAAAACCGTAACACTACGTCTATATGATACTTAGTCTAAGGTTATTTCTAACAAATACCAGTTCAGTTGTTTGGGTACCAAATAAAACACTTAGATCGAGTGACGTCCGCCTCGGTTGGGTGGCTGGAATCGAGTGCCAGCGATCCGTTTCTACCCGCCTACCCAGGCAGTGCGCATAGTTTATTGTTATACACTACACTAACAACACTTTAAATAATTGTAATAACAAAAGAGAGTAAAAAAACAAAACGCTCATAAGAAGTCTGCACGTCACTAGTTTCTTTCGAAACGATAGGATTTTAAGTGCGCCTCAAATTCATTACAAACTCTACAAAGACATTTGTTAAAGAACTTTTGAGGTTCTACGACCTGCCGGTTTCCTCACGATGTTTTCCTTCACCATTTGAGAGTACTGGCATTGTGCACATAAATTTTAAAACAGAAAAACTCATCGGTTCACGAGTAGGAACACATTGGCAAATATAAAAAAATACTTTTGTGAAAAACAGAAATAGATACAAGCTATACACTCTCTGTTGAGAACGGAATTTTCAACATTCAAAATTGAAAACAAGGTTTTTTTTTATTTTAACATTATTTAATTAGTCTACACCACGGTCAAACAAAGTCCACACATAAGTCGCAAATATCCATTAGTTTCAAAATACACAGTTATAAGTATTTCATATTATTTTTGTTGAGTATATCGAGCCGATACGACCGGGCGTACGTACCTTCGCTTGTGTGTCGGCATTACGTAACATTTGTATCTCCGTGACTGTCACGTCGGGAGCAAACTGCTCGTGACGCGAATCACAATATGAACCGATTTGGAAATTCAGAATTTTTGTTATTATTTGAATAAGCAATCGCTTTCATGGAATTATTTTTAAGATAGAATGGATAATTTTAAAAATAATTCTGTTCTTGTTTAGAGTAAATCTTTGTATTCATAAGAACTGTAATGGCAGGCTCTCTATCTCAGAGTAATGCTTGAAGCAAAAATAAACCGTCTTTATTTTTGACAAGAGTAAAGTAACCACTGAAATATTATTTGAAGGATAACGTCACTATGAAATAGAAAAATCCCCTTATGGGCATAATGATATATAACATACTAGCGGCCTGTCCCAGCTTCGCATGGGTGGTCATAAATTTTTTGAACATTTTAGGATAAACTTAGAGCGTGGGTTCGAGCCTCGCGTCTACTTATTTCATACATTTGCACGCGCTTCTCCTTGAGTGAATGAAATCGCACCCCGAGCGTGACCCGTGGACCCGTTAACATTTTTAATTTCGTCATATCTTTTGAATGGAATGTCCGATTTGAAAAATTTAAGAAGTAATCTATAGGTATTGAAATCGTCTTAATTATGAAATGATTTATTTGGATAAGGATTAATACCAAGGTACAAATAAAGACCCTTTTCTGGCGGCGGCATTTCAATTATTTTTTTATAATAAAAGAACACTTATTGTGACATAACTATAATAGTTAGACATATGCTGTCGCGACATTTTTTGTAGATGATGACGTGTTCTACAAAATCGTAGTACATTATTTTGTTCTATCATCAATAGTTTTCGCAGCGCACGCGATGTAAGGTTTTTGTATTCCACCTTGGGTTACATTATTGAAGTTTTAGTAAGGATCCCTGATTTTTTTGAAAATATAATATAGCCTATGTTACTCAGGGATAATGTAGCATTCTAATGGTGAAAGAATTTTTGAAATCGGACCAGTAGTTTTTGAGCCTATTCGTTACATACAAAAATACAAACATACAAAAATACAAAAATACAAAAATACAAAGGTTTCCTCTTTATAACATTAGTGTAGATGTAGATAGTGTAGATAAGAAAATATTATCATGATCAAACTGTGATTTTTGATAGTTTTAAAGCTCCTGCAATATTTTTTCTTGCTAGTAGGTACTTAGTACGTATCGTATCATTAAGACGCAGACTACCGCTAATATACCTCGCACATTTTAACATTTTAGAAGACATACAGTTAGTTAGTTAGTTACTGTTGGTCTGTTTATGTACCTTGTCACTGTTGGTCATCAGACATTTGTAAGATATTATGTCTTACAAATGTCTGATGACCAACAGTGACAAGGTACATAAATGCGTATTGAAGAACAAGGCACCTCCATATTTATACAAGAAGCTAAAGTGGGTATCAAGCTTCATATCTTGTGGCTCCCGCCAATGCTCGATGCAGCTATCTATACAGCGGCACAGCTCTGCCTCTTTTAGGGGCTGTTTTCGATACGCTGCATCGAAGTGCTGGAACAACATCCCACCGCCAATACGGAACCTGTAAAATTTACACCGCCTTAAAAGTGGTCTAAAGATAAATCGAAGAATTTACTATACTTAGACCATGACTTAGACCAAACGTTATTATAAAACGTAGTTTATCTAGTCTAAAGATAGACCCGATATACCAGGTATACTATGGTTTATCTGGTAAAATGGCCGCCACAGAACAGCTGAGATGATTTGTTTACTTACCTACGTTTTTGTCAAATCAAAAACCTAATTGTAGGTATAAAAATCTCAAAAATGTATTCGACGTGGAGTGCACTTCAAATAAAGGATGAGCTACGGAAAACAAAAGCATCTACTACTGGTAAAAAAGGCGCTCTCATTTTGTTAATTTTTCTTTCAATATTATTAAAATGGCCATTTTTTTATTCGCTCCCTTCGGAGCAGGCTATAGTTCTAAAACCCAGTCTTACGTTTTGTTTTTTTTCCTTCTGTTTATTTTTGCAGTGATTGAAAGACTTGCGTGATTTTTTATAAGTAGAGATCGTATCAATATTATTAAAATGGAGCGAGCTCAACATTTCTCCGTTACACGCATCCATACACGCATCAGTCAGTTAATAATAAAATTTATAAGTTGTGTGTAAAAAATACAAAACTTAATGGGGCTTGTTTGATATAATAGAACGTTATTAGAACAACAAATTGATTAATATTTTATTTATAAAAATGTATCTCAAACATCAAAATACAGAAAATATCAACAAACAACTCTGTTGGTGGTAGAATAAAAGAGTAGAGTAAAAGAGAAGTGATACACGAATGAATGAACGATACATTGCTATAATTGTTTTAATCTGTGGATATTAGTTAAACCATGGACTATCTCTGGTACTAAGTAATCCTCGATTAAACCGTGTTTTGTAATACGAACGAGTTTAGACCAGGAACCAACTTTGATACCGGGTTAAACCAAGACTAGTTGGTACCAGGCTTAAACCTAGTTTATCTGATATTTTTATAATAAGACGGAGTTTATTCATCGGATTTATCGGATGTCTTAGTACCAGAGATGGTCCATAGTTTAGCTAATATCCACAGACTAAAACAAATAATGGCAATGAATCGTTCAATTTATCTAATAAAACTATTCCTTCGCTCCTCTTGCTGTAGGCTAAAGTTATGATCATACACGACCTCGTCTTTCGTTGTATTTTTTTTTCAGTCATTCAAGCACAATCCCGATGCAACATTCCATATTGCATCGGTGTTGATATTTTCTAGATGATGGCTTTTAAAAAAAAAATTAATTACAAGATTAATCAATTTGTTCATAAAATATTTATTTAGTTTTTTTTTAATTTAGTTTAGAATCTATATTTCACACAACTATTTTTTTTTTATATCTGAGGGCGTATTACGAGTTTAGTGCCGATCGAGTGCCGATCGTCGATCGTTACGATACACCGAATTTTCTATGAAAAAAAAACGTGTTCTCAAAGAATACGCTAGATGCCGTTGATTTATTTTCATAGAAATTTCGGTGTATCGTAACGATCGACGATCGGCACTAAACTCGTAATAAGCCCTCTGATGCGTGTAACGGAGTAGAACGTCTTGAGTACTATTGTTCTGTGGAGTAGAGTTGGTAAAAGCGCGACTGCATTTTAGTTTTCTACGTTTTGAATTGAACATCAAAGAAAATAATATGGAACTTGAAAAGAAAAAAAGGTCTGAAAATTGGAGTTCTGAAGAGAAAGTAAGTTTGCGCGGTACGATAGGACAGTATATCTGCGCACCGCTTTCACGAGTTTTACCAGTTAAACCATATTTTAACTAGGGGTCTAATTTTTCTTAAAATTTGTAAAATAATTATGTGGGTTGGATGTCCGTGACATTACTGCACGGCCCTGACGGAAGACCAGCGTTAGGTGCTGGCCAACTAACTTTATGCTGAGTCAGGGACCCGGTTGCAACTCTTGGCTTCTTATTTTTTTAGAATTGTGTATGTATGTTTTATAATTATTGTATTTGCAAATAAATATGTTTTTCTTTCTTTCTTTCTTTCAAAATGCAAAGTAAATTTTTTTGTAAAGTTATACGGCGTTACCGCTATATTATTTTGCATAACCTTTACTTTTGCTTAAATATTAATAGAGCTTTTAACTTTATGTAATGATTGAAATGACACTTTTATGACGAAGAAGATACTTAGGCAGTTGAATATAGATCATAAAAATAATCTGGCAGCAGGTACGAGTATAAACCGCTTTCAGAGGTGCTCCCGTCTAACAACTTCTCGCTCTAACATTTAACATTTTTTGAAGATATCAAATTACCGAAGGTACTCGTCGTTATGAAAAGTCGCAAACAGCCAAGTTTGATATTTTTCGTAATTTGGTTGTTTGCGTTTTTTTTTATATAACTAGCTGATGGAACAGGCAGATGGCCCACCTGATATTAATATTAAGTGGTAACTATCACCTATAACAAAGCATTGCCTCGTAAGTCACGCACGATAGGAACGTGCCCTACGATGCACTGCCCTGCGTCCATCAACTTGAGGCATACAGATGTTAAGCCTCATGTGCCTGTAATTACCCGTCACCCGCACTCTTCAAACTCTTCTGTGTTTCGGCACAGCGTTGCTGCTTGGCTGCAGAAAAAGGCGTGGTGGTAGTACTTCCCCAGACGAGTCCTTCACAAAGAGCTCTACTACTCTTAATTCATAACCTAACTTAACTGTATGTCTTCTAAAATGTTAAAATGTGCGAGGTATATTAGCGGTAGTCTGCGTCTTAATGATACGATACGTACTAAGTACCTACTAGCAAGAAAAAATATTGCAGGAGCTTTAAAACTATCAAAAATCACAGTCTGATCATGATAATATTTTCTTATCTACACTATCTACACTAATATTATAAAGAGGAAACATTTGTATTTTTGTATTTTTGTATGTTTGTATTTTTGTTTGTAACGAATAGGCTCAAAAACTACTGGTCCGATTTCAAAAATTCTTTCACCATTAGAATGCTACATTATCCCTGAGTAACATAGGCTATATTATATTTTCAAAAAAATCAGGGATCCTTACTAAAACTTCAATAATGTAACCCAAGGTGGAATACAAAAACCTTACATTGCGTGCGCTGCGAAAACTATTGATGATAGAACAAAATAATGTACTACGATTTTATAGAACACGTCATCATCTACAAAAAATGTCGCAACAGCATATGTCTAACTATTATAGTTATGTCACAATAAGTGTTCTTTTATTATAAAAAAATAATTGAAATGCCGCCGCCAGAAAAGGGTCTTTATTTGTACCTTGGTATTAATCCTTATCCAAATAAACCATTTCATAATTAAGACGATTTCAATACCTATAGATTACTTCTTAAATTTTTCAAATCGGACATTCCATTCAAAAGATATGACGAAATTAAAAATGTTAACGGGTCCACGGGTCACGCTCGGGGTGCGATTTCATTCACTCAAGGAGAAGCGCGTGCAAATGTATGAAATAAGTAGACGCGAGGCTCGAACCCACGCTCTAAGTTTATCCTAAAATGTTCAAAAAATTTATGACCACCCATGCGAAGCTGGGACAGGCCGCTAGTATGTTATATATCATTATGCCCATAAGGGGATTTTTCTATTTCATAGTGACGTTATCCTTCAAATAATATTTCAGTGGTTACTTTACTCTTGTCAAAAATAAAGACGGTTTATTTTTGCTTCAAGCATTACTCTGAGATAGAGAGCCTGCCATTACAGTTCTTATGAATACAAAGATTTACTCTAAACAAGAACAGAATTATTTTTAAAATTATCCATTCTATCTTAAAAATAATTCCATGAAAGCGATTATGGTTATTAGGTCATGTCTGTCGCCTATATGGAGGGGAACTGGGAAACTGGCAGAGCCTTTTCATCCAGTCCCCCGCCGGCGATTGGCCCGCCATGACAGCGGGGCCCCCGCAACGCCCCCGCCTTTACGGCGGGGCCCGCACGCCCCCCACTTTGCAGAGGGGGGCCCGGGAACGACCGTGAGTGCCCGGCCGTTCCCGCCCGACGGGGTGGTGAATAAGTGCAATGCGGGAGAAGGCCCCTCCAGGTCTTCTCCCGCTATTCACCACCATGAGCGGCGCGAGAAGTTCCGCGTCTCTCGCGCGCGCTCTACCGCCTGGGTACACCCGTAGGTCTACCCTGCCTCATCACACTGTGCCCTCTGCTAGACAGAGGGACACGCGGAGAGGCCCACCGTGTCGGGTTTATTTATTTATTTATTTATTTATTATGGCACACAAAACAGAATACAACCAATAAACATTATAAAATAATTCATGCACATAGGTTTTAAAACTAGATGGTATTCTAAAGACATGTGTACACATCATGATTAGTTGGTAGCAGTAAGAGAAAAGATGATAATTGTATAATTGATAGCTCAAAAATTAATGGGTTGGTTAACAATTTAAAAAGAAGTGATATACCTACACCTTTTTCATTTTCCAGCTGGAATATGAAAAAGCTTAAATAAGATTATATTGAGAGCATTTAAAAGTTAACATTTTGAGCGCACTCTTTCGAAAGAGTGGCTAAAACATCCTTTTTGAATTTGATATTATTTTTATTAAATACATCAATTGTTTCATTATAATTTATTAATAAATCGTTGTATAATCGACACATTCTGACAACAGGATTAAAAAAAGATGTATTATTTTTATATACCTGGAGGGCGAAAGTGTTTTGAAAGGGGTATCGACATTTTAGCTTTATGTTGAAGTTCAGATTTGATAGTAAGTCTGGAGAATCGATAGTGGAATGGACAATTTTGAAAAGGCACGACAGGTCATGGTATTGACGCCGAGTTTCAAGTGATGAGATATCAAAATAAGTGCGCTTGGCAAAGTACGAAGGAAGTTTTCGGTATAGTCCGCTTCTGTATGCTAGGATGTTTAGAAATTTCTTTTGCACACGCTCGATACGATCAATGTGGACATTATAAAATGGAGACCAAATAACACAGTTGTACTCCATGATGCTTCTGATTAAAGAGTAGTAAAGATAAATAAGACTTTTAGGATTCTTAAAATCATTAGTGGTCCTCGATACAAAACCCAGAAGCCTAGAACCTTTGGCCACAATATTGTCATAGTGAGCGTGGAAAGTAAGTTTTTCGTCAAATATAATACCTAGATCTTTAATGGTTTGGTTTCTCTCAAGAACATGCCCCTTTAGATAATAATTGACTAACATTTTTTGCGTTTTGTTGGTAAAAGATATAACGGAGCACTTACTGGAGTTAAGGAACATAAGATTAGCCTTGCACCAATTATCAACAACATCCAAGTCCGACTGAAGAGCCAGGGAGTCACTATAGTTATTAATTATTGTGTAAATTTTAAGATCATCTGCATAAAGTAAGCAAGGGCAAGACAAGCGATCGATGAGGTCATTGATAAAAGCGATAAAAAAGAGGGGACCCAGATGGGATCCCTGGGGTACCCCAGAAGTTACAATAGCAGGTGATGATGTGAAGCCTTTTATAGCCACAAGCTGACTCCTTCTGTGCAGGTAGGATATGATCCAACGCAATAGACTGCCGTGTATTCCGTATGAAGCTAGTTTTATACATAATATTGAATGATTAACTTTATCGAATGCTTTGGAGAAATCCGTGTAGACACTATCTACCTGTGATCTTTTATCGAAAGCTTTGCAAAGGTAATTTTTATATTCTAAGAGGTTAGAAGTGGTTGATTTATTTTTCATGAAACCATGCTGACGAGGTGACAAAATTGGTTGCAAGTGATGGTAAAGAGAATCATATACGAGAGCCTCAAAAAGTTTTCCGAAACATGACAGAATGCTTATGGGTCTGTAGTTTTCACAACAAGATTTATCACCAGACTTAAATATAGGAACGATGTGGGCAGTCTTCCATTTAGATGGGAATACCCCTGCTTGGAGAGATGCATTAAAAATAATTTTGAGTGGTACGCATAACTGCTTACTACACTTTTTTATGAAGATAGGTGGTATGCCATCAGGCCCAGCACCTTTATTAGAATCAAGTTTAGCGATCTTAAGGAGGATATCTTTCTGGGAAATCATAATGCTGTGAAGAATGTCGTTTCTTTTAGAGGGCATATAATCCAAATTCGAAGGCGAATTAATATCAATAATGTGGGACTTCTCGTAAACCGAGCTAAAGTAGTTTGAGAAAAGGTCACAAATTCCCTTACTATCGGATGAGATAAGATTTCCATATTTCATTGTTGGAGGGACACCGTTCGACTTTTTCTTACTATCTATAAAGCGCCAGAAACTTTTGATATTATCACAAAGTGAGGACTCTACAGAGGAAGTAAATTTTTTATAGTCTTCGCTGATAAAACTTTTGCATCTCCTGCGAAACATGGCAAAAGTATCGTAATCACGCGGATTTTTAAAATTATTGAAACGGTGGTGATATTTCAATTTATCCTTTAGACAACGTTTGAGCCCCGGCGAGAACCAGGGGGGATATAGGTGTGACTCATCTTTAGTCAAGGGAGTATGTTTAGATATAATACTAATAAGTTCGCAATAGAAATCATTGATCATATCATCTATGTCGTTTGAAGACAGGACATTCTGCCATGATACGGATTCAAGATCCTTGTTTAGATTGAAAAAATTACATTTATAATAATTTAAGCGCTTTTGTTTCTTACTCCTAAATCTATTTTTACTGTTAAGTAGGTCGATAGCAATAACCAGTGGCGGATGAGGCTTATCCATTCGACTCATTGGCTCCGCACCGTATACTCGAATAGAATCTGTGGTAGAGAGAATTAGGTCCAAGTAACGTCCCATATGGTTTGGTATACTATTGTATTGAACCAGGTTACACAGTGTTATGGTGTCAAGAAGAAGACCTGCTCTATGCCCATTAAAATTACTTGGGACCATAAAATGATCATTGGGTGACTTAGACCACTGGATTTTGGTAACATTGTAATCCCCCAAGCAGATAAATTCTTCAGAATCGCTAGTTTTAGTTATAATATTCTGACAGTTGTTGTAAAATATGTCAGTGGACTCCCGTGACAAATCGGGGGGTAGATAGCATAAGCAAATATTTATAGTCTTAGCATTTACTGAATCCGGTAGCACACTAATCCACAGATCCTCAACTGCACTATCCCACGAAGACTGGCGAATGAAGCTGATATGTTTTTTAATAGCTATAATAACACCTCCGCCCTCGGATTTACGACTACTAGATTCGTGTCTATCCCGCCTCACAACATTGTACCGTGTGTCAAAAAGTTCGCTATCATAGATGCTTTCGTTCAGATTAGTTTCAGTTAAACAAATAATATCGTAGTTGCTACTGAGTACATTCATATAAAATTCAGAAATTTTAGTTCGGATACGATTTACATTTTGATAGAATACTAACATTAAAAAGATCTATAAAAACAAGATAAATTTATACCAAGAAAATTAAATAAAATTTAACCTATAACAACGAGGATTACTATTATTAAAACTTGTTTAGGCAGTCCATATTTTTGATTAATATGCAGCCTGCGTTGTCCTCCTTACGCATGTAAACTCGTCCGTATTTCACCCACACATACTTGTACTTCTTGATCTTGGCTGCATTTCTTGCTGCGGCATGTAGAGCCTTACAATCCAGTGAAAGATGTTCGGTTACGTATATACTACGCCTCTCAATAGGGAGGCCTAGACTAGTTGTGTTAAGGGGAAGATCCTTGTGAGTACGGTTATAGCGGTGACAGGCAGATAGAACATCGTCCCTCACACGGGGATTGATCAGAGACACGAGAATATTGCGTGGACGATTAGATGTTGTATTTATTTTGGCCACCCTACGACACGAGTGAATTTTATCGTCTTCGATTGGCAGGTTAATAGTTTTACACAAATTGCGGAACAATACCAACGGATTTTCGTTCCTGCACTCGGGTACAGCCTGAATCTCTATGTTTTGATTACACGGGCAGTGAGAAGAGTGTCATCTGCATAGCAGATGACACTCGTGCCACGGAGGAGAGCTCCCCGCAGGAGCCAATCGAATCCGATGTTCCACAGGAGAGGTCCTAAGACACCCCTGTGGGACACCGGACTCCGCACCGTACCGCCGTAGGTGGCCAGCTTTGTCTACGAGGAGGACCGCTCGATCCTCCAAGTAGCTGGCCAGGAGGCTCCGCAGGTACTGAGGCACTCCATGGTAGCGGAGCGCCTCAAGTATTGTGGAGTGAGGGACGGAGTTGAAGGCGTTGGCTATGTCAAATGACACAGCCAAAATTCCGTCCCTTGCCTCCACAGCCTCTCTCACTTGGCCCTTCAGCCGGGCCAGCGCGTCGATTGTCGAACGCCCCCTTCGGAAACCGAATTGGGCGTCCGACAGGTTTGGCCCCACCTCCAACAAGTGGCCATTGAGCCGGCTGGCGACAATCCCCTCGAACAATTTACCGACCTCATCGAGCAGGACGATGGGTCGGTATGCCGAGGGGGAGTCTGCTGGGCGTCCCTCCTTCCGGAGGAGGCACAGTTGGCCCTCCTTCCAAGGTTTTGGGAACCTCCCCGACGCGAAACACGCGTTGAAGAGGTCCCGAAACTTCTCCGCCATCTGGGCGGCGGCGATCGCCACCACCCGTGCGGGGACACCGTCCGGCCCTGGGGCCGTTTTCTTGTGGCAAGCTCGTCAGCCGTGACCGGAGGGACCTCCTCCTCCGGCGGAGACGCTTCCCGCGGGGGGTCCATCACTGGAGGGGTGAAGTTGGTCCTAGATGGAAATAGGGACCGAACCACCCCATCCAGCAATGCCGGCTCGAGGGACTCCGTCAGGGGGGGACCAAAGGGGCGCAGTTTGTTCCGCGCCGCCTTGTATGGTCTCCCATACGGGTCCCTGTCGAGGCCCTCCAGCATCTCCGCCCGCGCGGCGTCCTTGGCAGCCCCCATCTCCGACTTGAGGACCTTCTTTGCCTCTACGTAAGAGGCATACAGAAGGTCCTCGTTCTCAGGGTCCCTCCGGCTGCGCCGCCGACTCCGCGCGTATTCCCGCCTTGCCGCCACGCAGGCAGCCCGGAGTCCCGCAAGTCTCTCCGTCCACCAGTACACGGTGCGTCGAGGAGGCGGGCGGCGAGACCGAGGCATGCTGGAGTTGCACACCTCGGTCAGGGACTCCCGCAGTTGGGCCGCCGCGGAGTCCACGTCCAGGACTTGGACAGGGGGCGCGAGCCAGTCCTGGACGAACGCCGCCTCCTTAGCCGCCTCACGGTCGAGGCGGGTAAGAGCCCACCGTGGAAAGGGAGAACGGCCCGAGAGGGCCGTCCTCCGGGGGCTCTGGGTGGAGATGTCGAACCGCACATATCGGTGGTCCGACATTGTCTCCACCATCTCTACCCGCCAGTTCACAACGCGGGCGGCTAGGATGGGGGTGGCGAACGAGACGTCCACCACTGACCCTCCCCATCGCCGCACACACGTTTGGACCGTCCCTCTGTTGAGGAGGGACACACCGGACGAGGCCGCCCATAGCTCGACGGCGGGTCCTCGGGCGTTGCAAGAGGCGGCCGGGTTACCCCAGGCCGCCGATTTTGCGTTCAGGTCACCCAATACGATGACCTGGCGCGGCGCCGCCCTACCGGCAACCGCCGTGAGGATTCCGAGGAAGTCCTCGAAATCCTGCAGAGGGCGGTTTGGGGAGAAATACACGCCCACCAGGGCTATTTCTCCCCACGCGGCGGCCACGTATCCCGGTCCCCTCTCTAAGAGCGAGAGGGGAGGGGAGTCTGTGGAAGACCGCGCCACTATAGCTACTAAGCCGTCTCGATCGCCCAGCCAACGACTGGGGACCGAGTACGGCTCGGCGACTACCGCCACGTCCACCAACCACTCCGCCATGACCTGCATCAGCAGGTCCTGGGCGGCTTTGCAGTGGTTGATGTTCGCCTGGAGGATGCGATGCTCGGCCCTATCCATCAATCGGACATCGCACCCCCCTCATCAGCCGCCGAGGTCCCCGCTTTCGGGGCGGCGGTCGCAGCAGCAGGCGAGGTCGTCGCCTGCGCTTTGCCCTTCTTTGGGGGAGGATTGCAATTCCTCCCCTTCATGGTGTGTCCCGCTGGGCGGCCGCTGGCTGCGCACACTGCGCAGCGCGGCGTGGCGGCCTTGCAGGAGGTGGACATGTGCCCCTCCTTGCCACATCGGTAACAGCTGTCCGTCCTATCCACTGAGGACGGACAGAGGGCCCGCGTATGCCCGATTCCGAAGCACTTGTAGCACCTGAGAGGCAGGTCATCAAGTGCCCGGACCCGGCAGGAACCGAAGCCCACAGTAAGCCGTCCCTTGTCGAGGACGGCCTTGGCCGCGGTGACTGGGCACTCAAGGCGGATAGTGCCCATGCCGCCGCGGCCGGGCCTTATGTCCCTACCCTGCACCGCTACGACGTCGCAGCCGCCTCCTCTTTGGTGACCGAGTCATCCAGATCGGTCACCTCCAAGGCCGCAGACTTTACTGGCCTGACCACCTTGGCCACGTCCACGTCCAGCGTTGGTGCCGCCTTGGGCCCCTGGGAACTCGAAAATACGAGCCCCAGCTTGGGTTCGGCGGCACGTGACCGTTCCGATCCCGAGTTGGGTAGGATCGGCGTTGGTACGAGCCCGCTTGAGGACGGACTCGTATGTTTCCCCCCGCTCCGCAGCTTCCGTGGTGAGCGTCACCACGACGGCTGCGGTTTTGGGAGGAACCAACTTCCTCGCGGAGGCCCTATTGGCTGCCGAGGCAGCGGTGGCGGGCTTAGGGGCCGACTTCTTCCCTTTCCCTTTCCCCTTTCCCTTTCCCTTACCAGTCGATGCCGACGGGCAGGAAGGGTTGGGGGCGAGGGGGGCAGGGGCGGTGACCGTCTTCGGCTTTTTGGCCTTGCCCTTTCCCCTCACCACTTCCGTCCAAGGCTGGTTGGATGGAGTGGTGGAGGGTAATTGGGCATCCTCCCTCTGGGAAGATGGCCCCGGCTTGTTTGCCCTCTTGTCCGCCGCAAGCGGCGGTCGGAGGCGCCTCTCCGGCAGGAGCCTGTCTTCGATGCCATCGAAGCAGGCTCTCGTAAAGGCCCTTTCCTCCATGACAACCTTGCGGATTATATCCTCAAGATTGGAAGAGGGGCCTTCAGCTGCCGGTCTGGGGCCAGCCTGAGTAGGCCGGGCCGCGGCTGCAGCTGCTGGTCTAGGCTCGGCCTGAGCGGGCCGGGCCGTGGCTTCAGCCAGCTTCTGATGCAGCTGGCTAACCTCCGACTGCAGGCGGTCAACCTTCGCCTGCAGTTGGCGCGTCTCGTCGGTGCCAGTGCGCTGCACCAGTTCCTCGACTATACCGCGCATGCCCGCGGCCCGGCACTTCAGGGACTTCTGGATTGTGCCCTTCAAGTTCGAGGACTTGGAGGCCACCAGCGCGATCTCCTCCGCGTCCTCCTTTGCCATGCGCTCCAGCTCGGCTAGGGAGTGGTCCGCGTACAGGACGCAAGACTCCCCATAGCCGGCCTTGGCTCGCGCAGTGCGCGCCTGCTGCTCCTTGGCAGCGACCTGCTCTTCCAGGTCCTGTTGGAGCTGCACCCGCCGAGTGAGGTTCAGCTGTCGCTGCGCCTCTGCCAGACCCACATCGTGGGTGTCGGCAACACCAGATGGCTTTATCGCCTTGAGGGCCTTCCGCTTGGGTTTGTTCTTGGACTTGGATGAGTCCGAGCCCGAGCCTCCCTTCAGGAAGTCCCTCTTCCGCTTTTGGCGAACCAAAATTGGACCACCGTCCGACTCGCAAGTCAAAGACTCGTTGTCGGAGTATGAGTCCGACAACTCGTCCGCCCTGGCGAAGAGGCTAACCGCCGTAACCGGCGTGCCTTCGTCGGTTTGGCCCTGAGAAGGGCCTTTTGGTTGGCCCTGAGAAGGGCCTTTTGGTTGGCCCTGAGAAGGGCCTTTTGTGAAACGCCCGGAGGCGTCCCGCGCAAGCTTCTTAGGCATGATAACCGCAAATGTTGTAGATACCCGCAAGAAATCTCTACAACGCACAGTGCACTTTGGCCGAGCTCAGTTCTGCCACTCCGTTACGGTGGTCAGAACTGAGTCGTTTCCGGGAGACACGACGTGGACGTAAGCACTGTGGGGGGTCCCCCAACAAAAAGTAACCTAACCTAACAAAAAGTAACCTAACCTATCAAAAAGTAACCTTTTTTTTTTTTTTTTTTTTCGCTGGGAAAAATGCGTTACGCATTCCCCCCCATTAGAGGATGGAGGGGATATGTGGGACTCCCCGGCCCATGAGGGCCGGTATACCCACTAAATAACCCAGCGGCACTCCCGCGTCGTCTACTATGGAGGGGAACTGGGAAACCGGCAGAGCCTTTTCTTCCAGTCCCCCGCCGACGACCGCCCGCTTTTACAGCGGGGCCTTCACGCCCCTCCTGGAGGGAGGGGCCCGGGAACGACCACGAGTGCTTGGCCGTTCCCGCCCGACGGAGGTGGCGAACAGTGCAATGCGAGAGATGGCGCCTCCACGCCTATCTCTCGCTATTCACCACCTTGAGGGGGAAGAAGACGTCTTCTTCTACCCCTCCTCCGCCTGCGCAGCGGCGCGAGAGGGTCCTCCTCCCGCGCGCGCTCCGCTGCCTCCTTCTGGGACATCACGTCCTCACAGAAGGAGGCGACCGCCGCTCAGCCCCTCCCGTCCTCCAGCATGGAATTTACCACACTGGGAAGCGAGAGGTCTGGCCCCACTACCGCCACCAAGCCGCGGCGCGGCTCGGCCCACGACGAGCACACCTCGAGGGTGTGCTGCGCCGTGTCCTCCGCCGCGCCACAATGGTGGCACGACGGGGCTCCCTCCCTTCCAATCCGGTGCAGGTACGATCCGAAGCAGCCATGCCCGGATAGCACCTGCACCATACGGAAAGAGAGGAAGCCGTGGGGTCGCTCTAGCCAGTCCTGCAGGACCGGCCCAAGAGTGTCCAGCGTTCGACGGCCAAACGCGGCGGAGGCGAGGTCCACCGTCCAATGTTGGACGATGGCGTCCTTCGCCTCTCGCCGGACGGTCTCCCGCTCTTCCGGGGCGGGGTGCACTCCGAGCGCCCTACGCCCCGCCGTCCACTCATACACTCTGGCGAGCACCCATGCCTCGAGTTCCCAAGGAGGGGTGCCCGCCAGAGCGCACGCCGCCGCGAAGCCTACCGAGCGGTAGGCCCTCGCTACCCGCTGCGCGATGGCCCTTTGGGGCCTGCGAATCGCGGTGGCGTTCTCCCTTCTTTGAAGGGAGTCCGCCCAGATGGGGGCCCCGTAAAGGGCCATGCTCCGCAGGATGCCAGCATACAACTGCCGGCATCGCACTTTGGGCCCTCCCATATTTGGGAGGAGCCACGAAAGCGCACCCGCAACCTTCAGCAGGCGCGTCGACAGCCCGCTGAAGTGCGGGCCGAAGCGCCACCTGCTGTCGAGCACAAGGCCCAAATATTTCATCTGGGCCTTCACCTCGACTCTGACGCCCTCCACCACGATGTGGGCGTCAGTGGGGATACGCTGCCGAGGCCCGTGGAAGAACACGGCCTCGGTCTTGTGCAGCGCTACCCCCAATCCTAGCCGGCGGATCCTTCCTGCGACCAAGGATCCGCCAGCCGAGGCCAGGCCCGCCGCCTCCCGAAAGCTCCTCCCCCGGGCAGTGAGAAGAGTGTCATCTGCATAGCAGATGACACTCGTGCCACGGAGGAGAGCTCCCCGCAGGAGCCAATCGAATCCGATGTTCCACAGGAGAGGTCCTAAGACGGACCCCTGTGGGACACCGGACTCCGCACCGTACCGCCGTAGGTGGCCAGCTTTGTCTACGAGGAGGACCGCTCGATCCTCCAAGTAGCTGGCCAGGAGGCTCCGAAGGTACTGAGGCACTCCATGGTAGCGGAGCGCCTCAAGTATTGTGGAGTGAGGGACGGAGTTGAAGGCGTTGGCTATGTCAAATGACACAGCCAAAATTCCGTCCCTTGCCTCCACAGCCTCTCTCACTTGGCCCTTCAGCCGGGCCAGCGCATCGATTGTCGAACGCCCCCTTCGGAAACCGAATTGGGCGTCGAACAATTTACCGACCTCGTCGAGCAGGACGATGGGTCGGTATGCCGAGGGGGAGTCTGCTGGGCGTCCCTCCTTCCGGAGGAGGCACAGTTGGCCCTCCTTCCAAGGTTTTGGGAACCTCCCCGACGCGAAACACGCGTTGAAGAGGTCCCGAAACTTCTCCGCCATCTGGGCGGCGGCGATCGCCACCACCCGTGCGGGGACACCGTCCGGCCCTGGGGCCGTTTTCTTGGCACGGAGGCGGAGGGCCTCCGTGGCAAGCTCGTCTGCCGTGACCGAAGGGATCTCCTCCTCCGGCGGAGACGCTTCCCGCGGGGGGTCCATCACTGGAGGGGTGAAGTTGGTCCTAGATGGAAATAGGGACCGAACCACCCCATCCAGCAATGCCGGCTCGAGGGACTCCGTCAGGGGGGGACCAAAGGGGCGCAGTTTGTTCCGCGCCGCCTTGTATGGTCTCCCATACGGGTCCCTGTCGAGGCCCTCCAGCATCTCCGCCCGCGCGGCGTCCTTGGCAGCCCCCATCTCCGACTTGAGGACCTTCTTTGCCTCTACGTAAGAGGCATACAGAAGGTCCTCGTTCTCAGGGTCCCTCCGGCTGCGCCGCCGACTCCGCGCGTATTCCCGCCTTGCCGCCACGCAGGCGGCCCGGAGTCCCGCCAGTCTCTCCGTCCACCAGTACACGGTGCGTCGAGGAGGCGGGCGGCGAGACCGAGGCATGCTGGAGTTGCACACCTCGGTCAGGGACTCCCGCAGTTGGGCCGCCGCGGAGTCCACGTCCAGGACTTGGACAGGGGGCGCGAGCCAGTCCTGGACGAACGCCGCCTCCTTAGCCGCCTCACGGTCGAGGCGGGTAAGAGCCCACCGTGGAAAGGGAGAACGGCCCGAGAGGGCCGTCCTCCGGGGGCTCTGGGTGGAGATGTCGAACCGCACATATCGGTGGTCCGACATTGTCTCCACCATCTCTACCCGCCAGTTCACAACGCGGGCGGCTAGGATGGGGGTGGCGAACGAGACGTCCACCACTGACCCTCCCCATCGCCGCACACACGTGTGGACCGTCCCTCTGTTGAGGAGGGACACACCGGACGAGGCCGCCCATAGCTCAACGGCGGGTCCTCGGGCGTTGCAAGAGGCGGCCGGGTTACCCCAGGCCGCCGATTTGGCGTTCAGGTCACCCAATACGATGACCTGGCGCGGCGCCGCCCTACCAGCAACCGCCGTGAGGATTCCGAGGAAGTCCTCGAAATCCTGCAGAGGGCGGTTTGGGGAGAAATACACGCCCACCAGGGCTATTTCTCCCCACGCGGCGGCCACGTATCCCGGTCCCCTCTCTAAGAGCGAGAGAGGAGGGGAGTCTGTGGAAGACCGCGCCACTATAGCTACTAAGCCGTCTCGATCGCCCAGCCAACGACTGGGGACCGAGTACGGCTCGGCGACTACCGCCACGTCCACCAACCACTCCGCCATGACCTGCATCAGCAGGTCCTGGGCGGCTTTGCAGTGGTTGATGTTCGCCTGGAGGATGCGATGCTCGGCCCTATCCATCAATCGGACATCGCACCCCCCTCATCAGCCGCCGAGGTCCCCGCTTTCGGGGCGGCGGTCGCAGCAGCAGGCGAGGTCGTCGCCTGCGCTTTGCCCTTCTTTGGGGGAGGATTGCAATTCCTCCCCTTCATGGTGTGTCCCGCTGGGCGGCCGCTGGCTGCGCACACTGCGCAGCGCGGCGTGGCGGCCTTGCAGGAGGTGGACATGTGCCCCTCCTTGCCACATCGGTAACAGCTGTCCGTCCTATCCACTGAGGACGGACAGAGGGCCCGCGTATGCCCGATTCCGAAGCACTTGTAGCACCTGAGAGGCAGGTCATCAAGTGCCCGGACCCGGCAGGAACCGAAGCCCACAGTAAGCCGTCCCTTGTCGAGGACGGCCTTGGCCGCGGTGACTGGGCACTCAAGGCGGATAGTGCCCATGCCGCCGCGGCCGGGCCTTATGTCCCTACCCTGCACCGCTACGACGTCGCAGCCGCCTATAGCTGCGACTGCCGCCACCACCTCCTCTTTGGTGACCGAGTCATCCAGATCGGTCACCTCCAAGGCCGCAGACTTTACTGGCCTGACCACCTTGGCCACGTCCACGATGACCTCTCGCAACTTAGTTGCGAAGAGGTCAGCGTTGGTGCCGCCTTGGGCCCCTGGGAACTCGAAAATACGAGCCCCAGCTTGGGTTCGGCGGCACGTGACCGTTCCGATCCCGAGTTGGGTAGGATCGGCGTTGGTACGAGCCCGCTTGAGGACGGACTCGTATGTTTCCCCCCGCTCCGCAGCTTCCGCGGTGAGCGTCACCACGACGGCTGCGGTTTTGGGAGGAACCAACTTCCTCGCGGAGGCCCTATTGGCTGCCGAGGCATCGGTGGCGGGCTTAGGGGCCGACTTCTTCCCTTTCCCTTTCCCCTTTCCCTTTCCCTTACCAGTCGCTGCCGACGGGCAGGAAGGGTTGGGGGCGGGGGGGGCAGGGGCGGTGACCGTCTTCGGCTTTTTGGCCTTGCCCTTTCCCCTCACCACTTCCGTCCAAGGCTGGTTGGATGGAGTGGTGGAGGGTAATTGGGCATCCTCCCTCTGGGAAGATGGCCCCGGCTTGTTTGCCCTCTTGTCCGCCGCAAGCGGCGGTCGGAGGCGCCTCTCCGGCAGGAGCCTGTCTTCGATGCCATCGAAGCAGGCTCTCGTAAAGGCCCTTTCCTCCATGACAACCTTGCGGATTATATCCTCAAGATTGGAAGAGGGGCCTTCAGCTGCCGGTCTGGGGCCAGCCTGAGTAGGCCGGGCCGCGGCTGCAGCTGCTGGTCTAGGCTCGGCCTGAGCGGGCCGGGCCGTGGCTTCAGCCAGCTTCTGATGCAGCTGGCTAACCTCCGACTGCAGGCGGTCAACCTTCGCCTGCAGTTGGCGCGTCTCGTCGGTGCCAGTGCGCTGCACCAGCTCCTCGACTATACCGCGCATGCTCGCGGCCCGGCACTTCAGGGACTTCTGGATTGTGCCCTTCAAGTTCGAGGACTTGGAGGCCACCAGCGCGATCTCCTCCGCGTCCTCCTTCGCCATGCGCTCCAGCTCGGCTAGGGAGTGGTCCGCGTACAGGACGCAAGACTCCCCGTAGCCGGCCTTGGCTCGCGCAGTGCGCGCCTTCTGCTCCTTGGCAGCGACCTGCTCTTCCAGGTCCTGTTGGAGCTGCACCCGCCGAGTGAGGTTCAGCTGTCGCTGCGCCTCTGCCAGACCCACATCGTGGGTGTCGGCAACACCAGATGGCTTTATCGCCTTGAGGGCCTTCCGCTTGGGTTTGTTCTTGGACTTGGATGAGTCCGAGCCCGAGCCTCCCTTCAGGAAGTCCCTCTTCCGCTTTTGGCGAACCAAAATTGGACCACCGTCCGACTCGCAAGTCATAGACTCGTTGTCGGAGTATGAGTCCGACAACTCGTCCGCCCTGCCGAAGAGGCTAACCGCCGTAACCGGCGTGCCTTCGTCAGTTTGGCCCTGAGAAGGGCCTTTTGGTTGGCCCTGAGAAGGGCCTTTTGGTTGGCCCTGAGAAGGGCCTTTTGTGAAACGCCCGGAGGCGTCCCGCGCAAGCTTCTTAGGCATGATAACCGCAAATGTTGTAGATACCCGCAAGAAATCTCTACAACGCACAGTGCACTTTGGCCGAGCTCAGTTCTGCCACTCCGTTACGGTGGTCAGAACTGAGTCGTTTCCGGGAGACAATCAAAAAGTAACCTAACCTAACAAAAAGTAACCTAACCTAACAAAAAGTAACCTTTTTTTTTTTTTTTTTTTTTTTTTCGCTGGGAAAAATGCGTTACGCATTCCCCCCCATTAGAGGATGGAGGGGATATGTGGGACTCCCCGGCCCATGAGGGCCGGTATACCCACTAAATAACCCAGCGGCACTCCCGCGTCGTCTACTATGGAGGGGAACTGGGAAACCGGCAGAGCCTTTTCTTCCAGTCCCCCGCCGACGACCGCCCGCCTTTACAGCGGGGCCTTCACGCCCCCCCC
Organism: Chloroclysta siterata; assembly: GCA_932294275.1. NCBI lineage: Eukaryota > Metazoa > Arthropoda > Insecta > Lepidoptera > Geometridae > Chloroclysta > Chloroclysta siterata. The sequence goes on from OW028588.1 coordinate 16,718,289, forward strand.
TGCAGGGAGGGGCCCGGGAACGACCACGAGTGCTTGGTCGTTTCCGCCCGACGGAGGTGGCGAATAGTGCAATGCGAGAGATGGCGCCTCCACGCCTATCTCTCGCTATTCACCACCTTGAGGGGGAAGAAGACGTCTTCTTCTACCCCAACAAACAAAAAGTAACCTAACCTAACAAAAAGTAACCTAACCTATCAAAAAGTAACCTAACCTAACAAAAAGTAACCTAACCTAACAAAAAGTAACCTTTTTTTTTTTTTTTTTTTTTTTTTTTTTTTTCCGCTGGGAAAAATGCGTTACGCATTCCCCCCCATTAGAGGATGGAGGGGATATGTGGGACTCCCCGGCCCATGAGGGCCGGTATACCCACTAAATAACCCAGCGGCACTCCCGCGTCGTCTACTATGGAGGGGAACTGGGAAACCGGCAGAGCCTTTTCTTCCAGTCCCCCGCCGACGACCGCCCGCCTTTACAGCGGGGCCTTCACTCCCCCCCCTGCAGGGAGGGGCCCGGGAACGACCACGAGTGCTTGGCCGTTTCCGCCCGACGGAGGTGGCGAATAGTGCAATGCGAGAGATGGCGCCTCCACGCCTATCTCTCGCTATTCACCACCTTGAGGGGGAGGAAGACGTCCTCTTCTACCCCTCCTCCGCCTGCACAGCGGCGCGAGAGGGTCCTCCTCCCGCGCGCGCTCCGCTGCCTCCTTCTGGGACATCACGTCCTCACAGAAGGAGGCGACCGCCGCCCAGCCCCTCCCGTCCCCCAGCATGGAATTCACCACACTGGGAAGCGAGAGGTCTGGCCCCACTACCGCCACCAAGCCGCGGCGCGGCTCGGCCCACGACGGGCACACCTCGAGGGTGTGCTGGGCCGTGTCCTCCGCCGCGCCACAATGGTGGCACGACGGGGCTCCCTCCCTTCCAATTCGGTGCAGGTACGTTCCGAAGCAGCCATGCCCGGATAGCACCTGCACCAGACGGAACGAAAGGAAGCCGTGGGGCCGCTCGAGCCAGTCCTGCAGGACCGGCCCGAGAGCGTCCAAAGTTCGGCGGCCAAACGCGGCGGAGGCGAGGTCCACCGTCCAATGTTGGACGATGGCTTCCTTCGCCTCTCGCCGAACGGCCTCCCGCTCCTCTGGGGCGGGGTGCTCTCCAAGCGCCCTACGCCCCGCCGTCCACTCGTACACTCTGGCGAGCACCCACGCCTCGAGCTCCCAAGGAGGAGTGCCCGCCAGAGCACACGCCGCCGCGAAGCCTACCGAGCGGTAGGACCTCGCGACCCGCTGCGCGATGGCCCTTTGGGGCCTGCGGATCGCGGCGGCGTTCTCCCTTCTTTGAAGGGAGTCCGCCCAGATAGGGGCCCCGTAAAGGGCCATGCTTCGCAGGATGCCGGCATATAGCTGCCGGCACCGCGCTTTGGGCCCTCCCATATTTGGGAGGAGCCACGAAAGCGCGCCCGCGGCCTTCAGCAGGCGCGTCGATAGCCCGCTGAAATGCGGGCCGAAGCGCCACCTGCTGTCGAGTACAAGGCCCAGATATTTCATCTGGGCCTTCACCTCGACCCTGACGCCCTCCACAACGATGTGGGGGTCAGTGGGGATGCGCTGCCGAGGCCCGTGGAAGAACACAGCCTCGGTCTTCTGCAGCGCCACCCCCAAACCTAGCCGGCGGATCCTTCCCGCGACCAAAGATCCGCCAGCTGAGGCCAGGCCCGCCGCTTCCCTAAAGCTCCTCCCCCGGGCAGTGAGAAGAGTGTCATCTGCGTAGCAGATGACAAACAAAAAGTAACCTAACCTAACAAAAAGTAACCTTTTTCACCACGGGGGTAGCGAAAGGATTATGTCGGACTTTAACCGACTAAACCCCAACGGGGTCCTTCTTTATGCTTGTTGTCGAGGCTGTGGGTGCGTTTTACCATTCTTCCATGGCCTCGACGGCATTGGCTTGGTTTTGCCCCATCAAAATAACATGATTGTCCCACTTCTAAGAGAGGTGCGCGGGACCTCCGCGCGCTCCATCTCGAGGCTAGTCAGTGAACGATGGACACCCCCCGGTGCCACCGTCTTAGCCTCTGTTATGGGGGATGAAGGACTGCATAGGCCCGCCTTCTTCGCCCAGGTCTTCTTTGGCGGGTTGGAATAGAGCTATTCGCCTCCCGGACTCTTTCGGCTGCCTCTTTTTGCTGCATTACTGCTTCGCAAAAGGCCACAACTATTTTCCATGACCTGTCACTGTCAACCATAGCGCAAACAACGGTCGAGAGGGAGAGGTCATGTCCTATCACATCACCGAGTCGTCGGCGCTCTTGGGCCCATGCTGGGCACAGCTCCAGCGTATGCTGAGCTGTGTCTTCGGGGCAGCCGTCACAGTGGTGGCACCTTCTCGACTGTTCCCTTCCGATACGGCACAAGTATTTCCCGAAACAGCCGTGTCCCGAGAGCACTTGTGCCAATCGGAAGGTAATGATGCCATGCCCTCTGTCCATCCACTGCTGAAGCACTGGACGAACCGCCTCGATAGTACGAACACCGGAAACTGGCCGAGTCAGCCTCTCCTGCCACTCCTCTAGGAGGACCTCTTGGAGATCCATCCGATGCCCTTCCACTTCTCTCGGAGCCGGTAGTTCGCCTTGAGCGAATGCGTATTCCCGCCAACTATGCATTGACGCAAGCACCCTCGCATCTTAGTCCCAGGGTGGTGACCCCGCTAATAAGCATGCCGCCTCAAATGAGATGGTACTGTTATACGATGTTAGTTGGGAGTCTTTTTAAAAAAAGACTATTTTAACACAAACCCATTTATTTGGATATATGGATAATTATAAAGGATTTATGTAATAATAAAGGACCTCAGGACAACCGGTCGCGAGAATGATCAAACCAAGACTGAAGATCAATGATGAGTTCCTTCTAATGAAGGATGCTCTATCAGCACATTGTCAGCGATTGCTTATACATAGCACTGACATAACATCTCCCTATTTAAGAGGATACTTTGGGGTTGTTACTTACCAAAGTTCCAAAAATTAAACTTGACTTCTAATGGAAGCGACATGACTCAATTCTAGATCAGGGTCTTGTGTGTCTACACCTTTAGAGGTTGACTGAGTTGATAAGTTAGGTTTAAGGTTGAATTTATAGATTCGGTTGTCACCGGGTTTACAAAAACAATTAAAAGCTAAATAAGAAAAATATAAAAAGATTAAACATAAAATGCAAATAATAAAAATTGAATAGTGTGTTCCATATTTCACAATATGAGGGCTATTGTAAATTTTCTCTAAGTTATCTAATAGTGAGGTTAATGCCATTTTGTTTGACTTTAATTCGTCCAAATCTATATTTTGTAATCGGATAGGAGACACATCTTCGATGAGGTTATTGAACTTTACAATGTTGCAACAAGAATCATTAATCAGATTAAAGTTTGGTATATTATTAACTGGTGACGTAATATTTAAAACAAACTTAGGTATTAGAGTAGTACTCTTACAACGACCAATACATTCGTTAGGTAAGGTAAGTATTCCAGTAGCTACAATAGTAGTTTCATACAGTTTAGAATTTAAACAATCTATAGAAAGTTTGTTAGGTTCCGATTGTACATAGATCCACTTGTTATTTACTAAAGGTTTCCAAATGTCTAATTTTCCGTAAATGAATTTTGTGTCGCACTGTTTGGGTATTTTTGTGATCACTTTAGATAGGAGTTCACTTTCACAGGTAGGTATGGCGTCGGCCGTATAAACATTCGTGACGTCACAGATAAAGGTTCCTGGCCTTGCGATCTTGCAGTTACTTAAATCGTCGAAGCTACAATAATTTAATTTGTCTTTGGTCATTGCAATATATTTACTACTAGGTATAATTAAACTGAATTTATTTGGTTCCGTAGAACTGTAGGGTGTAGGTAAAGCGATATTATGGAACAACGTATATTCTTCAATACTAACTAATGGAACATGTAAAACAAACATTAACTTATAATCTAAATAATAACAAATTAATTTGGAGATACTTAAGATATAGTGAATGTTGTTCATATCTAAAACAATAGGCAATTGTAAGTTTCTAGATAGATACCTGTAGTTATTGGCAAGCTCTCGATACAGCTGTAATGACGTCATAATCGCCGGGTGCAGGATGTTTTGACTACTGAACAATATAGCATTAGTTACGTCTTCCAACTGGAAGGATAAAGTAAGTATTGATGTTTCTAAGCTGTTAAAAATTTGACTTACTTTAAAAAGTACATGTAATCCATTTGTCTGTTCTGAGATATTTTTCAAGTTCAACGAGAGATTGTCAATAGCTTCATTTAAGTTAACTTCATTATCCTTAATTTTGCTCAAAGTTTTATTGTATGATGTTATAATCGAATTGGTTACCAAAATATTTTCTTTCATCAATGACGCTAGTTGTTTTTCGTTATTCTGCAGAGACTCTATAGCATCGTTATATCTTAAGGCATCGTTTTCGTCTAAAGTTCCAAAAATCTGTTTTAGGACAGATCCTATACCCCCGATCCAGGCACGTTTGGTACGGCTTTCTATCAGGTGGGAAATTGAATCGAATTCGCTACTTAGATCTTGGTATCGAGCTGTCAAAGGTTGTAACCTGTTATGACATATAGAATCAATTTCTACTATTCGAGATTGATTACACAAGTACTTGGTGGTTTCAAGTGCAGCCTTGATATTTCGTACATGGGGTCCAAAATGCGAAATGTCTAATGGTATCAAGATTTTAAGATAGCCGTTACTTGTTTTTAGTGTACCTAGATAGTCAAAGTACAGGCCCGAACTTGATGTTATCGGTTGGAGGTATTCTGTACTGAATTGGCCCCGCACCGAAGCCCTGCAATTGATAATAAAGGTGTAAATAACTAGGGTAAGTAAGTACCTAACTTAAATAATAATCATGTAAATTAAAATGTAAATTAAAATGTAAATTAAAATGTAATTAAAATTTTACGTTACAAGTTCCTGACGTCGGCAGGTTTTACCTGGTCATAGTGGTGACTTACGTGACGTCGGTTTATCAACAAGGTAAGTGTATTATTTCCATTAATTTTCACTACCTTATAAGGGCCTTTCCAGATAGGAGAGAGGGCCTTTCGTAACCTCAGATGATTTTTAAGGTAGACGTAATCACCGACTTTGTACGTGACTGGGCGAGTGTGAGTGTCATAATAATTTTTCGAAGATTCTTTAGATTTCCTAATGAATTCGATTGCTCGTTCCCGGGAATACTTCAATCGATTCTGAAGCATTTGCACATAATCAGGATATGTGGCCCCGAGAGACTCATCGTAAATAGAATTAGGTATGTAAGGTTTATTACCAAACATTAATTCATAGGGTGTATAATGCGTTGTAGTGTGAACAGATGTATTATAGGCAAGCATAGCTGTGTACACATAACGAGGCCAGTTAGTCTGCTCTGCATTCGTGTAGGGCTTGAGGTACTCTTTTAAAGTAGAGTGGCTTCTTTCCAGGGCACCCTGGGTTTGCGGATGATAAGGAGAAGACCACAGGTTTTTTATTTTAAGGAAAGCGCATGTTTTCTTGAATAGATCTGCCGTGAAATTGGTACCTTGATCAGTGAGAATTATTTTAGGAATTCCAAATATGGATACAAAATGGAGAAGGCACTCGCTTGTTTCTTCTGCCGTTGTACTACGCATAGGATATGCTGAAGAGAACTTAGTAAGGTCATCTTGGAAAGTTAAAATGAATTTTAATTTTGCAGGACCTGCTTCGGGAAGCGGACCAACGACATCAATAGAGATACGCTGACCTGGTTCAGAAGAAGTGCTGGTGATCTGCATAGGCGCTCGATTGACCTTCCTAAGTGCTTTATTCTCTTGACAGGCTTTACATTGTTTTACGTAAGATTCTATATCACTCCGCATTCCTTTCCAATAGTACGTTTGCTTGAGTCTGTTATACATGCGGGCTGAACCTAGATGACCTGCTATAGGGATATCATGATTATCATATAATATCTTTTTGATTTCAGATGGAGCAGGATAGATAATGTTATTGTGATAAACATTGACTTTTATTCGAGTGTCGTGGAAAAGATATGTCAGGATATTATAAATCTTTATGAACGAGTGTTTTTCAAAAGGATTTTTCAAGTCAGGTAAGCCAATTTCATTTATACCTCCGGTAGCTACTAACTCGTTTCTTATTATTTTCAGAGTTTCAAAAATTTCAGGATATGATGCTTGATCAAAATGATGGACTTTAAAATATAAAAGATAGTATGTTTTGTTATTTAGATCAAGCTTCTTGAATTGAAAAAGTTCTTTTTCAGAATCGCATACGTTTGCATGCACTTCAGAGTCGCTCAGGACTTCTGGGATGTATGGATTGGATTCATCTAAATCGATGGAGGTAGGAACTAGGATAACTTTTACAGGACATTTCATAAGACTTTCATTATGTTCTATGATTTCTGTATTGAATGTTCTAACCCTTTCTAACATTACCCTCAGGAAAGTGGGATAATCGTCGACAGGAACGTCTGGATTTGCACTAGTGGATGGCATTGGATCAAATTGAGGCTGAGGAGCAGGTAAGGATGGCAGTTCCTGAATAGGATTAGGTAAGTTGACCTCGTTCTCAATTTGGTCTCTTAGGATATCAGGGATATTATCAGGTAAGTCGATATCAGGTAAGGGTAGGATATCTTCATAAGGGTCAACGAAGTCTGGATTTGGAGGGATAGCTTCGTCAGGATTAAACGAAGGTGGAGATATTAGTAAATCCATTAAGTCTCTATCCATTTCTAGATTAGATGCTTCTTCGTTGACAGGATTGGATGTTTCAGGTTCCGCAGGTTGGACAGGATTGACTGGGAACCGGAATAATGCGTCAGCATTTGTGTTGATTTTACCCTTTTTGTGTTTGATATCATATTCGAATTCATCTAACTTCAAACGCCACCTAACGAGTCTTGAGCCTGGATCTTTACAGTTGAATAACCATTGCAATGGTTTGTGATCGGAAAGGATAATGATACGATGACCGTAAAGATAAGGCCTGAACACCTTGGTTCCGAACACGATGGCGAGGCATTCTTTTTCCGTCACACTATAATTGCATTCGGCTTTATTTAGTGTGCGGGACGCATAGGCAATAGGACGATCTTGACCTACTGTGCCTTGGGATAATATAGCGGATATAGCATAATTTGAAGCGTCACATGTAAGATTGAATGGCTGAGTGAAGTCTGGATATGCAAGGACAGGAGCGGATACAAGCTTCCTCTTCAGTGCTTCAAAAGCGAGCTGATGTTCATTCTGCCATTCAAATGGGACGTCTATCTTTAGGAGGGATGTTAAAGGTTTTGCTAACTTTGCAAAATCAGGAATGAACCTCCTATAATAGGATACTAGGCCAAGGAAGGACTTAATGTCTTTTGGAGATTGGGGAACAGGGTAGTCTGTTACCGCCTTTGTCTTATCAGGGTTTGTTTTGACACCGTCTTCACTGATGATGTGACCTAAATAGGCAACTTCTTTTCTCAGGAATTCACACTTTTCTGGCTGTAGCTTTAAGCGACAGTTTCGGAGTCTATTAAAGACGGATTTCAAATTAGAAATGTGTGAACTCAGATCGAATGAGTATATGACTATATCGTCTAGGTATACGAAACATCTGGTGCCTTGAAGCCCTGTAAGACAAGTATTCATGAGCCTTTGGAAGGTAGAAGGAGCATTTTTTAAACCGAATGGCATCCTTGTGAACTGGAAATGACCTTGAGGAACCGAAAAAGCTGTTTTCGACGCATCTTCCGAAGCGATAAGGATCTGATGGAAGCCGGACGCGAGGTCCAAAGTAGTAAAGTATTTACTTTTACCGAGTTGATCAAGGATTTCGGATATTTGAGGAATAGGATATGTTTCCCCGATAGTGATGTCATTCAACTTCCGATAGTCGATAACTATTCGCCACTTCCGGTTGCCTTGTGGATCTGCCTTTTTAGGCACGATCCAGATTGGAGAACTCCAAGGAGAGGATGATGGTTTAATGATGTTTTCATCAAGCATTTTGCTGATTTGAGTTTCCACTTCTTTCTTGTGGAACTCTGGGAAACGATAGGATTTTGTATGGATAGGGACATCATTGTTTGTTTTGATTTCATGCTTCAGGACATTGGTGAAGGATAATTGATCACTAGGCAAATGGAAGATGTCAGAATATTGAGAGCAAAGCTCTAAGAGGGCGTCAGCCTCCTCTTGATTCAGATGATCGATTCTTAATGAATCGATGACCGCGATAGTACGGTCGGATGTATTACGCAACTCAGGATTAAGTTGAACCGCGCATGAACTTAAGGGCTCTAGCTTAAGATTCAAATTCGAATTGAAATTGACTGGATACTCAGAGATATTAGCAATCGTCAGATTTACACGCTTATTAGCCTTTACTTTTACAATACAGTTGGATATTAGCAAGTTGTTGGATAAATGTTGGTTTTGGATAATACCTTCATTAATACCAGGATTTTGTACTGAGCACTCGACAACAGTCTCAGTGCGAGGAGGAATTTCATAAAACGGATTGAAAAAGTGTAAGTCGACAGTAATTTTCCCTATCTTGAGAACGTCAGTCGTGTAGTCAATTTTACAACCGAAGGCTGTAAGAAAGTCTGACCCTATGATGCCATCATAAGGTAGGCTAATGTCTTTAATGACATGGAATTTGAAGGATATTCTTTTGCTATCAGCCAATTTAAGCTTGAGTTGGAAATGACCCTCCGTTGGGGTTGGTTCATCACCAGGGTCTATGCCCTTAAGGTTGATGGGTTCTTTAATGAGTTTTTGGTTATTTCGGATACAGGATTGCTTTATTAGACATATAGCAGAACCAGAGTCTACTAGAAGTGTTAAAGGGATATCGGATATTTGTGAATCTAGAAGTGTATGAGGTAACAATCTTTTGGTTGTATCCAGATTCACTTCGTAAACCTTTGTTAAGGATTTACTTGAATAGAGACCGTCAGTTTGGGGCTGGCTACCCTGTTGGTTGGTCCGGATATTGGATGGATATAGACCGTCAGTTTGGGGCTGGCTACCCTGTTGGTTGGTCCGGATATTGGATGGATATAGACCGTCAGTTTGGGGCTGGCTACCCTGTTGGTTGGTCTGGATATTGGATGGATATAGACCGTCAGTTTGGGGCTGGCTACCCTGTTGGTTGGTCTGGATATTGGATGGATATAGACCGTCAGTTTGGGGCTGGCTACCCTGTTGGTTGGTCTGGATATTGGATTGTCGACTGTCAGTTTGGGGCTGGTTACCCTGTCGGTTAGTCGGGATAGTAGAGCGCAAACTGTCAGTTCGGGGCTGGTTACCCTGTCGGTTAGTCTGGCTATTGGATAGACCGTCAGTTTGGGGCTGGTTACCCTGTCGGTTGGTCAGGATACTAGAGCGCAGACTGTCAGTTCGGGGCTGGTTACCCTGTCGATTAGTCTGGCTACTGGATACTTTGTTGGTGCCGTTTCCTACTGGTTGTCTCGGGCGGCACCGTCGCGAGACGAGATTTCGTTTAAATCTTCATTTTCGGATGATTCGGCGATTTCCTCCTCGGATGTTTCCCTTATATGATTCATCTTATTACTACGGAAACTATTGCTCGTTTGTTGGTTCGGCCTGTCAAATTTCGTGTTGTAATAGTCACGTTTTTTGCAGTCCCTTATGTCATGTCCGGGACTCTTGCAGTAACGACAAAAAAGAGTGTCGTTTCCGGTCTTGGACTGGTTCGTGTTCGAGGAACCGGACGATACGCTTGGTTTTGAAGGACCTGATTTAGGTTTTGCAACAAACTTAGGTTCCGTAGACGGACGTTTGTAAAGGCTTTGTTGGATACGCTCTTCGGAAATCGCCATGTTAAATAGCCTCATTCAGAGATTTGGGAGACCTACATCTCACGATATTGGAGATCCTCGGATAAAGACCCATGAGGAAGTGATGGAGAGCAAGGTCCTCCATTGCAGCACAACGGCCTGGTAATTCCTTTGCTTTCGTATTGGATAGGGTTATCTCCGTTAATAATTCTGAGAGGTGGGTCTCCACACGAAGTGAGAACTGGCTGACACTGTCTTGCGAGCCTTGCTTGCTCTCCTGAAGATCAGTAAGGAGGTGGGCGTAATGTTTACGCTCACTGAATTGAGTTTTAAGGAACTCCTTTAACTGATCCCAAGAATTGAATTCTTTGATAGAGCAAGCAAGCTCCGCTTTGCCACTTAATTGGCTAAGGATATATTTGAATAGGATGGATTTCTGCTGCTCTGACGCTAATTCGCATGCATTATTGCAGTTGATTATAAAAGAATTTACGGTTTCTCTGCTACCGTCGTAGGGTTTAATAAATTTGAACAGAGTGTTGAGCTCGAGTTCAGCCATTGTGAGAGCCGCGACTGCGGATCTTGTGAGTCGTGGAGAACTGATGGGTGACTTAACGTCACTAGGAATTTGAGCTTTTGGGATATCTAAAGCAATTTTCGTTTCTTCCTCTTTTTGCACTTTTGGCATTATTTAGGATAATGAAATTAAAGTTGACACGATAATACAGTTAAAGTTTACAGTGTACACTAATTGAACCCTAATTTACAATGACCAAAGACTTACAGTAATGCGTAGGCGAAGGCTACCAATTCTGCGAACTGCATTCCGGAGCGATAAGACGACGGCGACGACGCGACGATATGACGATCAATTAAATAATTGACCATCAAACTCGATGCAGGATACCACGGCGTAGCACAGGATCTCGAAGGATGCAGGATACGGATGATGATGACCACGTCGTAAGTATTTCCAGGAGTCGCCTCTCGAAGTTACAGCAGCAGCTCGATGCGCCAACAGCCAAAGGTAAGTACTTTCAGCTTTGCTTTCAGGATCCACAGGATATTTATGTAGGGTAGACCGAGGCGAATCGGATCAGTGGGTGAATCGGATCAAAATAAGAAAATCGGTAATATTTTGAAAAACGCGTTGCCACGGAACTCAAGCTACTGGCGCCTTACGACCCACACTCGCCCCGCACCTCCCACCGTTATCAGTGTTTCTATTCGACTTGTACATCAGTGTCAGAACTGCGATCAACGCGTCTGGTTTTTGTGGGTGTGACAATTTTGGTGCGCATCTAAGTTAGGTCTCACTATTTTTTTGTGTAATGCTGAGGATTCGTGTAAAAACTTTGAATTATATTTTTTATATTGATCGGGAAAGGGCCTATTTTAGAAAACATTATAGTTTTTAAGCGAAATATTGTAGGTTAATGAGTAAAATATTTATTTCAAACGTCTTTAATATGGGGCTATTCGGATCGCGTCAGCGGGGGCGAACTGGATCACTTTTTTAAAATGATTTATTTTATATCTTAGGTTAATGATGCGTTTTTATTTCCTTGAAGATGCTTCGCACATACAAAAAAAAGACTAATGCGTGAGAATGGTCCCAAGAAAAAAATTTAAAAGCTGCAAATAAAGTCTTGGCCAAAGAGTTAACCTTACGTCAGGCTGCTGAAATTAACAAATTATCATAAATGATTCTACAAAGAAGAGTTACTTTCTCGAAAGGTGTCATTAAAACGCATGGTGGATAGCCAGCCTTAGATGAGACTGCTTAGAAGATTTTAGCGGACCGTTTACTGCACTTAGCAAGTCGTGGCTTCGGCATTACACCCAAGGCGGTTTGTAAAAAAGAATTGAATTCGAAGAACGTCAAAAATTCCAACACGAATAGCTGGTCAGCTCTGGTTCCATCGGTATATGGAAAGAAATAACCAAAAAATTAAAAGAAAATAATATTCATCAACCATCAGAGTATTGGATTCGGTGCCATGCCAAGTTTTGTTATAAGAGAGAAAAAAAGTCCTGTAAAATATGTGATTTATGTGTTACTTATTAATATTGAACTCATTATTCATTATTTAAATGTTGGTAATGATTCCAATGCTTAATTTAAATTATGTTATATATGTTTAGTTTGATCCTATTCGCCCCGGGAATTGGGGCGATTCGGATATTTCTGCCTTTCAAGTTTTTAGTTAATATTTTGGAGAATTAATGAACAATTTAAGTTTTAAAATGTTTATTGCGTAGCTAGATAGTTACTGAATACTATTCTGTCGATTAAAGTTTCATATAATATAGCGAAGTATGATTTTAACATTCTCAAAAAAAAATTGATCCGATTCGCCTCGGTCTACCCTAAGTATGCACTTTCACTTTAACATTCAGGATATCACAGGATGGTTTAGAATTGAGTCTGGTTGATTAAACTTTTCACTTTCATAAAACGTTTAAGGACACTATAAAACGTTTTAAGGACACTGGGGATTTTCGGATCCCACCGCTGCCACCAAATGTTATACGATGTTAGTTGGGAGTCTTTTTAAAAAAAGACTATTTTAACACAAACCCATTTATTTGGATATATGGATAATTATAAAGGATTTATGTAATAATAAAGGACCTCAGGACAACCGGTCGCGAGAATGATCAAACCAAGACTGAAGATCAATGATGAGTTCCTTCTAATGAAGGATGCTCTATCAGCACATTGTCAGCGATTGCTTATACATAGCACTGACATAACAGTACGGTATCCCCGTATCACCCTGATTGCCATCGCTCGTTGCGGTTTATGCAATAACGCGATATTGTGGCTATTCAGGGTGTCGGCCCACACCGGAGCCCCATATAATGCCATGGACCGCACAACGCCCATATACAAACGCCGACAGCCCACGTTTGCACCCCGCAGGTTGGGCAACAGTCTCCCTAGAGCAGCCGCTACACTCATAAGCCTTGGTGCCAGGCGCTGAAAGTGAGAGTTGAAGTTCCATCGGCTGTCGAGAACGAGTCCCAGGTATTTCATCGTTGGTTCGACACAAATGTGAACTCCACCCACCACAATGTGGGATCCCGCAGGTGGTGCTCGCCGTCGCCCGTGGAAGCAAAGGGCCTCAGATTTGTTGAGAGCCACCTCGAGCCCCAGCTGCCTTATTTTGCCAACCACTTGAGCCACACTAGCCGTGGCTAGAAGGGCTGCGTCCCTGTAACTCCTCCCACTGGCTGTTACTAACGTGTCGTCAGCGTAGCAGGTTACCCTGGTTCCAGGAAGGGTGTCACCCCTCAACACCCAGTCGTTTTTCACGTCACTCTTGAGGTTCAATGTATATGTGTCTGTTAGTGTTTATCTTTTTCTCTTATGTGTGTATCTTTCCTTGTCTGTGTTATTATATATATATATATATATATATATATCTCTTTTACCGAATCCCAAAATAGACGCTAGTCAGTAGGTCTGACGCCCGCCGAGGGGATGCATGGTTGGGGGGAACCCAACCGCTAGGGCGTCAAAACAAAACGAGGGAACCTTAACCCTTAAATAATTTAAAAAAGAGGAATAAAAAATATGAAATGGCGCATTGTAAAAAACTTTTACCCCAGGGAGGTACCGACCAGTTCGGAGAATCCTCCGGTGCTACGGCATCCAGCCCCTCGTATTCTGGGGGGGGCAACAACCGCTGTTTGGGTTTGACCCAATGTGATGAAACTCGTGGTATGGAGATAGCTGTGCTCACGAACGCGTGCGATTCGGATACAAGTGTGGAATCAATTGCGCCGGTGTCTGCAGAGACCAGCAAATTTTGGCGGGAGGGCTCTAAGAGACGACGCCGAGATCACTCGGTGGAGTCTAGTGGAGCAGAGAGTCGGGGTTCTGTGATACTTGAGTCCTCCTCAAGTGTCACACAAATCCGACAAAAGAGGGAGCTTTTTCTAAAAAGAAAAAATGAGAGGAGTGCTGAAGCCCAAAATCTGGTAGAGGGCCAGTTACAGAGGGCGTGAAGGCCCCGCTGTAAAGGCGGGCGGTCGTCGGCGGGGGACTGGAAGAAAAGGCTCTGCCGGTTTCCCAGTTCCCCTCCATAGTAGACGACGCGGGAGTGCCGCTGGGTTATTTAGTGGGTATACCGGCCCTCATGGGCCGGGGAGTCCCACATATCCCCTCCATCCTCTAATGGGGGGGAATGCGTAACGCATTTTTCCCAGCGAAAAAAAAAAAAAAAAAAAAAAGGTTTTCCTCTTCAAGGGCTCCGTTGTCGTGACATGTGTTCCTGACACGGTGACGGAAGTGGGCCGTGGGGCCGAGGGCCATGAAGCCATAAGGTGTATGAGTATGAAAGGTGATTAGAGTGGAGGAATGAGGCGGGGTGATGCGCGTAACACTTGCATGCTTGTGCGAGTGCAGCGCCCCCGTCTACTTTGGCACAAACTGTGCTGCCATAGAGGAGGAGATTAGAGTGAATGCGAAATGCGGCCGTCCAATACGAGAGGTTTATTAATTTAATTCGCCAGTCGAGTTGCGGTTGGTTTTATGTTCCCGTGGCTCGGCAAGAATGGCGAGAGAGGAACACCGGAGGGGTTTTAGTTGGGTATTCCGCTCCGGCGGCGAGTCCCACATAATTCCGGTCCCCCCGACCGGTTTATTCGTAAATGAATTTCCCCTCTGTAGACAAAAAAAAAAAAAAAAAAAAAGGTTAGGTTAGGTTAGGCCTCGGCAGCGCATCCCCACTGACGCCCACATCTTGGTGGAGGGTGTCAGGTTCGAGGTGAAGGCCCAGATGAAGTATCTGGGCCTGGTGCTCGACAGCAGGTGGCGCTTCGGCCCGCACTTCAGCGGGCTGTCGACGCGCCTGCTGAAGGTTGCGGGTGCGCTTTCGTGGCTCCTCCCAAATATGGGGGGGCCCAAAGCGCGGTGCCGGCTGCTTTATGCCGGCATCCTGCGGAGCATGGCCCTTTACGGGGCCCCTATCTGGGCGGACTCCCTTCAAAGAAGGGAGAACGCCGCCGCGATTCGCAGGCCCCAAAGGGCTATCGCGCAGCGGGTGGCGAGAGCCTACCGCTCGGTAGGCTTCGCGGCGGCGTGCGCTCTGGCGGGCACCCCTCCTTGGGAGCTCGAGGCATGGGTGCTCGCCAGAGTGTACGAGTGGACGGCGGGGCGTAGGGTGCTTGGAGAGCACCCTGCCCCGGAAGAGCGGGAGGCCGTTCGGCGAGAGGCGAAGGACGCCATCGTCCAACATTGGACGGTGGACCTCGCCTCCGCCGCGTTTGGCCGCCGAACGCTGGACGCTCTTGGGCCGGTCCTACAGGACTGGCTAGAGCGACCCCACGGCTTCCTCTCTTTCCGTATGGTGCAGGTGCTATCCGGGCATGGCTGCTTCGGATCGTACCTGCACCGGATAGGAAGGGAGGGAGCCCCGTCGTGCCACCATTGTGGCGCGGCGGAGGACACGGCGCAGCACACCCTTGAGGTGTGCCCGTCGTGGGCCGAGCCGCGCCGCGGCTTGGTGGCGGTAGTGGGGCCAGACCTCTCGCTTCCCAGTGTGGTGAATTCCATGCTGGAGGACGGGAGGGGCTGGGCGGCGGTCGCCTCCTTCTGTGAGGACGTGATGTCCCAGAAGGAGGCAGCGGAGCGCGCGCGGGAGGAGGACCCTCTCGCGCCGCTGCGCAGGCGGAAGAGGGGTAGAAGAAGACGTCTTCTTCCCCCTCAAGGTGATGAATAGCGAGAGATAGGCGTGGAGGCGCCATCTCTCGCATTGCACTGTTCGCCACCTCCGTCGAGCTGGAACGGCCAAGCACTCGTGGTCGTTCCCGGGCCCCTCCCTGCAGGAGGGGCGTGAAGGCCCCGCTGTAAAGGCGGGCGGTCGTCGGCGGGGGACTGGAAGAAAAGGCTCTGCCGGTTTCCCAGTTCCCCTCCATAGTAGACGACGCGGGAGTGCCGCTGGGTTATTTAGTGGGTATACCGGCCCTCATGGGCCGGGGAGTCCCACATATCCCCTCCATCCTCTAATGGGGGGGAATGCGTAACGCATTTTTCCCAGCGAAAAAAAAAAAAAAAAAAAAAAGGTTAGGTTGGGCCGGTGGGCCTCTCCAATCTCCAATACGCTGTATTTATTATAAAAAGGGAGCAACTCTAGTTCTAATATCCAGTGTTCTGTAAAAATGCCAAATCGCCCAAGTTGAAACTAAAGATCTTTGTTCGCTTCGCTCACTCGATCAATAAAATGCCAAATCGCCCAAGTTGAAACTAAAGATCTTCGTTCGCTTCGCTCACTCGATCAAATAATACTTTGAAAGGGCTTTGTTTGGACATTCCAAAACTCTCAAAAACTTATTGGTGCACGACCGGTTTTGAACCCACGACCTTAGGATCGGAAGGCGGGGCAGCCTCTACTACTGCTCTGCTACTCTTCGCGTTGGAAGGAAGGAAATCATTTCAAACGATTTGAGTACAAACAATAATATAGTCATATCAACAGCAACACAGCCCAGCAAACATTTCACGTCAACTTTTCTAAGCTCTCGACTTATTAACTTATTATAGTCGAAATTACGTGTTAATCACCATTATTTTAAACTTTTTAGAATTTTTTACCAATAACGACAAAATCGAAGTAAAAATTTCATCATTCTCACCAATTTATATAACTTATAGGTTAGACCACCGCATGGTTGTATTTTGGTTTTAAAAGCAGGCCAGAAAGACTTATTATAATTGCCGTCAGGTTATTTTTACTAGTTGGTTGAAATTAGGTGAGAGTTTAGGTAATTACTACCCAAATATTGCAACTTATCAGTCGCTGACTTAAATGTAACATTTGTGACTTAAATGAAGTTTTTTTTACCCCATTTGTTTACTAAATTTCAACCAATTAGTTAAAGTAACTTATACACCTATATCAGCACCATTAGATTTCCATAAGTACTCATCTATTCGACTTTATGGTAACAATAACTCGGAAATAGAACCAACAAGTCACAGGAACTTTAAACTTCGTTCGTATAAGTCACATTTCAGTAATATTTTGGTGAGAGAAGACGCTTCCACCTTAGCGTTCAATTTTATTTAAGAACCGCCATCGAATAAACTTGAAATTGTCATGGGCACAGATAAAAAACCGTACAGACATTCCAGTACCATATACGTACATTGTATAGAAAATGTAAGTACAAGCTTAATAACGATTAGAATTATTCATCCCAGGAATTATCACAAAACATACCATTTCCACCTTTGCAAGATATGTTATGACTCTCGTTTCACATACAACTTCGTTTCGCAATTACTCGCTTTTAGAAGAAAGTTTAGTAAACTCGCAATAAGAATGAAGAATAACAACAGATAGTAGAATACTAACAGAGATAGACGAAGAATATAACACAAAAGATGACGAAACAAATGATGCCACAAAGCCAGTTAAATTACATGAAAACTTGAGGACATGGAGTCCTGACTTACGAGGCAATGCTTTGTTATAGGTGATGGTTACCATTTAACATCAGGTGAGCCATCTGCTTGTTCCATCAACTAGTTGAATAAAAAATGAAAAACATGGGCAGACCCATAAACCATCCGTATCGGCTTTAAACGATTTGTTAAAATTTGAAATTGATTTGCTTAATGAAATGTTAGAATCTCGTGAAAAGCATAGACAGAGCTAAAGAAATACAAAAGATAATCGGAAGTGTTAAGTTTTTGAAATATTTGAAGGGTACTGAGTACCGTGTGATGCTCTTATACTTGGGCTTTGTTGGGCTAAAAGATGTTCTAACTAAAGAAGTGTATATGAACATTATGTACTATTAGCTTGTGCTGTCACAATCTTGAGCTGTAAAATGTATTTAATATATATCAAAATTGCAAAAATATTATTGAAAGGCTGCATGAATATTTATGGTTCTGATTCGATTAGCAGCAACTTCCACAATCTGTATCATGTCACCAACAGGTCGCTAAAGTTTCTTATAAGTAGACAACAATGTAGTAATTGCGACTTTGATAGGTCGCATTTACTAAACGCGAAGTTAATACGACCTTACTTTGTCACTAAATACTTACAGGTCGGATAATAAGTAGTTTTAACGTGATGGTAGAGAAAATTGAGAACTCCATTTTGTTTCTTATAATTTAAAATTCTTTACAAGAACAGAATGAGTTTTTGGTTAATTACTCCTATACCAAACTTCAATTTACATAAATAAGGCATGCTGGTATTATAATATATCATGGTGAATAATAATTAGCCTGAAAAACATAATATTTATGAAATGTAGGAAACTGAAATCTATATAATAAAATATTTATTGTTTTAATATTACAATATTTTGAAGGCCCGTTGTTATTTTTCGAAGCACCATCATCATAATACACAGTGAAATTTACTTCGCATACGATTTTAGCCTCTAGTTCAGCTGTAATTCATAATTTATATTTAGTGAGCAAATTTTATAAATCAAGTTACTCCATTTTTAAATTCTTGTTCATTCATGTTTAACGTTAAAGAAAAATAGACTTTATACAGATCGTAACAAAATTGATGCAATATATCAAAAAAATAATACCATAGGAGATTAAACCTCATTAAGTCATAATTAAGAAATATTTACGTCAAATCAACGTCATATAGAAGTCGTAATGACCAAACAAGTAAATACAACCTTAAGACACGTTGTAACTACGTCGAATCGACGTCGCACCAGCTACCCACTTTGCGACCGTGAGGTTAAATTTACTTACGCTACGTCGATTCCAGGTAACTGGCACGTGCCAATTTTCCCCATTTAGGTGGAATCGATGTGGATTCGAGGTAGATTCGAGGTAATTCAATTTGGTCGCATTAAAATGGCAACTTAAAATAGGTGTAAAAACACGTAATTCAAACCAAAAATGTTTGCTGGGAGCTAACTAACTTAAACTAGTAGTTCGCCCCGAACTGAGATCTCGTGATGCGACCCGATGAACGCATCAAAACTTTGAGTAGGTAGTAGTCAGAGGCAAGTCCAAACATTATCTTTGGACTTTTTTCTGACTACCGCCTACTAACTTGGTATGGTTACCAAGTTTCAACTCTATTGGCCTATTTATTGAAGAGTTCCGTTGAACAGACCTTGGCTCCATCATCAGACCTGGTCGTCGTCACCATTTTATGAGAACTGAGTATCTCCTTAATTTATTTCAAGAAAAAAAAATATGAAAAATCAAAGGAACTGGCCGACCAGTAGAAAAACCTTGATGTCAACGAAACTCTTAGAGATGGGAGCTCTTGGATCGCCGGTTATCTTAATTTAACTTTTTAAATTTTATCTCGAAAACCGAGCGTCCCAAAAAAAAAGTAAAAATTGTTTTGGAATGTCCAAACAAAGCCCTTTCATATGACATGTAACTTGATTTTTTTATGTAACTTTTTTTATTTTTACCCTCTTAAAAAACCCCATATCTCAAAAACCCTTCATCCGATTTTACTCATATACTTACCAGTAAATTTCTCAAGTACAAGCTATCGACATATCAAATTTCATGCAGATCGGATCAACGGTTCTAAAGTTATCGCCAGACAAACATACATACATACATACATAAAATGCCAAATCGCCCAAGTTGAAACTAAGATCTTCGTTCGCTTCGCTCACTCGATCAAATATTTACATCTAAATATTTTTTATGAACTGTCAAATTAATACAATTATAACGATTTTTATGATATTTTAGATTTAGTGGTTGAAATACCACTCGGATAATAATGTTTAATGTATTGAATAACATCCTTGTGATTCCATAAGTGCAGTAAACACTAAACGAATTAAAATGTAATACATGTTATCATTTTTTATTTGAACCTAAAATTATCCTAATATGACTATTTGTTTATTTATTTACAGGAAAAACAACAGCACATAAAAAACTAGTTAAGCTATCTCTAGATCGCTCGCAACGGTCTGCAGATAGCTCGACTGTTTCATGTGTATTTTGTACATTTTATAAATACTTAACTACCTAATAGCAAAGCAAAAAATATATGTTGGACAATAAACCATCTTATTACAATGACGTTAGAGTACATTTCTCCATACCGTGGTCTGGCACAGCGCTGAACTCCCTCAGTTCGTCCAGAGTGACGAGTAGCGGGTTCGAGTCCCCTGCGTGCGGCTCGCAGCGATGCAGCTCGAACCGCGGAACGCTCTCCGTGGCGGCGCGACTAGCCACAACTACGTGCGGGTAGCCCATTCTAAAGAAAAAAGCAACTTTTAAAAACTATTATATCGACAGCCTTCACAGCTCAGTTGGTAGTAGATCTGCCTTCTGCGCCGTAGGCCGTATGATAAGGGGTTTTTTAAGGGGGCAAAAATAAAAATTAAATGTCATATGAAAGGGCTTTGTTTGGACATTTCAACGCAGTTTTTTCTTTTTTTCTAGGACGCTCGGTTTTTGAGATACAACATGTAAGCTTTTGTTATTTAAATAAGTATTTTTAAATCGTTTCCTTAAATATTGTTAACACTAATGCATTGATTAAACTTTATTATTATAATTTAGTAAGAAAGTTATACGATAATTACGTTTATTAATTATAAGATTTAGTATCATTATGTAAATGTTAAATTATTTAGTTTTCATTTGATCAGTATTGTAATTGGCTTGCTATTGGCTGTTTCAGTCTCAACGCCCACTTTTAAAAAAAAGTGCGGGTGGGTTATGGCTGGAAGTAAGCGTTAGCAAGTTGAGCTGGTATTCTGTTCTGAGACGTCGAGAAGTAAAGTGCTACCTAGTTATAAAAGTGTACGTCCCTTTATAATGTTATCAGTTTGTCAAAGTGCGTGAAGTGATAAGTAAAACTGAAGAAAAGTATTATGTGGTTTCAATTCAACATCTTCGGCCCTATCTGACTGTTATTTGCTTTCAAGTCAGAAGTGTGTAGAACCAAGTAAAAGGTACGTAACATTTTTTTTTGTTAAAAAAAAAGCGTAGGTAGGCATCCCGTTTTTCACTCTTGTGACTCAGATGGTAAAAGCTACCCTTTGGTGGTGTTACCACACGATATCGATATTTTATTGGAGGCAGGTAAATGCATGCATAGTTTTTTTCGTGTGGCGCACGTGGCCAAAGCTACCCTTTGGTGGTGCTATCACACAATGTCTGTATTTAAGGAAGGTAAATGCATGTATAGTTTTTGTGGTTAAGGCTACCCTAGAGTGGTGCTACGACACGGTCTTGGTATTTTAATTTAGGTAGGCCAAAATTCATGCATATTATTTTTGTTTCGTATGCCGTACATAGCGAAAGTTACCCACACTATAGCACTTTTTATTTATTTTATTTAACTGTAAATGCATACATGGTTTAACCAGTATCATTTATGAGGCCAAAGCGTTGGTTATCTACATCTACACTAATATTATAAAGAGGAAAGATTTGTATTTTTGTATGTAACGAATAGACTCAAAAACTATTGGACCGATTTGAAAAATTCTTACACCATTAGAATGCTACATTATCCTTGAGTAACATAGGCTATATTTATTACTAGAAAATACTAGGGATCCCTTCTAAAACTTCAATAATGTAACCCAAGGTGTAAACAAATTGGCCATAATATGTCTTTCATCGCATGCGCTGCGAAAACTATTGATAGAAGACAAAATCTACAATATTAAAGAACACATCAATCTACTATCGTAGTATGTTATTATTAACTTCTATTTTACATTTTAGAAGTTGATAGAAATGCTGACCAAAATCAGACCATGTTATCCATACCTTTAGATTAATCATTATCCAAATAAATCATTTCTTATTCAAGACTATTTCAATATCTATAGATTACTTCTTGAATTTTTCAAATCGGACATTCCATTCAAAAGATATTACGAAATTAAAAATTTTACTTCGCTATAAAAATATTATTAGCGAACGCGCGGTTCCACGGGACGCGTTTTCACTCACTCAGGGAGAAGGGCGTGCAAGTGTATGAAATGGGTGGACGCGAGACTCGAACCTACGGTCTAAGTTTATCCTAAAATGTTCACAAAAAATGTATATCCACCCATGCGAAGCTGAGACTGGCTTCTAGTACTATTTATAAAATAATACTTACTATAGATTTATTTTTATTTACTACACTATAAGCCTGACACTGACAACATTATTTATACATACCTACTATTTGCATTTTATTACACTTGGGGTTTTATTTTAGAACAAATTATGTCCTTGATAATTTGTTGCAGTCTGGAGGCAATATGAAAGGTGACTAAGACTTGCCGGTGGAGACTGGAGAAATTTCCCATCCAGTACCAGCCATCAATGTCAACCGTGGACGCAGTAGAACACGGACACCACAGCAACGTATTCTGCGTGCACCACCCAGTTGTAAAGAGAATCAAGAAGACACGAGACAAGATCGGACAAGGCGCTACTACAACGACCATTTATTTATTTATTTATTTAATAAAATAGGTTGATAACCAATTGCATTTGCTAAATATAATTATATAAAATAGACAACAAACATTTAACAAAAATAGACAAACATTATAATCAAAATCACAATAAACATTCAAAATTAGCCGAACATTAATCAAATCAAATAAAAAGTCACAGCTATTTTTAATTACCTATAAACAACAAAATTTAACAAATACTGAGTAACACTGTAGTAATTAGTCGGAATTTTATTTACGCCAGACTTCCCCTTCACCTTTAAATAATTCAATTCAATAATTTTATTTCTGACCACATAATAGGTAAGCCCATAAAACAATAATGTAATGATAGTGAAATATAATGGCGTAAGGCGTACCTAACTTTTATTTTTTAGCGATTCAGGATAGAAGTTAGACTCAAGAATATTATTGATTAGGAACGAATTATGATTACTCAAAACCGTCATAATTTGATACAGGAAGTTTTCTGATATGTCAAACAGGTCCTTCGTATGTGATTTTTACGTTGGCTAGTTTTACTAAGTTATCTTTAGAGATGCATTTAAAATTATAATCGGGCTGATGAGTCTTCTTCGTAGTGTTCTTTAGGAAGCATCTTATCCATATGAAGTTACTATTTAGGTGATTTGGGATATTTTCAATTAAAATTGATGTGTTGTCTACAATATTCCATTTTCACTATCTTACTGTCTTATTAGTATCCTCATTTATAATTGCCCATACTTCTTTTGGGGTCTTGATTGATTTTTGAATTTATCCTAAATATTCTTGCTTATTTCTTACATGCATCCATGCATTGGGGTTCTCCACCTTTTTATTAATAAAACAGCTGGTGGAAAGTAATTTAGGGTATTGTCGCTGCATCTAGTATAAGTCAGTCTCAGCAGGATTCTGAGCCTTAACAATTTCATCAGAAATCCACGGACATTTTCGAATCGTTTTGGTTCTTGTCACTTTTTTTTGGAAAATATAGATACGTATTCCAATTCAGTTTATATATAATGTTTTCTTCAGGTTTTCGTTGTATTTGGAAAATATCGTGTCGCAGTGTGAAATAGTGTGTCGATAGCATAGCGCTTATAAATTTGATTTCGGAAGGATTGAACCGACGTTTTTCCACATAAATATATTTAGGTAATAGATGTTTATGCAATTCAACTATAGCAATTTTGGCATCACGGTCTGAGTGTCCAGTAGCTATTGATGTAACATTTATATCAGGGTACTTACCCTTCATATGAATGTTGGTAGCTACAAAATCGATCGAGGTTGTTGACCTATCTTTATCTATTATTGTTTCAAAGTTAACGATATTTTGGTTACCTTAAAGAGTCATAATACCATTTAACGTATTTCGCTCTATTTAATCTAAAAGAAAATCGTCATTCCAATCTCCTAATACCGTTTTTCTTTTCGGTAGAATGTTTAATAAGCAATTTAGTAAGAACTTCAGTCATAAGTTTAAATACTCTTATTCCAGTCCTGTAAATACCTATCACCCGTAATTATTCAAATTTGCAATCAATTCCTATCCCTGCTAATTCAAAGTGGTATTCACAAACCAAGTTACCTACTTACAGCTTCACATTATAAAAAACAAAAAAATAAGTTTATTTGTACAAAAATTGATAAATGATATTCCTTCATGGATAATTATGTTTTCACATAAAGAAATTGGCAGGCGTGCAGCCGTGTATAACTAAATTCTTTACGTTATTTTTATTGCACCATGTTTCAAACAGTATTAGTACCTTTAACAGGCTCGTATGTATCAGTTAAACTAATTATAATTATGTTTTATCACCAATGCTTCTACAGTTTTGGCGCATAATTGTTAATCTTGTTTTATATGATACATTTTCGGTAATAAGGTACTGTTGGATTTGAGTATCTATGAGTCAAATAAGTCAAGTATCCAAATATGTGGGTAAATACAAATAAACATTTGAATTCACAGAACATTTGAATGTGTAACTAATTTCAGAAGTTCATTATTAATGCTAAAAATGTTTCTATTTATTTCCATAGTTACGCCGATTTTGATTGCGTACGTAGGGTAGGCTTGTTACTGAAACCTTAGTTACACCAATCCCTCACGTATTTGACAGTTTCTAATTTAAATTCCATAAAGTCTGATGCAATCACTATGACGTCATCTCCTATCCGCATGGCAGCGGTTAAAGTGTTTAGATAGCTGGAGATCTCTCTTAATGGTGCGCCAGGCAGTCGGTATTTTGCTTGATGAACCTTGCTAATAATTTTCCATAGGTGTTGCATTAAATTAGGCATCTTTTGTTTAAAACTTTTCAAAATAAAAACTTTTAACTTTGGTTTAAACTTTACTGGGTATGTTTCAGTTTTTTTTCTTGAAATTCAGTTGATTCTAATTTTCGGGTGTCGTTGTCTTGTTCTGCAAGTCTGAGTTAGTCGCTGTTTAGTGCTGTTGACTAGGTGAATCAGTAGACACCATTATATTTTATTTTGCTTTCTTTTCCGCTTGTTTTTTATTCTTTACATTGTTTTCTTTCTATTTTTATTTTGGTTGTTAATTCGGTTTTCAGTTTGATTTTTTTAATCATCTTCGTTCTTACGCTATTATTTTTCAATTGAATAATTTCTCTTTGTAGGTATAATACCTTATTTTTTATTACTTGTATTATGCAATGAATCCGTCAGCTGTTCATTCTCTAATTGGATGGTTTTATACAGTTGTTCGAAAAGTGCTGCATTGCTCACATGCATTTTTATGATATTTAGTGCTTCTTCGTATTCTGCTATATCTTGGGAGAGCTTCACCACCTTGTCATTTAATTTATTATTTAGTAGTATTAGCTCCTCTTTGTCAATTGCTTTTGCCGCTAGGATAGCTTTTAGATTCGTTATCTGGCTTAGTTAATTATTGTACTCTTCAGAATATTCATATTGTTCCTTCATAAGTTTGATGTTGAGTTCGTAAGCCTTTAGAAATTCAGTAATTAGCTTTTTAACATGTTTCTCTGCATTTTGCACCGCTATAGAACTTCTAGTCTGTGGCATTTCGTAAGTTAGTTGTCTGGTTCGTTTTTTTTTTGGTTTTGCTTCCTGATATCAGTTTTACTGCTCGGTCCATGGCGTGACATAGAAATAGAATGCTCTACTCAACAATTTTGTTTCTTTGGTAGGATTCGAACTTGGAGCCTTGATGACTATCAATGTTGTTCCATGGGCCGCTTAACCAGACGAGAGTTATAAGAACCGAAGAAATTAAAGATTGGTATTTTCGAGTGCTTGTCTTTTAAACGATTGATCGTTGATTTATTTTGTTTGGTTAACTTTTACTTTACTTTCTTCGTATCATGTTTGAGAGGATTTAATTAGTTTAATCAGCATTGTTATTGTGGTTTGTACTCGCTGTTGTGTTCTTATTTTTCTTGTTTATAAAATTTTATTGTTGTGTTTTTGGGTAGATTTTCCAGTCATGTATCATGAAAAAGAGGATTTAGGAAATAGTGCAGATAACACTATGAGTGAGGAAGAAAAAGGTTATAAGGAAAATAGGGCTAATAATAATTGTAGTTAAAGTAACAATTAAAACTGAGGTGATGTAGTTATGGAATAGGAGTGAAAAACAAAAATCAAATAATATAAATAATAATATAAGGCGTAAAATTCAAAAGCATTGATTTATAAATAAATGAGACGTTTATGTCTCGTCATCATGTTTATGGTTTAAAAATGGTTAAGAAACAAATTTATGAAAAATGAGTATAACAGTACATGATTTACAAAAAAATATTAAAAGTAGTAAGTATCAAAAGCATTGTTTAATAAATAAATGAGACATAAACTATGGTATATAAATGGTTAAGAAACAAATTTATTCAAAATGGGTATAACAATAAATGATTTACAAAAAAATATTAAGAGGAGTAAAATTCAAAAGCATTGATTAATAAATAAATGAGACATAAACTATGGTTTAAAAATGGTTATATATGGTATATATAGTTATATGGATATATGGATTATACGGATATATGGATTAAACGGATATATGGATTATACGGATATATGGATTAAACGGATATATGGACATATGGATAATACGTATATACGGATATATGGAATATACGGATATATGGTTTAAAAAAAATGGTTATATATATATATGGCTATACATGAAATTTTAGTTACTTATATCGTTACCTTCGTTTTTACTTCGTTAGTTATCTCGTTCTCTATCGTTACTTTCGTTTTCGTTTAGATTTCTATGTCGATTAGCTAGATGAGCAATTATTATAAATATATTAGTTAGCTATGATTTGAATCTTAGCATTGTTAGTATGGTTAGCATGGTTAGTATGGTTAGTATGGTTAGTATGGTTAGTATGGTTAGTATGGTTAGTATGGTTAGTATGGTTAGTATGGTTAGTGTGGTTCGTATGGTTAGTATGGTTAGTATGGTTAGTATGGTTAGTATGGTTAGTATGGTTAGTATTGTTAGTATTGTTAGTATTGTTAGTATTGTTAGTATTGTTAGTATTGTTAGTATGATTAGTATTGTCAGTATTGTCAGTATTGTCAGTATTTTTAGTATTGTTAGCATTGTTAATATTGTACTATTATGGCGTAGTATTATTAATAGTAATCGTGATCATTGCAAGTGGGCTATTTTCTTTTCTTTTTTTCTTGTAATAACCAAAAATTGTATCACGAGGTCGTGAATGGTAATCAGGATGGACGAATTTGTAAGCTTTTGTTATTTAAATAAGTATTTTTAAATCGTTTCCTTAAATATTGTTAACACTAATGCATTGATTAAACTTTATTATTATAATTTAGTAAGAAAGTTATACGATAATTACGTTTATTAATTATAAGATTTAGTATCATTATGTAAATGTTAAATTATTTAGTTTTCATTTGATCAGTATTGTAATTGGCTTGCTATTGGCTGCTTCAGTCTCAACGCCCACTTTTAAAAAAAAGTGCGGGTGGGTTATGGCTGGAAGTAAGCGTTAGCAAGTTGAGCTGGTATTCTGTTCTGAGACGTCGAGAAGTAAAGTGCTACCTAGTTATAAAAGTGTACGTCCCTTTATAATGTTATCAGTTTGTCAAAGTGCGTGAAGTGATAAGTAAAACTGAAGAAAAGTATTATGTGGTTTCAATTCAACATCTTCGGCCCTATCTGACTGTTATTTGCTTTCAAACATAAAAGTTAAATTAAAAAACCAGCAATCCAAGAGCTCTTATCTCTAAGAGTTTCGTTGGCATCAAGGTTTTTCTACTGGTCGGCCAGTTCCTTTGCTTTTTTTTTTTTTTTTCTTGAAATAAATTAAGGAGGTACTCAGTTCTCATAAAATGGTGACAACGACCAGGTCTGATGATGGAGCCAAGGTCTGTTCAACGGAACTCTTCAATAAATAGGCCAATAGAGTTGAAACTTGGTTAGTATGCAGTAGTCAGAAAAAAGTCTAAAGATAATGTTTGGACTTGCCTCTGACTACTAACTCTTCAAAGTTTTGATGCGTACGTCGGGTCGCATCACGAGATCTCAGTTCGGGGCGAACTACTAGTAATATGCAAATCAATGCGAAAGTTACGATGTTTGTGGCTCAATCACGGCACCACTTCAACGCGTGCGAAGCCGCGGGAAGCCACTAGTTATTTATTGATCGAGTGAGCGAAGCGAACGAAGATCTTAGTTTCAACTTGGGCAATTTGGCATTTTATGTATGTATGTATGTATGTATGTTTGTCTGGCGATAACTTTCAAACCGTTGATCCGATTTGCATGAAATTTGGTATATCGATAGATTGTGCTTGAGAAATTTACTGGTAAGTATATGAGTAAAATCGGATGGAGGGTTATTAAGATATGGGGCTTTTTAAGGAGGCAAAAATAAAAAAAGTTACATAAAAAAATCAAGTTGCATGTCATATGAAAGGGCTTTGTTTGGACTTTCCAAAACAATTTTTACTTTTTTTCTGGGACGGTCGGTTTTTGAGATACAACAAAAAAGTTAAATTAAGATAACCAGCGATCCAAGAGCTCCCATCTCTAGGAATTTCGTTGACATCAAGGTTTTTCTACTGGTCGCCCATTTTCTTAGCTTTTTCTTATTTTTTTTTCTTGAAATAAATTAATAAGGTACTCAGTTCTCATAAAATGGTAATAGCGACCTGGTCTGATGATGGAGCCAAGGTCTGTTCAACGGAACTCTTCAATAAATAGGCCAATAGAGTTGAAACTTGGTTACCATACTAAGTTAGTTGGCGTTCGTCAGAAAAAAGTCCAAACATAATGATTGGACTTGCCTCTGACTACTACCCACTCAAAGTTTTGGTGCGTACGTCGGGTCGCATCACGAGATCTCAGTTCGGGGCGAACTACTAGTAATACTTTATAATGACTCCGCCTTCTGATCGTAAGGTCGTAGGTTCGAATACACCAATGGATTTTTCTCCTCAAAAAATTTATGAGCACAATGCTGTGTTCTCAAACGGTGAAGGAAAACATCGTGAGTATACCAACATGTCCTAAAATGTGCATGTGCCAAGTGTTCGAAAGGAGCCTCTTTGAGGCGCACTTAAAATCCTTTCACCACATTGTTTCGAAAGTACTAATGGCACTAAAGAAGAAGTGGTGTTATATCACTTTTTTTCTTTTTTTTTTAATACAACTATGTAGCAAGCAGAAGGCACACTTGATGTGAAGTGGTGCCATCACCTGTCAGCTTGCAGCAGCCTCTTGCCGATGGACAGGTGATGCCGGTCGTTCAGGATGGCGTCCCGGCCCTGTGACGTCACCGCGCCGTACGCCGCAAGGACTTGCCTCTAGCACGCTGACCACTCCTTAGAGCCTTCCTGACGTGCGTACATGCGTTTATCAAAAGTAATACGCTATTTAGATGGCGGCTCACTCGGAACAGAGTGACAGAATGAGTTTTTGTCCTGTCTGTCCCTCTGCCAAAGTCGGTGGGACCGACAGGACAAAAGATCACCTGATGTTAAGTGGTAACAAAGCATTGCCTCGTAAGTCACGCACGATAGGAACGCGCCCTACTCTACACTAGCCTGCGTCCATCAAACTGAGGCATACAGAAAAGAGAACGAATTTCATCCCAGGCACGGTAGATATCCCCTCGAGAGCTTTCGTTATCAAGATTCCGTCCATGGATTCTGAGGATTTCTATACAAAAAAATTAAAGAGGTAGTAGGTAGGTACGTTATTTTAATATTAGGTTAGGTATATAGCAGGCCTAGAGGGTACCTAGGTAGGTCTTGGCTTCTCGCCGCGGGAATGATAGAAGAAACAGTGATGTTATGAAATGCTCATTGAATGCGTATATTACAATTATGAAAGGAATAGAAAACAGAGAGAATGAATAGAAAATAGATAGTATGAAATGCAAAGGACAAATGAGCAAGGTAGCGAATAGCGGTAAGCGCGCGCGTGCGTTGAAGCGAGGCGGGTCGCGGAGTGATCGACGGCAGCAGCGGCGAGGATCGCCGCGGTGCCGGCGCGGGCGCGGCGGCAAGGGCGAGGCACTGGCCGGTGCGCGGAGCACGGCGACTGCGCGGCGCGGCGGGCGACGGCCCAGCCGCTGATTGTGGTAATAGAAGAAACTGTAAATTAATAATTATGTGCGCAGATTTATGTGGGATGAGTAGGAGACCCCACAGGTACACAACTAAATTTTTACTTCTTAAGACAACACAACGCCCGAACAACGGACGAGAATAAAAAGTCAATCAAAATGTTTATTACAAAAATATATTACATATTTTACACGGTAAATGCGAGAAGGGACAAACTACGGCAGGCTAGAATCGGTCGCCTCGGTCGATCGGTCGAGGCGGTAGAGGGGAAGGACAATATTCCGCTGCGGTGAAACGTGAAGTCCGGTAGTAGAGGGGGTGGTGGTGGGGGGGTGGGGGGTGAGGTCAGTCGTCGTCGTCGGCGTCCAGCGGCGCGTGCGCGCGGCACGCGGCGTCGTTGCGCGGCGTCAGCGCGAGCGTGCGGCCCGCGCGCCGCGTCTCGCGCGTGCCGTTCCGCCGCACGCGCCACGCGCGCCGCGTGCCCGCCGCCTGCAGCCGCACGCCGCACCTGCAACCGAGCCCGCCGTCAGCCGCGTGTCGCGACCCGCGCAGGTCGCGCACCACCCGGCGGATACTCACAGCGTGCGCTGCGGGGCGAGCTCGGCGCGCACGCACAGCGCCACCTCGTCGTAGAACTCGAGGTCGAGCGCGATGCGCAGCCGAGCCTCCGCCTGCGCGTCCGCGCGCGCGTCCAGCGCCGCCCACGCCGTGCGCACGCGCGCCTCCGCCCGCGCGCTCAGCGCCGCGCGCAGCGCCCCGCGCGCGCTGCCCGTGCGGTGCCACAGCGACGCGTCGCCCGCCGCATCCAGCGCGAGCGCCGCGCTCGCCTCCGCGCGCGCGTCCAGCGCGCAGCCCGCCTGCAGCGGCACGCGAGCTGCAAGCGCCGCCAGCGGCAGCAGCGCGCGCGCCACGCCGCGCGGCTCCGCGCCGGCGCCCGACCAGATGTGCCCGACGAGCTCCGCCTGCAACCGACGCCGGCCCGCGTCACGCTCGTCCCTCTCTCTCTCTCTCGCGTCGCCCGTCCGCGGCGGCACGCACCTGTCCCTCGAAGAGCGCGATCGGAGGCAGCGCGACGCCGCGCACCGACACCTGCAGTCCGGCGGCGGGCCCCCCCTCCTCCTCCTCGTCCCCCTCGTCCCCCGCGCCGCCTCCGCCGGCGAGCGCGCCGAGCCCGCGGGTCCACACCTCGACCTGGAAAACGATCGGCTTCAGAGGAGCGCGAGGCTCGGCCGGCGCGCGTCGCACGTCCGCGCCGCACTCACCGCGAGCAGCTCCGCCTCGTCCTCGTCCGCGCGGCGCGCGACCAGCTCGACGCGGCCGCGCAGCAGCAGCGCCCGCGACGCGAGCTGCGTCGAGCGCAGCGCGCCGCTCCACCCGCCGCCGCCCCGCCCGAGCTCGCGCACGAGCACGTGACTCGTGCCCGCGTGCGCCCGCGCGTCCCACGTGCGCAGGTCCCGCGGCAGCAGGCGGCGCAGCGCGCGCACCGCCGGCCGGTCCTCGAGCGTCGCGAGCCGCGACCACAGCGCGCGCCGCAGCTCGTGCGCCGCCGCGCCGCGCTCCGCGACCAGCGCGTGCGCCACGCGGACCACGCTCAGCGGCACCGCGACGCGCCCGCGCGCGCACGCGCCCTCCAGCGTCAGCTCGAGCGCCAGCGCGCGCACCGCCAGCGGCCGCGCCGCGTCGCCGGCGAGCAGCGCCGTGCGCGCCTCGAGCGCCGGCCCGAGCGCGCCCCCCGCGCCCCCGCGCAGCGCCGCCAGCGCCGCCTCCGCCTCGCGCGCCGCGCCGCGCTCCGCCGCCGCGACCAGCAGCGCCGCCGCGTCCGCGCGCAGGTTGCCAAGCGCGCGCAGCTTGGCCGCGCGGCACTCGGCGTCGCGGCAGCGCTCGAGCGCGCGCACGAGCCGCGCGCGCGCCGCCCGCGCCGCGTCGGGCCCGGCGCCGGCGGCGGCGCCCGCGCCCGCGAGCAGCGCCGCCTCCGCGACGGCGGGCAGCCGCGCCTCCTCGGCGAGCGCGAGCGCGGCGGCGACGACGTCCGGGTGCGCGCGCGGCGCGAGCGCGAGCCCCGCGAGGTAGTGCTGCGAGAGCGCGACGAGCGCGTCCGGCGCGTGCGGCGCGAGCAGCGCGCGCGCGGCGTCCCAGGCGGCGCGCGTGCCCGCCAGCCCGAGCGCGCGGCACAGGCCGGGCCTGCAACAGAGCGTGCGTGAGTCGCCGCTCGGCGCCGGCGCTCGACCGCCGCGCCGCGTGCACTCACAGCCGATCTTGCAGGTCCTCGCGGCGCAGCAGCGCGTGCAGCGCGGGCGCGGGCGCGGCGCGCAGGGCCCGCAGCAGCGGCTGCAGCGCGGCAGCCTGGGCCGCGGCGCCGCCCTCGCCCGCTCGCCAGCCGCGCAGCGCCGCGCCGTGTCCGGACACCGCATCCTCCAAGCTCTACACCCCCGATCGAATTCATTTAGCGGTCGGACACATATTTTGTTGTTTGACGGTTCGAAGATCTCACGGTCGACTTAGGCGATTCGGCATCGTATGTGTTCGCATGGATGTTTGTCGGGCCATAACTTTCGAACCGTTTGTTTTTAAAAACATAAGGGGGCAAAAATTAGAAAAGTTGCACTAATATACCAAGCTATATAAGTGTTGGTGTGTGTCATATAAAAGATATGACGTCATCTCTCTCTACCTATATAGCACAACTAGTGGCTTCCCGCGGCTTCGCACGCGTTGAAGTGGTGAACCGTGATTGAACCACAAACATCCAAACATCGTAACTTTCGCATTGATTTGTATATTATTAGGGTAGGATTTTAAATACGTACTATTATTAGGGTAGGATTTTAAATACCTACGTAGGTAAAAGGGATACCTATAGGCGTACATTACCTATATTAGTTAGGTAGGTATAGGTACTGAGTTTAGCACAAACATGACAAATACAACAAAGACAACCTTACACGGAAAATATGTACTTATTTGTTCCTAGTTTCTACCCCAAAAGCAAACGAAACGAAACAGCTTCACGACATTGATCCACAGGCACGGTAGATAGGTACCCTCAGATCTCTTCGTACCAACTCAAGATTCCCGTTTTTAGAACATTGACGCCTCGTTGTAGGTATTCTTTTTACTCGAGCGCAACGAAGGAGGGTAACGTCTTTATGTTATTTATCCACAGAACACATTTTCTTTTAGTTTGAAGTTAATTACACAGTTACAGTTAAAAATCTCCCATACAAACCTTGAAACTTTGCAGGGGTAGTTTTAAAATATTGAAAACGTGATTTTAAATTATTTATTGTGGAGTATATTTACTTCAAGTTTGAAATCAATCGCACTATGCGTTAAAAAACTCCCATACAAACTTTGACATCCCTTTGCACGCTTATTATGGGCAGTTTTAAAAAATTAAAAAAGCCTTTCCTATTTTTTTGCCTAAAAGTTCATATACTCCAAGTTTCAAGTTTGTAGGTTCAAGGTATACTATTTTTCATGCAATCGTTTTCAACCCTTTTACACCCCTTGGGGTTGAATTTCCAAAACCCCCTTCTTAGTACACCTCTACGTCATAAGACCTATGTACTCTTCAAATTTCAAGTCTCTAGGACCATCGGTCAAAAAACTCCCATACAAACTTTTACATCCCTTTGCACACTTATTAAGGGTAGTTTAAAAAAACTAATAACGCCTTTCCTATTTTTTTGCTTTGAAGTATATGTACTCCAAGTTTCAAGTTTGTAGGTTCAAGGAATACAATTTTTCATACAAACGCTTTCATCCCTTTTTACACCCTTAGGGGTTGAATTTCCAAAAACCCTTTCTTAGTACACCTCTACGTCATAAGACCTACGTACTCTTCAAATTTCAAGTCTCTAGGACCATTGGTCAAAAAACTCCCTTACAAACTTTTACATCCCTTTGCACATTTATTAAGGGTAGTTTTACAAAACTAAAAATGCCTTTCCTATTTTTTTGCTTTGAAGTATATGTACTCCAAGTTTCAAGTTTGTAGGTTCAAGGAATACAATTTTTCATACAAACGCTTTCATCCCTTTTTACACCCTTAGGGATTGAATTTTCAAAAACCCCTTCTTAGTACACCTCTACGACATAAGACCTATTTACTCTTCAAATTTCAAGTCTCTAGGACCATCGGTCAAAAAACTCCTTTACAAACTTTTACATCCCTTTGCACATTTATTAAGGGTAGTTTTACAAAACTAAAAATGCCTTTCCAATTTTTTTGCTTTGAAGTATATATGTACTCCAAGTTTCAAGTTTGTAGGTTCAAGGAATACAATTTTTCATACAAACGCTTTCATCCCTTTTTACACCCTTAGGGGTTGAATTTCCAAAAACCCCTTCTTAGTACACCTCTACGTCATAAGACCTATGTACTCTTCAAATTTCAAGTCTCTAGGACCATCGGTCAAAAAACTCCCATACAAACTTTTACATCCCTTTGCACACTTATTAAGGGTAGTTTTAAAAAACTAAAAATGCCTTTCCTATTTTTTTGCTTTGAGGTATATGTTCTCCAAGTTTCAAGTTTGTAGGTTCAAGGAATACTATTTTTCATACAAACGTTGTCATCCCTTTTTACACCCTTAGGGGTTGAATTTCCAAAAACCCTTTCTTAGTACACCTCTACGTCATAAGACCTATGTACTCTTCAAATTTCAAGTCTCTAGGACCATCGGTCAAAAAACTCCCTTACAAACTTTTACATCCCTTTGCATATTTATTAAGGGTAGTTTTACAAAACTAAAAATGCCTTTCCTATTTTTTTGCTTTGAAGTATATGTACTCCAAGTTTCAAGTTTGTAGGTTCAAGGAATACAATTTTTCATACAAACGCTTTCATCCCTTTTTATACCCTTAGGGGTTGAATTTCCAAAAACCCCTTCTTAGTACACCTCTACGTCATAAGACCTATGTACTCTTCAAATTTCAAGTCTCTAGGACCATCGGTCAAAAAACTCCCATACAAACTTTTACATCCCTTTGCACACTTATTAAGAATAGTTTTAAAAAACTAAAAATGCCTTTCCTATTTTTTTGCTTTGAGGTATATGTTCTCCAAGTTTCAAGTTTGTAGGTTCAAGGAATACTATTTTTCATACAAACGTTTTCATCCCTTTTTACACCCTTAGGGGTTGAATTTCCAAAAATCCCTTCTCAGTGCACCTCTACGCCATAAGAGCTATGTACTCCTCAAATTTCAAGTCTCTAGGACCAGCGGTTTAGGCTGTGCGTTGTCTATATGTCAGTCAGTCAGTCAGGACTTTGAGTCTTATAGTATTAGAGATAGTATAGCGTAGTCTGAAACCCGCTTTATGATCGTATTACGAGATGTAAGTTCGCCGGAACCACCGGTCGATGAGACGTCGGTCACCTCGTCGTCGAAGTGGACTCCCTCCGGCGGCAGCGGCAGCGCCAGCGGCGTCCGCTCCAGCTGCAGCTCCGCCAGCGCCGCCAGCGCGCCGGCCAGCGCGGCGCCGCCCAGCGAGGGGGCCGCCGGCGCCGCGCTGCGCAGCTCCAGCCGGTGCCACGAGCGCGCCTTCACCGCGACCTCGTCGTCGTCGGCGGCGCCCCCCTCACCCCCAGCGCCCCCCGCGTCCGCCGACACATACAGCAGCTCCTCGGCGTGCAGCGCGGCGAGCGCGTCGCGCGCGTCGGACAGCGTGTAGCGCGACACGCGGCGCGCGCGCACCGCGCCCGAGGCCTCGAACGCGCAGCGACGCTGGAACGTTAGGCTCGAATCACTTGGGAAGCGGCGAGCGGTTTCAGTGTCGTATCATTTTAAACTTTATCTTTAACACTTTGATTATGTTTTACTTATGTACGTAGGACCTCGTTTTATTGATCTAGTGAGCGAAGCGAACGAAAATCTTAGTTTCAACTTGGGTGATTTGGCATTTTATGTATGTATGTATGTATGTATGTTTGTCTGGCCATAACTTTCGAAGCGTTGATCCGATCTGCATGAAATTTGATAAGTCGTACTTGAGAAATCTACTGGTACCTAAGTATATGAGTAAAATCGGATGAAGGGTTATTAAAATATGGGTTTTTTTAAGGGGGAGAAAATAAAAAAGGTAACACAAAAAATCAAGTTACATGTCATATGAAAGGGCTTTGGACATTCCAACATAATTTTAACTTTTTTTCTGGGACCATCAGTTTTTGAGATACAACAAAAAAGTTAAATTAAATTAAATACCTAATTAAATTATTCCGTCGGTCGACTCGTCCGGGCAGATTTATTTCTTAATTTATCGAAAAGCCGCGGCCGACGATGAAGCGATACTCACTTTGGTTTTGCGAAAGACGGTGGGGGATATAGTTTCGTAAGTAACATCGCACTCGCCGGAAACATCCGTCTCCTCGTACTCTCCATCGACGAGCTGAAACTGAAAGGAAATTCGGTAAGTACTCGGTAAGACCGACGTAGGTCCACCGTTCGACGCGGGATCGCCGGCTTCATTTCGCAGATCGTCCCGCACTAGGCTCGCGGGTGCGGCGGACAGGTACCTGGAAGAGGCTGAGCAGCGCGCGCTTGTAGTCGCGCACGTCCGGCGGGTCGGCGCGCGCCAGGAAGGCGGCGGCGAGGCGGCCGGCGCGCCACAGCGCGTAGGCAGCGGTGTCCGGCGCGCGCCACGCCGCGCCGCGCCGCTGCCACTCGGCGCGCGCGCCCGCGCCGCGCGACGCCAGCTGCACGTCCTCCAGCTGTGGGCCACCGCACGTCATCGGTAAAGTCTCTCTTGTTTCGCTACACGTTAGGAGTGGGGTAACCGGGTACGCATCGTCCTTTCGGGAGACTTCGATCGGCTAGTGTTGTGCATGCCCGATGATTAGGTACATTATACCTAAGATGTGTTCTTTAATATTGTAGAACATTTTTGTGTTCTATCGTCAATATTTTTCGCAGCGCATGCGATGAAAGCCAAATTATGGCCAATTTATTTACACCTTGGGTTACATTATTGAAGGTTTAGAAGGAATCCCTAATTTTATCTTGTAATAAATGTAGCTACTCGGGGATAATGTAGCATTCTAACGGTGAAAGAATTTTTGAAATCGGAGCAGTAGTTTTTAATCCTATTTGTTACATACAAAAATACAAATCTTTCCTCTTTATAATATTAGTGTAGAAGTGTAGATAGTGTAGACTAGCGACCAGTCCCAGCTTCGCTTTCAGTTTTTTAGATTACATGATTGCTTTATTATTATTAACAAGTACTAAAACATTATTTTTGGTTTTTGTTTTCTTTTATTCACAGATGATATTATAAAGATTTTCATGGAGATCACTTAGAGACTGACCAACAACTTCTGCAAATGGAATTAAATAATGTCCATCCTTATTGTCTGCATAATGATGTCATTATGATGATGATGTCTGAAAACATGACCTTACCTCTTTAGGATTTCACCTCTCTATGATAGCGCATTTAGTAAAGTAACTTCACTTGCAAATGCCTATAATATATTTTTTTGATAAGTAATCCAAAAAATTCTGAGTAAGTACCTATAGGATATGCAAAAATAAAAGTGGGGTAGGTATAGTTTCCCATACTTAAGTATCAAGATGTCATATCACTTGAATATGAAGTAAACTCAGAAATCAGAATTGTTTCCAGCATAAGCTAAATAAATTGTAGGTTCTACCTACAATCCCAACAACCTCTTCCACTTCATTTAGTTTATGCAGCTATCTTTGAATGCAACAGCATTCCAGCATTTCAGAATATCATCCTTGAAAAGGCAAAGAACACAACCAGACATCAAATAGCTCTCTTGTTCACAGTCCCATGCAGAATGTCCCCCTACCCAACCACTTGATGCAAGATTCTTCAGTCCACACTACTGTCTACTACATTACTGTCCTGGGTAATAACAATAACTCCTCTGTCCCAAAGTTCTGCAGATCCCTGAATAGTGTATGGCTATAAGCTTACATAAGTTCTACCAACACTTGCTTGACAATTAAATAATAGGTATATATAATATTTAATATTGGTGGACATTGCACACAGCACTATCTCACCCCAAACTAAGCCAAAGCTTGTGATATAGGAACCAGATAGCTGATATATTACTTATACATAGATATATATTTTTGTAAATGCATACTTATAATATTAAGTAAGTATATAACACCCAGACAGAGAACAAACATTTATGTTCATCATACAAACATTTGTTCTCGATGGGGATCAAACCCATGGCCTACGGCACAGAAGGCAGAGCTACTACCAACTGAGCTGAAAAGGCTGTCAAAATGGTGAGGTTTCATTTAATTTTTAATTGCAATTTTTTTAATCAGTTGTTTTTGTTTTTTCCCTGTTTGTATTACTTACTTAAGTGTTATTCATCTATAGTTTCCATAGTTCTAAAACTGAAATAATATAAGTACCTACATGTTTTTTGAATTAGGAACTTGTGATCAAAATTTTTATATTTTTTTATTTTCTTAATAGGTACAAGTAGGTACCTACCTTAATGTTACTCTTATATTAGTAATAGGTATATTAGTTTGTGGCTAGATAGTGCTGTGTAGAAAGTCCACCAATATTATTATTATTATAGGTAATATGAATAAATTCGGCTAGGTAGGTACTATGTAATTGGACTGTTATCATCTGGTCGGACGGCCACGTCGGGGTCGAGAGGTCGCGTTATCGCAGGAGAGGGCGCGGGTATCGGGACGCGGACAGGGAGGTACAGACCGTGAAGCGCAGCAGCAGCTCGTCCGCGGCGGGGTCGTGCGCGACGGGCTCCAGCCGCAGCGCGCCCTCGAGCCGGACGCCGACGTCGCGCCGCGCGCCGCCCGCCTCGCCCAGCAGCAGCGTGCTCTGCACGTCGAACGCGCTGCGCGACCCGAGCAGAGCACTCGCCGGCGCCGGCGACCCGTCTCCCGCGCCGCCGGCGCCTGCGCCCAGCGAGCCCGCCGCCACCACGCAACACAGCACCAAGAGATTCATGTTCCTTTCTCCGACACGGATATCTACCTACTTATTTACATGTATAAACGAAACTTACGACGAATCTTTGGTAATTAAACTAGAAGTTACGATTGAAATATAAAGCTAGCGGAAGCGGAATATCATCGCGCGAGAGAGAGCTCGCGACATCACAATACGAGCACTCGGTCGGCCACACACCGACAGACTGAACTGACCACAGAGTACAGAGTAGCGATGTTACGACTCGGGTTACCAACCCGGTTCAACCCGGGTTGAGCTTCAAACCGTTCAAGTCGGGTTGAACCTATGCCAAATCGATCTGGACGAGTTGAGTAAGCGAGCGGTTTGTTGATCGCTGTCCCTCTTCAACTCACGCACGGTGCGGCGCGGAACCGCGAGTCGATACTTCGGGTCGGACCGAACCGAAATATGAAAATGAGATTGACTTGACAAAGTTGATTCAATTTGTTCTTGGGTTCTACGAATGAGTTAAATTTGTATTCATACCGGATTATGAATACAAATTTAACTCATTCGTTTCGGTTTCCATAACATAAAATTCTAGCATGGGCAATACAAATTGGTTCGTCGTATTGACTTTGTCATTTCGGTTTGTAACCCGGTTTCAAACCGGTTTACATAAATTTTTGCGGTTCGATTTACAAGTCGGTTTGCTTATTTTTCAGACCGGTTTGAGT
Organism: Chloroclysta siterata; assembly: GCA_932294275.1. Lineage (NCBI taxonomy): Eukaryota > Metazoa > Arthropoda > Insecta > Lepidoptera > Geometridae > Chloroclysta > Chloroclysta siterata. Next base: position 16,757,825 of record OW028588.1, read on the forward strand.
CGGTTTGAAAAATTTCGAGATCGTTACATCGCTAGTACAGACTACAGAGTACTTTGATAAAACTAAAAAGACTGACTGACTGGCTGGGGAAACGGAAATGCTGACTGACTGACTTGACGACAAAGTACTCTGTGCAGTTTTCTTTGAAATACCTACTTTAGTCCCTCTATTTTTCTTAGTGGTTTCCACTGTATTGGTATTTGTACTATTTGTCATAAGGTTATTTTTAAAAAGCTTTTCGAATTATTATATTTATAGCATTTACTGGCATTCCTTAATTCTCTCCAGTTATAACAAAGTACTCTACTCTGTGGTCAGTTCAGTCTGTCGGTGTGTGGCCGAGTGTTTGATTGATTACCTATTTATCTTATTTATTTATATTTACTTATGTAAACACGATTGAAAACCAATTACATTAATCAAAGATTGAATTGTATTGTGTACCAAAGATACCGTTTTCGCAAAACGAGCGGAACGGCAACATAAATATGAAATAGGTAGGTAGGCACAAACTAGTTTTGAACTCGAAAATAATATTAAATTATAAAAATATTGACATGATTAAACCTAAGTGCAAATTAGGATAATTATTTGTTTACATTCACCTAAGTGATTGGGTACCTACTTACCTACAGTACCTAAGTAGGTAAGTACCTATATCATTGTGGTTTGTAGAGAGCATTATCTTTAGTTAATGATTACTAACAACAACAACAACAACCTCCCGACATTGATCACGCAAAGTCCATTGGTGCACGATCGGATTCAAACCCATGACCTTTCGATCAAAGGCAGGTATTTTCATGAATAATGTACCTATTTACTTCGCGTTTACTGTTAGAGAACCAATTGTTTAGGGTTCCGTACCAAAGGGTAAAACGGGACCCTATTACTAAGACTCCGCTGTCCGTGTGTCCGTCTGTCACCAGAGGGCTTATTACGAGTTTAGTGCCGATCGTCGATCGTTACGATACCCCGAATTTTCTATGAAAAAAAACAGTTTCTCAAAGAATACGCTAGATGCCGTTGATTTATTTTCATAGAAAACTCGGGGTATCGTAACGATCGACGATCGGCAGCAAAATAAATCAACGGCATCTAGCGTATTCTTTGAGAAACCGTTTTTTTTTTCATAGAAAATTCGGTGTATCGTAACGATCGACGATCGGCACTAAACTCGTAATAAGCCCTCTGGGCGTAGCTCATGAACCTTAGACGTAATATTACCTCCATGTCATGAACCGTGATAGTTAGACAGTTGAAACTTTATTTCAGTACCCCAATTAAGAGATTTGTTACCACTTTTCGTTTTTCATTTTTCGTTTGGGGTCGTCGTTTCGTGTGGCTACGAAAAACGAAATGTCGTTACGATCAGTATCGGGCTCACCGTAGTATGAGATATGTATTTCTGTTGCCGCTTTAACAACAAATACGTACCTACTAAAAACAGAATAAAATAAATATTTAACGGGGCTCCCATACAACAAATGTGTTTTTTTTGAGTTTGTCAAATAAAACATAAATTGGCATAGAATCAACTAGATGTTTATTGCATATTTCAGCGACGAGTACCTACCTCCCTACCAACAGCATTACTTTCAGTGAGTTACATTACAGCCACACTTTTTATAATACATTTAAGGTAACACTAACACTTATACGTCGGCTCCTCGCCGCAGCGAGACTAAGCTACGCGGTCAACACAATAGCTAGGTACGTACAATGATAACATATTATGTATAATAGAAAAATATAGAAAAATTACTTCACAATAGAGCTACATCTAATTAAATAGCTTAATAGTAAGGAATTGTATTTTTTTTATTAATTAAAAAAGTATTTAGTACTTTGTCTATAAAGACAAAAAGCCCTTCTCATTTTAAGACCTGAATGTAATGAGAGAGCAAGGTAAGGTATAGTCAGTGAGTCAGATGGCGACCAGCAGGAATGTAACTTCTACCTGCGAGAGATGAGCACTGAACCGACACACGCACCGAGATAAAGCCGATGGACTAACTTTCTTAGGATTATTACAGCTTTCTTTACAAGAAACCGTATTCAAATTGAAACATAAATGTGTTAGAGGGCTTACCCTCTAACTTGAAACACCCTTTTTTGAAGTCGGGTTCAACCAATGCATTCAGACTAGTATGTTAGATGGGAACCGAGTGTGAATTCGACTGGAATTAAAGTTGTGACTGCGGGCTCATCATACAATAGTTCGCATTTTACCTACCTATGACATTTTAATAGATTCTTAAGTACAAACAACTTCTAATAAAATGTTATTCTACTTAGCGACATATTTGAGTATTATTCGATTACCGAGATACACTTCTTCGGTTAGCGAATTTTATAAGGGTTCAACTTTGATCGCAAAAACTTACCTACTTTTAAATATCAAATCGACAGTTATCACAAGAAGTTTATAAAATAATATACCTAGTCCTGAATAAGAACGAACAGCGGTCGTAACACCCGGCTAACTAAACTACACCACGCACGCCATCGGGACGAACTCTACATATAATAAGTCGAAAGCGTCGTGCGAGGGTCGCGGTAGCGGCGCAGCGGGACTCAGTCCTCCGCGTCGTCGTCGTCGCCGGGCCAGCGCGGCGGCAGCGGCGGCGCCGAGCAGCGCGCCGGCTGGCTCTCGGGCAGCAGGTGGCACGAGCACGGCCGCAGCACCACCACGCGCGCCGCCGGCACCTCGCCGCCCCCGCAGCCGCCGCCCCCCGCGCCGCCGCCCCCCGCACCGCCGCCGCCCGCGCCCGCGCGCGCTCCGCCTGACGCACGAGATGGAAAGGATTATCCGCTACGTCGCGCGAGTGCCGCCGCGGCGTTACGCGGCGCTCCCTCGCGGCACCGGCACGAGGCACCGGCCCGAGGGAACGCTCGCGGCGCGGGGCGTTCCATCGAAGCCGGCCGCGATCGGGAGATCGGAAACTGCGAGGGATGGAGATGGGTATTTGTTTTCAAAAACGATGTTATAGTATTGAAATCCTGCGTTCGAAGATTTTCATTAGCTTTCGTGCGCGACTGAGCAAAAAAATCTTATTTCATTTTAGCGCGAAATCGATCCCCTAATCGCGATAACCCTCGTCTCGAATGCGAAGGAAAATATCGTGTATCAAATGAATTATCAGCTGCGAGAATAAGGTAAAATTTAAAACTACATGAAAAGCCTACAGTTCTAATGATTTTTTTACAAAAAAAATGCAATTATTGTGGTAGGCTTCGATGCACTTTTGCGTTAGGTACTCTCAAATCGACGTCATAGGATCCAATAACAAATTCTTCTACCAAAAGTTCTCCATCTCTCACAGTTTTCGAGTAGTCCCCACGGGTCGGGATCGCGGCGACGTGAGCGCGAGTGCAGGCGACGTACCTCTCGCTCGCGGCATTGTGTACCCGCGGTCCCCCCGCGCGGGGGGCCCGGGCCGCGCGCCGCGCTCGTTGAACTCGAGCGTCTGCGCCCCCCGCCAGCCCCCCGGCCCCCGCGAGCTCCCCGCGCCGTCCCCGCTCATCTCGACGCTCTCGTACACGTTGTCCTGATACAGCACACCCGCGATGCGACATCGGTTACACAAGATAAGGGCGGTAGGATCGTCGTGCACGACTTGACCGGACCGAACGGATCGGACGCGCGACGCACCTGGTCTCGCGGAAGCGGAGCCGCCCGCGCCCCCGGCGCCCCCCGCGCCGCCTCGCACCCCGCGCGCGACGCCGCCTGCGTCGCCTCGCCGTACAGGAACAGCGAGCTCGGATACCTGGGTGCGACAACGACACGGCTATCACGCGAACCTGCAACATAGGGCGGACATGCGGTGCGAGCGTGCGACCGAGGCGCGAGGAGGATAGTCACCGGCGGGGCGCGGGCGCGGCGTGACGTCACGAGGCGGCGGCGGCGGGCTCGGCGGCGCAGGGCTCCGGCGGTGGGCCGCGCTCCACGACGGCGACGCCGGCGTACGAGCGGCCGATCGACATGCACGCCGCCAGCAGCGTCCACGCGTCCGTCGCCGGGTCGAACACCTGCGCACGCGCACTCGTCACGCACAGCCCCCGGCGGCCGGAGCGGCGGGCGGGGGCGCACGTACCTCGACCGAGGTCAGGTTCGCGGCGCCGTCGTCGCCGCCGACCACGTACAGCTTCCCGCGGTGCGCCGCCACCGCCGCGTTGCGCCGCGCCGAGTGCATGCTCGGCGCCGCGCTCCAGGCGCCGCCCGCGTCCGCGCCCGCGCCCGCGCCCGCCTCCGCGTCCGCCTCGGGTCGGTAGCGCTCCACGGAGCGGCGCACCGCGGGCCCGTCGTGCCCGCCGACCGCGTACAGCGCGCCCTCCGCGACGCCGACGCCGCAGCCGGAACGTCGCACCGCCATGTCGGGCACCGCGCGCCACGCGTCCGCCGCCGGCTCGTAGCGCTCCACGGACGCGAGGCAGGCGCGCGCGCCGCCGTCGTAGCCGCCGACCGCGTACAGGCAGCCGCCGAGCGCCGCCACGCCGACCGACGAGCGGCGCGTGCCCATCGGCGCGATGGCGCGCCACGCGGCGCCCGCGCCCGCGCCCGGCTCGAGCGCCTCGCACGAGCTGAGCCCGCTCGCGCCGTCGAACCCGCCGACCGCGTACAGCACGCCGCCGAGCGCAGCCACGCCGAGCGTCGAGCGGCGCGCGCCGAGCGGCGGGCCCGGCGACCACGCGTCGCTAGCCGTGCTGTACACGTCGACGCTGCGCACGCGCAACGTGCCGTTGAACCCGCCGACGGCGTAGGCGCGCTCGCCGAGCACCGCCAGGCCGGCGCGGCAGCGGCGCGTCGGCAGCGGCTGCGCGCTGCGCCAGCGCGCGCCGTCGAGCCGCAGCGCCTCCACGTCGCGGATCGCCTTCGGCGCCTGCCCGCCGGCGACGAGCAGCCAGCCGGCGTCCGGCGCGCCGGTGCGGGCGCGCGCGCGCACGCAGCCCGCCGCGTGCTGCGCGCGCCGCTCGGGCCGCATCAGGTGGAAGGACAGCGCCTCGATCACGAGGTCCTTGACGCGCACCGAGGCCGAGGCGAGCGGCTCGGCGGCGGCGCGCGCGACGAGCGTCTCCTGCGCGACCAGCGGCAGCCGCACGTGCTCCAGCAGCGCGCCGAGCCGCCCGCGCCGCGCCTGCGCACGGAGCGACCGTCAGCCGCGGCCGAGGGAGCCCCGCGTCCCGGCCGGCGCGCACTCACCTCGGGATCGTGCTGCATCCACTTGATGACCGCGTCCAGGATCACCTCCTCGTTCGGCACCTGCGACGAGGAACGCGTTAGCGACCGGCCGAGCGCGCGGCCGGGACGCGTGGTCGCCGCGCTCGCTAGTTACCACGATGCGGTCGCTGTCGAGCAGCCGCGCCAGCGCGTCCGCGTCGAGCGCGAGGAACTCCTCCGCGTCGAGCACGTCCACGAAGTGCGCGTCCACGTAGGCGTCCGCGTCGCGCGCCAGGGCGGCGCAGGCGTGCAGGTCGGCGAAGGCGCGGATGCCGAGCGCGTTGTCCGGCTGCAGCGCGGCGCGCAGGAAGGCGCAGCACGCGTCGCGCACGCCGCCCACCTGCAGCAGCGACGCGCCCGCCAGCAGCGCCTGCACGTTCTCCTCGCTGACGCCGAGCGACTCCGGCGCGTACACGTACTCGACGATCGCGCCGAGCGCCGCCGGCTCCACCTTCTGCGGCGAGACGGGACCTTAGCGCGAGTCGCGTGCGGGCGCGCGCGCAGCGGGCGGGGACGCGCACTCGCCTGGATGGTGATCACGGGCCGCGTGCGCTCCTCGAACTGCGTGAACATGGCGTGGAAGTACGGCGAGCTGGCGGCGAGCACGGCGCGGTGCGCGCTGACGGGCTCCGCCGGCGCGTCCGCTCCCTCCGCCTGCGCCTGCACAGGAGCGCGCGGTGAGCGGGGCGGGGACACGCGGGGACACGCGCGCGGGACACGCACACGGACCTGCAGCTGCACGTCGCAAAGCGCGGCGTCGCGCCGCAGCCGCGCCAGCGCCTCCAGCAGGCGCGCGGCGTGCGCGGCGCCGCCGGACGCGGCCTCGGCGCTGGCGGGCCGCTGCGACGACTCGTCCAGCGACGACTGCGAGGGACATCGAGCGATGCTGTTCCGCGAGAGATCACACTTTAACATCGCCTACGAAAATAAAAGTAGCGGAGACCCGACGGACGGGAGGCCTGGACGAACCGAATGAGATGGTTAAGGAGTCGCTTTCGTTGTTTTCATTATTGACTAGCGGCCCGTCCCAGCTTCGCATGGGTGGACATAATTTTTTTCAACTTTCTAGGATACATTTAGAAAATTTACAAGCCCTTCTCCCTCGCCTTGTTGCCCGCTGCGCTGAGTGAGAACGCGCCCCGTGGCCCCGCACGTCCCCGTCGTTTATATTTTTAGAGCGAACTAAAGTTTTTAATTCTTAATATCTTTTGAATGGAATTTCAGATTTAAAAAATTCAAGACGTAATCTATAGATATTGAAATATTCTTGAATATGAAATGATTTATTTGGATAAGGATTAATATATAGGTATGGATAACATGGTCTGATTTTGGTCTGCATTTCTATCAACTTGTAAAATTTAAAAATGAAGTTATAGTAACGATAGTTAGACATTATGATATCGCTGAGTTTTTTGCTCAGGTTTTTTGTAGATATTGATGTGTTCTTTAGGGCCGGTTTCACCATGCTCTGTTAAATTAACAAAGGATTAAAGGGCCGTTAAATATATCAAAATGTACGCGTTTGACAGCCAAGGTTAGATTTAACGGCCTGTTAATCCTTGATTAGTAACAAACAGAGCATGGTGAAACTGGGCCTTAATTTTGTAGAACATTTTTGTGTTCTATCGTCAATAGATTCCCCAGCACATGCAATAAAAGACATTTTATGGCCAATTTTTTTACACGTTGGGTTACATTATTGAAGTTTTAGAAGGGTTCCCTATTATTTTAATAATAAACTAGCGGCCTGTCCCAGCTTCGCATGGGTGGTCATAAATTTTTTGAACATTTGAGGATAAACTTAGACCGTGGGTTCGAGCCTCGCGTCTACTTATTTCATAAATTTGCACGTCCTTCTCCGTGAGTGAGTGAAATCGCAACCCGTACGTGACCCGTGGACCCGTTAACATTTTTAATTTTGTCATATCTTTTGAATGAAATGTCCTTAGACTAAGTATCATATAATAATATAATAATAAAATAACTAAGAATCTCCATGGAAATGTCCGATTTGAAAATTTCAAGAAGTTATCTATAGGTATAGAAACAGTCTTAATTATGAAATGATTTATTTGGATAAGGATTAATACCAAGGTACAAATAAAGACTCTTTTCTAGCGGTGGCATTTCAATTATTTTTTTATAATAAAAGAACACTTATTGTGACATAACTATAATAGTTAGACATATGCTGTCGCGACATTTTTTGTAGATGATAACGTGTTCTACAAAATCGTAGTACAATATTTTGTTCCATCATCAATAGTTTTCGCAGCGCACGCGATGTAAGGTTTTTGTTTTCCACCTTGGGTTACATTATTGGAGTTTTAGTAAGGATCCCTGGTTTTTTTGAAAATATAATATAGCCTAAGTTACTCAGGGATAATGTAGCATTCTAATGGTGAAAGAATTTTTGAAATCGGACCAGTAGTTTTTGAGCCTATTCGTTACATACAAAAATACAAACATACAAAAATACAAATCTTTCCTCTTCATAATATTAGTGTAGATATAGGCTATGTTACTCAGGGATAACGTAGCATTCAAATATTGAAATAATTTTTAAAATCAAAGTAGTAGTTTTTGAGCCTATTCATTACATACAAAAATACAAATTTTTCCTCTTTATAATATTAGTGTAGATGTAGAAGTACAAATGTATAATTTTTGAGATACAATTGGTGCCTCAAGGTAGGGAGTAGTCAGACGCCAAATATCATGTTTGGTATCAATGTAAGACTGGAGCGGACATCACGAAATCTCAGTTCAGGGTGAATCACTAGTCATTCTAAAGAGGGAAACAAATATGAGCAGCACCTATGAATTTGAGACTTTTGTATCTGTTTGTCTGTGGCTTATAGCTCTGAAACTAATCTTCGATGATGGAGTTCGGATGATTTCTGTTAATGAACCCAACACAGCAAAACTAAAGCTAAGATTACCTGAATCTACCTCTTTCTCGGTCATCTTCCACCACACTGTTTTCAATTCCACTGTAAAGTATATTATTTTAATTTATAAATGCATAAAGTACAATTTCATATTTTTACAATATGAAGATATTATTTTACTATCAGCTTGAAACTAACTGCTTGATTTAGGTAAGCTTCCCCATAAATTACACAAAAAGTTCAATTTTAGACCTTTTCCTTCTACAATTTTCCCTCAATGATTAGTGTATTGGCAAGAAAATAATGTTTTACTGATTACTAAGCAGCATGTATTCTTAATCCATGAATGTCAATAAAGTTAAAAGTTTCAACTTACATGCGATCTCGGTCCCCATCAGCATTGCCATCCATGGTCAGCTGCGGATGATCTCAGAAGGGATCAAAAACAGCTTGCACGGAGCGAGGAACACTAATTACCACTTCATAGCAGAATGTTTTTGTTGCTTGGAGCTAGCATAATAAAGGACAACAAACATTATTATTTGTGTCTTTCCTTTATAAAGAACATGACATAGTTTTTTTTATTTTTTTTTATTTATTTATTTGTATAAGGAAGATTAACATCACTTAAATACATATATATCAAGAGTAATATAAAAACCAAAAGGCTAATAATAAGTCTCCACATATAGATACAAAATATACTTAAAACACTTATTGAGCACAAAATGAAACAGGTACAAGCTACATACACACAAAAAAAATAAAAAAAAATATAATTTATATAGTTTAAATTATATTTATATAGTTCTATTGTGACTGCAGTTTGCACAGAAAATATTGTATGTCCACATAATTGTATGCGTTAGTGTTCCACCACAAATTGTTTTGTTGGTGTTATTTCACTCTCCAGGAAAGTGTGTAAATTCTGCTCAAGATTTGTTGTTCCAATATAAAATGACAAACATTTCGCGTCAATTTGATGTGTGACGAATTTATAGGTAAAATAATATAATGCACCTTTTGTCTAGTAATTGGGTGTTATACTTAAATAAAGTATTTGTGTGTTGGTTGTGGAAATAATGGTGCTTATTATAAATTGCAGATACCTTAGTGCACCTAGCGTACTGATGTATGTGGACGCGATTTCGCAGTATAGTACGGAGGTCTCACGAGCCTTGGTGGGTGGGTCGTGGTCAGGCAGATGACGGAAGGCTGTAAAGAGGAGTTAATACGAATACCTACTGCTTGTTGTGCTATTTGAGAAGGTAGGTACCTACTTACTTTTATTTATTTGACGGAAGGATATTCTTAATCATTTTGTAGTAGGTAGGTACCTACATAACACCTTTGCCTTGCCAGGCAGTCATGCAGACACCTCTTACACCTCAACATACAAGAGTAGTACAGGCAAATTAAATAATTGTAAACAAAACAACAGTACAACGTACAATTTAATTTGTATTACTTCTTCTTCTTTTTTTTTCTCCTTTTATATGGCTTCTGTCCGTCATTCGACAGACAATCTTGCCAGTGTCAAGTGAATTGTATTATAAACTTTACAATATAGTCAAGTCAGTCCTTATTCAAGTCGGTTGTCTTTTGTTTTGAAGAAAATGGGGGCAGGGGGGGACCGAAAATGTTTCAAAACATTGAAACATTTTCGGTCAAATCAAGATAGATATTTAAACTATACACTTTCTATAGACTATAATATTTGTATTTATTTGTATTTATTTATAATATAAATATAATTTATATTTAAATCAAGATAGATATTTAAACTATACACTTTCTATAGACTATAATATTTGTATTTATTTTTATTTATAATACAAGCTGCCACCAAGAACTTAACACCTCGTACAACTATGAAAGACTTTATATCACCCAGTACAGAGAGAGTGATCCTGGAAAGACGATTACTCAAAGAAAGGGGCCTTGTCTCCACTGATGACCAAGAGCGCTACTCACAGTTAAATAAAGAAGTTCAGAGGTGCTGCAGACAAGATAAAAACACTCACATAAACAACATCTGTGCTGAGCTTGAGCAATACTCTTAAAAGAATGAGACAAAAGACCTATACAACAAGCTTAAGCAATTAACTAGGACTGGAAGCACTACGTCATATGCAGTAGAAAATGAAAACGGTCAACTGCTCACAGAACTCGAACAAGTTCTATAACGTTGGAAAGGATACTGTGAGGAACTGTACGATGCTGAATTAAGAACCGAATTTGAATCAAATTGGGATATGCTGGAACAAGAACCAGACATTCTGCAGGCGGAAATTGAACAGGCGATAAAATTTCTAAAACCTGGAAAGTCCCCTGGCCGAGATGAAATTCCAGCTGAACTCATCAAGGCACTTCCACAAAGAGGGATATAAATTATCACGAAGATCTGCAATTCTGTCTGGCAGTCGGGCCTCTGGCCACGTGACTGGACCGAGTCAGTATTTATCCCTCTCCATAAAAAAGGTTCTACTCACAAGTGTGGCAACTACAGGACCATAGCCCTGATCTCACATACCAGCAAAATTCTTCTCCACATTATCAACAAGAGGCTCAAGAACTTCCTTGACAGCCAAATCCCTCAAGAACAAGCGGGGTTTGTTAAGGGCAAAGGGACGAGGGAGCAGATCCTCAACGTCCGACAGATTGTGGAGAAAAGTAGGGAGTTCAACATCCCTGTTGTACTGTGCTTCATCGATTATGCAAAGGCCTTCGATTGTGTGCAATGGAATAAACTCTGGGAGGTTCTGCAAGAAATGGGAGTACCAAAGCATTTGATTAGGCTTATCACCAGTCTCTACTCCAATAATAACTCCTTCGTGCGCATCGACACCGAATGTTCTAATGTGTTCAAGACTAAGAAGGGAGTACGACAAGGCTGCATTTTATCACCAATTCTTTTTAATATCTACGGGGAATACATCATCCGCAAGGCCCTGGAGAATTGGGTAGGAGGATTTGTAGTCGGTGGGAAAAAGATCTCTAATCTCCGCTATGCAGATGACACAACTCTTATTACCACTAATATGGAGGATATGGAGGTGCTTCTACATCGTCTGGGCACGGAGAGCGAGGCCATGGGACTTACCATCAATAAAAGTAAAACCAAGCTCATGGTTGTCGACAGAGGTGGAACCCTCTCAGGTCCTACGACCTGCCCGGGCGTTGAAAAGGTGGACAGCTTTATCTACCTTGGCTCCATCATTAATAACGATGGAAGTTGTGTAGCGGAGATTAAACGTCGGATTGCCATAGGCAGGGACACAATGTCGCGATTGGAGAAGATCTGGAAAAATCGGGGAATAACGTGGAATACAAAGATCCGCCTCGTCAGAGCCCTAGTATTTCCCATTTTCCTCTATGGCGTGGAGACGTGGACCATCTTGGCCAGGGAAAGAAAAAGGATCGATGCATTCGAGATGTGGTGCTGGAGGCGAATGCTGCGAATACCGTGGACGGCAAAGCGCACAAATGCATCGATCCTTACCCAGCTCAATATAAAAGACCGACTATCTACCATATGTCATCGTCGTATCCTCTCATATTTTGGCCACATTGCGAGACGTGGAGTCAACAATTTAGAAAAGCTGGTCATAGTCGGCCACGTGGAAGGGAAACGATCCCGTGGAAGATCCCCAACCAGATGGTCTGACCAGCTTAGAGAAAGGGACACGTCATTCTACAGTGTGGTCCAGATGGCTACGGATCGGAGTCGCTGGAGACAGGCCGTCTACGCCTACAGAACAACACCTGCTTGATCACGATCTTCAGGAATGAAGTACCGACCAAGAAGAAGTATTTATTTATTTCAACATTACATCTATCATTACAGGTACACCTAATACAATAGAGTAGTAAAAAATAATAATTTTAGTAATACAAAATGTCATATAGCAAAAATTCAATCAAATTATTTAAAAATAAATGTCATACAAAGCAAAACAAAATAAAAATAATAACAACTAAAAATTCAATCAAATTAAAAAAAAAAATATTTACATACAAATGTCATAGATAAAATAATAAAAATAAATAATTAAATCATATTAAAACAATTACATTTAAATCAATCTTAATAATTATACCTACTTTGCAGAAAAATTATAATTATACCTATTTGCAATAGCACAGATTATATAATGTAGCTCTCACGAACTCGCTCTTTGGACAGTGGAATATGTCGATGGTCACCGCGACCTGATTTAGTGTGCTTAAGGTCCTCGTCAGTGGTGCCTTGCCGAGCAGATTAGTTCTTCCACGAGGCACTGCGAACAGAGGAGGCCGCCTGCGACGCCCAACATACTCGTCCGGCACGCAAAGCCTCATCATCTCCAGGATGGTCGGATTGGAAACCATCCCCCGGAACACCCGAACTACATATAGCGCTAGCGCCATATCCCTCCTAATTTCCAGCTTGTTGTATCCAACCATACCCAAAACGAATAAGGTTGGATACATCAAGGGATAGAACGGATAGACGCCGTATGTCTTCCAATAAAGATATCGCGTAAACTTGTTCTGTATGCGCTCCAACATGAGGCTATATTTAGCTTCATGCGGAGCCCATACAGAAGCTGCGCTTTCCATCTGGCTTCTGACCAGGGCATTATACATTGCAGTAAGAGCCCTTAAGTTTGTGAAACCGTTTGCTCGGCGTAAAATGAATCCTAATATTCTGTACGCCTTTTTACAAACGGTAACAAGATGGACTCTGAACCTCAACTCGGTGTCCAGCCGAACCCCAAGATCTCTCACCAATTTCACGCGCTTCAACTGCGCTTCCTCTATCTGGTAGTTGTAGTGGATTGAGGCCGTTGCTCTACTAAATGTTATTATGGAACATTTATTCACATTAAACTGCAACTTGTTTCTCCTGCCCCACTCCACTACCCTATCCACGTCTTGTTGAAGACGGACGCAATCTTCTTCCTCTTTTATAGGCAAGATCAACTTGAGGTCGTCTGCAAACAGAAGACATTTGGCCGCTGTAACAACTTCGGGCAGATCGTTAATCATCACGATAAATTCCAGCGGCCCCAAGTTGCTGCCTTGACTTACACCTGTACTTAATTCCAAATGTTTACACTTTGTGCTAATACCTCAAGTAATGTTTGTTAAAATATCACCGCAATTACACAACAGGAAATCAAAAACTAGAAAAACAATTATAACTAGTAGTTTGCCCCCAACTGAGATCTCGTGATGCGACCCAACGAACGCATCAAAACTTTGAGTAGGTGGTAGTCAGAGGCAAGTACAAACATTATGTTTGTACTTTTTTCAGACTACCGCCTACTAACTTGGTACGGTAACCAAGTGTCAATTTAAACTCTATTGGCCTATTTAATGAAGAGTTAGGCCGTTTGTCCACCGCCGGCGCCGCCGTCACCGGACCGTCAACGAGAACGAGATTATTTCGGGCCGAGTTTAAGATGACGTGACGGCGATCGTTTGTCCACAGCGCCGATATATCGGTGGCTCAGTCCTACAGCTTTTTTGTGGGTGGTAGTCGCGTTTTAACTATTGCGTCGAGAATTACTATAACGGGAGTGTTTTGGAACGCAACCTTTGTACATAGACATATTTGGGGTTACCACTTCATAACTCAAAATCTTACCAGAACATTAGTTGCATTCTGAATGCATCTAATCATGTATTCTTCTTCCTTTAATAGCACAAATTGAAATTGATTGAGACGATGGTAACTTACTTAAGTAGTGTTGAAAGTAGCTATAAAGTGTAGCTAATAAATTTAGCAACTATTTTTTTTTTCTTTATCTAACTATTTCGTAAATGTGGCTAGATCTAGCTAAAAATTGGCTAAAGTGGCAACACTGATTGCTGGTACAGGTCACGCCGATCTACTAGAAACTCGGCGGCCGGGATGACGGTGCTCGGGTGACGGACTTGCGGTGGACACGCGGCTATTAGTAGTCTATGTATCAGTACTTCGGCGCCGTCATCTCGTTCTCGTTGACGGTCCGGTGACGGCGGCGGTGGACAAACGGCCTTAGGTAGTAGTCGGAGGCAAGTCCAAACATTATCTTTGGACTTTTTTCTGTCTATCGCCTACTAACTTGGTATGGTAACCAAGTTTCAACTCTATTGGCTTATTTATTGAAGAGTTCCGTTGAACAGACCTTGGCTCCATCATCAGACCAGATCGCTATCACCATTTTATGAGAACCGAGAACCTTCTTAATTTATTTCAAGAAACAAAAATAAGACTAGTAGTTCGCCCCGAACTGAGATCTCGTGATGCGACCCGACGAACGCACTAAAACTTTGAGTAGGTGGTAGTCAGAGGCAAGTCCAAACATTATGTTTGGACTTTTTTCTGACTACTGCCTACTAACTTGTTACGGTAACCAAGTTTCAACTCTATTGGCCTATTTATTGAAGAGTTCCGTTGAACAGACCTTGGCTCCATCATCAAACCTGGTCACTGTCACCATTTTATGAGAACTGAGTACCTCCTTAATTTATTTCAAGAAAAAAAAATAAGAAAAAGCAAAGTAACTGGCCGACCAGTGGAAAAACCTTGATGCCAACGAAACTCTTAGAGATGGGAGCTCTTGGATCGCTGGTTATCTTAATTTAACTTTTATGTTGTATCTCAAAAACCGAGCGTCCCAGAAAAAAAGTAAAAATTGTTTTGGAATGTCCAAACAAAGCCCATTCATATGACATGTAACTTGATGTTTTTATGTCACTTTTTTTATTTTTGCCCCCTTAAAAAACCCCATATCTTAATAATCCTTCATCCGATTTTACTCATATACTTACCAGTAAATTTCTCAAGTACAAGCTATCAACTTATCAAATTTCATGCAGATCCGATCAACGGTTCGAAAGTTATGGCCAGACAAACATACATACATACATACATACATACATAAAATGCCAAATCGCCCAAGTTGAAACTAAGATCTTCGTTCGCTTCGCTCACTCGATCAAAAAAGCAAAGGAACTGGGCGACCAGTAGAAAAACCTTGATGTCAACGAAATTCCTAGAGATGGGAGCTCTTGGATCGTTGGTTATGTTAATTTAACTTTTTTGTTGTAATTTAAAAACCGAGTCCCAGAAAAAAAGTCTAAATTGTTTTGGAATTTCCAAACAAAAGCCCTTCATATGACATGTAACTTAATTTTTTATGTAACTTTTTTTATTTTTGGCCCCTTAAAAAACCCCATATCTTAATAACCCTTCATCCGATTTTACTCATATACCTACTTACCAGTAAATTTCTCAAGTACAAGCTATCGACTTATTAAATTTCAGATTGGATCAACGGTTCGAAAGTTATGGCCAGACAAACATACATACATACATACATACATACATAAAATGCCAAATCGCCCAAGTTGAAACTAAGAAGAAAATGGCACACAGACGTTTTAGCCCAGGCTGTTAGTTTGTATCGTACTGTTAAATAAATAAATAAATAAATAAAGATCTTCGTTCGCTTCGCTCACTCGATCAATTTACATAATGTCCCTAGTAAAATTAAAATACATTAACTATTATATAATTCGCAATATTAAATGTCACTTCTGAAAATCTAAAAATTCTTCAATCGAATTGAAACACCCCTCCAACAAGAGCTTTTTCAGTTCAGAGATAAATTTGAATTTGATAGGGTTCTCTAAACATTTAAATTCTACCGGTAGTGCATTAAACATTTTGACCGCTTGATACCGACAAGTAGGTTTAGGATCATCTCAATCAACCAAGTATTCGGAGAATAACATGGAAAAGGTACATATTCGGTGTTCTAAAAGGATATGAGGGTATGTCCACTGTTACTGGGAATAGAGTCGTAAACCCGTTTCATTTCATAAAACTTTTTCACGCCTTTTTCTGCCGCCAAGCAGCGATGCTGTGTTTCGGTTTGAAGAGTGTGGTTGCAGGCACATGAGGCTTAACATCTGCATGCCTCAAGTTGATGGACGCAGGGCAGTGCATCGTAGGGCACGTTCCTATCATTCGTGGCTTCCGAGGCCAATGCTTTGTTTAAGGTTATGGTTACCACTTAACATCAGGTGGGCCATCTGCTAGTTCCAACAATTAGTTGTATTAAAAAAATAAAGTTGCTGTGGAATGATCTGCCCTATTAAATTAGGAAGTTGACTCGAGGGAACGCTGACTCGTGAGCATATTAATTTTTCATATCTAGAGGTATTGTAGGTGCATTTTTTTGCAATAAAATAAATAGTAAGTATAATAAGCAATTAGTGAATAAAGGACGGATTTAAAGCGAGGGTCATAGATGAATCACGAGCAAGTGAAGGATTCTAATGGATCACGAGCGCAGCGAGTGATTCAAGTGTTAGAATCCTGATCGACGCGAGTGATTCATGGCCCTCGGTTTTATTCAAGAGTTGCATACCTACTATATTTTATACCATGACTACGAGAAAAAGAAAGATTTAAGGGAAAATAGACATTTAATGTCGAGAAAAAGAAGGTTAAATTAATTATAATAAAACACAAATCAATTTTTATTCTAATGTTGATCAATCAAATCTCGAGGAGTTATTTGCCTAAGGAATTTGTATGTCGAGTATTCTTTGTATATGGAATTTGTATCGAGTCTTTTTTGTACAAGAAGGTTGTATAGCATTAAGATGGAGCACGAATGTATTGGTGTTTTCTAAATTCAAATACCAAAACAGTGATTAAAAGTCCTTTTTATTCACTGTTTTCAGTGAATAAACCGCGGGGCGCCCTCGCCGGCGGAGCGGGCGCGGCGGCGGCAGGCGCGCGGGGCCGCACAGCTCGGCTGCACTCGGCTGCGTGCGGCGCGGCCGGAGCCCGGCGGAGCCGCGGGCAGTCGCCGCTCGTCAGTCAGCAACGTGCCGCGCGCCGGCCGAGCTCGCTGCGCCACCGCACCGCACCGCGCCGCGCCGACGCAGACATGGATCACTTCATAGACACGGTGCGCAAGTACCCTTGCCTCTGGAACACCACCGCCATCGAGTACCGCGATCAGGAGCTCAAGGATGCCGCCTGGGCGGAAGTCATGAAAGAGACCGATCTCTCCTCAGGTGAGCGAACCTACATACTAGGTAGGTACATACCTAATCCAATATCTGGGTAGGTACACATTATGTATACCTAGGTAGGTATATATAGTTAAATGCGAGATAGGTACCTACCTCAAGTAGAGAGCGTAATACGATCGGGCGACGCTCGACCGCGGCCGCGCGCCGGCTCGGCTAGCGGCGGGCGCGCGGCGCGGCGGCAGCTGCGGCTGGCTTGGCTGGGTCTTCTCACTTCCCCTCGCCCCCCCCTCCCCCCTGCGCGCCTCTCCGTGCGTCCACGTCGGTCGTCGGCGTCGTCGGTCGGTCGCGCCGCGTCTCTCTTGTGTGTGTGCGTGTGCGTTTACCCAAACAATAACACGTTCCTCTTGACCTCTTCGTTCCTAATGATATTAAGTATACCTACCTAGATACCTATAGATATTATAGATTATAATACTTAGATATTATAGATAGATAGATAGATATGATATTAATGATATTATAGGTACCTACTACTGAAACGGACACTGTCAGACTTGGACTTTCACGGATATCTTTCATTTTGATGCTGTCAACTCTCAAACAACATCTCGCTCCAACATTTATTTTCTACTTTTTTATAGTCGTACCTACAAGTTGACAAATCGTAAACTACTTAAAAACATAGGTAAGTAAGTAATTATTATTATCATTATTTTAAATATTACCTTATTTACTATATTTTGGAGTTGGCTATATAGTTATCCGTACCTGATTTTAATTGTGGTTTTATTATGGGGTCTTGTCGGGGTTCAACTTGAATCTTTAGAGCTATTACGAAACGTACCTGTACCATCTAGTATTCTCTTATCTGTGCCTGTACCTACCTAATTCTGTAATGTTTCATGATGCAAATTTCAAATTCTTTATCTACATCTACACTAATATTATAAAGAGGAAAGATTTGTATTTTTGTATGTAACAATAGGCTCAAACACAACTGGTCCGATTTCAAAAATTCTTTAACCATCAGAATGCTACATTGCTACATTATCCCTGAGTAACATAGGTAGGCTATACTTATTAAGTACAAGATAAAATTAGGGAACCCTTCTAAAACTTCAATAATGTAAGCCAAGGTGTAAAAAAAATATATTTTTCGCATATCGCATGCGCTGCGAAAACTATTGACGATAGAAATAGAACACAAAATTGTTCTACAATATCTAAAAAAAACACATCAATATCTATAAAAAACTCAGCAATACCATATGTCTAACTTTCGCAGTTATGTTACTAAGTAGGTACCTATAACTTCTTTTTTACATTATAAAAGTTGATAGAAATGCCGACCTAAATCAGACCATGTTATCCATACCTTTTTATTAATCCTTATCCAAATAAATCATTTCGTATTCAAGACTATTTCAATACCTATAGATTACTTGTTGAATATTTTCAAATCGAACATTCCATTCAAAAGATATTACGAAATTAAAAATTTTAGTTCACATTTAAAATATTATTAGCGAACGCGCGGTTCCACGGGGCGCGTTCTCACTCACTCAGGGAAAAGGACGTGCAAATGTATGAAATAAGTAGACGCGAGAATCGAACCTACGGTCTAAGTTTATCCTAAAATGTTCAAAAAATGTATATCCACCCATGCGAAGCTGGGACAGGCCGCTAGTATAATATATTATCGTAAGATAAAATGTTATAGCATCTTCACCGTGTGTGACGACTTTTATAGGCAACCACAGCATGCTCTGTAATAAATGAACTCATACAATTAGGGTTGCCACTGTTGAGAGGTCTTTCTAAATGGATTAGCGTGTGTGTCGAATCCACGGCATGTGGTTCAAATGCATGTGAGGTTATATCAGATCGATGGAGTCGGTCGGAGATTTGTAGAAAAACAATGGCAGTAATTATAAGATTGCTACTTTTATTATCTACACTAATATTATAAAGAGGTAAACTTTGTATTTTTGTATTTTTGTATTTTTGTATTTTTGTATGTAACGAATAGGCTCAAAAACTACTGGTCCGATTTCAAAAATTCTTTCACCATTAGAATGCTACATTATCCCTGAGTAACATAGGCTATATTATATTTTCAAAAAAATCAGGGATCCTTACTAAAACTTCAATAATGTAACCCAAGGTGGAAAACAAAAAACCTTACATCGCGTGCGCTGCGAAAACTATTGAAGATAGAACAAAATAATTTACTACGATTTTGTAGAACACGTTATCATCTACAAAAAATGTCGCGACAGCATATGTCTAACTATTATAGTTATGTCACAATAAGTGTTCTTTTATTATAAAAAATTAATTGAAATGCCTCCGCTAGAAAAGGGTCTTTATTTGTACCTTGGTATTAATCCTTATCCAAATAAATCATTTCATAATTAAGACGGTTTCAATACCTATAGATTACTTCTTAAATTTTTCAAATCGGACATTCCATTCAAAAGATATGACGAAATTAAAAATGTTTACGGGTCCACGGTTCACGCGCGGGGTGCGATTTCACTCACTCAAGGAGAAGCGCGTGCAAATGTATGAAATAAGTAGATGCGAGGCTCGAACCCACGGTCTAAGTTTATCCTAAAATGTTCAAAAAATTTATGACCACCCATGCGAAGCTGGGACAGGCCGCTAGTTCACAATAAAAGCACACAATGCTTGAGACAATACACATGGAAATATACAAAAATACATACAGTAGACAGGATGGACAACTTCACTGTTCATGCTTCGGGGGCAAAGAGAAAGAAGAAAGATGAGCCGGCAGACACATCATAATATTATAGATTGACAGCTAAACGGTTAAGTTGTCACTGTCAGTTCAGCAGTGTATTGTGTGGAGTACACGATACCACATTTCAACAGCCACCCGTACTTTATAATAAAGTATTGTACTTTATTTCAGGTAATTGTACTCTATACTTTATGAGAACAATAAAGTACGCGAAAATACTTTAAATCGCATGATTTCATTTCTTTGGGATTTTGAAAAGTTTAGTCGTAAGTATTTTTTCGTTAAACGACTTTAACGATTGGTGCAGTCGTTTTTAATAATTTCTGAACACAGACTAACATCAAGTCAAATGTCAGCAATGTCAGTGTCATTGTCACTTTATAATCATTTAATATACTTCTAAAGGTTTTGTAGAACTATTAACTGCACAAAAATGGCAGCAAGAATCTAATAAATGAATGATGATAATTTTTTAAAGTTGTATAAAGTAATTTTATTTGTATTGTCTATTCCCGACACGTCAGCATTCACAGAAAGAGTTTTTTTCTGTGATGAATAGCAAATGGTAAGACGAAATAAACAAAGCGTCTCTAAATTTCATTAAAAAAATACTTATTTACTTTAATTTAAATATAGACTGTAAAGATGCTGTGCAATTGTTTAGTAGATCTAATATGATACAAACTGCAAAAAGCAAGAAAAAAAATGTATTTAAACTTATTAATAAAAAAAGTCCTTTATTTTGATACTACGTACTTTTTTTTTCTTACCAATATTAACCAATGTACTTTAACTGCAAGAAAAAAAGGTGGCAACCCTACATACAATAGTAAATAGTAATCCGGTACCTACCTACCTGCCTCGTTTGGTAGACCGGTAGACCCCCTCTGACAGTACCTACATTGTATGGAAACCAAGATTTAACTCAATTAACCTATGTAGTTCTTGACTCATCAAACTAGCTCGCTGTCACCATTTATATTTGATCGAGTGAGCGAAGCAAACCTAAGCAAACCAAGATCACATTGCATGTTTGTAGGTATGTATGCATGTTTGTTCGAGTACAACTTACAACTTTAGAACCGTCGCGTCTCGGTCCGATGCATATACCTACCTAAGTCGTCGGCGTGGATAAGGAGATAGAGATGGCGGCGTTCTATTATAAAAATGGAACCCGTTTCGGAATACCTACAATCTCAGACAAAATAAAATACTTTTTTATTTTGTCTGAGCCTACAATAAACTAAGCCTCGTATTTTTTATTCTAGTAAAAGAAGTAAAACTGAAATGGAAGAAGTTGAGAGATAGCTACCGCGACGCCCTCAAGCGGCAAGGCGACACGCTGACCCGCTCGCCGAGCGGCGCCCCCAAGAAGAACTACCCGTGGAAGTACTCCGGCCACATGCACTTCCTGCAGCCGCACATGAGCAACCGGCGCAAGGCGGCCGCGCGAGCGCCGCTGACGTCGCGCAACGGGCACGCGCGTGCCAGCGACGCCTCCGCCTCCGAGTCCGAGAGCGACCGCGCGCCGCCGCCGGCCAAGGCGCGCCGCGAGCCGGAGCGCGCCGCGCGCCCGCGCCCCGCCGCGCCCGCCGCGCCCGCGCACCAGCCGGACCCGCTCGACATATTCTTCGACAGCATGTGCCAGTCGACGAAGCGGCTCCCCTTCCAGACGCAGATCCAGATAAAGCGGTCGCTGTTCGAGGCGGTGACCGCGGCGGAGGAGGCGCTGCTGGCGGCGCGCGGCGGCGGCTCCGCCAGCGCGCGCAGCTCCTCCGCGCCGAGCTCGGAGCGCGACGCGAAGCCGTGCTGACCCGCCGCTGCCTGCCAACCGCTCCCTGTGCATCACCGTTACGAAGGTTAGCACCCGCACTTATGCATCATCTAGCTATACACCCCGCTAGGGTACAAAAAAAACGTACAAAATAGGTGAACCCTACGAAAAGTTCCGCCGTGTACACCACTAGGGCTGACACCTCTCCCAGAACCATCTATCTCTTTGCCGAACCCATTCCCTGGGAAAAGTCAGCCAGATACTAAGGCGTGATCCTTGATTCTCGTCTCTCCTTTATTCGTCATGTAGGTACGCCAAGTACGTAACCGCGCTAGGTTCACACTAGGTCGTCTACATCCACTTGTATGTAAGAAGAGCAAAATGTCCCTTAGAAATAGGGAGACGCTCCACTAAGCTTGCATACGCCCTACTCCTCTGTGGTATTCGCTCATTCGAACCACTTGGCCTCCGTTAAAAATCAGTTTTTACGTATTGCTACCGGTGCCCCACCGTACATGTGTAATATCGATCATCACCGAGATCTCAATTAGAATTAGAGCATTCGATAATATCGAAAAAAATGAATATCGGACCATAAATACGATATTAAAACACCGATATCAATATTTTGTAGGTAGGTACCAAAACCTCCGTATACCTATATATATTTTCGTTTTTCTTTATAAATATTTGATTTAATATCTAAATTTAATTTAAACTAACACGTAAGAACCGCGTTCGGCGGTAAAAGCCTCCTCCAGTTGCTTCCATTCTTCCCTGTCTCTAGCTGTTCTACTCCATGTCCATTGTCCATGTCACAACACAACCTTTTTTTTTTTTTTTTTTTTTTTCGCTGGGAAAAATGCGTTACGCATTCCCCCCCATTAGAGGATGGAGGGGATATGTGGGACTCCCCGGCCCATGAGGGCCGGTATACCCACTAAATAACCCAGCGCCACTCCCGCGTCGTCTACTATGGAGGGGAACTGGGAAACCGGCAGAGCCTTTTCTTCCAGTCCCCCGCCGACGACCGCCCGCCTTTACAGCGGGGCCTTCACGCCCCCCCCTGCAGGGAGGGGCCCGGGAACGACCACGAGTGCTTGGCCGTTTCCGCCCGACGGAGGTGGCGAATAGTGCAATGCGAGAGATGGCGCCTCCACGCCTATCTCTCGCTATTCACCACCTTGAGGGGGAGGAAGACGTCCTCTTCTACCCCTCCTCCGCCTGCACAGCGGCGCGAGAGGGTCCTCCTCCCGCGCGCGCTCCGCTGCCTCCTTCTGGGACATCACGTCCTCACAGAAGGAGGCGACCGCCGCCCAGCCCCTCCCGTCCCCCAGCATGGAATTCACCACACTGGGAAGCGAGAGGTCTGGCCCCACTACCGCCACCAAGCCGCGGCGCGGCTCGGCCCACGACGGGCACACCTCGAGGGTGTGCTGGGCCGTGTCCTCCGCCGCGCCACAATGGTGGCACGACGGGGCTCCCTCCCTTCCAATTCGGTGCAGGTACGTTCCGAAGCAGCCATGCCCGGATAGCACCTGCACCAGACGGAACGAAAGGAAGCCGTGGGGCCGCTCGAGCCAGTCCTGCAGGACCGGCCCGAGAGCGTCCAAAGTTCGGCGGCCAAACGCGGCGGAGGCGAGGTCCACCGTCCAATGTTGGACGATGGCTTCCTTCGCCTCTCGCCGAACGGCCTCCCGCTCCTCTGGGGCGGGGTGCTCTCCAAGCGCCCTACGCCCCGCCGTCCACTCGTACACTCTGGCGAGCACCCACGCCTCGAGCTCCCAAGGAGGAGTGCCCGCCAGAGCACACGCCGCCGCGAAGCCCACCGAGCGGTAGGACCTCGCGACCCGCTGCGCGATGGCCCTTTGGGGCCTGCGGATCGCGGCGGCGTTCTCCCTTCTTTGAAGGGAGTCCGCCCAGATAGGGGCCCCGTAAAGGGCCATGCTTCGCAGGATGCCGGCATATAGCTGCCGGCACCGCGCTTTGGGCCCTCCCATATTTGGGAGGAGCCACGAAAGCGCGCCCGCGGCCTTCAGCAGGCGCGTCGATAGCCCGCTGAAATGCGGGCCGAAGCGCCACCTGCTGTCGAGTACAAGGCCCAGATATTTCATCTGGGCCTTCACCTCGACCCTGACGCCCTCCACAACGATGTGGGGGTCAGTGGGGATGCGCTGCCGAGGCCCGTGGAAGAACACAGCCTCGGTCTTCTGCAGCGCCACCCCCAAACCTAGCCGGCGGATCCTTCCCGCGACCAAAGATCCGCCAGCTGAGGCCAGGCCCGCCGCTTCCCTAAAGCTCCTCCCCCGGGCAGTGAGAAGAGTGTCATCTGCGTAGCAGATGACACTCGTGCCTCGGAGGAGAGCTCCCCGCAGGAGCCAATCGAAGCTGATGTTCCACAGGAGAGGTCCTAAGACGGATCCCTGTGGAACACCGGACTCCGCGCCGTACCGCCGAAGTTGGCCAGCTTTATTTACGAGGAGGACCGCTCGGTCCTCCAAGTAGCTGGCCAGGAGGCTCCGCAGGTACTGAGGCACTCCATGGTAGCGGAGCGCCTCAAGTATTGTGGAGTGGGGGACGGAGTTGAAGGCGTTGGCTATGTCGAATGACACAGCCAAAACCCCGTCCCTTGCCTCCACAGCCTCCCTTACTTGGCCCTTCAGCCGGGCCAGCGCGTCTACTGTCGAACGCCCCCTTCGGAAACCGAATTGGGCGTCCGACAGGTTTGGCCCCACCTCCAGCAGGTGGCCATTAAGGCGACTGGCGACGATCCCCTCGAAGAGCTTACCGACCTCATCGAGCAGAACGATGGGCCGGTATGCCGAGGGGGAGTCCACCGGGCGTCCCTCCTTCCGGAGGAGGCACAATTGCCCCTCCTTCCAGGGTTTCGGAAACCTCCCCGACGCAAAGCACGCGCTGAAGAGGTCCCGAAACTTCTTCGCCATCTGGGCGGCGGCGATCGCCACCACCCGCGCGGGGACCCCGTCCGGCCCTGGGGCCGTCTTCTTGGCGCGGAGGCGGAGGGCCTCCGTGGCAACCTCCTCCGCTGTCACTGGAGGGACGTCCTCTTCCGGCGGAGACGCTTCCCGCGGGGGGTCCATCGCTGGTGGGGTGAAATTGGTCCGGGCCGGAAACAAGGACCGAACCACCCCATCCAGCAATGCCGGCTCGAGGGACTCCGTCAGGGGGGGACCAAAGGGGCGCAGTTTGTTCCGCGCCGCCTTGTATGGTCTCCCGTACGGGTCCCTGTCGAGGCCCTCCAGCATCTCCGCCCGCGCGGCGTCCTTAGCGGCCCCCATCTCCGACTTGAGGACCTTCTTTGCCTCTACGTAAGAGGCATACAGAAGGTCCTCGTTCTCGGGGTCCCTCCGACTGCGCCGCCGACTCCGCGCGTATTCACGCCTTGCCGCCACGCAGGCGGCCCGGAGTTCCGCCAGTCTCTCCGACCACCAGTAGACGGTGCGTCGGGGAGGCGGGCGGCGAGACCGAGGCATGCTGGAGTTGCACACCTCGGTCAGGGACTCCCGCAGTTGGGCCGCCGCGGAGTCCACGTCCAGGACTTGGACAGGGGGCGCGAGCCAGTCCTGGACGAATGCCGCCTCCTTAGCCGCCTCACGGTCGAGGCGGGTAAGAGCCCACCGTGGAAAGGGAGAACGGCCCGAGAGGGCCGTCCTCCGGGGGCTCTGGGTGGAGATGTCGAACCGCACATATCGGTGGTCCGACATTGTCTCCACCATCTCAACCCGCCAGTTCACAACGCGGGCGGCTAGGATGGGGGTGGCGAACGAGACGTCCACCACTGACCCTCCCCATCGCCGCACACACGTGTGGACCGTCCCTCTGTTGAGGAGGGACACACCGGACGAGGCCGCCCAAAGCTCGACGGCGGGTCCTCGGGCGTTGCAAGAGGCGGCCGGGTTACCCCAGGCCGCCGACTTGGCGTTCAGGTCGCCCAATACGGCGACCTGGCGCGGCGCCGCCCTACCGGCAACCGCGGTGAGGATTCCGAGGAAGTCCTCGAAATCCTGCAGAGGGCGGTTTGGGGAGAAATACACGCCCACCAGGGCTATTTCTCCCCACGCGGCGGCCACGTATCCCGGTCTGAGTCTGTGGAAGACCGCGCCACCAATGCCACCAAGCCGTCTAGGTCACCCAGCCATCGGCTAGGGACCGAGTACGGCTCGGCAACTACCGCCACGTCCACCAACCACTCCGCCAGGACCTGCAACAACAGGTCCTGGGCGGCTTTGCAGTGGTTGATGTTCGCCTGGAGGATGCGATGTCCGGTCCTATCCATCAATCGGACATCGCACCCCCCTCATCGGCCGCCGAGGTCCCTGCTGCAGGGGCGGCGGTCTCTGTGGCAGGCGGGGTCGTCGCCTGCGCTTTGCCCTTCTTCGGGGGAGGATTGCAATTCCTCCCCTTCATCATGTGACCCGCCGGGCGGCCGCTGGCCGCGCACACTGCACAACGCGGCGTGGCGGCCTTGCAGGAGGCGGACTTGTGCCCCTCCTGGCCGCAGCGGTAGCAGCTGTACGTCCTATCCGCTGAGGACGGACAGAGAGCCCGCGTGTGCCCGACACCGAAGCACCTGTAGCAGCGCAGAGGCTGGTCTTCAAGCGTTCGGAGTCGGCAGGAACTGAATCCCACGACGAGCCGGCCTTTGGCGAGGACGGCATTGGCCGCGGTGACTGGGCACTCAAGGCGGATTGTGCCCATGCCACCGCGGCCAGGCCTTATGTCCCGACCCTGCACCGCTGTGACGTCGCAGCCACCTATAGCTGCGACCGCCGCCACCACCTCCTCTTTGGTGACCGAGTCATCCAGGTCGGTCACCTCCAAGGCCGCAGACTTCACGGGACGGACCACTTTGGCCACGTCCACGATGACCTCTCGCAACTTTGTTGCGAAGAGGTCAGCGTTGGCACCGCCCTGGGCCCCTGGGAACTCGAAGATTCGAGCCCCAGCTTGGGTCCGGCGGCACGTGACGGCTCCGATCCCGAGTTGGGTGGGATCGGCGTTGGTACGAGCCCGCTTGAGAACGGACTCGTACGTCACACCCCGCTCCGCAGCCTCCACGGTGAGCGTCACCACAACGGCTGCGGTCTTGGGAGGAACCAATTTCCTCGCGGGGGCCCTGCTGGCTGCCGGGGCAGCGGTGGCGGGCTTAGGAGCCGACTTCTTCCCTTTCCCCTTCCCCTTTCCCTTTCCCTTGCCAGTCGCTTGGGACGGGCAGGAAGGGGTGAGGGCAGGGGGGGCAGGGGCGGCGGCCGTTCGTATCTTCTTGGCCTTGCCCTTTCCCCTTACCACTTCCGTCCAAGGCTGGTTGGACGGAGTGGTGGAGGGTAATTGGGCGTCTTCCATCTGGGAGGATGGCCCCGGCTTGTTCAGCCTCTTATCCGCCGCCAGGGGCGGCCGGAGGCGCTTCTCCGGTAGGAGCCTGTCTTCGATGCCATCGAAACAGGCTCTCGTGAAGGCCCTTTCCTCCATGATCACCTTGCGAATGATATCCTCAAGGTTGGAGGAAGGGCCCTCAGCTACCGGTCTGGGGTTGGCCTGAGTAGGCCGGGCCCCGGCTTCAGTTGCCGGTCTAGGGACGGCCTGAGTAGGTCGGGCCGCGGCTTCAGCTAGCTTCTGATGCAGTCACAACACAACCTAACCGAGCCCATTATCAGTTATGTTGTGTTAGATTATATCATGATAGACGTTTTTATTTAGTAATGTTATTTTTGTAATTTTGGGGTAATTTGATTTATCATGGCACCGGCCTCCGCACACATGTTATGGGCCTCACTTTTCTGTTCGTAGAGTTCCGTCTTTACTTTTTTATTTGGTCTGAGACGAGGTACGATTAGGAAATGACACACAACACACCGTTAGAATACGCTAATATGCACTTCATTTATGGATGCCGATGCAATGCTAACGCTGCTAGCAGATTGTATCGAAAAAAGTACCTACATCAAAGATACCCGGGATATCGAGTATTGATGAATCATCAAGTCACAATCAAGCGTTAGGAGCGAAGGATTACAATCCGTTCGGAATTTTAAGGACATACCTATCCGGCTTTTCAGTCTTCCGTCATTCGCACACACAGTCATTCATACCTCAAGCTAAAGCTTCCGTCGCGAATGAATCGTATAAAATAATAAAATTCATCTATCAAATTTTATTATAGCCAAAGGTATCTTGAAATAAAATACCTTTGCTTTAGACCATTTCATACTGTTTATCGATGACTAGGTATTTAAAAGAAAAAATTGAAATTCAAATCTAATAAATGCAACGTGCAAAGATAGCGGGCGCAGACAGAATGCGTTGCGTTGGCTTTGTTTATCAGCGTCGTCGTCGGTCGGTTGCGTTGTGTTGTGAGGGGGTACGGACATTCCGAGAGCCGACGGACGCCGCGCCGCCGCCGCGCCGCACAGTGGTTCCAAATCAAAAATAAGTGGACATAGGGTCGAAAGTCGGAATTTCGATCTGATTTTTTTATCCAGAATAGATCTCAGCTCTCCTAACAACTTTTGTTCTATGAAAAATCTGTAAGAAGCGTAGTTTTTGAGAAAAAAAATAATCAATTATTTTTTGTATGGAGAAAAACATACTATATTTTTTTTCTCGAATTGGATCAATTTGGCCCGTGTTTGGTTGGTACTGTGTCATAGACCAGGTGATATACTAACATAAAAAAAATATAACACGCGCAGTCACTTGCAGCCACGGGAGAAAATTGACTCTAAATAAAAAAAAATATTTTTGCTTGTTTTGCGAGGAATTCTTATTTCTTCATATCTTTTCATGGATTTTCGTGTACTGTAGTATATTTTAAATGACTCCGTGAAGAGAAAGTAATAAAAAACTACATTTTAGTTATATTTTTATGCCATATTAAAATTTTTTGCTAATGTTCAAGAGACTGTACGTATTTAATTGAAAGTGGAGATCTGAAATTAAATTGTAAAATGTTAAATAGATGAGTATTTTTTTGTGAGCGCCCTTGATTCGTTTCTATCTGCTGTTGTTTTATCTAAAGTCAAGTACCCAAGCCGGATGACGGATTAATTCGTGCAGGTATTAGCAGCCTCCAAAAAGGTTAGACTAATTATTTTTATAGTTGATACTATGTACTCTATGTACTCTGTACGTACTCTGCGACTACGATCTATCCTTAAAGTCGTGTATGGCGCTTGTCATAGTTCTCAGAAACAAGAGATTTATCTGTAGCTCTGAAAAGGGCTGCTTAAGATGTCGATAGTTCTTAAAAATAACTGTTTATTCTGGTTTCTACGACAAAGGATTCAATTCGAGAACACGATCCAATTCGAGAAAAAAAATAAAGTATGTTTTTCTCCATACAAAAAATAATTGATTATTTTTTTTCTCGAAAACTACGCTTCTTACAAATTTTTCATAGAACAAAAGTTGTTAGGATAGCTGAGATCTATTCTGTATAAAAAAAACAGATCGAAATTCCGACTTTCGACCCTATGTCCACTTATTTTTGATTTGGAACCACTGTGCGCCGGCCGGGGACGCGACAACGCACGACGCGCGACGCAGGACGCGGCCGCGGGCGGCGGCGGCGGACCGGGGGCGCGGCGCTCGGGTGGAGACGGGCGGTCGCGCGGCGTTCGTCGCATTCGTGATCTGTGGCGGCCTGGCTGGCAGATTGTTATTAGTGCGGCCCGGTGCTTGCTTCAGTGACGTAGAGACTGTGTTTCGCGCCATCACGTTAGCAGCGTTAATTTTATTTTTGGATTTTGTTCGTGGCACATAATTACAAAGGTAAGTCATATATAAACTCTAGTTTTAGTTTAATTATTTTGGTAGGTACTTATACATGCAGGTAATAAAACGATTGCGCGCGAAATTTCATCGCTAGTTCACATCATTGTTGGTATTTTATATTCGATAGACGCCATGCCATGAATGAGCCACATAATGGAAACGTAAACCAAGCTTCTCTTTAGAATTTAAATCTAATCATATATTGCGCAACTATTTACTTAGTGCTATCGAAATAATAACGAAAAAACCTTAGAATCTGTTTTAAATAAAAATAAAATAAACTCATTCTTGCCAAGCCAAGCCAAGCGCACTAAATAAAAGCGACGCCCCGCCCGGTTCTGGTCTCCACGCGCGCGGCGCGCCACCCGTTGTCGTTCACTTCGCCGCTCTTCGAAGTTAGCTTATAGATTTTAATGTTTTCCGATGTTTTGATAATGCTTACAAACATTTTCAATAAAGAATTAAAACATATTTTATACTTACTTATTTTCTTTTATACATATTCAAGCCTAGGGGAAAAATAGAAAAGCAGGAAGGACAATAGCGTGGAAAGAGTTGATTACCGTTTCCAATGCTCTCCCTAAATTTAAATTTCAATGTTCTGATATTGACCAGTTCAATCAATTTTATTTAGCTACTAGCGGCCTGTCCCAGCTTCGCATGGGTGGTCATAAATTTTTTGAACATGTTAGGATAAACTTAAACCGTGGGTTCGAGCCTCGCGTCTACTTATTTCATACATTTGCACGCGCTTCTCCTTGAGTGAGTGAAATCGCACCCCGCGCGAGACCCGTTAACATTTTTAATTTCGTCATATCTTTTGAATGGAATGTCCGATTTGAAAAATTTAAGAAGTAATCTATAGGTATTGAAACCGTCTTAATTATGAAATGATTTATTTGGATAAGGATTAATACCAAGATACAAATAAAGACCCTTTTCTAGCGGAGGCATTTCAATTAATTTTTTATAATAAAAGAACACTTATTGTGACATAACTATAATAGTTAGACATATGCTGTCGCGACATTTTTTGTAGATGATAACGTGTTCTACAAAATCGTAATACATTATTTTGTTCTATCTTCAATAGTTTTCGCAGCGCACGCGATGTAAGGTTTTTTGTTTTCCACCTTGGGTTACATTATTGAAGTTTTAGTAAGGATCCCTGATTATTTTGAAAATATAATATAGCCTATGTTACTCAGGGATAATGTAGCATTCTAATAGTGAAAGAATTTTTGAAATCGGACCAGTAGTTTTTGAGCCTATTCGTTACATACAAAAATACAAAAATACAAAAATACAAAAATACAAAAATACAAACATACAAAAATACAAAGTTTACCTCTTTATAATATTAGTGTAGATGTAGATTTGTTTGATGTATATACATAGAGTAGGTAGGTAAGGTACCTAACCTACCCTATAGTTTTATAACAATATGCTCTAATAATATTGCAATCTTGCCATAAAAGGGTAATATGTTATTTTGATACTTACTGTTTTTTTTTAAAGCAAACGTGCAATGAATGTGTTCACTAATAGGTAGGTACTTTACTTAAGTACTTCTTGGCGTTAAATAAAGATTTACTTACTTAAATTAATTTATTGTATTTCCGTTGACAAAGTGACAGTTACAACAGTATAGGTAGGTACCTACCTACCTACTTTATAGGTATAGCCGCTACAAAATGGTAGAAAATATGAATAAGGCCCCTATTTATATTTATGTAATTAAATAAGAAATATAATAATAATAATATACCTATCTAAGTATATAAAATAATATAATAAAAGAAACTATTCTAACTAAAGTTGTCACCTAGGTAGGTACCTATTTGCCTTAATAGGGACTTCCCTGTTAGACTTTGAATGTTAAAGTTAAATGTTAGGCATTCGGGCATGGGCTACTGTAACCCAGACAGCAGACTGCAGACAAGGAGGTATCCGAGGAAGTGTTGGTTTATTGACGCAATCGTTTGTCTCCGTATAGGTACCTATTGCTATTTTCTATTGCTATTGAATACGCGCCATAGGTAGGGAGGTAGGTATATTCAAATAAGAACTGAAAAGGAAACGCGCCTTGGACTTATGCCTCCCTCGTGCGGCCTATCGTTGTCTAACTGAAGCAATGGTAGGTAGGTATTATTAGTTTGAGGCGTAGCGTGTGCTGTCTTATAAATTTGATTATGTTTACCTTTTCCTGTATGCCTACGCCTCACTAAACTTCAATAATATTATTATATTATTACATTGTAAAAGGATCATACAAAAGAACGGTAGGAACCAAGCCGTAAGTTTGTTGCCTGTTCTTCTAGGCTTTGGTCGCGTGGAACTGGCACCTAGAGTCACCTAGCTTTAAGACGTTTCAAAGTGATCCTTGTGATTTTATTGAATAAATACATTTTGACTTTGACTTTGACTTTGACAATAGACGCGGTCACCTACCTAGCTACCTAGGGTTGCCAACCATACTTTATCATAACGTACCCTACTTAATTTTTGGTAATTATACTTTATACTTTTGCATACCTACAAGTAAAGTACTTGAAAATACTTTATTTTCCTTATAAACCTTACTTTGAAAAATGAGGTTTAATTTGAACATTTTGAAATGGTAATCACAAAAAAGGCCAAATTACAAGACAGATTGATTGATTGATATTAAGATGGAAGATATGTATTCCGAATCTATAAGACTTAAAGAGATCCAAAGAAAATTCCCTAATGATGATAAATAATTTTCAGTGAAAAGTACAGTCAATCGCAATATACCTACTTAAAAATGCATCTGATAGCTTACCAGATATAAAAAAATATTTATTATTTACTCTCCGTTCCCGCCACTTCAGCTTTCACTAAAAGAGTTTTTTCAGTAATAAATCTAAAGTGGCAAGAAGAGAGAAATAGAGCGTCAATAAATTTAATTAAAAACGTTTAATACATGTATTTAAATTTTTAACATTTAAAGATAACAAAAAATTGTTAGCATGTGCTAAAAGCACACAAAAGTTTTTAAAGCAATAAAACCATATATTTGAAAAATATTTTTTTTTCTTTTAAATACTTTATTTGTTTCCTATCCCAACCATTTTATACGTTTTTTTTGTTAAAAAAAGTAGGCAACCCTATACCTACCCCAAAAATACCTATGCGACCCCGCAATGTAATTACTGGCCAAATTGATGAAGTAGGTGGTCTTGTCCCTCTCTGCCTCCGTCGCGCCGTTCCGCTAGATTTGCCATAGTGGTAAAAAACTTTTTTTGTTAGCGGCAAGTATAAAGGTACCTCGATCTTCTGCCTAGTGTGAGTGTGTGTCGCGTTTGATCACGCATTGCGGTCGTGTACCCCAAATGTTACCTTTTATTAAGGTATCATACCTATAAATTTACACATTTTTGACGTGACGTCTAATAAATTACGCTCATTGTACGCTTGTCACGTTAAACTATCGTTACCAAACCGTAAACCAACTTTACAGACAACCAATTTTTTTTATTTAATTACAGACCAGAAACATGACGTCGGAGAGACCTAAACGCCCAATGTCAGCTTACCTGATGTGGCTGAATAGTGCTAGACAATCAATAAAAGCTGACTTTCCGGGGCTGAAGGTCACAGAAGTTGCTAAAAAGGGTGGAGAAATTTGGAGAGGCATGGAGGACAAAAGTGAGTGGGAGGCAAAGGCGGCAAAAGCTAAAGAGCAGTACACAAAGGATCTAGAATCATTTAACGCCAATGGTGGTGACGGTGCAGCTCCCGTCAAGAAAGCACAGAAACGCAGCAAGAAACCCAGAGCAGCTGCTCCCAAAAAAAAAGTAAAAGAGGAACTATCAGACGACGAAGACGAAGATGAGGCCAGTGATTAAGTATTTTTTTAAGATTAAAAAGACTTTTAAGTTGAGTGATATCGAATAGGAATGTTTGAGTTTATACATTTCTACTTATTGTATGTTCAACTTCTAAAAAAGTGTTCGTGGCGACGAGATCCCGCGCCAACCGCCAACCGCCGCCATTGCTGTCGCCAGCTGTGGCTGCAGTGGCACCCTCCGTACTTACTTACCTATGCCAATACCTATACCTAGAGAGGTACTTTACAATGCAATGGTACAAAATTAAATGAATTCAAACTGCTTTGTTCAGTTGTAATTTTGTTTTTGTATGTTCCTGCCTACAACCATTACAACCGACGACTTATTTGGTAATCTGCGGACAAGTCTGTAAAACCAATGCATAAACTCTTATGTCGTCATAACTACCTACTTTAAAATAGTCTTGAATTACCAAATATAAAATGTCATTGTCCATTTGCAATACGAATACTTATTGTTACCTTGACTGACTGTGTAGGACCTTACCTACTAGGTAATGTAGAAGTAATCCTAGTATGTAATGCTAGTTTCCTTGCATTTGTTTTAGCGTAAGTGCTTATTAAAGTGTACAATAAAATAATTACGACGTCGATTAAGAATGTAAGAATGAACATGAAATGGGTTTTATTTCTTATTAGCTTTAACCATCCTGTGATACAACACAATTTGATTTCAGCGACTTCTCCTGGGCCAGAAATTGAGGTATTTATACTATTATACAAATAATTTAAGTAACAAACAAAATGTACAAAAAACACATGTAACAGTTGAGCCAATGCAGACCGTTGCGTGCGAATCGTCTAGAGATAGCTCAGCGGATCTATGGGAAACAAATAGCAGATGATAATGATGCTTATAAAAAATACATAGGTATTATTTAAATGAGTATAGGTAAGCTACTCATAAAATTTAATCTAAATCCCAGACAGAGATTTTTTTTTACCGCAAGTCGGAAGTGAAAACTAAAAACCAAATCTCTAATACTAAGAATCAAAGTCCAGACTGACTGACTGACATATAGACAACGCACAGCCTAAACTGCTTGTTCTAGAGACTTGAAATTTGAGGAGTACATAGGTCTTATGGCGTAGAGGTATACCTACTATGAATGGATTTTTGGAAATTGAAAAATAGTATTACTTGAACCTACAAACTTGAAACTTGGAGTACATGTACTCCAAGCTAAAATATAGGCTAAAAAGCTAATAAGCTAAAAAATAGGAAAGGCATTTTTAGTTTTTTAAAACTACCCTTAATAGGTGTGCAAAGGGATGTGAAAGTTTGTATGGGAGTTCTTTGAAGCGTGGTGCGATTGACTTAAAACTTGGGGTTAAATATACTACTAATAATAAATAATTAAGA
This sequence comes from Chloroclysta siterata, assembly GCA_932294275.1. Lineage (NCBI taxonomy): Eukaryota > Metazoa > Arthropoda > Insecta > Lepidoptera > Geometridae > Chloroclysta > Chloroclysta siterata. The sequence goes on from OW028588.1 coordinate 16,792,530, forward strand.
ATGAAACTTTTAATTTTTGATAGCTACCCCTACAAAGGGTGCAAATGACTGTAAAAGTTAGTATGGTAGATTTTTTACGCATTGTGCGTTTCATTTCAAACTTGAAGTAAATATAAGTAAGTACTCCTAAATAATTTAGAATCACGTTTTCAATATTTGAAAACTACCCCTGCAAAGGGTGTAAGACTGTCAAAGTTTCAAGGTTTGTATGAGAGATTTTTAACGCGTAGTGTGATTATCTTGAAACTAAAAGAAAATGTGTTCTGTGGATAAATAACAAAAAAACAGTTTGATTTTCGAAAACAACTCCTAAAACGTTACCCTCCTTCGTTGCGCTCGAGTAAAAAGGATAGGTAGGTTACAACGAGGAGTCAATGTTTGTAAGGGACATTCTTAAAACGGGAATCTCGAGTTGGTATGAAGAAAACTGAGGATCTGAGTTCTGAGATCTCTACCGTGCCTGGGGATCAAAGTCCGTAGTCCGGATAATTTCCGTGTAAGGTAGGTATTTGTCATATTTGTGCTAAGCTCAGTACTTAATATGTTAAACTTACAACCCGAGAAAGCGTTAAGTATATTAAATTACTAAATACATATATCACAACTGAAACGTATTTTAAGTAGGTATGTTTTCACGTAAACAAGGATAGAAGAATAGGCAAGTTGGTTTTAGCCTACTGTTTGCTCATGTGCCCTTCAACTTACTGAGACTTAATGCTAACCTTGAGGACTGTTGCTGCCTGGCAAGAGAAATAGAGAATTATGCAAAATACACAAGTGTAAAAGCATTCATGCCATAAAGAACTTTATAAAATTATGTAGGTAGGTACCTACTTATAGTATAGGAAGGCACTAGGGTTGCCACCCTGACTTTATAATAAAGTATTGTACTTTATTTTAGGTAATTACAAACGACTTGCAGCAAGTATATGATAAGAGTGATGATAATTTTTTAAACTCGTCTAAAGTAATTTCATTTTTATTGTCTACAAGCGGCCTGTCCCAGCTTCGCATGGGTGGATATTAACTTTTTTGAACATTTTAGGATAAACTTAGATTAAACTTAGTAAGAGTCTCGCCTCTACTTCTTTCATACATTTGCACGCCCTTCTCCCTGAGTGAGTGAGTGAGAACGCGCCCCGTGGCCCGCTACCGCGTTCGCTTTTAAAGCGAATTAAAATTTTTAATTTCGTAATATCTTTTGAATGGAATGTCCGATTTGAAAAATTCAAGAAGTTATCTATGAATATTGAAACAGCCTTGAATTTGAAATCATTTATTTGGATAAAGATTAATATAAAGGTATGGATAAAATTTGAAATCATTTATTTGGATAAAGATTAATATAAAGGTATGGATAACATGGTTTGATTTCGGTCGGCATTTCTATCAACTTTTAATATGTAAAAAGAAGTTATACCTAGTAACATAACTACGATAGTTAGACATATGAGTTTTTGATATCGCTGAGTTTTTGTAGATATTGATGTGTTCTTTAATATTGTAAAACATTTTTGTGTTCTATCGTCAATAGTTTTCGCAGCGCATGCGATGAAAGCCAAATTATGGCCAATTTTTTTACACCTTGGGTTACATTATTGAATTTTAGAAGGGATACCTAATTTTATCTTGTAATTTAGTAGAGATACTAATTTGATACAAACTGCAAAAAGCAATAAAAAATATGTTTTTAAACATAATAATATAGAAAAATAAATTGTACTTTATTTTGATACTATGTACTTTTTTTTCTTACCTATATTATATTAACCAATGTACTACAAAAAAAAAAAGTGGCAACCCTAGAAGGCACCGTGAATTTATTGTGAAAACTACTAAACATAAATGGTCAGTATTGTCTAAGTAGGTAGGTAGCTAGTCATCTAAAGTAGCGTATTACCTATGTAATTGGTAGATTTTACCGTTCGTCAGTTTCGGAACTGTATCACACCTAGCAGTAGGTAAGTATAGATTTAATTCTACACGTTAGTAAGAATCTAAAATCTCTGGTAAAATCTGTCATAAAATGTTTAGTTCACCTACACGATTTCGATTTTAGCAACTGAAATGTTGTTTCTGTATATCTTAAACAGAATAATAAACATTGCAAAAAAACTCAAGGTTCTTGAGTTTGAATCGAGTCGCCGCCGCGCCGCGAGGCTTAAACGTACCCCTCTGCAAGACTGCGGCCCGTCCTATACCCGAATCAATAACCGAGGCAACTTCGGTGAAGTGGAATTTATAAAAAGTGGCCGTGGTCCAGCAGGGCGTGTCTGCGCTCTTGCTTTTTCACGTGCTTCTTTGGGTGCGCTCCTCGCACACGTGCCTGCCATAACGGGAGCGAGCGAGACGATCGCAGCCGCCTTCGCTCGCTCGCTTCCCGCTGCGCGTGTCTGTCTGCCGGTATGCGCGTCAGCGTGTTCGGTCACGCGCCTTCGTCGCCGCGTGACGTGTTTTTTCGCAATGGATCCGTTTAAAATATTTGTTAAGTGTGAAGCGAATGAAACGTCGCCGCTGTCCGAGGTGGAGGCAGATGGCAGCGGTGGCGGCAGCGTCGCGGTGACCAAGCGCGGCGTCGGCCGGCTCGTAGACAGCACGCAGGCAGACGACCGCCGCATGATCTACCTGGTGCGAGAGAGGCCGCTTCTGTACGCGCGCAGCAACCTGCCGGTCGCCAGCTACCACTCGCAGGTCAAGAAACTGTGGCGAGAAGTCGCCGACATCATGGGATGGACCGGTAAATTCTTCGACATTAGTTTATTAGGTAGGTAGTTAGCAAAAGGATTTATTAGAAACTGTACCTAATAATAATTAGGTAGGTAGGTATCTATTTGCTTTGATAAGATATTTACCCAGTGTTATTTATTACTTTAGTTAATGATTACTTAGATACCTAACAGCTGGTGTTGCCAGCCACCTAGATTTGCCTGTACCTATTTTTAATTGGCCTGCATTTTATAACTTCATTCCAGTCTTTGTCCGTTGGCGACTCAACCTAGGCTAAGTACATACTTAGATACCTACTATCTAAAACTAGGTAGGTCAGCTACTCTGAGTTGGAATTACAGTAAAATATCCGGCTTTTTTCCGACAGTCCGGCTTTTTCCAGAACTGCGGCATAGGTATACCTATTGACGATATTTATGGTAACCCTATTGGCCGGAATCGGCCTGGGTCACCCACCACGATCTATTAGGTATAATAAAAACTATATTTTTGTAGCAAAGCTTGTTTGGATCAGAACGATGAAATAAAAAAATTGTATGAAAAAAAATGAATGAAAGGAGATTAACGAAACAGGTGCATCAGGCGAGTGTGAATAGGACCGTGTTGGGAGGGGAAGACCTCGGTGGACGTATCCGAATCAGGGGCCTTATGCTCACTTCGAGCGAGATTATCTCACGGTGGAGATGACGTCATATCTCGTTCAATAATTCGTTGACCTTGCGTCTCGCATGAACTTTCTATGAGAAAATTGGGGAGTTAGATGGTGAGAATGGGGATAAATAGTTATTGAACGAGATATGACGTCATTTCTAACGTGAGATAATCTCGGTCGAAGTGAGCATAAGGCCCCAGATAGCAGAAGCTTTAGAGAAATACCAGGTCAAGAGTAGGTACATGTAGGTACCCTGTGTACCGACAAGCATGCATGTTGAATGTTAGGAGTAGGGTTGCCACCTTTTTTTCTTGCAGTTAAAGTACATTGGTTAATATTGGTAAGAAAAAAAAAGTACGTAGTATCAAAATAAAGTACTTTTTTTATTAATAAGTTTAAATACATTTTTTTTCTTGCTTTTTGCAGTTTGTATCATATTAGATCTACTAAACAATTGCACAGCATCTTTACAGTCTATATTTAAATTAAAGTAAATAAGTATTTTTTTTCTTGATATTTAGAGACGCTTTGTTTATTTCGTCTTACCATTTGCTATTCATCACAGAAAAAAACTCTTTCTGTGAATGCTGACGTGTCGGGAATAGACAATACAAATAAAATTACTTTATACAACTTTAAAAAATTATCATCATTCATTTATTAGATTCTTGCTGCCATTTTTGTGCAGTTAATAGTTCTACAAAACCTTTAGAAGTATATTAAATGATTATAAAGTGACAATGACACTGACATTGCTGACATTTGACTTGATGTTAGTCTGTGTTCAGAAATTATTAAAAACGACTGCACCAATCGTTAAAGTCGTTTAACGAAAAAATACTTACGACTAAACTTTTCAAAATCCCAAAGAAATGAAATCATGCGATTTAAAGTATTTTCGCGTACTTTATTGTTCTCATAAAGTATAGAGTACAATTACCTGAAATAAAGTACAATACTTTATTATAAAGTACGGGTGGCAACCCTAGTTAGGAGAGTGAATGAAGCGAAAGAGGTAGGTGGTAGGATCGTAGCAAGTGGAAATCCGTGCTTATCCCTATGGGAAACAGGCGTGATTTTATGTATGTAAGAAATTATGTATAGGTAATGAAGTAATTTTATTCTCCGTAACATGATTGATTTTTATATCGACCTACAATCTGGGGCCTTATGCTCACTTCGAGCGAGATTATCTCACGGCATAGATGACGTCATATCTCGTTCGATAACTATTTATCCCCATTCTCACCATCTCACTCCCCAATTTTCCCATACAAAGTTCATGCGAGACGCAACGTCAACGAGTTATTGAACGAGTTATGACGTCATCTCCATCGTGAGATAATCTCGCTCGAAGTGAGCTTAGGGCCCCAGATATTGATCGAGTGAGCGAAGCGAACGAAGATCTTAGTTTCAACTTGGGCGATTTGGCATTTTATGTATGTACCTATGTTATGTATGTTTGTCTGGCCATAACTTTCGAACCGTTGCACTGTGGTCCGTCTAGAACAAGCTAGCTGGACAAAATTCAATCCCGGAAATTTGTTGCTAATCCCGTAAAACCCACGAACCTCGGATTCCAAGTATTTTATTGCACCTGGGCGCATTCAAGATATAAATATAGGTATATATATAGAGTGACGTCACAGACGAGTAACAGTTCGTTTTGGTGTCCGTTACAATTAATTAATTTTGTGCGATTTACCGAGAGTTCTGCCCCAAAATTGAGTATTGAGTATATGAAAAGGGTTGAAAGATGTAGGTAAACTTCATTAGCGATATTGCTTTCGACGCGAAAGCCTAATAGGAAGCGTATTACGCGTAATAGCGCTTATGGAACTAAACTACACTTCTATATCAGGCTCTACTGTAAACGTTAGCGAGTAACATCGAACTAGGTAGTAGGTACGTAACGATAGTAACGGCGCGGCCCGCGTGGGGCGTGCGATGTTCCAGTGGCGGACGTGCGGCGCAAGTGGTCCCACATCCGCAACTCGTACTCGCGGCACCTGCGCAACGAGATCCACGGCGTGCGCACCGGCCGCGGCCGCATGGTCTCCAAGTGGTACCTGGCCGACGAGCTCGACTACCTGCGCGAGCACATGGCCACCGACACGTGAGTGCCGCCCGCGCCGCGCTGCGAGCCTCCTGCGGCCGCGTGACCGAGCCTCTCTCGCGTTGCAGGCGGCCGTGCCCGCTGTCCATGGTGGCGGCCGCGCCCGCGCCCGGCGCGCAGTGGGAGGACGCGCCGCGCTACCTCATGGAGGAGCCGGGCGGGCCCGTGCCGGAGCCGGTGGAGCCCGCCGTCGAGGTGCACACCGAGACGCTGCTGGTGGAGCGCGCGCCCGCCCCCGCCGCCGCCCCCGCCGCCGCCGCCGCCGCCACGCTGTGGTACGCGGCGGACGACGCGCCCGGTTCGTACGAGCCGGACGACGGCGCCTCGTACTTCCAGTTCTTCCGCGGCATCCACAAGGACTACCGGGAGCTGTCGCCGCGCCGGCAGCGCCGCTTCCGGCGGCAGTGCCTCGTGTTCCTGCACCGCCTGCTGGACGGCGAGGAGGCGGAGCAGGCCGCCGGCGCCGTCGACCTGTCCGCGCACTACAGCAGCGACAGCGGCGGCGAGTCCGCGCTGCCGCACTAGCATGGCGCGCCGCACTCACGACGACACTCCACCTGACGACGTGTGCTCGCTCTGAACTATCCTGTGATCCGTTCGACCGAGCAGGTATGCGCCTCACCTGCCGATCCTCCTACGTTCGTTCTGTCGGACGCGAGCAGCACCGAACTCGGGATTTATCGAGAGGAGCGGCGATGGAACGCACGTCCTCGAGGGCAGCTCGGTCAGCCGCAGCTACTGATTCTACATTTTTCACATCTAATGTCATGTCATGGGTAGGTAGGTAGGTATAGCGTGGTACCTATAGCTAAGCTGACTATCCTAGTTGGTCTATAGGAAATAGGTAAGTATAGCTTAACTACTAGCTAGGCAGGTACCTAGGTAGGTACTTAAAGGTTATCTGATAATAAATGTTGGTAAACGCAGCATGTTTTTATATTTTAATTCCTCGAGGCTTGCCGTGCTCAGTACCCCAAATCTGAGTTTAGTTTTTCGTATTTTGTAACAAAACTCTGACTTGGGGTACAGTTCTTGGAGCATCTGTATTAATAGTACTTAGTTGAAATGGTAGGTAATATAATACCTACCTATAATTTATCTAACTTGAGCAGGCTCTATCTGTTGGAAACGCTTCAAACTAAACAACTTCATAGAATTCATATAAATTGGGAAACACGCTGCGAACTACGTAGAACGTTTCAAATTCAGGCTTACGACATAGTACTGGCTGTGATGGATAGATGGCAGTGTTACAAATTATGCAAGTCTTTGTTGTGGGTTACACCTAGCTAGCTATGTTTCACATTTTCAGCAGGTTGCAGATTTAATATATCCTAATCATACAAAGGTTCTAAAATAAAGTGGTTAAAGAAATTTAAGTTGCGCCCTAATAGGTATCTATCCTTCCTACCTAAGTACTATGTAAAACATAAGAGTTCGTCGACAGTCTAAATTGTATTATTAATTAAACCTACACGTAAAACTAAGGCGTACATTATAATTCTATACAAAACATTATCCTGGACAAAATAAAGGAATACGTGATTCAGGGTTTGTCAGAGTTTTCGATTTCTTATCAAGAGTCAAAAGATGATTAATTATTTGTGTTTAAATCTTTTGTATTTGTATTTGTTGATCGAGTGAGCGAAGCGAACGAAGATCTTAGTTTCAACTTGGGCGATTTGGCATTTTATGTATGTATGTATGTATGTATGTATGTATGTATGTTTGTCTGGCGATAACTTTAGAACCGTTGATCCGATCCGCATGAAATTTGATATGTCGATAGCTTGTACTTGAGAAATTTACTGGTAAGTATATGAGTAAAATCGGATGAAGGGTTTTTGAGATATGGGGTTTTAAAAGAGGGCAAAAATAAAAAAAGTTACATAAAAAAATCAAGTTACATGTCATATGAAAGGACTTTGTTTGGACATTCTAAAACAATTTTTACTTTTTTTTTGGGACGCTCGGTTTTCGAGATAAAATTTAAAAAGTTAAATTAAGATAACCAGCGATCCAAGAGCTCCCATCTCTAAGAGTTTCGTTGACATCAAGGTTTTTCTACTGGTCGGCCAGTTCCTTTGATTTTTCCTATTTTTTTTTCTTGATATAAATTAAGGAGATACTCAGTTCTCATAAAATGGTGACGACGACCAGGTCTGTTGATGCAGCCAAGGGCTGTTCAACGGAACTCTTCAATAAATAGGCCGATAGAGTTGAAACTTGGTAACCATACCAAGTTAGTAGGCGGTAGTCAGAAAAAAGTCCAAAGATAATGTTTGGACTTGCCTCTGACTACTACGTACTCAAAGTTTCGATGCGTTCGTCGGGTCGCATCACGAGATCTCAGTTCGAGGCGAACTACTAGTATTTATTTCAACATTACATCTATCATTACAGGTACACCTAATACAATAGAGTAGTAAAAAATAATAAGTTTAGTAATACAAAATGTCATATAGCAAAAATTCAATCAAATTATTTAAAAATAAATGTCATACAAAGCAAAAACAAAAAAAATAATAATAACAATTAAAAATTCAATCAAATTAAAAAATATTTACATACAAATGTCATAGAAAAAATAATAAAAATAAATAATTAAATCATATTAAAACAATTACATTTTTTATTATTTTTATACAATTAGCTGACGGAACAAGCAGATGGCCCACCTGATGTTAAGTGGTAACCATCACCTATAACAAAGCACTGCCTCGTAAGTCACGCACGATAGGGACGTGCCCTACGATGCACTGCCCTGCGTCCATCAACTTGAGGCATACAGATGTTAAGCCTCATGTGCCTGTAATTACACCGGCAACCACACTCTTCAAACCGAAATCAATCTTAATAATTATACCTACTTTGCAGAATAATTACAATTATACCTATTTGCAATAGCACAGATTATATAATGTAGCTCTCACGAACACGCTCTTTGGACAGTGGAATATGTCATCGTGCTCACAATTGTGATCCCCAGGCATGCTACACATCCAAACATCTCGCCAGGTTCTTGCCTAGTTCCCTACTCATGATCCTTTGAGGATGCCTCGTGAGGAAAATAAGACAGCCCATATTTTTTATTCCCTTCGCGTGATTGCGTGTCATGCATCACAGAGCTGGCAAGTGCGAGGCTGCCAAGAATGGGGGCTGAAGGGTTATGCACCCGCATTTACAATGCCGCGGCATTGTTGACCGGCATGCCGGTCCTTTCCACTCGTACCCCTCGAATGAATACCATCGCATATTCAATATTTCCTTTCAAAGTTGCGTTTTTCGAGTTGGCCCTTATAAACTTAAGGGTTAGATAAAATTTTAGATCGGTATTATTCGTGCCCCTATCAGTGGTGCCTCTGTGCCATTCCTGGTTGCATACAATTCAATTCAATTCATTTATTTCAGATCAAAATAATCCAATTTGTTAGTACCACACAGGCATAGAAACCTTCCATAAACAACCTGGCATAAACAGTTGTCAAGTCGCGTCCCGGGCCTGGAGGCGTGCGTCGCACTGTGCTCCGTCTAGAACAAGCTAGCTGGACAAAATTCAATCTCGCATTTCCCGGAAAATTGTTGCTAATCCCATAGGTACCCAAAAAACCCACGAACCTAGGATTCCAAGAATTTTATTGCACCTGGGTGCATTAAAGTTAAGGGGGGTAGGTATAAATATAAGAAAAGGGTTGAAAGATGTAAACTACATTAGCGATTTTGCTTTCGACGCGAATACTTGTTTAAAGTGATTTTAATATTTCTTAGTGATGGATTTTGAAGTAAAAGGTATGTACTACATTATTGAATAAAGAAATTCCTTTTAATACACTTCGTTTTTTTTTATTTTAATTTTTTTATACCAATGAATCCATTTTTTTACAATTTTCAATGTATTTTGGACCCGGAAATACTTACCAAAGCGTCTACAAGTTTCATATATGGTAGCTTAAACTGTCTTCTTTTAAATAAATAACATTTGGCCACTGGAAAACTGTGGAACAATTTTTTTTCTAGAGCACATCTTCACTATTTCAAGAATAGTACTGTTTGAGGAGTGGGTTACACTTGACAAAGAAAATAAAAATAGTGGATTGTTTGGATTTTTAATGACAAAGTTTAACATTTCTGGCTTCACCGAAGATTCTTCAAGAAGCCTGAGAAAGACTAGTAATTGATCGAGTGAGCGAAGCGAACGAAGATCTTAGTTTCAACTTGGGCGATTTGGCATTTTATGTATGTACTAGTGGCTTCCCGCGGCTTCGCACGCGTTGAAGTGGTGAGCCGTAATTGAGCCACAAACATCCAAACATCGTAACTTTCGCATTGATTTGTATATTATTAGGGTAGGATACCTACGCAGGTATATACCTAGATACCTATAGGCGTACATTACCTATATTAGGTAGGTAGGTAGGTATAGGTACTGAGTTTAGCACAAACATGACAAATACAACAAAGACATTCTTATACGGAAAATATGTACTTATTTGTTTCTAGTTTCTACCCCAAAAACAAACGAAACGAAATAGCTTCACGACTTTGATCCCCAGGCACGGTAGATACCCTAAGATCTCTTCATCGTACCAACTCAAGATTCCCGTTTTAGAATGTTCCTTACAAACATTGACGCCTTGTTGTATCCTTTTTACTTGAGCGCAACGAAGGAGGGTAACGTTTTAGGGGTTGTTTTCGAAAATCAAACTGTCTTTTTGTTATTTATCCACAGAACACATTTTCTTTAAGTTTTAAGTTAATTACACTACGCTTTAAAAATCTCCCATACAAACCTTGAAACTTTGTCAGTCTTTTGCACCCTTTGCAGGGGTGGTTTTAAAATATTGAAAACGTGATTTTAAATTATTTTACTTCAAGTTTTAAATCAATCGCACCACGCGTTAAAAAACTCCCATACAAACATTGACATCCCTTTGCACACTTATTAAGGGTAGTTTTAAAAAACTAAAAATGCCTTTCCTGTTTTTTAGCCTTGGAGTACATGTACTCTAAGTTTCAAGTTTGTAGGTTCAAGGAATACTATTTTTCATGTAAACGTTTTCAACCCTTTTACACCCTTAGGGGTTGAATTTCCAAAAACCTCTTCTTAGTACACCTCTACGCCATAAGACCTATATACTCTTCAAATTTCAAGTCCCTAGGACCAGCGGTCAAAAACCTCCCATACAAACTTTTACATCCCTTTGCACACTTATTAAGGGTAGTTCTAAAAAACGAAAAATGCCTTTCCTATTTTTTCCCTTGGAGTACATGTACTCCAAGTTTCAAGTTTGTAGGTTCAAGAAATACTATTTTTCATGCAAACGGTTTCAACCCTTTTACACCCTTAGGGGTTGAATTTCCAAAAACCTCTTCTTAGTACATCTCTACGCCATAAGACCTATGTACTCTTCAAATTCAAGTCTCTAGGACCAGCGGTTAAAAAACTCCCATACAAACTTTTACATCCCTTTGCACACTTATCAAGGGTAGTTTAAAAAAACTTCAAATGCCTTTCCTATTTTTTTGCCTTGAAATATAAATACTCCAAGTTTCAAGTTTGTAGGTTCAAGGAATACTATTTCTCATACAAACGTTTTCATCCCTTTTTACACCCTTAGGGGTTGAATTTCCAAAAATACCTTCATAGTACACCTCTACGCCATAAGACCTATGTACTTTTCAAGTTTTAAGTCTCTAGGACCAGCGGTCAAAAAACTCCCAGACATACTTTTACATCCCTTAGCACACTTATTAAGGGTAAATTTAAAAAACTAAAAATGTATTTCCTACTTTTTTGTCTTGAAGTATATGTACTTACTCTAAGTTTCAAGTTTGTAGGTTCAAGGAATACAATTTTTCATACAAACGTTTTCATCCCTTTTTACACCCTTAGGGGTTGAATTTCCAAAAATCTCTTCTTAGTACACCTATACGCCATAAGACCTATGTACTCTTCAAATTTCAAGTCTCTAGGACCAGCGGTCAAAAAACTCCCATACATACTTTTACATCCCTTAGCACACTTATTAAGGGTAGTTTTAAAAAACTAAAAATGTATTTCCTATTTTTTTGTCTTGAAGTATATGTATTCCAAGTTTCAAGTTTGTAGGTTCAAGGAATACAATTTTTCATACAAACGTTTTCATCCCTTTTTACACCCTTAGGGGTTGAATTTCCAAAAATCCCTTCTTAGTACACCTCTACGCCATAAGACCTATGTACTCCTCAAATTTCAAGTCTCTAGGACCAGCGGTTTAGGCTGTGCGTTGTCTATATGTCAGTCAGTCAGTCAGTCAGTCAGTCAGTCAGTCAGGACTTTGATTCTTATAGTATTAGAGATGTATGTATGTATATATGTATGTATGTTTGTCTGGCGATAACTTTCGAACCGTTGATCCGATTTGCATGAAATTTGGTATGTCGATAGATTGTGCTTGAGAAATTTACTGGTAAGTATATGAGTAAAATCGGATGGAGGGTTATTTAAGATATGGGGTTTTAAGGGGGCAAAAATAAAAAAAGTTACAAAAAAAAATCAAGTCACATGTCATATGAAAGGGCTTTGTTTGGACTTTTCAAAACAATTTTTACTTTTTTTCTGGGACGGTCGGTTTTTGAGATACAACAAAAAAGTAACATATAATAGAAAATATGAAATATATGCAGAGAACAAAATAACATAAAAAACGGTTACGGAGAGGTTATGATTTATTGTTTATCATGCGTTTGTTTGGTTCTGCGTAAGTTAATCATTAAGGCGACTGAAATATCGTGATCACATGCTAATATTTGTTAGGTAAATTGAGGTTTCCTAATTTAATTTTCAAAATATTTTTTTCTCAGTTCACTTCTGTTTTTGTCTCTTATTTTTTGAGTGCATGCACATAACTCGACAGGTTTCAGTACATTGCTTGCAGCTTCTCTATTCTTTTCTTATGATAGCCCTTAGGAAAAGAATAGCAGTTCACCAATAGGAACATAGTCGTAGAGCTGATAGTCGAGAAAAATAAAATATTAACAGAAACACCAAAAAGATTAAAGAGCAGTGCACATGGACCATGTGCACTGCTCGTAACTCTTTTTGTATAAGAGAATCTACTTGGTTTCACAATAAATTATTTATTGAAAAACTCGACTGAAAAAATTGTTCACTTTATTTGGAAAATAGTTTGGGGCGAGGGGGCCTCCGCTCCTTTGTTGCCCCGGGGCCTTTGGAGTCCAAAGGCCCCGGGGCAACAAAGGAGCGGAGCCCCGAGCGGCGGAGGGCCGGATTTAGAGGTCCAAAGTTTGGACCTCTAAATCCGGCCCTGGAGCGAGAGTCACATTAGCTCTTGTTTTCGCAGGTAATGTTGATGATGCCATCATCCAATGCAACAACCGAGTTCCCTTCGCTTCCTGTTTAAAGTTCTGTGCGGAAATGGATAAGAATTTATTAATTTTGCCGAAGAGAAAGGCATTTAGCACAGCGGGCGCCGGCGCGGCCGGGCAGGTCACCGTGACATCTGCTGCAGGCGTTCATTTAAAATGAGACTCGCATGTGAATTACCTTTTGAAACTTTAGATTAAAATGAGTTCGACTTTGAGCCAGTTGTCTCGACCGAGGCGCTACCCCAGTGTTGGGTGACGCAACTTTGTTAAATCCATTCAATACAAAAATAAAATGCACTTTAGGTAAACAGAACATATATATACTAGATGACCCGGTGTACTTCGTATCACCTATCCTAACGACATTAACACTCTCCCTTCGCTAAAATGGCTGAAAATATTAGTCATAAATATTACTAAACGAAAACAAATAGTTGTTTACCAAGGGAGCAAACAACTATTTCAATGGCGAGAGTGTTTTTTTTAATCCAGAAGCGTAGCGTAATAGTCACGAAGTCACGAAGCCACGAAAAGATAAAAGATAAAGATAAAAGATATTTATTGTTTATGAAACTAGGTACATATTTTGGTGTTGAGGTTTGTTTGAGTCACACTAGTCCAGCTAAAAAAGCATATAAACAGGCACGAAGCCACGAAGTCACGAAGTCACGAAGCCACGAAGCCACGAATTCATGAAGCTACGAAGTCACGAAGATATGAAGACACGAAGTCACGAAGATACGAAGTCAAGAAGTCACATAGTAGTCATAATCATGTATTCATTATACTTTTATTTATTTTCATAAAACTAAGCAAAATCGAAATTTTATAAAAAAAATATGAACAAAGGCTGTTTTTTTGTTATTTAGTTCAGGCCCTTTTTTTAACATAAATTTTTCCATGTTTTCTCACCTTTTAAACCTTCCCTGGACTACGACAAACATTTCAAAACCAAAATCAGCTAAATCGGCCCAGCCGTTCTCGAGTTTTAGCGAGACAAACGAACAGCATTTCTTTTTTATATATATTAGAGATATATACTGTTTAGGAGGCTGACAATACCATCGGACATTCGTTTTGTTTACTGAGCTGCCTACGAGCTATAAACTAGTAGTTCGCCCCGAACTGAGATCTCGTGATGCGACCCGACGAACGCACCAAAACTTTGAGTAGGTGGTAGGCAAAGGCAAGTCCAAACATTATGTTTGGACTTTTTTCTGACTACCGCCTACTAACTTGGTACGGTAACCAAGTTTCAACTCTATTGGCCTATTTATTGAAGAGTTCCGTTGAACAGACCTTGGCTCCATCATCAGACCTAGTCGTTGACACCATTTTATGAGAACTGAGTACCACCTTAATTTATTTCAAGAAAAAAAAAATAAGAAAAAGCAAAGTAACTGGGCGACCAGTAGAAAAACCTTGATGCCAACGAAACTCTTAGAGATGGGAGCTCTTGGGTCGCTGGTTATCTTAATTTAACTTTTTTGTTGTATCTCAAAAACCGAGCGTCCCAGAAAAAAAGTAAAAATTGTTTTGGAATGTCCAAACAAAGCCCTTTCGTATGACATGTAACTTGATTTTTTAAGTCACTTTTTTTTATTTTTGCCCTCTTAAAAAACCCCATATCTTAAAAACCCTTCATCCGATTTTACTCATATACTTACCAGTAAATTTCTCAAGTACAAGCTGTCGTCTTATCAAATTTCATGCAGATCGGATCAACGGTTCGAAAGTTATGGCCAGACAAACATACATATACATACATACATATACATACATACATACATAAAATGCCAAACCGCCCAAGTTGAAACTAGAATCTTCGTTCGCTTCGCTCACTCGATCAATCAGCCGAGAATCAGGCGCCTAGATTTACCTAGCTTTCCATCCGCTATCCTCTAGATAAATTGATAAAACTTGGCGCTCTTTCATCCCTCCTAGATGCACAGCTATTCAATGAGCCGGGAAAAGGGGGTGAAACTTTGACTTATGAATATTTACAACCGTTTTTGTTGGTCAAATCATTTGCATTTCTGAGAAAATGATATCGACGAGAGAAGGTGGTTGGGTAAAACTGTACACAGGCATGTAGTATTGTAGGAGATAGATAGGTACAGCAGAGGGCTGTGATTTAGGACCACCGTGATTCTCACATGAAGACTTACCGGCTGTAAGGTTGCCTGGCAATTGTAAGTATCAGCACCTCAAGTCTATTTGGCTCTTTTAGATCGAGTAGTCTAGTCTAGTGCTTCGCCACATGTACGAGAGGGAGAGGCAAGTTAGCTGCTGCAGTTGGCTCAGCCATTTCGCTTGTTCGCTGCGATACGATGGTATCGCCTGAGTTATGACTTTATGAGCGATATTCACCGATATCCAGAAGTGGGTAACACCACAGTAATAAACACCCATACCCGACTATCCGAGCCCGCGCCCGCGCTAACGGCCGGGATAACTTTTAATTAACCGCGAGCTGAGCTCTCCGCGTACCTAATGACTTCGCCAACTGCTGACTTGTTACAACTTTCGACAAAACAATTCATGAAACGCAAAGACCTGCTACATTGATATACCACTGTACCTACAGCGTAACGTAAGAAACTATCGAAGCTACTTATAATTATGTACTCGTAAACTAAACACTAGGTACAGAGGACTATAGGTAGGTAAGGTACACATAAATTTACTCAGAGAGTCATTAATGAGATGAGACTGAAGTTGCTTTTATCAGGTATTTATTTCTTCATTACTCTTTCGCTAAAAGTTACCTTCAACTGTCAGGAAGTCCGCTCCAGCCTTTCAATGGAACATTCGGGAGTGGGACTCTGGGAGGAAATGAGATACGAAGGAACCCGTGAAAGAGCCTAGAGGGGCAGGGCGGAGGGAGGGGGAAGGGAGGAGTCGTTATTTATGACGTTGTTTCATTTTCATTTCAGGCGAGCGGCGCGGCGGGCGTTTTTAGGATTCCGTACCCTAAACGGGACCCTATTACTATGACTCCGCTGTCCGTCCGTCCGTGTGTCTGTTTGTCCGTGTGTCACCAGGCCGTATCTCATGAACCGTGATAGTTAGACAGTTGAAATTTTCACAGATGATGTATTTCTGTTGCCGTTATAAAAATAAATAAGTACTTACTAAAAAACAAAATAAAATAAATATTTAAGGGGAGTTCCATACAACCACAGATAAGAGAATACAACAAACGTGGTTTTTTGCCGTTTTTATAGATAATGGTACGGAACCCGTCGTGCGCGAGTCCGACTCGCACTTGGCTGGTTTTATTTTTTGTTCTTCCAATGTTCTTAGCTCTGATGCCTCGTTCAGATTGGATTTCTACTCGAATATAGTATAACTAGTGGCTTCCCGCGGCTTCGCACGCGTTGAAGTGGTGAGCCGTAATTGAGCCACAAACATCCAAACATCGTAACTTTCGCATTGATTTGTATATTATTAGGGTAGGATACCTACGCAGGTATATACCTAGATACCTATAGGCGTACATTACCTATATTAGGTAGGTAGGTAGGTATAGGTACTGAGTTTAGCACAAACATGACAAATACAACAAAGACATTCTTATACGGAAAATATGTACTTATTTGTTTCTAGTTTCTACCCCAAAAACAAACGAAACGAAATAGCTTCACGACTTTGATCCCCAGGCACGGTAGATACCCTAAGATCTCTTCATCGTACCAACTCAAGATTCCCGTTTTAGAATGTTCCTTACAAACATTGACGCCTTGTTGTATCCTTTTTACTTGAGCGCAACGAAGGAGGGTAACGTTTTAGGGGTTGTTTTCGAAAATCAAACTGTCTTTTTGTTATTTATCCACAGAACAC
This sequence comes from Chloroclysta siterata, assembly GCA_932294275.1. Classification (NCBI taxonomy): domain Eukaryota; kingdom Metazoa; phylum Arthropoda; class Insecta; order Lepidoptera; family Geometridae; genus Chloroclysta; species Chloroclysta siterata. The sequence goes on from OW028588.1 coordinate 16,809,236, forward strand.
ATTTTCTTTAAGTTTTAAGTTAATTACACTACGCTTTAAAAATCTCCCATACAAACCTTGAAACTTTGTCAGTCTTTTGCACCCTTTGCAGGGGTGGTTTTAAAATATTGAAAACGTGATTTTAAATTATTTTACTTCAAGTTTTAAATCAATCGCACCACGCGTTAAAAAACTCCCATACAAACATTGACATCCCTTTGCACACTTATTAAGGGTAGTTTTAAAAAACTAAAAATGCCTTTCCTGTTTTTTAGCCTTGGAGTACATGTACTCTAAGTTTCAAGTTTGTAGGTTCAAGGAATACTATTTTTCATGTAAACGTTTTCAACCCTTTTACACCCTTAGGGGTTGAATTTCCAAAAACCTCTTCTTAGTACACCTCTACGCCATAAGACCTATATACTCTTCAAATTTCAAGTCCCTAGGACCAGCGGTCAAAAACCTCCCATACAAACTTTTACATCCCTTTGCACACTTATTAAGGGTAGTTCTAAAAAACGAAAAATGCCTTTCCTATTTTTTCCCTTGGAGTACATGTACTCCAAGTTTCAAGTTTGTAGGTTCAAGAAATACTATTTTTCATGCAAACGGTTTCAACCCTTTTACACCCTTAGGGGTTGAATTTCCAAAAACCTCTTCTTAGTACATCTCTACGCCATAAGACCTATGTACTCTTCAAATTCAAGTCTCTAGGACCAGCGGTTAAAAAACTCCCATACAAACTTTTACATCCCTTTGCACACTTATCAAGGGTAGTTTAAAAAAACTTCAAATGCCTTTCCTATTTTTTTGCCTTGAAATATAAATACTCCAAGTTTCAAGTTTGTAGGTTCAAGGAATACTATTTCTCATACAAACGTTTTCATCCCTTTTTACACCCTTAGGGGTTGAATTTCCAAAAATACCTTCATAGTACACCTCTACGCCATAAGACCTATGTACTTTTCAAGTTTTAAGTCTCTAGGACCAGCGGTCAAAAAACTCCCAGACATACTTTTACATCCCTTAGCACACTTATTAAGGGTAAATTTAAAAAACTAAAAATGTATTTCCTACTTTTTTGTCTTGAAGTATATGTACTTACTCTAAGTTTCAAGTTTGTAGGTTCAAGGAATACAATTTTTCATACAAACGTTTTCATCCCTTTTTACACCCTTAGGGGTTGAATTTCCAAAAATCTCTTCTTAGTACACCTATACGCCATAAGACCTATGTACTCTTCAAATTTCAAGTCTCTAGGACCAGCGGTCAAAAAACTCCCATACATACTTTTACATCCCTTAGCACACTTATTAAGGGTAGTTTTAAAAAACTAAAAATGTATTTCCTATTTTTTTGTCTTGAAGTATATGTATTCCAAGTTTCAAGTTTGTAGGTTCAAGGAATACAATTTTTCATACAAACGTTTTCATCCCTTTTTACACCCTTAGGGGTTGAATTTCCAAAAATCCCTTCTTAGTACACCTCTACGCCATAAGACCTATGTACTCCTCAAATTTCAAGTCTCTAGGACCAGCGGTTTAGGCTGTGCGTTGTCTATATGTCAGTCAGTCAGTCAGTCAGTCAGTCAGTCAGTCAGGACTTTGATTCTTATAGTATTAGAGATTAGAGATGAAGTGTACTAAGAACAGCTATTTCAGTGACGAGAATAATTTTCATTTTAAGTATCCCACATCCCGGCCTGCGCGTGTTCCCCAGTGGCCATCAGTGCTGCCGGCGCGGTCGGTCGGGAACACGCAGACTCTACACTACAATATCGCATGGTAAAACTGATAGTAAGGGACTTTTATATCAAGTAGGTATTTGTAACCAGATTACGAAAGAATTAAAGATTATCATAGAGCACAACAAATTATCTTTTCGTATACAAATTATCGTTTCGGCACTGCCGTATTACCCTACTGAGCTGCCGGCTGCGAAAATGGCGCCCAACGTGGTTTTGTGCTTTGTGATTTTCTGGATTTTTGCGGATATATTACAAACGGGACTCGAGGTTTACTCATCGTACCTAGCTGTTTCATCGTGGTGCATTTCTCTTCATAATTCGTTTCGTACCTACGTGGTTGGTACTCAAACATGCCGAAGACTCGGTCGCACCATGATGCTGGCGATGGCAGTGATGGAGAGTACCAGGATCCGAGTGGACATCAATCTGAACCTGCAGAGGGGAATGTTACAATGTCCAACAAAGACCTGACGTCGTTGCTTGCTACGCTGCAACAGTCTCAACATCAGTTTTACCAAGAAGTTTTGCGGGAAGTGAGGTCTTCGACTCCAGTCATGTTTACCACTTCCGCCTCTTTCTTGACGACGATACCTGCCAATTTCTCCGGATGTTCATCAAGATTTAGTGGAGGTCCCACAGAATCTTTGGAAAATTTCATAGATGCAGTAGAAGCTTACAAGTCTTGCCTGAACATAGCAGATGACAATGCCCTTCGAGGGATCAGCATGCTTCTCAATGATAAAGCTGCAGTGTGGTGTCAGGGAATAAAAGTCTCCACAAACAAGTACATGGAATGAAGCACTGTTAAAATTTAGAAGTGCTTTTGGTGAACGTCGCCCTCCATTTAGGATCTATCAGGACCTCTTTGTTCTGTTTCAAGGAGATGAGGTAACAGATTTGTTTATTTCTAAAGTGAGAGCACTTTTAGGGAAAACACCAAGAGGAGATCTCACAGAAAAAGTAGAACTTGACTTAGTGTTTGGACTTTTTGACCACTGTAGGCGACACACGCCGTAGTTATTTTATTTTAAAAACTTCTTTGTTTAAATTTACTTTTTATACGTAAGTAGGTTGCATTACCTCTAAAGTTGATGTTAATGTAATGATTTCTCGAATTTTATAATTCATTTTGTAAATATTAAGCTTGTTTTTTTAGATTAAAATTGAAGTAGCATAATTAATTTTATATCTTCCTGTCTTGTAGTCAGTCAATTGACCGCCAAGTCACAGCTTTGGTCCGATAGGTGGGTAGGATGGATAGCGTGGGTAGGTTGCTGAACAGAAAAGAAAGGAAAGGGGAAGATTGAAATAAATGTGGCATTCTGGAAAGAGACTTGGTGGAGTAAACTTGACTGGCTGACATACTGACATCCGTAACAAGTGCGAAGAATAAGAGTGAAATTGTTTTACCTGTGTTCTACGAATAAATAAGAGGTGTTAAAGTGTTCATCTGCTGCAGTTCATTTCATCTCAGAAGTGGGATTGAACCAAGGTATGTAAAATGTTACCTATTCTGCCCACATAATATTATTTTATTGCCGCTTGGAAGATTGGTACAATATTTTATTCCATTTAAGTATAATGGAGATACAGATTTTACTAGCATGTATCGGTCGGGATTGACCCGAGACTATCCGATCGTGCCAGTTTTGTTCAGTTGAAAGCATAGGTACTTAGCGGCTTTATTTCTACTGAATCTTTGTTGGCGTGGTCCAGTCGGCATTGCCCCGAGACTATCTGGCCATGCTAGCACTATTCGGTTTATGGAGCTGTTGGTACTTGTGCCTACCCATTAAACATAAAATTTACAAAAGTCTGGATAGATTTTCTAGCAAAAGCTGATAGAAATCGACAAAGAATACCAATCTACTAAACGTGCAAGTGACTGTGTGTGATCATGAGTTGCTTTTCTGTACCATATCTATGAAAATATTTTTTGTTAATACCGTCACAAAAGTTTTTGTGATAACAATTTTTGCTAAAATATTTTTTTTTAACAATGTGGAGTCTAACGAATACTAGGAATAAAATTCATGCTGTTTCACTCGAAGTATTAAGTTTGAAACTTATTGATGTCTTTCATCAAATTTTTACCGCAGTTACTTGATAGAATTATTACTGGTGAAACTTTTTGCCACCATAGCATGTTGCTAATTGAAAGAATATTTTACGATAAAAAGTTTACTTACATAAAAAAAAAACATAATTAAAATATAGTGAAGTAGTGAACCAAGTGAGTTCTGGGGGTTATATAAGCCATAACAATAAGTAGGGAATGCTGTGATGAACCAAGTGAGTTCAGGGGGCTATGTATGCCATAACAATTATTTTTATAAGCAAGGTATGCTGTGATGGACCAAGTGAGTTCTGGGGGCTATGTATGCCATAACAATAAGTAGGGTATGCTGTGATGGACCAAGTGAGTTCAGGGGGCTATGTATGCCATAACAAATTTTTTTTATAAGCAAGGTGAGGAACTAAGTGGGTCTATGTACCTATGCCACAGTGAACAAATTTTGGACAGATAATGCTAACAATTTTGCTACGTACACAATGCACTGATATTTGCCAAATAATTACGTACTGTAGCTGTGATTAAAATTTATTTCATCCACATCATGATATTTTTATTTCAAGTAAAAGGTTATTAAATTCGACTTAAGTTTAACGGTATGAAACATTTTGTTAGCATGTATCAGTCGAGATTGCCCCGATACTATCTGGCCGTACTAGCACTATTCGGTTTTTAAAAATTGTCAGGGCCTTACCCATGAACATTCAAGTTGAATACATATCGAGCAAATTTTTCTAGAATAAAGTAGGTGAAATCTTACAAATTTTTATATTATCCGATAATTTTAAGATTGAAGGGTAGGTTATTTTATATTTTTATCCTATTTTATATTCGCATTTTGAATTGTTCCTCACAAGAACTGGTCTGTACTGAACAGAGACTATCCGGTAGTGTTAGCACCTTTAAATTCGTGGATTACCTACCTACTATTATATATATTTTTTTATTATTCTATTTCACATTACTGCTATTATCAATGTTCCAATAGCAATAAAAATTGGCTTACCTATATCAAGCAGAAATTAACTATACTTGCCATTGTCACCTGATAAACTGTCGTAAAATTATAAATATCGATGATCAAGCCTACCCTCTGATGCGAGTCTCTGAAGCAAAGTGTACTAAATTAAATATCTATTAAGTTAAAATTTATAGATATATAGGTAGGTAGTAGGTACATGCTATGTATGCAGGTACAGGCTATGTATGCCAGAGTTTAGCCATGTGCGCTATTAGCAGGCTATGTATGCCAGAGTTTAGCCAGGTGCGCTATTAGTGAATTTCTTAGTGAAAAATGGGGTATGTATACCTGTAAGTTCAAAACTAACCAAATAATTAGTACAATGGTGCAAAAATATATATATATATATATATTAGCATTTAAACACTGGACCTGTAAGTGGCTAAGTACGTCGCAAAATTACATGGACAGCTGTTATGCTAAGCCAAGTAACCCATATGAAAAATTAAAAAAATAAATAAAACATGAATATAAATTTAAAAAAAAAAAAAAAGTTTGAAACAATTGGTGAATATTATAACTACAGTATTTTTTTTCTCTTTCTATGAACTCTGACGGTGCGATGACTCCTGAGGAGGAACTTCTTGTTACACACACGCATTCTAAACGAAAGCGAAAGTCTTCGAAGACATCTGCAGGAGATTTGGCGTCAACTTCAAACAACAGTTTAGCGCTTGGACGAAGTATCATACTGCAAGGAGCCTTTCGGTTTTTGGCGTGTCCGTTTTTTTTGTTAGTGTGCAGTTGTCGATATTGTATTCGTGTGAGTTACTAGAGAAGGGACTACATTGACTAACCTATCAATGGAATAAGAGATGGATGAAAAAGGCGTTTTAATTGGAAATCAACTTTTTAATTTTAACTGGTTGCTGACTTTTATTGCGACAACCCAAAACCAATATAGATACTGGAACACTATTATCGTCAATATTATTTCCCACATTGACCTGGCTGTGAGAGCGATGTCCATCCCACTCGATACTTTCTTATGGCCATTTCGTCCATGCATAGGAAAATTTTGTGGACTCCTAGTTTTCACGCCTTTAACAGCTTTTATCCACACCCGTCTTCATTCTGGGCATTTTGGGAACCTAAAAAAATAATAATGTAAAATTTAACGGAAATTTAGCCGGCGCGAGACGCCTAGAAGGTGTGAAATATAAAGCTAAATTAGTCTGTGTATGTAAATCACTAGAACAGATGATCAAAACAATACATATTATTTTATGGGTATATTTTATTAATGGGTTTACATCGTTTTCATATTGGAAAATCTGACTAGTACTAATAAAATGTAATTACAGTCTGTAAATTGAAAAAAGAATATTACGTATCAAATGACAATTCCGGGTCTTTCACCTCCTTTTGTTTTTTTTTTGTTTTGTTTCCTTTTGTTTTTCTTGATGCACAAGACACAGCTGCACGGGATATACTTTCGCTTTTTCAAATATATTTTGCTTAAACAATAATGATTCTTTTGATTTTTCACTATTTATTTCGCTTCACCGCATATTTCAACCGACCCCAACTAGAACATCAAAGCATTGCATCAACTGACGGACACTATTTACACAGACAGTGAGTGAGTTGGAGTGAGTGAACTTACATCTTCTTTTCTTTTACTTGTAGCTAGGCTGCGTGGGAGGTACAAAGATAGATGATCACTGTTTGATACACAGTTGTAAAAGGTTGTGGATCTTATGGCACTCACCATTATGATATTACCTCCATGATTTAGCGACTTTTTTTTAAATGTCGCGCAAAAGGACACTCTTACTTTAAATGCCCTAAGCCATTAGTAAAATGCCAAAAGTTTCAAAGGGTTGATCACGACAATAAAAACTGTAAACTTCTACCAATGATACCGCGTTTCGCGTACGGACGTTAAAGAACGGAAAAATTTGACTATTTCCACAACTGGTGATACTAACAGTAAATTTTTCAAATAAATCGAAGTTCGTGAATCTGATGCTCAAGACCTAAACTTCTTAAAAAGATACACACAATTGCCTATCATCAAAGGTTTCGGTAACTCTGTAGTTACACCTGTCTATAGGAGCTTTGTGAACATTGAAATCGATGATGTTGAGGCGACGATCGAAGTTCTTGTAGTTACTGATGAGTTTGTGACAACAGCATTGCTTATAGGGTAAAACTTTATAGAGTTTTCTTCGGTGTCTGTGTTCAAAGACAATTGCAAACTATTCTTCTACAAAAGTCCTGCTCTTAACGCAAACTTTGACATTGAAAATAGCTTAAACTTGACTACATTAAATTCTACCTAAGTTCCTTTGTCAGGGTTAGTTGAAGTTATAACGCAGGGATCAACTAACTTTTCAGGGGATGTGTATGTGGAAGGTTACAGTAGTATTGAACCGGTAAAGAAAATCAATCGATCAAAATTGCACCAAGGTGCTTATCACGTAGTTAATGGAAAATGTAATCTTACAATACAATACAAAATAATTTATTTATGCCAAACGTAAATGCAGTTTATAAAAAAAATACAAGAAAAGACAGTAAAAGTAAGTAGGTAAGTGATATAAATTGGCAGTCACTCGTCATAAATGCAATAGCAGCATACGCTACTATAACGCTGGTCTTCCGACACCCATGTCATTATTACAGTAACAATAAATAATAATAATATTCTAATTTATTTCTAATAAACAAACCGAGAACCAATTTTAACAATAAAGACAATAGAACTAAGCTCTTATCAAAATTTATAGGCCTCTTTAAAATCACAGAAGTATATATAATGATCGATATAAAATTTCTGAACTTACTGGATTTAGTACTCCTAAAAGTAAATACGATAGCGTAGTTGCTTTTGATCGGATTTGACCTTGGATCAATGTTAACCTTTCTCATGACTACGATACTAATATCTAACAAAAGTAATACTTCATCCGAAAGCGAGGATAATGATGACGAAAATATGACTACAAAAGGTCGACAACAAAATAATACAAGCAGATCTGATAATAAATAAATGCCAAATGTAATGATTAATAATTTAAAGTAATATTGTAAGTATAATAATGTAGCGAAACACTGGGAGTTATTGTTTTTTTTGTTATTCACATGTTGTTTTTATAATTACTGAAAATGTTATTGTGTTAAAATCGTAAATTCAATTTATTTGAGTATTTTCTATAATTATTTAATAAAATAAATTTGATGAAGAAATTGAAGTTGATAAGGACTAAAATAATAAAATGAATTTGTATATAAGCTATTACAATCAAAAATAAGATTTTTTTTGTTCTTTAAAATTAAAATAATATAAATATTCTTAATTGATTAGTACGTTCAGTTAATTTATTTGATCATGCGTCAGGAGATCGCATGATGGCGGATGGCCGAATGTAATGATTTCTCGAATTTTATAATTCATTTTGTAAATATTAAGCTTGTTTTTTTAGATTAAAATTGAAGTAGCATAATTAATTTTATATCTTCCTGTCTTGTAGTCAGTCAATTGACCGCCAAGTCACAGCTTTGGTCCGATAGGTGGGTAGGATGGATAGCGTGGGTAGGTTGCTGAACAGAAAAGAAAGGAAAGGGGAAGATTGAAATAAATGTGGCATTCTGGAAAGAGACTTGGTGGAGTAAACTTGACTGGCTGACATACTGACATCCGTAACAAGTGCGAAGAATAAGAGTGAAATTGTTTTACCTGTGTTCTACGAATAAATAAGAGGTGTTAAAGTGTTCATCTGCTGCAGTTCATTTCATTAGTAATAAGATTTAGAACTTGTCACGCCATCTGTTGGCACATTTTGCGAATTAATAATAAATAAGTTGGTGTTGTGGGTGGATTCGGAGAGTTAAAATATTTTCTCTCGTAATGTGGTAGTCGTCGCGAACATTATGAAAGACAACGCGGCACCTTGTGTAATACATGGTTTTCAAAGTATTTTGCCCCCTACAACTCCATTTGCACCCCCAACTTCTTCTGACGTTGACCATAAACGCTGTGTTTTATTCGATCACCTACAATTGGTCCTTACGAGCCTGATCGATAACCAGTTAAGCGTCGTCATGTCGGACACGACGCCATCGAAAGTTCTCACGCGCCGTCAATACCAGGAACACTTGGAATTCAACAAGTTGGATGGTGCACCTGTGAAAAAGGAGTTCAAGAAATTGATTCTTCCTCGCGGCCCCGATGGTCTTATATCGTCGCAGGAAGGATACGTATCGACGCCAGTACCTCACAAGTTGTTACCGCGTGGTACTGCGCAGCAATCTACGTGTGCTTCGAAGACCACCGTTTGCACTAAGAAATCCACTACGTCGTCAGTTGCACGACGTAAACAACTCGAATTGGAAGCGGCGGAAGCAAAAGCCATGATTCGGATGGAGTTAATTGACAAGAAGCTACAAGCTGACCTTGCCAAGGCCGACCATGAAAGTGAGAAAGCTCATCACGTCGGCACTGATGTCGCTCCAGATGAAGAGTCTGCTGGCTCCTATCGTTCGTCTCTTCGCAGCGAGAAGGTCCACAAGAACGTGGAGAAGTGGCTGGACGCGAACTGTGCAGAACCCGGCCAGCACGACACCAGTTTCCAGCAACTAGCCCATACGTTGAAGGATCTGATGACCCAACCATCGGTATCTAAGCATGAAGATAGACTTCTGAGCCGTCTTGCCACGCCACGAGAGCTACCTATTTTCAGTGGTGACAGTATTGAGTGGCTACATTATAAAAATGCTTACGATGATTCGTCACGAGTGTGTAAATTCAGTGACAGTGAGAACCTGTGGAGACTACGAAAATCTCTACGAGGTGAGGCCAAAGAAGCAGTGACTGACTTGCTGATCTGCAACACTCCGCCGTCAGCAGTCATGGAAGCACTGGAACTCAGGTTTGGTCGAGCTGATATTATTATTAGCAACATAACGATGCAATTGAAAAAGCTACCATCGTTACTTACTTACTATCAACAAGACTTGATTAATTTGTCTGTAAAAGTCAACAATTGCGTGGCCACAATACGCGCATTAGACCAGGGCGACTACCTTCGAAGTCCAGAGCTCGCTGCAGCTATCGTATCCAAATTGCCGAGCACTCTCATAGGAAGATGGACAGAGTTTGCCTACAACAGGCTAAGTGAAGGCAGATCGAGACTGGAACTGCTGGCTATATTTTTAAAGTTAGAGGCTGAAATGTTATCAGTCGTCGGATGTACTCAGCAGCGAGACAAGAAGCCGATGGACGCTCCTACAAAGCGCACTGAAGATAAGTATCGTCACCGTACCGTGTCTACACTTCTTCTGTCGCCGCAGCTGAGAACACAACATGTAGATTCTGTCAGAAGGGCAGTCATACCTTGCCCGAGTGTCGCATATTCAAACGTGCGATGCGCAGAGATAGATGGAGATTCGTCAAAACGCGCGGTCTATGTTATTGCTGTCTAGTAACTCGACACAATAAAGATACGTGCCCCGCACCTATGTGTGACGTCGATAACTGTGGCATGGCGCATCACCGCCTGCTGCACTGGACGAAACCCGAGATGACGTCATCGTCAGCTGATGAGTTGACCGTGAACCCGGAACCTGTAGTACCTGTAACTGCACCCGACACGTCCATGATGCATTTCGCTCGAGATAGTGACGACGCGAGAACTGCCCCGGATGAATTCGCGATGTTGAAAGTGATTGCAGTTAAATTACGCGGCCCTAAAGGTGTAGTCAGTACCTACGCACTCCTGGACGATGGTGCTGAGGTCTCAGTAATCGACGCCGAACTATCAGAGACCCTAGGCTTAGAGTGTGATAGTGCGCGCCCTATTAGGTTTACAGATGCGTTCGGTTTATCAGTGTACCAATCGGAAGTGCCTAGTGTTAAGGTAGAAATAACGGGACACGACAACGTGAGTTATGACTGTAAGTTACGTAAATGTGCTCAGTTAAAATTGTGTCCACCAAAAAACCACCACCAGAAGTTGTCTGTTAGGAAAGGAGCCTAATATAGTAACGTCTAAAGACAGCGAATACTCCTTACCTAACGAAGACAACTACTCGTCGTGGTTACGACTCGTACGAGTGACCGCTCGAATTTTACTGTTCGTACGGCGATGCCGACGAGTAGAAGCTAAGATGAATGTCGAGCTCATGAATGAGGCCGAGCTTTTTCTAATAAAGAAATCTCAGCAGGACTCGTTCGAGCAGGACATTCAACTTGTCAAGCAAAATAAGCCTTTGTTATCGAATAGTCGCTAGAAAACATTGACGCCTTAACTTGACAACAATAATGTTTTACGAGTAGGCGGTCGGATCGACAAAGTCGAAGGTGTCGCCCACTCGACTTTGAGACCCGCCATACTCGATGGTCGTCACCAAATAGCTCGTTTGATAGTGGAGTACCATCATAGAAGAGCTATGCATGGTGCTAACGAGCTCGTCGTCAACGAGTTACGGCAGCGCTACTGGATAGTGAAGCTGCGACCGACTGTACGCGTACTGAAATATTTGTTGTTTGGGGATCTTGTCGCACGGTGCTGCTATGAGCGGCTCGTGTGATGTCGCTCTTTCCAGAATGGTTGCGTGTGGGCTATAAGTAGATCCTCTAATAGCCAGGATTCCAAAACTCAAAGTAGGTACACATTGGAGGGAGATCTCGTGACGTGAGGCCCCTTCGCATTAATTCTGAGCAAGACGCACCGCGCCTGCCGGCCTGGCGCGGTGAGCGAAGCTCGTCGAGTCCAGGTAGGCGAGCGGTCACTCTAGCGCATGCATGCATAGCTAGAGCGCGCTCTAGCTATGCAGGCAGCACGTACCTACCTAACCTACTACCGCAGAGTAAACAATAGCAATATCACGAGTATCTGCCACCAGACGCGGCTCCCCTACTCAAGATACACGCGGATGTATCCAACTCACTGATGGACACTGATGCTGGGGGTGAAACGATACGATTACCTTTATCTCTCATAGCTGTGCCTATAGGTATGATAAAATATTAATAGTTTTTACGTGAAAGAGTAACAAAGTCTTAGGTAGTAGGTAGGTCTTCGAGGTTGCTTATTATTATTAATTGCTAAGAATGATTAAAGCAGCCCGCTCGATTGTTTGATGGTGTGATTGCGGAAATGGAAAACACGTGTTTGATCTTACAATTGGAGTTTGTAAAGGCTCACCGAACGTCGAGCTATAGGTAATCATTTGAGCGCCATTTTCTTATTATTCTCTTGCCTAATGGTAATGAATGAACAAAGCAATAAAATCCTGTAACGATTTGCGATACATGTATTTCCTTGAATTTTCTTTGTTTTGTTTGTGCGTTTGTTTGAATTTAAAACAATTACAAGGATAAAGTTTTTTAAGATGCTGACAACCGTCAAACAATTCTTTGTTTGCACATTTCAATATTTTTTGTAGATCTATAAATAAACTTTCTGATATGTATGTAATTTCTCTATTTAGCACAAAAGCGTCCAGTAGGTAGGTACTACTGGCTACGACGCGACGCACGAACTAGCATTGCTAGTTTTTCGTTTACAAAGATGTACTAACCTACCTACTACTCTGTCAAGAAAGTAACGGGAAACGATCAATAATACACAAAATGTTAGTTATTCATCCAAATTAAATTTATCGCCTTCAAAGTATGCTCCTTCAGAAACGATACACTTACGCCAACGAATAATCCAATCATCAACACATTTTTTAAACGCTTTTTCCGGTATTGAGTTCAGTTCTCGCCGCGAATTCTCCTTTATGTCTTTTACCGAATGAAAACGGGTGCCACGAAGTAATTTGAGTTTAGTAAAAAGAAATAAGTCGGCTGGAGCCATATAAGGGAAATATATTTTAAAAACTTCATGGTAACTTCTTTTATAACTATTTGTTTAATTGCTGTCACTCCGTTTTATGTCACCCGAAGCTAAACAATGATCAGGGGAAAACACTTGATGTCACGAAGACAAATGAACTGAGAAAAATGCAAATTATACTTTGAATCCGTGCAAAATAGTAAGCTTAATAGTAGATTGTTTACCAAGGGAGCAAACAACTATTTTTATGGCGAGAGTGTTTTTTGAATCCAGAGCGGAGCGAAGGATTCTAGAGTAGAATCCCGAGCGTAGCGAGGGATTCTAAAGTAGAATCCTAAGCGTAGCGAGGGATTCAAAGTACTTCACTCGAGCTTAAAATAGTAGTAGTTGCTCCCGAGGTGGACACTCTACTTTTTATCACCCTCTATGAGAAAATAACTTAGTGCAACTTATGAATAATCATAACCATAGTCACAAATTCACGAAGTCACGAAGTCACAAAGTCACAAAGTCACAAAGTCACAAAGTCACAAAGTCACAAAGTCACAAAGTCACAAAGTCACAAAGTCACAAAGTCACAAAGTCACAAAGTCACAAAGTCACAAAGTCACAAAGTCACAAAGTCACAAAGTCACAAAGTCACAAAGTCACAAAGTCACAAAGTCACAAAGTCACAAAGTCACAAAGACACAAAGTCACAAAGTCACAAAGTCACAAAGTCACAAAGTCACAAAGTCACAAAGTCACAAAGTCACGGAGTCACATAGTCACATAGTCACATAGTCACATAGTCACAATGTCACATAATCTCATAGTCATAATCATGTATTTATTGTAATTTTATTTATTTTCATAAAACTAAGTAAGATCTGAATTTGAGTAAACAATTATAAACAAAGGTGGAATGCGCGTTTCACGTGTTTGTGTCTATTTTTATTTAGTTCAGGCGCTTTTTTTATCATAAAGCCTGCTTGTTCATACAGTGTTCGTGATCTCTTTGGTGATTGGAACTTTTACTCAATAAGCACATTCCAAATTCAAATCACATTACCGCCCTTGGGCGGTAAAGTACTTTACCGCCCTTGGGATCAAAGTGCTATTTTGCTACCTGTTTTCGAAGAGCAAACTATCTATTTTCGAATTGATGTGATAAAAAATAAAAAAAGTACCTAAATAAATTTATAAAGAAAATACATTTGTTTTGGGAGTGTAATTCAAAAAGCCCTTTTTTTCTAATATTCCACGCCTTTTCCGCCGCCAAGCAGCGTTGCTGTTGCTGTGCATCGTAGGGCACGTTCCTATCGTGCGTGACTTAAGAGGCAATGCTTTGTTATAAGTGATGGTTACCATTTAACATCAGGTGGGCCATCTGCTTGTTCCATCAGCTAGTAGAATAAAAAAAATGCGTTAGGTAAAAAAACTGAACAAAGTCATTGCGAAATAACAGGTAAAATACGTGCAGTGTCCATGAAAACCAGCAGAAAAACAATCAATGCCATAAAGATAATGACTGAGATATTTTTAAATTTAATCTTTTGATCCTTATAAAAAGTACATTTAGAATTGAAATAAAAAAAAAATATGATTTGCACTAAAATGTTACATACTTTTGTTTATCTAAGCATCATCATTATACTTTTCCCTGAGAAGTATTCCTTAGCTTTTCGTCCACAAAATTTGACAGGGCCTGGAAACTGGAAGGCCTGAATTATAGGATTGTTCTGGCAGTAAAAACTCAGTCACCAAAACTATGAGAGTCCTAGACTTCTTATAAGGTGACGTGACGACAATGACGTGAACATTGCTTGTAACGGCACTGTATCAATATTTCTGAACGTAGATTGAGCCGCGGCTAAGCGTGTTAATGCAAAGTGTGTTATGGCGTTTTATTATATCATATTTGAATTATACAATGGCTTTGCCAGTTTAAAAAACATAAAAATGTGATATCGCATGTTCTTCCCCTGTGCCTTTTAATGCCTGCGCTATTGTATGCTTTGGTTTATTGTCAACGGATTAGATAATATGGCGACTCAATCAAAACAATATAAAACAATAGCCGCTATAAAAAAGAATAAAATGAGTATAAAACAAGCCGCGCTGCGTTTCGAAATACCACGAGGAACTCTTTAGGACAGGTAACATGGGAGAGTCGCCGCGACGAGGATAGGCTGAAACTTGGTAGGGACATCGTCGAGAGTGCACCATCCTCCTGGTTCATCGGAGTCAGTGGTTGGACGAAGAGCGGCCTGTTCTTCGAATACATTGTAAATGGTGTGTAGGTATCAGTGGATGGAAGACAACAATACTCCAAAACCCATCCTCTTATTTGTTGACGGACACAAATCCCACCTGACTAAAGACTTGAGTAGTTTCTGCGACAGAAATGGGACTATACTCTACGCTCTTCCCCCAAACACAACCCACTTAATGCAGCCGCAGACGTTAGCGTTCTCCGCCCGCTAAAAGTTGAATGGAAGAAAACAGTACTTAAGGCGAAGACAAGAGCTAATGTGACTCTCGCTCTCACGTTTCTACATGTTAAAAGATATAAAATCACTAAACTAATTTTCGAAAAATCGTAAACAACCATTTTGTGTGCAATCATATTGCACACAGTTTAGTAAAAAAATCATTTTGATCGATACATGTTTTCCTAATCAAAAGTTTGCTTTACTAGTTTTCGTACATAAGCTAACTTTTAAGTAGGAAAACTTGTATCGATCAAAATGAAATTTTTACTAAGCTGTGTGCAATGTGATTGCACAGAAAATGGTTGATTGCGATTTTTCGAAATTGAGTTTAGTGATTTTATATCTTTCAACATGTCGAAACGTGCGAGCGAGAAGTTGTTTGATAGTTGTCAGCCCCTTAAGACATTGGCAGGACATGGAAGAGAACTCGAACAAAATATTGTCGAAAATTACTTTCTGCTCATTATTAAAACGAGCATTGAATGGAGTAACGTCTGAGACTATAAAAAACGGGTTTCGACGTTGTCGATTGTATCCTTTTGATCCTGCGAATGTTGATTACACCAAATGTATAAAAAGTACCTTCGAAGCTCTCTATGAAATGAGAGCACGGCCGATCATATAATAGAAAATGAATGGGCAACAACTATCAAAGTTCTCAAGGCATGTGAAACAGAATTTAGGAATTCGGGCAGATTTAACGTCTATTATTAAAATTCTACAAGAAAAGAAGGATAATCAAAATGAGAGACAATGTAACAAAAGAAAAAAAACCGAAAGTAGTCCAGAAATAAAGTGAAGAAACAAAACCCGAACACTGCTGTAAATAAGTTTAATAAATACCTACTATACAATAATAGACGTTAGTGTACTCAGTACCTACTGAGAGCGTGTAGGGTACATTGTAATTTTCGGCAATTCCAGTCCATTGCAATAAAGCCATAACCATAATATCTGCATAATGCTCACCACAACAAGGTGTTCCACTCCACTCCAGCGCGGCTCATAACCACCTCATGACTCGGTTCTGTGAAGGAACACGCCAGGTAACAATAACCCATCAAACTTTATGGATATTGCCCGAAATTACCTAAATGCGTGTAAAATGGTATAATATTTGAACACAATGCAAAAGAAAGTATGAAACAGAGGCCCGGGGTCGTCTCGTCTTGTGTCGGGACGGAACGGAACCCATACCTTGTGACTAGTAGTTCGCCCCGAACTGAGATCTCGTGATGCGACCCGACGAACGCACCAAAACTTTGAGTAGGTGGTAGTCAAAGGCAAGTCCAAACATTATGTATCTCAGACTTTTTTCTGACTACCGCCTACTAAATTGGTACGGTAACCAAGTTTCAACTCTATTGGCCTATTTATTGAAGAGTTCCGTTGAACAGACCTTGGCTCCATCATCAGACCTGGTCGTTGTCACCATTTTATGAGAACTGAGTACCTCCTTAATTTATTTCAAGAAAAAAAAATAAGAAAAAGCAAAGTAACTGGCCGACCAGTAGAAAAACCTTGATGCCAACGAAACTCTTAGAGATGAGAGCTCTTGGGTCGCTGGTTATCTTAATTTAACTTTTTTGTTGTATCTCAAAAACCGAGCGTCCCACAAAAAAAGTAAAAATTGTTTTGGAATGTCCAAACAAAGCCCTTTCGTATGACGTGTAACTTGATGTTTTTATGTCACTTTTTTTATTTTTGCCCCCTTAAAAAACCCCATATCTTAAAAACCCTTCATCCGATTTTACTCATATACTTACCAGTAAATGTCTCAAGTACCAGCTGTCCTCTTATCAAATTTCATGCAGATCGGATCAACGGTTCGAAAGTTATGGCCAGACAAACATACATACATATATACATACATACATACATAAAATGCCAAATCGCCCAAGTTGAAACTAGAATCTTCGTTCGCTTCGCTCACTCGATCAATTGACGAATACCTATTGATGAATTTTATGACATCATCTGCGGAATATGACCATTGCCGTCGATTGGACTTTAGACGACAGTTGAAAACCCATCCGATATTAGCTAGCTATAAATCTACACTACTAGTAGTTCGCCCCGAACTAAGATCTCGTGATGCGACCCGACGAACGCATCAAAACTTTGGGTAGGTAGTAGTCAGAGGCAAGTCCAAACATTATCTTTTGACTTTTTTCTGACTACCGCCTACTAACTTGGTATGGTAACCAAGTTTCAACTCTATTGGCCTATTTATTGAAGAGTTCCGTTGAACAGACCTTGGCTCCATCATCAGACCTGGTCGTCGTCACCATTTTATGAGAACTGAGAACCTCCTTAATTTATTTCAAGAAAAAAAAATAAAAAAAAGCAAAGGAACTGACCGACCAGTAGAAAAACCTTGATGTCAACGAAACTCTTAGAGATGGGAGCTCTTGGATCGCTGGTTATCTTAATTTATCATTTTTTGTTTTATCTCAAAAACCGAGCGTCCCAAAAAAAAAGTAAAAATTGTTTTGGAATTTCCAAACAAAGCCCTTTCATATGACATGTAACTTGATTTTTTTATGTAACTTTTTTTATTTTTGTCCCCTTATAAAACCCAATATCTCAAAAACCCTTCATCCGATTTTACTCATATACTTACCAGTAAATTTCTCAAGTACAAGCTATCGACATATAAAATTTCATGCAGATCGGATCAACGGTTCTAAAGTTATCGCCAGACAAACATACATACATACATACATACATACATACATACATAAAATGCCAAATCGCCCAAGTTGAAACTAAGATCTTCGTTCGCTTCGCTCACTCGATCAATAATAAGGCGAAGACAAGAGCTAATGTGACTCTCGCTCGCACATTTCGACATGTTGGAAGATATAAAATCACTAAACTAGTTTTCGAAAAATCGCAATCAACCATTTTGTGTGCAATCACATTACACACAGTTTAGGAAAAATTTCATTTTGATCGATACATGTTTTTCTACTCAAAAGTTTGGTTTATTAGTTTTCGTACATAAGCAAACTTTTAAGTAGGAAAACTTGTATCGATCAAAATGATTTTTTTACTAAACTGTGTGCAATGTGATTGCACACAAAATGGTTAATTGCGATTTTTCGAAAATGAATTTAGTTATTTTATATCTTTCAACATGTCGCAATGTGCGAGCGAGAAGATGTTTGATAGTTGTCAGCCCCTTAATAATAATATACATCTACACTTCTACGCTAATATTATAAAGAGGTAAGATTTGTATTTTTGTGTATGTTACGTATAGGCTCAAAACTACTGGTCCGATTTCTTTCTCGAAAAAATTCTTTCACCGTTAGAATGCTACATTATCCCTGAGTAACATAGGCTATATCTATTACTAGAAAAAATTAGGGATTCTAAACTTGGGACTCTGAACTCTAGACTCTAAACTGTAGAACTTCTAAAACTTTAATAATGTAACCCAAGGTGTAAAAAAGGCCATAAAATGTCTTTTATCGCTTGCGCTGCGGAAACTATTGACGATAGAACACAAAAATGTTCTACAATATTAAAGAACTCTTCAATATCTACAAAAAACTTGGCGATACCATATGTCTAACTATCGTAGTTATGTTATATATAACTTCTTTTATACATTTTAAAGTTGATAGAAATGGCGACCTAAATCAGATCATGTTATCCATACCTTTGTTAATCCTTAACCAAATAAATCTTTTCGTATTCAAGACTGTTTCAATACCTACCTTGAATTTTTTTCAAATCGGACATTCCATTCAAAAGATATTACGAATTAAAAACTTTAGGCCCAGTTTCACCATGCTCTGTTAGTTACTAATCAAGGATTAACAGGCCGTTAAATCTAACCTTAGCTGTCAAACGCGTACATTTGGACATATTTAACGGCCCTTTAACCCTTTGTTAATCTAACAGAGCATGGTGAAACCGGCCCTTAGTTCGCTTTAGAAATATAACCGACGCGCTAGGCCACGGGGCGCGTTCACGCTCAGCGCGGGCAACGCGGCGAGGGAGAAGGGCGTGCAAATATATGAAATAAGTAGCCACGAGACTCGAACCCACGGTTTAGGTTTATCCTAAAATGTTGAAAAAATTTATGTCCACCCATGCGAAGCTGGGACAGGCCGCTAGTAATATTATAAAAAGGAATGATTTCGCTCCGAAACTGCTGGACTGATTTAAAAATTATTTCACCCTTGGGAAGCTACACTATCCCAGGGTGACATAGGCTGTATTATATTTTGAAAAATTAGGGATCCTTACCAAAACTCCAATAATGTAACCCAAGGTGTAAAAAAATTACCTAAAAAATTGATTACATCGCGTGCGTTGCGAAAAGTATTGATGATAGAACAAAATAATGTACCTACTACGACTTTACCGAACACATGATGTGTTCGGTAAAGTCGTATCTACAAAAAGTGTCGAGACATGTCTAACTATTATAGTTATGTCACAATAAGTACTCTTTTATTTAAAAAAAATATTGAAATGCCGCCGCTAGAAAAGGCCCTTTATTTGTACCTTGGTATTAATCCTTAACAAAATAATTATTACTTAATATTCAAGACTGCTTCAATACCTTTATATAACTTTTTGAATTATTCAATTCGGACATTATATTCGAAAGATATTACGAGTTCAAAAATGTAAGTTTTAAAAAAGTCGCGTGGTCGCCGCTCACTCCGCTCGGATAACTATGCGATGTAGGCGTCACTACGATATTTGTGTTTTATTTGATCTAAAGAATCCCACAAAGTGTATGTGTGTATGTGATAAAATTTATAATTTTTGTATTTTTTGTTAAATAACCGTGCGAAGCCGGGACGGGCTGCTAGTATAAAATAAATCGCTCATTTCGATAGGTTCCCGTCATATCAACTACGTACGAGACTCCAGTCACGGCTGAGGCATGCCGACGGCGACGATGACAGCGGGCGATGATGCCAACACAATGGATCCCAGCAGGGCGCCACAGCCACCGGTGGCCGCCACAACCACGGGCCCCGTCGTATATTTATTTAGTTAGAAGCAGTTACGTACGGCAAATCGATCGCAGTACAATTTTCGGAAACGATTCTCGGCCATATTTACACAGCATAATGACTATAATTCCACAGGAAATGGAGACATTATATAAATTGCTTGTACGAGAAACCGGGAAATATTGTAATAAAATGTGAGTGATCATTTTCTTGGTTCGGGGGAGTTCAGACTTAGAGCTGATTTCACCATACTCTGTTAGTTGCTAATCAAGGATTAACAGGCCGATAAATCTAACCTTTGATGTCAAACGCGTACATTTTGACATACCTATTTAACCACCCTTTAATCCTTTGTTAATCTCACAGAGCATGGTGAAATCAGGCCTAATGTTTGATTACTTTTAATGAAAACTAATTTTAAGCCAGCCAGCGGTCAATTAAATCTTATTTTATCTCATTCTATATAAAATCTAGGTAAGCTAGGTAGGCAGTATATTATTATGTGGTTAGAGTTACTATCAAGGTAGGTACGTATAGTTTAAAACAATGGAAACCCAAAGGAAAGTGCTATGTACATTCAATAGTCTACTTCGAGTTCACAACGTTCAGTGTAGAAGGAAGGAGGTAGGTACCTACACTCTACAGTGATGAAAATAAAACAAAATGCATTCGCTTTATCCTACCAAAAGTCCAACAAATAAATGCAATTGCAATATTTTTTTATGTAAAAATCAAAAACGTAAAAATAGACCTCGTGGACACTACCGTATTTTTAGGCATAACCTTAGATAATAAGCTACAATGGGGCCCACACATAGGCAAATTGTCGAAGAGACTTAGCTCTGCAGCATACGCAGTCAAAAAGATCCGCCTTCTTACAGACGTGGACACCTCTAGACTTCTCTATTTCAGCTACTTTCATAGCATTATGTCCTTGTTGTGGGGGAGTGCTGCAGATATTAACACCATACCTATTTGTGCTGCAAAAGAGGGCTGTTCGTGCAATTTATAACATGGCTCCCAGAGAATCGTTACGAAATAAGTTTAAAGAAATAGGAAATGTAATGATGACTTTACCCTATCAGTACTACATAGGTATACGAAAATTTAATGTATGTTCGAAAAAAATATTAATTGATATGCCAAAAAGAGTGACCATCATAATTTTAACACTAGAAATAAAGATAAGCTCGCTGTTCTCTCTACTAGGCTCACTAAAGTAAGTGCAAACGATTTGCAGGACAATGTGTACCTACAAATGTCATGCAAACAATTTGCTACCTACACACGATTTTTGATTTGATAATGATTTGGTAGGTACACTTCTATAACAAAGTCCCAAGCGATATTCATCAGTTGTCGATTAGCAAATGCAAAAACATAATAAAAAGAAAACTTTTTACAAAAGCTTACTATAAAATATCTGATTATTTTTCTTATTTATTCTGGGATAACTGAGTAGTACTCGTAATCTTCCATACTATTATCCGCGTGTCAAAAGCCAAGATGCTAATCTGCAAAAAAAAATATTTAACATCCTGGCAACATTCCACAACATATCATTCGTTCTTCCGCGCATAACCGCGACGTCTGCGTTTTCACGCGATTTCTCGAAGCCTTTTAGAAAAGTTAGTAAAAAACCAGTAAATTGTGTGGTATTGTGTTATATTCATCATGCCTAAGCGTAGGGCTTCTAGCCCAGACAGGAAAATACGGAAGTTGGAAAGGAAAATAAAGAAATATAAGAAACAAATCGAAATGGAAGGTAAGAAATTCTTGATACCTACCTAATTTAACAAGTTTGGCTTTTATTTGTTACTGTACAGTACATTTCGTACATATTCAACGTGTTTTACACGGATTATGGTCCCTAAGGATGCGTAAATTTAAAGCTCATGGTGATTGCAATAGCCGGCCGGTCGGCCATTTTGGGAGCTGGTACAAATCAAAAATTACGATTTACAATATGTAAAACAAGCTGACGGCAACTAAGCTAAGGGTTGAGCTTGCTGCTAATAACCTACATGTAATTAATTGCATATTGTGTGACAATATGTACCTTTCCGTTGGAAAGGTTATGTTTAGCTGAAAGATCAAGACAATGGCATAATAATGCATGTTTTTTGCAATTTTGCGTGGCAATTTTGCGCTCTCTCCGTGGGATAGAGATCTTAAAGATTTTATTAAAGCTTCAGTATATTTAGCATACCTAAGAAAGATGGATCTCATAGGTTTATTCTTGATTTGAAAAACCTAAACAAGTTTATAGAAACTTCTCATTTCAAACTGGAAGATATTAGGACTGTTTGTAAATTACTTACAAGATAGGACTTTATGTGTACAATAGATTTAAAAAATGCTTACTATTTGGTCTCGATCAACTCAAATGATAGGAAGTATTTGAGGTTTGAGTTTAATGATAAGCTGTATGAGTATAATTGCCTAGCAATGGGCTTAAATACAGCTCCCTTTGTTTTCACAAAACTATTAAAGCCTGTCATAGAATGTCTGAGAGAACAAGGAATTAGAATAGACTTAGAGTCATATCAATTGAATTTATTTCAAATCCTAAAATTTGAAATAAATTCAATTGATATGACTCTAAGTCCTACAAAAAAGAAAAGGGAGAAAATTCTAATACTTATAAATAAATTCTTAAAACTTGAAAGATGTACTATTAGAGATTTTGCAATATTATTAGGAAAACTTGTGTCAGTCTGCATGGCAATATCTTATGGCTTCGTTTACACAAAAATTTTAGAAAAAGAAAAATTATTAGCTTTGGAACGTAGTGGGGGGAACTATGATTATACTATGGAAATTAATAAGGAAGCAAAATTCGATTTATTTTGGTGGCAGAAAAACATATTAACCAAATCCAATCAAATTAAACAATATAACTTCTCTGCAGAGATTTTCTCAGATGCTTCTTTGTCAGGTTGGGGAGCAGTCTGTAATAATAAAACGGCAAGGGGTAGTTGGAACCTACAAGAAACACAATATCATATAAATTATCTAGAACTTTTAGCAGCATTTTTTGCATTGAAATGCTTTGCAAGTAAACTAAAAAATTGTGAAATCTTATTGAGAATTGACAATACAACTGCCATATCATACATTAATAGGATGGGTTCTGTCCAGTTTCCACTGCATAATGACCTTTCAAAACACATCTGGCAATGGTGTGAAGCTCTAGAGGTTTATGGATTTTTGCATCATACATTAAATCAAAAGATAATACAGAAGCGGATTTTGAATCTCGCAGTTCAAATTTAGATACAGAATGGGAATTATGCCAAGACACATTTGACAGGATTGTAGAATCCCTTGGTTCACCTGAGATTGACTTGTTTGCTTCTCGTTCAAACACAAAATGTTACAAATATGTGTCTTGGCATAGAGACCCTTTTGCATGGAATATAGATGCCTTCACCATTAAATGGAATAAATATTTCTTTTATGCCTTCCCTCCATTTTCTTTAATTTTGAAAGTTTTACAAAAAATCAGAACAGACAATGCTGTAGGTATTTTAGTGTTTCCAATTTGGCCTACCCAGGCTTGGTATCCTTTATTTATTTATCCTTGATTAAGTCTATGGCAGTCTCAGAAATAATGATATTTGGACCGTCTAAAAATCTTTTAACCTCCTTTTCCATAGTTCATCACCCATTGCATCCACATCTTACCCTGGGGGCATGTACATTATCAGGCAATCTATGAAAAGAAGAATGGTAGGCGATGGTGCCATTGATATAATGATTAAGTCCTTATCAAAAAATAGCTTAAAACAATATGATAGCTGCAGACGACTCAAAACAGAATGCATCATAGGCTGCGATGCCAACGCACACAGCACTGTATGGGGGTGTCAAGATACGAACGAAAGAGGCAGAGATCTTCTTGACTTCGTCTTAAGGCACAACCTAAACATTCTGAATAGAGGATCGGAGCCAACATTTGTGACGTCATGGGCTAGGACTATAGTAGACGTTACATTAGCCACAGAAACTATCGCAGAACTAATTAACGACTGGCACGTAGCTACACAAGAAGCATCGTGTGCGGACCATAGGCGGATCAGGTTCAGCTTGAAGACAGGTGAAATGATCCCCCGCAAATACCGAAACCCCAAAAAAACAGACTCAAGTCTCTATGTGGAAACAATGGACGCAACCATAAATCAGCTAAAGGAGACTGAACATAAAACGCTACTTACTCCATCCGAAATAGAAACAGCGCTGGCATCACTGGTTAACAACATGATCACTAGTTACGAAAGATCCTGTCCTCTCGTAACGGAAAGTAATAAAATAATGCAACACAAAGACAGGTGGTGGAACAAAACCCTTTCCAAACTGAGAAAGAAAGTTCGCCACCACTTCAATAGGGCGATGAACACCGACAACGAAAAAGACTGGGCGGACTATAGAATAGTAAGACAGCAACTTAAGCACGAAATAAGACAAAGCCGAAACAACTCATGGAGGAAATACAGCAGCTCCATCGCATCCCAGAGTGAAACGGCACGCCTAAGCAAAATACTCTCCAGTGACGCCAAGATAAAACTAGGCACTCTTAAGAGGCCTGATGGTTCTTATACGACAACAGACAAAGAACAATTTGAGCTTTTGCTAAAAACGCACTTCCCGGATTGCAATCTTAATGAAAATACAAGCTGGGAAACTGACCACGAGGGTCACACCCCAAAAAAGGAAGACTGGGAACTAGCCAGAGCCATTGTCACAGAGGAGGCACTTTCATGGGCTGTTAAAACCTTTGAGCCCTACAAAGCGGCTGGTACAGATGGCATTTTCCCTGCTCTCCTACAATGGAATCTCACCAAAATTGAGGCAACGCTTACGTCCATCTTTAGAAGCTGTATTGCCTGGAAATACATCCCTCACGCATGGAGGGAAGTCAAGGTAGTCTTTCTTCCAAAGCCAGGCAAGTCTGACTACACCCAACCTAAATCGTTCCGGCCTATTAGTCTAAGCTCTTTTCTACTGAAGACTCTGGAAAGGCTCTGTGATCGACACATACGCAGTGGACCACTAATCAAGAATCCGATAAACAAAAATCAACATGCCTATCAATCAGGCAAATCAACGGAAACAGCACTTCACAATGTAGTACATAAGATCGAAAGCGCGCTGGAAAGCAAGCAATCGTGTCTTATAGCGTTCATTGACATCGAAGGCGCTTTTGACAAAACAACTTTCCCGAGCATCGAAAGAGGCCTGAGGAAACAAGGTGTCGAAGATAACTTAAATGAGTGGATCAACAAAATGCTATCAAACAGAGCAGCCCTCACAGAACGTTCAGAAGTCACAAGATGCCTTGTCACAAGAGGCTGCCCGCAAGGGGGAGTACTATCTCCCCTGCTGTGGGTACTTGTAGCTGACGAACTACTAGACTCCCTAAACAAGGATGGGCTACACACAATTGGCTACGCCGACGATCTGGCAATCATGATATCGGGGCTCTTCGAATCAACTCTATGCGAAAAGATGCAGAGAGCACTGCGAATTGTGGAGTCATGGTGCCACGCTCATAGCCTAACAGTGAACCCCAGTAAAACAGAACTTGTGCTCTTTACCCGCAAGCTAAAGCTGCCGAATCTGAACCTACCATCGCTGTTTGGAACCAAACTGACCCTAAGCAAGGAAGTCAAATATCTTGGAATATGGCTAGACAGCAAACTCTTATGGGGTAAGCAACTAGAACACATCACGACGAAAGCCACAAATGTGCTATGGCAGTGCAGACGCGCCGTTGGTAAGGATTGGGGACTTAAACCCAAGCTTTGCCTGTGGATGTACACTGTCATGGTTCGACCGGTACTAACCTACGGTGCCGTGGTGTGGTGGCCAAGAACAAACTTAGTCACAACAATCAACAAGCTGCAACAGGTACAACGGCTCGCGTGTTCCCTGATCAGCGGTTGCTCAAAATCCACACCATCTGCGGCGCTGGATATAATACTAGGCCTAACGCCCCTTCATCTTTACATACAACAAGAGGCGATGGCAGCAGCGTTAAGAATAAAATCCGCAAACCAATGGAATGGCAGTGGTAAAATAACAAATCATGGCAGGATTCTGGACAAAGCTATCCAAGCTATGCCGGAGGCTCGAAACGGCACCGACAGAATTGCCACAACATACCTCACGAACAAAAAGTACCAATTAGAAAATGGAGAAAAGACTGAGGATCCGACTCCGACCCCCCACGTCCTTCACGTCTACACTGACGGCTCGAAACAAAAACTAGGAGCGGGTTGCGGCTTCTACTGTCCTGAAACAGGGCTATCCCGTGCGCAACCTCTCAGTAAATCAACGACCGCCCTCCAGGCAGAAACACTTGGGCTCTCCCTGGCAACAGGAGAAATGCTCTCATCAGTAAAGTCTATGACGGCCGCAGCCACTGCAAACGAACAGACAACTATTATTTTCACAACAGACAGCGCAGCACTGATTAACGCATTGAGAAGATCTGACACAAGGTCAGCTTCCCTTGTACAGTGTCACACTGCGCTTCAAAATCTGTCTGACACGCATAGTGTTAAAATAAGATGGACAAAGAGTCACGGCTCATGTTCAGGTAACAACGAGGCTGACTCCCTAGCAAGAGAGGGCGCGAAACAGCCACCGACAATAAATGACATAGGTCTATGCAAACCTACGTCGGTAGAGATAAAAAACAGGCTGAAGATGCATTCTCAGAAGGAACACCAAAAGCAATGGGAGCGCAGATCAGACTGCAAACATACAAAAACAATGCTTCCAGCCACGAACAGGCACTTAACAACCATCCTGTTAAAGCTGAGACGCGAAGATCTAAAGCTGATGGTCGGAATCATCACGGGCCACTGCGACCTCAACTACCATCTTTTCAAGATCGGAGCGACAGACAGCGACCTATGTCGTGGATGTCTTCAGGAAAAAGAAACTGTGGAGCATGTGGTACTGCACTGCTCCGCAACTAACGAAGCCAGGTCCAAAACTGGACTGCAGAAGCTGATCGGGTCATTCCTCTCATCTGCATCCAAATCACCACCGGGGATGCTTGAACATTGCTGCCACCAACCCGCTATCCTTCTTATCCTTCTCCGCTATTTTAAGGAGTTGGGCTGGCTGGGGTGAGGTTAGCAGGGGGACAATGCACAATACACCCCATTGCGGGACGTCCGTGCAGATCTCGTTCCCCCACCACGAATTAGAATTAGAATTAGATGATAGTTGTATTCGACAGTGGTGGCAGTATTGCAAGGCAAATGATCAAGATCTTTGTGTGTCTCAGTGCCTAAAGTATTAACATATTTAATGATAATTTTCAATAAGGGTGCCTCTTACCAAACATTAAACTGCCATCGTTCAGCACTCTCTCTTATAATAGGCAATCATATTGGTAATGACGATCGTATAAAACGTTGGTTCAAAGGGGTATTTAAGATAAGGCCATTTGCACCTAAATATACGTCCACTTGGGACCCGAATATTGTTCTAACTTTTTTAAAACAATGGCATCCTCTTGAAGATTTAGACTTAGAAAAAGTTACCAAAAAGACAGCTATGTTATTAGCTCTGACAACTGGTCAAAGAGTTCAGACATTAAGTGTTATTAGACATAAGAACATTATGGTTAATGAGAGTGGAGTGGAAATCATACTATCGGATATTTTAAAAACATCAACCCCAGGCAGGTGTTTATCAAAAATATGCCTACCTTATTTAGACAACCCAGATATTTGCCCGGTCAAATCCCTGTGCTGCTATTTGGAAATGACAAAACAGCACAGACAAGAGGATGATTCATTTGAGTACTTGTTTCTTACTTTTAAAAGACCCTATAGAAGAGCCACTTCTCAATCTATAAGCAGGTGGCTTAAACAAGTGATGAAAGACAGTGGAATTGATGTTTCAATTTTCTCCTCTCATTCTACCCGACATGCATCATCCTCTAAAGCCTTAAGACAAGGACTCACAGTGGATAGTATTTTAAAAGCAGTAGGCTGGTCCGCCAAGTCAATGACTTTTGCAAAGCATTATAACAGACCTCTGCAAAATAATGATAATGCTCAAATTTCTTTTGCAAATGCAATTTGCAGTTCTAGTTAGGATTAAAATCTAATTTTAGAAGCATTAAGTATGTAACAATTATTAATGAAAGTTATTATTGCTGTGATTTTAATAATAATAATAGTTATAACTAGGGGAAAAATGTTTCGTGGATCGCAACTGTTGTTTATTCCTTTAGCTTTGTGATTTAAAGAATTATCTACTTCTTATTAAAAGGAGCCTAATTATAAGAACATAATTTAATGATTCTTTAGGGAAAAATTGTTTAATTTTATTCTTTTAATAAATAATGTGATTTCTATATTGGGTTATTCTGTGTTCAGCCCTCTAAACATCTACTCAGTTATCCCAGAATAAGTAAGAAAAATAATTACAGGATTAAACGAACTCACCTGAGTGATGTTCTATCCTGATTATTTAAGTACTTATTCTGGGATAAGAATGTCCCACCCTCCCAACAGCTATGGCATTATAGCTTCCCTTTGATATGCCTATCTTATCTCTAAACGTAATGATATGTTGTGGAATGTTGCCAGGATGTTAAATATTTTTTTTTGCAGATTAGCATCTTGGCTTTTGACACGCGGATAATAGTATGGAAGATTACGAGTACTACTCAGTTATCCCAGAATAAGTACTTAAATAATCAGGATAGAACATCACTCAGGTGAGTTCGTTTAATCCTGTAATTATACAACGTGTGGAAAAAATTATGTAGGCAAACAAAGAGCGTGTATTTAGACCAAGCACTGGAATACTTTGACATGTGCGACGGTTGAATGTTGAATACCTATATCGTTTTCGAAATTCCCATAGAAAAGTAAAATTAATATTTTCTCAGAAATTTGCAAGAGCCCTGTCTGTGTACGTGTCAAGGTCACACGCACGCACGCTTCTATCTAGGAAAGAGATAAACAACGATATGTGAACGATAACCTACGAGATAATTTGAAATCTTTACCTTTCGGTAGATAGGTACGCCGCCAATCCCCAGACACAATATTTTTACTAGTTCCTATGGATTTTGATATTATTTATTGGCTCTAATAACACTGGATAAAACTGGATTTTTGTACGTTTCCGAGATTTCGCACGACACAGGCTTCAAACTTCATTATTTGGTAGGCACTGCCTACCAAATAATGGTTTAGTGTGAAGTTTGTCAGTCAGTGTGTGTATGAGCAGTGCCTACTAGGCACTGCTCATACACACACTGACTGACGACGGCTTTTTACCTAACAATCACCATTTTATCACGTTTGATGACATTTTCTCAACAAAACAATGTACAGTACAACAAACAACGCATGTAAACACAAACAGGGTGACCATCTCAAAAGTGGCGGTTCTGCCCACAGAATACTATGTTCTGCCACACACTGGCCAAAAAATCTGTCAAAATCTACCAAGCCTGACGATAAAAATACCAAAAATATGACTTCATACCATCTCCTTCGTGGCTACGGAATAAATTAAATACATTACATTCAGTTACTATCTTTTGATCGTTTGTAACGGTTTGCAGATAACTAAAACGAGATAGAAGTTGTTTAGAAACCAAATCAATAAAGGTTCGGTAAAAAAAAAAAAATAGAGTTTAAATATTATTTCATTAAAAATTCAAACTAATAAGATTTTTCTTGAAATATTTAGAGTCTGCCAAAATCTGCCACTTTTGTAAATCGTCACCAACTGCCACAGCTAAAATTTAGGAGCCAAATATGCCAAAATGGCAGAAATCTGCCACAAATGGTAACACTGATCGGCGGCCGTCGGCCGTCATTGGATATGCGTTTTTAAATG
Organism: Chloroclysta siterata; assembly: GCA_932294275.1. Classification (NCBI taxonomy): domain Eukaryota; kingdom Metazoa; phylum Arthropoda; class Insecta; order Lepidoptera; family Geometridae; genus Chloroclysta; species Chloroclysta siterata. The sequence goes on from OW028588.1 coordinate 16,839,182, forward strand.
CAACCAATGACAGACAGGTAGTTAGTGGAAGATTATATAGGACAGACGGGAGCCAATAATGTACGGCCAAATAATGTACAGCATGATATTGCACAGCACGATAATGCACACCCAGATAATCCGTGTCCACTGGTTTGAATTATTGGGTGTACATTATCATCCCGTACAATAACATGCTGTGCAATATCGTCACGTGTTGATAATGTACACCTAGATAATGTACAGCATGATAATTGGAAGCCACTTTAGTACCGTTGAATCGGATTGGTTAGGTTATGTTGAAACATATAAATTACGCACGAGGCGAGCGAGCAAAGCGAGCGTGCCGCGGCAGCGGCCGCCGAAGTGCCAGGAATTATTTTTTACGGAACCAAAGTGGCTTCCAATTATCATGCTGTACATTAACGTGCTGTACATTATCATGCTGTGTATTAACTGGCTGCACAACAAATACACGTGACAATATTGCACATCCAGATAATGCACACCCCGATAATGTACACCCTGTTAAAACGAATCCAAAAAGGTCAGGACTAGTCACTTCCCAAAATTGCAGTTGAATAATTTTGTCGTGTCAATGAACCGTGGTGGTAAAGTAACATGTTACAATTTCAAGAACTATGAAAATCATAAACATTGCTTTACGACATCTAGTAATCAAACAAAAATAAATATTGAGTACGTAGCCACGTAGGTACCTAGTTACGCCCTACCTAGGTATTAGTACCAAAATCTCAGAGAATGTTTACCGTGACTGGGGACTGTAATCCCTAGTCACGGTAAACATTCTCTGAGATCGTGAAAATATTTCTTTTACATACCAAGATCTTTAAAAACTGAGCAACATCATTATTAGGTAGGCACATTACTAGGTAATTGGTGGTAGTTCTGTTACCTATTTTATCTACAGTTCACAACTAGAGGTCAAAGAACAGCTGTAAATAGGGCTGCCTCATGATGCGTTTAGATTCATTTTAGATAAAAGTTTAAGAGGCATTTCATGAATGAAAAACTTTGAAATTTTAAAAGTCGTAGAACAAAAGTTGTTCGTTATGACCGGCAGAATATCCTGCTTCCGGATCTGTACAAGTGTCAATCCACACGTGTATGTGTATAGATGACAAGAGAGCTTGGGACTGAACTATGCTCCAACACATTACAAACCCCTCAACAATTAAGTAGGTACCATAATAAAATTGTAAAAAGGATCATACAAAAAAACGCTAGGAACCAAGCCGTAAGTTTCTTGCCCGTTCTTCTTGGCTTTGGTCGCGAGGAACTGGCGTTAGATTCATGTAGTACCTATATAAAGTGATCCTTGTGATTGTACCTACTGAATAAAATCCGTTTTGATTTTGATTTTTTTGAGTACATGCACGTTGTAGTTGCACTTGCAGACTGTAACCCCGCGCCCCGCCCCGCCACGCCGCCGCCGCGCCGCTCGCTCCGCTTGCGCGTTATGCAACTTTCACCAGTACAATACTTTCTGTAGGTAGGTAGGTACAGTTTAATTTGAATTGTGCAAGACTCTCTCCACGTTTAACTTTAAATTTAATTCTAACTTCAATTGTTTAATTACTTACAACAGTTTGGGATAAAGTCCGTGTTTCTCCAATAATTATCGAATCATTGACAAAGCAGCAGGATCAGTGAGCTTGGTAACCGATATGTATTAGATAGGCAGGTAGGTAATGTACTATTAAGGTAGGTACTAAACGCTCAATTTAACCGAATCTTTCCTAACGATGTTGTCCTCCATCCACTTTGCACATACATAAAATGCCAAATTCGCCTAAATTGATTGAAAGATCTTCGTTCACTTCGCTCACTCGATCTAATAGGTATATCGATTATAATTAAACATTAGAACATTAACGTTAAACAGTTCGTAAAATACCTACTTATTTTTACGATTTAACGTGTCGAAATCGAGTTTTAGATTTTCAGTTCGAAGTGAAGCCTTCAAGCGCTTCGTGTTTAAGGCATGCAAAATATTTTACGCTCCTATCTAAATTAATATTTTTTACTAGCTATAACTCGCGGTTTCGCTTCGTTCACTGTTACCTACTTAATTAAAAATACTCTACATAGTCGGGCGGGCTGCTAGCGCCCTTGGAGGTTGAATTTTGAAAAAATATTTCGTAAGTCATACGAGAAAAACGTGTGCGAAATTTTAAGTTTGTAGCCCTATTAGGGTTTGGCCTGTGAATAAAAAGTTTTATACAAGTCTTTATCCCCTATTTCACCCCCTTGAGGGTTGAATTTATAAAAATCCTTACTTAGTGGATTCTTACGTCTTATGAGGAACTAGTGGCTTCCCGTGGCTTCGCACGCGTTGAAGTGGTGAACCGTGATTGAGCCACAAACATCAAAACATCGTAACTTTCGCATTGATTTGTATATTATTAGGGTAAGATTTTAAATACCTACGTAGGTATATGGGATACCTATAGGCGTACATTACCTATATTAGGTAGGTAGGTATAGGTACTGACTGAGTTTGGCACAAACATGACAAATACAACAAAGACAACCTTACACGGAAAATATGTACTTATTTGTTCCTAGTTTCTACCTCAAAAATAAACGAAACGAAACAGCTTCACGACTTTGATCCCCAATCACGGTAGATACCCTCATATCTCTTCGTACCAACTCAAGATTCCCGTTTTTAGAATATCCCTTACAAACATTGACGCTTCGTTGTATCCTTTTTACTCGAGCGCAACGAAGGAGGGTAACGTTTCAGGGGTTGTTTTCGAAAATCAAACAGTTTTTTTGTTATTTATCCACAGAACACATTTTCTTTTAGTTTGAAGTTAATTACACTACGCGTTAAAAATCTCCCATACAAACCTTGGGACTTTGGCAGTCTTTTGCACCCTTTGCAGGGGTAGTTTTAAAATTGTGAAAACGTGATTTTAAACTATTTATTGTGGAGTATATTTACTTCAAGTTTGAAATCAATCGCACTATGCGTTAAAAATCTCCCATACTAACTTTTACAGTCATTTGCACCCTTTGCGGGGGTAATTATCAAAACTTCAAAGTGTTATTCTTAATTATTTATTTCTTAGTATATTTACCTCAAGTTTTAAGTCAATCGCACCACGCGTTAAAAAACTCCCATACAAACTTCGACATCCCTTTGCATACTTATTAAGGGTAGTTTTAAAAAACCAAAAATGTTATTCCTATTTTTTTAGCCTTGAAGTAAATCTACTTCAAGTTTCAAGTTTGTAGATTCAAGGAATAAAATTTTTCATACCAACGTTTTCAACCCTTTTTACACCCTTAGGGGTTGAATTTCCAAAAATCCCTTCTTAGTACACCTCTACGCCATAAGACCTATGTACTCTTCAAATTTTAAGTCTCTCTAGGACCAGCGGTCAAAAAACTCCCATTCAAACTTTTACATCCCTTTGCACACTTATTAAGGGTAGTTTTAAAAAACTAAAAATGTCTTTCCTATTTTTTGCCTTGAAGTATATGTACTCCAAGTTTCAAGTTTGTAGGTTCAAGGAATACTATTTTTCATACAAACGTTTTCAACCCTTTTTACACTCTTAGGGGTTGAATTTCCAAAAATCCCTTCTTAGTACACCTCTACGCCATACTACCTATGTACTCCTCAAATTTCAAGTCTCTAGGACCAGCGGTCAAAAAAATCCCATACAAACTTTGACATCCCTTTGCACCCTTATTAAGGGTAGTTTTAAAAAACTAAAAATGCCTTTCCTTTTTTTTTGTCTTGAAGTATATGTACTCCAAGTTTCAAGTTTGTAGGTTCAAGGAATACTATTTTTCATACAAACGTTTTCAACCCTTTTTACACCCTTAGGGGTTGAATTTCCAAAAATTCCTTCTTAGTGCACCTCTACGCCATAAGACCTATGTACTCCTCAAATTTCAAGTCTCTAGGACCAGCGGTTTAGGCTGTGCGTTGTCTATATGTCAGTCAGTCAGTCAGTCAGTCAGGACTTTGAGTCTTATAGTATTAGAGATAGTGTGCGAAATTTTAGGTTTCTAGCCCTAAGGGTTAGGCCTTTGAATAAAAAGTTTCATACAAACTTTTATCCCCTATTTCATCCCCTTGGGGATTGAATTTTGAAAAACCCTTCCTTAATGGATGCCTACGTCATAAGAGGAATACGTGTGCGAAGTTTTAAGTTGCAAGTACAATACTAATCTACAACAAATCACAGCATTGTCTAAAGACACGCCCTTGGAATTTCTCGAAACCGTGAGTCTAGTTGTTTATTAGTGGGATATTTAGCTTTGAAGGGTCATATTCAAACCTTCTAAACTATCTTACTAAGAGCTAAGATGTAAGACTTATTTTGAAGCACACATTCTGTACTATCATTCAGAAACTAAAGTAGCTTGACAGTTTAGATTTTATGAAAAAGCTAATTATTTAAAATGATAACTAAAACTTTTTTTTTTGTTTTATCAATACTCTTTTCCTCTGTTATCAAATAGAAATTGCAACACTTGAATACTTTAGTGTCTACATTATTGGCTATGAAATGAGTCCTCTGTCGTCTTCCTAGGACCCCTACCTACATGGGTAGCTATAGCTTAATCAGTACAAGCACCCGTGCTTGGGGCAAAAGAAAACAAAATGGCTGCCATTTTATAATGGAGAGAGAAAAAACTAGGGATAGTGATTTGTCGATAAAATTTACCGTATTTCACCCCCCCCCCCAAGTCTCCGACACCGGTAACCAGACACATTGTACAGATTACGGTCAGACAGGCGTTGGAGCGCGAGGCCCCCAAATGCGCGGGGCCCGTAGCATTTGCTACTCTTGCTACGTGGCTAATCCGGCACTGCTAATAATATACAAATCAATTTGAAAGTTACCATTTTTGGATGTTTGTGGCTCAACCACGGCTCACCACTTCAACGCGTGCGAAGCTGCGGGAAGCCACTAGTATTATATAGACAACGACTAGGTCTGATGATGAAGCCAAGGTCTGTTCAACGGAACTCTTCAATAAATAGGCCAATAGAGTTGAAACTTGGTTACCATACCAAGTTAGTAGGCGGTAGTCTAAAAAAGGTCCAAACCTAATGTTTGGACTTGCCTCTGACTTCCACCTACTCAAAGTTTTCGTGCATTCGTCGGGTCGCATCACGAGATCTCAGTTCGGGGCGAACCACTAGTAATAAATATTTGTGAGCATCTACGTTCACCATACAAAAGTCCTGTGTCCTTGGTGGGACATCGACTTCGCAACCTACAGCACAGTAGGCAGAGCTTTTCCCGAATGAGCTGTGAAGCTTGTCTTGTTAGTGGTGTCGTGTAGTGAGAGTGTCTTGCAGGCAGACCATAAAGTGGTTCCTTCCATGTTCGCACGCGCCGGAGCCGGCCGGCGCCGCGCGGGTAGATCATAAACTAAAGTTAGTAAGAGCTTGTCTCGCAGTAGGTGTACATAAAAATGTTAGATGCCAGTGTAATAAGATCTCAACAATATGGCTGCGTCCCTTTGTTCCTCGCATCGCACATCCTCCATAAAATGATGAGCGAGCATCAACATATTTGCGCTACACATTACCTTAATGAAATTTCCCTCATCTGCCCGAACATTCGGGAGGAACAATTTAGGATCCTGCCTCCTTCCTCGTCGGCGACAAACCGGTGTCGGTGGGGTGAGCAGTGCAGCCACCGTGGTTTTTGAAAATGGGCAGTTGAACAAACCAGATAGGTAGCAATTAGTAGCAATATTTGACATAAAGGGCATAAAATATACATGTATACATATATACATATCTGCTGAATCAATAAAATATTTATTAAAAAATAAAAAAACTCGAGTGCCCAAACTAAAAGGATGGAAACAAGATTATGTTTAAATTTCTTCTTGATAGTGAACTCCAGTTGTTCAGTTTTGACGAATGATACAATTTAATAATCACAGGCAGTCGGAGGTTCGTGTACCTATGTCCGACCTAGCAGTATACAGTCGGAGGTTCGTGTACCTATGTCGGACCTAGCAGTATACAGTCGGAGGCTCGTGTACCTATGTCCGACCTAGCAGTATACAGACGCCTCCGACTGCCTGTGATTATTGATCGAGTGAGCGAAGCGAACGAAAATCTTAGTTTCAACTTGGGCCATTTGGCATTTTATGTATGTGTATGTATGTATGTATGTTTGTCTGGCCATAACTTTCGAAGCGTTGATCCGATCTGCATGAAATTTGATAAGTCGATAGCTTGTACTCGAGAAATTTACTTGTAAGTATATGAGTAAAATCAAATGAAGGGTTATTATGATATGGGGTTTTTTAAGGAGGCAAAAATAAAAAAAGTTACATAAAATAAGCAAGTTACATATCATATGAAAGGGCTTTGTTTGGACATTCCAACACAATTTTTACTTTTTTTCTTGGACGCTCGGTTTTTGAGATACAACCAAAAAGGGGCTTAAATTAAGGGGCTGACAACTATCAAACAATTTCTCGCTCGCACGTTTCGACATGTTGAAAGATATAAAATCTCTAAACTCATTTTCGAAAAATCGCAATCAACCATTTTGTGTGCAATCACATTGCACACAGTTTAGTAAAAATTTCATTTTGATCGATACAAGTTTTCCTACTTAAAAGTTTGCTTATGTACGAAAACCAGTAAAGCTAACTTTTGAGTAGGAAAACATGTATCGATCAAATTGAATTTTTTACTAAACGGTGTGCAATGTGATTGCACACAAAATGGTTGATTGCGATTTTTCGAAAATGAGTTTAATGAGTTTATATCTTTCAACATGTCGAAACGTGCGAGCGAGAGTCACATTAGCTCTTGTCTTCGCCTTAAGGGGCTGACAACTATCAAACAACTTCTCGCTCGCACGTTTCGATATGTTGAAAGATATAAAATCACTAAACTCATTTTCGATAAATCGCAATCAACTATTTTGTGTGCAATCACATTGCACACAGTTTACTAAAAATTTCATTTTGATCGATACAAGTTTTCCTACTTAAAAGTTAGTTTATGTACGAAAACTAGTAAAGCAAACTTTTGAGTAGGAAAACATGTATCGATCAAAATGATTTTCTTACTAAACTGTGTGCAATGTGATTGCACACAAAATGATTGATCGCGATTTTTCGAAAATGAGTTTAGTGATTTTATATCTTTCAACATGTCGAAACGTGCGAGCGTGAGTCACATTAGCTCTTGTCTTCGCCTTATGATAACTAGCGATCCAAGAGCTCCCATCTCTAAGAGTTTCGTTGACATCAAGGTTTTTCTACTGGTCGGCCAGTTCCTTTGCTTTTTCTTATTTTTTTGTTCTTGAAATCAATTAAAAAGGTACTCAGTTCTCATAAAATGGGGACTACGACCAGGTCTGATGATGGAGCCAAGGTCTGTTCAACGGAACTCTGAAATAAATAGGCCAAAAGAGTTGACACTTGGTTACCACACCAAGTTAGTAGGCGGTAGTCAGAAAAAAGTCCTCTTACTCACGCAGTTCTAGGCGAACCACTAGTTCAATAAAATCATAAGGATCAGTTTGAAACGTCTTAAAGCTAGGTGACTCTAGGTGCCAGTTCCACCCGACCAAAGCCTAGAAGAACAGGCAGCAAACTTACGGCTTGGTTCATACCGTAACCCAAACACAAGCTTTCTTGTTTCTGACTACCGCTTACTATGGCGGTAGTCAGAAACAAGTCCAAAAATTATGTTTGTACTTGTCTCTGACTACCACCTGCTCAAAGTTTTAGAGCGTTCGGGTCACATCACGAAATCTCAGTTCGGGGCGAACCACTAGTTGTAGTTGCATGTGTACCTACCTACCTTATGAAACCGCATGAAACCTTGCATCACTTCATAATTACATCGAGTAGTTCGCCAGGTTGCCATGTTCGCATAGCAACAGCAGTGTAGTGCCCCCAAGCCCCCGCGCCCTCACGCCCCCACGCCGCCGCTCGGAAGCGGTAGGTAGTACCCACACAATAGTGCGTCGACCCCGGCCCTATCGGATCATACAAATAAGAGCGGTAGGAACCAAGCCGTAAGTTTGTTGCCTGTTCTTCTAGGCTTGGTCGCGTGGAACTGGCACCTAGACGTTTCCAAGTGATCCTTGTGATCTAATTGAATAAATACCTTTTGACTTTGACTTATTTCCAAAACAGTTGCCACTAGGGCATGCAGTATCGATACTTTTCTCAGTACCGGTAATTTTCGGCCGATACTGGCTCAGAACCGGTAATTCCCGGTACTTTCGATACTTTCGATACTGAGCTAATTATCTTAAATTAACTAACTGTATAGCCGTAAAATTAAACAAAAACTGTAGTACATAAAATAACTTAAGATTATTCGTTTTTTTATATGATTTAGAACAATAATATCACTTACACACAACAATCAGAATAGGTGAGATCAAGCTTAATATAATAATCATCAAAAGAATCAATAACTGGAATGAACAGTAACAAACTATGTTATCTAACTAAATCAATAATTCTGTAGGTATTTACAGAAGTACCAAGTGTAGTTATTATGTCTTTTTTATACTACCCCCATTTTATTTCTATGTTTGTTGGTTGTCACAATCCGAAATTTGGTTATTGTAGTATTTCTGGTTTTAAAGTAAACGTGCGATCATCAAATCATTCTTTTATGATATGAAAACAACATGAAAATAAATCCCTATTCTAAACATACGACTGTAAAGAAGTGGGTCACAGAATTCAAACCTGACTAGAGAGAGATGCCCTAGGTCTGGTCGGCCTCAGACGTCTACGACTAAGGAAAACAATGAAAAGGTGTGTAATCTCATTAGGGAAGACCGAAGACTGATCCTCAAGAAGATTGCACACACTTTGACCATCTCCTATGAACATACAAAAACATAATTGTCAATTAACTTGGATTTTATAAGGTCTCGGCTAGATTGGTCTCCATGTTGCTCTCAGATGAGCAAAAGCGCGTTGAGCTCACAAAATCTTGCGACTGTATTGTCACGTTTGAGGCTGAGACAACAGATGTAATCTTAGTTCACCACTGAGGAAAGGGTGAGATGCTAAGGGTGTCTTCATGGTAGACCACCTCGCTAAAGGCGCAACCTTTAACTCGGCATATTACTTAACCCTTTTGCGTCGTTCGTTAGAAGAAATTAAAGAGAAATGCCCAAGATACTGAGATAGAAAATCTTGTTTAATCTGGATGGATTGAATCCATGCCTCAAATTCAAGATTGTGGTTTCTACGTAGCTTATTCTCCTGATTTGGCCTTGACTTTTAGACTTTCATCTGTTCCCAAACTTCAAAAAACAGCCGGTGGCTAAAAATTTTCATCGAATGAAGAGGTCGAAGAATGTGTAATTGGATATTTTATTTATTTATTTTAGGAAGACCGACGCTTATTAAAACTTAAATTCTAAGTAATATAGGTTATCAGAGAAGCCAATTAGCGATCCTCACGTATGGTTACAGAGTAGATGAGAAAAAAAATCGTAAAACAAACATTTACGGCCTTACTTATAGGAAGGAGTAGGTAAGGTTTTTTCTTTTATCGTTTTCTTGGTTAGGTCGCGAACTTTTCAATCCACCCACTTGCAAACAACAATCAGAAAGAGCTAAGATCAATCGAATAATCATAAAAAAATTAACACAAACTACGTACCTAATCGTAATACTTACAATTGTTTGGATTTAATTAGAAGGTTGTTAAATCTAGGTTCATAATTCGATAAAAAAATCGAAATCTAAATAGAAAAGTGATACTGAACGCAGTGCTAGTGTTAATTTATGGAAATTGATGTATATCGTACTAGAAAACATCGACAGTTTATGAGTGATATCGAGTATCGAAAGTATCGAAAGTACCGGTACTTGCTTTTTGGAGTACCGGTACTGATCAGTATCGAAATTCCCGGTAATTTCGATACTGATCAGTACCGGGAGCATGCCCTAGTTGCCACCATTAGGTACCCACCACAGAATATAACTAAGTGCCTATTAGGTACCAGGCCTACCTACTAGCACCACTAGCACGACTCGCTACACAATGCACACTGACGTTGAACGTTGTCTGTCACGTTAGAAACTGGATCATGTTTCTTGGATAGAAATTGAAATTGTGCAAAAACGCCCAGCGCGCCTAAAATACAGTCTCAATATTATCTGGCCGAAAGCCTGCCTCGGGGAAGTGAGCCTTGGTTGTCGCGATAAAAGCTTTTTTTAGGGATTGCGAAGTCTCACAGGATATTCCGCTAATGAATGGAGAGAGTGACAAGTGGCGTGGCGATGTGGCGCGATGGCGGGCGATGTGGCGCGACCACGGGCGCGACGGAGCTGGAGGCGGAAATCTCCCGATATTCATTGATTACACTTTTTTGGTACGAAAATAAAAGGAAATGGCGTATTGTCTTTGTCTTCCGGGGTGGTTTTATATTTCGGAAAATGTAGGTCAGGTTGTTTGTCTTTGCCTATAAAAACTGTCGTAGGTACCTGCTGCCTGGCAGACTCCTCACGCCCTTGCTTACTAGGTACTATTTATCTGGGAAAATAGCTTGGCACAAAAAAAAAAAATAGCAACGATTGTTTTAGTAGGTACCTACGGGACGGACTTCATTCTTTTAATTCTGGTACCTATTACAAAGAAACCTAGTGTGATAAGGTAGTAGGTACCTAGGTGTAAGTTTGGTAGGTACCATCAGGAGTTGTACAAGGTGTTGGCCTCGCTTAGCAACCCTCGCACTACCTGCAGTGATTGATCCAAGCCCTGCCCCCTCCCCCTACCCGGCGCTGCCTGCGAGCTTCCCGCGGGAGTGAACCACTTCTCGGATGAAAATAAAATGTGAACCGCCACGATGACGTCATCGCTCTGCCGCGCCGCTGACATGTTGTCAAGAACCGACAAATGTGGCGCAAACGGAGAATTTATAAATAATGTTGCCATGCTCTCTCTCTTGTCGTGTCACTAGTTTCTTTGGAAACAGTGTGGTAAAAGGATTTTAAATGCGCCTCAAGAGGCTCCTTTCGAGCACTTGACACATGTTATAGAACATTTTAGGTTCTACGACATGCCGGTTTCCTCACGATGTTTTCCTTCACCGTTTGAGAGTACAGGGGCCTTATGCTCACTTCGACAGAGATTATCTCACGTTAGAGATGACGTCATATCTCGTTCGATAACTCGTTGACCTTGCGTCTCGCATGAACTTTGTATGAGAAAATTGGGGAGTTAGATAGTGAGAATGGGGATAAATAGTTATCGAACGAGATATGAGATGGGGCCTTATGCTCACTTCGACAGAGATTATCTCACGTTAGAGATGACGTCATATCTCGTTCAATAACTCGTTGACCTTGCGTCTCGCATGAACTTTGTATGAGAAAATTGGGGAGTTAGATAGTGAGAATGGGGATAAATAGTTATCGAACGAGATATGACGTCATCTCTAACGTGAGATAATCTCTGTCGAAGTGAGCATAAGGCCCCTGGGGCCTTATGCTCACTTCGAGCGAGATTATCTCACGATGGAGATGACGTCATAGCTCGTTCAATAACTCGTTGACAACTCGTTTCGAATGAAATTTGTATGAGAAAATGGGGAGTGAGATGGTGAGAATAGGGATAAATAGATAATCTCGCTCGAAGTGAGCATAAGGCCCCTGGCATGTTGCATTGCTGTTACGTACCAATACGAAAAGACTATCTAAATAATGTAGGTAGGTAGGTACTTGGTCTAAAAATTGCTAATAGGTCATTATTAAATTTAATCAGAAGGATAAAACTATGGACTATTCTCGTAAATGGGAATAACAATAGAAAGAAAGCAATAATAAATAAATCTGCACTGTCGACAATAAATTCGAAAATTCTGAGTTGTGCATGATTGACTGACAGGGTGTAACATCGGGCGGGACACCATGAAAGTCTCTTAGGTAGGTACCTTACCTACTAGGTATTATGAAATATTGATAGAGAAAGGTCTTTTATCGAACTATCAGTTTCTACATCAAACTAAATAGAGCAAACCGATCCTTTCAATCAAGGGTCTGGTGATGATTGATGCTCCTAATAATTGTGATGAAGAGAGGAAGGAGGTTTTTCAGGGTCATTAATTTTATTTTGTATATCCTTTGTGCCATTTTTCTATCAAAATACGAGAGATCATTTCTTTCTTATTGGATAATTGTGTTGGAATAGTTCCGACATTACAAGAGTGTAGGCGCGCTGACGGCGGCGACGGCCGACAACACGCAGCCAGCGCCGCCGCCGCCGCCGCAGCTCTGCACGGAACGCACCATCCCGTCTATCTCTTAGCAAGGTCGCATCATACGCTAGCTCGGAGTGTTTCTTGAGCATTACACTTGGAACAGGAATAATTGCCATTCTTTGTAGAGGGCTAATGTTGGGAAGCGAAAGGATGGCCCGCACTGACCTTCAGGATGGCTCGCTGTGAACCAATGTTTATAACTCAGGTCATCAGGGGCATACTCATTTGCGTGGACGTACCTATCTAATGCGGACACTGGAGCTACTGGTTCGCTCCTACGATGCTATTCGGTGACTGCATGGATGGATAGATGGATGGATGTGCCGGGTGCCTCGCACCCTCGCGCTCGATTGCCGTTCTAATGTGATTAGGTTCTGGTGTGATTTTTTTCATTCACGACATTATCTTAAAAAACTATAAATTAAAAATGTGTCCCAAGTAGTGTAGTAGTAGTAGTAGTAGTAATAGGTACTTACCTACTATTTTCAATTGGTATTCACCTTTTTAACTGACTACTTTATATCTAAATGTTTTCTAAAATACATTAAACCAGTGTTATTATAAAGGGCTGCGATATAGCTACTCACAGTGATGGTATAGGGATCCTACCATCACTGTGAGTAGCTATGCCCTCTTGGAGAGAACGGCCGTCGTAGGAAGAGGGACGTTGCGCTGAGCGACCGGCATTACTTGAGTTGAGGCATTATAAAGAGATTAGAAACAAACAGCTCGGCTCCTTCTCTAATGGAGTGACGATAACGGGCCGTCCTCGCGTTTGCCGCACCTCATTTTACAACAACACAATACTACACTACTAAAGGAAAATACCGGTATCTATCTATCCACAACCGCATCATCCCCATAAATTTATTATCACACTTATTATCTTTTTTTGAAATGAAATCTTTATGGTTAAAACTGGGGCATTATTCTCTATTGCCAATGCATTCGCGTTACACAGATACGACTAGACAGCGGCGGGAAATCGGACAAAACCGTATTCCCTATGACTTAGTTGTCATTCCTAGTTGTCATTCTTAGTTCATTTTTTGGTTTATGAATCGCGTTTGCGTTTAGACCACGCTGTGACATCACACGGTTATGGCACGGAATCTCCTATGTCATAAGCTGGGTACTCACTTAGCAGTGTAGCACGTAACGTATCAGATACGGTATCAACCTGCGAGTGGGTACGGCTCGTCCACGGTCCTCCGCGTATCTAGCTACGAGCTGCCTGATCCGCAGTGCTCGCAACGACGTCACGCCGACAACATGTCTCAAATGGTGGCTAGTGCTGCGTTCATATTCATGTATAATATTTTAGATAATTATAAAAGCCCACGTCGATTTTGGCAAAGGTTTCAATACCTATAGATTACTTCTTAAATTTTTCAAATCGGACATTCCATTCAAAAGATATGACGAAATTAAAAATGTTAACGGGTCCACGGGTCACGCGCGGGGTGCGATTTCACTCACTCAAGGAGAAGCGCGTGCAAATGTATGAAATAAGTAGACGCGAGGCTCGAACCCACGGTCTAAGTTTACCCTAAAATGTTAAAAAAAATTATGACCACCCATGCGAAGCTGGGACAGGCCGCTAGTTTGTGATAAAGCGTCGCGCGTCGCGCGCCGCGCCTCTTCGGTGGCTCTCGACGATGATGATGTAATTGGTTGAATGGTATTTGTTAAGTTTACGAAGCCGTTAGCAAAACATCATCTTGTAAAACACCTTAAACCAATATTGTACCTACCTAGTTTCCATAGACAATAAATATCTATCTTTAAAAACGGTAAAAGATCCAGCAAGATAAGATATTCCAAAATATTCAGGGGCAAGAGATCTTCACTAAAGTACCGGGTAAGTTAATTACCTATAGTATTATTTACACATTGAAGTAATCCGACAATAATCTACCCAGAAATTATATTGTTATATTTTATCATCGAATTCAAAATGGAGCCCGCCAATTAAAACAGTTCTGGTACCTCTATAGATAAAAAGTCGATTTCCCGTGCAAACTGAAACGCGAATAAAAATGAATAATCTCTGGCGATGAATTATCGTCCGTCGTCCATTCCCGATCCCGCTCAATTTCCAACGAGCATCCATCACGACGGCATCCGGAGAGACGATGCCGGCAGACGCACCTAGCTGGACGCAAAGTGCCTTCGGGTGGCATCTTTTGTGAGGCAGATGTGGTGCTACTGAATACTTTTGTCGTGGAGCACATCACACCGCATGATTGGAGAAAAAACATAAGAAGTAGAACCTCGCAAATTAATTTATCTGAAACTTTTAGAGTAGGTACAAGACATAAATACCACTTAGAAAATCTGATTGTGTAATTAATCATCTATAGCTATACTATCTACCTACTATAGGTACTAATATTATAAAGAGGAAAGATTTGATTGTTTGTTTGCATTGAATAGGCTCCGAAACTACTGGACCGATTTGAAAAATTATTTCACCGTTGGGAAGCTACACTATCTCCGGGTGAAATAGGCTATACTTATTATATTTTTAAAAAAAATAGGGATCCTTACTAAAACTCCAATAATGTATGTAACCCATGGTGTAAAAAATGACCTAAAAAATTCCATACATCGCGTGCGCTGCGAAAACTATTGCTGATAGAACAAAATAAAGTACATTGAAATGCTGCCGCTAGAAAAGGCTCTTTATTTGTATCTTGGTATTAATCAAAATAAATTAGAATAAAATAGAGTTCAAAAATGTAAGTATTTATTACAAAAAAAGCGCGTGTCGCCGCTCACTCCGCTCGGCTAACTATGCGATGTAAGAGTAGGCGTCACTGGGGTACGATATTTGTGTATTATTGGATCTAAAGAAGGTGATGCTGATGTGTGAGTGTGTATGTTTTAAAATTTATATTTTTTGTTAAATACCCGTGCGAAGCCGGGACGGGCCGCTAGTAGCATTATAATTTTGGTACAGAATGTTTTTTACCGACAAGAGGCCACCGCGCCCTGTAGGCAATGGCTTCACGGCATGTCTCATCTCTCGGTCGGCGTGCACTCTCGCCCGCGTCCGGCGCGCCCGGCGCGGCGCGGCGCCGCGCGGCAGATTGGGATGTAAGTCGTTTATCTCGATGACGTAACGATTGCACTTAAGGGGCTGACAACTATCAAACAACTTCTCGCTCGCACGTTTCGACATGTTGAAAGATATAAAATCACTAAACTCATTTTCGAAAAATCACAATCAACCAATTTGTGCAATCACATTGCACACAGCTTAGTAAAAAATTCATTTTGATCGATACAAGTTTTCCTACCTACCTTTCCAACCTTTCTTTCCTACCTAAGTTTGCTTATGTACGAAATCTAGTAAAGCAAACTTTTGAGTAGGAAAACATGTATCGATCAAAATGAAATTTTTACTAAACCGTGTGCAATGTGATTGCACACAAGATGGTTGATTGCGATTTTTCGAAAATGAGTTAAGGTGATTTTATATCTTTCAACATGTCGAAACGTGCGAGTGAGAGTCACATTAGCTCTTGTCTTCGCCTTAAGCTTTGTGTGCGTCCACTACTCATCGCAATTAATAACACCTGGCTGGTTATTCGCCATTTATTGGTAAGTATTTAAAGTTCCATTATCATGTAACAGCAGTGCGACCCTGTAACTGAAATTGTAGTGCCATCAAAATTTTGATAAAATTCGTCTTAGCAGAGTAACCAATTTATGTGGTTGATTTCTTTCATCAGTATTTTGATTTGGCGGTGAGGCAGATCTGTGGCTCGAAGACATCAATGAAGTTTTCAGTAAAACATGATTGAGGTCAAATATTACTATTACCGCAGCCTAAAACTGTTTTATAAGATACCTACCACTACCACTACCACTACCACTACCACTACTTAGGGGGGAGACTCCTACTGTGCTTTAACTATGTGTTTTGTGCAATAAATGATAAATATCTCTAATACTATAAGAATCAAAGTCCTGACTGACTGACTGACTGACTGACTGACTAACTGACATATAGACAACGCACAGCCTAAACCGCTGGTCCTAGAGACTTGAAATTTGAGGAGTACATAGGTCTTATGGCGTAGAGGTGTACTAAGAAGGGATTTTTGCAAATTCAACCCCTAAGGATGTAAAAAGGGATGAAAACGTTTGTATGTAAGATCGTATTCCTTGAACCTACAAACTTGAAACTTGGAATACTATACTTCAAGGCAAAAAAATAGGAAAGGCATTTTTAGTTTTTTAAAACTACCCTTAATAAGTGTGCAAAGGGATGTAAAAGTTTGTATGGGAGTTTTTTGACCGCTGGTCCTAGAGACTTGAAATTTGAAGAGTACAAAGGTCTTATGGCGTAGAGGTGTACTAAGAAGGGATTTTTGGAAATTCAAACCCTAAGGGTGTAAAAAGGGATGAAAACGTTGGTATGAAAAATTGTATTCCTTGATCCTACAAACTCGATACTTGAAGTAGATGTACTCCAAGGCAAAAATAGGATAGGCATTTTTAGTTTTTTAAAACTACCCTTAATAAGTGTGCAAAGGGATGTAAAAGTTTGTATGGGAGTTTTTTGACCGCTGGTCCTAGAGACTTGAAATTTGAAGAGTATATAGGTCTTATGGCGGAGAGGTGTACTAAGAAGGGCTTTTTGGAAATTCAATCCCTAAGGGTGTAAAAAGGGTTGAAGTCGTTGGTATGAAAAATTGTATTCCTTATTAAACCTACAAACTTGAAACTTGGAGTACATGTACATTTTATGGCTTAAAAATTGGAAAGGCATTTTTAGTTTTTTAAAACTACCCTTAATAAGTGTGCAAAGGGATGTAAAAGTTTGTATGGGAGTTTTTTAACGCGTGGTGCGATTGACTTAAAACTTGAGGTAAATATACTGAGAAATAAATAATTAAGAATGACGCTTTTAACTTTTGATAATTACCCCTGCAAAGGGTGCAAATAACTGTAAAAGTTAGTATGGGAGATTTTTAACGCGTAGTGTAATTAACTTCAAACAAACAAAAATAAAGTTTGATTTTCGAAAACAACCCCTAAAACGTTACCCTCCATCGTTGCGCTCGAGTAAAAAGGATACAACGAGGCGTCAATGTATGTAAGGGACATTCTAAACACTGGAATCTTGAGTTGGTACGAAGAGATCTGACCGTGCCTGGGGATCAAAGTCGTGAAGCTGTTTCGTTTCGTTTGTTTTTGGGGTTAGAAACTAGGAACAAATAAGTACATATTTTTCGTATAAGGTTGTCTTTGTTGTATTTGTCATGTGTGCTAAACTCAGTACCTATACCTACCTACCTAATATAGGTAATGTACGCCTATAGGTATCTCTTATACCTCCGTAGGTATTTAAAATCCTACCCTAATAATAAACAAATCAATGCGAAATTTACGATGTTTGGATGTTTGTGGCTCAATCACGGCTTACCACTTAAACGCGTGCGAAGCCGCGGGAAGCCACTAGTCAATAAATAAACATGGAAATTAGTTGCGCCGGAAATGTCGCGCTCACCTTCACCCGGACAATGAACATCTGCTAAAAAATATTTGAGACGTGGGACGTTTTAAATAACTCAATGTCAAGATTTTTTCTAGGGCACAGACCGGCGGGCGAGCCGGTCAAAGTCACGGAGCGGAGCCATACGAATCATTTATAGTTGGACATGCTGGAATGAAATAAAACGTTTTATTGGCATCGCTTGCTAAGTTACAAACCTACGTAAACGTAGGCATGCAAACACGTAATTGCAGTGCTAATAGGTTATCGTTAGCAGCTAGGTAGCTAGAACCATGTCGGCACGCGATGTGTGCTTCTAACTTAGACAGGAATATCGGCAATACCTGCCCAGTTACTCGTGGCACTCCAATGGAAATACCCATAGCACAGATAAGATAATGCTAGTACTAGGTATAGGTAGGTAGGTGCCTAAATCTTATTGTTTGGTCTTATCTTCTTGGGTGGTCGTCATATGCTTAATTAATTACTTATTGCTTCTCTTAATATAATTCTTTGCACTCGTACCGAGGCAACCGAGGCAATATTATCTCGCCAGCGGCGGCAGAGTGGAAGGGTGCGGGACGAGACAGGGTGGCGCTAGCGCGGTAAAACAAACATTGCAGTAAAAGGACGCTCTGCTCCGAAGGTCCTTTGTATCTGTAGGATATATTGTGTGATCTAGGATTAGGGGATCGCTTGATCCGCCGATATTGGTCCTGACAGCGCGGCGGTGGACGGCCGCGCTGATGTCGCTATATCGACTCGCGTGCTGGCACACAATGGAGTACCTATTGAGAGTTGAGATTGCTACTTCTTCATAATACAGAAGAAAGGTCTATTTACTTATGTAGTTCTGTGTTCTTAGCTATTATTTATTATACCTAGTACGAAAATAATTATAACTTAGCGCTCTTTATTGAACGGTCTGCTTCAGGCAACAATAAAAGTTAGCTCACAATTGAACTAAGCTCGTTACACGCATGCTGAGCTGTGAAGGCTGTCATTATAATACGACTAATTAATCAATCCCAATTTTTATTCTAGATGCAGGTAGTATCCACCTCCTAACCATCTTCTTCGCTTTTACTTAACCTTGCCAAGTCCTGTCACATTGTTGTAATTTTTGGAAGCAGCTGCAAAGTGAATATACAAACTCTTCAGAATTACGCAACTAAGCAATTCTTCAAAAAACAGAAAGATCCAAAAAAACTAGCAAAAAGCTCGTGCGTCAGCCGTCAGCGGCCGTCGCCCGCCGCCGTCGCCGCCGCCGGCTCCGTCGCCGTCACACAATGCGCGATAATTCAGCGGTGCCTCGCTCGCTGGCACTTTGCCTTGAACTTGATCTCTCAAGGGGATTTGTAATTACGAAACTAAAATAAAATAACAGGAGGTGAACCATTATACAACGTGTTGATGAAGTTATGTAGGCAACCAAAGAGCGTGTATTTAGACCAAGCACTGGAATACTTTGACGTGTGCAACGGTTGAATATATCGTTTTCGAAATTCCCATAGAAAAGTAAAATTAATATTTTCTCAGAAATTTGCAACAGCCCTGTCTGTGTACGTGTCAAGGTCACACGCACGCGCGCTTCTATCTAGGAAAGAGAAAAACAACGATATGTGAACGATAACCTACGAGATAATTTGAAATAGGTACTTACCTTTCGGTAGGTAGGTACGCCGCCAATCCCCTGACATGATATTTTTACTGGTTCCTATGGATTTTGACATTATTTTTTGGCTCTATTATCACTGGATAAAACTGGATTTTGGTAAGTTTGCGACATTTCGCACGACACAGGCTTCAAACTTCACACTAAACCATTACCTCGTAGGCACTGCTCATACACACACTGACTGACGACGGCTTTTTACATAACAATCACCATTTTATCACGTTTGATGACATTTTCTCAACAAAACAATGTACAACAACGCATGTTAAACACACGGCGGCCGTCGGCCGTCCTGATTGGATATGCGTTTTTAAATGCAACCAATGACAGACAGGTAAATCAAAGATTAAATAGGACAGACTAGACACTTCCCAAAATTGCAGTTTAATAATTTTGTCGTGTCAATGAACCATGGTGGTAAAGTAACATGTTACAATTTAAAGAACTATGAATATCATAAACAATGCTTTACGACATCTAGTAATCACACAAAAATAAATATTCTATTAAATATTGAGTACGTAGCCACGTAGGTACCTAGTTACTGAATAGGTATTAGTACCAAAGATCTCAGAGAATGTTTACCGTGACTAGGGATTACAGTCGCGAAAATATTTCTTTTACATACCAAGATCTTTAAAAACAGCAACATCATTATTAGGTAGGCACATTACTAGGTAATTGGTGGCAGTTCTGTTACCTATTTTATCTACAGTTGACAACTAGAGGTCAAAGAACAGCTGTAAATAGGGCTGCCTGCTGCCTCATGACGCGTTTAGATTCATTTTAGATAAAAGTATAAGAGGCATTTCATGAATGAAAAAAATCATTTCAAAAACTTTGAAATTTTAAAAGTCGTAGAACAAAAGTTGTTCGTTATGACCGGTAGAATATCCTGCTTTCGGATCCCTACAACTCTTAATAAACACGTTGTAGAGCTGAAACAACACAATATGTCTGCTCTCAGATATTATCTTATACAAGTAGTTGTTGACAGCTGAGAGAAAAAGTACTGTATTACAATATCATAATGTACTTACAATACAACCATACCTTAAACGAAGTATTATTTCCTCCATGAACCATATACATTTATGCGGTAGCAGTTGGCAGTTAGCAGATATACCTTTTTTTTTTTTTTTTTTTTAATACAACCGGCTGATGGAACAAGCAGATGGCCCACCTGATGTTAAGTGGTAACCATCACCTATAACAAAGCATTGCCTCGTAAGTCACGCACGATAGGAACGTGCCCTACGATGCACTGCCCTGCGTCCATCAGCTTGAGGCATACAGATGTTAAGCCTCATGTGCCTGTAATTACACCGGCAACCACACTCTTCAAACCGAAACACAGCATTGCTGCTTGGCGGCAGAAAAAGGTGTGGTGGTAGTACTTTCCCGGACGAGCTCTTCACAAAGAGCTCTACTACTCTTAAAACCTATATTAGATGCACACGTTTCATTCATTCATTTGTAAACACAGGTTATTATTACTTACTTAAATGTAGATAGGCATAGGCAAGTAGGTACCTACTATGAATCTCTGTGCTTTACCTGGCGGCATACAAATAAAGAGCTGTAATTAATGTCATATCCCTATGATAAAATTAATTAGAAGTATGCAATGTGTAACATAATACCCTTATAACCCCAAACCCAAATTTTAATAGGATATTGTAATGTTTGTTACTGATCTCAATAAATTTCATTTCATTTCATTTCAACCCCGGATCCAGGGTATTCTACATGGCTATAAACAGTAACTGTTGTTATAAGACTTCTGAAATTTCGAAGTTTTTCATTCATAAAATGCCTCTTAAACTTTCCTCCAAAATGAAACTAACACAACATGACGCAGCCCTATTTACAGCTTTTTTTGACCTTTAAGATAAAATAGGTAATAGAAATACCACCAATTAGGAAACGCAAATAGTATATGTACCAAGGTCACGTACACATTATCAGGGTTTTTGCAAATTTCTGAGACAATATATTACATATTTTTCCTTTGTATGGGAATTTCGATAAAAAGTATTAAATTTCAACGTCAAAGTACCTATTCCAGTGCTTGGTCTGATCTCTAGCCCTAGTAGGGGTACCTATTATGTTAGGTACACGTTGTTTAAAGTCGATATTAAAAATCTCAGTTATTGTCATCCCAAAATTCACACGTAGACTAATAGACTTTTCCTACAGATATTTTTTTAAGTTGAGCCTTGAATGGTTTTACACTCTATGTATAAAATATACTTAGAAGTTTGTTAAATATGCGTGCACCCATTCTAAGAACACTTTTGTTACAAAGTGCTGTTTTGTTACTTGGAAAACAAATCCTATTGTTGTGACGCTTGCTGTGCTAAGTTTCATAAAAAGGTCCATGGATGTCAATTTTACTAATGTCGCAAGTTCATAATGGTAGTTCTTAGACTAAGTATCATATAAGTACCTCCATGTGGTAGTTACTGGGAAGTGTCAGTATTTTAAATCTGTGAAGAATGGTCTACGGTCTAAGTAGCTGTCAGTACTTTTGATTTTACATAATAATATTGCTCTAATGGATCTCTTTTGGCTAATAAATACTCTAATTTCCCCAAAATATTATTCATATCTCATAACATAACAGATTCAGCATGACAGCATGAGTTTGTTCTTGTTATTTGCCTTTCAAATGTTCAAGTTTCAGGAAAGCGTTCTATTTTCGCGCTTTCCACGAATTTAATAAACACCTACCATCCCCGGTATCGATCCGCAGAGATTTGTTGTTTACCTACTGTAGGTGAACGATACACGAGGCTCATAGGTACCTAACCTACCTACCTACCTAGTACATTATCGACACTGTTTCCGCCATGAAAATAATTCGGTCTTCCGTTTGCGTCACCGACCAGCGACAGAGACGAATCTTTGGGCGCCTCTTGAAAGCATCCGCCTGAAACTTCAAGGCCACCTGCTGGTCTCTACGGAATTGGTGTCTTGTTTAATAATAAATTACAAGAAGACAGTTATGAAAACTAAGATTGTAGGTAGCTACGTCTGTTTCTCAGTCGCCACTCACTGTCGCACCTTGCAATTCTAGCAAGCTGCTATCCGTTTCCATACCCAATTAAGTATATTTATTTGTAACGGATGTACAATAGTTTTTGTGTGTCCAGAACACAAACTGTGGTCAAAAGTTCTGCAGAGTACAAGCTCCCTATGCTCCACAATTATAATCGAGTTGTGGCCTAGCGTAGTCACGTGCGAACGTAACAGAGCCGCGCCCGCGTCGTGCACGCCGGCTGCACATTTGATCACGTCGAATCTCAGATATCGCCGTGCGTCCGGCTGGATTCGGCGGAAAATGGATAGGTTTCATTAAATTGATAAATTATTGTTTTCCTCTCAAGCCGCGCTAAATCTCGGCGAGGCCGAGGGCGCAAAAAATGTAATTTATGGCCTCCTCCGGGCCCCACGGAGACTGCTGGCGCTAATTATCTCCGCAAAATTGGAAAAGGAATTAGAATGTAAGTAAGTAACTGCCAAATTACTCATTGTTGTGCTCATTGCCAATCTCCGGGGCTTATGATGTTGCCAGAGAATAAGTAGGCACTTATCATCCTTTCACCACACCGTTTCGAAAGAAACTAGTGACACAACCAAAGAGAGTAGGCACTACAGATGAAAATCTTTAAAAGCAGTAAATTGAATGTAGTGAAGAGCTCAACTCTTCTTGGGACTTCCATGACAGTCATCTAACCCAAATGTAGTCGTGCATACAGGCTCGCCTGCCTGCATCCGCACTGAACACCGCCACCAGTCACACATCCTGAAGCTCATTGAGCGATGTCCCGCGCAGGAGATTACACGCTGTATATATAAGTAGTAGCAGCACCCTCTACATAAATGAGTAATTAGTATGCGGAGCGCGGTGCGGGTTAGTTTAGTTATCAAGTTGTGCGTAGTTTGATACGAGCCACGAGCGTAGGGCGGGCGCGGGCGGTGCGGCGGCAATGTAGGGCGGGAAAGCATCCGACTTTATTTCACTTAAGTTATTTTCTTTACAACATAGATAGATAGATAGATAGATAGAAAATTCTTTATTGCACAGAACAAAATGTATCGTACATAGGCGAACTTAATGCTAGAGAGCATTCTCTTCCAGTTAACCTACAGATAAATACCTAAAACGTTTGACTGTATTGATGCGGTCGACGGTATAGCACGCTAAAGATACCTATTCACTGAAAAGTATTCTTGAAAACATTCAAATTAAAGTCAAAAGTTATTTCAGTAAAATCACAAGGATAACTTTGAAAAGACGTTTCAAAGTGATCCTTGTGAGTTATGGGTAATACGGAAGAAATTACGCCATTATGGGGTTTGGCTGGCTCTTTGGATGTCCGCATTATAAAAGTTGTATTTTTGTATTTATTTTGTATTTATTTCAAACATTACATCTATCATTACAGGTTACACCTAGTAGTACTTCAGTTTAATCAATCCCAGAGATGACAACAGTACTTCACCACGACCGGACTTGCGCTAGGTAAACAGTTGTCTGCCTTGGTGAGCAAGGTTGCCCCTACAGACGAAGTGGCCCGTTTAAGTAAATCCGGGCCTAATGAAAGCATGTTTCAATAAAATCCTAGAAAATAAGCTCTGTATTTATTATTCAATAAAACCGCAAGGATTAGGTACTTAGAAACGTCTTAAAGCTAGGTGACTCTAGGTGCCAGTTCCACGCGACCAAAGCCTAGAAGAACAGGCAACAAACTACGGTTCCTACCGTTATTTTGTATATGATCCTTGTTAGGTAGAATGTTAACAAACCGGAAAAGCTCCCCATCCCATATCGCGCGCAGTACCCGGTGCGCGCCCGCCCTAGCCGTGGCCTTAGGCGGGCGGGCTGTTGACACAAGATTATCTCTGTCGGGCACTAATGTAACCCAAACACAAGCTATCAGGGCCCGCTGTTCCGGCATGCATCTCATTATCTCAGTTAGCAACACTCATCTCATCTCAACTCAGCATAGGTACCTTAACACACAGGTTACGTAAACTACTTGCTCTGTTATTCTGTTATCTTGAAAATTGTGAATTAATTGAAAATTACATGCACATTTTTGCTAAATGTTATATCATTGTCTATAAGTAGGTATCTATTTAAACATTTCATGTAAATGAGGGTAGGTAATTAAAACCATAACTTTTGTTTTGGGTCGGAATTCAATCGTTTCAAGCGTTCAACTTCCGCGCGATCTGAATTATTGTGAGATAGAAGATAGATAAACAATTTGACTGAGTGTAATGGCGCTAGGGAGGCTGCAGGTTCCTCTACCCTCGGCCGCTTTATCTCGTTAGGGAGAGATTAGATGGCTGCTATTCAATACAATTGACAATAGTTGACTTATTTTGGACGATCGGCTTTTTAATAAATAACTGAAGTACCGAAACTGTTTTGTTTAGAGAACAACTGACCCAAAATCATCTGTTAAGAACACCAGAATACATTCAGAACATCAAGACTTGTGTCAGAAAAGTTTTATTTATCGGTTTATCTGTAAACTAAACTAAAGCTTACATGTGTATAGTTCAGGTAGATATCATGCAATAGGTAAAAAGCACGTTCTCCTCTTGCCAAGACCTGCAGCAGCGGACTTCACCGCAGTTTTCAACAAATAAATCAACGGTTAAATACACGACAATGCTTTCATACAAATTGCACCGAATATCCGAGACGTTTCGAATCATGCCTGAAATATTGAATTACCGGCAAGTCCAGGAGACATCGAACGTTTTCTTACTTCATCGTCGTCAAGCGGAACCCCATCAAATTACCAGACAACGGCGTATACGCTTTTGTTTCCACTGGTCTTCGACGTCATTCGTTCAGAAGAAGCGCTCGCGACGTAGCTTGCATGGACGGTCTCGGTACCTACAGCATATAGAAACACTGACATAATCATTCCTTATAAAAATGTAAGTCTCTTTACCTTCCCAATGTATTTTTCTGCTGTTTGATTGGCGTATGTACATAAACAATGATCCGGCTGTTTGACAAACAAAGCCAGCTCTCTGTCTAAGTCCTTAAATTGGCGCGCGTCATAATTTATTTACGACTCTGAAGCACAAGCACGCGAGAAGCATCCCCTGCTATTGGAACCTCAGCCTCAGTCTTGTTGCCGATACGATTAAAAGCAACGCTCTGTGACATTCTTCATAAAGCAGCCCGTTTGAATTTCGAACCTTGATTTATTTCTCAGACCTTGATTTATAATCTCAATTCCTGTGTTTTTAACTTGTATTCAATGTTGTATCTAGCATTGTAGTAATTATGATCTTTACTGCAAGGCGTTAAAGTTTAAATTAGGTCGATGTGTGACGGTTCGTATTGAAGCCGGTCCAAGCTGTCCATCCAGACATGTCGGCGCGACTGGTGATTGACGCACGAGGCACCTCTCCAACTCCTGCGGCGGCGAGTAACCTTACTCAACTATAATCCATTACATATACTAAGTTCGACAGTATTCTGTGGATCAAACCAACTAGCATGTCGTACCGTACCTACCTAGTAGATGAATTCTTTACATTGTAATTGTAACTATGTGGTTGTCATCGATCGAGCCCAGTGACGCAAGCCGCTGGGCGGACGTGGTGCGGTTCGTTGCCCCTAATTCTTTATTTAGTCTGGTTGCCCAGTAGGTACCTTTCAATCTAACCAAGCACCACCAAGCACGTTGCGATAAGTATAGCCTACCTAAGGCACCGGCACAGAAACAAGAGACACGCAGGAGAGGAGGCTAGCACAAAATGACACATATTATTGATGATGAGCAGCAAGCTATCCAGCAGTAAGTAATACCGGGTGTGGTGTCTAGCCTAGTCGCGCTGGCAACACTAGCGACACGCTGGCCACACTTGCTTGGACGGCGTGGCCGGGCGGAGGGCATAACCTCGTATAATAATATATTTGTGTTTTATTGGATCTAAAGAATCCCACAAAGTGGCAACTGAGGAGAACGTGAGTAATTTAACTCATTTTACTGAAAAGGAAGGGATAGATGGCATTCCAAAGTAATTATTTTGCAGTTGAAGTTCAAGTTCCAATTCAATAAACAAGGTACGAAACCTACGTTGAACTAACATGTACAGTACGAGGGTACCGTATATTAGATCAAAGTATTACTTACGTAATTGAGATACCTGTTAGAAAAAGATCTAGAAAAATTTATCGCTGCATAATAATTTTACCTGCCTACCCTAACCTACGAAAACCTTCTGTGAAAGAAAAGATTTTTACTTTGATCACTATGAAGGTAGAAATGTTTTGAAAATTATTAGTATTAACAATGCTGCCGTAGCCAAAATCGGCCTGGACGGCATCATCATCAACCATATCTGTACGTCTTGACCCACGTCACCAGGTACTACAGTGTATGGAATACCAACTACTGTACCTGTACTGGGTTTGTGCCAAATGTTAAAAGTATTTGGACGTATCTGACCACTTTAGACATCCTCAAAAATCTTTAAGTTGATACTTGGTACTAAGGGATGTGTGAGGATATTTACCGTGCCTGGGAATCAAAGTCTTGAGGCTTTTGCTATTTTACTATTATTTTTTATTAGCAATTAGGTGAATGGTTTTTATATCTTTTATACCTACCTATTGCAACTGAAATCTAGACAAAGAAAAACCAGCACCAGTTTTAAGGGCAATGCAACAAAGTAGCTATACTATTGTTGCGCTGAGCATGAGCCACAGCCTAAAATGAATAAACAATATCTAATATGAAAAATGTTATGTTACAGGCTCCAAATACCGGTCATGTAAATAAAGGCCATGCAATAAGTGTCATCACATCAGAGACGACGGAAAGGCTATGTAATTAATCTCATCAGAAATGATGTAAAGGCCATGTAATTAATGTCATCACAGATGATATAAAGGCTATGTATAATGTTATTAAAGATAACCAAAAAGCCATGCAAGAAATATTTCATCAGAGATGGAAAACAAAGCCATGCATTTAATAAATGATCATCGGAAATGACAAAAAGGCAAAAGAAATGAAAAATCATCAAATGCACTGTGTGTGATCACATGTGACAATATAATAAAAATTAAAGGCCATGAATAATTCATATTTGTTAAATATGCATCGGAAACTGGATCACAAACATACTTAATAACACTTAGCTTTTGAGTGTTTTAGATGAAATGAAATTTATTTATTTAAAATCGTTAACAAACATTACAGTATTTTATTAAATTGGGTTTATGTTAAACATTTGCGATATTTCCTGTTCGAACAACATTTGTACCCAAACTTGAATAACCCTGTGTTATAGTATACCAATGCCAGGTGTGGCAGGCAAAACACAGGAAGATTATTGGGTATTATCTCGATTTCCGTTTCATTTGTAACAGACTATATACTTACCATTATCATTATAATTAATCTACTGGGTGGGTATAATCTACCTCGTTGATTATTCGTAGTGGTTGCTTTACTGTCAAAAGTTTATGTGTGTTGTGAATTTCACAATTTATAATAATATTACCGCATCTTTAGAAATAAATAAAAATATTTGTTCCGTAATAATATAGAATATCGAACTACCTCCCATTATTAAAATGTGAGTAGGTATTATGTAACAAGAAATTAAGAAGAAACTTAACCTACACAAACACGGCAATGCAACTGTTAACAGTTGATAACGCCACGAATATGCATAAATATGCACGAATACATAATATAATTAAATGCCTTGACAATTTATTCTAGTTATGTTATTATAACTCTGCTAATATAATATATGTAAGATAGACCATCATCCTTTACAGCAAACAAGGCGGTAAAACCCACTCGGGTACGAACACTCCAAAAATCGACCGACCTGCTTGGTAGCTATTATAAATACTTACTATATACTTATACTATCAATAGAATGGTAATCATAACTGCATATTTTGTTCAGAGACTTTTGAGCTACCTACCTACATTGTAGAACACTATATAAATTCAAAACAGCCATACGTAAATCAAACTGTTTAAAAAGTGGTTGATCTATTTAAAGAAACGTCGACAGCATTTACGAAAATAAAATAAAGGTTATTTATTTTCTAAAAAATAATAATTACAGGAATGATGGAAACAAAAGCAGAAATTGTGTTAGTAGGAGTTTGCATTCTGTAGCTACAGCAGCAAAAGAGACTTGTGCCTATGTTCAAACATGGTGTATGGATGGAACATCCACGT
The DNA here is from genome assembly GCA_932294275.1 of Chloroclysta siterata. Lineage (NCBI taxonomy): Eukaryota > Metazoa > Arthropoda > Insecta > Lepidoptera > Geometridae > Chloroclysta > Chloroclysta siterata. Next base: position 16,867,856 of record OW028588.1, read on the forward strand.
AAAAAGTAAAATTATTGTACCGATGCCTATATACTTAGGTAGAGACAGTCATACCTCACTATATTCTTGTATTTCCTGGATGATTGATAGAGAATGCTATTAGCATCAATTTTATGTGTGAAAGTAAGTATTAAATAACCTATCTGCTTATCACAAGCCAATAGAACATTCAACCTGCATACCTTGGTATTTATTACTAAGTGAACTAAATGAAGATTTATAATAGACATTAATATAATAATCAAGTAAACAAAAGGAAAAGAATTACAGTGGTTTAACTAAACTTGACAAAGTACAGTTTAAAAACTGGTTTTGAATAGAAATAAAATAACAGTAATACATAACAATTAAAAATAAATGTTTGAGCAACATTTTGATAGAAATTGGTATTTTACCCTGTTTTATCTGATAATGGAGAAAAAGTACTTTTTATCTCTACTAAAACTTAACTTTGGCCTTGCACACAGTTCTTAATGTGTCACTAAGTAAGTTTTTCAATGTGTTGTATGATTTTGATAATGTTGATAAAATCTACTGGTCACTCAGACTGGTAGTGAGCAACTGTAAAAAGAACGTACTGACTTATAAAAGTTACTAGACTCTTTGAAGGCATGAGACATCTAATGAACAAGCTGAATATATCAAAGCTATATACCAAAAGCTATATCAACTGTATTAATGAATTGAACCTATATCAATACCTTATAGTCATATAGTATACTAGTGGCTTCCCGCGGCTTCGCACGCGTTGAAGTGGTGAGCCGTGATTGAGCCACAAACATCCAAACATCGTAACTTTCGCATTGATTTGTATATTATTAGGGTAGGATTTTAAATACCTACGTAGGTATAAGAGATACCTATAGGCGTACATTACCTATATTAGGTAGGTAGGTATAGGTACTGAGTTTAGCACAAATATGACAAATATAACAAAGACAACCTTACATGGATAATATGTACCTACTTATTTGTTCCTAGTTTCTACCCCAAAAACAAACGAAACGAAACAGCTTCACGACTTTGATCCCCATGCAGGCACGGTAGATACCCTCAGATCTCTTTGTACCAACTCAAGATTCCCGTTTTTAGAATGCCCTTTACAAACATTAACGCCTCGTTGTATCCTTTTTACTCGAGCGCAACGAAGGAGGGTAACGTTTTAGAGGTTGTTTTCGAAAATCAAACTGTTGTGGCGGCTAGCCACACACAGGTACTTGCAATCGGGCTGTCGCGAAGGGTTTGTATTTAGCGTCGCCAGTCGTCTCTCCCCGCTCATTAGGTTCAAACATGTAATCCCTACTTAAAAATAACTAAAAGTGCCTTTCCTATTTTTTTAGCTTTGGAGTACTTACATCTACTTCAAGTTTTAAGTTTGTAGGTTCAAGGAATACAATTTTTCATACAAACGTTTTCATCCCTTTTTACACCCTTAGGGGTTGCATTTCCAAAAATCCTTTCTTAGTACACCTCTACGCCATAAGACCTATAAACTCTTCAAATTTCAAGTCTCTCGGACCAGCGGTCAAAAAACTCCCATACAAACTTTTACATCCCTTTGCACACTTATTAAGGGTAGTTTTAAAAAACTAACAATTCTTTCCTATTTTTTTGCCTTGAAGTATATGTACTCCAAGTTTCAAGTTTGTAGATTCAAGGAATACAATTTTTCATACCAACGTTTTCAACCCTTTTTACACCCTTAGGGGCTGAATTTCCAAAAATCCCTTCGTAATACATCTCTACGTCATAAGACCTATGTACTCTTAAAATTTCAAGTCTCTAGGACCAGCGGTCAAAAAACTCCCATACAAAGTTTTACATCCCTTTGCACACTTATTAAGGGTAGTTTTCAAAAACTAAAAATGCCTTTCCTATTTTTTTGCCTTGAAGTATGTATACTCCAAGTTTCAAGTTTGTAGGTTCAAGGAATACTATTTTTCATACAAACGTTTTCATCCCTTTTTACACCCTTAGGGGTTGAATTTCCAAAAATCCCTTCTTAGTACACCTCTACGCCATAAGACATATGTACTCTTAAAATTTCAAGTCTCTAGGACCAGCGGTCAAAAAACTCCCATACAAAGTTTTACATCCCTTTGAACACTTATTAAGGGTAGTTTTCAAAAACTAAAAATGCCTTTCCTATTTTTTTGCCTTGAAGTATGTATACTCCAAGTTTCAAGTTTGTAGGTTCAAGGAATACTATTTTTCATACAAACGTTTTCATCCCTTTTTACACCCTTAGGGGTTGAATTTCCAAAAATCCCTTCTTAGTACACCTCTACGCCATAAGACATATGTACTCTTAAAATTTCAAGTCTCTAGGACCAGCGGTCAAAAAACTCCCATACAAAGTTTTACATCCCTTTGCACACTTATTAAGGGTAGTTTTCAAAAACTAAAAATGCCTTTCCTATTTTTTTGCCTTGAAGTATGTGTACTCCAAGTTTCAAGTTTGTAGGTTCAAGGAATACTATTTTTCATACAAACGTTTTCATCCCTTTTTACACCCTTAGGGGTTGAATTTCCAAAAATCCCTTCTTAGTGCACCTCTACGGCATAAGACCTATGTACTCCTCAAATTTCAAGTCTCTAGGACCAGCGGTTTAGGCTGTGCGTTGTCTATATGTCAGTCAGTCAGTCAGTCAGTCAGTCAGGACTTTGATTCTTATAGTATTAGAGATTGACTAAGTGTACATACTACCATTATTACATTAGAATAAGGGTGATGATGATGAATAAATAAATTATGTTACTTATTTACCTAGGTAGGTACATACTTAAAACAAGGTAAAATTACTAAGTACAAGAAGTTCAAAGAGTTAATAGGTTTTATTATGAAAATTTAAACATTGTACCTACCTATCTTGAAAGAACCTTGGTTTTCCATGATATGTCTGTTAATGGTCTGAGAGTGAAGAGACAAAATATGAAATCTAGATCTTCATCTTTGTTTTAAATGTTTACGTCTTTTCACACCTCCTGCTTGGGCGGACCTATATTCACCTTGAGTGTGTTTTAGGTACTATCTAAAATACTTCATATTTGCCGGCTGCAGTAGGGGCGATGAAACCTGACCTAAGTATAATCTATTTGATACTGCCATGGATACCTAATGAAAGTTATACATAGCCTAGAGAACATTATCAATTGGATTGGTGGTAGATTTGGTCAGTTCTTATACCTACATACCCCTAGTCCCTAGCTGTTCTAAAGGTCCTGTATAAACTTGTAAATTTTGGTGTACCTGCCTATCTGGAAAATGGGGGGTATCTGAGTAACAGAATCAATCAGTGATTACATACTTCAATGGGTTAGGTAAATTGATAATTGGGTAATTAGAGACTGCTTCAAAGTATGATCGATTGTATCCGCACGGATCTTGGATCAAACCGGTGGATTGACCTCTTCTTGATGTTATGTACCTATTCCGGCAAGAACTAGATTATGCTAATCAACACAAAACAAACGCCAAGAGCTGAGTTGTTCTGCCCATGGAGGTAAATGTTCTGCCTGTTGAATCCTTCTTCTTCTCTCAATTTATGGCTCCTGTCCGTCATTCGACAGACAATCATGCCAGTGTCAAGTGATTTGTATTGAATACTTTTTAGTCAAGTCAGTCCATAGTCAAGTGGGCCATCATTTGTTTCGAAGAAAATGGTAGCGGTTTTCTTCAAAACATTAGAAACATTTTCGGTCAAATCAGGATATCATATATACAGACACTTTCATTCCAAATGCTTAAACTTTGTGCTAAGACCTCAAGTAATGTTGGTTAAAATGCCACCGAAATTACACAACACAACTCAAAATAACACTAGAAAAACCTTAGACGCAGATGAGAAAAATAATTAAAATGAAAAAGCTATGTTGCTTCCCAAATTGTCAGAAAACGAATCGCCTGTTGAATTGAATTGAGCTATGAAGAAACTACTAGGAACCAAGTTAGGCTAAATTGTTCTTTCAGCTTACTAAAGAGGTTACATTCAAATTTGAAAACGACTGACAAAATCAATGTTATGATAATGATATTATTCTATTTCTATATAAAATCTGTTGTGCATCAGACAAGATTTATGAGTTATGAAGAATTATGCTTTTATTCTTGTAGAAATATCCTTCTACTAATACGATGAATTTGAAATCTATTCGTTCAATTATTAAATATGTAAATGTACCTACAAAAATGTTCATGTTAATATTAACAATTAAAGCATCTTTCATGCTGATACAATGTAAGAACTTTTAGATTTAAACCAGCAAATAAAAGTAACAAGAGGTGAAATCGGCATGATTTCTATATGATGTCTCATCCAACTATTTTAACTAGTTTCCTTTTAGTATAGTTTATTGAATATGAATTGTAAAATTCAATCAAAGAGCACGAATGGATTGCCTTGACCACAGATAAACAAATATTAGTGCCTTGACTAACCTGTAAGTTCTACCAGTAGTTTAACTTTTTGAAATTTTAAAATTCCATATGTTAATCAATGTTCAATACTAAAGGCCGCAAATTAATAGAATGGCGAACGGAACGTTCAACATTTTGAATCGGTCAAATTTTATTCTATTACCTGGTATTAGTTTAAGGTTAAGGATTTAAAAAAAAAAAGGATAAGGGGAAGGAATATAGGTAGTGATAGTAAGAAGAAAGAGTTAATCAGTTATTATTTATAATACCTATAACTATTCCAAAATATTTGAAAATGTTAGTGTTGACTTTAAATGTTGTACCTATACTATAACTGTTATACAAACTAATTTTACTATTTATTTCATCGTGTTTAATCTTTGTTCAACCTATGCTACATTTCCAATAATTTAGGTATGTACTTACATAATACAATATGTATTGAATATGGGTAAGTAAATAAGGAAATCAATGGTGACAATACAATCTAAAATGTAAGTAATTGATCGAGTGAGCGAAGCGAACGAAGATCTTAGTTTCAACTTGGGCGATTTGGCATTTTATGTATGTATGTATGTATGTATGTATGTATGTTTGTCTGGCGATAACTTTAGAACCGTTGATCCGATCTGCATGAAATTTGATATGTCGATAGCTTGTACTTGAGAAATTTACTGGTAAGTATATGAGTAAAATCGGATGAAGGGTTTTTGAGATATGGGGTTTTTTGAGAGGGCAAAAATAAAAAAAGTTACATAAAAAAATCAAGTTACATGTCATATGAAAGGGCTTTGTTTGGACATTCCAAAACAATTTTTACTTTTTTTTTGGGACACTCGGTTATCGAGATAAAACTTAAAAAGTTAAATTACTATAACCAGCGATCCAAGAGCTCCCATCTCTAAGAGTTTCGTTGACATCAAGGTTTTTCTACTGGTCGGCCAGTTCCTTTGATTTTTCTTATTTTTTTTTCTTGAAATAAATTAAGGAGGTACTCAGTTCTCATAAAATGGTGACGACGACCAGGTCTGATGATGGAGCCAAGGTCTGTTCAAGGGAACTCTTCAATAAATAGGCCAATAGAGTTGAAACTTGGTAACCATACCAAGTTAGTAGGCGGTAGTCAGAAAAAAGTCCAAAGATAATGTTTGGACTTGCCTCTGACTACCGCCTACTCAAAGTTTTGATGCGTTCGTCGGGTCGCATCACGAGATCTCAGTTCGGGGCGAACTACTAGTAAATAATAGCGTTTGCAAAGAGCTACAAATGCTCCATTGCATCATGTGTGTTTTATAGATTTTTGTGTACCTGTATAAGTTGTGGTTTGCTTTGTTTATAAATGTGTTATATACAAAGTATAATAATATAAAGTATAAACTAATCCATAACTATTAAACTGTGCCTTATACTTTCATGATTACTGACTCTTTTACAAATATGGTTTACTGTAAGTGTTCTGAAATTTGTAAATTTTAATAAAGATGAGGATGTGGTGTCTAGCCTAGTCGCGCTGGCAACACTTGCTTGGACGGCGTGGCCGGGCGGAGGGCATAACCTCGTATAATAATATATTTGTGTTTTATTGGATCTAAAGAATCCCACACCGGGCTTGGATGATGATGACGTTAAGTAGGTAATTACTGAAAACAATGGCGGAAATAAAAAACCTATCACACACAAAACATGTTTGTATAACATGACGTAAGATAACTCAGAAGCGGAGTTCAAGGACAGTCGTCGGCCGAGTGCAGGTTCTATTCTCGGCGGTGCCGCTATCACACCATCAGCGCAGAGTTTGCTGGTGAGCGGCCAACTTTACTGTCACGACTTACATGCTACCTATATAGGTACGAGTAGGCACGTCATCACAAAATTATCTCGGAAAAGCTACAAAGTGACCTGATGTTATATTATTGTACCTACTTAGACCAAATAAATTTGGTCTGAGTTGTAACTACGATAAAATATCTAGGACATTGGATAATAAGCACATGGTAGGCTACTACCTTCACCTACAAGAAAAACAGCAAATAATACCTACTCAACTTTAAAAATAAATTTCTCGCATTTTCCAGAAAAATGCTCGCCTCGAAAACTCTAATTATTTACCTTGTTTGAGATAAATAGCTGACTCGTTATGATAACAAATGTTATGAAAAATAAAATGCAAAGTGAGGCTGGCAGACAGTTACAAATTGTGATGCAGATCTACAACAGATGAGTTAGTAGGTACAATAGGCACCTAGCTCGTTGCGACGCGCACATCACTAGCTTTTTCAGAACACAGATACACCACACACCCTCTGAATCTGTATTCTATGTTAAACAGTACTATTATTTATTATGTGGTTAAACATAGTTTCAACCACAGAACATAGAATAGATTTCCGTGTTCTGTGGTTTTAGCAGCCTCAGGAGGTCCACTGCTGGACATAGGCCTCCCCGATACATTACCCGGACGATCCTGAGCTCTCCATCCACCGTCTACCGTCTGTCCATCGGGAGAGCGTCCTACGCTTTGTCTTCCCGTAGGTACGTGGGGGCCATTGGAGGACCTTTATTTTCAACGATTAATAAAATAAAATAAAGCAGTGCAAGTGAGATATACCTATCTGCTACATAGGTAATCGAAAAGTCTCAGTTTCTGTGCCCAGTTCCAAAACCAGGCGTTTTTCAGTCTTGCACATTACTGCAAACTAGAATGCGATAATCCGTGACTTACCTATTACCGATCCGATACGCCTGTACAGTGTACGTGTGAGGACATGACCGGGAAGCACTTCCAAAGTCACTGTCGATTAGTGCCGATGTGCGTCCGAAAGTGCGAATCTCGCCAAATCTCGTTTCAGACATTGTACTTTTGACAACTTAATACGCCACCAAAACAGATTGAGACTGAATTTGCGAAACACTAAGATTTAATGGCGCAATATTAATCCCCGGAGTTTTGCCAAAAGATCTCCATCTGACAGCTGGCGCATTAAACTTTATGCCAGAGCTCTATCGTTGCGAAAATGCAATGTTTGAGCCTGTGTGCCTGTGCGCATGCGAACGCACAGCGGACGGACCGCAGCGCTGCCGCTACCGCGTCCGATAGCGGTCCAACCAAACCAGACGCCGCCGCTGCATCAGGGCCTGCATAGATAAGGCCAAGGGTGGTTCGTAGTTAGTAGACCAATTTATTTGCTGTGGTACTTATTGATTGAGTGAGCGAAGCGAACAAAAATCTTACATCTTGGGCGATTTGGCACTGTACCTATGTATGTTTGTCGGGCCATAACTTTAGAACCGTTGATCCGATCTGCATGAAATTTGATAAGTCGATAGCTTGTACTTGAGAAGTTTACTGATAAGTATATGAGTAAAATCGGATGAAGGGTTATTAAAATAAGGGTTTTCTTAAGGGGGAAAAAATAAAAAAAGTTACATAAAAAAATCAAATTACATGTCATATGAAAGGGCTTTGTTTGGACATTCCAAAACAATTTTTACTTTCTTTCTGGGACGCTCGATTTTTGAGATACAACCAAAAAGTTACATTAAGATAACCAACGATCCCATCTCTAGGAATTTCGTTGACATCAAGGTTTTCTACTGGTCGCCCAGTTCCTTTGCTTTTTCTTATCCTTTTTTCTTGAAATAAATAAAGAAGGTACTCAGTTCTCATAAAATGGTGTTAGCGACCTAGTCTGATGATGGAGCCAAGGTCTGTTCAACGGAACTCTTCAATAAATAGGCTAATAGAGTTGAAACTTGGTTACCATACTAAGTTAGTAGGCGGTAGTCAGAAAAAAGTCCAAAGATAATGTTTGGACATGCCTCTGACTACTACCTACTCAAAGTTTTGATGCGTTCGTCGGGTCCCATCACGAGATCTCAGTTTGGGGCGAACTACTAGTTAAGGATCAATGGACCCTGCATAGGGTATAGCAACATTGAGGCAGGCAGAGGTTTTAAATTATACACATAGTTGGTAGACAGGTATAGTTATAGTAGGTATATCTTGCTTATTACCGTTAAAAATATCTAAGTAGGTATTATCTATCTATTTTACAGTAGGCACGACAAATTAAACTAAGAGTATCAGTGGTCCAGTGCAGTGCTAGCAACCTGACTTTCCCATCCTTAGGTCCTTCTTAGTCTATGAAGGATAGTATGGAATTATACTCGCACAAACCCAGGCTCGCAGTACGGACTTATACTCTCACAAACCCAGGCTCGCAGTACGGACTTATACTCGCACAAACCCAGGCTCGCAGTACGGACTTATACTCGTACAAACCCAGGCTCGCAGTACGGACTTATACTCTCACAAACCCAGGCTCGCAGTACGGACTTATACTCGCACAAACCCAGGCTCGCAGTACGGACTTATACTCTCACAAACCCAGGCTCGCAGTACGGACTTATACTCTCACAAACCCAGGCTCGCAGTACGGACTTATACTCGCACAAACCCAGGCCCGCAGTACGGACTTATACTCTCACAAACCCAGGCTCGCAGTACGGACTTATACTCGCACAAACCCAGGCTCGCAGTACGGACTTATAACCAAATGGAGGGAACGAAAATAAAACTCAAACTAGAGGTAAGTAAGGGTGAGATGCTTTAGAAGATAGTACCAAACTGGATGAAGAGCCGAGCGGTTCGTCCGCTCCACGTCCGCTCACTGATCACATCCCGTGGCTGGCGATGATAATAAACAGCATTATCGTTCACCGTAGAATGATATTTTCGTGCTCCGTAAAGTGTAGAAGCGTAAAATCGGATCTGCGGATATTCCGAAGCAAGAATCCGTCCGAGATCAATAAAGATATGGGAAATATAAAAATGTTATTGCTCAATGTGGATCTACCATGAATAAAGCATTAAGCGCTCATGGTGATCATTCATGGCTGTATTAAAAGCGGCTTCCAATATTTTATTACCTACTATTTACATTTCGGTAGTAAAATGTGTTGAAGCGTGGACTAGAACAATTTTGAGCGTGTCTATAGTCGATAGCGAGGGTTGCGTGAGGAACGGTAGCCGCTCCGGTGGATGGCGGCGGGAAGGGAACCCAATACAGCGACCCTACCAGTATCTGCACTCACAGATTCGCCACCCGCGCGTGTTTATCACTCCATCGAAAGAAGTGAGGCACCGGAAGTGGGCACATTCATCTTTGCTCAAAATCTCGATGGGCTACCAGGATACGGAACGACTGTTCCGATCTCGTGGTCTAGGTACCGAGGACTTAAGGGGCTGACAACTATCAAACAACTTCTCGCTCGCACGTTTCGACATGTTGAAAGATATAAAATCACTAAACTCATTTTCGAAAAATAGCAATCAACCATTTTGTGTGCAATCACATTGCACACAGTTTAGTAAAAAAATCATTTTGATCGATACAAGTTTTCCTACTTTAAAGTTAGTTTATGTTCGAAAACTAGTAAAGCAAACTTTTGAGTAGGAAAACATGTATCGATCAAAATGATTTTTTTACTTAACTGTGTGCAATGTGATTGCACACAAAATGGTTGGTTGCGATTCTTCGAAAATGAGTTAAGTTATTTTATATCTTGCAATATGTCGAAACGTGCGAGCGAGACTCACATTGGCTCTTGTCTTCGCCTTAATAAAAACGTCTAGATTGAACTGGATCAAAAAGTTCATGTATGACCAGTGGCGTAGCCATCGTAGGGCCGGTAGTGCAGTGCACCAGGGTCCCGGAGCTCAGGGGGCCCTCTCCTAAGCTTTGAAAAGAGAGGGTCAGCCAGCTCCCGAAACTAGAAACCCTTGAGCCTGCTCACAATTGTTTTTTTGTATGATTTATTTTAAAGGCCAATATAAGTTCAAGCTATGTGGAAAGAGGGGGTGAGGGCCTCATTTTTTCTCTATGCACCGGGGCCCTTGTCCACCTAGCTACGCCACTGTGTATGACTACAAGACCACGCCACACCTCTCAGTATTAAATGTCTAAGTAGGTATAGCTCGGGAGCTGCGAACATATCGACATTGATTTATGATTTGCTCATGACATGTTTTATTTTATCATAAGTCAAAGATGTGCCTTTCCAATTTTTTTCATTTTCAGAAGAAATCTGAACATTCGTCCATCGGGCAGACTTTAAACGCAGCGTTATCATGGTTGCAGACGATGGAACCAAATGAATAAAGAATTAAGGCGAAGACAAGAGCTAATGTGATTCTCGCTCGCACGTTTCGACATGTTGAAAGATTTTAAATCACTAAACTCATTTTCGAAAAATCGCAATCAACCATTTTGTGTGCAATCACATTGCACACAGTTAAGTAAAAAATTCATTTTGATCCATACATGTTTTCTTACTGAAAAGTTTGCTTTACTAGTTTTCCTACATAAGCAAACTTTTAAGTAGGAAAACTTGTATCGATTACTTAATCGATTAACTTGTATCGATAACTTATATTAAACGATAAAACTATTTAAGTAGGTACCTACTTAATAGTTTTAACGTTTTGTTGTTGTTTTCAAAATCACAAAGATTCCTCTTGGACTTTGGGACGTCATGAAAACAATATTCTTGTGAAAACAAAGCTTTTAATGTAGCTTGTTATGAAGTACCAACTCTTACCCTACCTAATTCTAAAAAGAAGGGAACATTATAATGCTTGTTCGGAATTGTACGTGCTGTATTGTAGGTAGGTACGGTATTTCGGCAAGATCATAAATCTATCAAGTCGCTGGGATGGCATCATGTCGAGAAAGTGTGATTATTTCTGAAGCATTTCTCTTACGTCAGTGTAAAACTTGGCACGGAGGTCGCTGTGAACCCTTGTTCTGTACCACTAGTACGTGCCCGTGCCTAGGCAGGTTGGTACCTTCATGTAGAACTGTCATGTCGCATGTCGTGTGGCGAGGAGCCAGCAGCGCCCGCGCCGACCAGTCTGCGACATCTCCCAGTACGTATACGTACCTATCTAACTTCAGATTCGACGGTTATTTTATTTTATTCCAGGATTGTATACTTACCAATTTTTTTCTGTCTTCTTACCGATGACATTGAGTGGGTACATAGGCGTGACTAGATATAGATCTAGTCATATCCCCCATGGCATATGGCATAGGAGATGTGATATGATGAAGGCAGCCAATACCGATTGCCTGAAGAGCCTATGTAGGTACAGGAGTGAAGTTACGCCTGAGATGATGATAGGAATGCTAATATCTGTATAACATTAGGTATGATGACAAATGGACGGAAGCGCGTCGAATGACATTAGCGGTTCCCTATCCCAGTAATGACCGTGCCTTTCAACTAAGGAACCTTTACTTACTCCTTCTTAAATTCACTCGGAATTATAATGAGACTGCAAGTTTCTATATTTCTAATTTCTTTCTCACCATCATCATCATCTCATCACTGCACATCTGCACACTCATATACAGTCACGCACCACACCATGTTTCTCGAAATACCTACTCAACAGCACAATCTGCATTACTCCTAAATCTCTGTAATGATTCGTGCTGTAGAATTCATGACCTTAGCACCTGGTGATTGGGTGTGTTCTCGCGTGGAGTGGCGGGTGATGTAAGCGCCCGCAATACCGTGCCCCGTGGCCGCGATCCCCGTGGCCGTGCCAAAGCTCGTGTCGTGAACTCATCGGCACGCCGCGCCGCGCGCCGCGCGCCTCGCCAGCCATCTTTGTACCTAGTAGGTACCTCCCTACCCTACCTACCTCACCTATATCATAATTATAAGTAAGTACTTAATCGAATCGCTTAGCTTAGTCAGATAATTACTAACCTACCTACTCTAAAGATAGCCTTTCCGTTGCTTATAGCTAGCTAGGTAGGTAGGTACTAGGTAGGTACTTAGCTACTTACCAAACTAAATTAAAAAATGGAACAAACGCCTTGTGAATCCTTGTAGAGTAAAAGCAGCGGCAGATCCTACCTAGGTACGCGACGGGCGCCGCGGGCGGCGGCATTGCAACTCTCACGAGTCTTTGTTCGCGAGCCTTCATAATCCGATCGCACAATACAAAGTTGTGTTTCCCCTTAGATGCGGGACCTCAGCTGGAGATGGAGTCGATTCGACGCATGCGTGCAAGTTGCCAAGGACGCGTTTCGGAATCAGTCAGCTGAGCGATGCCGGTGAGTTATCGGCCTAGCAACCAATCAGCTGATGCCTTCCCCTCCGACAACTGTTCATTCTGTGCCTCCTCGCACCCCCGCCTCGCCCCGCACCGCTGCACAGGTGCTAGGGTGTAGGTACTCTAGGTAGGTACATGGATATGCCGGTTCAACGTCCATCGCCAATCCTCGGCCATTATGAGTATGTAGGTACCTAACCTACCTACCACAGAAAAGATTCTGTGTTAGGTACCTACCTACCTTACCTACCTTTCGTTGGTTAACAATAACAAAAAACATCATTAGGTAGGTAGGTCCTCACTACTCTAGGTAGCATTTTCAATACCTACCTAGGTAGCTAGGTCCTTGTAGGTATGTCCTTTTTTAGGGTTCCGTATCCAAAGGGTAAAACGGGACCCTATTACGACTCCGCTGTCCGTCCGACGCGACTGACTGTCTGTCTGTCCGTCTGTCACCAGGCTGTATCTCATGAACCGTGATAGTTAGACAGTTGAAATTTACACAGATGATGTACCTACTTAGGTATTTCTGTTTCCGCTATAACCACAAATACTCCCATACAACAAACATGTTTTACCTATTTGCCGTTTTTGTAGATAAATGTACGGAACCCTTCGTGTGCAAGTACGACTCGCACTTGGCTGGTTTTTTATTTTATATTAGGTAGGTACTTCTTGAGCTTCTTACCTACTTACATACACTAGCTAATGGAACAAGCAAGTGTGGTAACTATCACCTAAGTATAGCAAAGCTCCTTGAACCCGACAACTTTACCTTAGGTACCTTCCTTGGTAGGTAGGTAGGTGGTACCTACCTACCTACTAAGTACCTATACTTAATGATATAAGTAGTAAATAAAATAAATTAGTATTGTACCTATCTATAGCCGAATCCAAATCCAGTAAAAGTATAGAATAGAAACAACCGCCTGCTAAAGTGCTCGGAGAGAAGAGCTCGAGCGCTGAATGGGCCTGAGCTGAGGTGACAATGAATATAATTTATTTTGGGACAGAGCATAACACAGATACCTATGTCATTTTAACAAAAAATATTATTTTACTCCCAACTCGACCGCCAAAATCTACAATCCTCAACAAATAGAATAAGTAGGTACCTATTATAATAATAAATTACTAGGTAAGCAGGTAGTTTTTTTTTTTGAAAGAGCGAATCGAATGAAAATCTTTGAGTTAACTTAGGCGATTTGGCATTTTATGTGTAAATGTTTGTCTGGCCTTAACTTTAGAACCGTTGATCCGATCTGCATGAAATTTGGTAAGACGATAGCTTGTACTCAAGAAATTTACTGGTATAAGTACCTATATGAGTCAAATCGGATGACGAGTTATATGGGGTGTTGTTTTAGGGGAAAATTTAAAAAAAAACACAAAAAAATTAAGTTGCATGTCATACGAAAGGGACATTCCAAAACCATTTTTCTTTTTTTCTAGGACACCCGGTTTTTGAGATACCTACAACAATAAAAGTTAAATTAAGATAACCAACGATCCAAGAGTTTTGTTGACATCAAGGTTTTTCTACTGGTCCTTTGTTTTTTTTTTCTTGTAATAAATTGAGAAGATACTCAGTTCGCATGAAATAGTGATAGCGATCTGGTCTGATGATGGAGCAAAGGTCTGTTGAACGGAACTCTTCAATGAAGAGGCCAATTCAGTTGAAACTTGGTTACTAGCATTTAGTTAGTAGCAGGTGGTAGTCAGAGGCAAGTCAAAACATTGTGTTTGGACTTGTTTCTGACTACCACCTGCTTTAATTTTCCAAACTTCACGAAACTTCCGATCCGATCTGCACGAAACTTGGTAGGTCAAAAGTTGTTACACAAATATACCAAGTTCTTCTTCTTGTCGTGTCACTAGTTTATTTCGAAACAGAGTGGTGAAAGGATTTTAAGTGCGCCTCAAGAGGCTCCTTTCGAGCACTTGGCACATGTTATAGAACTTTTTAAGTTCGACGACATGCCGGTTTCCTTTACCGTTTGAGAGTACTGGCACTATGCACATACATTTTTGAACAGAAAAACTCATTGGTGCACGACTGGTTTCGAAAAGGCGGGGCCACTACCACTAGACCTCCAGTGCTCTCACTCAATATACTAAGTGAGGTGTCAATGAAAAGGTTTGGTTTGTATATCCCAATACCATTTTTATTTTTATTCTAGGACGTATGTTTGATTTTGAGATACAATTGGTTACCAAGTAGGTTAGGGGGTAGTCAGAGGCCGAATATCGTATTTGGTGTCTGTACTGTACAGGTTGCTTGGGTACCAAAGAAAACACTTATGTTAGAGTAACGTCTGCCTGGATCGGCGGGCTGGAATCGAGTGCCCCCACCACCGTGGTGCGTTCGGTTGCTACCCGCCTCCAGTCAGCGCGCATAGTTTATTGTTAAACACTACATCTACCTTTTACAAAAACAAAATATAAATTTTGGAACTTATTAAGTAGGTAATATTAACTTTATAAAACACATCTAGATCTTAATTAGTTAAGAATCACAGTAAACAATATTCATCAGCAGTTGTACTAGCTTAAAGATATCTTTACACAATTCACTTAGTTTTTAACTATTAGTGACAGTGATAACGATATGCTAAGTTACAAGTTACTAATAGCCCAATGGCATAAGCTTAAACCTCATTTAATTTCAGGATATTGTATTATTGTATTGGGTCGCATCTCATAACTATGAAACTATAAATAAATCTATCCATCTATATTCTACTTGTATCATTTTCATCCAAACAGTCTTTCCATTTTCTTCAGACCTTCCACTTTTCTTTACCTTTCTACCTTTTTTAACTAGATTAGACCGGACCGCCTCTATCATTTTCTACTACAACAGCTTTTCACTTCTTGTTGATGCCGTGTGGTGCATTATTAAATGTATATGTCAACTTTTTCTTTTAATATATTTTTTTTTATATTTTTCACCTATTCCGATTTTAGCTTTCTGTAGCACACCTTCTGTATATAACATTATATTTCGCATCCGTGTCCTTTGGATCAAGAACTGCAACTGCATGTGTGGGGTAGTTTGTCCTAAAATTGGCGTACCTAATGACGTCAACACGAAATTTCAGCATACTCTTGGTAGTGGCATAGTTCTATCGGTCTGGTCAAGGTTTTCCCGTTCTGAGTTCGCACAGCTGACAAGAGACTCGTGAAGGCAAAGGTAATGTTTGATATTGCTAGTGAACCAATAGCACACCTAAAAGTAAATCGTTTAGTTAAGAGCGGCCAACCCGTCTTACTTTTCATACAAACGCTAATAGGTATCTTGTGCACTATATCTAGGTTTCTATCAAAACAACAAATCCAAATTTGGAGAAACATATTCAGTAGAAGCCTCCAAAAATTTGCTTTTTTTCACAAATTTACCTGAACTTTGGGCGTTCATAATGTACTCATAAATTGTAAAAGTAAAGAAAATATTTTGATAAAAACCTTGCAAATGTTATGGAAATTCTAATGACTAACTTTTGTTTCACAAATTAGTAAGGCTTACTGAAAAACATGTATTTCCTGGAACAAGTTTTATGAAATTTCCGCACACTATTTTTCATTCAATGTTATCGCGTTCTCACTTGGTTCACAGTAACCGAATGCCAGCGCTCAGGCGCTTTCTCTCTTTTTTCGCTTTGCCTCTTTTTCTAAAATTGCGCCGGATGAAACAACAAGCTGTTCAATCACGCTCGCATTGACGATACTAGGACCGGGAAGGGCCCTCTTAAACCTATAAGCTCATGGAAAACCTGCATCAAACTCTCCACAATTGTAGTTGGTACTAAATTTTTTGGATGCCGCCCCTTTCTTTCTTTTGTAAATATGTGACACTTTCGTTTTTTTTTTTTTTTTTACTTTTTCTTTCAGTATCTTAGACCAACAATTACTCTATCTAGTAATATCTAATAGCTATAATATCTTTTAGTTTTTCCGAAAATGTGAATTTAGAATAAATTTATGAGTATAATTTTTGTTTAAGTTCTATTGTTAATATTACAGGCATCAATCTTTTCCGTAAAGCTTTGCGCTAAGATGTATTTGCATTAAACCACTCTTATACAACGTGTTTATTAAGAATTGTAATGATCCGAAAGCAGGATATTCTACCGGTCATAACGAACAACTTTTGTTCTACGACTTTTAAAATTTCAAAGTTTTTCATTCATGAAATGCCTCTTAAACTTTTATCTAAAATGAATCTAAACGCATCATGAGGCAGCCCTATTTACAGCTGTTCTTTGACCTCTAGTTGTTAACCTTAGATAAAATAGGTAACAGAACTACCACCAATTACCTAGTAATGTGCCTACCTAATAATGATGTTGCTGTTTTTAAAGATCTTGGTATGTAAAAGAAATATTTTCGTGACTGTAATCCCTAGTCACGGTAAACATTCTCTGAGATCTTTGGTACTAATACCTATTCAGTAACTAGGTACCTACGTGGCTACGTACTCAATATTTAATAGAATATTTATTTTTGTTTAATTACTAGATGTCGTAAACCAATGTTTATGATATTCATAGTTCTTTAAATTGTAACATGTTACTTTACCACCATGGTTCATTGACACGACAAAATTATTCAACTGCAATTTTGGGAAGTGTCTAGTCTGTCCTATTTAATCTTTGACTAACCTGTCTGTCATTGGTTGCATTTAAAAACGCATATCCAATCAGGACGGCCGACGGCCGCCGATCAGTGTTACCATTTGTGGCAGATTTCTGCCATTTGGCAGATTTTAAATATTTCAAGAAAAATCTTATTAGTTTGAATTTTTAATGAAATAATATTTATAATTTATTTATTTTTGCCGTGGTGGTCCCGGCATAGAATTGGACCCCTCCATCACCTCCCGTGGATGTCGTAAAAGGCGACTAAGGGAACACACCGGGAAATGGGCAGCAGCATTTCCAGAGTAAGCACCACCAACACTGCGGTCACCAATCCGCCTGCCAAGCGTGGTGACTATGGCAAACCCCCCCCCCAATGATGAACACGACAGATAGACGGCCCCCAGTCCCCGGCAGTTCCGTTATTCCTGGCACAGGTGGCGGTCATGGTAACGGCGGAACAGGGGGTGCTAAGAATCTCCGGCAGAGACCCAGCTACCACTCCCAAAAACGACGAAGCGTGGGACGCCCTCCTACCCGATGGACTGACGACATTGTCAGGATCGCGGGAAGTCGGTGGATGGAGAGGGCTCGGAATCGTTCTTCCTGGAAATTTATAGGGGAGGCCTATGTCCAGCAGTGGACTTCTTTGGGCTGATGATGATGATGATGATGATGATTTATTTTTTACCGAACTGGAAACTTCTTATTCTTTTTTACCTTTATTGATTTGGTTTCTAAACAACTTCTATCTCGTTTTAGATAACTGCAAACCGTTACAAACGATCAAAAGATAGTAACTGAATGTAATGTAGGTATTTAATTTATTCCGTAGCCACGAAGGAGATGGTATGAAGTCATATTTTTGGTATTTTTATCGTCAAGCTTGGTAGATTTTGACAGATTTTTTGGCAGGTGTGTGGTAGAACCGCCACTTTTGAGATGGTCACCCTGTTTGTGTTTACATGCGTTGTTGTACATTGTTTTGTTGAGAAAATGTCATCAAACGTGATAAAATGGTGATTGTTATGTAAAAAGCCGTCGTCAGTCAGTGTGTGTATGAGCAGTGCCTACGAGGTAATGGTTTAGTGTGAAGTTTGAAGCCTGTGTCGTGCGAAATCTCGCAAACTTACCAAAATCCAGTTTTATCCAGTGTTATTATAGCCAGTAAATAATGACAAAATCCATAGGAACCAGTAAAAATATCGTGTCAGGGGATTGGCGGCGTACCTACCTACCTACCGAAAGGTAAGTATTTCAAATTATCTCGTAGGTTATCGTTGTTTTTCTCTTTCCTAGATAGAAGCGCGCGTGCGTGTGACCTTGACACGTACACAGACAGGGCTGTTGCAAATTTCTGAGAAAATATTAATTTTACTTTTCTATGGGAATTTCGAAAACGATGTATTCAACCGTTGCACACGTCAAAGTATTCCAGTGCTTGGTCTAAATACACGCTCTTTGTTTCCCTACATAACTTCATCAACACGTTGTATAAGAGTAGTTCCATTTTACAATATGCAATATTGCATCAACTTTAAGTCCATGGAAAATATTAGAATCAGCAAGGTTTACTGACTCCCCATTTAATAAAGTATTGGTTAGTTGTAGAACCACGTTTCGCAAGGTAAATTTAATTCAATTCGTTTTCTTAACATTTACAAAATCATTAGCAAATAACGGGTGAGCCAGTTAAGTATTTTTTTTCTTGAAGCCTGACAAGCAGACGGCCCACGTGTTTTCAAGTGGGAACCATTGAACCATTACCCATAACAAAGCACTGCCTCGCAAGCCACGCACGATAGGAACTCGCCCCACCATGCACTACCGACTTGATCATCAACTTGAGGCACACAGATGTAACCCATCGGTGCCTGCAATTCCACCGACAACCACACTTCTCAAACTAGAACACAGCAACGCTGCTCGGCGGCAGAAATAAACAAAATTGGTCTTTACTCTGTCTGTCATTAACTATATGCTTATGAAGGGACATGATGTCATACACTGTCGCACCACTATTGTGTGAATAATTGACCCAGACGACCTCTCACTGCCATCAACTGTTAGGACTCTATTCGTTTAGTAAAACTGTATCTTAGGCCAATGGATGTTTAGGATGCTATAATGTTTTAGTGTCACTAACCAACACTGTCAGTTTTTTTTTCCGACAATTCGCATTAATTACCTATTCTTTTTGTAGTGTTCAAAGATCATATACCAACATATTACCGACATACCAACAGTCGTTTATTGACCTCTGTTAAATCCAAACAGATGGCTATGGTGTACAACACAATGTTACAATCTCATACTCGTAAGAGGTATTATATTAAAACACCATAATTATGATCGTTTTCGGGTTTTCGGGTTTTTCATTAGCACAGGTAGCATGTTTTTTTCATGTCAAACTCAATACTTATCGAAAAGTATTTATTTATTTCGATCATAAGGATTACTTTGAAAGCCATGTGAATCCAGTCAGTACGTCAATTCCACGCAAAACCTAGAAGCAACAAAGTTACGGCTTTGTTCTTACCGTTTTTTTACGTGTTACTACCTCTAAATACCATAATAATGAAGTATCTTATTAGCTTCAATAACCATTCCTTTACTGGTTCACAAAAGAATAATCATTTATAAAATAAGCAATTAATAAATATTTATCTTTGTCTAACTCCAGAAAGAAGACAATAGAAATAAATAAAAACATCTTAACAAATTAAATAAATGATGCAAGTTTTGCTGGACTAATTTAATTTAGGTAACCATTTAATCTTGAATGTCTAGTATTATTATTTATTTATTTTCATCCCCATAATAGTATATTAAAATACATTGCAGATTGCTGTCTCTCTTGGAAAATACTCGTCTAGCTTGGTTAGGTATTGCAATTCCCGACTCAGCTGTTATGTGCGTATCCGCAAATATTATGAGGTAGGTATATGTACCGAGCTTATTGTACCGTGATTCCACCCATGCCAAATCATCGTTGTCCGCTGACTCAGCCCGATTACCGATCTAATGTAGGTACATTCCGATCAGATACAGATCATTTACATTTCTTCCAACTTCTAAAGCTGACTCACCCCAACAACCTAGACTATAATTGAGAGAAGTAGGTAAAGGCTCTAATGGGGGTTTTTTATACATGTTCATTTTCTGTCATAATTTAGTGATAGAACTGTGTGGAATGTCCACCAATATTTATATTATTTAAATATTTCATTTCTATTTGGGCTACCAATAAATATAGTAATTCCCTTTTTAGGTACTATTCAGATTTTTCCAAACTATCGTTTAGAAAACATAATTCTGATGCTTTTCAACGTATCCTCAACCTGTCATATTGTAACAACTTTAGGTACCATTCAGTTTTTCCAAACTACCCATTAAAATTCATCATTCAGATACTATTCAACGTATTCTGAAACTGACATTTTGTAACAACGTTTAGGTACCGTTCAGATTTTTCGAACTACCTTATATTTTTTTTTATTCAGATACTATTCAACGTATTCGCAAACTGTCATTTTGTAAAAACTTTAGGTACAGTTCGGATTTTCCAAACTAATTTTTAAAATAAATAATTCAGATACTATTCAACATATTCTGAAACTGTCATTTTGTAACAACGTTTAGGTACCGTTCAGATTTTTCCAAACTACCCTTTAAACTTTTCAATTCAGATACTATACAACGTTTTCTTAAACTATCATCTGTTGTAACAACTTTTAAGTACCGTTCAGATTTCTCCAAACTATCTCTTGAAAACATAATTCTGATACCGTTCAATATTTTGACAAACTATCAATTGTAACAACATTTAGGTACCGTTCAGATTTCTCCAAACTACCTCTTGATTCTGATACCGTTCAACATTTTGTTAAACTATCAATTGTAACAACATTTAGGTACCGTTCAGATTTCTCCAAACTACCTCTTGATTCTGATACCGTTCAACATTTTGTCAAACTATCAATTGTAACAACATTTAGGTTACGTTTAAATTTCTCGAAACTACCTCTTTATTCTGATACCGTTCAACATTTTGTCAAACTATCAATTGTAACAGCAATTTTACAGGTTTAGTTTGATATATCAAACTACGTCTCCAGTGGAACTTTATAAGTTCTTAGTTCTCGACATTAAAATAGGCACAAATAGTACTTTCTAGAACTACGCAATTTAGCAAAGTAAATTCGCTCACTCATCATTCACACATTTTACTCAGTGTATTAATGTAGTTATCTACTTGTGCAATACATTTTTTTTCCAATAAACAGAATATATCTGAGTATTTCTGTACTTAACTGGTTTATTAGTATAGAGTATTTATCTATTTGTCAACAAATAACTTGATGTAACACTATTTTTTGTATGTGAGTACTAAAGTTTAATTTCTGCAAACGCAACGGCGACAAGCCTGTTTGTAGGTACAATCCGTGGTAAAAACCAGCATTGTCCCAAAAAGTCGAACATCAAAAAGTGGGTAGCGTGGTAGGATGATTTAATTTTTCTTAAATATTTTACCCGAACAAGTGGGTAGTACTTTTATTGATGTTGTTTTATCTTACTTCACAAACGAATGTTATAAAACAATATGAAAGTTAACCCAGCCGAAAAAAGTTAACCTGCCAACTTAGATGTTTCGTAACTGGGTACGCAAGTTCTATAAAAATGCAGTTCATCCGATACCGATAACCAGTGAAATAAAAATATCTATCGTTCGCTAATTTGCAGAACAAAACAGACTCATTTACTCCTTATACTTTTTGTTTTTGTATTTATTTTTGGTACTTACTGTAATGGTTGTAAACCACTGGCAGGGTCGCCACTTGTACTGTACAGGTTGCTTGGGTACCAAAGAAAACACTTATGTTAGAGTAACGTCTGCCTGGATCGGCGGGCTGGAATCGAGTGCCCCCACCACCGTGGTGCGTTCGGTTGCTACCCGCCTCCAGTCAGCGCGCATAGTTTATTGTTAAACACTACAGTGTCAATGTAAGTAACGAAATCTCAGTTCGGGGCGAACCACTAGTTTATTTTCTGTAGGCAAATAAATACATTTAATTTAATTTCATTTCATTTGTATTGCGAGCCCGTTTTGTATATGGAGTCACGAGAGCTCTCAGCACGTCCGATAGGAGTGCTCATCGCGTGTTCATACAAAATCCAAGCTCGCATTAAACGTAGAAACCCAAACACTAAAAAAAATATCCGACTTGATTTGAGAGATCGGACGTGCCTAGTGATTTGGTGACTAGTGCAGGGTGCTGTTTAGAACTACTTTTTTCTCGCGTCGTCTTACGCTCGTCGGTTTACGCTAAAGCTATCAGAAAAAAACTTGCATTCTAGAATACCTGAATTGACGTCACTAAATTAACCTATTTTCTAGCTTTAATTTCGTTAATTTTAAGTATCTATTCATATTCAATAGTTTCTTTTGAATGTGCTTCAATGCTGTACACGCCTGTAAGTGGCAGCGTATATACTTATTACTTAAATATCACATTATATTTACTCTAGCCTTATGTATGTATGTATGTGTCGTTGGTGTGTCGAAATAAATAAATAATTGTGCTTGGTGGCCACCCCTTGTCCGCATCGATCCGTTCCGACCTTGGCAGTGAGCGAGGACGACTATTTATATCCACCCTCGTCCTCACCCCCGGGGACTGGGGGTTGAACTAGGCTCCTGCCTGCTTGCCAGTGATTGCTTTAGTATTAACTTCACCACCATACGCCATACACAATACCATACGCCGGCCTCACAAAGCTGCAGGGAATAAGGCCAGCCAGAAATGGGAATATCCTGGATACATAGTTGCTAGGGGCGACATCGATCGCCATGCCGCCCTCGATTCCATCGGGGTGGCTCCCCATTCCCAAACCCGACAAGATTTATTTTTAATTTTAGCTACGTGTTGTGAAGATTTTATGGCCATTCCCGACAACGTGGCGGGTTTGTGGTATGGAAAATATTTGAGATTGATGTCGCGTGGAGGAATGTTATTTCCGACGCTGCTTGATATAATATTTGAAAAGTGAATCTGCATGAGAGAATTTGAGAAACGGGAGTAATATAGGTACTTAGTACCTACTCATACATCAGAAACTGCATCCGCTCATGATCAGCATCATTTTTAACATCAGCATTCGGATCCTCATTGATTGATCGATTGTATGTTGGTTGATGTTCTGAATGTTTCGTTTTTACCAAAATTATAATTATTTACCTTCCTATTACCAAATTAGATTTTCCTATTACCTTCCTATTAAGAAATTAATAAGTTAATTCTTTTATAAATATTAGTTAAAATATTGTGGCATAGTTTGATTGGTCATTCTGTATCATTCGTTACCGTACGTTCATCCCGCGCTCGTCACGCTGCTAGGTCATGACTTGGATGTGTGACCGCTCCTCGATGGTGGTGTTTATCCCCTCAAGAGCTCATACAATCAAAATCAAATCAAAATAAAACGAACGATCATACGAACTTACTTTCACATACAAAATTCTCCTGTGAATAAATTCATTTTCCGGATTGAATAGAATATTTTTATAGCTCCTTTTTTTGACAACTAGTTGATGGAACAAGTAGATGGCCCACCTGATGTAAAGTGGTAACCATCACCTTTATCTAAGCATTGCCTCGCAAGTCACGCACGAAGGGAACGTGCCCTACGACGCACTGCCCTGCGTCCATTAACTTTAGGCATACAGATATTAAGCCTCATAAGCCTGTAATTTCACCGGCAACCACACTCTTCGAACCGAAACACAGAAATGCTGCTTGGTGGCAGAAAAAGGCATGGTGGTAGGTAGATACTACCGTATTTCCCCGGACGAGCCCTATACATATTGTACCTACCTACTTAACTTACTTGCATTGGGAATGTATATAAATAAACTAGTGGTTCGCCTTCAAGCCTACCACAAATTTAAACAAAACTGAGATCTCGCGATGTCCTCTCTCCAGTTTTACGTTTGTACCACCTCTGAGTCTGACTACATACATTTAATTACTTAGCATAAATATGAAGGCCGAGTAACCCGGTAATCATAAGCCTAGTTCTAAAAAAACGCATGGCAATGATCCCATTTATACATGTTTGAGTTGTTTTTTGTTTTACTATACACAAACTATAGAAAAAATCGCGAAGTAACATCCAATTTTTATTTTTTTCTCGTTTTGTAAGTGCTATACAAAACTTGGAAACAAAATAGAAACGCTAAATTATCGGTCACCATGTACCCCAAGGAATAACGAAGCCGTACACCTCTTTTATTGTTTTTTGTTCGTAAAACCCCATACAATGAAAATATACATATTAGCAATTTAATAACCTACCGACAGCGTTGAAACAGTTTCTTTTACGTAAAGTAGATGCAATTGGCAATATAAATGAAAGTTTGAGTAGGTACGAAAATATTTATTTTTGGCAAGAGCTTTTGACTCTCTTATTCCTTAAAATAACACTAGCAAATCAGTGACTTACTTAAATTATATAAAAAAGCGTTTTATTACTATCATTATTCTTACACACAATCACAAGGTTTTAAATGCAGGCCTTCAATCTTCCCAACGGGCTGGCTGACAGAAACGTTATAAAAATATTTATTTTTGGTAGGAGCTTCTTATACACCCACTTTTACTTGTCATTATAAAATCTCAATAAATCACTAACAAATCAATCACATTATAATTCAACTTAAAACATTCAAAAACTAATAATTCACACAGGCTATAAAGATTTTAAATGCAGGCCTTTAATACCCCAAAGAATTACTTACGGTCGTCGGTCGCAATGCTGATAACATTTTTAGGATCACTCGCATGTGTGTATTCCTTTTTGAAGATTATTCAATATTATGTTAAATTAACCTAACGAAACAGCCACAGGTCCGAGCCGGGTCTCGCGACGCCTCGAAGCGACCTGTTGTAGGTCTGAAGCG
Organism: Chloroclysta siterata; assembly: GCA_932294275.1. Taxonomy (NCBI): domain Eukaryota; kingdom Metazoa; phylum Arthropoda; class Insecta; order Lepidoptera; family Geometridae; genus Chloroclysta; species Chloroclysta siterata. The sequence continues at coordinate 16,892,995 of OW028588.1, forward strand.
CGGCGCGGATGCGGAAGCGGATGAACAGTCGGCAGAACGTGTCCCGCGGAAAGCAGGCGCACGGCATGCGAGTCAGCAGGCTCGCGCCCATCGGCCGCAGCGCCAGCGCGCCCACCGCGTTCAGCACCTTCTTCTCGAACATCTTCTTGAAGGTGAGGTCCAAGCCGCGCACGACCGCCGCCATTCGCTCCGGGTCCTCCGCCCAGCGCACGAACTCCGCGCAGCCGTGCGCGCGCCGCACCTCGCGCAGCAGCTGCGCCGACGCGTGCTCGAGGTCGCAGCGCCGCGACAGCTGCACGCGGTGCCGCAGCCCGCCCGCCGCCACGCCGCGCCGGCCCGCGCTCGCCGGCTCCGCGAGGCTCTCGTCCTCCGCCTTCCGGAGCAGCGCCGTCAGGTCGTCCGCGCGCCGCGCCCGCCCGCGCGGCGCCGGCGCGACCAGGTGCCGCATCGTCCAGCGGCGGAAGCGCGCCCTGAAGTCCTGCGGCGCGAGCCGGCCGCGCGCGCCCTCCGCGCGCCCGATGAACGCGCGCAGCGGCCGCAGCCCGAAGCGCGCGAGCCGCAGCGGCGCGTCGCGCTCCTCCGGCGGCCGCTCCGCCAGCAGGTGCAGCGCGCCCGCCAGCGACACCTGCAGCGAGCGCACGAACACCTCCGCGTCGTACTCGACGCCGTCCGTCGCCACGATGCGCATGTCGCACAGCGAGCTGCAGAGCGCGTCCGCGGCGCGCGTCACGTGCGCCAGGTCGCGCGGCCGCGGCGCCCGCAGCGCGCGCAGGCAGTCGGCCGCGAGGCGCAGCAGGCGCGCGGTGCCGGCGCACTTGGCGTCGCCCGCGCCGGCCGCCAGGTGCGCGGCCACACGGCGGCTGAACACGGCGAGCGCGAGCTGCGGCCGCAGGCTCTGGCGCGGCGACGGGTCCACGGCGGCGCGCGTCAGCTCCGGCAGCAGGCGCTGCGCGCGCGCCGCGTCCGCGCGCTGCAGCGCCTGCACGTCCCGCCAGGAGGCGCGCAGCTCGGCGCCGCTCGCGACGTCGCAGTACTTGATGTCGTACATGATGAGCGTGTCGCGCAGCGTCAGCGCGAGCTGCTCGGGGTCGTGCAGGAAGGCGACGCGCTGGCGCGGGCTCACGTCCAGCACGAGCGGGCTCTCGACGGTGACGTCGAGCGCGTCCGCGAGCTCGGCGAAGGTGGGGCCGAGCGCGGACACGACGGCGAGCACGCGGCAGTTGGCGCGGCCGTGCAGGATCTGCACGATGAGCTTGCGCAGCGGCGCGACCAGCTCGCGCATGTCGGTGTCGTCGGCGAGGTAGAAGTAGCCTAGCGGCTGCGTCCAGAGGCCGCGCACGGCGCGCGCGACCACGAGGAAGGCGCGCGCGGCGGGCGCGACGCGCAGCAGGCTGCCGATCTCCTCGAGACCGACGATCTCGTCCTTGTCGATCGCGTAGAACAGCTTCTTGGTGAGTTCGACCTCGTCGATGCACAGGACGCACTCCTTCTCTTCGATCTCTATGTTCTCCATTTTGGACTCGAGGCACTTGACGAGGTCGGCGCTGATGCGCGTCCCGACGCCTATGTCGACGCGCGACAGCAGCTTCGGTGGCGGCAGCCGTAGACTCTTCCACAGTACGCGGTAAGCCGAGGGGCTCGACAGGTAAAGGTTGAGAGCGTACACCGAAAATTTATTATCGTAACCTTTGCGTGCGGTATTCTTTTTCTGCATTTTTTCTCGAAGAGAAAGAAATCTGGTGAGTTCTCGCGGGAGGCGGATCGGTGTCGGCGTGGCACCGTTCGTTCCGTTGGCGGAGGTCTCGGCTACCGGTTCAGGAGTCTCGTTTTGCTCTGTCTTGACTAATTTTATCTTTTTTACTTTTTTCTTCTTTGGCAATTTTTTGACGACCTTAGTGTTTTTAGTTTTTACAGAGCCGAGTTTGAGGGTGGGAACGGCATTGTTATCGAATAGTTTCATGTTCTTTCCACGTTTGAGTTTTTTATCGAAGTGGAGATCGCAAACTCGAAGCCGTAGTAGTGCCTTTGGCGGCGCTCCGAGTAGCTCCAGAGATCCGACGGCATGGATCCATTTTTGAGCTCTGAAAAATATTATTAACTTAAAATATGAATGAACCTCAACAATTCAAAATCCTACATTTACCTACATATTCGATTTATAGTGCAGGAGGCAGTGCATTTATTGTAGCAGAGCTCCTAGTGAAGGGCTCGTCCTAGAAAGGACCATGGCTATTTCAGTAGCCAAGTAGCGTTGCTGGGCTGGGTCTGAATGGTTTGGTTGCCGGTGAAATTACAGGCATATGAAGGCATCCTTTATGCCTCAATTTGATGAATACAGGGCAACGCATCCCAAGGACACGTTCATATCGTGCGTGACTTGCGAGGCAATGCTTTTTCATAGGTATATCATCAGTGGGCCATATGCTCGTTCCATCAGAAAGTACTTAGTAAAAAAGAGGTTACCATCCGAGCTGTCAAAATAAATGTACAAACGTAAATGTATATTTGGTAGAGACCTTTCATGACACCTCACTATAATGGTAACTACCATATGGGTGCCAATTACAATGGGTGGGTAGTACCCACCCACCCAGCCACAGATAACAAATTGTAAGAAAGACATGTAAGAAACCGGGGCGGGTCACTAGTTAATTTAAAAAACACAGATATTTTATTGTAGGTTATCTTTAAAAAAATGATTATTCATGGTCACCCTATTTCACTGCTCTCGCTCGAATCGAACAATCGCAATATTCCCAAGTAAACACGTGGTCCTTTCCTAGTCTGTTTAGAAATCTGTAGGTAGGTACTAGGTACCTTCTAGGTAATGTAGTTAACTTACTTATGTACAAAATGGATAGATACCTAAGAAACCTATTGTACCAGTCAGGTAGGTACGTAAGTAACATAGGTACCTATAGGTAAGTATAATAAAAACTAAAATACTTGTGTCGGGACCAAACATAAAATAACTTACCGAGGCATGTCCCTCCATGGAAACGAATGTAGCTTCGCGGTGTTGGTTTGAGTCGACGAGCCGCATCCTGGGACGATGCATTTAAATTGATTCTTTTTGTGAACCAAACCGGTCGTAGCTCCCGCGTCCATGTTGCGTGTACGAGCGGCGAGCGCGGGCCGCGGAGTGAGCGGCGCGGCGCGCGAGCGAGCGAGACGGACGCTCGCCCGTCGGCGAAATGGCGGCGCGACTGCGGTACGCGGGCGCGCGCGGGGGGCACTCGCGTTCCGCGTTCAGCGTTGCCAACTCAGCCCTTCCGATGCTAGATCTAGCAACTACTACATATTTTCATCTATTTTTATAAGGCTAGCCCTGATATCTAACTTTCAGCACCTAGCGGTCAATCTAATAGGTACTATTTAGCAATATCAATCATGCATGCTTATTATTTTCTGGTTATTAGAATATAAACACAGCCAAACGGGGCAAACGGGCAGTGGGTAGGTAACTAACCTACTTACCGCTTGTACCTATACAGGCTTCGCTAAAATAGAACGGATATGAGTCGAAGACCAAGAAACATCTTATGAATGATGTTTGTAAACCTAATTTTAGTTGTTTTTGAGAGTTTAAAAAAAATATTATTAAGTAAGTATTAGTTTCTGATAAATCTCGCACTAGTTTTTGAAATTTCATTTAGCACTGACCCGTGATACGAATTGGCAACCCTAGTTGCATCGCGCGTTCGTCCTTTGTCGAACCCAAACAAAAATGCGGGTTCCGGGGTTTCTTCCTACTAGGTATCCTCTCCTCGAAAGACACCAAATGCATGGGGGTAAAATGTAGTAGGTACCTAGGTACCTTTATTTTTACGGAGTAGGTAGGTAAACTAAATTCTTATAGGTCAGGTATGTAGGAACCTACCTACATAGTAGGTACTAGGTACCTACCTACCAACCAACCAATAGAATCCGACACACAATTAGGTAGGTAGGTTCTTCAAGTAAGTTCCTACTTACCTAGCTACTTAAGATGCTTTGCCACTTACACTTACCTACAAAATACAATAGTTAGTACCTAGTACCTACCTAGGTTGGTATGGTAGGTAGGAGGTACCTACCTCGGTAATTTAAGAAAGGGCTTGATCTTGATTTCTTCTTTGAAACAGGTTTTCATTCTCATTCTGGTAAGTACCTACTTATACCTACCTAGCATAGCACCACAGAATACAAAAGAGAGGTAGGTAGGTAGGTAGGTATGTTCTGTGCCTAGCACATTAGTTTTTGAGTTGTGACGATTATAAATTACTTAAGTAAGTACCTAATACCTACCTACCTTAGTATTGGTGCGGATTTGTGGAACCCAGAATAGCTTGGTTTCGCTGCGGGACGCGCAGTTGGTCGGCGAGGACGGCGCGCTGGCAGCTGAGCTGGCACGCCGCATGCCAGCCAGCCCTGCGCCTGTGCCTGCAGCGCCGCTCACAGGCGACCTGGATCACCGCCTTATACACTTTGACGTGGACCTCCCTATGACGTAGGTACCAGGTACTTACCTGTATCTAATTGTTTATCTAACTATGGTTTCACTTATGGTAGTTTACCACAAGGCTTCAGTCGGACTTCAGTTACTTAATAACGCCATTTCATTTGAAAACTAAAACCGAGCCATCTCTTGATTGATGATGAAGACTGAAGTAGACTATACCAACCAACTACCAACTTAGGTAGGTAGCCCTACCTAGGTATATTTAATTAGGTAGGTACCTAATACGTACTTACTTACACACATGTTACCCATTTTCAAGTTAGCTGCACTACACAGCGGCTTCGTAAGCGTGGCGGTGGTACTTGCTATGATAAAATTTAAGGCGCTCTCACTCCTGGGGTCAGGTTTTTTCAAATTCACGTACCTATGTAGGTCTAGGTATCTACCTAGTTTACGGTAAAATCTTAACATAAAATAAAGTTTCAACGTGAGCCTGGTAGGCACGTACTACCTACTACACGCCACGTCACGTCACGTCATCATCGCGCCATCAATAGCACAAGCACATGCCTACCTAACTACGCATACATACGGGTCTCTCGATGTCAGCTTCACTATCTATCAAGTGTAGCCAGACGACCAACCTATCAAGTGTGTGTGTGAGAGAGGGTGTGTGGAAGTGATATTATCATGGAGGTACTATATACTGGAGGGAGCGATAAGACTTACATCCTTTTTCAACTGTGTATCAAACATTGATCATCTATCTTTGTTCTTCCCATGTAGCCTAGCTACGAGTAAAAGAAAAGAAGATGTAATTTCACTCACTCCATCTCACTCACTCACTGTCTGCGTAAATCGTGGCCGTCAGTTGATGCAATGTTTTGATCTTGTTTTGACGTTTTTGAAAAACTCGCAGCAACATTGCGATGCAGCGAAAGAAATTATCAAAATTTTTAAAGAATTATTATTGTCTAGGCAAAATATATTTGAAAAGGTGAAAGTATGTCTTGTGAAGCTGTGTTTTGTGTATCAAAAACAACAAAAGGAGGAGTTAAAGACCCGGAATTGTCATTTGATACGTAATATTCTTTTTCTATTTTCATGCTAAAATATACGTTTTTTCTCCCATAAAGACTGTAGGAATTACATTTTATTAGTACTAGTCATATTTTCCTATGTGAAAATGATGTAAACCCATTAATTATTGCAAAATAAAATGCATTGTTTTAGTCTTCTGTTCTAGAGATGTACTTCCACCGACCAATTTAGCTTTATCGATAATATTTAAGTTTCCGTTTTTTATATGAAATATCTAATGCGGTGGGTCAGACCGGCGCTGTTCTGTTGTAGTTTCAATTTTTCACACCTTATAGGCGTCTCGCGAGGGATCAATTTTTGTTAAATTTTACATTATTTTTTTAGGTTCTTAAATGCCCAGAATGAAGACGGGAGTGGATAAAAGCTGTTAGGCGTGAAAACTGATAGCCTACAAAATGTTCTTATGCATGGACGAAATGGCCATAAGAAATTGTATCGAGTGGGATGGACATCGCTCTCACGGTTAGGGCAATGTGGGAAACATTATTGACGATGATAGTGTTCCAGTGTCTATAATGGTTTTGGGCTTTCGCAATAAAAGTCAGCAACCAGTTAAAATTAAAAAGTTGGATTCCAATTAAAACGACTTTTTCATCCATTTCTTATTCTATCGATAGGTTAGTCAATGTTGTCCCTTCTCTAGTCACTCACGCGAATACATACAAACTAACAAAAAACGGACACGCCGAAAAACCGTAACACTACGTCTATATGATACTTAGTCTAAGGATATTATGTTGCACACAATCGTATCATGATCCGCACATGTCATGACTATTCAATGATTTTAAAAAGGTTCTCTGTGTCTGTATAGGTAGCCAATATTTTGGCAGTAGTTTAAGTATTTTATCTTGCCTGCGTTTCGATTTTGGTTTTTCCTGTAATGGCTTGGTAACCAAAGCGTGTTGTTTCGTTACTATTGCTATTATAAAGAGCTGCCTCACGTTCAGTACTCTTTGTAAGTAGGTAGGTATAAAGTGTCCGTCGCGTGTAATCTTTTGGTTTGAAAGTCATGGCTTTTAGGAGAGCTCGTTGTGCTCTTTCTACAGTGATAGCCAGGATTCCATCGCGAGCGGAGGGACTCCGTTTAACTCGCAAGAATAAACTGCATAGGCACCTACTTGTATTTACACCAACAAATAGTCGAGCGGAAAGGACTAAGCGAGCAGAAAGTGTTGAAATGAACTCGCTCAGCTCCTTTTCCTTTTGCAGTGGAAATCTCTAATACTATAAGACTCAAAGTCCTGACTGACTGACTGACTGACTGACTGACATATAGACAACGCACAGCCTAAACCGCTGGTCCTAGAGACTTGAAATTTGAGGAGTACATAGGTCTTATGGCGTAGAGGTGCACTAAGAAGGGATTTTTGGAAATTCAACCCCTAAGGGTGTAAAAAGGGTTGAAAACGTTTGTATGAAAAATAGTATTCCTTGAACCTACAAACTTGAAACTTGGAGTACATATACTTCAAGGCAAAAAAAAAGGAAAGGCATTTTTAGTTTTTTAAAACTACCCTTAATAAGGGTGCAAAGGGATGTAAAAGTTTGTATGGGAGTTTTTTGACCGCTGGTCCTAGAGACTTGAAATTTAAGGAGTACATAGATAGTATGGCGTAGAGGTGTACTAAGAAGGGATTTTTGGAAATTCAACCCCTAAGAGTGTAAAAAGGGTTGAAAACGTTTGTATGAAAAATAGTATTCCTTGAACCTACAAACTTGAAACTTGGAGTACATATACTTCAAGGCAAAAAAAAAGGAAAGGCATTTTTAGTTTTTTAAAACTACCCTTAATAAGGGTGCAAAGGGATGTAAAAGTTTGTATGGGAGTTTTTTGACCACTAGACTTAGAGACTTGAAATTTGAAGAGTATATAGGTCCTATGGCGTAGAGGTGTACTAAGAAGGGATTTTTGGAAATTCAACCACTAAGGGTGTAAAAAGGGATGAAAACGTTGGTATGAAAAATTGTATTCCTTGAACCTACAAACTTGAAACTTGGAGTACATATACTTCAAGGCAAAAAAATAGGAAAGACATTTTTAGTTTTTTAAAACTACCCTTAATAAGGGTGCAAAGGGATGTAAAAGTTTGTATGGGAGTTTTTTGACCGCTGGTCCTAGAGACTTGAAATTTAAGGAGTACATAGGTAGTATGGCGTAGAGGTGTACTAAGAAGGGATTTTTGGAAATTCAACCCCTAAGAGTGTAAAAAGGGTTGAAAACGTTTGTATGAAAAATAGTATTCCTTGAACCTACAAACTTGAAACTTGGAGTACATATACTTCAAGGCAAAAAAAAAGGAAAGGCATTTTTAGTTTTTTAAAACTACCTTTAATAAGTGTGCAAAGGGATGTAAAAGTTTGTATGGGAGTTTTTTGACCACTGGACTTAGAGACTTGATATTTGAAGAGTATATAGGTCTTATGGCGTAGAGGTGTACTAAGAAGGGATTTTTGGAAATTCAACCACTAAGGGTGTAAAAAGGGATGAAAACGTTGGTATGAAAAATTGTATTCCTTGAACCTACAAACTTGAAACTTGGAGTACATATACTTCAAGGCAAAAAATAGGAAAGACATTTTTAGTTTTTTAAAACTACCCTTAATAAGTGTGCAAAGGGATGTAAAAGTTTGAATGGGAGTTTTTTGACCGCTGGTCCTAGAGAGACTTGAAATTTGAAGAGTACATAGGTCTTATGGCGTAGAGGTGTACTAAGAAGGGATTTTTGGAAATTCAACCCCTAAGGTTGTAAAAAGGGTTGAAAACGTTGGTATGAAAAAATTTATTCCTTGAATCTTCAAACTTGAAACTTGAAGTAGATTTACTTCAAGGCTAAAAAAATAGGAATAACATTTTTGGTTTTTTAAAACTACCCTTAATAAGTATGCAAAGGGATGTCGAAGTTTGTATGGGAGTTTTTTAACGCGTGGTGCGATTGACTTAAAACTTGAGGTAAATATACTAAGAAATAAATAATTAAGAATAACACTTTGAAGTTTTGATAATTAAGTGAAACCCCCGCAAAGGGTGCAAATGACTGTAAAAGTTAGTATGGGAGATTTTTAACGCATAGTGCGATTGATTTCAAACTTGAAGTAAATATACTCCACAATAAATAGTTTAAAATCACGTTTTCACTATTTTAAAACTACCCCTGCAAAGGGTGCAAAAGACTGCCAAAGTCCCAAGGTTTGTATGGGAGATTTTTAACGCGTAGTGTAATTAACTTCAAACTAAAAGAAAATGTGTTCTGTGGATAAATAACAAAAAAACAGTTTGATTTTCGAAAACAACCCCGTTACCCTCCTTCGTTGCGCTCGAGTAAAAAGGATACAACGAAGCGTCAATGTTTGTAAGGGATATTCTAAAAACGGGAATCTTGAGTTGGTACGAAGAGATATGAGGGTATCTTATCTACCGTGATTGGGGATCAAAGTCGTGAAGCTGTTTCGTTTCGTTTGTTTTTGAGGTAGAAACTAGGAACAAATAAGTACATATTTTCCGTGTAAGGTTGTCTTTGTTGTATTTGTCATGTTTGTGCCAAACTCAGTCAGTACCTATACCTACCTACCTACCTAATATAGGTAATGTACGCCTATAGGTATCCCATATACCTACGTAGGTATTTAAAACCTTACCCTAATAATATACAAATCAATGCGAAAGTTACGATGTTTTGATGTTTGTGGCTCAATCACGGTTCACCACTTCAACGCGTGCGAAGCCGCGGGAAGTCACTAGTCAAAAGATAAAACTCTTTGTTGGTGGAAATGAAATTAAACTAGTTATTTCATTGAAAAGGAGTCCGTTCCGCTAACTAGGTACCTATTTAATTTTCTCGCTCATTACCCTTTCGTGGTGGAGACCGGGCGCTGAGTTCCAGCTGCAGCACAGCACCCCACGCAGTAATGCAGCAAGCGAGCATAGATTGCGCCAAGCAGTAGTACCTAAACCCGGATAATAGATTTAAAACTCAGAACGTGTCTAAGTTGATTGAATACTTACGTAAATCATTAGAATTCTACATTATCCCTGAGTAACAGGCTATATTTAAATGTTTAAAAAATATATGTCCACTCGTGCGAAGCCGGGACGAGCCGGTAGTATTAAATAAATGATAATGATAGGTAGGTACATAGGTTGGTATTCATTCAAACTTTTTTTCTAGAGGAAGCAGGAGGAAACAGGCCGCGGGACAAGATAATACATTCCCATTCAGCCAAGGGCAATCGCCTTCCGAAGCTCAGGTGGAACTCATGGCCATGAAGATGATGGAGCAGGCGTGCTACGCCGCTCAGTACCGGTACCTACTGCTGATGATGACATACCTATCCTCTTATCTGTTTATTTATTTTTAGTGGAGGTACCTCAGTTTGTCTGTCCGTAGTAATAATGGTGGTACCGAATCGACCACCATGTGTGTGAAAAAAAAACAATTATTACTTATTTTCATTTCCTTTAGTCCAAAGTAAATCCTATAAGTAAATATAATTCGTAAGCTGAGTTAAAATAAAGGCTACGTTTTGGTCCGAAAAATTATGTACCGGGAACGGTGTAGTTAATATGAACGCACCCAATAAAGGGAAAACGCCTTTCATATTAATGTTAGCAATCACTACCTACTAGTAATTATAGGTCTTTTATGTTTTTTCTCTATATATTTTAAACATAATCTATTCATAATTTTAAGAGTAGTAGAGCTCTTTGTGAAGAGCTCGTCCGGGGAAGTACTACCACCACACCTTTTTCTACCGCCAAGCAGCAATGCTGTGTTTCGGTTTGAAGAGTGTGGTTGCCGGTGTAATTACAGGCACATGAGGCTTAACATCTGTATGCCTCAAGCTGATGGACGCAGGGCAGTGCATCGTAGGGCACGTTCCTATCGTGCGTGACTTACGAGGCAATGCTTTGTTATAGGTGATGGTTACCACTTAACATCAGGTGGGCCATCTGCTTGTTCCATCAGCTGGTTGTCTAAAAAAAAAAACCTAATTTCACGATTATCTGTAACTGACAGTCGAAAAAATATATAAAAAACTAAATACCTACTAGGGTAAATTGACCAAATATCAGCACCCCAACGACTTTTTTGGATTCAACTCCTTATAAAAAAGAAATTACTGACTACTAGCCTCTGATTTTTTTTGTTTGGTAAAGGAATTCATTGACTTTACTTTTATATGACAAAACTCAATAAATAACTGAAATTCAATAAATGTTTTAAATATTAAACGTTTATTCATAATATACTACTTTATCCAATTATCAGCCCCCTTTTCTTCAAATACAGCCCGACCGGACGACCGCACGACCTAATATCAGCCGCTATTATTACAAAGGATTTTTTGAGTGTGTGTACCCACACAACTTTAGGATGGAAGGATTATGAAGAAAAGTAGGCCCTTAATTTTTGTTCAGATATGGTACAAATCAAACAAAGTTAAAAATAGTTTGCATCAATAATCAGTCTTATCTTATCCCGTCAAGTCAAGTGGCTGGATTTAGGCGATGTTACCCTATAAGAATCCAAATTGCAAGTATCTTGTCGACAGGCTAAGAGACGCCGACCGGTACATCAAGAAGTACGAAAAAGACCCTCGCTTCCGGATAGCGTTCGCGTTCGAGCAGCTGGACGACTGGGACACGGAGCTAGGCTTCATGTACAGCTATGTCTCCAACTGGACCCGGGAGCCGCCCCACCACTTCCGCATCCTGCAGCACATCCTGTACTACACGCATGCGGCCAGGAAGATGGTGGACGTCACCTACACCAAGGAACATATCCTGCAACTGACCAATATGATCAGAGAAAGTAACACGCAGTTTGAAGACATGGTGGGCTAATCAGCCTATCAGTCGAGTATACCTACTTACTTCTGGCTAGCTAATTAATAATAAATTAGCACTGACAGTGGTTCAATTTATTTGAAGCCTTATTATAAATTAGAAATGCTAATTTCATAGTCGTCTGAAATAAATATTATACTTATCATTATTATGGCATACTTTATTGCTCAAATTTAGTTTTTTTGAGAGCAGGTATATTATTTTAAGGATTTAATAAAAGTGGGACACAAAAAGTTTCTTAATTTTTATAATAAAAGGTGATAACTTTTCCGTGGAGAAAGTTATCAAATAGTCGTACATAATAGTGTTCCGTATACGACCGGTATTGAGGACGAAATAACCAAAAATAAATTCTGCTGATTCAGTACTCGAAGAAGGTCGAAGTGGTATCTCGATACCGCTAGGGTGACAAAGATAACGTCATAAATTGCGAGACAGTCCCCGCTATCATTACGGCCGTGAATCATTCGCACAACCACAATACTTCGTCACACCATAAAAGTGTCTCGGTGAATATATTGGTGTGTGGCGAAATTAGTGTCTGGAAAAGCGTTGGATACTAGGTACGAGGACTACCTAATCCAGACCTATTTTCTCACCTAATCCGTATTACTAGATATTTTTTCGGAAGGCCGCCTCTTTGTCATTCTCTTCTACCCTTCTTAAATGAGGAAACTATTGCTTAAAATTAAAAAAATCGACGTGAAGGTTTGAATTTGGAAAACAAGGCCACCGAGGTCTGACGATTGCGAGTTCAATCAAATGTAGTTAGTTAGGTACTTAAAGGTTCTTGGAATCCACCTGAACTTATGCAAAACATTAACAAGTTAGTTATAACACGAAATGCCACAGGCTGTGTGATGGAATATTCCACAGCGCCTGAAAATGGGTCAGGTCTACGCGTGACTTGCCACAATAATTAACTTGTGAGCTGCCGTGCTCGCCGCTCATGTTCAACATTAGTTTTGATTCAGCCATTTAGAGCTATTTCGATACAAATTGCTTTTGGCCGCGCCACAGAATAAGAAACACTTCACGTATTACCTACCTACCACTACACAATTACTTATGTTTTTGTTATTAGAGGTTCACCCATCAATATAACAATGTTGACTTCATTACATTATTACAATATTTTTAGTAACTTGTTTTCTGTAAAGGTCTAATCCCTATACTCTATCTGAGCGATTCATTTTCGGCTTGCGCAAGTTTGACCACGTCTCACATTTCAGATCCCACCTAAAATTGCTCCCTATCCGCCGTAGACGTGATCTTCATGTTCTCACTTTTCATTTTAACGTTCTGTACAATAGGATTAGGATTTCTCTTACTTTTATCTTGATTCACCTATCAGATTTTTCAATATATATATTTTTATGTTTGTACACCTTCCCACCACTTTAATCAGCTCTCTCTATCCTGTAGGGTTTGCTGGAAGAAAACTCGCTCGGTTAAGCTCGCCTTTGTACATGACTATCATATCTTTTTTGTGTAAATCATTTGTGTACTAACTAACTACTAATAAAGAATAAAAAAAATGAGCTGCGAAGCCTATTTGAGATTACGATTCAAGAGCTACAAACGTGAACTTTAAAACAGTTAGCTAGTTAGTACTGCTCGGTGAGTAGTCCTCCTGTCATAAACTAGGTAGGTACATTAGTAAATAAGTACAGCCTTTAAAAGTTTAAATACAATGATTTAATATTTACTATTTTCGCCATAAAGTTGATAAATAGGTATAAATCAAATTAAGAATAAATAATGTGAAGTTAGAATTTGAATTTAACTGTATAGTTTAGGCAGCTATGCCTTTTTTATTTATATCTGAGAAGGTATACCCACCCTTGGATGCTACAACATTTCCTATCTAGGGAGAATGAGACACAATGGTTAACTTTACACGATGGTTAACCTACACTTAAAAAATCAAAACCTTGGCTTCAAATCTCACTCAGTTAAGAACTTGGGAAAATTACATATACTTACGGTTCACGTAAACTTATCTCATAAATTTAATTATAACTAGGTTCCACAAGAAATGTACCTACATTATAATCGTGGCACTTATTAGAAAAAAAAGATAATTTATTTTTTATGGTCACCCTTACCCATAATTGTTATTATTATAGTTTACCTATTAAGTCAGTCGTGCGTTACTATTGCTGCATCAAGCTCTTGCATGCGCACGCACATCGTACAGGTTCCGTTTTTATACAAAAAGTAAAATAAACCTAGGAGGATACATCCAAATATAAAGTTCGACCCCGAATGTTTTGAGCAAAATCCACACTTAAATCATCTCCATCTATTGACCAAGTTTGAGTCAAACTCACGCGTTCAGGGTTCCCCAACTATACAATATTTTTTTTCTCTATTCTGGAGTGGAAGGAGCTTAGCTGGTGAATGGAATAACAGGGGATAAATTAATATTATTGGTATAAATTAGTCTTTTTTTTTAATACGTAATTATTTTCATACGTCGCGTCGCCAGGAGAATGGATGACGGAGGAGACCCTTAGGTACCCAGCATAAAGCATAATTTACCTTTTTAGAAGGAAAATTCTATAGTTAAGGATCAAATCATCCTGCTGTATGTCATACCTACTGCCTGCCCTCAGTGCGTGCCGCTGAACCGCAGGGTAGAGACCTACCTCTACCTGCACCTAACCAGCCTAGGCACAGGCACGTTCAATAGTGTCCAGTCAGCAGGTGGGGGCTACGCATGTTCGCTGAACGGCTTGGCGTCCTCGGCTTCGGCGTCCTCCTCGGCGCGCAGCAGCACGTCCAGCACCTGCCGCTTCACGGCCGCCTGGAGCCGCCTCGGCAGCCGCTTCGTGGACTGGCAGACGCTCGCGAAGAACAGGTCGAGGGCGTCGCCGTCGCCGTCCCCCGCGGCCCCCGCGGCCCCGCCCCCGCCGTCCCCGTGCCCCGGGTCCCACACCTCGGAGTCGCGGTTCTGGTCCTGGTCGGACGGCTCTTCCGCCTCCTCGTCTAGCTTGACGAGCGGGTTCACTGCTCGTCTTCTGGAATGAGGGAATGCAGAACTCGGTTCTTGGTAAAAGAAGAACAGGAATGGGCGCAAATGTCATTGGCTGAACGAGAAGGAAGGTGGGTTAGGTAGAAGCTAGGCGACGTACCCTCTGAAGGTGACGTAGGGCAGGATGAAGGCCATCCTGTTCTGGAAGCGCCACTTCTTGCAGGGCTCGCCGAGGCGCGTGGTGGCGCCCTCCGTGGTGCGCTTGAGCGCCTGCCGCAGCGAGTCGCGCAGGATCTTCCACTCGCGCTTCAAGCTCTCGCCTGCAACAGCCCACCACGCCACGCCGGCGCTGCATCATCACTCGTCCTCACTGCCGACTACCTATCTACTTGAAACATGCCTAGGTATGTACCTAGCTACAAGAGCACAGTGTTTTTAATAGGTACCTAAATAAACATTTTGCCTAGGTACATTCTATAGCAATAATAACAAAAATTATTACCTACTTAACTAGTTTAATTTTCAGGGTGGTTTTTTTTAACAAAAAACTAAAAGAAACTTATACCGACTATTTTTTTATTTATCATTTACTAGCGGCCTGTCCCAGCTTCGCATGGGTGGTCATAAATTTTTTGAACATTTTAGGATAAACTTAGACCGTGGGTTCGGGCCTCGCGTCTACTTATTTCATACATTTGCACGCGCTTCTCCTTGAGTGAGTGAAATCGCACCCCGAGCGTGACCCGTGGACCCGTTAACATTTTTAATTTCGTCATATCTTTTGAATGGAATGTCCGATTTGAAAAATTTAAGAAGTAATCTATAGGTATTGAAACCGTCTTAATTATGAAATGATTTATTTGGATAAGGATTAATACCAAGGTTCAAATAAAGACCCTTTTCTGGCGGCGGCATTTCAATTAATTTTTTATAATAAAAAAACACTTATTGTGACATAACTATAATAGTGTAGACATATGCTGTCGCGACATTTTTTGTAGGTGATGACGTGTTCTACAAAATCGTAGTACATTATTTTGTTCTATCATCAATAGTTTTTGCAGCGCACGCGATGTAAGGTTTTTGTTTTCCACCTTGGGTTACATTATTGAAGTTTTAGTAAGGATCCCTGATTTTTTTGAAAATATAATATAGCCTATGTTACTCAGGGATAATGTAGCATTCTACACAGTACAGTGGTATAGGATGATATACCTAATCCCTACATAATTGAACCTAGGTTTATGAAGAATAGTGGTTCGAACATTCCAAGCCGGACAAAGTATTTTACGGTCGTCGCGTTTACGGAACCGCGTCACTAAAAATATCAAGCAAAACCGACACGTTCCCGCATCGATGGCTCCGTTCACACGAAAACACACTCTTTGACGACGACATAAAGCGGATAATCGCTTGCATAGTGCACTTACTGTTAGCGCCGATTCGCTCCGATATCTCCTGCCAGCAGCGGTCCCGCACGTCGATGTCTTTGTGATGCTCGTGCTTGGTGTCGTACAGCACCGGGTACTTCTTCACCTCGTCTATGAGCATCTCTCTGCTGTACCGGTTATTCATGACGAGTTCGTCGAGCTCCGAGAGGATAGGTAGGTGAGGAGACGCGCGCGGCCGCCTCCAGCGAGGCGCTAGCGATACTGGGCGAGCGAGACGGCGCGATGCGGGGCGTTGCCGCTCGGCGGCCAGCGACTATCGCTCGTGCTGTGCGCCGTGGTTTAACCGTAGATAAAGGGGACACGATAGATAGGGCGCGCGCCGAGCGAACGCCGCGCCGAGATAGTCGTCGGCGCGGCGTCGCGTCGGTTGTGCAAAAAAAATGCCTAGGTAGGTAAATATACCTACGGGGTTGGCTGTAGATATCCGGTATCTGATTTTAACTATGGTTTTAATTTAGGGGTCTTGTATAAAGGTTCATCATAAACCCTTAGAATCCCTTTTTGGATCCAGGAGATGCGTCTTGAATTAATTACGATGAAAACAAAATACAAAACTCGCTTAAAACGGAACGAACCTACCTAATTCTGACAATTCTTAAGGTGATGTGTTGAGAGATTGATTGTCAATAGGGTTGCCACCTTTTTTTAGCAGTTAAGGTACATTGGTTATTATAGGTAATAAAAAAAAATACATAGTATCAAAATAAAGTAGGTACTTAAATTTTTTTTAGGTACAATTAGAGGTTAGGTTGTGTTTATAAATTGTTAAAAACGAGTGCTTAAGTGATATGGCGCTGACGAGTGGCGACATCGATTCAGCATCAATCGTTAAAGTCGTTTAAGGGTCCCCGCGCACTAGGCAGCCTGGCTGCGCAGCCAGGCTGCGGCAGCCAGTCAAACATATGACGTTGGTAGGGAGCCCACGCACTAGGCAGCCACGAAATCTCGGCTGCGGCAGCCAATGAAACGCGCCTATATGCACGGCAGCCAGCTGGCTGCGCGCAGCCAGAACTTGTGTAGGCGAATGTATGTGGCTGCGGTCAGTCTCCGCGCACTAGTTGTAGCAGCCAGACGTATTTTGCGTTCCGAACTTTGATAAGATGACTTTCGATACAGAGAAATTTATTCGGGAAATTGAAAGCCGTAAAGCAATTTGGGATATAATACCATCGGTAGAATACAGTGATCGGGATTTAAAGAAAAGAAGATGGGAAGAAATCACGAACCTAATGTGCTCGGAAAGTTTATCAGAAAATGACAAAAAAGAATTTGGTAAGCATGTATTTTTATTATCTGGATTATACAGTATAATACAGGGTGATTCTGCAACACCAATCAATATTTTTGTAAAGTATCGCAGAATAACTATGTATTCGTTATTGTTCTTTTTTGGTACTTAACTAGGTATTTTCACTTCAATGTTTTATTTAGATAAATAGGTAGGCACTATTCTAATGCATATCTGTTTTGCCATTCTAACGGATTTGCATTAATAAAATAATCCGCAAATAAATCCCTATAGGATGCTGATGATCGGCTTCCTCTATTTGTGGGTCCACCGGTTATTTCCAGTTCTGGTGGAACGTACAGTGTGTCTTGAAACCTATACCCGTCTCTTTCGCGCACGTAGTTATGTAAGACACAGCAAGCTTGTACTATGGCTATTGCAAGTTCCTGTCGGACATCTAGTGGGCGGTGAAAAATTCTCCATTTGTTGGCTAATATCCCAAACGTGCATTCTATGTACCGCCTTGCCCGAGACAGTCTATAGTTGAAGATTCTTTTCTCCGCTGTTAAACTCCTACCTCCATAGGGTCTCATTAAATTTTCACATAAGCCAAATGCCTCATCCCCCACTATGACGTATGGCATCGGTACTCCATTATTTGATATGGGGCGCTTCTCCGGAATTTGTAAATCTTCGTTGACAAGTTTTTGATACAAAATGGATTTTTTATATATCGATGAGTCACTACATTTTCCATAAGCCCCAACATCTATATATGTGAATTTGTAATCTGCATCGCATACAGCAAGTAAAACGATGGAAAAATAATTTTTATAATTATAGTACAGTGACCCTGAATCGCTGGGTTTTATCACTCTTATATGCTTGCCATCGATGGCACCAACGCAATTGGGATAATTTGCATTTTCATTGAAACCTTTTGCTATTTCAAGCCACCTCTCTTCATTTAATTCTGGAAGCGATGACTGTCTCATATTCTCCCAAATCGCCATACAAACTTCATGTATGATATCTCGGACAGTTGTATGTCCAATGCGATAATTATGACTCAATTCCATTAAAGAACATCCTGTAGCAAGATATCTGTAACAAAGAACAAATATAATTTTCAGGTAAATCTCTACAGAGCAAGTGGAAGAACATCAGGACTAGTTACAGCAGGGAAGTAAAACGCAGAGCTGGTATTAAAAGTGGATCAGCAGCTTCGCGTAAGAGTCCATACGTATATTTCGAACAACTTCATTTTCTTCGGCCTACCGTGGTAATTAATGAAACTCAAAATAGCATGGATGAAACACGCACTGCCGAAACCAACGCTAGCAGCGGTAGTACTCAAGGTGAACGACCTGTTTCCAAAAAGAAGAAGACAAGTGACGACGATAATTTGGTGCAGGTATTAAGGGAAAGTATTGTAATGAGAGAAGAGCGTGAAAGACAGCAAGAGTCTGATTCAGATAGACTGTTTATACTTTCACTTCTAGATTATTTTAAAAACATCCCGAGACATCGTAAGCTTTCTACAAAAATGGAGTTAATTGAAGTTATAAAAAGAGCTCAAATGCAAACTCACGATTCCGAATTTAGTCCGTTTCGTCAACGTAATGTTGATTATGAACCAGGGGCATCGGCCGCCAGATCATATAGACCACAAACATCGTTCAGTGGACAATATCGCCAAGGTCAAGGATACTCGACTGAATATGGACCGGAAACCACAAGCAGTGGGCAGTATCGCTATGGATACTCGACACACGTTTTTCTTCAGGTTTTATACAAGCTCGCATAGGAGTATCAATGCCATTGATTGAATTTCGTATTTTTTCCAAAAGGTTATCAAACGATTGCACTGACATCCTCGTGTAGTTAAAAAACCGGTCTGGGAATGCGCGAATTTCTTTGAAATAGGTTTGGAATAAGCCTTTTGAGTGTCTTTCTAGAAAAAGAGGATGAACCCAGTATCTTTTCTTTATTTTGCGTTTTTTACGAGATAGGTAAGCAATAATTATAAGTTCTTCCACGTCCATATTGCTCGACGGAAGGATCTAGACTAGTCGTTGATTGGCTGTTATAACTGGCTGCGCAAATATTCTGGCTGCGCAGCCAGGCTGCCTAGTGCGCGGGGGCCCTAACGAGCAAATACTTACGACTAAACTTTTCAAAATCCCAAGGAAGTTAAATCATGCGAAATAAAGTATTTTGGTGTACTTTATTGTTCTCATAAAGTATAGAGTACAATTACCTGAAATAAAGTACAATACTTTATTATAAAGTACGGGTGGCAATGGCAACCCTTATTGTCAAAGAGAAGATTATTATTAGGTAGGTATTTATTCTATTCATTTACCTGCCCATCCAGATAGACAGATAAATACTTAATAATAATTAGATATTCACCTGTCTGGATCTTTATACCTATGCCCCTAGCTAGAAAAACTGGGTAAATACAGTGGGTAGGTTACGACGAAGTTCACAAGTTAGACTACCGTGTAACTATGTAGTATGGTAGATAGTAAGTAAATTCAGTTACACTTAAGATAAACTTAGTTAAAAATTTAAGCTTCATATTTCAGTAAATTATAGATAAATTGTAAATGTAAGCAACTAAGTAAATTTAGTTAACCTCAAGATAGACTTAGTAAGTAAAACATTTTTGGTAAAACTTTTTTTAGTAAAAATTTATTTCTTTAAAATTAGGTACTTACATTATGTTTGTAAACAATAGGCAAGTAAGTAATAAAAAGGTCTCTGATCATGTCAGAGGGACACCTAGTGCCATTTCTAGAGGGCGGAAAAAAAAAAAGTATGGTAGATAGCTCTACCTAGTTACCTACTACCTAACCTACCTACCTACCATAAATAAAACCAAGGATCCGCCTAAAATGGCGCTTTCGCTGCGCGCTCGCCTGGGACGGAAATTGGAGGTGTAGTAGTCTACCTACCTACCTACTACCGAATTCAACGGCGTTGTAAACCAACTGTGCCTCTATCAGCAATGCCATAAATGTCATATTCCTTTGTTCCGCTTTACAATGTAAGTAACTTTGCATTTGAAAAGGAATATGCTACTTTTGCAAATAAATGAATGTGCCCAAAGCATCCCTTATTCCCTTGCGCGTAAAGTTGAAATTACCCACATCGAAGAGCAGCTTCTAGCTGGTAAAATGTTCATTCTGCGGGGCTAAAGTTGGGCAAAATGGTACCTATTTTCTATTATCATTTTGCTTTTCGTTTGTGTCGCAGTTTCCGAATTGAATTGATGATAAAATATTTTTTTAAAGAAGGTAGGTAGGTAGAGTAGGTAGGTACTTACTTATACTTACGTAAAACTATTTTTATAACATGTAGGTACCTTTACATCATAGTTTAATAGGTTAGCAGGTAGTGTATATAAATAATAGTTAGGTAGGTAGGTAGGTACTAGGTACCTACTGTAGGAACAAATACCTTCCTAAGCAATTATTCAGAGGCATCTAAAACTAAAAATAACATTTAAAGGTCAAACAGAAAATACTAGTAGTTCGCCCCGAACTGAGATCTCGTGATGCGACCAAACGAACGCATCAAAACTTTGAGTAGGTGGTAGTCAGAGGCAAGTCCAAACATAATGTTTGGACTTTTTTCTGACTACCGCCTACTAACTTGGTACGGTAACCAAGTTTCAACTTTATTGGCCTATTTATTGAAGAGTTCCGTTGAACAGACCTTGGCTCCATCATCAGACCTGGTCGTTGTCACCATTTTATGAGAACTGAGTACCTCCTTAATTTATTTCAAGAAAAAAAAATAAGAAAAAGCAAAGGAACTGGCCGACCAGTAGAAAAACCTTGATGCCAACGAAACTCTTAGAGATGAGAGCTCTTGGATCGCTGGTTATCTTAATTTAACTTTTATGTTGTATCTCAAAAACCGAGCGTCCCAAAAAAAAAGTAAAAATTGTTTTGGAATGTCCAAACAAAGCCCTTTCATATGATATGTAACTTGATTTTTTTATGTCACTTTTTTTATTTTTGCCCTCTTAAAAAACCCCATATCTCAAAAACCGTTCATCCGATTTTACTCATATACTTACCAGTAAATTTCTCAAGTACAAGCTATCGACATATCAAATTTCATGCAGATCGGATCAACGGTTCTCAAGTTATCGCCAGACAAACATACATACATACATACATACATACATACATATATACATACATAAAATGCCAAATCGCCCAACTTGAAACTAAGATCTTCGTTCGCTTCGCTCACTCGATCAACGAGTAGAGCATTGCGTGTCTAATCTTTTACGTCAACAGTAAAAAAATCTATTAGATCTGTTTGTGTACACTTGGTAGGTAGTATAGGTACCTACCTAGTTCTAAGTTTGCAACTAAAATAGCTCGCAGTGGACGTCCAGTCCAGTACGGGGTGACCTATGCAAGGTGAAGTGCTGTATAGTTAGGGTTGCCAGATGTCCGGTATTTAAGCGTACAGTCCGGTATTTTCGAGGCCTGTCCGGTAAAAAATAAATGGTCATACCGGACAGAACAATGTCCGGTATTTTGAGGAAAGTCGGTACTACTGGTCACAAGCGCCTACAAAAGTAGGCATAAGTATTTGTTTAATAAAGACTTTCGCAAAGTGAGCATAGTCACAGATAAGAGAATAGGCATAGTCTTGGCGACCACAATTTTATGAGTGCATTATATTTTGTTACTAATTTAGTTGATTTATGTGATGTAGATTAATAAATAAAAACTATTAGTACTTATAAAAAACCCGTATTTTGTTCGACCTAGCTTACACAACCCCCAAACTTTGGGGTTGTCCGGTATTTTTTCACGACTCACCTGGCAACCCTATGTATAGTAGAGGTAGGTAGGTAGGTACCTTACAATATACTTAGGTATCTTCCACAAATTGTAGCTTTGGAATTAGTTACCGTCTAGGTATGTAGGTCATATGCTGATCTACTAATGCTCCCTAAATCCAGTAAGTATACCTAACCTACCTACCTACAAGCTACTCCACCCCATGATCCGGCTCCCAGTTCCCAAGTGGCAAGTGGCAAGTGGCAAGTGGCAAGTGGCACATCAAGCATAACTATCGGGTTTCCAAATGGTAAAACTAAATAGATTCGTCACAATCAATCACCATCACGCCAGCGCAGCGCCAGCCAGGCTGCCAGACCTGTGGGAACTACTCCCATTACTGTTGCTGCTGCCGGCTACTGCGTCTCATGCATAGGCCTTCCTAGTTGGTGCAGTCGGCGGCCGCAACGCACATAGTTGTTAGGAACATTATTTATTTATTTATTTATTTATTTATTCAGGTCTACCAACAGCTGTTACAACAATACAAATTAATATAATTAAACTTACATCTACGTACGTACATGTACTATTCAGAGCTAAATGCACAACTAATTATAGGTAAACACTACATGCATTGAATATTACTAAGTGGAAAAAGTAACACTATGGTATAAGAAAATAAAACAATTAAAAGATTTTTTTTTGTTGATAACAATAATTTGCTAATCAATTTGGTAAGTTCTCGACCAAGTGTTGGCGGAACTTATGAAGGTTAATCGAGAAAATATCAATATTTTTAATACTATTTAGAGATCTACAGAGCCTTGGGACAGGGGAGTTACTACCCAGGACAGTGGTGCGCAGTGGAGGAACAAGCGGAGTGATTGGATAGCGAGGCATTCTACACGGGACTCTAAATTGAAACATATGTAATAGTTGGTGGCAAGTTATTTGGTTATTCAGCACTTTAAACAAGAATATTAAGTCTAGTTGTGTTCCTCGTTTTTTAAGAGATGACATCCTGAAATGCTGGAGTCTTTGTGTATACGATATCTTGATTTTGGCAATGTTAGCTGCATAAGTGAGGTGCCACAAAAAACGCTTCTGAATCCGCTCAATTCTAAGTATATGGGTGGCATAGTGAGGTCTCCACACAACAGGGCAATATTCAAGTATGCTTCGGACTAAGGTGTTGTACAAGAGTATTTTGGTATGTGGTTTTTTGAATATTTTACTATTTCGTATGACGAATCCTAACATTTTGGATGCCCTCTTAATTATGTTATCTATATGCGGAACAAAGGTTAATTTTTTATCCAATTGTACTCCCAAGTCTCGAATACTGTCTACCTCACGAATAGGTGTGCCTCCAATGTTGTAGTTAGATTTGAATACGTTATGCTTTCTGGTGAATTTTATAAAAAAACATTTATCTATGTTAAGGTACATTTTGTTGGCGCAACACCATTCGAGTAAGATGTCCAAGTCTTGTTGTAATAAAGTTATGTCGACGTCTGATTTTATTACACGAGACAATTTCAGATCATCGGCAAATAAAAAGGGTATTGATGAGTTAAAACAATTTGGGATATCATTTATGAATATGTTAAATAAGATGGGCCCCAAATGTGATCCTTGGGGTACTCCCGAGCTTATGTTAAATGAGTTTGACTGATATCCGTTTATGACAACAGAGAAAAAGCGATTATGTAAATAAGATTTTATCCATTCAATAAAATTTCCAGCAAAACCGTATAATAATAGCTTTCTAATAAGTAACGAATGTGATACTCTGTCGAAGGCCTTACTGAAGTCTGTGTAAATTACATCTATTTCCTGACGTTTATCAAGGGCTTCAGAGAGACCCTCGACAAAGGTAACGAGGTTCGTAGCGGTCGATCTAGCCTTAACGAAACCGTGCTGATGATCAGTGACGTACTGTTGGAAGTGATTTTGTATGGCAGGACAGACAATCGACTCAAAAATTTTACCCATTGTTGAAAGAATAGAGATAGGTCTGTAATTTTGTAATTTTTATAGGTAGTAGGTAGGTATATTGGCATCATGCGCAGTATGGTTGGATTATGGACTTTGATGCCATTTATCATTAGTAAGTAACATATCTCTGAAATACCTAGGTAGGTTTTTTACACTAAAATATTCATTCTAATTTATGCAGGGTACCGTCAAACACCCTGACTTCGACTAGCCATATTTCGCCTGATTTTTAGGTACTAGGTACCTAACCTACGACTCTATTTCGAATATCCTTGGTAAACTTTGATCAAAAATACCTAGGTAGGTAAAACAACTTGAAGTAAACCTAGCACAATAATTACGTAGCCTTACGGCACATAGGGTAAATACGCCCCTTTTCGTCCAGTTAGCGGAGTTGTCACATTCAAGCACCAAAAAGTCTATGTTATTGTAAGTTTATAGAGGTGAAACTTTTTCTTCACATAGCCTATATCCTCTATTTTCATTTAATGTAAAGTATTTAATTATGAAGTAAACTGCGAATTTTATAAAAATATTTTAATGTCAAATACCTATTTTGACCAGTTTTCGTCCAGAAAATCCAGTTTTCGACCACCTACTCCCCAGTTTTCGACCATTCATTTCTGATGGGAAAATATATCAAAAATAGGAGTAAAAATTGATAGAAACGAAACAAAGTTATAGTAATCATGTCGTATATTTTAAGAGTCATAATAATAATCAAAATTTCTGCATTCAAAGTTCAAAACTTACTATCTAGGTATCGAAAATCATTTTTACTAACTTCAGAAGAAATGTCCCTTTGCATTTTAGTTTCTATAATGTAATAGTGTACCACAAGAGTTTTAAGTACTTATTTATAATATAATATTATTCAATCGTAACATATCATCATCATCAACCCATGTCAGTCCACTGCTGGACGTAGGTCTCTCCCAAGACGTTCACTGAGCCCGGGCTTCTGCTCTTCTCATTCAGTATTTGCCAGCTACATTTCGCAACGATGATGACGACGAGGACACAGAGGTGGGCCGACGAGATCGTCGCCCCACCTCTGCGGAGGGCGTCCTACACTACGCTTACCTAAACGCGGTCTGAAGAATCACTGGGACCACTCAAGTATTAGTTTGCTCCAGCAATTGTCAGTTCTACGGCATACATGGCCGGGCCACTGCCATTTCAGCTTGCTAATCCTTTGAGCTATGATGTCGACTAGTTTAGTACTCTGTCGGATAACCTCGTTTCGGATTCTATCCTTCAGAGAAACTCCGAGCATAGCTCTCTCCATAGCTCGCTGGGCGACTTTCAGTTTGTGAGCCGAGGCTACTGTTAGTGTCCACGTTTTGGCAGCATAGGTCATAACAGGTAGGACGTACCTCCTGGTTGAAGACTTTCTTCTTCAAACATTGAGGGATGGGCGACGATAAGACCTGAAAAAGTTCCCCAAATGCAGCTCAGCCCAGCTGAATTCTCCGGTTTAGCTCTCTCTCAAAGTTGTGTCTACCCAACCGCAGGGTCTGCCCAAGGTAGACATATTCCTGTACAACTTCGAAAGGCATTCTGGCGACAGTGATCGGTTCGGGTGATGCGATCAATAATCATGATCTGAGTTTTATCCAAGTTCATACCCAGCCGACCCGTCGTGAGGCAGCAGCTAGGCTGTTCAGCATCTGTTGTAGGTTCTGCAACGATTCTGCCAATATGAAGATGTCATCAGCAAATCGCAAGTGCGAGATGTATTCGCCGTTAATGTTAATGCCCATTCTGGTGCAACTCAGTGTCTTAAACATATCTTCCAGTGCGCATGAGAACTGGAGGATATTACGTCCCCTTTTCTCACTCCGCAGCACAACTGGTAGGTTTGGACAGCTGGTTCTGGACCTGAACAGACATGGTTGACTGAACAGACAAATGCATTCTCCACAAACCTAGTCCACAAACGTTAGGCACAAGGGCTGATTATACTCTTCATATTTTTGTATAATCTGCCGTATTGTGTGAATGTGGTCTAATCCTGCTCGAAACCCAGCCTGCTCCGGTGTTTGAAACTCGTCAAATCTCGCGCAAGACGGTTCGAAATAACCCTAGAAAACAGCTTGTAGACTTGGCTCAAGAGCGACATATGTATATAGTTTTCAAGAAGGCTTTGTTGCCTTTCTTGAAAAATAACACCACGAAACTTTTGCTCCACGCCCTTGGAGTTCTTCCATGGTTAAGAACGGAATTGAAAACACGTTGGAATTCTTTCAGAACGGGAAAACTACCCGCCTTTAAGAGTTCCGAAGTGATTTCATCTTCCCCTGGGGCTTTCCCATTTTTCAACTGTTTCAAAGCTATCTCGATCTCGTCAAGGCTGATCTTTGGATATCTTCTGTGTAGTGGCGTGTCAGTGTAGCTCTACCATCCTCGTTACTGGATTCGGGACACAATACCTGCGAGGCGTACTACCGACCGTAAAATTCCTCTATCTCAGCTAAGACCTCCGGCCTGGAGAGTAGTAAATCAATAATTTCTTAAATGGTCGAAAACTGATCGGATGTATCGGTTTTCGACCACAGTATTACTAAGAATTTTAGAGGAAATTTATATGTAAATAATGCAAAACCTCAATAAAATCATAAAAAAGGAATTAATAATATTATTCTATAGCTTAAAATTCAAATTTATTGATGTTATATATATTGATGCATTTATTGCATATTAAAATCATGGTCGAAATCTGGAAGTCGTATTTACCCCATCTTGTTCTCGACCACTAGCATTATATTAGTATCTGTATTTGTTGATATAATCATATTAGCCTGGACGAAAACTGGCTAATAAATTTAGGAGGAGTAATAAGACTCAATATTGTTTAAAAGCAGCAGTTAGTTTTCTATTTTTATATTTAAAGCGAAAAACATTATAAACATATTATTTGATCTATTATGAAGGCATACGAATAACCATTATTCTAAAAGTCATAAAAATGAGTGAATAACTTAGAGTGAAAGCGCCATCACTTCACTATTTTTTTCGTTGTTTTTAGCGCTTTCGTATGGGATCACGGCCGACCCCAAACTGATTCTATTATTTATAATTGTTTCGCTTGTGCTGGTGACTTGAAACTTTATTGAGTGTTGGCTTGGACATTCAAGAAGGCGCCAAAATACTCTCTCTCAATGTGTGCATGTGAATTTTGCTATTTTTAGGGTTTATCTACTAGTAGTGCCACGAATGGTCGAGAAAGGGACGTGGACGGCGAACTAGCGTATCTACCCTATGGCTGCGTCGATCCTTAGTCTCTAAAAATCCTTTGTGTGGATGCACGATCCACGCAAAAAACTACCATTTGTAAGAGTTCAATAAATTCTTCACTCGATCGAACAGTCACGAGCTTGATGTATCGCATCGGCAAAAAGTTTTTGTTTACCTACCAACAAAAAATGTAAGCCTACGCCTAGTAACTAGCCGACCAGTAAAAATCAAACCTTATCGTGTACAACACATGGTCAAAATCCCCAATAAAGTAAGGTTACCAACTTAAGTTACCTACCTACCTGCGACAATGGTTTTGAATGTTTAATACATACCTACCTACCTAGCAAAACTTCGCAAGTGCAAAGAAAAATAAACCCTGCTCCTTGTTACCTACAAAAGCGCATTAGAAGATTATAAACAGGTGGATTTTTTCACCTAATCACATCTCATACCTATTAGCCTACCTATTTATCATTATTGGCCATTGACTATTACTGTTGAACATTTATAATATACCTACCTAACATAGGTACTTACCGTACTTATATCACACTAGCGGCCTGCCCCAGCTTCGCATGGGTGGTCATAAATTTTTTTGATCATTTTAGGATAAACTTAGACCGTGGGTTCGAGCCTCGCGTCTACTTATTTCATACATTTGCACGCGCTTCTCCTTGAGCGAGTGAAATAGCACCCCGCGCGTGACCCGTGGACCCGTTAACATTTTTAATTTCGTCATATCTTTTGAATGGAATGTCCGATTTGAAAAATTTAAGAAGTAATCTATAGGTATTGAAACCGCCTTAATTATGAAATGATTTATTTGGATAAGGATTAATACCAAGGCACAAATAAAGACCCTTTTCTAGCGGAGGCATTTCAATTATTTTTTTATAATAAAAGAACACTTATTGTGACATAACTATAATAGTTAGACATATGCTGTCGCGACATTTTTTGTAGATGATAACGTGTTCTACAAAATCGTAGTACATTATTTTGTTCTATCTTCAATAGTTTTCGCAGCGCACGCGATGTAAGGTTTTTTGTTTTCCACCTTGGGTTACATTATTGAAGTTTTAGTAAGGATCCCTGATTTTTTTGAAAATATAATATAGCCTATGTAACTCAGGGATAATGTAGCATTCTAATGGTGAAAGAATTTTTGAAATCGGACCAGTAGTTTTTGAGCCTATTCGTTACATACAAAAATACAAAAATACAAAGTTTTCCTCTTTATAATATTAGTGTAGATTATCACACTGGTTAGGTACCTACCTACCTACCTACTTACTACCTATCTGAGTCGGCAGGTACTAAGGTAGGTAATTTTACTTTACATAGCAGAGGTCAACATACTGAAATAATAGTCTTTGTTGTAAATTATTGTCTTGTAATGTCCCGCTTTCGACGAAACAATCCCGCTTTTGTCACTCAAAAGTTCCAAAATCCCGGCTAGGCAAAAAAAAAATCTGGCAACGCTGCTAGGTACACCTAAAATAGATCTAAAGTGCAGTAAAAAGTTAGTTCGCAGCTCATTCGTTTCAATCGTTTCTATTGTCAACATGAATAGCTTGAGCTATGAGCTTTTTATGATGCGTTTTCTGCAATAATCAATTATGTTAGTACCTTACATAACTAAGTTAAGTAAGTACCTACCCACTGTAAAACTGTATTTAAATGCTTGAAAGCAAGGCGTTTGGAGGACATGACTCCATCCGTCCTCTTCTCTCATGTCTTATACGGTTCGTGTGAAAGAGTCGGTAGTAATTGTATGACGCACAGTTATTCCTCTATTTCAGCTTTCATATAGGGTTTTCGTATGTGTGTCTCTTTCTTTGGCTTTGCTAGACAGTCTGTCGCCGGCTCAGTGCTGCGTGATGGGTAGAGGCGGTTTTACACAAGGTAACGATATCTGAGAACTCACATTTTTTCTCGTGTCACGCACGCACCACTTTTTGTCCAGTTTTTAGGTAATAGTATTACGTGGTACCTACTTACTGTACATTTTGAGAATGCATGCTTGTTTGAAAAAAAAATGAAAATCTTAAATTTATTAGTCACTAGCGGCCTGTCCCAGCTTCGCATGGGTGGATACTTTTTTGAACATTTTAGGATAAACTTAGACCGTAGGTTCGAGTCTCGCGTCTACTTATTTCATACATTTGCATGCCCTTCTTCCTGAGTGAGTGAGAACGCGCCCCTTGGAACCGCGCGTTCGCTAATAATATTTTTAAAGCGAACAAAAAATTTTAATTTCGTAATATCTTTTGAATGGAATGTCCGATTTGAAAAATTCAAGAAGTAATCTATAGGTATTGAAATAGTCTTGAATACGAAACGTTTTATTTGGATAAGGATTAATAAAAAGGTATGGATAACATGGTCTGATTTTGGTCGGCATTTCTATCAACTTTTATAATGTAAAAAAGAAGTTATAGTAACATAACTACGATAGGTAGACATAAGGTATCGCTGAGTTTTTTGTAGATGTGTTCTTTAATATTGTAGAACATTTTTGTGTTCTATCGTCAATAGTTTTCGCAGCACATGCGATGAAAGCCAAATTATGGCCAATTTTTTACACCTTGGGTTATTGAAGTTTTAGAAGGGATCCCTAATTTTATCTTGTAATAAATGTAGCCTATGCTACTCAGGGATAACGTAGCATTCTAACGGTGAAAGAATTTTTGAAATCGGGCCGGTCGTTTTCGAGCCTATTCGTTACATACAAAAATACAAATGTTTCCTCTTTAAATATTAGTGTAGAAGTGTAAATGTGGATAGATGTAGATTATTATTATTACTTATATTATATTATTATTAGTGTAGATGTAGATTATCATTTCGGTCTTTCCAAAGGTTATTGAAGTTCAGGTAAGTACTGAATACGGCACAAAGCTTATCAATACGAATAGATTAGACTCTTGATGTTGGTTCTTGATTTTTACTTTATGATGTTTTTTGTACTTACTACAGTTATACAATAAATAATTTCTGGTTTCTGATAGGTATCCTTAACCTAACTAGTTACAGGGATGTTTTAAGTTTGAGGTTTTTTCAGTGTTTTTGTGTCGGTCCTTCCTTATCTACAACTTGCATACCTTACACTTCAGTTTACTTAGTGGGTTCGAGCCCCACATACCCCCTTCCGTCACCCCCCTGGCAGAAGGGAAATGCGAAGGCATTTCCCCCCCTTAAAAAAAATTAAAATAAAGGAAGTTCCAGCCTATGTAGCAAGTGTTTTACATTCTAGAAATTACCAGCGGTTGTCTCTTTCCATATTTTCAGTATATATTCTTATATTGTTCTTATATTGCTATGGTCGTGGGTTTGAGTCCGGTAGTGCACCAACGCATTTTATATTCTAATGAAAAATTATGAGCACGACCGACGCCAGTTCTCTGAAACGGTGGAGTAAAACATTGTGATGAAAAGCAAACGTGCATGAGTATTGTAGCAGCTGTCCAACAACTTACATACTTACTGCAAAATGTAAGTGACCTTCAATGAATATTCTTGAATATTAGACTTTGTAAAAGGTATTGCAGCAGGCCTAGCACGGGCAGAGGAAAAGTTGTCTTTCCACCGTTTTTATCTACTTGTCAGGGAAATAGTTCTCTTTATTTATACTGACAAGTAGATAAAAACGGTGGAAAGACAACTTTTCCTCTGCCCGTGCTAGGCCCGTTTGTTAGTTGAGGACTAGAAGACACCGTGGTTTGTTTTGGCACGTGAACTACATACCTAAAATTTGTAACTACCCTGATAATGTGTACGTGACTACTGACGTGTTAGTAAAACTAACACAAACTAAGGTTGTGTTAGTAAAAGTAACACAACATGACGCAGCCCTATTTACAGCAGTTTTTAGATAAAATAGGTAAAAATAGGAACTGCCACCAATAATTGGTGGTCAAAGTGGTTAAGGTCACGTACACTTTATTTTTTCACGTAAAAACTACTGAATGGGTTTTAATGAACCTTTACAATAATATAGCTTATACATCAGAATAACACATAGGCTACAATTTATAAAGATATTGTGTGACTAATCCTGCGCGCAGACGAAGTCGCGGGCACCAGCTTCTGAACTATAAACATAATAAAAAGTTCTAAAACATGTGTCAAGTACTCGAAAGGAGCCTCTTTTAGGCGCACTTAAAATCCTTTCACCACACTGTTTCAAAAGAAACTAGTGCCACGACGCGTAGAAGATGTGCTACATACAGTACAGTTTGACGAAAAAAGTCTAGAAACGGAAATAAAATTCAATTAAAATTTTAAAATTAAACATATTGTAATTATAATTCAATTTCATAAAAATACCTATACAGTTTTGTTTTGAACTTATTGATCGAGTAAGCGAAGCGAACGAAGATCTTAGTTTCAACTTGGGCGATTTGGCATTTTATGTATGTATGTATGTATGTATGTATGTTTGTCTGGCGATAACTTTAGAACCGTTGGTCCGACCTGCATGAAATTTGATATGTCGATAGCTTGTACTTGAGAAATTTACTGGTAAGCATATGAGAAAAATCGGATGAAGGGTTTTTGAGATATGGGGTTTTTTAAGGGCGAAAAAATCAAAAAAGTTACATAAAAAAATCAAGTTACATGTCATATGAAAGGG
The DNA here is from genome assembly GCA_932294275.1 of Chloroclysta siterata. NCBI lineage: Eukaryota > Metazoa > Arthropoda > Insecta > Lepidoptera > Geometridae > Chloroclysta > Chloroclysta siterata. The sequence continues at coordinate 16,924,729 of OW028588.1, forward strand.
CTTTGTTTGAACATTCCAAAACCATTTTTACTTTTTCTCTGGGACGCTCGGTTTTTGAGATACAACAAAAAAGTTAAATTAAGATAACCAACGACGCAAGAGCTCCCATCTCTAAGAGTTTCGTTGACATCAAGGTTTTTCTACTGGTCGGCCAGTTCCTTTGCTTTTTCTTTATTTTTTTTCTTGAAATAAATTAAGGAGGTACTCAGTTCTCATAAAATGGTGACGACGACCAGGTCTGATGATGGAGCCAAGGTCTGTTCAACGGAACTCTTCAATAAATAGGCCAATAGAGTTGAAACTTGGTTACCATACCAAGTTAGTAGGCGGTAGTCAGAAAAAAGTCAAAAAATAATGTTTGGACTTGCCCCTGACTACTAGCTACTCAAAGTTTTGATGCGTTCGTCGGGTCGAATCACGAGATCTCAGTTCGGAGCGAACTTTAGTTATAACTAATTTGACATGCGGGTGTTTCGCATAGTGCGAGCAATACCGCATGTGAGTGAACGTCGAAAATGTATTGAAAGTGGCGCCGCTATTATTTTCTTATTTTCCACAATTTTTTGCCAAGCTGTAACTCTAGCCAGTTTCTACAAAGAAATGCACCACTCCGGCAGAAAAACTGCACGACAATAGCGCGGCACAATACCACAAAACACGATGAAATTTTCCAACTCGAAATAAACTAGTTAAACACGCTTACACATAATTGTCTACTAGGTAAATGGTATAAAAACTAACTTACCTTCCACCACATTGCCCGTAAACAAGAAGACCTTTGTTCAGCATGGGAATTACTAATGCACTTATAGTCACAACCTAAATACAACCTTAACGCCATAAACTTAGAGTCGCTTTTGTATTCACAAATTATCACAAAATAAGCCAATTGTTGCGCTTTTTGTGCAGCTCTGTTTACTGTTGCTAAGCGAATCTCATTTTATTTCGACCATTGACCTCGTAATGAATACCACATCTAGTTTCTTCTAATGCAGCATTTTTCATATTATTTCGTTTTAGGTCGATACCTAGCTAAGGTAAAAAAGAAGCGTTAGACAGGGAGACGTTACATCTCTGATACTGTTTACCTTCTATATCAAGACACCTTCAAGCTATGCAAGTATACCTTAATTAATCTCGACTCTCAAAAAACAATGTAACTAGTAGTTCGCCCCGAACTGAGATATCGTGATGCGACTCGACGAACGCATCAAAACTTTGAGTACGTAGTAGTCAGAGGCAAGTCCAAACATTAGCTTTGGACTTTTTTCTGACTACCGCCTACTAACTTGGTATGGTTACCAAGTTTCAACTCTATTGGCCTATTTATTGAAGAGTTCCGTTGAACAGACCTTGGCTCCATCATCAGACCTGGTCGTCGTCACCATTTTATGAGAACTGAGTACGTCCTTAATTGATTTCAAGAAAAAAAAATAAAGGAACTGGCCGACCAGTAGAAAAACCTTGATGTGAACGAATCTCTTAGAGATGGGAGCTCTGGGTATCTTGATTTAACTTTTATTATTTTATCTAAAAAACCGAGCGTCCCACAAAAAAAGGAAAAATTGTTTTGGGATGTCCAAACAAAGCCCTTTCATATGACATGTAACTTGATTTTTTTATGTAACTTTTTTTATTTTTGCCCCCTTAAAAAACCCCTTAACTCAAAAACCTTTCATCTGGTTTTACTCATATACAACGTGTAAACGACTGTACGACATTAAATTAATACACGTGTAGTACTACTATCTAGTATTGATTTAAAAAAGGTTTTATTAACATTCATTCATAATTGAGATTTTTTTATTTTCAAACAAACTAAATATCAGAATAAGCATAAAATTATTGAACATTCTGTATAAACACACAAACAAAGCAACGTACGTTCATTCAATGCCGCGCCCCGCGCGCAGAAACCGCACATACATACCTACTACGACTAAACCTAAACTGTGCCGCGCGCCCGTGCCTAAAGGTGAACGCCCTTTCAGCGCGGGCGCGCGGCCGGCGGCGGCGTCTTTGATTCGCCGATATAGGTAGTAGAGCAACGTTAGCATGTAGGAAAAATAAAACTAGTTAGGTACCTCAAATCCGTACGTTTCCAATATGCTCACGTTGTTGCATGTTGCACATACCTACAAATGAATGCACTGAAGAGCTCCTTCAACTGTTCTAGAGTTTGTTTTGTATGCCTAGTTTCACAATTATCTTTCCCTTCATAATACAAGTTCTGCATTTTGATGACATTAACAAGACAACACACTCACACAAAAAGTCTATTTCGCGGTACCAAATCTAGACACTAGTCACGAGTAATAACACGAATTTACAATTTTCAAAATTAGATATGTCAAGGTCGCTACCAAGGCGATTGTTTACTAAATAATAATGTATTTCACTGGCCACCGGGCGGCAGCGTGGCACATAGTGGGGCGCGCTACGTACCTATCTGTCTCTATCACACACGTAAGCGGAATGATATCTGTCCTTGTCGCACAGCGAAATTTTACAATGTGAGCGCACAAATATGTTTCTTATGCGGTCTAACGCGTATAAATATGATATCTCTGTCCTTTTTTTCGTTTGATTGATGAGTCACATGACTTCTTGACCCCGGAAATTTGACCTCATCACCGGCGATTAGAGATACAGGTTGCATAGAAATTATTTATTGGAAAAGTATCGATATCTCGATAAATATTCAGGCTTTTTTGATAAAACCAACTGCTAAAATCTAAAAATGCAATTAGGAGTACGTGTTTCAATTTAATGTCGTACATGACTTTACACCTTGTATAATATTTTTTATACCAGTAAATTTCTCAAGTACAAGCTATCGACATATCAAATTTCATGCAGATCGGATCAACGGTTCTAAAGTTATCGCCAGACAAACATACATACATACATAAAATGCCAAATCGCCCAAGTTGAAACTAAGATCTTCGTTCGCTTCGCTCACTCGATCAAGCATCCGCATTAGTTAGATAGATAGATATAAAATACTTTACTGCACACAACATAAGGATATACTGAACAAAAAAAAAGACTTAACACACAGAACAAAGGGCGGTCTTATCGCTAAATAGCGATCCCTACCAGACAACCGTTGGATGAAGTGGACTCATGAAATTTAGAAGGGGTGCTTGTGTGCGTGGAGATAAGAACTAGAGTGAAAAATAGATGTCTAGCTACATACATATAAAAGAAAAAGAATTAGAAACAAAAACAATGTTTATGTATTATGTGCACAGTGCTAGTACTCTTAAATGTATATATTTGTATAAGTACTTACCTAAACTACGAATAATAAATAGTTTAGGTATCAAAAAAAAAGTCAACTACTTATACTACTACTTATAATATAAATTTAAGACTACTGGCACTGTGCACATAAATTTCAGAGCAAGCAACTCATTGGTGCACGGCCGGTTTTGAACCCACGACCTTAGGATCGGAAGACTACTAGGCATTGAACTAGTTCGGTAACATACCCTGGATTATAATCTTTTGGGCCTTGCCCTCGAACTGAACAAAAGTAGGTACACGAACAACTCTGGCTGTACTCTGCTGGTAGCTCGGCATGCTCCCGACTCCGACGACACAATAGCTGAGCCTGATTGCCGCTCCGAGAGCGTCACGGCGCGGCGCGGCTGATAGCTGATACACGATCGTGATAGCGTCTCCGATGGGCTCCGGAGATTATCACTATGGAAACAATTAAGTACATCATCAGTGCGATCCGTATAAGTCCGTCTCACTTGGGAGGAAGATACCTAGCTATGGATTCAATTTTAAAATAAACAATACTTAAATAAATTGTAGGCTAGGAGTTCTTCGATGAAGGACAGCAAGATTTTTGTTGCCCATGAGGGGAGGTGGATGATGTATCAAAGTCAAAGTCATCATCAGTTTCCGACATTTTATTATACAAGCAAATAAAAAACAGTTTTGGGTTGGGTACAATTGTCTTTCGCCATGAGAAACAAATTCTGTCGCTTCCGATTGGAAACGTGAACTTGAGCGGTGCAGTTGTGTGCGTTCAAATGAGCGACCGTGCATCGATGGATTTTCATATTTGAAAAAGCATTTGTATTTTACAGAAGAAAAAATTTGAATACATACATAAGTTACCATGGTATCGGTTCCTGGTGGTAGGTACCTACATAGGTATGTAACTAATTTTTTGTCCATCGACCGAGCGTGATATAGCCAAAGCAAACGAGAAGTTTTTGCAGCATTATGTCATGCTCACAGTGCCCACTTGAACAAGTATTATTATTTAAAAGTGGAGGTATTTTTATCAACAATGTCGAACATGCGAAAGTCAACCTTATTCTATATGAAATAAGAGCTGATGTTGAATTAGAAATGGTTTTTTTGTTTGTCAAAAAAGCTGCGTGAACATTGGTCAAGGAAACTAAAGAAGTAGCTTGCCTTATGTTAATAGAAATGGTTTTATCGCGCAGGCGTAGATAAACAGATATTTCTACACATTATTGAATGCTTATGAGGAAGTTAGTAGAAGTTTGAAAGAAGCGCTTGTGACGGATAAGTTGAGGAGGAATAAGTAAGCGCTAGCGCGGTATGGGCATGTCGAGGAGGGAAGGTTGTTAGATATGGATGTGGATGATTTTAGAAGGAGAAACAGGCCATCGAAAAGGTGGATGGACTGTGTGAAAGATGACATGAGTAGGTAAGAAAGGAGTGAGCACAGAGATGACGAATCATGGAGGTGAGTGGAAGAAGAAAACCTGTTGTGCCGACCCCATGCAGCGTGGGATAAGGGCAGGAAGATGAAAAGCAGAAAAATATACATCCGTAAGTAGTAGGTAGGTATACATTAGATACTATACTAAGTATTAAAGTTATTATATAACTGGTGTTGGTGGATGGTGTTCAAAATATTATCCTGTAAGGTGCTCCGGGGTAAGACCGGACGGTTTTTTAGCAAACCATTCGTATGTTGCAAAATATTTTTTTTCTCGACTATGAAAATGTTGGCGAACCTAAAATTTTGTTTGAGCTTTGTATAAAAGACAGGTTTATAAATCGGTTTATCCGATAACCCTCTAAACACAACGGTGGCCGAGTTATAAAGGATTAAAGTGAAAGTAATTTTTATAAAACCACGGGAAAGATCGGACCTTGACGGGGTAACATCGGACTACATTCTAAAATCGCCTCTGTAGCTCCAAACATAAGCTACCTATAATGAAAATATCCGGTTTTATCCAATAATAAAGCATCGATATCGATTTTCGAGATACTGTTTCAACGACAAAAGTGAGAGGATCCGATCCGATCCGATTGGAAACGTGAACTTGAGCGGTGCAGTTGTGTGCGTTCAAATGAGCGACCGTGCATCGATGGATTTTCATATTTGAAAAAGCATTTGTATTTTACAGAAGAAAAAATTTGAATACATACATAAGTTACCATGGTATCGGTTCCTGGTGGTAGGTACCTACATAGGTATGTAACTAATTTTTTGTCCATCGACCGAGCGTGATATAGCCAAAGCAAACGAGAAGTTTTTGCAGCATTATGTCATGCTCACAGTGCCCACTTGAACAAGTATTATTATTTAAAAGTGGAGGTATTTTTATCAACAATGTCGAACATGCGAAAGTCAACCTTATTCTATATGAAATAAGAGCTGATGTTGAATTAGAAATGGTTTTTTTGTTTGTCAAAAAAGCTGCGTGAACATTGGTCAAGGAAACTAAAGAAGTAGCTTGCCTTATGTTAATAGAAATGGTTTTATCGCGCAGGCGTAGATAAACAGATATTTCTACACATTATTGAATGCTTATGAGGAAGTTAGTAGAAGTTTGAAAGAAGCGCTTGTGACGGATAAGTTGAGGAGGAATAAGTAAGCGCTAGCGCGGTATGGGCATGTCGAGGAGGGAAGGTTGTTAGATATGGATGTGGATGATTTTAGAAGGAGAAACAGGCCATCGAAAAGGTGGATGGACTGTGTGAAAGATGACATGAGTAGGTAAGAAAGGAGTGAGCACAGAGATGACGAATCATGGAGGTGAGTGGAAGAAGAAAACCTGTTGTGCCGACCCCATGCAGCGTGGGATAAGGGCAGGAAGATGAAAAGCAGAAAAATATACATCCGTAAGTAGTAGGTAGGTATACATTAGATACTATACTAAGTATTAAAGTTATTATATAACTGGTGTTGGTGGATGGTGTTCAAAATATTATCCTGTAAGGTGCTCCGGGGTAAGACCGGACGGTTTTTTAGCAAACCATTCGTATGTTGCAAAATATTTTTTTTCTCGACTATGAAAATGTTGGCGAACCTAAAATTTTGTTTGAGCTTTGTATAAAAGACAGGTTTATAAATCGGTTTATCCGATAACCCTCTAAACACAACGGTGGCCGAGTTATAAAGGATTAAAGTGAAAGTAATTTTTATAAAACCACGGGAAAGATCGGACCTTGACGGGGTAACATCGGACTACATTCTAAAATCGCCTCTGTAGCTCCAAACATAAGCTACCTATAATGAAAATATCCGGTTTTATCCAATAATAAAGCATCGATATCGATTTTCGAGATACTGTTTCAACGACAAAAGTGAGAGGCAAAATATTGTTTTTTTCATTCTTATAATCCGATGTTACCCCGGTTCAGAAAAAATGTAGATTCTATGTTTCTCAAACTTTGATACCTCCACTCTAACTATGGTGCGTAGGTAGGAATACGGAGATACAAAGGTTTAGCAAGCACCTCATAGTTGGTTTTAATAGCTAACCAGCCTGATTTAATGAAGCAAATGAGATCTAGTTAATAAATTATTAACCATAAATTACTTATTTCTATTAAAGTTCTTCTTCAAATCTTTTTTGAGTAGGAAGTCGCTCGCAGAGATTTTTTTTGTAGTTTCTAGTCATAATAATAAATATAAAATAGTAAAATAAACTGAAGCAAACACACCATAGCTAAAAGTGCATGGTATTACGTACCGTACATACATAATTACAGCTTTTAGCTTTATTAACAGGCAAATTGGTTCATAAAATAAAAAAAAATTGAGCGACGTAGGTAGGTACTACCACTAGCAAATGCCTTTTTAGTTCAAATATTTTTTTAAAAGTTTGAGAAACTGTTTATATTTTACAGTTGGGAAAGATCGGACAGAATTCATCCGAACTTTACCCATTCAAATTTTGATGGGGAAAGACCGGATCTCAGGCTACATACAGTTCCAGCGTGTCTAGACCACTTTAATCAGCAAACAAGTTGCCGCATTAATATGATAAGCCACAAAACTTGTAATAAACACAGCCGTTATACCAGAATTTTCGATTAAAGTTGCCGGGGGTAAGTCCGGATCCTTAAAAAATCACATTTTACGTACCTTTTCATATCCGAGAGAATGAAATGCGCGCTGATGGTCCGATCGACTGGCGGCGACTAGTGGGATGGGCCCAACAAAATGGCGTTGCTGGCAATGTTGCCAAGAATCAAAAAATACCCTACGTTATGGAGATATTCGATTTATTCGATCTTACCCCAGATCCGATCTTACCCCGGAGCACCTTAATAAAATTTAAAAAAGCACCGGTGATCTTAGTGGGAATGATCAGAAGGAAAGAAATAAATAACGAAAGAAAAGCATTTTGGCCAACACACAACAAAAAAAAAAGATATTAAGTATGCTATAAATACAATGCAACTTAGTAAGGCCAATTAGGTCCCTGGCTCAGTATTTGCCGCACCGTGTGGGTCACGCCACACAAGCACTGGTCCTGGTCTTGACCACTGGCCTTCTGATCAGACGAATCCAGTCGTGCAGTGGAATTTTCACAATTTTTTTTATGCACAATATCAGTGGCTATAGTAAGAAAACATTGTGAGGAAACCAATTAGTGTTCTAGCAGCCACACTGTAGTATTTTCAAAATATAGCTATAATGCGATGACATGCGATGCAAATATGCAATACATCCTGCACTCTAGGTGTAGCACAAGCCCGTACGTAACCGCTTCACTTCTTGTTATATCGGTTTGCCTCTGGCAAATAGACGCTCTGCCATCACCAGACCTCGCGCTAAAAACACCTTAACTCTTCAGCATGGCTATCCAAAAAACTACCGTATGTTCGAGTCAGTAGGGCTCAAAGTGGTGTACAGTTGTATTGGCTGTTGGGGCGCGTGGTCCGCAACACAGCAACGAGATGCTTTAGAGCGTAAACAAGTCCTCGTTACATGTGCTCGAGCTCGGGCCTAGGCCACATCGTCAGCGACTAAAAACTAGTAGTAGTCTTTATGGTACGAAAAGCGTTTTTCATTGTCCTTCTTTTCTGTAGGTAGGTCTAATACAAAAAAAGAGTAATGGGGGTCATGGAAGAGAAGGGGGTCCATCGCAGGCTATTTTCCTAAGGTTTTCCTTGATCGCAGGGCCCACTAACGGAAAGTGACGTATTAGATTGAGGATGACTGACGTGAAGGTTTTACTCGGTTTATGAAGATTAGGGCTAGAGTCACAGAGCTCTAGTCTTTAGTGGACTGTTTGTCGCTTTTAAATATTTTATGCTAGCTCGGAAGCACTCTAATAATATTCGTTTTCTTATGGCAACCTAGATGGCAGCAGTGAGCCGTATTTGTTAATTTTTGATATTGGTAGGGCTCAAACAAACAAAAGGAAACATTCGTTTCCGGTTAAAGCCAGCGCCATCTAGGAAACGATTGTATTCTTTAAAGATTGTTTCTCACCGTTATCACCAGTACTCTGTTAAAAAAATGTCACCACAGATGATCTATTTAGGTTTAAACAGCGCGGGGTTGTCGGAGCAGCCTGCCAATGCCGAGCTCTGGGCTCGCGGACCATCGCGTCCGCAAGCTGGAGCGGCTGCTGCTGGGCCGGGGGACGCGTGCACCACGAGCGCACACGCCTCGCTGACGCCCTTCAGCCGCGCCATCTCGCTCTACGTGCGCTACCACGTGTGCGTCTGCAAGGGCAGGTACTACAACAGGGCTATGTCGCTCACCACGTCTTTGGTGCCTCTCTTACTCCTATTATACGTAGTTTTATGAACCTCTATTTGAATAGATTGAAATTGACTCGTTTGGCGAAACGACTGCCATGCTAGATCCCGTACAGTGATGGCTTCCAAAGTGAGTACCTACGGTTTAGTTACTTACGAAGTAGGAAGTCGGCCAGCGAGAAAGAAGACCGGTCAAGTGCGTTCGATCAAAAACATAAGAGTATCATTAGAAGATTTAAAAGACTACACCTACATTGGTTAGTTGATAATCCAGGGATCGCGTACCTACCTATGTTTGCTCTCTTGAAATCTCGATCTAAAAAAATGAAGCTGCTCGTCCGTTTTTGCGGCGAGTTTTTCTTGACATGACGTTACAGCAGCCATGTGTCGGTCGGCAAAAACAAAATGTTGCTTGTACTGGTCTTCAGAGCTGCGGGCGTGGGATTTTCTACGCGAAATTAAATACCAAGTCACTGAATAAGTTGAGGATTGGGTTTGGTTGGAGTCTTTGTTCGTAAGGAATGTATTGATTCTCGAGCTGCCCTAGTAGGGCCGAGGTGCCCTACTGCTTGTGACGTCAGCACCGCACTGTGTGAATTACCTACCTAGCTCTAGTTACCTGCAGCGACGCTGAGTATTGATTTTTTGGTTTCATTGGAATAGAATAGCACTGAGTGTGAGTAGAAGGTGTGTGATTCGTAGATAATTATTTCAATTCCATTTTTATAGTAGGTACCTACCTACCTACCATAGAACAGTTAAGTACAACAGATACTAAATAAAATACTACTCATGATACGGAAGAGCTATCTATCTGCAGACCGTTGCCAACGATCTAGAGATACCTTATCCTATGACAAGGACATTGTAAGTTTTACTGTTGTACCTATTGTAATATTGAAATGGTTGATAAATTGAAAGGCAAAATGAAGTAGGTACAAAACTAAAGAATCGGATGAGATACGAGAGTTCGTCGAGGTAACTTCCCCATAGATAAAGCGAACACCACATACCTAGGCAGAGTATGTATGTAGGCATAGCAGGCGTCTCAACGTCTGTTCTATTGTACAGTGAGTCACAGGCTTGAGTAAGGATGTGCAGTCGGAAGCCGGCAGGCTGCCGGCCTTTCACTCCACATCAGCAGTCTGACAACATACCTAGGCAATGCAATTATAAAAAAAAATAAGAAAGAAAGAGGATGTCAGAACAAACGATCTCTCCATACTTTTCATACTGACTCACCGAGACCTTCCTCATGCTGAAGTATACCTTTTAGTGCCAGGTACTTAAAGAAATACGAACAGCACAATATGGCTCACTCATGACCTAACAACTGAATCTATTTGTATGAAACTTTGAATAAACTAGTAGTTCGCCCCGAACTGAGATCTCGTGATGCGACCCGATGAACGCATCCAAACTTTGAGTCGGTAGTAGTCAGAGGCAAGTCCAAACATTATCTTTGGCCTTTTTTCTGACTACCGCCTACTAACTTGGTATGGTTACCAAGTTTCAACTCTATTGGCCTATTTATTGAAGAGTTCCGTTGAACAGACCTTGGCTCCATCATCAGACCTGGTCGTCGTCACCATTTTATGAGAACTGAGTACCTCCTTAATTTATTTCAAGAAAAAAAAATAAGAAAAATCAAAGGAACTGGCCGACCAGTAGAAAAACCTTGATGTCAACGAAACTCTTAGAGATGGGAGCTCTTGGATCGCTGGTTATCTTAATTTAACTTTTTAAATTTTATCCCGAAAACCGAGCGTCCTAAAAAAAGTTAAAATTGTTTTGGAATGTCCAAACAAAGCCCTTTCATATGACATGTAACTTGATTTTTTTATGTAACTTTTTTTATTTTTGCCCTCTTAAAAAACCCCATATATCAAAAACCCTTCATCCGATTTTACTCATATACTTACCAGTAAATTTCTCAAGCACAAGCTATCGACATATCAAATTTCATGCAGATCGGATCAACGGTTCTAAAGTTATCGCCAGACAAACATACATACATACATACATAAAATGCCAAATCGCCCAAGTTGAAACTAAGATCTTCGTTCGCTTCGCTCACTCGATCAATTAGTCTGTAACCCAATTTAGCATTCGGGCTACGTTCCCAAAAAATACAGGATCTACTGAATAAGTAATATTAAAATGAATGGGCCGAGGATGAAACGAATCACTACTCGTACCATGCGAGCGAATGTGACAAGGAATTTTAATCAATGTTTAAATTTTAATTTTTATAGGTGATGGTAACCACTTAACATCAAGTGGGCCATTGACTTGTTCCATCGGCAAGAAGAATAAAAAACATATAAAGATAGAAAATGTGAAGAGACACAACAGTGGGATCCCATCATTGTACGGCCTTATTTACAAGCATGTGTCATCATTCATAACTCATAACATAATCGGTGTAAAACTATTGCCATCTCTTGCTTTGGTGAGCCAAAGGGTAATGAGAAACAGTGTCAAAAATTTGAGCCGTGTTTCAACTGGAGGAACGTTCATAATTATGAGCATTGTTTTTTTGAAAACCTAGTCCTGATTTAGCCGGACGACGGCGTAAATCCGTCTTGAATGTGGTGGCAGCCGCGGGCCAAGGCTGCAGGAACGCTACACGTGTCCACACATGTAAGAGCCGGCTTACACAGAGGCCTCCGCGCGGCTCGGAATACTGATACCGACTTATGTCGTGCTTCTATTACCTCGCCTCACAATTACATGAAAACGAACAAATACTTACCGACCTACCATCGAGTTATACTACTATGCTTAGAGCGCACAAATCCTGTCGTGCACCAATGGATTTTTCTCTTTGAATTTAAGTGCACAATGTCAGTGGTGGATGGAATCAATGTCAATCGGTGAAGGAAAACATCGTGACATCGTGAAATTCTAGTAGAGCCGCATGAGGCTTAACATCTGTATAAGTAAGTACCTCAAGTTTATGGACGTAGAGCAGTGCATCGAATGGTGCTCAAAATCGTGCTCGGCTAAGGCACGTTCATATCGTGCGTGACTTACGCGGCAATGCTTTGTTATAAGTTATAAGTGATGGTTATCGTTATCACTCAACATCAGGTGGGCCATCTGCTTGTTCCATCAGCAAGAAGAATAAAAAACGAGACGACTACCAAGTACCAACTGATCTATAATTTTATTTATTTATTTTTGATGAAAAACTGCTTCTAGAGACCATAATAAATAAAATTATAGATCAGTTGGTACTTGGTAGTCGTCTCGTTTTTTATAGACAACAGTCTATGTAGAGACGTATTCACAACTTCGGCAGGGGGTACTATCTATAAGTAGGTACTCAGGTTCCGAGCGAGAAGAGCTGAGGGCAAACGCTAGTTCAAAATAATGACGTGAACCCAAAGAGCATCATCCACCTAACAACTGTTAAAAATAGAGTTCTGAGCACGACTCTCCCACTTTAGCACAAGAGAATTGAGCATACGGTTCTAGGTCTTAAAGATATGACGATAGGGTCCAATATATGACTGCATTAGCAGCGTGGTAGAGCAGAAAAATGCTGTTGACGACACAAAGGCTCTTTACTCAAGAGGCTCCACGGCTCTACGTGGCAGAGAGCCCTAGCATAATACGTAAATGCAGCGCGTAGAAACGCAACTCCGATACCCTGTGCCAGCTAAATAGAACATAGAACAAAATGGAATAGCAAAAGTGTGTCCGTTTTAGGTTTCAGAATATAAAATGTTTAATGTCGTCACAAAAACGTAACCTAGAAAACAACATCGGCCATGTTTTCTGCCCTGTTTCCGGTCATTTCTCGGGATAAAAAGTGGCCTTATGTTAAGTTAGGTTGCCTACTATATTATTACTTGTTCTAAGTTTCATCCCGATTGGTTTAGTGGTAAGGGCTTGATTGAGCCACATACATCCAAACATCGTCAGTTTCGCATTGATATTATGTATTAGTAGGAAGTATGATTTGTATAGAGTCAGTTTCAGTTCTGGTTGGCTGGCGGCAGCTCCGCGGGAGTACCTAGTGGTCTCAGGAAGTGTAAGTATGTGAGACGTGCACTTAAAGCGCTCAGCGAAATATGGACATTTTAATATTTCATTCTGTTTTGGAACAGCTATAAAAACTTTTGTAATATTTTAAGAGCTCGTTCATCTCTCCTGTTTTATGTTAAAGTGCTGAGTTATGGCGCTTATCTATGGCTTTTATTTAAAATACTTACCGTAGGTACCTATATGCTGCGGTGCACTGGCTGCCAAACCGCGAAATCAAATTGGTGATCGGAACCAAAACTTTGATGATATTATTTTCAATATCAGCACTATTTGAAGTTTTATAACATGATAAGTTGAACCAGTTGATATAAACTGTACCCTAGTTATATTTTAAAGGATTTGAAGATTATAAAAATGATCATCATAGTTTTAATTCCCAGAACCATTTTGGGTCCGGGTGGCAACTCCCGTTCCGGGGCGGAATCGAAGGACGGAGTCAAAAAATACGAGCAAAATTCTGAGAACATCACAAATTCACCAGTTAGGAAAAGAAATTACTTCCGAGTGAGAGTATTTTGGCAATTATGATAAAACCTAACGGAGCCATTCGACATGGTAGTTATTTGTTATGGAAGCACAGTTGGATGGCAAAAGGGCCAAAACTGAAAAGAGTGATAAAGTCAAAAGATATTTATTATTCAATTGAATCACAAGGATCACTTTGAAACATCTTAAAGCTAGGTGAATCTAGACGCCAATTCCACGCGACTAAACCGATCAGGCAACAAAGTCACGCCTTGGTTCCTACCGTTCTTTCGTATGATCCTTGCTACAAATAATAAAATAATGAATCTCCAAATGCTTATGATAATAAATGATGAAGGTGTAGATGGATGATGATCTCTGAAGTGACTGATATCAGTTAGTTTGTTTAGTTTTTAAATGATCTTCAAGTACTTAGCTATAAAACACAAAAGTAACAAAACAAAAGCAGTGGAAAGTTACCTCGAATGCTAATAAGCCATGAATGATGTAACCGATATAATGGATACGAAGCGAAGCAGTAATTGGCTTTCGGCAATCCTCCCGCAACCAGCTCAGCGAGAGCCCGGCAACTGTATCGATCGGGACGAAAGGCACTGGATCCCAGCTCCGGGGCGGGGCGAGGCGGCTCCGGCGGACTGGTCGGATGAACTTGACATCGCCCAAGGTCAGATGACGCTGCGATTGTGATGGACATTATAATTGAAGCAAAAAGGCATTATAAATATAAGACGCATAGAAGTTATTTATATTCATCTTGCTAAGGTGCCTTAACTACAGAGAGTAAAATAAATAAAAACCTATCCTTTGCGACTTGACAGAAGCACAAAGGAAGAGTTATTCTCTGGTCTCATTTACAGCCCCAGTCCATAATAATGACAGGCAAATAGTTTACTGAACTGACAGAAGGTGGTTTCTCCACCTCCCCCTATCTCCCCCAATCAAGGTAGGTACTTAACTTCCTACTCACATAATATTATTTAGATTTTTGTGAAAAAGTATAATAGAATTTTGTGTAGTTGTGGCTCGATCATGTAGCAAAGCTATCCACCATGTTTAGTATACCGATCGGAAGATGACATAATTTCATTTTTTATCTGTCAACTTGTATAGAATTTCAATTCTATTCAATTCTTGTTACCTTTGTATTTTCTTTTAAATTCTTAACTACTTTTGTGGCTGAAATATGATAATAATAAATTAGTAAGTAACTATATAAAAGAGAAGTCCACACACACACACACTCGCATCACGAAATCTCCGAATCTCAAGGCTGAAGTTTTCATTCCACGAGTAAGGTAGGTATACGTTTCATAATTCGTTATCATGCCTATTATCTAGGTATTTCTTTATACTTGGGCATTGGTGTTTGGTAGGTACTAAGAGATCAAAGGAGATATCTACCGTGCCTGGGGATCAAATGTCGTGAAGCTATTTTTGTTTCTGTCAAATTTTGATTCCGTAATGTATTGGAGTTCTTTCGGGGGGTAATGAGCCATGAAATGCTTTAATTGGCACATTATCACGTGGATGGAGATTGATGGTGGGCGGGACAGGACATGGCATGGCCATTCTGCTGTGTGAGTACTGTTACGTCATACCTATCATTCAATTATTAGCATTGAAAATTCGGACACAGAATATAATTAATCTAACTATAATCGAATCTAATAATGGTTCTACGTCGTAGTTGGAAGGTACATCCAGACTCACTAACCAGGCTGTAGTAGGAACCAAGTAGTAGGTGTCAAGCAGAGAGTGGTTGCTTGTTCTTCTAAGCTTGGCCGCGTCGAACTGGCACCCAGAGTCCCAGAGTCACCTTACTTGGTTCTTTTTAAAGTGATTTAAAATTTTATTGAAAGTTATTCAAAGTCTCAAGCGAGACCATGGAAGTAGAACTACAAACGAGGTGAGTCAGAAGCAACTGCAAACACAATTGTTTATTTATTTAAATAAATATTATGTTTTCTTTCATTCTTTCAAAAGTGGGCATTTAAGTCAATTAAAATTGATTGGACATGCCTCTGACTACTCTTGCTTGTTCTGGTAATATGAGAAACCGTGTGATTTAGTTACATAAAGAAGACCTGCCTTTTCAAGTCAAGGGCAGAGCGGAGCTATCCGATTACGGAAGTTTTATCTGTTTTGGTTTAACTTAGTTACACAATAACATTTTGTTTGTATAATTAAGGTACTACTTGCATAATTGTTTTCACAATCATTAAATTGAATTAAGAAACTGTTACTTTTTAGGTTTTTTCAAGCTGTAAGAAGAACAAGCAGATGGCCTACCTGATGTTAAGTGGTAACCATAGATAGATAGATAGATAGATAACTCTTTATTGTTCACCACACAGGAACATAGTACAGGGTTAAAGCATACATTAAGGAAAAACAATGGGCGACCTTATCGCTGAGAGCGATCTCTTCCAGGCAACCTTGGAAGGATAAAAACTAATCAGAATTGACGGCGCTAACCATCACCTATAACGAAACATTGCCTCGCAAGTCACGCACGATAGGACCGTGCCCTACGATGCTCTGCTCTATACAAGGTGTTCCAAAAATTGTGTATATAAACTTCAGGGGGCTAAAGTACCCATTAATATGAACAACTTTTTCTAAGGAACCAACACTGTGAACGCGAAAAAAAAAAACAGCTGTTTCATACATTTTAGCCAGGTAGGTATTGAACTTTTGTATGAAACAGCTGTTTTTTTTTCGCGTTCACAGTGTTGGTTCCGTAGAAAAAGTTGTTCATATTGATGGGTACTTTAGCCCCCTGAAGTTTATATACACAATTTTTGGAACACCTTGTATACGTCCATTAACTTAAGGCATACAGATGTTAGGTAAGCCCAAAGCCTCATGTGGCTGTAGTTTCACCGGCGCCCACACCCTTCAACCACACGCAGCGTTGCTGCTCGGCGGCAGGAATAGGGAGGCAGTACTGCCCCGGACGAGCCGCACACAAAGAGCTCTCGTCATCCACTTTTATCATGGTATACCGGCAGGTCATTGGCCCCTTATTACAACATATTAAAACAAAGATTGGCTAACGACTCAACTGCATTCAAACAAAGTAATTTATTAACCTATTTAAAGAATAAACCAATAACTTTTCACAAAGCGCTCAAAATACAAAAGCACATGTTTCGTAAACTAATTTTATTATCCAAAAACACAGTGAAATACCACCTCTATCTCTTTAAGAATAAGGTTGAGTGTGACTACAAGCCCAACTCTTTAACTCTACAGTTCGATGGCGAACTTTGCCAGTGAATTATGAACCCTATCTCGTTGCAATAACGGTATTTTTAATAGCAAATGTGTGTAATTACTGTGTATTACACGTGTGATAAATCGAGCTGTCCGTTTGTTAGTCATCTGTGGTTTGTGTGCACTTGTTATGTACACACATGCGGGAGGGATTTACTTATGTACCTACTTGACGTACATAGCTACAATAGAAGTAGGTAAGGTACATAGTACATTCAGCCTCAAAATTTGACGCCTCTTATAGAATTTCGAAATAAAATTGTTGACATAACTTTTCATGAAGTTTTAATGGGTACTTTTTAGATTTTAAGAAAGGTTTTTTTAGCTTCTCAATCGAAGTTTGATATAAGAGATTAAAAGAATGTTAATTGCTTGACCAATCATCATTTACTTTTGATGACTGTACATCTAAACTAAATAACGGATAACTGCCAGCAAGTCTCGCAACCAAAGGGTTCCGTTGACTGCGAAAACCAAAAAATGTCAGTAAAAATTATTGTATGGTATTAATTAACCAGTTTGCTTTTGGAAGCTAGTGATGATGATTACTTTGCTCTAAAATTATATTCTTGTAAATACCAACTGCTCGATTTCGTGGTAGATAAATCTAAATCCTGAGGTAACCTACTTAACTTCAAAATGGCCGCCTCTAAGCTATCCCCGCGGGTCGTATTCAGCGTATTCTTCAGCAATTTGCTACCCTAATTTGTTACAGGCAATGAGAACTTGAAATCGTTCATTGTTATCCTATCCTCACTGAACAGGCATGGTAGACATCCCTTCAAATTCAGATCTATGTGATCTAGGTCTTAAACTACTCTAAATATTTTAAGGATATGTAAGGAGGATAGTAATGTATTTTTTTATAATTTAATATAGGTACCTTACCTACCTACTGTCTGCTACTGTTATTTACTACAATGTCACCTCGCCACTCACCACTCTCACTATTTACTCTTGCCTTGAAGAGACGCAAATTGTAGGTAATGGTCAGGACGACGGCAATGAGTTCCACTCTTTGATTATTTCAACATCTTGAATGATATACAATTACTGAAGTTAGTTATGAATTATCGCAAACAACGAAGTTTCGGAGAGGAGCATTACAAAGCTTAATCAAAAATTTTGTTTAACTAATTTTCGTATTTGATCGGACTATTTTTTCAAAGTTGTTTGATGGTTGTCTGCGTCTTAAGCCATGACAATAGCTGGCCATTCGTTCATACCAACTTCACCTACAAGGTATAAGTATTTATACTCGATTAGTTAGTCAGTAAGTCAGAGAGGCTCGGTACGTACCGTGCCGGGCTCGGCGCCGGTATGACCGGTTATCTGCGGGCAGCCTCATTTGTCGTGATGCACAGATTATGTAGTAATCACTATGGCTTACCGCTCAGAGTTACTATTTACAATATAGTACCTACCTGATATTAAAAAAACAACTTCACGGAATGTATTCCCAGGCACGATATGTATTCCCTCAGTTCTCTTAGTACCACCAAGGATCTTAAGACTCTTTGATGATGTCTTAGGGGGGTAGTCATAGGTACGTCCAAATAAGGGACTATCTAGGCATATACATTAAACTTAAGGGGAAAGTTTACAAGGCGATCATAAGACCTGTCGTACTGTATGGATCTGAGTGTTGGGCAACCAAAGGGACGGATGAGAGAAGAGTGCATGCAGCAGAAATGCGAATGTTGAGATGGATGTGCGGTGTGACAAGGATGGATAAAATAAGGAATGAGTATATTAGAGGAAGTTTGAAAGTAGCGCCTGTTATGGATAAGTTGAGGAGCAATAGGTTAGCGTGGTATGGGCATGTCATGAGGAGGGAAGAAAGTCATATTACGAGAAGAGTGTTGGAAATGGATGTGGATGGTTTTAGAAGGAGAGGCAGGCCAAAGAAAAGATGGATGGACTGTGTGAAAGATGATATGAGTAAGAAAGGTGTGAGCACTGAGATGACGTATGATAGAGGAGAGTGGAAGAAGAAAACCTGTTGTGCCGACCCCACTTAGCGTGGGATAAGGGCAGGAAGATGATGATAGGCATATACATTTTGCAGTCGTTGGTATTCCATACGTGACAGGTTGCAAGCCCATCGTCTCTGCTAGATTTTTTGAATATAGAATACAACGTAGAGCATTTAAGTTCTTCTTAGTTTTATACAAATATTTAGTTTTTTGGCAATGCTAAGCGACAAAGCACAATTCAATAAATATCAACTTTCTTTAAAATATAAACTTTTTAGTTTTGTTTTTGGATTTCTGTATCTAATTCTAATTCGTGGTGAGGGAATGAGATCTGCACGGACGTTCCGCAATGGGGTGTATTGTGCATTGCACCCTGATGATGATTTCTGTACTGTGATCCCGGGTTTTGTATGGAGAGCTACACGGCTCATTGTTCAGTGTTCATACCGAGACGGGCGCTCAGGTTGTAACGTTACAATCCTCTTCCTAAAGAGGATTGAACGCACAAGTTAATTTAGAAGAGGACTTTTACCTATCCTAACGTTTTAAAAAGAAATGGAACAAGATGATTAAGTTTTATTTAGAGTAACCAAGGTAGAGGATGAGGAGACGGCAGAACGGCAGACACTGAGGCAGGGAGAAGTGGAGTTGGAGGCGAGGATTCCGTAGTAAGGCCCGGAGAGGATGCAGGTGTAAGGCCCGGAGAGGGTGCAGGTGTGGAGTAGACGTAGAAGATTCCGTAGTAAGGCCCGCAGAGGATGCAGGTATAGGGTGGACGTCCCCGCAGACGCTGATGGAACATCCGAAGCAGTCGTAGGTGGAATTCCGTTTGATGTAACCTGGAGAGGCGCAAAGGAATTTAGGTTTTGAGGATTTCTTCAAGTTGATAACCCAGGGATGTTGGTTGACTAGGATTTAATCAACCCAGGGTATCCGACATCTGTTGGACACGTTCCAGCACGAGCACGGTATCTGGATACAGTACAAGGTGTACTCCTTTCCGACTTGTAGGTACTTGTAACTGGGTAACTTGTAGGACTTGTAGCTAGGTAACTTGTAGGACTTGTAGCTAGGTACTTATGTAGTACTCTCCAAGGCGTCTGCCAATGAACTCCAGAATTGTCGCCTGGTTCCGCTTATATAGCAAAATCCATCCAAAATATTATCTTTTTAATTTTCAAAAATGGAACCTTCAGCTGCTAGCATCTTTTGTTGTAGAGTCGAGTTTGGATGACGATTTGTAAAGCAACCTATCGAAATTTGAAATTTAAAACTAAAATTATGACAATACGACTGACAGTGTCGATATTGTCAAGATGAAAATTTCAATGTTTTGATAAAAATAGCAATTTAGAATAATAATAGATATAGCTTCATTTATACTCCTAGGATCAGAAAATTCTGCTCTATCGATTGGTGTTTAAGTGAAAACTTAGAATTATAAAGTTAAAATACCAAAAAGGAGCCTAAAATATTGATTGTAAGTACCTAAAATGAACAGTAACTTCCTTCCTAGAGAGTATTTACAGAGAAGTATTAAGAAAAAGAGTAATAACAGTGATATAAAAAGGATAAGAAAAGATTAACACTACAAGGTCTTATAGTAATCATTACTCTGTGCTTGTGTTAGGGCTTATAATATCGTTAAGGTAGAGCCCGGATTAAGCGGTGTTCCGTTTAGCCCCAGCTATTCAAATCCACTAGATTGTGTTTAAAAATGATTAATTTGCACGGGCAGGTTCAGTTTGCTAACTAGTGGTAGCTGGGCCTTCAAACTCGAAGGTCGGAGGTTCGGAACCTGTGGAGGATAAATATTTTGTACTTACCTACTATAATTTGAAAAAGTTTAGTGCTAGTCTAAAGTGTTATTTTTCTAGTGGAAAAGCTAGTCTAGTAATCTAGGTCAAAGGTAAACGCTTAACGAGCCCTCATAGAATTACAGTGTAGGTAATATAATTATTGAGAGCCAATAATGTACGGCCAAATAATGTATAGCATGTTATTGCACAGCATGATAATATATGTAATGTGCTGTACATTATCATGTCGTACAATAACCGGACTCTAATTATTACTTTGCACGTAATACTTCATAAATACTAAGTGATCAAACAAGCTTACCTTGTGATGTTCGATCATTATTATACGAAGAACTTTATTCGAAGATATATTCAACATGCAGCTTCCTTTTGTGTAGCTGGCAACCAACGCACTTTAGATTCTCAGACCTAAAAAAAAACTAAATGCACACATCAATACTCTATGATCTCTATCTGTCAGTGTCATTCTTTTTAGAGCCTCAAGAACCTACTTCTCAACTTTACCAACGGGTTGGGTGGGCAGGGTTCATTCGAATAAAGTTCTTCGTATAATAATGATCGAACATCACAAGGTAAGCTTGTTTGATCACTTATTATACTAGACTTTATTCTCGATATATTCAACATGCAGATGTTCAGAGAAAATATTGGTAAAGTTGAGGTACTTTTACTGATAAAGTAGAAACAAACATGTTTATAAAACAAATTAAATTTCTTTTATTTAAAAACTTAAACTCAATATCCTCAATATTTAGAATTAAATTAGTCATACCTATGACTTAAGGTATAGACATAATTATTATGTTTTGTACTTGTACCATGTTTATTGTATCCAATATAAAATATCCATATTTAAAATCTCAAATGTTATGAAAACAATTATACAAATTTCCATTGAGTACAGCCTGGGCCAATTGCCCTGGAGTGCTAACTATTGGCCTGTTGTAATATTTAGCAAATGTGGATGAGTTCTCTGTCCAACCTGCAGTCTGCCTATTTACATCTAAAGATACCCCATTTGATTTTGTAGTCGAAGTGGAGGCATGTCTTGTACTATGCCCTGAATAGATGGTTGTATCTATACCACACCCTGAAAGGGTAGCTTTAATCCATCTTCACTTGTTGATGATGAAACTTGTCTATGTGGTTTTATGAGAGTCAATAACCTTAAGTGATCAGTATGGTTTCTAATTTCTGCAGTAAAGGACATGTAATCAGTCAATGTTCTTGCTGGACAAATCTCCGATTTTTCAAAATAGGGTAGGTATAAATTAGGTTGACTGTGGCCTGGAGCAGAAGTCTTAGTAATGCTATTTATTAAAATGTATACAATATCATTATGAAATTTGATGTCAGATATTTTAATTAGAGAAAGAGTCTGTGCTCTTTGTGCTGTACTCAATGCAAGTAATATAACTAATTTCTTTGTTAATTTATTAAAGCTTAGGGGCAAATTAGGGTACCAGTTTTGTAACACATTGAGAACCCTATTAGGGTTCCAGGTAGCATGGTATTTTGCTAGTGGTGGTCGTGACTTATAGAACCCCCTAAATAGCCTCTTTATGCGATCATCTTCCCCAATTTTAGAGCCAATAAGAGATAGTGCTGCTTTATGGGAGTTTAAAGAACTTGTCAAAAAATATCTTATATAAAATAAAAATGTTCAAAATAATTTTGTCACATAAAAAAAATATACTTTAGTCACTGAAGGTGCAAATGGATCAATACTATGTTCTTGGCAAAAACCATACCAAATCTTAAATGAGCCACTATACTGTTTTAGTGTATTATTAGAAAGAGAGGCAAACATTATATACATGGATATGGGAGGAATAGACCACTTCAGCCATGCTTGTCTGATAAAATCATGGCAATTAGTGTAATTTTGAAACTAACATTGGCTGAAGGACTGGGTACCATGGCTGTGATGACCAATATGGCATTACCATGATGCCTGTTGCTTTATCATGCTTAATTTTTTGTAAATATTTCAATATTAAACTGAATGAGGAATGCATGCAAACGGAGGAAGTGCATAAAATAAATAATTTGACCAGTCAACTGTAAAAGCATCAATATTCCAGGCATCTGGATCTGGTTTCTAAGATATGTACAATGGACATTTAGCATTAACTCTTGATACAAACAAATCAATATCAGGTTGACCTAATATTGATACAATTTTCTGAAATGCAATGGCATTTTTATTTATCCATTTATTTATTTATTTATTACTTAAATCATAGTAGCATTCAATTCCTACTCAATGTCTAGATTGATTCTTCAAGATTCTTCATCTGCCTCTTTATTATCACATGATTTGATATAAGAGGCAAAGAGCCAGATATGTCTTATTTCACACCATTGCCATATGGTTCTAGCTAGGTCGTTGAGATGAGGGAACTGAATACCACTCATTCGGTTTATGTATGATATTACTGTTTTATTGTCTACTCGAAGCAAAATATAATATTCTGTTTATGTTTCACAAAAAATGTAATACCTAAAAATATAGCCAGTAATTCCAAATAGTTTATGTGGAATCCTCTTCTTTCCAAATACCATTAGCTCTACTATCATAACAAAATGCTCCCCAACAGGAGGCATCAGTAAACAATTTTAAATCATATTATTGATAGGCTATACTTCTATGAGTGGAATTTATATTATTATCCCACCAATTTAATTACCAATAAAATCAACAATTAAATCATAATTACCATTACTGTCCACTAAATAACGGTATTTATGGTGTTCTAAGAGTTTGTGGCAGGACATGCTGCCACTAATGTCCCTATTAACTATGCAAGGTCACAAATGTAGCACCTATCAAGTGTGAGATATTTTTGAACCAACCTCTTAATATAAATCCTTTTATCTGAAGGTAACTGTAATGTCATGTCTTTTAAGTCAAAAATAAAACCAAGAAATTGGCAGACCTGAGGGATTTGTTATACTTTTTTCAAAATTTATTACAAATCCCAAGCACTGTAATAGTGCAACTGTTTTTTGAACATTTTCTAAGCAGGATTTATAGTCAGATCCTATGCATAACACATCCTCCAAGAATTGAACTGATTTGTAAGCCTTTTCTCTAAGGTAACATACAACAACTTTCATTATTTTTGTAAAAACATTAGGTGTCAAGCAGAGCCCTTAACAGAATGCATTAAACTCATACCATTTATCAAACTGGAACCTTAAATATTTCCTGTATTGTGGATTTACATTTGACTCATTTAAATCAATTTTTGCCATCCAATTTCCAACTAAAAGTAAAGACATTGCTGTTCTATGGTCTTCCATTTTGAAATGAGAGGTAGGTAGATACAAATATATCTATTTGGTGGTTTTTAAATTTAAAATGAAAATTTTACTGCCATTGATTTTTGGTATTAGAAAGATTTTTGACACAAATTTAACTTTGCAAGGTTTACATGGAGATATTGCTACCAATGTTAATAAATTATCTATGGCTAAAAACATTTCTGCATCTTCAGTACCAGAATTACCATAAGAAGTTTTTGGTATCAAATGTTGGTATGGTTCAGTGGTAAATGGAATTGAATATCCTCAGATGTATTCTAGTATAGAATCATCATGATAAATGATTTCCCAACATTTAAAAAAAATGTGATAATCTTCCTGTATGACTTACCTACCTCTATGTCCGAGAAGGTTTTGTTTGTGGTGGCAATTTTGGTTTCCTTGTTGAGGATTGGTACTGCTGATGTGGAGGCTTGCAAGCATATGTTGAGGATGAGGACTGCATACGAGGAGGAACATTCAAGTTTCCCTGACAATTATTATTATTGTTATTGAAGTTGCTAGTTGTAGCAGTCTTCTTAATAGATTGTCCACTTCGTTGGCAGGTTTTCAAGACTTTGATCTTCTCAGTCAGGTTAGTACCATATAGGTAGTCATCCCTCTCGACAGCTTTGATGGTATCCACAAAAGATTTATTTAATTTTTATAGGCCTTGTTTGTACCTAATGCAGGTCATCTAGAACTCGACCTGCATCACTCAACATGCTAATTAACTTTAGTCTGTTGACTTTATAGTTCTGAATTAAAGTGGATATGGCAATACCCAGCATCACTAATCCAATTCCAAGTTGATTTTGTTCGGTTTCAATTTTCTTGTCACAATTGACAATATTGTCAGTTACAGAGCTTGTTATCTCCTGATTTAGCTTTGGTACCGAGAAGCGGACAGTTTTCTGGTATCAACTGATCCATTAGCTTTAGTTTATTCTCCCTTTTGAAAACCAACTTTTAGAATTGTCCATATACATGCCACATATTCATGGCAGGGCCAAATCTGGCATGAGGTCACCTAAGGCCAACCAGATGTCTGGGTCAGTAGCAGGCATTGCCTGATTGTTATCCACTGGTAACATGCTCCCTGTATCAACAGGTTCCTCCATCACAGGATTTACAGTTGAAAGACTTTTTGGTGTAGTCTCCAATTCACCAGCAGTGTAATCATCGTTGTCAGACTTGTCAGAGTCTGAAAAAACGATAATACCCATATTGTACATGAAACTGCATTGTAAGGCCTCACGGACCAAACCAATGAGTAAAGATCTCGTCCATACATCACGTGTATGACCCGAGTCCAATGACCACGTCGGTGTATCTCGTACACCACCCGCGTCTATCGATATTGAGGTTATGAAAAATCTCACACAGCTTTGCCAATCAAAATGATCGGTGCTATATCGATATTTTGTACAACATTTACCTGGAAAACATGACACAATAGTGTCTTTTCCATCAGAAAAACTGGCAGCATGCCGGCGTCGACGCTTTAGTCGTCTTTTCATACGGCGTTCGATTTTTTCCATATTATATTCCAAATTATCGTTACTGTAACGCTTGGGCATCTTCCTAGCGTTAAATAATAGGCAAACTTTCACAGATATCTACTGAAATAAAAAATATTAAACTTTTCCCACAAGAAAAATACGTAACGGTTGCCGCGCAACAAAAAGAATGACACTGACAGATAGAGATCATAGAGTATTGATGTGTGCATTTAGTTTTTTTTTAGGTCTGAGAATCTAAAGTGCGTTGGTTGCCAGCTACACAAAAGGAAGCTGCATGTTGAATATATCGAGAATAAAGTCTAGTATAATTCTAATATACCTACTAAAAATATAATATTTTGGACATCGCTTAAAAAATCATAAAGGATGCTTTATAGCCTCCTCAAGATGCCCTGCGAGGGATCAGCTTGATTAATCACTGAGAGGTGTACCTGCCCTGATGAGGACAGCCTCAAATTAATACATTTGACTGGAGAATGAACGACTTCGACGTGTAATTAATTAGCACGTGCTAAATAAATGGTTTACAAAAAAATTTGGGACAAGGGTTTCGTATTTTGTTGTTTCATTATTCATTTTGTTATACTCGGCTTGGTTACTAGCACAACTCGGTAAGAAAATTCGGTTCGGTAAGTAACTGCTTTTGTAGGAAATTTGTTTGTGTTTAAATTATATTTTAGCAGAACCATTGCAATGTTAATCTCCAAAATGAGTATGCCATCCCTCTGGTGGGTTCCCTTAGTTGCGCCTCTTACGGCATCCACGGGAGGTGTCTTCTGATCATGTTGCTAGTTCTTTCGAAGCAGGGTTGGTAAAGGATTTTAAGTACGCCACAAAGAGGCTCATTTCGAGCACACGAACATACATGTTTTAGATTTTTTTAGGTTCTACGACATGACGGTTTCACTATGTTTTCCTTCACCGTTTGAGAGCACTGGCACTCTGTGCACATACATTTTTGAACAGAAACGTGCATGACTTTGAACATGGCTTTGGACCCTCGACCCTCGACTGGTAGGCGGGGTCCACTAGACCACCAGTGCTCTCGAAGGGAGGTGATGGAGGGGCTCAATTCTATGCTCTCCCCATGGCATATGTATGATGGTAAAAGTAATAATGAATAATTATAAATTGAGCTCATACATAATGATGCGGTCATACGAGACGGGGCCGGGGTCTGGCGGACCCTACACACGATCTCGACGCGAGAAAAATTGACGGAGGCGCCCAACTGGAATACAGACACGCGAGGGCTGAGTCACACTGGTTATAACATTTATATATTTACTAGCGGCCTGTCCCAGCTTCGCATGGGTGGTCATAAATTTTTTGAACATATTAGGATAAACTTAGACCGTGGGTTCGAGCCTCGCGAGCCTACTTCTACACTAATATTATAAAGAGGAAAGCTTTGTATTTTTGTATTTTTGTATGTAACGAATAGGCTCAAAAACTACTGGTCCGATTTCAAAAATTCTTTCACCATTAGAATGCTACATTATCCCTGAGTAACATAGGCTATATTATATTTTCAAAAAAATCAGGGATCCTTACTAAAACTTCAATAATGTAACCCAAGGTGGAAAACAAAAAACCTTACATTGCGTGCGCTGCGAAAACTATTGAAGATAGAACAAAATAATGTACTACGATTTTGTAGAACACGTTATTATCTACAAAAAATGTCGCGACAGCATATGTCTAACTATTATAGTTATGTCACAATAAGTGTTCTTTTATTATAAAAAATTAATTGAAATGCCTCCGCTAGAAAAGGGTCTTTATTTGTACCTTGGTATTAATCCTTATCCAAATAAATCATTTCATAATTAAGACGGTTTCAATACCTATAGATTACTTCTTAAATTTTTCAAATCGGACATTCCATTCAAAAGATATGACGAAATTAAAAATGTTTACGGGTCCACGGTTCACGCGCGGGGTGCGATTTCACTCACTCAAGGAGAAGCGCGTGCAAATGTATGAAATAAGTAGATGCGAGGCTCGAACCCACGGTCTAAGTTTATCCTAAAATGTTCAAAAAATTTATGACCACCCATGCGAAGCTGGGACAGGCCGCTAGTATTTCATACATTTGCACGCCAGAGACTGAAATCGCATCCCGAGCGTGACCCGTGGACCCGTTAACGTTTTTAATTTCGTCATATCTTTTGAATGGAATGTCCGATTTGAAAAATTTAAGAAGTAATCTATAGGTATTGAAACCGTCTTAATTATGAAAAGATTTATTTGGATAAGGATTAATACCAAGGTACAAATAAAGACCCTTTTCTAGCGGCGGCAGTAGTTTTTGAGCCTATTCGTTATATACAAAAATACAAAAATACAAAGCTTTCCTCTTTATAATATTAGTGTAGATGTAGATAAAGAAAGTGAAAAGAGAAACAGCTCAAGGTTTCCTTCCGATATTTTCCTACACCGTTTGACTTTTTTGAGAGTAACTTTTTTTGCTATACTTGTGACTAACGGGTCTTGTTATCTTGGAAGGGATCTCGTGGGATCAATTTCCACGGTCCAAACTACTGAACGATTCGGTATGAAACTTAGAACAATTATAGTTCGTAACCTGGATTAACATAATGCTACTTATTATCCCTAAAAATATCCAGAACAAGGCAGAAAACATTAAAGAAACAAGTGAAAGGAAAAATATTGTTTAAATATTAATGACGTTAGCAAATACGAGCAGTCTGTGGGCTCACTATACTCAAAAACAGTACAGTGCCCTTAGCGTTCAATATAATAACGCGTTCAGAGTGTTGCCGGGGCTGCTTCGCTGCTGCAGCGCATCTGGGATGTTCGCCGCGAGAGTGGACAAGCGCTGCGCGTCTAGGGTTTGCAATTCGCATATTCATTTTCGAGTATCCGCTCCAATTTCAAATTCGAATAACTTATTTAAATTATCCGGATATTCGAATAGTTAATAGATTAATTTTCTGATTCAAACCCTGCCCCTGAACCGCACCCCGATGTGTTCTTGCAGTGCCTTGTACCTGCTCGTTGTTACAATTTTGTTATTACAACGCGTCCCTCCCGGCAGCGCGCCAGCTCCAACACCATTCTGAGCGAGTCCGCTAGTGGGTTCGACTTTCATTACATGAACCATTGCTGTATGATTCATGTAATACACTTAGGTAGGTCTGGCATTGCTAAGGGGTTCTCTTTCAATTTGTTTTTCTATATGTACCTACTTATTGAATAATATTATAATTCTACTAACAATAGATGTAAATTTTACTAACAAAATGATCCATTGTAGATTGAAATAAATGAATTATTATTATTATTATTAAATACGCGTGAAAAACCGAAGGTAGAAGCTAGTACCATTATAATTATTTAAACGTAACTCGCTGCCGTGTGCTCGAAGCCTTACCTGAACAAGATAAACGATGTAGCCGTGCCTATAAATTGTGCGGATAAAAAATAAAAATGAACAAAAAACATGGAAGTTAAAGTCTGGTGAGGAACCGGTTCCGCTGGCTACCGGCAGACGAGCTACCGGAGTTAGGGCGACCCACTCACGGGTTTCAATCTCCAGACTTGAGTTTTGGTTTGACTTCTTCTGGCATAGTGGGTTACTAACCGGCTGCTGAGTTGGTGTAGATTGGATTCAAACTGTGACCTACCTGTAGGGTCCCAAAGTCTACTAAGTTTCTAGGCTTTGGTCGCGTGGAACTGTCTCTAGATTCACCTTGACTTTGACATAGTGGGCGACAGTTTTCGACAGAATACCAGCGTCTAGCAACCTCACAGTCACGATTAAATTAAAAAGTTTTATGCACCTTTGCTGAAGCACACTGAAAAACAACACACTTCCTTCCTTCTCTGGTTTCTTTTTTTTTGTACTTGTAGGTACCTATGCTAAGGTTGCCTGGAAGAGCAATATCTTAGCAATAAGTTCGCCCATTGTTTTGCTTAATAAAATGTAAGCTCTGGTATATTTCTGTGTGGTGAACAATATAGTTATCTAAGTTAGTTATCCATCTATCAAAACTAGCATTTCTATAAGCCAAGCTGTTAAGCCATGACAGAGTAATGTTATGTAGAGCAAGCCATTCTAAGAAAGTTGAGAGTCGTGGCCATCTCTGAGATGCGTCGGAGCCTGCTGGAGCCTTTGTGTTAAGATAAACAGTGGTTTTAATTAAAAGCCGAAACAATGAGCCCTGAGGCGATAAATTGTGCATTGTACGCCACGCCATGCGCCATGCGCCACGTAGCTTGCTATACATAAACTAACTTTGCATACTATAGGGTTGCCACAATCAAACAATCAAACGATAAATGTATTTTCTTTCTTTCTTTTTTTCTTTCAATCAAATAAACAAAAAAAGAAACACAACTCTGATCCCCAGTCATAGTGTCCCGTCGTATACTGTAGGAAAATATACGTGAGTCAATGACAGTGTATTTTAACTTATTCAGGATATGCAATGATGAAATCCATATAAGTATTGTATTTTATATACAACTTGTTGATAGAAATAACAGCAGACGGCTAACCTAACCTGATGTTAAGTGGTAACTATCACATATAACAAAGCATAGCGACGCATCTACTAGTAAGTAAACTATTTTGTTATACTCCTATTATTTCCTATTTGTTATTCATTGTAATTGTATGTTGTTATATGTGCCAATTTTAGTATATAAGTATATTAAAAGATTGTGAATAATGTGAACTATGTTATCGTTTTGGTTATAAAGCTGTTAAATATAATTATGGGTATGTGGTAAATAAATAAATAATAAGTCACGCACAATATGCACTGCCCTTCGTCCTTAACTTGAAACATAAAGATATTAAGGTACATGCCTGTAATTTCACCGACACCCACGCCCTTAGACCGAAACATAATAATGTCGTTCGTGACTTGCGAAGCAATGCTTAGTTATAGATGATCGTTATCACTTAACATCAGGGGGCAAGTGAAAAAAAATGATTTTGATCTCTTGGTAGGTAAGGTACTAGATTTGTTTTTGTTTTGTTGGCAGCCCTAAGCGGAGAGCAAGTACTAAAGTCTACAATATGCATAATTTTACAATTCATATTAAACCTTTCCGCTGCGACTGTACTTTTGAGTAGAACTAGTACAGTCGAGTGCTTTAGCCGACAGAGATGTTTACGATGAGGTTATTTTATTTTTCGGTTTACCTGATGTTAAGTGGTAACCATCATCTACCTATAACAAAGAATTGCCTCGCAAGTCACACACGATAGAAACTTGCCCTACGATGCACTGCCCTGTGTCTATCAACTTGAGGCATACATATTATTATGTTAAGCCTCATGTGTCTGTAATTCTACCGACACCTCGAAACACAGCAACGCTGCTTGGCGGCAGAAGCAGGCATGTGGTAGTTCTGGGCCTTGTAAGTGGGACAGTTTTGCATTAGCAGCAACAGATTAACAAGTAAGTTCTTGTATAAGGGCTATTATTTTGTTGCAATTTATTACCTACTGCAATAGTATGTGAGTGGTCGCGCTTGCGAACTGTTTGCGTAAACAGGATAGCAAATGTGTGCAATTGCAGCTACAAATTGCCGTAATTCGTAGCTCATAAAAGCTATCTTACGGCCCTCCACTTCATGGTAAGCGTTATTATAACTTCTAAGCGTTACTTACTTTGAAAAAATCCTCTTTGCACTGAAACTTGAACTAAGCTTTGATCTTCCAAATAGCTACTAGCATTCGATTATTTTTTTTTTCAGGAAAAACATAGTAGCATACACAGTATAATATGTAGGTATAGTAGTAGAGTTTACATATATTATAGTATTAATGGGATAGGCTTATGGTCAAAGCCTATCCCATTTTGTTTCGTGCATCTCTAATCTCAAGTCCTTATCAAAACACCACAAACCTTGACTTTAACAAGTACCTCAGTATCTACCTCACACACCCTTAACCGGTCCGGGCTAGTGCTCTCTCGCTCCGCCCTGGGCGGTGCGAGGGAGACGGCAACAGGAGTGGTCCATCAGGTTTGGGAGGATGTGTACTTTAGTAGGAACAGGCGCGCTCGTATGCCAGACTGGCTGGCTGTAACTAGGAACTATGCTCTCATGAAGCGGTGGCCGGCATGACGGACGTATAATAACGATGTTACATGATAACTGCTAAAGGGCAAGGGGTTTAAAGTGATTCTTGTGCTTTTTATACTTTTTATTTTGACTTTGGTCAGAAGGTTGTAGGCAGCTCCGATGGCGGATGTTACTTTTCGAGTGAAATTTCAGCTTATATAGCTTACGGGTGAAGTAATTTCGGATATATTATTATAAGGAAGCTGATGGAGAAGACACAAAATATTTTTATTCGTTGTCTACGAATACAAATATTTTGAGTCTTCTCCACCTATCGTCTTCTCGTGAACTTTACAACATGATATAATTTTTGAAACTTGCATGGTTATGAACATAATTTTCATTTACAACGTCGTCGGTCCATTGGTTTTGAGGTTTTGCTTAGTGTATACTACATTCAGCTGAAAATATTTTAAGAGTTATGTAGAAAATGTAATGTAACTTTCATAAAGCAGAATCACTCGATACATGCTTCAGGCTCGTGCCTGAAGTTTCATGAAAGAGCCCAACTAATGATGCCCTCGACTCCACCTGCATGCCCTCCAGCGATGAGTTGACCAATGACAGCTGAGAGCCCTTACCTGGACTTGGACCTTTGAGTACCTCTTCAACGATGTTACGAGAGGTCTTTCATTTCGTATGATTTCGATGAAAAGAAACATTTTGTTTCTGCATGAAAGCACGACACAGTTTGGCTTCCGTCGGCTGCATCTCAAGATTATTATAGAAATTAGAAGATTATTAGATTATAGACAGCCTTCACAGCTCAGCTCTGCCTTCTGCGCCGTAGGCCGTGGGTTCGATCACCACCGAGAACAAACATTTGAACATAGATGTTTGTTCCCTGTCTGGGTGTTATATGTATAATATTATAAGTATAAAGTCTTCTTCTTCTTCTTCTTGTCGTGTCACTAGTTTCTTTCAAAACAGTGTGGTGAAAGGATTTTAAGTGCGCCTCAAGAGGCTCCTTTCGAGCACTTGACACATGTTATAATAGAACTTGTTAGGTTCCACGACATGCCGCCGGTTTCCTCACGATGGATGTATATAAAGAAAGTATAAAGATAAGTATAAAGTAAGTATGTACATATTTACAAAAAAAAGGATATATGTATTATATCAGCTATCTGGTTCCCATATTAAAAGCTTTGGCTTAGTTTGGGGCTAGATAGTGCTGTGTGGAAAGTCTTCTAATATTTATTTAATATTTATTTATTTATTAGTAAAAATGATGATGATGATTAGGATTATCTGAATTAAAGGTAATCAAAATAAATCATTCTAGATCAACGACTATATCTTTTCTAAGTCTAAATGAAATTGATTCTGCCGTTGCGGTGTTTTTGAGCTAGATAGAACTTTAGGAAACTAGGGTAGTACGGTCTTATGACGATGGCACAGGTAGTTTTCTGAATTCCGTTTTGTATTCACGGCTGGTAAATCTACCGGTACCCCAAGTATGAGTTGTGTTTACCATATTTGGTTTTTCGTTTTGCGTTCTTGTTCCGTGTTCATTGCGGGTTTTGTATGAAGACGCGATAGAGATACCGATACGGAACTTTATGTTCTACTACTAATTTTCATCATACTTGCAACATAAAGTTCCGTATCGGTATCTCTATCGCGTCTTCATACAAAACCCGCAATGAACACGGAACAAGGACGCAAAACGAAAAACCAAATATGGTAAACACAACTCATACTTGGGGTACAGGTGTAGAAAAGTAATGGCAGTTCTACCAGACGTGGAACTCAAAATAACTCTGTATATTATTAAATTTATTTAACCATTTTAGTGGAGGCGTCGAATTTGAATATGGGTTCATCAGAAAACAAACATCTATCGAACCCACTACCCACAGCGCGAACATACTAACATCTGAGCTGTGGGAGCTCAATACTCAACACATTTATTGGCTTAGTTTAGGTACATACATAGTTGTGGGGTGTTAGTAAGTATCACGTACCTACCCTGCATAGCGTATAGCAACATGGAGCCAGGCCGAGGTTTTAAATTGAATACTTGGTAGAGGGTTGATTTGCGTAAATAAGTTTTAACATTCCTTGACTCGCACAATTCGGGAATCTGTCCAGAAATAGGTAGGTACACGAGCGCGTGGACATTAGCAACTTAGTTAGTTTGGCTCCCAGTGCCGAGTGCCAACTTGGATGAGATCTGACAGTTCCGGAAATAGGGTTCTTGGGGTCGAGGGTATCACCATTAAGGGTCATTAGTGACCCGGGGGACGCCGGCTATCTTACACAATCTTGCTTGTATGCCCATTTAGCGGACAGTTAGCATTATCGTCAGGTGGGAGGTTATGAAACGTTACGTTACGAACACATCCAAACATTGCATTTGGTAAATACACACACCACAATTTGCTGTAGTTGGTATTCCATACGTTTAAAATAAAATTAACGTATTTTTATTTGATTTGATTTAACAGGTTGCCCATCACATAGAATACCGACTATTACTGTAGGTTCAACTGTTTAGGAAGAACTGGTGACACGACAAGAAAAAATGTGTACCTATGTTGTTATGGTTTCAAGAGCAATGTGACGAGTCTGCAGTTAACATGCTATACCGTCGACCTCATCAATAGAGGCCCCTTTTTACCATAACTACATCGGCTGCGTGCGAGCCGTGCGATCGAGCGGATTGTCCGCTCGATCTGATTGTCCGCTCGATCTGCATAAAAACTTGAATCTTGCGTAATTTAGTATTTAGACAAGGTTGGCATCCGGTGAAACTTGTAAATAAATGAAGATTCTTATCACAAGTTTCGTAAAGTTATAATTTAAAGGAAGGAAAACTCGCAGAAGCTAGTTAACGCGGCTAACCCGTCACGTAATGCTGCAAAATCTGGGCGAATGTAATTTTTTTATTTGGACGTGCATCTGACTGGCATCATTAGACTAAACCTTATAATAAATAAAAACTTATAGATTTTATGAGACATTTATAAAGCCTTTTTAATTTTTCAGACTTTTTAATTAGAAACATAAGGTCTGATAACTAACATGATGTTATCACGGGTTTAAAAATTTGGAAGACACCATCTGAATGGCAGGAAGCCATGTCTGGATCTATTAAGCCTAAAATAATGTTTGTTTCCATTATAGAGCTCTGATTGTTTACCAAACTGTAGTTTATGGTGTAAACGACACGAGATTATACATACACAGTGTTTATTATAACTAATCATAAACACGCTGAGTTATATATTGTATCCGTTCTATTAAAAGTTTAGAATAAAGGGTGAAACATACATCTTAGAGAAATATCTCGATATTATCGCCTACTACAACAATTCTATAAATATAAACAGCGAAGCTACCTGTACCTCAAGTCCGAGTTTAGTTTTTCAGTTTTTGTTATTAATTTTCAGTGTCGCCCGCGCTTTGTGAGGACAAGCGATAAGATAACAAAATCTGGGCTACAAATACGAAAACCAAATACAATGAACCATTAAAAAAGCATAGATTTGAGGTAGGTAGGTACTGTGATCTTCTCAAGCTTAAGCCCTACACCAAAAGTAGTTTTTTTAGTTTTCGTACTTTAGCAAACTGTCAGGTAGGAAAACTTGTTAGGATCAATATGAAATGTCTGCTGAACCTTTGAAAGTCGTTTAATATTAGTTTTAGTTGTTTGCGATTTTTTTTTACTCAAATCAGTGATTTTATATCTTCAAAACTGTTCAAAATTAAATGTGCGATCGAGAAGTTGTTTTTCAAAGTGATTTTGATTTAGTATTTTGAGTTGTCATCTTCTTAGGCCACAGCATATTCCCAGACAGTTGGTCTACTTCACACGGTCGGTAGGTGTCACACATGTGAGCTGTCAAAGTCGCTACGTGTGAACCATATTACGGTTCGAAAGTTTCAATAAATTGACCCGCCGAATTTCGCATCTAATAAAACAGATATAAAACTTATTACGAAGTTATAGATCTTATCATTAGTAATTAATAGATGAATTGATTGATTGCGGCGGACGTGCGGTCAGTATGAAACCCGCTTCTCGGTCTGTAGGCACTCGAATGGAAGACCGCTAGACATTCTAAAATAAAAATAAAACTTTATTGGTACCTACCTACTCAGCTACTTACGATAGCCTAACTTATAAAATTCAAAGATAAAAATTTGAACATTAATTAAGATTTTATAATATCCTAAAAGTTATAAAGCGGGATAGGTACATCATAAAACTAATAAAAAAGCATAAACTATTGCCATTTCTTACCATGGGCATGGACAAACATTGACGGAGCTAACTTAGGCAATGTTTATAAGTACCTATGAGAGTAAAACATTATTATTTTATACAACGTGTTGATGAAGTTATGTAGGGAAACAAAGAGCGTGTATTTAGACCAAGCACTGGAATACTTTGACGTGTGCAACGGTTGAATACATCGTTTTCGAAATTCCCATAGAAAAGTAAAATTAATATTTTCTCAGAAATTTGCAACAGCCCTGTCTGTGTACGTGTCAAGGTCACACGCACGCGCGCTTCTATCTAGGAAAGAGAAAAACAACGATAACCTACGAGATAATTTGAAATACTTACCTTTCGGTAGTCCCGCCGCCGCCAATCCCCTGACACGATATTTTTACTGGTTCCTATGGATTTTGTCATTATTTACTGGCTATAATAACACTGGATAAAACTGGATTTTGGTAAGTTTGCGAGATTTCGCACGACACAGGCTTCAAACTTCACACTAAACCATTACCTCGTAGGCACTGCTCATACACACACTGACTGACGACGGCTTTTTACATAACAATCACCATTTTATCACGTTTGATGACATTTTCTCAACAAAACAATGTACAACAACGCATGTAAACACAAACAGGGTGACCATCTCAAAAGTGGCGGTTCTACCACACACCTGCCAAAAAATCTGTCAAAATCTACCAAGCTTGACGATAAAAATACCAAAAATATGACTTCATACCATCTCCTTCGTGGCTACGGAATAAATTAAATACCTACATTACATTCAGTTACTATCTTTTGATCGTTTGTAACGGTTTGCAGTTATCTAAAACGAGATAGAAGTTGTTTAGAAACCAAATCAATAAAGGTAAAAAAGAATAAGAAGTTTCCAGTTCGGTAAAAAATAAATAAATTATAAATATTATTTCATTAAAAATTCAAACTAATAAGATTTTTCTTGAAATATTTAAAATCTGCCAAATGGCAGAAATCTGCCACAAATGGTAACACTGATCGGCGGCCGTCGGCCGTCCTGATTGGATATGCGTTTTTAAATGCAACCAATGACAGACAGGTACGTCAAAGATTAAATAGGACAGACTAGACACTTCCCAAAATTGCAGTTGAATAATTTTGTCGTGTCAATGAACCATGGTGGTAAAGTAACATGTTACAATTTAAAGAACTATGAATATCATAAACATTGGTTTACGACATCTAGTAATTAAACAAAAATAAATATTCTATTAAATATTGAGTACGTAGCCACGTAGGTACCTAGTTACTGAATAGGTATTAGTACCAAAGATCTCAGAGAATGTTTACCGTGACTAGGGATTACAGTCGCGAAAATATTTCTTTTACATACCAAGATC
Organism: Chloroclysta siterata; assembly: GCA_932294275.1. Classification (NCBI taxonomy): domain Eukaryota; kingdom Metazoa; phylum Arthropoda; class Insecta; order Lepidoptera; family Geometridae; genus Chloroclysta; species Chloroclysta siterata. The sequence continues at coordinate 16,961,881 of OW028588.1, forward strand.
TTTAAAAACAGCAACATCATTATTAGGTAGGCACATTACTAGGTAATTGGTGGCAGTTCTGTTACCTATTTTATCTAAGGTTAACAACTAGAGGTCAAAGAACAGCTGTAAATAGGGCTGCCTCATGATGCGTTTAGATTCATTTTAGATAAAAGTTTAAGAGGCATTTCATGAATGAAAAACTTTGAAATTTTAAAAGTCGTAGAACAAAAGTTGTTCGTTATGACCGGTAGAATATCCTGCTTTCGGATCCCTACAATTCTTAATAAACACGTTGTATATTAAATGTAACTAATAAAATTACTAACGTACCTTGTCACTCTATTAAATGATTGATCGTGTTTTATTATACTAAAGCCCACCTGATAATTGTATAGTATTAGAAGCTTGCACTTTTAAACTATAAAAATTATACTTGTAGTAAAAATAGTACAAAAAAATTCCATAGTAGTATTGACTGATACACCGATATGTTCTGTTAGTGGTAGCCAGAGACAAGCAGAGGGGTGGCTATAGTGAGTCGACGAGTCCGTCAGGCTCACGCTACCCCATCGCATCCCTCTGTGCTTTGGGGTGTCTGTGTGCAGATTTCCCCCGACAACAAAAATAAAACCTACTTACGTATTTTTAGGTAGGTACCTTCTCATTAACTAAGCTAAGAAGGAATTTTACTAAACTGTTTAACCTATATGAATATCTGCAAAAATTTAAAAAAAAACAGCCCACCTGATGAAAAGCGGTATCCGGTAGCGGTAAGCGGTATGAAAATTGCTTGAAACGAAAGAAATGGCGCGGGGTTCCACAAGTTTTACATAATATTCTTCAAAGGTATCACGAAACCTTGCGAAGTCAAACAACAGCTAGGTAGGTAGGTATAGTGGGTAGGTAGGTATAACAAGTGGAGTCGACAACACAACACGTTGCCATATCCAGAAAAAGAAGCGTAAGTCAGTAGCAAAACAACACGCTGCTGTAGGGTTGTCAACCGCTTACAAATCTGAAATGTATTCATGTTTCAGTTTCCTGTTAATCAGAGTGTAAAACTTTGATACCGGAAGATATTATTAACAGGCTTTTGAATGACAATTATTAGATCGTTACTTAATAATGTTAGGTCAGATAGTTTAATATTTTTTTTGGGATTTAATTTTTGCAAAAGTATAACAGTCTATAATGCGAGTCTTGTTAAGGTTAATACTTTTTTTATACCGAAGTATCTACGCGTTAGGTTTCTACGTTTTAAAATTACAAAAAAACACTCGGATCATTAGGTTTTTTCTTTAAAGTCTTACACAAAACAATGAATACAGAACAAGCGAAAATCTTTTGTTTATCGAATCTATGTAGAGAATAATCAGAATAAATTATTGTCAGTAAAAAAATAACGCGCAACTTTTATTATAATTAAGTTTTTGTGATAACCCTGGACGAGAGGCAAGCCTCCAAACACGACCAGTTTTTCGAGTTTTGCCTCCAAGCGAAAACATCGCAGATCCTATCAACTTTATTACAACAAGCCAAAGTAAACCATATACCAATGAATCAAAGTCTATTTAAAATCCTACGAGGGGTAATGTATGACCTTTTAACTTGGTAAAAATCTGTAGCTGCTCTCATCCTGTTCTAACTTGTGGGATCTTTAACTATCTATCTCTTTCTAAACAGCTGTCAGAGCCAGTTTTCACAATTGGAACTTGAAAAGTGGATAGGTGGCAAGTGCCTATACAAAACGTAGGTAGGTAGAATGGTATCGAGTATTGTATTTGTGTCATAGAAATAAAACGAGAAAATATTAATATTGAGCTATAGAGATATAAAATCTAATAAGACTGGCCTCACATATCAATTGGTAGTAGCTCCGCCTTTTTATTATTGGTCGATTCGATTGGGCACTGATTTGGATCAGTTGAGCTATCTCTAGATCGTTTGCAACGTTCTACATATAGCTCAACTCCCCCTCATTAGGCTATTATTTTGTAAAATATAAAAAACAGTACTCAAAATAGGTTCTTCTAATTTTTAAAAAGTTTCTTAGTATTAATTAATTGTAGAAAAAAAAAATTGTCTTTGAAAAAAATAACACTGAATTGATAACTTTCTCCTTTTTTTGGATATCGATTAAAACTGTGGCCCTTGGTGCGTTACAAATAATACAGAATTCAAAAAATAAAATGCCTGATAATCTGTAAGGTTCTAAATAAAATGTGGTTTAAAGTAGCACATGCCTAGAAGGTGCTCCCAGTATTCAAACCTACCGCGTATCTGGTAATTTTTCTGCATAAAAAGATATGCTAATCGGGTGAGATGCTCATTTATAAATTTGATTATGTTTACCTTTTTCTGTATGCCTACGCCTCACTAAACTTCAATAATATATTATATTATTACATTGTAAAAGGATCATACAAAAGAACGGTAGGAACCAAGCCGTCAGTTTGTTGCCTGTTCTTCTAGGCTTTGGTCGCGTGGAACTGGCACCTAGAGTCACCTAGCTTTAAGACGTTTCAAAGTGATCCTTGTGATTTTATTGAATAAATACATTTTGACTTTGACTTTGACTTTGACTTTTAGGTTGCGAGCCCAATAAAAAGAAAATTTTAAGCAATCACTAGTAATACGCAAGCGAAACCGTGGGCGACTGCTAGTTCGTCTATTTGACAGCAACTGTAGGTACCTACTACTACTAAACTTTAATAAAAACAGTTCAGTAGCTGTCCGAACCGAATATAATAATAATTTCATACGTCCGACGAAACCGGCTTCAATTATATACACACAGACATACATTAAACAGGATGTACCTATCTCGCGCTATTCATTTACAAAGATCACTAAAACATCTTAATAAATAAGTGAATTTGAACTATTAAACAGAATGGAGCACTGAAACGTCTTATTAAGGGGCTGACACTAGTCAAAGTTTTTCTCGCTCGCTTATTTCAACATTTTGAAAAATATTACCACTGAACTTTTTTTATGAAAAACCGCAGTCGACCACTTTGTTTGAAAAAAATATAATTTTGATCGAAACAAGTTTTCGTACTAACAAGTTTGTATAAAAAACTAGTAAAGCTAACTTTTATTTGACGGAACTTTTATTTCAACACCATAACTAGGTTAATCTGGCTGGACGCCAGTTCCGTCCGAAAGTTTCTCTCTTGCGTGCCATTACACCCCTCCAGTGAGTGCAATACACTTGGGCGTGTAACCACTGTTTTATTCATAGCTATTTTTCTTCAGTTACAACCTGAAATTTACAATAATAAATTTATAGAAAAAGTAGAAATACTAACAAGTTGCAGATTTAATCAAGGATGATCTTTAAATGTATGAGATCAATATTACAATCGACAGCTGGTTCTCGAAGAGTTATTCTAGAGAAAATATTAAGAAGAAATATATTCGTCTACTTTTGTTTCTGATTGTGAGCAATTCAATTCAGGCGTACCTACAGTAGATCGTATTTAGTTACAAAATAATGCAAGTTTTGTTTTATAATTTCTTGAAGCAATTGCAGTATCTTGCATACTCTAGTCTTTATGAGAATACTAGTTCCCTGGTGCCCTGGTGTAAAATTCATTCACACTCATTCGAGTACGCTGTAAAATTCAGTCTGTCCCTTTATCGCGTACTGAGATTTGGCACGCCTGGTTCTCCAACAGTGTGACGCACTGCGGTATCTAGCTCAACCTATGTCTGTGCTGGACTATACAACTTACAAAGTTGTTGTTGTCTTACCAACCTCGTTCTATTCCATTTTGAACTTTACTGCTTCGACATAAGGGTCAGAAGTAGAGATAATTGGTAAAAAGAAAACTACAAAGCTAAAAGTAATGATGATCAAGTATGGCAAACTTTATTATATTTTCGTAATGATCCATACAATTATAATATACTGAAACTGCTGAACCATCTGTGGTGGAACTCGGCAACAATGATAGAAACAAGTTGTTTGACCGGTTCTGTAATTTATTCGAGTAGGTACTTGATGATGTAACTTCTATTTAGTTTAAATAAGCGTGACTATTTTAATGTAACCTTAGGAAGCTTTTTGATGATAATTTTATCCACACTGGGGCTTCATTATTGTATTATTTTGTTACAAGGATCATACAAAATAATGGTAGGGATCAAGTTTGTTGCCTGTTCTTACAGGCTCGCTTGCATGGAACTGGAACCTCTTAAATATATATTCACGTAGCTTTAAAACTATTCAAAGTGATCATTGTGATTCAATAGTCAAAAGACATTCATATTAGACTTCGACGGCCTTTGGTTTTGTTTTACTGTGATCTGCCTTTGCTTGGGCTTAGGCCTGGACCGAATCGGATGCAACATAGAATTAGCTTACTTGAAGCTAAGCTCGATATTTATTATACTGCCTTCGCCCTAGATATTATTACCCCTACATAGCTTCATCATCATCATCATCATCATCATCAACCTATGTTCGTCTGCTGGACGTAGGTCTCTCCCAAGACGTGCCACTGAGCCCGGTCTTCGGCTCTTCTCATCCAATGTTTGCCAGCTACATTTCGCAGATCGTCGCCCCACCTCGTCGGAGGGCGTCCTACACTACGCATACCTAAACGCGGTCTCCACTCAAGTATTCGTTTGCTCCAACGATTGTCGGTTCTACGGCAAACATGGCCGGCCCACTGCCATTTCAGCTTGCTAATCCTTTGAGCTATGTCGACTACTTTAGTTCTCTGTAGGATAACCTCGTTTCGGATTCTATCCTTCAGAGAGACTCCGAGCATAGCCCTCTCCATAGCTCTCTGAGCGACCTTCAGCTTGTGGACCGACCCTACTGTTAGTGTCCACGTTTCGGCAGCATAGGTCATAACAGGTAGGACGCACTGGTTGAAAACTTTCGTCTTCAAACATTGAGGGATGGGCGACGAGAAGACCTGACGGAGTTTCCCAAACGCAGCCCAGCCCAGCTGAATTCTCCGGTTTAGCTCTCTCTCAAAGTTGTGTCTACCCAACCGCAGGGTCTGCCCGAGGTAGACATACTCCTGCACAACTTCGAGAGGCATTCCAGCGACAGTGATCGGCTACATAGCTTATTGAAACAAAATGTTTGTTTTATAATTATATGATATATTATTACTAGTGGTTCGCCCCGAACTGAGATCTCGTGATGCGACCCGACGAACGCACCAAAACTTTGAGTAGGTGGTAGTCAGAGGCAAGGCAAGAGGTATGGTAACCAAGTTTCAACTCTATTGGCCTATTTATTGAAGAGTTCTGTTGAACAGACCTTGGCTCCATCATCAGACCTGGTCGTTGTCACCATTTTATGAGAACTGAGTACCTCCTTAATTTATTTCAAGAAGAAAAAATAAGAAAAAGCAAAGGAACTGGCCGACCAGTAGAAAAACCTTGATGCCAACGAAACTCTTAGAGATGGGAGCTCTTGGATCGCTGGTTATCTTAATTTAACTTTTATTATTTTATCTCAAAAACCGAGCGTCCCGAAAAAAAAGTAAAAATTGTTTTGGGATGTCCAAACAATGCCCTTTCATATGACATGTAACTTGATTTTTTTATGTAACTTTTTTTATTTTTGCCCCCTTAAAAAACCCCATATCTCAAAAACCCTTCATCCGATTTTACTCATATACTTACCAGTAAATTTCTCAAGTACAAGCTGTCGACATATAAAATTTCATGCAGATCGGATCAACGGTTCTAAAGTTATCGCCAGACAAACATACATACATACATACATACATACATATATACATACATAAAATGCCAAATCGCCCAAGTTGAAACTAAGATCTTCGTTCGCTTCGCTCACTCGATCAATTATAATGTTAGATTATAATAATCTACGGCATAGAGTGGATCAAACAGTTTCGTCCAATCAAAAAAATTAATTCCTCACATCCTGTGTCTGATAATATATTTCGTTTATATTTATTTCGGCTGGAAGGCCGATCCAGCCATTTATAATTTCTTTGTTGAATTTTGACAGGTTTTATGTATCTTCCTCATTTTTCATATCAGCATTTGAAGTTAATTTGCGGTTTCACAGGCTCGATACTCTATCTGTGAAACAGTAATAAAGTCGAAAGTAATTGCAAATAAAGGTGGTTTTTATCGCTTATATTACGAGTGGCACTTAAGCGTTGTTTATGAGACATACTGCCAATTATTGACTCCTAATTTGAGCTTTTGATAAGGTTATTATATGCAGCTGTTAGGCCTGATCTTACAAAATTGTGCATTAATTAGGTGCATAATTCCTGAAGATTTGAAATGAAACTTCCACATGAGAGTATCAAAGAGTAGTGGAGCTCTTTGTGCGAGGCTCGTCCGGAGAAGTATTACCACCATGCCTATTCCTGCCGCCAAGCAGCAACGCTGCGTTTCGGTTCGAAGAGTGAAATTACAGGCACACTGTAAGCCTCAGGTTGATGGACGCAGGGCAATGAATCACAAGGCACCTTCCTATCGTGTGTGACTTGCGAGGCAAAGCTTTGTTGTAGGTGTTGGTTACCACTTAACATCAGGTGGGTCATCTACTTGTTCCATCAGCAAGTTGAATAAAAATAATTCTTGTGGAAATTCTAATATGTACTTATATAAATCGAGGCGTTTCTGAAACAACGCAACGGTATTTACGATCTTTTGATAGCTACATCCATTCCCCTATCTCCATGTTGTTCACAAACAGACAAACCACATATTTATGCTAATAGATAGATATACCAAACCTTAGAACGTTTTATAAGCTCCATCGAGTCCACGCGTGGGCTGTCATTGTCCATCAGCGCTGCTAGCTCGTGTCACTTTCAATCTGTTCGATGTAAAATGAACTCTATCACGGTGTGCTTAGATTGAAAATACCATGTTCTTAATTCCACTTGTATTAACTTTATGTTTTTGTTGTTGCTCGTGCCAGCTAAATGTATTTCATTTCATTTCAATGTAAATGCAATTTGGATAAATTTTAGTACAAAGTCAGTAATGTCGGTTAAAAACCAGTTACCACACTGGTACCAACTTACCATAGAATTTATTTCACTTTCCAAGGCCCAAGCTATTTACCTTCTACCTTCCTCACTACTGCTCAGTGGCGTCGTCAAAGTCAAGTTGAGGCATATAGATATTATGCCTGATGTGCCTGAATTTCACCGACAACCACACTCTTCAAACCGAAACACAGCATTGTTGCTTGGCGTTAGTTGTAGGCACGGTGGTAGTAGGTACTGCCCCGGTCGAGCCTTTCTTATAGAGCTTCATTCTTACAATTATTACTGAAGTGAAGGTATATATATAGTTATTCCGTTGGTCAAAGGGCCGGTGCCACCGAGGGCCATAAACTGCGGTTAGGGACAGCTCGGGTTATTTCTATGTAAATTCGGCAGCCAATGGACTGCACCGATGCCGATGGGAGTGCGCGTTTAGGTGAGGTTAGTAGCTCGTGCAAGTAGCTACAATAAGTATTTGTTTGCCCTTTGATGCCAACTACGATCACGAGACGATTTTAATTAACATTATTCTGATAAAATTATATCAAATAGCATGAAAATGACTTAAGCTTGACAGAATCATGCTCACGATACAATAATGTAAATTCTTATACAATTTTTCATTCCGTAGGGTTGTTCCACCAACAGCAAGTAGTGCCTTGTTTTCTAGGCTTAGCCGCAAGTACCAAGTACATTACCAAGAGTAACCAAAGTGATCTTGGTTGTAATAAGATAAGACTTTTTAACTTCATTTTTGATATTTCACATCGTTCTATCATGAAACAAGCAGATGGCCCACTTGATGACAAAGCATTGCCTCATAAGTTACATACGATTGGAACGTGCCCTACGATGCACTGCCTTGCATCCATCAACTTGAAGCATACAGATGTGCCTGTAACATCACCAGCCATGGCGGCAGAAAAAGGCATGGTGGTAGTACTTCTCCGGACGAGTCCTTTACAAAGAGCTCTACTACTCTTAAAATAAAAGGCTCACTGGTTCTTTCAAGTAGCACTATCAGGTAATGAAGAAGGAAGCACCATCGCTGCAGGTACTACCTGCTGAGCGGCCATTGCCGTAGGCGGACCCACTAATGCTGGCTGTTATCTATTCTGTGAACTGGTCGTGCTTCTGCTCGTTTCTGTTCTGTACAGCCACACACACCACATAATACTACTAGGTACGTGCATACGTATCCAGATAATGAAATTGTGAATAAAGAAAGCTGTATTCTATTATTCCATTTTTCGGTAACGCGAGACAAGATCCACGATTCAGCAAATTTCTGTTATATAATTGTATGAGATAAATTCATGGAAGTAAAGTCCTTGGATCAAGCGCGCGGTTTTCACACCCGACGTTTTGCAGAGCGCGATTTTGAGCACCATTCGATATTCAGAACTTATCTCCGTAAAAGGCACCTGTCCGTCATTTGACAGACAATCTTGGCAGTGTCAAGTGATTTGTAATAATAATAAATACTTTATAGTCAAGTCAGTCCATAGTCAAGTCGGCCGTCATGTGTTTTGAAGAAAATAGTGGCGGTTTTCCAAAAAAACACTTGGTACACTTTGGGCTAAGACCTCAAGTAATGTTGGTTAAAATACGACTGAAATTTCACAACATCATTCAAAATAACACAAGAAAATCAATTAAAATGAAAAAGCTTCCCAAAATGTCAGAAAATGAATTCCCAGAATTATATTCTTCTTCTCTCCGTTTATGGCTCCTGTCCGTCATTCGACAGACAATCTTGCCAGTGTCAAGTGATTTGTATTGAATGAATACTTTTTAGTCAAGTCAGTCCATAGTCAAGTCGGTCGTCATTTGTTTCGAAGAAAATGGTGGCGGTTTTCTTCAAAACATTCGAAACATTTTCAGTCAAATCAGGATATCACATAATACACTTTCATTCCAAATGTTTACACTTTGTGCTAAGACCTCAAGTAATGTTGGTTAAAATACCACCGAAATTACACAACACAACTCAAAATAACACTAGAAAAACAATTAAAATGAAAAAGCTATGTTGCTTCCCAAAATGTCAGAAAACGAATCCCCAGAATTATATTAGTTTTGCGTAAACATCTGTCAAGCCACAGTCTAAGTAATGTAATTTTCATACAATTTCAAATATAAATATAAATAAATATTGGTGGACTTTTCACATAGCACTATCTAGCCCCAAACTAAGCCCAAGCTTGTCATATGGGAACCAGATAGCTGATATAATACTTAAATACTTTTTTTTTTTGTAAAATACATACTTATAATATATAATAACACCCAGACAGAGAACAAACATCTATGTTCATCACACAAATATTTGTTCTCGGTGGGGATCGAACCCACGGCCTACGGCGCAGAAGGCAGAGCTATTACCAACTGAGCTGTGAAGGCTGTCGAAATCTAAATCTAAAAATATCTTCTATAATCTAAAATCTAAAAATATCTTTAAAATATTTCGGCTCGAAAAAACCCCTATCGGCCACTGAGCAGCCACAAATAAAAGAAGAAGAAGACTTGAAAAAACTATGTTTCAGCGGATCGAGATATCAGAGAGATTTTTTTGTAAGTTTTGAAGTGCTTTTTAAACTTTTTGCTTTACGTAGATCCCGTACAAATGAAACCAGCACCGGACCCCTGCGCCCCGCGGTCAGCCTCAAGGAGTAGATAATCTGTGTACACGTGCGGTGCGAGCTCGCATAAAAACAACTACCGACCTACGTGGCAAATTGGAAACCTCTTTTTTGTCAGTCGGTAAAAAGAGCTGGTGATGATAATCACTGGATACTCTGGCTTTTCTCTCCCTTCATCACATAATTACATGCTACTCTACCTACTCTTTATTATTTGGCTCGGTATTTGAAGCTATATATGTAGGTTTTACTTGGCTAGGTATATATGTATGTAGGTTTTACCTACTTAGGTTACCTAGTCTAGTACTTACAAAATTATTTAAGACTCTATGTACTTAGTAACTACAGTACCTCAAGTCTGAGTTTTTCCCGAGGACAAGATTAAAGATGCACAACGGGCTACGGAGAGTTTACTATGCTGGGAGTTTCACTACGTGGCAGAATGAGACGCAAATAAATCCAGGAGAACCGAAGCAACTGACATCGCTCGCAGAATTGGCAAGTTGAAGTGGCAATGGACGTCATATAGCTTCAAGAACTGACAACCATCACTGTGGAATAAAGGTTCTCGAATGGCGACCACGAACTCGTAAAGCATGAGACGCTCCCCGATGGGCCGTCGACATCGCGATGATCGCGAGAATTCGGTGGACTAAGAGGGCTCAGAATCGTTGTTCCTGGAAATGTATATGGGAGGTCTATGTCCAGCAGTGGACTTCTCAGGATGATGATGATGATGATTTCGAGCGCGGGTTTTTGTCTCAAATTTCTCAGCACGCCGGATAGGGTCGCTAATCGCGTCTCCCATACGAAATTCGGGCTACCAGAAAACCAAAAATGTAAACCAGAACCCACAGAACACACTTGTGGTACAGACTGAACAAATAGCCGCATAGAATATTTCCGCTGGCCATCAACTCTCCGCGTGTACACACAAAGAACTCTATACTGAGTAGTTACATGCCTCACAGCCATGATCGTACAGCCCACCGAAACACGTGAAATTGTAGACTTTGTTTTTAAGGAAATAAGGGCGATGAGAGATGTAATTTGTTGGGAAGGCTGTACACAACGAGTGGTTTCAATTGCACTTGATTGTATTAAATGCTCCTTTGTTGGTACAGGGTGTAAAATACCGCAAATGAAATTATTAATGAGATTTTAAAAAAAAATTGAAAACTAGTAAAACTCAACCTTTAAAAAAATTGGTCGGAAAACTTATTTAAGGATCAAAATGTATTTTTTCCTAAACCTTCGTAATGTTATTTTTCTGAATTAAGTTGTTTATGATTTTTCATAACTTAATGAAATGAAAACAGCGATTTAAACCTATTACAGTTTACATGCGAGCATGAAGTTTTTGAGGGGAGTTTTAAAGTTTATTTTAAGTTTTAGTATGCATTATTTAACACCCTGTACATGCACTTACATAATGTAAGTGTAGTGCACACAAATAGGTGAGTACGTCCGAGTATGTAAATAAGGTAAGTATGTAATATTTTAGTCTAGACTACCTACACTAGATTATTACCAATACAATCTCTATAGTATTAATAGAATTAAATCTTGGTGGAAAAATATGCAAAATTTGGACTGGATACGCAGCAGGCTTATACGCTCACGTATGTCCTTGTAATAAGCGTCATTTTTCTTTAACTTTGTGTAGCCGTATCTGTATCCGTGTGTTCCTCTACACGACCGGATTCGAACCCACGACCTTACGATCAGAAAGCTCCCACTCCCAAAGATAGTAAAATAATCCTGATAGTGTTCTATTTGCCAACTGTGTCTGGACGTACCTCTGACTACCCCCTTAGACATCCCTAAATAATCTGAAGTACTGGTACTAAGAGCTGTGACTACCGTGCTTGGATGTCAAAGCAGTGAAGCTGTTTGAGTTGCTGTTTGTGGCTATGCCTCTTTCGGGATGTTCGCATGTTTCGTATCGGCCTGTGAGTGTACGCAGAAGTAGGCCACAGCTGGTGATAACACATGTTATGTAACCAAATATTATGTATTATTCTGTTTAATGTTCCTGTGTGCAGATATCGCTGTTTACTTTGGCGAGGCGGCGATAGAGCGGAATTATCTTTTATCACGGCTCTAAAATAGTCTTAAATGTCCCAAAAATGTAAAGCAACACTATATCACTAACCCTTTTATATATAAATATGTTTTGGACAATGCTACAATGACCTACAGTGTTATATAGCTCTAAACTAAGCCAAACTTGTACTGTGGGAACCAGAAAGTGATAAGAAAGATTTTGCAAACTAACAAAATTCTCAGGAGCGATAGCAGAGGTGACCATTCAACAACAGGTGCTTCCGTCAATTCTGTCATGATAATAGTTCAAATTAAGAACAGAATTTCCCCGTCTACCTCTCAACTTCTATTGGATTTGGGATGTCTTCTAAGTAAAGTTGTGAATAATGCCCCAAGGACACGCTATATGGGTTACTGGTGTTATCTCGGCGTTAAGTCAACTTAAACGGGTTTTAATGAATAATTGCCGGTTATATTTAACTAGCTGAACCGGTTCCTCTCTATCACCCTCTCGGAAACGTGACTTGGGCTCCGAAAATATACCAAATAAGCAGCTAAATAAATGTTTAAGAGTAGTAGAGCTCTTTGTGTGTGGCTCGTCCGGAGAAGTACTACAACCACGTCTTTTTCTGCCGTCAAGCAGCAACGCTGTGTTTCGGTTTGAAGAGTGTGGTTGCCGGTGTAATTACAGGCACATTAGGCTTAACATATGTATGCCTCAAGTTGGTGGACGCAGGGCAGTGCATCGTAGGGCACGTTCCTATCGTGCGTGACTGAGGCAATGCTTTGTAATAGGTGATGGTGACTACTTAACATCAGGTGGGCCATCTGCTTGTTCCATCATCTAGTTGTATAAAAAAAAATGTTTTTGGGTCTTTATAAATAGTTCTGAAATGTGAGTCATATGATAATAAAATAAAAATTTAGTACATCAGCAGAATTTATGGCACAATAACCGCTAATAACCGGTTTAAAATCAATTTAATAGGTACAACGTGGCGCGGGGTGCAATAAAAAATATCACGATATATGAAAGTTATGTTTAAAAATGAAGAAGAAGTGACGCATCAATTTTACAGAGTGGCTGGGTATCGAACCCGCACCTGCTTAGCAAGCGTACACGCTGCTTTGCCACAGAGTTGTGTATATAGACATAAGCATTATGTACCTTTCGTATTTGCATGTGAGATAACGAGCCAAGGACGAGTCTTATGTATTACATAACACACACGCCTCATGTAATGCAAAGGTACACATAGGTGCAGTCGCGGCACAAACGGACGGACAATATTATAATTTTCATGTAAAAATGACGATCCCGTGGGATGGTGGGTGGTTTAGTGGTAGCGGCCCCGCATTCCGATGCTAAGGTAGTGGGTTGGGTTCAATACCGATCGTTCACCAATGAGTTTCTCTGAGAACATAAAAAGTTCTTAAACACGTGCCAAGTGCTCGAAAGGCTCTTTGAGGCGCTGTTTCTAAAGAACTAGTGACAGGACAAGAAGAAGAATTAAAAAAAAAATATTATTCAGATTATTTCAGACTTCAGGAAAATTATGCATTACAAATTTAAATAAAAAGAAGCTTTGGACCTTGTACACGTAGGCACCTATATAACTAATACAATATGTTGTGTATTTGCTTACCTTAAACGCAGAAATATGTTCAGTGTAATGTTAAGTATCGCAGCGCTGGCTGAACGCCGGTCGAACCGCCGGTTAACGCGTCGGTGAACATCTACCTTAGATACCATCATATTTTAATGATATCAAAACAACATTCTCTGCCAAAATATTTGATTCCATCAAACGGAAATAACGTGCTGTTTATTTTCTTGGGCTGCTCTCGAACGGTGAAGGAAAACATCGTGAGGAACTAGTATTAATATTTTAGCAGCGGCGATGAGCTTGCTACCTTTCATGCATGGAATTCAAACTTCCGCAGAAAGTGGGTCGGTTTGTCAATAATATTTTTGACCGAAAATCAGTATTGAGTAAAACATAAAGAATACCCCAACACTATCGCAGGTGCTCTACGAGGAAGCATTTTTTACTTATCCTCGTAGAACACCCATCTAAATATCGATAGGTGCTCTACGAGAAATAAGATCGGTGCTCAAAAATTGGTGCTCTGCGAGGAATTCTCCGTGCTCTTGACTACCCCCTCGATGAACCGCGCTCTTCGTACTGCGCAGGCCAGAGACCAGAAAAAAATATATTTCAAAATAATAATTACATAGCTAGAAAATAGAGCAATCTGCAAATGGCGTAAACAAGCCATTACCGGCTGTGCGCTCTGTAACGTGCCACATACGATTCTTTGTTCCCGATATTTCGGGACAGTTTACGAGAAGCTGCGTCCCACGAGTTAGCTATGCTATATATAGCGCGGCACGCGGAGACGGCGTGGCGAGCGTCACAGTGCGGGCAGGACAGTAACACTAGCAGTGTTCATTTACTCTTGACGCACTTAGTTTCGTCGTCAACTTATTCATAGCTGGAAACAGTTTATCAAACGTTTTAGGAACATTTTACCCGTGGAACATAGACGTATACTAGCTCGCTTGAAGCTTCATTTAAGGTCGGTTTTACCTTCTCAGAGTACACTTATAAAACTCGCCCCGAGTGTGTCAAGCAATTCTTGCCATTAATCAAATTGCTTTTCCTAGGGCTTGTCATTAGACATTTTAGCGACTTTTGTTCCTATTCTGTTTCTCAAGTATCTTCACTTTATCTACTTACGTCTAAAGAACAGATTTCATCAACCCTTTACGAATAAGGTGCTTTGAGTCTGGAGTACGTCGCGTCGAGTGACTTTCTCGAAATTATTACAACATCTAGATAATAACGATTATCATTAAGATCAAGATACTTAACTTGAAAGTGTCTAGACAAAGTGCAAGAGTATCTGATCCAATATTGCATTATCAGGTCCTTACCATTATGTATTATGCACATCTTGAGTCTACCAAAGCATATCGAAGTGGTCTACCACTTTCGATATGCCTCCATCCACTCCTAAACTCAAGCCAAGGTCGTCATAACTTCAAGAATTATTTTGTTTCCAAATTTAAAAATGACAGTTATAAAGATGTACCAATTTGTTTCATTCATCACGTTGTTGTACTGCAGCTGCTTGCGCTGTGTACACGAGCCACAGTAAACATATACAGTACAATGATAGCCATGTGTATTAAATAGGCGCAACTCTTTTGCGTTCCGCATAGTAATAGAAAACACCTACTCCGATGTTTTTGTAAGAACGTGTCGGTTCGCAAAAAATACAGCGCAATTGTCAAGGTCAAAGGGCTTGAATACACGTGTAGGGCTACAGTTACTACTAGCGTTATTTCGTTTTTTGTTTGAGGACGCGGAAGGGTTTTTTGATTTATTTCTCAATTAATTGTAATTTTATGCCGACTAATGGCGCCGGGTCAACTATTTTGGTAGTTATACTTAACAAGGAAGGTTTGAAAATTTACTAATTTTTATTGCTAAATATTTTGCAGTCTTCATAAAAATGCGGTTTTGTTTAGATTTATGGCAAAAAATGAGCGGATGGTTTTTAGGTTTGAAAGTAGCTTCACAAAAATTTAATTTTTGTTTCGGTTTTTAAGAAAAATCCTAGAACAAGTAGAACCGAAATTGCTGGCACGACCTTATTTATTTATTTATTAGGCACACAAAACAGGGTACAATCAGTAAAAACACAAAATGAAATAAGTACCTCTACAATTAATTAAGAGCTAGAACGCTAAAACATGCCACACAACATGACTTAAACAGAACAGTAAAAAGTAAATTGAATGAGCATAACAGTTGGTAGGTAGGTAAGGAGAACATTGGGTAGCGTTACAAAAATAGGTGCACGCACTTCGAGCTATAGGACTCGAAGGAAGCTGAATTAATTAAATCACAATCGAGTTTTCAGCACACTCCAATGACAGAGTGGCCAAAGCTGCTTTCTTGAATTTGAATGTTTATCGTTAAATATAATCTAAGATTTTATTAATAAGTCAATAAATAAGCGACACATTCTGACAACGTTATATGACTCTTGCCACAACAAGTGGCTACAGTTGACCGAAGACCGAGAAGAGTGTTGAAAATGGGGGAGATCTTTGCCCAGCAGTGGGACAGAATAGACAAAAAAGTACAACTTATTTTTTTATTAATAGGTACCATAGTTGGCAGGCGAGCAGAAGGGCCACCTGATGGAAAGTGGTCACCGTCGCCCATAGACACCTGCAACACCAGAGGCGATGCTGATGCGCTGCCGGCTTGCCATATTCCATTAATGCCATCTTACCATAAGTTAAAATAACTCAAAGTATATGTTCTTTTTGTCTTTAAACGTTATCACCTAACGTACCTTATACTTACTAGGTACTAACGAAGGTCACCTACTGCGATTTTGGTGCCCTTGAAACACACACGTGTCAATGTTATCTACAAAACAAACATATTTACATACTATTACCTACACCATGGTTCGTCTACTATTTACTTAGTACCTAGTTAGTACATACTTGCGAGACAGTGTGACGCCCGTCACACCTAAGTATTTACTAAACTATGCATTTATATGCATTAGAATCTATATTTCTTTAATATAAGGACCTAGGTATCTTTGGACGTACCTCTGACTAACCCCCTTAGACGTACTTAAAGGATCTGTAGTTCGTTACTAAGAGAACTGAGGAGATATCTATCGTACTTGGAGATCAAAGTGGTGAAGGTGTTTTAGTTTTATCAGTTTCATTATGCACTTATGCAGGTACGTCATAATTGCGTACAATTGTATTTTATCCCTAGGCATGGTAGACATCCTTTCAGATAATGTTACATACAGATAAACAGATATGCAATGCTCGGATAAAATGTATGCCTATGAAGTTGAATATGATTGAGATAGCAATGTTTACCGTATGGTTTACCCAACAGCATGAGCATGTCAATTCTGTAAGCAACACAATCACGGGGAGTTTCACCCAGTGGATCCACGCTCACTTCGACCACGAGCTTCGCCTCACTCACTTTGTTATTTATTACCCCTCACCAAACCACTCACTCAGGTGGCGCTGGTGACGGGTGAATGTATTACAGAATGTCAAATGAGTTCTCCTTCTTGTCGTATCAGTTCTTTCGAAACAGTGTGGTAAAAGGTTTTAATAGCATAAAAGAGGCTCCTTTCGTCACTTAGGTGAACGTTGTTTCCGGAATACCAGTGAAGGGCACGCCGAGGTAGCAACAGCAGCGTTGTTTTGGCACGCTCTCGGGGACTGACACCAGATGATCCATCAGGCCGTCAAGCAGTGCTGACGTCAGCAGTTAAGGACAGTGCACATTATGCTCACACATGTGCAGATTTTTTACTGTTATTATTCTTCGATTTTATTTAATTAATTTCACTCAAATAATTTAACTCACGATAAAATATGACGACGTAGTCAGACGACTGTAGTCAGTGTTGAAAGGTTCGTTTACAAAATAAAAGATTCAGCGATAGCTGGCACTCGGAATCGATCATAATTTTACTTTTCTTCCATATTAAATCGGTAGTAGTAGTTTTTTCAAAATCTTTCTGGCACCAAAAACTGTCACCTAGATTTTCCTATCTGTAGAACGTTTCAAAGTGATCCTTGTTATTCAATTGGTTATAACCTTTTCGCCTTGACTTTTCATCATCGGCCTAATTGATCGAGTGAGCGAAGCGAACAAAAGAGGCTTATCTTTAGTTTCAACTTGGGCGATTTGGCATTTTATGTATGTACTAGTGGCTTCCCGCGGCTTCGCACGCGTTGAAGTGGTGAGACGTGATTGAGCCACAAACATCCAAACATCGTAACTTTCGCATTGATTTTTATATTATTAGGGTAGGATTTTAAATACCTACGTAGGTATAAGAGATACCTATAGGCGTACATTACCTATATTAGGTAGGTAGGTATAAGTACTGAGCTTAGCACAAACATGACAAATACAACAAAGACAACCTTAGACGGAAAATATGTACTTATTGGTTCCTAGTTTCTACCCCAAAAACAAACGAAACGAAACAGCTTCACGACTTTGATCCCCAGGCACGGTAGATACCTTCAGATCTCTTCGTACCAACTCAAGATTCCCGTTTTTAGAATGTACCTTACAAACATTGACGCCTTGTTGTATCCTTTTTACTCTAGCGCAACGAAGGAGGGTAACGTTTTAAGGGATGTTTTCGAAAATTAGTCTTTTTGTTATTTATCCACAGAACACCCTTTGCAGGGGTAGTTTTAAAATATTGAAAACGTGATTTTAAACTATTTATTGTGGAGTATATTTACTTCAAGTTTGAAATCAATCGCACTATGCGTTAAAAATCTCCCATACTTAATTTTATAGCCATATGCACCCTTTGCAGGGGTAATTATCAAAAGTTAAAAGCGTCATTCTTAATATTTATTTCTTAGTAGGTATATTTACCTCAAGTTTTAAGTCAATCGCACCACGCGTTAAAAAACTCCCATACAAACTTTTACATCCCTTCGCACACTTATTAAGGGTAGTTTTAAAAAACTAAAAATACCTTTCCTATTTTTTTGCCTTGAAGTATACATATACTTCAAGGCAAAAAAATAGCCTATAACCTACAAACTTGAAACTTGGAGTACATACTCCAAGTTTCAAGTTTGTAGGTTCAAGGAATACTATTTTTCATACAAACGTTTTCATCCGCTTTTACACCCTTAGGGGTTGAATTTCCAAAAATCCCTTCTTATCACACCTTTACGCCCTAAGACCTATGCTCTTCAAATTTCAAGTCTTTAGGACCAGCGGTCAAAAAACTCCCATACAAACTTTTACATCCCTTTGCACACTTATTAAGGGTAGTTTTAAAAAACTAAAAATGCCTTTCCTATTTTTTTGCCTTGAAGTATATGTATTCTAAGTTTCAAGTTTGTAGGTTCAAGGAATACTATTTTTCATACAAACGTTTTCATCCCTTTTTACACCCTTAGGGGTTGAATTTCAAAAAATCCCTTCTTAATACACCTTTACGCCCTAAGACCTATGTACTCCTCAAATTTCAAGTCTCTAGGACCAGCGGTTTAGGCTGTGCGTTGTCTATATGTCAGTCAGTCAGTCAGTCAGTCAGTCAGTCAGTCAGGACTTTGAGTTTTATAGTATTAGAGATGTATGTATGTTTGTCTGGCCATAACTTTCGAACCGTTGATCCGATCTGCATGAAATTTGATAAGTCGATAGCTTGTACTTGAGAAATTTACTGGTAAGTATATGAGTAAAATCGGATGAAGGGTTATTAAGATATGGGGTTTTTTAAGGGGCCAAAAATAAAAAAAGTTACATAAAAAAATCAAGTTACATGTCATATTAAAGGACTTTGTTTGGACATTCCAAAACAATTTTTACTTTTTTTCTGGGATGCTCGGTTTTTGAGATACAACAAAAAAGTTAAATTAAGATAACCAGCGACCCAAGAGCTCCCATCTCTAAGAGTTTCGTTGACATCAAGGTTTTTCAACTGGTCGCCCAGTTCCTTTGCTTTTTCTTATTTTTTTTTCTTGAAATAAATTAAGAAAGTATTCAGTTCTCATAAAATGGTGACGACGACCAGGTCTGATGATGGAGTCAAGGTCTGTTCAACGGAACTCTTCAATAAATAGGCCAATAGAGTTGAAACTTGGTTACCATACCAAGTTAGTAAGCGGTAGTCAGAAAAAAGTCCAAACGTAACGTTTGGACTTGCTTCTGACTACCACCTTCTCAAAGTTTTGGTGCGTTCGTTGGGTCGCATCACGAGATCTCAGTTCGGGGCGAACCACTAGTTTTATTTAAAGTTTTACCAAAATCCTTCACAATGAATCATTGTTTCAGCTATCACAGTACAGATTTTTCACGAGCCATCTAAGCTTGTCTACGTTTCTTGTTCTTGCTCGAAAGAAGCCCCTTTGAGGTGCACATAAAATCCACTAAACTGTTTCGAAAAACATTGTTCTTGTTAACACAACAAGTTCTGCAGAGAAATGTGTCCAGTGTGCAGTATCCTCTACCAGCCAGCACTCGTACCCGATGCTCGGTGCTCGGTACGTAGGTGGTTGTTGTGCTTGGCCACGGAGCCGCGAGTTACACGTAGCGCGGTACTAGCACTACATCGGTGCTGTTTATCGAAGCGCTCATTTTATTTATACTGCTTTTAGTACATTTGCGAACCTAATTATAGTTGTGTCAAATATTTGCAGATATCATTTTCTTATAGCCGTAGAGGTTGAGCCAATCAGTTGTAGCGCAGGGGAAAAATTGAATTTACTACAGCCCCAAGGCTAGATATTTTTTTATAACAGGGTGAGTTTTTGAGAAGGGGCTCGGCAAAAATAAACTATGCATAACAAAATGAAATGATAAACTCGCTCTTGGAGTCTTAAAACTGCGATAAATAAGTAAAACTGTATTAAAATAAAGGTTTTAGGGAAATTAAATTTATTTCTAGCACAGAAAAGAATTAAGTGATTATGATGATTCAAGATTCTTTGGGGATGTCTAAGGAGGATAGTCAGAGGTACGTCTAAGCATTTGGCATATACCCATAGTTTCCAGTAGTAGGTAAAAAATACAGTTTTTGACATCGGCACGTGTAAACTTGTTTACGAATAAAAGCATGTTTTCAGTTTCAGCAACCGAAGTTGAGGAAAATGGCGTGTTCATCTGTGCGGCTTCTCGGATTTCTTAACATTTTTTGTTAAAAAAGCACCTTAAAATCACCAGCTATCCAAACCCAATAATAATAAAAGTCAGGAACGATCGAGTAAGATTCGAAAACGAAAGAAGACGAAAGAAAAACAATTTCCATCCCGGAGACGGTTGAATCGGAAATTTCTATTTAGGGGTCCGATTTTATTAAAATCAAGGGATGGAATATTTTCATTTTTGACACTGGCTTTTATAAATTGTATTGCAGGGGGAGAGGAAGGGTAGGAGAGAGGACATTTGCATTTTTGTGCCGTAATTATGTCGCGAGATAATTGTGTTTTATGGAGTTCCGTTGAAAACAGAAACAGCTTCACGACTTTCACCCCCAGGCACGGTAGACATCCCTTCAGATCTCTTAGTACCAACTACCAATTCAACATTATAATTTGAGGATGCCGAAGGGGTAGTCTGATGTACGTCGGACTGTGCGTAACGTTAGATGGTAATTTATCCTTGTTTGTAAATGTGAAGAAATTGTATCCTCAAAAGCTTGACCGTATTCAAACCTATGACTATTAGTTTTGCAAGATGGACTCGCTGCCCAGTTTTTTCTTTTTGTCGTGTCACTAGTTTCTTTCGAAACAGTGTGGTGAAAGCATTTTAAGTGAGCCTCAAAGAACATGTTTTATTTGTTGAACTTTTTAGGCTCTACTTCATTCGGTTCACTCGCGATGTTTTCCTTCACCGTCTGAGAGTACCACTTACCTATAGGAGGAATGTGCTAAGTAAATAGAATAGAACAAAGCAAAATAAAATACAGCGAACGCTTCTATCAAAAAATGTAAAGAACCCTACACCCGAAACTAAACTCGTCGAAACCTTTTTGCAAGAAAAAGGGATAGCTTAATTGCAATCTCTTCGCTATGAATACCCACTTTCATGTAAATGACGTAATAATTTCATTTGTAGTAAGACCTCGGCCGCTATAAACGACCTCAAATGACTCTGTGGGCTCTTAAATGACCTTATAGAGCCTTAAACGGCTCGTAGGGACTTTAATTGTCTTTTAGCTGGAGATGGTAATGCATGTCATAAGATTTATAAGCTTAATGCGTATTTTAAGGGCCATATTTACATTAAACCTCATTAGTAAGTCACAATACTTAAATTAGAATTGGCGATGCCAGTAGCGTAGTGGCCGCGGCCGTGCCGTGCCAAAGCACAAGCACACAGTAAGAAGAAAACGCGTTATCTATTATGTATAGTTTAAAATAATTGGATATTTGATTTAATAAAAGCTTTTCATTCTACCAGTTATCTGGTTTATGTAATAAAAGTTTTGGTTAAACATCCACCTTTTTTTAAACTGTTTTTTTTGTCACAACATCAAATCGGGCTGTGAAATGTTTTTATTTATCCGTTGTTGTTTTGAGTATACAACGTGTAACATAATACCCATATAAGACCAAAGACCAAGAGATCAGAATAAGAAGAATAGAAGAAGCACAGGAATACTTTGACGTGTGCAAAATTTGAATACATACTTCGTTTTCAAAATTCTCATACAAAAGTAAAATTTATATTGTCTCAGAAATTTGCAACAACCCTGATAATGTGTACGTGACCTTGGTACATTACATACACTATTTGCATTTCCTAATTGGTGGCAGTTCTGTTACCTATTTTATCTACAGTTCACAATTAAAGGTCAAAAAACAGCTGTAAATAGGACTGCATCATGTTGGTTAGCTTCATTTTGGAGGAAAGTTTAAGAGGCATTTCATGAATGAAAATCTTCGAAATTTCAAAAGTCTTATAACAACAGTTGTTCGTCATGACCTGTAGAATACCCTGCTTCCGGGGTTATAGGGGTATTATTTTACACGTTGTATATTCTGCATAAATTATAAAAAAAATAAGACCTAGATAAACAATGTAGACCAACTTCGTAAAGGTCTTATGAGAGCGAGAAGCTATTTCCACCACTGCTAGTACTGTAGGCAACAGATGTTCTTAATAGCTGGTTTATGGCCCAGGGCCCTCGTAAAACTAACGGACCGTCGGTGAAGGAAGATACTTGTAAACAGATACCGTTCTGTACACGTGAGATGTTCCGATTTGTACCTATTTGCTGGTCACAAATAGTGCTAAAATAAATACCTGAATATTAACAGACTTTCTTTCATTCAGGGGCATTTTTCCCCTAACTAAGCGAAGCTTGTACTATGAAAACCAATAACTGTTATACTACTGTTACGCGTTTTTTTTGTAAATATTTATACATTCTAATAAAAAGGTATTTTACGACCCACACCATTAACAAATTAATATCATACAAAATAAATGTTTATCCTCATTGTGGATTGAATAACAAATGATAGTTTAGTATTTTATAATGAATTGTAATATTAATTTATTCCAGATCACGAACTATGTACCTACACCAAGTTTATTCAAAACTCGTCCAGCCGTTCGGTGATAAGTGGGTACACGGCATAACACGCGCACAAATTCACAAACTTTCGCATTTATAATAGTTATAGTTTGTATTACAATGATGCGTTATTATTATAACGCCGCCAGTGCCCACAGATTCAGAATCGACACTCATAAAACTTTATTAGCATAGTATCTATTATACTGGCTTTAATATCTATCTTTGGACCAATAACCCACTAGGCCACATTAGAACATCAACCCTATTCCCTTGACATAAGAGCCATAGATTTGCCAAGTTATACCTACTCTCACACAGAATTTGTCACATTGACAAGTTTTTTTAAGTTATTGTGTGGAACCTTTTAGTGAATTTAACGATAATAGCTGTATGTTATAAAAATAGGATTTTCAATAAACTTAGCTGACTGAAATCGTAAATTTATTTTTATAGTGCATTGTTACGTGAGTTGTAAATTAAATAGTTTATACTAGTTAAACCTTAGTTCGAGACAATTGAATGAGTCGAAGCGTTTATGACGGCCCTCGATCCAATGGACTTTTCAATTTTTATATATTAAAAATATTTATTCACAATCCTCTGTCCGGAATTTTGGACAGCAGCAGCACGGAAGCACCTCCAGTGAAGAAAGTGCCCTGACCCTTTTCTTATTATATCATATTCTTATGTATGCTAGTTTTAATTATATGTTTAAATATGGACCAGAAATGTAATCATAATCATCATAAAAATATAATCAAGTTGCCTGAAATAAAGTGTATATTTTATTATAATATCAGCTATCTGGTTTCCTTATTACGAGCTTTGCTTAGTTTAGGCTCTTTAGGGTAAAATAGTGCTGAGTGGAAAGTCCACTAATATTCATTCATTCTTTATCAGAATTGAACTTTACTAAAGATATAAATAAACAGATTGTAGAAAATGGAAAACAAAACAATAGCGTTACTTAATTTAATTTTAGGGTACCGTACTCAAACGGAGAATCCTTATAATTTTGACATGTCCATTCGGCTGTCAGTCTCAGGCGCCAAGTTTATACAAGTTTAACGAAACTGTTAAATATTGACAGCTAAAGAGCTTTCTGAATTGGGTTATGTACCTTGATGTGGTTATTAGGGCCATTGTTTACTGAATGAAACAGGTAACGTTTCGTAAAAACTGAGGCCATTGGAAAAACAAAGATAACGAATTTTCAAAATTGGCTAAGTGCGTGTCGGACCACCCATGGCTCGGCTTCCGAAGACAGCACGGCATCGGCAGGTATCATCATCAGTCATCACTGTTGAATCTAGGCCCCAGTCCACGGGACCAAAGTCAAAGTCAAAGTCAAAAGGTATTTATTCAATAAAATCACAAGGATCACTTTGAAACGTCTTAAAGCTAGGTGACTCTAGGTGCCAGTTCCACGCGACCAAAGCCTAAAGAACAGGCAACAAACTTACGGCTTGGTTCCTACCGGTCTTTTGTATGAAGCCAAGAAGACCGGAAAACGTACGGCCTTTTAAGATTGTAATAAACCATAATATGTATGAAGTGCAATTAAGACGCAGACAACCGTTAAACAGCTTTCGTACTTAATCAAACTTTTTGGTAAACAACTTGTTTGGAGCAAAATGTTTTTTTTTCTGAACCTTTGTATTGTAATGCTATTTTCCAAAACTTTGCTTTTTGTAATGTTTCATAGCACCACTCAGTAAATGTGCGAGCGAGAAGTTTGACAGTTGTCAGACTCTTAAAAGCTGAGAAACCTATGAGACCGCAGACTGCAGACATTCTATCGGCCGATAGTTATGTCGGGTCGGGCTGCTAGTGTGATTGCCGATAGTGAATCGTTGTAGTGTGCGCATTTGCATACATCTTCAAACTGATTATGAGCCCGACCAGACTATCGGCCGAGAGAATGTCTGTAGTCTGCGGAGGGTAGGCGATGAAAACTGCTAGTGTACCTCTCACTCGCACATCGTCACACATTGTGCAAGCACATTTTGAAAGATATAAAATCACTGAACTTATTATGTTTTCCTACTAAAAAGCTTGCATAAGTACGAAAACTAGTTAAGCTAACTTTTTAGTTGGGAAACTTGTTTGGATCAACACGATATTTTTGCGGAACTGTGTGCAATGTGATCGGAGACAACTTGGTTGATTACGACTTTTCATAAATAAGTTCAGTGAGATCCGTTTATGATCTTTAAAAATGTTGAAATGTGCGAGTGACAGATACCACAATTAGCAGTTGTCATCGCCTTAAAATGAATCCCGTTAGGCTTTTTTTACAAGATTTGAATTTTTAAAATTTTAAACAAGATAAGAAAGGCCGTGTCGGCCCGAAAAGGATGTGATTTTACGATCTGGTAGATCGCTTGCTCTCCTTCCATCAGCAATCACTCTGATGAAGCAAGTTCATTAAAATTTGCATTCTACCCTCAGCTATAAATTGAGGTCGCTCCGCGCCGTATAATTTAAAAGACATTCGTCTCTTTTTACGCGCAGTTGGTTAAAAATCAAGCAATTTACTAAGTAATGATGCCACAGGGGTGCCACTTCGTTAGGTTTTTACGACTGTGAGTGCCACCCCTAATGATGTAACGAGAGGCTAAGGGATGTCTCGGGTTTTGTAAGAAATATCTAATTTGCTAAATATATGAAAATGTTTCATTCGTTAGCTTTGGGCTCGAGTATCTTGTACAGAGAAGAACGTTATGAGAAATAACGTTGTTGGTCGTATCGCAGTGAACGAGGCCGCCTGGTTAGTTAGGTACGTCTTCTGAAAAATGTTTATTACCGAGGGTTTTTATCCCCAACCCAGTTGGAGAGGGGCATCAAGCTGAGACTGAACCCATTTGATTGCACTCGCACAGGGAAAGCCTTGGTACTTGGTGTGTAGTGTAGGTAGTAGGTTCTTTTTATTTTTATTTTATGTGTTTCAGTTTTATGTGAACGTTTTCTGTTTTATGTACTTACTTTTTTTTATCTGCTTATATTTTCTTACATAACTAGTTCTTTTTCTTTGTGTTCAATTTTCTGTGTCTTTAATTGTATTATTTTCTACCTCCTATACTCTTACTTGTCTTTATACTACTCCTGTGTGTTTGTTGTCAAATAAATTTATATTCTATTCTATTCTATTCTATTTAGAAAGTCTCATCTGCAACAGTTATTTATAAAACAGTCTGTGCTGAGCCAGGGTTCTTAAATAATAGAAGCATCACAATTGACGACTGACAATATCTAAGTATTCACAATGGAAAAGGCATCCACTTGGTTCTCTTGATACTCCTCATCGGAGTCGGAGTAAGCCTGGAAGGGAGATGAAGAGGCACGTCCAAATGTAGCATATCTAGCATGTCCTAACTTTGCAGTGGTATTCGAAACGCGAAACGTTAGGCACTTCACATCGCTATTTGTGTTCGCGTATTCGTCTTATTTTCCCAAATACGACGATGTGGAGGGACTCTATCCACCTGTAATCTATACTGTATTTGCCTACTACTGTACTGTTGCATTGCATATTATACTAAATACATAATAAAAACGCGAATATCGAATAGCAATTAATATATATTTTTGTAAATACAGTAAAGTTGAAACCAGTAGGTAAACTGGTGTACGTGATCCTCAACATCTGCTCCCCACCCAGTGCTGCGCTCGATAAGATATGTAGGTGGTAGGTAGGTACTGAAGCAGGTCAATGCACTTAACCGGCGGATAATTCAAGGAAAAACATTTTAATTAAAGTAATAAAACATCAAGAAACATAGTTTCCAGAAAAAAATGATAACAAGCGGTTATTTCCTGTCGTGTTTTCAGTTAGAGGTTTCGGAGAAAAGATAATTTGTCACGAATCTTTTTTATCTCTTGAATAAAGTTTTTAACATCGTAAAATATGCCTATACCTGGTTGGTTTGTATGTTTGTTTGTTGTTTTATTGGCTGTACCATCTGTATTCTTCAGGTTGATGGACGCAGGGCAGTGCATCGTAGGGCATGAAATGTCGAGCGTGACTTGCGAGACAATGCTTTGTTATAGGTGATGGTTCCCACTTAACATCAGGTGGGCCATCTACTTATTCCATGAAGTAGTATAAAAAAATGGACAAAATTGTATGCAATTGTATTTATATTGTTTTAATGAACCTTCACTCCTAATTATGTATACAAGTTGAAGTTACTAATACTCTCCCATACATCAATCCAGATAAAGAGAGCACTGAAGAGCATTAAATGAAATTGTTAATCTACTTTTGTCACTTAGTGTACAACAAGCCGAAAAAATATTTTTTAATGCCTAAAACCTAATCTTTACAATGTGTGGAAATAAATCATGATATGGTATTGCAAATATTTAGCATGGGTATATAATAATATTGTGATTTAGGCTCTTTTCTGCGAAGTTATCTTAATCTTTATCTTCTGCGTATCTTTATATGTATAGCATGTTACGTGACATGGCACGTGACGTCGATCAACACCATGTCATAAGAGGTAACTAGACGATGATCACGACGTAGTTAATCAGGTACCAGATTCGTTTTTTCATTTTAATTGAAATGAAATGAAATGAAATGTAATGAAATGAAATGTATTTATTTGCCTGAAGTATGGTAAAATAAGGTCTTATGTATAATAAAATTGGTCTCACACACTTCGTCGATGACCGACATGCAAAATTATATAATTAAAAATAAATTCACAAAACATTATAGAATTAAAATAAAATTAGAAAAAAAAGAATGTCAGCAAACAATGTCCTACTCAAATATAAATTTATATAAAATCAGAAAAAATATCAGCAAAATAATAAACATAAAATCAGATAAGATGTCAGCAAAATAATAACAATGTCAAATAAAAACCATTGAATTATCCCTAAAGCTACAGTATTTCTCTAATATTATAGAAACATTTTTCGCAAAGCCATATGTACAGTTTTTTCTTAAATTGTTTTGTAGGTATTGTTTTTCTTGTGTTATTTTGAGTTGTGTTGTGTAATTTCTGTGGTATTTTAACCAACATTACTTAAGCATTTGGAATGAAAGTGTAATCTACACTAATCTACACTAATATTATAAAGAGGAAACCTTTGTATTTTTGTATGTAACGAATAGGCTCAAAAACTACTGGTCCGATTTCAAAAATTCTTTCACCATTAGAATGCTACATTATCCCTGAGTAACATAGGCTATATTATATTTTCAAAAAAATCAGGGATCCTTACTAAAACTTCAATAATGTAACCCAAGGTGGAAAACAAAAACCTTACATCGCGTGCGCTGCGAAAACTATTGATGATAGAACAAAATAATGTACTACGATTTTGTAGAACACGTCATTATCTACAAAAAATGTCGCGACAGCATATGTCTAACTATTATAGTTATGTCACAATAAGTGTTTTTTTATTATAAAAAATTAATTGAAATGCCGCCGCCAGAAAAGGGTCTTTATTTGTACCTTGGTATTAATCCTTATCCAAATAAATCATTTCATAATTAAGACGGTTTCAATACCTATAGATTACTTCTTAAATTTTTCAAATCGGACATTCCATTCAAAAGATATGACGAAATTAAAAATGTTAACGGGTCCACAAGTCACGCGCGGGGTGCGATTTCACTCACTCAAGGAGAAGCGCGTGCAAATGTATGAAATAAGTAGACGCGAGGCTCGAACCCACGGTCTAAGTTTATCCTAAAATGTTCAAAAAATTTATGACCACCCATGCGAAGCTGGGACAGGCCGCTAGTATGTGATAATCCTGATTTGACTGAAAATGTTCCGAATGTTTTGAAGAAAACCGCCACCATTTTCTTCAAAACAAATGACGGCCGACTTGACTATGGACTGACTTGGCTAAAAAGTATTCTTCTTCTTCTCTCCGTTTATGGCTCCTGTCTGTCATTCGACAGACAATCTTGCCAGTGTCAAATGATTTGTATTGAATAAATACTTTTTTGTCAAGTCAGTCTATAGTCAAGTCGGCCGTCATTTGTTTTGAAGAAAATGGTGGCGGTTTACTACAAAACATTAGAAACATTTTCGGTCAAATCAGGATATCACAATACACTTTCATTCCAAATGTTTACACTTTGTGCTAATACCTCAAGTAATGTTGGTTAAAATACCACCGAAATTACACAACACAGCTCAAAATAACACAAGAAAAACAAATAAAATGAAAAAGCTATGTTGCTTCTCAAAATGTCAGAAAATGAATCCCTAAAAAGTTTTCATTTAATACAAATCACTTGACATTAGCAAGATTGTCTGTCGAATGACAGACAGGAGCCATAAATGGAGAGAAGAAGAAGCAGTACCCCAGGTATGAGTTTTGCTTACCATATTTGGTTTTTCGTTTTTCGCAATGAACACGGAACAAAAACGTAAAACGAAAAACCAAATATGGTAAGCAAAACTCATACTTGGGGTACAGGTACCAATGATTTTTTTCATGTGTAGCTTCTTATCAAATTTTTTTCTGATGCTGGATTCTTGTCTTTTTGCCAATAATATGTCATGCTGGCAGTGTCAAGTCAATCAGGCTCTCACAATAATAACTAACCTCAGGTGGGTCATAAGCTTGAAGGTTTCTATTAGCTAGTAGTATATAAAAAAAAGTTCTGGAATTTCAAGCCGCCTGTCATTTGTTTAAAAGAAAATGGTGGCAGTTATTTTTAAACATGCGAGCACTGCAGCGTTTTGCGTTCATAATGGGTAGCTGTAAGACTATAGGTAGGGAGGTATGTACCACGTTCCAACTGCTCACACTTTGTGCTAAAACATGAAGTAACAGTTGGTTAAATACAACAGAAATTAAACAACTGGACGGAAAATTATTCTAGAAAAATAATGAAAATGATAAAACGATGTTGCTTTTAAATAGGAATACGAATGCAAAATGTTCTTTACTTGACATTATAAAGATGACTTGAAATATCGTGCTGTGCGTCAACGTCAGGAAAACGCGGCGCTGGCACAGATTATAAAATAGCGTTGCTTTTGCGGTGGGAGGGGCCGGAGTAATATCTCCAGTCCACATTATCTCTAATACTATAAGACTCAAAGTCCTGACTGACTGACTGACTGACTGACTGACTGACATATAGACAACGCACAGCCTAAACCACTGGTCCTAGAGACTTGAAATTTGAGGAGTACATAGCTCTTATGGCGTAGAGGTGCACTAAGAAGGGATTTTTGGAAATTCAACCCTTAAGGGTGTAAAAAGGGATGAAAACGTTTGTATGAAAAATAGTATTCCTTGAACCTACAAACTTGAAACTTGGAGAACATATACCTCAAAGCAAAAAATTAGGAAAGGCATTTTTAGTTTTTTAAAACTACCCTTAATAAGTGTGCAAAGGGATGTAAAAGTTTGTATGGGAGTTTTTTGACCGATGGTCCTAGAGACTTGAAATTTGAAGAGTACATAGGTCTTATGACGTAGAGGTGTACTAAGAAGGGGTTTTTGGAAATTCAACCCCTAAGGGTGTAAAAAGGGATGAAAGCGTTTGTATGAAAAATTGTATTCCTTGAACCTAAAAACTTGAAACTTGGAGTACATATACTTCAAAGCAAAAAAATAGGAAAGGCATTTTTAGTTTTGTAAAACTACCCTTAATAAATGTGCAAAGGGATGTAAAAGTTTGTAAGGGAGTTTTTTGACCGATGGTCCTAGAGACTTGAAATTTGAAGAGTACATAGGTCTTATGACGTAGAGGTGTACTAAGAAGGGGTTTTTGAAAATTCAACCCCTAAGGGTGTAAAAAGGGATGAAAGCGTTTGTATGAAAAATTGTATTCCTTGAACCTACTTACCTACAAACTTGAACCTTGGAGTACATATACTTCAAAGCAAAAAAATAGGAAAGGCATTTTTAGTTTTGTAAAACTACCCTTAGTAAATGTGCAAAGGGATGTAAAAGTTTGTAAGGGAGTTTTTTGACCGATGGTCCTAGAGACTTGAAATTTGAGGAGTACATAGGTCTTAAGACGTAGAGGAAAGGCATTTTTAGTTTTGTAAAACTACCCTTAATAAATGTGCAAAGGGATGTAAAAGTTTGTAAGGGAGTTTTTTGACCGATGGTCCTAGAGACTTGAAATTTGAAGAGTACATAGGTCTTACTAAGAAAGGGTTTTTGGAAATTCAACCCCTAAGGGTGTAAAAAGGGATGAAAGCGTTTGTATGAAAAATTGTATTCCTTGAACCTACAAACTTGAAACTTGGAGTACATATACTTCGAAGCAAAAAAATAGGAAAGGCGTTATTAGTTTTTTTAAACTACCCTTAATAAGTGTGCAAAGGGTTGTAAAAGTTTGTATGGGAGTTTTTTGACCGATGGTCCTAGAGACTTGAAATTTGAAGAGTACATAGGTCTTATGACGTAGAGGTGTACTAAGAAGGGGGTTTTGGAAATTCAACCCCAAGGGGTGTAAAAGGGTTGAAAACGTTTGCATGAAAAATAGTATACCTTGAACCTACAAACTTGAAACTTGGAGTATATGAACTTTTAGGCAAAAAAATAGGAAAGGCTTTTTTAATTTTTAAAACTACCCCTAATAAGCGTGCAAAGGGATGTCAAAGTTTGTATGGGAGTTTTTTAACGCATAGTGCGATCGATTTCAAACTTGAAGTAAATATACTCCACAATAAATAATTTAAAATCACGTTTTTAATATTTTAAAACTACCCCTGCAAAGTTTCAAGGTTTGTATGGGAGATTTTTAACTGTAACTGTGTAATTAACTTCAAACTAAAAGAAAATATGTTCTGTGGATAAATAACATAAAGACGTTACCCTCCTTCGTTGCGCTCGAGTAAAAAGAATACCTACAACGAGGCGTCAATGTTCTAAAAACGGGAATCTTGAGTTGGTACGAAGAGATCTGAGGGTACCTATCTACCGTGCCTGTGGATCAATGTCGTGAAGCCTTTTCGTTTCGTTTGCTTTTGGGGTAGAAACTAGGAACAAATAAGTACATATTTTCTGTGTAAGGTTGTCTTTGTTGTATTTGTCATGTTTGTGCTAAACTCAGTACCTATACCTACCTACGTAATATAGGTAATGTACGCCTATAGGTATCCCTTATACCTACGTAGGTATTTAAAATCCTACCCTAATAATAGTACGTATTTAAAATCCTACCCTAATAATATACAAATCAATGCGAAAGTTACGATGTTTGGATGTTTGTGGTTCAATCACGGTTCACCACTTCAACGCGTGCGAAGCCGCGGGAAGCCACTAGTATATTATAAAAGAACGCAATGTTGCTTTAAAATATCACGATGGCTCTTTTTACATTATAGAGAGCAACAGAAGTCCAAGTTACAAAGCTAGGAGAGCTTATTCCAATTTCCAGACCAATTTCCTGAACTATCAAGTAATCTGTATTCCATTTGAAATCCGAAGGAAAACGAGCAGGAACGTCGTAGGTAGCAATTTTCTCCCATTAGTCCTCAAAGACATTTTTCCTTTGAACCGAGCATGCACAAAATTGAACGCTCTACAGTAATTACTGGTTAGGGTGTCGCGGCAAATTAGACCTTATTGCCGAAGTACTAATGAAGTTATGTCTCATCGGGGTCTTCTTATTGTGGCTTTAAAGTAATTTTCCTCATTGGTTGTGATTTAAATTCTCACGTAGGTGGTAATGAAGGCATTCGGAAGCTTTGAAGATTACCTTTACTTACCTACTACAGACAATGTTATTGGGTTATTATTGTTCTTGATGGCTCAAACTGATGGGCCATCTGATGCTACGTGGAAAAATTCTTTTTTTTATACCACCTGCTGATGAAACAAGCAAAAGGCCAACCTAATATTAAGTTGGAACCATCACCTATAACAAAGCATTGCCTCATGTCACGTACGATAGGAACGTGCCCTACGATACACTGCCCTGCGTCCATCAACTTATACAAATATTAAGCCTCATGTGCTTGTAATTTCACCGGCAACCACACTCTTCAAAACGAAACACAGCAACGCTGCTTGGCGGCAGAAATTGGCATGGTGGTAGTACTTCCCCGGACTAGCCCTTCACAAAGAGCTCTACCACTCTTAAATGCTCTTAAACGGTGAAGGAAAAACGGTATGGAATACTAAGTTATATGTGGGTGTGTGGCAAATGTAATGTTTATACGTACCTCTGACTACCCCCTTTAGACATCCTCATAGAATCTGAAGTTCGTACTTGGTGCTAAGAGATCTGAGGAAATATCTACCGTGCCTGGGGATCGAAATCGTGAAGCTGTTTCAGTTTTTTCAGTAAGTCAGACATCTTTACTCTTAGTCGCGACGCTCCACTTGACTCTAAGTACCCACCCAATTGTAACAAGCCCACACATATAATTTGCATCCTAGCTATGGTGATCCCAGTTATGGTATTTATAATACGAGGGTGGTGGAACAAGCAGATCGTCCACCTGATGTTAAGTGGTAACCATCAGCTATAACAAAGCACCGCACCGTATTTCACGCACGATAGGAACGTGTGATACAATGCACTGCCCTGCGTCCACCAACCTGAGGCATACAGATGCTAAGCCTCATGTGCCTGTAATTTCATCGGCAACCACACTCTTTAAACCGAAACGAAGCAACGCTGCTTTGCAGCAGAAAAAAATATTAGAAATTAGTTTTGTCATCTTTATGTTCCTTCACCATTGACGCAAATAAATAATGTATGATGATGAATGATGATTTATGAGTCCGGCGACGGTCGATACCTTACATAGGTTTAGCCAGTCCCAATGAAAGCGACCTTCCTCTTATCAGAGGTTTATCAGCTGCATGTTATCCGGTCAGTGAACTATTGCATCGCGGTTTACTTATCTAGTCACACCCTACTTTTGTAATCCCTATTTATATTAAATGTCCGATAACCTTATATGACATTAATATAAGGTCGTAGAAATATAAATAGTATCTAGTGCGTACCATAAAAAGGGGTTTAAGTACAGGGTGCAAAAAGATATCACTCTCAAGGCGTGATAAGAAAGTTTGAGCTTAGGTGACTCAAATTCAGCTTTGTGAAATCGTCTCTTTGAAAAACCTCTAGGAGCGGCTGACCAGTTGTATAAGAGTTTTTGGCTGATACAAGATCAACTAAAAAAAATCATTGCTTTTGTTCGGAATTATGGATTTTCAACAGTATTAATGCTTCTTTTAGCTATTAACCATTTTTAATTTTTATTGGTAGTATTCGGTCAAGAACCCATTCTGCTTAACGCGTTAAAGTTTTAGGAGTATTGTTTTTACAACCTGTATTTTATAACTTTTCTCACTATCCGGCTACAGAGCCTGTTTAGCACACACAAGGTCGGTGAACTGCGAGTTAAGCCGAAAACAAAGTCACAAAGAAAAGTAATACCAACTTATCTAAAACTACTTATCCCGATTGAATAAAACAGGACTCGAACCCCGAACAGTGACCACTCATCAAATATGCACGGCCGTCCAAACTGGTTACCGCTAAGCTCTCAGAAAGCTTCTATTTTATTAACATTCTTTCGGGAAGTGGGTACCAAGTTTTCTGGGTTTTAAATCCACATTTTCCGAAGTTAAAGTTCCGAGAATCACTGATGATGCCATTTTCTGTACCTAAGTGCTTCTAGGCGCTTTCTCTTTGATGAAATCTTTATTTTCAGTTGGAAAAGTAGATTAAGTTTTCTTGAGCAGGCTAAGCTTTATTCCAAGGAATTTGAAAGAACCCTTTTCAATATTTCTGCGCGAATTTCTAGTTTCCCGAAAAGAAGCTTCGGAGCACTTAGGATTTGCTACTGAAAAAATAAGTTATTAAAAGTAATTCCTCACAGGCAAATACAGTCAACGGACATTCATTATCATTTGATGATGAAAATCTTGAATAACTACGGAGCCCGTAACCCCATTGCTAATCGAAGAAAATGTGTTTAAAAACAAACTGAAACTATTTATTCATTTTTGTTGCTGACTGTACCTGACCTATTTTTATGTACCTGCGCAACATTAAAGATAAAATAGAATTACCAAGAAGCAAACAAGAATAACAAAATAGGTACCTATTCAAATCCCTTTTGTACATGACGGACGTCAAAAACTCCTTGAAGCTTGAATCAGACAGCAAATTGAAGGTTCTTATTTATCTAGTAACTGTTGATCTATTCTACGGTCCCGACAGGAAGCCGCGGCATCAGCCTGCATTATGCCTGATGGAGTGAGGATTTACTATTTTGACAGGGGCTCGTGTCATGTGGAAATACTGGCGTGGAGCCCATCGGGAATAAGCGCTGGTAAGGAATAAAAATTTTTGCTCATTTTCTAAGACGAGATGAAAGCCAGTGAAGACACTATAAGCTGGCTAGATATATAAACGCTGTTGAGCATCAAAGTGAAAGCCGCTAGATGACGTTGTAGATATTTAGGTAAAAATTCTCTACAAAACAAGTGTATGAAAAGTCAAAGAAATTTATTTACAATAGGCACTTACCCCTCTACAAATCGCATTCATTATCTTATTCATTTCGTCAATCACTTATCTTCTCATCATTCGACTCGTCCAAGTCCTCCCCGATCACGTTACCTAGAGGGTTCTCTGGGCTGATGGCCACGGAGTAGTTGGTGTACTTCTTCATCTCTTGCTCGAAGAGGATGTTGTTGATCGCTTGTTTGATCATCGACTGCGTCCTGTCATCGTGCTTCCTCAGCGACGTCGCTATGTACTCTCCGAACGAGTCACACTCATCTTTCTTTTTCGATATATCGGACTTCTTCAAGAGCCTTAGCATTTCTAGAAGTTTGCTGTCTGTGTGGGTGCTTTGGTTGGTTTCCTTTTGTGTTGGTAGTCGTTTCAAGTGCGTTAGTCGTCTGCTGTGCTTCTGACTGGCAAATGATGGGGTTTTCTTCGGTGGTGAGGGTTCCGGTGTAGGCTCCAGCTTGATCAGGACCTCATTGTCGTCATCGTAGTCGGCGTTATCAGCTTCCATTGTGTATTGCTGGATTGGCTCGGGTCGGGTCTCAGGTGGTTTTTTTGACTGTAAATACGATACAATTACATTAACACGCAGACCAGAATTTGTAGAAAGTGTTCTATTATTTCTTCAGGAAGCTTTTCGGACTGGCCTGGGCTGTCCGTTGATTGTCAGTGTAATTACCACAGAATGATGAGGTGACTTGAGATATCCACTTAGGAACTTGAGATGTGGGTACAGGAACCAGGTGGAGCGGACTCCCCTCCTGACCTTGCCCTTCTCTCGCCGGTACGACGCTAACACACTGGTGATCTTCTTCCTTAGATCCGCTGCGGAGGAAAATAGTGTTATTGATATAGTAACGTAGGTCTAGTGGGAATAACCCTGCCTTCTTATAGTAAGATCGAGGTTTCGAATCCAGCCGTACACCAATAGATTTTATTCTTCGAAAAAATTATGCGTGGAATGCCAGTGCTCTCAATCGGAGAAGAAAAACAATGTGAAGAAACCAGTTTGTACACTAGCAGCCAGCGGTGATAGTCTTGCAACCTCGTTACCTATGGAAAACTAGCTACTGCAAAATGAAGCTGTGTGCCAAATTTAATAATTGGACGTACGTGCCTCTCACTACCCCTCTTTCACATCCTCAAAGATTCTTGAGGTAGTACTTGATATTAAGAAATCTGTAGAGATATTTATTTATTTAAATAATAATATCCTACCGAGCCTCGATATCAAAGTAGTAAAGCTGTTATTTTTTTTTTCTATAGCAAGAAGTATAATATCATGAATCTGAAGGCCGAGTCATGGTGCTTCTAGGATGTCTGAAGGGTAAGATCTCCATGACTACTACTACTCCTACTATAGTAGGTCAGATAAATGACTACACGATAACAGTGAATTGGTGCAAGTGTGCCTATAGGCTTTGTTTTCTGGTTTGGTAGTATAAAGTAAAGAGCTGGGCTAGTGGTATCCGATCCTAAGGTCGTCGATTCAAAGCGAACGTGTATCAATGAGTGATTCTGTTCAAAATTGTATGTGCACAGAGAACAGTATTCTCAAAAGGTGAAAGAAAACATCGTAAGGAAACGGTCGTAGAACCTAAAAAGGTCTAAAACATGTGTCAAGTGCTCGAAATGAGTTTCTTTCAGGAGCGCTTAAAATTCTTTCACCACACAGTTTCGAAAGAACTAGTGACACGACAAGAAGAAGTATAAAGAGATACAGATAGGTACCTATATCACAGCCGAAGAGCCTGGCCAAGGAGGTCCAGGCCTCGTACTTGGCGGTCTGCACGGTGTGCAGCTCGTGCGTGCGGTCCCACAGCTCGGGCAGCTTGCGGTACTCCGCCACCAGCTGCACCACCGAGTCGTTGGTCCACTCCACCTCCGCCATCGCGGGCGACACCATCCGGTATATACACGTGGATGATTGTATATTGCGTGTAGCCTAGTTAAAAGGAGAGACAACTCATTCAATAAATCAGTTAAGCCAGGGCCGGATTTAGAGGTCCAGAGGCCCCGGGGCAACAAAGGAGCGGAGGCCCCCTCGCCCCAAATTATTTTCCAAATAAAGTGAACAATTTTTTCCAGTCGAGTTTTTCAATAAATAATTTATTGTGAAACCAAGTAGATTCTCTTATACAAAAAGAGTTACGAGCAGTGCACATGGTCCATATGCACTGCACCTAACTCTTTTTGGTGTTTTTGTTAATATTTTATTTTTCTCGACTATCAGCTCCACGACTATGTTCCTATTGGTGAACTGCTATTCTTTTCCCAAGGGCTATCATCATCCATGTCACATGGAAAATGAAAAGAATAGAGAAGCTGCAAGCAATGTACTGAAACCTGTCGAGTTATGTGCATGCACTCAAAAATTAAGAGACAAAAACAGAAGAAAGTGAATTGAGAAAAAAATAGAATAAAATTAATTTAATTTCCTATAAATTGTGTCTCAATAATAATTATTTGCCTTGCTGCATGAAGAAATATGAAAAAAATTACCTATTAGTCAATAATAATTGAAGAACACCAATTGTTAACATACTGCAATTAATTTATATGTATAATATAAGAGAAATATCAAAGGAAAAGAAGATGTTTACTAGTTTTTACTAGTTGGAATTTGAAAGATTTTTGTTTCCGAAGTCTCTATTGTGGGGGCCCCCCGTTTGTGGAGGCCCCGGGGCCATCGCCCCGTTTGCCCTCCCCTAAATCCGGCCCTGAGTTAAGCGTCAGTCACCGCGTTGTTATTCACTCCCTTAGACTAGTGCATATAGAACACATACACTTATCAGAACACGAGCGGAAGACCCAGCAGACCTAAGGTTTGTCGATGGCATCTCATCAAAATGTGAGCTTTAAGTCTTTCATGGTGAGAGTGCCATCTGCTCGACTTTCGGCCTTTATGATACAGAGTTTTTGCCGAAAGGTGTCTACAGACGCTCAAAATCTAAGTAGGTATGATGATTGATGAATAATGTATAAATCTAAGTGATCCTTGTGATTCAATTGAATGAATGCCGTTTGGCTTTGGTATTGACATGATCAGCTTGATGAAGTCCACCGCAGGACATATGGGAATCGAACCCGCATTCTTCGCGTTTCAGCCGAATAGTTATTCTATCGAGCAATCTATGTATAGAGGTCATCGTCTTAGTTTGAGCATAATTCTGAACCCAACGTGGGAATTAAACCCACGACTCTACCGACAAGTATTCAAAGCACGCATTTAGTTATTTTGTGTGATATGCGAGTTATTCTCATTCACCCCGACAATGGTTCAGGTTCAGTGAACCCATTGATGACCCTTCAATAAGGGCAGCTGCATTCGTCACCAGTTACTGTTGTTGTGTCACC
This sequence comes from Chloroclysta siterata, assembly GCA_932294275.1. Lineage (NCBI taxonomy): Eukaryota > Metazoa > Arthropoda > Insecta > Lepidoptera > Geometridae > Chloroclysta > Chloroclysta siterata. The sequence continues at coordinate 17,000,514 of OW028588.1, forward strand.
CCATTGATAAATAAGGAATACGACCATAGGCCGATAATAGTAAGTATACCATAATTTCCCCTACGAAATGCATAGATAAATAAAGCGATACATAATTCACGTGAACACCCACGGACCGGAAGACGACGGCCCCCACCTGATGGACCGCCGACATCGTCAATATCGCGGGACGTCGTGCATAGCGTAGCGGAACCAACATCGCTCTTCCTGAAAATATTTATGGGGAGCCAGTAGTCGATGTCTTCAGGCTTGTGATGATGATACGCTGGTGGCAAACACTACTAGCCTGGAAGAGCACCGGTGGTCTAGAGTAGCGGCGTCTGCCTTCCAATCCTAAGGTGGTTCAAAACCCAGACGTGCCATAAACCCATAAGGTTTTGTCTTAAAATGTATGTTCTGTTCTGTAAAATTTAGGTATACCTATCTATGCAGTGCCAATACTCTCAAACGGTGAAGGAAAACGTCGTGAGGAAACTGGCATGTCTTAAAAGTTCTAAAACATGTGTCAAAGAAAGAACTAGTGACACGACTTGAAGATAGGTAGCTACTTAGTTAGCTTACCTGAAACTGTTGAGCAAAATTCGGAGCGCTGCCACGGAATAAATAGCATTCAATACGTCGGCTTCAACAAAGTCCACAGCATCATCGGCAGTTAGTACAGCGGGAAGTGCCACAGTGTTGTAACAGTTGGTACGCGAGCGCGGACGCGAACGCTTGACACGCGCTCGGCAGAGAGCGAGGCGCGCTACTGAGCCGCTCGAGCGAGCGTGAGCGCGACGGCCGATGCTCGGTCTCGCTCGCTCGGGAGCCGCTCGCGCGACGTTGCATGACTACGCGAGCACTTCACGGTTCTGTGCCTTGGTGTTATTGATTTTGCACCAACACCGACTCACTGAATAGGACTTACTAGAAGTGACAACTTCGAGCATCTAGAATAACACGTTCATTCTTGATTGATATATGTACCTACCTACTATGCTGAAAAACAAGGGTGGTACCTAGTGTTTATTTTTTAAGAGTCAAATTTGAGTCAATTTTCGCTGCTAAACTCAGATTACCTAATGTAAGCCTATTCTCAAATCCATTATAGTGTAGCAGTTAGTCAAAAAATCTTTAGGTGCTAAAATGGCCTTTCCACGAACAAATTAATACAAAACGTCAACTGGTGACAAAACAACGAAATTCATCATCATTAGCAGTAACAAAGTCTGTATTAATATCGCTAATTGAGGGTAGGCGGGGTGCCGGCGCCACAGAATAAGCATCACGAGGCTAAACACAGAAATTGCATTAGGGTGACATCTCGTGTCGAAATTTCTCAAGAGAAGGAGGCTTATGAACTTGGACACGCTGAAAGCAATACTAATTGACGGGCTTTTATGAGCTGAGTTGCCATTTATTAGGGTAGATAATTAAGTAGGTACCTAACTGCTGCACTCAGAGACATTAACGGTTACTTAATCCGCTTCTTAGTGGTAACTTCTGTCGAAATCTATACTAAGGAGCGGATTGAGCGTGGCAGTAAGACCCTATCCATCCTGTCGGTGCTCGTGTGAGTCCTGCAACACGCGGCGTGATGACGAGTACCCGGCCTTACAAGTTTACAACGCTGAGATGTCGAAAATCAGTGTGTGAATGTTTCAGCTCTTGGTTACATACTTAAACGATGATTCCAACGATCGTGAAATCAGACTCGTTGAGTAAAAATCGATCATATCCACACTATAGCGTTAAGTACACTGTTTGTTACTCGCTCAGAACCCACCCACGGATAGAATACAATGTATATCTTCCTACAGTAGTTACACTAGGTATGTACCTAGGACCTCTCCGCCTGCAGTGAGCACACCTAATAAACTTTTGTTTCTTCTGTATAGCTAAGCTAATATTTTTTAGTAAAGACTCTAACTAGTTTTAATATATTATCCCTACGTAATCTCGGTATTAATCAAGATAAGAAACATAATCGCTTGTCAACATAACTCTAACACACATTGAACCAAACCACTTGTTCAATACACGTGTGGGCTCTACTCTTGAAACAGATCAAGAAGAAATACGCCTTATATTAAATGTGAAAGAACTCAAATTAAATTGGCTTCGTGGTTGTTGAATAATACAACAGTGATAATGAACCTTAATGATGATGAGGATAAAGAACCAGGCGTGGATGATGCATTTCTGTGACATAAAGACGTAACATGACTAGCTGAAATAACTCTTAAACACACGATAAAAGGGATAAAATCGCTTGTTTATTCAGAACTATATTTAGATCTGGATTTGAAAAGACAAGTGGACGGTATTATTGAAGTGCACGCAATTAAAATGAAATTAGAAACGCCCGGAATTGGTTTAGGCATTTTCAATCTTACACGCTAAGAAATAAATGACACTTTTAAACGCATCGAACAAGTGTGCGATGAAGATAAATTAGAATCAAATGTATGTTGTATTTAGATTAGTTAACTCGTTGAAAGGAGTTCAAAATACCTACCTACCGACTGTTATGAGTGCCACATGCGATGTATGGAAGAGTCTTTCTGAGATGTTCGTAATCAACACTTGTGTTTTATCGCAAATGCTTTTTAACTATTTGGGTTTAAGGTTTCGAGTTTATCCTGAATTTTGTGGCATTATTATGGTTATGAACGCTTTTAGAAGCTGAAACAGTTAAGGTGCCTACCTGGAGAGGAAAACAAACCCAATGAAATCGGCTCAGAGCCAAAATTTGAAGATTTATTGCCCGCTAGCCCTTTGTGAATTATAGCCCTTACTTCAGCATTCGACACCACGCGTGCCGACTGCCGAATACCCACACAGAAATGTTCGTTTGTTTTATACATATAAATCTAATTTAGAGCATGGCATGTTTCCAGAACTTTTTTGGGTTAAACAAGAGGTTAAATTGTCAGAGATTTGATAAGTTAAGGATGAAAGTATTATTATTATTTTATTTTTTTTACATTTGATAGGTAAAACGTTTGACCGCAATCTCACCTGATGTTAAGTGACGATGCGGTCTACGATGTGACACGCTTACCTAGAAGATACCTATTCACTCGTCTCTTGAAATCGTCCAAATTATAGGCATTCGGAAAAACGGACGCCGGTAAGGAATTCCACTCTTTGGCTGTTCGCATTATAAAAGTAGAAGCAAAGCGCTTTGTGCGGGCAGTAGGTATGTCAACCATGAATGGATGTCTCGCTTCCGTACGTCTGGTGGTCCGATGGTAGAACGGGCATGGGGGAACCAAGTTGTCGAGTTCCATCGCACACTCTCCGAAATGTATCCTGTAAAATACCGATAAACAGGCAACTTTGCGGCGATGTTCAAGAGTCAGGAGCTTAGACTCGAACAACGTGTCACCTATGAGCCTTTTGGCTCGTCTCTCAATAGTCTCCAAGGCCTCAAGCTGGTATTTAGCAGAGCCATCCCAAAGATGAGAACAGTACTCCATACACGACCGGACTTGCGCTTATACAAAATAGTTAATTATACAAAATAGTTTAACTTGTGTGGGTTAAAAAGCCAATTTCCTCCAAAAATACAACTTAAAATTCTAGTGTAAGTATAGTGAAATCTGCATGAAGCATGTTTAAACATTTTAAAATAAGTTTTACTAAATTTTTATGTTTATAAGTCATGTTTCAATGCAAACTCTGTTGACATCACGACAGAGTTGAAGCTGCATTGCAGATAATCTAGATAAGCTTTGATGGATGAGCTTGTTTTTAACGATAATGATAAGACTAGTGTTTTTATATATCTGAAATCTTGTTTCATCGATTAGGTGGGTGATTAACTTCGGTAAACAGTGCACAATGACACGTAATCAGTTGCCAGGCTCTTATCAGTGTTGTCGGATAGGGTGAGGGCGAATGGACGACTATCGAGCTTCTAGAAGGGTTGTATTACAAGATATTGTATCTAACTACTATAGGTACACAATAAATAATGGATAAGTAACATTAGTTCTGTTAAAGATCTCGTCAACTTTAACTTAAAGAAGGAGAAAGATAAGTATTTCATTCTAAAATACAAAGTCGTAAAATAGAAGTTTGAGGAAGACAAAAATTCTAAGTCTAGGGCCTACTTAGCACTACGCACGCAATCATTCTTAACAGAATTTCTATCAGTAGGTATATTTTTATTATTAGTGGAATTTATACGAGCAAAGCAGATAGGAGCGGTAATCTTTCAGCAATTTAGGCAAGTTTAACCTTTTTTCTTCCGCAAGGAACCGTTCATTAAGTCTCAAGGATCGGGTATATCCAACAAGCTTACTCAAACACTTCAACTACGGGGTGGGAAGTCTTCCACGAAATTGCTATGTACCCTGACTCAGCGGACCAGCTTCCGGAGACCCGTAGCACCCTTCACACTGCTTCACAGACCAAGGAGTGGTTCAAGGGCCAGGTGGCTCGGTATACTGGTCGGGATTCAATATGATTGATTCGATGCCTGATACGAAATAGCGGTAAGTTTTGGACGTTTAGTAATTTGATACGAAATTAGATAGACGTTTGATTATTTTGTTGAGAAGTCATCAATTTAAAGTATCTTTATCTTTCATCTTGGTTTTGAATTGCTGAGTAGGCGCGTTGCGGCGCTTATCAGGAGTTTTCACGAGTTTCGTAGACTAACGAAACTCTCTCCCACTCGGGCTAAGCGTGAACATTTACCTGAAGCCTGTAATAAGAAAAAGGCTAGCAGATGGAATACCAGCAACTTGTATATTAATAAGTAGGTACTGCAAAATGTGGGTATATGCTGAATGTTATACATTTGGACGTAACTCTAACTTGACCCCCTTAGACATCCTTAAATAATATTGAGTTGAGGTAACTACCTACCTGCTAAGAGGTCTGAGGAGATAATATCTAATCTACCATGCCTGGGGGTTCAAAGTCGTGGCTGTTTCTGTTACCTTAAAGTGTGAACGTTTATGCTAGGTACCCTAGATTGGTGTATAGCGTTGTTAGATTTTCGACATCATATTCAAGTAATAATTAAATGTTATAAGAATAATAAAAGGTCTGACAAATAAAACAAGCATAGGTTCCGGGTCGTAAGTAATGTTTTTTAACTTTCACGCGTGACTATTATGATGATTATCCATCATTTTCACATTATTTAAATAGTAATTGCCGACTATTATTTATGTAACAATAGTGTGATAATTTGTAAATTTGCATATAAATGGAAAACGAAATTGGTGTAAATGTCCATAACGATACTTTAGATCCGTGTTTTATTTTGAAGTCGATACGAAAAAGGCTTTTATAATTATAAAGGAGGTGGTAACCGCACTAATCATTGCAAGTGGCTGTGTTATAAATGAATTCAGGTAGGTACCTACACAAAAAGTAAGCTAATACTTACTTATACTCAAATATTTTTACAAAATAGCGTAGATACATTGAACTTAAGGCGAAGACAAGAGCTAATGTGACTCTCGCTCACATAAAATCACTAAACTCATTTTCGAAAAATCGCAATCAACCAATTTGTGTGCAATCACATTGCACTCAGTTTAGTAAATTGATTGCGATTTTTCGAAAATGGGTGTAGTGATTTTATATCTTTCAACATGTCGAAACGTGCGAGCGAGAAGGTGTTTGATAGTTGTCAGTCCCTTAAATAGGAAAAAAATATCAGCGCATGATGACGGGAACCTAAAAATGCAAAAAGAAATGAGTGCCAGACTCAGCACGTAACACAGTAGCTGCACTTTTTCAATTCCTCTGATATGTCCGACTCTTTCTATTGCCTCGGTTAGAAAGGGACGGTAAATTAAGTGACCTCACGTTTGGTCTAAAGCAGGTAGGTAGGTACATCATCTAATTTATTACAGTGGGCTGCCTTTGTTTTATTTTGGGAATTGATAATTCTGGTTTCGGTGTCATGAATCCTAACTTTTTCTTTTTGAATCTGACCAAGGTGCCGATAAATAACCTTTATTTTCTTTTTCAGATATACATACTTATTTATTTACTTATAACTTTTTAAGCTACCATCTAGATTACTATTTCACTATCTTACATCTGATCATTCTTTATACGAAATAGTCCAAATTACCTATACTTCATATAATTTCCATACCTACCTTGCAAATATAGCTTATGGTATTTACCTACATAGGTACGGATTTAGAAGTAGGTTTACTACCAAGGTATTTCTGCAGTGATCACTCTAAGTGTTTGTGCCTAGCTACCTACTAGGTCAGTAAAACCTTAAAACTAGCTTAAACGCGTGTCAACAAACAATAACACGAAACTAATCGTTTATTGTAGAACAATTGACATCCGCTGAAGCAAATGTCCTGTAGACAATTTATTGGTCCACTCAATTTTGTTTTATAGCCCATTTAGCTAGGACGCAGTCATACCGTAGCGTAACGGTGTGTAATGGCTCGTTTACTGGCGTAATTCACGTATTCGTAGTATGAAAGTTGGGTGTGTTTTGGTTGTAAAAAAAACCTACTGCCATAACCTGGATAGCTTGGTGACGTATAGGCAAATGGTCTAAAAACCGGCTAATACTAGTAGTTCGCCCCGAACTGAGATCTCGTGATGCGACCCGACGAACGCATCAAAACTTTGAGTAGGTAGTAGTCAGAGGCAAGTCCAAACATTATCTTTGGACTTTTTTCTGACTACCGCCTCCTAGCTTGGTATGGTTACCAAGTTTCAACTCTATTGGCCTATTTATTGAAGAGTTCCGTTGAACAGACCTTGGCTCCATCATCAGACCTGGTCATCGTCACCATTTTATGAGAACTGAGTACCTCCTTAATTTATTTCAAGAAAAAAAAATAAGAAAAATCAAAGGAACTGGCCGACCAGTAGAAAAACCTTGATGTCAACGAAACTCTTAGAGATGGGAGCTCTTGGATCGCTGGTTATCTTAATTTAACTTTTTAAATTTTATCTCTAAAACCGAGCGTCGCAAAAAAAAAGTAAAAATTGTTTTGGAATGTCCAAACAAAGCCCTTTCATATGACATGTAACTTGATTTTTTTATGTAACTTTTTTTATTTTTGCCCTCTTAAAAAACCCCATATCTCAAAAACCCTTCATCCGATTTTACTCATATACTTACCAGTAAATTTCTCAAGTACAAGCTATCGACATATCAAATTTCATGCAGATCGGATCAACGGTTCTAAAGTTATCGCCAGACAAACATACATACATACATACATACATACATACATACATACATACATAAAATGCCAAATCGCCCAAGTTGAAACTAAGATCTTTGTTCGCTTCGCTCACTCGATCAATTAATCCAGATTATTTAAACAAAAATTTAAACCTAAATGAAGATAAATAGTTGTGTAATGAAAGTGAAGGTAATTTGCAATGACTAGGACTCATCTTGCTCGAAACGTATATTTATTCTGTGGGTACGGTGCACGGTGTAACTTGGGCCATATTTATAATGATGGGCAGCGGGCCGCACCGGGGCCCGGACTCACAGGCCATTACACAACCGTTCAAATGCACATCGGTGTACTCGGCATGGAAGTTAACTCTGAGAAGCAGCAAGCAGAGACGTTGTCGTCGTGGCGGATGTGCGCGCATCTCGCTATTGCCAGCGGCTAGCTATAAATTCAACTTTCATGCCGACCACTAGATATTTATTTAGGCTTTATGTCCTGTGTATAATGCGGCTCGCGATATTAACCGCTGCTATCATCAAGGGAGAAGGGGACTCATCAGGGAAGGGGATGATAATATTAACATTATTTTTAAAACATGGCTTTATTGGTCTACAGATTATTCGCAGATTTTTTTTGTGTAATATTTTAGTTTAAGTTACAGTAAAATGCACTTCTTGCTAATGGAAAATTAAAACTATTACATGGTGAACTATTTAACTTTGAAAATGTACCGACAAGATATTATTATGTATCTATAATTATATAATATTCATATTCATTTGTCCAAAAAGAAGGACTAATTTAGGAGGGCCTACGTAATAAGGATACCAATATGATTCGGTAAATACTTAAATATGTTATTCGTCGAGGTCGGGGTTCGTCCCCGGCGCTGGCAGCCGCACCCACGTTTTTTTAATATGAGCTATAACGTCCTTATAGATCTCTCGTTTCATCCTAGCCTTGTAGTGTACTCGAGCATATCTCTCGATTACAGCTTTCATAAGATCCGTCACGTGGTTCGACTGAGGGAACTCACCCACTTGATGGTAACTAATATCATCAAATATCTTTGAATTGACAAACTGTCGCATTATAGTTGCCATCACGACCTGACCTCTGACAACTTGTCTGGATTTTTGACCATCGAAACCTTTAAGAAATATTTCAGTGGTTTTGCACACATTGATAACTTCTTGCGATGGGAAGAGGAAACGAGTTTTGTCTTTGGCAATAATAAAGCTGTTAATTGATCTTTGATTCGTTACCAGCGCTTCAACACACACGTCACAGTTAATCTTCTTGATGAGTTGCCGTACGATGTACCCAGCGATCTGGACAACGGCGATTTCTTTGTTGCTTGAAAGAATCTCGATAGTTTTTTCTAAATCTGGATCATCTTCTATCTTATCTTTTTTTTTGAGGTCGTATCCTGCGATTCTGTTTATGCGATCGACTGGCGAAGGAGATAGAGGGATCGATATTTGCTCCAGAGGAGGATTTATGTATTTGTTAACTTTCATCTGTGCGACAATTTTCTTGTACGCAAAGATAACCTTCTTTGGAGTAGGATTTGAGTCGATGTTACATTTTGCGTCCTCCTTTATGTTCCAAAAGACATGCCTAAGGTTATCGTGACTCAGTTTGTAGAGAGGCAGACTTTCTAAAATATGAGTTTCAAACAACCTCGTGTACAACTGTTTTATACCAGCAGCAAATGAGAGTGATTCTTTAGGGTTTCGTATAACAGGGCCTATATTTTTTACCTTCAAATTGGTCATATATTCCGTTGCCGTGTTTAGGAATTCAAAAATTTGTGCAGCGTTGTTCTTGTTAAGTATATTTTTATAGCCATAAACGTGTGAGTTTATCGAGTTGAACACTTCATAAAAGGTGCTGCAAATAGTAATAAACGTTTGAGTTGGCTCACTATCTTTAAAAGCCTTTAGTCCTAAGTCTTTTCTGCAGTACTGTAGTGCTTCAGCAATTTTAGGACTGAACAGTTCTGTAGCCTGTTTTACTTTGACCCTCGCGTTTTGGAAATCAACGTACTGGTCATTAATGTTTCCTCTCAAGTACCGCATTTCGTTCAGTTTCTTGATGAACTTCCACTGAATCTTATTGTCATCGATATCGATTAAAGTTTCGTAGTTACGAAATGCCCGTTCCAGACATTCTAGCAACTTCGAAGGATCTAGGATAACGATGATGGGTGCCATATCGGGATGATAGTATGTTATGTGTCCGTCTCGAAATTTTGTGAAGCATTTGAGTTGACGCGCCATGTTCAAGTTGCTGAGGCTCTCTTCGAAGCTCAGCGCGACGATGATGATGCCAGCGTCACGAGCCATTTCAATGCCGAACTTCACGAGCTTAGCGCGCTGCTCTGACGTCACAGTAGAGGTCAGGAAGTATCCTACGGGGACACTGAAGTGACCGTTCATTGCAGTTACTGATAAAGCTAGGACCTCTCTTGCTTCATCCAACATATGAGTATCTAATCCCGTCCCCACATCGACATAGCCGTATAATTTGCCATCGACTTCCACTCGGCGATTCAAAGACATCACATCGACAACTAAAGTGGCCACAATCGGCTGGTTCGATGCGTCCGCTTTGCGTTTCATAGCTACAAAAGCCTCTTTAGTGAATCCTGGTTCTCCGTTCACCGTCAAATACCAGTGTTTAAGGGTCATTGGATAAGGTAAGCTCGTCTTGAACATTTTCCGGACATAATCGTAAGCGTCAGCCGAAGTGAAGTGCAGGGTGAGGGCGAACTTGCGGAACTCAAGTGAATATGTCAGCTTTGATACCACCTCGGACAGCTCTATGTTAGTTTGACGACGAACCACCAATTCGGATACCTGCCGGTAAAACAAGAAGTTTAAACAAAAAATATACCTATCTAGAAGTTCAATAATAAAATAAACATTTAGTGCACCAACCTTGACCTGAGTGCTTCTAAGGGTCATCATATCTTCACTCGACATGTGGCACTTTTCTTCTAAGACCTTATAAAGATCTTCCATATCTGTGATTGTTGTTTTTAGCCGCCTCAATTTACGCTTCAGATTTTTCATCTTGATGGCCTGCTTTTGGATCACGTTCTTCTCATATCTAAACATGCCTTCTAGTTTTTTCTCTTTTAACGATAAGTTCTCGTAATCGACTTCATCTAAGGAATCTGATTCGTCACTGTTCGGTTTGGCTGAATCGGATCCGGCCTTCTTTTGTGGTTTTGGTGGTGACGTAGGCACTGCACAGCCAGCTGCCCGTTTTCTGGAAGGTCCAGGAGTTTCTCCGACTGTTACGCTTGCGAGCGGCAAGGTGTCGTCAAGGTCATCTGTCGTAGTCTCGGAGTTTGATTTCACAATTGCTGGTGTCTAAACAAACAATAATGTATCAGTAATCAAAACAGAATGAGCTATGTATTTTCACCTAGTGAGATGGTACCTACCTACCTATAATTGGACAAAAATTCTATGAGGCTCTGTACCACGAGACAGAGTTGCGTTTACATTTTTGTGTATTATGAGAGCTAGAACGGAGTCACGCTAACAGCTACTAGCTAGGGTTATTGAAAAACAAAATCCACTCGTAAACGGGTTCGCTTTGTACAAAAACGAGTGTGTGTACCTACCTAACTCAGCTCACAAACACAATTTAGAACCAAAAGCAAAGTGAAAAGGCATTTATTTTATTGAATAAGGATCTTCTTCTTAAAGCTAGCTGAATCTATAGGTGCCAGTTCCAGTTTGTGAGTTGATTGAATAAATACCGTTCGACTTTGAAGAGTTTTGCTTTCATAACAATTATAAATTGCTGTCAATTTTCTCCAGTCGCTGACTGTAGGTAGGCCAGGTATTAATATTACAGCTACATACCCGATCATGGAAAGACAGGAACTTCCTCGTGGGAACTGCGTTGTCCCTGACGTGCTTGTAGCCTTTCTTCGATAGCAGGAAGTCCTTGGGGTCGAAGTGTTCCGAGCAGATGACATTAGACGGCTTCGGGAACCAGTTAGCTCGCCCGGTGGAATCTATCCACTTCTCCTTGATGGCAGGGTCTCTGGGATACCTGCAACGAACACTGGTGGTCTAGTAGATACCTGCAATACACGCTGGTGGTCGGATCGTGGGACAAGCGTGATAGGTGAATATTGAAAGCCCTCAAAGCTCAGACGATAGTACATATTGTTCTGCGCTGTTGGGTGTGGGTTTGATCCCCACACAGAACAAACATTTGTGTGGTGATAAATATTTGGGTTTGATCTTTGGCTGGGTCAATATAATTTAAGTACCTAGTTACTTGTGTATTTACAAACATATTATAAAATAATAAATAATTACCTATATTTTGGTTACCTATTTATGCAATCACTGCTGTCTACTGTCCTTTTTTGTAATGTACGAAAAGTGGACTGTAAAACGATTACCATTTATCGGGGAGCCGGCCTTACAGCGCAATGAAGACTCCGTTCAGTTCAGACATTCGTTCACTCACCGATGGTACGACACACCGCCATTCGACACGTTGACGGACCTGCTATCGTTTCTGCACAGCAATACTGAGCAGCGCGGCATATTTTAGCCAAGAAAAAAAATGCAAGTTGCGTGGACCTCCCGCGAGAGGGCGTGGCGCACTGTTGGCAAAATGTTTCGATTATGCGCAACTCCGCCTGATGGCCGCACGCCGGCGTCGCCTCCCCCGCTGTTCCCTTCCCCTCTTTCGTTTTCAAGGATTCCCGTGCATATTTCTAGGGATAAACTCAGAGAAAATAATTACCTGCTTTAAAGCTAGGTCGTAGAAAACAGAACTTGGACGAAGAATTCTTCTATGTAGGTACTGTTTACAACTAAAAGTTTAGGTTCCTACCAACGTATCTATGTTTAAAACAAGCAAGCGATTGACACGGACAAACCAGGACCCCTTTTTTAGGGCTTATAATCTGTCCAAAAATAAACAGTTTTTTTGGTTTTTTGAAAATGAAATATTCAATGGTGGCTAGGACACTTGGGGTGTCTCATTGGTGCAGTGCAGCGCCTAATTCAATTCAATTCTTTTATTTTCAAATTAAATAATCCAATTTGTTAGTACCTCACATAAATAAAACCTTAAAACGAATGTAACTAACATTGCAAAATATTAAACTAATAAATACTTAAGTAATTGAATATATTCGATTCAGGCTTCAAATAGATGTTGTTTGATGGGCGATAGGCCTAAGGTGACCATGCCAGTTCCACACCACCAAGCCTAGACCAGCCTGCGAGTTGTACGAACTGCCATCGTTTCTCCATCAGCCGGTGGCAGTCATCTGTTTTTAGCACAGTTTGCATCCCAAATAACTTGGTAGCAGATGCGTGCAATTATTTTTTTACCTCACGTAACTGTCAGTACTGTCGGCTGCACTAGAATGTACACAATTCGTTAACTTATATTTTTGTTAAACCTTCGTAATAGTGTTTTTTTAAAGTTCCGAGACTTATTCAAATTTTAGTTGTTCCAAGTTTTTCATAATTACTTGCAGTAAGTAATTAATTTTATATCTTCAAAAGTTTGTGTCGTAGCATTGCGATGGGCATTAACAGGGTTAATCAAACTCCTAAGATTTCATCATCTGTGAGTTTATGCCCTGTAAATACGGATAGGCTTGCTCACTTTTATGGCTTTGTAGTACCTAAGCTTCAATTATCTTTGCCTATGTGTAGATCTTGATCTGCGTCCGTGTGTACATAGCCACCGAAATGCTGCGACACTACCATGAAAGCTACGCATTGCATACACTCTAGTGCGGCGGACCGTACCTACCATGCCATGTGGGAAACCGCACCATCCGTGCAACGCAAAAAAAGCTTGACGGAAATGTCCCAATCGAGGATGTCGGTGCAGTCCCACACTAGGTACCTACCTATGGTTCCTGTTGGGGTGGAATACGTCCTGCGTACCCTGCTTATGTTATGAGTTCCTGGTACCTACATTACTTTTGTCAAAGTCAAAAGTTAGTTATTTAGTAAAATTACAAGGATCACTTTGAGACGTCTTAAAGCCAGGTGAATCTAGGTGTCAGCTCCACGGGACCAAAGCCAGGACAGGCAACAAACTTAGGGCTTGGTTCCTTCCTATGCCTTGGTTCTTTTGTATGATCCTTGTTACAATGTAATATAATACGATATTGAAGCTCCAGTGTGGTGCCAATCCAATTTAGTGAGGCTGTGTTTTGTCTGTGAGAAAATAAGAGAAAAATACTATAGAATTTTATACGACATATTGCGCGGTTTTAAATTTACGATTTTTCTACTATTACTCATTGATTGAATAAGCAGATGACCCACTTGATGTTAAGTGGCAACCACCACCTGTGACCATTGCCTCGCAAGTCACACACGATATAAACGTGCCCAACGATGCACTGCCCTGCATCCATCAATTTGAGGCGTACCTACACAATGAAGCCTCAATTCCATCTCAATTCTCAAAGGCATAGACACCCTTCACCAAAAGACAGCAACGCTGCTTGAGGGCACTAATACGAATATGAATACTAGATAGCTACCCAGAACCCGAAACGTAGTTCATCAAATATTCGCTTACATGCTGAAAACACAGTAACTCGGCAAGTTCATGAATATCCCACCTTCCCTCTCTAACCGATACATCCGTCTCTGTCACACTCAATCTCCATTACAACGATCAGGCGACATCGAGCTTGATATTGCTAGGCAAGGATCTTCCAAAGTTACTACCTTTCGAAATCTTTCTGCCCGACGATATTGAGCTCTATCACTTTCGAATAAGGACCGTGTCGGAAGAGTGGATGATTTCGGTAATATTGTGGGTAGATAAGAAAGTGCTTCCTGGAGTAAGTTCAGGGTGGTGAAGCATCGCGAGGCATCACGGCACATCGTTATCATAGATTATGCATGGATAAGAATGACACGACCTAATTCCTCCATGGTAATATCACGGCTCCAGTCGCCAAGGAAAACCCTTATTTAAATAAACCCTCGAAGCCTGAATAGTAGCTAACCTACTTGAAGGAATGAGATTGCGGCTTGACCTCGCTTCAACTGCACAGTTTCTTGAAGGGACATCGGAATCTTCAGATTTTTCTCTCTTCGCTCCAAGTCAATTGTTTCGGCATTTAGGTCAATGATTTCGTTGTGGCCGAAGAGCCTGATCATGATCGTTGGTGAGTCCAAGTGTGTGTGACTGCGTACCTACTTACATACTTAAATTTTTCAACACCTAATTGCCCAGTTGCTGAAGTTGTGTACAATTTCTCATCAGGCGGAATGACAGAAACATCAATTAATAGCATTAGGTAAGGTACCCAGCCTCTCAAACTCACAAACATTAGCAGAGATTAGTTGTGTCCCTTGGGGCGTAGTGACGTAGGAGTAGGACACGTTAACAAATGCACGGGAGAAGCGAAAACAATTGAAATAATATACAAGGTGTTCCATAAGTTGTGTATATAAACTTCAGGGGGCTAAAGTACCCATCAATATGAACAACTTTTTCTAAAGAACCAACACTGAGAACGCGAAAAAAAAAACAGCTGTTTCATACATTTTAGCCTGGTAGGTATTGAACTTTTGTATGAAACAGCTGTTTTTTTTTTCGCGTTCACAGTGTTGGTTCCTTAGAAAAAGTTGTTCATATTGATGGGTACTTTAGCCCCCTGAAGTTTATATACACAACTTATGGAACACCTTGTATAGAGCTGGGGTAGTTTCGATTCGGGATTCGAAATATTAAAATTACTGACGGTTACTCAAATTATAGTAATAATATACTTATAAAACAGTAAGGTCCAATAGCTAGTATTTTGTTTTAAATGTATATTTCATACCGCTAAGCAAAGCAAGTATCTACTAATGGAATCAGATGACTGTTACAATATGTTTGTTGTATGTGAGATTTGAACCCAGGACCTACAGTGCAGATGATTGTACTTACTACAGCTTTCAACTAAGCTGTCAGGCCAGTCCTGTTATTTTACGTACTATGAATTCAAGCTACCGTGCCTCTTATCTCGTTGGTAGAAATCCTTGTAACATGATGAGAAAGCCGACCAAAAATAAGCCCCAACCATAGAATAATAGGCACCGAATCGTAAGATTGCAATCTTCAAGTTTAAGCGCCCATCCCTATCCCATCTGCATGTAAACTATCCACCCCCATCATCCCTTAGCATTCCCCTCTTCAGTTCCATCCCCGGGATCCACTCCGCATGTCAATTAAAGTCGAAGAATTTCCTTAATATTTGATGTCTTCAAATCCCGCGTGTCGATGGAGGAATTGGGTTTATTTCGAAACTATTTCGGCTTTTGACTTAAACTCGTGTAGGACGTGTTGTGCCCTGAATATCATGGCGCGCATGATTGGATGTCGAACCATTTCCAAATTGGTGTTGCTTTGCTTGACTGACTCAAATTAGCGTTTATAACGTTACTGGTATCCCCCGCGGCTCGCGTTGTGCCTACCCTGGTAAGAAGTAGGTTACTTATAATGTTATTGCAGGTCACGAACTTTATATATCTATATCTGTTACGAGATGAGTGAGATAACGTACACACACACACTAATAAACTCTCTCTAATAACTCACTAATAAACTATTAAACGATTACAGAGATTATAAGCGGCTAACTTGATAAGTTAGTGAGCAAGTGGCCTCTGCTGACGGAGCACTTAGGCCGCCTGAAGGACTCGAACACTAAAACCATCTAAACCATTAGCAATCCTTACAGTGTGCTCAAGTACTAATTGATACTCAAGCACAGGTTGTATCATACTCGAATAAGCCTTATTGTCAGCTAAAGTTGTAGATTCTAGGAGAAGTCAAACGCAAAACTTAGGTATCGTAGTCTAATTCATAATGAATTCCATTAAATATAATATTCTAACTTAAAAATAAACGCTGCTATAACATAAAACATGCATAATGGCCGTTAAAAACATTTTTTACTGTCAAGCTGCATCTGTGACGAAATAACTTAAAAATAACATCCGAAGTCTGTCAGCTGATTGCCACCAAACCACCCTACAACACCCACCAATCTAATTTAAACCTTAACAGTGTTAAGATTAAGATGAAAATGGAATGCATGCGACAAAATAAGGGTGTGCCATGGATCAGCTGTTTAACGAGTCGAACGAAAATACACTTACCCTGTCTTGTTATAAAGATGAATATGGTATGAAGCAATTTCAAGGTTTAGGTAGGCGGTTTTAGAATCAGCTGTTCGTAAGGAAATTGTATATTTGGAGGAGGCAGGGTTTTTAATAAATTAATTGGGTTTCTTGTGCCTGACACCAATGTGATTCAACGCTGAGCTTGATTTTAATTTAAATTGGTTGTAGCATGGCTTAAGTACCTTCCTGACAAATAAACTATAGGTACCTACGTATTTCAAGATATATTTAAAACAGATTTTTAAATTAGGACCCTAAGAGCTGATTTCACCATGCTCTGTTAGATTAACAAAGGATTAAAGGGCCGTTAAATATGTCAAAATGTACGCGTTTGACATCTAAGGTTAGATTTAACGGCCTGTTAATCCTTGATTAATAACTAACAGAGCATGGTGAAATCAGCTCTTACAATTATTTCCCAGGCACGGTAGACGTGTCAAATATCTCCTTAGAAGATAGATAGGCAGTTAGAGGTACGTTTTACCCTGTTATATTTTTATAGCACAGAATGTTTCTTTATCTCTGTAATATGTTTATTTTATTATTTATGCAATTACTAAAGCTCCGCTTCCACCAAAGCTTTGTATTTACAAACTCTTACAATATTTTCGTATCTGAGCGAGCATCAATTTTACTGGCATACATTGTCATATAAAGCGGGACATACAGAATCAGGCACAACGAACTTTCTACTCAATCTTACGTACTCAGAATACACAATGCTGATAAAACAATAAAGAAACGACATAAAGGCTCCTTTATGCCGGAGCGTTAACATACAAAACGTATCAGCGTATGGATATTTTACGACTCTAACACCGTCTTATATAAAAGACGATAAAATGTTGCTTCGTCAGAGGTTCTATGGAATGGAGGAGACTTTGGAAAACAAAAAACTAAGGAGCCTAGCCGTAAGTTTGCTGTTGAAAATCACAATATCTTTAAGGAAATAAATCGCAACATTGTTGCAAATACGCTGGTAATATAAACTAAGCGTTGTTGGCAACAAAGTTACTATAAAGTGTTTTGTATAAATGGGGTTAGATGTAAGTTTATTGCCAGTTCTCTAACCTCAAATTTTAAATCATTTTAAATATAGAATGTAAACCTGTTTGCTTTCCGAGTAAAATAAAAATAAAATAATATTCTAGTCTGGATTATTATTAATGTAGATTGATTTAATTTAGTTTATAAGACGCCAGTTTACAAGAGCCGAAAACCGGGCATGGCACGCCATTAGAGAGACCTATCATATGCCCAGCTTTGGATGCAGTCCGCAGTGGATGTAGGTTGATGATGATGAATATACGACGCCAGTGATCCTTATGATTATCTTGTGCGTATTACTAATGCAATATGATATACTAGAACTTAAGATTTGATTATGGTTTTCGTGGGAATCAAGAACAATCTGACTCAGAGGAATAATAATTACTAAAGGGTCCGAATATTAAATAAAATGAAATGACACTACACCGTTTTAATAGTGTTTTGGGGTGTCAAATGGTTTAAGTTCACGCAAGAATACATTTATTATTCGTAGCTATTGTACCATTTTGTTGTCTACTAGGTCCATGCTCATTGTCCCACCCTTATTTTTTACCCCACACTACCGCCCATGGCGTGTCATAAAATAAGCAGTTTTATGCAGAATGTACCTTTAACCCAATTAAAAAGCTCAAATATCCAAGCTTAAAAATCGCAGCTGTTAATGTTAAAATGATATTATTATTAATTCAATATTTTTTTAGTTGTAGTATAGCTCTCGCTCGCACGTTTCATCATTCTGAAATATATAAAACCACTGAACTTAATTATGAAGAACTACAAACAACCAAGCTGTGTCTCTCTTCTTCTAAAAAGTTAGCTTTACTAGGCTAATACCTACTTTTGAGTAGGAAAACTGGTTTTGATCAAAATGATATTTTGGCTGAACTGTGTGCAATAACATTGCACTCTTGGTTGATCGATTTTTCATAAATAAGTTACGTAATTTTATATCCTGCAAAATGTTGACATGTACGACCCAGAAGTACTCGACGGATGCCATGTCAGCCCCAAAAAGAATCCTGAACACTTTCCTAATAACCAAAAAATCTAAATATAGCAAACAAAATGCTTCTGCTTCTGCTTTTGTAGAAGCAACCGTAGATAGCAATATGTAAACGTGACGTGTCGCTACTGACAGTTCAGTAGCCTTGTTCGATTGGGTGCCGATTCGATGCAGTCCCAACCGGCAGCGGCGAAATAAGCAATAAAAGCAATAACCCCAGGGTATCGTGATTCAATCATATTAGGTGTAAGACAGGGACCGCAATAACAAATGTTTTATTTCACTAAACAATAACATTTATTGTTTTTTAAGTTATCATAACCAATGATTACAACCCCACCGTGATGGGTTAGGTACATTCGAGAGTTGATTGAAAAAGGGTAAAAATCTGCCCCAGGCCTTTTGCATCTGTTTTATAGATGATCGTGTCAAGGGCAATGTCATGGTGGTCTTATTCATGGGGTCTTATTCGTGGTAGTGCCCGGGAGAAGACTTCCAGATCAAGTAGACTTGCCCAGAGCAGCTATATCATACTCTCAGCGGCTACATACATCTACATCTTCACAATCCATGTATTTATTATTAGTATTGCGGTGCTGGACTTTACGATTTAATATCACTTGCATGGTGTTAGATAAATTTTTCACCCATAAAAATCAATATCGGTAAACGACTAGCAGCGTTGTGTGTTTGAAGAGTGTGGTTGCCGGTGTAATTACAGGCACATGAGGCTTAACATCTGTATGCCTCAAGTTGATGGACGCAGGGCAGTACATCGTAGGGCACGTTCCTATCGTGCGTGACTTACGAGGCAATGCTTTGTTATAGGTGATGGTTACCACTTAACATCAGCTGGGCCATTTGCTTGTTCCACCAGCTAATTGTATCAAAAAAAAATCTTAGAAGTGGAAGGTCTCCTATTACTATTATAACTCGACCAACAGTACTTTCATTGTAAAATAAGAATAATTATCGCTACACGTACTTTAAAAAATGGTTCTTTAATATAAAACAGTAAAAAGCGTTCATTTCAACAAAAAGATTCGTGTTATAGTTATCGTATAAATCATTCATTCTGTTGCTCCGCCTATTAGAAGTTGCTCGTTAAGCTCCGATCGCTAAAGTTTTATGCCCAATCAATTACGTTGAGAATCGATGCATTATTCACGAGTGCCGGGCGGGAGTCGAACCCGCGAAGATACAAGACAGGAGTATTGAATGAGGATTTAATAGCTTCGGGCATGGATTTATAGAAAAAGTTTAGATTGAAAAGCAATTTGATTCCGTGCTGGTACGTCGTCTTTACATAATTTATTAAGTCAATTTATGGTGTGTGTAACTACGCCTAATATTTATATGTATCGAGTCACAATTAAATTAAAACGCTTTACAAATCTAGATACATATGTGTTATAGTAAGTAGATATAAAACCTAATAATTTTGTAGTAGCATAGTGTAGTGGGTACGGGTAGGTAGGTACATACCTAAAGTTGAAACTTCAGTTGAAACGATAAGTAAAAAAAAAGAACTAAGCATCGAAAATCTCTTAATAGCTTTCAGAATTCCTAAATTTTTCCAACAAAAGCACTTAACTTTTCCGAACAAAAATGCCATTTCCAAGCAAACAAAGAAGTAGGCAAACAAGTAAAACTTCAAGTAGAGCCCTCGAGGGTCGTAAAATGAAGGAATTAATGAGCGTAAGTCATAGATACTAGCCAGAACAAGGGGCTTAGGAAATTAGGGAAAGGAACCACAAAAGAACTATAAATGTGGGTTCGGTGAAATAAAAACAACGCGGCTTACCTTCATGGGTGGAGTAAAGAGAGTAAACATAAGTGCTTCAGTAAGAAGATACCTACTCGCTCAAGAACGTGAAAACATGAAGTCAAATGAACTTGCAGCCACCAATATTATACAAAGATTTGTCCTGCTAAGGCAATTGAATCGGCACCTATTGGTTTCCTCGACGACGGCTAGTTGCCAACTTGAGGTATATGATTACAAAATGTAGGTCGTTAACGTGCACTTAAATAGTAATTCACTATTATGTACGCAAAAAGGTGTTACGCCCTTTTAAGTTTACCAACGTCATTATACCTAATGGCGGCACTTCACATCGCTATTAGTGTTCTCGTCGTATTTTCCCAAATACGGCGATGTGGAGTGCCCCTATTCGTCTACATTTGCCTATTTTTCACGACGAATACGCAAATACACGAGACAATAAAAACTTGAATACCAAATAGCGAAGTGAAGAGCCACCTTAACATCAAAATGTAAATACTAAGCTCATCTCTCTCGTCATCCCACTATAATTTCATCATAACAACCAGAAATCACCCCTGTTCACAAACACACACACATAGAACAGCCCTATATGCCCCACGTCCTTCATCAAACGTTTTTTGCCCCAACCTGTCCGAGCCTAGCGGGGTGCATCGTCTAATAATACTCTTTTTACTTTTCATGTTCCAAATGGAATTGGTGAGAGTGGCGCAGGATCGTGGTACACGGCGCAAACTAACGGAGGCCTATGCCCAGCGGTGGGTGAACTCGAGCTGTGGATGACGATGATGATGATGACTTTTTATATTCGAACGTATACATTTTCTCAAGTTTTACTTAATACGACATTACTTGACATATTGACACAGAAATCACAGCATGATGTGTGAAATTTTAGCATTTATTTTTATATTTCAAATCGAATGAGATAAAATTAAATTAATTTTATTAATTTATAAAAAAATAGACTAAGTCCTAAGAGAATTTGAAGTTCGTACTAAGAGATCTGAGGGAATATCTACCGTGCCTAGGGAGCGAAGTCGTGAAACTGTATCTGTTTAGAAAAAAAATGTTAGGTAACTTACTTAATAGAATAAAACGTTAAAAAAATTATTGCTATTTTAATCAGTACTAACAGTATAAAATTATTGATTATTATATCATGTAAATGTTATAAATTACCCCCATTTCGATTATTACATAATAGGTAAGTCGAATCTCAATCTTCTTCGTGACAAAGCCTTCCGTTCTTCATACGCCATAAACATTTGGCCTTAATAATCGTTAACGTTGATTTTAATGTTACATCTACGACTCATCAAATTTATATTGTATCCGAATTCCCTCCGAACTATTAGAACTCAATAAAAAAGAAGCCAAAAACTATTAATTTAAACAGCTCATAAAACACCCTTCAGGTAGGTTTATACTTTCTTAATAATGTTCTTTGTTCCACGGCTATGAATCGTTTATGAAAAAAGGCTCAAAAAAGGTAAAAAAGAAGCGAAAATAACCTTTATCGTGCTGTAAATAGGACCGTATCTGATTATGTCACTTGAGCCAATTAATAAAATAGTACATGTATCGTTGTGTAGGCGATAAGTACAAAACTTTTTCGCGTAAGCTTCGATCAATAACTTTTCAGCGTAAAACTTTCTACTTTATTACAATGTAGTTAAGATATAAATTTGTATCTCAGGTGGCCGATGCTTTCATTCGCCTGTTGCCAACCGAGCTGGGACGAGCGCGCAGGGATCCTCAACCTTTTTCTAGGCCATCTCTATCTAGAACTTTCACCTTTTCTAGCATTACCAGAATATTTAATTTAGATTACAGAAATAGGAGGTTTAGGACGATCCTTTGAATAATACAACTGGAGTAAGTACCTACAGTATTTTATTTTAGGAGAAATCCATGGCATATTTTACCGGTTGTTTTATGTTTTGTTACTTCGATTTAAAAGTTACCTACTTTGGTTAACTTCCATAGGAAGCTAAACCAGAAACTCTATAAGACGCACGTGACCAACTCTAATAGTATAAAGGGTAGCACCACAATTACTTTGTCCATAATATTCATGCTAAAATACTATGACGACCGTTGCCGAACCAATCAATAACCGTCCAAGGAACATTGTTAATGTCAAAACTATTATTCACACATAAAAAATATCGCAAAAAGGTTGACGATACGCGTTTGCTGCCATAAATGCACTAGCGCAACGGGGATATTGTGTAGTTACAAGTAAATTGGTCTAAGTGCCTTTTACACTCAAGTTTTAAATTGAACTCTACCGTTAAGGACACAAGGGCGACGGATGTGTTCATTTCTTTGTGAAGGTCGATGTCGCTTACGCTTTTTTGGTGTTAGACGGAGACTTAACCACGTTTGCGCCTGTGTGGGTGAATGTGGACTTAGGGTGTGTTTGTGAGGGTAAGTACATTGGTTCGGTCACGTAGGCTTGTTTAACTGCGGGTCACAGTCGAGTTTGTAGGACGTTTTTCATGCGTTTTGGAAGTTCTTTGTTCGGGTTTATGGTTTTGCAGGGTTATTTTCAAGATTTCAGGATAATTTTACTAAAAATCCTGCAATCGATAGATTAAAAAAGATGCTGTTTTTATTGATGTGATAAAAAATACAAAAATGGCTGTAGTTTTTTAAAATGCCTAAATATAAAAATCTAGAAAGTATATGCCCATAGCATTACTACCCACATGTAAACCGATAGAAAACCCCGAAACGGCGTATAACTGTCGATCCTCATATTTAGGTAATAAGTCCGCTTGACTCCTGTGTCAGTGCACATAGCAACAGTTCGCGTCAGCTGGGCCGAGAGTGGCCGAGCGTCGCCGGAAACTGCCGAGCGCGCACGATTGATTCGACGATGCGTCGAGAAAGTTACCGTGTTTATTTACTTTGTTAGGTTTTACTCGCGTTTGGCATACTGGTTTGTGTTAAAGGGTATATTGAATTAGGAGAATTGAGTAACACACTATTTTAGGAACTTTGCTTGAGAGCTAGATATTATAATCCACGTTGTCATACGGTGTACAGAACGGAGCCGATCACATCAGCTGTTCAAAACATCGCCCGGTTAGATCAGCTGATGTATAGAGTTGTAGTTACGGAGATGATGATGATTTTCATCAGTCTTGTTTAACTAACTTTAACAAGTTTTATATTAATACACCTGCATAATTAAGAATTTATTTGCGTAAAACTAAATACAAAACTCAAATTATTTTGAAACTGAAATAGTTTCAGATATTAAATTGTTCTTTTTATACAAAAGCTTTTTACCTTTTTAAATTAGCGTGCCTCAATATTTGCCTCAGAATAGGTAGGTACCTAACCTAAGCTAAGCGTTACAACAAAGTCCTGACCAGTCAGCTGATGTAACACGAGCCGGGAGCCGAACCCGACACCCACATGAGCATGTAGGTACCTGACGGGTAGGTAGGAATAGGTCCTTCCTTCGACCGTAACCACAATTCCTATGCTATACTTTTCATCCGTTTATTCGCCCTACTTTTTATAAAACGCTGCTTCGTATGAAATGATACAAAGGTAGGTACTACTTGCTCAGATATTTACCAAAAAAGGGAACGTTTCTTAAAATAAATGTCATATTAACGTAACGAGTAGATCATTGCCTGCTTGCTCCTTTGCAGGAGAAATTTACCATTTTTATACTTATTATATGTAACGCAGGCTGATGTTACACTGTGAGAATACCTGCTATCTACATAAAGGTTTTTGTGTTTGTCGCTTCGCTCTAGTGATTTTTTCAGGAATTGCGTTTTAAAGCACTTATTTCTTTTGTTTGCACTAATTGTATGCTTTTATAAAGAAAAGGTAAGGTATGATGAGGTACCTGAATATCATATTATATTTGAATATTAAAGAAATCACAAAGATATTTGAAAAGTTATTGTACCACTGCACTTGGATAATAATTTTTGGGATATTATAAAATCTTGATTATTAATTCGATTTTACCAAATTATCTTCGTTTGGCCATATAGAAAAATAATAAAGAAGACTACAAAATAATCTATATCTAAGTGAAACAAAAGAAAAAAGTTTTACGAATATTTGAAAAATAATCTAAAGTTGAAAGGGCGTAAGTACCATACGACCAAGCATACACTTACGCCAAGGTTCTTCCAAGATGTAATGAGGGTAGCGAAGGGTGTGGTTACCCGAAAGATTGTGCTAGATTTTTTTGCTTGCGTAAAAGACGTACTACGTACACATAGTTTTTTAAGAAGATAAAGTAAGTAGTACCACTGTTTTTTGTTGTTTGTAAGCCGATTCAAAGACAAATATATTTTTTACTTTATCTTTTTGTAGTAAAATAGAACAAAAAAAGTGTGGGCTTATTACAAATGCTCTACATTATATTGCCTATAATTCTGTGTTCTGTGAGGTATAGGCATGGATGTTTTTTTATAGATCAAGCTAGTGGTCCACCTGATGATAAACAGTTACCACTACCGATAGCAGTCGCCAAACGCCCCGCATGGCACGTCCACAAAGCCGCCCGTTTGTCCACTTCAGCATCACGTAAATACGAAGCCTCAACAACAACAAAGAGCCCCAGTCATCAAGCACACGCTCCGCCCACACAAATAACCCAAACTGGCTAAGTTCTTTCCTATAGTTATAGTTAGGGCTAGGGATGGGACTAAACTATTTACAAGTCCGAATCTTCGGATATATATTTGAATAGATTATCGTCTGCGAACCGAGATTTTTAGAAGATTGCGGTTTGAATCGCGCACTTGTTTTTCAGACGATTTCAGACATAAAAGAATATTTACAGATCACGAAAACTTGTTTTGGAATTGAAGCTGCACCTCTCGCGTTTTGTCGCCAACTATGGTACCTTGCTTTGTCAGAGCCATGGTAGTTGTTCTGGTTGGCTTACCCTCCCCTGCCTTCAGTGCAGCTAAACGCAGTAAAATCAGCAAATTTATGATTATGCTTTATTTAACCCGTAATTTGACCTCCCGTGGTCGAGAAGATCATTTATTTATTTATAATTTTACGGAAGGTTTTCACTTCTTGGTTATTATTTAAGATGTACAGTACAGACATAAACACGTTGTTGCTTGTTCCATCAGCTATTGTACATAAAACAAACAGAGCCGGTTGCATCTAGGTATACGATAACAGCATTTTTTTTATATCCCAATAGTTAAGTTATTATTCAAGTGGGATTCGAACCTACGACTATCCCCTAGATACGGAAATCTTTGTGATTTCCTTAAGTGTAGTAAACCCTATAAAACTAACGAAAAGGAAAAGTAACTTGTTTTGAAGATGGCCGCTGTGTGGTACTCAGATACACGTCCATAGAACTTCAACTAGCGCAGCATCGTGGTAGATTGCAAAAACTAAGGTAGGCCTACCAGTGGCGTGAAGTCGGGCTGTGAATGACGTTTTTGAAAATTAGGATATTTATATATAGGTTATTTATAAAGAAAGTGTCGAAAGATAATAAATAAATATTTTATATTCTATTCCATTTATTCTTTCGGTGTCAGAGTGAACCCAGCACGAAGCACATCACTACTAGCTACATAACTCTTACAAGAAAATAAAAAGTCGGATAGAACCTCTGTTATCTGAGCACTCCCATAAAAGTTGATGGTGTAATGCATCCCATGTCGCGGAGCGGCCGCGGCCGAGATGTTAAATAAAATAAATAAAATCTTTAATTGTATTCCGTTGAAAGGGTTGGATGCCTGATTTTATAGTCTAGGAGACAGGATGCACTAACGACACATCATTTAGTTATAATAATCATCGAACCATTTTAAATTTAAATTTTATATTTTTATAGTCAATTTCTCTTGAACTGGCGCCACGATTAAAATGATAATCAATGAAATATTAACAAAACATGCAAATAATAACTTCTAAAACGTAAATCTAGTCTGTCAAATTGACCATCGTAAGATTGTCATAACTATTTACCATTTAAACTTTATTTACCATTTTGTCTTACCAAATATGAGTATAACGATGACATTATGCGCAGAGTTACAACATTCTTACTCACATTAACTTTTATTACTTTATTTTAAGACACGGCAATACAGTCGTGTATAAATCTTATCTAATAAAATAATTTAAAAGATTTGTATAACGGAGCTGGGTTTGGTTATATCTAACAGTTTGTTTAAGCAAAACGGTATTTTATACCGAGAGAATTAAATTATCGTATTATCAGATTGCGGTTAAGGTATCTAAATAATTAAACTAAGACGCGATATGCAAATAATAGGCCTACCTAAACACGAGAAGTTTTTTTTATTATCAGTTGTAGGTATAATAAACAACATTATTTTTTTCGCTAAACATAATTCGATATAAGTAGTATAAAGTATGGCTAACCAAACAAAAAAAAGAATCATCAATATAAATTTAATATATTACAGCTTTATGCCGAGTGACGACCGATTTTGTTGTCCTAACCAATATTGTTCTATTTCGCCTAAGTTTTTGTGACACACAATAAACGTTTTTTGATTTGATTTGAACAATTGGCGGAGAAATTGCGTAATAAACATACAAAAACAGAATTAAATTGAAAACCTTTTTTTGAAATTGGTTAAAAGCTGAAAGGTTCTGACAGAATCATAGGTCATAGGAAAATTAATTTTAAGTAATTTTGCCATTTTATTTTCCAATCGAGAGGAAATGAGTCAAAATGTTACTCTCAAATAGTTATTACTTTTATAAAAATGTATTGTCCTGTATGATCCTGGACTCCTGGACTAAAGCACCCCACGCGATTTCATCACACATCTATAAAGTGCAGCTTCAATCGAAAAGCACCCGTATTACCTCCAACATAAGGTGCATCTACAGATTGCATCTCATTGCAAGGGTGTTCAGTTCAAGGCTATGATTACGTCATAATTCAGCCCCTGTGACAGGGATGGAAGCGTGCTGTCTCTTTCTAAACATGGAAGAGTAATGGCTCTTTGTTCGTGAGATGAGTATTTTTGGACTGTTTTTCGTTAGAAATGGACGAGTTAGACCGGATTTTGTTTTTAAATTATATTCTATGTTGTATCTCTTAGAGACAGAAAGCAAATCTCTATTAAACGTTGTAGTTCTTTATATAGCGGTAACTGTCCTTAAGTAGGTACCTTGAAGCGGAACGTGACCTATTACGAGTTTTTTTAATCCTACTTTCGGATGGAACAACCATATGGCCCACCTGATGTTAAGTGGTGACCATCGCCTATAACAAAGCATTGCCTCGCAAGTCACGTACGTTATGGACGTGCACTACGATGCACTGCCCTGCGTTCATCAACTTGAAGCATACAGATGTGCCTGTAATTAAACCGGCAACCACACCCTCTAAACTGAAACACAGCGTTGCTGCTTGGCGGCAGAAAAAGGCATGGTGGTAGTATTTCCCCGGACGAGCCTCACACAAAGAGCTCTACTATTAAAACTTCCAAGTACTGCTGGGAACAGGTTTTCAGTACCTAGCCAATGTTATCTGAAAATGCGTGTACCGTAATATTTATGACGATATTTACCGTCACTCGTTTGCCGTCTCTTGAGGCGAAGACTAATGTACTTCTTGCTTGCTCATTTCAACATTTTGAAAAAATGTAGAACGAAAACTTTTTGGTAGGAAACCTCGTTTGGATCGAAATGGTATGTTTGCTGAAATGTGTGCAACGTTTTGCACGATTGGTTGAATACGATTTTTCAAAAATAAGTTCAGTGATTCCATATATTTCCAATATTGTGCGATATGTTTGATGCTTGTCAGCCCCTTTAAAACAAAGTAGAAGATTAGGTGTTCAGAGTTCCAAACAAAGAATAAAGGGAGCTCTCAGCCATTATTCCGGTGCCGTCCCCCGGAGCCAGCTCTGGTGGAAAATCAAAGGGCTCTGAAGGAGAGGTGCTCAACTGTGAAAGAGGTAGTCAAGTCATTAAGGTTGTATATTCTGAGAAAATTAAATTATTGTCTATTTTCATTTTACTCTCCTTTACAAGGAAAATGACAGTTAATACAATTATTTACAAAATAAACTCGAAACAGTTGAGCTATCTCTAGATTGTTTACAGCGATCTGCATCCAAATCTGTACCGATCGGAAGCGTATCTAATAAATTGGTAATAAAAACAGCCCTCACTGCTCTGTTGGTAGTAGGTAGCTGCGTTTGCTCTGTAGGTTGTGGGTTCGAATCACACCGAGAACATTAAATTTTGTGTGATAAATATACATTATGAAAAAAAAAGTACATAAGATTATCCGCTATCTGGTTCCGTTATTACAAGCTTTGCTTAGTTTGGGGCCGGATATTGTTGTGTGGAAAGTCCACCTATATTTAATTTTATTTTTATGATCAATAAAGATGTCTGATTCTGTATTGTATTGTGTATGTTTGCAAAAAAGTATCATTTATCGTGTTCTGAAAGTACAATCAATGCTTAGTTTGGTGCTAGATGGTGTTGTGTGAAATGAAAACTGAAAATTAAAACATCTTCACGGCTTTGATCCCCAGGCACGGTAGATATCCCCTCAGATCTCTTAGTACCAAGTAAGAACTCCAGATTATTTATGGATGTCTAAGGGGGATAGTCAGGGGTACATCCAAACATTACATTTGGCACATACTCACATTTTTCATTGGTTGGTATTCCATACGTGATAGATTGCAAGCCCACCGCCGCTGTTAGAATAATACTAATGGTTTCCTTCCGTTTAAGATTTTTATTTTTTATTAATAGGAAATATTGTTAGTCTACGACTGAATTCGAACCTACGACATTGCGATCGGAAGGCCTGTGGTATGAAATGTCCGACAGTAATCAATTAATATTTTTTGTTTGCTACCGGTGAGGAAAAACATCATATAGAAATCTTATTGGAGACACGACAAAGAGCCTTATATTTTATTTTCTTGTACCGGTTTTAGCTAGTTTCATGATAGTAGCTTGTTATTGATTTTTGAACTTTGTTAAAATATTATCTGAAGATTATTTATGCAAATCTTTTAATCACGACGATGTCGACTAGGTACAGTCAGCGCAGTAACACATTAGTAATTTCAGTGAATAACTATTTTATTTTATTTCAGCCTGTATCGTCACACTGTAGGGCAAAAGCTTAACTCTCTTCCTTTCACAATTTTCAGTACTTTAAATAGTTATCGAGATCGTCCACCATCTTCTCCTTAATATTGATCATCAATTTTTTGGTTAAAAACTAATAATTGAAAAATTGATTTTATAAGTCAATTCTAACTCAAATCAAAACTATTGTAAAAATAATAACATACATTTTCGATCAGAAAACGATTCAGACATCCAGCATTGATGTCAAACATTTTGTAAAACTGAAGTGAAGTTCTTTTTCTTGCGTGTCAAGGTACCTACACCTAAATTTTATAAATTTCGAGCGGAAGATTACCATCTTCAGTGAACTTATTGAAATCGCCACATCTCACATCGATCGCATATATCGTCACGAAAAGGACTTATTTGTTTTACGATATCGGTAACATACGTTCGTCGCTGACAGTACATGGGTAATACAAACAGCGAATAATTTGCTTATCGTTGCATATCGCTGTATTTGTTTGGCTACGTATGTGGTTGCTCGCAGTGCGCCTGCGCCCGCGCCGTGACAGGAGCGTGACCAAGTCGTGCTTGCTATCAAAACGTTTATCGACAAGATTGTATCTCTGTTTGCTTGTATGATACCCTTAACAACTTATTTTTAAATAGGCACTTTGGAATTTAAAAATAAAACCTACACAAGTTTAATAAACTTACTCGTTAAATTGAGAACCTCGTTTTTTATCGTAGGTTAAAAAATATACTAGCCTCATTGTAGGTTCTATTGCCATTTGGACAAATATTTGTGCGATGAACGTAGACGCTTTTTCGGTATCTATGGGTGTTGTAATGCTAAATAATAATAAAGGACATGTAGGTACGTGAACGAAAAACACCCTTTACCTTTACTACTAACATGAAAAAAAAGAGATATTACTCAGTGGCAGATATGAGGGGATGATTTCCCATCCCCCGAACACGGGGATCAATGGGAATAGGCGCTTCAGCAGCCTCAAGTAACGAAAATATCCTGAAACACCGTCGTCGAACAACCCCGCTAATATTTCCGAAAATAATGACCATAAAGATTCAGCCCCAAGATGATAACAGGAAACTAAAAGCAAGTCAGTAGCAAAAACAAAAAATAATGTCACAAAAACTCCCTATCTCACGTTACATGTGTTATCTCAAAATAGAGTAAACACTTAACCCATTTTTTTCGCCAAGTCGGATAAACATAAATTCTAGTTTTTTTCCTTTTCGGCCCTATCTCTTTTCGTTCGGACCCATTACCTGTATGCATTTGAGAGTATTTATACGAATTTAAACTTTAACATTAAGGGTCACAGTTCAATTTGAACTAAAATGAACTGAATCAAATTGACATTGAATTTCGAGCATAGAAATATTTGCCAAGTGAATTTCAGACTACCATGTATATCATAGAGCACAAAATAGATTGTTAATAATTCCAAACGACTGGTTGGTTAATTTTAATTCGTGAAGCTGAGAGGATAAGGTGGGTTTTGCATTGTCGGATGTGATAGTTGAAGGATTATGCTCAAACTGGGGCTTAGGAGCGGGGCGAGGGCAGCCAGTTGCTATGCAGCGACGAGTGCGTTTCGGTTAGAGCTCTGCTTTCTGACCTCGGCCTCTTTTGTTTTGGCCTTAGATAGGTACTCGTATTTCGGAGTTAAGTTTGCCGGGAGATTCGGTAAAACCAATACTAATCACCTGATATTAGAAGAATTTTCTAATCATATTTTTTCAAACGATCTGAGTTCTTCTGCGGACTACCTCGTTTTTCTTTCAATTTGTCATCATCAAATAACTCCATAATGTCTATCTAAGTACCCACTATTTGTGTGGACTAAATAGATTCATAAAGGCAGTTGTAAGAAGTTTAAGTTGATTGAGATTTTAGTCAAAAATACCTTACTAATTATAAATTTCGTGACCTGGGTGCCAAGTAGAACTAGCCCAACCCTCGTTTCGGGGGGAGCGCGGCCGGAGATGACAGCGAGAGGGGATGCTGTGCTGATTAAAAACACGAGAGAGCTATACAACGTCTACTGTGCCTACAGCATCCCTACCACACGGTCGGATGCACAAAAACACACCAAAGACTTTCAAACTTTTATTTTTACAGCCGAAAACGTGCAATTACTAATGGTCGTGCTAAGACAAAGGTTTTTCTCGGGGGATGTTTCATTAGGACAGAAATCGCAGGCCGCCATATAACGATATCGGTCAGTCATCCAAATGATGATCGGTTAGAAACCTCCTCGGATTCGTAAAGATCTTTGAAGTAGGACACGCAGGTTGGAAGTCAAGTGGAATTGGGCAGGAGAGGGTGATCCAGGGAAGGTCAAGGTTGGAGAAAAGAATGACATTCTTTTGATCCAAAAGAGCTTGGGATCTCAAGTTCTAAAAGGATATGAGGGTATGCCCACTGTTACTGGGAATACAGCCGTAAACCCGTTTCATTTCATAAAACATTTTCACGACTTTTTCTGTCGCCAAGCAGCGTTGCTGTTTCGGTTTGAAGAGTGTGGTTGCCGGTGTAATTACAGGCACATGAGCCTTAACATCTGTATGCCTCAAGTTGATGGACGCAGGGCAGTACATCTTGGGGCACGTTGCTATCGTGCGTGGCTTGCGAGGCAATGGTTTGTTATAGGTGATGGTTACCACCTAACATCAGGTGGGCCATCTGCTTGTTCCATCAGCTAGTTGTAAAAAAAACGCATTTCTTTGTTATCAGCTACAGGAAGCAAATACTATAAAACATGCTAAATTAAAATGTGACATCATCAAGCATTATAACCGGACCCATTAATTCCGAAATGAAGAGTAACAACCAGAATTTGCATAAGCACAGCTTCATAATCACGGAGGGCCAACCCTCGGGCACAGAATGCTAAACAGTACATCCACACAGAAAGAGCTGAGCAACTTGGTTATCAATAATTTATTTATTTATTTTATTTATTAAACATCTTGTGTTTTACAAACTTACAAATAGGTGATTATATTATTAATATGCTAACACTAGGTATAGCTAACATTAGATATTATTGTGTCAGTAATTTAGTTTATTTTGTAGAAATGTTGGCAAGTCCGTGAACAAAGTCGCTAGTCAGTCAAGTGTCCGTACTAGTTTGCACTTTATGACGGTAGGATGTTGTTGCTCTTCCAAACTGGGCTGTGTGTTAACAAGATACAGTCTAGAATAGTGTAAATAGTCTAGAATAGTAAAGATGTCAAAAATCTTCGTAGCAAGAATAGTGTTTAATACTTACCATGTGTATGTTGTAATAATAGGTTTAACTACGCATTGAGAAGTCAATAGATGATTAAGGTACCTAGTCTTAGAGCTGGAAGGATGGAAGACAATCCTGTTGGAAGACAATCTCAAACTTTGAGTCTGAAACTTACTTAAGATTGAAAAACTTGGCCTAACACAGAAAGTTTAATCTCAATAAGGTAAAGATTAGGTTTGTCAAAGACAAGTCACAGTCAAAAGATATGTTATTCAGATGTTATGAAGATGTGTTATTCAGTTGAATCACAAGGACCACTTTGATACATCTTAGTGAATCTAGGTGCCAGTTCCACGCGACCAAGCCTAACAGGTAAGAAGAACAGGCAACAAACTAACGGCTCGGTACCGTTCTTTTGTATGATCGTTACAATATAATATATTAATTTTACCTCTGCTGGTACCAGCTGGAGGCTGGTTTGATCTGCGGGTAGTTTGCTCATGCTAAGCTAGTTATGGCAGCGAGTGCGCCACTCGCCCCCAGTCACAGCTGACGTCACAGTCAGTAGGCGGGGTCCCTCAGGAGCGCACTAAGCCGCTTTCTGGAATGACATCCCGCGATCTGCTAATGTGTCTCGGTAAGTAATTAAAATGAGGGTAGTCTATACAAAAATTAAGCCGATTGTATGTAATGGGAATGATGCGAGCCTTTTGCGCCGGTGTTTTTGAAAAGTATTTATCTTTTTGAATCTTCCTTTGCTGCCAAGCAGTGGCGCTATTGCTGTGTGTATTGGAGAGATTGGAAGGGTTTGGGTGAAGGGTAAATGCTACACGGTCGTGCACTGTGAGGAAATGCATTTTTGACAGCCTTCACAGCTCAGTTGGTAGTAGCTCTGCCTTCTGTGCCGTAGGCCGTGGGTTCGATCCCCACCGAGAACAAACATTTGTGTGATGAACATAGATGTTTGTTCTCTGTCTGGGTGTTATATAATATTATAAGTATGTATTTACAAAAAAAAAAAGTATATAAGTAGTATATCAGCTATCTGGTTCCCATATCACAAGCTTTGGCTTAGTTTGGGGCTAGATAGTGCTGTGTCAAATGTCCACCACCAATATTATATTATTAGGCACAGATAACGCTCAACATCACGTGGGCTGCTAGTTTGTTCCGTCACCGTTCTGAAAAGTTTTGGTAATTTTTGGACTTAAAAATAGTGTGAAAGATAAAAAAATCAAAATAATATTAGAAGCCAAATAATTCAGATATTAATAATATTAAAAAAAACTGGTCTTATTAATCAAGAAATTGTTTTATACATCTAGCTGATGGAACAAGCAGATGGCTCACCTGATGTTAAGTGGTAACCATCACCTATAACAAAGCATTGCCTCGTAAGTCACGCACGATAGGAAAGTACCCTACGATGCACTGCCCTGCGTCCATCAACTTGAGGCATACAGATGTTAAGCCTCATGTGCCTGTAATTACACCGGCTACCAACGCTGCTTGGCGGCAGAAAAAGGCGTGGTAATAGTACTTCCCCGGACGAGCCGTCAAATTAAAAAATTAAAACTAGATATTTCCTCAAATATCTAGTTTATATTTTCGGGATGTATCTGCAATCTTGAAAGTATGGAAAAATATAGTAAAAGCGGCTTATACAAGGATTACAATAGCAGATTAGATTGTGTATCGCGTATCACCCGTATCATCAGTGATACGGTATCGATAATAGACGACTTATGCAATCTAATAGATACCTACTCACAGATATAGGTCACTGTATTATTATAGTAGTTAATGTAACAGCTGTCTGCGGAAAACTGTATCATCGCAGCCTAAAAAATAAAATATACTGACATGAGTTTGTCTAAAAGGATACAATGCGAAAAGAGATTATCTGACAGAAAACAAAAGTGGTTGACAATCTAAGAGGATTAGCTGAAATGGCAATGGACCAGCCATGTTTCGGACTTATAGAATCGAAAATCCATATAGAGCAAAATAATATCGTATGGATAACCTTGAAAACTGTCACATCCTCACTTCCTTCTGTAGCTCTGCCTTCTGCGTTGCAGACCGTGGGTTGGATCCCCACGGAGAACAAACCTTTGAGAATTTGTTTGAGTTTAATTTCCTCGAAAGAACCCAATTCGATCCGTTATTCCCAATGGCCTCCATCTAATAGTCGGGTTGTCAGTTTGATCGATTTGTACCCCTTAGGAATTAACCCTTATTTCGCTGCGATCCGACTGGCTCTAGGTACAACTTTAAGTATTCAATTGTTCCCAACTTGTAACTTACTCGTACATTTATGTCATGTAAAATAATCTTACCCTATCAAGCTAGGTACAGTACCTAAGGTCACAGGTTTGAATCCATTTGACACCAATGGATTTTTTATTCAAAACAATGATAGGCGCCTAATCTGAGAGTGCTCTTAAACGGTGAAGGAAAACATCGTCGGTAATGAAAGCCGCATCTTACTCGGCTCCGCACGTATTGACCACGTATTTTCTGTGGAAATCGCCGGCACGGCGTTACACTGAGAGGATAGTCTGCTCCATTAAATAATGTACCACTTACAACAGCGTCCCGTAAATATGGGTACCTAAGGGTGAAATTAATAGTAATAAAAAACAAATTTGAGTGACTCGATGACACTGTAGTATGCAGATTTTTTTTACCATCTTGAAATCCAAGGGCCTGTTTTTATTACCTATCAGGTTTGAATAGTTTTTCAAACATTTTTCATATGATTTCAACGGAAATGTTGAAAAAACTTCTACAACCCTCACTTAACAACTAAATCTGATATTTCCTAAAAGTATAGGTATATCTTTCTATAGTATCCATAGTAACTTTATACAAAAATCTCACGTTTCGATGTATTGGTCCCTTTTTTCACCCTCGTCGTAAAATTTAGCGGTCTCCCGACCCCTGAGGTCAGCTGTGCCCTTTGTCAGGGTAGTCAGGGGCTGGTCAGCTTTGTCCTGGAGCGATAAATAAACATGTCCGGCCCTAGATATTATAACGATATGTTAATGTCACCGAAAAAGGTGAAATAGAGAGTTGGGTACACTGTTTTTCAGTGTAGGTGGAGGACAATTTCTCTGTGTGCATATTTTCTGTTCTTTCAGGCTTTTTGGTTTTTAATTAAAGGTTATACATTCTAACAAGTATACGAAGTTCGTATCGATTTCAGGGACAGGTAGGATGGCATACTGAACGAAATTCTAGTTGTAGGCACTGCTCGCTGTGGTCTGCAGCAGTGAAGGCCAGTAACTGGTCAGTTACCACAACATTAGCCACGAATTGAACCCTTTATTAAATAAGACAATAAAATACTCCTGGACAATAGGCCTTCTGAATTTCTAATGATGGCATTGGTACCACTTACACACGATTTTAAACTCTCCGTTGTAGAGATAGTGACGGGTTTGGAAACTTTCGGAGGTTCGCTTAGCCGACTGAACAAAGCGAAGTAATTTATTGTAATGGGCCTTTGTTGATCCGTTTCGCTCAAGTGACCGCTGGGCCCTTTCGAAGGGATCAAATTAGTACACTTTATGGGGAAATTGTTTAAAATACAGCGCAATACAATTGAATTTATGAAGGAGATTGGTATGGTAATGACAGTTCGCTTACAGGAATTAACTGGTCTAATTTGAATGTACCTAATTGAAGAGAAAATGAGTTAAACTATCTACGACTTCGTAATTACTGCGTAAGGTAATTTTCAAAGTTAAATTTTGTTAGGGAGGTTCCAACTCTACCCGCGGATGTTGGCATTGGAAATAAGGCACCTACTTTGCCTTTCCTACTACATCAGTTTTTAATGGTGTTAAAGGGAAATGCAACCGAAATAATACTTCTGCCTAAAAGGTTAAAAATACTCCAGGGCACCAGGATATTCCTGTTATTGAGAAGCATAGAGTATGACGTCACACACCCGGATCCCTTAATCCTCTCCCACGTAACTCGAGAATAAACAAGGTTACCTCCATAAATAAACAGCGGAACCGTCAAAAGCTGAAACAAAATGGCGTTTACACGAAGCGCTTCGCAAACAACGCCCGAATTACCGCATGTGGCCCAAATTTGCGGCCACTAAGCTGCTAAAAGGTTGAGATAATTCTGGAGATACTTGTTTATCAGAAAAAGCTATGGAGACCTTTTACACTTGATGTTCGCATGCTTAAAAAGTAAAACGGACAAGTGAGACCCGCGCTCTCAGGGTTCAGTTCATATATTTTTTGACTGGGAAAGCCTCCAGGCCTTTATTATGACTCTCTTTATTTCGCACTTTTCGAAGTTCTGCAACTTTTTCTTACAAATTTGTTATTGTTTATAAAAAACTTCTAATTTTAGTATAGTAAGAAGTTAAGAGCATTCTAACCATATTATACAACGTGTACCATAATACCCCTCTAACCACGGAAGCAGGATATTCTACAGGTCATGGCGAACACCTGTAGTTATAACACTTAAGAACCCCAAACGAATTTGGAAACGCAAATAGCGTATGTATGTATGTGGTGGCAGTTCTATTACCTATTTTATCTACAGTTCAAAATTAAAGGTCAAAAAGCGGCTGCGTCATGTTGTGTTAGTTTCATTTTAAATGAAAGTTTTCCAAAAAATAAAGGCATTTCATGAATGAAAAACTTCGTAATTTTAAAAGTCTTTGAAGACATCGCCATGACCTGTAGAATACCCACCTTCCGGAGTTATAGGGGTGTTATGTTACACGTTGTATATTAAATTCTATCCTCTTACATAATTATATCATAGGACTTTACATTCTGTAGTTTGTAGTGAGAAACCGTTCCGTTTATCAATATGGGATACGGAACCCTGTAAAAAAGTGTGTTAAATATATTTTGATCATAAGCCATGCTGCCATCAATTGTGGAAGGCCCTCTAGAGAAATGGCGTCGCAAAGTCGCCATGAGACAATGGATATAGCTATTATTTAGTTTAGCGTAAGTGTGAAACATGTGGGGCTTTTAGCAAAGCTATGAAGGATAATTTTATGGCTATGGCCCGACGATCGCCATCGTACAACTTGGTTCCTTCCTTTGTGTATGATCCTTTTTACAAAACAAAAAATAATTGTGCATTAGCTTAGTGCTTAAAATTATGCTTAAGTGTCAAAAATAGGTCTTAAATACATTTTAGATGATTCATACAGCGAAGTGCCTAGGAAAGGATTTTAGATGAAAGACTTGCTCAGCAGTTAGGCTTAGTCATGCTTAGACATGGTTTAGTAGACAAGTTTCACTTCAAGGCGTGGTCGCGTGGACCCGGAACCTAGATTCACTTAGTTTTTAAACAGTTCCTTGTAATTCAACTGAATAAATACCTTTTAAATTTGACTGCGAGTTTTTTCGCAATGTTTTCCTTCACCGATTGAGAGCAATAGCGTCCGCACCGTATAACAAGTATTTTGTCCACCACAAATATTGAACCGCTAGATGCCAAGGAATGGCAATTGAGTTCCCGGTTTCGACTTGTTATGGAACTCCTGTTGGAACTCGAAAATCGCTTCCAATGCCTCAACGAATGCGAAACTGTGGACGATTTAAACAACGGGCTGGTGGAAATTGTCCAAGATGTTGGGTCTGAGTACTATAAGACTCAGCGCAATAACAGACCCCAAAAACTCTCTGAGCACACTCTGAAACTCCTGGCAGATCGCAGCGAAATGAGACTGCAGTCTTCAGTGGATATGTCGATATACGGCGTGCTCAATAAACAGATCTCCAAGTCCATGCGACACGACTTGCGCCTTTTTAATACAGATTGTATTAAAAAAGCGATAGAGCGCAACAAAGGCTCGAAAGTGTTCGCAAGAGATCTGTCTATTGGGCAAAGTCAGTTGACAAAACTGAAGACTGATAGTGGCAGTATCGTTTCCTCGAAGCCGGAAGTTTTAAGAGAGCTCGAGAAGTTCTATGGACAATTATACACCTCATCGCAAAGTCCTGCTGCAAGCACGACTAGTGATGCAAGAGCCCGTTTAACCCGACACTACACGGAAGATATCCCGGACGTCAGCCTATACGAGATCCGAACGGCTCTCAAGCAGCTTAAGAACAACAAGGCACCGGGAGAAGACGGAATAACGACAGAGCTTCTGAAAGCGGGCGGAACGCCGTTACTTAAAGTCCTTCAGAAGCTATTCAATTCTGTTATCTCCGAGGGTACGACGCCAGAGGCTTGGGGCAGGAGCGTGGTGGTACTTTTCTTTAAGAAAGGTGATAACACACTCTTAAAGAATTATAGGCCCATCTCGCTGCTGAGCCATGTCTATAAGCTGTTTTCGAGAGTAGTTACCAATCGTCTCGCTCGTAGGTTTGACGACTTCCAGCCTCCCGAACAAGCCGGGTTCCGAAAAGGCTTTAGCACCATAGACCACATCCACACGCTCCGGCAGGTTATACAGAAAACTGAAGAGTATAACCAGCCACTTTGTTTAGCGTTTGTGGACTATGAGAAAGCCTTTGATTCAGTCGAAACCTGGGCAGTCCTAAGGTCACTCCAGCGATGTCAAATTGACTATCGGTATATCGAAGTGTTGAAATGTCTTTACAGTAAAGCCACAATGTCTATCCGACTCCAGGACCAAAGCACGGATCCTATCCAATTGCAAAAAGGGGTGAGACAGGGAGATGTAATTTCTCCGAAACTGTTCACCTCGGCACTGGAGGATGTTTTCAAGCTGCTGTCCTGGAATAGGTATGGCATCAACGTCAATGGCGAATACATCACTCACCTTCGATTTGCCGACGATATAGTCATAATGGCGGAATCGCTGGAAGATCTAGGCACGATGCTCAGAGACCTCGATATTGTCTCCCAACAGGTGGGTCTTAAGATGAACATGAGCAAGACGAAAATCATGTCTAATGCTCATGTCGCACCCGTGCCGGTACATGTTGGGAGCGATATCATCGAAGTTGTAGACCACTATGTGTATCTGGGTCAGACGATCCAACTAGGTAGGTCCAACTTCGATAAAGAGGTCAGCCGACGAATCCAACTCGGATGGGCAGCGTTCGGGAAGTTACGCCACATCTTCTCGTCACAGATACCGCAGAGCCTCAAGACGAAAGTCTTCAACCAGTGTGTGTTGCCAGTGATGACGTACGGAACTGAGACGTGGTCGCTTACTATTGGCCTCATCAACAAGCTCAAAGTCGCTCAGCGGGCTATGGAGAGAGCTATGCTGGGAGTTTCACTACGGGATAGAATCAGAAATGAGGAAATCCGTAGGAGAACCAAAGTAGCCGACATAGCTCGCAGAATCAGCAAGTTGAAGTGGCAATGGGCAGGTCATATAGCTCGAAGGACTGATAACCGTTGGGGAATAAAGGTTCTCGAATGGCGACCACGAACAGGAAAACGAAGCGTGGGACGCCCTCCTACCCGATGGACTGACGACATTGTCAGGATCGCGGGAAGTCGGTGGATGGAGAGGGCTCGGAATCGTTCTTCCTGGAAATTTATAGGGGAGGCCTATGTCCAGCAGTGGACTTCTTTAGGCTGATGATGATGATGATGATGATGGAACTCCTGGAGTGGTTTTACTATTTTTTGGAGACCAGGCTTTGAAATTGGACTGATTCGTGTAAAAATATGTAAGGTAGCTCATAATTTGAGGATTTTTTCATTGTTTTCTATAGCTTTCATGCCTGCTGGTAATGTTTGGCAAAATATTGGTTAAAAGTTTAGACAGGATATCTAGCTATCCTCGCTATTCATAATGGTGGTACGTAATTATAAGTACATTGTGAAGTGTAAGTACATGGTCCATCATTAATGTCATAAAAAAGTAAGGTGAGGAAATCTCTAATACTATAAGAATCAAAGTCCTGACTGACTGACATATAGACAACGCACAGCCTAAACCGCTGGTCCTAGAGACTTGAAATTTGAGGAGTACATAGGTCTTATCGCGTAGAGGTGTACTAAGTAGGGATTTTTGGAAATTCTACCCCTAAGGGTGTAAAAAGGGATGAAAACGTTTGTATGAAAAATTGTATTCCTTGAACCTACAAACTTGAAACTTGGAGTACATATACTTCAAGACAAAAAAATAGGAAATACATTTTTAGTTTTTTAAAACTACCCTTAATAAGTGTGCTAAGGGATGTAAAAGTATGTATGGGAGATTTTTGACCGCTGGTCCTAGAGACTTGAAATTTGAAGAGTACATAGGTCTTATGTCGTAGAGGTGTAGAAGGGATTTTTGGAAATTCAACCCCTAAGGGTGTAAAAAGGGATGAAAACGTTTGTATGAGAAATAGTATTCCTTGTACCTACAAACTTGAAACTTAGAGTACATGTACTCCAAGGCAAAAAATAGGAAAGGCATTTTTAGTTTGTTAAAATTGCCCTTAATAAGTGTGCAAAGGGATGTAAAATTCTGTATGGGAGTTTTTTGACCGCTGGTCCTAGAGACTTGAAATTTGAAGAGTACATAGGTCTTATGGCGTAGAGGTGTACTAAGAAGAGGTTTTTGGAAATTCAACCCCTAAGTGTGTAAAAGGGTTGAAAACGTTTGCATAAAAATAGTATTCCTTGAACCTACAAACTTGAAACTTGGAGTACATGTACTCCAAGGCAAAAACTAGGAAAGACATTTTTAGTTTTTTAGAACTACCCTTAACAAGTGTGCAAAGGGATGTAAAATTTTGTATGGGAGGTTTTTGACCGCTGGTCCTAGAGACTTGAAATTTGAAGAGTATATAGGTCTTATGGCGTAGAGGTGTATTAAGAAGGGATTTTTGGAAATTCAACCCCTAAGGCTGTATAAAGGGTTGAAAACGTTTGCATGAAAAATTGTATTCCTTGAACCTACAAACTTGAAACTTGAAGTAGATGTACTCCAAGACTAAAAAACAGTAAAGGCAATTTTTAGTTTTTTAAAACTACCCTTAATAAAGGGCAAAGGGATGTCAAAGTTTGTGTGGGAGTTTTTTAACGCGTGGTGCGATTGATTTAAAACTTGAGGTAAATATACTAAGAAATAAATAATTAAGAATGATGCTTTTAACTTTTGCAGGGGTAATTATACCCCTGCAAAGGGTGCAAATGGCTGGTAAAAGTTAGTATGGGAGATTTTTAACGCATAGTGCTATTGATTTCAAACTAGAAGTAAATATACTCCACAATAAATAATTTAAAATCACGATTTCAATATTTTAAAACCACCCCTGCAAAGGGTGCAAAAGACTGACAAAGTTTCAAGGTTTATATGGGACATTTTTAAAGCGTAGTGTAATTAACTTCAAACTAAAAGAAAATGTGTTCTGTGGATAAATAACAAAAAGACAGTTTGATTTTCGAAAACAACCCCTAAAACGTTACCTTCCTTCGTTGCACTCAAGTAAAAAGGATACAACAAGGCGTCAATGTTTGTGAGGGACATTCTAAAACGGGAATCTTGAGTTGCTACGAAGAGATCTTAGGGTATCTACCGTGCCTGGGGATCAAAGTGGTGAAGCTGTTTCGTTTCGTTTTTTTGTGGGGTAGAAACTAGGAACCAATAAGTACATATTTTCCGTGTAAGGTTGTCTTTGTTGTATTTGTCATGTTTGTGCTAAACTTAGTACCTATACCTACCTACCTACCTAATATAGGTAATGTACGCCTATAGGTATCTCTTATACCTGCGTAGGTATCCTACCCTAATAATATACAAATCAATGCGAAAGTTACGATGTTTGGATGTTTGTGGCTCAATCACGGCTCACCACTTCAACGCGTGCAAAGCCGCGGGAAGCCACTAGTAGTTATATATGCAAGATTAGGTAAGTACATAGATAGAAAATGTTACTTTTGTACCTTAAATACGAAATAAGATAGTACACAACAAATAAAATAATTCAGCTGCTCAGCATGATGCTACGACGTGCGGTGGTGGTAAAAAACATTAGTTTTCCGAAATGTTCTCCAACTCCCTAGTAAATTTCCCAAGCTAACATTTCGCTCGCACTAGGGACTCTTTATGACACCTACGAAATGACAACAACGGGACGGCTTTATCTTTTTTAACCGCCATAATTTACGGCCATCATAAAATCAAGTAGGTAATTGGGTGCCCATGGATGTATGGCAACCTTAGAGTGAAAATGCTGTACAGCGCACTCGGAACGCCTCTCACTTGTGAAGTGAATTGTAGTCCATCCCTCAGATCTCTTGGTAGCCAAGATTATTGAAAATATCTGGGTTAACCTCTTTAGTCCGACGCACTTCTTAACTGTTACATTTTGCATGCGCACATTTTGCAATCGTTTCTCGGGCCTGGGGATTAAATTGTGTGCTATAATTTTTTTGTTGATATCAAGATGGGTCTGTGTCAAATTGTTTTTTTTTAATGTCGGTGCTTGAAATACAGCTGAAGGTATTGATAGTGAAAGACACAAAGCATAGTTTGTAACGCGTGAAAAAGTTCGCTGAATTAAAGGCAAAGCTTTTCAAGATCGTCAGGTTGGATACTCCTGCTAAAAATAAGTTAGTAACTCTGGGTGATGTAGCTTTAAGCTAGGACCGACAGTTTCACGTGCTCAGAACGCCACTAGCGGCCACCCATCTTCTTACTCCTCCGTGTGATGAGGATGTATGACCGGCATCGGAGCCAGGTCACGTCGTTCAAAGCAAATTACCAGTACCTACCTTTGAAGCCACGGAATTGGTTGAGATAACTCAAAAATACGGCGTTTGATGGCCGCGGTGGAGTGGCTCTGCATTGTGTTTGCTATCTCATTTCATTTTGAAACAAACGGGAAGGCAGCTGATTTGTAATTACTGATAGGCTTGTGATATATGCGTTCGTTTCAATTTTACTATGTAGTCAAAAACAGGTAAAATCTTTTTTTCAACCCCAATTTTTGCCTACCGCACGTCAGAAAGTTCAGTTATCAAAAGAATTTATTAATCTGATTCGGTTTTTCAATCTCTGTGTACCTGCTCTTTTTCACTCTTTTTTATACTACTGGTCGACGGAAGCAGATGGCTCACCTGATGTTAAGTGGTAACCATCATCACCCATACAAAGCATTGCCTAGTAAGTCACACTTGACAGGAACGTGCCCTACGATGCTCTGCCCTGCGTCAATCAACTTGATCAGTAGTAATTGTAATCAGTCTTCCGGAAGGTTGACTGATAAAAACCAGTTAAAGGCAATTTTTTTAGATAAAGCTCTACTAGTACTGTATTTATAAATTGGCAAGTCTGTAATTTTTCCATCGGCTTATAATGAATCACGAAGCCAGCTTGGCGCAGCTCAGCACAATATCATAAGAATAAGCCAACGAATGAAAAGTTCATCCTTACGCAAGCCATTGTGCTCGTACGAGTACAATTAGTGGAACACCAAGTTTCTAGCTATTATGTGAAAATTAGCCCCGGAGGGAAATGTATGCGTGCAATCGCTATTGCTGCGGCGACCATGGCTTAGTGAAAAGTATCGGACATCATAGCTTCTCTCTTCCACCAAAATGGAAACGCCAGGATTTAATTAGGTCTAAGGTGTAATATTCATTTCTTATTCAGTTTTTAAATATGTAAAATGGAAAATACATCGATCAATGTGTTACCGGCTTGCCGGTATTCGTAAGTGCACCGTGGTCCGGCGGTGTAATCGCTAGTAGGTTTGATTGCATAAAAAGCCACCTTACGCCCCCTCAAACAATGGACCGATAACTTTAATTATCTTCTTTGTTTCCATTAGGTTAAGACACATTTTTAAATAACCATGAATTACACTTTTTGGAGATTTCGTAAAGTGACCTGGTGCTATTCTTGCATGTAACGCAATATCAAAAACTTATACTTACACCCTGTTCTGCTAGGATAGCAAGCTAGTTAAGTAAAGAAGAACAGTAACTTCTTTTAAAATGTATTTCAATTTGTTCCACTGCCCTATTCTACTTTGTCACAAATAAAAATATCCCTTTAGGTCTGCCTGTGACAGCGCATCACAGCCACCCTACTCATCGACTGTTCTTTATTCTGTGGCGGCACACAGAATACGCCGCAGTGTGCAGTAATGGCCGCACGCACAATAGCCAGACTTGCTCAATAAAATACGAAGTTTAATACAAGAACTATTGTAGCCCAAATTTGTGGCAAGAAAATGAGTAAAAGAGATTGGACGCGAAGTCCCAACTGCTATAGAGAAGGT
Source organism: Chloroclysta siterata (assembly GCA_932294275.1). Taxonomy (NCBI): domain Eukaryota; kingdom Metazoa; phylum Arthropoda; class Insecta; order Lepidoptera; family Geometridae; genus Chloroclysta; species Chloroclysta siterata. The sequence goes on from OW028588.1 coordinate 17,045,281, forward strand.
AAGTTATTGTACTTACTATTCTATCAATATTAGAAAACAGGGTGCAAAAAGAACATTCTGAAAATACAACATGAAAAAAATTGTAATACCTTGCTAATGGGTACATCAGGTAACATTACATTATGATGTAATGTATGTAATGTTATAAAAAAAACAAAGACTTGCCATTTCATCTAGGTACTAAGAGATCTAAGGGATATCTACCGTGACTGGTGATCAAAGTCTTGAAGCCGAACCTTGTTCTATGCTTGGGTCTCGAGGACCGGCGCAATTTAGGAAACGCGCTCGAGAAATGGAGACTTTTGGGGAGTGGTACTGTGACACCTTGTACTTTAACTTCGTATCAATACAATTATTTCTTGTTGTAAGGTTTTGGAAGGAGACGCATACAAAATGGCGGTTTACGTAAATAATGTATAAAAACCTTGGCAAAACAATAATAGAGTCGCTCCTTGTTTTACTTGAATTTTTTTCTTTTGTACCATGTCGGAATTTTCTTTACTCATCGAATATTTATCAATAAGCTGTTATAAGTAACCTACGTATTCCACGACAGGTTTGTGACAAGCGTAAAATGATATCATTTCATCTACATCTACACTAATATTATAAAAAGGAAAGATTTGTACTTTTGTATTTTTGTATGTAACGAATAGGCTCAAAAACTACTGATCCGATTTCAAAAATTCTTTCACCATTAGAATGCTACATTATCCCTGAGTAACATAGGCTATATTATATAATAAAAAAAATCAGGGATCCTTACTAAAACTCCAATAATGTAACCCAAGGTGGAAAACAAAAATCTTACATCGCGTGCGCTGCGAAAACTATTGATGATAGAACAAAATAATGAAATACGATTTTGTAGAACACGTCATTATCTACAAAAAATGTCGCGACAGCATATGTCTAACTATTATAGTTATGTCACAATAAGTGTTCATTTATTATAAAAAAATAATTGAAATGCCGCTGCTAGAAAAGGGTCTTTATTTGTACCTTGGTATTAATCCTTATCCAAATAAATCATTTCATAATTAAGACGGTTTCAATACCTATAGATTACTTCTTAAATTTTTCAAATCGGACATTCCATTCAAAAGATATGACGAAATTAAAAATGTTAACGGGTCACGCGCGGGGTGCGATTTCACTCACTCAAGGAGAAGCGCGTGCAAATGTATGAAATAAGTAGACGCGAGGCTCGAACCCACGGTCTAAGTTTATCATAAAATGTTCAAAAAATATATGACCACCCATGCGAAGCTGGGACAGGCCGCTAGTTTGTAATAAAAATGTGGCGTTTAGCAGTGATTATTTTCGCTTGTCGCAAACCGGTTGTGAGATACGTAATAAGAGCAAGGGCCACCTGACCACCACCAATCAACCATTTATTTCAATCTACCGAACCCTAAATAAGACTTGTGACTGTTTGTCATTACTACCTCGTCGATTGATTAACTATAACTACATACGGAAGGGTATACGGTTCTATAATAAACTTCCAGTTATGGCGAATATTAAAATTTAAAACAATTTTTTAACCATGAAGTTACTGGATCCGGTGTTATTCTAGATTTTAAATCAAAACGGGAATGAACTTCTTTTGCTGATTGTACTCTTGTATCCTGTCAAAACCCGCAGAGATTCAAACCAACGCTTAAACCATTCAAAACAAATCACCAATGTCTTACTTAACGGAACACTTAATAAGCACCTCCGTATGAACACACAAACTACACAAGAGATCTTTCTATAAGGACATACGCTCTTCTAAACAATTCGCCATTCAATTTCCAACCTTATGTCTATGACAATAGGAGCATGAGTATAGAAGAACTAGTGAGTTTTTACAGAGGTCAATTCAGTTCGTGAACTTTAGTTAAATGCAAGAGGTTCGGCTTATCTATCTTAACTAGCTTTGTTGTTTTATAATACAATAGTAAAACAAAAAATCGTACGGCTGTGATCACGATATACATCATCATTAAGAGAATAAAAATTTTAAAACTGAAGAAGAGATTAGGTAGGTTTAGCTAGAGAGTAGTAGAGCTCTTTGTGAAGGGCTCGTCCGGGGAAGTACTACCACCACGCCTTTTTCTGCCGCCAAGCAGCAACGCTGTGTTTCGGTTTGAAGAGTGTGGTAGCCGGTGAAATTACACCCGTATGCCTCAAGTTGATGGACGCAGGGCAGTGCATCATAGGGCACGTTCCTATAGTACGTGACTTGCGACGCAATGCTTTTTATACTCAAATCACAAGAATCACTTAGAAACGTCTTAAACTAGATGAATCTAGGTGCCAGTTCCATGTGACTAAAGCCTAGAAGAACATGCAACAGGTGATGGTTACAACTTAACATCAGGTGGGCTAAAAAATGAGGTGCCATTCAACACTATCGTTTTTAGGTCTTATGATTCTTCTTTTAGTCGTGTCACCGGTTTCTATCGAAACAGTGTGCTGAATATTTTGGTGTTCACTTTGTTGTTGTGATTTAATTAATTTATAACTTAAAAAATATTTAGGAAAACCAAAGTACGAGTAAATATTACTGTTCCTATTCATAAAGGTTTTATCCTAGATTTTTGTAAGACTAGAGATTTTAACATAACGTGATATTATAACCTAATTCTATAATATAAATTCTACAAATTCCCAGTAAAATATATTTAAGTAGTAATGAAGCAAAAGCCAATTGGCCATTGATGTCCCCTATCTAATAGATTCCTGCAAATATATCGGCCATAAAACAGATAGTCATGGCGCCGTTCAATTGTGGAGCAAAACAAATTTCCTGTATGATTACTTCCTCTCAGCCTATGGGTTAAGGGGAGGACTGGACGCGACATGACATACCCACAATGAAACACAGCCAAGAAACTGGTACAAAAGGATTGGCATTTAGCGTAAATCAGTATTGATTTTTTTTTTGAAAAATTTACAACTAATTTCATCACTTTTTAGTGGACTGATAAACGCACTGCATTGCTATCATAGTGACCGGGTCTTATAAAAATCCGTTATAAGAGAAACATTGCTGACTACAAAAAGTTTGAATGGCAGCAGTAATAGTGACAGGCCAAATATGTTTAGCAAGTCTTCAGCAACGGTGGTCTAGTGTGAGTGACCTCTTCTTCTGATGGTAAAGTTGGGTACCAATAGATTTTTCTCTTCGAAAAACTTGCATTCAATAATAAATAAATATTGGTGGACATTCCACACAGCACTATCTCGCCCCAAACTAAGCCAAAGCTTGTGATATGGGAACCAGATAGCTGATATACTACTTATATACTTTTTTCTTTTGTAAATACATACTTATCATATCATATAACACCCAGACAGAGAACAAACATCTATGTTCATCACACAAATGTTTATTCTCGGTGGGAATCGAACCCACTGCCTACGGCTCAGAAGGCAGAGCTACTACCAACTGAGCTGTGAAGGCAATGTAAGTCAAGTGCACCTAACTTGCATTGAGCACTAAAACTTTTCGGTGAAGAGGATTTTAATTATAAATTGCACACAATACATTGAGTAGGATGAAATTGTTGAAATTTTCAGCACATCGATATCACTGAATAGCTGAAGTATCTTTTGTGCTACTGGGAGAGATTTTTGGTGTCCAGTGCTAAGTGTGCTTCAGAGAAGACTACTTACGGATGTACGTCACTTCCGACAGAGCCTTCGCATCTTGTAAACATGTTTACCGACTTGTTTACAATAGGACATTGATTCATCCCTTCTAAGTAGCTCTGTAGTCATCGAGACGCTGTTTGGAAGCCCATGGAACTACCTATAACTGGTACGTAGTATTCCTGGAGCTGTTGTTATGGGAAAACTATTTTACGATTGGGAGAATAATTTTGGTATGTGAATCGAAATTAAATAAAATTATATTTGTGAAAGATTCTGCAGTTCAACAGTCCATTATTTTCATTCTAAAGTAAAAAAATAAAGAAAGGACAATACAATTTCACAATGGAAGGTTTTCCAAAAATAAGAACCTATCACCTCCCATGGTTTTCTAAAAGACTAAGAGAACGTAAGTAATAAGTACTTAACTTCTCCTTTCCTTCACTGCGTCCCCAAATTATTCGAAAAAGGATGTTTAGGAGTAGTCTACGATTAGCGCATAAGAGACAGTTAAAAATCAGTAACAAATTGGCATCAATCGTAGCAACTCGATAACGTCAGAGATTGGAAGCAACCCTGTTTAGCTACCAGCGATTTATCAAATTGCTTTAGCTCGTAAAACGTAGTCGTACCTCTGTAAGCCTCCGGAGGGGGCGGGGGGGCGAGGGGGTCGTAAAGAGTAAACCTCTCGTTATGACGCAACTGTCCCTTGGATTGATAGGTATTACTGATGTGAATACCAATCACTCTAGTTCGAATCAGTTAAATAACAGATGTATTTTTTATCTGTTGGGTTTTACAACTCCTTTTTTCTAAGGAATTCTCCAGATCTTGGCTTTGTTTTTCTAATCTAATACACACTTTCCTTGTCCACAGTATTTTCAGGATGTTGTATCTAAAGTATACCTTAAGCTATTTCATCCATATCCACTGCCTACGCCACCGTCCGATTATCGTACGTAGGGATGTTTTAATTGCATTTATTTTCAACATTGGATTACTTTTAAGACAAAAAACATCGTCAAGGTGTTTCTGGAAAAACCATTTAGCGGCAATTATTTCAAGAAATTTGGAAAAACATGGAATGTATGTCATGGAATGTGTCATTGGCTTCGGATTCTACGCAAGCGAAACCGCTGGCGGGTTGTTATATAGAGGTACACTAAGTGTAACGTCACAGGATTGCATAGCATGATACCGCACATGCGCGCGCGTCACATTATGAATGTAGATCCAATAACAAGCTGATATTGATGACGTCGATGTTGCGTGAGAAACTGGAAAGCCACATCATTATAACTAGTAGTGCGGTATAGTAGTAGAGTAGAAATATAATACAGCACGAAGTACTCGTGCTGTATTATATTTCTACTCTATAATACAGCACGAAGTACTCGTGCTGTATTATATTTCTACTCTACTACTATGCCACCATGCTTTTTCTGACGCCAAGCAGCGTTGCTGTGTTTCTGTTAGAAGAGTGTGGTTTCCGGTGAAATTACAGGCACATGCCTAACGCTTGTATGCCTCAAGTTTATGGACGCAAAGCAGTGCATCGTAGGGCACGTTCATATCGTGCGTGACTTACGAGACAATGTTTTGTTTAAGGTGATGGTTAACATCAGGTGGACCATCTGGTTGTTCCATCTGATCTTGGAGCCAAAATCTGTTCAACAAAACTCTTCCAGAAATAGGCTAATTGAGCTGAAACTTGATTCCATACCACGTTGCAGAGGGTAGTCAGTAACAACATCTCAAGATTTTGTTTGACATAAATGTAAAACAGGAACGGACATCGTGGGATCTCTGTTTGGGGCGAACTCTCTTGGCGTGTCACTAGTTTCTTTCGAAACAGTGTGGTGCAAGGATTTTAAGTGCGCCTCAAGAGGCTCCTTTCGAGTACTTGACACATGTTATAGAACTTTTTAGGTTCCATGACATGCCGGTTTCTTCACAATGTTTTCCTTGACCGTTTAAGAGTATTGACATTGTGCACATCAATTTATGAACAGAAAAACTCATTGTTGCACGACCGGTTTGGAACCCACGACCTTAGGATCGGAACACCACCACTAGACCACCAGTGCTAACTTAACCTGGCGCGAACTACTACTAAAGTCAAAGATGGTCTCGTTTTTATTAGCTCGGCCCTTTCGATGAATAGTTAAAAAGTATCACCGAATGTAAAAAAATACAATTCAGTGAGATTGTTCTTGAAGATGCATGCCAAGGCTTAATGCAAATGAGGAACTACGAGTACCTATCGACGTAGCCTCCTTCTCCGGCAGTTATTGTCAACTTGTTCCTCAGTTCCTTCCTGGTGTGGGTTACGACTTAGGAAGTAGTATCACTCCATTAGTGTTTATGGTATGTTACTAGGCATTCTCTGTCGTTTCAACTTCTTTGTTGAGCTATATAATTATGTACATAATAAAATGAGTCTACATTCCGTGACTGTCTGGCCGCCTTCACAAGGTGTTATTTTTGTAAGGGATGATGTTTAGATGAAGCAGTATTTGGGGCGCGATTATTTTTGAATATCAAATATTAATATGTATCGTTAGAGAGAGTAAATAAATAAATAAATAAAATAGAGTTGAACAGATGACTTGCGAACCAACAGATTAGGTTATCCCGAATATTTAGACATGGCTTTAGACCGTGCCTCACGATTTCCACCGAGGAAAGAAAGGAATTCAATAAATATAAGGATGGGAGGATTGTATTAAATAACATTAGATAAACGAAGTCGCAGGCACTTCACTAGCCCACTAGTAGGTAGGTACACTATATTTATCAATTTCAAAAGAAACACTATTCTGTGCCTGTCAATATGGTTCATTTTCCAACAGTTCAGCAAGAGACAGCGAAGTAAAAAAGCAGTGTTTGTTCCATCACGTTTATACCGCTCGACATAATCCTCCAGTGCTGCGCCGCTTTCATCCGCCATTGCCTTTCTAATAACATTACCATAAGCTTTATAAAGAAACACAATACTGCAAACACTGCAGCAGTAGTAATCGGAAATTCCCTTACTGCTCACGTGTGAAACGTAAATAGAATACGCATTTATTTTAAACACATAAAAGTAATATACAATCAGTGTCTAAATGTAAGGGCCCTATGTATTGAACTATATAATGCAATAGTTAACGATATACCTAACCTTACAATTAGTGCTTCAACTTAGGAACATGAATTTAAAAAAAAATGAGAAAGGTTATAACTAAAAAAAAGAACATAAAACTGATTTTTCTCTGCGAACTTAAGTATAAGTTACAAAAGCATTACAAAATGAAGTAAACCACTTTCTTGACTCGAAAAAATTTCTGTCTTCGGTTTGCTTGAGACGCAAATTGATCTTTGGGATTTTTTCAAACTGATTTTCGGTTTTACTGAACAAAGACAATGGTTGTAAAGATTAGGCACTGGCCACTCCGCCATAACTGCCACAAGTGGTGTACACCTCCCGGGAAGGGAAAAGGAGCGTGTTCCCTTGACGAATGCTACTACTGAAAAGTATATTTACATAATCAGTTGGCGACAATGACGGGCAGACAATTGAATTAGCCAATGTGAGGATGTGGGGTCGATGGCCGGTCATCTGGTCTAAGCTTCTTGTAACAATACCGACAAATTGAGAACTTGATATTCAACAAAATCATATTACCCAGTCTGAGATGTAAAATAAATAGAAACGCTCTTAATTACACTTTTCTTTATCATAATTGAAACACTAGATAAGCAGATATTTATTTCCTAGTGTTTTTACACAAGGAATCAATAACTTATTGTATTTTACTACACAATGATGCACTATTAGTTGAGATTGAAGATTTTTGAATTTTTATTCCGAAGGTCGTCTTTGGGACACTTAAGTCCATATTATATTACTCGTTTTATTTGTTGGTAGGTATCGTATTCTGTCTAAGTTCTTTCTTTCTTTCATTTTTTGCGACACAGTAGTCGGATACCAACATTTAAGTTAGTTTTTGGAACTGTATTTCTAGTAAAATATACAGATGTAAAGGATTCAAGCAATATTGATGGCAGCTTCTTAATCCTCAATAGAAAGTGCCCCAGCAACATCACTTTATATTCAAACATGGCATTGTTTGGCGCCGTTTGACGTCCTTTATTCCAATCTTTCTATTCTCTGTTCCAAAAAAGATCGCAAACAATATAAAGTAATCGTCCAAACTGGACCGGACCGGCTCGGACCAGTTGTAACTGGTTTGAAGCGGTTCGTGATATCTACGCATCGGTCACATTATTAGGCTGATTGTGGGTAATGAGCGTGAATTTTCTATTTGAATGTGTTTTGAAACTAGAAAGTTTAAGGAGTTTTTTGGAGTTTTATTTTCTAGCGCGTGCTTGTTCGGCCTATTGGTATACTTATTGTTTGTTTTTATGTGGCTGATTCTAGGTGATGATGATGATCATGATTGATGGATGCCTCCGGGCAACCTATGGTCTTTATTTTATGAGAAATAAATACAATTTTACGGTGTAAATACATAGATCTGTAGATAATTGTTGTCGAAAAATATCCCGAGTGCTGGGCAGGAGATTCTGGATAATTAATACAGAAATTCCCTTTGCAGGAGATTATCGTCAGGGATTTTTGGAATATGCCAATTTTAAAACGTAACCTAAGAACTTCTTTGAATAGTAAAAGAACGCATAACAAAGTTCTATTCGTACTATGTTATTAGATATTCTGAAACTAAATCATCAATGCCTTGGAAAAATAGTACCTATAAAAAGATTTTTATACAATACTTAATTACCTCAAAAATGTTTTAGAAATTCTCAAACGATTTGGGAAAATACTACAATTACTAATGACCATAACATGTTACCGCACCAACAATTAAATTGTAGGTAATGTTAATAAAAACATTGTATTTTCCTCAATTCTACTGTCTACCCTTGCTACTGACACACGGTCAGCCGTTGCGTCAGGCGATTCATGTCGGCTGATCGTTGCGTCATCCTTTGGTTGGGGAAGCTCTGGGGGCTCTCCAAAGATGATGAAATTCTCGATCAATGATTAATTTTAATTAAAGTCAAAGAGCATTCATTCGATAAAACCACAAAGATCACTTTGAAATGTCTTATAAAGTAGGTGAATTGAGATGCTTGTTCTACGTGAACAAGCCTAGAAGAACAGGCAAGAAGCTAACGGCTTGGTTCTTAACGATTCTAGGATCCTCCTTGGACGTATGTTGGCTACCAACTAACAAAGATGGAGTTATTGATATTTAGACGCTAAAATATTTATGCTGCTAAATATTTATCTGGTGATATTTACTTTTAATCGTAGTCGTTTTATTTGTAAAAATACCATTTTTTTATGTACCTTGTAATATTATTTATTCCGCGCCAGCGTGGACTATGCAAAGTTTGAAGCTATTGTTTTTGATGTCCTTATTATTCAACCGGATGTTTTGAACTATCCTAATTTTATGATAATTACACTTGATTATCATCATTAGACTGTCACGTTCATTGTTTTCGCGTTGAGCTCCAAACACCATCAATCAGTATTATTAGTACACTTTTGTCATGAATAAACATCACACCCATACACGCGCATTTGTGCTCTATGGTGTGAAGCTCTGCGGATTCTCGACCTTGAGTAATTGGCAATAAGGGTTTTGTCCCACGAAATCACCACGCAAATAACCCGCCAACTCTAAGAAGACTTCCTTTTAACCTACGAATATTTTTAACGCTTTCGCCTTTTATCATTTTACTAATAAATAATAAATTAATTAATAAAAATACGGACTTTATTAATGTAGTCATTATATTTAGTTTAAAAATACAGATAAATTAAAAATCATAACAAGAACCGTTGTAATTTGCGAAGAGTATTGCATCATTTCTGTTTTTAGTTAATCTTAAAACTAGTAAATTAAATATGGCATTATTTATAGACCGTATAAATCGTAAAATTTATGTGTAGTTAGTGTTAGTCAGTGCAAATAGACATTATGATTATGCGAATGGTAAACGTATTCGCTAAGCGCTTTAAAAATTACATAGGTCTATGTATTTTTTTTAAAACCAACTTCCCCCGCCTTTTACATTTACACCTCATGTAGAGGGGGCACTGCCGTAAACACAGAGCTGAGTGGAAAATTATGTAAATTTGGTATATATAGGCCACCGACTCACATCATCTTATGTATTTAGTTAAATGGATATTATGGCAGAGATAACATGACAAAGATTTCACTGGGATTCGGCGTTTTCGTGACCCACTAAGGCGTTATTATTTTGATTTCAGTTAGTGACGTTTTAGTAAACTACGAAATCAAATAAAAAGTTTGCTAACTAATAAAATGCTCTTCATTTTAGCCATCTGTCGTTTAGGTTACTGCGTGTGTGATGCTACGAGCCTGATATTTAAACACAGTGTAAGGGTACCGACTGTGCTGAGATTGCTTGGTAGTTGGTAGGGGCTCCATTTAATTTTGCTCAACGAACCAAAATCAATTTTGATAAATGCTAGCCCGTTTTAGGCCGAGGCGTGGAATGAAAGTTTGCAGTAGGTATATGAGCATTTCTATCACTTTAATGTGTGCCTCGAAAACTAATTTAAAACCAACAGAATTTAAATTTCAATTTAAAAAGCATTAAAAGTTTACAATTTATGTCATCGAAATTGAAGGCATAAAGACTTATCTACAACACATTTTAAGTCACAAAAATACTATAAAATGTTCATTACCACAGGGAGAGCTAATTTTAGTATCTGAACATCTGCAACAAGTTAGAAACTCATTTCAATACGCACTTAAAGGAGAATAAATGATGATGTTCCACCATTACATGAGAGCAGCTGTGAGACGCGGGCGTCTCGGCGCGCTGCGGCGAGCCTTGCCGTGGGGCTCGCTCCCCGCTCAAGCATTGTATGCAAAAATAATTTGAATTAATCACCTTTGTGCAAAATGTAGGCTTGAGTCAAATGTTGCGAACCTGATCGATCCACTGAATACCTATAAGAAGAATGATCCACGTGTACAACAACATCATACGATCCAATTAACACATAATTGAAAATGGTAATAGGTGACCCAGCATGACTCACTTACCTACTCTGTGCAATAACAAGCGAGTAGGTATTACCTAGTAGGTACTAGGTACCTAGTTTTACGATAACGTTTCTTTTTCACGGTTCTGACATTGAATTGTTATACGAAAACAGTTTTTATGGTCGGCTGTTAAAATGTAAGTGTTTTGAATCATATTGCTATACCTACAATGTTTAGGAGAAGCGGTGGAAACTCCTTATTCGAAGTATTATAAAGTTATTATTAGATTGCGCTATGTAATGTACTATCTACCTAGTAGGTATCTATATTAGTCTAATATAACCTATGTTATAGGTATGACTTATGTACATCATCCTACTTGCATTAAGTGGGCAGTATAATATGCGGTCGCGTTTGCATAAATATTACTTTAAAAAACTCGTTAATTTATGACTTGTAGATTGTGGAAATTATTTCATCCATGGACTTTTTCAATTCAACACTGTCAAAACGTAATCTGATTTTATAACACGGGTTTTATACATATTATATTTCTCTAGGGATTTTGTAATAGACATTTCGTTTGCTACATTTTATATTTAGGAAAAACAAAGCAGGTACCATGGAGTGGTACCTGCTTTGTTTTTCAGTTAAAAGTTATTCCTAGATTCATGTATTCATTTTAATATTTCTGCCAAAAGGCTATTTTAGCACGCACACATTAGGTTGGTACTATTATAAAAAAAAAACAGAGATATAAGCCGATTCAGGGTTTTCTCGTTATTAATCTATTTTCCACAAACAAAGAACTCGCAGAAGGGAAGAAGGTAACACGACCAACGAACAAACACCTAAATTGCTTCTAAATAAATCGATGCTCATACAATAGGAGACACGAGGTAGGCACGTCAAGGTGGAGCATAAAGGCTATTGATTGAATCGGATGACACGTGGACTCGACTGAAGTGGAACTGACAAAGGAATGAGGCGACTGATAAAACAGTCAGTCATCGAGACCGCTATGCCATGGCAACTGGCTAGGCTGGTGGCACACTGAAAAAGAGGCGATAAAGCCGAAAGAAAAGAACATGTTGTGCAGGAAAATGATGATGATGATGTTAATAACTTTAACAGGTCGTCAATAGCTGGCAGTCCAACTCGTGTTGCGCAGCTACCTCCGCCTATAGCAATTGCATTACCTGAAAGACTTGTGTCCTCAGTGCAGTTCGACTATCACTCTGAGACAGTTGTTAAGTCACATGTTTCGTTAAGACATTACATCCCTTCAAATCTAAACATAGTACTTCTTCGAGACAGAACTAGGTATAGTGGTGCATTATTTGTTATTTTTTTCTTATTAGGTATTTTTGATAGCTGTGACATTTTCTTATTTTTATTTTTTTTTATTTTAATATTATTACAATTTGTTTTTTATTTTTTTCTCAAATGATTTTTATGTGTTTTTAAATATTCTATGTTACTATACTTATTTTCTTTTTCTGATTTAATGAATGTAATTGGTTTTTAACCGTTTTTATTAAATAAATAAATAAATAAATAAATAAATAAATAAATTACATACTAACCTTCTTTTTTCTTCCCAACTTAAAAAAAGGTGAAATGTATAAAGCCGACTGTATTTTGGTTGTACCTGTGATGAGTACGTTTGACATAGACTATTTTTTTTAAACTAGTCACGTCTTCCTCATTCACTTTTTGTGAAATAGGTTTCTTCTTCTAAGCAAAGGGCAACTGTCCAGGTTATAAACAAGATGACTTAAACTTGGTCTAACTTTTACTTCAATTTTTTGCAAGCCATCCGAAAAATATCTTTGCTTTCCCTGGATGCCGTACCTAGCCCGCCGCTTTGATCTATACAAATTATGAAGTTGTTTCCACAAGTATTACTTACTCATAATGCAACCAATTACATTATTATATGTACCTAGGTAGTTAGGTAGTTGTGATAATTTTCCGCTACGCCACGGTCACAGTGGCAGTGTTGCTAGACGGCACGGCATCGGCACTGGCTGGGTAATTGTAGTTCAAGGTTAGGTCTAAAGCTACCTATAATAACGTTACCTACAATATTTCTATTGGATAATTCTTACTTTGTCGTTTTAATAAAATTTATACAAGTTTGTAACAGCGGCGATGGGGGGTCATACCTACCAACTAATGTCATATTTGGACGTACTGACCTCTGAGAGACCTTAGAGATCTGAGATACAAAGTGATCTGAGGGCATATCTACCGTGCCTCTGGATCAAAGTCGTGCAGCTGCTTCTTATACAAGGTGTTCCATAAGTTGTGTATATAAACTTCAGGGGCTAAAGTACCCATCAATATGAACAACTTTTTCTAAGGAACCAACACTGTGAACGCGAAAAAAAAACAGCTGTTTCATACTGTACTGTACAGGTTGCTTGGGTACCAAAGAAAACACTTATGTTAGAGTAACGTCTGCCTGGATCGGCGGGCTGGAATCGAGTGCCCCCACCACCGTGGTGCGTTCGGTTGCTACCCGCCTCCAGTCAGCGCGCATAGTTTATTGTTAAACACTACATCTACCTTTTACAAAAACAAAATATAAATTTTGGAACTTATTAAGTAGGTAATATTAACTTTATAAAACACATCTAGATCTTAATTAGTTAAGAATCACAGTAAACAATATTCATCAGCAGTTGTACTAGCTTAAAGATATCTTTACACAATTCACTTAGTTTTTAACTATTAGTGACAGTGATAACGATATGCTAAGTTACAAGTTACTAATAGCCCAATGGCATAAGCTTAAACCTCATTTAATTTCAGGATATAGTAGCCGAAAGGCTATTACAATATTGTAGCGGGTCGCATCTCATAACTATGAAACTATAAATAAATCTATCCATATATATATCTACTTGTATCATTTTCATCGAAACAGTCTTTCCATTTTCTTCAGACCTTCCACTTTTCTTTACCTTTCTACCTTTTTTAACTAGATTAGACCGGACCGCCTCTATCATTTTCTACTACAACAGCTTTTCACTTCTTGTTGATGCCGTGTGGTGCATTATTAAATGTATATGTCAACTTTTTCTTTTAATATTTTTTTTTTTATATTTTTCACCTATTCCGATTTTAGCTTTCTGTAGCACACCTTCTGTATATAACATTATATTCACATTATATTTCGCATCCGTGTCCTTTGGATTAAGAACTGCAACTGCATGTGTGGGGTAGTTTGTCCTAAAATTGGCGTACCTAATGACGTCAACACGAAATTTCAGCATACTCTTGGTAGTGGCATAGTTCTATCGGTCTGGTCAAGGTTTTCCCGTTCTGAGTTCGCACAGCTGACAAGAGACTCGTGAAGGCAAAGGTAATGTTTGATATTGCTAGTGAACCAATAGCACACCTAAAAGTAAATCGTTTAGTTAAGAGCGGCCAACCCGTCTTACTTTTCATACAAACGCTAATAGGTATCTTGTGCACTATATCTAGGTTTCTATCAAAACAACAAATCCAAATTTGGAGAAACATATTCAGTAGAAGCCTCCAAAAATTTGTTTTTTTTCACAAATTTACCTGAACTTTGGGCGTTCATAATGTACTCATAAATTGTAAAAGTAAAGAAAATATTTTGATAAAAACCTTGCAAATGTTATGGAAATTCTAATGACTAACTTTTGTTTCACAAATTAGTAAGGCTTACTGAAAAACATGTATTTCCTGGAACAAGTTTTATGAAATTTCCGCACACTATTTTTCATTCAATGTTATCGCGTTCTCACTTGGTTCACAGTAACCGAATGCCAGCGCTCAGGCGCTTTCTCTCTTTTTTCGCTTTGCCTCTTTTTCTAAAATTGCGCCGGATGAAACAACAAGCTGTTCAATCACGCTCGCATTGACGATACTAGGACCGGGAAGGGCCCTCTTAAACCTATAAGCTCATGGAAAACCTGCATCAAACTCTCCACAATCGTAGTTGGTACTAAATTTTTTGGATGCCGCCCCTTTCTTTCTTTTGTAAATATGTGACACTTTAGTTTTTTTTTTTTTTTACTTTTACTTTCAGTATCTTAGACCAACAATTACTCTATCTAGTAATATCTAATAGCTATAATATCTTTTAGTTTTTCCGAAAATGTGAATTTAGAATAAATTTATGAGTATAATTTTTGTTTATGTTTCTATTGTTAATATTACAGGCATCAATCTTTTCCGTAAAGCTTTGCGCTAAGATGTATTTGCATTAAACCATTCTTATATAAGAGTAGTTCCATTTTACAATATGCAATATTGCATCAACTTTAAGTCCATGGAAAATATTAGAATCAGCAAGGTTTACTGACTCCCCATTTAATAAAGTATTGGTTAGTTGTAGAACCACGTTTCGCAAGGTAAATTTAATTCAATTCGTTTTCTTAACATTTACAAAATCATTAGCAAATAACGGGTGAGCCAGTTAAGTTTTTTTTTTTTCTTGAGGCCAGACAAGCAGACGGCCCACGTGTTTTCAAGTGGGAACCATTGAACCATTACCCATAACAAAGCACTGCCTCGCAAGCCACGCACGATAGGAACTCGCCCCACCATGCACTACCAACTTGATCATCAACTTGAGGCACACAGATGTAACCCATCGGTGCCTGCAATTCCACCGACAACCACACTTCTCAAACTAGAACACAGCAACGCTGCTCGGCGGCAGAAATAAACAAAATTGGTCTTTACTCTGTCTGTCATTAACTATATGCTTATGAAGGGACATGATGTCATACACTGTCGCACCACTATTGTGTGAATAATTGACCCAGACGACCTCTCACTGCCATCAACTGTTAGGACTCTATTCGTTTAGTAAAACTGTATCTTAGGCCAATGGTCTGGTTTAGGATGCTATAATGTTTTAGTGTCACTAACCAACACTGTCAGTTTTTTTTTCCGACAATTCGCATTAATTACTTACCTATTCTTTTTGTAGTGTTCAAAGATCATATACCAACATATTACCGACATACCAACAGTCGTTTATTGACCTCTGTTAAATCCAAACAGATGGCTATGGTGTACAACACAATGTTACAATCTCATACTCGTAAGAGGTATTATATTAAAACACCATAATTATGATCGTTTTCGGGTTTTCGGGTTTTTCATTAGCACAGGTAGCATGTTTTTTTCATGTCAAACTCAATACTTATCGAAAAGTATTTATTTATTTCGATCATAAGGATTACTTTGAAAGCCATGTGAATCCAGTCAGTACGTCAATTCCACGCAAAACCTAGAAGCAACAAAGTTACGGCTTTGTTCTTACCGTTTTTTTACGTGTTACTACCTCTAAATACCATAATAATGAAGTATCTTATTAGCTTCAATAACCATTCCTTTACTGGTTCACAAAAGAATAATCATTTATAAAATAAGCAATTAATAAATATTTATCTTTGTCTAACTCCAGAAAGAAGACAATAGAAATAAATAAAAACATCTTAACAAATTAAATAAATGATGCAAGTTTTGCTGGACTAATTTAATTTAGGTAACCATTTAATCTTGAATGTCTAGTATTATTATTTATTTATTTTCATCCCCATAATAGTATATTAAAATACATTGCAGATTGCTGTCTCTCTTGGAAAATACTCGTCTAGCTTGGTTAGGTATTGCAATTCCCGACTCAGCTGTTATGTGCGTATCCGCAAATATTATGAGGTAGGTATATGTACCGAGCTTATTGTACCGTGATTCCACCCATGCCAAATCATCGTTGTCCGCTGACTCAGCCCGATTACTGATCTAATGTAGGTACATTCCGATCAGATACAGATCATTTACATTTCTTCCAACTTCTAAAGCTGACTCACCCCAACAACCTAGACTATAATTGAGAGAAGTAGGTAAAGGCTCTAATGGGGGTTTTTTATACATGTTCATTTTCTGTCATAATTTAGTGATAGAACTGTGTGGAATGTCCACCAATATTTATATTATTTAAATATTTCATTTCTATTTGGGCTACCAATAAATATAGTAATTCCCTTTTTAGGTACTATTCAGATTTTTCCAAACTATCGTTTAGAAAACATAATTCTGATGCTTTTCAACGTATCCTCAACCTGTCATATTGTAACAACTTTAGGTACCATTCAGTTTTTCCAAACTACCCATTAAAATTCATCATTCAGATACTATTCAACGTATTCTGAAACTGACATTTTGTAACAACGTTTAGGTACCGTTCAGATTTTTCGAACTACCTTATATTTTTTTTTATTCAGATACTATTCAACGTATTCGCAAACTGTCATTTTGTAAAAACTTTAGGTACAGTTCGGATTTTCCAAACTAATCTTTAAAATAAATAATTCAGATACTATTCAACATATTCTGAAACTGTCATTTTGTAACAACGTTTAGGTAACGTTCAGATTTTTCCAAACTACCCTTTAAACTTTTCAATTCAGATACTATACAACGTTTTCTTAAACTATCATCTGTTGTAACAACTTTTAAGTACCGTTCAGATTTCTCCAAACTATCTCTTGAAAACATAATTCTGATACCGTTCAATATTTTGACAAACTATCAATTGTAACAATATTTAGGTACCGTTCAGATTTCTCCAAACTACCTCTTGATTCTGATACCGTTCAACATTTTGTCAAACTATCAATTGTAACAACATTTAGGTTACGTTTAAATTTCTCGAAACTACCTCTTTATTCTGATACCGTTCAACATTTTGTCAAACTATCAATTGTAACAGCAATTTTACAGGTTTAGTTTGATATATCAAACTACGTCTCCAGTGGAACTTTATAAGTTCTTAGTTCTCGACATTAAAATAGGCACAAATAGTACTTTCTAGAACTACGCAATTTAGCAAAGTAAATTTGCTCACTCATCATTCACACATTTTACTCAGTGTATTAATGTAGTTATCTACTTGTGCAATACATTTTTTTTCCAATAAACAGAATATATCTGAGTATTTCTGTACTTAACTGGTTTATTAGTATAGAGTATTTATCTATTTGTCAACAAATAACTTGATGAAACACTATTTTTTGTATGTGAGTACTAAAGTTTAATTTCTGCAAACGCAACGGCGACAAGCCTGTTTGTAGGTACAATCCGTGGTAAAAACCAGCATTGTCCCAAAAAGTCGAACATCAAAAAGTGGGTAGCGTATTGATTTAAATTTTCTTAAATATTTTACCCGAACAAATGGGTAGTACTTTTATTGATGTTGTTTTATCTTACTTCACAAACGAATGTTATAAAACAATATGAAAGTTAACCCAGCCGAAAAAAGTTAACCTGCCAACTTAGATGTTTCGTAACTGGGTACGCAAGTTCTATAAAAATGCAGTTCATCCGATACCGATAACCAGTGAAATAAAAATATCTATCGTTCGTTAATTTGCAGAACAAAACAGACTCATTTACTCCTTATACTTTTTGTTTTTGTATTTATTTTTGGTACTTACTGTAATGGTTGTAAACCACTGGCAGGGTCGCCACTTGTACTGTACAGGTTGCTTGGGTACCAAAGAAAACACTTATGTTAGAGTAACGTCTGCCTGGATCGGCGGGCTGGAATCGAGTGCCCCCACCACCGTGGTGCGTTCGGTTGCTACCCGCCTCCAGTCAGCGCGCATAGTTTATTGTTAAACACTACACATACATTTTAGCCAGGTAGGTATTGAACTTTTGTATGAAACAGCTGTTTTTTTTTCGCGTTCACAGTGTTGGTTCCTTAGAAAAAGTTGTTCATATTGATGGGTACTTTAGCCCCCTGAAGTTTATATACACAACTTATGGAACACCTTGTATATATATTTTTTAACAAGATGTTATTCACTTGATAAAAAAACTTTTCGGTTTTGGGAAAGTGAATTTTGGCACAAAGTACTTACTACCTATAATTCTGAAAATACATTTAGAAGTAAGAAATATAGTGTCAAACAAATTCAAGAGCCCTTGAGATTATTTTTTTAAATCAGCGTCGCAGCCACAGGAAAAACTTTGATAATATTCGTGCGGAGTTGACTAAGCTACGGGTTTCCTTAAGAAAAACTAACCTTTTTGTGATGCTTAAAAATAGGCAGTTATCCTACCTGTTATTTTATTACATAGGGCCCCAATGCATACTTAAAATTGGTCCCGAAATTGGTTGATCAATCCGTATAACTACGTAATGGAACGAGTGTTTTTTGATTATGTCTACCGTGAATAGGGGGAATTAGTCCCAAAAATGTGTCACAAAGTGGACCTCTCGGAAATTCTATTCATATAGACGTCATAAACTGTTTATTTTTGTTCCATTTAATTTAATTTCGAATTCAATAATAATATAGTAAAAATGCTTCAATCTCGATGAAAAACACAAAGGTTTCGTGTTACCTATTCGAATAAAAATAATATTAGTTGAGATGAAAAAATCTGTCGCCAATCTTAGTGTAAATATATAGTGTTGAGGCCCTCTTGTACGAATGAAGTACTTGTGTCAGAGAACCTCGCTCTTCCATATCCTTTTATGATTACAAAAAATAAAAATAAAGAAGTACTTACATAAATTAGCGTTCTAAGCAATTTCTTAAATTAAATTATTAATTAGGAACACAAAATCTTAGGTACAATGTTATCTTAATTTATCACAGTAACATTTTAAAGTAATTTACAAAAGCGTTACAACAATTAAAACAGAAACATTAGGACTGTATATGTATTTTATACTAAGGAAGTATATGTATAAGTATTCTATCAGTTATTGGGTTCTCAGATAAGCCAGATAATTTGTCTGATGTTATCATGGTTCTAAGTAGTTTATCAATCAGATTTTCTGTGTTCTGTGAATGGAATGGTATTATTGAACATGTGTAGATGCCCTCTTTCCTCAGATGACGGCAGCCGATTGTTCCACGACAGTTCACAATGCAGCAAAAACGCAGCAAAAACTGCAGCTACTTTATGGAAAGTTTATGATTCCATGCGTTTGATTTCACAGAAAACGTTTTCCTCATAGAATAATGGCTTTGATTGATGTGTTGTTGGGCACTTTGTTCCGGCCGCTACAATTATCTGACTAGGTGTACCTACTTACGTGTAGGTATTTTATGTATATTCTACGATTTTGTAATTGTTGACGACTATTATCCTTTGTTTACAACCGGTTTCTGAAAGCTCGATCAAAACTAATCGGATGTCAAGTCACTCGCCATTTCAGCTATTACATCGAATTAGATAGAGATAGCAAGTGACTTGACATGCGATTAGTTGTGTAGAAACCGGCCGACAGACTTCTCAAACCGACTCTTCTCATGACCCTTGACTGAGACAATCCCCAATTTTACTTTTTGATCGAGTGAGCGAAGCGAACGAAGATCTTAGTTTCAACTTGGGCGATTTGGCATTTTATGTATGTATGTATGTATGTATGTATGTATGTATGTATGTTTGTCTGGCGATAACTTTAGAACCGTTGATCCGATCTGCATGAAATTTGATATATCGATAGCTTTTACTTGAGAAATTTACTGGTAAGTATATGAGTAAAATCGGATGAAGGGTTTTTGAGATATGGGGTTTTTTAAGAGGGCAAAAATAAAAAAAGTGACACAAAAAATCAAGTTACATGTCATATGAAAGGCCTTTGTTTGGACATTCCAAAACAATTTTTACTTTTTTTTTGGGGCGCTCGGTTTTTGAGATACAACAAAAAAGTTAAATTAAGAAAACCAGCGATCCAAGAGCTCCCATCTCTAAGAGTTTCGTTGTTATCAAGGTTTTTCTACTGGTCGGCCAGTTCCTTTGCTTTTTCAAATTTTTTTTTCTTGAAATATATTAAGAAGGTACTCAGTTCTCATAAAATGGTGACAACGACCAGGTCTGATGATGGAGCCAAGGTCTGGCCAATAGAGTTGAAACTTGGTTACCGTACCAAGTTAGTAGGCGGTAGTCAGAAAACAGTCCAAACATAATGTTTGGACTTGCCTCTGACTACCACCTACTCAAAGTTTTGATGCGTTCGTTGGGTCGCATCACGAGATTTCAGTTCGGGGCGAACTACTAGTTATGTTTTTTTTTCTTTCTAGTCCCGATCTATGCAAATCACGTTATCTGGTTATGTAGCTGATGATATTACATTATTTTTATTTATTTCATATCGATTAAGTATTAAATTATTCTCAAGATAAACCGAACTTGTAAAGATTGGAGGACAATCTTTGGATAAAGAAGTCCATAAATTTATTCTTGAAATAAATAAGACAGCCTGTCTCCAACAGTGGACTTCTCATGCTGATGATGATGGTGATGAGTTATTTTTAAAGACATCAGTAACCTTCATAACGCGAACAAATACCTGCTTCAAACCTTCCACAATGAGCAGCTCCTATGGAAATATTGACATTTAGCATTAGCAAGATGTTATGATACTTGTTTGCGAATTTGACAGGCCAATGTTAAATCACGATTTGGGGCCTTGGAGGCCTTGCTGACTGAGGGCACTCGTGTGTAACGGTGGTACGAGGTCTCTGTAGAAATGCGGTGCAGGGGTCCTTTATAAGAAAAAAGCATAACTGGTTTTTATTTCTTGCAGGAAAACAGCACAACTGGGAAGGGTCTTTAGATCACAATGACCTATTTATGAAAGTTAGTGCTGCTGGGTATCGAATGCATAACCTATAGTACATAACGTAGAGCTACTACTAACTGTAAAGCCACTTACTAATCGAATTCAAAGTACATAGTGATACGGTGTAATTCGACTTACTTTGTTAGATTGTTTTTACAAAAAATGTCCCCGATGTAAATCCATCTTTAAACAGCCATAGCAACAGCAGCTACTTATTCTGTGGTAACATAACAGCTCCATGCAGAAGTCAAATTTATACATCCGGTTGTATCCAGTAGGCGCCGGCGCCGGCGCCGTGGAAAACTGGTTGGTAAGGTGCTTTTATAATAAAATATCTCAAAAGTTTATAATTAAGTGGGTTTCGAACTCACAACAGTGATTGTTCCTTCTGAAAGGAGAATTAAAAAAAAATATTAATAATAATTTGGCAAGCTATTGCTATTAGAGCTTTGGACATTACTTTGGAAGCAAAACAGTAGGACCACTTTAAATAAATGTAATAATTAGATCTTGGTGAATTTACACTAACGGCTAGCCGATGCAGAATCACTCGTGATAACGGGATCAAAGAAAGAACTATTTAGTTCGTAGTGGCACACTACGACATCACAAAGTGCACCCAACCATTTAGAAGATATAGCCATACTTTGAGTAATAAATTCATTCTTTATAAATCCATTTTAGAAAGCTTATATAAAAAAATGTGTCGCGGCCGACAATACACCTTGGGAAGTCCCAATAATATCCTTGGCATCATTGCTGATAAAGTGGGATAAGTCAAAGTCAAAGTTAGGACCTGCTTACCATTATAAGAATAGAAGTTATCTGATATAAAATATTTTATGATTTAAGCAACAATCTTGCTGCTAAAAATAACGTAAAAACTGTGGTCAACAGTCTAAAAAATGGTGTCCAAGAAAGAACAATGGTCGAGGTCCAGTAGCTCGAGAGGTCATGCGCCCCAGAAGACGTGAGTTGGCAACAAAACCGCTGAACTGCACGTCTTGCAATCGAAGCCGTGGCAGTGCGTCTGATCGTCTCTAACGGGATTACCGCTGCATTACTGACTTAGCAGGTTTTTGAATGTATTCATGCTTTGTAAGCTCCGAGTAGCGTCTAGCTAACTTGCCTAGTTTCTTATAGCTGGGATGTTTGCCCAGCTCGGCAACCTATGCTCTGCATTAGAATTGCACTGCGACTGTCATCCTGAGAGGTAAAGGTGCCTGGTAATTGTATGCATGCAAAACTTAAAATTTTAGTATTAACTTAAGGGTTTAGCCAAGTTTTACTATCCTATTATCTAGGAGCACCACTCAGAAATGTCAGAACTCAAACTGTGAAAGAAAATATCGTGAAACCAGTACCCCAAGTATGAGATTTGATTTAAGCAAATCTCATACTTGGGGTACAGTTCTTGTAGCAGTGGCGACGGGCTTGCTAACTGTCTCATATGGAATAGATACTGAAAAAATAATGAAGGCATGTTTCAAAAGTAATATGTAGTGTGAATGTACCTCCTACCTCCCTTCCCTATAGACATCCTAAAAGGTTTTTGGCACCTACTGAGTCAATAGCTAAGTACCTACCTACCAAGATTTCAATCAAAAATTCTAGTTGATTTTAAAAACCCTATTCCAATTTTGTCTTGAATAGGAACTTGCAAAAAACCAGCATATCAACATGCCAAAGAGAAAGCGATGGATGCAATGAACCACGTAGGAGGCTATGCACTCTAGCCGCGCTCCTCGCAGCCGTCACTCGACACGTCCCGTCCAGCCACGGAGCTCTGCACCCTCTCCGGACCACTTCACCTCAAGGCTACAGGCTCAACCCTAACTGGCATCGGCCAAGCGCGACGCCATTGTGTGCTAGGTATAATTAGATATTATTACCGCGTGCTGTTGCTGTTGCCATGCTATTGTGTGCCATTCGGCGCGCCGACGTGGGACGCTATTGTATGCTGATGGTACAGCACACGCTGCTTCGTGTGGCATTATCGACTACTTTCGAAATATAAACTTTTAGAATTAAAACTACAGTGGTTATGAATACACATATAGGTGAGTAACATCATAAAAGAATGCGATGGTAAAATAATATACTACTATCGATAGTCGCTAACTAATTAGCCGTATTTAACTTGACTAAAAACAAACTTTTCAATCGAACACACGAAAGTATAAACTTAGTCTTTCCCAGCCGCCATTGGTCCAGCCTGATATTCGACACTCCAACCATTCCTTTGTAAATCAAGTCTTTTGGTCAAAGGTGCTGCATGAAACGGCGGGTACTGTATAAATATGGGGTTAGACGTACTCGTGATTTAGAATGGACTTTTTTGTTGCGTTCTGCTTAATGATGGAGCAGAGATTTACTGTCTTTCGATAATAATTGATAGAGAGATTAATAATTTCAAATTCATTAATACTTATACCTTCATGAGATGATGTAATACTCAACACACACTGAATCTCATCTCAGAGTGTGTTGTGGATTATAAACCGTAGTATAAACTGAACAGAGCATGATTTACCTTACTCGAATACAGAGATAGGAGTTTCTGCTTTATCAAAAACCAAAGTTCTTCTGTGGTTTAAAAAAAGCAACTATGATAATAATACAACCTGCCCAGTGCTGTAAAAATATTTATGTCAAACTGCTAAAATGGCTACTTAAAGTTGCAGTACGACAAGTAAGATGAAGTGACACCTGATGATCACGATGGATGGAAACCAGGGTTCTGGCAAATAGCGCATGTACCCCTCTCATCATAAACGGTTATGGGAGCTTATGTTCATGAGAACACTTTCGAACCCACGATCCTCGCAACAGAAGGCCGGGAGGCGGGTTAACCACTAAACCGCCACGGTCCCGATATTAACAAACAAAGGACAAAGAAAGTAATCCCCGAATCCCGCTCCCTTATACAGGGTGGCTAGTATTATACAGGGTGGCTCGTAAAACTCGGTCCCACCTATTTTGCAATCGTAAAAACGTCTCGTAAATTTTTCGTCACAAATGCTTCACATTGTGTGCGGGTGCTGATAGGGACCCAGGCCCCTTGCGGGGACCCTTGGATAATCGACGCATACGATAGCTGATGATGCCCTTGGCTTGGGGTCCTAGTGATGGGGTAATAGTTTTTGATGTCGATGGTTTATTTGTCGCCGGAGATAAGTCTTCTATTCATGAATCGTGATGGAAGGATTTACGAGGAAGGTTTGCACTCGGTTTTAGTGCGTGACCTTATTGCACGTTTACGAGAGGATCAAGAGAAAGTATTGAATTTCAAGCAATTCAGATCGAAGGAGATAAAACCTTTGCTTAAAGTTTTATCGGAAGTATATGTCACTTACCGCCAAGCAGCGTTGCTGTGTTTCGGCTCGAAGAGTGTGGTTGCCGGTGTAATTACAGACACAAGAGGCTTAACATCTGTATGCCTCAATTTGATGGACGCAGGACAGTGCATCGTAGGGCACTTTGCTATCGTGCGTGACTTAACGAGGCAATGCTTTGTTATAGGTGATGGTTACCCTTTTAACATCAGGTGGGCCATCTGCTTCTTCCATCAGCTAGATGTATTAAAAAAAAAAACTTGAGGCTTTGCTCGCGTGGTGCGGTTATGCTAGCGTGCTCTTTTTTTCCTGAGTCCATCGAAACCCAATTTACTTTATGGGATAAAAATTTGCCCGAAACTTATTCCAGGTTACGAACTATAATAAAGTATCACTAAGGGCTCGTACACAAAACTGCGATGCGACGTCGCATCGCAAAAATCTGCGAGCTCGTTGTGGACTTTCCCGTGGAAGTTCCTGCGATGCGACGTCATATCGCATCGCATCGCAGTTTTGTGTACGAGCCCTTAAAGCGTAACATCCAAACATCAAATCTTTGGCAATTTGAATAATGAATAGGATTGTGCAAAGAAACCACACTACAGTGGGTTATCTTCAAGTTAAAGGACTCGAGTGGCTGACAAAATCGATCACCGCTCTCGTAATTGCATTCCTATCGATACAGCACATCACTACGGCGCAATCTTTCATTCCCTTCGCCATATTGTTTTTAAGTTATGACAGTTTTGGACAATGGTACGGAAATCCGCAGAAGTTACGTATCCCGGCAGTGTGCCGCGTTATGAACGTGCCATTTGCTCTTTACTTACTTACAAACGAGTCAAGAACGGGGGGATGGATTTGGGATACCCGCCCTGAGACAAGATGCTGTTTGCCTTATGTTTGACTAGTGAAGCTCTCTTGTCTCCTTTTGTGTGGTTACTTATAAATTAAATCACCCGCTCCACTCGTACAACTAACTAAAAACTCTCTGAATAAAAAATAAGGTTTAATAAAACAGAAACAGCCCTATGGATGTGATGCCCGGCACGGTGAATATTCCTCCAGAACTCTTTAGAACCAAGTACCTACTAACTTAAGATTCTTTGAGTAGAGAACCATCCTCAAGATATCAGGGGGATAGTCAGAGGTGGTCCAAATGTTACATTTGGCACATACCCACATTTTGAATTACTTAGTTGGTATTCCTTACGTGACAGGTTGCAAGCTCATCATCATGTTAGAATGCTAACTGCTATCCTCAGTGTTTTCCTTCACCGATTGACTGGCATAGGGCACATACATTTTCACAAAAAAAAAATCCTTTGGCCGGCATTCGAACCTACGACCTTACAATAAGAAAGCCAGGTAACTTTCATTTACTTTCATAACTATTAGCTAGACCACGGTGGTCGTAATTTCAAAATGAATTCATTTAAATTTTCAGCTAAGCGGAAATGTATACAAATTCGCTCATTCTGATTTACTTCAGTTTGTGAAGGTTGACTTAACGGTGGGTTCATCTGAATAGAGACCCGAATCAATCTATTCATTTAACGTTCCGTTTCAAAGGAACGTCTAGCATTCGTCTTAATTAAATAGATTACAGCAAACTATAAAATTAACAATGGTGAACAAATAGAAATTCATTAATTTGATCACGGCCCCCACCCCACCCTTCGGGAGACCGCTTAGGGTGGCGTGCAGGGCCATAACACACAAGCTATAGAACCACACTGGAGGTATGAACATTCGTCTACCAGCGCCTTGTCATACTTTGCAGTCACAATGAAGATAGGCTTTCGTTCCTGCGTGTATCTCATCACTCTAAGGGGTGTTTCATTCAGAAGCACTATCGCTTCAATGAGAGGTGCTACTACCCTCAATTGACCCCTGAGCTCGTTCAGAATCTTTGTTGGTCCTACAGCTAAGACAGGTCAAGATATACCGGTCGATATATCTTTTATTATCCAGATTGACTAGAGCTCTGGGTTACTGAATTTCTTTTGCAAAGATGGGTCTTGGTGCTGGTTACGTCATCCAGTATAATTTGAACAGTTTGCAAAAGGATTTCGTTAGATAACTGAGATCTGGTTGCTGGTAGCTGGAGCGTTTACTGTCTAGTATTCTAAGACCTCTGTGTAACGGCGTTTTACTTTGTAGCAGGGGTCTTGATGTTTTTGTATAATATTTTGAATGTTTCGGGTTATATTTTGGAGTTCCTACCTATGTATGTACAATGCTACAATGCTACAATGTATGTAAGTACCTACCTATAGTACCTATCTACCTACATCATTCCTTTCCAAACCACCTTATTACCTACCCTAGGTACATACTTATGAAATGCATCATTATAATCTGTGTTAGTAGGCAGACTAGGTAGAAAATGCCTAGAAATTACAGGCTTCCCCCTCTTGCTACTAAATCGTTTAAAAATCTGACATAAGACCGAGCAAGAAGATTGCATCGCACTGACGACCTCTCAAACGAACTCCTCGGAGAACGACGACGAAACGAAACAAGCTGTTTGAGAATGTCAAAATCCCGCGAATTAGTTTGAAGCACGTTTGAAGGCAGCGTTCAATAGCGGGACAGTGGGAGTGACGCGCTCGTCCACGAGCGAGCGAGTGCGAGTGAGACCAAACATCGTCTCTCGCTCGGCATCGCTCGGTCGCGTTCGCTCCCCGCGCGCCAGTCTCCGCCGCGCCAGGAACCGAACGCAGCGTTCGTTCGCCACACGACTTTGTTTATTTATCGAGAACATTCTAGATTATTCGGTAAGTTGATTTATTGCCAAAGTTTTTTTCTAGATAATATTCTACAGAAGAACTCTCGCCGTTCATTCAGCCATGAGGTTGGCTGTCGATAAAGCTGGTGATTCAGTGAGTGAAAGTCACTTCGACAACGTCGAAAGCCAGCGACATAACGAGAACTTTGTTACGATATTTTATTGGTGATGTTATGTTTTTCATGGATTGGGCTTCTGTTGTTTTATTTGGAACGTTCTAGATGTTTACGTGACACCTTCTGTACAACTTATTTTGGGTACCTACTCTGCAAACAGATGCCTAGTAGGTAGATAGATAGGACAATAATTATAGGTCTTGTTCTAGAGATGTAGCTAGTTTTTTTTCAGGTCACAAAATGTCTGAAACGGAGTGGACCAACGATGCCGTAGTAACGCTGGTGAATGAATACGAGAAGCGCGAAGAGCTGTGGAAGAAGGATCATAACTTGTACCGTGTGCAGTCCGCCAAAAGCTTGGCTTGGAGGTCTGTAGGTTAGTAAATATTATCAACATCATCTTCCTGCCCTTATCCCACGCTAAGTGGGGTCGGCACAACAGGTTTTCTTCTTCAACTCTCCTCTATCACACAGTCCATCCATCTTTTCTTTGGCCTGCTATATAAACATATAAATCTCAAATGGCGCCCAATGGCGCTCAATGAAGTCCATAGAAAAAGGAAAGATAGTTAGCTCTAGATAACCTATAGGTTTTTTGGAACCTACAATGTCAAAATAAGCAAGCGATTTGGCGCAACTAGGCAAAATGTTCTCGGTGTGCATCGGACGCGTCGCGGCATTACGGCACAAATGGCACAGAATAGAATTACAGTGTGCTACCGGCTTTATCTTATAACTGTAAAGTACTATAGGTATAATGGTGCATGAAATATCATAAATAATGGTATTCTTATAATATTTAGACGTGATTGATAATAAAACGTAAATTTGATGTCTCGTGACGTCATTCATAACCGATCTAAGACAAATGTCAATTAACTACTCGATCGCAGATATTTATGAAAATTCGCAAATAACTAGTGAAATAAGTAATTATTTTGTAAGTAAACTTGTGTTGATCTAAATAACTACGCGATTTTTCATAACTACATTCAGTTATTAAAAATCGCGTACATATGTTGAAACGTGCGAGCTTGAAGTTGTTTTTTTTTTTTTTTTTATACAACTAGTTGATGAAACAAGCTGATGGCCCACCTGATGTTAAGTGGTAACCATCACCTATAACAAAGCATTGCCTCGTAAGTCACGCACGATAGGAACGTGCCCTACGATGCACTGCCCTGCGTCCATCAACTTGAGGCATACAGATATTAAGCCTCATGTGCCTGTAATTACACCGGCAACCACACTCTTCAAACCGAAACACAGCAACGCTGCTTGGCGGCAGAAAAAGGCGTGGTGGTAGTACTTCCCCGGACGAACCCTTCACGGTTGTTTGACGGCTGTCAGTGTCAGCCTCAGGCCAGCGCGTCGTCGTAGCGATAGATGGGTGACCGCTAGTCAGCATCACAGCAGCGCTGGCTTATAAGAAATAGGCAAACGATTTCATAAAATGTTGTGTTTGAAAACAAATGTTCGTCCGCAGCGCGAGTGCTCGACTGTGAGATCGGCGATGTTCGGAAGAAGTTCAACTCGGTGATGGCGTCCTACCGGCGCGAGAGGACCAAGGTCAAAGAAGGAGGCAAGTCCTCTTGGTTCCTCTACCCGCACATGGCCTTCCTCGCCGGGTACGTGAAGTCTCCTGATGATGAGGAGTATATACAGGTACTTACCCCCTTGAAATGCTAAGAGGCGACTAAGGCAACACACCGGAAGCTACGCAGTGGTATCTCCTGATTGGTGGATTGGTGACCTGGCACCGCGGTCACCAATCCACCTGCCCGAGTGGCGACTACGGCACAAGTTCGGTCTAACGAGTCCCATCATGCACTCCAGTGACAAGTAGTTCTAGTTGGGGTCACTGTCGTCCATACCGATGAGGACGACGATGCAGGAGTCACAGGCAACGATGCTAGATGAATCTAGGTGCCAATTCCACGCGACCAAGCCTATAAGAGCAGGCAACAAATCTACGGCTTGGTATCGTTATCTGGTAGTGGTAGTCATCATCATCCCCATCTGAAGGAGCACTGCGCTGGTCTAGGTGCTGGTGAATTACGATGCTGGTGAAAACAACACAAGGTCGTTCAATCAAACTCTTATCGCGAGATACAGAACGCTCCGAATTCGTTTGCGGAAGCGATACCAGATATTATAATGTGTTGTTTGTTATTCGGTCCATGTTTATCGCTATTATCGCTGTGTGTTTAGTTTCAGTGTTTGCTGAAAATATTTTTTTATAATTAAAAAAATAAAACTTGTCTGTATTACTGTTATCAGACATTGATTAACAGAAAGTCACGCCTTTGGTGGTCGCCATATAGCATGGGACTCTTCCATCGCCTCTAGTGAAGAGGCAACTGAGACGCGCCAGATCTCCTCCAGACCAGATGGGCATCAGCATCTCATTAGGTTTTAACACCAACACGGTCACCGATCGCTGGTCAAGCGTCTTGACCGCGGCAAACAAGTAAAGGGAAGGGTTATGTCCAGCAGTGGACTCATTCGGGCATCTGCCTGAATTAAAAGCAAATGATCCTTTCATTTAGTTATTCTTTAATGCACAAAAATACACAACACACAAGCTATAAAGAAATTTCAGGACAAGTATACAAATACAGCTACTTATCTAAAAACCAAAGCTCAATGTGTACCTCACAAGCTTTGCACGTTTCTTGAATAATGGTCATTGGTTTCAGGAAGACGAGACTGATGTAGCCACCGAACACTTCGAACAAATAGAAACATTAGATCAATCATACAACATGGACTCGGACGACACAGTGGCCAGTGAGCAACACTTGATCGAAGAAGAAGTCAGGATCAAGCAAGAGCCGCAAGTGCGAGCCTTCAGGCACACCAGATACATACCGAACACAAACACTCATGGCAAAGGGAAACTGACAAGAACCATAAAAAGAAGACCTAAACGAGTTATAACCGATGGCAATGATTCCTACAGTAAAGTGTACGTAGACAATAGGATCCAAGAAGTGCAGAGAATGGTGAACAAGAATACCGCGAAGAAGGACGATTGTGATACGTACGGAGAGTACATAGCGTCGACGCTCAGGAAGCACAACAATAAAACACAGTGTTTGATAAAACAAGCAATCAATAACATACTTTTTGAACAGGAAATGCAAAAGTACGAAAATCCTCTGGCCAATGATATGATAGGTCCAGAGTAAGTAGCTTCCAATAATAATGAATATTCAAATAAATTTAATTGATTATAGACGAAGAAAAGTCCTATTTCAGTAAACAAATTGGTCACGAAGGTAACCAACCAACTAGGTAAATCTGACCAAATGATTTAAAGGAGAAGTTTTCATAAAATATTTGTTTGTCAGTATAACTAGTGGTCCCGAACTGAGATCTCGTGATGTCCTCTCCAGTTTTACATTGATACCGATCACAATATTTGGCCTCTGACTGCCCTCTACTTACTTGGTATGGTAGCCAAGTAAGCAATTTAGCTCAATTGGCCTATTTGTTGCAGAGTTCCGTTGAAAAGATCTTGGCTCCCTCATCAGACCAGCTCGGTGTCACCATTTTATATTTACTTGGCACCTACACCTCCCGCACAAGAGCCGAACGAGAACCGAGTGCCGGCCGCGCCTCTAGCGAGCGGATCAAAATGAACCTTAGCATAATAGATCTTTAGCTCAAAATTCAATGGTGACATCGAATGCTGTGCCTGAGCTGAGATCTCGCGATGTCCGTTATACCAAACACAAAGTTTGCCTTTGAATACCATCTACTTACTCGTTAGTGATAACAAGTTTCATCTTATATGACTCATTTCTTGAAGCGTTCCGTTGAATAGACCTTGGCTCCATCATCAGACCAGCTCGATGTCACCATTTTATGAGAACTAAGTACCTTCTTAATTTATTAAAAAAAAATAAAGAAACTTCCCGACCAGTAACAAAACTATGATGTCAACGAAACTCTAAGAATGGAAGCTCTTGGATCGTTGAAAATCTAAATTTTACTATATCGTTGTATCGTATCATTTTTTTTATATATATCTGGAACTTTATGGAGTTATCTTTATCTAAATAAAAAGTAGCACTATCTAATCTAGTACCAAATTAAGCAAAGTTTATACAGATGAGTAGGTACATGATGTTTTTTGAAAATATGTATGATAAAAATATTAAAAAAACATATTCATCACACAAATGTTTATTCTTGGTGGGAATCGAACCTACAATCTTCCTGTGAGTCTTTTAAATTGTTGGTTGAATTAATGTTGTCAGCAAGATTAATTTAACCTAGTACAGATAATTTTATTGTAACCTGAACATTATGCAGCAAGACTCGGGTTTCAAGAGAAAATTGTTTTTGTTTATTTGCATAGACATTACTTTTGATTGATTAAACCTATTTACAATTGAGATTTGTTGTTTTCATTACCGTCTACGTGATTTATGGCGGCAGAGCAATTTTGAACGTCATTATTGCACCATAACAGCGGTTCTACTAATGCCACAAAATTAATTACAAAATTATATTTCTGTAACAGCGCGGCCCACAGCGGCCGTATCCATCCGGCCAGAAATACTCACGTACAACAAAAGAACCGATTTCTAACTGCATACGCATAATTTCAATCTCAGTTCAAAAAACCCGACAAAAAACTCATCAGCCTATCACACACTCAATCCATAATTACCCCTATGCGTTCGTTTTTCAGTTTTTTACATCCGTCAATCAAATCTGGGTTGGCTACGTGCAGCACCACACGCCTATCGACCTTCATTACTTTATCGACCCGATTTCCTTGTATGTTATCTACTGCTGCTTATTTATCTTCTTTTGCTTTGTTGCTAACCGAATCATCGATGGAATTAGAAGTATCGATCGTGTCTTTATGTAATTTGCAAGTTGCATTCGCGTTTCCTTCACCGAGATCGTGTGCGATCGATGTTTTCGCTTTGGTTTGTTACATTGCTGGTTTTTCTTGACCGTTGTGGTTTCCTTTTCAATGCTTAGAAGCGATGTGCGCGGTAATTTCTAGATTATCTTTAATGAGTCGTCGCCGAGGTGAACCAGTGCGGCTGGATCACGCCACCCGACGTCACACAGTCTACGTGCGCGTTTTTACTGCAAGTGCACACCTACTTACCTATGCATTTGCATTTAATTGTGCTAAGCTGTTTTCTTGCTGTGTTGTTCATTGTTATAGAATTCATTTGCATTTTATTTGCTTTCAAGTCTATTTTAAACGTAGCATTTTTATTGACTGGATCTTTGAACATAACATCTTTGAAAACGTTGTCGTTATGTTTAGTTGGAAATCATCTCGACTTAGGCAAATAGTTAATTACTTACCTAGTTATGGGACCCAATTTCGCTATTATTTTAAATTCTTCGGTAGTTAAGTAACATAATAGTTTATCCAAATCACTTTATTTCCGAATATGGTCTAATTTTCCGTAAAAGGAAGTGCCTACCTACCTAAGTGCCTTGGAACTTATATGTATTGATATGAAAGATATTGCATCAGCCAGGCGCGTCGCCATGACCGTTGGCAGGCCGGTCTTGCGTCAGATAATAATGGAGTAGGTAATTGCCAGGTCTTGGAAAAAACCTAGACCTGCTGGAGTCTTGTTGCTAGGCTTCATGTCTACCATGGTTGTTACAACACCACTGAAGTGCCAGTTTGTCTAACAAGATTTTTTTTTCTGAATATACCTACTAGAGAATAGTAAAAAATACGTATCTTATTTATTTATTCATTATTAAATTACACCAACGAAGTGAATGCCAACCCAATCAATAGGCCTAAAATGATTAAATTATAGGCGTAAAAAGATAGCAAATTAATTACAATGAAAATCTTATCTTGTCAGAGAGTACAAAAAATGATATTTTGTGCCAAAGAAAAAATAGCTTAGGTACATCATTTAAAAAGTCAAAGTCAAAAGGTATTTATTATTCAATAAAATCACAAGGATCACTTTGAAACGTCTTTAAAGCATAGCAGTTTAAAAAAGCAAAACCATTGACTTAGTAAAAGTTCATGCAAATATTGACCCGGAAACCGGAAGAAGCAAACGCATTGGACTTGAGACAGTGGGTATGAAAGGAAGTCTGCGTTAGAATTTATAGACTTGGAATGAGTTCTATAAAATGCCTACCTCAACTCTACCGGTTGATACTGATGATGGTTCTCTCTCGGACTGTGTCCAAGTCTTGTTGTGCCAAATTTCATTAGCAAAGAAAATAATTCTCAGAATTGAACAGCTACCTACATCTTTACACTACACATGCCATGCCCTATACGTTACATAGGTATCTATATACTAAGGTAGATAGTTTCCTCTCAGACATATTGTCGCCCGGCTAAATATAAGCTGTTACACGAGTGCTCCTAAATTGCACCTACACTGCTCCCTCTTCAATTATAAACCCTATCTCTGTGCTGTAGGGCTCGTTATTCTATGAATCCCGATTGGCTGATAAGACCCGACCTTCAACATCAATATTGTTTGTTTTGTAGTCGCTATCAGCAGGATATGAAGTAATCTTGATAATTAATTACCTATAGATATTCATGCTTGATGTCTGCCTTGTAGTTTTGTTTATGACTTTCGATAACGTTTTTTAAAAGGCTTTCTTAGTCATAATTTTTGTTAAGCTTAAATATAATCATCAAGCAGGTTTTACCTCCTGCAGGCTTAGGCCTGCTCGCTCAGTTGGGGCTTTATGCCAAATACTTACAACAAAATTACCCAACTACTTTTTACCTCCTACAGGTACAATTACGTAGGTAGTTAATCAAATTTGTATAGTTCCCACAATAATCATATTATTTATATTACAACATTTACGACACACCTAGAAATATAGTATAATAGGCGACACTCGTTCAACTAACTTACAAATATTTTATGCTATCCCAGAAATACGTACCCACATAATACGTATTTCTATTCTGTGCCAAAAGTTATTAAAGTAGGGTCATTGAACTTGCTACAATAATTATGTTGACTACATACAGGATAATTTTAATTTTCCTAAATGACTGAAAAATTTGCAAGAAATGGCATTCTGAACCGCAGGTGACGAATTTTGATTGAGTTACCATATTGTTAATTATGTGCCCAAAGTTTTACCTGAGAATCTCTAATACTATAAGAATCAAAGTCCTGACTGACTGACTGACTGACTGACTGACTGACATATAGACAACGCACAGCCTAAACCGCTGGTCCTAGAGACTTGAAATTTGAGGAGTACGTAGGTCTTATGGCGTAGAGGTACTAAGAAGGGATTTTTGGAAATTCAACCCCTAAGGGTGTAAAAAGGGATGAAAACGTTTGTATGACTCTAATACTATAAGAATCAAAGTCCTGACTGACTGACTGACTGACTGACATATAGACAACGCACAGCTTAAACCGCTGGTCCTAGAGACTTGAAATTTGAGGAGTACGTAGGTCTTATGGCGTAGAGGTGTACTAAGAAGGGATTTTTGGAAATTCAACCCCTAAGGGTGTAAAAAGGGATGAAAACGTTTGTATGAAAAATAGTATTCCTTGAACGTTCAAACTTGAAACTTGGAGTAGATATACTCCAACTAACTAGGAACAAATAAGTACATATTTTCCGTGTTAGGTTGTCTTTGTTGTGTTTGTCATGTTCGTGCTAAACTCAGTACCTATACCTACCTACCTACCTATCTAATATAGGTAATGTACGACTATAGGTATCTCTTATACCTACGTAGGTATTTAAAATCCTACCCTAATAATATACAAATCAATGCGAAAGTAACGATGTTTGAATATTTGTCACTCAATCACGGCTCACCACTTCAACGCGCGCGAAGCCGCGGGAAGCCACTAGTTTACTATAAAATTATTCAAAATTTATGTGACTGGACCCCAGCATTATTTGTCACTATAGGAACAAATGACACACAGATGTGGCTGCAGTAGGAATATCCTAGCAGAGGGAGATACCGGGAAGGGCTAAGATGATGATGGTGCAAACGCCTCACATCACTCATTACTTCAGAACTATCAGCCAACCCCGTCATCATTGTCCTACATACCAGAAAAACCTATGATTTTCAAGAGACTTGGAATAATGTAGAATTGATGTCACTTGCGATACTTCTGGTACTAGCTAAGGCGTCTATTTCTTTCGCTTTGGGGCCAAGGCACGAATTATTGTGTTTTTATTGAGCAGTTACATAAAGTTTATCATCGTACATTCGGTATATGTTCGTGTTGTATACGGTGACGCGGGTATCGGCCTCAAAACGAAAATACTCGCGGAAAACATGTTTGCATTCCTCTCGAGTGCTGTGACATTTGTTAAGGAGAGCGTAGGCATGCTCATGTATATCTGCTCACATCATTCTGAAAGTAGGTATTTCAGGAAGTAGATATACCTACAGCTTAAGCTTCAACCGTAGCGTAGGTAAGTCCATTTAAAATCATCATAAAATAATTTTCTACTGATTTTTCCCAAATCCAGCTATAGCTTCCTATGGCCAATGAACTCATTTTATTTATATTCTAGCTAATGATGGACTAACCCTTGGCATTTGACATAATATCTAGTTGTATTCTTATTAGCAAAAATCTGAAATAAAAAAATCTGTTTTTGTTATATTTGTTTCTTCTTTTCACATTTTGTACAAGTACCTAGTTGTATTTTTTAACAAATAACTAATTACCTATCTGTGTCTAGTAGAATTAACGAGAGCAACAATTTTATTGAGCATTCGCCAAAGACCAGTCTAAAAGACACACGTTAAAAGATTAGAGATCAAACTCCAAATTATCAAAATCCTCTGCTCTGACGTCGGCTGTCACAAAATACTTTCTGTCAAAACATCTTGACAGGTTGTGTGCGTGCATACCGTCCGCTACAGCGCGGCTGTTTGTTATCGAAGTCTGCACAAACCTATTTTTAGCGATGACAGACAAAGAAAGTATTGAGCAGATGGTAGGTATTACCTACGTAAGTATTTGTTTTACAATTTCTACAGTCACTTACACATCTAAGGTTATGGGGTTTCAACAGTGGCGAAGCTAGGTGGACAAGGGCCCCGGTTCATAGAGAAATAATTTTGTGAGCAGGCTCAAGGTTTTCTAGCTTCTTCGGGAGCTGGCTGACCCTCTCTTTTCAAAGCTTAGGTTAGAGGGCTCCCTGAGCTACGGGCCCTGGTGCACTGCACCACCTGGCCCTACGATAGCTACGCCACTTGGGTTTGAATTCAGAGAAAAAATGTAGGTTTGACATTGTGACACATTATGTGTAACTATGTATGTATCTGGCTGAACTAGGCTACCAAACCATAAGATCTAAGAAGAGCTCTACCATGCGAAGATCCCGTTGTTATCTCGTATATTTTGTCTGTCGTAGTGGTCCTTTTATAATTTCCGGAGAAGTCTGTTTACTTACACCTTGTAGGTGTAAGTTAGTCTTCCTATCCGTCCTATTTCTCACAACAGATTACTCACTTCCGTTTAGAAAAGGACCATCAATAGAATTTTATCACCTGTAATAAACCTAATAATTTACAAACCTGTTCCTTTACCCAAAATAGCAAACAATGCAATGTAAGCCATCGAATTGAACACAGGTAGTCGGTCCTTCACCCTCTCGCTATCTCACTCGCAAACGCTATAAGCGCTCTCTCTCTGTCTCCGTCTCACTGCTCAGCTGTGAGGATAGTCACGTAAACAAGTTGGCACGCGATTTTTCCTTATTCTTTGAATAGATTTCGGACTTTTTTTGAGAGTTGATAACTATCATGTGGTTGGTGTAGAAACGCCACTTCCTGATAACACCAAGGTAAGGTAAGGTAAGGAACCTACGTCGGAAAAATAAAAAAAATACTTTGACCTACTAGCTGTTGTTATTTCTCTGTGTTGGTCAATAAAATGCTTTTCATTCTTTCTAAAACGTTAACTAAAATTAGAGCTGATTTTTCCATCTTAGTACCGTCAGATAAAAGTATTTCCGTCTCTTCATTAGACTTTTCAAAAACAGACATAGAAATAACTTAATGTTATCAATTTTATAAATTATTATCTAGTATAAGTACAAGTAACGCTGCGCTGGCTGTTACTTCTAAACCTTGCCTGTTCTATCACGTAAATGAATCTGATGGTTCTGGGTTCGATACCTCTGGTATCGTTTTTACAAAATAATATAATAATGAAGCTTCAGTGCGGTGCCAATCGAACTGGTGCAAGAAATTGCTGTAATGTATACCATTACAGCCACAGCAATTTCTTGCTATTTTTATAAGATTCAATTTTGATCACCACTTTGAAGATTTATTGATTGGAAGTGGGTTAAAGATACTCTAAAACTAAGCAGTAGTCGTTAACGAGTAACGACTACTGCTTAGTTTTAGATTATTAAGTACTTAGGCACCTCAGACAAAATAAAAAAGTACTTTTTTATTTTGTCTGAGTTAGGCACCTATATTAAAAATCTAAAATTATTCGTTATTGCAGTAAATAAACGTGCAAATCGGAAAAGATCAAAATCATGTTTTAGCAGCGCGTTTTGTGTGTCCAAGATGTGTGAAATGAAATGAAAAATAAAGTTGAGCCATAAAAGTTGGGGTTCGGTTATTAAATGTAATTTATAGAACGCACGAAATCCCTAAATAACTTTTTGGGTTACACAAATATCGTGTAATGAATTGTATTTATAACTTATTCTCAGTACAGTCGCTTACACCAATGGTTGCATAAGTTACACTTCATAAATTTCATAATTACCTCAGTACTTGTGTATTTGGGTTGGTTACTTTGGTCTACTCCGTCTTCTCATCGTGGGTTCAAATCCGGTCGTGGACCAATGTATTGTTCCCCTCAAAAAAAAAGTAATAAGCAAAATGCCAAGCTCTCATGGTAAACACTTCAAACATTGTGAAGAAAACAGGTCAGTATTTTAACAGCGGCGATGGGCTTGCAAACTGTCACGTATGGAACACAAACTACTGCAAAATGTGAGTATGTGCCAAATGTAATACTCTGTGAGCACCTCTGACTCTGAGTTGCCTACCGTGCCTGGGGATCAAAGTTGTCAAGCTGTTTCGGTTTTTTGTGTTGTATAGAGGTTTGGTAATTTTTTTCCGACGGGACGTTTTTTCTGAAGCCTGGCCGTATTGATTTCATTGGACCAAAAGCCATTAAACCCAGGTAGCCGGTAGGCGGGCCGATCTCGAGCTAAACCGATTTCACAGCAAAAATGATTTATAAATCACTTTTAAAATACAAAAGCTAACCAATAAAAGTGTCAAATTACTAATCTAGAGATTTGAAAAGTAAAACTTTTAATTTACGATTGAAAATTTACACTGTGGATTATTTTTATTGATCGTAAATGTTGCATAAATTAAAATGAGCTAAAAAACTGACAAATATTATACATTCGAGTTGATAGTAGTAACTTTTATAATATAATTATGAAACTGTTGGTTATTTCCTCGTCTTCCTGAAGGTAGATGAACATGGTACAGTAAGTAACGTAGTGCACGCCCTAGCTCACTAAAAATAAAATCATACGAAAAATGTTTTGACAGATTTCATAGAGATTATATGTATAGTAAGAGACGGTGTAGTATTTAGACGTTTATCGAATAACAACAAATCCAATTTAAATCAGAATAAGCCTGAATCCCTCTCCTGAATGCAATCATTTTTGGGCATGCAACTTCATTACAATGTTGTGCGACGAAATAGACACATTCATATTTACTATTAGTAAGATGATCTGAAATACCTATAACCATCTGTAGTTACAAAATACGTGTAGGACCTGTTTAAAAAAACAAACCAGACCTAAACTGAATATGAAAAGCAAAAAGCTGGAACGATCCAGCAAAAAGCAGCACTAAACCGCCTGAAACCGGCTCGCATTTAGCGACCCAACCCAGCAACGCAGTCCCTATCGCCGCGAGAGTGGACATCATTATCTTATCCACTGATTGCTTGCATATGGGCCATGGGTACAGATCCCACAGCTCTTATACTTATTGAAATAAAACTCAAAGTCATGCGTAAGCGACTTGTCACATATCTACTATGTGCGGTTATGGGCTTATGAAGTAAAGTGCGTCGTATTGTGAGGGATTAGAGTTTAGTTTTGTGTAAGGTTTGTGATGCATAGTCGCAGACGCATTGGCACCTAGATTGTCAGTGACGTCAATCGTGGCGGTTAGTACTTAGCTTATGTACCTAAAGGTATTGTATGAATCTACACCTCAGTTGGCTCTTCTTACATTGTATTCATAGCAATTCTTAAGTACGTTTTTGGAGTATTTTTTTCATTATTTTCAGGTCACCTGTATTATAAAGTTCAATATTTTGAGCTATTTGTTTGAGGTTGATAATCCAAGGATTTCAATAATAAAACAACCCCTTTCTGAGCAAAACATGCCTACTTAAAGCAATATTACAACCACAAAGTGATAATTAATAGCTAAATAAGTACGGCCTAGAACTGTTATCTTCGAAACACAAATATAGAATCGTACGATATTGTTTGGCTTGATAACGAAACCAGAAATAATGTCACGTTTGAGTTTTCTGATATTCTTGTCCAATATTTAACGAAGATAATGGTCAGTATTCATTTTGTCATTGATTCTTTTAATTGAGTTATCAGAGGCTGACAACCGTCAAACGACTTCGCTAGCACATTTAATTTTTTTTGAAGATATAAAAAAACTGAAAATAGTTATATTATATTATTTTAATCAAGTTTCGGAGAATAAAATTAGAAAGGTTCAGCTACAATGTAATTTTGATCCCAACCAGTTTTCCGTTTTGAAGTACGAAATGTAGTAAAAATTGAACCTGCACCTCTTGTTTCAACTGGTTACTCGACTTAGAGCTCGTCACTCAGTCATAAGTACCTAATAGGTACCTACTCGTCACTGTCATGATTTTGCAATGATTGGAATGAGCGAGGCATTTTGTGAAAGTGACTCATTCTGATATCGGTTTCAGTTTAATATCGTGTCATTTCGAGGAACACTCATTATTGCACGTTTGACGCTTTTCTAAGTAGGTACCTATAGGTTTTTTGTTTGATTAGTTTATAAGTGGTATTTACAAAACTTATATTCTTATATTTCCTGTGATTTTCTTAGAAAGGTAGCCCCAAACTAAGCAACCCTGTACTATAAAACTGAAAAACAACAAACTGAACCAGCTTCACGACTTCCCCAGGCACGGTAGATATCCCCACAGATCTCTTAGTACCAAGTACTAACTCCAGATTCTTTGAGGTCGTCTAAGGGGGTAGTCAGAGGCACGTCCAAACATTAAAGGAACTATAAACTATACAACAATAGGAACCGCTAATAATAAAATTTCTATACTTTCCATTTTGTAAATCAATTGATACTTATAACATTTCATAACACCCAGACAGAGAACAAACATCTATGTTCATAACACAAATGTTTGTTTTCGGTGGGGATCGAACCCACGTTCTACTAGAGCTACCAACTGAGCTGTGAAAGGTGATGGTTACCACTTAACATCTAGTGGGCCATCCGCTTGTTCCATCAGCAAGAAGTATAAAATAACTGCTTTCATTCCTAGACATGCCGGTGCCTGTCAGAATCTACCAACAGCACCCAAGTGTTGTGCAATATCGGAGACATGCGTGTGCGCATGTCCACGTGTGCACGTTAGCACAGCTATTAGTGAGTAATTTGACATATTTCACGCTTCTTCCGCTCCATGTGAATCATAGTAGGTAGGTAGGTATAGACAGCTATAGATAGAACTGTGAAACTGACTGACTGTTTCTCGTTATACTACTTTCTAGAAGTATCTAAGATTATCACGCAATGAAGTGACAAAGAAAATATTAAAAAATACTTTAAAGAAAAATATTTATAGAAGTGGTTACTATAAAATCGAAATTTATTTAGTTTTTCAGGCAATCCCACGTGATTCTTGAAACGTCAGGGAATTATTTTTATTTCTTTTTAGAATAGTTGTAAAGCGATGGTATGTTGGATGTTGTTTTTTTGCAGATTAACCCTCAGACCCCTATTTGACTGAGTGTCTGGTTTCGCAACCAGTCGTGCAACTATGGTGCAACTTTCATAGGAGACTCAAGAGTTGGCGTCCTGGAAACTATACAATTCAGTGTGCCACCAGTAATAAAGTATTTGCAACGAAAAAAGTTTTCCAAGTAAAAATCACGATCACAATTTCTCTACAAAATCTACCCTTCAATTCACGGAATCTTATCATGTTACAGGGTAGGTACCGCGTTATGTGAGCGATCGTTACTCCACTCGTCAATATGTGGATCGTTGGGGAGGTATTCCAGAGTAGGTATTGCATCATACCGGGGGCTGGGAGGGTCGCTCGGGGGCAGACCGGCGACACATCTGTTACTTGTTACAGACCGAAAGTTGACTGTTTGTTTTTATTTGTATGAATTGTTGATCTATCGAGGAGTTTTTGATAATTATAAAATGTTTGTAATTTTTTTTTTGCATTTGCATTACTGTGGTTAACGTGTAAAATAATTATAATTATTGTTCCCGAACATTAGTTATTTATTATAAATGTTATTTGTGGTTAAATTACTGGTCTTCTAATAAATTACCTTTTAAAAGTTCTAGGTAAAACCGATTATGTTCTAAAAAAATGCAAATTATTCCTCTACGCGCTTTTAGCTTTGTTTACTGCGACTTTTTAGGACAAAGTAACAAAGTCGCTCGTCTGCCTACCCCCTCACCCGACAATCACACAAATGATTCGGGAATTTATGTCCTCGCGCAGGTGGCCCTGGTTTATGGCGACAACTGGTGCCCATACAGCGCCATCTAGCGGTTATTGCTTCTTTATTGTTTGGAATATTTTCCATGCGAACGGCATTTTCAGTGATAAGCCTTCAGCTTGATTTGAGGCTGTAAAACCCTTTTCAGAGATTCTTACACAAGTTTATCGGGCTCGAAGAGATTGCGATCAGCAGAGGGTTTTAAGGTTGGAAATAAAATGTTTGTTTGTTTACGGAGTGTAATTGGGTTGTTTACAGTCTAAAAGGAAGGTATGTTAATAAAAGCTTCAGTTAGCACCATCATCATCAGCCTATAGAATTCCACTACATGAAAAAAAATCAGTTTTCTCTAGCAATGTCGTTGGTCCATCAGTTGCGGCATTTTAAATGCATCTAACAATAATTGTAAAATTGTTCAAATTGTACCTGGATGACGCAAGTTTTGGCGTTAGGTACTTGCTACAAAAAAACCCTCAAAAGAAACCACGTACCTATCTCCGAACCACTAACTCTACCGCAGCTGGATGTACCGATAAGTGACCTACGTGTACTATATAAGTGGTATTACATTAATCATACCAAAACGTCAGTATTTGACTCATGTACATACAACTTCCAGTCATCAATAAAATTATGCAACACAATCAAAATTGATACAGCATTCTCGTCACTCGTACACCACAATAAATGGTAAGTTAGTCATAGAGGAGAAAGTCCAAGTACAAAGCGAGCTAAGCCAAAAATGATGCAACAGCGGATCTTCAGCTATCATAGGTCATCGCCTTGACCCTGCATCGCACACGTCTGCGTCTGGGCAATAAAGATAATTAATATTATCTAAGGAAAGCTGCCTCATGTTTTGTGATGCAATTTCTTCCCGTCTAGAATGTTCCAAGTGAAATAAAGTTTTTTTCTTATATACGTGTAGGTGGGCACGTATAATGCAGGTAAATAAACATTTCCATCTTGTAGATCATTGATAAAGCGTCAGGGTAACTCTTCACCCGTGCCCCTATTTACTCTTTAGTGCCTGGGACAAAGTCGTAGTACGTAGTTAAGACTACTTATCCAGCAACCATACAATCCTCTCAGTCAAAGCTGAAAAGGCCTGATCCTGTTGACTTATTCTTATTTTATTGTGATAATACTTGCTGATTGAACCAGCAGAGGGCTACCCGATGTTAAGTAGTGACCATCACCAAAGCATTGCCTCGCAAGTCTCGCACATTAGGAACGTGCCACACGATGCACTGCCCTACGCCCGTCAACTTTGTGTATATATATAACAAATGTTAAGCCTCATGTGCCTGTAATTACAACGGCAACCACACCCTTCAAACCGAAACACAGCAACGCTGCTTGGCGGCAGAAAAAGGCGTGGTACAATGAGCTCTACTACTCTAGAGGTACTCTATGTATAAAATCTAACAAGTACTAGGCACGAGGTAATGACTACTTAGTAACTTTCCATTTTCTAGATCAAAGTTGTAGACAAATTATGGTCAAAAAACTAGTTAGTCAACTTTCTAGTGTAGCGTCGAACGCCATGTCTGCATTATGTGGGCGTGCCCGGGCCTACATCATTATGTGTAACTTATGGTTTTTATGTCTTTTAATAAAATGCATCTGCTTATGTGAAGAAACTTGAAACTTGTTTGTGAGTTTCGAATCACATGTTAACTTAGGTATAATTTTAGTATAGGTTGGTATTTTATTTGTGATGTTTTTTTAGAAATTTTTTTGCTCTTTTAGACGCAGACCACCGTCAAACCACTCGATCGCACGTATCAATACTTTGAAGATGTGAAATCAATTGAAAAACTTGTTTGGATCATATATTTTTTCTGAACCTTTATTATAATAACAATAATTCATTTATTTATTCAGACATTATGCTATTCTCCGAAACTTGGTTGTTTGCGATTTTTTATAACTATCAGTGATTTTAACAGACATACAAACGGGCTTACTGCCTACCTGATGGTAAGCGGTCACCGTCTCCCATAGATATCAACAATACCAGGGGCGTTGTCGTTGCGTTGCCT
This sequence comes from Chloroclysta siterata, assembly GCA_932294275.1. Lineage (NCBI taxonomy): Eukaryota > Metazoa > Arthropoda > Insecta > Lepidoptera > Geometridae > Chloroclysta > Chloroclysta siterata. The sequence goes on from OW028588.1 coordinate 17,089,685, forward strand.
CCCATCGACGAATTTATTAACTCGAACTTCAGAAATGTTGTAATGAACGAGCGAGAAGACCTGTGCGGGCAGTCTGCGTCTAAATGCGGCTTTACTGCAAATGTCTCGATGCAAATTGCTTGGCAACAGCCTCCGTGCATTCAGGACGGATCACAATGGCCGCCGTGCGCGGTTTACAAACACCCAACGTGAGTGTTGCGACAAATTGAAAAGTTATGAGCGAGTGGAAAATTACAGGTTTTTTGATAGGTTTCATTCCTCGTTTTATAAATAGCTGTGCCAACGTGACTGTATTATGGACTAACTTGACTTGACTACGAAACCGCTCTTAGGCAAGATTTTCCATGAGCGTTGGTGGAAAAACGTGCGAAAACCAAAAAATAAATGAGGTTTATTAAAAAAACGAATATTATCCATTGGTTATTTTTACCACCATTGTGTTATATTTATTACTTAAATTAATCAAATATTGTGTTAAACTCAGACTCATTGAGTCACTATAAAAAAAACTATGGGCTGTATACTTCAGTGAGGATGCTTGTGCAGACTCAATCACGCCGCTGTCAGCTAGATTGAATTAGGTGATGTTTGGACTTTCAATAGCATAAAAGCTACTTTACCAGGCTGACATTGGAGCAAAATCTTGATGGAAAAACGTAAAAATAAAATTGGGTGCAGTAAATGTGGGACATAGGTACCCGAGTAATTTTAGGACGTACCTCTGACTACCCCTTTAGACATTCTCAAAGAATCTTGAGTTGGTAGTTATAATTAAGAGATCTCAGAGGATACCTACCTACCTACCTGCGATCAAAGTCGTGAGGCTGTTTCTGTAAAATTGGGTAACCAAACAGTTATAGTCTTAGAAAGAGGTAAAGATACTGCGAAACCTAGCCAACGATGTGCGCATGCGTTTCGTATTCGTGTTGAAATATTAAAATAGACTAAGACATAATAATCGAGATAGCAACAGCATCCGTTATTGAGTAAGATGGCGAGTGGCTGCTGGTGACTCATCAGCGGTGGCAGTTCCCTCTCTAGCTATTGCATGCTTCTTTACTTCAAATTCTTCAAAAGACTTCTAAAATCTTGTACAACAACTTTCAAAAAAAACTTCGAAAAAGACTTCTTACAGACGTATGTATAAAAAACTAATTCGCCATAAAAAGACAAAAGACAATAAAAAACAATAATTACCGATTATCGGTATAGGTATGTAGTTTCACTGTGTTTAACCGTATCCACGCTGTTCTCAATAAGGTTCTTATTTTTATTATTATAGGTACCGAATAACGGGTATCGAAATGGACCCCTTCTTCTGAAATGAGAACGTACCAGAAAATGCAAAGCGTGGTGAGTGTGGTGACTATGGCAAACTCCTCCTAATATGGAAGATGCCTCTATCCAGCAATGTCAAAGTCAAAGTCAAAGTCAAAAGTCAAAATGTATTTATTCAATAAAATCACAAGGATCACTTTGAAACGTCTTAAAGCTAGGTGACTCTAGGTGCCAGTTCCACGCGACCAAAGCCTAGAAGAACAGGCAACAAACTTACGGCTTGGTTCCTACCGTTCTTTTGTATGATCCTTTTACAATGTAATAATATAATATATTATTGAAGTTTAGTGAGGCGTAGGCATACAGAAAAAGGTAAACATAATCAAATTTATAAGACAGCACACGCTACGCCTCAAACTAATGGACTTTTTTTATATTTGTATTTTGTATTTGTATTTGTATTTATTTCAACATTACATCTATCATTACAGGTAACACCTAATACAATAGAGTAGTAAACAATAATTATACTTCGCATCTCTCCCGAAGATGATTCCAATTTACATGCAGCAGTACGTCAGATGATGCTGTCCTAATCACACTTTTAGAGTTATATTTTATACTTTTAAAATCGATTTAAAATCGATAGAATAGTTGTTATTTGACTTATTTCCCATCACTATTCCCCCCGCCATATTGGTTCCTGACAGTTGTCATTACGTGATTTTGTGTTGTCCGAGTCACACGAACATTTTTATTTTTTGCTCCTCGTCCAACAAAAATACGATGGGCAAAAGAAAGCGATCAGATAAAGAGGAAAGTGATATAGTAGAAAAAGTTTTGAAGAAGGTAAAAAAGCTAGTGCAAACAAGGAGAAGAAGAATTTCATCATCGTCGTCATCGTCGTCCGATAACTCATTCAGGGAAGATATTTCGTTATCTTCAACACGTTCAATTTGTCAGGACTTGGAAGCCCCAGGCAGTGATCGAGAAGTTCAAGGTAAGCGAGTTTCTGTGAATATTGAATGAAAAATTATGCCTACCCTCAAAAAATATTATGACAATTATTTTATTTCTTGTCAAATAACCCGACGTAAAACGTGTGTGGTAATCGTATCTCGACGTTTATCGTGTGTGGATACCGTAAATATATAAAAAATAATGTATCCCGACAAAAATTGTGTGTGGATAAAAAACCCTATACCTACGAGTAACTACGTATACCTACGAGTAACTAGTACCTACTTTACCTTGCCAATATAAGTGGTCCCGACGCAATGCGTGTGTGGAAAATATTAATGCTTAGCGTTTTAGTCACCTACATATCTATGTAGGTATATGATAAGTACCTTACCGGTTACTTTACGTCTTCCAGACGAGGTCCTTCCTGGAGCACCAACAGAAGAGGAACAGATGGTAGACGAAAATGAGGAGTTGGACCCAGATATACTGCAACTATTGGGCTCAGACCCAACACAAGACAAATCATTCGGTGAAAACCTACATAAAGATTTGGCTACACGATGGAAACACATTTTAACCAATGGGCTGTCTAAGGATGAAAAAGTTGATCTTCTAAAACAATATCTCCCTGCAGAAAATTGTACATTTATGAAAGCACCCATATTAAATCCTGAAATAAAATCAGCGCTAACCGAAATGAATGTTAAGAGGGACTCCTACAGTGAGCAAAAACAAAATCAAATGGCAAGCTGTATCTCAGCAATCGGCAAAGCATTGAACTTGGCACTGACACAAAAGGATAATATCCCACAAGAAGTCATAAAAACACTAAGTGATGCAGGGCGGTTGCTGTGTGATACTCATCACAGAGAATCTCTTTCAAGACGATTCGCTATCATTAACTCTATTAGCAAGCAAAAACGAGACGTAATAAAAAACACGAAGATAGACGAACATTTGTTCGGTTCCAATTTGTCTGAACATCTAAAATCATCAAAGGCCATATCATTGTCTGCTTCAGAGTTAAGGTTCAACAGCGGTAAATTTAACCAGTCCCGCTTACAGCAGAATAGTGCGGCTCGAAATTCAGGAGCTTTAAACGCACGGGGGGCACCGCGAGCACCAGCCGGCGGCGAGACGCGAGTGTACCCGGGACAGTATCGGCGCCCGCCGCCGCCGCCGCCAGCGCCGGGCCATGCGCCCCGCGACTACCGTCGCCCGCAGCCATCCTCAGCGACTCACCGCTCGAAAGCTTACTCACAACAAACTCGACGCCGCTAAATATATTACCACAGGTACATAGCACAAATACCTTACTTCCTATAGCTGGTAGACTTCAGTATTTTTATGATGAATGGCTCCACATTACGAATGACAAAACTATTTTGTCCTGGATCAAAGGGTATCAAATCCCTTTTTATTGTGAACCATATCAGATCGGTACAGCTAAAATCAGATTTTATAAGCATCAAGAAATCGACATTATTGATGAGTGTATTACAGATTTATTAGAATCTGGTTATATTTCTTCTTGTTCCCCATGTAAAAAACAGTTCATTTCACCAATTTTTACAGTGCCTAAACCCAATGGAAAACATCGGTTTATATTGAATTTAAAAGAATTAAATAAATTTATACTTGTCAATCACTTTAAGATGGAAGACTATCGTACAGCGCTAAAATTAATAGATAACGATTGTTATATGGCCACCTTGGACCTAAAGGATGCTTATTTTTTGGTGTCAATTGATAAACGCGACAGGGTATACCTTCGCTTCAAATGGAACTCTGAAGTGTTCAAAGATCAATTATTCCAGTTTAACGTGTTACCTTTTGGTATTTGTACTGCCCCATTTGTCTTCACAAAGTTATTAAAACCTGCCCTACACCACTTACGCTCACTAAACCATTTATCAGTAAATTTTCTTGATGATTTTTTATGTATTGGAAATTCGTTTAATAGCTGTCTAGATAACTTAGAAACAACCAGAGCTTTACTATTGCAATTAGGATTCTTGATCAATGAAGATAAAAGTCATACCTATCCAAAGAAAAAATGTTTATTTTTGGGTTTTACATTTGATTCAATAAAAATGTCTTTGACCTTACCAAATGACAAGAAAAAACGTATTAAATTATTTACAAATAAATTATTAAAAACAAAAAAATGTACAATTAGAAAATTTGCTAGTTATATTGGTTTACTGACGTCAGCGTGTCCTGCCGTCCGCTATGGATGGGTTTACACAAAAATATTTGAAAGAGAAAAATTCTTAGCACTTAACTACTCTAACAATTACAACAAAAATATGACATTATCAGAACATTTAAAAGATGATTTCTTATGGTGGAGGGATCACATTGACCATTCAGGTTGTTCATTTATGACGAAAGATTATTCACTTGAAATCTTTAGCGATGCATCTCGAACCGGATGGGGCGCTGCTTCTAATGACGAAACAGCTCACGGGCACTGGAATCAATCACAATTATTGTTACATATAAACACTCTAGAATTACTTGCAGCATTTTATGGCCTCAAAATTTTTGCGTCACGACTTAGTGATTGTAGTATTTTATTAAGAATAGACAATACAACAGCAATAGCCTATATTAATAAAATGGGCGGAATACAATTCACTCACCTAAACAAAATTGCACGCGATATATGGCAATGGTGTGAAAAACGCAATTTACACATTTTTGCATCTTATATCCAATCGAATATGAACATAGTAGCAGATTTTGAATCCCGTCAAACATTTAACACAGACACCGAATGGGAACTGGCTGATTACGCATTTTATCAGATAAAGATTTATTTCGAACCCCCTGAATTTGATTTATTTGCTAGTATTCAAAATCATAAATGTCATAGGTATGCTTCATGGAAATTAGATCCAAATTCCGAAATTATTGATGCGTTTACTTTCAACTGGAAAAACATACGTTTTTATGCCTTTCCACCGTTTAGTCTAATTTCTAAAGTGTTTCATAAAATTAAATGTGACAAAGCCATAGGGATTGTCGTAGTACCATACTGGCCTACCCAACCGTGGTATCCATTATGGACTAACTTGCTTAATTCGGAAGTACTATATTTTCAGCCTAATAAAAATCTACTAATCTCTCCTTTCAGGGAGCAACATCCCCTCCACATGGACCTGACCCTGATGGCAGGCAAATTATCAGGCAGTCGCTATTGAGACGTGGTATTCCTAATTCGTCTCTTGAAATAATGATGGCTTCTTTCTCAACAAATACATTAAGTCAATACAATTCATCACTGAAATCATGGTGGTTATATTGCAAAAACAATGGTTTAGATTATTGTGATTCTAATATCTCACAGCTGATTGAATATTTGACAGAAAAATTTAACTCTGGTGCAGGTTACAGTACACTAAACACCTATCGCTCTGCGTTGTCCATCCTGTTAGGTCAAGAAATTACATGTAATGATACCATAAAAAGGTTTTTTAAGGGTGTTTACCGTATGAAACCTCCTGCACCAAAATATAATACCACTTGGGATCCCAGTCTAGTCTTAAATTACCTAGATAAATATTTTCCCAATGATACGATTTCATTAAAAGATTTATCTTTAAAAACTATAACGCTTTTAGCATTAGCATCTGCACAAAGAATGCAGACCCTTAGTCTTATCAAAATCCAAAATATTCATGATGATTCAGAAAAGATACAAATAAGAGTGGATGATTTAATTAAAACCTCAAGACCAAATTCCTTCCAACCATTTATTGTATTACCATACATTAAAGAAAATCATAAAGTGTGTCCAGCACTATGTCTCAAATCATACTTAAATCGAACATCCCTTTTACGTTTTCAAGAAGATTCGCTTTTTATCAGTTATCAAAAACCTCACAAAAAGGTAGTTTCTCAAACTTTATCTCGTTGGGTTAAATCAATTTTAGAAAAAAGCGGAATTGATATAAAATTGTACGGCGCTCATAGTACACGACATGCGTCTACATCAGCTGCCCACAGGGCAGGTGTCAACCTTGAAGTTATTCGGAAAGCAGCAGGCTGGTCCGAATCTTCAAATGTATTTCTAAAGTATTATAATAAGGATTTATTAAAATCAACCCAAAGTGAATTTATAGATATATTGTTTCGAAGTTAAATTATTGTTGATTATGATTAGTACCTATGTATCTACATAATAACGATATTTAGATAAATAGCTTAATATATATTATTATTATTTTTTTATATAAAAATAAATAAATATTATGTTGATCGCTGTTATGAATAGTATTTTTTCGATGCTCTAAACATCTGCATGTAAATTGGAATCATCTTCGGGAGAGATGCGAAGTATAATTAAGAATCAAACGAACTTACCTTGTGATGTTTGATATCTAATTATACGAGCGTCTTGACCGAAGATGATTACACACCCACCCACCCTTTTAATTTCTTTAAGTCCCATGACCTATCGAAAAAATAGGGCTCTGAATAATGACAACTGTCAGGAACCAATATGGCGGGGGGAATAGTGATGGGAAATAAGTCAAATAACAACTATTCTATCGATTTTAAATCGATTTTAAAAGTATAAAATATAACTCTAAAAGTGTGATTAGGACAGCATCATCTGACGTACTGCTGCATGTAAATTGGAATCATCTTCGGTCAAGACGCTCGTATAATTAGATATCAAACATCACAAGGTAAGTTCGTTTGATTCTTAATTATTTTGGTATATACAAAATGTCATATAGCAAAAATTCAATCAAATTATTTACAAATAAATGTCATACGAAAAAAAAATAATCAAATAAATAATATCACACAAAGCAAAAACAACATAAAAATAATAACAATTAAAATTCAATCAAATTAAAAAATATTTACATACAAATGTCATAGAACTAGCTAAATATATCTAGCTGATGGAACAAGCATATGGCCCACCTGATGTTAAGTGGTAATCATCACCTATAACAAAGCATTACCTCGTCACGCACGATAGGAACGCAACCTACGATGCACTGCCCTGCGTCCATCAACTTAAACATAGCAGGCTGATGATGATCATGATGTGTTATCTACTTCGTTATGTGTCTGTAGCTTGCAGGCTCTGAGCTATCGTTGTTCCGAATTTCATATTAGCCAATACCTACAGTCGAAAAACAAAATACTTGACCAGTAAGTGGCACACAAACATACAGTCCTCAATTTTGTATTATGAATCTATTTATATCGATACTGGTTCTTATCGATATGATAATTCGGTTTTTATTACTTTTTAAAAGCCGTTACTTGTTTTAAGTGTTTTATCAAGTTGTTTATTATTTGTTTCCTGTGAAATTATCATTTTTTTTAATGAGCTGAAAATACTGTAGCTATTGCGACCTTTGGTTCTAAAGACGATAAAGTCAATACTGGTGGCCTGTCAGAGTGGACGAGGCCGCCTGAAAGCCTCATCTTAAACTGAACAACTGCAAAAGCGTACCCTTATATTACGTTAATAACAACAGGTTCGCGATTAACGAAAGGTTTGCTGTTTCACGCCATTTTGATGATACAAAAAGTAACGTTGCTAGCCGCAGCCTGTCGCGAGTTAAGTAATAGGGGAAAGAGCGACATCTTTCAGGGAAATGTTTCTAGATAACACCATTTCCTAAACAGCATGGGTTAATGACGTCACTACCTTGTTGTAGTATATTTGTTTCCGCGTCAGATAACATACTTCCTTTTAATTTGGCGAAGAAAACTGTACATTTCACTACAATTCCTCACCCATTTTTATGCCTGTGACTATTATCCTTTTTTGACATTTCAAAAAAAGTCCCCCTTTTTTAAATACACATTATGTAAAGGAAGGTTAAGTTTCTAAGACATTTTTTTCTTAATTTTGATTTCTGTTTTAGGCACCGCAGTAGTAGTAGGTAATTAATTTTAATGATAAAAATGGTTTAAGCTCTTGGCCCATATGCTGAGTGATTTTATCAGAAATATTACTAAATGTAGGACACTATTATAAAGCAAATAAATAATTATCCAAAAGGTAAAAGTGTTGATGTATAAAAAAAATTGATGAATACAAAGTATTTACAAAAATTATACAGATTATCATGGTCAAGTGAGTGACGTATTCACTTATCTGTTAAGTAGCGGTGGTAGAACCACGTGTGAGGCACGGTCGACAACGTAGGTACGTAACGATCACGTATACCCACGTAACTGTAGGTACTGCTTTAGTGATTGGACACGAATTTTATACAGATAACATATTGATGATCAAATTACTAAAGTACCTTTTTTATTTGCTATAACGTCTTACTGCTTTGTCTAATTCTCAGCAGATGCGTACAAGACTAACATCCTCAGTGGTCTTGGGCACTAAGGGATCTGCGATGTCTACCGTGCCTCGGGATTACAGTCAAGGTAGCAAAATCATCGCGCAGATATTTCCTATAGCGCTTCAGAGAGACAATGTCGATTATTAAATCAAAGTTATAAGGTATTTATTCAGTTGAATCACAAGAATCACTTTGAAACGTCTCAGTTATATAATTATCAGCTGCCGTTCAATAATTGCCCTTATCCTATATTAAACTAAGTACAAAATAGTCTGCAATAATTGATAAATTAAATGCAGATTTATTATAGGTAATTCTCTGCAATTAGCTGGAAGATAAAACCGTGTGCATTAGCCGCGCCTATTACGATAATGTGGTTTACGTGACTCTCGGGCCGTAGGCTTCTAGAACCTACTGTAGGGTCCTCTGACTGCAGGCCAGAAGGGCTAATGATTTAATTATAGATAATGTGTGGAACAAGCGGATGGCCCACCTGATGTTAGTGGTAAAAATCACCTAGATTCTAAATGAATCTAGGTGATATTTCCCACTAAGACTTTTAAGAACATTTAAAGTGATCCTTGTGATTCAGTTAAATCAATACCTTTTGTCACGTACGTCACGCAACGCACAAAGTGACCGTGCCACTTCATCATCAAATTGAGGTAAACTGATGTTAAGCCTCATGTGTCTATAATTTCACCTGCACCCATACTCTTCAAACCAAAACATAGCAACGCTGCTTGGCGGCAGAAATAGGCATATTTCGATGCACAATTTATTAAAACTTTCCTTTAAGATGTTGTTCGATTTCAAAGGAAATAAAACAGGTAGCAATTACAGTCTGAGGCCGAAGCCTGTAATTTCCCGGCACACGTGACTGAGCTCACTTGCGTGGAAATTACTCTTTTATCTGTGTAGCGGAGCGGGCCGTTTCTACAACTAGACTGTTTATCTATGAGTTCTTATTAAACCCAGTATTCATTAAACGAGTGGAAAGCTTCGTCTGCCCCACTGAACAGTGGAGTTGAAATTCGGGAACATCTTTATGCACTCCTGACGTATTCAATATTTATTGCAGGCAGTCTGTTGGAATAAAATTACCTACTATATTGTAACACCAATTTAATAATAATTATTCCAATTTTTTGATCTGGAAATAGCCCGACATTTTTTGATCGAGTGAGCGAAGCGAACAAAGATCTTAGTTTCAACTTGGGTGATTTGGCATTTTATGTATGTATGTATGTATGTATGTATGTATGTATGTATGTATGTATGTATGTTTGTCTGGCGATAACTTTAGAACCGTTGATCCAATCTGCATGAAATTTGATATGTCGATAGCTTGTACTTGAGAAATTTACTGGTAAGTATATGAGTAAAATCGGATGAAGGGTTTTTGAGATATGGGGTTTTTTGAGGGGGCAAAAATAAAAAAAGTTACATAAAAAAATCAAGTTACATGTCATATGAAAGGGCTTTGTTTGGACATCCCAAAACAATTTTTAATTTTTTTTTGGATGCTCGGTTTTTGAGATAAAATAATAAAAGTTAAATTAAGATAACCAGCGATCCAAGAGCTCCCATCTCTAAGAGTTTTGTTGGCATCAAGGTTTTTCTACTGGTCGGCCAGTTCCTTTGCTTTTTCATATTTTTTTTTCTTGAAATAAGTTAAGGGGGTACTCAGTTCACATAAAATGGTGACGACATCCAGGTCTGATGATGGAGCCAAGGTCTGTTCAACGGAACTCTTCAATAAATAAGCCAATAGAGTTGAAACTTGGTAACCATACTAAGTTAGTAGGCGGTAGTCAGAAAAAAGTCCAAAGATAATGTTTGGAATTGCCTCTGACTACTACGTACTCAAAGTTTTGATGCGTTCGTCGGGTCGCATCACGAGATCTCAGTTCGGGGCGAACTACTAGTTTATTATGTGTTATTTGTTATTGAAATTTGTTTAATTCAATTAATTAATTGGGTAATATATTATTTTTATTGTGTTAGATTATATACTCTTTATTGTATTAATTATTTAGTTATAAGTGGACATTCGTGACATTAAGTTGACGTGCGTGACTTACGAGGCAATGCTTTGTTTTAGGTAATGGTTACCACTTAACTTCAGGTGGGCCATCTGCTTGTTACATCAGCTAGTATTTAAAAAAAACATTCAAATAAGGTTATGAAAAAATTGTTTGTGAATAAATAAATAACATATACATGCAGCAGTTTAGTCACTTCTTCAGTCTGATGATGATGAGTTGCAAATAAATAAATGAATTATGCCTATTGTGAGCCAGACAAACAATATTTTAACGTTATGAGAAAATTTATTCTTTTTTTAATGATGTGTCATTTCTCTAAAGCTAAAAGTATCAGTATGTAGGTGGTGTGTAACCCTTTTTAATTGTATACATGTTAAATGTTAAAAAGCCTTTCCCTTAAAATTAAAAACAGGAAGAATAATATATCAAATTTATGTAATTTAATTACATCAGGTTTGAAACAACCGAAATCCTACTTCCTAAATTATTATAAATGCGACAGTCGGTGTTTCTATGTTTGTGGCTAAATGAGGCCCTTAGCAATGAACTGATTGAGATGAAACTTTGTAAATAATATAGCTCGTAGCCTGATTAGCATGTGGGCTACTTTTTATTCAGGTAGAAAACATGAACAACCCAGGTTAGCTATCACTAATAATACGCAAAGCCGTGGGCGAGAGCTAGTTGCATTTAAATTACCAAATTTTATCTAAATCTAACTGTTGTTTGTCACGTCATCCTTTAGCGTAGCAACATCATTGCCTTCCTCTCATCCCACGCTGAGTCGGCTACTCCCTTTTATCATTCGTCATCTCGGTACACACTCTAACACATGTCATCTTTCAAACAGTCCATGCGTCTGTTTTTGGTCTACCTCTACATTTTTATGCATACCTAAATATAGAATACCACTTCTCATGTAAAATGACTTTCGTCTTTCTCCGCATCACATGTCCACGCTAATTATTTTTTTGATAGGAAAGCTTGTTTCGGTCTAAATTATATTATTGCTGAACCTTAAATATTCTCCGAAACTTGGTATTTTGCGATTGTTCAAAAATTCATTCAGTGATTTTAAATAGAAAAATGATGAAATGTGCGGAAATTGTTTGACGGTTGTCAGCCTTTTTATATTAAATACTAGTGGCTTCCTGCGGCTTCGCACGCGTTGAAGTGGTGAGCCGTAATTGAGCCACAAACATCCAAACATCGTAACTTTCGCATTGATTTGTATATTATTAGGGTAGGATACCTACGCAGGTATATACCTATAGATACCTATAGGCGTACATTACCTATATTAGGTAGGTAGGTAGGTATAGGTACTGAGTTTAGCACAAACATGACAAATACAACAAAGACATTCTTATACGGAAAATATGTACTTATTTGTTTCTAGTTTCTACCCCAAAAACAAACGAAACGAAATAGCTTCACGACTTTGATCCCCAGGCACGGTAGATACCCTAAGATCTCTTCATCGTACCAACTCAAAATTCCCGTTTTAGAATGTTCCTTACAAACATTGACGCCTTGTTGTATCCTTTTTACTTGAGCGCAACGAAGGAGGGTAACGTTTTAGGGGTTGTTTTCGAAAATCAAACTGTCTTTTTGTTATTTATCCACAGAACACATTTTCTTTAAGTTTTAAGTTAATTACACTACGCTTTAAAAATCTCCCATACAAACCTTGAAACTTTGTCAGTCTTTTGCACCCTTTGCAGGGGTGGTTTTAAAATATTGAAAACGTGATTTTAAATTATTTTACTTCAAGTTTTAAATCAATCGCACCACGCGTTAAAAAACTCCCATACAAACATTGACATCCCTTTGCACACTTATTAAGGGTAGTTTTAAAAAACTAAAAATGCCTTTCCTGTTTTTTAGCCTTGGAGTACATGTACTCTAAGTTTCAAGTTTGTAGGTTCAAGGAATACTATTTTTCATGCAAACGTTTTCAACCCTTTTACACCCTTAGGGGTTGAATTTCCAAAAACCTCTTCTTAGTACACCTCTACGCCATAAGACCTATATACTCTTCAAATTTCAAGTCCCTAGGACCAGCGGTCAAAAACCTCCCATACGAACTTTTACATCCCTTTGCACACTTATTAAGAGTAGTTCTAAAAAACGAAAAATGCCTTTCCTATTTTTTGCCTTGGAGTACATGTACTCCAAGTTTCAAGTTTGTAGGTTCAAGGAATACTATTTTTCATGCAAACGGTTTCAACCCTTTTACACCCTTAGGGGTTGAATTTCCAAAAACCTCTTCTTAGTACATCTCTACGCCATAAGACCTATGTACTCTTCAAATTTCAAGTCTCTAGGACCAGCGGTCAAAAAACTCCCATACAAACTTTTACATCCCTTTGCACACTTATCAAGGGTAGTTTTAAAAAACTTCAAATGCCTTTCCTATTTTTTTGCCTTGAAATATAAATACTCCAAGTTTCAAGTTTGTAGGTTCAAGGAATACTATTTCTCATACAAACGTTTTCATCCCTTTTTACACCCTTAGGGGTTGAATTTCCAAAAATACCTTCATAGTACACCTCTACGCCATAAGACCTATGTACTTTTCAAGTTTTAAGTCTCTAGGACCAGCGGTCAAAAAACTCCCAGACATACTTTTACATCCCTTAGCACACTTATTAAGGGTAGTTTTAAAAAACTAAAAATGTATTTCCTACTTTTTTGTCTTGAAGTATATGTACTTACTCTAAGTTTCAAGTTTGTAGGTTCAAGGAATACAATTTTTCATACAAACGTTTTCATCCCTTTTTACACCCTTAGGGGTTGAATTTCCAAAAATCCCTTCTTAGTACACCTATACGCCATAAGACCTATGTACTCTTCAAATTTCAAGTCTCTAGGACCAGCGGTCAAAAAACTCCCATACATACTTTTACATCCCTTAGCACACTTATTAAGGGTAGTTTTAAAAAACTAAAAATGTATTTCCTATTTTTTTGTCTTGAAGTATATGTATTCCAAGTTTCAAGTTTGTAGGTTCAAGGAATACAATTTTTCATACAAACGTTTTCATCCCTTTTTACACCCTTAGGGGTTGAATTTCCAAAAATCCCTTCTTAGTACACCTCTACGCCATAAGACCTATGTACTCCTCAAATTTCAAGTCTCTAGGACCAGCGGTTTAGGCTGTGCGTTGTCTATATGTCAGTCAGTCAGTCAGTCAGTCAGTCAGTCAGTCAGTCAGTCAGGACTTTGATTCTTATAGTATTAGAGATGAGCAAGTCTTACACCAACATTCTCGCTGCGTGTAGCAACAATGACACAAAATGATGATGATGGTGACGCATAGTAAAATGATGCAAGTCAGTGAGTTAAACTCTACAATCTCTATCACATAAGACATAAGACCACGTTCACTAACACAGGCACATGAGGCTTAATATCTGTATGCCTCAAGTTGATAGACACAGGGCAGTGCATCGTAGGGTCCCATTGTGCGTGACTTGCGAGGCAATACTTTGATATAGATGATTACCACTTAACATCAGGTGGGTTATCTGCTTGTTCCATCAGCAAGTAGTTTATCAAAATGACAATTATAATAATAAAATAAAATAAATTTTAAATTTTATTCTGATCTTTTTCTTGTAATGGCACTATCTCTAATACTATAAGACTCAAAGTCCTGACTGACTGACTGACTGACTGACTGACTGACTGACATATAGACAACGCACAGCCTAAACCGCTGGTCCTAGAGACTTGAAATTTGAGGAGTACATAGGTCTTATGGCGTAGAGGTGCACTAAGAAGGGATTTTTGGAAATTCAACCCCTAAGGGTGTAAAAAGGGTTGAAAACGTTTGTATGAAAAATAGTATTCCTTGAACCTACAAACTTGAAACTTGGAGTACATATACTTCAAGGCAAAAAAAAAGGAAAGGCATTTTTAGTTTTTTAAAACTACCCTTAATAAGGGTGCAAAGGGATGTAAAAGTTTGTATGGGAGTTTTTTGACCGCTGGTCCTAGAGACTTGAAATTTAAGGAGTACATAGATAGTATGGCGTAGAGGTGTACTAAGAAGGGATTTTTGGAAATTCAACCCCTAAGAGTGTAAAAAGGGTTGAAAACGTTTGTATGAAAAATAGTATTCCTTGAACCTACAAACTTGAAACTTGGAGTACATATACTTCAAGGCAAAAAAAAAGGAAAGGCATTTTTAGTTTTTTAAAACTACCCTTAATAAGGGTGCAAAGGGATATAAAAGTTTGAATGGGAGTTTTTTGACCACTGGACTTAGAGACTTGAAATTTGAAGAGTATATAGGTCTTATGGCGTAGAGGTGTACTAAGAAGGGATTTTTGGAAATTCAACCACTAAGGGTGTAAAAAGGGATGAAAACGTTGGTATGAAAAATTGTATTCCTTGAACCTACAAACTTGAAACTTGGAGTACATATACTTCAAGGCAAAAAAATAGGAAAGACATTTTTAGTTTTTTAAAACTACCCTTAATAAGTATGCATAGGGATGTCGAAGTTTGTATGGGAGTTTTTTAACGCGTGGTGCGATTGACTTAAAACTTGAGGTAAATATACTAAGAAATAAATAATTAAGAATAACACTTTGAAGTTTTGATAATTACCCCCGCAAAGGGTGCAAATGACTGTAAAAGTTAGTATGGGAGATTTTTAACGCATAGTGCGATTGATTTCAAACTTGAAGTAAATATACTCCACAATAAATAGTTTCACGTTTTCACTATTTTAAAACTACCCCTGCAAAGGGTGCAAAAGACTGCCAAAGTCCCAAGGTTTGTATGGGAGATTTTTAACGCGTAGTGTAATTAACTTCAAACTAAAAGAAAATGTGTTCTGTGGATAAATAACAAAAAAACAGTTTGATTTTCGAAAACAACCCCTGAAACGTTACCCTCCTTCGTTGCGCTCGAGTAAAAAGGATACAACGAAGCGTCAATGTTTGTAAGGGATATTCTAAAAACGGGAATCTTGAGTTGGTACGAAGAGATATGAGGGTATCTACCGTGATTGGGGATCAAAGTCGTGAAGCTGTTTCGTTTCGTTTGTTTTTGAGGTAGAAACTAGGAACAAATAAGTACATATTTTCCGTGTAAGGTTGTCTTTGTTGTATTTGTCATGTTTGTGCCAAACTCAGTCAGTACCTATACCTACCTACCTAATATAGGTAATGTACGCCTATAGGTATCCCATATACCTACGTAGGTATTTAAAATCTTACCCTAATAATATACAAATCAATGCGAAAGTTACGATGTTTTGATGTTTGTGGCTCAGTCACGGTTCACCACTTCAACGCGTGTGAAGCCGCGGGAAGCCACTAGTCTCTAATACTATAAGACTCTAAGTCCTGACTGACTGACTGACTGACTGACTGACTGACTGACATATAGACAACGCACAGCCTAAACCGCTGGTCCTAGAGACTTGAAATTTGAGGAGTACATAGCTCTTATGGCGTAGAGGTGCACTAAGAAGGGATTTTTGGAAATTCAACCCCTAAGGGTGTAAAAAGGGATGAAAACGTTTGTATGAAAAATAGTATTCCTAGAACCTACAAACTTGAAACTTGGAGAACATATACCTCAAAGCAAAAAAATAGGAAAGGCATTTTTAGTTTTTTAAAACTACCCTTAATAAGTGTGCAAAGGGATGTAAAAGTTTGTATGGGAGTTTTTTGACCGATGGTCCTAGAGACTTGAAATTTGAAGAGTACATAGGTCTTATGACGTAGAGGTGTACTAAGAAGGGGTTTTTGGAAATTCAACCCCTAAGGGTGTAAAAAGGGATGCAAGCGTTTGTATGAAAAATTGTATTCCTTGAACCCACAAACTTGAAACTTGGAGTACATTAACTTCAAAGCAAAAAAATAGGAAAGGCATTTTTAGTTTTGTAAAACTACCCTTAATAAATGTGCAAAGGGATGTAAAAGTTTGTAAGGGAGTTTTTTGACCGATTGTCCTAGAGACTTGAAATTTGAAGAGTACATAGGTCTTATGACGTAGAGGTGTAATAAGAAGGGGTTTTTGAAAATTCAACCCCTAAGGGTGTAAAAAGGGATGAAAGCGTTTGTATGAAAAATTGTATTCCTTGAACCTACAAACTTGAAACTTGGAGTACATATACTTCAAAGCAAAAAAATAGGAAAGGCATTTTTAGTTTTGTAAAAATACCCTTAATAAATGTTCAAAGGGATGTAAAAGTTTGTAAGGGAGTTTTTTGACCGATGGTCCTAGAGACTTGAAATTTGAAGAGTACATAGGTATTATGACGTAGAGGTGTACTAAGAAGGGGTTTTTGGAAATTCAACCCCTAAGGGTGTAAAAAGGGATGAAAGCGTTTGTATGAAAAATTGTATTCCTTGAACCCACAAACTTGAAACTTGGAGTACATATACTTCAAAGCAAAAAAATAGGAAAGGCATTTTTAGTTTTGTAAAACTACCCTTAATAAATGTGCAAAGGGATGTAAAAGTTTGTAAGGGAGTTTTTTGACCGATGGTCCTAGAGACTTGAAATTTGAAGAGTATATAGGTCTTATGACGTAGAGGTGTACTAAGAAGGGGTTTTTGAAAATTCAACCCCTAAGGGTGTAAAAAGGGATGAAAGCGTTTGTATGAAAAATTGTATTCCTTGAACCTACAAACTTGAAACTTGGAGTACATATACTTCAAAGCAAAAAAATAGGAAAGGCATTTTTAGTTTTGTAAAACTACCCTTAATAAATGTGCAAAGGGATGTAAAAGTTTGTAAGGGAGTTTTTTGACCGATGGTCCTAGAGACTTGAAATTTGAAGAGTACATAGGTCTTATGACGTAGAGGTGTACTAAGAAAGGGTTTTTGCAAATTCAACCCCTAAGGGTGTAAAAAGGGATGAAAGCGTTTGTATGAAAAATTGTATTACTTGAACCTACAAACTTGAAACTTGGAGTACATATACTTCAAAGCAAAAAAATAGGAAAGGCGTTATTAGTTTTTTAAAACTACCCTTAATAAGTGTGCAAAGGGATGTAAAAGTTTGTATGGGAGTTTTTTGACCGATGGTCCTAGAGACTTGAAATTTGAAGAGTACATAGGTCTTATGACGTAGAGGTGTACTAAGAAGGGGGTTTTGGAAATTCAACCCCAAGGGGTGTAAAAGGGTTGAAAACGTTTGCATGAAAAATAGTATACCTTGAACCTACAAACTTGAAACTTGGAGTATATGAACTTTAAGGCAAAAAAATAGGAAAGGCTTTTTTAATTTTTTAAAACTACCCATAATAAGCGTGCAAAGGGATGTCAAAGTTTGTATGGGAGTTTTTTAACGCATAGTGTGATTGATTTCAAACTTGAAGTAAATATACTCCACAATAAATAATTTAAAATCACGTTTTCAATATTTTAAAACTACCCCTGCAAAGTTTCAAGGTTTGTATGGGAGATTTTTAACTGTAACTGTGTAATTAACTTCAAACTAAAAGAAAATGTGTTCTGTGGATAAATAACATAAAGACGTTACCCTCCTTCGTTGCGCTCGAGTAAAAAGAATACAACGAGGCGTCAATGTTCCAAAAACGGGAATCTTGAGTTGGTACGAAGAGATCTGAGGGTACCTATCTACCGTGCCTGTGGATCAATGTCGTGAAGCTGTTTCTTTCGTTTGCTTTTGGGGTAGAAACTAGGAACAAATAAGTACATATTTTAAGTAAGGTTGTCTTTGGTGTATTTGTCATGTTTGTGCTAAACTCAGTACCTATACCTACCTACCTAATATAGGTAATGTACGCCTATAGGTATCCCTTATACCTACGTAGGTATTTAAAATCCTACCCTAATAATAGTACGTATTTAAAATCCTACCCTAATAATATACAAATCAATGCGAAAGTTACGATGTTTGGATGTTTGTGGTTCAATCACGGTTCACCACTTCAACGCGTGCGAAGCCGCGGGAAGCCACTAGCATACAAATAAATGCGAAAGTTACGATGTTTGGATGTTTGTGGCTCAATCACGGCTCACCACTTCAACGCGTGCGAAGCTGCGGGAATCCACTAGTTTTCTATAAAAAGGTTCAAAAAGGCTCCTTTCGAGCCCTTGACACATGCATTTGATCTTAATAGGTTCTACGATATGCTGGTTTCCTCAGGATGTTTTCTTTCACCATTTGAGAGTAGTGTGTAGGTGTATGACGATCTGCAAAATGTAGCTGGCAAACATTGGATGAGAAGCCCGAAGACCGGGCTCAGTGGCACGTCTTGGGAGAGACCTACGGCCAGCAGTGGACGAACACAGGTTGATGATGATGATGATGATTTGAGAGTACTGGCACTGCACTGCACATACATTTTCGAACAAAAAAACTCATTGGTTTTGAAACCACGACCTTAGGATCGGAAGGCTGACCCGCTACTTCTAAACCACCAGTGTGCTCTCAGTTATATGTATTATCAGTCTATTCTGATAACATAACATGATATGAACACATCGGTGAACATCGTGCCCTAGTATAACAAGTTCAGACATGCTTTCTAACATGGAGCGACGTTTTGGCACGTCCGTAACTTTGGCAGGAAAGTCGCTGATTATGACGTGCGTAGCAACAGCAGCGAGGGCACAGAGTATAACACGGCAGTGACTCAACTAGGGCACGCTGGTGCGACACTCAGATAAACAGATTGATAACTTTTGAGTTTCCCTACTTTTGGAATAACCCAAAAGTAGGGAAAATAAAATTTAATCTAACGTATAAATTTTAGGTAGGTATTTTTCATTTTATTTGCGATTTTAATAATTCAGTGATTGAATATCTAAAACAATGTTGAAATGGCGAGCGGGAAGTCGTTTGACATTAGTCTGCGTCTTAATATAAAAGGGTGACAGATTTTAGCTTAGCAATAAAAATTACTAAGAAATTCGTTAAACGATTCAAACTGTTATTATCTGAACTGTGCGTTATCAGAGCGGGTTCGAATCCGTGCGAAGACGTGACAGCTGCGGTTGGCAACCACACTTGAAGGATTGCGTCAGCATTGCCTTTGTTCGGCCGCGCCACGTAACTGATGACTTATCGTTCGCCGGAACAAAACTAAGGTTTCATTTTAATTTTGATAATGGTGTTTCTTCCAAGGTTTTGTACCAATTACCAAGGAAAGCGTAAAAAAGAGTTAATTCACATTTTGTTTTAGATTGCGTGGCATGCGACACAGCGAGAACTCGACTATGAAACATTTTCAGAGTTACTGCGCAATGTACTCAATGTTTTTGAATAGAACAGAAAATGTTTATAGTCGAAAATTTAAAATAAGAACACAATTAGGTAACATATTAGTAATGTGACTACACAAAAAGAAAAGGTAACTCAGCATTTTCTACAGAGCACAGTAGCCCTTGTGTGGTGATATCAGTGACGTGGCTCGAGCTACCCTCTTATATATCCCCATAGAATCTAGAGAATTGGCACTAAAGAGATCTGAGGCTCTATCCACATACCCTGCCTGGGTATCAAGGTCGAAAACTGTTTTGGTGTCTGTTTTGATCCAAACAAAATTGAAATCCCTGTATCATTCTCAACTAAATTTCTAAACTACAAAACCACCAGTTTTCACTCGTCACTAGTCCGTTTCCCACAGTGCATATAATTAACATTGAAGTTGACGGCAACACTCTAAAATTACGAACAAACAAACACGCCCACTGGAACAGAAAGCCTTCATGGAGACACACACACACACAAAGATTACAGTTACTGCGGAAGTACTTTGGGAGGTACTACGTGAGGTATGTCTTGTAAGTTAGAAATTAAGTTATCTTTCAGTAGTAGAGCTCTTAGTGAAAGAGTTCGTCTGGGGAAGTACTACCACCATCCTTATGTCTGCGGCTAAGCGAAGGAGCATCGTGGTGTGATTTATAGATTATTAATTTTTGTATTTTTATGTTGTTGGTCATAATATAGCGTATTGAAAATTATCTGTCATGTTATACCAATGGATAACAATTGAAATTGAAGATCACATTTTATTAAATTATTTTATAGACTTTCTATTGGCTACAGTCTCCAATAGAACGGTCTAGAAGACACCTTTTAACTCTTGCTTTGAAGAGACTCTAATTGTAGTGATCAAGAGAAACAGACAACGGCAATGAGTTCCAGTCCTTAGTGGTTCGCATAATGAAGGTATTACTAACCGGGGATGGGTGCAATTACAGGCACATTTGACACTAGACTTAAGGCCGGTTTCACCATTCTCTGTTAGATTTACAAAGGATTAAACGGCCGTTAAAAATGTCAAAGTGTACGCGTTTGACAGCTAAGGTTAGATTTAACGGCCTATTAATCCTTGATTAGTAAGTAACAGAGCATGGTGAAATTAGGCCTTAGCATTTCTGAGTGATAAAACAATGCCTCATAGGGCACGTCCTCGACAACCGTGCTCTATGAGATAATGCAATTGCTGGGCAGAAGGAATCACTCAGTTGCAATCTCATCCCTTGTTACGTCACTCTTTCTCATTATAAAGAGCTGATAACACCATGCTCTGTTAGTTACTAATAAAGGATTAACAGGCCGTTAAATCTAACCTTAGATGTCAAACGCGTACATTTGGACATATTTAACGGCCCTTTAATCCTTTGTTAATCAAACATAAGAAATCAGAGCTAAGGCTTTTTGTGACCATTTTCAATACAACAGTGAATATAAAGAATAATGGTCAGAATAAAAACGATCCAGAGATAAATGTTACGGCATAAGTCTCCACTCGATTTTTCGGTAGCTAACTGGTTAATTCTTATAGCACCGTTAGTTGGCTACCTACTGTGTGGCGGGGTCATTCGCACCGGGCGTGGCTGCTCGCTAACTAATCGTTTTAACTCTCACATAGGCTACAGTACTGGGTGTCGTGTCTACTGCACAAGAAAAAAAGATGGTTTGTATGAACAGATCATGCGGGAATCGAACCGGCAACTCTTGAATTTCAAGTTACGCGACTTAGTTCGTCTATATTGTCCTAAGACTAAACTATCTAGTAGTAGAAGAACTACTCAATTAAAGATTAATCTAAAAATGTGACTGGTTGGTTCCATAGCAACCGACTATTTCTAAATTCAAAAAAATCGATAAAAATATTCCATTGCGTGCAAAAAACCGATCTAACAATAGTCATTGTGCAACCGTTTTTAAAGGTCCCCTTGTCATCTGCCACCCCTAGAGCTAGGGTTGACAGTCGGCACGTGACCTTGACCGCATAGCAACAGCACCACAGACTATTACTATACCTACTACGGCAAAGTAGACTTTTTCAAAATTACTTTTTAATCTACGTATTTTAATAGTCTCTTTTAAAACTCAATCTTTTTTAGAGGAGTCAAAAATTATTAGTAGTCCTTAGACAAGATTTAATAAGTTTTAGGTACCTCCATCCTATGCACCGACGACATTGTAATGCTCGTTGAATGTGAAAGTGGTGGAGAAAAGATCCATGACTGAACATCGTTATATTTCTGGAAATAATATGGAAGAACTTATAAGCAATGTTCTAAAGAACAAGAATAAGTTTACGACGGAACTGGTTAGTTTATGGCCCTATTTTAATATCATATTATTTAATTTAATAGCTACATTCGTCAATTTAGTTGTAATTCGGTGTTTAATTCTAATCGCCGAAAAATCTTAAAAATTGTATTACTACCATTATTATTATATTAAGTACTCGAAATTTGAATAATTTCGGACCAATCTCGGCGCAAACGGCGCGTGAAAAAATAAAAATAAATTGACATCTGTCCCCTACCTCCCCTCGCATAGCAACACTGAGGCCAGTCGTCGCCAACCGATAACTTACCGGGCTGCAGAACTTACAAGCTGCTTAATGCTGAGCCGACAAATTAAAAAAAGTACGAAAACGTAAGTAGGAAATACAAAAATCATGTGGTTGTTTATCCGAATGTTTATAGAACTATTAATATTTTTTGAACGTCATTTTTTTACCTACATGTTTTCTTGCAGCAGTTTTGGAAAACATACACACTTTCAGGTACTGTATATCTTTTTTATTTGTATCTTTCTTTTTTGCTGGCTTTTGTATGCTGCTGTAGTAAATAAATAAATGCCTATGTCTATGACTATTTACAGTACAATCCCTTGGCGTAAAACACCTAGTAATATTTAACTATTACGTCTCTACGTTCTACGTTGGCCCTTTGTGTGTGAAAATGGAATTTAATATGGTTTTCATTTGTATTGCGGCCCCTGGATATCAGACATGTGTCCCCCAGCACAAATGTAGGGGAGGTTGGCACGCATTTCGTTCGATTCCGCCATAATTGAACGAAAGATTGAATGACGAGTAATTGACAATTATTTCCGAAACGCAATCGAAAAACATTTCTGTCGGTAAAATTGACAATTTGTTGAAAGACTCCAATGAGTTTGCTTTTGGTTATAAAATATGTTCGCTTTTGTGTTTTTGCAAAATGAAATATATTATACGTGAAGGACTCGAAAACAGATTTTAGAAATCTGTTATTTTATTTTTTCTCCGGCCTAAGAAAGTTTATGACGACATATTTTTATTGAGGTTAGTATTTTTTCTAAACAGGTTTTTCATTGGTAGCGTGATTTTTTAGCATAAATTACTTCAGGCTAACAAAAAAATATGGTTTTTTTTAGGCAAAAACTAGCAATACTACTACCCCAAGAAGGTCTAGACCTAGATACATTGAAAGAAGTATACATATTCCAATTTGGAGTCTACGAGTAGGTACCAATGTAACAATATTACTAGCATAATATAGCGCATTAAGCTGAGCAAAATCGCTTCGTCACGAAACTGCAATTGCGCATGATCGAACACGAAAGCCGATTAACAGTACAACGAACAGTAGCTGCTGCTACCCAAAACCTACCATACTAAATACGCTATAACCTGTGACAGATCCCTACAAACTATTGCATAGCTGGTGAGGTGTTCCACATACAAACTGTACGATGTTCTGTGGATCTCTTTGTTCGCTTAGTAACAGCGCAGTAACTGTTACAATATTCTGTGAGGAAACACCTTTTCGTGTCAGTGAAGAAACTGTTGCATAACCTGTGACGCGTTGCACGTACGAACTGTTTGATGCTCTGTGGACTTCTTTGTTCGCGTAGCAACAGCGTAGTAACTGTTACCTTATTCTGGAAGGAAACTCTTCAGTAATAACAATGTTGTAATCCGTGTGCGGTCTCGTAGAAAGTATTGGATAGCCTGTGACCTACGTACAAACTGTGTGGGGTTCTGTGGCTCTCTTTGTTCGCATAGTAACAGCGTAGTGACTATTGTGTTATTCTGTGAGGTCGGAACGGGTGAAAGGTTGGGACCCCGTAATAATAGCTTTTCAATTCAATAATAGCTTTTCAATTGTGAATGGCTGACATTGTGCTAAAAACATGTAAATAATTCACATTTGCAATGTGCTAGCTTTGAAAAGACTACTTACACTATACATTAAGTAACATTTTTTTATAGCTATTCAACAATTTCGTTTGTAAGTATATTTATTTATGTTCACCCATTCTAATATTATAAATGAGAAAATAACTCTGTATCCTTTTAACGCCTAAACCTCTAAACTGATTACCATCAAATTTGGCATAAATATAGATTGAATCCCAGGGAAGAACATGCTCGACTTTTTTCTACGGACGAAGACGCGAGGAATAACTAGTAAAAAATACCACATTAAAATAATGGTAAATATCCTGTTTTAACTGAAAATTATGTATAGCATATAGTAATCCTGCTTCCTAAGATGCTTTTTAATTTTGAAAAATAGGTTTCACGTCGGGTAGAGTCTGTTAACACCATGGGACAGATCTCAGACGTGAATACATAATCCTATCCTATTCTTTCCTATTAGTTAGGCAAATATATGTGTTATCTATCTATCTATCTATCACCATATATATAAATGCTATAGTAACGTAAGTTTCTTGCCTGTTCTTCTAGTCGTCGCCAGGAACTGGCGGTAGATTTATCTAGTTTAAAAGACGTTTCAAATTGATCCTCGTGATTGTACTGAATGAAGACCGTTTTGATTTGATTTAGTACGCAGAAGTCCAAATTCTACGTCAGGATCTTACTTACTGTTACTTACTTCCATGGACTCGATACCTTCTCGATATGAAACACGCATACGTTGCTTGCTTGTACTTTCAGGGCCACTGAAAACCTGAGCCATATGAATCTTAACATCTATATACTTTAAGTTGAAGGACGCAGGGTAGTGCATCGTAGGGTACGTTCCTACCAAGCGTGACTTGCGAGGCAATGCTTTGTTATAGATGATGGTTGCCGCTTAACATCCGGTGTGCCAGCGTTTTGCTCCATAACTCCATAATTGTAGTATACAAAAATATATTTATCTACACTAATATTATAAAGAGGTAAACTTTGTATTTTTGTATTTTTGTATGTAACGAATAGGCTCAAAAACTACTGGTCCGATTTCAAAAATTCTTTCACCATTAGAATGCTACATTATCCCTGAGTAACATAGGCTATATTATATTTTCAAAATAATCAGGGATCCTTACTAAAACTTCAATAATGTAACCCAAGGTGGAAAACAAAAAACCTTACATCGCGTGCGCTGCGAAAAATATTGAAGATAGAACAAAATAATGTACTACGATTTTGTAGAACACGTTATCATCTACAAAAAATGTCGCGACAGCATATGTCTAACTATTATAGTTATGTCACAATAAGTGTTCTTTTATTATAAAAAAATAATTGAAATGCCTCCGCTAGAAAAGGGTCTTTATTTGTACCTTGGTATTAATCCTTATCCAAATAAATCATTTCATAATTAAGACGGTTTCAATACCTATAGATTACTTCTTAAATTTTTCAAATCGGACATTCCATTCAAAAGATATGACGAAATTAAAAATGTTAACGGGTCCACGGGTCTCGCGCGGGGTGCGATTTCACTCACTCAAGGGGAAGCGCGTGCAAATGTATGAAATAAGTAGACGCGAGGCTCGAACCCACGGTTTAAGTTTATCCTAAAATGTTCAAAAAATTTATAACCACCCATGCGAAGCTGGGACAGGCCGCTAGTACATTATATCTTTGTTACGTTCTGTGACGTAAAACACATATTTTCTATTATATTGTAGTCTTCAGAAAGTAGAGCTGTATGCAGCCATAAACTCCAAACTGCCATGAAGTAGTTATGAACACGAATACACGATCGTTACTCCCCTTATATTTAGAAACCCTTTCACACAACTGAACAAAACACTCGTCCTTGATTGCCGAGTGATTATTAATCGTTCACCCCCCGATTTCCACCCCCTTCCACCAGCTACCCTTATAATGACAGCGAAAGCATAACACCATAAATCACTTCCAATGGCTCTAAATATTAGTGATTTCGAATTTAGGTTATAATAAATATAAACGTACATCGAACAAGCTTTTGCAAGATCGTGGTACAGTATGTGTGAACACTAGGGTACACACAGACTGTACCACGATCTAGATGTAGATTTATATTTAACCTTTTAATTTGTTTCACCATGTTTGAGTAACTCTATCCGAAATAAAATAAAATATTTCTAACTCAACTTTGAGTTAGAAATATTTACAACAACAACTTCTTCTTCTTCTTTCAATTTATGGCTCCTGTCCGTCATTCGACAGACAATCTTGCCAGTGTCAAGTGATTTGTATTGAATACTTTTTAGTCAAGTCAGTCCATAGTCAAGGCGGTCGTCATTTGTTTTGAAGAAAATGGTGGCGGTTTTCTTCAAAACATTGGAAACATTTTCCGTCAAATCAGGATATCACATAATACTCTTTCCATTCCAAATGTTTACACTTTGTGCTAAGACCTCAAGTAATGTTGGATAAAATACCACCGAAATTACACAACACAACTCAAAATAACACTAGAAAAACAAATAAAATGAAAAATCTATGTTGCTTCCCAAAATGTCAGAAAATGAATCCTACAACAACAACTAGACTCGTGAATAACAAAGTCGTCATTACTTTTATCTGACTACATTACTTGAAAGTAGAGTTGAAATAGGCCCAGCTGATCAACAGAAACTGACATTTTGGCAACTAGGCAACTTATTAACAGTTCCATACCTGGCTCGCATACCGTGTAGTGTAAATGTCATTTCGGATACTGCAGATAATTGTTACGTGACAGGTTGCAAGCCCAGCGTCGCTAACACCTAAAATGTCCCCAAACAAATCTCGCCACCTCTCACAGCAATAGCTCATTACTGAAAGCCTATTTGCAGAGGCACAACCCTCTCGCAACCCTTGCTAGTTACCGAGGGAACCCTTATGCAAAATGAAATGTACCTCAGGGGTAAGTCTTCGGACATTTTAATCTCACATGAGTCAAAGTCAAATGATTTTTGTTGGGTAAAATCACAAGGATCACTTTGAATCCATCGAAAGACCTTTGCATTTAAGATTTAAATAGAGGCAAGTTTACCTTGACTCTATTTATCCATGTTTGTATTTGTCGGACGCTATAGTACAGGCGGCGCAGGGATCGAACCTTTCTGTCTCAGTTGGACAATCATCTGCTAGCAAGTCACAAAGCTATACGTACGAATGCATGGCTTTTTGCATTATATATTACTTCTTATATTTGTGGCTCAATTACATCCAACAGCTGGACAAATTAGAATGAAATTAGGAATATAAGTGCCTGAAATAACAAAGAAGCTACTTTATATTGTGGTATCGCGTGAGCGTACATTGTTTAGTTTATTTACCCCTCCCCCCCACCCCCCGCGGATTCAGGTTCGCGCGAGGGATATACAAAATAGCCCAAATAACGATCTATGTCTTTTCCAAGTTTTATCCAAATTAGTTCAGCCTTTACGGTACGATTGAGCCACAAACGTCAAAAAAGTCCAAAACATAGGAAGAACGTAGCACTCCTGTAGAGGTAGCTCGTAGAGGTCGTAGCACCGTAGCACCTCCGTAGCGCCTGTCTGTCTCATAACTTACGCAACTTACCATACCTTTTGTTCTTGAATTTGCTAAAACTTTAGTCAACTTTCAATCAATTTCAGTAAATAATCTTACCAAATCAGGTCTAAGGGTTTATCTAAGTTAGCTATCAGAGTGTATTTTTATCTAAATTGCTAAAATGTCTCACATTGTAGCATAATGAACTGCGATAACCCGTGTGTTTGATAACCTACTTTTCAAGTTTCAATACCTATTTGAACTACTCACTTCACACCGTGATACATATTTATGATACACTAATTTAAGCTCACGGTTTCGCTTGCAATCATTACTTAAGCTGACTTTTAATGTTGTAAAATATTAGTAACCTATTATTTGTAAGAAAACTGGGAATATGCAAATAAAATACACAATGATGTAGAAAAACTTTAATGATATTTTTATAAGATATACAATACAAATAGTGGTTTAAAAACGAACTATAAAGAGCTAAACCTAGATTACGTAGTAGTAAAACCAATCCAATTTTTTCAACCTATAAAACTCTGAAAAACATGAAATAAAATAGACAGCTCAATCTTTATAACTTTTCAAATTTATTTTAGAAACACTCTGATGTGAAACGACTTCATAATAGTTTTTATTCTACCATCACATAATAAAACTCAAAAATCAATTACTCATTGTTTTTTGAGCACGAACAAAAACACTGTCAATGCAAATTAACATTATACATTACAAGACAAGGTCACATTACTATGTGCTATACATATGTGTGTTATACTTAGGCCCAGTTTCACCACGCTTTGTTAGTTACTAATCAAGGATTAACAGGCCGTTAAATCTAACCTTAGATGTCAAACGCGTACATTTTGTCATTTTTAACGGCCGTTTAATCTTTTGTTAATATAACAGAGCATGGTGAAACCGGCCCTTAACTATGTATCTATAGGTTTCTATTAACAATTCTCAAGACCAGGAAGACCAAGAATATAAGACTAGATTAATAATACGAAAAAAATATATATTTATTTACATAAACTTATTGCTTTTGGAAAAGTACTTCATCAATTTTACTCCGTCTAAGGAAATCTATCTTAGGTAGAGTAGATAGTAGAGTTCCTAGGAGACCCTTATATTGTAAGTACATCGGCTAAGTACAATGTCGGTACAGCTATATAAAACAAAAACCATAATGCAATAACAATGGCGGGCACGTGTGCCAGTCGACATAAACAAAGCTTTAAAATGCTAATTAGTCGTTGCCTAAACTTGGAACAACACTAGAACGCGTTACGAATACTGATCAACCTGTATTAGCCATACAACACGACAAAATACAAAATGCTATAGCATACACCACTTTGCCCATAGAAGTAACGAACTCAAAGCGGCAAGGTAATGTTAGTACAAGTGTTGGTGATTCGAAATAGGCAAATAACAGAGCATGAGGCAATCCTTTGCATTATGTAGAAGACTAATTAATATTTATAGTCGCAGGCCACTTCAAATATAGAAAATCTGTTTTTAACGTTTCACGATTTATATAAGAGTACGGTTGATGCGAATATTAACTGTTTTAGACTTTGAGTGTTTTCGACATAAGGGTTCCTTATTTAACCAAGTCAAGTAACAACCTAACATCTTACTTGTTAAATAACATTTAAGTGATTAATTAGGTGGCTCCGTTAGAGCAATATTGAAAAAACCTGGAAATAATGTAAAAATAAACTCGTAAAGTTGTCAGCTCATAAAAGAGAGAACACAAAGAAGAAGAAAAAAAGAATTGGAGACAGGTCGTTTCGAGTATACAAACAAGTTGAGACATGTCAGCGTTACACATGCGATGCGACCCACTCGTTGCTAGGTGCCTTTGAAAAGGGACGAAAGATATTAAAGAGATCTTTAAGAAAGGGGATGGAAGATTGAAGGGATAAGGGACTCTTTTGTTAAAAACCTTTTTGGACAGGTTGATGCTTGCGGGATTTCGTGAAGCCCGTACACTTTAACAAAAGATTATTCACGATTTCCTGAATTGAATAACTACGGTATACATTGACTGAAACGTCGAATGTTCCGGAATTATAAAAACGACGAAACAATAAAAATAATAAAGAGAACATTACGAGAGTAAATGTTATCTTCATAGCGGTAATGGGTCATAAATAAATCATACAGTGTTTAATAAAATAAGACGACGATGTTTAATTAATTATATCATAAAGACAACAAATGAGATACCGACGCGAAGTCTGAAGCACACAGTGAATCTATGAGTAGTATAAGTAGGTACCACGCGCAAGTTCCGAAAGCGGAAATATAAAGATAAGAACTGATTGTTTGAAAATTTGAACAGTAATTTATTCCTTCTATATCTTATAAGTAAAAAAAGTGTTTATGATATTTAGATGATAGCAGCAAGCATGAAGATGAAGATGACTTCCTTGATCGGAATGATAAGTGATCTGTTAAATATTATTTTGTAACCAGTTTCATAACATATGCCAAAAGGGGGTATAGGAGTTCGCGAATCGAGAAAAACAGGTTCAGAAGCTGTAACACATAAAATGGAACAACAACACCGTGAACTCTGTTTGAACAATTTTGCGTTAACATCGAGTATGTCGATTTATCGTCACGATATTGACGATGGCGTGTTTTTCGATTCGGCTCGGTGTGCATGAGTCACGTCCGTCCAAGGCCAGCTTGCCGGCCGGCGTACCGTGGCAACCGTTTTTTTTTCATTTCTCTTTTTGTCCACATGTTTTTGTGGCTTTGCGGTTATTACCGCTTAGAAATTGGTTACTGTTTCTTAGATTGGTTTGGTTGCTACGCCGCCGGCGTAATGATTTGCACGTTTACCTACCATTTCAAGCTTGCCTACTTCACTTTCTAGCGGTGATAAAATATTGCGTTTGGTTGATTTAACTGGTTTATTGTCTTGTTCTGATTCGTTCCGTGAATATACTTTATGATGTCTTCGAATTTGTGTAGTTTTGTGGTAGAAATACATATATCAGTTTATTACTAGTAAGTTTGTCACTTCTACGAAAATAATTGAGAAAAGAAGGAGAGAAAAACTTAATTAATTGGAACAAGTAAAGTTGTGACCAAGGGAGATTTCATCATCTTGCTCATACCAAAAAGAAACAAAGAACAAAGAATCTTATGACAAAGGGTACAAAAGGGATGCTAAGTGATTGCCTTTTTTGTCCGCTGATATAACAAAGAAAGTAATTTCGAAAGGGGGCACTTGTCACTGG
Organism: Chloroclysta siterata; assembly: GCA_932294275.1. Classification (NCBI taxonomy): domain Eukaryota; kingdom Metazoa; phylum Arthropoda; class Insecta; order Lepidoptera; family Geometridae; genus Chloroclysta; species Chloroclysta siterata. The sequence continues at coordinate 17,120,548 of OW028588.1, forward strand.
CTTCGACAATTCGTTCCGAAATATATCCGAAATTAAATCATTAAGTTTATTTAGTTTTTTGTCATCTTTTTAGAAATGGTTTAGTATTTGAACAAAACAAAGCAATTTGGAATCCTATATAACCGGATCGTAAAATTACATCCTCTTTAAATTATAGCAATAAAATAATCTGGTTTATTGATGCCATATTCTTCGAATTATGGCAAATTATCTTTTATAGGTATTTTAAGCTTGCTTTTTTTTCACATAATAACATTTTCTAAGTCGTACTTTTGTTTTTCGTCTGTCTTTGATTATAATTCACTTTCTTTTCGACTTGATGTTTTGTTGATCAAATTAATATAGATTTTTTAAACTATATGTATAATTAATGACTACCTACTGCCAGAGTAAATGATCGATCTATGGAGGAACTCATCTGTAGTCAACTGCTGCCAAGTTTTTTTTAGTTTAGAAAAATAAACTGCATACCTATACTGTTTAAGATTTATCACTGTTCAATTCTTATGTTTTTGCCTTTTCATTTCTATAACCACTCTCATCTGGAGCGTTTCGCAGATTGTTTGAAAACTGAGTTTACTAATTTATGAGTATGTTTATATCTTTCACTTTGATAAATGTTCTGCTTTATATCTTCGCACAGTTTAAACGGGCTTTTATCTTGTTACAAACAACACTTTTCGGATCGGCTAGTTTTTACGCAAGTGCTCCTCAAAAGTCAGAGTCGCTTAAATTTTTATTTTTATCGTAACGTTCTTTAACTAAGACGGTTTCTTTTATAGTATTTCTCGCTGTTACTTACCTATAAGAATCTCTTTAATAAACTTTTTTGACGTAAGTACCAAATTTTGAAGCTTACAAAATTTCACATTATTATCTATCCTTTAAAAACACATCTATTATTATTGACTACAGAGTCCTTATCTCTACAGACAGAAACGAACCGAGTAGCCGACTTGTCGCCGATAGCAATTCCTAATCTACTCTTACAACACAAATCGTTCTAGCAAAATCTACAGAAACTAGAACAAAGGAAATGTTAGAAGGGCTTGATGTGGACGTTTTGGAGCACTGTGGTGTTCGGGGGACAGAGTCACTGGGGTTCAGGGGGATGGTTCCACAGGAGGAACGGGAACAAAGAAAGCCGGCCGGCCGGCAGCGGCAGGCGGCGGGCGCGGGCGGCGCGGCGCGAGACGTCCGGCGCGGCGCACGGCTGGCACACACTGGCGCGCGGGGCCCCCGCGCGCGCCGCGGAGCGCTCCCCGCACCCCCGCCCGCGCCCTCTATATATAAAGGCGCCTCCTTCCCGAATACCGTCAGTCCGTGACAGAGAACGACAGGGTCGGGTGGGTCGATAAGCCTAGGGCGAGATACGAAGCCCCCGAGGTTACGAGATCAGATCTGATGCGATCGTGAGCTTTGGACGTTTTAGATTTCCCGACGATCTCTTCGCGAGCTAGTCACCGCTAGCCGGTCCGCGCTGCAGTACAAAAGAGACTTGTGATATTTTTCAACTAGTTCAGTTCCGATACGGAACGCTTTCTTTTTTTCGGTATTAAAAGTGTACAATATAAGTAACAATTTGGAGAACATGGAGATCCTGCCGGTCACCAACCAGTTTAACGTCGGATTCAACGGCGAAAAAGGTGAGTTTACTTTCTATTCCGTGGGGAGGGAAGCGGCTTTCTAACCGGCCGGCCGGAGTGTTGCTAAGCGGCGCGCGCACCCGCAGCGGCCTTGCGCCGAGCCTAGGGCGCCCGGCCGGCCCTAGGCTCGGCCCTAGGCTTGCCTAGTGACAACCTGAACCTAATCGTTCGAACCGGTGGTAGGCAGTGAGCGGTCGTTCGAAGGCGACACGTACATACAGAACAGTACAGCTGACGCGTCAGCTGTTCCGCTCGATGCGCTGCGCTCCCTCGCCCTCGAAGTTCGGATAGCTCTCGGCTCCCTCGCTCTGTCACATTAAAGTTTAAAATCGGAGCTCATCGATAACTTAGATATTTTTTTTGGAAACTTGAAATATTCGAACAAATTTTAAATCTACCTTTTCATCGTCGCAGCTTGGAACGGGCCGACATGGCGGGAAGCGCCGATGCCGATGCCGACGGAGGCTGCGCTGGCGCAGCGGCTGGAGCGTGAGCTGCGCGCCGCCAAGAGCGCCAGCGAGCTCGCGCAGGCCGAGGTGCTGGTGCCGGCCGAGCTGCTGGCGCGCGCGGCGGCGCAGACGCTGGCGCTGGCGGAGGGCGAGCCGTGCGGCCCGCGCGGCGCCGCCGTCATTGTCGACGTCGCCGGCCGCCGGCTCGCCGCCTTCAAGGTCGACCCCAACACGCTCACCACGCACGAGATCCACCTGCACCTCGAGCACGACGCGACCAACTGGACGAGCATGCTGCCGCAGTTCCTGAAGTGAGTTTCGACTTCGACTTTCCTTCGATTACGGCTTTCGATTCTATTCCTGTTTATTTTAACTTCGTTCGAAGAGCGGCACTGACCGGACGTGTTCTGTCGACAGAAACCTGACGAGGAGCGGCACGATCATCATCAGCCCCCAGTTCACGATAGAGAAGAAGAAGCTCTTCCGGAGCCAGGCGGAGTGAGGAGCGCCTGTGATAGCGCGGGATGCGAGCGAGCCGACTGACTGCCCTCCTCGATATCTACGTATCGTTAATTTTAACAAATATCAATATTATTATTATATATTTTGATAAGAGAAAAAAAAGCACAGCGTGATATGAATACATAGTTGTAGTGTGCGCGACTGCGCCTACTCGTCCGCGGCGCCGCCGCCGGCGCGCTCCCGGCGTGCGGCGGCGGCGCGGCGCGACGCGGCGACGGCGCGGCGGGGCGCGGCGGATCTCCCGTACCTGGTCTCTCCCCACCGCACGGCCGCGTCCCTGCGCGCCGCGACGCCATCCTTATGTTAATCGTCGTATGATCATTGTTCGTATTTTATTAATGGATATTTTAAAGATAGTGAGCGTGGTAGGTGGTCGGTTAGCGCCGGTGGCGTGGCGGTAGCGTGGCGGTGGCGTGGCGTGCGCGCGATGATCTCAGCCGCCGCCGCGCGAGTGATACCGATACCTTGATCGAGTTAGTCTTAGCTATTATTTTTTGTTTCGAGTTCGATTCTATTCTGAAGTTGTGTAGAGTTTGTATTTTCATGTATGTAATGTATTTATTAGAGGCGGCCGACGCGGTCGGATATGTGTACGTTTTTCGTATTTGTACTAGTTCGTACATTTGTTTGTGATACTACTTTTGTAATGTATAAAATTTAAATGAGAAAATATACTTTTATGAATGAGAGTAACGAATGCAAAAATTATGAAGTCGGAGAGGTGTATCATAGAGTGCCGTGAGAACCAAGGCAATAAGAGGGGGCGCTCCCTGCCCGCCGCCCCCGGGGGGCGCGGCGGGGGCGCTACAATATACTGCAAAGATCTCAGGTTATATTATTATAGTTATTAAAAGTATTAAGTTATTTAAGTTAATATAAAGATTGTAATTTTTTGTAAGATTGTTTTGTGTCGGCGCGCGACGCAGCATGCAGCGCCGAGCGCGGAGTCCAGTGGAGACATGTTTTGTATTAACGTTGTGAGACGTGTTGTCGCACTCTCATGCATTTCTTCATCCAGTGTAAATTACTACATTAAATGTAAATCAATAGAGTAACAGTTTTTAAACGAAATCTAAATGTTTGTAGGGTCCAGTGTTTGAAACGCACAATATCATAACTAGAGTAATAGAATTCACTTTCATCAATAAACATTTTAAAATGCTACAAAAATCATTTTACTTCTCAAATTGTCGACATTATACACAACTTGAACTAACAAACAACTGTATCAATTGTTTATGATTGATATTTTATTGATAGGCCGTCAAAGAAAATGTAGAAATTGAAGAAAAAAATACATAGTTTCAAATAATGGAGCTCTTTGTTTTCATTGTCCGATTTCCCGATCCCGTCCCTCGCACACTGGGTAGGCAGAGGCAGGGCAGGACGCGGCGTGTTCTCTCAAGTTACACAGTCGCTTTTGTAGCTATTTAATATTCAGGACAGATGACACTACAAGAAAAACAAAGAAATCATTGAGTGTGATTACCATACATTAACATAAAGTTAACCCAGCTAAAAACAAGCCGAGGTAATAAATTCGAAGGCAGCCCGAACTGGCTCCGACCGGTTCTGTCAGCAACTGGTTCTACTAGACTAAAGCCTAGAGATTGGTTCAACCCCATCCTCGTGTTTTAGTACAATTAGTAAACGAGCCGACGCGGCGCACTTAAAATCCTTTCACCACACTGTTTCGAAAGAAACTAGTGACACGACAAGCAGGAGGAGTACCGACGTGAATAAGAAGGTATGGATGGATTCATAAATACTTGTCCACTTTGTAAGCTAACACACGATCATTGAGATGGCTTGGATTTGTAAGCCAACACACGATCATTGAGATGGCTTGGATTTGGCTCCGAAGCCGAACTTGGCCGTTTGCCCATTTCTCCGACACCATAAAATTAAATCTATCTCTTTGGAAGCAAAACCGGTTGGAGCTTTTTGTTTAATTAAGTAAATTGAGGATATAAAAAAGTTCTGTTTTAAGCTTTTATGGGTTTCTAAAGAAATAAAAAAATACATTAAAACAGCGTCGGTGGATCAGTTTCAAACTTGTAGGTTATTTGGTTTTTTCTAATCTATACCTGATTGGTATACAATACAGCGTTTTTTTTTTTTTTTATATATACAACCAGCTGATGGAACAAGCAGATGGCCCACCTGATGTTAAGTGGTAACCATCACCTATAACAAAGCATTGCCTCGTAAGTCACGCACGATAGGAACGTGCCCTACGATGCACCACCCTGCGTCCATCAGCTTGAGGCATACAGATGTTAAGCCTCATGTGCCTGTAATTACACCGGCAACCACACTCTTCAAACCGAAACACAGCATTGCTGCTTGGCGGTAGAAATAGGTGTGGTGGTAGTACTTCCCCGGACGAGCTCTTCACAAAGAGCTCTACTACTCTTAAATTTTCTTACCAAGCAAGTACTAACACAGAGTCACAGTTACGATAGACTAGAAACCTATAATTTTGCTGCAAAATTGCTGTAACATTTCGAATGTAATTGAACTTTATCAAATTAGGATTCTTTATGCAATAGATAATTCTATCAGCGAGGGTTCGGCTTGCTTTCTCACCAACAAACGACATGATTGTAGCCGTGTCGTGACTCCAATGCCGAGCGGAGGTACCGCCTCTCGCCTCGTGAATACCAAGCACAGCCGATAGAGGCACACCATTACTAACTCAAATCTGTCTTTGCGATAAAAAAACATCTATAGTCGATAGAGACCCAGAACATTTTTTATTTCGAGTTTTAGGTAAACTTTTGACCACAATCTCACCTGATGTTAAGTGGTGATGCTGTTAATGGTGTAGCACGCTTATCTAGAAGATAATATCCAAATTATTTATACGTATTCTGAATTTGGAATGTTTGTAGTTTTTGGTCGCTTTGCGAAGTTGTGTAGAAGAAAATTTAGGAAATTTAAACGACCTAAAACTGCAATTTCTAGAGCTGTAAACCTTCCTGAAGTTAGCTAAGGGCTGGTCAGCGGTACATCCCAAATATGGCACTAAGCCCACTTTGTTACAGTAACAATTTTAACGACCCTAAAACGAACTTCATTTAAGATTCGTGATAGATAACGCTTTTGATCACCACACGGTAATGAAATACAATGGACGGCTTTATCGCTAACAGCGATCGTTGCCAGGCAACATTCAGATAGCCTTAGTTAAATTAAAGAGATGAAAGAAACTACGTTCTCAAACGTTTTATACTATCATGAATCATGATGCAATGAAGATCATTTTTATCAATTTAATGAATTGTTATTTAATTTTAAAGTGTTTGAACGTAATCTCTTAGTTTCATAAACTCTACAAAATAATATTTGCATGTTTAAATATCCTTGAATAAATTGACAAAACTAAATATAATATTTATTTGTATGGCACGCCAGTACAAAGTTAAAGCGAAGGCCAAACCAACGCAATGCGTTCAACCAGCGTCCATGATAGCGTGCAGGGTGGCGATCAGTGTTTAGGTTTGACATGTTTTTTTTTTAAATAAATATAACTGATGTTGGAAGAAAAAGTTGTTGGAACAAGCAGATGGCCCACCTGATGTTAAGTGGTAACCCGCACCTATAACAAAGCATTTCCTCGTAAGTCACGCACGATAGGAACGTGCCCTACGAACACTGTCTATCAACTTGAGGCATATAGATGTTAAACCTCATGTGTCTGTAATTAAACCGGCAGCCACACTCTTCAAACCAAAACACAGCAACGCTGCATGGCGGCAGAAAACGCATTCTGTTAGTACTTCCCTGGACGAGCCCTTCACAAAGAGCTCTACTCTCAAAAAAGTTTTGTCATTTTGTATTTAAAATAAACAGCTGATCGGCATCTTGAACGCCTTTGTGGACGCAAGTGGAACGTGTATCTATCCTTTGAAGGGCAAACGCAAATGACCTACCTGGATGTGGACAGAGTAAAGAACCAAAAATAGTAAAGCTAATAGTGACTCTACTCGAAAATAGATGAAAAATATGAAACCAACCTGCGTCCAATTACCATAAAAGCAATCTTAGGTAGATCCAAGGAAATAAAACCCACCTACATACAGTTTCAAAAGTGGTTGCTAAGCCATATTATTGAGCAACGCAACCTTGCTTACCCTTGCGTACAAGCAACGCCATCTCTCGGCAGCTACGAGAACTTATCGCAGTTTGAACAGCCTGAAACATTGTTATTTTAGGTGAATTTTTAAAAGATTACGCCAGTTTGGTTTGTCGCTATGTGGAATGAAAAATACAACTGAAAAACAACTTCACTTTCGATTGAATTTCAGCTTTATTTCGTAGCACTAAGGCTGATTTTTCTGTGATGTTGCATCGTTAGGTATTTGCCCAACTACAACAATATTGATTCAAGTGCTTCAAAGGCCGTTCTATTTACAGCGATTATTTTGTATTATAATTATTTTTGAATAGTCCATACTCGAACCTTTATTTTTTTGTAGTTTTAGTTGCGTCTAGTACTGTTTCTACACTTAAGTCTCTGTGACTCTTAGGCACGGTAGACTTCCTCTCAGTGGTCTCGGTACTAACCTAGGACTCTACTAAATGTCCTTCCTGGAAGTCTACGCCGTAGTACTATTATTTATTTGGGTAGAAGGGGAATAGAGTTCTTCCAAACATTTTGTATAATTTAGATCCGTTGGTTATAAAGTAGCTATCTCTAGTATGCTAGTTATCTCTGTTTCGTTCAACTTTGTTTCAATCGGTTCAGTTGTAAAGCATAATTAATATGTACAGTCAGCAACGGAAGTTGATTCACAGTTTAAGTTTTTAAAAACACTGTTTCTTTGCGCATTTTAGGTAAATCTTCAAATATCACCCAAAATATTGGTGGAGTTCTGAAATTTTTCAAGATTTTCATCAATGTTAATCTTCCGTTGCTGATTATACGTAAGCAACTAACTACATTATCAGGACACCCCGTACCGAAATAAAATCTGCCGGATCCGGCACCGGATTAAAAGCTACAGAACACTATCAACGGATTCATAAGTAACTCTTGTCCTAATTAGCATAAACGAAAGGTACGCTCACTCTAATCTATCGCTACGAGTCCCTTTAAAGCGGCGACCGCTCGTATAAAAACGAAGTAGTAGTAGTAGTAACTAATAAGTGTAGTATAAAAACCGTGACAATAAAACAAACTGATCAAAATATATTATCATATATTTTTTCTGTGTAATTGCCCCCATTTTTGGTTTGTATTACAAAATTTACCTCATACCAAAACTAAAATACCTTCCAATTATCTGGTTTCCATTGTAAAAGTTTTGCTTAGTTTGGCGCTGTGTAACAGGTCCGCCAATAACAAGAACGGTACCAGTTTTTTCAGAAGCAGTGCTTAGTCACCCGAGCTCACCCTTATCATGAGATACTGCCGATAGTGGTGGCTATGTGTGCTCTACAAGCCGGCGCGGCGTGTGCTCTACAAACCGTCTGCCACCAGGCCTCATCTCAAGGCTGTATCTTACACGTGTAGCTGGCTCTCCACCGCAGGAACGGACTCAATAATGAGCCGCTTGTTATGTTTTTTACGAGCGTCTGTTTTCCGAATACCTATAATTTGGTTGTTTTCTAGGTAAGCGTCGACTGCATCATTACTTATCATCAGAGATTGCGGTGAAACGATTGATTGATTGAACTTGTTTAGTGAAAAAACTTGATAGGTAATTTTATTCTTCTTTTTGATGAATTTAAGTGGAGTGGTCAAGGAGGTTCCTTTCTTGCACTTATAACATGAGATGACTAACAATGCATGACAAAAAAATGACTGAATGACAACTCATCATCAGCTTGAGGAAGTCCACTTACTGGCCATAAGCCTCTTGTATTATCCCAGGAAACATTCTGAGCCCTCTCCATCAACCGATCTCCCGTGATCTTCACAATGTCATCGTCGTCGGTACATATTGGGGTATTGCTTCGTCTTCCTTGTTTGTGGTTGTCATTCAAGAACCTTCACGATAAACTAGGTATAAATAAATTCCTAAAGAGTATCGAGCAGCTGTGGGCAGAGTTGATATAGAGAACTAGTGGCTAAATCAGTTAGCGGCAATTTTTTAAATCAGCAGCCCTAAGACGTGGGTAAACCTACTGTACTTATGACAGTACAGAAATCGACGTGTGACACATGTAACGCTACGAACCCTGAACGGTAGTACCCCAAAAAAAAAAAAAAAAAAAAAAACCCCAAAACGTTCCAATGGACCGTCACAACCATTTGAAAATACCATTTATAAATTTCTGCAGAAACCGACATAAAAAATGGTCAGATCATTAATTTAACAATATTGACGTCAAAATACAAAGCACATTACAGCATGCATCACACAATTTTAACTTCTATATGTTTTTCGGTTTCTGTATATTTGCAGATGTACTTATTACCAGCTGACTGGAATGATGAAAGAGCCACCTTAGGCAGATGTCTTTTCAACCGTTGTTATTGCCACGCGTACCCGAAACACGATAACTTCAAAAGTAACAGTGTGAAAAAAATCTTTAGATAGATAGATAGAAAATTCTGTATTGCACACCAATATTCACATATAACAGAACAAAAATAACATCAAAGTGGAATACAATGGGCGGTCATATCGCTGAAAGCGATCTCTTCCAGACAACCTTGGGATGGACTTTCCTGGAATGAATGGATCTTTTATGAAACAAAATCTAATGTGTTTTCCATGAGCCTTGAATTCAACAACTATAAATTTAGACAATTAGGTATTATAAAAAAATATAAATAGTAAAAATATTTACTAATTTTACATAAAATATTTCAGGAGATATTGCTATCTCTTACTAATTGGAAGTTACATAATATATTATTATAACACCCAGACAGAGAACAAACATCCATATTCATTACACAAATGTATATTCACGGCGGGGATCGAACCCACGGCCTACAGCGCAGAGGGCAGAGCTACTATCGACTGAGCTGTTACAGACAGTAAAAATGCTAATTTTAAGCAATGTTTAAATTAATGCATCGTCAAGTATGGATATAAAAGTTTTCCAGTCTAAAAACATGTTTTTTAGCTTTCATTTTGTACGCACACAAGATCAAGCTTCTAAACCCAACTCAGCAAATTATAATTCCGCAAGTACTGGTAGAAAGCTCGCGATAAGTAAGCAGCTACATTTGCAAGCTTTCAAACGATTATGCAGAACTCGGGAACTTTTGCAATTAACGTGAATTACGGTACTATAAGCCGGAAATACGCTAACTTACGTTTAAATCCGTGCTTCCAAATCACGTAGATACAATTTGTTTTTGAATATGGAATAAGTTTAGAGATTAAGAGCGGGGTGCTCTTGTCTGTGGTAACTTTTCGAACGAATACGAATTTTAGGCCGTTTTTCTCTAGGTTCAAATAAATTCGCATTTTGCAAATATAGCACAATTATCTCTGGAGAAATTATTAGACAAAGCGATTGGACAACGTTAGGACTACTAAGTTCTTCCTAAAATACACTAATTTCCATCAATAAGTTCCAAAAACGAGAAGCAAACTTTGAGAATTTGTAATTTTGAGAACAATGTTCCTCTTACGGAACCAAAATACCAAATTAGACCCATGTCTTCCACACAACCTATGTAGATTCAATAAAACCACAATCACTTCATCATCAGTCTGAAGAAGGTAGATCGAGGTCAAAGTCAAAGTCAAAAGTTATTCATTTAATTGAATCACAAGAATCACTTTTTTATGTTAGATTCGTTTCTTTTTTGGTTCTCTTTCTTTATTCATTTCCAAGAATTGCCTTCTCTATAACTTGACCTTAAGGCTGATCAATAAACAGCACTTAGCATAGGCAATGGATGGATGGATCTTCCGAATGGCCGAAGTAGGCCATTCCCTAGTTGTTGACAGATCCATGAGGCCGGTAGCCATTGCTACAATACCCCTTTTAACCCGTTAAACGACTGCTAATTCAATTTAGCTGTCAAACATGTTCCTAGAGCCCACAGCGCGGAGAGAACAGCTGGTCAAACCATTGCTCGGGTTGTTATTGACAAAAAACTAAACTTAGTCATAAAAAGTCGAGACTTTTTGTACTTAGTAGAAAAGTAAAGAGTAAAAGCCGGTAGCGAAGTTAGCGAACACATGTACTAAGGGGATAGTCGTGGATTCGAATCCCACTCGGTCGGCCTATGAAAACAGGCGAAAAACCTACGTCTTGGTTCTTACCGGTTTTTGTAGGGTACCTATTTCTTACAAAATAATAATATGTCCAAAAAAAGCTCTAGTGCTGTGCCATTTCTACTTTGTTAGGTATACAAGAGATAAATAGGCAAATGTATAGTTACCATCTACCATCCTCCTGATAGGTATGTAGTGAGCTGACCATCACCACTAGCCTGCTTTAATACACAACACGTACAGGCAGCCTCACGTACTTTACTATAAATAGCGTCAACAACAAGAAGGGCCACTTATGGCCTGCACCAACTTGTACACCGCACCCACAAAAACGAATAAAACCCTTATCTCTATCGTCATAGAGTCGAAAACCACTTTATACGTAGCGTAATTCAATTGGTACACGTGTACTTCACAACTTTATAATCTGCAGTTGATGGATAATAATATGAGCTGTATGTGCGGGGGCTAAGGTTGAATTTGCGTTCAATTGTGTGTACAATTGGTTGGTGATTATGAACAATTTTATTAGCTAGCTAATTTATTTGTTTGTTAGGCGACCTGCCTTTGCCTCTGACATTACCGAGCCTAAAATAAAACAGGTTAGATAAATAGCTTTTGTAGATACTGCACCGCGTTTTGTAGAATCATTTGTATTACGTGAAGTAGGTAATGTATAGTCAGCGAGAAAATCACAGTGGCCTTATAAAAGTCTGTCAAAAGATAGTCAGTGTTCAAACTATTGCCATCTCTTACCAATAGATAATGACAAACAATGACAGGGCTAACTCTGAGCAATGTCTTTGAGGTACCGTAAAGTACTTCACGTGCGAATATTTCAACATTTTTGAAGATATAAAATCACTCATATCAATAAAGTTATGAAAAATTACAAAAAACCAAGTTTTGGAGAATAACATTACAAAGGTTCAGCGAAAATTTCATTTGGAACCAAATAAGTTTTCCTACCAAAAAGTTTGCATAAAAATACAAACTCTTCGGTCAACATGTCGAGTCCAGTATAACAATGGCTTCAAGGGGCTTCAAGGGGCTGTTGGGGTTGCCGCGATTTTTTTTAAATCATTTTATATGTATTCCTTTATACTATAACTTTGCAAAGAAATGGTAACTTAAGGCCACAAATAAAGGTCAAGGCGGATAGATTATACTAATAATTACTTTACTGTACACTATTATAACAAAAGGTCAAATAAAAACAAAAATTGTTCAATTGAAAATAAGTTCAATAATTTTGCGATTTTACGATTATGAATAACGCAATAAGCGATTTTATTTAAATAGTGACTGAGTAAACAAATTATAAATATTATTTATAGTAGGTATGCATAATAGCTATAGCCCGCGGCTTCGCTCGGATTATTAGCTGGTGAATGCTAGCACTTAAACATAAGTCATTTTCCCATTTCGTTTATATTTTCTACCCCGTTTTATTTTCCATTCCCATTCTAGTATCCAAACATCGTAACTTTCGCATTTATATTATTAAAGTACGATTATGTCTTTATCAACTTTCGTCGCTGACTGTATATTTAAATAGCCACACCCAAAAACAACCTTACTGTACCCTTTAGTTATAGAGACCTTTAGAACGCTTAATCGTATTGTTTGAGGAAACCAGTTAGTATTCTAACAGCGGCGATGGGCTTGCAATCTGTTACTTGTTTACTGTTGTCAAAGTCAAAAGGTATTTATTCAATAAAATCATAAGGATCACTTCGAAATGTCTTAAAAGTGATTGTAGGTGCCAGTTCCACGCAACCAATGCTTAAAAGAACAGGTAACAAACTTACGGTTTGAAATAATGAAATGTGCGTGTGCATGTGCATGCATGCACACGCACATTTCATTATTATTAGGATGTTGGCTCTAACACCTACAATATAATTGAGTAATATTAAACAAAAATCTAAAATCAAATCAAACATATCACCTAAAACATATAACATGGTAAAAAAGATCTTCATAGGTAAAAAATATTAGTGGTCTGACGTGGACGATTGTAATTCCTACGCACGGTAGACATCTTGTTTAGTACCAGTGCCCAAGATTATTGAAGATATCTAAGAGGTACGTTTTTCTGTTTCTGTTTTTATACAAACACTAGCGGCCTGTCCCAGCTTCGCATGGGTGGTCATAAATTTTTTGAACATTTTAGGATAAACTTAGACCGTGGGTTCGAGCCTCGCATCTACTTATTTCATACATTTGCACGCGCTTCTCCTTGAGTGAGTGAAATCGCACCCCGCGCGTGAACCGTGGACCCGTAAACATTTTTAATTTCGTCATATCTTTTGAATGGAATGTCCGATTTGAAAAATTTAAGAAGTAATCTATAGGTATTGAAACCGTCTTAATTCTTATTTGGATAAGGATTAATACCAAGGTACAAATAAAGACCCTTTTCTAGCGGAGGCATTTCAATTAATTTTTTATAATAAAAGAACACTTATTGTGACATAACTATAATAGTTAGACATATGCTGTCGCGACATTTTTTGTAGATGATAACGTGTTCTACAAAATCGTAGTACATTATTTTGTTCTATCTTCAATAGTTTTCGCAGCGCACGCGATGTAAGGTTTTTTGTTTTCCACCTTGGGTTACATTATTGAAGTTTTAGTAAGGATCCCTGATTTTTTTGAAAATATAATATAGCCTATGTTACTCAGGGATAATGTAGCATTGTAATGGTGAAAGAATTTTTGAAATCGGACCAGTAGTTTTTGAGCCTATTCGTTACATACAAAAATACAAAAATACAAAAATACAAAGTTTACCTCTTTATAATATTAGTGTAGATGTATATTAATATGTAGTTTTTTCTTGAAAATACATAAGAACATAAAGTATTTATTATAGCACATAGACGTATACATGTATATTATTATATTGTGTGTTTTAATCACAATTAATTAATTAATAAATTAATTAATATGCAGTATTTTCATGCAAAATGGGATGTTTACCATGATTATGATGGTAATGTAAGTTTACAAAATAATCATCGAAACCGCGATGACAGACAGACCACACAGCTCAGTTGGTAGTAGTTCTGTCTTCTGCGCTGTAGATTGATCCCCACTGAGGACACACATTTGCGTAAACAAATGTTTTTTTTATTGAAAATTACTGGTAGGTATATGAGTCAAATTGAAGGGGTTATTAAGATTATGGGGTTTTTAAAAGGGGCATTAATTTAAAAAGTTACACAAAAATCTAATTATATGTCATATACTAAAAGGGTTTTATTTGGACATTCCAAAACCATTTTTACTTTTATTCTAGGACGCTCGGTTCTTGATATACAATGAAAAATTCAGATTATCATAACCAACGGCCCAGGAGCCCTTATCTTCAGAGTTTCGTTGAAATCATAGGTTTGTTTCTGATCAGTCAGTTCTACTTTTTCGTATTGTTTTTTATTGTAATAAATTAAAAAGGTACTTAGTTCTCATAAAATGTTGACAGCGACGATCTGATGATGGAGCCAAGGTCTGTTCAACGGAACTCTTCAATAAATAGGCCAATAGAGCTGAAACTTGGTTACCATACCAAGTTAGTAGGCGGTAGTCAGAAACAAGTCCAAATATAATGTTTGGACTTGTTTCTGACTACCACCTACTTCAATTTTCGGAGCGTTCGGATCGCATCACGAGATCGCGTGGAACTGGCACCTATAGATTCACCTAGCTTTAAGACGTTTCAGAGTGATCCTTGTGTTTTTCCTCTGTCCAGATAGGCCAGTCGACCAGCTCGTGTAAAAGCTGATTATTCAGCAGAACAAAGCGTTCCTTCAGTTCTATTTAATGGTATTAGTTGACCTCGCCGTTCTTCCGGATAGCAAGTGTTGGGTATCGGAGCTGGGCCTTGTGCTTGCTTATCTACTGTTGCTGTACGAACAATCTACACTTACTTAAATTATTATTTAGTTAATACACCTACACGGTTTTATTTTGAATAAACTGTTTTAACGTTGTTGTCTGTCTGGGTGTTAAATAATAATATAAGTAAATATACATAAAATTAAGGTAGGGCTAAATAGTGCTGTAATATTTATCTATTTATTTATGGGTAAGGATTCAAAACTCATTCATTAAATTCAGAATAAATAAAAGCATAAAGCCCTATTTCTACGTTTATCAGTTTATCACACATTGAAAACTTTTATCAGAACTTTATAAAAGTTTAATCATGGCATAAAAAGCACAGAAGCGCGATTCCGTCAACAACATCCACGCAAGTCACCGCGGAATCCGCAGTGAGTTTTCAATTTGGCATTTTGTAATACATTCACCCATCACTAGCGGCACCCGAGTGAATGTTTTGGCGAGAGGAAATGCCACGTGAGTGTCCACGTCCTCTAGGTAAAACTCTCCGTGAGTTTGTTATTCACGGAATAGTACTACAGTTTTTCAGGTCTAGCCTTGATATTCATTCACAGAAAGTCATGAAATTTGAACACGTTTTAAGATACATCTAAGGTTTTCTACTTAGTCTTTTCAGAGCTGTAATAAAAACATGTCAGTGTACAGCAAAGAAGGTTTCCTCTCGTCTTGGTTTCCAGTACAAATGCGAGTGTTTACTTCGAGTTAAATCGAGTGCCGTTTCAGGATGTATAATGTATGCGTTTCACTTGTTTGTGCATTACCGAGATTAATTTCGTCTGTTTGTTTGTACGAAGTTATTTCTGTTGGTGGGTTTAGTTTTTAATTACTTTGTTTCTAGAACGTTTGTATTTTTTAAATATATTTAGTTATAGTCGATAACTTACTAGTTTTAATCAAAAAATGTTAATACGTTATTGTTATACTCATGTTACATTGTATACACCTCACCACCAATTTTTGTTTGCTTAGAAGACTTTACTACATATTTTTTTACTTTAATACTGTTCTTGCTATACCTGTGTTTTTTTATTATTTTCTGTTTATGGTATGTAAAAAGTTTCCGTTCATTCATTCATTTATTATTAGGCATCCAATCACGTTCGACAGGTCCAATAATTTAAATTTAGGTGTGGTACGGATTACGACCGACTGCAGTACCTACCACTCATTAGTACCACCTACTTATTGGGGGCAACCTCGTTAACAACGCATTAAAAAACAATAAACTAAGGATAGCGGACGGTGGGTGCAGCTGGGCTCAAGTGGTACTTACTCGAAATAAAGTAGGTTAGTCCTAATCAGCCGAAAGTACTCATCCAGGCAGGCCTCACAGCTCAGCTTCTGTTGGTATTACCTTCTGTACCGGTTGTGGGTTCGATTCTCTGTAACAGTTCTCACTAATAAGCTTACTAGTAAAATTCTATCATTTAATTATATGTTTATTTCAATCTTATCATTTAAACATTACATTATTTTAATATTAAACTAACTTCGCAAATGCGCGCACGCACGTTTGAATTCTGACAGCGTCTAATGTCAACCCGTCAATTAATTACTAGACTACTCTCTAAGTTAGGTAGGCTAGGCAATTCAGAGAGAAAGTTACATCTCACCTAGGACAAATAAGTGATATAAGTATAAGTTCGTTCAGTCTGAGGTAACCTAGACCATAACATATTTACCTAAATTTTTTCTATCGTAATTTTTGTTACTGAAATTTCGTTTTCGTAACTATGGAATCAATAAAACATGTCAAAATTTCATTATTTTCAAATATTTTACTTGGAGCTTTCTCATATACAGAGTTGTAGGTACCCTAGTAACTACAGCAGCACACACAGCCTAGTAACTAGTAGTTACTAGGCTGTGTGCTTTGATTCAAAACTAACTAATTGTAAAGTTAAAATAGTAAGTTCGAGTCCCCGGTTCTGCGTCTCGCCTGCGGCTGCGTTGTCATGTACAGTAGCAATTGCTCTAAAAATATTCAGCAGCACAATTAAGTAATTGAGGCAAATCATCGGTGGCCTCGTGCGGCGCTGTTCCCAACCGAGGCACAACTACCATGAAAAACTATAAATGAAGGATTGTATTCACATTTTGAGGTACACTGCGGGATATCATATTAACCGTCAAGTTATAGTTTCTTTACATACCGCGCAGTGTAACTCAAAATAGCAATAAAAAAACTTCGTTTATAGGTACTTTTTCATGGTAAAGTCAACTATTATTTTGTTAACTAGACAACTAGCTCTAGTTTTGTAGCACGGGGATGAGCTTGCAACCTGTCACGTCAATTCTGCACTTACAGGGCAGAAGGCAGACCTGCCCACCGATCTATGAAGGTAGTCAAAACAAAAAACACTTCAGTTCTCAAAGACCATTTGAGGGAATGTCTACCGTGCTGTAAGCATTAGCTTTTCACTGTCATTTTCCCATTCTTAATTGAATTTTTTCAACGTGTATAAAATATTAAACTAACACAGTTTAATATTTTTAACTTCTTCGTCTTTTGTAATACCATTTTAATATACAAATAAATAAACAAATAAATACTAATACACAAATAAATACAGCGTAGTAATTTACATCTAGCAGGTACCTCGCGATGGCAACAGGGCCGAGATAATCGCATAATAAAAATAGCCATCACAAGACTTTTTCACAATAAACTCTAATTGAGTTTTAGAAAAAGCAAGCGTGATCAAGTCATTGTGTCCGACAAACAATAGCCGAGCGAATAATAACGCTGTTTCAAATCACGGCTGTAGCGTTTTGCATAATTCCACAAAAAATTAACAATGCTTCGTTTGAGATTGTTGAGATAACTTGTTTGTACTGGTTCTTTTGCTGTTGCTAAGCGAGGGTACTTTACCTACTTAACGCTAAGGCCTTACTGTGGAGCATTGCTCTAGTCTCAATAGAAACTCTAGCATTCTTATGCTAGATGCTTGACAGCCTTCACAGCTCAGTTGGTAGTAGCTCTGCCTTCTATGCCGGAGGCCGAGGGTTCGATCCCCACCGAGAACAATCATTTGTGGATGACCATTGATTTTTGTTCTCTGTCTGGGTGTTATACATATAATATTATAAGTATGTATTTATAAAAAAAGTTATCAGCTATTTGGTTCCCATATTACAAGCTTTGGCTTAGTTTGGGGCTAGATTAGATAGTGCTGCGTGGAAAGTCCACCAATATTTATATTTATTTATCTAGATACCTAGAATGTTTATCTAATACTAAATACCTGTAACGAATAAATAACTACGATCTTAGCTTGAAGTTTCTACAAGTACCCAAATATATTTGGTTCAGAAGATTGGTAATACAAGTATCATAACTTTTATTGGTTTTATTAATTACCTAATCGATAAATATGATTCGTTACTCAACGTCGACTTATGACATACTATAGTATGGTAATTTAGTCCTAGCCCTCTCGCAATGATAGAAAGTCGCTAGCTACGGCCCTCCTGATGAAAAGCGGTTACCGTAGCCTACGGATGATTCCAAAAGAATCACACCCCTTACTGTAGCGCTCAGGGAAACCTCAGCAGATAGATAATTCCACTAACTGAGTATAATTATAATTGATAATCATACTGCCTACATACTTTGGGGTTTTTGTTAGTTTACTTAGTTTTATCTGACTGCCTCAGATTAAAATGTTGGCTATCATCAGCAAATAACAGTTCCAGGACTGAAGTTTAAAGTAGGTTAGAGGTTGGTAGGTACTTTCTATCAGCCTCATCGTGGTACACGGCCGTGATCCATCATAAATGATGGAGAGCATTTAGTCGTTGATCGTATGCGCACGCGCACGCAAATAGAACTTGGCAGGAGTGCATTCAACACGTGTAGATACAGTCTGCGGCGAAAACAGATGGAAATTATCGATAAAGTGTATTTATTAAACAATCTAAATTGCAAGTATATTTTAAGATTTATAGAGGGAGACAAAATTGCAATTTCAATTTAATATATCTGTATGTAGATTGTGCCTGATGTACTTATAAACTACCTCGACTACGCACGGGTTGAATACTGACTACTATTTATCGGATATGGATAGAAACCAGCCTATGTCCGTCTCCAGAATACAAGCTATCTTTGTATAGAATTTCATCACGAACAATTCATGGTTCGACCGGGAAAAATAGCAAACAAACAAACTCACTTATACCTAAATAAATTAGCATAACTACTTATGATGGTAGATGTTAGAACCAAAATTAGACTGATCGAAAAAAAACTAAGCCTAAAGCGATTAGCTATAACATTTTATTACCTACCTACCGTTTAAATGTAAAATCACCCACGCCAGTAGATATATAGTTAACATATAGTAATAGGTACTTAAAGTCATAGAATAAAGGTTCATTCACACGAGGCCTTGACACGGATAAGCGCAATGAGATTTAGTGAGCGTCGATCACACGCACACACGCGTACAACGCACACATGCGACACCTCGCCTGTGTCTACGAGATGAAGAGCTTGACGTACCTTGGCTCGTATGACCTTTCGTACAACTCGCTATGGAACATGTAGATGGCCCACTTGATGTTAAGTGGTAACAAAGCATTGTCTCGCGAGCCTCGCACCATAATATGAACGTGCGCTACACTGCCCAGCGTCCATCAGATACAGAGCTACGAGCGTCTGTTCGTAGTGATAGGAATAGTCGACTAATTTCTCGACTAATGCCTCTGTCCCACTTTAAACATAAAATAAAGGTTAGTACTTTCTCATGTAAGTGAATTTATTAATTATGAGAAATAAAAATATCTTAAACCGAACTAATCCTATCCTACTTATGTATAGCAAAGTTACGATGTTTAAATGTTTTGGGTTTATTACCCCGTAACCACTGAACCGATTGGGATGAATCTTAATAGATCAAATATAATTCGTGACCTGTATAAGCATATTAACTACTCTTTATCCGAAAAATTATCGGGAAAGAGGTAGAAAACATGAACAAACTCAATAACTGGAAAATGTCTTAAATATGAGCAGTGGTTAAGCAATGACGGAGGCCTTTAGGCGGCCTAATAACTCCATTATAAGACTTGGCCACTACCTTCATACAAAATGGTACATGTTTATCAAATTGACCCGTGTTGTATGTTGCAATTACTTATTAATAGACTCGAATAATAATCTACAGTAGGTAATTAAACTTACTTTTACAAAGTAGGCTGATTTTATAAATCTTCTAGAAACGGTGAAGGAAAACATCACGTCTAAATCAGTTTGTATTCTTGCAACCTGTTACGAAAAATGATGAAAACCAGAACCATTGCAATATAAAACGTAGGTATATTGGAAGTGTCTCAGACTATCCCCTTAAATAATCCCATACCCCTCTTGAGAATGTGAGTGCTTATTTATTAACTTTATCACCATCATCAGCCTGTAGAAGTCCACTGCTGGACAAAGGCCTCCCCAACACACTTCCAGGAAGAACCTTTCTCAGCCCTGTCCATCCGCAATCAACCATTTTCTGTGCAATCAAATTGCACACAGTTTAGTAAAAATTTCATTTTGATCGATACATGTTTTCCTACTCAAAAGTGTGCTTTACTAGTTTTCGTACATAAGCATACTTTTAAGTAGGAAAACATGTATCGATCAAAATGAAATTTTTACTAAACTGTGTGCAATTTGATTGCACAGAAAATGGTTGATTGCGATTTTTCTAAAATGAGTTTAGTGATTTTATATCTTTCAACATGTCGAAACGTGCGAGCGAGAAGTTGTTTGATAGTTGTCAGCCCCTTAATAAAAATATTTAATGAAATTATTATAAAAATACTCAGGAAGCAAGTACCAAGTACCGGGTGATCTTTGACTTGTGATTATTTCATGAAACTTTTAGCAGTTGTACATTATCGCCTTATCAACAGCGCAGCGTGGTTCGATGATAAAATAATGCTAAGTGTTTGTCTACCAGTTATTTCAAGGATCCCGTACAAAAAACTCATAAGTAAAAACGGCGATGGGCTTGCAACGTGCCACGTATGGAATACCAACTACTGCAAGTTGTGTATAGAGCCATTTTTTTTATTTGGACGTACCTCAGGCTACCCCTCTTTGATATCAAATTCTTTTTTATACAACTAGCTGATGGAACAAACAGATGGCAAAGCATTGCCTCGTAAGTCACACACGATAGAAACGTGCCCTAAGATACACTGCCCTGCGTCCATCAACTTGAGGCATACAGATGTTAAGTCTCATGTACCTGTAATTACACCGGCAACCACACTCGTCAAACCGAAACACAGCAACGCTGCTTAGCGGCAGAAAAAAACGTGGTGGTAGTAAGTTCTACCACCACGCCACGCAAACTTTAGAACGTAGTACCGTTACTATTTTTTTTTTTTTTTTTTATACAACTAGTTGATGAAACAAGCAGATGGCCCACCTGATGTTAAGTGGTAACCATCACCTATAACAAAGCATTGCCTCGTAAGTCACGCACGATAGGAACGTGCCCTACGATGCACTGCCCTGCGTCCATCAACTTGAGGCATACAGATATTAAGCCTCATGTGCCTGTAATTACACCGGCAACCACACTCTTCAAACCGAAACTCAGCAACGCTGCTTGGCGGCAGAAAAAGGCGTGGTGGTAGTACTTCCCCGGACGAACCCTTCACAAAGAGCTCTACTACTATGTTGAAAAAGTCTCAAAAATAAAAAAACTGAAAACGTAAGAGTCCCGTGACTTTTACGTATTCAGTATTTTTTTATTTTTGAAAACAAGGCATTAAAAGCATCTATTGACAAGTTTTCAGTAGAAAAAAAGGTTAGGTTTATCTTGGACAAGTACGGAACCCCAAAACGTACAGACAAACACACTAAACCCCACCAGATAGTTCTTATCTCAAGGATGAATTAAAAAATAGAATTACGTAAGCGCTGGGTCTACTGTAAACATGTTTTCATTGCATCCGCACTGACACATCACTTTGCACTCTACCTCGATAGATATAAAGGTGGTTATTGAGTGGTAATTTAATTTAAAATGATGACTTTCAAGTGTGTGCGGTTGTTTCTAGGCAAAACATGAAGTCGGTATAAACAAGTGGATGTGTTATCTAGCCATATTGACGTCCGTCATAATCAGGTGACGTGAATGAATGAATGAATGAAAAAGTTGGTTCTAGGTACACCTTAGAAACCAACTGAATAAGAAAGCAATTATAACAACTAGATATGTACAATGGGTGGTCTTATCGGTTAAAAGCAATCTCTTCCAGATAACCTATGGGTGTTGAGGAGGCCAAAATAAGATGCTTGGCTAGGGTGCACTATAAAAATAACCTTATAAAAACATTCGGACTATGTTGCTTTTAACATTGACGTGATATCAATCTTGAAAATGACGGAACAACCCCTGACTGTAATATTGAACCCGCCCCTCATTACCACGATACAATCGTAAACAGGCACTTATTGCTACATTTTTAGAACATAAGTGACGTTTATAAATATATCGATTATGTCCCTAGACGGTAGACATCTCGCTAGATCTTTTAGTACTAAGACCCAACTCAAGATTCTTTGAGGATATCTAATGGGGGTAGTCAGAGGCACATAACTGCATTTGGCAGTAGTTGGCAGGCGTCGTTATCTGAGTAGTAAAAGATTGCAAGCCCATCGCCGGTGCTAGGATACTGTTAATACATAGCAGTTAAAGTTATTGATAAAATTGTAATATAATATTGCCTCTATAGTTGGTGACCTCAAACGGCATCAAGCTATTAAACATCTGGGTGTAATCAAACAGAACCACAAGAACCAAAAAATCAAAAAAACGGCACTTCAAAATGTGCCTCTACGAAACCTCTACGAAGACTGCTACGAGAAAATACTTGAAAATGTTTTATATAATTTTTACATCTGCATTCAAATTAAGCGTAGATGCGCATAATCTGGGAACATGACAGACAGTGTATCACGCCTCTGCAATAATCTCTTTCTACGATGCGCGTCTCCATGTGTTTACCAAATTTCCTAGAGTTGCCGATTCGTTCTAAGGTCAACGTTCTGAACAACAGAAAAACAAAACCATTTTATCTGTTTATAGTTTGTTTAGACTAAAATTTGTTCTAAAGCTGAGCTAATAACTCCTCTGACGAACTCTGAGACTGAAGAGGTGCTGTATCACTTATTATTTTATTTTTTATTTTATTTTTATTTCTTAGGAAGACAAAAAGTACTTATAGTCTATGTAGTAATTAACAATATAAAGCTATTGCCCATTGAGACGTTATGGCGGCGAAATATCAGACACAAGAGGCTTATCACTTTGAAACGCCATAAAACTTGGTGAATCTAGGTGCCAGTTCTACGCGACCAAGCCTAGATAATATTGTATAGTATACATACATAATGTATGGTATGACTTACCGGCGTCGGTGAGTCTCGGCTGGCATGACTCAGTGCTTAGCATACAATGCAGGTCGCAGGTTCAACCCCGGGTGACCCTTGCCGTAAATAACTGAAGGCTGAATATTGAGTGGGGGGTGTGGACGGTTCCAATGTTTCAGCATTCACGGTACGTATAGAATAAGTTAATTAAAAAATATGATTAATTCCTTAAAAACTTAAATTAAAGTAGGGAACAGTGGGTATCATGTCATGGTTTATAACAGCCTTATCATCATTATCATTAACCTGAAATTGTTCACGGCTGGACTTAGGCCTCGCTCATATATGGGGGTTTTCCGTAGTCAAAGTCAACGGACTCAAAACTATATTTATTCTGATAGTTTTTTTGTCATTATTAAATTAAAAATAGTTGATTAAAATTAAGTTTTTTAAGGTAATTTGTACTATAAAAAAGACGACAAATTATAAGTTATGAAATGGGAAGTTTAATTTTAACTACTATTTTGACTAAAAAATGTTTTTTTTACATGACCATTCAACCATACATCTGCAGACAAAGTAGCGGGAGGCCGCTAGACATGACCACGTGACGTCAGGACATGCTCATAGCTATAATCAGATGGCAACAATTGTAGAAAGCTGTGACAGACAAACAGACTCAAAAGGAGCCCGTAAACACGCCGAATATAGATACGGGCCGAATCGGGTGACCACACATTACAGACAACCAACAGCTCACGAGTATAATTTTATGATATTTCTTGTACACATTGATACACAATATCAAGTTACAGAAAGCCAAAGAAAAATGACGCTTACTACAAGACAAAACTGCGGACAGTGTATGTATATAGTCTGATGCGTATCCGAATATATCTGCCTAAAATGTTAAACCGTTGTTAGCTGATATTAATGATGAGATGGATATTTAAAATTTCATGGGTTTCTTAATAGTCACTGAAGGCTGCACTAGCTAGCTAAAATGGCTGATAATACAGTTGCCAAACAACAATGACAGGTATTACCTTTTACATAGTTGTATGAGCTGTGGATTTTTGTTTATTGGAATATCACTGCAAGGCAAAGCCTTCGAAGCCACTGTGAGTACGGCTGACTATACGGGTCAAAATTTCATATACACATAAAAAAATAATTGCCAAAATAGATATATACGCGGACAGATACACTATAATTTCTTAAATTACTAGTTTGAGCACTAAATCTAGTGATCCAGTTGTTCAAATTGTCCTAAAAACGGTAAATATCTGGCCACCCTGACATTATCTGTTGTAAGTCACGTTTGTCAGATAAAGCTCGTCTTTATTTATTCCTAGCAGCAAATAGAAACGTGTGTGTATGTACAATATGTACATAAGTTTATGGATGTATGAACGTAACGGGTTATGTAAGAAAATGTTTGCTTGGCGACAGCAGATAGCACTTAGTCGTTTTGTAAACTATGGACGTGCCTATGACTACCCTCAAGGATCTGGAGTTCCGAGATCTGAAGAGATGTCTACCATGTAGGTTAGATTTTTAGAGCTACTATTACTATAATTAATTATGCTTGCCATTTCATCCCCAGCATGCATTAAAATAGCCATCCCTTTGCTTAACATCTTTCGGAATACGAGTACCTACCTAAAATTGATAGAGGCATGTCCAAACAATTCACGTGTATATTCTTTCCGTACGGTATCTCTAATTAAACGTGACAGCGGAGCGGGCAAGCTCATTGCCGCCGAAATCCTAGTCTAAGAAGTTAGTAAGGCTTTATCAAAAACAAACTTGAAGCAGCTTCTTATCAGCACTTTATGAACATAGAAGCGGGCCATTAAATTAAATTATACATAAAGTATTATTAATATAATAAACTGGTAGATAGCTGGCGAACCAAGCGACCTCTATATTGCATTTACTTTATCAGAACAACTAAATATAATATTTGAATAAATTATAATCTCTAAAACCATATAACTCTAACTACCTCTATCTCGACAGAGAAAACTTAATCTTATGTACCTGCGAACAAGGTCTAAAGTGGCTCGAACTGTTGCTAGAAGTAGTGTAAACGATTTGCAAAAAGGAAGATAATAAAGTGGGTTGATCAAACCGGATTGAACCGGCTAGAGATACATGTGTACCCATTACGTATGAAAAAATATGTTTTTATGTATATTTTGCAGTGAATTTATATTTCTAGCTCAGAAACCGGTTTGAGGAGCCAACCTTGATGGCGACCAAGTTAGTAACAACGATTACCTTCTGAAGAGACATTCAATGATATTGAATCGCAAATAATCGCTTGCGTTTTTCCTTCTGTTTTTGTTAAACTATAATTTATGTTTCGACGTAAAATTTTATTTATTAGCAATAATATATTTGTTTACATTGTTATTGTAAATTATATCATAATACTTCACAAAATATTTAATTTACAGTTTTTTACACAGTTCAGAACACCGACCACAGGATATCTATAATAATTCTATGGCCTGTTCGATGTTATTTAATAACCAAATCAACCCTGACTCAAACTAGATGGGTCACGTAATGTTAAATTATGTTTCTTAATCTTACTTGCAATCGATTTGGTTTTAAAATAAATAATAAATTGAGTAGGTATCTACTTTTACAAAAAAAATAAGAAAATGTAAAAACACATCAACCACTAAATTAATAAAATTGTTGAAACCTGTTTCAAACTCTGCAAAAAACAAAAAAAGCAGCTCATTATAACAAAAACATGTAAACTCTTTGTACAATCGCACAGAAGCACATATTAGCGGCAATAAGACCGCTTTACATCGATTTCCTATGTTAAGTATAATTAGACGATGAGTCAGTGGGCTGAGACAAAAGACTCGCTTTATTGTCCGCCACACAAAGAGGTGTGAACAGAACACAGGTACCTTAACACTTGCTTTTCGATAAGCTACAGCCGTCATTTTGCATGAACGGTGAACAAATTTTAGACTAGTCTAGAATCGATAATAATAGCTGAGCTTATGTTTATTACATTTTACGTAACGAGTCAGTAACTGGACTGTTACTTTGTGAAGGGCGCGTCCTAAGAAGGTAGTACATTTTAGCCAGGTCGGTATTGAACTTTTGTAAGAAACAGCCGTTTTTTTTCGCGTTCTCAGTGTTGGTTCCTTAGAAAAATGTATTCATATAAATGGGTACTTTAGCCCCTTGAAGTTTTAGACACAAGTATTGGAACACCTTGTATAAAAAGTGACGAGATACGATACGATTTAGTTTCAAAAAGCGAGTTTGTAAACGCAAACTCGCTACTTGGTAGCCGCTATTTGACGGCCAACGTTTTCTCTAAAAGGCAGGGTTTATTTGCTTTGTGGTAACTGATTACACTAAACTAACTAGGTAATTGTGTGTGTAACACATACACAGCCATAAACAAGAACATTGTAGATATTAAGACAAACAGGACTCTTCCTTATCCGGGTGTTTGGGAAATCAAAATTAATACAAAAAGCTTCTATGGTTAGAGATCTAGTGCACTTTACTTCCAACAATTTGCGTAAATGATGGATCATCATCAAAAAATATATTTATAATGAATCGACTGAATCCGCGAGCCGGTTAGTTAAAGTTATTTATAATAGTAAACTATCTAATGACATGCTATAATAAGCAAGTAGATACATAGTTAATTATGTAAACAAGGATAATTATTATGCAATAAAGCCTATTGTTTCTAGAGTCTAGGACAGCGCGTTTAGCTTCTACTTATTTAATCACCGCTGTCTATAATTTATTTTATTAATTGCCACTTTGCTCAAATCGTTTTATTACACCTCAATTTGTTTGATTCACCTCAAATGTTTTAAAATAAATATAGGAATATAAAAATGTAGTTAGTTCTTAATCTGGGTTGATTGTATTCTCATTATCATCATCATTTAAGTCCACTTGAGCCTACTACTGCTTCCTTTATTTTTATTACGTCATACTTACAAGAACAAGCAAATGGCCCACCCTATGTGAAGTGGTAGCTTTCATCACACGTATCTCTTCTTTGGGAATGTCAGACTCTAACCCGAATCATTTGGAATTTCGTATACAAATAACAAAATAAATAAATGAATATAAAAATACAAATCAATGATAGAGGAAAGCAGAGAGATAAAACCTCTCCACCGACACCGAAGCGGGATAAGGCAGGAAAATTATGATGAACAATACAAATAAAATGAAGAATTGATAGCATACAGTGCGCTGCTTGTGTATTGGCATGCTGCTATGGCGACACGTAATGCACGGCGCGATACAGAATATAGGCCAAGCTGATTAACGGCTATGAGAAATAGATTCCAATTGTCTGTTCATCTGCTAGTTTTGTTGCGCTGTGCCCTACACGTACGTATCTCTATAGCCTAACCAGCAGGCAAGCGTACAGCCCACCTGATGGTAAAAGGATCATCGTTCATCATCTGCCTGTAGAAGTCCACTGCTGGACATAAGCCTCCAGAACTGGCACCTAGAGTCACCTAGCTTTAAGACGTTTCAAAGTGATCCTTGTGATTTTATTGAATAAATACCTATTGACTTTGACTTTGACTTTGAATCCTGCCTCCACACTCGTCTACTTTATTGTCACCTATCTGGGGAAAAATTGAATTAGCCTTCAGAAAACATAATGATAAACATGCAATGTTTTTTACCAGCTGTAAGTTTTCCTAAAATTCGAAAATAAATATATTTTCCAGTGAGAACGGTTATGAGCCTTCTTCTTTCACCAACTTCCGGCTATAGGGATATCAGAAATGCTGGGGACTGATGGGGGACTGATGGTCTTTTCCAGTGCGTTCCCTTAATCGCCTCTAATAACATCTACAGGAGGTGATGCAAGGTTCCAGTTCTTTGCCAGAGTGGTTGTTACCAGACGGTGAAAAGACCAAACAGATAGGCCCCAGGCGCTGGTCTTACCAGGTACGAAGCCGCCTAGAAAGATGGTATAGGTGCCAGGCAAGTCTACTCCATGCAAGTCTATCCCATAAATAGGGTCATGGGAGAAGAGTTGTCACCGACGTTGTAACTATAAGTACCTAGTAGTTACAATAATATTGTTAGTTCTGTCAACAAGCCAGTAATTTATCCCCTGCCATCACAGCCATGTCGACGACAGATATCGCGTGTGGACGTGCGCGCGCGCTTGTTGCGGCAGGTCAATGCATTGGTATAACTGAATAACCTATTTTTATAAAATATATTACTAGTGGTTCGCCCCGAACTGAGATATAGTGATGTCCGCTCCAGTCTTACATTGATACCGA
Source organism: Chloroclysta siterata (assembly GCA_932294275.1). NCBI lineage: Eukaryota > Metazoa > Arthropoda > Insecta > Lepidoptera > Geometridae > Chloroclysta > Chloroclysta siterata. Next base: position 17,148,961 of record OW028588.1, read on the forward strand.
ACACGATATTTGGCCTATGACTTACCGCCTACCAACCATAACCATGTCTCAATAACCCCTTGTCCGATTAAATTCATATACCCATATAAATTTATATGAATCTCCCAAGTACAACCTATCGACCTACCAATTTGCAGATCGGATCAATAGGTGCAAAAATTAAAGTAAGTGGTAGTGAGAGGCAAGTTCACTGTGTTTGGACTTTCTTCTGACTACCACTAACTTAGTATGGAAACCAAGTTTCAACTGAATTTACCTATTTATTGAAGAGTTCCGTTGAACAGACCTTGACTCCATCATCAGACCAGGTCGCTGTCACCATTTTATGAGAATGAGTATCTTCTTAATTTATATATAACAAATAAAAAAAATACGAAAGAGCAAAGGAACTGGCCGACCCGAAACAAAATCTTGATGTCAACGAAACTCTTAGAGATGCTCTTGGATCGTTGGTTATCTTAATTTTGTGTTGTATCTCTAAAACCGACCATCCTAGAAAAAAAGTAAAAATGCTTTTGGAATGTTCAAGCAAAGCCCTTTCATATGACATGTAATTTGATATTTTTGTGTAACCTTTTTTTTTTTTTGCGCACTTAAATACCACTATAAGTATAACTTAATAACCCGTCATCCGATTTAACTCATATTTTTGACCAGTAAATGTATATACAAGCTATCGACTTACCAAATTTCATGCAGATCAGATCAACGGTTCCAAAGTTATGGCCCGACAAACATACACAAAATGCCAAATCGCCCAAGTTAAGTTAAGTTTAGTGTAAGATTTTCTTTCGCTTCGCTCACTCAATCAATTACACTACTACTACATTAATACCAACAAAAACTGACGCTCAATCAGCTGTATCTTCCCGCTACATAAAGAACATCATTGAAGGAAAGGTCGAAGGAAAGCGAGGAAGAGAAGACCAAGAATAAGTTACGTGAGCCAGGTTAAAGAGAAGGTCGCTGTCGTGTCGTATAAGGAAGTCAAGGAGCCCGCATTGGTAAGACTCTGTTGGAGGAAACTGCTAAGTTCTTTAATTTGAGAAAGAAGATGTACCTATTGTCCATATCTTTTCTGATAGACGAGGCTGTGCAGGCGTCGGGCTTCTCATCAGAGTGTTTCTGTGCTTCGGAGAACCCGAATTACAGGCACATGAGACTTAACTGTTACGTCAGAGTGATGGACGTAGTGCATGCCAAATAGGGCACGCCAGTTTCACGCGACCATGGTCCCAGCAATGTTATTGTTATATAGGACATATTTGGGCCATCTACTTATTCAATAATTTTTGTTATGTTCACTACTAAGCCATCTACATGTCCATCCAAAAGTCACGCATCTATAAATACCATTTCCGAAATACTAATAGTAATAGTTATATTTCTTTGTTAAATCAAGATAGTTATTCATTGGCTCCGTGAGGTGACTATTAGGTAATTATAGTTCAATGACACACTCAACATGCAACTAGGGATGGGACCAATCGTTACGTATCACTTCTTAAAGACGAGAGATGGGGCGTTGGGTGGCCAGTTTTTTTTAAATATTGTGTCGTAACTTTTTGTACATCATACATGCATTAAATCACGCCTGTTTCCCAAAGGGGTAGTCAGAGGCCACGGATTTCCACTTGCTACGATCCTGACATACCTCTTTCGCTTCATTCACTCTCATAACATTAACTTTTTGTAATTATATTTGTAGGTACTTTTTTAGTTACCATGTTTTGTTCACACTGTATCTATTTCTTTTCTTCGTGAAAAACTATTATTGACAATTATGCCACAATTCTGTTACATTTTTCGATTTCTTAGCCGAGTTGGTATTAGATCTGGTTTCTGCGCTGTAGGCTGTGGGTTCGATCCCCACCGAGAACCAACATTTGTGTAATAAACATAGATGTTTGTTCTCTGTCTCGGTGGTCTCTGGCTGGTTCCCCCGTATTACAAACTTTGATTTGTTTGGGGCTAAATCATGGAATATTTGGACTTACCTCTGACTACCCTTAGACATCCTTAAAGAATCTTATGTTGGTACTTGGTGCTAAGAAATTTGATGGGATATCTACCGTGCCTATCAAAGTGGTGACTGCTGTTTCTGTGATTCTGTTTTTTATTGGACGTAATCTCCTCCCTAGCGAGAAGGAGCTACAAAACATGCGTTTGGCCGATATCCAACTCTCTGAAAGTATTTGTAGAGATTAAAGGCCAATTAGGTACATCGTGCGAGTACTACTTGAAAACAAATACTTTGAAATCCAATTTCACGAGTTAAATTATGGCTCTATCGAAAAAAAAGAGCACGTCTGTTTCATGTTGTTAAAACAGTTCTTAGGGGGTAGTTAAATGTCCAGGACACTACCCGGTTGGGGCATTGCAATTGTTTCTATGCCGATGTACTGGGTAGGTATCTTAAATTTGGTTACTTAGGTATCAATTCCTTATACAGAGAATATTATGTGTGAGATATTATGTGTTTAAAGAATGGGAGTTAGCTCATATGCATATCATTTTTTATTCGTTTTAAAGTGTTTACCTCGAATAATAGCTTTTATATTATATTTTTTTTCATCATATTTTTAATAGCAGACTTCGAACAAAGTTGCAAGCAAAAGCTACTTTTCAAAGTTTAGATTTCGCTTAAATATTCGTTTTCTAAATAAATAAAATCATTTTGAATTGTCAATGTGTTGCCACAGCGAGCTAAAACTTTATGCAAATTATGACGTAACATGTCTGAACACACAAAAGCTAATGCTTTGCCTTGTCTACATAAAGACTTAAATAAATGACGAATTATACAAGCGGCGATGGTAACCTTTTAAACTAATTGAATACCTATATAACTTTTGAAACGATCATGTTTAAGAACACAATTTTCATCATCACACAGAAATCATGGTAAATATCCCGTTTTAAATGAAAATTATTGAATACCTACTGACTGACTTTGTAACTGATGACTCCGCCTTCTTATCGTAAGGTAGTTGGTTCGAATCTGGATTTTTTTCTTAGATGTTTCTAATAATGTGCGCAATGCCAGTGCTCTCGACCATTGAAAGAAAACATCGCAAGGAAACTAATTTGTATTCTAACAGCGGCGATGGGCTTGCAACCTGTCACGGATGGAAAACCAGTTACTACCAAAATGTGGGTACGACCCATCGCAATGTTTTCTTTCACGTTTTAGAGCACTGGTATAACGCACATTTTTTTTTCGAATTGAAAAGACTTCGGCTCACGATCGGATTCGAATCCACGACTTGAGGATCGGAAGGCGGAGTTGCTACCTCTATACCAACAGTGCATTGTCATAAGAGGCTCGCACGTTTCATCATTATTGAATAAATTAAATTACTGAATATAGTCACGAAAAATCGGAAACAACCAAGTTTCGAATAACATTTAAATGAGTAAGCATATACATATTCAGCAATAATTTAGATTCATTCAAGTTTTCTAACTAAAAATATTGTTAAAATAGGAGAACTAGTGTTTTTTTATGAATGTGTTGATCCTATGGTGTAAGACTTGCCCGAAATTTAAATGAAAGCGATTACCGTCGTTGTAACCAGAGACATAGAGTCGGTATTAGGTTTATAGCGTCTATTGGCTCGTCGACCGCGCAGTAGGTGAGGGCCGTCGATAAACGTGCCTTATCCACGTATATATACATACACACACGTCATATACATACAACAGACATACATAATTACCAATAGATGGATTATTAATACATCCATTTGCTAGTTCATCGTTATCAGCTCGAAAACGTCCACTTGCTGATATAACAAGCAGATGGCCTACCTGACGTTAAGTAAGTTTTCGTTTTTCTTTTGCTTAGTTAGGTAACCTACATCTATAATAAAGCATTGCCTCGTAAGTCACGCACGATAGGAAGGTGCCCTACGATGCACTGCCCTGTGTCCATCAATTGATGGATGAGAGTGCCTGTAATTTCTCCGGCAACCACATTCTTCGAACCGAAACACAGCAACGCTGCTTGGTGGCAGAAAAAGGGTATGCCAGGCCATCAGATTCACCTAGTCTTACGTCGTTTCAAACAGTCGGTTCAATTTAATAAAAATTTTTTTTGACTTTGACTATCCCACACATCATTATCTAGTCCCACACTAAGCTTAGTTTGTGTTATGGGAACCACATGGCGGTAAATATCCTAAGTCTGAGTGTTGTTTACCATTTTTCGTATTTCGTACCGTCAGGCCTTTTTTGTATGGAGACTCGTGATTACTCAGCACGCACTAGAGGCGCTTAACGAATCTCTACATAAAAGAAGCTTGACGTTACGAAAAACCAAATATGGTAAACAAACTCAGACTTGGGGTACTGATAAAATACTTATATACAATGTATAAACACATAAACCATTATAACACCCAGCCATAGAAATAGAAGCAGAAATTCATTACACAAATGTTTGCTCTGTGTGGGGATCGAACCCACGGCCACACACACAGAATGCAAAGTCACCAACAGCGCAGTGCGAGCTGTCAAAATATAAACTTGCTAATGGAATAGTGTCGGTGTTATTAAGTGGGTGACTATTGACGTAGTAACCGGTTTATTATGTATAACACCCATAAATACATAATAATCATCATAATATTATTATAACAATTAAGATTATCATTTCGAATAAATCCATATCAAAGTATTTACGTAGCCTTCTTGATATCAACCGTTTGCCTATTGCACTGGTTTCTTCTTGGTCCTCTTTAAACAAATCTTAGGCCATTTCGTTTTGATGTATGTAATAGCTTTTAGGGAACAAAGTTTTAAGTTTTCAGGAGCTGTATAGCTGCTAGTCTAGGCTTTGTTGTATGGAACTTGTGTCTAGATTCACTTTGACGTTTTAAAATGATTGTAGGTGGGCCATTGACATGTACCTACCATCTTGTCCATACCTGTACCTGTTCTGTTTTTTTTATACAACTAGATGATGGAAAAAGCAGATGACCCGATGTTAAGTGGTAACCATCATCAATAACAAAGCATTGCCTCGTAAGTCACGCACAATAGAACGTGGCCTTCTATGCACTACTACCTCTTCTAGTTATCCGTTATATCCGTATATATCTTCTAGTTGCGTTGGCCACTAGTGGCTTAACGATAGCCGTGAGAGGCCTCTTCTTGTTTGCCGGCAACGGGTAAATGTCTGGAGGCCTTGAGGCGGCCTAAAGGGCCTTCAGCGGTAGCCACTAGTCATTCGACGATAGCCGACAGAGGCCTCTAGCTTTAACAAACATGTTTCCTTCTATACTTAGTCGGGTCTACGACCTGCCCTAAGCTATCGTGCGCATGCGCGTCAGATAGCGCAGTGATTTATGCTGCGCGCGCCTGCGTTGTACCATTTGATACGCGTAGTGCAGGAGCTCTGGTAAAGAAACTTACGTCACATAAAGCCTTTTTGGTCAGCATGACGTGCGAAACTTAGTCGAAAGTATTTTATTACTAAAAACTGAGTGTTCAGTTTATTTTAAGACAATTCTTACTAATACAGAAATGTAAAAGTTACAATGTTTAGATGTTTGTGGCTCAATCACGCCCGAAAAACTGAACGCATCGAGATGAAATTTAGAATGAATATAGTATGTAATCGGGATAAGCATAAAGACTACTTTTTGTCCCGAAGAATTACCGGGAACGGTGTAAAAAATCAAGAACAAAGCTAATAAAGGGAAATATTAATTTTAGCAATCATTACCAACACGTGAGCGAAACCGCATGCCGCAGCTAGTGACGTATACTTTACGTTTACGTATACTTACGTACGTACTACTTTACGTTACGTTACGTTTACGTATACTTTGTCTACTAGCCCCGGCTCTAATATCCACAATAATGCAGTTACCAGAGCTACATTACAATAGATAACTCTGTACTTGTTTATTTAAGGTTCATTGTTAATTTATGTGCATCGGCTACTTACATTACCTACCTACTATTCATACAGGGTGTACTGTACAATACAAGGGCATTGTTATCCAAAACATTATTTAATCCACTTTGAACCGGTTCAAAGACTGGTTTCACTATCCCAGAGTAACGCTGAAATAAAAATATTGCCGCCTCCACTTTAGACTTGTCCAAAAGAAATCCAGATTTTTTAATCCGAGGAATAGAGTTAATATGAGATGGTAAAATCCGTCTTTGCTACACAACTCAAAAACTAGAATTTAACGAACTTAAAAAATTGATATCTCTGAGTGTAATTTAGGAAAACTAGTTATGAAGTGTAGATGTGTCCTGTTAATGAATCAGAATGAGAATCAGAATAATCTTTATTGTAAACTGTTTTTTAAACTTTTTTGTAACTTTGTAAATGAAAACTAGTGCTTGCAACTGCTACCTTTAACCCTACTTTTTGTATATAACAGTTAATCAAAATCATCATGCCTGAAGAAATTTTACTGCTGGGCATAGGCCTCTCATACTTTTCCAGACAGAACTGTTTAAGCTATATAGCGTGTGCATGTTATTTCACCGGCAACCACACTCTTCAAACCGAAACACAGCGTTGCTGCTTGGCGGCAGAAATAGGCATGGTGATAGTACTTCCCCGGATGAGCCCTCCACAAAAAGCTCTACTACTCTTAAACATGTACGATGAATTGGAAACCTCACCTCTTATTTCGCTTCCCTGAATCAAAGTCAAAGTCAAAAGGTATTTATTCAATAAAATCACAAGGATCACTTTGAAACGTCTTAAAGCAAAGTGACTCTAGGTGCCAGTTCCACGCGACCAAAGACTAGATAGAAGAACAGACAATAAACTTACGGCTTGGTTCCTACCGTTCTTTTGTATGATTTTTTTTACAATGTATTATAATACAATATTGAATCTGCATATATGCTGAAAAATTTGAACTCTTTTTAGGGTTAAGCTCGCCTTTATACATAGCTTAAGTTTACAAAATGTATTTCACAGTGTACAGTAAAAAAAACACAATTGTTAAACATCCTGTATGCCAGTAATATTATTTAATGTCAGCTACTTGTATTATCGAGTATTGTAGAACGTTTGTTTCCTTTAGCTGATTGTAGCGAGGCTCAGGCACAGGTTTGTTATTCTGCCAGCATTCTGACATTGACAAGTACTTGATACAAGTACTTGACCTTCATTTAAATTATTCAAGATTGCTTTGAATAATTTAAATGAAGGTTGTTCGATTCAGTTTATTCGTAAGTTGTACGACAAGATGAGATACTTTTCAATTAACCGAGAACAAACATAGTTTGTGTAGGTAATGAATATATTATGTATTTACAAAATCAAAATCAAAACGGTCTTTATTCAGTACAATCACAAGGATCACTTTAAAACGTCTTATATACTAGGTGAACAATATATTAACAAAAAACTATATATTATGTATGTATTATGTATTTACAAAAATAAGTACCTATATAAGTAGGTATCTAATCAGCTATCTGGATGGAGAACATTGGTGGTCTAGTGCTAGCGGCCCCGCCTTCTGATCCTTAGGTCGTGGGTTAAAGGCCGGTCGTGCGTCAATGAGTTTTTCTGTTCAAAAATGTAGGTATGTGAACCGTGCTAGCACTCTCAAACGGAAAAGCAAAACATGGTGAGGAAACTGACATGTTGTAGATCCTAAAAGTTCTAAAACATTTGTGCTCAAAAGGAGCCCCTCTGAGGCGCAATGAAAATCCACCACACTGTTTTGAAATAATTAGTGAGACGACACGAAGAAGATAATTATGTACCTATTTACAAAAAAAAATTGGGAAGGAACGTAAGTCTCCAATCAGCAATCTAGTTTGGGGCTAGATGGTGTGAAAAGTCCACCGTTTTGTTTTTATGTTGTGTGGTGAGGAAATCAGTTTGTATTCTAGCAGCTATGGGGTTGCAACCTGTTCCGTAAGGAATACCAACAACTGCAAAATGTGGGTGACAAATGAAAAATTTGAACCTCACTAACCCCTTAGACATCCTCAATGAATCCTGAGTGAGTATTTGGTACTAAAAGATCGAAGTGATAAAGCTATTTATCTTTATCTGTTCATAATTTTTCCATTCAGTAATTCATACCTTTCATTAAATTATTTTAATGAAAAGTATGATTTTATTGTTCATATAATTTTATTGTTACTCGGCCATTTTAATTTCTATATCAAGCTGTCTTCGCTAAAAACCGTATTTTTAATAACAATCAAGTAATTTAAATCAGCTATTTAAATAGTGCAATAAATACCCCTACCGGTATTTGTATCTTTATAAGAATTCGTTCCATTTACTTTTATGAACTCACTTTGTTTACATTTATTTCAGTAACTATTATTTTTGTCCCGGACGTGGCTGAGTCATAGACAAGCACACAGCTTTGCAAATAATGATTGAATTCAGCAAAAATGCGAGTTATTTTACCTAAGCATAGTTGATATTCAAAGTAAATAAAAGGTGTTAAAGACACTGCCGAATACCTACTAAAGATGCACGTATGCTTTTTCTTATTAGGCTACCATTATTTTTTTTCCCATCAGGCCCGCCATATTGCTTTTTCATCTGCTTTATTCATAATTTTAATTTTTTAAATTATTCGCTTTTATCGATCTTCATTCCATAGATGTCAGTTTACAAGCTCATCGCCGCGTATAATAAACTAGTTTCCTCAATATTTTTTGCTTCACCGTTTATAAGCAGATAGCCATTTACGGACAGTTTAAATATAAAAATAAAATAAACATTGAATAACCCACGCATGGTAACTAATCATAACAATTTTAATTGCTAAAGTCTGTTTGTCTGCTTGGTTCGTTTTCCCGGGTAAACTATTGAACCGATCATGATGAAATGAGGCACAAAGAAGACATCCTGAAGACGGACTTAGTCCATGTTAATTTGAATTTTAATAGATTAGCAGTCAAAGTCAATGTTTAAAAGCATTCAGTTAATTTAATCACATGAATTGCTTTGAAATTCCTAGGTGAATATATATAGGTGGCAGTTCCACGCGACGTGTCTAACTATAGTCTAGACTCTAGAAAGACAGGTCACAAAAACACGGATTTTTTTTTTTGATTTTAGTTTCATTTTGACAGTGACAGTTAAGCGCGTGGGAAGCCAGATCATTCCCCAAGTGCGAGTATATTCAAAAAACTATTTACAACCGTGATGAATGAAGATCTGTTATTTTTTACCTTCAAAGTAGATAATTGGTCCATCACAACTACCTACGTTTTTAGAATTACAATAATTTACCTACTCCTTATCTTAATTGTTGATCTGCAACCTTGCGCCGTTTTCGGCGGTTAGTTTTAATTCGGCATTGTGTTAAACCTGGTGATATACAGATATAGAGTTTATTGTAGAACGCGACTTTTGGTCGCTTATCAACATTTCCAGCTCTTTCTTTGCATAGGTTCTAAGTAAGTGTTAGAACCGAATTATATCCATTAAATACATTTCTTATTTACTTTACAGGTTTATTTACAAAATCGTAAAATTTCGCGTTGGCAGCCATCTTCCTTCCTCTATCCCGCCATAAGGGATGCCTCCTCTGGCCTTCCGGTTTAAGGATGCCAACTATCCACCACCGGCTTACAGTAGATAGATAGATCAATACTTTTTTAATTTTTATGACAAAGTAATCAGTGCATCTGTGCAAAACTGCGGCTTAGTTCATTTGTAATGAGAATCTCTAGCTGTCTGTGTTGGAAAGTCGCGTCCAACAAACCCTATAACTCTACGCTAAAGCTATAACAGTGGATTTAGTCAAATACATTTATAAATGAACACGTATTTTTTTCTACACAATAACTACTTTTAGTGTAACGAAATAAACGAAGCTTAAGTATTGTTTCAAATTGCTATTTTAATCTGTGGGAATAATCTAATAAGTGGTATTCTTTCTGCGGTGATGGGCTTGTAACTTGTCTACATGCCTGAAAATAAGTGCGCTGGTTTGAAATCCTTCTCTTGTTTTTGAAGTTAGTAGATATGCTCCTGACTACTCGCTTTAAACTTCTACGGGTATTTTTTATACTACTTGTGGATGGAACAAGCTTATGGCCTACCCGATGTTAAGAGGTAACCATGACCTATAACAAAGCGTGCCTTGCAAGTCACGCACGATAGGAACGTGCCCAACGATGCACTGCCCATCAACTTTAGGCATAAAATAAGTTAAGTTAAGTGCAATGTCACCGGAACCCTTCAAACTGAAACACAGCAACGCTGCTTACGGCAGAAATAGACATGGTGGAAGAACTTCCTGGACGAGCCACACACTAAGAGCTCTATTACAGGTACTAACAAACGTTAAAATCCTTTTGAATTTCTAAGGGGATACGCCAGAGATACCAAAGTGATCCTTGTGATTCAATTGAGTAAATATACCTTTTACTTTGACTTTGTACAAATTGTACAACCTTCACATTTTTTACTTATTAGTATTCCTTATGCTAGGTAGCAAACCACGAAAAATACAATAAACTCATTTATTTAAGCATTTCCGTTTGACCTAATTTAATTTAATTCGAACAGAATTCCTAAATAACTCGCGATAACAGATTAATAAAGCCATTATTATTACCACAATATGCTTTGTTTTTATTATATTAATATAATAACATACATGACCCATATTTGACGCCGGAAGTTGACGTCTCATAAACATAAATTAATTACACCATAATTACCTCAGTTGCGGATAAACATTAAATCCAGGAAACCTTGACAATTACTACAGTTAAGTACAGGGGAAAAGATTTTATATATTTTTTAAGTATTTATTTCAATAAAAGTGGACTGTAAGTAAGTTGATCACACAGAAGCAATGACAAGTATTTTTCTTAGACCATAGACAAGATGAGATGAAGTTATGTTCGAATGCTTAATGGGTGGTATTAAACAACTAATACAACACAATCTGGATGTGCTTGGTCCTTCTATCCTGGGGTGCTAGGTCGGGTAACCTCCTCGTGGTGCACTCTGGTAACACCATGAAACACGCTCATAGAGTACTGCGGACGTGTTTCATGGTGGCTAAAACCTGACACAGTGAGCCTCTCCACGTGTCCTTGAGGCGGGGTATGAGGCGGGGTAGACCTATGGTCTACCCAGGAGGGTCTGGGTTGTATGGGCAGCCCGAAGGCGGTAGGCATGCGCGAGAGACGCGGAACTTCTCGCGCCTCTACGTGGTGAATAGCGGGAGAAGACCTGGAGGGGTCTTCTCCCGCATTGCATTTATTCACCACCTCATCGGGCGGGAACGGCCGGGCACATACCATGAGCGGAAAACCGGGGAGACCCACATATCCCCTCCATCCTCCAATGGGAGGGATGCGTAACGCATTTTTCCAGCGTCAAAAAAAAATAGTCCTTCTATCCTTTAGGATGCGTGAATACCTGACAAGTAGCGGCATGTACCTTTGCGTTGTGCGTTTCCAACTACAAATATTTGGAAAATACCATCACTGTTCAACCGTTCAACATAATCTCGTAATTTCAAAATTTTAATTACTGTCAGAAACGTACTTACCTACTGTCATAAACGCTTTAATACATCGACTTTCCTGGCAGAGGGCCGGTTGAGAATGTACAATAACCAAGTCTGTCGGAAAAGCTCATTTTACTGGGAACGCTCCTTGTTTTAAGATAATTGGCCCGCAGGATTCACTTATCCCCCTAAATATGTTATGGTTTGCCTGCGACATCCACTGCTCTAATGCTCTAAGCCGTATCGTCTAATTACCTACCTTCCTGTGACAAACAAACCGCTATCGGTCCTCTGAACCTGTTATTATACTTATTAATATTAAATAAGTCATACATAGAATATAAAAAATAATCTGTAAAACTGAGCATAATATGAAGACGAAAAAATAAGAGAACGACTTTAAGTATTGGCTTCTTGCGTGGTTAAAAAACCTTGAGTTCGTTTAAGGGGGTTTTAGAGGCACGTCCAAACATGAAATTTGGTACTTGTCCTCTTTTTTCAGGGAGAGTACGCTGCTAGAATATTAACTGTTTTCTCCACGGTGTTTTCCTTCATCGTTTCAATTATTGGTTTACTTTTACAATTACAATTATTTATTATTCTTACCGTAAACTATCATTCTGACTGAACATAAACATAATTCTGATGCATAAACATATAAGTAAGGATTTGGTTTAGATATATTATTCTCGAAGTTTTCGCATTTAGCAAAAATTATTATGCTTATTACATAACCGGTCACTTTGATAATAATGTATTACATTTTATAATTGCAAAAGCATGCAATCCTCAAACTACAGTACAATGATTCACACAGCACGAGCGAGATAAAAGATAACCTTTAACTCCAGTGCGACAAGGACAGCATTAATTACAATAATGTAAACAACTGTTACTAAACAGATTACTTTGCTCGAACAAATGACGTAATTGTTTTCCCATTTCAGTTTGTTTTGTCAAAAAGATATTTGAGTATCGTTGCTGGGGCGGGTCTTTGTTGTTGTCGAGCCGGAAAATATGTCCTTTTTTCGTTCAGGACGTTATTATTCGTTATTTGGGGTACTTTATGTGACTGGACTCTTTTAATCCTGAAAGATAGCCAAGAAAAATCTAATTACTTCTTCTTTTAAAGATTATTAATGTATAATGGGCCTTTGCCCGTCGTAACCAAATTTTTAACCAGTTTTTTTCTATAAGTTTTTTCTAAAACGGGTATTAAACCAAGTCTGGGTACGTTCAGTCATCAAAGGAAGTTGATAACCATTTGATGATTTATAATCTTCAATAATCGTACAATCTTCAGAAAATATTCCTCTCCAATAAACTAGGACATCAGATTCTTCAGAAGTTTTAATAGTATCTATTATGTATTTTTTAATGGAAATCGTAATCGTATAGATATTCCTGTAAGCATATAGTCCTGGATAATATAAATAATAAATAGAATATCGTCAATCCGCCGTCTTCCGACACAAATAAAATCCCTAAACAATCCCGTTAAACAATCGCGTAATTTCATCCCCTTACCCGCCACGGCTTAAGAAGGGGGTGCCGCCTCCACTCTCCATCTCTGTGGGCTCATTAACGCAAATGCTTCTAAGCAATAACTCATGTGTTCCGAAAGCAATAAAATCCTTCTGCGCTATATATATATAATATATATACATTTCTATACATTTCTGGGCGACAAGGGGATCTTCTCACGATTTATGAGGCTATGCGTCAGTGAATATCTAATTCTATTAGTTGAGCGTGGCGCTGCTTGAAGATTGATCAGCTATGCAACATCCTGTGCAGACTCGGTTAGATGGTTGACTTGAAATCTATTGCCACACGAACTCAATACTTTAACACTACTACTTGCTTCATTAGAGGTAGGTAAATAAAAGTGTTAATAGACAAGTTTTTAGTTTATTTTTCAAAAACAATAGGTCAACGTATAATTAATTATTGCCTGCCTCCTCGCTAAATTTTAATATTATTAGGTACGTACGTGTTAATATATAAGTATAAACAAAAAACTAGGAGTAAAACAATCCCCATAATTATTAGTCAGTATGGGATTTATGGGTCTCTATGTATAACTGCTACTCATTTAAAGATTTTTTAAAATTATATATTTTATTGGTTTTAAGCAAAATCTTTCATGTGCTATTTGTATTCGAATTATAAAAAAGTGGATTTGTGAAAACTAAAAATGCTAACCTAAAACTTTAATGAGCATTTATTCCACTCTCATAGCAACTGAACGAATTTGAATGAAACTTACGGCCGGTTTCTGAAAGCCCGATCAAAACTAATCGGATGTCAAGTCACTCGCCATTTCAGCTATTACATCGAATTAGATAGAGATAGCAAGTGACTTGACATCCGATTAATTTTTATCGGGCTTTTAGAAACCGGCCGTTAGAATATTAGTTTCTGAGCAGAAGTAACAACAAAGGCTACATTTTATCTGGGTCGCGATCTGAGCCAAGAGTAGGTATACAGTAGTAACTGCTAGTAATTGAATTAAAAAGTTTTCTGCAAACATTAAATCACTTATTATTTACCTTACTTTAAAAAGTAACCTAACCTATGTGCGTAGTGTACGTGCACTAAAATGTTTTCAGCACACTTGTTTTTTCTCCATCTCCACCAACGCAACAAAGCCCTTTCTACGCGCCAACTTTCTAAAAAACAACAGCATGACAAAACAAAAGAAATATCACATTTCAGATTTCACCAAAGAGATAGGATGTAGCCATACAATTTTCTTACCAATAAATTTACCCCCATTTTACCCCTTTATAAAGTATAACCTTATAAAATACCCCTTGCTCTTTAAAAGAGGGTGTAACGATTAGAATTTTCTTAATTATAAACGTTGTAAGGGAGCTTTGACTTTATTTAATTTTAGTCATAAAATATTTTATGTTCCTTGCGCAGATAACTTAATATTTCAACATTTAATTTTAATTAACATTTTAATGGCATGGATGTAGCAAATGCCCATCTTATCAGCGAGTTAAATTTCTATACAAATGAAGTTCGAGTAAAAGTTTAGTTTTCAGAAAAAAACTGCAAATATTGAAAAAAGTAATTAACATTTTCAGTTTTATATTGCTCTTTTAAAAATTGCTTGTTTGGTTGTAATACATTTCTAAAATTGGGTTGATTTTTGAAATATTTAACTTTCCGAACTAAAAAATATTTATATACTTTTGTCGCTGACCGCTCGGAAGACTGTGGTTACTGTATTCTGATTAGAAGGGTGCTGGTGCAATTTTAGAGGTAACATCAGGTTACCTTTTAAAATCAACATCAACATCAGGTGGACAATCTTCTTGTTCTGTATTTTATCTAACAATAAAAAGTTCACAAACACTTGGTACTTGTTTATACTATATTTCGTTCGTATCAATGACCCTAAACTGTGTTACAATAACATTGCTAGAAACGTTATTTCAGCGCCAAAACATTAAATAATATTATTTATCAATAATTTAATTTGCTGCGTAGTATTCGCGAAACCTTGACACAGGATATAAACTTATCTGCAGTAGGCTTGTTGCATAATTTGTTGTCAAAGTCAGACGTTTCGGTTACGTGACTTCTTCTTATGACGGAAATATGCCACTGAGCTACAGTGGCACATTTCCTCCATTTGACAGCCAATCTTGCCAGTGACAAATGAAAAAAAAATACTTTTTCGTCAATTGTCGGCCGTCATTTGTTTTGTAAAATGGTGTCGGTTCCTTCAAAACCTACGAAGTATTTTCGTTTAAATCAGGATATCACACAATACACTTTCATCCAAACTGTTCACACTTTAAACCTCAAGTAATGTTGGTTAAAATAACACCGAAATTATTAACAGAATTCAAAATAAGACAAAAGCTCAAATCACAGTCTTTTGGGACATTAAAGCTATGCTGCTTCCTAAGATGACAGAAATATCCCCACACTTTTACACTTTATTGATCGAGTGAGCGAAGCGAACGAAGATCTTAGTTTCAACTTGGGCGATTTGGCATTTTATGTATGTATGTATGTATGTATGTATGTATGTATGTATGTATGTTTGTCTGGCGATAACTTTAGAACCGTTGGTCAGATCTGCATGAAATTTGATATATCGATAGCTTGTACTTGAGAAATTTACTGGTAAGTATATGAGTAAAATCGGATGAAGGGTTTTTGAGTTATGGGGTTTTTTAGGGGGGCAAAAATAAAAAAAGTTACATAAAAAAATCAAGTTACATGTCATATGAAAGGGCTTTGTTTGGACATCCCAAAACAATTTTTACTTTTTTTTGGGACGCTCGGTTTTTGAGATAGGATAATAAAAGTTAAATTAAGATAACCAGCGATCCAAGAGCTCCCATCTCTAACAGTTTCGTTGTCATCAAGGTTTTTCTACTGGTCGGCCAGTTCCTTTGCTTTTTCTTAATTTTTTTTCTTGAAATAAATTAAGGAGGTACTCAGTTTTCATAAAATGGTGACGACGACCAGGTCTGATGATGGAGCCAAGGTCTGTTCAACGGAACTCTTCAATAAATAGTCCAATAGAGTTGAAACTTGGTAACCATACCAAGTTACTAGGCGGTAGTCAGAAAAAAGTCCAAAGATAATGTTTGGACTTGCCTCTGACTACTACGTACTCAAAGTTTTGATTCGTTCGTCGGGTCGCATCACGAGATCTCAGTTCGGGGCGAACTACTAGTTATTTTTGATCGAGTGAGCGAAGCGAACGAAGATCTAAGTTTCAACTTGGGCGATTTGGCATTTTATGTATGTATGTATGTATGTATGTATGTTAGTCTGGCGATAACTTTAGAACCGTTGATCCTATCTGCATGAAATTTGATATGTCGATAGCTTGTACTTGAGAAATTTACTGGTAAGTATATGAGTAAAATCGGATGAAGGGTTTTTGAGATATGGGGTTTTTTAAGGAGGCAAAAATAAAAAAAGTTACAGAAAAAAATCAAGTTACATGTCATATGAAAGGGCTTTGTTTGGACATCCCAAAACAATTTTTACTTTTTTTTTGGGACGCTCGGTTTTTGAGATAAAATAATAAAAGTTAAATTAAGATAACCAGCGATCCAAGAGCTCCCATCTCTAAGAGTTTCGTTGACATCAAGGTTTTTCTACTGGTCGGCCAATTCCTTTGCTTTTTCTTATTTTTTTTTCTTGAAATAAATTATGGAGGTACTCAGTTCTCATAAAATGGTGACGACGACCAGGTCTGATGATGGAGCCAAGGTCTGTTCAACGGAACTCTTCAATAAATAGGCCAATAGAGTTGAAACTTGGTAACCATACCAAGTTAGTAGGCGGTAGTCAGAAAAAAGTCCAAAGATAATGTTTGGACTTGCCTCTGACTACTACTTACTCAAAGTTTTGATGGGTTCGTCGGGTCGCTTCACGAGATCTCAGTTCGGGGCGAACTACTAGTTATTTTGTTGATAAAAACAATGAACGTTTGTCGTATTCATTTACCTTAATAATTTCTGATTAGGGCAATAAATAATTATATTTCTATATTGTAGCAATTACGTAGACATTTGGTATATAAGACAGTTTTATCTTATTTACTATTTGAAGATATATTCATATCTGAATAACATGCGGGTAATTAAATATTAATGGCAAACGGAAAACGGAGGTACTGGTAAAATTTCATTATGGTTCCTCGCTAATACGCTCTAGTTTCAATATTTATAAGAATGTATCTATAGTACAAGCTTTGCACAGTTTGGGCCTTATTTTGCCCTTGGTTCGATGTGTATCTACTATAGATACTAAATTCGCAAATATATTTTGCAAGAGTAGGTACTTGAGTAGCTACACTATACCTTATTACCTACCTATTGTACCAATGCGACCTATATTCGTTCGCACAACTGCCAAAAGGTCGTCGTACATCAAAGCTAAGGTAGTGCCGAGTCGAGAAATGGTTACAGCAAACATTTCACTCATTATTCTGGTGTTTGTACTTTGAACAATCGGGCCGCGAGGGCTGGCGCACAGTTGAGAAACTCTGAATTAATTTATATTTATTGAGAATTTGCGAATATAGATTTGAAATTATCGACCTCATAAGTATGTAGACCTTATGAATGATTAATCTCCCAAGGCGGGGGGAAATGTAGCAGGTAAATAAGATGAGACCCTGGATGAGAAGAGACATAGACCAGACTCAGTGGCGCGTCTTGGGAGACACCTACACTTCTCTGTGTAGTCACGTCTCATATCTGAGAGCACTGATTATATATTCTACGCTTGTCGCAAACCTAGTCTGCATCTTGTCATGTCACTAATTCTTTCGAAACAATGTGGTGAAAGATTTTTTACAGTAACTCAAAGAGGGTCATTTCGAGTATTTGACTAATATCTTAGAACTATTTAGGTTCTCCGACATGCTGATTTCCTAACGATGTTTTCCTTCACTGTTTTAGAGTACTGGCACTGTGTAAACACCAGAAAAGATCATTGGTGCTGGACCGATTTTGAACTTACGACCTTAGGAACCTAATTAAACCTAGTGTGAATTATGTAATAAGGAGACTGCCCACGTTCGTGGCCTTCGTAGGCTGTCCTCATCCAATGCGGATGAAACGACTATTAACTTCATACAATACAACAACTACCTTGCAATTTCTTAAGTATTTTGAACCTATTGGAGGGTAGAAGAACTCTTAGTGTAGATTGCTATGTTAAAGGTGATAGTGATGTGAAGTGGTCACATCAGATGAACCATATGCGTGATCTATCAGCGAATAGTATAAGAAAAACTCGGACAAGCAACTTTTATTTCTCTATGATTTGAACTTCAATAAGATATATTACATCCCTACTAAACTGTAGGTAACTACTAAACAGACCTATTTTATTTTCCTAAGTATTTTAACGATCCGTGTGTTCTCTACTTTACTCTTTTTCAGGTTTCATTGTAAACAATATTTCTGTTCAATCGAGAAAAGTGGAACGGTTTGTAAGCAAGGTCTATTCTTAGATGTCTAATTGGGATCGATGCGGTCAAAGCTTCTAGTTCTTTGAAAGGTTTTTCATGACAATGCTTCGATTGTTTTAAGAGGTTTTTGTGATGGTAGATTTTTTAGCTACGTGGTCCGAAATAAGGAAATCTAAAGAATAACAAACGTCACCGACATAGCTCGCAAAATTATTATTTTAAAGCTCAAGGAACCAACAACCATTGAGGAATAAAGGTTGTCGAATAAGGACCATGAAGACCAAGGGTAGGACGCCCCTCACTCGATGCACCGATGACTGTTGTAATTATCGCAGGAAGTTGGTATCTCAAAATCGTTCTTCTAAGAAATGTATTGGGGAGGCGTGGACGTGCCCTACGATGCACTGCCCTGCATCCATCATCTTGAGGCATACAGATGTTAAGCCTCATGTGCCTGTAATTTCCCTTCAAACTGAAACACAGCAACGTTGCTTGGCAGCAGAAAAAAGCATGGTGGTAGTACTTCCCCGGACGACACAAAGAGCTACTACTCTTCAAATATATTTTTTAACGAATTCTACTGGATGTGAGTAGTATGTAACTAAATTATAAGTAAAGTTTCTGCACGGATTGGCAAAGGCATATTGCGAGGAAAGCTGCGGGCAGACACAAGGCTTAATGAAATACTTTCGGCCCCGAGTGTAAGAGGTCACCATTATAGATATTATTTGCATGTTTGTATGTTATTTATTTAAATGTTCCACAAAAGGATAACCCACCTTGAAAGTTATGGAGGTGTGATGTTTATTAATTTTATTATTTGTTTGTATAAATAAAATGTTGAAGATATTAAGCGAGCGTTAAATAAGGAAGTTCGTATGAGCGGCCAACTGAAGTGGTGTATTTTTAAATCATTATATTACTTTTTTCCAAAAAAAAAACTATTTATATAGTCATAATACAAAACTTTTGCTGTAGGGAATCCATAAACTAAAACGTCATCGGTGTATATATATATTTTTTTGTTGATTTTTACAAAAAGCACAGAATCAATTTATAAGATAAGATAATTTATTTATTTTCTCTGCGCAAAAAGTTATACGAATTTATACAACCACCTCTTAAGTATGAACCACCAAATAAAAAAAGAATCATCAAAATCAACTCATAAAAGGCAGAGTAATTGTACAATCAAAGAAAAACATACAGTCGAGAATTGAGAACCACCAATTTTTTGAATTCTGTAAAGTGACATTTACTCCGTGATTCAAAATGATCACTTTGAAAAAATAACATCAACTCAAGGAAGCGGAAGGATGCACAAGGATACGACAAGATGCAGAAACAAATCAAATAAAAAACGTTTATTTTAAATGTCACAAAAAAATTGGAGAAATATAGACAATAATATTGGTTAATTACAAAATCGGTCGTCACTCAGCAGTAGTGCATAAAATTAGTGCACCATTATAGCATAAAGCTATAATAGTGTACTAATTTGATGCACTACTACAACGCTGGTCTTCCAATGCAATGAGGCAGGACTCCCCCTGACTACCACAGAACCACCGTGGCCATTAAAAGTTCGACGGTTACTATCAGATAGTCTTTAATAGTTCCTGAGCTTAGCCTAAGCCGGGCTAATGAGGGTTTATCGGGGATTTATGAGGATGGGCTTATATCGGACGAATTTTGCACGTTTTCAAATTAAAATGAACCATAATGAACCCAATTGCATGCATTTTTGGACCTTTCTGCAAACCTGTTAGAATGTAGGATATTTGGCAACATTTCCATTTTTGCGTTTCTGTATTTTAAAAGGCAAGTTACTAACGTCACCAACAACCTGAGAGTTAAATAGAAACATCAGAGCTTTTGACGAAATTATCTAACTTACAAGTCAGCAGAATCATCTCACTGAACGGAGAAAAATACACCACCACAGATAAGAGAAACACTACCGACTACACATCTTCACCAGTGTCAAGAAAGTCCATTGCTGGACTTAGGCCTCTCCCATAGCCATCCAGGGGGAATGATTTTGAGCCCGCTCCATCCACCGACCATCAACCTTTACCATGTCGTCGGTCCATCGCTTGGAAGTGCGTGCTATGCATCATGTTCCGGTTCGAGTACTCAACGAGATGAAAATATAGAAAGTCGCGTCATTGAACTAAAAAGTGTTATAGTTCGCGAGCGAGCTCTCAAACAAAACCTTTGTATGTAGGGCGCCATTTTCTAATGTTGGCCTGAACTTTGTGTCGTAACGCGCGCCCGCCGCGCCCCGCCCCGCGCCCATCTGTGCCTGGAGGTCTGCTCTGCTAAACCATTAAAGAAACTTCGTGTATGTTGTCACGGAAGGCCAACGTTTCAGTAGCTTATGCATCAGCTATAGGATTTATACTGAGTGCATGCCGGCCAATATAAGTCATGTTTATTCTTGTATTTTTTATAATTGTATTTACGTTTTATTTACGTTGGGCGTTTGAGCCACAAAGATCCTATCATCGTAACTGTCAAGTTTAGCACAGTAGGATTCAAAATTTTTGACTTTCTAAAGGGCCTGATCGACGGATGAGTAAGACCGCGGTTTTATGGCTCGTCGGTAAAGCTCGCCGGTGTATCATTGCAAAACCACGGTTTTAAATACCGCCGAGCTGGCTCGCGGCTCGTCGTCGTGCTATATTTTTTACTCGGCATGTGACAAAGCTTGCCTTTTTTCAATCCAACTTTTAACCCAAACTTTAGGGCGTTTTTTTTTTTTCATAACTGCGTAATATCCTATGGCGAGATAACACAAGGCTTTAGACTCGGAACAAGACATGTTTGCGACTGTTTTGCTTGCTAATCGATCAGCACCAACGAGCCGCGCAGGTTCGTCGGTTTTTAAAACCACGGTCTTACTCGCCCGTCGATTATAGGCTTAAGACCCGCAATAAAAAGTACAACGGCTGCAGGTAAATTGTGTCACGAATGTGCCAAAATAGTGTGGATTTCTCAGTTTCATCCAATTTTCAAAATTTCCAATCAAACAAATATATCGAACATTTCAAACTAATCTTGACCTTTCCGCTCTATTGTTTTAGTTTTTTAAATTAAATATTCACCGCGGGACTCCACATGACTATGGGTCGAACAAGATAGTTATTAACTAGATAATTGAAATACGTTTATAGGTACAACTTTTTATTTTGCTACAGGAATTTCACTTTTATAATGCCCACCGCAGTATTATCACAGAATAAATAAAAAGTATTATTGTAGCTCAACATACACACGCATTTTGATCTCCAGGCACGGTAGAAATTCCCTCAGATCTCTTAGTACGAACTGAAGATTTTTCCAAGAATGTTTCATATGATGGACTGGTTCAATGACTTTTATACCATTGTAATACGGTCTACATTTAAAGTATTTATTGTCTTACAATACACTGTGGTCGTGAAACCCAAAATATGGGAGAGGCCTATGTCTAACAGAGGACATCATTCAGAATGATGATGTAATGCTGAATGCCTGCATAATATTGATTCAGGCCCAGCCACCACTAAGGAAGCATGCTAGTTTTAAACGTATGAGAGATATTACTTCTTGTTATCGACTCAAGACTCCAGTCAAACTTCGACCAATAGTAGCCACCTCAATAGCCCGATACCCTATCGGGCTGTTGAGGTCTTTCCTATAAAAGTTGACCAAAAATCAACATTCTTTTGATAACATTTCATACCATTTCTATACCAATTTCCAAAGGTTCTGTGTCATTATAAATCAGCACAGCAATGTACAGATATCAGCGGGTTATGACTACACGCCAGCAGAGGGGTAGGCAGAGGGGTAGGCAGGGCAGGGGCTATAAATCAGCGGAATGGCTTTCTGTTCCAGTACATTGGGCATCTGTGTGATTCACGAGTGTAGGCGCAGGCGTAGTGGATCCAACCTTCGACCCTGAGGTCCTGGCTTCGGGTTTTGCGAGCTGTTAAGCTTTATCGTGTTATAAATGTTATTATTATACTAGTTTCACACCTCAGTTGGTCCCTCAGCTCTGTCTTCAGCGCTGTGGAAGTGAATTCGATTCCCATGTTGGACACACATTTAATCCTATTTGCTAATGAAACAAGCGTGTGGCGTTATGCTTAGTGGTAGGTAGCCATCACCTATAACAACGCATAACCTCGCACGTCGCGCACGATAGGAACGTGCCCTACGATGCTCTGCCTTGCGTCCATCAACTTCAGCAATTAGTGCACCTAGACCAACAAACCACTATCGAGCGATCTATAGTGTTTGTTTTATAGTTAATTTTCTCCTCCAGCTACTCACCAGAGATTTATCTGCTAGATAACTATCCCATAAACGTTTGAAGTATACCAACTAAAGCCCGCGTTTCTAAAATGATACCAGTCATGACGGACGTCGTCGAAAATAATCGAGGTGGACGTCCTTTTATTTTGGGACTTGCGGTTGCAATAACGTTTGGACATGCTTCTGACTACCCTCCTTCGTCATTATGTAGAAGCTTGAGTATCAAGACATTTGAGAAATACAAAGTTTAAACAATTGCCAATGGACGGTACACTTACCATCCATGGGCAATTGTTTAAACTTTGTATTTAGAGTTAAATAAGGTCAAATAAGGTAAAATCACTTTAAATGATTTTCAAAAAGTTAAAATGTGCGACGGCGAAGTAGTTTGCCGGTTGTCAACCTCTTAATAAAATTTTATTGATTATTGCGTTCACCACTGTAATGGCCGCTATGTGGCGGTTCCGCTATTTAGAAAGTAGAAGCTTAATCTAAGGAAACCGTTCCGTTTTACGATCGAATCGAAGTAGGTACAGTCGACTGCGGAAGTCAATGACAAGGAAATTATTTCGAGGGAAAACTGTACAGTCGGTGAAATAGCTTTATCTTACCTGTCGTAAAACGCTTGTCGTACTTGGCTTATTTAATGTTGTTAGAAAAAGAGGTTGTAAAAGTTTTTGTTTCAAGCAGTCTTTCAAAAAGGTGGAGGTTCTTCATTCAGATGGTTTTTTTATGTTTTTATAGATAGTAGCCACCCGTGGCTCCACTCGCGTGGTTACCAACTATATATATATCCCTATCCCGATTTCCAAATGTGTGCATACGTTACGGAAATGACTAGTAACAAACCAACATACAGACAAATACCCATTTGTAGTATAAGATATTTAATTTAAATTTTCATTTAGAGAAAGATTTCCAATCATTTCATTAAAAAAGTATAATAGTATGAAGTTCAGTAGATTTTTTAATATATTTGAGGTACTTAACTCAGGGTTCAGAAAGTAATTAACAAGTGATGGTTCTTTATTCAAGTTTTTATATTTTAATCAAAAAACTTTTTTTTTTTAGTTTTAATCTTAATAATAGCATTTTGTATTTACAACCTTACAAATATATTATTAAAATGTAAATAGTAGACGGTATTATTTTATAAAGAAATTATATAAATAATCGCTTTAAAATTAAATGTGGCGGTAAGTTCCGTGTCCGCCTGCCTGTACCACCTGTACGCTACACTGCCAGTTACTGTGGCATAGCAATTATCGTAAAACTTAACGTTTCTTCGAACGATTCAATTTAGTCAGTTTATTTCTGAAGGCGATAGATATGTGAAGACAATGTCGCTCCTGATTGGTCCGTGAAAGGTAAAGGTTATAGGCCTTATAGCCCACTAGTAGGGCACCCGGCTTTGTTCGCGTTCGCAGGTTGTTTCCTTACAGCTTTAACGTTCCTATCGTGCGTGACTACACAATGCTTTGTTATATGCGATGGTTATTATACCAATTAAAATCGTAAGTTTATAATATTGATGGGCATTTAATAAAATACCTACTGAAATAGTTTTTTTTGCATTTATAATGCCATCTAAGCAAACGAAGCTTGTATTATGGAAAACATAACTAATAGCCTTCACAGCTCAGTTGGTAGTAGCTCTGCCTTCTGCGCCGTAGGCCGTGGGTTCGATCCCCACCGAGAACAAACATTTGTGTGATGAACATAGATGTTTGTTCTCTGTCTGGGTGTTATATAATATTTGATCGAGTGAGCGAAGCGAACGAAGATCTTAGTTTCAACTTGAGCGATTTGGCATTTTATGTATGTATGTATGTATGTATGTATGTATGTATGTTTGTCTGGCGATAACTTTAGAACCGTTGATCCGATCTGCATAAAATTTGATTTGTCGATAGCTTGTACTTGAGAAATTTACTGGTAAGTAAATGAGTAAAATCGGATGAAGGGTTTTTAAGATATGGGGTTTTTTAAGGGGGAAAAAATAAAAAAAGTTGCATAAAAAAATCAAGTTACATGTCATATGAAAGGGCTTTGTTTAGACATCCCAAAACAATTTTTACTTTTTTTTTGTGACGTTCCGTTTTTGAGATAAAATAATAAAAGTTAAATTAAGATAACCAGCGATCCAAGAGCTCCCATCTCTAAGAGTTTCGTTGACATCAAGGTTTTTCTACTGGTCGGCCAGTTCCTTTGCTTTTTCTTAAAATTTTTTCTTGAAATAAATTAAGGAGGTACTCAGTTCTTATAAAATGGTGACGACGACCAGGTCTGATGATGGAGCCAAGGTCTGTTCAACGGAACTCTTCAATAAATAGGCCAATAGAGTTGAAACTTGGTTACCATACCAAGTTAGTAGGCGGTAATCAGAAAAAAGTCCAAAGATAATGTTGGACTAGCCTCTGACTACTACCTACTCAAAGTTTTTATGCGTTCGTCGGGTCGCATCACGAGATCTCAGTTCGGGGCGAACTACTAGTATAAGAATGTATTTACAAAAAAAAATGTATTTAAGTAGTATATCAGCGGTTCCCATATTACAAGCTTTGGCTTAGTTTGGGGCGAGATAGTGCTGTGTGGAATGTCCACCAATATTTATTTATTTATAGAACACTGTCATCTTTAATCACTAAACATCATCAAAATGTACAAAATATATATAAAACAGTAACCACCGCTTTCTGAAAGCCCTCAAAACTAATCGGATGTCAAGTCACTTGCTATCTCTATCTTATTCGAAATATCTTAAATATCTTATACCTGAAATGGCGAGTGACTTGACATCCGATTAGTTTTGATCGAGCTTTCAGAAACCGGCGGTAAATCTATCAGACCGTTTCAATCGATCTAAAGATAGGTCAAATGATCCAAATCAGTCCCAATCAAAAACCAAGCCGCGTTGGCTAAAAAAAGGTGGTTGAAAAAATCATCGTATGTCTACCAAATTGGCGGATTCACCTGGTTTATGAGACGTATCAATGTGATCCTTGTGACTCTAATAACCTAATAAATAGAGTCATTCCACACATTTTCTATTGACATTATCATTTACCTTTTGTCAGTCTAAGTATCTACCTGAATAGGTATTGCTATTATTATGTATTCTGTTGTATTACCTACGAACAATAGTGGTTCCGCTTGCAAATGCAAACATTGCAAAACACCCATTAACTTGTTGTTGGATTATTCAAATGTACTGTTTATTAACTATGGAATTCTGTCCGGTTTGTGAAGACTAAGTGTTGATTGGCACGCCATTCTGTTCTACGTGATGATTCTGTGGACAAACGGGTATCGATAGCGGAAATACAAGCGCTGAAAAAAACACAATTCATAAAATATATAAGAAGATCTTATTTCATATTCTTAAAATCCATAGTGAAGTAGGCGTCTTAAAAAACTAACTACTTAGAAAAGCAAAGTGTTAAAATCCAGACCCAGATTGGTTATCTCTCGGTGGGTTTGAGCACTCTTAGCACGAAAAATTTCCGTATGGGACAGATATAGGTACCTATCCGATATGGTTTGCAGGATTCTGTTCATCAGGAAGGGTCATACAAAAGAGCGCTTTCTAGGCTTGGTCTTGTGGAACTGGCACCTAGATTCACGTAATTTTAAGACATTTCAAAGTGATTCTTGTGATTCAACTGAAATAATACCTTTTGACTTTAACTTTGTTATGCTTGTCCCGCACTCAGCGAATCGAGGATGCAATATTTTGTGGAGAACTAAGTCAAGATGGTTGAGCTAAAAGATGAATGTGGTATTAATTTTATTCTAGACTGTAGAGCCTATGCTGGAATTTCACTACAAAAATAAACTAAGAGCCGGCTGAAGTGGCAATGGAGAGGCCATATAACTCACTGAACCAAGAATTATTAGGTTCTCCAACGGCGACCACGACTCGAAGTACCACTACCTGATGGACCGACAATATTACAAAGACATAACAAAAATAGTGATAGCACAAAATGATTGAGGTATGTAATGCTTAATAAAAAATGTAAATAAAATGAAATTTATTTCGTTTGAGCTCTTAACTTTAAAGTCTCAAAATAACTGCAGAAATGTGTTTCCCTTTAGTTTCCTCGACGAAATTATAGCCTTTCCTCCAGCGATTTCCTGCGGCCTTCATATTAAACACTCATTTATTAACTACATCGCTACACAGCACTGTGGTCTAGTGGTAGCGGCCCCGCCTTCCGATCCTAAGGTCGTGGGTTCGAACCCGGTCATGCACCAATGAGTTTTTCTGTTCAAAAATGTATGTGCGCAATGCCAGTACTCTCAAACGGTGAAAGAAAACATCGTGAGGAAACCGGCATGTCGTAAAATGTTCTATAACATGTGTCAAGTGCTCGAAAGGAGCCTCTTGGGGCGTACTTAAAATCCTTTCACCACACTGTTTTGAAAGAAACTAGTGACACGAGGAGAGAGAGATACTACATCGTTTCGAATAAAATTAAATGCTTAGTAAACGGATAAACGGATGACTTTTCTAACAAGTAGTTTTGTTTCTTACAAAACTGGTCACTTCTTTGGTAAGCATTTTTTTTATACTACTCGCTAATAGAACAAGCAGATGGCCTACCTGAACTAAATTGGTAACCATTACCTATAGCAAAATTGCCTCGAAAGTCATGATAGGAACGTGCCCTACGATGCACTGCCCTACGTCCATCGGCTTGAGGCATACAGATGTTGAGTCTTATGCGCCTGTAATTTCACCGGCAACCACACTCTTCAAACCGAAACACAGCAACGCTACTTGGCGGCAGAAAAAGGCGTGGTGGTAGTACTTCCCCGGGCGAGCCCTTCACAAAGAGGTCTATTACTCTTTATTGATCTTTTCAAAAAAGAACCACTTATTATCGCGCTTAACAGAATGTTACAAAATAATAGGATCGAAATCAACAAGAAAACGTTTAAGTATTTATTAACAATGCTGTAGATAAGTTCGGTGTACGACAAAGTGTAGGGTATAATCAAAATAATCGCTCATTTTCTTTTCCACCTAATTACAAAAACAGCCCTTAATTACCATCCCTCTATGATTAACAAAACTGTTAATAACAAAGGAGAACGTACGCAGTATAAAATTGTACAAGTGATGTTGGTGTTGCCAGCGGGATACTAGTTCTGTTTGTCTGTAGCGGCAACACTGTTTACTGCAGTGTTCTGGGGTACACTGCGGGACAAAGAAATGTTTTTAATAGTTTTTACTAATACAATCACACTAAGAAAAATTACAAAGATTCGATTTAGATGGACCTAAAAAAACGTTTCTAGATTTAGTCGTTTGTTGAGGTTAGGAGCCGGTTATAATTTTACAGCAAACGGAAAAGATTAATATCCAGAAAAGATAGCATTAGGTACCTAAAAATAAGTTCACCTTTTGAGAGAGATTCTTAAGTTACCACAAAATACCTCTGTACATTTTTACTACGTGTAAGTAATAAGTACCTCCATTGTCATATACCTCTAAAATTATATTATAATTGTAGTGAAATAATACTAAAAATATAAATCACAACGAGAAGTGAACTTTTCGGTTGATTTTTAAATTCAACTAGCTGACGTAATAAATTGAGCATAATGTCAAGTTCTGACTTATTTATAGCACAACACAATTAAAATAATAATAGTAGTTAAATTAAAATGCATCTTGATCACCTACATTCAGAACCAGTCTCCATTTAGTTACAGCATCGGTTTGCAGACTGAGTGCGAGTTGAAAACTCACTTCCTACCGGAAATTATGGACATTATCGTCGTGAATGTGAGTTTACCAACATGTAGGTAGGAACACGTTGGTATATTAAGAAATTTATGATGACAGAGTGATTTAAAGACTGGCATTTGTACTCTAGGTACGATTTCCACACAATTCCTTGAAGTAATTCTGCTTTTAAGACATGACATAAATTATGAAGTTTGTCATTTCTTACACTTAAACGTTAGTTTTTTTTAATTAAAAATAATTATTTAC
The DNA here is from genome assembly GCA_932294275.1 of Chloroclysta siterata. Lineage (NCBI taxonomy): Eukaryota > Metazoa > Arthropoda > Insecta > Lepidoptera > Geometridae > Chloroclysta > Chloroclysta siterata. Next base: position 17,177,711 of record OW028588.1, read on the forward strand.
GAAATCCGAAAGTCTCATTTAGTACAATAATAACAGATTTTTTAATGCCTTTTGTAACATTCTTCCTAAATTTATTTTTACCCTACACGTGCAATTTTAGTGTCCTGCAGTGTATGGGCGGTGGTTTATGTTCACGTCCGGGGAGCACGCGAGGCGCGCTGTAACTTTTTTGGGCAAACTTCCGGATACAGTTAATAACTTTTCATAGTTCCTCTGACTGTGCGAGCTTTTGTTCGCTGTTTTTGTGCAATGTAGTGTACGGGCTGTTTTTGTTGGTGGAAACATTTGTTCGCTCCGTAATGGGGTTTTTCAAGCTTTCGGGATGCGGAAATAGTATTGTGGGAATGCTCCTAATAACACGACTGTAGGCTTTTTTGATGAGCCTTTGCTTCTAAGAGTAAGAGACCTTTTTCACTAAGTCCAAGGTTGCGCATTGCATTACATTTAAATAAACAATTGGCACATTGAGCTTATGCGCACACTCCGATTCTTAAGGTTTTACCACAGAGGCACGTTAATCTATCCATATTTATATAACAGCTAGAAGTAGAAGTTGAGATCGTCACGGTCGAGTGCCACGCCACGGTTCCTCGTCCAACTTATTCACGAGATGAATACAATTATTTTCGTGTTAAATATTAAAACTTATGACATTTGGGGCTGTAAAGGGCATAATGGCTTTGGGGCTGTAGATGGGCCGTAAATATCAAAGTTGGACTACCTGTGTCATTACATACGTACCTACTGCCGTCATAAATGTCATGACGACCTCTGGACTATATTATTACAAGGGATTCATTCATTTTCATTACTATCTTAGGAACTAACAACGCTTTTTCATTTTAATTGTTTTTCTAGTATTATTTTGAGTGCGTGTGTAACGTCAGTAGTTTTTAACCAACATTATCTACTTAAGGTCTAAGTATAAAGTGTGGGAATAATACAATTTGAAATAATACAATTATTGGAACAATATTCTAAGGAAATCGATTAGGTACTCTACACCCCCTTTTAGGCATTTTTTGATTGGACTATATGTGATATCCTGATTTAAACAAAAACAATTCTCGCGGGTTCTAAAATCAAAATCGAAGCGGTCTTTATTCAGTTAAATCACAAGGATCACTTTGAACCCCCTATGGAAAACGGGCTTGCATCAGGTTGGCATCAGCATTGACAACCTTCACAGATTTTATCATTTTTGAAGATAAATATTCCTGTAAAAAAAACTTGGTCGTATGCGAGTTTTCATAACTATATTCAGTGATTCTTTTACCAAAAATGTTAAAATGTGCGAGCGAGAGAATTACTGTTTCATTTCATTTATTCAATCATAATCATTTTAAAAATCATATATGAATATCACACTAAAAACACAAATTTGTAATTAATTTAAATCTGACATTTAACACTATCAATAAAAAAACAAAAATCACAGTATATATTAATATTCAGTGGCGGTAGACTGCGCCTAATCAGTGAGTGAAACTCAGACTCGGCACTTTGGTGATGTATACCTACCACATAATACCTATATTAAATTACCTTATTATTATTTCAAAATTAACAGTCCCTAACAAAAAGCTCAACAAACAACTATCATATTACACAAACTCACTGAGCCTATACAAAAGACCGATTTTGGGCCCGTAAATTTCCTTTGTTTCGAAAAAACCGCACCTCACTCTCTCACACAACAGCAGAAACATCCAACTCTCTCCCTCCTTACAAGTTACAGTCGTCAGCAAATACTGAATTCATTTCGATAAAGATCTCATTTTTGATAACTGTTTTAATGGGGGAAGCAGGTGCTAATTTAGTTAACATTTGTGCATTGTGTGACCGGACATGACATGTCAGTGCGGTGCAGAGAATGACCTTTTGGGTGATATGGGGTTCTTTTTGACCAATTACGAACAATGTATGAGTATGATTGGCGGTAGTGATAACGCTACGTTGCTAGGTCGTTTCTTGTTGCTCCTAACAGCTCATTATACTTTGATTTAAAGATCTTTATTTCTCAGACGAATTGTTACTAAACTTAGCAATTCAATTTTAGTTTTCCCATTTGTGCCTGTTTTATTGTCTTTACCGACGTCTAAGGAAATCACAAAGATTTTATAATATACCAAAAGTTATGATCCGAGTGAGATTTGAACCCACGACCTTCCCCTTGAAACGGGGCTGCGCTATCCACCTGCGCCATCGGACTCTAATCACAGACGGCGAATAAGGGATTTAAATTTCTAAGAGTAGTAGAGCTGTTTGTGTGATGCTCGTCCGGGTAAGTACTACCACCACGCCTTTTCTGCCGTCAAGCAGCAACGCTGTGTTTCGGTTTGAGAAGTGTGGTTGCCGGTGTAATTACAGGCACATGAGGCTTAACATCTGTATGCCTTAAATTGATGGACGCAGGGTAGTGCATCGTAGGGCACGGTCCTATTGTGCGTGACTTACGAGGCAATGCTTTGTTATAGGTGATGGTTACCACTTAACATCAGGTGGGCCATCTGCTTGTTCCATAAAAAAATTAAAAAAAAACAGTCTTATAAAAATTTTCGGGATATTATTAAAATCTGTGTAGCTTTCTCATGACGCTGTCTTCGATGACATAATAACGTCTTCCTGTTTCAATTTACGAAAAGTAAACCTTGTAAAAAAAAGTATTTTTATGATTCTTAAGTTTATACCTTTTTTGTTTTAGCGCCGACGACGTGCTTACGTGGCACGTATATAATACAAAACTTTGCCAAATGGACGCGCCTATGATTACCACCTTAGACATCCTTCCGAGGATTTTTATGATACCTTACGTAACTTAATGATAGGTACCAAGTAATGTAATTCTGTTGGATGTAAAAAAATGTTTTCATTGTGTTCTGGAACGTAACTAAAACTTAAACTAATATGTTAATCACCTGAGGCTAACAGCTCATTAGCACGCACCTCACTGACCCAGAAAGGTAATAAAAGAATTATCACAATGTGTCCATCCGATTGTACACGTACCTACATTTGTTACTTTGATAGCGATCGTGTGGGTGTCCATTGTCGCACGGGATTATGGAAAATTGGTATTTGCTTTTTTATTTATAAAATGTTTTTTCCTAAATAAAACTGTTCTATTAAATTAATTAATATATGGGTATTAATTTATTATTTATTTATTAATATTAATATATTATTTTATTCTCTCCAGGAGCAATGATCAGTTATTTGTTTGGATTGTGTTTGTTTTGTTTCATTGTTTGATGTTTGTGACTTTGTGACTTACCACAGACAATAATCGCCACAGACTGTAGAAGCACGTACCTACTAATTTTTGCACAAATTTTGCACCGCGTAGTATTTTTTAGAAATAGCACCAACAATTTAAATCTTTGTATTTATATTATTATTATTATTGTTTTTTTCTCTTTCATTGTCATTTTGTACCTGTAGTGACGTCACCCTAGTTATGGTTCAGACTGAAAACCAGCGCTGCTTGGCAAAGTAGATTATCTACTTTGTTAGGCAGCAAAAAGCTGAGTCTGGACCTTTTTGGCATACCACTCTGCATGGGACGGGACTGGCTAGGACTTATTTCTGTACCTACCTTCCAGCTTTGTTTTGTGTTTTTTTTTTATTGTAATATTTTTTAGGTTTTTGATTTGGTAGATACTTACCTACCAACCTATTGGTTGTACCTTTACCTGTCCGCTGTCCGCTTTGTGTATCTTTATGTATGTCAAATAAATGTATTTTCTTTCTTTTCTTTCTTTCTTATTAAAATGAAAGGGTAATTAAAATGGATAACATAATAAGGATAACAATAATAACTCTTTATTGCTCACCACACAGAATCATAATACAGGGTTAAGGTATACATTATGGCAAAATAATGGGCGACTTTATCGCCAAGAGTAATCTCTTCCAGGAAACATGGGCAGAGAAGAAAATACCCCTAAAAATCTAAAAACTTTTTCAGACTATACCTAGGTACTCCTACGAGTTTTATGATTTTATCTTTCATCGTTTGTAAGCACTAGCATCTGTCTAGGGATGCGATTCTAACGACACTTGTATACCTATCAGCCCTCGAAAGGAACCTCTTTAAGGTTCACTTAAAATCTTTTTACCACACTGTTTCGAAATAAATTAGTGACACGACACGAAGAAGAAGAAGATCAGCAGAATTAACTGAAGAAGGGCAATGGAGACCCACCCCTCGGAGATACAGTCGGCTGGCCACTTTCCACCTTCCCCCGGCTTTGTGCGTGGCAACTGGAACGGCAAATTTAATTTAAGCGATCGCACGAAATGCGTACACTTAACAACAGTACCTTATTTTAATTTTTGTTTTTTTTATTGCGTGGGTTTTCTATGGACGCGATAAGCATCCCTATCGGGCGAGATGAGGACTCTTTTTTTTTTTAATAATTAATAGACTATCATCCTTTAGCTACAATTTCACCTGATGGTAAGCGACGATGTAGCCGTCGATGGAGCAGAACGGTCTAAAAGACACCTATTCACTCTTCCCTTGAAGATACCCAAGTTGTAGTGATCAGGAAAAACAGACGACAACAATGAGTTCCACTCCTTGGCGGTTCGCATGATGAAGGTAGAAGCAAAGCGCTTAAATGGGTGGTATATTTACGTACTCTTGTTTGTGAGTGGAATATTCTATCATATTAGGTATAACTCTCAATAGTCCAGAAGTGCTGTGAAGGAGGTATTAAAACACACATATAATATTGTTATCCGTAATTAGCTATGCTATTTTATGTGCTATGTTGAAGTTTATGTAAAAATATTGTAATTAATGTGCACTGTGTGATACCTAGTGTTATCGCTTTGGCTACCAGTTAGGATAACATCTTAGGTAAATGAATAAATAAATAAATTAAAAACCCGGGCTCCCAATACAGAGAGAAAAATACAAAAAACTAAAACAAAGACTTAAAAACGACTTGAGGTACGGAATCGGAAAATATTTATGGTTTTAACTCATTTTATAACTGATTCATTTTATGTTATTGAGAACCATTTATGTCACAATAACAAAAGCACAAAAATGAACAAGTTTATATAAATATAATTTTTGTAGCGATGTTTTCCGTGTCTTTTAGTGCTCAGCGAAACGAATTTGAAATTCAAGGTGAAAATTGTTAAGTACTTTTGTCGCTGACTGTAGGTATAGGTACCTACTGATCGGGACTGACAGCGCACATAAACCAACCATCTTATTGAAGGAACTGAAAGGTCGTGATTATTTTTGGATGGTATCTACTTTATTGGTGTTTATTTGTAGATAGATATATTAGTAGGTATTACCTTTTTACACTCGCACGGAGTGTATCTCGGTCGATTTACGATAACGAAATGTAAATCAAAGAAAAAAATTAATGGTATTTATTGCAAAAGCGATCCGTGTCAATTAATTATTTAAAATAATATAATGAAATGTATTTCAGTTTTTAAGATATTGTTCTGTATTATAATTTTAACTACTATGTTGTCTGAAATGGATTTACATTGATTTATTTATTCAATAAATTCACAAGGATCAATTTTAAACGTTTTAAATCTATTTTAAATCTACTGGCAGTTCCACCGTTCTTTTGTATGATCCTTTTAACAGAATATTATTTATCTAGGCCGCGTGTTGTCTGGGGCCCAAACACGCTGTTTTCTTGGTTTTGACCATATATACAACGTGTTGATGAAGTTATGTAGGGAAACAAAGAGCGTGTATTTAGACCAAGCACTGGAATACTTTGACGTGTGCAACGGTTGAATACATCGTTTTCGAAATTCCCATACAAAAGTAAAATTAATATTTTCTCAGAAATTTGCAACAGCCCTGTCTGTGTACGTGTCAAGGTCACACGCACGCGCGCTTCTATCTAGGAAAGAGAAAAACAACGATAACCTACGAGATAATTTGAAATACTTACCTTTCGGTAGGTAGGTAGGTACGCCGCCAATCCCCTGACACGATATTTTAACTGGTTCCTATGGATTTTGTCATTATTTACTGGCTATAATAACACTGGATAAAACTGGATTTTGGTAAGTTTGCGAGATTTCGCACGACACAGGCTTCAAACTTCACACTAAACCATTACCTCGTAGGCACTGCTCATACACACACTGACTGACGACGGCTTTTTACATAACAATCACCATTTTATCACGTTTGATGACATTTTCTCAACAAAACAATGTACAACAACGCATGTAAACACAAACAGGGTGACCATCTCAAAAGTGGCGGTTCTACCACACACCTGCCAAAAAATCTGTCAAAATCTACCAAGCTTGACGATAAAAATACCAAAAATATGACTTCATACCATCTCCTTCGTGGCTACGGAATAAATTAAATACCTACATTACATTCAGTTACTATCTTTTGATCGTTTGTAACGGTTTGCAGTTATCTAAAACGAGATAGAAGTTGTTTAGAAACCAAATCAATAAAGGTAAAAAAGAATAAGAAGTTTCCAGTTCGGTAAAAAATAAATAAATTATAAATATTATTTCATTAAAAATTCAAACTAATAAGATTTTTCTTGAAATATTTAAAATCTGCCAAATGGCAGAAATCTGCCACAAATGGTAACACTGATCGGCGGCCGTCGGCCGTCCTGATTGGATATGCGTTTTTAAATGCAACCAATGACAGACAGGTTAGTCAAAGATTAAATAGGACAGACTAGACACTTCCCAAAATTGCAGTTGAATAATTTTGTCGTGTCAATGAACCATGGTGGTAAAGTAACATGTTACAATTTAAAGAACTATGAATATCATAAACATTGGTTTACGACATCTAGTAATTAAACAAAAATAAATATTCTATTAAATATTGAGTACGTAGCCACGTAGGTACCTAGTTACTGAATAGGTATTAGTACCAAAGATCTCAGAGAATGTTTACCGTGACTAGGGATTACAGTCGCGAAAATATTTCTTTTACATACCAAGATCTTTAAAAACAGCAACATCATTATTAGGTAGGCACATTACTAGGTAATTGGTGGCAGTTCTGTTACCTATTTTATCTAAGGTTAACAACTAGAGGTCAAAGAACAGCTATAAATAGGGCTGCCTCATGATGCGTTTAGATTCAATTTAGATAAAAGTTTAAGAGGCATTTCATGAATGAAAAACTTTGAAATTTTAAAAGTCGTAGAACAAAAGTTGTTCGTTATGACCGGTAGAATATCCTGCTTTCGGATCCCTACAATTCTTAATAAACACGTTGTATATTTAATGGAACGTATAAGGTTGCAAAACCACAGGTTTTAGGCCATGGTCTTTATCACACATAAGTGGCTGAACTACTAAAATAATACTAAATACAATAATAGTTTTATTTTAAACAAGATGGCTTTCAACAATCTACAGATCTCTATTTATTTTACTTGCATATAATCTAATTTTCTTTGTTTATTTTTGATTAAATAAATAATAGCACTCACCAATTATTTTCATTACGATTTGCTGTATAATAAGACGATAGCATTATTTAAAATAAAATAACTCAGAGTAATATAAAAAAAATAAACCATGATAATATATCAGCGGAATAGATAATTATTATACCCACAAAATTACCCCATTATTTTTCAGCCAAATACGATTAAGCAGGTTTTCGTTACGTTCCATGTTTTCCTGCAGGAAGCATCCCTTTATAGCCATTTTGCGCCCTTTGAGTGCCATAAAATAAACAAAACGTCCACCATCATAAATTAATAGACCTTAAAACTAAATAAATTAAAGCCAAACAAAACTATACTCTATTCTCACTAAACAAAGTACATTATGTTTCAGGGAAATGTATGTAAATGATACTTGGGCACGAAAGGTATGAATGTTCATGAAAAAATGTGTTCAATTTAAAAATGGATTAAACTATGATTTAGTGGTCAGTGTCGTTTTGTTAGTGCTTTTTAATTAACTGAGGATTTGCGTTTCGTGCGCGGTTTTAACTATAAATCATTTTAAAATGTTAGTTAGGCAGGCACACCTCTTGTTGAAGCCAGTTTTGGGTCTCGACCGCCACCAGAGGTTAAACGGAGCGGAGCGTCTTGCCCATGCTTTTTATAAGTGACAGCTTGCAAGCCCATTGACGCTGCTCGAACAGACACTAGTTTCCTCAAGATGGCTTTATGCACTTTTAATGGAATTATTTTTATTTTATTTTTGACAAATCTTTAGTTATTAATAGGCATCTTAAGTAGAAAGAAGAATATTATTTGGTTACAGGCATGGATATCATCATCATGCATACTCAATTAGGTATCCTATATTAGGCACCTACCCTGTAAGCTTCTTTTATCTTTAGACTTGTTTTTCACGTACCATACTATATCATCTGTACTAATAAACCATCTGTGGGTACCAAAACTAGGTCAAAATAATAAGCTACGATATTTTCACAAATTACTAACATGCGGTACCTATTCCTGTTCAGTTATTATAAACAATATCGTCTGTTCTTGTAAACGCCGTTCCCTGGGCTTTTAAACATAAGGTAAGGGCCCCTACACGCGAGGAGAGTAACTCTGAATGTATGAATATTGACTCTAGTCGACCAGCATCTTACCTTTATCTCGAATAGTGATTACGAAATAGAAGACAGTGTGACATCGGAGTGTAGGTATTACGTATCTAAAAAATCGACAGTAACTAAAATTGACGGGATTCAAAGTAGGTCGCTTGCTAACTGTCTCCGTGTATAAGAACTTTAGAAATTAGCTTATTGAAATAAAAACTTCAAAGATTTCAATACAACCAAGGTGACTTTTAAAGCTGATCAACTATGATGAATTCTAGTGTAACAGAGCTTCCATTACTACTTAATCTAAAAATGAAAAAAAAAACAGATAGACCACTTTCTTAAACGTACAAATGATTCGTAAATAGGTAGGTTATATAAAAGCAACTGCTCGAAAAGGCTACTTCGAGATGGCGTCACCCTGCGTGACGTAACATCCTTCCCTGTGACAAATGGCGCCCTTCGGAGCCGGAAGTGAACGGTTCTGGAACAAAGGGCTGAATGAGTTAGGAAATGCTGGCTGATTTCTGAGAAATGTTACTTTTAAATAAATATATAAAAATATTATATTTCAGACAATTAAATGATCCATACACTAAAACGAACTTACACTAAACAGTATTCTCTTATCTGTGACTAAACTTACACTAATAAGAGTAGTGCTCTACTCTAGTAGTGTAGTAGAGCTCTTTGTGTTTAGCTCGTCCGGGGAAGTACGATCACCACGCCTTTTTCTGCCGACAAGCAGCAAAGCTGTGTTTCGCAAGTTGATGGACGCAGGACAGTGCATCGTAGGGCACGTTCCTATCGTGCGTGACTTACGAGGCAATGCTTTGTTATGGTGATGGTTACCACTGAACATCAGGTGGGCCATCTGCTTGTTCCATATTAAAAAAAAACACTAATCAGAATTTTACCAGCGATTACACAATTTGTCCAGTGATAAAACCCATCAAGGATCTTTCAATATAATTTGAAATTTAAGATTTATTCAAATAAGGTTTACCTATACAATTATTTATCTACACTAATATTATAAAGAGGAAACCTTTGTATTTTTGTATTTTTGTATGTTTGTATTTTTGTATGTAACGAATAGGCTCAAAAACTACTGGTCCGATTTCAAAAATTCTTTCACCATTAGAATGCTACATTATCCCTGAGTAACATAGGCTATATTATATTTTCAAAAAAATCAGGGATCCTTACTAAAACTTCAATTATGTAACCCAAGGTGGAATACAAAAACCTTACATCGCGTGCGCTGCGAAAACTATTGATGATAGAACAAAATAATGTACTACGATTTTGTAGAACACGTCATCATCATCTAAAAAATGTCGCGACAGCATATGTCTAACTATTATAGTTATGCCACAATAAGTGTTCTTTTATTATAAAAAATTAATTGAAATGCTGCCGCCAGAAAAGGGTCTTTATTTGTACCTTGGTATTAATCCTTATCCAAATAAATCATTTCATAATTAAGACGGTTTCAATACCTATACATTACTTCTTAAATTTTTCAAATCGGACATTCCATTCAAAAGATATGACGAAATTAAAAATGTTAACGGGTCCACGGGTCACGCTCGGGGTGCGATTTCATTCACTCAAGGAGAAGCGCGTGCAAATGTATGAAATAAGTAGACGCGAGGCTCGAACCCACGCTCTAAGTTTATCCTAAAATGTTCAAAAAATTTATGACCACCCATGCGAAGCTGGGACAGGCCGCTAGTGGGTTAAATACAAAAGAATATGACAAACTTTTAGATAATCCAATCCTACATAATAAAAAGCGATGATATATTTTTATTTTTCGTTGATGGTGACTCATTTGTTAAAGTCTAGATAAACTGGTTTCGATGAAACTTGGAATTGATATTTCTTGACCTATAAGCGAAGCTTGGGACTTCTCACTCAATGGATCGACGACATTGTAATCCCACTCATCTCAAAATCGTTCTTCATGAGGCATGTCCACCAGTGGTAAAAGTAAAAGTCAAAAGCTCTTTAAAACGTCTTAATACTAAGTGGATCTAGGTGCCAGTTCCACGCGACCACGACAGTGGACTTCTTCAGGTTGATGATGATGACCTAGAAGCATTCTAGCCATTTTAAATCCACCAACCACACCGCAAACGGAAGCTAGTAAATAAATTCAATAACTCATAACGTAGGTAAACCAATGATAAAGTAAAGTTTTAAAAGAGAGGGTAGGTACGAGTAAGTAACTAAAAAAAAGTTTGTTAGATAAAACAATCAGACGGAAAGATTTATTACCTACAGTAAGGAAAATACTTTTCTTTTTGTAAGATCTCCCGCTACGCCTGCATATTATAATGGTTTGTATAAATAAACGAAGTTTGAACAATAATATTACAAAAAATATGATATGTAATAAGATCAAGGCCTACTACTAGAGCGAATATAGCTAGGAAACGCTTAGAAACTAGCATAAATACCAGTACTTAGGTAAATAGGTACTAGTTCAAAAAGTTACGAATTATTTCGGGACGAAAATGAACACTTTATATTCACAGCTCAGTTCATAAGATGTATTAGTTATAATTCAGCCCTCATAAGGGTAGATGACGCTGTGTGGAATGTTCACCGATTTATTTAATTCAATATTCTCCTCACTGTTATTATTCTTCTATTATTAGAAGCGGAAGAATACCGAAACTCATCAAAGCATAATAATTATCGCATGTTTTGTTTTAATTTTAATCAGCTCGCGAATCTTGTTACCAATTATTTAAAACATGTATCTTCTGCAACTTAAGGCTCGCCGCACACTATCAGAAAATGTCTGACGCACGCGTGTTTGCATTCCTCATACGCTACATAAGGCGAAGACAACTAGATATCGTAAAGTATACCACATTTGTTGTACCTAACAAAGTTACAGACAGAATTGATGTTTTTACGCAAGTCCTTCAATTTGTACCAATGTTACACATCTTAGAAAGTCTTATTAACGCCACTTCCACGTAACTAAACGTAACTAAACACTGAAACCATGACCTATTTCTGCGTCATGACTCAATTTAGCCGATTTGAAGAATGCTGTCGCTATGTGACGGAGAGAAGAACAACCCTTCCTACTCTCCCCAAATGGAAGAAATGCGTATGCCATTTTCTCCAAAAAAAGGTAAATATGGATATTAATAATAGCAAAGAAAACCTGTCACGGTATATTATCAATTATAATCTTTAAATATCTTGGGGCAGAGTGCCTTCCGCGGCGCGTCACACCTACTATTTCTGTCAGAAATTTTCTGATAATGTACGGGCAGCCTTATCCCAACAAAATACTTTATTTAATGATTCTTGACGAAGCCCCATTGTGATGCCTAACAAAGGTAAAGCTTGCGAGCTTTATTACAACAGAGTAAAGCTCATTTTACATTGCGCTGATCGGCAGGGCCTCGCCTATAAAGTATTACGAAAATAACATCATAAATAACAGGTTGGAATGAAATAAAAACAAGTTTACCTACTCTAGGTATGGGATTGCGTCAACACTATTATTTTAAATCGAACTTTTAGTTAAAATAATGTTGAAGGAAGGTTTAGAATCTTGCAGTTTAGTTAAATGATTGTTGAACAGGCTATCAACTACAAATTATAATAATCTAAATGATATCCAACTCTAAATTCATTTTTGTAAATTTTTATTTATGATTTTTATGAATTTACCTTATTTACGGGACGCTGTGATACCCCATTCCACATTTTAAGGCTGTATACCTAAAGATTTTAATAGCCTACTTCAATGGGTTCTTTACTTATAAGCTGGAGGCAAAACAAATTGTCCACTGAATGACGAACAACGTGAGCTGCGCTCATAAAAATTCAATATAATATTCTACACAGCTTGGTCACGTGCCTCGACGGAGAACAACTTGTTTGTCGTAAGTTCTTATAATAAAAATATAATGCTTACGACGATGAAATAAATAAGTTCAGTGATTTTATACCTTTCAAAATTTTTAAATGTGCGAGCGATTGTTATATTGGCAGTTTTCGCCTTAAACTATCCATCCAGCCATCTCTTTCAAATATATAATGAAAAACAGTGACAGAATAATTTTTTAATGTTTTAAATTAGGGTTGGGGTAAACAATTACTTATTAAATTTATAAATACACATACGTAGGTACACACACACGCACTAATGACAAAAGTGGCTCAACCAATTTAGATACAACTCTCAAACGTGTTATATCGCCAGCCAAATAGCTATTTCCAATCCAAATCTGAATTAGCTTGTACATAATGTATTACGACATTCGTATGTATGTTATGTACACTGTTGTGCAATCTGTGCCTGCACATGGAGACTAAACGCGTACCCCGTCGTTGCGTGTATGGATCCACGCCAATTATGGACGTCAACATTATAGTAACTTTGTATGAATTATTCCCAATAGTGAGGACGGAATTAGTAAGGGGCCATGCCCTCGTAATTTTAAATACCTACCTAATTAGAATGTGCCTTGATTACCTCTTCAACACTGAGTGAGCACTGGTGGTGCAGTGGTAGCGGCCCCGATCCTGAGGTCGTGGGTTGAAAGTGGGTCGTCCACCAATGAGTTTTTCTTGACAAAAAAGTATTATGCATAGTGCCAGTACTCTCAAACGGTGAAGGAAACCATCGTGTGAAAACCAGCATGTCTTAGAACCAGCATGTCATAGTTCTAAAACAAGTGACAAGTTCTCGAACTTTAAATTCTCTCACCACACTGTTTCGAAAGAAAAGAGACACGATAAAAAGAAGAAGACCTCTTAAACACCCTCACATGATCAAATAAAATTTAGGATAATTCAAACAATAAAAACGAAACCACTATCACTACCACTAAGGTATAGGATTTTAGATGGAGTAGACTCGCCCAGCACCTGAACCATCCTCACATCTTAGTCGGCCTAATCCACAGCATAGACATGGTCAATACGTACGGAGAGGACTGGAACCGGGTGTTTCCACACGATGTTTCCCTTCACCGTTTGAGAGCACAGCAGCCTTACATATTTTTTTCGAATAGAAAAATCCATAGCTACTTGACTGGATTTAAGCCCACGACTATAGGATCGGTAGGCGGAGTTGCTACCACTAGACAATCAGTGCTAGATGTCCATCAAACAAAAACTAGAAGATTTAAGGAGGAAGGACGATTTAGACGACATTCGGAAAGTTCCATCAATATTTACATAAATGTCGTCTAATATTTTGGTCGACATTCTTCTAAAACCTCAAAAGCCGTAAAAGTATAATTGTATTTTTATTGCAAAAATAATATCTCGTTCAAAGATCATGCCATTTTGGCTTCAATCTCGAAAACATGTTGTGATGCTTGAATAACAACTCTAATTTATGATTGTCAAGTGTGATCTGTACCTACGTATGTCATGCAGTCTACCAGTGCTGCTTGGAAACCAGTGATGACTCTCTTACGTCATGGAGTATAAGAGGTACCTACATAGCTGTGTGTTTCCACTGCCGAAACATTTACATAAGAACACGTTGCGAACTGATTTTGTCAATGTGTTTGCCGTGTTTGTATTGTCACGACACATGTTTGCCATTTCATATTATTCATCAAATCTTGAGAAGAATTTCATATTTCTGGAGTGCAAACTTACTGTGGGTTTGCACCAAAAATGTTTGTACCTACGAGGAAATGTTTTGTAACATGTCAATAAAACAAATAGCACAACTTGTTTCGTTGGTGTTTACGTTCGCTCTGCAGGAAGTAGTGCAATTTCGATTTGATTTGTTGAGGACTATGGAAGGAATGTCAAACATGTTTCGCAACAATAAGTTGTGCGACAGTGCAAACACGTTTCGATACATTCACAAAAACATACCTAGTTTTCAACATGTTTTTGTGGATATTGCGGCAGTGGAAACTCACAGTTAGTAGGTACATATACCCATAGTATTATCATCATTATCCTATGTTAGTAGCAGGTCGTAGCTTTATCTCTAGATGTGCCACTGAGCCCGGCCTTTATTCTCATCCAGCGTTCGCCACATCATATACCTTGCCGGAAGGCGTTCTCACATACCTATCTAAAAAAAATCCTATATAAATTAACTTAAAATGTATTTGCTTTGATTATGGTTCTTATCTTAACAATAAACTCGAGTAGGTGCCTAAACCAGAAAACCCGGAAAAACAGACATGAAAATTTTGTTCCGAGAATTTTTCTGCCTACTTTTGTTTTACGTAAACAAGCAAGGTTGGATACTTTGAATCATTTGAATAAACTTCCTGAAATCTTTTATTTGAATGGAAATACATAAACAATCTTTTGTATCTAGAAACAGAAGTGAGCTTCGCCTGCTTACATAAATTCGCAATTAAACTTACACCTGGGTCCGTAACCTTTCAACTAATTGCTTTGATCCAACTTGATAGTAGTTATATTTCAAATTCACTCAAAATACCATACTGTAATCTACATACTGTATCTTACGCATATAGATATTTACTACGTAATTCTTGTGGATGAGGTTGACACTGCCTACACCATCCAAAATCGAAGACAATAACGGCACACAAAAAATCTGTCAAATGATAAACTATGTTTTATTGCCATCTCTTTGCAATGCGTAATGGCAAAAAGAGACAGCGCAAATTTTAAGCATTATTTAAATTTAAGCACTATTTTATAGTAGGTATATGAGGCTTGGCGATAGCTGTCATACTTGCACGGTTACCTAGGTACTTCAAGTGCAAGTCATCATCATTAGAAAAAATAACAAAATTACCGGTGCTCAGTTAGTATTCAAGAACATCTCAGAAACATCTTCACGACTTTGAGGCATGGTAGTGGCACTGCTATAAGTTATTGAATATTTAGGTATACAAAGTTTAGTATTTTATAAGTATTAAACAAATCGTTTGTTTTTGTGTTTGGTATTTTATACCTAAATATTATAAATTTTAACATATTTTTTCCTCTTGCTTCTAGGAAGCGTGGAGTGGATAATGCAGAGGCAAAGACTTGCTGCTGGTAGTATTTCGCAAGTGGCCGAGCGCCCTTCGCGGCTGGCGCGCCGCCAACATCTTGTTTTTCGTCAATCCTCAACACAACACAGCACGCGCACCACTATTTATAAGTGGGGGCTACCACCGCCAAGCTTTTACTTGTTATCAAAATCTGAACTGAATATAGATTATTTAGTTCAATTACCTACAAGAATCACAAACGTCTTATAGACTAGGTGAATCCAGCGCCAGATCCTCGCGCCAAAACCTAGTGGTTAATTTATATTTATTTAATTCAATACAATGAATCAAGAAATTACTTAATTAAAAAAAATACATGAAACAATTGAGCTATCTGCAGGCCGTTGGAAACGATTTAAAGATAGTTCAATTGATCTAAATCAGTAGGTACCAATGACTGCACTCATTTGAGGGATAAACGTAGATCTTAGTTCTCTGTCCCCAGCTGTTGTTAGTTCTTCGATCCGTGATCACTACTTATCAGGTATTTTTAATCATGTTTAATTTTATTGGTAAAGTTTGAGGCATAATGAACCGGAGTGTGGATAAAGCTCAAATCCTGACTGAATGCCTGACTCAATGCTGGCTGATGATGGTGATGATCATATATTATTATTGTGATTTATCTAGTCTTAATGCAAAGTCTAGCCGCCTATTCCCTTTTTTTATTTCTAATTCTGGTTATACAACTGGGTATACTGATGGTGGTAGCCCCCATACCAATTCCTACCTACGAGTAGCTAATGGCTAATTAATACAATGAACACGTGTTTTCTCGTTTCGACTTTCTCGTTTAGTTATTGTATACAGGTTTTTTTATTTATAGCCATATGTTTGACTGTAATCTCACCTTATGCTTATTTAAGTGGTGATGGGATCGAAGGTCTAGTAGAAATACAGATTATTATTCACTCTTCGCTTAAAAAACATCCAATTAAAGAGTGGAAAACATTTTATTCGAAAAAATATGACTTTAAATTAAGTGACGAAAAAATTCAATCGAAAAAGCTCTATTCAAACGATGTTAAGAGTCTGACAATCGTCAAACAACTTCTAGTTATAAGCAGAAGTGCAGCGCAGCAAAACTCCACATTTCGGATAGTAGGACAAATTTAACAACGTCTTCTTCTCCTGAACATCCTACCTCATTGTTAAAGCCATTTTGTATTAACGCCTACATGCGTCGCTGTTTTTTTTTATTTATTTCTTTTACAATGCCCTAACAGTAAAAATTAAATCGACATTGAAAAACCTTTTTTTTATACAACTAGCTGATGGAACAAGCAGATGGCCCACCTGATGTTAAGTGGTAACCATCACCTATAACAAAGCAATGCCTCGTAAGTCACGCACGATAGGAACATGCCCTGCGATGCACTGCCCTGCGTTCATTAACTTGAGGCAAACAGATGCCTCATGTGCCTGTTATTACACCGGCAACCAAACTCTTCAAACCGAAACACAGCAACGCTGCTTGGCGGCAGAAAAAGAGGGGGGTGGTAGTACTTCCCCGGACGAGCCCTTCACACAGAGCTCTACTACTTTAAAAATAAAAAATGTATGTATCGATTTCGGCAGTTGTTTTTTACACTCTGTGATGTTTTAATGAGTTTTAGGAAAGCATACTTTTCATTGTTCTGGACCAACTAATTCAAAAGTAGTTTTTCTTTATTTTATTACACGTGTTTGTATCATAACAGTTTTTGCACGTGTGCTATATTATTTGGCAAGCTGTTTGTTTTGTGACAGTTATAACGTAATTAGTGACGTCACTTCAACGAGTGTGCCCTTACTTACGAAGTATTATATATTTAACGCTACCTCCTCGTGCTCCTACTAAATACTCCTACTGATAGGAGCACCGGGACACCCATGTCTTGATGCACCTACTGCAAAAGGAAATTGTAAACCGCTAAGTAGGAGCATCGAGACATAACGAAAATAGAATTACTTATAGGCATACTCTGATTAAGTACAGGTGAATGCAGTTATCTATAAAATATTAAAAGTCACTTTACTGTGAAAGATTCACAAGATTTCTGTTTAGATAAAAAACCTCCTTTTGCTTGTTGGTTATATTATATTATATTATATTATATTATATTATATTATATTATATTATATTATATTATATTATATTATATTATATTATACTAGTGGCTTCCCGCGGCTTCGCACGCGTTGAAGTGGTGAACCGTGATTGAGCCACAAACATCCAAAAATCGTAACTTTTGCATTGATTTGTATATTATTAGGGTAGGATTTTAAATACCTACGTAGGTATAAGAGATACCTACAGGCGTATCCTATATTACCTATATTAGGTAGGTATAGGTACTGAACTTAGCACAAACATGACAATTACAACAAAGACAACCTTACACGGAAAATATGTACTTATTTGTTCCTAGTTTCTACCCCAAAAATAAACGAAACCTAACAGCTTCACGACCTTGATCCCCAGGCACGGTAGATACCCTCAGATCTCTTCGTACCAACTCAAGATTCCCGTTTTTAGAATGTCCCTTACAAACATTGACGCCTCGTTGTATCCTTTTTACTCGAGCGCAACGAAGGACGTTTTAGGGGGTGTTTTTTTTAAATCATACCGTCTTTTTATATATTTACTTCAAATTTGAAATCAATCGCACTATGCGTTAAAAATCTCACATACTAACTTTTACAGTCATTTGCACCCTTTGCAGTGGTAACTATCAAAAATAAAAAATGTAATTCTTAATGATTTATTTCTTAGTATATTACCCCAAGTTTTAAGTAGATCGCGCTACGCGTTACAAAACTCCCATACAAACTTTTACATCCCTTTGCACACTTATTAAGGGTAGTTTTAAAAAACTAAAAATGCATTTCCTATTTTTTAGCCTTGAAGTACATCTACTTCAAGTTTCAAGTTTGCAGGTTCAAGGAATACAATTTTTCATACCAACGTTTTCATCCCTTTTTACACCCTTAGGGGTTGAATTTCCAAAAATCCTTTCTTAGTACACCTCTACGTCATAATACCTATGTACTCTTCAAATTTCAAGTCTCTAGGACCAGCCGTCAAAAAACTACCATACAAACTTTTACATCCCTTTGCACACTTATTAAGGGTAGTTTTAAAAAAATAAAAATGCCTTTCCTATTTTTTAGCTTTGAAGTACATGTACTCCAAGTTTCAAGTTTGTAGGTTCAAGGAATACAATTTTTCATACCAACGTTTTCATCCCTTTTTACACCCTTAGGGGTTAAATTTCCAAAAATCCTTTCTTAGAACACCTCTACGTCATAATACCTATGTACTCTTCAAATTTCAAGTCTCTAGGAACAGCGCTCAAAAAACTCCCATACAAACTTTTACATCCCTTTGCACACTTATTAAGGGTAGTTTTAAAAAACTAAAAATGCCTATCCTATTTTTTAGCTTTGAAGTACATGTACTCCAAGTTTCAAGTTTGTAGGTTCAAGGAATACAATTTTTCATACAAACGTTTTCATCCCTTTTTACACCCTTAGGGGTAGAATTTCCAAAAATCCCTTCTTAGTACACCTCTACGCCATAAGACATATGTACTCCTCAAATTTCAAGTCTCTAGGACCAGCGGTTTAGGCTGTGCGTTGTCTATATGTCAGTCAGTCAGTCAGTCAGTCAGTCAGTCAGGACTTTGATTCTTATAGTATTAGAGATTATATTATATTATATTATTAAAAAATATAACTAAATCTTTATAGTGTTCAGGTATGAGAGTAGTTATTATTTGTTTATTAGTTGCTTAAAAAGTATTTTGTAGTTGACTGTTCAATATGTTATGTAATAGGAACAGGAGGAATTAAATTTAGAATATTACATTATTCCTCGTAGTTTTTATGTTCAGTAGGAGCATCAGGACATGGGTGTCCCGGTGCTCTTATCAGTAGGAGTATTTAGTAGGAGCACGAGGAGGAAGCGATATTTAACTATCAGACAAACAGAAAAACAGCGTATCTACGTTGTTGTACGTTTGCTATGAATAACTATATCATTGAGTGATGTTTTTAAACGACTTCAAATTTAAAAGTACTTTGAAGTCATCAGGAATCTACATAGTACCTACTATCTTTAATGCATTATGTCATGTCAAATACGTTTGTGATGACAGTCAACGCTTCTTTGGTAACCAAGACGAGACCTACCAGCCTAGGCTCGAGCAAATCAATACAAAATAGACAGCTCATTCAAATGGAGGCAATGCATGAATAATGCAAGCGCAGCGCTGCCGGCCGCTGAATATTAACTGCTGCAGATTTGCAACGCAAGTGCCGGCCAAGGAACTCGGCACGTGACAAGCACTGGTGTTGACAGATGCCCACAGACCTTGACAGACCTTAGTACTTAGGACCAGTCTTTGAGTCCTTATTGATCGAGTGAGCGAAGCGAACGAAGATTCTAGTTTCAACTTGGGCGATTTGGCATTTTATGTATGTATGTATGTATGTATGTATGTATGTATGTTTGTCTGGCCATAACTTTCGAACCTTTGATCCGATCTGCATGAAATTTGATAAGACGATAGCTTGTACTTGAGAAATTTACTGGTAAGTATATGAGTAAAATCGGATGAAGAGTTTTTGAGATATGGGGTTTTTTAAGTGGACAAAAATAAAAAAAGTTACATAAAAAAATCAAGTTAAATGTCATATGAAAGGGCTTTGTTTGGACATTCCAAAACAATTTTTACTTTTTTTTTGTGACGCTCGGTTTTTGAGAGAAAACAAAAAAAGTTCAATTAAGATAACCAGCGATCCAAGAGCTCCCATCTCTAAGAGTTTCGTTGACATCAAGGTTTTTCTACTGGTCGGCCAGTTCCTTTGCTTTTTATTAAAAAAAAATCTTGAAATAAATTAATGAGGTACTCAGTTCTCATAAAATGGTGACGACGACCAGGTCTGATGATGGAGCCAAGGTCTGTTCAACGGAACTCTTCAATAAATAGGCCAATAGAGTTGAAACTTGGTTACCATACCAAGTTAATAGGCGGTAGGCAGAAAAAAGTCCTATATAGATAATGTTTGGACTTGCCTCTGACTACTACCTGCTCAAAGTTTTAATGCGTTCGACGGGTCGCATCACGAGATCTCAGTTCGGAGCGAACTACTAGTGTATTTTTATTTGTTTTTAAACAAAGTGCTGATGGAACAAGCTTAGGGCCCACCTGATATCAACTGGTAACCATCACCTACCATCACAAATTCATAAGTCACGCTCGATAGGAACGTGCGTTACGATGCACTGCCCTGCGTCCATCAACTTGAGGCATACAGATGTTAAGCCTCATGTGCCTGGTATTTCACCGGCAACCACACTCTTCAAACCGAAACACAGCAACGCTGCTTGGCGGCAGAAAAAGGCATGTCTTAACAAACAAATGCTTGCTTAGTACTCCAGTTAATAGTTACTGAAGTTGGTATTGTTTGTTCAGGACAAGTGTTCGCTCCGGACTCCACCTGCTTATTGCCACAGCTGAGCCTCACTTGTGTTGTTCTTGGACTTAAGGAGTTGAGTAGGTTATGCGTTAATTGATTTGGGCCCTTATAAATATGCATGTGGCCTAGGCAAGTGTTTTCATATCCTTCCGGTTTCGTTTTAGGTTAGTTTTGTGATCTAATCATCAGGTGCCTAGATTTTAACGTTGAATTTTAATTCACTGTTGTTTTTACCAATTGGCAAGAGATGGCAATTCGTTTCAGCGTGGTGTTTTGACTTATATTACGTATGAAACTCCCAGCATAAGACGTGGTTCTTTCCATAGCTCGTTGCACGAGCACAACTCTTATTATATTCATGAAGTAGTCCATAATAATACCATCGATAAAGACTGACGACACATTTGAAAGCATTTGAATAACGGGGCCGTTTGATAAATGAAACGGGACACCTGCAGGATAAAACAACGATAACAGGATGTATAATAGGATTACCTGCAAATACAAGTTTTTATGGAAAATGATAAACAACTTGATGTGGAAAGATGGTGGAATGATGGAGATTAAAATAATTGTGTAAATTCTAACAAAATAAGTACCTTAGCACCATAACAAATTCAATAATTTTGTTATGGTGCTAAGGTACTAAGGGCCGGTTTCACCATGCTCTGTTCGTTACTGATCAAGGATTAAAAGACCGTTAAATCTAACCTTAGCTGTCAAACGCGTACATTTTGACATATTTAGCGGCCCTTTCATCCTTTGTTAATCTAACAGAGCATGGTGAAACCGGCCCTTAGTCGTTTTCATTAGACGTAGCTTGCAAACATCCTTGTTTCATCACTTTTAATTTGGGATTTGTGAGATCAGGTTTAATCTCACAACTCCCAAATTAAAAGTACTTAATTTTAAACTATTTTGTTTTCTAATGTCTTGCGTTTAAAGAAAATAAACAGGGCAATAAAATAAAAAATACCGTAATCAAAATAATATAATAACTATTAGGAATGCAACATTTTGGCTGGGTTACAATTCTTAAGTCTACTTACTCTGGTATTCTAGGATGTGAGTCAAGGAATTTTGAATGTACTCGTAGTTTTATAGCAATGGGGATGAAAGCTTCAATGCTACGAAAAACTGAGTGCCTTCTAAACCGTCTTAAAATACTATTCAGTCGTACATATTGATAGGTTCCTCCTTAATTTCAACGCTTATAGCATTCAACCCAGTATTTTCGATCAGATGAATGTTATTAAACTTTTGCTGCTCATATGAAGTGACTTCATCGAGAACCGCTTGACTAATCTTCATTCGCAGCCTCATCTTATGGACTGAAGGCAGCTTTTCCATCTCAGGTAAAATGCTCATGAGGAACTGGTAGTTATCGGACTTCATAATCGCGGTGCTTTGTGCTATCTCTGCTTCTAGTATTTGAAGTTTCCTTTGCTCTATTTTCAGCAGTTCCTCTCTCATCTCCCTCGGGGGTTGGCTGTATCGGGGCTTATTGATGGGGGCAGTTACGTTGGTTGCTGGATCTTCGTCATCTGATTTTTGGTCGGAGTGATGGGGGGACTCGGCATGCTCAGTCTTGACATCTGGCACTTCTACCATTTTATAATCTTGAGACGCACCTGAAAGATAAATTATGTCTGTAAATTTCTATATTAGTGTGTGACAGTTATATTAAAAAACTCTTTTCGTGTAAATAAATGAGTCAATCTATTATGGACAAATTGATTTTCGTGAGAACGTCTGTATTTGAATGGAAATTCGGAATAAAATGAAATAATTAAATCAATATTGGCAGACATTAGAGTCATTTTTATCAGGGTATCAAGCGCACTATTATGAAGCCACAAGAAGAAGTTCGACTCTTGTGGTAAAAAAAATATAGAAAAAAAACTCGGGTCTGGTTACCAGCCAGCCAGCCACAGAAAAAAATAATGTTGGGCATCTCTGTAGTCAAGATCTTGGTAAAGCATGCGGGGGGTATTGAGAGGCACATCAATCTTATTTCGGACATGCCCCTTTTTGTTATTTTGATAGTACTCCATGAGCTATCAAGCCCCACTAAATTTTACGGATTCCTAAAGCAACTGTTACCTTCCCCCACGCTATCCTGCTCCTCTTGTCTCGCTCCTTCATCCCTATCGAAGGGTTCCTTGTAGATCACTAGCTCGTCCTTCATGAAGGCCATGTACTCGAAGTACTTCCAGTTAGAGGTGATGTTCTCCAGGGGCACTCCTGGACGGGACTGGGGCAGTTTCTTCAACTCTTTGCGGTACTGGTCTTTTATATTCTTCCAACGTTTTTTTAGGTCGTCCACTGAAATTTCCACATTTGTTCATATACTGAATGGGATGATCGTTTTTTTTCTTAGTTAAACAAATCTTGAGCCTATCTAGTACAAAGAGATATGAGGGGATGTCTACCATGCCTAGGGATACATGAGTTAAGTTTTGCTATTTCTCGTATTTTATGTTTAATTTACTCTGCGAATATCTGTTTTGGGTTTGGGTGTTATAAGCGCGTTCCCCAACAATTAGAGAGATTCACCTCGCCTTAGACGTTTCTAAGTGATCTTTACTTATTTATTAGATCACCAATACAGTGTAGGTACACCGTTACATTAGTTCGAGAAATTTATAATAATCAAATTAACCATTACTAGTAGTTCGCCCCGAACTGAGATCTCGCGATGTGTGTGACCCGACGAACGCATCAAAACTTTGAGTTCGTAGTAGTCAGAGGCAAGTCCAAACATTATCTTTGGACTTTTTTCTGACTACCGCCTACTGATTTAGTATGGTTACCAAGTTTCAACTCTATTGGCCTATTTATTGAAGAGTTCCGTTAAACAGACCTTGGCTCCATCATCAGACCCGGTCGTCGTCACCATTTTATGAGAACTGAGTGCCTCCTTAATTTATTTCAAGAAAAAAAATTAAGAAAAAGCAAAGGAACTGGCCGACCAGCAGAAAAACCTTGATGTCAACGAAACTTGTTTTGTGTGTAAAAATTGTTTTGAGGTGTCCAAACAAAGCCCTTTCATATGACATGTAACTTGATTTTTTTAAGTAACTTTTTTTATTTTTGGCCCCTTAAAAAACCCCATATCTCAAAAACCCTTCATCCGATTTTACTCATATACTTACCAGTAAATTTCTCAAGTACAAGCTATCGACTTATCAAATTTCATGTAGATCGGATCAACGGTTCTAAAGTTATCGCCAGACAAACATACATACATACATCCATACATAAAATGCCAAATCGCCCAAGTTGAAACTAAGATCTTCGTTCGCTTCGCTCACTCGATCAATTAATATAAAAGTACCGTAGTTAGTAGTTTAAACTATACTGGAACAGTCTGCTCAGTTGATTTAAGATTTTTGAATATCTTTTGATTAACATTACTTTATTACGGGTGTTAGGTACATAAGATGCTATTCATTGTAAAACCCACAATTTATTGAAGGTCGTCTTAACATCGTGTGATCAAAACAATAATTTATTAAACAAGTGAATATGTAAGTACAATGCAATTTATTTCTCCTTTTCTATTTTCTTACAGCGGTTTAAAAATAAGTACTGTTTTCTATAAATGTACCTCCCTAGTTTTAATTGTATTAAATGTACCTACCTAGTTTCAGAAAGTTCTTAGTTCTGAAATAAAAGTGATTTGATAAAACAAGCCTTCAAACTGAGCTTTAAACGCATTCCCTTTTCTGCGCAGTAAAGTTCAAGGTCTCATCTATGCTATCCTTTACTTAGCACAGACTTTAGTTATCTTTGTAGCTTGGAACATGCGCAGAACTGCACCGATAAACATGGCGGTGAGGCGTGCGAGTGAGAGAGCAGACGCGCAGGCCGGCTGAGTGCGAGTGGGACGATACGTAAACAATGCTTGTGTGATATTGAGAATCTCTGGAGGACAAATGCCTCTGGCTACGGTGGTTTGCGCCTTCATATTAGCATCTTGACGCGATTTAAAATAATATAATTATTTTAGAATTAATGTTCAAAACAAAACACGCTATGAAATGTGAAAAAATTGTTTTAGAAAAACGTCAAAGAATTTAAAAAAAATATCATTCGCTTATCGTGAAGACACAAATCTTGCAAAATGTGTTCTTTTATATTACAAAAAGAAACATGAAATAAAAAAATATCTCTTAAAGCTCTATTAAATAATTTTCTGTTGAAAACAGCTTTCTTCAGGATTATTTTTTATTTCGAAATAATGTTTCTTTCTTTTGATCAATTCATAGATTAAATACTTACTTTTTTGATACTTCTTAGTAATGGAACGGAACAAGCTGATGGCCCACCTGATTCTTACCTACCAATAAGTTACCTACTACCTACCTATTCATTTCTAGTTGAGACCTTAACTTGACTTGAGTTTCAGCTTTTTGTTACATTATTGCCTACCTGTGTATAGAGAGAACTTGCTGTTCTTCATTTCCTCCCATTTACTCAGGGTTTTCCACTTGTTCTTGTTGCCAGGGTGCTTCGTCATCCAGATCTCAGGTCTGATCATGATCTCGTTGATCAGTTCTACCGTGTCCAGGTTCATCGAATCCGGAGGGTTTCTAGAAGGAGATGGAATAAACGCGTGCCGATATCTGAAATGGAAGTAAATAAGGATTAGAATCGTTCATCAAAATTTGAATCAAAATTATAGTTTTCGCCGGATAATGAGGTTCCTTTATAAGCAAGATAGACACTTATTACTGTGAAAAGTAAGTAGGTATGCAGAAGGGAAAGTAGAAAATAAAATAAAGGCAAATATTGAACCACTGTGAAATATAAATACTAACCTACAATCTTTAAGTGTATACATCACACACAAGGCTGGATGCGTGGTAAGGTCCTACCTTTTAGGGTCCGCCACGGTTGTAGCTTTTTACTACTCTGTGGCCTCAAAAACTGCTTACGTTCGCGCCTCGTTCGTACCTCGGCGCACGGTTCTACAATAACTCTCTATGGTGACGTAACAGCCACAGTATAATCACAGTTACAATGCCGCTCGATATCCCGCGCGCGACGCTGAGCACAGATTACAATTTAGCTAGTACCGCTCGACGCTTTCCGTGCCGAACCAAACTACGCAAATTCAGTGAAGGATTTTATTTAACACGTGTCAATATTGCACCAGTTATGCCTATTTATAATTACAGCCTACTACACCAGCTGATTAGGTATCAAGATGGATAGCGATAAGTAAGACGCACTTTTTTGTTTGTATTACAGTACGCAGCGTTCAAACGCCTCCGCTCGCGGTGTGCGCACGACTGACGCGTGGCCGCTCCCCGCCCCGCTCCCCGCCCCGCGCACCGCGCCGCGCACCGCCCCGCTGCCATGGGCTGGCGGGTAGGCGCCATTGCTGCGGTTTTGTCGCTCACAGCGTAGATAAACAGCAGTAGATATATGGCAGGTAGGTAGGACCCTTGAGGAAAGGTTTACTTTACGGGCTTTAGTACAGTTCCACTTGGCTTGATTGTCTCGTCCTGAAGGATTAGTGTTGTACTTTTTGAATGTTATTTGCGAGTTACTTAGTAGGTATACTGTACTGTAGCCCAAGTCTGAGTTTTGTTTTTCGTATTTCGTTTTCTTTATCGTCAGGCCGTATTTGTATGGAGACTTGTGAGTTCCATACAAAAAAAGCCTGACGTTACGAAAAACTAAATACGAAATCAAAACTCAGACTTGAGGTAGGTACTGTTAACTTTTTAATACTTTTAATAAATCTGTAGATGAATGCCTACTTTCTGAAACCACTACATACAGTTCGCATGCCTTATCATCATCAGCCTTGACATAACCACTGCTGGATATGCGTTTGGGCTGTTTTGCTATAGTGACTGCTGTAATTGGTGTTTGTGAACTCAATGCTGTTGCTTATCTTCTGGTGTGTTCCTTGGGTACGTTTTACAAAATTCACGGGAGGTGTTAGGGGTCCTACTCTATGGTGGGACAATATGCCATTGTGTTGTGTTTACCTCAAAACAAATTTCATTATTGTTAGTGAGTGGCAGTGGTTCCTATTGTTTTTATATTTGTAAGCTCTTACTATTCCTTACTCAAGTTGAAACACTGCTCAAAGGTATCCTGTCTATGTTTGTCATCCATCACTCATTAGTAAGAGATGGCAATAGTAAACTATTAATTAATTAATTAATATTAATTAATAGTAAAAGATAACCAGAGGTTAAAACCTCTGGTTATCTTTTAACAGATTTTTATGTACCAATGTAAAGTTTTGCTCGTGTACTTTATAACTTTTCCTCTTATGTAGCAAATAAAACAATATATTTCATCAGTGATGATAATGTTTCAATACGGGTAAAATATAGTAGCCCTAGAACCTTTAGACCAGCCTGCCTGTGTTGTGGCCGACTGTACCTGCTCATCAGACGTCTGTCACCAGTTGCAGTAAATATCTCAATTCCGTAGTTTTCGCAAGCTCCATAAACCTTAACTTCACCATGGGCCGTGCCTAAAAATAGTCAGCTGATTACGCAAAACACAAACGTTGGGTCGCATTGTAAGGTACGCAGTAGGTGAAGTCCGACAATGGTGTCAATTCTGTTGTTTAATTTTCCTAATTTAACCAAATTTGACAGCACTAAAAATATTGCCGTCCCTTTCTCAAAGACCGAAACAACAAGGACGGCTATAATTTTAGAGTTATCAGATTAAGTTAATTTAGGATAATGCAACAACAGAATCGACACCAGTGGAATTATAAAGTTTACTTACACTATTCTAGTTTATATTGCAAAGTTTTTAAATAAATAGAGCCAGATGAAAGAGAAGATCGCTGTCATGTTGTTTAAAGAAGTCAAGGAGGTCGCATTGAAAATACTCAATTGGAGAGAACTGCGACAGAACCCCGACAAGAAAATGAAAATTAAGAAAAAGAAGTAAATGGAATGATATCAAAATGTCTAACCCTCCTTGGGTATCCTCAAAGAACCTTAAGTGGACACTTTTTACTGAGATCTGAGGGGATATCTACCATGCCTAGGAAAAAGAAATCGTGATGCTATTTTTTAAGAACGTTAATCCTTATCAGTTAGTGTATAAATTCAAAGTTGTTCATTCAAATATATCGATGTTTTTCTCCACTATATAAGTACGAAATTACCCTCCTAGATCAAAGTGCGATCATAAATCACAAAGAGCACCGCCCTCTACCAAGTTAAGGCAATATTAGATTGATTGCTTCTCCTTCTGCGGCAGTTGATCTGTGCCCTCGAAAAAGTGTGCTTGGAATTTCCTGTTCTTCTAGGCTTGGTCGTGTGGAACTGGCTAGATTCACCTCGCTTTAAGACGTTTTAAAGTTATCCTTCTGATTCAACGGAATAAAAACCTTTTGACTTTGACTTTGTACTGAAGGTACTACAAGATCTCGTCTTGCTCTACATAAGGAAGTTAGCTTTACTCTGTGGCTTATTTTAATTTCAGTACCGAATGGCCTCAACTCGTTTAACATTTATGGTAAGATTTTAACGATAGTGAACATTCTGGTAACGGAGTTTTTAAGCTACCTGAAACCCTGCGTCATGGCTTAACGGCTGCTAGAGCCGGGATCGTGGCAAACCGTTTGGTAAAATAAGATCAGTTGCCATGGAAATTCTCGAGAAAGGCCTATTCCTCGAGAACTGGACTTCCTACACTATAATGATGATAAATAGAAAAGAAAACAGAAACAGCTTTGATCTCCAGGCACGGTAGTTGCTCAGATTTGTTAGTACCAAGTACTAAATCAAGATTTTTCTAGGCATGATAATGATGATGGTATGTGTAATATCTACAGTTTGCTTACATAAAGCAACAGCTTCCGATGTTTATAGCTGTTGATGCAATAAACTGCATCCTTGTCTGCATGGCGGATGGATATCCGGCAGCACGCGAGGGTGCGCGGGATCGCTTCCTGTTTAATGCAGTACACTTCTATGCACAAGTCCTTGTTACGAGAGACTTGGTCCTCGGATATTTTAAAATCTTTATGTATTTTAGTAAACAGTACAAAAGTCATCGATGTGAATTAAATAAAGGTTTTTTTTGAATCCTCAAATAAAAGTAAGTTCATACGAGATAGTGGATAGTGGACGGAGTATCATTCATACCAGGCTAGGGGCAATAAAATTTTGGTTTTCAATAAAACAAAATATACCTACCTATATTGTATACTTTCCACATAATAATGCTTTAAGACGCACATGTACTTCTCGGTCGCTCTCCATAGAAAAGAGGACTCCTAAACCCTCCATCACCTACTGTGCATGATAGATGTTACATAAGAGGCGACGCAGGGATCGCACCAGGCATTGGGTAGTAACATCTCCGTACGCCGACATCGCGCCTGTGAAGCCCCTCGACAATATGAGAGCTGATAATGTTGATGATGATCGCTATACGCAAATTTTGTATCAGGAACAGTTTAAGTACATCTGTATGCCTCAAGTAGATGGACGCAGCGCAGCGCATCGTAGGGCACGTTCATGTGGTGCGTGACTCGAGCGGCAATGCTTGTTTTATCACAAAGTTGTATTAACCAAAAAAAATATGAAAAACTATGAATAGAGTTAATACACACAATACGAACTATATCCTTGCTTTGATATGTTGGACGTGGCATTCATGACAAAGTTGCGAACATTAACAGCTAACCCCATATTTAACCATTTGCACTAATGATCACCTCATTCCGAACGTGACACTATGAGAAACAATTTGCATGCAGCTGACTTGAGGGCAGACGGACCGCACAATTGCAGTCCAAAAGCTTGACTGCTCTGCCGGCATTCTATGCGTTCTAATATGAAACGTTTTATGTATAGAATTATTAAATGTATATCTACGTATAAAACAAATTCCTGACATCTTTAATCCCAAAATAGTTTTTCAGATGCCACCGGGACAAAAAAGGTGTGTCAAAACGATGAAATTGATTCTGCTGTTACCGATCTGTCTGTATTGGAATTGCCAATTTGGAAATTAAAGAAAAAACCGTTTAACCGGGATATTATTGATTATCTTGCTCCACTATCCGCTTCATCGTCACTTACCACCAAGGTTCCCTGAAGGATAGTTAATTAATGTAAAAAACTGTTGCATTTGTAAAGTAGCAACATTTTGTAGTAACTTTGAGTTAGGAGCTCATTAAGGGCTTTTGAAGGGCTCGTCCGGGATGTACTACCACTACGCCTTTTTTTGCCGGCAAACAGCGTTGCTGTGTTTTGGTTTGAAGAGTGTGGTTGCCGATGTAATTACAGGCGCATGAGGCTTAACATATGTATGCCTCAAGTTGATGGACGCAGGGCAGTGCATTGTAGGGCACGTTCCTATCGTGCGTGACTTACGAGGAATGCTTTTTTATAGGTGATGGTTACCACTTAACAGCAGCTGGGCCATCTGCTTGTTCCATCAGCTAGTAGTGTAAAAAAAAACCCTGGTGCACTGTGCTGACTGACCTATCATGAAGTCCGTCTTGCTTAGCCGGTGCAGTCCATCTGCCAGTCCAATTCCTGAGACATTGTAAGTTGATATTGTTGTAATGTTGCGGATGGTCATGGAAGGTTCGCGTTTCTCCTGACATAGCAGTAACATCATTAACTACTTTGTAATTACTAATAATAACACATGAGCGCACTTCATAATGACCACTGATACAACACAATAGAATGTATTATACTTTGAGAGCTAAACTGTAAAAACAATGGTATTGTTTTCTGTCGCCAAGGACTGCCGATAAGAGGTTTACGATAAAAATAGTTTTACGATGCAAAGTCGTGTTTCAGAAGTATAATAACGATTTTATTGTCGTAGGTTATATTATGTTCTACAATTATTGCTTTTAAATAAGTACGCGAAAATAAATAAAAAATAAACACTTGCAAGTTAGTTATAGAAGGGATATTATTGTATAGAAGAGATCGCTTTAAGCGATAAGGTTTCCCATTGTATTCTTTATTGATTCTTATTTCTACAATAAATACAATACTAATGAAAAAGAAGTGAGTTAATAGTTAGTAAGTTAAAGTAATAGAAACTTGGCTTAAGTTGGTAATCAAGTATGGGTACCTGTTACAAGCAGGTATACTTACAACTGGTGTT
This sequence comes from Chloroclysta siterata, assembly GCA_932294275.1. NCBI lineage: Eukaryota > Metazoa > Arthropoda > Insecta > Lepidoptera > Geometridae > Chloroclysta > Chloroclysta siterata. The sequence continues at coordinate 17,208,872 of OW028588.1, forward strand.
AGTATAATCCATCGTCCGTCATAGCATAACGGGTTAGGTGTATATTCTGGACCCCAAACTAGTTATATTGTGAGGTGTAACTATTTCATTTTAGTACCGACAAGCGATCGCACCTAAAAAGTCAAAGTCTTTATTCAAAAGGTCTTTATTCAATTGATTCATATGGATTTACTTTTAGATAAAACATGAAAAATATTTTATTGCATACCATATAACATTTACATTTATACATTTAAAGTGGTATACAATTGGCGATCTCTTCCAGACAACCTTGGGATGGACAGGTTTTGAAGAGGACGATGGTGTAGAAAAAACAACACTTTGAAACGTTTTAAAGCTAGGTGAAACTAGGTGCCCGTTCCACGCGACCAAGTCCAGAAGATCAGGCAACAAACTTACGGATTGGTTCCTACCGTTATTTTGTATGATCTTTGTTGCACTATAGTATAATAACAATAATACAGTTATATCCCGCATGGTAACTATTATCAGCGTCACCCTCTCTGGTCACTCGTACTATATAATCTAAGGTACTCTATCGATGTCTAGCTAAATAGCATTGCTATCAGTATTGCACTGTCACTAATGGACGTGAGAGCACTGGTGGTCTAGTGGTAGCGTCTGCCTGATCCTGAGGTCGTGGGTACAAAACCAGTCGTGAGCCAATGAGTTTTTCCGTTCAAAATTTGTGGTAAGTGCCAGTACTCTCAAAGAGTGAAAGAAAACATTTCGAGGAAACCGGCATGTTGTAGAACCTAAAATATGTGTCAAGTACCTGAAAGGAGCCTCTTTGAGTTGCACTTACAATCCTTTCACCACACTGTTTCAAAAGAACTCGTGACGCGACAAGAAGAAGAACTAAACTAATGGACGTAGTAAATAATTACTCGCTGTACTTTAGACGCAACCTAAACTTTGGGTTTACCTTTTTTCTAATATATTTCAATAAATTAACATTTTTGCGTTCATGAGATCTAGATCCAAAACGTAATTATATCTAATCCATTACCAATTTATTTATAATTATCTTCCTCTTATTATTTAGAAACGGCATTAACTTCGAATTAAAAAAACCAACAGTTTAAAAGTCAGAGCTACTGCTATACAAGATCATATATCAGATTTACCCTTGGCGGTTTTAAGCCGTGTTAAAATCACCGCAAAAATTTCATCTATCCCCATAAAACCAAAAATACTTACAAATTAGACGCCTTACTAAATGTAAACTAAATAGAAACCTGGAAAAATAAATCTACGGGATTACAGGGAGGAACTCAGGGGTTGTAAAAAGGGGATTGGGATTTTTACCCATTAGTTTAATTCATTTATTTCAAATATCAATGATTAATGCAAGCATCAAAATGTTTGAAAAACTTTACAAATTTATCATGAAATGACTTTAACTATAACTTTACTCCCCCTATTACCATTTTTTACGAGACACCTTAATTCCAGGGCAAAATTTTTAGATGGAGAAGGCTTGCCCAGCTGATGTCCACGAAAGACGAAGTCATGGTTTCCTTACGTTGTTTTCCTTCACCGGTTGAGAGCAACAGCATTGAGCACATATTTCTTGCAAAGAAAAATGTATTAGTACATGCCAAGATTTGAATTCGGAGTATTATTCGTATTTTAGGAATCATTCAATTAATACGCACTACGTAGAGGGTGCTACGAAACTGCTACGACATTTTGAAAATGTTGAAATTGTGTGTTTATCAATAAGTTTCTCTCACGTCTGCAACTAAAAATAACAAAAGATAGTTCCACATGTTTCATTTTATACAACCGTAGGCCATGTTTTTTTTAACAAACTGTGCATTCATATTCCAACTAAGTTGGGACGAAAGTCGACATGCTGGAGAATGTCATCTAAAAATGTTCTAGCTTACAGCGCCCTGTGATGATGATGAAAAGTGGTCAATAACACATAACGCCATCCAGAAAAAGAAGGCGTGATTTGGTCAGATTAGTTTATCCCAGTGCCCCTCAGAAATCCTAAATACGTCCACCATCACTTGCCACATCTTTTTTCAACTCGCCACTAAGAATGCATTTCTAGACCGTTTTAGAAAACCTAGGCCGTCCTACATGGCGAATGCATCCGTCATTTAAAATATAAGCCCATGTGCCAACTTGTTTTTGCCTAGCTACTGCTAGGTAACCTAGAAAATGGATGCAGTTCTATGAAAAGTTACAACTAAACCCGTTCATACAAACTCTAACCTTTCTGCACTACCCATCGCTCCTTCTCTTAGGACCAATTGTATAAATCAGTGTACAAAAGCAGAAATGGGTATTGATGTTGGTAAAAGTTCGTTCCGAAAGTGGAGGTGGTAAAGGCATGCGCTGTAGATCTTTCTGCCTTCATCGGTTGCTAGCCGAGCGCTGTGCATGTGTGAGTGAGTGCAGTGCCCGAGGCGTAGTGGTGCGCTCACGAGGTCATCGACTCGATACCACGAGATTATTTTCGCAGATATACTACCTACCTAGTCTTTATAAACTGGGCTCTTATAAAAAATAAGCTTTTTTAACATGTATTTCATAAGCAGACCTATTAATACACCACAAAAATAACATAAGCTCACACAATTCGTAATATATTATTTTTCTATTATTTGATAAAATCTTTCCCAATAGAAATTGGACATAAACATGCGTAAAAATAATCTATTGTCTTGGTAGAGCAAAATAATGGTATGCGGTAGGTATACCCTTTGAAAGTAATGTTACACAGTGACCTAATTTCAAATGATAATAACTAAACAGATAGTAGCCACTTAAGATTGCAACATCAAACTTTACAATACAAAATCACCTGTTTATCCAAACAAATTACATGCATTCAGTTTTAATAGATTTCATAATAACGATCTAACACGAACGGCAATCGTAGAACAATCAAAACTGTGCGATCGAAATAACCAATCTTATTTCGACAAAAAATTTCGCAATTATTTCCCAACACTACTATTATCTTTCAAGCGGCACTCACACAGACGCGCGATGCATTCGATTATAGACCAACAAAGTTAGCTGGCGCACTGCAAAGGTAAGTTCATTACATTTTAGTCTCTATTACAATTAAGCTAAGGTTTTCAGGTTAGAACCGATGTGTGGAAGTAAGTTTTGTTGAATGAAACTGGGTTGTTTTCGTGTGAGTGGCACTGTGTGGAGTCATCGACCCGTGCACAGTATCTGAACCTACCCCAACGTGAAAAATATAAGTATTTCCGAGTGGTGCCTTTTCGCCGTGTCAATGTGTCCGCCATTATGTTTCTGATCTACTTTCATAATAGGTACCTGTATGTGGTCACATAATCCACAGATGACGCAACAGTTCCTACGGCGGTGGTAACGTTTCCTGTATTGATGTTAAACGATAATGTAAGTACTTACGTGGTTAGTTTGCGTGATAAAAGTAAGATAATATGAACTAAAAAACTAGCAAACTAAAACGCCCTAACTCGGTGATTGCTGTAGTACTATTCCGTAAACAACATTCACCCAAGTGAATCAGCAGTGAGCTTTCAATTTGACATTCTGTAATACACTCACCCTTCAACATTACCACCCGTGTGAGTTTTTTGCGAGTGGGAATGCCGACGTGAAGGTCGTGATCGAAGTGAGCGCGGATCCACTAGGTGAACACTTCCCTTGATTTAGTTGTTTGGAGAATCGACATTCTGTAGCCGGCCCTTATTTTTTATCTACAAATGAAACGGCGTTAAGCGTAAATAGCGGTCATTTCGATCGAACCTCTGATTGCTTATTTATAAACAGAAACAGACATTGATCCCCAGGCACGGTTGATATCCCTTCAGATTTCGTAGAACCATCAGCGGATCTCTTTATAGCAAGAGGGGTGTCTTCTAGATCGTTCTGCTCAAAGGCCGGCTACACCGCCACTTATCATCAGGTCTCTTTCTCTTGTCGTGTCACTAATTTATTTCGAAACAGTGTGGTGAAAGAATTTATGGACCCTCCAGGTTCCACGACATGCCGGTGTTTTCCTTCACCGTTTGAGAGTACTGGCATTGTGCATATACATTTTTAAACAGAAAAACTCATTGGTGCACGACCGGTTTCGAACCCACGACCTTAGGATCGAAAGGAGGGGCCCCTACCATTAGACCACCAGTGCTTTCCATACCATCCGGTAAGATAAGTCGGTATGTCAATACTTACTGTAAGCATTACCTAATTAACTGAAATATTCAATAATAATAATTCTAAAAAGATCTTACAAAATGTTCAAATAATTTCATAATTTCAATTTTTCACAAGATTCGTAAAAAAAGATAAAATGCCCAGCTTCCGTGCTCGATATCTTCTTGACCGCAAAAACTTACAAACCGTAGATTGTTTCGAAATTAATCTACTTCTTATCGAAATTCAGCCACTTGTGCCAACAAACTTCACCTTCCGATCCCATTTGGAAATCTCCGGGCGCGAGATACGCTCACACTTGTCCGTTTTAGTACCTTAGTACTTGTGGGTCCGCTCGTGGTCCGCCCGTGGGTCCGCTCACGTTGTAAATGACGCTTATGGGTTATTCCAGGTCACAATGTACATAATTTCATCAAATCCGTTCAGCATTTACGATGATGAGTGGCAACAAATAAAGACACATAGTGCACAAGTAGGAGAACTTTGTGTGTGCCTCGTCCGGGAGAGTACCTACTACCACCATGCCTATTTCTGCCGACAAGCAGCGTTGCTGTGTTTCGGTTTGAAGGGTGTGGTTGCTGGTGAAATTATAGACACATGAGGCTTAACATCTGTTTGTTGATGGACGCAGGGCAGTGCATCGTAGGGCACGTTCCTATCGTGTGTGACCTTCGAGACAATGCTTTGTTAGGTGATGGCTACCACTTTAAGGGGCTGACAACCATCAAACAACTTCTCGCTCGCACGTTTCGACATGTTGAAAGATATAAAATCACTAAACTCATTTTCGGAAAATCGCAATCAACCATTTTTTGTGCAATCACATTGCACACAGTTTAGTAAAAATTTCGTTTTGATCGATACAAGTTTTCCTACTCAAAAGTTTGCTTTACTAGTTTTCGTACATAAGCGAACTTTTAAGTAGGAAAACTTGTATCGATCAAAATGAAATTTTTAATAAGCTGTGTGCAATGTGATTGCACACAAAATGGTTGATTGCGATTTTTCGAAAATGAGTTTAGTGATTTTACATCTTTTTAGATGTCGAAACGTGCGAGCGAGAGTCACATTAGCTCTTGTCTTCGCCTTAATTTAGGTCGGCCATACTAGTTGCGCCACTATTAAGAAGTATTAAAAAACAAGTGCCACAGTCTATATATTTTATTATTGTGCTAGTGCCCTTATTTCTAAATATCGCAAAAGCAAAACAAACTGCACTTGTTTACCAGAAGTAAGTGCACAACCCAGTTACCGACCAAAATGTCATGAACAACAATGTTGCAATAATGAAATATTAATTTTGAGCTAACACAACCTCTGGCCTTTGATGGCCTTATCACGAAATATATTGCAGCCAATTACCGAGCGAGCCTAGCTGTACCACCCGGCTGCACTTGTACAGGCATACATAATAAATATAATTATTTTTATTAAGACGCAGACTACTGCTATAATGCACTTCTCGCTCGCACATTTTAACATGGCACCAAACGCCCTTGCGCTGTCGTTACTTAGGTATGAACCTTGGCTTGGGCTGTTGCCAGGGATAAAGATACCGTTTTGCCTATTCGACGTAATTAACCGGAAAGATATTATGTTGAATTTGTGCGAAGCTTAAGTCGCAGGTTTCTTCATGAATTTTTTCCTTCTCCTTGTCAGAATAAAACATAAAATATAATAAACAGACAGTAAATATACAAATAATAAAAAAAATATGTTATTAAAACAAATAAGAACGTACTTACATGAACAAGAAACAAAATCGATATCACTTTTTATGGGTTTTAAATATTGTTTTAAATTCTGCATATTACTATGCAGAATTACAGCCGGATAAACTGTCCGAACCTTTACTATAAACATTTGATATTTAATTTACACAGGAGTCGTACCTACTAACTAATAACGTAGCTTTAATACAATAATAATGGGTGTTATTGTGAAAGTCCGTTCATTAATGATTGGTTTATAGCCTTCCTGTTGACGAAGGAAATGGAAGGAAGTACCTACCTTACCTACACTGTAATGATTTACAATGTTGGACAGAGAAGGGTCTCATGACCTTTGAGCGAGAGAGAGAGACTAGAGCGAGAGGTACGTTAGCAGTTGTCATTGCTTCACTTAAAGAACAGAACAGATTCAACATTTCGAAAGATATAAAATCACTGAACTTATTAAAAATCGCAATCAACCAAATTGTGTACAATCACATTGCACACAGTTCAGCCAAAATATTATTTTGGTCCACACACGTTTTCCTACTTATTGATCGAGTGAGCGAAGCGAACGAAGATCTTAGTTTCAACTTGGGCGATTTGGCATTTTATGTATGTATGTATGTATGTATGTATGTATGTATGTATGTATGTATGTATGTATGTATGTATGTTTGTCTGGCGATAACTTAAGAACCGTTGATCCGATCTGCATGAAATTTGATATGTCGATAGCTTGCACTTGAGAAATTTACTGGTAAGTAAATGAGTAAAATCGGATGAAGGGTTTTTGAGATATGGGGTTTTCTAAGAGGGCAAAAATAAAAAAAGTAACATAAAAAAATCACGTTACATGTCATATGAAAGGGCTTTGTTTGGACATTCCAAAACAATTTTTACTTTTTTTTTGGGATGCTCGGTTTTCGAGGTAAAACAAAAAAAGTTAAATTAAAATAACCAAGAGCTCCCATCTCTAAGGGTTTCGTTGACATCAAGGTTTTTCTACTGGTCGGCCAGTTACTTTGCTTTTTCTTATTTTTTTTTCTTGAAATAAATTAAGGAGGTACTCAGTTCTCATAAAATGGTGACAACGACCAGGTCTGATGATGGAGCCAAGGTCTGTTCAACGGAACTCTTCAATAAATACGCCAATAGAGTTGAAACTTGGTTACCGTACTAAGTTAGTAGGCGGTAGTCAGAAAAAAGTCCAAACATAATGTTTGGACTTGCCTTTGACTACCACCTACTCAAAGTTTTGGTGCGTTCGTCGGGTCGCATCACGAGATCTCAGTTCGGGGCGAACTACTAGTTTATAAGTACTAAAACTAGTAAAATTTTTAGTGTAGAAAAGCTCTTTGTGAAGGGCTCGTCCGGGGAAGTACTACCACCACGCCTTATTCTGCCGCCAAGCAGCAACGCTATGTTTCGGTTTGAAGAGTGTTGTTGCCGGTGTAATTACAGGAACATGAGGCTTAACATCTGTATGCTTTAAATTGATGGACGCAGGGCAGTGCATCGTAGGGCACGTTCCTATTGTGCGTGACTTACGAGGTAATGCTTTGTTATAGGTGTTGGTTAGCACTTAAAATCAGGTGGGCCATCTGCTTGTTCCATCAGCTAGATGTATAAAAAAAGTATTTTCAGCTGTAGTAAACATTTAAAAAACGCCAGAAGCGATCAATATGCGTCCGTAGCGGCGATCATGTACAATAATATACAGGTGTTTGTTACCTAAAAGCTTGTTTGCAGGGTCGATGTGGTACTTATGTACCTAAACTAAACCATATGTAAGCAATAAATTTATTGAGTATAACAATCTGGAGTTAGTACTTGGTACTAAGAGATCTGAGAGGATATCTACCGTGCCTGGGGATCAAAGTTGTGAGGCTGTTTCAGTATTGAGTATTGAGCTTCATCCTACTTATATTATAAACGCGAAAGTTTGTAAGTATAGATGGATGGATGTTTGCTACTAATGGATTATAATGAAACTTTACAATAATATAGCTTATACATCAGAATAACGCATAGGCTACAATTTATAAAGATATCGTGTGACTAATCCTGCGCAGACGAAGTCGCGGGCTCGTAGTTCATATATCGATTGAACCAGAAGACATAAAACGCTCAGTTTAGATGGTATAGGTAGGTGTGGCACGGTTCGGTCGAGCTCCGTAGTGTTGCGGAGAGCGGCCGAACTCGTGTGGTGGCTAGGTGTGCGCGTGTACTAGTGGCGTGGACAGTTCTGTACATGAGTCACTGGCAACGTTTTTATAAAAAAAAAACAAATCAAACGGCCTTTATTCAGTTCAATCACTAATCATTAAACTAGGTGAATCAGGTAATACCTACTTTTAATTTCCATGGCGAGTAATTTTGTTTTATCCTTCATTCAGTGGTTAATAGAAATTAAGGCGAAGACAAAAGCTGTACCTCTCGCTCGCACGATACGATATAAGTTTTCCTACTCAAAATTTTGCTTTACGTTGATTGCGATTTTTCGAAAATTAGTTTAGTGATTTTATATCTTTCAACATGTCGAAACCTGCGACCGAGAGGCACATTAGCTCTTGTGTTCGCCTTATGTGAGTCTTCAATTCATGAGAGATAATAAATACCTCTACAAACCAGCGCTACAAAAACTATTGTTCCTCAGAAGTAAAAGGTACCCCGTTTGATCGAGTTACCTTAAACGCGAGATGCCAATGAGGGCCTACCTAAACATGAAATTTGCCTCCTTATACCATTTCATCTAAAAGTTATTACATTTATTTATAGATAATTATTACATACTACTTACTGAAGAACAAGAATATAGCCCACCTGATGCTAAGTGGTAACTATTACCGATAACATTGACAAGTCACGCACGATAGGCACGTGCCCTACGATGCACAGCCCAGATAAATTTTAAGCCTTAGTTTTAAAATACCTACATTTTGACAATTAAATGACAAGGATTACCTACATTGTAACGTGTCGGAGCGAGGTGGCTACTTGGCTTTTCTTTGTCTTATAGCTTCTGTGTTCGTGTGTACCAAAGCGTCGATATTAGAAAGCTCCCAGCAGGCGCCGGCGCCGGCGTCTGTGATTATGTACAACAATATGAAAGTTGTTTGCTTCTACATCTACCCGAGGGCACTATTTTACAAAACGCATTCACACATTTTCACCGAATCTTACACTTTTGACTTTCAAAAATCGGAGAACGTCATATTACGAGGCGGTCGTTGTGTTAGGAGCGCGAGGTGCATCATCATAATTACCTGCTTGAATACGTCACGATTTATTGATACGGAATACGTTAGCAACTTCGTGACCTGAACTTCAGGCTGTGTGTTGTATAGAGATAAGCGCCTCTATCGGGGTGGTGAGAACTCTCAAAACCCGCACTCGCAATATTAATCAAATACAAAACTACCGCTAATGTACTTTTACATCTCTCATGTTCGGTAAGTAGGTTCTTATTACCTCCAAATGGGGCTTGTAGGTGACTAATTAGCGCTCTAGGGTAATAATATAGCTAGAAAAGCCCTAGGGCGGTAAGTAATTAAAAAAAACACTTCTTTCTTTCAAAAAGTTCGCGTACATCTAACCATCATACTGGCAATAGACATCATGCATTCAGCCCAATGACCAAAGAGGTTGCTTTCCTATTCAGCCTTGTCTTCGTGTGACTATAATAGTCATCAATTTTAAATATCGAACGGCGAAGCTCAATTTCGATCTTGAAAAAATAAAAATTCTTTACTTGATTCTTTTGGATGAAAAACGGCGGGAATAGAAAACTTTTACTTTAAATATTGTTTATTCTTGTAATGCTGGTTTTTTTCTACTTACCTCACAATCGAGATGTAAAGCAGAATAGTTAGCTCGGGTGTAAGCACCAATTGCACCCTCGAACTATAGGCGCCCTCGATGATACTAGATTTTGCACGTATGCAAACTTTTTATTAGGAAAACTCATAAACTTGGTTGAATGCGATTTTTCAAATAATTTCAGTTGTTTTATATCTTTCAAAATGTTAAAATGTACTATGTATATATGTATATAGTGTAATCAGTGATCGCAACTCGCACCGGGCTTGTAGGGGCTGTTGTATAATGGTATATATTAAAAACCTTTATTTTATTTTGTTTTAATTTATGCATATCACTACCGTAATGTGGCTGCATCCAAGCAAACCTCATAAAAGCATGGAAACTTAGCATGGTAGAAAGATTACAAGTAATTATTTGACGATAAGAGAAAGATAGAGATGCTTATACAAATATTTGCCTAATTGGTGGTACTTTAAAGAAATTAAATATAAATATAGTAGGTATGTGTGAATTGCACTTACGCCCTTGTACCATCTAGCTTTAAAGTCAAGTTGGGCTTAAATGTTAGTAATGGCAGCGTGAAGTGTTAATTTAAGATATTCCAGTGTATTAAGACGCTGACAACCGTCAAACTGCTCGCTCGCATATCAAATGTTTTTATACAAACAAGTTTTCTTATCTAAAAGTTTTTTTTTTTAAGTTTTCGTACCTGCTTCGTACCTGCTTTAATCAAACTTTTACGACGGAAAACTTGTCTGGATAAAATTGAAATTTTTGCTGATCCTTTGTAATGCTATTTTCCGAAACTAGACTGTTTGCGATTTTTCATAGACTAACGGCCGGTTTCTGAAATCTCGATCAAAACTAATCGGATGTCAAGTCACTCGCCATTTCAATTATTACATCAAATTAGATAGAGAGAGCTTTCAAAAACCGGCCGATAGACAATTATGTATTTGCCAGAAGAACACACAAAATAAACAATCAGTCGCAAAATACATGCAGGTAAGTACAAGAAAAAGATTAAAAAGACAAACAAACATGTTTTTTATAGTAATAAATTTAAAAAGCTTATAAAATAATGATACAGACGTACTAAACATAAAATACTACCTAACAGAAGTATTGTGTGCTACAGTAGCAAAAAGGTCCCGGCGCTGTTATTCTACCGGCACCTCCGGTCCACTCACTCAACCCTATGAAAAGCAGTGTCATTGCATGAGTTGAAAATTTGGCGAATGAATAATAATAACAATAAATTATAAAACTATAATAATTAAATATAGTATAATAAATAAATATCAAATAATAAATTAGATTTAAAAAGTGACTATTCATGCAATTAACCTACGTGCATGTTCATAACTTCATTCAGGGATTTTATATCTTCAAAAACGTTGAATATCCGACCGAGCAGTTGTTTTACAGTAGTCAGCGTCTTAAACGTTGGTAGGTAATGGTAGTGTGAAGTGTAGAGCCAGAAATTATTTACCTTCTTGGCTTGGTGGCGTGGAACTGACCCAAGAACGTATCAAAGTGGTATTTATTGAATAAAAAGCACTGTCAAATTAAGTCAAAATTTCTTTATTCAATTGAACTTAAAGCTAGGTGTCAGTTCCACATGACCAAGCCTATAAGAAAAGGCGAATTTGACGAATAACCTACGATTTTGTTGCTTTACCTTGGTACGTTGGAAACTCGGGTTTAATAATTAATTATTACTTGTACAGTACAAAGTCGCCTCGCCATGTTTGGACTTCAAACAACATGCTGTCCGTCTGTCTGTCTGTCTGTCACGGTACGAGCTGACATCGCGCCTCTACGTCACATCCGACTCTATACACGAACTGTCAGTTAATGAAATACTGAAGTATTTACGTTTATTTATTTTACTTGAACGAATTAGTTTTTCCAGTGGATTATGTTACGATAATAACACCATTTTGTAATAAGTTTTGAATTATGTAAGGTGAATAAAATTGTATGTTTTGTTCTTATTTTTGTACTTTGGAAACACGGCCTATAGGCCGCGTGTTTCTTCGCGATGTTTTCCTTCACTGTTTGAGAGTTGTGTATATTTTTTGCTAATATTATACACAGGTGCACGTCTGGATTTGAAGCTGTGACCTATAAAGATCAGAAGGTACCATTTAGCCACATTAGTTCTAAGATGTTTGCAGAACACAGAATAATATGACATACCTCTAAATAGGTTCACGTTTATAACCCCACGTCACGGTAGACCTTCCTCCCATATCTCTTGTAACCCAAGTTCACTGAGGTAATATTTTTTAAGTTTTATTCTGCTGTAAGCTGTTTAGTTTAGTTCTGTGGTTTTTAGGGTTCCGTACCCAAAGTGAAAAACGGGACCCTATTACTAAGACTCCGATGTCCGTCCGTCTGTCTGTCTGTCCGTCTGGCACCAGGCTGTATCTCATAAACCGTGATAGTTAGACAGTTGACATTTTCACAGATGATGTATTTCTGTTGCCGCTATAACAACAAATACTAAAAAACAAAATGAAATAAAAATTTAAAGGGGCTCCCATACAAAAAACCTGATTTATTTGCCGTTTTTATAGATAATGGTACGGAACCCTTCGTGCGTGAGTCTGACTCGCGCTTTGCCGGTTTTATTCTATATACATAAACATTAATCAAAACCCTGGTACTGTTACTGTTACTGTTGATAAGTAAGAGATGGTTGATTCGCATTGTTTTTTTTTAGATTTATCTAAACAAAGCAATTAACCCATAACCTGGACAATAAAACCATTATGTCTTGATGATGGCAACGACTAACGAACGGCATGACAGCGCCGCATCTAACACAAGTGCTAGTTTGCAGAGGTAATCGCAGGCTCGCCATCCACCACGCTATCTGACACGCAACGCTGTCTGCTAATAGAAACTGCCATGCCGCTGCTGCTCAGAGAAACAGACTAGTTTGAAAACTACATAAGACGCTGACAACCTCTCCCTCGCACATTTTAACATTGATGAAGATTTGAGAGTAGTAGAGGTCTTTGTGAAGAGCTCGTCCGGGGACAAACTACCTCTGCACCTTTTCTGCCGCCAAGCAGGGCTGCTGTGTTTCGGTTGAGAGTGCAATGTGGTACCGGTGAAATTACAGGCATATGAGGCTTAACATCTGTATGCCTCAAGTTGTTGGACTCAGGGCAGTGCATAGCTCACGTTCCACTTAACATCAGGTGGGCCATCTGCTTGTAACCTGTAATTACGCCGGCAACCACACTCTTCAAACCGAAACACAGTGTTGCTTGGTAGCAGAAATAGGTATGGTGGTAGTACTTCCCCGGACTAGCCACACACAAAGAGCTCTACTACTCTTGACTACCCCCCTTAGACATCCTCAAAGAATCAAGAGTCGCGAAGGTGTTTTTTTTCTTTATAAACAACCTTTAGCTAAACCAGCAACATCCACACTCGTCCGTTTTGCTGAGTTACTGCGACACAGCCATAAACGCGCGTAGCAACAGCGCGCGCGCAGATCTGGGTCAGAGCGATGACCCGTGCGAGCGAACGCGCACGATCTTACCCGAACCGGCCGTGCCACTGCCACTCACCTTGTAGTTTATATTCTGCTTTATTCTGTTGAGTTTAGGTTTTATAATGGGATGATAGCTATTTGCAAATAAAGAGCCAAAGGTTGAATGATTTCGATAGAATACAAAAGAGGGTTTCTTTAAACCCTTGAAACAAGCAAAATTGGTTTTAAAATAAGTACTGAAACAGCTTCATTACGTTAATCCCCAGACACGGTAGATATCCCGTTAGATATTTTAGTACCAAGTACGAACGTCTTCTTCTTTGAGGTGGTAGTCAGAGTTTTTGGCAAATATTAGTTAGTATCACAGAAAATACTCAAACAAAGTAATTAAAAGCTTTTACGTCTTTTGTAGATTATTTCCCAGCGTCGGGGTCAAACGGGAAGATTTACTGCCTGAGACAGGATTTGAGCTAGTCCTGTTCTAATACCATTACCTAAGTTTAATCCACAGACAATCTAATCCACAGGAAAATACATTAGTTAATCATCGAATTAGCTTTGAGTAGAATGTACCTGCAGCCGTTTATACTAATTAGTGATATTGAGTAGGTAAATAATATCGTATTTTTCGGTATATAACTATAATAAGTACGCCCGAAACACTGAACCGATCGGGGTGAAATAAGTTTCACCCCGATCGGTTCAGTGTTTCGGGCGTGCTTGAGCCTTGAGAAATCAACCAAATTGTGTGCAATCACATTGCACACAGTTTTGTAAAAATTACATTTTGATCGATTCAAGTTTTCCTACTTAAAAGTTTGCTTATGTACGAAAACTAGTAAAGAAAACTTTTGAGTAGGAAAACATGTACAAAATGGTTGATTGCGATTTTTCGAAAATGAGTTTAGTGATTTAATATCTTTCAACATGTCGAAACGTGCGAGCGAGAGTCACATTAGCTCTTGTAGTCGCCTTAACGCTATCGATGTAAAGTGGCACCAGTAGGTAGATATACTGCTGTATACTCTGCGTGCGCGCCACATCAGAGTACGTGGTTATCGGCCATGTGAGCAGTATGTCATCTTGATCTAGAAGAGCTGTGTACAGTTACACATAAATAGGGCTATGCCTTGACTAGTTAGTGTAACGAAAAAACATAATCACGACATCGAACCCTAGGCACGGTAGATCAGATCACTTAGCACCAACGCAATTGTTTGAGGTCATCTAAGGGGTTAGTCAGAGATACGTCCAAATATAACTTTTTGCAGTAGTTGGTATTGCAATCCTGAGGTTGCTAGCCCATGTTTTCGAGCCTCGATGTTTTCCTTCACCGATAGAGTGGCATAGAATGGCATTACGCACAAACATTTTTCGAAGTGAAAAATCATTGGTGCATGGCATGACTGGATTTGAACTCACGACCTTATGACTCAGGCCTCCCTCGGAATAATCAGTCAGCCCGTTAAAGTACTAACTCAGAGTTATTTTAGAATATAAGGGGTAATCAGTGGTACGTCCAATCCAAACATGACATACATAAAAGCTCATCGTCACCGCGGGGATGTCGACCGAGCCGCTAAAGATGCATCTTATTTTATTTGTACCTAATTGCTTAACTAATTTGTCTCTTAAATTAATATAATTGGTTTATCCATATTAATTTAGGCAAATAAATAAATTACAGAAAATATTTGTTTGGAGTTGCGTGTGTTGTTCCAACACCTCCGCGTGGTTCCGCACCAATTAGTTGTAATTATTATTAGGTAAACGTATGTAGAACTGACTGTTTGAAATATTAATTAACTTTAGCTGATTCCCTGTGTCGGCTTAGCTGTTCAAATCGCTCGATTTCCAAGTAAGTTTGAAGGGTATGTTTTCGGTTGCTAGGAATTATCCGATAACTAACCTGTTCGTCTAGGCGTGGTCGCCTTGGTCGCGTGGAACTGGAACTTAAATTCACCTAGCTTTAAGACGTTTCAAAGTGATCCTTGTAATTTAAAAACCAACAGTACCAATCTTTATATTAAAACGATTTGTTTTTAGGTCGCTAATTCTCATTTGGCCAGTTTAAGAAATAATAATTGTCAGCATCAAATAGAACTGAATCAAGTAAAACCGAATCTGTCAAAAAGTCACGACTAGAAATCGGTTTTCATGTAAAGTACTTACCAATCCACCTAGCAAGCACGGTGACTGCGGAAACCCCCTAAATATTATGGAGGCTTATGCCCAGCAGTGGATTGTTAGGGCTGTAGAGGACGATACAAAATACAAACACCTTATTTACCAAAAAAGCTTACCTAAGCGTTACTACATTTGTTGCCAGTGGTCCCCGCACTAGGACAAGCGTGTATATGCTGTTACAGCATATTTATTGAAGTGTAAAATTTTTATGATACTATTATAACGACCTTTTTTAGGGTTCCGTACCCAAAGGGTAAAGGGGACCCTATTATTAAGATTCCGCTGTCCGACCGTCTGCCTGTCTGTCTGTCTATCAGTCCGTCTGTCACCAGGCTGTATCTCATGAACCGTGATAGTTAGACATTTGAAATTTTCACAGATGATGTATTTCTGTTGCCGCTATAACAACAAATACTAAAAAACAGAATAAAATAAATATTTAAGGGGGCTACAACAAACGTGATTTATTTGCCGTTTTTATAAATAATGGTACGGAAACATTCGTGCGCGAGTCCGACTAGCACATGGCCGGTTTATGTTGTCCTAACCAACATTATTCTTTGTATTTTGTCTCCGTTTTTGGAGCACAAAACAAACAAAGTAGACGTTTAATGATTTTGATTTTGTATCGCGGCCGAATACAATATTTTACCGGTTACTAATTAAGGACAATAAAGGTAAGTATATAAACAGCTCTTTCGCATTTATAATATTTAAAAAAGCTTCGTTACCTTAATCCCCAGACACAGTTCACACAGTAGATGTCCTAATCTGTTAATACCAAGTACCAATTGAAGATTATTTGAGGGTATCTAAGGGGGTAGTCAGAGGTACTATAATAATATTAACAGCATAGAATATGAATAATGTGGTATATCACCTAAACAATACAAACAAAACGATGCTTTCATAACAATAAAATGAACACGGTGTAATGTGTAGGGTGACCACGCGTCCACTATAATTGGAACAGTCATTAATCTCGCTAAGGTGCGCCGATGCCCTATTCATGTCTAATGGAATGGAATTTAGGATAATTATAACAGTTTGAGCGTTTCCCATATCTTTGTTATGTTTTCAAACATAGAGGTAATATTTTTATCCTCAATGCCACATAGGGCACGTCCTTGGTGGCACTGTAGCAGGTAATCCATTGTTAGAGGCAGTAACCCCTCAACATCAGGGTGTTGGTTCCGAAACTCAAATCGAATCAAATCAAAACGTTCTTAATTCAGTAGAATCACAAGGATCACTTTGAATTATTTCCCAAGCACAAAAACCCGTAGAAAAACAAGGGCTACCTAAATTCGGTACCGGTATTTAATAGTAGATTTTCAATAGCTATCGTGTTATATTTTTAATCTGGTCATATTTTCGATTGTTAAAAGGGTTCGATTGAATTGTGAGGTAGGAAGGTTGGTACATTTAGGTTTAGGTACTGTGTGTTGTCTGTGTCAGTGTAATTTTTTTAATTAATACACATAAACAAACACACAGAAAACGTGTTTTTTTTTAAAGTTCAATTTTTTATTTATTCATTCATTTAGCCTCAACTGTCCTAATTATGGCTAGTATATGGCTACCGCGCCTAATGGCCAGCACATGTACCGAAAGCGCTTCTGTGTCGTTTCGAAAGGGTCTACCACCCGCTAAGTAGGTACCCATTACACAATACAATGACGTCGCAATATGACCTAACACAATCTGTTACTGTGGTGTATTCTCGTTTCCAATTTAGCTTCATCATCATTCTCATCAGTCTGAATGACTCCACCAAACATAGGTATATCAGAAAAAGGTAAAGATAATCAAATTTATAAAGTGGAACAGACAGATACACAGCGCATTTACAAATTGGCATGGATGGCACAAAGTAACATCATCAAAGAGGAAGCACTATCTTTGAATCCCACGATCCACAAATGACTTTATTGCAAATAAAAACCAACTGACTATCTTCAAATCCGGTATAAACAAGTTATTTGCCAACAATCTTAACATTATAACCGTTTTATCAAAGCTACCAACCACGTTATATATAATAACTACAGACCGCCAAAACTTTTACTTCACAAATTATACCGGAAACACGCTTGCCAACTAATTATAGAACTAAGTTATTAGAGGTCTCACGGGGGGAACTTATTAATTAAACCGACCGTGTGCCAAATGGGAATATAAATATATCATTAGGTACCTACTCGTATGTGCCATTCTGTAAAATACGTAGAAATTTGTATGTTACTACAAGTGTTTCAGGGCGAAAAGAGAGGGGGGAGGAGGAAGGAAGACGACAGGGGTTTTCTAGACCTATATCATCATAGGTCTACAAAACCAGTCACGCCTTTTTCTGCCGCCAAGCAGCGTTGCTGTGTTTTAGCTTGAAGAGTGTGGTTGCCGGTGTAATTATAGGCACATGAGGCTTAGTATGCCTCAAGTTGATGGACGCAGGGCAGTACATCGTAGGGCACGTTTCTATCGTGCGTGACTTACGAGGCAATGTTTTGTTATAGGTGATGGTTACCACTTAACATCAGGTGGGCCATCTGCTTGCTCCATCAGCTAGTTGTATAAAAGAAAACCCTTTCGTCTTCCTTCCTCACCTGTAGGCAAGTGAGCGCTTAGTCATCACTTGCCAACAGGCAGGTGAGAATAAAATACCTATGTTCAAAAAATACTAAGCATGTAATATTCAGAGTAGGAATTGAATTTTATTATTTTCGTCTACCTAGAAAATACCTAGAAAATTACAAAAAAAAATATTTTTACCTAATTAGATTTTTGTAATATTCTACCAACCAATTTATTACCTACCTAGTATATTTATGTTAATTTAGGTCGACACAATTTAAAACCTCACTCGGATGTCACGTGAATATCACGTGTTTTTACATTGAGCGAGTCGCTGAAATCTGTAGAGCAAAGTGTCACCCACTCATGTAGTGATGTAGTGACGTCACCGGGCGGGTCAATGACCTCTTTATGCTCCATGTGAAAGTGCCTGGTGAATTGTTGATGTGGGATCTGATAAAGGTGTGCATACGCAATGAGCTTGGTGAAAATTTGGTTCAGATTTATTTTATTTGTTGGCGAAAGTTGTCATGAATATTTAAGTTTAGGTAATATCGCCCTAAAAAGTAACCGACATAGCTCGCAGAATTAGCAAGCTGAAGCAGTGGACTGGTTATAACATAGCTTAACGAACTGACAACTGGAAGACGAAATGTGGGAGGCCCTCCTACCCGGTGGACCGACCACATCGTGAAGATCGGTGGATGGAAAGGGTTCAGAATCGTTTTTCCTGGAAATGTTAATGGGAGGCGATTGGTGCACGATAGAATTGGAACACACAACTATCGACAAGCTGGCAGGAGGACTTTCGAGTCCTCGAGAAAACATTGTTGATATTTCCACTTGGGCGAGTGCTGTTGTCAGACTTCTGCTGCGGTGTATAATATCTACCACTTCTTATCGAAAAAGTAAAGTGTTAAAATATATTAACTAATTCTTCAATGTGCAAGAATCTTAATAACAGTCTAGTTCTGAACTATTTTGTTTTAGTTCAGTCGTATTTCAGACACTAATGTTCGTTCTAACTAATATATTGTTACGCGCAATTACCTACATTTAGTGAATGGACTATTTCTCGTGATATTTTGAGTTCGAGGCACTTTGAAGATATTGTCTTGTGACGCTTATAAGTCTTCCGTACCTTCTTCATGATAAAAATCAAGCATTCGTTTTATAATTCAGAATGATCGTGATCACCTTATTCAAAAATGGTCTTAAATATCTCCAATAGCTCAATTTATCATATTTCTTCTTTCTAAATTGACTCTTTTAATATTTCTTCTTGACAATAAAAATGGCAGGGACAAAAATATTCTATAAAGCCTATTACTATAACAGCCCTATACTAAACTGACGTTTGATTAATCCCTATACCCTTAAACTCTACATCTATAGACGTTAAAATATCTGACTATAAAAAACTCAATACTACAAATTAACTCACGAGTGAGAAAATTCCTATAAAAAGTAGACAACAAAGAAACTTTTAATAGATCAAAATGTTATATGTCCATAAAAAAATTGTCCAAGGGATAAATAAAATAAGAATTTATTTTAGAAGCCAGAGGTACTCGTAAGTCCACAACATTTTACGAAAACCCTGAAAGTTTCAACAACGTCCACCATTAAAACTTCAGACATTACTCTCGCTCCAACATAAAAAATTAATAAGAACGATCATAAAATGTAGATAATAAATAACTTTTGCGAGTAAACAGGATGACAAAAAAGTGTTCGATTAAATTGTTTACATAAAAATTCTTGTAGTGAGCACTTGTAGCCTCGCCAATTAAAAAAAAACTTACGCACACTAAGAACCAACAGAAATTACGAGAAACTTTGAAAAATAAACAGAAACAACATCACGACTTCAATCCCCAGGCACGGTAGAGATCCCCTCTGATCTCTTAGTACCAAGTACCAACTTTTGACTTTGACTTTGATGTCTAAGGGGGGTAGTCAGAGGTACGTCCAAATATTACATTTGGCACATACTCTCATAATAAACGAATTATAAGCTGATACTTGGTACTAAGAGATCTGAAGGGATGTCTACCGTGTTTGGGGATCAAAGTCGTGAAGTAGTTTTTTTTTGTAACTAAGTCACTATTTACTAACTATTCAGCTAAAATCGAACCTACCAACCTTCACAGCCGAGCGGGTAACGTGTGGATAAAAATAAACATAGTTTTTGAATAAAATTGATTATTTTTGATTATAAATAAACTGGCATTGGGACGACCCTTGGCGCCAACATTCTAGGTACTTAAGGTCCGTAATTTACGAGAGTTTTTGTAAATACTTACCTAATACAAATGCGTAAATCACAATTATTTGGCAAGAGCGAATTTCTTCCGTGTTCCGTACAGCGGATATCAAACGATTCTGGATTCCTTTGACATATGTATTAATAACTTTAAAAAAGACATAATAATAATTCAAACAGTCTTCTAACAAATACCAAATGTAATATACCTACCTACTAATTTAGTAACGCAGGTAAAATAACTCAATCATCTAGTTATCGAGTAGGACGGTTATTTTTATTGTTTTGTCACTTTCGAAACAGTGTGTTAAAAGGTTTTAAGTGCGCCTCACTAAGGTTTCAAGCACTTGATACATGTTTTCAAATTTTTTAGGTTCTATGACATTCTGGTTTTTTCACGATGTTTTCCTTCACCGTTTGAGAGTACTGGCACTGTTCACATACATTCTTGAACAGAAAATTAATTGACGACCGGTTTTGAACCCACGACCTTAGGATGGGAAGGCGGGACTACCACTAACCCATGCGTGCTCTCACAGTGCAGTAGGTAGGATAAAAAAGATATCTCCTTGCTCAGTGTTGCATACAGTAAGTCCTCACAGAGACTTTAAGGCGGCCTAAAACTACGTCACCAGATTGAGACACTAGGGCCAACGAACTTACCTACCTTATAAAAACACCTTATGTGACATTTAGCACAGTACCCACATTTAGCAGTTTGGTATTCGATACGTGACAGGTTGCAAGCCCATTGCCGCCGAGCAAGTATCGTTACCTGCGCTATTATATCTTGAAACACTTGCTTCGTTATTATTCTGCTCTTGCAGGCTCCTCGTTTCGATGTAACGACCAAAATAACGGCGTAACGCTTGTGCGGCGCTCTCGTAAATAACATGTCACAGCCACCGTCCAATTCCCGGTGTCAGTTACCATACGTCTGCATTTAGAGGGATATTATTATTAAGACGCAGATATCCGTCAAAGAACTTCTCGCGCACATTTCAACATTTTTGAAGATATCAAATCACTGTTACATAATCGGAATCGGAGTTTTGTAGTAGTATGTCGTGAAGCTGCTTATGATTGTTACATAGCATTATTATCCCTGTTTTTCAATGTTTTTGGCCACTCTCGTGTTCACGTCACATCATTTTTTTCATGCGTCAGTAAATTCTTCACTTGTTTTTCATTTAATTTTCTCTGGCAAGAGGAAGTGGATTGTCACGCGAATTCAAGTTTATAAACTGATAATCAATTTAGTTGTTTTTAATTTGGACTTTGAAATAGTTTGTGACAAAAATATATCATAAGACACATCATCATCACTCTGAAGAAGACCACTTGATTACGAATGGATTTTGAAATTTGTCGCGTTGTCCTTGCGATATTCGACCTTATTCTGTTGTAGTTAACGTTTACGCAACTAACGTCGTATTCTTACGTGATTAGGCCACATCCCTCTCCATCCGATGATTTCCCGCGATCCTCCTAATGTCATCGGTCCATCGGGTAGGAAGGCGTCCTACGCTTCGTTTTCCAGTTGGAATAGTCATGGTCACCATTCAGGAACCTTAATTCCCTAACGGCTGTCAGTTCTTTGAGATATTATTATGAACTGCCCATTGCTTCATCAGCTTCTTTCTCATAAGACTTGTATTCATAAGATACAAGTGTGTTTTTAAATATCATTGGTTCATTTCTTTTGAGATATTACGATTGCTTTTAAAAAAAGGTTCTAAGTAGATACTATCAAAAGTACAAATATGTAGTATCTAACTGGTCAATGACCTCGGCGCTTTCGTGCTATGGAGAGCAAGGAACTGGCTTTGGTACCTACTCTACTAGATGCTAAGCCAGAGGCCTTGAGGCGGCCTTACGAGTACACTTGATCATACGAAGTTAACAACCTGAAGAAGGTGATCAAAAAATAATCAGTGACACGAAGATCAAAATAACTAGTGGATATTGTTCCACACAGCGCCATCTAGCCCCAAACTGTAACGGTAATGGTAGATAGGTAGGCACGGTAGATATCCCTTCTTATCTCATTACGCAGTACTAGCACAAGATTCCAAGATGATGTCTAAGGAGTCAAAAAAACAAATATGATATTTGACGCATACACGCATACATTTTGCAATAGTATATCACACGTCACAAGTCGCAAGCCCATCGCCGCTGCTAGAATTCTTAAGCAATAGTTAGTTTGGCTGAATATTTAATTTAATAACACGAAAACCAGTGTTCCGCCCACAAAACGCTGTTCTACGACATGATAATTAGTTAGACAATATGTTTTTCTCAATCGTGAGTGAGGGCGGGCGGCGGCCTCCGACCGACCTCCGGATCAAGGAGTATGAAGATAAATAGGCAATGGAATATAGAGGTGGATATTCTGCTTCCGGTATTCACAGCTCCAGCTTCAGATAGTCCTTTTTAAATTCATATTAGACAGAAAATAAAAATCAGATCACATCTGAAACAGTTAAAAAAACACAATTAAAATTGTAAAACAAAAACAGCGGTAAAATGATGATGATGGTGACAGATCCCCAGGCACGGTAGATATCTCATCAGATTTTCTAGTACCAAGAGTCGTACTTAAGTGACTAAAGAGTCTTTGTGGATGTGTAGCCAGAGGTACGTCCAAAATATTCATTAAATAAAAAGTTGAATTTTCAGAAATCTTTCCAACTTAAGGCCAGTTATGGCCTTATTTATAAAAATATTGTCAGAAGATAATCAATACTTAAATAGAACTATTAACCATCCTTACCAAACAGTGGCGAAAAATTCTAAACAATTGTTAAATTTAAGTTTTGTTTATTAAAATTGACGTCTTTAAATTCCTTGTTTTCTGTTTTTTGTTATGTTCTATCATACTCGTACATAAAAAAGACAAAGACGTCAGAGATAATACCGGTAAGTAGGTATAGATTAAAAAATGCGTCAGAGTTTATAATTCAGAAGCTTTTCCATCTTGTTATGCTAAATAAATACATCAACCTAAAGCCGATGTTATCTAAAAAATATCAAAAACAAGAGGTAAATTATTTAGCTCTTTCTAAAACGTTTAGAATTTTCTTCAGCGTTTTTCAGCGTTATTTATCACGAACCAGTTCCAACCGATTTCAATTAATTACGATACTAAAAATACTGTTTTTCCGAACGAATTGTAACTGGGACGAGTCTAGTGATTATTTAAGTGAGACTTTTATAGGCGTGGGCGCGATCACGATTGGCTGACCTATATACAAGCGCTCTGGACTAAATCAGCTCAAAGATTACTGAGCAGACAAGCCACTTGACATTGGCACGTCTATTATGCCTAAATTTTTTATCTCATTCTATAACCACGTATTTTTTTTATTTTTTTTTATTTATAATATTACTAGAACGGTTTTGGAAGCCAGTTACACTAATTATCAAGTTAAGGCCACACATTCTCATTACTGTAAAATGTTACTTTTGAAAAAAAACGCTATTTATTAAACCAAATTAGTGTAACTGATTTTCTAACTTTAAATTGATTAGTTTTTTTGTAGGAGATGACCCTTTTTAATGTAATTCTACGAAACTTTGTTGTTTGTGATCTTTCTTATATACATTTAGTGGTTTTATATTTAAAAAAAATATCATCTGCGAGAGGCCTTAACCTCTCCGTTTTAGGAATATATATGTTATGCACTTTTAAATGATGATTGATGACATATTTATTTGAAGCTGACCGTCGTAATCGACGGAAAATATTTTTATTAGATATCTAAACATTAAATTAATAATTTAAGTGAGTAGTTATCGGCTGCAACCAGAATACTAAACCAGATTAAACATTTCCAATTTGCATATCTAATGAGTTTTGAGTTTAGTATGTTTTTCTCTGAACCGATATTTTATGCATGAATTAATTATATTTACGCCACAGCGCTTGATTTGCGAGCTTGGAAATTTTATATTCAATCTTATTTAATACTTATATATTTATTGTTATTTATATTATATTTATGCTAGATGTAGGTTTATTATAAAAGTCAAAATGCATTTATTCAGTTGAATCACACGGGTCACTTTGAAACTTCTTAAAGTTGGGTGAATCTAGATGCCAGTTCCACGCGCCTGCTGATGCCCCATCGTCAAAAACCATAGAGATAACATAAAGACATAGTGTAGGCATTTTTTCGATGTTTTACCGCATCTGAGAGTTGTCTCATCGCGGTAACAGGAGTAACGTGCGTGCGTAACAATAAATACGGATAATTCACGTATGAGATTCAGTGCCCTAGAATTTTAATATTCTGAGATAGTAATAATATTCGCACTATCTTACGTGGGAGATGCTATATTAAGAAACTTTACATCTAAGTCATCATCAGCATGAAGAAGTTCACGACTGGACATGAGCCTCCTATACATTTTTAGGAAGAATGATTCTAAACCCTCTCTATCCACCGACTTTTTTTTCTATATAACTTGCTGATGGAACAAGCAAATGGCCTACCTGATGTTAAGTGGTTACAATCATCTATAACAAAGTATTGCATCGTAAATCATGTTGTATAGGAACCTTCCCCTCCGATACACTGCGCTACGTCTATCAACTTGAGGCATACAGATGTCAAGCCTCATATGCCTGTAATTACACCGGCAACCACACTCTTCATACCGAAACTCAGCAATGCTGCTTGGGGGCAGAAAAAGACATGGTAGACTTCCCCGGATGAGCCGCGTTACTCACTATGTCATCGGTCCATCGAGTAGGAGAGCATCCCATGCTTCGTCTGCCAGTTTGTGATCGCCATTCGAGACCTTTAACCCGAGTGGTTATCTCAGTGTATCTAAGTCATAGGTAATATTTATCTTTTATTTAGCTACATTTGTTAAAATTACATTATTATTTATTGTAATGGTGGTCGGACTAGCCACACACAAAGTGTTCTACTAACTCTAAACAATAAGAAAACGAAAAATTCATGCATTTAAGTCAAGTTCCTCCCTCTGTTAATTGTACAACTTCCCTATGGAAAGAAAAATATGAAAATGAAATTCTCTGAGATATCGAGAACACTTTGATCAAAACAATGGCGATTGACTTGAAACAGATGCTTCATGCAAATCTCTGAGCGAAAAAAATATCTAATTTGATTTGCAAAGTCGTAAGTCGAATGCCAGAATAGACATTACAAACCAGTAGAAGAACTTTTTACGGACTCTGTTTCAACCACGTGATTTTTAGCCTCGTTTCACTTCAACTTGAATACTGTTAAACTAATAAATATCATACTAATTTATATCCTAGCGTGCACCAAATCTGGGCGGCCTCTTCCAGAAAGCAACATTTAAAGTCTTTACCATCCACCGAATTCTCTAACATCTTATATTAACATAATTACATTTTGTCAGCATCACAGCAGTTAACCTATAGGTGAATACAGGACTCATATCATTAATATCTTTAAACTAAAATACGTATTAATTATTATAGGTTAGGCAAACTACTAATTTAACTAGCACAGTTTCTGCAACATAGGACTGACAGCGTCCAGGAGCAAACTCTGGAAACGGCAATAGACGATTCCCTCAGGCCACACATCTTTCTTTGCGAAAATCGACAGGTCCCTCGAAGAACTGACGCTACTGTTATCAATACGCTTACCGTGCATCACCCTCATCTGTTGGTCCGGCTGTATTAAACAGGGTGCCGAGACTGACTGACTCTTCTTAGCATATTTTACTAATTAAACGCGAACAAATACTTTCCTTCAAAGTAGAGTACGCAGGCTGGATAGTACTGATACCTATGCTATGCTAAACTATGGTACCGTCAGTAACAAAAGGAGAATAATAATTTAAGAAATCTCTCTCTCTTGTCGTGTCACTAGTTTCTTTCGAAACAGTGTGGTGAAAGGATTTTAAGTGCGCCTCAAGACAAGAGGCTCCTTTCGAGCACTTGACACATGTTATAGAACTTTTAAGGTTCTACAACATGCCGGTTTCCTCGCGATGTTTTCCTTTACCGTTTGAGAGTACTGGCATTATGCACATACATTTTTGAACAGAAAAACTCATTGGTGACGACCGGTTTCGAACCCACGACCTTAGGATCGGAAGGCGGGGCCGCTACCACTAGACCACCAGTACTCACCGTCAGTAACACAAAAGGAGAATAATAATTTATATAGTTTATATAAATAGTTTTTTTTGCTCTTACTGACATTAGCGATAAAGAATAAGCATGGGATGTGATTGGGGATCTTAACGACGACGAGTTGCACCAACACCTTGAAATATCTTTGGGACGTTTCGGCGGTTTATGGCCACGGGATTTCACAGAAAATGTGACCTGTTTCTTTGCAACATATGTAATACGTTCTGCACATAAATATATATATATAGGCATCCACCCCAGGCTCTGTTCGCGTGGTACCTAACTGGATTCCTGTTTTGTGTGTGTGTCGCTCTTTATAGTATAGCATAGTTTATCAAGCTCTACCGCTCCTATCTAAATCTTGAGTGTTGACGCTTTTAATATCATTTAAAGAGGGTATCTCAGCTCCAGGAAAATACCCGTGTAATTCGAAATTCTTCCTTCTCTCCGTCCTTTTGGTTATTTGTATCGCGCTTTAAATCTAGCTTAAGCTGCTCATCAGGCTGAATGAGTCTGTAAAAACAACGTCATCGTCAGCCTGAAGCAGCCCACTGACTCTCCCCTACTTATACATTATCAAGAAAATTTCGAGCCCTTTTCATCCATCTCAGCCTATCTAAATGAAAATCAATACGATGTTCATTTTATTCAAACACAAGGATGACTTTGAAAGGACTTATTTTTTTGTTAATTACTCGTTATGAAAATTTATTGGGTGAGGAAGTATCCAACACGCTTCCGATTCTTCCGGTTCGTGGTCGCCATTCGAGAACCTTTAGTCCCCAGCGGTTGTCGGTTCTACGATTTACATTAAAAACATAACCCTATCGATTTTCAGTACAAGCCATTATAATCATTCTGATTTCCCGCTAATAAATATGTCGTTACCTTTTGATTGTATAGTCTGGACTTACTGCCAGCAGAAAGCCAAACAGCTTACTAAAACTTTTTCCACTTAAATCCACCGATATGTCTTTGCACATTGATTGAATAGCAAAACGGGAAAACGGTCGGGGTCGAACTGCATATGAAAGCATGATTCAGCACTGAATGGAAACCATCCTACCACTAATTGTTATACAAGCACCAAGAGATCTATTAGGATTTCTACCGTGCCTGAGGATCATATCGAACCTGTTTTATTTGTGAGTACTTGTAAATTTGACGCATAAATTTGGCAAACGCAAACAGTTAATTTTGTGTGATGAACATAGATGTTTGTTCTCTGTCTGAATATTATATAATATGATAAGTATTTATTTACAAAAAAAAAAGTATATATGAATTATATCAGCTATCTGGTTCCCATATTACAAGCTTTAGCTCAGTTTGGAGCTAGATTGTGCTGTGTGGAAATTTCACCAATATTTATTATTTATAATTTAACTTTTTATTGTAAACGAAGAAAAATGTCTACAAATACTAGGTATAATAAGTACAACGGGAGGTGACTGTTACGCTTAAAGCGAATTAAAATGGAGTACTGTAAGTACTACGAAGTAAAGTATATTCAGTTAAATCACAAGAATCACTTCAAAATGTCTTTTAAGAACTTTTTAAAATTAAAATTTAATAAAACTTTTAAAATTTAAAATGGAGTACTGTAAGTACTACGAAGTAAAGTATATTCAGTTAAATCACAAGAATCACTTCAAAATGTCTTTTAAGAACTTTTGAAGGTCCTAGGTGAATCTAGGCCCCAGTTCCACGAGACCAAGCCTAGAAAAACAGCCAAGAAACTAACCAGACGCATGCTCGTAGTTGTAGTTGGATCGCAACCGGAATCTACTCTAGAACTACTTTTTATCTGGTAGGATAAAAAGGTAGTTCCTCAGGGATTTGCTCTGATCCGTGTAAGCCGGCTCCGGGCCCGCGCCGGAGGCTGTCCGGCACGTGCTCCAGGGACCGAGGGCTATTGGCCTGCGTTTGGAAACCATTGCCGTTTTATGAAGGTATTTACCCTCCGATAGAGCACCAGTCTAGTGGAAGTGACCCCGACTTCAGATCGTACGGTCGTAGGTTCGAATCCGGTCGTGCACTAATGGATTTTTCCTATCGAAAAATGTATGTGCGCAATGCTAGTGCTCTTAAACAGTGAAGGAAAACATCGTGAGGAAACTAGTTAGTATTCTAACAGCAGCGATGGGCTTGGCATTTGGCACATACTCACATTTTGCAGTAGTTGGTATAATAAATTTTCAAAGTGATCTTTTTGTTTCAATTGAATAAATACCTTTTGTCTTTGACTTTTCTCTCACAACGCCATTCTTTCTGTCTCTAAGTATTTAAAAAATCTTTGTTAATCTGTTAGATAACGGTCGCTGTTTTTTAAAAACTGACTCCACCCCGCAATTGAGGATAGATATAACTCTATTATTTATAGAAGATGTGAATTTATCAAAACGGTAAAAAAAACATATTCTTCCTCTATTCTAAAACATTTTTTTTCTTGTGGCGTCTCACTATTTGTGCATTTGCCATAGGAGTCAATTAGTATTCAGACAGCGGCGATAAGCTTGCAACCTGTCATATAGGTACATACTAAGCTTTTTAGTGACAAATACCTTTTAAATTGACAGCCTTCACAGCTCAGTTGGTAGTAGCTCTGCCTTCTGTGCCGTAGGCCGTGGGTTCGATCCCCACCGAGAACAAACATTTGTGTGATGAACATAGATGTTTGTTCTCTGTCTGGGTGTTATATAATATTATAAGTATGTATTTACAAAAAAAATAGTATATAAGTAGTATATCAGCTATCTGGTTCCCATATCACAAGCTTTGGCTTAGTTTGGGGCGAGATAGTGCTGTGTGGAATGACCACCAATATGTATTTATTTATTATTTAAATTATTTGTCCAGTCTCAAGATAATTTGATTACACATTCAAATAATCTTATCCGCGTTCAATTGACAGAATCAACAATATACTCAACAACTCATTTGATTATGAACTTATTTTGACCTACCTGCTTTAATTTCCTAAAGCATTCTTCAGTACCTAGTGATATTTTCTCACTTTGCTCGTTTGTGATCTCTTCTTCTTTGTCTTCTTCTTTCCATATATGGCCCTTGTCCGTCATTATGGCCGACAATCTTGTGTGTGACAGTGACAATGACAAGTTAGTGACATCAAATACTTTTCAGTCAAGCCAGTCCAAAGTCATGTAAAGTCGGCCGTCAATTGTTTTAAAGAAAATGGTGGCGGTTTTGTTCAGAACCTACGAGAAATATTATAGTTAAAATCATGATATATACACTTCAATATTGATTGCTCCAACTTTATGCTAAAACCTCATGTAATGTTAATAAAAATACCACCGAAATTACATAACAGAACTCAAAAAACAGTAGAAAACCATTAAAAAAAGACTATTTTGCATAAAACTAATCTCTTGTGAAAAGCCTTGGGTCATAAACGTTCGACAAGATGTCATTGCGAGAGATTATGTCACATCTCGAGCGTAACAGATCAATTTAACGTGCTTGTTGGTGATGGCCGAGTGGTTTTTCGTTTCAGAGTTACTTACCCAAAAATAGGAACTCTTTGGGTCCGTCAGATGGAACTTTCTGAACGTAGAATTTTTATGCCTTCCATCCTATTTATAGAAACGGGCAAAATTGACAAAAACTTGTAATTTTAACCAAATATTTAAGCAATGCACTAATAATAATGATAATCAGTACTATTTTTTAGCAACTTTTTAGTTATTCGTTAGCGACTAATTTTTGTATGGAAATGGTAAAATGGAAATACCTTTAGGGGGGGAATGATGCAGAATAATAATAATCAATTTATTGGTAATTAAAATTATTACAAGTCAGGGTTTGTGGTACATTGTACATAATTAAAAGAAATAATAATAATATAAATTACAATAATACAAACAAGTAAAATTGAAATACATTCATTGATAATTATAAAAATAAATTCAGATAACATTAAGATAGATTAGTTAATAAATTCATAGGTAAAAAGCATTTTTCTTTTGCATGAGTTATTGTTATTGTTCTTTTTGGTTATTAAACAAATATATGTAGGTAATTCTTTTTTTTTCTGATAATATATTGAAAACTACTCGAAGTGCTTGCTTTAGGCCGAAGCGAATAGAACAATATACGCCGGAAGCAGAATGGTCTGTCTATTTACCCGGCCCTCGGGCCCTTCGCGTTGAATAAATATAATATAAGGCTGGGTACGTGACCTCGGTTCTACATACACGCTGCTACAGCTCTTACTGACTGATTGGTGAGCTGTGGCGCGTACATAATGTAATGTTTGGTATCGGAGATAAGTAATTTGGGTTTCAAGGTATTTTTTTACATCACACTATTGCATATAGATGGGTTTCAATTTGTTTTTTTAAACTTACTTAGGTACTTGTTGAAGGAACAAGCAGATGGCCCAACTGATTTACCTAAAGGTAATCATCACCAATAACAAAGCATTGCCTAGTAAGTAGTAGGGCACGTTCCTAATTGTACGTGACTTACGAGGCAATGCTTTGTTAGGTGATGGTTACCACTTAACATCAGGTGGGCCATCTGCTTGTTTCATCAGATAGTAGTATAAAAAAAAACGTACCCTACGAAGCACTGCCCTGTGTCCATCAACTTGAGGCATACAGATAAGCCACACTTTTCAAACCGAAACACAGCAACAGAAGGCAGAAAAAGGCATGGTGGCTATGGGGGGTCTATGTTCAGAAGTGGGCGTCTTCAGGCTGACGCCTTTGAAAGTAAATGGTGGGAGGAAGCTCAGGGTAGGGAGTACTGGCAGTTCTCTGAGGGCAGGGGTATTTGCCCAGCTGTGGGACGGTATATAAAAAAATAATTATTAGTATAAAAATACCTATTTTCGAAAAATAGGGGGTCCACAGGTTTGCCCTTGCCGTAGATCCGTTCCCTAGCTTGCCAAACTTTCCGTTCCTCCGCTAAACAAACAAAGTCGTCAATAACCTGCGTAATCGCCATTGTGATCGCGCGATTTATCGCGCAATCGATATCGCATTGCCTCACTCCACTCCGGGAAGGGCTCATGCAACATGTTACCAAAACGTCTTAATTTTTTTTTTTTTTACCTACTCCTTCTACGCTTGCTTGAGAAGTACTTGGGCCTAGGGGATAGAAAAGAGGTCTTAGCAGGCCAACCGCACGGTGGGTAGATGACATTGTTGACGGAAAGACCTGGATGCAAAAGGCGCAAAACGGACAAGAGTGGCGTCTAAGAGGGGAGACTACGCCCAACAGTGGGTTATTATTAAGAATACTCTAATAAGGAAACTTATTATACTTTAGATATTGTTGATAAAAATGCGTGGCCCGATGTCCCGGTCGCTCTGCCCATCGGCAGCTAACATGTCTGCAATGTCTGTACTGTACCTACTATTGTGTGTTTTTTTTTTTCTCTGATTTAATAGATTGTATTTATGCATTAGGTATTATTAGTTTGAGGCGTAGCGTGTGCTGTCTTATAAATTTGATTATGTTAACCTTTTTCTGTATGCCTACGCCTCACTAAACTTCAATAATATATTATATTATACGTTATTATTATACATTGTAAAAGGATCATACAAAAGAACGGTAGGAACCAAGCCGTAAGTTTGTTGCCTGTTCTTCTAGGCTTTGGTCGCGTGGAACTGGCACCTAGAGTCACCTAGCTTTAAGACGTTTCAAAGTGATCCTTGTGATTTTATTGAATAAATACATTTTGACTTTGACTTTGACTTTATTGCGAGCTGATGATGATGAAGTAGTACTACATTGTTGCCAACAAAGAAATGAATAAATACTTCTAAAATCTTCTTCATTTTGTACCATCCTATATTCTTGCAATTTTAACATTGTCTAACGTCAAATGAGGTTGGCATAACATTGCAAAATATTAAAATCAAATCTTTTGTTCATTGAAATCACTAATCAGGATGTTACGGCCCATGATCTAGAAGACTGATGACCTAGACGACCTCAGTTGTTACAGGGACCTAATTAGCACCTCTTTTTTCCTCTTTTTTAGTTTCCGAATAATTTAAATAGGTGATGCCATACACATTATATGATGCTATATATTTTTATTTAATTTTGATAATAATTATGTATTTTTGACAAAGAACCTTTTGTCTCCCAGCAACCGCCTGTCTCTTCATTTGACAAGAACAAAGTAAGTATCATCTTGGTTACTTCTTGCATGGTGCCATCCAAACGGTTTTAATAACGACTTGCAAAGGGCGCTCAAACACCTTAATAATAGACAACCTCGCTTCTATTTATCGCCATCCAATATATTACGGCTCTTAGTATTTATAAAGATTTAAAATTGAAAAGCGGGCAAGCGTAAAGCTGCGCTATATTAGTTTGAAGTAGCTATTGGGGTCAGCCCTTACTATAACCATTACTCAGTAGCCGTTCGAATAGATGAAGAGAGAGAGAGAAGGCCTTCTTCTTCTTGTCGTGTCACTAGTTTAATAATATGATATGATAGTTTGATAATGCTGTCTAGCATTAAGCTCTCCTTTTACTAACTTTGTTTGGTGCAATAAAAAAATTAATTAAATAAATAAACAACTAGTTGCTTTCGAAACAATGTGGTGAAAGGATTTAAAGTGTGCCTAAAAATTACTCCTAGAGAAGGCCTGAAACGTTTCATCCTGGAAATTTATAGGGTGGTGTTCAACAGTGGACTTGTTCATGCTGATAATGATGAATGAATGAGTACGCATTCGAATTTTCAATCGCAATTTTTTCGATTGATTTCACCGATAATTGAATATGTTATTTTGCAGAATTCATAATGGCATCGGTGCATGGTTCGATGGTCCTAAGCTTCGTTTTTAAGCCGTCTTATTACGTAACTCATGCCAAGTTTACGAAAAGTCCAAATAGGCATTTTTATTTCTCTAAAAAAATTGTTTTTTATTATTGTAGTGGCACCATTTTTTTTTTGTTTTTTGTCTCGGTTATGTATTTTATGCTTATAAATTATTTATGATTTGTTTCTTAAGGTCCGACTAGATAATCCAACAAGTTCATAATTACAGGGATAAATAAAATAACCGTAACTCATAGATAACTAAAATTCTTGACTTTGTTGCATTATTAATGTTGCAACACCGACGCTAGAGCAGGACTTTCAGTCGGCTGTATAATTTGATCATAACTCTAATATTTTTATGGCCCAATATGACAACTGCGTACGAATTACGGCTTCGGATAGTTTTAAATCAGTGATTGAATTACTTATACATTTATATCGGGGAAGTTTTAAAAGTAGCGCCTATGACGGACAACCTGACCGGTCGTGTCAACTTGTCTGTCGTAGGCAAGTAAAAATGCGAAATAAAATAAATAAATATGTATGGACATTCCAGACAGCACTATCTAGTAGGTATATTATCTGTCTGGGTGTGTATCGGAAAACTTTTTGAATCAAAATGATATTATTAAGTTTGTTTTTTTCATAACCTTCACTAATCTTATATCTTCAAAAATGTCGAAATGTGCTAGCAAGAAGTTGTTTGACGGTTGTCTGCGTCTTTACTATAAAGAAGTGAAAGAAACCTGTTGTACCGACCCCTAGCTTTATACCAGCAGCTCGTATGTCCTACGGGTTCATAATCCCAGTAGGCCAATAGAAAGAAAGAACCAAAAAGAATATTAACTAAAGCTTCCCACACACAGCTGGTATACACACAGTGCACACGTGCAGACAAACATAAAGGCTTGCACACATTACACAATACGTTGACCTTTATTTGTTCAGTATTGGCCTCCACTCAACTCCGTGTTTTTAAAATAGCGGTGAACGTTCTCCGTTATATAGCACTGAATTTTAAACTTACTTTAGAGTAGCTCATGCTGATTTTTGTATAAACACAATGTTCCAAACGAAGACTATTTAAACGAAGTATTTTTGTTAAATACGATATGTACCTACTATCAAAATATAATTTTGATCCAAACAAAAAGTTTTCGTAAATGCAATCTTTTTGGTAGGAAAACTCGAAAATGATATTTTTGCTGACCTGTGTGAAATGATAATGCAACTAGTGAAAATTTAACAAATAAGATCAATGATTTTACATCTTTCTGTGCGAGCAAGAAGTACCTACTTTAACGGGTGTCATACCCCTAAAGCCCGTGCACTATTTTTACAACTACTGTTTGTGTTGTATTTTATTCTAATTCCAATACTCCAAAGACAATACACGATCGATGGCAAGTACACCTACGATACTTGATGAAATATGTTTGTACCTACAGTACACAAGTGTTTGCAAATGGCCTCTGAGGTTATTTGTAAAGATCGGCTTTAGGAAACATAAATAAAAATTATACAATAGCGGACCTTGTAATAATGAGTGATGATCGTCACCAGCGTGACAAAAGGAACGAGCGGTACACCAAGTCTAAGTTTTATTTTTCGTATTTCTTTTTTCGTATGGGTACGTGATTTCTCTGCACGCACGATAGAAGCGCTTATCAAATCTCCATACAAAAAATACGAAAAACTAAATACGAAAAGCGAAAATAAAACTCAGAGTTGGGGTACAGCGTGTCAATAGGAACGAGCTGGTGTGGTGCCTAAGTGGACGCGATTATCAAATCAAGTGTACGGTGACCCACTGGCTGGGTGAATCTTGGCAAGGAATTATATAACTGTATAAGTTCATTTAAGTTAGAACAAGCTCGTCATTTTGATTTCCAGACACGGTAGATACCAAATAAAATTTCTCAAAAATTTGACAGCTACAGACATGTCCTAGCTACAGACTCAATAATTTTTTGAGCTACATTTTGGGATTTCACAATGTAATTTAAGTCGCTTTTTTGATAAAACAAGAATAATCAAACCCAATAAGATATTTTGAATAAAGTGCTCAGATTTATTATTTTAATGTTCGCCAATTTTCTCAATATCGCCGGCGCTCAAGGTTTCGTAATAAAATTTACAACTTTAACAAATACATTGTAAATCCAATAAAGCAGTAACGTTCATGAACATAAAACATTCACAATTAAACCATCATCCAGAATGATAAAATACAAAATTGCAATCTGGCAGAGATTCAACGGATAGGGTTGTCAGAGGAAAAGACGGGAAAATACGCCATTTGATCGAAGCTTCCGAGCAAACCATCATAGCAGATGTTAATTTGCTGCACCGGCTTGATAATGCACTGATATTTTTCCACAATCCCAAAGACAATAAATAGGGTTGGCAATCGTATAGCAATAAGTATTTCAAACAGTCTTCTTCTTTTTTGGAAAGGAATCTAAGTGCGCCTCAAAAAGGCTCCTTTCGAGCACTAACTTATACACTCACCAGGTTTTGTTTTTACTGTACAATAGTTTAAACGATATAACGACGTATAACTCAGTATATAATTGTCAAAATATACAAAAAAATATAAGTACATAAAAAGGTACACAGGTTAGGTACATATCTTATATTTGCCGGACAGTGGCAACCCTAATCATGAGGCAACCTCGTCCCATTTCATACATTATAAATAGTAGCATTATTACACGGAAGTAAACCGCCAGCCTACTCTGACCTGCCCTATACAAAGATCTCCACAAAGCCGCGCGCAAACGGCGCTTTTCCTACATTTTCCGGGGTCTAGATAAATTGGGCGAATGAGCCATATCGTAAATTTTGCAGATGTTGTTGTGTGAAAAAGTCGCGTGAGTGCTGAAATGTTACAATTGGGTATTATTACAGGAATGCTGGTATTTTCGTATTATTGGTATGTGAGGTGAGTGACTTATTACTGAAATACCGAAGGCCTACCGGAAACGAGAAGTAATAAGAAAGTTTTGTATTAGGAGCACTGTTGGTCTAGTGGTAGCGTACCCATCTTAAAGTCGTGAGTTCGGTTTTCGTCTTGCTAAGATCATTTTTTCACGGTAAATAAAATGACTACCTACATAACTATGATAGCATAGAAAATTTCCAATTAAAAAAATCACAAAATATATCGCTTTTAACACACCATTTTGTTAGAGATGTTTTTGAGGACTATCGGGAAATTATTTGATATGTCTAATTAAAACTATAATATTTCGATATAAAATCAAGTATACCTCACACGAGCATCATGGCTTCAAGAAACTAAAAGTTAGGCTGTTAAATTTAAATAATAATTAATACTTTACCAAAGCAATTTTAATATATTCAAGAATAGCCCACACATGCAAAAACTTTCCTACAAAAACAGGTACAAAAAAATTTTAGACTTTAAAATAATTATGCATATAAATTACTAATAACAAGAATTTAAATAAAATTTTGGCTATTTTTGTTCTATTAAATATAAGAAACAAGGTCATAAGCATTTCATTTTAACGACCTTCCTCAAGCTGATACGTTAGAGGCCTTAGTTAATATACATATATACACTGTGTATATATATATATACTGTGTATATATATCTACTGTGCATGGGAATCAAAGTTGTGAAGCTGTTTCAGTTTTTTTTAGGAATATTTGGCTTTTCGATGCACTGCCTTACGTCCATGAATTTGAGGCATACAGATGTTAAGCCTCATGTGCCTGTAATTACAACGGCAACCAAACTCTTCAAGCCGAAACACAGCAACGCGATTCAGTGTGGAGTCATACTACTTCGTACCTACTTGTGTAGCGAACTATCAAGTAGGTACTTGTGATAGTTTCCACACTATCTAGCATCTCGCTGCGCCGATTGGATTCTAAAACAATAGAAAACCCATTTAAAATCCACAATCGTTCGTGTCTATCCGCCGATCGTGTGCACACTTAACTTTCACCATTTTGTTCCTTATCTTTCCATTCTTTATCTGTGGACCTCATTTCCTTAGGGCAAATTTACTTAAACACAGAATAAAACATTTTAAGCAACATCCAAAACGAAATGAACCTTAATGAAATGCTTCAATAATAAGGTTGAAATCTGAATTTAGGGAATTGAGGGTAGTTCAATATTTTATCTATCAGCTGACGGTCGTGGTCGTAAAAGTGACCGCTCGATTCGAATGTGCTACGTTCGCAATGAAAATTACCACTGTTGATTTGTGTTGCTTCCTCAAAGTGTGACCATGATTTCGGGTGTCACGCACATCGATTACAAGATTTTACAAGATGGATTACTTACCTATATATTTTTTTTTTATTATTAGTGGGATAAAACGGGTCCAAAGTAAAAAAAACAAAGCAGGCTTAATTTAACCCGGGTGAAGCACAGATGGGTAATCAAAAACAAATATAAAATTAACTAACTAACCTAGAATGATTACATGAATTATGGCAGCATTACAATTATTATGTTCCCGAATTCATTTGCGACACAAGTTTTACTTAAGCAGTTTTCAGTGCTCTCTTATTAATTTGTCTCCTATGTTTTATGTTCACTATAAATAAATTTATTCTATATAATTATAAGGACCATTTTTAATCTAGTACAGTTTCAATCGACCGCCTAAAATAATTATGTATTTATATTCATAAACTAGCTTTACATAAAACAAGTTTCTAGTTATATATATATTATAATCACAATAGGATAACAACAAAACAAGTAGGTACCATGTTTAATTTAATAAGTATCTCAAATTACATTTGCATAATTCTATTCATTGTTGTAATTGCATTTAAATTGTATTGTGCAATTTATATAATGCATCGCGTGTCGCGCGCTCTAATGCACGTGTTGAATATTTTAAGTGAGCCTTTTAGATTTAGTACTTTCAGTAATAATTTTGGCATTCAAAATAATTATATTGCCTTGTTTTTCGTCTTTTATACTGATTAATAAAATAAATATTGGACACAGTCGTATAGCATCCGTCTCAAAGATGACTAAAAAGTGCTGAAAAAAATATATTTTGTTTTGTTATTACATTTACAGGTTTTTTTATCAATACAGGGTACTGAAGTGATTTTTTTTTCATTGATTTAGCCTTTTGTAAAGTGAAATCGAACCCACGACCAATAGGCCAGAATACAGAGCAGTATATGACTTTGATTGAAAACACGATATAAGCATACGGTACTTAATATAAAAAAAATACATCTTGTAACCATGTTTACAGCAAATGTTTTTATTTTTGATTTTACTACAGGGTCTACGCTATACTCTATCTACATCATTAATACACATTAATGATTTAAATAAATTTCAAAGCGAGAAGGAGCTCCCTTATGAAATGTGCCCTTTGAAAATAATTATTTTTAGGAATATATATTTAAGGAAATCATATCATTATTTTTTTATACTACTAACTGGTGGAATAAGTATTAAGTGTATATTATGATGTTAAGGCGAAGACAAGAGCTAATGCAATGTGATTGCACACAAGATGGTTGATTGCGATTTTTCGAAAATGAGTTTAGTGATTTTATATCTTTCAACATGTCGAAACGTGCGAGCGAGAAGTTGTTTGATAGTTGTCAGCCCCTTAAGTGATAAAAAACATCGCCATGTAAGTCACGCACGATAGGAACGTGCCCTACGATGCACTGCCCTGCATCCATTCAAGCAATGTGATTGCACACAAGATGGTTGATTGCGATTTTTCGAAAATGAGTTTAGTGATTTTATATCTTTCAACATGTCGAAACGTGCGAGCGAGAAGTTGTTTGATAGTTGTCAGCCCCATAAGTGATAAAAAACATCGCCATGTAAGTCACGCACGATAGGAACGTGCCCTACGATGCACTGCCCTGCATCCATTCAAGCAATGTGATTGCACACAAGATGGTTGATTGTGATTTTTCGAAAATGAGTTTAGTGATTTTATATCTTTCAACATGTCGAAACGTGCGACCGAGAAGTTGTTTGATAGTTGTCAGCCCCTTAAGTGATAAAAAACATCGCCATGTAAGTCACGCACGATAGGAACGTGCCCTACGATGCACTGCCCTGCATCCATTCATCATCCATCATCTACCTGAGGTTTATTTATTGTTATTTATTTAATAACAATTGTACATGAAGAATTAAACCAAAATGTGTTGATACAATCCAATAAAGGGTATTGATATTAAGCCTCATGTGCCGGTATTTTCAGCAAAAAATTTCACCAAAAATTTGTGGGCTATTGTTTTATTTTGTCTCTGGCGTTGTTACAAACGTGAGAAATTATTTTAAGCATCACCTGTTTATTGAGAATCGAAACAATTCTAAGAATTCAGCGGTAAAACGATTTGGCACAATCGAGCCGAGTTTGAGAAGCTCTTATTACACATGTTAAATAAGTAGGTACGTAGGTTCGATATTTGAAGTATCTAATTTTGTGACTTTTCAATTTAATATTGTGTTATATAATACTAGCAGCTTCTCGCGGCTTCGCACGCGTTAAAGTGGTGAGCCGTGAGCCGCTTTTACAGGGGTAGTTTTCAAATATTGAAAACGTGATTCTAAATTATTTATTGTGGGGTTTATTTACCCCAAGTTTTAAGTCAATCGCACCACGCGTCAAAAAACTCCCATACAAACTTTGATATCCCTTTGCACACTTATTAAGGGTAGTTTTAAAAAACTAAAAATGAATTTCCTATTTTCTAGCTTTGGAGTACATGTGCTCCAAGTTTCAAGTTTGTAGGTTCAAGGAATACAATTTTTCATACAAACGTTTTCAACCCTTTTTACACCCTTAGGGGTTGAATTTCCAAAAATCCCTTCTTAGTACACCTCTACGCCATAAGACCTATGTACTCCTCAAATTTCAAGTCTCTAGGACCAGCGGTTTAGGCTGTGCGTTGTCTATATGTCAGTCAGTCAGTCAGTCAGTCAGGACTTTGATTCTTATAGTATTAGAGATTATTATAATAATATTATAATTGGTGTTATATAATATTATAAGTACCTATGTATTTACAAAAAAGTATACATATGTCAGCTATCTGGTTTCCATAGTACAAGCTATGGCTTAGTTTGGGACTCGACAGTACTGAATGGACTGTCCACCAATATTTATTTATTTATTTAAATACACAGTTTTCTGTTTTCAGACTACTGCTAATGTACCTCTCGCTTGCACATTCCAACATTTTGAAAATGTGAAATCGCTGAACGTATCTATGTTAACTCGCAATCAAACAAGCTGTGTGCAATACAATTTTGATCCAAACAAGTTTTCCAACTAAAATGTTTGCATAACTCCAAAAACTAGTAAACAACAGCTTTTAGAAAACAAAAAAACTTATCCCATATTTCGATGTAGCACGGTGCCCCCACTCCCGCGCCCCTCGGACTCCGGTAAACACGAAAATGAAACACGAAACTAAATTAAAATGTTCCCGGCTTGATTTGCGACTGTTATTTTTTGGCGGAAGAAAGCTTTTAACATTATTTTATTTATTTTTACCAAAGACTTTTCGAAAGAACTGTCTTCTTTTTCCGACTTTCTTTTTCGGAAAAATCAGAAAAATATCGTTATATTTAAAATTTGTTATATCAAATTACCTTTTTTGATATTCGTACGTAATCCTTTCCTTTAGAACGGAGCCCGATAGACGGAGATAGCATTACGTCAGTAACCTTGAGTTAGAAAAGGATGTAACATAACATTACATTGATAAGGCGAATCGCAATAAGTTCCCTGTAACCGATTGAGGATCATAACTCATCGGTTCAAAGGTCACAGGGTCAGCTGGGACCAGCTCTTATCTACCACAGCATACGGAGCAGTGCGGGCTTACCCGTGCCCGCTAGAGATGGGACAATGGGTGACTGCTAGTCTGTAACTCCGAAAAAACGCGCCTGTTTCTAAGAGAGAGTTCGGCAGAGTAATTTTATACGTCTGATAAAAAAGTCTAAAGTCGAGATGGAATTATTTAATACTTAGTATTGTCGAATCCAGCCTTAGAAAACTAAGTTCGAAGTGTCAGAAGCACGCACATCTTTTTTTTTCTATCACGTGCTAATTTAACTCTAGCGTAGGTAAGTAATAAAACTTACTTGAAAAAATTGCGTCGCTGCTGTCGGGAATCCGTGAAAGTCCCTTCCATCTTTGGCAATGGGATAGCCCCTTCCTCAATCACTGTGTGTAATGACGGCATAGCAACGTCATAATAATTCAGACGTCCTAAATTGCCATCGATGTGCCTACCAATCAAACTCACATATTATTTAAGTTTATATCTAGATACTCATAAGTTATCTGTAATAAAAAATACTATTATTACTAATATCGATATTATTTCGGAGTCCGGACTTTCGATTCCGAAATTCCGAATCAGCCCATCTCTAGTCCGCGGAGGCAGGGGGCCAGATAGCGCCCAACGCTGAGTAATAAATACTTATGTATCTTTAATTAGTTTCGGACCCTGGTAGATAAGACAGGTGGCGATAAGGCAGCCATTAGGCACATTTACACATTATAATGCAGGCTATTAAGATTGGAAAACTGGAAAAGTAGGCTAACAGGTATATCTGTTTTGTTATTGTAACTTTTTATGGATTTTGGATTATTATTATTTTGTTCCTGGCTTCTTTAACTTCATCATTGTTTCTTTTTATTTACAAGTAAGCTCTTCCTAGTTTCAATATAAGAATACGTGTAAATGGTCAATAGGTATATTATGTAAATTACTACTCACCCTATAACTAGGTACTGTTTGTTTAAAAATAAATTAATATACTGGGAGTGACTTTGACTTTCGATTAGAATGTTGGTTCGAATCTAGTCACGCGCCAATGCTTTGGTCTATTAAAACAATTCAAAAGGCGTAGTCCAGAATACATAAGTAGAGGATGAAAACTAGC
Source organism: Chloroclysta siterata (assembly GCA_932294275.1). NCBI lineage: Eukaryota > Metazoa > Arthropoda > Insecta > Lepidoptera > Geometridae > Chloroclysta > Chloroclysta siterata. The sequence continues at coordinate 17,251,005 of OW028588.1, forward strand.
TTAGGACGCAGATTTTTAAACATCTCCAAACTGAAAAACACTTAACAATCTCTTAATTGCAGAATCATAATTTTAAATCAGACCATAATTATTTAAAATAATCTAAGCCGCGGGTGTGATCACGATGTTTCCATTCACCGTTTTCGAGTTAAATACACACACGACTAGATTCAAACCCGCAACCTTACGATCTGAAGGCGGGGTTGCTATGCTACCACTAGACCACCCCTTGTTTTCAACATTATTCTGAAAAACATCTTACAACTCAGAAGTGAATGTAATTCTTATATTATTCTTATTATTCCATCAATAAATAATATTGAATGCACGATCAAGAACCAAATGACATTAGAAATGATTTGTTTACATTCAACATCCCTGCTATAATAGGTAGGTACAGCAGGCCATACAATAAACAAAATGTTGTATCGAACGAGCCTTGCCTTGAGTGGATGGGTTGCGCAACCGCGCTACTGTTGCTACGCGGCACAGAGCAATGGACAGACCGGGCACGACCAATTATCTAATACTGCGTTTACATTTAGACATTCGCGCTGCCATTCGCTTGGACGGAAATGTTGCCGTCCATATGTCTGCGGCAGCGTCGGTCGCCGGCAATGAGTGTTCACGCAACACGGGCAACGCGAGCGGCAACGCGAATGGACATGGAAGTGGCCTGTTTATACTGCGTTTACATTTAGACATTCGCGTTGCCATTCGCGTGGACGGAAATGTTGCCGTCTGCGGCAGCGTCGCCGGCAATGTGTGACATGGAAGTGGCCTGTTTACATTCTCGCATTGCCCAAGTCCCTGCCGATGTCTCTGCACATTTCCACGGACATGAGCTGAGTGTAAACGGGGTAAACATTCTCGCATTGCCCAAGTCCTTTCCCATGTTTCTGCACATTTCCACGGACATGAGTGTTAACGTAGTTTCTTGCCTGTTCTTCTAAGCTTTGGCGGTAAGGAACGGACGCTAGATGCACCTAGTTTATAAGACGTTTCAAAGTGATACTTGTGATTGAACTGAATAAAGACCGTTTTGATTTTGACTTCATATTAACGATTCATTTATTGCTACTGCTGGTGTTATGGCTTATTTTAGATAATTGACCTGCCATACCATATTGTGACCCTGACCCGGCCACCAGTATCAATCTTCTGAGACTACTGCTAAGTAATTAGGCATAAATATGTATGAACCGAGTCTAAATGGCATAATTAAATAAAATTTGTTCGTAAAGGAATAACTAAGACCACAACAAATATCTCTTTGATTTTCATAGTCAGAAGAGGTGCCTAACGAGTTTGTTCCGAAGTTATAGCTCCATGACTTTTACTGATATTCACTAATTTTTAGATGAAATACTCAGCGAACAAATTAAAAGCGAAATAATAAGGGATACCACGGAGAGGATTCCCCAAATTATGCCCCAAAAACAGTCCCATCTATGCAGTTTTTCTTTGGCCAGGTCATCAACCCTTCACTCGAGGCCTCCGATACCAACAAACAACAGCTGAGCGCACACATTCACAGTCTGACACATTGTGCGTGTGTGTGTGTGTCTTCAAGAGCCTATTCAATACCCGTTTCGTTTTTCAATGTAATGTTTATAGGCAGAAGAATAGATACGTCAACTAACTACAATAGGTGTACCTACCTAGTATAGTCAAGTACATATGCTATGAGAGAATGAAGCGAAAGAGGTAAGAATCGTAGCAAGTGAAAATTCGGGGTCTCTGCCTACCCCTATGGGTAACTGGCGTGATTTTATGTTTGTAGTACAGTCAAAGCAGAAAATGGCTGATTGAATAAAGCTTGTAAAAAAATGACCACCTATAAAGTGTAGATTAGGTTTAAAAGAAAAAAGTATGAAAGCGGTGCCCGTCATAAAACGACCGTAAAGCTTTAATAAAGCTATCGAACGTTAATATCGCGGGAAGTTGGTAGATGGAGAGTTCTCAGAATCGTTCTTTCTAGAAAAGTATAGGGGAGGCATATGTCTACCTTTCGACCTCTTCAAGCTTAAAATGAGCTTATAATTTTTATAGTATCTCATTTGGGGGTGAGCGAGATAGCACGATGTGATAGGTAGGTAACTTGAGTCACAAACATCCGCGCTGCCGTAGGTTACTGTATGTATGTTTGTTTGTGTTCAAAAGTTCAAAGCTCATCAGTAATCACGACGTTTTGAAAAGCACACCATCTTTGTTTATTTGAGTGTTACAGATTGAAGGCGGTCGTCACACCGACCTGTAACCGAAATGCGTAACAGATTGGATTTAGGAACAGAAGTGCTATTTTGTTGGCAGAATCACTCACCCAATTGACAGCGAAATCCGCGGTCAGTTTTCAATACATTCACCCATTACCATCGTGGTGTTTTAGCGGTGAAAATGCCTACGTGAGTGAGTACTCCTCATGATTTTGTTACACATAACTCGTGGAAATTGGATTTGCTTTGTCTTTCAATCTGTGATCTAGGGCAGAAATATTTCAGGGTGAACTGAAATCATCATCATTGTGTTAAATGTCCGAAATCAAAACAGTCTCTATTCATTGAAACACAATGATGTCTTTGAAAATTTCATTTTGATCGATACATGTTTTCCTACTCAAAAGTTTGCTGTACTAGTTTTCGCACATAAGCAAACTTTTAAGTAGGAAAACATGTATCGATCAAAATGATGTGCAATATGATTGCACACAAAATGGTTGATTGCGATTTTACGAAAATGAATTTAGTGATTTTATATATTTCAACATGTCGAAACATGCGAGCGAGAGTCACATTAGCTTAAAGGTAGGAAAATATCCAGCCTAAAGAACAGACAACAAACTTACGGCTTGGTTCCGAATGTCTACTGTTCGATTGTAAGATCGTTGTTACAAAATAATAATAAAATGTAGCGCCAGCGCGGTGTAAATGCAGTCTTCTCAACGACTGCTGTATTTCAGAAGTTGCTGACATTAATTACTTGATTTATTTGTTTTAGTTATGTTTCTAATCGAGACTTCTTTGAAATATAATCTTTTTATCTTTTATTTCATCAAACTAGTTTCCACATGTGCTTACAAATTGTGCATTTTGACAGCTGGCGCAACTGTCAATCCATTTTTTTTTAATGAGTAAATATCGGTCCACCAGTTGCTGTCCCACCTGATGTTGATCACCTCTGCTAACAACGTTGCATTTACTACAGTAAACGTCCACCGAGAACGTGCCCTATGTGGTATTGCACTGTGTACATCACTCCAAAACTTAAGGTGCTAAGTCTCATGTGCCTGTAGTGGCATCGGCACCCATACCCTTTAAACCAGTACACAGTAATGCGAACATCACAGCTTGCTGACAGAAATCAACTAGATACTTTATGGAAGCATGATAGATAGCTCAGATAAAGTGTTCAGAGCTTTTTGTGTGTGGCTCGACCGGAGAAGTACTACCGCCACGCCTATTTCTGCCGACCAGCAGCAACGCTGTGTTTCGGTCTGAAGAGTGTGGTTGCCGGTAAATAACAGTCACGAGGATTAGCATCTGTATGCCTCTTCCTCTTCTTGATGGACGCAGGGCAGTGCATCAAAGGGCACGTTCATATCGTGCGTGACTTGCCAGAAAATGTTTCGTTGTAAGTGAAGGTTACCAGTTAACGTCAGGTGGGTCATCTGCTTGTTCCATCTGTAAGAACTATATAGGTGCCCAAATAGTAACCGAGAAAAATATTCTGAACTTAGCTGATTAGTTCAGAAAAGCCTTGTGGTTTAAAAATACTTACAAAGAACTCGCACTACACTTAATAACAAAGAATTGCTATAAATATGCAGGTAGATGCACTACAAATAATGAACAAACATATTAAAATTATCATTGCATGCAAAAACTTAAAAGCTTAAAATGTTAAAAACTTCCGGAGTGAGCGACGAAATAGTGATGGGATTACGCTTTAGCATTTTTTCCTTATAAGCAACACAAAAAATTTGGTCTAATATAATATTTGTGATAAGTGTCTTAGCGAAACTGGGAGATATTCCCAGCGAAACTGGGACACATAGATCTGTGGTAATGCATACGGTCCCTGAGGATAACACTAGTATTTAGTCTGAACAAGCTCCACTAAAAGAATGCATCACCTCCCGACTACGTATTAGTAAAATTTATTATGTGACTGATATCACCTCACCATTCCGCCTGCCAAGCGTAGGACTACGGCATAACCTAGACAAATAGTATTTTTTTTAACAAATGGTTTAATGCATGATCCTACTGCTTCTTCGTTTACTCCGGCTTTTAAAAACTTGGCGCCTTCGCTACGTCATCCCTTCGACAAACAAAGCTGTTAGCATATATTATTTAAATAAAAAACTGTATATTATTTCAGTACCGGACCGGTTGGAGTAGAGATTGCCGATTATCGGTGCCATTCGATTCGAATCCGAATCGATTAAACGTGGGCGTGTTTGCTTCGAGAATACTCAAAGTCAATGAGAATCGTATTGTTCAATAAGATCACAAGGACTTTGTATCGTCATGTAACTGGTGAAGGGTATGAGATGCTATGACTGTTGGTGCAATAACAAACAAATGAGTAGTTATGAGTAGTAGAGCTCTTTGTGAAGGGCTCGTCCGGGGAAGCACTACCACCACGCCTTCTGCCACCAAGTAGGATTTAAAAAGCGCATTAGAGAGGCCTAATACTCAGCAGTGGTTGCAAACGGGGTGAAATGATGATGATGATGATGATATATCCCTAAGAGGTCTAAAATACATATCAAACAGTAGAGCTATATGTCGAAGCCATTGCGAACGATCTAGAGATAGCTTAACTGATCCAAATGAGTGAAAACCGGAAGCGTCCTCTAGATCTACTTATTAGGTACCTATTGTTCTGTCTTTTGTTTAGCTTTTATTTTAAATATTTTATTTTTGGAATTATATTTATTACTATTTCCAATATCAAAACTCAGATACACCGACATTAATTAATTAACTAATGTTTTCCAACAAAACTATTAAAAAAAAATATGTTACGTAAAAACACAGACAATCTTTTAAAATACACATTATTTTACTGTTTGACACAGCATGATTTATCTTGAAGTTTTATTAGTAAAAGTAATAAATTCGTGTGCATCAGAAACGCATTAGCGGTGGTGTGAATGACTTATTGTATCCTCTGTTAAATTTATTGATTTAAAATGCATTCTGAATGAACCATAAAGTGTTAATTTTAGAAAATGTAGTAATCCATTAGTAACAGAATAATATAACATTTTAGGAAAACATCGTGAAGAAACCAGTTAGTTCCAGCGGCGATGGGCTTGCAACCTGTCATGTATGGAATACTGACTACTGCTAAATGTAGGTACCAAATGTAATAAGAATGAATTAACTCAAGGAACATACAATAATCATAATGTAATTAATACATTAATTTATATTTTTTTAATAAGTCTAAGCATACAGATAAACTATTGGTCAGAAATTAATTTAAAGTGTAATAACATTTACTGCTAAATAATACTCTCAATAGGTTCTCTCTCATATTCATGGTGAATACCTGAAAACCGAAGCAAATAATTCTGCAAACACAGCCGTGGGCGGCGCTAAGCATTGAATAACAGCTTTAGCGAGAATCGAACCTGCGACCTGTTGTTATTTACGTAGCTCGATAAGGCACGATCGATAAGAGAACAAATTATAACTGGTAATTTGGGTGCTTTTCCATTATAACATTTATCGTGCAGTATCATGATACTTACCTAAACTTTTTTTGCCGGATATGCCGGTGACAATCATAGAAAAGAAAGGTAGGAACCAAGCCATAAGGTTGTTGCGTGTTGCGTGGAACTGGCACCTAAGATTCACTTAGTTTTAAGACGTGTCAAAGTTCCTTAAAGTTGATCCTTGTGATTTTACTAAATAAATACCTTTTGACTTCGACGTCGTATGACGGTTACCAAGATCGATTTATTTTAGGTAGAAGACTTTCTGCCATAGATGATTTTTTTTTGCAAGTCAAGAACATCTATTTGGTAGAGGCCTTGGCTTAGATACCACCGCCAAATTTAGTGTTGAGACATAGCTTAATTGAAACCCTTTTATGCCTAATTTTGTCGCCTAATGATAATTTTTTTGAAAATTTTGCAATAAAAGAGGGATAACATTTTAAGTCGCATCTTAAAATGTTTATCCTCTAAGAGATGATCGCATTATTTATGGTACTTTCTAATGGAACATGAAGATGGCCCACCTGATGTTAAGTGGTTTACTAGTTTTCGTTCTTATGCAAACTTTTGAGTGGTAAAACAAGTTTGGGTCAAAATGATATTTTTACAGAACTGTGTGCATGTGATTGCAGACAACTTGGTTGATTGCGATTTTTAATAAATAAGTTCAGTTATCTTTCAAAATGTTAAAATGTGCAAGGGAGAGGTACATTAGTGATTGTCTTCGCCAAATAATGACGCCAGAAGCGGTGAAGAAATCCGTGTGACAATGGAGACTCGCTGCCTAGAACGCGTTATGATAATAGCGTGGTGTGGGAGTGCCATGCACCACTAATTGGACTCCGCGCGGTGGATAACATCACCTTTGTGCTTACGACGACGCCAAGAGCTTTTACTCAGTAATACTTGCTAATTCTTCTCCAAAAACAAAGCCTCTTCGGAAAATATATGTCCAAAGCCGATGCTCTCAATCGGTGAAGACAAACATCTATGCTCAGAGAAAAAATATGTTTATCCTAGGTGGTAAAGGAACCCACGACCAGAACCACACAACAGGATCAGAATACGGAGGTCAGACATGCAGCCATCAATATTACCCAAAAAAAAAAGCTACTTTATTACATACTAGCGGCCTGTCCCAGCTTCGCATGGGTGGTCATAAATTTTTTGAACATTTTAGGATAAACTTAGACCGTGGGTTCGAGCCTCGCGTCTACTTATTTCATACATTTGCACGCGCTTCTCCTTGAGTGAGTGAAATCGCAACCCGCGCGTGACCCGTGGACCCGTTAACATTTTTAATTTCGTCATATCTTTTGAATGGAATGTCCGATTTGAAAAATTTAAGAAGTAATCTATAGGTATTGAAACCGTCTTAATTATGAAATGATTTATTTGGATAAGGATTAATACCAAGGTACAAATAAAGACCCTTTTCTAGCGGAGGCATTTCAATTAATTTTTTATAATAAAAGAACACTTATTGTGACATAACTATAATAGTTAGACATATGCTGTCGCGACATTTTTTGTAGATGATGACGTGTTCTACAAAATCGTAGTACATTATTTTGTTCTATCTTCAATAGTTTTCGCAGCGCACGCGATGTAAGGTTTTTGTTTTCCACCTTGGGTTACATTATTGAAGTTTTAGTAAGAATCCCTGATTTTTTTGAAAATATAATATAGCCTATGTTACTCAGGGATAATGTAGCATTCTAATGGTGAAAGAATTTTCGAAATCGGACCAGTAGTTTTTGAGCCTATTCGTTACATACAAAAATACAAAAATACAAATGTTACCTCTTTATAATATTAGTGTAGATGTAGATTAGTGTAGATGTAGATTTAAAAAGCCAGACATAGACGATGATTTTAAAATACTAATTTTTTTTAAACAGTTAAAGGAACCCACAACCAGAACCACAGAACAAGATCAGAAGGCAGAGCTACTTCATCTTGTCCTGTCACTAGTTCTTTGGAAACAGTGTGGTGAAAGGGTTTTAAGTGCGCCTCAAAGAGGCTCCTTTCGAGCACTTGACACATGTTTTAGAATTTTTTAGGTTCTTCGACATGCCAGTTTCTTAACGATGTTTTTCTTCGCCGTTTGAGAGTACTGACTACGTGCACATACATTTTTTGAACAGAAAAACTTATTGGTGCATGACCGGTATTGAACCGACGACCTATCAAGAGGATCGGAACCACTACCGCTACCACTAGACTACTTTGAAACAACCATTTTTGTGTTGAGCATAGATATTTGTTTTTCTATGCAGATGGTTGTGCTGTGAGGCCAGTCTATCCACGTAACATGACTGCGAGTCGAATACTAATACGCCATTAAAGGCGGCGATAGGTAAAATTATAATTAGTAATATTATGCACACGCCCCTGATGCCCATTGCATACGTAAAGGCTGTCCGTCACTTCGAAAGCAGGTTGCCGCTGACTTTCCGGCTTATTGCTTGAAAACGACTATAACTAACATACTGTTGAGCTTCTATTATCATCATCATCAACCTACATAAATTGACTGGACGTAGGCCTCTCTCATGGTGCGGTTGAGCTCGGTTTCCGGCTCTTATAAAGAGTTTACATCGATAATTCGCTTACATGAGTGGTGTGAATGGTGACATAGTTTAGGCCGTCCTGAGACCTACGTCATTGCTATTGGCAGATACTGACATATTTGCGTGTTTCTCTGAAGCAGGGAAAAGCTCAGATGCAAATGTCAGCTTAACCTACACCGAGTAGGTATCGTATCAGTATACACTGAACTAAACAGGCCTTTGTAGTAGAACGCTACCTGGCTTGGGACATTGTTTATATGATATAAGCTTCTCTTAGCAATCACTTCTTCTTCTTGTCGTGTCACTATTTTCTGAAACAGCGTGGTTTTTGCTGTAATAAATATTTTTCATTTTCAAAGGATTTTAAGTACGCCTCGAAGAGCAATCACTGATTAAGATCAACTGGTAAGCGCTGGTAGCCTGCTTTGTGTGTGAGTGCGGGTCGCAGGGTCGGCTCGATTGGATCGAACAATGGATTGTATTATGCAGGCTTTAGCATGGAAAGCACCTGCTTTGCCGGCGACCTCAATATCCAATAGCACACCATCGCAGACTTGTATGTTCTCTGGTTCTAAGGGCCGGTTTCACCATGCTCTGTTAGATTAACAAAGGATTAAAGGGGCGTTAAATATGTCAAAATGTACGCGTTTGACAGCTAAGATTAGATTTAACGGCCTGTTAATCCTTGATTAGTAACTAACAGAGCATGGTGAAACTTAGGCTAAGGTCGTGAGTTTGAATCCCGGTTACATATTACCATAATACCTACTTACTAGATGATTTCGTTTTGTTTTTGTAGAATCATATTTGGTACCCAAACCAAGGAATCCTGTGTTGCAATAAAGGTTTACCTAGCTTGAAAACTACCGTGTATATACCCCCTACTGTGATATTATTTTATATTGAAGCCTTTCCATCACCATCACCCTGAAAAAGTCCACTACGGGGGAATAGGCCCTTTTTTTTTTGACGCTGGGAAAAATGCGTTACGCATTCCCCCCATTGGAAGATAGAGGGGATATGTGGGTATCCCCGGTTTTCCGCTCCCGGTATACCCACTAAACAACCCAGCGACACTCCCGCGTCGCCTATATGGAGGGGAACTGGGAAACTGGCAGAGCCTTTTCATCCAGTCCCCCGCCGGCGATTGGCCCGCCATGACAGCGGGGCCCCCGCAACGCCCCCGCCTTTACGGCGGGGCCCGCACGCCCCCCCTTTGCAGGGAGGGGCCCGAGAACGGACGTGAGTGACGGGGGAATAGGCCTTTTTTTTTTTTTTTTTTGACGCTGGGAAAAATGCGTTACGCATTCCCCCCCATTGGAGGATGGAGGGGATATGTGGGACTCCCCGGTTTTCCGCTCCCGGTATACCCACTAAACAACCCAGCGACACTCCCGCGTCGCCTATATGGAGGGGAACTGGGAAACTGGCAGAGCCTTTTCATCCAGTCCCCCGCCGGCGATTGGCCCGCCATGACAGCGGGGCCCCCGCAACGCCCCCGCCTTTACGGCGGGGCCCGCACGCCCCCCCCTTTGCAGGGAGGGACCCGGAAACGACCGTGAGTGCCCGGCCGTTCCCGCCCGACGGGGTGGTGAATATGTGCAATGCGGGAGAAGGCCCCTCCAGGTCTTCTCCCGCTATTCACCACCATGAGCGGCGCGAGAAGTTCCGCGTCTCTCGCGCGCGCTCTACCGCCTGGGTAGACCCGTAGGTCTACCCTGCCTCATCACACTGTGCCCTCTGCTAGTCAGAGGGACACGCGGAGAGGCCCACCGTGTCGGGTTATTAGCCACCATGAAACACGTCCGCAGTACTCTGCGGGCGTGCTTCATGGTGTTACCAGGGTGCACCACGAGGAGGTTACCCGACCTAGCACCCCACGGGGGAATAGGCCTGGACCAACTAACATAAGCCGACTCATCTCCTCTTACCGTGTTATTAACAATGTTTTCAATTGTAGTGACCAGGAAAAACAGGCGACGGCAATGAGTTCCACTCCTTAGCGGTTTGCTTAATGAAGGTAGAAGCAAAACGCTTAGTGCGCATGGGTGGTAGGTATATTAACCAGATATGGATGGTCTTCTTGTCCTATAGGGTTCTACAATCCACATTCCTAAGCAAATTCTCTAAAATATAGCCGATAGAATATCGATAGGCAAGTAACTTTGTCCATTGATAGTTACGGCAAAAACACATAACATAACCACAACACAAAGATTAATGGCGCTACCGCAAAAGGAAATTACTTAAAAAAATGGCCTCCATAGTTAATACAACGCGATAAGCTGAATATTTTTGACAATTCCGTCGGGAAATTTCACGGTTTATAAAGCCGAGGGCCAAAAGCCATGGAGAATGGAGTTTATGGTAAATAAAACTCGTGTCTTAAGACGATGCTATAAATCAAGTTGAGTGGTGTTTTCCATCACCAACTTTTGTAACGGCAGATATTAAAATGTGCAAAGCGATTGTTTTGAAAAGGTTCTTTGGAAAAACGGAAGAGTTTTATTTATTAGCTACGTATTTGAATACTGATAATTTTATCATCTCACTCATAACATAAGTATATTTCTTCAACATACCTAAATGCGAAAGTTTGTAGCTCAATCTCACCGATAAGACTTAACTGTAAAAAAATAATATTCGAACGAAATATCGAATAGAAATAGTTTGTGACATGGAATAGCATATTTTTTTATACTACTTGCAGATGGAACAAGTAGATAGCCCTCCTGATGACAAGTGGTCACCATCACCTATAACAAAACATTACTCGTAAGTCACGCACGATATGAACGTAGCCTTCGATGCACTGTCCTGCGTCCATCAACTTGAGGCATACAGATGTCAAGCCTCATGTGCCTTTAATTTCACCGGCAACCACACCCTTCAAACTGAAACACAGCAACGCTGCTTGTCGGCAGAAATAGGCATATTTTTTTTATATGTAAAAGTTAGACAAACGGGCTTACGGCCCACCTGATGGTAAGCGGTCACCGTCGCCCATAGACACCAACAACACCAGGGGCGTTGTCGTTGCGTTGCCTACCCTGAAGGACTTTATTATTTATTGACTTAATTATTTGTTTTCAGGTTGGTGGTAGTACTTCCCGGACGAGCCACCCCAAGCTCTATTTCTCATAGAAATACCCTAAATTATTAACTCCGTATATCGCTGTCACGTAGTATCCGGTTCAAAAGCATTTAATTCGGGTATTACGCGAGCAAAGCCGCAGGCGGGAGCTTATCTTTCAAATGATATAAAAATAATCTTCTGTTAATCCATTTGCACGTAGGAAATTACCCGAAAACCGAAATGGAAGGATAATTGCAACCCAACCCGATAATATCCAAACCAATAATATCCAAACCTTCGGGCAAAATAAAGCCATTACAGTACAAGTTGTTGTTTATTCTGTGGCGGTATAATTTCCTCCCGAAACATGATAACTTTATGTAATAGGATGCATAATGCAGTGGGTAGTGGGTAGGGCTGGGCTTGGCCGAATTGAGACCGAAATTTCGTAACCTTAACGACCGATGGAAAAATTACAATAATCGAAGTCTGGACTGAGCCTCGCGTCTTGGAAGAGACCTACGTCCAGCGTGAACTAACATAGGTTAATGATGATGATTATGATCAACTCTCGTGGAAGTGGTAAGAGGCGGCTCAGGGAACGTACCAGGAGATGCGTAACCAACTTAATGGAGGAGATGAGTAACCCTGCTGCACATCAAACCCTCCTAAATACGGGGGAGTTCCCATACCCAGCTGTGGCTTCATTCGGGCTGATAGTGAATCGCCTCTAAGTTTCTCACCTCAACCTTAATCGAGACTCAATCATCAAGTATTCAGAATGGAATAGAGAATATTTCTTTTCGCCACAAAAACCCGAAACACAAGAAAGAGAACATAAAAAAAAAACAATGCTCATAACGAAAAATAAAAACCCTCAAAGAAAGAAAAGAAAGAAAATACATTTATTTGACATACCTACATACAAAAAATAAAATAAAATAAAAAAGAAAACAGAACGGACAGGTACAGACAAACAGATGCCTAACTACCAACTAAAAATCACATAACAATAAAAAAGAACATACATTAAAAGTTGGTCATAGTCAGTCCCGTTCCGTTGCAGTGGTATGCCAAAAAGGCCCAGACTCAGCTTTGCTGCTTAACAAAGTAGAATTAACCTTGCCAAGCAGCGCTGGTTTTGCAGCATTTGCTAAAGGAGCAAAGAACTGGCAACGCAGGTTTTCAGTATCGCCATTGTATTTTAAATAATCTACATTAATAAACTGTCACAAAATGATCAAAATCAATGCATCCTTCTTTGTTCACGCTTGAGCAATATTTTTACAAATTATCGTGCGTACGATTATGAAAGCTTTATGTCACATTGCCGCAAGCCGAATAAACAATACCAAGAATGAACCAAGAGAAAAGAATGAAATCTATTATGCTTCGGCCGGTCCAGTGCAACCTCCCGGCGCCACTCACGATAACGGCCAAAATTATACAAATTACTGCATAGAATTTTACGACATGCCCTCGTATGGGATAATATCCGGATATCTAAAAATTATGCATGGACTACATGCAATCAGAATCACGTCATCGGATGTCCGCCATCTCTGCGTTTCCGGGCTTAGGTTCGGTCCCCACGGAGGTCAAACATTTGTGTAGAGATTTATGAACTAGAGTTTTTAGTAAGTCAAGATACAAGTGTTACATAATATATTATTATAGAAGCCACTGCACTTAAGACTTATTCGTCCTTTTTGGGTATGGCAAAATATATATAATCGTCGTAATATATATTTATACAATTTCGGGTGCTTAAACTTGTCTAGGTGTTATAAGGTGTACCGTACCTATCAGGACACCTAGATAGATAAAATACCATTTAATAGAATTGTCTAAACAAAATCTGTTATCTGATTCCCATACAAGCTTTGCTTAGTTCGGGGCTAAATAGAGCTGTGTGAAAAATGAACACTGATATTTATTTATTTACATCCGTTTATTAATTTTATTCGGATACATATCTTATGACGGCTACACTCTTCATACCGAAACACAACAACGCTACTTGGTAGCAGAAAAAGGGGTGTTGGTAGTACTTCCACGGACGAGCCCTTCACAAAAAGCTCTACTACTCTTAGTATCCGCGTGCACATTGTATCTGTGACCGGATATCATTTTATTGCGTTATCCGTACATTTTATTTCGTTGACCAAATTACGAAAGGGTCGAGTGAGCAGAAATGAGTGTTTAATTTTAAATATCGGTTGAGAAGGGTACGTATTAAAACGGGGGAAGTCAAATTTACGGGGGCAGATGTGACCAGTACCATAAAATCACTCGTTTTAGCATTTTCTGAAAATAATAAGTTGGTTTTAAGCCGTCGTATACTTATTTTATACTCATAGACCAAGCAGATAGCCAACCTGATGTTAAGTGGTAACCAAAGCATTGCCTCGCAAGTCTCGTTGAGCAAGTGGCATATGATGCACTACCCTGCGTTCACTAGCTTGAAACGTGCAAATGTTAAGCCTTACGTGCCTGTAGTTTCACCGGCACGAACACCCATCAAACCGAAAAACAGTAACGCTGCTTGGCGGCAGAAATAGTTATACACTTACACTCTACATGACAATAAAAACATTACCCTTATTCTAAGCAGTCGAGTCGGGTAAAAATATGAATATCTATGGACCAACAACATAAAGATCGCAGGAAGTCGGTGGATGGAGAGGGCTCAAAATCGTTCCCTCTAGACTTGGTACTAAGATATCTGAGGGGATATCTACCGTGCCTGGGGACCATAGTCGTGAAGCTATTTCAGTTTTGGTTTCAGAAATGTATAAAGGGAAGGCCTCTGTTCAGTAGTGGACTTCCTCAGGCTGATAATAATGATTTTGATGACACAACATAACAATTGTACAATAATTAAAATAATTTGAACAGCTGTTTGGAGCTCACACCTAACATAACTTAAACTAGGGTTTTATGAAACGGGTCGGCGACAAAGTGTCGAAGATCGGCCAAAACATAATCATAAGCGTAAATCATTTATTAGCAAAAAAATATTACAAGTGTTATAGAAGTACAGTTCGTACTGAGATGTGAAGTACTGTTAGCTATGGCCCTGATAACCCTTTTTTTTTATTACGTATAATACAATACAAATATGAATTAAATGAACTGTGAATGTAATTGTTACTATTGTAAAAAATATCACAAAAGTTTCATATTTTTATTCATATTATTTTCACGGTAATAGAGTAATGACACATAATATACAAAGGAGGATCGAGTCATTGTTAAAAAGGTTAAAAAATAACGCAATGAGACAGCGGTTACCACTTTTCAAAAAACTTTACTTACCAATGTACAAAACAGACATTTCGACAAACAATTAAGTCACTGTGCAAATGTTATAAATATGTCAAGGTTATCACGTGAGACAATAGGTAGGTGAGGTAGTCATAAGATACACAACAGTATAGTTATTATGTATTTAAGCAGGTGCTTAACAAGAACACTGGTGGTCTGCTGGAACTGATCCTGTATTTGATCCAAAGATCTTAAGAGCTGGAATCTACAGATTTCTCAATCGGTGAAGTAAAACATCGTGAAGAAACACGTGAATCCACTACGTGAAACGCCCCGTAATTTTGTTGTTTACGGAGTTTCTGAGTTTAGGATACCTAGTTTGCCAAAACTACAAATAATACCGATCTGAATGATAGCCCCGCTACTTGGAACCTAACTAGGGCGGAGGGTGGTACTGTAACCCACCCTTCAGACCCCTGACTTATTCACTAACTTTTAATTAGGAGCTAAATTTAAAAAGGAGAGCTTTTATTGATCGAGTGAGCGAAGCGAACGAAGATCTAGTTTTAACTTGGGCGATTTGGCATTTTATGTATGTATGTATGTATGTATGTTTGTCTGGCGATAACTTTCGAACCGTTGATCCGATCTGCATGAAATTTGATAAGTCGATAGCTTGTACTTGAGAAATTTACTGGTAAGTATATGAGTAAAATCGGATGAACAGTTATTAAGATATGAGGTTTTATAAGAGGGAAAAAATAAAAAAAGTTACATAAAAAAATCAAGTTACATGTCATATGAAAGGGCTTTGTTTGGACATTCCAACACAATTTTTACTTTTTTTCTTGGACGCTTGGTTTTCGAGATACAACAAAAAAGTTAAATTAAGATAACCAGCGATCCAAGAGCTCCCATCTCTAAGAGTTTCGTTGAAATCAAGGTTTTTCTACTGGTCGGCCAGTTCCTTTGCTTTTTTTTATTTTTTTTTCTTGAAATGAATTAAGGAGGTACTCAGTTTCCATAAAATGGTGACAATGACCAGGTCTGATGATGGAGCCAAGGTCTATTCAACGGAACTCTTCAATAAATAGGCCAATAGAGTTAAAACTTGGTAACCATACCAAGTTAGTAGGCGGTAGTCAGAAAAAAGTCCAAAGATAATGTTTGGATTTGCCTCTGACTACCACCTATTCAAAGTTTTGGTGCGTTCGTCGGGTCGCATCACGAGATCTCAGTTCGGGGCGAATCACTAGTTATACCGGGTGTATTAGAAGTGCCAAAAGAAAGCACTCCGCAATTGCCAGATTTCAAACGTTGAAAGAAAACAAAGGAAAGAAGAAGATGGAAAGAGTAGTAGAGCTCTTTGTGAAGGTACTACCACCACGCCTTTTTCTACCACCAAGCAGCAACGCTGTGTTTCCGTTTGAAGATTATGGTTGGCGGTGTAATTACAGGCACATGAGGCTTAACATCTGTATGTCTCAAGTTGATAGACAAAACTGAAATGAAAGGGTTTATTTCTGAACATCACACCCATAAGTAGTAGGTTAAAAATAGGATCTACAAATAAACTGGACATCGTAACATCTAGTAACGACAGTTTCAAAGCACACCCTGTGTAGCTCGGAAGGGCTGTCCCAATAGGTACTCCATGAAGAGCGAACTCTGTTATGACGTCACAAAAACTTTTTTATTGACCTGAGTTCGTTTAGTTCGAGACGTTTAATTGCGGATCCCGAGTTAATGGCGAGGGAATGATTTAGAGGTGGTATAAAATTGCCGTAAAATGGTGTTATGTTGCTGGCTATTTTTCTATTATTCTAGTTTTAGGACACGGATGCGTGATACTCCTAAATCTTCAAGATTTTGATCCTAAATCATGGCTCTAAGAAATAAATAAGATTTTTGTATTTTACACTGTTCTTTCAAGCAAAGTGCTAACGTATTAGAAGAATCAAATTTATTTTTGTATGTTATATTACATTGTCACAACAGAAACCATCATCTACATTTTTCACACAAATGTTTTTCCAAGGTGGGAGTCAAACCTACAGCCTGCAGCGCAGAAGGCAGAGCTACTATAACTGATCTGTGGATCAGTCAAGTCAGTCACACATCAGGCCATTCCTCACGCATACATGTGGAATCACTATAATTCCCGTGCAAACCACGATTTCATAACATTCCTATTTTCCAATTGAGGCCCAGAATACCGAAGTATATCCCCATTTTACCATTTTACGACTTACATCGTCAATTTGAAGTGCGACCACACATCACCCAAAGCTCTAATATTTTTTACGACCCATAAAAGTTTACTGTGACAAACTAACCGACTACAAAGTGGGTAGACACTTGACACTATTTATTTGGGGTGTATGTGAGTTAAATGAAGATATTGCTATTTGAGGCCTCGTAGTAAATCGGAGTGGTGAGAACTCATCATAATAAAACCCTTAAATTATATGTCACTAGTCCAAACTAGTAACATTTTGTTACTAGTTAGGGACGCTGTAGCACCAATGCTACAGCGTCCCTGTGTAACAAAATGTTTCAGTTGTTCTAGTGGGAGTGAACCCGGAGTGAAAACGAAATACGAATGAACGAACACGAAATCCAACATTCGAAAAAATAAGATGAAATGTACACTGTGAGCATGCGCTCGCAATCATTTCGCTTGATTACCTCTTTAAAAGCTCTTTTACGTGGTCAGTTCTTCGTTCTCAAAGATAATGATCAACCAGATGACCCTGCATGATGATTCTGCAGATAACCTGTCTGTAGCAATCTGCACTACGCTGTAGAATTACGTCTCTAAGCTTCAGTCTCTAAAAGCAGCAAGACACAATACCAGCTCTATAATATTAATTATTATCTAGGCACCAAACTTGTTGATGACAGACAGGTGGAAAATGACAGCTGAATGGTGGTCTTTAAAGCAAATACAAAATGCGTGACGGCTTATCCGACTGTGGTAGATGGCACAAAGTAGGCGAGGTCTAACAGTGGGTTATGTGAGGCTGGGAAGATTATAAGCTAGAAGCAAATGAACATAAAAAAACATAATATTCTTTCCTGCTACACTTTCAGTGGATTCGGCACATTATAATGTGAGCTTACCTCTCTTATCATCACCATCATCAAGCCTGTAGAAGACATTACATGCTTCCAGGAAGAATAATTATACCAACTTCTTTACGCATTATCTTCCGGTGCATTCGAGAATCTTTCCCCCCTATCCTTACATACCTATTTATATTGACTACACCGATAGCTCATCGCGAACATTATGTTCGCGAGCGTTCGGCTCGATTACCGCTCTAAGCGCGGCAAGCTCCATTACCCGCGGAACTGAGTTTAACTGCTCGGTAGTCGGCCGTGCGGCTACTAATGATCGGTGAACTTCCTCCAGTAATCTGTTAGCACACTGGGCTTCATTTATACATAATAGTCTGTTTAGTATTTACCTATGTTTTCATGAAAAAAATATTTAAGTTATTTTTCAACGTGTTCTCGGAAATTTTTACAAATACCTAAAAAATCCGTCACATTTATAATTATAAGAAAGAATAAGTAACAGTTAAATTAATAAATAAATGGTTTAGAGAAATATTTTATTTTAGTGAGACCAATCAAACAAACTAGTAGGTACGTACATTATAATTTTCTTGTGGAATTCTCCCGGCCTTCTTTCGCGTTGTTTCATTTTCATACAATCTTCAACACCCCTTCAGGGCTGGATTTCAGGAGTTTATACGCATACCCCAAATATGTCAAGTCCTCACAACTTACGACTTAGGCTGTGTGTTGTCTATATCAGGACCAAGATGTTCCGCGTCTCATTTGTAAACGTCTTTCTCGTATATACTAAGTAAACAAACACACCCGTTATTCGCAAATAAAATAAAGCCAGAATGAGGCAGAAAAAAATTGCTTGGATACATTTTATGATCATCCTTCGTACAATCCCTCCCGACCCCAAACACTCTCCAGAGATATTTATCACTATCCAAAATATCCCAAAGTGCTTTTAATTCTGATCCGGTTTACGATCTTGTTTTTGTACAAAAAATCTTTTACTGCCGATTATTTAAGAGCTACATGGCTGTTATCCGCAAATCGACGGCTTAAACCCTCGTTAAAACGTAGTAAAATTAAAGTGGTTTTAGTATACAGAGCTTACATTACATACCCACTTTTAAATAAAGGGCAATACGCACATAGTTCTGATGTCACTCTATCTCTCAAAAAGAAAAAGATAAACATTTTATTTAAAGCCTGAGGGATGCAATGCCGCTCACGTTACTTACAACAATTACAACAAAAACAAAACAACACGCGTAGAAGTTGGATTAAAAGTTTAATTCGAGAACTCTCTAATTTGGCGTTGCGTTTCGCGCATCGTGCGCTCGTGTGCCGTACGGGGTCCATTACAGCGCGCCGTGCGGTGTGAGTGACGCCAGCTAGCGATTTTAATGCGAGATTGCAATAAAAAAAGTATATTTTTGTCCAAAATATGTCAGCAGAAATGCAATAGAACTTCGACCGCATGACAACTTCTTGAACGTTTCATAACCCGGAACAAACCGTTCATTAAACATTTTGTCATGTCGTCTTCATCTTATTGTGTCACTGTGGCACTAGTTCTTTCGAAACAGCAGTGTAGTGAATGAATTTTAAATGCGCCTCAAAGAGGCTCGTTTCGAGCACTTGACACATGTTATAGAACTTTTTATGTTCTGCTACACGCCGGTTTCCTCACGATGTTTTCCTTCGCCGTTTGAGAGAACTGGCACTGTGCACATTCATTTTTGAACATAAAATGGTGCACGACCGATTTCGAACCCATGACCTTAGGGATCGGAAGGCGGCGCTACCACTAGACCACCAGTGCTCCCACATACATTTTTCATGTTCTAAAAATATCGTTGGCCGATACTTGCTCACCGCATCTTTAATGATGTAGGGGCACTAAGTCTCTTCTCAAAACTGGTTTTGTTTATTTTATTCTCGGATCTCAACTGATGATTTTTGAAAGCAAAGTGGCATCAACATACAGTAGCAAAATCCGTAAATGTATAGAATTGACCTTTAGTTCTGAGAATTTATTCATATGTCACGTGGCCAAAGAGTGTATTCCGCGTTTCACTCACTGACGTTGGTACTTTGGTACACAAGGATACGCATCAAGCTATACACTACTCACTTTTATGTCTTTGTAGTAAGCGTAATTTTTCCTTAGCTTTGTACAGTGCGAGCTCCATTTTGAGCGGGTTTTTGTATGGAGTCACGAGCCCTAGCCGCTAGGGTGGCTTATCGTACTACACCTATGCATTGAGCGCAACTCAATACAGAGCAGTATTAAGAGCACTGGTTGTCTAGTACTAGCGGCGCCCGCCTTCAAATCCTAAGGGCGTGGGTTCAGAATCGGTTTGTTCACCACCAATCACCAATGAGTTTTTCATCAAAAAACATAGTAAGAAAACCGGCATGTCGTTCTTAAAACCTCAAAAGTTTATAAACAGGTTCCAAGGAGCCTCTTTGAGGAGCACTTAAAATCCTCTCACCGCACTGTTTCTAAAAAAACTAGTGACACGACAAGAAGCAGCAGAAGGATACAATGTCAGAATCACAGTATACCCATCAAATGGGAAGTCCCTTGTCGGGTCAAGCCAAGACGTTATTCATGTTGATAGAATTTGGGTTAATTAAAGTTTAAGTTTTGATACTTCATGTAGTTTTTTGATGTTTTATTACATAAAGAGCAGTCTCGTAGCCCAGCGACAAAGCCCTTCAAAAAAATGGGAAGCATTAATGTAAATGTGGAAGTCAAACGCCACGTAACAAGTATTTAATAATGAAAGTGTTGTTTTTTTTGGTTTTTATTTTAATTTAAGTGCTTAACCGCTCGCCTGTCCCAACTTGCAGCACACTCATGAGCTGGGGTTGCCAGTTGCCACTGAATCGTCATAATTCGTGCTAAGCGCCCCGAGTTCTAGCCAAGTTGGGACAATCAACTAAGAACGCGCTTCGAATTAAGGATTACTGCGTAATTACGAGTACACTTCAGAAATAGCTTATAATGTAATCTATGTACGATGGCTACCGCTTGTGGAACAGACAAATGCTGTTTAGTAGAATGCAGGAACAAAGAGCTACGAATAACAACCACCACTCATAATAAGTATGACCCCTCTACACTAATTTAAACATTTTGTCCCGCAGCGAAAATCGAACCTGATCCTCTGGCATGTCAGCCAGTTAGTCACCTGCGCCACAGACAAATATTAATAAGAAAAATACACAGTCATAAAATAACTAACATTAAAGTAATTACATATTTTTTTGTGCTATTAGGGATCGAACCCATGGCC
Organism: Chloroclysta siterata; assembly: GCA_932294275.1. Classification (NCBI taxonomy): domain Eukaryota; kingdom Metazoa; phylum Arthropoda; class Insecta; order Lepidoptera; family Geometridae; genus Chloroclysta; species Chloroclysta siterata. The sequence goes on from OW028588.1 coordinate 17,272,026, forward strand.
TACATCGCAGAAAGCTGAGAGCGGTCATGCGAAGGAAGTCGGTGGATGGAGAGGGTCTGCAAATCTTTGAGGAAACCTAATGTTACTGTCTTTTTCTACCTACTGTTTATTGTTTTTAATATTTTTATACTTGGGTCAAATAAAAAAGTTTTCTTTCTTTCTTCTTTCTTTTCTAATATCCAGCAGTGAACTTCTGCAGGATGATGATAATGAACGACAAGGCCGATTCAATCACTATTCAATCCCCTACAAAATAAAAATGTTATCATCAATTACCTACTTTTGTGTTTACCTCCACGTGTAGATTGTATACAATCCCTACTTAGTAGTACGTTAACGATTTACATATTTATCAGTTAAATCCGGTTTCTTTAAAAAACAGTGGCCATCTTTACGGTTTTACCATCTCAGAGTAACGCTATCTTTAGATTTGCCTATTTCTGCAAGTAAGCAGCGTTGCTGTGTTTCGGTTTGAAGGGTGTGGTTGCCGGTGAAATTACAGGCACATGAGGCTTAACATACATCTGTATGCCTCAAGTTGATGGACGCTGGCATCGTAGGGCACGTTCCTATCATGCGTGACTTTCGAGGCAATTATTTGTTATAAGTGATGTCACCATTGATACCACTTAACATTTGCCATCTGCTTGCTCCACCAGCAAGCATGTTCTAGAACATGTGTCAAGTGTTCGAAAGGACCCACTTTGAAGCGCACTTAAAATCCTTTCACCACACTGTTTTGAAAGAACCAGTGACACGACAAGAAGATTTTAGGTTTATTTGAAAGGGTCGATTCTACTTATTTTTCTATAGTTATTACATGATTCATCTAGTTTACAACCTATGTTATAGCGATTCTTGTTATTTTTATTTTAATAAATAAATTGTAAAAAACCACTGCCGTAATTCCCAAATATCTGTTGTGGGTTTAACCCCGCTAAATTATACGGTCGCTAGGCGATGTGCGTTTTATTAAGAACGGCTTGTACCAAGGCCACACGTGGTATTATGCAACAAACAGACAACATGTCTAGATAGTATATTGATAAAGTGTAGGTACTTATGAGTAATTTTAAACGTCTGTTGTCAATGTTTGGTCGACTCCCGCAGATAGCAGACGCATTCGAAAGTGATCCTTGTGATGCTACTGAATAAAGATGATTTTGTCATTTGCCGAGATATATCAATACTGCGGGTTCAATTTGATTTTTCTCTGAAAACTTATGTACTTACAGATCAAGGAAGACTGGCCTCACAGCTCATAGTTGTTAGTAGGTAGCTCGGCCTTCTGCGCTGTAGGTTGCGGTTCGATCCCCAGCGAAGACAAACAATTGCGTGATGGACTTAGACGTGTGTTCTACGCCTGGGTAGAATTATTTTAGCAGATATCTGGTTCTCCAATTTTTGTTCAGTTTGGTGATGTATGAGACCAATTTATATATTAAAAAATAGTAGTCAAAAGGCCAAAATCGCACTTATGTAAGTTTGCGAGTGTGTATAATTGTTCCCACTCATCGCCGTAATGGCTGAACCGATTTTAATAAAACTAAAAATATGCATAGTTTATACCTGGAAGACAGTTACAAAATGTAATATTGAAAAAAGTGACTTCAGATATAAAAAAGCCACATAGCAGTGGACGCATAGCTTTAACCCAGGGCATGGCACATTGAAGTATGTCAATTTATTTTTTATCTTATCAACTGGAAATAAAGTGTATTTTTCAATGACATAATGATAGCCCAACGCGATGCGATGACGTGCGAGGTCGGAACATTAAAATGTATACTCTATTTCCATTAGATAAGGTTGAATATACAAAAACTAAAGACGTATTCGTTAAGTACTAAAATACATCTACCTCGCCGTTCAGCACTGTGCACTGGCCCTTACCATTAACATAACAAAAACATAATGTCAAGGACACGATAACTCACGGTTATTATTTTGTTTACTAGTCTTGTTAAAGCTGATTTCACCATGCTCTGTTAGTTACTAATAAAGGATTAACAGGCCGTTAAATATAACCTTAGATGTCAAACGCGTACATTTTGACATATTTAACGGCCCTTATATTCTTTGTCAATCTAAAACAGCACGGTGAAATTACAGCTTAGTCTCCAAAACATATAGGTAATTGCCTATTTAATACTTGCCATCATCTTGACCTGAAGCAGTCCACTGCTGGAAAAGGCCTTCCTATACCTTTCCAGGAAGGATAATTCTGAGCCCTCTCCATCCACTGCCTTCCCGCATTCCTCACAATGTTATCGGTCCATCGGGTAGGAGGGCGTCCCACGCTTCGTCTTTCAGTTCACACCATTCAAGAATAATTATTCCCCAGCGCTTATCAGTCGTTTACTATTCTAGAAAAGGGAAGATCCATGCACTTTCTACGCAGGCCCACACAATATGGCTATCTCTATAAATATGTTTGGTATATTAGGATTTTATTGTGTACAAACAGAAGTGATACAGCTTTACTCATCTTCATCAGGAGATAAAGAGGAATAAAACAGCCCTAAATCATTTGTTTTTCGTTTTTTTACATCCGAAACGTAATTCACGCCATTTTGCAAAATGGCGTATGCGGCCATCTTCTTTTTTATAAATAACGCTGAAAAGGCATCACATTTTCTGATTACTGCCTTAAAAGATGGTCAGATTATAATTAAAGCTAGTGTGTGGGTTGGTAGACATACTCAATACATAATGTATACAAATAATCATTTAAATGTCTGTTTGTTGTAAACTTGTAAACAATGTTAATGCTTGTGGGTTGTAAAATGCATTGCATATTAATCAGATAAAAGTTATGTTTTCTAAAAGACATCGAACGTTCTATAAAGTCCGTAATTTCTTCCAGACTTTACATCCTTAAAGTCTATTTTATCCGTACTTTTGTTTTATTTGCGTTTCTCTTCGTGACAAGTTGCAAGCCCATCGCCGCTATAAAGGCTAGAAGACCTCAGAAAAGGTGGGAAACGCTAAATACAGACACGACTGACTACCCTCGTATTATTGCTCTCCTTAGAATGCCTTGTACCTACTTAAAAGTAGGGGTATGGACTACTGCGCCGATCTAACGTACGACCTTTCGATCAGAAGGCGGGGTCACTCCCACTTGGCCACTGATTCTAGTCCTTGTACCTACTTGAAATGTTAGAAATTGCTAATGTATTAAAGACTAATAATAATAGAGAAATAATAATAATATTAGAGACGTTATTTTATTTAAAAGGTAAATAATACATTAAAAGATCGCTTGTCTGACCAGAGACACGACCCCGCGAAAAAACACACACAAAAGCAATCATTCTCTATTATGGTTTGTTTTTTTTTATGATAGGTACCATAAATTGTAAAGCTACCCATTCAGCTTTTATTAGTTTATAGTGTTTACCTACTCTTAAGGAAATCACAAAGGTTTTATAGAATCTTAAAAGTTTCGAACCGAGTGCGGGGCTTGAACTCACGACCCTCCCTTTAAAACAGGGATGCGCTAACCAACTGCGCCCTCGTTTCCTTTCCTAATGTCATTTGACACATGAGATTATGATCCTATGGCTTGTTGGTTAGCACATCCCCATTCAAGGGGAGGGTTCTGGATTCAAATCCCACTCAGTTTACAGCTTCTACTGCTACATAACTTTAATAAAACCTAGAATTATTATTAGATATTTAAATGAGAAATCATGGTACCTAATTATAATAAAATTAAGTAAATATATAGGTAGGTATATCTGCTACACTTTATTTATATTTTATGTCAATTTCTTATTTGAATTATATGATACCTAACCTAACCTACTGTAAACTTCGTCAATACAATGCTATTAAGTGACATCTGAATAGATTCATTTGCAAATGATATCAGCGTCCTTGGTCTCCACGCACACACCAAAACCGACCTTATTCCCGAAGTGAGAATGCACAAAATTGATTGAAACTATCCACCTCAGAACATGTGTTCTGATAAATGTAATCCTTGAAAACGAAATGCAACTCTATTATATAGAGTGTAGAATCCGATTTCCTGTATACCGAAGCTGATATAGTAGCAATCACGTATTGTAGACCTTATGAGTAGGAGTGGTAGAGTTAGAAATCGGTTGTAAAGATGTGGTAAACAACATTTTGGCGAATTTGAGGCCACACTTCCTGATGCTAGGAACATCAAATTAATTTCAGTAGTAGTTTACCAAATATAATTATAATTAAATGAGTTGTAATTAATTCGCTTGTAGTGTAGGTTAGGTATGGCTTTATTTTTTTGATTAGTCGTAGGCGAGGGCGCCACTAGGTCGCCCGACCTAATTATAATGTAAAATTATATTATAATAATATTAGATTAATATTGGTGGACCTTCCGCACAGCATCTAGCCCCAAACTAAGCAAAACTTATACAACATTCTCTAAATCAGTCTTTGACAAATAATTTATAAGAACTCCTTAACTAACAAGCCGATTCACGCTGTAATAGGTATTCATAAAAATAAGTATTCTTATAGAATTATTTTACTAAGAAAATATGTACAGCTACGAAAGTTGATTAAGGGGCTGGCACCCGTCAAAGTACCTTTCACTCGCACACAATTTATTATGTATTTATATTTATTGCACACAGTTAATCAAAAACATCATTTTGATCCAAACAAGTTTGCTTTACTATTTTTCGTACTTATGCAATTATTATTGCTAACTGCTATTATTGCTCTACACCTTTGTAATGTTATTCTCCCAAAACATATTTATTTGCGATTTTTATAACTACAATTGTGGCAATGTTCGCTAGTGAGGTTGTCTGCGTCTTAAGTTAAAATATAATATACTATTTTCATCGTAACTCAGTAAGTAAGTAAAGTGTTCACTTTAATACCAGGAGGTACGTTATTCATGAGATTTTGTCGAGCGCGAGGGAGCTCGCAGAAGCATCTTACACCTATTTCAACATTTATAAGCGAACTTGGAGTAGTTATAGAGCATGCTATAGAATGTGAACTAATTGAACGCTTAAGTATGAACAAAATTGAGAATGACTTAGACATTATACAAGGTGCTCGTACACACGTAGAATATGAATAAGCATGAGCTCATTGACTTTTAAATACATAGGAAATATAAAAATAAATTCAACAAACAATATTATAAATATTGACAGCTCTCACAGATCAGTCGATAATAGCTTTGCGCTGTAGGCCGTGGGTTCGATCCCCACCGAGAACAAAATGAACACAGATGTTTGTTTTCTGTCTTGGTTGATGTAATAAATAAAAATAAAATAAATGTATTGACAAATCACAATCCCAACTATCTGGTCCACATAGTACTAGCTTTGCATAGTTTAGGGCTAGATAGTGCCATGTAGGAATGTCAATAGCTGAAATGACGAGTGACTTGACATCCGATTAGTTTTGATCGAGCTTTCAGAAACCGGCCGTTAATGTATTCAAAAAAAATACGGTTATTCAACAAATAAAGTCAAAAGGTATTTATTCAGTTGAATCACTTTGAAAGGATCACTTTGAAACGTCTTAAAGCTGGGTGAATCTAGGTGCCAGTTCCACGCGACCAAAGCCGAATAAGGTCAAGCCCTTAAAAGTGTTCCATAGCTGTGTCTTACCCGTCTGTTAAAAGTTGTCGGCAAGCGCTCGCTTCTCAACTTCTGAACTAACTGTCCTGCGCCGGGCGCATCGCTTGGGGCCGAAGCACACTGAAAGCTTTACTTTATTGCAAGTTTGCTCGAGCTTTCTTACGTGGAACTTTGTTCTAGAGTTACCTAATGCTATTCCAGTATCGTGGTAAGAGAGCCAGAAACATCAAAATATTTGAATATCTTAACTTTGGCAACCATAGTATGTATTAAGGTAAGAAAAATATATGCAATTGACTATTTACGCAAAAGAATCAAAGCTAAATATCACGGAAAAAAGCTATTCAAATCTATTTTGCTGAATTTGAAAGTTGATTAGGTCATAGTAGGGGAGCCCAAGAGGGGATTTCGGGATTTCCTCGAGCGCGTCAGATTAATATACAGGGGGATACCTTGTACCTGGTTAAGAACCTCCACCAAATATGAGCCCCATATATAAAGCCGCCCGTCTAGGATAAAGGATCAGATTAGTAAAAAAAAAATGATCATCAGAAAATCTCGAGCGCGTCATATTAAGTTAGGGTGAGTTAATTACATGCTAAAAAGTGTATATTCCACTAATCTGACAATTTGAGAGTGACGTAAAGAAACGGGAGGGCTACAAAGTTGTAAAAAAAAAACGTCATCTCGACATTCTCGAGCGTGGCTAAATTTTTTTTTTATTTTGAAGTAAATAATTCAAGGATAACGAAAAATATATAATCTGACGATTTCCACAAGCCGAAGTAACAAATATTCGTCGATAAAGTTTAGCTGCGTGGTGCCTATATTCCCCTCTGCGCGCTTCTATTTCGTGCCATGAAATCGAGCCAGAAGAAGAAGATGATTCTACTTTTGAAGATGATGACTAATTAATCAATTAATTGTAAATAAAAAAATATTTCTTTGCATATTTTTTTAAATTATTTTCTTATAAATACAAGTATTCTACTTAACAAACTTATACTTTTTATTTGCATGCTATTTCCTGAGCTTTTCAATTAATTAAGTTGAATGGCTTAAAAAAATCAAAATAAAAATATATTTTTTTGTCAGATTAGGCGAATCCCTCTAGATAATCGTCAGATTATGAGACAGCACGTCTAGGACATAAAGATGAACCATATATATCTTAATCTGACGCGCTTGAGTATTTCAAAATGGCAATTTTTTTTTGCATATTAAAATAATGGCTGCGAGTTTGCGTTACATCGAAATCGTCAGATTATTGAATGAGTTTTTTTTTTTAGGTTCACATAACACCCCCTTAAAAAATCTGACGCGCTCGATAAAATATTTTTTTTTTTCATTTTCAACCCTTAAGTACGACCACCCCCATCATGCACACGATCAGATTAACATACGTACATTATTAAAAATACGTAGGACATTGGTGCTATCAATATCTGACGCGCTCGAGTATGTCGTCCATGCAACAGTTTTTTTTTACATTTTTGAAAATCTATAGCCGCTCCCCCCACCGATGAAAAGGTATACTTATATAACATTTTTTTCTTCTTATCATCTAAGCTTTGCAACCCAATAGGTCTCTATGACGCTCGAGGAAATCCCCATTAAGCATCATGGCCTCCCCTACTATCATAATAGACTTCTAATTATAAAATGTATCAATCTATCATTCTAAAAATCGCAATCAACCATTCTGTATACAATCACATTCCACCCAGTTTAATAAAAAAACATTATAATCGATACATGTTTTCCTACTCAAAAGTTTTCTTAACTATTTTTTGTACTTATGCAAACTTTTGAGTAGGAAAGCTATTAAATTGGAGTATTTATTATTATTATATGGAAGTTTTTATATATATCTTCGCTTTGAGCTGGAGTGCAATCCTTACGGCCGGCAGTGTTTACAAAACTTTCCACTTCTGATCGTCTAAATTAATTAACATCTTTCAGTGGACCGAGGAAGGATGCAGAACCAACATCGCCCTCTCTCCCATTAGGGTACCTCTAGCTACTAGAGCAGCGATGGTCTAGTGGGAGTGTGGGGTTCAAATCCGGTCATGCACCGATGGATTTTTCCTATCCAATTTACATGCGTAATGCCAGTGCTCATAAACGGTGAAGGAAAACATCGTGAGGAAACCAGTTAGTATTCTAACATCGGCGATGGGCCTGCATCCTGTCACGAATGGAATACCAACTACTGCAAAATGTGGGTATGTGCCAAATGTAATTTTTGACCTCTGACTAACTCCCTTTCGAAAATAATATGGAGTTAGTACTTAGAGATCTGAGGGGATATCTGTGCCTGGGGATCAAAGTCCTGAAGAAGTTTACGTTTTTTTGGTATAATTTAATATTTATTTCTAAAATAGTTACAATAATGATTTGTTATTTAAGGTAGGTAAGGTAAGTGAAGGTAGAATGCTCGTTAATTGCTAGATATAGTAGAGAAGTAGAATAGTTCTATTACCTAATAGATAAAAATTTAAATTAGGTACTTTTTTTAGTACACATATACCCTAACCTTCCTCGAGTGAGCAGCTGTTCGTTGTAGTGGTTCCGTATACTTCACTTGAAAGTGGTGTTTTATTTATATCAGTACGGAACCCCACGGCCTCCATTGAACAGTCGTCCGCTGCAGGGTGGCAGGACTTTACCACTTGGCGACAGGGTGACAGCTTTTAATGAAATTTGCATTTTGTATGAGAATAATCAGCTTGTTTAGGTACCTACTTACAAACTCCGAAGGGTTTAAGTAGCTAAGTTTGAAAGGTCCTCGGAATTACATTCATAATTTTGTCCAATAAATAAAGCTTCCTTCAACGTGACGGACCAAGTTATCTGGTTCCTTATAGTAGGTACAAGCTTGCTTATTTTTAGGAGAAAATTATTAATAGCATTTTGACCTTTATTACTTTTACACTAACTTTTATAAATTACAAATGGAAGTAGGTACCTAAAGGCACGAAGAAATTTCACTTTTTATTTTTGCTGAGTGGCCTTTCTGTACACGGTCTAAGCATTGTTCAACTTTTGCGCGACGTTTCTGAAATACAGCTATAAAAAATCATATCTGTCTGTATATAAAAAAAACCACTGAGGAAATTATATGCTTTGCTTAGTTTGGGCACAGATAAGAGAATACTAGTAGTTTGGGGCTAGATAGTGTTGTGTGGAATGTCCACCAATATTTATTTATTTCTCCGAAGTGATTTATTTATTTCTACCGCGTTTAAACAATATCCATGTGGCCAAAGTCACGAGTAGCTACTAGTTTTTAATATTACATGTATCACAATCCCGTTTCTTCGAATAATTAATTTCGATTAAGCGACGTTCATTAAATTAATTGAAGATCTTTGTAATATAATCACCGCAGTCGATACCCGTGCTAAACCCACACACTAAATATATGTAGATATGTACATAATACAAAAGATATTTAACGCATGAGCAGAGCGATAGGCGGAGCGGCTGTGCAGCGTCCATCATCGGTACAAGTGACATCAAGATACAAGTTTTCGTCACCCGACATTGATTTCAAAAATCATCTTAAATGTTTACGGTACATATGTTACATAAGCTCTCCGCTAAGCAATATGCTATTTGTAACTGACAAAGCTACGTAAAAGGCTACGCTGCTTGCTATGCACTATGCCAAACGTTAAACGCTTCAGTAATAGCTAAGCCACAGAACTGGGTCACATTCAACGTACGAGGCGTTTCATAGTGACTCTTGTAATGATATCGGTGTAGAATACTGATCTTTGAACTCTACGCGCTACGCTACTTGCAACACGACCCGCTACGCTACCCACCACGCTCGTCCAACACATCGGCCATATAAAGTAAAACAACAGCACTACATCTACATACCTACCTACTATATGTATATGTACATACAGTGTATCAGTTACCGGAACACGTGTCGAAGGTACTTGTACATAACAAACCGTAATTAATTATTAATTGAATATACAATGACTAATTATAATCACTTGGCATGTGAAGCTCCATTTTTATGCGATGTTAGAAAATTAAAATTGCTGTTTGTTTATTACAAGCCTTGTTTAGTTTGGGGCTAGATTGTGTGGAAAGTCCACCGATATTTATTGATTTTATCATTTTGATCATCAAAACCTTACACCCTCCTACTGACAAAACCAAAATTAACCAACAAAGATTTAAGAAACTTTGATGTTAAAAAAAAATCGAAATATAATCTGTGATATTATATTTGCGAAAATATTGAAATGTGCGAACGAGTAATCGTTTGAAAAGAAATTGTTCAAGAAACTAAGAAAAATAAACATATTGTTAAGAAAATTTGTTTGGATCCAAATGTTTGACTTGATGATATTTTTCAAAACTTGGTTGTTTAGATTTTTTTACAACTTCATTCCGCCTATTGATAGCCTATAACAACGGGGTAAGACACAAATAGATGGAAAACATTATTAAAGATATGTTATTTTTTGTTTATTTGTGGCATAGATCATTATTTCGAGCAAGTTTTTATTTTGCGTATCACTACTATAAAAATATCCCCTTGAATGTCCTGAAACAAGAATCAAACTCACACCTCATGAGTTAGCTGATAGTCACCGGCTACGCCAGATAGATTGCCCTTTACATTACTGAAATTCTATAATTTAATTTATGCAACAGTAATATACATTGTGACAAACATGACACTTTACGACGTTATACATAATTTGATAAAGTCACGCGATCGCATAATTACTTATTTGTGCATAAATAAACAAACTATAGTTGTTATTACCATGCGGAGTATGTGTGTTAATTTGTTAAGCAAAAGCAACCTCGCAACATCAGATGGGATTTAAACAGCTAGCTAGCTAGATATTGCTATGTGGAAAGTCCACCAATATTTTTTAAAAGCATATTGGAACTACTAGCATTTACCGAAAACATAAGATAAAATATTAACTCGATCTAGTAGCGAGTTACTGGCGCCAGTTATGGCGACACGCGTGCTTGACAATTTATTTATTTATTTAACGTCATAAAAAGATTTACATGAATTCATTCGCCGTGGTCCGACTAACTTGGAGTACCTACAGTCACAGAAGTTGTTTTCTACAAAGTTGTTTGCAAGAAAAAAAAATTATATAAGAAAATAACAAAAGATATACCAATACCCGCGTACGCTTTGAAAAAATACCAAAAACTTAAATCTCGGTGAGATTTAGTAAGATTTTTGGACAAAAATACTTTATACGGTTCCAAGCCTTAAAAAGAAAAAACAGAACTCGACTCATTCTGTTATCTGTCTGTCAAGAATCTTTTTCACAAGAACGATAAGATATAACCAGATTTTTAAAACAAATATATCCATAAAGAGCCTTAATAAAATGAAATCTCTTATCTCAATATATTAAAAAGATGAGGCAGCATCTTAATTTTTTTATGTTTACGCTTGTAGTTATAACTCAGGCTTATTCAATTTAATCTCAAGGATCCTTCTAAAAAGTCTTAAAGCTAGGTGAATCTAGGTACCAGTTCCACACGACCAAGCCTAGAACAGGCAACCAACTAACGGCTTGGCTCCTATCGGTCTTGTGTGATCCTTTAAATAAAAATATAATAGTGAGGCTGGTGTGGTGCCAACTGCCAATCAAACTTAGTGAGGCGTTTAACAAAACTACGTAGAAGCAGTCAAATTGACTGAAAATCAAAGAAGGCTCCAACGATTTCGTATTTTATTAATACGGGTTGGAGAGTTTTGCGGACATTGAATAAACATACCTAGTTGAAACATCAGGGCACGAGTCTCAATCACATTACCCATTTAGTTCATACAAAAACTTCCATACTTTGAAAGCCGTCCGAGTTATTTGCAATAGGAAAGTAGGTACAACGTGACAGTAAAGCGTTCCGATAATAAGTCTTCATAATAAACAAAAATGTAGTAGCGTTCAAGACTGTCGAAACGATTTTGTAATCAGTTTTCTAAACATTTCTGTCAGTAAGTTCACGCCGCGTGGGCTGGCCACGTGCGCTGCTCATAATTTTTCAACGTGCGACATAATGTTGTGGCATACCGACACAGTTATAATGTATCATATAGTAGATAGTATATTTTATAGGTAGAAACTTGAACCTATACGCATTTTAATATGCGATTGAGATAGGCGACAGGGACAAGCGACGTGACACATGAGAGTCAATTATATTTAAAAACACGGAAATAGGTTCACGACTTTGATCCCCAGGCACGGTAGATGTCCCCTCAGCTCTCTAAGTACCAAGTGTGAACTCTAAATTCTTTGCGGTCGTCTAAGGGGGTTAGTCATAGGCACTTCCAAAACATTACATTAGGCATATACCCACATTTTGCGTGTTAGTTTCCAACGTGACTGGTTGCAAGTCCATCGCCGCTTATTTAAAAAAAGATTAGGTACAGTTAGGAAAAAATATTGGATTCATCATCAAACCAGCTCGCTGTCGCCATTTTATGTCTAAGTACCTTATTAAATGATTACACAAAAGCTGCAATCGATGGATACTGATGATGTATCAAGGTTATCTAAATAAAAAAAAATCCAGGTTAAAATGGGTTATCTTTAAAGCAGCCTTAAAACAACGCATTTATCATCATAAGAAGTTTTTTGTTTGCGGTTAACAGAAATAGGTCTACTCAGAAAGTATAAATCCGTACATCCTCACATTAGCTGCAGTTAGCTGTTTCATTTCAGCCCATAAATATAACAAACCTTTTGATCGTCCATTTTGAGATATTTCGGGAGTAACTTGAAGACGATGTTACCCCGGGTGCGATTAGTTGCTCGAGCCAATAAGGGTGATTTCGAAAAACCCTTTCGGAAAATATAGAAAAAATCTTCAGTCTCTGCGATCGATTTGGTTATTAGGGAATTATTTTCAATGTTCATAAATATTAGTTATCCATACGTGGCATGTTCCAGGTCTATCATCGTTGCTAGCATATTGATATTGTTAGTGAAACCTATCATCGTTTTTAGATAAATCGTTTTTAGATATCGATAAACAATAAATAATTTCTGATTTTAGATTTCAGATATTAATATGGTGCGTGACTTGCGAGGCAATGCTTTGGTATAGGTGCTGCTTGCCACTTAACATCAGGTGGGCAATCTGTAAAAGTATTAAAATAACTGATACTCATTTCGATACATTCTAGAACATCTATTTGTATTATTTTACGTTGAATATCACTTAGGAACGGTATTAATATGAAACCTATTTATCATTTATTTAATTTTATCCCTTTATTTCGCTTGGACTGTGAACTTACGTGATAACGGCGCGTGTATATTTTACAAAAAATAAGTTTTTACTTATTAAGAACCCTCGCAATTTTTTTTGCTCGAAATTCAATATTTCGCCGTCGTCAAAGTATATATTTTCACCCTCGGTATAATAAGCTCAACCAAGCAAACAAGTATAGGTAAAAAGAAAAATAAAAACTTTTACATGTTTTCTGTAGCAATTTGTCTAGCGAACCTTGTTTATTCTTGGTTATTTGAGAACGCCCCGTTCTAAAGATTGAGGGCAGAAAAAGTTGCGTTTGTCTTAATATTCAATGTATCCTTATGAAGTTTGTTTTTATGGAGGGGATTCTGTGAAACGTGAAGGTAATTGAACTTTATAGGTAGGTATATTTAAATTACGAGTTCTTTAGATTGGTTTGCCTTTTGCGGTTGTGGGTTCGATTCCTACCAAGCACTTGATTGATGAACATAGATGTTAGTTCTGTGTCTGACGGCCGGTTTCTGAAAGCTCGATCAAAACTAATCGGATGTCAAGTCACTCGCCATTTCAGCTATTACATCGAATTAGATAGAGATAGCAAGTGACTTGACATCCGATTAGTTTTGATCGGGCTTTCAGAAACCGGCCGTAAGTGTTATAATGTAGCTTGTATAAATATGTACTTACAGAAAATAGTCCGGGGAAGTACTACAACTTTGTCTATTTCTGCCGCCAAGCAGCGTTGCTGTGTTTCGGTTTGAAGAGTGTGGTTGCCGGTGGCTTAACATCTGCATGCCCCAAATTGATGGACACTGGGCAGTATGTACATCGTATGGCACGTTCCTATAGAGCGTGATTTGAAGGCAATGCTTTGGTATAGGTATAGTTAACACGTAGCCATCGTGGGCTATCACCTTGTTCCATTAACAAGTGGTATAAAAAGATATTTGCTTAGTTACAGTGCTAATGAAAACCAAAATTTTATTTATTTAATTATATACTGTAGCAAGTTGAAGTTAGGACCAATGGAGGCGCCTTTCACCGACAATCGGCAACGCCACCATCTACTGCCTCCGTGTTACGTTGTTATCTTATCGCGTAGGGCTCGTGCACATGCACACTGGACCTTTATTAGTTTCTTTGACAGAAAAGGAGATGAAAGGAGAGAGCTTCATGACATTGTGGAGAATGAAATGAGAGCTTTGAAGGGTTAGCTGTACCACTTGGTTTCAGTCACCCTTCGAGTTAGCCAGTAGCTTAAAAGTAGGAGAGCTCTTTGTGAAGGGCTCGTCCGGTGAAGTACGTCGTGGTTCGCGTGCGCAGCTAAAGAGGTCGTTTGTACAATGTGGCTCTGCCCTAGGGCCGCTTTCTTATGGCGGCCGCCGGCGCTGGCGCCACGCTATTAGAAAGGTTGTGCTGAATGATGTACCTATTGCCCAAGAGGTGGGCACAGGAGACCTATTGCAGAACCACAACTGCATACAATACTCTTAACTTTACCGGTTGAACGCCTTCCGCGCTCGCCATTGCTCGGTAGCACTGTAAGAATCGTCAGACGATCACCAGCATTTAATCCATTCGAAAAAAAAGCATACAATACTCACAAGAGTCGTTTAGTTGTAGGTATTTGATGTTTTCAATCTTGTCTTCGTGGGCTCGATTTTTTGGATGTGGATGCAACAAACGTTAACCTAGAGATTTCAAATACACTAAGCTTTTTTTTAAGAATACACGATTTACAGTTTGTCTTCTTCTTCTTGTCGTGTCCCTAGTTTCTTTGAAAACAGTGTGGTGCTAGGTTATAGTCTGGAGTCTTTAAGTTTATTGCCTGTTCTACTAGGCTTGGTCGCGTGGAACTGGCACCTAGATTTACCTAGATTTAAGACGTTTCAATGTAATCTTTGCGACTCAATTGGTTACATACCTACATTTTGACTTTGACTGTGATTTTAATTTGTTTTGATGCTACTGCAATTCCTTGGACTGTGGTAAACCGCCAATAATTTTCGACTGGCGCCGTCGCCCGGAGACAAAATATCAAATAATTTAAATATTTAAAATCTGAAGTGCAATAACGACTTTGTATTAATTCTGATGAATAGTGACCTTATACTGACCGACATAGCTCTCAGAATTAGTAAGTTGAAGTGGCGATGGGCAGGCCATATAGCTGGTAAGTTAAAGCGGTAACAGAAGCAGCATACTAACTGGCTTCCTCAAGAAGTTTTCCTCCACCGTTCAAGAGCACGGCATTGCGCACATCATTTTTCAATCTGAAAAAACCATAGTGCACGACCGGATTCGAACCTACGACCTTACGATCGGAAGGCGACACTCCCACTAGACCACCGATGCTCTTAAAGATAAAACGATACCTACTTGTGTACGGTAAACAAAACATTCATATTAAAAGAGTTCTCAGAAGCAGCATACACGAGCTCGGTTTGCTTCCGCTTCCGGTAAACAGTACGCTTCGCTGCTTCTATCACGGGTAAATATTATTATTTATTACTTAATAATTCATCAAATGTGAAAGTATGTTTGTCTGTTTAGAAGAATAACGCTCTTTATGTAACTCGCGACAGGTTTGCGACAAAACTTTAGGCACTCACTGCTGACAAAATATTACTTTTTCAGTACAAGTGACGTAGGTATACTCAAAGTCAAAAGGTATTTATTCAATAAAATCACAAGAATCACTTTGAAACGTCTTAAAGCTAGATGACTCTATAACAGCAATGATTTCCATCTATTGCTTGTCAGGGATTGGTCACGATACATAATTAGGGAGACGAATCTACTAGGAACTACGTTTCAACCTATCTTAATTTTTAGGTACCAGCAGGCCTAGCACGGGCAGAGGAAAAGTTGTCTTTCCACCGTTTTTATCTACTTGTCAACTTTTCCTCTGTCCGTGATAGGCCTGCAGAACTTGAATAATCATCACCACTGAATTGAATAAGTCACAGCTTTACCATTACTCTTTTTTTCCACCACTCAAAATACAAAACAGAGATATGGTAGGTATTCATTTATTTATTTTATTGGGCTTACTTAGTCTTGGACCAATTTCTGTTCTATGCCTAGTATACCTATACTATGTGTTCGAAATAGATGAAATACATAAATAATAGGCTTTTTTATCATCTTCTATAGGGCACACTACTACGTACTACTTCCCTGGGGGCAACAAGATAAAACAAGTTTTTTCGAGTGAAACCTGAGAATAACGCAATACCTATAACATAAACAGCGGATATCAAACGCCTTGAGGGGTTACGTGTAAGTATCCGAATCCTAAAACAACAAATAAACGTAACTTACAGTGCTGCATAAATCAAAGGAGCTATTAGCTAAGTTTCGCCAACTTTTCCAATTGTTCAGCGAAACTGCTTTTATTCGTTCAATGCGCACTTAGGAAAAGGCTCTTTTATGAAGTTTGTGAAGATCTACGTAGCTGTGGTGCTCCGACATAGAATAGAAGCTCTCCATCACCCTCCGTGGACAACTAAAGGAATGCACCAGGAGAAAGTTGCAGCAGTATCTCTTAACTTACGTCAATATGGTCGCCAATCCGCCTGCCAAGCGTGGTGACTACGGTGAAGCCATCTCCCCCTTGCATGAGGAAGACCTCCGTCCAGTGGTGGACTTATCCAGGTTGGTGATGAGGTAAACCAGCTTTTTGTTACGCCGTCAAATTAACAACACTTAAAAAATGAACTCAGTATTGTCTCGTAGATCACGCACATTAAAAACGTGCACTACAATACAATACTTGTGTCCACCAACTTTGATTCTCTCATGATTCCTTCGAAGACCAAGGATGTGTCCTTGATGACAGATTACAACAACAAGGACAACAATTTTCCCTAGATTTTGTCAATTCTATGCGGCTAAACTAGATCAAAACTACCCCTGATCTGTGCCCTGCCAGTCAAACTCAAGGTCGTAGGTACCATATAAATAAATTTGATGGAAAATATTGATGGACATTCCACAGAGCACTATCTCGCCCTAAACTAAGCCAAGGTTTGTAGTACTAATTGGAACTAGATAGCTGATATACATTTTTCTGTTATTTTTGTAAATACATAGGTATTTATAATATTATGTTACACCCAGACAGAGAAGAAACATCTATGTTCATCACTTCAAATTTAGCATTTAAAAGTCATCGGATCACACCCAGAATCACAAAGATTTAATATAGTCCCAAAAGTTATTACCCGAGTGGGATTTAAACCCACGACCTTCCCTTTGATACGGGGCCGCGCTAACAAACTGCGCCATCGGATTCTAATCGCATTCGACGAATAGTAGTAGTAGTAGTAGTCGAGTAGTAGTAGTGATTTTCCTTAAGTGTAGGTAAACACTATAAAACAAATAAAAATTAAACACCCAGAATCATTTCCAGAAACAAATATCTCCTATAAATTGTGGTGCACTGAGAAATAATAACTTTCCTTACAATATCATAGGTAATTCGATGTTCCACATTGAAGACCAATAATTAACATAACATTTGGAATAACATTTATTTTATTATCAGAGTTTTTCGACTCAAAAGAAAAAGTAAAAACATCTTCCTCGTAACTGAAATAAAGGAATAACATAAAAGTGTTTTTATTTACCCTTATTTTAGGTAGGTACCTATTTTTCCGGAAGGTTGAGGATCATTCATTTAAGAAAATTGATCGGAAATTCAAATCGGTTCAGCCGCTATGTTGTTTTAGATCACAAACATCCATGCAGACAAACTCATACTTACAGGTAATAATTATTATTTTAAACTAGTCTAGGATAGTCATAAAATTAAATATCTAACAATTTCACGGAAGCCTTACCTACTACAGTACAAGCCTTATAATTTACCGGTGGAGGAAAATTAGAAAATAATCCCCACTGTACTTAATCAATCTAGCTAATAATCAGGTACCAGACCACTCTCTGTTCCTTGAAAACTGGTGTACTTACAGTGCACGCTATTTGGAAATGCACTATAGAAATAGTAATAATATTGTATTAATCTCTAAACAATTTAATCATAATAATATCTAAACAATTTAATCATAAGACATCCTCAAAGAATCTTAAGTTGCTACTTGATATAAAGAGAGAAGAGTATATCTACCGTGCCGTCACATTAGGGGTTCCCTGCGTCATCGCGGGGCGTACGAGAATTAAATATCACGCAAGCATATTTTGTACACATTTTGTAATCCAATAAACAGTAGGTGTAACTATCCTAAGACCGCGAGATCGAGTACAGTAAAAAAGAAAATAAACACATTTATTTCTAACGGACGAAGTACAATACACGTAAGTAACTAAGTAAAAAAAAGATGTGTCCATTGTATAAACACAGAGTATATGGTACAGAGGAGTTCCAATGGATTTTTCTTTCAATTCGATATGTTGATCATCTATGCAGAAAACTGATATTTATATTATTCTTGTGCAGAAATGCTATGTGAACAGTCGTGTACTGTAGCAGAGATTAACAGCCGGCCACCTGATAAATAGGTGGTTATTAACAAAATTACGCGATTAAGATAAGTGTGCGGCAAAAATGTAGATTCGCAACTTGCGTTTAAAAGCTTGTAAGTTTTCTACATTACGTACAGTCGGTGTTAAGGCGTAGACTCTAATGTGACTCTCGCTCGCACGTTTCGACATTTTGAATGATATAAAATTACTAAACTCATTTTTGAAAAATCGCTATCAACCATTTTGTGTGCAATCACATTGCACACATTTTAGTAAGAATTTCATTTTGATCGATACATGTTTTCCTACTCAAAAGTTTGCTTTACTAGTTTTCGTACATAAGCAAACTTTGAAGTATATCTTAAGGGGCTGACAACTATCAAACAACTTCTCGCTCGCACGTTTCGACATGTTGAAAGATATATAATCACTAAACTCATTTTCGAAAAATCGCAATCAACCATTTTGTGTGCAATCACATTGCACACATTTTAGTAAGAATTTCATTTTGATCGATACATGTTTTCCTACTCAAAAGTTTGCTTTACTAGTTTTCGTACATAAGCAAACTTTGAAGTATATCTTAAGGGGCTGACAACTATCAAACAACTTCTCGCTCGCACGTTTCGACATGTTGAAAGATATATAATCACTAAACTCATTTTCGAAAAATCGCAATCAACCATTTTGTGTGCAATCACATTGCACACATTTTAGTAAGAATTTCATTTTGATCTATACATGTTTTCCTACTCAAAAGTTTGCTTTACTAGTTTTCGTACATAAGCAAACTTTTAAGTAGGAAAACTTGTATCGATCAAAATGAAATTTTTACTAAAATGTGTGCAATGTGATTGCACACAAAATGGTTGATTGCGATTTTTCGAAAATGAGTTTAGTGATTATATATCTTTCAACATGTCGAAACGTGCGAGCGAGAAGTTGTTTGATAGTTGTCAGCCCCTTAAGATATACTTCACTTTCATAAATAATAAACAAATAAAATAATATTAGAGGATATTTCAGATTATCATCTAGCCCCAAACAAAGCAAAGCTCTTATTTTTTGTTCTACTTGCTGGCCCTCCATCGCCTAAATCATTGCCTCGTGTGTCACGTGCGATATGAACGATGCACTGCACTGCGTCCATCAACTCCAGGCTTACAGAAGTTAAGCCTCATGAGCCTATAATTTCACCGGCAAACACACTCTTCAAACCAAAACACAGCAAAGCTGCTTGACGTTAGAAATAGGCTTGGTGGTAGGTTCACAAAGAGCTCTACTACTCTTCAGAATGCCTTCCTTTATATTCGGTTAAAGTATGGAGGAAATACATCGCGAGATGGGAGTACATACGTCAAAACATTTCAAGGACGAAGGGGTAAAATAGTAGGTACACGATTTCTAAATATTTATTTGTGAAGTTCGTCACGGACCGCCTTAATGACGTCACGTATAACATTGCATGCGTGACGTCATGATGTAGTGGTACAGCGTGCTTTTGACATGTGTTGGTACAGTCGGCATTACGAATTGGAGACTTTTTCAGAACAATAATATTTATGTAACTATTTAGCTTAATAATTTTACTTCAGCCTTTCAAAGTTTTTAATGTTTAATTTTTAATGTACCTATAGTAACAGAATTATAGGTGAAGGAGTGGAGAGAAAAAATCTGTGGTGCTGAACCCATATAATGGGTTATGGGCAAGTAAATGGTGAAGTACGTACAACTTAGTAGCTACAGAATAGTATTTACCTGAAGACTGGAACAAAAATAAAGTAAATGAAATTTTTGTTACTCACTGTACCCACTAGGTTTCTGTTTGATGGAAGACGCAATAAGGAAGTGCGTTATCACAAAAAAATTGGTTCACTTTTTCCTGACTAAGGGTGGCAGCCATTTTGAATCATGAAACTCTACCGGTACCTTCTCTTTGAGAATATAAAGGTTCTTGTCGAGCTTGGTATTTCAGCAACTTCAGTCAGTACTCTCAAACGGCGAAGGAAAACATAGTGAGGAAACCGGCATGTCCTAGAACCTAAAAACGGCAACGGTCGACGGCAAGCGCCCAAGAGGTCGGAGTCCACTTAGATGGTTTGACTAAATCCGCTCATGCGATGCTCTTCACAATGCGTGACAATGCCAAAGACAGGCATACCTTAGATGGCGGACCATCGTTGAAAATGTAATGGCTCAACAGCGGGGGCATCACGACCCTTGGAGTCATCTCTATTCACCGAACCACAGACATCGACGTTTCAAAGTGATCCATGTGATTCTACTGAATTTGTCGCTGACCACTAACTTCAGGGCGACTCTTGGCTCCTTATTTTATCATCGTGGTCTGTGTACGAGAAACTAAGTGTTTGCTGATAAATGTTTTCTTCCCTTCTTTCTATCGTAAAAGTTATGACAAACCGCACGAGCTGCCGATTTACCAAAAACCTTTTCCCTTATTTGGCAATATTAATAACATTCATAAAGTTTATATTTATGAAGGCTGTAAAAAGTGTTTACACATTGCTACTTGATTATTCAAATGTAACAATAGGCCAATGAATTTTATTGTATGTTTATAGGAGTGGTATGCACGACTGCCCTATCGTGCTTATGGCTTGTCTGTCAATTTCCGGAATTAAGATAAAAGAGAAACTCGTAAAAAGCCCATAGATTTGCTTTTTGGGTTTTTGTAAATCTCGCCAGAAATATATAAAACCTAGAAACAGTCGAAACAATGTGTACATTTCACATTTCCAACACAGAACCAAAACAACTCAAAAAGAAAGTAAAATTATCGTTATTAAAATATTTTTAGTTCAGGTTAAAAATAAATAATAAAGAAAGAAAGAGCAAAAAAAGTTCAGTACAGGTACAGAAATAGATAGGTAGGAATTGACTATAATGTGTAATATATTACAATAACATACTTTTTTTTATATAATATTTTAAGGGTTTTTTATAGGCGATATGTCTATGTGTACGAACTCTGACTATTAAATAAATTGTTCTTTAGAGAAATCTTTGAATCATAATCTAAGGAATAGGAAAACGGATTCCTTTTTCTTACAAAACCTACTATGTATAAACCACGTTTGGAAAAAGGTATCTTATGGCGGTAAATTAGGTAAAATTTACTCATTAATTATTTGTACATTTAATGTACCTTTATCCCCATTACAAGACAAGACCTTCACAATAGTGACTTAACCGCAGTCCAATGTACAACTGTAAATTTCATGAAATGTAATTTTCACTAAATTAATCGCTACATCGGTATACAATGGCTACCCAATTATCCAGTTGTCAGAACTAATCACAAGAAATGGAATCCAATTCGGGCCAAATTGCAAGTGAGCCGGTCGTTGTGGGCCGCGAATAATGGACCCTATTCATTACCGACCAGCCAGAAAGCTAGAACTTATGGTGTCGGAGCCAGAATACAATAACCTTCACTCATCACTCAGTGCTCAGTAGAAACGGAACCACTGCGAAGCGACTTTAATCCCCAGGCACGGTAGATATCCCCTCAGATGTTTTAGTACGTACCTTACCTACCAAGTACCAACTCCAGTTTTTTTTTTATACAACTAGCTGATGGAACAAGCAGATGGCCCACCTGATGTTAAGTGGTAACCATCACCTATAACAAAGCATTGCCTCGTAAGTCACGCACAATAGTAACGTGCTCTACGATGCACTACCCTGCGTCCATCAACTTGAGGCATACAGATGTTAAGCCTCATGTGCCTGTAATTACACAAAAAAAGATTCTTTGAGGATGTCTAAGAGGGGCAGTCACTAGTCAAAGGTACGTCCAAATATTACATAAGACACATACCCACATTTTGGTGTCGTTCTAAAGTAATCAAATTAAGCACAAACATTTATAAATAGGTAAATAATAAAAAATATTGGTGAAATTTCCACACATCACTATATCTAGCCCCAAACTAAGCTTTTTGAGATTGGACCAGAATTTAACCAGATCCCGATGGACCGACGACATTGAGGATCGCGAGAAGTCGGGGATAGAGAGGGAACTGAATCGTTCTTCCTGGAAATATATAGGAGAGGCTTCCCGGTTTTAATCAAACTTGGTACAGCAACACTTTCTAGTTAGAGTTTGCGCTAATAATTACGCAATAATAATTAATTTAAAGATATTGGAAGGTAATCATTTTGGTTCTCAGACCAATCCCGAACAGCAATAAAACTTATTTGGCATCCATTGCTATTTCCCTTTCATGCTTTGGATCTCCTTCTGATCTCAACGAGCAATGTACCACAACTAGGCCTGAAAAGTCGTGATATAAATACCGAAGGCACGTTTGTAACGCTGGTAAAGGTGCTGAAAATAAACTCTAAGTCGCGGCAGCAAGTCGCCCGCGACCTCCAAAGTAAAAAAAAAGATCGATTAACATCACTCGACACATCGATCGACAACACAATGATCTTTTGTATGGTCTTAAAAAGAAGTGGAGTCTACGCCAACGTATGCCACGGCACAGTATGTGGGTGAGGTAATGCAAATTGTTGTAGGTAGAGGTCACTGTTTAACATAAGGTGAGCCATCTCCTTCCTCACGTTAAGAACTCACTTATTGGCTAGTTTGTCCAATATCACAAACCCATGGCATAAAACGATTTGTCGGAAAGTTTGGTCGTAAGATATAGGCAAACGTGAAGTTGGCGACAGACAATTTACGACCTTATGTAGTCACACAAAACAATTTTTGTGATCTACTACCACGGCTACATAGACATTTTATGCTTTTAGTATCGACCGATCGGCGACAAAAAGTCGCGTCTGATACATTGGTTTTCAGCTTTCTCGCAATATGTCCGAATAGGATAATTAATGTTATTAATTAAAGTCCCGTTTAAGAGGCAGGCCGGAAGTGTCCGAGGCCTACCGGATATTAATACTCCTTGTAATATGTCCCATTTATTAGTTTCAGTGGTTTCATAACGTTATTACTTTGATAAATGGATGTTTTGAGGCAAATTTGAAACTAAACTTTTTACTGAATAAAATGACATTAGACTTCAAGACTTCTATCCTATCGTATCCTACGAATTGCGAAAGTTACGTTGTTAAGATGAGAACGGGCTCTTCTTCTTCTTGTCATATCACTAGTTCCTCCGAAACAGTGTAGTGAAAGGATTTTAAGTGAAAGTGAATTCGAAAGAACGGGAACGGGGTATAAAAAATGAAGAAAACCTAAAAGGGTAAACACCTTAAATATTAATGTTAGCAATCACTTATACGCGAGCGAAACCGTGGGCTGCCGCTAGTAATTAATATTCAGTGAGTGAGAGGATATTATTGTAGATATATTTTTATCAACTTTTACTTAACTGTCAATAAAAAAAGGCTTAATTCTATAGGTACCTACCTATTCCTATATCAAATAGGGCTCAATAAGTACCTATCTACGCGTAGGAAGTGTTTAGTTGAAGCTGCATTTTTTTATTAATAACTTTGTATTCATGTATCAATTTTAAAAGATCCAGTGGGATATAATTATAAAAAGCAGGTATTTTTTTCGTCATACAATTTCGTACGTAAGCTTTGTGCTAGTAATTTCAGCAATCCCAGAGCATTACAAAAACCTGTCTTGAACTCAAAAAATATTTTTACAAAATTTTCCCCAAAATTTCAAAAGAAAATCTCATTTGGTGCGGAAATTAAGGGCCAGAAGGCAGGGTAGTTGGAGCTGATATTACAGTAATGTGCAGGTTCTACATGGATTCACCCCCTGAATTGCGAGGGGTTGGGGTGTCTTGTATAAGAAGTACTAAACTAATACTGACATAATTTTTTGTATGGTGACATTGTGAACGCATTTCTGGGGATAAAAAATTAAAAGACATCAGGCAAATTGCATATACTGAAATAAATAAAAAAAGCTCCCGCTATGGAGTTCTCTCCACGCAAAACCGGCGGAAAAACGGCACGGCTCGCACAGCACCAACGTCAATGAACGCAACACAATAATATCTACAATAACAGAATCAGAATACTGGTTATGAATGTATCGCGTTTACAGCGCGTTCTAGAACATTCGTCCTTGCGTAGAACAGTCTTCGTGTGCAAAGGCTCTTAGTGAGGCCTGCGAAGTGTTTCAAGTCTGCACAGCACGTGGTCACCCGAGCAGGTGTGCGTATGACGTCACGTGGAGCCGTCAAACCGGCACGTGACGTCACGCGGTTGCAACCCCGATTGTAGGGGCTCGTTACACGCGCGGGGCAACGGGGAAGCCGGGATATTGCGGGTGCTTGATTAAGTTTTGCTCTTTTCATTAGTAAGGATTATTTGAGCTAAAATATTATTACACGAAGCTTACTTTATTAAGATGAAAAGTTTTTTTCCACTGTTTCATTTTGTAAGTTTTCATTTAAAGGAGTCTCTGTGTGTGGTGTGGTATGTCAATATTCAAGATTATAAGTGTTATGGCATAATATGAAAAAGGTATAATTATAATTGTATAACAATGAAAAACAATTTAAAGAAAATATATGAGCCCTAGCCACCCCAAAACTTCAAAGTTCAAAATTCTTGCTCCATTATTGATGATAATGTGATAGAAAACACCCTTTCCTGTAATTTGTTGACCCTTTCATCACAGAATACCATATAGCTTCATACTTTGATCGTGCTTCAGCACATACAGGGTGCATTAAAAGCAAAGCCAGTGACCACCACTATCCGTTTTTTATTACTTATTTAAAAAAAACATTGTAAATCAGAAAAAAAAACTGCTTTATGACTTAATCCCCAGACACGACAGATATCCCCTTAGATCTCTTAGGATCAAGTACTAACTCAATATTCTTTTAGAGTAGCTTACCAACTTCGGCAAAATGTGGGTAGGTAATATGTGCCACAATATTTGGACGTATCTACCTCTAACTACCAGGGCCGGATTTAGGGGAGGGCAACCGGGGCGATGGCCCCGGGGCCTCCACAAACGAGGGGCCCCCACAATAGAGACATCAGAAAAAATAATCTTTCAAATTCCAACTAGTAAACACTAGTAAACATCTTGTTTTCCTTTGATATTTTTTTTTGCTCTTTTACCTTCACCTACAGCCTACAGTACTTTGTACATACATGATTATTTTATTATATTAATCTTAAATAACAGAAATTTGTTCACTTCAATCAGGCAATCAGTGAAATAACAAAAGATTCTCGACTGAAAAAAATTGTTTACTTTATTTGGAAAATAATTTGGGGCGAGGGGGCCTCCGCTCCTTTGTTGCCCCGGGGCCTCTGGACCTCTTAATCCGGCCCTGCTAACTACCCTCCTGAGACATCCTCAAAGAATCTTGAATTCGTTCTTGATACTAAAAACATGATATTAACCGTGCCTGGGGATCAAAGTTTTTTGTTTACTACTAGCTGATGGATCAAGTATATAGCCCACCTGATATTAAATTTCCAGACATTTTACTTTTATGTCGTTCATCCCACAAGGGCGTTTTGCTAGATTGTCCTTCTGATACGGACCGCCTAAAACAGAATCCTGAAAATCTAAAAAGTCGAGTAGCTGTTTTTGTTTTTCATGTACCCTTTATAAAATCCCCCTGTGCATATTGGCAGTGAACCCATCTCCTCGGGCCGATCATCCATACCTAACGTAACCATGGCTTTGCGCCTTTGATGTGGAGCGGGAACGCTTGGGATGCATTAGCTCGCGATCATCATACTGGGAACGATAAATAATCAATCAATACATACGAAACTACTACGATACAATACAAAATAATTTATATATGCCACCGTTAATACAAATTATAAAAAAATACAAGAATTAGACCTTAAGAGTATGTGTAATAAATTGGCCGTCACTCAGCATATTAGATGCTATAGCAGCATACGCTACTATAACGCTGGGATTCCGTGACTATAACATACCAATACTGACTGACTGATAACGTGTGTGTTTTATTAGTATCAATTAGCTTAAAGACTCCACGTCTTTGTTCCCCAGGTAAGAAAGATATCCCTCAGATCTCACAGCTCAATTGGTAGTAGCTCTGCCTTTGCGGCCGTGGGTTCGATCCCTATCGCGAACAAACACTTGTGCGATGAACATAGATATTTGTCCTCTGTCTGGGTGTTATTATTTATCTCTTTGTACTTGATATTATTTAAAAAAGTGATTTAGGATAATCTTCAAGGTACCTTCTTAGTCCAAGAGCTAAATAAGGTCAAATAAAGTTGTATTTCTTTGTACAGTCAGTACGAGCAAAATTCCTAGGTATGTGTAGTTACCATTTAAATGTAAAATTTTTAAGAAAGAGAGAAAAAATCATTATTTAAAAATTTTGTAATCTAAAACAAAGGAATATTTTGCTTATATTTAAGACCATGTTTTGTTATAATCATTCAATGGTACTTAAAAGCCCTTTTTGTATTTTTGGAAATAGTGACAAAAATACAAACTCCGGTTCCAGAAAGAACCCTTTCCTTAGTTTTAAGAAATCGTGAAAAAATCATTAAGTACTCACGGTCCGTAAAAACCCCATAACTTTCGTGTACCTTACCTGATTATATAGACAGGGTAACTTACGTAGAGTACAGTCAACATCAAAAGTAAACGATGATCGGATAGTTTCATAAATTATTAGATTTGTTATTTTTGTTGTAAATTGAATGCCTGTGAATTAAACAATGCACGCCTGAAACTGCAAAATACATTAAAAACTGAAAAACAGCTCCACGACTTTGATCTTTGAATTGATACAAGAAAATATGGAACGCCTTTGAAATAGTACCATGTATTTTTGGCAAAAAAATATACATATAATTTGATTTAGAGTTTTAATTAAAAACAAAAGTTAGATTGAATACAAGTATTTTTTAAACCATAAAATTTCCTAGCAATAAACAAAGCCTAAACAAATATGATTAAATTCAATGTCAGATGATTTCGATTGAGAAAAAGTCATTAACTTCTAATGCATACTGTACCTGCCTACTTACTAAATTTAATTTTCTTTTTCAATTACGAAATCCACTTTGTCTTAGAAAAATTCATTGAGATTAAATTCTTTCCAAATACCTCCCAAGCTTTAAAATGTTAATTCTCTGAACGTAAAAATCTCGTAAAGTCTTTAATATCATTAACCCGACCCATTAATTCAACCCTGATAAAATACAACCCTTTCGAGTTTAATTCGGTTATGTACGTCAAGGGTCGAAAAGTTGACCTTTTAGATGGCCTTTGGGAAATATGCGTACCTACTTAATAATATAAATATTATTGTGTGGGAGTAGAGTGCGTAATATCTTGTTTTTATAACAACTTATACATAAACTGATTGACCGCAATCTCAGCAGATGTTTAAGTGATGACGCGATCAACAGTGTTACTGAAAAGTTAACTATTCACCCTTCTCTTGAAAAGATCCAAATTATATTGGAAAAACGGTCGCCGGTAAGGAATTATCTCGTTTCTAAAAATAGTGAGGGAAACCCAGTGGGTGGGTACAGAAGGGAATCTTCAAAGGGATTCGACAATTCGAAAACCCAAAAACAGTGTCTGTATCTGACCTCTGCAAATAAACGTAAGAAATACTTGAGAACCGAAGATTTCGTTTTCGTAGAGTTGGCATAATGTTAGAAAGTGAAAATTGACCACTAATGTGATCCTTTCCACTTTTATTAATAAGCACTTACACTACAACATTACACAAAAGATAACTGGAAGAAAATTGTAACTAGCCTAGCATTATAGTAGGGGAGCCCAAGAGGGGATTTCGGGATTTCCTCGAGCGCGTCAGATTAATATACAGGGGGATACCTTGTACCTGGTTAAGAACCTCCACCAAATATGAGCCCCATATATAAAGCCGCCCGTCTAGGATAAAGGATCAGATTAGTAAAAAAAAATTGATCATCAGAAAATCTCGAGCGCGTCAGATTAAGTTAGGGTGAGTTAATTACATGCTAAAAAGTGTATATTCCACTAATCTGACAATTTGAGAGTGACGTAAAGAAACGGGAGGGCTACAAAGTTGTAAAAAAAAAACGTCATCTCGACATTCTCGAGCGTGGCTGATTTTTTTTTTATTTTGAAGTAAATAATTCAAGGATAACGAAAAATATATAATCTGACGATTTCCACAAGCCGAAGTAACAAATATTCGTCGATAAAGTTTAGCTGCGTGGTGCCTATATTCCCCTCTGCGCGCTTCTATTTCGTGCCATGAAATCGAGCCAGAAGAAGAAGATGATTCTACTAATGAAGATGATGACTAATTCATCAATTAATTGTACATAACAAAATATTTTTTTGCATTTTTTTTTAAATTATTTTCTTATAAATACAAGTATTCTACTTAACAAACTTATAATTTTTATTTGCATGCTATTTCCTGAGCTTTTCAATTAATTAAGTTGAATGGTTTAAAAAAATCAAAATAAAAATATTTTTTTTTGTCAGATTAGGCGAATCCCTCTAGATAATCGTCAGATTATGAGACAGCACGTCTAGGACATAAAGATGAACCATATATATCTTAATCTGACGCGCTTGAGTATTTCAAAATGGCGATTTTTTTTTGCATATTAAAATAATGGCTGCGAGTTTGCGTCACATCGAAATCGTCAGATTATTGAATGAGATTTTTTTTTTAGGTACACATAACACCCCCTTAAAAAATCTGACGCGCTCGATATATATTTTTTTTTTTTTTTTCATTTTCAACCCTTAAGTACGACCACCCCCATCATGCAAACGATCAGATTAACATACGTACATTATTAAAAATACGTAGGACATTGGTGCTATCAATATCTGACGCGCTCGAGTATGTCCATGCAACAGTTTTTTTTTTTACATTTTTGAAAATCTATAGCCGCTCCCCCCACCGATGAAAAGGTATACTTATATAACATTTTTTTCTTCTTATCATCTAAGCTTTGCAACCCAATAGGTCTCTATGACGCTCGAGGAAATCCCCATTTAGCATCATGGCCTCCCCTACTATTAAGTTCGCCTATGTCCTTATTTTTGTGCATTAAAGAATTTTCTAATCTTATTAATGTAAAAGTCTATTTTTTTATACAAACTTCAGATGGAACAAGCTGAAGGCCCTCCTGAGGGTAAGTGGTCGCCGTTGAACCATAGACACAAACAACACTAACAGGGGCGTTGTCATTGCGTTGCCTATCCTGAAGGACTTTTTCATTTTTTTTCTGTTCATGCTACAGCTATGCGACGGTACTTACTGCTGAATGTCCTGGTTCTACCAGTTGCATAATAAAGAAACCAGAAATGGGATAGAAAAAATTACGAACCCAATAGAGGAAAAACGCCTTAAATATGAATGTTAGCAATCACTACTAATACGTGAAATGCTCGAAAGGAGCCTCTTTGAGGCGCACTTATAATCCTTTCACACACTGTTTCAAAAAAACTAGTGACACAACAAGAAGAAGAAGGCGCAAGAGAAGCCGTGGGCGGCAGCTAGTAAGTCAAAAAGGTAACACGTCTCCACTTTTTGGTTTGTCTGTGGCTAAAACAATTTCGCAGATATAAAGAGCTCGCGTCAAGTAGGCCCTGTTAGAAGGGTGCGATTGATAAAGAGGCCTAAAATAAAAGGCCCAGTAAGGGCCTGAGAACAAATTTCCTTGAAGGATTTACCGTTTTAGAATACGGAAAACGTTTCGCCTTTGTTTATTGCTCGAAGTGCCGAAAAACAAAGCATTTCAACGTTGGATTTGGCCGTAGCGCTTTCAAGTTGTACTTGACTTGCGATCCGTGACCTTTGTGTAATATACAAAGCCGAATGAACTTCAGTCTTTTTTTATACTACTTTCTGATGGAAAAATCGAATGGCTCGCCTGATGTTAAGTGGTTACTGTGGTATACGTGTATATGTGTATAGGGCGTATAGCCTAGTTATAAGAAGGAACAACTCGTTCAATAAATCAGTTAAACGTCAGTCACCGCGTTGTCACTTACTCCCACCCTTAGATTAGTACAGATAGCCCATTGGCAACGAGGAGGTTCAAAATGGCGGACAAGACACGTGCGATCGGAAATATAAAAGAATTTAATCTGAATACAGACACTTGGAAAAGCTATGTTAAGCGAGTGCGAGCTTTTTTCTTGGTGAACGACATAAAAGTGGAGGTTCAAACATCGTTTCTCATCACACTGGTGGGAAATGAAACGTACGACCTCATGACGGTGTTGTGTAGCCCGGTAGAACCAGAAACGAAATCGTTCGACGAGCTTGTTAATATTGTGGAAAACCATGTTAATCCGAAGGCTAGTGATATGGCAGAGCGTATGAAGTTACGAGCGTGTTTACAAAATCAAAGTGAAACAGTGAGCGAGTACTTATTGCGTCTTAAAAAACTGGCGATGACATGTAAGTTCAAAGGACAGGAATCGTTGGAAGAAAATCTTAGAGATCAATTCACTTATGGGTTGAGGAATGAGAAGTACAGACAACGATTGCTGACCGAGCGGGAGCTTAGTTTCACAAGGGCGGTGACGTTAGCCACGTCGTTGGAGGCGGCGGAGCTGGAGGCCAAGCTTGGCGGCAGCAAGGGCAGTGCGACCGGAGAGGCATCTCACGGTGGGGTGTACGCAGTACGGGCCGGCGGCGGCAGCGCCGGAGGAGCACGCGGCGGCCGATGGGGCGCGCGCGGGGCTGGCGGCGGCAGCGGGACCAGCGCGCAGCGTACCGGTGGCGGCGCCGGCGCTGGCGGCGGCAGCGGCGGCGACCGGTGCTATCGGTGCGGATCGCGGCAGCATTCGTCCGATAAGTGCGGTTATAAAAGTGCTACATGTTATAAGTGCGATAAAGTTGGCCATATTAGCCATATGTGTCGTAATAGAAGAGGTCAGTCGAGGCTATTCCAAGTGGACGGCAGTGAGTCGGAAGGAGATATCGAATCGCCTACACTGTATCGGTTAGGTGACACGGAGGAGATTGATAGGCCTTGGTATTGTAAGTTAAATGTGGAAGGCGTCACTTTGGACATGCAAGTCGACAGCGGTTCTTCGGTAAGCGCAATTTCTAAAAATACTTATGACAAACTGTATAAGGGCAGACCGCTGATCGAATCTGATAAAGTGCTAACCGTTTATAGTGGTGAAAAAATTAAGCCAGTAGGTACTATGCCTGTTAACGTCGTAAATAACGATCAGTTGTTTACCTCCAAATTGTACGTTATAAATAACGGCAATTGCCCTCCTATTCTAGGTAGAAAATGGATGCGTGAGCTACAAATATCATTGCCTATCGTGGCACACGTTTCGTGCGATGAGAGCGATACTATTATGAACGAAATAATGTGTAAGTACAAAAATGTATTCGAGCCTGGTATAGGAACTTTCAATCGCGGTACCATTAGCTTGAGTGTGTGTGCGGACGCGGTGCCGGTGTGGAGGCGCGCGCGAGTCGTGCCGCACGCGCTGCGGCCGGTTGTTGATGCCGAGCTGGCGCGGTTAGAGGCCGAGGGTATCATCAGCCCGGTGGAAGATGTAGGCGGTTGGGGCACACCTATAGTACCCGTAAAAAAACAGTCGGGTAGCATTAGAATCTGTGGCGATTTCAAGGTTACGGTGAATCCGGTGTTATGTGATGATAAGTATCCTCTTCCGCGGATAGAGGATCTGTTCTCTGCTTTGAGAGGAGGACAGACGTTTAGCAAAATCGATCTAAAAAGCGCCTACCAGCAATTTTTATTGGACGAGGAGTCCAAGAAGTTGTGTACTATTGTAACGCACAAAGGTAATTTTATTTATAATAGATTACCGTTCGGAATAAAAACAGCCTCAAATAAATTTCAAAGGATTATGGATTCTTTATTCAAGTTTCCTCATGTAACTGTATTTGTTGATGATTTAATCATCACTGGGGAGACAGGGCAAGAACATAAAGAGAACTTGGATAAAGTTTTTAAAATATTAAATGATTGCGGTTTACGGATCAGTAAAGAAAAGTGTTGTTTTTTCAAAAAGCAGGTGTCTTATTTAGGCCATATTATTGATGCGGAGGGGTTACATACGGAAACTAAGAAGGTAGATGCCGTTCTTGCGGCGGAACGGCCCAGCAATGTAGGCGAACTTAGAGCGTTTCTAGGTCTTATTAACTATTACTCAAAGTTTGTTAAAAGTTTTAGCACCATAATCGCACCTCTATATGCCTTATTGAAGAAGAATAAAACATGGTTATGGTCAGAAGAATGTGAAAATGGGTTTTTAAAAATAAAAGACTTGTTAAAAAAATCGGATGTACTGGTCCATTTCAACCCCGAGCTCCCATTGGTGTTGTCATGCGACGCCTCCCCGCGCGGAGTAGGCGCGTGGCTCGGGCACGAGATGCCGGACGGGCGGGTTCGCGCCGTGGCGCACGCCAGCAGGACACTCTCCCCCGCCGAGCAGAACTATAGCCAAATATGTAGGGAAGGTTTAGCCATCATTTTTGGAGTACAACGTTTCCATGAGTATGTATATGGTAGACATTTTATTCTGGTCAGCGATTGTAAACCTTTATGTTCCATTATGGGACCTAAAACGGGTATTCCTTTAATGATGGCTGGCAGATTGCAGCGCTGGTCGATAATTTTGAGCGAGTACAATTATTCTATAAAGTGCGTAAAGTCAAAAGACAATTGTGTTGCAGATTGTTTGTCGAGAGCGGCAACGATAAATATAGATAAAGCGTTGCAGGATGTCAGTCGTAGTAGCAGGGAGACCGAATTAAATGAGTCAACAGTTAACTTTATTACGGCGCCTAAAGCCATCGATTTTAAAGAGATTGCTGAACAAACAAAAAAAGATGTAACTCTAAATAAAATTTCTGGTTATGTGTTGCATGGATGGCCTGCCTATAGGGATACGCTTGATGACTGTAAAGATTTTTACAATAGGAAAGATTACATCACATCAGAGCATGGATGTTTATTGTTCGGTTATCGAGTGATAATACCTAAAAGCCTACAAAGCTCAACGTTGAAACAGCTGCATAGCAGTCATTTAGGTATCATAAAAATGAAGTCGTTGGCACGTACTTACATTTATTGGCCTAACGTAGATAAGGATATTGAACAGCTGTGCGGGTCGTGTGAAGTTTGTGCTAAGGAACGAGATAATCCCGTGAAAAGTACCTTGGTACCTTGGTCATGGCCCACCAGGCCATGGTTTAGGCTGCATCTGGATCATTTAGGTCCGTTTGGAAATAGTCATTATTTTGTCGTAATTGATGCGCATTCCAAATGGATCGAAGTATGCAAAGTCGGTTCTACTAATGCGGAGATAACAATAAAACAATTGCGAGATATATTTGCGCGATTTGGGTTACCCAATGAAGTCGTCACGGACAATGGTCCCGCGTTTATTAGCGAGAAATTTTCAGACTTTATACTGAGAAATGGTATATGTCATAAATTGATTTCTCACCGACATGCTAGGAGCAATGGTGCCGCTGAAAATGCAGTTGGTTTGGTAAAAAAATGTTTGAAGAAAGCCGCGCACGAAGGAATCGCTGTTGATATTGCATTAAGTAGGTTTTTATTAAATTATCGCAATTCCATACAAAGCACGACTCAGAAGTCGCCTAGTGAAATGTTAATAGGGCGTAGGTTAAGATCTTGTTTAGATTTAATGAGACCTTGTACAAGAAACATTGTCATGGAAAATCAATCAAAACAAATAAAAACGTTTGGAGGGAAACAGAGACGCTTATCGATAGGAGATTTAGTTATGTTTAAGAAGTGGAGAAATAATAAAGAAATTTGGGAAAAAGGTGAAGTAATAGGTAGAATTGGAAACGTAATGTATGAAATTCTGTATAATGATGAGAAACACAGGCGTCACATTGATCAAATATTTAAATTTACAAACAATAATTATGATCCGTTATTTGATGAAGGTGACGCTGGTGAGACTGAAGAATTGTCGCCTAGTACGGAACACTCGCATGATCACTTGACTTCGACTCCACCATCTACTCCGCAACAGAATGAATCCGTGTTGTCTCCTCCGTATGACGAGGCCCAGGATTTGAGTGATATAAGCCAGGAGTCCATGTCAAGTCCATCTGACACGAGTGCAGAGTCGAATTTAGGCTATGACTATGTAAATACGCGCCCCCGCGGCGGTAATAGAAATGCTTCCACTTAGAATATTTTTTGTCTAAATAGCGTATGTATTCATAGTGCGGCCACATCTATAGTCTAAGATTATTTATTTAGTTGTTTTTATTAATTTTTATTTAGTATTTTTTTTTTTTTTTTGTTTTTGTCCTGTAATAATAAGGCTATTTTCTTATTTATGTAGGGGTAGAAGTGTACCTAATTCAGTTTTAATATTTATCTTGTAGTCCTACTAAGTATATCACTACTTACTAGTACTTTGTATAACTTGTATCGTAAATAGTTTCGTTATGGGGAGGGGATAATGTGGTATACGTGTATATGTGTATAGGGCGTATAGCCTAGTTATAAGAAGGAACAACTCGTTCAATAAATCAGTTAAACGTCAGTCACCGCGTTGTCACTTACTCCCACCCTTAGATTAGTACAGATAGCCCAGTTACCATCACCTATATCAAAGCATTGCCCTGCGTCTATCAACTTGAAGTATACAGATGAGGCTTACAGATGCTAAGCCTGATGTTAAGTGCCTGATGTTAAGTGGTTACCATCACCTATATCAAAGCATTGCCCTGCGTCTATCAACTTGAAGTATACAGATGAGGCTTACAGATGCTAAGCCTCATGTGCCTGATGTTAAGTGGTTACCATCACCTATATCAAAGCATTGCCCTGCGTCTATCAACTTGAAGTATACAGATGAGGCTTACAGATGCTAAGCCTCATGTGCCTGAAATTTCACCGGCAACCACACTCTTCATGCCGAAACACAGCAACGCTGATTGGTGGCAGAAATAGGCATGGTGGACTTCCCCAGACAAGTGTACTGTTTTTAACTTGAGGTATTTACCAATCAAATCTTTTAGCAGTTAAAAATTCAACACGAGATATGGCCTTCGGGATAAATAACAAAAAGCTCACGGACCGTGTTCATCTATTAGAAAGAACCTCCCTGTCCTTCGTCAGTTGAGAAGCCTGCCCTAGGGCGGGCGGCTTATGTCATGGCCATTCATGAGAGAATTCCGCCCGCCTTAATTATATTTGAGGCGAACGCAAGATTTTCAGAAATGTAGTGAGGTCGACGTTACCGCTTTGTTACATGGCTTTTGTGAGATGTCCTGAATATTGAGCAATAGCTTTAATGAGAGCCGAACAAAGACACATTTATTCCGTTTCTTGAAAACTGAAACAAAGACACCTTTGTTCCTATTCTTAAATAAAATGTAAGTAATGGCTTCATTGGCCTTGTGCTGCCTAGGTACCTATAGCTGTAACAAGGTAAGTAGGTGGTGAACGTGCTGAATTTTGGGGCCTTGGAACCTTGGAGCTATTATTTAGTGGTGAATTATTTTAAGAATAAGTGACGTAACAAACAGATGTAAGAATGATACTAGGATTCTTTGTGTGTGGCTCGTCCGAAGAAATATTACCACCACACCTTTTTCTGCCTCCAAGCAGAGTTGCTGTGTTTCAGTTTGAAGGGTGTGGTTGCCGGTAAATTACAGGCGCATCTTAGAGCACGTTCTTATAGTGTGATATGCGATGCAATGCTTTGCTGCAGGTGATGGTAACCATTTCACATCAGGGTGGCTATCCAAAGTGCCCAATATGGTATTACACTGCGTCCATCACTAAGAGACATCGATTTTAAGTCTCATGTCCCCGGCATGCGAGCATCACTCCTCACATAAATAGGTTAGGCAAATTTTATATGCCCCAGAAAAGGCCTTGAATATTTTTCAACTAACCCTTGGCGCACGTACTCGAACTTGGCTATTTTTCATAGAAACTGATCTCTGTTGGAATGTCAGTAAAAGGGTCAATCCATCTTCACGCCATCCGGGGCCGACCAGCACACACCATCCATCATGGCAGCTGTGCCAAGTGCTGCCACGCACTACGTGATGTATACCGACCGAATGTTTCATAACTACTTACTTATGGGACTGGCCCTCAAACCATGGACCGGTTAGCCGGTAATACTCAGATAAATAAGTTTAGTCTGGGAAAACCCCAGACTTCACTCGCTAGAGTAAAAACACGTATCAAATTTAGTCACAAATAAATAAAAATTTATATATTTTTTACTGCACTCATTACTAGTGTTAAGTTTTGTTAAAACCACTCGTGAACCAATGAGTTTTTCTGTTCAAAAAATTATGTGCACAGTGCCAGTAATTTCAAACGGTGAAGGAAATCATCATGAGGATACCGTCATGTCGTACAAACTTAAATGTTGTGAACCATGTATCATGTGCATATATCTATATATCACAATGTTTCTTTATTTATATACTGGGTATTATTGAGTAGGTTATGTACCTACTTATCACAAGAATAACTAAGTGTGGCAAGGGCAATTTGCAAATTTAAGTAACTTTTAAAAACTGTAAATAGATACAAATAGTAGGAAAGTAGGTAAGGAATTAAAATAAGAAAAAAAAGAGTAAAATAAGTAAAAGTACAAATTAAAGTAAGAAATACTCAAAACTCATTTATATGAACTCAAACTTAAACCAAAATATCAATAAAATCATTAAAATTACACCAAAAAAATTATAACAAATAAATTTACAATTTTACAATTTAATCTACAGAACTAGTAACTAAAATATTCTCATTGACGTCTTTCGATCCATAAACATAAGCGCTACTTTCGCTTGACGCCCTCGCCTGGCGGTGTGTCCACCTTCTCTGACGAGACCTCGTATTGTGTGTCCAATCTGTAAAAGAAAATTCTTTGACAAAAAACAAAATGGCCGACTCATGCTTTCCGGAAAATTACTTTCTGCTTATTTTCCAGATTTTTTTGCCGTCACTCATAACTTTCGACTCGCTACTATATCCATTTTATTTATAAACCTTTCTCGAATTCGAGCGAAGCTCTAACCAGAAGCTATAGAACACCCAATTAGGGATTCTATATATTTTTGGGACCAATTACCAATTCACCTGGCATAGTGACTACTGCAAACCCTGGGGGGGTAACATGGGAAGGCCTATGTTCAACAGTGGACGTACAAAGGCTGATGATGATGATTAAAAAATAAATACAGCCCAAATAAACACTATCCAGTACATATATACCAAATACTATTCAAAATCAAAGTCATTTATTTAATTGAAGTACAAGGACAAGGATCACTTTGAAACGTCTAAAAATAAAAAAAAATATGTTATACAAAACTGATATAAGAATAATGGTAGTGATGTTGATAAAAAGACCCTTCTGGACGGGCACGTGGAGACGCGGTGGTTGACCGTAGACTCGAAGGTGACATGCAGATGGCCAGCAGGAATCTATGAATATTTCACCGCATGCTGATCGCCTGTCTCGGACTCGGTTCAGATGCCGCGCTTCTGTTGCTAGGCGTCTACAGATTGTTAACCGACTTACAAAAAAGAAAGAGGTTCTCAATTCGATTGTTTTTTTTATGTTTGTTACCGCATCTCCGTCATTTATGAACTGATTTTTTTATTCAAGAAAGAGAGGGAGAGGTCCCAAAGAAATTGAGTCAGTTTGCGTATTTTGTTGTTTGATGTTTTCAGTGTATTTGAAGTCGGTTTTTTTTTGCAGAAAAGTTATGGTTATTATAATCATCATAACTTTATTGCGAATATAGTTGGTACATGGTACTTAATACAGATCTAAGGGTTTGCAAATAATGTTCTTCCATATTCCACTTAAAAATAGCATGCATTAATTTATACAATGTAAAAATAAGTGTCGTTTACAACAACAGTGTTTACACACTCATAATTACTGACGTGAGATTTAATAATATTTCGTTATCCTATTTTTATAACGCAAATTAATAAAAGGTAGGAAATGCATCGTCAAACTTAACAAATCTTGAGTTGCATCGAATTATCTTTATCTGTTCTTCACAAAACAAATATAAGCCATACATTTTCAATTTCAATTGACGTAATTTAAAAAAAATCTACTTCATATTAAAAATAAAATTATAAACTAAAAAAAACTAAGCAAAAAGTAATCTCTCCGGCGGGGAATCGAACCCCGGTCTCCCGCGTGACAGGCGGGGATACTTACCACTATACTACCGAAGATTGTGATAAAATGAGCGAAATTATCGACCGCTTCAATTTAAATCACACAGCTTACTACAAAGTGAGTATTACGTCTACGAAACCAATGAATGTATAACGTGATAACATTTTGCACTATCTTTTTTATCAGGAGCATATTTTTACAGAACTTATCAACAAAGACTGAAACTGATTGAGTGACGAAGTATACAAAATAGGTAAGTAAGTTCTTCGTGAGCTTCATATTAATTTAAAACGATATGAATAAAATATCATACATTTTGATTAAATGCAATTTAATGGATGTATGTATAAGATGCAGGATGTCTGGTCTTTGGACTGTAAGAGCAGTGAACTCGCATCAGCCTATGAACTCGTGATGGGTTACCTACGTTAGGGTATGGCGTGATGGGCGGTGAGGGCAAGCCACGAGAGGTGCGGGTTCGTTATTATCTGCGAAGTTTGCGATATATGTATATCATTGTGCGAATGTAAATTGCGCTAAGGATAAAACACAGGAAACGTATCATTATCGTTGTTTTTTTCTCAGAAATGTGTATTACTTATCTGTGGTATTACTCATTGGAAGCCCTAAATAAATAAATAAATAAATGGAAATGCATTGGGTTCGGCATGCACCATTTTTATTCCATTGAAACTTTGTGGTAAACTAGAAAAAAAAACTTAAATTACAAACTTAGTTCTTCGTAATTTTAACTAATCTAAAGTCAGAATTTCATACAGTAGTTTATCTGAGAAATGGTTTATGAAGTTTATGTTAAGAGTCAATCCATTTTTCACTAATATATCGGTAACGCGGTAGAAAAAATATAAATAATAAAAATGATACCTAGTCGATGAGTAAAGACATTTCAAGAACAAAAAAGTGAAACTTATATAGTTATATTAAACCTTAAAGGGTTCCTTCCCGTACTACAGAACCCCAAAACGACTAGGAAATGGCTATTACCCAATAACTGACAACACAAAACAGGCGTTTGACAGGATAATGCTACGTAACCGCCATTTTGTATTTATTGTGCCACGCAGTTTTCGACCGTATGATAGTAATTCCCACGGAACATCATCGCACAAACAAGTAAACCGCTTTGTATTTCTATAACTATTATTTCAATATTTCATTTCCAACATTTCCTTTCAAGTTACCCTTAAAAATGTATGAAAATCATCTTTGGATAATATAAGTAAATAAAATAAATATTGGTGGACTTTGCACTACTATCTAGCCCCAATTTAAGCCAAAGCTTCTAATATGGGAACCAGATAGCTGATATAATACTTAAATACTTTTTTTTGTAAATACAATACAATACAATACAAAATCATTTATTCATGCCACACATACACAGTTTATAAAAAATACAAGAATAGACATAATTACATAAATACACAATTATCTATAGTACCTATAAGATAAGATAAGATAGATAATTCATTTATTTTCTCTGCGCAAAAGGTAACTATATACATGCCATGACTTATATTAGGGGTACAATTTAATACGTTAAACCCGATATGCGAGAGACTGGTGCCTGAGATAGGTTTTAAAAGAAAAACCTGTAATACAGGTCACCAGTGCCCCATTTTGCAGATTTAACAAGGGATGTTCGTTGTTGTAGTTTGATTGGCAGTGAATATAAACCAAGTAGACTTATTTTAAAAAAATAACTAGAAATTTATAAGAATTTTGAGTGACAATATAAATACATAAAAAGTACAACAGTATGAAGGTGACTACAGACAGTTAATTGAAAAGTAAATGTGTGAGTGATTGTATGTGTGTTTAGAGGTTTGTATAGAAGTGTGTGAATAATTGTGTGTATGTTTACGGATGTGGATAGAAGTGTGGTTGTGTTTATATATTGTGTATGACTTTATGTATGATTTTGTGTTTGCATGTGCAATTGGTTTCTTTCGATTAGTACTACTATTAATCAATAACAGCTTTGAGTGAGGAAGGTATTCACAAATCCGAAATTATTTGTGAACTGAGATGCTAGGTTATTTAAGACCGTACATAAGATCTTCTGTTTGGTCATAGCTTAGTGTTTTCAGCCATTTACTCACAGTTTTCTTGCAGCTGTACTTATTGAGAGAGTAGAATGATAGGCTGTTGTTCAGCTTAGTGTAGATGTATGCGCCAAGGAAACAGTAGAATTTGTGGGACAAGCTTGTGCGAAAGGCTTGTAGTTGACACACTGTGGCCCTCCGTCTACCTTTCAGCAAGGTAGCGTCAAACACTAGCTCGGAGTGTTTCTTTAGCACTACTTGCAACAGGAAGGATTGCCTAACAGTTAAAATGTCCCATTCTTTGTAGAGGGCTAATGTTGGGAAGCGAAAGGGATGGCCCGCACTAACCTTTAGGATGGCTCGCTGTGCCCTCTCCAATTCCAGAAGGTAAGTTTTAGCGGCACCTCCCCAGGAGGTAATACAGTAATCCACTATTGGCTGGCAAAGGGCAAAGTAAACCATCCTAATGATCTTGCGATCTGCCACATGCCTCAAAGTCTTGAAATTATATTTCTTTCACTTCATTCTTCAGATATATTTAACGTGTAGTACTTTTAACTTACTCGGTAGCTACGCACTTTTTTAGAGATTTTATAAAACCAAAAAGTTTTATAACCAAATCGACATTTACCTACTGGCTGGTTACACCACAGTCCGAGTGTGCCTTCATTCTTTTTTCGTGCGCGGTAGCGAGCACACGTTGCTGTCAAACTGTGTTTGACATAAGAAAAATAAGGAAAATGTCGAAACGAAAATCTTTGGATTATATTGAATACTATCGAAGGAAACTTGAAGAGAAACGAAATCATAATGGTAAACGCATTACTGAATCCTTGTCAGACTCTGGTATGTATTCAAATCTAACCTTTATATGACATTTCCTAAAATTTCGTTTCGAAATTAAACTATAAGTATACCTATCATGCTATGGGCTAAACACCCGATACATCCATGGGATGACAATCGCCTGGCGGTTAACCGAGCGTTAACACGAAGGCCAATGATTGTAAAATGCATATTATGCTATGGGTTAAACACTTGATACATCCATGGGATGACAATCGCCTGGCGGTTAACCGAGCGTTAACACGAAGGCCAATGATTGTAAAATGCCTATTATGCTATGTGTTAAACACCGGATACATCCATCGGATGACAATCGCCTGGCGGTTAACCGAGCGTTAACACGAAGGCCAATGATTGTAAAATGCCTATTATACTATGGGTTAAACACCCGATACATCCATGGGATGATAATCGCCTGGCGGTTAACCGAGCGTTAACACGAAGGCCATAGATTGTAAAATGCCTATCATGCTATGGGTTAAACACCCGAAACATCCATGGGATGACAACGCCTGGCGGTTAACCGAGAGTTAACACGAAGGCCATAGATCGTAAAATGCCTACTAAGCTATGGGTTAAACACCCGATACTCCCATGTGTTTAAAATAACTAGTGGTTAACCGTGTGTCAACACAAAAGTACATAAACATGTTCTTGAATAGTTCCGCCTTGTTTTCAGACGATAGTACTTCCGCGGCATCTGAGTCGATACTGAGTATAGACGCAAATACAAGCCCAGTCGCAGACGCCACTGGTAACCCAGGCACGACTATTCTCCCAACTGCCACGGATCCGCCGCCCTCTAACAAGGAAGATGTGAATGGTCCAGAGCTTGACCCGGAACTCCTCGGGGCACTCGGAGAAGAAACCGGAAGTGCTCCGAAGATTGGTGAGAAGATCCATAGAAGCTTGGCCCAGCGGTGGGAACCCCTCCTAAAGAAAGGTTTATCGATAGAGACCAAAATACAAACTGCTCAAAGAGTAACTTGTGCCTGAAAACTGCACTCTCTTACTAGGACCCAAATTGAATTGTGAATAGGCAGCGGCTATATCAGAAGTGTCATGACAGCGAGATAAGGGAAAGGAGATCGAGCAACAACAACTAGACGTTGGCATCTCGGCAATCAATAAAGCTTTGACTCCCATGCTCACAAGTGACATCAAGATCGAAGCTATAAAACTGATCAGTGACGGCTGCCGAATCTTGACTGATCTTCACTATCAATAAACGCAAGCAAGAGTGAGCGTTATCAATTATGCGCTGGCCAAACCATTTTTGAACATTGTTCAGGACGGCGAAAGAAACAATACGTTTGTCAATTAAAAAAAAAAAAAAAAAATTTTACAAGATATCCAAAAACGCCTTTGTCGATGGAACAGGCGGTGCCTATTACCCGTCCCCAATACCAATACAGATCATCCGGTGCCTATCAGGGAATCTGGTCGGACCGTCACGCTCTTAACAGAACAAGGGGGGGCGCAGATGGTCGGCCAGAACGAACATCTCTGCGACGAACCGCTGGCCTCCGCAGGATCAGGCAGCGGGTGTGATAGGTCCGAACAAGCTGAAGCAGCCTGTAACGCGCCAGTAGCTGAGGTAAAACACGCTGGTAGGATCTCCCATTTTTACGAATGCTGGCTCAATATTACATCTAATTCTGTATTTTTAGACTGGGAACGTAATGTTTTTCCCTATACCTTTCACATGCAAAGTGGTACAAACTCATATACCACAAGTTCACCTGCCACCATCTGAAAAAGCAGACATGACTGTAGTCATAGGCTGAATGGAGGATTCCACCTTCACCAGTCTCACCTTAAATTAAAATAATATTGTTTCTAAAGTGCATTTTAAGATGGAAGACTACACAACAGCCTCTAAACTAGCTTTCTGCTTATAGTTTACGGCTACCATTGATTAAAGGAAGCCTATTTACTAATAACGATTCGAAATAAAAAAAAAAAAAAAAAAACGATTTTAATATGAAAATAAAAATCTGGAAATTCTTACAAACGAATTTAGTGCTTTGCCACATGGTCTTTCGGCCTTATAATAACTTATGAAAAAAGCTCCCTTACATAAAACAATCATGAATGTTCTTGGTTTTCATGATAAACAATTAAATTTTTTTATCAACTGAAAAATGCTATAAAATCCACTATTCTATTCCCACTAGTTCAGTTGTTCAGTTCAGGTGACTGAACATCAGTAAAATGTTTGACAAGTTTACAAATATGAGAAAGTGCACAATAAAAAAAAATTAAAAAAAAAAAAAAATTTTGCTCATCAAAAATATTTAGAATTACAAAACAACCCTAATTCTGAAGCACTGTTCTATTATTCTGAATGATTTGAACTGGTGGAAACTAAATGTATTTAAAACTAGGAACACCATGAAAACAGCTAGCTATGAACTAGAAATCTTTACGGACGCTTCACGTACTAGCTGGGGAGCAGCTTGTAATTCTGAAGGTGATTATGAAGCCTAGAAGATAAATAAACTAGAATCACACATAAATTGTTTAGATTTGTTAGCTGTTTTTCTGGCCCTGAAATACTTTGCAAGTGAAAATGCGTAACTGTTCCATTTTACTACGCGTTGATAACACGACAGCTATCAGCTATGTAAACTGCATGGGTGGAATCCAATATCCTCATCTAAATGATTTTTCTAGACAAATATGGCAAGGGTCTGAAGAGAGAAACATCTGGCTATTTGCATCCTACATAAACACTAAATAAAATACAGAAGCTTAAGAAGAGTCTCGAAAATCGAACCCAGATATTGAGTGGGAATTATCTGATTCAGCCTTTGATGAAATAACCAAATGTTTCGGAGAACCTGCAATTTATTTATTTGCTTCTTCGGCCAATGCTAAATGCCAGAGGTATATGTCATGGAAAAAAGATCCCGATGCTTTTGCCATAGATGCTTTTACAGTAAGTAAAACACTGATCTCGTGTCTTCTAACGCTTTTCCGTCGTTCCCACTTAT
Source organism: Chloroclysta siterata (assembly GCA_932294275.1). Taxonomy (NCBI): domain Eukaryota; kingdom Metazoa; phylum Arthropoda; class Insecta; order Lepidoptera; family Geometridae; genus Chloroclysta; species Chloroclysta siterata. The sequence goes on from OW028588.1 coordinate 17,316,424, forward strand.
TCTAAAGTGTTTTCAAAAAATAACCGAAGAAAATGCTATTGGCATATTAATTTCCCCTTTTTGGCCATCTCAAGCTTGGTACCCGCAATTGATTAAATTAATTGTATCAAATACTATTTGGCTTAATCCTAAAGATCACGTATACAATCAGGTTACAGAAATCCCCCTATCCTGGGTGCCGCAGTGTTCACAGGCAGGTGTTCTCATCACGCGGCGTTCCCGATTCAGCCATAGACTTAATTTTGACATCGCTGTCAAACAACACGACGCAACAATAACGTCTCATTCAAATTATGGTGGGAAATTTCAGAATTCCGTAGTGCTGTAAGTTGCAGTATCTCTGATTGCTCTGTGCCAAGAATCTTAGGTTTTCTGAGTTAACAGTACAGAAAAAGGGCATCGTACGGCTCTGTAAATAGCCACAGATCCGCACTGTCTTTCTTACTGGGTAACAACGTTGGATCCGACGATAGTGTCAAACGACTATTAAAAGGTGTGTTTAAATTGAAACAAAATTTCCCTTGAAACAAAGTATAACAGTACATGGAAACCACAAATTGTCTTCAATTATGTATTCAATTGGTACCCCAAAAGTAGTGAAACAATAACAAAGAAATTGGTAATTTTACTACCGATATGTACAGCCCAACGTGTTCAAGCTATATTTTTTAAAAAGCCTCAAAATATATGTATAGATTTGAACTGAATTCTCATAGCAATCAAAGACATTATAAAGACATCAGCGGCCGGTCGAGATCAACCGAACTTATTTTTAACATATTTTCAAGAACACCTTCGAATCTGTTCTGCCACATTCATAGAGGATTACCTCTACGTGACAAAAGAAGATCGACCTGTTATTGTTTCCAATCTCTTAATAACAGTGAAGCGCCCTTATAAGAGCGCGACAGCACAGTCAATAAGCAGATGGATAAAGCAGGCACTGGTGGAGAGCGGCGTGGAGGTGATCACGTTTGGTGCGCACAGCACGCGGCACACACCGCAGGGGTCTCCATTGGCATGTTAAGGAAAGCCGCTGGATGGACTAATCCATCTGAGGTCTTTGCAAAATTTTACCAACGTCTGATTGCAGATGTTAATAACTTTGCCCAATCGACTTTACTAAATAATACAGATGATTAGATAATTTATTTACAATTATTATTTTACTCTAAGAATATGTTGTTATGTTAATTAATCCACTAAACTCAAGTTGATTAAAATTCAGTCTTAACTTTGGCAAAACTATGTCTTTTTAATGTATAACAAACGCAAAAACCCTCTAAACATCTACACGTTAAATATATCTGAAGAATGAAGTGAAAGAAATATAATATGTGATCAAATGAACTTCTGTGAAGTTCGATCAATATTATATGAGTTCACTTCATTCGAAGATATAAGTACCCACCCAGCCCAATCCCGTAATACATACTCATGTCTTTGCATTTGTCTGATCTCTAAAAGAATGAAGGCACACTCGGACTGTGGTGTAACCAGCCAGTAGGTAAATGTCGATTTGGTTATAAAACTTTTTGGTTTTATAAAATCTCTAAAAAAGTGCGTAGCTACCGAGTAAGTTAAAAGTACTACACGTTAAATATATCTTCGAATGAAGTGAACTCATATAATATTGATCGAACTTCACAGAAGTTCATTTGATCACATAATATAGATCAGTTTGCGCAACCTAGTTACCAAAACATCAATGTGAGGCTTAAAGCTTAAGGTCTGATCTATGGTAACACCCAGGTATCGAATGGTGTCTGTTCTTTGTAAAGATGGACATAAACAGATAGGAGATCCACGATTGCAGCTGTGAGCAGTAATGTGGTGATTACAAGGTGGGAGGAGATTTGATCGCATGGCAAACGCCATACATTTAGTTTTGGCCGTATTCAGTGTTAAGACGTTGTTCTGAAGCCAAAAAACCTATAAATATAATAAGGGTATTGTTTAAAAATTTTCCTCAACAAAGAAAAAATTCCCACAAAATCATCTTTCCCCACCGATTTGTTAAATCAAATCGTTTCCCAGAATTTGACATGGTAAGTTTGAATTTGAAACCCAAATCGGAAGAGTAAAGTTTCCATAAGATGTGCTAAGCAAGTTTTTACGCTGCATAATTCTCTCTTAACACAGGTCAGGCCCGGGAATCGAACCCGGTCGTGAGGCGGGGGCAATCACCTATGGCATTGACTTGGACTCGGAAGAACCTGGAAGGTTTGATTATTGAATCTGAGTTTCAGTCTGTAGCTAATACATTATTTTTCTTGTCGTGTCACTAGTTTCTTTCGAAACAGTGTGGTGAAAGGATTTAAAGTGCGCCGTAAAGAGGCTTCTTTCTAGCACTTGACATAAAATAGGTTACCTAGAAAAATGTCTTCTGTCTGAAATTATATTACAAAATGTGTTTTAATTTATTGGGAGTTTCACATGTTTATTACTACTATGTTAGCATGCTATAACAGCATTAAGACGCAGACTACCGCTAGGATAGTAAAAATGGAAGAAATATAAAGCTATATTTTTGCGATCAATACATAAAACATTAAACTACCGCCAAAAATGCCGCCCCCTGGGGGGCGTCGTGAGCTCCTCATTTGATGGACAATGTCGGCAAACATCGGACAATATTGGCAAACAACTACGGACATATTCGGTAAACAACGTGACAAAACACGTTATTTTCGTGTTTTTATCGGGCCGGGCCCGTAATGTAATTATTGTTTGTGTGATGGAAGTGGACAGAAATGGACATTTCGTTTATCTTCTTCAAAATAAATACATAATAAATATTTACTACACTATTTATTTTTTGGATTACCAGGAAAAAGCTTAGGGTACTTCATCATCATCAGCCTGTGAAAGTCCACTGCTGGATATAGGCCTTTCTATATTATGTCTTAACTGGTAAACCATTACCTTTTATATGAGAAAACGTGATTGAGCATGCAGATGGTCCACCTGATGTTGAGCGGTTACCTATGCCTATCAGTTGCCGATATGGGCTGGTGGTTTAGTGGTAGCGGCCCCGCATTCCGATCCTATCGTGGGTTTTCGATTTTTTTTTCGATTCGATCCGGTCGTGGTTTCGAAACCAGTCGTGTACTAATGAGTTTTTCTGTTTAAAAAATTATGTGCACAGTGCCAGTACTCTCAAACGGTGAAGGAAAATATCGTGAGGAAACCGGCGTGTCGTAGAACCTAAAAAGCTCTATAACATGTGCCAAGTGCTCGAATGGAGCCTCTTGAGGCGCACTTAAAATCCTTTCACCACACTGTTTCAAAAAAAACTAGTGACACGTCAAGAAGAAGAAGTTGCAGAGAGATTATAAACATGCAGATAAAGGTAACGCTGATTTAATTCGTACCTTTAAAAAATACAAGACTAACTCATTTGTAAGGTACATGGTACAGCAACTTTTTCTGGCAACATCCTCGCCCAGTTAATCACCCCAACACAACTTTTGTACCAGGTAGAGTAAAACAGAACGTCCGGAAAACAAGAATTAATTCCAGAGCCATCCATCATTCGTGTCGGAAACTTCTACCATGTATATTAAGGTCCGGCCGGTCCCATGTGAGCAGTTCCAACAAATAGCAGACGTGTCAGCATTTTGTACTGCAGTTTTTTAACTGACTTTAAAAAAGAAGGAGATTCTCAATTCGACTGTATATTTTTTTTTGTTTGTTAAGCGATTACACTGCTAATTATGAACTGATTTTAATGTTTTTTTTTTGTTTGGTTTATACTTCCGGGTGGATGAATTTTATCGAAATGAATTTAGCGCTTTTTGAAAAACAAACAAATGTACACACAAATGACGTTTTGGTTTGTGGTTCCCTTCAGCAAAACCATTTTTTTTCATAGTCGATACAAGTTTTTTTTTCATAGTGTAAAGAGTTCGTTGTACATTTTGGTTTGTTTGTTGTAATTACAATAACATATTTTGATTCATTCATTCAGTAACAATAAGGCATGACCCATTTACTAAGGTAGGTAATTAAGGTAGGTAATGTCCTAAGTGAATAGCGGCAACACTCAAGGCTCTACAATAGTGCAATTAGTTGCCACTATAGCGGCCACAATACTCCACAAAGCCGCAACAATGCCGCAACTCCACAGACTAGTTAGCCGAGTTGACACATCAAAGAAACGAGGACGGGACCGACCAATCGAGTTACGGATCCTATTAATTATAGAGTTGATAGATTAGATGGATGCCTGTTTGTCACGTTTTCATATTAGTGACCCTTAAGACCTCGCTCAGGGTAGGGGGGTGAGCGACATACTTTGCCAAATAGAGGGTGTTTATGTAAAAGTGATGTGTATGTGCCTTTATGCCTGATCTACTAGGCTTGTCGCGTGTCACTAGCACCTAGATTCAGCTAGCTTTAAGAGGTTTCAAAGTGATCCTTGTGATTAAACTGACTTTGACTTTGACAGGACAAGCAGTTTGCCCATCTGATGTTGGGAGGTTACCCTTGCATTGAATTACCTCAAAGTCAAAAGGTATTTATTCAATTAAATCACAGGCATCACTTTGAAACGTCTTAAAGCTAGGTAAATCGAGGTCAACTCACCCTCACCGACCTCGGTGCCCTATAATAGCTATGTTCTGTGTTCATGGGCCTGTATTTGCACCAGCAACCATGCCCTTCTAATGGAACACAGCAATGCGAACATCACAGCTTGGAAACAGAACTGGGCGCGGTGGAAGTAGGTACATACTTCAAGCAAGATCTCTTTTATATAGAGCTCTACAAACTCTATAACAAAAGAGATATCTTCGACTCGTGGGCTCTGGTAAAAGCAAAAAGACGAAAAAAGACAACAAAGTTGGTCAAGTTCTCAAACACAGTAGCTAGACAGCCGCGGTAGACATCTATCAGATCTCTTCTTACTCAAGATCCTCGATGTCTAACGAAGGTAGTAAGACGCATTTCCAAGCACACCGCGGAATCACATACAATGTCCGAGGCCTTATCGTAAGGACCTTAGATGCCTAAGTGGAGAAAGTGGGGAAACTTGGAGAATTCCTCTTACTCGTAGTCTGTTGTCCTGATAATCGCATATCTGCCACAGATAGGCGTAGTTACTATAATAGCTCGTCGGGGTAGCGTGAGGGATAATTGCGTTTAGGGGTGAAATTAAAGGTCTTCCTTATTGGCTGGGTAAAGTCAATTATCCCAAAAGGAATCCATGATAGGTTTGTGAGGGGAATGTGGAATATCCTTTCTAAATATACAAAACAATTTCGTTAGGTACTGACCGATTGACTGACTGACTGCTATACAAAGCACAGTCCAAGCGAGAAATCCTTGTAGTATGAAATTGGAGTTTATCTACTTGAAATGAGAGTATAAGCTAATTAAAATAAATTCTAACTAGCCTAAAGGCATACTAACTATTGTAATGTCCCAACGGGGCTCATGTCCTAAACATTTTGTTACCCCTAAGACCTATTTTAAGACTTATTTTAACAATATGATACAATAAATAAATGAATATGATAAACTTTCTGTTTAGAGTTTAGGGGTGGTGAAAATCATTTCCTGGAAGAGATCGCTACTGAGCGATAAAGCCACTCATTGTAGTTTTTATTCTTAACTCATCATCTTCCTGCCCTTATCCCACGCTAAATGGGGTCGGCACAACAGGTTTTCTTCTTCCACTCTCCTCTATCATTCGTCATTTCAGTGCTCACTCCTTTCTAACTCATGTCGTCTTTCACACAATCCATCCATCTTTTCTTTGGCCTGCCTCTCCTTCTAAAACCATCCACATCCCTTTACAACACTCTTCTCGTAATATGACTGTCTTCCCTCCTCATGACATGCCCATACCACGCTAACCTATTGCTCCACAACTTATCCATCACAGGCGCTACCTTCAAACATCTTCTAATAAACTCATTCCTTATTTTATCCATCCTTGTCACTCCGCACATCCATCTCAAAATTCGCATTTCCGCTGCATGCACTCTCTCATCCGTCCCTTTGGTTGCCCAACACTCAGATCCATGCAGCACGACAGGTCTTTTTATTCATAACTATGTTTCTTAATTATTTTATATATTGTGTAATAAGTACCTACAAGAAACAGTTTTTCATTCATTCATTTCCAAACCAAAAACCCCTAGCAACGGATGTTAAAAATAGTTTAGCGTGGTTCTACTAATCGACACCAACCATCACAGTCTGAATAAATGACAGTCGTCGTCCGATTGAAAGGTATGTGGTAGGGTGTTGACCCCTACACATATGGTACGGTCCCTTTGAACATGCAGGGCTACCGTGGAACAATAGAGATACAATACATAAAAGATTCCTTTCATGTCAACTTTCTTTAAACACTATACTTACGGGACGAAAAGGCTATATTATGTATTTTACCACACCCTGTATAATCGTTATAGAGGTAAGAGTAGTCACAAAACAGTGAACGTTCGTGTAAGAAATATACGTGATGGTACTCAAGCCCATCGCCACTGCTAGAATACCAACTAACTGGTTTCCTGACGAGTAATGGAAAAGCTTTCACCGTTTGAGACATTGTTAGTCGAGCTATTTTTAGGGTTCCGTACCCAAAGGGTAAAACAGGACCCTATCACTACGACTCCGCTGTCCGTCAGTCTGTCTGTCCGTCTGTCACCAGACTGTATCGCATGAACCGTGATACTTAGGCAGTTGAAATTTTCACCGATGATGTATTTCTGTTGCCGCTATAAACAAATACTAAAAAACAGAATGAAATAAATATTTAAGGGGGCTCCCTTAAATATTTATTTAAGGGAGCCTTAAACGATTAACTAATACTACTTACAAGTAAGTAGTATTAGTTAATCGTTTTCGTTGTAGGTTAATACCTACTTAAAATTTACAAACCCCCAATGGACTAAGCCTAGCAGTGGAGATATTTTGGTTAATGACGATACGATTAGAATTAATCTTGTCTTGGTCCATCCTTGAAACAAAAAAACTGGCCAAGTGCGAGTCGGACTCGCGTACGAAGGGTATCGTACCATTATCTATAAAAACGGCATCAAAAAATTGTTTGTGGTATGGGAGCCCCCTTAAATATTTATTTCATTCTGTTTTTTAGTATTTGTGAGCGAGATGTTGTTTTACGGTTGTCTGCGACTTAAGTACCTACTAAGGAGAAGCTGCTGCTAAATTCTTAGTGCATTGTCTTCCTATCAATAAATAAACAAAACATTCTTTGACAACACTCATTTCTTATAAACCTGTTCCACAAACAAAAAGCTATGATATAAAGCACCATACAAACGAGTGCTTTACAAAAAGCTCGATATAAAGCGCCCCACAATGTACCACAATAGGTCACCTCCGCTCATTACGCATCGAATTATTCTGCACGTGCACTTCTTTCTTTTTTCCCATCGCGCCGACGACCCCATCGTTTATTGTTATCAACTTTGTAAGTTACAAGTTTTTAAAAGGTACTAACCTAACCCCCACTTGCATCTACGGATTAGCTCGCGAGTTTTTAAGTTTATACATTGGACACATAGTTCGGCAAAATAGTCTTGAAGATGATAGGGGCGCCACTTTCCATAAATATTTGACGTTCGCTTACGTGAGGTCTTGCTCGCACTTTCGCGAAACACCCGCATATCAAATTAGTTCCTTTTCTAGGTAGTAAAAGCTGGGTACTATTATGTTCCAATCAGTAATGAGGACTTCAGACTGTTCAGACAAATTCGTAGTGAAATATTTTGTAAGCCATTACCAACTTGACCCCATACATCTTGACCTAAAATTATTTTACTTATTGTTGATTTTCGGACAGAACTTGCATTTTTGTCATTGATTTGTGATCAATCCTTAAATAAAAATTTATGTAAAGTAATAAATAGTTCATGAGCGGTTTTTTGCAGACATAATTTAGTTTTTTTTAAGAAAGTATATTGTGTTTTCATTTAACGCTGAGTTAACGTTAACAAACTTACTGTTAACTCAGCGTTAAACAAGCTAACCCTGGTAGATGCAAGTGAGCCCAAATTAAGTAGTCACACAAGTTTTTTCCCATTCATTATGCAGTCGCACGTGTGTTAAGTGGAGGAACTTATTGAAGTACCCCCGTACTATCCTACTCAGCCCTATTCAGTCTTTTTACGTGTTCAAATGCTCAAATACATTGTTATACGTACCCTAAAAGGGTAAATAGGTATGTCTAAATGTCAATGCATGAGGCAGTAAATAACATGACGCCGACAATTGAACCAAAGACTAGAGAGAGAACAATAGAATAAGGAGGAAACCCATGGGAAACTGATCTATTTAACGGAGACACTTCACATCACTATTCGTGTTCGCGTATTCGTCGTATGTGTAGTGAACACCCTATTCGTCTATATTTGCCTATTTTTTACGAGCAAGACATATAAATAAAATACGCAAATACACTAGCAAACAAACATGCGAATACCGAATAGCTGCCATGGCACGCCATGGGAAGTACCACCATGAAACCTTCTGTATTTGGCTGATGGTGTTACCTGAGGTTCCGCAAGCGGCAGTCGGAGATGATGCTGATCCTGGATCGTGAGTCTCCGACGTCCAGCGGCGGCAGCGACCCGCGGGACCTTCCAGTCACACTGCAGGAGATAAACACTTCACTCAATCATCTCGGAAGGAGGAATACATCAGGTTAGTTCAGCCTGGGTCTATCAATAGATGTGATGTACGCGTGGTCAACGAGTGAACGTCACGTACTTATTTCACAAATCTCGAGTCAGCGATTGGCACTAGGCCCACACGAGAATCACTCGCAGGCAGCGCGCGTTCGCTGCGCAGTCAACGCAAGGCAAGCAGCGAGTTGTCACCGAGTGGTCCACTCGTAGGACCTTCAACCTCGTTACTTACTAAAATCGGATGCTTTATCAGCATGGTTAAAGCAACCTGCTTCTGTACCACTAAACTTCAATAATATATTATATTATTACATTGTAAAAGGATCATATAAAAGAACGGTAGGAACCAAGCCGTAAGTTTGTTGCCTGTTCTTCTAGGCTTTGGTCGCGTGGAACTGGCACCTAGAGTCACCTAGCTTTAAGACGTTTCAAAGTGATCCTTGTGATTTTATTGAATAAATACATTTTGACTTTGACTTTGACTTTGACTTTGACTTTGACTTTGACTTTGACTTTGACTTTGACTTTGACTTTGACTTTGACTTTGACTTTGACTTTGACTTTGACTTTGACTTTGACTTTGACTTTGACTTTGACTTTGACTTTGACTTTGACTTACCTGGCCCTGCTGAAGCTCTTGCTCTTGTCAGGCAGCTTGCGCCGCGGACGCGCCGCTCCCGGCGCGCAGTCCCCGGCGCCCCGCAGCGACCCGTCCACCGGGGTCGTCGTCTTCAGCGCGCTGAACGGTGACTCCTATCGGAATATATCTTCAGTTTACTCTCTGTCATATTTTTCTATGAGTGAGTTATTTTTACACATAGATTTAGTTAGTTATATTTGCATAGTTTCTATTTACTAGATTTATTCAGGGCTTGGACTACTTTATTACATAATTACTTGATCAACAACCAGAGGCCACAAGCTTAACTAAGCAAACCAAGAGAGATTACGATTTCTAGAAAAAGCTATCACTGATTGGTCCTTCTTCTTCTTCTTGTCGTGTCACTACTTCTTTCGAAACAGTTTGGTGAAAGGATTTTAAGTGTGCTTCAAAGAGGCTCCTTTCGAGCACTAACGCATGTTTTAGAACTTTTTAGCTTCTAACGACATGCCGGTTCCCCACGATGGTTCCTTCACTGTTTGAGAGACTTACACTTACATATATTTTTGGACAGAAAAACTCATTGGTTCACGACCAGTTTTGAACCCATGACCTTACCACCAGTGCTCTCTTTTGGCCCTATAACTCAACCGCAGTAGCCCCAACAACGTCAAAATCTCACCTTGATGCTGAGATCTTCGGTGCTGTAGTCGGTGACCTTCTGCAGCAGCTCGGAGTCGGCCACCAGGTCCTGCGACACGCTGGACTCCTGCACATAATGCACCCCGCTCACGTCCACGCGCACCACCAGAGGGGCCTTGCTGCGACCATCCTGCCGCACGGTGCACCAACTCTCAGCTTTGTTTTCCATATTGTCTGGCCGTATGGAGTTCTCAGCCCGCTCATTGAGTCTCCATACAACAACGGCCTGACGATACGGAAAACGAAAAACAAAAGACTTAGGGTACGGGGACCTGGGGGCTTATTAATTAACAATAGCAGTCAATGCTCGAGACTTTTATCGGAGCTTTGTTATTAGATACTTTTAACACCGTAGTTGCCAATATTAGCCCCCATTCGGACATCTAACGACCATGCTACGAAGTGGCCCACTCTTCTCTCTCTCTTGTCGTGTCAATAGTTTTTTTCGAAACAGTGTGGTGTAAAGTGTAAAGAGGCTCCTTTTGAGCTAATCATGTTATAGAACTTTTTAGGTCCTACGACATGCCGGTTTCCTCACGATGTTTTCCTTCACCGTTTGAGAGTACTGGCATTGTGCACATAAACTTTTGAACAGATAAACTCTTTGGTGCACGACCGGTTCCGAACTCACGACCTTAGGATCGGAAGGCGGGGCCGCTACCACTAGACCACCAGTGCAAGTGGCCCACTGAGAGGCTTGTATATAACTAGCTGGTATAGCGATGTGTCAACTCGGTTTACCAAATCGGTTCAAATCGGTTTGACGATTGAACGAGTCAAACCTATTCAGGAGTTTAACAAAATCGGTTTAAAAATATTACATTATTCAGATAACGTGTTATTAATTTGAACAAAAAACAGTTTTTTTCTTTCATTTTTATGACTCGACGACATATTCATGAAAAACCGTAAGTAAGTATGTTTTTCTTCATTTTGAACGAGAGTAAAACAAGTACCAAACCATTCGATCTTAATAACATCGGTCAATACTATTTTGGTGCCATTTGTTTTGTAAACTGTTATTCGATTTGGATGCAAATCGGTTTGAATAGGTTTCAAACCAATTTGCTTATTTTTTCAAACCGATTCAACCGAGTTGCGTTTTTAACCGAGTTGCCCATCGCTAAGCTGGTAGAAAAAGCAGATGGTCCACCTGACGATGGTAACCATCACCTATTTATAGCTAAACATTGCCTCGTAAGTCACGCACGATAGGAACGTGCCCTACGATGTACTGCACTGCGTTCATCAACCTGAGGCATACAGATTAAGCCTCATGTGCCTGTTATTTCACCGGCAACCACACCTTTCGAACACAGCAACGCTGCTTGGCTGAAGAAAAAGGCATGGTGGTATTAGTACTTCCCCGGACGAGCGCTTCACAAAGAGATCTACTAGGTAGGTACTCTTAAAATGTCTGTTTCATAATTTCGAAAAACTGACAAGGAATGGGAAGCCTTTACATAAAATTTAAAGCAAATCTAATTACCATTGCTCTTTCATATAAGTCAGGCTCAAAGTATTGTACCAAATAAGTTGGTCTTGCTTGATTCGGCTTTCGATCATAATTTATAGAGTAGGGTTATCTAAGCAAACCACATGGAAACTTACATAGCTAACAGTTCTTTCAAGTATTTCTTCACGGCGCATTAGATCAGGCAAGTTAACTTTGCCAGGAAACCTGTTGGAAAAAAACTTCGTTTATGCAGAACTGACCTAGGTAGGTAGTACTACAAGTTAGTTTTAACTCTATTAGAGTAAGCCTACCTTTGATAATTGGTTAAGCTAATAACCTTACCTAGGCTTTTTACCCTTCGAAGGTACTTTAGCAACCTTATTTTTCCTAAAAATGCGTAGTGCCTATGACACAATTTCAGGTACGTAAATCACGGAAATCAGCAACAAAGTTACGAAACATGACCAGTAATAAGACAGACAATTGGAAAATAATCTCTGCTCCAATTTTGGGTCTAGTTGTAGTTGTATACCTATAGGTTAACTTGGGGTCCCCAATATTTAGACCTCGACATATTTATCTACACCAGTATAAAAGCAATACAAACCAATACTCTTCAGGAATCTCTTCAACCACGGGCATGTCGATCGAAGAGTTACTCGGCCATTTGACTAGGCCTTCGTCCGGGGTGTCTTCTAGGACCAGCAGCTCGTGCCGTCCCCATGTGTCCTTAGGGGATGGCTCGGGGAGTACGTCCGCTTGCCAGGACTCCGCCCGCTTCGGGATGAAACAGGCGGGGGCTGCGCTGGGCTCTTCGCCAGGGTCGTGACGGTAGAAATGCCTAGCAAACAAGATTACAACCAATGCCTGATAATCGAGTGTCTGCTACGACATAGACCATCAGATAGTTCTAAGAAAAACTGTTTTTGAACCTATCTTGGTTAATTTTACTTTACTTAGGTATACTATGTGTTTGGTACGTCGAGATCGTGTGATGATGTACCTAAGTCTGCAATAGAAGGTAGGTTTTACAGTACAGACCAGTCAATAAGCTTCAGCCACGCTTGCGCGGCGCAGTGAGCAGTGAACAGAGCATTCTGCCGATCCATATACCGCTGGTAGCCTATTCGAAGCGCCTCTTCCAGTATTTCTTCTCTTATGTCAAACACCACCAGGTCGTTTTCTTCCTTTTGAAGAATTTCGGCCCTGGAATTGTGTTCAGGATCATTAAATATCATATTTAACCAACTTGCAGATTGCAATGGTAGAGCATAGCAATTAGCACTGTGAATTACATGTAATATTTTCTACCCGCCAATAGATGGCGCTAACCAAGTTACTCCATATTTCCCAGGAAACTTTTCAAATTAACCAAAAACAAAATCTGTGTTGTAAAAATATATAGTAAAAGAGAATTAAATAATTTTGGCACAGTACCAGGTTCTTTCAGGCACTTCCTTTGGCAAAGCAACAAGAGTTCTCGCATCATCAGTTAACTGAATCTTACGTCCTCTTCTAGATAATTTGTACTTATTGATTTGTGAGGTGATATTGGCCATCATAACACTAGTTTTGTTGTTTTTTTTTTATTATTTCGGTGGGATAAAACCTAAAATATTTTCCAAAATAAAATGAGCTCTCGAAATAAATTGGACAAGACGTCAAGTAAGTAAAGTAAAGTCAGAAACAGGGCATTAATTCTTAGAACATTGAAACGTTCTCGCTAGTGATTATAATGTAACAAAATTTAAAGAGTACCGGGTTTCCATATTGGACTTTAATAGTAACACATTTTTAATTTTGTCGTATTATAATCACGTACTTCTATCAGAGACTACCAGGCGGCGCTACTGTACATACGATTAGACTTTTTACTGTCATTGGAATTGGACTGGCAGGCAATGTCATACTGCAAGAGAATTTAAAAAATAAATTCGCCGGTTTGTTTTGATCACGTCAATTTCGGTTTTCGCTTTGGATTGTTCGTTTGGGTCGAGTCGCCAGTTTATTAATTGTGTATTCCTTCCGTAAATTCGTTGAGTTGAGCCCTCGCTCCTCCGAACTACGTCAACTGTACTTTTTGTGTTGTGTTTCGTTTACCTCTATTTGAGACAGTGACTCTACAACAAGACTTCTATTTTAGCTTTTAGTGCCTTTTGTGTTGTTTTTCGTGTACATTTGATAAGACTCTGAGACAGGACTCTTGTTTTAGTTTTTAGTGCCTTCCACCATGTCTAGCAAACGTTGTTGCGTTCCGCAATGTGTGGAAAGTGAAGGTATGTAAATGTACCTTTGTTATGTGTACTTATAACAAGTTTTCTATCAAGAAATCTAACAACCACCCTTCATTTCATAGATCTTTGCTGGTTAGGTATGCGCCTGACAATTCCATAACACATGCATTATATCCTATATGTAGGTATCTAATGAATTAAAGAGTCGCTAAGTGAACACTTGAAGTAAGACTAATTTATAAGCTTAAAAATAGCTTAGTAAGCTATGGAAAGAAAAGTAGCTCACTAGGCTATGGAAAGAACTAAAATAAAGAGCCTGGAGTGAAGAGATTTTTTCATTTACTCTCTGTATCTAAATAATAAAAGTAAGTATTATTTACAAAAAAAAAGGATATAATGTATTATATCAGCTATCTGATTCCCATATTACAAGCTTTGGCTTAGATTGGGGCTAGATAGTGCTGTGTGGAAAGTCCATCAATATTTATATATTTATTTGATTCAATAGAATTAATGTTTAAATTAATTCTATTGCCTATTTTATTGATAATCCAGTGAGCTAAGTCTGTTACAACAGACTTAGCTCACAGGATTATCAAGTTAAAGTAGCAGCTGTATTCTCTTCTATGAAGTGAAGACTGCAAATACCCAAACAGTGTATGAATATGAAGCTCACCAATCAGGTGGATTGACAACCTGTAAAGACAGCTGACAAAAACTAGATGAGGAAAGCCAAAGACAGCTCTTTGGAAGTGACCTATGTCCTACAGTGGACCATTATAGTCAGATATGATGTGCTTTCTATAAAATATTTCAAATTATAGTTTATTTAGGTAAGTATATAATAAGTGTTTTTTTTTTACTAATTGTTAATATTCATTTCTTGTTTTTTACAGGTCAACACAAAATTCTTCATTTATTTCCAAACCCTAAAAAAGAGATTGAGCGTTTTCGAACATGGATCTATGCTATAGGTGGAAATATTTTGGGCCTCAGCAATGAATATGTATACAAACACCGCCGAGTATGCCATTCTCATTTCAAAGAAAAATATTGTTGCCGAAACAACAGAATTTCTAACATAGCTGTGCCAACATTACTTATGCCAGGTATGTTGTTTTTTATTTACAAGTATAAAGGCTGGTCATAAAAACAAAAATATATACTTAATTGTTATGTAGAATCAACCTAAAAATAGACCTGAATTAAACTGAATTTGTGCCAGTTAATGTTATTTATCATTGAGGTGTGCTGTGCATGCACAACAATTTATGATTTCAAATTTTAGAAATGATTATTAAAGTACATTAAATAACTGAGTTGGGTTTAATGCTAGGATATTCTATTTCAGGTCCACTGTCTCGACCAATATTTACATACACAGAAACAAGACCACTGAGGGAGATTCAAAATTTACCATGTTCATCAAAAGGTGAACTAACCTTAGGTGAAATTTTACCATGCTCTGTTAGTTACTAATCAAGGATTATCAGGCCGTTCAATGTAACCTTAGCTGTCAAACACGTACATTTTGACATATTTAACGGCCCTTTAATCCTTTGTTTATCTAACAGAGCATGGTGAAACCGGCCCTTGACCTTCTACAATCAATTGTAATTTGTATATATATTAATTTACTTTTCTATAAAATGACAGAACATAATAATGTGAAAACAATACACAGGTGTTTTCAATATATTTTGTTGTCAATAATATTCAAAATTTAGAATTCAAGTTATACAATACGTTTTATTTTATAGGTGCATTAAATATTTTATAATTGCATTGCAGATCCTGTGACTATGGAGATGGCCTCAGATGTGTCAAGCAAAGGATTGGAAGATACAATTGAAGTCAATACTACTGAGGCACTAGTTAACAGTGAGTATCTTTAATGAGAGATGTTTGTTTATATTTCTGAGTAATTGATTGAGTGACCTAAGCGAACGAAAATCTTACAATTAACTTGGGCCATTTGGCATTTTATTTATGTATGTATGTTTGTCTGGCCGTAACTTAAGAACCGTTGATTTGATCTGCATGAAATTTGGCGTGCAAATGACGAACCACGGTCTAAGTTTATCCTAAAACGTTGAGAATAATTATGTCCACCCATGCGATGCTGGGACAAGCCGCTAGTTATTTATAAGCAATAAATTTTACTATGTAAGTACCTTCATAAAATATCTAATAATTACGTTTCAGATCCTGTGGCTAAGGTGATGGTCCGAGATGTGACAAGCAAAGTGCCGGAACATACTCTTGAAATTAACACTAATGAGAAAACCATTCCAAGTAAGTTACTTGAATATTAGTTAAATTAAATGTGATCCGATCTGCATGAAACTTGGTAGGTCGATAGGTTGTACTTGAGAAATGTATAGGAATTAATATGGGTAAGTATATGAATTTAATTGGAAAAGGGGTGATTTACACAAATATACCAAGTGAGGTGTCATATGAGAGGGTTTGGTTTGTACATCCCAATACCATTTTTATTTTTATTCTAGGACGTATGTATGATTTTTGAGATACAATTGGTTACCCCAAGTATGGGGTAGTCAGAGGCCATATATCGTGTTTGGTATCAATGTAAGACTGGAGCGAATATCACAAATCGCAGTTAGGGGCGAACTGCCAGTAATCGAAAAAAGTTTAATAAATTGAGATATATGTTACAATAATTCATTAATTATTTATAAGCGATAAATTTTACTATGTTAGTACCTTCATTAAATATCTAATAATTACATTTCAGATCCTGTGGCTAAGGTGATGGTCCGAGATGTGTCAAGCAAAGTGCCGGAACATACTCTTGAAATTAACACTAATGTGAAAACCATTCCAAGTAAGTTACTTGAATATTAGTTTATAAGTTCCTATTTAGTGGATTTATACAGAGATGTGTCCTAATGTGTACCATTCATTACGATATAATGTACAAGCTGGTGCCCGTGACTTCGTCTGCGCAGGATTAGTCACACAATATCTTTATAAATTGTAGCCTATGTGTTATTCTGATGTATAAGCTATATTATTGTAAAGTTTCATTAAAATCCATTCTGTGGTTTTTACGTGAAGGAGTAACAAGCATCCATCCATCCATCCATCCATCCATACTTACAAACTTTCGCGTTTATAATATTAGTAGGATTCAAGTAATATTTCACACATGCAAGATATTCATGGACATCATTAGATCTACTCCTCATTCATTTTTTTTCTTTTCAGGACACACTCATAAAAAAAGAAGAATTGTTGCTTCCAAAAAATGTTTATCGAGTTTGGAATGTAAACTATATCAGAAAATAATTAAAGTGAGAAGTCAACTCAGCAAGTGTCGTAGAAAGGTTAAAAAGCAGTCTACAAGTCTCAAAGCAGCAAAGAAACTGACCTCAAGCCCTGCATTTGTAGCTGCTATCAATAAAATGCCAAATACTGCAAAAATATTGACCATGCTACAGTTTAGAGAAATTAAAAAAAAGGACAAAGGACGACGTTTTTCTCTGAATGAAAAAATTATAGCATTGTCTATTCTAAAACAAAGTCCTAAGTGCTACAGATTCTTGAGAAAGATCTTCATTTTGCCAGCTCCACAGACACTGTCAAAATTAATAAACAAAGCAAATGTGAAACCAGGAATAAATAAGAAAATTTTCCATCAAATCAAAGAAGCAACTGCAAACTTAAAAGTTGAAGATAGACTGTGTGTACTTCTATTTGATGAAATGTCACTGAAAGCTAACATCACATACAATGAGCGAAAGGATCATGTAATTGGTTTTGTCACTGATGGCCAGAAAACAAAACCTGAATATGCTGACCATGCACAGGTGTTTATGATAAGGGGTTTGACCAGAAATTATAAACAGCCTGTATCATATACATTCTCTGCAGGCGCAACTAGTGGCCCGGAACTAGCAAAACAACTTAAAGATGTCATAAGAGAACTGCAAGAGGCTGGTCTTATTGTGCTGGCAACCATATCTGACCAAGGCACTAATAATAGAAGTGCCATTAAACTATTGGTCCAGGAGACACGAGGTGATTTCATAAGAGCTGGTCGAGAGCCAAAGGAGAACATCTTTGCAGTAAATGAACAAGAAATTATACCCCTCTATGACCCTCCTCATTTAATGAAATGCATCCGCAACAATTTAATCACAAAAAACTTGACATATCATCAGGCAAGAGACAATTTGAAAAGAACAGCAAAGTGGCAGCATATTGAGCTACTTCACCAGGAAAATCCTGGATACAAGGGTATACGATTAATACCAAAGCTTACGGAAAATCACGTAATACCTAGCAAAATGTCCAAGATGAAAGTGAAATACGCCACGCAAGTTTTCAGCCGAACTGTGTCATCTAATATGGGATATTTAGCAGGTAAAATGTTGTTTATGGTTTAAATCTGTTCTCTAAATTCTTTACTTGTATTGAGTTTTCTATAAAGAAAAAACTTGTGATAATAAGTTCTGCCTATACCTACGACTAGATGGCGTGCTTGCACTTAAACTTGAGAGGGTTTCTCAAACTCCAGGTAAACGGGCAAAACAGAGTCCAGCTAACACGTATAATAAGTATAAATAAATATTGGTGGACTTTCCACACAGCACTATCTAGCCCCAAACTAAGCCAAAGCTTGTAATATGGGAACCAGATAGCTGATGTATTTCATACTTTTCTTTGTAAATAAATACTTATATATAATAACAACCAGACAGAGAACAAACATCTATGTTCATCACATACATGTTTGTTCTCGGTGGGGATCAAACCCACGGCCTACGGCGCAGAAGGTAGAGCTACTACCAACTGAGCTGTGAAGGCTGTTGGTATGCAAATCAGAGTCCGATAGAAATGCAAGGGTCACGTTTAGGAAAGGTACATGATTCTAAAATAAATCTATAATTTGACGTGATGCTTCGCTTTCCCGTCCACTCCCCCCAGCTTTCTTGACATTGTCAGGACTTTTTCAATATTTTTTTTTAGAAAACTCCTCATTTGGAAACGACTGGACAGTAGACAGAATTTTAAAAGTATTCTTTATTTGTTTCAGACAAAGGAATTCTCCCCAATGAATGCAAGGATACAGCTGATGCTCTCCTATTTTTTGATGAGCTTTTTGACTCCATGAACGGAAGCTATACGAAAAAGAATTATCATGGAAAGCCCCTCCTAGGACCTGTAAAGCCGAATTCTGTCCACGAAAGCGTATGGAACAACGCAAAAAAACAATTAAAAAATATGGCATATGTTAATATTGCTACTGGGAAGGCTGAAAAAGTGCCTACCATAGATAACTGGGTATGGACAATTGATGGTATACAAGTTTTGATAAAAAAATTGCACAATACCTATGGTATAACCTCTGTTTGGATGCGGCACCTCAACCAGGACCCACTGGAGAACTTTTTTGGTGCTATCAGAAGCCATGGGTGCCGCAATACAAACCCCACAACAGAGAGATTCGAAAGTGCGTATACAAGTTTAATAATAAACAATATAACAAGTGTTCATGCCCCAGGGGCTAATTGTGAAAGGGATTATTGTGATATGCTGCACACCCTCATTCTCGCAGATGATTGCCAAGCAACCGAGACCAGCAACCTTGAGAGCATACCAGATGTACAAATATTAAACATAGAAGAAAAAAATGACCCCCGTGTCATGGGTGCTCTCCAATTTGTTTCTGGATACTTTGTAAAAAAAGCACAAAAAAATGTATCCAGAAACTGCACAGAATGCACAACAGATATGGTCGCATCTCAAGAACGAGTCTCAACGAGTACGTTCAATGTAGAGAATATGCTGGTCGACGTTGGCTTATCAGTCCATCTCAGTCTCTCCTCTCTTGCATATCTGCAGTGCAAGATATTAACAATGAAATATTAAAGAAAAATCTACATTTAAGTAATATCAAAGAATTTATAAAAACTTTAATATTAATATTTATAAATTTTGATTTTTTAAACTGTGAAATTCATAAAGAGAAATTAATTGAATATTTAATAAATTTATCATGTCGATTTTTTATATATAACTATTGTAAAGATATAAATAAAATATTAAAAGGGAGGAGAGACTGCAGTGATGAAGGTAATCATTTACAGCTAAAAGCAAAAAAATACTTTCATAAATGTTTTAAAAGAAGAATTAAGTAAATTATTGACATAATAATGGTGTTTTATTTATTATAATCTCTAAAACTAGCGCTTTATTGTATTCGTTAGCATTATATCTCTCATTTTGTTAGTTAGAGAGTTACTAAACTATGAACTATGGTCCAATTATAATAGGTATAACTATAAAGAAAATTATAATAAAAGCATGAGCTGTTACAATGGTAATTTAAGTACATACGTTCTATATACGTACTATGCAAGTATTTGCATAGTACGTATATAGGTACTTATACCTAGGTATAGGTACCTATACAGAATTGATTAATGGATGTAGTCCCATTCGAGAAATGCAGGTGGCAGCACTTTACGTGTTGCCCATTTTGGGCGCCAAGAGAGGCCTCTATTTCCAGTATATAAATGTACTCTGTGGTCAGAAAGTCCATGTAGTATGGATTCGTGGTATCACCATAGTGAATTTAGACATTGGACTCCAATTCCTGGAGGGATGCTAGGGATAATGCTCCGATCTAATCTAAAATCGTTATACTGAAGGCCTCTACCGCAAGTAGGTACCTACCCGCCTACCTATGCGGCCTTGGATTAGTGATAGGAAAGTTATCAACTTCCATGGGATTATTCACCTAGGCGATGGGAAGCAAATAAAATCATTTTTGTGATTAAAATAATTTTACTGCATAAGTATATTTTACAACACAAGTTTTCTCAATAGTGATGCAGTTACTTGAATTGAAAACTCTTGTAAAGAATCATAGACTGTAATGCCATCGACGAAACTCCAACAAGTGGCCAGAAACAAGTTGGACCACAGACAAACCGTTTGATAACTTTTCTGACAGCTGTTTGAAAAGTGACAAAAACCGAGCGCAAATTACAAAAAATCTTTGAATTGAAATACAATTTGTAGAGATTATTATTCAAACAAAAGTGCAGTAATATGTATGAGCAATAATAAGGTTCGGTTTTTATAGGTACTTACTATAAATGATGAGTGTATTTTATATTTGTTTAGATTTTGTTACAGCTTGACAGTAAAAAAACAATGTATACTTTGAAGGGTATATTCCCCGAGCCAAGTAAGTACCGATCCCATTCTTGCCAAAGAGTGTAATAAGCATAAAACTAGCTGTGGACCCTAATATTATATGGTATTGACTACTGCCGCAATATTCCTAACTCGAATTATTTACCATTTTTCAGAGAAGGAACAAAAAAAGAATTTCATCAGGGAAAACATGAAGCAACTAAAATTTATTCAAGGGAAGTCCCCAAAGGAACCCAAGTACACCATGAAAGCTGTACACCCGCCTCGCCTGACCAACCCCATAGCTGCCGGAAGCTCCCTTGGACAGGTGAAATCATCACCATCAAATAAAAGTGGCAAAATCTCTATGAATGTAGGTAAAACCAGTTCCTCCAACTCTCGCAAAAAGCTCCCTGATATTCGGATCAAAAAAGGCGATATGGCAGAATTTCTAAAAAGGAAAGAATTGAGACAATTGAAACAACCGGAAGACTCACCAGATGAAGTTGGGTCCTCAGATTCATCAGGGCGGCTACGAGATATTGGCTGTCAAACTATTGAAACAAATCTTGCCCAAAAACTAGCAGAAAGTGCAAAACTAACAGTATTGTATCCTAAGAAAGATGATGATGACTCTAAGATAAAAGCAAGTGGTGACTCTGGACACTACCGTAGCACTTCACCATCACAGACCCCTCGCCGAGGAGGAGATGATATTGATATTGAGAGAAACCGTAGTCGGCTAAACTCTATCCTAGAAAGGAAAGACAACAAAGACCCTTATCTACCTTCTGGTTATCAAAAAGGTGTTGTCCCTAAATATTTGCGTGAGAGGAAAGAGCAATTACCACATGCAGAAGGTACAGGTGTTGCAATTGATGATGTCTGTCCCCCAGGACATGTCGCTCTGCCTGATACTGAGAGAAAGGAGACCTTACGGATGCTAAGAAACAGCTTTGCTGAACTAGTAAGTGAACTAAACAAATTGCCAGTAAAGACAGATACTCTTCGTATGCGGAACAGAAAAATGGAGCTTGAAAAGCAACTTGCCAAACTTGAAGAAGGGATCAAAGTATTCTCAAGACCAAAGGTTTTTGTAAAAATTGGAGAATAGAAAAATTAATTGCCTTTAATTGAATATAATTCATTATAGTGGTGCATTTTGGATTATCTAACTGAAGTAAAAATATTAATAGTTCAAGTTAATATCAATTCTAAAAAAATTATGTGCCATTTCTGTATGGAATTACTTCGTCTAAAATAGTTCTTGTTTTCAAATTCAAGAGTACAATAAAACATTGCCACTAAATTCTTGTGATGTCATGATAAGTAAGTTTATGTTAGTATGTTAGCATAATTACCATATTATGTTCTTGTGTAATTAATATAACCTTTGTATAGTACCTATACAGTGTTTCATAACTTTTTTGGATTTTCAAATACATTTTATTGTTATCCACTTGGCATATTAATTGGAATTGGATTCATTGGAAAAATAAAAGATGATGGTACTATTGCATAGAAATCATATTTCTAATTATATAACAGCCTTGTAAGGGTAATAAATTAGTTTAACCTAAGTATTGCTTTACTAAACTTTGAAAGCAAAATGTTGAATCATCAGGCTCTTTGGCTACATTACATAACATTAGCAACTTACAATAATACTTACTCAAGAAGCAGGCAAAAATTATTAGGGCAGCTAGTTTAAGGTGTACATTTACTAGTCCTACAATAAGTTGCACAACAGGCATTTTAAAATATTTAATTACAATACAATTTAAACTAATGTTATAACTTCCTAACATGTTGGAAGAGGTGATTGTTGAATATGATGGGACCTTTCCTGTATCTTATCTCTTCATCTTCATGCCATTTGTAGAAAGAGAAGTCTGGGAAGAAGAATTTGATCTCTTTTACTGCTGATGTGGGGGAATCTGGAATGAAACTTAATAACAATAAAAACTTTACATAGATCATCACCTGGTAGGGTAGGAAAAATAGGAACTAGAATATGATTTTAGTAGATAGATATTCCATCAGTAACAAAATATAGCAAGTTCAAGATTGTAAATATGCCAGGCATACTGATTTCATCAATACATAGTGTAAGGATTAGTAGGTATATAATCATTTATTAGTTGATAGAATTATTTAAAATTCACCTGATCCATGTGCTACATTCCTTGTGTCTGAGATGCCAAAGATACCCCTTATGCAGTTAGGTTCTGAAAACTGGCCCTTGTAAACACTGGTGGGGCCAAGCATCTGTCTCCAAAGCTGAACGGCATCCATGTGGCCTAGAACATGCAGATCTATGCACCCACTGGAAAAAAGGAGATAAAGTAAGTAACCAGATCAGCATTTTAAGGATAGACTACAACTGAATAGCAAAGCAATAAGTTTAAAATAAACAAAAGATTAAATTAATGTTTTCAAGGCGAGATATATTTTGGTCTCAATGATTTTGTAATGAGCAATGTCCGTCTAGATTCTTACCTTGCCATAAAAGTAACTAAGCGATTATAGAAGAATTTCCCCACATGTTCTTGGTAGAAATTACCAGCTGCCTCCTTGTCCAAAGTAACTCTCTTCGTTTTTACAACAACAAACTTATTTTTCAGAATATGTCTGATGTAAGCGAGAGCTATAGGATTTTTTACTGCATGAGGTTTTATGATGGCGAGGGTTAGTTCTAATTTTGTCATTGTTTACTCATAGTTTATTTTATTTTCGCATTCGAAAATTAATTCTTCGTCCAAGAAATACGTAATTCAACTAATGTAGTTAAAAGATATTATTTATTTTTGGTTTCAAAGATTTGAAATTTTGAATATTTTGAATGGAGGATCACGCACGTCTTCTTCTTCGCTCATTTAGTGCTCTTTCCTGTCCGTCATTTTGACAGTCCATCTTGCTAGTGTCAAGTGGATTATATAAATCATACTGTCATTTCGTGATATTAGTGGTGTTGTATGCTTCTGTATGCTTCAATTAAAGATTTAAAAAGGGATTCATTTTCGGACATTTTGGGAAGCAACATAGCTTTTTCATTTTATTTGTTTTTCTAGTGTTATTTTGAGCTGTGTTGTGTAATTTCGGTGGTATTTTAACCAACATTACTTGAGGTTTTAGCACAAAGTGTAAATATTTGGAATGAAAGTGTATTGTGATATCCTATTTTGACCGAAAATGTTTCCAATGTTTTGAAAAAAACCGCCATCATCATCATCATGAGTCATCTACATTTCGACCATTTTCTAGGAAATGCGGGTAAGAACCGAACTTTTGTTCTTTGTTCTGGCTTCGTCTTCACGAGCAACTTCTCACGAGTCGCGTGGTTTTGCCTCGAAAGCCATCTTCTCGGTGACTTTTCAGAGGCTTTTCGTTGGCCTTTAAAGCTCACGGTGGTCTCTCCATGTATATTTTATTTTTATTTTTATTGTTGTTCTGCGTCACTTAACTTCGCCCTAGGCAGAGTCGGGTGAGCTCAGGAGCTCGCGGGGCAGTGGTCGCCAGGGAGCTCGACTTTCAGGTGGCCGTGCGTGCAGCGGAGCAATGGCGTTGAGGTGAATGTGGGGGCTGTTGTCGGCGCGATCGAACATTCGTCGCGCCAACATTACCACAGACTCCTCGACGCTGGGCATCTGCACGTCCCGAGCGATGACGTCGTTCCTGACGTAGCGCCCCGCTCCTGTGCACACTCGTAGGGCGATGTTTTGCTGGGCTTGGACTTTCCTTCGGCTTGAGGCAGAACACAGTGCATACCACGATGGCGCCGCATATGTGAGCCGCGAGGCGATGTAGGTTTTATAAACCCCCACCTTTGTCCTCAGCGGCAGTCTTGAAGTTAGGACAGGTCTTAGCATGGCTCGAGCTGCGCGAGTCTGCCTTATAGCACGCTCGACCTGGGCGTTCATCGTCAGTGACTTATCGATTTCGATACCGAGGTATCGAACGGAGGTTTGCCACTCAATATTTTTACCTCTCAGTTGAAGCGGCGGCAGCACGGTGCGCCGGCGAGAGACTAAAAGTGCAGCCGTCTTTCCGACATTAACGGCAATCCGCCACTTGTCTAGCCACGCCGGCAGGAGATTGAGTAGGCGTTGCATGCGGTGCGCAGCGGTATCTGGTTTGGTGGAAGAGGCGAAGAAGGCGCTGTCGTCTGCGAAGAGCGCTAGGGTAACATCTTTCTCCCCGGGTCTGAGACTGCCCTCCAGGGTTGGAATGTCATCCGTGTATAGCGCGTACAGAGCTGGTGAAAGACAGCTGCCCTGGGGGGCAGCTGTCTTTCGCCACCAAAAAACCGCCACCATTTTCTTCAAAACAAATGACGGCCGACTTGACTATAGACTGACTTGACAAAAAAGTATTTATTCAATACAAATCACTTGACACTGGCAAGATTGTCTGTCGAATGACAGACAGGAGCCATAAACGGAGAGAAGAAGAAGAAGAAAGATTAAAAAAAAAATTGTTTGTTGATTTTAAGTAGCGATGTAACGATCTCGAAATTTTTCAAACCGACGCAAACCGGTCTGAAAAATAAGCAAACCGACCCGTAAATCGAACCGCAAAAATCTACGTAAACCGGTTTGAAACCGGGTTACAAACCGAAATGACAAAGTCAATACGACGAACCAATTTGTATTGCTCATGCTAGAATTTTATGTTATGGAAACCGAAACGAATGAGTTAAATTTGTATTCATAACCCGGTATGAATACAAATTTAACTCATTCGTAGAACCCAAGAACAAATTGAATCGACTTTGTCAAGTCCATCTCATTTTCATATTTCGGTTCGGTCCGACCCGAAGTACCGACTCGCGGTTCCGCGCCGCACCGTGCGTGAGTTGAAGAGGGACAGCGATCAACAAACCGCTCGCTTACTCAACCCGTCCAGATCGGTTTGGCATAGGTTCAACCCGACTTGAACGGTTTGAAGCTCAACCCGGGTTGAACCGGGTTGGTAACCCGAGTCGTAACATCGCTAATTTTAAGGTTGATTTCATTCATTCAGTATTGGTTTCGTATTTTGAGGTTGTTTAACAGTCGATTTGTTGTGTTCTAAATTGTTTGAGCAATTTCTTTCAAATATGCCTGAAATTGAAATAAAACGAAAAGCAGAAGATATGGCGGTAGTTCCTTCTAAGCGAACTCGCCATGAAATCTCCGTCGCAGGCACGAGAGAGAAAGCTGTGGTTACATCGGCGGTAAACAATATTTCTTCTGATTTCTCTTCTTTCCTAGGAGCATACAACTAGAATAGTCCAATAATATTTATAGTTGACTACGCACTTGTGTATCGTAGTCACTTCAATTCATCAAAGTGTAGGTCATAGTTTCTAAGACCTCTAGAAATAAATTTGTAGAAAATAAGCTAAGTTGATTTATTTAATCTGTACTCTAGGTTCCCCGGACATCGAATCTCTATGCGCCTATTATGTTGTTAGAGGGCCATCAAGGAGAGATATTCACTGCCAAGTTCCACCCTGAGGGAAAACATCTAGCTTCAGCCGGGTTTGATCGACAGATATGTAAGTAAAAAACTCATTAAATTATGTTGTAAAGTGATGTTGTATTATCTATTGACTTACTCTTTATTCTGTATTAAGTTAACTTTTCATAAAGATTTATTTTTTCAGTTATATGGACAGTATACGGCCAATGCGAGAATGTGATGGTGATGAAAGGCCACACAGGTGCCATAATGGAGTTATGTTTCTCTCCTGATGGTTCCCACCTGTACACATGTGCCACAGACAATACTGTAGCGGTCTGGGATGTGCCGACAGGGACCAGAATCAAAAAGCTGAAGGGACATGCCAGTTTTGTGAATTCTGTTAATGGTAAGAATTTTACCGATTCAATACATTGGATTCATGAAATATTATGTGTTCCTGAATTTCCTGAACTTGTCATATAACTTTTTTATTGGTGATTCATCCTTACATTTATTCATTATGTTCATTAAATATTTTTCCAGGAGCCAGAAGAGGCCCAGAACTTCTAGTCTCAGCGTCAGATGACAATACTATCAAACTATGGGATGCCAGAAAACGGAACCCTGTTGCTTCCTTTGATAGCACCTACCCTGTTACCTCAGTACTCTTTAATGACACTGCAGAGAAGATTATATCTGGCGGAGTGGACAATGTCATTAAGATTTGGGATATTAGAAATAATCAGATCTCCTATAAGATAAAGGGACATACTGATACTATTACAGGTATGTAATTCTCATATTACCTATCTTGCATCACTGATATTTTCTTTGTGACCTTTGTTTTCTTTTTGTTTATACATTATAACATTTAGGGCCGGTTTCACCATGCTCTGTTAGATTAAAGGGCCGTTAAATATGTCAAAATGTACGCATTTGACAGCTAAGGTTAGATTTAACGGCCTGTTAATCCTTGATTAATAACTAACAAAGCATGGTGAAAACTGGGCCTAAAGGGCCGTTAAATATTTCAAAATGTACGCGTTTGACAGCTAAGGTTAGATTTAATGGTCTGTTAATCCTTGATTAGTTACTAACAGAGCATGGTGAAATCTAACCTTAACATTTAACACACAATAACATTTGTTGTTCCTGACAGTGCAGGAACGACAAAGTTTGCTTCAAATTGAACTTAACTAATACTACTAACTACTCTACTCTACTACAATATTAAATGTCTTCGTTATTCCAGGCATGGCTCTCTCATACGACGGTTCATACCTGCTATCGAACTCTATGGACAGTACACTTCGCATTTGGGATGTCCGTCCGTTCGCGCCTACAGAACGATGCGTCAAGCTGATGTCTGGACACGCGCACAATTTCGAGAAGAATCTACTACGGTGCGCCTGGTCGCCCGACGGAGCTAAGGTTACTATAAAGTCGCTAAGCAAAGTGTCTTGTGTAGTGTACAAACTACAAAGTCACAAATAAAAATAGATCGTTGCACGGAACGGCCAGCGCCATGGATAACACGCACGCAATTTCTCTGCAACTTATTGAAATTAGAAACAGTACCTACAGTCGAAAATTCTACTTAGTTACTTCACGTGGCACTTCACATCACTTATTGTCTTATTTTCCCAAACATAACGAAGTTTAGCTACTCATTTCGCCTACATTTGCCTAATTTCACCAACAAGACGAATACGCAAATACCGCTGTACGTGACGATGTGTACACGGCGCGTGTTCGAGCGGACTTCTACACTAATCACTAATTAATAATCGGCTGTATAGGTATACAGCCGATTATTAAGAAATAATATAAGCAAATAAAAACGCGAATACCGAAATGAAATGCCACCATTCAATAAGTAGTATTCAATAAGTAATAACATTTCCCAGTTGAGATTATGTCAATTTAGTTTAAATTGGAATTAAAGAGAAAAACTGAAACAGCTTCACGACTTTGATTCCCAGGCACGGTAGATATCCCCACAGATCTCTTAGTACCAAGTACTAACTTCAGATTCATTGAGGACGTCTAAGGGGGGTAATCCGAGGTACGTCCAAACATTACAATTGGCACTAACCCACAATTTGCAGTAGTTAGTATTCCATACGTTGCAAGCCCATCGCCGCTGTTTGAATACTAACTGATTTCCTCACGATGTTTTCCAATTAAAGAGAGATGATGAGAAATGATCTTATAAATGATTCCAGGTGGCTGCGGGCTCGTCAGACCGCTACCTGTACGTGTGGGACACAACTTCCCGCCGCGTGCTGTACAAGCTGCCCGGACACCACGGCGCCGTCACAGACGTGCACTTCCACCGACGCGAGCCCATCCTGCTGTCCGCATCTAGCGACAAGCAGGTCTATCTAGGAGAGATAGACCATTAGTACTTACCGCAGAGGAGTAAACCTACCCAATGGAAGAACTATCAGTGATATTTCGTAGGACGCTGTCGCCTAATTCCTGGAAAGCACGTGGGAGCGTCAACGCTGCTGAAGACTCAAATGATTGATTTTGTGTGTGTAACAGCTTCAATTTTGAGAGCATACTACAATTTTGCAGCACTAGACTTACTGTTGTATTTACTCTTCTGTGATTCAGTGTAAGAGGCCTTATCACGCACAAATCGCGTAGTCGTTAGTCGCGTAAACGTATCGTACGTATCCCTAACAACAACAAAATAAGGTCGAATATCGCTAGGATACGTAAACGCGATTTTCAAAATTCATTCGTGATTAGCCTGCAGATCCTAAACTCAAATCGTCATAGGAATAAGTGTGAACCAGAACTCTAATTCAGTGGTTGCGTAAGCATTTACTTAACGCGGAATGGAATGCTTCACTTTAAAAAGAACTATTAAAATATCGGTATGTAAAAATGATGGAATAATTGGTTAAGGGTCTGACAACCGTCAAACAACTTCTCGTGCTCGCACATTTGAAGACATAAAATCACTGAACGAAGTTGAATATAATGGTACCTACCTAGGTACTAAGAGATCGAGAGGATATCTATTAGATATCCCCGTGTCTGGGGACCAAGTCGTGACATGTTTTTTTTTTCAGCATGAAGTTATGAAAAAACATCAAAGTTTCAGAAGTACCTATATAGATTTTTTTAAAATTTTTCAGTCTAATGTAGTTTGACGGTAGTCTGCATCTTAAGTAGGATTATATTAGTAAGTAATTTTAATAATAAAATAAGTATCATAATTTAAAAATTGTTTACTTTACAAATACTTTTATTATAAGAAGTTATCACAAAACATTGTTCTTTCCCTAACTGATTCAGTTAAAATCTTCATTGTTCACTATGTCACAGATAAGAGAATACACTATGTTCAGGTTCCTCATGGGTCAACTGGGTAGGTTGACCAAAGGAACAACAGGAACATGTTGTGTTTTAGGGAATAATGTTTCATCCCCATTCCTTTAAGCACAACTAGATAAGTTTGGATATAAGTTTTCAAGTGCAAAGAGATTGTGAGGGAGGAATTTCTGGAATAAAACCCATAATGAAATCATCAGCCTTAAACGCCTCCATATCTTCAGCAGATATATCCTCAGTTTTACTGTACACACCAGGGTCAGCTGATTGCTGCTTATATACATTTTCAACTCCAAATCCGCTAGGACTTTGATTTACCTGTTTTTGGAACACATTGGTAGGGAGACTGTTACTGGTAGGGTTGTTGAATGGTATTTGTTGTGATGGTGCAAACGATTGGGATGCACTTGCAAATATACTTGCAGCAGTGTTTTGAGCATTCTGTAAATTGAACACATTCTGAGTCGGCTGAGTCGGATTCTGAGCAAAATTATTATGTGTAGCTTGCGCAAACAATGATTGTGCTGTAGTGTCTGACTGAGAGAATATGCTTGTCTGCTGACTCGAGGTGCTCTGAGGACCTTGAACACCAAAAATACCAGGATTTTGGTTCTGGCTTTGAAAGACATTTTGACTAGCTTTGGCAAATAATGACTGTGCAGGGTCAGGTGCTGCAAAAGCATTGTTTTGGGCAAATATTGATGGAGTATTATTATTCTGTGCAAATACAGAAGTAGATGATGAAGGTTGGACTGCACTGCGAAATACAGAAGACGCATTACTATTCCCAAATGCAGAAGATGTAGAAGAATTGAATTGTAACAGGTTTCCAAAAGGTGCTGTAACAGGTTCACAGTTGTACAGACCCCGTAGGACTTTAGTTATGCTAGGGTTCTTTGTCAGAAGAAGTTCATACTTTTGCTTTGCATCTTGGAAAAGACTGTTCATGAATGCCACCTGAAAAATTCAAAAATAGTTTCTTCAATGAGATTTCTTGTCTACCTTACAAAAACTTCAAATTAGTTTCTTCTTAGTCAAACTTACAGCTTGCTCTAGAGTATTGTTAGCTCTAGCTTCGTAAATGATGAGCCTTGCTTCCTCTGGAGACATGTTTAAGAGTCCCGGGAACATAGGTTTTCCTGAGAATGGAGCATAGCCAGAGAGCAGCCACTGGCCTCCACGGATCATGGATTGCAGATCAGTGTGGACCTGGTTGACCAGCTGATCATCCGTCACGGCCGGTGTCGCTGATGTGGATTCCGAATGGGCATTTGCTGTAACAAAAATGCATTGAAGAAAGAAGGTAACCTACCTACTTTATTTCCTATTTTAAAATATCAGGGTAGTACTATGAGCTGAATGCTAATGTCGGTAGATTGGCATTGTTTGGCGGTATACTTGGACTCACCATGGTACGAATATTTGGAGCTGTAAATATGGTCAAATTTACAATTCTGTCCATAACGACAACTGCCTTGCTGGAAAAACTTGCACACCTTCCTTTCAACAACCATCTTCCTTTCACTTTACCATTTTATCGTAATCGTTTTAATCATAGTACACAGTGAACGTGTTCTGTAATGTTGTACTGCTATAAATTGAATTTGAAAATATTGGAATTAAAAAATATACAAATCGTTCTAACTTCTTCTTCTTCGCTCCGTTTACGGAACCCTGTCTTGTCTGTCCGTCATTCGACATCTTGCCAGTGTCAAGTGATGTAACTAAATACTTTTCTGTCATTTTGGGAAGCAACCGCTTTTTGATGGTGTTTTTTTGAGTTCAGCAGACTGATCACGAATTCAAATTCAAATTCTTTATATATTAATAAAATAATATTTGGAATGAAAATATAAAAGTGTTATCCTGATTTGAACGAAAATGTTTCGTAAGTTTTGAAGAAAACCACCATGACCGACTTGACTAAGGACTGACTTGACTTTAATTATAGTATTTGATCTAATCACTTGGCACTGGCAAGATGCCAGACCAGCTTTAAGCGTAAAAAAGAAGAAGAAGATAAATATGAGAATGAGCCTTAGATCAAGAATGAGCAAAAAAGAAGAAGAAAAAGGTAAATAAAATTGTAATTTACAAATTATTTCCCCAATCGAAACTATTCGCTTACGCACTGCATTCATTTCATTTCAGAGATTCATGCTGCCCGCAGTCATATCATAATGCACTTAATGGTACGTACCTATCTACTATAGTACCTATAGATAAATTATTTATTTGTCTAATTAAACAACTACTATGGCTCTTTCCTTTGCCTGGTATAATTAAAAACAAAAGAAACCGCGTCACTTGATACTTGTAGCGTGTTTCCGTTTAAATAGTACCTACTACTTCCTACCTAGGTGCATGTTTTACTACTACTAGACCTACATAAGTACCTACTTCGTAGTTATATTGAACGTCTAGCATAGTTTTTAGTCCTCATTTATTTAGGTGTACCCAGTTTTATGTGTACCTACACTATGGTACGTAGGTACATACACTACAGTACATTGTCGAAGAGATAAGAGGCAGCCTCACTCGTTTTTAATATTCTGAAAAATGTAGCCACTGACTGAGCAGCTGCCTTACCGGGAAACCAAAATGGTGACCGGAATCAAAACTATCATCAAGATATTCTTTGCAATATTAGCACTATCGAGAAGTTTTATAGCATGATAAGTTCAAACCAGTTATGTTTGTATTATTGTTATACAAAACAGTCAAGAAGCAGGATGGAAAAAGGAAAAAAAAAACTCCTATCTAAGTTGTGCAGGATTTGGATATTTCTAAAACTGTAAAAAACATCAAAGTTTTGATTCCCATTTTTTTTTACCTACCTTTTTGGATTTGTCGTTAGGCTGCAGTCGGTATTCATAGCAGGCAGGAAACCCATTGTCTCTGGCATCATTTTCAGAGTGGCTAAATTAAGGATAATATGGTGGACCTTTGCCAGCAGTGGGACAGTAGGTATAGGTTAACAAAAAAAAATTGTATCTACCTACATAAAATAAAATGGCACCATGACCGTGACTCACAAAAATCAAGGCAAACAATCACCTTTCATTAGTAGAGCTCTTTGTGAAGAGCTCGTCCGGGGAAGTACTACCACCACACCTTTTTTAGCCGCCAAGCAGCAATGCTGTGTTTCGGTTTGAAGAGTGTGGTTGCCGGTGTAATTACAGGCACATGAGGCTTAACATCTGTATGCCTCAAGCTGATGGACGCAGGGCAGTGCATCGTAGGGCACGTTCCTATCGTGCGTGACTTACGAGGCAATGCTTTGTAATTTATTTTTAATAATTAGGTGATGGTTACCACTTAACATCAGGTGGGCCATCTGCTTGTTCCATCAGCTGGTTGTATAAAGAAAAAAAAAAAAAAAAAACCTTTATTTCATAGCCCAAGTAGCCCACTATTTGAAATAAATTATTTATGTTTCATTTACATAATGTTTTATGTTAGTTATTAAATATGTATACTTTCAGGTGCATGCTACATGAAATATGAACAAACCATACATCTATGGACTACAGATTCTATTTGTTTTTAGCATAGCAGTGGGTGAGTATGAAATCTAATTAATTCATTTAAAAATGTTTCAATCAATACAATTAGTACTAAGTATTTACAACATGTACAAAATACACAAGAAAACTATCAGACTGTTGCAAATCTATTTTTAAACGATAAAATCAAGTTGATAAAAGAAAAATGTGTGTCTGTTCGTAGCTCTTAACTCTTAAGAAAACTCTTAAGTGAACTAGTTTCTGCAGCTGTTAGTGGTTACCATTCTAGAATGTTTGGTAGAAATTGACTCAACTCTTTTAATATTCTGATGGTATTCATCAGCGCTTAACCTCAATTTTACAACAAGCTCAACCACATTTCTTATCTTATTTATTTGATAGTGCTTACAGCTCAGTGCCTTCTGTGTTGTAGGCCGTGGGGTCGATCCCCACCGAGAACAAAATTTCTGTGATGAACATAGATGTTTGTTATCTGTCTGGCTGGGTGTTATCATATATTTCAAGTATATATTTATAACTCTTATATTAGCTATCTGCTACCTATAGCATCAGTCTTGCTTAGTTTGCGCTAGATAGTGCTGTGTGGAATGTGCACCAATATTTGATATTTATCTATTCCTCGAGCCAGAACTTCCTCTTTCTGTTCAGCTTTATCACAGGAACTCAATTAAATTCAGTTCCTGTAAATCAACTCACCCTAATTTCATTGTGACTTGATACTATTTAAAATTAGTCCTAACTAAAATAAACATCCTGTACTAAAGCCAAGACAGGAAGTACATAGGTATGTATATGTAGGTACAATCTAATTATACAAGTACTGCAAATATTGTAATGTTCAAACTGTTTACAAAACTAACTGAAGTGGACTGTACAATATACACCTTGTTAAAGCAATTCTTTGAATTAGGTGCAGTCAGCTTTAAAATTTGATGGTGAGTTGTAGAAATAATAAGTAAGGTAGTAAAAGTACTTAACTTACTACTTATAAAACACACTTAACTTAAAAAATAAATTAAAAAAACACTTAATGCCTCATACAACTTTACATTATTACAACTTGAGTGGAGAAGCGAAAAGTGTTTGGTAGACCATCCTGATGGATTGATGACATAAAGGACACAGCAGGTGGCACATGGTCCAGATTATCAAAAGACCGAGAACTATGGTCACAATTTGAGGAGGCCTTTGTCCAAAGAGACACTCGGACAGAAATAGTTATAACTAGAATTTTACAGTGATCTAGTTATAAAAAAAAATGAATGTCTAAATAAAAGGCTTATTTATTTTTATAACTATTGTTACAACTTGAGTACAAGCTTAATAATACAATTTTAGACATATGACAAGAAATCAAATCTAGCTGAGTTCCGGTTCGCTTGCACTTGGCTGTTTAATTTTGAGAGAATACATCAATTGAGTTTGTTAGCTGAGTGTACTTCCTGGAGTCTATGCGGCTTAGAAGCTCGCAGACTGCAGACTTTCCATCGGCCGATATTTTCGTCGGGTCGGTCTGCTAGTGTATATTGCGGCCGATAGTGAATCGTTTTAGTGTGCGCCAAACTTATTAAGAGCCCGACCAAACTATCGGCCCATACAAAGTCTGTAGTCTGCTAGGACTCTTAAAGAGCTTGTTATTCATGTCAAAAGACCTCCTTGTCAGCTACTTCACTTCACTGCATTCTAACAACTGACTTGTTTGAGTTAACACTTGCCCAAGCACGTTCGTTTTGGTCATACAAAAACTTAACAGGTACTTTATTAATGTAAAAATTGTCCGCTATAGGCATATAACATGCGCTTCCCGATATATTTCTATAGTAGCCCAACGATAACTGTACAAAATAAACATAAAACATAACATTCTGCTATTTTCAGGCTCTCAAACTGTGAATTTGGAAAACAAACACAATTGGCTGAATGTTGGTAAGTATTGTGCCACTGTTTTTATTTATTTATGATTTACTAGCGGCTCGTCCTGGCTTCGCACAGGTGAACTTATTTTTCTGAAACATATAGCCAAACATATACACATAACATAATGTTACTCGGGGATAACTAATGGTGAAAGAATATTTGAAATCGGACCAGTAGTTTTTGAGCCTATTAGTTACATACTAAACAACAAAAATACAAACATACAAATCTTTCCTCTTTATAATATTAGTGTAGAAGTGTAGATATTAGTGTATATTGCACAAAAATACACAATTAGAGTAGGTACAATAAGAGGGCTTAGTGCATTTTCTGCCAGCCAACCTAAGTGGTGGTGTAACAAAAGATTCACGTGTTAATAATTTAATCTGTTGTTGGGATTGTGAAGCTTGATCTGTTATTCGTGTAACTCATATCCCCAGGCACGGTAGATATACCTCCCTTCCGATCTCTTAGTACCTACAGCGAAGTCTAAAATCTTTTGAACATGGAAGGAAGTCAGAGTAGAGAGAGTGCGTCCAAACAACATTTGGTACGTACTCGTACGTACCCGAATTTTGCGGTAGTTGGTATTGCATACGTGACAGGTTGCAAGCTCATCGCCGCTTTTATAATACTGACTAGTCGTCTAATGATCTGCTACTAAACATCTCTTACTGAGAAAGAACAGTTATACAGACGGGCATAGTAAAACATGCGTTTTGGGCTCGTACACAAAACTGCGATGCGACGTCGCATCGCAAAAATCTGCGAGCTCGTTGTGGACTTTCCCGTGGAAGTTCCTGCGATGCGACGTCATATCGCATCGCATCGCAGTTTTGTGTACGAGCCCTTATGTCGGAATTCGGAACCCCAAAAATATTCACTTAAAATATTTAGGTCGTAGATAAAGCAGAAAGATAAATTTGGTATTTCTGTGAATGT
The DNA here is from genome assembly GCA_932294275.1 of Chloroclysta siterata. Lineage (NCBI taxonomy): Eukaryota > Metazoa > Arthropoda > Insecta > Lepidoptera > Geometridae > Chloroclysta > Chloroclysta siterata. Next base: position 17,352,423 of record OW028588.1, read on the forward strand.
AGATAATGTATCGATATGATATATGTATTATGGACACACGGATAGGGTTCAGCACAGAACATAGAAATAAAGGCTAGAAGGGTGGTCCAGTAAGTAACCGCAGTTTGTAAATGGGAACCGAAGAGTAGTAGAGCTCTTTGTGTGTGGCTCGTCCGGGGAAGTACTACCACCACGCCTTTTTCTGCCGCCAAACAGCAACGCTGTGTTTCGGTTTGAAGAGTGTGGTTGCTGGTGTAATTACAGGCACATGAGGCTTAACATCTGTATGCCTCAAGTTGATGGACGCAGGGCGGTGCATCGTAAGGCACGTTCCCATCGTGCGTGACTTACGATGGTTACCACTTAACATCAGGTGGGCCATCTGCTTGTTCCATCAGCTTGTTGTCCTTATAAAAAAAAACCTCTGTCGCCGGTCTCTGCCTCACCACTACTCCTGCAGTAAGTGTAGTAATAATATAGTTTATTCTGTAATCCTTTTCAACACAACGTATCAGGGACTTATAAAAAAAAATGAAGCATTGAAACGTTTTGTCATAATTTTTAAATCCATAATCAGTAGAGATTCGATAAGCGCCTCTATCTCGGGCGTGCTGTGAACTCACGAGTCTCCATACAAACAAGGCCTGACGTTACGAAAAACTACATACATAAAATCACGCCTCTTTCCCATAGGGGTAAAGTCAAAGTCAAAGTCAATAGGTATTTATTCAATAAAATCACAAGGATCACTTTGAAACGTCTTAAAGCTAGGGGACTCTAGGTGCCAGTTCCACGCGACCAAAGCCTAGAAGAACAGGCAACAAACTTACGGCTTGGTTCCTACCGTTCTTTTGTATGATCCTTTTACAATGTAATATAATATATTATTGAAGTTAAGTAACAGTTAAGTTAAGGTAGGCAGAGACCACGGATTTCCACTTGCTACGATCCTGACATACCTCTTTCGCTTCATTCACTCTCATAACATTCTTCATACATGCTCGTCGGTTTAGGGTACTCTTGACCTGGCCTTTCTCTAAAATGTCCGTTATCCAGAGACGTTCGCCGAGGTCTTCCCCTCCCAATCCCATTCACACTCGCCTGATGTACCTGTTTCGTTAATCTTCTTTCATCCATCCTCTCTACATGCCCAAACCATCTTAACATACCTTTCTCTACTCTCATCACTACGAAAAACTAAATACGAAATATAGTAGGTAAACAAAACGAAGACTTGGGGTACAGTTGGCCACCACTGTATTTTGTGTTTGTATAACTTTTGACTTGCCATACAATACGTGCCTTTGTGTCAATACCTTATCACTGTGCAAATGAATAATATTGCAAATTTGCAAGTAAGTCACGCACGCCAATAAATGCTGGCCATTTAGAGAGTCAAATGTGGCTTTGTTTAGTCTACAAGCATCATTGTAAGTCTTATCGAGCTTACTGGGGATACTGTACCTACGTATTAGATAATTATATGCACAGAAAAGTTAAGAGTATAAGCCTATAATTATTTGTTCTGTGACTATAATATGGTTCAGTCTGTTCCACCAAATGTGATGTTTGGACGTACCTCTGACTACCCTCTTAGACGTCCTCAAAGAATCTGGAGTCTAGAAGAGTTCTCTAGAATCTACCGTGCCTGGGGATCAAAGTCGTGAAGCTGTTTCTGATTTATTGTTCCATAGTTTACTAGTAGTTCGCCCCGAACTGAGATCTCGTGATGCGACCCGACGAACGCATCAAAACTTTGAGTACGTAGTAGTCAGAGGCAAGTCCAAACATTATCTTTGGACTTTTTTCTGACTAACTTGGTACGGTAACAAAGTTTCAACTCTATTGGCCTATTTATTGAAGAGTTCCGTTGAACAGACCTTGGCTCCATCATCAGACCTGGTCGTTGTCACCATTTTATGAGAACTGAGTACCTCCTTAATTTATTTCAAGAAAAAAAAATAAGAAAAAGCAAAGGAACTGGCCGACCAGTAGAAAAACCTTGATGCCAACGAAACTCTTAGAGATGGGAGCTCTTGGATCGCTGGTTATCTTAATTTAACTTTTTATCTCGAAAACCGAGCGTCCCAAAAAAAAAGTAAAAATTGTTTTGGAATGTCCAAACAAAGCCCTTTCATATGAAATGTAACTTGATTTTTTTATGTAACTTTTTTTATTTTTGCCCTCTTAAAAAACCCCATATCTCAAAAACCCTTCATCCGATTTTACTCATATACTTACCAGTAAATTTCTCAAGTACAAGCTATCGACGTATCAAATTTCATGCAGATCGGATCAATGGTTCTTAAGTTATCGCCAGACAAACATACATACATACATACATACATACATACATAAAATGCCAAATCGCCCAAGTTGAAACTAAGATCTTCGTTCGCTTCGCTCACTCGATCAATTATTAGTGCACTACCTGATACGAATCCACGACCTTACCATCAGTCGGGGTCACTATACTATTCTAGACAAGCAGTACTTTTTTATAACTAGCTTTTCTTCAAGTTTATTTTTAAATCGTACTGTATTTTCTTAATTCCAGCTCGCTACACAATATACCTGCTCACGATAAAGGCAATACCCCACCTGTGTCGGCTGATACACAAGTACCCCCCCATACAGCTCGCTGACCTGCAGAAAGCAGTTTCGTTGAGCAAACACTACATATTCACATACGTGTGCTCAGCATCCCTGTTGGTGTATTTCGAGGAAGGCTGCTTCAAGGAGGACTTTGTTTACGTGTCGGCGGCGTATCTCGTCGTCACGTACTTGCAAATGGTGAGATCGTTAGTAGATATTGTTTTTTTTGCTTTATTTTATAACGTTATCCAATATAATTATTTTGAACAAAAACAATAAACAATGTAAACGATGACAGCTGCAAAATTAAAATAAAACCGGTCAAGTGTGAGTTGGACTCGCGCAATGAGACAGACAGACAGAAAGACAATTTTCATTATTCATACATAATATCGAATAAGAAGGAATAGATATAATATGAGAGACCTAGTTAATTAAGAAATGAACCTATCTTGTATAAAAAACAACTGTAACATAATAAATACTACTTCTCTTGAGAGTATTAAGGCTCGCTCAGGGAAGTACTTAAACCCATCCCTGAAATCCCTGAAATTGTAAACAATTATGCGTGTCCCCTGGTGTGGAAGCTCTCCCAGAGGACGAAATCTGTTTTAGTTATTAAGTACTAACCCCTATACTTATGTTTTTTACTAACAATGTGGACTTGTAATTGTCTTAATAAATAAACTTTTGATTTGATTTGATAATTCATTCTTGGTTATTTTCAGGCGGAAAAACCTTCGATCAACTATGGAGTGGGCATGGCGTGTTCTTTCTTCGAAGGCTACCTGATGCAGATCATACCTTCAGATGGAGCCAAGTAGATATTTAGAGTCCTATTTATATTCCCCGCCATTATACAACGTGTTGATGAAGTTATGTAGGAAAACAAATAGCGTGTATTTAGACCAAGCACTGGAATACTTTGACGTGTGCAACGGTTGGATACATCGTTTTCGAAATTCCCATAGAAAAGTAAAATTAATATTTTCTCAGAAATTTGCAACAGCCCTGTCTGTGTACGTGTCAAGGTCACACGCACGCGCGCTTCTATCTAGGAAAGAAAAAAACAACGATAACCTACGAGATAATTTGAAATACTTACCTTTCGGTAGGTAGGTAGGTACGCCGACAATCCCCTGACACGATATTTTTACTGGTTCTTATGGATTTTGTCATTATTTACTGGCTATAATAACACTGGATAAAACTGGATTTTGGTAAGTTTGCGAGATTTCGCACGACACAGGCTTCAAACTTCACACTAAACCATTACCTCGTAGGCACTGCTCATACACACACTGACTGACGACGGCTTTTTACATAACAATCACCATTTTAACACGTTTGATGACATTTTCTCAACAAAACAATGTACAACAACGCATGTAAACACAAACAGGGTGACCATCTCGAAAGTGGCGGTTCTACCACACATCTGCCAAAAAATCTGTCAAAATCTACCAAGCTTGACGATAAAAATACCTAAATAAAAATCCTTCGTGGCTACGGAATAAATTAAATACCTACATTACATTCAGTTACTATCTTTTGATCGTTTGTAACGGTTTGCAGTTATCTAAAACGAGATAGAAGTTGTTTAGAAACCAAATCAATAAAGGTAAAAAAGAATAAGAAGTTTCCAGTTCGGTAAAAAATAAATAAATTATAAATATTATTTCATAAAAAATTCAAACTAATAAGATTTTTCTTGAAATATTTAAAATCTGCCAAATAGTAGAAATCTGCCACAAATGGTAACACTGATCGGCGGCCGTCGGCCGTCCTGATTGGATATGCGTTTTTAAATGCAACCAATGACAGATAGGTATGTCAAAGATTAAATAGGACAGACTAGACACTTCCCAAAATTGCAGTTGAATAATTTTGTGGTGTCAATGAACCATGGTGGTAAAGTAACATGTTACAATTTAAAGAACTATGAATATCATAAACATTGCTTTACGACATCTAGTAATCAAACAAAAATAAATATTCTATTAAATATTGAGTACGTAGCCACGTAGGTACCTAGTTACTGAATAGGTATTAGTACCAAAGATCTCAGAGAATGTTTACCGTGACTAGGGATTACAGTCGCGAAAATATTTCTTTTACATACCAAGATCTTTAAAAACAGCAACATCATTATTAGGTAGGCACATTACTAGGTAATTGGTGGCAGTTCTGTTACCTATTTTATCTACAATTGACAACTAGAGGTCAAAGAACAGCTGTAAATAGGGCTGCCTCATGATGCGTTTAGATTCATTTTAGATAAAAGTTTAAGAGGCATTTGATGAATGAAAAACTTTGAAATTTTAAAAGTCGTAGAACAAAAGTTGTTCGTTATGACCGGTAGAATATCCTGCTTTCGGATCCCTACAACTCTTAATAAACACGTTGTATAGCTGCTCTATTAAGTATAGAATAGAAAGAATTGAAAGTAATTTATTGCATACCACATTAACATGACAACCAGACAACTTTGGGATAGACTGGATTTAATAACTGGGTTTTTTTTAATTGCGTGTCAGTAACAATAGGCTGTATTATCTCTAAAAGCCGTCTCTTTCATAAAGTTTTCTTTTATTTCTATGTTTGCTTGATATTAAATAAGAATAAAGAAGTAAGAATATAACAATATACAATAAAATTATATTTAAAATAAATGTTTTGATCACATAAAAGATTGAATAATTTGTTGTCTTCAGGTTCATTGGCTTAGAGGAAAGCATCAGGGCTCTTGAAAGCAGAGAGAGGATCCTGTTTCCTGTGAAGAAGCTCTTCATCATCATCACCAAGAACATGTTCTGCCCACCGGATCTCAAGGAGTTCAATAAGGGCACCGATGTTCCTTACATGGAGTCTTTTAACGTGAGTTATACACATATAAATGGAGCTTAAAACACGCGCTAATCACGGAACCCATTCAGATTCAACTTAAAACATTTATATTCTACGGAACAGGTTACGACCTGGATTAGAAAATAGGCTACATTTATTCCAAAAAAATTACAGATTTGGGGTAAAGAAAATAACTATCCAAAACAGAGAAAAGTTAAAATTTACACTAGCAATCGCTACTAGTGCATTAGGTATACATACAATAACAAATAGGTAATGCGTGATGTTCAATTTGATGCCAAGCACAACACTTGCCTCTGACTACCCCCTACTTACTTGGTAATCAAGTTTCAGTTCAATTGGCTCATTTTTTTAAAAGTTTCGGTGGCATCATTATTATCTAAGCACCCATCTACCTAATTAATTAAAAAGGAACCTAGCAACACTACAAAAAAGGGGCTAAACTTATAAAATATGTATACAAGCGCAGATAAGAGAATAATACAAGTTAGTTTCACTATAAATCTTTAGCAAGGGAGTAAATAGAAACCGAGCGAAAACAGTTTTTTAGCGCCGTGTAATTTAACTACGATTGCGAGTAAATAAAATAATCCAATACAATATGTATTTTTACTGTTGTAAAATATTTACATATTTGACATAGTTTATAGAATTGGTACCGTAATAATATGGTCACCAATTCAATTTGTAAATAGCAAAAAAATTCTAAAGATTTCCCGCCATTGCCTTTTTTTTTTAATTTCTTCTGCAGTCGCTACGCAATGCACGCATTCTACCAAACAGATCGGCAGACAGATCGCTTTTAATTCCAATTTCAAAATAAATTTTTATTCTTTCTTATGAAACAGTAATAAGTCGAGTCTTTATTTATAAATATACAAATTATGAATAAAAAAAATATATGTAAAAAATATGTTTGGTATCTGTGAGAATCGAGCTCACGGCCTACAGCGCAGAACAGAACTACCAACACAGCTGTGAGGGCTGTCGGATAAAAATTAAGAATAACATTATTAATCAAATCTTTAAACAAACTTTTAACAATCTTTTAACAATGTAACTTTAAAAGTAAGTCGGTACACTTTTGTCTTACGATAGCTATATAAAGGTAGCTATTAATAATGAAGTAATTGTGTACAGTACCTGGGGGACGTGGTGAAGAGTGTAGCGGGCGTGAAGGACCGCATGTACCGCAACACTGCGTACAAGGTGTACCGCGGCGCCGCGCCCCCGCTGTGCCTGTGCGCCGAGTGCGCCACGCCACTGCACACGCTGCATCGTGTGCTCTGCAACAGGACGCTATATCAAGGTACTGTGCTGTGCTGTACTGTACTGTACTGTACGCAACACTGCGTACAAGGTGTACCGCGGCGCCGCGCCCCCGCTGTGCCTGTGCGCCGAGTGCGCCACGCCACTGCACACGCTGCATCGTGTGCTCTGCAACAGGACGCTATATCAAGGTACTGTGCTGTGCTGTACTGTACTGTACTGTACGCAACACTGCGTACAAGGTGTACCGCGGCGCCGCGCCCCCGCTGTGCCTGTGCGCCGAGTGCGCCAAGCCACTGCACACGCTGCATCGTGTGCTCTGCAACAGGACGCTATATCAAGGTACTGTGCTGTACTGTACTGTACTGTACGCTACACTGCGTACAAGGTGTACCGCGGCGCCGCGCCCCCGCTGTGCCTGTGCGCCGAGTGCGCCAAGCCACTGCACACGCTGCATCGTGTGCTCTGCAACAGGACGCTATATCAAGGTACTGTGCTGTACTGTACGCTACACTGCGTACAAGGTGTACCGCGGCGCCGCGCCCCTGCTGTGCTTGTTTAGGAAGTTTCGAAGTGATTCTTGTGATTCAATATTATAAATACCTTTTGGCTTGGACTTTTACATTACCATTGACTTCACTTGCAGAAAACTACTCGCCTATCGCTAGTTGGTATTCCATGTAGGAAAGACTTATGATTTAAGGAATGTTTTGCTAATTTTAAGCCTTACGTGATAAGACCAACGATTGTAGGACTAATTTTAATGTGCTGTCTATGCTAAGTGAATTCTTTTACATATTTTGTCCTCTATTGGTATTTAAGTAACAAAATAATAATAAATCAGTACCAGTAACGCCATCTAGGGTGAGAATGTAGTACATTCATAGCATCACCGTACAAGTCTGTTGAAAGCTACCTACCTTCCGTGTTACATTAGAGGTTATGGGTTCAGCAAGCTTCCACTGCGATTATAATTTGAATACAGATAATTTAATATAAATATGTTTATTCAGAGGTAGCCGACATCGACGTGGCGCGCGTGGTGGAAGACTTCTGCCGAACTCTGCGCACCATCATCGACAAGAGCCCCGAGTGCCGTGGCAAGTGTGAGCTCATCTACTACGACAGTAACTATCAATATTATTATTATTATTATTTTTTATGCCAAAGCTGGCAGACGAGCATGCGGGCCGGCGGTCACCGTCGCCCATAGACCCTGCAACACCAGAGGCGTTACTGATGCGCTGCCGGCCTTTCGAGAAAATATAAACCCGCCTTTTGAAGGACCCCATGAAAACCGCAAGAGGAAGATCGTTCCACGACTTAGTGTTGTGCGTGGCAAAAACGACCGGGAAAAGCGAGTTGTCGAGGAGAACCACCCATCCGGATGGCGAGGATGGAATTTAGTTTTGTGGCGTGTGGTGCGGTGATGAAAGATAGCCGCGGGCACTGAACCGAACAGTTCCTCAGAACACTCCCCATTGTACAGACGATAGAGCACGCACAGAGAACCTACGTCTCTCCGTAGACTTAAAGGCTCCAGATCGTCTGTGAGCTTGGAATCGTCGACAATCCGAGCTGCCCTGCGTTGCATCCGGTCAAGTGGAAGGAGTTGATATTGATATAATAATATGCCGATATTAATATTAGTTTAGTGCTATGCTAGATGCTGGTCCGGTTTTGTACGTCACGTTAATGTACAGCACGTACGGCATGGAATAACTTTACGGCATCATAATTGGAATACACTTTTGTAAAAAACATTTAGTTTGTATCACAAAAATGTAGGCAAAATACAGAGAACGATAATGGTTAGGACAACAATATTGGTCGTCACTCAGTGTTTGATGCACTACTAGGTATAACGCTGGTCTTCTATGAAGTGTTTTTTTTTAATTCTAGATGAGGATCCGAAGCAAAACCTAGCGGAGATCCTGATCGAGAGAGTCCGAGAGCTGGTGCCAGATTTCGAAGAAAGAATCATCGCGAGGAGAAACGAAAACAGATTTGAAGATCCACAACCGTTGGCTCAATAAGAGTTTAAATGGTCTATCAATTAACTCAGTTTAATTTAAGGAAACGAAAAAACTGATAAGTCTATAATGCTGACTAAATCTGAGTTAATAGATAGTCCAAGACTAAGTGCCAATTTCACCTTTTTTTCAATAATGCTATTCCTCAGATAAAAATAATAATTACTATATTTCATTTTCATGAGTCAATAGAGACATATATTTTTATTTACTCAGATATTGACGCAGGCAGGTACTCAATAAAAACATGCGAAGGCGCAGATATTATCTCCCCTTTTCGCTCGCACTAATTAAATTATGTGGGCGTCTGTCTCGCTCACTTATTAAGCATGCTTTTGTGTTCGTGCATTTGGGTATCGTTGTTCGTGAATTGATAACAATCTTTTTTTTTATGTATCTGCTGACAGAAAATTTTTGGTCAGTTTTATTTAGTTGTAAGTTTAAACCATTTTTGAGACTATGAATGTCCTAAGCATTTTGTTGATAATTTCTTTCTAAGTAACACCTAGTCCGTCATAAAATGTGATATGGACGTTAAATATGAAAACTTACTTCTTCTTCTTGTCAAAAGATTTTAAGTGCGCCTCAAAGAGGCATTCCTTATTGTTAAATTAAAGTTGTGATTTGATTGATCTTAGTACAGATTTTCTCTCTTTTCTCAAATTGGTTTCAAACCAGTTTGTGTACTTTATCTGTAAGACTAACCGCCGGTTTCCGAAAGCCCGATCAAAGCTAATTGGATGTTAAGTCACTCGCCATTTCAGCTATTACATCGAATTAGATAGAGACAGCAAGTGACTTGACATGCGATTAGTTTTGATCGGGCTTTCAGAAACCGGCGGTAATTAAAATTAATAATTTTATGTATAAAACCAGATTTTAGTAGCTTAGTTGTGAAGACTTGTGAAGTACCTACAGCTCTAGAAATTTTAAAACATGACTTAAATAGATCTATGAATGATTATTTTGTCAATAGTTGTAGTTCTTGCATTTATTTTCATGATAATATTATCAATTAGATATACAGTTTTTGACATATATTGCTTTAATACTCTTATCTCCATTACACTATCACTTGCTGTTGTGTTCATGTTGATTCTTTACAGTTAGTGATTTTTTAGGTAATACCTAGGTATAGGTAATACAAAGTACCTAATACTTGAAATTAATAAATCCTTATATTTTTAAATAAACTGTTTTACTGAATGAATACGGTAACAAAGCATTCAATAGGAAATTCTATGGGACAATCTGATAGTTTAACCCAGTATATCCTCACAAATGAAAAAATATTTTCTCAAATCGGTTCTTAAATGACCGCTTCCTCCTCGTGCTCCTACTAAATACTCCTACTGATAGGAGCACCGGACACCCAAGTCCTGATGCTCCTACTGAACATAAAAACTACGAGGAATAATGTAATATTCTAAATTTAATTCCTCCTGTTCCTATTACTTAACATATTGAACAGTCAACTAAGTACAAAATACTTTTTAAGCAACTAATAAACAAATAATAACTACTCTCATACCTGAACACTATAAAGATATCTTGTGAATCACAGTGAAGTGACTTTTAATATTTAATAGATAACTGCATTCACCTGTACTTAATCAGAGTATGCCTATAAGTAATTCTATTTTCGTTATGTCTCGATGCTCCTACTTAGCGTTTTACAATTTCCTTTTGCAGTAGGTGCATCAGGACATGGGTGTCCCGGTGCTCCTATCAGTAGGAGTATTTAGTAGGAGCACGAGGAGGTAGCGTAAATGACGTGACGGAGTTATGCAGTACCAAACATAAAAAAAATGTAGTCGAATTGAGAACCTCCTCCTTTTATTGAAGTCGGCTTAAAAATAGTTCTTATGCTAGCACTCGGGTACTTTTTATATGAATAAGTTCGTAGTTAGTGTTAAATTATCTTAAATGATATTTGATTCTACTACATACCTAGACCTAATATTACATGTGCATCTAGCGTCGTTGACGTAATATAGCAGAGTCGCATAAAGTCGTTTGCTTAGAAACTAAAATTTTAGTTAAATTAACGTTTCCAAATGTTTTAAAATTGCCCTGATAGTACACAGGTATTTGGACCAGGTTGCAGGTGTTCGGTACTACAGTCATAGATGAAACTGCAGGGCTGTTGGCCGTGGGGTGTCCCATTTGGCGCGGTTCTATCTATAGACGTAGATAATACATTCCTTCGCTGCGCAGGCTGCCTGCAGGCATACTTGCGCAGTGCATTTTAGTTAGCGATGTTACGACTCGGGTTACCAACCCGGTTCAACCCGGGTTGAGCTTCAAACCGTTCAAGTCGGGTTGAACCTATGCCAAACCGATCTGGACGGGTTGAGTAAGCGAGCGGTTTGTTGATCGCTGTCCCTCTTCAACTCACGCACGGTGCGGCGTGGAACCGCGAGTCGGTACTTCGGGTCGGACCGAACGGAAATATGAAAATGAGATTGACTTGACAAAGTCGATTCAATTTGTTCTTGGGTTCTACGAATGAGTTAAATTTGTATTCATACCGGATTATGAATACAAATTTAACTCATTCGTTTCGGTTTCCATAACATAAAATTCTAGCAAGAGCAATACAAATTGGTTCGTCGTATTGACTTTGTCATTTCGGTTTGTAACCCGGTTTCAAACCGGTTTACGTAGATTTTTGCGGTTCGATTTACGGGTCGGTTTGCTTATTTTTCAGACCGGTTTGCGTCGGTTTGAAAAATTTCGAGATCGTTACATCGCTAATTTTAGTTGCTTAATTTGTCAAGGTGTGAGTGAACGAGTCCACTGCAGCACATCCTGTGGAGACGTAGTCAAACAAAATCTTATAGCGGAATTCTAGGTACACGCAGCATGGTTACTTATGTGCGTGTCCGTATGTACACAGATTTATACGGAGCCATGTGCTGCGTGCATGACAAAGGGTTCTCAGTACCTACAGACAGGTGGATAGTGTACCTAATCGATTAGTTGATCGAGTGAGCGAAGCGAACGAAGATATTAGTTTTAACTTGGGCGATTTGGCATTTTACGTATCTATGTATGTATGTTTGTCTGGCCATAAATTTCGAACCGTTGATCCGATCTGCATGAAATTTGATAAGTCGATAGCTTGTAGGTACTTGAGAAATTTACTGGTATTTAATATGAGTAAAATCGGATGAAGGATTATTAAGATATGGGGTTTTTTAAAGGGGAAAAAATAAAAAAAGTTACATTAAAAAATCAAGTTACATGTCATATAAAAGGTCTTTGTTTAGACCGTGGACTAAGTATCATACCTCCATGGTTTAGATATTCCAAAACAATTTTTACTTTTTTTCTGAGACTCAGTTTTTGAGATTAGCGATGTTACGACTCGGGTTACCAACCCGGTTCAACCCGGGTTGAGCTTCAAACCATTCATGTCGGGTTGAACCTATGCCAAACCGATCTGGACGAGTTGAGTAAGCGAGCGGTTTGTTGATCGCTGTCCCTCTTCAACTCACGCACGGTGCGGCGCGGAACCGCGAGTCGGTACTTCGGGTCGGACCGAACCGAAATATGAAAATGAGATTGACTTGACAAAGTCGATTCAATTTGTTCTTGGGTTCTACGAATGAGTTAAATTTGTATTCATACCGGATTATGAATACAAATTTAACTCATTCGTTTCGGTTTCCATAACACAAAATTCTAGCATGAGCAATACAAATTGGTTCGTCGTATTGACTTTGTCATTTCGGTTTGTAACCCGGTTTCAAACCGGTTTACATAGATTTTTGCGGTTCGATTTACAAGTCGGTTTGCTTATTTTTCAGACCGGTTTGAGTCGGTTTGAAAAATTTCGAGATCGTTACATCGCTATTTGAGATACAACAAAAAAGTTAAATTAAGATAACCAACGATCCAGAGCTCCCATCTCTAGAATTTCGTTGACATCAAGGTTTTTCTACTAGTCACCCAGTTCCTTTGCTTTTTCTTATTTTTTTTTCTTGAAATAAATTAAGAAGGTAGGTACTCAGTTCTCATAAAATGGTGACAACGGCCAGGTCTGATGATGGAGCCAAGGTCTGTTCAACGGAACTCTTCAATAGAGTTGAAACTTGGTTACCATACCAAGTTAGTAGGCAGTAGTCAGAAAAAAGTCCAAAGATAATGTTTGGATTTGCCTCTGACCACTACCTACTCAAAGCCTGCGTAAAAAAACCTGCGTTCGTCGGGTCGCATCACGAGATCTCAGTTCGGGGCGAACTACTAGTGTATACCTGTTTCTGTTAAGCGCAAGCTCGTGTACCAAACACCGGTCGGGATCAACCCGCACCGGTCTGCCTATTGGGCTTGGGACGCACGACCACGTTTAAAAAACCTCCACCATTTTGTTCCTAAACAAATGACGGTTCACGTTCGCAACTTGCGTGAGTAACTTGACTAAATGCTTTTAAGTTTACACTTGACACTGTGACACTGGCAAGATTATCTGTCGAAATGACGGAAAGACAGGTGCCATAAATAATCAAAGAAGAAGAAGAAAAACAAGAAAAGAAAAACCAAAACAAAACAAACTCACGTGCTTGTTTCTGTTACACTTAATCGGTTTTATTTTATGGCACAAAATGGGAAAACGCAAGTATGAAAATGAAAAAGAGGAGTCCTCTAAGATATCAAAACAGGAAACTAATGTTGCAGCTGACAATGAGAAAGACAAACAACCTCTAACTGATGGCACAAAAGAAAAAGTGGAAAAGCGAACCTTACGCAGTGTATTTGATGTCAAACAATTTCGGAAAGAGATCGCTGGTAAACAGGGCCAGACTATGGGTAAGATTAATTAATTTCCCGGCATTGCCTCATTTCTCGGGCATATCAAAATATACATTGTATAGTACCTAACCTCATATACAATATTGTTGTATCCTTCTTTCCTGACTGAATTTACTCTGTAATTTACCTTAGTCTTCGGAACTTACCAATGAAAGCTGGAGAAAGGTGGATCTTTATACTTGGTCTACGGTTTCCATAGTAAAGCCTCATTTAGTTTGAGTCATATCTAAGGCACTCTCTGAAATATCCACAACAAAATAAAAAATAATTATCCTCAACTAACTTATTAAGAGAGGAACTATAGTTTACTTCTTGTTAATAAATAAAACTCATTCTAAATTATAAAACACTTTTCTTAGAAGCCATTTTTTCAAATTAAGTATTTCTAAAAACATTATTAATTTCTTACTTTTGTGATTTCAGTACTCACTCAATTCCTGCAAGTCTGCCTAAACCCAGGCAATGATGTGGACTACCTCCTTGAGTACCTCAACTGCGGTGGCAATTCCCATGAAATTCTGCGGCAAATTAACTCTGAGAACAAAAAGAACCTCACCCTCGCCACACCAGCATTCCACCTTTTCCACCTCATTATCCTCAAGGTACAATCATCTCTGCCCCATATGATTGCAATAACTGAAGAAGCTAGTCGGTATTTTCTGAATAATTTTATGAGTACAGTTGAAATTATGATCAGTGAAAGTTCTGGTCCACGGCACAGGAAAATAGTCCTAAAACTATTAACATCTATGGTTACTTTGAATTCAGATTTGGGTATTGAAGTACTCAATCAAGCTCCATTAGCGCCAAAGAAATTAAAACACATTTTTGAGAATGTAAACTACAAAGAGAAAGATAATGTAAGAACTGATTTTGTACTCTTTATGACATCATTTCTTGTAGAAGGCCATCTGCCACTTATAAAAGCTTTACTGGAGAAGTCGGGGTTGATTGGTCTAGTTTTACCTGGATTGATGGCAGACGATACAGACTCCGTTTTGATGTTCCTGAACATCCTGAAGAAGAATGTGGTAGACAATGCTCTTATTTCGAAGAGCTTAAAATTAGTGACATTCAATCAAAGTGTGTTGCACTGGATGTTCAAATTGTTTACATGGCGAGGGCCCTCAGATGTAGTATATGAAGTAAGGAACAAAGCTCGCGTGGAAATCACAACTATCTTATCAGATATCCTATTGACATTGTTCACAAACCATAAAATTGGCATCTACTTCATGGACCACACATTAGGGACAACTGATTTGAATAAAAACCCAATTCTATACAAAGCACTGCTCAGCTTGAATCGGCCGTGGGAAAACGAGGCGCAGAGTGACGTCATTCTTCAGATCATTTATAAATGCCCTGACTTGCATCGAGCAATCATATCAATAATCGAAAAGAGTTTCGAACCACAACATACTCGAATCTGGGAAAAAACAATAGAGTTCACAGTCAAGTTACTAGATAAGATAAAACCAGAGGACGTGCTATCGAGAATGTCCCGTTTGAGTCCGCCCCAAGTCGCCAATTTCGTCCGATTCATTGCTCTTCCTGTGCCATTGTTAAAGTACATACAAACAAGCATAGGGACAGACCTGACCATCTCACTTTACTGCATAAAAGTGTTAGTAAAGATGCTGCAAAGTCTGAAGCGTTACATACAAATATTGGAACAAGAAGACTCATCATCACATATTTCTGAACTCAGGACTAAACTAGAAAACTTCTTCCCTAAGCATTTTCCTGCGCCTAGCGCAGTTGTGGCATTGATTGACAATGTACTCATCAATTGTAAGACAGAAGCAACCGCCGAAGCACAAGAGTATGCACTCCCCCATGTTACCAACACCAATGCTCTCATTTCGCTTGTGGATTTACTGTTACTGTACAACGATATACATCCATCTTTCTTTGAGACTCTAGAAAGAAACATTGATATGAAAAAGATTTTAGACTATTCGGTAACGCTTTCTGATGGACCTG
Organism: Chloroclysta siterata; assembly: GCA_932294275.1. Taxonomy (NCBI): domain Eukaryota; kingdom Metazoa; phylum Arthropoda; class Insecta; order Lepidoptera; family Geometridae; genus Chloroclysta; species Chloroclysta siterata. The sequence goes on from OW028588.1 coordinate 17,367,968, forward strand.
TATCGATTTTGAAGTTTAAAGTCGTGTCTTTATGGCTTACTTTGGACAATTCGGCAATATCGTTGAAAAATCCCATGTTCAAAAAGCTGTTTCTGATAATGTTGGATGTCTACATGAGCGACGATGAACACACGTGGTTAGAAGCAAAGGGGACACTACGAAACTTCTTCCGGAACACTGCTATTTTCGAAGCTGATGAAGACGAAATCCACTTAGTTTTGTACACATTGCGTAGTTGTAGAGTCAACCCACCGTCTATCGTTGGAGATATCGTCGAGTATGTGTTAGAAAACATGAAAGAGCTCACAGAGTATGTCAGAAACCAGCTAGTCAACTTTGAAGTTTCCGATGAAAACGCTGCGTCATCCCTGGACAAACTTTTCAATGACCTGATGGAGAACAAACATGCAGAAAACAGTGTTTTCTTAGAAAACAAACTACCATCGCCGTTTATTGTAGGTTGCATGCAGTACCTTCAACTTAATAAAGAAAAAAAGAAAAGTTTGAAGCATTTCCTCTCGCTATACATAGCCAATCTCCTCCACAGTAACTACTCGCCAGAACTGACCGAAGTTCTTATTGGAGACTCTAAACTCGAAGCTAGAAACTACGTTGCCAGTTGGATTGGTGAGCCTGTATCTTTACCTAACACTATCGTTGGAAATGACCTTATTTTGTATAAAATTACCAAATCTGTTATAGACAACGATCAACTGTCGCTACCGGAAGTATTCACTTTCATCAAAGAAGTCGAAGTTGAAGATAACGATTTCGTAATAAACAACGTTTCTTATAAAATAGATTCTGATAGAAATATAGACAGTTCAGATCTATTAACTTGGGCGAAGTACCTAATGTTCTGTACGGTCAGGTTGAAAGATATGGGTTTGCTAAAACAAGAACAGCAACAGAAAGTGACTCTTTATATCCAGTGTGCGATAGCAGTCGGAAGGAAGCGTCATATGATCGATGTATGTCGAACGATCATATTGAACTTGTTCAAGAATCCTCACGTTCTAAAGGCCTACAAATGCCTGGATCAAAATAAAGATAACTCTAGCTTACTTGCTACACAATTCTTTTTGGATATTATTATTGAGCACAAAGATATCATAAACTACATGAACGACAAACACAGGATACTAAAATCTTACCAGCAGAAGAACTACATCGAAATTGTGAAAGGCTTTGTAAAGATAAAAAAGGGAAAAGAAGTCAACAGTGAATATACAATGAAGGTTTTGGAAGTTGTCGGATTGGCTGTAGAAGATGATTTGCGAGTGTTTAATCTGATATTCGGAGCTGAGATGACCAACTGTGTAAAAGACGATAAAGAACCTAGTTTCGTGTTGGAATTGCTCCGTTACCTGATCGATAAGTACTCACGATCCGTCAACTTAGAGCTACAGTCTCAGACGATACGAAAATGCATGAAGTTGTACACTGAATTATTAATAAACAAAGAAATCAATGCGAACTTGACACAGATAGAAGCGTCACTGGCAGAATACTTTGAACACAAGCCGCATCAAGTAAAAACTGTATCCGAAGACCTTTTCAAGAAGTTCTTTGAAGCAAACATTGTTAGGAAAACAACTCCACAACTCGCGTCTGTACTCCTAAAGCATAATATCAAATTGTCGAATGCCCTCAAAGAACATATTACGAAACCTGAAATTCTAGCTCACAGAGAATTAACTTTACCGCTAGGGAATGCTGTTATAAATCACAATCAATTTCTACTGGAGAACAAGGAGTTTCTGTCTACCATCTACAATGAGTATAAATCTAACATCAATAAGCTGCTAGAAAAACCACATAAGGCGGGACAAGTCTACATATCCAACTCAAGATTTATTAGGAAGCTGGTTCTTGAATGCATGGACATAAAGGAATGTGAGAAATTGTTCTCAAAGAGTCACAAGTTCGAATCTGTGGAACTAAGTCATGTTCACCTGTTTCAGAGCATATTCTTGAAACTTTGCACTTCTGACAAGTTGAAGAAGGACCATCTTACGAATTACTTCTTATCAATGCTGCACATAATTTCAGTTGCTTTGAAAGAGTGTAAAGAAAGTGATACTGTCATTGAAATAATAAGAAACATCTACAATATTGTGAAATTGAGTAAAAGCATGAACATGAATAGTGAACAAAGAGATGACTTCAAAAAGATTATCGAAAGTGCTATCTGGCAGAACTTCTGCAAGGCTGTGTTGAAAGACTCTTTGAAAGTGAGAACAATAGACCAGACAAACAATATTGGCCCCCAGCTGCTATGCCTCTTGACGAACTTGGTCAAACTTTTCTATTCAGAGAATCATGAAGACATAGGCACACTGTTCGACATGATAACTTCGCATTCGGAGTTTCTGAACGTGATGCTAAGCTATTACAGCTCCGATATCAAATCACAACTAATAGAGTTCCTATACACTCTGATTCTAAACAATAAAAGTGTGATGAAGACTCAGCAAATACCTGTATACTTGAGTTCGTATCACGCCACAAGAAGTCCATGTGACAGGCTTATTTTAGCAATTCTGTACCACTACGAAAGTAATGGATTGCCAGTCAACGAGTACAAGCCTTACATCTGGGGTGACTCCGGAGCCAACTATTATGCCGTCCGGAAGAATAGATCCTCTTCACTATGGGGGCATCCCACCCCGAATCAAATCTTGAGCTTGTTCGAGAAGGAGATCATCGAAAGAACTGTACGAAGCTTCCCTGTTATGCAAAGACTGGACTATCATTACGAACTCCCTTCAGTTATAGACGATGTTGACGCGAACAACGTTGTAAATGCTGTAGAAAATATGGCCAAAGATGGCGCTTTTAAATCTGCTGTTGTTAAGGACACTGAAGGTGCTGTCAAAGCGTTATCCCTAAAAGGGAAGTATCACCAGGCGATGGACGATCTAAAATTGATCGATATATCTTCAGTTTCTCATTTAGAAGACGATGAGGGGATATACGATCCTGTGTTCTTATTTCCTCTGCTAAGCCACTTGCTCGCGCCGGGCTCCGTGGCCTCTTGCTTCAAGATGCTGAGGACTGGTCTGCTGTCGATCCCGGTGATGGCTCTCAGCTCGTACTGCCCAGCGATGCGGGCGGCTGCTTACCATGTGCTGCACAGATTCTGTTTGCTTCTGGAGACTGAAACGTAAGTTAAAGATACATACTTACTCATACATGCATGAAGTCATCAACATACCTTTTAGCGTTTAGGTTTACTTCGTCTTTGGTCGACTATTTTGATTTTGTTTTATTTTGCATCTATGTTAGTCAAGCTCAACATGAAGCGTAGGAGACCCCACATGCTGGACCTGATGACGACATTGTAAAGATTGCGGGAATACGGTAGTATCGTTCTTCCTGGAAATGTTTGGAGGAGGCAAACGCAGTGTCCAGCAGGATTGATGAATTATATTTTGTAAATCAAAGAGGTTCATAAGTTAGATGATGAGAAAAGGCTTTCCTAGAGGGGTCTCATCATATATCAGTAAGTTTAATATTATTGTTCTACTTTTTTCAGGAGACATAAAAACGACAAGCTGTTCCTGAATGATTTTATCAACACACTGCGTCAAAGTATCTCCTCGGCTCAGAACAACGCCGACACCAACCCAGCCGACTTTAAAGAGGAAAAGAACCCACGGATCCCATCCATAGACGCCTTATACCTAGCCAGAGGTCTAATGGTGTCCACAGCACCTTTCGACCCACTTTACAAGCCGGTAAACAACTTTTTAATCGCCAAACAGTTTGTTGACTTAACAGTTGTACCCGACTTCCTTAGTCTTTTCCATGATAGCGATGTGGAATCCAATGAAAGAAGAATTTGGGTGCTGGATATCATCAAGGATGGGACCAAAACGATGACCGATGTGAACGTTGTCTTCAAAACTATGTGTTTGAAGATGATCATGGATTACTACACGTCAGTGCTAAGTGATAAGCGAGCGCAGGAGAAGGTCTTGGCAGTTCTCGGTTCCTTGGTAGCGGTGCCGAGAGGGATGGAGATACTGACGGAAGGATACGGCCTAATATCCTGGCTTCACTCAGTTTCAAGGCAAATAGACAAAGACGAGAAGTCACTTTTCAAAGGAGTTTTGAACATCTTGAAAAACATACTTTGCAGTGTCAAGCTGATCTCTTTCGCAAAAGGCATCGCAGCTAAAAACTACCCTAAGAATGGAAAAACAAGTGATTACGTTGAACTAAAGATCAACAAGGATATTGAAAATGAAATTCTAGTTATTCTCTACGATAGTTTACGAAACGTTGATATTTTTGAAGTGAAAGACGCCATAAAATATATGAAACTTTTTAACCTTTTCACTAAGCGGGCAGTGAAGACTCTAAACAAAGGTCAGATTATCAATTTGGTGAACAAAATTGGTGCGATCTGTAAAGATGCCGATAGGGTTAAACTTTTGGCCAAAGCTCTAATGACCAATGATAGCGCCATTTTGAAAAGTACGCACATAACTGACTATGAAAGTAGCGAGTGCCTTTTGAAGGAACTAACTTGTATTGTACAAACGTATATATTTTGAGCGTTAGTTATGAATGTAGATTGTTTTTGTACAGAATCATTTTTAAGTAATAAAGTTAATTGCGTAACGCATGTAAACTTTTTGTTTTTGGACCTAATCCAGGTATCGTATCTGTAAGAATGAACAAAATCAATAGACTCAATCAACCGCTCAATAGCTTAGGCAGTTGATTGGTACAGTCACACGAAAAATATAAATACATACTTACATTTTATAATTTTCAAAATTACGCTTTTACTGTAGTAGGTTCTGTCATAACTTTTGAATTTATGGTAGATTTATTAAATAATTTGTTTGCACTTTCAATCAGTACATCAGTAGGTAGTCGAATGAAATAAATTGCAATTATATACAATTATTGCTTGGCGAGACATTGATCGCCTCAGGATATTCAATTCACATAAATTACAAGTGTATGACCATAGATTAAAAATCAATTTTATTGTCAACACACGGAGATGATTGCTGGGTAGGCGACAACGTATTTCATTTGAAATAGGCCCTTTTATACAACGTTCAGCTAAAATAGTTTCGTGTGTGACTATTTTTGGTAGGTACTACGTGTGGGTACGTGCCAAATGTAATACATTTTGAACTCATCTCTGAGTCCTCCTTTTTAAACATTCCATAAAGATGTTTGAATTGGTACTCTAACTCTAACTGGTAACTAGTGGTTCGCCCGGAACTGAGATCCCGTGATGTCCGCCCGGAACTGAGATCCCGTGATGTCCGCCCCAGTCTTATCTACATTGATACCTAACCCAATATTTGCCTCTGACTACCCCCTACGACTTATTATTTATTCGTAGACCCCTAAATACTTGGGCAAAATTGGCCTATTTGTTAAAGAGATCCGTTGAACAGGTCTTGGCTCCATCATAACACCACTATTTTATGAGAACAAATTACCTTCTTAATTTATTACAAAAAAAATAAGAATAGGCCAAGGAACGGGCCGACCAGAAACAAAACTATGATGTCAAAGAGATTTGGGCTCTTTGATCGTTGGCTATTAAATTTGAATTGTTGTTGTATATTAAAAACCAAACGTTACGTCGTGTAACTCCCTAATTTAAATTATGAATCATTTACTTACCACGTAAACGTTTACCTCAGGGATTTGAAACTAATACAAACCTGCTGAAACCGTTTGATTATACGGTGTCTTAGACTTTCTAGTGAGCGCATCACGCCACGCACAAGTTTTGGGTCTTCACATCATAACATTCAGCCCAAACCTAATCCATTACTGTTATGCAAATCAAATCGAGTGGCGTGTACACTCCGTGCAATTTGGCAATGCCTCATGCCTTGACTTCCCACGGTACCAATACTATACCTACCTACTCCAATCTCTTCATGGCATTGGGTACATACCTACTTTATTACCACTAAAGCACGCCCTGATTTTATTGTAAATCGTTCAATGCTGAAATCACTAAAATGCGAATTCTTTCAATCTCATGGAAGGTGTGGCGGATGAATTTTCTGATGAGACTTAATAGGTTCTCTTATCTGTGGTGCGGGTTTGATGTTTGTTTTTTTTTACGTGCAGGTATTCGAAATAAAGCATAACATCATGTTTTAATAAATTCAGTTGTTCCTACTTGGAAATCCACCATAATATTTGCAATGTCGGAAAATTCAGGTCGGATTTGAGCATTAAAATTAAATTTACTTACCTCAATTCCATAAAAAAATACGTTGACATTATTTAAAGTCTAAAATCTAAAATCTGGTGACGCAATTTTATAGGCCGACCCAAGGCCTCTATCATGGCTTCTTTATAGTCCCCTGCCGTGCCGTCTCTACCGGTATGCGCAAAATTGTTCTAAAAGCTTTAGTTCGCTTCCTTTGTACCTGTACAGATGGGTAAGTAGACACAGTAAAGTACAATATTAGTGATTAATCTGCTTACAGTTGACAGAAAGCTGCGCGTAAAAAGTTTTTTGCAGCTTATCAAGTAAGGCTTTCAAGAATAGACGCAGGCTTTCCCTTTCTTGCTGCAATAAATCAATTTGAGAGTGAAAAGGACGGAAAAGGTCAGTGTTTTTAGGGTACCAGTACCTAGTACCTACAGTACAGTGCCGCGCGCGTCCGATGGGGACGCACGAACGGTTTCCGAGAAAGGCTGATTCGTTTAATAATAATGCGAAAACTTTTTTAAATAATTCGAAAAAGCAATTCGGTTGGTGTCATGAAAAAAATAGTGTTGTGCTCGATTGATTGCTTGGAATCTGGAAAACTTTAGAGTTTTCGGCTAACTGGTAATATACCTACCTTCATTTTATTTTATTGAATTCTTTACTGGTATTATGGAAGTACCTATCTACCTACAGCTGCCTACATAATTTATTGAGTGAGCGAAGCGAACGAAAATCTCATAAGTTAACTTGGGCGATTTGGCATTTTATGTATGTATGTATGTATGTTTGTCGGGCCATAACTTCAGAACCGTTGATCCGATCTGCATAAAATTTGGTTTGTCGATAGCTTGTACTTGAGAAATTTACTGGTAAGTATATGAGTTAAATCGAATGTCGAGTTATTAAAATATGGGGTTTTTTAAGGGGGCAAAAATAAAAAAAGTCACACAAAAAAAATTAGTTACATGTGTACGATCCAAGAGCTCCCATCTCCAAGAGTTTCGTTGATATCAAGGTTTTTCTACTAGTCAGTTACTATGCTTTTCTTATTTTTTTTTCTTGAAATAAATTAAGAAGGTAGGAACTTAGTTCTCATAAAATGTTGATAGCGGCCTGGTCTGATGATGGAGCCAAGGTCTGTTTAACGGAACTCTTCAATAAATAGGCCAATTCAGTTGAAACTTGTTTACCATACTTAGTTATTAGGTGGTTTAAAACAATGTTTGGACTTGGCTCTGACTACTAAATTTTCAAAGCGTTCGCGTCGCATCACGAAATCTCAGTTCGGGGCGAACTACTAGTTTATCATTTTTGAAACTATCATGGTTATGAACATAATTTTCATTTAAAACGGGATATTTACCATGGTAAATATGCTAGGAGGTGTGCTATGCAGCATAGATATTACAACCAGGCCATAAAGCCCAATCGAGGCAGGATAGATAATTGATAAAGGCATTAAGGTATTACTTAATCTACTTATAATGTACCTAATTAATTCAAAAGTTTTAAAAGTAAATTTTTGTTTGGAGAAAGGTGTACCTAGCTACCTAGTTACCTAGTGAACAAGTGGATTACTTATAGCTCTAAGCGTGCTCCTCCTTAGACTGCATCTTCACTTACCATCAGGTGAGATGGCAGTCAACCGTTTAGCTATTAACAATAAAAAAAAAAAAACCTAACTAAATAATAATTTACTCGGAATTTACTGATCAAGGTACAGTCGAAACTGTCTGTATCCAGGTAGCCTACCTACCTACCTAATAAATATCTAGCTTACCTAAGTAACTAGGTAGACAGCACGACACGACCCCAATGGCACCGCGCTCATATTTCCACCAATGCTTGACTTGTGCCATTGCCTGGACGCGAGTGAACACTAACGAAGGCAATTGACTACACAATGTCGTGAGCGAACCATTTTCCGAGCTTTCCGTAAAAGGCTGTTGAAGTTTGTCCGTAAACAATTTCTACGGATTTTTTCTTTGTTATTTTGTAGAGCTCTCTAAAAATGCTTTTTTAGACTTTTGTGCTTAATTTTTTTAAATTTTTAATTATGCATTGCAGTTTTTTTTTTATTCTGTTTTCTTTAAAATGTTGCAAGTTCTTCTGGTTTTTTATAACAAACTTGTTGATGGAACAAGCAGATGGCCCAACTGAAGTTAAGTGCCCAAGCAACATGATCACGTGAAAAATGACGACAAACTGACGTCATCTTTGAAACAATGACGTCCTTCGCCATAGATGACGTGATAAAATGACGTGATTCGGAGCTATATGTCGTCGTTTGCTTTATATGACGTAATAAAATGACGTGTGTCTGAGCTATATGACGTCGTTTGCTTTATATGACGTGATTAAATGACGTGATTCGGAGCTATATGTCGTCGTTTGCTTTATAAGACGTCATCAAATAACGTGATTCGGAGCTATACATCGTCGTTCATTTTTTAAGACGTCATCAAATGACGTGATCCTACACTCTGTATCGTCATTCGCCTTTAATAACGTAATCAAATGACGTGACCCTGCGCTGGATATCGTCTTTCACCATACATAACGTCACCAAATGACGTGACCCTGCGCTGTGTATCGTCATTCGCCTTAAATAACGTCATCAAATGACGTGACCCTGCGCTGGATATCGTTTTACGCCTAATATATCGTCACCAACTGACGTGACCCTGCGCTGTGTATCGTCATTCGCCATAATGTACTGTATGTTTCACATTTATTATATTATAGTATAATATACTGTACTATAATATAATATAATAATATACTGTACTGTACTATACCGTACTATACTGTAAATACTGTACTATACTGTACTGTACTGTACTATACTGTACTATACTGTACTATACTGTACTATACTATACTATACTGTACTATACTGTACTATACTGTACTATCCTGACCGTACCGTACCGTACCGTACCGTACCGTACCGTACCGAACCGTACCGTACCGTACCGTACCGTACCGTACCGTACCGCACCGTACCGTAAAGTACCGTACCGTACTGTACCGTACCGTACCGTACCGTACCGTACCGTACCGTACCGTACCGTACCGTACCGTACCGTACCGTACCGTACCGTACCGTACCGTACCGTACCGTACCGTACCGTACCGTACCGTACCTTACCGTACCGTACCGTACCGTGCCGTACCGTGCCGTACCGAACCGTACCGTACCGTACCGTACCGTACTGTACTGTACTGTTATAGTATTGTACAGTATTGGACAGTAAAGTACAGTACTATACTATGCTATATTATACCATAATAAATGAGAAAGGGGATGTGAATGTTTGTTACCACGTATCTCCGTAAATTATTTTATTTAGATGAAATTTGGTATGAAGATAGTTTAGGTTCTAGAATAATACATAGGTTGATCTATATTTAAAATGAATCTCTGAGGGGGTTTAAGTTTACAGGAATATTATTATTCCTTGTTCGATTCACGCAAAACCCGGTATAAATAAATTACAAAGTAAATAATTTATCACGGGGGTGTGCAATTCTGCTTTTTTTCTAGCCGTGCATGCTGTTTGGAAAGCAAAGCCAAACTATTTACTACCTACTGAAGGAATACAACGAAAGACCAGGCGGTATACATAATTATGACTATAGCCTGTTGAAAAAAAAAAAAAGTTCGGTTTATTGTTTGACATTTTTTATGGCGGGCATTGGGCATCACAACAGTAATTAATACATAATTTTGTAAAAAGTTTTCATTAAATTCCTAGGGGTTAGTAGGTATGTACGTGGTTGCTGAAGAAGAAACGAAGAATGAGGAGATTGCTGTAAACGTGGTCATAGTCTCATCAGTATGGCTTACGCCAAGAAAGTTAGGAGTTTCTGGCCCAATTCAAAGTTTTCTGCTCTATTTATCAAACTTTTAGTAAAACAAACATCCAGCAGAAGATGGCCTATCATACAATTGAGGCGGAATTTTTACGATGACTAGTAAATATGATCGAATTATTACTACATAATTATTGTTCACCAGTTTCTGGCATCTAACATATTTTAGGTTAGTCAGTAAATATTTGTTGGGTTAAGTTTATCTTTGTAAAATGGAATATCTTCACAACAATGATTCCAGTATTTTGTCCGTAGACTTTGTTAGTGTACAAAATGCACGTGACAGGCCTTGACTAACAGTTTTTAACTACAGTATGCCTGCATGTCCTTTCGTTTAATTATAATGATATAAGTACTTTAAAAATAAATATTACTATTTTACTTTTTTTTTTGAAGGTTCAGTCCAATCATTTCTGTCTACTGATGGTGATACAACAAGTATCCTACGCATAGAGGTAAAGTATTATCTACCTATATTTTTTTTCATTATGTTTATATTGGCTTAGTTACAATCTGATAGAGGTGTTTACTAATAACATTATAATTTTGTTTTTAGTGCCATAACAACCGTTCATGCCTACTGAAGAACTAGTTAGTGTTAATACTACACCTACACAATAAAATTGAGAGGTAAGTCTTTGTCTTCATATGACTTTTTTATCACATTGCCTGCCCAAAACATAGAAGATCTGAGAGAATAAAAGAGTTAAAATATGCACAAACCTATAACTAATGATATGGCAGCTTCCATACAAAAATGTTCGAATTCTTTTGTAGTGTGTGGGTTCGAGACAATATTATTATGTGACTGCTGGGTTTTATTTAGTTAAAAGAAAATTATTATGTGTTTTAGGGTCATCACAATCATCGTTGTATACTGAAGAATTAAGAGTTCCAACAATGCATCATACCAAATTAAAAGGTGCTATGCCTGCAGATGGCTTTTCTGCAACTACACAACATTGGAAGTTTGATTGGTAGAATGTACTTAATATAATTACTTAATTGGTTTAATTATAAGTAAGTATTTTAAGAAGTGGAAATGTAGTGAATTATCCATGAATTTTGTTGTGAGCATTTTTTGTGTAATTTTACCCTATTAAAACTTATTGTTCTACTAACCTACCTATTGTGTTTGTTTTTTAGATGAGTCCAAACTCAGGACGTAATATAAGGTTGTTTGAGAAGACGAATACGGCCGGCAACATACGTCAGGTTTCGCATCGGGTTCCTCGATCAGGTTACCGAATACGGGCACCCGACGGGAAACCCGATGCAAAAACCTGACGTATCTTGCCACTCTACGACGACATTAAGACGTTACAGGTGACGTCAAAATTGACGTAATTTAAGACGTGATTGTCACGATGAATACGACGACATTTTAGACGTTACAGTTCACGTCAAAATCACGTTAGTTAATCACGACAAATTTGACGCCATTTATGACGTGATTGTCACGACGTATACAACGACATTTTAGACGTCATCGTTGACGTCAAAATCACGTAAGCTAATCACGTCATTAATGACGCACTAATTTGTGACATCCTCACGTCAAAACTGACGTCTTAAATGACGTGATGCGACGTCTTTCGATGCCGTAAAATTCACGTCATTATTCACGTGACCATGTTGCTTGGGTGGTAACCATAACGTTTCATAGAGCATTGCCTCGTAGGTCACGCACGCTATGAACGTGCCCTACGATGCACTATTCTGTGTCCATAAACTTGAGGCATACAGATGTTAAGGGGCTGACAACTATCAAATAACTTCTCGCTCGCACGTTTCGACATGTTGATAGATATAAAATCACTAACCTGCCATGTGCCTGTCATTTAAACCGACAACGGTGCACAGCACACACACAGCAACGCTGCTTGGCGGCAGAAAAAAACATGGTGGCTGCCATGCTCAACAAGCATGTGCATAGTGTTAGGTATATGTACGTACCTATATACTTTTGACTGTATTTACTTACTGGGCCCCATTGTAGGCCCCTTATACACTGCCCTGCGTCCATCTACTTGAGGTGTACAGATAGTAAGCCTCATGGGGCCTTCATTTAAATAAATAAAGAAATTTCACTGGCAACCAAATGAGCCCTTCACAAAGAGTTCTACTACTCTAAGTTAGAAGCAAACAACAGCACTCGGACGAAGCCGTACCTTTGTAGTAGGTAAACATATTGTAGGCTTGTTCTAAACCGAAGACAGGATTTGAAATAGGCGTCGTTACTGAAGGTTGGTAACATGATCCCGCCGCAGGCACCCGGGCTAGGCTCGCGTTTAACCCTCCAATGAGGATTCTCGAGGCTGTTTCACGGATACGCATGAGGAATGCCACGATCAGCCCGAGGCAGCGAGAGCGGTGTTCAGGCAAGCCGATTAACTCGGGTCTGTACCGTAAAGTAACTAGACCGAGCTACTCGGTATACAGCAGGTTAGTTACTGTCGTTATAATTTGGGGGATTAGGATCACACAATGCGCCCATATCGTGAACTTGGTGGAGCAAGCCTGCAACGATCCATCCAGCAATGATACAAGATTTATTCTGAGGATTAAGTGTTGCATAAGTTCTTATAATAGAAGGCACTGCACTTTAGACTTATTCAGCCTTTTCTGGGAGGTATCGCAAATTGTATTTCTATTTCTATTTACATTTATGATCCAGATCTTTCGGGCTGATGAAGATAACGTGCTGTCATGCCCTAACCCTGGTAGCCTGTAGTGAGCTCGTCTATGTAACACATCCTACTAGTCTGTGCTATGCCATGTGTAAACACAGCTCCTCCTGAGGCTAATGTTAATGTTATGATAGGCCTGTCTGAAGACGAAAGCAATGAAGTTATATCGTCTAAAACCGTTTTAATATTCAGAGTTAGGATAACAGGTAGGAATAATGTTTATACTTTTTTATTGCTGCGTCTCCATTTTATCAGTTATACTAGTGGTTCGCCCCGAACTGAGATCTCGTGATGCGAGCCGACGCACGCACCAAAACTTTAAATAGGTTGTAGTCAGAGGCAAGTCCAAAGATTATGTTTGGTTTTTTTTCTGACTATCGCCTTCTAACTTGGTATGGTAACCAAGTTTCAACTCTATTGGCCTATTTATTGAAGAGTTCCGTTGAACAGACCTTAGCTCCATCATCAGACCTGGTCGTCGTCACCATTTTATGAGAACTGAGTACCTCCTTAATTTATTTCAAGAAAAAAAAATAAGAAAAAGCTAAGGAATTGGCCGACCAGTTGAAAAACCTTGATTTCAACGAAACTCTTAGAGATGGGAGCTCTTGGATCGTTGGTTATCTTAATTTTACTTTTTTTTTGTATCTCAAAAACCGGGCGTCCTAGAAAAAAAGTAAAAATGGTTTTGGAATGTCCAAACCAAGCGCTTTCATATGACATGTAACTTTATTTTTTTATGTTAATTTTTTTAATTTTGCCCCCTTTAAAAACCCCATAACTTAATAACCCTTCATCCGATTTTACTCATATACTTACCAGTAAATTTCACAAGTACAAGCTATCGACTTATGAAATTTCATGCAGATCGGATCAACGGTTCTAAAGTTATCGCCAGACAAACATACATACATACATACATCTCTAATACTATAAGAATCAAAGTCCTGACTGACTGACTGACTGACTGACTGACTGACTGACATATAGACAACGCACAGCCTAAACCGCTGGTCCTAGAGACTTGAAATTTGAGGAGTACATAGGTCTTATGGCGTAGAGGTGTACTAAGAAAGGATTTTTGGAAATTCAACCCCTAAGGGTGTAAAAAGGGATGAAAACGTTTGTATGAAAAATTGTAATCCTTGAACCTACAAGCTTGAAACTTGGAGTACATATACTTCAAGACAAAAAAATAGGAAATACATTTTTAGTTTTTTAAAACTACCCTTAATAAGTGTGCTAAGGGATGTAAAAGTATGTATGGGAGTTTTTTGACCGCTGGTCCTAGAGACTTAAAACTTGAAAGGTACATAGGTCTTATGGCGTAGAGGTGTACTAAGAAGGGATTTTTGGAAATTCAACCCCTAAGGGTGTAAAAAGGGATGAAAACGTTTGTATGAAAAATTGTATTCCTTGAACCTACAAGCTTGAAACTTGGAGTACATATACTTCAAGACAAAAAAATAGGAAATACATTTTTAGTTTTTTAAAACTACCCTTAATAAGTGTGCAAAGGGATGTAAAAGTATGTATGGGAGTTTTTTGACCGCTGGTCCTAGAGACTTAAAACTTGAAAAGTACATCGGTCTTATGGCGTAGAGGTGTACTAAGAAGGTATTTTTGGAAATTCAACCCCTAAGGGTGTAAAAAGGGATGAAAACGTTTGTATGAGAAATAGTAATACTTGAACCTATAAACTTGAAACTTGGAGTATTTATATTTCAAGGCAAAAAAATAAGAAAGGCATTTTTCGTTTTTTTTTTAAAACTACCCTTGATAAGTGTGAAAAGGGATGTAAAAGTTTGTATGGGAGTTTTTTGACCGCTGGTCCTAGAGACTTGAAATTTGAAGAGTACATAGGTCTTATGGCGTAGAGGTGTACTAAGAAGAGGTTTTTGGAAATTCAACCCCTAAGGGTGTAAAAGGGTTGAAAACGTTTGCATGAAAAATAGTATTCCTTGAACCTACAAACTTGAAACTTGAAGTAGATGTACTCCAAGGCTAAAAAACAGGAAAGGCATTTTTAGTTTTTTAAAACTACCCTTAATAAGTGTGCAAAGGGATGTAAAAGTTTGCATGGGAGTTTTTTAACGCGTGGTGCGATTGATTTAAAACTTGAGGTAAATGTACCAAGAAATAAATAATTAAGAATGACGCTTTTAAATTTTGATAATTACCGCTGCAAAGGGTGCAAATGGCTGGTAAAAGTTAGTATGGGAGATTTTTAACGCATAGTGCTATTGATTTCAAACTTGAAGTAAATATACTCCACTATAAATAGTTTCAAATCATGTTTTCAATATTTTAAAACCACCCCTGCAAAGGGTGCAAAAGACTGACAAAGTTTCAAGGTTTGTATGGGAGATTTTTAAAGCGTAGTGTAATTAAATTCAAACTAAAAGAAAATGTGTTCTGTGGATAAATAACAAAAATACAGTTTGATTTTCGAAAACAACCCCTAAAACGTTACCCTCCTTCGTTGCGCTCAAGTAAAAAGGATACAACAAGGCGTCAATGTTTGTAAGGGACATTCTAAAACAGAAACCTTGAGTTGGTACGAATAGATCTGAGGGTATCTACCGTGCAAATAAATAAGTACATATTTTCCGTGTAAGGTTGTCTTGGTTGTATTTGTCATGTTTGTGCTAAACTCAGTACCTATGCCTACCTACCTACCTAATATAGGTAATGTACACCTATAGGTATCCCTTATACCTGCGTAGGTATCCTACCCTAATAATATACAAATCAATGCGAAAGTTACGATGTTTGGATGTTTGTGGCTCAATTACGGCTCACCACTTCAACGCGTGCGAAGCCGCGGGAAGCCACTAGTACATACATAAAATGCCAAATCGCCCAAGTTGAAACTAAGATCTTCGTTCGCTTCGCTCACTCGATCAATTACCGTCTATGGCATTGCAGCTATCTCTGTGCCTTTCATCGACAAGTCAAAATGGGACAAACAGAACGACAACACAAAATGTAAAAAAACCCCGAATACGAAAGGGGTTCGCTGCTACCCCTGCTTGTGGTGGCATTTCACATCGCTATTCGGTATTCGCGTTGTTATTGTGTATTTGCGTATTTGCTTTGTTCGTGAAAAATAGGCAAATACATAATATACATATAGAGGTATAGGTATAGGCGAATACGGTAACTACACATCGTGTTTGGGAAAATACGAGTACGCGAATACGAATAGCGATGTGAAGTGCCACCCTAATGGTGGCACTTCACATCGCTATGGCGCTTCTCAAGGCAATTTAGCTTTAATCCAATGTTAAATTACATTTTATTATCACTTTCAATTTAAGAAATAAAGATACATATTTTGCATACTATGTACTTAGTTTTAAAACATAATACTAAAAATAACATAATTAATAAAATAAATACCTAGCGGCCGGTTTCTGAAAACTCGATCAAAATTAATCGGATGTCAAGTCACTCGCCATTTTTAAAAAATGATCAGTTTTAAAAAGAATTATGATCAAAGATCAAACCTCAATAATGTACCTAGTGTGGGTTTAAAATCAGTGCAGGTGTTGTAAGGTTTCTCAGTGGTTTCGTAAACCAATACTTTTCGAAGGCTCATTATAACCCGTCACGGCTACCTGCTCTGGTAATGGCCCTTACACACCAAGGCCAAAGTAATCTGACTATCTCTATCGATTGCCGTGTTTGTACAGTACAAGAATTAAATTAAGTTAATATTTTGACTTTAAATCCTTTCACCACACTGTTTCGAAAGAAAGTAGTGACACGACTAGAAGAAGAACCTACCTACATGAGTTGTTTTTCTGGTGTATATTGGTGATAGGTACGTCGCCAAATAGTTTTTCTTCACACCTCGGAGCCATGGTGGTCTTGCATCATTCGGCTTCAGAAGAACGTCTCGATTTGGATAAAAACTGTAGAATCATCTTTGCTGATATTTTCTCTAAATTTGAAGGACTGGAAGCGCGTGGGTGATGCCTCTGATGTTGCAGGCTGTGATGACCGCTTTTGATCAAAAAACATGTGGTTATTTTGTTAAAAGTTGGTGAGTTTGCATGAGTTTGTGGCAAACTGGTGCTGTAATCTTCTAGGCCTCAGCTCAGTCATAGCTTACCAAACGGTTTGTACCATATTGGTCTGGCATAGATAGGTACTAGAGCGAGCTCTACATAATTATACTGTTCGCTTCGGTAGGTAAATTTCTGGTCGTTCATTGTCAGTTATTAGAATTATACTCAATGGAGCGATCGTGCTGGCGCGGTAACTAACGAAGCTACGCGAAATTTAGCATGGCCATTTGAACGGGTTATCTGTCCATTATTTTTATATTTCTGAACGCATCCGTGCCTTAGAGTTAGAGGGCACAAAGGCCATGAGTGGTCAGTTCTATCTGATACATTTTCTTTGTCGTGGTAGAGGTATTTCAGAAGCCTTAGTAGTGAAATGAAATACTAGAAGTTGATCACTTGAACACTGATTTATTCGTAGAACACAATAAGTATGTACATAAAAAGGTACTTAGTACTTCACTACAATAACTAGTAGACTATACTTTTAAGACCTCCTGACTTTTCGGCTTCTAGAAACGAACTGACTGCTTCCCGCACGTTCGGTATAAAGTTACCTCCGGTTGGTAGTTTCTAGAAAAATTGCAAGAACGAACTTGTTTTCGTCGCTCGTGATTGGTGCTTCGTCGCTCAGTATGACCAACCAATCAGTCGCGAGCAGTATGACCAACCAAAGCGAAATTAAGTGGTGTTGCCATTAAAAATAATCAAAATTACGACATTCGGCCGTCCGTCATCGTACCACCTCCCGGGGTACGAAATTATCAGTAGCAGTCAATTGTTTTCATAAAAAAAAAAATTGTTTTAATTATTACAAATTCAAACTAAAACAAAAAAACCGAATAGAACCTATCTTAACGTGTGATGAAATCTACTTTATTTCACTTAAACTACATTTATAAATTATTTTACTTAATATAATTAATTTTATTTATCAATCTATTTGACAAACTCTGTAAAAATCACATTCAGTAAATACAAAACCACTTACAGACAATTTTAACTTTGCAAATGAAAACTATTATAATCCGAATCTATTTATATTAAAGTTTAATCATTTTATATATTAGCCACATTTATGACATTCGTGTTCTATAAACAAAATTATGGTAAGTGTATATTTTCAAAAACGAACTACTAACCTTGCTATTTAATTTTTCGATGCTGCAGCACAGACAATGGGACCAGAGTCACTATCGTCGCTACTTAAATCAGAACAATGATTGGGATTGTTATGCAAGTCTAATGGAGGATTTATATTAATCCAAGGTCTCATTCTGTCAGCTGCAACAACGGTTTCGAACGATCTTTTATAATTACTAAAACCTGGTACATTAGTTATTTTATATCTATCATTACCCATAGTTTTTACAATTTTATACGGTCCAATGAACTTAGACAAAAGTTTTTTACTATTACCATCATTATGGAAATTCGTTCTTGTAATTTTAATTAAATCTCCTTCTTTATAGACGGTAGCAGGGGCTCTATTGGCATCGTGCTTGCGCTTTTGTTTATCTTGACTCGTACTTATATTAGCAGACACTTCAGCCCTGACCTCCTGAAGAGTTACAGGTGCAACACTAGTTTCAATATCTAGCATATTGGTTAAGCTGTCGCGCAATCTCACTCCAAACAGAACCTCCGCTGCTGTCTTCTGAGTAGTGCTATTTACAGTATTATTGATGCCCCATTGTATGTTCCCTAGCCACGTGTCCCAGTCACGTTCGTCTTTGCCAGAACCATGTTTAGTTAGTGCATTCAAAATGGTCTGATTGAACCGTTCGGCCTGTCCGTTCGCTCTGGGGCACGCAACAGCGTTTAACACATGTTTAATGCCGTGTTGGTCACAAAATGTTTTAAAAGCCGCTGAAGTAAAAGATGTTCCGCGATCTGAAATTATGCGAGCAGGTAAACCAAAATCAAAAAATATGTTTTCCAGAACCTTTAGCGTGCTTTTTGTTTTTGTGTCCTTCACGGCTTTAGCAAAGACATATTTTGTAAATCCATCGACGACAGTTAATATATAAGCATTGCTTCTTCTACTTTTCACAAAGGGACCAAGATGGTCAATATGGACTGTGTGAAAGGGTACGCTTACTTTCTCTATGGGGTACATATATCCTGTTTTTCTATTAGTACAAGTATCTTTGTTGTAAGCGCACTCTATACACCTACTCAAGTACTTTTTGACAAAGCGACGCATTTTCGGAAACCAGAATTGACTTTGAATTTTCTCAAGAGTTTTTGTTTCGCCTAGATGACCTATGTCATCATGGTTGGACTTGCAAATTTGCAATCTTGCACTACGGGGAACTACAAGACACAGCCTATCATCTACCTTTCTGTAAACTTTGTGGTTTTTCATGACATAATTTAGTTTGATGTCTTTTACCTCTTCATCTGTATCGGGCCTCAGAATTTTAACAATACGCGAGATGTCGGGGTCTGTCATTTGCAAGGTCAAGAGCCAATTTTCTTTTTCAATAGTATATATATTTATCGTGGAATCGTCTGTCTTATCAACTCCTAAGTTAGTATTACGACTGAGAGCGTCTACATGGGCCATGCGAGAACCTGGTCGATACTCAATACTAAACGTGAATTCACTTATTTGGAGCCACCACCTAGCAATCCGAGGCACAAGATCTCATTTAGTAAGTGTAGTTCTTAGTGCATGACAATCAGTTATTACTTTAAATTCGATCCCTACAAGATACACTCTAAATTTTTTTAGTGAGCACACTATTGCTAGAGTTTCGAGCTCGTATGAGTGAAGATGTCGTTCTTCGGGTGTTGTCTGCCTACTGAAGTAAGCAACTGGTTTTAGCACGCGAGGACCTTCCTGCCATTGCATCAGAATCCCTCCTATTCCAAGTGCACTTGCGTCAGTGTGCAATTCTGTGTCGAGACTAGGGTTGTAAAGAGCCAGTATGGGACGATCTATTAACCTATCCTTCAGAGAGTTAAACGCACTAACTTCTTGTTCTGTCCATTTAAAATTAGAGTCTTTTTTTAGCAAGTACGTGAGAGGTCTAGCAATTTCGCCGAAGCCTTTTATAAATTTTCTGAAGTAGCCGGCTAACCCTAAAAACTGACGAACTTCGTGAACGTTTTTTGGCACAGGGAACTCTTTTACGGCTAATATTTTGTTTTCGTTGGGCCTTATGCCATTAACAGAAATTTCATAACCGAGATAATTTATGGATCTGTCAAAAAATCTACATTTTGGAAGTTTTAGTGTGAGATTATATTCTCTGAGCAATTTAAGAACATCTTCTAACCTATCAAATCCTTGTACCAGATCTACCGATGGCACCAGAACGTCATCCAGATATGCCAACGCGGACTCCAAGCGCTTAGGGCCAAGCATGTCATTAATTACTTTTTGAAATACCGCTGGGGCATTGGCTAGACCAAATGGCATCCTCTTAAATTCGTAATGACCATCTGGCGTTACAAAAGCAGTTAGATGCCGACTTTCTTTTGCCATCGGGATCTGATAGTATCCGGACGCGAGATCAAGAGTTGTAAAAAATGTATTCCCACTGAGGTTAGTTAACTGATCGTCGATTAATGGGAGCGGAAAACAATTCTTTTTGGTTTTATTATTAAGGGCTCGATAGTCAACACAAAGTCTTTGTTCTCCAGTTTTCTTTTTTACCATTAGTATAGGACTCGCATAATTAGAGCATGATTCTTGAATTATATCGTTATTTAATAACTCATCTACCACTTTGCAAACTTGTCCTCTTTCAGCATGTGATAACCGATATGGGCGATAGACCACCGGCTTATCGTCAAATAGATCTATTTCCATTTCTTTCCCATTTATACAACCAATTTCGCTTAGATTTAAAGCAAAACAGTCACGATAAGACTGTAGTAGCTGATAAAGTCTGTCAAACATCTCTTCACTGATATCCTGACCAACATTTATTTCCGTTCGTTCAAGTGGCTCTAAAGTAGAATTATCCCTACAAATCTTATTGACCCATCGAATTTGTTTTTCAACAAAAGGAGTTGCCCTAGCTATTACCGTATTTGGCCGTATGTTCAGCGGTTCTGCCATGAGGTTGGCTACAACTACGTGTCCCTTGCCACACTTCATACGATAAGCACCCTGATGAAGGCGATATTCTTTTCCAGGTTCAACGCAAGTATAACCTTCCACATAGACGTCACCGCTGAAATCGGAATCAGAAGTAGACACGGCAACAAGCCCTACTTTTGAAACCTCTATAGATTCTAACACTGTTAACTTTAGTCTGTCATTTTTGTCAAAACAACTATTTGGGTTCTTGTAGAAAAAGAGTCGATTGTTGTCTTTTAGTACAGTGACAAATGGCAGTTCAGTCAAATCTTGTCCTAACAAAAGAGGTGTTTGTAAGAACTCATCACTAACGACAAGTAATTCAATCTGTGCATCAATTTCGTCTAATTTTATGTTAACCATTGTTTTGCAGATTGGTATTACCGTGGAATTTCCAAATCCCTTTATTGCAGGAAGGTTTGAGAAGCACTTTTGAGAATCTAAACCTCGAGCATCTGATTCTCGTATCAGACTACTGTCACTTCCAAAGTCAATGTAGGCGACGAAGCTACGACCATCAATATCCGCCTTTTTGAAAAACTTGTCGTTGGTGTTGATTTGGGTAGAGATAGCTAAAGTATTACGCTCCTCATTTCTAGGAAACTTAGGATCAGCACGGGCACTTAATGGTTCAAGCTTACAAGTCTCACTGTTATGCCCAACCCGTTGACATTTTTGACACCTCGTTATTGGTTTTGGGCACTTATTAAATGGATGACCCCTTTCGCGGCAATTGAAACAGGTAACAGAGCTATAATTAACAGCGTTCGACGTTGAGTTAATACTAGGCCGGCTTGTCGAACCGTCAAAACGCCTTTTATTGAAAGGTAAACTGTCATTGGGGCGCTGAGAATTCAGAAAATTCAATAAGTCTTCTGGTTCCTTGCAATCTAACGCTTGTGCTCCATTTCTAATCGATTTGTCAACCAGTCCATGAATTATACAATCTACTGCATTTTTCCCACTTATATTACACCTATTCACAAGTGTTAATTTATCATAAAAGTACTCTCTTAAATTTTCATTACTACGCGAGGTACGGCCTAACATTTCCTCCAGAAGCCGACCATAGTTTTGCTCATTTGGAAAAGCTTTTAGTAATTTTGCTTGCCACTCAGCCCAGCTGAACACTACTGATGGAAGGGCCTCGAACCACTTTTTGGCAAGTCCAGTTAATTTTTGAAGAGCAAAATGTATGGTCTGCTTCTCATTCCATTCGTATATAATTACACACTCGTTTACTTTCCTAATCCAGCTTTCTATACTTTGATTTTTACTAGCTGGATCGAACTCGGGAACGACGTTGTTGAGATGATTATTACTTAACCGGTGAGTGTTTGGCTTTTGCAGAGAAGTTAAAAGTTGCAGTACCTCATCAGTTGTCAAAGGCTCCTTGCGCCTCTTTGGTCCTGGGCTGCTCGATGGAGAAGAGGATGCAGCAGGCTCCAGTTCAGGATCCGGTTCGCCTTCTATGTCCTCAACGATCCACTCTGACCGCGCCTGGACTCCTTTACGACCACGCGACCGCTTTCGCCTTGTAACAGCGAGGCGCCCGGGAATCTCCAACTTGTCCAAACTCATGACCTCGGTAGAAAAATAAAATGTATGAGCAAACTATATTCTCTTTTTTTTTTATAATTATTAAGAGTTTATTTTAATCACAGTTACACTAAATCTCGAAAATAAAAGCTTATACAAGTAGGTAGGTATTCCATAATAGTAAAGATTTATTTATTTTATAAAGTATTTAAATGAAATTGGCTAATATCGGTACATTGCGTACGTAGCAAAACTGTTAGCATTATCTGTACAAAATTTGTTCACTGTGGCATACATAGCCCCCACTTGCTCCATTACAGCATACCTTGCTTATATAAAAAAAAAATTATGGCATACATAGCCCCCTGAACTAAATTGGTCCATCACAGCATACCCTACTTATTGTTATGGCATACATAGCCCCCTGAACTCACTTGGTTCATCACAGCATACCCTACTTATTGTTATGGCATACATAGCCCCCTGAACTCACTTGGTTAACTATATCACTATATTTTAATTATATTTTATTTTTTACGTAGGTAGAATTTTTATTGCAAAATATTTGTTCAGTTAGCAACATGCCATGGTGGCAAAAAGTTTCACCAGTAATCATTTTATCAAGTAACTGTGGTAAAAACTTGATGAAAGACATCAATAAGTTTAATACTTAATACTTCGAGTGAAACAGCATGAATTTTATTCCTAGAATTCTTTAGATTGTCGGTAGTTATGTCCACATTGTTAAAAAAATAATTTTAGCAAAAATTGAAATTACAAAAACATCTTTTTATTTTGACGGTATTAACAAAAAATATTTTCACAGATATGGTACAGTAAAGCAACTCATCATCACAGTCACTTGCACGTTTAGTAGATTGGTATTCTTTGTCGATTTCTATCAGCTTTTGCTAGAAAATCTATCCCGACTTTTGTAAAATTTATGTTTAATGGGTAGGCACAAGTACCAACAGCTCCATAAACCGAATAGTGCTAGCATGGCCAGATAGTCTCGGGGCAATCCCGACTGGACCACGCCAACAAAGATTCAGCAGAAATAAAGCCACTAAGTACCTATGCTTTAAACTGAACAAAACTGGCACGATCGGATAGTCTCGAGTCACAAAGATTTAATATAGTCCCAAAAGTTATTACCCGAGTGGGATTTGAACCCACGACCTTCCCCTTGACTATATTAAATCTTTGTGATTTTCCTTAAGTGTAGTAAACACTATAAAAACAAATAAAAATTAAGTCTCGAGTCAGTCCCGACCGATATATGCTAGTAAAATCTGTATCTCCATTAAACTTAAATGGAATAAAATATTGTACCAATCTTCCAAACGGTAATAAAATAATATTATGTGGGCAGAATAGGTAATATTTTACATACCTTGGTCCAATCCCACTTCTGAGATGAAATGAAATGCTAGAAGTTGATCACTTGAACACTGATTTATTCGTAGAACACAATAAGTATGTACATAAAAAGGTACTTAGTACTTCACTACAATAACTAGTAGACTATACTTTTAAGACCTCCTGACTTTTCGGCTTCTAGAAACGAACTGACTGCTTCCCGCACGTTCGGTATAAAGTTACCTCCGGTTGGTAGTTTCTAGAAAAATTGCAAGAACGAACTTGTTTTCGTCGCTCGTGATTGGTGCTTCGTCGCTCAGTATGACCAACCAATCAGTCGCGAGCAGTATGACCAACCAAAGCGAAATTAAGTGGTGTTGCCATTAAAAATAATCAAAATTACGACATTAGGTAGTAGGTAAGATAAGAGAACGTATAGATAAAAGAAAACAATCGATCAATTGGCTTCTATGATCATTGTCCGTTGCCATGTGTGTGTAAGGGCCATAATTTAAGCAGGTAAGTACTAATTTAAAATGTTGGTTTGCTTTCGATATCTATCTTTGTACGTGCTGCGGTTGGCAGGCTTTTTAGCTAGGTACCTACCCGAGTCACAGGCAGCGCTTGAAGATATTGATAGTAAAGATTTATGACATTGATGAAAGAAAGAAAATGTAATTTATTGATCATATTGTAATATTTATTTTTGCGCTTTCTTTTACTTTTGCAAGAGTTAAAACGTCTAATGTGGGTAGGTTAGGTACCTTACCTACCTAAAGAGAACGGTAGCCTTCGATCAACAATCACTAGATTCCGGTTGATTGTTGATCGAAGACGGTAGCAATAAAAACTTCAATGACATTTCAGTAGGCATGCAAGAAAAATCACTTGGATAGGGTCCATTTACAAATAAAAATCGGAACGATTCACAAAAGTAAAAAAATGTTTTTTTTGCACTGATGTTCTAGTAGGAGTTACCTCACCAATGGCCGTGGATTCAATTCCTGTCGTGTACCTACTTAATGTTCTCATCGAAAAAATGTACGCAATGCTAGTGCTGTCATACGGTGAATGAAAACATTTACGGGGAAACCAGGGGTTTTGAACTCTAGTTGGTACACCAAGTACCAACTGGAGTTCTAACTGGTTTCCCTGAAAAAGACTTAAAGATCTAAGGGGATATCTGCCGTGTCTGGGGATGAAAATCGTGAAACAGTTTTTCTTTAGACATTTTTTGGTTTCTTTTCTATGGAGACTGAAGTACATCTGAACTAAGATCTAAGTACTCTAGATGCTGTCATAGATTACAAAGCAATCATTACGTAGGTTAACTTGTGTGGTATCTCATGGATCAGGTGTATAAGGTTACAAGTACTCGTATCGCCTCGCTTCTGTGGTATAACCACGTAACTGATACCGCGTTCGAAACCTTCGTGCCTTACACGTTATCCTTTTTGTAATCAAAATATCCTCATGCCATGATTATTTTAACACCCAAGCTATTTGTACAAATTAAATTAGTATGTAACGTGGTCGACAGAACTTGATGACTTTTTAGAATTTAGAAAATGTTTATTGGCTCTATCTAATCTTTGTAACTACGTTTTTAATCATAATTATAGTTATAAGTTCGAGGTTTTACATCTGTGTTCGTTTGATGAAGAACATAAAAAGCTAAGTAGTTTTTATCCATAAAATACTTCTAAAACGTTATCCGGATCATAATTTACTTTTGATATTGATTATAAAGTACCTATCTAGCTTTTACTGGATTTAGAGGCCATGCCAGCATTTTGTCATGCCGCGGAAGTTGAACCAGCTACCTCTAGGATTGGCAGCCAATCGCACACTGTGCCACAGAAAAAGTCAGAAAAGCAAAAGAGTAGTATGTTTGTCTGTTAGTTTCTACGGTTAAACTGATAGTCACAATAAGTATACTCTCAATCGATGATGGAAAACATGTGTCAAGTGCTCGAAATAAGCCTCTTTGAAGCGCACTTAAAATCCTTACACCACACTGTTTCAAAAGAACTAGTGACAAGACAATAAGTAGAAGTAGGTCAAAGACAAAGCGTTCTGCAGACGAACCTAGGGCTAATATCGAGCCCCACGCAGACGAAGTCACGGGCAGCAGCTTGTTAATACGTAAATTGAATCAAATTAAACTAACCAACAACAACACATGTGCATAAAAAGTTAATCTTTTACGGTCAAAAACGGGTTGAGCCAAGTTTATTGAATAGATGGACCAATAAACTTGTGGGTGATAATTTATTGGCGAAGAGCTCGCAGACTTTTATGGTCTTTCTGGAGTTAAACGTACGTCAATAATGTCTTCTTATAGTAGATACGCTCTTCTATACACAATCTCAAAGCATAACCGATATAGGTATTTTATTGCATCGCATTCGAGAGATTTGGTTATTGCTTTTTGGTAAAAACTTTGGTATACTCAACAAACATATCTGGATTCTTTAATATGTATTACCCTATTTATTTATTACTTACTTACCGACAGTCTCGATTCGGCTAGGTAGCTAATGTTGCAAAAGCCGTGGTCGGACTGGAGGATTGAATTCAATTCAATTTGATTATAATATTTAATTAATTTCAATAGGTCTCTGTACGTCATGATCGCGAAAGTTTCAAAAATACAATTTCTGTTTTTTAATTAAGTACCTATAAGTATCTCAGGTTTTCAGAGAGTAAACATTTTAGATATTACGAACACCATCTAATAAAAATGTAATATCGCCCATCGCAGACAACGTGCCCAAAAAGTTGGCAACACACCTAGACATAGACATAGACAGACATTTATTTGCTACTTTAACGCACACATTACAAATTATTAAAAAAACTAATAAAAAGAAACAATTTAAAAATACATAATGATTGAATGAGATGAAATTATATAAATATAGGGCGGGACTTATTTATACCGATTTTACAAATGGCGGACTTTTTGTTTTTTCAGTTTTTGTTTTGACATATCTGATATTTCTACTGTCAAAACTGACATTTCATATTGTCAATTATCAAACTGCTTGCTATTGATTGTTAGCAAGAACATCTACAAAATAAAGAAGAAGTAGAAGATTGCTAACAAAATAATATGTAAATGTTGCCAACTCCAAGTTTGCCTATGATAAAGGTAATCAAACTGCATTATAAACATAATCAATCATTATTGGGTTATTTCAGCTATTTTACATAATTTGAGAACCAAAAAGAACTACTACTTTGTATCGAACTATTTAGGGGCTTTATTTGCGAAACATGGAAAGCATGAACATTATATCGAAAAGAGAGTGACTGCTGGAAATAGAGCGAATGGGGCACAAGACACGTTTATGAGCAGCCAGAAACTGTAAAAGGCACGAATAGCTGTACATAGGGGGGTGTTCGTGCCGACAATAATGTATGGTATCTAGTAAAAGTTGGGCAAACATCAGAGTAGAGTAATGCATTAAAAATGAAAGCGTTACTTAATATGTGTGATGTGAATTTGAGTGATAGAGGAACAGTGTGATTAGAGAGAAATGTGGAGTGAAAGAAGACATACCTAGTGATGAGGGTATAGAAAGCTATGTTAAGATGGTTTGGGCATGTGGAAAGGATGGATGAAAGGAGATTAACGAAACAGGTGCATCAGGCAAGCGTAAATGGCCTTTTTTGTCATCAACTAAAAAAACTTACAAGACCGAGAACTTTACTGTACACAAATTCTATGAAAACAAATTCAGTGCCGCTGAAGAGGTCTGACAGTTTCGCTGCCTGCATGCATAAGAAAATTGCATCACAGCTGACGAGAGTCAGTGGAAGTTCCAATAACATCCTGGACATCATTGTTCATTAATAGGATAGCCCCTTCCTCAAGCACTGTTTGCGAGTAATGACAGCACAGGATCACCATTTTTCTAAATACTAACCTAACATAGTTCATTAAGTTTATTATGTACTAACAATAAGGATCTAAGTTATCTGAAATAAAATTTATATTAAGTATTACTAATATTATAACATTTATTCTGTTTTCACCACTGATGTTTTCATTATTATTTTACCAACTCAATATAATAGTACTTTATGAATAAATACTTAATTAAATTGAATTTTAATTAATTTACACACACCGACAGAACACCTAGTCAAACACCTGTATAATGTAGGATCTACATTATACAGCACTTGGCTCCATCATCATATCAGCTAATTGGAATACAGTACTATGTATAAATTCTTGAATAAAAAAATACCCATCCCAAACAGCTACACTTAATAACAAATACATCATCGAAATATAAGTAATTAATTATTATGACAAGTAACAGATAATTACTATAATCCTTATTAACTAAACTTGAATCTGTGTCACGCAAAAGTATGACAGAGATTCAAGTGTAGTTTCTATGTGACAAAGTAACTATCTGCTATTCTGTAATTCGCCTAAATCATAGTTACACCGAAAATTACTATTATCCATAATAACTAAACTTTAATCTGTGTCACGCAAAAGTGTGACACAGATTCAAGTGTAGTTTCTATGTGTCATAGTAACTATCTGATATTCTGTAATTCGCCAAAATCTTATTTTCACCGATTTTTTACATCATCATCACCCGATCCCATACTAACTATGTTTAATTCTATGTCACGAAAACTAGCATCAAAGCTAATGTAGTGAAGATTTATACAACCTTAATAAAAATGTTTGCTAAAGTGCAGTATATAAAATGTCAGCATTTTATAATAATTTGTTGACGATGCATGCGTAAACATTATTTATACATCGATGTTTTCTGGATTCAGTGGAATAATAATGAAATTATGCTCACATTTATAATTTAAGAATCAGAAAGTTACATGGTAGAATATAATGTGAAAACATTTGTCGAAAGACCGAATGCAATCATTATAACGAAACCACACATAAAAAAAATCGGTTTATATAAGCGCGCCGTAAATATAGTTGTAACAAAAATAAATGTACAGATAACAAATGGAGTGAATTAACAAAAATAAATTAACTTAAAGATATGTGTGCTACTGCAGCAAGTCGGTTCCAGCTCAGCATTCAGCAGCAGTTCCAGATCTCCTGTTTCACTTACCAACCTACTTTACATCTTAGTTTTTCCCAATCAAATTAGCCGACAACCGCAATTCTATACCCATAACCAATTCAATTGATCCAAATCAGTATGTCGCCGTATCTACGCAATATTTTTGTCACAATCAGCTCGAATAGGTACTTCCTGTCACGCAATCTAACCCTGCCTAACCTCTATTCAGCCACCACCCACTGTTACTTTCGGCGTGGTGGCACTTCACATCGCTATTCGGTATTCGCGATTTTATTTGCATATTATTCGGCTTCACTGTGTAAAAGTCTGATTAACTCGAACACACCGTCCGCACTCGTAATCGTAACGAACAGCGGTATTCCTGTATTTGCATTCGTCTTGTTCATGAAAAAAAGCAAATAGAGTCTTATGGGTATAATATTATAAGTACCTATGTATTTACAAAAAAAAGTATATAAGTAGTATATCAGCTATCTGGTTCCCATAACTCAAGCTTAGGCTTAGTTTGGGGCGAGATAGTGCTGTGTGGAATGTCCACCAATATTTATTTTATTATTTATTTTATGTAAGTAGTCATTACATATTTGGGAAAATAAATAAATATTGGTGGACTTTCCACACAACACTATCTAGCCCCAAACTAAGCAAAGTTTGTAATATGGGTACCAGATAGTTGATATAGTAGATATTACTTACCTAGGTGTGTAGGTACTTTTTAAATAAGACGAATATGCACGCGAATAGCGATGTGAAGTGCCACTGTCAACTTTGGAACGCCATGCCAGTATGGTTGTGTTCGTAAAGTCGCGAACAATATCCATAAATACTTTGACGTAAGGTTGAAAGTTGCATCCACCGCTTCACTATAGACGCATAATGACGGTTGATACATATTTATTGTAAACAAGGGGTAATTCAGGGGTATTTCCTGGTTTTGGTTCACCTTTTGTTTTTATGTGTTTGCGAAAATCAGGTCACACGCAACATCGCGAGACATCATCGAAAAATAACGATAGCCATCGTTAGTACAGTCAGCGAAAAAGTTGATGAACTTTTTGGTTATAACCGACATTATTTTTAGGGTAGTAGAGCTCTTTGTGTAGGGCTCGTACAGGGATGTACCTACTACCACCACGCCTTTTTCTGCCGTCAAGCAGCGTTGCTGAGTTTCGGTTTGAAGAGAATGGTTGCCGGTGTAATTACAGGCCAAACTAAGCCAAAGCTTGTTAAATGGGGTTATGGGTTGCAGATGGGTATAGTATATAAGTATGGGTGCATGTAGAAGTGGATTCTTCTATAAATTGAAAGCAAATGAGCATTGAAACTGAAATTGTCAAGTGACTTATGCCACTGGCAAAATATTTCAAGTTTCCTCAGCATCTTACCGCATACGATATTATATGACGAATTAAGAAGCCAATTGTATATTACACTTAGGAGAGTAGTAGTGAGTGTAACTACAGTAGTGTACTAAATAAATACTAATCTATGATCATCTAGGTACCTACCTACTTGTAAGGACTTAAAAGCCCAATTATTTTTCCTTCTGCCTGAGACTAAAACAAAGCCTGGTCCCCCAATCTGAACTAATGAATGTTATTGCCTGCGGGGGGTACTCCGACAGCTTCTGATTAGGTCTGGGTCGCTACAAAACTGCGACCACCATAAGCAGGTTACTAGCAGATTCGTTTGTATCAACCCAAGCAACATGGTCACGTGAATAATGACGTGAATTTTACGGCACCGAAAGACGTCGCATCACGTCATTTAAGACGTCAGTTTTGACGTGAGGATGTCACAAATTAGTGCGTCATTAATGACGTGATTAGCTTACGTGATTTTGACGTCAACGATGACGTCTAAAATGTCGTCGTATACGTCGTGACAATCACGTCATAAATGGCGTCAAATTTGTCGTGATTAACTAACGTGATTTTGAATGAAAAAAAAATGAATGAAAAATACTTTATTGTACACCAAACTGAACAAAAAATAAAACACTTAAAAATATAAAATAAAGTAGTACAATGGGCGGTCTTATCGCTAAAAGCGATCTCTTCCAGACATGACAGTCTTTTGACGTGAACTGTAACGTCTAAAATGTCGTCGTATTCATCGTGACAATCACGTCTTAAATTACGTCAATTTTGACGTCACCTGTAACGTCTTAATGTCGTCGTAGAGTGGCAAGATACGTCAGGTTTTTGCATCGGGTTTCCCGTCGGGTGCCCGTATTCGGTAACCTGATCGAGGAACCCGATGCGAAACCTGACGTATGTTGCCGGCCGTATTCGTCTTCTCAAACAATCTTATAATACGTCCTGAGTTTGGACTCATCTAAAAAACAAACACAATAGGTAGGTTAGTAGGACAATAAGTTTTAATAGGGTAAAATTACACAAAAAATGCTCACAACAAAATTCATGGATAATTCACTACATTTCCACACCTTAAAATACTTACTTATAATTAAACCAATTAAGTAATTATATTAAGTACATTCTACCACTCAAACTTCCAATGCTGTGTAGTTGCAGAAAAACCATCTGCAGGCATAGCACCTTTTAATTTGGTATGATGCGTTGTTGGAACTCTTAATTCTTCAGTATACAACGATGATTGTGATGACCCTAAAACACATAATAATTTTCTTTTAACTAAATAAAACCCAGCAGTCACATAATAATATTGTCTCGAACCCACACACTACAAAAGAATTCGAACATTTTTGTATGGAAGCTGCCATATCATTAGCCATAGGTTTGTGCATATTTTAACTCTTTTATTCTCTCAGATCTTCTATGTTTTGGGCAGGCAATGTGATAAAAAAGTCATATGAAGACAAAGACTTACCTCTCAATTTTATTGTGTAGGTGTAGTATTAACACTAACTAGTTCTTCAGTAGGCATGAACGGTTGTTATGGCACTAAAAACAAAATTATAATGTTATTAATAAACACCTCTATCAGATTGTAACTAAGCCAATATAAACATAATGAAAAAAAATATAGGTAGATAATACTTTACCTCTATGCGTAGGATACTTGTTGTATCACCATCAGTAGACAGAAATGGTTGGACTGAACCTTCAAAAAAAAAAAGCAAAATAGTAATGTTTATTTTTAAAGTACTTATATCATTATAATTAAACGAAAGGACATGCAGGCATACTGTAGTTAAAAACTGTTAGTCAAGGCCTGTCACGTGCATTTTGTACACTAACAAAGTCTACGGACAAAATACTGGAATCATTGTTGTGAAGATATTGCATTTTACAAAGATTAACCCAACAAATATTTACTGACTAACCTAAAATATTTTAGATGCCAGAAACTGGTGAACAATAATTATGTACCTAGGTAGTAATAATTCGATCATACTTACTAGTCATCGTAAAAATTCCGCCTCAATTGTATGATAGGCCATCTTCTGCTGGATGTTTGTTTTACTAAAAGTTTGATAAATAGAGCAGAAAACTTTGAATTGGGCCAGAAACTCTCTAACTTTCTTGGCGTAAGCCATACTGATGGGACTATGACCACGTGTACAGCAATCTCCTCATTCTTCGTTTCTTCTTCAGCAACCACGTACATACCTACTAACCCCTAGGAATTTAATGAAAACTTTTCACAAAATTATGTATTAATTACTGTTGTGATGCCCGATGCCCGCCATAAAAAATGTCAAACAATAAACCGTACTTTTTTTTTTCAACAGGCTATAGTCATAATTATGTATACCGCCTGGTCTTTCGTTGTATTCCTTCGGTAGGTAGTAAATAGTTTGGCTTTGCTTTCCAAACAGCATGCACGGCTAGAAAAAAAGCAGAATTGCACACCCCCGTGATAAATTATTTACTTTGTAATTTATTTATACCGGTTATGGGTGAATCGAACAAGGAATAATAATATTCCTGTAAACTTAAACCCCCTCAGAGATTCATTTTAAATATAGATCAACCTATGTATTATTCTAGAACCTAAACTATCTTCATACCAAATTTCATCTAAATAAAATAAGTTACGGAGATACGTGGTAACAAACATTCACATCACCTTTCTCATTTATTATGGTATAATATAGCATAGTATAGTACTGTACT
This sequence comes from Chloroclysta siterata, assembly GCA_932294275.1. Classification (NCBI taxonomy): domain Eukaryota; kingdom Metazoa; phylum Arthropoda; class Insecta; order Lepidoptera; family Geometridae; genus Chloroclysta; species Chloroclysta siterata. Next base: position 17,400,990 of record OW028588.1, read on the forward strand.
GTACTGTCCAATACTGTACAATACTATAACAGTACGGTACGGTACGGTACGGATAGTACAGTATAGTACAGTATAGTACAGTAAAGTACAGTATAGTACAGTATAGTACAGTATAGTACAGTATAGTACAGTATAGTACAGTGTAGTACAGTATAGTACAGTATAGTGCAGTATAGTACAGTATAGTACAGTATAGTACAGTATAGTACAGTATAGTACAGTACAGTATAGTACAGTATTTACAGTATAGTACGGTATAGTACAGTACAGTATAGTACAGTATTTACAGTATAGTACAGTACAGTACAGTATATTATACTATAATAATATAATAAATGTGAAACATACAGTACATTATGGCGAATGACGATACACAGCGCAGGGTCACGTCATTTGGTGACGATATATAAGGCGTAAAACGATATCCAGCGCAGGGTCACGTCATTTGATGACGTTATTTAAGGCGAATGACGATACACAGCGCAGGGTCACGTCATTTGGTGACGTTATGTATGGTGAAAGACGATATCCAGCGCAGTGTCACGTCATTTGATTACGTTATTAAAGGCGAATGACGATACAGAGTGTAAGATCACGTCATTTGATGACGTCTTAAAAAATGAACGACGATGTATAGCTCCGAATCACGTTATTTGATGACGTCTTATAAAGCAAACGACGACATATAGCTCCGAATCACGTCATTTTATCACGTCATATAAAGCAAACGACGACATATAGCTCAGAAACACGTCATTTTATTACGTCATATAAAGCAAACGAGGACATATAGCTCCGAATCACGTCATTTTATCACGTCATCTATAGCGAAGGACGTCATTGTTTCAAAGTTGACGTCAGTTTGTCGTCATTTTTCACGTGATCATGTTGCTTGGGAATAGTTAGGTATTCCTTCACAGTGTCATCTTTTCGAAGAAACTCATTAATATTCCAAAAACTTTGGCCAGTTTTTAAACTTTAGCTAGTGCCCATCGCTATCCTGTTATTTACAAGCATAGTTTATTTACTTAAAAAGTTAAAATAACTATTATGAGTGAATACATTCCCCCTAAAGGAAAGTTTATGCGTGTGCGTAACAGCTTCTTACTGCTTATCTGACACTTCTCTTTTAGTCTCTTCCATCTACCACTTCGTGTTGGCATAAAGCCAACCATTAGGTAAAAAAATCTATGTGATACTTACTATTCCTATTTAAGTCTCTATCATTGCAATACATGTCTATGTAAATTTCTATTTTTGTGTGGAAAGTCACCAATATTATTATTATTATGTAGAAAAAAGAAAGAACATTCATTTATTTTGGACAAAACACACAATGTACGTATTCTAAAACTCTTCATATTTTCATCTCTATAAAACAGCGTCTGGTTTTGTTTCACCGTCATTTTGAAAGTCACTGCTTTTTAGAAACCCAGGGCTTTCGAAAAAGGGTTCTAACTGAATGCCCTTATGAAGGGGAGTTTGTTTTTAACTTCTGATAAGGGGGCGGAGATCTATCATCCGTTCTAATCAGCTTTCAAGGTAAATTGGTGTTTGAGTTTGAGCTTTAACATTGTTTTTTAAATAAATATCGCTTAATATGCGATATTTATTTAAAAATACAGCTTAAGTGTTTTCAAAGTCAGTAAAGGCTGCACTGCGTAAGAAATTCGTAACTCTAAAAATGGCGTCCCAGATTTACCACCCATAAACAGATTTTATGTTTTTTGATATTTGCTGTGCTCTGGCGACAGCCACGTGAGCTGATGGAGTAGTCCAATTCTATGCCAGATTCTAAGATAAAATTAAATAGAAGAACGTGTACTTTTGACAGCCTTCTCAGCTCAGTTGGTAGTAGCTCTGCCTCCTGCAGTGTGGGCTGTGGGTTCGATCCCCACCGAGAACATCATTTGTGTGATGAACATAGATGTTTGTTCGCTGTCTGAGTGTTATTATATTTTATGTATGTATTTAAAAGTATAGATGTATTATATCAGCTATCTGGTTCCCATATAACAAGCTTTGGCTTAGTTTGGGGCGAGATAGTGCTGTGTGGAATGTCCACCAATATGTATTTATTTATAGCCATGATATTAGGAACTAACTATCTTCGTACTTGAATATATTAATGCTTAGTTTATTGGTGATGGTAGTCGCTTAATATTAGGTGGGAATACAGACACAAACATTAGTTTAGACACCAGCAAGTACCTTGTACATAAAAAAAATACTTGCCAGTTCACATCTCATCTTTTCACGACACCGTCAACCCCGGAAGTAAGTTGTACCTACCGAACTTCTCGGTTCACATTTATTTATATTTTTCTCGATGAAGAATAAGTGAGCTTTATAATATTCTTGTGACACGTTTATATAACGTCTGTTTTATATTAATTAGGCTTTGGCGGATAATGCCGCCTAGGCTGAGAGGATTATATGTAGTATACAGCGGTTATTACCGGCGCCTATACGGACTATATTATAACCCATCTAAATCATCCCAGGCACTAAAACGTTTAGGTAGTAAATAAGGCTACTTGTATAAGTTTCTTTCTGAACAGAAATTTCTAAAGACGTTGACCAAATACCCACTTATTCCAAACTTTTGATAATAATCTACCGGGTACTCACAATACGGACCTCAAATTAAATATTGTCTGCCATTATGTGAAGAATACCCCTCACTCCTTGCTTTAACAGATATTATATTACAAATCGTAGAAAGGCCTCCCTGAAACCTAGAAACACAATGATTATGTACAGCTACGAGTAAGTCTACCATCGCCACGACAACATGCCGTCGCAAACCTGCAATCAACTGCATCACTACATCGATACATACCAAGTCTAGTGTCTACTCATCCATCTTTTGTGCTGTGGAAGAAGTACCGCTAGATAAAGCATTGCTTAGATATCTGGCTAGATATTTATTTTGTAAAAAATCCCTCACTTTGTAGGTAAGTTTGTTTTAATGTAAACGCGAAAGTTTGTAAGTATGGATGTTTGTTACTCTTTCACGTAAACACTACTGAATGGATTTTAATGAAACTTAACAATAATATAGCTTAACATTAGAATAACACATATGCTACAATTTGTAAAGATAAATATTGTGTGAATTGTCCAAAATATAATATAAGCTACTCGAAATACTAATCCTGCGCAGACGAAGTCGCGGGCACCAGCTAGTTAAACTATTTGAAAAGGTGGTCTAAGTAGGTACATGTATTTTGCGATTTTACCTATGTATCTGTGTACAATAAATAAGTTCTTTATTTGTAACTTTCAAAATGGTGTCACAGCAATACAACATTGAAATTAAGTAGGTATTCAAAAAATAAGTAAACTCAACAAATATAATTTTTGAGGTGTAATAGCTTACTGTATTGTTATGATACTATTGCAGCCAACTGTACCTACTCATCTAATCTAACTACATCGTTAAGGTTCCTTAGACCTCTATAGAGCAGTCTTCGTAATAATATTCTGTAAATACGTAGGTATATATTCTCCGTTGATAGTTAAAGTATTAAAACCAAAGTAAATAAACCATAAATCGTTCCCATGCGATTTCTGTACATAAAGCCACATAAAGCACAGTTCCGCGTCTCGTTATCTAGAGCCAAACCTCACCATAAATGGTCAAGCCTCCACGCCCGCTCAAAGCTCCGAAAACGGCATCATGTTTTTGTTAGAAATTCCAATCTTTCGTTTATTGATCTAATTTAATGGATTTATCAAATTGCTTCCCCATTAGTTCTCATGTAATAAGTAGTTTGTTTGAGGTACCAAGTCTAGAAAAACAGGCCTGAAACTTAAGGCTTGGTTCCTACAGATTTTTTGTAACTATGATCCTTTTCACATTATGATGAAGAAGTAGTAGAGTTCTTTGAAAGAGCTCGTCCATGGAAGTACTACCACCACGCCTTTTTATGTCGCCAAGCAGCGTTGCTGTGTTTCGGTTTGAAGAGTGTGGTTGCCGGTGAAATTAAAGGCTCATGAGGCTTATCATCTGTATGCCTCCAGATGATAGATGCAGGGCAGTGCATCGAAGGGCACGTTGATATCGTGCTTGACTTTCGAGGTAATGCTTTGTTGTAGGTGATGGTTACCACTGAACATTATGACATGCATAGGTACTCACAACATAACGTATTCTGGTACACTGGTTTCCTCGATACAGGCTCTGCCAAGTGAGGGCACTAATAATTCTACTTTTGTATATATTATTCTCTGCAAAACATAATAATTTTGTATATGTTAATTGCTTAATTTTAAGAAACTTTTACAGAACTTTTTATTTTATTAGTGTGTTTTGCTGCAATAAATAATTTTTACTTTACTTTAACATCAAATGCTTGTTCCATTAGAAATATAAAAAAACTACCTAGTATAAAAAAAAAAAAAAAAAACTTTATGATTGGATCGCTTGGAGGGAAATAAGCTTTGCTACAAGAGCGTTCTCAGTTTTGATGGTAAAATAAAGTGTAACTCTAACTTATGCAACTTAAGTTGAAAAATCAAAGTTAGCTCTGTCTCTCTTTGTTATTTACCTATTGATAAAAGGTGGCAATAGTTTTAACTTAATTATAGATAAAAAAGATATAAGTATCAAGGCCGTATACGCTCTGACGGATTTACTTGTGAAAAATAAATGTTAGAGCCCTTAAAAATATATATTAGTTTAAAACCGTTCAACGTACATTACCTCATCATGGCCCGTCAGTCTATGAGTGAAATATGGCTTCAGTTCAGACACCTAATTGTAGAGTAATTGACAACAAAATACATAGGTTATAATTACTGTGTAGTAAATCTCTACACTGCGAGAATAAAGACCTTTCTCTTCGAAAGTAAATTTTGCAAGTTATGTTCCAAATTATGGAGAGTGTAAGCTGATATTGCTTACTAATAGCCTATTTTATTTTGAAACCCGTAAAACATCTTCTCGCTATGGTAATTTCCTATAAAACGACGAAACCAACCAATTTTCTGTTTAGATTGGTCTCTTTACAATGGTACCTACACTAAAAATAGAATTTTAGTTTAAATAAGTTTCTCCGAAACTGTTGTTTACGATTTTTCATAACTACATTCGCTGATTTGATATCATCCTAAATGTTGAAATGTGCGAGAACTTGTTTGACGGTTGTCTGTGTCTTAATTCTAGTTGAAAATTAAAATGGACCAATTATAGTTCCATGTTTACACGGCGTTCAATCGCAGGTCGTAAATTGCAGGTCTGTCCCACAATATCCCGTAATGTCTTGAAATGCCCCGCGTGGTTGAATGGATCGCCGTGCCTTGCCTGATATGCGCAGGCGCACGTCTGGGGTGAGCGACCTCTTGCAATTCGTCAAGAATTCAAGCTGTCCATACAATATTTCATGGAACAATTTTCTATAGCTATTATTATGAGGCTGACATTGGTTAGGCTTCTCGCTCGCACATTTGAACATTATTGAATATTTAAAATCACTGAATTTAGTTATGAAACATCGCCAAATACCTAATAATCTTACCAGAAAGAAATCTCATTTATCTTACTGGTAAGTAACAACATAAATATGTCATAACGAGAAATCCACATACCTACCTACACAGTAGACACTTGGTGACTCAAAATCCAAAAAATACATTTAATATCATTATTTATAGGTAGTGAGTGCCTTTATGTACTTAGTTGTAAATAAGTAGGTACTTACGTGTACGCCACTGCGAATCGACTATACCTACATTTATAGCTGAGTAAGTATTGAACAAATTCATATTTAATGCATAAATAAATATACCCTCTAGTGTAAAACCACTATTATGTAGTAAAACAAAGGTCGCCAGCTGCCCCGCCTTCCGCCCGCGCTTTTGTAAACTCGCTCAGCAGATGCAGAATTGCAGAGCCCTACAGAAGAATATACTACCATGTCAACGGCATTTTCTTTTAGAAACCAGTACCCCAAGTCTGGGTTTTGTTTTTAGATTTCCGTATCGTCAGGGCGTGTTTGTATGGAGTCTCGATGAGCGCCTCTATTGGGCGAACTAAGAACTCACGAGTCTCCATACAAAAAAGGCCGAAAAACAAAAGTCAGATTTGGGGTACTGATCAGCTTGCTACGTATACGTAAAATAATATTAAGGTGCTGACAACCGTCAAACAACTTCTCCAATGCACAACTAAAAATTTTTGTTATTATAAAATTATTGAATGTAGTTATGAAAAATAGTAAGCACCCAAGTTTCGGAGAATAACATTACAAAGGTTCAGAAAAAATATCATTTTGATTAATGTTTTTTCACCCAAAAACTAGTTCAGCATATTTTTTTGTAGAAAAACTTGTTTGGATCATCAACCATGCTGGCAAGCGATGTGGTTCATCGAAATTTATGTAATAACTTGCTAATTCCTTAATGTCCGTCCCTAGAATGGAAGCTATCTTTTATTTCGATCGTTTGAGTGGTTTAACAGAAAATTACAAACATACACACTTTTGCATGTACAAATTGGTAAATATGTATTTCAAATATCCAGACGTCACATTGTACTATCCATCTTGAAGCCAAGAACAAGTTCCTGCATCCCATTGTTTAACTTTCCTTCTGTGAATCTCTACCAATAACATACGACTGGCAGAAAAACGTATTCCCTTACCATTGCTGGGTGATTACTACAGAAATTAGGTACGCAGGTTTAAGAAACGCAATGGGCAATGATAAATGCGATTGATTGGGTGTTGTGGTGGAGACCGCCTGGGGGAGTGTTCTCTGGTTCGGAGTACTAGAGACCAGTATGTGTGTGGGACAAGGATAAAGATAATGGCGTTTCTCCATTAACGCCATTAAGATGTGCCGGAGTAGCTATCCAATTGTTGATCGAGTGAGCGAAGCGAACGAAGATCTTAGTTTCAACTTGGTCGATTTGGCATTTTATGTATGTATGTATGTATGCATGTATGTATGTATGTATGTATGTATGTTTGTCTGGCGATAACTTTAGAACCGTTGATCCGATCTGCATGAAATTTGATATGTCGATAGCTTGTACTTGAGAAATTTACTGGTAAGTATATGAGTAAAATCGGATGAAGGGTTTTTGAGATATGGGGTTTTTTGAGGGGGCAAAAATAAAAAAAGTTACATAAAAAAATCAAGTTACATGTCATATGAAAGGGCTTTGTTTGGACATCCCAAAACAATTTTTACTTTTTTTTTTGGACGCTCGGTTTTTGAGATAAAATAATAAAAGTTAAATTAAGATAACCAGCGATCCAAGAGCTCCCATCTCTAAGAGTTTCGTTGGCATCAAGGTTTTTCTACTGGTCGGCCAGTTCCTTTGTTTTTTCTTATTTTTTTTTCTTGAAATAAATTAAGGAGGTACTCAGTTCTCATAAAATGGTGACGACGACCAGGTCTGATGATGGAGCTAAGGTCTGTTCAACGGAACTCTTCAATAAATAGGCCAATGGAGTTGAAACTTGGTAACCATACCAAGTTAGTAGGCGGTAGTCAGAAAAAAGTCCAAAGATAATGTTTGGACTTGCCTCTGACTACTACGTCCTCAAAGTTTTGATGCGTTCGTCGGGTCGCATCACGAGATCTCAGTTCGGGGCGAACTACTAGTTACATAACGTTTCATAAAACTTTCTGTACCTACTTGCAGGCAACATTACAAAGCGTATAGGTTCGCGTTCTGTAGCCTAATCACGAATGAATATGACTTTGTGGCGCAAACGTACCGCATCCCTAACGACATCACAATAAGGTCGGATATCGGTACGATACGTTTAATGCCACAAAAGTCAAAATGTATTTGTAATCAAGGCCCTGATATATGTACTCTATGACGTACAACATACCTACAATACAGGACGGCGGCGTTTGAAACTTGCACCGCGCAAGTAACCGCCTGATTACGAAGTTCCACACATATTTCCCGATGCTCGCCCGGTGCGTGGTCAGGCATTATCTATGGTAGGTATGGTATGCATTGTAACAGAACAGAAACATGGCCCCTCTGCTACGCAGCATAGTCTGTTAGTCGATCTTAAGAATTTAAAAGGTATTCCTAAAGAAAAACATAAAAAGAAATTGCTTTACGGTTTTAAAGTACAAACTCAAGATTCTTTGAGGTTATCTAAGGGGTTAGTCAGAGGTAAGTCCAAATATTCCGGCGCTAGCAATCCGTGTGAATTAATTGTATTTATTTTTGTTTTTAATGTATGCATGTTATGGGCCCATTAACCACTGTGTATCCTGATATAATTGAATAAATCATAAATTATACATTTGACACATATGGTGCTACACATATCAATCAAACAAGTGAAGCTATGTCTGACGCCGGGGTTAACTTATATTTAAACACATATTATTATGTCATAAATATACATTTGACATATTTAGCAGTAGGAAGTTGGTATTCCATACGTGACAGGTTGCAGTCCCATCGCCGCTGCTAGAATAGAAACTGGTTTTCTCACAAAGTTTTCATATTTCTATGGGGTATGATCGGTGAAGGAAAACATCACGCGTAAACCAGTAAACGACGAAGTATCAATCCAATTGGTTGTAAACAAGAGCTCTACATCAAGTTTTTATCGCTCTCCATAAAAAGTGGCTTGAAGCATGTTGGAGAACTTGTCAAGATCTCAATGTCTCTGTATCCGAAGACAGATTAGTAGATCAACTGATTAGCGATATCACTATTTAGCAACATCATCATCATCAGAAGTCCACTGCTGGAAATGAGTCTTCAGAAAACAGAAATCTAAAATTATTTATTGAATATTTTATACATTTTCAGGAGGGAAGGCTTGAGCCATCTCCATCCATCGATTTACGGCGATTTTTTTAATGTCACTGGTGCATTGAGTAGGGGAGGGGCGTCTCACTCACTTACGGGTTTTTTTTTATTAAGTACTAGCTGGTGCCCGCGACTTCGTCTGCGCAGGATTAGTATTTCGAGTAGCTTATATTAGCGTGGCGTAGTACATATGTGTAACTCTAGCGGTTTTGACGGCGCACGCCAGAATAGCTCGCAGATGGTAATTTTTTTCCAACTTACTTGACACTTATCGTCATATTTTGGACAATTCACACAATATCTTTATAAATTGTAGCCTATGTGTTATTCTGATGTATAAGCTATATTATTGTAAAGTTTTATTAAAATCCATTCAGTAGTTTTTACGTGAAAGAGTAACAAACATCCATCCATCAACCCGTACTTACAAACTTTCGCGTTTATAATATTAGTAGGATTTCTTTTTCATAACGCATTGGTGCGAACTGTAACGCCATGTTATTATTGTTAAATAAATAAATTAATCATTACTGTGATCACCTGCTAATAATGCTTCGTTAGATATTTTACTTGAGTATCTACAAATGTAGTATAGGCAGAGGTAACCGCTTAACATCAGGTGGGCTATCTGCTTGTAACAAGAAAATGAAACCTGTGGTACACATCACAGATTGTCTTTAGATAGAAAGATAGAAAATTCTTTATTGCACAAATAAAATATACTGTACATAGGCGAGCTTAATGCTGGACAGCATTATCTACCAGCTAACCTTTGGGTAATGAGAAAACATTTTATTAGGTCTTTGTGGCTGACTGGCGCTTTTTATTTATTTTTCTTCCCAGAAAATTACATCGTTTTTAGCTTCTGGATAAGTGGCTGGTTATTCTGTTGGTGAACACCACAGTTATTGTGGTGTTCACCAACTACTCCACTGTCTACTCCATATGGTATACTGTATACCATATGGAGGAGACACTACCAACCATAGGTACTGGAGTCCCGTTCTAGAACAACCTAATGAAATATTAATGCGGAATTGTGAGGAAAGTGACATAACTAGCTCGACTACTTAGAAAGTGTCCACTGATTCATTTGATAGGTTACTACAACTAGCTTCCGCCATTGGCTTTGCTTACGTGCTGTGATTATGGGTACTTAGAAACAAATAAATTAATAAAGACTAACGGTCGGTTTCTGAAAGCTCGATCAAAACTAATCGGATGTCAAGTCACATGCTATCTCTATCTAATTCGATGTAATAGCTGAAATGGCGAGTGACTTAACATCCGGTTAGTTTTGATCGAGCTTTCAGAAACCAGCAGTTAGAATGGGCAAAGCAACGGTCATAAACACCGTTGATCAGTTGGACACAGGGTCATATTACTAATGTATACGGATTTAATAACGTATTAGCTCTAAGAATTGTGTATTGTAAAGACATAGGTAAGTAGGTAATAATAATGATATACATGATATTAATTTTAAAAGTACCTAAAGCGAAATATGGACCTTCTGTTTAGGAAATTGTAACATCCTGTATGTACGCACCTATTTCAAACAAATAAAAAAGCTCTAATTATTCTCGTAATAAAAATAGCGCAATGTCATTGGTGGATTTGTGAACCGTAACTATATCTACCAATTATTTGATTTTATACGCTCTACCAGCTATACTCACAGTATCTTACAAGCTTAAATACCTACCAATCGAATTTACAAACATAACAATCCGATAGGAATTTGGAAATATTTTTAATAGCTTCGGAAACAATGCGAACCCTTCATTACGTATAAATAATAAAAGGGTCTACGGATCAAAGTGATTTCTAAAGAGTAAAGTTCTGGCCTTTCTTAGAAGTTGGCGACCGTCAAAAAACGTCCGCCAAACTGCAAATAGCGTAGACGTAGGTGACGTGATCAAATAAGAATAGTATTATTTTATAGTGACATGATAATGCTATAAAATTAATACAGGAATATTCCTTCAAGTTATGGATAAGCCACTTTCTTATTGTCAAATAAACGACCTCCTTTTTATAGGAGACTTTTAGAAGACGAACGAGAAGAAAAACCTTTTCACTCAGGACACAATCACAAACAAATCAAATCAAAAAACGTATATGGTAAACGTATAAATAATAAGAGTAGTAGAGCTCTTTTTGAAGGGCTCGTCCGAGGAAGTACTACCACCACGCCTTTTTCTGCCACCAAGCAGCGTTGCTATGTTTCAGTTTGAAGAGTGTGGTTGCCGGTGTAATTACAGGCACATGAGGCTTAACACCTATATGCCTCAAGTTGATGAGCGCAGGGCAGTGCATCGCAGGGCACGTTCCTATTGTGCGTGACTAACGTGGCAATGCTTTGCTATAGGTAATGGTTACCACTTAACATCAGGTGGGCCATCTGTCCCATCAGCTAGTTGTATAAAAAAAACCTTTTGACTTTGACTAGTAAGGAAGCCACCGCTTTTCTGGAAACATGATCTCTGTGAGACATGTGACAGCGAACCTATAATTTAGTTTCGTAATAATAGCCACTCGGATGGCAAGTCATGCGCATTAATGCGAAGTGGAGGAAGTAGAGGCTAATAATTCAATTAAAATCGGTTTGTTACGTGGAGGATGTGATACTATTGGCCTTTTCGAAGTTTTATAGTTCTGCTGATGGAACAAGCATATTGCCCACCTGGTGTTAAGTGGTAACCATCACCTTTAATAAAGCATTGTCTCGAAAGTCACGCATGATATGACCGTGTCCTACGTTGCACTGCCCTGCGTCCATCAACACGAGGCATACAGATGTTAAGCCTCATGTGCCTGTAATTTTACCAGCACCACACCCTTCAAACTAAAACACAGCAACGCTGCTTGGCGGCAGAAATAGACCTATTTCCCCGGACGAGCCCTTCATAAAGCTCTACCTCGTGTGTTCATAAGTCTTGAGACACAGTAAAACTAAAATATTTTTGGAGCTAAGTTGAATATTCATTTATTGGATATTAAAATTAAAACTACTGACATCTAGATCTGTATTTAAAAATAAATCATTCAAAAAGGCCGCCTTTGCATTCAATGCAGGCCTTCAAACGCGTGCGCCATTCATCTATGGCGGCACGAATCTTTTCAATGGGAATCTGTTTCGATTCTTTATAAGGGCTCGCTTGAGAGAATCCAGGTTTGGGTGAGACTTTCTGCATGCCCTCAGCTCCAATTCCGTCCATAAAGAATAATCCAAAGGATTCAAGTCAGGGCTTGACGAGGGCCAATCTTCGCTCCGAATGAAGCCTGGCAAATTGGCCTCCAGCCAACGTTGGGTAGTCTTAGCTTTATGGGAGGGAGCAGAGCCCTGTTGGAAAACCCAGTTTTTTCCAGCGAATAGCGTATCATTTAATGGTTTAACCACCGCTTCCAATATGTCGGTTTGGTAATTTTGTGCCTTCACCTTGACGCCTTGCTGGCAAAAATGAAGCGAAGTGACCCCCTCGTAGGAAACACCCCACCAAACCATCACACATGCTGGATGATGAGTACGCTGGACATTGCGTACAGATGGCTGGACGTCCTTTGAACTTCTGGCGTAAACCTTATTGTTCTGCCGGTTAAACTTTTCTTCCACCGTGAAGATCTTTTCATCGGTAAACAGGATATTTTTTGGATCGTGTCTCTTCAATAGGTTCCGACATCGTTCCAGTCGCAATTTACGAAGACGCTCGTTTAAATAATGCACTTTCCTTCGACTGTAGGCCTTTAGTTTAAGATCATATTTAAGTATCCTGTTCACCGATATTCGCGAAATGTTGGTCTGCAGAGCTAATTTCTTTTGAGTCCGGCAAGGGTTGCGACGAATTCGCTCTCTGATTACTTTGATGTTGGCGGGCGTCCTTACAGACCGCGGGCGGCCACATCTTCCACGGTCTTCTAAAGAGCCGGTCTCCTTGTACCTCTTCATGGTATAATACACAAAGTTCCGACTACATCCCAAACTTTGGATTTCACTAAAAACTTGCATTGGTTTTTTTCCTGCTTGAAACAGTGAAATTACAGTCGCACGCAAATCTTTTGTTGGCGCCATTTTCACGGAGAATGAAACAAATATTCAAAATCAAATGTATATTTTTTCTGATTCAAAACATTCGAAATTTAAAATTTTAAAAGTTTAAAAAAGGTTGCATGAATTACTTTCTTTATAAATTAATTAAATAAGTTCGTCTCAAAACTTATGAACACACGAGGTACACTCTCAACTCAATAAGGTAGTTAAGTAAGTTTAATCAATAATAATTTTAAATAATATGATAATATTATGAAATTCACTAGTAAAACATATGAAAGTCTGAAATAAACGTCTAATACAAACCACTAACTACAAGATGTAGAATCTACATCAGCTGCGCAAGCGCGTATGGGCGTTAATCTGCGCGTCCCCTGCGGCGGTGGTGTCCGTGGCTATTACACCAGCTCGATGGTATCAGCACAGCTCTTGGAGGTATAGGCAATCGCTTATTAGGTAGAAACTTGCTTGACTAGCAACGGTGATGGGCTTGCAACCTGCAAATACTAATTAAATACTGCAAAATGTCGTTTCAGTACCAAATGTAATATTTGGATGTACCTTCCTACCTCTGAGTGGTACTAAGAGATCTGAGGGTATATCACACGTGCCTGGTTATCAAAGCCATTTTTTTGTTTTTTCTGTTATATAGGATTTGAAACCCTCGTGTCGTACCAATCTTATCTACATTGTACTCAAAGTTTGTTTGCTTCGTTGCTCGTAAAATGACTTAAATTACTTCACATACAATGAAAATAAAATTAAACATACAACACACTTAATCTGGCGATAAACTGATAACTAAGTAGGCACTAACATTGGACGAGGCAAAGCACCGTAAGCTCTCACGAATGTAGAGCACAATGCACAATGCCTTATCGCTGTGATCTCCTCCAGATAACGTGAGAGCGAAGGGAAATAGGGACAGGTGAAAGTTTTTATGACGCACTCAGAAGTTTATTAAAAGTCGTAATACATAAACCTATATAGTAAACTGTTTGTTTTGCTATATTTCCGTGTTTCACTGTCGTAGGCCTACTAGCTATAGAGTAGTGGTACATAGGCACAGTCTCTATCTTATCGTGTTACTAGCTTCTTTCAAAACAGTGTGGTGAAAGGATTTTTAAGTGCGCCTCAAGAGGCCCCTTTCGAGCACTTGACACATGTTATAGAACTTTTTAGGTTCCACGACATTCCACGATATTTTGATTCAATCTTGTGGAAAAAAACCTCAGTTCTTTTCATTTCAATTTGATAAATTCCAACGCAAGGTCGATTCACAAAAGGAACGCAATCGAAGCAAAAACAAGCCGGTCGTTAGTTCCGTTTGAAGAGAACTTTCCAATCGACTTCCTCATTTTAAAAGTCGCTTCGTTCCGAACTGATATTGCGACCGAATGTTAAGCTGGTGCTAGGTAAAGATGTGAGGGGAATACATCTACCGTGCCAGAGGATGAAAGTCGTGACGATATTTCTGTTTATTTTAATTTTAATAAGATATTTCCGTAAACGAACGTTAACATAATATAGGCACTATGGACAGTAAAAGTACAGTATGGTACAGCTAGCGACAAAAGAAAGAGAATTTTTCTTATATTCTACAAATCGAGGTTCTCATATTTTTATCCCTATGTATGCTTAAATCTTTAAAACTACGCAACGGATTTTGATGCGGTTTTTTTTTATTGGAAAGAGTGATTCAAGAGGAAGGTTTATATGCATAATACAAGCATAATCTCTTAGGGATAACCCACAATAACCGTGCGAAGCCGGGGCGGGTCGCTAGAATTTATATAAGGAGGGTGTAGGTACCTATTACCTCTTTTGGCGCCGCAGTCATTATGAACTAACCTGCTTACTTAAAACCTCATTCGGTGCCCACCATGTCTTCCCAGGCCACAGACAACCAGGAACTTTCGCCATAGGGCACTTGCGCATGCGCATAAATCTCAGTTTACACGCGGCATAATAACACACATGTCCGAAATGCAAAATTTTATGCACGTGAAAATATAAAAGGACATTTTCAACCATAAGCTCTTGTGTTTGGGCTTTAAATAGCTTACCGCTGTGGCTAGCTATTGAAATCCATTCAGTGTTGGAATAACAATAAATTTAAAGATTTTCGTATTGTTTTGAATGCATTTCGTTCATAAACGGTTTTATTATAATTATAAAATGGGAGACTGAATGTTTGTGACTTAAAAACGGGATAAATGAATGAAAATTCTATTATTTATTGTACAACTGACAAAAAAATCTGAATAAACAGATACCTATAACTAATCATGTACAATGTGTGGTCATACCGCTAAAAGCGATCTCTTAAAGACAACTGTTAGAAGGAGAGGAGCCTAGTAAAATGAATGTTAGCTAGGGACTTGATCATGCATCATGCTCAACGGAAAAGATTATTTGTCAAAAAACTTAGATTATTTGTAAAATATTCGATTATTAAAAAACATTTCTACTTGTCATTTCAGAGACGTTTTCGTCTGATATTGATTTTGTTTTATGCGTATTTAGTACTTTATATTTTAAGATATCATTTAGACTTTGAGGAGGTAGTAGTCAGAGGCAAGTCCAAATATTATCTTTGGACTTTTTTCTGACTACTGCATACTAACTTGGTACGTTAACCAAGTTTCAACTCTATTGGCCTATTTATTGAAGAGTTCCGTTGAACAGACCTTGGCTCCATCAACCTGGTCGTTGTCACCATTTTATGAGAACTGAGTACCTCCTTAATTAATTTCAAGAAAAAAAAATAAGAAAAAGCAAAGGAACTGGCCAAAAAACCTTGCCAGTAGAAAAACCTTGATGCCAACGAAACTCTTAGAGATAAGAGCTCTTGGATGGCTGGTTATCTTAATTTAACTTTTTTGTTGTATCTCAAAAACCGAGCGTCCTAGAAAAAAAGAAAAAATTGTGTTGGAATGTCAAAACAAAGCCCTTTCATATGACATGTAACTTGTTTTTTTTTATGTAACTTTTTTTGTTTTTGCCCCCTTTAAAAAACCCCATATCTTAATAACCCTTCATCTGATTTTACTCATATACTTACCAGCAAATTTCTCAAGTACAAGCTATCGACTTATCAAATTTCATGCAGATCGGATCGACGGTTCGAAAGTTATGGCCAGACAAACATACATACATACATAAAATGCCAAATCGCCCAAGTTGAAACTAAAGATCTTTGTTCGCTTCGCTCACTCGATCAATAATTAGAAGGATCATTTTGATTAATCTTATATAGGTACCTATTAAAGCAGTTCCGATAAAAGCTGTAAATTACTTTGATTCAAACCAAATTAAAACAGTATTTACTTTATTCAATCACAAGTATCACTTTGAATCGTCTTATAAACTAGGTGACAGTTCCTCGCGACCAAAGCAAGGAATTAATACTTATTTTATCAGGGTAAGGTAGTTTGTTCTCGAGTAAAGTCACGGCAAAAACTTGTTTCCCATAAATTATGATAAATTTTACAACTTAATTTATCTTTATCAGGTTGGTATAATTCACGGTATATTACTGCCATCATTAAAATCCAACCAGATATTCTTGGCTTTACATAGGAAAATCCACAATAGCCCATAAATATTTTATAATCTATAATTTATAACAATAAAGCCGATTTCAATATAAATCAAAGGTTAAAAATCAGGTTCTAATGTCACATTTATAAAGAGTGATTTATTCATTGGGGACCAAAAAATTCACAAAATAAAACAATTAGATATGTTTAAAAGTAATTTTCTCATGTACTTAATAACATAATAAGGTAATTATTATTATTTTTTATAGCCTTCACAGCTCAGTAGGTACCTAGTAGCTCTGCCTTCTGTGCCGTAGGCCGTGGGTTCGATCCCCACCGAGAACAAACATTTGGGTGATGAACATGGATGTTTGTTCTCTGTCTGGGTGTTATAAAATATAATAAGTATGTATTTACAATAAAAAAAAGTAAATAAGTATATCAGCTATCTGGTTCCCATATCACAAGCTTTGGCTTAGTTTGGGGCGAGATAATAGTGCTGTGTGGAATGTACACCAATTTTTTTTCCTCGGGTTCAATCCTATTTATTTACATTTGCTTAAGAATAGATCATAAAGACGTAAGTAACAAATTTTGAATAAAATCACCCTAGAACAAAAACGTACAATAACTGGTTCTCGTATAATAGATGTATCTACGACCAAAGAATGGCTTAAATTGTCTTCATCGGCAACGCTTTCAAAATTAATTATTTTGTTATTCAAATACCGCCATTAGTAGTTTTTGATAATTGACTACAGTCTGTTGATTGTTTTAACAATTCAAATGAAGGAACTGGCTGTGGTCGGCGCCTTGAATAACGGCTTTTTGATCGTAGACTTTATTGGACCGTTTAAATTTTAAAAGTTAGCATTGGTGGTCTAGTGGGAGTGACCCCGCCTTCTGATCGTCGTGGGTTCAAATCGGGTCGTGCACCAAAGGATTTTTATAATTGACAAGTCTATGTGCGCAATACCAGTGCTCTCAATCGGTGAAGGAAAACATTGTGACGAAACCAGCTAGTATTCTAGCAGCGGCTGTGGGCTTGGAACCCACGTCACGTATGGAGTATCAACAACTGCAAAGTCATACTCAAAGTTAAAAGGTACTTTTAACTCAAAATCAAAATACTATTAGAGTACGTTCGAAATCAAATTCAAAGTTAAAAGGTACTTTGAATTTGTTTTTTCAACTTTTGATACTTAGGTAGGTATACCTACCAAATCCACGCAACCAAGCCTAGAAGAACAAGCAACAAACAAAATTGGGTATGAGGTATCAAAAACGTTAAAATGTTTTCAAAAGTTAAAACAGATTCAATACCATTATGATCTACGTAATTATATATTTTGGAGTGACCAACTTCAGTTAAACCAACACTTTTTTTGCAAATCACATGAAATCTATTTCATACGAAACATCTTTTTATCCCGCTGTTGTTTTCTTTTTTTCACCAGCAAATTAAATGCACATTGTGTCAATAAAAACAGTGTTAATTGTGTTTTAAGTATGAACATTAAATTAATGGATGGTCGAGGTTTGATCAAGAGGCTGCGCTACCGAGGTGTGAACCCAATGTGTGACTTTGTAATATGGCTTTTATCTTGTATCGCGTAAACTTTTATAGCCGTGACAACATTTCAATAACTAGTTGATTTATAAAAAAAATATTTATTAAATAGGAAAATCATCGTTTATATTAAAAATGTAAATATAAAATATTCATAAAACATTTCTGTGCCTTCTGTGAAAGATGATTTAACTTGAGTTGTACCCTTTTTGGGATTTTTACCTAGAAATTATAAGAAAAAAAAATACGATTTTTTTGGTCTAACTCACGTTCATCTGCTATAGTTTCGGAGATAATTTTGTGCTAAGTGATATAACTGACAGGATTTTGGCAAATATGTCGTGAATTTAGATGTATATCAAGTTGTAGCCCCTTTAGGTAATTGCTCCGGACATTTTTTTCGTGTCTCGTGGTATAAGAGCGATTATATTAATTTTCACGTTTTATTTTGCAGTATACTTATCGTGAATATTAATATATTTAGAGTTATATCACTTTGAACCGATTTTTATCAAGGGTTTTATTAGATTTTCAAAGGTTTATTAGGGTACAACTCAACGAAAAAGTCGAATATTTAGAGTATGTAATATTTCTATGATTTGTTTGAGCAACATTGTGTTTTGAACATTATTCTTAGGAGTTATTCGATTATTTTCGGCGCGCTTATATAAACCGATTTTTTTTATGTGTTGTTTGGTTATAATGTTTGCATTCGGTCTTTCGACAAATGTTTTCACATTATATTCTACCATGTAACTTTCTGATTTTTAAATTATAAATGTGAGCATAATTTCATTATTATTCCACTGAATCCAGAAAACATCGATGTATAAATAATGTTTACGCATGCATCGTCAACAAATTATTATAAAATGCTGACATTTTATATAATGCACTTTAGCAAACATTTTTATTAAGGTTGTATAAATCTTCACTACATTAGCTTTGATGCTAGTTTTAGTGACATAGAATTATACATAGTTAGTATGGGATCGGGTGATGATGATGTAAAAAATCGGTGAAAATAAGATTTTGGCGAATTACAGAATAACAGATAGTTACTATGACACATAGAAACTACACTTGAATCTGTGTCACACTTTTGCGTGACACAGATTAAAGTATAGTTATTAGGATAATAGTAATTTTCGGTGTAAATAAGATTTAGGCGAATTACAGAATATCAGATAGTTACTATGTCACATAGAAACTACACTTGAATCTGTCACACTTTTGTGTGACACAGATTCAAGTTTATTTAATAAGGATTATAGTAATTATCTGTTACTTGTCATAATAATTAATTATATTTCGATGATGTATTTGTTATTAAGTGTAGCTGTTTGGGATGGGTATTTTTTTATTCAAGAATTTATACATAGTACTGCATTCCAATTAGTTGATATGATGGAGCCAAGTGCTGTATAATGTAGATCCTACATTATACAGGTGTTGACTAGGTGTTCTGTCGGTGTGTGTAAATTAATTAAAATTCAATTTAATTAAGTATTTATTCATAAAGTACTATTATATTGAGTTGGTAAAATAATAATGAAAACATCAGTGGTGAAAACAGAATAAATGTTATAATATTAGTAATATATAACTTAGATCCTTATTGTTAGTACATAATAAACTTAATGAACTATGTTAGGTTAGTATTTAGAAAAAGGGTGATCCTGTGCTGTCATTACTCGCAAACAGTGCTTGAGGAAGGGGCTATCCTATTAATGAACAATGATGTCCAGGATATTATTGGAACTTCCACTGACTCTCGTCAGCTGTGATGCAATTTTCTTATGCATGCAGGCAGCGAAACTGTCAGACCTCTTCAGCGGCACTGAATTTGTTTTCATAGAATTTGTGTACAGTAAAGTTCTCGGTCTTGTAAGTTTTTTTAGTTTAATAATGAATTATAGTGGTATTCACATCCACAATGAAGTGTGGTAGTTTGCTGTAGATTTTGAGACAGTAGGAGTCGGTGGTGGCATCTCATGATGTGGCAGTTACTGTTCAAGGTTGCAATAGGACTGCTCAGCAAATAATATAATTTTATGACAATGTTTTTAATTTATAGTACCTGCAAAATAATAAATAAAACTTTAATTATGAAAACAGGATCAGCAGCAATAAATTTGTCTTTAAAGAAATTCGAGTAGGTACAGTACAATACTCTATCGAGTAAGTAGGTATTTACCTAAATCTTAGATGGAACAGCACTGTTTCGAGCTCTCTTGGTAGGTGTACCACCCATCAAAAATGTTACTTGGCAAATTTTGTAACCTATTGTAGTTTTAGGTAAATATAGGCACCACAAGCTCGTGCTACATGTTACTCTATCTGTATCGATGAGGCTAACGCGGTGCAACCGTTTTTATTCGTCCGACAATCAACATACATGCAATTATTGAATAGGTGTGCAAATCCAAACACATAAATAAACATTAAACAATAAACAAACAAGTCAACGCCACGCCAGTTGCCAACTAAATTTCCCTAAATATAAATAGCGTAAATTCAGTTTAAAAAAACGGCATACTCAAATTAAGATAGATAACACTTTATTGTACACAAGGATACATCATAAATCTAGGCGTAAAATAATAAAGTACAATGGGCGGCCTTATCGCTGAAAGCGATTTCTTTCTTGTTTTAAGTGTAATCATTCTGTTTGTTTCTCAAACTGAAAGTTATATACTTAGTTGATATATGACTAATAGATTTATTTTGATTCCTTAATCAGTATCTCATAGGACTTTGTCAGAGACCACGGATTTCCACTTGCTACGGTCCTTACATACCTCTTTCGCTTCTTGAATGAAGCGAACATTCTCTAAACATTCTTCATACGTTGTTGGTTTAGGGAAGGTAGGTACTATTGACCTGGTTGTTCCGTAGAGCGTCTGCTATCTGGTCGAGATACGTCTTCTGAGGTCTTCCCTCCCAACAGTCCCATTTATAGAATAGAATAGAATCTTTATTTTGTCTGTTAAAAATCGAAATTTACAAAAGAGCTGTTACAATTTTGATGACAAAAAAGGCCATTTACGCTTGCCTGATGCACCTGTTTCGTTAATCTCCTTGCATCCATCTTTTCCACATGCCCAAACCATCTTAACATAGCTTTCTATACCCT
The DNA here is from genome assembly GCA_932294275.1 of Chloroclysta siterata. Lineage (NCBI taxonomy): Eukaryota > Metazoa > Arthropoda > Insecta > Lepidoptera > Geometridae > Chloroclysta > Chloroclysta siterata. The sequence continues at coordinate 17,422,086 of OW028588.1, forward strand.
CATCACTAGGTATGTCTTCTTTCACTCCACATTTCTCTCTAATCACACTGTTCCTCTATCACTCAAATTCACATCACACATATTAAGTAACGCTTTCATTTTTAATGCATTACTCTACTCTGATGTTTGCCCAACTTTTACTAGGTACCATACATTATTGTCGGCACGTACACCCCCCTATGTACAGCTATTCGTGCCTTTTACAGTTTCTGGCTGCTCATAAACGTGTCTTGTGCCCCATTCGCTCTATTTCCAGCAGTCACTCTCTTTTCAATATAATGTTCATGCTTTCCATGTTTCGCAAATAAAGTCCCTAAGTAGTTCGATACAAAGTAGTAGTTCTTTTTGGTTCTCAAATTATGTAAAATAGCTGAAATAACCCAATAATGTTTGATTATGTTTATAATGCAGTTTGATTACCTTTATCATAGGCAAACTTGGAGTTGGCAACATTTACATATTATTTTGTTAGCAATCTTCAACTTCTTCTTTATTTTGTAGATGTTCTTGCTAACAATCAATAGCAAGCAGTTTGATAATTGACAATATGAAATGTCAGTTTTGACAGTAGAAATATCAGATATGTCAAAACAAAAACTGAAAAAACAAAAAGTCCGCCATTTGTAAAATCGGTATAAATAAGTCCCGCCGATTATTTTACTTCTTGTTAATCGAGTGAGCGAAGCGAACAAAGATCTTTAGTTTCAACTTGGGCGATTAGGCATTTTATGTATGTATGCATGTATGTATGTATGTATGTATGTATGTTTGTCTGGCCATAACTTTCGAACCGTTGATCTGATCTGCATGAAATTTGATAAGTCGATAGCTTGTACTTGAGAAATTTACTGGTAAGTATATGAGTAAATCAGATGAAGGGTTATTAAGATATGGGGTTTTTTAAGGGGGCAAAAATAAAAAAAGTGACATAAAAAAATCAAGTTAAAAGTCATATGAAAGGGCTTTGTTTGGACATTCCAACACAATTTTTTCTTTTTTTCTAGGACGCTCGGTTTTTGAGATACAACAAAAAAGTTAAATTAAGATAACCAGCAATCCAAGAGCTCTTATCTCTAAGAGTTTCGTTGACATCAAGGTTTTTCTACTGGTCGGCCAGTTCCTTTGCATTTTCTTATTTTTTTTTCTTGAAATAAATTAAGGAGGTACTCATTTCTCATAAAATGGTGACAACGACCAGGTCTGATGATGGAGCCAAGGTCTGTTCAACGGAACTCTTCAATAAATAGGCCAATAGAGTTGAAACTTGGTAAACGTACCAAGTTAGTATGCGGTAGTCAGAAAAAAGTACAAACATAATGTTTGGACTTGCCTCTGACTACCACCTACTCAAAGTTTTGGTGCGTTCGTCGGTTCGCATTACGAGATCTCAGTTCGGGGCGAACCACTAGTATATCAGTTTACACTAAGACAACTTATAGGTGCAACATGATTTAACTGTACTTGTATCCTTTATCACGTAATTTTAGACATATTAGAAATAAAAAAAAGGTACTACTGTTAGATTTTTCGTGAATTACTTCGAAACTATGTTATTTACCACAAAAATTTTAATACACAATGAAAGTGAATGTTTTTATCTACAGAAGAAGGTACTTAAATGAAACCTACCCCACTTAGTACACGAAGTAGAATTTTTTTAATCTTATTTTTGCTGTCCTGTAAAGTTATGATTTTTCAGTTGTATCACTGGTCACGGGAGGCACAGATTTGTTTTTTAAATTGTATAAAAATGTTTGATAGTAAGTATAAGCAGGCTATAAGCATAGTACAAGTAGAAATACTAGATGTACATGTACTTCCCTGTACAGGCCTTTCACAAAGAGCTCTACTACTCTGAAAATATTCTATATCTACCAACAAAACTTAATGCATTCCGCATTATAACATCATAATTAACACTAGGTGGGCAATTATGGTTGTTCCATTAGCAGGTAGAAAAAAAAACATAGGCATTTAAAGAAATAGATTCATAGATACACACTTTATTGTTCAAGAATAGATTATAAATCTAGGCGTAACTTAAAAAAGTACAATGGGTGGCCTTATCGCTGAAAGCGGTTTTTTCCAGGCAACCTTAATACTTAAATGCGGTCTTATCCAAGAACTCCTACATAAGAACGCAAGACACTGCACTACGGGTACTAATTTATTTCTATACTAAATTTAGTTCTAGAACATTTACGACCGCCAGAGATCTGAGTGACTGGCCATTTCAGCTATTACATCGAATTAAATAGAGATAGAAAGTGATTTGACATCCGATTAGTTTTGATCGGGCTTTCAGAAACCGGCCGTTAGTTCTGCAATGGCAGCGCCGCGTCTATCGGACTTCAGTGGTGGCGCGGACTCTATATCACCTTTCGTAATAGAAGAACAAAAAACATCGACTGAAATGCTCACCCAATCATTTATCACGAGCATACCACAAACATTAAAAAAACAATATCATTATAAAACTCCCCGGGTGGGCCAGAGTGTTCGAAATCATCTCAGATTACCATTTAAGACCTTCTTTGGTAGCCGGATTCACTGTGCGATTATGACAGTAGCTTGACAGGAGCTTGACAGGAGCTTGACACAAGCCACATTATACCCGTGCGCCGTGTGTAAGCAAATAAGTTAACGCGCGAGTGGAAACCCTCGAAGCATAAAATAATAAAGTGAGCGGCTCATTTGAGCATTTTTAATTTAGATTCAATGTTACAATGGTTGAAATAACCAGTCCCATAATTTTCTGGAATTTTATGTTAGGTACTATTTGTTTGTTTTATATTTTATTATGGTAAAAAAAAAACATGTCTGTTATGGCAGCCCCCTTTAAATTTTCGTTTTATTTCAATTTAATTATTTATTTTTAAAGTGAATATATAACTAAATATTCTATGAATATTTCAAGTGTCTACCTGTTGCCGTTATCAATATCGAGCAAAAACAAGTTAAAAAATCACGTGTGTTGTATAGGATAAAATAATTATGAATATTGGTGGAAATTTTACACTATCTAGCCCCAAACTAAGCAAAGCTGGTACTATCGTATACAAGTATTACTACTTGTAATCGTATTTTTTCTAACCTAACCTAACGATGTCGCTGTCGAAGTGAAAATCAATTAGGTACGTTAAGAGTTTCCCTATCACGTTGAATTACCAACATGGACCTGTTTTAATGAATCACCCCGCCATACCAAGTACACGGAGACTAATTATATTGTCTCGTCTATCTTGCCTCTGCAAACAACCTGTAGAATCTAACCCTGCAACTAAGTTGACATATCGGTTGCCATGACAACCGACTAACAACCCGTACGCCATGTAATTTGCATCCATGTTTATTCTCTGGAGCTTGTAATTGATATAAATTACAAACTGTGGCAGATTACAGACTGCTCGGTGAGTCCGTGATCTGCGAGTGCTTAGTTAGACAATAAAAGGTTATTGTTGCAGATGGGTAGAATTAGTGGTTGGGTTTATGCGCCTTTGTTGCGAGTACAATTCTATTGGTGTCACTTGGCGCGCGTGGGTTTATAGGTGAGTTTGCACAATAATACAGCTACAGATAATTCTACTGGCAAAGAATCTAGGGTCTTAAATGTCCGAACCGGTTCTTAGGGCTAATCTAGAAGTTATGGTTCCCAGTATGCACCTAGGGATTCCTAGATATACGTATAAGGCAGTATAAGATATCTAAGACGCCTAGATACGATTAGGTGTAATGACTGCAAGGTTCCCATAAAACAGCATCGTTCTCAGAACTCAGCACTAGTTAAATAACTTTTCGTTATTTATGCATAGCTTTGATGATCATATTATTATGTATCTGTGTTCTTATCAATTACCCAGATTTATGGCCTTAGATACGGATTTAGTTTAACACTTTAGAATGGTGTTACGAGAATATAAAATCAATTTGGCAATAAAATCATGAGAAATAAAATTTGGCATGATTCCTTATTTTCTACTAATATTATAAACTCAGTTATAGATTTTAGTAATAATTTTAGTAGTTTTTTCAACATGCTTCCAGCCAGCTTGATGGTAAGCGGTTACCGTAGCCCATGAACCCCTGCAATACCAGAAGAATCACATTGCCGACCATTTAAACATTTTGAAACGCCCTTTTTTAAGAACCCCGTACTGTAGTGTAGTCTTTATTAAAACCTCAGCAGAGAGATCATTCCACAACCTGAGTGGTTTATATGTTTATAGTGATCATTAAAACATACACTCGCCCGCAAAAATAATGGGTCACCTTTGAAAACAGCAATATCTTCAAGAAATGATCAAGATAACTTCTTTTGCTTATGAAATTAAAAAATTACAGAACGCATTTTGTAATGCATTCTGTAATGGCATTACAAAATGCGTTATAAGTAAAAACTACCTGTTTTCAAATTGTGATTCATTTTTCAATTTCGACTTCTTTGATTTTGTTTTTTCATTTTGTATAAGTATGGGACTTGAAATTGATTTTCGTAATTATTTTGCGTATTATTCGTAATTAAGTTTTCTTTCAGCTACTTTTTTATTTACTGAGCTAGATTGTGTGGTTTCAAAGTTATTTAGAATTAACTAGGTGACCCCTTATTTTTGCGGGCGAGTGTAGAAGCTTGCCTTGTTTGTCGGTAGCATAATTATCATTCATAAATCGACAACCGCCATGCATTTAACGCATCAATAGTCATGCATTAAACGAATTGCTTTAGTTGTCTAAAATAAGTAATTTACTCCAGTTAAGCCGCGGGTGGCCGAATATATAACGTCAAATATAATTAATTACAGAACAAATCGTTGATAATTATGGGAACTTAAACCTCAGCGGGTCTCGGATTTATTCGTGTAGGTCACGTAATCGAACCAGTCTTATAATTACATCGAGTTATTCACCACCCACGCATATGTTAAATTATCTATTTAGTTAGAAAAATCATGAAAAGAAGGTTTTATTGGAAATGATAGCTGTAATTTGGTATTTATTATATCATAAATTTTGTTACAATTAATAGAATTTCTAAAACTAAATTTTGTTATAAAACAGCGTAGTATATTGAGACTATATTCATGAGGAGACTGGAACGACGAAGCGTGAGAGCCTCCTACCCGATGGACGAAATTGTGAGGGTGGCGGGTGTGTGCTGGATCGAGAGGGCTCAGATTCGTTCATCCTAAGAGAGTTTTAAGAATAGTAGAGCTCTTTGTGAAGGGCTCGTCCGGGGAAGTACCTACTACCACCACGCCTTTTTCTGCCGCCAAGCAGCGTTGTTGTGTTCATTGCGGGTTTTGTATGAAGATGCGATAGAGATATCGATACGGAACTTTATGTTGCAAGTATGATGAAAATTAGTAGTAGAACATAATAGTTCCGTATCGGTATCTCTATCGCGTCTTCATACAAAACCCGCAATGAACACGGAACATAAATGAAAAACGAAAACCCAAATATGGTAAACAAAACTCATACTTGGGGTACAGGTCCAAAGTTTTGACTGTATGTTTGTGTTTCTGTGAGCGTCTATCTTAATTATAATTGTGACATTTATTGATAATTTTAAACTGTGTTTGTATAATTTAATATTAGTACCTAACCTAGGTACTTTGTTTTGTAATTTTTACTTTGTATTATATTTAGTTTATTTTTTTGTATTCTTTGTTTTTTAATGTATTGTTTAATTAATGTAATTGGTTATGCACCGTGTTAATTAAAGTTAATAATAAATAATTAATTTCAACTTCAATAGGTCTCGTATCAATTAATCATGTACTACAAGCTTTAATTCGTTTTTCGACAGGGATTTAATGACGATTTAATTATTCTAAGAGATAGCAACGATACCTAAATAACGTACATTCAAACTACACATTAAAATTCAACTAGTGAGGTGCCTGAACCATTAAAGTTAAAAATTAACTTAACACACTGAAATTACACTTAACCGACGGGTGCAAGATTACTGATACCGTCCATTTGTCACAGGTTATTTGGAAAACAGCTAGTTCACTATTCTCTATTATATTGTAGCTAATATTTTAAAAAATATTTATAAAAAATGGTGACATCACAAAGATCATTTTGAAAAAGTGATGAAGTAAATTTTATTGATCAGTTTTAGACTGGAATTTTTTAGTAATTTGTACGGAAGTAGTTTTCTCTGAAACGCGCTCATGGTAACCAACCAACAATGGTGGTCTAACCATTTTACGCTGTCATCGATTGATTAATACAGTTGATTTCATCAAATGAAAATCTTTTTAGACCGCTTTTAGACCTACCTTACCTAAGTAAGCCTAGGTTTACCTCGAACATTATGTTATTAGTCATGAATTGAACCTGCCGTGTGTTACACGCTGTGCTGCAGGCTTATTACATCGGATGAGCAAGTAAAGACATTACACGTGATAAGTTAGACACACTTTGATAATTTTATAAATAAAAATAATAACATTGGTATTATTAATAACGGGTGAGGCTCATTTAAAAATCTCTAGTAACTAACTACTAACTCTAGAATTATATTCTAGAGATTTATCTGCGGTCAACCTGAGTCCATGGCAGCGTGCACGGTGGCGATCAAAGTCAAAGTCAAAAGGTATTTATTCAATAAAATCACAAGGATCACTTTGAAACGTCTTAAAGCTAGGTGACTCTAGGTGCCAGTTCCACGCAACCAAAGCCTAGAAGAACAGGCAACAAACTTACGTCTTGGTTCCTACCGTTCTTTTGTATGATCCTTTTACAAACCATTTCTTTGGATCGTTTGTTTGGAGACGATAGGTACAGACTGATTTTCAGCAGGGATGCAAACGCCATTTGTTGCCATTTGATGTCGATGCGATTGTCAACAAGTAGAGAGAGATAGATAGAGTAATTGTTACCTATTCTAAGTATCTATGTGAGTAGGTATTCTTTGTATCTTGCTGCAGGCGGATGCGGCTGTCAGCCAGCTATCCGCGCGTCATCTGCGACACGTGTGCAGATAGAAATCGCTGTCTATCGACACTGAGAGATCGCTAATTGAAATAGAGAGCCGATGCGAGCAAAAATGTTAACAGCCATGTTTAATGTTGATATAGCAGCCGGCAGAAAAAACTAGAAACGATTTTACTACTTTGGTCCCCAGGCACGGTAGATATCCCTTCAGATCACTATGCCTATTTTTGCCATCATGCAGCGTTGCTATGTTTCGGTTTGAAGGGTGTGGTTGCCTTAATATCTGTATCACTTAGGTAAGTAGATGAACACAGGTCAGTGCATCTCAGGGCACATGTATGCGTATCGTGCATGACTTGCGAATCAATGCTTTGTTATATGTGGTGGTTACCATTTAACATCAGGTGGACCATCTGCTTGCTCCATCAGCAAGAAGTATAAAAAAAAGTACCAACCCAACATCCTTTAAGGGCGTCTAAGGGGTGTAGTCAGAGTAAAATCAAGGTGGATGGCGATTCTTTTGAAAAATTCTCTTGATACCACTATCAGTCAACCCAACCCAACCGGTGACCACGCAGAACGTTGCTCAACTTAGTCAATCCATAAGCAAGTCACGGCACTAGCACTTCCAACGGCATGAAAATTAAACTCTGTGAAGCTACTGGCAAATATATTTACCAATACCGTATTCACGAGTTATACTTAGCAGTATAAACTCCATAAGATATAACTTGAACTGAGTTGCCCATTTCAATCAGTTATCTCGAATTCTGTATCTAGGCGCTCCACAGCTAACGCGGTCTTCAGCGAGATACTCGCTACGTGCTCAGTGGATGAAATGCGAACGTGACAAAAACTAGCCGCCAGTGCCTTACATACTATGTACTGGTTGTGGCACGAGTCTAGGAGACCGTGGTACTTGACTTACGTTATTTGCTTGAATTTTATATAGCCCGCGATTTTATTCTAACCGTGAGTTATCAGTTTATTTTTATGTTTTTGTCTACCGTGACGTGAAGTATACCAGACTATTCTCGCTATACATATAGCGAAGGTAGTAAAAAATATGAAAACTTAACATTTGTCATATTTTTTGACATGAATTTCATAAGTGTTTTAACTACAGTTTCTAGCGAGTGGAGCCTGGGAAAGCTCATGGTATACCCACTGGGATATCCCTATTACTAGAAATGACCACTGGCTATATCCTAGGGGTTAAAGCGAGGGAAACTCTTTGCATAATTTTACGATAAGGTTCTAATTTAAAAAGTCCTCATTTTTTTTATTGTATTCAAGCCAAGTTACGCACGATGGGAACGCGCCCTACAATGCACTGCCCTGCGTCCATCAACTTGAGGCATACAGATGCTAAGCCTCATTTGGCTGTCATTTCACAGGCAACCACACATAGTTCACTTGGTCACTTCACCAGCTCACAACTAGTTTTATAGCATCTAGCTCTAGGTCTATACGAGTGTGGAGAATATAAAGTGCGATGTGAACCAATTAATGCATTTTTAAGCAAATACAAATCGCCATTCGAATATTAATCGTGTTACTTAGCTCATAGGTTACCAGCTCGCTGGACTGTTTCACAGTTAGCCACCAGGGAAGCAGTGGATCAGCGCAGAAGTGGTGCACCATTACCAAGAAGGGTGTAGCAACTTCCGCAAAGAAAAAGCATGCACAGCACCCCCGACTCAGGCTTTATATAATATAACAACGTTTAAAAAACAAACCTATCATAGGTACCTACACTAAGAAACATAAAACAAAACGTTATTTGTGTGTATATTTTAGGTTTTTAGTTGTTGAAAAGCAAAAAGCACTGAATCGATTTCAATTACAATAGATCCATTTACAATTCATGATCATGATGATTATAAATGAGTAAAAAAATAAATGTACAGTTAGGTTATTGTAAAATTACCTAATTTATTATCAGCTTAAAAGCTTCCCTAGACGTGCCTCTCAAGAGACGGTAATTCAGAGTTCAGTTCAAGAGTACGGAGGTACCTACCAGCTCCCTCCACATCCAGTCAGAATAAACCCATCATCGAAGAACCGCCTCTTCAGCGAAAGCCCTGAGCTCAGCTTGCCTTCATTGGCATTCTCCATTTTTTACCATTTCTCTTAAATCGTAATTGTTCTTAAAAATGTCATATCACCTTGTTTTTACCGTTATAAAGAACAAATACTCACTTGCTTTTAAGTGATCGGTAGGAACTACAATGATCTGTGGCGCGAGGCCCAACCGACCTCAAAATAAAATGGCCAAGCGCGAGTCGCACTACGCACCGAGGACTTTTATTTTGTAAAAGGCCGTTAAAAGCTATGATCTAGAATTGCGCTTATAATATACAAAAATAGAAAAACCAATTATAACAATTAAAAAGATACTAATGTTCAACGTGCGGTCTTATCGCTAAAAAGCGATCTGTTCCAGACAGTTTTTGGAAGGAGAGGAGCCTTAAATAAGAAGATTGGCTATAGTCACACTATAGTGCACAATAAAAATAACATTTTCAAGGATATAATAAAAACATTATTATTCCACTTCCAATTTTTACTTCCTTGGAATCAAGATGCAGAGCTACTAAAAAGTTGCACAACAACAACACAGGAGCGGTAAATTGCCGAATTCATATGAAATAATTCCTTACAACTATTGTATTCATTCAATGATCAAAGTTCATTAATGTTCTAAGAAATTCATATGTAGTCAGGTAGGTATTGCGTAGAGCAGTTCATGAGAACTACACGCTGTGGCCGAACAAAGTCTTGCCTTAGGTTTTCTTTTCATCGTTCACGTACCGAACCCCTAATTACTTACAACTTTTTCGTAACGCATCAAGTCGTTCCATCGAAGCCTCGATTAATCATATCTCTGTCTTTTTCAGAGAGCGCCCAATGGGAGCGAGAGGGATGGATGATTGTGCAAAGGTGGGCACAAAGCGGCCCCTGTACTCAGTTTGAGTAAACCTTGACTGCGCACGCGCGTGTACGCTCTACCGAACAAATTGTGGATTTTTAAAGTGATATGTGAGTAAACACAATAGTGTGGAAAAAGTGATGTAATAATGTGATGTAATTCAGAATTTTCTAATCTGATGGATGTGTGTTGTTCCCATATTGGATTGTGTTGTGTGACTGGAGTCTTATTGGATGCGTTGAAGGTAAGCTTTTTGTGCACTCGTGCGGCTTTTGTTTGTCGATCCACTGGTTCTTTCATGGGCATCTGGCAGTATGTTAGTGATCAATGGAATGGTGACCCTGATAAGGTAATTTTATTAGGGGTTTGCAATTCCAAAGGAAACAACGGAACCCAGTTCAGTTTGCTGTCCGGCTGTTTTATAATTTACGGTTTATGCAAGCAATAATGTATTCATAGGTGAGAATGTAAGAAGACGCGAGTCACTCGCACTTGTCCTTTTCTTTTTTTATAATACTGTTGCGACGTACTGACAGTCAACGCACACCTTCGATCAACAATTGATCGAAGACGCACACATCTACATTCCGTAGATCGAATCAATAAAAAAATTATAGCACTTTTATCAACTTTTAAGCTGTAAAAGTTGTTACATGGTTTTTCATCTCGTTCACTATTTACAAGAGACCAAAATCATCACAATCCTTAGGTATGGATGAGGATAATGAATGGAAATTTTATCAATAACTCATATTTGCAGACCATGATATTATTCTACCGCGGGCATCGAACCCGCATCTCAAGCTTTCAAGCCCAACTATCGAAAATTTCATCTCCCGCATAGAGTTAGTTTTGAATTTGTTTCGTTGTCTTATCTAACATTTTAACTAACCATTATGTTCGTAAAATCATAAAAATCTAAGCTGTTGATAACTTTAAAGGTGATTCGTTTGAACGGTCGTTAGTTTTGGTCGTTTAGATGATCATTATCAATCATTAATCATCGGATAGCATCTCTAATGACAATGGAGGCTGTGGACGAACAGGTTTGCCCAAAACAAGTCCAGGCAGGGTGCTCTAGATACATAGGTATCTACTGTTTTAAAGATACAGATAGGTAGGTAGGTAGGTAAGGTACCTTATAGGAATAAAGCCTGATATACCTATACCTAATACCTACGTCCTCAAGGAACCTGGAGTTGGTACTTGGTACTAAGACATCTGAGGGGATATCTACCGTGCCTGGGGATCAAAGTCGTAAAGCTGTTTTTTAACCGACTTCAAAAAAGCATCTCAATTCGACTATACGATTTTTTACGCGATTACTCCGCCAATTAAGAATTGATTTAGATGATTTATTTTGTTTGGTAGGTTTTACTTCAAATGTTCTCTTTTTTTTTTAAATTAGCCTCTTTCGTCCCACTGATGGGCAAAGGCCTCTCCCAAGGACTAGGTAGGTAGGTATATAAATTTTATAGCGTTTGTTCACGATGTTTTCGTTCACCGCATGAGATAAGGTGTCTTGAAATAGGTAAACATTCTTCTGATCGTGTCACTAGTTTCTTTCGAAACAGTGTGGTCAAAATATTTTAAGCGCGCCTCAAAGAGGCTACTTTCGAGCAATAAGTAAATAGGTATGAGTATGAACAATAGCAGCAAGTCTACGGCGCTACGTGCGTGTGCATTCATTCAAAAGACATAAACGCGCTCCGTCCCTTTGTGGATTCTTTAGTTTTACTGAATGCTAAATAAACTATAAGTTATTTATTGTGTGTTATGTGCTAAAACACGCATAAAACGAATAGCTTCTACTATTTTTAAGGGCATTGATAAACACTATAAGTGCAATTTTACTGTAGGTCTCGGTAGGATCATAGGTTCGTCATAAAAATAGAGATTTTTTGGAGTTTCAGTCGCAATACGATATTTGGGCACCGAGCACTTTAAATTGTAACTTCAAAAAAAATTTTACTCAATTGGAACAAACAAAATGTTTTTACTCATACCATAAAATACTCGAGGAGGAAATATGGTTATAAAATTAGGTAGCGTAGGTGCCTCTCATAATTTACCTAGGCCTCGCGAGCTAGAGACCTGGATTCTATTATTTCAATTCAATTTATATTCTAAAAAGGACCTGGCATTTTGTATAAGCTATTATCTTTTATTTAATTTACTTTTTACATTTATATTGGAATCTTATACAGCTATTAAGTTGCATGTCGGTCAACGAAGAAGTGTGAGACCTATTAGACCTAAGACCTTATGTACTACAGGCAAATAATTACATTTCATTTGATACATAAGCTTTAGTAGTTGTTTGGTAATTCCCCAAAATATAAGATCATAATAAAGAAATGCTGTTTTTTTTTATTTTCTGCAAATCATCGACATTGTCGTAAAGCCTCAAGCGCGCTGATCTTATTTGCAAAGACATCAACTCGTCTCATCGCTTTTTGTTGCAAACTGCCAAAGGAATGCCATTTCCATCATCTTTTTGCTATTTCTCTGCACATTAGAATAACTGTGGGCAGTAAAGTCGTGAACAATTGCGTCTAAAGACCTAAGGTAGGTGTCATTGTAACAAGGATTAACAAAAGAACGGAAGAAACCAAGCCGTAAGTTTGTCTGTTCTTCTAGGCTTGGTGGAACTGGCACTAAAGATTCACTTAGGTTTAAGACGTTTCAAAGAGTTCCTCCGGTTTCAACTTAAGGCAAATACAACAGGTAATGTACCTCTCACTCGCACGTTTCGACATGTTGAAAGATATAAAATCCCAAAATTCATTTTCGAAAAATCGCAATTAACCATTATTTACTAGTTTTCGTACCTAAGCAAACTTTTAAGTAGGAAAACTTGTATCGAATAAAATGAAATTTTTACTAAACTGTATGATTGCAAAAATGTATGATTGCGATTTTTCGAAAATGAGTTTAGTGATTTTATATCTTTCAACATGTCGAAACGTGCGAGCGAGAGTCACATTAACTCTTGTATTCGCCTTATTAAATACCTTTTGAATTTGACTATGAGTGCAGAAGACAGCTACTACCAACTGAGCTGTACCTGAGAGCTGTCAAGTGATAGTTGTAATAAAAAAAACAAGAACAACCAAAGCTACAAATATTTTAATTAATACAAAAAAATAGATAGTAGTTACCCACTTACCTTACTAATGTAAACAAAATACGTAGCATAAAGAAATAAAAAAACTATAAAAATGTTAGCTTGACATTTAAAACCTCTTTCCAATGAAGCCATGAGAATGTCGTTCCAAATCGACACTTAAATATTACAATATATCTTGCTTATACATTATGAACCTTATAACAATGAACTAAAGTGTACTGTTGTGTGGTAATGACGCCTGGTTTTAAGCAAAATAAGATCATTGCAAAATAAAATGGCTTCGTCTGTATTTCCTTTGGAATTTTATCTCATTTAATGGTATTTAGAATACGCATTAAATACTTACTTATTGGAGTATGGTTATCACCTGAATGTTTTTTCATTGATAATAATAGCACTATGTACCTAATTATAAAAATCTGTATCTCACAGAATACCACCAACCATTTTTGTTATGCCTACCTACGCCTTACTAAGTTCGATTGGCACACACTGCAGTTCATTATTATAATATTGTAACAAGGATCATGCTAAATAATGGTAGGAACCAAGCTGTAAGTTTCTTCGTTCTTCTAGGCTTGTTCGCGTGGAACTAGCACCTATAGTCGCGTTAAACTGTCGCTGCAGGCTCGGTCATCAGTTATCGGAACGAGACAGCAATATTGCTCTCTCTCTCTCTCTCGCACTTAGGAGAACGGACGATCCTTTTGTTTAAGCGTGTGTTAAGATGATTTATGACCGAGTTTGCAGCGGGAGTTTAACGCGACTATAGTATCACCTAGCTTTAAGGCGTTTCAAAGTATTCCTTGTAATTCAATTGAAAAGCAAAACTATTATTATAAGAGTGCCATATTTTACCAATGAGAAAAAGTGACGGCCGTGTCAGGGTGAATTTTAAGCAATGTTTAAATGTCAATGGTAAATGAAATGGAGTGGTCAAATGAATTGGTTTTTTTAACACCGACGCATCTTATAAGTAAGGGTAAATCTACAAGTCATTTGACACATTGTTTCTTTTATCACAAACTCGAATTATGTGAAGAATCCAAAAAGCTAATATTTTGATAATCTTTGCTGACTAGCTCAACTTATTGCCGGGTACTATTTCTACTTACTTCCTCGGTTCTCTTTATCAGATGTCTCCCACGCTACGCGTTGAATTGGGATTTAAGGTTTTTAAATCACATTTGAGTTATAATGTGTATGGGTCGTAACTGTCACCATATTTTACGATGAACATGTTATTTTGTAACTATGATGTCAGTCGGTTGTAAAATTTTTATGCCTATTGATTGAATATCGAAGATTACGGAGAGAGCTTCGTTACGACTATGTTTCGACATAAAGTTTTAAATTTTCCTTTTCAAGCCAGCGCTATATTTTGGCATACTTACTAATAAAAGAAAGAAAATTTATTTGTAACGAACGTCAACACACGGAACACACAAACACAACATTAATAAAATTACTGTATTGGAGTTTGTCTATTTTTAACGGATTTTTCGCAAATTACTGAACTTTTTTTTTTTACTAATACACTCATAATCCACTTTTATCAGTCTTACGGGTTAAATCACTTTAACAAAGGTATTTAGGCACACTCGCACATTTCACAGAAAAAGACCGCTTGAAGCGTTCGTCGGAATCTTCTGAACTTCGTGAGGTAAAAGTATTTATCTCGTTAGGATCTCGTTGGTCCAATGGTTTCTCAAAACAGCTTATAGATCAAACCACCAGAGGTAATGTGGGCCGAAGTGGGACCACTTGATGCGCGTGTCTGTGGGCCACCACGGCTCCGTGGTCTCTCCCGTCACGAACGGGTTGGGGATGCGCGCACCTGCCTCCGGGAAACCGAACAGAGATAGCTCTATGGTGGCCTTGAACGAGAATCTGAAGCGGAACTCCACGAACGCAGCTGACTTGAAGTACATGAAACATTGATTTCTGAAAAGATAAGAGTTAATCTTCTGTGGTTACTTCTTTTTTTTATAAACAACTAGCAGAATGGAACATGCAGATGGCCCACCTGATGTTAAATGGTAAACATCACCTAACAAAGCATAACAAAGCATTGCCTCGTAAGTCACTCACACAATAGGAACGTGTCCTACGATGAACTGCCCTGCGTCCATCAACTTGAGGCATACAGATATTAAGCCTCATGTGCCTGTAATTTCACCGTTAACCACACTCTTTAAACCGAAACCCAGTAACGCTGCTTGGCGGCAGAAAATAGCGTGGTGGTAGTACTTCCCCGGACGAGCCGAGTTTTGAGTACGTCATGTCACTATATTGAGTCCAAGAGATTCAGTCATTTAGATAAGCAAGTACCATTTTTAGGCCACGTTAAGGGACCAATAGCTTAGCGTGCTCTCCGTAGCGCGGAAGCGGTCATTATATAGCACTAGCGATCACTCATTCAAATAGTGATCGTGAGGAATTGGCTTTTAAACTTACTTGCGGAAATCTCTGGGCTTCCCCTGTCCATGGGCCAAGCCCATGATCTCCCGATGGCAGTAATGTTCTATCCACACTGCCGTGTTGGACTTGGCTGTGGCTTCTTCCAAGTTGACGGAGGCGCAAGTGAACGATGCTATCTGACTGACAGCCACCTGGGCAATGGCAAGGGTACTGATCACGCACAAGGCAAGATGACTTGATTACTTAAACTAGTCAAATTCTACGAGTGTGGAATGTTTGTAAACAAACCGCCAAGACTGTACTATCTTGCTAGTTTTTATGTTTAGTAAAAATTTATATCCTAAGAACATGTGCCAAATTAAATCGCTTTTTAGCGATTCTACGAGTATTTCTGCAGTAGAAATATAAAGAGAGATGAGATAATCATGGCCAACGAAAACCCTAGGGACCTACCTTTGTACCTATATAAACGCTGTTGATTTATAATTGATATAAGTGTTTTCAAACTTTTCAAAGAACTTACAAAGAAGAACCCCTGGCCCATGTTCTTGGACATGGTGACCTCGAAGGAGTCCTTGTACAAGATGGTGCCACGTTGGCTCCTCTCGCACTGGCCTATCCCGAACGGCATAATCTTATTCGCTGCAAGAGATAAATGTTAGTTCTAGCAGCTCGCCGAAAAAGGACCTAAGATGTAAAAGGTCAAAGTCAAAGTCAAAAGGTATTTATTCAATAAAATCACAAGTATCACTTTGAAACGTCTTAAACCTAGGTGACTCTAGGTGCCAGTTCCACGCGACCAAAGCCTAGAAGAACGCCTAAGAAGCCTAGAAAGGGAAGGGAGAATTGTTTTTTTTCCCAATTGTATAAAACATGGGCCACCACAGTCAGGGCTTGTTAAGGCTAGTCGCATAGCAAGGTTCGATCAAGGTTTTACTTCTTGTCGTGTCACTAGTTCTTTCTAAATAGTGTGGTGAAAGGATTTTAGTTTTTTTACTAAAATCACTAAAATAATTCTTTCTTATATCCTATAAAACTCATGCACTCTTCTTCTCATGCACTCTAAAATTTATCATTAACTAGATGGTAAATATTTTCTTCTCCAGGTCTTCGCTTACCCTCGTACAAGATAATTTCAACTGGTGACAACTGTCTTACGCCGATGCGATGCATGTTGATATCCTGGTCGATGGGCTGCGGAGTTATCATGTCGTTGATCCACGGCAGGTAGTCGTACAGGTTGAGGAACCGTGTGGGCGCCCCGCAGCCTGGGCCACGGACGCCGAAGCCTAACTGCACACACATTCTTTATTATCAGGATTGAAGATGGAGACGTGACAAGATTGGGCTCACGGGGGTAGAGTAAGAACTATACAGAGGCGTTGCATAAAAGAGACTAGTAGACAAACAGTCAGGTGGCTGGGCAAGACTGAAATTAGTAGTAGAGCTCTTTACGACGAAGATCGTCCGGGATGTACTACTGTGCCTATATCTGTCACCAAGCAGTGGGGCTCGCATTGCTGATTTAAAGAGTATTTAGGCCATAGCTAGGGCCCTCATTGAACGTTCTTTGTGAGGTAATGCATTTGTTATAGGTAGAGGTAACGACTCAACACCAGGTGGCCCACAGACTTACTTCATCACTTTCTCTTATAAAAATACCTGGTAAATGCGGATGGAATAAAATATACTGAAAACTATCGGATCGCTATTATAAAAAAAAAACTATGAAGTGTTCTATTCTATAATAATTACCAAACCCCAGTATCCCCAGGACTGCCTGGTGATGAGCGCCGCGCCTGCGTCCCAGATGCAAGGAGCCATGGGTTTCTCCACCATCGCACAAGTTGGAAATGCTGGAGCCATCTTCTTATAGTTCAGCTGGTGGAATTGAATATTATGACAAGATTTTACTACAATTATAAGATTTTATTACAGTTATACAATAAAATATTCTTATTCTCACTGGATACTGCAGGCAGGATAAGGGCAAATACTAAAAGCATGGCTTCCTAGCGCGTCTTGGGATTAGAACAGACTTACGTTCAACGATGGACTAAAATAGACGAGACAAGACGGTTGGTATACTGTGTAGTTTTTTCTGAATGATCATTGCTGTCAAACACCACAATTTTAGTTTAAAAAGTGGCAGTAGTTTCCTATCTAATGAATGGGTTCACGATTGAAGTCCACAGGCACGGTAGTCATGTCTGGCCTCTTGGTTATTCTTGCTTATCTTATGTGATATTACCCGTGCTGTGTCTGTTCTGTGCAATCGAGATCCAACATAGGTTTATCGCTTTCTTACGACCGCACTATATCGGCCTTTTATCGGTGCAAGCTGATATAAACTTTTTGCGCATTACTGCACCTCTATCTTTCAACTTTACTTTTTGTTTGTAAGTGCATTACGTTGTAGGGTTACGTACGCCGTCAAAATGCAGGTTGAAAACGATAGATAGGGGTGTCGATTAGCAGTACTTGATAATAGTATTTACTCACCAAAAATATTTAACAAAATGTAGCGTAGGATAGTATTTTTTTTAATAATTCGGGTATTGAACGCTGTTCCTACAAAAATGACACCAAGTCTTGCTTCAAAAATGTCATACTACGAGCTGAGCTTTTGCTATGCTCTAACCAGCAACATTTAACGGTCATGGCCATTCTTCATTCTAAAATGCATCAAAATTAGCTCAGCCATCGCGCAAACCAATATCAAAACATAAATCGTGAGCAATAAATAATCAAAGCCATGTACTGATCTAAGACGGTTTATGAAATTGTGTACGGTGGAGTGTGTGGTTCTCATCCCACATCTTTGTAACGGCTAACGAATGCGAATGAAACCTATAAGATACATAGTTTGTTACCTAGAATAACGTATCGCGTATTCCATGCGAGCGGACCGATACTCGTTTTTACAACAATGTGTTATTTTTTGTTTTATAATTTAGTTATATGACGTCATGTTCTGTTTATCATTACTCATCAAAATAAACTCATTCTAGTTTCCTTGTCATGGCTACGTCCAGTAAGCAGCCCTACACAGCTTCCTGAAAATGGCTACTTTGTGGTCACAAGCCGTACGAGGCGGCCACAAAATGGCGAGATGCGGGCCTATACCTAACCGCTGCGCTGTTATGGTGTTACTGCGTGCATTGAACAATCTGCGCCTGCCAGCTTTCGTATGGTAATCTGTGAAGGGAACAGTTCTAAGAACTGTCCATTTAGTACATATTTTGGTGCTCGATGTGCAACTTAGTGCTGTTTGCTACATTCATAATTATTGTATAGCTTCGGCCGGTAAACATACTGCAGGGATAATAAACAAATTTCATGGACGAGGATCGCGAGAGATAGGGAAAAGTGGAAGAGGCTTTTGCCAAAAAGGGGCAAACAGATAGTGTCGATGTTGTTGTGTAAAATATTATTTAATTCTAAAAATGTATTTGTAATAAAAGGCTTAAAATAAATAAATAAAAGCTGCAGCCGCGAACTAGCGAAGCGCCGCGGCGCTTCGCTAGTTCGCGCGCAAATAATAATAGAGTAATGATAGTATAGGGGAGACCTATGTTCAGAAGAGGACTTCTTCAGGCTTATGATGATGATTTACACTAAAGTACCTTGGTGGTGTAGTAAAACTCTTCACAGTCCCGGTTATCTACGAAGTTCATCTTGAAAAACTCCTTTTGCAATTCTTTGTTTTCTGCAAGTGAAACATGCTTAACAAAAATACTATAGAAAAGGCCGCATAGCTCCCTGGTCTCATGGTTCAACGTACCGTCTGTCATCTTTGCTGCATAAACATCTTCGAAGGTGCCTGCGCCTTTAAGAGGTATGCAGACTGGTAGCACGGGCTCTGAAACCAACAAAACACTTGCAACTTGACGCTGTGATTGAGCTATTTTATAATGCCGGACTAAAGTCCTCTTGGCGTTGCTGCTCTACAGCACCTGCCTTAGGTATCGTTGGAGACTATGAATAAGGAAAGGACCGCAATAGGGGATGGATGAGGGAGCCAAAAAAAAAAAATATCGTGTGGAATGGCAAGAGAAAGAGTGTAGTCATCAATGGGCTAAGTCGGGCTGCGGATGATGAGAATGAGAGTATCTCTTGAATACCTACCCTCCTAACACTCATTCAATGAACGAATAAATTACAAAATTAATAATAAAATTAATAAATTAAAGGACAAAATTTCAAAAAGGTGCAAAGATCAACAATTTTTATGGATAGCTAGAAATAATACACGAAATCAGAAAGAGGGCAAGCGGCGAACAGACCAGTTAAACAATGTGAAGCTCAATGCACGTCCGTGGACGTAGAGTGAAGCTGGTACAGCATCAGATGGTAACTCACTATCGTTGTCCCCGATGCCCGTCTCTCCGTACGTGACCAGCTCCAGCAGCGCGACGGTGGCGCGCGTGCGCCCCTCCGTGTACTCCGGGTGCAGGATGTAGTCGCGCAGGTCCAGCGCGTACTTTACCGAGGCGCTGTGCCACATTATGAACTTTGTGTTGTTTCTGAACAAAAGAACAATGATGATCTACTGGAGGACCGCTCACCTTATTTAAAATCAAAATCTAAGCGGTCTTTAACCAGTACAATCTCAAGGATCACTTTGAAACGTCTTATATACTAGTTCCTCGCAACCTAAGCCTAGAAGAACGGGCAAGAAACTTACGGCTTGGTTCTTAGAGGATGCACGGTGGTGAAGAGAATTCCCACCATTACCATCACTCGCAATTTTAATAATGTCGTCTACCTATCTCAAAATTGCAGAGCACGCGCATTATTCTTCGAACAGTCTTCATGACTTCCTTTATTAGTTTTTTATGCTGGTCGTTTTAGTCGTCACATTAGTTGTAATAGCTGTCACATTAGTTGAATAGTTCTTATAGTTCTATAGCTATAAGCTCTATAGCTCGTAAAATACATAACAAAGATTTTTCTATTTTATTTCATTGTTTATATTCCTATTTTGTCCTATGCCTTAGCTGTCTATAATCATATCCAAATTAAAAAAAAAAAAATATCCAATAGAGTGCATATTATGCGTTGGTTAATTTTTTACTTAAGGTATCACTTTATTTTTTGTACCTACCCAAGTAAGTACATAATTATTTCAACTTTACTTGCATAACTGGGTGTTTGTTGGAAAAACTATAAGCTAAATATTTCCCAACGGTCATTTGTAAAGGGCAATCGATACACCTGCTTAGAGGAAGGTTCTAATACTTTTTCTACATTAAGGACGTGACGTATTAAAGAAGTTTGCCCACAGCACTGAGTTCAACTTCCATGCCGTCCACTATTCTATCCGCTAGTTATAATATTAAGTGACATTGCCTGTTTCTGCCACCAAGCAGGGTTGCTATTTCAGTTTGAAGCGTATGGATGCCGCTGAAATTACAAGCAGATGAGGCTAAACATCTTTTATACCTCAAGTTGATGGACACAGGGCATCGTAGGACATGTTCATATGGTGCAAGACTTGTGAGGCAATGCTGCTTTAGCAAGCAGTAAAAAAATTGGAGAACCTGAGTTGGGTGCGCAGTATCTTGGCTATGTCCTCAGCGGGAGCGATGGCGTACGCTGGATGGATGAGCACTCCAGTTGTGATGGCGAACCTCGTCTTGCCTCCTATCGCTGGAATACAAAACGCCATGATATATTGGCATCATCTTATGTTGCAAAAAATACAAATACAAAAAATAATTATTTCAATGCAAAGAGTAAATACAGTTAAACTTTTGTATTTGTAATTTTTGCTATATAAAAAATACTACCAATAAATTCAGATTTCCATTCCCATTTCTGTGTTCTTGTTTATCAATGCATGTACGTTTACCGCGTGCCCTATGCATTACATAGCTAGTTAGGACCACTTACAAAAGCTATGCTGTATGACTCCGAGCCAGGGGAACCTTCCGATGTCCACGACACCATCTGCGCTGGATTGGTCAGGGTCTGCGGAGCAACGGATCCGCTCCCACTGAATACTGGCGATTATATTCACTGGAAAATGATGTATTAATGCTAACTTTTTAGAGCTCTTTGTGAAGGGCTCGTCCGGGGAAGTACTACCACCACGCCTTTTTCAGCCGCCAAGCAGCGTTGCTGTGTTTCAGTTTGAAGAGTGTGGTTGCCGGCAGTGCCGGATTAGCCACGTAGCAAGAGTAGCAAATGCTACGGGCCCCGCGCATTTGGGGGCCTCGCGCTCCAACGCCTGTCTGACCGTAATCTGTACAAAGTGTATGGTTACCGGTACCGGAAAAATCATTTTTTTTTGTTTTATAAATTCTCTTTTCCTCTATTATAAAATAGAAATTTCAACAATATTATCATTCCTTTTTTGTCTACATTATTGGCTATCAAATGAGTCCTGTCGTCTTCCTAGGACCCCTACGTGTATAGCTATAGCTTAATCAGTACAAGCACCCGTTCTTGGGGCAAAAGATGGCTGCCATTTTATCATGGAGAGAAAAAATAAAAATAGGGATAGTGATTTGTCGATAAAATTTACCGTATTTCACCCCCCCAAAGTTACACACCGGTAACCAGACACATTGTATAAAAGGCAAAACTGATTGACGTATCAACGCACAGGCCAAACCCTTAGGGCTAGAAACATAAAATTACACACACGTATTCCTTTTATGACGTAGGCATACACTAAGGAAGGATTTTTCAAAATTCAACTCCCAAGGGGGTGAAATAGGGTATAAAAGTTTGTATGAAACTTTTATTTACAGGCCAAACCCTTAGCGCTAGCAACTTAAAACTTCGCACACGTATTTCTCTTTTGACGTAGACTTCCACTAAGGAAGGGTTTTTCAAAATTCAACCCCAAGGGGGTGAAATAGGGGATAAAAGTTTGTATGAAATTTTTATTCCTCGGACATATTTGCATGAAATTTTGTAAGAATTGAGTACGGCAAAAATAATGAGTTACGTATTTTAGCGTTTCCCAAAAGTCAACCCCTAAGAGAGTAAAATAGGGGAAAAAAAGTTTTAAATAAACGCACAGGCCAAGCCACAGAAATGTAACTGTTCCGTGGGCCATGCCCTTAGGGCTAGAAACTTAAAATTTCACACACGTATTCCTTTTATGACGTAGGCATTCACTAAGGAAGGATTGTTCAAAATTCAACCCTCAAGGGGGTGAAATAGGGGATAAAGGCTTGTATAAAACTTTTTATTCACAGGCCAAACCCTATTAGGGCTAGAAACTTAAAATTTCTAGGAAAATTACTTAGATTTTTTTTTCAAAATTCAACCCCCAAGCGCGCTAGCAGCCCGCCTTACTATGTAGAGTATTTTTAATAAAGTAGGTAACAGTGAACGAAGCGAAGCCGCGAGTTATAGCTAGTAAAAAAATATTAATTTAGATAGGAGCGAAAAATATTTTGCATGCCTTAAACACGAAGCGTAAATGCTTCACTTCGACTTGAAAATCTAAAACTCGATTTCGACGTTAAATCGTAAAAATAAGTAGGTATTTTACGAACTGTTTAACGTTAATGTATCGATATATTAGATCGAGTGAGCGAAGCGAACGAAGATCTTACAATCAATTTAGACGAATTGGCATTTTATGTATGTATGTATGTTTGTCTAGCCATATTTTTCGTTTCTTAAGGGGGCAAAAATAAAAAAAGTTACATCAAAAAATCAAGTTACATGTCATATGAAAGGGCTTTATTTGTTGACAGTTCTCATAAAATGGTGACAACGACCAGGTCTGATGATGGAGCCAAGATCTGTTCGACGGAACTCATCAATAAATAGGCCAATATAGTTGAAACTTGGTTACCATACCAAGTTAGTAGGCGGTAGTCAGAAAAAAGTCCAAACATAATGTTTGGACTTGCCTCTGACTACCACCTACTCAATGTTTTGGTACGTTCGTTGGGTCGCATCACGAGATTTCAGTTCGGGGCGAACCACTAGTTAGACTAGTATCTATACCACATTTCTACCCTTCAAGCGGCCAGATTTTTAAGCAAACCAAGGGCCCCTTGACAGAATTTGCTACAGGCCCCGCGCTGGCTTAATCCGGCACTGGTTGCCGGTGTAATTACAGGCACATGAGGCTTAACATCTGTATGCCTCAAGTTGATGGACGCAGAGCAGTGCATCGTAGGGCACTCTCCTATCGTGCGTGACTTACGAGGGAATGCTTTATTATAGGGGATGGCCCACTTAACATCAGGTGGGCCATCTGCTTCATGTATTTCCATTCATCCATCAACTACTTAGTTGTATAAAAAAATAACTTTTACTTCATTTCAAAAACATGACGACTTCTGATTTTTTCATATTTCAACACTGTGTGGAAACCTGTTTGTATTCTAGTAACAACGCTTTACATTAAAGAATACTAACTTCTGCTAAATGTGCCGAATCTTTTAATTGGACGTTCTTCTGACTACCTCTCTTAGACATCCTCAAAGAAACATAGAAGTACCTTCATCATGGTTAGCAACTGGCACCTTAAGAACCGATTTTACCATGCTCCGTTAGTTACTAATCAAGGATTAACAGGCCGTTAAATCTAACCTTAAATCCAGATGTCGAACGCGTACATATTGACATATTTAACGGCCCTTTAATCCTTTGTTAATCTAACAGAGCATGGTGAAACCGGCCCTAATTCATCTAACTTTAAGACGTTTCAAAGTGATCCTTGTTACAATTGAATAAAATACCTTTTAACTTGACATTATACCATCTTACCTTCCATCAATAGACACGATAAGCAAAACAATATTTTTATAACCAGCTTCATTTTCACTAAATAAAATGCGTAAAAAAATGTTGTACTTGTCACATTGCTAAACTATTGACTACTAATGAAAGTCTAATGCATAGGAAGCAAATAGAAGACAGTTTACTAATTATTAGTGTGTTTACAAACAGACTAACCGAATTCATAACTTTTGAGTTTTCCCAGGGTTTTACTTCAAATAGTTTCCTGTAATTTTATAAATAGCTTGTATGTTCCTTTATGTAACATTACAACTAGGCCGTTTAGGATAGCTCGCTCAAAAAAAAAAAAAACTATTTTGACAACCGTTAAACAACGTCTGGCTTGCTGATTTCAACATATTCAAATATATACCATTATTACCTATACAATACAATGGTTCGACAAAAATATAATTTTGATCTAAACAAGTTTTGAAATGTGCGAGCGACAAGTTGTTTGACGAATGTCTGCATATTAAATACTGTTTCTGTTTTTTGACTCGCCTGATTAATTTGATCAACGGAAGTTTTACCTTATTTTATCTTCAGCGGAAAAAAATATTTCGTATTTCGTTATAGCACGAACTCTAAAACAAAATCTAAATCAGAAGGACCATTTTGAATCAGTCGGGGAAAAACGTCTCACTAAGCTAGTATTCTCTTAACTGTGGTCTAAGTCCAAATTATATGTAGTCTAAATCTAAGCGTCATGGACCAAAGACGACATGGTAAAACTTACGCATTATTTGACACTTTTCTAAATGAAATTCATTTATGTAAGTAGATTTTCGAATATTAAGCAAAGCTCGTGCTCTCTCTCAAACAAATACTTGTCGAAAGCCAGCCGATTTTACCGAACAAACTCTACTTGGCTACAACATAATGATTTTAGACCTTATCCTCCTTAAAATACGGTTTATATTAGTAAAGATTGGTATTGGGACTAGTTATTTCATTAGGTGCTCGGATAGTGAACGTCGGTATCGAGTGGGTGAAATGCATAATTCGACACGTTTTCCTACAACATTGGTAATTATTTGGTCCTAATGAAATTGCCGCAGGTCTAACATAAAGTTAAACTTCCTATTTACTGTTCTATTCAAAGAATAACACCAACTACTGCAAAATGTGAGCATGTGCCGAATGTAATGTTTTAACGTAGATACCTCTGTCTAACCCCCTTAGACGTCCTCAAATAATCTGGAGTTAGTACTTGGTTCTAAGAGATCTGAGGGGATATCTACCGTGCCTGGGGATCAAAGTCGGAAGCTGTTTTTAGTTTCAGTGTTTTCAGAATAATTAACATACGCATAAACATTATGTTTCAAAAGATTATAGTTCGCATGAAAAATGAATGTAACTTTTATAGAGGTACAATGTTTTATTATAAATTAAAGTGATAAGTTATATTAAAATATTAAAGAGTGCCTATCGTGCTGGACTTGTGATGCGGTGATTTGTTATTGATATGGTTACCTACCACTCAACATCAGTCGGGCCATACTTGCTCTAATTATATGTAAAATAAAAAAGCAATCTTACCATCTAATAGCAAGTACAATGAAAAACCAAATAGTGTGTGGTACGAGTCCGACTCGCACTTGTTAGGTTTTTGTTTCTTGTTGACTATAGGTAGGTAAGGTACCCAAATATTTAAAGTTCGTATGCACGTGCGAGTTTGGGGCAGGCCCTCTGTTTGCTTGACGTTTAGCGAGGCACCGCAGCTAAATGTGTATAACTGCCCTAATGGTGAGAAAATATATGGTTTAATTGTCTTGTGTTTGAACTGTTTGAAGAACCATTGTTTTAAACTTCTTCTGAATAAATTCTAGCTGCATAAAAACCTACCCAAATTCTACGAATAAATATTTATTTGCAGCCTAAATTACAATAATAGAAAACTATCTCTACTTACTTTAAAAGGTTTTTTTTTCGAAACTTCTTATGCTAGGCAGGCTATAGAAACGGCAAGAAGATAAAACATTACTAATTTGTCTTATAAATTTAAAAGTTGAAAAAGTTACAGTAAATAAATAAAAAAACATACAGTCGAAGGCATCAGTAAACTGCTAGAACATACACGAGCCTCATACTGCATGTGATTATTAAATTATATCATTCGTAAAATCTTGTTGTTAAGATTTTACTCTAAAGAAGTAATTTAAAACATAATCTTGTCTCCATCCTTTTAGTACCTTCCGAACTTCGCGCAGTCGGGTTTTGTATTTTTTTTATTTTAGTTTTTATTCGGTAGAGCTACTAAAATTTACTATTTGTCCGAGTTAGTTATTTATTTTTATTCTAGGTCTCAAAAATGTATAAATATTTGAATAAGATCGAAGGATAATTAATAATGACTTTGATTGCGCAAGCGCTGTTTGACCCCTGCTCTCAAGTACTATCTACTATCCATTGAAGTTCGTGCGTGACGTATGAAATAACAGGAAGTGACATAATGCGTTCATTGATAGTGAAAGTGCGAGCGTGCATCGTGACGTCCGGTCAGTTCCGGTGCACCTGGCTTGTCTAAATCATGACATACTATGATTTTAATGTTTTATTTGTAAAATGGCCGTTAAATTCGTGAGGCAAGTGTTTTTGTGTAGGTATCAAGCATGAGCACCGGTGGTGTAGCGGGAATGACTCTGCCTTTTGTCGTAAGGTCGAATCCGGACGTGCAATAATGGATTTTTCTCTTAAAAAAATTATACGCGTACTGCGAGTGATCTTCGGTGAAGAAAAACATCGTGAGAAAACATTGCATAAGGCTGCGATATGATGGTCTAATCTGTTTCTCTTCTCTTACCAGCAATAGCTTTTCTCAAACAATGCCGCACCACCGACAACGGCATAGTCAATACGCAGCGCAAGCGCAGATCGGTCACGAAGATATGGTCGCCGACCTTAGACTCGAACCAATTAACCTACGCTCTGTGACCTATGTGTTCTTTGTGGGATAAATTGAATGCTTTAGTAGTGTAGTAGTTTAAACTACATAGCCGACTGAACCAAATTATGTTTTATTTCAATGTGTATTATTTATTCGTTCATGTAATCGTTTGGTTTTGTTTTTGATAGTAGTTTATCATACAAGTAAAAATTTTTATTATATTATTATACAAGGTGTTCCAATACATGTACTTAGGGGCTAAAGTACCTACCCATCAATATGAATAACTTTTTCACAGTGAACGAGAAAAAAAAGCAGCTGTTTCATACAAAAGATTAATACCTACCTGAGGTATTAATCTTTTGTATGAAACTTATTTTTTTTTTCTCGTTCACTGTGAAAAAGTTATTCATATTGATGGGTAGGTACTGCTAAAATGTATGAAACCTTAGAAAAAGTAATTAATATTGATGGGTACTTTAGCCCCCTGAAGTTTTAAGCACAAGTATTGGAACACCTTGTATAAATTATATCAAGCAGCACGCCTGATAGGGCCGATTATCGCGTCTCCCGGACTCGCTAGAGGTACAGAAAACTAAAAAAAAACTCTGACTTCAGGTACAGATATTTTGAATTTCGTGCAAACATTATTGGACCACCCGTACTCTAAATAACGCTCAAGCACAAGCATGAATTTCGATTGTCTGAAAACTCAATGGTATGAAGTTATGTGAATGCTAAAGTGCGTGTACAAAATAATGAATGATTACTCACTGTTTAGAATGTACCGACGTGGTGCACACTGCACAGGTCGCTTGACAGTCAATTATCTAAAACCAAACCTTAACCAAAGCTGTTGCAGTAGCAGTAAATAAAAACATGCTAGAAAAGAGCCTCTTTGAGGCACATTTAAACTCCTTTCACCACACTGTTTCGAAAGAAACTAGTGACACGACAAGAAGAAGAAGTAGTAAAATGAGTCGTTTAAACATAGTCTCAGTTAGGCTAGTCGACTGACGACTGATCCTGTGTTGGAAAATTGTTGTTATAAAAATAAAACTGTTTTGACAACACGACAGTCAGCGATAGCTATAGCGGTGAGATTTATTCATTGAACAACCAGTCACTCTATACTATAGAATGCTCCTGCTATTCGGTTTGTTTTAGATTGGCTTGCCCGCTGGTCAGGGCGGCTAGTACAATCGTTGGAACTGCACGCTGACTGTATTGGTGCAGTCATTTTTATAGGCTTGCAGAAAAGTCTACTCGTACCTATATGCGCTTTGAAATCGGTAGGTATGCTAGGTAAAAGTGTAATAGGTGGTGTAATTAGGTATACTGCAGTCATTTATGAATACCATAGGATGGATAGGAAGTCAGATTATGAAGATTAGAGTGTAAATAAACCAGTGGTGGTGATCGGAAATTTAAGTTCTCAGTTGCCACCAGCTTTGGCACCACAGGTGGCAATTGAGAATTTCATATTCTTAATTGCCACCAGCTTTGCCACTGGTGGCAATCAAGAAAAGAAAAAAATCCTAATTAGAATACCTACCTACCGATTGCCGCCAGTTATTCAACATGTTTACACAGGCCCGTATTCTGAAACAATGCCCAAGCCTGAATTAAAGAGTTACAGAAAAGTAGGTGTCTTATGAAAAACTGACAAAACCCAGCGTAAGTAGTCATGTAACAATCAAAACACTGTTGAACCAATAAATCAGTTAACATTATTAACGAGCCTAATACGACCTTACCTAATAGCCGTGAACTGAACCGAAGGAGTCTTATAATTTGTAAGACTACAAATAAAATAATTACACGCTTGTCAGTTCTTTCTACATCTGTCTGGGTCTGATTTAAATAAATTAAATAAAAAGAGGAACTGGTAGGCGTACATAGCTATGTAGAAGGCTTTGTAGTACACAAAGCGACAAAATAAGATACTTTTGACAAATTAGAATGTCTTATTCTATATTAGAATGAACTTATTTTCTGGACTATACAAACTATTCTCTCTGAATAGCCCAGAAAAGAATTCTCAAGCGAGAAATAATTCATAATTTTCTCATACAAATAAGTGCGTTTATTAAATATTCGCCGATATATGTAGGCATTCTTTGACCCGTATTCTACATTCATCGCATGCACTGCATGTGTGAGGTGCTTGACTCTTCAACGCCTTCTATAGGTAACCAACGTGTAACAAGCGTGCAACCAAAAATGTACCTCATTCCCTAGACATAAGGTAGATAATTCTAGCGGTGTATCTGTTGCGTGCATGACAACGGTGTATAGTGTGAATTTGTGGGGCTTCGAAGTTCGAATTACAGATTCGATTTTTGAATTCATTGTGTTTTTTTCTTTGCAGCCAGTCAGTTATTTAAGGTAACTAAAATAGACAAGCAAGAATACGATCAGACAAATTAAAATAAAAAAGAAGTTTTCACCACAAAACAATTTCGTTCCGTAAAATTGGTATGTAGGTGGAAGAAATCGCTTTCAGTGATAAAATCACCGAACTTATGAAAATCGCAATAAACGCTGTGTGCACACATGGACGTTATCTAAACGACTCGGTAGAGTAGGTAGTAAAGCAAGAAAGTACTAAGATGTGTGGTCTCCTATGGAAATATCAGCTTATGCTTAAAAGTTCAATGGTGTCAAAGTGCCCGATGCTATGATAATATAAATCGTAGGCTTAGGTTTCATGCAGAAATCGGATTATAATAGGAAAGTACGTAATTGTACTACCTTGGTCCCTACTTTATTATTTGAACAGCCTACTAAAATATCGTAATAATACGATATTTTAGATACGTTAAAATTAAATCGTATTTATCGATAAATATGATTATTTATTAAAATAATCGTATTTATCGAGAAATGTCTGCTTGGGGATAACATATTGTTTTTTTCTAGGTTCTTGATTATTATACGAGATAGTAGATAAATCAAAAGTTCTAAGCTTGAAAAATATATGATTATTTTAACGTAATAGTATTGTCTACGTAATAATCCTTTTCGTACCGCCGCGCCGTCATTTAACAACTATAGATATAAAATTAGTTACCTAGGTATTTAATGAAAAAATTTCATTGTTTTCGAAATTGAATCCATTAAACAGCCGTAATCCGACGCCATTTTATAATCTTTTATTGGTATTTTATTACTACACTCTTGTCCACAAGCAATATTTCAAACCGTTGTCAATAATTTCCTTCATTTGGAGAGAGATAACGGTTCAATCAACGGCTATCAGCTTATATCATACAATACGTCGGTGAGCAATAGTTAAGCTTACCTAGTTTATTTATTAAAAAAGCACACCTACATAGATCAAAATAATGCTAAATAATGGCTAGAAAGTCTTATTATAATATATTCAAATAATAATTATCTATATTATTATATTTTGGTTGAAATTATTTGAAGGCACTACGGCGTCTACGGTCTCGTATTTTTTTTTAAATAGCATTTTGATTCAAACAGGTTCGCCACACTGTCCTAGGGCCTAGGCTATTCAACTAACTTAATACTAACATACCTTCCTTCCAAATAAAAGGTAAGTTATACTATAAAGATGAACCACCTTGCATGCTCCAAATAAGAAGTAGCACAAGGTTTGTACGTGACGTGTACCTACCAAATCGTATCATTATAAATGAGGTCATATACCTAGCCTCAAATTCGTATAATTAGAAACATTATTATTAATTAAAGTAGGTTGTAGTATGTATCGGTCCTTGATATTTGGATTTTAATTAAATACTTAATGCTACGCCGTAGAGGGGGCTGAATTTCAAGTAATTAGTTTCTTAAACTAAGTAATGATGTAAAAAAGTGTTAGCTATCTATCTATAAAATAGTTATAAAAATGTTAGTGCTGAACCTCGCCGAGTCAATACGGCCATTACATCCAGGTCCCAGCCAAACATGACACCATAACTAACTAGAATTTAATGTCTCATTACGGCGCTCCGGACTAACGAAGACATTTTTCACTAGATTCATTGCATTTCAATGTCACGATACTCAATCCTAATTAAATGTAGACTGCATCAAACTAATATACGACTTTCAATCTAGAAGAAGGAATTTTCGGAAAATAAAAGTAAGTATTATTCGTTTTGATTGATAGTTTCATGTCTAGGTATTACCTTCTTCTTATCGTGTTCTTTCGAAACAGATAAAGGAATGAAAGGATTTTAAGTGCGCTTCAAAGCACTTGACACTATTTTTAGAACTTTTGAGATTCTATGACATGCCGGTTTCCTCACCATGTTTTCCTTCGCCGTTTGAGAGTACTGGTACTGTGCACATTCATTTTTGAACAGAAATACCCATTGGCCCACGACAGATTTCGAAGCCACCACCTTAGGATCGGAAGGTGGGGCCGTTACTACTAGACCACCAATGCTCTTAAAATCTCTAATGTCTACGATTACTACTACTACGTTATTCGTTCTCAGTGCGAATTTATGAAGCGCGTAGCGTAATTTGCTTAGTAATTTCTTATGGATTGATTAATTTGAGTAACGTTCTGCGCGGCCTTCTTTTAGATGGGATCCACGCACGAATGGGATGGAGTGGATAGAAGATCCTTGTAGATTCTTTAGTGTGTTAGTCAGAGCCATGCCCAATATGTATTATGCTTTTATTTTGGTTATTACATTTTGCAGTAGTTAAAACCAAAGACAAGAATGTACATAAGCCCCTCTATTGTACGCAAATATAATAACAATTGAATACATATCCCGAAATAAAGCAATTGACGGCCGACTAATATTCCTTCCGAAGTGATTTTAAAAGGGCGAGGTGAGTCCTATCTACATCTACACTAATATTATAAAGAGAAAAGATTTGTATTTTTATTGTTTTGTATGTAACGAATAGGCTCAAAAACTACTGGTCCGATTTCAAAAATTCTTTCACCATTAGAATGCTACATTATCCCTGAGTAACATAGGTTATATTATATTTTCAAAAAAATCAGGGATCCTTACTAAAACTCCAATAATGTAACCCAAGGTGGAAAACAAAAACCTTACATCGCGTGCGCTGCGAAAACTATTGATGATAGAACAAAATAATGTACTACGACTTTGCAGAACACGTCATCATCTACAAAAAATGTCGCGACAGCATATGTCTAACTATTATAGTTATGTCACAATAAGTGTTCTTTATTATAAAAATTTAATTGAAATGCAGTCGATAAAAAAGGGTCTTTATTTGTACCTTGGTATTAATCCTTATCCAAATAAATAGTTTCATATTCAAGACGGTTTCAATACCTATAGATTACTTCTTGAATTTTTCAAATCGGACATTCCATTCAAAAGATATGACGAAATTAAAAATGTTAAAGGGTCCACGGGTCACGCACGGGGTTCGATTTTACTTACTCAGGGAGAAGGGCGTGTAAATGTATGAAATAAGTAGACGCGAGGCTCGAACCCACGGTTAAGTTTATCCTAAAATGTTAAAAAAAATTATGACCACCCATGCGAAGCTGGGACAGCCCGCTAGTTCTTCATAAACGAGGCTGTTTATTGCTTTTTCGCTTGAGTGAGACTCTTAAAGCACTTTGCTCTGAACGAAGTTATTAAAATCGTCCACTATAAATAAATACAGTATTTGATTTTTATTCCCGCCAATTCGATTATGCGCGGTCTTTGTTTTATTTCATACTTTTGAAAATAAAAACCTTTGAAAAGCCTTACACAGCACTCCCTCGATAGGACTAGAATAATTAAAAATAAAATACGGCCATTGCAGTAATTTTTGTAGGAAATTGCAGAAATTTCGTTGCAGGCCAAAAGGAGCAGATTGACTAATTTTTTTTAATATCGTGCAATTTCCGAGCAAGTACCTAGTAAAAGAAAATAGCATCTAACACAAGTAGGTTTACAAAATAAGTTTGTTGAGCTAGTTCCTAGACTTTTATAAACTTTTAAAATGAAATAACACGTGGTAAACATGTTAGTATAATATTGAATTGCTGCTAGTGTTCTGTAATTACTTAGGTACGAATGTGATCATAAAAATCAAGCAATAATGTCCACATTGCGAGCGGCTTGTAATAAGTGTTATAAAGATGAAGATACAAGCTCTTACCAAAATAAATGACAAGTAAAACCGAGTCGTTTTATCGTAAGCACGATCGGCGGCAATGGAGACCTGTCTGACCCTTTAGTTAGATTGTTAGCACTGATACTAAAGAACCTTCTTTGTACGATTTAATTCAAACGATTGTTGGTTTCAAGCACTTTAATTAAATGTTATATTAAGGTATCGCATTCAGGTGAACGTTTTTATTTTATCATAAAATGTAATGGAACAAGCAGATAACCCACCTGATATAAGCGGTCACCTCTGCCTATAACAATCGCATAATCTCACAACCACTGAGGACGTGCTATTTGAGGCATTGCACGGCATTGCATTCGCCGTGATTTGGTCCTCAATAATAGAACCAGCGAAAAATATGACTAATCTAGAAAGCAAAGGTTTATAGGTCCTCAATGAGAGAGAAGGAACGTAGAGTGCGCGGAATCGTGAAGATCACGAGAAATCGGTGGATGATGGAGAGGGGACATCAAAATATATATTTCTAGAAAAATATTATTAGAGGCGTCCAGTAGTAGACTTCAGTTTTATGATGATCATAATAACTATATTAATAAAAAACAAGCTAGGTAGGTATAATGAGACTGCCGTAATATTTCTATATCATTCAATTCAATACTCTACCTACGTTTTTTCGAACATTCAGAACATTTTACGAGAAATCGTAACTCAATGCAAATAACTTTAGACCATAAAAGTCAGCGCAGATAAACATGTTCATAAAATATAGACGACCCAAGCAACGGAATAAACAGTGTCATCATCATTCAGCCCTATTTAATATCAAAGCCATCAATCGAATGACGCAAGTAAGCAATTTAAAGAATTGAAATGCTGTAGTTGTAATAATCATGTAACTCTATTATTATGTTCTGTATTTGCTAGTACCTTAATTACTATGTTTTATACCTTTTAAAGATCTAGATTCTTTGTTCTAAAAAAGTAGTAGAAGAAAGTACCTAACAATTATATTTAAATCAATGCCGAATGCCTGAGTAAGACAATGTTAACGCAAGTGGGCGCCATGTTCCTTTTTTTCTTGATCTACCTTTATGCATACATCATACCTACTACAGCCAAAAAACATTAACCTACTTCTGGGCAGCCGAGTAGAATAAAAACACGTTCGATACACATCGTGACAATGACTGAGCGCGTTAAAAAACCTCATTTAAATTCCAGAGACACGGAAGGATTGTCTTGTCTATGATAATCTAGCAAGATGGCGGCAAAAACAACGTGGCGACTATTTTAAATAATGATGTTGTGAAATGCGTGGTATTGTGAGGAAAGGCGGCTAGAAATATGCGATTTGTTTTATAATAAAACGAGAATTTATTATATTTACACGGAAGCCTCTTTGAAAGGAATAATACGACTTTATTACGTTGGTATAACTGGTTCATTTTTGTTTTTCGCTCTTTGGTCGTGGTTATAATTAGGTATAGTTATAGTCGGAGTTATGGAGGAGCTTCTGAAGAAATTAAAGTAACTTAGGAATTTTGTAGTCGTACTCGTAAAACAAAGAGCCTATTCTAGCAATCAAGAAAGCATAAAACCTATATGGAAAGATTAATGAAAAACCTCTTTACAGACATCAGCTACTAAACATTTTCTGTATAGCAAGACTAAAAGATCCATAGATCATTACATCAATAGATCGATTGAAACCCGTTACCGATAGAATTGTAACATCTACATTACTTACATACCCGTTACGTTGTAATTTTCACGTCGATTAGACAAACAGGCACCGGAAATGAACATTCAGTGCCATCTGTCTGCCGCGCGCTGAGGCCATAAACAAGACAACAAACGGAGGAAACGTCGCATTGCTTGCTATTGAGGCTGTTGAGATGATCAGCGGAAGGGCGCGGGGCCGGTCAACCGCGGATAATTCCTTATTGTTCCTCACTGGTGTGGTGGGAGGCGGCAGCGGACGCGGGAGCGGAAGCGGGAGCGTTTGAATATAAAACTAGTCGCCGAATTCACCGTAAACATTTTACCTACAATTCGCACCAATTTGTGAGACACACTAAGGCTTGAAGGAAGTTCTTAGGCATGTAGGTACTAAAAAAATTATGAAACATGAACGAATCCAGACCTTTTGACTGATTTCATTGAAATTCAGACACCATATTAACGAAGATTTTTGTTAAAGTTTTTCATAAGTTCAGGGACATTATAAAAAAACTTTGTGATTTCCTTATATGTAGTAAACACTATAATACTAATAAAATACCATATTAACCCTTGAGTTTCGAATTGAGATTATAGCTTATGATTCAGAACCTGAGTTCCATAAAAACTAAGGATTTTTGTAAGGCTTTATTTACTAATGGAAATTGTAAACATTTTCTTTTATACAACTAATTAGGCAAACGTAAGGCTCGCCCGATGGAAAAGTTAATACCAGAAGCAAAACGCTTTCCAACCCTTTAAAATTATCATCGATAGAAACCCCTTGCCTAGGAGATCCTTGTTATAAATAAGACAATGGGCAGTGAAGAAACCACGCGTAGAACGGTAGCATGAAGCACTTTAAGTGCAATTGACGGCGCATGCCAATGCCTAGTTGGAGTCGTGCAAACCGCAAGCTTCCTTGCACGTGCAAAAATAAACCCAACCCAAAAATAGTAGCTTTTGAGAGTTGAGTATGTAGTTGAAATGATTATTGGAATAGTTTGTAGGTTACACACAACAAGGAAAGTTTTGATAGCCATCACCATGCGTTTTAAATTACTTTTGATTTTCAAAAAATAAATATCCTGACTAAGACATAAAAATAAGACAGTTAGCACACCACAATGTACATGCACCGTACTCATGGGCAGTGCCGCTTAGGGCACGTTCATATAGTGCGTGAATTGCAGGGCGATGCTTTGTTATAGCCACTATGATGTATAACCACTTAACATCAGGTGGGTCATCTGCTTGTCCCATAATTACGTAGTATAAAAATAAAATAAAATAAACGTGCAAAAAGTAGCTTCTGACGCTGCGCGTTGTATAAATCAATAGATACAAATGCACAGCAAATGACGTTCGAACGGAGCTAAATTGTATTATAACTATTATAAGTGAAGTATCCGTCCGTATTGTACTTGAACTCAGCCCGCTACAGCTTATCAGCGAATCCCCGCCTCGCCTGAAGATCGATAAATGAGTGCACAGCACTCGCACATTAGTTTAGTTGTAGCGATGCGACTGGCATGTGCCAGTGCCGGTGTAGCGTGCCAGTGTTTACAATACTGATGATCAATGGGATATACGGTGTGCTAGTTCTGTTTGTGATACTTATAAAGACGTATCCATAGTGCCGTGTATTGTTGCAGTGAGTAATTACTTAGACCAGAATAAGTTATTAGAATTTTTGAGTTAGATTTTTCAAATTATAACATAACATTATAGCTTTAGTTTTACGTAAACATTTGTATAATTAACATAGATGTTTGTTATCCGACAGAGAATCATAGTACCTGTACCTATACATTATAACACTTTTTTGGTTTCCATAGTAGGTACAAGCTTTGCTAAATTTGGGGCTAAATAAGGTTTTGTGTAAAATGTCTACCGATATTTACCAGTAAGTAGTTTCCTAACAAAAAAAATTGCTGCCATTTTGAAATGCTAATAGCGTTTCCAAATCTTCCAATTCAAATGTTTCATAGAAATAACACTAGACACGACCCTGTTCTAAAGAGTCCATGGGAGCGTGGGCTCATAATACTTTAATATTTTATCAAACAACTCGAACATCTCAAAACAAACAAAGTTTTTGTCCGTTAAAGTTCAAAACACTGTACGCGTACGTCGCGGCCTTAAGTCGCGACCACCGATGCAACATTCGTTGTCCTTGCACGCAAAAACGACTCACATTATTCGCGCGCACACCAACTTCAACTCTACCTGCGTCCGCAGTGGCATGTATACCACATTTACGGTGGCGATCAGTCCTGTACTATCATTTTGTAGCTACTTCTCACACTAGCGTACGTCCTGTCATCACACACAAAAAAAGACTGAACGCGGCCGTCTGGACTTCGCTTAACAGTGTACGCTAAACCACCACCATTGCGTGGATTTTGAAGAATTTGTCTTCAAAATCCACGCTAAAGCGGCATATTCTTGTAAAATATAATTGATATAAAAAATATCTTCCATTGGCTAGTTTTTTTTATACAACTTGATAATGGAACAAGAAGATGGCTCCTGCAGGTATAGCACAGTCAGTGGATACATTTTCCACGAGGAAAGGATAAAAATCTTTTCCCCGTGGTCAGTTTTATCCAACCTCCAAGCACGGCCTCGCCTGTGCATAGCGTATCCACGGCGGAAAGACAACTTTTCCACTGCCTGTGCTAGGCCTGCTGACCTGATTTTAAATGGTCACCATCACCTATAACAAAGCATTTTACTCAGTTTTACTCTTCCGTGATCATCCACAGACAGTAGCGACTATAAGTCGCGTCCGATAATTAGTTTGCAACTGATAGAAAAGGCAACGATACAACCGTGCACCGTGAAATCGATCGTGCGTGTCTTCTCGATCGGACACGGTTATTATACGAGAGACAAAAACGTGGGTTCTAATATTTATTAATATTGATAATGTCGTAATTTGTAGTTTGGCTCACTGAGCGAACTGCCTGCAATAAAATGTTAATTAAGAGTTGTGAGTTGAATATAATAATACACGGTACAATATAATCAAACAACTCGCTAGCACATTTCAACATTTTAAAGATTTGAAATCACTAAATGTAACGTTTTATTACTATCATACTTTTAGGTAGGAAAACGAACTCATGGTATTTAAAAAATGTAATTTGATATCTTAATAATGTTGAAATGTGTGAGCGAGAAGTAGTTCGACGGTTGTCAGCCTCTTAAATGAAAGAGTTTAGTTTTGCAGTCACGGAAAAAGTCGCAGTACCTATTATATTTATACCGTGTATTATTATATTAGCAGATAATACACGGTAGACACTTTCTTAAATCTTAAACGCAGATAACTTGTTATTTTTTGTTGCTAAAGTTTTTTTTTTAATAGTTTTATAAGTATCTCACTTCTGGCACATTATATTTTTTATAGGTTTTTACAGATAGCAAGCCCATTGCGATTGCTAGAGTACCTACCTTTTAAAATTATGTCTGTCAACAAAATCCGAGAGAGTGTGAAATACAACTTGTTAAAAGATCCTTCACGTAAAATGCAAGTTTTTTTGTTAATTTCACCAGTTCAGTACAACCTACTTAAAATTCTTCACACTTTTTTGCCGATCAACAGTTCTCAACATTATTAATTTTAATAAGCGTATTGTTGCAAGAAATGAATAAATGTAAAATGTGGTGTATGGGCGGTGTCATCATTAACATTATCTGAGGCACTTTACTTAACTTAACTTTTTACGCACTTGCGATACTTATCGCTGATATAAAATTATACGGGCCTTTAAAAACACGAATGTACCTACTTATACCAGGCTATACTTATACTAAGGGCCTAGAAATAATATTATTTTCATTACTCATACTCGGAAAGCAGGTAGGAGCGGGTTGGAAGTAATACATTTCAGCCCTAGGGAGAATCGTTTTCTATTGATAGCTGTCAAATTATAAAAAAAAACTAGTTATATTTTCACATTTCCTAGGAAAATAAACCTTAATTTACGACTTTAAACTTTGGTCAACAGTATGACTGTTGACCTTCTGTTGACATTCGTAAACTAAAGAGGCTTATTAACAAAAAGGTACTTATTCAGCCAAGTTAGTGAAAACTGTAATGGTTTTTTTTCAATAGGTTTTATAATTGGTTGTGTTGGGTTGAAATCCGACTCGTCAACCTAATAATTTTTGGGATATTATAAACAAATCTCAGTGACGGAAATATTTTTCTGACGGATAGCGTTCTTAGAGATGGTGAAATAGGAAGTCAGTCTCATATTACACTTCTAATATCAGAGATGTGTGCGTGTGCGTAAAGAATAGATAACAGTGGGTATTGCGAGAACCAATGTTTCTAATATCTGCCTAATTGCTTTTTTATAAATATTGTTTTTGGTCCAACTGACCCTTATAAGTTTATCAAATGAAGGAAAGTTTTTGTTTTTACCTTCTTACTTATTATGCATGCAATTAAGTCCTAACTTTAAATTTCAGAAGTCTACTTACCAAATTAAACCTACTATAATTTCTGTGTTTAAAAAGTGTAACAGCTCGAGTCAGTGCCAACATTGACACAAACCTTACTAGGTTTCACGATGTTGTAAAGTGAATACTGTAATTAGTGATTTTGTTAAATAAATAAAAAATTATCTCCATGATATACGAGTATATATTTCCGTCTCTACTTTAATCTTGACAAAAACAAAGACGGGTATTTTGTAAAAATAGTTATTTAAAATAGGAAGGTTAGCAGTGATGAAAATAAAGGTCCAAACAATACGATTCCTATGGGCTTCCGTTTTGAAACTGAAGTCTGGATATCTAATCTACCTACTAGTGATAGATATTAACCATTTTCACCTGCAAAAAAATTGTAAAAAATTGGCTACTTAAACTTTCATATAAAGAAGTTGAAGAATTGATTGAGACAATAAAATAATTTTACTCGCTATTGTAACCTAATACGTTATACTTAATACGCACACAATCTCCACTCACACATACACACCTAAACACACCCTCAAACACTCTCACATACACACAACATATTCATACAAATACACTACACAAACACACAACCGCTTTGTATTTTTGTATGTAACGAATAGGCTCAAAAACTACTGGTCCGATTTCAAAAATTCTTTCACCATTAAAATGCTATATTATCCCTGAGTAGCATAGGCTATATTATATTTTCAAAAAATCAGGGATCCTTACTAAAATTCCAACAATGTAACCCAAGGTGGAAAACAAAGACCTTACATCGCGTGCGCTGCGAAAACTATTGATGATAGAACAAAATAATATCCTACGATTTTATAGAACACGTCATCATCTACAAAAAATGTCGCGACAGCATATGTCTAACTATTATAGTTATGTCACAATAAGTGTTCTTTTATTATAAAAAAATAATTGAAATGCCGCCGCTAGAAAAGGGTCTTTATTTGTACCTTGGTATTAATCCTTATCCAAATAAATCTTTTCATAATTAAGACGGTTTCAATACCTATAGATTACTTCTTAAATTTTTCAAATCGGACATTCCGTTCAAAAGATATGACGAAATTAAAAACGTTAACGGGTCCACGGGTCACGCACGGGTGCGATTTCACTCTCTGGCGTGCAAATCTACACTAATATTATAAAGAGGAATCATTTGTATTTTTGTATGTAACGAATAGGCTCAAAAACTACTGGTCGGATTTCAAAAATTCTTTCACCATTAGAATGCTACATTATCCCTGAGTAACATAGGCTATATTATATTTTCAAAAAAATCAGGGATCCTTACTAAAACTTCAATAATGTAACCCAAGGTGGAAAACAAAAACCTTACATCGCGTGCGCTGCGAAAACTATTGAAGATAGAACAAAATAATGTACTACGATTTTGTAGAACACGTCATCATCTACAAAAAATGTCGTGACAGCATATGTCTAACTATTATAGTTATGTCACAATAAGTGTTCTTTTATTCTAAAAAATTAATTGAAATGCCTCCGCTAAAAAAGGGTCTTTATTTGTACCTTGGTATTAATCCTTATCCAAATAAATCATTTCATAACTAAGACGGTTTCAATACCTATAGATTAATTCTTAAATTTTTCAAATCGGACATTCCATTCAAAAGATATGACGAAATTAAAAATGTTAAGGGGTCCGCGGGTCACGCGCGGGGTGCGATTTCACTCACTCAAGGAGAAGCGCGTGCAAATGTATGAAATAAGTAGACGCGAGGCTCGAACCCACGGTCTAAATTTATCCTAAAATGTTCAAAAAATTTATGACCACCCATGCGAAGCTGGGACAGGCCGCTAGTGTATGAAATAAGTAGACGCGAGGCTCGAACCCACGGTCTAAGTTTATCCTAAAATGTTCAAAAAATTTATGACCACCCATGCAAAGCTGGGACAGGCCGCTAGTAATTCATAAACTTAGTTAACTATATGCCACACGCATGCCTCGCTAAAACTCACCCAATTGTAACTGAAATGAAACCAAAGTAACTCGTACTCCTGAGACCCAAGATACAGGCTTTTCGCTTAGTTTGGGCCTCTACGTTTAATCATAATTATCTGTACTAAGAATCCTTTGTGTCCTGAAACTGTTTATTTGATTACCTGTGATTCTGTTTGGCAATAAATTATTCTTATTCTTATTCTTATATTCTAGCCACTGCACTGGTAGGTACTGGAAGGATTTGTAGGTTAGAAGTCAGTTGCAAAAGATCCAACAGAAGAATAAGGATCTCTTGATTTTTACATCCTTAAACTTTTCTAACAAAACTTAATATTCACATAGGTATAATATACTACTACATAATACACTTACAATATACCTACAATACTTAATATATTACAATTTGGTTTTGGTGAATCTATACTTGGCAATATTTTGTGTTTTTCCCATACAAAAGACTTCAACGCGCTCTACATGGGAAGGCTAGGGAGTGATTATGTCAAAAACATACAAACAGCGTAACTTTCGCATGTGTCTAAATTAAGTAAGATAGGATATGCGATACTATCCATACAATTGCCAATTGGCGGCAGAAATAGGCATGGTGGTAATACTTCCCCATACAAGCCCTTCGCAAAGACCTACTCTCTTAAAACTATGACTGTGTGTGACTGGTATCTATCTATCACAGTATGTTGATTTTATAAGTTCGATTTTGGTGCCTCTCCTATTACGTAACTGACGAAAGGTTTGATGTCACAAGCGTAAATAGGCAATCACTGGCTGTCGTAATTGTTTGCCTGTTGACTCTTGTCGCAGACCGGTCGCGAGTTACGTAATAAGAAGGCGGGTGTAGTAGCTAATACAGGAGTTGGGAAGTTTTCTAAAGGTGTAGGAAGGTATTGACGTTGCGTATACCTCCAGGCTGTAATTTAGAACATAATAACACCACTTGCGGTTTTCAAAGATACCTTCTTGGCGTAAACTACCGACTAACAACCTCTTTCTCACGAATTTCATCCTTTACTCTACAAAAATACGGCCTATTTTTGAGTAAACTATGTAACTTAGCAGTACCTCAAATCATTTTAGGCCTTTTGTAATGCTAATAAGGTGTGTTTTTGTGTAAAAGATGAAAGTAAACAGTTGTGGACGGGCCCTATTACACCCTAAGTTCACTAATGATGCCCATTCGTGAAAACACTGTGATCCTGCCTAATAAGATGCAGATATTGTTAGGAAAGTTTTGTTCTTATTTATCTGAGGGTATTTGAATATTCAATCTTCGTATTTTATGAGCGGCGAGTCTTTGATGTTCAAATACTATTAGTACCTATTCACTTATCTGTGGTAATAGTAACACCATCCCATTTACACATGGTATTTTGACTTCGTCTTGGACCCCGAAACGTCAAAGTCAGAGTCAGAGGCGTTTATTCAGTTGAATCAAAAGGATCACCTTAAAACGTGAATCTGGGTGCCAGTTCCACGCGACCAAACTTAGAAGAACAGGCAACAAAATTGCGGCTAGGTTTCTACCGTTGTTTTGTATGATCCTTTTTACATAATCTACACTGATATTATAAAGAGGAAAGATCATCAAAAACTACTAGTCCGATTTCAAAAATTCGTTCAACATGAGAATGCTACAATATCCTTGAGTAACATAGGCTATATAACATTTTCAAAAAAGTCAGGGATCCTTACTAAAACTCCAATAATGTAACCCAAGGTGGAAAAAATAATCCTAACATCGCGTGCGCTGCGAAAACTATTGATGATAGAACAAAATAATGTACTACGACTTTGCAGAACACGTCATCATCTACAAAAAATGTCGCGACAGCATATGTCTAACTATTATAGTTATGTCACAATAACCGTTCTTTTATTGTAATAATTTAATTGAAATGCCGCCACTAGAAAAGGGTCTTTATTTGTACCTGGGTATTAATCCTTAACCAAATAAATCATTTCATATTCAAGACGGTTTCAATACCTATAGATTACTTCTTGAATTTTTTAAATCGGACATTCCATTCAAAAGATATGACGAAATTAAAAATGTTAACGGGTCCACGGGTCACGCACGGGGTGCGATTTCATTCACTCAGGGAGAAGGGCGTGAAATAAGTAGACGCGAGGCTCGAATCCACGGTCTAAGTTTATCCTAAAATGTTCAAAAAAATTATGACCACCCATGCGAAGCTGGGACAGGCCGCTATGGTAACATAATATAAATGAAGCTCGACTGTGTTGCCAATATATCTTAACAACCCCTTAGCAGATTATTTTATATTATCACATCTAATCTTTATAGTAAAACCTGTTGATCTACCAAATTCTATGCGTGTTTTCGTGTGAACGGAGCCATCGATGCGGGAACGTGTCGGTTTTGGTTGATATTTTTAGTGACGCGGTTCCGTAAACGCGACGACCGTAAAATACTTTGTCCGGCTTGGAATGTTCGAACCACTATTCTTCATGAACCTAGGTTCAATTATGTAGGGATTAGGTATATCATCCTATACCACTGTACATATAACTTAGGGGGGCTGGTAGAAAATGCTTGTGCATTAAGCCCTCCTTTTGTCCTCCTTTGTGTTTTGTGCAATCTACATCTACACTATCTACACTAATATTATAAAGAGGAAACATTTGTATTTTTGTATGTAACGAATAGGCTCAAAAACTACTGGTCCGATTTCAAAAATTCTTTCACCATTAGAATGCTACATTATCCCTGAGTAACATAGGCTATATTATATTTTCAAAAAAATCAGGGATCCTTACTAAAACTCCAATAATGTAACCCAAGGTGGAAAAAATAATCCTAACATCGCGTGCGCTGCGAAAACTATTGATGATAGAACAAAATAATGTACTACGACTTTGCAGAACACGTCATCATCTACAAAAAATGTCGCGACAGCATATGTCTAACTATTATAGTTATGTCACAATAACCGTTCTTTTATTGTAATAATTTAATTGAAATGCCGCCACTAGAAAAGGGTCTTTATTTGTACCTGGGTATTAATCCTTAACCAAATAAATCATTTCATATTCAAGACGGTTTCAATACCTATAGATTACTTCTTGAATTTTTTAAATCGGACATTCCATTC
This sequence comes from Chloroclysta siterata, assembly GCA_932294275.1. Taxonomy (NCBI): domain Eukaryota; kingdom Metazoa; phylum Arthropoda; class Insecta; order Lepidoptera; family Geometridae; genus Chloroclysta; species Chloroclysta siterata. The sequence goes on from OW028588.1 coordinate 17,466,549, forward strand.
AAAAGATATGACGAAATTAAAAATGTTAACGGGTCCACGGGTCACGCACGGGGTGCGATTTCATTCACTCAGGGAGAAGGGCGTGAAATAAGTAGACGCGAGGCTCGAATCCACGGTCTAAGTTTATCCTAAAATGTTCAAAAAAATTATGACCACCCATGCGAAGCTGGGACAGGCCGCTATGGTAACATAATATAAATGAAGCTCGACTGTGTTGCCAATATATCTTAACAACCCCTTGGCAGATTATTTTATATTATCACATCTAATCTTTATAGTAAAACCTGTTGATCTACCAAATTCTATGCATGTTTAATTAACGGTCCGATTGTTATTCTTGGACAAACATACAACGCTGATTCGTTCAAGATGTTGAGAAATCTTCGCTCACTCGATCAACTATACATACATCTGAAGTATTCGTAGATTGACTTAGCCCACTGCTGTATTAGTACCTAGCCTCTCTTTGCTCTTGCCATTCCACTCGATCTTGAGCTAGCCTCTTCTTCTAGGCTGATTTTTAAACCCATCATCAGTTAGCAGAATTCTACTGCTAGACAAAGGCCTCCCTTAAATATTTCCAGGAAGAATGGTTCTGAGCTCTCTCCATCCACCTTGACTCGTAAGTGACGCACGATAAGAACGTGCCCTACGATGCACTGCCCTGCGTCCATCAACATGAGGCATACAGATGCTAAGACTCATGTGCCTGTAATTTCGGCAACCACTCTTCAAACCGAAACATAGTAACGCTGCTTGGCGGCATAAAAAGGCATGGAGCCCTTCACAAAGAACTGTACCTCTTCCCGCCATCCTTAAAATATCGTCTGTCCATTGATTTTGTTACACATCTATCATCATCATCTTAGTCCGGTATCACCCACTGCTGTATAGACCTCCTTCTTTTTCAGCCAGCCTCCTCTGTCCTGTGCGTCTCTTGTCTAGGTATTTCCTGCGACCTTAACGATGTCGTCGACCCATCGCGCTGCACATTAGTTAGCTATGCTAATTGATGTTATGTTTTCCAGTGATGGTGTGATCCTGCATGGGTGTGGGCGGCGCGCTGCTGGAGGCGGCGGCGCGCGGGGACGCGGCGCGACTGGCCAGCATACTTAATGCTGACGCACGGGACATCAACGTCGCTGACGAGGTATGATCAAATAATTATAGAAGCATCTTACGTTACAATAAATAAAAAAACCGACCAAGTTACTGTAGTACTATTCGACAGAAGAATTTGAGAGACTTGCAAAGTCTAAGTCAAAACGTACCTATTTATTCTATTGAATCACAAGGATAATTTAGAAACGTCTTAGAATTGCGTGAATCTAGGTACCAGTTTCATGCGACCAAGCCTTGAAGAACAGGCAACAAACTTAGGGCTTGGTGCCTACCGTCCTTTGTATGATCCTGGTTACAATATAATAGAGAGAAATATCAGTCAATATCAGTTATTATTTTTGGTGTATTATTTATTATTCATTCTGTAAAATTATTCATTTCACTTGTCTTTGTGTATTAATCATATATTTATTTATTTTTGTACGTAAATTCAGACACGATTAGTTAGAGAATTGTTAATTAATAAAATTAAATGAAAGCTGATAAAGGATCAAGTAGAAAAGCTGATCAACGCCAAGTACCTACGAACTCGAAATGAATAGCTGAACCTCGACACACACACAATCACTCATATTCGCGGCTCGGAACAGAATCGAATGACGAATGATCGTAACACGTCGTTACTCTGCAGGCTATTTATGCGGACAAAGCTGGTAGTGGTAGCGAAGCCATTACTTTTTAAGTGTATCTAGCAAGACTAGACCTGTCTAACAACTATTTAATTTAAAAACCTCGGCTGCTTCCATGGTGATAAACTCTACGCAGGGTCCATGTGAAACTTACTGAAACATAACAACCATGAATGTACCAAAACTAAACCATATGTGAGCAATAAATTTACAGATTAAGTATTGAGTAGGTACTTTGGCGCCCAACCGAGAAAATTCTTACGAAAGTATTCACCATTCCAAGTTCAGCCAGCCTTTTTCTCTAATTTATTACTAATAATAATTATTATTATTAATAATATTAATTTTTATTCAACAATACCTATCAATCCAATATCAACCGTATTTTTAACAGACTTTGTGTTCTATTTCTTTTACACTGGTAAAGGCTAGGCTTTAGTTTGCGGCCATATGCTTTCGGAATCGATTAATAAATAAATTAGAACATCGATATCGGCGCGATGATATCGATTAATCAGGATGTATCGACAAGTCCTGTTTTATTAATAGTATAGATTACTGGAGGGCATTCGTTCTTCTTGCTTTTCATTTACTATTTTTATCAATATTCCTTCACAAATTTATTTTACAAGAAATATAGATTCCGCAGTTTTGCAAAATACCGACGAAACACAGTTATTGGCTTTAACCATTCCACTTCTTTTATTTTCGTAATTAAAGACGTGGTTAAATATTTGCTATGCTAACAATTATGAATGAATGAAAATACTTGTTTGTACATCAAACAAACCAAAAAAACTGGTAGGTACAATCAATGGGTGATTTTACCTCTTCAAAGCATTGACAAATTATTCCTTTTTTCAAAAACAATTTCTATTATTGATCGAGTGAGCGAAGCGAACGAAGATCTTAGTTTCAACTTGGGCGATTTGGCATTTTATGTATGTATGTATGTATGTATGTATGTATGTATGTATGTATGTTTGTCTGGCGATAACTTTAGAACCGTTTATCCGATCTGCATGAAATTTGATATGTCGATAGCTTGTACTTGAGAAATTTACTGGTAAGTATATGAGTAAAATCGGATGAAGGGGTTTTGAGATATGGGGTTTTTTACGGGGGCAAAAATAAAAAAAGTTACATAAAAAAATCAAGTTACATGTCATATGAAAGGACTTTGTTTGGACATCCCAAAACAATTTTTACTTTTTTTTTGTGACGCTCGGTTATTGAGATAAAATAATAAAAGCTAAATTAAGTAACCAGCGATCCAAGAGCTCCCATCTCTAAGAGTTTCGTTGACATCAAGGTTTTTCTACTGGTCTGTCAATTCCTTTGCTTTTTCTTAATTTTTTTTTTTTAAATAAATAAAGGAGGTACTCAGTTCTCATAAAATGGTGATAACGACCAGGTCTGATGATGCAGCCAAGGGCTGTTCAACGGAACTCTTCAATAAATAGGCCAATAGAGTTGAAACTTGGTAACCATACCAAGTTAGTAGGCGGTAGTCAGAAAAAAGTCCAAAGATAATGGTTGGACTTGCCTCCGACTACTACGAACTTAAAGTTTTGATGCGTTCGTCGGGTTGCATCACGAGATCTCAGTTCGGGGCGAACTACTAGTAAATAAGTAAATTAGGTAGATGAACAAGAAGGTATACTTACAAAACATAATTATTGTTCGAATCCAATTAAACTCGTTTCAACGTTACCGTGTTAGCTCTCGTCAGCGCGTCATCCATCAATGCCTCAATGGCGGCGCGCAGGTTATGGGCCAGTTTTTATAAACTTGTTACAATTACGTTTTGGTTTCTACAAAGCTGTCATAACATAACATAGTTGTTGATTGGTGATTGGTTCTAGATAAAATCAGATTAGTATTTTTATTCCTAGCATAAAAAAGGTAATAATAATAATTAACAATTAAAAAACATTTTTTTTCTGTCATTTTTAAGGCTATTTGAGTCGCTGAGCGACTATGTCAGCCCTGTTACAGCTTGCAATAAACTATCTACGACTAATATATTAATATGTATAATTATTTTTCATGTTCTTTTTTAAAACCATTCATCAAAAAAAGCCTACCACAATTTTAAGGAAGTATCGATTCATTTATGGAACATACCTACTGGTATTTAATCCATAAAATACCTATACCTACTCTTATATTAATCCTACTCGTATGTAAATCCAATACATAAATCCATGCATTAGTATGTAATTAGGTTACAATTATCAAAACAGCTTCACAGAGCAGAAACGTTTAATCCGACACGCAACTTATGCCAGAAAACTGGTGCTATTAATAATCGTTTCATTAAGCCCAGAAGCCGCCATTTTAATTCTTTGACATTTCATGTTTCGTACGGAAACCGATCGAGATCTTTTACATTTCGTTCGGGAATGATTGATCGCTCCGGCTATTTATCCAGCCAGCGTAGCTTTGAATTTTTGACGTTATCTTGTCGGAAGAAATATCGGGCACTAATAGCTACGATGGAATTATATTAATGTTCTAAGTGATAGATATTGAATTATATCATCCGGTTCGCTTTACTTAGTCTGGTTTTGAGTAGATACCTGTTACTTATTTGAATACAGGGTGTCATAGTTATTCATGTGAAAACAGTAAATGTATCGAGTGGCCCAGAGACTATAGCTGTGGTAGACCGTCCTTTTCTTTATATTTATTAAAACTTGCAACGTTGTTTTCGTTTCTGTTTTCTCAGACTTTTTTTCCCGAAGTTTACAAGCGACTTAGTTTAATCTTTTTTAGCGCGCGCCTTTTTTTCTTACCCCTGTACTTATAAACGTTAGTAAAATTCAAGCATTGCTTAAAATGAGTCTATCATTACCCTTGTGTAAGAGATGACAACAGTTTAAGCATTGTAGGTATATCTTTTGATAGATTTTTATAAGTAAGTGGTTAGGGCTGTTTGAATAATATTATGTAGTAATCGATCGGAATGTAGGAAGGCTGCTAGACTTTTATTTTATAGATAACAAAACATCTGCTTTTGTCGAACAAAGAATGTATGTAGGTAGGTAAGCACTTAAGTGCTATGTAGACCTTCACTTTATAGTTTTTTATTTATTCTGAAAAGTTTAAAATAATAAATACCATCTGTGTAAAAGCTTACAATTATTTTCATAGTTGCGTTGTATTGCAGCCAAAGGTAAAATTAAGTGGTTGTAAAGGGGAATTGAGTTTGAGTCGTTCAATCCTCGCTTAAACTGTATTTTTTATTTTATTTTACATACTATGGACATAGGTTGACATAATATGACATAGGTACAAAATTGTGGCTGACGGACATACCTAACCTACCTATTGCAAACTAGTAGTAGGTACGTAGCGACGACGTAACGTCTGTAGATTTGTTTTGGCCTTACCGTTTGCTCTACATAAATCTCGATCTCACATCTGCAAAGCTGTCAAAACTTTACACCAACTTAACTATAATCTATGTCCATCTGTCACAGTTTGCGTAGAAACTGTATGTTATTCTGTGTCCGTTGCGTTCGGAACTTCAAACAATTAATTTATTCAGTATCGCGAGTTTTATCATCTGTCATCTAGATGCAGAGCTTTCCCGTGTCGCCGCAGGCCATTAAAAAACTAGTTCTCTGACAACAGGTTACAGAACAATCTTGTGTTTATTTATTCCTGTCGACCATTCTGCTGGGTCTGGTACCTACCTACCTACGTACGCACCTACGGGCGACATGTGCGTGCGCGTCTTGTCTTTGCAGAGTTTATTTTTAAGTGGATCATAATTCATTACAGACATTTGAAGAGCTCAATATATAACCGTAATAAATATATTGGTAAACCAAATTATAAATTAATTTGCTAGGTTGCTTGGTTAGGTCCATCTACGGTTGAATATTTACTTACCTACTTCCTTAATAAAATAATAGGTACGTGATAAATACCTAGGTAGAAGACGGTCAAATAATATTTTCTTGAATTTTCTTTGATGAAAGTAAGGTATATAGCATAGTCTCCCACAATTAGCCTTTGAATCATGTCTATAAAAGCATTCCAGACCATAAAGAGAATTAGCTTAACTATTACAACAAGTTGACAAGCCACAAGATATCGGAAGCAATAAACAACAACGCGAAAAGAAATCTATGACAAGATAGAAAGGTTCAATTTGTAATGAACTTCACTTGAAGCGTGTCAGAATGCCCTCCAACTAGAGCGTATTTTTTCCAGAGTTTCTAGAACTAGAAACATTGTACCTCTCTTATTAAAATATCTCGAATGTTTTTGCGTAGGAAATTTATATAGTCACACTACAGCCTGTGACAGCACAAAAACGCACGGCCGTTGCCCATGACGGTTGACAATTAACTTTTATAAGCAATCCACCTGTAGAATGTCACAACTACTACTACGTATCCTAGTTGTAGAGCGTAAGTCACATGTAACTCGATTCTCATTCGACAATTCAACTTAAAAAATTAGTTGTCCAAATTAATTATTCCGTTGATTTTTATTATTTTCATCTGCACTAGGCTTTTTGAGAATAGTTAATAAGAGCGTTCGGTGCAAATTAAGTGGTAGGTATAAGTAATTATTTTGGTAAGTATTTTGGTTAAAGAATACCTACTTCGCGCTCTCTATTTATAAAGCTTATAAACTTACTTCAACGCAGTTTTTAATTGTCGATCGAGAAAATACTGTTAGAGCCTGTTTCAAAGCGGCCATCTACTTTGTTAGTAATTTATGATCCCATTGCTACCTAACTAAAGCCAAAATGAGCGGTAAAAAGCGCCACACGCTGCGAGCGAGACGAATCCTATTTCTCTTTCTACTCCAACTTATTGATTGCCTTGTTAGTTTACTGATCTTGTTGTATCCGTAACAGCTATTCTCGTTTTACAAATTATTATTGATAACGTCTCTGTATAAATCTTTTTAGTCATAATATTTTTTTATAGAAAATAAACTTTTGTCTAAAATAGGTTTTTACTTCTAGGTATAACCTAAGCGGGATAGAGATCCCACATAATTAAGTAGGTACTAACCATTTTGAGGTACCTAGTTCATCTTTTTGTTATTGTAGGTACTTACATTTTTTGGAAAGTTTTGTCTCCTGTCTGCAATGTGTCAGTGTCAAGTCAATAGGCAAGCACAGATTTTCCCTGAAGAAAATGGCGGCGTTCTCTTACAAGTTAACGAAAACCATTTTCGTTAAAATAAATCAAAAACTCACACTTTGTGCTAATACCGCAAGAAATTTGGTTAACATACCACCAAAATTACACGATAAATAACTGCCTCCAAAACTGCGCATAATGGTAGAATGCACGCTCTGTGCTTCGCCACTGCCGCAGATAGAGGTAAAAATTATTGTTGGATGACCTTGTTGATTTAATTCGTGTTAGCAGATTAGTCGTTATAACTTTTATTGCTTATAATTGATTGAGTAGCGGTCTTTTATTGACTCTCTCGTTCAAATCTAGAGCTTTAAGTAATGATCTAGCTTAATGAACAGGAAGCATACGATACTATGAGATTGATTTATATACCGAAAGCAGGGTAATAAAAAATAATTGGTAGGTAACTCTTAACTCATTTTCACGCTTGGAAACCCAGACATCTACGTTTGAAACCTGATTGGCGCCACTTCGCTATTCGGCGTTATCGCGAATTGGTTTTATTTATATTCGATAACGTAGTTTACCTATTCATTTTACATGTTTTACTAATGATATTCTACTAATGAATTTTAACCATCATGCCAAACAACTTGTTGGCACAAAGTGAATGTTAAAATGAAATAAGTGTATTATCTTACTGATATCATAATGAGAACGAAAACGTTTCCCGTAGGTTTTTAAGAAAACGATGACCATTTTTTTGAAGATATATCACAGCCGACTTGTTTTGCTTTATTGTAACAATATATAAAAGACAAAAATGGAAACAAATAGGTACTAAACTAACGAAAAATACTTACATCGAAAGAAAAGTCACTATGGTCATAGGACTTCAGCCTGCCCTTACAGGGCAAACATTTAAAAGAAAACAAATGCCAATCAATAATTGATTGGCATTTGTTTTCTTGCAGTCATTTGCAGTCGAACGAATGAATTGATAATCAATTCATCAGATGAATTGATTATCAATTCATTCGTTCGACTGAAAACTGTGTTCAATGTGTTTTAAGCTTTACTACATTAATCTCTTTTTATATCAACATAGGCAAGGTTAAAGTATAGTTATTAAACAAATTACCAAGATCAATCGTCATAAAACAAACTGAATTAAATTAATTCGTTTTGAAATTAATTTAACGAATACTACCTGGTATTTTAAAGCAATCTAATCTGTTTTGAGATAAAGATTTACTTAATTTAAATAGGTAAGTAAGTACCTACACCTACCGTACGTTATCAAAGCGGTCACATTAACGAAAACATATAAAATTGTAATAACACAGCTTTATGCCTTAGAAACCATTTATAAATCCCAAAATATGTAAACTGGTACTTACCAATACCTGTTTTTTATTAATAAACGGTGTAAAACGAAAGCTTCCGAAAACTAAAAGCACATAGCTACTGCTGTAAATTAGATAAGTTAAAAAACTATTTCTATAAGATTTAGATTTAGATTTATTTATTGCCAATATGTAAGTAAAGTTACATAGCTTAGGTCTAAGGTAGCTATTAAGCGAGTATACATACCCTGTAGGGCGCTGCAAATTAGTTACAATCATACTAATAACGGTACAATAATAGTTATGCTCCTTGATACAATAGCTTAGTTATGAGAATATAATAGGCAAGTCACTTGAATAGCAAAAATTAAATGACAATAATAATAATCATTGTAATTGATAAGTAGTCTGAATGTCTCGATATAATAATAATATTACTAACTAAGTCAAATAAGGTAAGTATATTTTATAATGTCAACTATTAGATTAAATTAAATTTGAATTGTCTGTTTTATGGAAAAATCACTTGCAAGTATTTTATCGGTTAGGAATTCTTCTACAGAATAATAACATTTAGTCAAGAGTAGGTTTTTTAAATTGGTATGAAATAGGGTGTCTTTGGTTTCATTTTTAATCACGTCAGGAATTTTGTTGTAAATTCTTATTAGTCTAAAGTCGGGACTTTTGTCGAGCGTTTTTAGTTTTGTGGAGGGTAAGATCAGTTGGTCTTTATGTCGCCTAACCTAGGAAGTAGGTAGAAAAAATGTCGGTATTTCCTAACGAAAGTCGACATTATACACGGTAACGTAAGGAGTTTGTTTTGTTTGAAATAGGGTTTACAACTTTGTCTAGACTTGATGTTCAGTAATATTCGTACTAGTTTTTTTTGTTTGACAAATACTTCATTAAAATCTACACTATCACCCCATATCACAATGGAGTAGTTGAACCAAGCATATGCGTTCGCATAGTAAGCTGAAAGGGCGGTTTCGTAGTTTGTGTTACATTTAATAATACTTAGGGCATAGGTAAATCTAGAAAGTTTAGTTTTTAATGTTAATATATATTGTTTCCAATTGAGGTGGGTGTCTAATGTAAGTCCTAATAATTTAAATTCATTACTTTCTTCGATTTTTAATATTTTTGTAGGTTTTGTTAGATTTAGCGTTTTTCTTTGGTAGGTTTTGAATTGTAGAATTTTTGTCTTATTTAGATTTATTTCCAGGTTGTGATCGCTGAGCCATTGTTTAGTAATTTCAAAAGTAGATTGTATATAGTTATAGTCAATGTCATCCGTACTTTCAAATAGCAAGGATACATCGTCTGCAAAAAGAACACACTTGGTATTGATAGCGGTAGGTAGGTTATTAATGTAAATCAAGAATAGTAGACATCCCAGTACGCTTCCTTGGGGGATGGAATTATTTATAATTTTCAAGTCAGATTTTATACTGCGTAACTCGTTTGTTTTATCATTATAGTGTTCTATACATACATATTGGGTGCGATTTTTTAGATACGACTGAAGCCATTTGAATGCTGGTCCTCTTATTCCAGACTCGTAGATTTTTTGTTTAAGTATGTCATGTGCGACTAAGGAGTTTGAGTTGATTAGAAACTAAGGTTCCATTCGTTCGATTGATTTGGAAAAGATAAAATAATAACATGAATTACCTGATTGAATCATATCCATACAATGGCTCATTGCGGACATCTAAGATGCGATAAGGTTTTTTTCTTAAATGTTGGTCATTGAAGTGTTCCCGTTTTCAGGAGTAGTGGTTTTGCACCCGGTATTTAATTCACATAATATGTATTTTAATGGTTGGACTTTTAACTTTTATGACATAATTAACTTGAATTTTATCGTGACATCTTGTTTGTGCCAAAAATTAACGGCTACTTAACTTCAGTGTCATCAATGTATTTATTTATCCAATAAAATTATAAAGAAGGTATCTATTTAACTATAACTGACTTTCTAAAAATATTTATGCCTTGTTTTTGAAGAATCTAATGAGTGTTATTTAAAAACCAGTAGGTAGAGCAAGCCAGGTGTCTCAAGAAGCTACATGTAACAGCTTATGTACCTACTACTTATGTTTAAACAATTTGCTTGTGGGAAAGGTGTGATGTTGAACATATTTTGATAGCATAATAATTGGAAAGTGTAACATGTTTATAGTACGATGATTTGTAGCTGATTCCAATATCCTAGACATAAATAGTTAAACTGTTCATTTTATGTGTTTTTGGCATGAAGTAACGGACTTTGATTAAAACTATTTTGTGATAAACAATTTCGTATTAAAATCTCCTATCCTAACCAGTCCTTCTTCCTACAACCTAAAGATATAACCTTCAATATAACGATAACGCTGAAAGACGAACGTAAGTTACGAAGTTTGAATGTTTGTGCCTAAATCACGCCCTAACCACTGAACCGATCGAGATGAAACTTGGAATATAATATAAATGGCTAAAACACTTCGAACAGACGATCTAAGCAAAAACTTCAAGCGCCATAAAAACAAACGCGTACTGTCACAATAACTCAGTTCGACAGTAACGGCTTATCGCCAGAAGCGATCTCTTCCAGAAAATGTGTAGTGTTGAGACTTGTGATTTGTGATACCAGAGGATAGGGACATAACCTCTCTTAAACAAACTACAGGGAGTGAAAAGAAAACTCCCGAAAAATAAAAGTGATTACACATATTTACACATTTATAGAAAAAATCAATATACTCACTAGATAGGTAGGTAGTGTAGGTACTACTATGTCCATGCACGGTAGGTATTTCTTCAGATCTCGCTATCACATTATCATCTATCGTATAAGGGCTGAAATTAAATAACTTATCTTGACAGATGCTCACACCAAACTAATGTCATTTCAATACAATTTATGTCAAAAGCGTTTTTTGCTTTTACTTTTTTGGGATTCAGAGACTTTTTTTCGAGACCAAGAGGCGATTGAGGCTTTTTACCCCCTGTAGACAGCATCGTGAAAGCGACGGGCAGTCGCGTAGTCAACAGTCGTGCAACAAGCCCTATAAATCGGAGCGACATCTTTTATCGACGTTTTCGCATCACTACGGTAGTGTTGGGAACACTCTATTCGCTAGGGCAGTATACCTCAGTAAGACTGTGACTTATATTATATTGTGAGTCGCGTTGTCCTGTATAGTTACTACATAGGACTATAACGTTTAATACAGGTGGTTTTCAACTTTATAGTCGTGTCGTGAAAGTCTAGAAATAACTGATTTCATCACGATATTTTTTATAAATTTTCCACAGTAGGTATATTGTGCACGATGTGCATACGAGGATTCGAACCCAACCCAGTGCTCTCTAAGGAAACGATTTTTGAAAATTGGCACACGGAGAAATTGAAGAGGGGTGTCTAAGATTGTATGGAAATAGCTTCAAGCGAATGAAGTCGCGGTCTACTAGTCTATTTATTTTCAATATGATAATAAACAAGTTTATCATTGCACAGTCAATAGCTATAATGTAGAATATAACCGATTGTTTCCTTACTATGTCAGTTGATAAAAGTAGGTAATATTTTACCGCTATGGGCAAGTTTTGTGGCTATGATCATTTCGCATACCACCTCGGCTTGATTTCCTTGATTGCCAAGATAATATTCAGATAGGTCATAAATATATATTGGTGGACTTTCCACAGCACTAATAATATGGGAACCAGATAGCTGATATAATATTAACCAATGGTATTTGATATAATACTTACCAACATGGCAAAGGCGCTATACCTATTTGAATGTAATAGGCACTATTATACTACAATAACGTTTTCAACCATAGCCCCACAATTGTAGAAACTACGTGAATTACCGACACATTCACATTCGATTGCACCGTACGGCATCATTCATATAGAAAACCGATTCAATTTGTGCTAGCCTCTGGCCTCTGCCTAAAACTTAAAAACTTCAATTAAAAATATCATGAATTACCTACGAAAGGAGCCTCTTTGAAGCGCACTTAAAATCCCTTCACCACACTGTTTCGAAGGAAACTAGTATTTAATATAACTAGTTGATGGAATAAGCAGATGGCCCATCTGATGTTAAGTGGTAACCATCACCTACTTATAACAAAGCATTTCCTCGTACGATGCACTGCCCTGCGTCTATCAATTTGGGGCATACCTACAGATGATGACTGTAATTACACCGGCAACCACACTATTCAAACCGAAACACAGCAACGCTATTTGGCGGCAGAAAAAGGCGTGTATTTACGTGCATTTACTTTTTCCTGTTATTTTGATTTAAAAGCCAAACTACTGAAAATATTTGATGGAATTTCTATGAAAGGACCAATCCGAAAGCTAAGTATATCTTCCCAAAAAAAAAATATTTAAATCGGTTCATAAATGAGGTATGCGGTAACAAACACAAAAAACCTCTTTATTTGCAGTCGGTAAAAAATAATGCGAAGCGATTATTAGAATAATTATATAGCACTAGTGGCTTCCCGCGGCTTCGCACGCGTTGAAGTGGTGAACCGTGATTGAGCCACAAACATCAAAACATCGTAACTTTCGCATTGATTTGTATATTATTAGGGTAAGATTTTAAATACCTACGTAGGTATATGGGATACCTATAGGCGTACATTACCTATATTAGGTAGGTAGGTATAGGTACTGACTGAGTTTGGCACAAACATGACAAATACAACAAAGACAACCTTACACGGAAAATATGTACTTATTTGTTCCTAGTTTCTACCTCAAAAACAAACGAAACGAAACAGCTACACGACTTTGATCCCCAATCACGGTAGATACCCTCATATCTCTTCGTACCAACTCAAGATTCCCGTTTTTAGAATATCCCATATATAACACAGAATATAACATTGACGCTTCGTTGTATCCTTTTTTTTTGTTATTTATCCACAGAACACATTTTCTTTTAGTTTGAAGTTAATTACACTACGCGTTAAAAATCTCCCATACAAACCTTGGGACTTTGGCAGTCTTTTGCACCCTTTGCAGGGGTAGTTTTAAAATAGTGAAAACGTGATTTTAATCTATTTATTGTGGAGTATATTTACTTCAAGTTTGAAATCAATCGCACTATGCGTTAAAAATCTCCCATACTAACTTTTACAGTCATTTGCACCCTTTGCGGGGGTAATTATCAAAACTTCAAAGTGTTATTCTTAATTATTTATTTCTTAGTATATTTACCTCAAGTTTTAAGTCAATCGCACCACGCGTTAAAAAACTCTCATACAAACTTCGACATCCCTTTGCATACTTATTAGGGTAGTTTTAAAAAACCAAAAATGTTATTCCTATGTTTTTAGCCTTGAAGTAAATCTACTTCAAGTTTCAAGTTTGTAGATTCAAGGAATAAAATTTTTCATACCAACGTTTTCAACCCTTTTTACACCCTTAGGGGTTGAATTTCCAAAAATCCCTTCTTAGTACACCTTAACGCCATAAGACCTATGTACTCCTCAAATTTCAAGTCTCTAGGACCAGCGGTCAAAACACTCCCATTCAAACTTTTTCATCCCTTTGCACACTTATTAAGGGTAGTTTTAAAAAACTAAAAATGTGTTTCCTATTTTTTTGCCTTGAAGTATATGTACTCCAAGTTTCAAGTTTGTAGGTTCAAGGAATAAAAATTTTCATACCAACGTTTTCATCCCTTTTTACACCCTTAGTGGTTGAATTTCCAAAAATCCCTTCTTAGTACACCTCTACGCCATAAGACCTATATACTCTTCAAATTTCAAGTCTCTAAGTCCAGTGGTCAAAAAACTCCCATACAAACTTTTACATCCCTTTGCACCCTTATTAAGGGTAGTTTTAAAAAACTAAAAATGCCTTTCCTTTTTTTTTGCCTTGAAATATATGTACTCCAAGTTTCAAGTTTGTAGGTTCAAGGAATACTATTTTTCATACAAACGTTTTCAACCCTTTTTACACTCTTAGGGGTTGAATTTCCAAAAATCCCTTCTTAGTACACCTCTACGCCATACTACCTATATACTCCTCAAATTTCAAGTCTCTAGGACCAGCGGTCAAAAAACTCCCATACAAACTTTTATATCCCTTTGCACCCTTATTAAGGGTAGTTTTAAAAAACTAAAAATGCCTTTCCTTTTTTTTTGCCTTGAAGTATATGTACTCCAAGTTTCAAGTTTGTAGGTTCAAGGAATACTATTTTTCATACAAACGTTTTCAACCCTTTTTACACCCTTAGGGGTTGAATTTCCAAAAATCCCTTCTTAGTGCACCTCTACGCCATAAGACCTATGTACTCCTCAAATTTCAAGTCTCTAGGACCAGCGGTTTAGGCTGTGCGTTGTCTATATGTCAGTCAGTCAGTCAGTCAGTCAGGACTTTGAGTCTTATAGTATTATATATATATATATATATATATATATATATTAGAGATAGAGATTAGCTTGACAGACGCTCATCAAATTTTTGTACATTGTACACTATTTGGTCTGGTGGTAAACAATCGTTAAAATCGGCGTTAACCTGCTTTCTGTGTAAATAAGCGACAGCTAGATATGCTAACGGCAATTTGATCACTTTATGATTTTATATGCGAGAGATTACGATGTTATACATAACTGGTCTTTTCTTCAATGTTCAACCCAAACTTATATTAGCGAAGAATTTTACAAAAATATGATTATTCTGATCGAAAAACTAATGTACGGTAAGTGTTTGTTCTATGTATGTGTGTTATAATAAAGTTTTTTTTTTTAAATGACTAATAAATGTGTAATATTATACATATATCAGCTATCGGGTTCCCATATGTTTGCTCAGTTTGAGGCTAGAAAGTGCTATGGAATGTCCACCAATCTTTATGATTTATTTTACAGACGTCGTCTTAATATCCTATTTGTGTATTGCAATGGTTCGGCACCATTTACATAATATTGATAAATGTCCTTACAAATACCTGAGCTGAGGTAGAACATGGATCAATCTCACGACGTGACACTTCACGACTCTTATTTATGGCATACTAGCTCAGGCCCACGGTTTTGAAAGCTGGGTTTTCTAAGCAGTAAGAATTAAATCCCACGAGAAATATAATATGCTATGTCAAACACCTACATACCTACACTATAAAGAGTGTAAAAATACCACTCCCAAAAAACTTCAGGGGGTTAAAGTACCCATCATATGAACAACTATTTCTAGGGAACCAACAGAGAACGCGAAAAAAAAACAGCTGTTCCATGCAAAAGTTAAATACCTACTTGGCTAAAATGTTTGAAACAGGTATATTTTTTTCACGTTCAGTATTGGTTCCTTAGAAAAAGTCGTTCATATTAATGAGTACTTTAACCCCTTGAAGTTTTCGGTAGTGGTATTTCTACAGCCTGTATATTAGGCCATTTAAAATTCTACGTTAATTGATTTAGGGCCGTAATCAGAAACAATGCTTGAAGTTAAGTCGTGGAATGCCGCTATAAAATGACTGTGATTATGAAACAGGCTTCTCTAGAAAATATTTTCTGAACCTATCGCAACGCGGCCGCAGTTTATTTTTCAGCATTCAAAGGAAAGTTGAAAGTCGATAATCTTACTTGGTATCTTTTTTCGGAATGAAAACCAGCGCTGCTTGGCAAGGTAGGTTACCTACTTTTGTCAGGCAGCAAAAAGCTGAGTCTGGACCTTTTTGGCATACTGCACGGACGGGACTGGCTAGAACCTGTAAATAATGTGTTTTTATTTTTTTAAATTTTTTTTTTTGTAATACCTACCTATTGGTTTTGCCGTTTTGCCCGTATCTGTCCATTGTCCGTTTTGTGTGTGTCAAATAAATGTATTTTCTTTCTTTTCTTTCTTTCTTTTTTGTAATATGAGCCTTTACCTATGAATTTACAAAAAAATGTTAGTTGAAAGCATTATATCAGTAACCTGGTTCCCATAGAAGCTTCTCCTAATTTGGAGCTAATAGATACCTCGTAGCTTTTTTTGTGTGAATTTTCCGCCATTAAAACTTAGGTAGGAATTAATTGATCGAGTGAGCGAAGCGAACAAAGATCTTTAGTTTCAACTTGGGCGATTTGGCATTTTATGTATGTATGTATGTATGTTTGTCTGGCCATAACTTTCGAACCGTTGATCCGATCTGCATGAAATTTGATATGTCGATAGCTTGTACTTGAGAAATTTACTGGTAAGAATATGATTAAAATCGGATGATGGGTTTTTGACATATGGGGTTTTTTAAGGGGGCAAAAATAAAAAAAGTTACATAAAAAAATCAAGTTACATGTTATATGAAAGGGCTATGTTTGGACATTCCAAAACAATTTTTCCTTTTTTTCTGGGACGCTCGGTTTTTGAGATACAACAAAAAAGTTAAATTAAGATAACCAGCGATCCAAGAGCTCCCATCTCTAAGAGTTTCGTTGACATCAAGGTTTTTCTACTGGTCGGCCAGTTCCTTTGCTTTTTGTTATTTTTTTTTCTTGAAATATATTAAGGAGGTACTCAGTTCTCATAAAATGGTGACAACGACCAGGTCTGATGATGGAGCCAAGGTCTGTTCAACGGAACTCTTCAATAAATAGGCCAATAGAGTTGAAACTTGGTTACCGAACCAAGTTAGTAGGCGGTAGTCAGAAAAAAGTCCAAACATAATGTTTGGACTTGCCTCTGACTACCACCTGCTCAAAGTTTTGGTGCGTTCATCGGGTCGCATCACGAGATCTCAGTTCGGGGCGAACCACTAGTTTATTTTTAGTCACAAATAAAGCTCGTATTTTATCGCTACGGTAAATAAAGTCATTTAAAGTTGAGTAATGTTATGTCCAATTACATTTAGGTAGGTACGAATCTGTTCAACGCATAGACGCTCGTAAATTCAATTTAAATTTTACGGTTGCGTATTTCAATTTACTTCTTGCTTAAGTGGGGTATAGTCGAAGGACTATTAAATGTACAAAAAAATGTTTTCGCACTTGGAAACAAAATGTACACTACTTTACGCACATTACCTACCTTACGTAAGTAGGTACCTACGCACAAAAGGGTTCGATATTCTTTCTATTCCTTATTCTCATTTACTCTTGTGTTGTGTTTTTATTTGGTATAGGTATTGATGTTATGTTTTGTGTCGTAAATGATTATTTTTCATTTCTATATAAAAGTAACTGGTTTCCGCAACTATACACCGCAAGGTGTCAAATGCCACTAGCCACCCATACAAATGGTGACCGCGCTGAACGTTGCTTTATTTATAACCGATATCGATTAGGCCGCAGATAAGAGAATACTAGTAAGATTACTATTAAGATTAGAGCTAGCAAGTTGCCAAGAGCGCTTCTGTATGAGTAAGACATAAAAGTTATTATAAAGTCGTCATATTTTTATTTAGGTTTAAAATTATTATCTGTCTGCCGACGGTTCTTTCTATTGTTTATCGATGCAGAACTTGAACGAAGAATATATGCAATGGAATATTTATTCTTTGATTTTCACCACATGTTTTAAAAATATATTCTAGTGAGTTTTTATGCATTCATTGCCAAGAATCGAGAGTCGACGATAGTGTGGATTCTAAATGCGCCTGTGGTCGATTTAAACAGAATCAGTTACTTTTTACAGCGTCTATGTAGCCATGACAAGTACGTTACTTGTGCCTAGTCAATTATATTTAATTGCACGTAGTTTACAGCCGTTTTGTTGACCGGCCAGTTTCCCATAGCATTTTTATGGAGCTGGCTAGTACGGTATCGCTACGAGTATTTCAGCAATGCAATGAAAAACAACTGTAGTTTAAAAGCTGTTTAGATGATTTGAATCAACAGTTTTATGATCGGTTTGAGGATAGTTAAGTTAACGACAAATATTACAAAATTATTAGGTATGGTAGGGAACATGTGTTACAACACATAATATTTTTATTACGGATACCTTTAAGCCTTCGTAAATTCTAGATTAAAAAGGGCCAGAAATTTTCGTTTATGCACTTGGTAAGTGGACTGGTTTCCGCAACTAGCACAAGCCAGCTACTGACTTTCCGGGAGAAGATAAGTGATGACAATATACAACCTTAGTAAGTCACGCACGATAGGAACGTATCCTACCATGCACTGCCCAGCGTCCATTAACTTGAAGCATAAAGATTTTTATCCTGTTAAGATGATATGCTTGTAATTTCACCGGCAATAACACCCTTCAAACCAAAACACAGGTTGCTGTGAAGGGTTCTAACTACTCTTAACTCTTCTTGGCTAGGTGTAAGAGATCTGGCATCTTACGCATGCTAAGGCAACTATTTGATTTGGTTCCAGATCGGGCGCACCGCGTTACAGCGCGCGGCAGCCGAGGGACATGTCCCAGCTGTACAGTTGCTGCTGCAGCACGGCGCTGACCCCAACAAGCAGGACCATGCCGTAAGAATAACTCTCATTCATACCCCTAACTCCTTGACAGTTTAGTAAAGTTCTATAAAACAAATTAGAGACTAGGGTTTCATAAGTTTCTCACTCATAGACTAGAAATCTAAAAAGAGGAAACCTGCTAGCTTAACACTCTAAATAATGATTCTCCTTCTAAAAATCACTCTAGAAAACCAAGTATATGTTGGCAATACCTACCTATATGTACCGAGCGATCCACTAAGATCATTCAAGATTTCTTATCCTTCTATCAAATCAAGACTTACTTTGACACTAGCTTTTGTTTGTATTCCAGTATGGCAACACAGCGGCGCACGAGGCCGCATGGAAGGGGTATTCGGGCGCAGTGTGCGTGTTGGCGCGCGGCGGAGCGGACCTGCGCGTGCTCAACGGCGCCGGCTTCACGCCGCTGCACTTCGCCTGCCAGAATGGACACAACCAGTCCTGCAGGGAGATTTTGCTGGCTGGAGCACCGCCTGACTTACAGAATACGGTGAGCTATTTCTAAAAGGGATTGAGACAAACTTAACTTGGACCGGTGTTATTCTGTCCTAGTCAGTTTGTTATAGAGTCGAATTAATTCCAAGTTTCCTAGTGTAAGTTGCAACAAAGAACTCGTGGAACTTCTCATGATCATCGACGTTAACATAAAAATCAACTATTCACAGCTTGTTCTTTGTTCCAGTACGGCGACACGCCACTCCACACGGCGGCGCGGTATGGGCACGCTGGGGTCACTCGTATCCTCATCTCCGCCCAATGCAAGGTCTCCGAGCAGAACCGCAACGGGGACACAGCCCTCCACATCGCCGCAGCCATGGGTCGCCGCAAGCTTACCAGGATCCTCCTCGAAGCCGGCTGCGATAAGTCCATCAAGAACCTACAAGGAGAAACCGCGAGAGACATCTCGACGAGAAAAGGTCTCGAAGAAATTGTGCAGATTCTCAACACCCCGGTGGCCAAAATCAAAAAGAAACGAGACAAAAGCAAGGAGAGGACTTTGGATGAAATAGATGCTAGCAAAAAGAAAGAGAAGAAGGATGGTAAAGACAAAAACAAGAAAAAGAAAAATGTGCATTTTGAAAACACTCCTAAAGTCCACTGGTCTCCATATGGATGTCACTACTACCCCGACCCGAAGTTCTTCCCAGAACCAAAACTGGCCTCGCTACCCACCGAACCGTTACAGAAAGGCGAGCAGTACTTCTTGGATTTGGCTGGAAACATAAAGAAGGGACCTATCGGAGCTGGCTACACTTGTTACTGTGCGCCATTCTTTAAGCACATGGAGGACAAGTTGAACGAAGACAAGAAAGACCTCAAGCGACATATTGATAGAGCTCACGAAAAGTTAGATCAGAAAGTCACAGATTTAGAGATGAAGACGCAAGGACAGATATCAGAACTGACTAGGTTCGTGGCAGCAGAGAGAGCTATGTGCAAGGAGAGGCATAAACATTTGGAGCAATGGCTGAACCGGGGTATGTTGTGCAGAGCTTCTGAAAGAGTCAAAAAGCTGGACTACAGCCCAAAGGGTTCCTTAGATATCCCTCCTCTGAAAAGAACAAGAAGTTTAGAAGTTCTTGATACAAATGAATGGAACAAAGTGCACAGAATAATACATTCATTCAATAAGAACAGTGAAAGCTTCGAGACACATACCAAAGACTTGAACGATAGTAAAGCTACCTCTAAAAGCACTGAGATTCTAGATAAACGCTCACCCAGTCCTAGGCTGCGACATCTCAAGAACTCGAAGAGTAGTGATCATCTTGACGCTGGACCCAGTAGACATTCTAGATCTCCTAGAATCTCTAGTCCAACCCAAGATCACAACTTGCAGAATGTGACAGCTGAAATACACGTAAAGTCAAATAAGGTTTCTGTCTCTCAGTCCCCAGTCTCGATGGAAGTCCAAGGGTACAGATACTCCTCATCTAGTCGTCAATCCGAAGCCAGGTCACCCGTCCGCCAACCTAGCGAATCTGAGGAGATCCAACGAGAACCAGTGCCGACATGGAAGAGTCAAGTATTGCAGAGAACGGCAGATGACATCAAGAAAAGAGTGGAGCTAGAAAAGGAAATGTCTGATGTTCTAGCGAGAAGTAATCCTAAATCTCTGGACATATCCCAGGATGGATACGTGAAGCTGCGGAAGCATCAGACCGATGAAGTCATCAGAGAACCGAGGAAGTCAGTTCACGAGTTAGTAGCGCAAGTTGAACAGCACAGAAGCAAAACTCCCGAACCACGAATAACCCCCACCGATATAAAAAATCCACCTCCTATGCCACCTCTTGGTTTACCAAGTCCAGGCATCTTAAAAATGCCGCAACAACCCCTTAGACCCGCTCCAGTACTTAAAGAAAAGCCACCGAAAAGCAAGCGTTTTAGTTTGCATAATCTCATACCCTTCCCAACCAGGAAAACCTACCAAACTCCCCCAAAAGACAACGGGAACCAATCAGAAAGCAGCGACGAAGAGGACAATCCGATCAGAAGCACAACTCAGCCGGGACCAATGAGGAACACAAACTTGCTTCAAACCTTACCTCTTCCGAACTACGAAGCCGTGTCGAATAAGTCCCCGTCTCCAAGCCAACCTGGCTACCCAGATTGTCGACCAGTGGTGCCTAAAGACGCTTACTTCCACGAGATTCCAAATCGGCAGATGCCGTACCGAGACATCATGGAAAACGGCCTTCCCCAACCCTCCTACCCTTGTCAAAGCTACAACCAACCGGGCTTACCCCAAAATGCTTCTACCTGTCAAGTATCCCGCAACCGCAACCCTTTATATCACCACCAGACCGGGGTCTTTGGCGCTATGATGCAAGACCACATAATGCGAGAAATGGAGAGAATACCTCACTGCTACAGCGAGAGACTAGACCAGAACACCGAGGTAGAGATCGCTAATCAGAACGACCATTTTCGCGGCATGTACTACGATAACCGTACGCCGATGTACAACTTTCCGGCTAGGAAACCAGCTCCAGACCACAGCCTGCTCCACACTCGACTCCAATCCTTAGCCATAAACACGCATTTGACGGAAACGCAGAGTCAGACCGACAGGGAGTCTCATAACGATTCCGGATACAGTACGAAGGTTTATGGAAGCTCGCAGGGGCCAAGTCCGAGTCTGTCAGGTCAGACGGACAACCTTTCTGGACAGAGAGTGAATGTGGTGCCTAATAAAGCTATGGGCCAGATTGGAGCGTCAAGTTTAGTTTAGTGCACGCATAATTTGCTAATAGAGGACTAAGTAGAACCACTACAAATATCGTCAATTTTGAACTTCAAAGGTACGCTGACTGAAGTAGCCATTACTGCCACTGGCATAAATTCTCGTAGTTATAGTAGCCGGCATGAAAGTTGAACTCGGTGAAGTTGTCATATTCTGCGCAACGTCTATGTTATTAGATTCACTACTGGCCTAGATGTGACTTTACAGAGTTCAAATTCCAAGCCAATGCACGCTACTGTTAGTGGAAACAAAATATAATTTAAGTAGGTGTGGATATAATTAGATACAAATAGTCACAGCTTTTTTTTAGAAAATCTATAAAATCCAATAAAAATGTAACTGATTATGATCTAAGTCATTGTTAAATGCTAACGTTATTGTTAAAGCACAATCACTTAACTGACTCTATTATTTAATGAAACAAAGTACAAGACGGTGACTACATCGTACCTGGCTAAACCTGACTCCTAAGTCACTTTAAAACCGTACGATCAAAAACGAACAATCAATACGATTTACCCACAAATTAGATTAGGTACGTCCAACTAAGTAGAGACGCGGTTTATTGGACGCCGCTATGGTTCAAGTGCATCTACATTTTGAAAATACTCCGCTTTGATCAATGTTGCCAGGATTAAAAAAACTCCTGATGGTAAGCAAAAGATCAGCAGCGGCGGCAAAAGTAGATCAACAATTTCAGGTATTCAATGCTCATTTTAACTTGATTTAGCCAGAAATGGCGACTACAGTTTGCAGACTGGCTTTTTTTTTGGCTCTAAGTAGAGATTTGATCAAAAGCTTGCTGGTTCACGAAATATTTGAATTTTAACCACCAGAAATGTTCATCTACTTTTTCGCTAACCGCACAGTACAACACGAGTAGCCTAAGGAATTGTTGATCGAGTGAGCGAAGCGAATGAAGATCTTAGTTTCAACTTGGGCGATTTGGCATTTTATGTATGTATGTATGTATGTATGTATGTATGTATGTATGTATGTATGTTTGTCTGGCGATAACTTTAGAACCGTTGATCCAATCTGTATGAAATTTGATATGTCGATAGCCTGTACTTGAGAAATTTACTGGTAAGTATATGAGTAAAATCGGATGAAGGGTTTTTGAGATATGGGGTTTTTTAAGAGGGCAAAAATAGAAAAAGTTACATAAAAAAATCAAGTTACATGTCATATGAAAGGGCTTTGTTTGGACATTCCAAAACAATTTTTACTTTTTTTTTGGGACGATCGGTTTTCGAGATAAAATTTAAAAGGTTAAATTAAGATAACCAGCGATCCAAGAGCTCCCATCTCTAAGAGTTTCGTTGACATCAAGGTTTTTCTACTGGTCGGCCAGTTACTTTGATTTTTCTTATTTTTTTTTCTTGAAATAAATTAAGTAGGTACTCAGTTCTCATAAAATGGTGACGACGACCAGGTCTGATGATGGAGCCAAGGTCTGTTCAACGGAACTCTTCAATAAATAGGCCAATAGAGTTGAAACTTGGTAACCATACCAAGTTAGTAGGCGGTAGTCAGAAAAAAGTCCAAAGATAATGTTTGGACTTGCCTCTGACTACTACCGTCTCAAAGTTTTGATGCGTTCGTCGGGTCGCATCACGAGATCTCAGTTCGGGGCGAACTACTAGTTTATGTACGAATATATTGTGTTTGAAATGTGTATGTGTGTGTAAGGTACAAGGACAAAGTCTCAACTGAAGTTTCTCAAAAGTCTGCATATTCGACTTGACTGTACCCTTTTAGAATTTGTACAAAAGTAATATAGCTATAATTTGTTATGTTAATAAAAGTAGTAAGTTAAGTAGTGTACACATTTCACTAAAATGTATTTTAAGTGTGTATAAAATCAGTCAGTCATGTCGTATGAGCTAGGCCACCTATCCTGGTGGAGTTCCTGGCCGCCCTCCAGGCCTCCATAGCTCAGCGACTGCTATCGTGCCCGGAAGCAATCGGATTCAGAGTACCTCAAGTCTAAGTTTTTTTTAGTTTTTCTTCGAATTTTGTTTTCTTTTTTTTATATACAACTTGCTGATATAACAAGCAGATGGCCTACCTGATGTTAAGAGGTGTCCATCACCTATAAAAAAGCATTGCGAGCCCGGGTTTTGTGTGAAGTCACGACAGTTCTTGGCTAGCCCGATAGGGGCACTTATCGCGAATTCAAAACTGGTACAGAGTCAACATTGCTCACTGGATGGAGTCACGTTATGCGACCTTGCGACCTAGCGGGCTTGTGGAGAACTTTCGTGGCTCACATAAACAATGAGCGCCACTCACGACTCCGACTAAGTAAACTCGGTAAACGGTCTAGAGGTCACCCAACGCTTTTACATTTGTATAAAATAATTATAATGATACCTAGGTGTGCAGTATTTCATCACCAGTTTTATGTGTTTAATAAAACAAGGTATTTATAAATTGTCAAAATGCTTTATCAAGTAGTTCGAGTGCCTATTCTTAGAATTAAGCTTTTAATACACATTTTGTACTTAAATTGTAATTATTAACGTATTTATTGTGTTAATTTTGTTATAATTCATTTTCTACTGATTTTTTGACTTTAATAAACATCACTTCTGAAGTGTCACAAACTAAGAAATATTTAGTTTTATTTACAAAGTACATAAATAAATAGTTTATATATTCTTTTAAATATGCATATGATTAACGGTCATGGGTACAAAACGGCTTTAAAAATTGAATTATTACCCTTAACCCCATATAAATCATCCACTACAATGTGATTTATTGACAAAGAAAATAACAATGACTGCAAGTATTTACAAAATGTCCAAAATATCTGCGGAACGTTGCAAACGATCTAGAGATAGCCCAACTAATCCAAAACAAAATCTACTACAATAGATACAAAACGCTATTTAATCTATCTTCATAAACTGACAGCTCGTCTTTCTCCCCAACCCTTATCCCTATAGAACTGTGTCAATGTAGTATGATACAGAGGAATTCCACTTAGCACTGATGACTTGGCCCCCACTATCCTCACAGCTACATAATCTCCATTTTGTACCCTTCTTTTTTCAACCCCTATTCCATAACCCACATTTTCACCCTGATTCACATTCCCACCCCAATTTGCACTACTTTCACCTCCGATGACATAGCTATTTCCACTAGTATTTTCACCCCCAAACTCCCCTATTGGGATTTCCGTTTGGTCAAACACAACTTTAATGTACAGTTCGTTTCTGCCCATAATTTGTCCAGTTTTCTTAACAAACCCTTCTACTAGTACCAAGTGGGTGTTACCTATCTCAGCCTCGTTGAGTTTTTGGCATTTAGTGCGATATAGTTCCACCATGCGGATGTGACGAGCCTTTTTCACGTGCTCTGGGACGTCGTCGGAGTAGCGACGGTAGGCGGTCGTTTTCTGAAACAAATTAGATTTCAAATAAAGTATTTTTTTATACAACTAGCTGATGGAGCAAGCAGATGACCCACCTGATGTTGGTAACCATCACCTATAACAAAGCATTGCCACGCAAGTTACATTAGGAACGTGCCCTACGATGCACTGCCCTGCGTCCATCAACTTGAGGCATACAGATGTTAAGCCTCACGTGCCTGTAAATTCACCGGCAACCACATTCTTCGAACCGAAACACAGCGTTGCTGCTTGGCGGCAGAAAAAGGCGTGGTGGTAGTACTTCCCCGGACGAACCCTTCACAAAGAGCTCTACTATCTCTTCTGCTCTACTTATGTTGAGTTACCTCTCGCATGCTGTAGGGGAAGAGATAGGCGACGTTGTAATCGACTCGCGACATCAGCGACAATGTCTCCTCGAACTCGGCGTCTGTCTCGCCGCAGAAGCCGCAAATCATGTCCGTTGACAGACCCACTGGATATTACAAATATTAAAACTATTATAAAGGTAGTGTTATTCTATATTAATAACACTGCGATATAGACACATCAGCGACAGCTGCTCGTCTATTAATAAATAAATAAATAAATAATTATTGAATTCTTAACATAAATAAATAAAACATTTTTACAGACAATCGTTATGTATTGCAAATGCCGTTCTTTTGAAAAGATACTTATTTACTATTGATATTGACTGTACAAGATTTACGGCCTTACTTATACATATGTCATAACATGTGTCAAAAGATAATCAGTGTATAAAATTTGCCATCTCTCTCTGCCATCCGAACTGGCGGTAGATTCACCAGGTACCTATATTATGATGACGTTTTAAAGTGATCCTAGTGATTGTACTGAATTAAGGCCGTTTCGATTGGATTTCTCACCAATGTCATAATGTCAATTCAATTGAATCAAGGATCACTTTGAAATGTCTAAAAACTAGGCCAGTTCCATGCGACCAAAGCCTTACAGCTTTGTTCCTACCGTTTCAACTTGAGTACCGTTTATAAGTAAAGCAAACCGGCATGTCGTAGAACCTAAAAAGTTCTTTAACATGTGTCAAGTACTCGAAAGGAGCCTCTTGAGGCGCACTTAAAATCCTTTCGCCACACTGTTTCGAAAGAAACTACAGCATCATAGGTGATGTACCTCCAGGTATAGTGTCCCTGACGCGGTCCACCAGGTCCAGATAGGCCTCCCGCGAGTACCCGCGCCGCATGCGTTCCAGCACCGCGCTGGAACCTGACTGTGCCGGCAGGTGCAGCATCTTGCAGATGTTGGGCCGAGCGGATATCACTTGCAGGACCTGCATGTTTCAACTATAATTAGGAATCGACAACAAGCCGAAACCCAAAAAAAAAGCGGCCCGAGCGCACAAAACGGCCATTTGCTTCTCAACTCTCGGCGCGACTTGCGCGACTGCGGTGGACGTAATCGGCGCGACTTGTATTTCGTATAGTCAAAGGTATTTATTCAGTAATATTACAACACTTTTAACCGCCTCCTTGTGATCATAAGGATCACTTTGAAACGTCGTAAAGCTAGGTGAATCTAGTTGTCTTCGGCTTGGTTCCTACAGTTCTTTAGTATGATCGTGATTACAATATATTTCGTAAGGAAGCTCCATTATGGTAAATCGGTTATACGGTGAAGTGTAGATATAAAGAAGAGGTATCCTAACCTCATCAGGGAAGTCCTTGGGATGTGCAGCCGTGAACCGTATCCTCATCTCAGGGTCGACGGCAGACACTCGGTCGAGGAGATCTGCGAAGCGCAGACCGCCTTTCTTGGGCTTGTACACTGTTCTGAATCCTGTAGTAAATGCATTTAAAAGTCCATCATGTCTTTAACATTCAAATCATTATAAGCAGTAATTGAAAACAGTCAAAGTCAAAAGGTTCAATAAAATCACAAGATCCATCACCTAGAGGCATATAGATGTTATTCACTGGCACTTACACCCTTAAACAGCTACATTGCTTGGCGGCAGAAATAGGCATGGTGGTAGTAGGTACTTTCCCTGACAAGCTCAAAGTCAAAGTCAAAAGGAATTTACATTCAATAAAATAACAAATACCACTTTGAAACGTCTTAAAGCTAGGTGATTATATTCCAATTCCATGTGAGCAAAGCCTAGAAGAACAGGCTCTTCACTCAAACACACTTCACTACACAAAGAGCTCTACCACTCTAAAAGTTGAGAGAGTACTCAAAAAGTATGTACCTCTAGCAACCTGCGTTGTGTCCCCCGGCTCGGCCACGTCCCTGTAGCTGTTGACATTCTGCCCCAGCAACGTGAGGTCCTTGACCCCGCGCGCGGCGAGCGCCCGCACCTCGGCCGCGACGGACGCCGCGGGGCGGGAGCGCTCGCGGCCGCGCGTGAACGGCACTATGCAGTATGTGCACATGTTGTCGCATCCACGCATTATTGAGCTGGAAACGTTTAACAGTTCATAAAAAAGGAATTAAAGATAAACCCTCATAATAATATTGGTCGCTGTGCACTTCATTAGCTTATCAGACCAATAAGCCTGTTGATCTCTTTTTGTTGGCAAGAAAGTGACAGTGACGAGTATACTCTATAGACCCACTATAAAATGGCAGTGCAAATGAATAAGGGCCAAAGGATAAATCTGTGTCTATTGAAGCCTTGCCTCCTGAACTAGCGCTAGCCGTATGAGGGGAGACAGCTACTTCCCAAATTTACTTGCTTAAAAGGTAGGTTTACAGCAGTAGAATAAAATATGTAGTAGTATGACTGTAGCCAATACAGAACAAACCATGAATGGTTACAATTGATCCCAAATAAATATACTGAATATTGAATCAATATAAGGTCTCAACTGGTAAACTGGTAAAAAGTATTAAAAAATTAAACAATTCCAGAGTGAAATTTGTAAATCTCATGTTTGTTTACATGTCTATTAATGAGTTGCATTACTGACTTACATAAAAGCAGACACACTGTCTTGGTTCAATCTCACTGGCACCACATCAGCATAGGTCTCATCCAAAGACAGAAGCACATTGACAGCCGTCTGTCCACTCTCTGTGACTGCCAACAGCCTAGGCAAGTCGCGGTAGCTGTCTGGACCAGCAACTAATAAAAGCACATTTAAAATGATAAAATTAACAACATGTATTCTACAATCTACAGTGTAATTTCTACATTTCTTGTTTTGCCTTACCAATATCAACCGCCTTTTCTTTCTCAATCAATTTCTCTTTCAACCTTTCCGCCATACAACCTAAAATACCAATTTTAACTGTTTTATTCCTATTCTTAGCCATAGCTCGTTTCTTGTAGCCCCGTAGATGGTCCAACCTGTGCCATATTTTACTCTCAGCCCCTTCTCTGATGGCACACGTCATGACAAGAAATATATCAGCTTCTTCTTCAACTTCTGTCTTATCAAAGCCTTCCTTCTCTAATATTGACCATACAATTTCTGTATCATTGAGATTCATCTGGCATCCATATACATCGAAGAAAACCTTCTTCTTTGTCGTGAATTGAATATTATCAGGCAAGTATGGTATATGTGGGCGTTCAGTTAGAATCGGTTCAGCACTTCCAGTAATAAAATCCTTCAAATCAGGTCCAGTTTTCAGTTTATCGGTGATGGAAGTTACACATTTGCTATTCGAGTAATGTCGGCATTTCTTATATAAAATCCTATTGATATATTTTATGAGTCGATGCGGACGAGGTAATACAAGCATTTTAACTTTCTGTCTTCAGAGCTATAAGAGGTTTTCTTTATAAGTTGGAAGAAAAGGAATAATTCTATAAAATTATAAAAATAAACCTAAGCATCCAAGGAAATTTATAATACTATAGATTGCCTACGAGCGTATACCCGAGCAAGACGGACAACAAGTACATACAATTTATGGGTTGCCACATCTTACTATTTTCACCCAACCAAGCATAAGCTATGATGTCGCCGCGGCTCCAGTTGTTTGTTTAATTATGTTTAATTAAAGCTAGTTTCTGCAATTTAATAGTTTGTACCCTCCTCTAGGTTACGCCATTTTAATATCTTCTAAGGAATGAGCTAGAAAAAAGCCTACACAGCTCAGTTGGTAGCCTTCTGCGCCGTAGGCCGTGGGTTCAATCCTACCGAGAACAAACATTTGTGTGATGTGATACTAGACGTTTGTTCTCTGACTGGGTGGTTGTGATTTGGCTTATTTTGGGGCTATATAGTGCTGTGTGGAGCGTCCACCAATATTTATAAAAAATAAAATAAAAAAAACAGGGCGAACTGGCACTAAGCTGGCATTTTAGACATTGACATCAGAACCCTAGGCCCCGCGAGCTAGAGTCCTGGATTTTCCTAGTGAGGGGGACAGAGCTAGCTAGTGGTGCTATTCTTCACATTCTACCACCTACCAATAGTTTAACTATGTTACTGCACCAGCTAGGTAAATTTTTTATGAATAAAAAACAATTTATTTATTTATCATTGATTTATTTATTCTACATCCCTACTCATCAGAAACCGTAATTCAAAAGGTTAATTTATAACGCGTGCTTCAATTTTAAATTAAGTAGGTATAAACAATACATCTTAACAGGAGGAAGCCAGCTTATGCTAGAGCTGACCATAAGCCTGAGCAATGCCACCACTTTGCCCTGAAGCGCGAAGTGATGGCATTATGAATACAGCTATCCTCAGAACATCACTATGAATATGTCATAAATACATTAAAATATATCACGTGTAAGTACGTATTTATTTATTAGACGATAAATATTTAATAGTTTGTACATAACAATTTCAGATGAGAATATTTACTTTGAGATACCGTTTATGTTGAAATAGCCCAAAAGTTTTTTAGTCCGTAAGTTTCTTGCCTGTTCTTCTAGGCTTTGGTCGCGCGCGAGGAACTGGCGGTACATTCACCTAGTACCAATTTAAGACGTTTCAAAGAGATCCTTGTGATTGTACTGAATAAAGACCGTTTTGATTTTGATTTTGGAGCTTGGTGACCTGGAGCTTGGTAACCCGTAGCTTTAACCCACCAGCCCAAAGTAGTTGCATCTTTGGGAAATCTGTAAAACAAACATGTTATTATTAGGCATATGTAGGTATTTAATCATACTACGCGATGGTGGTCTCAGACATAAAATAACTACCAACTTCTCATATGAAAATCGTGAGGAGACTTAAATTATTAAAATGTAACGCAAAGCTAAAAAAATAAATTAAATTAAATTAAAATATATGTACCTACTACCTATACCTATATTATATTTTTTTTCATTATGTACTTAAGTCAAACAAACCTTATTTCTTTGAATAAGGTAATAATAAGTTGCGACATTGTCATTTGTTTTCTAGATTATTGTGTGTATTTGAACTTATCCTAACATATCAGAGTCGAATCCACCCTAAAGTTGTTCGTTTCCCAACATTTTTGGCAAATAGATTTTGTTTTTGTTGGCAGCCCGAAAGATCGTATAACCCAGCCAAATTATGTTTCTATAGAACTGTATCGGTTTGAATAGCCATGTCATTTGTGTGGTTTATAGTAACCTATACTCAATTTTACAAAATAATTAAATTCTAGAAATCTACTATGATATGCGATAGAAAGTAAACACAACCGTTAAATGATTAATTGTGGACACTGTGCATTCTCCGTTTTATAGTTTAATTGACAAATAGAACATAAAAGTGCTACTTACCGAAGGAAGCTTAATTTTCAGTTTTCCGAGCTGTATCATTGTCACAGCCTAAAATACTACAATGCACCACATTATAAACTTAACTCTACGTATACTGGGACCTAGGCACACACTATTTTCAAAGAACTTTGGCACTAAACACCTGTAAACTCACAAGCACCAAGCGGTTTGTTTAGCACCAAACTTGGTGCTAAACAATCAAAAACGTATACGCAGAAAGGGACAAAACATTTATATTATATTTCTCTCACTCATAGGTATAATTTGTATTATTGCGTCTCTCTTACTCTTGGTATTATTATTTGATGCTCTATCTATTGTATTCTTGATCTAAGAAGGAAACGAACCTTAGATCAAGAATACAATAGATAGAGCATCAAATAATAATACCAAGAGTAAGAGAGACGCAATAATACAAATTATACCTATGAGTGAGAGAAATATAAAATAAATGTTTTGTCCCTTTCTGCGTATACGTTTTTGATTGTTTAGCACCAAGTTTGGTGCTAAACAAACCGCTTGGTGCTTGTGAGTTTACAGGTGTTTAGTGCCAAAGTTCTTTGAAAATAGTGTGTGCCTAGGTCCCAGTATACGTAGAGTTAAGTTTATAATGTGGTGCATTGTAGTATTTTAGGCTGTGATAATGATACAGCTCGGAAAACTGAAAATTAAGCTTCCTTCGGTAAGTAGCACTTTTATGTTCTATTTGTCAATTAAACTATAAAACGGAGAATGCACAGTGTCCACAATTAATCATTTAACGGTTGTGTTTACTTTCTATCGCATATCATAGTAGATTTCTAGAATTTAATTATTTTGTAAAATTGAGTATAGGTTACTATAAACCACACAAATGACATGGCTATTCAAACCGATACAGTTCTATAGAAACATAATTTGGCTGGGTTATACGATCTTTCGGGCTGCCAACAAAAACAAAATCTATTTGCCAAAAATGTTGGGAAACGAACAACTTTAGGGTGGATTCGACTCTGATATGTTAGGATAAGTTCAAATACACACAATAATCTAGAAAACAAATGACAATGTCGCAACTTATTATTACCTTATTCAAAGAAATAAGGTTTGTTTGACTTAAGTACATAATGAAAAAAAATATAATATAGGTATAGGTAGTAGGTACATATATTTTAATTTCATTTAATTTATTTTTTTAGCTTTGCGTTACATTTTAATAATTTAAGTCTCCTCACGATTTTCATATGAGAAGTTGGTAGTTATTTTATGTCTGAGACCACCATCGCGTAGTATGATTAAATACCTACATATGCCTAATAATAACATGTTTGTTTTACAGATTTCCCAAAGATGCAACTACTTTGGGCTGGTGGGTTAACGCTACGGGTTACCAAGCTCCAGGTCACCAAGCTCCAAAATCAAAATCAAAACGGTCTTTATTCAGTACAATCACAAGGATCTCTTTGAAACGTCTTAAATTGGTACTAGGTGAATGTACCGCCAGTTCCTCGCGCGCGACCAAAGCCTAGAAGAACAGGCAAGAAACTTACGGACTAAAAAACTTTTGGGCTATTTCAACATAAACGGTATCTCCGCTTTTTTTTCTGGATATAAAAAGTATGTTCAAAAATCTTGCTTTAAAAAGTGAGAATTAAGAAAATATTCTCATCTGAAATTGTTATGTACAAACTATTAAATATTTATCGTCTAATAAATAAATACGTACTTACACGTGATATATTTTAATGTATTTATGACATATTCATAGTGATGTTCTGAGGATAGCTGTATTCATAATGCCATCACTTCGCGCTTCAGGGCAAAGTGGTGGCATTGCTCAGGCTTATGGTCAGCTCTAGCATAAGCTGGCTTCCTCCTGTTAAGATGTATTGTTTATACCTACTTAATTTAAAATTCTAGCACGCGTTATAAATTAACCTTTTGAATTACGGTTTCTGATGAGTAGGGATGTAGAATAAATAAATCAATGATAAATAAATAAATTGTTTTTTATTCATAAAAATTTTACCTAGCTGGTGCAGTAACATAGTTAAACTATTGGTAGGTGGTAGAATGTGAAGAATAGCACCACTAGCTAGCTCTGTCCCCCTCACTAGGAAAATCCAGGACTCTAGCTCGCGGGGCCTAGGGTTCTGATGTCAATGTCTAAAATGCCAGCTTGGTGCCAGTTCGCCCTGTTTTTTTTATTTTATTTTTTATAAATATTGGTGGACGCTCCACACAGCACTATATAGCCCCAAAATAAGCCAAATCACAACCACCCAGTCAGAGAACAAACGTCTAGTATCACATCATACAAATGTTTGTTCTCGGTAGGATTGAACCCACGGCCTACGGCGCAGAAGGCTACCAACTGAGCTGTGTAGGCTTTTTTCTAGCTCATTCCTTAGAAGATATTAAAATGGCGTAACCTAGAGGAGGGTACAAACTATTAAACTGCAGAAACTAGCTTTAATTAAACATAATTAAACAAACAACTGGAGCCGCGGCGACATCATAGCTTATGCTTGGTTGGGTGAAAATAGTAAGATGTGGCAACCCATAAATTGTATGTACTTGTTGTCCGTCTTGCTCGGGTATACGCTCGTAGGCAATCTATAGTATTATAAATCTATGAAACGAACCGAACGAAACAGCTGTCTT
Organism: Chloroclysta siterata; assembly: GCA_932294275.1. Taxonomy (NCBI): domain Eukaryota; kingdom Metazoa; phylum Arthropoda; class Insecta; order Lepidoptera; family Geometridae; genus Chloroclysta; species Chloroclysta siterata. The sequence continues at coordinate 17,500,187 of OW028588.1, forward strand.
CTTCTTCTTTTATTTGTGGCTGTTCAGTAACGAAACAGCTGACCATGACTTTAGCCGACTGATTTTGACAGTTACTTTAACACAGACTTTGATTGATTTGTGCATGATTGCTACATTATGGTAGCAAAACCAAGAAACGTCAAACCAAACAAGCAAGCAAACGCAATTACAAATCTAAGATGGCGATTTATCTAAAGTGAAGGGATTTCTATAATTTCTTGAATAAATCCATGAAACTGCATCTATCGTGACTGTTTCAACAAAAAATAACAAACATGAGTGGCAGATACAAGGAATATAAAGGTATTCGGTAGCACAAACTGACTAAACAAAAATCTAAGCCCCAGCTGATAACGTCGTATTTCTATCATCTCTAAATTTTTATTACTCAATGTGTATTTTTATTTATCTTTGCCAGTGTTTTCACATTGGCAGGGTCGTCTCGATCAGCGCGTGATGATTCTAGGCCGCACAAGGAGCGGGAAAGGTCCCGATCACCGCAAAGGCGGACACCTCCACAGCCGCTGCCAGTGCCCTCTCGAAGTCGCTATTCCTCATCGCCTCCGCCCCCCAGACCGCCTAGGGTCGAAAGTCGGGATATACACCAAGAAAGTCGTAGCAGTAAGTGTCGCAAATATATTTGAAATTTGGAAAAACTAAAAATTCTCAAAAGTAGGTACATAAGCCAAATTCAAAGTTTTACCTTAATCAGCATACCAGTTGGTTGATTAGTTAATGTAGTTCTATGGAGCTAAGTACTATTCTAGAACAAGTTCATATTGGTTCCATTCCAATGTCCTATAAAATAACAGTAAAAATATTAATGATCAATGCTATCTCACACTTCCCAGATGGCCAAGACAACAATATGCTGGAGAACTGGGACAGCTCCGAGGAAGAGGAGGTTCCAGCTCCCCCTCCCCCACCTCGCATCTCCAAGATCTCAATCGGCTTCAGCAAACCCAAAGCTCCCATCAAGATGAACATTGGAGGGCCTGTGAAGGAGGCTCCAAAGAAACCAACCGTAGCATCGGTGTTCAATGCTGATGATGATGATGATGAGCCGGAAGAGATGCCAGCTGAAGCTAAGATGAGGATGAGGAATATTGGCAGGTGAGAATTGTACAATCATGGACAAACCAGCACACAGTTGAGTAACATGCTTGCGTGAAGGCTTGTTATTTCTATGCAAATTGAGTAGATGAGAAGCAGGTTTATTTTTTCAAGAATCACTGAAATGTTTCATAAACCACTATAAAATTAAGCAGTTCCACACTGAGCTAAATCATGGATATGCTCCCAGGAAGTTGGTGGATGGAGAGGGCTCAAATTTCTTCCCATGAAATATGTCTATGTTCAACAATGGTCTTCTTTTGGCTGAGGATGATCATGATATAGTAGATTTCATTTATTCATTGCTAACTCACATTAAAAAGTACATGACTGGAAGTGAAAAATAGTGTAAGCTTAAAAAAAAGAGAATATTTGTAACAGTTCTATTAAATATTACAGAGAGACTCCAACATCAGCTGGGCCCAACTCCTTCGGCAAGACAAAGCAGGGCTTCTGCGATGCAAAAAAAGTGTTTGAGAAGAACTTAAAGCATGCTTTAGAGACAGTAGATGGACGCAAAGGGGTCCCTAAGTTCCCACAAACTATCTACAAGATCAGTGGAGGGTCAACCTAACTTATCTTTGTCTGGTCCATAATCTAAAATAATGCTTGCATTAATCAAGATTAAAGAACACAGATAATACTCTGTTTCAAGTCTCAGTTTAGACTTTGTTCATAAATAAGAGCTTAACTGCAGCACACACATCTAATTTCTGTAAAAAAATGTCAATATTGAGTTCAAATCTTAACATAAGGAGATGACAAGTGCTAATGTACCTCTTGCTCGCGCATTTCAACATTTTAAAAGATATAGAATCACTAAACTCGTTTTAAAAATAGTAATCAACCTAGTTGTATGCAATCACATTTGCACACAGGTTAGTAAAAACTCCAACTCAAAAGTTTGCATGAGTATGAAAACTAATAAAGCAAATTTTTGAGTAGGAAAACTTGTATCAATCAAAATTTTTTTTTTACTAAACTGTGTGCAATGTGATTGCACCCAACTTGGTTTATTGCGATTTTTTTAAAATGAGTTTAATGATTTTATATCTTTCAACATTGCAAAACAGGCGAGCGAGAGGTACATTAGCTCTTGTATTCGCCCTAATGGCACTTACCATCGCTATTTGGTATTCGCGTTTATTTGCTCTATATTCGGCTTTATTGTGTAGAAGTCCGAATAACTCGAACACACATCGTGACGAACAGCGGTATTCGTGTTTTCGTCTTGTTCGTGAAAATACACAAATATCGGCGAATAGAGTCACTACACATCGTAGTATTTGGGAAAATAACGCGAAAAGCGACGTGAAGTGACACCGACATGAAATTGATGCTTTTAAATGAGCAAAATTTGCTGATACATATTTATTTCGCCCCATAATATACACTTATATTATATGACAGTATGCTTATGTAACATTTTGCATACTGTCTTTTTTCTCAACCTATATTTATATGAGTTAGTGACCCGGGATTTACAATCTCTTGAGTCACGCTATCACGTACCTATACATATAGTGATCCTATTCGCCTATTTTTCACAAACAAGATGTATACGCAAATACAAGAACAAATAAAAAAGCGATGAGAATTGCCACCATAAGATTTTTTTCAACTTTCGTCTTTTCAAAATTTTGCTGCATTTTTGAGATTGTTTGTTTTATGTATAACGTATTCCATTAAATAAACTAATCCAAAATGGCGCTGCTAATCATTACCTAATAATTAAGGAATACTAACTACCATGGAAATGTGGCCATGCGCCAAATGTTATATTTAGATATACCCCTTAGAAATCCTACCTTTCAAATATCCCCTGATCTCTTAGTATCAAGATAATAAGAGATTGAGAGGTAATGATTAGCCACGCTTTTTATTAAATGTATTTCTTTATTGGCGCATGTTAATATATTATAGTTATTAGTGGTTATTGTAAATGAGGTAATCATTGTAGTGCTGATTCATGAATATGTACTCTACTAAGTACCTACCTAATAATATTTTATATAAATGACTATTTTGTACAGTAAATAATTGAGGAAAAAATAATGTATTAATGACTTGAACTTGAATAATTCAACCAGAAACTTGAGTTGTATATTTGTACTGCCAAATGCGCTAACTGAGTCATCACGCTAACAGCTACAGGGTAGGTATAGTTTATATTTTATCGATTTAAATACACTTATATCTGTAAATCGTTGAATTATACAATTGAGAAACACCAAGGGGTAAAAAATAATATTTACTAGTAACCAATTTGATTTTAAGTTTATTGTTTGCACGATTTTAATGTGCGCCTTTGTGTGTCGTACCTACATAATGTAAGGAATCATTTTCTAAAATGGCCGCAGCCTTACCTAGATTTAGTTGGTAGATAATGGATAATAATTATAAATTCTATACCTGATCGTATTGCACTTTTTAACTAAGTTTTATACAAATTAAGCGCACGAAATAGTATAGTTCCATTTGCATTAGAGTATGCTTTTATTATTAAAACTAAGATACCTATCTACATAAAATCAGGAGAACGTTTCACAAAGTACCTACGATATTTTATGATATTTATGAATTAAGGGGCTGACAGCCGTCAAAGTACATCTGGCTTGCACATTTCAACATTTTGAAATAGGTATGTAAAACACTTAACTTTAGTCTTAACTTTTTTGTGTTTTTATATCTTTCAAAATATTGAAATGTCCGAGCTTTAGGTACATTAGCAGTAGCCATAAATAATTATGACCTATGGTGTATGTACCTATGGACAAAAGTAAATATTGTTTGTTGAAAATTTAATTTTCATAGGCTTGTGGTGTTTCGTCTCTTGTTACTAATTTAGTGTAAGTTATCTGATGAAATACAACACTATTGAATGAGCCGTTTCTTTTATTTTTGCCAGGTTTGAGTGCTCCAGTTGTAGCCGATATAAAAAAGTACGTACGCGCGCATTGACAGCCTTCACAGCTCAGTAGGCAGTAGCTCTGCTTTCTGCGCCATAGGCCGTGGATTCGATCCCCACCGAGAACAAACATTTAAGTGATGAACATAGATGTTTGTATTTGTAAAAAAATATGCTTAGTAATATTATAAAGTCTGGTTCCCATAGAACAAGCGCTGGCTTAGTTTAGGGCTAGAAGTGCTGTTTAGAATGTCCACAACAATTTTAAAAAAAAATTGCTTCCGAAGGTAATTATATCTATTTTGAAAGGTACTAAAAAGGTACTAAATATTTGCAAATAAATAATTAAGTTATATTGTCTCTAACTATGTGAAACAAATGTGGTCCAGACAACCTGACGTCTGAATGTCTGACCACTTTCTTTTCATGTTTTTTCACTATTCATTGAGGTACTAAATAATCTAATTTAGGTACCAAATAGTACTAAAAAGGTACTAAATATTGATAGTTTCCAAACATAAAATATCGCACTTGGTCCAGGGGTTCTGACGCTAACTTAGCCATGGTTTAACTTGGTAACTCTATATGCAAGCCCATGGCCGTTGCTACTGATAACTGGCTTATGAGATCCGGTTTCACCATGCTCTGTTAGATTAACAAAGGATTAAAGGGCCGTTAAATATGTCAAAATGTACGCGTTTGACAGCTAAGGTTAGATTTAACGGTCTTTTAATCCTTATCTAACAGAGCATGCTACCGAACTCTATAGGATGTTGCCGATTCTCCGAGGGAACACGCATGATGCGCGATTTCAGGAGGCGGGTGCTTTCACTTTGTCTGCTGCGCGTGTGTACCCTGATGTGGGTGTGTGTGATGTGACGGTACCCCTACACGGAAGCGAAGGTCAATAATGCCCGCGCGCCCGTACTGTAGGCGACAATGATGATTAACAAGTTCAGTGGGATTGTACTGTTATTAGGCACTCACAGGCCACCTAATAATCCTAGGATTCTGCTACCAATATAAAGACCGGTTCAGACCAGAATTTGTTTCTCACTGAAATGATGAGTTAATAAAAACAGCTACATGGCTTTGATTCCCAGGTACGGTATCTATCCCCAGGAATCTCTTAGTACAAAGTAGGAACCCCAGATTCTTTGAGGATGTCTAAGGGTGGGTAGTCAGTAGTTGACTGTACCATTTTAAAAGAAAAGAGTTTGTTATTTTTACACTTTATTGATTAAAAGCTACTTCCTCTGCACATTTTGTCCGGGGCGGTTCATGTCCCTGGGGAAGTTACTCTTGGGTGGCGTACGGATGCGTCTGTCCTTCTTCGACCTGTTACGGACTACTTTGCTGTGGATTGCGCATGACACGCAGTAGTGGAGCTTTGCATACAATTTGGGCAGCTGGAATGCTGGAATAAGAAGAGTTTGGATATAAATCACAGTTCAGTTACATTTTATTTATAATTGGTTATTTGGGATAGCTCAATAGTCTGGTTGAGCGCAGGAGGTATGTTGCTTTTGAAAAATGTATACATAAGAGAGCTTAAGATTATGATTATGTTAAATTACTATAACTGTATGGGTGGCGTATCAAGGCATACGTGAAGTCAGGGGTTCGGTTACAATTTACAACTGAGGCAGTTGCTCAAAACCATAATTGTTCTACTGCATACTTCAGGATTGCCTAGATCTGCCGACCGTACTGATTTTCTAGGTTACTTGAAAGAAGTTTGATTATATCTTGAAAACATAACATAGTCTAGGTGTGTAGTGGAATCTAATAGCGTAACTTACATGAGTAGACGGAAGCTTCGTTGATATCCCTGACTGCAGCCGCTTCGACAATATTCCTGATCACAAACTTCTTGATCGCTTTATCCTTCGGCACGCATCGCGCACAGTTGGTGCATCTCACGGCCTTGACGTGGCCACGGCCATGCTTGGCGCGCCCTCCATTACGGCGTTTACGAGTCTGAAAAAAGAAATCCTCACACTAAAACCACATGTTCACCACGGCATTAACGCTGACGCGTGCATCTCTCACACTTTATAAAACTCGTGACTGTGTTTTGACAAAACACTATTAGCATTGTCACTTGGATGAATCGTGAGCCCTATTTTTCAGACAATAGCATCAATTTTGTGTTTTTATTCCCAAAAAACTACGCACCATGATCCTAACCTCCGTTCGGCGATCAAAGAACGACAGAAAAGAAAAAGAAAGAAAGAACAGATCTAAATGTTCCTGCCATAGACAAGTGACCGATTGATACATTGACCGATTTCCGGTTATTTAACTAAATGTTGCCAGCCTGAACAGTTTCTAGGATGTTCGTTCACATGTAATCAGTATGGCTAATGCTGTCTACTTCTTTTAGTTACTAGTTACAGTATACCCTGTTTAGCTAATAGTTTTGGAATCGCCTGATTTGATATTTGAAAAAGGTCCACCGAGGTCCACGGCACAGTATCCACAATCACTTACTTTCTGATATATACTCTGTCTACGCACACATCACATCAATCAAACAAATCAATCTATCCACCAACCAACCAAGACCAAGCAAACCAAACCAACAGACAGAAAAAAATCGTCTGTCACGAAGAAAGAGTTTATTTCATTGTAATTTATTTTTGTTGCAAAATACTAGGATAAAACAAAAAAATTTAGTTACGCTTTTTAGAATACCCTAAATTTAATTGGAACAACACACTTGCGCTCGTGACCAACCGCAACTACGTATTTTTATTTACATCGTCATCGTGTGATGTGCTCACTGTGCCCAGTGCTAGAAAACCAACTAAAACAAAGTTAACTAAAATAGTGTGCTTATTGAAATGTTGTGAAAATAGTAGATAGTTAGCAGTACAACGCGTGTGAAATGTCACATCATGGATGTCCGGAGAGACTGTCGAACAGGTCAAAAGGCTTCCAAGAGGATGGCCCCAGCCAGCCCACGATCGAAGTGCTGGTGGAGACCCTGACGGGCACGGCGTTCGAGATGACAGTGTCGCCGACTGACACGGTGTTCGCCATCAAGTCGAAGATATTCAGGGTGGAAGGTGAGTTCCGGATTCCTGGCTTAGTGTTACACAATATGTAGTTGATTTGACGAGGCTTGCTATTCATGCGTCATCCGCGCACGACAAAGAGCGTCGTGGTGTTTACGCGGCGTGTTCATCCGCCGGGATTTACAAACAACGGTGGACAATGGAAATATAGGTACTCCAAGCTCACAATATCATACATAAACAATGCATATCAACATTAAAAACACTATAAATTGTAATGCAATTATGCCAGTGTCCTCTAGAAGTCTAGAAAACTACTGCTTTGTAAACAATATACATAATGTTATGTATAGAATGGTGTACTTGAGTTATATTGGATCATTGACTTGAATCTTTGCGGAGCTATTTATAAAATACATCAAAGCTGTTATCTGGTATTTCAAATAATGTGGGAGCAGCTGGCTTGCTTATACATGGATTTTTAAGTTGCATCTGTAATTCTATTGACATTGCAGCATTGTAGGCACTAATTAATATAAAAAAAATAGTAGTGCATAGAACTTAAATTAAGGCCTCACTATCAACTTGAAAATTTAGATTTTAAAGCAGTCTTGTTAAACCCTAATTACAATTATCACATCTAAATAGTGCCCATATTAATCCCCTCACTTAATAACCATCATTTTTACTCTTAATTTCATATTGAAATTATCCCTATTCCAAAAATACCAATTGATAACAGATGGCAACAGCTTAGACATTGTTTAATCTCTTGATAGATTGTTCTAGGCCAGCAGTTCTAATCTAGGCTAAGAATAAGAGAATTGATGCATTCCTGTACTCTTATTATTATCTAAAAAGTAGATTTGCAAGGCCTCTTCCAGATCAAGAGTGGTATTTTATATAAAATACTTATTTATTTCTTTGTGCTATAAGCTGAGTGTTTTGTAAGGAGCTTACTATTAATAGAGCTTGTCATATAGCTAGTTTGGTCTAAGTCATTTGTGTAAGCTTTATTTCTTCAGATCACCTATGATCCTGCGATGACCTATTCCATCATATGCTCTCATAATTATTTTTCTAATACCAAATTCTCATACCTCTACCTGATTTAAGCTAAAGCTGGTTGGAAGAAAGTAAGAAAACACTAACATTTCTTTTACTAGAAATCATTTGGCAATGAATCAAAGATATAATTTGGCCTCCTTATTCTAAACTAGATTCTTGTGTAGGTGGTACATCTATTACATACCTATATCTACAATAAATAAACTTCCTACAATTCTTCCAAATAGCAAAATGACATAATCTAGAAATGTAAAAACTTTTAGCAAATTGGTAATTACCTGAAATATTATCAGAGGTATTTGAAATATGCTCACATTTAAATGATTCTGACACAAATAAATGATTCTGATTTCTGATTTTGAATGAGTTCATAGTAGATTGGTTTCTATGAGCAATGGTGTCCACTCACCATCAGGTAGGCCATAAGCCAGTTTGTTTTACTAAAAAAAAATATTTTAAAGTTCCAGCATTGATATTAATGAATACAATGTCCGACTACATTGTAAAGACCTTAGGAAATTGGAGGGTGAAGAGGGCTTAAAATCATTATTCCTAGAATTTTTCACCACAAATTAGAATTTAGATTAGGATTTTGTCCAGCAGTGGACTTTCTTTATGGCTGATAGGCTGTTGTTGATGATGACATGTTCATATTTAAAACAATATTCCATGTCACTCATCTAAACTTTCCTTACACATAGTTCTTATGTAAATTATACACTATAAGTGTTTTAAATCTAAGTGACCCTCCCAACTCTTTGGAAAAACCCAACTTCATTATACAGTAAGAGACAGTATGGTGTTTCTAAGTACTTTATTGCTACAGACCTTCTTCACCTCACTGTCTCACTGCCTAAGAGTTACAGATATTAATTTAAGTACCTGGAAAAAAGTCCAAGCATATTCATATTTTACGCCAGATCCAAGAAATTATTTTTTCATCAAAGGATTCCATGGACATGAGATTCATAAAGATATGATTATAATCCTTCTTGGCTAGAACAGTTTTAACTTAACATGCCCTCAGAAGCATGATTATCTATGTGTAGTTCCCAATATATGTATCTACAACAAATGTATATGTAATCAAACAAAACATATATGAATCTTACCCATGCTTGCATGCATGCACTTAACTTTTAGGTACCTAAAGGCATTCAAGGGTTGTAATGTTATGTGATGTGCATGAAGATCATATAAATGTCTTTGAAAGTTTAATGGTCTGCATACAAAGTACCTATTATGTAAAAGAGCAAATATTTTTAATTTTTTTGCGGTAAATATAATGTTTTTTGTCTATCATATAATTTGGCTTAAATATTGTTACTACTTATGTTGAGCATTGCTTTTCTTATGCTAACATTAATGTTAACAAAGGCTTTCCCTTTATTAGATTCATAATTTTTTTCTACTCCGATCCATGTATATTTTCGGCATAAAAATGGGCCTATATGGCAGGCATTAGCATATAGTTTAAGATAATGCAGTTTATGAATTATACCTATTTGATCTAAGTTTCACCGCAATTGGTGCAGGTCGTGATTGAGTCACGAACACCTAAACACCGTAATTTTCGCATTCAATATTATTAGGAAGTAGATAGATAGATAACTCTTTATTGTTCACCACACAGAAACATAGTATAGTATAGTATAGTAGTAGTATAGTACAGTATGGGTTAAAGGTTAAAAAGAGCATGGTGAAACCGGCCCTAAGAGCTGATTTCACCATGCTCTGTTAGATTAACAAAGGATTAAAGGGCCGTTAAGGGCCGGTTTCACCATGCTCTGTTAGTTACTAATCAAGGATTAAAAGACCGTTAAATCTAACCTTAGCTGTCAAACGCGTACATTTTGACATATTTAACTGCCCTTTAGGCCCAGTTTCACCATGATCTGTTAGTTACTAATCAATGATTAACAGGCCGTTAAATCCAACCTTAGCTGTCAAACGCGTACATTTTGACATATTTAACGGCCCTTTAATTCTTTGTTAATCTAACAGAGCATGGTGAAACCGGCCCTTAATCTTTTGTTAATCTAACAGAGCATGGTGAAACCGGCCCTAAATATATCAAAATGTACGCGTTTGACATCTAAGGTTAGATTTAACGGCCTGTTAATCTTTGATTAGTAACTAACAGAGCATGGTGAAACTGAGCCTAAGGGCCGGTTTCACCATGCTCTGATAGATTAACAAAGGATTAAAGGGCCGTTAAACATGTCAAAATGTACGCGTTTGACATCTAAGGTTAGATTTAACGGCCTGTTTATCCTTGATTAGTAACTAACGGAGCATGGTGAAGTCAGCTCTAAATCTAGGTAAGGACATCAAATTAGGACTAAGGCACAGATAAGAGAATACTAGTACAGATACCTCATCCCATACATTGAAACGGTTCCAGTCTTAACTCGGGCTGTGACTCGGGCAATTTTTCGGGATATATGAAATAGCCCGAAGCTAAACAAAATAGCCCGCATAGCCGCTAGATGTCGCGAAGTTGCGTTGCGAGCAAGCGGCATCACGTAAAATGCACTTACAACCAATAGATGGCGATAAAATTAGTTCTGCCAACACGCACATACTATTATTTTATACTGTGTCCGCACGCAGTCCTTCGCCCACAATGATAGTTTTGCCAGTTTTGTTTCAAAATAAGAATCTACACAGATTATTAAGTAGTAGGTGGCCACTTGCATTTAAAAGATACCTATGATAGGTATGTTGTGTTATTGTGTAGTCTACATCTATTCGTTTAAGTATTTTTTTTAAGCAAGATGTTGATGCTGCCTTATGAAATTTGTTTAAGTAGCTAGGATGTATTAGGTACCTAACTACCTACCTACTTTTTTGCTCGAACACTAGGCTGTTTTAGTTCGGAGGCACTGACTGATCGCTGTTTCAATTATGCAGGCGTTATTGGGATCTATTCGCTACAAGAAGTAACAGGGTAAAAGTTTGGGCAAACTCCCAACTTGTGCCTCAATTTAGTTTGACGAGGCAAAATCAGCAACACACTCAGTGGTCATTTCGTCGTGTCCCGTGCTTCGATCAACAATCAACCTAGGTACCTAGATAACGAGTGACTTACAAAATCAAAGCTAATATGATAAAATACTAATACATGATATACTTTTTTTACTGGTAGGTAATTTATAGACCTACTTATACACCCAGACAGAGAACAAAATTCTATTTTCATCACAAAAATGTTAGTTCTCGGTGAGGATTGAACCCACGGCCTCCGGCCCTGAAAGCAGACCTACTACCAACTGAGCTATAAAGGCTGTTAGTCATACAACGAAATTAGTCTTCCAAATAATCCCCGCGCATTCTCGAGCTCCCTAGCTACTTGGCTCGTATTTAGTTTGTATGTTATGTATTTGATATAAAGTTCACTATGCTATGGACAATTTCGTTGCAAAAAGTCGCTTTCATTCCAACCCGCGGCGATGTAAATTAAGCCTGAGACAAAAGTTTTAAAACAGTTCAACAAGTTCAACCTAATCACAACCATAGCTCCTTGTAATAAAGTCACAAATCTTCATAATACTATCTCACACTTATGATCATTCGTCACCAAAAACGAGGAAATCTTTTCATTTAGATATGAAAAGACGTAGGTTAAATAACATTTATTGTGTAATCAACCTTAACGTGCAACAAATAAAGTACTTTTCCCCATTTTTACATTGCAAATTAGATCGTTTCTTTTTGTTTCTTTGAATTTATAATTTTGTGACGAAGTTCATTATTTAAAAAAAAACCCACCAGAAGAAAAGCGATAACCTATTGACTTTGAGATGAAGTCGACCCTCTTATTAGCCGTTCAACTGATGGCCCACCTGATGGCTTCAAGCTGATGTAAAGGCGTTACATCTAATGGCCTAGCTGATGTGGAGCTGTTACCTCTTTTGAGCTACCTGTACCCCAAGTATGAGTTTTGCGTTTTTCGTTTTACGTTTTACGTTTTTGTTCCGTGTTCATTGCGGGTTTTGTATGAAGACGCGATAGGGATACCGATATGGAACTTTACAAAACCCGCAATGAGCACGGAGCAAAAACGATTCGTTTTTGTTCCGTGTTCATTGCGGGTTTTGTATGAAGCCGCGATAGGGATACTGATATGGAACTTTATGTTCTACTACTAATTTTCATCATACTTGCAACATAAAGTTCCGTGTCGTTATCTCTATCGCGTCTTCATACAAAACCCGCAATGAACACGGAACAAAATCGTAAAACGAAAAACCAAATATGGTAAGCAAAACTCATACTTGGGGTACTGGAGTCGCGCGGTTACTTCTAACCCGATAATTAGTGATCACCCCACTTGATGTTGAATGGTCACTACCTATTTGTGGAAATCCTAAAGTAGATGATGTGTTTATGATAACAGAACCCGTTTTTCGTACAATATGAAAAGGAAATAATTGACAAAAGTTGGTTATAGACGTAATCTCTCAACATAAAATAGCCCACCTGATGTTGAATGGTTACCTTTCACCACCTACTCCAAGATGTTGTGCGCTTATTTCTTGGATTTGAGATACCTAGTAGTTGGCCATCGTCGATAGCCGCTGAACATCAGGTGGGTCTTCTCAAATAATTGAAGTGACACCTGATGCTGAGCGGTTATCTAAAGTTTCTTTCTACGGCACTACGTACGTCCGTAAAGTTAAAGGGGCTGACAACCATCAAACAACTTCTTGCTCGCACGTTTCGACATGTTGAAAGATATTAATCAATCAGTTTTTTCCTTCTAAAAAGTAAAGTAAAAGTAAGTAACTAGTTTTTGTACTAATGCAAACTTTTGAGTCGGATAACTTGTATCGATTAAAATGTTTTTTTTTACTAAAATAAGCATTTACCAATTAAATAATAAACCATTTTGTGTGCAATCACATTGCACACAAAATGGTTTATTCAGATTTTTCGAAAGTGAGTTTAGTGGTTTTATATCTTTCAACATGTCGAAACATGCGAGCGAGAAGTTGTTTGATGGTTGTCAGCCCCTTAAAAAGGCATAATTTTTGGCTCAGATTTTTGTCGCTGTCTGGCCCGCGCCAGCACCAGCACTGACAGCGACAGAGTTTCACGTTAGAAGAGTGCGGCAATGTTTAGGTGAAATTATGCAAGATGAATTGCACCTTGTTGCGTCGCAGTAAGAGTCCTATTATTTATTCTGTACTAGTAGAAGTATTATAACTCTTATTTCCGTTCTAAAAATCGAATCATGTTAATATACACCGTTTTTTTTATATTAATAATAAATAAATTATTTTTTATTTTTTACGTAGGTAGGTACGTAGTAAAATGCCTCTATAAGAAACGAAAAAATTCTATAAACGCAAATAGCGGCATCTTTTGAACTTTTGAAACCGAACCACAACGTAGTTCAAATAATTTCCGCAAGAAAAAACGTGGTCAATATTGATTATTGTAAAAACATGAAGATTTCATTATCAGCTTATTTCCTCATCTTCCTGTGCTTATGGGAGATTTTTTTACAATATAACATAAGCTATTCATGACCTTAATACTTTTTTCTGGACTAAAACAAATATCAATAATTCAATCGCAACCGGTATCGCCATCTATTGATGTTTAATTGGAACTAAAAATGCTTTGTAGGCAATGAGACACCATGACTAAGGTAGGCAAATTGGTAACCAAAAATAGAAAATGGCCGTGAAAAAATTACTAGGTATAACTACTTACTCATGTAGGTCAACCCATTAACACCAAAAATGCTCCAACTCACATTCGAGAACAGTAACAGCTGGTTGTATTTTTAGCAAATAAGTCATACACTTTTTAAAATGTTCCTGTCAATGTTATAAATCTAACAAACTTTGATGTTTTGCCAAAACTATCAATGTAGGGTAATGGCTGAGTTATCTCAGCTGATTGATGGCTATTTCATGGGTAAATTGAGATAATAATATTCATGTTTGCAATCGGTTGTAATAAAACATGGTGGTAATCTATGTTTCTGGTATTATTGGGGTTTGGCGCAATTCTAACAATTGACTCCTTTTGGCATCACCATACTTTATAAATTGGCATCTGATAATTCTATTTAGGTACATGTGTATGGATATATAATTTGTAGTATTTCATCACTGAGAAACTTCGCGAATGTTTTCGTGGATTTTGTCTAGTTCTTTAGATTTGTATTAAGGTCATAAAAGTAATAGTAGAATGTTTACCTAAGGGGGCAAACAACTATTTTAAAGTCGAGAGTGTTTCTTTGAATCCAGAGCGGAGCAAGGGATTCTAAAGTAGAATCCTAAGCTTAGCGAGAGATTCAAACTACGTCACAAAAATATTGTGATAAAAATATTATGAGGTATCCAGGTACTTAAGTGTTCATACAACCAATCGGTAATATTAAATACACGCAGAACTTAGTACCTATCTATCTAATCTAGATGATTTATGTATCGTCGGCGGCAACTATTTTATTTATGACCATGTTATGGGGATGACACCCGTCAAAGTACCTCTCGCTCGCACATTTTAACATTTTGAAAGATGTAAAATCACTGAACTTATTTTGAAAAATCAACCTAGTTGTGTGCAATCACATTGCACGCAAACAGTTCAGCAAAAATATCAATCTGATCCAAACAAGTTTTCTTCTTCTTGTCGTGTCACTAGTTTCTTTCGAAACAGTGTGGTGAAAGGATTTTGTTTTAGGCTTGCTCAATCTATAAGTAGTTCCTATAGTAGTATAAAACGCCTAGTTATTACGTGCAACTGGCTAAGCTGCGAATGTTCCCACGATGTTTCCTTCATCGTTACATTCAACCAGTAAGTTACGTAGGTTACCTACTGAGGTAGTCAGCCATTTCCTTTGATAATCTTTATCAGTGAATTCCTTATTCTTTGAAGCATGTAGTTAATAATAATTGTTGATGGAACGTTTTATTAGCGTTTAGCAAGTCGTGTGCTCGATAAAATAAAATGTGTTTGTATAACTGTATTAACATGTGCTAGGTCATTGATTCGGTAAACAAAGTATTTTTGGTTAGCGCTCTAAAGACGAGTTAAGTAGATCCACCTGATGATGAGCGGTTAACTATGCATTATATGCAATTGCATTAACTCACAGAGCACATCCACTTTCACATTTTGAGCTAGGTACGTTGCAGGAGTTACGTTTGTGGTGTGCGTAGGTACCTACTTCGAACCCTCACTGCAGCGTTACGTCAGAAATGCTATCGCTGTATATTCTACAAAACCTTTATATACACTTGCCTTCTTCATATTGTATGCTGATTATTAGAGTAGCACTATTTGTGAAGGGCTCGTCCGGAGAAGTAGGACCTACCATCATGCCTATTTCTTGACGCCAAGCATGCTGCGTTCCAGTTTTAAGAGTGTGCGTGCCAGAGAAGATTTTATGCCTCAAGTTAATGAATGCAGGGTAATATCGTAGGGCATGTTTATATCGTGCGTGACTTGCGAGGCAATTCTTTGTTATTGCTGATGATTACCACTTAACATCAGGTGGGCCATATGCTTATTCCATAACCTAGTAGAAAAGCGATATTGTTTACCAAATACAAACAAGATCAGTTTAGCAGGAAGTAAGCAGAACTCTAAAAGAAAGTTTATGTAAATGATGTCATGCGTAGTTTTTTGGCTCCAGTCCAGTTGAGTCACACTTGTCTTGCTGATGGAGTGAATACCCTCTGCTGTACACCTGGCAGTTTGGTGATTTACCTACCTGGCTTGTTTGTTTCGATTTTACGGCAATTTGTACGAAGCGCTCTGTTATGGTACGTTCACCCATTCAAATGGTAACAACGGAGCGTGCCTTATCTTTATAGATACTCGTATGTAAATAGCGACTAGAAAATCTATAAGAGTTCGTATTCTAAATAGTTGTGCCTGTGAAGTTTGTAATAACTATCTAAATGAACCATAAAAATAAAATTAGACAACAAAGGCAATTGTAAAGTCCACACACTAGTTTGGAAAGATTATAGGGGCGCCACATTCCATACATTTACGATGTTCAGTCGCAGGTGCTCGCATGTCGAATTACATAACTTACTGGACTAATTTGTTTGGTTCAAACTATACAACCGATTACTACTTACTACTTAAACATAATCAAATGATTATGTTTACTAAACTTCAATATTGTATTATATTAGATTGTAAAAGGATCTTACAAAAGAACGGTAGGAACCAAGCCGTAAGTTTGTTGCCTGTTCTTCTAGGCTTTGGTCGCGTGGAACTGGCACCTAGAGTCACCTAGCTTTAAGACGTTTCAAAGTGATCCTTGTAATTTTATTGAGTACCTTTTGACTTTATATAATTTGTAAGATAATTAAAATGCCGTGTATGTTTTATTCCAGGCATCCCTATATCCCAGCAGCATCTCCTATACAATCTAAAAGAGTTGGACGACTCCACGTCCCTTCGCGAGCATGCTATAACCGACGGCGCCCGGCTTCGGCTGGTGTTGGGCATGCGCGGGGGACCCATCTCGACGCGACGTCTGCCGCCGCCCGCGCCGGACCACGCCGAGCCCTGGCCTGATATCGAGCGTCTGCTGGACTCCAACAGGTACGGCTACACGCCACACGCACGTCTGCCGGACTGTTTGACATGTGTTTCTCGTTTCGTCAAAAGAAGGAGTGTGATACACTCCACGAATCCGCACGTTTCTTGCATGTTCTTCCAGGCTTCGCCTAAATTCACTTATCTTTTAGTCGTTCGAAACAGTTAACTAAATTTAAGCATCCACTTATCACGCCCATGACTTGTAACCTTGTTTACCAATAAAGTATCTGTACCTTTTCATGTAAGATTTTCATTGTGTTCTACCGTTCTGTCTGCCTTTGTTATTTCTATTTGATGTTTTTTCTAATCAAAATCAAATATCCTTTCGAGCATGTTGTAGAACTTTTTCGCTTCTACGACATGCCAGTTTCCTCACGATGTTTTCCATCACCGTTTGAGAGAACACATTGATGCACGACTGGTTTCGAACGACCTTAGGATCGTAAGGCGGCGCCGCTACCACTAGACCACCAGTGCTCTCATCAGTGTGGTAGTGATCCCAGTGATTCAACTAGGCCTTTTCGAAATCCTTATTGCCACCTGGCTAAAAGGATTTTGGAGTGGAGTTTTTGTTGGATGCTCATGTATAGTCGTATGTTCCAGAGACGAGGGCGAGTGGGGCGGCGGCGGCGGCAGCGGCTGCAAGGTGACGGTGCTCGTGTTCCGCGAGGGAGACCGCATCAACATGCTGCGGGTCAAGGAGAACCAGGACGGCACCTACTCGCCCATCGACAAGTGTGCCAAATGTACGTATTATGATATTACTAGCACCGGGCCTTAATTATAATTCGTGGTGGGGGAATAAGATCTGCACGGACGTCCCGCAATAGAGTGTAATGTGCATTGTCCCCCTGCTGACCTCACCCCGGCCAGCCCAGCTCCTTAAAGTAGCGGAGAGGGACCTTGGGTTGGTGGCAGCAATGTACAAGCAGGTGGTGATTTGGATGCAGAGGAGAAAGACCCGATCAGCTCCTGCAGTCCACCGGGGCCTAATCACCAACGAAATTTACGCTAGTCGCATAAACGTCTCGTATCCCTATAACTACAGAATAAGGTCGAATATCGCTAGGATGCGTTAACGCCACAAATGTCAAGATACATTCGTAATTATGGGGACTTAACAACAGATAACCCCCGAATTCGCGTGATCCCGGCACGAAAAGAGCATTTTCTGGTTATTCTTGCTGATGGAACAATCAGATGGCCACCAGTGGTAACCTTCATCTATACTATAACAAAGCACTGATTCGCAAGTCACGCACGGTAAGAGGGTACGTTCCTATTTTACTACTAGTGGTTCGCCCCGAACTGAGATCTCGTGATGCGACTCGACGAACGCACCAAAACTTTGAGCAGGTGGTAGGCAAGTCTAAACATTATGTTTATACTATTCCCCCTCTAAAAAGCTTATTTTATACACTGAAAACAGTGAATAAAAAGGAGTTTTAATCACTGTTTTGGTGTTTGAATTTAAAACACACCAATACATTTGTGCTCCATCTTAATGCTATACTAACCTCCTTGCGAAAAAAGACTCGATACAAAATCCTTATGCAAAGAATACTCGACATACAAACTCCTTAGGCAAGTAACTCTTCGAGATTTGATTGATCGACATTAGAATAAAAATTGTTTTGTGTTCTATTTTAATTAATTTAACCTTCTTTTTTTCTTCATTAAATGTCTATCTTCGCTTAAATCTTTCTTTTTATCGTAGTCATGGTATAAAGTATAGTATTGAATGTATTTGTATTGAAGTATAGTATGTATTTGTATTGTATTTATTTTTTGCCTGAAGTATGGTAAAATAAGGTCTTATGTATAATTGGTCTACTCAACTATGCAACTCTTGAATAAAACGGATTTATATCGAGGGCCATGAATCACTCGCGTCGCTCATGATTCTAACACTTGAATCACTCGCTACGCTCGTGATACAATCATCATGAACACCCTACGGTCGTGATTCAGTCGTTAGAATTCTTCACTTGCTCGTGCTTCATCTATGGCCCTCGCTTTAAATCCATCATTTATTCACCAATTGCATAATATACAATTTACTTTGACTTAGATGGAAATCAGGGGTCAGAATGTTTGTGATATATCCTTTTTAAACAGTCGATGTTGTCCGTTGTTCAGACTCGTCCCCCCTGAGCCCGCCGGAGCCGGGTCGCGAGGCGGCGGCCGGCAGCCTGCGCGAGAACGCCGTCACGCACAACAAGATGGCGGACATCCGCCGCCGCCTCGAGACGCTCTCTCTGCGCCGGGACCGGCGCCAGCCGGACACCCGCGTCCGAGAAGGTAGGTAGCCTACTAAATTAAGGAAATACATTGAAGATCACTTGCACGAGGATCGCTGATCGTGTTAAGCGAACCACTGATCGCATTTGGGAAGTTAATCACGATTAACGTCTTCTACAAGAAAAAAATAGAAGAAGAAGTACAAGAATAACAAAATAAACTGAGTAGAAATTTGATGAAAAACCAAACAAACAGGTACCAATTGGGCTGACCAGGTTTATGACTCAGTGTCTATAACTACTTGAGGCTATTTTGAATACTAACTTCAACCCTTCAAGAAGTGCATTCTTTAAGGGTTGAATTTTAGGCTATCATTTCTTAGTACTCCTCTTAAACCAAGAAACCTTAAGATTGTAAAATTACAGCCAGGGGTTTAAAGCGTATGCTTTGACTATATTATCAGGGCAATTATAATACAATTATACAATAATATTATACTAAGCTCTGATTTCACCATGCTGTGTTACATTAAAAAAGGATTAAAAGTTCGTTATATGTCAAAATGTGCGCGTTTGACATCTAAGGTTAGATTTAACGGCCTGTTAATCCTTGATTAGTAACTAACAGAGCTTGGTAAATCAGCTCTAATAGTATTAGTTTATACAAAATGGTCTATGGTTGAAAGAAGATTTTGTAACATATACTTTTTCAATCACAGTCGAAAAAGCAGACATCCAGAAAACGAGAAGCGAAGAAACCCTCTCCGTGCCATCCCTACTCGACTCGGAGCCGTTCCAGCGCACCTACTCGCACACGTACGAGACGGAAGACACCTTCGCGCCGCTCTATGACGGAAACTACACTAGATACGACTACGACTGCACATTCGCCGATAGGTTCACCCTCCCCCCTCTTATATCCCCCATCGGGACGAGGAGTACGATAACGGATCAGAGCGATGAGGACCTGAAGTTGAGCGATACGCTCGCGGGGTCTATCCTGGTGAAGAAGGACTCTATTCTGGAGGAGTGCATCGATAGTGAGGAGTGTCGGATGCGGCAGGAGCCGCAGATTGCTGCTAAGAGCTTGGCGCCCATCTCTACGGAGTACGGTGAGTTTGTAATGTGTGAAAATTGGGGGGAGCCTTAAGTTTTAGGAGATATTTCCTCATTCGTATCTGAAGAACTGCTCGCCATTGGGCAGAGAGTTCATCCTCGCACCTTGGAGCCAGGGTGGTCGTGGTGGTAGTTTTAAATAGTGCCGGGCTAAATAGTGCCGTGCGGAAACTCTACCATTTATTAAGATTCGATTGATTATAATCGCAGGTCCGCTGGTCCGCGGCGGCGTGTCGTGGCGCGCCGTGTCGCTGGGCGCGGGGGCCGCCCCCCCGGCTGGCGCGCCCCCCGCGCGCGCCCCCCGCCCCCCGCACTCGCAGTCGGCGTCGTCGCTGCAGCTGCGCGCGCCGCCGCCGGCCGCGCGCCCCCCGCCGCTCTCCGACGCGCTGTTCAGCTCCTCCACGTCGGAGCTGGAGACGCTGAAGAGGAACAGGTACCCGATGAACATAATTATGTAGGTTCGAAGAGTAGTAGAGCTCCTCGTGAAGGGCTCGCCCGGGGAAAGCCTACGACCGAGCTTCGGTCCGGCGCCGTTGCTCGGTTTCGATTCGAAGTTTCTTGCGGTCGAGCCGCAATTTATCGGCCCCCTCGGATGCGTCGGATGCTCATCGCTAAATCGGGGGAGACTGGACCGGCGACCGACCGGCGGTCGTTTCATTTTGTACTTATTTAAGCGTACTCAAGTTTGTAACGTTCGTGCAGTAGGATCCTGCCCGCGCTGAGCCGGCACCGGAACCGCGAGCACCTGCACCTCAGCGACGAGGGCCTGCACCTGCAGCCGCCTGCGCGCCCGCTCCGCCAGCACCCGCTCAGGTAACGTTCCTGCAGCAGTGGTGCCAACTTAGGCTATTTTATTCTGGATTTAGAGTAAAATTGAAATATCAGGGTAATTTTTAGGGTATGAATTTTTAGGGGTATTTTTTGGGGTAACCCGATGCAGTTGCGTTGCCTCTTTTATCAGCATCAATATTATCTAATGCCGCTGTAGAAAGATCATTTTCGGTCATGCTATTGTCAAGTCTTAACTTAGGAATAGATTGTCCCTCAACATGTTTCAAAATATACCAAATATGTATTATATACAATCTGAAAATTTTATTCATTCCTACACTTTTATAGTAGAATATAAATGCAATAAGTATGTCTATGTCAATTTGCAGTAAAGATAAACTTTAGGGTATTTTTTCCATATTCACACCAAATTTAGCTTAAATTTGACCAAGAATATGGTAAAGTGAAATTAAGAACTGGCAACACTGCGTCCTGCATCGGTCCGGACGCAACGTTAGAAATTAAGTCCCGCCTTTCTAGACCGTTCTAATATCGTTCGTCGTTTCCAGATGTCCGGAGTTCGGCGAGCCGGCCCCGGCGGCGCCGCGCTCGCTCTCGAAGGAGCGCGAGAAGGACAAGAAGCGCGTCCGCTGCTTCGCGTGCCGCAAGCGCCTCAGCATCGCCACGCTGCACACGTGCGGCTGCGGCGCCGCGCTGTGCGCCCCGCACCGCTACGTGGAGGCGCACGCCTGCGCCAACCGCGCCGTGCCCTCCGTGCCCTCCGTGCCCTCCTCCGTGCCGAGCGCGCCCGCGCCGCCGCCGCGCCCGCCGAACCTGCCCAAGATATAGCGATACCCCGCCTCACCTGACCGCTCGCCGACATGTGCACTAGACAACTGTCCCCTCCTCTGCACCTTCTGTGCCCTCCGCACCCGAGGCGGCATCCGCATGTACACGCGCGTCACGTGACCACTAACCGACACGTGCGGCACCCGACCTGTACCCTCCTCTGTACTCCGTACCTTCTGTACCGTCCAACTGATGTCACTTTCATGCTCGTTTAGTCCGGTTCTAACTGTTTAGTTTCAACAGACGTCCTTGAGTCCATTAAAGTGTCTACGAGCGTAACAGTTCCAACTGGACGTCCTTAACCGCCATGAACAGGTCAGGAATACTCGATTATCTCCAGCTGTATGCTAAGTAATTTAAATAACTATAATATGAAACTAACGAATTAACTGTCCATTTGAAATATAAATAATCCCCGACATGTAAAATCCCACACTACTAATGCACGCAAGATTGCTTATCATAAAAATAAATTGGTGATATTTGATTGGTATAAAAAGAGTGCTTATTGTCAATTCGTCTGTTCAATAAACCACGGGTTAAATAATTAGGGTTCGGTAGATTTGTTAGTCGTACGCTCGTACTGATTTCTGTTTTAGGATTATTTTCGTTCTAGTTTATACGGAGGGCTTTGAAATTGTAGGCGCGGAGTCGAACGAAATGTGATATGATATTTTGACCTAAAATTAAGATAAAAATGTTGAAAAATCATCTGCCATGTGTGTGTTTGTTTTTGTAAAGAAATAATTGTGAAAAATTGACAAAAAAATATAATTATTAAAATTAGAGTTCTAAAAATGGCCCATAACGATGTTAGGTGCTTTTTGTGCTGATCACTCGTTTTGTATGATTTCTAAGGCCGGGGCCACACCGCTACTGCTAGAATTGTTATTGTTACACTGTTCAAAATCTTAAAAATAGTTCGTCTATTTTCAGATGATAAATTTAAACTTTATTTCGGTTGCCAAATGAAGCCAAACATGCACTTTTTATACCGTCTTTTTACAAAACGGATAAGAAGCTAGTGATCAAAGAGCGCTTCATTCTGGACATTCAAAACTGTCGTGCACTCATTGTAGTACACAGACATCAACGACTTATTGATTACACCAAATTATTCAATAGCCACGCACTAAACTACGCATATTCAAGGCCAATTTAATAAAATAACATGGATAAAGTACTGAATGTATCTAAATTACTTTCCAAATTCTTTCAAAGCTGAAATATCGTTTAAAACTGTCAAAAATCGACCCACAAGTTCTTAAACAATAATAACAATTTATCGCAGTAGCTCAGTGTGTACCCGCCCTATTTGTTGTTGTATACATTGTAAAATAACAGTAGAGTATTGAATGCTTTATAATTATATACATAATGGATTATTCGAATTATCGGTAAAGTTTTCTATGATGGCATTCTTAAAGAAATATTGATTTTTAATTATTATTTTTGGAATCGGTGTATTAAAGGCATATCAACAGACAATATCAAACAAAAATGGCAGCATAATGGTCGGGAAAAGTTCGAGTGTGTCTTGACACGAAAAGAAGATTCAACCAATTATTCAATCTTTATAATTTGTATCCTTCTTTTCTCTCAAAAGAAGGATAAAGAGAAAGAAATAAATTAATACAATTTGCGCCAATGACGGAAATAATCTAATAGAAAGTGCTGTTAATCATTACTCTACATTACTGCTCATAATAATGTGCGAGAGAGAGGTAGCAATTAGCGGTCATTTTGGATTCGTCGCGTAATTGGCGCGGATCATACCTACCATTTAATAATGAAATAAATAATAAATATTGGTGAACTTTCCACACAGCACTAACTTTAACCACTGTGTGTGTGTGTGTGTTTTACTTTAAAAATCTTTTGTTTTTTCGGTGACATAAGTGACTCCTTGACATTACTTTTATTGATTTTGCATTCACTTCCCGATAACTTTCACTTCTACAAAGTCAGATGTAAAATATAACTTAACTAAAATGTAGGTATAATAAATATTTAATTTGCAAAACATAATTAACTATTCTATTACATTCAGGTGTTAAAGAATAGTTACAATTACGTATTAAATTGCCTAATAGGTTTCATTATATTTTGACTTTCGACATAAGACATGCAAATTTTAATTTTTTTATAAAAATATTTCTGCCGAAAATACGATGCGGTGCCTTTATTCCCGATTCTAAACTATGTATGTAAATGTTTTCAATATCTTCCTATAATTTCGCCTGATTACTGTGATAAAACTCAACAATAAAAAGGGTACAAAATTTCGCGTAGAACATGTTGAGAATGTCATCTTAGATGTTATATTTATAGTGGATTTGATCACTAAAATTGTCGCTAAATTGTAACATTTCTTGACGAAGGGCAAACTGCGTTCAAAATGCGTCCACTTTAGCGTGCACGGTAGCGATCATTGTTTTTTGTGGGTATTACCTGAGTTTACATGAAACGAATCTATACATTGCCTGGCACTCGCACACTATTGATAACATTAGTGTGCGAATGAGAGATAATTAGAGACGAAATTTTGGATTCTTTTCTTTATTGGCGCGGGTTATAATGAAAAAAGGGAAATCTATGTCCAGAAGTGATCGCCAGAGTGCACGCCACCGCGGATGCAGGTAGAACGCGCTGGAGTGTCCAGCGCTTATGGCAACTCGTCTAAACGTGGGTTTAATTTAAATCGTTGCTAATACAACGTTTTAAGTTTAGCTCACTGATTTAAAGTTGATGTAGTACCTATAGTACTGTCTTTTTGTGATTTTCGGTTCATATTATATTTTTAGCTGCATTACAAAATAATTATTAGAAAAAGGATTAGACAAGTTTCAGTCGATGTTTTCTTGATCATAATTTTTATGATATCACAGAGTTATGAATCGAATCGGATTCGAATCTACGATCGTATGTGTGTCTTACTACCATTCGGCGAATAACTCCTTCGTAATTTGATCCAAACCAGTTATGCTACATACCATAATAAATTGGCTACTTCATTAAACATCAAATGTGACTATCTAGTCGTCTCGCCCAGCTGTGATCTCGCAATTTCTACAATTTCGAAACTCTACACAAGCCTAATTAGTTCCATTTACCTTCCAGTATAAATACTCTTAGACTAACTGCTGCGATGTTCTAGCGAAATTGTTGTGAACGTTTCTTTAGAGTAAGGGTGCGTTTCCACAGACGTGAAGCGGTGTTAATTTAAAAATACTTGACACGCTCACTAATTTTCATGTTACGATCACTAAAATTCTGTAAAACACCACAATTTGTCTCGGTTTATTTGTGATAGCGGGAATCCTTTAGTAACGATTACAATACAATAATTCTTGCTGTCAAAAGTAGTGGTTATTATCCCAACAATATAGTTTAGTAAGGTTTACAAGAATAATAGTACATAGTGGTTACGCAAATCTTGATTGGTAGTCTCTGCTCAACTCCGCTCTAAATGGAAACGCACCCCAAAATACAAATCTTCGGGTCAAATAGAAAAAGCATAATTTTAAACTTAAAGGATTCCTTCCTTGAAGAATGTGTGGCTTGAAAGTAAGTCTGCTTGTTGTTTTTAATATTTCTGAATGTATGTACTGATTTGTTGTAAATGTGAAGCATATCAATGCACGTATGTACCTAACTGTGGTTTAAAGAAGTTATTTATGTAGTTTTTATAAAAATTACAAGTGTTTTGATTGTCTAGCTATGATAGATGTATTTTTGTGTGTTCGTCTTTAACATTTTGGTTTTGTGAATTATTTTCC
The DNA here is from genome assembly GCA_932294275.1 of Chloroclysta siterata. Taxonomy (NCBI): domain Eukaryota; kingdom Metazoa; phylum Arthropoda; class Insecta; order Lepidoptera; family Geometridae; genus Chloroclysta; species Chloroclysta siterata. The sequence continues at coordinate 17,525,631 of OW028588.1, forward strand.
TAGATAGTAGTTTAAAAAAACATATTTTTATAGTATGAATTTCATCGTAACTAGTTGGTAAGTTGAATGCTTTTCTCATTTTGGTGATCAAATCTTTTAATAACGGCTCTAATATTTGATAAGGCACTAAACGTTTAAAGTTTGAACACGGAAATATTGTTGTTATTCAATTTTGAACTTTAAATAATCATAATAGTGTTTGAAGTTATTTTTTAGTGAGAGGTCATCAGTACATTATCGCTATGTTTTTAAAAGTAGACGGAGTGTCTATTCTAGTGGTTGAATGTTAAGGGATCCTAAATTCTCGCTTAGTTGTATGTTTTACTAATTATATTTAATCCAAGTAGAATTGGAGTCTACTGCGTTGCGTTTGAGTTGGTTTTTGCTTGCTAACGATTAGCAAACTAGAGTCTACACTACTAAAAAGGTATTATTCTAGAAAGCACGCTGCTATCTAAATTAGTTTTCAAACGCATCGTCATTTACATAATTATTGTAATATTTTATGTACGAAAATGTATTGTATCGATGATCTTTCATGATTATTACATTATTTTTAACAGTTGATTGCTCTATACATTGTCAAATCGTATATAAATGTATTTTTAACCCTAATTTGACTTTGTATAGATGACTGGGTTTGCCTTCATAATTTTCATGATAGATTTCTATATTTAAGTTTATAGTTAATTTTTATTTGGGATATATAATTTTGGCTGATTTATGAGAAATAAATATTTATAATGCGAAAGCGAAACGATTTATTTATTTACAATCTTAAAATTAATAACAAATATAATAATAATAATTTGGCATTTATTAAATAAGTACTACATTAAAATACAGTTTGGAACTCATGGAAGAACAAGTCAGAGTTTCTCACTTTAATACATTTAAATAATGTCCCTTAAAATGCTATCGTCAATTGAAACGAATAAATACATAGGGACGATCAATTGTTCTAAAAATGTATATTAAAAATTGAGCAATAAATACATTAATTCAACTAAACTCTAGTAAGTTCATCGTCATAGACTATTTTTTTTACTTATTTAATTACATAAACGTGTCGGTCACTAACATCATTTACAGAATTTGTCAACATGGTCTTTTTATATTCTACAGTCGATATTGAAAATTACATTTCCTAATAAATAATGTTTCATAAAAAACATTAAATAATGTTTTCTACAGGAATTAGATGATCTGATCATCGGTCTCTCTAAGAAATCCTTCAAAAATCTCCACCAAGCTTTCGATACCCTCTCTGAAGTTGTCATCCACCGCTCTCTCCTCCTCCTCATTGAAGAACGCATGAGCGAAGTCTATGATCTTCACCGTGCCCCATGGGTTAGGGCTCGGACTATCGTACGACAGCTGATCGAGCATCGCCCGATAATTCATTTTGATCTTGGATAACTTATCTTCGTAATTGTGATCGAAGGAGTGGTTGTGATTCAGTTTCTCCCAGGTGTCTCCCCAGGTGGAGTTCGGGGGATGGGGGGTGAACGCTTGCTGCGCCGCGGACATGGGGGTGATGGGGACGGAGTTGACCTTCTTGTAGTGCGGCCCCCTCGCGGTCAGCTGTCCGCTGAAGGACGGCGAGTGCATCGAGTGGATGGAGCGCCGGCGGGACACCGGCGTCGGCGCCGCGCGGCACTCCAGGCGGGGACTGTAGGACGAAACGCTGTGTTTAAGCTACGCGCTAGGTACCTACAGGTATTTTTTGGGAAATGTTTGTACGATCCAAAACGATTATTTTTATTCTAAGACGTTTTGAGATAGAATAAAATGAATACAGTAGAATTAAGATAAAAATTGATCCTTGAGCTATTAGAGTTTCGTTGAGCATAACTATTTAAATATTTTATTCTTTGAATCTGAAGTGGGCACTTAATTGGTCACGCCAGTGAATTAAAAACTCTGCTTTAGCAGCAACTTTGTCCTATTTTTCGTGACCCAGAAAAATAGGACAAAGTTGACGCGGGTCCCGTCTCAACGGTGAATGCGACCTTTGAGAACTGCACTAGACTGAACTGATCTTATTCATATCGGTCGCCGTGCGCTCCATTAACTTATCGAACCGATAAGTCTGTCGTTCGTTCGTTGGCATGAAAGTGACAGGGACAAGTATACTCTATGAAGATCACGCCTGCAGCCGTCGCTCATAGCTGCAATGTGAGTATACTCACATGCCGGTAGCGTGTGCAGCGTCGCGCGCGCAGCAGTCCCGGAGCCGCGCCGCGTCGTACACCAGCAGCAGCGAGGCGGCGAACAGGCGCAGGCGCGACTGCGTGCGCGCCCACGCCTGCAGCCGCCACAGCGCGCCCGTCAGCTGCAGCACGAGCGCGCGGCACAGGCGCCCGCCGCCGCTCAGGTAGCTGCGGATCGCTGCAATAACATACCGGTTACATCCTACTTACACTGTTTATCCTACTTGCCCATGGAACAAAATGGTACCTATGCAGTGCAACACTAGCTACGCACGCGCCCCATCGCAACCGGTCCGGCCGGCAGCGACGCATGCGGCGGCGCGCGGCGGCGGCCGCGGAGCCGGTGAACGCGGGCACCGGCAGTGCTTCGCAACCTCGCTTCCGCGCCGAACCTACGTCGCTCTGCCTCGCACGAACAACCGCCATTTCACTTTCCCGCTATTCATCCTAGCCTACATCTTCCTCCATACCATGTTGCATAGTATCCAGTCCCTTCGCGTTCCAAGTTCGCCGGTTATAGCTGTACATACTTGCTTACACACGATAGGAACGTGCCCTACGAACCTACGATGCACAGTTCTGCGTCCATCGACTTAAGGTATACGGATGTTAAGCATCGTGTCCTGTAATTTTAACGGTTTGAAGAGGGTGCTCTTCAAACCGAAACTCAGCAACACTGTTTAATGGTAGAAAAAGGAATGGTGGTAGTACTCCCCCAGAGGAGCCGTTCACAAAAGGCTTTGCTGTTTTCTCATCACCAAGTTTAAGGGTATAAAATAAAAAGTATCTCACCATCCTTAACAGCGGGTCCGTGCAGCCGTTTCCCGTGCTCCTTGGAGTAATGAGCTCGCCTGCCTCCGAGCCGGTAGACCTGGTACCCGGGGATGCAGAAGCCGTACTCCTGCTTGCAGAGGGCGTACTTCGACTCCTCGTTCTTTATCTTCTCTTCGGTGGCGAGAGGGTCCCATGTTCTGCGACCTGGAATAGTAGATTAGTAGCCAAGGGCTGTAAGGCATCAATTGCAGCCCGAGATATTTAGGCGCACGAGCGCAGCGAGGGCGCCTATAGTTCGAGGGTGCAATTGGTGCTTACACCCGAGCTAACTATTCTCCTTTACATCTCGAGTGTGAAGTAGAAAAAAACCGGCATTACAAGAATAAACAATATTTAAAGTAAAAGTTTTCTATTTCCGCCTTTTTCATTAAAAAGAATCAAGTAAAGAACTTTTTAATTTTTTTTTTCAAGATCGAAATTGAGCTTTGCCGTTCGATATTTAAAATTGATGACTATTATACTCACACGAAGACAAGGCTGAATAGCAAAGCGACCTCTTTGGTCATTGGGCTGAATGCATGATGTCTATTATATTACCAGTATGATGGTTAGATGTACGCGAACTTTTTGAAAGAAAGATGTATTTTTTTTTAAATTACTTACCGCCCTAGGGCTTTTCTAGCTACATTATTACCCTAGAGCGCTAATTAGTCACCTACAAGCCCCATTTGGAGGTAATAAGAACCTACTTACCGAACATGAGAGATGTAAAGTTTTTGATATCACTATTATTGATCAAGCAGAAGTATAAAGATGAGTGGTAACCATCACCTATAAATAAACATAGCCTAGCAAGTCACAAATGGATCGTGCCCTATGCATGAACTGCCCTGCGTCCATCAGCTTTAGGGCATACAGTTCTTAGGCGTCATATGTCCCTGCCCGTCATAAATATATATATATAATATATATTTACTTATACAATAGGACTTCAAAAATTACTAAGCCTACCTTTAAATTACATACTTAATACTGCATTACCTTACAATAAAAGTTAAAAATAAATAAGTAAATCTAATAAGTGAAGAGCATGCAAACTAAAAATAACTATATTTAAGTACCTACCGCTCGTCGTGAAAGCCTCCTCCAGGTGCTTCCACTCTGCTCTTGTGCCCTACCATTTACGCTGTTGTAACTCACCAATCTTGACATCCATGATGCAAGGCTCCATCATCCGGAGCGCCAGATCCTCCATCATGATGTAGTCCTGCGTGTGCCCTCCGTAGCAGTAGCGCGTCGTGCCGAAGTAGCGCGGCACAAGCCTCCGCAGCTCCACCAGCTCGGGCTCCGAGGCCGCGGCGAGGCGGCTATAGAACTCCACCTCGCGCTTCTGGGCTTCCTTGACGATCGGCTTGAGGATCGTGCCGTTGCTGCATTGGAGTAATCCTAGAATTTAAACCATAATATACGATATAACGAGACCGGGGATTTCCACTTGCTACGATCTAACATACCTCTTTGATTTCATTCACCGACCATAACATTCTTCATACATGCTCGTCAGTTTAGGGAAGTCCTATCTCTAAAACTTCTGAGAAATGCACGCCGCTTGGTCTTCCCAATCCACCAGTACAATTCACACTCGTCTGATGCACCTGTTCCGTTAACCTCTTTTCATCCATCCTCTCTACATGCCCAAACCATCTCACTAAACCTCTCTACTCCCATCAGGTCTTCTTTCACTCCACATCTTTCATTCTTCACATTGTTCGCTATTAAAATTCAAACAGCACACCACGCAACGCTCAACGTAAACCCGACCTGATACTCAAACAAGGAGTTCTAAATCAAAAGAAACCATCTTAGCAATTAGCAAACCTCTCTCTAACTCCCATCACGTCTTCTTTCACTCCACATTTCTTTCTTCACATTGTTCTCTTCCCAAATTCAAACAGCACCACGCCACGCAGCATTCAATCTACACCCGATCTCCTTATTACCGAAACAAGGAGTCCTAAATCAAAAACAGGCTATGTTACATGTGAAGCTCACCTAAATACTTGGCGTCGTCAGTGCTGCGATGGCCGGCCACCTGCTGATGGTAGGCGGTGACCTCAGGCGAGCCGGCGCGCTTGGCGAGCGGCCGCGCCGTCATCTCCTCCCGCCGCTTGATGTCGTAGTGCACTTGGTAGATGGACCGCACGCGGCGGACTGAGCGTCTCTTGTCTTGCACATCGCTCATTTAGTATACCTGCAAATAATGGACAATCTCTTTTAGAGATCTGTCTTCAGAACTTATAGATAAAAGGGAATGTCTACCGCATTGTTCAGTCTTCTTCTTGTCGAGTCACTAGTTCTTTCGAAACAGTGTGGTGAAAGGATTGTTCAATAGTAACGCTCTTTCAGGGGAAGTACTAGTATTTATGTCTGAGCAGTGATACTCGTAATGCTGTGTTTCGCTTTAAATTGTAATTATAACATAAACTTTATTATTTTATTATTACTTTATCTTAAACCACCTAAAGCTCCTCCTCGGTAGAATGGGCTCAGTGAGGTCAATACTTATAGGGAGCGGTTACTTGCTTTACATCAGGTGGACCATCTGCTAGTTCAGACACTTTGGCTCGATTTACAAAAAATCACGGGCGACAACTATTACATCACAACTGGCGAATTTCTGCTTTGCAGAAACCACTCTGGGTATGTTTTTTTCAAAGTCGTGTATCTTATATTATCGTACGTTACGTATCCAACTAATACAAAAGTTACGATGTTTGGATGTTTGTATTGTAGCTCAATCTCGCCATAACCACTGAACCGATCGGAATGAAACTTAGAACAAATATATTTCGAAACATGGATTAGCACATAGGAAACTTTTATCTTGAAAATTTTCCGGAAACAGGATAGAATAAATTAATGACCCCAATAAAAAGAAAACGCCTTATTAAAGTTAGCGTCTACTACTGAAAGGCGAGCGCTTACCAAATTTTGAACACTGTTACACAACGTTCACTTTAGGTCACTTACGCAGTGACCATCAAGAAACTAGTGACACTAGACACGGGAGCAGTACGTACCTACTTTAGTTGCCCTTCACAAATCATTGAACCGTAGCAATAAACACTTTTACAACAAAATAATTCCAGCGACAAGTCAATTTAAATAGGTACCTTTTAAAACAATGAACAGCAAAATAACCACAATACTTATTTGAATACGAAAATGATTCATATGTTGAGAGCGTGAACGAGGCCACTACGACCATTGAATAATAAAGATAGATAAATAGAAACATTTATCTTCCACTACAAAAGAACAATAATATCAGAAAAACAGACTATAATATGTAGGTAGGTACAACACGGTTTGAATATTTAGGCAGTTTTATTTTAGCAATAATTTGGTTTAGTGACTGTGACTCTTTATGGTCGTTGTCTGCCGCTCAGCCAAACGGCTAACTTCGCGTTTGCTTTATATTTTTTGCAACGGTACTTACCTACTCGTCGCCTACCCTCAATTTAAAAAACATTTTTCAGAGACATCGAACATAAGAACTCTTTGATAGAATGCTGCATGGATTGGATCTACTACAATTCACTAATTTTTTCTTTAGCTAATTCATGTTTTATTTTTAATGAAAAACACAGTGTTAACCTCGGTTTAAGGCGAAGACAAGAGCTAATGTGACTCTCGCTCGCACGTTTCGACATGTTGAAAGATATAAAATCAGTAAACTCATTTTCGAAAAATCGCAATCAATTATTTTGTGTGCAATCACATTGCACACAGTTTAGTAAAAATTTCATTTTTATCGTTACAAGTTTTCCTACTCAAAAGTTTGCTTTACTAGTTTTCGTACATAAGCAAACTTTTAAGTATGAAAACTTGTATCGATCAAAATGAAATTTTATACTAAATGAGTTTCGTGATTTTATATCTTTCAACATGTCGAAACGTGCGAGCGAGAAGTAGTTTGATAGTTGTCAGCCCCTTAAAGACTTATTTAGTCCCTCGAACTATTGGCGCTCTCGCTACGCTCGGGCGCTAAATCCCGTCTCGGGACTAAGTACTATTGCGTCGAGAGTAGGAGGGAGTAGGGACACGCAGATTAGTAAAATATCGCACCAATGATAAAGAAAATAAGTTTACGGAAATATAAATAGCCCGAGGCGCGAAATAAAGCAACCATTGATAAGAATGTATATTACGTTATTTTTCAATATTTACTGTGTATATAGAAGTAGATATATTGACTGATTGATTGATAAGGATTTTATAGTACGATTTAGATAAGTGATTAGGTAGGTAGTGAAGGTAGGTACGGATAAAAGTACATAGAGTACCTACCTAATGTACCCATGGAAAATGTTTGCAACACCTAGGAGGTGGTAGGATACTTTGAACAGAAGCTAGGGTTCCTTACCTACTTAGACATGGGTAAGTAAGTTATATTTTTGAATTACCTACTTCTCATAAACTTTATTATGCTGCTAAAAATTTCTGCGGCGAACCGACTGAGACGCAATGGGTGCTAGTTCAATTCCACTTACTTTCCACTTCTACTGTATGTCATCATCATCAACCTATGTTTGTCCACTGCTGGACGTAGGTCTCTCCCAAGACGTGCCACTGAGCCCGGTCTTCGGCTCTTCTCATCCAATGTTTGCCAGCTACATTTCGCAGATCGTCGCCCCACCTCGTCGGAGGGCGTCCTACACTACGCTTACCTAAACGCGGTCTCCACTCAAGTATTCGTTTGCTCCAACGATTGTTGTTTCTACGGCAAACATGGCCGGCCCACTGCCATTTCAGCTTGCTAATCCTTTGAGCTATGTCGACTACTTTAGTTCTCTGTCGGATAACCTCGTTTCGGATTCTATCCTTCAGAGAGACTCCGAGCATAGCCCTCTCCATAGCTCGCTGAGCGACCTTCAGCTTGTGGACCGACCCTACTGTTAGTGTCCACGTTTCGGCAGCATAGGTCATAACAGGTAGGACGCACTGGTTGAAGACTTTCGTCTTCAAACATTGAGGGATGGGCGACGAGAAGACCTGACGGAGTTTCCCAAACGCAGCCCAGCCCACCTGAATTCTCCGGTTTAGCTCTCTCTCAAAGTTGTGTCTACCCAACCGCAGGGTCTGCCCGAGGTAGACATACTCCTGCACAACTTCGAGAGGCATTCCAGCGACAGTGATCGGCTCTGGGGTGATGCGATCATTAATCATGATCTTAGTTTTGTCCAAGTTCATACCCAGGTCGATCCGTCGTGAGGCTGCCGCTAGGCTGTTCAGCATCTGTTGTAGGTCCTGCAACGATTCCGCCAATATGACGATATCATCAGCAAATCGTAAGTGTGAGATGTATTCGCCGTTTATGTTGATGCCCATCCCGGTCCAACTCAGCGTCTTGAACAAATCTTCCAGTGCGCATGTGAACAATTTGGGGGATATGACGTCCCCTTGTCTCACTCCGCGGCGCAACTGGATGGGTTTTGACTGCTGGTTCTGGACCTGAACTGACATGGTGGCATCATTGTATAGACATCTCAGCACTTCGATATATCGCCAGTCCACCTGACATCGTTGCAAGGACTGCAGAACAGCCCAGGTTTCAACAGAGTCAAAGGCCTTCTCATAGTCCACAAACGCTAGGCACAAGGGCTGATTATACTCTTCAGATTTTTGTATAATCTGCCGCATTGTGTGAATGTGGTCTATGGTGCCAAATCCTGCTCGAAACCCAGCCTGCTCCGGTGTTTGAAACTCGTCAAGTCTACGCGCAAGACGGTTCGAAATAACCCTAGAAAACAGCTTGTAGACATGACTCAAGAGTGAGATCGGTCTATAGTTTTTCAAGAAGGCTTTGTTGCCTTTCTTGAAAAACAACACCACATCACTTTTGCTCCATGCCCTTGGAGTTCTCCCATAGGTAAGAACGGAATTGAAAACACGTTGGAATTCTTTCAGAACAGGAGAGCTACCCGCCTTTAAGAGTTCCGAAGTGATTCCGTCTTCCCCTGGGGCTTTTCCATTTTTCAACTGTTTCAAGGCTATCCCGATCTCGTCAATGCTGATCTCTGGAAGATCTTCTGTGTAGTGGCGGGTCAGTGTGGCTCTAGCATCCTCGTTACTAGGTTCGGGACATGATACCTGCGAGGCGTACAACCGACCGTAAAAGTCCTCTATCTCAGCTAAGACCTCCGGCTTGGAGACGACGGTATCACCCCTCGGTGTTGTAAGCTGTGTCAGATGGCTTCTACCAAGTTTCTGCACAAACACTTTGGACCCGCGGTTTTGCTCGATTGCTCGCTCAATGCGAACGGTATTGGAGCGTCGGAGGTCGTAGCGTATGTGCTTTGCGATGGTTTTGTTGAGAGCTCGGTATTCTGACAGCGTGGTAGGGGTAAGTGGTGTCTGACGCCGTTTTTCCATAAGACGAAGAGTCTCGTCTGAGTATTTGGACTGTCTGGCTGTACGTCTGACTTGGCAGAATCTTGTGCCTTCTTCCTTGAGGATGTCCACAACGTTGTTTAGGTCCTGATCCACGTCATCAGTAGTTTCCAAGGTAGCAAATCGGTTTTCAAGCTGAAGTTGAAACTTCTCAGAGCCTATTGCGGTTTGGAGTAGGTTTGGTCGGAGCGTAGACTTTATCAAGCGAACGCGTTCCAGCCTGAAATCGATGTTCAGAGTGCCTCGAAGCAATCGGTGATCACTCCCGGTATTAAACCTGTTGATCACTGAGACATACAAATACAAATACAAATACAAATGTTTTTATTGTTCCAAAAGATACATAAAATATTCCAACAATGAAATCTCCTTTTAAGTAAGAAATACTTGTCATAGGAGATCTCGCTCTTGCTTAGGTCTACAATAGATTATTTAAAAGGCGTTAATCCGAAACATTTGAATAAATTAATAATTTAGGTTTAAATTGGTAAAAGTTAAAGGTTAAAGTTAAAGTTAAAGTGAATTGTGTGAGTAGGTAAAATAAATTATGTTTATGTGTTAAGTGTGCGAGTAGTGAGTAGGAGACATCTCTGAATATATGCTTCTTGTCCGCTATGATAAAGTCTATCTCGTTTTTCGTCACAAGATCGGGGCTACGCCAGGTCCACTTCCTCTGGGGACTCTTCTTGAAGAAAGAATTCATCAAGAATAGTCCCTCCTTCTCTAAAAAGTTTACTAGCATTTGCCCCCTGTGGTTCCTACAACCAAAGCCGTGTGGCCCTATCGATGATTCGCTACAAGTCTGTATTCCTACTTTGGCGTTAAAGTCCCCCATGACAATGTTAAAGTGTGCCTTCGTGGTGTTATGTAAGGCCTTGGCAATGTCATCCAGGACAAACTCCACTTCATCATCCGAGTGTGACGAGGTCGGCGCATACACTTGAACAACCTTGAGGGAGTACCTCTCGGTTAGTTTAAGTACCAGGTATGCAACCCTGTTCGAAACACTGGATATTTCAGTGACGTTGTCGGCGAGGGACTTATGGACCAGGAACCCTATGCCGCCTTGGGAGGTGAGGTCGCCCTCGCGGTAGTACATGAGATGGCCAGATTCCAGGGTTACAGTGTCCTCTCCCTCTCTTCGGACTTCACATAAACCTAGAATATGCCACTTAACCTTCTCAAGTTCCACCTCGAGCTGCGCCAGGTGTTCATCAAGCCGTAGAGTGCGTCCATTATACGTAGCCAGGGTCAGTTTGGATTGGGGTGGGCGGCCTTTCGTAACCCGGAGATTCTTCGCACCCCCTGCCCCGCCGTTACCATGACCGCCGCCTTGGCCAGGAATAGCAAGGCGACCGGGAACTGGGGGCCGTTTTTTATTTGTGTCCATCATTTTGGGAGGGTTTGCCCTTATCGCCACGCTGGGCATGCGGGTTGGCGATCGCAGAGGCACAATTTTTCACGCCACTGACGCTGCTGCCCGTCAGCGGCTGGGGATTTGATTGTGCCAGGATTGAGAAGGGCTATACCGCCATCGACCGGTCGTCAGAGCCTCGTCTGTTACTGCAGGATGTACCGCGTGCAGGTGAAGGTTGACTATTGGAGCTAGAGGTGTTGTGTAGCTCCCTTACATCCCCGTACTGTATGTACTATCAATGTAATGTAATGCAACGCAACAATAAAAACCAATCAAGAAGACTCTTCAGTCTTCAGTCTTAACCAATCAAGAAGACTGAAGAGTCTTCTTGATTGGTTATTATTGTTGCATTGTTATATGTGATGGTTACCACATAACATCAGGCCATCCTGCTTGTTCCATCCAGCGAGTAGTATAAAAATAAAAAAATAGAAGATCAGTGCAGAAGGTAGCTCGAAAGTTGCGATGTTTCGAAGTTTGTGGCTCAATCACACACGCCCTAACCACCGAACCGATCGGGATGAAAATGAGAACAAATATAGCTCGTAACCTGGAGTAGCATTTATGGTACTTTTTGTCCTGAAAAAATATCGAGAACGCGGTAGAAAACATGAAAAAACCCAGTGAATGGAAAACGCCATAAACATTTTTTTTTATACGACCAGCTTATAGAACAAGCAGATTGCCCACCTGATGTTAAGCGGTAACCATCACCTATAACAAAGCATTGCCTCGTAAGTCACGCACGATAGGAACGTGCCCTACGATGCCCTGCCCTGCGTCCATCAACTTGAGGCATACAGATGTTAATCCTCATGTGCCTGTAATTACACCGGCAACCACACTCTTCAAACCGAAACACAGCAAAGCTGCTTGGCGGCAAAAAAAGGCGTGGTGGTAGTACTTCACCGGACAAGCCCTTCACAAAGAGCTCTACAACTCTTAAAATGTTTGATTACTAAATAGGTACGCGAGCGAATTAGGGCAGGAGCTAATGTCGTGTAAGGAAAACAAGAAGGCCACATTGGAAAGAGTTGGATTGGAGGAAACTGCATCTGATTTCAGAACTCCAACAAGAGGAGACCTCATTATAAGATACATAAATACATACACCTACCTTATAAAAACAACAGTTACACCAAATGTATTATTAGTAGTAGGTACCTACACACAACGATCACAGAATCAAAACTAAATTCGCAAAACAAATATGTCCATAAGTTATTGATTTATCTTATCAATTCGTTATAAATCAAGATTTGAGTATTATCAACGCGAGGTTCCTACCTACAGCGTCCGAGGTAAGTGACGTTCAGAATAAACATTTGTGTGATGAACAATGTTTGTTCTCTGTCTGGGTGGTATATCTATAAGATTATAAGTATGGATTTACAAAAAAAAAGTAAATCAATAATCATAGGTACATGGCCTTAGGTCCATACAAACAAGAAATGAATTGTAAAGTTGTTGTGAAGTGTACACTGCTAACAGTGTACCTACACTAGTAAAAAATTAATAAATATTGGTGGACATTCCACACAGCACTATCTCGCCCCAAACTAAGCCAAAGCTTGTGATATGGGAACCTGATAGCTGATATTAGAGCTCTTTTTTTGTAAATACATTAACACCCAGACAGAGAACACACATTTATGTTCATTACATAAATATTTGTTCCCGGTGGAGCTCGAACCTACGGCTTACAGCGCAGAAGGCGGAGCTACTACCAACTGAGCTAAGACTGCTGTCAAAAAAGGTATTATTTAGAAGATGGGTCCTCTTCTATCATTCCAAGTTTATGTATGCACAGGTGATTCTCAATAATCTTAGGCCTTCTCTATCCATTGTTACTTCACTTAGGCTTTAGCTAAGAATCACCGGGAAAACCGCTGATAAGGTTTGAGAACTAACTTAATACAAGTACATATGTACCTATCACAACATGTATGACTAACCAGTCATTAAATAGTGATCAAATTTTCATTGGTGACTAAAACACTACGGTAAAATATGATCTAGGTTTTTCTTATTTGTTCCAAAACAAAATGAGAACTAGCCAATAAATAAAACTCAAGTGTTTGAATAATATAGGGCGATATATTTAAACTGCTTTTCTTAACTTCTATTTTTGAATAAAGCTACAATTAAGTTACATTATAAATTCTAGAAAAATGCCGACACAGAGGGCTTATTACGAGTTTGGTGCCGATCGTCGATCTTTACGATCATCGTTACGATACACCGAATTTTCTATGAAAATGAATCAACGGCATCTAGCGTATTCTTCGATTCGTATAGCTTCTCAAAGAATACGCTAGATGCCGTTGATTTATTTTCATAGAAAATTCGGTGTATCGTAACGATCGACGATCGGCACTAAACTCGTAATAAGCCCTCCGAACTTAAAAGATTTGTGAATTGTATATGTAGGTAATGTTTCTTTCTATTTTCACACTTCAGCATTCTCTCAAGACATCTGTCGCTTTTCAATACTTATGTGGTTTAAGAAGGGTGAGCGGCAGTAGGTACCTACTACTTGCTCTTACAAACGTAATGGTGGCACTTCACATCGCTATTCAGTATTCGCGTTTTAATGTTCGGCTTCATTGTGTAAAACTCCGAATACCTCGAACACACCGTCCACACATCGTTACGAACAACGGTATTCGAGTATTTGCGTCTTATTCGTAAAAATATATAGGCGAATTGCAGACTCCACATGAAGTGGGATAAGGGCAGGAAAATTCATTAGTTTCACTATACATCACTGTATTTAGGAAATGAAGACGAATACGCGAACCCAAATAGCGATGTGAAATGCCACCATAATAATTTATACTACAAACTGAAACTTATCTTCTTTTATTTAAGTTTATTCGGCATTGACATTAAAAAATGATCTTTTTATTTAAATAGATAGGTTCTACTTTCCAATATCATACTTGTAAATTCCCTCGCCAGTTTTCCTCCCAAACTTTCCCTCCCCCACTAACTTATCAAGCACCGGTATCCTCTCAAACACAGGGTTTCCAGTCTTCTGTAGCATGATTTCCAAGATGAATTTCTTGAGGTCTAGGCCTGTGAAGTCTGCCAGTTCTAGCGGACCCATGGGGTAGCCAGCGCCAAGTCTCATGGCGGTATCGATGTCTTCGGCTGATGCGTCACCTAAAATGTTTGAGTGTTTTTTTTTCATTTGTTTATTAACATTTTTTTTCGTTTGTTAAGTGTTCTTTTGTTAGATCAAAAAAATTCTACGCTGTGTTTTAAGAAAAATCTGTTCAGCCATTTGTATATCATTAGCTTTTAGGGTTTTTTTTATAAGTTTTTTATTGCATATTATACTCATAATATCGTTCAATCAATTATTTAACTAAAACCAACCCTGCATTTATTTTATCAATGATATATGTAATGGTGTCTTTATTAGCGGAATCGTCTTAAACAATAAAGGAAATAAAATAATGTTTAAATAATAAATGTTTTATTGCTACAGCAATTATATTAGAGTATAACAGAAATACACACACTTATAATTACAATTAAGTACTCACATACAGTACTTAATTGAGCAAAGGACATATTTCATTCTGGGTTTGACCTGCGTACACCACATAGAAAACATTTGAAAATAATAGAAGATTACCATACAAGTGCAATTACATTAATTTGTAGGCAAATAAATGCGATACCTAAATGTTTTTTTGACTCTCAAGCTAGACATATACACCAGTTGTCAAAATGACATGACCCAACCCGGGCTCCATACATTGATGAAATAACGCCTTATGTATTGACATAAATCACATAATTGACATAAAAATAATAATATTTCAACACAATTTTGTTTTATATAAAATGTTTATCAAAATAAATTCTATAGTATATTCGTGATTATAAAAGTATATAGTATTGTCTAGGTGTTAGACTCGACATTCAACTATTATTTATTCAACAGAATTAGGTATCATCAAAAAAATCACATCAGCTTTTAAACTGTATTCTAAATAGTTTTATAAAAAATACGAAATGCTTTAAAAGCAACGCAATTTTGAGCATGTAATATAAATACAACGTGTAAAACAGATGGCGCCACATACCCCATACCAAGGACCTAAGCCAACATTTGCCAATTTCATAATCAGACTTCTAACAGAAAAACGATAGATATGCCGGTGTATGATACTCAGGCAGCGTTTGAAGTGACTACTTCTTATTAACATTATACTTATAGAAACCCTCCCCAGCCTTGATTCCCAGCTTTCCTTCCGCGACCATCTTATCCATGAGTGGTATCGGTCGGAAGACGGGGTCGCCAGTCATCTCATACATCACTTGGAGGGCAAACTTGTTGGTATCGAGTCCGGTGTAGTCGGCCAGTTCGAACGGACCCATAGGGTATCCTGCTCCTAACTTCATGCCTATGTCGATATCCTCCTTGCTGGCGTCTCCTGAAAAATTAAAAATTCAATTAAATAGTCACATTATTGCCATTAGCACAGAAGACAATGAATACTGTGCCTGGTGAATGCGGGGATTAATATAGAGTTATGATAATCATGAATCGATGTTCTCAATGGTTGAATGAAGTTATTATATAAGATTGTGTATTTGACAGCAGATAGTGAAATATCCAAACTTGTTCTTTCGGCTAAAATAACTTAAATGTTTAATGCCCTTGCTCATATTTCCCGCTGTTTTGTACGGCACTCTATAGTACTTGCCACTGTCACTTCCATGTAAACGAAAAGAGAGCAATGGTGGTCTAGTGGTACGAACTTAGGCCGTGGGTTCAACATCGCTCGTGCGGTTTGTGAGATTTCTGTTGAGAATATAATGCATAATGTACTCTCAAACAATAAAAACATTCGTTCTCAGCAAGAGAAGGATCTTAACTTGGTACAAAGAGATTTATTTATTTATTTTACTTTAATTAAAACGGTACATACAACCAAATACATTAATTAAAGAACATATGGGGGGATATCTACCGTACCTGGGGATATAGCAATTTAGAAGTTTAAAACAATGTATGTATACTATTAATGAACCTCGTGTTAATATATATGCTAAGCAACATCGATTGTTAGTTGTATTTAAAAGTGAAATTAAATAGGTATTATAATGGTGTATAGGTACAACAAAATTAAATACATTTATTACGATTCATAAAATGTTAATCCAGTTTGCTACTTACTAAAAGTACTCACAATACCAACATTATCTGATATAGAGATGTTATTACGCATTTATTTCACACAAAATCTTCGAATTTAAAATAGGTACAGTACACACATTTAAGTCTACGTTTTATATAGGATTTTTTATTTAATTAAAACTAAATATTCAGTCTCAATTGTTCTCTTTAGTTATAAATGTTTTTTTTTTATTCTAGTAGCTGATGGAACAAGCAGATGACCCACCTGATGTTAAGTGGTAACCACCACCTATAACAGAGCATTGCCTCGTAAGTCACGCACGATAGGAACGTGGCCTACGTTGCACTACCCTGCGTCCATCAACTTGAGGCATACAGATGTTAAGCCTCATGTGCCTGTAATTACACCGTCAACCACACTCTTCAAACCGAAACACAGCAACGCTACTTGGCGGCAGAAAAAGGCGTGGTGGTAGTACTTCCTCGGACGAGCCCTTCACAAAGAGCTCTACTACTCTTAATATTTAAATAAATAAATATAAATAAATATTTGTCTTGTAAATCTATGCGCAGGCGCAGATCTCTTGGCACCTATCACACTAATAAGATTCTTCTAGTTATTGTTTGTTATCTTTCCACGACTAACTGCTGAACTGAATTCGATAAAATTTATAGGTACAGATAGTTTTTTTTATCGTAATTTAAGGAGAAAAACCAAGTTTACGACGGCCGAAACGTAATTTTTAAGGTAATTCGCATCATAAATAAAAACGGATCAGTTTTGACTAAAACGGAGTTACGGAGTTTTTCTTTCAGCGTCAGGTTAGCTTTTCTTAGTTGAATTGCGGAATCCGCGCAACTTCGCGTGAAGCTGTTTCATTTAATGAATACTTGAGCCAAATTTCAGAGCTCTAGGCCCTGAGGCTTGGCGATATGGCGATGGCAGAGTAGACTTCTCCATCCTATCCCAATTCCTACAAATATATAAATGCGAAATGTATTAGAATATAGGCTTTTATACGTGGTAACGTGGAACTGGTAGCTAGATTCACTTAGCTATAAGACGTTTCAAAGACGTTCCTTGCGATTCAATTGAATGAATACCTTTTGACTTTGTTCTGTTGGGATGTACAACGTGTAACATAATAATACCCCTATAAGACCAAAGACCAAGTGAACAGACCAAGCACTGGAATACTTTGACGTGTGCAAAGTTTGAATACTTCGTTTTCGTAATTAATTAATAGTTAAAATAATATTGTCTCAAACATTTTTGTAAAAAATGTTTACGTGACCTTGGTACAAACGCTATTTGCGTTTACTAAATGGTGGCAGTTCTGTTACATACTTTTATCTACAGTTCACAATTAAAGGTCAAAAAACAGCTGCAAATGGGGCTGCGTCATGTTCTACTATTTTCATTTTGACGGAAAGTTTAAGAGGCAAAGTTTTCATAAAAATTTCGAAATTTCAAAATTCTTATTTCAATAGTTGTTCGCCATGACCTGTAGAATACCATGCTTCCGGGGTTATAGGGGTATTATGTTACACGTTGTATACCGTGTGTCGGAACCTGCAGCTGCATTTTTTTTTTCAATTTACCTCGTTCATACATCCTCAGGGCTTCCGCACTGTACGGCCCCAGCAGCCGGTTCACAACAAATCCAGGCGTGTCCTTGCACGTGATGCAAGTCTTGCCGACTGCCTTCCCCCACGCCATCATAGCCTGATAGCTCTCTTCCGAGATCTGGTCGCTCCTCACTACCTCGAGCAGACGCATCACGGGCACTGGGTTGAAGAAGTGGAGCCCGCCGAACCTTGAAATGTTTTATAACTTTTGAAACTATCATGGCTATGAACACAATAATTCCTTTAACCACACTGTTTCGAAAGAAACTAGTGACACGACAACAAGAAGAATGAACATAATTTTTATTTAAACGGTATATTTCTTGGACGAAGTATTAGTATATTTACTAACTTTGATTGTTAACTCTTAAATCATGGGAAATATCGCGTTTAAAATGAGAATTACTGGATATGTTTTTTTTTGTTTTTCAACACATTTTTTAAATACTTGCTGAAGAACTAGCAGATGGTTCATCTGATGTTAAGGTACCTAACCAAGACAAAGCCTCGCAAGTCACGCACGGTGGGAAAGTGTCCATTGAGGCATACAAATGTTAAGCCTCATGTGCCTGTAATATCACAGGCAAACACACTTTCCCGAAACACAGCAACGCTGCTTGGCAACACATAAATAAATATTGGTTGATATCACATGCGGAGTACAAAGAAAGCAAATGCAAGGAAGCAAACCAGTGTGGAAGTTCTAGCGAGCGAGCGAAGGTGTGCCTTCGCCTGGGGGTTCTTCGATCACTTGGGGAATGCTGTTAACGGAATCACACTACTGAGCCTATTAGTTTTTTCATTTCATTTTACTTACTTGTCTTTCCGTTTGATTCCAGCGCCGATGGCGTTCACAGAGATGGAAGACGTGTTTGTCGCCAGGATCGTGTGCTCGGGAGCAAGCTGAAAACCATTATTTTCTTTTACCCCGACTCTTTTGCCTCTTTACTCAATTTGTGATCTGACTCAGCTGTTAGACCACAGATGAGTCCAATTTAAGGAGCAAATAAGGCTGTTATTTTCTCAGCTTTTTAACAATTGAGGAATCCTGGCTTACAACCATTTAAATGTCAGTACTGGGCAATTGGTCAGGTTGGCTAGGACCCCTTGTTACATATACTATTTATCTTCTAAACATACCCATGACTTATTTGAGAATGCCTCCAAGCTCTTTCTTATATTTATACTAAAAAAACTATATCTTATACTCAAAAGTGAAAAGATAGGAAATAAAAATATTAGTTTTTTTTTATTAATTTTGTTAAAAAAATAAACAACTGTTTTTTTAATAAATATCTTAGTTCTAGAAAAATTTATGCATGCAGTTTTTTCCTTACCTGATCAAGTTTATTGAACAGCTCCTGTTTAACATCCAGCTTTTCCACAATAGCCTCAACTATGAGGTCAGCATTGACTCCATCCTCCACTTTAGTGGAGACCTTGATCCTATCGAAAGATTCCTTGACGAACCCTTCAATCTTTGCTTTATCATCCTTATGGACCTTCCTAGCCACCCGAGTCAGGTTGCTCTGGATAGACTTCTGAGCTTTCTCAAGGAGTTCAGGTTGAAGATCTATTAGGGTCACATTCTGACCTGCTTGAGCTGCAACCTTTTGGAGATTGGATATAAGTATCAACATTAATTTTTAAATATAAAGTCTACAGCAAATTTTCATAGAAGCATGGTTTATTTTTATTTCAATTGATTTGATTTATTAATAGGTACTGTAGCTGTGTGTTATTCAGGAACCAATGGGATAGGTACAAGATTTATAATAATAATGTGAAGTGATCAATTTTATTGAAAAATTTCCACTTTGAATAGCCATTCAATGGTAATTAAAAAGTGTTAGTTATATGCTCTAGCTAGACTAGACTATTGCAATTCCCAACACAATAGATTTTGGATTAAGATAACATGTGCTAATTTCTGTGAGTTGTTCCCATGATTGCATAAATTCTTTAAAAAAATTGTGCCCCTTGTACCTAGCTGTCTCAGCAGGTCAGCTTAGATATTATATAATTTTAAGATAAATATGTACCAAAGTTTATACTTATCAGGTTATCTAATCTCTTCTATTGGTTGATGTTCAAGGTCAAGTCAGTAGTAGATATAGAACAGTTCACTTATTACCTGTGTACTGACTATAAGGTATATGGAGTAACAATCAACAGACAGCAGGGTTTAATTTTGATTTTGTTTGAGTATGCCATAATGCACGAAAATAAACATGTTTACTGTTCTCTTGTTTTAACATTACTATAGCACTACACACTACTAACAGCACACATTACTATCACATTATTATTATTAGTAATATCTGCTAAAGTACCTTGTATTCTGTGCACTTTCTGATTGATTTTGCATTTATGTTAATAATATAAATTATTGTCTCTATATGTGTGACAGAGTATATTTAAATAAATATTTTTTTAATTACCTAGCTATCTACAAAACCTATCTCCAATATATAACCATTGATTAAACTTCATTCAATGCACATAATCAACAGGTAACAGAGGTTAATGTACAGTAGAAAGTTACAAGACTGATTAAATTTACAAAAAAAGATGGATTTGTATGCTTACCTGCGCAATTCCGGAGCCCATGAGGCCTCCACCGACTACGGTCACATTTTTTATGGCATTCAAAGTAGGAGAACTCGAAAAGTTCCTCGAAAAACCTGCCAATTTATTCATGTTTACAAGTCGTCTGAACCAAAGCCGGCAGCCAAATGACGTGAAAACAAACCAAGCGTCCCACTCACTTCACACTTGCACAAAATAATTACTTATACCGACCGTACGAAGTCCAAATGATCAGCAAAAGGTGCGGAAAGATAGCGATATCAGTAGTAGGCCGTGTTTTATAGATAGGATTACTTACATGCCACAGCACTCGGAGCGTGTTAGCGCGTTTACACGACACATTTTATTAGGCAAGATAAATAAAACAGTAAATAACGCTATCAAAAATAAGCTTTCAGGAATTTGTTTGCAATGTTATTATATTTACAATTTTTTTTTAAGTTTTTGATTTTGGTCTGTCTTACGAGTCGCGCCGTGTCTCCAAGCTAAAATCTTTATAAATATACTACCTCGTCTTCTTCTTTCCTCCATTACATTTTTCCTTAACTTTTGAGATCATGGTTCGATTCTACTTCTATGTAAAATCTCTAACAACATTTATTTAACGTGAAATTGATCATGATCGCAAATTCACAATACTAATGTTGTAGAGCGGGTGTTACACTGTCAATCTAAAACTAACTAATCTAACTACAGGGCGCAGGCCATGAGGTACTACATAGTCTAAGAAGCAGGCAGTCAATCAGTATTACATCAGTATTGATCAGTATTCAGTTTGTTTCGTTGGGTTGGTAGTTCATTGTTTGTTGTGCTGTGTTGATAAACTTGATTGAACTTTGGAATTTTGCATTTAACTTTTTTTGGTTGGTTTGGTTGGATGGACCATTTTCTTTTCCATTTAATTTTAGTTTTTTAATTTGTTTGTTATTTTAAATTACTTCTTTTATAAAATACTTTACTTTAGTAATAGCGTGTAAGTGTACAAAATGATTCAATTCGGCGTTATTGCAAGAAACTTTTCTAGTACTTCAGCAGTACAAAGTGCAATCAAAAATGTTACCGTAATCGGCGGCGGTCTAATGGGATCTGGAATTGCTCAGGTAAGGACATAAGATTAACAGAATTATTTTAGAGAATAACGAAATAAACGATACGAAATAATTAATATATGAAACTACAAACTATTAGAGTTGGTAGGTACAGTCAGCGACAAAAGTAGGTTTCAGTAACAGTTTCAGTTATACATTCATTTGATTTAGGAAAGAACTGGGTAATTGGATTTGTAGATAGTTATTGCTCTAAGCTCTAATACTTCAAATAAAGCTCTAAACTTTGATCATAAGTGAGCTGGTTGTGAAATATTTGAACTTTACAGACCAAAAATGTTCTATACTACTATAGTTCAGAATGTTTTGTATCATAGTGTATGTAACATATCTACAGTACCATTTTCGCAGTAAATACATAACAGTATTGCAAGTTTTTAAACTTTGTAAAAGACACCCTAAAAATCTCCCAAATCTGATAATAATCAATTAAAGTGGTTTGCATCATTCTTAGAAAACTTTATTTATGTTGTTGGTAACTAAATAAATAAGAGATACTTATTCCAGGTTTCAGCTCAAGCTGGTCAAAATGTAACATTAGTAGATGTCAATGCAGAAGTGCTAGCGAAGGCACAAAAGTCTATTAGTAATAACCTTGGCAGAGTCGCCAAGAAAATATACAAAGAGAACCCTAAAGAAGGAGAGAAGTTTGTTGCCGAAGCCCTTGGGAGGATCAAGACTAGTTCCGATCCTGTTGCTGCAGTGAAGTCAACAGACTTGGTTGTCGAAGCTATTGTAGAGAATTTGTCTGTGAAACATGAATTGTTTAAGAAACTGGATGCGGTAAGATATTTTCTAAAATATTGCCTTCCACAATAAAAAAAATCAGAGCCATATTTTTTGTTATTCTACTAATAGATCTGATAATATATAAATTATATTATTTTGTTAACTGTTACTATTCTAATTTTCTAAGGTCACTATTTTTTGTGGTTTTTTTATTATTTTTGTATTACAATTTATTTCCAGGCTGCCCCGGCTCACACTATCCTTGCCTCCAACACATCCTCACTGTCTATCAATGAGATTGCTGCAGCTGTCAAGAGGAAAGACAAGTAAGTAGTAACTGAAATTGACAGTCCCTACGTCCATGGTCCACCTACATAGTACACTTGGCTGTACCAGGGGCATTTTTTTCTTTCCATGTTCCACCTCAAGATAACTATGTTGAATTCAACATGGCACCAGATAGACAGATCAATTTTTGATTAAAATGGACTAAAGTGACAAGGACAATTAAGTACTTAAATAGTACCTAAGCTGTAACTGTTCTCATCTACAAAACTTTTTACTTTGTATGTGGGAAGAAAGTCAGATTGAACTATAGATATCCGGTACCTGCGTTGAGGGCAGTGTTACCAGATGGGGGGGATTCCCTGCAAATTCGGGGGTTTTTTTCGACGTTGGGGGGAGATTTGGGGGGAAAGGTTTGTTGGGGGGATTTTCGGGGGTAAAAAAAACTTTGGCTAAATTCGCATCACATCAAAAAAATTCGCATCACTACTTTAGTGTACCTATAAACGTGTGTATTCTCGTCATAACAATACTATACTAAGTACCTACTTAAATTCAATTGTTCATTCATTGTAAGAGTCGGTGCAAGCAAGATAACTTTGTTTGCACATGAGGTTGTAATCGGAACTCGTCGAATCGTTTTGTAACCAAAAGCTTTATTTTGTTTACACTAGCTCCAAACAGCCACGCACGCGCCAGTGATGTCAATTGCTAAACCAATGGGAGATGGGGGAGACTTTTTTTCTCCTATAAAAAGTGTTTTGGGGGTTTTTTTCACAAAAAGCTAATTTTCGGGGGCATTTGGAATAAAGTTGGGGGGGAAACTCATATAGTGATCTGGTAACACTGGTTGAGGGGTGGGGGTAGGGGAAGTGGAAGGGAAGTCCTCCACAGGAATCCTTTTCAAGAGATGTACAGATTTTAAATGATTAATTAATATGTAAAATTAAAACTTCCCAAATTTTTGGATTCCAGAGATTAGTTTGAATATCAAACATTTCTGGCACTTCGGCGGCCGCTGCCGCGGCACGCTTGCTTTGCTCGCTCGCGTGGTGTGTAATTTAAATGTTTCAACATAACTTAACCAATGCGTGTCGTACTTTCGACTTAATAATATTTGACCGAATGCAGTAAGAAGCGTAACGAACCAAAAGGATAAAAAAACAGAGTATTTAAAAAATCTGAAATCAAAAATTTTCTGAATTATTTTCCTTAATATGCAATTTTTGTATGTTTTCATCAAAATTAATTCAATACTCATATCCTGGATCCAAAAATAGCTCTATAGGATTATGATAAACCCTAACAAGACTTAATTTCACAGTTTACATTATAATGGTAAAAGTAATTAAAATCACAGTTAAAATCAGGTAATAAACCTACCTACCGGATATCTATAGCCAACCTGAAAGTCATATTACAAAAAGAGTGTTGCTAGTTATGGATGGTTTTTGTAGGAGAGGCAGGGCAAAGAAAAATGGATGGACTGTGAATGATATGAGTGAGCACCGATATGACAAATGATACAGGAATGGAGTGTAAGAAGAAAACCTATTGTGCCGACCCCATAAGTGGGGTATGTGTGTGGGGCGTGGAGTATGATGATAACAAAACTTTCAGGTTTGGTGGTCTCCACTTTTTCAACCCAGTACCGGTGATGCGTCTGCTCGAGGTGGTCCGCGGAGCCGAGACCTCGGATGGCACCTACCAGACCATGATGCAATGGGGCAAGGCGGTAGGCAAGACTTGCATCACATGTAATGACACGCCCGGATTCGTGGTGAACAGACTGCTGGTTCCTTATATCTGTGAGGCTATCAGGCTGTATGAGCGAGGTAAGAGAAAAATCTGGGCTCATTTTATCACGTAAAATTATTGTAGAAACTACAACAAATGACTATCGGTAGGTAAGATGCGTTAACTACACAAATGTCAAAATGTATTCGTAATCAAGGCAGGTTTAAATGTTCGTGCGATTACATAAAACGCTGATCGTCGACTGACGGATACTAGCACGTACGTATATGCTCGTACGAGTCAAAAATCTACCTATTGTCTTTTAAAATAGGTAAAGTGGCGCCAGCGTAATACACGCCCCAAAATATTGGAGGTTCTTGATCTTAACAAAAGCAAGAGAGATAGGTACATTCTAAAGTTACCGATTGGAAACGTTTCGAATGTTTTATAATAGCCCTGAATTTCGTCAGCCATGAAAGCACCGGTGGTCTAGTGGAGCTGTGAGCAACCCAACGCCTGCGATCGCGTGGAACTGGCACCTAATCTAGGTGCCAGTTCCACCTAGATTTAAAGATGTTTAGTAAGCAATTGACCTTTTAATTTCCTGAGGTCGCGAGGTGGATTCCAGTCATGTACCTTTTCTGTTCGTAAAATGTATGTGTGCAATGCTCTTAAACAGTGAAGGAAAACATTGTGAAGTAACCTGTGGCCTAGTCAACTAGGTATATTGTCTTTTTCGTTCCTGTAAACTAGGATGACTAAGCTGTGAGGATGGTATAGGTGCTTGGCAAGGTTACTCCATCCATACCCTGTCACTGGCTACATCCGTCCCGTAAATAGAGTCACAAACGAATAGTTGCCTGTGATGTAATAATCATCTATAGATGCCAAAGGCTTGTTTATTTTGGATACTCATGCATGTTATCTTGTTTCAGGGGATGCGTCAGCCCGTGACATTGATATTGCCATGAAGCTGGGAGCTGGATACCCCATGGGTCCACTGGAGCTTGCAGACTATGTGGGTCTGGACACAAATAAGTTCATCCTTGATGGCTGGTTCAAGAAGTACCCTGACCAGCCACTGTTCAAACCAATCCCGCTTCTCAATAAGCTGGTCTCCGAGGGCAAGTTAGGAGTGAAGACTGGAGAGGGATTTTATAAATATGAGAAGAAGTAAACACTCCAAACAAGTAGAAGCAACAGCCCATTATAACATCCAATTTATAACAAACCCAAAAATGTAATACTATGTTTCTTTATTTATTTTCAAAAAAATACTCTAAAAGAAATTATGTTCTGTATATCATAAATTAAGAGAAGTTTTATAATAAGTTTTAATGTGAATGTTGATATTTAAATACTGTGTATGAAATGTTACAATAAATAATATTTACAAACAGTTTTTATCTATTATTTGAATTCAGAAATTAATAGGTGTTTTTTGGTGAAAGGTAGCAAGTAGCTGGGAGATACCAGCAATTAATCCCAGAGCAAAATGATAAGGAGGAAGAAAAAATAATAAAAAAGTTGTTGTTAAAATAATAATATATTTTCTTATAACAATTAACTTACAAGAATTACAGCTTATACAAATAAAAACCTTAGCCTACATATCATAATCATCTTCATCTCTCTTCCGCTTCAGTGAGGCATGGTCATCCACATCCATTTTTACTTGAGGGGAGGGGCCAGCTGTCACTCTGACCGCTGGCTTAGCCACAATCTGTAAAGAGGGGTTTTATTTTACAAAAGAAACTACGAAATGTCTTTTATAGGTAAATCTAGTACCAGTTTCATACAACCAAGCCTAGACAAGTAGGCAAACACTAAAAGACAAGTGATAGATCATTGAACTAATCCTAAAAATGTTATGCTACTGACAAAACATCTAACTTATCAACCCATCTCTTCCACATCACCATGGGATTGCTAGACTAGGACATTGCTGCCACCCTCTACCAATTTAAGGAGTTGGGTTGGCTGGGGTGAGTTTAGCAGAGGGATAATGCACAATACACCCCATTTGGGATGTCAGTGCAGATCTTATTCCCCCACCATGAATTAGAACCCATCACTCACTATTCTGGACATAGTAGTTGAGTAGAAATGACAATTCAAAGTCTTACCTTACTAGTAGAACTAAATTTAAGCACAGGCTTTGGAACTGGCGGCTTATTCCCTGCAACAGTGATGATAGCTCCAGGTGGTCTCTTCATCACTATGTTTTGCGGTTTAGGTGTGGTGATTGTTTTGATGGCAGGAGCTGCTGGGACAGCGGTCTTGGCAACAACCTTCTTAGTGGCGTTTTTGAGGCGGTAGTTACATGCTGAGAGGCAATATCTGTAAGAAATTGGATTCTGTGTTGTTGAATTCAAATGACTGTAAAGTTTGGTCTACATAATTACAGGAATGTATAAGCTGGCAGCTGGCCGACCAGTTTCATAAATAATTTATTGTTGGTGAATCTGGGTTGGTGGTTAAATAATAAGATGGTTTGTGTTTGGTGTCGAATCTCCAGATCCAGCTGCTTAGCAAATAACTTTAATAATAATTCAGAAGTAGAAGTAAATATACCTGTCAGGAGGCAATCTCAAGCCACAGTGGGGTTTTATCAGTGGCAGGGGAGTCACATTCTTCGACCGAGCGAGTTCCAATAAAACTTCTCGAGGCGGGGGGCTGGTAAACGTCTTATCCAACTGTACTTGAGCGGCAAGCCTCACATCATCCAAATCGATTGTTTTCTTCTTTGCGTGGGTAGCGAACACTCTAGCATCATCCAGCACGGAAGTCACATATCGGTACGTGAATTCCAGGAGCTGGTTCACAACGCGGGGCTCGTAATCCGTAATTCCGACCTCTTTCATGATGGACATGATGACATGGGCATCTTTCGGCATGTGTTTGGCTTGGTTGTTTGCTTTTGATTTGTCTTTGTCCGACATAATGTGCTGTTCTATTTACTTCGCCAAATATACAAATTAAATTACAACAGATAGAAATTAGAGCACAGAACACAGATCGAATAGATCACGTCGCATTTTTGTGAGTTATTTATTTCAGTGTTATTCTTCTTCAATTTCTTTCTATTCGTTTGTGGTTCTTCTTCTTTTTATTTGTGTCAAACATTGTTTCGTGCGGAGCTGATACTGTCAATGTCAAAATAATTATTGTTATTTGTCATAAGTTTATCGTCGTTGGTTGATTATGAGATTTAAAATGATTAGTTTTCTGGCATTTTGGGAAGCAACATAGCTTTTTCATTTTAATTGTTTTTCTAATGTTATTTTGAGATGTGTTGTGTAATTTCGGTGGTATTTTAACCAACATTACTTGAGGTCTTAGCACAAAGTGTAAGCATTTGGAATGACAGTGTATGATATCCTGATTTTACTGAAAATGTTTCGAATGTTTTGAAGAAAACCGCCAAAAAGAGTAGTAGAGCTCTTTGTGAAGGGCTCGTCCGGGGAAGTACTACCACCACGCCTTTTTCTGCCGCCAAGCAGCAACGCTGTGTTTCGGTTTGAAGAGTGTGGTTGCCGGTGTAATTACAGGCACATGAGGCTTAACATCTGTATGCCTCAAGTTGATGGACGCAGGGCAGTGCATCGTAGGGCACGTTCCTATTGTGCGTGACTTACGAGGCAATGCTTTGTTATAGGTGATGGTTACCACTTAACATCAGGTGGGCCATATGCTTGTTCCATAAGCAAGTTGTATAAAAAAAAAAAAAAAACATTTTCTTCAAAACAAATGACGGCCGACTTGACTATGGTCTGATTTGACTAAAAAGTATTATGTAGTAAGTAAGCTCGCCCCAGTAACACGCTAGTTGTCATAAAAACCATGATTATTGTCTTTATAGAGCTTTATTCTAGGAATTATGCCTCAAGTTGAAGAACACAGGGCAGTGCATCGTAGGGCACGTTCCTCTTGCGTGATGAATAAACACATTATGTAGGCGTTTGTGTGCTGCAGCAGTAAAAGGGTCTCGACTCAGTGCCTCTTTCTAATAATAAGGGTTATAAATGGATTGTAAAAATAAATAACTACGATATTTTCGAGAAGTTTGATTCACATTTAGAATTTTCTTACTAACTGGCCTCATAGAGTGTGTAAGTAACCTGATATGTAGCCAACTGTACATTCAGTGTTGCACTGAATTGAAAAAAAGTACCATTGAAGTAGTTTTTGTTAGGTTTTCGTAGGCCTTAGAAGGACATATTTAATTATTTTTACTACGAATTGGTAAAATATGGCAATAGTTTATGCATTGGTATCAGATAATCAGATAGAAAGATTTTTTTAAACAAGTCGTTACAGTAGAAAGAGATGCTTACACGACTATTTTTTTAGCAATTTTAACGGTTTTATCCCTAAGGAATGGTATAGCTATTGGTTCACCCCGAACTGAAATCTCGTGTTGCCCAATACAATGTTTGGCTTTCTAGGGCTTCTGACTACCCCTAATTTAATAGGTATGGTAACCAAGATTTAGTTCAAATGGCTTATTTGTTGAAGAGTTCCATTGAACAGATCTTGGCTCCATCATCAGGCTAGCCTGCTGTCACCATTTTCACACTTGATATATTGCGATTGCCATTTTATTATCTTATCAACTTCTAGTTCGACTAAACCCATAACTCAAGTACAAGTTGAATGTGTTTAGTGGTGATTTCATGCCAACCAACTGTTCGTAAGTTATGCTCGTACTTATACAATGCTAATTCCCCAAGTTAAGATCTTAGGATCCTCGGTCGCTTCGCTCACTCGATCAATAAAATTAGCTTGGTGTACTAGGTAGGTCAGCAGGCAAATAATATCCTAAAAAACAAAATCAAACAAAGTTTATAATAACCATTTGATTTATTCAGTTAAAATATGAAATAACTTACGCATACAGTAAAAATAAGTTATAATCAAGATAGTCATCGAAGTGTTAACTCAAGTATTTATATCGCTAGAAGCCGCGCGGCTTGCGTTCAACTTTGCGACTACCTTATCACCTTGTTTACCAAGTGTACTAAAATACATTCTAACGATTACATTATTGTAATTTGTATTAGGTACATTTTAACGTATAAATGGACATTTTGGACGTACAGTTGTGATTTTATTTCCTATATTGATAAACAGGATGTTCTAAGGTTACATAGTTAAAGCTGCTTTCACTTTTGTTCCATAAAGTGAAGGTTTGTATCAACAAGGTTTCATAAATGCAAAACGTGAGCAACAACTCAGAAAATCGAATCGAATTAATTTGAATTGTTGCTAAGTTTTACATTGAGAATGTGACTTAGGTAATACAAAATTGACACGAGCCTTTACAAAATGTTACATTCATTTTCAAAACTCTTAAAATTAATTTTATTATGGAACAAAAACAAAGCAAGAATACGCTTGAGCGATCATAGCATCGTGCAGTGATGGAATGATGTCCAAAATTACTTCATCTTCCAAACGTCCATGATATGTCGACACAAAATAATAATGTTTAATACTTTGATCGCTCATGAACTAGAAAGAAAATAACAGGATGTATTATTGCTTTCGTTTTAAGATTAATGGGTATACAAAACGACTCTCGATCATCACAAACGTTAACCGCCCAGCTTGTTATAGCTAGTAAATTGTGCTATATTCAGAATACATCCGATAAGACCATAATCATTCTTTATTATTCTTATTTTATATTTATATCACCTAGTGAGGTTAACCTACGACATGCCTCACACGCTGTAAACTAGTAATCAAATTAAGCTTTATGAACATTTCTGCACATAAATGCATTTTCAAAATCTTCTACCTACTAAATTAAATAAAACTACTGTTGAAAAAAACATTTTCAAATCAATAATTCATTGTTGCACCTATTAAAAGTAATTATTATCATCAACGTTTATGAGCTATATCGAGAACTCCGATGTTAATTTACGTATTTAAGATTCAGTTCTCAACAACAACGTGTGAGGCCACCTAAAAGAGACTACCTACTTATGTAGAAATGTACTTACTTATCTACTACCTCACGGGCCGATACATTATTATCAACAACGGAACTAAGATCTACTTACAAAAACTATGAACATCACAAAATCCCAACTATTTGACGATGCGTATGGCTAAGAAATAAATTCACCTCCAAGAATGTATCATACTCACAATTGCAGATCCATTAAAACATACTAGTACTCAAGCACATACTGACAAGTACCTATGGCAATTAGATCGTTAATGGCACTGTACTCCAAATTCGTTAAGAAAATTCATCAGGTTATTGGCAATTTTGGGGTTAACGTGAATTTGCAATAGTGGTCAAGTTCAAAAAAATAATATTTTTGATATTTTATCGTCATAGCTTAAAAAAAAATAATGATTGCACGGAAAAATATAAAATCATAATTTACAATAACATACCTAAGCTCAATACAAATATTACAAACATTCAATGTAATAAAATAATTCAATGTACAAAATAAAACATAATAGTCTTTTGATAAAAATATTGCATGCTTCAATAGGAAAAAACTTTCATCGTTCATTATTAAAAGGTCCACTTTACAAAAATATCCAAACATATCAAAGTCAGTCCATAAGCGGAAATCACCAACTTTATTAGCTATTCGCAAAAGGCACTCCTTAATGCAAATTAAGGTTTATTAAAAAAATAGGTATGTTAAAAGGGTTGGGGGGGTATGGGTATAGGAACCGACCGTCGAAACCGTAGATCTTATTAAAAAGCTTTCCATAAATTAAAATTTAAATAAAACTTATAACTATTTTATATTTCTAAGAAACAGGAAGAAACTACAAATAGACAAGATGGGAACGGTTCTCAAATGATACAAACAAACATAGTATAATGATATACGCTACGTGTTTCCTCTAACGCTGCCTAACCTTGAAACCAGTCACATACATTTCTTCAACTATGCACGCCAGAAAATGAACGAGTCAAATTTTACCTTTTCTTATTTATTTTGCACTTGATTTCATTTCGACGAGTATATTGCACATAACATGTCCACGATAAATATATACAACAGTTATTGTATGTATGTATAACAAGGTATATTGGATCACTTTTAGCTATAAGCCCGCCGATGCGGCTACCGATGTAGCCGTATTACTATCATAACTCAGTGCAGTGCGAAGAAAATTGTCCATGCACTATACCCTCGGATTAGATCTCGGCGGATACTTCAGCTGATACCTGAAAAATTTAACATCAATTAGTATTTTGGTATTGTTTTAATCCAAATCTTATAAAAGTTCAAATAAAATAACCGAGCAATTCTTAGGAGTTACTTGGTAGAATTTAAAATACTAAGCTTGCAACACTGAACGTTTAAAAATATTAACTTTTGGCGGTAATGACTGACTGACCGGATCGCGTTTGTTCCTCTCTAACCTTTTATTAGTTTGAATTTGGAGCCGATGAACAGTCATCGAGCTGCATGCAACCAAAAAGATTGCAATCAAAAAAAGTTTCATTAGAGACACTAAGGTTTAATTACATTAACTTTGAACGGGTGTTTATCGCGTAGGTACTTTCCCAATTGATTTATATTCTCAAAGTTTCGTTCGGCCGTATCCCAACAGCCGTTCCGGCAGACTCAACTGCCGGAATATAAAGCAATCTGCTACGCGACGCAATAACCACCCGTCGAAAGTTTTCAAAATTACGTATACCGATCGCAAAAAAAACACAAGAATGCTGATGTGATCGAGGTTAGGTTAGAAGAGGATGGTCGCGTCGGTTCACATAAAGCCGCGTTTTCATCTAGTATTCCGTCTGAACGGTTTTGAGCAAGCAAAATTCGTTTATGCATTTAAATGTACCTCAATGAAAACACATAGGTATGCTAATTCGTACACCGAGTCCTCAATCAAAGATTTTTGCCCAGGGGGGAATCGATAGGATAAAAAGTTACTTGTGAGCAAAAAGTCAACTTATACGTTTTTTTTTAATTTTTGTTTTTGCGGGATGGGTCAGATTTTTAAGCAAGTGTATTATAAACATTCGATCATTTGATGGGTATTTTAGAGAGCAGGGTAAGGTCGGGTCGACAGCGCGGGTATGGGCATGGGTGCGGGTGTGTGGGTGTGTGCGTGTGGCGCAGGTGTGCACTACCTCCTGGTAGATGAGCTGCTTCCACTGGTCGACGGTGTGCTCGCGCTCGTCCACGCTGTGGTCGTACGACGCGGGCGCCGGCTGTAACCACATGCCTCACATTACCATCCGAATGCGAACATTGCCAAACGTAACAAACCGACAAGAATGTACGATAGCAGTTATTTTCTTAACTAGATAACTAGATGATGACAAAGTCAAAACTATTGAATGGCCTTATATGGGCTATGGAAAAAAAAACAATTATTTGACAACTGTCAGGTAACATGGCAATTGTTTAAGCATGGAGGAAATACTTCGTCCAAGAGTTTAAGAGCTGATTTCACCATGCTCTGATAGTTACTAATCAAGGATTAACAGGCCGGTGGTGTAATCAGCTTTTAGGGCCGCCGGTTTCACAATGCACTGTTAGATTAACAAAGGATTAAAGGGCCGTTAAATATGTCAAAATGTACGCGTTTGACATCTAAGGTTAGATTTAACGGCCTGTTAATCCTTGATTAGTAACTAACAGAGCATGGTGAAATCAGCTCTAAGCAGCGTATATTTTGACAGATTTTATAAGCGAGGCCCTTGGAGGAAATATTTCGTTTGAGGTGAGGCCACTAAATTTTAAATTTAAATATTTTAAGATACTATTATTGGGGTCATTATTACTTTTTCTAGGTTTGTTGGTCGCGTGTACTAGCACCTAGATTCACCTAGCTCTGAGACGTTTCAAAGTGATCCTTGTGATTAAATATAAAAAATAGGTACCTTTTGACTTTGACTTAGCCTTGATAAAAAACTATGAAAAGGACAGCTATGGTACTGACCGCGTTGACCTCTCCCTCGTCGTACCACACGTTGATGTAGGGGTGCACGAGCGCGTCGTCCACGGAGATGCGCCGCTCCGGGTCAATGACCAGCATGCGCGACAGCAGGTCCCGCGCCTGCGACGCCTGGAACCATCCACATGCACAATATCATCATTCTATTGCGCTTATTTATTCATTTGTATTTGGGAAAACAAATAGAACAATGACATTTAAAAGAAAATTTCAAACTACAGCTAATTCTTAATCCAACGAAGTTTCCACTATTACATACATACATACATACATACATAAAATCACGCCTGTTTCCCATAGGGGTAGGCAGAGATCACGGATTTCCACTTGCTACGGTCCTTACATACCTCTTTCGCTTCATTCACTCTCATAACATTCTTCATACATTCTCGTCGGTTTAGGGTACTCTTAAGTTTAACATAAAATTGGTGGACAAAATACGTAAATAAAAACTAACAAGAAAAGTAAATGTAGTAGAGCTCTTTGTGAAGGATTCGTCCGGGGAGGTACTACCACCACGCCTTTTTCTGCCGCCAAGCAGCAACGCTGTGTTTCGGTTTGAAGAGTGCGGTTGCCGGTGTAATTACAGACACATGAGGCTTAACATCTGTATGCCTCAAGTTGATGAACGCAGAGCAGTGCATCGTAGGGCACGTTCCTATCGTGCGTAACTTACGAGGCAATTCTTTGTTATAGGCGATGGTTACCACTTAACATCAGGTGGGCCATCTGCTTGTTCCTAGTGGTTAAAAATATATATAATAAAGACATGCCACAAATCTGTCACAATTATCCCACTTCATGTAGGATACAACAGGTTCTTTCTTTCCACGCTTCTCTATCAGCCGTCATCTCAGTAGTTGTTCTTTTCTCACTCATATCATCTTTCACGCAATCCATTCATTTAATCTTTGGCCTACCTCTACTCCTATATCCCTCCACATTGCCTACACCAACATGCACAATAATTCAGTAAAAAAAATATGGCAAACTAACTTTTAAACTAGAAATCGTCATAGAGTAAGTTATATAAAGGGAGAGTGGACGTACTCTTTAAGTTAAAAAAATATATTTGCATAAATAACTGTTGAATATTAGGTTATAAATTACAACCATTATTTTCAAAACAAATGACGGACGGACAGACAAGGGCCATCATAAATAAAACTAATGTGTTTACTGCGTTTACATTTAGACATTCGCGCTGGCATTCGCGTGGACGGAAATGTTGCCGTCCATATGTCTGCGGCAGCGTCGCCGGCAACCTGTGTTCACATTCAGCCCAGACATTTATTTCGCGATCAACCTCGGACCAGAACGGACGTCGATACTCTTGCGTCCACCACGACATTAAAAAAACAGCTGTTTCATACAAAAGTTCAATACCTGCCTGGAACCGAAAGGCTCGCTACGTGCGTACCTTGAGGCGGTTGTGCTCGTTGCTGTCGGACGGGAACAGGATGTCCGGGAAGAGGCGCTCGAAGCTGTAGCCGGCGTAGCGCGGCCGGTTCTCCACGTAGTTGCGCACCGTGGGCTGCAGGCGCGCCATGAACGCCGCCGACGGCGTGCCCAGTTGCTCTGCGGACGCGGACAGTTGCCGGCTCTTTTATTACCATTCACAATAAAGAATATTGCTCTGCCAACCAGATGCCGGCTCTTTTATTGTCATTCACGATCATATTTATTGCTCTGCCAACCAGATGCCGGCTCTTTTATTGAGATTCACAATCATATTTATTGCTCTGCCAATCAGATACCGGCTACTTTAACAATCATATTTAGGGTTGCCACCTTTTTTTTTTGCAGTTAAAGTACATTGGTTATTATAGGTAAGAAAAAAGAAGTACATAGTATCAAATTAAAGTAAATTTTTTTTAGGTACAATTTGAGGTTAGGCTGTGTTTAGAAATTGTTAAAAACGAGTGCATAAGTGATGTGGCGCTGGCGAGTGGCGAAATCGATTCAGCATCAATCGTTAAAGTCGTTTAACGAAAAAATAATTACGACTTAACTTTTCAAAATCCCAAAGAAGTAAAATCATGCGAAATAAAGTATTTTGGTGTACTTTATTGTTCTCATAAAGTATAGAGTACAATTACCTGAAATAAAGTACAATACTTTATTATAAAGTACGGGTGGCAACCCTAATCATATTTAAAAAGAAAGAAAGAATAAATTGGCTCGAAACTTTGACACCCTCGATCAATGGTGCAAACGTAACCGCGGGTCACGACCTGCAGCATTTGGTTAGCCGATTGGCCGATTTTCGTGTCTCGAAAATTGGCCAAGTGCGAGTCGGAGTGTGAACTCGCTCATATACACTAATATTATAAAGAGGAAAGATTTTTATTTTTGTATGTTTGTAACGAAGCCAGGACGAGCCACTAGTGATAGTTAAAGTGCATACCTAGGAAAGAGAGTTTTACAAAATATATGACGCCCTGATTTTGTACAGTGTTTAGTGGATTGTGGGCATGCCGACAACGGTGGATCTCTCTCGAGCTCAAGCTCAAATCAGATTCGCATCCATGTGTAAAAGGGTGGATGTCAGAGGTAGCCTACCTACCTTTGTCCAAATATCATTTGGCACATCCTAGCCACATTTTGCTGGTTGTCAATTGGTTCAATTGAAGAAAAGTATGGGTAGAAATGAGGTTTGTACTATAAGATGATATCACTTACCGATGATTTTGTTCCACTGGTCGATGTGGTCGGTGCCGGGGAACAGCACTCCGCCGCGGATCATCTCGCCCATGATGCAGCCCACCGACCAGATGTCCACGTTCTCGGTGTATCCCATGCCGAGGATAACCTGACAATGACAAACAATATGCAATTTGACTGATTTTGACTTAGAATTATAAACGTCAAAGTCAGAGTAAAAGGAATTTGTTCAATTGAATAAAAGTCTAAATATATTTATTCAATTTAATTACAAGGAACACTTTGTAATGTCTTGAAGCTAGGTGAATCTAGATGCCAGTTCCACACGACCAAGTCAAGAAGAACAGGCAACAAAGTTACGGCTTGGTTCCAACCGTTTCTTTCAAGGAATCACAAAGATTACTTTTAAGTCAAGTGTCAAAACAATCCACACACTTGTAAGATCCATAAAATCTTTAATATATATTTTTTATTCGACAGCAAACTATCTAAATATTTAAGTAGTAGCAATCACTATTTCCATCTATCAAAACAAAGAGTGAATAATCGGAAGTAGGAAGTTTTTTCTTGGAAAATGAGGTTATGGCCCGCCTGACCATGACCTGTTACGGCATTTCACTGCATCCATCAACTCTGAGACATAAATGTTAAGTCTCATGGGCCGGCAATAGTACCCGCACCCGTCATACCAAACCGAAACACTTCTAAGAATGCGAGAATCACTACTTGGCAATAAAAAAGTTAGGTGGTCGTATTTCCCAGACGAACTCTTGCACAATGAGCTACTGCTACCACAAGAAGCTCGTTCACAGAGTATAGTTGTTACCTCCGGCGCGCGGTAGTATCTGGTGACGACATAGGGCGTCATCATGAAGGTGGTGCCAGCTGTGCGGGCCAGGCCGAAGTCCAGAATCTTCAGCGTGCAGTCACTCTTCACTACTATGTTGGATGGCTTCAAATCCTAAAACAACATTGCCAATTCATACCTAAATCTACTGCCTAGCTAGTCTATGCCCTCAGTTTCGTTATAAAAGTAAAATAAACAAGCATGTTTCTTTTAGAGGAAGACACGAGACCACAGATTTTTACCTGTTACGCTCCCGACATAGATATCTAGTTTTTTACCCAAAATATAAAACACCTAAATGTTATTCAGCCAAAAGATTTAACTTGAAATAAATAAAATAAATTATATTGCGTGGCTCAAATTATAGATCTAATTATAATTATGTACACTATAAATATATCTAAACCATGCCAAAAAAAGATACTTAATGGCAGCGCTAATCTACATGAGAATCCGCCGTACCTATCATGCGTGCGAGTGAAAGGTAACTAATGTCAACAATAGGGTATGAGTGAGAGGTGATCAAGATTAGTTTCTTGATTGGCAAGGGAATATCTACGCCTAACACGTAGATGATCGGTTGACAGGGGCGACCTTTTGAGAGAAATTACTTTTAATGTAGCTAGTCACGCGCGATATTTTTTCGAATTGAACTATAATATGTTCATTGTTAATTGGAATTCAATGTTCAATTCATTTATATTTGAATTCTTATGTGTAATTTTTGTCCTAATAAACCAAATTTATTATTATTATAAAAAAAAAATATCTACCTAAATATAATCAATAGTCTCAGACTAGCAAGTTAAGCTGTTAAATTATAGAGTTAGTCTTACCCGATGGATGATCCCAGCTAAATGCAAATGCTTGATGCCGCACAGCATCTGGTACAACAGGTAGCTCATCCGCTCGTGGTCCAGGTCCATCTGGATGACCTGGCACAGGTTTGCGTCCATCAGCTCCATCACCAGGTATACGTCCTGGAACTCTTCCAGACTCCGCTGGGGCGTGAACGCATTTAGGAGACCGATTATCTGGAATCAAAAGAGAGTTTTTTTTTTAAATATCATGCATTTCATGGACCCACGGCAAAAAAAATGTGTTCTGATTAAAAACAAAACACTACTTCTTCTTGGATCTTGGAGAAACCTTTAGCTACTATATAACACGACACACTTTGAAATTACATAGTGTTTCCTTTCTGTATTGTGGGCATGAATACTTTTCTTTTATTAGGTGACTTAAAACACAGATATTTCCTTTTAGATCTTGCACTAGACATAAGTGGAACGAAGAATATTATTACCGGTCGTACATTTTCATGTCAGTCGTATAAAAGCCATCTGCAATAGAAGACAAACGCAAACGGCTGATGTGACGAAATTACAAAAGCCCCACGTTGGGCGCCATTAACACAATATGGCGCCCAACTGGGAGTTTGTAAACTCGTGCAATTTTATCGTTTCAGTGCGCTGACATCTTTTCCAGTTTAGAGCAAACTCAAGATACAATACGAGTTTTATAAACATTTTCAAAGTCTGTTCAAGAGTGTGAGAGTTCAAATTGTTTTACTAAAAAGCAATTAGAGCCTATTTCATCCACCGACCTCCCGCAATCTTACAATGTCGCCAATCCAACGGTATAACCTACCCTTTGGCACTATCCGCGTTTCTTGATTGTTCTAAGGATTTCCTCTTAACTAACTTACATTTTTATGGTTGACGAGTTTCATTAGTTTGAACTCGCGGTAAGCGCGTTTCGCGTGCGTCACATTCTGGAATGGCCTTGATAGCTTCTTGATGGCGACATTCTGTTGTGTCACTGTGTCGTACGCGGCACTGGAATAGAAACAAATACCGTTTATACCAGAATACAGGTTCACGTTGCAGAATAAACTGAAAATAACATAATCAGTAAAATAATTGGACATAAACAAGAATTACCTACGGTATAACACAATAGTTAAAAGCCAGGGTGAAATGGTTTAATGAATATCACATGTAGAGGTGAAATGAGGCTTACTCAGAATTGCTAAAAGTGCTTAAGTTTTACCAACACCAGTAGTGGACGAATCGTCGTAGTTAGATTAAAAGCTTCTGGATAATATGCCTTTAGGTTAAGTTGGAAGGAAAAGTATAAGTAGGTTAGTGACCGATGGCAGCGTATTCTCAAATGGTAGTCGATTATAACGGTAGTGATATCGATTATATTTTTTTGTTAAAGTCTTTGACCAAGTTAATGGACAGGCTGTATGCTTTATGTTTTTACACAGCGTAGTTTATTCGATCCCATAAAAATTTTGATGTATGATTGTATTTTAACGATCGCATTCCAATAGCTAGGTGTGATGAAAACAAATAGCAGCATTTCGTTGATAATGGATTTAACACACCCAATATTTGTTTTTGTAGCTGGAATAATTATATGCCTGTCCATTTGTTATTGGTCGAAAGTTAAGTCTCATGCGTGCTCATTCGCATAAACGCCGCTTGAGTGTATTAATAAACATACAAAGAAGAACACATCAAAAAGTGTTATCGAAACAAGTAAAGAATGTGATTAGTTCTGGAAGCATAAGTGGCAACAATCAAAGCGACCGCCATTATCCATAACAAGGCCGCCATTTCCCGCGATGTCACAACAAAATGGCGGCGCGTCCTTACCACACCATCCCCTGCGCGCCAGCGCCGCGGCCCACTAGCTCAGTGTACCGCGTCGGCACAGTGAACACAGTGTCCCCGAGGGTCACTGAGTAATACGGAACCATGTCTACTGGTTAATCAAAACTCCGTCAGCTATAAAAAAAACAAATTATATTGGTGTGGTGACGTGTACGCATCTACTGAGAGGTGGCTGAGTGCGTAGCTGTGGCAAAAAAAATATGGAAATGACTGCGCCGTAACTTGTTTATTTTAGATTGATTAGGAATAAAACCTGGCCAGTGAGACATTTAGAAGTTGGTGTCTGTGTTCTCGAAGTTCAAAGTGCTTGGTTTCATCAGATTTGAACAGCTCTCTGCCACAGCTTTCAACTTGTTTCCTCGAACAACTGTTTTGGAGTGTAGTGTGGTATGGATGTGCAAAATAGACATGCAGAAATGATTGCGTGCAACTAAATAATAATAAAAACATAAAACTAAAAGAAACAGACTAAACTTTAAATAGATGCACCAGAATACTTGCATGCTGTTTGTATAGTTCGTATAAGTTTATGACAGAGAACATAAAGAATGAGAAGGATTACGTAAACCCGTAAGTCGATACATGAGTATGTACAATGAACACTTTAGTATCCCAATATAAAGTATGCGTTATTGTCAATAAAACGTGAGGAGATGGTGGTACTTGGAATATCGCTCGATTTAAGATGTTATTTGATTGATACGTATCGGATTCATTCGATGAGCCAGTGTGCTGTTGCAATCGACAGAAGACCCGCTCGTAAATTGAAGACAAAATACAGCTTTTCTTCCATATTAAATTTCGTATTTTTGATTTCAAAGATTTAAATAACAGTTCTACCTAATGAACATTTGCGACCATAAATGGCTCATTTTATGGTACATGAATATGACGCTTTAAATATAATAACCGCAATCAATATTCAAAATAATAACATCCTTACCGTATAATGAACACAGTCTTCAGGCTAGTTTAAAAGTAATATAGGTACCTACTTCCGACCATAATCTCCATGCATAGAAGTAGTTTCCTCAGATAGCTAGATTCTTTAGAACCTTGGGGACGGTGAAAGTCAGGAGCCCATGCTGCACGGTTAGTGCATCCATACGGATCCATGGTTCTATTCACGAAAGAACGCTTGTATACGCACCCTTTTACCCTGGTCTGCTATAATGCACGAGGCTTTAGTCAGTGGAAGACTGACATCACTGACATAATGGATTGGATTGAGTTAAAAATATGATATTACCCCCGTCGCTAGACTGTACGCTGAAATACAAACGTAACAAACCCCGTTATATCCCCTATTGTACTGGAAAGATCGTCCGTTAAATGACATACAAGGGCAATCAAATAAAAGAAGGAGACCTAGAAGGGTGTGTAGCTTACCAAACGATGCCCTGTGCTCCTGAGCCGATGGGCTTCAGGTTCTGGTAACGCTTGAGGATTGTGAAGCGAGTGTCGCCGACCTCGACGGTGTAGAAGTGCGGGTGGCGCGGCGTTGCCGACATGGCGGACACTGGCGCCGCGTGGGGCATGGACCACCCCTGCCTGGGACAACGCACAGCTCAGATATAATCAGCAGTTTTAGAAAGA
This sequence comes from Chloroclysta siterata, assembly GCA_932294275.1. Classification (NCBI taxonomy): domain Eukaryota; kingdom Metazoa; phylum Arthropoda; class Insecta; order Lepidoptera; family Geometridae; genus Chloroclysta; species Chloroclysta siterata. The sequence goes on from OW028588.1 coordinate 17,566,467, forward strand.
AAGAAGGTAGTTTTAAGAACATTTCATCTATTTGTCGTCATCTAAAATAAAACGGTAATTTTTTTATTCTGCTTTTTTATGCAATAAGCAGATGTCCCAATTGATATTAAGTGGCAATCATCACCTATAACAAAGCATTGTACCTACAGTTAATGACATAATTTTAGGCATCGTTCAAATTTGTGAAATGGGAAGAAAAATATCAACCGCTGATTTTATATGTCAAATATACCTAAGAATTGCGCTACTTTTTTAGCCCTTCAGACTTGAAACATTATATTTACATCAGGGCCATAAAACTTAAGTAATGTACATATTTGTACTTCGGTACTTACGTAGGTACATTTTTTACAAAAGAATATAGGTAGTCTTTTGTTGGACTGAGGTTGCTAAGCAATCACACTTTGCTAAGTACTTAAGCTTACGGTAACTATTCAAGGAAAATTACTTCAAGTTGTTCACTTACTTGTGATAAATATTCTTATAGAACTGTGGGTGTCTCCATAAAGCGGGTCCGCGTTATTGTCAGCTCTGCAGGCGGTTGTATCACAGGTTCAGTCTTGTGGCCGTTTGGAAGACTAGGCTAGCTGATTACGTCTGTGGATAAAGAAAAATGCTAAATCAACACCAATGGTTCGACTCTACAAAACAACTCTTTTAATAAATATAAAACTAGAAAATATGAACTAGAAAAAATTGATTTCTTATATTATGTCCAAGTCTTTGCTCTGTACGTATAAAATTCATTACTCAGGCCTATGCAAAGCAGGTAGTTAACGCGGTAATCGGATACAGCTTCGTTTGTCAATTTTTAATTGTTTTTTGAAACTGACCGCTACACCATTGGAATTTGACGGACTGCTATTTTCGTAAGTAAGTCGTATTCGTAGTTCGTAGAGCTTCGAATGAGTAAAAAAACTTCCCTTGGATCAGATCAGATCTCCGCCTTTTTGTTTTAAATCTATAACAACTTGACATTGGCAAATTCGAGGCAAACCCTATCGGCCACTGAACAGCCACAAATAAAAGAAGAAGAAAAGTAAAAAACCTGCAACTTTTGAACTATTTCCTGAACAACAACACAAACAATCCTAGAAAATATAATCCGGTTCAACACAATTCCAAATTCACTCAAACTATCAGTTCAGTGTCGATGGAAGGCTCACCTCGGCCTGTAAAGTACATCATTATTCCTGAAGGCACTTTCTCCGAAGCCTCTTGACAACTTGCCTATTGTTATTTATATTTCGCCAGCAAAACACTTGATAAGTTTTTAAAACAAGCTCTTTTGGTTCCCGTTACAGCACTTTAGGGAATTATGGGTATATTAAGTTGCTACTTTAAAGATTTATGGTTGTAATTTGGGACTTTTCCAAATTTTAGGTGCTCTGTGATTTTTTAGATTACGGAGATGACTTTATACGACGAGATTAACTCCCAAAACACTACTAAACTCGAATCTGCGAGTAGGTACTTACCTACTAAAATGCCTAGGTACTACTTACATGCAAATAAAATTGCAATTGTAGGTATGATACCCGTAAACATGTACTCGTACCTATATACTTGTATGATAAGGTCTAGTGTGATTACTTGTCGAGTTTGCACTGAATTATGTTTGAAAATATAATATTTTGATCAACCTTATTAAGTAAATCACATTGACGCAGTTCTGTGAAAACCAAAGCGTTACGCAAATCGCCGATTTAGAACGATTTATTACCATCAAACAGCTATTTTAAAAGTCTCTCTATCTACCTTTGGAATGGCGGCCATAAAACAAAATGGCTGACTGCGGACTTAAAATCGTTAAAATAAACAGGCGAAATCTGATGGAGTTTAAGACTATTAAGCCCATTAGAGAACAGCTCGGTCTATTTATTGGTACTTAAATATAAGTCTCGAAGGACCAAACATCGAGGAAACAATAATCAAATGTTGGTTGGCTCTATAATAAACAAGTGTAATACGTTTTGCTTTACCAAACCATCTAGTTTTTTTTATCTTCTTTGGAGAACCATCATTGATATAGTGAAAGCGTAAAACATTTAACGAGGATTGAACATAATCCAGGAAGGAGGTTTTAATTCTAATGTGAACTAACTACCTATAGGCTGAAACACAGAGGGATATTTGCGAATAGTTTACGGTACAATAAGTTCGTATACCGTCTGGGTCAGAATTTATGTCGACGCTTATTGAAAACAAAGATACAAAACACAGCCGTTTAAATTGGAGTTTTGGTATGTAAGGATGAACTCACAATGTAGTGTACCTATGCATTGTTTGAATTTGCAAATATAACGAGGTTTATCTTATGAATTGTAGGGTATTCACAACAAGAATGTGACTGTAAGGCTATTGTAGGACATTGTAGTCTTAGATTAAAATTGTCCATGGAAATTAGAACTACATACATAGGTAAGTACCTCATCATCACAGCTTAAATGGACTAACTACTCTTTCGATTGTAACTCGGATATTAACTAGAAGAACTATTATTAGTGGCACTGCTTACTTATTGCATGGTCAAATGTTTTAAATTGAATCGATTTGTGAAATCGGTCAATTTATTTCGTAATCACATTCGTTTGTTACGAGGTGCATTTAGAGCTGGCTCGTGTTTTTGTGAAACTTGGCAACTTTTTCACTCAAAAGCTTGTTGCTACGCCAAGCCTCGGACGCTGGCCAACAAAGTGAAAGAGTTGCGACAAGTTTCAGAGTTTCTAAGTAAGTTAGTAACACTGCTTGCCGAAGTAATATATTGCTTTCGAAATTAGTTTGTGAAAAGTGACTTTTAAGTGTCATTGAAAACATGAAAATTTTAAGAGTAGTAGAGCTCTTTGTGAAGGGCTCGTCCGGGGAAGTACTACCACCACGCCTTTTTCTGCCGCCAAGCAGCAACGCTGTGTTTCGGTTTGAAGAGAGTGGTTGCCGGTGTAATTACAGGCACATGAGGCTATATATCTGTATGCCTCAAGTTAATGGACGCAGGGCAGTGCATCGTAGGGCACGTTCCTATCGTGCGTGACTTACGAGAAAATGCTTTGTTATAGGTGATGGTTACCACTTAACATCAGGTGGGCCATCAGCTTGTTCCATCAACTAGTTGTATAAAAAAAATAATGAAATAAATGATATAAATGTAAGAAAATATTTTTAAGCAGTGATAACAAAAAATATAATAAATCTGCCCTAAATGCCCCGTTTGAGAAAATGTATAACAATTCCCACATGGTTACAGTATTCTTGGAATAACTTAAGTATTTTCGCTTTGGCTAAAAATAGGCAAGGCGAAAGGTCGTGTTCCACGTATATTTGTTATGACATATTTACGTCATAGCAGTAGTGTCACATTATGACACTTCATGTTTCTCTGTGGCGCCCCCTGTGGCCGCGTTGAATTAGCTTTTATGACGTGTAGACATTGCGGGGAATAGGTAGATCTAAAGAGACTGTCAGGTTTTGTTTGACGTAAATGCAAAATGCCGCAGTGAATGCGCAGTACACAGGACTTTGTTTAAATTGTTGCATAAGCGCAGTCAAAATAACTCACCTTTTGATATCTTTACAAAATGTTCAGTTTTTATAGTAAGTGTAGTAGTAGTAAGGCGTACATTTTCACATTAGATTTTTAGGTAGGTACACTGTCATAAGTGAACAGTGCTTACCTACATAATGTAAGTTTTTTTATCTTTACAAAATGTAAACAGAACTAATGCAAAAACATTCACTCCAATTAAAAAAATACCAACGAATTGCGGGTATAAATGCCAACGCTTACAACTGCACTTTAGGAAATCAACATCCATTCAATAAAAGCACATTAAGGCGCATTCACTCGCTCCAATTACTCGCCTTGCTACTTGACACGGTTGCGGCACTCGACCGTGCGATGGCGCGGGATCTGCCACATTTAGGGTTACCATTTCAAAATTTAAAGAAGCCAAAACTTAAAAAAAAAAGTAGGTTTATGTTACTTTAGAATGAAAAAACGGATCTACAAATATTTTATACGACATTAAACCAACACTAATCTTTACACAACTTTACTTTTGAGACTGATGGTTAATACTGGCTAACTTATATACGATTCCCGGTTCAAAAGGAAAAAATAAAACCACATAGAACAAAATAGGTGTGTAAAAAGCCGGATATATCCGAAGAAAACCGGACGGTTGCCCTATCAACATTGCATTGCACTTCAGTATTGTAAGGAACCCCATTGAAAATGCTTTCATAACGGGCGCAACGTTTTGAATGCAAGAGCACTCTGACATGGCACGACCGACGGAGTTTGCCATGTTTTATGTGTAAAATGATTCTAATTTAAAACAGTGTTCGCAAGTTACATGGTTGATTTTCTCGGTTTTTTGGTTAATCCCAATCATGACAACTTTCCAAATTCTCTAGGAGTCATAAATTAAAATTGACCATAAAGAAGTAAAAAACGCAAGTAAGTGGAGAAAAGAAAAGAATAAATGAAGTAAAAAAACACCGTATTGACTAGCATGTCACTGTCACCCATCCTCCGACTGTTTTAAGTAAATTCGGTAGTTAATAACACATTAGATGACTGTTGTGGGCCTCTTATACTCATTCTAGAGCACCTTTATCTTTTATCTTCAGTCAGGACCCTTTGAGTAGCCTGTAAACTCCATCACCCAGTATCTTATACCTACACTTAGGAGGCATCAAAACACACGACGACGATCCTATGTATTTTGCCGATTGGTGGAATTTTATGATTCAAATATGCTATTAGATAATATAATATTCCGTCGTATATCTAACGCCTTACTATGATATGAACTACTATGATATAATCTGTGTTTCAGTGTATGTATTGCCGGTTATGTAACTATATTTTTATATTTTATGTATCTACTTTTGGTCAGATTTATGTTCCTACCTACCTACCCTTTCACTGTTATTGTTTTTGTTGTGGGTCAAATAGATATGTTTTCTTACAAATCTGAACACAGTAACGTGAGTATCACTGCTCACAGTCAGAGATAAGTACCTACAGTAGTAACTTCCTTTGCAGGGGTAAAAAGTAGGTACATTATCTCCTGGCTATTCAAGCCACATAAATGTCAGTGTATGCGAGCCTTTATCTTTCCGAACGAATATCAATGAACAAGATATTCTGACATTATTGTCCAAACAGCCTCCATTCTTGGCGAGCATCCAGAACTTAATAGTACTGTCGCCAAAGTAGAAGGTATAAAAGTCATATCTATTGGTATTTGAGTCGCTTTACCGATCTAGACACGAGTTTTAGAACTTGGCCGCACAAACATTGGACAACAAACATTAGACAAGTGATTAGTTACAGCTTACTTGCAATTACCGTTAACTCAATAATAAGCAGTAACTAAAGCATTCGATTAATGGGATAGTTGTATTAAAATAGTCCTCCTGTCCAACAGGGTTCCTCTCATACATAAAAACGTTGCAAAAACTAAGTTGCAAGGAACTTTAGCCCAGTTTTCTTGAGTAGTATTTTTATACGATGAAACTTTATAAGGGACAAGTTACAGTATCTATCTAAGAGTATAATTCTGAAGTATTTATTTTTTATTTTATTATTCGACTTATTAAGTACTAGCGGCCTGTCCCAGCTTCGCATGGGTGGTCATAAATTTTTCGAACATTTAAGGATAAACTTAGACCGTGGGTTTGAGCCTGGCGTCTACTTATTTCATACATTTGCACGTATTCTCCTTGAGTGAGTGAAATCGCACCGACCCGTGGACCCGTTAACATTTTTAATTTCGCCATATCTTTTGAATGGAATGTCCGATTTGAAAAATTTAAGAAGTAATCTATAGGTATTGAAACCGTTTTAATTATGAAATGATTTATTTGGATAAGGATTAATACCAAAGTACAAATAAAGACCCTTTTCTAGCGGTGGCATTTCAATTATTTTTTTATAATAAAAGAACACTTATTGTGACATAACTATAATAGTTAGACATATGCTGTCGCGACATTTTTTGTAGATGATGACGTGTTCTACAAAATCGTAGTACATTATTTTGTTCTATCATCAATAGTTTTCGCAGCGCACGCGATGTAAGGATTATTTTTTCCACCTTGGGTTACATTATTGAAGTTTTAGAAGGGATCTCTAATTTTTTACAATAATAAATATAGCCTATGTTACTCAGGGATAATGTAGCATTCTAAAGGTGAAAGAATTTTTGAAATCGGACCAGTAGTTTTTGAGCCTATTCGTTACATACAAAAATACAAAAATACAAACATACAAAAATACAAATCTTACCTCTTTATAATATTAGTGTAGAAGACTATTAAGTGGCAATCATCACCTATTATGTGTGACAGCCTTCACAGCTCAGTTGGTAGTAGCTCTGCCTTCTGCGCCGTAGGCCGTGGGTTCGATCCCCACCGAGAACAAACATTTGTGTGATGAACATAGATGTTTGTTCTCTGTCTGGGTGTTATATAATATTATAAGTATGTATTTACAAAAAAAAAAGTATTTAAGTAGTATATCAACTATCTGGTTCCCATTATCACAAGCTTTGGCTTAGTTTGGGGCTAGATAGTGCTGTGTGGAATGTCCACCAATATTTATTTATTTATTTATTTATTATTGTAAGTATCACTAAGTATTGCTTCGTAAGTCAGGTACGATAGGAACGTGACCTACGATGCACTGCCCTGCGTCCATCAACTTAGGCTCATGTTCCTGTAATTTTACCGGCAACCACACCCTAAAAACCGAAACACAGCAACGCAGCTTGACGGCAGAAATATTAGGCACGGTGGTAGTTCTTCCCCGGACGAGCCCTTCATAAACAGTCTTAGGTACTACTCTAGTAGGTAGGTAGTGATTTCTCCGGCGAGTGATCGCGTAGAACCGCTAATGCGGACCGTTCGAGCGATGTCGGTTATTCCACCCCAGAGACGTGCTCATTTATTCACTGAATAAACGGCGCCGCAGTTTTACCCACTGTTTGTACTGCCCACTCAGATTTTGCAAGTTAGCCTCGTATAGGTGCATGGGTGAATTGTTTATGGGCAATCACACCTGTCAAACGTCATTTACTAAAAGATTTTGTGTCAAAATTTATGTGTCTGGAAGAGATCGCTCTTAGCGATAAGGCCGCCCATTATACCTTTTCTGTCGCTGTATGTTTTTTTTTTTTATACCACCATTTGATGGAACAAGCAGATGGCCCACCTGATGCCAAGTGGTAACCATCACCTATAACAAAGCATTGCCTCGTAAGTCACGAACGATAGGAACGTGCCCTACGATGCACTGCCCTGCGTCCATCAGCTTGAGGCATACAGATGTTAAGCCTCATGTGCCTGTAATTTCACTGGCAACCACACTCTTCAAACCGAAACACAGCAACGCTGCTTGGCGGCAGAAAAAGGCGTGGTGGTAGTACTTCCCCGGACGAGCCCTTCACAAAGAGCTCTACTACTCTTAAAATGTGTTTTTCTTTGTGTACAATAAAGTATTTATTTATCTATCTATCTATGTGGCCTTATTGTGGCGTCTGACAGGAGTAATTGTCCAATTTCGTTTTATATGCGAACCTATAAAAACAAGCAAAACATATTCCGTGGCTCCAAATTCCGTTTCTATAAAAACAATGAAGTAGGTAACGTTTAAGTTTCTGCTTCCAGAGTAAGGAGCTGAATACCCTGATTGGACCAATAGCGAAAAGACGCGTAATCTGAGAGCGGCGAAAAGTATTAGCGAATCAAATGGCGAAAAGATATTACTTATGAATTTTATAAAATACTAGTGGCTTCCCGCGGCTTCGCACGCGTTGAAGTGGTGAGCCGTAATTGAGCCACAAACATCCAAACATCGAAACTTTCGCATTGATTTGTATATTATTAGGGTAGGATACCTACGCAGGTACCTATAAGAGATACCTACCTACCTACCTATATTAGGTAGGTAGGTAGGTATAGGTACTGAGTTTAGCACAAACATGACAAATACAACAAAGACAACCTTACACGGAAAATATGTACTTATTGGTTCCTAGTTTCTATCCCAAAAAAAACGAAACAGCTTCACCACTTTGATCCCCAGGCACGGTAGATACCCTAAGATCTCTTCATACCAACTCAAGATTCCCGTTTTAGAATGTCCCTTACAAACATTGTCGCCTTGTTGTATCCTTTTTACTTGAGCGCAACGAAGGAGGGTAACGTTTTAGGGGTTGTTTTCGAAAATCAAACTGTCTTTTTGTTATGATAAATAACAAAAAGACAGTTTGATTTTCGAAACACAGAACACATTTTCTTTTAGTTTGAAGTTAATTACACTACGCTTTAAAAATCTCTCATACAAACCTTGAAACTTTGTCAGTCTTTTGCACCCTTTGCAGGGGTAATTTTAAAATATTGAAAACGTGATTTTAAATTATTTATTGTGGAGTATATTAACTTCAAGTTTGAAATCAATAGCACTATGCGTTAAAAATCTCCCATACTCACTTTTACCAGCCATTTGCACCCTTTGCAGGGGTAATTATCAAAAGTTAAAAGCGTCATTCTTAATTATTTATTTCTTAGTATATTTACCTCAGGTTTTAAATCAATCACACCACGCGTTAAAAAACTCACATACAAACTTTGACATCCCTTTGCACACTTGTTAAGGGTAGTTTAAAAAAAAAAATGCCTTTCCTGTTTTTAGTCTTGGAGTACATCTACCTCAAGTTTCAAGTTTGTAGGTTCAAGGAATACAATTTTTCATACCAACGTTTTCAACCCTTTATAAAATAATAATAATAATAAATATTAGTGGACATTCCACACAGCACTATCTCGCCCCAAACTAAGCCAAAGCTTGTGATATGGGAACCAGATAGCTGATATACTACTTATATACTGTTTTTTTGTAAATACATACTTATAATACTATATAACACCCAGACAGAGAACAAACATCTATGTTCATCACACAAATGTTTGTTCTCGGTGGGGATCGAACTCACGGCCTACGGCGCAGAAGGCAGAGCTACTGCCAACTGAGCTGTGAAGACTGTCAAAATTTATACATCCTCAGGGGTTGAATTTCCAAAAATCCCTTCTTAATACACCTATACGCCATAAGACCTATATACTCTTTAAATTTCAAGTCTCTAGGACCAGCGGTCAATAACCTCCCATACAAATTTTTACATCCCTTTGCACACTTATTAAGGGTAGTTCTAAAAAACTAAAAATGCCTTTCCTAGTTTTTGCCTTGGAGTATCAAGTTTGTAGGTTCAAGGAATACTATTTTTCATGCAAACGTTTTCAACCCTTTTAATCCCTTAGGGGTTGAATTTCCAAAAACCTCTTCTTAGTACACCTCTACGCCATAAGACCTATGTACTCTTCAAATTTCAAGTCTCTAGGACCTGCGGTCAAAAAACTCCCATACAAAGTTTTACATCCCTTTGCACACTTATCAAGGGTAGTTTTAAAAAACTAAAAATGTATTTCCTATTTTTTTGCCTTGAAATATAAATACTCCAAGTTTCAAGTTCGTAGGTTCAAGGAATACTATTTCTCATACAAACGTTTTCATCCCTTTTTACACCCTTAGGGGTTGAATTTCCAAAAATATCTTCTTAGTACACCTCTACGCCATAAGACCTATGTACTTTTCAAGTTTTAAGTCTCTAGGACCAGCGGTCAAAAAACTCCCATACATACTTTTACATCCCTTTGCACACTTATCAAGGGTAGTTTTAAAAAACTAAAAATGTATTTCCTATTTTTTTGTCTTGAAGTATATGTACTCCAAGTTTCAAGTTTGTAGGTTCAAGGAATACAATTTTTCATACAAACGTTTTCATCCCTTTTTACACCCTTAGGGGTTGAATTTCCAAAAAATCCCTTCTTAGTACACCTCTACGCCATAAGACCTATGTACTCTTCAAATTTCAAGTCTCTAGGACCAGCGGTCAAAAAACTCCCATACATACTTTTACATCCCTTAGCACATTTATTAAGGGTAGTTTTTAAAAACTAAAAATGTATTTCCTATTTTTTTGTCTTGAAGTATATGCACTCCAAGTTTCAAGTTTGTAGGTTCAAGGAATACAATTTTTCATACAAACGTTTTCATCCCTTTTTACACCCTTAGGGGTTGAATTTCCAAAAATCCCTTCTTAGTACACCTCTACGCCATAAGACCTATGTACTCCTCAAATTTCAAGTCTCTAGGACCAGCGGTTTAGGCTGTGCGTTGTCTATATGTCAGTCAGTCAGTCAGTCAGTCAGTCAGTCAGTCAGGACTTTGATTCTTATAGTATTAGAGATAGAGATAATAAATTTAGGTTACATTTATAAGTAATTAATTGTTTAAAAGAAAAATGCTTTTTCTTCCAAAAAAATGCCGTTCCAAAAATCTAACGAAATAGAATAATCAAAACAAAAGTATACTCCTTCACTGAATTCCCAGAAGGAGGCGAAAGTGAAAATAATACTTTTTTAACGATATCTCCGCCTACACTAATAATTTGTGATACACTTAAATGTGATATTTGGACGTAGGTACAACTGGGGATCAAAAACGTGAAGCTGTTTCTGTATTTAAAAAAAATTTTTTGTCAATATCTTTTTTTTTAAATTGGTAACGTGTATGGGGTAGGTTCACATAACCTACATAGGTTATGTGAAATTCAGAAGGAACAAAAGGCTACACACGCCCGAGTATGGTAATTTCATTCATGGAAAATGACAAAGGCTAGATGGGGTTTTGTTTTGTTAAAATTTATTGCAATTATTTTGTATTACTTTTGTATCACTAGATTTCTAATAACGATAAAGTTCAAACATTTTATTACAAACATTTGAGCTACTGCAGTAGTCGAACCCACTATTCTACTTCCACTACGTCTAGAACGTATAGAATAGAATATAATTAATTTTATTTGCATAACACAAAAAAAAGATATAAAACAGTTTTTTTCCTTACATCTAAAGGAACCTACGTATTATTCAGACAGAAAAATAATAATAACAGTCCGTTTATCACGTACAGTCAACAAAGTTAGATGATTTAGATGCTTCAATAACTTGCTAAGCATAACTGAAACCGTAAATCTCGCTAAAACATTGTAGCTGACTGTAAATACTGAGATAAGCGTTGTGTAAACTAAGACTTTCCTATTAAACATTTAAACTACCCGCAAGCCCATGGGATTTTAAACCTAACGATTCCGTATTTAAACGCCAAAATGCAATGTCCAGTGGTTCATTTTGCATTCATTTCCCTAGGCGCAATGTACTGACTAGACCAAAGTTTAGTTTGTAGGATGTCAGCCATACATTATACTACACAATCTGTTTGATTTAGGAACACTGCATTATGTCCCTAGGGTATAGCTGACTAAGCTATCTAGGTGCCATTAATAAATGAATAAATATAAATAAATATTGTTGGACTAACAACATCTAGCCCCAAACTAAGCAAAGTTTGATGCCTTGTTTGAACCATATGGGATAATTATAATAACACCAAGATAGAGAACAAACATCTATGTTCATCACACAAATGTTTGTTCTCAGTGGAGATCGAACCCACGGCCTACAGCACAGAAAGCAGAGACTTGATTAATAGTACCTAGTAGAGCTCTGTGTGAAGGGCTCGTCCGGGGAATTAGTTCGTGGCGTTTTTCTGTCGCTAAGTAGCGTTGCTGTTTTTCGGTTCGAAGAGTGTGGTTGCCAGTGAAATGACTGGCGCATAAGGCTTGGCATCTGTATGCCTCAAGTTGATGGATAGCAGGGTAGTGCATCGTAGGGCACGTTTCTATCGTGCGTGAATTACGAGGCAATGCTTTGTTATACGTAGGATGGTTCAAAGTCAAAGTCAAAAGGTAAAACTTAAAATCAAAAGGATTACTTTGAAACGTGTTACTACTACTTACATTAGGTAGGCCATCTGCTTGTTTCATTAGCCAGTTGTATAAAAAAAGCAGAGCTACTACCAACTGAGCTGTGAGGCCTATCAATAGTCTCTCTCACTAATACTAACTATTGCCTATAGGCTGGTTATTAGTGCCTCTGTCTGTGGTTATACGTAGTAGAATATATTCTACGAGCGTTCATTAGTAATACTACGTATCGTCGTCGGAATATAATATGCAAATATTTTGATTTTTGAAAAATATCCGATGGCAATAGAAACAAATTACATTTTCAGTTCAATCCGTGAATGTAGGTCGTGAAATGTGAACGAGGCGGTATTACTATTGCAAATTGCGATTGCAATATCCCTAGGGCGTTGCATTGGGAGGATGCTGCGGCAAATGGACCACTTTCCTACGAAGTGTACCGCACGATCACTATCCATTTTTTATCTCAAAAAATTTGCATGTGTTATAAAAGATCGATTATGTTTTAAATTAAACTTTATTTGTTACCGTGATTATTACTTTTAATTTACATAGCTTTATTCTGTTTTCAATTGTTCTTTTTTTAAGATAAAAATTTTGCACGGGACTAGTCAAGGAACTAGACAGAATTTAACGGGCCACAAGTATTTTAAATTACCAACTATTGCACCGACATTGCTGCGAATAAATTATTTATGATTAAAACACAAATATCTTACATGGACATTTTACTGCGCTACATACAATTTACAAGATATTTATTCGCTGAAATTAATGTTATATAAGTTCTTATTATAGAAGGAACTGCACTTTAGACTTATTCACCTGTTTCGAGGATCACAAAATATATTAATATTGTTGCGCCGGACGCCTAGCAACTTGTTTCGTTATTTATCCTGACGTACAGGTGTTTTCAGAAGGCTGAAATATGTTTTCAGCCGTTGCCAGAAGAGGCTCTGTCACCTCCCAGTTGATTACAATTTCGACCAAGTTGCCGTGGTTTTCAGGCGCCTGAAACATGTTTTCAGTCCGTTTCAGGCTATTACCCATCGATCCATGCAATATCCTGAAAACCCGTTTTCAGGCGTTTTCAGGACCCCTTATGGACCTTCGAAGGACATTTCACTATAGAGCCATATTTGCATAGGAGTGACAGAGATAGCACTACTAGAAAGAGATAGCAGACGTTCGAATATTCTAGACTACTGTTCTAGAATCAATCGAAGGAAAAGCACTACTAGAAAGAGATAGCAGACTTTCGAATATTCTAGACTACTGTTCTAGAATCAATCGAAGGAAATGAACGAGAGCTATCACTGTTGAAAAGAGATGCAAGTATGGTCTAGTATGATCCAGAACATTCTCGGGTTAGCTGCGTCGTATATAAAGCCAGTCGGCGAGAGCGACAGGCAGTCAGTCAGTTTGTGGAGAGGACTCGAGAAGAAAGTGAGTTAGTGAAAACGGTTCGAGAAGTCAGTTCGTTTTGTGGAGAGGACTCGAGAAGAGAGTCACTTCGAGGGAATGGCTCAAGGAAGAAGTCAGTTGGTGAAGATGACTCGAGGAAGGATTCAGTTGAAGGGAATGGCTCAGGAAGAAGACTTTTGTTAAGTGATAGTTGAGTGATAATTAAGTGTGTTAAGTAGTGTTAAGTAGTGTTTTAGTTATGTAAAGTGTTAGTGTAAATAAATAAGTCATCTCTTGGATTATTATTGTGCATTTTCTATCCATACGAACCCCGAGCTCGTAACAATATTTATATTTCGGTTCATACCTTTTTAGGTACCTTTGAAGAGTGAAGTTTGATTTTTCTAAACTACCTCAAATCCGTAGTGAATCTCGCAAAGTTTACAAGACTATTTGTCGATTCAGACCCCCTTCAGAGCCGGTGTCGGAAGCCGCTAGTTTTGTAATGGACGTGGCGCGAATACTAATCCTGGGAGAGCTCTGATTGATTCTGGGCTCGCCGAAAAGGATTGGTTTGAAAAGGAAGGTTTGTCTGGTAGGATCGCAAAATACATAACAATACTATAGAGGATGGTGCTGTGTGAAATAGCAGTCAGTATTATGTCAGCCCTCACAGCTAAGATGTCTAGCAGTCGACTTATTCAGGGTGATGATGATGATACACAGATACTATTCAACGTGGAATGGATATATGGTTTTAATTCAATCAATCTACGGGGATTGAAACGTCTATAAATAGGTGAATCTAGGTGCCAGTTCTACGTGACTATAGCCTAGACTAATTTAATCCTTCTTAGTAAATCGTGCGCGAACTGAGATGTCGCGATGTCCGCTACAATTTTAAAGTGCCTTACTCAATGTTTGGACCTGCCTTTGAGTACCCCCTAACGTTGAACTACTATTTATTCTGTGCCTATACCTATCTTTAATACCACATTGTCCAATTAAACTCATATATTTAGAAATCCGATCAACAACTTACAATCCGATCGTAATAAAACACGCCTAATTTGCCACTGAGAGTTCGTTTTGCTCGATCAATAAATACTAGGACTGATCAAGGAGGCTAAATTTAAATCGCTTCTAAGAACTCCGAATTCCCTAGTTTGCAATATACGCAAGTCGAAACTGTGAAAGCCACCCCTTCCACCCCCTAATGAGCCCACAATGCACACCATGCCATGTGGATGGGCTCCACTGAGCTGGAAAAACAAAAGGAGCGATGAAAAGAACTGAATTGGCTTATAGAGAATGCGGTTACGTTGTTTTTTTATACTTCTTGATGATGGAACAAGCCCATGAAAAACATAACCTGATGTTAAGTGGTAACCATCACCTCTAACAAAGCATTGCCTCGCAATTCCCTCACGGTATTATCGTGCCCTGCGATGCACTGCCCTGCGTCTATCAACTTGAGGCATACAGATGTTAAGCCTCATATGCCTGTAATTTCACCGGTCGTAGGTACTTACTTCCGCGGACGAGCCACACACAAAGAGCTCAACTACTCTATACTACACACACTACGGAAAAAATCGGCTAGGTTGATATATTGATGTAGAAAATATACAGGTTGGTAGGAGTTGCTTGTATCGAATAGAAATAAATTATTATAAATAATTTACAAAAAAATCTTTTAGAAAAATGTTTTATTTCAAAGTCACTTCGAGATAAAATTTGATCCAAATAAATACTAATATTTTATGGAAATTAGAAAGCTATTTACATTTCAGAATCCTAATGACGTAATTTGAATATTTCATTACGAAATTTAAGACATCAAAGTATGAGAAAACTCATTTTTGATGGAAAAGAAGGACAAAAATGTTTAGGATTAGTCCAAAGATTAGATTAGACTTTTATCCCCAGGCACGGTAGATATCTTAGTACCAACCAAGTACTCATTCATGATTCTTTTGACGTATTAGTGGTAGGATGTATTAGTGGTTAGTTAGACCCAATTTTTACCCAAATTTTTCAGTTGGTACTCCATACTTGAAAGGGTGCAAGCTCATTGCCGCTGCTATAATTCAAACTGGCTTCCTTACGATATTTCCTTACTGTTCGAGTTTGTGCACTGGCACTGTGCATATACATTTGAAAGTGAAAAATCCATTGGTACACGATCGGGTTCGAACCCTCACGATCAGAAGGCTGGGTAATTTTCACTAGACCACCGGTGTTGTCTGTTTTACATTTCCACGGACATAAGCTAAGTGTCAACGAGGTATCGTTGACACTTAGCTTATGTCCGTGGAAATGTGCAGGGACATGGGTAGGGACATGGGCAATGCGTATGTAAACAGGCCACTTCCATCTCAGGTCGCGTTGGCGTTAGCGTTGACGTTCGAATTGCCCGCGTTCGTTTAGTGTCCGGGCTAAATGTGAACACACGTTGCCGGCGACGCTACCGCGGACATATGTCCGGCCACATTTCCATCCACGCGAATGGCAGCGGGAACGTCTAAATGAAAACGCGGTATAACAACTTAGAATATTAAATTACTATAAAACCTCATAATAATAGCAGTGACAGCACTAATGATGATGATGGCACTTCACATCACTATTTGTGTTCGCCGTAATTTCTCAAACACGACGATGTGTAATCACCCTTTTCGCCATATTTGCCTATTTTTCACAAACAAGAAAAATCGTAAATACACAAGAAAATAAAAGCGAATACCGAATAGCGATATGTGGTGCCACCATTAAAACCATTAGAATAGTTACTAAAACAGCTGTACTTACCATAAGCTTCGTAAACTCATTTTGTATTAAAATTATCGTGTATGTCCATCTGAAACAATTCAATGGCTTAAATAAGTAATCTTTATTTTAGAAAATTTCAGATACTTCATTTGGGCTTACACTAAACTCTTTAAAATGTAAGTTGATTCGAAAAGTCTAATAAAAAATAACTAACTTTTCTTTTTCGAAATAACAAAGCGAAAGAAATGTTAATAATCTCTAGGATTGCCAATGTAATTCATTAAAAGTCAAATGGTTTTTGTTCAATAAAATTAAAAGAATCAGTTTGAGTTTATTCAAATCGTTTCATTGACTCAATCAAATTAAAACTTCAACAAAATAATAATGCTCAATATTCATGGAGCTATGATTACGTTGTTTTAATGTTTAAGTTCGTATGAGCTAATGGCCAACTTTGATAGCCCTCATGGCTCTGCCTTTTGCGCTGTGGGCCGTGGGTTCGATGCCCGCCGAGAACAAACATCTGTGTGATGAACATAGATGTTTGTTTTTTGTCTGGGTGTTATTTTATATTATTAGTCTGTGTTTACATCAGCTCTGCATCTGGTTCCAATAGTCCAAGCTTTGCTTAGTTTAACTAGATTGTGCTGTGAAGAAAGTCCATCAACATTTATATACTATTTATTTATTTATCTTTCGTGACAGATTGTTAATTTCTTAAACACTGCAACAGCCAAGCCGGCTGTTGTGACACGACACTCGACACTCCAAGTGTTAAAATTTTCACTCGCGCCACTTAAAATTATATTCCAGGAATAGAAGTCTCTATCGCATAAAGTAAATAAATATATATCGCATAAACTTTCAGTTTAAGAAGGTGTCTATTCACACCCGTGCAGCCTACCCCTACCCAGTCTACACTCCACACTAGTTTATTTGCTTTCCTTTGGCTGGCGCATTCGACCGTCGAGATTACCGCAAACACCCGGCTTTGCTCGCAGTGTTTGCCGTGCTAGGGCTGCCACGTGAGATTCATGAATTGCTTGTGACAGAAATCCCAATTTTGAGAAGGAAACATTGATCAAAAGATAAATTGAAATGGTTGGAACAAAGGACAGACGGCTTTATCGGCTTTCGATTTCAGATTTCATATTTATTTATTGCTAACATGTACATACAGTTACATAGCTTAGGTCTAAGGTAGCTAGGCGAGTACATGTACCCTGTAGGGCGCTGCAAATTAAGTAAGGAACAATTCATACTAATAAGGGTACAATAATAGGTAAGATCATTGATACAATAGCTTAGATAAGAGAATACAATAAGCAAGTCACTTGAATAGCAAAAATTAAATGACAATAATAATAATCATTGTAATTTATAGTATGAAATGTCTCGATATAATAATAATAGTAGTAACTAAGTCAAATAAGGTAAGTATATAATGTCAACTATTAGATTAAGGGGCTGACAATCATGAAACAACTTCTCGCTCGCACGTTTCGACATCTTGAAAGATATAAAATCACTAAACTCATTGTGATTGCACACAAAATGGTTGATTGCGATTTTTCGAAAATGAGTTTAGTGATTTTACATCTTTCAAGATGTTGAAACGTGCGAGCGAGAGTCACATTAGCTCTTGTCTTCGCCTTAAATTGAATTTGAACTGTCTATTTTACGGAAAAATCACTTGCAAGTATTTTATCGGTTAGGGATTTTTCTACAGAATAATAACATTTAGTCAAGAGTAGGTTTTTTAAATTGGTATGAAATAACGTTTTATCGCACTTGTTTTAACGTTGGTTTATTTAAACTTGTTGTGTATTTCTACATCTACACTAATATTATAAAGAGGTAACATCAAAGGTAAGCTCAAAAACTACTGGTCCGATTTCAAAAATTCTTTCACCATTAGAATGCTACATTATCCCTGAGTAACATAGGCTATATTATATTTTCAAAAAAATCAGGGATCCTTACTAAAACTTCAATAATGTAACCCAAGGTGGAAAACAAAAACCTTACATCGCGTGCGCTGCGAAAACTATTGAAGATAGAACAAAATAATGTACTACGATTTTGTAGAACACGTCATCATCTACAAAAAATGTCGCGACAGCATATGTCTAACTATTATAGTTGTGTCACAATAAGTGTTCTTTTATTATAAAAAAATAATTGAAATGCCTCCGCTAGAAAAGGGTCTTTATTTGTACCTTGGTTTATTTGGTCCTTATCCAAATAAACCATTTTATAATTAAGACGGTTTCAAAACCTATAGATTACTTCTTAAATTTTTCAAATCGGACATTCCATTCAAAAGATATGACGAAATTTAAAATGTTAACGGGTCCACGGGTCACGCGCGGGGTGCGATTTCACTCACTCAAGGAGAAGCGCGTGCAAATGTATGAAATAAGTAGACGCGAGGCTCGAACCAACGGTCTAAGTTTATCCTAAAATGTTCAAAAAATTTATGACCACCCATGCGAAGCTGGGACAGGCCGCTAGTATTATAAATATACTATAATTTGATATTTCTGCAATCGATAAATTTATAAAATAGCACAAATAATTGACAAAGGCAATTTTTTTTTGATAAAAGTCAGGTTTCATCTAAACCCGAATTTTATTCAATAAATGCGTTGCTTGTGTCGATTACTACTACTATTTTAGTATTTTTCATAAATTCTACTATTACTGATACAAAAAAAATAATAAGCAAAAAAATTCTCGTTCACAGCGTCGGGTAAAAACAGCTATTTCAAAGTCAAAGTTCCTTTAGTTTATTCATAAACCGTCTCACGGAGGTATCTCTCGGAGCTGCGTCAGCCTCCCTTCAAGGAATTCACCAATTCACATTCCCTGGACCGCTAAAACCCCTAATTCCACGAACCCATTTTCATAACAACTGTTTTATCCGAAAATAGCAGCTCTTGTCAGCAAGAAGAGAGTTCTGATTATATAGCTGACTACCCCTCTTAGATAGTTATCTTCAAAGAAGCTTGTGAAGAATTCAGAGGGTGTAGCCAAGTCGTTTTTGCTTATAAGCGATTCTATTTCAAAGGCAGAAATATAAGAGACAGTCGTATATTATGCTGTAGCTTGAAAAATGTGACACTTTGACTTGACAATACGCTACGATCGATCTAGAAAAACATTCATTTGTCTCTTCTCAATCTATTAAGTATACAAAAGAGCTGTAAATATTAACTTTTTTGCAAATTACACCGACTTCAAATACAGAAAACAAAACTTTTGGCGAAGGATTGTTTATGTTGATTTTTTTCAAAAAGCGCTGAATTAATTTAGATACAATATGGGACCTTCTGAAGTATGACCCAGAAAACAAATGAATCATCAAAATCAATGACGTTTGACCTCAATTTCACCTCGACTAATGAACTAGAGATAATTAAGTTGAGGACAAAGGCTATCGAAAGCATTCCACTCGGAGCCTAGGTCACCGATATGTGCTAGCTCGAAACACGGCCTCCATATTCTTAGATTCTGATTCAAATTATTCTGTTTGGAGTATATGGATAGTAATTATTTTCGGTCTATGGCAATTGTATAGGTATATTAGTACAATTTTAACATACCTACTTTATTTAGATATTTATTATACTGTTTCGGCGACCAAAAACCAAATAAAATACATGTTTCCTTATATTGCTTTAATATTTTTTATGCGTATAAGCAAATGTTTTTTATAAATAACTAGCTGATGGAACAAGCAGATGCCCAACCTGATGTTGCAAAGCATTGCCTCGTAAGTCACGTACGATAAGAACGTGCCCTACGATGCACTGCCCGGCGTCCATCAACTTGAGGCACACAGATGTTAAGCCTCATGGGCCTGTAATTACACCGGCAACCACACTCTCCAAACCGAAACACAGCGCTGCTTGGCTGCAGAAAAAGGCGTGGTGGTAGTACTTTCCCGGACGAGCCCTTCACAAAGAGCTCTACTACTCTTAGTTCCTCACCTAATGTTGAGCTGATACATCTGCCGATACATAACCTCTAGGTACAAGAACTAACTTCTAAACATTTCTCTCGATAAAAAATATTTCTTTTCATTTACAAATTTAGTTTTTCTCCACAATTATGTTCAAGTTAAGTACCTAGTAAGTTATAATATTTATGTTTAAGTCAAGTACCATTTGAAATAGTAAGTTTTGCGAACCTCAAGAGGAATAAAACATAACTGAAGCTTGTAAAACTCGACAAATGGTAAATATTTGGGCTGTTAACCCTCTCCCGGCTCACAGTAATTATACACCCGCGGTGTCGCATATGATATGCAAATTGACAATTTGCGCGTGGCCATTTTGAAAGTCACAACGAATTAACCTGTCAATGGAGATGGATTATTGATGGGGTTGGTGTGAGAACGGACCAAATTGATCCATTGTGTAGGAATCAAACTTTATTCATTATTTATTTATTCGTTTGGAAACACAGGTTATTATTACATAAAAGTATTCAGTTATTTTTTTGCATTATCATGTATGTAGATTTTACATTGTCAGGACTTATGACTAAGTATTTTGTGTTTAAATACATAATGTACCCAGTAAGGGTGTTGCAATAGAGAGAAGCGGACCGATATTAAAAGTCATGCTAATTTTATAAAAAGACATGCATCGTTAACATACTTTACCCACCTAGTCGCATTGTAAATCAATTCTTTCTATTTAACTCAGTCATTAATTATTATTTTATTATTATCATAATAATAACATTTTATATTATAAAAATATTATTATATTACTAGCGGCATGTCCCAGCTTCGCATGGGTGGATATAATTTTTTTAACATTTTAGGATAAACTTAGGCCGTGCGTAGGTTCGAGTCTCGCGTCTACTTATTTCATACATTTGCACGCCCTTCTCCCTGAGTGAGTGAGAACGCGCCCCGTGGCCCTAACTAAAATAAAAATTTTAAATTCGTAATATCTTTGGAATGAAATGTCCGATTTCAATAATTCAAAAAGTAATCTACAGGTATTGAACCAATCTTGAATATAAAATTATTGGATAAGTATTAATATCTTATAAATAAAGGTATAAATAAAGAGCGTTTTCTAGCGGCGGCATTTCAATTAAATTATTATAATAAAAGAACACTTATTGTGACATAACTATAATAGTTAGACCTATGCTGTCGCGACATTTTTTGTAGATCATGACGTGTTCTGAAAAGTCTTACTACATTATTTTGTTCTATCATCAATAGTTTTCGCAGCGCACGCGATGTAAGGATTGTTTTTTCTACCTTGGGTTACATTATTGGAGTTTTAGTAAGGATCCCTGACTTTTCTGAAAATATTATATAGCCTATGTTACTCAGGGATAATGTAGCGTTCTAATGGTGAAAGAATTTTGAAATCGGACCAGTAGTTTTTGAGCCTATTCGTTACATACAAAAATACAAATCTTTCCTCTTTATAATATTAGTGTAGATTTACGTGTAGATACAAATATATATTTCAGTTAAAACAGCTGAATTTGTTCAGTGTTAAACGTCGTGTTCATTTTATTTAAAGTGTCAAATCATACCTAACAAAAACCTTTGATACATTTGAAAACCGACAAATATTTAAGAGCTTCTTTTGTATTTTAAAACATGATAAACCAATCTAATATGTTGTTTTTATTTTTAAGTTTGAAATAAGGCTACCACGAATGCCCACCAGCACCACCCCAGGATAAATAACTTATCGTTTAGCATTCCGTGGCTAAAACAACACACGTCAGCACTCGCAAGAAATCTGGCAACGTCGCACGTTTACGTCACCAGTCCAATTATGCATTCCACCCCTAACTTGTATCTCGCTCGCACGGGTCACGGGCCGCTTTCGCAAAATGTGCCCGTTTCACAGAAGCAACACCAGTAAGAACTTACAGACGTTTCACTCGGACGGCTGATGATACTACATACGATTCTGTACATAAACGAGAGCGATATTTAAACTTAGAACACAGTAGGTATCTCATGTACTTATAAACCAAAAGTACAAGTATAATTAAAAAAAAACATGATTGGTCCGGGCTGCCTAGCTCCTAGCCACAATACTAACCGACACGCAACACGCGGTACTAACCGACGACTAGTCCACCGGACACTTGAATATCTCGTTTTCAAGATAAAAACTAAGCTAAGTGTAATAACCTAATTACGCTCTTCACTAAATAGTATAAAACAAAGTCGCTTTCTCTGTCCATATATCTCTATGTATGCTTAAATCTTTAAAACTACGCAACGGATTTTGATGCGGTTTTTTTTATAGAAAGAGTGATTCAAGAGGAAGGTTTATATGCATAATATAAGCATAATCTCTTAGGGATAACCCACAATAACCGTGCGAAGCCGGGGCGGGTCGCTAGTTTTCTATAAACAGCTAATTTTAAAGTGATGCAGGCTAGCGGTTTAGGTTACTATAAGCTCAATTGTTATGCTTGCGGTGCGTAAGTGGAATTTTTCAGGCGATTCGATACATCACGAGCGGAGGCGTGGGCTACAAAGCCATAAAAGCAAGTGGTTTATCGGTAACGGTTCTGAATAAATAAGGACTTGGTTCTTTCATTGTGCCTTTAGAAACCATGTTAAAATTATATTTTTTGGGTATATTTACTGTCGGTGTTTGAATTAATAAACAGTTGAGCTACCACCTGAGATTTTTCCGCTGAGCTATGACAGCAATCAGTTCGTCTCCAAGAAATATTTAGAAAAGATTTTTCGCTAGATGATGTTACTACAACGCTGCCGACTTTTTGGTGTCTAAAGGTGACGGTGACGAATACTGGTAGCATGTAAGCGTAAGTCTTCTTAGAATACCTACCATAAATACGTTTAAAAAAAAATATAAGCTTCATCTTTCCACACAGGGAATTTTAGGTGATGATATCATTTAAATCAAACGCAATGTAATATCGTGTCTGGCATCGGATTCGACAATTAACTTACCGACACATCACGCAGAATAACCTAGTAAAAGCGAGCGGGTCTGCCCGCCCGCGGCACAAATGCTATCGCATTACTGCTCCCGGAAATTTCCGGCGCGAACCAGTTAGTTCCGAATCCGAGAGAGGCAATTCCCAATTTGTGCGAGGGAGACAGACGAAAGCGAGAAAAAGCGGTGGCTTCCCCCTGTCAAATACTTCATGGGAAATGTAATTTATAGCACACGTAGTGAAGTGCTTTTTGTGGTTAAGAATTTTATAATATCTACGTCTAGTGACCCATGTCTAGCGCATGAAATATAAAATAGTCAGCATAAATAATTTAAAATAACTCAAGTCAAATAACGCGAAGTAGTTATTTAAAAACTAAATGTAAATTTAGATTAGGGTCTTAATGACCACCACGAAAGTTTGAAGGTTATGAATAAAGAAATTTATTGTAGGTAGTTTTGATACCAATTTTTCGGCATTTTTTTGTAGAGAATCTGGCACAGATTGAGATTTAATGGCTGAAATAAATCAGCCAATGAGCAAGAAAGTACCAGTTTAAGAACATAATATTTTAGTTTTACGAGGTACTTTGCCAATATTCAGAATTATTATATTAACTAAAGCCTAAATCTCGCACAGAAATTCCTTTTTTATTGGATAATTATATAGAAGTCATAGTTTCGGAATACAAAATAAACGTAAAAACTTTAATTTTATCTTCATAATAATAGATCCTATCAATTGAAATTTGGGTCTAATCTTCTAACTTTATTCCGTAACTATGGGAGCCCTGATTAACAGTACCTAACTAATTTGATTTAATTTGATGTAACACTGGGTCCCATTTTTAAAAGTACCTGTGTAAAGTCTTGCCAACTAATAACTCTGTATACCCGAAGGCAACGTAACTTAAAACAGATGATCGTATGCACTCCGGCGAAGCACATCAAAGCATAACCCTCTCTGCACGGGTCATTAAGACCCGACCCCTTGGCGGCGTACAGAGGTTAAAGTTTAAGATACCAGTCGGTAAGTATATCCATTACCTAACCTGGTACACACGATAAGGGATGCTAATGCAAGTTTGAAAATGGTTTTCAATATTTTGATTTTTATATCCTGGTCGAAGTGTGTATAAAGTGTCAAAAAAGTTAGCCATGAGTAGAATGAGTTAGAGAAGAAAAAATTTACAACCTTATTGTGAGAAGCTTCTACTTTTTTGCTCATAACATAAAAACGTAAACAAAAGAAAAATTCAAACAAAAGAATGTCATGAAAAATATTAAGTTCTATTTTCAAACTTCGTCTTATCTATTTCACATTCTAGAGTAGTATTACGAAACACGTAGAGCCTGTGTTGCCAAATATATTACATACAAACTTATATATTTCATTCTGTACCTACCCCGAAAACTTTCGCAATAACTTTGCCAATAAATCTGAAATATTGACATCAAACGCGATTTCAAATTCGAATAGGTTCTCATTCGGGGAGAATTCTGCGAAAGCACCTGTCGTGATTTACTCAGTATTTTATATCTAAGAATAAACTTATTGTGATGTGTACGAGATACAGTAGGAATGTACCTGCTAACATTCAAATATTGAGATACGTAAGTCTGGGTAAAACTTGCTACTAATATTGTTAATAGTTGTTTCAATATAGCAATATTTCTACTGGTACAAATCTACCGAGTAAAATGCCTTCTTCTTCTTCTTCTCTCCATTTATGGCTCCTGTCTATCATTCGACAGACAATCTTGCCAGTGTCAAGTGATTTGTATTGAATGAATACTTTTTAGTCAAGTCAGTCCATATTCAAGCCGGCCGTCATTTGTTTTGAAGAAAATGGTGGCGGTTTTCTTCAAAACATCCGAAACATTTTCATTCATATCAGGATATCACATAATACACTTTCATTCCAAATGCTTAGATACACTTTGTGCTCCTCAAGTAATGTAATGAAAGACCTCAAGTAATGTTGGTTAGAATACCACCGAAATTACACAACACAACTCAAAATAACACAAGAAAAACAATTAAAATGAAAAAGCTATGTTGCTTCCCAAAATGCCAGAAAACGAATCCCCGAGTAAAATGCCCTTTTTAAGTTTGTTTTTTTTGACATTCATAACCCCATACCCGAAAGGATATATGAATGTCACTGTCAGAACTGTCAAGAGCTCGTATCACAATTTAAAAAAAGGAATACCGCAAAATGTATATTGCCGTCAACAAAGTGCTTGTTCGGTCGCGGTGCTATGAAAAGCGCTTTGTATCAATCAATGCAAAAAACGAAGAGCTTTCAAAACGAAATGATCGCATGCACCAACTTTTTGTGGTATTTATGCCCAGAGGTAGAAATTAGGTGAGAACTTAAGCACTTTTAATTTGGGTTGACATTCCAACAAGTTGTAACCAAGCGTTGCAATAATGTCAATATATTTGAACATACGAAATGCAAAAAATAAAATACCTACTAAAATACAATGGAAATCGAGGTAGTATGATCTGAGGACTCTTGCATGGCTGACAGCCAGCAACCAACCACAGATAATGAAACGATGCACCAAGAATGGCTGCTAGTAGGGCCACGTGAGGCATGTCCCTAAATTCGCTACTCAGCGCTTATTTTTATGTGAAACGCTGGATCGATGGGTGACGTTCGGTCGCCACCGCGCCGCCCGTCGATGGTTTTAAAATTCGATCGCGCTAAATTCGATTTTGAGGCGCTGCTGCGGCTAATGGAGCGCATATGCTTTTATATTTTACGTAGCCAATTTAAATAATATGATTTTCAAGCTTTTTACTTTGCAGTTGGCATTATTGTGAGAGATAAGAACAATTTTTATACGGTTATATTTTCCATCGTCAGGGATCTGAGTGGATATTTCAAAGAGGTCGTAGCGTCTGTTAGACCACCGCCTAAAAGTCAAAGACAAAAGGTATTTATCCAATTGAATCACAAGGATCACTTTGAGACGTCTTAGGCCGGCCGCATACGCTCGGTTTCCGAATTAGGTTTTCAGATCAGGACTTCAGATTCGGAAACCCGAATGCTCAGCTTACATACCAAATATTCAACAAGGCGCACATTATTCTTATTTTTTCGAACGGAAAAATAACCTAACGTTCGGTTCGGTGCGTTCGGATTGTAAGAACGGAAAAAACCTAATGAAAACCGGACGTTTGCGCTAGTCTCATGGAATTCCGAATCTGAATTCCTGATCTGAAAACCTAATTCGGCGTTCCACACGACCAATCCTAGAAGAACAACCAACAAACTTACAGATTGGTCCCAATAGACATTTTCCAAACAAAACTGCGTAAGTACCACAAATGTATAAATAAACAAAGTCGAAATAACTTGATGTAACCATTCCAACCACCAACTCAACTACTTACACACAGGAACTGTGAACCGAAGTAATCCTATTACGTAAATTGAATTGCGGCGCGAGATCAGACTATCCAAGTTTATTCTTGCCTCGTTAGTTAACCTATTGTCCTACATGATGATGTTTCTTCATTTAGAAAGAAAGAAAATGTAAGTACTTATTTATTTGTCACTTAAACATATTACCTTAAATTTAAAAGCTAGTAAGTAACTAATAGTAGATATAATATAACCTGAAGACTTTTCTTTAGGTTATATTATAACTACTATTAAACTACTACCTACTATAAAACTACTAAAAAATAAACATAAAAAGATAATGTGCAGGGTAGTCCGTTTATTTACATGTATTTATTCCGTTTTTATTTACATTTTGTGGTAAGAATTAAAATAACTGTGCTATATATAAAGTGACTTCAGTAGGTCTCATCAAAGAAAAAAATGACGTAGGGCCCAACCACGTTCGGTATTTGTTGTAGAAAGAGAAGTTTCGGGGAAAATAGAAAATTCAATACTTACTGAATACCTTTTTTTCTAATGTGGAATGCGTCTTGATTACAAGTGCAGGAATATTTGGTGTATATCAACGTACGACTAAGCCTAAAAAAACTGCCGGCTTGGTTCTTATTTTTTTATTTCAGTTTACATTTTACCGAAAGCACAACTTTTATGAATACTAGAAAAAAAATTAGGTAAGTACACTAAATTTGCGAATGTATTTCGAAAAGGTTTTGCATTTGTACACTACTGTATTAACAATGACAATGTGGGAAAATACCGCAAAATGTGCCGAGTATATTCATTTTATTCGTTTTATGCGACAACACTTTTATTACCTTTGCAAAGTGCAGAAACAGGTACCCCAGTTCGGCTGAACATTTGCAGCTAAATTTAAATAGTCTTTGTGGCTGGAATATGGTATAGGATATTTTCATTTTACTCATAAAATAAATACATATTAGCAGACATTTCCAACAGCGCCATTTAACCCCAGCCTAAGCAACATTATAAAATTGAAATAATTTTAAAATATTTTATTTCTTACTCTTTACTTTTCTTCTTTCATTCTTTATACTTCTTAATTTAGTGACCCACCGTGGCTTCGCACTGTTTAAAACCCGTCTTTACAAAAAATGTACCTAAAACCACGAAACACGTCGGTAACAATTTCACCGTAAACCACGCGTCGGCAATACGGCGGAACACACAAACACGGCGTCGCTGCTTGACAAAAGAAATATGCACGGTGGTGATCATAGGACGAGCCACACTAAAAGAGATCTACTACTCTTAAATGAGCGAAGAACAAACTATTTACCTATCTACCAGCAAGTAAAGCCTTAAAAATACAGTGAAGTTATGAGAGCCAATTAGAGTTATGAAAAAGCTGATACCGTGGAGAGTCCAATTAACTTTGAGCACGCTGTGTAGTGTATCATGGCCGGATGTTTGCCGGAGATCCGGACTCGGGCGTTATTTAATTAATTGCTAGCGGACTCTTCGCTCTCTTACTCTTCAACTATCTACCACTTCTTCTTGTCGTGTCAGTAGTTCTTTCAAAACAGTGTGGTGAAGGCTTTTTAGTGCGCCTCAAAGAGGGTCCGTTTACCACTAGAGGCTTTGTTCGCATTATTTTAATGAGGAAATGCGATGGAGCAGGTGTACCGCAAGATGTTGATCTGCTTATGGCTATAACAATTGTAGTACATCACTCATAAATCATAAACCACGCCCAGCGATGGCGCTATTGGCATTGCACTGCGTCCATCACTTTAAGGTACAAAGGTTGAGAAAGGTTGAGCCTCATTATTTTATATTTTAAGGCGAAGACAAGAGCTAATGTGACTCTCGCTCGCACGTTTCGACATGTTGAAAGATATAAAATCACTAAACTCATTTTCGAAAAATCGCAATCAACCATTTTGTGTGCAATCACATTGCACACAGTTTAGTAAAAATTTCATTTTTATCGGTACATATTTTCCTACTCAAAAGTTTGCTTTACTAGTTTTCGTACATAAGCAAACTTTTAAGTAGAAAAACTTGTATCGATCATAATGATTTTTTTACTAAACTGTGTGCAATGTGATTGCACACAAAATGGTTGATTGCGATTTTTCGAAAATGAGTTTAGTGATTTTATATCTTTCAACATGTCGAAACGTGCGAGCGAGAAGTTGTTTGATAGTTGTCAGCCCCTTAATATAACTGCTTGCTCATGAAAAAAGTAGTACTGCTTTGCAAATCACGCACGATAGGATCGTTCCCTACGATGCATTGCCCTGCGTCCATCAAAATTAAACGGTATTTAATTCAAGTTCAATTGAATCACAAGGATCACTTAGAAAAGTCTTTAAGCTAGGAGAATTTAGGTGCCAGTTTCACGCGCCTATATCGGCACCCCATTCCCTTTTAATCAGAACATTGCTTGGCGGCAGAAGTATGACGATTTGGATTAAAAAAAAAACAATATGCGCCCAGTCAAACTACTAGGTACAGGTCCAAGTTCTCTCTGACTCTCTCTCTCTCTTATTCATACCAGATTAGTTTGATAGAGTAAGTGCGGTAGACCGGTACCAAGTTCGAAAAAGAACGACAAACTTCAGTTCAGCTAAAGTTTATTGCTACTTCTGACCGAAACCTCTCTTTCTTAATTGACTCCGTTAAGGTTTCAAATATTTCAGCGGATGTTTGGATAATAAACATTATTGGGGCCACTAGCACATAAGAGAACTTGATGTAGTTTTTTATATATTAGTAAGAGTCTACAGAACATTTGGACACTTTTCTAAACGTTATACCTCTGACGGGAGGACCCTTTCATCCTCAAAAAGTTGGTACTAGAAATCTGAGAGGATATCTACCGTGCCCGCGGATAAAGTTGAAGCTGTTTTTATGTTTTTATTCCTTTTATGCTATAACTAGCAGCGAAACCCGGCGTTGCTCGGGTTAAAATACATCGCATGTACTGACGAAAAGTCACTGCATTTCGTTTTATATATCGTCAAATATCTAGTACCAAAACACTCTAGAATATTCAGATAGTTCGGTCGTTTTTGTTTCTCGGAATTACTTGAATTTGTTTAATTACTGTTCACTCGAACTTTGAATGATCTTCAAGTTGTAGGCATTTTGGAAGTTTCTAGATCATTTCAGAAATTTTTAGAATTTTCTAGGTCATTTCAGAAACTTTCTACAACATTCTAGAACGATTACAACAATTGAAACCATTTTAGAATTTCCTAGATTATTTCAGAATTTTTAGAATTTTCTAGATCATTTCAGAAACTTTCTACAACATTCTAGTTCGATTACAACAATTGCAACCATTTTAGAATTTTCTAGATCATTTCAGAAATTTTTAGAATTTTCTAGACCATTTCCGATCAATTTCATCGATTGCACACATTTTGGAACTTTCTAAATCATTCCAGAAGCTTTCTGAAATATTCTAGATCGATTACAATAATTGCACGGCTTTTTGGAACTTTCCAGATCATTCCAGAAAGCTTTAGAACTTTCTAGATTGATTTCATCAGTTGCACACATTCCGGAACATTCTAGATCATTCCCGAGATTCCCGAGATTTTAAGAATTTTACAGAAGTTTTCTGTCCTTCTCTAACATGTATAGTTAGAGAAGGACAGATATATATTATTCCACATTTTCGCCCCCCACAACCACCCGCTTCCACCCACCCCGACCAAACTCCCTTATGCACACCAGGAGACCAAGGGGTATTTGCCATCCCAACGGGAAGTTGATCGAAGATGCGGATCATAGAGAAAACCGTGGACACACGTACGAACATTAGCATTTTATATAATATATTAAGATTATATTTCCTTGAGCGTCGCCCAAAACAAATGCCGGTGGGCTTCACTGATGCATGGAAATTCCAATTACATTTTGTGTTCTATTGTACAATCTTGCAGCGGGACCAATAAGGGGATTATGGACCTTGCTCCCTGGGCTTTGAGGCTCTATTGCGGTGGAGATTGAGATAGGATGTTCAAGGAAATGTTTATTATTATTGCCCAGAGGCTGTGGTATAGAGTACTCCAAATTGTAGGTAGAAACGCATTTTAGTAAAATCGATGTGGGATTTACAGAATATGTTGTTATGTTAACGAGCATGTTTCTTTCGTAATGTGGCGTGATATGAATCAAAAAATCAAAATCAAAACGGTCTTTATTCAGTAAAATCACAAGGATCACTTTGAAACGTCTTATATACTAGGTGAATCTATCGCCAGTTCCTCGCGACCAAAGCCTAGAATGGAAATTACTTATAAATTACGTACATTGAATGCGAAATAATCCGCTCAAACATGCGCTCAGTTTTTTACTTATAAAGTTGTCCTCCGAAACTTGGCTATTTGCATTTTTTATTACACCATTGATTTTATATCTTCAAAATTATTAAAATGTGCGAACGGGAATGAACCTAGTGGTTGTCAGCGTCTTAAGTCATGCAGATGCAATATTTGGCTACCAGCTCATACGAGTTTACTTCTTAAAGCATGCAATTTATAAACATAAGTCAAGAGATAAGTTATCTTGAGTTACACTTCTATGTAGATGAGCTATCCCGCGGCTAGGCAAGGGTTGATGAACTTTAATTCAGAAGGGAGGTAACTGGAAATGGTTTGGAGTAAACGGTAATTTGGAGGTAACTTTGAAATTAGTTTGCAAGTAAACAGGACGTTGTATGTTCGCGCATACCAATATTATGACTTTAAATAATTAACTTTTTTGCAAAATAAAGCGACTTCAAATTGGTACACTGAAAAACATAAAACAAAACATTTGGTGAAGGGTTGATTTTGCATTTTTTTTCAAAAACCGCTTTTTCAAATTCGACAAAAATTTTATGGGACTACCTATAAAGAGACCTACCAAACAAAATAAAAAAATAATAGAAATAAGTACCTATTGACTTTGACCTCTTATCAAATTTTCAGATCCTCTTTGTGAAGGGCTCGTCCGGGGAAGTACTACAACTTGCAAATTTCTGCCGCGAAGCAGCGTTGATGTGTTTCAGTTTGAAGGGGTGGTAGCTGGTGAATCTACAGACAATTTAGGTTTAAAATCTGTATGACTCAAGTAGATGGACGCAGGGCAGTGCACGTTCTTTGAATGACTTACGAGGCAATGCTTTTAAAGGTGATGGTTATCACTTAAAATTAGGTGGGCCATCCTCTTTGGATAAGAAGGTAGTAAAATAAATAAAAAAACTTTGTCTGTGAGATGGTATTAAACTTTTTAGTGCTGAATCCTTTTTAGCACAAACGAAGCAAATCATAATACATCCTGGTCACAGCAGACGTACGTCAGTCTGCATGCATTCGTATTCCCGTCGCATGCATTATTCAACGTGTGATTTGCAGACGAATGTAATTAACACGACACTATCTATAGTGTAGTGTGTGCGGTGAACGCAAACAAAACATGGAAGCATTCGTACCGCTATGGGTTCTCGCACACGGGACTCCGGCAACAACCACAAAACGCCGCCACTGGCATATTTCCTGTAGTTTTCATACGAAGCGAACAGCGACGATTTGTAACGTGTGGCGGCTACCGGCGTCAACCGTGTGCAGCGAGTTCATATCAAATGTATGAAAACTACAGGTAATATGCCAGTGGCGGCGTTTTGTGGTTGTGGCCGGAGGCCCGTGAGCGGGAACACTAAAAATAACAAAAAAACAGTACACCCATACTGGACGCAAGCAATATTGCAGGCGCATGAGTTAGAAATGACATAGGTGAACTAAACATTGGATGGCAATTTAAACCCAAACTCTATAGGTAATAAGAACGAATTATGATAAACTTGTGACAGCTCCAACTACGTCTATGTTTTTGTACGACAATCCGCGTTAATTTACAGTTACATGCACATGAGGCTTAACACCTGTATGCCTCAGGTTGATAGACGCAGGGCAGTGTATCGTAGGGCACGTTCATATCGTGCGTGTCTTGCGAAGCAATGCTTTGTTATAGGTGATGGTAACCACTTAACATCAGGTGGGCCATCTGCTTGTGTGTGCCATCAGTAAGTAGAATAAAAAATGTTTGGCTAAATAAAAAACGCAATGCGCTGTCACTTTTAACGTACATGTTGACGTTACTTGCTGAAAAAGCAATTTGGTACCGATATTTACTCGCGTACCAATACGAGGGGCCCTGAATAGTTAAAGTCTAGCCGAATTTTTAAATGCTCAATCAAGTTGTTGGTCTATTCAGTGTTTATTGTACGCAGCGGAAAACTCTGTGGCACATCTGGGGGCTGGTTGGGACGCCAGAGTTGCGTGATCGATTCCCGTGGCAAGACCAATGGCTTATAAGAATATTTAATCTGAATAGAGATGCTGTGGAATTATGGTAATACATAGTATACGTTATGTTTTAGTAAATAAATAGTAGTCATGGAATACTATTTATTTAAGAAATACTTTTTTATTTTTAATTGTTAAAATTGATCAATTAACTAATTAGTTATAGTTATATTATTTATAGATCGATAGATAGAAAGATAGGTAACTCTTTATTGTTCACCACACAGAAAAATAGTACAGGGGTAAAGCATACGTTAAGGTAAAACAATGGGCGACCTTATCGCTGAGAGCGATCTCTTCCAGGCAACCTTGGAATTAAATTAGAATTAAATCATAGCTCACAATCATGGACACAGCACGTATTTACTTACAGCTAATAAGGCGAAGCTGCTTATTTAAAATTACATTTGATCGAACAAGTTTTCCTACTCAAAAGTTTGCTTTACTAGTTTTCGTATATATGCAAACTTTTGAGTAGGTGAACCTGTACCGATCAAAATGATTTTTTTACTAACCTTCGTGCAATGTGATTGCACACCACTTGCAATCACATTGCACAAATTGTTTACGATTAATTAACGGTTGAATACGTACTGATTCCAGATGTGTGGACGTGGATTTACATAGGGGTACAAAGTACGGTCTGTATAAGCAACTACTTGATTCCGCCCTCGGCTTCGTTCGCGTGGTATCTATATAGAGTAGCCTATATACTTTTTCGATATAAAAAAAATATATACAAGGTGTTCCTTAAGTTGTGTATATAAACTTCATGGGGCTAAAGTACCCATCAATATGAACAACTTTTTCTAAGGAACCAACACTGTGAACGCGAAAAAAAAAACAGCTGTTTCATACAAAAGTTCAATACCTACCAGGCTAAAATGTATGAAACAGCTGTTTTTTTTTTCGCGTTCACAGTGTTGGTTCCTTAGAAAAGTTGTTCATATTGATGGGTACTTTAGCCCCCTGAAGTTTATATACACAACTTATGGAACACCTTGTATAATTCATTTTATATCTTTCAACATGTCGAAACGTGCGAGCGAGAGGTACATTAGCTCTTTCCATCGCCGCATCACATAGCATTAGTATACACCAACCATCCCAGAGTGGAAAGCATGCACCAGCGATTCAATTAAGTGAATGCTGAATAGTTGATCAGTTGTTTGTACGGGACGCCTCATCACAGGAATTAATCACGATGATGGATGTGTGGCGCGGCCTTTATGGACACTGATTCCAGATGTGTGGACGTGGATTAACATAGGGGTACAAGTACGGTCTGTATAATCAACTACTAGATTCCGCCCTCGGCTTCGCTCGTGGTGTCTAGATAGAGTAGCCTATATACGATTCTATGACACGAATCATATCTACTCCTAAATTGATTCAGTTACGGTATGATTAAGTCACAAATATTCAAACAAAAAAAAAATGGTTTTGTTTTTATAAACACACAGTAAAATTAAAAAGTCTCACGACTTTCCGTTCCAAAACCCCAGGCATGTTAGACAGCTCCTCGAAACTTTTGGTACCAAGTGCCCACTCAAGATTCATAGTGGATGTCTAAGTCCAAATATTAACTTTGACACAGTCACATACCCATATTTTGCTTTACACAATATTAGTATTCCATACATGATAGGAATATTATTAGTAGGAAAATAATCGAGAGAGTAAAGATCTGTTTCATTATATCATATTAATATTATTCTACGCCTACCCCTCCGGGAGTACATTGGTGTATAAATAATAATGAAATCATAAATAGTGGTGGACATTTCATACAGGACTATCTAGCCCCAAACTAAGCAAAGCTTGTACTATGGAAACTAACACGCTGATATAATACTGATATATACTTTTTTTTGTAATATACTTGTAGTAAATGTTCATTACACAAATGTTTGTTTTCGGTAAGGATCGAACCCACGGCCTATAGCGGAAGGCATGGCTACTACCAACTGAGAGCTGTAAGGGCTGAATAATCAAATATACTGTTTTACAAACCTTGATGCTGCGTGTCCAAAGTAAATTTATTATATAATTATTTATACGAAATAGGTCGAGGTTTGTATGAAAAAAGCTCAAAGATTCTCTGAGAAAATTACAGTCGGATTGTTTCAGTCGAATCGTGAGGTTCAGAATCAGTGTCTGTGTCGATCCCAAACACAGAACATCATAAGCACATGAGCTACACGAACGACTGAACAAATCGCCCCACGTTCACCCTCCACAAATCATACCTAGCAATCTACACCTAGCCTTCATCGAAATAAAGGTCATCTTCCCTTGCTCTCAAATCAGACGAACTTACCCAACACGCAAATTGTAATTCACACCTTAAGGTACGGGAATACGGGTTAGTTTCGTGTGTAAAACGCACCCTTTAGATGTATGATTGATCGCATTGACAAAGTACTAACTCATTTGTGCTGTAATTGATAGGGATTCGGTAGATGGTGGCATTTCGTAGTTTTGAGTTATTGGAAGCACTAATAGAGCCGGGCGTGCCTATATTAACATATTAAGTACACAATAATTTAATAAGCTATAATCAGTTTTCGTAAACGAAAGCTTTTTGAATGAGTTCGTTTGGGAAACTTTTTCCATTGTATCAAATTCTGTGGAACAGAGATGCTCGCATTGATGAGTACTGTTTGAGGGGTATGAATGCCATTTTGAAATACTTTATAAATAGGCATCTGAAACACGGCCAAGCAAGCAAACGAGCTTATAATTTGTCACGTATGGAATACCAACTTACGTAGTCGGTCCGTATCAGGAGGACAATACAGCATAACGCCCTTGTGAACGACATACCACTATCATTAAACTTTTGTAATGTTAATTTAATTATTGTAGGTAATGTTAATTTAAGTGTTTTTTTTTCTGAATGTTTATATACCGCCAGGCTGGACTAGTGAAACAATAATTTCTAACCTAACAAATTTGTAACTAGTTTTCCATAAACAATAAATATTAACTTATCTACATAACTTTATCTTTAAACCTACTATCATTATTGTAATAAATGAATTAATTAAATAAAGAAATAAATAAAGAAAAAAAATGAATTATGAATGAATGAATAAATAAATAGCTGACGTAACTTCGATTACCCTATGGAGGAAATATGGATTACCCCCTTAGACATTAGAGAATATTGAGTTGGTACTAAAATATCGAGAGAATGTCTACCGTGCTTAAAGCTCGAAGTCTGACTGTTTCTGTTTTTTGTACCAAGTACCAAGAGGATGTTATTATGATAATCCCTATTTTTACCGTCCAAAGGTCCAAATTAGAATGTAAATTTGTAAATTAAAAACATCGCTATCGGCCGCGTTAAGGGTATAAATAATTCATATCGGAAGCTGCCTCTGTAATGATCACAGCTCAAAGTAAAAGGAATTATTCATAACGAAATAAAACATCGTATCGCTTATTTACTGAACTGACGGATACAGCCAAGTTGTATCTATTACGGAGATATTACAGCATCCTCAAACGGTGAAGGATAACATCACGCGGATGCCGCCGAAACTAGTTAGTAATCTAGCAGCGGCGATGGGTTTGCAACCTGTCACGTATCAAATATCGACTAAGTAATATTTGGACGTACCTCTGACTACCCCCCTTAGACATCATTAAATAATCTTGAGTTCGCACTTGGTAGTTAAAGATCTGAGCAGATAGCTACCGTGCCTAGGGATCAAAGTCATGAAGCTGTTTTTTTCAACTTGTAGTTAAGAAATTTGTAAAGCAACAAGATAAAGTTATAAATGGAAACTTGAAGTTTATTTTATTTCAGGAACTTACCGATACTTTTCCAGCTGTTCTTTTTACCTGTAAATAAAACAATGACGTCATTTTTAAGGATATAGCCAAATTAAATTACATTAATTCATTTGATTTGTTTTTTTTATTCTCCCTATAATTATAAATATCGCATAAAGATAAATTATAAATACTATTCATCACGGAAAGGTTTGCCCTCGGTTGGGATCAAACCCACAACCCACAGCGCGAAAAGTAGAGCTTTTACCAAACAGAGCTGTGAAACGTGTCTAAAAATAAAAATGGTCATTTTTCAGTTAAATCACAAGGATCACTTTGAATCTATGCCGCTACTTTTGTGTCGAAGACCTGTCGCGACTTAAGTAATAAAAGTTGCTATCACCTACATTAGCAATTGCATTAATTCCGCAGTAGATATTATGTACGCAAATTAAATAATAAACATAATTCTCGTAGCCGCGTAGACGTGACCGCTACGAGCTGCTACACCGTAGCACATTCGTAGACACGCGTGCATGTTAATTTGAATGTGTCTGGTTCGTGAGCATGCATCTATTAAATACGCTAATGTTACACTAGTGCACTGCCCGCGACTTTGTTCCAGTGATGTTTTCCTACATTTATAATCTTCCGATGAGAATTTCAGGAAATTCTTTCTCAGTGTTTCACATTAAAAATGGATGCCCTCCAAATTCCACATGTATAAGACAAAATAGACACACATGCAGCAGCGTTGCTGTGTTTCGGTTTGCAGCGTGTGGTTGCCGGTGTAATTACAGGAACATGAGGATTAACATCTGTATGCCTCAAGTTGATGGACGCAGGGCAGTGCATCGTAGGGCACGTTCCTATCGTGCGTGACTTACGAGGCGATGCTTTGGTGGACATTCCACACAGCACTATCTAGCCCCAATTAGTAAAACGTTTGACCGCAAGCTCACCTGATGTTAAATGACGATGCGGTGTACGGTGTGGCACGCTTACCTAGAAGATACCTATTCACTCGTCTCTTGAAAACATTCGAATTATAGGCATTCGGAAAAATTCCACTCTTTGGCTGTTACAAAAAATACAAGTATATAGAAAATGTACAATATAAAAAGTATATAATTATATGATGTCAAGAATCCGGTTCCCAACAGGCTTTTCTTAGTTTGGGGCTAGTTGGTGCTGTGTAGAATGCCCACCAATAAAAAAAATAACAAAGAATTTAATTTATTTTCAGTCTACCGTATTCCGGACTCATTAAAAGACCCTTCCACATACGAACATATATTTTATACATATATAAAGTATATGCACACGAAATAATGACGGTAACAGCGACCTACGTGCTTTATAAGCCTCGTTATATTAAAAAAGTTCTCAAACCTTTTTTAAATTTTTTACCAAATTTGCTGAATGAATGAATTAAACCAGATGAAACTTTGTGAAGTATTTCACAGGCCTAACAGCTCAGTTGGTAGTCTCTCTGCTTGCTGTGCTTTAGGTTGTGGGTTCGAATTCTATCAAGGACAATTTGTAAGTTTGAATTTTGGAATCTGAACCTCTCGGTATATTTATTTTTATGTTTATAATGTCGTTTTTAGGGTTGCGTACCAAAAAAGGGTAAAACGGGACCCAATTACTAAGACTCCGCTGCCTGTCTGTCCGTCTGTCACCAGGCTGTATCTCATGAGCCGTGATAGTTAGACAGTTGAAAATTCCACTGATGATTTATTTCTGTTGCCGCTATAACAACAAATACTAAAAAAACAAAATAAAATAAATATTTAAGGGGGCTCCCATACAACAAACGTTTTTTTGCCGTTTTTGTAGATAATGGTACGGAACTCTTCGTGGGCGAGCCCGATCGGGCTTGGCTGGTTTTATTTATTACATGTTAAGTATTTTGCCTCTTTTGCTTCTTCAGAAATTACAAAGCCAGAGATTTAGGGGCCTTATGATATCTACCGTGCCTGGGGATTGATAGTATTTTTATTTGGTTTGTTATGCTCTTCATATTCACAGACTTCATAGCTCAGTTGGTAGTAGCTCTGCCTTCTGTGCCGTAGGCCGTGGGTTCGATCCCCACCGAGAACAAACATTTGTGTGATGAACATAGATGTTTGTTCTGTGTCTGGGTGTTCTATAATATTAAAAGTATGTATTTACAAAAAAAAAAGTATATAAGTAGTATATCAGCTATCTGGTTCCCATATCACAAGCTTTGGCTATGTTTGGGGCGAGGTAGTGCTGTGTGGAATGTCCACCAATATTTATTTATTTTATTTATTTATTTATATTGATATTGCAACCTCGATTATAATAGTGATTTCCGTAAGTGTAGGAAAACACTATAAAACTAATAAAAATTAGATTTTTAAGTGTTAGACCTATTTTTAAGAAACCTGAAATATAGTTTCATAATATTCTTTATAAGCGTTTAATGTTTTCATTTAAAAGAACTTTAAAGTCTTTTCTAAATTCTGTTTCAACTTTTTTTATGCAAAACTGTGCTACGGTACTACGACGTAGCACAATGTGCTACGAGCTACGGCGTAGCACTCAACGCTTTTAGCTTGCTTGCGTAATGCAGGTACGAAGTAATTGCAAGTTACAATTACACGATCAGAGTTTTTAGAATAAATAATTAATAAAAATACATTAACGGACATTTTATTCCCTCAGCGTAGACGTTACGGCATAAATATCACCAACATTTAGTTTAATCTTCAGGCACGGTAGATAATAAATAGGTAAAACACAGCGGCGATGGGCTTGCAACCTGTCACGTATGGAATACCAACTACTGCGGAATGTGGGTATGTGCCAAATACAATGTTTGGACTTACCTCTGACTGCCCCTCTAAACGTCCTCAAAGAGTCTGGAGTATCTACCGTGCCTGGATAAAAATCACATAATGATAAAATACTATAAACTTCTGCCCTGTGCTTATGCACTGTAACATGCGTGATTTGCGATGTAGTGCTTTGTTATAGGTGAAGGTTACCACTTAACATCAGGTGAGCCATCTGCTTGTTCCATTAGTATGCATGGCAATGTCCAGGAATATTTATTCGCCACGCCTCCTACGGCTATCTCCTTATACGTATTTATCTACGGTGTATGCATTTCGTACGCAACGTTACAATTTCCAATTGGCTGGCGCAGTGCCGAGATGGTATCGACAACTTTATGTATTACATTTGAATAAAACGGCACTTTAGATAATTGTGAATAAGGACTCTCATTTGCATCCTTTTTTTTTGAGTTTAGAACATCATTTCATACATTTGAAATTGTTTCTATAGAAGGTTTTTTTTTCTTAGGTATTAGGGACTTTTACCGACATGGTATGACACACATATAGAACTTATAAACGACTGAATGTTTTTTGGTATATTTGTTAGGTAAAAACGGTTATAATACTTACATATAAAGGGTTAATGTTTATTTTCGGTGTGGATCAAACGAAGTCTAAAGGTATTTATTAAATTGAATCACAAGGATCACTTTGAAACATCTGAAAGCTAAGTGAATCTAGGTGTCAGTTCCACGCAACCTACAGCGAACCGACGGCCTACAACGCAGAAGGCAGAGCTACTATCAACTGTTCTTAGTTCTTAGGGGTTTCGAAAGAAACTAGTGACACGACAAGAGAGAGAGTTTTTGGGGTAACAAAATGTTCAGGACATTGGCATTACAATGGTTTTTATGCTCATTTAATGGGTATATTAAAGTCGGTTCGTAGGTATACGCACCTTAGAAGTGATACAAACTGTGAGGGCCGTCGCGTTGATAACATGCCACGTGAGTTTTTTTAATAGTAGTAGAGTTCTTTGTGAAGGGCTCGTCCGGGGAAGTACTAACACCACGCCTTTTTCTGCAGCCAAGCAGCGCTGTGCTTCGGTTTGAAGAGTGTGGTTGTCGGTGTAATTACAGGCACATGAGGCTTAACATCTGTATGCCTCAAGTTGACGACCACCATCATCGTAGGGCACGATCGTATCGTTCCCTACGATGATGGTGGATGATGGATCGGTGGTGGTTACTACTTAACATCAGGTGGGCCATCTGATTGTTCCATCAGCTAGTTGTATAAAAAAAAAGTGAGCGAAGCCGCCGGCGGAAGCTTGTCTATAATATTATTAATTTAACCTAGAGAGACCTATAATTGGCTGTTCTAATGTTTTTGATATATTCTGTTTTATACTATTTTTTGTGCTGTTGGTCTTTTCAATAAATAAAATTAAAATTAAAATATTAGCAGGATTTGGCAGCGATTCTCGTCATGCTCTAATAGCTCTGGTTAGGAGCTAGGGGTAACCGCGGTATGAAATACAGCTCAGATATCCATTAGGACGATTTGGCACAACTGTTTCTACGTGAAAATACTCGTCCTGCAGCCCTTATAGAATACATTTAAGAGAGTAAATAAGACTTGGCTCTCTTTCACATTCTACCATCTGACCAATAGACAGCTCTCACAGATCAGTTTAGCTATGCCTTATTTTTTTAGTACAAAAAAAAAGTCACGATTTTACAAAATATACATAGACACATAACACAATTACTTCGAATTGTTACTAGTAATAAATGACTGACACAGGCTGGCCAGAACGGCCAATATAAAAAAAAAACTCTATAACCGTTTCTTAGTCAACACCTACACTTTTTTATTTATTTATTTATTATTAAACACTAGCTAGTAGTGTTTAATAATAAATAAATAAAAATAGTTTTGGATGTATTCAAGAGACCAGTGAATAGGTACCTCCCAGGTAATAGTGCTACATGCATGTTCAGATTGCGGTCAAACGATAAATACTTTAACACAAACGAATAAGGTTCAAAATAGACTAGCAAAACAAATCAAACACTAATAAAGGTGAGGCCGCGGGCGACGGCCGCAACAAACCCCATTAATATGGCATTTTGAGTCAACAAACTAGGCACTCGACAATGACCTTTCAACTCTTCATTAATATTGCAAGAACATCGATTGAGTTTACAGAACCCAAACTAACATTTTAGGGTACAGCAATCATCATCGCCTGAAAAATCAGTACCCACAACCGCTGAAGAATAAAGGTTCTCGAATCGCGACCACGAACTGGAAGATGAAACGTGGGACACCCTCCTACCCGATGGACCGACGATATCGTGAGGATTGCGGGAAGTCGAACGATGGAGAGGGCTCATAGAAGGATCAGAAATTTTCTCCCTGGAAATATACAACGTGTAACTATATCGTATAATATATCGTTTTCTAAATTCCCATACAAAAGTAAAAAAAAAAAAATCTCAGAAATATGCAACACCCCTGATACTGTTTACGTAAGTACTAAGGTTACGTACACACGGAACGTACAAACAACTGTGAATAGGGCTGCCTGTTGGTGTGTTTAGTTTCATATTGGAAGAACGTTTAAGAGGCATTTCATGAATGAATAACGGCGATATCAAAAGTCGTAAAACAAAAGGTTTTCGCCATGACCCGTAGAATACCCTGCTTCCGGAGTAATAAGGATATTATGTTACACGTTGTATAGAGGTGGACTTCTTCAGGCTGATGATGATGAGTCTGAATAAGTCTGTTGGACAAGGCCTTCCCCATATCTAAGGTAGTACAATTCGTCCGTCAATCAATAAGTACGAACCGTACCCCCTTAGACGTTCAATGACGTAACACCCGGATATCTAATATTACAAAGAACAAACATTATTCTTTTCACACACATGTTTGTTCACGGTGGATATCGAACCCACAATCTACAGCGAAAAAGCTATTACCAACTGAGCTATGAGGTCAATTGTTCAAGTGCAAACGCAGTGGTTATCTTTCACCGTTCAACTCTTTTCTATTCATCTTTGTTTGAAAAATATTGTTCCCTTTACCTTCGTCAATAACAGCTATGTTCATTGTAAGAATATTTTTGCGATAAACAAGTATTTGTTAAACATTTGGTCAGAAAATATCTATATTTTTTCAACGAATTCATTCGCTTGGAATGGAACATCATAGAAGATTCAACCCATGGACTACTCAAGTGCTACCACGTTTTCGCTTCAGTGCTCTATCAGGGACGAGAAAAAATTGCTTCGATTTTGTCATTTCCATCGGGGATGTCGTCGAATATGTCTAATGTAAATAATCCAACGAAATAATAGATAAATACTTTATTGTACATTAAAATGGCGAACTTAACTTAATAAATAAATAAATAGACTTATCTACCAGATAATCTTGATCAAAAGAAATAGGTTGTCTTATTTTACTTGATGAAGATTATCTGGATTATTTAAAAGATGCAAAAATTTTAACTTTGTTTTAAATTAACCTTGTTTGACATAGTTATATTTCGACAGATTTTAATAAGACCAAAAATACTCAAAAATTTATCCAGTGGATAGCTAGTCCGCATTCCATTTGGAAAGTGATTGGTTTCGAATGATTTGGTTTCATTTCGATGTTTCGAAAGTTCATGGTAAAAGCAATTTGTTTGTTCAACCGTTACATTTTTAATCAGAGTCTGAATATTTATGATTGATTAGGATGCTTTGGAATAAAGGACAGAACAGCTCAGTTGGTAGTAGCTCTGCCTTCTGCGCCGTAGGCCGTGGGTTCGATCCCCACCGAGAACAAACATTTGTGTGATGAACATAGATGTTTGTTCTGTGTCTGGGTGTTATATCTACACTAATATTATAAAGAGGTAAACTTTGTATTTTTGTATTTTTGTATGTAACGAATAGGCTCAAAAACTACTGGTCCGATTTCAAAAATTCTTTCACCATTAGAATGCTACATTATCCCTGAGTAACATAGGCTATATTATATTTTCAAAAAAATCAGGGATCCTTACTAAAACTTCAATAATGTAACCCAAGGTGGAAAACAAAAAACCTTACATCGCGTGCGCTGCGAAAACTATTGAAGATAGAACAAAATAATGTACTACGATTTTGTAGAACACGTTATCATCTACAAAAAATGTCGCGACAGCATATGTCTAACTATTATAGTTATGTCACAATAAGTGTTCTTTTATTATAAAAAATTAATTGAAATGCCTCCGCTAGAAAAGGGTCTTTATTTGTACCTTGGTATTAATCCTTATCCAAATAAATCTTTTCATAATTAAGACGGTTTCAATACCTATAGATTACTTCTTAAATTTTTCAAATCGGACATTCCATTCAAAAGATATGACGAAATTAAAAATGTTTACGGGTCCACGGTTCACGCGCGGGGTGCGATTTCACTCACTCAAGGAGAAGCGCGTGCAAATGTATGAAATAAGTAGATGCGAGGCTCGAACCCACGGTCTAAGTTTATCCTAAAATGTTCAAAAAATTTATGACCACCCATGCGAAGCTGGGACAGGCCGCTAGTAATATTATAAGTATGTATTTACAAAAAAGTATATAAGTAGTATATCAGCTATCTGGTTTCCATAGTACAAGCTTTGGCTTAGTTTGGGGCAAGATAGTGCTGTATGTAATGTCCAACAATATTTATTTATTAATGATTTATTTATTTATTCGAATGGCAACCACGAACTGGAAAACGAAGCGTGAGACGCTCTATTACCCGATGGACCGACGACATTGTGTGGATCGCGGGCAGTCGGTGGATGGCTCAGAATCGTTATTCCTAAAAACATTTATTTTTTATAAGATGGCCCAGCTGATGTAAAGTGGTAACCATCACCTATAACAAACCATCGCCACGTACGTCACGCTAGGAACGTGCCCTACGATGCACTGCCCTGCGTCCATCAACTTGAGGCATACAGATGTTAAGCCCCATCATGTGCCTGTAATTACACCGGCAACCACATCTCTTCAAACCGAAACACAGCAACACTGCTTGGCGGCAGAAAAAGGCGTGGTGGTAGTACTTCCCCGGACGAGCCCTTCACAAAGAGCTCTACTACTTTTAAAACTTAAGAGTACTACTCTACTCTTAACTCT
This sequence comes from Chloroclysta siterata, assembly GCA_932294275.1. NCBI lineage: Eukaryota > Metazoa > Arthropoda > Insecta > Lepidoptera > Geometridae > Chloroclysta > Chloroclysta siterata. Next base: position 17,610,996 of record OW028588.1, read on the forward strand.
CTCTTTACTCTACATAAGAGGGAGGCCTATGTCCAGCAGCGAACTTCTTCAGGTTGATGATGATGATGATGATTAATTTTAATAGATACACTGCATTCTGAGTACAACAAACAATTTCATTTCTTATTTCTTTGTTATATTCTAGATTTTATCATGTCACGTTCGACAAAATCTAAATCTAAATTCTAAGAAAGTTATCAAATGTGGGCAATCTCCCAAACCCTCGTAGAATCTGTTATTTCAGAGGGTTGACTGCTCCACAATACCCATAGAATAAATAAATTGTAAAAAACCAGGGGAGGGGGATGCACACAAAGACCTGAAGCTGCGCATTGAACCTAACTGCAACGCTTGTTTTTTGTAATGGCATTAAAAACAGTATTATTAAAATTGCTAAAATGTATTCTTTGTGTGGTTATTTGTTTTTGACGTATAATAAAGTAGATAACAACTTAAACCGAAATAAATAAACGAAACAAAACACTTGCACACATCAGGTTAGACACCTACCGTTAACAAGTAAAAAAAAAACCGTCCAAGTACGAGTCGGACTCGCGCACGAAGGGTTCCGTACCATTATTTGTTTAGTATTTGATGTTAAAGCGGCAACAGAAATACATCATCTGTGAAATTTCAACTGTCTTACTATCACGGTTCATGAGATACAGCCTGGTGACTGGTGGTCAGACTCACAGACAGACAAAGGACGGACAGCGAAGTCTTAGTAATAGGGTCCCGTTTTACCCTTTGGGTACGGAACCCTAAAAATGGGTCCACGACTAACCATAATAGTGTTGTCTTTATAGCTATCACATCAAAATTTTGTATCTACCCGTAAATTAATATATAATTTCAATATTCTAACCTCAAACCCAATACGATTTGAATCCACCCATAAAATTATCTATTATTCAATGAAATAGAGCTTTTTGTGAGAGTTCGTCTGGGTACCTAAGAACTAACCTATTTCTACTATCCGTATAGCAGTTTTTGGATGGAAGGCGCTCATTCAGTACAGTTAGGTTAGTACAACAGATTCTAACCTCAAGCCCAATAAGATTTTCAATCCACCCTTAAAGCAATCTATCACAGCAACATCAAAAGGAAGTACATCCGACAGCGTAAACCGACGGAAACTTTAAATTGGGATCAAAACAAACGGTTTGAACTGAAACGTCTGCGCCACTTAGGTTTATTAATATCCTAGGTGTCTAGACCGGGCTAGGGATGGGCTATAAGTAAACCCGGCAACTTATAGTAATATCTAAACATCTTTATTCCGGACACAACTTCTATATTGTACGTAAAAACACAAAAACACAAATAAAAGTTAAATATAATTTAAAATAGGTACATATATCTAATTATTTAAGATGGCAATATAAGTAACATTCAACACTGACTAAATGTTAAATAATTTATTTATCCTATGGGCTTCCAAAACATCCGCTTGTGGCATCGCGTGGTACCCACTCAAGGCCAGGCCAAATAGTAGCCTATATGTTACTTCAGGTTACAAAATATACATGTTAAAGACATTGGACATACCTCTGACTACTCATAGGTTCCTCAGGGGGTATCGATATATACGTGATACCGTGCCTGGGAATAAAACTTGTAAAACTATTTCAGTTTTCGTTTCACAATAAAGAGTTTTTACAAACTCGTTTGCTAAATCCTTTGATAAAGTTTTGTGTTGCTCCGTCACGTGACACGTAGGGAAAGGCAACCCTCGGCAAATTAAAATGAAAAATTTCAAACCAATTTACAACCCTCTCGTATTGGTTTATTGAAGTTTGTCTATAAAACAAACTTCGTAATCAATACGAAAGTAGCCATAAAAGTACAAGTTCTACAACCGAGAACAAACATTTGTGTAATGAAGATAAGACTTGGTCACAAAAATGGGGATCGAACCCACGGTCTACAGCGCTGAAGGGTATTATAATTCGCATAAATATCCATTGTCTGACAGTTCGCTAATCATGTTTAGCGGCTTATTTTTTCTTCTATTATATCCTGAATTAGCTCACACAAATAGCTCTACTATTGGAGTAGTAGTAGTAGAGCTATTTGTGAAGAGGTCGTCCGGAGAAGAACTGCCAACATGCCTATTTCTGCCACCAAGCAGTGTTGCTGAGTTTCTGTTCTAAGAGGTTGCCAGTGAAATGGCACATGATGCTTAACATCTGTAAGCCTCAATTTGATGGACGCAGTGCATCGTAGAACGTGCACGTTCCTATAGTGCGTGACTTGAGACGAGATGCATTAAGCAATGAGCAGCCCTACATTCAAGTGGAACATTGTCGGCTAGACAGAATTGCACCTGATAAACCAGATGTGCCCTGAGGGACAAATATACAGATCGTCTATAACAGGGGCTCGTCGCGCGGGTACAATTGCCTCTTACTATTAAACGAATGAAAAGAACGAACTTGTTCTATATGGTGAAAGAAGTCTTAAGTTTGAAGAGATAATTCTCCTGTATGTGTGTGTTCTTCCGCTTATATGGGGTCTGTTATGAAGAATGGTTCGACATGACGCCTACAGCCTGATTCTACCATCGCTCTAGGAGTTCATCCTCACATCTTGGAGCCAGGGTGGTCGCGCAACATTCGGTTTCAAATGAACTTCCCCACGCGAACACTAAGGCTGTAGGATTATGCTAAGGTTTTCCCCAAAGACGTATGTTATTAATTTAGTATGTTCTTCGTAAAAGTGCGTTCATAATTTTTTTACGAAAATGTCTCGTGTATTGCAGATATAAATAGGCTAACGTTACCGCTTTCCATCAAGCGGGCCGTAACCTTATTTGTCGCATTTGTTGTGTAAAAAAGTTCTTGTGAAAAGTGCTTACTTAACTACTTTATAGGCTTACAAAGCCCGGTCGCTTACTCAGGTAAAGCTATCTATCTGATAAATATGTCCACCTTTACTTTAGGCTTCTCAAAAACAGAGACAAAATATTTGACTTCAATTTTTAGTTAGACGAACGCGCTAAAGTACAAGTACCTAGCACGTTTTTTAAGATTGTAAGGGTTTCCGAATAACGAAACAGCTTCTCGGTACCATCCCCAGGCACGGTAGATATCCCTTCAAGATTTTTTTTAGTCTTATGTCAAAAATATGACTTTTAAGTTCTTCTTCTTCCATATGGCACCTGTCCGTCATTCGACAGACAATCTTACCACTGTCACGTGATTTGTATTAAATACTTTTTATTCAAGTCCATAGTCAAGTCGGCCGTCTTTTGTTTTGAAGAAAATGGTGGCGGTTTCGAAATATTTTCGGTCAAATCAGGATATCACATTCATTCCAACACACTTTCATTCCAAATGCTTACACTTTGTGCTAAGACCTCAAGTAATGTTGGTTAAAATACCTCCGAAATTACACAACACAACTCAAAATAACACTAGAAAACCAATTGAAATGAAAAAGCTATGTTGATTCCCAAAATTTCATGAACTTTTAAGTTAAGAGTTTTCACTTCTCAATGACACAATGACTTTGTTTTGAAGAAAATGGTGGCGGTTTCGAAATATTTTCGGTCAAATCAGGATATCACATTCATTCCAACACACTTTCATTCCAAATGCTTACACTTTGTGCTAAGACCTCAAGTCATGTTGGTTAAAATACCTCCGAAATTACACCACACAACTCAAAATAACACTAGAAAACCAATTGAAATGAAAAAGCTATGTTGATTCCCAAAATTTCATGAACTTTTAAGTTAAGAGTTTTCACTTCTCAATGACAGATGGTTAAAAAAAAAACTAGTTTTTGCAATCCCATACTTTTTCGAACTTTTCTACTAACGAACGCACAACAAATAATATAATATAACACTAACATGTCTTAGCAAGTGTAAGTACTCTAGGTATGTAGGTAAGGTACCCGCTCTCGCCCGTACCCACATCAAGTTGTCAAGCGAGGTGCTAGCTGTATCATGTGGTGTTCTCTATCATGCATATTTAACTGCGGCGTTTATAGTGGAAACACTAATTCTGGAGGAACCCTAGTTTATTATTTAAGCGCCTCGGGCTTCTCGTTGTATTTATTGGAACAAAACAAAAGGGAAATTTATGGACGCTACGCAGATAGAACATATTGTATCCTGCATGTGTATCATATGTATTCAAGTTATATTTTTTAAATATGAGCTTATTATACTACTTATATAACAAGCATATGGCTCACCCGATGTTAAGTAACCATCACCTATAACAAAGCATTGATTCGCAAGTCACGTACAATGGGAACGTACCTAAGTGTCTGTTATTTCACCGGCAACCCCACCCTTCAAACCGAAACACAGCAACGCTGCTTGGTGGTAGAAAAAGACATGATGGTAGTACTTCGCCAGACGATCCACATACAAAAAGTGTGTCTTAAACTATATGCTTGTGCTATAGTCCAGTCATTATAGTAAGTTCACCTCGGAATTCGAGATACCCAGCTGTAAGTCTGTAAATACTTGTATATTGACACCATAAAAGTTGTCTCAAAACCTACATATGGTAGGGTGTCCGCAACTATTAAATTTCAAGGTCCAAGGTCACAAAAATCGTTTTTTTGCGCTTTTATTGTAAATATCTCATTTCCTATGGGTTTTTTGCTATTTGTATTTATATTAATATTGTAGAATACAAAATTCTCTACAAATTTTGTTCAAATAAATTTTTCATACGGTGAACCATTTTCGAGATAGAGGGCGGAGAGCGCGCGGTCACAGCATTACTTCAGGTCAACCGGTGCCTCCGGTCGAAAACGCGCCATATACATATAGTTGATGAACTATCGATAAATCAATCGATTATAAATATTTGTCAATTTTTATTAACTATTATATTATATTTTATCATTTTTTTCCTAACCTATCCACTTTTTATTCAGTATTAATTTATTTAACAACACTTACCTGCCCATGTAATTGCAGAATTGTTAATGAAAATATAGGAATTATATTTGAATTTTAACCTAATTAATATTAATAACTTCATGATGAAAAAAAAAACAAATAAATTATGAATTAATCTTTTTATTAAAAAATATCAAAAATATCAAATGGAATAAAGGGTACAAAAACTACAATTTATAATTTTAATCATCTTGTTCCTCTTCATCGTCGTCTTCCAGCTGCTGGTAAATTTCAAACTGGTCTTCATTATCGTCTTCAACGACATTTGTCTCAAGTTCTTCCATGATTTCGGGGTCAAAGGTTCCATCTTCGTTAATGTCGCTCTGATATGGTAGAGCATTGAGACAAGCTTGCCCATTACATTGATCACAAGCTAAAGAGCATTGCAAGCCCGCTTTTTTGCATCCGCATCGCGAACCACTACCACTCTTGCAGTTGCAGAAAATTGTATTTAGCAAATCTTCTGGAGCAGGTGGTAAAATTGTCATGATAGGCTCCAGAAAATCGTTTCGCATTGCCCAACCTCATACCTGGGGTTCCAAATCATAGCCTAACCAAGTTTGAACTTGATAATATACACGTTTGAAATGTTGATGAGCAGCTGCACTTGTTGGTGGAATATTTGAAAGCTGCACAGGTTTATTAAGTTTTGTAGACTTAACGTAATGTATATAACGAAGATGATCGAGACTTTTCACAGATTTCGGAGCATTATAGATTGCCAATAAGGTTTGAGTTCCACTCTCTAATAATCTCTGGACCGAACAATTTTCTTCCTCAAATGCTGCATAAATGGGAATATAATTAGGTATATTATGATTTAAGTTTTTCCCTTAATTATTTTTTAATTTTAGGAAACGGTTATCAGTATTATTGAATAGATATAGATTTAATGCATGAAGAAAATGATAAAATATAATATAATAGTTAAAAAAAATTGTCAAATATTTATAATCGATTGATTTATCGATAGTTCATCAACTATATATGGCGCGTTTTCGACCGGAGGCACCGGTTGACCTGAAGTAATGCTGTGACCGCGCGCTCTCCGCCCTCTATCTCGAAAACGGTTCACCGTATGAAAAATTGATTTGAACAAAATTTGTAGAGAATTTTATATTCTACAATATTGATATAAATACAAATAGCAAAAAACCCATAGGAAATGAGGTATTTACAAAAAAAGCGCAAAAAACCAATTTTTGTGACCTTTGACCTTGAAATTTAATAGTTGCGTACACCCTACCATATGTAGGTTTTGAGACAACTTTTAGGGTGTCAATATACAAGTATTTACAGACTTACAGCTGGGTATCTTGAATTCCGAGATTCTTACCTAATTTAAGCTTAAATGACTGGACTACTATGGGATGTCCTATCATGGAATAGAATGTCATAAAATCAAACAAGGTCTTCAGTTGAGCATATCGTCAGGTGAGCCCTCTGAACTGCTGTTTAGCATTCTTAATGCAGTTTACTTGCGAGCAGACCGCCTTACTGGAATATGAATCGGAAAATCAATATTTCTATAGAACCCTATTCCAATAATGCTGGGGCCACACTATCGCGATGACGCGAAGATTTGCGTTGTCGCGACACGTCTGGCCAAAGAATTCGTCCTATCGCGAATCATCTTCGCGAATACGAATGCCCTTCGCGCCGCTGCTGTCGGTAAATTAAATAAAATAATAAATAAATAAATATTGGAGGACTTTCCACAGCCCCAAACTAAGGCAAAGCTTGTAATATGGGAACCAGATAGCTGATATAATATATATATATATATATTCCGCACATCAAAGGGTTTTGTCGCGACAAAGTTCGTGCGGTTGGCTACACTTCGCGCGTTTTAGTTGACTGCGAGACGACGAGTGGTTTGAACGTGTTTGATTGAACTTGTTAATCTTAGTAATGAGAGGACATTAAAATTCATAATAAATTATGAATCCACCATCGCCTTTTATTCCTCTTTTTGTCCTTTTTATTTTTGTTCAAGTGATAAAGATGCAGTTAATAATTATTAGTCGTCATGTGATACAGCGCAACCGCCTCTTCCATGTTTTCCGCTAAATGAATTATAGCGACGTAGTGAAGTTTTTTTTGATGTGGCCAAGCCTTCGTCATGGATCGAACACGAATTTTATCGTGACAACGCTAACAGGAATCTTCGCCTTCAAGTCTGGCCGTAGCATAATGAAAACGTCAAGTCTTCTTCGCAAACTTATGACAGTTTTGCAAGTGTCAAGTGGAATAATTAAAAAGTTTTTAGTCAAGTCAGTCACAATACTTCGAGTTGGGCTGTCATGTTTTGAAGACAATGGTGGCGGTTTCCTTCAAAACTTACGAAACAACTCAGGATATGACATAATACTCTTTTATTACCATTGCTCACACTTTATGCTTAGACCTCAAGTAATGTTGCTTAAAATACCACCGAAATTGCACAACAGAACGTAAAACAACACTAGAAACAAAGTTCCTTTGCTTTGCCTTCCCAAGATGACAGAAAAGGAATGTCAAGTATCAACGCTTGTAGCCAAGTCACATTCTATAGAAAACTGACATCGCTTACAGCTTAGTTGATATTTCTTCAGTAGTGCTATTCCGTTAACAAAAATCACCCAACTTGACCGCGAAATCTCCAGAGTTTCAATTGAGCATTCTGTAATACATTCACTCATCACTCCACCCGAGTGAGTGTTTTGGCGGTGAAAACGCCAACGTGAGTGTGGCGAAGCTCGTAATCGAAGTGAGCGGGTCTACTAGGTGATACTTGCGTGATTTTTTGTTTACGAAATAGTTCTACAGATCTGTAGGCCGAGGATTCGATCCCAACCGAGAACAAACTGAGAAGTTGTGGTAACGCCCCGATGCGTGGCTTCACACGATAGTTAAGCATAAGTACAGAATTATGTTAACATAGCTTGAACTTAATGTTTGGAATAGGATAAGTTTAGGTGCCTTCAGCTATCTTGAGATGACTTATGAAGGATCAAAGTTAAGACGACTTAACTCTAACTCTTCAACGTCGCCGAATGAGCTTTCAGCTCAGTCATAACTTCAGTCGTAAACAACAAACTCCAGAGTACATGTATTCTATGCTTTACTTCTAGCTTTGAAACGTTCTAAGTTACATAGCTCTCAATTTACGAACGCCAGCGTAGCTTAAGCCTGAAACAAACGTACAAAAGCCATTGCTGCTTTTGTACTAGAAATGTTTAAAATAAGACCGACAAATCGCGCAATGGGAGAGGGTTGGAAACATAAAACGGCAACATGCTGCTTTTATGCAGTAATACAAAAATTCGTAGGATAAAAATTATTTTATGTGGATAAAACCGACTAAGCTGTAAGAATGGTAAAGGTACTAACTAGGCAAGCCAAACTAAGCGAATGGGTACTATGGCCACCACCAGCGGCCTAATCACGAACGAAATTGAATTTAGTCGCGTAAACGTATCGTATAAACATAATAAAATACAAACTGTACCGTGTGTATGACTTAGTCTAAGAACATTGTAAATGTCTAAAGATGTTAATAAATGAAATGAAATATTCAACTACAAATCGCTAAGATACGTTAACGCTACATAGTCAAAATGTATTTGAAATCGGCCTACAGGTCGCTGATATAATATTTTCTAATATATATTTTTTTCATAAAATAACACTTTTAGTGCTTAGAATCAATTTAACCAAAGTGCCTGTCAGAACAATAATATTTATTTTCGCGTCCCCAAAAATGTTCGGAAGGATCTGTCATAGCGACGCAATATCATATATCCTATTTCATTAATATCGGCGTGACGCCGCCTTTTTGTACGGAACCCTAGTACCAAAGGGGTTCCGTCCGACGTGAGACTAATGACGTTTGTTCCAGCTAATGGCTTGTCCACACTTTCAGTCTTATTTGGCAGGAATCTTAAATCATTTTTTATTTAAGAGACACGATAAAGTCGATGCTGACGTTTCGGAATGTTGGACGCAGAAATGTCACTTATGGTAAGGTGGACGTTGTAGTTAAGGTTATGCAACTGCTATAGGCATCGGAAACCACTTAACATCAGGTGGGCTATATGCTTGATCCATATTTTTCCTACGATGCACTTCCCTGCGTCCATCAACTTGAGGCATACAGATGTTAAGCCTCATGTGCCTGTATTATTATTATTATATTATTCTTTATTAGGTTACTACATCATCCTAAAACATTTTCCCGGTAGAACGGGTAGAAAAATGAACTATCCCAATAAAGAGAAAATGCCTTAAATATTAATGCTAGCAATACTCATACGCAAGCAAATCCGCCGGCTGCTAGTTTCCCATATTTTCACCCATGTCTTTCAGCCCCACCCCACAGGGGGCGCTGATAGCGTTCATTACGAACAAACAGACAATCTGTACAAGCACATACAAGTGCAATTATTCGGAATCTCCTGTACGCATGTAGGAACGACTAACGACCCACTAGGCGGGGGCTGTGAGCGATTCAGTATAATGAGCGATTGAAGATTGCACTATAAAACGTGTTCATAACATGTATTGTAAGCATAAACAGGGGTTAGGTTAAAAGTGGTAAAAATGGTACTGTTCTTCTAGATTCACCCAGTTCATAAGACGTTTCAAAGTGATCCTTGTAAAAACTGTAATGTTTAATTGAATAAAGACCGTATTTATTTTTCTCTTTTAAGATTTTTTGCTTAATATGCTTTGTACTTAATAAGACTGTTTCAATACCTATAGATTATTTCTTGAATTATTCAAATTGGACAATCCATTCAAAAGATATTACGAATTAAAAACTTTAGTTCGCATTAAAAATATAAGCGAAGGCGCGGGCCACGGGGCGCGTTCTCACTCAGCGCAGCGGGCAACGCGGCGAGGGAGAAGGGCGTGCAAATATATGAAATAAGTAGCCGCGAGACTCGAACCCACGATCTAAGTTTATCCTAAAATGTTGAAAAATGTACATACATTTTTATAATATTATAATATTAGGTTAATATATTAGGTTATAATATTAGGTACTAGCGGCCTGCCGCTAGTACCTAATATTATAACACCAAGACAAAGAACAAACATCTATGTTCATTACACAAATTATTATTCTCAGTAGAGACCGAACCCACGGTCTACAGCACATAAGGCAGAGCTACTACCAACTGAGCTGTGAATGCTGTCAATAACAATAATAGTTAAGAGTGGCAATGTCCGAAAGAGGCAAAAGTGACAGCAGTAAAGTAGGACATCGGAAATTAAATTCCCCCATTTAATAGCATTACAAGATTACATTCGCTCGTCGCCGCGTCCCGCTCTCAGCGAATCGATTGCAGTCCTTTCACAAATCTCTATAGACTTATTGAAAGTACTATCAGGGAATCGGATTGTTTATCCTTTCAGGAGCAAAAGAGGGTTTCAAAATCCTGAATAAATGACAATTTCATTTCATATTTGGTTGAATATACCGAATTTTTCGTAAGTTTCAGCAAAAAGATTGGTGGGAAATTGCCAAAGTCAAAAGATATTTATTGACTTGAATCACCGTGAAACGTCTAAAGTGTAGCGTCTCCCAAAACGAACCATTTACCTTTTGCAGACGAAATTTAGGAATACATATTTGTTTTTGTTTCTAGTATTAACATTTTGTGCATCACTTTTTTTTGCATAAATACGAAAACTAGTAGAGTTTTTTAATATGAACACTTTTTTTTTATACAACTAGCTGATGGAACAAGCAGATGGCCCACCTGATGTTAAGTGGTAACCATAATTGCCTCGTAAGTCACGCACGATAGGAACGTGCCGTACAATGCACCGCCCTGCGTCCATCAACTTGAGGCATACACATGTTAAGCCTCATGTGCCTGTAATTACACCGGCAACCGCACTCTTCAAACCTAAATACAGCAACGATACTTGGCGCAGAAAAAGGCGTGGTGGTAGTACTTCCCCGGATGAGCCACACACAAAGAGCTCTACTACTCTCAAAACTTGTTTGGATTAAAATGATATTTTTGGTGAACTCGTAAATAACAACTTGGTTTATTACGATTTCCATAAATAAGTCCAGTGATTTTATATAATTCAAAATGTTAAAATGTGCAGGTACAATATCAGCAGTCAGTCAATCTTCGCCTTTTTCGATGCTCAAAGGATCAAACCATCAAGCTCAAGGCAAGATACCGATAGCTTAAGAAAAAATCTAAGAATTTTAATTTATATTTATTTGTGATCTAACAGTCATCGAATTTTAAATCCATATTTCACATTCGTGTTTTAAACCTTCAGGAATACAATAAATCTTAGTCAGTATCTACGACTCAGCACATTTTTCAGCCAATAATACAGAATGCAGACAGGCGCGCCACAATTTATCGGCCCAAGCTCGCCGAACAATCCGAATACACCACAGTTTCACGAAAAGTACAATTTATCCTGCTTTGTGCCTTTAGCCGCATGATTTTAATATGATTTATATCTACCTAGGTAGATAGCATTGTAAGAAAGTTGCTATTTGCTTCATAGAAATAGAAATCACGAAATATAAATACGTCGATTCCAAGATGAATCAAATATTAAACTTTTGGAAAACTATTTTTTGTATACTATTTGATACCAGCATATGGCTGTTTGGCTATTTGGTATCATGTTAACATTCTACCACTTCTTAACCACCACCACCACTTCACTTAAGTGGTGGAGTCCCCACGATGCATCGCCGATGGACGCAGGGCAATGCATCGTGGGGACTCCATTTGAGGCATAAAAGATGTTAAGCCTCATGTGACTATAATTTCCATTCAAAGTACCAAATTGTAACCTTTATATTGTTACATGTTGGTATTATTAAGGTGTTACAATTCGGACTTGGCATTTCTAGTAATAAATTGAATTAATTTGATTATTGCCTGTGGATAAATATGGCTCTTTTTTATTAAATCTAACAAACATAATTAACTGATTAAATAATTAGCGGATTAGTACTATACATTTATTTCATTAAATTTATGTCTAACAAACATATTTCTTTTACAAAAAAATACGTCAAATTTCGCATAATAGCAAAATTAAAGAACCAATCATCCAAATGATGTTGCCACGTGAATAGAAGCTCCGTTCGATTCCTTGGTTCCCGCTGTCTGACCTTGTGTAAGTATACGTGTACCTCCGGCAGACTACATTAATAAATAATTTAGCAGCGCCATACTTCGGAAATATAAAAGGAAAATCGATAGATCTTGAGTAGGTACATACGAGTACTTACAATGGTAAGTAGCAAGAGATTTTATGTACCGTAAGATCCGTACCGTCTTAAAAAGAAAATACTTATCGTAGTTTTTCTTGGAAATCTTGAATAAACCCGTCAACATTTTCTTTAAGATAAATGACAGACAACGTATGCTTGACTGACTTGACTATTATTTTAAATCTAGACACACAACTTTCGCTTTGTGGCAGCCAAGTTCGTAAAATAAACGGCTGAAGCAGCGGCATTCTGTATATTTACTTTCGAGCATAAATTAGCTCGAACTCGACAGCTCAAAGCTATAACAACAAATTCTAAAAAACAGAATAAAATAAATATTTAAGGGAGCAAAAAACATAATATTTATAATATTTAATATTAAATATTTATGCTAATGCTAATCTCCGTTTCATGATACTTTCGTAATCTTAAGTGGAGATGAGATGAGAGATTATCCGACTGTCATAAAAACGAATATAATAGCGGGAATAAGCCAGGCTGTTGTAAAGACTTTAACAACACGCCAAACTGAAATGGACGTTAATTATAATTGGAACTACAGCCACTCGAGTGTCTACTCAGCTTAAAATAAATCCGATCTCATTCAGAAACTCCAGGACGAGTTCACTACGGGACACAAAATCTAGAATTCAGAACAAAATCTAGTAGAGTCGAATAGTGGCTCGATTAATATATTTTTTAAGGGTCTTCTCTTCTCGTCGTGTCACCAGTTTCTTTCGAAACAGTGTGGTGAAAGGATTTTAAGTGTACCTCAAGAGGATCCTTTCGAGCACTTGACACATGTTATAAAACTTTTTAGGTTCTACGACATGCCGGTTTCCTCACGATGTTTTCCTTCACCGTTTGAGAGTACTGGCATTGTGCACATAATTTTTTTAACAGAAAAACTCATAGGTGAACGACCGGTTTCGAACCAACGACCTTAGGATCGGAAGGCGGGGCCGCTACCACTAGACCACCAGTGCTCTCAGTGTTTTTTAAGGGTAAAAAGTCAGATGGCAGGTAATCCACCCGATGATGCTATGTGCCGAAAACATTGCACTGCGATCATCGCTGTGAGGTGATTAAGGTGTTAAGATTAATGTACAAGTGAATGCATTTCATATGCAAATTGGCACACAGCAATGCAGGCTTCACTGCTTGGCGGCAGTAATAACCGTTTTTTCTTTCTAACTTAAACCCAGTATTTAATTTATTTAGTAAAGCTTAAAAGCGGCCAGAGCAGCTAGCGACCAGCAGTAGTAGGTATAAGTCATAAAACTTTATTTTGACTCGGACTGATGGACGCAGTGCAATGACACGTAGGGCACGTTCTCAGTGGACGTGCTCTGTAAAGTAATCCAATTGTTAGAGACAGTTCTATTACTGCTTGTTTTGCTACTTTTTATCATAGATAAGTTTTTTATCTCGTCAAAATTTAAACGCTTCACAACCGAAGATGCGTGCGCTGAAAACATTTTATATATTCATGCTTTTAAAACTTAATTGATTTTAACTTTTCAGATTTGCGTCTAGAGCCTCCATTTCCCCCAGCGATGATTGCGGCTGACAGTCGTCCCGTCGCGGTAATGCGTTTTAAAACGATTCCTGCAAAGCCTTCCCTCCCCTCTGCAGCCCCCAACTCCCCTGCCTATCTATAACCTCAATTCTTTCCTTCCATTTGCGGCAGGTAGATAGAGTTTGCGAGAGACTTAAAACGTAATTTTCGAGTGACTAAAGCCGTTAATGTGGTACGTGCAGTCAGCACCAAATAATAGACAGAGATATTTTTTTAATTTTAATGACAAAGATAAAGACGTCGAGAAAAAATTCAGCTGGCGAATCCAACTCGGAACACTGCCCGTGTTAGGGAAATTACGCCACATCTTTGCGTCAGAGATGCCACAAAGCCTCGAGAAGCAAGTATAACGGCCGCTTTCTGAAAGCTCGATCAAAACTAATCGGATGTCAAGTCACTCGCCATTTCAGTTATTACATCAAATTAGATAGACATAGCAAGTGATTTGACATGCGATTAGTTCTGATCGGGCTTTCAGAAACCGGCCGTTAAACTGGTCCTTATCTGATGGATCGACAACATAGAGTGGGCTCTAAACGCATATTCCTGGAAATATATGGAGAAGCTTATGCTTGCTGGTGGAATTCTTCAGGCTGATAGTAATTCAATAAAAATAAGTGATACTCGTAAAACATACGCTCTCGTAAGATTTATAAGCACTTGGCAAGTAGGACCTCTGATTAATAAGTACCTGATTAAGGGCCTAGAAGATATACAACCTATTTATTCATTTTTTCGTCCTCTTGGCAACTACCTCAGAATTTATTCAGAAGAAAAAACATGCGGTTCGATAATAGTATAAAACTTTCAGGTTTAATGTAGCAAACAGCTACGAGTTGCTACGGCGTAGCTGTTGCTACGACGTAGCTATTGCTACGAAGTTTTAAACTTTCCGGGTAGTTGTTTTTTATGATATAAACTTTAAGCAAATAATAATAGAATACTTTTACTTACGCTCGCCTGCAAACGGATTACTTACCTGAAAATAAGTAAGAAATATTAACTTCTACGAATTTATCGTTTGTTTTGTTTGGTTACAGGTTTATATTTCTGGACTTTCCACACAGCACTATCTAGACCCAAACTAAGCCAGAGCTTGTAATATGGGAACCAGATAGCTAATATAATACGAATATACTTTTTTTTTGTAATTACATACTTATTATATATAATAACACCCAGACAGAGAACAAACATCTATGTTCATCAACAATAAATATTTTTGTTCTGTGTGGGGATCGAACCCACGGCCTACGGCGCCGAAGGCAGAGCTACTACCAAATGAGCTGTGAAGACTGTTAACTGCATTGTTTAAAGGCGATAATTTAATAAATAAAGTAAAAAGTTAATTTATTGGAACTATCAAACCATCCTTTCACCACACTGTTTCGAAAGGACTAGATAAAGATAAGATAAAAATAAAGATATTTATTGTCTATGGAAACTAGGTACAAATTTGGTGTTAGGGTCGGGTAGTGACACTGATGGTTGAGAGCACTGATGGTCTAGTGGTAGCGGCGCTGCCTTCCGATCCTTAGGTCGTGCACCAATGAATTTAACTGTTCAAAAATTTATGAGCACAATGCCAGTACTCTCAAACGGTGAAGGAAAACATCGTGAGGAAACCGGCATGTAGTAGAACCTAAAAAGTTCTATACCATGTGTCAAGTGCTCGAAAGGCGCACTTAAAATCCTTTCACCACACAGTTTCTTTCGAAACTGTGTGGTGAAAGGATTTTAGAACTTTTAGAAACTAGTGACACGACAAGAGAAGAGTGACACGACAAGACGAAGACTGGAACCATAGACAATGTTATCAAAATGTTTACAAACTTGAACAATCTGTACGAACACTAATTCCCACCTGGAATATCCTGAGTTGTGGGAAGTTAGTCTCTTTAGTTACATAGTGATGTTGCAACAATGAGAATGCGGTAATACGTTAAACAAGGGTGCAACCATTTCAGATAAAATAAAATAACAGTGAACAAAATTAAGTAGGGTAATGAGATATAGTGTTTTATTTTATTCTACTTGCTGTTGGAACTAGCAGATGTCCCACCTGATGTTAAGTGGTAACCATCACCTATAACAAAGCATTGCCTCGTTAGTCACACACGATAGGAACGTGCCCTACGATGCACTGCCCTCCGTCCATCAACTTGAGGCATACAGATGTGCCTTCATGTGCCTGTAATTACACAGACAACCACACTCTTCAAACGGAAACACAGCAACGCTGCTTGGCGGCAGAAAAAGGTGTGGTGGTAGTACTTCTCCGGACGAGCCCTTCACAAAGAGCTCAACTACTCTTAAAATATGAATAAGGGCCAGTATTTTTTCTGAGAATAAATAAAAAGGCCGCCCGAAAAACTCATAAAATACAAGTTGTAGTAAACGCTAAGTCGACACTACATGGGTGTGTTGGAGCAGTAAAACGTTGATTTTGAGTAATGGTGTTCAGCTCACGTTAGCTGCGAGGGATGGAGATCTAATCAGCTTTATGGCAGGTTTCCTTTCAGGCTGTAATTAACTATCACGCCATCCTGCGACGCGGTCGGCACTGACTTTGAAAGATTCTGGTACGGTCAACGAGAGAAGTAGATAGACATTTCTCAAATGTAAAGAATAATAATTCTTAAAACTTTATTTACCGAAGAATCTTAAGTACTTGGTACGAAAAATTTTACCGATCTCGATATCTACCGTGTCTGGGAATCAAAGCCGTGAAGCTGTTAGTTTTTTTTTACTTAAAGCTTTGAATTGTGTCTGAATCTACGCCTTGAGGTATAAATAACCTGCAAATCGAAGTTGCGATTAATTGGCAAATCCAGATAAAATGGGCTTTGAATTATTATAATAATTAGGAGCCTGTAGTGTCCCACTGCTGGGATAAGGCCTCCATTCCTTCTCTCCAATCGCTTCTACTTTGGGCTACTGTGGACCAGTTATTTAAGTAGGCGTCTATTTCGTCCCTCCATCTCCGCCGCTTTCTGCTGCGAGGAATCCGTTTTTAGGGCTTTGAATAACTGAAATTATTAATCTACTTTTGTCGCTGACAGTACTGGGTTAAATATAAATAGACACCAAAAAAACACCGCATAATTCATTACTCTTATGGCTTTGACAAAAAAAGTCAAAACATATACCTCTAGAATGCTTAAGACTTTGTCAACCGATACTTCTCGCTTGCACTTTTTTATATTTTATTGTAATATGCCGGTGAAAAGTTGCCCGACGGTCGTCAGCGTCTTAACAAGTTCACAGTCAACGACACTTATGTGGTATGTGCGCCAATATATCTTTTAGGCGTGGGACACTTGTGGGACAGTCTTGCTCTGAACCTGGGACTGTGACTTTGTTAAACCACCACTTCCCATTGTTGAGCAGGCTCTCTTGACCGGCTTAGATACCTATAACAAATGCATCTAACCATCTCGTAGCAATTTATAACCTATGAACCATGCTATGTAGGTTAACTTTGTTGGGTCTATGAGCGCCTCGCTTTGACTCGCTTGCAAAGCCTTCAGAAACCGGTAATTAAGTTTATGTGCAGGATGTTTTGTGCTTAAAAGCTGTTTTATACGAATATTGCTCGTTAGCTAACTTCACTTCTGATCAAACCAAGTAAAAACAATTTGAGCCTCTTTTGTTAAAGAAGTTAAATGTTATTATTTATTATAAGCACCTGTAGTCTAACTTTAAATTTAAGGCACATCTTGGATGTTTTTTAATACAAGAAGTATGCTGATGGAACAATCAGATAGCCCACCTGGTGTAAAGTGGTCACCATCACCTATAACAAAGCATTGCCTCGTCAGTCACGCATCATAGAAACGTGACCCACGATGCACTGCCCTGCGTCCATCAACTTGAAACATTAAGCCTCATGTGCCTGTAATTTCAGCAGAAACCACTCTTTACATCGAAACACAGCGTTGCTGCTTGGCGGCAGAAATAGATATGCTGGTAGAGCTTCCCCGGACGAGCTCTACTATTCTTTAGTCTTTAGCTATATACCCTGAAGTCTTATTGCGATACAATTACTCGAGTTGATATCATTTGACAAATTTAATTACCCTTATGTCTTCGTGTTAAGGTCCATTTTCCATATAGTCCTTTAGCTGGCAAGGTCGCCACGCGACCGATAATTGAACAAGAATCAGCGACCGTCGACCTAGGGTTAAGGCGATGACAACTGCAAATATTCCTACCTCTCGCTCGCGAATTTTAACAGTTTGAAATATATAAACTCACTGATTTCATTTGTGAAAAGGCGCAATGAAGTTTGCACACAGTTCAGCAAAAATATCATTATGATCCCAAATAGTTTTCCTACTAAAAAGTTTGCATATGAACGAAAACTAGCAAGCTTTTTAGCAGGAATCAAAATTATATTTTTGCTGAACTGTGTGCAATATTATGTTGTTTGCACACAACTTAGTTGATTACAATTTTTCATGAATAAGTTCAGTTGTTTGATATCTTTTAAAATGTAGAAATGTGCGAGAGGTACGTTAGCAATAGTCTTCGCCTTAACAAGGAAAATGGCGATGTATAAGTAGTTGAAGCTCTATCGCTTTAACAGCTGTGGCAGCCTACACGCCATTGAGTCTCAAATAGAACTTCTAAAGAAATCAATAGCTTCATGTGTGGATTATAAATTGCAATAAACTATTCGTATTTCTACAGAAAAGTAAGTTTACACACGAAGTTTGGAAGCCGGTTTCTGCCGATTTTAATTAACTTTGATAGGCTTATTATGCATAAAAGTAATTTAATTATACATATAATTAATTCCGTCATCCATCATTTCCGTAATTTCCGTCATCTTTAGAAGCAACAAAGCTTTGTTTCCTATTGTTATTTTAAGAGCTGTTGTTGAAACCTCGTTATCTGTTGAATCCGGCATATGATCGTAGAAACAAAAAAGTTCAAAAACATGCGTCAAGTGCTCGAAACGAGCCTCTTTGAGGCGCACTTAAAATATTTTCACCACACTGTTCTCAAAGAACTAGTGCCACGGCAAGAAGAAGAAGTGCAATTTCGTTGTTGTGTAATGTCGATGGTATTAACCAACATTACTCCAAGACTCAGTTCTGTGAGAGGTTGACAAAAAATGTTTTTTTTTAGATATTCCGTTTCAAATAAAAGTATTTACGTATTCCTTCAAAACGTACTCACATTTTTTCTTCAAAACTGATGATATCCGACTTGAGGTATTTTAATGAGTCATCTAAAAAGTTTTTTAAGAGTCTTGATATCAATTATAAACTTTACCAGTTACCAACTATACCTACATAATAACAGACTGTGGAGCGGCTACAACCGAGTGTTTGAAGTGATACATTAAGATTTAATTGAATATTTAATTAAATACCATTGATTTTGTTGATATTGAGATTTGAAACAAAATTACCTACTGTGTTTACTTTTTTATTGTTCGAAGCATCACTCTTACTTTATTTATATTATCTTCTCATCAAAGGTATGTAAAGTTATTATGTGATGAAAATTATTCAAATCAATTTCATTTTTTACAGAATTTGGGTCTGGATACTATTTAGACTGTGAAATTTATCACCAATGATTTTCTTTCCCATTTCAATTTTTCACAGGATTCATGCTCATTGAACAGAATACATCCTCCAGCGTGCTTTAACCACGCAACACCGAACATTGGATTACCCCCAGTTTTAAGGACCCTATCCCCCTCGTCTCGGGAACCCGTTGATTGGTACTTCACGCTCAGATAATTATAATGCACACATTCTAGAACCCTTCAACTTCAATCTGAACTGGTGTCTCTGTTGATTGATTTAAAATGCAAAATGAATATGGCCATTAATTTAAAGTCAATCAATGACGGCTTGTATTTATTTATCGTATAAAAATATAGTTTTGTAAAAACAAAAACTTTTATAAAAGACACTACTAGCGTGTAGCGTGTATTCATTTCAAAAGTCAAAGTCAAAAGGTATTTATTCAATAAAATCACAAGGATCACTTTGAAACAAGGTTAAAGCTAGGTGACTCTAGGTGCCAGTTCCACGCGACCAAAGCCTAGAAGAACAGGCAACAAACTTACGGCTTGGTTCCTACCGTTCTTTTGTATGATCCTTTTACAATGTAATTATATTATATTATTGAAGTTATTTTGAAATAGTATCACAGCTCTTACGTAACACAAACTCAAAAATGAAAGTTTATGCGTACTTGCCGTGTAAATGTTTATTTTAAAGCAAAACGATTGTGTATTGTTTACATATTAGTGCAGCCAGCTGTACACTGCCACAAACGTTGTCTGATATTTTATTTCGTTATTCAAATTTCTGTCAATACGTGAAAATTACACAAATATGGAACCCACATTGTTTACTCTACAATATTGTCAAAGTCAAAGTCAAAGTCAATAGGTATTTATTCAATAAAATCATAAGGATCACTTTGAAACGTCTTAAAGCTAGGTGACTCTAGGTGCCAGTTCCACGCGACCAAAGCCTAGAAGAACAGGCAACAAACTTACGGCTTGGTTCCTACCGTTCTTTTGTATGATCCTTTTACAATGTAATATAATATATTATTGAAGTTAAGTGAGGCGTAGGCATACAGAAAAAGTTAAACATAATCAAATTTATAAGACAGCTACGCTTCAAACTAATAATACCTAATGCATAAAATTAAATACAATCTATTAAATCAGAGAAAAATAAAAATAAAACACACAATAGTAGGTACAGTACAGACATTGCAGACATGTTAGCTGCCGATGGGCAGAGCGACCGGGACATCGGGCCACGCACTTTTATCATCAATATAGCTATCTAAAGTATAATAATTGGTGCTGGGAATGTTTGGTTATACAAATACGTTAACACAAATACGACAATACTCTTATGATCTCAATTCCTACCCACATTTCACCAAAACAGTGAGCACAATTCAACTCTTGCCACAATGATATCTCAATCCATTCGAGGTATGCAAGAGTAAATCCCTTGAGACCTAAAGTGAATCTATAAATTCGCTAAAGTTGTTTACTCTTTGATAAAGGGGATGCACTTCGTCGGAATAATTAAATAGGCACACTTGCACCAGAAGGGGAAGTTTGCAAACGCCTTCGCTCACCGACACTTACTCTGACTCCGAGTAGCAAGTTCAGACGGCCGGCATCGTATTCACACTATAAGTACACTATAAATAAATAAAGGTGGTATAAATACAGCGTCACAAAAAGCTTGTACAACTCTAGAACAACTCGGTTTCAGAAAATTAAGGTGGGTACTGTGTACTGTTTCTATTATCTACCTATTTGCTTTCTTTTATAAATGTTGATTTTGGTCAAACTGACTTTCACGATGTTGTAAAATTAATACTGTAATTATAGATTTTGTCAAATAAATAAAAAAAAAATATGAGTGCTCACTGCAGGCGCCTATTAAGTCCTGTAGTCCTACTATACTTATAATACAATTATATTTAATTTATATCATGTTTGCGTAGCGCGTGGAGCTACGGCGTAGCATCGTAGCCTCCACGTAGCAGTCAAGCCATAGTTGACTAAAACACTATAAAAGTACAAAACCAGACCATACAAAAAAGGAACCAAGCTGTAAGTTACTGTAAGCTTAGTTGCGTAAAAGTGGGCCTAAATTCACCTAATCTTTAAGACGTTTCAAAATGATCCTTGTGATTTTATTTTTTAATATAGTGTGCGACTTGCGAGGCAATGTCTTGTTATAGGTGATGGGCCCATTTAACATCAGGTGAGCCAACTGTAAGAAAAGTGCCAATGGACACATTCTTAGTTGATCGAGTGAGCGAAGCGAACAAAGATCTTAGTTTCAACTTGGGCGATTTGGCATTTTATGTATGTATGTATGTATGTATGTATGTTTGTCTGGCGATAACTTTAGAACCGTTGATCCGATCTGCATGAAATTTGATATGTCGATAGCTTGTACTTGAGAAATTTACTGGTAAGTATATGAGTAAAATCGGATGAAGGGTTTTTGAGATATGGGGTTTTTTAAGAGGGTAAAAATAAAAAAAGTTACATAAAAAAATCAAGTTACATGTCATATGAAAGGGCTTTGTTTGGACATTCCAAAACAATTTTTACTTTTTTTATGGAACGCTCGGTTTTCGAGATAAAATTTAAAAAGTTAAATTAAGATAACCAGCGATCCAAGAGTTCCCATCTCTAAGAGTTTCGTTGACATCAAGGTTTTTCTACTGGTCGGCCAGTTCCTTTGATTTTTCTTATTTTTTTTTCTTGAAATAAATTAAGGTGGTACTCAGTTCTCACAAAATGGTGACGACGACCAGGTCTGATGATGGAGCCAAGGTCTGTTCAACGGAACTCTTCAATAAATAGGCCAATAGAGTTGAAACTTGGTAACCATACCAAGTTAGTAGGCGGTAGTCAGAAAAAAGTCCAAAGATAATGTTTGGACTTGCCTCTGACTACTATCTACCGACTCAAAGTTTTGATGCGTTCGTCGGGTCGCATCACGAGATCTCAGTTCGCGTCGAACTACTAGTTTCTATAATTAAGTCAAAGCAAAATTACTCAATAGCTTACTTGGCTAGATTGTAATGATATTAGGGTATCGCATATCATGCGCTATACTAATTTAAAAAAAAAGGAGGGCCATCTGCTTGTTCCATCAGCAGCCAAGCGTAACTAGCATGGTATTACAGTCGCAATTTCAATACAATACCTCTCATTTTTTTCACGGTATATTAGTAAGTACTAAGAGATCTGAGAACTGACTGCCTGGGGAACTTTTTTACAAAAACATCTATTATTGTGTACGAGCGAGGCGTGTGATTGCACAAATGCATGGCTCAATGAACGTGTATTTATCATCGTGGTATCGTGATGGTTTATTTATCCCGTGGCTCATAGTACCGTTGTAACTCGAAGGTAGTTTGACAGCCCTCACAGCTCAGTTGGTAGTAGCTCTGATTTCTGTGCTGTAGGCCGTGGGTTCGATTCTATCTATCTCCAGTATCTACTCTACCGTGAAAAAATCATTTTTGTGATGAACATAGCTGTTTGTTTTCTGTCTGGGTGCTATAATATATAAAAAAGTATATGAGTATTAAATCCTACCTATTTCCCATTATAAGCTTTGCTTAGTTTAGGGCTAGATAGTGCTGTGTGGAATGTGCACCAATATTCATTTATATTGCGACTATCAAAATTATTTACTTTTCACGTTTGTATTATTTAAGAGTATTAGAGTTCTTTGTGAAGGACTCGTACGAAAAAGTACTACTACCACGCCTTTTTCTGCCGCCAAGCAGATTGAAGAGTGTGGTTGCCGGTGTAATTACAGGCACATAGGGCTTAACATCTGTATGTCTCAAGTTGATGGACGCAGGGCAGTGTATCGTAGAGCACGTTCCTATCGTGCGTGACTTATGAGACAATGGTTTGTTATAGCTGATGGTTACCACTTAACATCAGGTGGGCCATTTGCTTGTTCCATCAGCTAGTGGTATAAAAAACAGAAAAAAACAAGCAAACTCACATTTTCATAAAGCTTGTTTGTAGCGGTGACACTTCTTATCGCTTTTCGTGATCGAGTATTCGTCGTATTTCCCCAAATACGATGCGTATTGCCCCTATTCGCTTATATTTGCCTATTTTTCTCGACCAAAACGACCACGACGAATACGTAAATAAAACTGTGAAAAACGAATTGCGATGTGAAGTACCATATGATTTGTGAAGGTTGATGATTCATGTTATATTCGAGAATATGAAGCAAACTCGAAGAGCATACAACAGGGCGTGGATGTATCCCGCAAGTCGACCACCGACACACCTATAGTCTAAAATAATAGTTTTTCTATAGTGATTAGGAAGTTAAACAGGTAATTTATTGGTCGGCAGTAAAATTGAAAGATAGTGAACCATTAAGGGAACATCGATTCCTATAAATTAATTGAAAAAATCATATCAATTTCAAGTGTACCTACTTTAGGATACAAATAGAAACTTTGTTTAGAACGTTTAGATAAGTTCTTTTAATACCTCGCCTTTCATCTGTTTCATAATGTTCTGTTTACGTAGGTAGAGTAAGTATCCTCCCACACACACACATACACACAAACATGGGCATTTTTAAGAAAAACCCAGGCTCCTCAAGAGACCGGTTATCAGAATACCCCCAGAAACACACGCACAAACATACACATACATACATCACACTCTCATTTTTTTATTGTTATGATTTTACCTACCTATCTACTGTAGAGTACTTTTTAATTTGTTTGTGCTGTATACGTGAATAAATATATTTTCTTTTTTTCGTTGACAGTTTGAAAATAACGCCATTATCTGAACCGCGAGTTCCTTGCCCTCCGACGAAGCACAATAGCGCTTAGTTAAAATGCCATGGAGATCTTTTTAAAATATTGGATACAATAGATCTTTCGATTTATTGTAATGTCTTAAAAGTCATTGAATAGATTTGGGTAGCGCTTCGTGTACAAAGCGTACTATAGTTGGACCGTAAAATTTACATATTAATTAAGTTGGATGTAACCTACGCATACATAAGCCTATCTATTCTATATCGAATGGCGCATCCCGAACTAAAGCCTTGTCTTCACGCATAGGTTTGATGACGGTTGGTTTTACTCTAAAAAGCTCTTGTAGGAAGGATCAACCTACTTAGGTACCTAGTTGGCTACTTAATATGCATAGGTCTAATAAAATATCAGTGACTACACCGCCGCCGTCAATTCTGATAAATTTGTATCATTCCAAGGTTGCCTGGAAGATATCTCTCTCAGCGATAAGGCATTGTTTAACCTTAATGTATGATTTAACCCAGTACTATGTTTCTGTGTGGTGAACAATAAAGAGTTATCTGTGTATCATACAAAAAAACTAGTTTTTTGCATGTTCTAGACTTGCGAGGAACTGGCACCTAGTTTCACCTATAGCTTTAAGACGTTTCAACGTGAATCAAGTGAAAATATCCTTGTGATTATATAAAAATACTAGTGGCTTCCCGCGGCTTCGCACGCGTTGAAGTGGTGAGCCGTAATTGAGCCACAAACATCCAAACATCGTAACTTTCGCATTGATTTGTATATTATTAGGGTAGGATACCTACGCAGGTATAAGAGATACCTAAAGGTGTACATTACCTATATTAGGTAGGTAGGTAGGCATAGGTACTGAGTTTAGCACAAACATGACAAATACAACCAAGACAACCTTACACGGAAAATATGTACTTATTTATTTGCACGGTAGATACCCTCAGATCTATTCGTACCAACTCAAGATTTCTGTTTTAGAATGTCCCTTACAAACATTGACGCCTTGTTGTATCCTTTTTACTTGAGCGCAACGAAGGAGGGTAACGTGTTAGGGGTTGTTTTCGAAAATCAAACTGTATTTTTGTTATTTATCCACAGAACACATTTTCTTTTAGTTTGAAGTTAATTACACTACGCTTTAAAAATCTCCCATACAAACCTTGAAACTTTGTCAGTCTTTTGCACCCTTTGCAGGGGTGGTTTTAAAATATTGAAAACATGATTTTAAACTATTTATTGTGGAGTATATTTACTTCAAGTTTGAAATCAATAGCACTATGCGTTAAAAATCTCCCATACTAAGTTTTACCAGCCATTTGCACCCTTCGCAGGAGTAATTATCAAAATTTAAAAGCGTCATTCTTAATTATTTATTTCTTGGTACATTTACCTCAAGTTTTAAATCAATCGCACCACGCGTTAAAAAACTCCCATGCAAACTTTTACATCCCTTTGCACACTTATTAAGGGTAGTTTTAAAAAACTAAAAATGTCTTTCTTGTTTTTTAGCCTTGGAGTATATCTACTTCAAGTTTCAAGTTTGTAGGTTCAAGGAATACTATTTTTCATGCAAACGTTTTCAACCCTTTTACACCCTTAGGGGTTGAATTTCCAAAAACCTCTTCTTAGTACACCTCTACGCCATAAGACCTATGTACTCTTCAAATTTCAAGTCTTTAAGACCAGAGGTCAAAAAACTCCCATACAAACTTTTACATCCCCTTGCACACTTATTAAGGGTAGTTCTAAAAAACTAAAAATGCCTTTCCTATTTTTTGCATTGGAGTACATGTACTCCAAGTTTCAAGTTTGTAGATTCAAGGAATACTATTTTTCATGCAAACGTTTTCAACCCTTTTACACCCTCAGGGGTTGAATTTCCAAAAACCTCTTCTTAGTACACCTTTACGCTATAAGACCTATGTACTCCTCAAATTTCAAGTCTCTAGGACCAGCGGTTTAGGCTGTGCGTTGTCTATATGTCAGTCAGTCAGTCAGTCAGTCAGTCAGTCAGTCAGGACTTTGATTCTTATAGTATTAGAGATATGTTAATTAAATAAAATGATTGTTAATTAAATAAAAATAACAACGATTTTGATTTTCGACCAACACACTTAAGTTGGTACTTTTTACAGTGCCATAGCACTTACACTTACACTTCTAGAGAGGGATCTACCTTGTCTAAGGATCAGAACCGTTTCCATTTAAAATGACGGCCGCTCATCGACGGTACCCGGTTCTTAAGAAACCATAGCTACTTCTTTGCTAGGCACGGCTCAGGGGTCTGTTTACATATCGGGTTGTACGTACGCCCTTTGTTAATGAGAGACGAGATAAATATAGAACATTATTAAGGTTAAAACCCGTGAATATGAAGCTAGGAATATATACATTTCTATTGTTGTATACGACGTTTTTTTCTCTTAAGGTATGTATGATATGGGCCCTGTATTTATATTTGAACTACTGTGTTCCGTGAAATAAATGATAAAGGTTTTAGGTATGTATGTTATGGGTATGTTTAGAGTAGATTGACTACCTCCTGAATATTTCGTACCATCTAAGGAGAAGTCTACCGTGCATGGGTTAGTCCATTTAATTTTCAGTATTATTTTACCAGGCAAAACAGCCGTGAAGTTATTTAATTTGAGTATTATTTTAACAGGAAATCTTTGCCTTACAAACAAGTCAATTTTATTCAATAAAACCACAGGAAATACATTGAAACTTCTTAACTATGTGAATCTAGACGCCAGTTACACGCGACCAAGCTTAAAAGTACCTAATACACAGGTTATTTAAGGGGCTGACAACTATCAAACTACTTCTCGCTCGCACGTTTCGACATGTATTGCACACAAAATGGTTGATTGCGATTTTTCGAAAATGAATTTACTGATTTTATATCTTTCAACATGTCGAAACGTGCGAGCGAGAGTCACATTAGCTCTTGTCTTCGCCTTAAGGGTACTCACGACCCACATTATTTGTTATATAAACTTTGTGATGATAATGATCTCACAAAATGAGTGTACCAAAGAAAACCTTCACATATAGGTATTATGTTGGTTCTGCCCACGTAGAATAAACTCTGTACGATATAAAAATAACGAATGTAAACCGAATTATAATAGGTAAGCTTTCTCCAAGAACCTATCTTATCTAGCTTATCTATATTATCTTATCTAAACCTTTTGTCTCGCAGCTTGTTTATTGAATTGAGCGTTCAATAACACCACAAGGATCATTTAAATCGTATTACTTCTTACCTGATGATTTTATGCCAGTTCATCGCGGGCAACTAGAGTCAGGTGGCAGAAAGGTCTTTATACAAATACATACATTTTAAACAAATCATCTTGCTTGCTATCCTTCTTATATTATAAGTCACATCTTGGACAACTTAGCTAAAGGAATGCTGTCTCGAGCCCCATAACACCATTTGCCCAATAGTCTGCCTATGGTCCACCAACTGATAGCAGATTTACAAAATGAACAAAAATCGAAATGAAAAAAATATGTTCAAACAG
Organism: Chloroclysta siterata; assembly: GCA_932294275.1. Lineage (NCBI taxonomy): Eukaryota > Metazoa > Arthropoda > Insecta > Lepidoptera > Geometridae > Chloroclysta > Chloroclysta siterata. The sequence goes on from OW028588.1 coordinate 17,638,619, forward strand.
CACAGTTTCAGCAGATGTAATGTGTGAGGATGGAGGAGTAGGTATGTAGAATTGCTGTCTTGTACGCAAGGTTAGGTGAGTGAGTGAGCAGACAGACCACAGTCCATTTGATTTCTCCCTCGTGTTAAGGCCTAGCTAGCAAGGCTACAATGGCAGAATTGTGGTTAACGCAGCAAATACCACACACAATTGATCGAATGTGTTCGACGTTCGTCCCATTACGTCCACAAGTTCAATCTATTTCTGTGGCAAGTGACAGGCAAATCTGCGAACGCTTTTAGCAAATCAGGCCAGTCAGGGCTTAAATAAAGGGTGTACAGTAAGTGTAGTAAGGGGAAAACATGCACGTCCATGGGAGGAATGACACATTAAATGAGGTTAATGGCACAATGTTTAGGGTCGGCTTTAGAAGGGTACCTCCCTTTGTTTGAAGATGATTAATTGACTCCACTGTTGGTCCGTCCGAAAATACTTTGAAATGTTTTGAAAGATTCGATTTTTTAAACTCGTTTGATTGATGGGCGAAACTGGGAGTCTTAGTCAATATCCAAGTTCTGTTTACGGAATATGCCTGCCGTAATTTTTTTAATGAAATATAACATTACTCGTTGTGTGTTAGCATTTATCAAGCTAGTGTGTCAACAGTCAATTCTATATTTGGACAGGCGTATTCTGTAATTAACCATTAGTTCTTGTCTAGACCCCTGGATTTGCAGGGTTCGACTAAGATCCTATATTCTTAAACTTAGTATTGTTGTTAGTGATGATGATGATCAATAGCGAGTGATGAAAGAGACGACTGGAATTAATATAAGTAGGTAAATAATTATCGTATTCGATGAAATGTTTGCATAACTACCGCATAACTTTTCAAAAGTTAATGTTAGTTTGTCTGTAAAGTAGGTATGGGTATTGCAGTAGCTAGTAAAGTTTCTAAAATGTAGTTGCCAAGCGGTTCGGTGGCGTGTTGAGTGTTGCGTCAAAATACCAACGAATTCAAAACTACTGCAGTGCTTCAAACTCACAAGAAAACAGTGAGCCTTATTTGTGTTTAACAATAATGGTATATGTATGTATAACATAAAAACTGTGTAGCAGTTAATTTAGAATAGCGAAAACGATATACCTATATACGTGTTATGACGGTAGCAGTTGGTAATTTATAATCTTACGGACTTACCTACTCGTACATGCATCCTTTCTATAAATAGAGTAAAATTGAGTTTAAGTGAAGAGCCCGAAATAAGCCCAGCAGTAGCCAAGACAGACGCCGCGCCGCTACGTCGGTTACTCTCCCCTTACGCACCTACCTACATACATAGGTACATATTATATAACAACTTTTTAACAAGTTATTCAACAAAACTGCAGGACGCGACGGGGCGCCATCTACCGGCCGGCAACTCACCGGAAATACAACTGCTTTTCACTTGCACAGCACTATCACTAAACGTATACAGATTTGTATAGGAAGGAGAGATGGCAGACACGTCCGTCCCTCGTGGATGCCGCGAGCTGACTGCGCGGAAGGCTGCGCGGTGGTAAAGGCTGGCTGGGACAAAAGGCTCAATCGCATTGCCCCAACGTGCTAGAAGGATGTGCACGTACTAGCAAAATTGAGGCAAGCAAGAAAAGTAGGTAGGTGGGGAGCAAGTCGCTGAGAAGTGTAATTGTGAAACTAAATATCTTTTGTCAATAGCTTAGTCAGGTACTTGTGTGTGATCTGGAAAAATAATAAGTTTTTTTAAGCTTGATGGAGGCTAAATAATTGAAGGAAAAATAAGTAATGCGCCAACTTTTGGTGACTGAGTTTCTAGGTCTCTGCTACGGGTTAGCGACAAATGAATGGTTTTTTTTATAAAAATTTACTTTTAACTTGTTTTGTATGTGTTTTTAGTAAACTGAAGTATATATGCTGATGTTTTTACTGAATAAAATATTTAGAATTCAGATTCTTCATGCATATTGTTAGTATAAACCATTCGCGTCCGTTTTTTAATAACGAAGATGCACATTTTCTTAAGTTAAAGCACTTTACCATGCCTAGGTACGGGGCTTAGCCTAAATAATGGCAATTTTCCTTAATATCTCCTTGGGCCTAGGCTAGGTAAGCCGTAAAGAATACGCTAAGCCTGGCTCCCATAACTTCTTTGTGTGCAAATCCGTAGGAACGCATGTTATCAGCGATTTATATGCCTTATGGTGCCCGAGGCTGACCCACATAGCTCCTATGTCCCTGTCCAGCCTCAGAAATAGACCAAAACTTTATACGTTGGAATCAGTATTAAAAAAAAGGAATAACGAAAACTATGTATCCTTTTTTTTTATTATTCTATGATGGAACAAGCAGATGGTCCACCTGATGTTAAGTGGTAACCATCACCTATAACAAAGCATTGCCTCGTAAGTCACGCACAATAGGAACGTGCACTACGATGCACTGCCCTGCGTCCATCTACTTGAGGCATACAGATGTTAAGCCTCATGTGCCTGTAATTACACCGGCAATCACACTCTTCAAATCGAAACACAGCAACGCTGCTTGACGGCAGAAAAAGGCGTGGTGGTAGTACTTCCCCGGACGAGCCCTTCACAAAGAGCTCTACTACTCTCTCTACTATATAAGTATAATTCAAAAACAAAACTCTATCTACTATACAGTTCGAATGTAACTACAATTTTATTTTGAAGTTGAGAAGCTACACAGCACTAGCCTACGTCGTAGAACAAGCCTACGCCGTAAACTCTTATCTATATTCTGTTAAAATTAATCAATAATAAATTATAGTGGACATTTTTCACAAAGCGCTATCTAGCCCCAAATAAAACAAAACTTGTACTATAAAAACCAATAGAATAGAATATTTTAATTTGTCAATACGATAATTTACAATAACGAAACATTAAATACAAAAAATGAAACGTGTAGTGTTAAGTTCATCTTTATGTTGACCCTGTAGGTACTTAACATTGCTCGATGTGGTGTGGACCACTTTATGACGTCTGCGAATGTTGAATATATTCTACAAAACACGCAGCCGCGTAGGAAGCCCTCCAACTATTCTATTTCCATTTATTGAATGTGATTATATTGTTACACTACGCACTCGTAACTTACTACTATACTATCATATAAATAAATAACTTCTCTTGTGAGCGCGAAGGGCCTTGTTCTAAGAATTGATACCATTCCCCGCACTTATATATAATTAGTCCGATCAGACCAATTTTCTAAATAGTGCCTATTTATTGGAATTACTTAGATTTTTTCGTCGAATTCCCAATTTTCTAACTCGGCAGGTTTTCCACATTTTGTCTGGGATTTGTTTGATTGTAGATAGTTTTATTTTATCATTGTACCTGTTGGCAATTGTAAACAGTCATCTTCCTCGAAGTCAACATCATGAACGAATTTGACGTTAGTCGTAAACGTATCGTATCCCTAACCACAACAGCGGCTTGATCACGAATGAATTTTGATATTTTGTGGCCTTAACGTATCCTAGCGATATTCAACCGTATTTTGTAGTAGTTAGGGATACGATACGTTTACGTGACGATCATCAAATTCGTACGTGATTAGGCCAGAATAAGGTCGAATATCGCCAGAATACGTTAACGCGACAAATGACAAAATTCTCGGCCCTCAGTGGAAGTCAGTGGATAGGCGCTTCTGAGTCTGACATGTGTATACCTATCAAATTATTTTTTATTATTTTTTTTTTAAGGGTGTTTGTCGCTGAGCGACCACTCTGCCCTACAATAAAACATAAAAAAAATACATCTCTCATCAAAAAAATCATCTCATATTAAATTTCAAATTATCTGGACCTCGCTCGTCAAAGGAAACGCGCCCTTAAGGCCGCCGGTTTCCACCGCGAGCGGAGCGGACCCATTAAGGACTTCGTTTAACTCGCAAGAATAAACTGCATATTGCTCGATTATTTGTTGGTGGAAATACAAGTATGCAGTTTATTCTTGCGAGTTAAACGGAGTCCTTAATGGGTCCGCTCCGCTCGCGGCGGAAACCGGCATTTAAACTTAAGCATTTGGCCGCTTTAAAAAGGAGTAACAAGATAGGATTTTGTTGAACCGCGCAGATATATAGATACAAACAGGCTGTCGCGTTATTTATGGGCCATTGCACTGCTGTCCCTTCCTGAGTGGCGCGATCAAGGGTTCCGTCCCCTGTGGCGTATGAGAACATCCACATGTTACTTGTTTAGTCTATGGCGTAGTGGAAGCCAGGATGAGATACGTGAGGCGCGGCTTCAAGTCCTCGATCGGCAACCACACTCTTCAAACCGAAACACAGCAACGCTTCTTGGCGGCAGAATAAGGCGTGGTGGTAGTACGTCCCCGGACCAGCCCTTCCAAAGATCTACTACTCTTGTTGACGGTTGTCAACTTCTTAACAAAAAACTAAATGTTCAATCTCGTTCATTATAAGTTTTAGAACGAACAAGCAATTATAATTAGCCTTTCATCAACTGACTCGCTCCCTCTAGCTATTGAGGCTCTGTTAATAGGAAACGAACGAAATTCTCTTTAAATTTAACGGTTCTATATACCATTATACAACCAATTACCTGATGACATTAAAGAATGCGATAACATTCACTCGTTCAAGTCAAAGCTCAGCAAACACGTACGCACATTGTAACCTACAGCAGCTGTTCTAGTCATAAAATTGTACCTACCTAACTTTACCTATCTAGAAACGACAGCCATCCAGAGGCGAAATATACTGTTATAACGCCGCCTTCCTTATCTCATTCTGAACTGTTATGTTTTTATGAGGATAAATGTCTTTAAACCTATTATAAGACCTTAGTGATCCTTGTGATAGAACTGAATTAAGACCTATTTGATTTCGGTCATGTATATGGTCTAAACTACTGTGTTGAATTTTCAGTCAGCGGTTAGACACGATAACATTAACAATTTCAGTTCTTCGTTGTCTTTATTATTTGGATTCAGAAAAAATAGCAGCGACTTTATCTTTGTATACTTAATTCGTATTGAGACTACATCGCGTTATATCTAAACTAGAAATGTTTATCTAGTTTTCTCGCTGACTGTATAAAAATTCTTAAGGAGCCTTTGAGAATTTGTTTTTATATTACTTTTTTAGTTTGCGAAATAATGTTCAGAAATACCTCGTTCAACAAAGAAAACAAAAAGTTGAGGAATATTTATGTATTTCAAAAGGTCTGGAAAGGGAAGGAATTTCATGGGCTTCAGGACTTCAGGATAGAGCGGTTCAGGATAATCTGAAAATAGAATGAAACATAAGTTTGCAAAAAGTATGACAAATAATATGCAGATAGTAAAAATTATGACATCCCATAATGCGTATAAAGTTTACGGAAACGGTTACGTAATTTCTAAGATATGTAATTTACTTCTGGGCGTGTGCCAAAATGTATTTAGACGTACCTCTGACTACCCCCCTCAAAGAATCTTATGTTAGGACTTGTTACTAAGATACCTATGGAGATATCTACCGTGCCGGGGGAACAATGTTTCAATGCTCCAATTTTTTCAGTTTTTATTTAAATATTCTAGTTAGTATTGAGAAATAAACCCTCCAATGGACGAGAAACACAAAGATGAATGCATCAACGAATCGATTACAGACTTCACAGCTCGCGAAGACTACGATGCATGTGATTTAACCACAAGTGGCCGGTGGACCGGTCCACAGGCAGCCACTGGTTTTCTAAGAAGCGGCCACCGATATTTTTTATTTTTATACTATTTGCTGATGGAACAAGGAGATGGTCCATTTGATGTACAAAGATGACCTCACTTTTAACAAAGCTTCGCCTCGCATGTCATACACGATAGAAATGTGCCGTGCACTGCCCTACGTCCATCAACTTCAGGCATACAGATGCAAAGCCTCATGTGCCTGTAATATCACCGGCACCAACACCCTACAAACTGAAACACAGCAACGCTACTTGGTGGCAGATATAGGCATTATGGTAGTACCTCCCCGGACAAGAGTAGTAGAGCTCTTTGAGAAGGGCTCGTCTGGGGAAGTACTACCCACCACGCCTTTTTCTGCCGCCAAGCAGCGTTGCTGTGTTTCGGTTTGAAGAGTGTGGTTGCCGGTGTAATTACAGGCACATGAGGCTTAACATCTGTATGTCTCAAGTTGATGGACGCAGGGCACGTTCCTATCGTGCGTGAGTTACGAGGCAATGCTTTGTTATAGTGGATGGTTACCACTTAACATCAGGTGGGCCATCTGCTTGTTCCATCAACTAGTTGTATAAAAAAACAAGCCCTTAACAAAGATTTCTGCCCTTATATGAAGGCCGTAGGTCATAATTGGCCTGAAGAAGTCCAGACATGAGTCATGGGGCAAAAAAGCCCCAATTTTGACTATTCGTCATCCACTGATATACGTCCCGTTATGTTTACAATGTCTCATTTGGATTTCGACTTCCAGTATGTGGTCACCATTCGAGAACGTTTAGTAGTAATTTTCATTCGACTTTATTTTTACGATTATAGTAGTTGTATGAAATTTTCTAAATCCCATATTTGCACTATATACAAATAAATATAATTTACGTCATTACTTCTGAGACATGTTAAAAACAAACACGGAAATAATTTTACCTGAATAATTTCATTATTCTCAATTGGTAAAACCAGTCAAATGAGTAAAATTACTGTATATTGAAATTTTGTTAAGAGTAGAATATATTGCAAAATCTCTAAAACTGATGTTACATGACGGCGGTTGCTTTTTGGCTACGAACGCTAAAGCTACGGCCCGCTGGCGACGGATTGGCTTCTAAAGTCGATTACCTTGCCATGTAATATTATTATGTCGCGCCGCTGTTCAAGAGGAAAGTTCAAGCTCAAGTAAAAACATTTGTAAACCTGTAGGTTTTAGTAATATTATAATGGCAAAAGAAATATAAGTAAATAAAGAGAGGAATTAAGCAAAAATATAATTATGATCTCAACAAGTTTTCCTTACTAAAACGTTTGCATATGTACGATAAAGTAAAGCAAACATTTGAATAGGAAAATTTGATTAGATCACAATTATATTTTTGCTGAACTGTGTACAATGTGATTGCACACAACTTGGTTGTTGCGATTTTACTTAAATAAGTTCAGTGATTTTATATCTTTCAATGTGCAAGCGAGAGGTACTTTGACGGTTGTCAGCCCCTTAACGAACGAATTTGATGCCATATAAATCTATAACTTTGGTGTTTTGCCTATGTTACGTTTTTAAGTTAATGTGACACCAAATAAAACTTTATATACATATTATTTTATTGAAACGAGTTATTCCTTGCAAATTCTCGTGCACGCCAAATTGCTGTGTCAATAACACTCACAGTCGATAGTCGCTGGATGCACTCAAGTAACATGGCCGTATGAATAGCCAATGCGGCGATACACGTATGAATAGCAAATTGCACGGATCACGCCTGGCCACTCGCCAGGGCACCAAAGGGACCAGACTACGCAACGCATCCGAAGGAACTTGAACCATGACATCTTGGAACAGAGTAGCTTTTTATTTAAACTCGATTATAATAGCCTCTACATCTCCACCAGTGAAACAAGAATAAGATTTCGAAGATGGTTGCAAAAGTCTTTTACCAAAAAAATATAATTATTAGGGTAGTTTTTGAGCTTGTGGTTTGAGACGATATCGCTGGTATATTGGGCAAAAACAATGACACAGAACGTGTGCATAATGTAGCTTAAACAAAAGGAGGCCTTTTCCAAACAGTGAGTGAAAACAGGCTGATAAATGTGGTTGAAAATGATAGTGATCAAACATAAAAAATAAGTACAGAAGTAGGAATTCCAACAAAAAGTCTCATTGACCTAGATAAATTCACATAGCAACAATATTATGTTCTCGCGCTCCGCAGGGGCTCAGAAATAAATTGGAGAGGTGCTTGAGAAAATCAGCGGCTCCCACGAGACGCACACATAACCTCAAGTGTCTGAGTTTCTCTCTACATTTTTACCGCAAAAGTGGTTCAGACGGCTAAGCTTATGATAATCGGGTGGAACTGGTGCCTTGAATCTCATAGTTGATAATGCGATTTAAAGTTATCCTTAGGTTTTTATCAAATAAAAACTCTTATGGTCTTGCAGGACTCAATTGGAGGAAACTCCACAGAACCCCGACAAGAGTTGATCTCTTAAATTTAAGATGATTCATATTGGTGGTTGTTTTTGAAATAATTACCTAACGTACCACTACGGGGTATGGGTGGGTGGTACAGCGGAACAAAAATACGTTTAAAGAACACAGCGGCAGAAAAGCCCTCTGTATAACGGCTATGTGAGTTTTAAAGAGAACAAACTATTTGCTGTTGCCAAGTAGCAGGCCCGCATTGCCGTATGGCCTTAAGAACCGAATTCAATGAAAATACGAGAACACTGGCTAGAACAAAAGGGCTGCATATCTATGCAGCCCTTTTGTAACACAAACAACAACAACAAACAGTTAATAACAACAATATCAGTTAATAACAAGAATCAGTTTGCCCCTCACCTTGGCATCTGCCAAGGTGAGGGGCAAACTGATTCTACATTATATGCCAAGACATGCATAGTGAAAACACGGAGCGCTGGCGATTTTGTTGGAGTGCCCTCACTAAGAAAGTTTAATTCCCACTGCACCTATAAACAGATGTCTGGGACAATTTGGTTGTGCGCTGAATTATAATAGAGTTTTCTCCTTTTCTGCCAAGTTCATTAAACAATATTAAGGCGCTGTTCAGTATGATCTCTGTGATATGTTGCTTGATGATATGAATTCAAATAAATAGTCTTTGTAGAAATTTCATACGTGTTCATGTGAATTTGCCACAAACTAAGCAAAACTTGTTCTTTGAGAACTTAGATTAACTTTAGAACTTAGATAACATGAATACTTGTGGTTTTTTATATATACTCATATATATGCAAATCTAACAAGAAAACTAGCGCTCAATACAGACAAATAGCAACTGAGCTGTTTGGCGAGTGATAATTAAAGAAAACTTAATAGTTCTGTAGCTTCCGTTAGTAACAGAATTTATCAGGTAGGTCATCTATCATTTTTGTTACCATAAAAAACACGCAGGACATTATTACGCGCGGTCAGCCCCATAAAACGAAATCAATGTTATCACAAAGCAGGGCCACTATCGTAAAACGAACGCAGGTATTAAGCGTGTTTACAACGGTCGACGTGGAAGCACATTCCGGGATATATGAAGTGATACCAAGGGGGAGCTAGGACAAAGAAATAACTAACTTCTCGTCAACATACAACCTACAGCCGACCTGGTTTACCTGTTCTCGAACCTGGCTTAATTTTTTTCGCTTTTGGAAATATTTTTTAGCTGATATTGTAATGTACCCTAGCCGGGATGACTAGGATTGGATCGCCTGTTTTCAATCAATAAATTTTCAGCAGATTTATGTGGGTGTGGGTTTAATGTTTTTTCTATGTGGTTTTTGTAATTTAAAAATATTTTCTCCAGCAATTGCTTTGGAAGCTAAGACTTCTCGAATCGAGCCGGGGTTTCGGTTGTCGGATGGCTAAGTGTGAAGTGGTGAAAAAGAATTAAAGTAGCTGTGGCAACTGTTGTTAGTGTGGACATAATATTCGACCATGAAATCTCACCACTTGTAAGACCAGTGTACCAGCCGTGATATCAATATTAATAACTATTGGTGGGTATTTCACACGCCACACTTAGCCTACGAATAAATCGTGTCGTCTGAAGTAAAGGCAGCTATCGATAAGGCATTAGGTAGTCGGAAGCGATCGCGCGCGTAGCAATGCTGAATGGGCCCCCGGAGAAATTCCATTTCAACATCTTGGAATGATAAAACACCCTCTTCGGCGGATCAGTCAGGGGTTTAACCAATTGTGAAACGGTGGTCTGTATAATGTATAAATGCCAATTTTATCTTCCGTTGTGGTTTAGTATACAATACAAGGTGTTCATTAAGTTGTGTATAGAAACTTCAGGGGGCTAAAGTACCCATCAATATGAACAACTTTTTCCAAAGAACCAACACTGTGAACGCGAAAAAAAAAACAGCTGTTTCATACAAAAGTTCAATACCTACCAGGCTAAAATGTATGAAACAGCTGTTTTTTTTTTCGCGTTCACAGTGTTGGTTCTTTGGAAAAAGTTGTTCATATTGATGGGTACTTTAGCCCCCTGAAGTTTCTATACACAACTTAAGGAACACCTTGTATATATAATTTACTAATATTAATTTAAGGTCAATTTTATAATTGACCTTAAATTAATATTTTCTTTTGTATTTGTAGGTGTATCTATTTTTTTATGAATATTAGCGAGAAGTGTGATTTCTATCTGCATTTTTTTTTTATATGGGCTAAACTATGCTTTCATTAAATTAACCACAATGATATTTATTAACCTATAAAGATTTATGGCAACTTCAGGTAATGCCACAATACCTGAACTTGTACATGGATGACCAAACAACGAAATAACACGGTAAAAATCGGAATAACATGCCTTTTTCAAGACGAAACTTAAAGAGAGTAATAACACTAGCTGCAAAGTTTTTGGCCCGGTATTTTACAAGTCTGGGTCAAAATGTCCCTTCCGTAGCGGCCCCTAAAGGCCGTACAATGATTTAGGATGTTGGATTTCCGTAATTTGCGTGCCCGCGCGCCGGCCGACAACATTTTTATCGGAGACAGCCCGCCATCAATTACCGTGGTACTTAACAAGGCGAAATGAATTGATGTCTTGGAATTTTCCCTTTACAAATTTTATGAAAGACTTGGAGCGCTGTAACTGGATGATTTTTTCATACTCAATACATTTATTGCTTACACATGGTTTGTTTCGCTTACCATCAGATGAGATTGCGGCCAAAGGACAGTCTATTAAAAAAAACACAATCCCCCTGTGATCAACCCCTTCCAAGGGGCATTCTGGACTTTTTGTTCAGAATCCCCCTTCCGGATCTCCAAAGAGAAGCAAAGGGTTCATAGGTTTTCAATTAAATAGTAGGTAACAAGGTATAGTCTTGCTGAGTACCATTTTAATTATCTAGGAAGGTCTTAGGTTTTTTTCTAACTTACCGGTTATCTGATGACTGGTTCACCTGAAACAAAATTAATAATTGTTAATTTGTATTATTAGAACAGTTAATACTGACCTAGCTGACTCTAGCACGCCGATTCCCCGGCTTTGGACTTGATGGGTTAGAATTTGCCCTCTATTAAACGTAAGTACCTAATCATTTTTATTAGTGTGAAAGCTAACGAAAAATACCTGTGGCCCATCTGATGTTGAGCTGTTTAGTCTGCTCAACAACTGCATTACCTTGCATTGAAACGTGTTCATCACCTTGAGGATATAGGTATAGGTGTCTTGTACCGGCACCCATTCCCATAAATCGGAACACAGCAATGTTCACAGACATAAATAGGTACAGTACTGTGGTATTGTGAACATGCAAGGTTCATGCGATACCTACGTACACCTCACTACATGTGAACTAAATCATGTTAAAGCAATAGACGTTTGAGGTGTTACTTTTCTTGAATTCACATTTCAGAAGTGATCCTTGGTGTCCTGTCCTACTGAATAAAGATTTGATTGCATCTAGACAATCTACACTAATATTATAAAGAGGTAAACTTTGTATTTTTGTATTTTTGTATTTTTGTATTTTTGTATTTTTGTATTTTTGTATTTTTGTATGTAACGAATAGGCTCATAAACTACTGGTCCGATTTCAAAAATTCTTTCACCATTAGAATGCTACATTATCCCTGAGTAACATAGGCTATATTATATTTTCAAAAAAATCAGGGATCCTTACTAAAACTTCAATAATGTAACCCAAGGTGGAAAACAAAAAACCTTACATCGCGTGCGCTGCGAAAACTATTGAAGATAGAACAAAATAATGTACTACGATTTTGTAGAACACGTTATCATCTACAAAAAATGTCGCGACAGCATATGTCTAACTATTATAGTTATGTCACAATAAGTGTTCTTTTATTATAAAAAATTAATTGAAATGCCTCCGCTAGAAAAGGGTCTTTATTTGTACCTTGGTATTAATTCTTATCCAAATAAATCATTTCATAATTAAGACGGTTTCAATACCTATAGATTACTTCTTAAATTTTTCAAATCGGACATTCCATTCAAAAGATATGACGAAATTAAAAATGTTTACGGGTCCACCGGTCACGCGCGGGGTGCGATTTCACTCACTCAAGGAGAAGCGCGTGCAAATGTATGAAATAGGTAGACGCGAGGCTCGAACCCACGGTCTAAGTTTATCCTAAAATGTTCAAAAAATTTATGACCACCCATGCGAAGCTGGGACAGGCCGCTAGTCCAAAATATAATTCATCAGTTTAATGAACCGCAAAATCTCAAAGAAACAAATTGCTATCAGATGATCCAATATTTGCACGACTCCGTGACTCCATCCATTACTTCAGCTCAAACTACGACTTTATTTCACTACTTCGACATCATATTTGCTGACTGCTGCTCACTGGAACTAGTTGGTAACTATTTGCCGAACCAGATGGAACTGTGAGCGAGATTTATTTGTATTACAATATTGCACAAATAGTATTAGAAATGCACCGTACATGGGTATTAATGCCTTTTTTGCATAATATAGTAGTAGGTTAATAACATACATTTCCAGAAATTTACAATTAGTTCAAGTATTTACAAAACCGGTGAAGGAAACGTGAGAAAACCATTTAGTACTCAAGCAGCGGCTATGGGCTTGCAACCATACCATTGTCTTCTTGCAACCATTTGTCTTGTTTCAACCTTGGCAGTAGCCTCTCTGCCTTCTGCGCTGCAGGTTCGATCCCCACCGAGAACAAGCATTTGTGTGATAAACATAGCTGTTTGTTTCCAAAAAAAAAGTATTATATCTGGTTCCCTAATTACAAGCTATGCTTAGTTTGGGTTAGATAGTGATGTGTGATAAGTCCATCAATGTTTATTTATTTATTATAGGAGTATAAGATACAAACAAAACTACTGCGAGAGAAAACTCACGTGAAATGCACAAGAGCATTCATATCTGCCGTTTGAATTATTCAAAATGTTGCTGTCTGTGGGAGGTGTTAGGGATGTCACACTTTTGAGATAAAAGTAACAGGCACCTTGACAACGTCCTCTTTTGAGGCTGTCACCCGTAAAACCACTTCACGCTCGCACACTTCAACATCTTTGAAGATATAAACCCACTGTTGTGTGCATACATTGCACACCGTTCAAGGTCTATCCCTATGTCAGATCTCACGGCTGGAATTCAGTGGCGGTCAAAACAGTGAAAGAAAAGATAGCGATAGCAAAGCGATTGGCGTCATTAGTTCCTTTTTGGTCTACTGAACGTTGATGGCACCGTAAATCACACGGCTGTCGCCGACAACCACGCGGACCAATTCATCTTGTAATTGACATGTTTTTTTTTTATTGATGACTCCCGTTAAATGTAATTTTGTCAGTGTAAGATAATTAAAAAACACGACGGTTTTCTTCTACGCACTGGCTTTTTTTAGAAATTTTCCAAGCTTAGGGTCATGACATGACGATATCGATAGTTTTGTGGTAACATGATATAAGTGACAACCCTAGCAAGCTGACGCGAACGCTCGCGGCTAATTAGCACTTCAACTGAGAGCACGTAACTGCCGGAGGTAGCGCACGGCAATACTCTTGATACGAACATACTGTTCATTCTGCTACATTTGTATAGCACTAATCACTATTCAATAACGCCTAGGCTTATTTACAGACACATTGAAACATTGCTATAAATGGCACAAGGCAATAGTTTATTTGTTTATCTTATGACCGATTTATTCCGAAAGGTTATCAAAATTACCAACCAATTTAATTCAAACAAGACCGCCCATTGTACTGTTTTATTTCATATTGTAAGCGTTCTTTTGTTCAGTTTGGTGTACAATAAAGTAATTTCATTCATTTATTAATTAGTATAAATGTTTAATTTTATTTTCAAAACATAAACTTTGTTAATATAAAAATAATACGTGTAAATGTAGTGTAAAAGCTAAAAAGTAGTTACGAAATGTGCTACGAAACATGCTACGGCGTAGCACCCGCACATTTCCAAACTCTCGTAGCGAGCTTGTGTCGACGTATCTACACATCAAATAAGTTTAGCAACTGCGCGACCATAATTGATATGGGTGACTGCTTCGGAAGGCACTTTGGGGGTGACCGCTAGTGGCTATTTCATCTCAGCGCTTCTGAGCTTCGAAGGGCACGTTCGGGGCGACTTCTTCTTGTCGTGTCACTAGTTTCTTTCGAAACAGTGTGGTGAATGGATTTTAAGTGCGGCTCAAGCGGCTTTTCGAGCACTTGAAACATGTTATAGAACTTTTTAGGTTCCACGACATGCCGGTTTCCTCAAGATGTTTTCCTTCACCGTATGTTGTTTTTGTTGAGAGTTGAGACACCGATGTTGAGAGTACTGGCACATTTTTAAACAGAAATCTCATTGTTGCACGACCGGTTTTGAACCCACGTCCTTAGGATCGGAAGGCGGGGCCGCTACCACTAGCCCACCAGTGCAGTGCAGATTTTCATCTAAGCAGTTCCATGCTTCGGATAGCCCGTAAAATGGGACTAGCTTTAGCAGTCCTCAGGCAAAGGCCTTTGAGCGTCCTTAAAACTCGGCGGAGAGGCCACTAGCTCATACAAACTTTTTACCGAAATAAAGCAGTTTCAAACTATTACAGACGAATCGCGTAACAAGTTCCAACTACCTCCAACTTTAACGGTTGAAAGCTAAGAGCTCTGATGAGTGATAGTTGAAGTTCTTAATATTAACTCTGTTTTTCAGCAGGTATTTCGAAAACTTCTGTGGGCGAAGATCATTTATAAAGATTGCGATCTTTTAAAAATGTTTTAGAAATTGTTTTAATATTTTTACCCAACTACTCAGGGTAAGATTATGACTTCTAAAAATGTTTAAGAATTGTTTTAGTATTTTCGATTGTGATGTTTTAAAAATGTTTTAAGAATTGTTTTAGTATTGTTTTAACTGCTCAGAATGAAGATCATGTTTGAATGTGAGATATAGACTGAATGATTGTATGAATGAAAATAAACAAAAAAGAAACATCTTCACGACTTTGATAGACATCCGCAATGAATCTGGAGTTTTTACTCGGTAGTGCTCGAAAGGAGCCTCTTGAAGCGCACTTATAATCCTTTCACCATATTGTTTCGAAAGAAACTAGTGACACGACAAGAGAGAGAGCCTTGGCTAAGAGATTTGAAGAGATATCTACCGTGCCTGGGGATCAAAGTCGTGAAGCTGTTTCAGTTTTGGTATTCCATACGTGTACTGCAAGCCCATAGCCGCTGGAATACCAACTGGTTTCCTTACAATGATTTCTTTCACTGTTTTAGAATGAAACTGTGTTGATGAATGAAATATTCTAAACACATAATTTATTTCAATTCATTTATTTCAGATCACATAATCCAATTTTTTTGTACCACACCGAAATATAATCTTAAAAAACTAATGTTAGTAATAAGTTCATGTACAAAATCTTTAGGACTTACTTAGCGAGTTTACTCCCACGTTCAAAATCATTCGTTATTCTCATTTCAGAATCATACGTTATTCTCATTTCAAAATCATACGTCAAGTTAAGCACGAACTAAGGAGCCGGTTTAAGTTCAGTGCAAGTGGGAACTAAGCCATTAAGAGATCACGGTGTTCACTAGAAGCAGCGACTCCAAACAGGCCATCTCAGGATTATCTAGACAAGAACGCACGGGCAGCGAAGTGGAAGGAACACCTAGGCCTGGATTAGGATCAGCCCGCACTCTAAAGTATCCATTCGCATTTGCGATAGCCATTCCTCATGAGCTTAGTTAATGCTGAAATATGGATCTTCTGGCTCCCGTAAGTATGCGATCGACAAAGACGAATTCAAAGTCTAATTTTCTTTTTTATAAAATCTTAAATGTTTTGTGATATCCAAAAGTTATGATACGCGTGGACTCAGAAGCCATAACCAACCACGCCATCAATCTGTACTCCTATAACGTAATACTCACCTGTAACGTGCATTAACTAATACATTGATTATTTTCTAACATGGCGACCTTAGAAAATATTTCAAATTTCCGCAGAAAAGCATTGTATTTGTATTGATATTAATTTATTTACTTTAATAACAACAGAGCATTATAACAACCAATAAGATACTCGGGGTAATGGCTGGCAGATGGGACAGTCCATTGCAATTTTACTGGGTGTCTGCCCTTAATAACCCGAATGCCAGACAAGTTTATTATATAAACTAAGGCAGTGTACCTTCTTGCTTGCCAGTACTAAGTGCGTTCAGTGTTCCTACCTACTTCATGTTCATGTTAGATTTAAATTGTTTGGTTATTATAATTGCTAACTATAATATTACCTATGTGTTATTTTTAAGTTTATATGGATTTATGACATCTGAATAAAATAAATTTTAATTTTTTTATTTTAATTATACTAATCAAAATATCACCAAAATCATTATTAATCCTCTTAAGCTAGGTGAATTTTTGATACCAAGCTAAGCGCTGACTTAAAAAAATGTCGCCATTTACTATTTCATAAAGTGCGGGAATGTGGGGTCGTAGCCTAAGCCTGAGGGAGACTACTACGGGGTAACTTATTACCCTAAAGTCTTTAAAGTAAGGCATAAGTGCTTCTCAGAAAACTTTTACTAGTCTACAGTAGATGTTACAAAATGTAAAGGCTGATTCAGACTACGCTAGCATTTTAGGGTAGTATTATTATAAAAGAGCATTATTGGTCTAGTGGTAGAACCTTCCGATCCTACGGTCGTGGTTTCAAAACCGGTCGTGCACAAAATGTATGTGCAATATAACATTTAAAGATATAAGTATCTAGTGACAAAGCAATCCCATTCGATAATATATTCATTAAACATTAATTAAAACATTTCTTTCTCTCCAAGTTTCTTTTGAAACTTGGAGAGAAATGTTTTTAATTAAGAAATCATCATCTTCCTAGAAATGAAGTCACATGTAATCAAGTTAATAATTATATGAAAATTACAAAGTGTAAATATCGCTCATCTCGCAAATAATAAAGTCTAAGGTTACTTCTAAAAGTAATTTTATTTATCTCTTTGTTCTTAGCTTTTACCTTTATCTGTCAAAATAAATAAAATAGCTGAAAGTTACGACTTTAATATTTCTAGAGAGTTTTTATCTGTCAAAATAAATGAAATAAAATTGCTCGAAAGGAGCCTCTTGAGGCGCACTTAAAATCCTTTCACCACACTGTTTCGAAAGAAACTAGTGACACGACAAGAAGAAGAAGAATAAAATAGCTGAAAGTTACAACTTAAATATTACACAAGAATTTTCCACGTCGCAAAATGCCAACGTTAATTCAGTTGAAACAACCTATGCGGTCAGTTAAACCAGTTAAACCCCACGAATGAACTTAAATCATATTACTGGACTAACTCAATATTGTCCTTCCCATTTCCTGCTACCATCCACAGATTACAAAATGGTGCAATCTGTAGCTGAGAGGTATAGTGGTTTGAAGACCTTTCAAAAATATGGATATTATGATTTCAGTAAGTGAGATAGTGAGTGGATTGAACACCAGGCACGGTAGATATCCCCTCAAAACTCTTAGCACCAAGTACCAATCTAAGATTGTTTGATGATGTCTTAGGAAGTCATCTCGTAATCACGGATCACAAACTTGGTGCAACTCACCCTTAGTGAAGCACTTATACATTTTCGATATGATGATACCTATTTCCTGAATGATTATAACAGTGGATATAAGTGAAAAGTGGAGAGCACTGGTGGTCTAGTGGTAGCGGCCCCGCCTTCCGATCCTAAGGTCGTGGGTTCGAAACCGGTCGTGCCCCAATGTGTTTTTCTGTTCAAAAATGTATGTGCACAATGCCAGTACTCTCAACTGGCATATCGTAGAACATAAAAAATTCTATAACATGTGTCAAGTGCTCGAAAGGAGCTTAAACTAGTGACACGACAAGAGAGAGTGGAAAAGTATCCCCCTAGTAGAAGTAGGTGGAAAAAAATCCGTTCTCGTAGGGATACCAGTAGGGATAGATTAGTAGGGATATGTGGAACAGGCGGTCAGAAGTAGGTTTGTCAAAATATTACATTTGACACCTACCCATTTTTCAGTAGTTGATATTCCATTCGTGACAGGATGCAAGCCCATCACCACCGCTAGAATACTAACTAGTTAATAACTAACCTCATAAAGAGCTGTGGCACTGCGCACATATATTCAATCCATACAAAACCACTTTTACATAATCTAAGGAATGATTCCAAAGTGAATAGGGACTTTGTATTGATGGCTGATCTGAGCATCTCTTTTAAATATCTCAATGTAAAGAAAGGTTTATACGAATGCAAATAAAGCCTGATTTCGTTTGGCAAACATAGAATTGCAACCTAAAGGTCCCTCAAATGAACGTAAATCTTAAGTCACGGAAATAGCACATAATATCCCTTTTCCACTTTAAACTGATATGTTGCTTGGAAAAAATCGAACTTAACCCCTACAAATAAGGTGTAAATTTCTTGAGCAAAAGCAAGATTTGTTTATCTTTCTGAAGAGCGCTGTGGAACTCTTGACTGTTATTTTTTGTTTGCATTATGAACGTAGCGTTCAAAAGTTTCCCTCTCGGCTCTCCAATTAAAGTTCTAGAGAAAAAAAATCTTGAAGAGCTGAGTTTGTACATCTGACCTTTGCACCTTTGGGTCTCCTATGTTTATATTAAAGCTGATCTGATCTGAAGTTCGTTTTCAAAATCAAAAGAAAGCGATACTGGAGTGTATTATTTGCCATACTTTCAGCCTGTGATATCTACCGAGCCTGGGGAGAAAAAAAGTGAAGTTTATGAGAGTGAATGAAGCGAAAGAGGTATGTCAGGATCGTAGCAAATGAAAATCCGTGGTCTCTGCCTACCCCTATGGGAAACAGGCGTGATATTATGTATTTATCAACTTCTCTCGCAACTCTGACTGATCTAAAAGGGATATTGGACATACTCAAATAATCTTGAGTGGGTCACAATACAACGCAAAATTCATTTAAACTTAAGTCTAAGTACTAAGAGATCTTTTTTTTTTTCTACTACTAGCTGATGGAACAAGCAGATGGCCCACCCGATGTTAAGTGGTAACCATCACCTATAACAAAGCATTGCCTCGTAAGTCACGCACGATAGGAACGTGCCTTACGATACACTGCCCTACGTCCATCAACTTGAGGCATACAGATGTTAAGCCTCATGTGCCTGTAATTACAACGGCAACCACACTCTTCAAACCGAAACACAGCAACGCTGCTTGGCGGCAGAAAAAGGCGTGGTGGTAGTACTTCCCCGGACGAACCCTTCACAAAGAGCTCTACTACTCTTATAAAGATCTCTTAAAAGATTCGAGTGAATGTCTACCGTGCATGGGAATAAGTCGTGGATCTATTTCTATATTCTATATCAGAGAATACGAGCTACGTATTTCCATAAAAATAGTTTCATGATCCTTTTATTGGAACTAATTAACTGTGTTAAAGCGCCATCTTAACGCCAGTCAGTGAATAGTTTAAGTCGGTGTTCTGTTAAAGTTTAGGAACATTTTGGAACATTCATCTGGCTCGTAATGGCGCAAGTTGCACAGCTTCATATTATCTTTTAATTAACTAAGTTTGTTTGGATGATTATTCGCAGAGTCTCAAGCCGTCTGGGGCTGAGTTACGAGTAGCGTGATGGTAGCGGCCTGTCTTCTTAGTTAAATTTATTAACAAACTAGCAAACGCTGTAGTAGTAGACTTACCGCCGGTTTCAGAAAGCTCGATCAAAACCAATCGGACGTCAAGTCATTTGCTGTCTCTATCTAATTCGATGCTGAAATGGCGAGTGATTTGACATTTGATTACGTTTGATCGAGCTTTCGGAAGCCGGCCGCAACTGTTTCGCCTATGTTATGCCTACGCCTCGCTAAATTCGATCATACAAAAGAACGCTAAGAACCAAGCCGTTTGTTGCCTGTTAGCAATGTGTTCTTCTAGGCTTGGTCGTGCGGAACTGGCACCTAGATTCACCTAGCTTTTAGACGTTTCAAAGTGATCCTCGTTTAATTGAATAAATATCTTTTGACTTTGAGTAGGTACTGCAGAATGTGGGTACATGCAATGTTCAAAAAATAATCATTAGGACGGACCTCCCTCAGATATCCTCAAATAATATTCAGGTACTAAGTGAGCTGAAGGGCCTACTACTGCGCTTTGCATCTACTTTTATAATGCGAACAGCCAAAGAGTGGAATTCCTTACCGGCGCGTCCGTTTTTCCGAATGCCTATAATTTGGATGTTTTCAAGAGATGAGTAAATAGGTATCTTCTAAGTAAACGTGCTACACCATAGACCGCATCATCACTTAACATCAGGTGAGATTGCGTTTTACCGCAACGTTTTAAGTGTAAAAAAGGGATATCTACCATAAGGCGAAGACTACCGCTAATTATTTATATTACTTCTCGCTCGTACATTTCAACATTTAGAAATATATTATTTCTGAAAAATCGCAATCAACCATGTTTTGTACCAAATATTTTGATGCAAAAAAGTTTTCCTACTTAAAAGTTTGCATAAGTAATATGTCAGACTTATAGATGGAGCCACGGTCGTATAAGTAACATATCGAAAAAGTCCTTACACAGTTCAACCACAAGAATCACTTTGAAAAGGGTTATGAAATAAGAGTCTTATAAACTACCTAGTATACGGAGTGCTCAAGCTTTCTGACAGTAAATGTAATTATCAAATTTAGCCACTAAATATTACCTTACAAAGTAAAAGGTTAAACACATTCAAAATTCATTAGGCATCCAACTTTTTCAAAGTAAATTTTAAATTAAACAAGCTCAGACATCAGACATTTTAGATCTCTGGATAGGTACTCAGAGGACGCCAAAGGGTAGTTAGACGCACATCCAAACATTATATTTTCTAAGAACCCTTTATGTAATCGGGATATTACTACTAAAACTTTAAAAGGCTAAAACCGTCAAACTACTTTTTTTAAGAAAATTTTCATTGAATATTTTCATAGTTTTCTTAACTAGTAAAACAAATTTATTGTTTGTAAAAGTAGCTTGTTTCAAAATTATATTTTGCAGAACCTTTTATTGTTATTCTCCGAAACTTGGTTATTTGCGTTTTCATAACAACATTCTTTTATATCATCTAATGTGCGAGCTAGAAGTACATTAGCGGTTATCATCGTCTTAAATGCTTTCATGTTTCTGATAACACCATAAAGGCTCGATAGACGGAGCTTCTATATGTAATTATATTATATTGTAACAAGGATCATACAAAAGAACAGTAAGAACCTTTTTCTGCCGCCAAGCAGCGTTGCTGTGTTTCGGTTTGAAGAGTGCGGTTGCCGGTGTAATTACAGGCACATGAGGCTTAACATCTGTATGCCTCAAGTTGATGGACGCATAGCAGTGCATCGTAGGCCACGTTCCTATCGTGCGTGACTAACGAGGCAATGCTTTGTTATAGGTGATGGTAAACTTTTTTTTTTTTTTACATTATACATTATACATTATTTTGACCGCAATCTCACCTGATGTTAAGTGACGATGCGGTCTACGGTGTGACACGCTTACCTATACCTAGAAGATACCTATTCACTCGTCTCTTGAAATCGTCCAAATTATTACCACTGATGATGTTAATCAGGTGGGCTATATGCTTGTTCCATCAGCTAGTAGTATAAAAAAAGAACATGCCGTAAGTTTGTGGCCTGTTTTTTTTAATTCGCCAAGTTTAAAGACTTTTCAAAGTAATCATTGTTATTAAGCTGAATAAACCTTTTGACTTTCACGGATTTAAATAAACAAGTTTTGATCCACTTACAACGCGATCGAAACCAATGGCGGTAGTCTAATCGTTGCCAGGGGCTGATGGGACTGGAATTCTTGCACACGAGCACTGGAGTAAAGTACATGGCAGCGCGTTCCAGGTCAGAGGCCTGCACGCAGACCGCATATCCTCACGACATTGAAGGCCAATCACCTCCATTGATTGGCATTTCAGCTTCACCACTGACAAACTGAAACTGTTAACTGAGACAGTTTCACGACTTTTATCCCCAGTAGTCTTAGCTTGATTTTTAATTAAATTTTTACAATTTGTAACTATTCAATTTATTTTTGTTTTGCGTGGGTTTATATACTTCAGCCTTTATACAAATCTGTCCTCCTGCTAATCTGGGATTTTGCTATTCCGGGATTTTGCTTATCTGTCCTTCTGCTGCAGAGATAAATAAAGTAACTGTTGCTCATAAATTGCAAGACTACCTTGAACCACAGTCAAAAAAGGACTATTCTAATACAGATTTTAGAACTTTAAAGAAGAGATCTCAACAAGCTACTGAAAAGCAACCCACACTGCGATATATTTGCAGATGATTGGAAAAAAATTATGTTAGAATGTTTAAGGTTTTGTGAAATAGAATAATTAAATTTAATTGGCATGTTGACAGATCTAATAATTTCATATTATATAGAATATTATTTAATTTTTAATTTAGGTTTATTTATTTTTTGATTATATTTTAATAACTTCATCTGACACTATTTGTAAGCTTGACTGAACTATTGTAGTTTAATTTAAATTTGAACTAACTTGACTGAAATAATTTGTTTTGTATTTTAATTTTTAGTTGTATTCTTGTAATTAATTAGTTAGTGTAATTGGTCTGTGTACCGTTCTAATTAAATAAATAAATTTAATTGTACAAACATGTTTTTTATGAATAAAATATTTAGATTATTTGATTTGATTCTTAGAACCACCCACGTCGCGATATATCTTATTTTTACTACTTGCTGATAGAGCGAGCAAGTGGCCAGCTGATGTTAAGTGGTAAGCATCATCTATAAAGCATTGCCGAGTAAGTCACGCACGATGTGAACGTGCCCTTTGATGCACTGTCCTGCGTCCATTAACTTCGCGCTGTCTTGCTAGTACTTGTTCAGAAAACAGAAACAGCTTCAGGGCTTCGGTAGGCACGGTAGATATCCCCTTAGATCTCAGTACAACTCAAGATTATTTAAGAATGTCGAATGAGGGTTGTCGGAGGTACGTCCAATTACATGACTCTTGTTCTGGCTGGCTGATAATGATGATGATGTGGAAAAGGGACTATGTAGAGTCCCCTCAGCTAAAGGGCGACATGTTTATTAGAAAGGTTAATTCTTCACCGTGTTATTTAAGCATTACGGCGATTCAAGCGAGATAATACACCGAAAATACGACACACTTAAAGAGCTTTTGCAAAGGTTTATTCATTACCATATTACAGGATGGCTCTCAGCAGATTCCGCGGTCACTTGGGTGAATGTTGTTGTCGGAATCGCACTGCTGAAAACCTCGTCAGAACACGACCAAGTGCGATATTTTATGTTTGGAAACTATCAAATTACAATACCTTTTTTGTACTATTTGATACCTAAATTAGATTAATTAGTACCTCGATGAACAGTGAAAAAACATGAAAAGAATGTGGTCAGACATTCTGACGTCAGATTGTCTGGACCACATGTTAGAGACAATATAACTTAATTATTTCTTTGTAAATATTTAATACCTTTTTTTTATTTTTATTTGCTGCAGGGGTTCTGACGTTAACAGCAAGTTAGCTTATAAATTCAATGTGCCCAACAAACATTAAATAATAAAATACATAAATCCAATATTAAATTACATAAATCCAGACCCAAAATCCTACATCATCCTGAAACAATAAATCACCCAGCGCAGAGCCACTGAAAACGATCACATTGCAAAAACGTCCAGCTTAACTAACTAAATGAATTATGGCACCTATCGTAGAGCAAAAATTTTATGGAGCGCCAATACCGTGAACGAATGTTATTTGCAATATATATTTGTATTCGTGTGCAAATAAACAAACTGCTAACAGAAAACACACACGAGTTTTATTTGAACTATTCGTTGCAGCAGCACGCTACATATGTATATGTATACACGATACATACAGGGTGTTTATATACTACCGTAGGCAACGCGTTAAGTTATCGATGTTTTATTATTGTTTTTTAAGATTTTGCGATACTAATAGCTGCAGTTATCGTAGAAAGTTATTCTGGCGCCTAGTTTTAGATATGATTATATAAATTTGTAACTGTAGCTCATAAATTGCAATACTACGTTGAACCACAGAAAAGAGTAGTCGCCTAGTCTTCTAATATAAGTTTTTGAAACATAAAAGAAGAGATCCCAGCCCATTTAATCGTTTAAACTTATGTTTTATTAATTCAATTCATTTATTTCAGATGTCAATGATCCATAATTCGTTAGTAGAACTTAATAAAACATGTCAAATGTGTTAGTACAATTATAAAAATTCAGATAAATTTAATTAATAAAATATTGTTTTTTTTTATTGCAAACGCGTTTTTCGCGATGCATGTGTAAAGCTTCTTCTTTGGGTTACGCAGAACTTTATATTCAAGGCAGAGTACTCTTAATTTTACTCATAATTCATTGTTTTTTGTTCCTTTTTCTTCATTTCAAGGAGCAGTAAGAAAATGTTACTCTATATTTTTAAGAGTAGTACAGCCCTTGTGAAGGGCTCGTCCGGGGAAGTACCTATTACTTCCATGCCTATTTCTGCGCCCAAACAGCGTTGGTGTGTTTCGGTTAAAGGTGAAATTACAGGAACATGAAGCTTTACATCTGTATGCTTCAGGTTTATGGACGTAGGGCAGTATATTGTAGGGCACATTCATTCCGTGCGTGTCATGCGAGGCAATGCTTTGGTTATGGTTACCACTTTATATCAGTTGGGCCATCTGCTTGTAATCTTGTTCAACAAATAGTATAAAAAACACTAAATACACAAAGGAATTAAAGGCTAACTCTATTGAATGAAAGCAATTCAGAGTACCGCACGTTTTAAACTCTATTCAGAAGTTAAATATACCTCTACGGATTTCGCTATTGGCTTTTCACAAAACAAAAGGTAGGTATCGTTCAATTAAATGGGCCTGAAACCCTTTTCCACGAAAAACGTATTGTTTCTTAGAACTTGTAGATATTTGTTCAACTCAAATTGGCTGAAACATGGTTTCGAAATTGTGGAATATTATTAGTGAGCTCAAATATTGTGATGACCCTTATTCCAGACACGAAAACAACTTCACAACGCGAATTGATAAAATAAGTGGAAAATGGATGTTTATTTGCGTACAATATTTATAAAGCATAAAAGGTTTTATCCATTTAACAAAGAAAGTTCTGCTAGCTGCGAAGATTTTTAGGATCATTACTCTATGATTGGATACCCGAAAACTTTCTAATATTACTTTTACAATATCCATAGAATCTGCTGAAATCTTTCAGTCAGTATTATCCCATCTAACTTAGAAGATCGTAGTATGGATTTCAATGGTTTCATCAATGTTTTAGGTAAAATAACTAAAACCAGGGTTCAAAAAACCCACTTCAAGTTTTATTTATTCGTGATGAAATACATGGACCACTACAACAAAAGGTACCCGGCGGGTAGCCAAGGGTAGCAAACTAATAAGGGTTGGTAATGGGCGTCGTATTACCGAACCTGCCCGGTACCTGTCTGCCTGTAGCATCGCACAGATATACACAGAAACCGCCCGCCCAACTACAAAAAGTGCGTGTATGGATTTGCTTGAATGGATTGTAAAATAATTTAAATAAGTATTAATAACTAAGACGCTTGACGTGTCACTAGTTTCTTTCGAAACAGTGTGGTGAAAGGATTTTAAGTGCACCTCAAGAGGCTCCTTTCGAGCACTTGACACACGTTATACAACTTTCACTAAGACGCTAATTCTGCCAAGCGTCGAAACTACGGCAAACCCACGAAAGTATGGGAGCCCATAAAACTTACTTCCTCGTAATTCCCGAACATTACCGGGAACGAGGTAGAATACAAGAACGCACCCAATATAGGAAAAAACGCCTGAAATATTAATGTTAGTAATCACTACTAATAGTCGAGCGAAGCCGCGGGTGGCAGCTAGATCCCATTGTCTAGCAGTGGATTTATTCAGGCAGATTATGAAGTCATCTGCCTGAATAAATCCACATATTTAGCATACCTATATAGGTATAACAATAACTCAAGCCTGAAAAAAGTAAAACGGGTAGGTAACATTAAGAATAATATTTTTGAGCGGCTCAAGGGACAACAGTAAGACAGTAACTTATTAGACCATTCAACATAAATATTAAACAAATTGGTGAATTAGTAAGGTTCAAATTTATATTATCCAAAAATGAGCTCAGACACGATTCTTTCACGCAGGGGTGAAAGAATTGAATTAAATCAAGTAGAAGCAAGCTTACAATAGCAGAATAAAGAGGGCCATCAAACCTCGAAAAGATCCAATCGAGTCGAAGCCCTTCGATCGAGGACCGGCTTTATCAAATTATCGGCAAGCACGAGTGTGATCAGTAATCAACCCTGTCCCACCCCGCACGAGGGGAGATGTGAACGATTTGGATAAATTTAAAATTTTCTCTCGTTTTTCGGCCGATCGTAATTTACACGGGGGAAAGTGGATTTTACGCTTCAGGCCTCGGTTACACACGCGCCGGGAAACCTCATGAAACCTATTTGAAATAACAGATATTTTATAACAAATATTTTAGTGATAAACATAGATGTTTGTTCTTTGTCTGGGGTGTATTGATGTCGTACGTATTTATTTTCAAAAGAAGCATATATGTAATATCAGCTATCTGGTTGCCATGGTTGCCATCTTTGCTTTGTTTGGGGCTAGCTAGTGCTGTGTGGAATGTCCATCAATATTATTTATTTATTATATGGTTCCCATAATACAAGCCTTAGTTTGGGAATAGATGCCGTCGTGAAAAATTCCATACCACTTTTTTTTTATCCCAGGCCGTTTTTGAGCTAAGCATGCAATGTAGAAACGTTGTATGCCTCTGGGGCCTTATGCTCACTTTGACAGAGATTATCTCACGTTAGAGATGACGTCATATCTCGTTCGATAACTATTTATCCCCATTCTCACTATCTAACTCCCCAATTTTCTCATACAAAGTTCATGCGAGACGCAAGGTCAACGAGTTATTGAACGAGATATGACGTCATCTCTAACGTGAGATAATCTCTGTCGAAGTGAGCATAAGGCCCCTGGCGAGACTTTGGAGCTAGCTTTAGAAACCGCAGTCGGAGTTACGTAATATACGACACTTTGGGAGCTACGTGCGTCACCCGTTGAACATTGTTAATGGTTCAAGTTGCTTTAAAACTCAAATAGATATCCTATCAGCAGGTGCTTAGCCACACGCACGATAGAAACGTGCCCTACGATGCGATGCTCTACTACTCATCTTCTGTGGCTCACGCCCTCACCGCTGAACAGAGTGGGGTGAAGCTTAGAACAAATATAGTTTGCATCCTAGATTAGCTTATAATTTAGGTACTTTTATCCCGAAAATTTACCGGGAACGGGGTAGAAAAACTGAACGAACCCAATAAAGGGGAAACGCCTTAAGTATTAATTATAGCAATCACTACGTATACGCGATAGACAGCCACTGGCGGCTGCTAGTACAAATATATATAAGTGCTTCATTAAATAAGTCATCATTTTCTATCTAACTCGCATGGACTTACTTTAAAAACAATCTGTGACCACAGAGCAAGTCACAAGCAGACATTTCAACGGCAAAAAGGTAAACTAGATTTACAAACTCCCCTCTTGAGTCAAATCAAAACGGTCTTTATTCACTTCTATCACAAGGATCACTTTGAGTCACCACACGGATTACAGAGTTCATGGAGAATACTTGCGTTGTTGGCGCATCAAGCAGCAAAAAAGGAGATGATAAACGATGGCTTTACCCATATAAAAACCCCAGAAAATATTTATCTTTTTATAATGTAATAGCCTGTCCTTTGGCTACAATCTCACCTGATGGTAAGCGACGATGAAGCCGACAGCAGAACGGTCTAGAAGACACCTATTCACTCTTGCCTTGAAGAGATTCAAATTGTGGTGGCTGAGTTTCACTGCTTGACGGAATCACTTGTTCCGTGACTTTTTCTCGTATTTTTCATCACGGAAAAATAAAGAAGTTATAATAAACATAAACTTACGAAACTTCGATCCCCAGGCACGGTAGGTATCCCCCCAGATCTTTGAGAACAATGTACCAACTTAAGATTCTTTGAGGATGTCTAAGGATGGATGATAATAATGTGACTTTAAAAATGTATAACTAAGTGACGAATCTGGGGGGGAAGAACAATTCAGGTCTGTTTTTTTTTAAATTAATAGTTTTCATAATCCGTGCTTGTACACTGTGGCCTATTCTATTCCCATACCTCGAATCAACGAGCGAAGAAGCCAGAGGTGGCTTAAACAGTGTGCAGAAATCAATGGTATGGTAACTTTAAAATAAATTTGTTTAATTTGTTTTATTTAAAAATAATTGGAGTCTACTGAATTACATTTATTCCAATTTTACCACGTCACGTTCTTGTGCGTAGTAAGTACTAAGTATAGTACCTACCATGTAAGTACATAATAAGTACTCTCATTTACTGAAACCCAAAATACGTTATTATTTTTTATTCAACTAGATGATGTAAGTTTTAAGAGTAGCAGAGCTCTTTGTGAAGAGCTCGTCCGGGGAAGTACTACCACCACGCCTTTTTCTGCCGCCAAGCAGCGTTGCTGTGTTTCGGTTTGAAGAGTGTGGTCGCCGGTGTAATTCAAAGTCAAAGTCAAAGTCAATAGGTATTTATTCAATAAAATCACAAGGATCACTTTGAAACGTCTTAAAGCTAGGTGACTCTAGGTGCCAGTTCCACGCGACCAAAGCCTAGAATTACAGGCACATGAGGCTTAACATCTCTATGCTTCAAGCTGATGGACGCAGGGCAGTGCATCGTAGGGCACGTTCCTATCGTGCGTGACTTACGAGGCAATGCTTTGTTATAGGTGATGGTTACCACTTAACATCAGGTGGGCCATCTGCTTGTTTCATCAGTTGGTGGTATAAAAAAAAATAAAAAAAAATAATGGAACAAGCAGATGGCCGTACCTACAAATCCTAATACGGGGTCAAGCAAGACTATGTATGAGAATGTTGGGTGTTTATTTTTATATAAGAATGTCCTCCATGTATGACGTAGTTGCGTACTTGAGCCACTGAAAGCCGCACACTGTGCCAAACAGGCATTGCAGTGTCGTCGTGACGTCACACGATCAATGGACCTGACGTAGGGGCCCCCTCCCCACCCGGGACTCCCCTCGTGCCAAAGATGCCGGAGCAGTTAGTATGGTAGCTAAAACCGGCATTGTGATGCCGACTATGAACGAACGTCTTCATTATTGTATAAATAAACAGAC
This sequence comes from Chloroclysta siterata, assembly GCA_932294275.1. Taxonomy (NCBI): domain Eukaryota; kingdom Metazoa; phylum Arthropoda; class Insecta; order Lepidoptera; family Geometridae; genus Chloroclysta; species Chloroclysta siterata. Next base: position 17,668,169 of record OW028588.1, read on the forward strand.
AGAGATATAGGCTTCAATATAATGATATTTACTGGAGAATATAGGCCTGTTTCATAATCCCCATCATTTTGTAGCAGCTCTATTAAGGTTTACTAGTCACTGTCACATTCTTGTCAACGAAAAATGTAGACAAAAGTCTTATCAGGCATTTTAACCCACCTTATACTTTAAATTATGCTTAAGTACCTATCAGAAATTAATGACTTTGATGCTGTCTATAACATTCTTACTAACACAACGTTCATTTATATTCTGATCGCGCAAGAAAAATTATACCTTTTCATCTGAAAACGAAGAAATGACAGACAGTAGCCATAATCTCTAATTTATGGGTACTGTCTGGCATTTCTTCAGATAATCATAAGAGACATTAGTAAGATAGGATAACTATATTTTTATTTCATAATAATTCGACTGATAAAGAGATTAAGAATGTAAATACAGATAAGTCAGAAAATTGAACCATGTAACGTTAACAGGTAAGAAAAATCTCAAAAAACAAAATTCATAAATAATCTCATCTACTAACGCCAGCTAGACAGCCTCATTTCCCGAGATTAAGGTGCCATCTCATTTGAGTTTCCATAATGAGTGGGCTTCCTAATCCTCCTCCCTCGCTGCCTCTCGACACTTTCATCGCTCAATTTTCATTCTTGAAGTCATTGTGCCTGTACTTGTACTAGAGAAGTAAATTCGTCCATGTTTGCTATTTTTATTTTTTTATTTTGTTTGTCTACAATAAGCTCTCCTGATGGTAAGAGACGATGTAGCTATGATGGAGCAGAACGGACTAGTTATTGGCACTATTGGTCCGTGTGCCTATTGCCAACTCGTGGTGGTCCCGCTCCCGGCATCGAATAGGCCTCTTTGAGGCGCACTTAAAATCCTTCCACCACTTCCAAACTAGTGACACGACAAGAAGATATAATTAATAGGAGTTCTTCATTACATCCCAAGGAGCTTAAGAAGCAACTAACGGAACGCACCAGGGGATAGGCAGGGGATACTATGTTCCATAGTAGACTTATTCTGCTGCTTTTTGCTATATGATGATGAAGGTACCGAAACGCTATCGGCGAGAAGAAATGCGTTAATATATTGAACTTTGCAATCTACCAAAAAGTTTGCTTACTAGTTTTCAATGCAAACTTTTTAGCAGGAAAACTTGTTTGGATCAAAATGATATTTTTGCTGAACTGTGTGCAATGTTATTGAACACAATTTGGTTGATTGATATTTTTCATAACTTATTTTTCAGTGATTTTATTTTTATCATCTTTCAAATAGTTGAAGTGTGCGAGCGTGAATACATTAGCGAGTCTTCGCCTTACGGCCGTTCCCAATATTCAATCCATCTCTTGTTTTGTCCTACCAAAGATAGAAAAGTCTGTTTATCTTTCATTTTACTGTCCCAATATACATAAGTATATCTTTAATTATCTTTCATTCTGTTTGGGACAGTAAAATGACTTTTCTATCTTTAGTAGGACAAAACAAGAGTTGTCGAAATTCGAATTTCGACAGTCGTCATTTTACCAATCGTCAAGGAGCTATCTATCCTTTACCGAAGAAGGAATATTGGGAACGGCCGTTAATGGGTAACGAAAAACAGTGACATAGTTATAACTTTGAGAAATTGAACTCGAGTGACGAATAAGTAAGAGCTTATAAGAAAGGCAGCTAAAGTAAATGCAAGTGCGCGCGGCGTCACACGCCAGTGTCGTCGACACGTGAGTCAACGCGCAGCCACGCGACGCGCTTCCGGAGTTTATCACGCCGATATTTATTTACAAGATAACTGCCATCCTAAACTACACGATATAGAAATACAGCTCCCGAAACCTCAAGTATGAGGTATCTAGATGAGATAAGCTTGTAGGTTTGTTGCCTGTTCTTCTAGGCTTGGTCGCATGGAACTGGCACCCAGATTCACCTAGCTTTAAGACGTTTCAAAGTGTCCTTGTGATTCAATTGAATAAATACCTTTTGACTATGACTTTATTATTTATGAAAACGTTTTTGGAAACAATGGTTTTATTCAGAAAGATGTAGGTAATGATTTATGCTTTTAGAAATTTGACACGCCAAATAGGAGCTTTCTGTAGCTTTCTTCTTTCTTTCTTTATTGTCGTAATCCCCACTAAGCTGTCCCCACCAGTAGGGAATTAACAATCTTGAAAAAAAATTGGCGTTTTCCCCACTAACATCTTTAATCCTGGTTGGTGGGGATTATGACAATAAAAATAATCGTCTTTTATTTTATATTACTCCACACGTAAATTAAAAAAAATAACTCAATGCCCTAGTCCTTCTTTCCTTCCATAACAGTTAAAACAAAATCGAACATATTTAATAAAAACCACTTTAAATCGTCCTATAATATAAACTATGTATAAATTTAAGGCAGTTGCACGCGAGCCCACGTTTATTCCTCAGAGTTTTTGTATGTTTCCCTTTAAAATAATAATGAATCTCCAGTGGTGCCCGAAATGTTCAATGCGAATATCACCAGGCAATTATTGCTTCCTTCTCAACTTCCCATGGAATTATATAATAGGGCAGGGGGAGGGGGCACTGTAGTAGGTGTATTGAGCGGCGACGGCCCTCCTTACACAGCGTCCATCTCTTTCTACACGACACTTCTCACACTGCGTCGTCCATTGCCTGCTTTGCATTGTTTGTGGCTTGTTTTGAACAGATGTACTCAATTTTTAATTCAAATCGTATGCAGTGCAATTTTTTTAAGGATGTTCAATTATTAACACCTGGGTTTATTGATCCTACATATTATTCTTGTGCTTATTTTTGTATGGTAGATCGAGAGGATATCTACCGTGTCTGGGGATCAAAGTCGTGAAGGTGTTTGTTTTTTCTGCATATTTTTTTCGTGTGTACAGTGGTCGAGTACAGTGCACGACCGGGGTTTATAAAACTATGCCGGGGCGGCGCGGCGTCTGTCTTTAATACCTTTTTTTTTTTAATTTATCTTTATAAAATATACTATTTTTTTACTTTATATAATAGATATTAAGTTAAATAGCACTAAGAAAACCACTAAGGTTTTTAAAAGTAATGCTACTAAAGAGTCTTATGTCGATAGCTTCTAATTAATTACACAAAAACAAATAAACTGAATCTAAGAACAGCGAAAGCTAAAACAGGAAAGTGCGTTGGACTTAGTCTTGTCTTGTAACTTTTTTGGAAAAATAAAAATATTATTATTATGTAAGTGCAGTTTTAGTAAGTAGGTAGGTATATTTAGTTATTGGTAGTCCTAAACCATCGATGAATGGGTCACCGCCAAATAGAGTCGCGAATTTATGTAATTTTTTTTAAAGAAATCTGTGAATGAATAGGTAATAGTCGCCTGAATAGACCTAGGTATCAGTAATTTTTTAGGATAAAAAAATAACTATTTTATCTCGAATACCAGAATAAAGTTTAATAAAGAATTAACAAACCAAGGATGACGTGGTTAAAAAAAAACACCTTAAATATTTACACCTTAATTACGTGGGTAAAGCCGCGGGGGGCAGCTAGTATGAAGATATACAAAATGCTGCAATACTTCATGTGTGAATGCTGAAATAAAAGTTATTTGATTTGATTTGATTTGATTTGATTTGAAAATGAATTTTGTCATTCGTTTGATATCTACACTTGTCATAATCATCAAAGGCAACCTAAAGTACTGTTGGAAATAAAGCCCATTAAGATGCCACTTATGTTGTTTTTAGGCAATTTGCATACAATTTATTATCTGTGCAGAAATTCAGTTTGATAGTAGGCATCTCATTACTAAATCATTCCAGAATTAATTTTTCGGAGTTTTGTTCTGTTTTTGATCTGTTTTTCTTTTTATCAACATTTTCCACATTTTGGTTGGGACTCCCCACCATTATTGGTCAATCAATGGCATTACATCCATTCTCTTGACCACCTATTAATATTGCTGACATAGTCAGTCTGTTTTATGGTAATGAAATTATTTCTGGTGCAATCATGTAACATTATAGAATTGAATACAAAACATTTATACAAACAGGTACCTACAGCACTGCAGAATAAGGAAAAACTACAAAGAAAAGGATGTGGTAATACAAATAACAGTGACCAATTATTGTTATTGTACCTTCTTCTTTGCTATTTCTTTCTTCTTCTTCTTTATGGCACCTGTCCGTCATTCGACAGACAATCTTGCCAGTATCAAGAGATTTTTATTAAATACTTTATAGGCAAGTCGGCCATCATTTGTTTTGAAGAAAATGGAGGAGGATTCCTTTAAATCATTCTAAACATTTTCAGTCAAATCAGGATATCACATAATACACTTTCATTCCAAATGCTCTTTGTGCGCAAGTCTTATTGTACCTAATTTGTAAAAATAACCACAGCAGCCATATAGAAGAATTTATTCTTATTCTTATTTGTATGGCCTTTGCAGTGCAGCCCACAATTGCGCCAATGTCACGTTATTTTAGACCTTAGCATGAAAGAGAATAACCGATGGAGTAAGGAAAGTTGAAGCTAAATTGTTTCAGAAACGAATGTATATATTAAAGTTAAAACATATAGATTAAATATTTTTATTTTCTTTCTTACTTTTTATCTTTCAAAACGCATCAGCTCTTTATATAGTCCTGGATATTGACCTCCTAGGTCTTAGTCTGTAATGGGATCCTGGTGTTCAGGCATTTATTTAAACAAAATCATTTACCATGCCGTAACTAGCAAACCAATTGGAAAATATTCTATGTTATGATGTATTATTATTTCTATATGTATATTTCATTATCATGTTTTGTATGTTGTGTGCTAAGTAGTAAATAAATGATTGTCTATGTCTAAAACTGACTTGACTTTTCTGGAATCTATAGGAAATTCCTGTTAGACTCATTTTAATTTAATATTTAATCTTTTTGGAAATTGCCACAGTCATAAAGTTAAAACAGCAATCCGGAATAAGTTTTCCTACCTAGGTATATCAATATTTTGAATCTGCAAAACAAAGCAGATATTTCCTACCAAGAATAACAATTTGTACAAGTGTTTAACTGCATAAGGTGCTACTTCTTGTACATAAGGACATAATCAATAAATACTACTGATTACCTAGTTTAGATAGCAACACTAGTAAATTATGCATATCCAGTTACAGCAGAAATTACGGCCGGCATGTAGCGTAAAGCTCCAATGCGGCACTTCATTTTAAATGTGGCTATGTAGAGTACCTATCTACATACTTCAATAACTTGCAGTTTATGATTATTATTGTGTTGTTCACCGCGTCCTCCACAAACGCTGTAGTCGAAACATAAATTGATTGCGAGCAGCATAAAATATAATTGGCAAAAATGCCTATAATTCAATATTCCGGAGGAACACTTCGTCTATTTTGGCATCAGAATAATTGGTTAGGAAATAATATTACATAAAACTTACCGATTTCACACTGACTAGACTGGAAGTGCTGGCGGGTTGTAGATATATAACACAGAGACACAATATTCTTACACGTTATAATAATTGATTTACGGATCCCTACAAAAAATATTTGAGTGAAAAATAATGAATGATGAAGAACGTCGTCTCGAAAGCAGAAAGCAGAGAGAGCCAGAGAGGACAGCAGACAGACGTTCAGACATGGCATGGCATGAATGAACCGTCACGTCACCGTCAGTCACTGTCTTGTCCATGCCATGCCCAAAAGGAAAAAACATCATTCATTATCTGACATTTTTTGAAGCAACATAGCTTTTTCATTTTATTTGTTTTTCTAGTGTTATTTTGAGTTGTGTTGTGTAATTTCGGTGGTATTTTAACCAACATTACTAGAGGCCTTAGCACAAAGTGTAAACATTTGAAATGAAAGTGTAATATGTGATATCCTGATTTGACCGAAAATGTTTCCAATGTTTTGAAGAAAACCGCCACCATTTTCTTTAAAACAAAATGACGGCCGACTTGACTATGGACTGACTTGACTAAAAAGTATTCAATACAAATCACTTGACACTGGCAAGATTGTCTGTCGAATGACGGACAGGAGCCATAAATTGAAAGAAGAAGAAGGAAAAAACATGGAAAAAAAAACAAGAAAGAAGGAGATGAAACGAAGAAGGACAAGTCTTTTGTTTTAGGGTTAGAAATTGTCTAAAGGTAGAAGTTGCCCTTGCCGGGCCAGCCAGAATTCGTCCAGTCTAGTCTAGTGAAAAGAAAAACCACAGACTAAATCAATGCTTGCTTGCTTAATAGTCTGTGGTTGTGTTTGAGAATAGGCACCGGAAGTGACTTGGACTGAACCTTACTTCAGAATTTCATTCATTCCAACTCATTCATTTGATTTTGAGAAAGTGAAGCAAGCAAAAAAAGTAAGAGCAAGCTTGCTTGTTGGACTGGATTTGGGAAAAAGGACGCCATTTTGTTGGATTTCAACTCAAGAATTTTGATATTGTGCGTAGTAGTTGGAGCTGTTCCTGTTTTAATTTATTTCATTCGTGAAAAGTGTGGTATTTCTCGTGTTTTATACAGAAGCAGATAAGGTAAGTGCAAACAATTGATAAACACGAAACAAGTAGCCCTCTCGGTCATCATCGAATACCTTTGTCATGGAACGCTGCTGACTCATTTCGTCAAATTATGTATGCGTTTCAGAAACTAAAATGCCGGGCGCCGGTACGTTCAAAATCTTCGTCGGGAATCTATCCGATAAAACCACGGACGCCGATCTTAGACCGCTATTCGAAAAGTACGGTACCGTCGTAGAATGCGATATCGTCAGAAATTACGGTTTCGTGCACATGGAAAACGAGCAAACCGGCCGCGAAGCCATTACGAATCTGAACGGCGAACTAGTTCACGGGCAAGCAATCAAAATCGAAGCCGCCAAAAGTAGAAAGGCACCGTCGACGCCGACCACGAAAATATTCGTCGGTAACCTCACGGACAAGACCAACGCGCCGGAGGTCCGCGAGCTGTTTCAGAAGTTCGGTTCGGTGGTAGAGTGCGATATCGTGCGTAACTACGGCTTCGTGCACCTGGACGCGACGGGCGACGTGAACGACGCGATCAAAGAGCTGAACGGTATGATGGTGGACGGTCAGCCGATGAAGGTGCAAGTGTCGACGAGCCGCGTGCGCCAGCGGCCCGGCATGGGCGACCCCGAGCAATGCTACCGCTGCGGCCGCGGCGGACACTGGTCCAAGGAGTGCCCTAAGGTGCTCGGGCCTGACCGCAACGGCTTCCGCGAGCGCGCCTTCGGCCGCGACCCCTACCCCCCGCCGCCGCCGCCGCCCTTCCTCCGCGATCGCATGATGGGAGGATTTGGGGTAACGCGCTCTCTTTACTTAATACCCACCTCCGTAACCGCTAATCGTAGGCCTTGCGCGTGAAAAAATGCACCGTGCACGCGATTTCTCTCGGCCCGGATAGTCGAACGGTGATAGTCTTGCCGGTTTCTCCAGCGCTTACATCACTGAAATTCAATGAAATACATACATTGTTTGATTAGTGTTCTGACATTCTCTCTGACCTGTGTTTCCCTGCAGGACCCTTATGATGCATACTATGACCGTGCCCGGTTCGACTCGCCGCGGGACCTGTTCGAGCGTCGCTACCCGGTGGGAGGTTCGCGCGGGCTAGAGCTGGGCGGGTCCCGCAGCAGAGAGTTCGGGTCCCCGCCGCTGCGCCGCGAGCCGATGCCGCCGATGCCGTCGCTGCCCCCGATGCGCAGCGCTATGGGATCTATGAGGTCGTCGTATGATGCTATGTACAGCCGCCGGAGCCCCCCGCCAGGACCGCAATTGTCCCGGGGGTGAGAGTTCACCACATGTGTTCTATCGTGGTATCTGCACTGGTGTTTTGGCCTGTTGTATCTTCAGTATTTCTTAGCAAAATTGGATGTAGTCAGTTAAAATTTTACTGTAAATATACTATTGCCTATCCAACTTCACTTTTAAAAAACGACTTGTACCTAAATGCATGATGGTAAAGTTTCTACATAACAAAATAGATCTGTCAACATGTTGATTCAACTTAGTTTGTCTCTTTACAGGATGTATGAAGACTTCAGCCGTGACACATTTGATGATAGAAGGTGAATATTTCTGGAAAGTGGAGACCAAAACAACAAGATCTGCATAAAAACAAGTGTTGTGGCAGAGACTTGAACTTTTTATTAGTTTTTACACATTATTATTATTATTATTGAGACTAGGTAATTCCTCAATTAGTGCATTGAGAGAACTCAGTCCTAATTGAGAATCATCATCCCAAAAAAGATTTCACTTTTTATCAGCTGTGAAATGGCTCATGTTTAAAGCTATACATTCACCTGGCTGTAGAGTGCCGACTCCACATGATGTGAGATAATGATGCAGAACAATGATGATTCACCTGAAAAGTGTAACCAAACAAGAACCAGCCACAAAACTTCTACAGCTTATCTCATTTATCTAACATCTGATATCACACAGATCTTATAACTATTACACATTGCTACATTGCAGCAATTTGGTTATGATGCAGTAGCAATAGCGTGCCTTACCGTTCTTACACTCACTACTTTTTACAGCGATAGATTTTACGATTGAATTGCTGAATCATTCATGAAATGCCTCATACTTTCCTCCAAAATGAAACTAACACAACATGATGCAGCCCTATTTACCTTTAATTGTGCACTATAGATAAATAGCGTATGTACCAAGGTCATGTACATATTATCAGGGTTGTTGTAAATGTCATGAGACATTTACCAACCCAATATAAATTTTCTTTTGTACGGGAATTTCGAAAACGAAGTATTCAAATTTTGCACACGTCAAAAGTATTCCAGTGCTTGGTCGGATCTCTTGGTCTTCGGCCTTAAAGAGGTATTATGTTACACGTTGTACCAGGAAGGATATATCCAGGAAGAACGATACTCAGCTCCACCCACCGACTTCCCGCGATCCTCACTGATCTATTTATTGATATTAAATTTTATTTATACCTAATTTTTTTTTCAGACCCGGTATGCGTGGTGGGTCGCCGTCCAGAAGATATGCGCCTTATTGATAAAATTAATTATAGATAGCTCTAGAAGTTAGTTGCCTAACGCTCACATTGAATCAAATTGAAAGGTTCTGTTTTATTGACTGTCCGAAGAGAAACATAGATATTTTATAGACAAATTAAGTAAGATGAGTATGTGACCGACATGAAATCCACAGTAGTGTGATTTTCGTAAGCAATGGTGGTGTTAACTCATGAATGTAAATAAGCTGAATAAATATCATTTTAAGTATGTATGCCACTGTTTTAATTACTTATCCGAACCTAACATAAATAGCACATCATCAGAGGTCTGCTGGACATAGGCCTCCCTATACATTTCCAGGAAGGATTCTGAGCCCTCTACACTGCTAGCTTGCCGCGGTCCTCACGATTTCGTCGTTTCATCGGGAAAGGAAAGAGGAACATATTTATATAACTTCAATATTCAATAGGGTTCTAAATTTCCAAAACCATGTCCAGCAACAGCAGTGGTGGGTGAGCAGTGAAAGTTAGTCCTCCGATTTCACAACTAGATGTCGCTAGAGGATTTAATATTAAAAAGAAAGAGCACCCACAGCAAGTCTTGTTTTTCATAAAGTCAGGCCTTTTATGTGTGGAGATTCGATAAGCGCCCCTATTGGGCGTGCCGAGAACCCCATACAAAAAAGGCTCACCGATGACGTTACAAAAAAACAGACTTGGGGTACGGAGAATAAAGTTCAAGAAACCATCAATAGGTTTGCTCTTGAATGTATAGTTTAAGAACACCTATGTTCTGCGCAGTGCGTTCTACGCTTTTACACACTTTTACATATACGTGGTACTATGTAGGTAGATAGACAATACGTAGTATATGTTGGAGACGCGAAGTTAGCTTCACATGGTTGGAGCTTGGAGAGCACAGCTAGGTGCATTATTCGTATCGTACCTATCTATTGACATCAGAACCATAGGCCCCGCGAGCTGGAGACCTATGCCAAGATTTAGTAGTTCCCCAAAACAGCCTTTTAATTTGTAGATATACCTACAGTTTTTAAATTACACTCTTTACAATAAAGAGTGTAATTTAAAAATTAAAAAACTGCATCATCAGAGGCCTTATGCTCACTTCGAGCGAGATTATCTCACGGTGGAGATGACGTCACATCTCGTTCAATAACTCGAGGACGTTGCGTCTCGCATGAACTTTGTATGAGAAAATTGGGGAGTGAGATGGTGAGAATGGGGATAAATAGTTATCGAACGAGATATGACGTCATCTCCATCGTGAGTTAATCTCGCCCGAAGTGAGCATAAGGCCCCTGGTCTACGGAAGTCGGTAGCTTGCTAGTCTTGCCATAGAATAGACCCCTTCATCGCCTCCCGGGGATGTAAGAGGCGTCTGAGCGAACGCATCATAAGAATTGATATCAGAACCCGCTAGGCTCCCCAAGTTAAGAAACCTGGATTTTATATGCCAGTAGGTAGTGATTTTGTATTTCACCAAAACACCAATTTGTTTTAATTTGTAGCTATAGTTACAGTTAAAAAGTTTTTTGCTTATGGTAGGCCCGAGACATTGAAAACCAAGACCGAGTTCACCAATCCGCCTGCCAAGCGTGTGGTATAACGGTAATGTGGTAACCAGAAGCCATCACCTATAGGTAACATAACACAAAACATTGACCAACGTTCGATAGAGACGTGCTCCACGATGCACTGCCCTGCGACTTGAGGCATACAGGTTTTGAGCCTCATGTGCCTGTAACTGGGCCGCCGGACCACTTGTACCATTAGCCAGTAAATTTGATGGTACAATTGGCGCCGATTTGTTCCACTAGTACCATTGATGGTACCTACAACGGGCACCGGACTGTACCGACTTGTCGCCGCGCCGTACCACTTGTACCATTAGGCAGTAACATTGATGGTACAATTGGCACCGATATGTTCCACTAGTACCATGCACCCAAACCAGTCAACAAACCAAAACGACGCACAGTGGTTCCAAATCAAAAATAAGTGGACATAGGGTCGAAAGTCGGAATTTCGATCTGATTTTTTTATACAGAATAGATCTCAGCTATCCTGACAACTTTTGTTCTATGAAAAATCTGTAAGAAGCGTAGTTTTCGAGAAAAAAAATAATCAATTATTTTTTGTATGGAGAAAAACATACTTTGTTTTTTTTCTCGAATTGGATCAATTTGGCCCGTGTTTGGTTGGTACTGTGTCATAGCCCAGGTGATATACTAACATAAAAAAAATATAACACGCGCAGTCACTTGCAGCCACGGGAGAAAATTGACTCTAAATAAAAAAAAAATTTTTTGCTTGTTTTGCGAAGAGTTCTTATTTCTTCATATCTTTTCATGGATTTTCGTGTACTGTAATATATTTTAATTGACTCCGTGAAGAGAAAGTAATAAAAAACTACATTTTAGTTATATTTTTCTGCCATATTAAAAATTTTTGCTAAGGTACAAGAGACTGTTCGTTTTTAATTGAAAGTGAAGATCTGAAATTAAATTGTAAAATAACAACGCAATTTCAGTTGTTGACAAGGGTTCAGTCCAGTACCCAAGCTAGGTGCAGGTAGTTTATTATTTGCAGGTGGCTAAGTGATTAGTGGTAAAGAGATTATCTTATTTACGATAAGGGCCAAGTATCTGAAATGGCTCATTCTTTCGTACAGGTCAAAATAAGTTTGTTTGTGTTTAAGGGATGAGTGGTAAAGATAATTAATCCTGATCTACTTATTATACAAATTGGTCATTCCGGTACTGGGCTGTGATTGGTCGTTAATAGACAAACTCATTACGGACATAGCTGCAAGACTACAAATATATTGCAATGATTAATTTCATTTCATTCTATTTTCAACACTTAACTGTGAAAGATCTCGGAATAACGTTTTTCAATCTAAAATGGCTGGTTTCGGTTCTTATCTCGATTTGTTTCTGAGTCTTAGGGGGAGTGGAGATCTTAATAATTACAATCATCTAAGTGAAGTTATAATTTCGAAAATTCCAAGTGAAATATCTAAAGAAGACCGTAGGAAAATCATTGAGTTTTGCCGTTTGTTCGCCAAACGAGTAATAACGAAATGGGCAGAGTCAAGCAGATGCTTAAAGAAATTTCTGAATCAGGAAGCTAATAGCAAATGGCTGGAGACAAATATCAAATGGCCTACCTGTGATACGGTTGATTTAGTTACCGTAATGGCAATTCCTGAGGACTTGGTTGATGCGCCAGAAGTGCCAGAATATTTGCCGGAACCTATTCTAAATGTCTGCACTTCAGAAGCTGGAACCTCTACAGAGAAGGAGAAAAGAATGCCATTCGCGGTTTTGAGTAACAAGCAGAAGAAAAGGCGTTCTGGCTCCATTATAAATGACAATTCTGAAGAAGAACTGGAATATTGTTATATATCAAAGTTAAAAGAAACGGGAAAGTTAGCTTTAGCGAAGATTGTGGATCATCTAAGCAAGAATCCTGGCATTGTGTCAGATTTGTCAAAACAGCTTTTTAAAGAAATTAAACCAGAATAAATTTCTGAAGATAAATCATTGGCACTCTGCACATCCCTTAAACTGTCCAAGTGGCAATACCAATCGCTAAGAACGTCCCTCAAAGAAGAAAATTGTTCCAGTGCTCTTCAGTCTTATCGGAAGCTTTTGTGCGCTAAAAAGAGGTATTACCCTTCCGATGAACATGTGAAAGTAACAGAGAAAAGGGCTCGGATCAGGTTATTTTCATTTTAAACAATCCTATAATATAATTATATTATAAAGCGTTGAGATTCACGTTATTTATTTATGTTTTTATTTTCTGACTACAAGGACTTTTGGACCACACTGTTCAAAGGATTTTGCTAGATTTGGGACCCATCGAAAGAACCAAAAAAGGGCTGAAGTTAACATGGAAATGGGGCCTTGACGGATCATCATCACAGAGTAATTACAAACAGAGTTTTTCAGATACAGAGTTTGACGATTCCTCTGTTGTGATGATCAGCATTGTCCCTCTCCAACTTATTGATGGAGAAGAGATGATGATTTGGGAGAACCCGAACCCTTCTTCCACATATTACTGTCGACCAGTGAAGTTCACGTTCACTTCAGAGACAGCGGAGTACACAACTCCGAACACACACTTGGAAATGCAGCAAGAAATTGCAGAATTGGTACCAACGAAGTGTGGGGATGCCGAGATAGTCCACGAACTCCACATGACTATGATCGACGGGAAAGTCGCTAATACTATTGCAGATGTACCTTCTTCAGCAACGTGCCCCATTTGCCTGGCAAAGCCAAGCGAAATGAATAATTTGCAACTCTTGGCTACGAAACCCATTCGAAGTGACCTATACCAATATGGAATTTCATCACTACATATGAAGATAAGATGTATGGAGTGTGTGCTTCATATATCTTATAACATAGACTTTCATCGATGGAGTGCCCGTGGAGAACACAAAGAAATGAAACAAGCCAAAAAAATACGACGGAAATACGGCAAGACGCTTTTTCGGTGACTACAAAAAAACGGCACAAATAACAGGAGTTGACGAAAACCTTATTCGTCGATTTTCAGTTATTCTCCAGGTTATATCTTCAAGAAGGAAAATAAGCATTAAAAACTTCCGGAGCTACTGTAGAGAAACAGCAGAACTTTATGCGCATTTATATCCGTGGTACTACATGCCAGTCAGTGTCCACAAACTTTGTATGCATGGAGCAGACATTTGTAGCCACTTTTCTGTTTTGCCTATTGGTAAGTAAAGCAGAATCAATACTTTCTTTGCATAAAAGTAAAAATTTTATTCCTGTAATAATTAACCATGTTTTATTATCTTAGGGTTCTTATCAGAAGAAGCTTCGGAAGCTCGTAACAAGGACTTCAGGAATATAAGGGAGAAAAACACAAGAAAAACAGGACGAATCGAAAACAATATTGACATTCTGCATGGCCTTTTAATAAGCTCAGATCCACACATTTCCCGAATCAGGCCTAAGTTTTCGAAGATAATCCATCATGATTTACTCCCAGAGGCAGTTCCACTGCTCGAGGCAGACCCGGAGTGGACACGCTTTGAAGAAGAGAACATGTCTCAAGAAGCAGAAAACATCGTTTTCTTTTGAAAAATATAACTAAAAATCCATTTGAAAAATATCTAAAATGTAGTTTTTTATTACTTTCTCTTCACGGAGTCAATTTAAATATACTACAGTACACGAAAATCCATGAAAAGATATGAAGAAATAAGAACTCTTCGCAAAACAAGCAAAAAAATTTTTTTTTATTTAGAGTCAATTTTCTCCCGTGGCTGCAAGTGACTGCGCGTGTTATATTTTTTTTATGTTAGTATATCACCTGGGCTATGACACAGTACCAACCAAACACGGGCCAAATTGATCCAATTCGAAAAAAAAAATAAAGTATGTTTTTCTCCATACAAAAAATAATTGTATATTTTTTTTCTCGAAAACTACGCTTCTTACAGATTTTTCATAGAACAAAAGTTGTCAGGATAGCTGAGATCTATTCTGTATAAAAAAATCAGATCGAAATTCCGACTTTCGACCCTATGTCCACTTATTTTTGATTTGGAACCACTGTGCGACGACGGAAATAGGCATGGTGATAGGTAGTTCCCCGGATGGGCGACACACAAAGAGCTCTCTACCTACTTCTAAATCATACTGTCGAAAGGATATGAAATAATAAAATGCATTGTTTGTCCATTAATATTTATTTGTAGCTTAACTATCAACATGTATTAGATACCTATACGATATCGCTAAACCTATATTTACACAACACTGTACAGGGCACCCACGCGCCAGTAAATGCTACGCTCTCTCTTGGCCTTCATAAATATTACACATTTTTAGCTCTAGAGCTTTTCAGTACATAAGATGATGGAAAATCATAATTCGGATATTTTCCATTTTACAAGTATTTTACAAACGTCTGCCAAAACGCCAAACTATTAATAATCTCAAAGAATTTTATATTATCCCTAAAGTTAAGAACAAAGTGGGATTTGAACCCACGAGTATCTGCACCATTGGATCTTAATCTCAGAATAACTCAGGGATTTACAATAAAAATATACCATTATAATATATCTGAATGGTTTTGCATAGCCTTGAAAATGTAGAGTGAACAAATTCTCCAACAGACTTACGGCCGGTTCCTGAAAGCCCGATCAAAACCAATCGGATGTCTAGTCACTTGCTATCTCTATCTAATTCGATGTAATAGCTGAAATGGCGAGTGACTTGACATCCGATTAGTTTTGATCGAGCTTTCAGAAACCAGCCGTTATTCATAAAGGTATATATTTGAAATCACATTTTTCCGAAAATGATTTGAACACTCAAATTGCTGTTCTGAAGGTCAAAAGTGTCGCGGTACAAAACAAAAACTATAATACTACTCAAGAAGGCATCTCCATAAGACACTGCGCTTGTAAATCAATCTTTAATACTCACTCATTATACATTAGTCTTTTCAATCAACTTTAAGTACACGAGAAACATGAATAAAAAATGCATATAGATAGGTACAAATTGTACAATGGCTATTGGTCAATAATTTTGAAGTCAAAAGTTTGTACGTTACGAAGGTTTCTTATTGTCATAATATCACAAACACGCGACGAGAATCGCCTCGCCTTTACTTGCAAATTGTGATTATATTACAGCGGAAAGGTATCTATCGTCTCTTAGCTGCCTACAAACACTAACATCGCCTAAACAAACGGAAGACAACAAATTTTCGATATAAAAACCACTCCATATCAACTACATATACATAACGATAATAAAATAAAACATATATTTAGAACAAAAATATAAGGCGGCGCGGCGTTCGTCACAATCAATACCTTCGACAATTACGTCAATCCACATTTATTCCAATCGATGTCATAGTACGGGACCGTCAACACAATATTGATCGTCGAAACAGAGCCTAAATTAAGAGATTCCAGTGGGTAACCCGACGCCGCCGCTCTCACTGGGTTCACAGAACATCCGAATAAACTTAACAATACTGAGATTTAAACGAAACGGTGGTCAATTTGAATTTTCACATCGATCGGGGTCCATAATCGAGCTGTCAATTTCATATACAAAATAAATATCGAGGAACTTAACTTTGAACCTTATAGGATCACTCGCACGGAGTCCGTAATTCGCACAAGGAGCGGCAGCGGGCGTCACACGAGCTTGGCCGCGTTCTCCGTGTGGTACTTGGCGAGCGTCTTCTTGACGCGCAGCGCCGTGAGCCGCACCGGCGGGTTGGCGTGCCAGCACTCCGCCATCAGCGTGACCAGCGTGGCGCGCGGCTCGTGCGCCAGCCAGCGCGCCGGCACCGGCGGCCGCGCGCCGCGCGCCACCACCGCCGCGTGCATGTCCTCGAACGACGGGTCCGGCGGCACCAGCTCGTGGTACGGCAGCGCGTACGGCTCCACGAGCTGCGCCTTGTCGCCCGCGGCGCAGCGCCGGCACATCTCCCACAGCACGAGGCCGAGCGAGTACATGTCGGCCATCTTGAACGCGTCGAAGTCTGCGAGGTCGAGCCGCTCGTCGAGCACCTCGGGCGCCATGTAGCGGCGCGTGCCGACGCGCGCGTTGGGCGCGATGTCCACCTCGTTGCGCTCCGCGACGAAGCGCACCGCGAGCCCGAAGTCGGCGATCGCGCAGCTGCCGTCGCGCTTCACGAGGATGTTCTTGCTCTTGATGTCGCGGTGCGCGATGCCCGGCTTGCCCTTCGTGCCGAAGATGTCCATGTGCAGGTGCGCGAGCCCGCTCACGATCGAGTACGCCATCTTCGTCAGCGAGCCCGCGTCGAGCGCGACCGTCTGCAGGTAGTCGTGCAGGGACCCGTTCTCGTGGTAGTCCGTGATCAGCAGCATCTGCGTCCACGAGCCGGTGCCCTTGATGTCCGCGGCGATGAAGCCGAGCACGTTTTCGTGCCGCATCAGCACCGTCTGGTAGATCTCCGTCTCGCGGAACCAGGAGGCCTCCTCGGTCGTGAAGAACACCTTCACGGCGACGCGCTCGTCGCGCCAGCGCGCGAGCCAGACCTCGCCGTAGCGGCCCTTGCCGATCGACTCGACCATCTGGATCTGCTTGGCGACCGTCCGCTGCACGAGCAGCGGCAGCCCCGAGCCGGAGCCGGAGGACGCCTCGCCGACGTGCAGCGGCGCCGGCGGCGAGGGCGGCCGCTTGGTGGCGCGGCGCCGGCGCCGGCAGGCCAGCAGCGCGCCCGCCAGGCAGGCGAGCAGCGCGACGCACAGCGCGGCGGCGACCAGCAGCGGCGGCGCGCCCGGCGCGGCGGCCACCACGCCGGGCGCGTCCGTCGCGTCGCCGCCCGCCGAGGGCACGCGCGGGTGCAGCGCGCGGTTGCACAGGTCGCGGTCGTGGCAGCACTCGATCGTCTTCGGGTGCGTGTGCGGCACTGACGAGCTCTTGCACTGAAAACGGACGATCCTAAGTGAGAACCTGATCCTAAATTATACCTTACAGTTACTATTGGGACCCTGATATAGGTTAATATTATGATATTTTCCTGGCATATTGCCTAGAATCCTCCGAGGAACGAAGATAAAAGAAAACACCATCATAATGATAGTCAGTTTTAAGGACGCTGAGATGCTACAGCCGACGCTCGCCATCTTCTTTTAATATGCAAATCCCCAAATTTAAACGATAGCATTAACGTAGGTGTCCCCGCGGTGACTTAGCAGGCACTCGTAAAAGAGCGCTTCAGATTTTACGAGCTAGCACTTCCTAGTATACTGAGCGTCACTGGATAAAATCAACCATATTCAAAAAATATTATATTGTTTCAAAAAAGTTCTTACTCTTGATCCCTAATGTCTCAGTTCAAAAGAAAGTTTAAGCTAGTCAAACCACACTGTGCAGATCGGCCTTACCTGCATGAACCCCGACTCGTCAGGCGGTAGGCAGCCCGCAGTCCTCTCGATGCCGTAAGTGCCATTATCCTCAAGCACTTCTTCAACGGCCACGAAGCAGTAACCGCCGGGCTGCGTGACACAGGTGCTGTTGGGGGCGCCATTGGGACATGCACTCGGACCCTCACACTCGCACACCAGGCCCCGACCTGGAAACAACAAAAGGAGAAGGTTAAGATAAGCTAGTATTCCACATGGTGGCGGATCCAATTACTTAAAGGTTACAGTCATAGATTAGGACGATAAGGTAACTAACATATTTGCTCTAGCGAGCAATCCTTGTAACTAATATAGGTGTGGAAGGCAATTTTCCCATAGAACATACATAATATCCAGGTTTTAAAAACAAGGGCGTATTGGTGAGTGTTCAAAGTTAATTTATCACTTTCAACCAGTGAAATTACAAAGAACGGCAAATTACTAAGAGATAAAATAATATCAATTATCAGAAATCAAGGAAATAAGCATTATGCTGGCAAAGCTTGTTAGAGTGATACGCCTGACAAACGTTCGATAAGTATCAATCAATTAAACTACATACATGATCTACAACCAACTATGGAGCAAAGTAAAGTAGATCATGAAAAACAATAAGGAAAATGTAATGCAATGGACCTTAATTGATATCGATTGACATATAAAAAAGAGCTTCTATGTTGCATTTATATAAATATGATTTCAAAAGCATCTTAAACAGACGTAGTTGACGTTGATGTAATAGGTATCCTCATGCCATGATCCGAATTAAATTCATAAAAACGTAACAAAGACAATGCCGATGAAACTAAGAATATTATCAATACTAGGAAGGAAACTCAGTTGATAATCTTAGCTCGATTCGAATATTAGGCCGAAAACTAGCAGTGTGTCCAATATTGCGTAGAATTATGTCAGCGCTACTCTGTCTTCACAAATTGTCGCATGCATGAATCTTGAATATTTATTGGCAATAAACTACAGGGTCATGAATAGATACAGACAAAAAATTACCAGAAAAGGAAGATATTCGCATCAGTTACCTTTCAAGTAACCGAATAATAGTGAAGCAGACTAAATGAAACCTCGATCAATTAAATGAAAAACCACTCAAAGCAATCAGACAATACACTAGAACCAAAAAAGGTAAATCTTCACGCATCATCAGATATTCTCTATCCTGTTTTTTGTGATTCTAGAATCGCAATCGACGTTGAAAAAGATCACGTAATCGTCACGGCTGTTGAAGCGAAGCCCCGTGCCATTGACACTAACTGTTACTTCCCATGGGACTTACCAGATAAGCTTTACTTAGGTACGTAGTAGAAACTCATATAATCATTATGGTTTTGATTTCTTCTGCGGAATTATATGAGAAGATACGATGACATCCGCTGATAAACATTATGAGTTAAGAGAATCTAGAATTACCTAAACGATGCCAAGTAAATTTTACATATTTTTTAAGTGCATCCAGTAGTAAGCTTAGTTAATTAATTATATTTAAGTGGAACCTCAGCTATCGGTACTTTGGATGAGTTTATTATTATAATTCTTTTTTTTTATGGGTACGGAACTGTAGGTGCATAATAATAATAACTAATAATTTGACCTATCTGCCATTACGATGTATATTTCTACGAAAAGGCGAAATCTATTTAAAAAGAAGACGCATAAAGAAAACTCGTTTAATTTACATGAAAATTGATCCGACGTAGACTATGCATTAACAAAGTCTCCATAAAATTATTCAAAATATCAGATGACAAAATATTTAAAAATTTTAACGTTAACAGCCACCAGATTGCATAAAGTTACTTTAATGAATAACTTGAGCGTAATTCCGTATCAGAATAGTAATAAGAACCGAGGAGACCATATTATATTAAACAGCATGTCGTTAAACACATAAATATATATTTGAGAGAAGGTTTGACTAATGATATAGAAGAGTAAACGTTCACAGTGTCGAGAGCTACGATCAGTATGCAACCCACACGGTCGGAAGAAATGTTTTTTTGGCGAGAGGCGAGAACAGGTACCTCGGGACCCTGAGTTCATATGCCCGAATGCTCGCACCGGCCAACACAAAAGATCCAAATGCAACAATATAATTCGAACAGGTAAATCTCAAAAGACTTCTAAATATTCAGCATGGGTACATAAGTAGATAGTCTGATAGTAAAAATACATGCAATTATTGTAATTGAAGGAAAATGAGGTCGTTCAGGTTGTGTGACAATTTTCCGATAGAGATAATTCGAGTGTCATAATAATGCTTATCAGCTGCAATAACAGCGACAGGTTATCAAGACGTAAACATGGATTGAATTAGCTCTTGATAGTACTCGTGGCGAGATATAAGATTATAGAAATCAAAGAGTTATTTAACTACTGCTATATAGTTATGGAGCTAATTAGTGATCTGGGTTGAAAAAATAAACTAGTCCGCTAACACATTAGGTAGTTGCTCATACCAGATTTCAATGAGAACACAGATGTAAACATACATCAACATGACGTTGTCGTTTAGATATCTAAATGAACCAACAATATAGCACTTGTAGGAAGGAATATACAAATAAGCAATTTCAAAGACAGAAAACATAGTGATTCAACTTGCACGTCCTTATAAAAATCCATTCATGAGAGGAAACAGCACAAACAACACAAATATGAACGAAGACTTCGGAGACAACAACACCAAAACAAACAAATCACTGAGTAGAACCGCCTTCGGAGAAGTTGTAGGCAGCCTTGCAGGCTCGTTGTACTGGGTAATACGATACGGAGGCTTGCGGGCGTGAAGCCTAGCTTAGATTTATGATCTAGTTTGTAGCACGTACTTAGTCTCATGGTGGAGAGCGTTCGAGGTGAACCCGGCCCCGAGTCCGCGCTATCATTTAAAAATAACTTGGGAAGCGTCTGTCGCCGGCTTTATTTTTACACCGGAGAGATTATAAATGTAGACTGTGACAACGCACGCCGTTTCACGAGAGACGGTCGGTCAGCGCGCACGAGAGCACGGACTGGATGCGACGCGATCGGATGACGCGGTCGACGCGAGTGACGGACGAACAGACGGGCGGGTCGGGGCCGGGGCGGCGGGCGTCCCTCGCGCCTCTCCATGCCTCCGCCCCCGCGCCCCGCGCCCCGCCTGCCCGCGCCGCTGCCGTCGCCAGCACCACGCACCCGCCTCCGTGCAGTATGCACCGCTGCAGCCTCCACATGGCTCCGAAGATAACGCGAGAGAACGAGCAGCGATCACACACGCACGACTGATTCGAGCTACACAAATACAACGCGCGATGCGATTCATTGACGCCACGCAGATATTGTCAACTATAACGATGTAATAAAACATCAACAGACTGTCGCCGGCCTAATAATCGAGACAACAATGACGTTGTTTACTTTGACGACGAACAGAAGAGGAACTTTTCGACGGACTATCAAATAGAACATGTTTTATCAAAACAAGTATTTCATTCATAACGCGAAGAAACGAATGAAATTAAAAACATGATAAAATATTACGAGCATAACGATGTTCTTTATAAAACATCGTCTCAGATAAAAGCGCCTCGGAAGATATCGCAAATGCGCGTAATTTATGCAAAAAAAAATCACTTTGTGGCATTTCTTGAAATCCAACATCTGTCGGAAGCTGCAGCTTTTTATAGTTTACGAGCTAAGTTTATACTCCTACTTCCACATAATATCAGAGAAACGTATGCAATAAAAACCGAAGCGAGAATTGTGCTGATCGAAGGAGCATTGTAATGGGCAACATTTACGACTGGTACCGACTGTCGTGTCGGTTAGTTCTCTTGTGATTTCTATCGTGCACATTTCCCAGCGGTTTCCGCGGAAGGTAATGGGCAAGTATTGCAGCCGGTAAGGGCAGTCGGCGGCGACGGGGTGGTCGTGTTCCGGCGGCTCCGACATATTTGGGCATGCATCAGCCTTATCTCGAGTTGCAATATCTGGGCGATCGGCCATATGCGGCTCACGTGCAGAACGCGTCACTCGATCCAATTGCAATGAACAACTGTTGCACCGAAACATCGGTTACGTTAATGCATCTCAAGGATGCTTGGAGTCGAATCCGCGTTAGAGACATGCTATTCCGTTGTGATAAACGAAAAGAATCTGGTACAGTAAGTAGATTGCCAAACTGCTGAGAATGGACATATCAAGATATATACTAGATACTTTGACATACATTCCCAATACCTTGTTTATTAATAATACCTAGTTCTTCTTTTTCGTGCCTTGTATAACAGATAACACCTACTTTTTTACTGTAACTATACCTGTCTACCGACTATACGTATTATAATTTAAAACCTCGGCCTGCCTCCATGTTGCCATACCCTATGCAGGGTCCATGTGATACTTACTAACTACTAACAACACTGTATGTACCAAAACTAAACCATGTGTAAGCAATAAATGTATTGAGTATTGAGTATTGAGTATTGACATAAACTGGAGTGCGCTATGAATTCAAATGACATGTGTAAATATACTATTGTTTTCGAAGTGGGCTCGTCCGAAACATTAATTTGAGATAATCGCTGTTATTAGCCTAATGCCTCGCGATTAGAGTTTTGATGGCGTGATTGCGGTTTATTTGGAGATATCTCTGTTGCGAACATAACGACGGTGCCAAGCGATTTATCGTCGCAAAGAGCTCGTTTTCTCGTGGGAATAGCTCCTGACGAGTGCTTCGAGCCATCAGAAGCTCATCAACGTCATAACGATTACATTATGTAACGTAACAAGGTTGGTGCAAAATACAACACAAACGACTGCAACACCACAATAATTCAAATTGTAAATGGTGTGTTCCAAACATGCAAAATCAGTCTGCTGTGTTGGGCGAACGCGCAGATGTTTCTGGTATCAATTAACTTGTACGAAAATGAATCGGACATCGAGAGTGGTGCAATTGCAACCGATCAAATAAATCGATTTGTTTAAGATACCGGTAAAAGGGCGATCGATCATCTTGTATCTGATGTAGGACACCGCATCGCGCTACATCTCGTTTTAGATATGAATAAACTGGTGCCATTTTGTCGACCGATCGGGATAAAAGTTCATTTTATATTCGGCTGATATTCATCACAATAGTTAATCCACTTCCGAGAAAGTAAGATGATGATATATAAAATCGTAGCGCGTGTGGATTATACATCGAGAATTAAAAAACAGCGTGCGCAAAACAGCCGTAACCGCCCCCCGGTTATCGCGTAATTTCGTCGTGACTATAGCAAATGGCATGTCGATGCTGATCATGCCTGGCAGAGGGGAAAGGTCATCATCGCTGGAGCTCCGGCGCCGATCTAGCGACCTCTCGGATTATCCGAGCCGATCGATAAGGGTCCTGCGGCGCGCGGGTTGGCGAGGCTAGTGTGCGATAGGGCCAAAGAACATAATTTATTCGGCGGCAGAGTGGCGCGTCTCGAAGGTGCCGGCTCCCCCGCACGCCTCGCCCGCTCATCTCCCGGCTCCTTTCAAAACAGGATCTCGACTTTTTTGTAGTTTTAGGGATTATGGGGTATCAGGTTAAACGCAGGTTACGTAACTGTTTTTACACACCCTTAATCTTGCGCAGATTATAAGAAATATGTTAATAAATAAAATATGTAAAGCCCAAGGTGTAAAGTACTGTAAAGTACTCAAGGTGTAATGCAAAGTAACAACGTAAAAATGGGTTAAACATAGTTTTCTGTGATGCATGTCGGTTATATTAAGCTTATAAAGGTTACCACGAAGCAAACAAGCGGTAGTACCACCAACAAACACTTGTACACAGAGTTCAATGTA
Organism: Chloroclysta siterata; assembly: GCA_932294275.1. Classification (NCBI taxonomy): domain Eukaryota; kingdom Metazoa; phylum Arthropoda; class Insecta; order Lepidoptera; family Geometridae; genus Chloroclysta; species Chloroclysta siterata. Next base: position 17,691,984 of record OW028588.1, read on the forward strand.
TCTTTGATAAACACAACAGACAGTTAGCCAATATTTACATTGAATTTGAAAAGCAATGTGAACTGTTATCGATGTACCTGACGTGAGAATCACTACGAATGCTATCTGGATTGGCAACTGGATATCTCAAGTTTAATAACCTGTAGATCGACGGGAATAAATGTATGTATACAAAGTAAACATAATATATCAATCCAGTGTATATCAAAATCAAAACGGTTTTTATTCAGTACAATAACAAGGACCACTTTGAAACAAACAATATGAAAGAATGTAAGAACTTAATCCCATAGTGTGAATCACGAAAATTGCAATTTAGACATTCTCTAAAAATTATAGTACTGATCTGAGAAGATGTATACCGTGCCCAGGGAAAAGTCCCCTCAGGGTGACAACGACAACTTCCTAAAATGACAACTTCCGAAAACGACAATTTCCGAGAACGTCTTTTCTAAACTCGTCAATTTCCTAAAATGACAACTTTCTAAAATGACAAATTCCTTATATGACAAATTCTCTACTGAACATCTTTTAATTAAGTAAAACAACTTAAAACAACTAAAACTTGGCTTTATTAGAGAACGCGTGTTCCATAATATTTTTAAAGCGAACTAAAATTTTTAAATTCGTAATATATTATGAATGGAATGTCCGATTTCAATAATTAAAAAAGTAATCTATAGGTATTGAAAAAATCTTGAATAAAAAAATATTTATTTGGATAAGGATTAATACCAAGGTACAAATAAAGAGCCTTTCTAGCGGCGGCATTTCAATTATTTTTTTTAAATAAAAGAACACTTATTGTGACATAACTATAATAGTTAGACATATGCTGTCGCGACATTTTTTGTAGATGATGACGTGTTCTGCAAAGTCTTAGTACATTATTTTCTTCCAGCGCACGCGATGTAAGGATTATTTTTTCCACCTTGGGTTACATTATTGGAGTTTTAGTAAGGATCCCTGACTTTTTTGAAAATATTATATAGCCTATGTTACTCAGGAATAATGTAGCATTCTAATGGTGGAAGAATTTTTGAAATCGGGCCATTAGTTTTTGAGCCTATTCGTTACATACAAAACAACAAAAATACAAATCTTTCCTATTAATGTAGATGTAGATTCTTAGAGCTTTAAAGTAACAAATCAAAAAAACTGCAAATAAAACAAAACTTTGGACTTAGTTTATTGATATACTACATACTAATGAAATGGTACAAAGGAAAAAAACTAATGTAAGTACAGTCAGCGGCAAAAGTCCTTTAAAAAAGGGTCGAGAATATTACGTGTTGTCGTTTTTGGAAGTTGTCGTTTTCGGAAGTTGTCATTTTAGGAAGTTGTCGTTGTCACCCTGAGGGTGGAAAGTCATGAGGCTTTATTTATTACTTTATTAGTCACTGACATGGAAAAGCCATATTGTTTTACTACATTTGTTTACTTCGAAACCACACACAAACCACTTATTGTTGGAACAGATGTATGAGCTCGAAATGTAGATAGATAGATTAAAAGAATTAAAGCAAAGATAATAGATTTCCCAAACTGATAACTTACAGGTACTCGCATTTATTTACTACGCTATAAATCTTGAGAAACGAAAGTCGATACGTGACAATTGCCACGAGGTTTAATCTATAAAGGTATATCCTTATCGAGGACTAGTTAAAACGACGATTAGGAAACTTTTATTTCATTAACACAACACACCTATGCTGCACTTTATTGAATTTTATTTTATTTATTTAAGTAAATCCATAGCTCTTTATTTATAATAATAATAATTCTTTATTGCAGACACGTGGATCCATAGTAAAAAAGGTACACATTGTAAATCTACACTAATAATATTATAAAGTGGAAACATTTGTATTTTTGTATGTAACGAATAGGCTCAAAAACTACTGGTCCGATTTCAAAAATTCTTTCACCATTAGAATGCTACATTATCCCTGAGTAACATAGGCTATATTATATTTTCAAAAAAATCAGGGATCCTTACTAAAACTTCAATAATGTAACCCAAGGTGGAAAACAAAAACCTTACATCGCGTGCGCTGCGAAAACTAATGAAGATAGAACAATAGTAGATTGTTTACCAAGGGAGCAAACAACTATTTTTATGGCGAGAGTGTTTTTTGAATCCAGAGCGGAGCGAAGGATTCTAGAGTAGAATCCCGAGCGTAGCGAGGGATTCTAAAGTAGAATCCTAAGCGTAGCGAGGGATTCAAAGTACTTCACTCGAGCTTAAAATAGTGTTGCTCCCGAGGTGGACACTCTACTTTTTATCACCCTCTATGAGAAAATAACTTAGTGCAACTTATGAATAATCATAATCATAGTCACAAATTCACAAAGTCACAAAGTCACAAAGTCACAAAGTCACAAAGTCACAAAGTCACAAAGTCACGGAGTCACATAGTCACATAGTCACATAGTCACAAAGTCACAAAGTCACAAAGTCACAAAGTCACAAAGTCACAAAGTCACAAAGTCACAAAGTCACAAAGTCACAAAGTCACGGAGTCACATTGTCACAATGTCACATAGTCACATAGTCACATAGTCACATTGTCACAATGTCACATAATCTCATAGTCATAATCATGTATTTATTGTAATTGTATTTATTTTCATAAAACTAAGTAAAATCTGAATTTGAGTAAACAATTATGAACAAAGGTGGAATGCGCGTTTCACGTGTTTCAGGCGCTTTTTTTTTTAATCATAAAGCCTGCTTGTTCATACAGTGTTCGTGATCTCTTTGGTGATTGGAACTTTTACTCAATAAGCACATTCCAAATTCAAATCACATTACCGCCCTTGGGATCAAAGTGCTATTTTGCTACCTCTTTTCGAAGAGCAAACTATCTATTTTCGAATTGATGTGATAAAAAATAATGTACTACGATTTTGTAGAACACGTCATCATCTACAAAAAATGTCGTGACAGCATATGTCTAACTATTATAGTTATGTCACAATAAGTGTTCTTTTATTATAAAAAAATAATTGAAATGCCTCCGCTAGAAAAGGGTCTTTATTTGTACCTTGGTATTAATCCTTATCCAAATAAATCATTTCATAATTAAGACGGTCTTAATACCTATAGATTACTTCTTAAACATTCCATTCAAAAGATATGACGAAATTAAAAATGTTAACGGGTCCACGGGTCACGCGCGGGGTGCGATTTCACTCACTCAAGGAGAAGCGCGTGCAAATGTATGAAATAAGTAGACGCGAGGCTCGAACCCACGGTCTAAGTTTATCCTAAAATGTTCAAAAAATTTATGACCACCCATGCGAAGCTGGGACAGGCCGCTAGTTTGAAATAAAAGTATAAGTAAGGAAACATATTTTTAGGTTAGGTTACCTTCTATATCTACACTTCTACACTAATATTATAAAGAGGAAACCTTTGTATTTTTGTATTTTTGTATTTTTGTATGTTTGTATTTTTGTATGTAACGAATAGGCTCAAAAACTACTGGTCCGATTTCAAAAATTCTTTCACCATTAGAATGCTACATTATCCCTGAGTAACATAGGCTATATTATATTTTCAAAAAAATCAGGGATCCTTACTAAAACTTCAATAATGTAACCCAAGGTGGAAAACAAAAACCTTACATCGCGTGCGCTGCGAAAACTAATGAAGATAGAACAAAATAATGTACTACGATTTTGTAGAACACGTCATCATCTACAAAAAATGTCGTGACAGCATATGTCTAACTATTATAGTTATGTCACAATAAGTGTTCTTTTATTATAAAAAAATAATTGAAATGCCTCCGCTAGAAAAGGGTCTTTATTTGTACCTTGGTATTAATCCTTATCCAAATAAATTATTTCATAATTAAGACGGTCTTAATACCTATAGATTACTTCTTAAACATTCCATTCAAAAGATATGACGAAATTAAAAATGTTAACGGGTCCACGGGTCACGCGCGGGGTGCGATTTCACTCACTCAAGGAGAAGCGCGTGCAAATGTATGAAATAAGTAGACGCGAGGCTCGAACCCACGGTCTAAGTTTATCCTAAAATGTTCAAAAAATTTATGACCACCCATGCGAAGCTGGGACAGGCCGCTAGTTTGAAATAAAAGTATAAGTAAGGAAACATATTTTTAGGTTAGGTTACCTTCTATATCTACACTTCTACACTAATATTATAAAGAGGAAACCTTTGTATTTTTGTATTTTTGTATTTTTGTATTTTTGTATGTTTGTATTTTTGTATGTAACGAATAGGCTCAAAAACTACTGGTCCGATTTCAAAAATTCTTTCACCATTAGAATGCTACATTATCCCTGAGTAACATAGGCTATATTATATTTTCAAAAAAATCAGGGATCCTTACTAAAACTTCAATAATGTAACCCAAGGTGGAATACAAAAACCTTACATCGCGTGCGCTGCGAAAACTATTGATGATAGAACAAAATAATGTACTACGATTTTGTAGAACACGTCATCATCTACAAAAAATGACGCGACAGCATATGTCTAACTATTATAGTTATGTCACAATAAGTGTTCTTTTATTATAAAAAATTAATTGAAATGCCGCCGCCAGAAAAGGGTCTTTATTTGTACCTTGGTATTAATCCTTAACCAAATAAATCATTTCATAATTAAGACGGTTTCAATACCTATAGATTACTTCTTAAATTTTTCAAATCGGACATTCCATTCAAAAGATATGACGAAATTAAAAATGTTAACGGGTCCACGGGTCACGCTCGGGGTGCGATTTCATTCACTCAAGGAGAAGCGCGTGCAAATGTATGAAATAAGTAGACGCGAGGCTCGAACCCACGCTCTAAGTTTATCCTAAAATGTTCAAAAAATTTATGACCACCCATGCGAAGCTGGGACAGGCCGCTAGTTAGTTATATAGAAGGTAACCTAAAAGTATAAAAGCGAATAACCAATAACGGATAAAACGACGGCTAAAAGCCAATAACGGATTTACATTTCTTAACAGAAACTGGTGATATAAACGACTATCACTAAACTAATTGATGACATTTACTAACAATTTGTATACTTGTATACTAAGTAAGGACTAAGTATGGATGGACCCATAGATGTACGAGCACATAAGCTAGAAATTTGCAACGCTACCGGGCACATGGTTGTGTTTCTGTATTCAAGTTGTAATTAGCTCATAGTCTCGTACAGAGCTCGTTTGACTACCATTAACATCTTGATCGATTTCTCTTGCATATTCATGTCTGCAGATTGCACGCAGTACGTTTCTGAGACGTGTCCCGTTCGCTTTATAGCCCGTTAGCTATGTTACTTCTCAAATTATGCAATAAAACGGGACAAACGCACGAACATCTCTACAATGATTAAGCTATATCGCATTGTGATTGTGACCCATTTTATCCGACCTCTCAAAATCAATAATAGATGTAGGTGCATTATCTAGAAGTGAATGAACACTACTACAATGTATTTATAGTGTGATTGGTGAATTATTGTTAATTTCGTATTATAGAGAATATTAAACGTCGTACCTACCTTCTATCGTGTTTGACCGCGCTAGTGTATGACCTGATTGGATTATTCTATTCATTAGCAGAAATATTCCGCGATGGATCATAAATAGTACGAAATACAAACAACGCGTTGAGGCCGCGTAATCTCTAATCGCAAACAGATAATCTTAATTGTAGGGGCGCGGCCGAGAGAAAACAACACTACATGACTTATCATATCACGCACCGCACGGACCGATGACATTATTTTTATCAAACTTCCCAGTCATGTCAGCCGAAAATCAACCGTACGAAACATTTTACACATCTCGTTATCAACTTTAGCGATACGAAGATAAATCACATCGAGATTGTAGCAGAAATCCAATGGCGGACGGATACTACGCAGTTAAAATTTGGATATTTTGCAATCATAAGAATATTATAAATCGGCGATATAAAATGTAAATAATGCGAAAATTTCATGAAACCAATTGAGCATTAAAAGATAGGCTAAATTGACAGCCTTCACAGCTCGGTAGTAGCTCTGCTTTCTGCGCCGTAGGCCGTGGGTTCGATCCCCACAGAGAACATACACATAACATTTGTGTGATGAACATAGGTGTTTGTTCTCAAATTGTTTAATTTACAAAAAAAAAATGTATTTAAGTATTATATCAGCTATCTTACTTCTTTTTTCTTTGTCCTTGAGTATTTCGGGGATATAGCCAGAAAACGAGGAGAAAACTTCACATCACTGGCAAAGTTGAAGGCAAGAGACCAAGAGGCCGAAGTCCGATACGTTGGTCTGGCCCGACCAAATCCGCACTACTCTCGATGTGACGGTCCATGAAGCCATCGATGTCGCCGGCAACAGATCCAGATGGCGAAGATTTGTTAAAGATAGAGTGATCCATGGAGGGGGTCACGACCCTCAGCAGTGAGGAGTACGACGCAAGGAGGAGGATCAGCTATCTAGTTCCCATATTACAAGCTTTAATTGGCTTAGTTTGGGGCGAGATAGTGCTGTGTGGAATGTCCACCAATATTTATTTATTTATTTATTAAATTGAAGCGGCAGAGACAAACGAATTGCCAGTCTTGTGGGTGATTGTGTATATATATGTTTTTTTAGAGCGGAATACTTGTCAGTCAATGTCGCAACTTCCAATGCTCTTTCGGATGACTGACAACGAACAATCGTGTTTTAATAGCGAGGCAAAACAAATGTAGGCGTACCGAGTCAGAACAAGAATAGAAATCTAACAAACGAGCATTACATTAAATACATCGCAACGAAGATGAGATTCAAATTATCCTTTAATTATCCAATAAAACGGTTTGACATAAAAAAACAAATATTTGTTGCAGAGCGAGATATATTTAACTAGAGAAACTATACATGAAATAGTGCTCAGGTAAAAAAAACATGTAACGTGAACAAGGTAAGTAAAATCCAGTTAAGCAACCATATCAACGATAAATTTCTTGATTATATCCAAAAACTGATACTGTACGGTACTTGATATCAGTAATTAAGAACAGCATCGTGTGCTATCTCAAAAGTGCTTTATGTAAATACTAAAATGATTAGAATTTAGATAGCCTTTCATACTATTTATGGCAACGATAGGTTTAGAAAATTATGCATCTTAAGTTGATAGCTATAAGATTGCTCGTGGCTAGCTTATTTTCTCAAAGCTAGTGCCTGTCAAGTACATAAATTTGCCAAATGGTCGGTAAAGCACGACAGGTGACGCCCACAGACGCGAGAAAGTAATATCTGTTCTGAATGCGCATGGCATAGCCTCCGGTGGATCGAGATAGGCTATCTCTCGACACTAGGTTTGATGCTTTTGATGACAGGTCAAATGTTAACGAACTTTATAAATATAAAGGTGTAACGAAGCCTGAAGTTGAAAAAAATCGATGTTAAAACAATTACACGAAACGACAATGTAATAAATATTTACGATTATTCTCACCTACGCTTCGACTACACGAAATTGTCTTCGTCACGAAGATTAGTTTAATTATAGTTATTTAACAGAAATCAATTTTCAACACAGCCATGGCTGAACACCGTGAAATTATGAATCTTGTTGCACGCAGTCACACTGTCCGAAACCCTAAAATACGAGTACCTAGCCTTCATTTACACAAGTATTATATCAATGTATTTGGCACAAGAAGCTGTGTGTTTACAAGTAATGGCACCATGATGTTGGAAACGGTTGTGTATCGGCATTAACACAAGCTTCGAAATACCATGCGTGGGCGTATGTTGGAACTAAACGGCGACTTTTGACCGTAATGTGGAACGGAGTGTGGGCAACCGAACGGTGCTCTTGCGCAACATCAAAAGCCACTGCAATAGAATTTGTTATAATATGGATCGAAATTAGTTAAACATTAATTATCCATGGTAAAGGGCTTTAAGCAGTAGCGTTATAATAATTTGCATTTAAGATTAAGCTCTCGGTCAGAAGTTAATGAAGAATACGATATGCATGTGGCCGAACCGGTAGCATAGCATTACATCTATTTAACGCAAATACGAATGCAAAAACATCGGGCACAGGCAATAAGTTTGATGCTTTTATCTAAAGTGGTTATGTTATTGATAAAAATAAAGTAAAAAGTGATCAATATGAAAGGAACAAGGAAGAACGTTCAGCGTCGGCTGGAGTTGAACTTTTTAATCGTATCGCGTAGGCGACTTCCGTGACATTAACCGCCGGAGACAACATTAACGTCGAACCTACGACTGACACACGACACCCATTACTATTATAATTTTGTTTAATGACATGTAGGTATCATCTTCATATAAGTTGACGAAATTTTGATCGTAAAACTTTATTAAAATGAGTGTAATATAGAGTGACAAACGGGAATACCGCTCGTTTGCTGATACCTACGTAATAGCTTTGAACTTTAACTATCAACCAGTAAAAATATTCAATATTATAAACCGAATTTTGGTTCGTAATATAGGAAAAACTTAAAGGTAAGTAATTTGAGACTTACTCACAAATTGAAAACTTGATCCGGATCATAGGACCGAAAACATGGCGGTCGATGTCGCCGGGCGGAATTTTTTTGTAAATTAATACTTGGCCTTTTTATGGTGAAACTAAATACAGCCTATTAACAGCTGTGGTGCAATGAAGCTTGCCCTAGCTTATTATGTGTCATCGAATTATTTTTATATAAGAACTACAAAAAACTTTCAAGCATGGTCAACTCCGAATACTCCGGTGGCGTTTTTTATTATGATCGATCAAATCCCTTTGACTTTTTTTTGATGTGACTCGCTATTTTAAGAAAATAATTTTAGCAACGGCGAACAAGGAAGTGTCATGTCATTTGAATATTAATTTTCGATATAAATGAGATGAGGCAGGCGTATCGGTGGATCTGTAGAAAGTTCAGCCCACGCGTGGCAAGAGGTCACAGCCACCCACACACCCCAGCTATTAGACGATTGTGAAACTGGCGGAGGCACATGAGTTGCAGTCTTTCGATTGCCTAGGTAGGTGGATTAACTGTTGATGAACCATTACAGTAAGTCAACTTCATTGAATGTCGCTATAGGCATATCACTAGCAGAAAATAAGCCACAGGAAGGCAGACTTCTTTACGATTTTAAGCTAACTTAACAGGTTGAGTAATCTAATAACGGCAATGTAAAAGTTTTAGTTATATGCCGAATTTGAGTTTCGTGGAAATGTGTTGTTTGAATGGTTTGCAATGACAGTGATATTAACCTGTTGGCCCATAGACTTGCAGAGGTGTTCAGCTAGCAATTATCGCTGTAATTGATGATTATTGCGAAATGCGGGGGAGGCTGGTCCATTAGCGATGCAACCAGGGGCGATAACTTCACGTGATCGAGCACCGATTACAACGAGACAGCTATGAATCCGCTAAATTGTACGAAGACTAATGGATTGAGGAAAGACGAGCGAGAATACTGATGTTTCACAATCAAAATCCAAATATTTTTACTTAACATTGTAAATAGCATACTATGAGATAAACCTTTAATAATAAACATTCATTTTGAAGCTTGAAATGAAAGATGTAACACTAAAATTGAGAGACCAAGACGATACTACTTTCCAACTCTCGGACATAATTAACAAATTTTATTTTGAACAGGATTTCTGATGAAGGAACTCGGAACACTAAAGAAAAATAATCAGGGCGATAACTTTATAGCATTATCTTACAATATATTAAATGAAGTAACAATATAAAATCGGATGATCATTGTGTATATGTAGGGGCAAAAACAAAACTTTATCAGACCAATACTTTTATTGTCTCACGTACTACATAAAATTAAGACAGTGGAGATAAAGGTAGCACATATCAGTTTTGCACGTCGCGTGCTGGGACTCGGGTCAAGTCACGGGTGGGCGGCAGTTATCAGCCGAAAACAAACGTCGAAACGCAAATTGATACTTTTGATCACGTCCTCACGTTCGCTTCGCAGATAATATGCTCGAGCATTTAATTTTGATTTGGGATCATCAAATGGGAGTTAGGTGGGAAAAACAATACAAATAAAATTATTAAAAAATCGTAAAGATTAGAACAAATAAGTTATAGACCAAGTCACAAGATAAGCAGTGGGTAGGGTATAACTTTTGTTCTGGGTCTATCTGGTTATATCGTAAGTACTTGTAGATTCTGATTGCCACAACGTTCAGCTGTATGGCTGATAGATTGTTTATTAAATTGTTATATATATATTTAGTAACATAATAGATACCAACCACTTTAGGTGGCTCAGGCCCAGTTTCACCATGCTCTGTTAGTTACTAATCAAGGATTAACAGGCCGTTAAATCTAACCTTAGCTGTCAAACGCATACATTTTGACATATTTAACGGCCCTTTAATCCTTTGTTAATCTAACAGAGCATGGTGAAACCGGCCCTCAGGCTGCCAATGATAATATAGTGCCTACAAGTATCAATAATGAATGACAAAACATTAAAATGTATTTTTGTGGACAGACAAGTTCAAAGGTGTCAAGTATCCACAAACCATCTGAAGAACTTGTTCTTGTTGAACAAAGTGGACAAGTAACTTATATAATCCGATCCAAACTATACGAAATGCTATATGTATTCGATAAATTATAAATTGTAATGGCTTTGATAAGGCCCAAGTTGCAGACGCAAAAGCTATCAATCAAAAGTCATTAAAATACAAGAATAAACATTGCTTGCTATAAAGTTGAATTTGTTTCTATACGCGCAAATTCGTATGTTTTATAACGACGAAAATACGAAATAAATTACTCAATAATGAATGAAGAAACTCTTGTTTCTAAATCCAATTTTCGAGACTTGTATGAATGAAGTCGGCTATGCACAAGTTACGACGGCATGTTTATGCAAATGGAGACGTGGTTCATTGATGGTGCCCCACCACCGGCCACCAGCGCTATAACATAACGGCGCACCAGACAGGTCTGCAATAACATTTCATATCGTAGAAGTCCGACCAACGACAGTGCTCAATCAACTGCTAATAAACGATGCCGATTAAACTTTTATTTAGGAGTTGTTAGACGCAGTCCCTCAAATTGGCCTCGTAGATGTTTGTCGCCAGCCCGCAACAGGTGTTCGTTAGTTTCTCGTTTATGGAGTGCTGCTAGTTGGGAACCAATAAATGTCTATAAAACATAGTTGCAAATGAATTTATTGGTCTTATGATCCAATAAAGTTCGCTGCAATTTTGGTTGGAATGATGATTATATCTGCCTCAATTATACAGGAATAGTTTATTGCAACGCAATCCGAACGTCCATTAATTTTGCTATAAACCAGCTTCATAACTCATATTTCCCAATAGGTATGCATGATTGCAACTACAAATATTTCGGTGAATGCATTGAAAATCCTTGAACTGCTGAAATTAATTAATTCTCAAGAATTTGCCGTTCACCATTCTCTAAATGGGATTGTCGGCTATGTTTTACTAAATTTGACTATATATCCTATTGGCATTGGGTGTGTCGATCTCGAACTGCGATAGCTAAAACTAGTTTCTGCTGTCGTGATCGAGACCTCTTACTTTATAGCTACAAGTCGCAACATGCCCAAGTCCAGACTTTCTTTTTAATGTCCCGTAAAGACAAATGGTATCAGTTTGTTGCATATTGAGTTGACATTGTGAACCCGGATTACCATTAGATGATCTTTAATTATAAAACCATTGTATAACAACATGTGTAGACTTTTTGATAACAATGGTTCACAGTGTATACGAGCTTCCACGTCCGAACATGATGCAACTGTCTTCGAACAATATCTCTGCACAACTTCTTATGTGTAGGAATGACTTAATAATTTCCCTGTGCACACATAGTTCTCTGTGACGTATTGTATGTAACATAACATGTGTACACAATATATATGTGTATGTTGCAGTCAAAGTGATTTAATTGAGTTAATGAGTGAACGGATAAAAATAACCTGGTGTGCTGACCTCAAATACTTAGTGGGGTAAAGGAGACGCTGATGGTGATCCAATTGTGATTACTTTATTTAGTAATTCAGTCCAAGCCATGACTGTCCCCAAATACACAATTGGGAATTGATTTGACCAAACTAATATAAACCTTATACTGGTAGTATTCAATAATGGTCGAACTGGCCCTGAGTTATAATTGTATAATTTATCAAGAAAACATATTCGGGTGGATTTGATCGGATTACTAGTTTAGTAAAATAATTAGCCTTTTAATAAGTATTCAATAACTTGACAAAAACAATGACGGAAATATTTATAATCTAACGGATAGCGTTACTTCGAGATGGCGAAATATGTGTTTAGCCATTTTACATAATCTCTGGAGATGTCAGATAGTCTGTAACATACAAACTCACACAGGGCCAGTTTCCGGCCGTGTCTGTGAATGACGCTTACGCATGTTTACTACCGCGCCTGAGCTCGGCTGTCGATCATTTCGGTGCTGAGTTACGTCATCACACATTACGGTTCCAATTTCCACTGAGGTTTGCGCTAGCGATTGCGTGTTAGCTCACCTTTCTGTTTCATCTTTGGCAGATTTCCATCCATTGAGTCTACATACCATTAATTACTTGGAACATGTTCGCCAAACAATTCAAGTCCTATAGTATCTATAGATGTTTTCATTGATTGTTTTCTGCGACACAATTCTACATAGTTTTGTAAGTAAGCTAGTACTCGAGGTGAGTCTTATCTCTCTATTCTAATTTCTGTTATCTTGTTGGTCTCATCCTCAAGCCTGTGCTCCGACGATAAGGTCTCTTCTTTATTGTTTCTCTCAAGTAATGTGCTCAAAGATACAATTAATCATGTTTATAATTAGAACAAATACGTCACACACGTTTAACTTGTAAGTAATTCTGCGAAGATGAATGAATAAATCTAGGTAGGTATTTTTCAACTTACAATAACAGAATTAGACCGCATACCGAATTGAGAGACGAACAGAGCTTATATTAAGAAATTATTTAACCTAAGCATATTCATAGTTTCCTAATAGTAAATTTAGGAAGGTTTTCGTTCCAACATAAATTAGCTTAAATGACAGAATAAGAATATGTTTAATGTAGAGTATGGTGACTTGTATGATAATTTAACACGATCTGCATGAATTCGAACCACAGACCCCATTTAAAAATTAGTATGTGAATGCAAATTGTTTTCTATTACAAGCTTACATCGAAGCTAGTGGGTAAGAGGCCCTTACAGCTGCGTCTGATGAATATTGAATAAATTCCCTTCCTGTGGTCACGTTTAAACTTTACGTTTTAAAAGCTTTAACAACCTACATAGGTCAAAAAAGGTATAGTATAGGCTAGACCCAACAAGTGTTCGTATGTTATGATCAAATTATGCAAATATTTTTATAAGCCACCTGTTGCAAGAAATGCATAAGCTTGCTACCGGTACGAGTGACAAGATCAGAGCAACAAAGTTGCAGCGCATATTAACGAGCAACATTTATTGGGGTTGTATAAATGCATGTTATGCTGGACAAATTATTAATAACAACTTTAATGGCTTCCGAAATAAATAATTTAGTTTGCGATTCTCAGACGTCGTAAATCATTAGTTTCCTGCGCTACATTAAAGTGATGAAATGATGACTTGTAATAACATCTCAGTGATTTTGTAGAGTAATAGTTTTACTGATGACCCCGAGGTGCAAAGGCCACTGGCGAGCTTGTGCTAGAGATGTGCAGAACAAATGCTGATCAGCATTGTTCCGGCTATGGAATTGTTATTTCTTTTTTACACACTACACATTCACAGTGCACACACGACTGTGTCATGTGTTGATTGACACAGGAATTCGAAGTCAGGGTTGAATAATCCCCGTAAAACACCATATATTATTGATCGTATTAGATAAGAACAGTCACTTTGCGACACGTTACCTAAAAAAAGGATTGGAAAGCATTTAGCATTCAACCGCGGCCGTTTATAGCTTAAATTCGCCACTCATCGTATGAATCGTCCCCATCCCATCTTGATGATGAGTTTAAATTATTATGGGTATCTTTCTATTGAATAGTCTACTCAACTCCCGGCCGACTGTGAAATCTAGCGTAAGATTTGATTTACAGCTTAAAACTCAAAGCTACCGAGCCAAGACCTCTCTGTACATCCTATAATCATATCGATTAAAATGATACTTCATGATGTTCTTGGTAATGGATATTACGGTATTACGATGTCAATATCCTCTACGTTACAATTTCTTTGGTACTAATTAAACTAACGAGTTGATATCCGCCTATCTGCGAGCGGTCGGCGAGGTGACGTCATGGGTTGAACAGAACATACCACTTCCTTATGATGAACCTGGATAAACCATATATGCCAAGGAAACGTCCACTCACTCACTGACTCGCTAATCATGAAACCTCAGAAACTACAAGGCCTGAAAGGCACATGTACTCTTTGAAAGAAGAGCGCGAGCTTTTTGCGGGAAGTCGGTCGAAGGAGAAGGCTTCGTATCGTTCTTCCTGGAAATGTATAGGGTAGGCTTTTGTTTTATAGTAGTCTGCTTCAGGCTGATAATAATCTTAGAAAGGTAGGAAAGGTACCACTATAAAACTATTTGAAAAACAGTGTCAAAGTTTGTATAGGAATATCTTCACGTAAACGAAATCGAAATTCCATTAGTCTTGGACATATCCAAGAACATGAGAACATGAATCGAAGGTCTGGATCATAAATAACTCAGACCTTCGATTCATGTTCTCGTAATTGTCCACCTTTTATAACATTTGCTAGGTATACATGACATTAAAAACTGTAGCCAAATCCATTTCGCAAATCGTTTCAGCATTCAAAATACAGGGTTACAGGAAAAGTCGTGCTAGATCCGTTAAGGGCGTGGAGTACCCATCATTCCTGACATATTTCACTATGAAACACCCTACCCTAAACTAAACCCTTTTCGAGATATTCGACTTTTAATTTTTTTATTGAAAATTGCCGATTTTTAGGCAATTAAATTTATTTTTGGTTGTTTTGTGTATCTTATTATTATTATTATTGCATTTTTACATGTGTAATTAGATGCTTTAGGACGTCAATCATTAAAATAGTGCATAAGTTAATTGAATAGACCGTAGTAGACAAGTGAAAGTTAAGAAATAAAAAAAAAATTAGAAAGTTTATTTTTCTCTAAGGGATATCTAAAAAAAATATTATGGCAATTCTTCGGCAGATGTTTTTAAAAATATCTACGTTTCATCAGCTATCTAACGAGGTATAACAATCTAGGGTTTGTATTACATTTCGTGGAAAAAAAGTAGTTGGGACGCTCCAGGTAGCAGTTCTAACGGTCCCGCGCCTATTGTCCTTCAAGTTCAGACACACCGTGAGAGCGAGACAAGTGACGATTTATGTAGGTATGAATGAAAGAAAAAATGTGTAGAGACCGGTTAGGGCTGGGAATACAACAGGGGGTATTGTTTTGGTTGTCAGTCTGCTTTTGTGCTTCGTACATAGTAGATGTGATATCGTTTTGCTCTTTTTCTCGACTTGGCTGTGATTCTGGACTATTTCTTCTGATTTGTGACTACTATACTTGTTAACCGGACTCTGATTTGTACCTGTGATACGGAAGTGTTGAAGATGACGTCCTACACACCTGAGGAATATGCTGATATGCTTATTTGTTACGGATACTGCGATTGTGTATCTGCGCAAGCTCGCAACGAATACGTAACTCGCTACCCCGGTCGTCGAGTGCCGGATGTGGCCGTTTTTGACAGAGTTTATCGAAGACTTCGAGAATCTGGCTCTGTTTTGAGACGTAATACAGACATGGGTAGACCACGAATTGACGACGAAGAACAGGACAATGAGATAGTGCAACGCTTTCGAGCGGATCCGACTACTTCCACTAATATTGTTGCCCGTGATCTGGGACTTTCGCAATGGAGAGTGTGGTTTACAGTGCATACTGCTGGCCTATACCCATACCATTACACGCCGGTACACGTTATTGAAGAAGGAGACCCCGCGAGAAGATTGGACTTTTGCAGATTTATGCTAAATGCTGACGTAGAAGACCCAGATTTTCTAAGAAATATCTTGTGGACGGATGAGTCCAAATTTGATAAAGATGGCATAACTAACTATCACAACGCCCATTACTGGGCCCCAAAAGCACTAAGGAATCCCAATAAGAAAAGAGTGAAGGGGTCCCAACGAAGATTCAGCGTGAATGTGTGGATGGGCATTATCTCCAATCATTTGATTGGACCTTACTTTCTACCGGATAATTTAAATGGGGAAAGCTACGAAAATTTCCTGAGAGCAGACTTGAGTGATTTGCTGGATGATCTGCCACTCAACCTGATCAGGGACATGTGGTTCCAACACGATGGCTGCCCTGCCCATTTCAGGAGAAGTGTCAGAGACTGGCTGGACACAAATTATCCAAACAAATGGATAGGACGAGGTGGGCCGTTGCCATGGCCAGCAAGAAGTCCGGACCTAACCCCCATGGATTTTCATGTGTGGGGGTGCATGAAAAGTCTTGTGTACAGCGAGCCGAATCCAGTTTCGTCTGTGGAAGACCTAAGAGAAAGGATTGTGGATGCAGCAAATAAAATGAGGACCACGTTGACCACTGGAGTAGTGAAGACTGGTCTCCGTAGAAGGATGCGACAATGTATCAGAAATAGAGGCGGCCATGTTGAACATGAACTGTAGAATAAGAAAAAGTTGTGTGAAAACCTTTAATAAATGACATTTCATGCTTACCTATTGTTTTACTTTTACTTTTTAGGGCTAAGTATAAATTTTCTTCTCCACTGTCGCCTATAAAACTAATTTTTTTTCAATGCAATTGAATAAAACCCTAGATTATTATACCTCGTTAGATAGCTGATGAAACGTAGATATTTTTAAAAACATCTGCCGAAGAATTGCCATAATATTTTTTTTAGATATCCCTTAGAGAAAAATAAACTTTCTAATTTTTTTTTTATTTCTTAACTTTCACTTGTCTACTACGGTCTATTCAATTAACTTATGCACTATTTTAATGATTGACGTCCTAAAGCATCTAATTACACATGTAAAAATGCAATAATAATAATAATAAGATACACAAAACAACCAAAAATAAATTTAATTGCCTAAAAATCGGCAATTTTCAATAAAAAAATTAAAAGTCGAATATCTCGAAAAGGGTTTAGTTTAGGGTAGGGTGTTTCATAGTGAAATATGTCAGGAATGATGGGTACTCCACGCCCTTAACGGATCTAGCACGACTTTTCCTGTAACCCTGTATAATTCTTATTCTTAACACATATAAATGCTAACATTTTATATGCGAAGTTTAGATGTTTTAGATGTCTCCTGAGCAACCACTAACGCGAATAAGTATAAACTATTGCGTGTTTCTAGTATGTTATTGGACAGCATGAATTAAAACTAGTTTCTTATTCAAGTCTTCCCCAAACAGGTTTCATAGATTTGGCTTTAGGACGAAAAATAATATTGATCGAAAACGATAATTAATGAGATTTACCATTAGTGGGTACCATGAAGGCAGGTCATTCATCTTTTAAATTCTGTATTTATGCTAACAGCAACCGAGTATCGATATTAAAATTTTGGGATGAATATATATATTGTTATTATATCTTCATATTTTGACTATATAACACACATTTCTTGTGTAAGTGTTTAATTAATATACAGCTCTTTAGCTAACATTGAAATAACGGTCACCCAGTAAGTCTCGCTACGGCTAGTGATTTCTTTACCAACATCATGGAGCGGTGGGGTCGCGTTTCCAACGCTGGGTTCAATATTGACTCCTTTTAGCCGTAACGCAACACGCCCTACGACTTTACTTTTCTGAAAGTTTACTTTACAATGCACGATACATATTTGATCGAGTGAGCGAAGCGAACGAAGATTCTAGTTTCAACTTGGGCGATTTGGCATTTTATGTATGTATGTATGTATGTATGTTTGTCTGGCCATAACTTTCGAACCGTTGATCCAATCTGCATGAAATTTGATAAGACTACAGCTTGTACTTGAGAAATTTACTGGTAAGTATATGAGTAAAATCGGATGAAGGGTTTTTAAGATATGGGGTTTTTTATGGGGGCAAAAATAAAAAAAGTTACTTAAAAAGTTACATGTCATACGAAAGGGCTTTGTTTGGACATTCCAAAACAATTTTTACTTTTTTTTTGGGACGCTCGGGTTTTGAGATACAACAAAAAAGTTAAATTAAGGTAACCAGCGACCCAAGAGCTCCCACCTCTAAGAGTTTCATTGGCATCAAGGTTTTTCTACTGGTCGGCCAGTTACTTTGCTTTTTCTTATTTTTTTTTCTTGAAATAAATTAAGTAGCTACTCAGTTTTCATAAAATGGTGACAACGACCAGGTCTGATGATGGAGCCAAGGTCTGTTCAACGGAACTCTTCAATAAATAGGCCAATAGAGTTGAAACTTGGTTACCGTACCAAGTTAGTAGGCGGTAGTCAGAAAAAAGTCCAAACATAATGTTTGGACTTGCCTTTGACTACCACCTACTCAAAGTTTTGTTGCGTTCGTCGGGTCGCATCACGAGATCTCAGTTCGGGGCGAACTACTAGTGTATTGAACAGTTTGAACTTTTATTTTCCTAAAATCTGTTTTGATGGAGGAACTCTATGTTCGTTCTCTTGCATGAGCCAACATAAATACGTCAGCAACACGTCATAGCAACATAGATTTTTAGAGACCAAGTGCATAATTGATCGAGTGAGCGAAGCGAACGAAGATTCTAGTTTCAACTTGGGCGATTTTGCATTTTATGTATGTATGTATGTATGTATGTATGTATGTATGTATGTATGTATGTATGTATGTATGTATGTATGTATGTATGTATGTTTGTCTGGCCATAACTTTCGAACCGTTGATCCGATCTGCATGAAATTTGATAAAACGACAGCTTGTACTTGAGAAATTTACTGGTAAGTATATGAGTAAAATCGGATGAAGGGTTTTTAAGATATGGGGTTTTTTAAGGGGGCAAAAATAAAAAAAGTGACTTAAAAAAATCAAGTTACATGTCATACGAAAGGGCTTTGTTTGGACATTCAAAACAATTTTTACTTTTTTTCTGGGACGCTCGGTTTTTGAGATACAACAAAAAAGTTAAACTAAGATAACCAGCGACCCAAGAGCTCCCATCTCTAAGAGTTTCGTTGGCATCAAGGTTTTTCTACTGGTCGTCCAGTTTCTTTGATTTTTCTTATTTTTTTTTCTTGAAATAAATTAAGGAAGTACTCAGTTCTCATAAAATGGTGACAACGACCAGGTCTGATGATGGAGCCAAGGTCTGTTCAACGGAACTCTTCAATAAATAGGTCAATAGAGTTGAAACTTGGTTACCGTACCAAGTTAGTAGGCGGTAGTCAGAAAAAAGTCCAACCATTATGTTTGGACTTGCCTTTGACTACCACCTTCTCAAAGTTTTGGTGCGTTCGTCGGGTCGCATCACGAGATCTCAGTTCGGGGCGAACTACTAGTTTTAATGATGATACTTCATCGACCACACATCAACGGAATGTGATCACTTCCACTCAATTCACTTTAAGTAGGTAACAAAACAGAGCCGCCTGTCGTCATTGACAATTTTAACGATGATACTGACATTTGGTTGTGCAGGTGTGCCTAGTTGAGAATAGTTTAGTAGTTAGACACAACAGCAGGCGAGATGCGACGTCCGTAACCCGGTGCCAAGCCAAACTTGTCGCGGGTATTTCTGTGCCTTCATTCGTCGCCGGGCCGTCTGGCTCGAATGTACTCGATATACCTAACCTTCTCATTATCCGCATAAATAATCAAGTGATCATCGCCAAGTGCTATTCTGGCTGGAGTGATGAAATTGCGAGGTTATAGGTACGGTTATGATTCAGAGCAGTCGTCACCTGCCTCACATTGCTCTAGCAATCACCATTTAGTTAGACAATGCAAATAGGCATACAGTAAATATATGAATCTTCTATATACGATTAATACGACCTTATATTTACTGGTAGATGAAAGACTCTTCGATGAATGTACTACTCATAAAATGAAGTGTACTCGCAAGAGTTAATTTTGTTACCAAATGACACTTATTTTTCTCCGCCATAGCTAGCAGACCTATGTCATATTATGACTTATTTCAGGATTATCACTTTTGGGCTTTACCACGTTTCCAGATACCAAATGTAAAATAGTTTTTCAGTGCCTGTATAGTAAATATAAAGTCAAGAACGATGCCAAGTGCTAAGTGCCCACCCAGAGCATACAATTGCATTTTAATTTCTCGTAACTTAAACCGGCACGTAGAGATTTGAATTACAAACAAGCAAACGTTAAGCTTAAACTGTATGTTATTTGCAAAAGCTCAGAGACATGTATAAATCACAGCGTGTTTCCTGTGATTTATACATTGAATCGGAAACACCTATTCAAAGTCTTAACTTCCTTAGAACCAATGCAATGCATATTCAAACCGTAACCGTCGTTGAAATGGTCTGGTGTTTCACAAAAGGCTCCTATTACGGCAACAGGCAGGTATAAAACTATATTCCATGCTCACATGTGCGTCGAATCGAGCAAACTTCTTGGAAACTCGACTTTTTCTCAGGTTACAAAAGTCCGATACACAAAGAACCGTCGTTGCATCTGGCAGACTTAGTGTCGTCTGTTACTGCTCCGGACAATAGAATCCTTGGTTTATAGGATTTTTAGAGGGTACATTGTGTGATATACACAAAACTCTACCTGCGCAGTACCTGCTCGCTATTGTATGGGTTAATGAAGCGTAAAGTTGAGATTCTTTACAATCAGGTTCTATTCAAAAGCGAACAGAATCAGCGATTTATAAGACTTTTTATGATTACAAATAGACTTATTCCTGCTATTGATAATAAAAGCAAATGTAAATATTTATTTGTTATTTTTATTAATAAGCGCAGCAAGATGATGATGAAGCTATATTGATAGCGTGACAGCGAATTAAAGTTATATTTACATGATGAACAACTATATAGGGACCAAGAGGTCCCTAGTTCAACGCTTGGGCTTATTTGACCATTTATAAAGCTTTGGTTCACACAAAAGCAATTTAAAGTTGATTGCGGGATATATCACTATCACCACCAATTATAGTAGACACGGCAAATAATTCACATAAAAGGTAACGGACACGAGCATTACCCGCCTATCGAACCATCGGGTACCTACTATCGGCCATCATTACCTAAATCATAATGATGATCGTAATTACTGTGCGGTTATTATGTTATACTGTAAGCAGTTTTGCCAGCATACAGAATAAAAAGTAAGACTGAAACAGTTTTTGTATCAGTTAACTTTCTACATTTGAGAGGTAACTACCGATTCCTTGGGTGTCGGCGCGAGCCAAGTAAAACCTGTTGTAGGAGGAAAGTTTCAAATGTCAGGTAAAGTATAATAGTTGTACATTTTTTTGCCTGAGGCTGTAGGTTTCCAATAGCAAGAAGCTGGTAGCTCCGAGAGCCGTTGACCCGCCATAGTATGGGTTCTCAGTAGACGTGGACCTGACACCGGGCGAGACAATGCCTCATTGAGTTGTCATAGGAGGTGCTGTACTGCGCAAGCCATAACGGATACGCGATGCCGTATTCTAAGAAATGTTGTGCAATGTCTATTTGCATTTCCTTAAAACATTTGCGCAGGATCTTAGACAGTTGAAATTTAAATATTTAATCTGTAACACCCATAGTCGATACCTCTACTATTATACGTCGTTTGTACTGCTGTTCTTGGTATTCTTTCTTTTTCATAATCAATAAAATAAAACATACAAAAAACATCAAGAAACATGATCTCATGAAACTAATAAATTATACAAATGAGGGCGGGTTCGACCAACTCGGAGTAACTCTATCCGCTAGATATAAATATTTCCGTCTTTGTTTTTGATATGTGTGAAGTAAATGCGTAATATTTGTCTACCGGATATCGTACGTGTGAGTCGGTCTAACCCGCCCTGAGTAAGATTAAGCATTCTGTTACACCCAGTTTGCTAATTTAAAGATAAGGTGTACAAATAACTTTATTTGAATTAGAATAGCAGAAACTCGATACCAATGTAATAAAGATATAGAAATAGCCGTTTAATCTGTGGAACATAGCGATAACCAGCGACAAACGCGACAGTTTAGAAATGGTGTAGGTAGGTGAGGACTAATGGCGTTGTCTTAGCAGTAGGAGGTAAGCACGAAATTAGTAAAACTTGTCCTCAGACATACATAACTCATATTTATGATCTCTCCAATTAAGTTTGGAGAAACCGCATCGTGATTGATGATCCTAAAGGCTCAAGCAACCAAAAAGAGGATCTCGCATATCGTCAGTTATCAGGAGTCGCTAAATGAGCTCATGTCCAAATAGGTCGGTTCCTTCTCGGTGGGTAACGTGAAGCAGTAGGCGGATCCTTTGATAACCATTAATTACATTCACACCTTTGTCGACGGCGAGTCGGGCAAGGTTTTTTTCCAAAAGCGACAGTTCTCGGAAAGATGGCGGCGCGCCGAGACGAGAACAAAAAGTTGAAGCGCGAGCACGAGCGAGTCGGATCTCCACGAATGTTTTAAAGGTCGAGACGTGACAAATACACAAACATAACATTTAGGTAGATCAATATTTCCAAGCTACATAAACTCTTCTAAAACTATATTCGAACGCAAAAATAAAGCAGCAA
The DNA here is from genome assembly GCA_932294275.1 of Chloroclysta siterata. Classification (NCBI taxonomy): domain Eukaryota; kingdom Metazoa; phylum Arthropoda; class Insecta; order Lepidoptera; family Geometridae; genus Chloroclysta; species Chloroclysta siterata. The sequence goes on from OW028588.1 coordinate 17,714,764, forward strand.
TTCTAAGCTACCTGGAGACACGAGTTGTTTGCGTTATTAGGAGTTATTAGCATATATATTTTTCTTTTACGTTGATGGGCTTTAGGTACGCGTAAGACTTAGAAATGTTAGTACTGCCGACCTAAGTTGACATGACATATTACCTAAGGCACACCAACGGTTTTGGTTTATTTACAAAGTCCGGTTCACAAGAAATGTGGAGATGACCATGAAGATATAACACCTCGATAGTTATACAGCTTCAGAAAACTTAAAACTCGTTTGGTCACTAAACAAGGACTTGGATTCCATGAACACGTCTCGCCAAGCAGTTAATTCTAACTCTGTCAAGTTGCTTTTTTGTGTCTCGTGTTTCTGTGTAAAACGCGGCAAATTCAATTCACACCAATTTAGGATGTCTGATGTCGCAGTGGTCAACATAACTGGCATTATCAGCAAATTCAGTCTCTGATTAAGTACCATTTACTTTTTGTGGGTTGTAGAACTTGGTTATGCTAGTTTAGTCTACTTTTTTAAAAGCCTAACATAACCTTATGAGATACTCTACCAGGCCACTATCTGAATAAAACATTAAAATTTACTGCGTTCTTTTTAATAAAAATTTAAATGAAAGACATTTAAATGAACATTTAAATGGGTAAGATATACTAGTGTAAACATCCATAATTTTTTTAAATTAGTCTCTTTTGGTTGGTGCTAATTTTTTCAATCAAAATCCACATTGTATTCCTGGACTTTCTGTCGAGAGTACCTAGAGCACAATTAGCGTTTGTTTGCTTGACAATTTCCATTCACCCCGTACCGAATCCGGTGTGCAAATAGAGTTCAATGGCCGACAGGCTAACGCAGACTGCAGACATCGCGGTGGGCCTGCGGTCTACATAGGCTCAGCGGATCCATGACACGCTCTATCGCCCGCATCTAAGCTTGCAAGCCGCACCTTGGCAGGGTGCTATAATGGTAACAAGAAACGCGAGAATGTATGTTGATTTGCATATCAAATGCATCAGCAAACTAAGTTATCTGACCAAAATTGAATGGCAACATATTTCAAATCAAGTTAAAAAATCTCAACATAAAGTATGATTGATAAATTTTACGATGACATAAAAAGTTTTATCTAAGTCTAAGTCGTTAGCCAAATAAGTTTGAATTAAAACCGTATTTATAAGACCTGTTCATTAATAAATAACTTCTAAAAGAGCTTAAGAATCTTTTTTTTATTTTATTAATGTCTGTGACAGTCTAGACGAATTCCAAATAACTTTGCAATAACTTAGCCTTTTATCTTGCAAACGAGCATTCAAACAAGGTAATAATATAGTAAATAGATAGAAAACGAAAAAGCTCCCCCTAATTGGCGCCATAAAATTATTATATTTAAATAAAACCAATGACGCCGGGCTCCGAGAAACCTATAGAGAAAGAGCAATAAAAAGCTAGATTGCTTTAGAACCGTAAAAATATTTTCTAATGCATTAAATACAACACAGATAATGAATTTGACGAGTTTATGCAAATCGCCATCATAAACACAGTGCCTGCAGCCTCTCACTGCAGCCGCTCACGCTACGATGTTGCGCCGAGTCTTTTAAATCGTTAACAGTTCACTGATTAGAGGTTAGGTATTGATTTCAATTTTGGTTCGGTGCGATCATGCGAGCGAATCTATTTAGATTTATTACCTTTCTATGATTTGGGATTGAATACGGGCCGCGCCTCAGGACTAAAGATATTGCCAGCACCTGTCTTTTTGTTTATTTATTGCGGTCGTTACCAATACCAACGCTACCGATGTATTTTTATATTCTAAAGGCGTAATCGAAATTATAGTATTTCAACCTGTATTAACATGATTTCTCGGAAGATAAGTTAGAAGCTTTTAATTAGAGAGTTTGTAGCAAAATGTTAAATGAATAGAGGTAAAATCACATCTTACTATAAACCCGAAACAAATATCTTTCATAATTTATCACAGTCCGTGTCTTCTACATATTCAAATCGTTCATAAAAAAATTGGTGGACATTCAAGCACTGTGTATCCCCAAACTATACAAAACTTGTACTAAGGAAAACATACATAACAAACTCAGACCGAGGTACTTCATTGTGTTATTCTATCGGAAAAACTATTACTTATAGTGCTCCCTACGAATGCAAGTTGTACAGGGTTTACGGTGTAAGTTTGCGCGTTCATTATTTATGAGTAAACTCAGTCAATCAGTAGGTAGGTGAGGTACAAACATGTATGTACGTATAAATATATTGAAAACACAGTATTTACATAAAGCGTATCCTATTTAAAACTAAAGCAAATCTAGTTCATTAAAATTAAGTCTGCATATTTCAAATTCAGCATCGTTGCTCGACATTGTAAGCTAAAACCAACTTCGTGACTTCTATCTACGAAACCCGATCTATGTATTAAAATGAGTCTATCAAGAGATATCTATCAGCGTGCTGAAGCGGATAATTGTGCAAGCAACAATGGCTAAATGCTTCGAATAATTCCGTGAGCCGCTGGCCACGATTAAGGCTGGGCCATAGAAAGTCATAGTGATCTGTGGGCTTGGCATACCTAAGGATAAATTATTTTTCGTTGGCAAAAATAGTGATAATGACAACTTCCTCGCACACTTCAACTTAATGAAACTTACCTAAACTTTTATGTAGTTCGGATCTTGCTACAATCTAAAATAATTCGTAAACCTTGGAACTCCCATGACCACTTTAGAGAATGAAGAGTTAGGTTAGAAAATGTTCTTAAATCCATTCTAGGCGAGGCAATGCAACGGCTAGGCGAGGCCTTTCAAATGCCTCCATTGTAAGGTAATGGCGGCAGTGTCGGCTTTACGAGCATACCTAAATCAACTCCGCTAAACTGCTCAAGGACAAATGGGCCTACAAAGTGTGACAATTTACACCTTGCTATTTGTCGGAGACTCGAGGCGTTTCGATTATGCGCTAGTGTAGGCGTAAACGCAGATTACACTAAATTTAGAATGTTGAATGATCGGATCGAAGTATTTACGAGGCTGAAATACGCTACAAAGTAACTCTTCGTAGCATTGATAAATCTAAGTATGAATTTATCGATCAATCAATCAAACTTGATCTGGGGATCAATAATTTGAATCACGTGGTTCTTGGAAATAAACACTAGCACGTATATTTAGCCTGCCATGAAGAAGAAACCCTAATAAATGAGCTTAGTAACGCGCTAAAAAGCTACTAGACCGTGTAAACAGAAGTAGAGTACCACAACTTCATTATTTACAACGGTACCGTACCGGACGGAGTCTATGTGACCAGCTGCTCTAATGAAGCGAGTGAGCTTTAAATGCAAAAGCACAAACAAGCGAAATACAGAAACAGTTCGACATTTGCAGCTCATTAATTTGGGTTAAATGAGCAGGTCTCAATCACGTGTCCTAAGAAATCGCGCAGCGAATGTTTAAGGAGACTTTGCCTTGGGAATTGGGACTTTGTGTTCATATACCAGCGATGCGGAGGCTTCGGAAATTTTCAGGGAACTCGTGAGGAAAGTTTCTGTTTAACGTTATCATTATGTATAGCAAATATTTGTTTAGTCAGTGACTATACTTGGAGTGAAGTCTTGTAGACGGGAAGGAATAAAATTCTTTGGTTTTAGTAATCATGATAGGCGTTGTTTCTTCAATATATGGAGCCAGGGTCGGGTCTGTTTCTGTACAGTTTATATAACTATCGCATAAGCAATATAGTAACTGTTTTAATTTGCTTTATTTTTACTTCGTTTTCTTGCTCATCAAGATTTTATTGGTCAAGGAGAGCAACACAATGCACTAAAAATATGGCGGACTGACATGCGTGAATGTCATTTTGACAACTATTGTATAAGTCAAGCTTGAGAGTGAAAGTCATTACCGTCAAAAAAAGCAAACAAATCTGTCAAAAAATTATAAAATGTTATGCGTCATATCAAACGTCATGTCAAACGTCAATTACAGACTGTCATGGCGGCTATAAAAATGTGCACATAGTAAGAAATCAACATTTAGTGATGAACACTTTATTAACCTACATTTTTAATGTAATTGCATTTGAATGGTAATCTTAAATTTTTTTCAATTTTATCTGTTTGTTGTAAGTACATAGACCAGACCCATAATAAAATATGTTCTTTCAAGTATAGCATAACTCATTAAGCCTATTATTTGTCGGTTGGTTACTTTCTCGTAGCGGCCAATCTTTTTACTGGATTTGGCACATTCTTTAGCGCCTTCTACATACGCCTTATACAGCTAGACTTGGGCAATATCGTTCACATGGCTGGCATACTGGCATGCCTGGGCGCCAATTAACGAGAATTAGCGCATGCGCACGGAATACCACGTATCTACTTCAAATGCCGACCGAGCAATGTTCCTCTAGGAATCTTTATATTTCCTTTAATCAGGCATCGCTCGGGGAATATGTGCCTTGCTTTGAATCATGAAAATAGATGAGCTCTTGGGACTGGATCTGATAATGATTACCTCAAATAGTTTGAAAAACTCAACGAACATCCGGAGCAGCCAATAAACCATAAATAAATCAATATTTTTGGTCATTTTTGAGTATGTGATGAGATGTTAGAACATACTTGGGCACCTTACGAAAGACTTGGTTTAAATAAATAACTCGCGAGCTCTTCCGCTTCAGAGAGCACTTCTGGATGTCAGCTTTACACGAATTGGATTATTTGCTAGATAATTGGAGTAATTTGAGAACATGAAAAGAATTATTTGCCTTTATAAACCAACGCAATTAAAAATAAATAGATCCGCATTAACACACTAACCATCTCATAATATTAATTTAGCAGTGCCAGTTGCATTTACAGCAACTCTCATTTTAAAATGAAGCGAAGAATAAAATCATTCAAACAAATCTATACGGTATACTTACCTCGGAGAAGCACACAGAAAGAGACGCAAAATCCTCTTTGTACATACCTGAAACAAAAAAGACAAATAAATTAATCTAAAAATCCTAACACGACAAGAAACCTTATCCGTTGGACTGAGCAACCTTTCAACGGCTCTTTAACAATTCAAATAAAAAGCATTGCAGGTAATGACGCGCATTTAATGCCAAATACGTGTCCACGATCTCATGTAACGACTGTTTACCTTAAATGGCGGACAAAAGAAAATCCACGGGATGAAGTAAACTCAGAGGGGTCACGTAAAGATAACAGGAGGCAAACAGAGCCAGGCTGGGCTCATTGGGCTGGACAAACAGACGGATGGACGGATGTGTTTGCCGTACGCTTTACGCGTCCGCACCGCAAATATTTGAACACAATTTGAAGGTACAACGCCCTCCGTCAATTAGCCGGCTTAAGAGCGGAGACAGGATGATCCCGCTAACTAAAAAGGCTTACGAGAAGTTTACGACGTGAGTGTAGTGTACGTAGAAGGAATATGAATTTTAAAAGCACCGCTTGGGTAGAATGTTCTTGTGGTGCTCTTATAGTCACGCACAGTAAATGCTTCCAAAGCCAGTAGGCCAGGTATTTTTACATTATTTATATTCATGAAAGCTATATTTTTCTATTACACGACAATGTAGTGTTGGGAAAACTACAAGTTTATCGTCATTTAATAGACTTGGTTGAAAAAAACCTATGGAAACCAGATAGCTGATAGAATACTTAATTCGCAACTTTTTTTTTACTTTTGTATAGAGCTTTTCTGAACCGATTACAAACATGAAAAACACTATTAAATTCGTGAAGCTGTGAAACTTGATAAGTGTCACCATCAATCACTTGGGCATTAACGTGCAAAAGTATAAGTAAGTACTAAAAATCTGCGAGTACTTAAAACTGTTTTGACAATAGACGGACAGTCTGCTGGATAAGGTGAAACCGTAAGGGCTCCTTGGTGGATTTTAGAACCCTGAAAATCGGTCAACGCAGTATGTAAATGCAAGCAATCGCGCTCATCTCTACGGGAGGAGCGTGCGCACGCGCAACCATACCGACATCTAGATACGCGCGGTCACCGCACAACAAGCCGCATTTGCTATTCCGCCGCCGCAGCGGCCGCACGCCCTGGATGGCGCCGAGCTCCTTGTTAATCCGCTGTCCATCGCGCGGTACCTTCGCGAAAAAAAACGAGCCTGGACCGCCGCGGTGCGGTCTCATGTATGAAATAAAACAAACTATATTCTTATGAATCCGATTCGATTCAATACAATGGGTAGAGTCTCATGGACATGAATAATAACTTAAGAACAGCTGCATTTTAACATTTCAGATTTTTACTTGATCCACATAATAAACTGAGATAAGATTTTAAGCGCTTTTAACACCAAAAGTCAGCTTAGGTTGTTAACATTAAACACTCTTTGTTGTAAAAGAATGTACATAAAACCTGCACATAAAGTAGCTCGTAGGCATGTAAAGGAAATGTCGTAAAAAAGCAGCGTATGTATTTTATAAACTGTCGAGAATGCAACAATTTTTCTCGCATGAAATACAAATAAAATTGTGACCAAAGAGGGCAAGATTTTGATCGCTGTGCGCTCGTTTAAATTCCCGACGACAAACATAGAGGTGGGAAATGGTTGGAGAGAAAAACGAGAACCAAATATTCAAAAATGTGAAGAGCAAAGCTTTGTAAGAATTTAGGTGACCACAAGGGCGTAAATTAAGAACACGTCCTTATTGAAGGCTCGCTTTGAAATGCGCCGCCTCCGCCTCCGCGTTGAAGTCATATAAATAAATGAAATAGTTTACGGACTAAGATTTACATCAGCCGATATACTTATCCCGAATAATGAGGCAAATACAAATAAATAGCATAACCAAAATGGTTATGGCGTTAGGAAATCAGCAGCGGAATGCTCAGCTGATATCGACCCACCTACAGTACAACAAGATATCGTTTCATTGTCCGTTATAAATAGAGCAGTTACAAAATCCCTTGTTATCCATAACAGCAGTACGATAAACTAGACTTAAAAGGAGCTGTCCGAACCCGAAACGAAAGTAAACAGGGCATTTCCGCGCACATGTCGACTGCAGCGCGTTCCCAGAACGGATAAACTCTGCTCTTTGAGTAACCCAACACGCTTTCAGCTTCCTTTTACTCTTTCATCCGACAATTCAAGCACTACCTTCTATATACGTGCCAGTTCTTAACATAGCTTAGATTGGAGTTAGATGGCTCTGTATATAATAACCACTAATATATGTATATATATATTTATAAAGGTCTATGATAAATTTTATTGTTGTGTCAGATCTGCGGCCTAGGCGTCTTTATTGTTAAAAAATCTTATAATAACCAGGTATACTCATGATTTATCGATAAAAATATTCAACGGTGTGATATATAGCACCTCGCCAGACCCAATCCCAACATTTTATAGACCGAGATTTATCGACGCTGATCAATAAAAATATTAAGAAAGATTGTAATAAAACTCGCCTGATGCACCATGACGGCGTTACTTATATCAGATATACTTTACGATCGAAAAATATGATTTAAATCGGATTATTAGATTCTACTCGAATTTTATGGTCGGCGCATTATTAATGTGAAACCTTCCGAAGATTGTGTTAGTCAGCGGTTCGTCTGGGTTTTGCATGGAGTCATATTTGGGAGTAAGGCGGTATTTGTGTTGTGGTCGATAGCGGCGCGAATTTCGCACTTCCCGCGGCGAAAAGGAGCAAAAACATTGAGCGTGGGGATTGTAGAACATGCGCCTCTAATGCGGCCTCGACTCGCACGAAACACGAAAGCGAGGAGCTTTCAACAAGTGGAGAGGTGGCGTGAGAGCGGCTCATTAACCGCCGGAAATGTTACAACTAGTCATCATAATTGCGGATACATTGCAATTTTACACAAAATTACGTCAATATCACTGGCAGCTAATTATTTCAACTTGCTTAGTATTTTTTATCTTTTCCTGGGAAATTTTGTATTTTTCACATTTTGTATAACTTATTAGTCTTATTACCTACCTACTTGAAGAAGATTCTTGTGGTTAGCAAAAAAACAGATTTATTACGAAATTCGTGCGGTAAACTTTTGTTAATCTAATAAAGCATGAATCATAGCTTAATAAAGCATGATTAATATCATGAATATTAAGCTAAACCTTTTATCATAGCATCATGATCAAACCACATTCGGTCAGTATCCTAAATCCCGACTTATATCCGATTCCTTACTTTAAAAAACCAATAAAGGAAATTATTACCACCACGGTGGACAATGAACATCTTGATACTGACTTTTTGATCACTATGCTGTTGTCTTACTATATGTATAGGCAAGCCAATTACATTTGGCACGCTCTATCTAGCCATTTTTGTAAATGGCAAGTAAGTGCTATCCGAATCTTAATCGCATCAGGTCGTCTCCACGGGACGCTGTTCCGACGAGAGGTTAGCAAAAGTGCACTTTTGTGCGACGCGACAGGACAATGGCTGGAAAGGATTTATAACACGTCCCGCAGCGCTATGCATGTTGTTCACATACTACGCCTCGGTATACACAATACAGGGAACATCTAACTAAAATAACACTGTCGCAGACGTGTGAATTGCAAAGAATTCGCCAGCAATCCTGTTTTCTCAATGTCAGATTGGAATCGGTATGACTTTGGAGTATAGGTTGTCTTGTATTCCCTTGTATTCATTTTGAAAACAGATTTGAAAGTCTATAGAGCAAATAGAACTCCCCTTTGAATTAGAAAAAATATGTCAACGTCAAAATAGTTCTTCTGAGAATGTGGCTTCTGAAAAGGTCTATTAATTGTTATACAAAGTATTTAAGGTGTTTTTTGATAATTAAGTTACTGTTGATCATTAAAAGGATAAACCAGGTGCATCAAAGCACCTACGTGCTTCAGTGTGGAAAATTGAAGTCTCTAATGACCCGTCCGAGTCAGACAGAGATAGGTGGCAGCAATGACGTCGTAATAATAAGTATTAGCATCGCCGGCTATGCGTCAAGCCCACGAAATCGGCCCACGCCAGCAAATTGCAATAATTTAGCATTGCTTGTCACTGTTGCGCATAATTCTACGGTTCTGCAATACAAGCGTTCGAGAGCCCAGAATCCTGTTAGAAATGGGCCAGACCCGAGGAAATGGATATGTGCTTTTCATATTGATAGATATAGTAACTAATTTAAAAACAGAAAGGTTTTTTTAAGTTTTATACTTTGCAAAAAATACCTTAAAATGTCCACCAAGGACAGATTTATCCATTGATATTTGTTTGATCTAATCATCGTCTATCAAATTAATGGGAAAACCAAAATTAATATGCTATTAAAAAGAGTTTATTATCATTCCTAGAAATAACATAGATCGGATTGATTGCCTTTACATGTCTGTTTTACCAGCGCCTCATCGATTGGCACCACACTGAAGCTTCATTATTGTATTATTCTCAAGGATCAAACAATGAATAATTTTTTGCCTATTCTTCTAGGCTTGGTCGCGTGGATCTGGCTCCTAGATACACTTAGCTTTAAGACGTTTCAAAGTGACCTTGTGTGAAAAAAATACCTTTTGACTTTCTGCAAAAAGGCAATAAGAGTTATTAAGTAAGATAATTCTTTAAGAGTAGTAGAGCTCTTTGTGAAGGGCTCGTCCGGGGAAGTACTACCACCACGCCTTTTTCTGCCGCCAAGCAGCATTGCTGTGTTTCGGTTTGAAGAGTGTGGTTACCGGTGAAATTACAGGCACATGAAGCTCTGTATGCCTCAAGTTAATGGAAAGGACAGTCGAAGGGAACGTGCCCTACGATGGTAGGGCACGTTCCCTTCGAGCGTGACTTACGAAGCAATGCTTTGTTTTAGGTGATGGTTACCACTTAACATCAGGTGGGCCATCTGCTTGTTCCTTTAGCTATTAGTCCTATAAAAAAATAAAAAAAGGCTACACCATCACGGTAGCTAGACCATCTGTCTGAGATCTCATACCCGTCAATAAACCAGTTAAGCACTTCGAAACGGGTAGAGTAAATAAATACGAAACACACGCAAGATAAAATAATAAGAAAGTACGATAACTCCTCAATGTAATTATACTGGTAGGTTTACCGTTAATAAATTTCCTTTCGAATTGAAAAGCTCATTGCAGCAAGTGAATGCGTGAAGCATTCGCTGCGCAGACCACTTCATTTAAATAGTACAATGACAAATGACAAAACAACCACTACTAGGGTCGACTTTGGGAGCCCGGGTAGAAAGAACAAAGCTTCAGTACTAGAAACAAAACAGATTGAACCGTTTACTGGCCGTTTCGTAGAATTCTAGTGTATAGAATAATATAATGTATGATAATAAAAATAATACTTGTATCGTGTGTGTGTATAGAGAACTCAAGGATCGTTGAGAAGTGCAGTATAACTTTTTACAAGAAAGCGTGATTACGAAGCGCTGGAGGCAATCCGCACCTATGATCTATGCTCATGGAAATCCCCGCCAGGATGGAGATAATTAAATAAAATAGTTACTACGCCCATTTTATAGTGATAAAATCGATCTATCTACGCTACAGCGCAAGATATACAACGTGTTGATGAAGTTATGTAGGGAAACAAAGAGCGTGTATTTAGACCAAGCACTGGAATACTTTGACGTGTGCAACGGTTGAATACATCGTTTTCGAAATTCCCATAGAAAAGTAAAATTAATATTTTCTCAGAAATTTGCAACAGCCCTGTCTGTGTAGGTGTCAAGGTCACATGCACGCGCGCTTCTATCTAGGAAAGAGAAAAACAACGATAACCTACGAGGTAATTTGAAATACTTACCTTTCGGTAGGTAGGTAGGTACGCCGCCAATCCCCTGACACGATATTTTTACTGGTTCCTATGGATTTTGTCATTATTTACTGGCTATAATAACACTGGATAAAACTGGATTTTGGTAAGTTTGCGAGATTTCGCACGACACAGGCTTCAAACTTCACACTAAACCATTACCTCGTAGGCACTGCTCATACACACACTGACTGACGACGGCTTTTTACATAACAATCACCATTTTATCACGTTTGATGACATTTTCTCAACAAAACAATGTACAACAACGCATGTAAACACAAACAGGGTGACCATCTCAAAAGTGGCGGTTCTACCACACACCTGCCAAAAAATCTGTCAAAATCTACCAAGCTTGACGATAAAAATACCAAAAATATGACTTCATACCATCTCCTTCGTGGCTACGGACTAAATTAAATACCTACATTACATTCAGTTACTATCTTTTGATCGTTTGTAACGGTTTGCAGTTATCTAAAACGAGATAGAAGTTGTTTAGAAACCAAATCAATAAAGGTAAAAAAGAATAAGAAGTTTCCAGTTCGGTAAAAAATAAATAAATTATAAATATTATTTCATTAAAAATTCAAACTAATAAGATTTTTCTTGAAATATTTAAAATCTGCCAAATGGCAGAAATCTGCCACAAATGGTAACACTGATCGGCGGCCGTCGGCCGTCCTGATTGGATATGCGTTTTTAAATGCAACCAATGACAGACAGGTTAGTCAAAGATTAAATAGGACAGACTAGACACTTCCCAAAATTGCAGTTGAATAATTTTGTCGTGTCAATGAACCATGGTGGTAAAGTAACATGTTACAATTTAAAGAACTATGAATATCATAAACATTGCTTTACGACATCTAGTAATTAAACAAAAATAAATATTCTATTAAATATTGAGTACGTAGCCACGTAGGTACCTAGTTACTGAATAGGTATTAGTACCAAAGATCTCAGAGAATGTTTACCGTGACTAGGGATTACAGTCGCGAAAATATTTCTTTTACATACCAAGATCTTTAAAAACAGCAACATCATTATTAGGTAGGCACATTACTAGGTAATTGGTGGCAGTTCTGTTACCTATTTTATCTAAGGTTAACAACTAGAGGTCAAAGAACAGCTGTAAATAGGGCTGCCTCATGATGCGTTTAGATTCATTTTAGATAAAAGTTTAAGAGGCATTTCATGAATGAAAAACTTTGAAATTTTAAAAGTCGTAGAACAAAAGTTGTTCGTTATGACCGGTAGAATATCCTGCTTTCGGATCCCTACAATTCTTAATAAACACGTTGTGTACAACGTGTTGATGAAGTTATGTAGGCAAACAAAGAGCGTGTATTTAGACCAAGCACTGGAATACTTTGACGTGTGCAACGGTTGAATACATCGTTTTCGAAATTCCCATAGAAAAGTAAAATTAATATTTTCTCAGAAATTTGCAACAGCCCTGTCTGTGTAGGTGTCAAGGTCACACGCACGCGCGCTTCTATCTAGGACAGAGAAAAACAACGATAACCTACGAGATAATTTGAAATACTTACCTTTCGGTAGGTAGGTAGGTACGCCGCCAATCCCCTGACACGATATTTTTACTGGTTCCTATGGATTTTGTCATTATTTACTGGCTATAATAACACTGGATAAAACTGGATTTTGGTAAGTTTGCGAGATTTCGCACGACACAGGCTTCAAACTTCACACTAAACCATTACCTCGTAGGCACTGCTCATACACACACTGACTGACGACGGCTTTTTACATAACAATCACCATTTTATCACGTTTGATGACATTTTCTCAACAAAACAATGTACAACAACGCATGTAAACACAAACAGGGTGACCATCTCAAAAGTGGCGGTTCTACCACACACCTGCCAAAAAATCTGTCTAAATCTACCAAGCTTGACGATAAAAATACCAAAAATATGACTTCATACCATCTCCTTCGTGGCTACGGAATAAATTAAATACCTACATTACATTCAGTTACTATCTTTTGATCGTTTGTAACGGTTTGCAGTTATCTAAAACGAGATAGAAGTTGTTTAGAAACCAAATCAATAAAGGTAAAAAAGAATAAGAAGTTTCCAGTTCGGTAAAAAATAAATAAATTATAAATATTATTTCATTAAAAATTCAAACTAATAAGATTTTTCTTGAAATATTTAAAATCTGCCAAATGGCAGAAATCTGCCACAAATGGTAACACTGATCGGCGGCCGTCGGCCGTCCTGATTGGATATCAATCAATCGAGTCGTCGACACTTCCTCATTCAACCATCTTGGTTTGGGAAATGCGGTCAGAATCGAACCGAAGTTCATTTTTCTGGCGTCAACTTCGTGAGTTACTGCTCACGAGTCGTTTGGCTTTGCCACGAGCGCCATCCTCACGGTTGGCCTTTCAGTGGCTTTTCGATGGCCTTTATGACCAGCGGAGGTTTGTAGGTTGGCCTCTTCTTGTCTTACGAGGAGTCGGGTGTGCCCAGGAGCTCGCGGGGCAGTGGCCGCCAGGGAGTCCGAGAGTCAGGAGGTCGCGTGTGCAGCGGAGCAATGGCGTTGAGATGAGCGTGGTGGCAATTGTCGGCGCAGTCGAACATTCGCCGCGCCAGCATTACCAGTCTCCTCAACGCTGGATATCTGCACGTCGCGAGCGATGACGTCGTTCCTGACGTATCTTCCCGCTCCTGTGCAAACTCGTAGAGCGATATTTTGTTGTGCTTGGAGTCTCTTTCGGTTTGTAGCCGAGCACAACCCGTACCATGCCGGCGCCGCATATGTGAGCCGGGAGCGGATGTACGATTTGTAGACTCCAACTTTGGTCCTCAGTGGAAGTCTGGACGATAAAACGGGTCGTAGCATCGCTCGAGCAGCACGCGTTTGGCGTATTGCGCGCTCGACCTGAGCTCTCATTGTCAGGGATCTGTCGATTTCGATTCCTAAGTATCGGACGGCGGTTTGCCACTCTATTTCCTTGCCTCGCAGCTCGAGCGAGGAGAGCACGGTGCGTCGGCGGGAGACAAGAATCGCAGCTGTCTTTCCAACGTTGACCGCGACTCGCCACTTATCTAGCCATACCAGTAGGAGATCAGCCATACCGGTAGGAGATCTGATTGGATATGCGTTTTTAAATGCAACCAATGACAGACAGGTAAGTCAAAGATTAAATAGGACAGACTAGACACTTCCCAAAATTGCAGTTGAATAATTTTGTCGTGTCAATGAACCATGGTGGTAAAGTAACATGTTACAATTAAAAGAACTATGAATATCATGAACATTGCTTTACGACATCTAGTAATCAAACAAAAATAAATATTCTATTAAATATTGAGTACGTAGCCACGTAGGTACCTAGTTACTGAATAGGTATTAGTACCAAAGATCTCAGAGAATGTTTACCGTGACTAGGGATTACAGTCGCGAAAATATTTCTTTTACATACCAAGATCTTTAAAAACAGCAACATCATTATTAGGTAGGCACATTACTAGGTAATTGGTGGCAGTTCTGTTACCTATTTTATCTAAGTTCACAACTAGAGGTCAAAGAACAGCTGTAAATAGGGCTGCCTCATGATGCGTTTAGATTCATTTTAGATAAAAGTTTAAGAGGCATTTGATGAATGAAAAACTTTGAAATTTTAAAAGTCGTAGAACAAAAGTTGTTCTTTATGACCGGTAGAATATCCTGCTTTCGGATCCCTACAACTCATAATAAACACGTTGTATATACTGTTGGATATAATCTACACTAATATCTACACTAATATTATAAAGAGGTAACATTTGTATTTTTGTATTTTTGTATGTAACGAATAGGCTCAAAAACTACTGGTCCGATTTCAAAAATTCTTTCACCATTAGAATGCTACATTATCCCTGAGTAACATAGGCTATATTATATTTTCAAAAAAATCAGGGATCCTTACTAAAACTTCAATAATGTAACCCAAGGTGGAAAACAAAAACCTTACATCGCGTGCGCTGCGAAAACTATTGAAGATAGAACAAAATAATGTACTACGATTTTGTAGAACACGTCATTATCAACAAAAAATGTCGCGACAGCATATGTCTAACTATTATAGTTATGTCACAATAAGTGTTCTTTTATTATAAAAAATTAATTGAAATGCCTCCGCTAGAAAAGGGTCTTTATTTGTACCTTGGTATTAATCCTTATCCAAATAAATCATTTTATAATTAAAACGGTTTCAATACCTATAGATTACTTCTTAAATTTTTCAAATCGGACATTCCATTCAAAAGATATGACGAAATTAAAAATGTTAACGTGTCCACGGGCCCGCGCGGGGTGCGATTTCACTCACTCAAGGAGAAGCGCGTGCAAATGTATGAAATAAGTAGACGCGAGGCTCGAACCAACGGTCTAAGTTTATCCTAAAATGTTCAAAAAATTTATGACCACCCATGCGAAGCTGGGACCGGCCGCTAGTGGAACATAAAATTCAATGAGTCGTTACAGCGAATGGACGAAACGAATCTTTGTGAAAGAACATATTTCCTTTTGGGATTGGTCTATGTACGTACACCACGTAGAAAGATTTGAAATAAATAGATGATTACCATAGCAATGCAATTTCATTAATTTGTAGGCAAATAAAGTTTTTTTTGACGGTATTGAGTTCCACTCTCAAACTTGACATGTACAACAGTTGTCAAAATGACATTTCACGCATGTCAGTCCTCCATATTTTTAGTGCATTGTGTTGCTCTCTGTGACTATTAAAATCTTAAAGCGCAAGAAAACGAAGTAAAAATCTAAAAAATAAACAGTTTTAAACAGTTACTATATTGCTAAGCGATATTTATACATATACACTGTACACAGAGCCAACCCAGGCTCCATACATTGATGAAACAACTCTTTTATTTTTTTTCTCTTTTATTTAAATTATACTAGAGTTTCAGGACTATGTCTGCTGAATGACATCAAGCATTTCGACTCAAAGTACCATATTTATTGCATTGAAATATAGAATGTCCTATTAAGTAGAGCCAAGTGGAACTCTAGAGGTGGAATTCGGGCTGCCCTAAAGGGGAAACCAAATTACCCCGCATGCATGTTCCGTACATGAAAAAAAAAATTTGTTAAAAAAAACTCGGGCTTTTAAGTAATTCAACATAGAGCCGTGGTTATCAAACAACTGTCACCATCAAAATAATTCTAGTCAGGTTTCAATGTAGGTTCCTAAACTATATTAGTGTATCCACTTGAATTCATGTACGTTAACTAACCGAGAAACCATCAAATATCCAGTCAACAGCGATGTTATTCATGCAGTAAATGACATTCAAGACTCGTTTAACAAGCAGTAATATCAATTTAGTGTAATCTCGGCCTCTGGCCAATTGTGTATTACCATCTATCGAGGGCCCGCATTCGCACTCATACTTACTTTATGGACCAGTACAGTGTAGAGTTGTGATGAATAGAAAGACCGTGTTTTATCTAAGTAGAATTTGAATAACTTTAAATAAAGGTTTATTCACATTGAAACACTACCCTACCGTGCCTTAAGATGTCTGTGAGCAGATTTCCCCTCGTCAATAGAAAAAAAAGTATTTCCAGTCAAGGACAAGGATCGGTAATAGGTTAGACTGGCATAGGATCGTGGTACATGGCACAAACTACGGGATGCCTATACCCAGCAGTGGGTGAAGACGATGATAGATCCTTCAAGTAATTTCAGGAATGTAAAAATGTTTGCAAAATAGCGCTAAATGCTGCTAAATTTTGTGATCTGTTAACTATTGCAACCACACCAATATACTATTGTGATTGTCATCTTTCATAGACATTTAAAATATTGTGTGTAGGTAAATATTGAGTACCCTTTAGACATCCTCAAAAGATTCTCGAGTTTGTACTTTAAAAATCTGAGAGGATATCTACCGTGTTTGGGATCAATCGCGTCGTCGTAGATGCTTCTGTTCGTCTCAATTCTATGTCCGTAGACGTAATTGAATGATCGCAGGAAACCGATCGAGGCAGCCGGGAGCGCGGTGGGTGCATCCATCATCATCATCGGAGACAAACTCAATTGAACAATTTAAATTGGTAATCATTGCTTCTGGGAGCCGAAAGGATGTTGTGTTCCTTTGTAAACCAATGCACTGTCTCACAAAGTCTCTAAAGTGTAAGATGAACAGCACTTAGTTGCTCCAGGTCTTTTAAATTGTTCTCCCTGAAGTTTGTTCTGACAATATTTTTATTGTATAAGATAAGATATAAACGCGATATGGAATACCAACTTACTACTGCAAATGAAATATTTCGACGTACCTCTGACCTACCCTATTAGACATCCTCAAAGAATCTTGAGTTCTGTGTCTGGGAAGGAAAGTCGTGAAGCTCTTTCTATTTCCACTACGTTGAATTTCATGAGTAATTCCATCAGCCAGTTATACCGCACTCGCAATGTTTACGGACATCGTTTCTCGTGTTGCTTTTATGGAAACAGTTAATGGCCATATTTAATGCCGATGTATATTATTGTATAATGTTCTTTCATCAGCCGCGTTCATTTACTGAATATCAAGCCGCTGCCTTCATCCTCCCGTCAAATTTCCGGCGACCTATTGCAGAAATCCAGCCGGTGCGTGGGACCGCCTTACCGTGTTTGTTTTGATTAGGTTACATTACTTATCAAACAATAATTAAAATATCAATGAATTGAATAGAATAGAATAGAATATAAATTTATTTGACAACAAACACACAGAAGTAGCATACAGACAAGTAAGAATATAGGCAGTAGAAGTTATTACAAGTAAAGACATAGAAATTGAACACAAAGAAGAAAAAGAACATGTAAGATAAATTATACAGATAAAAAATGATGAGATGATTTAACTATTGTCAAATACATATAAAAATCCATTGGTGCACGACCGGATTCGAAGTCAGTATCTCGCGATCATGGTGGGGCCGCTCCCACTAGACCACTTCCATGTACGATTGTCTTCATGCAAGCATTTTCCGTTTCGTGCTCACTAGTCGAGAACCTTTTGTTTAGATTTGAACAGTTGCTGGTTATACACCATACGGTCAACTTCTTTTTTTTTATTTTTTTTTTATACAACCAGCTGATGGAACAAGCAGATGGCCCACCTGATGTTAAGTGGTAACCATCACCTATAACAAAGCATTGCCTCTTAAGTCACGCACGATAGGAACGTGCCCTACGATGCACTGCCCTGCGTCCATCAGCTTGAGGCATACAGATGTTAAGCCTCATGTGCTTGTAATTACACCGGCAACCACACTCTTCAAACCGAAACACAGCATTGCTGCTTGGCGGCAGAAAAAGGTGTGGT
Organism: Chloroclysta siterata; assembly: GCA_932294275.1. NCBI lineage: Eukaryota > Metazoa > Arthropoda > Insecta > Lepidoptera > Geometridae > Chloroclysta > Chloroclysta siterata. The sequence continues at coordinate 17,732,935 of OW028588.1, forward strand.
GGTAGTACTTCCCCGGACGAGCTCTTCACAAAGAGCTCTACTACTCTTAATCTTGCCAATCAATGGAAAAGCAAGTGGGCGTGGTAACAGTGGGAGATTGCGAAACAACATTACAATGGACAATCACTTACCAAGAACGGTAAACAGTTACTGGCAATCAATGTGGTTTAAGAGCCGGCAACGCCATTAAGTAACGTAACAAATTGGGGTGATTGTGATATTTGAGCCTTCGCCAGCGGTGAACGTTATCGCTGAAGAATGTAGAACGGTAGCATTTGGGGTTAGGTGATAAGGAAACACCATTATTCATAAGTAACTGGAACTGTGCTGCTGGAGCAATGGTAAAGCCACTTATCATTATAATATATTATATCTTCATCCTAGCTGTTTCAAATAAACAGAAACAGCAACACAACTTTAATTCGATCACAGATCACATTTGGTTTACATTCACAGTGAATGACCACACTAGTTTAACCAGTACGATCGTACCATCTGTCAACCGCCACCGTTAATATAGGAGACACTACCCCGGCATTCCGCTTGATACCTCTGATTTGATTGATGTACAAATCCGAGAACTGTGAGCTGAGATCATTTTCGTAGACACGCAACTTGATCAGTTAACATCTGTCAGAAGCTAGCAGAATTGATTTTGTTTGTCTCTGAAGCGAGATGTAGGTCAAGAAGATAACGTCATAGTAAAATCAACATGTGAATTTAAATGCCAGCAAGTATTTACTTTCAGATTAAATCGTACCGATTGAGATAACATCTAAGAGTAAAAGTAATCAGGAATCCATCTTGCAAACCTTATTTAGATAAGGACCTAAATTAAACTAGTAGAGAGAAATCAGCTCAAAGGCGTTAGAAACAATAAAGCTATAGCAGTGTTATTTGTGTAAACAGTTCTTACATTAAACAGTATTACGGATTTGAAGTTTGAACTAGACCAGAGAATCACCGGAAACTGAGCAATCGAGATGCCAAGTACAACATGATAAGTAAACCGTTGCTTCCGGCGAAACGCTTACGGCTGGATGGTGGTGCAGTCAAGCCTAGTGTCAATATCAAAACTCAGCATGTCCGAATGGGTCACGATATAGAGTTACACGATTCGATATGTCATTCAGTCGGTGTATCGATTATATCTTGCGCTGTACAGATCTAGTTTCCCACGGTGACTCATACGTGACCGTACTTCAATTTGTTCGGTCCACATACGCGGGAAAAATACATCAACGTCTTCTCTCACATCCTAAATTGCTCCAGTTCACACATCAAACGACCAAGGGAAGCTGGCAATTAATAAATCAGATAAAACTGCGGTTTACGATTGATTGAATGTGAACATTTAAGGAGGTTAACACTCTCAAGACGTAAAGGAAAGATGAAAAGAAAGCAACCATCACATTAAGTAAGCAATCATTTGTTACTTAGTATCAAATCAAAGGAATTGTAAAGTATAATAAGAGCAAGCGTAAACATCGAAACAATGCACTAAGCGAAGAGTATATCATAAAGGGCTAATAACAGTTGGCGACGCGACGCGACGAGACCCGCTTTGATCATGCATCGTGAATCGTGCAGTCATCTGATACGTATCACGAGCTTGTGAGTTAAACGCGATCCAACACTCCAGCACTTTGTGAATTGTTGCGTTGCTGTAAGCTATCTTGCGCAAGTCATGTAATTCAGTTCAGCTGTTTAAATGAACAATAGCTATTTGTCTATTGAAAGTAAAACTAGCTGAATCCACCTAATCATTATTTCCTAATAGATTGCCTGTACACTGATTTTAATACCAATTTCAGGTATATAAAATTTCTAAATTGATTAAAACTCTAGTCTAGCCATAAAACGTCTTGAATCGCTAAGCTACAACTAGGCTATTTAGCCACACCTCGGTTAGTCTCTCATTAATTCAATCTAAATGCCTTTCAGTTAAAATAGTACTTAATAGGGAATAGGTAGGTGATAGTGGTGTATGATACTTTCAAGAACATAAAATTGTATTGAATTTATAAACGGGCTCTATAAAATGGAGGTATTTTATGCAGGTAAGCCGTATAGAGGGTTCAGATCGCAACAAATTTATTGCAATAGTTTATTTAATCTCTATATCTATAGTCTATATGTAGCAAGTAGCAACCCGTCGACTTGTAGCGACGATACATAAATTCTTAAACACAATGCTATAAAGTGACATAGGTACTTAGATATATGAATACAAAATATCTGAAATAGCATAACCTCGATTTATAGCTTATAAAAAATCTGGTCTCTCTAAGCTTTTAGGAAATTATCTATTACACTAGTGGCTTCCCGCGGCTTCGCACGCGTTGAAGTGGTGAACCGTGATTGAACCACAAACATCCAAACATCGTAACTTTCGCATTGATTTGTATATTATTAGGGTAGGATTTTAAATACGTACTATTATTAGGGTAGGATTTTAAATACCTACGTAGGTATAAGGGATACCTATAGGCGTACATTACCTATATTAGGTAGGTAGGTATAGGTACTGAGTTTAGCACAAACATGACAAATACAACAAAGACAACCTTACACGGAAAATATGTACTTATTTGTTCCTAGTTTCTACCCCAAAAGCAAACGAAACGAAACAGCTTCACGACATTGATCCACAGGCACGGTAGATAGGTACCCTCAGATCTCTTCGTACCAACTCAAGATTCCCGTTTTTAGAACATTGACGCCTCGTTGTAGGTATTCTTTTTACTCGAGCGCAACGAAGGAGGGTAACGTCTTTATGTTATTTATCCCCAGAACACATTTTCTTTTAGTTTGAAGTTAATTACACAGTTACAGTTAAAAATCTCCCATACGAACCTTGAAACTTTGCAGGGGTAGTTTTAAAATATTGAAAACGTGATTTTAAATTATTTATTGTGGAGTATATTTACTTCAAGTTTGAAATCAATCGCACTATGCGTTAAAAAACTCCCATACAAACTTTGACATCCCTTTGCACGCTTATTATGGGTAGTTTAAAAAAATTAAAAAAGCCTTTCCTATTTTTTTGCCTAAAAGTTCATATACTCCAAGTTTCAAGTTTGTAGGTTCAAGGTATACTATTTTTCATGCAAACGTTTTCAACCCTTTTACACCCCTTGGGGTTGAATTTCCAAAACCCCCTTCTTAGTCCCCTCTACGTCATAAGACCTATGTACTCTTCAAATTTCAAGTCTCTAGGACCATCGGTCAAAAAACTCCCATACAAACTTTTACATCCCTTTGCACACTTATTAAGGGTAGTTTAAAAAAACTAATAACGCCTTTCCTATTTTTTTGCTTTGAAGTATATGTACTCCAAGTTTCAAGTTTGTAGGTTCAAGGAATACAATTTTTCATACAAACGCTTTCATCCCTTTTTACACCCTTAGGGGTTGAATTTCCAAAAACCCTTTCTTAGTACACCTCTACGTCATAAGACCTATGTACTCTTCAAATTTCAAGTCTCTAGGACCATCGGTTAAAAAACTCCCTTACAAACTTTTACATCCCTTTGCACATTTATTAAGGGTAGTTTTACAAAACTAAAAATGCCTTTCCTATTTTTTTGCTTTGAAGTATATGTACTCCAAGTTTCAAGTTTGTAGGTTCAAGGAATACAATTTTTCATACAAACGCTTTCATCCCTTTTTACACCCTTAGGGGTTGAATTTCCAAAAACCCCTTCTTAGTAACACCTCTACGTCATAAGACCTATGTACTCTTCAAATTTCAAGTCTCTAGGACCATCGGTCAAAAAACTCCCATACAAACTTTTACATCCCTTTGCACACTTATTAAGGGTAGTTTTAAAAAAATAAAAATGCCTTTCCTATTTTTTTGCTTTGAGGTATATGTTCTCCAAGTTTCAAGTTTGTAGGTTCAAGGAATACTATTTTTCATACAAACGTTTTCATCCCTTTTTACACCCTTAGGGGTTGAATTTCCAAAAATCCCTTCTTAGTGCACCTCTACGCCATAAGAGCTATGTACTCCTCAAATTTCAAGTCTCTAGGACCATCGGTCAAAAAACTCCCTTACAAACTTTTACATCCCTTTGCACATTTATTAAGGGTAGTTTTACAAAACTAAAAATGCCTTTCCTATTTTTTTGCTTTGAAGTATATGTACTCCAAGTTTCAAGTTTGTAGGTTCAAGGAATACAATTTTTCATACAAACGCTTTCATCCCTTTTTACACCCTTAGGGGTTGAATTTCCAAAAACCCCTTCTTAGTAACACCTCTACGTCATAAGACCTATGTACTCTTCAAATTTAAAGTCTCTAGGACCATCGGTCAAAAAACTCCCATACAAACTTTTACATCCCTTTGCACACTTATTAAGGGTAGTTTTAAAAAACTAAAAATGCCTTTCCTATTTTTTTGCTTTGAGGTATATGTTCTCCAAGTTTCAAGTTTGTAGGTTCAAGGAATACTATTTTTCATACAAACGTTTTCATCCCTTTTTACACCCTTAGGGGTTGAATTTCCAAAAATCCCTTCTTAGTGCACCTCTACGCCATAAGAGCTATGTACTCCTCAAATTTCAAGTCTCTAGGACCATCGGTCAAAAAACTCCCTTACAAACTTTTACATCCCTTTGCACATTTATTAAGGGTAGTTTTAAAAAACTAAAAATGCCTTTCCTATTTTTTTGCTTTGAGGTAAATGTTCTCCAAGTTTCAAGTTTGTAGGTTCAAGGAATACTATTTTTCATACAAACGTTTTCATCCCTTTTTACACCCTAAGGGGTTGAATTTCCAAAAATCCCTTCTTAGTGCACCTCTTCGCCATAAGAGCTATGTACTCCTCAAATTTCAAGTCTCTAGGACCAGCGGTTTAGGCTGTGCGTTGTCTATATGTCAGTCAGTCAGTCAGTCAGTCAGTCAGTCAGTCAGGACTTTGAGTCTTATAGTATTAGAGATTTACAAATAAAACTATAAATATCTTGAGACAAGGGTGTTTTTCATTCGTTGTCTAGACTAGAGATAGAAAAAAATCGCCGAAATTCAACCAACACAGTCTGGGTTATGTTTTCAGAAAATAACTTCACTCGAACCAAGTCCTAGGGTTTCCGCTAGTCTTACATTTCTAGAGACTATTTTGAAACTGGAAAATCAGAGCAATTGTACGCCTACAGGCGGCGGGAACAGCGCCTGTTATCGTTTCGTTTTGTCCCGTAGCCAATCGGTAATCACCACGCGAAGGTACTGGCACGAACCAAGACATATAATTCAGTCTCAACCTCAAAGCGTGCAATTCCAACGAAATATCTGACAGATTTACCGACGAGACGAGTTAAAAATTGTCTCTAACGTTTAAAATGAATAATGATCAACTATCCATTTACATCTCAAGAAATTTCTTTATTTCATTCAAAAGAGAAGTTTGCTAGAATAGTTTCATAAACATTTCATTGAATAACTAAACCAGCAGATAATGAGGAAAATACACATAGATGTGGATGCGCTTAGCAAATATGCTGTTTATATCTTATTATGACACACCTTATGTTTACAGACACTTCAAAACTTGGAACATACAGTGCCGATGAAAATATATACAACTAGTGGCTTCCCGCGGCTTCGCACGCGTTGAAGTGGTGAACCGTGATTGAGCCACAAACATCCAAACTTCGTAACTTTCGCATTGATTTGTATATTATTAGGGTAGGATTTTAAATACCTACGTAGGTATAAGAGATACCTATAGGCGTACATTACCTATATTAGGTAGGTAGGTATAGGTACTGAGTTTAGCACAAACATGACAAATACAACAAAGATAACCTAACATTGAAAATATGTACTCATTTGTTTCTAGTTTCTACCCCAAAAACAAACGAAACTAAACAGCTTCACGACTTTGATCCCCAGGCACGGTAGATACTCTCAGATCTCTTCGTACCAACTCAAGATTCCCGTTTTTAGAATGTCCCTTACAAACATTGACGCCTCGTTGTATTCTTTTTACTCGAGCGCAATGGAGGTGGGTAACGTTTTAGGGGTTGTTTTTGAAAATCAAACTGTATTCTTGTTATTTATCCACAGAACACATTTTCTTTTAGTTGGAAGTTAATTACACTACGCGTTAAAAATCTCCCATACAAACCTTGAAACATTGGCAGTCTTTTGCACCCTTTGCAGGGGAAGTTTAAAATATTGAAAACGTGATTTTCAATTATTTATTGTGGAGTTTATTTACTTTAAGTTTGAAATCAATCGCACTATGCGTTAAAAACTCTCCTATACTAACTTTTACAGTTATTTGCACCCTTTGTAGGGGTAATTATCAAAAATTAAAAGTTTCATTCTTAAATATTTATTTCTTAGTATAATATTTACCCCAAGTTTTAAGTCAATCACACCACGCGTTAAAAAACTCCCATACAAACTTTTACATCCCTTTACATACTTTGCAGGGGTGGTTTTAAAATATTGAAAACGTGATTTTAAATTATTTATTGTGGAGTATATTTACTTCAAGTTTGAAATCAATCGCACTATGCGTTAAAAACTCTCCCCTACTAACTTTTACAGTCATTTGCACCCTTTGCAAGGTAATTATGAAATGTTAAAAACGTCATTCTTAATTATTTATTCAAATTTCAAGTCTCTAGGACCAGCGGTCAAAAAACTCCCATACAAACTTTAACATCCCTTTGCACACTTATTAAGGGTAGTTTTAAAAAACTAAAAATGCCTTTCCAACTTTTTTGCCTTGAAGTACATGTACTCCAAGTTTCAAGTTTGTAGGATCAAGGAATACTATTTAACATACAAAAGTTTTCATCCCTTTTTACACCCTTTGGGGTTGAATTTCCAAAAATCCCTTCTTAGTACACCTCTACGCCATAAGACCTATGTACTCCTCAAATTTCAAGTCTCTAGGACCAGCGGTCAAAAAACTCCCATTCAAACGTTTACAACCCTTTGCACACTTATATAAGGGTAGTTTTAAAAAACTAAAAATACCTTTCCTATTTTTTTGCCTTGAAGTTTATGTACTCCAAGTTTCAAGTTTGTAGGTTCAAGGAATACGATTTTACATACAAACGTTTTCATCCCTTTTTACACCCTTAGGGGTTGAATTTCCAAAAATCCCTTCTTAGTACACCTCTACGCCGTAAGACCTATGTACTTCTCAAATTTCAAGTCTCTAGGACCAGCGGTCAAAAAACTCCCATACAAACTTTTACATCCCTTTGCACACTTTTTAAGGGTAGTTTTAAAAAACTAAAAATGCCTTTCCTATTTTTTTGCTTTGAGGTATATGTTCTCCAAGTTTCAAGTTTGTAGGTTCAAGGAATACTATTTTTCATACAAACGTTTTCATCCCTTTTTACACCCTTAGGGGTTGAATTTCCAAAAACCCCTTCTTAGTGCACCTCTACGCCATAAGAGCTATGTACTCCTCAAATTTCAAGTCTCTAGGACCAGCGGTTTAGGCTGTGCGTTGTCTATATGTCAGTCAGTCAGTCAGTCAGTCAGTCAGTCAGTCAGTCAGGACTTTGAGTCTTATAGTATTAGAGATGGCTTATTGAATAACGGTATCTGACTGAACGTCAAACAGAACACCACCGAAAATCTATTTAATTCCTATCGTATAACGGTCTGCGAATTTGATTGACGTTGACGCCAATGATGGCCACCAAAAAAGCATCCTTGACGATAAATCACTAGCGTTGCTCCTGCGGCAGAGTAGTTACGTATTCCGCACATACAGTTGTAGCGGGCCATTCATGAGGCAGTGTACATTACAATTAATTAGCAAGAGGCGAGCGACGCGTCCCGATTTCAACTGTAATTGGCGTATATTCTGATAATTGTTCCTGACACGAATGCTGCCAACACTTGTGGGGTAACATTGTGTCCCACCAAGTATCCAACAAAAGACCTTAACAGGTAATTCTTAAGGGGCATCCATTTGAATGTCAAGATGACAAATTGTGCAGTAATTTAGATTCATTTCTCAAAGGTAATCATTTTCATGAGGTAGTAACAACTTTAAAAGATTTGCATGAAACTCCTATTGGATAAAATTTCACTCATAATCAATTATCACCTGATGAAGACGTTGCAGTCGTAAAACTATCAGATCAAAGCCCAATCAAAAATTACATGTGATTCTTTAATGTTTATTTGAAAGTAAATAGCTTGGTTTTATTAAATAGTGATAGAAATCCAATGTAACAGATATTCATCTACACTAATATTATAAAGAGGAAAGATTTGTATTTTTGTATGTTTGTATTTTTGTATGTAACGAATAGGCTCAAAAACTACTGGTCCGATTTCAAAAATTCTTTCACCATTAGAATGTTACATTATCCCTGAGTAACATAGGCTATATTATATTTTCAAAAAAATCAGTGATCATTACTAAAACTCCAATAATGTAACCCAAGGTGGAAAACAAAAACCTTACATCGCGTGCGCTGTGAAAACTATTGATGATAGAACAAAATAATGTACTATGACTTTGCAGAACACGTCATTATCTACAAAAAATGTCGCGACAGCATATGTCTATCTATTATAGTTATGTCACAATAAGTGTTCTTTTATTATAAAAATTTAATTGAAATGCCGCCGCTAGAAAAGGCTCTTTATTTGTACCTTGGTATTAATCCTTATCCAAATAAATCATTTCGTATTCAAGACTGTTTCAATACCTATAGATTACTTTTTGAATTTTACAAATCGGACATTTCATTCAAAAGATATTACGAAATTAAAAATTTTAGCTCGCTTTAAAATATTATTAGTGAACGCGCGGTTCCAAGGGGCGCGTTTTTACTCACTCAGGGAGAAGGGCGTGCGAAATAAGTACGCGCGAGACTCTGTAATGTATATCCACCCATGCGAAGCTGGGACAGGCCGCTAGTCATTAAAATATAAAGAAATGTTTATAAAATTATTTCATCAACAAACATGAGTGTTTGTATGTCTACTAAAATAGGTCAATCTATTTCTAAACGACACAGACGAAGCAGCCAACAGTGAAATATATGAGCAAAATCAGCTTCTTTTTATTATTATTTACTATAGTGTAAAAAAAAAACTACTATAATGCCCTATATAATATTGTAATGTAATTGTCCAAATCCTGACGGATTAATGTTGTCGTAAGTATTGACACAAAACAAATTAAAATTTATATTTTTATTTTTTGCTGATAATTTGATGAACTCTTTTGTAATGAACCATTAAGCGATAATAAAACTAAGCAAGGTAATATAATTTAATGTTCACTTTCAAATATAATGGTGAAGAGCTATAAATAATGTTAGTCTCGAAATCAATCAGAGTAAATACATAAAATAATTGGTATTAATAAGAAACCTGATTATTATGATTGGATGAACAGTTGCTAGATGAAAGCGTGCTGGCAATTAATCAAAGCGAACATCTAGTCGTTCAGTCGAAGAGGGGAAAGCGTTGCGTGAGCACCTCGTATTCGATGGGAAGCTCCCTTTGTGGAAAATAGATTGAGCAGAGACGCCCTGTCTCTGCTGCAATGAAGTCTCTATACGCACGCGGCTGTAGTCACGTGATTGCAATGAAATATATGGCGCTTACTCTCCAATAAAAATTTAGACTAAAAGATTTTAGCCAAGAGGTTTAGTTTCGACCAACCTTTTAAAACCCATACAGCGAAGGAAGAAGGTCACTAGCCATTACAATTTAAACCAGTACTCAGCTCAGTAATAAAAAGCAAATCGGCGACGAAGCTGTAAAAAAATGCATGCAATGTCTTGTTTCCATAAGCAAGCACATGCAGAACTGGCTATGGCTACCCCATGTATGGAAACTTGAGATTGTACGTGCTCGGTTATTGTCGTCCAAATCTCACGTAATTGTAGAGATTGAAACTTTATGATGTGTGCATAAAAATATATTTTGGAGGCCCATTCAGAAAACCAGTCTCAGTATTTCAAGGAACAGTAACTTTTTGAGACTCGCGACCAAAATACATTTTGCTCATGCATGAATGATTACAATGAATCAATTTGTGAGTTTCTGCGTTGAAAATTTGGCACTACTGTGTCAAAAGTGGTAAAACACAAACGTATTTATACGTCGGTCGGTCGGAACGTATAGAACCGAATGCTTGAAGATCTAACAGATCATTGTTTCAGTCTTCAGATGGTCACTGAGGATAAAACTCCAACGCGTGTCATCCATTATAAATAAGCATAAACCAACAGTTGTAACTTTATGACAGACAAAGATGTACACTAAGGAAACAAACATACGCCTTCGTTTAATATCTCTAATGTTTACTGTTCCGGACGATACTACTAAAACCAGGACTGTTTCACTTCGAATCGATTCTCTACTATTGAAATATTGAATAATGTCATCATTTACTGTAAAATTGTGTAAAAATATCTAACAGGAAAGTTATCCGGTACCAGAAGTATACACATTTTATTTGGGATCAGTTTTATAGACTTTGGTGTAGACTAGGAACGTATTTCAGAACTTTGAGACTAGTAAAGCTGCCTAATCCTGCGGGACTTGCGATACAATGCTTTGTTATAGGTGAAGGTTTAGATTTATCATTACATAAGAATGGACAGTTGCTCGTTCCATCAGCTTAAAAAAACTTGTGTTGCAAAATGCATGGCAAAATATAGGGTCTAAGCCCAAAAATAACCCTATTACTCTACAACACCGTAACCAGAGGCCTTAACCTACGTAGGGTGCCTTTATCTGGTAGCCGCATACTAAACTCGGAGACTTACATAAATGTGTGCATGAAAACTGCTTCCATGGCAGCCTAACACGAGGCCTGCGAGGCCAGCACAAGCAAACTGCTGGCCTTTCTGGAGGGCATCGGGTGTCAGAACTAGCAACCACCTCCCGTCACGCAAAAACAGCCCACCAGCGTCCTGGTTGCGGAAACCAGTCCTCTTAGTAAGTTGGTCATTATTACGGATAAAATAAACAAGCAAAGTTGTGCAAGCCCTTTTGTTTTCGACATCGATTCTATTAGTAACAACAAACAATAATTTGGAAAGTTATTGTCTTGTCTATGTTTCGAAAAGCAGCACGGATTGTAAACAATGAGGATTATAATAAGTAACGATTCGGAGCGCGAACTTGCAAATCGACAGTTTAATGGCTCTGCGGTCCTTATTGGATGGAGAGAACAAAATAAAAACTGGTTGTTCAAATGATGATGGCGGGGGCAGGACCGCTGGCGCCACCGGACCGTTTTGTTCCCAAAGAACAAGTGAGGAAGAATTATCATATTTCACTACAACACTCGAGCCTGACTTTAATGGCATATGAGATGAGGGTTTTACGGATAATAATCCTGACAAAAACCATTAAAAACAGCGAAAGGACGATGCCTAACCTTCACAAACAAAATGCTGATAGATATAAAACCATATAATTTTTACGAGCCAAATGAAACGATTCTGATGCAGATAAAGAGGAAAATGTTATAGGCCTGACTTAAGATAAGAGGACATAAAATTGTATCTTATTAAAAGTTTCTAGAGTTATTTTCAAAACGCGATTTCATATCAGTATCAAACTGGACACTGAACGAGTCTTATCACAAAAAGAACTCAGTTATACAAGTAGGTAGGTAAGAAGTACCTCTCTCTCTCTCTCTCACGTATTTATGAAATGAAAATAAACAATTTGTTTACTTGACTAAGGCAGTGTTTTGCAAAGACGTTAATTAAACAGGCTTTTAACATGAAAGAATAAAGGTACACGTAATGACTAGATAAAGACTAGAACATAAAATAAGCACAAAACGTCAGCAGCAAATCAACGTGCAACGGTGTACTGTAATGCATGCGCTCAATCCCATGGAAACTTGCCAGAGGCAGACGGCGACAGAAAAAATCTTACTTGCCTAATAAGGGACCTAGTACGTGCTCGGACACTACCGTTTGCGATTATCTCACGGTCCGCACAAGGGGGTCATGTGAGAACCAAATTGCTGCTTCTGTACAGTAATGACTACTTTTAAATATAACTTCATGTTGAAGTCACGGAAACCTTCCAAGTCGTGATGTCGTATGATGCATGCGATAAACTTTTTTGCACTCGGAGGAAACTGTTAGCTAGATGATAATATTTACGTGACGCGCGAGCAAATGCGAAACCAGTTGTGGGCACCTCATAAAGAGAATGTTTCGAGTCGCTTAGCGGTTGTAATTGCGCCGAGTTCAGACAAATTATATCCTTACCTTAGTAAGGACAGTAAATGGTGTAATTTGCGCATAGAATGCCGGCTCCGATTATGGGCATTAATTAAAACAGATCAGCAAGCTTGTTTAAAAATGTATGATTATGCCTCTATTGTTAGTATTCTGCTGCTGTATCTGTTTCGTTTTAAATAAGGCAGTGGCGTCTATTCAACAGACGTGAGCAAGTACCTATTCGTAAGTCTGCCTGCCTACACGAGGAAAATCCTTGTTGAATGAAAATAATAAATGCTAGGAACTTGACGTGGCGGACGACGAAGTAATGTGAAAATATTCGAAGGCAAGAAAGCGAATACTTTCAACAAGTTTACCTTGGAAAAACCAACCAGCGCTTTAATCAAATCAAATGACTAATTAGTATATTTTACCTAGTGCCTTGCCATTGTAATTTAAATAGAGAACAGCAGTGCAACAAACGATACCGAGTCTAGAATTGTAAAAAAAAACGTCAAAAAAGCTGATTGTATCTAAGCTATAAATGACAATTTGTAACGTCAAGACAAATAAAAAACAACAAGAAATCTAGATTAGAAATTCTGTATGAGTCTGACCGGAGTGGAATACCAAGTTCATCCGACCCATAAACGAAAAACGAACCGGTTAGTGTAATCGATGGCGAGCCGCGATAGGGGGCGCGGCGCCTGCCTGCCGACCACCGCCAGCAGAATAATTGGGCACCACGGGACTTCACACCACACAACAATGACACGAGATGCCCGTAAGAAACGTAATTCACAAATAAATTGTCTCACTCGACATGTTTAAGAAATCGAGGATTCAAATGGACGTAATAAATGACACGGGATCGGAATCTGGGGACGTTGGAGTTTTTCGAAGCATTTTCATCGAATCGTTAGCGCGGGTTTTTGTAAATACGAGCGACGTAAATAAAGGTGATGCCATCGCGATGATGCCGATGGTAGATCATCGGAGCCGAACGGTAATTGGTACGACAAACAGCCAGCTAGTAGCAATTCCGAATGAAGTAAACATACGTGACAAGCATATACGCGCACAATAAATTTACGAAACTCGATAAATCTTTTTAAGCGCCTTTATCTTAAAAACATTTAGAAAAATGCTAGATTGGACCTAAATCAATTATTCCTCAATTATAATATAAAAATATTTTAAAACAAGCTGGTGCCCGCGACTTCGTCTGCGCAGGATTAGTCACACAATATCTTTATAAATTTGTAGCCTATGTGTTATTCTGATGTATGAGCTATATTATTGTAAAGTTATTTATTAAAATCCATTCAGTAGTTTTTACGTGAAAGAGTAACAAACATCCATGCCTTAAAACTTTCGCGTTTATAATATTAGTAGGATTAATACAAAACAAATGTTTCTCTACATCTCAAGTTCACGACCAATAAAACATAGTTTGCCCATCGCACCTGTAGATGATGTATAAATGTGTATTTGTAAAGTCACAATTCAGAGTCAAAGCGCAATATGTCACGAGATCCGTAACGAATGTTATCATTAAGCATTATTTGACGGGTTCGTTCACCCACGTAGACGTCGCGGAATTCAGCTGCGACGAGTATTTCGGTCCGTACGACGGATGCGAGTAGGCTTCAGCTAAATCTAAAAACAAATAAATGTACAGAAATATCATAACTATAGGAGAGAAAAAAAATAAAAAAGTCTAGAACCAACACTAAATTTTTCGAAGCTATAGTCGATGCCAAGAACCCGAACACCCTTTCCAGAAAATGAAGTTTTTATAACTTACTTATTCAAACTTGTATCAAAATTATCCCACACACACAGTGACCACCCAATCAAAATCTGAGAAGTACCGAAATACAGTTCTGAGTATTTCGTATGAAGCCTAAAATATTTCAGTTAAGAGACTACCCTTTAGGTGTTCAAACCCCGCCCCTTCAATAATCTTGGACTGTTAAACCAGTTGAGGTTGATACATGGCCAGACTTTATTTTTACAGCCTGATTACTAAAATGCATAAGAGGATGAAAATATAAGGGTCAAGTTATATTAGACGTTGAAATCCAAGGGTGTTTTGTTTACTACTTAAGTCCTATTAGAGCTACGAGTATAATGTATTCCATTGATATATTAACGTCTAAGAGGAATCATGAAGGCAGATTCAGAAATAATATTGATGTATGTTTTTTTGTTCATGATAATTAACTATTTGAATATGCATAGGCTTATGCGTTGGTTTAGAAATATTTTACGACTAGTAATGATAACAATGTAGCATTCATAATAACATGTTGGGTAATACTGAGTTAGTTATTTTTCTATTTTTATCCTACAACTGGTCGCTGACCCAAAACAAATGAATCAGTTCAACCATAATACAGTTAAATCAGAAGATTTTTTAAAATATTTCTTTAAAATATTTTTTTTATTACCATAAAATGCAAGCGTCCCAAAACTACCACATTATAAAACCACAGAGCTGAAGACTGCGAACGAAGCGGTGGTCAATATAAATTGCAATTGAATATCTCAATATAGAGACACGAGGTGCGAGGATGCCGTGGGAGTGGGACGGCGACACTTTCAAGCAAGTCCCATTCAAGCTAATTAAAAGGATTTTGTTAGCTGTCAACTAAAGATAAGACCTCCTTTGAAGAAGCCGCTTCATCGCATCAGACCTTTAAATTAAGCTTTACAATCGTTATTTTAAGCAAGAAAAGAATCTTATTAAATTTATCTGGTATAGGGATTAATCCCTATACCAGATAAATTTAATAAGATTCTATTCGACGAACGTAGCTCTGACCAAAACTGGAATGTTAGTTGAATTGATATAAGAGGGTTATAAAGTGGTTACACTAATTTGAATTATTGTAACTGGAGATCGTAAAGCCGTAATTAGGTTCGTTTACCATAAACTCGGTAGGGGCTATGCTGTAAAATTTGTAGTAAAAGACGGCTATCAATTACTATTACAATAAAACAATCTGATATTATTCCGTAAATAAGTACTTATGAAGTGAGAAAAAGTCTTTTTAAGAGTGACTTCGGCCGAATGTAGGAAAAACCATTGCTTTTCCGTGATCGATGTCATGTCAATATAATATTCAAGTCCCTGATCGAATTTTCTCTTATGTCTTCTGTCGTGTATTATTACAGTTTCAGTGGGCAGAAGGGTAAAAACCGTTGAGTAGTCAAAACCTAGCAAGACCAGAGTGATATCACCGATATGAACAATAACAATGGCAGAATTTGGTGATATGCGTGTCACGCTTTGATTAGAGCTAGTATTTGTCACAATTGGCGAGTTTGCGTTGGGGCTCCACGTTTTGTAATTGTAAGAATCAGATAAGCTTTTATATGTGTATATACACAATTCAAGTGCTCTTAAACGGTGAAGGAAAACATCACGAGGAAACCAGTTAGTATTCTAACAGCGGCGATGGGCTAGCAACCTGTCACGTATGGAATACTTACTACTGCAAAATGTGGGTAAGTGCCAAATGTAATGTTTGCAAGTAACTCTGACTATCCCCCTTAGATATCCTCAAAGAATCTGAAAGTCGTACTTGGTACCAAGAGATCTGAGAGGATATCTACCATGCCTGGGGACCAAAGTCGTGAAGCTGTTTCAGTTTTCATATATTCAGATATTTTATTTATCTTCAGGAACTAAATGAATGATTGAAAACAAACTCATTTCTTCTTCTCAAATTATTTCAGCCATGATCACGGTACCTCAGAATAAACACACGAATGTGTTAGGGCCTTTTTCAAGCACTGCTGAGAATTAAACTGAATAAGGTCTAGAGTTCAAAATCCTAAATTTCAGAGTTCTAAAAAATAGTACGTTCTTATCGCACGAAAAAAAATGGTGTCGTGATCACAATAGAGGTCTAACGAAAGGATTAGATCCGGTGTGGGATTTTGTTAATGAGACCCTTTGTAAGACGCCTCCGCGGGCCCCAGACGACGGAAACCATTTATTTCACCGTAGCCAATTGACATTTCGAATTTTTTAACCAGGCTTGTTTTTTAACCTTCGCCTACGCAATCTACGAAATACAAGAGAGCTTGTAGCGTTCAATTAAACTAAACCAATACAAAATCATTATTTATTGCTGCTAAAACTGTGGCTTAGCAGATACATCTTTATCGTTTTACAATACTTTGTATGTGATTATCTCGGCTTTGCTAATGCGGAGTGGAGTGGGAATAGATTTTATAAATATTCATAAAACAAACAGAGTAGATTTGAAAAGTATGCGAGACATGTAACATGCTAATTCTATGAAAGTAAAGCAACTTTAGACGAGGCTAGTACGCGTACGAAAATAATATTACTGTTTCTAGCAAGTCAATGCCCGGTCACAATAATCATTTGCGTACAATTATGAATTTGATAGAGTTGCATATCACACTGGTAACGACGAATGGCGAATGGATAAGCCGCATTATGCATCCGATGTTTTATACTTCTTTATATTTATGTTGAGGTATCATAAACAAAAGCGAGTGATTATACTAAAAGGCAGTGGTTTTCTTCATCAACTGCCGCGGTGTCTGAGCGCCTTTATGACTGATGGTGCGGCGCTGGCGCCTGCCGTCAATCAAACTGACTGACATTATATCATTGCTTGATGCTTAATAAAACATCTGTGAACCTCAGCAAACTTCACAGATTCCTCAGCTCCGATGTAAATAGTTTTATGGTTTACATAAACCAGGCTGGAGTAGACTTGGAATGATTAAGTCAAATAGCTATGAATATCATAACGAAAGATGAGTTTAATAAGTAATAAAGCTTTTAAGATAACGAATAAGGAAAGCAACTTTATAGCGCAAAAAATAAAAAGTCAGGTTCTATAAAAGTCATTTAAATGGGTATGACAGTGACATGCTATAAAACTTTAAAAGGATCAAAAGACATCAACGGATAATATCAAGATAAAAAACTAAAAGAGTATCGTTTTCAATACTGCGGTCGAGCAAGGCACAAGCTCACGATTTATAAAGAGCCATAGAAAAATCATTTCAGTCTCACCGCAAGAAATATCACACGTCGTAAAACGAGATGAGATGGTATTATTTACGAGATGGGATACGATCCCGGTACATATGCCCACGTCCTTTTGAAGAGAGGCTTAACGAAGCAACCGATACGTCAATCACGAGTCTTGCACGCGGACAATACCACTCGAGACGAGCCAGTGCCAGATAATAAACAAAATTAAATCACCACACAAAGAACTCAAATGAACGCTTTCAATCAGGTTTAGAATCAGATAGCTGCATAACTAAAATTCGAAGTCGTAAAGTACCGAAACAAAGAAAGCAGAGAAACTATCGGCCATTAAGATTATTTTAATAATGAACTTATAACTGTTCATTTCCGGTGAATATAGTAGAAAAACTAGTTCCTAGTCTTGAATGGGCATTATTCGTAAACATTTGAATTTAAATTCGCTAAAAGAAAAACAGTTTTAGAACATAATCGAATTAACATAGTCTGAAACGTTTTGGATAATGGCATTATAAATTCCTATTAATGCCAATGCTCCTAGCTAGACACAGCTATTAAATAAATTCAATCAATGTAAGGCGCCACTAATAGTTTCGCCTTAAGTGTAGTTTCTCGAAAAAATACAATATATTCTAAACTTTCGTAAAAAATATGATCTAATGCTACCAGACGTAGAAACCCAATTAATTCCTCTATCAAACGAGTAGCAGCAATAAAACTCTAGTTAAGGTGAGGTAATTCAGACAGTCGTGATAGTTGAAACGTAATTATTAATAATCAATATCAATAAATAAGGTGAATACAACACTACACTACGTGTTTAGTACTCATAAGGAGAGTTCTAGGTGCCATACGCGGGGGACAAAAACGGGATGATTGACATAGGCGGCGTTGGCAAGAACGCTGCATTTTAGAGCCTTTTATAGAAACAAGGATCGATAAATCCACCGCTGTAAAACTTTTTTGCGTATTGCTGCAAACGTATAGTATTGTTGGTAATCGGTTTCGCATACGGCATGTCTAATTACAACCCCAAATTATACGACATGCAAGATTCGTAAACAAAAAATTGGAAACAGACTTATGTATAGCATATTATTATGAACCACAAACATAATCTAGTTTGAACAATAAACTTAATTATATTTTAGTATTCTAAAATAATTGAAACAAGCAATTAATTTCGTTTCAAAACAAATAAGACAATGATTTCAACTAAAATAAATTACAATGATCCATTTTGCCAAAATAATTGGATAGGAGTTAGGACGACTACCCGACCGTCAGCCATTTCTCAAACGAAGAAACACTATATTTATTCCATTTGTCGATGTATATTTCCAAGTGTAAAAACACACGTTCCTGGGCACAATGGAAGCGAATATGATTTATAGGGAACAATGTTATGGAAACTTTTCGTTCAAGCGAATCTAAGCCATAGATCAATATAAATAAGAGTTATTATGGAAATTTGGTAGATAATTTTAAAGGTCGGTAGAGGCGCCACGAAGCCGCATTTTTTTCAACTCGGGATTTTATTTTATAATCTGAATTGACTTCGAGGTCGGGTCGGGCAGGCATACCAATAAGGAACTGTTGGGTATTCTGTGCCAATATGTTTATGCTGTTAGACCCATGATTTGAGGAGAAATCTTTAAGGTCTATTTCTATTTTGCGACACAGTTTTACAGTTCTGCAGATATCATCGATTCCGACTTTGAGTTACCTACTTCTATTTTTATTTTCCTGAATAAATATTTTGATTTAAAAAAACTTACTAGTATTTTTTCTGGAAATCATTATTTTCAAGAGTTATCAGATTTAAAAAGTATCAATCATTCGTACAAGTATTTTTTTGAATCAAGGGTGTTTCAAGTAGTTTTGTGTATTAAATTAAAACACGTAGGTATGTATAAAAAACAGTTAACTAAACGAAATGATGCAATTCTTTAAAAGTATGTAACTTATTTCAATAAGATTAATTACAGTACTCATTAGAGTAATTTAATAATAACTCGTTATATTCGTAGCAAATGAGGACGTAAGGTCACTTTTGCGATTAGGAACCCTCTGGCGCCATTTATTTTCAATTAGTCCAAAAATATATAGTTTTCTTAGAAACTTTTAAACACGATAACATAATAGTCTACATATTGTACGGTCGGAAGGTAGGTAAGTATTCTTTGTCTGATATCATAGCAATGTCGTTGAATCAAACTAAGAATTATAGAGCAAGGAACTTGGCAGGTACACTCTGGTGCATTTAGATAATAACAGGGTTTAAGCGGCGCCGGCGCAGCCTCCACTACGCATGTCGGTAGCTATTAACGTTTAGTTCTCTACAATTACACTTCAAATCTTTGGAACCCAAATAAATGCTCTATCATATACATTTGTCGGGGTTTTAGGAACTAAATCTTGTGTTTTTATTTATATATGATTTTTAATATAGAGATACGGTAAGAAGTAATCAAGGGTGAACATAATCGATCTCAAACGGTGCGACATGAAAATTAAACGACACTTTTCGGTGGACAAAACACGAACGCTATAAATCGACCGAACCCGACACAAAACACGCCCAAAAAGAGTTAAAGCGTTTGGGAGATCGTTGAATACAGATTACGGGGCGCAGGTGTTAAATAAAAATAATAAAATTCGACGCGCACCATGTTAAAAAGAGGAGTCGGAGCGGCCGCGCGGCGCCGAACGACCAGTAATTTCGTTCGCAACGCACGAGTAAAAAACAACGTGTATCTTCGAGTTAACCACATCGGCGTGCAATGCCGCTTACCTCCAACATTCGCCATTGAGAGTCAATCCGAAGCATCGGATCTGCGGCACCCATTCTGTACCCTTATACGAGCACTCGTAACTCCCTCGGCGGGAAACACCGCGCGACCCTAATAGGCAACCATTATCAAGATTTAAACCGCACGAACATGGAAAAACTTTAAGGAAACCGTCGTTATGTACATGGTGACTTGATTAAGCTACGCGAGCGACGCGAAGAGGAGAAAAAGCTCTCGGTCTAATCGAAATGGAGTCCAGATTACGCGCTGGGGAAAACGACCGGGTAATCAAGGCTCATTAAACATGCCCAAGCTCGACTGACAAATTGACTACTTCCGAGAAGCAAATTCGAAGCGAGAGCGTTGCCGGATTGCCAAGTAAATAAAATGGTGGATGGCTCGCACACACCAATTAAGGAGGCTATTCCTTCGCACGTACGAACAAATTGCGGGCTAAAGTGCAGACTCGCAACCGCAAAAACGTAAAACGCAAACACAAATCGAGAAAAGCAAGGTCGGCGCATCGTTCTTTGCAATTTACAAGCTCGTTCTAGTGATCTAGCTCGACGATACAAAGAAAAAGTGTTACACTTTACATTTGAACGCAAAAACGTGTCTGAGATCGTGAACTAGGTAGAGTCGAGAAAAAACTTTGGGTGTCATAGAAATGAGCAATATTTTATACCCGAGCCCGGAATACGAACGGACGCTAGAAATAATCTACACTACAGCTAAGCCGTAAAGGGGTCGTTAAAGTAGCTTAACATTTCTGGACAGCGAGCTCTTGAATAAATAGGACCAAATATGTCAGTATTAGTAGAGGTTTTTCGAGTTAAGCTCGAGTTTAATTAGGGGCATCAGCAGGACGAATAAATAACAGGATTATCGTTCCATCTTCGTGATCCGAGCATCCTCCACTAAGATTTACGATTTGTTACGTAACTTTTGGGTTGTACTCGAGACTCGTCGTCCGATACCTAAGTTGTTTTTTTTTTCTGGTCAGTGTACTCTCGTGCCGCTTTTTAAAAGCTACGAAAATGCCGATCTCTATGCCGAAGTAGACGAGCATAACTTACAATAATTCAACGCACAAATACTGCCACGTGCCTCGAAACAGCATCTGAGACTGTCTATCTCCAGATCTCAGTAATTCATTTTGTTGCAAGGGTCTGATACGCCTACATTGCATAAATTACTCCAGCAATTTAAATACAGCTATACAATTTTCAATACGTATTTCCTATTGAGACCTTAAATGGTAATTATTTTGTCAGTGTTCATATTATTCTAGTCTAAGCTGAACATAGATTGCAAAGCTCATTACAAGTTTGATATTACAATAATAATTTCCAGAGTAGGTATTTATTACAATGGAATCACATAAAAATGTCAAGCATAACAGCGCAATTAAACAAATATTTTAACGACTCAGGATAATACAAAACGCGGAAAACATGATTTCATACAAAGTGATGATTCAAAGAAAATCATGTGAATGCAATGGATGGATTTCAAAAACACCTTTTGCGAGGAATGCGTAAGGCTTACTGTCCACCGTAGCATTATTGCATACTATTTAGTTCGAATTGAAAAAAAGTGAACCTTGTATTATTTAGGCATACACATTACATATAGTGTAGTAGCTTATCAGCTACGAAGCCGCGACTTCGTACGCAAAAATCTATCATAATAACATGTTAATTTTGAAGAAAAAGTAGCCTAGCCTAGTAGTCCTTTCCTGGGATGCAATCTATATCCATGCCAAATTTGATCGTAATCTGTTCAGCGGTTTAGGTGTGAAAAGGTAACAGATAGAGCTACTTTCACATTTATAATATTAGTATGGATATGAAAATATAGACACTTTGCAAAACACTATCGGAATACTTCTATTTTTCCTCATATTAGTTCACTTGATGACACTTGTTTTCAAACATTTTAGGTTCGGTCGGCCGGTTTCCTTACGATGTTTACCTTCACCATTTGAGAGTGCTGGCACAGTGCTCATACATTTATGAACAGAAAGACTCATTGGTGCACGACCGATTTTGAACCCACGACCTTAGCAAACACTACTAAAACGCGACTGTGGCCGCAATATATTATATTATGACACAACGCTTCGATAGACGCTGGAACTTACTTGCTACAAACTTGCAACCTAAACTAAGGCATTGTTGAATTTATAAACGTCTTATTTTAGAGGGGTAACGCCCTAGATTGTAAACTGTTATACTTACAACAATACGAGTATTTGTACAGGTCAGCGACTTGTAAACAAACGTACGTATTACACGTAGGAATGTGTGACGTAACATTTGAAAATAGCGGAATCCTAAATGTGGGGAATAGAAGAAATCTCCGGTTATATCGGGACGTCTAAAAATTTCTAGGATGATATTGCTGGGCTTTCAAATCATAAATTTCATGAGTCACATTGTGTTGTGATGATTTCGTAGATTCTTTTACATTTTTTGAGCGAGGCCATGAAGTTTTCGCAAATGCTTTTATTTTTAAAATAGGTGGTTTAGCTTGGTTAGTGTTACTGGTTTGGTTCCTGACTCGAATAGAATTGACGAAAGTAATTACATATTTGAAAAGTCTAGTGATGTTTGCGACAGTTTTCCCATACAATCTCGAATGCTTTATTGACAAGACACGTAGGTCTTTGTGTAGGTGGTCTTTGTGTTTACTAAGGTAATTGTAGTAGGTCTATAATAGGTAGTCAATAAGCCATGCCAAGGCCCTATCAAGAAATTTCTGCGGTTTTTGTAGGGCACAATTTATTGTTATTATCAACAAAACAAATGGAATAGTTTGTATTAGTATTCCTGACTTATAGTGTGTGGCCAAAAAGAATGTATATAAATATTTAATACTACTCTTGCTGATTGAACAACCACATAATAAATTATAGGTGATGGTTAGCACTTAACATCAGGAGGCAATGCCATAGCATTGCCTCGCACGATGTTCTACGATGCGCTGCTCCATCAACTTGAGGCATACAAGATGTTAGCCTCATGTGCCTGACTGGCTTCGCTTCAAACCGAAACACAGCAACACTGCTTGGCGGTAGAAATAGGCATGGTGGTAGTACTTCCCCAGACGAGCCCTTCACTAAGATCTCTACTACTCTTAGTTTCAATAAAATTGTTGCATGTTCTTCTAGGCTTCGTCATGTGGAACTGGCAGCTAGCTTCAAGACGTTTGTAAGTAAACCTAGATTCAGTGGAATATCTCTTGGTTTATTTAAAACTTTGAATATAAAACCAACCCTCGCCTGTTAAATCCTTATTTTTGGGACGTATTATGATTATTATCAATGACAGACAGACCATCTCCATTGAATTCATAAGAAAAAAAGGATTTCAAATCACAAAGGCATCGCTCCATCGAGGGTGTAGCTGTTGGCTTTTACGACTACAAAAGCAATGATATGATCGATATTTTAAAATGAAATTGGTAAGCACAGCTGCACACTATAAAGTGGGTTATTCGTTCAAAGTTCTTTTTTAGTCACTCTGCGTTAGGACAATGACCTAGTTTTAGTATGATGTCGTTGCTGATAGTAAAAGAGCCAGTGAGATGCAATTTCAATGCACTTTTCGAAGCTTGTTTTGAAAATACGAAACATGAGAGGCCTATAGCTCTATAGATAAAGCTACCCGGCAGATTAAAATATTTCTGTTATGTTAATGTGTCATAATCGCGAAAGTAAAAAAATACTAAACTAAAGGCTGTTTTTAAAGTTATTTAGTTTATACTTTAGCGATGATTGCTCTATAAATGGTCGCGAATCTGTCACGTGATACTAGAACACACCACCGGCACTTTCAAAGCTCAGGTAAGAATACCAATCAATGTATCAGTGTCCATCTAAAGGGGATATTACGATATCATGCCTGGAGTCAGGGAAATGGCTTTAGTACGTGACTGCATTACGGAGAGTTTTCAATCCGTCACGGCGCAGGACATTAAAGATGGACGTCCGACAGAGATGATATTACCGTAATTCCTTTCTAACCGCATCGACTTCGATATGGTCCTTGTTCAGACGTAGTAGAATATAGATGTTTTTTTTTTATTTAACGTATCCTCTTCATTTTCTCTCTGACAAGTATTTCAAGGTGTTAGACTCACGTGCAATAGGTTTTTCTTTAATAAAACAAATATTATTTTTAAATGGTATCTCTCTTATTTTTTTTTAAATTTAAATGCTTTATCATCATTCTTACTTACTCCAACGCACCCTATAAGGGGAATATCGTGGGCCCGACTTTTTTTTATAATAAAATCGTTCTGATTTCAGAAGACTACAATTTTTATTCTGCATGAGCAACTATGATCAAATAAGCTCACGACTGTAATCCCCAGGCACAGTAGACATCCCTCACATATATTTTTACTTCGTACTTACCTAATAATTATACTTATAATAATCGAATGCTCGTAAATACAAGCTACAATTTGAATGAAATAACGATACCGATAACTTTGAGACCGTTTTATTAATTGTTAAGCAATACAATTTAATTGCATTTGCCCAATCGGTAGTTAAATTAGTTGGTACCAAATAATTTAATCTACATTTCGACAAGCCACAATAACTAGCTGAGTTTGGTATTTGATTATGTAAGTGACAAGTAACTCAATGATTACTTCCTTTCGCGCAAATGGGCTTGTCAAACAATCAGGTATGTTTACTGCAAAGCTTTGGACTTGTTCATGATTATACCCTCACATGACGACCACGTATAGGACAGGATGCGTGTCATTCTTACACGAAGGTTACTACTACTTTCAAACGTTTCTTTCTGATTAGTTGAAGGATTTCAGTACAGTAGGGATAAAACAAGTACCTTATTTCTTTTTTTTCGTTTCTTCTGGAAAAAGACTCAAGTCTATCTGTTAGACGATCCATAATGTTCCAACGCCTACCATAAACTATGAATGGTGGACGTTTTTATGCCGCAGTAAGATTCATAACGTCATTTCAAAGTTGTGTTTGAATGCAACAATGACGTCTCGAGTGGGTGGAAGCTCTATTGTCAGACCATAAGCTATATGATAGAAATATTTATTCGTAGATGATAGAGCATTTTATTATCATGTAAAATCATTATTTAAAATCTACGCAGTACAGTATTCAGTCAAAGATCATGTAACTACATTTGATTATATAATTGTTATTATAATATAAGAAATAATGAAATAGCGACCGCCCGGCTTCGCTCGCGTGGTTATGCGGGTTCTTTAAGTTTTTTTCTGGTCCCTGTTAACTCTGTTAACTTTTGTTTAAAAATGTAGCCAATATGTTAATCTAGGTAACGAACTATATTTTATTCTAAGATTCGTTCCAATCGGTTTAGTGGTTTAGATACAAATATCTTAATATCCAAACATCGCATGTACATATTGTTATATAGCAGATAGAAGTAAATCACTACAAATAAAATCCCCAACCATCTATTCTTTACTTCAGTAAGCTACCGGTCTCCAACATTCCAAGTTATGTACCCCCGTAGTAAATACAAAGTTTTCAGTCTCCAGAACGGGATTCCACGGGACAATGGGAAGGCGAGGCGCTCGCGTTGTCGCGAGGTGTCGGCCCCCGAATCCTGGCACACGGCAAAACGTAAAAGAAAGCTCCACCCGGCTGCGGGCTCAGGGCTGGCAAAGCTTACTTATAAACTTTACTTACAAACTAACTTACTTACTTATAAACTAACTTACTTAAATGTCTATACATTTAAGTAAAGATTATAAGTAAGCTTTCATTTACAGATAGAAAGAAATTTAATTGACATACAAAACACAGAATGGAGAGCTAGTGACAAAAAAGAGTGGTAAGTCACCTCCCTAAAAAAGTTAACAATCAACTAAAAAAATAAAATTAAGTATACATGTAGGTAGGTACTAGGGACGTGTAGCTTGAAGTGGGACTAGGCCGGTCACGTCTATCGCATGCCGGACGACCTGTGGGCCAAAACCACTACCGTGTGGTGCCGTGACACAGCGAGGCTGCGTCGTGGCAGACCGCGCATGAGATGGCGGGACGAGTTGGACGCCTATGAGAGGGACTGGCGGATAAAGGCTCATGATCGTAGTGATTGGCGGAAATGGGGGGGAGGCCCTTTGCCCAACAATGGGACACTATGGGCTAATAGTAATAGTAGAGGTACTCAACCTGCCCGAAACTGAGTTCTAACCATTAAGACAACCTTACATTTAAATAGTATGAAAGAGCTGCCTTTAGATATTAGAGAGCACACAAAGTTCGTTTTAAAACCACCGAACCTGTTAACTGATAGCTTACGTTATCAAGTCGTAGAAATTTTATACAAACAACAAAATCAAGTTGTTCATTCGTTACCCTTCGGTTTCATCTTCATTTAGTCAATATTATTAATCAATATTAATATTAGTTATAGAGCACTGGTGGCCTAGTGGTAACGGTAGCATTCCGATCTTAAGGTCGTGGGTCCGAAACCGGTCGTGTACCAATGAGTTTTACTGTTCAAAATGTATGTGCACAGTGCCAGTACTCTGAAACGGGCATGTCGTAGAATCTAAAAAGTCTAAAGGAGCCTCTTGAGGCGCACTTATAATCCTTTCACCACACTTTCAAAAGAAACTAGTGACACGACCAGAAGAAGTTAATATTAGAAGCTAAATAGGCTAAAAATACGAGGCTTCTTCATGACCAACGTAAAGTAAATAGCACACACATAAACAGAAAGATAACCAACTAACTTTATAGCGATTCCTTTTGCTTCGGTTTAAAACGTGTATCGTTTTATAACATCGTTTCTTATTTAATAGATCCGCATTTTTCTTTTAACCGTGTAGGTAGTTGTCACAATGATAAATAAGCATGTTAGGTACCTCTAGTAAGAGACATTAAACTAATGGATAGCTAAAAGCTATTTTGCGATGTCCTTTATTAAAACTGAGACGGTGTCAGAGTTCATGATTAACTTGTTCTAATCCTATGAATATTTAGACGGTCACTAGCGCCTCTTGTTTCATTTTGCCTTGTAATCCTACTAATATGATAAACGCGAAAGTTTGTAAGTATGGATGGGTGGATGGATGGATGGATAGATGTTTGTTACTCTTTCACGTACAAACTACTGAATGGATTATTATTGAAACTTTACAATAATATAGCTTATACATCAGAATAACACATAGGCTACAATTTATAAAGATATTGTGTGACTAATCCTGCGCAGACGAAGTAGCGGACACAAGCTTGTGTTCTATACTTCATGCAGAGAATTTAAAAAAACCAGTCGTGTGACGGTCTACATAGCGTAAGTAAGTACAAATATCAAAGCCTGGTCTACCATGAAAAACGATGGACATAGTTTCCTATTGAAGTTTTGAGTTACACTGCGGAAAAATCCAGTTACAATTCCACAGATGAATTGTCGCTACATCGCATGCCCCGCAGTGTATGTGCAACTTATAACGTAAATACGAAACTTCGTTACCGTTTTTCATTGTCTTCAGAGCTATTTAGTATTAGTACTGTAATGTGAGTGAATGAGAGCCAATAAACACAGCATTCTTTCAATCGTTTAATTACATTGTGCCCATTATGCTATTGCCTGTATAACACAACAGACATCGACACATTTGCAATATGCCATTGGTTGAATTTTTACCTTAAAAACTTACAAACAAATATAGGAGAATCGAGTTACCACAATACAAAATTCGTTCATATTTTTTTCCCGTATGCAAGAGGCAACCCTGGCCGCATCCACGCTATTGTTATTACAAAATGACCCATCTCAATGTCGACGGGTTCTCGGAACGTTGCTTAGCGGTTATTATGGACGTATACAGGGTGTCCCAGAAATCAACGTCAAGCCGAAAACGGGCGATGGGCCAAGTCATGACAGTTATGAGAAAAATATAAAAAAATATATTTGTCATGTACTTTTCGAATTATAGGTATTACAAAAAATACAGAAAAACTGACACCCTGTGATGATCTTCTAAGTCCTGTGACTACAAATATTAACTATTCGTGAAACTTTTTTCTGTAATGTAACCATGAATAACCCTTCTGTAAAATACGATTCAAAATTAAATCATAACTGCCTCAGTTTTAAATAAAATGTTGATTTTTGGTCAACATTTAATTTAAAATAATAACATCACCCAACTTTAACCGACTGTACCGTAAAAAAAATGTACTACACTACTTTGGCAAGTAACTTTAAAAGATGGCGCATTTAGTCAGGATTCCAAAATGGTATGATACTTGCTAGAGTACTCCATAATTTTGGAAAAAAAAATGTTTATCTTGACTAAACCCAATTTCTTGACAATTTTATTTAATTAGATAAAATGTTTGTAACCTTTAAATTATGGACTTAAAAATGCCTACGCTGTGTTTTTAAGTCGCTCACAATTCACAGGTACAAGTACATACCATTTCGACAATGTAAATGAAACTGATAGAGCCGCCACCTTGTCGAAAGAGTAATAACCATTTGTTCGTTTTAGGAGCAAGTTTGAAATAAAATTCAGTCATTGGATTTCTTCAGTCATGATTTTAATTTAATTACATCAAGGATTTACAGCAAATGTTCAACCTGTTTGTCTTCAGCTGTAATGCAAGCTCTACATCTCCTTAAAAATGACCGTGTAAAAAGACGGGCGTATCTTCTCGAGTTAATTTAGAGCTTGCAGTACAGCTGAAGGCAAACAGTTTGAACATTTGCTGTAAATCCTTGATGTATTTAAATTAAAATCAATCAACTAACAAATTACTTGATAACCCATGGTTATTACTCTTTCGACAAGATGGTTGCTCTATCTGTTTCACTTACATTGTCGAAATGGTATGTACTTGTACCTGTGAATTGTGAGCGACTTAAAAACGCAGCATAGGCATTTTTAAGTCCATAATTTAAAGGTTACAAACATTTTATCTAATTAAATAAAATTGTCAAGAAATTGGGTTTAGTTCAGATAACAATTTTTTTTTCCAAAATTATGGAGTACTCTAGCAAGTATTATACCATTTTGGAATCCTGACTAAATGCGCCATCTTTTAAAGTTACTTGCCAAAGTAGTGTAGTACATTTTTTTTTCGGTACAGTCGGTTAAAGTTGGGTGATGTTATTATTTTAAATTAAATGTTGACCAAAAATCAACATTTTATTTAAAACTGAGGCAGTTATGATTTAATTTTGAATTGTATTTTACAGAAGGGTTATTCATGGTTACATTACAGAAAAAAGTTTCACGAATAGTTAATATTTGTAGTCACAGGACTTAGAAGATCATCACAGGGTGTCAGTTTTTCTGTATTTTTTGTAATACCTATAATTCGAAAAGTACATGACAAATAAATTTTTTTATATTTTTCTCATAACTGTCATGACTTGGCCCATTGCCCGTTTTCGGCTTGACGTTGATTTCTGGGACACCCTGTATAAAGTAAGCACCTTAGAGCGTTTATAAAGGGCTTATTTCTGACACCTCCAATGAAACATGGCACATAACGAACCTAAGTTTAATAATGCGTGCTCGTAACCAGCAGGATATGAGGGGAGTTTTGTGAGCTTTTAGGTGTTAAAGTTTCAAGAGTATCTAACATTATTTAATCTGTGCTCCAAGTGTTAACCCGCATTCACATAGTCGTACTGTGTGCCGTGGCATCATATAACTATATGGAGTTCACACATTTGACAAAAGGCCAACACATTAGTGAGCCGAAAGTATGGTTTATACGAAGACGAGCCTAGTGGGTGGACTCAGAGTCTCCAAGAACAGCGCTAGGCACTTGAAACTTATGTTATTTATAACTATTATAATAATGATAAATATAATAATATTATTAAGTTATAACTAAATGCTTATTAACATCGAGTCCGAAAAGATCCCCACGAAAGGAATCCAGGTAGGTCAACCAGCTAATTTCAATACTTAATCATTTAAAGCTTTGATAATAATATACGTTTTCTGAAGTGTAGTCATTTCCGACACAATTTATCTTTGTCGTCCTTAATGCGGCCCTGCGTAACGCGTATAAGCGTGCAAGATGCACCCACGAAATGAGGATTTTAAATTGGATTTCCACGATTTATACTTGACAGGATATTAAGTTTACTGCTGAGACTAAATCCTCAAATGTGACTTTCGGATGAGCGTAACTATATTTGTGATGGGTTTTTTCGAAAACTGTTTTTGTGGTCTCACTCGGGTCACCACCTACCTACTTAATCCTAACGCAAAAACACCGTCAAAGTTTTATTCTGACGCGATTTAAATTTTTATGATCATAGGATTCAGAAAAAAAATAAGGTAGGTTAGGTTTTATAGTACATTATTGTATCTATTGAAATAAATGGCTGACTAAGAATTGACTGGTTTTTGTTTTTGAACGTGTGACTTTGTGAAGAATATTTTTTTATAGTTTGGATAAAAAAAATGGTTTTATTAATAACTAGCATTTTTTATGTTCTTTATAAAACTACAACTTATAAGTAAAAACTCTAACCTTATAGGTATTACCTATAATAAGATGAAAAACTAGGTGATAATGACAACATAGTTTTTTTTTTTTAACTCTTTTGGTAACTATTGATACTGACTGTACTAGTCTTACACATAAGATTTTTATTTGGGTACCATTTGCGAGTTGTGGACCCTGTGAGATTTTCTTCACAGTAGACATTAAAATATAATAATAAACATTATATTTTACTCCACACTAAGCAAAGCTTGTATTATGGGAACCAGATAGCTGATGAATACTATTACTATTAGTAACTTACTTAACTTTTTCTATTACTTTTCCTGTATTAACATACCTACTTATAATATAACATAACACCCAGACAGAGAACAAACATCTATGTTCAGCATATTGGCAGCCTTCACAGCTCACTTGGTAGTAGCTCTGCCTTCTGCGCAGTAGGCCGTGGGTTCGATTCCCACCGAGAACAAATATTTGTGTAATGAACATAGATGTTTGTTCTCTGTCTGGGTGTTATATAATATTATAAGTATGTATTTACAAAAAAAAGTATAATATGTATTATATCAGCTATCTGGTTCTCATATTACAAGCTTTGGCTTAGTTTGGGGCTAGATAGTGCTGTGTGGAAAGTCCACCAATATTTATATTTATATTTATTTATGTTCATCTCACAAATGTTTGTCCTGAGAGGGATTGAACCCACAGTGCAGAAGGCAGAGCAGTACCAACTGAGCGGTATGGGCTGACCAAATATGATAAAGTAATGACTATTGTTCCTTATACAGTACATTACATTATAGTATATATGCATACAATATGCAGCATTACAGTAAATAAATAGGTAACCAATATGTCTCCTTCAACACTAATGTCCGGTTTCTTAAAGCCCGATCAAAACTAATCGGATGTCAAGTTACTTGCTATCTGTATCTAGTTCGATGTAATAGCTGAAATGGTGAGTGACTTGACATCCAATTAGTTTTGATTGAGCTTTCAGAAATCGGCTATAAGCCTCATTAAAAAAATAAACCAATATTGTTCTTCGTATGTCACCTATGTTTCAGTGATACAAAATCAACTTTTTTTTTTTATTTGTTTTGATTATGACATGTTTTTAGTATAAAGAGGTAAGTAGGTAGTTCTGTGTATTTTTTTATTAATATTTTATTAAAATATAAACTAAAGCTTTTACAAAGTAAAGAATTAACACAAAAAACTGTTTTTTATACTTGTTGTAACCAAATTTTTGGATAGGTTTTATTGATAAATTGATACAGCTGATAATTTTCGAAAACTACTAACGACATCTATCACGAAAAATGCAAACTTCGAAATTAGGATTCAAAACTAGGCTGAAATTTTGTACATATGAAAATTAATTAAAATGTGCCAGTTCTTGTGTTGTGATTGAGGGGCCATGCAATGCAAAGAACATAAATCTAAATCGTAGCATTTGAATTGATTATTACATTGGTCATAGGCAGCTGATTACAATACGCATCTTACGGTAATTAAGTTAACTCGAATATTTAAACGATATATCGATTTATGCCGCAGTTCAACATTAATTTGGGATTTGGATTCCAATTTAATCAGGGGTTCTCTTGTACCGCCTTTCGTATCCGAAAGAAAAACTCTTCTCTTCGAAAACATCTGACATGAACTTGAAGATGTTTCTTTTTTTAGGAGTTATATGAAAGAATAATTACTGTCATAAAGGCAATTGATAACTGAACTTGCTACTTACCCATTTCCACGAGAAAAATCACCTAGCTCAGCACTTTTAGATTAAAATTCACTGAAAAACAATCCAGCACACACAAACATCACACAACAGCAGCCATTTTACTTTTTTTTTCATCGGGTTAAAGTTGCCTGTGTAAAAAAACTTTCGTTCTCTGAAGTAGACTTGATGGATGGACCCCGAGCGTTCTATGTTAGTAAATATCCCTAAATATTTTCAGAATGCCTTATAAGCTACCGAATAAATAGATGAATTCTCAACATGAATGAATGCAATCAACATGAATGCAATTATTGAGGTTCTAGTTTGTGATTATTTAGTCTGCCAATCTAATCGTCTAATAATGTATTGTCTGTGCTTTTTTTCAATGTTGCCATTTTCGTAATTCGTTTTTCTTTTACTGTAAAAGAGCTGTCAAAAAGGTTGGGATTCGTGTGTCGAGTTAAAAATTAAATAAAATCTATGAAAATCTTGCTAATTTGATGGATAAATCAAACGAAATAAAGTGATCTAATAAGTGTTTATGCCAGTGGTATAAATTATATTTATATTTCAGCTCCAAAATGGTGCAGCGGCTAACGTTCAGACGACGACTGTCGTACAATACGAAGTCAAACCAAAGGAGAATGTGAGTAACTAGATCCACTAAATAATCTCTGAAGATTATAAAGCAGCCCCTAGTATAGTAATGTAGGTCGTGTATAATTTATTTCTGTCGGTAATTATATTTCGAGTATAAACAAAGTTTACCACCACATAACCTCAATTCTAAAGTAGTGATAGCCGATACAATATTCCTATTTCTAGGTAAATAACCCATATATTGAAGAAAACGCTTACAGATCTCTCACCTATAATACCTTAAACCGGCTCAAACCAGCTCCTGGCTAATACGCCGAAAGTTTGTCAACAAAATTAGTGGTCATCATTGAGTTAGTATTTATTTCCCTGGTCCTGACTGGGTTGGTAAATAGGCCTTCAGGTCCTAGACGAAAACTTCATAAAAGTTTGATTTTTAACAGGCATTGTTTTAGAGATTAAATTTTTCACTTCATATTTTTTGATTTGATTTTGCTAACAAACTATTTGTGAAGGCCTCTTATTATGCTAAGTTATTAAGCTAAGGTATTGAGGATATCTCATTGATTGCTTTCTGAAGCAGGTAACAAAAAATACTTCTACTTAACAATGGGTAGGAGCTGTTACTTAGAACTTAAATGATACTGATTCCTACCAGATTATTGGGTAATAATATTGATAATAAAATTATTATACTATTTTCCTTTTCAGAGTAAGGACACCAGGTGGCCGTCTGGTCTATCAGTATGTCAAGAAACCCAAGAAGATCCCAAGGTGTGGTCAGTGCAAGAGCAAACTCCGTGGAATCCAGCCTGCCAGACCTGCTGAGCGTTCTCGCCTCTGCTACCGTAAAAAGACCGTAAAGCGAGTATATGGTGGTGTCCTGTGTCACAAGTGTGTCAAACAGCGCATTGTCAGAGCTTTCCTTATTGAGGAACAGAAGATTGTTAAGGTCCTGAAGGCACAGCAAGCTAATGTTGGCAAGGTTAGCAGTGGCAAAAAATCTGCCAAGTGAATTAGGATAAATAAAAAATAAAACATCTATGATTGTTTCATTTTTTGAATAAATTGACTTTTAGAAAACTCTTTTCATGTAATTGATTTAGTAAATTTAATTTATGCCAGGTTCCTTTATTTTACCAAGTCTGTCTGTAAGTTCTGTCAATGAGATAGTGAGATGAACCAACAGATGACGAGGTATAAGCATTGATGAAATAAATAGGTACAATTTTCGCTAGATTAATAACAAATAGCACTAAGGCCAATAATAATATAATTGGGCATAGGTAATGGCTCTGCTGCTGAAAAAGTCTTGTGTACCCAATTGTACCTACACCATCAAAATCATGGAGGTACTAAGATCAAAATAGAGAAACAAGTCTTAACACTTGATGGAGCGATCTCTTTCGGACAACCTATAGATGGAGAATGGAGGGAATTGTAAAAGTATGAAAGATTGGATGGATGGACACATCAATATTCTAAATAGTAGAGTAGTAGGTACTCTAACTAAAATGTGTGGGCGGGTCAGGGCCTCTAGCTGGCGTTTTAAGCATTTATTTTTACCACAAACTCTGAAAGCTAATAGAAAATGGCCGGTGAGGGTATGCCATGGAGGTACTATATACTATATATATGATACTTCTTCTTTCTTCTCTCAATTTATGGCTCCAAGATGGCTCCTGTCCGTCATTCGACAGACAATCTTGCCAGTGTCAAGTGGTTTGTATCTAATACTTTTTAGTCAAGTCAGTCCATAGTCAAGTCGGCCGTCATTTTGTTTTAAAGAAAATGGTGGCGGTTTTCTTCAAAACATTGGAAACATTTTCGGTCAAATCAGGATATCACATATTACACTTTCATTTCAAATGTTTACACTTTGTGCTAAGACCTCAAGTAATGTTGGTTAAAATACCACCGAAATTACACAATACAACTCAAAATAACACTAGGAAAACAAATAAAATGAAAAAGCTATGTTGCTTCCAAAAATGTCAGAAAACGAATCCTATATGATACTTAGTCTAAGGGGTATGCATTTAGAACCTTTGTTTAATGCCAATGTCGAAGGACCACGTCACGTCACGTTAATTTACTGTCAAATTGGTCGTGACTCGTGACGTGAAATCTTTCTTTTGCAGTAAGTTTGTCAACTCGTGTGTGTTTCCCTCAAATTATCCTAATTATTTTAGGTCATTTCCTGAACACAATAACGTAAATTGTTACAATTAATTACGAACAGATCTGTGATATTTACATTTACTCTTAAAGTATGTCTAATCCGTGGAAGAAAGTAAGCGCTCCCGCCGATGTGCAGAACCTCTCCGAAATAATGTCGGAAGAGCTCGCCAGAGGACTTCAGGTTCAGGAAGAAGACAAATTTGCTGAAGAAATGTCTGACCAGCACGTTAGCTCATCGACTGAAATCCCTCCGGAACTTCTTAAGCAAGTCGAGGAGTCTAATACGAGTGGTTATTGCGACTCGGACGCAATCATTGCGAAAGTTTTGCAATGTCAGTTCGATAAGGAATACGATGAAGAGGTCAAACGAGTGGAAAAAAAGAAGAACGGAGAGGCCAAAGTGTCGGTGTCGTATGAGAACTACCGTCACGTACCCGACCACTTAGTTTATGATTCTGATTCGGATGACGAAGACCTCGACAAGAAATACAAGAAGGACTGGGATCGATTCGAGACTAATGAGAAGGAATTTGCGAGCCTTCCGAAGCGCGGGTTCATAATGAAAGATGGTGAGATGGTAACGAAACACGATAGTGTTATAAGCGCGCGCAGAAATGCCTGCCGAGTTATGGCTTTCCCTCCTGAAGTGTGCACTGGAGATGGCGCAGGTTTCGACATGAAACTGTCCAACTCTGTGTTCAACCACTTGAGAGAACAAACCAAGCATCACCAGACCCGTAAGAATAAGATGTTGGACAGAAAGGAGAGTCATGCTACTGCTGAAATGGGACTTGATGAACCCACAAGACTAATTCTATTCAAGCTCATCAATGGGGTGCTAGAAAACATCAATGGAGTGATCTCCACTGGCAAAGAATCTGTTGTACTGCATGCCAATGGAGACACATCCTTCCCAGATCTGACGGTTCCTAAAGAATGTGCTATCAAAGTTTTTAAAACTACTCTGAATGAGTTCAAAACTCGTGACAAGTACATCGAAGCTGATTATAGATTCAAGGATAGGTTCTCAAAACAGAACCCTCGGAAAATAGTTCATATGTGGGCAGAGAAAGAGATGCACAACATGATGAGGCTTCAAAAGATTGGTATCAACTGTCCTAGCATGGTTTGCCTGAAGAAACATATTCTTGTCATGTCCTTCATTGGCAAAGACTCCAAACCTGCTCCGAAGCTACGTGAAGTTATCTTAAGCCTGGAGAAGTGGCAGAGTGTTTACTTCGAGATTGTGGATGCCATGCACAAAATGTACAATATAGGGCATCTGATTCATGCCGACCTGTCAGAGTACAATATCCTGTGGTGGGACAATAAGTGCTGGTTCATTGATGTGTCCCAGTCTGTTCAGCCAGACCACCCCCATGGCCTGGAGTTCCTGTTAAGGGATTGTCGTAATATTGTCAATGTGAGTTTATAACTTATAGTATAAACTCTAGTACTAGTATATCTGTTATTTCTAATAGAAATTGCATAGTTTTTTCCTGTTGGGTAACATTGTAGCTTTAAGGTGACTCAACATGATTCCCTCATTTATTGTTTTAATAATCAAAAATCTTTAATTTCAGTTCTTTGTAAAGAAAGGAGTACCTGTAATGAAGTCAGCTAATGACCTCTTCAAGTCAATCACAGGTTTTGAGGAAGTGGATGTCAACTTTCTGGGAGGAGTTCACACAATATACAACTGTCTAATCTCAAGATTTGAAATTGCTCTTGATGACAATAGAAACACAAGCTATCCATTTGATTACTGCTGGAGTAAGACTATTGAGGGCAAGGCCAAGAGTGACAAGAGTGGTGATGATGATGAGGAGTCTGAGGAAGATGAGTTTGAGGAGATGTGGAATCAATCAACTAAGGATAAAGTTATTGACAATTCTACAAACTTTGGCAATGAGGTGATAATTGAGGAAAATCCAGGCAGTAGCTTGATGGTTGACAAAGCCCACCTCGGTGATGTTATTGATAAGCAAGTTGAGCAAGATATAGGAAGAAGTAGTATTGAGAAAAAGTCTTAAAACACTGTGGAAGCAAGCAGGTAAAAAACAGGACCGTTTTTATTTTTATGTCCATATAAACAAAAAAACACTAACCTGAACTTCTCAAGGTTTGTAGCCGTAATGTGTAATCAAATAAATGATGGATGTTTGATAAATTTTTCTATTTATTTTAGTTTGCTTACATAAACTTTGAACAGAACAAAGAAAAAGAAGATTGCATATTTGCATCATAAATTATGTAAATCAAAATAACCTAAAAATAGAGTCGCATGGGATAAATATACTTATAATATAGTTTTTACAACTTTTATGTAACTTTTAAATAATTTAAGTAGGTACCTATCTATTTGTAGGAGCAGAGGTATGTCTTAACCTGGCATAAAGACTAGGGTAGGTACTTTTGGTACCTTGAGTATGAAGCTTTGAAAAGCTAGTTTAAACAGTTTTTCTTACCATTATTCATGTGAGTACATATATTTATTATATCAGCTACCTGGTTCCCATTACAAGCGTTGCTTTTTCGTGGTGATAGTGCTGTGTGGAATGTACACCTATATTTATTTATTAATATTTATGTAAGTGCCAAATGTTCAGCCCTTTCTCTAGAGATCAATGTCTGTAGTAGCTCCTCCTGAGCCCTGGTCAAGTGCCGCGCGGCATCCGAGGCTACTGCCACCAGGGTTTGCACGTCGCCAGACATTATTGTGCTGATAATGGACTGCATCTGCAGCCTCAGATCGGGGCTGAAAGGTATACCTGAAAAATAGGTAGACATAATCAAAATAGATTATCTTCAATCCGATGTTTGCGGCACAATTACGCCCACCACTACTAAACTGATCAATTGGGATGTAACTTAAAAAGAATATTACTTGTAACCTACTACTACATAATATTTGGTAACAGGGTTGAAAATATAAACAAACCCAATAAATTTATATTACTTCTGTGTTTTAGCACTACACTACAAAATAAATGCTACAAAAATAAACTACTAAAGTAATGAAAAATAGTTACTATAATTTTAGAAACTTTCTAGAAAACTGGACTTAAAAATACTGCAAAATGTTAAACTACAGTTTTGAACTATATCTACACTAATATTATAAAGAGAAAAGATTTGTATTTTTGTTGTTTTGTTGTTTTGTATGTAACGAATAGGCTCAAAAACTACTGGTCCGATTTCAAAAATTCTTTCACCATTAGAATGCTACATTATCCCTGAGTAACATAGGCTATATTATATTTTAAAAAAAATCAGGGATCCTTACTAAAACTCTAATAATGTAACCCAAGGTGGAAAAAGAAAACCTTACATCGCGTGCGCTGCGAAAACTATTGATGATAGAACAAAATAATGTACTACGATTTTGTAGAACACGTCATCATCTACAAAAAATGTCGCGACAGCATATGTCTAACTATTATAGTTATGTCACAATAAGTGTTCTTTTATTATAAAAATTTAATTGAAATGCCGCCGCTAGAAAAGGGTCTTTATTTGTACCTTGGTATTAATCCTTATCCAAATAAATCTTTTCATATTCAAGACTGGTTCAATACCTATACATTACTTCTTGAATTTTTCAAATCGGACATTCCATTCAAAAGATTTTAAAAATATAAGGTCACGGGGCGCGTTTTCACCCAGCGCGGGCCCGGGCAAGGCGCGAGTTAGAAGTGACTCGAACCCACCACGGTCTAAGTTTATCCTAAAACGTTGAAAACATTTATGTCCACCCATGCGAAGCTGGGACAGGCCGCTAGTGGATTATAAAGAGAGTTTTAAATACTTGGGTAACATATCACAACTTACTGTTACTATCATTATCATTCATCAGATCAGTGAATAGCTGTTTTAGAGATGGTGGCTCATTGTCAGCTAAAGGTTTTGACAGGAGACTCAAAAGTATTCTGCTTATCTGAATCCTGTAAAAAAAACTCATAATGTTTTGACAACCACATCATGAATTTGAACCTGTATCCATCCACTGCTGGGTAATAGCCTCCATTGTCTGCCATAGATAATAAACTAGCACATGTAAATGTCAGATGCTGAATTTGTGTTTTTTCTATGAATTTTAATTTGAGAAAGTGTCTTGCAATCACACCATAAGGAAAGTGAATATTATGTTGCACTTTTCATCTATACATATAGGTCAACCTAAAATTAATACATGGGAAAAAAAAACAAATTTACCCATTATGGTGGACCATAGCAAGGTTATGTGGGGCAACCCTATTTGGGTTATCTATAACTTAAGTATCTATTTATTAACAACCTAAGTACTTACTCTGCAATGTAACAATCTGGACAAGTACTTTCTGAAGAGAAGAAGTCAGCGGCAATTGCATTTGCAGTCTCCAAAGCCAGATCATATTTTCCTGAAAGAAGGAGAATGCACCTTAGCAGGTAAAATACCCTAAATAGGTCTGATCTTGATAAAAGTTAGATATCCTGAGATCTATAATACAGGCTGTTGTAAAAAAAAATATGCAACATATCTTCAACAAGTTTAACTAAAACAAATAAATATATTTTGCACACAAGTCAAACAAAACTCACCACAGTCAATCTCCAGATTCATTTTATTCTTCAAACAAGTAAGTTTGGTGGTGCTTTCCTTGATATGATCTAGTGCCTGTGTGTAGTATGCCAGGGCCTCCTCCTTATGTCCCAAGGATTTCAGGTCACTGGCAAGCCCCAGGAGTATAGTTCCTCTCCTCAGCAGGTCCTCTGGATACTTGTGCAATGCTGTCAGGATACACCCTATTGCAGCCTGGAATGATATTATTGACCAGCATATTAAAAATAATTACTAAAATTAAATTATGTGTTATCAAATGTTTAAATTCAACACATGTTTAATTTTGATAGGTATAATTTTGAAGTGTATAATATAACTAAAGACTTTAACCAAACTAGCTTTCTCAAATAAGACTAGTAAGTTGATCTTCAGTGTTCTATTCACTAGCCAATGCATCTCATCTTTATATCACAAGATATACAATTTCTTACCTCCAAATTCTCTCTATCAGGGCTATAGAATCTCATAGAGTGTAGCTTTTTCTCAGCCTTCATGTAGTGTTTTGCAGCTGTCAAGTAATGATCGGCCTCTTCAATAATATTGCCCGCAGAGGCCTCGCATTTTGCGGCACCCACATACGAATGTCCTGCAAATGTTGGCTGATCAGAGTACTCGCAGCGCACGGCCAAGGCTATAAACTCTTTAACGCATTCTGATATGTTCGGTTTTCGCATGAACCGCCTGTGAATATACAAAAGTTAGGTGATAACAGTTTCTTTAGACTTTCGGATGGGACCTTTTGGACGAAGACTTACCTTTTCAACCTCATGTTGATGCTCATAAATTGTTCATTAAATGTGGAGTCTAGATCGGTAGACATTATTTTCAGATTTGGTCTCGTTCTTTTATATTTAAAAAATATGGTTAATTACATACAACTCTATTACTCACAAGACACTAAAATAAACATTGGCCTGCAAAAAAGATGCAAATTGCAATCAATACATTAATACAAAAAACAGCTGACTTTGATTTTGACATTAATGTTTTTTTATTCGTCTCGCTTGTGACTTTTGGGCTAATGTCTTACACCATTACTACCTCGTCTCATTGATATAATATCAACAATATCAATAAATTTATTACATCTGTGATGATTACCCCGCTGTTAGTATTCATTTAAGTTATGACCCAGACATATATTTTCGAGGAAATCACGTCTCTAAACATTCGATAACTCATTAATTTATAGCTTTTGATTGGACTCTCGATTGAAACACTCTCGCGTGAGCTCGCGTGCGACCAGTAGCTATTTTTTATTTCATGTCAGTCAACATTCAGTGTCAGTGTCTACATACGTAAATAAGTCAAAGTTCAACAATAATTTGGTTTGTTTTACGTGTCTCTCTTGTCCATGAAATTTTATATTCGGAAGTTTTTCATGTTTTCCACTAAGATATAATGTTTGCAATTATTTTTTCTGTGTAAGAAATACAGCATAATAGTTTGACAAAATGGATTTCCTCAAAAGCGGTCTTAAGACCGTGCTGGGCGCGCCGGAACCTGGCCAACAACCTTCGGCCGCGGATACGGTGACTTTATCTCATTTTCTAAAATAATAAATACATTTGACCTATTTATAGTGCAGAGGATTGCTTAAGCTTCATAAAATCTGCAATTTTAGCGTAGGTGAAACCTGACACGCTCCCTACAATACCTGGAATGATAGAACTTCGAAAATTTAAGAGTTATTAAGGCATTTTTTCTAGTCACACTTCTAAATGTTATAAAATATTTATGTTGCTTGGTTTAACTCTATATATATATATATAGTAAAATAAATAAATACAAAATTATCTTACTACCACATTAAGTTGGATAGGCAGCTTGTCGGTTTAATGATGTGCTTGCTCCTCTCCTGATAGTCTCCTCATATATAAATAGAATACCTCATACATTTATTAATTGTATTTATGTAAACCCACTAATAACATAAGAGATCTATTATAAATACATTATTTTCTACAAAGGGAATGGAAAAATTACTTTTCCAAATATTTGTTCTCACTGTTGTTTATGTTTTGTAATTTTTCTTGAAATAGTCAGTAAAACCACATAAAATAAAAGTAAGATAGAGGTAATATTCAGAGGATTTAATCATCAAGCAACTTGGTTTATTCTTTTGTGACCCACACCATCACTTCAGTAAAGAACAAGTTCTAGCAATCCTACCAATATTATAAATGTGAAAGTTAAGTACCTAATATAAAGCTATTATTTATGATGTCATAATAATTTGGTTGCCCAGTGGTGGGAAACAACTGGTAGCATTATCCCCTGAGATCTCTTAGTACCAATTACCCACTCAATGATATAAACTTAACATTGTTTGCTTTCTAGGTGGAGCGTCTAGTACAAAGAGTGCAGAGCTCAGTGCTGCTCGAGGACCGTAGAGATGCATGCCGGGCACTGAAGGCCATGTCCAGGACCTATCGCATTGAAGTTGGTGCTCAAGCCATGGGTGTACTAAAACAGGTCAATATTAAAACTTATATGTATACTATGTATTTATAATATAATATATCTGTGTGAAATGTCCTCCAATACCTATTATTTTTATAATTTTTCAACAAAATAATATTATTATGAGTCATTTTACGTATCGCCGTCTAGCACCATACTATGCAAAGCTTGTACAAAGGAAAGTAGATAACTAATATGGTACTATTTTTTGTAAATATTTACATGAAATACATTAACAACACCCAAAGTGTTACTCAGAGATAGTTAAACAGGGACTGTGAGGCATAATTAAAGAGCTTCTTACATATTCTAAGTAGCACAATATTCTAAACCAGAATATTTTAAATTGTATGTCAATTGCACATTACACCCTATTGCTGTACATCCTTGCAGATCTCATTCCCCCACCATGAATTAGAATGGAAGACTATAAGAAAAAGTCACACTTCCAAAAAAACCCAAATGTCTTATACCAGGCATTAATGAAAAGAAAGAAAGAAAAAGCGTTTATTACCTTAAACCTTATATACATAACAACATATCATTTTTTATATTTAAACAGTTCAGGCAATGGGGGTATACTCAGCAAAAATGCTGACAGACATGTTAATGTCTGTTCAGCGCTGATTTTCAGTATACCCCTAAGTATGCGCGACAGATGTACGTCGGTTGAAACTCGTAATAAATTTTTTTTCCCCAATTTTTTTCCCTAATGCAAGTGCATGCATGAAGTTGCAGTGTACTTTCTATTACTTAGCTTCTCGTATGCCGGTTATCTCTCGTCGATATCTAGGCTCCCATCATACAAGGGGTTAATTAAAAATGTTTTTCAGGTCTTAGAGCTAGACAGAGCCGACACCGAAACAGTAAACTACGCCCTAGACACCTTAAACAACATTGTCTCCCCTAAGCAGTTCGAAGAAGAAACAAGCAATCCCAATGTCCCCCTGAACATAGGAGAACAATTCACAGAGATCTTCATCAAAGAAGATAATAACATCCAACTTGTCTTAGACCTACTCGATGAGTATGATTTCAAAGTAAGACTAGCTGCAGTACAGCTGCTGACGTCAGTACTCACGAACAGACCTAAAGACATTCAAGAAATCATTCTAGTCAAACCTATGGCGGTATCCAAAATGATGGACCTGCTAACTGATAGTCGAGAAGTCATTAGAAACGAGACTCTATTGCTACTTATAACTTTAACAAAAAGCAATGCAAATATTCAGAAAATTGTAGCATTCGAAAATGC
This sequence comes from Chloroclysta siterata, assembly GCA_932294275.1. NCBI lineage: Eukaryota > Metazoa > Arthropoda > Insecta > Lepidoptera > Geometridae > Chloroclysta > Chloroclysta siterata. Next base: position 17,776,290 of record OW028588.1, read on the forward strand.
TTTCGATAGATTATTTGAAATTGTATCATCGGAAGGTTATTCCGATGGAGGTATCATTGTGGAAGACTGTTTGCTCCTAATGTGGAACTTGTTGAAGAACAACAGCAGTAACATCAACTTTTTCAAAGAAGGCAGCTACATCCAACGTATGCTGCCAATGTTCAACACGTCAGAAGACGCGGAGGAAGTCGGCTGGTCTCCGCAGAAGGTCACCAATGTACACTGCATGTTACTAATTGTACGGACATTGGTAGCCCCAAGCAACTCGGCTCAGATTGTAGCGGATTGTCAGAGGATAATGAAGAATGTAGGTCTGTTGGCGGCGATATCTAATATTCTTATGTCAAGTGGAGTACCGGCGGATATTCTGACCGAGACCATAAATACTGTGGGGGAGGTTGTGAGAGGGAATGTGGTCAATCAGGAGTATCTTGGAAGTGTCATGGCGCCGTCGAATCCGCCGCGGCCCGCTATCGTGGTGTTACTGATGTCGATGGTCAATGAGAAGCAGCCTTTTCACTTGAGGTAAAAACTAGCTTAAAAAAATTGTTTGTTATTTTGGTTTCATTGGTGCAGCCACGTGCAATTTAAAATAACACGTTATCGTCTTACGTGGAGAGATTTTTACGCGAGTAATTAAATAAAAATGGCCACCTATCCTTAGTGTTATCTAACTCTTACCTCCACAGATGCGCAATCCTCTACTGCTTCCAATGCTACCTGTACCGCAACGAGATCTCCCAAGCCTCATTAGTTCAGACCCTGCTTCCATCTTCAACTGAAGTCTCCCGGCTCACCAGCGGCCAGCTTCTCTGCGGAGGCCTGTTCTCATCAGACCCTCTCTCCAACTGGTTCTCGTGCGTGGCGCTGATGCATGCTCTTATTGGCAATCCGGGTCAGAAGGAGCAATTGCTGAGGGTGTTATTGGCTACTAATATTGGCAGCACTCCGGTGCTGCTCATACATCAGTGTGTTACAATGCTAATGCAGAGTACGAAGCTCAAACCTAAGGTATGAAATTGTCGTCCTGGGCAGTTGGATTAAAAGTTTTTTTTTAACATGTTTGTTTAAATTAAGCTAAGAATAGGTGTATCTTATTGTCAACACTTTATGTCGTTAGTCTGTTCAGTCCTCCTGAAATAGCTTAGAGTCTTTCGGGGTCTTAAGTCATCGGCGGACATGACGAATTTTTTTTAAACACTTTTTAATGACGTTAATGTACAGGACAAATAAAAGTGGGCCTAGGATTGAACCTTGTGGTACCCCTGACGTAGTGTGTATAGTAGTTGTCTGGAAACCAGTAACAACTACCTTCAGCGTTCTATTTTGTACGCAAGAAGAGAACCACCGTAAAAGATTTCCCCTAATAGCATTGGAATTAGGCAAATATAGGCGAACAGGTCACTACACATCGTCTTATTTGGGAGAATACGACAAATACTCGAAACGGAATAGTCATGTCAAGTGCCACCGATAGGTCAGCTACAATGTCAGGGTGCCTAGCTACAACGCATGCACCTTATAATGCAGGTAGCTCTACTGATGCTGCTGTGCCAATGGACGCACGGATGCCCCGGCGCCGTGGCCGCGTTCCTGCAAGTGCGAGACGCGGCTGCCAGCCTCGTGGCGCAGACGTGCAGCGCGGACGACGAGGGCGAGGGCCTGCTGCAGGGCCTCGCCGCCTTCCTGCTGGCGCTCTGCATCTACTACAACGACGACTCCGTCGAGAACTACTCCAAGGTAACGCTACCGCCACCGGTCTACTGCTCCAGGGACGCTAGGAGCCACCCTCGTGGCGCAGACGTGCAGCGCGGACTTGTGGGCGAGGGCCTGCTGCAGGGCCTCGCCCATGGTTCGATTTCGCTCAGGCGCCTAGGCGGCCGAGGGGCGCTGGCGACAACAGCGGCAAAGTCACGTGACGAGGTACACGGGACTTTGCCGTCGTACTGGTACCGGGGCAGAGGGAGAGGACCCTCGCAGCGATGGCCGGTGTCGCACCCGAGGCTCTCGTCTGTAACGTGTATCGTTGTCCAGGAGGCGCTGAAGCAGCTGGTGTGGAAGCGCATCGGCATGGAGGTGTTCCTGGCGCGGCTGGGCGACGTGTCGCGGCTGGAGGCGCACGGGCGCGCCGCCAAGCAGCCGCAGCTGCGCGCGCGCACCGCGCACGACCTGCTGCTGGACTACGAGTTCTGCACGCTCTACAAACTCACCGAAGGTACATCTACACGTGCCGTTGAAGGTGCCGTTGTTACCTTTCTACTCATATTGAAGCACCTGCTCTCCTGCCGACCATCTGTACTTGTGGAGACCTTGGGTCTGATCACGAATGCATTTTGAGAATTGTGGCGTTACCGTATCCTAGCGATATTCGACCTTATTCTGTTGTGGTTGGAGATCCGATACGTTTACGCGACTAACGGCAATTTCGTGCGAGATTAGCCCACTGAACTAGGCAACGTGTTTTTGCCGTCAAGCAGCATTGTTGTTTCTGTTCGAAGGGTAAGGGTGCCGGTGAATTTACAAGCACAAGAGGCTTAACATCTGTGTGCCTCATGTTGATAAACGCAGAGCAGTCCATCCTTAGGTTTGTTTCTATCGTGCGTGATTAGTATAAAAATAGAATAGATAGCAGCAACAAGCAGACGGATCACCTGATGTTAAGTGATAACCATCACCTGTAACAAACCATTGTCATGCATGTCACGCTCAATAAGAACTTGTCCTACGATGCACTGTCCTGCTTTCCTCAACTTAGGTATACAGTTGTGTCGATAATTTGACCGGTACCCTTCAAAGCTCGACGGCAAAAATATGTACTTCCCCCGATTGAGATCTCACCTGATCTTCTTCATCCTCTTCTTCGGGTAACCTGGTGGGAAGCGACGATGAAGCAGAACAGTCTAGAAGACACCTATTCACTCTTGCCTTGCAGATAGCTATTCTATACCTATTTATGAATTCCCCAGGTGTCCTAGCGCAGTCGCTGACGGCCAAAGAGAACGGGGCGGAGCCGGCCGCCGAGCCCGCGGAGGCGGAGGCCGGCCTCGACCAGTACAAGTCTCTCATCAGACAGCAGGACGCGCGCCTGCAGGAACTCATGCTGCAGCTGGACCTCATGATGCATCAGAACCACTCCTTGCAGGTAAAAGAAACAAGATCTATTATTATTGTTTCATTAACTACCTACGAACATTAACACCCAACACAACACATTCATTAACTATCACGTTTTACACACTTGTTTTTATTTTTATTAGCTTTACTTCAACTTTTATTTTGTTTTGTTTTTAACTTTTATCTTATTACTTTTAATTGTCTACTCAGTATCTAATCTCCCTACCTACTTACTCTGTACATAAAATGTAGATTTAATTTGGTTAGTGAACAGTGTACATCAAATAGATTAAAATAGTCAATTATTTATTATTATTTTAAGCCTTTTAATACAGATACATTTTAAGAATTATTCTATATTTTACACTACGACATCGACACTCTCTGTTTGCCCTTTTTTGGCAAAGGCCTCCTCCAAGCTCTTCCACTCTTCCCTATCTCTCGCTATCCTTGTCCATGTTTTATAATATGTTTTAAAACATACTGCAGGGAAAAAATAGACAATAAGAAAAACTAAATACTATAATGGATTTTTCGTTTCAGAGTGCACTTAACGAATCAGTAGCGGCAAATTCCCATCTCAAGGATGAAAATACGCTGCTCAAAGCTCAAGTGTCAGCTGGACTTGCCCCCGCGCCCTGCCTACCCCCTCCTAGCCACCCCCCTCTCGACGACACCAGGCTGCAAGAGAGCCAGGCCAAGATACAAACGTATGAAGCCAAAGTCCAGGTATTTACAACCTTCTAATTATTAAGATTAAGCTAAGAAAATAGTTAAGGTTCTGGGCAAGCCTATTAATGAGTCCTTTGGAATGAGGGGATGACGTTGAGGGATACCATTGCCCAACAACTATACACAAAAGGGTAAACAGCTTCATGAATTTGATCGGCGTTTGAGAGCACTGGCATTGCACTATAATTTTTAAGGAGGGAATAATCCATTGATGCATGATCATTCAATCCAACCTAACGATAAGAAGGAGGGATCACTCCCACTAGACCATCAGTGCTCTAGACACAAGGGGTAATTAACTCAAGGGTTAATTGGTGTATTAACCTTTTGGTGCCGTTGATTCTGTTTCAAATAATAATCTATAAAAGTTAGTAAACGAAGATAGACGATGTTCTATTGTCCTTGACAATCTAAAAAAGCAGAATGACTTTTAAGAATTTAAAAGGTTTCAGAGGGTTTCTATCCTTTGTACATGTTTTAAGGTTACTAAATGTTATTACTGTGCACAATAAAGAATAAAGATAAAAATTTTAATGATGTGATGTTACAGGAGTTGACGGCAGAAGTGAGTAGACTTAGCAACGAGCTGAAACTGAGCCAGGAAGCACAGCAGGCAAGCAGCCAAGAACTGGAGAAGTTGGCGAAAGATCAGGACGATCTGTTGGTGCTATTAGCTGATCAGGTGACGATTTTATGTATTTCGGGGATCCATACCGATTTATATATCGAAAAATATATGTGCGTAATGCCTGTACTTTGAAGGGCTCGTCCGGCGAAGTACTACCACCACTCCTTTTTCTGCCGCCAAGCAGCAACGCTGTGTTTCGGTTAGAAGAGTGTGGTTGCCGGATTAATTACAATCACATGAGGCTTATCTGTATGCCTCAAGTTGATGGACGCAAGGGCACGTTCTTATAGTGCCTGACTTACGAGGTAGTGCTTTGTTATAGGTCATGGCCCACCTGATGTTAAGTGGTAAGTGACCACTTAACATCAGGTGGGCCTTCTGCTTGTTCCATCAGCTAATTGTATAAAAAAAACTCAACACCAGTATTTTAGCAGCAGTGACGGGCATGCAACCTATCAACTACTGTAAAATGTAAATTTACCAAATGTTATATTTGGACGTACTTCTGACTACCCCTCTTAGACACACAAGGAGTCTTGCATTTTAGTAAAATATAGTGCTTTGCTGTCTTGAGCTGTTTAATGAACAAATAATTTCGTCTTGTTACAGGATATGAAACTAAACGAGTACAAAATGCGTCTTGTCTCGCTCGGACAAGTGGTGGAAGAGGATGTACCGACAGAGACGGAAAACACCACGTGATCGACGGCCCGCTCACACAACAAATAAACAACTTACGAGTGCAGTGTGTGTATCCTATATAAACGCAGATGCATAGGACAAATGGACTTGCCCCTGTGAGGTAATTGCTATAGGCAGGCATTAGTGTCTGAATCAATCAAAAAGGTATTTATTTTGTACAATCAAAAGGATCACTTTGGAACGTCTTATAAACTATTTTAGGTTTAGCGCCAGTTTCTCATCTGAAATTTGTTTTTTTTGTGTCTCTGCCACTGAAGTCTCCAAACTAAACCGGCTGGAAAAAACTGCTCGCAACACTGAAACAATAAAACTCAAAGACAGGTCATCTACTTGTTACTTTCTTCCGTAACTTTATATTGACATAAAAATGGTCGCTCGGTTTAAATTTTACGTTGACGATTGTTGCGCTTGTTAGCAAAACAGAAAGCATGTTTTCACGATTTGATTCCCGTGGATACAACGGTGCATATCCCATAATATCAAGTTTACTAAAAAATACCAACTCAAAATTATATGAGGGATGCCTAAGGCGTTTCAACATTTTGCTGGCGTTCCCAATGCGTTAAAAACTGCTTGACTTATTTCACAAACAGTTTTAGAAATTTCCTATCCCGTTGGTTTTGAGGTTTGAACTGGGCTGGAACCATCCTTGTGACAGAGCTAAATTAAATGACTCGAATTACATAGATGGTCCGGGAGATTTGAAGTTATTTTGTTTATGTTAGATTTACCATACATTATTATTTTTTTCAGTGCGCGTAAAACTTTTAATTGTATAAAATATAAAAGCTAGCTTTTCAATATAATAATAGGGTAGTTTTAGTATAGTAGAGCATCTATATTGTAAGTAAGTAGACCTACTAAGAAATGAGTTGTAAAATAATATTTTATTAGCAATGATATAATTGAACGAGACAACTATGTACACATAGATTTTTCTGAAATCTCTAGCCGTTTTTAAGCGCTAGTAGTAAAAAAGTTAATATATTTGATGAATATTTATTTAATGTTGAATCGATTGTTTTTTTAATTGCTATAAATAAAACATTAATCTTGAAGCATCCACATTTATTACATCGAGTTAAAATTACATCAACGATTAAAATTGTAATACATCTTGATCTATCTACATAATCGACCTCACCTCAGTTCCTTAGATACAGCTTTCTACATAAGGTCTTCAACAAATGACTCCGTAACAGTGTTCCCTCCTTACAATAGCCTCTTTCATTCAAGCTCTTTCTGACTCCAACCACGAATTCCATAAATCTTGATACATACACAAAGTTATTTTTTTATATATGTTTAGGTTCGGTCACACGTAGATTTTTCTCGCAGCTTCCATTCCTTATGATCGTCATGTCATGTCCATTATAAAAGCTACATCTGACCGACGCTTTACCCACGAAAAGCAGTAAAATTTTAAGTACAATAATAATATAACTGTTCATAAATAATTACATTCGAATTTAATTCATAATAAAACATCAATATTCATACAGTTACCTACTATTGAAAACAGCTACATGTTTTTGGTATTTTTTAATTTTTGTTTTTTTTCTGTTTGGACGATTGGACTATTGCTAGTGATCTGACAACCCTTTATCTAGTTCATAAACAGCTTTATCAAATTACTTGATATATATTTGATTACACTACTTAAAATCATTTAAGTTGAATTTGCTATTTCTTCAACATGAATTATTTTATAAACATCAATTCCCTCACTTCCACGGCTTTCTCTGCTTCTCCTTTCTCTTGGTACTTCGCCAACTAGTTAATACAGATGTATTAGACAACCAAGTTTCCTACCGTTAGAGGTAGGTAGTATACATACAAGAGACAAACACATCTGCATACTAATAGCAGTAAATGTTATGTATCTACTCTACTACAACACCTCATTATATAAATAATTTTAATAAGTTCTACAATAAATTTGATGTCAATATAACCAACTACTATTGAAAACCGCTAGGAATATTTTTTATAGTGGAATATAGTTACTATTTTTATACTTAACTAATAGTTTGAAAGAAATTATCTAAAGATAACACTAAAATGTCTTTTAGAGACTTTGCTCAATAAGTGTTATGAACTACCACATAATACCTAATAATACTTCAGGACTACTATGGAATAAATTATTATATTAATCCGAATGATTTAATGTGAAGAGGTTGTGAGATACAGTTTTGTTTAATATGCAATTTTTCCTTTCCCTTGCTCCAGCAAATATTGCAGAGAGTATTTGCGTTTGCGACACATGGTGAAATATAGCAGTAGAGTCATGCAGCAGTACCAGAGACTTGTGTAGTTGGCCCACTGTGCGGGTAAAATATATGGCACCTCATGTTTTGGCTTTTCTGTAGAAGAGTCTGCCTCTACGCCAGTATCTGCAGCATATGGGTCATAATCCGTGACATGAGAAGATAACTCAGACGAGTCCAATAGCTCATTTGGTTCTTCCATAGTAGATTCAGAGTACTTGCCAAGTTTTATTTCATTGTCCAGTAGCCGGTTCAGTTCTACTGTAGATGAGTCTGAGTACTTCAGAGGTTTCACTTCAGATAATACCGAATCAATCAGTTCTACTGGTTTTATTTCATTGTCCATGAGCTGAATCGATTCTACCGTAGATGAGTCAAAGTACCTTAGTGATTTCACTTCAGATAATTCCGAGTCAATCTGTTCATTCTGTTCTACTGTAGACGAGTCATACTTTAGAGGTTTCACTTCAACTAATTCAGAGTTGCTCTGTTTATTCGGGTGTACTATTGATGAGTCAAACTGTTCATTCGGTTCCACTATAGATGAGTCGGAGTACTTTACAGGTTTCACTTCAACTAACTCCGAGTCAAACTGTTCGTTTGGTGTAGATGAGTCTGAGTACTTGCCAGGTATTTCTGTAGATGAGTCCATCTTGGCAGGCCTTGGTTTGAGTAGATATTCCAACATCATCATAGGTGGTTCAGGAGTGCTAGAGTCCAGCCGTTGCGCGTGCGGAGCCGCGACAACGGGGGCCTCATGCTAGGTGACGCTCAAGTACAACCCCAGACAGAGCACGACGCCGACAAACAGGAACACCACAGTCAGGATGAACCTGTCTTGCAGAGCTCGCATCACCATTGACTTCATGAGACGCGAAGAGCGGTTCAGTTGTTCATCTGTCTCGCGGAGCTGTAAAATAAATATCTGGTCAGTGTAATTTTATTTAACACTAGGGGCCTGTCCCAGCTTCGCATGGATGGACATAATTTTTTCAATGTTTTAGGATAAACTTAGACCGTGGTGGGTTCGAGTCATTTGCACGCCTCGCGTCTACCTCGCGCCTAGCCCGGGCCCGCGCTGGGTGAAAACGCGCCCCGTGACCTTAAATTTTTAAAATCTTTTGAATGGAATGTCCGATTTGAAAAATTCTAAAATAATGTATAGGTATTGAACCAGTCTTGAATATGAAAAGATTTATTTGGATAAGGATTAATACCAAGGTACATTTATAGAGCCTTTTCTAGCGGCGGCATTTCAATTAAATTTTTATAATAAAAGAACACTTATTGTGACATAACTATAATAGCTAGACATATGCTGTCGCGACATTTTTTGTAGATAATGACGTGTTCTGCAAAATCGTAGTACATTATTTTGTTCTATCATCAATAGTTTTCGCAGCGCACTCGATGTAAGGTTTTTGTTTTCCACCTTGGGTTACATTAGTGGAGTTTTAGTAAGGATCCCTGATTTGTTTGAAAATATAATATAGCCTATGTTACTCAGGGATAATGTAACATTCTAATGGTGAAAGAATTTTTGAAATCGGACCAGTAGTTTTTGAGCCTATTCGTTACATACAAACATACAAAAATACAAATCTTTCCTCTTTATAATATTATTGTAGATTGGAAAACATACTATATGGTATTCATTTATGAAAACACTTAAAATTATATTTCTAGTTATTATTTTTATAATGTATGGCTACTACTTTGGTAAGTAATTTTTCATGTTTATTCAACTTTAAATATTTCTAATTCATCATTAAAAATTTTGCTGTCCAATTCTGAATTTAGTTTAAACTTTACTTACCCTAGATCGGGATCTCTGAATAGTCTCTTTCTGAGAGCTCAGATCCTGCAAGACAGCGGCTCCAATCTGCTCCGTCTCCAGAACAATTTTGTATCCCTCATTTAGGGTTTTCCCGGTGCGCTCAAGGCGCTCTGAGTTATCGAGCAACTTGCGGTGTTGTTCATTTGCACCGCCCCAGTCTTCGAAAGAATCTTCTAGATCAATATTATCTGAAACAGATTAACAATAATCAGGACAGAAAATTCACAGTATGATAGATTAAAGAGTTTAACAGATGCAATCAATGGAATTTTATTCATCTTGAGAATTATATTCAACAGTATGTACTTAGCTTACTATTTATTCAGATATGTATGTACCTACCACGCGGTGTGGAATATTCGTTTGTTCTACTCACAGCTGTTAGAAGCATTGTTGAGCACGGAGCGGTACTCTTCCTTCACCCGCTGCAGCTCAGCACGATATGCTGGCACTCGCACGCCAGCGCCGGCGCCTCTCGACTCCAACTCTAATTGTTCCAGCTGAAACATAATATTTTTAATTTTAGCATGTCTGATAGCATACAGTTGTGCAATAAACTTATTACAAAGGAAGAGTTAAAGATTAAAGAGTAATTATGATGATACAGAACATTTCTTAGGGCTGAAATAAGCAACTCGGATTTATGGACTGAAACATGTGGATAATAAAGAATCTGCGCGGAAGAAATAGGCATATAATTCAAATTCGTGGTGAGGGAATGAGATCTGCATGGACGTCCCTCAATGGGGTGTATTGTGCTTTGTCACCCTGCTAACCTCACCCCAGCCAGTCTAACTCCTTAAAATAGCGGAGAAGGACCTTGAGTTGGTGGCAGCAATGTTCAAGCATCCCCAGTGGTGATCCAGAAATAGTCATTTATAAAGGTTGTCTGGAAGATATCGCTCTTAGCGATAAGGCCGCCCATTGTACCAAATTTTTTTATGTCTCTGTATGTTTTCCTTTGTGCACAATAAAGTATTTATCTTTCATTTAAGAAGTTAGCTATGGGTGGGACTGTTAATATCGTTAAGTAAATTGTCTGCTGCTCAGCCAAATGACTAACTTCACATTCGCCGAGATCCACCACCCAAACTGTATATCCTATGCCTGGTATACAATGTATATGTAATAGTATGCATTAAAAAAAATAAGAGTCTTGCATTCTATACGATCAGCTGGTTGATGGTTTCTATGCTCCAGACTAAATTTCTTTTCAATCTGGAACAGTACAAGCATTGCTTAGTACTTAGGGTCTAGATTGTAATGTGTGAACTAGTTGTTCGCTCAGAACTCGGATCTCTTTATGTCCACTGCAGTCCTATATTGATACTAAACACAATATTTAGCCTTTGAATACAGCCATTATCTTGGTATAGTAACCAAGTTTCAACTGTCTAGTTTTTTGAGTATTTATTGATGTTCCATTGAACAGACCTTGGCTCCATCCATCAGCTTGCTATCACCATTTTATGAGAACTACATACCTTATTCCCCTTATAAACTAATAACCTTATTCATTTATTACAAGAAAAAGCAAAATAACTTCCTGACCAGTAACAAAACTATGATGTCAACAAACACTCTGCTCCTGGGTTATCTAAATTTTACGTTTTTTTCTTCCAAAATTTAAGAGCTCAGCTTTTGTCGAGGTTCTGATGGAGTTTTCTCCATTTGAGTCTTTCCTATGGGGCCTCCCTGATTTCCTTATACAACATGACAATGGCATAAGTAAGTAAGAGTAAGTTACATGAACCAGATAAAAAAGAAGTTTTATTTAGTTCATGTTTCTTGGCAATCTTCCGCGCTTTCCTTCAATGTCATGCACAATACACCCCATTGTGAGACATCCCTACAGATCTTATTCCCCCACTATGAATTAGAATGTAGCTGTCATGCTGTTTATTTAGATGTCCAACATTCTACGGTTCCTCTACGGTCTTACTAATGGTGTTCTCATTTACATTTGTTTTCATAAATGTCATGTGACTAGATATTGGTGTTTTAACTTTAATTTTTTTGCTCCCATATATTCATTTTCTTTAATTTCTCAAGTACAAGTTAGGTATCGACTTACCGTATTTCTTGCAGATCAGATCGGTTCGAAAGGTACTCCAGACATGGTCAAATAGCCCAAGTTGTTTTTTATTAAGTGTTTTTGCATGCATATAAAAGAATATAGATTAGATTGGTACATACCAAATCGTTAGCTTCTTCAAAATTGGCTTGTATCTCCTTTGATAGTTGATCATTGTTCTCTGAAAAAGATTAATTTATTAAATTTATTTAGACTCGAATTACTTTGCAAGTCATGTTCAGATAGCACATTCATTTCATACCTTCATTGCCCGTTTTCAGACGCCCGATTTTGGATGTGATATCCGCTGTAAGCACTGAATACTGCTGCTCGTAGGATTGGATCAACGTAGCCATTATTAGTTTTGTGCTTTTTAGGCCATTTCGATTAATTTTGTTTAATTTTTACATGAACACAAAAACACACATTCACTGCGATTTGACGACTTTGTCGGTTTCATATTTCATTCATCTTCAATTCAGCATCATCAGTTTGTCATAAATAACGGGTGCCAATAATGTACAATCATTGTACAGCCGTCGAAAACACAGCCCGGAATTGATGTACAATTGTTCGCGAATTCCATGGCTGTGTAATCCAAGGGTGTACATTCCAAGCCTTAAAAATTCAGCACACCCGATAAGGGTTGTGTTTTCCAAAGGTGTGCTGAAACGCAGTCAAAATTTTGATGCCAAAACTTAGGCTTTGTTTACACTTGTCAATTTTATTACTTACTCACTCACTTGTTGATGGTTGTACATTCTCGGGCTGTGTAATACATGGTCGTACATTAACCGGACCCTCAATTATCAATCGATGGTAAAATCACAGATAAGATATCTAAATTATTCAAGCACAGACAGCAGTAATTAATTAATTGCTCCCATAGATTTATAATACTTGATCCTTGATTGCTCCACTCTACTCGCGGGAAACCACAGAACACCTAAAGGGAAACGGACGTCATAAACAAGGATCACCTAAACGTTTATTAAGGCTAGGTATCAAGTATTATAAATCTATGGTTTAAAATGTATGCTGTAGCACCTTAGATCAAGAGTAGCACGCACAGTAAGAATACAGTGTAGTATGTATTTCGTAGTTTTACATCTGTGGCTGACATAACCATTCTCTCATCTGTGACGTTACGTTCGTTATTGTATACTCTTTAGCCTGCGCCTGCAATGTGCATGTCTGTGTGTGTGTTTATTTATTTTTGCGTGCAATGTAAGTATTCGTTATTTTTATATAAAGGTATAGATATTATGAAATTAATAATAAGAATAAGATATTACAGATATAGATTCCATTACCTACAATAATATTATGGATGGCCCAGCCAGGTACTAATTTGTAAGCTATAGCTAAGTTACTGGACTTTTATTAAGTTTGTAAACCATGCAAGTTGTTCCAAAACTTTCAATTCAACCAAAATGTTTTCCTAGTACTTTTCTAATTCTCGCAAATCTCTCGCGTAGCTGGATTTTCATTATAAAGACTACAAGAAGTCTTTAAAATTAAACAAACCAGTATGTCGAAGCTCCTTGTTTTATGTAGGTAGGTGTACGCATTGAGTGGCATGGCATTTTTTACAGCAGATACCAATATAATCGCGAAATACAAGAATCTTCTACTTACTACTTTTAAAGCTGTTAAAATATTTCACCTAAAAGTATTTTATTTTCGTTTCAGAAGTAGGTATGCATCGAAATTTGGAGGAGGATTCAGGTAGGAGCTCCTGTTCTGCTACATCAACAGGCCTTTGTCCGATCATGGATTATCACAACAGCAACCCTGTCAAATGGAGACATTCCAAAACCCAAGAGGCCGGTACTAACACAGATTTGAAAGTCAGCCTTAGACCCAGAAGCTGTGTAGGGCTGATCCTATCGCCTGATGAAAAGGACCCATTTCCAAGCTGCAGGTTGCCTGTACGGAACCATAGAAAGCCTGTCTTCAATATATTTGACTCCTCTAGAAGAGGTGGCCTTAGCAATGCTCATTCCACTCTAGACATTGCTTGCAGTACCAAAATTGAAGAACCCAGCCTACAAAACAATGCTGTATCTCTCAATGCAATAACACTAAATGATAGAGCTAAAATTCAGCCTAGCAACCCAATAGCCAATTTCAGGCGAGGCAAGCCAGTGCAAAGAGCTGCCTCTCGATTGTACAAAGCAGATTGTGGCCTCAAAAAAGAAGGATGTGTTGGCCCAGAGTTTATTGTTAGAGCTTCTCAACCTGCCAAGACTATGGATGTAACTCTATCAGCCAATGCTGATAAAAGAATTGTAACAGTAGTTTTACTGAATGGCCAAAAAGTTGAAGTCACCTGTGATCCAAACATAATTACGGCAGGTCAGCTTTTTGAAGCATTAGTCCACAGTGAAAAGTATGAACATAACTTCATGCTGGGTGTGGCAATTTTAATAGGTGGCGATTTTGTGTTCCTGCCTGATGATTACAAAATCAAAAAAATTGCTCCAGAAAACTGGTACAAAGTTGGAAGCAAAAAAAAATGTACTGAAGAGCTTGTCTCACTAACTTTGTTTCTGAGGATAAAGTTTTTCCTGCCCAAAAATATATCTACCAATATACAAGGGGGTGAATGGAGGTACAGAGTCTACTTACAGCTTAGGAGGGCAACAGTTGAAGGCTCACTGACTTCAACTATACAGAATCTCATTCTACTAGCTGGATATGCATTACATATTGAATTTGGAGAGTTCTCATATAGAGATCATGGGGCAGCAGATTATTTTCTCCTAGAACATTATTTGCCAGAAACAGTGATAACCACTAACATGGCTGATGTGAAATTGCGGATGAAAAGAGCCCATGAATCAAGGCATGGGTTGGAAAGGAATAAAGCTATCATAAACTTCATTACACTGGCACAAACATTTCGTGATTATGGGGCACATTTCTACTCAGCCATATGGGCCACCAGAGATGGCTTCTGCAGAGACGTTTGGCTCTCTATTGGACCAAGAGGCATAACTATCTATTCCAGAAATAACCAGATGACTGAAGACTCAAGTACATGTCCTAGTCGAATTGTGCTACAAAGTCTACCTTGGCATCACATCCACACATTCTATCACAACAAGAAAAGTTTATACATATTGCCTAATGCCTATTCCGGGCTCTCAAAAATAGGAGTCAAATATAAACTCAAGATGGCAGAGAATAAAAGTTATTTCACCTTTTGGCTTGCCTCTATGCACCACAGACTGTATTTAAAACTGTATGCGAAGGCTGATTTCATTAATTATTTATCAGATGAGCTTAGTTGCCCCATGAATACAGATGGGAGTCCAAGGAAAGTAGACTGTAGCAATTATCAGGACAGCTACAATCTAGCTGTAAGAAACCCCATTAGAACTAGAAGACCTGTTAGAAGACGGTTCAGGGTTGATATTTTCGGCGATAAAAAGGTACAGAATAAAGAGAATGAAAAACCAGATACAGAGGAGTTGTTACGACAAATTTTGTTACAAAGTGATGAGAGTGCCAATGTCTCGAATTTGAGCAAAGGCAACTCTTCCAATGAATGCCTATCATCATCTGAAAGTAGTCTACCTAGAAGACAGGGGGTCAAAATGGGTACAAGAGTGTTCAACGGAATTAAATCACCACCACTATACAACAAATATACCAGTCCTCTTTTGAAGAGCAGCCCAAACATCACTTTAAAAACAGATGGGGATTTAGTTTACACCCAGAGTGATTCTGATGATCTATGTTCAGAGCAGAGACAACATTGTAGTGTTAACAGTATGGAACTACTACCAGAAAGATTTTATTCTCAAACCACCTCAAATGCGCCGACTGCTTACGTTGTTGAATCTCCAAAAGTCTACTCAGAAGTTTTGAACTATGCAACAAGTAATGATTCTTGCCTGAACAACTCTCTTTTTGAAAAGTTGGATAATATGGAATGTGTGCAAGGCGAAAGAGTTTTTGTTACAGCTGTATTGGAAAGAGATGCCGTGAATGCATTGGGCTTGCAAGTTGCTGAAGGATCTGATGGAAATGTATACATAAAGTCCATAACAACTGGTAGTCCGGCTGACTTATGCCACAAGCTTGTGCCTGGTGATCAAATCATTTCAGTCAATGGAAAAACTTTACTAAATGTACATTATGACAAGGCTTTGTGTATGTTACAAACCGCGCCGCGTAACGTTGAGCTTATAGTTTTACAAAATGCTAACAAAACATCCGTAGATTATGATGGGTGCCAAAGTGCCAGAAACGCGATCACTAGTAGTATCGCAAGTGCCTTAGATGGAGAACTAACAGATGACGAATTATTAAATGAAGAAGCTTTAAAAACGATTTACGCATTAATTAAGTTAACAAAAGAAAAAGTTATAAATAGGATGAAAGACAAGACTGCACAAAATAGGAGCAGTCTACAGAAAAGTATTTCCGAAAAAAATGTTTATGAAGAGTCTGATTTCGGGAACTTCTCATCTCAAGAAAACACACCCCGAAAGAAAAATGCGCAGAAGTTTAACACCTGGAGAGGGCAGTTTAATAGCGAGAAACCTAAACGCCGTCCATTAAGTTTAAGTATTCCAGCTGATATAGAATTAACAGATAATTATTTAGACGAAAATACTGAAGACATTATGAAGCGAACGTCTTTAAAATCAATTCAATCGTCGCTTGTCAGTATCGATAAGTCGGTTAAAAGCACGTCATCGAAAAGTGTGGCTTTGCCAAGAAATTATGGGTTCAGCAGACGATGGCTGGGGCCAGTAAGGTATCCCGTAACTCCTTGTAAGAATGATATTGTGAGTGCCGGAAGTGCAATCCCGGATGGAAATGTTCTAAGAAAACATTTCGTTTATGGTGCTGGAGATTCGGATGAAGATCAGATATTTTTGTAGGTACCTTACCTACGTAGTAATGTAGGTACCTTACTATTTTACTTGTTATTACTTGGTATATTTTATAGAAGAATGATTTAGATATGTGTCGTCGTTTTATGTAATTAAGTGACATTGAGGAATTATTATGTATCCTTTAAAAAGAAAACAATAAAAGAGCTATCTAAAAAAACACCGACTTTTGAACTTCACGTAATACCTACCTACGTAGGTACCTATCGACTTATAAGAAAGAAATCATCGTCAGCATTAGAGCTGTTGGACAATGAACTCTTGATAACATAACGTGTTATCAATATTCTACTAACGAAGTAAGCAGGCAGAGAGAATATCTATGCATGGTGATAAGATAGGTACCTAACTATTTAGAATTCGCAAGTTCCGCGACAACACGTAGATTTCGGCGCGCGGGTCGTCACCCCCCGCGCTACCGTAACGTTACGTAACTTACACGGGCTTGGCGTCGAGAATTCGAGATTTATTGGGCAAAAACTCAAGATCCAGGTCGTTCCAAATTCTGAAATATGTACCATTCAGAGTCTCTAATTTATCACTAAAATATTGGCATACCAACCAGGCTCCTCCTAGGTCTGGCCACATAGGTCATGTGTTTAATGAGGAACATGGTCTAGAATATTCTGAAATGAAATAGGTACTTATTCTGCTGAATGTTAGGTAGGCAGGCACCTACTCTTCAAATTGATTAATGCCATTCGCTAGGCTGGTAGGTATTGTAGTATAGAAGTAGGTACTAGGTAGGTATCATAGCTTCGAGAACATTCGTGAGCCTATTATTGTTGTCTTAGATTGAATGGAGGTCAGTACCCGAAGTCTGAGTTTTTTTTCCGTGGCGTCAGGCCGTTTTTGTGTATTGACTCGTTAAGTGCCTCACGAGTTTCCATACAATAACGGCCTGCCGATACAGAAAACTAAAAACAAACTCAGACTTCAGGCACATATCAGTTAATTTAGTAACTCAACTAAATATAATTTGAATATTTACATTTTATGAAATAAAAGCACAGAAATAACAATAATTAATTATTCATATTTTATTAAAAATAACACCTTGCTTTACTAATCAAGCAAAATAAAACTAAATAATTCTAACATGACAGTATGCCTTTCTACAATTCAATCAGACTCAAAATCAAAACGGAAAAATATTCTTTCACACCCCATTTGCGTAACAGTCATACTACAGAATTGCAATACCCATAACGGTGATGTAACTACTACTAAGTATCAGTTCATTTTACACCATAAATGCATTGAGAGGTCCCTTTGTGCACTTTACATCATTCCACCCATGCCGCCCATGCCACCCATACCTCCCATGCCTGCCATGGGGTTGGGTTCCTTCTCCTGTGGGATTTCACAGATGACAGCCTCAGCTGTGGTCAATAGTGAAGCCACTCCACTGGCATCTGTCAATGCAGTTCTGACTACTTTGGTAGGGTCAATGATTCCCTTCTCAATCATGTTAACATATTCATTATTGAGGGCATCATATCCAAACTCGGGTCCCAAATCCTCTACTTTAGCTACAACAACGGATCCATCGATTCCAGCATTCTTAGCGATGGTCATGCAGGGCATTCTAAGAGCTTTTTTGACAATTTCTACTCCAGTAGCCTGGTCACTGTTGGCCGTCTTGAGAGCCTCCAACATTGGGATGCACCTTAGGAGAGCTGAGCCACCTCCTGGGACAATGCCTTCTTCGACAGCAGCACGGGTGGCATTTAAAGCATCAGTAACACGATCCTTCTTCTCATTTACCTCCACCTCACTGGAACCTCCCACATGTAAGACAGCTACTCCTGATGCTAGTCTGGCAAGGCGCTCCTGCAGCTTTTCCTTCTCATACTCTGAGGTTGTCTCCTGGATCTGATCACGGATTTGTTCTGTTCTTCTATCAATGTCAGATTTTTTGCCCTTACCCTTCAGAAGGAGGGTATCATCTTTGGTAATTATGACCTCTCCAATTGAGCCAAGGTCTGAAAGCTGTACATCTTCTAGTTTGATGAGGTTAGCATCATCTCCAAACACAACACCACCTGTTGCAATGGCCATATCACTTAAGGTGGCTTTGCGGTTGTCACCAAAGCCAGGGGCTTTTACTGCAGCAACCTGCAGACCAATCTTCAACCTGTTCACTACCAAGGTGGATAGAGCCTCACCATCAACATCCTCAGCAACAATGACTAGGGGCTTTCTTTGCTGGTTGGCCAGTTCAAGAGCAGGGATAATAGTCTGAACATTGCTGATTTTCTTCTCAGAGAACAAGACCAGAGCATCTTGAAACTCGACTTTGGCACCTTTTGATGAGTTGATGAAATATGGTGAAATATAACCTCTGTCGAATTTCATACCTTCAATGATGTCCAACTCATCGTGGAGGGTTTTGCCGTCCTTGACGGTGATGACACCGTCTTTGCCAACCTTCTTCATGGCATCGGACAGAAGCTGGCCGATGGCGCTGTCGCCGTTAGCAGAGATAGTAGCGACCTGCGCGATCTCCTGCGGCGTCGTCACTGGTTTCGACATACTCTTCAGCTTGTCTTTTACAGCTTCTACGGCAATCATAACACCCCGACGGATCTCAATAGGATTGGCACCCTTAGAGATTTTCTCAAAACCCTCTTTGGCGATGGCCCTGGCGAGAACTGTGGCTGTGGTGGTGCCATCTCCTGCTTCTTCGTTGGTACTGTTCGCTACATTCTGTACTAACTTGGCTCCGATGTTCTGGAATTTGTCTTTGAGTTCGACTCCCTTGGCAACTGTCACACCGTCTTTTGTAATTTTTGGAGATCCCCAAGATTGTTCTAAAATTACATTTCTGCCCTTGGGGCCCATTGTAACGGCGACTGCATCAGCTAAGATGTCAACCCCTTGTAGCATGAGGGCTCTTACATCAGCACCGAATCTTATATCTTTGGCGTAAAATCTTGCTAGTTGATGAGATTTCTGCAGTGAGACTGTCTGACGAACAACACGAGGTAAGCGCAACATTTTGTGGATGATTGGAATGATAAAACAGTATTTCAGATAATTTTTCCAACCTTCTAGAAACTTCTCGACGCCGGGATCACAAACGTGATTTTCACTACAGCCGGTTGTAGGTTATGAAATACTGGCGCTGGTAATGCGATGGCGGATGGCGGACTTTGGTTGAAAATCTGTGGTAGTGGTAGGAAAGATAAAAAATGGCGTTATGACCATAGACAAGCTGACGGTGTGAAGTGTGAGGCGTGTATTTACACTACCATTTAATACTGCGGCCACACTTGAAGGTGAAGATTCGTGTTCGCGTTGTCGCGATAAAAGTTCGTGTTCGATCCACGATGAAGTGCTTGGCCACACCAAAAAAACTATACTATGTCGCGATAATTCATTTTGCGGAAAACATGGAAGAGGCGGTTGCGCTGTATCAAATGGCGGCTAATAATTTATTTACTGCATCTTTATTACTTGAACAAAAATAAAAAGGTTAATAAGAGGAATAAAAGGCGATGGTGGATTCATAATTTTTATGAATTCTAATATCCTCTCATTACTCCAATCCATGATTAATAAGTTCAATCAAACACGTTCAAACGGCTCGGTGGTGTCTCGCAGTCAACTAAAGCGCGCGAAGCGTAGCCAACCGCACGAACTTTGACAAAACCCTTTGATGTCCGGCAATTTACCAACAGCGTCGCGAAGGGCATTCGTATTCGCGTTCGCGTAGATGATTCGCGATAGGACGTGAAGTCTTTGGCCAGACGTGTCGCGACAACGCAAATCTTCGCGTTATCGCGATTGTGCGGCTCCAGCATAATTATCACGATCATGATGAATTGTGTCAACATTCAATATTTTTTTTGTTAAGTGTCATTCCAACACCATTGAATTCGATACTTATTCAAAACATACGAGAAACATTTTCCACACACTTTCATTCCAATTATATCAACTTTGTCCGAAGACCTCAAGCCTCAGCCTCACCGTGTAGGTTGGCTAAAATAGGCCGAGCCGAGCGTAGGCGTAAAGGCAGCATATTAATATTAATGTCACAAATGTCACTTTCCAATTTGACAATTTGTTTGTTTTTTTTTTGTTTCCGTTCTCCGGGAAAGTTAAAGTGTGATGTGGAGTGTGGAGCACATTTTTATTTTCTTAACAACAAAACATGCGGTAGTCTAGTTCGCTTCAGTTCAGAGAGCTAGCCGATAGCGCGGACACTACTCCTTTGTTTTCTATTACGATTTTCATAATAATTGATAGTTTTCTGTGTTTTTATCTACACATTACATAATGGATATTCCCAGGTGAGGTATTTTTACACTTATTAGTGGCTTCCTCTTGAGGATAATGTGGCTAATTGACATAAGCTTCTTCTCACATAAATGTATGATACTGCGTTTCAAATAAAATTGACATAAATGTTTGCAATTAATGAAATAAACTTAAGAATATTTTTTTGCAGTATCCTATGGCTATAACTTAACCTTTAAATTCAAGAATTTTAATGTGCTGAACCTGCCATGCTTACTGAATACAAATAAGTATTTATTATTTATTTATTTTAGCTGCATCAGTGGTAAAAATGGGCTCTTGGTTGGAATCGGAAACCCTCTGTTGGACATCTCTGCTATCGTTGATATGGATCTGCTGACCAAATATGACTTGCAACCAGATGATGCCATCATGGCTGAGGAAAAACACATGCCATTGTACCGAGAGCTCATGGAAAAGTAAGTTTATACCTCCTAATAAGACCTGTATATAAATTGAACACAAATGATATTCATATCTATATAATAATGGGAATTGAAAAAAAACCTAAAAAATGTTTTTACATAATTGCAATGATTCTGGTTTAAGGTACAGCAGTGAATTTACTATTTCATGTAACTTAAAGTCCAGTTATTTTTATTTCAATATAGGTATTAAAATAGATAGATTTGGTGATAAAGTGGAGATTTATTTTCATAAAGTAATATAAATTATCCTTGTAACATTATAGGAATAACAAAAGCAGGTAAACATCAGATGGTCAAGGGTGAGAGGTACAATGTGTGCAATTTTAAAACAATGTGACTAACTGATTGAGATTTAGAATAGACTATTACTACCTACATACATTTATTATGTATATTAATTTCAAAGTTATCCTTGAGATTCAATTGACTTTGACCTTGATTATTTGTTTGTATTATTCAAATGTAATTATTTCTTTGTATGGAATACCAACTACTGCAAAATGAGGGTATGTACCAAATGTAATGTTTGGACTTACCTCCAACTACTCCCCTAGACATCCTCCAAGAATCTGGAGTTAGTACTTGGTACTAACTATGAGATCTGAAGGGATATCTACTGTGACTGGGGATCGAAAGTCGTGAAGCTGTATCAGTTCAGTATTATTAAAATAAAATAAAGCAGACACTTTTCTAGAGAGCTTGGTTGATGCAAAACTCACGAAATTTTTTTGGAAAAAAGAAAACGATTATTATTTTTTTGTAAATAGGTATAATATAATAATGCATTGGTTTTTTCAAAACCACTAAACTTTCAAATAATGTGTATATGTTTCTACAAATATAAATAAACCATTCACACAAATAGATTACACAGTAACTTCAGTTGTGAAATTCATGAGAAACCACCAAATTTGGCATGGCATGAAACCAGACTGCATCATACAAACTTACTTCATTGAAACAATAAAAATGCACACAAATCTTAGATAAGCCATTTAAAATTAACTAATTTAGCACTTACAATTGTAGAGTAACAGAAATCATTCAATGAAATCCCTAGGATCACTTTGAAACATGTTATTTAACTATGTGAACCTTAAGTAAAAAAAATGAATGAATGAATGATGTTTGGATTCTTGTAGGTGTTTGGAGAAGGGTAGTCAATGACAAATTCATGACAACTACCGCTTTATTTATTCATAATTTTATGAATAAATTAAGCCTGTTCAAAACATTGCCTGTTCAAAATGTTCAGTTTTGTTACCACCCTTGTTTTTTGTATGTTATTATTTATTTTCTATATCCTATGAATATGTTGTTAAATAGCTTCTGTTAAATAGATTCTTAGAGAGTGATGATTTTATAGTCTAGCCAGATCACCCTGCATGCATACACATAATGGACCACCTAGAAGTCCAATAAAAGTAACATCCCTAAATATAGAAAAATGAATTGAATTTCCACCATACCTAGATGCATTTTAAAGTAGAGCATGCTTATCAACTTGTACAATTTCTTATGAGCCAAGTTTACTTCTAGGTACTCAGCAGAGTTCATAGCCGGTGGCAGTGTACAAAACTCCCTGCGAGTAGCACAGTGGATCCTCAAACAACCACAAATATGTACCTATTTCGGCTGTGTGGGTGATGATGACTACGCCAACATATTGCGAGATAGAGCTGTGTAAGTACAAGAGCTGTTCATCCTACTAAATATATAAACGCGAAAGTTTGTAAGTATGGATGGATGGATGGATGGATGTTTGTTTCTCTCACGTAAAAACTTCTGAATGGATTTTAATGAAACTTTACAATAATATAGCTTATACATCAGAATAACACATAGGCTACAATTTATAAAGATATTGTGTGAATTGTCCAAAATATGACGATAAGTGTCAAGTAAGTAGGAAAAAATCTACCATTTGCGAGATATTCTGGCGGGCGCTGCCAAAACCGCTAGAGTTACACATTATGTACTACGCCACGCTAATAATAAGCTACTCGAAATACTAATGCTGCGAAGACAAAGTCGCGGGCACCAGCTAGTATTAAAATATAAACACGTGATAAAGTAAGAGGGCGACAAAGAAAAAGCATGAGGGTGACTATTTTCTGTTGGGCAGGAAAAATAGGAAGGAGAATGATTTTGGTCAGCAGTGGGGCAGACATCGATTGACCTAGATTCTGTTAAATGGTTCTCTTTGTGTTGCATGCCAATACTTTGCCCTTACTTAACCACCTGATGTTAAGTCGTAACCATCACCTGAAAAAACAACAAAGCATTGCTTCGTAAGTCACGCACGATACTAACGTGCCCTACGATGCACTGCCTTGCGTCCATCAACTTGAGGCATACAGATGTTAAGCCTCATGTGCCTGTAATTACACCGGCAGCCACACTCTTCAAACCGAAATACAGCGTTGCTGCTTGGCGGCAGAAAAAGGCGCGGTGGTAGTACTTCCCCGGAGCCCTTCACAAAGAGCTCTACTACTCTTAAATTCTATGATTCTATACCTGCAGATCTGGCAATCCTACCCAGAACTAATATTTACCTATAGATTAACAATGGTCCCGCCACGGGATCGAACCGGCACTTTATTTCCTAGCTGATCTGCTAGATCTAGCTAGATCTGTCGTACGTTGAGCGCATGTGATTGGCGTTGCCAATCCATCTACTTAAAAACGGCTATAAAAATAATTACCTAGCAATTATCTCATCATCAACCGTTTAGCAGTTTGCAAGGACAACTTCTAGTCGTAATGTAGTCTGAATGTTACTCAAAGATTACATAAGATTACTTATTTTTATTAAACCTCAAGTTTATTGTGAATACGTGAATTTAATAAGTAATAAGATAAGTGATTTTTGTATCTCGTCCAACCCACTAGATCATAAAAATATTAATACGCGCCTCTTTGCTTTGAATAGCAAGTTATGCTATCAGTCCAAGCTACAGAAGTATTTAAGCCATGACGCAGGCATTAGGAGACTTAAAATTGGCCTGTTAATTCATGATTTTAGCCCAAAACTCAGTATATTCTGCTAAATATTACAACAGTTACATCATTGTGTGCTGAGAATACCGACTGATAACACAGTTGGTGTAACTGCTAATTATTAAGAGCACATTTACAGTGTAGCCTGTACAATTAGATGGATAGTGCTCAATAATATGATAACCCTTACAGCTCGGTAGGAGCTTGGTCTTCTGCGCTGTAGGCCATGGGTTCGATACCCACCGAGAAAAAACATTTTATGAATCTCTGTCGGGGTGTTAATTACGGAAGTCGAAGTCGGAAGATGGATAGGACTCAGAATCGTTCTTCCTGGACATGTGTAGGGGAAGCCTATGTCCAGATATGGACTTGTTCAGGCCGATGATGATGCTGAATAAGACTATAAGACTCCTCAGTCAATAAATATCAATCATCAATAAAGTTTTTTCCACGCGGAAAGACCACGCTATATGTAGAAGAAGAAAAAGCAGCATTTTATTAACTAATTAGCGGCCTGTCCCAGCTTCGCATGGGTGGTCATAAATTTTTTGAACATTTTAGGATAAACTTAGACCGTGGGTTCGAGCCTCGCATCTACTTATTTCATACATTTGCACGCGCTTCTCCTTGAGTGAGTGAAATCGCACCCCGCGCGTGAACCGTGGACCCGTAAACATTTTTAATTTCGTCATATCTTTTGAATGGAATGTCCGATTTGAAAAATTTAAGAAGTAATCTATAGGTATTGAAACCGTCTTAATTATGAAATGATTTATTTGGATAAGGATTAATACCAAGGTACAAATAAAGACCCTTTTCTAGCGGAGGCATTTCAATTAATTTTTTATAATAAAAGAACACTTATTGTGACATAACTATAATAGTTCGACATATGCTGTCGTGACATTTTTTGTAGATGATAACGTGTTCTACAAAATCGTAGTACATTATTTTGTTCTATCTTCAATAGTTTTCGCAGCGCACGCGATGTAAGGTTTTTTGTTTTCCACCTTGGGTTACATTATTGAAGTTTTAGTAAGGATCACTGATTTTTTTGAAAATATAATATAGCCTATGTTACTCAGGGATAATGTAGCATTCTAATGGTGAAAGAATTTTTGAAATCGGACCAGTAGTTTTTGAGCCTATTCGTTACATACAAAAATACAAAGTTTACCTCTTTATAATATTAGTGTAGACTAGCGGCCTGTCCCAGCTTCGCATGGGTGGTCATAAATTTTTTGAACATTTTAGGATGAACTTAGACCGTGGGTTCGAGCCTCGCGTCTACTTATTTCATACATTTGCACGCCAGAGAGTGAAATCGCACCCCATGTGTGACCCGTGGACCCGTTAACGTTTTTAATTTCGTCATATCTTTTGAATGGAATGTCCGATTTGAAAAATTTAAGAAGTAATCTATAGGTATTGAAACCGTCTTAATTATGAAAAAAATTATTTGGATAAGGATTAATACCAAGGTACAAATAAAGACCCTTTTCTATCGGCGGCATTTCAATTAATTTTTTTTAATAAAAGAACGCTTATTGTGACATAACTATAATAGTTAAACATATGCTGTCGCGACATTTTTTGTAGATGGTGACGTGTTCTACAAAATCGTAGTACATTATTTTGTTCTATCATCAATAGTTTTCGCAGCGCACGCGATGTAAAGTTTTCTTTTTCCACCTTGGGTTACATTATTAGAGTTTTAGTAAGGATCCCTGATTTTTTTGAAAATATAATATAGCCTATGTTACTCAGGGATAATGTAGCATTCTAATGGTGAAAGAATTTTTGAAATCGGACCAGTAGTTTTTGAGCCTATTCGTTACATACAAAAATACAAAGTTTACCTCTTTATAATATTAGTGTAGACTAGCGGCCTGTCCCAGCTTCGCATGGGTGGTCATAAATTTTTTGAACATTTTAGGATGAACTTAGACCGTGGGTTCGAGCCTCGCGTCTACTTATTTCATACATTTGCACGCCAGAGAGTGAAATCGCACCCCATGTGTGACCCGTGGACCCGTTAACGTTTTTAATTTCGTCATATCTTTTGAATGGAATGTCCGATTTGAAAAATTTAAGAAGTAATCTATAGGTATTGAAACCGTCTTAATTATGAAAAAAATTATTTGGATAAGGATTAATACCAAGGTACAAATAAAGACCCTTTTCTATCGGCGGCATTTCAATTAATTTTTTTTAATAAAAGAACGCTTATTGTGACATAACTATAATAGTTAAACATATGCTGTCGCGACATTTTTTGTAGATGGTGACGTGTTCTACAAAATCGTAGTACATTATTTTGTTCTATCATCAATAGTTTTCGCAGCGCACGCGATGTAAAGTTTTCTTTTTCCACCTTGGGTTACATTATTAGAGTTTTAGTAAGGATCCCTGATTTTTTTGAAAATATAATATAGCCTATGTTACTCAGGGATAATGTAGCATTCTAATGGTGAAAGAATTTTTGAAATCGGACCAGTAGTTTTTGAGCCTATTCGTTACATACAAAACAACAAAACAACAAAACAACAAAAATACAAATCTTTCTTCTTTATAATATTAGTGTAGATGTAGATAAAAAAACAGAAACAAGTAATACCTAGAAGGTACATAATTCGTGTACCATACCTGCCAACCGTAATGGTAAAATAGGTGTATATAATAGGTGGTAAAAAAAAGCAATAAAAGTGCTTATCTGTCGAGTAACTGTGTAGAGCCGGTTAATCAGAGGCCACCCTACGCTGTCATTCGGCTTATTTATTTATTTGCTTCATACGAGAGCCTTTCTTCCCCAACGGTTGTCGATCTATGAGCTATGGCCTGCCGATAGTCAACTTTCAATTTGAGGAATGTCAGTGACTGTAGTTCTGTGGATTTGATTCCCATTTTCTTTATTTATTCAGTTACTTCAGGCATCACAATATCAAGTATTAAATAAAATATCATAAATACCTTCCATCCATCCATCCAATCAACCCACATTCACCCACTGCTGGCTGGCCTCCTAAATACCTTAAAAACTAAAAAACTTATATAATAGGGTTTGTAGACAACATCTAAATAGGCAACGTTCGTTTGTAGACAACACCTTTCGGCCAAAACTGAGCATCCATAAAGGTCGAAAGGCGAGGATCTTTAGTTTGTGGATGATCAATTTGCATAATTATTACCTTGAGTTTTGTTAAACGCCGTACACTGTGGGTGAACTCTAGCCTGAAGTTTCGTCGTTGATAACGAGAGCAAATGTTATCGCTGTGTAATAACTACATTTTTATCTTCGTATCTTAAAGACACACCCTGTCATGCAAGTCATGTTTTGTTTGCATTGTCTTAATCGAGCTACACGAGCTTTGTACAAATTTTCGCCAAACGAATTATGGGTAAATGACTGGAAAAAAAATCCATGTAACAGTTGTAAGTGGTACGATTATGTGATGGGAATGGGCTTGCGACAAACTGGGGTTCCCTTAAACGTTAAGGGAACCTCAGTTTGTATTCTAGCAGCGGCGATGAGCTTGCCACGTTAAGCTGTAAAGATAAATACTTTATTGCTCACAAAGGGAAGCATACAGAGATATTACAAATTTAGGAACAATAGGCGGCCTTATATCTACGAGCGATCACTACCTCTTCGACCCACACATACCTATATTATACGAGTAGGTACTGCTACCTTACCTACTGCTTATTGTTACTTTAACTTTGTATGTGGGTCAAATAAAAAAGATTCTTTCTTCTTTTTTCTTACCAGACAACGTTTTTATATGATAGGTACTATCATCCTCTCTCTGCCTATATCCTACTTCCCTGAGGATATCCACCGTGTCTGATTTTCCTAACTAGACGTTTTTATATATACTAATTACTCTCACTGCCAATATCCTACTTTTCTAACGATTTCTACCGTGCTTGAGGATTACATTCGTGAGCCTATTGAATGATTACTCTCTTAGCCTATATCCAACTTTTCTGAGTGTACAGCTCACACAGTACAATAGTGAAAATTGTGCATTTTCCGGGAATCACGCGGTAACCAGGCGAAGCATAGTTAGTCCAGATCAACATCACGGGTCTCTATAATCAAGTTATGATTAGGTACGCGCGTGTTACAGTCCAAAACTATCTTTTTACTTTGATGTCCTATTTATACAAGGTGTTCCAATACTTGTACTTAAAACTTCAGGAGGCTAAAGTATCCATTTTGCCTACATTTGTTTCATACATTTTAGCCAGGTAGGTATTAAACTTTTGTATGAAACAGCTGTCTTTTTTTTGCGTTCACAGTGTTGGTTCCTTAGACAAAGTTATTCATATTGGTGAGTACTTTAGCCTACTGAAGTTTTAAGTACAAGTATTGGAACACCTTGTATAGACTGAGGATAGTTACCTCGCCTGAGGATTACAGTCGTGAGCCTATCGATCGTTCCTCCAGCGCAGAAGGCGTGACGGTCCGCTACCAGGTAACGGCGGCCGCGCCGACGGGCACGTGCGCCGTGCTGGTAACAGGCACGCACCGCTCGCTGTGCGCCAACCTCGCGGCCGCGCAGAAGTTCACGCCGGACCATCTTCAGACACCAGAGTCGAGGAAGAGCATCGAGGCTGCTAAGTTCTTTTACGCTTCGGTGAGTTTATATCGGAAGGAAAAATAGCTATGATTAATTTTAATATCCTCTAAAGGTCCCCTAGAAATCTCCTGCTCCACAGAATAAATAATAGGTAAGATCTTAGGTTTCAAAGATAATATACCAGTGCCCCATTCGGAGTTTAGTTTTTGGCCTTTTTTTGTATGCATACTCGAGAGATGTCAGCACGCCGCCCGATAGAGACGCATAACGAATCTCCATACATAAAAAAAAGGCCTAACGTTACGAAAAACTAAACTCAGACTATGTAGGGGTATGTAATAGGTTGGTCTAAATTAATTAGGGAATATTTACAAAAGAAATAAATTAATTGAAGAATTAGATCATCAGCAACCTTGTGAACTCAACTACTGGATATCTTAATCTTCAATTTATTATAAAAAATAAGTAGAAATGAAACCATGATATGACACTTTAAAACTAAAAGCTTACAAAACAAGTTCTTCCTATTTAGAATAGAAGGTTTTTTATTTGTTATTTTTTTTATTCCAGGGTTTCTTCGTAGCGGTATCTCCGGACTCGATAATGCTGCTAGCGACGCATGCGCTGGCGCACAACCACACGTTCATCATGAACCTGAGCGCGCCCTTCGTCTCGCAGTTCTTCAAGGAGCCGCTGGAGAGGCTACTGCCCTATGTAGATGTGCTGTTTGGAAACGAATCTGTAAGTCACTATTAATACTAGTTTATCTGTTCTTAGAGATCTTGGTTGATTTCGATTTTCAGTGATTTTGTGTGTAAAATCACTAAAAAATCACCAAAGTACGACCAAGCCGGTCACCAAGTTGGTAGCCGTGTGTGCTTTGATCCCCAGGCACGGTAGATATCCTACAGTCTTAGTACCAAGTACGACCTCAAAATACTTTTGAGGATGTCTAGGGGGTAGTCAGAGGTAAGTACGTCTAAAACATTTGGCACATACCCACATTTTGCGGTCATCATCATCATCATCATCAGCCCAAAGAAGTCCACTGCTGGACATAGGCCTCCCCTATAAATTTCCAGGAAGAACGATTCCGAGCCCTCTCCATCCACCGACTTCCCGCGATCCTGACAATGTCGTCAGTCCATCGGGTAGGAGGGCGTCCCACGCTTCGTTTTCCTGTTCGTGGTCGCCATTCGAGAACCTTTATTCCCCAACGGTTATCAGTCCTTCGAGCTATATGACCTGCCCATTGCCACTTCAACTTGCTGATTCTGCGAGCTATGTCGGCTACTTTGGTTCTCCTACGGATTTCCTCATTTCTGATTCTATCCCGTAGTGAAACTCCAAGCATAGCTCTCTCCATAGCCCGCTGAGCGACTTTGAGCTTGTTGATGAGGCCAATAGTAAGCGACCACGTCTCAGTTCCGTACGTCATCACTGGCAACACACACTGGTTGAAGACTTTCGTCTTGAGGCTCTGCGGTATCTGTGACGAGAAGATGTGGCGTAACTTCCCGAACGCTGCCCATCCGAGTTGGATTCGTCGGCTGACCTCTTTATCGAAGTTGGACCTACCTAGTTGGATCGTCTGACCCAGATACACATAGTGGTCTACAACTTCGATGATATCGCTCCCAACATGTACCGGCACGGGTGCGACATGAGCATTAGACATGATTTTCGTCTTGCTCATGTTCATCTTAAGACCCACCTGTTGGGAGACAATATCGAGGTCTCTGAGCATCGTGCCTAGATCTTCCAGCGATTCCGCCATTATGACTATATCGTCGGCAAATCGAAGGTGAGTGATGTATTCGCCATTGACGTTGATGCCATACCTATTCCAGGACAGCAGCTTGAAAACATCCTCCAGTGCCGAGGTGAACAGTTTCGGAGAAATTACATCTCCCTGTCTCACCCCTTTTTGCAATTGGATAGGATCCGTGCTTTGGTCCTGGAGTCGGATAGACATTGTGGCTTTACTGTAAAGACATTTCAACACTTCGATATACCGATAGTCAATTTGACATCGCTGGAGTGACCTTAGGACTGCCCAGGTTTCGACTGAATCAAAGGCTTTCTCATAGTCCACAAACGCTAAACAAAGTGGCTGGTTATACTCTTCGGTTTTCTGTATAACCTGCCGGAGCGTGTGGATGTGGTCTATGGTGCTAAAGCCTTTTCGGAACCCGGCTTGTTCGGTAGGCTGGAAGTCGTCAAACCTACGAGCGAGACGATTGGTAACTACTCTCGAAAACAGCTTATAGACATGGCTCAGCAGCGAGATGGGCCTATAATTCTTTAAGAGGGTGTTATCACCTTTCTTAAAGAAAAGGACCACCACGCTCCTGCCCCAAGCCTCTGGCGTCGTACCCTCGGAGATAACAGAATTGAATAGCTTCTGAAGGACTTTAAGTAACGGCGTTCCGCCCGCTTTCAGAAGCTCTGTCGTTATTCCGTCTTCTCCCGGTGCCTTGTTGTTCTTAAGCTGCTTGAGAGCCGTTCGGATCTCGTATAGGCTGACGTCCGGGATATCTTCCGTGTAGTGTCGGGTTAAACGGGCTCTTGCATCACTAGTCGTGCTTGCAGCAGGACTTTGCGATGAGGTGTATAATTGTCCATAGAACTTCTCGAGCTCTCTTAAAACTTCCGGCTTCGAGGAAACGATACTGCCACTATCAGTCTTCAGTTTTGTCAACTGACTTTGCCCAATAGACAGATCTCTTGCGAACACTTTCGAGCCTTTGTTGCGCTCTATCGCTTTTTTAATACAATCTGTATTAAAAAGGCGCAAGTCGTGTCGCATGGACTTGGAGATCTGTTTATTGAGCACGCCGTATATCGACATATCCACTGAAGACTGCAGTCTCATTTCGCTGCGATCTGCCAGGAGTTTCAGAGTGTGCTCAGAGAGTTTTTGGGGTCTGTTATTGCGCTGAGTCTTATAGTACTCAGACCCAACATCTTGGACAATTTCCACCAGCCCGTTGTTTAAATCGTCCACAGTTTCGCATTCGGTGAGGCATTGGAAGCGATTTTCGAGTTCCAACTGAAAGCTCTCGGGGTTTTGGATTTGAACAGGACTTGGGCGAAGAGTAGACTTCATCAGACGGGACCGTTCAAGCTTAACGTTGATATTCAATGAGCCTCTTACCATGCGGTGATCACTTCCGGTTTTCACCCTGTTGATCACAGAGACATCATTGAATATATGCTTCTTGGTCGTCAAAATGAAGTCTATCTCGCGTTTGTGTCCACCGGGGTGAAGCCACGTCCATTTCCTGGACGACCGCTTTTTGAAAAAAGAGTTCATCATGAAGAGTCCTTCTTTTTCCATAAAGTCAGCCAATCGCTGACCCCGTTGGTTCCGCTGTCCAAATCCAAATTGCCCCACTCTCAGTTCATCGCCGTTCCTCACGCCTAGCCGCGCGTTGAAGTCCCCCATCACAACCGTAAAGTGTGTTTTCGAGGCTTGCATGGCATTTGAAATGTCATCATACATAGCCTCCACTTCCTCGTCCGGGCGTTTTGAGTGAGGGGCGTATACCTGTATGACCTTAAGCGAATACCGTTTGGTGATTCTGAGTATAAGGTATATCACCCTGCTCGAAACGCTTTCGACCTTTACCATGTTGTTGACAAGGGACTTGTGGACGAGAAACCCGACACCGTGCTGGGACAGTTGATCTCCCTCCCGGTAGTAAAATAAGTTGCCGGAATTCAGAATTATCGTGTCCTCCCCCTCTCTTCGGACTTCTGATAATCCTATTATATCCCAGCGCAACTTACTAACTACTTCTTCCAGCTCTATCAACTTCTCGTCAGACCTCAACGTGCGTGCGTTATATGTTGCCAGGGCCAAGGGTCGTTTTTGGGAGTGGTAGCTGGGTCTCTGCCGGAGATTCTTAGCACCCCCTGTTCCGCCGTTACCATGACCGCCACCTGTGCCAGGAATAACGGAACTGCCGGGGACTGGGGGCCGTCTATCTGTCGTGTTCATCATTGGGGGGGGGGGTTTGCCATAGTCACCACGCTTGGCAGGCGGATTGGTGACCGCAGTGTTGGTGGTGCTTACTCTGGAAATGCTGCTGCCCATTTCCCGGTGTGTTCCCTTAGTCGCCTTTTACGACATCCACGGGAGGTGATGGAGGGGTCCAATTCTATGCCGGGACCACCACGGCATTTTGCGGTCATGCGAAGGGAAGAATGTCATGTAACGAAAAGAGTGTTAGTTATGAATGTGGATGGATGTAGGAGTAGAGGAAGGCCAAAGAAAAGATGAATGGATTGTGTGAAGGATGACATGGGTAAGAAAGGAGTGCCGACTGAGATGACGGATGATAGAGGGAAGTGGAGGGATAATACCTGTTGTGCCGACCCCACATGAAGTGGGATAAGGGCAGGAAGATGATGATGGTATTCTATTCGTGACAAGGTGCAAGCCCATCGCCGCTGTTTAGAGTACTAGCTGGTTTCCTCACGATGTTTTCCTTCACCGCTTAAGAGCACTGGCATTATGCATATAAATTTTTCAATAGAAGTAATCCATTGGTGCACGACCGGATTAGATCCTACGACCTTATGATCGGAACGCGGGGTCTCTCCCACTGGACCACCGGTGCTCAGTGATTTTATATCTTCAAAAATGTTAATGTACGAGCGAGAAGTACGTAGTCTGCATCTTAATTGAATAATAACGTCCATTATACTTTTCTCAAATAGCTTATCTTAACAATTCCAGGAAGCTGAAGCATTCGCGAAAGCCTTCGACATCGACGCCACAGATCTGCAGCAAATCGCGCTCAAGATCGCCGCGATGACGAAAATCAACGAGAAACGCCAACGGGTAGTAGTCATCACCCAAGGCTGCGACCCTGTCATACTAGTAGAGAACGGTAAAGTCACCCTCATCCCCGTCACGGTACTCACCAGAGAACAAATAGTCGATACCAACGGCGCGGGGGACGCGTTCGCGGGAGGTTTCCTAGCTCAAATGGTCATGGAAAAGTCTTACGAGACAGCAGTCAGGTGCGGGATCTATACAGCGACGCATATCATTCAGGCGTCTGGCTGCACGGTGAGCGGTGTTAGTGATTTTAAAGAGAGCTAAGATTGTGTTTCTCCGCTTTTTGGTTAGATATGCTGGTCTGCTAATAAATATATGAATTTGCTAAACATAAAATTTTGTATCACGTCTGGTAGATCTAAGTACAAGACATGAATACAAAAGTGATAGCATACAACATGAGTCCAAAGTAATAATTATTAAATGAAATTTCAAGAACTAATTTGGATCGTTTTTTAAATTATCTATATTGAAATCACTTAATATCAGATGGGCCATCTGCTTCTCCTCAGAATTTGCGTTGTACAGACTAAAATGAACTTACTGAAAAGAATTTTTGAGAAGAAATGATACCGATTAACTCGCATATCTAAGCTTAAAGCTTTATATTTAGGTAATTTTAATGATAGGCACGGCACGGCAATAATGTACATAGATGTAAAGAATACGTCGCACAATTCACCACATAAGTAACATAAAGTAGAAAGTTAAAACGGGTAGAATATTATTATGTGTAGGTAAATGCAATAAAATATTATTTACGATTTAAAACCACTAACCATTTCTACACAAACTTTCCTAAAGATTTTAATATACTCCCAAAAATTATTATCCGAGTGGGATTTGTACCCACGACCTTCCCCTTGATGCGGGGCCGCTAACCACCTGCGCCATCGGATTCTAATCACACTCGACGAATAACTTGGGGACATGCTACTACGGTACTTATGCGACCGTGATCTTAGAAAAAATCTTAGTGATTTCCTTAAGTGTAGGTAAAACTAATAAAAATCACAACTTCCATGTTACCCCACCACGCTATTAACTAGTAAGAATAATGTAGTTTAATAATTAACGATAAAATCTTTCATACTTGCGTCGTATCATACAGATATCTGGATTTTGTTTACTATTATGATAACAAGTCAATGTTTTTCCAACTAGTTTATAAATCTGCAGGGTGATTACGTAACTTTGTTGCAATCAGTTTCTATATGAAACCAATAAGTACCTATATAGAAATAGAAACACCAGTTGTAATCTAACTTTGTTAGCAACTGCAGCTAAAATGTAACCGCATAGCCGTCAAAGTCAAAATGTATTTATTCAATAAAATCACAAGGATCACTTTGAAACGTCTTAAAGCTAGGTGACTCTAGGTGCCAGTTCCACGCGACCAAAGCCTAGAAGAACAGGCAACAAACTTACGGCTTGGTTCCTACCGTTATTTTGTATGATCCTTTTACAATGTAATAATATAATATTATCGTCATATTTACTTATTACAAACAGAAACTGATTGCAACAAAGTTACGTGATCAGCCAGCTGAAGAAGGGCAGTCGGACGCATCCCAGATAGATTTCTAGTAAATAGGTATTTAGTCTTGCGATTTTTGTGTGTTTCTTTTAAAAACTCCGCTACGGACTTTGTTACAGAAGCATACATTGTATTAAAGATTGTAGTGAGCCTAGTAGTGGGAACAGCGAGTTTATATTTTTTTATAGTGTTAAAATTGTGTCAAACAATCCATTGTTTCATAGAATCTGTAAATTTCAGAGTCTCCTTTATTATGATGTAGGTAAGGTACACTACTCTGTGCATAAAACAAAGTATCAAGAATTACTTAGTTGTGCTCAGCACATAAAGATGATTTGGCTATTGTTATGAAAAATTGTAAATGCGCACTAATAAGCAGTTAGGTATGTGAGAATTATTATTGAAACAGACCACATAAAAGAGAAACAGCTTCACGACTTTTTGGTCCTACCTACCTTACTTGAAGTCCACCAATATTTATTTATTTTATCCCCAGTCACGGTAGAAATACCCTCAGATCAGACTGTTTTATTTTATCATCAGTATATAATAAAACCACTTCTATATACTATTGTAGTAGTCTGTCTGGAACAATAGATGTTACATTGTGCCCAGAATTCTGGTTCCAGTGCAGTGGCGGAATGATAATATTCGCCAGTTTTCAACTTGATTCATCCAACGTATCATGAGCACATATTAACTTTTAAAACTGAGTAGACAGTAATGTTTTAACTGTTCGATATCAAAGTTCAAAATCTTCAGATACAGTTTTTTTTTTCAAATTCATTTTAAGGGCTTAGTTGTTTATCTTGTCAACAAGATCATATTTCACTCCTCTTGTTCAAAAAGACCGTCATAGTAGCGTACCAGAGCGAGGGTAAAATTGCGTTACTTCCTTAAGGAAAAAGTTTTTTTTTAAATTTTCGTAATTGGATCTCGAAAACGCATAAGTCTTTATTCATAAAGTAGAATAATTAATCATAAATAAATACTCAACTTATTATTATTAGTGTTCGATAAAAAATATCATTTTATTCTTTATCATTGTTGAGGTATATAGTTGTTAGGTGTAAATAAGGATCACAATAGATTTTTTCAGTGTTTCGTTTTTTTTTTAGATTATTTTATCATGTATTTTATATTACAGCTATTACTTTTTTTATTATCTACACTAATATTATAAAGAGGAAAGCTTTGTATTTTTGTATTTTTGTATGTAACGAATAGGCTCAAAAACTACTGGTCTGATTTCAAAAATTCTTTCACCATTAGAATGCTACATTATCCCTGAGTAACATAGGCTATATTATATTTTCAAAGAAATCAGGGATCCTTACTAAAACTCCAATAATGTAACCCAAGGTGGAAACCAAAAACCTTACATCGCGTGTGCTGCGAAAACTATTGATGATAGAACAAAATAATGTACTACGATTTTGTAGAACACATCATCATCTACAAAAAATGTCGCGACAGCATATGTCTAACTATTATAGTTATGTCACAATAAGTGTTCTTTTATTATAAAAAATTAATTGAAATGCCGCCGCTAGAAAAGGGTCTTTATTTGTACCTTGGTATTATTCCTTATCCAAATAAATCTTTTCATAATTAAGACGGTTTCAATACCTATAGATTACTTCTTAAATTTTTCAAATCGGACATTCCATTCAAAAGATATCACGAAATTAAAAACGTTAACGGGTCCACGGGTTACGCTCGGGGTGCGATTTCACTCTCTGGCGTGCAAATGTATGAAATACTAGTGGCTTCCCGCGGCTTCGCACGCGTTGAAGTAGTGAGCCGTAATTGAGCCACAAACATCCAAACATCGTAGCTTTCGCATTGATTTGTATATTATTAGGGTAGGATACCTACGCAGGTATATACCTATAGATACCTATAGGCGTACATTACCTATATTAGGTAGGTAGGTAGGTATAGGTACTGAGTTTAGCACAAACATGACAAATACAACAAAGACATTCTTATACGGAAAATATGTACTTATTTGTTCCTAGTTTCTCCCCCAAAAACAAACAAAACGAAACAGCTTCACGACTTTGATCCCCAGGCACGGTAGATACCCTAAGATCTCTTCATCGTACCAACTCAAGATTCCCGTTTTAGAATGTTCCTTACAAACATTGACGCCTTGTTGTATCCTTTTTACTTGAGCGCAACGAAGGAGGGTAACGTTTTAGGGATTGTTTTCGAAAATCAAACTGTCTTTTTGTTATTTATCCACAGAACACATTTTCTTTAAGTTTTAAGTTAATTACACTACGCTTTAAAAATCTCCCATACAAACCTTGAAACTTTGTCAGTCTTTTGCACCCTTTACAGGGGTGGTTTTAAAATATTGAAAAAGTGATTTTCAATTATTTTACTTCAAGTTTTAAATCAATCGCACCACGCGTTAAAAAACTCCCATACAAACATTGACATCCCTTTGCACACTTATTAAGGGTAGTTTTAAAAAACTAAAAATGCCTTTCCTGTTTTTTAGCCTTGGAGTACATGTACTCTAAGTTTCAAGTTTGTAGGTTCAAGGAATACTATTTTTCATGCAAACGTTTGCAACCCTTTTACACCCTTAGGGGTTGAATTTCCAAAAACCTCTTCTTAGTACACCTCTACGCCATAAGACCTATAATACTCATCAAATTTCAAGTCCCTAGGACCAGCGGTCAAAAACCTCCCATACAAACTTTTACATCCTTTTGCACACTTATTAAGGGTAGTTCTAAAAAACGAAAAATGCCTTTCCTATTGTTTGCCTTGGAGTACATGTACTCCAAGTTTCAAGTTTGTAGGTTCAAGGAATTCTATTTTTCATGCAAACGGTTTCAACCCTTTTACACCCTTAGGGGTTGAATTTCCAAAAGCCTCTTCTTAGTACATCTCTACGCCATAAGACCTATGTACTCTTCAAATTTCAAGTCTCTAGTACCAGCGGTCAAAAAACTCCCATACAAACTTTTACATCCCTTTGCACACTTATCAAGGGTAGTTTTAAAAAACTTTAAATGCCTTTCCTATTTTTTTGCCTTGAAATATAAATACTCCAAGTTTCAAGTTTGTAGGTTCAAGGAATACTATTTCTCATACAAACGTTTTCATCCCTTTTTACACCCTTAGGGGTTGAATTTCCAAAAATACCTTCATAGTACACCTCTACGCCATAAGACCTATGTACTTTTCAAGTTTTAAGTCTCTAGGACCAGCGGTCAAAAAACTCCCATACATACTTTTACATACCTTAGCACACTTATTAAGGGTAGTTTTAAAAAACTAAAAATCTATTTCCTACTTTTTTGTCTTGAAGTATATGTACTCCAAGTTTCAAGTTTGTAGGTTCAAGGAATACAATTTTTCATACAAACGTTTTCATCCCTTTTTACACCCTTAGGGGTTGAATTTCCAAAAATCCCTTCTTAGTACACCTCTACGCCATAAGACCTATGTACTCTTCAAATTTCAAGTCTCTAGGACCAGCGGTCAAAAAACTCCCATACATACTTTTACATCCCTTAGCACACTTATTAAGGGTAGTTTAAAAAAACTAAAAATGTATTTCCTATTTTTTTGCCTTGAAATATAAATACTCCAAGTTTCAAGTTTGTAGGTTCAAGGAATACTATTTCTCATACAAACGTTTTCATCCCTTTTTACACCCTTAGGGGTTGAATTTCCAAAAATACCTTCATAGTACACCTCTACGCCATAAGACCTATGTACTTTTCAAGTTTTAAGTCTCTAGGACCAGCGGTCAAAAAACTCCCATACATACTTTTACATCCCTTAGCACACTTATTAAGGGTAGTTTTAAAAAACTAAAAATCTATTTCCTACTTTTTTGTCTTGAAGTATATGTACTCCAAGTTTCAAGTTTGTAGGTTCAAGGAATACAATTTTTCATACAAACTTTTTCATCCCTTTTTACACCCTTAGGGGTTGAATTTCCAAAAATCCCTTCTTAGTACACCTCTACGCCATAAGACCTATGTACTCTTCAAATTTCAAGTGTCTAGGACCAGCGGTCAAAAAACTCCCATACATACTTTTACATCCCTTAGCACACTTATTAAGGGTAGTTTAAAAAAACTAAAAATGTATTTCCTACTTTTTTGTCTTGAAGTATATGTACTCCAAGTTTCAAGTTTGTAGGTTCAAGGAATACAATTTTTCATACAAACGTTTTCATCCCTTTTTACACCCTTAGGGGTTGAATTTCCAAAAATCCCTTCTTAGGACACCTCTACGCCATAAGACCTATGTACTCCTCAAATTTCAAGTCTCTAAGACCAGCGGTCAAAAAACTCCCATACATACTTTTACATCCCTTAGCACACTTATTAAGGGTAGTTTTAAAAAACTAAAAATCTATTTCCTATTTTTTTGTCTTGAAGTATATGTATTCCAAGTTTCGAGTTTGTAGGTTCAAGGAATACAATTTTTCATACAAACGTTTTCATCCCTTTTTACACCCTTAGGGGTTGAATTTCCAAAAATCCCTTCTTAGTACACCTCTACGCCATAAGACCTATGTATTCCTCAAATTTCAAGTCTCTAGGACCAGCGGTTTAGGCTGTGCGTTGTCTATATGTCAGTCAGTCAGTCAGTCAGTCAGTCAGTCAGTCAGGACTTTGATTCTTATAGTATTAGAGATAAGTAGACGCGAGGCTCGAACCCACGGTCTAAGTTTATCCTAAAATGTTCAAAAAATTTATGACCACCCATGCGAAGCTGGGACAGGCCGCTAGTAGTAAATAAAATGCTTATTTTTAATGAATCTTTATACCTGGTGCACACATGTGAAGCCAATTAGTCATTTAATAATAAAATATAATATGTCAGAAACAAAACATAAACTTTAGAAAAAATACTATCCTTAATAGTAAACAATGTTTGTCCTTAAAACTAATGAATTACCTACATTTAATGTAGTTAGTCCATGTAATAGGAATATAACTCTTAAACATAAAGTATCCCATGGATACTAGGAACATAATCTTAAATTCTTAAACAACAAATAAAATATCATAACAATGTCTTTACATAATAATCTCACAAAAAGTACTTAGAAAAGAATCAAGTTTTATTTTGGTGATAAGCTACGCTCAATTACCAAATATTGTACCATTATTAAAGTAATCAGCCTCAATTTTGAGATATACATTTTCTTTTAATCAGCATTAAGTTGTAATTTTGTTAGAGTTTATTTTTATATCACAATATGGTTTGCAATTTGTATAAAAAGTACAAACTTATATCTTAGGATACAAAAAATATTCAACCGTGAAATAACTACCTACATTACTTTACTGTAACTGGTATAGAACCACTTACAAATAGGGGGTTTTGAATCTTTGGTCAACCTACTCTATACAAAAGTACTTATATCATTTCTGATTATAAAGATTATGTAACTAAGAAATAGACTCCTTTTTCACAAAAACAACTGTGTACCTCACAATATGCTCTTCCCAGTCAGGGGCTGTTTCCTTCTCATCCCCTAGGAGTGGCATACATCTGTATGTCTCATATATTACTATATCATGGATCTCATTCAAGAGTTTGGACATTCTCCGTGTTGTTGTTTTTGTTACAATACATGTTTTTTTGTCATCTAAACATTTCTTCCGGCCGCATAAAGTACAGCCAACATCTTCAATAATAACTCTCACTCTAGGAGCCCTGCAAATGTACAGAAATGTTATGATTGTACTTATGTTTGTATTTGTTGTGAATTAAAAGGTGTTTTGTACCAAAATAATAATTGGTTTTATTTTCATAGAAATCCTAATATCTTTACAGATGCTTGTTTATTTCAAGCTAAGCAGACAGGTTGTCAGCAGTTAATAATATGCCTGTAATTTAATACCCTGGCTGGCTGTTGGACAGTTTTAGAGGGTAAATAAAATTTATGCATACCTAGCATTTGATTATACCAATTCATGTACCTTCTTGTACTTCAAGTTTCATTCAAACCTACTAACAACATAGAAGAGGTAGAAAGAAGAATAACGAAAACATGGAATGAATATTGGAGCCTCAAAGATGTACTAAAAGGACCGCTTCCACTAACATTAAAGAAAAAAGTTGTAGATTATTGCCTACTACCAACACTTACTTATGGAAGCCAAACATGGACATACACAAAAGAGATAAAAAATAAAATTATAAAATGTCAGAGAGCAATGGAAAGAAGTATATTAAGAGTAAGACTAATACAAAAAATAAAACATACAGAAATACGGGATAAAACAAGATTTATTGATGCCTTAGAACATGCCTTGAAATTGAAGTGGCAGTGGGCGGGACACACAGCAAGGATGAAAAAAGAAAGGTGGGCAAATATAATAACTAACTGGAGAGGACCAACAGGAACAAGAAGAGTAGGAAGACCGTTTACTCGTTGGTCAGACGAGATAAAGAAAGCAACTGAAACCCCAAACTGGACAGAACTGGCAGAAGACCGGAACCAATGGAAAGAGCTGGAGGAGGCCTTTACCCAAGAGGGGTCCTAATTAGTTGCACTTATATATAAAAAAATAGTAAAAACTTAAAACAATCTATGTAAAACTTAGGAATAAACAGGCTTTTTTATTTTTATTTTTTTTATTTTTTATTTTATTTTTATTTATTTATTTTATGTACCTTCTTATAGGTAATCATACTAAAATTTCGAGTAGTACTACATAGGTACACACTCAGAAAAATATATGGAAGGTAGGTAGAGGCAAGCAAGTGCCTAGCTATAGATATCTATTTACATACTACAACATAACACACTACGGTACTTTGCGTTAAACCCTGTGTTTGAAACTTTTTTACATCGGATTTCACAGAAAATAGTTATGGTCACTTACAGCTTCCTGTAGGAACGATATATCTTGGAATTTTTGAAATGCATTGTGTTTTTATAATGCTTGTTGTTAGATGTTGGTATCAAATTTCAACATGAATAAACTATGTTTTGATTCTTTTGATTGTAACCATAGCATCTGGATAATTTTTAGACCGCCGGCGCCGTTCGTACAATGTTTTGACGAAATCAAACTATTCTGTGAATCTGTGATTTGTTTTCAAACAATTTTGAATAAGTTTACGACCGCCGAAACGAAAACTACCGTCTCAGCAAAATAACATAAAAAAAAAAAAATTCTGTCCCTGAATTCTTGTCCTTTTGCAAAGTCCTAGTTGTAGCAAAAAATAAATAAATAATGGTGGACTATCCACACAGCACTATCTAGCCACAAACTAAGCTTGTAATATGAGAACCTGATATAATACATGTATACTCTTATAAATAACACCCAGAAAGAGAACAAACATCAATGTTTGTTCTAGGTGGGAATCGAACCCATGGCCTACGGCGCAGAAGCACTGACCTCAATAAATACACTGAGTTACTACCAAAGCTGTGAAGGCTGTCCGTAAAAAATATCAAATAAGGGGCTGCCATTCTTTCTTTGTGTCTGTTTATAACAATATTACTGTCTGTGTTATATATCGAACCGAAACAAAATCAATCATGGACTACTCAAAGGATGAAAAAACTGCAACTAAAACAGCTTCACGGCTTTGATTCCCAGGCACGGTAGATATCCTCTTAGATCTCTTGATACCAAGTACGATTTTCAGATTCTTGTCTATAGACAAGACTTTTGAAGTACGTCCAAACATTAAATTTAGCACATGCCCACATTTTATAGTAGTTGGTATTCCATACGTGACAGGTTGAAAGCTCATCGCCGCTGTTAGAATACTAACTGGTTTCCTCACGATGTTTTTCTTCACCATTTCAGA
Organism: Chloroclysta siterata; assembly: GCA_932294275.1. Classification (NCBI taxonomy): domain Eukaryota; kingdom Metazoa; phylum Arthropoda; class Insecta; order Lepidoptera; family Geometridae; genus Chloroclysta; species Chloroclysta siterata. Next base: position 17,819,074 of record OW028588.1, read on the forward strand.
GCACTGGCATTCCGCACATAAATGTTTCGATGGGAAAAATCCATTGGGTCACTCCCATTCTCCCATTAGACCACAGTGCAGTGCCACTCAAAGGATCAATCAAATAACGGACGCTAGTTTGTCGGCCGCGTTGTTTTAATCATGGTACTATGAGCTAGGGATGCCCGCCCGATCTTATAATTGGAATCGATATTTTGGATCACAATAGATCGCTTGCCATTGAATCGATCCACAATCTGGATGAAGAGAAAAATTTATAAAATACGAAAACTTGCAAATTAATTTTATTATTCTGGTCAGAAAACTGGTAAGAATATTTTTTTTTTTCGATTTTTTATATCTGCTTCAACTAATTTTATATCAAAAATGTTAAAATGTACCTACGAATTTGTAGTTGTTTGACGGCTGTCTACGTTTTAAAAAAACATTAAAAGCACGGCATTAACGACATCTAAATAAAGTCATCAAGCGGATCAAGCTACACAAAGGTTTAGAAACATGACGCTAAGCGAGCAGTGCAGTATAGACTTATCCGTGTGTATTATGGGAACGATAGCTGATAGGATACGAATAAGTATATTAATACATTATTTATTTTTGGAAGTACAATGGGGCAAAGGCCCAGCAGTGGGACATAGAAGGCTAATGATAATAGGTACTTGCTTAATTATCAAACGCCACTTTTTTGAATGTAGAAAAAGTGTTGTTAATGGCCTATTGATTGCGTTTACATAACGTTCGTTATGATGAAATTTCAATACAAAATTATAATAAGACCGGTTGCGAGTTACGTAATAAGATTGTCAAAATTAAAAAAAGTATAAGCTTATTATTATAGTTTATATTATTCTAAAGATGTTTTATTTTTCTAAACTAGTTCGATGTCACCCATGTATGATGATGATCCAGCAATCCAACCAAAAACAAAAACTACGATATAATCATGATCGAACCCATCGATTAGTTCGCTACGCAAAAATCAAGCAAAAATCAGTGTGACCTAGAACCTGACATGACAAGAGCAATGAGTAGTAATGCAATTCACAGCAAGATGTCATAGACAAATAGTAATGAAAAAATAATAATTAATGAAATTAGATGGCAATACAAATGTGACGACAGGATATCAAAATATTTTTTTAGGGAGGCAATCTGTCTGATTGATAGCCATTTTGAAGAGCCTTTTGTTAGTGTTTTGTGAATGTTTTCAAGTAATTTTTATACTAAATCAACGTCAAGAAGAATACAAATGCGCAAGAAATAGTATAAAATGTAAAAGACAAAGAGTCAATAACATTATATATGTGATATTTGTTTGATAAAGGTGCATTGTGGACCAAAAACGAACCGGAATAAGCTCGGCCGTATTTTAGTATTGTTACAAAAATATTTAGTTTAGTTAATAAAATCAAGACTTTGTTAATGTTAGTGAATTTAAATGGATGTTTTGAGTTAAATAGTGATAATCGTCATTATTATTTACATCGCGTGTTTTGTTCACTACGTAAAATTTTGATCGCGACAAGATGGCGGCTATCGGGTGCCCGCTCCGCCAAAACCCGCTCCCAAGCCTCGATGTGTCATCGGCGAACGGTGACATGCTGTAAACCGGCATCCCACACCGCGGCACAACTCGCCGGGTGTTTTCGTAGCGGTTCCATTTCATAAAATGGAATTTCGCTCGAGGCGCCAAAATGCGATGGGTGTTGACATAAGTTCGATACCGTACCGTTACTCCGGCGGCTGTACGTAATTAACGGTGAGGAAAGACGAAGATGTGCGAACCGAACGACATTGGACATGAAGTGTGGAAGCGATGGATATTAGATGCGATACACAAGATACGATCCCAGAAGCAGAGGCCGAGTGTGGAGAGGATATGTCATGCGATCAGACAGCACCACAACTACCATGAAGACGCCGTAGCGGAGCAGCTGGAGCAGGCAGTGCGTGAGGGTGCAGTACTCAAGGTCTACAACAAGGGGCAAAGCTCTTACAAGGACCCCGGGGGCTTCAGGTCCCGTACACTTAAAATTACGCCAGAATCGGACGTTTATAGGGTTGTGGCAAAAACAGTGCGTGAACTTGGGGAAAGAGACGGCTCATCTCTAAAATCTATTGAGAATCATTTGTTTCAAGCATTTGAAGTGACTGTGGCACCGGAAGTGGATATAAATCTTGTGATCAAGTCTGCGGTTAAACGTGCAGTGGCTAAAGGATTGCTTGCCCACCACGCTGGACTTTACAAGGCTACTCCTAGGCCAGCTTCATCTTCAGATCCATCTAAATCAAGATCAAAGCATTCATCCGAGTCACCAGAAAAGGTTAGTCTGATAGATTACATTCACCTAGTTTATAAGAAGTCTCCAATTGATCCTTGCAATTATATTGAATAAAAACCCTTTGAATAGCCTAACAAAATAAATAAGTGATGAAACTATTGTTCTAGTTCCTAATTGGAAACATAGCTGATTCAAATAAGCATTATCATCTGGTTTATAATATACATAAGCATTTTAAACATGCTGTATTCAGATGTTAGTAAGTAAACAAATCATAATGCAATGTCTTAGAAACTTCTGTTTGTTAACTAGCTATGCACTACTACCTATGTAGGTAGTAATATTTAAATAAATAGCCTAGCCCCAAGCTAAGCAAAACTAGTAAATACATACAATACAAAGTAAGATAAAGAACAAACATCTATATATCACTATTGTTTGGTCTTGGTGGGATCATCCCACAATCCACATGCAGAAGGCAGAGCTTACTAGCAACTAAGCTGTGAGGCCTGTTAATTTGCACAGTGGCACAAGTCTTTATTATACTACTAATAAGGCTTTGGTACTTGTTGAGTGCACAAAATCAATTCAATTTGTTTATTCATTTACAATTCTCTTATAAATTGTGTCTGAATCTTGCCCTAACATGCAACAAAATAAAAATAAACAATTTAATTAACATAATGTCCCTAGTGAAATTCAAATACAATAACAATATATAATTCACAGTATTAAATGTCACTTCTGAAAATCTATAAACTCTTCAATTGAATAATCATAATCAAATCTACTTCTCAAATATTAGATCTATTCTATCTTTAATCTATCTATCTTTAATAGCTCAACCAAGCATCAATGAAATAAAATTATCAATTCCATAAAAACTAACTAGTTCCAATTCAGTATCAAGGTCATTAACCCCACTGTTCAACCTTGGATCATTGTTAGATGAATAGAAATAATGTTGAACAACCTTTTCTTATAATTATATTGTCAATATGTGTAATCATTGTAACAAAATGATGGTCATATTTATGTGATTGCACTGCAATATTGTACCTACTACAAATTATAAACATCAATAGTTATCATGTCATGATTATGTCCAAAGAAAACTTGATTGCAAACTGGCAAATTTTATTTGTTATTTACAGTATCCATTTTTATTTAATGTTGGCTATTTAATCCATAATAATTGTATTATCAGATTGAAGGCGGGGTACCAGTCTGTGCAGAGTGTCTTGGCACAGACACTAAGAACCGGCTTGGTGCTGTGGAAGCCTTGATCTGCTGTCACCAGTGCAAGTCGTATGCACATCCCTCTTGCCTGGATCTGTTGGAGTATATCTCTCAGATTACTGTCAAGGTGAGCTAAACATGCATTGTTTGTGTTAAGTTATGGTAGGCCAACTTAGTTAGTAATAAGAACTTTATTGCGGACAGAATGGAAGAGGTTATAGACATAAAAATACATTGGGTTTATCCTACAATCTTATCATATCTCTCATCTCATCTCTTCCAGACAACCGTTATTACAATTAAAACTTAGGACTACAATTTTGCATTATTGACTGGGGATTGTTTGAAAGATGACATGGGTAAGAAAAGGGTAACTACTGAATTGACTGGATGATAGAGGAAAGTGTAGAGGAACATCAGTTGGGCCATTTGCTTGTACCATGAGAATGTCGGCATAAAAAAAAAGATCTTGTTGTGCAGAAAAGATGAGTTCTGGTGACTTTGTCTATCTGTCTATCATGTTAATTATCTTACTAACTTCTCTGCATACTTTGAGTACAAGTTGGCAATTCTTTCATTAGTGAACCCCTTTATGACAAGAAGATGCTACCCTTTAAATGTCATACTCCTAGATTTTTTACTGGATTAGGTTGTGCATTGTATATCAGTCACTCACCCCAAGCTTTCAGGCAATTATTTTTAAATAAACAGTTATGCTTACTTAAAAAAACATCATTGTCATTTAAAATCAGGCCATTCTAGCAATAAAATTGCCGTACAGATCTTACTCTTACAATTCATTTGGCTTACATATTACAAACAGATGGCTGACCTGATTATGAGTAATCCATGCATTATTTACATCACAAACAATAATTCTATTTGTATAATAGTGCTCATTCAATTTCATAATGAAATATCATTATAGCAATACCATATCAATGGTAATGTCAGCTAAGTAATGAAACCAGTGGGTGTGTCCTCTTTACATACAAATTGTCACTCAGTCTATAAAAAGAAACAAAAGTAATAATATTTGATTACCATGACCATATACTTACTGCCTGATTGACATAAAAATATATGCCCATTCACCTCGGTTTAGGCATTTTGTAGTTTTCTCCAACGCCATAACATTTTATGGTGTGTCTTTTACAACAGTTGGTGATTATTTTATTTGTTTATTAATGAACAATTTTACCTATATTAAATATTGGTGGACTTTCCACACAGCACTTTCTTACCCCAAAGCAGTTTTTAAATAAAACTTTGGTATTTAGTGAATAATCATCGCGTTATGTTTGATTATGTTTTTATTTTTAAAGTATAAATTTTGTGTGTAATCATTTAATAAAATAAACAAAATTCTCCACCGAGCATTACCTTACTTCACCGGTCATTTTATTTCGTGCTAAGTTCTAACATATAACGTGACATTGGCGAAATTGCGGGCTACACTGCAAAGGCCATACAAATAAGAAGAAGAAGCCAAAGCTTGTAATAAGGGAACTAGATAGCTGATATAATACATATTTTTTTTTTTTGTAAATACATACTTATAATATATAATAACACCCAGACAGAGAGCGAACATCTATGTTCATCACACAAATGTTGGTTCTCGGTGGGGATTGATCCAACGAAATGCATCATAGAATTAAATAAGGCGGCTATTTCTATACGAGTAACGGGGCACGGAAGCCTCGCGCGCTAGGTAAGGCGGAGACATGTTGACGTGATGTCGGTGTCGTTGCAGTCGCTGCGTTGGTGTTGCGGCGAGTGCGCCCGCTGTGCGGTGTGCGGGCCCGTGGCGGGCGCGCCGGCGCGCTGGGCCGCCCGCTGCGCCGGGCCCTGCGCCGCCTGCGCGCACCCCGCCTGCGCGCCGCCGCCCTGGCGCTGCGGCCTCTGCGCGCGACCGGGGAACAAGTGAGTGCGGCACCAGCCCGCCCCGCGCCGCAGTCGCGCTCGCTCCGGATCGTGACGTCATCGATTACGTTTTCGTTCGCAGGACGACGATGGGAGGTCCGGCGAAGGCTCGCAAGCCGCGCACGCCCGCTCGACGCGTCGACTCGGACGACGAGCCCTCCGATGGTAATGAGACCCCCGGCCGACCGCGGCCCCCACCCCCGCCCGAGCAGCGCATGTCCAAGGAGAAGCAGAAGTTTTTCAGATTCTCCGCGTTCAACCTCGTGAAGCGGCGGCGTCGCGAGTCCTCGAGCGAGTGGGAGGGCTGGGAGGAGGGAGGCGGCGAGGCGCGCGCGTGGCGCGGCGTGCGCGTCACGCGAGTCCAGCAGCTGGAGCTGCGCCTCGCGCGCCCCGCGCCGCCGCCCCTCTCCCCGCGCGACCCGCGCTCGCCGCGCTCGCCCGCGTCCTCCGCGTCGTCCGGGTCCGCGTCCTCGTCGTCCGGGCGGTCGGCGCGCGCGCTGCCCTCGCCGCCGGCGGCCGCCTTCGTGCCGGCGCACGTGTCCAGCGTGTTCGAGCGGCTCGCGTGCGACGCGCCCGCCGGCGGCGCCTGGGGGTTCGCCGCTGAGGCGCTGAAGCACCGCTCGGCCGCGCCGGCGACCGCGCCCCCGAGCGCGGGCGCGGCGGCCGCCTGCGCCCCGGCGGCGGCCGGGCGGCGCGCGGCGCGGACGCGCAGCCGCGGCGGCGAGCGGCTGCTGACGACGCTGTTCGACGGCCTCTCGGAGTTCTACTCGGTGCGGTCGAAGTCGCGCGCGCGCTGCGCGGCCGCGCCGACCGCGCCGCCCGCGTCGCGCCGCCGCGAGGCCCGCGAGGAGCGCGAGACGGAGGTGCTGAAGGAGACGCGCAGCACGTTCCGCCGGTACCAGGCCTCGCTGCGCCGCGACTCGGAGGCGTCGGCGCCGGAGCGCCGCCCGGAGCGCGCCGGCTTCGGCGGCGGCCCGGCCTTCGGGTGCTCGGGCCTCGCGCGCCTCGAGGCGCACGCCTTCCGCGGCTTCCGCGGCCGGAGCGCGAGCCGGAGCCGGAGCCCGAGCGGAGGCTCGGACTGGACGTCCGGCTACCGCGACCGGAGCCCGGGGCCGGACCGGAGCCGCCGGAGCGGAGGGCGGCGAGGCCGCGGCCGACCCCGGCTCGAGGATCGGAGTTCCCGCGGCTCTTCGGTGGATCGAAAGCGCGGCCGGGTCGAGGAGCGCAGTCGACGAGGTCGGAGCGGGTATTCGGAGCGAAGTCCCGGCGCATCGAGGGACCGAGGGCGCACTCCGAGCGGAGGGCGGCCGCGGAGTCCCGGCAGAGGTAGAAGGCGAAGTGCCAGCCGGAGTAGTGGAAGACGGGGCTCCGGTGGAAGGCGAAGCCCGAGCGGAAGTAGGCGACGCGGTCCGAGCGGGAGTAGACAGCGCAGCCCGAGTAGAAGTAGGCAACGCAGCCCGAGTAGAAGTAGGCGACGAAGCCCGAGCGGGAGTAGGCAGCGCAGCCCGAGTAGGAGCAGAAGGCGCGGTCCGAGTAGAGCGAAGACGCGAAGTCCCGTTCGAGTCATCGGAAGTACGAGCGGACGAAGGAGTCCGAGTCGAACGAGAGTCAGAAGTCCGAGCAGAGTTAGGAGACGAAGTCCCGGTCGAGCCCGGACGCGAAGTCCGACCGGACGTAGAACCGAAACCTCCATCGGGGGCAAGACGAGAAGTCCCAGCTGGGGTAGACCGAGGAGCCCGAGCGGATCGAGATCGAAGCGCGGGCGAAGTCGCAGCAAGCCGGGACGCGCGCGAAGCGGGGCCGGAGCGAGCGACCCGAGCGGCCGGAGTCAGGGTCCGGAGAGTCCCGGACGAGCCCGACGCAGCCCCGGCGGAGACTCGAGCGAAGGGTGCCCCAAGAGCCCCGGATCCCGGCGAAGCGAAAGCCGAGGCGGCACCGCTTCGGTCCGCGTCTACGGTCAGGCGGCGGCGGGCGGCGCGGCCGCGCGGGCGCTGTCGGCGTCGGGCCTAGTGGCGGCGGCGGCTGCGGAGCGCGGGCCGCAGGGTGCGCTCGCAGGGCGCAAGCTGGCGCGCGGCCTCGCGGCGGCGGCGGCGGCCCCCGGTAAGCACCCGCACAGTGCAGCCGTCGCGCGCCGCCGCCGCCCGCCACGGCCTGCACTATGCGCCCCGACACCCGACCTCTCATACCCCACTCCCCGTCCCCTCGCGACCCCGCGACGACCGTTCCACTGTACACACTTAGGGCCGCTTGCGCAACTATCGCTCGAAGTCGAATAACGAGGAACGCTTTGAAACATCTTTGATCTAAAAATCTAAGTGCCGGTTCCACTCGACCGGAACTAGGAAAACAGGCAACAGACTTATGGCACGGATCGTGTTTAGCGAGCCATTGAACGCATTCGGGATACTGATCGCGGGACGTCTTGCACGAGACGATCAAAAATGTCAGATCGATCGAAATCGCTTTTAAATGCGATTAGTCGCTCGCTAAACACGATTTGTGACCGTTGTACAAGCGGCCTTAATAGTACTCCGTCTTTGTGAAAGATTTTGTTCTACTATCAGTATGACCATCTATCTTTTTAATTTGAATGAAGGCTACCTTTCGTGAGAAGACATTCACTTCTTTTACTTCCGATTTGTTAACAGTGGCATGGGTTAGCCCGATTTAAAATGGGAGCCCTGATTCAACAGAAGTGTTTACTCTCGCAAATGTTCATATTCAAATACTTATAGTTTTACCTGTAAGGCTTTTAAAATTGTGCATTTTTCATCTGAGAATAAGTTTTGCAGTGGATTTCTGGTCGTTGATCGAACATGACATCTTTTGATTAGTATTTATTTTATAACTAGCAAACTACAACCTCCTTCTCCATCCACAGAGAGCAGAAGACTACCCCCCGGCGTAACAGACGGCGACGCGGAGCTGTTCAAGCAGGCGCAGGCGGCGGCCGGCGAAGGGGAGCCCGAGCCGAGCGCGCCCGCGCCCGCCTCCGCGCCCGCTCCCGCGCCCGCCCCCGCCCCTGCCCCCGCCCCTGCCCCGGGAGCGCCCGCCCTCGCGGCCCCGAGGTGCCCCTCCGCCATTGAGTTCGGACAATGGGAGATTGAGACGTGGTACTCCAGTCCGTTCCCTCAAGAGTATGCAAGGTACATTTTATTTTTTCTTCTTTAATTTGTTGTATAATCTAGAGGGCGTTAAGACCGACCGACATTCTGATAAATTCAAAGTGCCCGTTTAGAGTTATCGAACTGAAAGGTATATGAATGGTTCAAAGGTTGCGAAGTTTGGTAGCTCTTTATAAAGACAGCTTACGGTTCTTGAGTTCCATGAAATATCTAGTTTTCTCTGTAGAGTAGGCGTTTAATAATGTGCTTCTCTTTCTTTCCAGGCTTCCCAAGCTTTTCTTGTGTGAATTCTGCCTGAAGTACGCGAAAAGTCGAGCAGTGCTGATGCGTCACCTCGATAAGTGCCTCTGGCGGCATCCGCCCGCCACGGAGATCTACCGCTGCGGTGACATTTCTGTCTTCGAAGTCGACGGAAACGCCAACAAAATCTACTGTCAGAATCTGTGTCTACTAGCCAAGCTGTTCCTAGATCATAAAACCTTGTACTATGATGTTGAACCATTCCTATTCTACGTGCTGACGAAAAACGATAACAAAGGATGCCATCTCGTGGGATACTTCTCAAAGGAAAAGCACTGTCAGCAGAAGTATAACGTATCGTGTATTATGACGATGCCGCAGTACCAGAGACAAGGCTTCGGGAGGTTTCTCATCCATTTTAGTGAGTGGTGGAATCATTATTGCATATTATTGTTCTAGAATCGCCCTTACTTATCAATGTTGAATAGTATTTAAAAACTTATTTCTTGTCATGCTCAAAGTTATTGATGTTGATGTTACAATCTTATTCAATATTTATTAGTAAGGAGCAATGATTATTATTTTTAGATGAAGGCTAGAATACTCATTATGTACCTTGTCTTTCAGGTTATTTACTCTCAAAAGAAGAGGGCCAACCAGGAACACCGGAAAAACCTTTATCTGACCTTGGTAGGGTATCATATCATGCATACTGGAAATCCGTGTTACTTGAGTTCCTATACGATTATAGAGATAAACCATTTACATTCGAAGACGTCGCACATGCAACTGGAATGCACATGAATGACATCGCTTTAACTTTTCAACTACTAGGCTTTGTCAGATACATACCAAATGAAGACTCGATAAAATTAGGCCTTTGTATAGACTGGATTAAAGTTGAAACGCATGTTAAGAAAGTGAGAAGTAAACCTAGATTAGAGATAGATCCGGAATGCCTCAGATGGACGCCCCTACTAGCGCCTACGGTCAATCCATTCAGGTCTCCGGAAGAAGCTTCAGGGGACCAAGAGACAGAAACAGAAGAGGCGGGACTGAAGACTGAAAGTGATACAGCGACAGAGGCGGAAGAAACTCCAGCGCCGAAAATTGAGACAAAAGAGACGAAACCAGAACTGGAAGTCCCGGAAACGCCAGTGGAAGTCACGTCGTCGGGCAGGCGACGAACGAGACCCCTTAAGTATAGCGAAACTACTTACCAAACCACGCCGACCCTTGAGGGTGGCAGAAAACGAAAACGAGAACTCAGTACTAAGTTGTTGGACAACATTGACGAGGTCAAAAGTAAAGAGGACGAAGAAACGCCAAGAAGGCAGAGAAGTAAAAGCGTCGCTAGAAGATCATCTCGCGTCGCACCAGAGGTAAATGAAGAAAAGAGCACACCATCAAAAGAACTAACTTACGCATCAGATAGTCAAGAGAGCCAGGAAGACCCAGGAGAAACTGTCACCACACCTGTGTCAGCTACCAGAGCTAAAAATAAGCGAAAAGTTGCCTGGCGCGGTAGAACCAAGAAACGACCGAAAACTAGTAAAGCTACGCCGAGGACGGCATCGCCGGTTGCCAAAAAACCTAAAGTTGTCGAAGAAATGGCCGCACCAGATAACGATAAAACTGATGATTCAATGGGCGAGCCAGATCAGCCAGCTACGGAAAGCGTTACACAATCGCCGAAAAGTCAAACTGAAGAAAAGCCAGACGAAAAGAAGAATGAAGCTAGTTCTGAAGATTCATCTGGTGAGGCTGATGATGAAATGGATGTGGAAGAAAGCGAAGACAGACCAACTGCTGTCACCAAGCCTGCAACTCCACAACATGTGGAAGAAAACAGCACAGACCATCATACCAGTGATATGGAACTTGATAGCATACACATGGACTCACCAAAATCTGTGGCAGAGAAAGATGATGTTGTAAACGACTCCAAAGATCCCGAACAGCCGGAAAAAGACGATGATGAGACGAGAATGGAAGACTCTGACGAAACGAAATCTGATATAGTCACGCCGGAAAAGGAAAAAGAGCCTGAAAGCAAAAACGGCGAGATCAAATCACCCCCTAAGCTGGCTATCGATGATAAAGATACCATCATTATTTCCGAATCTGATGATAATAACAGCCAAAGTTGTCCACTACCTTCACCGAAACCGAACATGGTAGCGCCTGTGCCTCAAAACAACGATAATAAACCAAAGGAAGTACACGAAAATGACAGTCCATCGAAAGTAATTCCAGTAGTCTCCACAGAGAATGCTCACATTGTCCTAGATCCGAAAGTTCAAGAAGAGGTCAACACAATGAGGCCTTCAGTAGATCTTGTACCGAAAATAAACCAAATCGAAACTATAGAAGTAGAGGAATCAGATACTGCAAATTCTCCACATTCTGGTATCTCGCCTAGTAAAGACAAATCAGTAATCAATGAATCTCCTAAACCGAGAAAATCGCCGGAAAAACCGACGGAAGTAGTCGGTGAGCAGAGAAAATGCGAAATTAGAAAAGAGACTGTGATTCAACATCAAACGATTGAAGAAAAAAGTGCAGAAAAGAAGTCGCCAAACAAAATAAACGAATCGATTATTCAAAATATTGACCCGCATCATCATAGAGAGTACATGCACAGTGTGAAGAAACCAGACTCGCCTAGAATAGATCCTTATACAGAAATTGACAATAGAAATAAAAATCAATCTCATATGCCCATTAGCAAAGACAGCGATATGCCCTTTCGGCACGACATCATGAGCACGCGAAAAGACGAAATTATTATAACTAGGAATCCCGTTGACCCGGTATTACCAACGTACCATCAACATTCAGTCGCCAATTCGATGACGATACAGCAAATCAACACAGCTCAACATTCCTATCTAAATCATAGAGCAAACGTGGGAAAAGAGACTCAAGGGGTGCAAACCGAAAAAATACACAAGTCCAGTGAACAAAATCGCGTTATCAACAACATGCCAGATCCGGTTATAAGCAAACCAACCAAATTAGAAGTGCCTCATCCGATTTCGTCGCCTGTTATAAACCCGGTCATTCCCAAAGTTCCTAATATCACTGAAATAAATTATTTACCTCGGTGCCAAAGCGCTAACGCGGCCATTAGTATGGGTATGGAAAGGAACGACTTAGATGCTAATTTCATGAATACTAGTTTGCACAATAACTTGAGCGGCTCAATGAGTATTATCTCGAACACCATGCAAGATAAGAACGACCTCAAGCCGCGGGAAAAAAGTAAACTTCGGGAAGTGAGAGTGAACTCTGCGCACGCTAAAGAGAAGCCTGAGAAGAAAAGCAAAAGCGAAGCGCCCACTCCCAGGAGCACTCCGGAACCGAAGATGTTTTTTCCAGAACAAAATACAAACACAAGAAAACCAGAAACGTCTGTCCCAATAAATGTGATAAATTCGGTTCCCGTAACGAGCAAAGTCGAGACGAAAACGACCGAAGCTCCAAAGAAGCAGGATTTTTTTAAGAAGGAGAAATCCAACACTGCTAAGACTACGTCCGTGAAACACGATAAAAGCTGTGCGAACCAGCTCAATCTAAAGGCGGATCAGAACGACCTGAACAATAAAATGGTGGCAAAATTTAAGTACGATAATGAGCAGTTAATCCCTAAGGCGGATTATACAATGAATCAGATACAGAACTATCATACGCCACATGGACAGTACCAGCCTTGGGGGCCGCCTTGGGACCCCACGCGCTTGCAGGGCTCATGGGAACACAACCGGCTCTTTGACATGAAGAACAGCGTCACTGACAAAAACTACCTCGATAAGCTATCCGGCTTCAACCTACCGCACTTAGACCAAATGCAGAAATCGCCGCAAAAACTTCACCAAAAAGACTTTCACAACATCGCATACGGAGCGCTGTACGCAAGCACTGGACTACCTCACTACAAAGAAACTAAAGCACCGACATCCAAAGCCGAGTGCTCACAGAAAAGCGAGTCAAAGAAACAGCCTAAGACAACCACCGCGTGTCAAACGCAATGCGAATCCAAGAAATCGCAAGCCGAGCACATGAAGCAAATGATGCAGCGGCAAGTCAAGCAGCAGGAAGCGGCCACGAGCTGCGCGGAGTACCGTCAGCAGAACTCGCAAGCTATGACATCACCCAGCTGCAAAACTTACCAAAACGGGCCTTGCGAGCAGAAGGAAATCGAGAAGAAATCGCGACAAGCGAAGAAGGAAGAATCGCCGAAAGATACGAGCAAGGAAGAGTGTGAGGCGATGAGTCCCGCGTTGCAATCTATGGGAGTTTACACGCCCGATTCGACGTCCAACTCCGTGCATTCTGTGCAGTACCCGGCGTGCGAGCTAGATGTGTCGCAGCTGGGACTGGAGTCTCCGACGTCGATAGGCTCCGATATGGCGTCTCCGTGTTCCATGATGCACATGCATGCGGCTCCGAGTCCGCAGTATCCTCACTCCTCGATACACATCCCGCCCATCATGACGCAGCCCAATCAGCCGCAGAAGCAGCAGAAGATCAATAATAGGAATAGGTGAGTTTACTTTGCCTTTAACAGCTTTTAGATAAATTGTCCAGTTGTGACACCCTTCTCTTTGTTGACAAAACGCACTTACTTTCGTGGACTAAGACATCATGTCACGCTCATACATGTTTCAACTCAGTTTTTAATAGGTACTTGTTTAAACTTTGCTAATAAAAACATGTAATTAATATTAAGTGTCTCAATAAAAGTCTCTCAGGTATCCTTTCCTCTTAAAATAGTTGTTCGCTCTGTAAACAATCTGCTATTATCAGTCTAAGATTGGCCTCCCTAATTACATTTGTCAATTTCTTGCGTTCAATACCCTCTCTCAAGTATCTAATAACAGGGTAGTGTGTAATTTGTATGCGCGATGTGTGAGTCGAAACTTTGTTCCGTCAGGAACAGCGGCGCGAGCAGTAACGCGTCGAGCGGCAACGAGTCGAAGCAAGCCATGCGCAACGCGGCCACGCCGCCCGCCCGGCACCGCGCCACGCCGCCCACTCCGCAGCCGCATCACGGTAATTATAATAACAAACAATATAATATAATAATGTTTAGGTTCTTCTTCTTGTCGTGTCACTAGTTTCTTTCGAAACAGTGTGGTGAAAGGATTTTAAGTGCGCCTCAAGAGGCTCCTTTCGAGCACTTGACACATGTTATAGAACTTTTTAGGTTCCACGACATGCCGGTTTCCTCACGATGTTTTCCTTCACCGTTTGAGAGTACTGGTATTGTGCACATAAATTTTTTGAACAGAAAAACTCATTGGTGCACGACCGGTTTCGAACCCACGACCTTAGGATCGGAAGGCGGGGCCGCTACCACTGGACCACCAGTGCTCTCAGTTGTTTAGGTTGCACCGCCGCATGGCGACACCCCACGGCCCAGGGGTTGATTTTATATGAGTGTGGTGTATTTAGCGACATGCATCCAGCAGCCGTGAGGTCACTCAATTTGTTCCTAGCTGAAAACCAGCGCTGCGTCGTCGTCCCTCGGCGGAGTACCTGCCTAGATCGGTTATTCTTCATTTGTTTTACTCTTTTGTCCTATTTAAACTAGTCAACGGATAGGGCTATCGAGGTTACCACATATTGGTCAAGGAAAGTTCGAGCGAGTCTTGACACGAATAGAACTTTTCGGTCGGTCTTTGTTTTTTCAATGTACTGGACCTGTGTTCGTGTCCTAAATAAAACACGTTCTATCGTGTATACGGCAGGCGGCGGCGGCGGCGGCGCGATGCAGGGCGCCGGCGGCGCGGGCGGCGGCTACCAGGGCGGCTACCTGTCCTTCCAGCAGCAGCAGCAGTACTCGGCCGGCGGGTGGGCGCCGCCCTCCTGCTCGCTCGCCAAGCTGCAGCAGATGGCCGAGGCGCCGCAGCATCCGCACCAGGTAACTGCATGCAGATATCTCCACAATCTACGCTATTTTTTTTTCAATTTCTCATTAACCTCCTTGACTGGATTGCGATATCGCATCTGCACCTATACTAATTTGGCATAAAAAAACCTAGTGATTCCATCGACATTTCGACTTTGGCTTAAAAGAAATGTGCAAACGTAAAGCCAGTTTACTAGGTATCTTTTTAAAATATTATTAAACTTTTTAACATTACATTAAATGATATCATGAATGTTCGGTAGTACGCGCAGCAGAGTGCGGGCGGCGGCGCGGGCGCGGGCGCGGGCGCAGGCGCGGGCGGCGCGGGCGGCGCGCACTACGCGCACGCCGGCAAGTACTATCCGAGCGCGCAGCTCGACTCGCCGAGAAACACACGGAACGCGCCCAGTCAGTATCACATAAGTATGATTGGTTACTACTTGTTTTGCATTTTGTATCCGAAGTCAGTTGTTTTTTGTTTTTTTGTTTTCTGTATCGTGAGGCCGTTTTTGTATGAATACTCGATAAGCGCCTCTATCGGGCGTTCTAACAACTCCAATAAAAACGGCCTGATGATACAGAAAGCCAAAAATGCACATGGAAACTGACTCGGTTACTGTTTCGCCACAGGAGAGACTCATCAGCCTGATCACAAATTAATTTAACTTTAGTGGCGCAAACGTTTTCCTAACTGCAACACGATAATATTCACTCACTTTATTTTATTTATTTCATCAACATTAAATCACAGTTCAAATAATTCACTTTAACTTGATGTTCACATAGTAATCCTTATCTAAGGAATGCGGCCTATTGTCTCCGAGCTTCGGCCGTCCGAGTTCGTAAGCCTTCCCACTAATCGATCCGGCTCGATTTGACCATTATGTTCACTACCGTAAGGTTCAAATTTGCTTGTGGGAAGGTTTGTAATTAAAGAAAGCGAGTGTTCTTTACGATGGTTTATTGGAGACTGATTTTAATAACATGCATTTTAAGTATTAGACACCTATTTTAGTACTTATACAACGTGTTGATGAAGTTATGTAGGCAAACAAAGAGTGTGTATTTAGACCAAGCACTGGAATACTTTGACGTGTGCAACGGTTGAATACATCGTTTTCAAAATTCCCATAGAAAAGTAAAATTAATACTTCCTCAGAAATTTGCAACAGCCCTGCCTGTGTACGTGTCAAAGTCACACGCACGCGCGCTTCTATTTAGGAAAGAGAAAAACAACGATAACCTACGAGATAATTTGAAATACTTACCTTTCGGTAGGTAGGTAGGTACGCCGCCAATCCCCTGACACGATATTTTTACTGGTTCCTATGGATTTTGTCATTATTTACTGGCTATAATAACACTGGATAAAACTGGATTTTGGTAAGTTTGCGAGATTTCGCACGACGCAGGCTTCAAACTTCACACTAAACCATTATCTCGTAGGCACTGCTCATACACACACTGACTGACGACGGCTTTTTACATAACAATCACCATTTTATCACGTTTGATGACATTTTCTCAACAAAACAATGTACAACAACGCATGTAAACACAAACAGGGTGACCATCTCAAAAGTGGCGGTTCTGCCACACACCTGCCAAAAAATCTGTCAAAATCTACCAAGCTTGACGATAAAAATACCAAAAATATGACTTCATACCATCTCCTTCGTGGCTACGGAATAAATTAAATACCTACATTACATTCAGTTACTATCTTTTGATCGTTTGTAACGGTTTGCAGTTATCTAAAACGAGATAGAAGTTGTTTAGAAACCAAATCAATAAAGGTAAAAAAGAATAAGAAGTTTCCAGTTCGGTAAAAAATAAATAAATTATAAATATTATTTCATTAAAAATTCAAACTAATAAGATTTTTCTTGAAATATTTAAAATCTGCCAAATGGCAGAAATCTGCCACAAATGGTAACACTGATCGGCGGCCGTCGGCCGTCCTGATTGGATATGCGTTTTTAAATGCAACCAATAACAGACAGGTACGTCAAAGATTAAATAGGACAGACTAGACACTTCCCAAAATTGCAGTTGAATAATTTTGTCGTGTCAATGAACCATGGTGGTAAAGTAACATGTTACAATTAAAAGAACTATGAATATCATGAACATTGCTTTACGACATCTAGTAATCAAACAAAAATAAATATTCTATTAAATATTGAGTACGTAGCCACGTAGGTACCTAGTAACTGAATAGGTATTAGTACCAAAGATCTCAGAGAATGTTTACCGTGACTAGGGATTACAGTCGCGAAAATATTTCTTTTACATACCAAGATCTTTAAAAACAGCAACATCATTATTAGGTAGGCACATTACTAGGTAATTGGTGGCAGTTCTGTTACCTATTTTATCTAAGTTCACAACTAGAGGTCAAAGAACAGCTGTAAATAGGGCTGCCTCATGATGCGTTTAGATTCATTTTAGATAAAAGTTTAAGAGGCATTTCATGAATGAAAAACTTTGAAATTTTAAAAGTCGTAGAACAAAAGTTGTTCGTTATGACCGGTAGAATATCCTGCTTTCGGATCCCTACAACTCTTAATAAACACGTTGTATAGCAGCTGTCACGAACTATAAAGCGCATCACTGCTGGAAGAGCACTAACCGGTTCCCTCACGATATTTTCATTCACTGATTTAGACCACCTATAGTCACGTTAAACACTCGCTGCAAACTTGGTCATAAATCATCTTAACACTAGTGTTGAGAGTACCCGGCACGGGCGCATGCACGTCATCGATAAAAATAATGACTCAGCGTGAGCCCCTGGTGGTTGCGCGGTCGGAGAGCTCATGTATCGATAGTTCTTATTGACTCCAATACATCCCTGCGCTTAAACAAAAGGATCGTGCCGTTCTAAGTGCGAGAGAGAGAGCAATATTGCTGTCTCGTTCCGATAATTTACGACCGAGTTTGCAGCGAGAGTTTAACGCGACTATATCATTACTCATGGCGCTAGCATTCCCACTGGTGCTCTTTTGATGGTGGTTTTTTGGTTGAACTATCCATTATGAACTTTTTCTTATCAACCAAACCAGTGTGACAAAAGAAAGATCCATCAAATAATTTATTTTCCAGGCAACCTGAGCCCGATGCAGCACATGCAGATGGCGCCAGGGTCGCGCATGTCTCCAAACCTCAACCCGCACCTCATCAGCCAGTATGGACTGAATGGTTACCGTATGCCTCAACAGCAGTTCGGAACCAACCTGCAGATGATGAATGTGCAACCTTCTGTCCAGTACCCCAGTCCGGACCCACGGGCTCAGCAATCCAATGTTTATGCCTATGGGTACATCAACCCCCCCTCCCTCGCTATGCAGACCCTGAACTCAACCATGCGTCGGTAGCAATAGCCCAAACAGTGTCACAGACAAAGTGAACAGTGACACTCCCAGTGAACCAATAGTATTACGCCAATACTCGTGTGAATAAGATGCTCCTTGAATGACCAAAAACTGACAGTGTATAGTTAAGGCATAGTACAAAATAACGTGCTTCTAGTTTTAAGTGTAAATATTCTAACGATTTCGTTGCCTTATCCCTCCCCATGTGAAGGGATGCAGTAGTAACGGCGGCAGCTTGTAGGTTTTTGTAAGATATTGTACGTAACGCGATACCCGGTAAGCTGAACTAAAGTACAAAATTGCAAATAAAATATATTAAATTATCTGTTTATACGAATACTACGGCGGAATGTAGCATAATTATATAGTGCAATAATGTATTTAAATAGAATTCGACATGATGAAACTCTGTACCTAGTATGTGGAAGTGCTGTGATAATCGAATGATTGGACAGTGGCTTGCGTGCGTTTGAAACATGAAAATAAATAATATTTCCAAAGAAACGGTAATTTTGTAAGTTTTATATGACGTCGCAATTAGTGCAATGTGTTGTCGAGTTGTGTATTGTACTTATGATGTAAAAATTCGTTTGGAAACTCGTATTTTATATGTATATCCTGTTTGTTTTTGGGGTTTGTATACACGCGTGAGATGTACATTGTGCTGTACAGTCGCATATCTAACAATAGTATTACAATAGGATCATAGTTTTTGAATCTGTTCTCAAGTGCCTCTTTAACGTCCCCTTTTGCTAACTCTCGTGTGAGATATTGTAAATTGCTTTTAATTAACAAGGCTGGATCTGTAAAGCTATGAGTGTTAAGTTAATTAGTGTATTTGTATATGATGCTAGGTTTATTATTATGATCCCAGTAGTTCACTGGGTTTGCACCTTGTAACATCACCGTAATTCATTTGAAGGTGAGAAACTGATATTTTATTTAACCATTTATTTTGATCAATGTGATAGTGTTGAGCGGACTGGGATCGTCCGCGGCGCTTGCAAGCAGGCTACAGGACGGTTAAGTTTAAAGTTTTGTATTCTTTTTACAATGTTAGTTTTATAAAATTACGATTACATATTTCACCGTTTTTGCTTTGCTTAAGAATTTCGTTTTTATCCCAGTAATTTATTGCCAAATGTTATTAACACTATTATGTTTATGAATTAAGTATTTTTGATAGTTTTTAGTTTCGTCGTGCACAAGTAGATCCACTAGTGTCTTATGGCCGCGGTGGCTGCTCTGCTAACGGTAACTTATTTGTAAGATCTGCTCCTCTAAGGTTATGAATGTTATTTGTTACTAATGTGTAGGTATTAAATATTGTAAATATAATAACAATAAGACATGTAGCAGGTGTTATCACACAAAATATAATTTTGTGACAAAAGATTATGATGTTTTATTTATTACAAAACCTTCGAAACCTGGGCAAACTCGGCGATGACCAAACCAAAGTCAACAGTGCATGGAGGCGATCAGCTATTTGTTGGTAATAAAGGGCCCTGCCGATTCCGTCTGGCCCTCGTTAACAAAGATTCAGTGTGCTCTAGGCACCTGAGATCAGGAACCTTAGATTGCTAAGCTATGGCAATCTAGCATTTGTGTGCTACTTATTGTACCTATAGCTTAAAATTTATTGAATAAGGGT
The DNA here is from genome assembly GCA_932294275.1 of Chloroclysta siterata. NCBI lineage: Eukaryota > Metazoa > Arthropoda > Insecta > Lepidoptera > Geometridae > Chloroclysta > Chloroclysta siterata. The sequence goes on from OW028588.1 coordinate 17,838,828, forward strand.
ATAGTGTTTTGGGGAACTTCTCTTAGGTCAGTCTAGGTCTCTGGCTCGCGGAGCCTAGGATTCTGATGTCAATGTCTGATTGAACAAGCATCTGCATACATTATAAATGAGCCCAGCTCTTTAGGAAGTAAAACACTGATGTAATTTACGGTACACTTTATTGTTGACTAGGTAGGGTAGAAATTATCTTTGGGGAATTATGCGCATTTCACTCCTACTCGTACTCGTACATTCTTATTTTGGAATAGTATACAAAAGCATTATTAGCTTCTAATTAAGCTGTAAACACTAGATTAACCCGGCTCCCGCTCTAATTATTATTTATTTACCACATATAATTACCGTAACAGCTTTAGGGCCGGTTTCACCATGCTCTGTTAGATTAACAAAGGATTAAAGGGCCGTTAAATATGTCAAAATGTACGTGTTTGACAGCTAAGGTTAGATTTAACGGCCTGTTAATCCTTGATTAGTAACTAACAGAGCATGGTGAAACTGGGCCTTATAGCCAAAACGATAACATAATTCACATGATTAATATTTTAACATACCTTCTTATATACTTACATGGCACATAATAACAATGATAAACAAATAGGAGTACCCATAACATAACATAAAATATGTAGTATAATACAAATGTCTCATAGTATCTCCCCCATCTAGAAACTACCTATATCGCGTAACTACCATCTACGCGTTTACTTTCGCTTTGTTTATGTCTGGGCCTGTGAGAAATATGCTCAGAGAATACAGGTGCCCAGACAAATGGCATCAACTTAATTACTAGGTACAGTCGATGACACTAGAATGTATATTATACATTCGTAACTTTCATGGTACCTAGTAGGTATGTCGCAGTATTCCGACATGTAGAGGACAAGAAAAGAACTCAAAAGAACATGAAATCTGAAAGGTATCTTGCATTATTAAGATAGGTAATGAAATTAAAATTATATTTGTTACACTATTTATAAAAAAAAATATATTTGGCGATTGAAAACATGGTCATTTTAGTCATGAAGTACTAAAAACTTGAAAATTACAAATTGTATACATTATTGTGCAGTCGACTGGACAGTCGCTTATACTAAGATTGACAGAAGATATAAATTCACCACAACAAAAGTATTGGCATAATTTCAGAAAATTATAAATAAAAAATTAAAAACGATGATTTCCTACCACTAATTAAACAAGTACACTAATTAAATCACAAAATAAGGAAAATCCACTTAAAACTAACGAAATTAATTAGGCATGTTGTTGTGAAGTTCTGAGGACGATAAGTGGGAGAAATATATTCCTCCGTTGATCGTTCTCAGCAAGACATTTTTATAGCGGAGACGTGCTACAGTCTACTACAGTCATCAGGACTCTGTTGGGACTGCCCCGCGCTCTGATCAGTGACGCAGTTTTCTTGAGCACCAGAACGTGAAAATCATTCGTCTGGTAGTGTGCAAACATCCTTGATGCACTGCAGAAACGCAGCAGTCCCAAAATCATCCGGAAGATATACATTGTATACGTATAGGTAGGTATATTGGAAACGTAGAGCGTCCAGCGATTGTTTGGTATGACTTCCCGTGTAAAAGCTTTAAGGCGAATACAAGAGCTAATGTGACTCTCGCTCGCACGTTTCGACATTTTGAAAGATATAAAATCACTAAACTAATTTTCGAAAAATCGCAATCAAGCATTTTGTGTGCTTCACACATGCAATCACAATCACCTAGGTACATGTTTTCCTATCCAAAGTTTGCTTTACTAGTTTTCGTAAATAAGCAAACTTTTAAGTAGGAAAACTTGTTGTACCTAGTTGGAAAATGAGTTAGTGATTTTATATCTTTCAACATGTCGAAACGTGCGAGCGAGAGTCATATTAGCTCTTGTCGTCGCCATATGAGCGTGATTTTAACTTGGTCAATTATGAAGTAACCGTCTTAGCGCAGGCGAATAATAAACTGGTTCCATAGGAACAAATATTGACAACAGCAAGTCTGACGGTGGATAGAAATAACTTTATTATTATCACGACAAAAAAATACAGTTCATAAATTATGCATAAATCCTGTAGGCAAGGCCAGAACAAACGTACTTCACACGTCACATCATCGTGGTGTCACGCATATATTTTTCAAATGTATTTTCGTATCAGTAGTACATTTGTTTATCTAGACCCAGTATCACAATAATTGGCCACAAACCAAAGAGCTTAAGGTTTATTCATATCTAAACACGCTAACACATAATAAATGATAGTGAGTTCATTTTTCAATCGACAGATAAATAAATAATTTGGCGATCAATAAGGTATCCTGTATTATTTAAATTAAAATCATATTTTTAAAACTATTTAACTAGTGGTTCGCCTGAGATCTCGTGATGCGACCCGACGAACTCACCAATAGGTACTTTGAGCAGGTGGTAGTCAGAGGCAAGTCCAAACATTATATTTGGACTTGCCTCTGACTTCCGCCTACTTCGTTCGCTTCGCTCACTCGATCAATAAATAATAAAACCTAAGTACTTATACATATTTGGCGATTGAAAATCAAAACCAAAGGCCAAAGTTATTATGTATGTACAAGAACTCATAATCTTCGTACGTCATCTTAAATGTGATATCACCCACTCTTCCAGTCGCGCATCTCCTATGCTTGTCCTGTAGGGCGCAATCGGTTAGCATTAGACACCGAAGTAGTCACAACATTATGTTTGTGGCTCTATTACCGCGTTTACATTTAGACATTCGCGTGTTCACATTTAGCCCGGGCACTTAGGGAGCGCGGGTAACGCGAACCTCAACGCGAGCGGACATGGAAGGGTCTTTTTTTTTTTAATACTACTAGCTGATGGCACAAGCAGATGGCCTGTTTACATTCTCGCATCGCCCATTTTCCTGCACATTTCCACGGACATGAACTGAGTGTAAACGCGGTAGAACTTGTAATGTGTAGGTACAGCTTGTGGCACTGAAGGAAGCTTAACACTTCTATGTGCAGTTAGAACTTGCATATGTACAGCGAGATGAGTTACACGGGCCTGCTCTATTATCTAACTTTATTATTTTTTATTTATTTTTTTATTAACACTATATATTACATGTATACTGAGATGCTGCACCAATTAACCATTTGAGGTAAATTATGATAATGACGGCACTTCACATCGCTATTCGGTATTCGCGTTTTCATTTCCTCGTGTATTTGCGTGTTCGTCTTGCTCGTAAAAATAGGCGAATAGAGAATTACATTGTTGTATTTGGGAAAATAAGACGAATATGGACACTAACACGAAGATAGCTGTTTGTGAAGGGCTCGTCCGGGGAAGTACTACCACCACGCCTTTTTCTGCCGCCAAGCAGCGTCGCTGTGTTTCGTTTGAAGAGTTTGCATGAGGCTTAACATGTGTATGCCTCATGTTGATGGACGCAGGGCAGTGATTCGTAGGGCACGTTCCTATCGTGCGTGACTTACGAGGCCATGCTTTGTTATAGTTGATGGTTACCACTTAACATATAATTGGTAAAATATAAATATCTAATTGGTGATTAGTATTTTAAGTAGTCTTAATTATAGAATGTAACACTGTTTGTTTTCCGAATAAAATAAAATAAAATAAAACATCAGCTGGGCCATCTGCTTGTTCTATCAGCTAGTTGTGTAAAAAAAAAAGATGTGAAGTGTCGATGTGCTCGATTTATTCTAACTACCTACTTCTCAATAAACAGAATAAACACGCGAATACAGAGAAGTGCCATAACAAAATATCTGTTGAGAGCGTAAGTGTACGGGCCTCCGGCCACAACCACAAAACGCCGCCACTGGCATATTTCCTGTAGTTTTCATATGAAGCGAGCAGCGACGATTTGTAGCGTGTGGCGGCTACCGGCGTCAACCGTGTGCGGCGAGTCCATATAAAATGTATGAAAACTACAGGAAATATGTCAGTGGCGGCGTTTTGTGGTTGTGGCTGGAGGCCCGTGTGCGGGAACACTTACGGCGTGCCACGTATGGTAACTATTTTTGTAATAAAGTGTGCGAACTCTCGTTTCGGTAGCTGTTAAGATAGGTACCACGACGCTATGAAGCGATAAAAAAAAAAATTGAAGCATTCTATCTACATTAGCACTAACTACAGGACAATGCAAAGTCAACAATGAAGCAGAAATGTATGCGAGAGCGGCACCAGATTAGTCGATTTTGTCGCGCGTATGGGATGGTGGCACTTCACATCGCTATTTGTGTTCGTCTTATTTTCCCAAATACGACATGATACAACGATGTGTAGTGACAATTCGCCAATATTTGCCTATTTTTCATGAACAAGTCGATACGCAAATAAAACGCGAATACCGAATAGCGATGTGAAGCGCCTCCATGATAATATGCACATGCTAATAATATTTGAGTTCCAATACAATTTTTCAATAGATGTAGCACAGTCTGCTTATCTCACAAACAGCAATATCTGCACTATTTACGTTCCTACCGCGAAATACGAATTCCTATTTGCATTGCCCTTCAAATCTGGAGATAGATAGGTACCAGGAGAAGCTCCGGTGGTCTGCGGTCGATTTGCATCCGGTCCCGCATCGGCTTAAGACAGCAATCTGAGACAGCAGGGCAGCCTCGCACCATCAACCCTTCTAATCTCTTGCAGTGCAGGTCAATACATCTGGAATACACAAACGTTCTGGAACCTCTATTTAGGGTAAATTTTTATTTACATGCATTATTTGTAAATTGGTTTGTCTTAGAACATTGCATCTAAGAATATGATGATTTAGATAATAAAGTGTTTCATGAATAAAAGTTTAACAGAATACTGGAGGATATGTTAACTAAATTTGCATATAGAAGTTTTTTTTTTAAACCACTAGCTGATGGAACAAGCAGATGGCCCACCTGATGTTAAGTGGTAACTACGTTTATCAAAGCATTGCCTCGTAAGTCATGAACAATAGGAACATGCCCTATGATGCATTGCCCTGCATCCATCAAGTTGAGGCATACAGATGTTAAGCCTCATGTGCCTGTAATTAAACCGGCAACCACACTCTTCAATCCGAAATACAGCAACGCTGCTTGGCGGCAGAAAAAGGCGTGGTGGTAGGTTGAGCCCTTCACAAAGAGCTCTACTACTTTTAAAGAAGATTGTGGGTTCTAGTATCACTGGTTGGTTATATCAAAGATACTAGAAAAACCTTTGTTAAAACATTCTTACCTGATTCCTTTGTCAGTTATGTCATGACATCCCACCAAATTTAAAAGTTTTAGCTGCTTGCTGAACTTGGCAATGGTGAATAGTACTTTGTCTGTAACTTGCCGGTTCCCTTGCAAATTCAACATTTTCAAGTTACGGAACTTTTTGATGAATATGAGGATGCAGCTTTCAGATATGAGCAGGCATTGGGATAGGTCTACGTCTTCAAGCCTGCACTGGTGCAGGGCTAGGGCTTCCATGGCTCCGGTGGTGAGCCACTCGCAGCATCCCAACTTTAATGTTTGTAGTTTGTTGCAGTGTAATATAACAGGCTGCAAACATTTAGAAGACAGGTTGAGGCACTGGCTGAGATTCAAGCTGACTAAGCCACGGTTCTGCAGCAGTAAGGGAATCAGTTCCAAGTCTGTTAGGGTCATGCAGCGGCTCAAATTCAATACTGTTAGCATTGTACAAGATTTTGTGAAGACCTGAAAATATAAAAACAGAATTGTTATGGTATACTGTTCTTTTTGTGTAATTTTACCTTATTTAGGGCATGCAAAATTTTATTTCTTACATTATTATTAAATTATATTAGATTATTATAAATTAAATGATGAGAATAAGATTAAATAGGCAATGCAGTGTGTATTAATAAGAGTAAATTAACTGAGAATTTATTGTTTCTATTAATTAAGCAGTTGCCTTACCCTGAAAGTGTGTGGTGAGAAGCCCTTGTTCATTAGTTTCAAAGACTTTTGTCTGGCAAAAAATATGTTTGCGATTTCCAAGCAAGCTTTTGATGCGCATCGAAAATTAAAACAGTCCCTTACGGATACATAGGGTAATATTTGGGCCACTATAATATCCTCCCAGTACAAATCAAATAAATGCGTATTCCGTTTCTTCATCGATCGCAGATTCATTGTTAGTTTCCAAAGCTTTCATGCGAGTAAAATTCTGATAAATCAATTTCTGTCCGATTTTCCGCGTTTGTGAAAATAATTTTACCGAAGCAAAGAAAATTAAGGCAACGCAAGGAAGGCTGTTTTCTTCGAGTCCGGTTATTGTACGACATGATAATGTACAGCATGATATTTGGAATCCACTTTGGTACCTTTTTGGATTCGTTTTATCTGGGTGTACATTATCGGGGTGTGCATTATCTGGATGTGCAATATCGTCACGTGTCAATAATGTACACCCAGATAATGTACAGCATGATAATTTAAAGCCACTTTGGTACCGTAAAAATTAATTTCTGGCACTTCGGCGGCCGCTGCCGCGGCACGCTTCGCTTTGCTCGCTCGCCTCGTGCGTAATTTATATGTTTCAACATAACCTAACCAATCCGACTCAACGGTACTAAAGTGGCTTCCAATTATCATGCTGTACATTATCTGGGTGTACATTATTGACACGTGACGATATTGCACATCCAGATAATGCACACCCCGATAATGTACACCCAATAATTCAAACCAGTGGACACGGATTATCTGGGAGATTCATTTTCTGACATTTTTGGAAGCAACATAGCTTTTTCATTTTATTTGTTTTTCTAGTGTTATTTTGAGTTGTGTTGTGTAATTTCGGTGGTATTTTAACCAACATTACTTGAGGTCTTAGCACAAAGTGTAAACATTTGAAATGAAAGTGTAATATGTGATATCCTGATTTGACCGAAAATGTTTCCAATGTTTTGAAGAAAACCGCCACCATTTTCTTTAAAACAAAATGACGGTCGACTTGACTATGGACTGACTTGACTAAAAAGTATTCAATACAAATCACTTGACACTGGCAAGATTGTCTGTCGAATGACGGACAGGAGCCATAAATTGAGAGAAGAAAGGATTATCTGGGTGTGCATTATCGTGCTGTGCAATATCATGCTGTACATTATTTGGCCGTACATTATTTTCTTCTCTTCGGGTGCCACAATAATGTACAACCATGGATTGTACAGCCGTTGGAAAACACAACCCTAGAAAACGCAGCCAATGGCTTCCAATGGCATTCAATCTCGGGTAGTACAATCTCAGCACGTGTCTGGAAAATTTGATGCCAAAACATGCTCCATGGCTCCCTGTGTAACCCTCAATTTGTACCTACACAGTCTCCTGCGTGAGAGTCCATGTATAATCGGCATCGTATGTCACGGTGGGCAGAACACACAGATTAAATAGACGGATCTACAGACATTGTAGTACCTACATCGACACATCTAATGATTATTCGTAGTCACTCACTTCGCTATTTTTCTAAATTTGAGAATCAAACAGAACTATAGCACTTTATAAGAAATGAGCGAACTGAATAGAAAATGTCTTACTTAAACTAACTTAATTTGAGTATTCCGTTTCTTTACATATTTTATGCTATTTAGAGAAATTCAGTTGCCAACAGCTGGCTTACGTGTTTACATGTTGATTGAATTGTTGAGTGTCTGTCCTACAAATAAAACCGCTTGCACCGCACGTTATCCACACCGTTACGATTTTTGAATTTTGGAAAATTAAGGTTGAAATAATTTACCTACCTACCTGTAAGTAAATGCATGAACAATCTTTGAAATTGGTGGTGCCAACGGTAAACGACACGCTTCGAAAGTTATGGCGTGACAAACATGGGCAATTTGGCATTTTATGCCCATTTAATAATGTACCTAACTTATAATGCCAAATCGCCCAAGTTGATTGTAAGATCTTTGTTCGCTTCCCTCACTCGATCAAATAAAGGACAAGAATTTGATTAACACACATTTTTTTGTATGTCTTGTAATGGTGTTCAGTCTTTCCTCTATCTACCACCACACCTACAGTGCAGTGCTCAGTCGAAAGTACATGGAGTACCTACCTACCTCTTTATAGGTTTGCCGATTAAAAAATAGATAAATGTAATTTCATGTAATATAATTTATCTACCTCGCCGGCATTAATTCTAACATACTTATCTATCCACGTGTATGTAAGTATTAGGTAGGTAGGTACCTAAACCATTAGGTAGATTACCTAAGTAGTTAAGTACTTATAATTCGCGGGGCGATTTGAGCAATTTGTTGAAATGACAGCTAATTTGCCGACTAACGTATGTAAAAGAGAGTGCAGTGAAGTACCTAAGTGTAGACTCGCTCACCGTAAAAACCATAAAATGATTTAAAAAACCTCCTAAAGGAGTTGTTTCATCAATGTTTAGACCCTGGGTTGGCTCTGTGTACAGTGTATATAAATATCGCTTAGCAATATAGATAACTGTTTTGAATTTTTATTTTCTTCATTTTTACTTCTCTTTCTTGCGCTTCAAGATTTTCTTACTAAAAATATGGTGGATTGACATGCGTGAAATGATATATTGACAATTGTTCTATGTCAAGCTTGAGAGTGGAACTCAATAACGTAAAAAAAGCAACAAAACCATGGAGGTACTATCATACTGGAGCGAGCCATAAGACTTACAACCTTTTACAACTGTTTATCAAACAGTGATCATCTATCTTTGTTCTTCCCATATAGCCTAGCTACGAGTAAAAGAAAAGAAGATGTAACTTCACTCACTCCATCTCACTAACTGTCTAAATCTGTCTGTGTAAATCGTGTCCGTCAGTTGATGCAATGTATTGATCTTGTTTTGATGTTCTAGAAAAAGTCGGTAGCAACATTGCTGTGAAGCGAAGGAAATTGTGAAAAATCAAAAGAATTATTATTGTCTAGGCAAAATATATTTGAAAAGGTGAAAGTATATCTTGTGTCTTGTGAAGCTGTGTTTTGTATATCAAAAACAACAAAAGGAGGAGTGATAAACATTAAGTTATCGCAACTTTATTTCTTCTAATCTTCAATTTTTTTTTAATTTTTATACGTGATTATTACCCAACCCAGATTGAAATACCTACGTCCTTTAGAAAATAGGTATCCAATGAGAATTAACCCTATAAGGTAGGTTACCTAATTTCATAAAAGTAAACACATCTTACATGTGGGGTAGGTAGGCTAAGTAGGTACACCAAAAATCTATTTATCAAAATAATAGACATTCCTGTTTCTGATAGGCGCGTACCTTGTGGCCTGAGGTAGGTAACAGCGGTAGGTAAAAGCGGGTTTCAGACTACGCTATACTATGATATTGTGCTATATAGTACCTATAGCAAAGAAGGACCTAATGCTATATAGCATTAGGTCCTTTATTATATAATATATAGTATATACTAGTACAAGCATTACTAGTATATAGCAACGTTTCGCTTGCGGGACGGCCGGGGGTGAGGGAGGAGGAAGGAGGCGGCGCGTGATAGCAAAGCATGAACTCAGCGCATCGCACAATTTATATCGTAATTTATAGCGTATAGTAAGCCAATAATATACAGTACTGTAACAATGTATGGTGCGCGATATTGTTGTGCTATGAGCTTTATACTCTAAGGGCCGGTTTCACCATGCTCTGTTAGATTAACAAAGGATTAAAGGGCCGTTAAGGGCCGGTTTCACCATGCTCTGTTAGTTACTAAACAAGGATTAAAAGACCGTTCAATCTAACCTTAGCTGTCAAACGCGTACATTTTGACATATTTAACGGCCCTTTAATCCTTTGTTAATCTAACAGAGCATGGTGAAACCGGCCCTAAATATGTCAAAATGTACGCGTTTGACAGCTAAGGTTAGATTTAACGGTCTTGTAATCCTTGATTAGTAACTAACAGAGCATGGTGAAACCGGCCATAACTATGCTATTATATAGTCTGAAACCCGCTTTAATAGTCTTAGTACGACTATATCAACTTGAGGCATACAGATGTTAAGCCTTATGTGCCTGTATTTTCACTGGCAACCACACCAACAAACAGAAACACAGCAACGCTGCTAGGCAGAAAAAGGAATGCAAGGCAAATGTATTCTATTTTTTTTCCTATGGATAAAGTTAGGTATTTAAGTTAGGTACTGTAGGTATTTACCTGTTCAATAGTTTATTTATTTTATTTAATAATAAAATAACATTACAGAAAATACATGTTCCAATACGTTACCTATTCTATTTATGACTAGGTAGGTAAATAATGTAAACTAAGTATTTACAAACATTACAAATACCTATTTTTATGAAGATGAGCAGAAGGGAAGAAATAATTACCTCAATTAAATGTAATCTCTGAGATAATGACTATAATTTATTTAATTGGTTACGAAGAAGTCACATACCTACTATTAATTTCAGATTACTAAGGAAATATGGTTTTATGATTAATGGTGTTTAGGTATGGTGGTTGGATGATGGATGGTTATGAGATGGTTATTTAAATTAAATGGCTACAGGATGTAGAAATAATATTAATTTAAATAAAAACCTGACTGACATATTTAATAACATTGCTAATTGGATGACCGGACACAACCTTGACATCAATTATACAAAAACAAAAATAATGCAATTTAGACCGTATCAAAAAACCCCCCTCGACATTAATTTCACATACTTATAGGTTATTATAACATTAAATTGGAGTACGTAAATACATTTACATAGTTAGGTTTAAATATCGACTCAAATATTAACTGGAAAAAACATGTTCAAAATATGACAAAAAAATTATCAAGTTTTACGTATGTCCTTAGAGAACTACGAAAGGCTACAGACCTAACAACATCTATGTCCGCATACTATGCATACCCCTACGCCTGGATCCAGTACGGAATAACTATTTGGGGAATTATGTCGACCGACGTTCAGGACCAAAAAAATGCATACCTACGTATTCTAAGTACCTAATATAAAAGTACCGGAAACCTGTAGACCGTACTTTGGAAAACTAAAAATCTTAACCTTAACATCACATAAATTTTAAAAATTTGTAAGTTCGTAATAAAAAATCTTCAATACTTCCTTAAACAAGGCGACCAACCACGACGTTTTAAAAGTAGGTACGAGCATAACTTAGTGCTACCTACATCTAAATTAAGTATACACAGCTCGGGGCCAAATGTTATGGCCGTAAAAATCTATAGGTAATAAGATCCCAGATAAAAATAAGCTCCTAGAAAACTATAACAAATTTGAAAACAAACTAAAGGAGATACTATTACAAAAAACTTACTATAGGCACAGATAAGAGAATACTAGTACTATAGGTATACTAGACTAATACTATAAAGACTGATTAATAAAAATAGATAAAAAGAATTAATTTAGAATGTGACAAGGTAGGTAAAAAAAAAGTTCAATACCTACCTGGCTAAAATGTATGAAACAGCTGTTTTTTTTCGCGTTTACAGTGTTGGTTCCTTAGAAAAAGTTACCTATTCATATTGATGGGTACTTTAGCCCCCTGAAGTTTTTAAACACAAGTATTGTCAACACCTTGTATAGAAGGGTAAAATTACCACACGCCCTAAAAAACGAAATAACATAACAATACAGCTTCTTTTTTTTACTAACTCAACCCGTAGTCTACACTAATATTATAAAGAGGAAAGATTTGTATTTTTGTATGTTTGTATTTTTGTATTTTTGCATGTAACGAATAGGCTCAAAAACTACTGGTCCGATTACAAAAATTCTTTCACCATTAGAATGCTACATTATCCCTGAGTAACATAGGCTATATTATATTTTCAAAAAAATCAAATCCTCAAAGGGATCCTTACTAAAACTCCAATAATGTAACCCAAGGTGGAAAACAAAAACCTTACATCGCGTGCGCTGCGAAAACTATTGATGATAGAACAAAATAATGTACTACGGCTTTGCAGAACACGTTATCATCTACAAAAAATGTCACGACAGCATGTGTCTATCTATTATAGTTATGTCACAATAAGTGTTCTTTTATTATAAAAATTTAATTGAAATGCCGCCGCTAGAAAAGGCTCTTTATTTGTACCTTGGTATTAATCCTTATCCAAATAAATCATTTCGTATTCAAGACTGTTTCAATACCTATAGATTACTTTTTGAATTTTACAAATCGGACATTCCATTCAAAAGATATGACGAAATTTAAAATTTTAGCTCGCTTTAAAATATTATTAGTGAACGCGGGGGCGCGTTTTTACTCACTCAGGGAGAAGGGCGTGCGAAATAAGTACACGCGAGACTCTAACCTACGTTCTAAGTTTATCCTAAAATGTTCAAAAAATGTATATCCACCCATGCGAAGCTGGGACAGGCCGCTAGTAGAAAATAAAGTAGTATTCGTTCAAAATGATCCTTGTAATACAACTTAAAGTATCGATAAAACTCCATGGGTTGCATGAGGGGATCGCAACTTGTTAAACACGACTCGGAACTCGGAAGTCCTAAACACATAAAAATGCCTTGTTTCAGGCTTTATTTGATTGAACGGGTCACCGAACGAGGGTAGTTTTATAATGCAAATTTTTGGCGCAGCGAAAGGTGCCGCTTCGATTCTAGAAGGCGGAAAAAATTATTACCTACATATTTTTTGTTGTTTTTCCCTTTTTACGCGAGTGAGATGCAATACCCTGTGAATTTGTAATAACATACCGCCGGTTTCTGAAAGCCCGATCATAACTAATCGGATGTCAAGTCACTTGCTATCTCTATCTTATTCGATGTAATAGCTGAAATGGCGAGTGACTTGACATCCGATTAGTTTTGTTAGCTTTTGTACGAACAAATTGACGTAACTAGTGTTCCACAAAAGTCCCTATTGGTTTGAAATAAATGAATATGAATAGGTGCCAATTCAAGTGTAACCTGCAAGACCTTTTTTTTAATATTTTAACTATGTTTTATTTTGAATACAGAAGTGTCGGGAATGATTCGGGAATAATTAATTATCATTTCCTGGTTGGAGTATCACTCTCTGCCAAGCGTAGCCGATGCTATGTTGTCTGATGAGACTATGTTAAAAGCCACTAAAAAAGAGGAGGTTCTCAATTCGGCTGTATTTTTTATGTTTGTTACCGCATAGTTTCGTTATTTATGAATTGATTATGATTGATGATTTGAACAATTCTTTTTTATTTGATAGGAGGATATTTTCAAATATTTGCGTGAAATTTCAACAAAATCAGATGTATCAGTAGTTTGGCTATTAAATCAAAATAACAAGAAAAAGTTATGTCATCCAAGTTACGTATTTTGCTGTTTTATGTTTTCAGTGTATTTTTTTGCAGATAAGTTATTTTTGTGAGACCATATTGGTTCGAAAGAAGGCCGGTCCCACTTCGAGATGGTGCAGATGCTGTGGGCTACCCAGCGCTGTCCCAGCTGCCTGTCTCTGAGGCTTGGGTGGTACCCCCTGTCCCATCAGGAGGTCTGAAGGCAGTCGGAGCGAGGGCTTCGGCTGGTCATTAGCAGACCATGGAAGAGTGGATGGCACATTGTCGCATGCAGCCACAGAGCCACGGGTGGTGTGTAGGCGATGTGCGAGGCACTGCCTACTATCCCTTTTCAGTGGCTTGAAAAGGGATAGTAGCATAGGTCGGGAGGTAATTGAGTAACCGATAGTCATGACACGACACGGAGTATACTAGTTTGTTTCGTTGCTTAAGAGGCTGACAAGTCTAACAATTTTTCTGAAGATATAAATAAATACTGAATGAAAAATTGCAAACAACAGTGAATCGGAGAACAACGTAACAAAAGTGACAGCCAACTTATGTCACTTACTTACTTTTAATATCTTTTCTTGTATTTTTTATAAACTGTGTACGTGTGGCATGAACAAATGATTTTGTATTGTATTGTAAAAGTTCAGCAAAATTATCACTTTGATCCAAACAAATTTTGTTTACATAAAAATTGTTACACTAGTTTTTGTAGTTTTCAAACTTTTAGGTAGGAAATCTTATTTGGATTAGAACTATACCTATTTTGTGCGAGCGAGAAACTGTTTGACGGTTGTCAGCCTCTTAAGGCGAAGACAAGAGCTAATGTGTAAGTTTTCCTACTTAAAAGTTTGCTTATGTACGAAAACTATTTTGTGTGCAATGTGATTGCACACAAAATGGTTGATTGCGATTTTTCGAAAATGAGTTTAGTGATTTTATATCTTTCAACATGTCGAAACGTGCGAGCGACAGTCACATTAGCATTAGTCTGCGCCTTAAATGAAAACTTTGATCACGCGATTTACAAATTATGCGTTAGCCTTGATGCCGCGAATGCATTACGAACACGCAACTCAACGACAGATCTCAACACTTATACCCTCAAGTACTTATCTATAACTAGTCTCATCGGCCTAAAGAAGTCCACTGCTCTAAACATAGACCTAAGACCCTAAAAATAACGATTCTATCCACCGACTTTCTACAACCTTTTTTTTTTAATAAAAACCACCTGATGTTAGGTGGTAACCATCACCTATAACAAAGCATTACGCCGTAAGTCACGCACGATAGGAACGTGCCTTACGATGCACTGACCTGCGTCCATCAACTTGAGGCATACAGATGTTAAGCCTCATGTGCCTGTAATTACACCGGCAACTACACTCTTCAAACCGAAACACTGCAAGAAAAAGGCGTGGTGGTAGTACTTCTCCGGACGAGCCCTTCACAAAGAGCTCTACTACTCTTAAAAAATATATCTACAATAAATAAATTATAAATATAAATAAATACCTACTTTAAGTAAATAGGTAAGCAAGTACCTAACTTATTGCTTACATATCGTACCTCACAACTATCACCGTAGCAACTCAAAATTTTGCACTTTTGAGCTAATTATGCCATCGCAAAGATGATTGTTTCTCTAAAAAATGGTAATACAGATGTATTTTTACCTCCTATAGTGGCCGAGAAAATCACCTGAAACTATATAATGACAATTAATTTATTCATTCATTCAACAAGAAGCACCGTCGCATCTCAACATAATCAGTTACAACATATCAGCGCATGCGCCAAAACGTAATTGTTCTGTTGCATTTCAAAATAAAACATTGTGAGTGTTTTTTTTAGAAAAACGTTGCAGGTGAGCAATTATTGAAGTTGTATTTATAAGATGATACTTTATTGCTTGTTCAAAAAACTAAAATGTATATTTTTGACAATATGATTTTTTGAACTTTCAAAGTGTTTTTTTTTATACAACTAGCTGATGTAACAAGCAGATGGCCCACCTGATGTAAGTGGTAACCATCACCTATACAAAGCATTACCTCGTAAGTCACGCACTATACGAACGTGCCCTACTTCTACATCAACTCAATACTCAATACATTTATTGCTTATACTTAGTTTTGGTACATACATTGTTGTTAGGTGTTAGTAAGTATCACATGGACCCTGCCTAGGGTATGGCAACATGGAGGCAGGCCGAGGTTGAGCCAACTTGAGGCATACAGATGTTAAGTTTCATGAGCCTGTAATTACACCGGCAACCATACTCCTTAAACCGAAACACAGCAACGGTGCAGAAAAAGGCATGACTCATTTCTCGAAACTACTTTTTTGAGTTGCCACGGTAATAGTTGTGAGGTGTATAATTTGTAGATTCTGACATTTTCATACATAACTACCGAAAATTTATTTTTTCTACGTAGACTTTTGGTATGAAATCATTTGTGCCGTGGGAATCGAACCAGCATCAGTCTCTCAGTGGGTTAGTCGCTAGCCCGAGCTAGCTACACTACTATATACTGTATACAGTCCAAGTACCACGTCCTCTGTGTACAAGGCAGGCGCAAACACGCATCACGGAAAAATTATAAAAACAATCGGTTACAAGCTTGGCCCGCTACGACGTAGACGAATGGCTCTACGTCGTAGCGGGTCTTCCTACGGTGAGTGAATATTAGTATTTTGAGTGCTTCTACGCGGGAGCGTAGCACTACATTTAGACTGTTGACACTCTACATTTGAACATAATTAAAGACAAAAATGTGATTTTCTAATAAGTGTAGTGTCCGCGACATCAATGACGTACAAAGGCAAAAGTTATTTATATTTTTTTAGAGTAAAATGTGCTAAATTTATACAGAAAATTACAAGTATTTACAAAATGTAGAAAATACACATCAAACGAAAGACGTTAATTAAAATCACTAAATGGGATTGTGGCGTCAGTTCCACGCGACCGCGCCTTGAAGATCAAGCAAGAACCTTACATATTGGTTTCCACCTTTTTTTGTATGATTCTTTTACAAAATTGTAAGGTGCCAATTGGCCGAGGCGGAGGCAAGATAGAAGCATGTATACTGGAGTTCAATACAAAATACATCTTCCGTAGGTAATGGTTGAAAATGTTAGTTTTATGTTATAATATGACATTTTTCTTTCTTTTGTCGTTCGAAACAGTGTGGTGAAAGGATTTTAAGTGCGCCTCAAGAGGCTCCTTTCGAGCACTTGACACATTTTAGAGAACTTTTTAGGTTCTACGACATGCCGGTTTCAAAGTCAAAGTCAAAAGGTATTTATTCAATAAAATCACAAGGATCACTTTGAAACGTCTTAAAGCTAGGTGACTCTAGGTGCCAGTTCCACGCGACCAAAGCCTAGAAGAACAGGCAACAAACTTTCTCACGATGTTTTCCTTCACCGTTTGAGAGTACTGGCATTGTGCACATAAATTTTGAACAGAAAAACTCATTGGTGCACGACCGGTTTCGAACCCACGATCTTAGGATCGGAAGGCGGGGCCGCTACCACTAGACCACCAGCGCTGTCTCTAATATGACACTTAATTAAACTTATACATTACGCGGTCTCATTAATACCTAACTAGGCGGCGGTGTATCATCAGCGTACCTAGGTCCTATTAATGATACTTTAAGATGCTAGGACAATAGTTTAGCGTAAGTGCCGGTACTTATGGCGTAATTATGGCATTCGGCTGATGAGGGGTATAGTCTTGCTGTAAAAACCGTGTCACTTCAGCGGCTGAAGACAGACGGTCACCACATGGCCACCCACATTGCCAGGAAATAAGTTCATCGACCGCTATTTTGTTCCGAGGTAAAGTACCTACGTTTTTTTTAGTAATGTTGCACAGATACTTTACTACTCTCAAAAGGTAGTGGTTTGGTTGTCTTATGAATTTGAATGCCTCTAACTGTTTTTGTTATGCCTACGCCTCACTAAATTCGATTGGCACTTCATTGTAGCTTCATTATACAGGGCGTCCCAAGACTATGCGACATGAAGGGAAAGTATCTTAAATATTGTAGATAGGATATTTTGCTGAAAGGAGACTTTATTTTATTTTTAAAAGTTAGTAATACTGCATTAAAAGACTTTCTAAAAATGACTTGCTTCGCCTGGGAATCGAACCGAATCCAATGCGAAAAAAAACACCCCGTATTTTATGATGCCAATCGAAAGAATGGATAAAAAAAAAACTTCCTAAGTAACATTAAATCAAATTAAAAACATACTTGAAACTGCCGAAGTCAATTGAGGTTTTTGTTTTACATTTGAAGCGGTTCGATTCCCAGACGAAGCATGTAGTTTTTAGAAAATCTTAAAATGCAGTATTACTAACTTTTGAAAATAAAATAATGTCTCTTTTCAGCAAAATATCCAATCTACAATATTTTAGGTACTTTCCCTTTATGTCGCATAGTCTTGGGACGCCCTATATTGTAACAGGAATTACACAAAAGAACGGAAGGAACCCAGCCGTAAGTTTGTTGCCTGTTCTTCTAGGCTTGGTCGCGTGGAACAAGTGATCCTTGTAATTCAACTGAATAAATACCTTTTGACTTTCTCTGGGAAAAAGAAAAATGAATTTCAGCACTCATAAACAGCGGATGAGCTAGGGGGTTGTTTACTGGGAACCCTAACCCTTTGTACAGGATGGCGATATGGCTGTATCTCGCCGCCGGAGCGCTGATCGCGGCTTACTTCGCGCTGCAGGTGAGCACGCGCCGCGCCCGCGTGCTTCTAGCGGGCCTGCCCACCTACCCACAGCTGCCTTTCATTGGAAGCCTGCTGCATTTCTATGGAGGAGGAGAGAGTGAGTTTTTATATTATCATGGAAGTTATAGCAGTGCATCAAACACTATGATTGCAGAAAGCTGAGTGATGACCAATTTTGTTCTTTTATTATACCCAATATTGTTTTTTTATTTCATCTAAGTTTTGTTCCACTAAATATAAAATAAGGGTAAATGGTGCTTTTAAATATTTTTACTATTGCTGTTCTGTTTATTTGCAAAAAGTGTCTAAATAGACCTATTTTCCTATTTTTGGAAAGAAAATGTAATTAATTACGACACAAAAGTTAGAGTATAGTTAGAGTTATTTTCTCTCTTATAGTCCACTGATTTACATAACTAATAACATAGCGCAGTGTATCGTCTATCACTTTGGTTTGGTTCGCTCTCAAATATCACGATGATCCCTAGCTATGATATTGTTTGATTTTGTATATTCTTTCCAGGTATATTTCGCAGAATAGAACAAATGTCTACAATTAGTGAGGTGAAAGAGAAACCATTCCTTGTATGGCTTGGACCAAGTCCTTTTTTAAGTGAGTATTAGTGTCGTGGTGGTTCCGGCATAGCAGAGGACTTAACTATCACCTCACAACGATGTCCTAAGAGGTGACGAAGGAAAGTCACCCGGAGATGGGCAGCAGCATCTCCGGTGTACCTACTTAAGAGTCAGACAACCGTCAAACAACTTCCCACTCGCACATGTCTACATTTTGAAAGATATCAAATCACTGAACTGATTTACTATATATCGTAATCAACGAAGTTCACAGTTTTTTTTTATACAACTAGCTGATGGAACAAGCAGATGGCCCACCTGATGTTAAGTGGCAACCATCACCTACAACAAAGCATTACCTCGTAAGTCACGCACGATAGAAACGTGCCCTACGATGCCCTGCCCTGCGTCCATCAACTTGAGGCATACACATGTTAAGGCGAAGACAAGAGCTAATGTGACTCTCGCTCGCACGTTTTGACATGTTGAAAGATATAAAATCACTAAACTCATTTTCGAAAAATCGCAATCAACCATTTTGTGTGCAATCACATTGCACACAGTTTAGTAAAAAAATCATTTTGATCGATACATGTTTTCCTACTCAAAACTTTGCTTTACTAGTTTTCGTACATAAGCTAACTTTTAAGTAGGAAAACTTGTATCGATCAAAATGAAATTTGTGCAATTAAACTGTGTGCAATGTGATTGCACACAAAATGGTTGATTGCGATTTTTCGAAAATGAGTTTAGTGATTTTATATCTTTCAACATGTCGAAACGTGCGATGCTACGAAAACTCAGGCGTGTCTTTTCTCCGCTAAGAGGAGTCAAATCCACCTAACTCCAACTTTCCGAAATGTATCGATACCGATATCAGACCAGCTCGAGCTTCTAGGGTTTACGTTAACCAGCAAACTGAATTTTGGCTCGTTCATAGAATCCAAGGCCAAGACAGCTGCGAAGAAGCTAGGCATACTATCGAAGGTGAGACAGTACTTCACACCGGGACAGCTCCTTTATCTATACCAAGCGCAAGTCCGGTCGTGTATGGAGTACTGTTCTCATCTTTGGGATGGCTCTGCTAAATACCAGCTTGAGGCCTTGGAGACTATTGAGAGACGAGCCAAAAGGCTCATAGGTGACACGTTGTTCGAGTCTAAGCTCCTGACTCTTGAACATCGCCGCAAAGTTGCCTGTTTATCGGTATTTTACAGGATACATTTCGGAGAGTGTGCGATGGAACTCCACAACTTGGTTCCCCCATGCCCGTTCTACCATCGGACCACCAGACGTACGGAAGCGAGACATCCATTCATGGTTGACATACCTACTGCCCGCACAAAGCGCTTTGCTTCTACTTTTATAATGCGAACAGCCAAAGAGTGGAATTCCTTACCGGCGTCCGTTTTTCCGAATGCCTATAATTTGGACGATTTCAAGAGACGAGTGAATAGGTATCTTCTAGGTAAGCGTGTCACATCGTAGACCGCATCGTCACTTAACATCAGGTGAGATAGCGGTCAAACGTTTTACCTATCAAATGTAAAAAAAAAAAAAAAAAAAAAAGAGAAGTTGTTTGATAGTTGTCAGCCCCTTAAGTCCCATGTGCCTGTAATTACACCGGCAACCACACTCTTCAAACTGAAACACAGCAACGCTTCTTGGCGGCAGAAAAAGTCGTGGTGATAGTACTTCCCCGGACGAGCCCTTCACAAAGAGCTCTACTACTACAAACAATTTTATGACCACCCATGCGAAGCTGGGACAGGCCGCTAGTACTTTATAAGTATGAATACCATATATAACACAAGACATAAGAACAATTTAGTGACGCCAGCTGTTAGACTAGCAAAAACAAAAAAAAGTTTTGTCTTTATGTCTATTCAATTTTACAATAATATTCCAATTGACATCAGACTTAAGAGTGACATTGAATTTTTTAATTTTGTTAAAGATAAACTGCTATCTAAAAGTTATTATAAAATTGACGAAGCTCTGGCTGATAAATTTATATTTTGTGATCAATTATGTGAGTGACTTACCTATTAATTTTCTATTCCTATTGAATAGTGTTATTTTATTATTGTTTTTTAAATTTACCTACTTTTGTACTTATTTTATTTTATTGTATTTCTTAATGTTTTGTTATTATTAATTTGAATTATTTTTGTATTGATTATTTTGTTTTGACGTATCTAAGTACATGTGAAATGTCAAAAGAGTAATAAAGATTATGATTATGATTATGATTATGATTTATATATCTTCATACTTAAGAGCCGTGTAGTCTGCGGTGGCTCAGATGTTAAGTTTCCAGTGTGCCACGAGCCTGACGACGTGCGCACGATTGCAAACAGCCTGATAGAGAAGCCTTACTACTACAACTTCGGGAGGGTCTGGCTCGGAAACGGACTCGTCACAGCTCCAGGTAAATTTATTTTTACAAGAATATTCAAGCGATAACTTAGTATGTAACAATATACCTTTTGTAACGGATCGTACAAAAGAACGGGGAGCTTCACTTTTTTAGCTAAAGGACGTTTAAAAGTGATTCTTGTGATATAATTGAATAAAACCTAACCGTTAGGCCTGATTTCACCATGCTCTGTTAGATTAACAAAGGATTAAAGGGCCATTAAATATGTCAAAATGAACGCGTTTGACATCTAAGGCTAAATTTAACGGTCTGTTAATCCTTGATTAGTAACTAACAGAGTATGGTGAAATCAGCTCTTAACCTTTGAGTCTGACTTTGGTTAACTCGATGGCATGTTCATAAAAATACTAATGGTAACTTATTTTGGTGTTATGAAAATCGCACTATGTACTGTGTATATTATACTTACTTACTTTAAAGCTGAAGGAACAAGCAGATTGTCCACCTGATGTTAAGTAGTAACCATCACCTATAACAAAGCATTGTCTCGTAAGTCACGCACGATAGGAACGCGCCCAACTGCCGTGCGTTCATGCCTTATGTGCCTGTAATTTCACCGGCACATTTTTTGCCAATTTTGTGGATTTACTGTTAATGTTATAGAACTATAATTTTATCCTAGCGTCAATATGGAAGCAGAGTGTGAAGAAGTTGGCGGGCGTGTTTAGCTCAAGCGTGGTGGATAGCTACCAGTCGGTGTTCAATGCGCAGGCGCAGACACTCGTGGATGGCCTGAAGAGGAAGGTAGGCGCGAAGCCTTTCGATGCCATGCACCATCTGGCTCTTACCACATTGGAAGCGATTTGCCGTGAGTGAACATGAAAAAATATGTAATGTCATCGGACCTATGACATTGTTCAGACCAGGAAAAGTATTATTTGTAGTTTGCCTTTTGCGGAAATTAATGTAGACTTCTTTCTATAAGCTAATGATAGTTTTATAAAAAGGTAATCAATCAGCTTATGGATTAAGGTTTATCTTACTTAGGGCCGGTTTCACCATGCTCTGTTAGATTAACAGAGGATTAAACGGCCGTTAAAAATGACAAAATTTACGCGTTTGACAGCTAAGGTTAGATTTAACGGTCTTTTAATCCTTGATTAGTAACTAACAGAGCATGGTGAAACCGGCCCTTAAGCTTGTGAAGTTTCAAAATATATATAAAAAAAAGATGTTTTACATAATTATAGGTATATCATAAGAGATAGTATAATTTCAAGTAAATTTGTATTAAAAATAACAACAAAATCAAAATTATCTGTTCAGTCAACGTTCGACCCGTGTCACACCTAGTTTATTTAATCCGTGTAACTTGCTCGCATAAAGAACCTATTGTTTCGAACGAGTGAACAATGCATTCGTAACTACCGGCATCTTAGAGTTAGATATATAATTTTGTTTGCTATTTTAAATTTAGTTTATTTTGAAGACGTTTTAGTTTATTTTTATTTAGTTTATTTGTCGGGCTAATGCCCGACAAATTTTTTGTTAATTTTCAATTATTTTCTCATATAAGTGAATTGTATTCTTTTTGAGAAATAAAGAATCTTAAGCCCAAAGAGTAATAAGCATCCACCCATCCATCCATACTTACAAACTTTCGCGTTTATAATATTAGTAGGATATATTCATTCTTGCCCGTTCTTCTAGGTCTTGGCCGCGAAGAACTGGCGCCTAGATTAATCTAAGTTTCAAAGTGATCCTTGTGACTGAACTGAATAAAGACCATTTTGATTTGACAGAGACTGCTCTAGGCGTGGCCCGCATATCCGATAGCATAGAGACAACGCGGTACTACGACGCCTTCAACCGGACCTTGGAGCTGTTGATCTCCCGCGGCCTGAACCTGCTGACACACCTCGACTTTGTTTACAAGCTCACGCCGGCGCACCGCGAGCTGGCGACTAAGGTGGAGGTGTTGCACAATGTCTCTGATATGGTGAGACATTATCCCATCTTTTTAGGGTTCCGTACCCAAAGGATAAAACGGTACACTGTTACTAAGACTCCGCTGTCCGTCGGTGACCAGGCTGTATCTCATGAACCGTGATAGTTAGACAGTTGACATTTTCACAGATGGTAATTTATGTTACCGCTATAACAACAGAATAAAATCAATATTTAAGGGGGCTTCAACACAACAAACGTGATTTTTTGGCGTTTTTATACATAATGGTACGGAACCCTTCGTGCGCGAGTCCGACTCGCTCTTGGCTGGTTTTATTTTATGCTATTTGCTGATGAAACAAGCAAATGGCCCACCTGATGCCTAACACTTAAGTTACACGTAAGGTGGACCATTTGCTTTTTTACTTCTCTTGCATCGCTGTTCTTCTGGCATATACGTTGCAAAGAACATGGTTCCTCTCAACTTCTTCTGTACCGATTTCATTTCCTTTTCCCTCGGCAGGTGTTGAAAAAGAGGAAAATCGAAAGAGAAAAAATAAAGAGCGTTGGCACCCATGAGCAGAATAAAGGTAAACACAGACATAAATTAATTAATAAAGATATAGATAATATTGTCCGCCTTATTATTGATGTATGTATCAGTCTAAGACAATAACACAATGTATAAAAAAATGTAACCAAACATATCGCTGTTGACGTTCCTATTTATCTATAAATAAATGAACATTGTAAAAACGAACTTTGTTTAACAAATAGGTGTGAGCTTCCGTTCTATCCTGGATATACTCCTGGACATCGGCGAGTCAGACCCGTTTTTCACGGAGCAGCAGATCAGGTCGGAGGTGGACACCATCATCGTCGGCGGCCAAGAGACGGTCGCCACCACTGCCTTCTACGCATTGCTCATGATCGGGTCCAGGCCTAGTGTGCAGAAAAAGTTGTATGACGAGTAAGTCACCAGTTCATCTATTTCGGAATGACCCAGGGCGAGTTTCCGAACAAGCCAAAGTTTTTTATAATATTAAATGAAACCACTGGGTGGAACTAGGCGCCAGTTCCACGCTACCAAGCCTGGACTGGAAGCAAGCGCGGATCCACCGTTGTGGGCACGATGGGCATGCCCATAACCCTAATAGCCGTGTGACGTCTCACACAGTGTCTCCAGAACATTGTCCACGTGGAACTACAACACTGTACAAAATTTTGGTCAGACCTTAATATTTTAAATTGTAAACATGTGTAATATATTGATGCAGAATGCACTTTATCGATCATGAGCGAGTTTATATCAGAATTGCAGTCGCATTTTCGGGTGGCTGTGACCATTACCTTTTTCGAAGGCTGGATCCGCGCCTGTCTGGAAGAATATAAATGTTAGAATATAAAGAGCCCTATCAAATGTATCTCTGAACTGAAAAAGCTCTTGTTGGAGGGGTGTTTCTATTCGATTGAAGAATTTTTAGATTTTCAGAAGTGACATTTAATTATTGTTGACATTTAATATTGCGAATTATATAGTTATTGTATTTTAATTTCACTGGGGACATTATGTTATTTAAATTGTTTATTTTTATTTTGTTGCATGTTAGGTTAACATTCAGACACGATTTGTAAGATAATTGTAATTGAATAAACGAATTGAATTGAATGCATTATGTTATCACATGCAATATTATACCTGTCGTTACCGGTTTCTCGATATCGATTATTGTGTAGTATTATGATACGGCGCCACAGAACGTCCTAAGCTTCTGCAAAGTTCTGCAATTCACTAATTGGCAAAAAACACAGGATGATGGATATATTCGGCGGCAGCAAGCGGCCGGTGCAGAAGGAGGACCTCGTCCGCATGGAGTACTGCGAGGCCGTCATCAACGAGACGCTGCGGCTGTTCCCTCCGATACCCGCCGTCATGCGATACGCGGACAAAGAAATCAAACTTAGTAAGTTCTTACTAAAACTTAGTATGTTAGTTTTTTAGTAAAAAAAGTTTTAGTTATAGCTGTTTGTGAAGCCTCGTCTGGGGAAGTATGCCTTTTTCTGTCGCTAAGCAGCGTAGCTGTGCTTCGGTTTGAAGAGTGTGGTTGCCGGGGAAATTATAGGCATATGAGGCTTAAAATCTGTATACCTCAAGTTGATGCGCGCCGGGCAGTGCTTCGTAGGGCACATTCCCATCGAGCGTGACTTACGATGCAACGCTTTGTTATGGGTGATCACCACTTAACATCAGGTGGGCCATCTGCTTGTTCCATCAGCAAGTTGTATAAAAAAAGTGTTGGTAGCAATCCTATTTCATCCAATCGTGTTTGATGGATATCAGATTCTACTATGAACTCTCATACAGGGATAGAGAATAGCGAGAAAACCTAAATTTTTATTATGCTCTAGGTACTATGGAGGAAAGGTTACTAGACTGAGAGGAGTAGGTAAGTGTTGGGAAATGCTGCTCTAAGATAAATAATAGATACATGTAAGAAGCAAAAGCCTATTTATAAAGCACCCCTATATATGTTCTGGTTTCTTTTGTTCGCAGAATCTTGCACAGTCCCAGTAGGCACTGGGTGTGGCATCAACGCATGGGGCGCTGGAAGGTCGGAACGCACGTGGGGGCCCGACGCTCTTGTGTACCGTCCTGAGCGTTGGCTGACAGGAGAATCGCCCAGTACTGCAGCAGCTTTCCTCGCTTTCAGCTATGGAAGACGTTCTTGCATAGGTATCAGAAATTAATTATTGTATAACTGTACTACAAAAAAGATCTTGTAGCTATGGTTAGGTACAGTTTTATCAGTTTGTCCGTTTCGGACGTACAATAAAAACACATTGTTGTTTAGATTAGAGTTGTTGATAAGCTGGGGTTTAGTTGTTGGTAAGATACTAGTAAGTATACAAATTACTTTCTAATTCCTCTTTGAAATACAAAAATTAGCTCCCTCTTTGAATCGAACCACAGAAATCATAATCGATTCGACGCGAAATTGATCAGGATAAGAATTTCTTTATTGCCTTTTAAATTCCGATAAGGACCTCTCGAAACATCAGCTCAATCGCCTAAATTTCTTTGCAGGTAAAAGATACGCCATTTCGATACTGAAGACAATCCTCGCGTGCTGTGTCAGGGAACTAGAGTTCACATCAGATGCCGATAAACTAAAATTTAAATTTGACCTCGCTCTGAGGGCAGTTTCCGGGCATCTCATACAAGTTAAACTACGAAATAGCAACAAAGCGTAAATTAAAAAAAACTATCAACTTTGCTTTGTAACTTTTTATTATCTTTGTATACATATATGTATACTTGTGGATAAATTGTGGATAGCTTAAACAACCAAACGAATAAAAAACGAAAACTAGAGAGGACATTCTAAATTGCGCCACGAAATTCTACAAAGAACTTTATGAAAAACCAGAAGAACACCCAAGCTTAGTCAATGATGATGAAGAGACTAAGAACAAGGATGACATTACACCAATAGACGAAAAAGAAGTAATAACTCATCTCCAAAAACTAAAAGCAGATAAAAGCCCTGGGCCGGGTGGCATACACAACGAAGCCCTAAAAATAGGAGCTGTTCGGACTAGCGTCCCCACTCGCCTATCTGTTTAACATGATCTTGCAGAACAATGGAAAAGATCTGACATAATTTTATTATACAAGAAAGGTGACCCACAAGATATAGCCGTCCAATTAGCCTTCTATCGTCTGTATACAAACTTTTTACATCAATTTTACAAAACAGAACAAAAATCCAAATAGATAACCTACAACCCGTTGAGCAAGCAGGTTTTCACAAATAATTGAAAAATACAAAGAATTCAACAAGCCCCTCTACATTGCATTCATCGATTATGCCAAAGCTTTTGACACTATCTCACATAGCTCCATCTGGAAAGCACTCCACCAATGCAATACAAACGAGATATACATACAAATTTTACAAAATATCTATAGTCACACTACCAGCAGAGTAAAATTTGAGAAGAGAGGAGATTCGTCGAGGCTTCCGGCAGGGGGACCCGATATCCCCAAAACTCTTTATAGCAGTGCTGCATTATACAAACGGCAGGAGAACAATCGATGTCCCTGGCCATGAATAGGAATCAATGGCATAAACTGGAGGAGGCCTATACCCGAAGAGGGGTTGATAACCATAAATAAGATAAAATAAAAATAAAAAATTACATAGAAGAAAAATATCATTATATAATTAGAGTACTTAGAATAGACTTTTTGTATTTAGTTGGTAAGGAAAATAAACGGGCTTTAATATTATTATTATACATATATTTACAACTCTGTTCTTCTTCATGTAATCTACTTTTCCCATATAATACGTAACTCTAGGCCACATTTAATCCAGGTACCGTGAAAATAGCGCAGGAGGAAGCTTCTTTGATGAGAAGACAATAAAAGTTAATAAAGGTTCTTCACTGAAGCTAGAAAGATAAATCTAAGTGTGTATCATAGATCTCAATGTCGTGTACGATGAGTAAATAGACCTTAGTATTGACATCAAACAGCTGAAGTTCAGCATGATCATACCCCCTGCTGACAGGTTCAGCGTCTTTTGCGAAGCTTGCAGCATCACAAGCACTATCTTCATGTTATGCCTATCAAAGTTCTCCCATTTGCAATCGTACACTGCTTGCGCAAAAATCATACTCGCATCCATAACCCTCTGCCCAGTCAAACAATCTATAGCCACCTGGGATAGTGTAAAAGGTATCTGAAGAAACGTATTCTCTAAACCACCAAGAAGTTCAGCGATCATACCCACAATCAAACAAACAAACCCAACAGCTATTGATATTCTGAAGATATCTTCGACTTGGCACAACAAATGTATGTTTCTGGCATGATTTTTTATGAGACAAACAAGTTTCTTTTTGACTTCCCTATTAATATTTCTTTTTTCGTCGTCATTAAAATCGGTATTAGAGTTTTGGAGTAGGTTCGAGATGAAGTTGACTTTAATGACATCTGTGTTGATGTAAGTTTCCTGAATGGCGTCATCCCAGACGTTGACCAGTTCCTCGCTGAGGGAGAGCATCTGTGCCTCGGTGTATCCCGCGACGATGATGATGAAGACTGTGACGTTTGCTGAGGCGAGGGTAATGAAACAAACGCTGCTCCCCATCAAAAGCATAGCTACTTCGTAGTTAGGAGTTTCAAACATTGGTTCTAGACCTGAGGATTAAAATCAATAGTGTTATTTTCTATTTCTAGTGTAAATGCTTCTTATGAAACTTTATATCTCCTTAAAAATTGTGTGGTGTTATTTTGCCAACTTCATTTATCTTCTGTACAAAAACCCATCATAAAAACCAACTCAAATCCAGAATTTGAGTTGGTTTTTATGATGGGTTTTTGTGAAACGCAAGACCACACTTTGTACTTTCGGGTTCCTAAAGATGACAGGATATGCATACCCGTCGGAGCTATAGTGAGAATCCTAAGGCTTTGGTTTCCGATGCTATAATAGAATACCAAAAAACTTACTACCCACTTACCGTAAATAACATATAAGTCCTCCATCAAATGCCGCCCAGGCTGAAACACTGGCACGAATATGTATAAAACTGCGTTGATCATCATAAGAATCCAAAAGGTCATTGCCCTCTTCTTCACGGTCCTGAGCGATTTGATCAGGTTTCTGGAAAACCGACTGCCTGGTACCGTGCTAGCATCACACTCAAGATACTCTACCACCACTCGTCGTATTTTTTTCCTGCCGAAGTAAATTTATCAACGAAACTATTGCTATATCACTACAAGTACCTATAATATGTCTAGGTTCTACGCTCGTTTAAAGGCACATCCAACCTTAAAATTCGAGATGTGACGTCTATATATCTAAACAGTTCGAGCACCCACTGCTGGGTATAGGCCTCCTCTCTATGATGCCAAGTTACACTATCTTGAGCTTGTCGTGTCCATTACTGTCCAGTCGCCGCCACGATATCGTCGGATCACCGAGCTGGGGGTCTGCCTTGGGGTCGGCATCCATCCCTTAGCTTGATGTGAAAGTATCCTTCACAGCTCAGTTAGTAGTAGCTCTGCCTTCTGCGCCGCGCCGTAGGCCGTGGGTTCGTGCCCCACCGAAATGTAATGAACATAGATGTTTGTTCTCTGTCTAGGTGTTATAAAATGTATTATAGCAGGTATCTGGTTCCCATATTACAAGCTTTGGCTTAGTTTGGGGTGTGGAATGTCCACCAATATTTATTTATCTATTACTTACGCACTGTAGAGCATAGACATGAGCTTCAAAGTACCGATCTCACTGCACACTCCCAGAGACAAGACAACCATAGCGGCCAACAGGTCTCTCGCCTTCAGACTGTACACGAAGAGGAACCACAACATCGACACCAGGTACGTGTAGTAGTAGCTGATAGCGCAGCCATACGTGAAGATGTAGAAGATGATGGGGATCGCTAAAAGCAAAGCAAAGCAGAAGATAAAATACTATAAATCAGAGACGATTATGCTGATCGAGCGCCCTTGGCTATTTTATCGTATGACTGAGTAAGCAACACCCATTTCGTTCGTAAACGTAAATGATACAGTAACGTACACAGACTAACGCTAATGTAGGTTTTAAGATTAGTAGATCTCTTTGTGAACGGCTCTTCCGGGGAAGTACTACCACCACACCTTTTAAGCGTTGCTGTGTTTCGATTTGAAGAGTGTGGTTGTCGGTGTAATTATACTGGAACATGAGGCTTAACATCTGTATGCCTCAAGTTGATGGACGCAGAGCAGTGTATCGTAGGGCATGTTCTTATGGTGCGTGACTTACGAGGTAATGAGGTTTGTTATAGGTGATGGCTACTTTTTTATATCAGGTGGGCTATCTGCTTGTTCCATCAGCTAGTTGTATATAAAAAAAAGGTACTTTTTGCTCGCATTTTCACGTTTTTGTGGGAAAACTTGTTTGCATCAAAAAGCTAAGGGTAGGTAATGCTATTTTCAGAAATGGAATGCGAAGCTTGGTTGTTCGAAATTTTTCATAACCTATACATATATGGACCCGTGTACCTACTATATGGACCCGTGTACCTACTTTAAGGACCCGTGTAGTCTGAAATAACTACCTTCAGTCATTAAATTTTGATATCTTCAAGAATGTTAAAATGTGCGAGTGAGAAGTTTGACGGGCGTTAGTCAGGGTCGTTGTAAATTGCACGGAAGACCAAATACTGAGCGCTGTAGCGGTTGCCTGAAATGTATAATTATGCGAATACTCCGTTTTTGATATGTACTATCCATGGCGTTCGTGTCGTTCTATTGTATTTACTCTTCTGTGGTTCTTTAGTTTTTGAATATAGGTTCCATGGCAACGCATACTCGAACTGCTTTTTATAAACCGGCGAGCCAAGAAAGAAAAGTATGGATGGCGCTTTGTATTTTTAAAAGGACTAAGAAACCTAAGAAATGTAATCATCATCATCATCATCAGCCCAAAGAAGTCCACTGCTGGACATAGGCCTCCCCTATACATTTCCAGGAAGAACGATTCCGAGCCCTCTCCATCCACCGACTACCCGCGATCCTAACAATGTCGTCAGTCCATCGGGTGGGAGGGCGTCCCACGCTTCGTTTTCCTGTTCGTGGTCGCCATTCGAGAACCTTTATTCCCCATCGGTTATCAGTCCTTCGAGCTATATGACCTGCCCATTGCCACTTCAACCTGCTGATTCTGCGAGCTATGTCGGCTACCTTGGTTCTCCTAGAAATGTAATACTTTGTGACTTTCCTTACGTTTCTTGTATGTGCTGTCGATGTTCAAAGTCAAAGTCCTAAGCAGCACAGAGATGTTCCATATCATGGTGGGCAGGTCGCAGTGCTCCAAGCCAAACTTGCGCACTGAATCCCACATTTTGTCTCTCTTTATCCATTGAGCAAAAAAAGGTAAGGAAGCCTCGGTGTTGAGCAATGGATTTTGCAGTGATAGATATATTTAACTCTGAGCTGGTGTCTGAAACAAATATCAGGTTATTAAAAGGACTGATCCACAGTGTCCCAGAACATAAATTTGGCGGGGAGAAAAAAAAAGGAGGCCTTGGTCTTGTAGTGGAACACAACAGGCTCTTAATACTACATTAGCACTTATTTATTACATTGGTGAGCAACGCCTAAGTGTATTTATTGTGTATCTGAAACCCTCAAATAAAAATGTGTGATTGAAATAGAAGATATTTCGGTCCAGGTTATTAGTTCCAATAGTTACCTTCCTAAGAGTAGTCAAGCAGAGTGTGAAGACCAAATTATAATATAGGTTTAGGTATTTTTTAAGTAGGTTTTAAGTGTTTCCATACGCCATTGACTGTAGGCGCGATACGTATTTCGTTTGCGGTAATCAAACCCATGTTTGAAGAGGTGTCCATTATAAAGTCGTGTTACAAAGCCGGACACTATATGAATATCACGCATCAAATCACATAGGTACCTACATGTTTTTATGCACAACACCTCTATAAGTTATTTTATTGACTAAATGAGGCCTTATACCATCATCAGTATAGCCATATTTAGTAATACATTATAATCAGGTAGGCAGAGGCAGAGGGTGGCAGAGGTAAGCACTAAACATCAGGGAGCCACCTGGCATCACTTTTTTATTAAAAAGTCAAAATCCGGGCGAAATACCACGAAGCCGGACAGAAGGTACAGCCAGACGGTCGTAACGAGGTGCAGTGTACATTATTTGCTCAATCGATTCACTGGTCTGTTTGTGAGTCGTGTTTGTTTGTGAAAACTGATTACAGATGGATTGATTTCAACTTTTAGCATTTTCGTAGTTGATTTTACTAAAGCGTAATCGTCTTTTTCTTGACGTCTCCCTTGTTCTTTCGAAACAATGTGGTTAAAAGAGAGGCTGCTATCGAGTTTAAGTAGGAAAACTAGTATCGATCAAAATGAAATTTTTACTAAACTGTGCAATGTGATTGCACACAAAATGGTTGATTGCGATTTTTCGAAAATGAGTTTATTGATTTCATATCTTTCAACATGTCCAAACGTGCGAGCGAGAGTCACACTCTTGTAGTGTATACCCCTTAAATAAATTAAGCAAAGCTTATACTATGGGAATAGATGTAATACTTAAATACTTGCAGAGTACCAACTGAGCTGTGGGGGCCGTCATCTTGAACACTTATTTTCTTAATAAAGTAGTTATTTACAAACAAAAGATCCTTTGCGCCGATATTGCTCGATCAATCATGAAACAGTGGCTCGGAGCATATAACAATGGAGATACCAACGCTTTGGAATCTTTAGGTCAGTTTCATTCAAGTTTTGTATTAATACATTATTATTTATTGTATTATTTTTTGAGAGAGTAATGGGCTTACTACAACCTGATGGTAAGCTGTTACCGTCATAAAAAAAACATAAGCTTTATGTTAGACATCGACAAGTAAAATACGAAAAACAAAGGTCAATAGAAAATTCATTATTTTACCTTTAGAAAATCCATTAAAAAAGCTCTAGAAAGGCTACACCGTAGGTACGTAGTATTCGGGATAGATACAACGAAGAAACTAAAGTTAAGATACCTACTCGGGTAACAAATTGGTTCGTATCTTATACACTCGCCCGCAAAAATAAAGGGTCACCTAGTTAACTCCAAATAACTTTGAAACCACACAATCTAGCTCTTTAAATTAAAAAGTATCTGAAAGAAAATTTTATTGCGCATAATATAAACTACAGTTTGATTCAAAATAACTATTTATTAATTTGAAAATTAAGAGTAAACGTAAATTGACAAACATCGTCAATTTACGATTTCATGATTTTGCACAAATAACTCGAATTGAATAAGGAAAATCAATTTCAAGTTCCATATTTACACAAAATAAAATAAAAAAATCTAAGAAGTCGAAATAGTAAATTGGGGTCGCTTATTTGTGATTTTGACTTTCGATAGCTCAGCGAGGTTACACAGAGGGAAAAATGGAAACAGATTAGGGAATAGCGCGCACTTACCTTGTCTGGAGACCAGGGCAGGATACGGCCAAGCATGTCTTTTGTTCCACTGCGCCGGCGCGGTTCGCGACACACGAATCACACGCACAGGATATGTATTCCCACGACACCCACAAATGTTTTTAGAAGGAAAATAGCGGATTGCGATA
Source organism: Chloroclysta siterata (assembly GCA_932294275.1). Taxonomy (NCBI): domain Eukaryota; kingdom Metazoa; phylum Arthropoda; class Insecta; order Lepidoptera; family Geometridae; genus Chloroclysta; species Chloroclysta siterata. Next base: position 17,871,924 of record OW028588.1, read on the forward strand.
ACAGCGGGATAGGTAGCCCGGGAGATCACTTTCTTCCGAGGCGGTATGCATTCACGTGGACACATTGATTTAGACTGTTAATGGCGGTTATGCGGTCGTTGCGACGTCCATCCGTAGGGGGCGCTAGTGCGCGCCTTAGGAAAAGGAATATGTAGGGAAGGCTATAGGTAAAAGTGTAACCTCACTATGATAAAAGATGACGTTACCAAAAATTTAATTAGTTTTTACTTAGTTAGAAATCATATTTTATGCCATTACAGTAAAAATGGTTAAATGAAGGGTTGCATACAATCCGCATTATCCTCTTTTGCTTTAATTTCATAAGCAAAAGAAAAGAAGTTATCTTTATAATTACTTGAAGATTGTTTTCTCAAACGTTACCCTTTATTTTTGCGGGCGAGTGTAGTTTCCTTGATTTCCGGTAAGTTCTTTTGCTAGATCTTGGTATAATAATGTTTGTAATCAATGAATTAGGTAGGTACTTAGTATAAATAAATAAAAATGGTAATAACGGGCTGGTTTGATGATGGAGCCAAGACCAACGTAACTCTTCAATAAAGTTATCGTAGGTAGGTACCAAGTTAGAAAGTGGTAATCAGAGGTAAAGTCCAGACTTAGTGTTAGGTGTAAAAATTACAGGAGCGGACGACACGAATCTTAGTTTGGGGCGAACCACTAGTTAAATTAACTCTTGCAGGTACTTCTGTGAGTAAAAGGCGCGTCCCGTTCTTGTTCACTCCAGACCAGTACCCCAAGTATGAGATTTGCTTACGATATTTCGTTTTTCGTTTTACGTTTTTGTTCCGTGTTTATTGCGGGTTTTGTATGAAGACGCAATAGAGATACCGATACGGAACCCGCAATGAACACGGAACAAAAACGAATCGTTTTCGCTGCGTGCTCATTGCGGGTTTTGTAAAGTTCCGTATCGGTATCAATATCGCGTCTTCATACAAAACTCGCAATGAACACGGAACAAAAACGTAAAACGAAAAACGAAATATCGTAAGCAAATCTCATACTTGGGGTACAGAATAGTGCTACCGACAGAGTTCCCGTCAACCGTGAAATTGGCGCCAATTCCAGCTATCCACAGATAGATTAGCTAGACCCAGATATCTCGAATAGCTGCTGCCGAGCCAGGGCTCTTTCTCTGGCTAACTGCTCTAACGGGCTATTGACTTCGCAAGGAATGCTCCGATTTTGCCAATTTACCACTTAGTTTAGTCGGATCGGCGATTTTGCAAGGTTATTTCCCGATTTAACATTATTGCTCTTGAAATGAAAAGGGTATAATAATAGATCGACATTATTACTACATAGTATAAAACAAAGTCGCTTACTCTGTCCCTATGTATGCTTAAATTTTTAAAACTACGGATTTTGATGCGGTTTTTTTTATAGAAAGAGTGATTCAAGAAGAAGGTTTATATGCATAATAATCTCCTAGGGATAACCCACAATAACCGTGCAAAGCCGGGGCGGATCGCTAATTATTTATATTGTATTTAAATCAGAAATTATTTATTGTATGACTGTAGCACAAAAAAGCTCTTCTATAGCTGTGGTTATCTTATAGCTGTGGTTATGTACAGTTATAACAGTTTGTCCGTTCCGGACGTACAACAAAAACGCATTGTTATATTCAAAAGTTTTCACCCAAGAACCAACTATAACATTTTAATACCCACTAATAGGTAGGTACTCCTAATTGCATGCAAGTATATGCCCTACAAGAAACCAAGAGCAAGATATTATATTATGAGTACATAATTTATAAGAGTAACCCTTCTTTAGTGACAATTGTTACAAGAAAAACAGAAACATCTTTACAACTTTCATCTCCAGGCACGATAGATATACCCTCAGATCTCTTTAGTTTGGTATTATGTTTAATACCAAACTTATACTTTACTTGTACTAACGAGACAGGTACAGGTTTTTTGAGAATGTCATATTTGGGTAGTCGGAGGAACGTTTCAATATTACATTTTGGCACAATAAATTTAGAACACCAACGGCCGGTTTCTGAAAGCTCGATCAAACCTAATCGGATGTCAAGTCACTCGCCATTTCAGGTATTACATCGAATTAGATCGAGATCGCAAGTGACTTGACATGCGATTAGTTTGGATCGGGCTTTCAGAAACCGGCCGCAAGTATTCCTTACGTAACAGCTTGCAAACCCATCACCGCCGCCGCTGCGAGAATATTAATTGGTTTTCTAACGAAGTTTTCCTTTACCGATTACTTCGAAGAGAAAAAAAAAACCATTGTCGCACGACCGGCTTCCCTTCACAAAGAGCCCGGACGAGCCCTTCACAAAGAGCACTACTTACTCTTAAAACTACTACTTAGTATGACTAAATAAAATTACCGATGCTTTAAGAAGGCATCGATAACAATGCCGACGCCATAAGACGGCTCATTCAAAAAAAAAACTAGGAGCCAAGTTTATGCAAGTTTTCGAGAGTAGTCCATAATATCCACGTGGAGATGCAACTTCTACCTATTATGAATGTGTATTGTATACCTATGTGGTTTAACTACAGCTAGGTACGTACGTTTTTCTAACAATATAACATCTAACGACTTCTTTCACTTAATGAATAACTTCAACTCTTCACTTCGACGTTTAAACAGTTTGTTAGATGGGCAATCAATCAAGGGTTAGTGGTAAAATGACCTTCAAATCCGATTCGTGACATACTTATGATTTATATATTTTTTAATTATGAGAGCATGTAGGTAATTATACCTTACTACGTTTACTAAACATGGGTTTGAATAGTCATGACTTAAAAACAAAATAAAAATAGTAAAACACCGAGGTACATAATTATGCTTTGTTTACTAGTAATTATTAATATTTAGTAATAATAAGTGATACTAATAATATAACTCCTTAAGTATAGTTAAATAATATGCGTTTTAAAAATGATTGTCAAAACAGCTTCTGAATGGAGAATTTTTGATGTAGTTAAACTACGTCCCAGACTTGACTGCCACTGGCCTAACCCGTAATTATAGCAACATTCTTAGTAGGGAGGTATCTAAAAATTGAACCTAGACCCCTCTCGCCTCTGCAATAATATAGCATTAACTTGTCAGCACTGGCGCTGACAAGCTCAAGTATATAATCACCGCGCTGCGCCAGGGGAAAATACCACTCAATTCACAGCTGTACCTATTGAAGCATATTGATATTGACTAACAAACAAATTGATTATATAGACCAACGGTTTTCAACGTCATTTTGTAAATACTACGGAGCTAGCACAGACAAGTATATTGTCGCAGTGGACAACTGAATACCGCTTCATTCAGCCAGTTTTAAAATTCTTGCAAACAGTTCCAAATAAAAAAGAAAACATTTGAAATTCGAACAGTGCTTTGTTATTGATAAAGTTGAGCAGATTTGCGACGGTGAAATCGGACCTAAACTCTTTTTGCAGCTTTTCTTATTTGAATCCTTAGCACCTCCGTACTTTTATCTCCTTATCATCAGTATTCATGGAGTTGCTAAGTTATGAGCCAACTTGGAAGTCTCAGGCCCGTGTTGCTTGATAATAACTGAAACTTCCTTCTGAAACAATACTTTTTGTTTCGTTCAACCTTTCTTACGAGACTGGCGTACCAGAAGAACACTCAAAAAAAAAAAACACACATTCACGTCTTTTGCTACACCCACACATTTTATATTTAGTTTAATAGAATAGTTTAGTAGAATAGTTAGTTTTGTAGTTTAAGATACAAGCTACAGCTTCAATAGTACTTAGTCTTTAATATAATTGTCACGGAAGAGCGGGATTTCCTAACACAGGTATTTATATACTTAAAAGGAGATCTCAAACCCATAAAATGTAAACATAGATTAAGTTACTGAATAAACATTTGAATTTGAATTTGAATTCTTAAGAATATTGTAATTTTCACAGTCTTCTTTTCAAATACTTAAGCTTAAAAAGTTTATTAAATTAAATAACTTTTCAAGCGTTCCGACAGTAAAATAAGCTTTACTTAGGTTAGTACATAATAAAATAATATAAAACAAATCTGTGAATATTTTCAAAGAATTTGCTTTCAACAAAAATCTGGCAAAAAAGATAACGTTTACTAAAACTAGAAAATTACCTAAAATATCAAATCAAAACGTCGATTCATAAGAAAAACATCTCAGACACTATTTTTTTCCTAGCTTCATTAGTTTGTGTATTCAGAAAAGTTCATGAACATTTTCAGTTATTTCGTAAGATATTATAAGTTAGTTCGACTAATAAGTTGATAAGATATCAGTTTTTTTTACAAACGCCAAATAATCTTTGAGCAATAAAAATTTCAACAGTAGTGGTAGTAGCGGTAGTGGTCAATGGTAAACGATTTTAGAATATAATAAAAACAACTGTATTTGGCCTCTTGCTTACGACTCAACGAAAGAGTTATTACTAATAAGTCCATTAACTTCTGATGTAGAATTTTCTGCTAAGGCTCAAGAATGTGGAAATCAGTTCGCAAGTTTGGCCTGGCGTACTGCGATCTACCAACCATGCTTTGGAACGTATCCATCATGCTTCGAGTCCTGACCCTGAATATTAACAGCAAAAACAAAACACGTAAGCTAGTCACCAAAGTACATAACAACGGCCACGTATTCTTATGGATTTGTCATTATAAAAAAGATAGCTGATGTAATACTTATACAAGGTGTTCCAATATGTACTTAAAACTTCAGGGGGCTCAAGTACCCATCAATATGAATAACTTTTTTACATACACTATTAATTACATTAAGTATGAAACAGCTGTTTTGTTTTTCGCGTTCAGAGTGTTGGTTCCTTAGAAAAGTTATTCATATTGATGGGTACTAAACACTACTGGTCGTAAACACTATAAAAATACAAAAAAAAAACTTGTTCCCATTGCCATGCCTGGCTTAGTTTGGGGCTAGATAGTGCTATGTGGAATATCCACCGATATTTCATATTTTTACTACCTATCGTTTGAGTCGCCGTTTAATTTCGATTCGACGGAAAATGTAGAATCCAAATTAACTACGGAATTAGCATAGATAAAATTTAAAAATACTTAGATACCTATGTTAAACAAATTAAATTATACACGGAAAAGAAGATTAAGTTACTTTATAAACAAAACATTTGAAAAGGAAAAAAAAAATGTAACAACAGTTATAAAATTGTATTTTTACCTGGAATCGAAGAGTTGAACCCTGTGAAAAAAAAACGATAAGAGACTCTTTGTGAAAGGCTCGTCCGGGGAAGTACTACCACATAACATCTGTATGCCTCAAGTTGATGGACGCGGGGCAGTGCATCTCAGGGAACGTTCATACCGTGCATGAGTTGAAAGGCTATTCTTTGTAATAGGTGATGGCTACCACTTAGCATCAGGTGGCCCATCTGCTTGTTCCATCTGCAAGTCGTTTAAAAAAACAAAAAAAATATGTGAATAAAACCATTTTGATTTGATTTGTGAGTTATGAGGTCAGCCAGATAAATAATTTCTTTCAGGGATACCACTCCGTTACTACATTCTGATCACCGTGGCGATGGTATGCTACTTCTACGTGTACCTGGTCTCCATGGCTTGGTTCGTGTTCCAACGCTGCGTGGAGACGGGGGACATGCTGGCGGCGCTGGTAGTCCTCTCTCTCGGCATCTCCAGCGAGATCGGGACCATGAAGCTGTTCTACATGTTCCTTCATTTGTAAGGTCCAGTTAATTAAATGAGAAATAGCTTATAACTACATGATAGAAAGAAGATCTGGAGAAGGTACTCAAGATCACTAAAGAAGTTTTAGAGGATGTAAGAGCTCTGATTTTTAATTATTAATCACGTTTTTTCAATATTAAAGTCAATAATCCAGCATGTACCTACTTAACCCACCCAAAAGCCTTTGTGAATACCTAAAGTTGGGTACTGAACAACGTTACAAGGTGTAACATGTTACACAGCGAGCATTAATGGAATCAGTACGTAGTGTTACGGGGAAAACGCGAGCAACGAGCCGCTCGTTGCTCGCTGTGAAGTGCCCCACCCGGCTGTCGGTGTTCTGGCGAATCGTTTTACAGCACAGAGTTTTGACGAGCATGTTACGTTGATTTTTAGAACACAGCGAACATGCTCAATGCGTAACATGCTCGATGCGAATGTTACATACACCTCGTAACGTTGGTCAGTAAGAGGATAAGTCTGAGGCACGTTTAAATAATTATATGACATGCATATTTACAGGTTGCAATTCTATAGCGTATATGAGCTTATTTCAGCGTATTTGAGCATATTCGAGCATAAAATCTCAAGAAACTAGCACATACCCCTTCAGAACGAGTCCATAGAACTTTGGTCTGTTTTTTATGAAATACCTAAATAAAAAATCCATCTTAGCTCAAGCTGGTGTAGCACTGCACTGCCTTCTGCGCTGTAGGCTGCGCGTGGGTTCGATCATCACCGAGAACAAACATTTGTTTAATGAACAGTATTTGTTCTCTGTCTGGATATTATATTATAATTTTGTTTAGTTTGGAGCAAGATAGTGCTTTGTCCACTAATAATGTCGTGCGTGACTTGCGAGGCATGCTCTGTTATGGTAATGGTTACCACTTAACATCAGGTGGGCCATCTGCTGATTCCGTCAGCCAGTTGTATAAAAAATATATATATGTATTTGTCTGGACGGTTGTGAGATTATTTTCTTTCTACGAAATTTAAGAACGAGAGAACAGCTTATTTTTACAGGCACGTCTTCTTTTCACAGGAATAAAGTCCAGCGGTTGGTCGCAGACTGCCTCTCCTGCGATGCCCTCGTAGTCCCTGGCAGCCGATTCTCCCAGAACCTGTTTAGCAGCCTGAGGGGTGTGAAGAAACGGGCCATGCTGTTCTGGATAGTCATCATCAGCAACGGAGTTGTGTACATTGTGAAGCCGATGCTGCTCCCCGGCCGGCACTTTATGGAGGACTTGTTTATTATCTATGGTAAAGCCCATCTTTAGACCACCGGTAGACCACCAGTAGGAGCGACCCCGCCTTCTGAGCATCGTGGGTTCGATTCCAGTCGTGCACCAATGGATATTTATCTTCGAAAAATTAATGGCTCTCAATCGGTAAAGGAAAACACCGTGAAGAAATCAGTTAATTTATCTAAAATCGGCGATGGGCTTGCAACCTGTCACCTATTAAATTCTAAAGTAGCAAGTATACTGTAAAATTTGGCTATGTCCTTTATGTAAAATTTGATCGTACCTCTGATTACCCCCCTAAGACCTCTTCTGGCTGGCCGCAAGACTAAGTAGGAGTATGCGTGGTCAATAGGTGACACCTATTTAATTTTACAACAGCTAGTAAGTATACTGCAAAATTTGGCTATGTCCTGAATGTAAAATTGGGTCGTACCTCTGATAACCCCCCTTAGACCTCCTCTGGCTGGCCGCATGACTAACAACTGGTCAGCAGTGAACCAGGTTTTTCCCATGCTTCGTAGTCACGTTTCGGAGTAGACGCAACCTGTGACATCTCTACCGGTACCCGGGACGAGGCAGTGGCAGAGGGGCAGGCAGCGGGGCACGGGGCACTCGCAGCGATGACCGGTGATGCACACAAGCAGATTAATTCCGCTGACACAATATTGCCGACAGATGCATTTTGCTCGTAGTGTTTGCTGGACACGTGTGACCTACTCCCCGAACTAGTGTTGCGAAGCTTCAATAATTCAGTGATAATCTTCGACTATCTTGGTATGATACTCCTACCTCTGGGGAGAGTCATACTACCCATAGTGTTACCTTAGTATATAAAGATTGACTACCGCTGACGGGGACTATAGTCATGGTCTTAATATTGTTTTCTTGGCAGGTCTAGAACCAATGCACGAGTCCCCAAACTACGAGCTCGCCTTCTTCCTAATGGCTACCGGAGTATGCGTGACCTGTTACCTGCCAGCCAACATCACCGCCTTCCTGATCGTCATCACCGGCTACATCGAAGCTCAGATGCTCTCCTGGAGCCAAGAGCTCAGCCACCTCTGGGAAGACGCCGAACACAACTACCTGCAAAGACTTGAACCTGAGAACAATGTTGAAATTGTTTTAGTTCGTCACAATTCTACGGAAAAGGACATAAATATTGCTCTCAATGAATACATTCGGAGTAGACTAAAGGACATCATCAAAGGGCACGCGGCGAATCTCAATCTTTTGAAGCAGATTGAGGAGATCTTCCGAGGAGCTATAGCCATAGAGTTCTCGCTTCTCATAATAGGTTTAATAGCGGAGTTGCTGGGGGGCTTAGAGAACACTTATATGGAGATACCATTCGCGTTGATGCAAGTGGCTATGGACTGCTTGACTGGGCAGCGAGTGATGGACGCGAGCATGGTATTTGAACGAGCGGTGTATGATTGTAGATGGGAGAACTTTGATCAGAACAACATGAAAACGGTGATGCTAATGCTGCAGAGCTCTCAGAAGACAATGACGCTGTCTGCGGGGGGGATTACGAAACTGAGCTTCGTCTCGCTGATGGCAGTCATAAAGTCTGTTTATTCGGCGTACACCACGCTGAGAAACACAATGAAGTAGAAACCTTAAGTTGTGATTTTAATTTCTGAAGCTGTGATTTTTCTTTGGACATTTTCAACGACAAACAGACAGACGTACAGACTGTCAGAAGGATACTAATATAGCGGCCCCTTGTCAGAATTTGATTCTTAAACAGGGTTTCGGCGGACTTACCTACCCATGCTAATAGCACAGATACTAGTTATTTGGTACTAGTAGAAGGTATTCGTTTAGAGGAGATAAAATATATTTATTGTTGATGAAACTAGGTACATATTTTGGTGATAATGTTTGCTTGAGTCACACTAGTCCAGCCTAAAAGCATATACCTCTAGACAGTTACAGAAAAAAACTAATTAAAATTAAAACAGTGACTTCTTGTAATATGTAGTTTTTAAACACCGTTTCCAGTTAAAAAAAGATTTAAGTTTTATGCATTATCAAAGATAAATAAGCCTTACGTATATTAATAAAGAAAAATTCCTAGTTCTAGCCTTTGTAAAAAAAGGCAAACAGATGTGTCGATGTCATAGTTAAAAATATTATTTAATTCTGTAGGTAAAGTGTAAATTTATCTGCAATAAAAGGGCTTGTAAATAAAATGAATGAAAATATCTATTAATTCCTATAAAATTCCTTCAAATAGACCACCACAGGTATCTGTCAAATATACATGTAAATGTCAAAATATTTGAATATTCATATAGACTGAATAAAACATGTTATTGAAAACTGTGTTTTATTAAAAATGATTTTTTTTTTGTAAATAAATTTATATGTAACATAAAACTCACACAATACTTATGTTTATCACAAAAAAGTTTTTCCTCGGGGATCGAACCCACAACCTACTGCGCAGAAGGCAGCGCTACCAACTGAGCTGTTACGCTTGTAACGTCTCTACGTTTGGTGGTTGTATGGTTTTTTTCACAAACATTCTACCTCGAGTTTCACTGAAGTAAACAGGTACATGATAATTTTAAAAATGATTTTCAATTCAATTCAAATCATTTATTTCAGATCAAAATAATCCAATTTGTACCACACAGACATAGAAACCTTAAAAAACTAATGTTAGATATTACAAGATATGAGACAAATAAAATTAAAAAATTACTGATATGTTCGATTCAGGCCTCAAACAGATATTGTCACCTACTGGGTCACCTAACTGAGCAATAGGTAGCAGTTTATTAACCCAGTAACTGAAGAAGCCTGATTTAGCTAGCCGATCAGCAACAACGGCTATATAGTATTGTATTTTATCTCTCAATACTTAGCGTATACTTACTTAGTAGCGTCACATTAATTATTTACAAACAGTGCATAAAATTACATGGTTTTTCGTGTATCAGTATTATATATTCAATTTATTCATATCAGTTATATTCACCACGCGGGCCGCACAAAACCATTTATAAAACTGTTGTAGTCTGTAATTACATTTTAAAAGATGCAGTCGCCTCTTTTGAAAGAAGTAAGTTGTTTTTATTTTGTTTATTCCTCATTCGCATCGTTAGTAATCTCTTATCTGTGGCATTGTCATGTACCTACAATTAGCACCTTGAGTTTTTAACAATTTGACAAGTTATTTGACGATTTTGATCTCTTAGAAATAAAATTATAGTACCTCCATGATTAGAGCTGTTAAATTCCTAATAAAATCACTCAATTTTTGTCATTTAATAAACTAATCAAGTATATTTCTAGCCTGACTGACCAAGCATTTCAATCTAACTTTTTATCATTATCATTGACTAGCTGCAGCCCGCCGCTTTGCTCGCGTATTATTTATAGTAGTGATTGTTAACAGTAATATTAAACTGTTAGTTACTAATCAAGGATTAACAGGCCGTTAAATCTAACCTTAGATGTCAAATGCGTACATTTTGACATATTTAACGGCCCTTTAATCCTTTATTAAATCTAGCAGAGCTAGGTGAAATCAGGCCTTAGAGCGGTAAATGCTCTGTAAATTTAACAAAGGATTAAAGGGCTGTTAAGTATGTCAAAATCAAAATCGTTTGACTTCTAAGATTAGATTTAACGGCCCTTTAATCCTTGATTAGTAACTAACAGGGCATGGTGAAATCAGCTCTTAGGGCGTTTTCCCATTATCGGGTTCGTTTATATTTTCCACCCCGTTTCCGATAATTTTTCGGGATAAAATGTAACCTATACTAACCATAATGCTAATTCAGGTTACGAACTATGTTGGTTCCATGTCTCGATGGGTTCTATAGTTAGGGCGTGATTGAGCCACAAATATCCAAACATTGAAGCATTCGCATTTATATACTCGTATTAGTAGAAAGTAAGATAGAAGGGATTGTACGTAATTCTTCCGAAAAACTGAAAACTGAAACAGCTTTAGCAAACAGACTTTAACCCCCAGGTCCGGTAGATATCCCCTCAGATCTCTTAGTACCAAGTACTAACTCCAGATTCTTTTTTAGGATGTCTAAGTAAAATACATTTTCTTTTTACGTGTAATAAAGTAAAACTATACAAACTTTTCAGTGGTGTGTTATGGTACCGCTGATACTTCATCAGTTTGCTACTGGCATGGTGCTGGCATACCCTGCAGTCCTGACTCCAGCTCTCACCAATGGCACAGAGGACATACATGCTTCAATAGATGAGGCTTCATGGATCGGTAAGTAGGTGACGAGGACCGAGCTACTAACAAACTTTAATAAACACGGGGTCGGGTATGTTCCGATAACAAAATTTTATAATTCCCAGCCGCAGCGTTTCCAATGTTTGGCAGCATCGGGTTCCTCTTCCTGCCTTCGCTGATGCAGATCTACGGACGAAAGTTCATCAACATCACCACCAACCTGATTCTAATCATCGGCTGGCTTATCATTGCACTTTCTCCCAACGTACCCTTACTGATAGCCGGACGAGCTTTCCAGGGTCTGGCTTTCGGAAGCCTTTACATCTGTGGTATAATCACTGCTGAGTATAGCCACCCTAAACGGCGTGGCTTCTTCGTAATCTTCAAGCAAGCTGCAACTGGTGTCGGAGAGTTGCTCTGCCATGGCTTTGGGTTCAAAATCACATGGAGAGAGATGGCGTGGCTTGCGATTCTCCCAGCTGCAATGTCCGCTGTGCTCACGCTCTTCTGGAAAGAAAGTCCGTCATGGCTCGCGTACAAGGAGAGATACGACGAATGTGCCATGACCTTTGAATGGCTGCGCGGTCAAGGCCCTGAATCCAAAATAGAAATGAGAATGTTGATATTAGCTCAGCAGGAGATGAAACGGATACATAAATTGCAAGGACAGAGCACTATCGCCAGAATACTAACCTCAATAAGATCCAAAGCATTGTTGAAGCCTTTTCGCGTAATATTTTTTGGGATCGTTCTCGCACATATATGTGGAAGACACTTTTTACAAGCGGAAGTAACACAGATCATGGTCTCGCTGACCGGTGATAGATCTAAGGCTTACTTCTATACAATCGCTTTCGATTGTATGAAAATACTGGCTTTGGTGCTATCCAGTTATGTTGTAAGGAAGTTTACAAGAAGGAAACTATTATTCTACTCGGGGTACTCTGCGTGTTTTCTGCTTGGATCGTTTTGTTTAGTTAACTTATTGGTGAGTAGGCATTTTATTAGTATAACATGGTTGACACCCTTGCTGCTGATACTGTTCAATGTTGTTTGCTACATAGGAATTATCCCTATAGCGATGGTGTTCAAAGGGGAACTATTTCCGCTGGAATACAAAGGCATGGGTGTAACTCTTGTTGGCTTAACATCTTCTGTTTGCAGCATGGTATTGTTGAAATTGACTACGAAACTACTACAGCTTCTAGAGCCGCATGGTACGTTCGCTATATACCTGATTATAGCATTGTCTTGCCTGATATGCCTTCATTATATCTTGCCAGAAACCAAAGACCGAACACTACAAGATATTGAGCTAGAATTTACGAATATAAAAATAAAAAATGGAAACAATTGTGGAGAAGTCACGGGTGAAATGGTGCGGTCGTAAAAGGCCTATTATGATTAACCGCGTAATATAGCAAACTTCTGTATTTTGACCGCTCAATTAAATGAATATCTACTTACGAGTAAATAATTATTTATGTTGCAACACAGTTCCAGTAGACAATTCGTTTTGATCGTGGTTGAGGAAGTTTGATCAAAATAATTTAATTGTTTTATGCATTATTGATGCTCATTGTTTTTTAAATTATTAGATCATTTAATTCAGATAAAATCCATATTATTGTAATTATTAAAATACAATTCAAATAATCAAATCAAATCGTAAGAAAAGTTTAAGTAACATTTCTAATCTTAATTTTATTTGTTTTATAGTGTTTACCTACACTTAAAGAAAATCACAAAGATTTAAAGCCCCGTATCAAGGGGAAGGTCGTGGGTTCAAATCCCACTCGGGTAATAATAACTTTTGGTACTGTATTAAATCTTTGTGATTTCTAATCTTGTTAATATACACATATAATAACATAACGTAGTAGATTTCAACATACTTTCAACCGATTTTAAACCGTCGTTTTCTATGCGTTTCAATTATTTTTATAAAACATCTAACAACAAAAAATATTTAGTAAAATAGGAAGTTTTACATTTAGAACTAACTGTATCTACTACACTACGTGCCAAATCTACCAAAGAAACTTGATAGATAGAGGATTTGTTCAGTAATTATTTAAATACCATTTTGTTAGACGATCCTGCAATTTGTTTGATCATCCATCGCTAAATTTCAGGCCCTTAGGATAACGAAGGTTTACCACCGTAATTAGAGAATGAGGGTATCTCGCTTGTCGATGATCATAAGGACCGTTATTTAGTGATTAAATATCGGAAAAAAAAGGAGTCGTGGAGATATCAAAGGGGCTTAATTATCTGCTTGTCTGTCTGCGTGTCTTAAATATCTGTTAACGTCATTTGTTTCCACTTCATTAACGATTTTTTTTCTTAGTTATATCCAGACAGTAATTACTAATTGGTTTCCCAAACGATATTAAACCGTTAATGGAATGATATAAGATAACACTTCTTCTTCTTGTCGTGTCAATAGATTTTCTTCCGAAACAGTGCGGGAAAATATTTAAAGAGGCTACTTTCGAGCACTTGATACATGTTTTAGGGCTTTTTAGGTTCTTCGGTTTCCTCACGATGTTTTCCTTCACCGTTTGAGAGTACTGGCACTGTGCATATACATTTTTGACTTGAAAAACTCATTGGTGCTCGAACGGTTTTGAACCCACGACCTTAGGATCTGAAGGCGAGGCCGCTACCACTATACCAACAGTGCTCTAGGTGCTAAAAATATCACTAGTAAACAAAGATGACAGAAAACCATTATACAGTTGACAGAGCTCCTAACTCAGTTATAGCATCACCTAGTGGTGTCTCTGCCTTCTAATACCACCTTCGAACGGCCTACCTACAGTGTATGTAGGTAGGCCGTTCGATCCCCATCGAGAACAGTTATACCTCTATAGCCCGAGATAGTTTGGGGCAAGAAGATCTGTGTTGCACAGAGTGTTGTGGGAAGAGATACCTTGCTTCATCAAGATTGAGCTCAAGGTACGGTATGTGAGAGCCCTGAGACACCCTGAGACGTGAGCCAGATAACAGAGAAGGTCATTGTCATGTCTTTTTCGTTTTACCTTACGAACTTACTCTTATATTATCTTTCTATAACTGATAACTTGGCCATATATAAAAAAAACATTAATGTGTTTAACTAGTTGAACACATTAAACTTTTATGTATGAAAATTAGATTAGATCAAAATTATTATTATTGTTAACCTTTGTAATGGTATTCTTCTCTCCGAAACTTTCTAGTTTGAGATTTTTTATAATTACCTTCAGAAATTAGCTATTTCAAATATGTTGAAACGTGCGAGTGAGAAGTTGTTTGTCGATTGTCTGCTTCTTAATTAAAACAATATAGTGAAATAAACAAAGCGGCCGAGGTAGAAAGAGCGAAATGAAGAAAACTAAAAAATACTGTTAATTTAGGAGCCTATCCTAAATTAAAGAAGAAGATACCTTTTTCTACTCTGGTGATAGAGTACTACTCCAACTGAGAGTATGAAAATAGTAGGTAAAACACGCTGCTTTTTTTTGTGTATAAACTTCTATAAACTTTTTACAATTTTTGATATTTAAAACTTGTAATGTAATAATGAAAAAAGTTCTAAAGAATTGAAACGCCTCTCATCAACTAAGCCGATCTGCAGCTGCCTCATTATCATTTCTCATCTGCCAACTCGTCGGTTCGTAATCCGGATCACATCATCCCGTTCGTTTAAAGAATAAGCTCTGATTTCACCATGCTCTGTTAGATTAACAAAGGATTAAAGTTCCGTTAAATATGTCAAAATGTACGCGTTTGACATCTATGGTTAGATTTAATGGCCTGTTAATCCTTGATTAGTAACTAACGGAGCATGGTGAAATCAGCTCTAAAGGTCTTATTCAAAGTTAAAGTCAAAAGGTATTCATACGGTTGAATCACAAGGATGACTTTGAAACGTCGTACAGCTGGGTCACTCTAGGTGCCAGTTCAAGGTGCAAGCCTAGAAGAACATGCAACTTACGGCTTGGTTCCTACCGTTCATCAGCAGACTCCGGCTAGCGCGCACCTGTAGACGATGCGGTAGTAATCCTTCACAGCTCGGTTGGTAGTAGCTCTGCTTTCTGCGCTGTAGACCATGGGTTTAATGACCTCCCAGAACAAACATTTTGTATGATGAACATTGGTGTTTGTTCTCTGTCTGTCTTATATTATATTTTTATAAGTAGATAGTATGTATTTACAAAAAAGAGTATTATACAAGGTGTTCCAATAATTGGTTTAAAACTTCAGGGGGCTAAAGTACCCATCAATATGAATAACTTTTTCTAAGGAGGAGGAGCACTGTAGAGGTAAACGCAAAAAAAACAGCTATTTCATACAAAAGTACCTACTGGCGAAAATGTATGAAATAGCTGTTTTTTTTTCGCGTTTACAGTGTTGGTTCCTTAGAAAAAGTTATTCATATCGATGGGTGCTTTAGCCCCCTGAAGTTTTAAACCCAAGTATTGGAACACCTTGTATATTATCATGCTTAGTTTGGGGCTAGATAGTGTTGCATGGAAAGTCTATCAATATTTACTTATTTATATTTGTTAAAAAAAGATAATATGGTCTTTATTTAGTTCAAACACATGTATAATTTTTAATCACTTCAAAATCAAGTACATATTTCAATAGCATACGAAAATCTACCGTGATGCGCCCAGGTCGAGTTTTATAGAATTGAAATGTACCAGATAAAACAAATAAAAATAAATTATTTCATATTTTTAAGTAGGTAACTAAAATATAAATATTGAGAGCACAGGTGGTCTAGTCAGGTCTTAGTAGGAGCGACCTATCCTTTTGTGCCTATGCTCGTGGCCACGAATTTGGTCGTGCACCTATTGGTTTATGGAAAACTCTAATAAGTTTTATTTAAGAAAATCGAATTAGATGACGGAATGCCTTTACAAAGATTTTTATAATGTCCCAAATACGAGAGGGATTTGAACCCACGACCTTCCCCTTGAATAGAATAGAATAGAATATCATTTATTAAAAAGATGGGCATAATTATAAAATTAATTAGTATCCTCTCGTCATTTTACATAAATTAGGTACATTCAAGTGGTACCTAATTAAATACAGATTATCAAACACTTGATACGGGGCCGCGCTACCAGTTCAAATCATACGGATAATATTTCCTTAATTGTAGTAAACACTATAAAACTACTTAATAATCAATTGGAATACCTTTACTTTCAAACTGTGTAGGAAAACTAGCAGCGGCGATGGGCTTGCTGCTGCTGCAGTTGCTGCTATTTGGACCCCCCCTCAGAAATTGTCTAACGGCCGGTTTCTGAAAGCCCGATCAAAACTAATCGCATGTCAAGTCACTATGGCTTTTTTAGTTCCTTTTTCTAGAATTCCATAATTAATAGTCGTGAAAACATTTTTTTAACAAAAACTTCGAAATACAAATCTTCTTTTTTACGTTTTGATCTAGATCTAAGAAACTCCGACGCAATAAATTATGATTAGGATTCACTATCAAGTTTTTTTGAAGGCAGAGTTTACAGAATATTTTAAAAAATTAACTAGTCTTTTTTCTTTAAGGTTAGGTTTAAAATAAAAGCATGAAATATTTGTATTTTTTATTAATATTATTTACAAATCTAATCACATCCGTTGTTCATCTAAAATAATTATAACATATAATATTACTATTTAAATAAAATATAATAGTCTTTAAGTTAGCAAATACAATATAATATTTAAGACTACCAGAAACCCAATTTGTTTTATTTTAATCTGGTAACATTTTTACTTACAACTTTTTGTTTTAGAACGTTACTATGCACTATAAAAACGTGATAACAATTATGTTTTGTGGAATAATAACGATGTGTTTAAACGAAAAACAGAAAAATGATTTACTGACTTTTGTTTAGGTTCCTATAAAAATATGTTAAATGGCTTTATTTAACTAATTCCAATGCTAAATAGTAATTTACCATAAAATTATATTCATTAAAATAACTAAGATGGAATGTTTTGAGAATGAGATCCAAATCTATTAGCTAACCAATTTTCTAAATTTTCTCACAGGTGTGTTATGTGCAACTTGCTTAAATTTATTTCATAACGAATAATGTTTAAATTATTATTAATATGCTGATATGCTTTGCAAAATGTAACATTTAGGTACACAATTTATTTAAAAATATTTTCTACAAAATTTAATGAGATTCTTCAATTCGTAGTATTTTTACTTATTATCTAAATGCTCTTTTCATAGAAAACCTAAAAATTTTCTAGAAATTCTTAAACATTGACAAATTCATCTAAACATTTTGATTATGGCAACCATTACTGTTAAAATTCCGTGGTTCATTCATAATTGAAGTTTTTGGATGATACCATTTTTTTTATTATAAATTCAATAATACATTATGTTATATTAATAAATATAAAATCACTACGGTTACATAGATACACCTATTTACATAAATACATATGATACAGGCCAAATGGTAACTACCTTTTTATCACTAACTACAAAACATGGAAGGCACATTTTTATAGAATGACCTAACTTTAGTTATTCTGTATTACCCAAGAATGGGCAATTATTTAACTTCTATGAAAATCTTTACTTTGTATCAAATAGGCCTACAAGCCAGTTAACGGGAATAATTTTTTCTTGAAAGTATGTATTAATTATATTTTCTAAAAGAAAACAGGGACTTAGACAAAAGTATATTCTAGTTACAAAATGACCACTATTCATTTAAATTTCATCGGTCTATATAATACAAATATTTACACGGAATGACGAGAAGTTTGCACGAGGTCTTTTTTTTTTTGGTTAAAATCACAAGATACTCAAAATATAATTTTACTTAATCTATTCTAATATCTACACTTTGCTCAACGCACACTGTCCGTTACTATAAAGATTGTCCAATCATCACACCATTCTCGATCACGCTCATCAATTTTATAAACCTTAAATACTATAAAAAACTAATCCGTTTTACACTTATTTCAATTGACCTATTTTTACATTACAATCGAAGACATTATAAAACAAAAGAAAGAGACCTATAACCTATACTAGGGTCGGGTAGATCTATGCGAGTGAGCGAGACGAGAATATTGTGACGTCACCCGGGTGGGGGTGTGTATAAAGCCAGGGATGGGCCGCGAGCGCTCAGAACCGCGGCGCCACCCGCGGCGACGACAGCCGCGGAGAGCGTAGCGGTGAGTGTCGCGACACCTGCAAATTAAAAAAAAGAATATTAAAATAAAAGAATATTTTAATAGTTATCCGTTTAAGACAAATAAGCAGTGTATATGCTCGGACTGACAGTATTTCTGAGGAGGTTTCCTTTGCCACACCTATAGTGTTCATTTTTAATATGAAAGGCGTGGAAGGCTTCTCTGAACTGCAGGTCCAGACTATAGCAAACACTATGGTTACCTCGGGCTATGGCTTCAGTCTCTTGAACCCCGCGCCATCGTGACCGAGCTTGAGTTCCTCATACAGCGTGGGGTCCACTTCTCTCAGAGGGGCAGTGGGAACCGTGGAGCCAGCTTGTAGTGTTTCCTGTCTCCAAGCTGCACTACTGGACACGCCATTTGTGGCGCCGTTGCCGTTGATACCGTTGGAAATTACTGTTCCATTTGCGTTACCGTTTGGAATTGTACCCTGCAGAAATAGAATAGTGTCAGAATACCACCACACTTTTTGTGGTTCAGTTGCATTTCATCTGGTTTCCATGTCATGTTTGACTATGTACACGTTACATAAAAAGAGCGATTGATCTGCTCGAACTATACTTACATTTATAACTGTATCTGGATTTGGTTCTCTCAGGTAGCTTGGATTTTCAAAGGCCACTCCCCCTTGTGCTTTTAGCCTCAAATTCTGGAAAGAGAAAAACATGGTTATTAATTTGCTTAATCTCGGATCTCGGGGACAAAGTAATCTAAGATTAAAGTGGTCTAATGTGCACTTTCATCATCATCTTCCTGCCCTTATCCCACTTTATGTGGGGTCGGCACAACAGGTTTTTTCCCTCCACTCTCCTCTATCAGCCGTCATCTCAGCAGTCACTCCTTTCTTACTCATGTCATCTTTCACACAGTCCATCAATATTTTCTTTGGCCTACCTCTACTCCTATATCCATCCAGATTCATCCCGTTGTTCTCTTTAAATGTCAATTTGCACTTTGTAAATTTCTAATCATCAGCGTGGCCCACCAACGCTTATTCTAGGATCCTTACCTTTCTATGCCTGTAGTAAAGTCCAGCGGCCAGTAGAATGGCAGCCACCAGAATGACGGCCATGGCCAGACCGACGGCAGACGCGGTACCACTGCCGGTGACCGGAGCTGCCACTGATCCCGTCTCCTGGCCAGCCGTCGTGAACATTATGGGCGTGGAGAGTGATGACGTTCCTGAAAAGAAGAATGCTTTTGAAATTCTGAAAGCTGCTTACCTCAACTCTTCGCGAGATACATGCTTGCTGAGTATTTTAAGACTTGAATTAGCTATATCAATAATCAATATCCCTCACTTCGACTTATAAGCCTGTTCATGGATCATTGATCTAGAAGCCTATGTGTTAAGTCTCATGTGTCAGTAATTTCACTGGCATCCATTTTTCAAATTGAAATACAGATGTACGAGTATCATTGCTTGTTGGCAGAAGTAAACACAGGATAAAAACTTTACAAAGAGCTCTACTGCTCAAACAGTTTTTGTTCGTACAGATATCATAGACTGGTTTTGGGAGCACTAGTGGAATCATGATGTTTTCTTACATTGAGCAATTTCAAGGGAAGCTGATAGCGAGCATTGGTGGTCTAGTATAGTGGTAGCGGCCCCGCCTTTCAGAAGGCGGGGCCGCCTGATCCTAAGGTCGTGGGTTCAAACTCGGTCGTGCACCAATTAACTTTTCTGTTCAAAGATGAATGTGCACAGCGCCAGACGTGACTCTTAAACGATGAAGAAAAACATCGTAAGGAAACCGATATATCGCAGAAAATTCTAAAGCAAGTGTCAAGTGCTTGAAAGATTCTCCTTTGAGGCACACTTAAAAATCCTTTCACCACACTGTTTCGAAGAACTTGTGACACGACAAGTAGAAGAATAAGGGAAGGTTACTAACCAGCATCGTTAGCTGCCTTCACGACGCACTCGTACCGCACGTCGTCGTCCAGGCCGGTCAGCACCACGCTGGTCTCGCTGGTGTCCAGCTTCTCCGGCACTTTGGCGCCGTACGCGCGCCAGAACACGCGGTATAAGTATACCGTCTGAGGATTCTTCTGCGGTGCATCCCAGCTAAGAGCAATAAACAAACATATATCATATTGCTATTGACCTGGCGATTACTAAGAGGATTTATGTTATGTTAAATTAAGCTTATATTACGCCTTTATATGTTTTTTTGTTCATGTTTGTGAAATAAGTTTATTTTAATTAGATTTCCTTGAATTTTATACAAGTCAACCATGGAACTGACGTTGGATATTATTCCATTGAAGAGTTTTTATAGGGGGCTAAGCTTGTCTTCTAGTCTTGCCTCTGGTGGTCCAGAACACATTGCACTAGAAACAGGCTAGTGCTTGTCTTTTCTGCTATGAACTGCTCCTAGTGACATAGCCTGGTGAACATCAGGAAGCGTTTATAATGAACCCTTTACCTTAGTAATACAGAGTTTTTGGTAGGCGCCTGGTGTGCCTTCAGATTCCTGGGCGGTCCAGGCAACTTGGCTCCTGCGTCTCGGAAGCAGGCTAGTGCTCGTCTCGCATGCTGCAATGCACAGCTCCTGGTGACGGAGCCACCGCGACACAACTCCAGGCAGTTGCGAGGAACGCCCCAGGAAGCGCAGCAGCTACGGTGGTCTGAAGGAAACCAATGGATCACATTTTCATATTTGTTGTAAAATGCAAAACAAGGAAATGTGTAGAGCTGATGTGAACAGCCTTCCCTCCCGCAATGGGTTGGTGCGAAGTCGATAGATGGAAAAACTACAAGATCGTTAGTCTTTATAGATCGTTTGATGGAAGAGACCTATATCCAGAAGGGAATTTTTCAGGCTACTGATGATCATGCACCATTATGGTAACATCCATGTGACTGAAAACTGTTAAGACCGCTTACCAGAGCCATCGGCAGCACACTTCATGAGCTTGTCGAAATCATTCATGCACTCCGGCCGGTCCATGATGTTGTCCATATCCAGGTGGAAGCTGCAGGCGTCGATGCAGGACGAGGACACGTTCATCTATTCAAAGGATTGAAGATCAGAATGTGACTGTTCGAGTACCTATTTTAATCAATTCATCCATATAATATGCGACAAACGACTTCTATGAAGCTTCTGCCTTGCAAGGGTTATGATGTTATGAACTTTGCTGCCATCTTCAGGAATTGTAGGCGTTATCCAAATCAAAATGGTCTTTATTCAGAACAATCACAAAGGTCACTTTGAAACGTCTTAAATACTAGGGGAATCAATGCCTAGAAGAAAGGCAAGAAACTTACCCTTTAGGAACAGAATGTTATCCGATATTAATAAGTTCTCAAATCGTGAATTAGACTCAGTCAAATGTTGAGGTTTGAGTAATACTCTCTGTATTACTCAAACCTCAAAATTTGAGTATATTTCAACGGGTAGTGTATGCATGAGTTCAGACGAAAGCGGATCTCTGTACTCGGTAGTTCATATTTAAGTTGTACCAAAATTCAGCTAACTTTGAGAGTCGTCTATTTGTTTGCTAAAGTTTCTGATGGCAAATACTATAAACCAGTATATTACTGACTTATACTTATTAAATTTCTCTGTGGTCTTGACAGAAAGCGACGGAAATTTGTAACATCGTATTAATGCAACCGTTCTTACATCGGGCTCGAAATACATTTCACTGTGCTTATGCATGAGTTGATATGATACTTTTACCCAGCCCAGTCAAAATAGAAATGGAAATCTCAGTAATTATATTTCGTACCAATTTCAGTTCAAAGTCAACAGATAAAGCCTGAACATTGTGGAGACGGGCAGGTCCACAAGCGGTCTACGATAGTGTATTTTAGTTGCCTGTCGGCAAACTTTAGCCCGTGTCGAACTTAAATTACGGCTTGCCTTTTGCCCTGCGTTTGCATAACAAATGTGGGCTGTGAAATTATACTTTTTATGTGAAAAGTTTTGTACTTTTCATTATTTAAGTTACCAAGGCAAAGCGCTCATGGTGTTGCTTGCTCATTCCTAGCTTTTTATTTCTAATTCCACCTCAAATTAAGCAAAATTCTGCGCAGTATATATTTAAAAAAAAATTGTAAAAATTATTATTTCTAAAACTCTTTAAAGAAATTTTTTGGAATCCCACAGGTGGATGCGTGTGAGTGTGTATGTGTTAAAATGTATAATTTTTGAAATTTTTGTTAAATACCCGTGCGAAGAAGGGACGGGCCGCTGGTAATATTAAGTATTTACAAAAAAAAAAAGGATTTATGTATTATATCAGCTATCTGGTTCCCATATTACAAGCTTTGCTTAGTTTGGGGCTAGATAGTGCTGTGTGGAAAGTGCACTGAAATGGATTTGGGCTGTCAATGTCGGCCAGGTAAGCTGTGAAAACTGTCGGCAAAGAAAGCCACTGATTGGCATCCTGACCCACCGAGAATGCGACGCGGCCGACTTAAGCGGAGATGGCAAACACGGATGACTGGGCAAACATAGCCCAGGATCGCGATGTGTGGAAGGAATGGGCGGAGGCTTTTGCTCAGCAGTGGGACCCGGAGGGCTCATAATCCTACTAATATTATAAACGCGAAAGTTTGTAACTATGGATGGATGGATGTTTGTTATTCTCTCACGTAAAAACTACTAAATGGATTTTAATGAAACTTCACAATAATATATCTTATATCATCAGAATAGCACATAGGCTACAAATTTATAAAGATATTGTGTGAATTGTCCAAAATATGACGATAAGTGTCAAGTAAGTAGGAAAAAATCTACCATCTGCGAGCTATTCTGGCGTGCGCTGCCAAAACCGCTAGAGTTACACATATCGCACCTCACAACTATTACCGTGCTAACTCAAAATTTACAAAATGATAATACAGTTATTATGTACTACGCCACGCTAATATAAGCTACTCGGAATACTGATCCTGCGCAGACGAAGTCGCGGGCACCAGCTTGTAATCTACACTTCTACACTAATATTATAAAGAGGAAAGATTTGTATTTTTGTATGTAACGAATAGGCTCAAAAACTACTGGTCCGATTTCAAAAATTCTTTCACTATTAGAATGCTACATTATCCCTGAGTAACATAGGCTATATTATATTTTCAAAAAAATCAGGGATCCTTACTAAAACTCCAATAATGTAGCCCAAGGTGGAAAACAAAAACCTTACATCGCGTGCGCTGCGAAAACTATTGATGATAGAACAAAATAATGTACTACGATTTTGTAGATCACGTCATTATCTGCAAAAAATGTCGCGACAGCATATATCTAACTATTATAGTTACGTCACAATAAGTGTTCTTTTAATATAAAAATTTAACTGAAATGCCGCCGCTAGAAAAGGGTCTTTATTTGTACCTTGGTATTAATCCTTATCCAAATAAATCATTTCATATTCAAGACGGTTTCAATACCTAAAGATTACTTCTTGAATTTTCCAAATCGGGCATTCCATTCAAAAGATATGACGAAATTAAAAATGTTAACGGGTCCACGGGTCACGCGCGGGGTGCGAATGTATGAAATAAGTAGACGCGAGGCTCGAACCCACGGTTTAAGTTTATCCTAAAATATTCAAAAAGTTTATGACCACCCATGAGAAGCTGGGACAGGCCGCTAGTAAATAATAATGACATTACCTGTGTGCAACACTCAGTGACATTGTGGTGTGCGCCTTGCGTCGGTCGTAGCCGGACTGAAACGGGTCGCAGCGCCTTCCCGAATGCGTTCTCCGCGTGGCAGAAGTAGTCGCCCTCGTCTGCTTCAGCTATCTTCTTTATTATCAGTCGCATGGTGTATTTGGTTTGATCCTGTACAGGAATTATAGAAATATGATCGTTTGGAACTGACGAATAAGGGTGTAAGATTACTGACGGGAATGGTGACTTTGCCTAACAATCAACATTTGCACGATCGAAGCAGTAGGTATCATCACTATCATCTACGTCGGGTTATATCTTTTGGCAACTGCAGATAATCAAGCATTCTAAAGAGAAATATTCCAAATGCATGTCCCTACCCATTTTGACACATGCGGAACACTTGCTACACACGGTGTAGTTACAGGCACATGAGGCTTAATATCTGTATGCCTCCAGTTGATGGACGCAGGGCAGTGCATCGTAGGGCACGTTCTTATCGTGCGTGATTTACGAGGCAATGTTTTGTTATAGGTGATGGTTACCACTTAACATCAGGTGGGCCATCTGCTTGTTCCATCAGCTAGTTGTATAAAAAAAAACACTGTTGATAAATTATGTATTTATAAGTATTTTAGTTCCTAAGGTGTTTATGATAAGGGCCTTTAAATTTTAACTAGGTATTTCTGTGTTGAATAAACAAACAACAAATAAATAAAATGCATAGTGATGATAGCTATGATAGGTGCAATGTGCAAGTTCTACAACGCTTCAGAGTAAAATCCGATAACACCTTTATATCACCCATCGCAGTAAAACAAGGACAGAAATTAAAAACACCGCTGAAAAACAAAAAGCTGTTTACGCTCGGCGGAATCAAGGCTTGTTAATTATACGTACGGCGCAGAAACTCACTTTATCATTCAACATCAAATATCACTGGAAGCAATCACGTACATTCATATCCACTCTTGTTTATTTAAACCCATTCATAACAAATTTTCATTTAATACCGAGGTATTCTAGGAAAATAATATTTTGATTTATGGATCCTCCTTTTACATAATATACCTGAGATGTAATTTAGTAAAAACTATAGTGATAGTAGCCTTTAAGAATAAGAATATTTTATTGTATAACTGTGTACATAAAGGTGTTATAAAAATAATACAAGAATCAACAGTTTATCCTTTCGGACGTACTTACAATATTTCTATAAATAACCTACTAATAAAATTTAAGGTAACAAAGACAAAACTTAACAATACTCTGAGATCACAATAAATCACAATAAATCATAATAAATTTAGTGAATTACTTCTTTTTAATTTACATAAACGAAATTGTATAAGTTAAACTGAATGTAGAGGTAGATTAGCGAACTAGGAAGTTATATTTTTAATTTTATTTTCGAAATAAGGGAAATAGGGTAGGAACTAAGGTGGTTATTAGCAGTGGACCGACCATGTTTGTTGAGGAACTGACAGACAATTGGAGCAATCGAATACATAAATGGAGGTCGTGTTTAGGTACGCGTAGTGTAAGAAGAAGATGAGGGGACGATCTGCAAAATCTCGCAAACACAAACACTGGACGAGAAGGCTAAAGACCAAGCTCAATGGAACGCCTTGGGAGAGATCTACGACCTACGACCTACGACAATAAAGACCTACGACCAGCAATAAAGTCGGTTGGTGATAATAAAGTAGAACTTACCTCAGTGTCGGCCAGCAGTTGTATAGCATAGTTGGGTCCGTCGATAACCGGGGTCCTTCCATTAGGATCCCTCCAGAAAGCCACAGTGGGCTTGGGAAGGGCTTCCACACGGCACTCGAGTATGACAGCGTCACCCGCAGCAGCCATGGTTATGCCAGACGCTTGTATAATTGGTATGTCTGTAAAAAATTGGTAACATCCCTCCAATTAGATGTTTTTTGAACTATGTCTGACTTTGAAGTTCACGATGGACGTCGTTTTCATTTGAAGCAACATTACTTGAATTAAACGTAAAAATAAGATAAGATAAGTTAAGATAAGTTCAGTTAAGATAATATAAGATTGTTTATTTCTTTTCACTGGGCGGGATTGATGGTACTGCTAGTGGATAGCTGGTGCTAGCTGAGAGGGGGACTTCTCTGAAATGGTATTAAGACTTACGCGATATATTGATCTTTCTGGAAGCCTGCATGGGAGTTCCGTAGCCATTGTCCGCGTAACACGAGATCTGGTCCATGTCTCGGGTCACGTTGTGGATCACTGTCACCATGTGACGAGTCACCTCTTGCCGCACCAGACGACCTAACGAGAATATTCAGTCAAATGTACAAAAATTATTCATGACTGAGTGATATAAAGGCCCCAAAACAAAAGTGTGAAAGGCAGCTTTCCTTTTATGATAATAGAGTACGAAGATAAACCTCACTCAGTGGAAATAAGCCGTAAGTTTTTTGCTACTCGTATTTATTTCTTCTAATCTCAGACGCCTAGACCTTACATTACATTTACAGTGACATTTCAAAAAGATCCATATGATTTTATTACATAAAAACATTTACTGAAAGTAGATTCAGGGATTGAGTTGGTAAGAAAATTATACCACGCAAGTAAAGTCACGGTTATTCCACATATAATCTGAATAGGTAGGCTTTGTTCTAGTTTAAAAACGAGATAAACTATTTTTTAAAACAAAACTGGTGTATTTTTTTGTAAAAAGGAGTCGAACAATCAGCTACAGAATTTCGATAAAAATATTTTAATAATTAAAATGTTCAAGAAAGGCTTTATAAAACGTTTCCTCAGGCAAGGACAGATTGTTTCCGATCTAGACCACAGATTTGACGTAAACTGGGATATCTAAGTAATTCTGAGCGGCTTACGTACCAATGTACCGTGAACCGATTTGCGCGCCGTATACCGTCCGTGTACAAGTACAGTAGCTCGGTACTACAATAACTTATTGTCCTATTTTTTTTCATTTTATTTTAATAATAATAAGTACTGTCTATTCCAAACTAAATCACAATTTGATTGGAATTTTGATAGAAAACAAAATCGAGATTGGGTTTGGAACTGAGTAATAGGGGTAGGTTTTGATTTTGTTAAATGATATCACTATTCGAAGAATTGATTGCAGATTGTACGTACCTACACCCTTCTTAGATACTATCCAAAAAGAGCTACCAAAACGATGTCTTTCCATTTTACACCATGGAATGATTTGTTTATAAGAATGTTAATATCTTCGGAAATATTTGTTCATTTACCAAAACTGAACTCTTACTGGTTATTTTTTGTTTAAAATATTCCGGATTTTCGAAGACGATTCTCAATTTTACATATTAGTTGATAGTAAATATATCTTTGGGATTCTCATCAATTTACCAAAATGAAATTAATTCTGCTTTGTTTTTAGATAAAATATTTAGTCTAGATCAACGATTCTCAATTTTACATATTAATTGATAAATATATCTTTTAGTTTCTCGGCTGTTTTTTGGGAGTCTTGTTTGCCGGACTTTCATTGCATTGTCAGATCTTTTGTATTTTTTTTATTAGTACCTAAGGCCATCAGTGCGGATCCATGCGTATATAAGTAGTCGAAGCCTAAGCCATCGAGCTCCAATACATTTCAGATCGCAGCGTATTGTGTTTTTATTCTGATCGATTTGAAAGCCAGCTCTAATTGGATTTTACCAAGTATCAGCTTTTGATTAGTGAATTGTTTGAATAGAAACTCGATTTGAATAGACGTTTGCTTCTTTAGAATAGGATTGAATAAGAAATAACGATTTGAGATCAATTAAGGTGTTTTATACTTCAATGGATATAATATTGGATGATGAATGTGGATAATTTAATTTTAGCATAGACGATTATACAAACAATCTTGGCTTTAATTGGTACTGAGAGATTTAAGGGAATATCTACCATGCCTGGGGATCAAAGTTGTGAGGCTGTTTCTTACGATTATACAACAAAAAGGGTCTTACCTGCTTTTGAGTCCTACATGTTTTTCCTACCTTTTTTAGTCCTACTTTTTGCCGTATCTTGGTTTAAGGTCTTCAGTTTCTTGGTGGCGTTGTATTACATGAACGTGCTTAAATCTATTTACCTACCACTGTTAGCTTATTAATAAAAACCCTTCGAAGTAAACAGTTATAATTAAGTTAGTTAATCAGTTTTTGTTTCCTATAAAACCTTTAGTAAAACAGACGTAAAAGTTACAAAACTGGAAGTACACAGAACTTGAAATTGGGAGATGTAAGAGGGTAAAGAGAAACGAATATTGTTTAAATCAACAAAAATAGAAAATTATTTATACATCACGGATAATCACGCTACACATAACTAAGGAAAAATAACGCTTACTACAAGGACATAACAGTGAGCAGTGTATGTGTATACCCTGATCCAAATGTTCATAGGAGAACTATATGCTTTACTAGTGGCTTCCCGCGGCTTCGCACGCGTTGAAGTGGTGAGCCGTAATTGAGCCACAAACATCCAAACATCGTAACTTTCGCATTGATTTGTATATTATTAGGGTAGGATACCTACGCAGGTACCTATAAGAGATACCTATAGGCGTACATTACCTATATTAGGTAGGTAGGTAGGTAGGTATAGGTACTGAGTTTAGCACAAACATAACAAATACAACAAAGACAACCTTACACGGAAAATATGTACTCATTGGTTCCTAGTTTCTACCCCAAAAAAAAACGAAACGAAACAGCTTCACCGCTTTGATCCCCAGGCACAGTAGATACCCTAAGATCTCTTCATACCAACTCAAGATTCCCGTTTTAGAATGTCCCTTACAAACATTGACGCCTTGTTGTATCCTTTTTACTTGAGCGCAATGAAGGAGGGTAACGTTTTAGGGGTTGTTTTCGAAAATCAAACTGTCTTTTTGTTATTTATCCACAGAACACATTTTCTTTTAGTTTGAAGTTAATTACACTACGCTTTAAAAATCTCCCATACAAACCTTGAAACTTTGTGAACGTGAAAACGTGATTTTAAATTATTTATTGTGGAGTATATTAACTTCAGGTTTGAAATTAATAGCACTATGCGTTAAAAATCTCCCATACTAACTTTTACCAGCCATTTGCACCCTTTGCAGGGGTAATTATCAAAAGTTAAAAGCGTCATTCTTAATTATTTATTTCTTAGTATATTTACCTTAAGTTTTAAATCAATCACACCACGCGGTAAAAAACTCCCATACAAACTTTGACATCCCTTTGCACACTTATTAAGGGTATTTAAAAAAAAAAAAGCCTTTCCTGTTTTATAGTCTTGGAGTAACATCTACTTCAAGTTTCAAGTTTGTAGGTTCAAGGAATACAATTTTTCATACCAACGTTTTCAACCCTTTATACATCCTTAGGGGTTGAATTTCCAAAAATCCCTTCTTAATACACCTCTACGCCATAAGACCTATATACTCTTCAAATTTCAATATCTAGGACCAGCGGTCAATAACCTCCCATACAAACTTTTACATCCCTTTGCACACTTATTAACGGTAGTTCTAAAAAACTAAAAATGCCTTTCCTAGTTTTTGCCTTGGAGTATCAAGTTTGTAGGTTCAAGGAATACTATTTTTCATGCAAACGTTTTCAACCCTTTTACACTCTTAGGGGTTGAATTTCCAAAAACCTCTTCTTAGTACACCTCTACGCCATAAGACCTATGTACTCTTCAAATTTCAAGTCTCTAGGACCAGCGGTCAAAAAACTCCCATACAGACTTTTACATCCCTTTGCACGCTTATTAAGGGTAGTTCTAAAAAACTAAAAATGCCTTTCCTATTTTTTGCCTTGGAGTACATGTACTCCAAGTTTCAAGTTTGTAGGTTCAAGGAATAATATTTTTCATGCAAACGTTTTCAACCCTTTAACACCCTTAGGGGTTGAATTTCCAAAAACCTCTTCTTAGTAAATTTCAAGTCTCTAGGACCAGCGGTCAAAAAACTCCCATACAAAGTTTTACATCCCTTTGCACACTTATCAAGGGTAGTTTTAAAAAACTAAAAATGTATTTCCTATTTTTTTGCCTTGAAATATAAATACTCCAAGTTTCAAGTTTGTAGGTTCAAGGAATACTATTTCTCATACAAACGTTTTCATCCCTTTTTACACCCTTAGGGGTTGAATTTCCAAAAATCCTTTCTTAGTACACCTCTACGCCATAAGACCTATGTACTTTTCAAGTTTTAGGTCTCTTGGACCAGCGGTCAAAAAACTCCCATATATACTTTTACAACCCTTAGCACACTTATTAAGGGTAGTTTTAAAAAACTAAAAATGTCTTTCCTATTTTTTTGTCTTGCAGTATATGTATTCCAAGTTTCAAGTTTGTAGGTTCAAGGAATACAATTTTTCATACAAACGTTTTCATCCCTTTTTACATCCTTAGGGGTTGAATTTCCAAAAATCCCTTCTTAGTACACCTCTACGCCATAAGACCTATGTACTCTTCAAATTTCAAGTCTCTAGGACCAGCGGTCAAAAAACTCCCATACATACTTTTACATCCCTTAGCACACTTATTAAGGGTAGTTTTAAAAAACTTAAAATGTATTTCCTATTTTTTTGCCTTGAAATATAAATACTCCAAGTTTCAAGTTTGTAGGTTCAAGGAATACTATTTCTCATACAAACGTTTTCATCCCTTTTTACACCCTTAGGGGTTGAATTTCCAAAAATCCTTTCTTAGTACACCTCTACGCCATAAGACCTATGTACTTTTCAAGCTTTAGGTCTCTTGGACCAGCGGTCAAAAAACTCCCATATATACTTTTACAACCCTTAGCACACTTATTAAGGGTAGTTTAAAAAAACTAAAAATGTCTTTCCTATTTTTTTGTCTTGCAGTATATGTATTCCAAGTTTCAAGTTTGTAGGTTCAAGGAATACAATTTTTCATACAAACGTTTTCATCCCTTTTTACATCCTTAGGGGTTGAATTTCCAAAAATCCCTTCTTAGTACACCTCTACGCCATTAGACCTATGTACTCTTCAAATTTCAAGTCTCTAGGACCAGCGGTCAAAAAACTCCCATACATACTTTTACATCCCTTAGCACACTTATTAAGGGTAGTTTTAAAAAACTTAAAATGTATTTCCTATTTTTTTGCCTTGAAATATAAATACTCCAAGTTTCAAGTTTGTAGGTTCAAGGAATACTATTTCTCATACAAATGTTTTCATCCCCTTTTTACACCCTTAGGGGTTGAATTTCCAAAAATCCCTTCTTAGTACACCTCTACGCCATAAGACCTATGTACTTTTCAAGCTTTAGGTCTCTTGGACCAGCGGTCAAAAAACTCCCATATATACTTTTACAACCCTTAGCACACTTATTAAGGGTAGTTTTAAAATACTAAAAATGTATTTCCTATTTTTTTGTCTTGAAGTATATGTACTCCAAGTTTCAAGTTTGTAGGTTCAAGGAATACAATTTTTCATACAAACGTTTTCATCCCTTTTTACACCCTTAGGGGTTGAATTTCCAAAAATCCCTTCTTAGTACACCTCTACGCCATAAGACCTATGTACTCCTCAAATTTCAAGTCTCTAGGACCAGCGGTCAAAAAACTCCCATACATACTTTTACATCCCTTAGCACACTTATTAAGGGTAGTTTTAAAAAACGAAAAATGTATTTCCTATTTTTTTGTCTTGAAGTATATGTACTCCAAGTTTCAAGTTTGTAGGTTCAAGG
Source organism: Chloroclysta siterata (assembly GCA_932294275.1). NCBI lineage: Eukaryota > Metazoa > Arthropoda > Insecta > Lepidoptera > Geometridae > Chloroclysta > Chloroclysta siterata. The sequence goes on from OW028588.1 coordinate 17,903,711, forward strand.
AATACAATTTTTCATACAAACGTTTTCATCCCTTTTTACACCCTTAGGGGTTGAATTTCCAAAAATCCCTTCTTAGTACACCTCTACGCCATAAGACCTATGTACTCTTCAAATTTCAAGTCTCTAGGACCAGCGGTCAAAAAACTCCCATACATACTTTTACATCCCTTAGCACACTTATTAAGGGTAGTTTTAAAAAACGAAAAATGTATTTCCTATTTTTTTGTCTTGAAGTATATGTACTCCAAGTATCAAGTTTGTAGGTTCAAGGAATACAATTTTTCATACAAAAGTTTTCATCCCTTTTTACACCCTTAGGGGTTGAATTTCCAAAAATCCCTTCTTAGTACACCTCTACGCCATAAGACCTATGTACTCCTCAAATTTCAAGTCTCTAGGACCAGCGGTTTAGGCTGTGCGTTGTCTATATGTCAGTCAGTCAGTCAGTCAGTCAGTCAGTCAGTCAGTCAGTCAGTCAGTCAGTCAGTCAGTCAGTCAGTCAGGACTTTGATTCTTATAGTATTAGAGATTGTTAGCTGTGGTTGCCTTTGGTGGATAAGCACGGGGCAGGATGTTATTTTGTTTGTGTCTATATCGTATTAAGTTTTGTGTATTATCTCTTGGCGATCCTAATAAATAAATAAATAAATATGCTTGAGAACATTCTCTTCCAGTGTAACCTTTGTGTAGGTTTAAAAAGCTGAAAAACACAATATCAGAGATCATCACCATGGAAAGTATTCTGTGGACAGGAACCAAGCCGTAAGTTTATTGCCTGTTCTTCTAGGCTTAGTCGCGTGGAACTGAAACATTTAGATTCATCTATTTTTTAGGACGTTTGAAAGAGATCCTTGTGATTTAAAATACCATTTTACTTTGATTTGAGCACCTTCATTCCAAACCGCTGGTTCTACGTGCTATATGGCCTGGCCATTTAAGCCTTTTTTCTTTTTTTAAGGTAGTTTGCTTTTAGTTTAAATAATATTCATACTATCGAAATCATTCTACAGTTATCTACTCTGTGGTGTAGACAGAGATTTCTTGAATGGGGCCATTATTACGCATTTTCATTTGGGTAAATTTTCATAAATATTAAATTTAATGAACCGTCAGTTAGACTGTTATAGATAATGTTGAAATACTATTATTTCGAATAACATTGCCTCTATTATCGCTGGGGTTCATTGGAAACGTTATGGAGCTTGAAATTTTGAATTGTATTTTGATTTAAGTGTGGTATTATGTAAAATTACTCTGCGCATTCTGCTTTTACGTAAAATCAAGAGGTTTTTTCAACTTGCTGATAGAACAAGCCGACAGCTGACTTCTCCTATAGCATTGCCTGGCATGCCACGATATACTGCCCTGCGTCAATCAACTTGAGGCATGATGTTAGCCTTATGGACCTGTAATGGACCGGCACCGACACCTCAAGCCGAAAAACACAGCAATGCTGCTTGATAGCAGAAATAAACTTCCCCGGATGGACCCTTCACAAAACGCCCTATTCAAAGTCAAAGTCAAAAGGTATTTATTCAATTAAATCTCAAGGATCACTTTGAAATGTGTCAAAGCTAGGTGAATCTAGGTGCCAGTTCCACGTGACCAAGGCTAGAAGAACAGTGAACATACTTACGGCTTGGTTCCTACCGTTCCTTTGTATGTATTGTATTAACCGGTAGGTAAGTACAGCTATCATCACTGACGTTCTAAAATACATAGTTCATACATAGAATAGTTCCTACAAGGAAATATATAGTTAATACGTTGATCTTACCAGATATGTAGAGTGAGATGGTAGGCGTCGGGGTTCCCATGGCGATACAGAGAATGGTCATGGATGAGCCTTCCACCACCAAGTTCACGGGGTTCACGGTCGGTGGCTGTTGGGAAAGCGAACATTAATTTTTATACTCATATTATGTATAATGTGGTAACAATCACCTATAATCTACTTGGTTATCATCGGTAAGACTAATACATAGTTATCATCGGTAAGACCACACATATTTTCTAACTGGGTGCCGAAGGATTACCCATACTTTCTTATTTTATTTATTAGCTACCTCTTCATTGCCTCCTTCTGTTCAACTGTCCACTAGATTACATGTTTCGTGAGAACCAGTAACTACGAGTATACCACCTATAATATATCATTGTTTGATCTGCAACTCTACCAGCACTGCTTGGCAAGGTAGGTTATCTACTTTGTTAGGCAGCGATAGCTGAGTCTGGGCCTTTTTGGCATACCACTGGAACGGGACGGCACTGGCTATGACCAAGTTTCTACCAACTTTATATTAGATAGATAGATAACACATTTATTTGCCTAACTAATACACACAGACACAAAAATACTAAATCAAAACAAAAACAACAGAATTAAAACAACTTATACAATAAGAAATAACTAAAATAAAAACAACCAAAATTAAATTTTAAGTTAAACAAACATTTTAAATAATAAATATTTAGATCAGTGTGTGTTGCAGCTAGACAAAAATAATATTATTAATGTATTTTTCTTTTTTAATGTTATATGTTTTTAGTTGGTAGGTTCTGTTTGCCTGTACCTGTCCGTTCTGTTTTATATTTTTGTATGTAGGTATGTCAAATAAATGTATTTTCTTTCTTTAACGCTAGCTACATCATGGTATAGATAAGCTGGAGCAGATATTGATGTGTAGTTTGACCCATCTACACTGACACTCGGTGTTGACAAAACAAAAAAAACCGCAATCAATCAAGTTCAGGCTTCAGAGCGTGGCCCCAGTTTTCAGGGCACGTTTTTGGGAAGTTTGCTGCTCAAACGGAGCGATGATAAAGCTTTTCTAGGAAGTAAACAAAAAATACTGAAAAACTGTTCATTACATGGAAGAAAGTTTGGTGTGATTTTTCAGTGCTAAAGTAAACTTGGACGTTGAAACTGTTTATAAGTTCCATAGTTTCATCGTTTTAGCAAATTGCTGTGAATAAACTATTATTTTATTTTATTTTATTTTATAATAACAATTTTGGAAAAATTACAGCTAGGTGGGTATACATTAGGTAGGTTATATTAAATACATGCAGCGTACAAAGTTGCTACACATAATTATACTGATGGCCAATTACAAGTTTCCGTGGATATATAAAAATAAAATCGGCCAAGTCCGAGTCGGACTCGCTCACGAAGGATTCCGTACCATTATCTATTATATCGTTTGTTATATAGGAGCCCCCTTAAATATTTATTTTATTCCGTTTTTTAATATTTGTTGTTATAGCGGTAACAAAAATACATCATCTGTGAAAATTTCAACTGTCTAACTGTCACGGTTCATGAGATACAGCCTGGTGATAAAGAGTTAAATGAGCAGCTTGCTGGTGTATTTTGTATTTTGAAAAAATGTATTTTGCCTATAATTTGTCCTAACTATAGTAACATAAAGTACTTTTTGTTTTCTCAATACAGCCGTGTTAGTGCGCAATTCTAAATTCTCAAGTAGGTCCGGGCAATCGACGTTACCATTAGCGATATTCAGTAGATACGCTAAATCGCTTATTTCCCTACGTTTGGAAAGGGGAAGAAAATGAAATTTACGACATCTTGTAATATAATCGGGTAAGAAGATTTTAACTCGATATTATTACCATTTTTATACCTAAAACTTTTGCTCATTATGAAAAACGTTCAAACTGAATTCTGTAATTATTGTAACCTGTTTTTTTATGAAAAATGATCTATTAGGATATGTAAATTTTAAGTTTTGGGATCGAAACTGTGATCTTTGGCAGGAGAAGGTTGTGAGACCTTGGGGTCTAGACAAAATCAATTTTCTGCTTGCGGAACGCACTTGAGGAAAGAAATGACTTAGTTGGGTTCCTTGTTGGACTAAGGAACCTTAAAAATGCACCTGTTTTTGTGGCCAAAGATACAAATATACTTTTTTATGATAAAAGATTTAAATTTTCAGCCCTTGTACAAAATATCTTCGAGCAAACGAAACGTGGAAGCTAGTAAGCTATAAAATAAGTTAGTATTCTAACAGCGGCGATGGGTTTGCAACCTGTCACGTATGGAATACCAACAACTGCTAAATGTGGGTATGTGCCAAATATAATATTCAGCAGACTACCCTTCTTAGACAACTTCCAATAATCATAAGTTAGTACGTGGTACTAAAAGATCTTAGGGGAATATCTATTGTCTGGGGATCAAAATCGTTTCTTTTTTGTTATATAAGAAGCATCGTTCCGAATTGCAGAAAACTCAAAATTAGCCATTGACTACCGCTAATCTCGGTTTAGAAAAAAGCATTATCGGAAAAGTAAATGTTCCCTGGCACTTCGTTACCTTACCATCCCCTTTCAGTCCGTTTTATTGCGCTTCAAAAGAGCCATTTGCATTTTTTGATGGAAGGGGAGATGGAAGCTCGTAAGGGAACTTGAATGAAATCTTGGGGCGCTTGTAATATTCTGTTGTTACTTAATTCGAAATTGATGAATAATAAGGGATGAAAAGGTTGAAGTCAAGGAAGAAAAACTTGCTTATCATTGTTTTTATCCGAGTGCCGAAGGAGAGAGGGAAATATTTATTGAATTAACTTAGTTACTTAGGTTTTTTTAATGAATTTCAAGCTTTGTAGATTCTCATCTTTTACGTAGCTTTTAATTAACTAATACTTTAGTACGAAGAGTACCTAAAAGAAGCTACGTCAAAGTTGTCAGAAATAAAGTGTAATTATTATAATACAAATACAAATCCAAAAAGAAATGCTTAGTAAATCATCAGTAGCCCTTGACTGATGAGTCCCGTACAAGCCTGTATCGGGAGGCACGAGGCCTTTGAAATAATTCTTGACAAGTGTTCTGTGCTGAAAGTCCTGGAAGCAGCTGTGTATGTAAACATGCTCCTAAATGTGCCCAAGTTCAGGAGATACTTATAGATGAAACTTTCATCCAAAGTGCATCTCGCGTCACGTTATGCATGAACTTAGGAGTTGTCAAAGTTATGCGCAGAAGTGTGTTGTAATAGCTGCTGCCTTCAGCGGTAATTGCTAACATCAATATTTAAGGAGCTTTCCTTCTTTACTCAATTGTTTATTCCAACCTGTCTTTGTTTTTTTTTTAACTACTTGTTACCTATACTTGTGAGTGTGAGTGAGATTTAAATTTAGAATGTTCTTTGGAGTTTTGTCTTACCTCCACGTATGCTGGATAAGCGGGGTCCGTCCAGGCTAGTAAGGTCTCTGAAGGTTTTCTTTAGCTAAGGAGTGGGTGTGTAAGTGTGAGTGAGATTTAAATTTCGAATGTTCTTTGGAGTTTTGTCTTACCTCCACGTATGCTGGATAGGCGGGGTCCGTCCAGGCTAGTAAGGTCTCCGAAGGCTGCGAGTCCCCGGCGACCGCGTGCGCCTTCACCCACACAACGTACTGTGTGTTCGGAGTGAGCTTCTCGAGCGTGTGTCCCGGTACTGTGGTCGTGATGTTTGTGACGTTGCCTTGGTTTTGCGTTGTTGGTGATTTGAAGAACATGCTGTCGAGAAAGTTCGATTTCAAAATCTTTTTTTTTTTTAATAGTAACACCAACCCTTTGGTCGAAGGACATTGTAGCAGGCAGCAAGACATTGCTGGGAATGAATGGATGAGACTCGTAAGGGAAACGATAGAGTAACTTATTAAAGAGGAGGCCTTTACATAGCAGTGTGTGAAAACTGGCTGAAATGATAATGATGATAGTAACTTGCTGATTGAACAAGCAGATGGCCCGCCTGATGCTAAGTTGTAGCCATCAACTATAACAAGGCATTGCTTCGCAAGTCACGCTTAGGAACGTGCCCTATTTGATTACTTCGGATGATAGCTTGTCAGAAAAGAACCAGCCAGGCTCCGTTTGGGCATATACAAATTCTACGGCATGCTATTCTACCATAGATTTAATACGGTTGACGCTTGAATCAGATTCTGAGATAGATTTTTAAATTTTTATTAAAATACTTTGGATTTTAATAAAGATCTTTATAAATCTTTGATTGCGATATTGCTTCGGGGTACCTCAAAGTAATAAAAACGAGGACAGGTGTGTGGTTTTAGGGCTCTGTACGTCGATTCTGAATTTTGGCATTTTTTTTTCGAATTTCGTATTCGATCATTGGGATTTCGTTTCTCAGCGGGTTTTTTATGACGATGCTATATCCGGCTTGCTGAGAACTGATGTTTGTATTCACGACTGGATGGAGGCACTTATCGCATCTTCATACAAAACCCGTTGAAAACGAAAACCGAATTATCGAAACGAAATCCGAAATTCGAAAAAACCAGTTGTCAAAACTCGATATACTAAAGCAGAACCTAGACTATTAATTTAGTATTTATTTATTGGGAAACCAAAATAAACAATTTGTACTAAGTTTGTTTCAATAGGTTTCCACTTCCGATTCAAAGAATACAATATTTGAATAGTAAGCGGATTATTGTGGAAGTACTTACACGTTATATAAATGCAAATGATGCAGTCCTACGAAAAATTTAGCCAAAGTTTTGGTAAAGGCATTAGTAATATTATAAATATATTATTGATGGGATATCTACCGTGCCTGGGGATCAAAGTCGTGAAGCTGCTTCAGAGATAACTCACGTGTAGGAGATCTTCTCGTCCGGCTGCGAGAACTGCGGCGGCTGCCAGCTCAGCGTCAGCCAGGTGGCGGAGTGCGAGGATACCGACAGCGAGTGCGGCGGAGACGGGATACCTGACACCTCCTTCTCTTCTGTTGGACAAATAAGCCTTAGCTTATAGGAAATAGACACAGATATCTTACAAAAGAACGGTAGGAACGAGCGTAACTTTCTTCAAGAGTAGTAGAGCTCTTTGTGAAGGGCTCGTGCGGGGAAGTATTACCTCCATGCCTTTTCCTACCGCCAAGCAGCAACGCTGTATTTCGGTTTGAAGAGTGTGGTTGCCGGTGTAATTACAGGCACATGAGGCTTAACATCTGTATGCCTCAAGTTGATGGACGCAGGGCAGTGCATCGTAGGGCACGTTCCTATTGAGCGTGACTTACGAAGCAATGCTTTGTTATTAGGTGATGGTTACCACTTAACAGCAGATGGGCCATCTGCTTGTTCCATCAGCTAGTTGTATAAAAAAAACAGTTTCTAAATGAAACCATAAGTATATAGGTAAAACAATATGAAAGTTTTGCGATTATCCATCAATAGAAACACCAGTTTTAATATAACTTTGTTAGCAACTGCAGCTAAAATGTAACCGCATAGCCGTCGTATTTACTTATTACAAACAGAAACTGATTGAAACTTATTGCAACAAAGTTACGTGATCAGCCAGCTGTTCTTCTAGGCTTTGGTTGCGTGGAACTGGCACCTAGATTCACGTAGTTTTAAGACGTTTCAAAGTGATCCTTGTGATTTTATTAAATAAATACCTTTTGACTTTGACTTTGAAATATTTTAGTTAATATCAGATATCATTATAATACACTTTCATAAATGTTTATACTTTGTGCTAAGACAAGTAATGTAGGTAAAAAAACTACCGAAATGACAAAACACAACTCAAAACAACACTAGAAAAACAATTATAATGAAAACAGCTATGTTCCTTTCCAAAATGACAGAAACTAATATTCTAGGTCTTATGAAATGTGCGAGCGATAAGTTGTCTGACGGGTGTCAGACACTTAACATAATATGGTAATAGTAGAGCCGCGTGACTCAAAGTTCGAGATTGGCTCAAACATGCGTGAAGCAGCTGCTTTTTCACGAGCCTTGTTGGAATTTCAATGAAGGTCTCATCAAAGTTATTTAACAGTTGACAGTTTTTTTCTTTTCTAAAAATTCTGATTCAGGGGTTTGAATATTTATAGTCAAAAAAAGAGTTTAGGAACTTTCACAAAACCTACAAGAGATTTTTAAGTTCACAGGATTTGAATCTGAAAGTTACCAAGAGAAGTTGTTTTTTTTTTTATACAACTAGTTGATGGAAGAAGCAGATGGCCCACCTGATGTTAAGTGGTAACCATCACCTATAACAAAGCATTGCCTCGTAAGTCACGCACGATAGGAACGTGCCCTACGATGCACTGCCCTGCGTCCATCAACTTGAGGTATACAGATGTTAAGCCTCATGTGCCTGTAATTACACCGACAACCACACTCTTCAAACCGAAACACAGCTTTGCTGCTTGGCGGCAGAAAAAGGCGTGGTGGTAGTACTTCCCCGGACGAGCCCTTCACAAAGAGCTCTACTACTCTTAAACTACTCTCTTGTTGGACAAATGGGATAAAATAACTGTAATGCCTTCATCGGTAGCAAGTGATACCTCTAGTTTTACGTTGTCCATAGAAATGGCTACAACAACAACAATACAATACACGTTTATTGAGCCCAAAACACTCAAGTCCAAAGTACCACGACAAACGTTCCTAGCAGGCCTGTAGAGAGCTTTGTAACTCCTTATACAAAAACCTAGTTAGGGTTATCAAAAACATAATGGGCTTATTCAAAAACCATGGAATAGCATGTACTGCTGTGGGTATGTGCCAAAAGTAATAATTTGACTTACCTCTGACTACCCTTAGACATAAAAGAAATTTGATTCAATGCTTGGTATTGTTTTTTTTTTCAAATATCAAACTATGGGCTCACATAACACAAAAAACAGTAAGCACAACTCTCTAGTCTGAGAAATACAATACTATGAAAAGGAATTAGTTGAATACTTAAGCATGTTACGGTGTACACTAACAATACAGCCGTCACAGCTCAGTTGGTAGTAGCTCTGCCTTCTGCGCCGTAGGCCGTGGGTTCGATCCCCACCGAGAACAAACATTTGGACTTCACTAAATTCGATTGGCACCATTCTGGAGCTTCAATATTGTATTATAATACCTACATTGTAACAAGGATCCTACAAAAGAGCGGTAGGAACCAAGCCGTAAGTTTGTTGCCTGTTCTTCTAGGCTTTGGTCGCGTGGAACTGGCACCTAGAGTCACCAAGATGTTTCAAAGTGATCCTTGTGATTTTATTGAATAAATACCTTTTGACTTTGACTTTGTGTGATGAACATAGATGTTTGTTCCCTGTCTGGGTATTATTATGTATTACACAAAAAAAATGTTTTTAGTATGTATTATATCTGCTATCTCTTTTTTTTTTATACCATTAGCTAATGGAACAAGCAGATGGCCCACCTGATGTTAAGTGGTAACCATCACCTATAACAAAGCATTGCCTCGTAAGTCACGCACGATAGGAACGTGCCCTACGATGCACTGCTTTGCGTCCATCAACTTGAGGCATACAGATGTTAAGCCTCATGTGCCTGTAATTACACCGGCAACCACACTCTTCAAACCGAAACACAGCGTTGCTGCTTGGCGGCAGAAAAAGGCGTGGTGGTAGCACTTCCCCGGACGAGCCCTTCACAAAGAGCTCTACTACTCTTAGATCTAGACTTAGACTTAGACTATCTGGTTCTCTTATTACAAGCTGTTAGTGCTGTGTGGAAAGTCCACCATTTTTTTTTAATAGGACCGTATGCTAGTTTCCCGGCTCGTAAAACCAACCTGTGCCGGTGACATTGAAGAGCAGCATGCTGGACGGCAGCGAGTCGCCGCGCGCGTTGCTCGCCACCACGAACACGTGGTACGTGCTGTTCGCCTCCAGCTGCTCGATGCGAGCTGCCGTGTCCGTCGCGTTCACTTGCTGCTCACATGATATACTTCAGTTAGTTCTTATCGAGTCAGGAGTCAGTCGAACTTTCTTTGACAAATATGTTGCCAAATCTATATATTATCTTATATTATAAAAGAAAGTCGTGTTAGTTACACCATTTATAACTCAAAAACGGCTGAACCGATTTGACTGAAAATTGGTGGGGATGTAACTTAGAACCAGGAGACGGACATAGGATACTTTTTACATCGATTTTTTTATAAATTAAACGTGCGCGAGCGAAGCTGCGGGCAAGAGCTAGTTTTATATATATATATAAAAGAAAGTCGTGTTAGTTACACTATTTATAACTCAAGAACGGCTGAACCGATTCAGCTGAAAATTGGTGGGGAGGTAGCTTAGAACCAGGAGACGAACATAGAGTACTTTTGATGCTGTTTTTTTTTTAAATTTTTATGTTTTCTAAAGTAAAAGTGCGCGAGCGAAGCTGCGGGCAAGACCTAGTCTATTATTAAATTAATCTTAGAATAGAATAGAATAGAATATTTTTTACTCGACACACAAACACGGGTACAGCATCACATATTAGGTAACAAGAAAAACAAGAAGAAGAAAAGCTGCATAACATAGCAGGTAGGTATATAGTAGGTAGGAAGAAAGGTACATATAATATAGAAAGAAACACAAAAAACAACCATGGAAGGTTTCCTATACCTAAACCTATAGTAGGTACCTACTATGGATGCCGACCAGTACTTCATGAGCCAAAATGGTCTCAACTCAGCTATTATTCTTCTTGTCGTGTCACTAGTTTCTTTCGAAACAGTGTGGTGAAAGGATTTTAAGTGCGCCTCAAGAGGCTCCTTTCGAGCACTTGACACATGTTGTAGAACTTTTTAGGTTCTACAACATGCCGGTTTCCTCACGATGTTTTCCTTCACCGTTTGAGAGTACTGGCATTGTACACATAAATTATTGAACAGAAAAACTCAAATTGGTGCACGACCGGTTTTTAACCCACGACTTTAGGATCGAAAGGCGGGGCCGCTACCACTAGACCACCAGTGCTGTCAAATAAATAAAATAAAATAAATAAATAAGTGCTATTAAATAAATAAAATAAGCACCTCGCTGATGGAACAAGCAGATGACCCAACTAAGTGGTAACCATCACCTATAAAAAAGCATTGACTCGTAATTTACGCACGACAGGATGCACTGCCCTGCGTCCATCAACTTGAGGCATACAGATGTTAAGCCTCATGTGCCTGTATTTCACTGGCAACCACACTCTTCAAAGCAAAACACAGCGTTGCTGCTTGGCGGCAGAAAAAGGCGTGGTGGTAGTACTTCCACGGACGAGCTGTACACAAAGAGCTCTACTACTCTTAAAAAAAAGGCAAAAAAATAGCCCGATTTGTAGCCTTATTTAAGTCCTCTCAAGTGCAGATGGTCGTGCACAGTGGACAAGATAGCAAATGTCTCGGGAAATGTCCTGTACGGGGGCTCCGCAATTGTACTGTACTCTGGTCGGGTCGATAATTCCCCTCATAACTAGATTTTAACTATAGCGGCCGACTTTGCTTTGGAGTCGTTTAAAAGATTTCCATAATGATAGTTGTTTGAGTTACTGTCTCCTTAGAAAAGATCTTAGAGAAATTACCAGTCACATAGCATTTTTCGTCTGGTCGCTGACGTGTGAAAAACTTTAACTACTTTACTCTTTTGTTATAGCCAGTATTCAAATATTTGTTGGACAAAAGAATATTTTTGACTAATGTTCTTTGTGTCTGGAGCAATCTTGTGAATAAAATTGCTTAAGTTTGTGAAATGTTTTCGATCTAAATCAGGGTTATAAACTTGGTTCTCTCTCTTGCAATCATTATTTAAGGCGACAACCAAAATCACCCAGTAGAGTCTAAAATAACTATCAATAAAGGAATAAGGAACTACTAATTTTTGTGGTGGAACTACATATTTTAGGTTCTACGACATGCCGGTTTTCTTACGATGTTTTCCTTCACCGATTGACTGTACAGACAGTTGGCAGACAGGCTGTGTACACATACATTAAGAGTATTAGAGCTCTTTGTGAAAGGCTCGTTCGGGGAAGTACTACCACCACGCCTTTTTCTGCCGCCAAGCAGCAACGCTGTGTTTCGGTTTGAAGAGTGTGGTTGCCGGTGTAATTACAGGCACATGAGGCTTAACATCTGTATGCCTCAAGTTGATGGACGCAGGGCAGTGCATAGTAGGGCACGTTCCTATTGTGCGTAACTTACAAGGCAATTCTTTGTTATAGGTGATGGTTACCACTTAACATCAGGTGGGCCATCTGCTTGTTTCATCAACAAGTTGGATAAAAAAAATTTTTTTTTTGAACAGGAAAATTATTAGTCACGACTCGTTTTGAAGCCACGCCGTTAGTATCAGAAGGCGCTACCACTAGACCACCAGTGCTCTTGTTAGGCAAGGTAGTAAAAGAGACTCACGTTATAACTAGCTTGCATATGGTTGTAGCTGTACGGAAGCGTGTTGTTGTCAAGCTTCTGCCAGTGCACGGTGTAGGACGTGACGTTGGCTCCGTCGGTGGGAGCGGTCCACTCCAGGAACACCTTGTCTTTTGAAACCACTGCGTGGAGCTCGCGGGGCGGACCTGGTAAGATCCCGGTGCCTGGAAGGTTGGATAACATTAGACTCCGGTAATATGCCGGTGCCTGGAAGGTTGGATAACATTAGACTCTGGTAATATGCCGGTGCCTGGAAGGTTGGATAACATTAGACTCTGGTAATATGCCGGTGCCTGGAAGGTTGGATAACATTAGACTCTGGTAAAAGGTATGCCGGTGCCTAGAAGGTTGGATAACATTAGACTCTGGTAATATGCCGGTGCCTGGAAGGTTGGATAACATTAGACTCTGGTAATAAGTATGCCGGTGCCTAGAAGGTTGGATAACATTAGACTCTGGTAATATGCCGGTGTCTGGAAGGTTGGATAACATTAGACTCTGGTAATATACCGGTGCCTGGAATTTTGGATAACATCTCTCTCTTGTCGTGTCACTAGTTTCTTTCGAAACAGTGAGTTGAAAGGATTTTAAGTGCGCCTCAAGAGGCTCCTTTCGAGCACTTGATACATGTTATAGAACTTTTTAGGTTCTACGACATGCCGGTTTCCTCGCGATGTAACATTAAACTCTGGTAATATGCCGGTGCCTGGAAGGTTGGATAACATTAGACTGGTTCGGTGAACGCACGAGTAAAGGGTGGCCGAAAGATTTATTTGGCAATAGTAATCAGTAGCCTGATTTAAGGATAGGAAATAAAAGTAAAAGGTTTTAATTTTGCACACAAATTCGGAGTAGTGAGTATGATCTTCTTTTCGTGTCACTAGTTTCTCTCAAACCAGTGTGGTGAGAGGATGAGGTAAGTATGATAACTTCTAGATACAGGTTTCCTCCATAGATTTCCAGAATCTTGAATCTTCTTGATTATCTCCTGCACCTTTTTGAACGTTGTAGAAGCATCGAGAACCGTTTTTGTAAAAGATGGATTTTAGATGATGGAAGAAACTTCTTCTTGTTGTTGTGTCACTAGTTTCTTTCGAATTTGTGTGGTATAAGGATATAAAGAGCACCTCAAAGAGGCTCCTTTCGAGTACCTGACATATGTTTTAGAACTATTTAGGTTACGTGGTTCTAAGACATGTCGGTTTCTATCATATCCTTCACCGAACTGGGAAAAACTCAAAATTATTTAAAAACATGGGAACCTTAGAATTGCCTGTATAAACTGCTTACGATTAAATTCTCTGAAATACGATTCTGTAATGTAAATAAAATTAATGAATACAGAACTGACCTTCCTCAAAGCACTGCACGATGTTGCCAATGTAGGGCACACAAGAGTTGACTCCGCCGGAGAAGGCACCGGCGCAGACGCCGCGACAGTTGGAGGGCACGCCGCGCCGCATGCAGCAAGCCTCGTGGTTGCGACCTGCTCAAACAGATTAGATCCTCTTACTAACTACTAATGACAAGGGACCTGGTTAAAGTTCTACGCTTGGTCGCGTGGAACTAGTACCTAAATTCACATAGCTTTAAGACTTTTCAAAGTGATCCTTGTGATTCAACTGAATAAATACCTTTTGACTTTGACTTTTAACGGCAAACCTGGAGATTAGACTTTTTTTACTCAATGATGTCACCCCTTCCGATAGACGATGATTCCATAAAAATGGTTCAATTTGAATAGACACTTAAGGCTCATGTAGTATTTTTTAACAGTTCATGCAAAAAATGACTAGAAATGCTATCAATTTCTATTCACTGCGTCAGATGTTGATGGAACAAGAAGATAGCCAACCAGCAGCGCAAGTACGGAACTCATTTCGCTAAATTTAGCGATCGTCATATTCGTGATATTTTGACGAATTGTGCGAGTACGGAACTCGGGGTCGCTATCTTTTGACGATCGCATGCGAACGTCACTTATGACAAAGCATTGCCTCGCCAGTCACGCACGATAGGAGCGTGTCCTACGATGTACTGCCCTGCGTCCATTAACTTACAGCATACAGATGTCAAGTGCCTGTAATAACACCGGCAACCACACTCGTCAAAACGAAACACAGCGTTGCTGCTTGGCGGCAGAAAAAGGCGTGGTGGTAGCACTTCCCCGGACGAGCCCTTCACAAAGAGCTACTACTCTTAAAACACTAGACATGCTTTGAGCGACATGATATGGGTTGGGCAACTCTACTTCTTCTACTTCCACCAGTTGTACGTACCTCCGGCACCGCACCGCAGCAGTTTATGGAACTCCTGAGCGCAGAGCGGAGCCAGCATCCTCAGATCCGACATCTTGGCGTCATACGAGCACAGCGGCATACAAACTCCTGCCAGCTGCACCCTCTCACAGCAAGCCGTGACGTTGTAATTGTTGGACGTTTCTTCTTCTTCTTCTATCACCTGAATCGAGCAGTGTTTTAAAGATATTTCTCTTTGTTTCAGTATTCTCGCCGAGTTTTTTTTTTGCTTTTGATATGGGAACCTAGATAGCTGATATACTACTTATATGTTTTTTTTTGTAAATACATACTTATAATATTATATAACACCCACACAGAGAACAAAGATCTATGTTCTCTTTTTTGAAGAGCGGATGACGTTATTTACATAAATCATAACCGCCGAATAATCGAATACTCAGTTCTAGGCCGTATTTCGATTCCCTGCGGATGATTTGATCCAACGAGATCTTATTTGCCATTTTTTATACTTTTTCTCAATATTTATACACTTTTTTATATACTTATAATCCCATAACAACACCAAGACGGCGAACAAACATCTATGTTCACTAAATGTTTGTTATCTGTCTGTGTGAATCGAACCCACGGCCTACAGGCAGCGGCCCAGAGCTAAGCTGTGAGGGATGTCAATTGAATAAATACCTTTTGACTTTGACTTACTTGGCTCTGCGTCCTGAAGATCAGCCTGGGCGATGGATCACCGACTCCATGCTCGTTGACCGCCTCCACAAAAATCTCGTAATCCATGTTTGACTCCAGGTCTTCCAAGATGTAGGGTGAATGAACCTGTTATAATAATTTTAACAAACATTAGAATTACGTGAATCTGTGTCTGATTTTCATGACTAAACTCCCTGCTAATGTCTTGTTACCTATATTATGCATCTAGCTATGAATCTATGACACCTGTTTTTTTTTCGGAAACAAAAGATGCTGCCCTGTTATTTTTAACTATTTTCTGAGTTGTTAGCTGCTAGTAAGTATCACTGGACCCTGCATAGTGTATAGCAACTTGGAGGCAGGCCGATGCTTTAAATAAAATAGTTGGCAGGCAGTTACAGTCTTGCTTAAGACCGTTAAAAATCTGATTATCATCACATTACCTAGCGTATGTTCTACTGGTCAATAACACCTACCGTTGAGCAGTAAATTCTTGTAATACAAATAATATTTTGTATGTAAGTAAATTATATGTATGTTTATGTAATTCTTGTGTAGATTTATTAATTTTATCTTGTTTTTTAATAATATTAATATTATTTAATTTGTTCGCAACGCTCATTTTGTACACGCACCCACCTTTCATTTCAATTTTATCTATCCTTCAAGGTTTGCTGGAAGAGAACCCTTTTTAGGGTTAAGCTTGCCTTTGTACATGTTTTATATTTAAGTTTACTAAATGTTATTACTGTGTAAAGAATAAATAATACAATCTACTTTTGCAGTAGGTAAGCACACCACCATAACTAAAGAGTTCGCAACGCACGTGGCTTCACAAACTCTTCAAGTGGAAACGTTGAACATCTGCAGAAGTGTAGCCACTTCCACAAGATTTGGTTTGATTACAATTTAATTCTATTTACAAGAGGCTTTCTCTGGCTAATGTTTCCGCATGGCAGGCTGCCAGGCGGAACTTCTTACTTCCGAGTACCTGTTGCTGTATCACATGCGGAATACGTAATTATGAGGTTTCAAGGATAGGAAGGTGGGAACCGAGTCGTAAGTCTGTTGCCTGTTCTTCTACGCTTGGTCAAGTAGAACTGGCACCTAGATTCACTTAGATTTAAGACGTTTCAATGTGATCCTTGTGATTCAATTGAACAAATATTTTTTGACATTGACTTAGACTTACGACATTTGATGATAAACACTGGTGATTATGAATCTTTGACTTTCTTAAATCTACATAATTAAATAATAAATAATAATATTAAATATTGGTGAACATTCCACACAGCACTATCTCGCCCCAAACTAAGCCAAAGCTTGTAATATGGGAACCAGATACTTATAATATTATATAACACCCAGGCAGAGAACAAACATCTATGTTCATCACACAAATGTTTGTTCTCGCTGGGGATCGAACCCACGGCCTACGGCACAGAAGGCAGAACTACTACCAACTGAGCTGTGAAGGCTGTCAAAATGCCTATGTGACAAGGCTAACATGTCTAATCTCAACAGTTTTTACGCAAAAATTGTTCGTTTTTATTATTTAAGCTACTTTTCATCCCCAAACAGTGGGTGTTAGTGAAATACTCATGAAGCTTAACATCTGTAAGAGTAGGTTCCCATGTGGACTTGAGAGGCGATTTATTATAGGTTATGATTACTTCCTAACATCAGGTGTTTAAATGCTTGTTCTATCAATCAGCAAGTAGTTTAAAGAGCAGCAAAAGAACGGGTTCAGAGCCTTAATATTGAGGTTAGCATCAACCATTACGCGAGCAACGCCGCGTGTACCTGCTAGTATTTAATAGAATGACAATGAATGGATTTTCGTTAGTCTAGAGAAGTCTGAGGTTCGTCAAAAACATTCGGAATTGATAGAATTTGATAAATAGATGGACAAAGAATAAAACTGGTCCTTTCCCTTAGATCGATGTCGAGCTGGGATAGCGGGGATGAAGCTAAACCAAATAGCTGGGACAATGTCCCATGTAGCAATTTGAGTATGTAAAGTGGCGAGGATTACGTTTGTACAATGGAATTTATTCAGCGCTGTGATGTTCGGAGTTTTGCATAATTCGCGCTCATGCGTTAGCTGATGTTAGCAATAGTGTTATTTCAAAAATACTAGTTGGGAATTTTGTGGGAAATAGTTAGGTTAAAAATACTAGTAGTTCGCCCCGAACTGAGATCTCGTGATGCGACCCGACGAACGCACCAAAACTTTGAGTAGGTGGTAGTCAAAGGCAAGTCCTTTTTTCTGACTACCGCCTACTAACTTGGTACAATAACCAAGTTTCAACTCTATTGGCCTATTTATTGAAGAGTTCCGTTGAACAGACCTTGGCTCCATCATCAGACCTGGTCGTTGTCACCATTTTATGAGAACTGAGTACCTCCTTAATTTAAATCAAGAAAAAAAAATAAGAAAAAGCAAAGTAATTGGCCGACCAGTAGAAAAACCTTGATGCCAACGAAACTCTTAGAGATGGGAGCTCTTGGGTCGCTGGTTATGTTAATTTAACTTTTTTGTTGTATCTCAAAAACCGAGCGTCCGAGAAAAAAAGTAAAAATTGTTTTGGAATGTCCAAATAAAGCCCTTTCGTATGACATTAAACTTGATTTTTTTAAGTAACTTTTTTTATTTTTGCCCCTTTAAAAAGCCCCATATCTTAAAAACCCTTCATCCGATTTTACTCATATACTTACCAGTAAATTTCTCAAGTACAAGCTATCGACTTATCAAATTTCATGCAGATCGGATCAACGGTTCGAAAGTTATGGCCAGACAAACATACATACATACATACATACATACATAAAATGCCAAATCGCCCAAGTTGAAACTAAAGATCTTTGTTCGCTTCGCTCACTCGATCAATTAAAGATTTAAATCCGATATTGGGTTTTAGCTAAACTTCCAACCAGAACGGGACAATTCCATTAAAACAGTCATTTGTATTGTCATGTCATTTTTATTTTATTTTATTTATTTAACAAAATCCACAGCTCTATTTAAATAGAAGGTAACATATGAGTAGTTTTATAGGAACGTGCCCTACGATACACTGCCCTACGCCCATGAACTTGAGTTATACAGATGTTAAGCCTCATGCGCCTGTTATTTCGCCGGCAACCACACTTTTCGAACCGAAACACAGCAACGCTTCTTGGCGGCAGAAAAAAGCGTGGTGGTAGTACTTCCCCGGACGAGCCCTTCACTAAGAGCTCTACTACTATTAAAATGAATGAATCTCCTTTCTAGGCATTCAAATTACCTTCTCTATAGCTCTGTATTCATCGCCGTTCTGCAAGGTCTTGTAATGAAGGTTGTAAAACTGCACAGTGTCAGCCAAAGCCGCGGGCGGCGACCAGTGCACCACAGCGTAGTCAGTATCAATGTTAGTGAGGTAGAGGCGGGACGGCGCTCCGGGAAGCACTCCGTAGCCTTGGAGCAGACAGTTGGTGTACGAGCTCATGTAACGTAGACACCTGAGGGAAGGAAGTTTTAGTTATTTACCAAAAAGCAAACAAAATTTAAATAATAAACAAAAATAAGGCAGCGAATTATTAACATATTTTATAAAATAGAACACAGAAGTTTACCCTGTGAGGAAGTGAACCTGCAACCTATCCTATCCTACTGGCATATAAACGCAAAAGGTACGATGTTTGGATGTTAGGATGTTTGTGGCTCAATCACGCCCCCAAACCGATCGAAAAGAAACTTCTAATAAAAGGTTCCTTTTTCCCGAAAAAATACCAGGAACGGGTCGAAAACACGAAAGAAACAACAAAGGTTTGCAATCACTAATTATACGCGAGTGAAGCCGTGGGCGGTAGCTAGTATAGCATAAGCTACTAGCAGAGCTACTACGAGTAGCAACGATGTAAGGCGATACCTAGCTGAAGAAGATTTGAAGCGAGATGCCTACTACCTCTATAGAGCTTAGCCGACTTATACAAATTTTCACACAATAGGTCGCATATCGTCAACTTAATAAAACCTCTGTATACTTAATCGCTACGACTGTTCTTAAAGCTAGCAACAAAACCTCGTAATCTTGTTGTTCTAACTCACTTGAAGTGATTGAAATCCAGACTGGTGATGTTTCCACTGCACAGCGGCAGGCAGGACTCGGGTAGTCCTCGAGACCGGCAGCACGGCGTGTGGTCCATCCCGTTGGCCAAACATCCGAACGTGACGCCGGCCCACGGCGCGCAAATCATCAAATCCGTCACCTGCAACTGACAGGTTAAACGGGCCCCATGGAATGATTGTGCGTTAGTCACAAATGGAGTGGAATGCTGATTTAAAAAAAAAGTTCTGATGTGCATATCGAGTTTTGCTGAATGAAGGTCCAAAGTCAAAATCATCGTGATATTGCAGGGGTGGTGAACAATATGAGTTGCTGGTGGTGTATTTCAATCAAAATGCGCAAATGAAAATCCCGAACACGAAAGACGGTGAAACCATTTCAAAATCTTTATACCATGATAACAGATGATACACATAGTTGAGCACTTTCCTTGGTAATAACATGCTCAATTGCAGATGATCATGAACACACAGACGGCTAACTTACTACAATTTCGAAGGTCTTTGTAGGGTCGCATAGCTTCTCAACACAGCCGAAATGGGTGACCCCAGCTGATACGCAGCATGATCTAACGTCGGGTAGCTTAGGAGCCGCCGCTACGTCTTTAGGCTTCATTTTACCAGGAGTCAGTGTTAGGGACCTAAAAACATATGGAGGTGAAGACGACGATCAAAAATATTAAGGAACTTCGCAGCTAATAGGGTTTGGCTAATAACGTACGGTATACACCTTGAAAAACATAAAATGAAACCGTGAAAATGAAGGCTGCTTAGTAATTACCTGATAGCATAACTGGGTAAACTTGATCCATGGATATTGAAAGACGTCACTGAAATCTCATACATCGTGAATGGCAGCAAATCGTTAACTACCAAGAAAGTCGTATTTTGGTTAACTTTGAAGGTAGCTGTTGAAGTCATTTTCATGGTGTCGTTCGTTTTTATGGAGCTTTCTGAAGGGTCTATGAGATGTGCGTCGAAAGACCTCAGAGTAGTGACGTTGACCATGTATTGTATCACTGTGTCTGTGTTCTCTACCGGTGGACTCCATGATATGTTTAGCTGCTTTTCGTTTAGAGGCTCAACTTCTACGTCTTCTGGTGGACTTGGAAGGAGTTCTGGGGAAAAAGTATTTACAGGTCATTAATTTCCAATTGCAAAATAGACACAATCTCAGGAGGTAGTCAGAATTACGAAATGATAGGGAAAGATAAGGATTAGAAAAGTATATGGTAATGAGCTGATTATTGCCAAAGACTTACCAATGCCTTCTACAATACAAGCTAAAGTCTTCTCCATGTAGGAAGCACATGAGTAATGTGTTTTGATGTTGTCTGTGACCGGTGTGAACTCCCCTCTGCAGACATCTTGGCAGATGTCTGGAACTCGTTCTTGTACACAGCAGGGCACGTGGTTGCGACCATCTGCCATACACCTGGACAAAAAATACGATTGGCTATATGAATAAACATGGATATATGGTGAATTCGTAAAAGCTAGTAGGCAACTCTGATGTTCGAGTTTTGAGGCTGCCCAAAGTCAGTCATGGATAAGCGACTGCTATAACTGGTCCCTGATGACTTATCTTGAAACAGAGCTATGATAAGCATAACATGTTGGACAACTGCAGTCAAAAGCCTCATTTTAAAACTTAATGTAATCGGGGACACTGAAAGATTGATAGTTCTTACTTTACAATGGCGGGGAAATCTGGTTGACAGGCTTCAGGATCCTGCCCCGTGCCTTCTAGAATGGTCTGTATGCTGCAGAACCCGAGGCAGCTTTTGCTGACATTAGTTGAGAGACAGCAGTCGGTGTAGTTGTGTGCCAACGCCGTTGTGGACAGTGTGGGCACGTTAGCGGAGTAGCTGTCTGTTGTGTTTGCGTTTTCTGGTGGTGTGAGGCTCCGTGATATTACTGAAAGAGAATAAGTAGAATAGATAGGATTGAGGGCTTATTATGTTTATAATGTTGAAGGAAGTGTTGGAAAAAAAGGGTTACTAGTACCTACTAGTTCGTCCATGGAACTTTTTCCACGGTTCTACAGGAGATAAACTGGTTTTTGCACTGATGCTGCACGAGCATTTTATATATTTGGACTGTTTGGAAACCATAACCTTTGACACGACCCTTGAATAACTCATCACTTTATTGAGGACTAGCGGCCTGTCCCAGCTTCGCATGGGTGGTCATAAATTTTTTGAACATATTAGGATAAACTTAGACCGTGGGTTCGAGCCTCGCGTCTACTTATTTCATACATTTGCACGCCAGAGACTGAAATCGCACCCCGAGCGTGACCCGTGGACCCGTTAACGTTTTTAATTTCGTCATATCTTTTGAATGGAATGTCCGATTTGAAAAATTTAAGAAGTAATCTATAGGTATTGAAACCGTCTTAATTATGAAAAGATTTATTTGGATAAGGATTAATACCAAGGTACAAATAAAGACCCTTTTCTAGCGGCGGCATTTCAATTAATTTTTTCTAATAAAAAAACACTTATTGTGACATAACTATAATAGTTAGACATATGTTGTCGCGACATTTTTTGTAGATAATGACGTGTTCTACAAAATCGTAGTACATTATTTTGTTCTATCATCAATAGTTTTCGCAGCGCACGCGATGTAAGGTTTTTGGTTTCCACCTTGGGTTACATTATTGGAGTTTTAGTAAGGATCCCTGATTTTTTTGAAAAAATAATATAACCTATGTTACTCAGGGATAATGTAGCATTCTAATGGTGAAAAAATTTTTGAAATCGAACCAGTAGTTTTTGAGCCTATTCGTTACATACAAAAATACAAAAATACAAAAATACAAAGCTTTCCTCTTTATAATATTATTAGTGTAGATTAGTGTAGATGTAGATTTGTGTTTCGTAGTATAAATCTTCCCTACAAGAAGATTTTAAGCACACTAACGGCCGGTTTTTGAAAGCTCGATCAAAACTAATCGGATGTGAAGTCACTCGCCATTTTAGCTATTACAATGAATTAGGTAGAAATAGCAAGTGACTTGACATGCGATTAGTTTTGATCGGGCTTACAGAATCCGGCCGTAAGACTATTTGAAGAAATACTCACCATTAAGCCGGTGGAAGCTCCTCACAGGAGGCTCAGTGTTGAGCTCGCACATGTATAGGCCGGCGTCAGACGCCTTCACTGACTTGATGACCAGAGCCCACACGTCTCCGCCCTTCTTGATCCCAGGGCCTTGGAGAGGCTCCTCAGCTAGAAGAATGTGCTATTTAAACAGTGTACCAAAAGACATTTACTGCTAAAAAATGCTAAAAATTTTCACGGTCAAGAGGTAGTCAAAGTCACAGCAACAAGTGCAATACTTTATATCTATATTAAGAACTTGTGTAACACTAATCGAAATATCTTGTAACCAGCCGTGCTTTTTCGAAGTACAGCAACACGTAATCACCATTGCTTGCTTCTCATAACCACCACCACCAAATTATTTTTGTACACCTGTATTGGTTGGATTTTATTGTGACTATATTTTTTTATGAAGACCTATGTTATTATTTGCATAAAATCATGAACCAAAATATAGACTGTATCACAATCTGTTCATGGAAAACTTACAGTCATCATGAAGAATGTGAACCCTGTCGTCCCTGGTGACCCTTACACCTCCCGCAGTCAGCAGCTGCAGATCCCTCGCCCGTCTCCACAGCACTGGCTTCCCTCTAGCTCCGAGCACCACACACGTGAGCAGCGCGTCTTCCCCACTCCTGACCGCGACCCCGCCGGCGGGCGCTCTCATCCAGGTTTCCTTGGGCTCTTCATCTTCTTGGGAACTACCGGTGGAAGTGCTCTCGGCTGATTCGCTTTTGAATTCTGTTGACAAAGAAAGAGGTTATAAGCAAAGTGAGGTACTTTTCCTTTTATTTTTACATTTTTTTAGTAGATGGCTTAATATCTTTAAAAATTGTGAAATGTGCGAGCGAGAAGCAACTACATTAGCGGTACATAGTCAACGTCTGAAACGAGATATTCAGAGCATGTTTTTAAGAAAAACCAGCGAGAACGCGAAAAAATAATTTAATCAAAAAAAATACCTACAGTTTAAGGCCGACGCGGCTAGGTGCCAGTATAGCGTATAGTAAATATGGGTATGTAAAGTTAAGTTGACCATTGTGACCATAAAAGAGAATCGAGGGTAATCGTATTGTGTATTTTCCACAAAAGTGTATGCCACTGAATTTCACATAAAAGTGTATTCAAACGGTGGCAGAAGACTTGGAAATATTAGAATATTACTTTTTGCTCGCAATTTTTTTTCATTTAAAAAAAAACTGTTCTAGTTTAAAAATGGCTGACACACTTCCTCCTTGTCTTGTAAAAATATGAAAATTCTTGGAAAAAAACGCGCGACCAAAAATTTAGCGCGAAACGCAGTGATTGGCCGATGCGCGATGGCGGCATCGCTCATAAGCCAATCGCCAATTCCGCTTATAGGCAAAGGCAAACCACAGTGATGCCAACTAAAAAAACCATACACGGACCTTTTTAGTAGTGTAAAGGCAAAAAAAATTCAATAATAAACTGGACATATTTTAGATAACTGTTCTAATACTACTATAAATGTACCTATAAATTATATCTCCTTACAACATGGAATGAAAAAAAGACAAAATAAAAGGTACGCCATTGTATGACACAGGTGCCAATTTATGACAAGGGGCGTTACTAATTTTTATATTAAGATGCTGATAAGCGTCAAACAAGTTCTCGCTCGTAAATTTCAACATTTATGAAGAAATAAAATCATCTGTTTGCGATTTTTAAATTCTGATCTAAACAAGTTTACCTACTAAAAACTTTTATTCGTTTTTATAATCAAACTTTTTGGTTAGAAAAATTGTTAGGATAAAAATCTTCTCAAAATCTTTTTTAATTATTGTTTGCTTTTTTAATCTTCATTCAGTGATTTTATATTTTAAAAACTGTTTGAATAAGGTTTGAATGCACGAGCGTACGTACTTTGACTATTCAAACGTCCGGTTTCTGAAAGCCCGATCAAAACTAATCACATGTCAAGTCACTTTCTATCTCTATCTAATTTGATGTATTAGTTGAAATGGCGAGTGACTTGACATCGGATTAGTTTTGATAGAGCGGAGCTTTCAGAAACCGGCCGCTAGTCAGCTATTTTTTTGGTGGAATAAACCGTATATGATATTAATATGACATATGAAATATGACGGCCACCGCACAATACAAAACCAAGCTTAAATTAATCCATAATACATCAAAGCCACGTATTTGATTCGAGAGTTTTAACAAAGCCCATTAGTATGTACCTATATTATATTCCATGGACACAAAGTCAAACAAAGCTTACTTCAATATGAGGTATGGTGCGCCGAAAGTATTTAACTACCAACGACTGTCCCTTTGAGGGATTTGAGTCGTACCCAGTTCGGTTCACCTCTGATAAAAAGGTCATCTATACCCGGAGCGGTGACACGCGACGGCACGAGTAGAAAAGACATTTGAGCTGTGGTTCAAGTGTAGGCAATTTATATGTCGCAGAGTATTCAAGAAAACCCATCACTATAAAGTAAATAAAGAATCACTTTAAAATGTCTTGTAATCAAGATGAATCTAGGCGTCAGACCAAGCCAGATACAAGATATTTATACGCAGAAATACGTGTTACACTTATGTAACGCAGTGCCTTCTTACTTAAGACTTATTTACCCTTTACGGGTATCGCAAAATATTGGCATTTTTCTTTTGCACAAGCAAGAAACTAACGGCTTTATTTCTACGGTTTTTAGTATAAGTGTTCTTTTTTATATAACAGTATAAAAATGTAAGGCTCCATTGTTGTGCTTGTTCAACCTTTGGAGGCGACAAGAGAAAATATAAAATGGTAATCGTGGCAACAGCATAGTTATGCCGCAGCAGTTCAAAATATTGATTCGAAATAGTGCTCGAAAAGACCCTCTTGAGGCGCACTTTAAATCCTTTCACCACACCTTTTCGAAAGAAACTAGTGACACAAGAAGAAGAAGAAGAAGAAGTTAAAAACAGAAGAGTAGTAGAGCTCTTTGTGTGTGGCTCGTCCGGGGAAGTACTACCACCACTCCTTTTTCTGCCGCCAAGCAGCAACGCTGTGTTTCGATTTAAAGAGTGTGGTTGCCGGTGTAATTACAGGCACATGAGGCTTAACATATGTATGCCTCAAGTTGATGGACGCAGGGCAGGGCATCGTAGGGCACGTTCCTATTGTGCGTGACTTACGAGGCAATGCTTTGTTTTAGGTGATGGTTACCACTTAACATCAGGTGGGCCTCTGCTTGTTCCATCGGCTAGTTGTATAAAAAAAACAGAACACTAGGAAAGCTATTTTTGGTAGTAAAACTATTCTGGATCATAATTATACTATTGATGAACCTTTATTATGCTTTTTTCTGAAACTTGGTTTGGTTGCGATATTTCATAACTCCCTTCATATTTTTTTTGAAATGTCTTTAGAAACGTGCGAGCGAGAAGTTGCCTGTAGGATGTTAGCGAGTCTTCAGCAAAATATCTTAGTTTCGCCATGTATGTGGCCACACCCGCACCTCATTCGAATTCGCCACGGCGTGGTCACGTGCACAGCGGTGTGCCCGGATAAAGAAATCAACGCAAATTGAGCGTTCGCCTCCTCAATCTAACCAAACAATATGGGCCTCGACTGCGCTCTTCAAGTGCAATTGCCCCTTCTTGCGCGTGGAGCCAATAGATTTTATTCTTGAGGTCATCCAACCTTATCCAAGAACTGCAAACGCTTGGGGCTTTTTGGGTCAGTGCTACTGTCGACAACTGTCTCCAATTGGCGGGGAATGAGTACCACTTATTTTTTTATAGGAAGCAAATAAATAATTTATGATTATGACTAGGGGCGCTTTTCGCGTTTCCATATGACAGTGCGTGTTAACCCGGACTAGACCCTAGAAAAGTTAAGACAGTGCATATTGAGCTGCAGCAACATTGTATGCCCGAAATGGGTAGAATGTTGTAACAAAATTACCTTTGTAAGATCTATTTACACCGATTTACAATAAATGATCTTATTCTGTCATCCACGTATCTTGTAGGGAATAAAAGCCCGCGTTCCGTAACCTGCGCAGGATGCCAAGGCTAAGAAATTGCACGTGTATCTGTATGGGCACGGTACAGGATGCCAAGGCTAAGAAATTGCACGTGTATCTGTGTGCGCACGATACGGGGTACGAAAGTGGATTCGCACAAAGACGTGTGACAGAAAACACGTTGAGTGCTTACCTGAGAGAGGTGCCGCGACACAGGGGCTGCGAGAATGAACAACAAATTCTCTGGATTATAATCATTTTATCACTGAGATTTAAAAAGGTTTTTAAGAGTAGTAGAGCTCTTTGTGAAGGGCTCGTTCGGGGAAGAACTACCACCATCCCTTTTTCTGCCGCCAAGCAGCGATGCTGTGTTTCAGTTTGAAGAGTGTGCGGTTGCCGGTGAAATTACAGGCCTCATGTGCCTATAATTCCTGTATGCCTCCGGCTGATGGACGCAGGGTAGTGCATCGTAGCTTACGAGGCAATTCTTTGTTAAAGGATATGGTTACCATATGGCATCCGGTGGGCCATTTGAAGCAAATAGCAATCCATCAGCATGTAGTATAAAAGAAGGGTTTTCGAATGAATAAAACCGCTGTTTTATTTCAAAATATTGCAGTTTCTTGTTTTCATACATTAACCGCTAATTACGGTTCTAGAGTCATGTTTGTTAACGTTTCGAAGTTTACCGTCAAACGCGGTCGCGGGTGCTCATTAGGAAGAGCTACTAAATATCCTCGAAACGTCGCGTCTTCAGCAAAAATGACAGCAAAACAGTGCTAATTAGCCACTTGCTTGCTGCTTTCGTCTTCCAGTTTGTGGTCGCTATTTGAGAACCTTTATTTTTAGAATATAATAGTTTTAGACACACATTACACAGATAAAACAATATAAATAAAGCTAAACAGAAGAACAGAAACAGAAAAAAACAGTGATAAACAGTGTTAGTTCTTCAATGGTATGCTTAGGGCCGGTTTCACCATGCTCTGTTAGATTAACAAAGGATTAAAGGGCCGTTAAATATGTGAAAATGTATGCTTTTGAAAGCTAAGGTTAGATTTAACGGCCTGTTAATCCTTGATTAGTAACTAATAGAGCATGGTGAAACTGGGCCTTAGTGCAGCAGTTCAGTCTTTTTTCTTAGGAATTGGTTAAAACCAGTAAGGACACTGTGTTCACCATTTAATCCGTGTGTTCAGACTGTAAGTGGGATGTGCTTATGCATACCCACAGATATCAGTATAGAGGTGCGGTTGAACTAACGCGACCGGGCGACAGTGGCGCGACTTTGTCGCCCGGCTCACGGGCTTAAGGCGCAGACAATCAAACAACTTCTCTCTCATACTTATCAACATTTAGAAATATATTAAATAATGTAAATGAAAATACGCAAAAAAGTTTCGAATAATATTACAGTACATCTTAGGGACGTTCCTATCGCGCATGAATTGCGAGATGCTTTGTTATAGGTCTCTGCTTGTTCAGTCAGCAAATAGTATAAAAAAACATTGTATTTGACTTCATTTTATTTCATTTCTAAGCCTTTTATTGCTTTTAAACCAAGCGTTTTAAAGCTTGCAACCTGTTACCCATTGAATACCAAATACAGCCTCCTAAATGTGGATATATTTTATACCAAATGTAAAATTTAAAGTTCTGGCAACCCCGATTAGACATCTTCAAAAAATCGAAAGTTAGGTAGGTAGGTACTAAGAGATCTGAGGGCATCTACCGTGCCTGGTTATCAAAGTCTGGCTGTTATTTCATGCCATTTCAGTCGCGTCGGTGAAAGACGCCTGAAGGAAGTACGTAGGATACTCAGGCACCCTTCACACCCTGAAAGAACATCCTGGAGTAGCTTTGGAATCTTTTTTATGGCGACTTTTGTAGGACAAATATCTGTCATTGTTGTGTGGAGTGGTCTTGTTTAAAATAGCTGGCGGTATTTCAGTTCAGATATTTATGTCTCATAGGCACTTTAAAATCGTACATAAAATAGTTTAGGTTTTTTTTCCAAAAATTATCAATAACAATGATTATAAAACTACATACCTATTATTATTTCTCTTTGATGGGTTAAAAAGTGATATAAATACCTAAATAATTAGGCTTCTAAGATATTTTATCTATAGGTAGATAAAGGCGTCCAGGCAGATGGTTTGACGCTGAGCAAGCTTTTCATCTTCAATAGTTCCTGGTTAGTGCCAATGTAAAGTTAATCTAACCCTATTTCTGATTCGATCGCACAACAAAAAAGCAACTTCACGACTTTGATTCCCAGGCACGGTCGATATCCCCTCAGATATCTTAGTACCAAGTACCAACTCCAGATTCGCACGACAAAGCGTTGCCTCGCAAATAACGCACGGTATGAACATGCTCTACGATGCACTGTCCTGCGACTATAAACTTCAAGCAGGCGTTAAGCCTCATGTGCCTGTAATTAATTGGTAACCACACTCTTCAAATCAAAACACAGAGACGCCGCTTGACGCTCAAAATAGGTACCTCCCCGGACGAGCCACGTACAAAGAGCTCTACTACTCTTAAAAGATTTCCCCTGACGCTTTATCTTGAATAAATCCAAATATCTGTTTATCTGGTTATATTCTTAGATACCGCATTGCTATGATTTTCATGGATATTGTGCTCGCGCCGATATAAAAACACCATATTTCAAGTAAAATAAAAAATAATGGAGATTAAATAAATAAAAGGTTTTTCAGTTCGAGAGAGACTCGCGACTAAAATAATATTGTAGATACGAAGAAAATTGTTTACCCATATTTTATCCTTATTTAATACTGAAACTGCGACGGTCTTTATTGCAAAATATTTCTTTGTTTCAATTTGCAAATATTTTTCATAAAAATTCGAAAACAAGTGCCCTCCAAAGTGCTCCGTCAAAGATTTGAGTTTTGCTAATCATTGTTTCAGAAAACAGAAACTCATTTATGTCAAGATCATCGCCGTTGGCTTTAAACAGCTGTGTCATTTACATCAATGGATGTTTGGAACGGAAGGAAATGTTTTTTTTTTTTATACCATTAGCTAATGGAACAAGCAGATGGCCCACCTGATGTTAAATGGTAACCATCACCTATAACAAAGCATTGCCTCGTAAGTCACGCACGATAGGAACGTGCCCTACGATGCACTGCTCGGCGTCCATCAACTTGAGGCATACAGATGTTAGGCCTCATGTGCCTGTAATTACACCGGCAACCACACTCTTCAAACCGAAACACAGCAACGCTGCTTATTATGATGTTTTATTTGTTAGAATGCAATATTTAGACGTGTCTGACTACTTCTGTCTGACCTAGCTTTCAGACGTATCTAAGAGATCCGTGCGATTTTATTGAATAAATACCTTTTCACTTTGACTTCCTCAGACGCCCTCAAAGGAGTAGTTCTGGGTACTGATTATGTACCAAGAAATCTGAGATGATGTTAAACGTTTAATTGATCGAGTGAGTGAAGCGAACGGAGATCTTACAAACCAATAGGGAGAAACACAGAAAAACGGAGAAGTTTTAGAACTTAAAATAATATATCGCAACCAATTTAATTGTTACCATACCATAAACTTGGTGTTTTATAAAAAAATAACTTGATTTTGATTTTTGAAACCACTTGGGCGATTCAGCCGATACAAAGTTTATTATCAGACGTTACTAATGTTAAGTCTGTTATTCGTCTGTTGTGTTTGTTTTCCCCATAGAAAATATTTGTCAGTACAAAAAGTGTAGAGCTCTTTGTGAAGGGCTCGTCCGGGGAAGTACTACCACCACGCCTTTTTCTGCCGCCAAGCAGCAACGCTGGTGTTTCGGTTCGAAGAGTGTGGTTGTCGCTGTAATTACAGGCACATGAGGCTTAACATCTGCATGCCTCAAGTTGATAGACGCAGGGCAGTGTATCGTAGGGCACGTTCCTATTGCGCGTGACTTACGAGGTAATGCTTTGTTATAGGTGAAGGTTACTACTTAAGATCAGGTGGGCAATCTGCTTTTTCCACCACTAAGTTGTATAAAAAAAAAATGTTACATTCCTCCATAGAAAATATTTATCAATACAAAAAGTGGAAGGGCCCAACTGTTACGTAGAGCTGTGTCATAATCAAGTCGATGGAAGGACCGGCACGTCAATCAGTACTTTATTCTCCTGGGTTGATTGTTTACTTTTATAAAGCCGATTGTCTTGGCTCTAAGGATGTTATTAAAAAGTATTACTTGGGGTTTGAAAGCTTTCATGTTGGTTTACGGTCAGTATTCATAGTATAAATAGGTACGCTTTTGTTACGGATGATGAGATTACGGGATTTTTACTTGCTTTGGCTGTTTCCTCGGTTTAAATTTGTGCACGATTATTTGCGAAATTTTCCATGTTCTACCTCTAAGCTTGAGCCTTAGATTGACAAATCCAATTACGATGTGCCAGTTTGATGACCGAAATAGGTATAAGAAATCTAGGTACGTACTACTAGTAAAATCCCTCGCTAAATGTTATTCCAGGTTACAAACTATGTATATTCCAAGTTTCATTCAAGTCCGAGCAGCATAAGAAGTTGAGTAGGAACAAACAAACAAACACACACAACTTTCGCATAAAAATTACCTTTCGACTTAGTGCGATGATTGTACCACTTAGCCGCTAGGAAAATGTAAACTATTTATTATATTTATTTATGGACCACTTAAGCTTACTAATCTGTAATTAAAATGCAGTGAGTTGCACGTGTTAGGGAAGTCCATCTACAAATCGTTTCCTGAATTGTTATTCTGTCAACAACACTCACCTAAGTGCATGATCGCAGAATCCGCGGTGAGTATTCGTCACCCATCACTAGCGCCACTTGCGTGTGTTTTGACGTTGAAAATGACAACATGAGTGAGGCGAAGCTCATGAAGTGAGCGCGGATCCACTAGGTGATACTCCCCGTGATATTTTTGTTCACGGAATAGCATTACTCTGCATTACTTTATATCAACCAGCAATTACAAGATAAGTGTGATGTAATTGATTGTTATGACAAGAATTGTTTCCTAATTGTTATTGTCTTTCTTCAGAGATTCTCGAAGTGGTTGTGGTAAAACTTGCATGTTCATTCCTAACAGACTATGTTAGGCAATCGAACCCACGGCCTACAGCGCAGGAGGCAGAGCCACCAACTGGGCTGTGAGGTCTGTCCTAGAAGGCAGAACGTTATCTAAATTTCAGATGTAAAATAAATAGAACCTACGATAAAGTTCACCTTTCAGCTTGTGAACAACGGAAGCTTAAACCTTATTCGAAACGATCTCAACACCATTGCAAAAGATAACCCGAGCACCATTGATCGCAAGCGAACAGTTTCATCCGAAAAAAATCTTTAAATTACCATTGAAAATTAAACCTTATAACGTGAATTTGAGGTACGAAATCGCTTGGAGTAAGCTGAGGCTATTCGACGGCCGTAAATATTTATGTGAAGGTTTTCGGACACCGCAAGGATTCAAAGTGAATTTAGGTTTAATGGAATCCGGCCGCGTCAGCACACGTAGACATTTGACCGTGCGATAAGTTTGCGTTTTTACAGGATTTAACGAATTAAATGAAATAGCCTGCTTAGTACTTAGCTCTTCCGCCATATAAGAATTCCCACTGTCTAAGAGTATGCTTCAAATCTATAATAAAATAGTGTAAAATGCTTTTAAAGAAAATAAATTAATTATAAACCTACACACCTTTTATACAGTTAGCGTAAACATATCTTGCCGTTTAAATTGAACAAGCACCTTGGATTATTAATTGACAATCGTTTTTCCTCATCCTTAGGTCCTTTAAAGCTATTTGCTATTGACAAATTGAATCCACCTGATGTCCTTTCTTTAACGTGCCCTCCGAAGACCTAACAATTTTATTTTTGCAATAAAATAAATCGTTTTCGCCTTACGCTAACATACACGGTCGATTTGTCTAGCACGGCATATCTGGAACAAGACTTGTGAATAGTAATGGCATGGCGTAAATGTATTACTTCATGGCGATATTTTGGTTTGTTTCTATTGTTTTCCCCTTAAAAACAAACGGCTAAAGCAAGAAACGATTCTACGGCCTACAGCACAGAAGGCAGAGCTACTACTGAGCTGTGAGGGTTATATCTTCTTCTTCTTGTCTTGTCACTAGTTCTTTCGAAACAGTGTGGTGAAAGGATTTTAAGTGCGCCTCAAAGAGGCTCCTTTTGAGCACTTGGCACATGTTTAAGTTTCTTTTAGGTGCTACGCCAGTTTCTTCACGATTATACAAGGTGTTCCAATACTTCAGGGGGCTAAAGTACCCATCAATATGAATAAGTTTTTCTAAGGATCCAAGTATTGGAACACCTTGTATACGAAGGTTATATAAATATATGCTCAGGCATATTTACGTAAATAAATTTTTGATGCAAATACGTGCATTACTTGTGCAATTCATATTAAAGTGTCCAAAAAAGTATCACAGGAACGAGGAAAACTTTTCAGCGACAGAAATTAACTGAGTTTTATGAAATACGTGCACTAAAGCATTCGTCTAGATAACACGTTGGCCGTCACTTGACGGCCGTGATAACCGTAAATAACTAAATAACTGGTAACTTTCGCATTTATAAAAGTATAGTGGGATGTTTGGATTTTAGTGATTCAATATCGATCTAACTACTGAATCGATTGGGATGAAACTTAGTACAAATATAACTCGTAATTTCGGATCGGGGTAGAAAACCAGAACGAACCCGATAAAAGGAAAACGCCTTTGATATTAATGTCACCGACCACTAACTAATATGCGAGCGAAGACACTGGCGATAGCTAATCGTGCGAGACATGCGAGGCAATGATTTGATATAGGTAATGTGGCCTGTCTTTTAAATTTGATTATGTTTACCTTTTTCTGTATGCCTACGCCTCACTAAACTTCAATGATATATTATATTATTACATTGTAAAAGGATCATACAAAAGAACGGTAGGAACCAAGTCGTAAGTTTGTTGCCTGTTCTTCTAGGCTTTGGTCGCGTGGAACTGGCACCTAGAGTCACCTAGCTTTAAGACGTTTCAAAGTGATCCTTGTGATTTTATTGAATAAATACATTTTGACTTTGACTTTGAATGGTACCACTTAACATCAGGTGGGCCAACCTGTCCCAAGAGAAAAAAACGTCCATATACTCGGTTACAGTACTCGACCGTTATATACCGATTTTCGCTTATTCCGTGACCAATTCTTAAAGAGAGCAGAGGCGGTGTGAAAAATTCCAAATTTTACCCAAAAGCGCAGTTTTATTTGAGCACTGAATTTCAAACCGATGGAATTTTATCAGCACGTCGGGGAAAATTCTTAGCCGGCACGGGTAGTGGAATAATGGGAATTTAGAGAATACCCGCTTCGATGCCTAGATTCCCACCTAGAGCTCTGATTAACCGAACTGGGGAATTTTCTTTCGAACTTGGATTTACAGGAATGTTGATGAATTTTCTAATGTGCTCCCACCAACTTTGTACAGGATAACAATCCTACTAATATTATAAACGCGAAAGTTTGTAAGTATGGATGGATGGATGTTTGTTACTCTTTCACGTAAAATCTACAGAATGGATTTTAATGAAAATTTTACAATAATATAGCTTATACATCAGAATAACACATAGGCTACAATTTATAAAGATATTGTGTGACTAATCCTGCGCAGACAAGTCGCGGGCACCAGCTTGTATTATGTTTTTTGTTTTAAAGGTATTTATGATTTGGGACTTGTATCACGTATTTTACTATTGTGTTGCCTGAAATAAATGAATAAATAAAGAATGATACTTAAGTTAAAAAATAATTACACTATGGCAATGCTTTGTTATAGGTAACCATCACCACTTAATCAGGTGGGCCATTTGCTTGTTCTATCAGCATTTGCTTGTTGTATAAAAAATAACTAGTGTTCTACTTTAAACCATTGCTCTTATGAAATACTCAGTTCCTACAAGTTCATTTCTGGTACGTCAGTACGTACCACAGACTACAATTTTAATCCGACCCCAGCAGTTGACGTAATAATGTTGACATTGCCAAAGCCCCGGAGCTCAGCGTAATTTACTAAACATTATTTAACTAGAGAGCACATAAAGTTGGGTACGCCCGTCTCTCGGTGAAGGAGCTCGTACACAATTTGCTTAAGTTATTCGCGATATGAGCACGGGGCCTTATTGGAAGATTTATTAACTGTTTCCACTGGGGGTAGAGATCTGTTTACATGGGGATGCTTTCTCGTACGGTTCGAGATGGAATACAGCTATCGTCACATGATTGCCAGATTCTTATAAAAAATACAATCAAACAAAAGCTTACCTATTATTGTACCCGTAGTAGTATGAATTGTACCTATCTTATATCTACATAATTTGCAGCGCCCTACAGGGTACATGTACTCGCTTAATAGCTACCTTAGACCTAAGCTATATAACTGATGCATGTACATGTTGGCAATAAATAAATCTGAAATCCACAGAGTGATAATAGCTTCAGCACTAGAGTGCATTATATGCATACTAGTGCCTGAAGCGAAAGATCCAACTCATCATGAGGATTGTGCTATTGGCATGATTTGAAGTTGTGGCTGAGCTTGAAGTCGTATGGTGGTGCCAACTGCTCGTATTTCGACCTTTATTGATGTACAGTTTTTGCAGTAAAGTTGTTGTCCACAGACCGTTTCGTGGGCACCTACGAGACATCGCGATACTGTGGAATACGTCACAGATCCGGGATGATTCAATGATACGAATCCGTGTTGAAATGAAATTTTTATTTAACCTTATTAGGTTAAATAAAAATTATGAAACAGTATTGTATATTACATTTCGAATGTGTCTAAATTTTATTGTTATTGCAACATTTTTCTATGAAAATTTACTTCTAAAAATTCGATAATCGTGTCTTTGGTGCGTGAAACTCTTTCCATATAAACGGAATTTAAAGTTACTGAGGGGGGTGTATGTAGGTCGGTAATCAATTGATGGCATAAATTGCTTCTAAATAAGTGACGTGGAGATAATACCAACATTATTGGATTTGTAAAGTATATGAGTATATGCGTTTTACGTACAAATAAATTATATAAGTATTATATTAGCTATCTGGTTCCAATATTACAAGCTTTACTTAGTTTGGGGCTAGATCGTGCGTGACTTGCGAGGCAATGCTTTGTTATAGGTGATGGTTACCACTTAACATCAGGTGGGCCATCTGCTCCTTCCATCAGCTAGTTGTATAAAAAAAAATAGATAGTGCTGTGTAGAATGTCCACCAATATTTATTTATCTATTCATTTCTGTCCAGGAGTGGACTTCTTTTGGCTGATTATTGATGACGATGATAAAAAATAGAAGAAAGAAAGAAACATCTATTTGACACACAATACACATATAACACAGAAATAACATAAAAATAATAAACAGAAAAAGAGAAAAATACAGTAATAATTTTAGAGGCCAATTAGTCTCCCTTGATTTGTTTGGGTCAAACAGGTCCAGTCCCAGCATAATTGCTGCTCGACACATTCGTGGGGAGCAGCGCTGGTTTTCAGATAGAGCCTAGAGACGGATGACCTTACAAACGCAAAACAATCCCTAAGGGTTGAAATACACAAAATACCCTTTGATTTCCCACCATTCTTTAGAGAACTTACCTAACTTATTTATTAATTTATTCAGGTCTACCAACAGCTGTTACAACAATACAAATTAATATAACTAGTGGTTCGCCTCGAACTGAGATCTCGTGATGCGACCCGATGAACGCACCAAAACTTTGAGTAGGAGGTAGTCAGAGGAGAAGTGCAGCAGAAGTCCAAACATTATGTTTGAACTTTTTTCTAACTTTTTTGTTGTATCTCAAAAACTGAGCGTCCCAGAAAAAAAGTAAAAACTGTTTTGGAATGTCCAAACAAAGCCCATTCATATGACATGTAACTCGATTTTTTATTTTTGGCACCTTAAAAAACCCCTTATCTTAATAACCCTTGATCCGATTTTACTCATATACTTACTTACAGATCGAATCAAAGGTTCGAAAGTTATGGCCAGACAAACATACATACATACACATAAAATGCCAAATCGCCCAAGTTGAAACTAAGATCTTCGTTCGCTTCGCTCACTCGATAAAATTAAACTTACATCTACGTACGTACGTGTATTATTCAGAGCTAAATGCACAACTAATTATAGGTGAACACTACATGCATTGAATTTAACTAAGTGGAAAAAGTAACATTATGGTTTAAGAAAATAGAACAATGATTATAAAAGAAGTTTTTTTTTGTTGATGACAAGAATTTCCTAATCCATTTGGTAACTCGACCTAGTGTTGGTTTGATTGCAAGGTTAGGCTATTACTTTAGTCTAGGACCTAGAGTAATAACTTGAAATTCAAATAACCTAAGGTCTAGGTTATTTGAATTTCAAAATTAAAAACCATCCAACCTTCGCCATTCTCATATCCGAACGCAGAGGTTAAGCAAACATAGTTCGTAGCGCATCCTCAACGCTCACTTTTAAACTAACTATCTCAAACAAACATATTCTAACTAAGTGGATATTTCTTCTAATCTAGTTTATACCGCTGGTCTACCCGGGGTACATATCCTTCTTCTAATTATTTTTCTTTTGTATGACAGCTAGACTTTTTTCACACACAAATTATTTTTTATCTCCTTACAAGCACCCCTTCTAAATCTAATGAGTCCACTTTATCCAACGGTTGTTCGCTATTTAGCGATAAGACCGCCTATTGTTCTTTGTAGTTTTAAGTCTGTTTTTTTTGTTATATCCATAAGTTGTGTGCAATAAAGTATTTTCTATCTTCTATCTATGTATCCTGAGGTACACTTATTGTAAAATTTAAAGAAGAAAGAAAGCAAAAATATTTTTTTGACCCATTAAAAAACAATAGCAATAACAATGGGTAGGTAGGTACAACCTACGAGCTACATAAAGCTATAGAAAAGTGACAAATATCTTCGTTTTTTATACTTCTTGTGGATGGAACAAGCGGCTGACCTACCTGATGTTAAGTGGTAACCATCATCTATAACAAAACATTGCATCGTAAGTCACACACGATATTAATGCACTGCCCTGCGTCCATCAACTTATACGCGGAATCATACATATGTTAGGCCTCATGTGCCTGTAATTTCACCGGCAACTACACCCTTCAAAATGAACACAGCAAACGCTGCTTGTCAGCAGAAGTGGCATGTCTTTTCGGAATGCCAATGTTTTTTTTTCAGAATCTCCTTTTATCCCTTTTATTCCTTTCTTTTATCTCTTTCTTTTATCCCTCCTCTCCTTTATTTCCTTTCCCAATCCCTCATCATTTAATGTTTCTACGATGTTTAACCTAAGCTTGATCGTTAGTCGATCACCAAGTTCGATTGGCACCACACTGGAGCTTCATTATTATATAATTTTGTAAAAGGATCATAAAAGAACGGTAGGAACCAAGCCGTAAGTTTGTTGTTTGTTGTCTAGACTTGGTAGCGTGGAACTGCCACCTGGATTCACCTAGCTTTAAAACGTTTCAATGTGATCCTTATGATTCAATTGAATAAACCTTTTGACTTTGACTTTAGTCAGTCAGTCACGTTTTATACGTGAATATAGACAGACAGAACATTTATGTAAGTCAAAGTCAATAGGTATTTATTCAATAAAATCACAAGGATCACTTTGAAACGTCTTAAAGCTAGGTGACTCTAGGTGCCAGTTCCACGCGACCAAAGCCTAGAAGAACAGGCAACAAACTTACGGCTTGGTTCCTACCGTTCTTTTGTATGATCCTTTTACAATGTAATATAATATATTATTGAAGTTAAGTGAGGCGTAGGCATACAGAAAAAGGTGTACATAATCGTTTGCTCCACACATCCTAAGTGGGCATAGCTCGTTCTAAGCTCATATACTCGCAGAATTCGTATTAGTCGAGCACTCGTGAAACGTATACGATAAGGATGGCATGCAGCAAGCTCATTTACTTCCAGTGCCAGAATTAGTAGCTCAAACTGAAATCCAGAGAATCTTTTTCATCATATTCATACTAGGCTACGCCGATCCTAGCGCCACTACTTATTTTATTTAATCATTACGTTATACAAAGGAATTATCAAAAATTCGGACCGCGCGAAGACGATACCTATTACAAGCTTTTTTTTAATGTACCTGTAATAGTTATGTTTCGTGTTACTCAGCCAGATACCTTGTTTGGAAAGCTTGGTGGCCACCAATAGGAACTAAACTCTTGAAACAAGTATCTGCCTAAATAATACAAATTAAAGCTATTACAGATACATTAAAAAAAAGCTTGTGATAGCTATCGTGTACGCGCGGTCCGATTTTTTGATAATTCCTTCGTATAACGTAATGGTAAAATAAAATATGTAGTGGCGCTAGTATTGGGGTAGCCATTTGCCTTAAGTGTAGTAAACACTATAAAACCAAGATAGGGTTAGTTAGGGTTAAAACAAACCAGCCAAGTGCGAGTCGGACTCGCGCTCGTAGGGTATCCCTACCATTATCTATATAAAAACGGCAAAAAATCACGTTTGTTGTATGGGAGCCCCTTAAATATTTATTTTAATCTTTTTTTAGTAATTGTTAATATAGCGGCAACAGAAATACATCATCTGGAAAAATTATTTGCATAAAATAACTTTAATATGCAACACAAATATTTGCATTATTTATATTTGACCACAACTGCAGTACAAATAGCAGTTTTTTTAGCCAAAGACAAAGTAAAAGTCAAAAAGTATTGACTTTGACTTTGGCGACGACATTACCTAAGTCATCTTAGTACAGCTGACTACATCTACGATACGACTACGCACCTACGTACTAGTGAACCTAGCACTTATGTGAAAATGATCTCTGAAGTGCAATATTGCTGGCCATTGCGCGAGTTTCACTCAACTTTATTGAATACCCATCCTGTTTTATTCATCTAGTGAAATACATTTTGAACAGACTTTTCTGAATATTGTGGCAGCACTGTTTCAATCTTCTATGTGGGTCAAGAAATTGCGAGTTTGTTAAAGTTCTTGAGAAATATTTATCTATTAACTGTACTGTTTTATGTTTTTAGGCTATCTGCGAATTTATTGAACAAAAGTTTTATGTTATCCAGAAAATTCAAAAGAAAATATTATTGGATATTTTTTTATTTCTTGTTTTTTAATGATTATTCGACAAAGTTATGTTTACCTATAGGTACTTCTCTTATCTTTTACATCAAAAAGTCTTCCCGCATTTTCAAAGAACAATTACAATTAAAAGCGCTATCCACACCTCAGTTTGACGTGTAATTTTACAGCTTCTACAAGATAGCAATATCCTTAAAGTAGGTACAATGGGCGACGTATCTACTTAGAATACCTATACTCAGTAACTGTGGAATGAACTACCATCAGAGGTTTTTCCGCCAAGCTACAACAACAGCTTCAAGAAAAATGTTAATAAAGTCCTTCAGGGTAGGCAACGCAACGACAACGCCCTTGGTGTTGTTGGTGTCTTTGGGCGACGGTGACTGCTTACCATCAGGTGGGCCGTAAGCCCGTTTGTCTGTCTGACATAAAAAATATATACTGGTTGAACTTTAAACTATTGGAAGTTGAACGCTACGAATCGAGCGTGTGATCTGTTAGCACTCGATAGTGCGATAGAAAGGCCGCCGGCAGCCACTGTGTTGTCCCTTGCCGACGATATCTCTACCCCTTTATATCCTACAATACAGAATTGTAAGATATATAAGGGTAGAGATATAGGGGTGTAGTTTAGGATATATAGGTTGTAACCTGATGTGTAGCTGACGGTACCTCTGCGTACCTAGAGCCGTTCGTGATGATACTCGCGTTAATGTTTATGGCTCATGTATCTTGCCGGTGAGGTTCCACACTTATTAACCCTTGGTTAATGACATGGTTTCCTCAGAAACGGTGTCCGTCATATAACTTGAGAGCGAACACTGCGAAGAAGTGTTTTATAATCTATTTTCATAAAAAAAACAACCTAAACAAACTAAATCGAAATCGGTAGGTACATCCGTTGGGAGTTCCAATGATACAGATTTCGATCCTTCTCCATTTACCGACTTCAATGTCATCGATCATCTATCGGGTAGGATCACGTCCTATGCCAGTTCGTGGTCATTCGAGAACCTTTATTTCCCAGCGGTTGTCAGTTCTTTGAGCTATACGACCGGTTTGAGGTATTATTAGTTTGAAGCGTAGCGTGTGCTGTTTTATGAATTTTATTAACCTTATCTTTTTCTGCTATACTTACGCTTCACTAAATTCGATTGGCACCATTCTGGAGCTTCAATATTAAATTATAATACATTGTAACAAGGATCATACAAAAGAGCGGTAAGAACCAAGCCGTAAGTTTGTTGCCTCTTCTTCTAGACTTTGGTCGCGTGGAACTGGCACCTAGAGTCACCTAGCTTTAAGACGTTTCAAAGTGATCCTTGTGATTTTATTGAATAAATACCTTTTGACTTTGACTTTGACCTGCTCATTGGCACTTTAACTTGCAGACTTGTATATCTATATAGACATTTACATAAGAACTCACGAACCAGTTTAAGAAACCAAGATTAATGTATAACGATACAAAGATAAAATAATTTGATACTTCAAAGGTATGTCGAGTTTCTATGCAGCAGCAAAAGGACCTCCACTCAGCCATGATCATTTTCCTGCCCTTATCCCACTTCATGTGGGGTCGGCACAACAGGTTTTTTCCCTCCACTCTCCTCTATCAGCCGTCCTCTCAGCAGTCACTCCTTTCTTACTCATGTCATCTTTCACACGGACCATCCATCTTTTGTTTGGCCTACTTCTACTCCTATATCCACCTACATTAATCCCTACCATTCTCATCATGGCCTGGACTCAGCCACGATGAGTAGAAACTGTGAGGAAGCTATGCTCTGCTAATTCTGCAAGCTAGTCGGTTACTTGGTTTAGTCTTCGGCAGTAGCGTAGCTATCGTAGGGCCATGTGGTGCAGTGCACCAGGGCCCCGGAGCTCAGGGGGCCCTCTAACCTAAGCTTTGCCAGCTCCCGAAACTTTGAGGGTCAGCCAGCTCCCGAAGCTAGAAAACCTTGAGCATGCTCACAATTTTTTTTAATGATTGATTTTAAAGACCAATATAAGTTCAAGCTATGTGGAACGACGGGGTGAGGGCCCAATTCCTCTATAAGCCGGGGCCCTTGTCCACCTAGCTACGCCCTATTTACTTTCTAAGTAAATGAGGCTGCGGGATTCCGATGTCAAATAAATAATCGACGTTTGTGCTATTTAGTATTAACGTAATAAATGACGGCTCTCGTTTTTAGAGACGTAGGCATTCTTGATAGATGCACGGATGTGTAGACATCTCTCCGCATTGGAACGTACCTAGAGTTTGCTTAAACCTCATTCAGCATTGTAGATGTATACAAGGACTACATTGTTTTGCTAATTTACTCCTCTTCTTATAAGTGTTGCTTAAATTTAATAATAATATATTTATTTATGACCATTACAAATAAAAATAAAATAAGCAAAATAAAACAAAAATATCGCTGTAACTGTTTGTCATTAGACATTGGTAAGAGATGGTAATATTTTAAGTTTTTGATACAGATATTAGTCAATGTCAGAACAATACACAATCATGTTTATTATCAAACGATTATCTACTTTGCTAGGCAGCAAAAAGCTGAGTCTGGACCTTCTTTGCATACCACTCTGCAAGGGACGGGACTGGCTAAAACCAATTTATGTACCTACCTACCAGCTTTGTTTTATGTGTTTTCATTTTTACTTTTATTGTAATATTTTTTTTTGATTTGGTAGATATCTACCTGTTGGTTTTGCCTTTATCTGTCCACTGTACGCTTTGTTTACCTATAAGTATGTCAAATAAATGTATTTTCTTTCTTTCTTTCTTTCTTTCTTTATGTTTGTTCAAGTCTGCCGTGCTGTTTTGACCTTAACTCTAAAAAAACTTTTTAACGATTGCTATCTCTTACTAATGAGTAGTGACAGGTTTAATTTTAAAGGATGGAAGAGTCAGTGACACTTCTAGTAGACTCCTATCTCTATGCACCGCGTGTAAATTATGGAGAACGCTCGGGTTTCATTAAATGCTTTAATAAAACTGAGTTTCTTCCGCCATTTTTAAAAACTCCGGAATTTCCACTGAATTAGACGGCCATGTTTGA
Organism: Chloroclysta siterata; assembly: GCA_932294275.1. NCBI lineage: Eukaryota > Metazoa > Arthropoda > Insecta > Lepidoptera > Geometridae > Chloroclysta > Chloroclysta siterata. The sequence continues at coordinate 17,946,346 of OW028588.1, forward strand.
ACTTTAAATGCTTCAGTTGTAATTATGGAGTTTTCAGGAATGTTGTAGAACCTTCATTTCGAGCCAGGGAAAGAAATAGAGAGTTGTTTCAGGATTTGTTTGAATTCGTAATGGTTTTGGCCGTAATTTATGAAGTTGGCAATTTATACTGCTAATTGGTATTAATGAGAGTTTGTAGAAGATCTCAGCTTAATATTGTTTACTTAACGAGATAACAATTTACCAACAAAACAAAATAATGATCACTCTTCGCCACTTTTCGCAAAATGATCGATTAGTAATCATTTGATCATGATTGTTTGTAAGACAGATATAAATTAGTAAACTCCTTAAATATACACTATAAGAAAATTTTACAAATAAGCTAGTTTTTTTTACTATATTAGTATAGCGCATGATATGCGACACCCTAATATCATTACAATCTAGCCAAGTAGATAGATAGATAGAAGATAGAAAATACTTTATTGCACACAACTTAAGGATATTACAAAAAAAACAGACTTAAAACTACAAAGTACAATGGGCGGTCTTATCGCTAAGTAGGCTATTGAGTAATTATGCTTTGACTTAATTTTATAGAAATATTATATATTACTAAGAATGTGTCCATTGGCACTTTTCTTACAGTCTCTGTTTAAGGCGACACTTTGTTCTTGTGTTCATTTGCTAGCTAGTTAATAAGCTAGATGCATAACTTTTCGAACCCAAACCCTTGCGTTTATAGGGCAGGGTTACTCTCACTAGATCAACATTGCTCTCACCCAGACTAGAAAAAAAAAATTGCAGTCTCCACATTTGGGATAACACTGAAGAATAACATTCTTTCGTCCAACAACAAAACTGTGAAATTGCATTATTGAAATGAAAACAAAATGTAAAAGATTGCGAGGGCCGAGATCCCGCCCGCCCTCGGCCACGGCGGACGGGATTACGTCCACAGACGTTAAACATGCATCGTCGGATGTGTATTAATATTCTGCATTGGTATACCGACGACTGGGAATGGCATGGTAGGTAGGTTTCATTTTAAATTGCGCTGTTTCACGAAAATACAACTTATTCAATGTTTTTTGGGTAATTTTTTTACCAATTTATCTCTTCAGGCTAGTAATATGTACCCGGGACTAGATAGCTGATAGAATACTTGAAAAAAAACTTTTAAATACTTAGGTACTTACTTATAACACCAATTAAAAGCGAAATGAGGTCAAGGCTTGTCAAAAACAAAGAAGAAGAATATATCTTTATTTGACGGATAGCGTTACTCTATGATAAACTGCAATAATTAAATTATATTGGTCACTGAAATAGATTTATTCTTTTTAGAGCGGGGTAGCATTACTCTTTGCATATATTTTTTTGTGCATGAACATAATACATATCGACATATTTAATGACAGAATTCAAGTTATCTGTAATTCATAAATAATATTGTAAGTTGAAAATTTACTAACTATTAATTTTTATAACTCGCAGTTTTTATAATAAATAACATACTATGATAAACAGGTACAGTAGTCAGTCACATAATATCAAAACTTAAGAGTAGTAGAGCTCTTTGTAAAGAGCTCGTCCGGGGAAGTACTACCACCACGCCTTTTTCTGCCGCCAAGCAGCGTTGCTGTGTTCCGGTTTGAAGAGTGTGGTTGCCGGTGTAATTACAGGCACATGAGGCTTGTATGCCTCAAGTTGATGACGCAGGGCAGTGCATTGTAGGGCACGTTCCTATCGTGCGTGACTTACGAGGCAATGCTTTGATATACTTAGGTGATGGTTCCCACTTAACATTAGGTGGGCCAGCATCTGCTTGTTCCATCAGCTAGTTGAGTACAAAAAAAATATACCCTATATCGAAGAAATCACTCTTAGCGATAAGGCCGATTGTACCCACATTTGAAATGTTTCCTGCTTGTACAATAAAGTATTTATTATCTATCCGAACTTTTTTGCTTATTCAAACGTACTCGAAGCTTTATCGACGAAAGCAAATCAAAGTCGGCAAAGTTTTTACAATTATCGCTAGATGTTGAAGTCTGCGGTTTTCTACGTCTTTTGTCAGATTGCCAACGAAGGGAATTCGTCCCCGTCGCAATCACAAAGCGACTCATATCGGCAATGCTGCCTTTGAACGGTGACAGTTACTTACTTGTTCTTTGACAGTCGAAGTTGACTGCTAAACCTACCGAGTAGGTATACTTGATTTTGAACCTACGTGTATACTATATTTTAACATTGTACATTGTAACATTGTTTATTTTTTACATTGTAATACAGACCTCGTGAAATGATACTCCATACCTGTTATTCAAACACCTTTTATTCGTTTCTTACGATTCGACAAATTATTTTAAAACAAATAGCTGCAACTATCCTGACGTTCCTATCGGGAATGACCAACCACCGGGTAGCTCGCTTGCAACGAATTTAAAAACAGACAGATGGTATATTGATGTAGGTATCTATATAGCTACAAGCTATGATATCAACATTGTAATACACTAACAAGATGGATAACTTTGAAACGTCTAATAATTAAGGTGAATCTACGTGCAGTTCCACGTGATCATTTTTGACCGTGCAAGCTGCCTAACCGCGAAACTAAAATGGTAATGGAAATCAAAATTTTAATAATATTTTTAGTCTTAAGAGTATCTAAATACTTTCAAACTTAACTAGGCGATAGTTCATATAAACTGGTTACATTATCATGCTATAAAACTTTTAAGTACTGCTAACATTGAAAAAAATTGACGGACTGGTAAGATAACCAGGCAAGTGAGGTTTTATATTGCTTTCTTTCTTCTTTTCAGTTTTTATTTATATTAGATAAGATAAGATAAGATAAGAAAATTCTTTATTGCACATTAGTAAAGTACATAGGCGAACTTAATGCTAATTAGCATTTTCTTCCAGTTAACCTTTGTGTTATGTGGAGTGGGTGGTAGTGCTCTTTGAGACAAAAAGGAGAAAACCTTTAAAAAACAACAACTATAACATAAAATAACCTACTCAATATATATTTAACTACAATACATACCTACATACAAATTAAAGAAATACATACTAATATATAACTATAAATATATATAATATATATTCTATTTAATGCTCAATTTTGACTAGCTGCCTCCCGCAGCTTTGCTTCCGTGTTTTCTCTTTGCTGGGTTTGTTAATTTCTTCGGTATTTTTTCGTGATAAAAAGTAATTTATATACTAATCCAGGTTACGGATTACATTTGTTCTAACTTTCGCCCGAAGCGGTTCAGTTGTTAGAGCGTGATTGAGGAGCAAACATCCAAACATCGTAACTTTTGCATTTATACATATATTAGCAGGAAGTTAGATAGGTTAGAAAGAAGGACTGTTTTAATTTGTTAATTACTTTATTGGCTTTTAATGTATGCCATTAATCTGTTCCAGTAAATATTTTCAAAGCAGACTGGAGCCAGTTGCTATACCAATCCAAACAAGGCTTATAGCTTTGATATTTGCGAGTGTTCGCTGTTCGTCTTCGCTCGCGATAAGAAATGAAAGATTCCTACACTGGCGACACTGCTTCCTATGTTTTCTTAGTGAAAGTAGTATACTGCTAAGAAGTATATCAAACTTTTGCTTGTTTCTTAGGATTTATGTGAGAGACGTTTGTTTGCCGACACATTCTCCGTTTGTTCATGCATATTTTGTGGTTGGCCGTGGTATCCCGGCGTAGAATAGGATCCTTATTCATTGTTATTGTTATTCCTGGCTTATTTAGGTTTTAATGAATAGGCTCTAGGGGGAGATTGTCACTAACGGTTTAGCCAAATGAAATACTGACCAAATCGATTGAAGTTTGGAATCGATATAGTAAGCTGGAAATTAGAATATCTAATTGACTTATTTTTCTAATTGACGCATTTAGACCAAAGAGTATGCGGGTTACTACAGAGTAACATATTTACGTAATTTGTAACGTTTGACGGTTTTTTGAACCTTGCATCTAGAAAATATAACGCAATATAATTAACTAATAGTACTATTTAGTTACATAGGTATTATTAAAAATACCAATCTATAACGTAGTGATTCAAACCATACACTTTTTTTAATATAGCGTACCTTATTATTGGCCTAATATAATATCTAATATACTACTAAGTTCAATTAGTTCAAAAAATGCTGTTAGTAGTTAGTTAATGAATAAATAAATATCCCCGGATACGTCTCTTTTTTTAATTAAAATACTAACGGCCGGTTTCTGAAAGCTCGATCAAAACTAATCGGATGTCAAGTCACTCGCCATTTCAGCTATATTCATCAAACAAGCATAGAGATAGCAAGTGACTTGACATGCGATTAGTTTTGATCGAGCTTTCAGAAACCGGCCGTTAGTATTTTAATTAAAAAAAGAGACGTATCCGGGGATATTTATTTATTCATTAACTAACTACTAACAGCATTTTTTGAACTAATTGAACTTAGTAGTATATTAGATATTATATTAGGCCAATAATAAGGTACGCTATATTAAAAAAAGTGTATGGTTTGAATCACTACGTTATAGATTGGTATTTTTAATAATACCTATGTAACTAAATAGTACTATTAGTTAATTATATTGCGTTATATTTTCTAGATGCAAGGTTCAAAAAACCGTCAAACGTTACAAATTACGTAAATATGTTACTCTGTAGTAACCCGCATACTCTTTGGTCTAAATGCTGAGCTCAGCATTTGTATTATTAATGGATATGTTTGTAATCTGCTACCTACATTGTTGAGTATGTAAGCGTAGGTATGTTTAATTAACTCAACAGTTTTGGAGAACAACAAACCAAGCTAATCTGTGAAGCAAGCATTTGGTAAGCAATAACTAATCGATCGAATTATACAAGGTGTTCCATAAGTTGTGTATATAAACTTCAGGGGGCTAAAGTACCCATCAATATGAACAACTTTTTCTAAGGAACCAACACTGTGAACGCGAAAAAGTTGCTCATATTGATGGGTACTTTAGCCTCCTGAAGTTTATATGTATACACAACTTATGGAACACCTTGTATATATATACGTAAGATTGAATTATGAACAAAATAAATAAGTAGCAAAATCGGTAAGAATTTTTTTTTTTTTTATTCTGGAACATTCTTAAATAAATTATCGGTTCTTAATCGATCCCTATATGGGCTCTCTACCGCCATCTAGGGCGACGTATGGAAGCTAATCTTGTCTTAAAGGATGTACCTACCTAATTGATTTTTCAGAAGTACTTAGTAAAAAGTAGCTAGATTAGGTCATGATCTGAAAAAAAATGATACTTTTACGATGTTTTTTTCTTAGCTTTCTAAGCTTGTACTATGGAAACCAGATAGCTTATAACATACATGTACTTTTTATTTTAATACATACTTTTAATATACATATTACTACACAGACACACAGACAGAGAACAAAAATTTATGAATAAGAATCATTTAGTATAAAACTTTGTAAATAGAGATATAAAGGTAATTATGTTCCAATAGTCTTCCTCTAGTCTATTTAGTCAACAGTCTACAACAGTTTATTGAACATAATATCTATTTAAGTTCATCACACAAATGTTTGATCTTTGTGAATATGGAAACCAAGGCTTACTGCACCGAGATATATTTCTTTTGATGTTTTATTATAGGCGGGGGTCGGAATAGGTAGAGTTTTTAAGTACCAAATGACGTTACATACGTTACTACGAAATCTAAATATGGATATGCTTTTTTTTTATCCCCGTGTCGGAAACGATTCGGGTTCGAAATCAAATGTGATAAAAACTGACGTTACCGATTGGAAACCTTCCAGAATGTTTTAAAATAGCCCTGCTGAATGTGTAACGTGTAACGCTACTTTGTTTGTGTTTAACATAGGAAAAAAGAGTTTTAGAAGATTTTAGTTTTTTTTTAGTTTTAGAATTATATCAATCTTAACATCACGTGTGTCATCTGCTTGTTCCATCAGCTAGTTGTATATAAAAAAACCCATGAGTATTATTTTTTTTTTTTTATTAATCGGCAATTCCGGGTTTAGGTTTAGGTAAGGCATATCCATGTTAAGATTGCGCAGGTAATTTTACGTCATTTGGTACTTAAAAACTCTACCTATTCCGATCCCCGATTATAGGAAAGTGTGGTCGCCCAGCGACAAAGCCCTTAAGATAAATTAAAGAAAAAAACAAAAAAAAGAGGGCAGAGTTATTGCTTCGACTGAGGTTGCTACCAATGTCAAAGTATTAGGTTTATCATTTTGTCAGTACGTGTGTCACGTGGCGCTCCATTAGCTTTATTTGCTATAGGCCGGACTGAAAGAGGTCAGATATCGGCGGCGCGGAATGATGTATTGTTACAAGATTTCATTTCCATTCGGTGGCGTCAAAGTGATGCTGTTTTTGTGGCAAAACTTAGTAATTTGGAGAGTGCCAGTGTCGCTTCAAAGGAACGCGAATACAAGGTTGGATGTTTGCAAAAGACTAAATTCTGTTTTATTTTTAGATGTTTAAAAGCTCAACTAAGCTCTTTGAGAAGGACTCGTTCGGAAAAGTACCTACTACCACACCCAAACAAAATTAAAGTTTGCATAAGTACAAAAACTAGTCATATAAACTTTTAGTAGGAAAACTTGAGATTTGTGTTAGGGATTTTGTTGAAATGTGCGAGCAAGAGGTACCTACATTAGCAGTCGTCATGGCCTTAACTAGAGCTCGTTTAACCTAGCCGTTATAGGTTTTTTTTTATACAACTAGTTGATGGAACAAGCAGATGTTAAGTGGTCACTATCACCTATAACAAAGCGTTGCCTAGTAAGTCACGCTCGATAGGGACGTGCCCTACGATGCACTGCCCTGCTTCCATCAACTTGAGGCGTAAAGATGTTAAGCCTCATGTGCCTGTCATGTGCCTGTAATTACACTGGCAACCACACTCTTCAAACCGAAACACAGCAACGCTGTTTGGTGGTGATAACGGCGTGGTGGTAGTACTTCGTCGGACGAGCCCTTCACAAAAAGCACTACTACTCTTAGACATGGCATCAGTCTGCAGAGAAATTTAAATCGAATGGATAGAATTTTCAGTCTGACGCAAATGAAGACAAAGCGAATGTTCAAAAAACTTATCTCTATTAGGGATGGAAGTATTACTACCGTGTTATTATACCCGGCTGGATGACGTCACGAACCTCTGTGGAAACATATAATTAAGTCCGATGCTGTTGTAATTGTTTTTTTTTTATCCATTTTATTATTTGACCGGTTTTCTGTACTGATAGTTTTTTTTTATACAACTAGCTGATGGAACTAGCAGATGGCCCACCTGATGTTAAGTGTTAACCATCACCTATAACAAAGCATTGCCTCGCAAGTCACGCACAATAGGATCGTGCCCTACGATGCTCTGCCCTGCGTCCATCAACTTGAGGCGTACAGATGTTAAGCCTCATGTGTTATAAAACCAACATCCCAACCGGTAGGCTTAAGTTTATGTAGGTATGAAACCGCAGACGCAAGCTAGTTATCTATAATTCCCAATGCAGCTCGCTATGTCCTGACCACTCCGCCGGAAGGACTGCACGTAACCAGATAAAGGCTTAATTAGGGGGTGGATTTAGTTAAGGGGGGGTTTTTTTGGCATCTCGAAATGCCACTAACTTAAAATTTACCCTGTTGCCATGATTTTGCAACAGCATCTTAACTTATTCTTAATTCTGTTCCTATTCATGACGCGCTCTTAAACAATGTGTTTCTGCTTCTTCCGTCATCTAGTTGTATAAAAAAAAATTTATAAAATAATTTATGGTAGTTAAGTAAAACAAACTTCTATCTTCAGAAATTTTAAAAAGGGAGCGAGAGAAGTTTGACGATTGTTATCTTTTTAAGAATGCCACATAAAATCAAGAGCGGATCCACGTTGTGCTGGTACTATGGGCATGCCCACAACCCTAATACCTAAACTTGAGACATCTCACACAGTGTTCGCCCCACGGCTTTACCCATGCGGAACTATATGAATACTACTATACTCTACTGTATGTGTGATCTTGGTCAGGGCGTCATGTATTTTATAAACATCTCCTTTGTAAGAGAGCACTATATCAATCATGAAGTTCTCCGACTCGTACTTGGCCCACAACCTTTTTTGAGCGCTGGATTTGCGCCTGCATACAATAACTACATTTTAACAAATTCGCGTTTATACTTCCATCCCCTATTTACCCCTGAATATGCCCCCGGCTAAGCATTACTAGTTTGGTATTCAGGCGGCTCGGCGCGAGGCAAACAGAGAGCTATTCCGTTGTTTATTTATCAAAGCAAAACGGCTAAGCCGTGGGTAGGGTTGTGGTAGGCCTTTTTTAGTGATGCCTGTCAGTTGTGGGGATTTAAATGATGTAGGTGCGAAACCGCTTCATAGTCTGCGGATGTGTTTGATACCGGCTGGGGATGGTTTTATTCTTCGATGTTTACTTAAGTAGGTATATACTATCATCTATATTTATAAAATAGTCTCTTTTGCGGCTTCTTGCGAGGTACAGGCAGCGACAAAGCTTACAATTTTAAATCAATTTCCATTTAGTTTGTAAGTATTAAGTTTTATGAGTACCTAGCTCTATGTGGAGAGCTTGTCCTGGTACTATCACTATTGCCTATTTTTGCCGCCAAGCAGTGTTGCTGTGTTTTGGCTAAGAAGGTGTGGGCGCAGGGCGGGGCATCAGGCACGTTCCTATCATGCGTAACTTACGAGGCAATAATAATAATAATAATAATAATAATAATTATAATAATTGTTATAATTTTTGGTTATCACATAACATAAGGTCAGCCATCTAAGGTGCCATCAGCAAATAGTATAATAAAAAAAAACCACAAAGTTGTGTATCGAAAAAACTTAGATAATTAAATGTTGAGTCACAGAATATGCTATTTCAAAGGCAAACGGCTAAGCCCCGGTTAGGGTAGGTCTTTTTTAGTGATGCCTGTCAGTTGTGGGGATTTAAATGATGTAGGTGTGGCCGCTTTGTAGGTTGGGTTTCTCGTCTGTTGTACTGACTTTAACCTCAATATTTACCTCAGTGTAATTTGATAAGTCGATAGCTTGTACTTGAGAAATTTATTGCTGATATTATTGCTGGGTCTTTGTAATGTATGTAATTCTCCAAAACTTGGTTGTTTTTATTGAATATCATAGAACTCGATTTTGTTTCAATTTTCAATAAGTTATTACCTTTAAAAAGGTGCAAGCAAGAAGTTTTCTGACAGTTATTCTGTATTTCGAAGAAAAAAACATAGACTAAGCGGGCAAAATCGCGGGAAACCACTAGTTTAATTAAGCCACACAGTTGAGACGTGGATATGGATAATGTACAAACTACTGAATCAATTTCCATGAATTTTATTCAAGTTCAGATTAACATCAGGTAAAGTTATTCATCAAAAGACTTATCATAATACACACATTCAAAACCCACACAAGTCTATAGGTCCGATGAATACAAATCCTCATTTTATGCCCGATGTGCCAGGCGAATCGGAAAATCTTCCCGATTCAATGCATTATTGAAATCCGGCACTACGCCAAAAATGAAACGGTAACAATACATTTCTCTGAAGGCTTAATTCTACAAAACAGCTACCGTACAGCTCGACTGCTTTTGGATACATCCTTCTTCTTATTTGAAACGTCTTCATCGATATATCAGCGAATAACAGCGCCTAACTATTAAAATAGTGGTGAGACATACGCTGAGTCGAGACTCTTTTGCTGCTGCAGCACACAAATACCTACATACCTAACGTACTGTAATATCTATCTTAAAGCCATTTCCTTTCTTTTATTGTTTTGTGTGTGTTTTTTTAGCAAATAAACGTCTGTCTATGTCTGTCTTATTTTCCTGTCCTTCTACCATTAGGTGGGCTCGGCAGAATGTTCTTTTTTTCCATTCTTCCTCATCCTTCATCTTATCACTCACAACTTTCTAACAAATAAGTTATTCCTAGGCCTATAAAGTTTTTTCTATACAAATAGCCGATGAAACAAGCAGATGGCCCCCCTGATGTTAAGTGGTAACTATCACCTATAACAAAGCATTGCCTCGCAAGCCACGCACGATAGGAACGTGCCCTACGATGCACTGCCCTGCGTCCATCAACTTGAGGCATACAGATGTTAAGCGTCATGTGCCTGTAATTACACCGGTAACCACACTCACAAACCGAAACACAGCAACGCTGTTTGGCGGCAGAAAAAGGCTTTATCCCAAAGGAACTATTTCTAAATTTGAATTATATTAAAATGTGAACGTACATAATTAATGGTTTTTATATTATACTTCTCTATTTTGACATCTAACGTACTATTTGTATAAATTGTAAAAAAAAAAACAAGGCGCATACTCGTTGTATTACGGTGGGCGTTTTTAAGGAAACCAAGCAATAAATGCTTTCTATGTGTTGTATTTGAATTTGTTATATTATGTATTTTATTGTGACCCATTGATGAATATATTCAAAGGCTTTGGGCTTCGGCCTACCAACCAAAAGTCAACAAGCGGCTTACAAGGTCAATAGGAACTATTATTCCGCTGAAAATGTTCAGTATTCAACATTTCCAGGAAGAATGATTCGAAACCTCTCCATCCACCGACATCTTAACCTATTTCTCCGATCTTTACCTATTTATTTTTGAACTAGAAGCCGCCCGTGGCTTTGCTCTGTGGTAGCGGTGATTAAAAGTCAAAATCAAAAGGTATTTATTCAATAAAATCACAAGGTTCACTTTGAAACGTCTTAAAGCTAGGCTAGCACGCGACCAATTGCTAACATCAATATTTAAGGCAGATAATTTTTTGTTTGATTTTGATTTTGATTGGGTAATATTTTATACATCGTTATTGTACATTTTTCGGAATAAAATTAACCTAAATGATAATTCAGGCCACATAGCATATCTGTTCTAAGCTTCATCCAAATCATTGTTTTTTTTATATACCACTAGCTGATGGAACAAGCAGATGGCCCACCTGATGTTAAGTGGTAACCATTACCTATAACAAAACCTTGCCTCGTAAGTCACGCACGGTAGGAACGTGCCTTACAATGCACTGCCCTGCGACCATCAGCTTGAGGCGTACAGATGTTAAACCTCATGTGCCTGTAATTACACCGGCAACCACACTCTTCAAACCGAGAAACTTGGCGGCAGAAAAAGGCGTGGTGGTAGTACTTTCCCGGACGTACCCTTCACAAAGAGCTCTACTACTCTTTAAAGCTATCTGCAGATCGTTGCGAACGAGCTAGAGATAGCTCAACAGGATTGGATAGGATGTATTTTTTTCTAATAATCATTTGTATCACTTCACTGGTACTATAACTTTATTGGAAATATTTTGAAATGTGTGTGTAACTAACTGTCTTTTTATTTCAATGTCTACCTTCAATGTCTAGTACAAAAAACAGCTAATCCATAATACCGTAATACGAGTTTCCCAGCGATAAGGGGACGCTAACTGGTAATGTGAGCTGTAATGAGTTATGTGGCCGTTAACGGGCCGTTTGTTACCGTGTCGCACCGGCGGGATTACCGGGTGATAAGTGTGATGGATGCTGGAAGCTGGTTATGATTTTAGACAGGCGTTACTGCGCAGTTGGTAGTTAACTACCCAAATAAGTGCTTTATTTTACCTTATAATGGTTAATTAAACAAACCTCAATTATGGTTATTTATTTACTTTTAATAGGAACGCCAACAGCTATATATTTACATTTTTAAGGCACATTTAATTTTAATTATTGTCTTGGACTGATATACCTATGCGCTAATAATAGGCGGACTTAACATTTTCATTATTAGCAGTTAGATAACCTAATACGTAATGGTAGTAATACTGTGGGCGGCCTTATCGCTTTGTTTTTAAAGTTGATGACGACGCCAGAATTCCAATAGTTTTGGAATCCACGAGCTAACCAACTACGCCATCGCCTTGTGCTACAGATACGAAATATTATTTTTAACACGTTTCTATAAACTTTTCCATTCTTACTCAACTCTCTCTCTCTTTCTCTGTTTAGTTTTAGTGATCTTTTGTCTTTTTTTGTCGAGATGAAATGGAGGTGTGGTTGTAAAACTTACCCTCAGTGGAGTCAGCTAAGGTTATGAGGAAGAGCGCCAAAAGCGCAGTACCCCACGACACCGCTCTCATCTGAAACAATTAAATATTATTAAATTTATAGACAGAAAGAGAAAGGCTGGCGGGATGATCTGGCCTTTGAAGGTAGATGGTGGGAGGAGGCTCAGGGGAGAACTGGAAGCCCTTGGGGAAGCCTTTGCCCACCAGTGGGACGAAATAGGCTAAAAAATATAAATAAATTTAAAGAGTAGTTAGAAATCTTTGTGAAAGGCTCGTCCGGGGAAGTACTACCAGCGCTTTTTTTCTGCCGCCAAACAGCGTTGCTGTGTAATTACATGCACATGAGGCTTAACATCTGTATGGTTCAAATTGATGGACGCAGGGCAGTGGATCGTAGAGCACGTTCCTATCGTACGTGTCTTGCAAGGCAATGCTTTGTTATAGGTGATAGTATACCACTTAACATCAGGTGGGCCATCTGCTTGTTCCATCAGAAAGTTGTATTATTTTTTTTTATTTATTTATTTAATTATAAGACAGTATAACATCATAACAGGTTTTTTTTTAACCCTAAGGTGATGGTATATGTAACTAAATATAATATAAATTAAATTTGTAATGCTCCAAAACTTGGTTATTTCTGATTTTTCATAACTCATTCAGTGCTTTTATATCTTTAAATAATGTTGATATGTGCGAGCGAGAAGTATATTAGCGCCTTATTTAAATTAATTGATAAATTCATTGAAAATCTTAAATAAGCTTGGTCTTTTGATAAAATTATGAACGCTACGCGCTACGCCGTAGGTAATGGCTACGAGGTGCTACAGAGTGCTACGGGTTTACGTTATCCTTGATTGCGGTACGTATAAATTAATTGACTTTTATTTTTAGGGTTCTGTATATACTCGTATCATACAGAAGAACGGTAGGAACCAAGCCGTAAGTTTGTTTCCTTCTAGGCGTGGTCGTGTGGAACAAGCACTCAGATTCACCTAGCTTTATGTCGTTTCAAAGTGATTCTTGTGATTTAATTGAATCAACACTTTTTGACTTTGATATGATAAGAAAATACAAAATCTCTGAAATATTTTGAAGAGCCTTTTTCTCTGTATATTATAAAAAAAGACGAACGTAATGTTTTGTGTAAAAGTTAACCAAATTACGGCTTTTATCGTAATTTTACTGTAGTTTGGGTAGCAGTTGAAAAGGCTTAACTAAAAGATAAAATATAATTAATTTTTGGTGTTTGTGTCACTTTGCTTCACGAAAGACCGGTCAGCTCAACTTCGCAGTCAATGATGCAGAACATTAGTCCTAAGTTTTGATTAAAACAACAGTTGTCTGGAAGAGATCGCTACCTACGATAAGACCGCCGATTGTAGGACAAAATCAATGTTTTTAATTTTTATTTGTTTTATAGTGTTTACCAACCAACCAACCAATCTAACCAACTGGTTAGCGCGGCCCCGTATCAAGGGAAGGTCGTGGGTTCAAATCCCACTCGGGTAATAACTTTTGGGACTATATTAAACCTTTGTGAAAATCAATGTTTATTTACGTTTGTAACCTTTTCTATTCTGTCCTCAATGAAGTTATTATTATTATTATAGAAATAGTAGTGTATCAAACATATAGCACAAAGCTGCATGATGACTGATTTTGTTGTCAAATAACCAATATTGTTTTTTGTATATCACCTGAGTTTTATAGTTATTGTGGCACAAAATGAACGTTTTTTATTTATTTAAATTTTAAACCCGCCTTGAAATGCAACGGAATTCGAAAGCGAAAATCTACAGAAAAACCAAAAAAGAACTGAAATTTTTAACAAAAACAAAAGCACGGAACCCGCAAAGCCCTAGTCCTGCTCGCACTTATCACACGTCCGTTGTGAGCGTTGATTTGAATTGGGCGTTATTTGGAGAAGCGTTGATCGTTTGTGACCGTTTTCAATCTAACATGCCAACACCCAAACCGGCTCGATGATTGAATCATAAATTTGAATCCTATTAAAAATATCCGTTCTTTTTATTTTTTTGTGTGATCATCATTATTAAAAAACATTATTAAGATTGTATTTTTATTATTAAAGTATTTTATTATTGATGTATCGTTAATTTAATTTTAATGTGGTATAATATAGGTAGCTTTAACTAGTATCACGCATTTGACATGTTCCGTAAAGTTATACTGTTTTTAGTAAACTAAAGAATTTGAATTATAATCCTGAAGAAGTTCACTGCTGGACATTTATTTATTTATTTAAATAACTAGAACGGTTTTAATAACCAATTACTCTTATTATTAATTATACCTAATTTAAATTAAATTCTAACAACTAATTTAACATTTAAAAACAAATTAAATTAAAAATAAAGTATGTCAAATTACACATTGTCAAAGAAAATAATAAGTCAGTAAATTACATTACAGACATACATACGCCTTCTTTATAAATTTCCCGAGAATAATGATTCTTACCAACTGTCCATTGGGTAGGTAGATTCCAAGGGTTTTTTTATAATTAAAAGACTGTCCTTTGGCTACAATCTGTTGCTTATGCAAGCTATGTCGGGTAATCTTGTTCATTTTTTTATAATACAATATAAAAATCAGTCCGCCTAGTTTGTCTTCGATGGAGATATATAAATCATAATTAAAAGCTACTATAAATAAATAAATGCTACTATAGTATATTATATTTTATGGAAGACGAAATAATAACTAAACATATAGACTAAATATAGTTCACAAGTAAATTATCTCTCCATCTTTTACCTACTCCCTAAACATTCAACCTTACTTACCTCTAAGCATTCTCAAACGACGCGGTCCAACTTTTATTTGATAAGCATAAGTGATTATTATTATTAGTGATAAGTTTTAAATTTATATAACTTCTAAGGCGCGTATACCTACGAACCGACTTTAAGGTACCTATTAAATGGGCATAAAAACCATTGTAATGCCACAACGGGGCTCATGTCCTGCACATTTTGTTACCCCCTAAGAACTACTCTATATAACGTGTAACATAATACCCCTATAACTCCGGAAATAGGGTATTCTACAGGTCATGGCAAACACCTTTTGTTTTACGACTTTTGAAATTTCGTAGTTTTTCATGCATGAAATGTCTATTAAACGTTCTTCCATTAAGTAACTAAACACACCTTAAGGCAGCCCTATTCACAGCTGTTTGTACGTTCCGTGTGTGCGTAACCTTGGTACTCAAGTAACCAATATCAGGGGTGATGCACATTTTTGAGACAATATTAATTTTACTTTTGTATGGGAATTTCGTAAACGTTATATTCAACCTTTGCACACATCAAAGTATTCAAGTGCTTGGTCTGATCTCCTGGTCTTTGGCCTTATAAGGGTATTATGTTACACGTCTTATACAACATGATTGATTATCATTATGCGATCAAACCCACGACCTACAGCGCAGAAGCCAGAGCTACCAACCGAACCGTGAGGGTATTCGAACATATTTAAGTTCGTTCGAGCAGCAATACAAAAGTTCTTTGAATTATTCGCAAGAACGTTCGCTCTGTGATTAAGCTCTTGACCCACGCAGTGAGGCGCTACTTCTAACAGGAAATACCGACTCTACGACGAATTTTGTTTTCTGGTACCTTAGCCAGCGTTTACTGCAGTTTTTCTGAAGTGCTACGTTTGTAGCACAAGTTTTTAATAATGGTTTTTATACGCGCACATTGGAATTTGTGTCTTAAGGTACGGAAATAAAGGTCGGTTTGGTTTGTGCGATGTAATTTTCGTTCTCAATTTTATAAGAGACAGCAGTTTCATTATTTTTTTTAAAGATATTTCAATTAATTTTGTGTTCATGTCGTATACGGGAACACAAAACCTAGGCGGTTTAGGGGTCATCGGACGGCCCACGCACCATTTCATTGAAACACTACTTTTAAAAACAAAATAATCTTATTCACTATACTAAGTATATACGTATTTTTTTATGGATTTATGCATAATGAATAGGATTATTTTGTTTTAAAAGTAATGTTTCAATGAAATGGTGCGTGGGCCGTCCCACGAACCCTCAACCGACTAGAGTTCAGATGCAGTCTCCCTCGATTGACTTTTACTTATACGCCTTGATGACATTTTGCCCAAAAATAATAAAAAATGCGAGTCGTTCTTTGATCTTTCGTTTTGATAAACTCAATGACTAAACTAATGAATGCCATTACAGTTTTTAAAATTGTTCTGATAATTCAGAAAACGGGATCCCAAGACTTCAAGGTACTGCCCGTATTTTAAGCAGCCTTTTTATTTCTCTTCCTTCAACTTTTCCTTCGATACTAAATATTAAGTTACCTTTTAGTGAACGCGAGTGTAGCTCGGCGTCGGACGCCAAGCCGAAGTTGGCTCGAGTTGTGTTTAAACATGAATAATTAATGCGAGTGAATTACAATCGCATGTTAGCGGTGTAAATTCGGTCCGATGGGCAAAGGGCGTACTGGACCGGACTTTCCACCCAGGGCTCCGCTTTGTAGACTTTCCACCCACGGCTCCGCTTTGTACCCGGCAGCCTAGAAGTGTATCTATTATAAGTTTCATCCAAATCTATTGAGCCGTTGGTTGAAGCATAAATAGCTAAAACTAGACTGTCAGGTCCGGGTTCGATTTCCGGGATAATACAAATGCTTAATCTTAATCTGTATGTATTCGCTACATAGAAACCACATGTGACCTTATGGTCTTACTTATAAAAAAATGCCTGAATATTTATATCTATAATCGACGGAAACACTATATTTCCAAAGTACTTATACAAGTATTTAAAAAATGTACAAAATACACATGAATTGAGGTACCTGCTCACTCATCTCAATCAATGGGTGGCTATTGACAAAGATTGCAGGTATGTTTAAAAGTAATGTTTAAATGTAAGTAACGCTTAGTGTAGGGGCTGGTATAATAGGTCGGATATCCAGCTCTAGTAATGTGGCCGGAAACCGGATGTAGAACATCCCTAGTCGCGTTGTGGTGGCAAAATTTAATTGTGGTTTGTTTGGTGAGATTGTTATTGCGTTTGCGAAGGGACTTTAATGATGTTTGATGGCCAAATGTGCAAGGGATTCCTGTAATATTATAGAAAATCGACGAAAGGTAGTAGAGCTCTTTGAAGGGCTCGTCTGGGGAAGTTCTACCACCATCCTTATTTCTGCCACGAAGCAGCGTTGCTTACGGTTTGAAGGGTGTGGTTGCCGGTGAAATTACAGGCACATGAGGCTTAACATTTGTATGCCTCATGTTGATGGACGCAGAGCAGTGCATCATAGATCACGTCCCTATCATGCGTGTCTTGCTATGCTTACTTATACCCCGTTTACACTCAGCTCATGTCCGTGGAAATGTGCAGAGACATGGGAAGGGACTTGTGCAAAGCGAGAATGTAAACAGGCCACTTCAATGTCACACATTGCCGGCGACGCTGCCGCAGACATATGGACGGCAACATTTCCGTCCACGCGAATGGCAACGCGAATGTCTAAATGTAAATGTAAATGCAGTATTTTAGGGTAATTGTTATATCATAGTATCGGGTGGACCATCTGCTTGTGCCATCAGTAAGTACTATAAAAAAATAAGTATGATTGACAAAACTGTTGGAATGGTAAAGTTGGCCAAAATATAATGATGTTGCCAATCATATCAATAAACCATTCTTTTATTTGCAAGGATTCTAAATTAAACGTGCGCGAGCGAAGCCGCGGGTAAGAGCTAGTAGTTTATAAAGGTTGCTGTAGGTATATTCGTTTTATATTTATTTCTGTTTCATTGGTTGTCAGCGAAATTGACATTCAGAGCGACAACCGTTTTATATGTATATGAACATATCTGACAAAACTGTCAACTAAATTGGTTTGCGAGACAGTAGCTGAAGTATTTTGTGGGGAGTGATTTGAAATATTCAGTAGTTTTGTGAGTTTTCTATAAATGGTGTTTTATTAATCCTGAAGCCAGTTGAGTATTTTTATATTGACTTTTATGACAGAAAATGGAAAAGTGATAACCTTTTGGTATTTAAGGAGACGTTCACTCACTCATTGCAAGATTTCTGAAACTCTCCTTTTTCTGCCGCCAAGCAGCGTTGCTGTGTTTCGGTTTGAAGAGTGTGATTGCCGGTGTAGTTACAGGCACATGAGGCTTAGAGTCTGTATGCCTCAAGTATTTATGAGTCTGTATGTATGGACGCAGGGCAGAGCATTGTAGGGCACGTTCCTACCGTGCGTGACTTACGAGGTAATGCTTTGTGTGATGGTTTTTTTGCACTTTAATAGCTTTTATCTTGAGATTTCTTCAAAACTTCTTTTTCCCAACCGCATTCAAAGATTTTAAAGTACATGTTTAGCATCTCTTGTAAGTACCACTGCTGTTTGTAAGCTGGATAATGCTGTATTGTGTTGTAAAACTGAGAAACAAGGACAGCTTTTAATCCTTCAGCGGTATTTGAAAGGGATGGAACAATGGAAGCGCTATGAAACGTGGTATTGTTGAGGTTTTCGATCCATCATGTTTTTCTCTTGCATTTTTTCATGAGATTTTTAAGACGCAGATAACCGTCAAACAACTTCTCGCTAGCACATTTCAAGATTAGTGAAGATATTAAATTACTGAAGGTGTTATGAAGAGTAGAGCTTTTTGTGAAGGGCTTGTCCGGGAAAGTACTAATACCACCACGCCTTTTCTGCCGCCAAGCAGCTACACTGGCTGTCTTTCGGTTTGAAGAGCGTGGTTGCCGCTGTAATTACAGGCACATGAGGTTTAACATCTGTATGCCTCAAGTTGATGGACGCAGGTCAGTGCATCGTAAGGCACGTTCCTATCGCGCGTGACTTGCGAGGCAATGCTTTGTTATAGGTGATGGTTACCACTTAACATCAGGGCCATCTGCTTGTTCCATAAACTAGTTGTATTAAAAAAAAAATATCGCAAACGAAGTTTTGGAGAAAAAAATAAGTTAGTTATGTAAGTTATTTCCCTGTGGTATGTGTCAATCAATCAATCAATCAATTCAGCCCGTATGCACCCACTGCTGGGTATAGGCCTCCCCTTTAAAACGACACTCTATCCGGTCCTGTGCCAGTCTTTGCCATTGCCGCCCAACTACTTCTACTATATCATCCGACCATCGGGTGGTCTGCCTCGCGGTCGCTGAGCGTCTCTTGGCCACCAGTCCGTAATCGCCGTTGTCCATCTTCCGTCATTCCTTCTTGCTACGTGTCCTGCCCATCTCCACTTCAGGCTTGTGATCCGCTTTTTAACGTAAAATCATAAACTATAAAAGAACAATCTTTGGAGTAAACAGACATCACTAACAAAGGGGACTCCAAATTGATAAATAACAAAATGAGACCAAAAATAGATACATTTCATGAAAAAACAATATGAGATCGGATATCGAAGGCAAACTCAATCAGGCTTCGCAAATACGATTGAAGACCGCATCCATTACGATTTGGGGAACAAGTACAGTCAGCGACCAAAATATTAGCAATTTCAGTTATTTGACGCACTGACATGACAGCTCAGTTGGTATTATTCATATTCATTTATAGAGCACCGGTGGTCTAGTGGGAGTGACCCCGTCTTCCGATCCTAAGGTCGCAGGTTCAAATACGGTCGAGCACCAATGGATTTTTCTTAACGAAAAATTATGTGAGCAATGCCAGAGCTTTTAAATGGTGTAGGAAAACATCTTGAGGAAACCAGTTAGTATTCTAATAACGTGGGCTTGCAACCTGTCACGTATGGAATACCAACTACTGCACAATGTGGGCATGTGCCAAATGTAATATTTGGACGTACCGCTGACTATCCCCCTAGACGTCCTCAAAGAACCTGGAGGTAATACTTGGTACTAAGAGATCTAAGGGTATATCTACCGTGCCTGGAGACCAAAGTCGTAATTTTTTGGTACATGACTGCGAAAAAAAGCTGTTTCAGTTTTTTTTGCAGTCATGTACCAAAAAATTGGCTTTTTCAGTTACATGACCCTTTAAGTTCAGTTGTTATAAGCTTTCTTCTGCGCTGTAGGCGGTGGGTTCGATCTCCACAGAGAACAAATATTTTTGTGATGAACATAGGTACTGTGTTTACTTTGTGGGTGTTATAAAATATAGTAAGTATTTATTGACGAAAAAAAAGCATATATTTACATATTATATCAGCTATCTTGTTCCCATATAAAAAGCTTTGTTTAGTTTGGGGCTAGATAGTCCTGTGTGGAATGCCCATATTTTTTTATAATATATTTTATGACCTTGTTCGCTATGGAAACTTGAGACATCATATTTTTTTAAAATTTAGAAATCATAGATATATACAGACATTTATTTGCTAAAAAAACACACATACACATCCAAAACAATAAAAGGAAGGAAATGGCTATACAGATAGATATTACAGTACTTAGGTATGTAGGTGTTTGTGTGCTGCAGCAGCAAAAGGGAATTTCATGTACTTTTGGCGCAGATTGTACGTTAGTATGTTTCGGTATGTAGGTGTTTTTGTTGGTAAGGTGGGACAATGGTGAAATTTTGATTGAAAAATTCTTGCTTTGTTTGAAACGTTTGTTTAAAAAGGTTTCCATTGCTGTACCCACAGGAAAGTAAATACGATAGGAAAGCTATGTTAGTGGATCTTTTTCGCTTTGGATATGCCTACGATGTACTCTTTTTTTGTGTTTCAAGATTGATATTTTATTTTTATTAGTGTTATAGTGTTTACCTACACTTAAGGAAATCACAAAGATGTTCTTAAGTAATTATCCCACTCGGATAATAACTTTTGGGACTATATTAAAATCTTTAGGTATTTTATATTATCATATGAATAAATTCATTTGTAGGAGTATTAACTTACGTTTAAATTAAATTAAATCAGAACGATATATGTGGATTACCAATAAATACTTATAAAAATGAAATAAAACATCTATCTATCTATCTATTAAAAAATACATTATTAAAAACATTATTATTATTTTTAACTATAGGTCGGTACAAATTTATTAATAGATAATAACAATTCTAAACATAAGTAAAAAAACACTCGTATAAAATGGATCATAAATCAAAACTACCAGCAATAAACTTCTTCAGATTGATAATGGTGATTTCATAATTTTCTTAACATAGATTCGTCACATTAATAATGCTAAACCGTTGCTAAGTTATGTCACGTCGAGTTTCGGAGAATAAAATTAAAAAGGTTCCCAAAAGCAACCTAAATTGCTTCAAAGAAACAGTTTTAGCTAGTATTTTTTTTATACAACTAACTGACGGAATAAGCAGATGGCCCAAATGATGTTAAGTGGTAACCATCACAAAGCATTGCCTCGTAAGTCACGATAGGAACGTGCCCTACGATGCACTGCCCTGCCTCCATCAACTTGAGGCATACAGATGTTAAGCCTCATGTGCCTATGTAATTACACCGGCAACCACACTCTTCAAACCGAAACACAGCAACGCTGTTTGGCCGCAGAAAAAGGCATGGTGGTAGTGCTTCCCCGGATGAGCCTTTCAAAGAGCTCTACTACTCTTAAAATCAAAAAATCTGCCACTCAGTTATTTCTTGCAAGAACTCTGCTAACCAATATTTATGTATTCTCATCTCGCTGACTGCTAACGAACTGATACTGCCAACATCCGAGCAGAAATAGTAACAATATAGACACGAAGACGATAAAATAAGTAGGTAAACTTTATAGACCGAGAGCTAACTGCAAGTTCTTTTTCCACGAGCTTAGATCTTGGTTTTAAATTACTTGGTCTTTAGTTCGAACTGGAAAGGTTGAGTTAAAAATAAAGAAGCTGTAAGCAAAGTTTATAAGTTTTACAACGCACCGCATAAAATCATGCATTGAAATAAATAAATAAATATTGGTGAACTTTCCACACAGCGTTATCTCGCCCCATACTAAGCCAAAGCTTTTAATATGTGAACCAGATAGCTGATATAATACATATATACTTAATTTTTTTGTAAATACATACTTATAAAATTATATTATATTTGGATACATAAGAATCTTATGAGGCAACTCAAGCAACTGATGCTTAATTTGTAATTCAATTAATCAAATAGTTTACATTGAGAACAAAGTAAACTAATAAAATATTATCTATTTATTGGTTTAAGCCATAAAGTTTATAATATAAAGTAAAGTATTTAAGAATATAAAGTTTTATTGGCTATCAATATTTTTGTGCTTTAGGATTACATTACAGGCGATACTAAGTTGGTTGCCTTCAATCTAACGGATAACATATAATACAGATAGACAAAAAACTTATAACCACACTCATGGTAGTTCACAAAATATAAATAAAGCATAAATTTAGCAAGTTAAACAATAAGTGAGTCAAAATATTAACTAAAAACTTTGAGAGAGCAACGCTCATTAATTTGTTAATCAATCCTGTGACTAAAAATGAAAGAATTAAATCTCTCCACTGTCTCCCGCTCTACATGATAACAAAATATATTTATTTCAATCACGATAATATAAATAATTCAGGAGCTGTGAACGTACAGGGTGAAATATTGGCCGCGGACGGCGTGGGGTGAATACAACCACCCCATGGTTTTTACCATTTGTCTCGCTCTTTTTGAGATGTGCTTTTGAAGTTGAATGGTGTAAATTTAATCCTACTGCATTTATAGTATTAGTAGGATTACTTCTATAGTATTGTTATTTTTTTTACTGTACGAATAGTCCTACTAATAATGCCTTTTTCTGTCGCCAAGCAGCGCTGCTGTGTTTCGGTTTGAAGAGTGTGGTTGCCGGTGTAATTACAAGCACATGAGGCTTAACATCTGTATGCCTCAAGTTGATGGACGCAGGGCATTGCATCGTAGGGCAAGTCCCTATCGTGCGTGACTTACGAGGCAATTGTTTGTTATAGGTGATGGTTACCACTTAACTTCAGGTGGGCCATCTGCTTGTTCCATCACCTCGTTGTATAAAAAAAAAGTCTATGATCGTAACTGATTGGCAGTTTGTGGCCCAATCACGCCGTAATAACTGGATCTATTTGGACGAACTTAAAACTGCCTCGTAAGACGCACACGATAGGAACGTACCTTACGATGCACTGCCCTGCGTCCATCAACTTAAGAGATAGATATGTTAAGCCGCATGTGCCTGTAATTTCATTATCACCCTTCAAACCGATACACAGCAACGCAGCTTGGCGGCTGAAATATGCATGGTGGTGCCCTATTCCGCACATAACACGCACTTGGTTATTTTCTATTTCTCCCTTCTAAGACATTTTTATTTGAGTTCCGGCCTCCGTCCTGAGCTGCCGTGATGGATTTATGGTAGCTCAGCGTAGCTCAACTCCTCGCGTGTGATTCAGGAATATTTATTTGTTTGTACAAATGGTGCTGCTTAAAAATAAATCTTGCAAATGTGGGAAGGGATTTGCTTGTCACTGCTTTGTCATTACTTTTTGGGGATTTTTCCCCAAACATTGGGGTTTTAAGGGTTTTTCGGGGATTGTTCAAGTGTTGTGATAATTTGATAATAGATTGGTTTACCTTTGCAAGGGTTTCGGGCTTTGAAGTCCGCTAACTTGGTGATTGCATACGAGATCTGTAAATAAAAAAATAAATTCAGGAATTTGAAATATCATTTTTATTTACCAACATAACAAGGATTTACTAAATATTAATGGATATTCCCAACCAACACAACTAAGCTCCAAACCCTTTTTTTATAAAGTACATATGTTATATCCAATATAAAGCACCCTGACAAAGAACAGACATTTATGTTCATGACACGAATATAATAAATAAAGAAAATAGGTATCCGAGTATTACTTCGACCGTCACTGCTTCGCCAGTTACTGCGAGGCTTGTCAAATTCCAACGTTCCCCTGACGTAAGCAAAAGGAGGCGATTTAACAGATTGGGTCTTTGTCGCCTACACATATAAGACACGATTTTCATCAACTGCCTACCTGGTATTCCTCATAACCCACCCCATGTTTGTTAGGTTACAATATATTCGATCTGACCTTTCCATAATAAATATTTAGGCATCAAACAGAGACGAAAAAATAGGAAATAAACAGAGACGAACTCAATCTTAAAAGGTATTCGATTGAATTACACAGATCACTTTAAAACGTCTTATAGAGGTGAATCTAGGTACCAATTCCACGCAACTAAGCCTAAAACTAAAACATTTTACTGTTGAGTATTTTATGTTTACTATATTAAGCATAAAAACAAAATACCAGTGTCCCATAAAAATTACCAAACAAACTTCGTAACAAGAAGTTTCGTCCCAAGATCCGGGTCGCTTGAGTGACACCGATCCGACAGAGGGCGCTGTTAACCGCCGATCCATCGCTTGCGACCACTGCTAGCCTATTAAACTTTATTATAGGTACAGGGTGTTCTCATTCTCGTATACAAGGTGTTCCAATACTTGTGTTTAAAAACTTCAGCGGGCTAAAGTACCCATCGTAATAAAGTAAACGCGAAAAAAATACAGCTGTTTCATACAAAAGTTCAAAACCTGGCTAAAACGTAACACGGCAAGACGAAGAACTAAATTTGTAATAGAAGATGTTATCAATTTATTCTTAGACTTCCACTTGGCACTCCCTAATGGGACACCAACGGCCGGTTTCTGAAAGCTCGATCAAAACTAATCGGATGTCAAGTCACTCGCCATTTCAGCTATTACATCGAATTAGATAGAGGCAGCAAGTGCCTTGACATGCGATTAGTTTTGTTCGGGCTTTCAGAAACCGGACGTCTGTGTAACGCAAGTTGCGTTTACGTTTGGTCTTTCCTTTTGGTTGCACCTTTGAAATCGTAATAATAGAAATAAATAGGTTTACGAGTGTAATCCTCATTCTCGCTACAAGATCCAAAGAGTCGGAGGCGGAAAGTAAGAGAAAGAGACATTTATAATATAAATTGTAATTTTTTGCCACAATGTTCCCTGTTTTCGTTTCTGAGCTTAAACTAAGTAAAAACAATTAAATTCTTACATCCTTTGACATTCCACTTAAAGTACCTACATATACATACAAAACCACAGTAGGTACGTAGGTACATTATTTAGATAGATGATAGACTGACAAATTATTTATTGTACTAATAAGACGCACTGTAATATTGTGGTGTAATATTGTGGTGAGCTTATAATGTTGTATTATATACATTATCTACCTGTTAACTTTTGGGTATTGAGAATACATTTATGGGTAGTGTGTCAGGGTGGTTGCAAATTTCTGAGACAATATTATTATTATTATTTTTTTATACAACTAGCTGATGGAACAAGCAGATGGCCCACCTGATGTTAAGCGGTAACCATCACCTATAACAAAGCATTGCCTCGTAAGTCACGCACAATATGAACGTGCCCTACGATGCATTGCCCTGCGTCCATCAACTTGAGGCATACAGATGTTTAACCTCATGTGCCTGTAAATACATCCGGCAACCACACTCTTCAAAACGAAACACAGCGTTGCTGCTTGACGGCAGAAAAAGGCGTGGTGGTTGTACTTCCCCGGACGAGTCCTTCATAAAGAGCTCTACTATTCTTAAAACTTCTTAATATAACTTTTGTATGGGAATTTCAAAAACGAAGTATTCAAACTTTGCACACGTCAAAGTATTCCAGTGTTTGGTCAGATCACTTGGTCTTTGGTCTTATAAGGGTATTATGTTACACGATGTATATCAGATATAGTATAGTTACCTCAAGTATGATGTCAAAACTCTTAACGAGCAAAACTACACTATAGAAAAGTGAAGTTTTTCTAACATGTAATACCTACTTTGAAAGCAGAAGATTTATCGAGAAAGTCCGTCACCCTTAGCCTCCAATAAAAAATAAACAAAATTTTCTCAAACAAGAAAGTAAAGTTTCCAGAACTTGAAAGTTATGGGTCGCTGGAGTGACACGGAGACAGGGGCGCTGGTGGTATAGTGGTAGCGGCCCTGCCTTCCGATCCTAAGGTCGTGGGTTCGAAACCGGTAGTGCACCAATGAGTTTTTCTGTTCAAAAGTTTATGTGCATAATGCCAGTAATCTCAAACGGTGAAGGAAAACATAGTCATAGAATCTAAAAAGTTCTATATCATGTGTCAAGTGCTCGAAAGGAGCCTATTGAGGCGCACTAAAACTCCTTTCACCACATTGTTTCGAAATAAACTAGTGACACGACAAGAGAAGAGAGGGCGCTGTCAGTCTATGGATTGAAGCAAACTGTGCCCAGCAACCGTCAGTTAGTGGCCGTCACTTATATCTATAGCGTAAAGTAGGTGTGTTGGATTCGTTTTCTGACATTTTGGGAAGCAACATAGATTTTTCATTTACTAAGACTTATAGTATAGGGTCCCGTTTTACCCCTTGGGAACGGAACCCTATAAACCATGTCAGCTCTAGCTTCAAGCTACACTTATCACAAACCGCAAAAGAAGCTCCAACGCTGCAGCTTACTAAACTATTTACCTATCAATAGGTAGGTTACTTGTTGGGAACCGAGGAATTTCGAGCGGAGCATTGCGGGAAATACAGAACTGTTCGTGCTCGGTCGCTGGGACCGCCTCAACGCGATGGTTGAATACCGTGCATTTCAGTTTGAGCATTGGCAATTGTTTAAAATATTGTTGCAGTATTATTTAGCAGAAACAGCTTCATAACTTTAATCTCTAGGCACGGTATATATCCGTACAGAGCTCGTGGCACTTTGTTTGATTTTTCGAATAGAAGAATTTACTGGTCACGACAATTTTCCAACCCTTTAACCCGATTAAAAGACGGGTCGCTTCTACTTGACCGCCGGCCGGTGCTACTTTTAAAGCCACATGAAAATATGTATCTAAATAAACAGGATGTCCCAAAAAATAGTGATAAGCGGAGGTCCAGAGATAGAGCACCACTTGGGGTACCCGAATCACCCCCATGTATGTTCCGCGATTTTTTATAGTTTTCGAGTTATAAGTTTTTTTCAGAATTTTTGATAAAATCGGTAAACAGCTTAAAAACATCGTAGCAGAAGAGCTATTCTGTTTTTTTTATCGAAAGTTCTCCAAAATTCAAAAAAAAATCATAACAATCAAAAACCATGATTCGGGTATGAGTGATGCTCTGGACTTATGAGTATTTCTCGTAGTGAGTAGAGTAGTCTTGCTTATGAGTATTTTTTGGGACAACCTGTATATATTTTTTAAACTATTGCCAATGGGTTGATCAAGATGGCAAAAAGTAAGTGGGCGGTTTTTTTCTTTCGAACTGTTTCCGCTTTAAATAGATATAACGGTTCGTTTAAAACAAAAACAAGCGGTGATCAATCCGAAACGATTCCGAAGGTTTGAAATAATTCTTGGCATAAACGAAATATCAATTACTGCAAAAAACCTCCCACTAAAGGGTTCCCTTAGACATCCTCAAAGATCCTCGAGTTAGCACTCAGTACTAGAAGATCTAAGAGCATATTTACCGTGCTTGGGGATCAAAGTCTTATAGCTGTCTCTTTGTTTTTCAAATGAGGGTCAAGGTCGTAAAGCTTTCTCTTTTTTTTCAAATTTTCAGCCATTTATTTTTTTCCCATACATATTTGTCAATTTTTATTCCGTCTAAGATTCCGTAAACCAACACCGCCAATAAAAGGATAATCCCAATCACAAAGAGCAAAGCCGAATTCCGTATCGAAGATCCAACGCTTATTGTCGTACTCCGAAGTTCACAGGTACAGGTTCACAGGGCACAAAGGGATCAAATTAAACCCGGGAAAATCCGATCGCTTCTTAACCTGCCATTGTGAGAAGTGGACGTCTTACCTCACCTCATGTTAAAAAGGATCTATAAAAAAACGAGTCAGATCATTTCGCAGTGGTCTACGTTTTTTGTACTACTTTCTAATAAGGGATCTATAAAACCAGCAATGTATCGTGAAAACGCTCCTCAAGGGGCGTAAGTTGAACTAATACGAACAATTTTGTCCAGAAAGTTTAAGTTTAAATAAAGTTGAAATAACTGGAATTTTTCGTGCAATTAGTTCAATTAGTTGAACTTATTGGAACAGGTCAAAAAAACGAGCCAGGGGCATTATTCTCTATTGCCAATGCAAACGCGTTATACAGAAACGACAAGACAGCGGCGGGAAATCGGACAAAACCGTATTCCCTATGTCTTAGTTGTCATTCCTAACCGCGAGATAGTGCGATCGGGGCACGATTTGAACTGTCAAATGAACACGCTCGGTCCTAGTGTGTTATGGCACAGATCAGTGGTCTTTCACAGTGGTCTACGTTTTTTTTACTACTTTCTGATGAAACAAGCAGATTGTCCACCTGATGTTAAGTGGTAACCATTACCTATAACAAAGCATTGCCTCGTAAGTCACTAGTTATAATAGATTTACTTTGCACGCAAAGATCAAAAAATCCCATCCTTGAAATGCATCGTTTGGCTGGTAAATAATGTTCCGGCCTTCCCAACCCCTTGCGGTCAAATGTAATAGAAATAAATCGGTGTCGAGTTGAAAACTTTTCACATGCAGTCGGTTTCTAATATTTTTTTAAGCTACAGTTTTATTATTTGTCTACACTTTTCCTATTTGTGCCATCAAGCAGTTTTGCTTTGGGTTGAACGGTGTGGATGCCGTTGAAATTACAGGCACATTAGGCTTAACATTTGTATGCTTTAAGTTGATGGACGCTAGGCAGTGCATCGTAGGGCACGTTCCTATCGTGCGTGACTTCCAACGCAGTGCTTTGTTCATCAAGAAGTATATAAATAAATTAAAATTTTAATTTAAAATTAATAAGCTTTTTTAAAAACAAGCTTTTATTTAAATACGGCATGCATCTAACCATGCATTGTCATACAAACTAAACGTGTATACAAAATTTCAGCTCAATCGGTTGAAGATATCTGCTTCAAAATTGAGTTGCAAGATTCCACCCGAACAAACATATTCACATACATACATTGCACGTGCTCAAGTGCTTCAATAATAACTTGTAAAAAAACAATAAAATGGCATAAATTTAAATATAGATTTTTATATCTGAGAGATCTGAGGGTACCGTACCTATAGGGATCATAGTTGTGAAACTATTTCTTTTTTTATTTAGATTTCTACAAAACACTTACAAAGAAAATTTAAAGTACTCATTTGTATAGAAGCCGCGTACGTGTGTACAGGCCATAACCCTTGCCCGCGGTCACTCAGACCCAAGGGAAGCCGCTAAAATTGGAACACATTTGAAGATACGAATTCAATGTAGGGCCAGCCCTACATCGGTTATGTTTAACAATTTTGGGTTATTTACCTGTTGGTCGTGTTTTATAATGGCTTCAAGTTTTATTTCAGAGATTGTAAAAATAATGTAAAATTTCTCGAAAACTGCAAAGTTGCTGGGGCCTGCTCACTTCGAGCGAGATTATCTCACGGTGGAGATGACGTCAAATCTCGTTCAATAACTCGTTGACGTTGCGTCTCGCATGAACTTTGAATCAGAAAATTGGGGAGTGAGATGGTGAGAATGGGGATAAATAGTTATCGAACGAGATATGACGTCATCTCCACCGTGAGATAATCTCGCTCGAAGTGAGCATAAGGCCCCTGTATTTCGGTTTGAAGAGTGTGGTTGCCGGTGTAATTATAGATAGGTACATGGGGCTTAGTATCTGTATGCTTCAAGTTGATGTAAGCAGGGCAGCGCATCGTAGGGCACGTTACTATCGTGCGTGACTTACGAGGAAATTCTTTGTTATAGGTGATGGTTACCACTTAACATCTGGTGGGCCATCTGCTTGTTCCATCAGTGTATAAAAAAAAATGGTTCACAGTTCACACCATTCATCCTCAGGCATGGTTGATGTCCCATCAGATGCCTTAATACTAAGTACCAACATATTCTTTAATATATTATGAGAAGGAATTACCGTGTTAAAATAGAACCAGGGTCACCAAAATAGGTCTCAGAATTAGCAAGTAGCAGTGGAGGCAGATAATCTAACTCCTCTGGCAGGCGCTAGGGAATGAAAGTTCTAGAATGGCGCGAACCCGTGGGCTTAGCGCCAATTATCTCAAAATAAGCCGAAGCGACAGCAGTCAGAATCAAAATCAAAACGGTCTTTATTTAGTTCAATAACAGGAATCACATTGAAACGTCTTAAATTTTTTTTTTATACAACTAGCTGATGGAACAAGCAGCTGTTAAGTGGTAACCATCACCTATTAGAAAGCCTCGTAAGTCACGCACGATAGGAACTTGTCCTACGACGCACTGCTCTGCGTCCATCAACTTGAGGCATACAGATGTTAAGCTTCATGTGCCTGTAATTACACCGGCAACCACACTCTTCAAACCGGAACACAGCAACGCTGCTTGGGGGCAGAAAAAGGCGTGGTGGTAGTACTTCCCCGGACGAGCCCTTCACAAAGAGCTCTACTACTCTTAAAAATAAGTGAATCTAGCGCCAGGTCCTCGCGACCGATGCCTGGAAGAACCGGCAAGAGAAGCAATAGGAATAAAATGAGTCGTTAGTTGTTTTTTAAAAAATCTCAAGGTTATATTTTATCTCTCTGCTTTTTTGTGCTAGTCGATTTTCGTGCTGATAATAAAGATTTATTTTGAGTACATCGATCTTTCAGTATTCAGTATATTTATTGCATTATTATTATGTATTTATATTTCGACAGGGAGCTAGTTCGGCAATTGACGAATTTGATTATGTTTACCTTTCTCTGTATGCCTACGCCTCACTAAACTTCAATATAGTATTGTATTACTTTGTAAAAGGATCATAGAAAAGAACGGTAGGATCCAAGCCGTTAGTTTGCTGCCTGTTCTTCTAGGCTTTGGTCGCGTGGAACTGGCACCTAGAGTCACCTAGCTTTAAGACATTTCAAAGTGATCCTTGTGATTTTATTGAATAAATACCTTTTGACTTTGACTTTGTCTAACGGCCGGTTTCTGAAAGCTCGATCAAAACTAATCAGATGTCAAGTCACTCTCCATTTCAGTTTAGATTAGATAGAGATAGCAAGTGACTTAACATCCGATTAGTTTTGATCGGGCTTTCAGAAACCGGCCGTTACCCTTCGAATCTAGGTGCCAGTTTCACGCGACCCGCGAACGATGAAGCGTAGGACGCCGACATTGTGTCGGTCGCGGGAAGTCGGCCGATAGAGAAGGCACAAAATCTCAAAAAAAGTATTTGAATAAATCAAAGGTCGATTTTTAAACAAATTCTTTGGCCAATAAAATAATAAAGTAAGTAAAAAAAGATGGCATGAATAAGCTCAACGTACTAGATTTATTCATCTATAACCTCGACTGAGTGAGACTAAGTGTGACATGACTAAGTGACTTTAACCTAATCCCGTACTAAATTTCCATCTTATTTCTAACCCCACCATAAGAAAGCTTCATAGCTTAGAGATTGAATAAAGACATCGCCGAGTGAACGACCTCTAATAAAAATTTACATTCAGATTCAATTTGTTCATAGTGAACGGAGCACCGACTACTGTACGTCTATTCTCAGGTTTGACAACTTTTATACACTCTGATCGTCACTTACATAAGTAATTCAAGGGATTTAGGACGGTGGCTATTATTGACGAGCGCGAGCGTAAGGCATAGATGCACCATGTTTTAGGGAGAAATTTGGCTTTATAAGTCATCATCATCATCCACAGACCGACTTCACCCACTGCCTCCCTTTATACAACAAATAGGGAACAAAATACCTCTATATGATCGTTCATTGTGCAAATGTTTGTTTTCGGTGGGGATCGAACCCAGTAGTGTATAGGCCATACAGCATAGAAATTAGAGCTATTACCAACTGAGCTATGAGAGCTGTTTAACTTCTGTTTGTTTATTATTTTATGTACCTATGGTGTAATGTACAATTAATTGTTATTCATTCATTCATAAGAGTATTTTTTTTATATAAAATTAGCTGATGGAACAAGCAGATGGTCCACTTGATGTTGTGATTGTGATAACCATCACCTATATCTATAACAAAGCATTGCCTTGTAAGTCACGCGCGAAAGGAACGTGCCCTACGATGCACTGCCCTGCGTCCATCAACTGAGGCATACAGATGTTAATCCTCATTTGCCTGTTATTACACCGGCAACCACATTCTTCAAATCGAAAAACATCAGCGCTGCTTGGGGGCAGAAAAGGCGTAGTACTTCCCCGGACAAGCCCTTCACAAAGAGCTCTACTACTCTTAGATTTTTATGATAAGTTTAAAACTAAGTACATATAACTTGCTAGTACATCAGGACCATCTTAGGTATTTATGGAGAAAGTCTAGACTAGACCGATAAAAGTTTAAGTTAATAAATAATGCTTTTAGCGTAAAATTTCAACGTAGATTTTACATTTTTTCTCATATAATAAAGAAATCACCTCACGACTTTGAGCCCTAGGTAATCCCCTCCAATCTCTTAATACTAAGTACCAACTAAAGATTATGAGGATGTCTAAGAAGGTAGTCAGAGGTATGTCCAAATATAAGGTTTGGCATTTATTTTTAAGAGTAGTAGATCTCTTTGTGAAGAGCTCGTCCGGGGAAGTACTATCACGCCAAGCACTAACTAAAAGTTCTAAAACAAGAGCCCCTTTGTGGCGCATTTGAAATCCTATCACCACACTGTTTTGAAAGAAACTATTGTCACGAAAAGAACAAGAAGTAAATATAGAATAAACCGCATAAAAAATTGCAAACGAAAAAAATCTTTTCATCTCGGCCCACTTTGATAATATTGCCTCACTACTTTGTCACACATTGTCCCCAAAAGAGTCACAAATTGCAGTGTTCCATATGAACGGCCAATAAGAAGCTACTAAACAAGGCAATGACGTGCACAGAAAGCTGAAATTCCCTTGAGGATGCGGCTTCGGGGCCAAACCAGGCCCGTAGCACTCTGAAAAGTGTCTCAATGGAAAATGAGCTTTCTTGCAGTGAAACATTTCTTCAACTTCAATCGAATGTTTTGAATCTCCTCCTCGCGACGTGTTCCTCATTACTGAGGGTCGTGATTCCCCCGACGTTGAGCCATCACAGTTTTAACGATGGTTCGCCATCTATGCCTGTCTTCGGCATTGTGAAGAGCATCGTGAAGCGTGGTGTTTACAGATGAGCGGATTTGGTCAGACCATCTAAGTGGACTTCGACCTCTTGGACGCTTGCCGTCGGCCTTTCCAGTAACCATAAGCTGTTCAAGGTTGTTCCCATCTTTCCGAGCGATGTGGCCGAAAAACTCCAGTATTCAACGCAGGTTTTGAATCTAACACCTTTGAAATAATCTGTTGTAGATAGACCTAAACAAGAGCGAGACAAGTGTTTTCCTCCTATTTTTTTAAAGTATTTTTTAAATAAAAGGAGATTTCATCGTTATAATATTTTATGTATCTTTTTGGAAACAATACAAACATTTGTATTTTAATGTATAACATAATTTATACTGAGAGCTTTTGATTCAATATTCAAGTGTGACCAAGACTCTGATTAAATACATACATAAAATCAACCCTGTTTGTAGTAGGTAGAGTAGTAGAGCTCTTTGTGAAGAGCTCGTCCGGGGAAGTACTACCACCACACCTTTTTCTGCCGCCAAGCAGCAATGCTGTGTTTCGTTTTGAAGAGTGTGGTTGCCGGTGTAATTACAGGCACATGAGGCTAAACATCTGTATGCCTCAAGTTGATGGACGCAGGGCAATGCATCGTAGGGCACGTTCTTATTGTGCGTGACTTACGAGGCAATGCTTTGTTATAGGTGATGGTTACCACTTAACATCAGGTGGGCCATCTGCTTGTTCCATCAGCTGGATGTATAAAGAAAAAAAAAAGGTAGAGCCACAAGGTTCTAAATTACTTCTGAAGATAGTTAATAATAGGTAGATACGATAATAAGAGTAGAAATATTGATCGGACTATTGGGTATGCTATAAGTCATCAACATCGTCATCTGCCAAAAGAATTCTACTGCTGGGCTGCTACACTTAAGGAAAATAAAAAAGATTCTAATCCCACTCGGATAATAACTTTTGGGACTGTATTAAAAATCTTTGTGATAGGCCTACATTTCCAGAAAGAACGATTCTGAGCCCTCTCCATCATCAACTTCCCGCAAACCTCACAGTGACTGTCAGTTCTAACGCTATATGACCTTATTGCCCCAACTTGCAAATCCGTTGAGCTCTCTCTTGTCGTGTCACTAGTTTCTTTCGAAACAGTGTGGTTAAATTGATTTTAAGTGCGCCTCAGGAGGCTCCTTTCGAGCACTATCCGTTGAGCTAAAATAAATAAATAAATAAATATTGATGGACTTTCCAAACAGCACTATTTAGACCCAAACTAAGCCAAAGCTTGTAATATGGGAACCAGATAGCTGATATAATACATATATACTTTTTATTTGTAAATAGGTACATACTTATAATATTATATAACACCCAGACAGAGAACAAACCTGAATGTTCATCACACAAATGTTTGTTCTCGGTGGGGATCGAACCCACGGCCTACGGCGCAGAAGGCAGAGCTCTTAGACTAAGTATCATATAGACGTAGTGTTACGGTTTTTCGGCGTGTCCGTTTTTTGTTAGTTTGTGTGTATTCGCGTGAGTGACTAGAGAAGGGACAACATTGACTAACCTATCGATAGAATAAGAAATGGATGAAAAAGTCGTTTTAATTGGAATCCAACTTTTTAATTTTAACTGGTTGCTGACTTTTATTGCGAAAGCCCAAAACCATTATAGACACTGGAACACTATCATCGTCAATAATGTTTCTCACATTGCCCTAACCGTGAGAGCGATGTCCATCCCACTCGATACAATTTCTTATGGCCATTTCGTCCATGCATAAGAACATTTTGTAGGCTATCAGTTTTCACGCCTAACAGCTTTTATCCACTCCCGTCTTCATTCTGGGCATTTAAGAACCTAAAAAAATATTGTAAAATTTAACAAAAATTGATCCCTCGCGAGACGCCTATAAGGTGTGAAAAATTGAAACTACAACAGAACAGCCGGTCTGACCCACCGCATTAGATATTTCATATAAAAAACGGAAACTTACATATTATCGATAAAGCTAAATTGGTCGGTGGAAGTACATCTCTAGAACAGAAGACTAAAACAATGCATTTTATTTTGCAATAATTAATGGGTTTACATCATTTTCACATAGGAAAATATGACTAGTACTAATAAAATGTAATTCCTACAGTCTTTATGGGAGAAAAAACGTATTTTTTTAGCATGAAAATAGAAAAAGAATATTACGTATCAAATGACAATTCCGGGTCTTTAACTCCTCCTTTTGTTGTTTTTGATACACAAAACACAGCTTCACAAGATATACTTTCACCTTTTCAAATATATTTTGCCTAGACAATAATAATTCTTTAAAAATTTTCATAATTTCTTTCGCTGCATCGCAATGTTGCTGCGAGTTTTTCAAAAACGTCAAAACAAGATCAAAACATTGCATCAACTGACGGCCACGATTTACGCAGACAGTGAGTGAGTGAGATGGAGTGAGTGAAGTTACATCTTCTTTTCTTTTACTCGTAGCTAGGCTACATGGGAAGAACAAAGATAGATGATCAATGTTTGATACACAGTTGAAAAAGGATGTAAGTCTTATCGCTCCCTCCAGTATATAGTACCTCCATGGCAGAGCTACTACCAACTGAGCGGTGAAGGCTGTCAAATGCTATGTCGGTTACATTGTTTTTTTATACTAGATACTTACTGATGGAACCCCTGTCACTGTTTGTCATTGCCCATAGTACACTGATTATCTTTTGATAGATTTTATTATGTGATGTTGTAGTAGTGAAATGTTTACTGTATCACTATCAATGCATCTGTGACCTAGTGTAAATGCGACCCGAGATATGCGCCGATTATGTTACAGAAGGGATCCCTTTTACAGGTGATATGTGGGTTGTAGGTAGTCCTATGCTATGACAAGTTCATTTTTTTTTACGTAAACAGTATCAGAGGGCTTATTACGAGTTTAGTGCCGATCGTCGATCAATTCATATCGATTCGTATAGCTTCTCAAAGAATACGCTAGATGCCGTTGATTTATTTTCATAGAAAATTCGGTGTATCGTAACGATCGACGATCGGCACCAAACTCGTAATAAGCCCTCAGAGGTGTTGCAAATTTCAGTAGTTGGTATTTTACCTGATTTGTTCCATTCGTGGATTATATTTACAAAGATATATGGGTATATGTACCGTGCAATAACAGGCACATGAAACAAAGGGCAGGGGACAATTAATTGTTATAGGAGGAGACCTAAAAGCATGTCAACCAAGCAGACCCTCGGTAACCGCTCAACATCGGTTGGGCCATGCCTGTTCCACCTCTAGTTTTCATTAAATAAGTTTTTCAGGATCTGGCAACGCTGGTGTCATTCGGTGATAGTCACAGTTTACCTACCAACATACCCGTATGCCTGTTTGCATAACCATTGTATAATAGTTCTAAAGACTTCCAATTATTTTAAATATTTTTACTGATAATTTTAAAATTAATGTGTATAATAAGTCCACTCATATTTATTTATATAGAAACTAGGAAAAGAACTTAGTTAAATAGTAAGACGAGATAAAGTTAGGGGAACAGAAGACTTTTATAAACGTAGAGCCAATACGCCAATACATTTTAGTTTGTGGTTTTGTTTTTGAACTGAACCGCAGAAGCTGAAGAAGTTTTAGAACGAGAATAAAATCAATGAATTGAGAGCAAAATGTATTGAGTTTAGTATTGCTATAATGGAAAATAAGGCACTTTTTGAAGGCACATTATACAAGGTGTTCCAATACTTGTGCTTAAAACTTCAGGGGGCTAAAAGTAGCCATCAATATGCATAACTTTTTCTAAGGATCCAACACTGTGAACGTGAAAAAAAAACAGCTTTTTCATACAAAAGTTCAATACCTACCTGGCTAAAATGTATGAAACAGCTGTTTTTTTTTTCGCGTTTACAGTGTTATTTTAACCCTGTTAAAATAACACAGTGTTATTTTAACCCTGTTAAAATAACACTGAGCAGATTGTTAATTTAGTATTTCTTAATTTTCATGTTTCCAAATCCCTTTCTGCTTGTACTTTAACTCTATAGAAACAAGACCAGTAGAATTTTTCGTGTGTGGCTCGTCCGTACTTCCCGTACTACCACCATGCCTATTACTGCTGTCAATGTGCGTTGCTGTGTTCCGGTTTGAAGGGTATGGTTGTCGGTCAAAACTGGCACATGAGGCTTAACATCTATATGCCTCAGGTTGATGAACGCAGGGCAGTGCATCGGAGGGCACGTTCCTATCATGTAGACACACATGATAGGAACGTGCCCTCCGATGCTTTGTTATAAGTGATAGTTACCACTTAATATGAGTATTATTTTTTTATTTAATATATTATTTGAAAATAAAGGTTTTTAAAAGATTTAGGTCAAAGATCTACGGTCTAAGATCTAAGAATAGGTTGGTAAATTAGGAAATTTTGATAGTTAAGCATAAATATTAATTGTGACATTTATTGATAATTGTAAACTGTGTTTGTATAAATAATAAGTACCTAATTTTTTGTCATTTATACTTTATATAATACTAGCGGTCAAAAAACTCCCATACAAGCTTTTACATCCCTTTGCACACTTATTAAGGGTAGTTTTAAAAAACTAAAAACGGCTTTCCTATTTTTTTGCCTTGAAGTATATGTACTCCCAGTTTCAAGTTTGTAGGTTCAAGGAATACTATTTTTCATACAAACGTTTTCATCCCTTTTTACACCCGTAAACCGCTAAACCGCTGGTCCTAGAGACTTGAAATTTGAGGAGTACATAGGTCTTATGGCGTAGAAGTGTACTAAGAAGAGATTTTTGGAAATTCAACCCCTAAAATTTCCAAAAATCCCTTCTTAGGACACCTCAACGCCATAAGACCTATGTACTTCTCAAATTTCAAGTCTCTAGGACCAGCGGTTTAGGCTGTGCGTTGTCTATATGTCAGTCAGTCAGTCAGTCAGTCAGGACTTTGATTCTTATAGTATTAGAGATTTAATTTATTTTTTTGTATTCTTCATTAGTACTAATTCATTCTGCAACACAAAACTTTAAGGTAACAAAAATAATTTTAAAGTAAAGCAACCAAGCGGAATGAAGAAGCTTTTAATATCTACAGTGAAACTCGATCTAGGCTATAAAATATTCCCGCCGCTGAGAGGCTTTCAATTTAAGACGCTGACAACCACTTCGTTTGCACATTTCAACATTTTATAACTTTTTAAACATTCAAAAATTTTCAAGTGCAAGCGAGATGCCTGAAGTGGCTAGACGCAGGGCATAGCATCGTAGAGCACGTTCCTATTATACGTGACCTGCGAGGCAATGCTTGCATTTTTATTACATATGTTTTATGTATGTCTATAGTCATACATTGATGACTATC
Source organism: Chloroclysta siterata (assembly GCA_932294275.1). NCBI lineage: Eukaryota > Metazoa > Arthropoda > Insecta > Lepidoptera > Geometridae > Chloroclysta > Chloroclysta siterata. Next base: position 17,985,012 of record OW028588.1, read on the forward strand.
GATAATATTCGTAGTAACGACTTATTATTTATTCGTAGGTAGTAATAGCTGTAGCTTACTTTGACTCAATATTCGATACACAATATATTTATTGCTTACACATGGTTTAGTTTAGGTACATACATTGTTGTTAGGTGTCAGTAAGTATCACATGGACCCTGCATAGGGTATAGCAACATATAGGAGGCAGGCCGAGGTTTTCAATTTAATAGTAGGTTCATAGATATAGTCTTGCTTATTAAATACCTTTTAAGTTATCTAAGTAGGTCTGTTTAATCGTTGTAGGCACATTAAAAATTATAGTCATCTTGACAAATTAGGTCTGTGTTAAATAACCTAGTATTTCAGACTTGCCTGTAAGTTTACTTTTGTTTTTGTAATTAAATAGAATATAGAATAAAGCATGTTCCATGCTCAGCTCCTTTTGTAATACGTAACGCAATCCACGGCGTCCCAAGACTATGCGATATGAAAAGTACCTTAAATATTGTGGATAGGATATTTTGCTGAGAGGAGACTTTATTTTATTTTTTAAACTTAGTAATACTGCATTCAAATATTTTCTAAAAATTACTTGCTTCGTCTGGGAATCGAACCGACTCCAATGTGAAAAAAACACCCCGTATTTTTATGATGCCAATCGAAAGAATGGATAAAAAATAATAATTCCTCATAAGTAACATATTATCTTAAAACTATGAACTAAAGAATAACGGAAAATTTTTATGTGCTTCATAAGGGGATACGTGAAAAAGTTGCTGTACAAAAAGACATAAAAACGTGGGCGAGTTACAAACAGAATTGAGACTTATCATATCGAAATTACAACATAGTATGATAAGAAAATCAACAGACAGCGAACTTACTAAAAGATTGACGATTTGCATAAGACAAGAAAGATCACATTTATTGAGCTTTCAATTAATTTATTAAGAAAAAAAAACTCTATTTCCTTCGGCAGTTTCAAGTATGTTTTTAATTTGATTAATTTTACGTTATTTCTTTGTTTTCAGATTTACTTAAAAGAAATTATTATTTTTTATCCATTCTTTCGATTGACATCATAAAATATGGGATTTTTTTCAACGTTTGAGAAAATCTTTTATTGCAGTACTTAATACTAACTTTTAAAAATAAAATAAAGTCTCCTTTCAGAGAAATATCCTATCTACAATATTAGTGTACTTTCCCTTCATGTTGCATAGTCTTGGGCCCCCCTTTATAACACAGATGTTGGTTCTCGGTGGGGATCGAACCCACGGCCCACAGAGCAAAAGGCAGAGCTACTACCAACTAGCTGTGAGGGTTGTCTATAATAATGTATGCCTCAAAGTTTAGAAGCATACCAAATGTGTGTTCTATTCTACCATAACATTTGTAGGTGGGTAGAAAGCCCTCCAGCTTGTAGTTAAATGGAGATTTACTTCAAATATCCAACTAGATGAAATATTCATTAATCTAAATTACTCCGAACACACTGTTTATACACAAAACATCGTTATTTAAGTCAGTTATATTTGTTTAAGCGTCAACTTAATGCGGGCACAGACCAAGCGATACCAAAATGAAAGCTAACAAGGTAAAAATTTAAAACTCCCAGAGATTCTTGTTGGATATTCTAGTGGTGGAGTTTTTAGGTACCTACAAATACTTTACTGGAAAATAATGCTTTGTAGCATTAAGTTCGCCTTTGTACTGTTATTTTTATGTATCAATCAATCAATCAAAATACAAAATATTTATTTACAAGATAGAAAGTTTACTGGTGACCCACGCACTAGAACAAGCCTTCTTCTTCTTTTCTCCACTCCACTCTTACCCAGGCTTCGTCTGAAAACCAGCGCCGCTCAGTACCTATACCTATCTAGGTACTGTGCGGCATAAAGCTGAGACGGATGACCTTTTTGACCCTACACAACGATGCACCTACATGTTATTTTTAATTATATATATTTTTTCACCTATTACTGTCAATGTTACTGTCTTTTTTTCTACCTACTGTTTATTGTTTTAATTTTTTTTACTTGGGTCAAATAAAAAAGTTTTCTTTCTTTCTTTCTTTCTGAGTTTATGGCTATTATTTAGCTTATCCTTTCACCACACTATTTCGAAAGAAACTAGTGACACGACAAGATAGAGAGAGAGAGAGTTTATGGCTCCTGTCCGTCATTCGACTGACAATCTTCCCAGTGTCAAGTGAATTGTATTATATACTTTATAGTCAAGTCAGTCCATAGTCAAGTCGGCTGCCATTTGTATTAAAGAAAATGGTGGCGGTTTTCTTCAAAACACTCGAAACATTTTCGGTCAAATCAGGATATCACTTATTACACTTTCATTCCAAATGTGCTAAGACCTCAAGTAATGTGAATTGTGGGAGACTGATGACATTGAAAGTTTACTTATACGAGGAGAAAAAATAAGAAGCTTACCACGGACCAAATTCTTATTAAAAAGTTCCTCTTAATACCATATATTACCCCAAACTAATGAAATTTTATACAATTGGAATTTGTAATAAAAAAGTATTCAATTATAATTATTAAACCTTACATTTTTTTATAACACCAGATATTTAATTGTACCTTCCGAAAAGAAAACTCCCCATAATTTACAAGACAAACGATTTTGAGCCTTCTCCAGTTGACTTAACGTGGTTCATGTTGTCCATTTAGTAGGGGTAAAATACTCGAAAGCTTTCAATCAATACCTCACCATTCGCTTGTTTCGTTTGCTTGGTCTGTGCCTGGCATAAGCGGTAACTTTATTCCTAGTTTAGTGTGACGAGGGTGCCTGTCAGGCACACGCTATGTTTTGTAAGATTATCACAGATTCGGTCTGGGAAAGCCATTCGGCTTCGGGTAGTTTCGGCTTTCGGTTTTCGGTCAGTGACTTAAATGTTTTAAGAGTAGTAGAGCTTTTTGTGAAGGGCTCGTCCTGAAGTACTACCACCACGCCTTTTTCTGCCGCCAAGCAGCAACGCTGTGTTTCGGTTTGAAGAGTGTGGTTGCCGGTGTAATTACAGGCACATGAGGCTTAACATCTGTATGCCTCAAGTTGATGGACGCAGGGCAGTGCATCGTAGGGCACGTTACTATCATGCGTGACATACGAGGCAATGCTTTGTTATAGGTGATGGTTACCACTTAACATCAGGTGGGCCATCTGCTTGTTCGGTAAGCTAGTTGTATAAAAAAAATGTAAGGAAGGTAAAATAAGGTCTGTTATGGTATACAACGAACTTGTTTTAAATTAACCTTTTTTTTTTGGTTTCGTTTACTTTTGTAGTATGATTATAAATGATATAGTCAGTTTTTTAGAATTTCTAAGTGTTAAGATATTGTCATCATCATTCTTTTAGATATTTTTGAAAACAGCTAGTGCGAGTAACGAACGAAACGAAACCTAAGTTCTAGACATAAACTTTTTAATTACTAGGCGCACAAAAAACAAATACTTACACCAAAAAAAAAACGATCAATACTTATAAGTTCTGTTTCTGCGTGCCACAGCAAAACGGCCTCGACTAAGCATAATGCGACTTACGGCCGGTTTCTGAAAGCCCGAATAAAACTAATCGCATGTCAAATCACTTGCTATCTCTATCTAATTCGATGTAATAGCTGAAATGGCGAGTGACTTGACATCCGATGCTGTTAGACTGCCAAAGATTACCAGAACTATCTAAATGTTAACCAAATATTCGGTTTAATAAATTGCACACTTTCCCAACACTAGCTAAGTCATAAACACTTAAATTTACTTAGAAGATTATCGTTAGAAAATGAGTTTGAATTCTGTGTTAAGTAATTGAAATCACTGCGATAATTCTCCTCTTATATTTTAAATTAATATAAAATAAAACAAGCTCACGTCTGTAATATCCAGGCACGGTGGACATATCCCCGTTTTAAAGAGCGAGAAATGGTTTGGTTTTGGGCTTAGAGTTATTTAATTTTGGTTTAGTTCTCTTCGTAGGTAAAAAATTCTTCGTTGGTATATTGATTATACCAACGAAGAATTTTATAAGATAGATATTAAGGTTCATGAGATAGGTTGACATTAAAATCTCATTTCGCTAACATGAAAAATATACGCCAAGGAATTATTCAAATGATATAAACTAATGGGTAAGGTATTTTTCTTAAACTCGGTCAGAAGGATCTAACGAGGTTACGTTCAAATGTTCTAATTTCAAATATACTCGGAACGGAAAATCTTCTTCATTACTCAAATACTCATACTTGGAAAGTAGGTCTGAAGTTGCCTGAGGAGCGGGTTGCAAGTAATACCTTTCAGCCCTAGAGAGAATCGTTTTCAACTGATAGTATGTCAAATTATAAAAAAAAACAAGTTCTTTTTTCACATTTCCTAGGAAAATAAACCTCTTTGGTTTACTTATGACTGTATGACTGTTGATCTTTTGTTGACATTCGTAAACTAAAGAGGTACTTATTCAGCCAAGTTAGTGAAAACTATAATGGATTTTATTAAATAGGTTTTATAATTATAACCCTTTATTCTCTTAATTAAAATATTTAATTTCTTATTTTTTAACAAAACATGCAACTTTAAACTTTTTTGTAAATATAATTTAAGTAGCTACTTATCCATAACATCAAATGACATTCAAAAACTCTTTGGTCAGAATGCAGCGTGGATATTAACTTTTTTCGATCGAACATAAAAACTCTTTAGAATGCAGCATGGATTGGACCTACTACAATTCACTCATTTTTTCTTTTGAATAGAATATAATCAGTTATTGCACTTATGTTGTTATAGAATCAGAATCAGAATAATCTTTATTGAAAACTGTTGAATGTTTATGGTGTTGACTATATAAAAAGTACAAACAGTCTGCCCTATTCGGACGTAACGTATGGATCTAATAGTAGGTACATTGTTGGTTTCGAACATAAACCCAGTTAGGGCACAGCAATATTCCACTATGGGCGCTATATTATAATTTAGCTAATTCATGTTTTTATTTTTACTTTCCTTTTATTCGTAATGAAAAGCACAGTGTTTACCTTGGGTTATTTAGTCCCTCGAACTATTGGCGCCCTCGCTAAGTCACTTTCACCCCTAGGGTAACAATGTACTATTGATAATATGAATGAAAAGGTTTAACTAGAAAAGCCTTCATTACTAAGAAAACGAATCGTCTAACTAACCTAAAACTAAACTAACAAACTATTTTTTGAGTAGGTAATCTTATTTTTAAATAAATTCGTCCCATTTTCTTGACAAAAGAGCAAGTACCAATTATTTTGTAAATTTAGCGATTCTTGCTTACTTGGCAATATTATTAGATTAAAAGTCATCATTACTAAGAAAACGAATCGTCTAACTAACCTAAAACTAAACTAACAAACTATTTTTTGAGTAGGTAATGTCATTTTTAAATATATTCGTTCCATTTTCATGACAAAAGAGCAAGTACCTATTATTTTGTAAAATTAGCGATTCTTACTTACTTGGTAATATTATTAGATTCTTTCGGCTTCTTTTACCTTAAAAGTAAGTTTATGTGGTAGACATGTTTCAAGATTAAAAAAACTAAGTATCAAAAACATAAATAAAAAAATAATAATTACAGTAACAGTGTTACTATTTAAGTTTATCTAGTGCCTAGGTGGTAATTTTTTTTTAGATGTAAGTAAACAGGCAGTTGCCTTTGGCATTTGTGCTAGAAGCCAGATTTTCACTCATGCTCTATCTCCCTTATTTTTCTCAAAATCCAATCGACAATCAGACAGTTAAGTTTAAAAAGTAAGACGTTTAAATGCGGGTGAAAAGAATGAATGAATAACAGTAGCAGTTACAATACTAAAATAGAATCGTGATAAAATTTTCGGAACAAAGTATCAGCTGGATCTGTGCCAGATACCTTCAGAGCTCGTAGATTTTAAAAGTGAAATATGCATGTTCTGAATTCTGGAATCTGATTTGATGGAGCATCGCGGTATTCGCAATGCTTAATTTTACCTGCAGCGATGTTACGTAAGTAACTGCAGAATAAATATCAGACTCATCTATTCCCAGGCACGGTTGATATCCGGCATTATATGAAAAATCTAAATTAAACGGTCTTTATTCAGTTCAATTACAAGGGCTCCCTTTAAACGTCTTATAAAGTAGGTGAATCTAGAGACAGTTCCCCGCGACCAATGCCTAAAAAAACTTACAATAGGCAAGAAACTTACAGCTTGCCTTCTAACTTTTTTTTAATAAAAAATATTACTAATTGGTTAATTATTTTTATCAAGATTTGTTGTACTTATGTAGATCGTCACCTCAGAACGTCTAAGATAAATAGTTTGCATTCTATGCAAAACATGTTGCAATCATCATAAACCCATCACCGCAGCTACAAAACCTACATTTTAATATTATAAATTATGTAAGCATCTTCGAGTACCTACTTCAAGCTCATCGAGTTAACAAGATGGCGCTTAAACTTTGTAATAATGTTTTAATTTTATTACAAATTAACCTAACGAGAGATAATGAATCTGACTAGAACTAATTAGAAAGAAAAAATTGAGCTTTTTTATAGTGTAGTCACTATACTATAAAAAAGCAAATTTTTTTCAAGCACTATACTATAGTGAATAATTGAGCTATGCCAATATATTGATTGATTGATTGAAATATAGAATCAAATATATATTGATTGAGATAAAAATACTGGCACGATATAAATTCAGAAAAAAAGAACGGGAATGGAACGCATTTAAAATTCAAAATCCTAATAGAACGTTCGACTTGAATTCGAAAGTTCCGTTCGGAAATCGAAGCGGTCTAGTGTGTTGGAAAAATTGCAAAAAAGGCTTTCATTCGGAAAACAAAAGAGGAGACAAAATCCTTACGATGAATGGACATCCGTACAAAGGGAGATAGATGAAAGGGATATCTAAAATCGGAGGCTACGGTGGAAACAATAAAGATATTTTCGCGTTGATGGCGAGGTGAGCCCTCGTTTCTATGTAACGTTTTAATGTTAGGTAGGTTGTATTTGTAGTCGTTTTGTTGTTTATCTGCGGTGATCTTGTTAGGGATCCGGGCTTTTGTTTTGTAGCTTACTTTGGCATTTACGCTTACGTTTGATCATGAAGTCTTGTATTTAATAACGTATTAATTAATTAGCAACATTTCTTTTTTTCTATGACAGGCTAGAAAAAAAGAAAAGCTGTGCCTTCTGCGCTGTAGGCCGTGGGTTCGATCCCCACCGAGAACAAACATTTGTGTGATGAAAATTAATGTTTGTTCTCTGTCTGGGTGTTATATAATATTATAAGTATGTATTTACAAAAAAAAGTATATAAGTAGTATATCAGCTATCTGGTTCCCATATCACAAGCTTTGGCTTAGTTTGGGGCGAGATAGTGCTGTGTGGAATGTCCACTAATATTTATTTATCTATTGTGCGGTCTAAGTGCGATGTGTTGCACCATTTGGTTATCTTTCGTGTGTTTAGAATAAATTGCGTCCATATTTAGAGGAACATTTAGATTTTTATGACATAAACTTAGTTTCGATCTAATAACATCGTGCGTTAGAAGTGGAAGTTATTTAATGTATAATTATATCTACCTAGTGTATCCAATTGTTGAAAGTTTTGGAAAATCTTTGGAAGGATAATATACCTGTCTATTGGTATAGTAGAAAATGCCTAGAGTTTTTAAAAGACCTTCATAGAGTAATACCAACTTTACTACGGCTAAATGAGTTTGAGGCTGCAAAGTTAGGTTTATTAAAGTTTGTAAGCGGAATAATTGTAGCTAGTGGCCAACTTTCGTGATGGAGTTATAGACCGCCCAAAGGTCGCTAATTTATGCAACGTGAAGGAAATTACGCATTTTGCAAGTAATTTTTTGTAATTTTTGGTATTTCAAAGAAAAAAAACTGAAACTGAATCTGAAACAGCTTCACGACTTGGATGCCCAGGCATGGTAGATATCCCCGCAGATTTCTTAGTACCAAGTACTAACTTCAGATTTTTTGAGGACGTCTAAGGGTACATCAGAGGTACGTCCAAACATTTCATTTGGCACATACCCATATTCAAAGAAAAAAAGTAAAAATAATGAATTTAATCTCCAGGTACGGTAGACATCCCATTTTAAGAATGTATGTGAAGTGTAGTCACAGACATTATTATGTAAACCAATACACATTTGGGACTTACCCACAGCTTACAGTGACCTTTATACATTACCAGCGGTTTAGGCTGTGCGTTGTCTATGTGTCAGTCAGTCAGTCAGTCAGTCAGGACTTTGATTTTTATAGTATTAGAGATGATCTTTGTTGAAAACAGCGTCGTTTCACAAGTACATAAGTATTGTATTTTGTCGCAGCTTAATGTACGTACAGTCAGCAACGGATTAACGAATGCAGTTACTCAATGCCATTTTCAGATACTTATGGGTTTAAGGTTGTATATAATAATTCAGATACTTATGGGTTTAAGGTTGTATATAATAACTAGTGGACCCGACAGACGTCCTGCATGATATTTCAAGCGGTTAAGATATTAAACAAAGTTTGAAATGAAAGCCGACTGCAGCGCCATCTGCCGGGCTGATTTATGAATCTAAACCATCCAGGGTGCCACCCAAACGCATACAAAAAAATCATTCAAATCGGTCCAGCCGTTAAGGAGGAGTTCTGTGACATACACACGTACAGTAGAATTATATATATTAAGATTTTTTATTCGTTTTGTTAGTGTTGTCCTACACTTTCTCTGTTGTTATGGTAGGTTAATAATATTCACAGCTCAGTTGGCTCTGCCTTCTGCGCCGTAGGCCGTGGGTTCGATCCCCACCGAGAACAAACATTTGTGTGATGTAAGATGTTTGTTCTCTGTCTGGGTGTTATATGATATTATAAGTATGTATTTACAAAAAAAAGTATATACGTATAATATCAGCTATTTGGTTCTCATATTACAAGATTCGGCTTAGTTTGGGGCTAGATAGTGCTGAGTGGATAGTCCACCAATATTTATTTATTTTATTTACCCACACGTACTCTATTAATCTAGGTGCTTACTATTTTAAGGTTGTTACTTAAGTCGCTGAGTGTACTGAATATGTAGGTGTCATTTATAACAAGCACAAACTAGTAAGCACAGTAGGTCACGGCACGCCGGAGCGGATATTTCTTAACAAAGACTTGCATTTGTGTGCGGAACATAATATTTGCCCTGACATCTTACACCATGCGGTTGAGGTAATATTTGCATTTATTGAAATAACTGTAGCCTTCCAAATTCTTCCGCGACGGATTTTTTTGATACCATTTGCTGATGGAACTAGCAGATAGCCCTGATGGTAAGTGATAGCAAAGCATTGCCTCGGAAGTCACGCACGATAGTAACTTGTCCTACGATGCTCATGTGCCTGTAATTTCACCGGCAACCACACTCTTCAAACCGAAACACAGCAACGCTGCTTGGCGGCAGAAATAGGCGTGGCGGTCGTAGGCTTCAGAATGGCAGGAATGGTCAAGTCCTATAGCTCGAAGAACATACAAAGGCTGGGGAATAAAGGTTCTTGAATGGCAACCACGAACTGGAAAACAAAGCCTATGATGCCCTCCTACCCGATAAGCCAAGGACATTTCGAGGATCGCGGGATGGATATGGATGGAGAAGGCTCAGAATCGTTCTTCCTAGAAATGTATAGGGAAGACATATGTTTAGTACTGATGGTGGGCATCATCACGGGTCACTGTGACCTCAATTATCATCTTCTCAAGACGGGAGCGACAGACAGTGACCTTTGTCGCGGCTGACTACGGAAAAAAGAAACTGTAGGTAGAGCATATAGTACTGCATTGCTCTGCAACAAACGAAGCCAGATCCAAAACGGGGCTGCAGGAGCTGATCGAGTCTTGCTCCCCTGCATCCACATCATCATCGGGGATGCTGGAACATTGCTGCCACCAACCCAAAGTCCTGCTCCGCTACTTTAAGGAGCTGGGCTGGCTGGGGTGAGGTTAGCAGGGGGATAATGCAATATACACCCCACTGCGGGACGTCAGTGCAGATCTCATTCCCCCACCGTGAATTAGAATTAGAATCAGAAGAAACCGTAGAGCATGTAGTACTGCATTGCTCTGCAACAAACGAAGCCAGATCCAAAACGGGGCTGCAGGAGATGATCGAGTCTTGCTCTCCCCTGCATCAACATCATCATCATCGGGGATGCTGGAACAACAACCAACCCAAAGTCCTGCTCCGCTACTTTAAGGAGCTGGGCTGGCTGGGGTGAGGTTAGCAGGGGGACAATGCCCAATACACCCCACTGCGGGACGTCCGTGCAGATCTCCCCCACCATGAATTAGAATTAGAATATGTCCAGTAATGGACTTGTACAGGCTGATGATGATAATGAGGTAACTGGTTTATAAGTTAGACCATCAGCATGTTCCGCCACTAATTTTCACAAAAACGGGCAAAACGTCATTGTAAATAATTCGTTTTATTTTATTCTGGCAAAGACCAGTCCTATAGATCGGTCTGTAACCTCGATAGGCGAACTAGTTCTGAAGGTCAGTCCGGGAAGGACTAATGTTTAGCGAAGTTCATAGTACATTGAACTTTTAAATATACATTTGTAAGCAGAATGGATGCAAGGGTTGGTATTGTTGTAGAAATAGTCGGCAAATGGCTTTATTTATTGCATTGTTTTATTGAGGTGCTGGCAGTCACATTCACATCTCAAAATTATTTTTAACTAAATTTAGTAATTTTAAGCATGAAAAAAAAGTGCGAGCGAGAAGATGCCTGTGGATGTGGTTGTAAAGCGTCGTGATAAGGGGGTTAAAATAAATTGCTAAAAAAAACATAAGTTGATGACTTTTGCCCGGGATATCTACATTAATATTATAAAGAGGAAAGCTTTGTATTTTTGTATTTTTGTATTTTTGTATTTTTGTATTTTTGTATGTAACGAATAGGCTCAAAAACTACTGGTCCGATTTCAAAAATTCTTTCACCATTAGAATGCTACATTATCCCTGAGTAACATAGGCTATATTATATTTTCAAAAAAATCAGGGATCCTTACTAAAACTCCAATAATGTAACCCAAGGTGGAAACCAAAAACCTTACATCGCGTGCGCTGCGAAAACTATTGATGATAGAACAAAATAATGTACTACGATTTTGTAGAACACGTCATCATCTACAAAAAATGTCGCGACAGCATATGTCTAACTATTATAGTTATGTCACAATAAGTGTTTTTTTATTATAAAAAATTAATTGAAATGCCGCCGCTAGAAAAGGGTCTTTATTTGTACCTTGGTATTAATCCTTATCCAAATAAATCTTTTCATACTTAAGACGGTTTCAATACCTATAGATTACTTCTTAAATTTCAATCGGACATTCCATTCAAAAGATATGACGAAATTAAAAACGTTAACGGGTCCACGGGATCCACGGGCTCGGGATGCGATTTCAGTCTCTGGCGTGCAAATGTATGAAATAAGTAGGCTCGCGAGGCTCGAACCCACGGTCTAAGTTTATCCTAATATGTTCAAAAAATTTATGACCACCCATGCGAAGCTGGGACAGGCCGCTAGTAATATATAATTTTGAAATAAATTCGAAGACTGTGGAAATATAAAACACTTAAAAACATAAGCTTTAAAGATTTAACAAAAGTATATAAATGTAAATAATGTAGTGTAACTATTTTTTGGTAGAAAAACTTGTTTCAACATTTCGTTATTTAAAGGTTGTCATCCTCTTAAGCTATTTGATTAGATGAAACCCATTAATTACTATGTTGTGTTGATACGTGTTTGTCCCAAGTGACTTTGAAAATCTATTTCAGTCTAACAAGATTGAGATGAGAATTAGAAGGCATATGCGCCTCTATCTATTAGTAGACTCGGAGGGTTGCTTGTACGCTTTGTAAAATTTATAATACTTTTGATATTTCATTAACATGTATTTTAAGAGAAGTAGAGCTCTTTGTGAAGGGTTCGTCCGGGGAAGTACTACAACCACGTATTCTGCCGCCAAGCAGCAACGCTGTGTTTCGGTTTGAAGAGTGTGGTTGCCGGTGTAATTACAGGCACATGAGGCTTAACATCTGTATGCCTCAAGTTGATGGACGCAGAGGACGCATCGTAGGGCACGTTCCAATTGTGCGTGACTTACGAAGCAATGCTTTGTTATAGGTGATGGTTACCACTTAACATCAGGTGGGCCATCTGCTTGTTTCATCAGCTAGTAGTATACATTTTTTTTTTTAAAGTGCCTAAGTTATAATTTATTTACAATGAAAGAAAGAAAGAAAATATATTTATTTTGGACACAAAACATATAAGTACGAACAGATAAACTAAATGGAAGTACCTAGGTATTGGGTAGGTACAGTAGTTATACAATAGATGGTAACAAGTAACAAAAACATAAGAAAAAATGAAATAAAAGTAAAAATTATAGTAGATACCTCTAGTCTATATACCCTCCGTCTACAGGAGTACTTGTAGACAGAAGTCATTATTATGGTGTGTATCAGTTTACGTACCAAAGAGGTAAGAAACCCAGAGATTCGTTCGTGCCAAGTGCAATGCGCGCGTGATCTATAATAAGTTCCATCTCAGCTTATTGCCACTCCACAAGTGCAGCGGCGCTGGTTTTCAGATGGAAGCAAATATAAGTATTTACAAATTGTACAAAATTCAAAATTGTTTTTAATTATGTTTTAAGTGTTGTCTGTTTTCCAAATATCCTACTAATATTATAAACGCGAAACTTTTTAGGTATGGATGGATGGATGGATGTTTGTTACTCTTTTACGTAAAAACTACTGAATGGATTTTAACGAAACTTTACAATAATATAGCTTATACATCAGAATAACACATAGGCTACAATTTATAAAGATATTGTATGAATTGTCCAAAATATGACGATAAGTGTCAAGTAAGTAACAAAAAATCTACCATCTGCGAGCTATTCTGGCGTGCGCTGCCAAAACCGATAGAATTACACATAATGTACTACGCCACGCTAATAAAAGCTACTCTAAATACGAATCCTGCGCGGACGAAGTCGCGGGCACCAGCTAGTAAATAAATAAATGTGAATGCATTAAGCTTAGTTAATTTCAAAAGCAAATTTCTGCTGTTTTAATTTGTCTCTACCACAAGTTTTGCACAAGTTTTGATTGTATTATTGACTCGCCCAAACCAGTAGAAGCAGGATAGTCTGGCTAACCCCAGGTCACTGGCATCTAGCTTCCTATTATTAAAGAAGTTGGAGTCAATAAACTCAGCAGATGTTGTATTAAAAAAGACTTGATTTTAAATCAAATATTTTTTATGACGTGAATTCGATTTCAGAACGTTTGACTTTATTTTACTTTTTAGATTTAATTTAAATTTAAGTACTCGTATTTACTAATTTTGAAAATAATAAAAAATAAAATCAACCAGAACAACAATAATATACTATAGTGTACTTGTTACAGGTAAATCTCGCGACAAGCTTTTATGTAATTTATATTATGTAATGACGTTTTAAGTTGATAAGTAGTAAAAGTTTTAAAGGAAAAGTTTATTATTCTTTTTCAAAATTCAAATTAAAATTACATAAAAAAATCGTAAAATATAAATACGTAGAATGTTTTAATTTTATTAATTGTATGCCATACAATACCTAATACTGAGTCGGAAATCCTCGCCTTAAAGGTGTAAGTCTCATGCCTGTAATAACACTGGCACCCACACTTTTCTAATCTGACAAAGTACTACGAGATACACAATGCAAGCATCACTACCATCAGGTTGTCCATTTGATTATTCTACCAGCATGAAGTATAAAAAAACATCCGAGCCAACAGAAAGTACATTAGCTGTATTTCAGACAACGTACTCATTCACAAAGAGCTCCATTAATGTACCAAAGTTACAGCCGTTATTTTATTTTCTTTTATTTAGTGGTCGAAGCTAAAGGTCATGGGTATGATCTGGTGCTCGGATGGGTGGACCAGTATTAGTAGTGCAATAAACTCAGTTGCGTAGTTTGTTTTCAAATGCTCGTTAAATTAAAATGAGTATACCAAAAATATTGATTGACAATAAAATATTTTATAGTTTTTACAAGAAACGAGCTTGTTTGTTTAGAAAAAAAAGGCATTTGAGACTCGGGATCAATTAATTAGTCTGTATTTTGTATAGTTCATTTCAGTCTGAAATGTTTTACGTATAGGCTACGGTAACCGCTTTTCATGAGAAAGGCCGATAAGTGGTTTGCTTACTAAGTACTATTATAAAAAAATAGACAACCAATTTTGATCTGGTTTCGTTAGCTGGTTTGCTAGCTAAGTTCTATAAAACAAACTACGTAGTCAGTTTTATCAAAAAAAATCCTGATCACATAGTATAAATAGCTGAAATAAAAAAAATAAAATAGTACCGGTGATAATGACGATTCTTATTTAAAAGCTAATCAAAAATCATACACGTGATCAATGGTGACCTAATTGTGTCACAATACCTTCGATATACTCCAAATATTATTCTACAAGGTCTTGAATCCAAATTATGTGGACATCATTCTATAGCTATTCTATTTGTACATCTATTTCACACGACAAAGAGCTCATAATGATTGATAAACAATGAGATACAAGTACCCATTACGTATGCGACCTTCGTGTAACTTGCCCTTATAGGAAGTGAGGCCGGCCTAACTGTCCAGTGCCTTTGGAATAATTTGATCTTGAATAGCCTTCTTTCAGAGTTGAAGTATCAATTTCTATAATTTATGAAGTATAAAATTGCCTCAATTATAATTGGCTTCAATCTATAGGCACGGTAGACATCTCCTCGTTCAATTTTCTAAAATATCAATTGCCTCACGGCTTTAATTTCCAGACACGGTAGAGTCGCCTCAGATATCTTTGTTCCAAGTCACCATATCATTATAAATATTTTTTTAATCTGCAAGCGTGATTATTATTCTCGCATGTCACTCAGTTCTGCATTTATGAGTTCTGATTTTTTTAACTACACACTAACACTACTTGTACCTAGGTAGTGCGCAATTGTGTACACAGAAGTCTTCAAAGTAGTAGTAGGAACGAACCCCGCCTTCTAATCTTCGTGGGTTCAAAGCCAGTCTTACACGAATTTATATTCGAACAAGCAGAGATTAAGTGGTAACTATCACCTATTGCCTCGTATGTCATGCACGATATGAACGTGTCCTACGATGCCTTGCGTCCATCAACTTGAGGCATACAGTTAAGCCCATGTGCCTGTTAATTTTTTCGTTACAATACCCTTCAAACAGAAACACAGCAACGCTGCTTGGCGGCAGAAATAGGCATGGTGGTAGTACTTCCCCGGACGAGCCACACACAAAGAGCTCCACTACTCTTACAGTGCAGAGGATTACAGTCGTGATTCTATTTTTTTTATGACGTCACTTGTAATTTTATTTAACCTTCAATGTTACGCTGTAAACATTAAATTTTCCTTAATTTGCAGGTACAGATAAAGCCAGTGGTATTGTAAAAAACTTAAAATACAATTATCCCACAGAAATTAAAGTAGCGATATGGTCATAATCGCTTTTTGTTACATAAAATTATGTACCTACTCGTATTTATGTTTTTTTTATACCACTCATTAATGGAAGGAAACTTACCTTATGTTAATTAACCATCACTAGCATTGCCTCGTAGGTCACGCTCGTTAGGAACGTGCTCTACGAAACACAGCCCTGGCATCCATCAACTTTAGGCATACCTACACACATCCATCACCTTTAAGACTATCCGTTCAACAGGACAGGTTACAGGTTGTACTTTCGGGACAAACTTTTCACAGAAAAGCCTAGGTACTACAAAAAAAATAGCTTTGTATTTCTATGATAATACTTTATAGTCAAGTCAGTCCATAGTTAAGTCGCCCGTCATTTGTTTTAAAGAAAATGGCGCCACCATTTTCTTCAAAAGATTCTAAACATTTTCGGTCAAATCAGGATATCACATAATACACTCTCATTCCAAATGCTTAAACTTTGTGCTAAGAACTCAAATGTTGGTTAAAATGCCACCGAAATTACACAACACAACTCAAAATAACACTAGAAAATTAAAATGAAAAAGCTATGTTGCTTCCCAAAATGTCAGAAAATGAATCTCTAACAACCTATGCTTGAGAAATGTCTAAATCTGACACTGGTTTCAAATTCCAAACAGTCAAAGTCTATGTAGATCTATTGCCTAGTGTATACACAGATACAGGTCAAGCTACACAAACCGAGCAGTGTATAACCCTGATGCGTCTCCATGTGAACGTTCCCTTCACGATGCGGCGAACTAAATGTATTTATAGTTGGCACTAAGTAGGCTTAGCCACTTGGTTATCGAAGGTCGGATCATCTTCAAGTTGATGACCTTACAAGGTGCTATTGACCTTTAGGTTATTTCAATACAACCTCGTCACCATTGTAGTGTTAACCTACTTTACAAAAAGACGGTTGTTCTTGTTTATGTGTTTATTGTTGTTATGAGAATTTGCTTGAAGATTGCACTAACTTTATTTTTTTTAACACAACTAGCTGATGGAACAAGCATATGGCCCACCCGATCACCTAGTATATAAGACGTTTCAAAGTGATCCTTGTGATTGTACTCAATAAAGACCGTTTTGATTTTGATTTTGATTTTGATTTTGATGTTAAGTGGTAACCATCAACTATAACAAAGCATTGCCTCGTAAGTCACGCACAATAGGAACGTGCCCTACGATGCACTGCCCTGCGTCCATCAACTTCAGGCATACCTACAGATGTTAAGCCTCATGTGCCTGTAATTACACCGGCGACCACACTCTTCAAACCGAAACACGGCAACGCTGCTTGGCGGCAGAAAAAAGTAATGTTATTTCTTATGTTAATTAATAACTTGTAATTAGTATTGTAAGTTAGGTACTACTAAAAACTACTAACAACTACTGCAAAATATGGGTTTGTGCCACGTGTAATGTTTGGACTTACCTCTGACTACCCCCTTACCCCCTTAGACATCCTCAAAGAATCTGGAGTTAGTACTTGGTACTAAGAGATCTGAGGGGATATCTACCGTGCCTTGGGATCAAAATCGAGAAGATGTTTAAATATTTTTTGAAGACATCGATGAAGAATGTTGAAGTACAACAACTAAGTGTTAAAGAATATTACAAGAGAACGAAATAAGTTTTTCTATTAAAAACAACTAGTAAAGCATATTTGTAGGTGTAATTACAGGTACATGAGGCTTAACATCTGTATGCCTCAAGTTGATGGACGCAGGGCAGTGCATCGTAGGGCACGTTCCTATCGTGACCTACGAGGTAATGCTTTGTTGTAAGTGATGTTTACCACTTAACATCAGGTGGCATAACTAGCTGATGGAACAAGCAGACGGCTTGCATCAGCTAGTTGTAAAAAAAATAAAAAATTCTATAAATTAGTTTAAATGCACAAGTGGATTTTTTTTGACAGCTGTCTATCATCGTGTGTGAGAGTATCAGAGAGAGTGATTAGTGCGAGTGAGTAAATATGAGTTATAGGTAGTATGTCAAAGTCAAAGTCAAAAGGTATTTATTCAATAAAATCACAAGGATCACTTTGAAACGTCTTAAAGCTAGATGACTCTAGGTGCCAGTTCCACACGACCAAAGCCTAGAAGAACAGGCAACAAACTAACGGCTCGGTTCCTACCGTTCTTTTGTATGATCCTTTTACAATGTAATAATATAATATACTAGCGGCCTGTCCCAGCTTCGCATGGGTGGTCATAAATTTTTTGAACATTTTAGGATAAACTTAGACCGTGGGTTCGAGCCTCGCGTCTACTAATTTCATACATTTGCACGTCCTTCTCCTTGAGTGAGTGAAATCGCACCCCGAGCGTGACCCGTGGACCCGTTAACATTTTTAATTTCGTCATATCTTTTGAATGGAATGTCCGATTTGAAAAATTTAAGAAGTAATCTATAGGTATTGAAACCGTCTTAATTATGAAATAATTTATTTGGATAAGGATTAATACCAAGGTACAAATAAACACCCTTTTCTAGCGGCGGCATTTCAATTATTTTTTTATAATAAAAGAACACTTATTGTGACATAACTATAATAGTTAGACATATGCTATCGCGACATTTTTTGTAGATAATGATGTGTTCTGCAAAGTCGTAGTACATTATTTTGTTCTATCATCAATAGTTTTCGCAGCGCACGCGATGTAAGGTTTTCTTTTTCCACCTTGGGTTACATTATTGGAGTTTTAGTAAGGATCCCTGATTTTTTTGATAATATAATATAGCCTATGTTACTCAAAGATAATGTAGCATTCTAATGGTGAAAGAATTTTTGAAATCGGACCAGTAGTTTTTGAGCCTATTCGTTACATACAAAACAACAAAAATACAAATCTTTTCTCTTTATAATATTAGTGTAGATGTAGATTAATGAAGTTTAGTGAGGCGTAGGCATATAGAAAAAGGTAAACATAATCAAATTTATAAGACAGCACACGCTACGCCTCAAACTAATAATACCTAATGCATAAATACAATCTATTAAATCAGAGAAAAATAAAAAAACACACAATAGTAGGTACAGTACAGATATTGCAGACATGTTAGCTGCCGATGGGCAGAGCGACCGGGACATCGGGCCACGCATTTTTATCAACAATATAGCTATCTAAAGTATAATAAGCTTTCCTTATTAGAATATTCTTAATATTATTATGAGTAGTTGAGTGTCACAATGTTTACCTACCTATTAGTGGTGGTATAAACTTATGAGCTGCATTATGACGTCACACAAAGCTTCGTTCGAAAATTAATAAGATTACGGCTAACGACCTACCTCGAAAGCGCCCGAACCTCCGACTTAGACAACTTAAAATGCACTTTAACTTTAACGAGCCAAGATTGGTTTTTAACTAGATTAGTCGCCTTTTAAGCGTTTAATATAATTTTGACGTATTACTTTTTAATTAATGATGATTAATGAAATGAAATGAAATGAAATGAAATGAAATGAAATGAAATGAAATGAAATGAAATGTTTATTTGCGAGAAACATGGTTAGAAGTTAGTTCTTAGTTGGTAAGTAGTATCACATATTTCACCAAATCATTGGCATGCAAATTTTAACTTTGGTACAATTAAATAATATTATCATTAAATTAAATTAGGTACATTATAATAAAGATGTCCATAATAAATTGTCAATAAATCAATAAAATTAGTAAGTCAGTGTACAAGTTCAATTATTCAAAAAATCATTAACATTATAAAAAAAAAATTCTATTAGCCATAATTTTAACTTTTTTATAAATTGTCTGGTGTAATTGAATTGTTATGCTTATTCCGTAGGTACCCGTTGGACCGACGACCGAGGAAGTCGGAAAACGAAGCTTTGGAATCGTTTTTCATGGAAATGTGTAGGGGAGGCTATGCCCAATACTGGATTTCGAGCACTTGACACATATTTTAGAACTTTTTAGGTTCTACGACATGCCGATTTCCTCACGATGTTTTCCTTCACCGTTAGAGAGTACTGGCACTATGAATATACATTTTTGAGCAGAAAAACTCAGTGTTGCACGGCCGGTTTTGAAACTACGACCCGGGGTTCGTTACCACTAGATTACCAGTGCTTAAGAGATTTAAGAGAAAATCAGCGATGCTATGAAATATTTTTTTTTCTGCACCTAAGTTGTTACATTTAAATGCGATAAGATTTTTTTTTGTTTCAAACATAAACCCTGTTAGGGCACAGCAGGGGCACTTGGGGATCAAACTCGTGAAACTGAATTTGTCTTAGGGAGTATTCAGAGTCACGTCGTAACAACATTGCCCGGTACCTGATTTGCGTCCAAACATAACATTGGCCTGTACCGTTGATTGGCCAGCCAGCGCCCATTCCATTTATTTACAAACAATCAGATTGACCACACAATTAAAATTCTATTTGCACGGCGCAATGCAATCAAGCGATCACAATAAACCACAGATAATCGATATGTATATGAGGTTCTAGCACTAGTTGGCGTTTGCGAATCGAATTAAAACAATAACATTGCGTTAGTATAGTTTAAAATATTTTAGAGGCTAAAAAACTTCACACCTTCCACATTTTTTTTAAATATAAAATCACTGAACCATGAATGAATGTATGAATGAATGAATGAATGAATGAAATGAATGAATGAAAACGCTTTATTGTACACCTTACAAACGAACAAAATAAGAAACAAATAATTACAACTATAGATATGTACAATGGGCGGTCTTATCGCTAAAAAGCGATCTCTTCCAGACAACCTTTGGATGGAGAGGAGCCTATAATAAGATGGTTGGTTTGGGTGCACCATAAAAATAACATGGTGAAATAATAAAAATTAAAACAACATGTTCCATGTTTCGGATCCAAGCTGGTTTTCTACCAAAAAGCTTGATAAAGCACAAAAACTAGTATTAAAGCATTTGTTTTGTTTGTTCTCTGTGTGGGTGTTATTATCAATGAAATGTTAGTTACATCTTTCTCCCATCAAGCTTTGGTTCTTTTGAGGTTATAGTGCTGTGTGGAATGTCCACCAATATTTATTAAACTCATTATTTTTATGATATTGAAACATACAATCGCCTACACTAAGAAAGTTCAATTTATTGATGTCTAAATGAGAAATTTTAAAGCGTCATTCGTAATTTGATTATAACTCTTTGAATTGCGCCCTTTCGTACCATTTTCGAAACGGTGATGAAACTAGTGCTACAGGCGCAGTTGTGCCAAGCGCGAACTGTGCTAAGGACACCGGGTCGTCTTCACACTCGGCGTGATGCGAGTAATGTCAATGTTATGGGACAATTAATGACCAATCCGATAGGGCGTTGTAATTCTATATGGTCGTACATTGTCAGTTTTTATTGGCGGTGATGCGCTGAGACCAGTTTGCCGATATAGCGGCACCGTTTTCATTCCAAGTGAATAGCGGCAAACTTGTCTTGATTTTGACAACCACGTGACTGAGCTAAAACGGATTTCTTATTTCTTATTTGACAGCTTTCACATCTCATTTGGTAGTAACTTAGCCTTCTGCGCTGTAGGCCGTTGGTTCGATCCTCACCGAGAACAAACATTTGTCTGATGAACATAGATGTTTGTTCTCCAGCCACCAGGGCTTACCATTTTTACCAAACAAGCGCGTGGTAATTGTGAGAATTTTCAGTTACAATTGTTAAACTGGTTTACGTTTACGTAAAGGGGTCATGAAGAGGCATACCTTTACAGCAATAAATAAAAACTTCAAGAGCGTCACTACTTTAATCCCCAGGCACGATAGATGTCTTTCTTTTGCAATTGCAGCAATAAATTGCCATAAATCTAACCAGGCTAGTGTTGTAGCAATTTTTTGCTGCAATTTCTACGATTGTCTTTAAGACCGTAATAAGACAGTGACCGCTCTGCTAGAACGAAGGCTGTGTAATGCCCGCTATGCAGTGTCAATGTTACGGCACATTTGTTAAGTACTTACGTCGGTTGGTAAGTACATAGGACTAATGAATTATGGTAACTTGTTCACGATACGTTTCTTAATGACATTCCAAGGGCAATATCGTTTATTATTTAGAATCAACAAATATCCATGCTCAAAGATTTATTCAAAATATTTTACAATGATATTAAGTGAACGGAAAAATTATATGCCAACAGATTTATATGACATTTTTGATAGTGGAATTTTTGTATGATTTTGTAGTAGCACAATAATCAATAATATAATTTATATATAAGTTGCTGATGAAATAATCTCTAATACTATAAGAATCAAAGTCCTGACTGACTGACTGGCTGACTGACATATAGATAACGCACAGCCTAAACCGCTGGTCCTAGAGACTTTAAATTTGAGGAGTACATATGGTCTTATGGCGTAGAGGTGTACTAAGAAGGGATTTTTGGAAATTCAACCCCTAGGGGTGTAGAAAGGGATGAAAACGTTCGTATGAAAAATAGTATTCCTTGAACCTACAAACTTGAAACTTAGAGTACATATACTTCAAGGCAAAAAATAGGAAAGGTATTTTTAGTTTTTTAAAATTACCATTAATAAGTGTGCATAGGGATGTAAAAGTTTGTATGGGAGTTTTTTGACCGCTGGTTTATAATAAGAATCAAGAGAGTTATTCAGGATCGTATCATTTCTGTAAATCCGTTGCCTCTGCCTACCCCTATCGGAAACAGGCATGACATTATGCATTTACCTGCTCGTATGTGAAAACCCAGGGTTATAATCAATGTTTCTATGCGGTAGTAACAATTAAACTACCAAACCCGACAATGTTATCTGCACTCAATTGCTCAAATCTCTTTTATCCGTGTGAAAAACAGCATCCTCGAAATACTAAAGCCACTGTCCACCAACAATTTAACCGATGGTTATTTACAGCGGAGGGTCTCAGTACTTGTTTTTTTTATAAAATATGCTGATGGAGGTCCATCAGACACGTGGGCCATCTGCTAGGTAGCAGATGGCCCACGTGTGTCAAGTGGTAACCATCACCTTTATGCATTGCATCGCAGGAACAGAACGAACGCGCGACCGTACAATTTTAGACCAATAGCGGGCCTGCATTAATTGTCTCTGGAATATTTTTCTTTGTAAATATTACATCTTATCCAGTAGATGGCGCTGTAGTTTGCATTTTGTATCTCTTTTTCTCATTTTGTTACTTTACCTACCTCTATATGTTTGGTCTAACATAGTTAAGAAGTTTATTGTATGTATAGTTTGTGTAGGTCAATAAATTGCTTTTCTTTCTATCTTTCTTTCAAGCCACGCACTAAAGAAACCAGAAACTCAAGAAACGTGCCCTACGATGAACTGCCCGACGTCCATCAACTTGAGGCAAACAGATGTTAAGCCTCATGTGCCTGTAATTTCGTCAGCAATGCATGGTCCCCAGACGAGCCACAAACAAACAGCTCTACTCTTACTTGAAATTGTTTGAGGGAATTTTCGAGTCCACTCATTATCCTAAAATTACTTGATTTGAAAGCGCTAAAATTATGTTGTTTCAGTGTGGGAACATTTTTATGACTGTCCATTTACGTTAATTTAGGAAAAATTATAAAAAAAAATACACCACTGTCATCTTAGCCGATAGTTAACCAAGCCTTGTGGTGAACACCGGCACCAACTAAAACTGCTATTATGTTCAATGTCAAGTCCATTCTTCGACGCAATAATTTGGGTACAAAATTACAATTTATAATTCGCTTTCCACGCCACAACAAAAGGTGTCCTCATCCTTCGTCCATCTTTTCTTTATTTTGTACAAATATTACCCAATTTTGAAGTGAGGTTCTATTTTATTTAAACGGAAAATATTTAATTCTGTGGATTTGATTAAGCACTAACAAATAATGTATATAACAAACTAACTAATAGCTTAATATTATGTAGGTAGGTATATTAAGCTAGTTTATATGTACAAAATAAGGAAAAGATGGACGAAGGATGAGGACACTTTTTGTTGTGTTTTTAATATTTATTAATATTCAAGGCGTTTTTCTTTATATTCATTTTTAAAGCGTTTTCCTTTTATTGTTTTTTTTTGTTTTCTATCCCATTTTCGGTCAAATCAGGATATCGCATAATACACTTTCATTCCAAATGCTTACTCTTTGTGCTAAGACCTCAAGTTGGTTAAAATGCCACCGAAATTACACAACACAACTCAAAATAACACAAGAAAAACAATTAAAATGAAATAGCTATGTGGCTTCCCAAAATGAATCTTAATAAGTTGAGAGCTTGTTGAGAGAGCTCTAAAATATGACAGTAAGGTGTGACAGTTGCCAATGTCAGCGCAAGGCCGTCCCGTCTGCCTGTCTAATTGCCCGGTCACCTGTCGCGATGAGCAACTAGCCAACTTGAACGATGGAGACTTAGGAGCGAAGGTTACTTCCTAGGTACTTACGATATAGACTTAGTTGATGCACAGCTGAAGTTGATCTGTAAAAAATTAAAACAAACTTAAAAAATCTCCAAATTTGATCTATTATCGAATTAGTTTTAATATCTCTACAAGGTGTTCCAATACATGTACTTAAAACTTCAGGGGGCTAAAGTACCCATCAATATGAATAACTTTTTCTAAGGAACCAACACTGTGAACGCAAAAAAAAAAAACAGCTGTTTCATACATTTTAGCCAGGTATTGAACTTTTGTATGAAACATCTGTTTTTTTTTCGCGTTCACAGTGTTGGTTCCTTAGAAAAAGCTAACTTTAGCCCCCCGAAGTTTTAATTACAAGTATTGGAAGACCTTGTATAGACCGACAATATTGAAGGATTGAAGAGAGTCGGTGGATGAAGAGGGCTTCTTCTTCTTGTCGTGTCACTTGTTCTTTAAAAACAGTGTGGTGAAAAGATTTTATGTGCGCCTCAAAGAGGCTCCTTTCGAGCACTTGACACTTTTGCAGAACTTTTTAGGTTCTATGACATGCTCGTTACCCCATGATGGAGAGGACTAAGAATAGTTTTTCCTGTAAACGTATTTTTTTTAAATACAACTAGCTGATGGAACAAGCTGATGGCCCACCTGATGCCAAGTGATAACTATCACTTATAACAAAGCATTGCTTCGTAAGTCACACACGATGCACTGCCCTGCGTCCATCAACTTGAGGCATACAGATGTTAGGCCTCATGTGCCTGTAATTACACCGGCAACCACACTCTTCAAATCGAAACACAACGTTGCTGCTTGGCGGCAGAAAAAGGCGTGGTGGTAGTACTTCCCCGGACGAACCCTTCACAAAGAGCTCTACTACATAAACTGTACTCTATTACTCTACGTATAAGGGAGGCCGATGTCCAGCAATGGACTTGTTCACGCTGATGTTGATGATTCACCAAACATATCAGTACCCCAAGTCTGATTTTTTTTAGTTTTTCGTTTTCCGTCTATTCAGGTAGTTTTTGTATGGAGACTCGATGAGCGCCTCTATCGGGCGAGCTGAGAACTTACGATTCTCCATCCAAAAGCCTGACGATACAGAAAACGAAGAGCAAAATTCAGACTTGGGGTATAGACTGCGGGCAGGGACTTAGTAGCAAGATGTACCAGATATCCTTCACACACACACATACCCCAACAAACACAACACACACTACCGTAATGTTTTACTTAAAACTCAATTACTTGAAAACTAAAAGTTTATTTCCTTTGTTTTTGTTTAGTTTTCATTTATTAGTCATTATTATTGTTTAACGAAACAGGTGCATCAGGCGAGCGTAAATGGGACTGTTGGGAAGGGAAGACCTAGGCGAAAGTATCTCGATCAGATAGCAGACGTTCTAGAGAAGGGCCAGGTCAAGAGTACCCTAAACCGACGAGAATGTATGAAGAATGTTATGAGAGTGAATGAAGCGAAAGAGGTATGTAAGGACCGCAGCAATTGGAGTGTATGTATGTATGTATTATTGTGGGGTACTTATCTGTCGTCGATTTTTGTTACCTACATTTCTTGTCATGTAAATGTAAATCCGTTATTGGCTGTATGTTAGAAACCTAAGTATTTACATTGTATCTTAAGAGCTGTGGAGTTTGTTCAAATAAATAAATGTCCACTATAGAGCAACTAAATGAAACCTCTGTATACTTAATCGTAGGGAAGCGTTCAAAAGCCTTAAAAAAACATGAAAATGCACAAGACTGATAAACACAGACCCTTCAAAGCCGAACGTAAACAAAACAATTGATTGATCACATCAATATTCATGCTGGGACATGGAGTCGGCGGGCCATTTCCATAGCCGTTTCTATATGGTAGCGTAAAACTGCGCATTACGAGGGTTTACATGTGGACCTTTGAAAAAGCCGGAAAATCATAGTTTTACTTCAACACTATCAGTGTGAATAAATGCTACATAGACGTGAGTTGCAGTAAAGCAGTGAATCACTATACCAATTTAATTTGCAGTCAATTAATTTAACTGCAGTTATTTAATTTTGTAAATTTTTCTTTTTCAGTTAAATTTTATTTTTTTAATATATTCATTAGACAATGTCAACAACACAACACATTTTACATTCATATAATAAAATAGATATTTTATTTGACACACAAACACGGGTACAGAATAACATAAAAAACACCAACACAAAATATAGTTTTACTTTATTCTCTTCTATCTCTTCTCTTATATCTCTTTCATATAAGTATTAACGAAAAATGTACTTAGAGCTGATTTCACCATGCTCTGTTAGATTGAAAAAGGATTAAAGGGCCGTTAAGGCCCAGTTTCACCATGCTCTGTTAGTTACTAATCAAGGATTAACAGGCCGTTAAATCTAACCTTAGCTGTCAAACGCGTATACATTTTGACACATTTAACGGCCTTTTAATCCTTTGTTAATCTAACAGAGCATGGTGAAACCGGCCCTAAATATGTTAGATTTAACGGCCTGTTAATCCTTTAATTAATAGTAACTAACAGAGCATGGTGAAATCAGCTCTTAGTGTCATATCAGCTAAGTATCTGGTTCAAGTTTTTGTTAGTATTGGGCTAGATAGTGCTGTTTGGATAGTCCACCAACATTTATTTATATTTAGCCGGAAAATGTTGTAAAATTACAACTGGACACACACATCCCTACATAACGCAACAATGAGGAAGGTAATTGCATCAGTTACACGTGGCAAGTGGGTTTCGAGTTATACAAGTACCACCTACCGTTATATATAACAAAGAACATCTACCGCTTTTTATACAACTGTGAAGTGGTATTGTAAGTAAAAAAGGGATTAAGTGCTGTGCCTACTCCAATTATAATTAAAAAATGTATTGTAACTGGCTAGAATGAATAAACGAAGATGTACTATAATAGTTACCAAATGGAAAGGTCCTACACGAAAAAGGAGGACAGGCAGACCAAATGCCAGATGAGCAGACGAGGAGCTAAGAGGAGCAGAAACCGCGAACTGGCTTAGTCTTGCTCTATGCCAGGACTAGTCTGGGGGAAAAGTCTGGAGGAGGCCTATACCCGAGAGGGGTCCTAACATAATTATAATTATTTTAAAGTTATTAAATTATTGTTAGGAATTAAAAGGCTTTTTTTTGTACGTGTCTGTGTATCTCTTTTCAGATTTTTTTTTTGCGTATTGGTCACCGCAGTTTTTTTTTTTGGTGTACACAGCATTATCTAGCCCCAAACTAACCATAGCTTGTAATATGGAAACCAGATAGCTGATATAATACATATAGTACTTTTCTTTTGTAAATACATTATTATACTTATAATATTATATAAATAACACAGAGAAAAAACATCTATGTTCATCTTCATTCATTGATTTGATTTTTGATGATTGATATTCATATTGGTAGGAAGTACACCATTGTGCTACCTTGAGTTGCTTCTTACGATATCCACGGTGGATCATGGACCTTATTTTATTTACCTTATTCATACATTTATCTTTGCATATAATAGTACCCCTATTACCTAAGTACCTATAGGTAAAAAGAAGTGAAATTTTATTTGTGTATACAGTCAGTTATATTATAATATGCCAATGTCAAGCATTAACTTTATGTGACTATTGTATAAGAGGAACGCGTGTCGCAGCTGATGCTGCTCTACTCAGTATGGCGCCACTGAAAACCAGCGCTGTTAGGGCTTAAGCTCTTACAGCAAATGCTGAGTGGTGGCCTTTTTTGTCATCAAAATTGTAACAGCTCTTTTGTAAATTTCGATTTTTAACTGACAAAATAAAGATTTTTCTATTCTATTGTATGCAAAGATAAATGCAATTCAAATTTGTAAATGCGTGTGTCTGTCTATTTATTATGTTTTCACGTGTATAACTGTATTACCGGAGTGTAGCCTGTGTCATGGGTCATCAGAACTAGCCACATCTAGACTGATACGTCGTCTAATATACCTACCTTCAGACTAAACTTTAGAACCTTCGTTGGGGCCTTAGCAAGTCACTGTCCCCTGAACGAACACCTCTACAACATTGAAGCCACATACAGTCCGCTCTGCAGAGGTTGCCAAAATAAATAAATAAATATTGATGGTCATTCCACACAGCACTATCGAGCCCCAAACTAAGCAAAGCTTGTAATATGGGAACCAGATAGCTGACATAAATAGAACTTTCATGCATTTTTTTTTTAATTGTAAATACTTACTTTTAACATCAGAGGTATATAACACCCAGACAGAGAACAAACATCTATGTTCATCACGCAAATGTTTGTTCTCAGTGGGGATCGAACCCACGGCCTACAGTGCAGAAGGCAGAGCTACTACCAACTGAGCTGTGAAGGCTGTGAAAAAAAACAACAGTCCACGAAGTACTAAAACACGAGAGTGTAAACACGAAAGCCTTTGTCCTGCCTCGGTAATCGACCTCGCTTCTCCGTCAGACAGTCGCCCGTAGTCATAGAAGCTGTCAAAAATAAATAATATCCACATATTTGATGTCTGACATGATAACAAGAATACGATCGAGGATACAAGGTGTAAAAAGACTACTACCGAAAACAAAATAAGGATCTAAGTAACTATGTTTGATAGCTCTCATAGCTCAATTGGTAGCTCTGCCTTCAGCGCTGTAGGCCATGGGTTCGATCCCCACCGAGGACAAAAATTGTTCAATGAACGTAAATGTTAGTTCTGATTTGGATCAATTGATCTCTTGATCGTTTTTCCCACCCGATAGTTCAACTGTATGTATTTGGTACATTCTGTAAAAACTTGTATGCACTGTATTTTTTTATAAATAACTTCATAGCACTAAAAATGACGTTAGACTCTGAGAGCACTGGTGGTCTAGTGAGAGCACTGGTGGTCTAGTGAGAGCACTGGTGGTCTAGTGGCAGCAGCCCCGCCTTCCGATCCTAAGGTCGTGGGTTCTAAACCGGTCGTGCACCAATGAGTTTTTCTGTTCAAAAATGTATGTGCACAATGACAGTACTCTCAAACGGTGAAGGAAAACATCGTGAGGAAACCGGCATGTCGTAGAACCTAAAAAGTTCTATAACATGTGCGAAGTGCTCGAAAGGAGCCTCTTGAGGCGCACATAAAATCCTTTCACCACACTGTTTCGAAAGAGACTAGTGATATGACAAGAGAGAAGACGTTAGACTTTTAATTTTGTCTCAGCATGGCACTTTTGTGGGTAGCTGTGTATGCACCAGTTTGCAGGCTTGAAAACTTTACACCCTGTACTTATATCAGCTTGAAACATTGAAACTTTTTCAATCAATCGGAAACTTTCAACATTACGTCAAGATTCGCTCGACCATTATTGGCACTATACCATGATTCAATTTTATTTGATATTTTAGTGCTACTAGCTATCTAGCACAAAAATATCAAATGAGATTGTGTGTAGTAAAAAATATTGGTGGACTTTCCACAAGAAGAATACTGTGAGACAAAGTAGATAGGTAGATACAGATGTTAAGCTTTTTTTCTTTTAACTACATATTTATAATACCTATAGGTATATTATTACACCCAGACAGAGAACAAACATCTATGTTCATCACACAAATGCTTGTTTTGTGTGGAGATCGAACCTACAGCCTACAACGCAGAAGGCAAGCTACTACCAACTGAGTTTTGAGGGCTGTCGCAATCTACATCTACACTAATATTACTAGTAGTTCGCCCCGAACTGAGATCTCGTGATGCGACCCGACGAACGCACCAAAACTTTGAGTAGGTGGTAGTCAAAGGCAAGTCCAAACATTATGTTTGGACTTTTTTCTGACTACCGCCTACTAACTTGGTATGGTCACCAAGTTTCAACTCTATTGGCCTATTTATTGAAGAGTTCCGTTGAACAGACCTTGGCTCCACCATCAGACCTGGTTGTTGTCACCATTTTATGAGAACTGAGTACCTCCTTAATTTATTTCAAGAAAAAAAAATAAGAAAAAGCAAAGTAACTGGCCGACCAGTAGAAAAACCTTGATGCCAACGAAACTCTTAGAGATGGGAGCTCTTGGGTCGCTGGTTATCTTAATTTATCTTTATTGTTGTATCTCAAAAACCGAGCGTCTCAGAAAAAAAGTGAAAATTGTTTTGGAATGTCCAAACAAAGCCCTTTCGTATGACATGTAACTTGATTTTTTTAAGTCACTTTTTTTATTTTTGCCCCCTTAAAAAACCCCATATTTTAAAAACCCTTCATCCGATTTTACTCATATACTTACCAGTAAATTTCTCAAGTACAAGCTGTAGTCTTATCAAATTTCGTGCAGATCGGATCAACGGTTCGAAAGTTATGGCCAGACAAACATACATACATACATACATACATACATATATACATACATAAAATGCCAAATCGCCCAAGTTGAAACTAGAATCTTCGTTCGCTTCGCTCACTCGATCAATAAAGAGGTAAACTTTGTATTTTTGTATTTTTGTATGTAACGAATAGGCTCAAAAACTACTGGTCCGATTTCAAAAATTCTTTCACCATTAGAATGCTACATTATCCCTGAGTAACATAGGCTATATTATATTTTCAAAAAAATCAGGGATCCTTACTAAAACTTCAATAATGTAACCCAAGGTGGAAAACAAAAAACCTTACATCGCGTGCGCTGCGAAAACTATTGAAGATAGAACCAAATAATGTACTACGATTTTGTAGAACACGTTATCATCTACAAAAAATGTCGCGACAGCATATGTCTAACTATTATAGTTTAAACAATGCAATCTCTAGAGTCGTAAACTGGTTTAATGTAAACAACTTGTTACTTAATGAAAATAAAACAAAATGCATTCGCTTTGTACTACCAAATGTCCAACAAATAAATGCTGATGTAAAAATCAAAAATGAAAAAATAGACCTCGTGGATACCACCGTATTTTTGGGCATAACCTTAGATAATAAGCTTCAATGGGGCCCACACATAGGCAAATTGTCGAAGAGACTTAGCTCTGCAGCATACGCAGTCAAAAAGATCCGCCTTCTTACAGACGTGGACACCGCAAGACTTGTCTATTTCAGCTACTTTCATAGCATTATGTCATACGGCATTTTGTTGTGGGGGAGTGCTGCAGATATTAACACCATATTTGTGCTGCAGAAGAGGGCTGTTCGTGCAATTTATAACATGGGTCCCAGAGAATCGTTACGAAATAAGTTTAAAGAAATAAATGTAATGACTTTACCCTGTCAGTACATATACGAAAATTTAATGTATGTTAGAAAAAATATTAATTTATATGCCAAAAAGAGTGACCATCATAATGTTAACACTAGAAATAAAGATAAGCTCGCTGTTCCCACTACTAGGCTCACTAAAGTAAGCAAATCGTTTGCAGGACAATGTGTACGCTTCTTTAACAAAGTCCCAAGTGAGATTCACCAGTTGTCGATTAACAAATTCAAAAACATAATAAAAAGAAAACTTTGTACAAAAGCTTACTATAAAATTTCTGATTATATAGATGACAAAAAAGCTTGGGACTGATCTATGCTCCAACTCATTAAAAACACTAAACAATTAAGTAGGTACCATAATAAAATTGTAAAAAGGATCATACAAAAAAACGCTAGGAACCAAGCCGTTAGTTTCTTGCCCGTTCTTCTAGGCTTTGGTCGCGAGGAACTGGCGATAGATTCACCTAGTATATAAGACGTTTCAAAGTGATCCTTGTGATTGTACTGAATAAAGACCGTTTTGATTTTGATTTTGATTTTGAGTTATGTCACAATAAGTGTTCTTTTATTATAAAAAATTAATTGAAATGCCTCCGCTAGAAAAGGGTCTTTATTTGTACCTTGGTATTAATCCTTATCCAAATAAATCATTTCATAATTAAGACGGTTTCAATACCTATAGATTACTTCTTAAATTTTTCAAATCGGACATTCCATTCAAAAGATATGACGAAATTAAAAATGTTTACGGGTCCACGGTTCACGCGCGGGGTGCGATTTCACTCACTCAAGGAGAAGCGCGTGCAAATGTATGAAATAAGTAGATGCGAGGCTCGAACCCACGGTCTAAGTTTATCCTAAAATGTTCAAAAAATATATGACCACCCTTGCGAAGCTGGGACAGGCCGCTAGTGTTATATATTTTTATACTACTTATGGCTATCATCAAACTTAGACAGATAATCGAAAATACTTTATTGCACACCACTTAAAATTATACAAATATCAGAACAGAAACACATCAAAGTGGAATACAAACTGATGGAACAAGCAGATGGCTCACCTGATGTTAGTGGTAACCATCACCTATAACAAAGCATTGCCTCGTTAGTCACGCACGATATAAATGTGCCCTATACTGCTCTGCGTCAACTTGAGGCATACAGATGCTAAGCCCCATGTGCCTGTAATTTCGCCGGCAACTACACCCTTCAAACCGAAACACACCAACGCTGCTTGGCGGCAGAAATAGGCATGGCGAACAACCTCTAACAGTTAGTACCTATATAAGGTAGGTAAGTCTATTGTAAGTAACAGGTAAGTCTATATATAGGTAACGCCAGCTACATTAATATGTCTTGTGCCGAAACCAGAAGCGTGCTAGTGTCGTCGGGCACTGGCAATGAGCCCCCATCGCTGGCAAAGTGCCAATCATTGGCTTTACCGGTGTAATTGCTTTGTTCTCCTCTTCATCTCAGTCCTGATAGTACAAAGGTATTGTGAGTGTAGAGGTGAGAAACCTTGACCAAGCAATTTTGAGCCTTATAGCTTTAAACTCATAATAACGAATTTTCTTAAATGTAACCTACTGGTTCGCACCTAACATCTGTAAGTTCGTTTGAACAATAAGCAAAATTAATATATTATCACGACGACTGAATCGTTTTTATCAGTTGACAGACATATATTATTTCTATATTTTTTTGAAATAAATTCTTTAAGGATGTCCAAGGGCGCTTGTCAGAGACACATAAAAAAATTATTAGACATCCACAATATTGCATACGAAACAAACACGAACTTCTTCCAGTGATTTCCTTCACCGTTTGTGAGTAGAAATAGCCACCCAAGTTGAGAAAAGTGATGAAAAAAGGGACGGCAAAAAGCGAATAAAGCGTAATTTATTTAGCCGAAACTTTAGTAATAAAAGTGTCTCTCAAAGTTCTGTCCACCATTCACCCTTTAGATGCGAGGTCTTGCCGGTCGAACACTTTGCAATTAAGCCTTTGAAAGCATGAATCTAATATTTTATCGACATTTTACCTTGAGAAAGCGCTTGACATTAAAGGTTTCGTTTTCTGCAATTTATTTTCATAAAGATTTATTTTATGTACATTTTATAGGTACATATATTTTAGGCATATTGTTTTTTTATGTTTTTGGAAGGTTAGAAACGCTTAAAATTAAAATTTTATCATAAATTAGTGCTGTTTGTTATTTTCATATTTTTAAGAAACATTTCAGCAAAAATGTAAATTTCAAAAGCCACGCGGCCAAATTTACGAGCAATAGTCTATGAACTAGGCCTTATAGCATCGATGGTCTAGTGGGATTAACCCTGCCTTCGAATCGTAAGGTCATAGGTTAGAATCCAGTGGGACACCAATGGATTTATCTTTTCGAAAACTTATGTGCGCAATGTACTGTATGATTTCAAGCGGTTACTCTGCTTAAGAAAAGTCATCAAAAATTTAATGTGAATTGACAAACAAACTAGAAATCTAAACCAGATGGAGATCGGTGATTCAGCCTAACGTATTCAATTCAATCACCCCTGTAGTTAACGACGATAGTTTACACCGGTCATTGTGCAAACATGATGCTTACCATATTGCTTGTTCTAGCCTGCATTGTGCACTATAGGCGGTGCATTAATAACGCAATCAATAACATCTGGAACCGACAGCGTTTCGACGTCCTAGGCCATAAACTTCGGCTCTTTATATCCTCAGCCGTTAACTATTAGCACAGCTATTTTAACTAGTGTTATGTTTTCAAAGACAAGAGATTTTATTCAATCAAATCATAGGTCAAAGTCAAAAGATGATTTAATTCACGATTGCTTTGAAACGTCTTAAAGCTACTCGTAGGTGAATCTACGTGCCAGTTTCACGCAACCAAGCTTAGAAGAACAGGCAATAAACTTACCTCTTAGCTTTTAGCGTTATTTTGTAGAATCTTTATCACAAAGTAATTTAATAGTAAAGGTCCAGGAATTTTGGTTTTATGACCCATCTTCGACCAGTTCCATGCCTACCATGTCATGTCCATGTCCATGGCATGTCCTATTTCTGTCGTCGTCAATTAGAAAAAAACTATTAGTGTTCTGATTCAAAGAGCATTGTGTCATGCAACATGTGTGTTAACAGTCTATAGAAACATGATACCTATACGTCTCAGACTGATATATGCAGTACGTGTTATGCATAAAACGCATTTTTCAAACGCAGTCAGACGCACTGAGCGTCAGGTTAGCCTCGTCTTGCTTCACTGCAGTTATTTATCATGAACTAGCATCGGGGAATGCAAAGCAATATAGTCCCTTAGATTAACATTTGTCAGCACAAAATTGTTCATGTTATTGGTAATTAAAATAAAGAGAATGTATGAAAATTTATTCAAAATATCGTTTCAAAGCTCAAATTTACAGTTCTCTTACTAAAAAACTTGATCTTTACTCGAATCGAAACGCAAATCCACAGTTACCCAACCTTGACGCTACCGTCGGTACCGGAAACAGCAACAATAGCTCATCGCCGGATGCCAGCAGTTTCAGATCGATACGCTAATGCCCACCTCGCTGAATTAAGCCTGACTTCGCCAATAATGGACACTTTTGTGGGGTATTAAGATTAATTGGCTTTGAGAGGTGTATTTTGGGGATGTTTTCATTATTCGGCAGTTTGTATATTAGCTGATAAAGTTAATATAGTTCGTAGGTACTCAAGTGAATATTGAATTTCTGTGTCTTTTTTCTGCTTTTGTCGTCTAGTTCTGGCTTGGCGACCAACGCGGTGTAAATTCACCACGTTGGGCGCCAAAACCAGAAAATCGCACTGATTTTTTTAAGGTAAACTTCATTTGAAAGTAAGAAATTGAATATACCTAGTTCTAAAAGATTTCACGGCTCCTGCCCAAGAATAAAAAAAAAACATTATTAGGCTATTATTTAGTGGACCTTTTCCGTATATTGCCTAAAACTGAGCAAAGCTTGTGTGATGGGATCCAGATAAATGAAAGATGTTTTTTTTAGAAAAACCTACCTACCCTTTTATAATTTTCTGTCATAAGTTGGGATAGCTCGCAGAATTAGGTGGATGGGGAGGGCATAGAATCGTTCTTCCTGGGAATGTGTAGGGGAGGCCTATGTCCAGCAGTGGAATTGTTCAAGCTGTTGGCGATGATGATGATGATGATATGTTCAGAGTTCAGAAGAGAATAATAAGGCTTAGATTTTGATAACGGTGTTATTATGTTCTCCATTAGAGGTAAGCGATGCCGGAAGCATTGTTAGATCCTCTTTATGCCGGCAGCGCGTGGGCCGATCCATGAAAGGTCATCATAATGAATATTGATAACGTGAGTTTCCTCTCACGACGTGCTAAATAAAAAATCTTGTAGCGTTAAGTAGATTATATTATAATTGATGGCTCACTTTACTCGTACATATAACTTAAGTTTTATACTTATAAATCTAAGTTTTATGCACATCTTGGGAAGGTTTGCCGTAGGCCGCTTAGCAGGCGGATTGGTAATCGTAGTTTTGTTGTAATCAGGAGATACTGCTATTTCTTTAGTCTACTCTTACTACATCCACTCACCACGCAAATAACGTGTCAACTCTAAGAGCACTTACTCTTTTAAACGCATTTGTACACCAGGTCCAACATGTCGATAATATATTTAATGATGGAATTTATGGTATCTGTGATTCTTTAACTATATTTTTAAGTTTAAAGTTAAGATAGTAAGCATTTTGGTCTGCATACCGTAAGCCTAATCATTTTTCAAATAAATAAATTCGTGGGAGGTGATAGGTCCATTCTATGCCACCGGAGGGACCACCACGGTATGAAAGACTTTATTGATAACCTTAACAAAAGCATTGAAGATTGACATAACATTGAGGTGATATTGTGATAAAATAACAAAATACCCATTATGCAAAATCAATCGCGACATTTTAAAGGTACCTCATGATCGAAATAAAAAATATCGTAAATTATACGTGACTTGCAATGCTTTGTTATAACCGATGGTTACCATTTAACATCTAAACTTAAATAAGCATCGAAAGCGCTATATGCTCGTATCGTCCAAACATTTCAAAATAATCATTGAGATTCAACTAAATAAATTGATAGATAGATAGATAGATAAATACTTTATTGTACACAAAGAAAAACACATACAGAGACATAAAAATAATTAGGTACAATGGGCGGCCTTTTCGCTAAGAGCGATCTCTTCCAGACAACCTTTGGATGGAAAGGATTAAACGAAAATCAGAAAGACGGCGGTGTACAAAACCTATTTTAACGTAAAACTAAGTAAATACCTAATAAAATAATAAAAAGAATACATATTAATATTCCTAACATAATAAATATGAATAGAATATAAATATACTCTATAATACATATACCTACACACACATAATAACACATAATTATATCAAAGGATTATATATAGGTACCTGGTCTACGTTGACAACAAAGAAAAGTAATGATTATTAACACTAGTTTTAAAAATATGGATAGATTTAGATAGACGGACAGATAAAGGCAGAGAGTTCCATAGTCCTACAGCTTGTATGGTGAAAGACTTGCCATACATTTCTGTACTATGAACAGGAGTTGCAAGCTGTAGGGTTTCAGAAGATCGAAGACTTCGATCGTTCGTTTGGTGCAGGAACTGAAAACGCTCCTTGAGGTAAGGTGGAAAGGAAGAATTAAAGAGAATATTGTAAAGAAGAGACAGAACATGTGCATTCCGGCGATAACGGATAGGGAGCCACTTGAGTTTCATGCGAAATTCTGAGACATGGTCATACTTGCGTAAGCCAAAAATGAACCGAATGCAGAGGTTTTGTAGCCGCTCAAGTTTGTTTAGCAAAACTTCAGAGATATCATGGCTGATAGCTGGCGTCAGCATAGTCAAGGATAGGGAGTAGGAGTGATTGTGCGAGCATAACTTTGGTAGCGGTTGGTAAAAAGTTTCTGAGTCTACGTAAAGATCCTGATGATGCGAACATTTTCCTACTAACCTCGTTTATCCATGGCTCCCAAGTAAATTTGGAATCCATGATAATTCCCAGGTTTTTCACTTTTTGGAATTAGCATAAATTGGTACCTTTTGACTTTGACATCATCCTTAATCACGTAATTAGAGTTTGCGTCAATACTATTCCTTCGACCTAAATCATAGTGACTACTAAATCTGTCACAATTTCCTAAACAAACCAATAGTTTCGGAAAATTAAACAACACTTTGAAAACAGGTGCTAAAGTGCTAATATATCGGACGTCACTAACTTGTTGACGCGAAAGTGTAGATTCTCTAAACATCAAAGTCACGGAGAGTTCCACCTAGTGGATCCGCGCTAACTTGAACCACGAGCTTTGTCTTACTCACGTTTGCCAAACTACTCTAGGCGTTCATGTCATGACTGCAAGGAAGTAAAACTAGATCCGCCTGGTTTAAAAGACATATCGAAGTGATCCTTGTGATTGAAATGAATAAAAACCTTTTTGATTTTGACACGTGGGGTGATGGGTGAATGTATAACAGAATAACAAATTAATAAATAAATAAATATTGGTGGACATTCCACACAAAACTATCTAGCCCCAAACTAAGCCAAAGCTTGTGATATGGGAACCAGATAGCTGATATACTACTTAAATACTTTTTTTTGTAAATACATACTTATAATATTATATAACACCCAGACAGAGAACAAACATCTATGCTCATCACACAAATGTTTGTTCTCGGTGGGGATCGAATCCACAGCCTACGGCACAGAAGGCAGAGCTACTACCAACTGAGCTGTGAAGGCTGTCGAATTGAAAACTTACTGTGGGTTCCGCGGTCACTTAGGTGAATATTGTTGCCGGAATAACACTACTGATACTCCCAAGTTGTTAAACCTTCGGATTAAGTGACGAAGGTTTGACGGAGCCTAGTGGCCTCGCGGCTGATTTAGTTAATTTGAGGTGTACGTCGAAGTTTGAGAACCATTGTATTGATGGTGAAGTTTGAACAGATATTTTGACTTTGAAGACAGAGTTGGCTTTGAAATATTCAATCAATTAACGGCGAGGTTGTTCGGACGTGACAGAGACTTGCATTTTGTACTTTAACTTTGTAACTTGGTTTGAGTTCGCCGTTGCTTATCTTTCGTAGCTTTGTTTATAAATTTATGTAATATAATAAACGTGAAGCCCGACTGACTCAAAACCAAATATCCGAAACAATAGGGTTGCA
Organism: Chloroclysta siterata; assembly: GCA_932294275.1. Classification (NCBI taxonomy): domain Eukaryota; kingdom Metazoa; phylum Arthropoda; class Insecta; order Lepidoptera; family Geometridae; genus Chloroclysta; species Chloroclysta siterata. The sequence goes on from OW028588.1 coordinate 18,023,534, forward strand.
TTATCTGATATTTCGCTACCAAGAGGTTGAAATATATAGGTGCCCAAATATGTATGGAATTAGCATCACGCAAACGAAGTCACGCGGAATTCTACTAGTAAATATAATTGATCGAGTGAGCGAAGCGAACAAAGATTCTAGTTTCAACTTGGGCGATTTGGCATTTTATGTATGTATGTATGTATGTTTGTCTGGCCATAACTTTCGAACCTTAGATCCGATCTGCATGAAATTTGATAAGACGACAGCTTGTACTTGAGAAATTTACTGCTAAGTAGATGAGTAAAATCGGATGAAGGGTTTTTAAGATATGGGGTTTTCTAAGGGGGCAAAAACAAAAAAAAATGACTTAAAAAAATCAAGTTACATGTCATACGAAAGGGCTTTGTTTGGACATTCCAAAACAATTTTTACTTTTTTTCTGAGACGCTCGGTTTTTGAGATACAACAAAAAAGTTAAATTAAGATAACCAGCGACCCAAGAGCTCCCATCTCTAAGAGTTTCGTTGGCATCAAGGTTTTTCTACTGGTCGGCCAGTTACTTTGCTTTTTCTTATTTTTTTTTCTTGAAATAAATTAAGGAGGTAGTCAGTTCTCATAAAATGGTGACAACGACCAGGTCTGATGATGGAGCCAAGGTCTGTTCAACGGAACTCTTCAATAAATAGGCCAATAGAGTTGAAACTTGGTTACCATACCAAGTTACTAGGCGGTTGTCAGAAAAATATCCAAATATAATGTTTGGACTTGCCTCTGACTACCACCTACTCAAAGTTTTGGTGCGTTCGTCGGGTCGCATCACGAGATCTCAGTTCGGGGCGAACCACTAGTTTACATTTAGTTATATTTTAAGGATAGGATTCGGGCGCGACTTGGTTTGAAGTCATTTTCATACTAATTTCAGCACCCACATTTAAGGGTTGAAATTCAGAAATCCTTTTCTTATCCCCGTCTTAGTATCAAGACAAATATACCCTGAAAATGTCCAGTCTCAAAGACCAGTGGCTTAGGCTGTGCGTTGTATATCAGTAAGTCAGGACAAAGAATTGGCATTAAACAATGGATTTTAGTACAGCATTTCTTGATCATTTGAAGGTGAAGAGTGAATATAAAAGAGAAGAGTGAATAAGAAGGAAAACAAAGACGTTTTCAAGTGTCGCCTGAGGGCATCCCACGCTTCGGCTCAGCGGTAGTCAGTTCTTCGAGCTATATGACTTTATGGCCACATCAACTTGCTAATTCAGCTACATTGGTGACTATTTTTTTAATACAACTAGCTGAAAGAACAAGCAGATAGCCCACCTGATGTTAAGTGGTAACCATCACCTATAACAAAGCATTGCCTCGTAAGTTACGCACAATAGGAACGTGCCCTACGATGCACTGCCCTGCGTCCATCAACTTGAGGCATACAGAATGATAAGCATCATGTGCCTGTAATTACACCGGCAACCACACTCCTTAAACCGAAACACAACGCTGCTTGGCGGCAGAAAAAGGCGTGGTGGTAGTACTTCCCCGGACGAGCCCTTCACAAAGAGCTCTACTACTCTTAATTTTCCGATTATTATACTATCCCGATTACTTTAACGATAGCGTAGGATTTCAATAATACGCTTTGTTTGATCTCCGTCTCACCAGATCAAAAACAAATGATGTTATTATACCTTTAAGCATCAGAAACCTCGTGCGGTGTCGCATTTCTCATTTCCTGATGAGATGATGTTTTGATAATAAAGGTTTTTTTCTTTCATTCATTATGGGAATTTCCGTCATTCAATCTTAGTATAAATTCCTTTATACCATATATGATACGCAAGTTTCAGTTTCAGGGTTTAGTTTTTATTAAGTTTGCTGATAGCATAAGCATACGGCATAGCATACGTCTTAACATCAGGTGAGCCATCTGGCTCACCTGATGTTAAGACGTAGACTATTGTCAAATAACTTCTTGCACGCACATTTCAACCTTTTCGAAGACATAAAATCTTAGAATAAGTTATGAAAAATCACAAAAATCTAAGTTTTCGAGGACGAAGAATTTTCATTTTGATCCGAAAAGTTAGCTTAACTAGTTTTCGTACTTACCAATATTTTAGTTAAGAAAATTAGTATGGAACAAATTTATATGTTTGTTTAGCAAACAGTAATGTTATTTGCAAACTTGGTTGTTTGCAATTTTTCAATAATTTGATATCTTCAAAAATTTTGAAATGTGCGTGTTTGAAGTTTTTCGACGGTTGTCAGCCACTTAAGGCGAAGACAAGAGCTAATGTTCCTCTCGCTCGCACGTTTCGACATGTTGAAAGATATAAAATCACTTAACTCATTTTCGAAAAATCGCAATTAACCATTTTGTCTGCACAACAAAAAATTGCACACAGTTTAGTAAAAAAATGATTTTGAATGAAATTATAACTAAAGAGTTTGAGAAATGAAATTTTTACTAAGTTTTTTTAGCAAAAAGAACATCCTTGTTCTGAAGATTTATCTCTTTTTATTAGTTATGAACTAATAAATAGAGATAGTCATATTTGTAAGGTAACAATACAGAATCTGTCATTCATTCACTTCCTTCGGTGCCTCATTTCATCATTTTGCATACCAAATCATGCGTTACTCGCAAGGAATTTAATTTAAGCTTCTACAGACACATAATAGACAGGCTGTCGAAGTCTACAGCTTCCCTATTTCCCTATTTCCCTATTCCCTATTTCCTGAAGCGTTTCTCCCTAACAAAACACATTCAATATCATGCTTATTCAGTTTATTTTATAATAATAATAATATTGGTGGACATTCCACACAGCATTATCTTGCTCCAAACTAAGCCAAAGCTTGTAATACCAGAACCAGAACCAGATAGCTGATAAAATACATATACTTTTTTATTGTAAATACATACTTATAAAATAAATAGCACCCAGAGAGAGAACAAACATCTATGTTCATCACACAAATGTTTGTTCTCGGTGACAAAGAAGCGGGGGACAAACCATCAATTTGAGGCATAAAATTTTAATAGAATAGACTATAAAGTATTTATTTTGGTCACAAAAACCTTTTAAATTAGTTAGTTAAATTAAATTATAAAAATTTTAGTGCTCACTGCTCTAACAAAAATTAAAATATTGAAAAATATTAAAAAATACTGTTTCTCAGTAAGTAATTTACTGTAAAATTTTAGGAGAAATAAATATCTTAAGGCGAATGGCTACCCCGATACTAGCGTCACTACATATTTTATTTTATCATTATGTTATACAAAGGAATTATCAAAAAATCGGACCGCGCGTACACGATACCTATCACAAGCTTTTTTTTAATGTATCTGTAATAGTTTTATATACTTACTACACATACTCAGATACTTGTTTCAAGAGTTTAGTTCCTATTGGTGGCCACCAAGCTCTCCAAACAAGGTATCTGACTAACCGCCGGTTTCTGAAAGCCCGATCAAAACTAATCGCATGTCAAGGCACTTGCTGTCTCTATCTAGATCGATGTTATAGCTGAAATGGCGAGTGACTTGGCATGCGATTAGTTTTGATCGAGCTTTCAGAAACCGGCGGTAAGTAACACAAAACAAAACTATTACAGATACATTAAAAAAAAGCTTGTAATAGGTATCGTCTACGCGCGGTCCGAATTTTTGATAATTCCTTTGTATAACGTAATGATTAAGTAAAATATGTAGTGGCGCAAGTATCGGGGTAGCCATTCGCCTTAAGCCATAAACCCAAAGTTCGAAATCAGTGCCTGTAAGTACACCGACGCACATACTCTTTAAACCGAAACAGAGTGGTGACTGAAATAGGGATGGTAATACCTCTCTGGACGAGCCACAAAGAGCTCTACTGCTAACAAAAGAGAATAAAAAGGGCTCACACAAAATTTCTCGCTATAAATAATTTTGTTTCATGACAATATCTTTAACCAGTCGGTTAGAGGACGCAGTAACTCCTTAGTGCTGTTTGTACGTCCGACTATAAAATTGTTTTTGCTGGTTACGGTTCCAGCTTCGATGATAGCAGTCGTGTCACTACAACATTCGTTTATGCGGTTTATTTTGTGTGATATAACTTGCGACTTCGCAGACACTTGTCAAATCATTGATTTGACAAATTTTATACTCGTCAAAAAGAGAAAGAAAGAAAAGAAAGAAAATACATCACATAAAAAGAATAAAAAATAAAACAGAACGGACAGGTACAGACAAACAGATTAATAAATAACAAAGCCTGTAACACTTAAAACAATAAGAAGAGAAAAAATACAATAATAAATATCAAATAAAGTTCGTTATAGCCAGTCCCGTCCCGTTGCATTGGTATGCCAAAAAGGCCCAGACTCAGCTTTTGCTGCCTAACAAAGTAGCTAAAGTAGCTACCTTGCCAAGCAGCGCTGGTTTTCAGTCAAATCTATATTGGTCAAATTACAGACACGTCAAATCCTTGATTTATCAAACTAGACTGATCCAAACCTAAATTTGCCAAATACATGATTCGTCAAGTTCGTCAAATGGCTATTTTTTATATCTACATGCTTTTAATCCTTTTTAGGGATCCTTACACGATACACACATTATCATGAACCAAAATATCTCGAACTAGTAAAGCTGTAAATAAAATATTCTTTATCTATTCAGGTGAAAGAAATAAAGAAAGATTATTAACCCAAAAAAAATAAAAAATGTACGCTAAATTAGGTTCAGGGTGATTTACAGCGATAAGGGTAATTTTCTTGCATGTTTTTTATACTACTTGCTGATGAAACATACATATAGCCCACCTGATGTTAAGTGGTAATCAACACCTATAACAAATCATTGCGTCTCAAGTCACGCACTAAAAAAAGTGCGATGTACCTACGCAGGTACATCGCACTTTTTTTTAGTGCGTGACTTGTACTACGATGTACTACGATGCCTTGCGTACATTAACTTGTGGCAAACAAGTGTTAATCCACATGTGCCTGTAATTCCGGCAACCACACTCTTCAAACCGAAACACAGCAACGCTACTTGGCGGCAGAAAAAGGCGTGGTGGTAGTACTTCCCCGGACGAGCCCTTCACAACGAGCTCTACTACTCTTAAACTTTAATGAGCACTGAATCATTTTCGATAAAATTTATCAAAAAGAGCTGACCTAAAAGACTCATTAAAACCAATATATAATTGGCGGAGTAATCGCGTAACAAACATACAAAAAAACAGTTAAATTGAGAACCTGTTTCTTATTTGAAGTCGGTTAAAAAGACCCAGCTGCCTTCTTCCCTCTGTGCCGTCATTCGTCGCACCAACGGTTTACGAGGTTCGTTCGGAAATTGGACAGAATCTCGGCAAGCAATGGGCGACAACTATTTTTATTGTTCAAGCGTTTGCGTTTTACAGCTGATTTGCCGTTAGTTATTGTGGGTTGTTGATTTGTCTGAAATGGCGGTGGTTTATTGCGTAACTTGCGACAGGTACGCGACAGGCTTGAAAGTAATTAATGTCTAAAAATCCTGTTTTATGCTTTGCTTTGACAACACCAAAGCCATTTTTGGTACGACAGGACAATGATTGGTATATCTGTTGTCAATAGTCACTTTATGGACCAAAAAATTGACGTTAGACAGCAGTGATTGCTTCTGATTGAGCGATTGCCTGTCGCTGACTTGTGAGTTATAGGGTAGGGCACGGACGGCATCATGGGAAGGGTTGGGTAGAGATTGTTTTTTATTTTCAATTTTGCTTTATCACCCTTTTCTGGAGCCGCAAATGTAATAAATTCAAGCGACGTAACGAAAACAATACCTTTTTAGCCAGGATAGAGATTCTTAAGTCTGAGTTTTATTTTTAGTACTCTCGTCAGGCTGTTTTTGTATCGAGTCTTGTGAGGTCGACGATACGGAAAATGAAAAACAAACTCAGACTTCGGGTACTGATATTTTCCGTCCAATTTCGACGTAAACAAACGCGACCAAGTCCCAACTCAGCGTAAAGGCTCAAACACACTCTCATTCGTTAATTAAAGACAGCCCTGCTGTCCCCTGACCTGAAAGGGGACGCGAGCGTCTTAAACTTCTAAAGAAGGTTTTAAAGGGGGTGATACATTGTATGGAATTGCCTTCACTAAGCCTTTTTTTTTTAAAGAAAGAAATGCGCACAAGATATTCTTAAAGTATTTCGTTTTCAGTGCAATCAAATTGCGTCGCACGGGCGTTTTTTTTAATACAACTATCTGATGGAACAAGCAGATGGACCACCTGATGTTAAGTGGTAACCATCACCTGTAACAAAGCATTGCCTCGTAAGTAACGCACAGTAAAACAGGTTTACTTGTAAAGCCTCAGTGCGTTTACATCGATCACTAATAATGAATGAAGATCTATGAGAATAAGTACATTGGTACGCCTCTTGCGGCGCACTCGAAATCCGTTCACCACACTGTTTCCAAAGAAACTAGTGACACGACAAGAGAGAGAGTACGTTAGAGTAGTAGAGCTCTTTGTATATGTATAGCTCGTCCGGGTAAGTACTACACTACCACCATGCCTATTTGCCAAACAGCGTAGCTCGGTTTTAAAGGTGTGGATGTTGGTGAAATTACAGGAACTAGCTTAACGTCTATATCCTCAAGTTGGTGGACGCGGGGCAGTGCATCGTAGGGCACGTTACTATTGAGCGTGACAGGCTTTGTTTTAGGTGATTGTCACCACGTAGGCCATGTGCTTGTTCCATCAGCAAATGGTATAAAAATGTGCCTAGTATACAAAAACAGAATTATCCATTTTGAAGATCTTAGAGGGTCGAATCGGGATAGGACCGACATGGGAATAAACGCAATTCTCCACCTACTTTGCGACCCAATAGGACAGCATTTACGGTTATGGGGGCTTTCGAAGCTCGAAGAGCGGAATTGGTTCCGTACAATATACAATGCCGATACTACAGGATATTTATCGGTATAAGCCGATTGCACGGCTCTAGTGGCGCGGTGTGGATAACGCTTTGGTTTACGTCTCTAGTGGCGCGGTGACGGCTGTCGGCTGAAAGTCATCGTTGTAGTCAAAGATAGTGTTTTACAATCAAACTGAAATCGTTCAACAATAACACAGATTATTGTTGAACGATTTCAGTTTGATTGTAAGAATGTTTTTCCAAGGCGGTGGAGGCGATCCCCACCGAGGAGAAACATTTGTGTGATGAACAAAGATATTTGTTCTATATGTTTATAATATTATAAGTATGTATTTACCAAAAATAAATATAATGTATATCAGCTATCTGGTTCCTATATTACAAGCTTTGCTTAGTTTGGGGCTGTGTGGAAAGTCCACCAATATGATTATTATTAAATATAAAAATGAACGCGTCCTAGCTGACGGCTGGCAGGTGACGGCAGTTGACAGCTGAGTTTCCATTTCAACTTTTGACAATTAGTTTTCCGTTTTTCGGATTACGTAATTCGGAACCCGTTTTCCAGTGAGTTTTGTGTTAAAAAAAAAACAGACGCGATAAACACCCATATCGGGCGCGAAAAAAACATTAGTCGGAGTAGACACTCTGTCAGGTGCCGGCCGGCAGCTTTCGGCTAGTAAACGGTTCAATGTGAGGGTTCCCTTACGTGAAGGTTTTGTAAGTGGCATGAAAACGATTGGGAGTATTCCGCTCAGCTGAGCTTCAGCCAGTATCGTTCCTTGATGTAAAGAAATACATCGTGTAAAACATATTAGATTCACCTGGATTCACTTGATGTAACGTTTTAATGTGATCCTTGTGATTTTGTAACGACATTTCGTGTTCACGTTCTATGTACATCGTTTTAAAGTCATTATTGCGATTCTTCTTAACTAAGATTTTGATCTTACTGTACGGTACTGTCCACCGGGCTCCAAGCTTTCCAGCAGGTTCCAATCTTTACCTTTACCTTTAAAAAAATAAGAAAATTTAAAGGGGAACAATTTTAACATGCTCGCTCTTCTCTCTTGTCGTGTCACTAGTTTCTTTCGGAACAGTGTGGTGAAAGGATTATTAGTGCGCCTCAAGAGGCTCCTTTCGCGCACTTGACAATGTTATAGAACTTTTAAACCATAATTTAATAAAATTTTCGTATCAAACTTTAGTTGCTTTTCGATGTGTAGGTCTAGCAATTTGGATGAAAGCTGTGCCACAGAAGCACCCGCATACTGTACCTAGTACATTTTATTTTTCGGTGGAGATAATATAGAGTAGTGAAGGCGTAGAATCAAATCAAAAGGCCCTAATTAGGACCCCGGAGGGCTCATTACGAGAGCTGATTCAGGATTCTACTGATTGACTGATTACAGGATGTTTTTCTTATCTTTCGTCTGAGATGGAACTTTTTATGAAGGATAGCTAAAACTTTTATTTGCCCACTAGCTGTTGCCTGCGACTTCGTCTGCGCAGGATTAGTATTTCGAGTAGCTTATATTAGCATGGCGTAGTACATACGAGTATGTGTAACTCTAGCGGTTTTGGCAGCGCACGCCAGGATAGCTCGCAGATAGTAGATTTTTTCTTACTTACTTGACACTTATCGTCATATTTTGGACAATTTACAGAATATCTTTATAAATTGTAGCCTATGTGTTATTTTGATGTATAAGCTATATTATTGTAAAGTTTAATTAAAATTCATTCAGTAGTTTTTACGTGAAAGAGTAACAAACATCCATCCATCCATCCTTACAAACTTTCGCGTTTATAATATTAGTAGGATCTAGCAAGTACATGTATGTTTATGTGTTTCACGTGGATAGGTGACCGCAAGAGGAATTTTTACCCGAATGTTTCCGAAACAATAACAAGCGCAGGCGTAAGATGGTTCTCTATCTCACTCACACTGAGCGTCCATCTCGCTCTCTTCCCTCTCTTTCTAGTTTCCTTGATGTGTAGGCATTAGGCATTGCCTAGGTCGTTACCGCTATCAGCTTAGAACAGAAGTGTATACTTACTTCGTACTTACTACCTATCAGATCGAAAATTTAGCAGTATTTCAGAGTTATCCTTATATCTGGCTGCATTTACATGGAAAACAGATTGCCCGTATGTCAAATACAGTCTTAAACATACACTGGATTTCATATGTTGTACTGGTGGGTAGTACTTAAAATTTTCAACAGAAAAACAACGCCTTGTTGCACATAGGACTCCATATGTTTCCAAGGAGAACGATGAGCTATCCATCCATCGACCTTCCAGGATCTACGTTATAGTGAAGAGGCATTAATTAAATACCTAGAGATCATTTTGGGACTGTAGAACAGCACCAACCGATATGCTTTCTGTTTCAAATTTTTGTCTTTCCACGAACGGAGTTCATCAAGCAACACGAGTGCTACGAGCAACATATTTTGGCGATGCTTTAGTTGAAACAATCCACTGCAAATACTACTAGGATTTCTACTCTATTATGGTCAATTCTACTCTAGTATGCAATTTTTTTTTATATAACTTGATGATGGAACAAGCAGATGGCCCATCTGATGTTCTTTCGACCTTCATGGATGCAATGTCTTGGCCGAAAGGTGTCGTCTACTGACGCTTCCTGCGAGACACCGTGATACTGCGGAATACGCCGCAGACAATCAAAATCCAGTTAAAATTTTTAAGGTATTTATGATATGTTGATATGGGCACTTTACTTAAATTTTAATTATACTGTTGCCTGAAATAAATGAATTTTTTAATTAATCAATTTCGTACGGTACATTTCCGGCGCCTATTTGCCGGTAAGCAGGCGCATGTCACCTGCCCTCTAGACAAATGCGGGTCGCGTGAGCGCGGCAGGAAGCAGTCGTTAGCCCACGAGCGGAGCGTGCTCTTGTCTATTAATCTGAGGCTATTAGAGTAAACTGCAATGACTACGGACTGAGTTCTAATTGGTTTGTTTTTAAAACGACGTTCAAAGTCGAAGATTACCTACTGCGTGAATCCTTGTCGACTTCACGCGACCGTGACTGATGAAGGTGATGAAAAAAGATAGTATAAACAAGCCATTAGCCGCTCTAAGTTCAAGATTGTATAGGTGAGTAAATGATATACATACGTAGTACATTGCTAAAAATCGGTGTTTGATGCTGCTGTGGCCATGAGCTTATAGGGCTAAGATTCAGTAGCTAAATTTAACGTGAACTTACGCTTTTGTCCAGCTTTCAGATTTGACGAACGCAAGTGTTGGCCGAGTGGCCCCTTTAGCGACTTCGGGCGCTTAGGGAAAAGATGGAAATTTGGCTGGCGAAGACGTTAGAAAAACAGACTATGGATAAGTCTTTTTAATAGTTTTTATAGTGTTTACCTACACTTCCCTTTACTCCCCTTGATACGGGTGCAGTTGGTTAGCGCGGCCCCGTATCAAGGCGAAGGTCGTGGGTTCAAATCCCACTCGGATAATAACTTTTCGGACTATATTAAAATCTTTACGGATAAGTCATTGGTCAATACAGATTTAGTACGCCAACCTTCTTGTTTTGCATCTATTAAGGTTCGCTGGTAGAAAAAAGTCTGAATTAAGCTCTCCTTTTGTACAAACTTTGCAGTAATGCAATTCATGAATACTAGAACTTACTTGTACTATTTACTTGAATTCTCAATAAAGAATTAACTACCGATTCAGTATCATTTGAACGCTCAAGTCTGGACGTAGCAGCCCTATTAACTCGAACGACAAATGACAATGATACTCGTTTACAAAGCGACCCATTTACTGCCAAATGTCTGTGAAACGTATTGCGTCGGACCGTGCTTGAGGCAATGAGGCGACGGGTGAGGCAACGTCACCCGTCATTTCAGACGCTCATGAGTCGTGCCACGCGTCGTTAGAATGATCAGCTCTGGTTTGTCGCACCGATGTCTTTATTTAATTGATGGACTGCAAACAGCTCAAGAAAATCGGTGTTGACTGCTTTATTAGTTTTCGTAATTATGCAAACTTTCGTCAACTTGTTAACAAACGTTCGTGGTTTGAAGAGTGTGGTTGCCGATGTAATTACAGGCACATGAGGCTTGACATCTGTACTTATGCCTCAAGTTGATGGACGCAGGGCAGTGCATCGTAGGGCACCTTCCTATCGTGCGTGACTTACGAGGCAATGCTTTGTTATCTGATTGCTCCATCAACTAGTTGTATAAAAAAAACTTATTAGTAGGAAAACTTGTTTCGATCAAAGTTATATTTTGCTGATCTATGTGCAATGTTATTGCACGCGCAACTCTGTTAATTGCGATTTTTCAAAAATAAGTTCACTGATTTTATATCTTTCAAAATGTTGAAATGTCCGAGTCGAATTAATATATTTCGAATCTAGTCACCATATGGATTCATTTTATTTATACTATTGTTCAAAAATAAACAATTTGAGTAAAACGTGCTTATATTTATATTTATATATAATTATATTTTATAATAATAAAAGTTTTATTTCAGAAAACTAACAGGTCTTACTGTTTATATGCTTTTAGGCTGGACTAGTGTGACTCAAACAAACCATAACACCAAAATATGTACCTAGTTTCATATACAATAAATATCTTTTATCTTTTTATCTTTTATTTATTTGTTTATTTATTGGAAAACCAACAGCTTATTATAACTAAATAGCATACATGATATAGAAACGATCTTTTATCTTTATCCTATAGGTTACAACTTAGTTACTCGTTGGTACAACTTACAGGTTATTGCTAATGCATTTTCAACCAGCCAACCGAAGTGGTGGAATAGAAAAAACTTACGATTATAAAATGTCATGAGAGCAAAGCTAGTGCTCTCAAGCTGCTTATGAAAACATCGTGAGAAAACCTGCAGCGTTGTCATCTCTGCACGTATGGAGCATGTCTATCTACCGGACTAGGACGACTAGCTTATACATGTTTCTTTTCTAAACTAAATTCTTTGAAACTTACTCAAACGTTCACGTTTGAACTCACGTTATGTTATTTTCTTTGCATTTCAAAAACTGTTAGAATAAAATTGAAAATCGCTCTGTACGAGATAATATGAACAAAGATCTTTCTACTGAAACAGCTTCACGACTTTTTAATCCCCAGGCACGGTAGATATCCCCTCAGATCTCTTTGTACCAAGTACTAACTCCAGATTCTTTTGAGGATGTCTAAGTGGGGTAGTCAGAGGTACGTCCAAACATTAAATTTGGCACATACCCACATTTTGCAGTAGTTGGTATTCCATACGTGACAGGTTGCAAGCCCATCGCCGCTGTAAGAGTACTAACTGGTTTCCTTCACCGTTTAAGAGCACTGGCATTGCGCACATAAATTTTTCGCTAGGAAAAATTCATTGGTGCACCACCGGATTCGAACCTGCGACCTTACGATCGGAAGGCGGGGTCACTCCCACTAGACCACCGGTGCTCTCTACAACCTCATATATTTGTATACATTTTGTTATCCCGGCCCCGCCTTCCGATCCTAAGGTCGTGAGTTCAAAACCGATCGTGCACCAATGAGTTTTTCAAGGAGCCAAGGAGGTATGTCGAGGCACCTAAAAAGTTCTATAACATGTGTCAAGTGCTCGAAAGGAGCCTCTTGAGGCGCACTTAAAATCCTTTCACCACACTGTTTCGAAAGAAACTAGTGACACGACAAGAGAGAGAGAGTTAATAAGAAAGAGACTGCAACATTTTTAGTGCTATAACATTAACCTAGTAAAGGATAATGCAACATTTTTACGCGTGTTTAGTGTTTGGATCTTAAAAACATTTTTGCTGAACTTTTGTGATGATATTCTCCGAACTTTGTATCTTTAAACATGTTAAAATGTGTGAACGAGAAGCAGTGGCGTAGTTAGGTGGACAAGGGCCCCGGTGCATAGAGAAAGAATAGGGATGAAAACTAAAAAGTTGACGGGTGGAATTGTCCGTCAAACACGTGAGCTTATCGGGAGCTGGCTGACCCTCTCTTTTCAAAGCTTAGGGCCCCCTGAGCTCCGGGGCCCCTGAGCACTGCACCACCTTGCCCTACGATAGCTACGCCACTGACGAGAAGTACATTAGCAGTAATCTTCGCCTTAGAATACCAGGATTCTCAGATCAGATGGCAAGTTTCTCATTAGCGTCGGTCGAGTGAGCCGGGGGACATCAAATGGCGCGAATCACTACCCCGATAACCGAACCGTCAAACCGTTAGGTCGCTAATTATTAACCGGTTCACCTGTTCAGGGGAAATTAACCGTGCAATCTGTGGGATATCGTAATCTGATGACAAAATGGTAATTTTTTATTAGTTTTGTAGTGTCTACACTTAAGGAATTCACAAAGATTTTTATAATTTCCCAAAAGCTATTATCCGAGTTACAATCCCACTCAGATACTATCGTAATCTGATGACAAAATTGTAATATTTTTTGAATTTGTTTTATATTGTTTACGCACTTAAGGAACTCACAAAGATTTTTATAATTTCCCAAAAGTTATTATCCGAGATATAATCCCACTCAGATACTAACTATTACTACTTTTGGGTCATTATAAAAATGATATCATTTTTTTCAAGAATAACACTCTAAAGACGTGCTAGTAAATATTGCTGACCTGACAGGCACAACAACTGAAATTACAGGCACATGAGGCTTAACATCTGTATGCCACAAGTTGGACGCAAGGCTGTGCATCGTAAGGCACGTTCCTATAAAGCATGACTTACGATGCAATGCTTTGTTATAGGTGATGGTTACCACTTAACATCAGTTAAATAACACAGCAAAGTAATCGCGTAACAAATATACAAAAAAAAAGAAAGCACACAGATATATAGACAACATCCTTCTTTTTTGAAATCGATTAAAAGATCCCACTTTGCAATGAAAATAACGCTCGCTCTTTTTTAATTGTGTGCCCTGTTTTCAGTTTAATAAGTTCCCTTTCTGAATAGCAAAGATGAAAATTTGTTACGTCGCTAACGTGTCTCCTGTGTTACCCGCTACCGCATGCACGCGACTTGTGAAAGACAAAGCGTACACCCCGCCTGATAATACAGTACGAGTACATTTTGATCTTTACCGTGTCAACGCACGGTACAGCCAGCAACGTAATTGGACTGTCCGGTTTATAAAACTCTAGATTTCGATACCTTTGCACGTTTTTGTGGTACTGTACATGGATGTTGTATGTATGAATGTTGTATGTATTTTATGTACAGCTGATGGTGATAGACCGCACTAACAAACTACAACAAAATAGCACTCTATCAATCGAAAGAGTCAGTGAGTTTGTCTACTTAGGCATTAACATCAGCAACTCTGGCTCTTGTGAGAAAAAAGTCAGAAGGCTTATAGGAATGGCCAAAAATGCAATGTCTCAGATGCAAAGAATATGGACCGATCGCAATATTTCACGGAAGACCAAGATGAAACTGGTCAACACTTTGGTGTTTTCCATATTCAGCTACGGTTCGGATACGTGGACGTTGGAGAAAACAGATCGTGACCGCATCGATGCTTTTGAGATGTGGTGCTGGTGACAACTGCTGCAAATACCATGGACGGCATTCCGGACCATCCATACTCCATGAACTAAATATAAGCACCAGGCTTTCCACCACCGCCTGCTTTGAATACTGGAGTTTTTCAATGCGTAAAGGCAAACGCTAATTTTAAGCATTATTTTAATTTATGCACCATTTTATAGTATGAATGACAATGCCTGTGCGGTATTATTTTGTCTTCTCTTAAAATATGAAATAGAATAAAAAACCCGTTGAATTACTGAAAGCTATTTTGTCACTTTATCGCTGACTGTACTCTTGTTCGCGACACAATTAATTAAGCTTTAGAACTTTCTAATATAAATTATGTTTTCTTCAGTCTCAAGTTAAACTTAGGCAGGGTGTTCTAAAGTCGAAAAAACATTGTTTCGTCTTCTTTGCCAGTAAATAGGTATGTTTGTACAAGTTAGAGGCCAGCCTTACTTAATATTTAAAAACGTAACTTAAAAAAAACACTGTCACTGCTTGTTATTACCATTAGTATATGGGCAATAAGTCCCTGCTATTTTTTAAGTACTTTATCATTTTTGTTGGTTGGTTTTTGTCGGCCAAGACGTCAGCAAGTATATATGTATATAAGTATTATTTTAAGGGGCTGATAACTATCAAACAACTTCTCGCTCGCACGTTTCGACATGTTGAAAGATACAAAATCACTAAACTCATTTTCAAAAAATTGCAATCAACCATTTTGTGTGCAATCATACTACACACAGTTTAGTAAAAATTTCATTTTTATCGATACATGTTTTTCTACTCAAAAGTTTGCTGTACTAGTTTTCGTACATAAGCAAACTATCATATATAAGTATCTTTTTGTTTCTCATCTAAATTTTGAGCCAAAAACACAAAACATTAATTTTTGCTCATAAATAGTTGATAATCATCTGATTCCGTTTCAGTTATGAAAATATCAAAGTTGTTTGGTGGTGTGTCCCATGCGTGGCCACGTGCACGTGACGCTTGGAACACGAAGCGTGCGACACACCGCCCGAATGGTACACTTTCTTTGGACTTAATTAATAGCGTGGTACAAGTTATAAACTGATAAACGATAATTATGTAGAAAATTAATTACATTAAGCCTACCCACGATCATTTCCTCTACGCTACTATAAACACTCCACACTCGACAGCCTTCGCAGCTCAGTTGGTAGTAGCTCTGCCTCCTGCGCCATAGGCCGTGGGTTCGATCCCCACCGAGAACAAACATTTGTATGATGAACATAGATGTTTGTTCTCTGTCTGAGTGTTATATTAATATTATAAGTATGTATTTACAAAAACAAAGTATATATGTATTATATTAGCTACCTGGTTCCCATAATACAAGCTTTGGCTCAGTTTGGGGTTAGATAGTGCTGTGTGGAAAGTCCAGCAATACAGCTCTACTACTCTTACAGTGCATGAGAATTACGGTCGTAGTTCTATTTTTTCGAAATGACGTCATTTCAAAACACACACAAAGAGCCTCACTAGTCTTTGTAGTTCCTTAATTTTTTACTAAAATACAAATCAGTATCGAAAAACCAAGCGTTTGCATTTATTCAACGTCAGGGACATCTATTCGTCCTACCCCTATTTACGGGACGCTGTATTTGTATATTAGAAGCCGTGTGTAATTGTTATTGTGTGAGGTAAAACAAATTACTGAGGTGCTAGTATTGTGGCCTCGTCTAAGTATCTCGTATCTTGGCACCTTTTGTGTACACAGCTGGATGTAAAGACTACTTAATACAAAAGAAGAAAAATAAATATGTGTCTGGGTGGTTGTCAAAGCTACGTTTATAGGTTTATTGGGTCTCTCTCTCTTGCCGTGTCATTAGTTTCTTGCGAAACAGTGTGGTGAAAGGATTTTAAGTGCGCCTCAAGAGGCTCCTTTCGAGCACTTGACACATGTTAAAGAACTTTTTAGGTTCTACGACATGCCGGCTTACTCACGATGTTTACCTTCATCGTTTGAGTGTACATGCATTTTTGAACAGAAGAACTCATTGGTGCACGACCGGGTACGAACCCACGACCTTAGGATCGGAAGGTGGAGCCGCTACCACTATAGGTTTATTGGATTTATGGTATATATTAGATATTGGTATACCATAGTTTTTCAATGTAGACATACTAATTGCTGAACAAGCCAATAGGATAAGGATAGTGAAAGGCTGCAAGCCCTTCGCCGATGGTATAAATATTGGTGGACTTTCCACACAGCACTACTCCCCAAACTAAGCTAAAGCTTGTAATATGAGAACCAGATAGCTGATATAATACATTTATACCTTTTTTTTTGTAAATACATACTTATAAATAACACCCAGACAGAGAACAAACATCTATGTTCATCACACAAATGTTTGTTCTCGGTGGGGATCAAACCCACGGACTACGGCGCACAAGGCAAAGCCACCACCAACTGAGCTGTGAAAGTTATGTTTGTGGTGTTTTCTACCCGTTCGTGATCACTGGCATTGTCCACATAATTCGAACCCCGACCTTGATCAGAAGACGCTCCGTCTAGACAAGTTCTCTAAATAGCTCAAACCGTTATGAACACAGCTGCTAAACTTTCAGAAACAGCTACAGCTTTGATCCTGAGGCACGGTAGTTACCCCATCAGATATCTTATTCATCATCAGTTTTTTTAGGTTATCTAAGAGGGTAGTCAGAGGTACGTTCAAATATTATATTAAGCCACACTTTGCAGTATTTGGTATACATACGCGACAGGTTGCAAGCCCATTACCGCTGCTAGAATACTAACTGGTTGGTCCCCACATAATGATTTTGATTCACCGTTTCAGAGCACTGGCATTGAGCGCATACATTTTTCGAACCCACGTCCTTACGATCAGAAGGTGGAGTCACACCCACTAGTCCACCGGCGCTCTTCATATAACTTATAGGATTTATGATAACATTCTTCATAGAACAGACAGATTACATCATGCTTCGTGCGCAGCGTTAGCAATCAGAGCACAACATCGAGATACGCAGGCCGAGTGCCCGGCTGATGTGAATTGGAGTATTGTGTAACGTGCGCGTACGCATGCTACGTGCGTTTATGTCCTAGTGTTTATGTAAGAGGAGGAAGAAAATAAAGAATGTAGGAGTTTTATTGTCTATGTAATATTGTTTTAATTAAATAAATGAAGCTTGGTGCACCGGTAATCTAGTGGGAGCTAACCCGGCTTCTGATCGTGTGGTCGTGGTTTCGAATCTGCTCGTGCACTAATATGGATTTTTCTCATAGAAAAAAATATGTACGCTATGCCAGCGCTTTAGGCATTTTTTTATTTAAAAAAATTCAAGAACGGGGTCGTATATAAACGGATATAAAAAAGGTCCAAAAACGCCTTAAATGTTGATATTACCGCGGGCGGTAGCAATACATAAAATATGTGCAGTTTCGTTACACTCATTTATTCGCCAAAAGAACAACATTACCATCAGGTATATACATATTATACAAGGTGTTCCATAAGTTGTGTATATAAACTTCAGGGGGCTAAATTACCCATCAATATGAACAACTTTTTCTAAGGAACCAACACTGTGAACGCGAAAAAAAAACAGCTGTTTCATACATTTTAGCCTGGTAGGTATTGAACTTTTGTATGAAACAGCTGTTTTTTTTTTCGCGTTCACAGTGTTGGTTCCTCAGAAAAAGTTGTTCATATTGATGGGTAATTTAGCCCCCTGAAGTTTATATACACAACTTATGGAACACCTTGTATATAGAGGCAAGTAAGTAAGTACCTACTCATAAGTCACGCACGTTCCTATCGTGCGTGACTTACGAGGCAATGCTTTGTTATAGGTGATGGTTACCACTTAACAGGTGGGCCATCTGCTTGCTCCATCAACTAGTTGTAAAAAAAATTACAAGAAAAACATGAGATTGAAAGAAAGCTAAACTCAAACAGGAACAATTTACAAAAAATACAAATTATAATTTGAAATATACAACCGTCCCTTGGCAAAGGGGAAGTTTTCGAAGTCCACACGGTCGCGTCGCTGTACAAACTAATTAAACTCACAACTATTCGCTACAATCTCCGATCTACAAATGACCCCACAGACAGTTGCCCTCAAAGGAATAGGTATCTACTTATTTATCTACGGATGGTTAGTAATTTCTGTAGAAGGAAGTATCTACCTATCTAAGGATAGTAATATCCGCGCGATTACACAATCAGCAAGGCGCTGTTTGATGTCCCCTCGGCAACTCGACTATGAACGGAACTTGCGATCTGATACATTTTCGGCCAATGGAATCAAACTTTGCATTTAGTGTTCGTGTATTAAGGAGGGAAGAAAGTCATATTACGAGAAGAGTGTTGGAAATGGATGTGGATGGTTTTAGAAGGAGAGGCAGGCCAAAGAAAAGATGGATGGATTGTGTGAAAGATGATATGGGTAAGAAAGGAATGAGCACTGAGATGACGAATGATAGAGGAGAGTGGAAGAAGAAAACCTGTTGTGCCGACCCCATGCAGCGTGGGATAAAGGCAGGAAGATGATGTATTAAGGCGCATGCTACCGCTTATCATAAAGTATTTAATTTTAGTTGCTTTAATAGTGTACATAACGATAAAAAAAAAAAAATAAGTGGCACTCATTCCCTATAAACAAAAAAACCCCTTTGCAAATGTAATCACTAAGTTATCAAAAATCGCAAAAAACCAATAAATGTATATAATGTAGCATTACATTAGTCCAGAAAAAATATTATTTAGAAATAGTTTTCTTACCAGCATTTTATTTTTTTGATCTTTCTTCCACATTAAATTGTTTTGTATGTGTGTTTTTTTATTAAACAAAATATGTCTGTCTATGTCTATTATTTTTTGCATGGTGTACATATAAATAGGGCATTATAATACGCATAAGTATAAAATAGTCAAAACAACCTTCGGCTTACATTTGTGGGCAAAATCGTGTCAACAAAAACAGTAATCCGAAATAACGACAAAAACAGGAATCCAATCGGCACCCATCCGCGTTGAATGGTTCCTCATTACACTGCGAGCATCATCACTGTGTTTTTACCCATAAATGTGCCGTTAGCACGAGTGCTTCGCTCCTGAGATGGCCACGATCTTATTTCACGAATAACTTGATAGTACGAAGTAATTGAAAAAAAAAATACTTTTCTAATACAAAGATTTTATACTTAATGTCTAAAGTTATATTTTTTTTTACCACTAGCTGATGGTACAAGCAGATGGCCCACCTGATGTTAAGTGGTAACCATCACCATATAACAAAGCATTGCCTCGTAGTCATGCAATTTAGGAACGTGCCCTACGATGCACTGCCCTGCGTCCATCAACTTGAGGCATACAGATGTTAAGCCTCAGGTGCCTGTAATTACACCGGCAACCACACTCTTAAACCCGAAACACAGCAACGCTGCTTGGCGGCAGAAAAAGGCGTGGTAATAGTACTTCCCCGGACGAGCCCTTCACAAAAAGCTCTACTACTCTTAAAAAACTTTAAATCCTTTAAACTTTATATCCGTGGGATAACTTTTAGGACATTTTTAAATATGGACCAGGATTTTATATACTGCCACGTGTTGATATAAATGGATGGATATAAATAAATTAATTAATATTATTGGACTTGCCACACACATTATTGGACTGTACACAGCACTGTCTAGCACCAAACTAAGCGAAGCTTGTACTATGGGAACCAACAGGGTGATTACAATACTTGGTTGCAATCAGTTTCTATAGGAAACCCATAGGTATTTGAAATAATATGAAAGTTTTGCGATTATCCATCAATAGAAACACCAGTTGTAATCTAACTTTGTTAGCAACTGCAGCTAAAATGTAACCGCATAGCCGTCATATTTACTTATTACGAACAGAATCTGATTGAAACTTATTGCAACAAAGTCACGTGATCAGCCAGGATCGCTGATAAGGCTTGATAGCGTTAGAAAATGATGCTAGGGGCACCGTGACCACCAATTTTCAGACTGCATACAAAGCTACGTAATTAATACGCTTATACGAATGTGTTTGGAACTGCGATTTGCGGGATTATAATAATAGCTTTTTAAAAAAGATGTTTGTTTTTAAAGTCAAAGTCAAAGTCAATAGGTATTTATTCAATAAAATCACAAGGATCACTTTGAAACGTCTTAAAGCTAGGTGACTCTAGGTGCCAGTTCCACGCGACCAAAGCCTAGAAGAACAGGCAACAAACTTACGGCTTGGTGCCTACCGTTCTTTTGTATGATCCTTTTACAATGTAATATAATATATTATTGAAGTTTAGTGAGGCGTAGGCATACAGAAAAAGGTAAACATAATCAAATTTATAAGACAGCACACGCTACGCCTCAAACTAATAATAGGAGCTTACTTCTTTTCAAGCGCGGATCCACCGTTGTGGGCACGACGGGCATGCCCATAACCCTAATAGCCGTGTGACGTCTCACACAGTGTTCGCCTCACGACTTTGTCCACGTGGAACTACAACACTGTACGACTTTTTGGTCGGACCATCATATTATATATTGTAAACATGTATAATGATGCCGAATGATCTATATCGATCATGAGCGAGTTTATATCAGACTCGCAGTCGCTTTCGGGCGACCACAACCTTTTTCGTGGGCTGGATCAGCGACTGCTTCTTTTTTTGTTTTATGCTATGAAATTCGATGAAAATGTTTATCCTTACACCACACTGGTATCTCACAGTAATAGTTATTACTTACGTGCTTCTGTCTCGGCTTTAGAAGTCGTTAAGCCATTCTGGAGGCCTTAGGGGCGGCCTAAACAATCTTTGACGACCATAAAAAAGTTCTCGTTCGCACATTTCAACATTTTATACATTTCCTAACAACATTCATTGATTTTATACATTTTATATCGTCAAAAATCTGCGAGCCAGAAGATGTTAAGCGGTTACCTGCGTCTTAACCAAAGTTGGCGACCAGCTCATACAAACTTACTAACTAGTAAATACTGAAGGCCAATTTTACGAAAAAATGTTTCAGTCGTTTTAGGTGGTTTCAGTGGCGCGTCTTGGGAGAGAGCTACGTCCAGCAGTGGACTCTCTCTCTCTCTCTCTTGTCACTAGTTTCTTTCGAAACAGTGTGGTGAAAGGATTTTAAGCGTGCCTCAAGATGCTCCTTTCGAGCACTTGACACATGTTATAGAACTTTTTAGGTTCTACGACATGCCGGTATCCTCACGATGTTTTCCTTCACCGTTTGAGAGTACTGGCATTGTGCACAAACATTTTTTAACAGAAAAACTCATTGGTACACGACTGGTTCCGAACCCACGACCTTAGGATCGGATGGCGGGGCCGCTACCACTACACCACCAGTGCTCTCATTGACCAGCAGTGGACTAACATAGGTTGTTGATGATGATTAGGTGGTTTCAAAACGAGCCAGTTTTAAAAGACAAATAACCATACATCACTATTATGAAACAGACACCGGCGACCTTCTGATGACATCAAATCAATTATTGATAGTCTTCATTCAGTGAGACGTTTGCATCAATTCGTGGCCCACTTAGTAAATTGCTGGTCTATGGAATAGTAGGTATGTTATTATTGAGCTGAAATACTCAATATATTTATTGCTTACACATGGTCTAGTTTTGGTACATACATTGTTGTTAGTTGTTAGTAAGTATCACATGGACCCTGCATAGGGTATGGCAACATGGAGGCAGGCCGAGGTTTTAAATTATAATACGTGCTATTCTAATAATTATATAAGTGCTATTCTAATAACAACACACTCACCCAAGTGACACCAGAATCCGCAGTTAGTATTAAATTCGACATGCTGTAATACACCCATCACTAGCACCAACTGCGTGAGTTTTGGTGGTGAAAATGCCAACGTGAGCGCGGATGCACTCACGTGCGGATGTAAGTGATACTCCGTTATAGAACTTGTTAGGCTCTACGACATGCCAGTTTCCCTCGCAATGTTTTCCTTCACCGTTTGAGAGTACTGGCACTGTGCACATAAATTGTTGAACAGAAAAACTAGTGGGTACACGACTGGTTTCGAACTCATGACCTTAGGATCGGAAGGCGGTGCCGCTACCAATAGACCACCAGCAGGGCAAGTACCGAACTTTTTACGAACTATGCGATCGTCAAATTTGACATTTCTATTCGAGGAAACAGGTTTAAGCGATTTTTTGACGGGCTTAAGCGACCCCGAGTTCTGTACTCGCACAATTCGTCAAAATACAAATAATAATAATAATAAAAATCATTTATTTTCTCTCATAAAACAAGTCAAACCTAATACTAAACAATATACAGGTAGTAGGCAATACTATCAATTAGGTAGGAAAAAAAAATGTTGTGTGTTCTTTTAACTATTGTAGGTATCAAGTTAACCTGTTTTGCGAGAGACTGGTGCCTGAAATAGGTTAATGAAACCTGTGCTACAGGACACCAGGGCCCCACTCCGCTGACTACTTATATGAGTCAGATATCTAGTAGATATCTGGATCTTAGGCTTAGGTAAGTACCTACCTAGGTACTTTGATTTACCTATATTATAAATTGTGTTGTGATATTGAGTACGAATGAGATTTAGAGTTGGAACTGTGCGTTAATATATGACTGGTGATAGTGTGTGTGTGTGTGTTGTGCGTGTATGTGTAGCATGTGCATGTGTAGCATGTGTATGTGTAGCATGTGTATGTGTAGCATGTGTATGTGTAGCATGTGTATGTGTAGCATGTGCATGTGTAGCATGTGCGTGTAGCATGTGTATGTGTAGCATGTGTATGTGTAGCATGTGTATGCGTAGCATGTGCATGTGTAGCATGTATATGTGTAGCATGTGTATGTGTAGCATGTGTATGTGTAGCATGTGTTTGTGTAGCATGTGCATGTGTAGCATGTGTTTGTGTAGCATGTGTATGTGTAGCATGTGTTTGTGAAGCATGTGTATGTGTAGCATGTGCATGTGTAGCATGTGTATGTGTAGCATGTGCATGTGTAGCATGTGTATGTGTAGCATGTGTATGTGTAGCATGTGCATGTGTAGCATGTGTATGTGTAGCATGTGTATGTGTAGCATGTGTTTGTGTAGCATGTGCATGTGTAGCATGTGCATGTGTAGCATGTGTATGTGTAGCATGTGTATGTGTAGCATGTGTTTGTGTAGCATATGTGTGTGTAGCATGTGCATGTGTAGCATGTGTATGTGTAGCACGTGTACTTGTAGCATGTGCATGTGTAGCATGTGTATGTGTAGCATGTGTATGTGTAGCATGTGTTTGTGTAGCATGTGTATGTGTAGCATGTACATGTGTAGCTTGTGTATGTGTAGCATGTGTATGTGTAGCATGTGTAGGTGTAGCATGTGTATGTGTAGCATGTGCATGTGTAGCATGTGTTTGTGTAGCATGTGTATGTGTAGCATGTACATGTGTAGCATGTGTATGTGTAGCATGTGTATGTGTAGCATGTGTAAGTCAAAGTCAAAGTCAAAGTCAATAGGTATTTATTCAATAAAATCACAAGGATCACTTTGAAACGTCTTAAAGCTAGGTGACTCTAGGTGCCAGTTCCACGCGACCAAAGCCTAGAAGAACAGGCAACAAACTTACGGCTTGGTTCCTACCGTTCTTTTGTATGATCCTTTTACAATGTAATATAATATATTATTGAAGTTAAGTGAGGCGTAGGCATACAGAAAAAGTTAAACATAATCAAATTTATAAGACAGCTACGCTTCAAACTAATAATACCTAATGCATAAAATTAAATACAATCTATTAAATCAGAGAAAAATAAAACACACAATAGTAGGTACAGTACAGACATTGCAGACATGTTAGCTGCCGATGGGCAGAGCGACCGGGACATCGGGCCACGCACTTTTATCATCAATATAGCTATCTAAAGTATAATAAGCTTTACTTATTAGATTATTCTTAATGTATGCTTTAAATTTTCTAATAGGAAGCCCAGTGGCACTTTCTGGAAGTTTATTATAGAAGCGTATACCGTTCCCCATAAACGAGCCATTTACCTTTTGGAGTCGAAATTTAGGAATACATAATTTGTTTTTATTTCTAGTGTTAACGTTATGTGCATCACTCTTTTTCTTAAAGCTATCTATGTGTTTATGAGTGTATAATAGATTTTCATAAATATACTGTGAAGTTACTGTGAGAATATTAATTTCTTTAAATCGCTCCCTCAATGATTCGCGTGGTTTCATTTTATAAATGGCACGTATCGCCCGTTTTTGAAGTACAAATATACTTTGTATATCAGCAGCTTTCCCCCAGAGCAATATACCATAAGACATTACACTATGAAAGTAGCTAAAATATACTAGCCTAGCTGTAGCTTCATCTGTAAGCCATCTTATTGTGCGAACTGCGTATGCAGCCGAACTCAGTCTACCAGCAAGTGATTTAATATGTGGACCCCACTGCAATTTTGCATCAATATTAAGTCCTAAAAAAATAGTAGAATTGACAAGGGTAAGTGATTCTCCATTTAATTCAATATTGGTTGGACGCTGAACCACATTTGGCAAAGTAAATTTAATGCATTTCGTTTTCCCGGCATTGAGCAAAAGATTATTAACAGTAAACCAGTTAAGTACTTGCGACAGAGATGCATTAACGTCATCGAAGTTAGTCTTCAATCTGTCGACTTTAAATATTAAAGAGGTATCGTCAGCAAATAGAACTATTTCACATAAATCCTTTACAAAAGGTGGAAGGTCATTTACATATACTAGAAATAAAAAGGGACCCAATATGGAACCTTGAGGTACCCCTATATCAATGACCGACCCAGACGACCTCTCACCGCCAACATCAACTTTTTGCACTCTATTGGTTAAATATGACTGTATAAGACCAATTGCCTGGTTTATGATGCCGTAATGTTTAAGTTTAGATATTAAGGTGGCATGACTTACACAGTCAAAAGCTTTGGACAGATCGCAGAATACCCCAATCGCATCTTGTGAGTGTTCCCAAGCATCATAAATGTGCTTCAGGAGCGTCGAACCGGCATCTGTCGTTGATCGACCTTTAGTAAATCCAAATTGATGACTATGAAGTATGCCGTTGACGTTAAAATGTGATAATAACTGAGTAAGAACAATTTTTTCAAAAATTTTACTTAACGAAGGCAGTACCGAAATAGGCCTGTAGTTCGCAGGATCTTGTTCATTTCCAGACTTGTACAGGGGAATGAGTTTACTGTGTTTCATTAAATCAGGGAAAACGCCCTCATCTACACATCTATTAAAAATGTATGCTAGACATGGTGCAATATCAGTTATAATAGCGCTTAAAACTTTTGTGGACATTCCCCATAGATCTTCAGTATTTTTAATATTTAAGGATTTAAAAGTTTTCACAATATTATCAGCATTAATATATTTAAAACTGAAGATATCATTACATTTTTTAACGCTATATGTACGCTGTATGTGTAGCATGTGTATGTGTAGCATGTGCATGTGTAGCATGTGTATGTGTAGCATGTGTTTGTGTAGCATGTGTTTGTGTAGCATGCGCATGTGTAGCATGTGCATGTGTAGCATGTGTATGTGTAGCATGTGTATGTGTAGCATGTGTATGTGTAGCATGTGTATGTGTAGCATGTGCATGTGTAGCATGTGTATGTGTAGCATGTGTATGTGTAGCATGTGTATGTGTAGCATATGTAGGTGTAGCATGTGCATGTGTAGCATGTGTATGTGTAGCATGTGTATGTGTAGCATGTGTATGTGTAGCATGTGTATGTGTAGCATGTGCATGTGTAGCATGTGTATGTGTAGCATGTGCATGTGTAGCATGTGCATGTGTAGCATGTGTATGTGTAGCATGTGTATGTGTAACATGTGCATGTGTAGCATGTGTATGTGTAGCATGTGTGTGAGGGTGTGTGTGTGAGGGTGTGTGTGTGAGGGTGGGTGTGTGAGTGTGTTCAAGAGAGAGAGGGAAAGGAGGGTGTGCACGTGCGTTTCTGGGGGTTCTCCTGAAAACACAAGTCTCTTGAGAGCCAGGGTTAGACAGGAGAACCCGCGTATGAGTGTGTATGATAGTTGTGTGTGTGAGCATATTCTGAGGGATTTTTTTAGACTGAGAGGTGAATAGGCTGGGCTATCCTGTCACTTATATTATTTAGTGGGTATTAAAAGCTCCTCTGTTTCTTTGTAGGTCAAAGTTTTAAGCCATTCGCTGACTGTTTTTTACATTTAGTTTTTGTTTGGGGGTAGATTTCTAGTTTTTTATTTTTTTATTATATATCACGATTTAACGATCGATAAATTTTGCGAAATGAGTTCCGTACTTGCATTGCTGTGCTGCTAAAAGTCGGTTAAAAATATAGATAATCTAGGCTCAAGATTTTCCTTACCACTTGTATATGCTTCAAGTTTTGAACTCCTTATCCAATGTTTCAATATTTGTGATTGAAAAGCTTTGTTTACCTGCAAATAGGAAAAATACAATTAAAATTATGTTTTTTTACAAATCGTGAACTAACAAAATCATCAATAGCCCTCATACTATAAAATTGTGTTTAAATCGAAATAAATGCTCAAAATTAGCGCTGTCTCTGTTTGCCATTACGCATTGGTAAGAGATGGCAATAGTTTAGGCATAGTTTATCTTTTGACAGATTTTTTGTAGTAAGGCCGCTGATGTTTTAATTTGCCAATAAAATGTCAAGTCGTTGAGAGATTTTCTCACTGACAAGATACTTAATAACATCGCAATTTGAGCAAACTCACAGGAAAACAGTGGTAATTACACGTTATTAGGTAAAAAATATTATCAAT
This sequence comes from Chloroclysta siterata, assembly GCA_932294275.1. Classification (NCBI taxonomy): domain Eukaryota; kingdom Metazoa; phylum Arthropoda; class Insecta; order Lepidoptera; family Geometridae; genus Chloroclysta; species Chloroclysta siterata. The sequence goes on from OW028588.1 coordinate 18,050,867, forward strand.
ATTCACACATAAAAATGTAATTAAGTATTTTTATGCTATCCGGTTCCCATAATTAATGCTTTGACAGAGGAAACCATTTTTTTTATTGATGGAATAAGCAGATGGGCCAACTGATGTTAAGTGGTAACCATCACCTATAACAAAGCATTGCCTCGCAAGTCACGCACTATAGGAACGTGCCCTACGATGCACACTGCCCTGCGTCCATCAACTTGAGGCATACAGATGTTAAGCCTCATGTGCCTGTAATTACACCGGCAACCACACTCTTCAAACCGAAACACAGCGTTGCTGCTTGGCGGCAGAAAAAGGCGTGGTGGTAGTACTTCCCCAGACGAGCCCTTCACAAAGGGCTCTACTACTCTTAAAAGTCAGTTCTTTCTTATGAAATATCTATGTATAATGCAATAGTGCCCTATTCAATAACATCAGCTCTAGTAACCTTACAGCAGATCGTTATTGCGCAACACTGCCACAAGTCGTCTGACTGGTTTGCCGACGTCGTCGGTGTACATTGACCTATAATGACATTGCTAGTTCTTTGACTATCGGTCAACCAGTATAATAATAATAATAATAATAATGGACTTTCCACACAGCACCATCTAGCCCCAAATTGAGCATAGCTTGTAATATCGGAAGCAGATAGCTGATATTATACTTATATGCTTTTTTTTAGTTAATACATACTTATAATATATAATAAAACCCAGACACTGTATATGACAGCTCTCGCAGCTTAGATGGTAGTAGTTCTGCCTTCTGCGCTGTAGGCCGTGGGTTCGATCCCCACACAGAACAAACATTTGTGTGATGAACACAGATGTCTGTTCTCTGTCTGGGAGTTATTATATTTACAAAAAATATTTATATTATATGTATTATATCAGCTATCTGGTTCCCATATTACAAGCTTCGGCTAAGTTTGGGGCTTGTTAGTGCTGTGTGGATGGTCCACCAATATTTATTATGCATTATTCTTTTTTCGTACCCAAGTACAAGGTATAAACATCAGTTACACGACAAACTAAAATGAGAAAACAATAACAAAATTACAAAACGCTTCAGATAAGTACGAGCCAGCTGTGCTCAGCCCATCGTTGGTGTACTCAGTGCACATAAAACTACAGAGTAATGTATGGAGGTACTTCCCGACATCGGCAAGCCTTACACGATAACCCTTCTACACTCAACTCTACATTGTAGGAATAGCGATTACATAGGGTTGGTGGCGTGCAGACATTATAAATTTGTCCGACTTTTTTTGCAAATGAACAAATGAAATACTGTTTTTTTATTTATTATTTATTTAAGCCTCCTATAACTTTACTAAGTACCTACATAACATTATATTATCATTATGTAAGTAAATTTAAATTTAAACATTATTATAATTTTAATTTAACTTGTTTTATTTTTTTATTATATTTTATTTATTATTCTTATTTATAATGTATGTGGCTATAGGTCATCCCATTGCTGGGCAAAGCCCTCCTCCCTGCTAGTCCGTATCTGTTTAGCGCTGGTGAGCCTGGTCCACAGTTCGCCTAGTCCTTGGAAGTGCTCTAGCTCAGTGCGCCAGCGTGCCTTGGGGCGGCCAAAAGCTATTTATTAATACTATAACTATATTACATATATAATTAAGATGTTGCACCTATAAACCTTTGCAGGTTTCGTTTCTTTTTTATTAAGACTGACAACGTAGTTTGATGAAGTAAGAAAACTAGTTAAACGTTTTTTTGTTGGATCAAAACTATATTTTTCTGAAACTTTGCAATGTTATTTTTCGAAACTTGGTGTTTGCATTTTTTTTTAAACATTCAATGCTGTATAGGTACTGACTACTGGCTAAAAATATACTGTTTAGAATGTCTTATAATATTTATTAAAAGTTTAAAGTAAAATACTTTTTAGGTTGTATATTTAAAATATTTACTATTTACAAGTAGGTATGTGTGAAATGTGTGAAACGCTTAGTTCAAGCGTAACAAATGGTTCAATTACAGCATTGCCCATTAATTCAATCCATTCTTAATCAACCTTGACTCAGATCAGACCAACTTACTTTTTTTGGTTAGAATGCCACAAAGTTATACCTAGCCACAAAAATATGATCGATCGTACAATATTATGAAAAATGTGCTCAAACATGTAGGAACATGTATTCCCCGTGATTTAAAGCGGCTTATACTTGTCACTGTCACTTTTATGTCAATAAAAAGACATAACAACATACTAAGCGGATTTTTTAGCTAATGGAGCGCACAGCGACCAATATGAATTATATAGTACAGTGACCAGTGTTATAGGCAGAACAAACTTATAAGCAACTGACACAGAGACGTCCGGAAGTGCTTGTTTGAGAGAAAAAAAGAGTCGTGAGCTCTTTGTGAAGGGCTCGTCCGGGGAAGTACTACCACCACGCCTATTTCTGCCGCCAAGCAGCGTTGCCGTGATTCGGTTTGAAGAGCATTGCCGGTAAAATTACAGGCACATGAGGCACATTCTTTAATTTAATAACAAATTAGGTAAATAAACAATTTAAAAAAAGCTATTTTGGTTATTTCCGACAACCCTATTTCACCCGGGCTTTGTTTATGAAGGTAGATAGAGATAAAACATGTTTTAGGTTACAGAGAGAATTTGCTTTTCGTACAAACTGAGCTGAGCTGAAAGTTTAAAATGAATTTTATGTAGCTATGAGAGAACATTTTTTTTATAGTTTAACCTTTTGTTAAAGACCTTAGTTTTTACCTAATAACCTATTGTAGGTTTTTAATTGGTGGTTTTAAAATAAATAAATATTGGTGGACTTTTTCACACAGCACTATCTAGCCCCAAACTAAGCCAAAGCTTGTAATATGGGAACCAGATAGCTGATATAATACATATATACTTTTTAATACTGATATAATACATATATAAATACATATACATATTTAATAACACCCAGACAGAGAACAAACATCTATGTTCATCACACAAATGTTTGTTCTCGGTGGGGATCGAACCCACGGCCTACGGCGCAGAAGGCAGAGCTAACTGAGCTGTGAAGACTGTCAAATTAAATTAAAAAGGGCGCTGCACCCATCAGAAAGCGTCTCTGAGACGCAAAGAAATAATGTTACATGTGCCTGTAATTGTAGTTTATTTAAAAAAATATCATCATCATAACAAATTATAAAATAAATGTAAAATGAAATTCAAATTAGACATTAATAAAGATATTTTTTTTATAATAGGGCCTTAATAGCGTCATAATAATAATAGTGTGTTCCACTTTATAAACAATCGGTTATATTTTTTGGACAACTTGTACCCTTCCGTAACTCACTACAAGTTTCTTTCTACGAAATTTAGTTTCCTGTAAAGAAAAATACGTGTTTTCACGTAACTGGTATCGTACGAGGACGAATTATGTTTAGTTCGTCACTGGTTACGAAGCTCCGGTTTCGTAAACGGCCGAAGGGACTTCAGCCCAATACAGTATACATTCATCTCTATCTTCTTGTCCTATCACTAATTACTTTCGAAACAGTGTGGTGAATAGAATTTTAAATGCGCGTCAAAGAGCCTTGCCTCCTTTTGAGCACTTGACACATGTTTAAGAACGTTTTAGGTTCTACGACATGATGGTTTCTCAACGATGTTATCCTTCACGGTTTGAGAGTACTGACATTGTGCAAATATTTTTTCAAATAGAAAAACTCATTGGTGCACAACCGGTTTTGAACCTACCATCTTAGGATCGAAAGGTACTAGATCACCAGTGCTCTGCATCATAAAATTTGTTAAATAATAAATATATAAACTTGTACAAGGTGTTAAAATACTAGTACTGAAAACTTCATGGGGCTAAAGTACCCATCAATATGAATAACTTTTTCTAAGGAACTAACACTGTGAACGCGAAAAATGAAAGTTTTATACCTACCTGGCTAAAATGTATGCAACAGCTGTTTTTTTTCGCGTTCACTGTGTTGGTTCCTTAGAAAAAGTTATCCATATTGATGGGTACTTTAGCCCCCTGAAGTTTTCAGTAGTGATATTTTTACACCTTGTAAGTATATACATAAATATTATATAGAACGTTCTGGTGTATGTTATTTGTAGTAGGTAACATTCCCGTCTGTCTGCGTCTGAGAAGAAGTGATGATCTAAATTGAGGACGTGTTAATATTTGAGTGCAGAGGCGGTGCGGTGTTTGTATTGCGATAGTCTCGGGTAGAATGATGCAGACAAACTGCAGCGTAGCGTGTGTTGTTGTACAACTAGCTTAGTTATTAGTCACATGGTTAGATAACTAAACTGCAACTAAATAAATATTGGTGGTATGTCACACAGCTATCTAGCTCCGAGCTACTTTTTTCTGTTATGCCTACGCCTCACTAAAGATAAAGTATATATGTATTATATCAGCTATTTGGTTCCCATATTACAAGCTTTGGCTTAGTTTGGGGCTAGATAGTACGGTGTGGAAAGTCCACCAATATTTATTTATTTATTTAATGTGTACGTGACCATGGTACACGCTATTTGCGTTTCCTAATTGGTGGCAGTTCTGTTACCTATTTTATCTACAGTTCACAATGAAAGGTCAAAAAACAGCTGTAAACAGGGCTGCGTCATGTTGTGTTAGTTTCATTTTGGAGGAAAGTTTAAGAGGCATTTTATGAACTTCGAAATTTCAAAAATCTTATATCAATAGGTTCGCCATGACCTGTACAATATCCTGCTTCTGGGGGTATAAGGGTATTATGTTACACGCTGTATAGCTTAGCCTGTATATAACTCCCTCTGTATAAACTAGCTATGTAATTGTCAGGTAGGTAGTTCGGAAGCCGTAAATAACTGCGCATAGCGCTGACAAGCCCCTAACCACAGTTGCAGTCATCATCGCCACCGCAAACCGTGGGATGAACTCATCTCATTGCTACTGGAGGGCGCCAAGGTTGTACTATCTACAAGCATCTACCACCATGAGCCATGTCAGGATCGTAGCAAGTGGAAATCCGTGGTCTCTGCCTACCCCTATGGGAAACAGGCGTGATTTTATGTTTTTATGTATCTACCACCATTTTTAATATTTAACATAATAATTGCAATAAGAATATGAGTATGAGTACCTGAATTAGTATGAAGCTTAGGGCTTAGTAGAAACTGAAACAGCTTCACGACTTTGATCCCCAGGCACGGTAGAGATCACCTCAGAGCTCTTAGTACCAAGGTACGTCCAAACAATACATTTGGCACATACCCACATTTTGCAGTAGTTGGTATTCCATACGAGACAGGTTGCAAGCCCATCGCCGCTGTTAGAATACTATCTGTGGTTTCCTCACGATGTTTTCCTTCGCCGTTTAGGAGCACTGGCATTGCGAACGTATTTTTTCGATAGGAATAATACAAAATTACTCTATTGCACACAACAACTAATGGATCAAACATAAAAAACATAAAACTACTTGTTAAGTACAATGGGCGATCTTAAAACAGGGATCTCTATCAGACAACCGTTGGATGAAGTGGACTCGTATTAATTAGAAGGGGTGCTTATCCGACAGCCTTTTAAGAATCAATTTAATCACATGGATCACTTTGAAACGTTCCACGCGATTAAGCCTAGAAGAACAGGCAACGAATTTCGCTCCCTGTTGAGCGAAATTCGCTCGAATTGAGGTGTATACTACAGCTAGGTATACACTACTGTCTTATTTTGAGAAACAAAGTCAATAATGCAACTATACTTAGCATGATGTTAATATATGACAACTACTATGTACGTGGCGGCCGCTGCAGCGCTGACTACACCAACTATTCAATTGCCACACACCACGAACTCACCACGCAAATAACGCGCCAACTCTAAGAGCACTTACTCTTAAACGCATTTATACACGAGGTCCAACACCTCCATACATACTCCACACCAATGACAAAATGTATGTTATCTGTGATTGTTTAATTATATTTTTAAGTTCAAAATTAAGATAGTAAGCATTTTGGTCTGCGCACTGTAAGCCTTCTATCATTTATGTAATAAATATATAAATAAAAATAAATAAAGAAACAAAATCGGCTTGGTTTCAACCGATCTATCAAAATGAATCTCCAGTATGTTGCCAATCGAACTTAGTGTAACCATCATCTATAACAAGCATTGGCTCGCAGGTCACGTGCGCTAGGAACGTGCTCTACGGTGCACAGCCTTGCGTACATCAATTTGAGACAAACATGTGTTAAGCACCCTGGCACCCTCACGCTTCAAGCCGAAACACCGGAACCTTTCAATCATTAGTGGGTTGTATCTAAATCAAGTCGAAAGGCTGCCAAACTTTATTATTATTTTCCCAAAACATCATTAAATATGTTCTTAAGTTTAATATCTTCGAATAACTAAACTAGTTATTTTTTTTTAATAAAATTAATCCACGTTCATAATCTGATTCAGATCTGTTGTGCTGGTTAATACTTCGATAAGTCATCATATTCCTGCCCTTATCTCATGCTAAGTGCTTTGATTTTTCTTATTTTTTTTCTTGTAACAAATTAAGAAGGTGCTTAATTCTCATAACATGGTAACAGCGTCTTGATCTGATGATGGAGCCAAGGTCTGTTCAACGGAACTGTTCAATAAATAGGCCAATAGTGTTGTAACTTGGTTACCATACCAAGATAGAAGCGGTAGTCAGAAGCAAGTCCAAATGTAATGTTTGAACTTGCCCCTGACTAACACCTACTATAATTCTAAGAGCGTTCCGATCGCATCTAGAAATCTCAGTTTGGAGCGAACCACTAGTTTTATTTAACTTCAAAAATTAAATGAAATTAAGTACAGTAGGACATCGCGAGACAAGATATACTGCGAGCCAATACTTCACAGTAACCGTATGTAGCGCAGTATAAACCGACGTTAAGAACTCCTCTTCATAGTATAGCGCTCACAAATAAACAAAAGCTCAACGTATTCTTAAAATAAGTACAGTAACATTGTTTATGTTAGAAAAACAGATTTCAGAACAAAACTGGCACTTAAATTCATAGTTTACAGCAGTTTTACAACTTATTATCCTGTATGGGCCATTAAGTCCAGCAAAATGACAAACGCTTCAGTTTATTGGCCACGGCGCAATAAAAACGACTGTGAGGTACACAAGTAGGTAGATACTAGATACCTACTTGTACTGCCAACTTATAGCGTGCGCGCGATAGAGGCGCCACCATCGAATATGGAACAAAAGATAACAAATGACTCTAGAACGAATAAAGAAGCACTATTGGTTCTTTGTGGCATTCAATTTCACAGATAAAGCTGTCAAGTTTTTCTTTATACAACTTGCTGATGGAACAAGCATATGGCCCACCTGATGTTAAGTGGGAACCATGACCTATAATAAAGCGTTGCCTCGTAAGTCACGCACGATAGCAACGTGCCTTACGCACTGCCCTGCGTCCATCAACTTGAGGTATACAGATGTTAAGCCTCATGTGCCTGCAATTACACCGGCAACCACACTCTTCAAACCGAAACACATCAACGCTGCTTGGCGGCAGAAAAAGGCGTGGTGGTAGTACTTCCCCGGACGAGCCCTTCACAAAGAGCTCTACAAACCAAAAAAACTGACGCTAACTACAAAGACATAACAGAGAACAGTGCATAGCCTGTTACGTATCAGTGTATACCTAGCATTTTTTTTATACTAGGTACTTGCTGATGTAACAAGTTTATGGCACATCTGATACTAAGTGATAAGCATCACCTATAACAAAGCATTGTCTCGCAAGGCACGCACGATAGGATGTACTGCCTTGCGTCCATCAACCTTAGGCCTACAGGTGTTCAACCTCATGTGCCTGTAATTTCACCGACAACCACACCCTTCAAATAGGGCCGTCTTTAACCTATTAGGGGCCTTGGGTTCTTTAAAATAATGGGATCCTTACAGGGGTGGATCCAGGGTTTTGGTTAAAGGCCCGCATGGCCATCGATCATGATTAGAGGAATCGAAAGAACGTGCAGAGCGAGACGCAATTTTGTTTTACTTTTTTTTATTCTGTTGATATCAGTTGATAGTCTAGTGGGGTTTAGGCGCCCCATGGATCTTGGGCCCCTGGGCACTTAGCCATAGCTCTCAATAAAAAAGAGGGGCCAGCCTTCCAACCGAAACACAGTAACTCTACTTAGCGGCAGAAATAGGCATGATGACTGTAAAGCGAATAAAACAATCCATTCGATCTTCTTTGGCATTGTACCTTGTACCGATACCTTTCATTTCGTGGTCAATAATGATTTATCCGCACAGATTTTTCCGAAGAGCGATTATAGATTCCACGGTCGGTGATTCAAAGCCTTTGACTGTTCATTTCATTAATTGAGGATATTGCGTGACTACCGAATTCAAGGTACTAAGTTTAATAGGTGAGTTAGCATTATTTAAAAGAAAATACTTAGTTAGAATGTCTAAGTTGAGTGAGGTATTGACCGTAAGAGACGACTGAAAAAATCATCAGAAGATGACCTTGACAGACCTTGCTGAGTTGAGTATATGCTGCTAGCATATCCTCAACTCAGCAAGGTTTGAAGGGTGTGGGTTGTCGGTGAAATTACAGGTTCATGAGGCTTTACATCTGAATCCCTCAAGTTAATGGATGGAGGGCAGTACGTCATATGGCATATTCATATCGTGCGTGACTTGCGAGGCGATGCTTCGTTATAACAAATAATGGATACCACTTAGCATCAGGTGGGCTATTGGCTTGGTCCATCAGTAAAAAGTATTAAAAAAGATAGCTATGCTTTTGATAATTACACTTCCAAAGTGATCCTAGTAATTCTAATAAATTAAGATCGCTTTCATTTTCTGTTTCATTTTTGAGCTGTTTTTTACACCCTTCCTACAGTATAAAATGTTTTACATCGCTCACTAAAAATCTCTAAACTTTTTAAGAATTTTAACGCGCACTTTTAATTACATTAAAGAATTCTGAAGGGGTGGTTGCGTCACTAGATTCCAACCCTGGGGGTGTTAGGGGGTGGGTCATAAATCAACCCTGACTTACGAGAATTTTTATAGACGATTCCGCTGTCAAATGAGGACGGGAGACTCAAAAATTTGTTACCGAGACAATGCGAATTAATTATTTGTCAGCGCCTATTATCATCTAGTTTTTGAAAATAATTGTCATTTTTTTTCTAACTCGACGTTGAAAAGCAAATTCTGAATCAACCTTTTATGATTTTATTATGGTTGTCTGCATCAAATAAATCTTAATAAACATTGTTTCTGTTAGAGTAGAAATTGTGACGAAAAATATATTAAGTTATAAACTTTGAAGAGAACCCGTCCTGTGAACCTAACGTGCTTTGACTATAAATATAAATAAATATAGGTGGACTTTCCACACAGCACTATCTAGCCCAAAACTAAGCCAAAGTTTTAATATGGGAACCAGATAGCTGATATAATACATATGTACTTTTTTTGTAAATACATAGGTACCTATAATATAAATAACATCCAGACAGAGAACGAACATCTATGTTCATTACACAAATGTTTGTTACCGGTGGGGATCGAACCCACGGCCTACGGCGCAGAAGGCAGAGCTACTACCCAACTGCTACCAGCTACTACCAAGCTGTGAAGGCTGTCAAAAATATTACAATAATTGTGAGTCAATTTCATTTTTTTTACAGTCGTTGCCTGCTGAATGCAGGCTGTGGTTCGATTCCCACCGAGAACGAACATTAACATAAACAGATGTGTGTTCTCTGTTTGTATGTTTTTTTCATTACTAAACATTGATTTATATTTGACAGCCTTCACAGCTCAGTTGGTAGTAGCTCTGCCTTCTGTGCCGTAGGCCGTGGGTTCGATCCCCACCGAGAACAAACATTTGTATGATGAACATAGATGTTTGTTCTCTGTCTGGGTGTTATATAATATTATAAGTATGTATTTTCAAAAAAAAAGTATATAAGTAATATATCAGCTATCTGGTTCCCATATCACAAGCTTTGGCTTAGTTTGGGGCGAGATAGTGCTGTGTGGAATGTCCACCAATATTTATTATTATTATTATTATATAAGTATGTATTTAAAAAATATTAGTAATATGTCAATGTAACTTTGCTAGGTTTAGTGTTAGATATTGCTGTGTCGTGTTGGACCACGGGTAAACTTGCTGCCCAGTTGTACAACCGGTTGGACCATGGATAGTTTCACTTACCCGTGGTACAAACAGTTGGACAAAGCGTTTGGACCACGGGTCGGTAGCGGGAATATCCACTAAAATTTATAATATATAATGTAGAAATAATATATAATGTGGAATATCCAACAAAATTTATTCATTTTCCTCAAAAGGTTCTGTCCGATTTCTTGATGTGAATTTCATTAAAAAAAATTAATCGACTCCAAGTGAACTAGCACTCAAAACAACGCTCCCGCTAACGCTTATCCCTGAACCCTCAGCTGACAGTCCATCGCAGGATGTGCCCATTGCCACATATCTGCTCCTTTATGTCTAATAGTCCTATTGTCGAGCTCTGAGCTTTGTTGTTCCGAGAACGCTGTTATCAGGCGAACACAGAAGACAGCTGTATGGATATCTCTTATCTTATGCAGCATGTATTGTTGAGATCGTGGGATGTCAGTGGGACACAGTTCCAGCAGTGGACTGATTGATGATGATACACAAGCACCTATATTCACCTAGCTTTAAGACGATTCAAAGAGATCTTTGTGATTCAACTAAATAAATACCTTTTGACTTTGACTTTGTGTCGAAAACCATTCACCAAGTGTGACTAAGTAGAACGACCGACTTATTACCTCTACGTCTCAAAGTGGACTTGCTCTTTGAGACGCTATTATTATAGGCAAAAGTAACCACTGAACATTAGGTGGCGATATAATCTCTCTATCACTTAACTACACATAACTTCTATAATGTATCTATAAGGTATGTACTCAATGTATTTTTTGTACAATAAATAATTTGAACAAAAAAAATACCCTCATACAAAAAAATGCGTCTCGAACCAACGATGCAAAATCTAAAAAATCATGACTTTGTAATAATTCTTTATACAGTTAAATACTTACTGAAATTATTGAAAATTACACAGCTTTTACAATACCTTTAATAAGTATAACAACCCTCGTTATAACATTGTAAGATTGTTACAACCCACGCTACCGAAAAGCCTTAAAACGACTTAAATAACTTTAGAAAGTTGTATCCTTAAAATTGGATATTAAAATCGCTTCTCAAACCTCGATTCACGCTTTATTGAAGAATTTTGATGTCGAGTAATGGTAAAGCTACGTTTAAACCGTCGCGCAAAAATAAACACGTTCATAATGAAAAACGCGTCCTCCTAAGCTCGCTGGAATAAAAACACCGCAACACTCTACCAAAGACCACCTACGCTTGAAATACTCTTACCAAATTACTAATTTAAAACTACGCAAATATTGATTGTATTTTACGAACCAGATAACTCTCTCTTGTCGTGTCACTAGTTTCTTTCGAAACAGTGTGGTGAAACGATTCTAAGTGCGCCTCAAAAGCGCTACCACTATGCCACCAGTGCTCTCAGTTAACTGATAGAATACTTCAATATATTTTTGTAAATAAGTACTAAAAATACAACTTCTATTTAATTCGGATGTTTTCAAGAGAAGAGGTAATTTTATCGTCTAAGTTATCGTGCTACACCGTCAACCGCATCATTACTTGATATCAAGTGAGATTGCGATCAAATGTTTGCTTATAAATTACCAGTAAAAAAAACTTGGCCAGCAACATGATGAGTAGCACACCCCAGGAGTCCCGTTTCACTGTCGCTATATTATACGATGATGGAATTATCACTATGATACCTAGCTCATGATATTCGCGACGATTTGGTCATGGCTTTATCTGATGACAACATGATGAGGGACTAACTTTTGGAATTAAATTTATTAAAGGATAATGTAAGATTGATATCAAAGTGTCATTAAATAAAATTATTAGAGCTATTACGAAATCAAAAATCAAAAATGTTTTTATTTTCGTTTAGAAAGTGCGGTGTTACATTATGACTTATAGAAGATACCTATACATAGGTATGTCAGTACAGTCAGTACATAAGTAAGGTAAAGTTGGTACAAGCAAATATTTTTATTAAAAAGTCTTGAAATGAAAATATTAAAATAAATTCAGATTATACACTCGGATACGCATTAGGCTAAACACAGCTCGTATTTATGTCCTTGTAATAAGCGTCATTTTTCGATCGCTTTGTGTAGATTGATCTGATATGTACCCCAAGTATAAGTTGTGTTTACCATATTTGGTTTCTCCTACTAATTTTACTACTAATTTTCATCATACTTGCAACATAAAGTTCCGTATCGGTATCTTTATCGCGTCTTCATACAAAACCCGCAATGAGCACGGAACAAGAACGAAAAACGAAAAACCAAATATGGTAAACACAACTCATACTTGGGGTACTGATCCGTGTGTACATAGTTTCATAATAATAGTTCAACCATTTACATGCAAATTTAAAATTTAAATAAATATATCAATTTTTGTGTAAATTACCTATTTGTTTCAGCGTATTCGATTCCTGATGAAAATTTCCATCACAACTTCAGAAACCAGTTTATTATATTCTGTGCCTAGCACGAAAGCAGAGTGGATCTATTACAGAGTTCGTTCGACGTGCCAACATTCGAGGCAGCGTGGCCGACAAGGGCGCGTCAGATTGTCGCTTTCATCTCAAACATTTCCGGTAACTGTCGAAACTAGAATTACAGCAGAAATATAAAGGTTCTACAATAAAACTATACAGGGTGTCAAAAATAGCTTCCGTAAAAGGAACATATGCTCAGATTAGGGTAAGTTATATGTTTTCAAAAACATTCAAAAACATTTATTGCCCATCGGTTGTCAGATCTTCGAGATATACATATACTGAAAACTGAAAAATATAAATAGCTTCACGACTTTGATCCCCAGGCACGGTAGATATCCCCTCAGATCTCTTAGTACCAAGTACAAACTCCAGATTCTTTGAGGACATCTATGGGCGGTAGACAGAGGCACGTCCAAACATTACATTTGGCACACACGCACATTTTGCATTTATTGGTATTCCATACGTGACAAGATCAAATCATATTTTCGCTGAACTGTGTGCAATGTGCACAAAATGATTGATTGAGATTTTTTGAAAATGGGTTTAGAGATTTTATATCTTTCAACATGTCGAAACGTGCGAGCGAGAGGTACATTAGCAGTTGTCTTCGCCTTATTTGGGATGCACCAATGCAAGCATCTCTGCTCTCAGACTGAAATAATGGTACTTCCCCGGACGAATTCTTTCACAAAGAGCTCTTCTACTACTCAACCGTTCAGCTAACGGGATATTGAAAAATAACGACATGAATTATTATATTTTATAATTTCATTTTGATATTTATTCTTTAATAAACACAGTGATATTTGTAAGTAAACTTAAACATAAAACACGTATAAAGGCGAGCTTAAACCCTAAAAAGAGATCTCTTCCAGCAAACATTGAAGGATAGAGAAAATTGAAAATGGAAACCATACGCGTACAAAATGATAGTAGCAAAAAATAATTTATATTATAATAAAATAAGATAAAATAAATACATCTCCAATTTTAAGAGTAGTAGAGCTCTTTGTGAAGGGCTCGTCCGGGGAAGTACTACCACCACGCCTTTTTATGCCGCCAAGCAGCAATGCTGTGTTTCGGTTTGAAGAGTGTGGTTGCCGGTGTAATTACAGGCACATGAGGCTTAACATCTGTATGCCTCAAGTTGATGGACGCAGGGCAGTGCATCGTAGGGCACGTTCCTATCGTGCGTGACTTACGAGGCAAAGCTTTATTATAGGGGTTGGTTACCACTTAATATCAGGTGGCCATCTGCTTGTTCCATCAGCTAGTTGTATAAAAAAATAATAATAATTAGTAACTAGGATCATACAAAAGAGCGGTAATAACCAAGCCGTAAGGTTGTTGCCTGTTCTTCAAGGCTTCTTCGCGTAGAACAAGCACCTAGAGTCACGAGCTATAAGACGTTTCAAAGTGATCCAATGGAATAAATATCTTTTGACTATGACTTTGACCTGAAATGACTAATATTGAATAGTCGTGGCGCTATTTCCTGTTTCTTTCACACCCTGTACCTACATCTCCAAACCTTGACATTCACCGTGACGCAGGTTGCCTTTCTGGGGTCGCTATTACCTTAAGGGTTGGATTTTTGTAGTGTCACCATGTGTAATTGATGGCTGGGGGCTGATATTACGAACAAACTCGCATCAAAAATGTATCACGACTAACGACGGTGTAACGTTATTATAGTCGTGTTTTGTGAACGATGTCAACGACCTTTGGGGATTTAACTCATGAAAATACTGCTTATTTAAGTACCGTAAAATACAGAGCTTGAGAAAATGTCGTTATTATATTTACTGTTTTATGTTTATCGAACGGCGACTAAAAATTGTGAGACAATTGACGCCTTGAGACGCCTTCCACCAGATTTTATACCAAGAATAGACTGTAATTTCTAACATCTCTGAGAGGTAGGTAGCGGCCCCGCCTTCCGATCCTAAGGTCGTGGGTTCGAAAACGGTCCGTGCACCAAAGAGTTTTTCTGTTCAAAAATGTATGTGCACAATGCCAGTGCTTTCAAACGTCGAAGGAAAACATCGTGAGGAAACTGGCATGTTGTGAACCTAAAAAATTCTATAACTTGTGTCAAGTGCTCAAAGGAGCGTCTTGAGGCGCACTTAAAATCCTTTCACCACACTGTTTCGAAAGAAACTAGTGAGAACAAGAGAGAGAAGGAGACTACAATCTCACCAGATGTAGCCGACGTTGTAAGTAAGTGACGATGTAGCCGACGTTGGAGCAGAACGGATATTTACTCTTGTCAGGGTATAGTGGTCAAGAAAAACAGACGACGCTAATGACCGATAGATCAACGACAGTCGATGGATGGAGAGGGTTCAGAATATTCTTAGAGGATTTAGGTTCTTAGGGGTAACAATATGTCCAAGACATGAGCCCCGTTGGGGCATTACAATGATTTTTATGGCCATTTAATGGGTATCTTAAAGTAAGTAGGTGCATAAGTAAGTTCAACTTATGATGGCTTAGGCTAATGATGATGAGGATGTGTATGGGATGTGTTATGCGTATGTAATCTCGAGTCGAACATCTTCATTACAGCTCAACGTAATTTAATATATCTATTTTATTTTTTGAGAGTAGTAGAACTCTTTGTGCAGGGGTCGTCCGCTTAGCATCAGTATGCCTCAAGTTGATGGATGCAGGACAGTGCATCGTAGGGCACGTTCCTATTTGCGTGCCGCGCAAGGCAATGCTGATAAAGGTCACTCAAAGTCAGGTAGGCCTTCATCTTGTTCTATCAGCAGCAAATATTTTTTATTTTTTTATTCGACTAGCTGATGGAACAAGCAGATGGCCTGATGTTAAGTGGTTACCATCACCTATAACAAAGCATTGCCTCGTAAGTAACGCACGATAGAAACGTACCCTACGATGCACTGCCTTGCGTCCATCAAGTTGAGGCATACAGATGTTAAGCCTCATGTGCCTGTAGGTAATTAAATAGTATAAGTTTGTGTATTTACTGTCTTATGAATGGGTGCGTTCTCTGGAGTCCTGTGTTTCTGCACTACTGCTCAACGCTGTATTTTTTTATACTCTTTTGTCAACCCTACAAAGCAATACAGTAAATTATGTACCCTACTGTGGCAATACACTAGGCAATAGCAACGCAGCAGTCGCGTTTGGCTTACGTCACGTTACGCGAACCGGGATGACGTTTGAGAACATTTCCTTTGTGCCTGGAGCTAATTGGCTGGCCCGTTCACGAGTTTCGGCGTCATTTTCTGTCAAAAAGAAACAGTTTCGATGGTATGACAAATGCTTTGCCGTCGTGGCTTGCTTTGCTTCGTTCGAAACTGGATCCAGATCCATTATATTGACAGCCATTATATCGTGGCGCATGCAACTTTGTTGAAATATCAGGAAACAATGAAACTTACAAATTATGTTAAACAAGCGTGCCCGCGACTTCGTCTGCGCAGGATTAGTCACACAATATCTTTATAAATTGTAGCCTATGTGTTATTCTGATGTCTAAGCTATATGTTTGACAGCCTTCACAGCTCAGTTGGTAGTAGCTCTGCCTTGTGCGCCGTAGGCCGTCGGTTCGATCCCCACCGAGAACAAACATTTGTGTGATGAACATAGATGTTTGTTCTATGTCTGGGTGTTATATAATATTTGATCGAGTGAGCGAAGCGAATGAAGATCTTAGTTTCAACTTGGGCGATTTGGCATTTTATGTATGTATGTATGTATGTATGTATGTTTGTCTGGCGATAACTTTAGAACCGTTGATCCAATCTGTATGAAATTTGATATGTCGATAGCCTGTACTTGAGAAATTTACTGGTAAGTATATGAGTAAAATCGGATGAAGGGTTTTTGAGATATGGGGTTTTTTAAGAGGGCAAAAATAAAAAAAGTTACATAAAAAAATCAAGTTACATGTCATATGAAAGGGCTTTGTTTGGACATTCCAAAACAATTTTTACTTTTTTTTTGGGACGCTCGGTTTTCGAGATAAAATTTAAAAAGTTAAATTATGATAACCAGCAATCCAAGAGCTCCCATCTCTAAGAGTTTCGTTGACATCAAGGTTTTTCTACTGGTCGGCCAGTTACTTTGATTTTTCTTATTTTTTTTTCTTGAAATAAATTAAGTAGGTACTCAGTTCTCATAAAATGGTGACGACGACCAGGTCTGATGATGGAGCCAAGGTCTGTTCAACGGAACTCTTCAATAAATAGGCCAATAGAGTTGAAACTTGGTAACCATACCAAGTAAGTAGGCGGTAGTCAGAAAAAAGTCCAAAGATAATGTTTGGACTTGCCTCTGGCTACTACCGTCTCAAAGTTTTGATGCGTTCGTCGGGTCGCATCACGAGATCTCAGTTCGGGGCGAACTACTAGTATAAGTATGTGTTTACAAAAAAAAAAGTATATATGTATTATATCAGCTATCTGGTTCCCATGTTACAAGCTTCGGCTTAGTTTGGGGCTAGATAGTGATGTGTGGATAGTCCACCAATATTTATTTATTTATTATTTATATTATTGTAAAGTTTCATTAAAATCCATTCAGTAGTTTTTACGTGAAAGAGTAACAAACATCAATCCATCCATCCATACTTACAAACTTTCGCGTTTATAATATTAGTAGGATATCCTGTTTTTCATTGAAAATTATGTTCAGAACCATGATAGTCCTTAAGACACCTCCATTTTGATATCATTAAAATCCTATCCATCCAAAGGTTGTCTGGAAGAGATCGCCCATAGCTATAAGACCACCCGTTTTACTTAATAAGTCGTGTAATGTTATGTTTTTTTACAATAGTTTTCTATCTTCTATTTATCTATAGTTTCAAAAGTTATTTTGAAAATTCTTCTTCAAGTAAACGCGCTTGTGGGAAACAATTTTGCCAGAAATATCTGTACGCGAGTACGCTCATACCAATTACACCATGCATGTGTTGCCAATTTCAGTTCCCCCGGCCCGATGTGATATCGATGGCCGCGTCATATTGTCGCTACTAATTGCGCAATATCGCTGCTAATTTCCCCACACTAGCGACACGATATATGTGATTTAGTGTACGTCAGGGCTGTATTTGAAGACGGAGGTTTGGGTTTTAAAGGGGTATAAGATCGTATGACCAACTCTTGAGACGGAGTTTTAAGGCCGCCTTAAGGCCTAACAACTACTATAGTCAGGACTGATAGCTCAAATATTGAGCACGAACCGAAAGACCAAGTTTAACATCCTAGGCCCTCCAACATTATGGGCTTACGACATTGTGATGATCATATACCCCGTTTACACTCAGCTCATGTCCGTGGAAATGTGCAGAGACATGAACAGGGACTTGGATAATGCGAGTATGTAAACAGGCTACTTCCAGTCCGTGAACTCACATTGCCGGCGACGCACATATGGACGGCAACATTTCCGTTCACGCGAATGGCAGCGCGAATGTCTAAATGTAAACGCAGTAATAGGATGTATAAGATGGTGTCTCGAAAACTTTTTTCTGGAAATGTATGGGGGCCAATGTCCAGCAGTGGACTGCATTTGGCAGATAATAAACAAGCAAGAGGGAGAACATTAAATAAAAGACAGACACAGTCTATTTTTTCATTTACATAAAAATTCTTGATGTCTCAGTGCATCCCTGGTCTACCTAGTCTAATTTTCCGATAATGTGGGCATGTGATTTAGATCTGTGACTATGTGTATGAGACATGGCTACTGGGTCACATTGAAATTAGTATCCAAATGGGTTCATTCGGCGTGGAATGTCAATGGGGATAGGAAGAGCGAAGCGAGTAATGAGACGAAAATGACAAACGCGATTCAATCGAGTGTGTTCTTGAAACGCGTCTCGTCTATGGATAGACGTTTTGTGAGTCAAGTAGACTGGGTTTAAGGCGAATAAATGAGCTAATGTACCTCTCACTCGCACATTTCGACATGTTGACAGATATAAAATCACTTAACTCATTTTCGAAAAATCGCAATCAACCATTTTAGTAAAAATTTCATTTTGATCTATATAGGTTCTCTTACTCAAAAGTGCTTTACTAGTTTTCGTACTTATGCAAACTTTTGAATAGGAAAACTTGTATCGATCAAAATGAAATGTTACTTAACTGTTTGCAATGTGATTGCACACAAAATGGTAGGTAGTTTGCGATTTTTCAAAAATGGGTTTAGTGATTTTATATCCTACTGGCGGCCTGTCCGAGCTTCGCATGGGTGGTCATAAATTGTTTGAACATTTTAGGATAAACTTAGACCGTGGGTTCGAGCCTCGCGTCTACTTATTTCATACATTTGCACGCCCTTCTCCTTGAGTGAGTGAAATCGCACCCCGTGCGTGACCCGTGGACCCGTTAACATTTTTAATTTCGTCATATCTTTTGAATGGAATGTCCGATTTGAAAAATTTAAGAAGTTATCTATAGGTATTGAAACCGTTTTAATTATGAAATGATTTATTTGGATAAGGATTAATACCAAGGTACAAATAAAGACCCTTTTCTAGCGGCAGCATTTCAATATTTTTTTTATAATAAAAGAACACTTATTGTGACATAACTATAATAGTTAGAAATATGCTGTCGCGACATTTTTTGTAGATGATGACATGTTCTACGAAATCGTAGTACATTATTTTGTGCTTTCATCAATAGTTTTCGCAGCGCACGCGATGTAAGGTTTTTGTTTTCCACCTTGGGTTACATTATTGGAGTTTTAGTAAGGATCCTTGATTTTTTTGAAAATATAATATAGCCTATGTTACTCAGGGATAATGTAGCATTCTAATGGTGAAAGAATGTTTTAAATCGGACCAGTAGTTTTTGAGCCTATTCGTTACATACAAAAATACAAATCTTTCCTCTTTATAATATTAGTTTAGAAGTGTAGATGTAGATAACATGTCGGAACGTGCGAGCGAGAGGTACATTTGCTCTTGTTTCGCCTCAATCTATTAATCTTATTATTATTATCATTATTATTTAATTTGAATTATTCTTGTTTTTTTTGGATTTTGTTCATTTTATGATCGTTTCATTCCTTAAAAAAATATCTATGCTTCCAGAAAATTCGCAAAAGTTTGTCCTGCTATTGGAATCGAACCAACACATGCCTCTTATCATCGCAACAGGAAGTCGTTAAATGTTCAGTAATATGATTCAGTGCTGAGTAATTTTTTCCCCCGCGGGGTGCATTTGCATTTTATAGTCCCAATATGCGGGGCCGATACGTGACTTATTGGAATTAGGCCAGATTGTTGGGAGCAACGGATTCATGTGATTGCCATTAACATAGGTGTGGGCACACCATGGAAGAGTAACCATTACTTATTTTTCTATAATCAAATCCCCAAAAGAAAGTCGTAAAGCTGTTTCAGTTTTCAGTTTTTTTTTTTCAGAGCCCCATGTATTGACCATGATTTTTAACTAGTGTTTTTTTTTATTAACTAGTGTTCGTACTTAATCAAACTTGTAGAGAGGAAATCTTATTTGAATCATAATGATGTTTTTACTGAACCATTGTAATCCTATTTTCTTAGACTTGGCTGTTTGTAATTTTTCATAACTACGTTCAGTAATTTTATATCTTCAAAAATGTGAAAATGTGTGAGAGACAAGTTATTTGGCGAGTGTGAGCCTCTTAATTTTTGTTTTCTTTAATTTTTTACCCTTTTATAACATCCGTTCACATAATAGGTACCTACCTAACTAACCCACTGCGGTATTATGAATTGACAGTGAAGGTCAATAGGTGAACCTTTTTTTTATACAACTAGCTGATGAAACAAGCAGATGGCCTACCATCACCTGTAACAAAGCATTACATCGTAAGTCACGTACAGTAGGAACATACCCTACGATGCACTGCCCTGCGTCCATCAACTTGAGGCATACAGATGTTAAGCCTCATGTGCCTGTAATTACACCGGCAACCACACTCTTCAAACCGAAACACAGCAACGCTGCTTGGTGGCAGAAAAAGGCATGGTGGTAGTACTTCCCCGGGCCGGCCCTTCACAAAGAGCTATTAAATAAAAATAAAAAATAAAAAAACACAAGGCAGAATCTTGTGATAGTAAATTGTGACATCAATTAAGTTTCCACGTTTGCACAGCGCCTAAATTAACCGTATCTGATCATCAAGTCATCAGCACCACCACAATATCACTGTGGTTTTTTAATTGCATTTTAAAACCTTCGAAACGATTTTGTCATAAAACGATTTGATGAGCAACCAACCTTGGAAGGTATTGCTGTTGTGCGAAGCAATGGCATGTGACTGAATGATAATTACACAATGACAATGACATATTAAGAGTCAACGTCTCCGATTGGGGAGAGAAAACCCTGGTTCAGTTTTGGAGTTAAACTGAACCAGTCTGCCACAAGTCTGAAAGAAAAAAGAAAGAACAACTTTGTCTAAAAATTATGTTAAGAATGTGCAAGCATTATAATTAATTAAACTTAAGGAATAAACATGCTAAGGAATAAAAAGCAAAACCTCAAATCTTCGTACGAAGGCTAAAGTAAATAAGGTATAACTGGGTATACTAAGGTTTACTTTGACATAATTTGATTGCTTACAATACCTAAATTAACTAACTTATTGAATGACGTTTTAAATGTGCATCATTTTACTTATTAAATTATTTTTTACCGATTTTATCCTGTGTTTCATAGATGTCTTTTGATTTTTATGTACAATGTATGAATGTTATTTTGCCAATGTTAACCTACCCATGTTTATCTAATACTAAATGACCTGTAACAAAGCTATTATGAATAAATAACTATAAACTATAACTATTAACTTTTTTTTTTTTATACAACTAGCAGATGGAACAAGCAGATGGCCCACCTGATGTTAAGTGGTAACCATCACCTATAACAAAGCATTGCCTTGTAAGTCACGTACGATAGGAACGTGCCCTACGATGCACTGCCCTGCGTCCATCAACTACACTTAAATAGGTCTAAGTCTGCCTGCGTTTATTTCTAGAATAGGACAAATGTATCCTAAAGTGGATAGCTTTAAAAAGTATATAAATCAGTACAAAGTCTACTAGATCCCAATTCTCTCAACGACAAATTAAAATGAATACGGCTTTTTCGGCTTTTTGTTTGGGTCAAGATGTAAGAAAAAGCGAGTTTTTTATGTTTTGCTATAAAAACACTTAATATAATTTTGAAAACGTTTGAAATAAGTAAGAAAGCATATCTTTTGTTTATAACGATATAATGTTTTATTGACGTATAGCCTGGAATTAAAATTAAATATCAATGATGTAAATAAAAGTATGTACTGAGTTTTTTTATGTAGCTATTTGTGTACCAAAGAGATTTTCGTTTTGAGATGTCGAAAATTTCATAAACAAAAACATTAAACAATTTGAGCTATCTCTAGATCGTTCGCAATTGTTCTCGATAGCTGAACCGTTTCATGTGTATTTTGGAAGTTTAGAAAGTTCTTCTATTTATTGTAATTTTTTTTGTAAAAACTATATTTCAATTGAAAAAAAAACTTCCCTTGAGTTATCTCTACATCGTTCACAATAGTTCGCGACAGCCAAACGGTTTTATGTGTATTTTGTACATTATTCTAAACATTATTATTTGTAAGTTATTTTATTTATTGTAATTTTCTTTGTAAACAATTATATTAATAAAAACTTATTTTTTGTTTTTTGTATTTTAAAAATAAAAACTCCTTTGCCTTGTACCACAACCGCTAGTTAGGAGGACCCCGCGGTTTCTTTTAGCGATGCTGAAGGAATGAAAAATGGCCCCCTGGCACCAACAGAGCCGGTTACAGTGATAAATTCATAAGTTTAATAGATATTTACGTAAACTGTACCACCCTAAGTGGTAAACTTAATCAGAGACGTCACCATTGTTTGTTTTATGTTAGGGGTTCGTTCTCAAAGGGAATATAATAGAATGTAACTTTTTTGTATACCTTATTATTTAAAAATCAAATAACACCAGATTTGACAGCCTTCACAGCTCAGTTGGTAGTAGCTCTGCCTTCTGTGCCGTAGGCCGTGGGTTCGATCCCCACCGAGATCAAACATTTGTGTGATGAACATAGACGTTTGTTCTCTGTCTGGATGTTATATAATATTATAAGTATGTATTTACAAAAAAAGAAAGTATATATGTAGTATATCAGCTATCTGGTTCCCATATCACAAGCTTTGGCTTAGTTTGGGGCGAGATAGTGCTGTGTGGAATGTCCACCAATATTTATTTATTTATTATTTATTATTAATACTTAAAATTATAGGTACAGTGGGAAATTTTATCGCTATGAGAGATCTCTTCCGACAACCTTTGTGTAGACAGAAATATTGCAGAATATAATAATAATACACAAATAATAAATTAATGTAGTACAAATCAAAGGGAAGAAACACTTTTTTTACCATTTTACCTGATGATGAGTGGTAACCATCACCTATTACAAAACATTGCCTCGCAAGTCACGCAAGAGAACGATGAACCCTACGATGCACTGCCCTGCGTTCATTAACTTGAAGCACACAGATGATAAGCCTCGTGTGTCTGTAATTTCACCGGCAACCACACTCTTCAAACTGAAACACAGCGTTGCTGTTTGGAGACAGAAATAGGCATGGTGGTAGTTCTTCCCCGGACCAGCCCTTCACAAAGAGCTCTACTACTCTTCGTAGATCACAAACGTATGGTACACCTTGCAGATTCCGTATTTAGGACACACTCAATTAGCAATTCACGTCACACGATTCCCTTGTGCCTCCGGTTACGAAATACAATCGAACAGTAAGTAATTATCGTAACATTGCTCCACTTAGTTGCGCAGTCGGTAAAGCGTGTTTTATACAACGAACTAAGCTATACAAGATCTAACTCTAGCTTCGGGATCTTCTTGCGTCCACAGTGGCATGTATGGTGGCGATAAGCTGCTTCAGGCAGTGATAAACATAGTTCAAGACAATAAGTTGAAGGACGCCGGGCTGTGCATCATCGGGCACGTTCCATAACGTGCGCGACGTCTGAGGCGATGCTTTGCGTGATGGTTCAAGTAACCGCGGAATCCGTTTTCAATTTGACATTCTGTCATACATTCAGCCATCACTAGCGAAACCCGCACGAGCGTTTTGACGGTGAAAATGCCCCCCGTGATTTTATTGTTTACGAAATAGCACTACTGAACGACACTGCATTCCACCGCGGACGCAGGCTGCCCTTAAAGCCTTTAATAAACCAACGTGTTCTGCCACTTCTACCTACGTCTACGGTCGGTCAGTTTCAACTTCTTAAGCTTGGAGTAATCCAACCAACTTTGGAGATGGTGCCAAACAAACAACCAAATAATTCACAGATGAGGTTGATTGCTTGGCACCGACTGCAAAGTCTTTTCAAAGGCGTAAGTTTCTTGCCGTTCTTCTAGCCTATGATCGCAAAGAAATGGGGCCTAAATTCCCCTAATTCAAAATAACGGTGTGTAGCTTTGATCCAGCCTTCGCTATAATCATCTTGAATAGCACAACCTGTTAACTATACAGTAACTGCTGGTAGACACACGATCCCCACTTGTCTAATACACTCACGAGCAATTCAACCTCAGTTAGCCCTTGTATCGACCACTCAATTTGACATGACAGCACTTGCAGTAATTAGATAACCATTCACGTGAGTGTACTCTATATAAATTGATGTAGCTTGATCAGCATTCCCCTCGGGTCTCTTGGCTTTTAATAGCTTTAAATATTTTTAAGGAAAGTATACACAGCCCTCACAGCTCAGTTGGTAGTAGCTCTGCCTTCTTTGCTGTAAACTGCGGGTTCGATCCCCCCCAAGAATTAACATTGTGATGAACATAGATGTTTGATGAACATAGATGTGTTCTTCATAGATTCTCTGCCTGGATGTGATATTATATTACAAATATGTATTGTCAAAAAAAGAGTATTATATCTGCTATCTGGTTCCCATAGTAAAATACAATACAATGGATTTTTCCTATCGAATATGTTGTGTGCGCAATCCCCAGTTTTTTTTTTTTTTTTTTTTTTTTTTTTACAACCTATAGGTAAAACGTTTGACCGCAATCTCACCTGATGTTAAGTGATGATGCGGTCTACGGTGTAGCACGCTTACCTAGAAGATACCTATTCACTCGTCTCTTGAAAACACCCAAATTATAGGCATTCGGAAAAACAGACGCCGGCAAGGAATTCCACTCTTTGGCTGTTCGCATTATAAAAGTAGATGCAAAGCGCTTTGTGCGGGCTGTAGGTAAGTCAACCATGAATGGATGTCTCATTTCCGTACGTCTGGTAGTCCGATGGTAGAACGGGGATGGGGGAACCAAGTTGTGGAGTTCCGTTGCACACTCTCCGAAATGTATCCTGTAAAAAACCGACAAACAGGCAACTTTGCGGCGATGCTCTAGAGTCAGGAGCTTAGACTCAAACAACGTGTAACCTATGAGCCTTTTGGCTCGTCTCTCAATAGTTTCCAAGGCCTCAAGCTGGTATTTGGCAGAGCCATCCCAAAGATGAGAACAGTACTCCATACACGACCGGACTTGCGCTTGGTACAGATAAAGAAGCTGTCCCGGTGTGAAGTACTGCCTCACCTTCGATAATATACCTAGCTTCTTCGCAGCTGTCTTGGCCTTGGATTCTATGAACGAGCCAAAATTCAGTTTGCTGGTTAACGTAGACCCCAAGAGATCGAGTTGGCCTGATATTGGAATTGATACATCTCGGAAAGTTGGAGTCAGGTGGATTTGACTCCTCTTAGCAGAGAACAGACACGCCTGGGTTTTCGCAGCATTGAACTTGACTAGATTGGAATCCCCCCAATCAGCAACTGCTTTCAAAGTCAAGCTCAAGCGGTCAACCATGGCCTCTCTGTAAGACTGGACCTGAGATCCACTAGGACGTGTATCAGGTATATAGCTCTCTACGACAGTGCTGTCGTCTGCATACCCAATGATTCCGGGCATAAGCAGATCATTGATGTGCAGCAAGAACAGTGTCGCAGAGAGAACTGACCCCTGAGGGACCCCGGCATTAATTGCCAAATGATCAGACGAGCAGCCATCAACGACTACTCGAAGTGACCGGCCCCTCAGAAAGTCTGATACCCAGACACAAAGGTCAGTGGATAAGCCGTAAGATGGAAGTTTGCTTAAAAGGCTATCGTGCCAAACCCTATCAAAAGCTTTCGAGATGTCTAGAGAAACTGCGAGAGCTTCACCGTTTTTCTCTATGGCTTCGCTCCATACATGAGTGGCATATGCAAGAAGATCCCCAGTAGACCGGTTTCGGCGAAACCCGTATTGCCGGTCACTGAGGAGATCATTGTCTTCAAGATATGCCAGGAGCTTATTGTTAAGTATACGTTCCATACTCTTGCATAGTATGGACGTAACCGAGATGGGTCTGTAGTTGGCAGGGTCGGCGCGACTTCCCTTTTTGGGTACGGGCTGTACATTTGCAAACTTCCAGGACTTTGGCACTTGACCTGTCTTAATAGAGAGGCGAAAGAGGCGTGTCAAAACAGGAGTCAATTCAGGCGCACAGTTTCTCAGAACGACGGCTGGAATACCATCGGGGCCACTAGCCTTGTTCACGTCCAGATTGAGTAGAGTTTTGCGAACCTCTATCTGACGGATACGAATCTCTGGCATGAACGTCTCGCATCTAATCGGGACAGATAGAGGTGTTGCACTACCAGCATCTAAACGCGAAGACTCCGCAAAAAGAGAAGCAAATAAATTAGCTTTTTCTTCAGCAGTGTGAGCTAGTGATCCGTCTGGTTTCAACATTGGAGGCAGTGTGGGCTTGCAGAAGTTAGATTTGACCGACTTCGCAAGGGACCAAAAAGCTTTACAACCTGCAGGGTATGAAGCAAGTTTGGTCCCCACTCTGCTAATGTGGTCAAATCGTGCCTTCCGAAGTGCCTTCTTACAGGACTTGGCAGCTCTGTTAAAGGCTTTCTTCCATTTACGCACATCATTCGACTTTCGGTTTCGAGCGTCTACCCATGCTAGGTAAGCCTCATGTTTTTGCGCCTTAGCGCGGCAACATTCAGCTCCAAACCATGGGTGAGCTTTGCCAGACAGGGGCACGTCAGCAAATGGAATAAAATACTCCATAGCCTGTCGTAACACGTCTGTCACGGCATCCGCACTAGTCGAAGAGTCGCCGGAAGAGAAGCAGACTGGTTGCCAAGGGTAGGATGCAAAGAAAGACCGCATCTCTTCCCAATCAGCTGACTTATATCGCCATACTCGCCGTGTACCTTTAAGGGTGGGGTCAGGCGGGGAATAGGTCGATACAGACTTCACCAGACAGTGGTCGGAGCTACCCAATGGTGGGGCTACCGAGACCGAGTATCGGTCTGGATCTGTTGTCAGCAGAAGGTCCAAGCAATTGGCTGTGTGGCCATCAATATCAGGTATCCGGGTCGCTTCTTTGACAAGCTGGGTGAGACTTAAAGATAGTGCAAGTTTGCGTGTCTCTCTCCCAGCGTGGTCTGTGCTCTGATATGGGAATAACCACTCCTGATGGTGTGCGTTAAAGTCCCCCAGAACAACCAATTGGGCAGTGGGATAAGTCTGCTGGGCTTGGTCGGACTTGTCACTAAGGTATTCGGTGAGCCTTGTTGTCTCCTGGTCTCCACTGTGCGAACGGTAGATAGAGGCATAAAGGATTTTCTCCAAACCAGTGTCCACCATAACCCAAAGTGCGTTGAAATTGGAGTCTTCAAGATTTTTGAGACGCCGAATACAGATGTCATCCCGGGCGTATAAACACACGCCTGCTCGTGGCTTGAAGCTGTGTTCCAAGGTGTACCCCGGATAATTTAGGTACGCCACGTCCGATGGACACCCGATCTGCGTCTCCGAGAGAAACAAAAGGTGTGGTTTTTCAGTCTCTAGATGGTAGTGGACTGCCACGAGATTGGAGTGCAGACCTCGTATGTTAGACAGGTGCACTTTTAATGAGAGGGAGTGCAGCCGCTGTGGAAACTTTTTCTTTTTATTTCTCTGCATGATAGTTAAGGAGTGAGGGAAGGCGGATCGAACGGCAGTAGAACTAGACGACACTTGCGCACCTGGGGCACGCCCAGAAACAACACGTATTATGGGGAGACTAGTCTGGAGACTGCGGGGACGCCCGAGCCCCCCCGGGGATGTCCATTGGGCCCTCTCATCCGGTCGCCGACCGGCACAATGGCGCATCCAGTGCTCTTAATCAGTGAAGGAGACCATCGTGAGGAAACTAGTTAGTATTCTAACAGCGATGATGGGCTTGCAACCTGTCACGTATGGAATACCAACTCTTGCAAAATGTGAAAAATGTAATGTTTGGACGTTCCTCTGACTAACCCCCTTAGACTTTCTGAGACGAACATGGAGACATACCTTTGCCCAGCAGTGGGACGAAATAGGCTAAGGAAAAAAAAATACTGTAGGTTACTAAATATCCTTCTAATCTACCCGTGGAACGGATCCCGCTAGTAACGTCGGAAATATTTTGAAACGTGCGATTATACGATTTCCATAGTCTCTCCGTCGCAATCTATGTAATTATATTATCTGTGTACCTTACCTACCTACAGACAGCTACGAAGCTGCGAAGGAAAGAAAAAGACGGGTCGCTTCTTTATGCGGCAAGTCATTATCTACCCCGTTTACACTCAGCTCATGTCCGTGGAAATGTGCAGACACATGAGCAGGGACTTGGGCAATGCGAGAATGTAAACAGGCCACTTCCATGTCCAGCGTTGCCGCTCGCGTTGCCCGTGTTGTGAACACACATTGCCGGCGACGCTGCCGCAGACATATGGATGGCAACATTTCCGTCCACGCGAACGGCAGCGCGAATGTCTAAATGTAAACGCAGTATTACGTGCGTTAGGGGCGTATCAGTATTGAGGTACTGACTTTAGTAAAATTACAATATTCTTTGCAATTTAGGCGGGATCTTATTGTAATCAGATGAAACCGTTTTTTTATGATTACAATAAGATTAGGTTAACATTTGTACTCATCCAACGGTTGTCTGGTAGAGATCGCTATTTAGCGATAAGACCGCCCATTGTACTTTGTAGTTTTAAGTCTGTTTTTTTGTTATATCCTTAAGTTGTGTGCAATAAAGTATTTTCTATCTTCTATCTTTCTATCTGTACTAAGATTTTGGTTGAAGAGTGTGCGTCAAGTTCGGTTTCGAACCCGAAAGTCAAGCCATAAATATATTTTTTTACCCATGGTGAGTTTTTTGAACGCACAATAACCACTTCAAAATCAGTTATAAAAATCTAAACAAAATTGGTCATTTTGATCCCTTTATTTGCGACAAACGAGTAAATCCTAATGGCGCGAACCTACGAGTGAATAAATATTTATAATATATTCACTTCATCTTTCACTTCGTCTTTTATACGCATGAAAATTGTCTATGATGCTTTATAATATTATTATAGCTTCAAAGTTCGTCCCAAAATTGGATTTGTTTGTCTCTTCAGATTAGGGTTCCACTTGAACGGTTAAATTGGTGAACAAAAAATCGTCGTTTGATCTTGACGATGTTGTACTAGCTGATATTTTACGTCTTTTTTGATATTATTTTCTCTATACTGAAAAAATGAGATGTTTTATCGTTAAAAACGATTCACAATTATTAAACGAAATATTGTTTTCCAAAAGCCAAAATACGATAAAACTGAATCGTATTTCGGAAAAAGATTATTTTTGTATAATTACGTGGATATTTCGTAAACTGGTAGTATTCCTTGTTCCGTTTAAAAATACTGAAAATTCTAAGTACTAAATACCAACAAGTTTTAAAAATATTTTGTAACAAAGAGGCAAAATGGCATTTCTTATAAATTAATAAAGCTTTAACATTGTCAGACATCTTTATAAGAAAATGGACGATAAATTCCTCAAGTGATAATGGCGAGCAATTACTGAAGACGAGAGCGACCGAAGGCACCTTTGGTAGGGCGGCTGCACAGCCTTTAGCACCAGTTGCATTATGGGGCTGACACCCCTCGAAATACCTCTCGTTCGCACATTTCGAAAGATATAAACTTCCGATCGTAAGGTCGTAGGTTCGAATCCGGTCGTGCACCAATGGATATTTCCTACCGAAAAATTTATGTGCACAATGCCAGTGATCTTAAACGGTGAAGGAAAACATCATGAGGAAACCAGTTAGTATTCTAACAGCGGCGATGGGCTTGCAACCTGTCATGTATGGAATACCAACTACTGCAAAATGTGGGTATGTGCCAAATGTAATGTTTGGACTTTCCTCTGAATAACCTCTTTTGACCAAGTTGTGTGCAATAATCAAATCAAAATGAGTTTTTCTGCTAAAAAGTTTGTATACGGACGAAAACTAGTTGATAGAGCGAAGTGGAGAGAAAAAACCTTTTGTGTCTCTATAACCTGTAAATCTCACTTCATGTGGGTATGTGGGTCGGCTACATGAGGTGAGGTAAGGGCAGGAAGCTGACCAAGTGCTAGAACTAGTTAAGCAAAACTTTAAGTAAAAAATTCTAATAATTAAGTCTTAGGTATATCATCAAAGGTTCTTCAGTAATGAATTACTTCTCTTTCTTTGTATTTTAATACCAGCAAGAATTTCAGTAAAATTTAAAGAATTAGACTTTTAAGCATTACGAAATTTAAGTTAATACCTAAGTCATACGTAAATATAAGTTATGCTGCGAGTGACTTATTCACCTAAATGTCAAATAGAATTATAGTTAAAAGATCTTTATTCAATAAAATCAAAAATATCACTTTGAAACTTCTTAAAGCTAGGTGCCGGTTCCACGCGACCAAGGGCCTTATGCTCACTTCGAGCGAGATTATCTCACGGTGGAGATAACTATATCTCGTTCAATAACTCGTTGACGTTGCGTCTCGCATGAACTATGAATGAGAAAATTGGGGAGTGAGATGGTGAGAATTGGGGATAAATAGTTATCGATCGAGATATGACGTCATCTCTACCGTGAGATAATCTCGCTCGAAGTGAGCATAAGGCCCCAAAGCCTAAAAGGTCTGTAGCGGTAGAAACTAGTGCTAAGGGCGCTTGAAGCTCAGGAAGACGAAACATTTAGGTTAACGAGTTGCAGTGGCCGTCTCGCTGACTTATTGTCAGGCGCCTTCACGCATAATGTCGTTTAATTAATGCTCACGGAACCCTATTTACCCACTCCGAGTGTACTCGCGTCTTTGGAGAGGAGTAGAGCTGTTTACCCACTCTGAATGTACTGGCGTCTTTCGAAATTAAATCAGAAATCAGAAATTATTTATTGTTTAACTGTAGTACAAAAAAGATCTTATAATGAGTAATGTAATGTAAGGAGTAGTAGAACTCTTTATCCACTCTCAATGTACTAGCGTCTTAAGAGAGTAGTAAAGCTCTTAACCCACTCTGACTGTACTGGAGTCTTTGGAAAGCAGTAGAGCTCTTTACCCACTCTGACTGTACTGGAGTCTTTGGAGAGTAGTAGAGCTCTTTACCCACTCTGAGTGTACTGAAGTCTTTGAAGAGTAGTAGAGCTCTTTACACACTCTGAATGTGCTGGAGTCTTACGAGAGTAGTAGAGCTCTTTAACCACTATGAATGTAAAGTGTGTGTCTTTGGAGAGAAGTATAATTCTTTGTGAAGGGCTCGTAAGGGGAAGTACTACCAGGATGCCTGTTTCGGCAGCCAACCAGTGTTGCTGTGATTCGGTTTGAAGAGAGAAGGTGAAAATATAGGGAAATAGAGAGCACTGGTGGTCTAGTGGTAGCGGCTCCGCCTTCCAACCCTAAGGTCGTGGGTTCGATTAGACGCGCAACAATGAGTTTTTCTGTTAAAAAATGTGTGGACAAGTGCTTAAAAGGAGCCTCTAAAAACACTTAATTTCACCTTAACATTTAACATAATAATTGTAATAAACAATATGAGTACGAGTAGCCATATTTAGCTTTGAGAAGTCGCTATGTAAAAAGTTCATGAACATTTATTTGTCTAAAAACAGCCTTTT
The DNA here is from genome assembly GCA_932294275.1 of Chloroclysta siterata. Taxonomy (NCBI): domain Eukaryota; kingdom Metazoa; phylum Arthropoda; class Insecta; order Lepidoptera; family Geometridae; genus Chloroclysta; species Chloroclysta siterata. Next base: position 18,082,619 of record OW028588.1, read on the forward strand.
AATTTGTTTTAGTGTAAGTTATCATCAATATCTAATCTTAATGACAACGATCACTAAATATCGCTTTAAAACCATTTTAAAACCCATTTACATTTCCACTGGCACACCACAGAACAGATAAAAGTATATCGGCTACGTACGTTCAATGTTATTAGTTAATTAAAAAACAGCCAAGTGTGAAAACCATTGTTTAAGATCACATTTTTTGTGACGGTGAAGGAAAAAATCGCGAGAAAACCAATTAGAATTCTAACAGCGGCGATGGGCTTGCAACCTGTCACGTATGGAATACCAACTACTTCAAAATGTGGGTATGTGCTACATTTAGCACATATTCTTAGATCTGTGGGGATCAAATGTGCCTGGGGATAAAAGTTGTAAATTTTATTCTATATTATTTATTTTTTACAAAACTAATAACTAACTAACTTTAAAGAACCTTAGTAGTCCGTGACTCTATGGTTAATAAATATAATAATAGTTAACAAATAGTTCAGTACAAAATGTTTTTCAAATAGTGATTTTATTTGGTGAGAACAATTTTCTCAGTCTGAGTACCGACGCGTCTAAGTCAAAGTCAATGTCACGACATTGTAATGTCCATATGAACCGACGACTCATGATGATGAGATGGCTCAAAATCGTTCTTCATATAAATGTAAAGGGTAAGTCTTGTTGCCTGTTTTTCTAGGCTTGGACGAGCGAAACAGGCACCTACCTATATTCACTGAAGTTTCAAAGTGATCCTTGTGATCCAATTTAATAAATATCTTTCGTCTTTGACTATGACCAAGTTCTTTAGTCTGATGAGGGTTTCTTACTCAAAGCTCCAAATCTGTAAGAACGTTTAAAAAGAAGTTAGATCGGAAACTGTAATTGTTATTTAAAATTATCTTAATTGACATAGAATACGTGACAGTAAGTAGTAAAGTACAATCAGTATTCTTGGTATTTTTGCTACTAGTGTTCAATTATGCTCTGAGACAAAAGATAAGCCTGACATCACAGACAAGAATAGTAGTAATTGAGATTATGAAGTAAGTAAGACATTTTTTCTACGCTGTTTATAGGCAGCGCGCGGAATCTTCTTTCAAGTCTGCTTGTCTAACCCTAAAATCACAATCATCATCATCACTAGCATGTAGAAGATCACTGCTGGAAATAGGCCTCCTCTATACATTTCCAGGAAGAACGATTTTGAGCCCTCTCCATCCGACTTCCCGCCGATGCAAGGTGTTCCAATACTTGTATTTAAAACTTCAGGGGGTTAAAGTACCCATCAATATGACTAACTTTTTCTAAGGAACCAATACAGTGAACGCGAAAAAAAAACGCTGAAAAAAAGCTTGAAAAACCTACTGATCCTAATTTATAAAAATAATTCAATGTCTTTGCCTCGTCTCCAGAATGAAAGCTATCTCTGTACAAAGTTTCAATTCGATCGGTTCAGTGGCTCAGCCGTAAAAACGGAACAAACAGACACACTTTCGCATTTATAGATTGGTATAGATTTATTAAGGTGGGTAGTTATGCTAGCCGAGCATCTCAAATTGTAATGCAATTTCAAAATATACACGTTATTTCGTGGAAATGAATCGTACTGTAGTGTATTTATCCTTATACAAGGTGTTCCAATACTTTTAATTAAAACTTCAGGGGGCTAAAGCACCCATCAATATGAATAACTTTTTCTAAGGAACCAACACTATGGGTACTTTAGCCCCCTGAAGTTTTCAGGAGTGGTATTTTTACACCTTATACACATCCTATCAATATAAAATAACCACACAATACTCTATTCAATTGATCAATCAACAATACAAATATAAGGTCCAATGTTTGTAAACTATGCCAATTTGGTATGTTTGTCTCTGAATAAACAATAGAATATAATAGACGATCGTTTTCTCCAGCTTGTTCTCTATTCCCATAGAAAAACTCTGTGATTATTTCTGCAGTACTCATAGCACTAGTTTCTGACGTTATAGCTCGCTAGTGAGTATGTTACATTAAGTTCGCCTATGTACTTCCTTTTGTTCAATAAATAATTTTCTAAATCTAATTTTAATTCTAACACGACTTTGAGCCTTAATTACGAACTTCAGATTAGTTTTAAGGACGTCTAAAGGGGGTAGTCAGAGGTACGTCCAATTATTACATTTGGAACATACCTACATTCTGCAGTAGTTGGGTGTTCCATACGTGTCAGGTTGCAAGCCTATCGCCGCTGTTAGAATATTGACTGATTTCCTCAAATTTCCTTCACCGTTTAAGAGCACTGGCATTGCGCACATAAATTTTCTTTAGAAAAAATCCATTGGTGCACGACCGTATTCGAACCTACAACCTTATGATCGGATGGTGAGATCACTCCCTCTAGGCCACCGGTACTCAATGTATGAGAATGTTGCTTATAAAGTTAAAAAATGGCAATTTTTGAAATGGCAAATAATGTGACCAGTTCCAAACGCTTAAGCACAAAGCGGGCATTTGGCCTTATTTATAATTTGGCCATGACTCTTTCACTCCCCTCCCTCTATTTTTAAACATTCCGAAACGTTTCCGTCCGGATAGATAAACCAGTACGAACTGAGCTGTGAGCTTATTCGATGGTAGTCTTGTATTATATCAAGTTAAATCTTAATTTAATATATAACTTGGATTCATAATTGAACGATAATTGCAAGTTATAATTGTATCTCCTTATATTTATTATAGCTCAGATGTCTATCGTACAGACTCTCAATATCTAGTTTAGAGATCTGAGGCTTCAATAATATATGTTTATGTTCTATATAACATTTAAATGTTATTTTAACAGCGAACAATGTTATAGTACTCAATAAATTTCATTTCATTTCATTTCATGTATCATAAAAATGACTTAAAAATCGAAGTTGTCGTTGTTCTTGGATGCAAACTTTTTAACATACCCCGTTTTTGTCCTTACCATGTAGTTATAAGATCTCTTCTGTAAAACCATTATTAAATTAATAATTCGGTTACAGGTTCGATTACCACAAGAGCATTACAGTGTATGCTATCAGCAGATTAATTTGGGGTTCCGCACCTCAAAGGCAGTCAAAGTTCTATTGTTTCCGACCGCGCCGGAGGGTTCTCGATAGCTCTCAGACACTTGCGTAGATTACTTGTCTTGGAACTGAGACGTAGGCTTCAGATACCTCATCAATGTTGTTTACTAGTGAAATGTGCTTGTTATGAGTATATTATGTACTCTTAATCTGCGGTAACTCCCATTTGTTCTATAGGACTAATACGTCATATAACTGTTTAAACTTTTTTATTCCTCTAGTTCAATGGTAGGACTATTAAATATAAATATTAAATAAATATTGGTGGACTTTCCACACAGCACTATCTAGCCTCAAACTAAGTCAAAGCTTGTAATATGGGAACCATATAGCTGATATAATACATATATACTTTTTTTTTTGTAAATACATACTTATAATATTATATAACACCCAGACAGAGAACAAACATCTATGTTCATCCCACGGCCTACAGCGCAGAAGGCAGAGCTACTACCAACTGAGCTGTGAAGGCTGTCAACTATTGAAACGAAAACTACCCCATTTGTTCTACAGAACTAATAATATCTGGTAACTTCAATTAGTTCTATATTGTTCCACGGAACTGTTAATACTTTTATGCTAATATTTTTTAGGAGCGTTGCTGTGTTTCGTTATGAAGGGTGTGGTTGCCGGTGAAATTACAGGCACGTGAGGCAACATCTGTGTGCCTGAAGTTGATGGACGCAGGGCAAGGCATCAAAGACTGACTTCCGAGGTTTGTTATAGGTTATGGTTACCACTTAGGTACCATCTGCTTATTTTATTAGCAACTAGTATTAAATAATAAATATATATTTTTATTACTTCGTAGTAAATTATAATGAAACCTGTCTGTCATTTTGACAATGTTGCCAGCGTCATGTGATGAAGTTAAAATATTTTTTAATTTTTAATCAAGTCAGTCATGTAAAGTCAGCAGTCATTGGTTTTGAAAAAAATGGTGAAGGTTCTTTAAAACCTATACAAGAAAAACCAGGATATCAATAAATATATTTTTATTCCAACAGAAGAGGTATAAATAATCTGTACTTTTCTTTTTTCAATTGCAAACTGAAGCTAAATCATAAGAAAATGTTATTGAATTGTTTATCGGATCTAATCTTTTGTCACTTACTGTAGTCCTAGTAGTTTCTAATAAACACCACAAATATGGTGAATATATCAGTAAAATGTGAAGCACCATTTAAAAACATCTCTTGCAATGTCTTTAGTATCCTGTTTATGCTGTATTTTTTTTGTTATTATTTAAGTATGATGTCCACCGATTTTAACGTGTATGTTCTGCTTAATAATGAAATCTTCGTTAGATTAAGCATTACTTATAATTTAAAATTGTTGCTACGACGTTGCTGCGCCACATACTTTCGGCATCACTGAAAACCAGCGCCATGCAAGCCTCCAGGTTCATATGGCCAATGCTGACTGGAAGCCTTTTTTTACGACACTATATTTATAATTTTTATTTTTTTATATTTTGTGTATTTTTGTTTTTTTTTTTAATTTTATCATTGTATTTGCTCAGCAAACATTTTTGGTTCGAATTACGTGTTTTTACACCTATTTTAAGTTGCCATTTTAATGCGACCAAATTGAGTTACCTCGAATCTACCTCGAATCCACATCGATTCCACCTAAATGGGGAAAATTGGCACGTGCCAGTTACCTGGAATCGACGTAGCGTAAGTAAATTTAACTTCACGGTCGCAAAGTAGGTAGCTGGTGCGACGTCGATTCGACGTAGTTACAACGTGTCTTTAGGTTGTATTTTACTTGTTTGGTCATTACGACTTCTATATGACGTTGATTTGACGTAAATATTTCTTAATTATGACTTAATGAGGTTTAATCTCCTATGGTATTATTTTGTTGAGATATTGCTTCAATTTTGTTTCGATCTATATAAAGTCTATTTTTCTTTAACGTTAAACATGAATGAACAAGAATTTAAAAATGGAGTAACTTGATTTATAAAATTTGCTCACTAAATATAAATTATGAATTACAGCTGAACTGGAGGCTAAAATCGTATGCGAAGTAAATTTCACTGTGTATTATGATAATAGTGCTTCGAAAAATAACGACGGGCCTTCAAAATATTGTAATATTAACACAATAAATATTTTATTATATTGATTTCAGTTTGCTACATTTCAAAAATATTATGTTTTTCAGGCTAATTATTATTTACCATGGTATATTATAATACCAGCATGCCTTATTTATGTAAATTGAAGTTTGGTATAGGAGTAATTAACTAAAAACTCATTCTGTACCTGTAAAGAATTTTAAATTATAAGAAACAAAATGGAGTTCTCAATTTTCTCTACCATCACGTTAAAACTACTTATTATCCGACCTGTAAGTATTTAGTGACAAAGTAAGGTCGTATTAACTTCGCGTTTAGTAAATGCGACCTATCAAAGTAGCAATTACTACAATGTTGGCTACTTACAAGAAACTTTAGCGACATGTTGGTGACATGACACAGATTGTGAAAGTTGCTGCTAATTGAATCAGAACCATAAATATTCATGCAGCCTTCCAATAATATTTTTGCAATTTCGATATATATTGAATACATTTTACAGCTCAAGATTGTGACAGCACAAGCTAATAGTACATACCTAATGTTCATACACTTCTTTAGTTAGAACATCTTTTAGCACGAAAAAGCCCAAGTATAAGAGCATCACACGGTACTCAGTACCCTTCAAATATTTCAAAAATTTTCTGATTGTCTTTTGTATATCTTTAGCTCTGTCTATCCTTTTCACGAGATTCTAACATTTCATTTAGCAAATCAATTTCAAACCCTCTTAGTTTTGTTTGAAAATTGAAACTTCCTGTACACCAGGACATTAAAAAGGGCATTAAACATTTCCGCATAATACCAAGATCAAACAAATGTAATGAGTCAGCGATAAAAAATCTTCAACCTTATCAATAGGTAAATCCACGAGAGGTGTATTGTGAATGTGATGGTTGGTTGTTATTCCTCTTTCTAATTGCGAGTTTACTAAACTTTCTTCTAAAAGCGAGTAATTGCGAAACGATGAAGTTGTATGTGGAATGAGAGTTGATGGCCATAACATATCTTGCAAAGGTGGAAATGGTATGTTTTGTGATAATTCCTGGGATGAATAATTCTTATCGTTACTATTAAGATACATTAAAAAAAAGCTTGTAATAGGTATCGTCTACGCGCGGTCCGAATTTTTGATAATTCCTTTGTTTAACGTAATGATTAAATAAAATATGTAGTGGCGCTAGTATCGGGGTAGCCATTCGCCATAAGCTTGTACTTACATTTTCGAAAGTACTGGAATGTCTGTACGGTTTTTTATCTGTGCCCATGACAATTTCAAGTTTATTCGATGGCGGTTCTTAAATAAAAATGAACGCTAAGGTGGAAGCGTCCTCTCTCACCAAAATATTACTGAAATGTGACTTATACGAACGAGGTTTAAAGTTCCTGTGACTTGTTGGTTCTATTTCTGAGTTATTGTTACCATAAAGTCGAATAGATGAGTACTTATGGAAATCTAATGGTGCTGATATAGGTGTATAAGTTACTTTAACTAATTGGTTGAAATTTAGTAAACAAATCGGGTAAAAATAACTTCATTTAAGTAATAAATGTTACATTTAAGTCAGCGACTGATAAGTTGCAATATTTGGGTAGTAATTACCTAAACTGTCACCTGATTTCAACCAACTAGTAAAAATAACCTGACGGCAATTATAATAAGTCTTTCTGGCCTGATTTTAAAACCAAAATACAACCATGCGGTTGTCTAACTTATAAGTTATATAAATTGGTGAAAATGATGAAATTTTTACTTCGATCTTGTCGTCGTTGGTAAAAAATTATAAAAAGTTTAAAATAATGGTGATTAACACGTAATTTCGACTATAATAAGTTAATAAGTCGAGAGCTTAGAAAAAGTGACGTGAAATGTTTGCTGGGGGTGTCGTAAAATAAAAACATTTTCTATTTCTATAATTTTTTTTTACAAATGTTATTGTTCTTTTTCTTTCCCAAGTTCAAATAAATAAAAAAATAAGAAAACAATGATTTGATTTCACGGACCGTGTTCTCAAAAGTTGTAAATGAATTCTGAATTGTGGAAATGGCGGTAGAATTGTGTCACCATGCAAATACCAATGCCAGAACGATAGCCATGAGGCACGACAAAAACTCTCTTGGGCTCAGTTTTTGTTGCACAAGTCAAGGTTAGGCACATCTTGGCTGAGTAGGTATCGGACACGCTTTTTATGTTGCCAGCTTGAGTTTGTCGCTTATTTTATTTTTTCTGGCTAACCACAGCCTGGCCTCATAGCTCAGTTGGTAGTAGCACTACCTTCAGCGCTCTAGTGCTAGAAAGGCTACTAGCTTTGACAAACCAATCGAAACATGAAAACAAATTAATAATCGGTTTCTGAAAGCCCGATCAGAGCCCGAGCATGTCAAGTCACTTAATATCTCTATCTAATTCGATGTAATAGCTGAAATGGCGATTAGTTTTGATTGAGCTTTCAGAAACCGGCCGATAATGTTTGGTAGTATATCTGACTACCAAACATTTAATAAACAAGCAGGGGGGAGGCCTTTGCCCAGCAGTGGGATAACCCATAGCCACAAACACTATACCAAAATAAGAATAATAAATTTTTAATAATAATAAAAAAATAAGTTACACAGCAAATTAAAATAATAATAATAAATAATGTTGAAATTGAAATTAGCTTACAAAACAATTATATAATGTTATGTACTTAGTTAAGTTATAGGAGGCTTAAATAAATAAAGAAATAAAATATCTGACTACCCTCTTACTAGACATCAAGACTAGACATGTTAAAATGATCCCTAGTAGGTACTAGAGATCATATCATATTTTATTACTTAAGAGTATTTATATATCGGTATATAAAGCGTATACTTCTCTTGGTGAGGTCCTGAAGGTCTACCAAAGAATTCAAAAGACACCGCCCTATACTTCAGTTGTCAGTGTTGTTACACTAAACTTGATTGTTTGTTTGATAAAAAGATGTGCCTGATACCATTTTTTATATTTCAGAAATAATTACCTACCTTCTGGAACATAATAGAAATAAGTAGGTACTCTGGTTTTGTTATTTAGCTTGCGAGTTCTAAGTTACAATGTCATCTTTATGTACACATCAACGTACCTAAGTTTATAATTTCCGTGAAGGCCACCTTCGTTAATAGAATATTATTATCGCAAACTGGCTTATACCTGTGACTTCATTTGCGTAGACTTTTCCGATAGCACCTGTTAATTGCCTCTGCTATGGTTATTTCCAAAATGTAATTTAATTCTGGTGTACACAAAATAGTGTAAATTTGATTGTGGTGCAAATTCAGTCACATGAGATTTAACACCTCTACGTGTCAGAGTGATGGACGCTCTGCAATGCCTTATAAGGCACGTCCTCAGTGGATGTGCTCTACGAAGTAATATATTGTTTTAAGCAGAGGTAACATTAACTATTGCCGAAGATGATATAAGAATAAGTATTGAAGATTATTAGAGTTTGAGGTTTACTAACCTTAACGGAGGACAAAATGCTTATTTAATCAATTATTTAAAAAAAAAACATCGATACCAACTTAGCCATGACAACGTATCAAACATTAAGACGCATTTACAAGCGTTATTTTGAATAATAGCTTCCGATAAGTATTGACATTTGCCTAGCTGGACGAAACGCTTATTTCGTCTTTTATACCTAGACCCAGTTGGTACGTACAAGCTACGTCGTCATCGACTGGCCAGCACGAGGATTTACTTCCTAGATGATTGGTTAATCATTTTCCCGTCTGTTTTTTTATTGGTTCAATCAACTGTAGCATAACCGAATTGGGTAATTTTCAATGAAGTGGATAGGATAGATTTAAATTGATAGGTTGTATTCATTTAGCTCTTAGACGTAGAAAACTGAATATCTTATGCAAATTGCCCAAAATAAAGTAGGTAATAATGTATTTGCACGAAATGTCACGTATCTTTTTAGATCTGACACAATTTCTGCGTAATAAGACAGGTGTGTTTTAAAAAGACAGGTATTTTATTTATTCAGCTTCAGCCACCTTTAACTTTATATTCTATTTGTTTATTTTCTTACTAGTAAGAAAATAAACAAATAGAATATAAAGCTATAAAAAATAGCCGTAATAGGAAATACAACTGTTTAGCCAAACGACTAATGTTCTGCTTATTGCACCTATAACTCGGCCAATTCATTGTTATCCAACAACCGGAATAAACAAAAACAGTGAAAATCTAATTTCCCGGGCTGCATAACCAACCTTTTTTTAAACGTTCAAATCACCAACCTTATTGTAGCGAATAATCCTGGCACAGTCCACTCAAAAAAAAGAAACAAAAAATCACAGAATGTGTTTTTTTTTCGTAATTAGAACACTCGCGTGGTTACTGGACGCGCGTTTGCGATACGGTCGCGCCGCCTCACGTTCCCGCGACGACTGACACTGCCATATCTCAGAGCCAAAGCCAACAAGCCTGCGTACTTCGAATAGTTACAAAAGCAATATTAAAACAATGAACGGTTTGTTTATAACTAATTAACAAAGGCTGGAGCTTACCTTTGCAGTTATTGGCCCAATTTCCGAGACTTACCGCCGAAATTATGAAAGAAAACCTTTCGTTCGGTAATAATTTGTTCGTAGCATAAAACGTCGCAAGGTCAACAAGATGACTCTTTGTTATTTTAATTGTTTTTGTTTTATTATAATGGTTTTTATTAATATGCAGATACAATTATTACAAGTTTAATATTCTTGAATTGTGGTATCTTGATGTTGTTTTCCTTGACAAAGGCTATTTGTTTTTAATTTAATAGGTTAGGATGTATTGTTATTAGTTTAGAAAACAAAGTATTCCTATGTACTTCGGTATGATGACTTTATTTGACCGTGGGCTTGATAGTTTGACATCCCTCACAGGTCAGTTGGTAGTAGCTCTGCCTTCTGCGCTGAAGGCCGTGGGTTCGATCCCCACTGAGAACAAACATTTGTGTAATGAACATTGATGTTTGTTCGCTATCTGTGTGCTATTTTATATTATATTACATTTATTTACTTAGGTGAATCTACTGAGTATGGGCCTTATACCTTCTCAGTATTAAATAATTCTGTATCTAATTCAAAAAACAACGACTTTGATATTTATTAAAGGTATAGTGTTTCTTTGGGATGTTCGAATGTACTTTTTAAGTAGTTAAAATTTTAGTCTTAGATATTCGCACTTGGTTGGTTTTCCCAAAGTCAGTAATAATAACGATGATTTCAATTTTGTGACCTTAGAGCTGATTTCACCATGCTCTGTTAAATTAACAAAGGATTAAAGGGCCGTTAAATATGTCAAAATGTACGCGTTCGACATCTAAGGTTAGATTTAACGGCCTGTTAATCCTTGATTAGTAATTAACAGAGCTGGTGAAATCAGCTCTTAGTTACCTTAGTAGTTATCTTAATTGGTAAGTTTGAAAAATATTTTGAACAGTCACATAATTTGTCACTTACACTAGGTAGGTCTAGGTACTTTATGTATAGGACCCCGGTATGTGTGTGTATCAGAACTCAAAATCTTGGAGTAAATTCAGCAACGGAAGATGATTCTAGCACCTTGAGTTTTTTAAATCCTTTTTCTAGATCATCATCATATTTCGTGTAAGAACGATTTTCCATCCACCGACTTCCCGCAATCCTCACAATGCCGTCAGTCCATCCACAGGAAGGAGAGATTTTCTAAAATCTAGATAAATGGTCTGTATATAAAAATATTGATGAGCTCAGGTAGATCTTCCATATTAATCAACATTTTTAGCATGCGCCTAAGTGCTCAAGGTTATCCAAGAACGAATGACTCTACACCAGTTCCGGATGAAAATTATGCATGCTAAATAAATGACCCTGCTACGATAATCCAACCCAAACCTCTTGCGCCCAGTTTTACAGTCTGTCTCTCTTGTCGTGTCACTAGTTTCTTTCGAAACAGTGTGGTGAAAGGATTTTAAGTGCGCCTCAAGAGCCTCCTTTCGAGCACTTGACACATGTTATAGAACTTTTTAGGTTCTACGACATGCAGGTTTCCTCACGATGTTTTCCTTCACCGTTTGAGAGTAAGTGCACAACATAAATTTAACCCAACGTACCACAGATTATTTTTTAAACTGTGGAACCTTACATAAGCCACTTACTAATGGCACTCATCCTATCGTCTGTCATTGTGTACTGTTTATTGATCATGACCTTTCACAGAGGTCACCAGGTGCTAACAGAACATTTTGACACGTTCTTATTCCGACGAGCCAAGGTCGATAATGCCTTGTTATATTCAGCCTGTGACGCCTTCCTGTGGAGAGTGGCTGTATAATGAAAAGAAGTCTAGTTTCAATCTTTTGTTTTTGAGGTCTGTGCTGTTTCGTATTCTTTTCAGAAATTGCCCTCTTAGTACCAAGTCATCATCTTCCTGCCTTTACCCCACGCTGCATGGGGTCGGCACAACAGGTTTTCTTCTTCCACTCTCCTCTATCATTCGTCATCTCGCTGTTCTCTCTTTTCTTACTCATGTCATCTTTCACACAGTCCATCCATCTTTTCTTTGGCCTGTCTCTCCTTCCTTCCTCGCCCCCTTAGTACCAAGTATACTCAATACTCTTTGTGAATGTCTTGAGGGGCTAGACAGAGGTACGTTCGAATAGATTTGGCACATAGCATAATCGCAGTATCCTGATATTTTTCTTCACAAATAGGTAGCAAGCCCATCGCCGCTTTTAAAATGCTGGTTTTGATACGATGCTTTCTTTAAAACAAACGAAAAGATTAAGTTTTCCACCACTTTGCCTTTTTCTGCCACCAAGCAGCGTTGCTGTGTTTCGGTGTGGTAGCCGGTGTTTTAGGTACATGGGGCTTAACACATGTATGCCTCAGGTTGATGGACGCTGGGCAATGCATCGTAGGCACGTTCCTATCGTGCGTGACTAACGGGGCAATGCTTTGTTATAGGTGATGGTTATCAGGTGGGCCATCTGTTTCCATCAGAAAGTTGTATAAAAAAAACAAAATAAATGTCCTATACTCGTATTAAGGCCCGGTGCAGATAAGCGTTGTTGGGAAAGCGACAAGGGCGTTCTTAGCTTGCGTTTGCGAAAACCATGCAATGTTGTATCGAGCCAAGACCGTGACGAACGATTTCACTCGCGGATTCATTGCCATGTCGGAAGGAAACTAGATCGTAGGTACACGTAATAGCTGACAAGCACCTTTACACATTCACTCGACACCCGTTACTCTTTTTTATACAACTAGCTAATGGAACAAGCAGCCTCTAGAACAATCACCTATAACAAAGCATGACCTCTTATGTCATGCACGATAGGAACGTTGCCTACGATGCACTGCCCTGCGTTCATCAACTTGAGGCATACGATGTTAAGCCTCATGTTGGCTCGTCCGGGAAAATACTACCTCCAAGCCTATTTCTGCCGCCGAGCAGCATTGCTGTTTCGATTTGAGGGTGTGGGTGTAATTACAGGCACTTGAGGCTTAACATCTGTATGCCTCTAGTTGATGGAAGCATGGCAGTGCATCGCAAGGCACGTTCCTATTGTACGTGACTTGCGAGGCATAGCATTAATTTAGGTGATAGTTACCTAAACCTCAAGTGGGGCATCTGCTTTTTCTGCTTTGAAAGAAGGTGATAAAGTACGTATTATATCACTCGGACAATAAAATATGTAGGTATATACAAATGTTTGTCTAGGGTGGGAATCGAACCCAACAAGCGCAAAATGTAGACCAACCAAATGAGCTGTAAGCCAGTGGAGGTATGACGGTAAAAACAGTTTACAATGCTCATTCGCTATCATTGAGAAATTAGAGAGTGAACCCTTATAACCCAATTATTAATTCCCACATCGCTTGCTTCCTGTGGCGACTGCGGTGGCGGCTTCTGTGGCAGTGGCTGTGGCGTCGAAAGGCGGTGGCTGTGGCGGTGTGCTTAAAAGGACACAGAATCATTAGCTGAGTACCTTGATATGTGCGGTTCTGGTACCACTTTCTTTTGGCTACGAAATGTTGTACAGTCAACGTCTAAACACTTTGTTTTTTGAATATTCGTCTAATATGTACAAACGTTAAAGCGAACACTACCGCTATAAACGTACGTACTTCTCGCTCGCACATTTCAACATTTTGAAAGATATAAAATCACTGAACTTATTTATAGCTCACTTTAAAAAACTAGGTCAGTGTTAAATTACCCATTAGCCGTAATTATGGCTAGATCGTAATATTATTAGAGTACTAGCTGGTGCCCGCGACTTCATCTGCGCAGGATTAGTATTTCGAGTAGCTTATATTAGCGTGGCGTAGTACATACGTGTAACTATAGCGGTTTTGGCAGCGCACGCCAGAATAGTTATATTTTGGACAATTCACACAATATCTTTATAAATTGTAGCCTATTCGTTATTCTGATGTATAAGCTATATTATTGTAAAGTTTCATTCAAATCCATTTAGTAGTTTTTACGTGAAAGAGTAACAAACATCCATCCATCCATACTTACAAACTTTCGCGTTTATAATATTAGTAGGATTAAGTAGGAGGTTATAAAATAACTAGCGGCCTGTCCCAGCTTTGCATGGGTGGTCATAAATTTTTTGAACATTTTAGGATAAACTTATACCTCGCGTTCGAGCCTCGCGTCTACTTATTTCATACATTCGCACGACCCGTGCACCCGTTAACATTTTTAATTTCGTCATATCTTTTGAATGCAATGTCCGATTTGAAAAATTTAAGAAGTTATCTATAGGTATTGAAACCGTCTTAATTATGAAATGATTTATTTGGATAAGGATTAATACCAAGGTACAAATAAAGACCCTTTTCTAGCGGAGGCATTTCAATTAATTTTTTATAATAAAAGAACACTTATTGTGACATAACTATAATAGTTAGACATATGCTGTCGCGACATTTTTTGTAGATGATAACGTGTTCTACAAAATCGTAGTACATTATTTTGTTCTATCTTCAATAGTTTTCGCAGCGCACGCGATGTAAGGTTTTTTGTTTTCCACCTTGGGTTACATTATTGAAGTTTTAGTAAGGATCCCTGATTTTTTTGAAAATATTATATAGCCTATGTTACTCAGGGATAATGTGGCATTCTAATGGTAAAAGAATTTTTGAAATCGGACCAGTAGTTTTTGAGCCTATTCGTTACATACAAAAATACAAAAATACAAAAATACAAAGTTTACCTCTTTATAATATTAGTGTAGATTAGTGTAGATAACGTGATTATGATAAATCACAATCAACCCAATCAATGTGTTTTCCTACCAAAAAGTTTGTTAATCATAATCATAATCATAATCATAAATCATTTATTTGCTTCAATATAGGTACATAAAGATGACAAAAAATTAAATTGGTAGCACTCATTCCCCATAGCTGGGATGAAAATTGTAGGTAGGTAATACATTTGGGTAGGTTGGTGTTTTACTAGTCTTCAGGCTTATGCAAATTGAATTCAAGTAGAGAACAGTAATTATTCTGCGAGAAACCTAAACCTAATGCCAAAAAGAGAAAAAGAGTGTTTTTCTCTGATTTTGTTTTGTGTTGAGTGACTTGACTATGTAAGTGACCGAGGTATACCCGTACATACATGTTATTATTTTATAACATCCTACTTAATCCTACTAATATTATAAACGCGAAAGTTTGTAAGTATGGATGGATGGATGTTTGTTACTCTTTCACGTAAAAACTACTGAATGGATTTGAATGAAACTTTACAATAATATAGATTATACATCAGAATAACACATAAAGATCTTGTGTAGTATCGATAAGTGTCAAGCATGTAGGAAAAAATCTACCATCTGCGAGCTATTCTGGCGTGCGCTGCCAAAACCGCTAGAGTAACACATATGTACTACGCCACGCTAATATAAGCTACTCGAAATACTAATCCTGCGCAGATGAAGTCGCGGGCACCAGCTAGTACTATGATACTATTTGATAAGGAACAACTTATCTCGCTGAGCGTACCCAGCTCGTAGCTCTGCCAAGTGTATAAATGAGAAGAAAATTGCCCGACGTTGTAGATCGCTGAGTTATTAACTTCGGAGATGTCGCGTTTTGTTACGTGTGGAAATCCGTATCCGAATGACGAATTTCGTTTCTATAAATAAATACTTAAAACTATAAGTTACATAATACTAGCTGGTGCCCGCGACTTCGTCTGCGCAGATGGTAGATTTTTTCCTACTTACTTGACACTTATCGTCATATTTTGGACAATTCACACAATAATTTAATAAATTGTAGCCCATGTGTTATTCTGTTGTATAAGCTATATTATTGTAAAGTTTGTATCCATCCTTACTTACAAACTTTCGCGTTTATAATATCAGTAGGATAATTCCCCTGAACGATAACCAACATAAAGGATTATGTGGTTGGTAGGTTAGTCAGCGACACGTCCAATTAGTACTTTGCATGTCGGCATTTTGCAGGGCTGGTTATTCGTATACGTAACAGGTTGCAAGTTCATCGCCGCTGCTAAAGTACTTACCCTCTTATTGATATTCCCTGCCATTTTATAGCGGCTCTCTAGAGTATACTTGTCACTGTCACTCTCATGCCGACGAAAAGAGACAGCAACAGACTTATCGGTCTGATAAGCTAATGAAGCGGTCAGCGACCAATATGAATAAGAGGGTTACTATCCACACAATGTTTTTCTTCACCGTTAAAGAGCCTGCGGTAGAACACGACTGAGATGGATTCGAACCTGAGAATAAATAAATATATATTTTTGGACATTTTCACACAACATTTTCTAGCCAGATACCTGATAGAATATTTACATACTTTTTTTAAATACATGCATATAATAAAGGGTAAAGTAGAGACCAAGACAAACATAAATGTACATCACACAAATGTTTGTGGTTGGTGGGGATCAAACCCAAAACAGCAAGAGAAGAACTACCTACTTCCAACTAAGCTTTTTTTTTTATACAAGTAGTTGATAGAACAAGCAGATGGCCCACCTGATTATAAGTGGTAACAAAGCATTGCCTCGTAAGTCGCGCACAATAGGAACGTACCCTACGACGCACTGTCCTGCGTCCATCAACTTGAGGTATACAGATGTTAACCCTTTGCCTGTAATTACGCCGGCAACCACATTCTTCAAACCGAAACACAGCGTTGCTGCGGCGGCAGAAAAAGGCGTGGTTGCAGTACTTCCCCGGACGAGCCCTTCACAAAGCTGTAAGCTGTAAAGCCAGTCAAATTATAGAGCTGAGTAAGTTTTTTTTTACAATGAATATACCGTATTTTATAGCATTTTTGCTTGTCCCTTGTCGGGTCAAACCATGAGGTTGACATAAATTGAGTTAGTCAGAGATTAACTTTTGATATTAGAGGTATTTTTTGATTATAATATGCCAGTGTTGACGTTAATGTGACAAAGCCCTTAAAATAAAAGGAAAATAAAACCCTAGCTATTCGTTTGCCCATCCGAATGCAGACCGTGCCGAACGTTGCCTAACTCCATGTTACGACCATACTACGCTACGCATTTGGGTAATTCGCATAGAGACATAATCTGAATGTCAAAAATCTCATGAATTTATTGTAGCCGCGTACACTTTCGATTGTTAGGATTATATCACGAAAAAAGGCTAAACGCATACTGGGCGATTTCAGATAGAACAAAAAAATTGCGCCACTTAATATTTTTGGCTAACCCAACAAGTTCTTTCAATTTCAATTTCAATAGCCATTATTATACAACTTAATACTAAGAGTTTTATAATCTAAAGTATACCTACTATTTAACTAATCTAATCTAATATTATTATATGACAACGGTAGTACTTTAGTTGTTTTGCTTTTCAGCATAGGCAACCACTTCTTTACAGATAGGTAATATAAGTGGGAGTTTATCTACATAAGATGCTGAAAAATAATTAATTAATTAATGGTGCTATTAATGGTTAATTAATCTACCATTTAATGGTTATGAAATGTATTATCTGCTATTAGCCGAATGTACCGCATGTACCTACCTATAAGTACTACGCGTACCTAGTAGTACTTATACTTAGTTCGGATGTTTGTGGCTCGAAACTTGGAATAGACATAGTTCACGCCGTGGCATAGCATATCAAATATCAAGGTTGCCTGGAATTAATCGCTTTCAGCGATAAAGCCGTCCATTGCACTTTATTAAGTTACGCCTAGATTTATGATTTATGATTAAGTGTTATGATAGATAATCAAATATTTCTAATCCAAATCCACGCGAGCGATGCCGCAGAGTAGCTCAAATAAGAGTAGCGCCGGGTATGCGCGCGACCTTAACCACTTCCCCTAGATGCAAAGCACGTGCGCAGATTGTTTGAAATCGGCCGATTAGATCGCCTTTACGTATTCCCGCGGCGAGGAATATGATACGACACTGAATGAATGAATGTAAATGCTTTACTTTACATCAAACAAAACAACAGTACACTTAAAAATTAAAATAAAATAATAACTGAACTATGGGCGGTCTTATCGTTGAAAGCGATCTCTTCCACACTTAATGAAGACGCAGAATCCTTTGTAAACGTAAGTCTCATTTGGATACCACCGTATTTTTAGGCATAACATTAGATAATAAACTTCAATGGGGCCCACTCATAGGCAGATTGTCGAAGAGACTGATCACTACAACGTGGGTCTCTTCAAGGCAAGAGTGAATAGGTGTCTTCTAGACCGTTCTGCTCCATCGTTGGCTACATCGTCGCTTACCATCAGGTGAGATTGTGGCCAAAGGACAGTCTATTAAATTATAAAAAAAAATCCTGTCTAATGTTCTGTTTTCTGCCTGCCGCGTAGGACTATTAATTATAAGCTTGTCAAAATCAAAAATCAAAATCAAAATCAAAATTGTTATAACCTATGTGTTATTCTGATGTATAAGCTATATTATTGTAAAGTTTCATTAAAATCCATTCAGTAGTTTTTACGTGAAAGAGTAACAAACATCAATCCATCCATCAATACTTACAAACTTTCGCGTTTATAATATTAGTATTAGGATAGGATTCTGTTCAGTTCGTTTATAGTTACATAAACAGAATCTTCTAAACGTCTTTTGGAACCAACTTCGAAGGCGTAACACCAATAAGTAATGTAGCAAAAAATCTATAGCTCACTCGAAGCGAGGTCAGCGGGTTTTTTCAGCGCTTCTATTGCCACGGATAAGAAGAGATATAGGCCATTGTGCGATTGCACTAGATACTTTCCAGTCGCAGGTTTGAATCTCGACCGAGCACCAATAGAATCGGAATGTAGGTCAATAGTTTTCATAATCAAATAGCTAGTGACATCGGGACTTGCAGGTGATGGTTACCACTTAACATCAGGTGGGATATAATGCTTGTTAAATCAGAAAGTAGTATAAACAATAAACATGGTGACATCACAAATATGCTTCGTACTCATGCAGGTTGATGATGATGATGATGAGATGATTCAGTAAGAACAGTCACATACACTGTCAATTATGCTCGCTTAACTAAAATAAATAAATAAATAAATATTGGTGGACATTCCACACATCACTATCTCGCCCCAAACTAAGCCATAGCTTATATGATATGGGAACCAGATAGCGATATAATACGTATATACTTATTTTTTTTGTAAATACATACTAATACTATTATATAACACCCAGACAGAGAACAAACATCAATGTTCATCACCACACAAATGTTTGTTCTCGGTGGGTATCGAACCCACGGCTTATGGCGCAGAAGGCAGAGCTACTACCAACTGAGCTGTGAAGGCTGTCAAACTCCAGCGATATTATTCCTAATGGTCAATACTTGTGTAATGATGAAAATATGATGTGTTTGATCTGTGTTTCTGTTATAAAATTTAAATTTTCAACAAAAAAAGTAACATTCACATGTTATAATAAGTTTGGTTTAGTTTCAGGCAAGTTGTCGTTGTAGTAAATGACAACCAATAATTAGATATTTATTAGTTAAAGTTTCGCAACTATCCGTAACAATAGAGCCAGAATGTCTACGGACATTACTAAAAAAACTATTAAAAATTCAATGATAGATGGGTTAGTGAGTGAAAAAGTATGCTTGCTTTCAAATTGAACTGTATTTCCAAGCACCAAAAGCTATAATCGAATAAATAAGTAGTTTTTTATTAATAGGAAGTGTATGAATCACGAATCGCTAAAGGTATCAATGATAGCGCAAATCCACGCGACTTCGTTTGTGGAGCCGTTTTTATACAATCCTCAACTTATGCAATTTGTCTTAGATTAGTTGAATTTAAAAAAAAATAGTACCTAGATCTTACAGTTTGATCCACTTAATGTTATGTGTACCCATCATCTATAACAAAGTTTTACCTCGTAAGTCGCGCACGATAGGAACGTGCCCTACGATGCACTGCCCTGCGTCAATCAACTTGAGGCATACAGATGTTAAGCCTCTTGTGCCTGTAATTACACCGGCAACCACACTCTTCAAACCGAAACACAGCGTTGCTGCTTTTGGAGGCAGAAAAAGGCGTGGTGGTAGTACTTCCCCGGACGGACGAGCCCTTCACTAGAGCTCTACTACTCTTAAAATCTATAGTATACTAGCTCATACAAGCGGCTTCGCTCGTGCTAAAAAAAGTTTAAAAGAAATTAAAAGCCGGGATAAAAAGTATCCTATGTCCGTCTCCTGGTTCTAATCTACCTCCCCACCAATTTTCAGCCAAATCGGTTCAGCCGTTCTTGAGTTATAAATAGTGTAACTAACACAACTTTCTTTTATATAAATATATAGAAGATAGATATCTATATGCTTCAAGCACAATGTATTGTTAATAAGGCATAAGGCTTTTTTTTTATACCACCAAGTAAGCAAACAAGCGTACGGCCCACCTGATGGGAAGCGGTTACCGTAGCCTATGGACGTTTGCAACACCAGAGGTGTCACGCGCGCGTTGTTGACCCTTTAAATGTTTTAGAACGCCTTTTTTGAAGAACCCCATGCTGTACTCTCCAGGGAAAACATCCGCAGGGAGCGCATTCCACAACCTTAGAGTGCGCGGGAGGAAGTTCCTCTAATACCGAACAGTGCGCGACCATCCTGGTTCCACTGTGCTAGTCGATTGTCGTGCTGTCAAAAACGCTTCTTTATTATTCCTGATGGTGATTTCCTTCACCGTTTGAGAGCATTCTACATATTATTTTTTAATAATAAACCCGTGGCTGTGCGTCAGTCAGTAGGTACAGATATTTTGTTACTAATATTTTTTAGATCGAGAGCAAAAAATACTCACGAACGTACAGAAATGTAACAAGTAGGTAAGTAGTTTGTAGGTTAGTGAAATAAATATATTAACTATTGATTCAAGTGGGCATTTGACACATGTTTTAGAACTTTGTAGGTTCTACGACATGGCGGTTTCCTCACGCGATACAAGTTTTCCTACTTAAAAGTTTGCTTATGTACGAAAACTAGTAAAGCTAACTTTTGAGTAGGAAAACATGTATCGATCAAAATGAATTTTTTACTAAACTGTGTGCAATGTGATTGCACACAAAATGGTTGATTGCGATTTTTCGAAAATGAGTTTAGTGATTTTATTTCTTTCAACATATCGAAACGTGCGAGCGAGAGTCACATTAGCTCTTGTCTTCGCCTTAACATCAGGTGGGTCATCTGCTTGTTTCATCAGCTAGTTGTATAAAAGTAAAAAAGTTTATAGTTTAGTTTTACAAAACGGCTCGTTATTATCGAAATAATTGCGATTCTTCATCACTACATAGTATAAAACAAAGTCGCTTTCTCTGTCCCTATATCCCTATGTATGCTTAAATCTTTAAAACTACGCAACGGATTTTGATGCGGTTTTTTTTATAGAAAAAGTGATTCAAGAGGAAGGTTTATATGCATAATACAAGCATAATCTCTTAGGGATAACCCACAATAAACGTGCGAAGCCGGGGCGGGTCGCTAGTGAAGTAATAAAAATGCGATACATCTTTCCAATTTTCTCAGTATGCTTCTCGCAATGATACCTAACAATGAACCTAGGTAAGTACAAAGGTAGGTACTTAGTCCATCTTCACTTGCGGATGTTCAGCGATGGCGCGGCCAGGCACCGTGACGTCATAACCTTTGTTTTTATCAACCTATCAATTACAAGAACATGGACTTGAACGAGATTATTTTCAATCGTAGGAACAAAATTTGCTTCACAGCTGTCTACCAACTTCTTTCATTTATTTATTTATATGTCAAATAAAAATATATTTTTTATCCAAACAAGTTTAGGCAAACTAAAAGTATGAATAAATACGAAAATTGATTTATTTTTATTTTATTTTACTTTAAAAGTTAAAAAATACGCGAAAAATGATTTGTTTGCGATTGTTCCTAACAGTAACGATAATTTCAGTAATTATAATAAATTCGAAAATGTTGAAAAGTGTGACTGAGCGGTGTTTGACGGTTGTCTGCATCTTAATTTTTGACTTTGCGCGCATTAATGGCATTAACATGAAAAATTTGAATTCAAATCTTGAGTTTCATAAAAAAACAAGCTCAAAGAAATTGCTTAGAAAACACAATTGAAGGACTGCAAACTTAATGTTGTTATCAAAAACCGAGCAAATATAAAAAAAACTTTATCAAGTGCATTTTATAAGCTATGCCATTGTGACAGAGTTTAAATTTCAAATTGCTTAAGGTTATAATTACTCGATTGTTGAAAAGTTAGAAGTACTTACAAACTTTTAATTTGCCAAGGCAATGAATACTTTATATCCATTAAAATATGTGTTATAATGGCTGGTTTGCGATAGCTGCATCTCCCTTACATAAGCCGAGCTGTACTTGACTTCCAACTTAGTTGATGAACGGGTACAGTCAAGCGCAGAACCGTTTGCGGATTAAAGCCCAAAGCTTCTACTTAGAAGGTCTTACAGAATCAACAAACTTATATGGAGTTTGCGCTAACTTGGCAACTAAGTTAAAGATCACATATTAAAACAAGGATCAAAATAACTTTGTGATTGATTGATTGGTGCTGAGTTTCGCAAACTGCTAATAGTGACTTTGAAAGCGGTTCTCGTATGTTCTATGAAGCATGACGATGGAAATTAGTTCATTGTAATGTAGTTTGTAATAGATAGATCATTACAATAACTTTTTTTTCATTTGAGGCACAAACGTCTTTAATGAGAAATTATTTAATAACTAAACTTGTAGCTTTCATAGACAATCAATAGATATCTTTTTTATATATTTACAGAATATGATACATAGATAGAAAATTCCTTATTGCACAGAACAAAATGTATCGTACATAGGCGAACTTAATACTAGAGAGCATTCTCTTCCAGTTAACTTTGTCGTTTTGAAAAAACCGAAAGAGTAGTATGAAAGTAGCATAAGCATTGATTATCCTTCCACTGATTTTTATAACTAGGCCGGACACAAATTTACGACTTTGATCTTTAATGCCAAGTACAAACTCAAGATACTTTGTGGATATCTGAAGAGGTGGTCAGAGGTACGTCCAAATATCACATTTGGTACACAGGCATCTTCAATATTTTTTTACTTATAGTACGCTTCATAATATCAAACTTCATAATTATGGCGACGCTGCTACAAGCATTGTGTATGCTCTCGTAAATATATATTTAAAAAGAGTCTCGTTCACCACAAATTATATAATCCAAAAAGCGTTCGATTTTTGAAATTCACAACCCAAAACGCGTGACCCCAATAAAACATATTTTGAATTTAGAACACAACGAACGTTTGGAACGATTTGGAAGAGACCAACTTTCAAGCCTGTTTTTTTTTAACAAGACGTAATTGATATGGCATATTTTTATGGTATAAGATAATCGAAAATTGTACAATTGAATTTTATAGACACGCTTATGTATTTACCTGTACATCTAAGCGTGAGTGCTTGAAGGTCAGCTCCAACTATGCAGCTCAATCACGACGTCATCACTCTAGGTCCGAACGGCCTATGAGCCTCTCGAAACTTAAACCTTTCCAACCTTACATATAGAGTTCACTTTCCTTTGGCATAGCTGAACAGCCTTACCAGAGAAAAAAATACAATAGGCAGCAAGTCTTGTCTATTCTCGACTGTATATTTTAGAAGTGAGAGTATATTTTTCTCTGGCAGTAAGAGAGTAAAGATTAAGATAAGCACTGGATATGATACAAAGACATGTAATTTAACTAATATCATGGTATTTACGCAATTGATTCGTGTTATTATTGTTTATCAACGTTAATAAACAGGTGTCCGTAGGAAGTTGTATATTATGTTTTTTACGGGAAAAATGAAGATTCAAACGCAAGTAAGTTGGTACCAGCTGGTTATAGCATAGAGCCTGTAATATTATTTCTGCCGCCAAGCAGCGGTGCTGTGTTTCGGGTTGAAAGGTGTGGTTGCCGGTGTAATAACAATCACATGATGCTTAACTACGATGCACTGCCCTGCGTCCATCAACTTGAGGCATACAGATGTTAAGCCTCATGTGCCTGTAATTACACCGGCAACCACACTCTTCAAACTGAAACACAGCAACGCTGCTTGGCGGCAGAACAAGGCGTGGTGGTAGTACTTCCCCGGATGAGCCCTTCACAAAGACCTCTACTACTCTTAAATTTACGTATTGTTCGTGAAAAATAGGCAAATATTGGCGGATAGCCAGTATACATCGTCGTATTTGGGAAACTAAGATGAATACGCGAACACGAATAGCTATGTGAAGTGCCAACATTATATTTGATCGAGTGAGCGAAGCGAACGAAGATTCTAGTTTCAACTTGGGCGATTTGGCATTTTATGTATGTATGTATGTATGTATGTATGTATGTATGTATGTATGTATGTATGTTTGTCTGGCCATAACTTTCGAACCGTTGATCCGATCTGCATGAAATTTGATAAGACGACAGCTTGTACTTGAGAAATTTACTGGTAAGTATATGAGTAAAATCGGATGAAGGGTTTTTAAGATATGGGGTTTTTTAAGGGGGCAAAAATAAAAAAAGTGACTTAAAAAATCAAGTTACATGTCATACGAAAGGGCTTTGTTCGGACATTCCAAAACAATTTTTACTTTTTTTCTGGGACGCTCGGTTTTTGAGATACAAAAAAAAGTTAAATTAAGATAACCAGCGACCCAAGAGCTCCCATCTCTAAGAGTTTCGTTGGCATCAAGGTTTTTCTACTGGTCGGCCAGTTACTTTGCTTTTTCTTAATTTTTTTTCTTGAAATATATTAAGGAGGTACTCAGTTCTCATAAAATGGTGACAACGACCAGGTCTGATGATGGAGCCAAGGTCTGTTCAACGGAACTCTTCAATAAATAGGCCAATACAGTTGAAACTTGGTTACCGTACCAAGTTAGTAGGCGGTAGTCAGAAAAAAGTCCAAACATAATGTTTGGACTTGCCTTTGAATACCACCTACTCAAAGTTTTGGTGCGTTTGTCGGGTCGCATCACGAGATCTCAGTTCGGGGCGAACTACTAGTTTAATAATTTTTCTAGTGTTATATTGAGTTTTGTTGTGTAATTTCACCAACGTTGTTGGGTATTTAACCAATATTACCTGATGTCTCAGCACAAAGTGTGAGCAGTTGGAATGAAAGTCTACCTATAATGTTATCCTGATTTAATCGAAACTGTTTCTCGTAGATTATGAAGGAAACTGACACCATTTTCCTTATATTGACGGCCGACTTTACCATGGACTGACGTGGCTAAAGAGTATTTTATATATTTTATTTGACACTGCCAAGATTGTCTGTCAATATGACGGACCATAAAAGAGTGAAGAAGAATACCATTTCAGGCTCAGACGAATCCACCATTTCAGGCTTGATTTCAGGCGTAATCTATGCCGTCGTTTTCAGAATAGATTCATTTTGGGAAGCAACATAGCTAATAAATAAATAAATAATGGAGGACTTTCCACACAGCACTATCTAGCCCCAAACTAAGCCAAAGCTTGTAATATGGGAACCAGATAGCTGATATAATACATATATACTTTTTCTTTGTAAATACATACTTATAATATTATATAACACCCAGACAGAGAACAAACATCTATGCTCACCACACAAATGCTTGTTCTCAGCGGGGATCGAACCCATGGCCTACGGCGCAGAAGGCAGAGCTACTACCAACTGAGCTGTGAAGGCTGTCAAAGCTTTTATGTTATTGTTTTTCTAGTGTTATTTTAAGTTTTGTGGTGTATAATTTCGGTGGTATTTTAACCAACATTACTTCAGGTCTTAGCACAAAGTGTAAACATTTGGAATGAAAGTGTGATATCTTGATTTGACCGAAAATGTTTTCAATGTTTTGAAGAAAACCGCCACCATTTTCTTCATAACAAATGACGGCCGACTTGACTATGGACTAACTTGATCAAAAAGTATTTTTTCTATTTCCCTTGACACTGGCAGAATTGGCTATCGAATGACGGACAGGTGCCATAAACAAAGGTACCATTTCAGACATCTTAACACTTCGTGGAATCCACAGTTCCTAGGAATCAGGGTCCTAAATGTCCTTTTTTTTTATTTAAAGATGTAAGGTTTATGTAAAGAGGTACTTATTCTGTTTGTTTACAAACACAACTCAGATCAAGGTGAGGCCAGTGAAACCTTTAATGAATCTGTAAATTATAGTACAGTCGACCAAAAAATTATGTCGATACTTATCAATGTTTCATTTTACCATCAACCCAAAGTACTTCTCCGCTACTAAGGAGTTGGGCTGGCTGGGGTGAGGGTAGCAGGGGGATAATGCACCATACACCATACACCCCATTACGGGACGTGTCAGTGCAGATCTTATTACAAATTGAAATTACATGTACTAAGGTTTAACATCTGTATGCCTCTAGTTACACGCATGGCAGTGCATGGTAAAAAATTAAAATCAAAATCAAAACGGTCTTTATTCAGTAAAATCAAAAGGATCACTTTGAAACGTCTTATATACTAGGTGAATCTCTCGCCAGTTCCTCGCGACCAAAGCCTAGAAGAACAGGCAAGAAACTACGGCTTGGTTCCTAGCGTTTTTTTGTATGATCCTTTTTACAATTTTACTATGGTACTACTGGTGGGGCAGGTCCTATTGTGCGTGACTTACGAAGCAGTGTTTTATTATAGGTGGTAGGCCATCTGATTTTACCATCAGCAAGGTGTAAAAAAAAACGTATTCCCCCTTTTTTAATTAGAATTAAATACCCCAGCAGTGGCAATCTCAGACTGAGTGTACCGAGCGTACGCAGAGCACGCGATCACGTGCTTCTGCTACAACTGAGAATATATCTTGAGAGTTGCGTAATGCCCGCAGGTAATTGTAATTGCTTCAGTTGTACACGTAAACCACTTGACCCTAAATCGAAATGAACCTACCTAGGTAGGTTTTAAGAGTAGAAGAGCTCTTTGTGAAGGGCTCGTCCGGGGAAGTACTACAACCACGCCTTTTTCTGCCGTCAAGCAGCAACGCTGTATTTCCGTTTGATGAGTGTGGTTGCCGGTGTAATTAGAGGCACTTGAGGCTCTGTATGCCTCAAGTTGATGGACGCAGGGCAGTGCATCGTAGGGTACCTTCCTATCGCGCGTGACTTACGAGGCAATGCTTTGTTATAGGTGATGGTTACCACTTAACATCAGGTGGGCCATCTGCTTGTTCCGTCAGCTAGTGGTATAAAAAAAGAATAACAAAAAAAGTTTTGGAGATTCGATGACGAGACGCGAGGGCATAGCATTCAACCTCTTGACATCTACCAAAGTGGAGCTCTACCAAATATTATATGCGCCACCGCATGTATCGTCTCCCAAGTGACACCCATTCTTCCATTACTGTACTAAATAAGTGTTGAACCGAAATTATTTTTGTTCACGCTATCCGTGAAATTATATAGTTATGATGTAACAATTTCACCTATGTCTCCTAGTCACCCCGTGGGCCAAAGAGTTTGTCATTATGGTAGGTATTGTACCACCTTTAGAAAATTGACAGCAATATCCACGCAATGCATTAATCTAGAAGACAGTTCATTTCTGTAGGCGCTTGATAGCTAGCAACCTACCTAAGATAAATCTTCAGTCTTTTTTACCTAGTTGTTAAAGAACAGTGTTGTCGATCTCTGAAAACTATATCTTAATATTTTATATTGAGCCCAGTGCGTATTGGCTTCTCATATTCCGTATAATAATCTTTAGGTTACTAAGGTTGAAATGGCACCACTGGAACTACACCACAGAACACTTATATCCTACGAACTACATTATTTTTTTAATTATTTAGGGACATCACAATTTCATTTTACTCGCTCGCTCGCTGAATGTTTGTATGCCGCCAGGTAAAACACAGAGATCAATACTTGCTTACGCTTACCATCTACTTTTATGTAAAAATAACCTGTGTTTACAAACGAATAAATGAATTATGAATTACTACACTAATAAGGATAATACAAAAAAATGCTTTAGAACATGTAAGAAAGTTACATGTTCCTATAGTGTCTATATTCCGGCAGCACACGATCCGAGCTGCGAGCGCTCGCAAGTTCACAATAAAAGGACTTTGTTTTAAAATATCTAGTTTCCATAACCTCGTTCCGCAGCCTTGTGCTTGTCTTTGAAAGTCACAAGATTGAAAATCGATCCCGATATAGCGCTTCACTTTGCTCATAGGTAAAGCTTTGGCTTCTGAAGGCGAATATTCAGCAAGTAACCATAATCATTGAGTCATTGTTTCAAGTTGTTAGTCAAAATAGGTCTTAGGGGGTAACAAAATGCTCAAGACATACGGCCGGTTTTTGAAAGGTATTAAATTTCAGGTATTACAACGAATTAGATAGAGATAGCAAGTGATTTGACATGCGATTAGTTTTGATCGGGCTTTCAGAAACCGGCCGTTAGAGTTAGTATGCCTTTATACTAATTTGAATTTAACTTAATTAGGTTCGTAGAACCTCAGTAGTTATATAAATTTTAAACTTATAGCTAATAATCGCTTAAATCTATCTTACCTATCTAATAAAAGTTGGACGGCTTCACTTAAGAATGCTGAGTGGTAAGTATGGTAGAAAACTACTATGTAGATAAGTAAAAGTCGGAGAGATAATAAATTATGTGAGTAACTCTGGCTACCCCCTTGGACATCCATGTGAATAGTGTTTGGACTTTTAAGGAAGTAAAATACTTTTCGAAAAACAGGGTAGTCTGACGCGTAGCTGTGTGTACATCCCCGGAAGAGCTCTACTACTCCTGCTATGTTACAAGCGCGGATCCACCGTTGTGGGCACGATGGGCATGCCCATAACCCTAATAGCCGTGTGACGTCTCACATAGTGTTCGCCCCACGACTTCCACATGGAACTACAACACTGTACACAATTTAGTGAGACCGTCGTAGCATACGCATCCAGCCGAAATAGCACGGATGGCTTTCTGCTACTCTGGGAATACCACGAGATGGGGTCTGACGGTTATTTCCTATTAGAAGGACGATGTTCAAAGTGTAGTCCAGCCTCACACAGTAAAGATATATGCAATGTACATACCTTAGACTGCGACCAGCCTCGTTAGCTTCCAGCGGTTTCTTGAGATGATGATGAAGGGATGATGTTGGTGTAGATACCACGGTAGCGAAAAGAGCACACGCGCACTTGCATAGAATTTGGATATCAGCTTTCCCGGTAGTTGACGCGGCGCGTGCGGTTCGGTAGGTGTCCACGAGAAGAAGTTTTGATGCGATAGAACTGTCACAGCTGTCACTCTAAGCTTTGACGTTTTATGTACTTGCATGTCAACCTAATGATGGCGTCTCGATACTGCTGTCAGCTTAGAGAAGACTTTGAACATCGTTGAATGAAAGAGATGAATGAATAATTGAGTAGCAGGTTGATGCAGAATGCACTATAGCGATCATGAGCGAGTTTGTATCAGACTCGCAGTCGCATTTTCGGGTGGCTGTGACTACAACCTTAGAGGGCTGGATGCGCCTGCTATGTAGAAACTAAAGTCGCAATCCACGTAACCAGAGGGCGGTTTCGTGATCAGTGTTCAGGAATATAACCAATACAATGGAAATTAATTAAATAATTGAACAGCCTCCTGTGGTATGTAGTCCTCCAGCTTGCTATTCATCCTGGCCCATTAGCAATTAATGCGGTTACCGCGACTGGATTTGGCATAACTTATTTATTACTTGAATTATGTGCTTTTCAGCACCGATTTCAATAAAATGAGTATTAATTGGGTAATTGATAATAGATATACAGAAAACTGAAATAGCTTGTCGACTTTGATCCCCAAGCATGATAGGTATCCCCTCAGATATTTTTATACCAAGTACTAACTCATTGAGGATGTCTAAGAGGGTAGTCAGATAAAATCAAAAATGGGTACCTATACCTCCATTATTATTTATTTGTTTGTAGACGAGCGATTACACTGTCTGATTACACAGTTTAGAAATTGAGAAAAAACAAAATCTTCATTATTATATTTAATTTTTGTTTGTTAAGCAGTGATAATATTTAATCTAGACTGATTAATAACACCAGCTGCATTCGACTAGCTGGACAATTTATTTTAATGTTACTTACCTTTTAGAGAAATTTCAGGCGTATGAGTTTGTTATACCTACCTTCATAAGCTAAATAAACTTTTATTCTATTCTATAACTTTTATTATCCCTTCTTCTGCCGCCAAGCAGCGTTGCTGTGTTTCTGTTCAAATAGTGTGGTTGCCGTTGAAACAACAGGCATATGAGGCTTAACATGCTTCAGGTTGATGGACGCAGGGCTATGCATTGTAGGGCACGTTCCTATCGTGTGTAACTTATGAGGCAATGCTTTGTCATAGGTGATGGTTACCACTTAACATCAGGTGGGCCAACTGCTTCTTTCACCAGCTAGTTGTATAAAAAAACTTTTGATATTCTACATTAACCTCCCCATATTTAAGAGGCGAGAGAAGGGGGTCTGCTGTTCAGTCTTGGCAGGTGGGTAGGTGACCGCAGTGTTGGTGTTAAGTACCAAAGAGATTTTGCTTCTCATTCTCTGGTGCGTTCCCTTATTCGCCTCGTGACATCCACGGGAGGTTATGGAGGGTCCTTTTCTATGCCAGGATCTCCGCAGCCAAAATAAAATACACAACCATTAATAGTGCTGTCAAATTGTGGACTTTAGTAGCCAAAATACGAGAAGGGAATCTGATGGCAGATGGCTTAAGTTGATAAGAAATAGCGGTCAAACTTGACGTTCATTTAATGATAGAAGCGTCGGGTCAAGCTTACTGGGCGCCGGATGTTGAGCATTCATCTCTCTTTGTAACAGTTGCCAGTTTACCTCACGGCGAACGTGCACGCACGTGTAATGGCTTGTCTTGCGTCCGTCACTCTCAGAAAAAGGTATTAAGTCTCATGTCTCTAAGTGCTGAGACATCCACAGTCACAGTCACATGTCTAATGGGTATATCCAAATATTACATTCGGTACATAGTCACATTTTGCAATAGGTGGTATGTATGTATTTACAAAAAAAAAAGTAAATAAGTAGTAAATCAGCTATTTTGTTCCCATATCACAAACTTTGGCTTAGTTTGGGGCGAGATGGTGCTGTGTGGAATGTCCACTAATATTTATTTATTTATTTATTTCACACATGACAGGTTGCAAGCCTGTCGCCGCTGCTAGAATACTAACTGGTTTCCTGACGTTGTATTCCTCACCCATTTGTGAGCACTGCCATTGCTTACATATTTTTTTCGAAAAGAATATCCATTTATGAACTATCGGATTCAAACCCAAAATCAGAAGGCGGGGTCACTCCGACCTCCGGTGGTCTTTTCGCCCCTATTTAACTTGCACCACAAGCCAGGATGGGGCTGAAGTGACAGCCATTCGTCTTGTGTCACAACACAACCCCGAGCGAATGGCGCGCTATCCGCGGTCACTGATAAGATAACGGATTTGCAGAATTGGTCATTCAGTTGATAGGAGGGGAGGGGAGAACTTTACTTATAAACGCGATTTTATTCCTTGAGGACACGTTTTGCTTTCAACTATTTATGAGGGAGTCTGAGTCACAATATGAAGCATAAAAAAAATACAATGTATTAAATTAATTAAATATATTAATTATAATTAATTAATTAAATCTAACGCATGCCCATCTTTTATAGCCCATAACATCGCCGCTGCTTGAATATCTAAATAAAATAAATAATGGCGGACTTTGCACAGCACTATCTAGCCCCAAACTAAGCAAAAGCTATGGAACCAGAACTATATGGGAACCAGATCGCTGATATATACCTACTTTATTTTTTGTAAATACATACTTATAATATTATTAACACCCAGACAGAGAACACACATCAATGTTCATCACGCAAATGTTTGTTCTCGGTGGGGATCGAACCCTTGGCCTACGGCGCAGAAGGCAGAGCTACTACCAACTGAGCTGTGAAGGCTGTCATAAAAGCCCATATTGAAATAAATTGGTTTACGAGATTGAATCAAAAAACTCTAGGCGCAGTTCCTGTTTATATTTCGGGATATAATGTAGCCTATTACAGTTATCTTTACAGAAGTCAAAAAGGGGTAGTCAGAGTTCATAGGTGACCATATTCTTCAAACTAAGGTACATCTAGCACGTGGCTGCAATTTCCTGGAGATATCCCGAATACGTCATTTCCTGAACCGATAAGGCGGACAATAGGCAATTTGTAGCTGAAAGTGGCTCGAGGTACTTCAGCAGCGGAAGAGTATTGTGCGGCCATTTTATTTGAACACTGCTCGGGGGACCTCTAGCACGTCTTGTCACCTGCCCTCTGATTACAGACCGCACGATTCGGCTACGTTATTCCTAAGAGTAAGGTAGCCGAATCGTGCGGTCTATATGAAGACCTTAATATACCTCTATGGCATAAAACTGCGGCACTCGTTCATAATAAAAATCTTATTTCCATACACAAACTTATTATAAACAAGCTGGTGCCCGCGACTTCGTCTGCGCAGGATTAGTCACACAATATCTTTATAAATTGTAGCGTATGTGTTATTCTGATGTATAAGCTATATTATTGTAAAGTTTCATTAAAATCCATTCAGTAGTTTTTACGTGAAAGAGTAACAAACATCCATCCATCCATCTATCCATCCATCCATACTTACAAACTTTCGCGTTTATAATATTAGTAGGATAAAATAATGTTTTACTGTTGCATGAATTAACTCCACTTAACGTTTTTCTGTTCTGTTTGTTGTTCATAGTTTAATTGTCTATTTCACCGTCATTACGTATTCCATTTAGCTCCGCATGATATAGGGCCGGCTTAAGGAAATAAGGGATTACGCTCTCATTACGCCCCTGTCAGGGCACTAAACCAGGTCTTGAGCCGGCCCATTAAATTAACCTTGTTTATGTGGCGTGTACCATTACACATTGTAATGTCTACTTAAAGAACATCGCGAGAAACAGTATTTTAGCTTGTTCTAGTTTGTACACATTTCAGCAAAAATATCATATTGATCTCAAAATTTTTTCCTGCTAATAAGTTTGCATATGAAAACTTAGTAAAGCAAACTTTGAAGGAGGAATGTTTTTGGACCAAAATTATATTTTTGCCTGTGTGCAAGTTGGATTGCAATTTTTCATAAATACTAAGTTCAGTGATTTTATATCTTTTAAAATGTTGAAATGTGCGAGCCAAAAGGACATCGTTATGCGGTAGTCTTTGCCTATGTAATATGACAAGCACCTGGATTATCAAAAATAAGTTTAAGTTTATTTTGGAACAAAAACAAGGCACAATATAATGTAGAAAACGATAAAATTCGCAGAAGCTTAAAAAAACTGTGTCGCGAATATTAACGCCCTCCTCCGACTTTAAGAACTCCAAAACATTTGGGAACGATTAGTTCAGTTAATTAAAAGTTGTGACAAAAATAGCAAATTATTGTAAGATAGAATTGTAAGGGTGGATTTTTGTTGTTTAGTGAGTGTGTGAGAGAGAGAAATTTATGGGAGGTTCTCCTGGTACGCCAGTCTCATGAGAGTCTGGATAAAGAGAATTATATAATATGTTGCTGTTTGTTAATATAATACTTTTGATTCTTTTAGCTGAGATGCGAGCGGATCCGCGGGCGGATATAAGTTACTGTAACCTACGGGCGCTTATTTGATTTTTTATTGACGCGCCATTCTTTGATCTCCATGTTGATGTAACCGCTGAGAAAGGTATCCTGGGTAGCGGAGCGGGTCATGTTGCAGTATATTCTCCCTTTCTTGAATGGAAAGTTCCTGGGAATGTGCCTGGCTGACATTGTCATGTTGCTTAGGTTGTAGATCCCCTGAAACACGGAGTTTTGAGAGAATGTTTTTTTATCATATCACAATAAAACAGCAAAGACTACTCAATTTCAACTTGCACACAAGAAACTGCACACAAAAATTTGTACAGAAAATGGTGCGGAAACTGTGGCGAGACGATGTTTATCGAGGTTTATGGAAAAAGATCCGATAAAGATCAAAAGTAGTCTATGTTCATCTCCAGAACCTCAGAGTCAGTGTCACAGCACCATCAGGTTCGGTAGTGCCGTAACTACGTAAACTATCCAGACGCACTTTTACATTTATAAATTAGTGGATTATTTGAGTTCACTACGTGATAGATCACGAACAATTACGCAACGAACGCTGCTAGTACAGGAACTGGCACTCAAACAGGACTAGGACAGGGCTTCTTACGTTTCGTCTTCTGGCGTATCGAACGTATTATAAAGATCTTGGGAAGCCGTTGGTTGAAAATTGCTTTAAAGTTTCTTCATGAAGAAAAGTTTTCAGCAGCTCATGCGACGCAGTCAGTAGTTCATCATGATCAGCCTGCAGAAGTCCACTGCTGGACATAGGCCTCCCCAATACATTTCCAGGAAGAACAATTCAGAGTCCCCTCCATCCACTGACTCCTGGCGATCCTTACGATTCGGTCCATCGGTACTAGTCGGTAGGCTAAAATGATATTCAACTCAGCATAAATGTTGGGTGAATTTCAGCTTTAACTAAGAAAAAAAAGGATATAAAGCATAGATGCTTCTTCTTCAAGTCATGTCACTAGTTCTTTCAAAACTGTGTGGTGAAAGGATTTTAAGTGCGCCTCAAAAAGACTCCTTTCGAGCACTTGACACATGTTATAGAATTTTTTAGGTCTACATGCCGGTTTCCTCACGATGTTTTCCGATGAGAGTACTGGCACATAGCTAGCTTACCGGGGGGTATGGACAAGGTCCAGCCAATCTGCCTTGCTTGAGCGCCGCTCCAAACAGCATGTCATGGTGGATTAGATCGCATAACTTGAAGTGCAGCTCTACGAAACCTCTCTCGTACCTATTCGTCAAGAACTCGTAAAAGTAGAAATGTATCTGAAACCATTATTTGGACATTCCACTCACCACTATCTAGGCTTAAACTAAGCAAAGCTTTTTTTTTTATACTACTATCTGATGAAACAAGCAGATGGCCCACCTGATGTTAAGTGGTAACCATCACCTATAACAAAGCATTGCCTCGTAAGTCACGTACAATTAGGAACGTGCCCTACGATGCACTGCCCTGTGTCCATCAGCTTGAGGCATACAGATGTTAAGCCTCATGTGCCTGTAATTACACCGACAACCACACTCTTCAAACCGAAACACAGCAACGCTGCTTCGCGGCAGAAAAAGGCGTGGTGGTAGTACTTCCCCGGACGAGCCCTTCACAAAGAGCTCTACTACTCTTCTATGGAAAGCAGTTATAAGATATAGATATGCATTAGGATACGGCAAAACTAACGCGTTAAACCGGGCGTCCTTGGTGGCGTGCACAATAGCGTTCAATTTTCTAGGTGCATATTCACACCTAAAGGTAAACAGGTAACCTATAGGTTGATAGTAGAGCTCTTTGTAAGGGCTCGTCAGGCAGCGTTGCTGTGTTTTGGTTTGAAGAGTGTGGTTGCCGGTGAAATTACAGGCACATGAGGCTTAACATCTGTATGCCTCAGTATGCACCTACAAGTTGCAGCAGCGGCGGTGCATCGTAGGCACGTTTCTATCGAGCGTGACATACGAGGCAATGCTTTGTTATAGTAGGTGATGGTAACCACTTAACATCAGGTGGGCCAGCTTATTCCATAATATCCCCCTCAATCCATAGCCTAGGCTATTTTGCCGCATCTAAATTTGTTATAGTTTAGTTGAAAATAATTTGAGCCTCTACTTTTTTTTCAGCGTCATGACCACAGAATACTTAATAATACCAAAAAGGGACGAACTGCTACCAACGTTAACGTCATCTCAATATTTCGAGGGCTGAATCACCCATATACCAAAAAAAAAACTAGCATTACAAAACCAACACTTGCACGATTTGGCCTTCACTTTACCGAAATGTTATTTCCAAAGGAATAATGCCCAATATGAAAATTGGCATTGACGTAGTAAAAGGGATCCTTTCGTCCATAGCGTTGAGACGTCATATTGGCATAACTCAAGTACTT
Organism: Chloroclysta siterata; assembly: GCA_932294275.1. Classification (NCBI taxonomy): domain Eukaryota; kingdom Metazoa; phylum Arthropoda; class Insecta; order Lepidoptera; family Geometridae; genus Chloroclysta; species Chloroclysta siterata. The sequence continues at coordinate 18,118,409 of OW028588.1, forward strand.
CTTGTTGTAGTACACTATCACCGGATGTTCTGTACTGACGTAAAGTATCTGAAAAGTAAAGACACTGAAAAACTGGCGCTTTTTCTTCTCGTCGTGTCACTAGTTGCTTTCGAAACAGTGTGGTGAAAGGATTTGAGGTGCACCTCAGAGCGGCTCCTTTCGAGCACTTGATACATGTTTCAAAAAGAGAGAAGTTGTTTAACGGATTCGTTTTCTGACATTTTGGGAAGCAACATAGCTTTTTCATTTTAATTGTTTTTCTAGTATTATTTTGAGCTGTGTTATGTAATTTCGGTGGCATTTTAACCAACATTACTTGAGGTCTTAGCACAAAGTATTGTTTACACTTGGAATTGGAATGAAAGTGATGACCGAAAATGTTTCGAATGTTTTGAAGAAACCGCCACCATTTTCTTCAAAACAAATGACGGCCGACTTGACTATGGACTGACTTGACTATAAACTATTTAATACTTCACTTGACACTAGAAATTTTGTCTGTCGAATGATGGACAGGAGCCAGGGGCCATAAACGGAGAAAAGAAGAAGTTGTTTGACGGTTGTCAGCCCCTTAAGTGGTGTAAAGTAATTATAACTAGTTTATTTATTTATTACAAAATGATAGTATGCTTACTTGTACAGGGCTCTTACTTTTTTACAATATAAGTAATGCGTTTCTACATACCTTTTCCGTTTCACATAATGCAGTCAATGCGACCGCAAGAATAGCTATTAATACACGCAAAATCATGTTCTCGTTACAAACACCTCTAACTAAAGCCTATACTATAATGAGTAAAACGCTTTGTTGTGTAAAAATTATTGTAGTCAAATTGAGTTCCTGATAGGATCATGGCTCATCATCATTTCACAATCATTAATGAAATGTCAGAGTATGTCATACCTACCGGAATCATATTATTCATATGCATATTGTTTATTTCAATTATTATAGCACTTAAAATCCTTTCACCACACTGTTTCTGTTGCATAGGAAGCCTAGAGAAGTGTTAACGTAACGGTAGACTATCAATATAATGTACACATAGCTAGCTAGATACGTAACAGTTTCGAAAGAAACTATTGACACGACAAAAATATAATTAGATTAAACTTCCATAAAATTACATGCATAGATTTTGCAGCTAGCTCTGCCTTCTGCGCTGTAGGCCGTGGGTTCAATCCCCACCGAAAACAAATATTTGTGCGACGAACATAGATGTTTGTTCGCTGTCTGGGTGTTATTATATTATATTTATATAAATAAAAAAAAGTATTTAAGTATTTTATCAGCTCTCTGGTCCCATATTACAAGCTCTGCTTAGTTTGGGGCTCAATAGTGTTATGTGGAAAGTCCACCAATATTTATATATTTATATAAATGTCCCGGCAGCTTATGTTCTATACATAATTATATAAAAAAATTGGGACAGGTTGCAAGCCTAGTCACTAGAACTCATAATTTCATTTTGCCGTGGTTCTATACCCATTACCTTAAAACGCCTACTTAAGGATATGTTTACACGCCCATTTAACTTAACTACGGGTCCGGCAATAATAATGAAAATGTAAAGCTGTTCATATCGCGCTATGAAGGCTTTCATGAGTTTTTGATTAAATTATCTTCCTTACAAATAATTTTATGGTGATATAAATCATTATGTCAGATCGACACGTCCATGGGACCTGATAACTGATTTATAAGAGTAGTAAAGCTATTTGTGAAGGGCTCGTCCGGGGAAGAGTACTTCCCATGGCATTGGCATGGGTTAGTAACCCCATGCCAATTTCTGCCTCCAAGCAGCAACGCTGTGTTTCGGTTTGGTGGTGCGTTTTTTTTTATACAACTCGCTGATGAAACAAGCAAATGGCCCACCTGATGTTATCTGTGTCCATCAACTTGAGCCATACAGATGTTAAGCCTCATGTGCCTGTAATTTCACCGGTGACCACACTCTTCAAACCGAAACACAGCGTTTAGGCAAACATCCAGTCAAATTACTGGCACATGGGGTTTTATATCTATATGCCTCAAGTTGATGGATGCAAGGCAGTGCATCGTAGGGCACATTCATATCGTGCGGGACTTACGAGGCAATGCTTTGTTAAATAGGTGATGTTTACCACTGAACATCAGGTTGGCCATAAACTTATTCCGTCAGTATCAGTATATTACATATGATATTAACAAAATAATATAGTTCGTTACCTGAATTAGCATATAATCTACTGATACTCCAAAAATAACCGAGAACAGGATAAAAAAATTATTTACGAATCCAATAAAGGGAAACGCCTTAAATAATAATGTTAGCAATAACTACTAATACGCGAAGCTGCACGCAGTAGCTAGTAGATTATATAAAATGAATTTAATAAACATTTCATTTCGTTCGTAGATTTATCGCATTCTATACGCAACGTGTAACACAATACCCCTATAACCCCGGAAGCAGGATATTCTATAGGTCATGGCGAACAACAGTAAGTTATAAGACTTTCAAAGTTTTTCCTTCACTAAATGCCTCTTCAGCTTTCCTCCGAAATGAAATTAACACAACATGACGCAACCCTATTTACAGCTGTTTTTTGACCTTTGATTGTGCACTATAGATAAATTAGGTAACAAAACTGCCACCAATTAGGAAACGCAAACGTGACCTTGGTATATTACTTTCTAATATTCCTACCAAGGTCACGTACACATTATCAGGGCTGTTGCAAACTTCTGAGACAATATTAATTTTTCTTTTGTATGGGAATTTCGAAAAAGAAGTATTCAAATTTTGCACACGTCAAAGTATTCTAGTGCTTGATCTGATCTATTGGTCTTTGTCCTTATAAGGGTATTATGTTACACGTTGTATATAGATTATAAAGCAACGCCCTACAGGGTACGTACCCTTACACGTGTGCCTGATAGCTTTTTAAGATCTAAGCCTTATAATTGATATTATATATATTGATATTGTACATGTTGTCAATAAATAAATCTAATCTTTTACATACTTACATACATACTTTTGGCAATAGACAGCAAATACGTACTCACGAAATAGAATTTCAAAATGATTCACCGTGTTTATTCCAATTATCGTGTGTAATTTCCTGTCATTTATATTATAATACATAATATATCATGTTTCACGCTACGATTCATCAGATTATAATGTTCAGATATCTATCTAAACAAAAAAAAATTCCTTCTTCAAAATACAAATTAAAAATTATAAAATCATATAAAAACTTATAATTATTTTTTATATATCAATTCACAAAAAAATATCAAAAAAAAATATTTTTATTTCACCATTTAAGGATCTTTATTTCTCAGTGCCTGTCGTAGATGTGGCCTGCCCATTACCATTTCCACTTAGGTACATTTACACTTAGCTCTGAGGGCCATGTCAGAGATCTGTAGAAGAACCATGGTCGTTCTTTTACAGATCTCATCTTGTATAACTCTGTTAAACTCCTAATATAACCCTTTTCATAACATTATTTATCTTCAAAGTCTCTTCAATATTGTGTTTGATACAAAATAAGGAATAGCTACGAGCATGTTACCGTAGCAATTCGTAGCCACTTCCGTAGCAAGATGCTACGAGCTCACCGAGAAACCGAAGCTCACCAAAATGAAAGAGGTATGTAGTAAGAAAGGTAGTATTTAAAGTGTCAATCATTAATGGATCAATCACCTTTCAAAGTCCACTCTTATTTGTCTTTTTTTAATTTGATTTATTTATAACGTATGATGTTAAAACAATGGTTAAATAATTTTAAATGGTATTTTTTTTATTTTTCATCGAGAAATTTTTCAAAGCTGACAATAAGCAGTGGGACAATAGAAGCTAAAATAAATAACAATACATTCCAGGTTACGAACGATGTATATTCCAAGTAAATAAATACATAAAATAAAAGTTTCATCCAAATCCGTGCAGCCGTTACAGAGATGAGTGGGAACAAACACACATTACACACCCCGACACACTCACAAACTTATTAGTAGGATACAATATTTCTTGAGTGAGTGAAGCTTGTAATACCGAGCTTGAAGTTACAAGGTACATTGAAATGCTTTCATGCAAACTTCCCCGTTCTTGGTAATAAAATGAAAAGAATAACTAATTGGTCTGCGGACAAGAGGAAACTCGTTAAAAGTCTTGAATACCGCTTGCACCGTGCCTGTGAAAATTGTACTCAAATTTAAATTATGAAATGGCTAGAATCCCCCCTCGGCTTTGGTGGACTGGTACACACAGATCAAGCGACGAAAAACGACGCTTACTACAAGGACATAAAAGCGAGCTGTGTACCTATACAGGGTGTTAAAATACTAGTAGCGAAACTTCAGGAGGCTAAAGTACCCATCAATATGAACAACTTTTTCTAAGGAACCAATACAGTAAACGCGAAAAAAACAACAGCTGTTTCATGCAAAAGTTCAATACCTACATGGCTAAAATGTATCAAACAGATGTTTTTTATTTTTCGTTCACAAGGTTGGTTCCTTAGAAAAAAATATTCAAAGTAGTATTTTAACACCTTGTACAACTTAATGCGTAGGTATCCGTGACAAGAAAAATGACGCTTTTTTTACACAACTTCTAAATGGAACAAGCAGATGGCCCACCAGATGTTAAGAGGTAACCTGATGGTTACCAAGCGTAGCTTGCGAGGCAATGGTGATCCATTGCCTCGCAAGCTACGCTTGGTAGGCACGTGCCCTACAATGCACTGCCCTGCGTCTTTAAACTCGTAGCGTAAAGATGTTAACCCAGGGTTCGGGTGCCTGTAATTTGAGTCACACCCTTCAAAACAAAACACAGCAATGTTGCTCGGCGGCAGAAATAAACATGGTGGTAGTCATTCCCCGAGCGAGCCCTTCACAAAGAGCTCTACTACTCATTAACGTGTCATCATAATTGGTGTATTCTAAGGAATCAATAAATAAACACGATAGCAAAAAATCTATTTCATGCATTTTATTTTAGCCAGGTAGGTATTGAACTTTTGTATGAAACAGCTGTTTTTTTTTGCGTTCACAGTGTTGGTTCCTTAGAAAAAGTTTTTCATATTGATGGGTACTTTAGCTCCCTGAATTTTTAAGGACAAGTATTAGAACACCTTGTATAAATAAGTTCAATAATTTTATATCTTTTAAAATATTGAAACGTACGAGCAAGTGGTCTTAAGTGAACGATGCCCAGACCCCCTGGTCACATTTTAAAAACTAGAACCCGCTCAAATTGGCCGAAAATAAAGAAAATTTATAAAATAAATATTTTTATTGTGAGCAAAAATTACTTGTTTCCAGTGCCCATTGTCCTGTAAAGCTTTAAGAGCTAAATTAAAAGAGAGGCGACGATTTTATCTTTAATTCCTTTCTTAATGAATCATTTGAAAAGGTAACAGATGTTTCTGGGGTGGATTTTGCTTATAATAATTTGTCAGGGACGCTGTATTATAAGTTGGTTGGTTATTTGAAATGACAGTCCCAATGGGATAATAAGATTTTATTGTACCATTATTTAAACTTTACAAACTTGTTTTAGGACTTCCTTTTATTTTGTGGTTTTATTCTTTTGCTTAAATTCCTTTTTAAAATTTATTTAGTCCAGTCTCTGTTTGTAAGTACATAATTGGTGAAACAATAAACTATCATCGTCAGCACGAACCAAAAAAAGTCCATTGGTCATTCAATTTCGCGCAGTGGACATATTTGGGTTGGTTGGTGATGGTGGGCAAACCATTAACTATGGGGGTCTGATGTACGCTTGGCAGGCGTGTTGGTGACCTCAGAAATTGCTGGTCCCCACCCCCCGGTGCGTTCCCCTATGCACAGGCAAAGATCAAAGGTTAAGTTACTGTCAAGTAAAGCGTTGTGTCAGCGCGTTAAAAGCAAAGCAAAGCGTAAGAGTAATACAGCTATTTGTGTAGGGCTCGTCAGGGAAAGTATTACCACCATGCCACATTGCTGCAATCAAGCATTGCAATTACAGGCACATGAGGCTTAATATCGGTATACCTCAAGTTGATGGACGCAGGGCAGTGCATCGTAGGGCACATTCCTATGGTTACCACTTAAAGTCAGGTGGGTCATCTGCTTTTCTATCAGAAAGTTGTATAAGAAGCTGATGCACGCTGTGTGCATTAGCTTCTAACATCCACCGAGAGTAACAAAAATACAGTGTTATTTCCACACAAAACAAGTGAAGAGCGCACACCGCGCGTTCCCTATTTATAGACTATTCGGTCCCTAATTGAGTTAATTCCAGCAACTCGAATATTCCGGGACCAGCTGCCTTGTTGTGCAAGCAAAATGTTAATAGATATCGAATTGGAAGATTTTAATAAAGCGTAGTGATATTGAGAATGTTCAAACAAATAGGTATTGCATAAAACAGCGCCGCCTAAATCCAAACTAAGCCAAACTGGTAAGATGAGAACCTATTTTTTGTTATAACTTGTAAGTCAAAGTCAAAGTCAAAGTCAGAAGGTCTTTAATCAATAAAATCACAAGGATCACTTTGAAACGTCTTAAAGCTAGGTGACTCTAGGTGCCAGTTCCACGCGATCAAAGCCTAGAAGAAAAGGCAACAAACTTACGGCTTGGTTCCTACCGCTCTTTTGTATGATCCTTGTTACAATGTAGGTATTATAATACAATATTGAAGCTCCAGAATGATGCCAATCGTGAATTTAGTGAAGCGTAGCTATAACAGAAAAAGGTGAGGGTAATAAAATTCATAAAACAGCTGTAGTTATTAGTAATACATTATAATATAATACTAGTAAACTTAGGGTTCTTCAAGGATGTGGATGTGAGGATGTGAGGATGTGAGCATGTGAGCATGTGAGCAAGTGAGCATGTGAGCAGGTGTGCATGTGAGCATGTGAGAATGTGAGCAAGTGAGCATGTGAGCATGTGAGCATGTGAGCATGTGAGGATGTGAGCATGTGAGCATGTGAGCATGTGAGGATGTGAGCATGTGAGCATGTGAGGATGAGAGCATTTGAGCATGCGAGCATGTGAGCATGTGAGCATGTGAGCATGTGAGCATGTGAGGATGTGAGCATGTGAGCATGTGAGCATGTGAGGATGTGAGCATGTGAGCATGTGAACATGTGAGCATGTGAGCATGTGAGCATGTGAGCATGTGAGGATGTGAGCACGTGAGCATGTGAGCATGTGAGCATGTGAGCATGTGAGCATGAGAGCATGTGAGCATGTGAGCATGTGAGCATGTGAGGATGAGAGCATGTGAGCATGTGAGCATGTGAGCATGTGAGCATGTGAGCACGTGAGCATGTGAGCATGTGAGGATGAGAGCATGTGAGCATGTGAGCATGTGAGCATGTAAGCATGTGAGCATGTGAGCATGTGAGCATGTGAGCATGTAAGCATGTGAGCATGTGAGCATGTGAGCATGTGAGCATGTGAGCATGTGAGCATGTGAGCATGTGAGCATGTGAGCATGTGAGGATGTGAGCATGTGAGCATGTGAGGATGAGAGCATGTGAGGATGTGAGCATGTGAGCATGTGAGCATGTGAGCATGTGAGCATGTGAGCATGTGAGCATGTGAGCATGTGAGCATGTGAGCATGTGAGGATGTGAGCATGTGAGGATGTGAAGATGTCTCGAAGGTACGTCCATTTACCCACCTTTTTCAGTATCATAACCTTCGATCAACAATCAACCTAGATTACGTGTGGCGGGCTCAAAAACGGCCCGAGAAATAAGAGCACAAATAAATTTGTGTTCTTATTTGAGTTTAGTATGCTCCAACCACAGCCAACGTGCGGACGTGCTAAAATGCCTCAGTGTGCTGTAAAACTGCGAAAATAACCCCTAAAACAGTAAGGTTTCAGAAGGAATGTCTTTTTTTCGGTAATTACATGTCAGTTTCCGTTTTGCGATGCTTAAATCATTGTTAACAATTAAAAACAAATATTTTGTCGTTTATTCAAAGTCCGCCATCGAGGCACCTGGTAGTGTGTGTGAGGAGTAGTAAAATACAAAGAAGCAAACAGAAACAAAACGAAACGAAAGTAATAATGTAACTCACAAAGTAATAATGGAGAAAAGTACTTTATTTGTTGCAACATAAGGTTGATTACGCAATAAATGTTATTTAACCTATGTCTTTTAATTTCAAGGTGACGGCTGTAATTGACGAATGATCATAAGTGTAAGATAGTATTTTGAAGATTTGTGACTTTATTACAAGGGTTTATGGTTGTAATTAGGTTGAACTTGAAACTGTTTAAAAACCTTTGAATCAGTTCGATGTAGCTGTTTATGTGTGTGTAAGTAGATGTTCAAGCGGACAGTTTTTAGCTTTGATTTTGTATGTGACACGCAATCTAGTTGATTGTGGATCGAAGATCATAACACACTAAAGAGGATTTAATTTACAAACTTCATTGATTAATTTAAATTAAAGTGGATTTATTCATGACAACTGCAAATCGTACAGCTATTAATTGTATCTTTTTTTTTACAAATTAATGATCCCGCTTTAAAAATAATTCCCTTATACTATACCTGCACTTAAATTAAAAGATCAACGGATTGTTACCCTGGCTTACATTTAAAGGATGTCTTTCATGCATAAAATATGTATATGTGGGTGGATCAACTATTTTCTGTACTGAATCAACTTTTTGTGTAAAAAAAAAAATATTGAAATTTTACACAAACTGCACCTAGTATTGACACCTAAATAAACTTATGTAGTTTATGTATCTATAGAGAGCATTGAACTTTTTTGGGTTTATCTTAGGTTTTTATGCGTTTATTTCAGATGTTACACTTAATAATGTCTCCTGGGGGGCTATCGCCATGTCTTTTTACATTCTTGAAACGTCAATTTCGTACCGGCACCTACCAAATATTACACGTCAGCGAGTCTGTTCAACTGCAACCAGATAAAAGAATAGCTGACAAGTTTTTTCGTACTAGATGACGTTTCGTTGTGCCGTGATGGCTTCATGTAACCCGTCGAGTGCTTCAAGTTTCAGGCAGCAATTGGATAAAAATGAAGCGTGTTTAATATAGTGCTGTTCAAGTTATGCGTAAAAAACTAATCTCAACTGCTTTAACCAATATTATTCGTTATAAAAATACACAAGGATATAAAACAAGGTTTCTTTGTTGTTTTGGTAGTCTTACTAGGCCTCTTTTATTACACATGTCTGTAATCTTGCAGTTTTTAATTTGAAACTGGAAGATATGTATATTTTGAATTCATAAGCTGCGAAAATAATGGATCGGCTTACATTTGCTATCTTTTACAAGTCTAGTCTGATCGTAAGTAGTTTTCGAAGGCAAATAGGTTATTTTTTCATAAAATAGCATTGTCTATTTCAAAAAAATTCAGTATTAATTTTATGTACATATTACATTCATTTATAATTTATTGAAATAAGTAGTTTGATATCAATAGTCCCGCCTCCAGCCGTATACCACCGTCGAGGGGTTAACCTTCTATCAATTTTGAATTTGGAACACATCAGAAAATACGTTTACATGCATGGTGCGTATGTGTGAGTTCTTGGAAAAGCTGACCAGGTTTATTTGACAGATATTCGTATCGTGAGCTATCTTTATGCGATCAGTGTGGCAATGTTTCTCCATACACTGGACAGATTTTTAGCAGGTCTGTGAAGAGGTACTTTTTTCACAACTGTTTTGTGATTTACTCCGTTTGTAGTTGATTTTTAGTTCAAATAAGTGCTGTGTACTCATAATAAGTTCATATTTTAGGTATGGCGATCAATAAATACCCTTTACTATAGTTTTATAGACAACACTCTTGATTATGAATAAATTTACATTATTTGATAATTAGTCACATTGACGGTCTAGAGAGCGCCTATTCTTAAGATAGTAATAACATTTTTAAATGCTCGCCATTTGTGCCATAAAAGTGTTAAATCTAGCGCTTATAGCGATAAAATTGGAACACTGTCAATTGACACACTTGACTGACAGTAATGACATTAACCCGGCGAAGATTCGTTCCAAAAAGAGCATATCTAGATTGAGGTTGGTCATTATGACCATAATGAAATTACATAATTACTTCATATTTATTTAGCATATTTTTGTACTGAAAAGTCTTAACGGTGCCTTAATCCTATAAAAAGATATGATTGTACCGTTATTTAACCTGTATAAAATTACGGCACAGCAAAAAATATGATGGAACAGGCAGATGGCCCATCTGATGTTAAGTGGTAACCGTCACTACATTGCCTCGTAAGATAGATCTCTGCTCTGCTCTGCTCTGCGTCCATATACTTGAGGCATACAAATTTATGATTTGAGCCGGAATTGCCCTGAGTAGCCCAAAGTGTCCTGGCGATACGTGGCGGCACAAGATAGCAAAAAGGGGATTGATGCGCCTAACGCGAATCGAGTTCGTTTGTTTTGTATTAAAAAAATGACATATTATTATCCAGTTTGTAATTGTTATTGTAAAAGTGTAAAAAAAATATATACGATATAGGTTATTGCTAAGAACGAATAAAACTCACTAAGTTTTATTCGTTCCTGAGCGCTTATTATTACTACTAACACAGTGAAACTGCGGGCGGCATCTAGTGCGTAATAAGAATAGAACGAAATCATGTTTTAGAACTACTGCCTATCCAACAAATACCATAAATGCCATTTTCCCACTAACCTTCTTATCGAATTCAGCTGAAACGTAATTTGTGACCCGGAAAAGCATATAGGTTACTTTTTATTTCAATAGATATCACGTGAATGCTTGTATAAAAATAAATCAGCATATTATATCTTTCAGACCCTACAGCAGGGTCGTAATGACCCAAATTTATCCTCGCCAGGTTGGATAAATTTGACATGATGCATTCAAAATCTCTTCTAGCAATAAATAGTTTGTATCATTTTCAAACAATTTAAATACAAGTTTAGAGCCACAAACCTTCTTAAAAAATTTGTTAAGTATCTTTCATAGTTTAAATTTGCCAAACAAAGTGAATTTCATAGACTAAAGGTTTAATATGTACTAAAATCCAAAAACCGCAAATTACCGAAAAATATATGAAAATTTATGTTACCTAGTTTCTGAACGTCACTTGACCTTGAAAAACATGTCAGTGTGTTGCTCACACAGGTCAGCTTTAAGAAAGCTCACGGTACCATATATTAGGCAAACAAGTTAGTTATTTTTAACATTCACAACTTTTCAGATGACATAATGGCCGGCAACCAAAAGCAAAATGGTCTTTATTCAGTTCTATCACAAGGACTATTTTGGAACTTTCTAAGTAAATCTAACGCCAATTCCTCGAGACCATTCGCGATTAGGGCTTACAATCAAATCAAATATTCAAATATGCTCGAATCAATGAGTACCTACTAGTACCTAGTTCTTATTGATGAGCGATAACTTTTCTTGTGAGACTGTTACTTTATATTTTTATTCAGCTTGTTCTATCAGTGGGACAGAAGCCTTTTTTTATACCTACAACTAGCTGATGGAAACCTGGCCCCTGATGTTAAGTGGTAAGCATCAGCTATAATCATCATCAGCACTACCTCGTAGGTCGCTCCCGAGGTGGTCTCATTGTCCCTGCATGGTGGAGCATGGCCTAATAATCAGAAACTTAACCGTACTGAACTACAAAGATTTTTAACTACTTACGTACTGAACTACTTCTACTCGTATATGAAACCAAATTATCGTACAAAATTATGAAGAACTTTCTGACCTTGAACGCTATCATTTTGTATATCATTCATATATCATTTTGTCGCGACAAAAATAGCTTTGTTTGTAACGACTATAAAGGCTTTGTTATGAATACTTATAACTATAATATAATCGGCTGCAAACATACCAAATTTCATGCAGATTGGATAAACGGTTTGAAAGTTATGGCCCGACGAACTTTCATACAAACATAAAATGCGAAATCGCCCAAGATCTTCGTTCGCTTCGCTCACTCGATCTATAATACCTAATAGTAGGTACTTAATACTAATCTACCTACCAGCCAACTTTAACTTAGTATTATCATCGTAAATTTTATAATCATTATTACTGTTGTTTTTAAGAGTAGTAGAGCTCTTTGTGAAGGGCTCGTCCGGGGAGTACCACCACGCCTTTTTCTGCCGCCAAGCAGCGTTGCTGTGTTTCGGTTTGAATAGTGTGGTTGCCGGTGTAATTACAGGCAACACTCAAGTTGATGGATGCAGGGCGTGCATCGTAGGGCACGTTTCGACTTTCGAGGCAATGCTTTGTTAAAGGTGATGGTTACCACTTAACATCGGGTGGGCCATCTGCTTGTTCCATCAGCTAGTTGTATACTAAAAATCAAATAAAAAACATACAAACGCATTTTTTACTCACAATTCAGCTCTTTTGCCCCTACTGCAAAATCAAAATCAAATAAATACTCTTTTTATTATGACAGTAATATTCGACTCTAATATTTCATAATATACATACCTACTTATGCAACCCTAGATCTGCGAAAAATAAAACCAGCTGTCAATTTGAATTATGTCACTAGTTTGGTAAAAGCATCTCAAATAATGTAAAAATTTTAAGAATTGTTTACTATTAATTTTATCTTAAAGTCTTTTTTTGAGCCATCCTTTTGCCCATTCTAAGGCAAAGTCGCTACACCACAAGTGCTCGCAATCTTTGTATTTCAAAGCTATGCTCAAACGGCGGAAAATATGGAAAATATATGTGGTGATGAGAACCCATTAATTTGTTGATCTCTGGGTTCAATATTTCGCCTTCATAGTAACAACAACCTCTTGTATAACAATCTGCTTTACGTAAAGTAAGTACAGGTACTTCTTCTATAAATATATTTTATTACAGGATATATCCAGGTTACGTTCAGCAATGGATAATGATGAGCCAATAAGAAACGCTGTGAATACACAGCACCGAGAACAAGATTGTTAGCACCAGGCAACTGCAATGGGACTTCTGAATGACTGAATGAGTACTTGCGCTGCTTGCACAGAAAATTAGATATTTTTGTTCTACTAAACTAAGCTAAGCGAATTATGTCAATAAAAAAAATCAGTGTTTGAAAAATTGTGATGAAGTGTTTTTTATACTCAATAAATTATCGATGACGTACTCGTATCAATTAATTAGGCATTTTATTTTGTAACCAATTCATGCTCATCCTTCGACATGCTTCTCAGTGTTCGAGCTTGTATGGTAAGATTTCTGAAGTCTGAAAATCTGATCGAATTTATTCAGTAGCTAGGTGTGGCTTGGATTTTTCGGTTTATTGTCGTAATCCCCACTAAGCTATCCCCACCAGTCTACTTAAATTGATTCATATTTAAATCCTGAAATCATATAAGTTTTGTTTCAGCTGAAGAAAGAGACTGCTACATTTTATAGTGCCTTGTAAATTAGGATAGTTTATTTGAAGCAAACAACACAAAAACTGCGGTCACTATTTTAACAATTACCTACCACAGAGAGGTCCACAAACATTTAATACCTTTCTGTCGCAATAATACATCTATCGCTACAAGAAAGGCTGAGTTTTACAAATTCCATTTCTATATCCATCCGACATTCCTCCATACCATCTATAACGAAAGTGTGTCTGTAGGTATGTCTGTTTGTATTTTATGCTTTAACCTACAGATATCTTGAATCCCGAGGGTGGATACTTTATTTTATGATCTAATACGTACATTTTAAACATTTAAATACAAGACGCTCATACGTTCCCTTACATCTATGGTTTTTTTTATAAATTTAATGAGTTATTATGATTATATTATTTATTTTATACTTGATCGAGGCCTATACTTTTTACTTTTACTTTTGATTTATACTTGACTTTTTTTCCATCATCATCATCATCATCAGCATCATCAGCCCAAACAATTCAACTGCTGGACATAGGCCTATACATTTCCAGCAAAAACGATTCCAAACCCTCTCCATCCACCGTCTTCCCGCGATCCTAACAATGTCGTCAGTCCATCGGGTAGGAGGGCATCCCACGCTTCATTTTCCTGTTCGTGGTCGCCTTTTGAGAACCTTTATTTCCCAGCGGTTATCAGTTCTTCGAGTTATATGACCTGCCCATTGCCACTTCAACTTGCTGATTCTGCGGATTTACTAATTTCTGATTCCATTCCGTAGTGAAACTCCTCTCTCCATAACCCGTTGTGCGACTTTGAGCTTGTTGATGAGGCCAATAGTAAGCGACCACGTCTCAGTTCCATAAGTCATCACTGGCAACACACACTGGTGGAAGACTTTGGTCTTGAGAGCCTCAGCGGTATCTGTGACGAGATGATGTGGCGTAACTTCCCGAACGCTGCCCATCCGAGTTGGATTCGTCGGCTGACCTCTTTATCGAAGTTGGACCTACCTAGTTGGATCGTCTGACCCAGATAAAACATAGTGGTCTTTTTTTTGTAATAGGTAATTTAAGAAGGTACTTAATTCTCATAATATGGTGACAGCGATCTGGTCTGATAATGGAGTCAAGGTCTGTTCAATGGAACTCTTCAATAAATATTCCAATAGAGTAGAAACTTGGATACCATAGTTAGAAAGCGGTAGTCAGAAGCAAGTCCAAATATAATATATGGATTTGCCTCTGACAACCACTTTCGAAGCCTTCGTATCGCATTACGAGATCTCATACAGTTCATGGCTAACCACTAGTATTTTGTGAATCTAAAATAGTGACAGCATGATGATTCTGCGCTGGAGCCTAGTAATGTTGAACGGAATAAATTGGCCTATTGAACCGAAAGTTAGTTAGCATATCGTTATTTTTTTGGTAGGGGTAGTCAGAGCAGAGCACCCCTAAAAAAAAGTAAACTGCAAAATACTACATGAGTTATTTATTATTGATACAGAATTAAGTGACTGAGTATCTCGAACAAGTGACTGAAGTTGTTTGAGTAAGCAAGCTGAAGTGATTGAATAGAATATTTAATAAATGTAATAGTTACAGAACCAAATCTTATGTTTAAATTTCGTTTTAAGTTTTAGTAAATTATTGGGAGCGGATGAAGTCGCGGGTAGCAACTAGTCTGATTATAATAATTATTCAGTTGACAGATCTTACAGCGGCTTTGCATATGGCTAAGTTTAGTGGACTATAAATTGAAAAATAATAATAATTGGACGTCATATCCCCCAAATTGTTCACATGCGCACTGGAAGATTTGTTTAAGACGCTGAGTTGGACCGGAATGGGCATCAACATTAACGGCAAATACATCTTGCACTTACGATTTGCTGATGATATCGTCGTATTGGCAGAATCGTTGCAGGACGTACAACAGATGCTGAACAGCCTAGCTGCTGCCTCACGACGGATTGGCCTGGGTATGAACTTAGATAAAACTAAGATCATGATCAATTATCGCATTACCCCAGAGCCAATTACTGTCAGCGGAATGCTTCTCGAAATAAGAAATACAACGATTTGATAGATGCAAATAAGAACCTTCGGAAGCTGCCGGCAACGTAGAATTCCACATCACTAAACAGCTCACAACAGTCAATTTGAGATAATGCTAGTTTACCCAAATAGATAATATCTGCAATTTCACGACGTTTCACTAGTGGGTAAGCGATGATATACGAGATTTTAGATTTTTCGAATATGAGAGAGCTATTACGTACAATAACTTAAATAAGGAAAGCTTACTATACTTCAGATAGCTATATTAGTGATAAAAGTGCGTGAGCCGATATCCCGTTCGCTCTACCCAGCTAACATGTCTGCAATGTCTGTACTATTGTGTTTTTTTTTCTCTACTTTAATAGATTGTATGTATGCATTAGGTATAATTCGTTTGAATCGTAGCGTGTGCTGTTTTATGAATTTGTTTACCTTTACCTTTTTTTGTTATGCCTACGACTCACTAAATTCGATTTTCACCATACTGGAGCTTCAATATTGCATAATAATACCTTGTAACTAGGATCAGACAAAAGAGAGGTAAGCCGTCAAGCCGTAAGTTTGTTGCCTGTTCTTCTAGGCTTTAGTTTCGTGGAACTGGCACCTAGAGTCACCTAGCTTTAAGACGTTTCAAAGTAATCCTTGTGATTTTATTGAATAAATACCTTTTGACTTTGACTTTGCCTTTATCCTCGAAATTCACCAGATCTACTAAGTTAATTTGCAAGATAATTTACTTAGTACATAAATCTCGAGCGAAAATGCTACTGTCTAAATTTAGTGAACAGAGCTTAGCCATGTGTAAACCCGCGGAGAGAGTCGTTTATTCTTTTTCTTCTCCTTGATAAATAAAATCGAAAATTACCGAAAAAAAAGGTTAGAGATGTCAAAAAAGTTAGGTAGATGTCCAGAGAGAACAACACTATGTCAGCTAATCTACGCATGTGTGTGTTAGAGGTCAACTTATACAAGCCAGTTTAGCTCAGCATTGTTTGCAAGACTGTTTTCACAACTGCTAATAATGACATTTAATTTAAAATTATATAAAATGCTAATGTTCGTACGTGTGTCCACGGTTTTCTCTATGATCCGCAACTTCGATCAACTTCCCGTTGGGATGGCAAATACCCCTTGGTCTCCTGGTGTGCATAAGGGAGTTTGGTCGGGGTGGGTGGAAGAGGGTGGTTGTGGGTGGCGAAAATGTGGAATAATATATATCAGTCCTTCTCTAACTATACATGTTAGAGAAGGACAGAAAGCTTCTGTCAAATTCTTAAAAACTCGGGAATCTCGGGAATGATCTAGAAAGTTCCAGAATGTGTGCAACTGATGAAATCAATCTAGAAAGTTCTAAAACTTTCTGGAATTATCTAGAAAGTTTCAAAAAGCCGTGCAATTATTGTAATCGATCTAGAATATTTCAGTAAGCTCCTGGAATGATCTAGAAAGTTCCAAAATGTGTACAATCGATAAAATTGATCCGAAATGGTCTAGAAAATTCTAAAAATTTCTGAAATGATCTAGAAAGTTTCAAAATGGTTGCAATTGTTGTAATCGAACTAGAATGTTGTAGAAAGTTTCTGAAATGATCTAGAAAATTCTAAAATGGTTTCAATTGTTGTAACCGATCTAGAATGTTGTAGAAAGTTTCTGAAATGATCTAGAAAATTCTAAAAATTTCTGAAATGATCTAGGAACTTCCAAAATGCCTACAACTTGAAGATCATTCAAAGTTCGAGTGAACAGTAATTAAACAAATTCAAGTAATTCCGAGAAACAAAAACGACCGAACTATCTGAATATTCTAGAGTGTTTTGGTACTAGATATTTGACGATATATAAAACGAAATCCAGTGACTTTTCGTCAGTACATGCGATGTATTTTAACCCGAGCAACGCCGGGTTTCGCTGCTAGTGACATTTAAAAACTAGAGCTGACGATAAGGCCCCTGGCTAACAAATATAGTTTGTGATAAAAAGTCATTAAAAGTAAATTAATCAATCGGTTTTTGTATTTTATATCAATTAAGTATCAAAATTCAATAATATGTCACTATCAAAAGTGTAAAAAACAATCATATTCTTAAAAAAATCATCCTCTTTGAGTTTATTTATGTCTCTGGAGTCACACAATAAAAGAAACGGGAATAACTTTTCTTGTAACTCTATTCCTAGAAGTCCAAGAGAAGTACACTTTCTCTATCTCTACTGTCGGTTCTTCTTTAATCTTATTCTGTACAAAAAATTGTTTAATAACTATCTGTTTAAATTAGATTTTCCTAAAACCCTTTCTCAATTTGGGGACATTGTTGTGACTCCGAAGACATCATCGGTGACTCAAGAGACACAATGGTCGTCATGCGTGTGTATGACTTATGCAAAGAACGAGTTTGTTAAATAGCCTTAATTCTGACGTTTTCTTAAACATATTATGCATATTATATAAGTTTTTCATACTATCCAAAAGGTATCTTTTTTGGACCTTGCTTTGTGATAGTTGGTTTATTCCCTGCTAGCGGTCTTGATATGTCTTCTATTTTGAAAAAGGCATTTATTGATTTCTTATTTTTTTCCGTATCATTTGTTTTCTTTGTGAGTTATCAGTTTATTCAAATACTTTATGCTTCCTTGTATGTTGAGGTGGGCTATGAAAGAGAAAGGAGTGCCTGGAAAGTACGTGCAGCTTATACAGCCTATGTACGTACAGTCGAGCTAGTACACAAGTCAGTTTCGAAGCTGGCGTTACCAAGTTCAATGGGGCTGTAAGCTTGCACCAAAGTTTTGAGCCTTTTTTGTATCTCCTGGTAATGGATGCACTGGCATCAGATATACAGGAGAAGGCACATTGGTGCATGCTGTTCGCCGATGACATTGTAATTGTCGGAGAAGACGCAACCGAGGTCCAGAGCAGGCTGGGAAAATGGCAGGGGAAATTGGAGAGTGTCGGATTGAAGATCAGTAGGACCAAACTAGAACGCCTGTTTTGTGACTTCGGTGGTCTCTCCAGTTTCGCCAATATTGCCTTAGATGGTGTATCCCTTCCCTACCAGTCTGTTCCGATTTTCGGTACCTCGGTTCAGTAGTACAGAATGATGGTGAGATTGACAGGGATGGATGGAAGAGTAGAATAAATGCAGGATGGATGAAATGGCGAGAAATCACAGGAACAACTTGCCATCCAAGAATGCCCCTAAAACTAAAGGGGAAAATATACAAAACAATCATTAAACCTGTCGTTTTGTATGGATCGAGTGTTGGGCCACACTTAAGGGACGGATGAAAGAAGAGTGCATGCAGCGGAGATGCGAATGTTGAGATGGATGTGTGAAGTGACAAGAATGGTTATGATAAAGAATGAGTTTATTAGAGGCAGATTGAAAGTGGCGCCACTGACTGAAAAAATTAGAAGCAATAGGTTAGCGTGGTATGGGCATGTTATGAGAAGGGAAGTATGTCATGTAACAAAAAGAGTGATAGGTAAGAATGTGAATGGACTAAGGAATAGAGGTAGGTCTAAGAAAAGATGGATGATATGTGTGAAAGATGACATGGGTAAGAAAGGAGTGACTACTGAGATCTCTCTTCTCTGACTCTAGACTCTCTTCTTTGGCATGGTTTTTTGTGTTTTTCTAACATCTTTTTTAGCTTTTCATTCTCTTCTTGCAGTGTAAAATTTTCTAGGTACAGTTTAGATCGGTTTCTCCTTTGTTTCTTCATTCAGCCATTTTTTTAACACTTCTTTATGAGGCGCGGAGTTTTTCGGCGTCACGATTTAAGTTTTTTATCTATTCTATCCTTAATTCCGCTTTCTAAGTTTCCAAATCACTCCTGCATCTTTCTTTGTTCTGTGATTCCTTCAATCTGTAACTTTCTTTAGGTGTGATATTTTTGACAAGTTTTGTGAAAGTTAGTTCTTTTTTTTTAGTTAGTTCTTTCATACTTAACAAGATCCGTGTTTATTTTTTCTTGATATCGTCTTTCAGTAGTTGTAAATAACATGTTGACTGAAACAAACTATTTAATATAGACACAGGTTATCAAGGCTTCTATAATTTAATCATCCTTCAACCAATTCATAACAACAGTATCACTGTTTAGCTGTGTATATTTAAAAAAGTATAATACATCTTTGTTACGTATTTTATTCATTAGATTGGAGACAATATTTCTTAAGAATACGTAAGTTAATGTAAGTATAACGGAGAGTTAGCACCAAAAGTCTCTTGGGTCACTAAAATTGTCTCTTGGGTCACAGCTTTCGTGACCCAGTGGAATTGTGAGCCAAGAGAAAAACTACGGGTTTTGATGGTTATTGTTCCACAAATATTGTAAAAATTACAAAAAATATGTGACTAGAGCATTTCAGACCTAAATGCCATAACATAAAATGCAGATTTATATAAAAAAGTATTCACTTACTGAAAATTCGTCGTTAGCCAGCAGAAGCACAATAAAGACACGCAGTCTCGTTGCGAGCCACGGACGACATGGCCGAGTACATATAAAAGTTGGAAGTGGTAAAACTCAATCATACGACTTCCAGATCTGTTTCCTTTTAGTTAATCCATCGACAGTTTATCTCATTCGCACTAGTTGGTACGATTTTTGTTGTGAGCCAGGTGACAACGCGTTTTGTGTTGCTTCAGGGACAACTATTCAAACCGTGTTTTTTTTTTCAAAAATATTACTAATAGTCTCGTAAATCAAGATTTAGAATGCAGATATATCAAGGCACCTTATCGATACAAAATATACTGACAAGTCAAGGGAAAATTTTAGACAGCATCGTTGGATATATATGTCACATTGCTTGGGGACAGGTAGAATTTGTATGAAAACAATTTTTTTAACTCCTGGGTCACGCAATTTTTTTCTAAATTAATCTATTATTTTTAACATATTAATGAACAGTGTAATTAATAAACAATCTGATTCTATTATCAAGCATCAAAATCGGCATTTATAAAAACACATAATTTTTTATGATTTTTTTTATACCAAGGACACGATTTGACAGAAAATAGTTGATCCACCCATGTATTACTTGTGGCTTCCCGCGGCTTCGCACGCGTTGAAGTGGTGCCGTGATTGAGCCACAAACATCCAAACATCGTAACTTTTACATTGATTTGTATATTATTAGGGTAGGATTTTAAATACCTACGTAGGTATAAGAGATGCCTATAAACGGCCATTACCTATATTAGGTAGGTAGGTATAGGTACTGAGAGTCTCAAAAACATGCCAAATACAACAAAGACAACCTTACACGGAAAATATATACTTATTTGTTCAGGAGGTAGTTTTACTTTGCAGGGGTAGTTTTAAAATATTGAAAACGTGATTTTAAATAATTTATTGTGGTGTTTACTTACTTCAAGTTTGAAATCTATCGCACTATACTAAAAATATCCCATACTAACTCTTACAGTCATTTGCACCCTTTGCAGGGGTAATTATCAAAATTTGAAAGCGTCATTTTTAATTAATTATTTTTTAGTATATTTACCTCAAGTTTGAAGTCAATCGCACCACGCGTTAAAAAACTCCCATGCAAACTTTGACATCCCTTTGCACTTTTATTAAGGGTAGTTTTAAAAAACTAAAAAGGTTTTTCCTATTTTTTAGCCTTGGAGTACATCTACTTCAAGTTTCAAGTTTGTAGGTTCAAGGAATACAATTTTTCATACAAACGCTTTCATCCCTTTTTACACCCTTAGGGGTTGAATTTCCGAAAATCCCTTCTTAGTAAACCTCTACGCCATAAGACCTATGTACTCTTTAAATTTCAAGTCTATAGGATCAGCGGTCAAAAATCTCCCATACAAACTTTTTAACCCTTTGCACACTTATTAAGGGTAGTTTTAAAAAACTAAAAATGCCTTTCCTATTTTTTTGCCTTGAAGTATATCTACTCCAAGTTTCAAGTTTGTAGGTTCAAGGAATACAATTTTTCATACAATCGTTTTCATCCCTTTTTACACCCTTAGGGGTTGAATTTCCAAAAATCCCTTCTTAGTACACCTCTACGCCATAAGACCTACGTACTCCTCAAATTTCAAGTTTCTAGGACCAATGGTTTAGGCTGTGCGTTGTCTATATGTCAGTCAGTCAGTCAGTCAGTCAGTCAGGACTATGATTCTTATAGTATTAGAGATATACATTATAATGTCCAGACAGAATCTAGTGAAAATATAGTGGGACCCACAGTTTGTAGTAGAACTGAGAGGTTTACTTATATAATATAAATACTAATATAATACTTATAACCGAAACAATAAAATAATCCTTAAATGAAACAGAGTTTGATCCACATAGTTTATTTTTATCGAAATGGCTCATTTTCATACCCAACCTGCGCTTGACCGAAAAATGTGGTATGTCACTTTTTTAGTTTTTTTTCGATAAGTATCCCATTTGATTTCCCAAAAAAAGATTCAATAGTTCCTTTGACAGTTTCTCTGTATCTTCAATATGGTTTAGGATTTCCGAGATAAAAAAATTTTTTGATTCAAAGTGATCCTTGTGATTGTACTAAATAAAGACCGCTTTAATTTGATTTGATTAGATTGTCACTGTTCCAATACTCAATACTCAATACATTTATTGCTTACACATGGTTTAGTTTTGGTACATACATTGTTGTTAGTAGTTAGTAAGTATCACATGGATGGCATAGGGTATGGCAACATGGAGGCAGGCCGAGGTTTTAAATTATAATACGTATAGTCGGTAGACAGGTATAGTTACAATAAAAAAGTATAGGTGTTATCTGTTATACAAGGCACGAAAAAGAAGAACTAGGTATTCTAAATAAACAAGGTATTTTAAGGTTCCTATTTACGATATCCTGTGGCTAATTATTTACTACTTAATAAACTGACTAATTATTTACTCCTTACGCTACAACGCCACTATAAACAGCGACAGTTGGAAACTAGAAAACAATGAAAAACCGCGACGAAATTTTGAAGCGAATTTATTTCACCGAAAACATGTCGTATTTTCCGTTCAGTAATTTATTTGGGTACTCTTTCATACAAACTTTTAATTCGTTTAAATATATCACAGCCCCAGAGATTTTAATTAGCATGATCATTGTGCCCAGTGGTCAATTAAGACTTTAAAGTGGCGTCTCTTTTATGTAAAATTTATTTAATTGTTTGTGTTTTGGTTCATAAGTTTAATATATTTCCTTCTTTAGTTAATAATACCATACCTAGTTGTAAATAAACAATTTCATATGATTTCAAAACTGAATGTGGTTATAAATTATATTCAATTAAATTTATTAATAATAACTGTACAACATTACGGACCGCATCTATAACAACAGCTAGTGCCTAGCTTTTCGTCTAATCATTGGACGTATCCTTAGGGTAACGGCCGGTTCCTGAAAGCCCGATCAAAACTAATCGCATGTCAAGTCACTTGCTATCTCTATCTATTTCGATAGCTGAAATAGCGAGCGACTTGACGTCCGATTAGTTTTTATCGAGCTTTCAGAAACCGGCCGTAAGAATGATAATTTAGTTACAATTTAAAAGAGTTCTGTGTGCCACGTTGTATTAATACATTATTTTTTTAAATTGTATTTTATTTATTTCTTTTTACAATGCCCTAACCGTAAAATTAAATATACATTGTAAATCATATCTTATAACAGAACTCTCCACAATTATAAATTTCTCACAAGGTTTATTGGCTGAAGGTCTCGGCAGAAAAACAACGCCTAACTACTAAAATAGTGGTGAGACATACGCCAAGTCGAGATACATTTGCTGCTGCAGAACACAAACACTTACATACCTATCTGTTTATCCATTTTTAGCAAATAAATGTCTGTCTTTTTCTATTTCTATAAAGTCTTTATTCATATAAATACCTTACCCTTAGACGTCCTCAAAGAATCTGGAGTTGGTACTTGGTACTAAGATATCTGAGGTGATATCTACCCTGTCTGAGGATCAAAGTCTTGAAGCTGTTGTCAGTTCCTTAGATAAGTACTCGACTTATTCATAAATAAAGAATAACAATTTATTTTTAAAAATGGAACTTAAAGCGCGAATGCCGATCTCTTTGGTAGAATGCGTCGGTAGAATGCATAGGCGCGAAATCTTTAAAAAAATATATTTATTTACAAATTGAATTGATGGCCGCTACACTGCAAAGGCCATACAACCAAGAAGCTCGGTAATAAAACTACCTCTATATTGGGTCATTTTAGCTTCTTGTATAATATAACAATGTACTATTACTGTATGGTTAGTAAAGTACCAAAATCTTTGAATAAAAGCTATTCTGTATGATTTTTTATTTTATTGTATAAAGGTTCAAAATATGAAAAGAAAACGGATAAAACAGAATACCTAATGCCGAGCGCACACGAGCATAAGATAGGTTATAATGAATTTTAAGCCTATTGTACACCACAAACTTTGTAATAAACATATTTGAAAAATAAATATTGGTGGACTTTTCAAACAGCGATACTTTTTTATACTTTGGAAACCAGATGAGTGATAAAATACTGAAATTAATACTTTATTTTGTAATTTAAAATGGCATTGTCTTATCGGTACGGGTAGTAAGTTAAGTAATTAAAGCTCCCTTGTATAATAGCTCTTACGAGACAAAATATTTTTTTTCTATTACTTGATTAAGCTTTGATTAAGCGTAGAAGTAGTGGATGGAGCTCATTATATCATTAATTTAGAAGTAGTCTCTCCTTTTTGTCGTGTCACTAGTTTTAATCTAATTTAAGGATTTTAATTGCACCTTAAAGAGGCTCCTTTCGAGCACTAGTAGTAGCTGAAGTCTCTAATAAGTTTATACTAGGATACCTAGTGATTCTATCTATGTATATCTAGAATAGAATAAAGATTAGAATTATATTTCGTATCCTAAAATAGTTTCAAGACTTTTATCTGGTAAACCGGTGCGAATCGCGGGCGGTAACTAGATAAAAATAAAAAAGAAACCGCCGGCCCTTACCTCATGTAAATCTACCTAAGCCCGTCGCAGAAAATCGTTCTGCATGAGTTATGGGCGGTGTACACTAGCGGGCCGTAAGAAACCTTTGCGTTCCAAAGAAAACGGACGTAAGCTCAAGGCCGGTAATACACATCATTTCATATAGAACCCGTATGAACAAGCAACGTTGTGTTGTTCTAAGACTATGACGAGTTTTTGGATTAGAAATAAGTAAACAGAACGACCTATTGCTAAAAATAAATACCTACATAAGCAGATACAAAAAAACATTGGTTTTTGTTTTCCAAAAACTATATCTTCACGTAAATTGAAAGCTAAAAAAAAAAGTTATTACAAAAAATCTCTTTTAGACCAAAATCCAAATGATTCCATTCTTAGTTCATATGCCTGCGTACCTATTGCAAGGATTACACCTACTGCACACACTGCAAATTCCAAATCTCTAGTAACAGTGGGCGTCGTTTGTCAACTATCACCAAAAGAAATCGTTCGAAATAATAGAGTTAACCAAACGCGGTTTTAGGATGTCAGTCAGTCAGGACTTACGACCGGTTTCTGAAAGCTTGATCAGAAGTAATATCAAAGTCAAAGTCAAAAAGTATTCAATAAAATCACAAGGATCACTTTGAAACGTCTTAAAGCTAGGTGACTCTAGGTGCCAGTTCCACGCGACCAAAGCCACTTGCTCATTCAGTTATTACATCAAATTTAACTGAAATAGCAAGTGATTTGACATTAGGTTTGATAAAGCTTTCAGGAACCGGCCGTTAGAGTCTTATGTCGGGCACCGTTTTTTGAAAAACGTGGGCCTTATTGTCCGTCACACGGTCGGTAGGGCACGCCATCACAATGGCTGTTAGCCCGCGGGATAATCTTTGGGTAAACTCTGTTCATTACTGACATCTTTTTGTGTGAAGTTTGTTCTTTGGATTATAGATACTCGTAACCTTTGTAATATTTTTGGCCTTTGTAAATTTGCACGCGTGTTTGGATATTTAGGGAAAGGGAGGCTGTTTGACTTCCGAGTTCTGAACCTCTTCAGAAAAAGATGGTTAGGGACATTTTTACAACAAACTGACAGCCAAACTGAAACGATAATGTAGCGATCGAGTAAACTTTAGGCGTTTTTTCAACGGACTATTTTAATTTTTTGGTTTTATTTACTTTGCTAATGCAACCGTTTAGGCGTTCAAAAAAACTAGGCCTTATAATTTTTACGAAAGATATACTCAAAGATATAGTAGATTAAACTATTTTATTTTTACTTATTACTAACAATTAGGTTATTCTACCACTAACACAATAGATTGTACACATACATTACTTGACCGAATAAAAAAAAAATTGATTTTGATTGATAGTAATCAAAAACTTCCTCTCTTCCGTTCACACTATTCCTAAATTCCTGTTCTTGTAAGATTTAAATATACAATATTACAATACAAAATCATTTATTTATGCCTCACATAAAGCCAATTTATAAAAAAATACAAGAATAGACATGAACAGTAAGTGACAAATTAACATATTATTCTATGAAGCCAACAAAAAACGCCTAAATTAGTACTTCTATCAAATAATTCGACAGTCAGCTCACGTCCTCCATAAAAGATGCAATACATAGCCGTAACCCATTAGCCAACAGCTGTACTTAGTTAGATTTGGTGGCCGACGAAGATGAATAATGAGGCCGAGACTTAAATTAAATTTGATAGACAGGCTCTCATTTTTTGGTATTAAGTTTTCTATATACATTTTTATGGCATGGTCTTGTATAAAATCACAAAATTCTAATGATATGATGTAGACTCGATAACCAAACATCAATATTGTATTATATTACATTGTAAAAGGATCATACAAAAGAACGGTAGAAACCAAGCCTGTTGCCTGTTCTTTTAGGCTCTGGTCGCGTGGAACTGGCACCTAGAGTCACCTAGTTTTAAGACGTTTCAAAGTGATCCTTGTGATTTTATTGAATAAATACCTTTTGACTTTGATAAGCACCTCTATCCGGCGTGCTGAGAACTCACCATACAAACCGATACAGTAAACGAATAAAGATAAATAAAAGACTTTGGGTACCGGGCTCGCAATACAGAAACCCAAATACCAAAAGCGAAAAAAAACTCGATTGAGGTACACACGGATACAGATTAACCTAAATAAAGCTAAAGAAAAACTACAAAGACAAATATAGCCTGATATGTATCCATGTGTACAGCAGTGGCGTAGCTATGGTAGGGCCAGGTGGTGCACCAGGGCCCCGGAGCTCAGGGGCCCTCTAACCTAAGCTTTGAAAAGAGAGGGTCAGCCAGCTCCCGAAGCTAGAAAACCTTGGGCCTGATCACAAAATTATTTCTCCATGCACGATTCTTTCTCTATGCACCGGGGCCCTTGTCCACCTGCTTGTAGCTACGCCACTGATGTGTAGGTGCTTTTTGTGCTTATTCCACAGTAAGCGGTATAAAAAAGTATATTCGGAAAACCTTCTATTTCTTACTGTGGCCGCACAAACTCGGCCAAATTGTTTTTTCTAACTAATTTAATTTCCATCTGACTCACCGGGATTTAATTAAGGTAGACGTGGGTAGCGATGTTTTTATCGAGGGATGGGACAGTCCTATCGATAGTAGAACAAAAATAAATACTCATGAAAAATATTTAGTTTTTTTACTACTTAGTAAGCAATTAAGCGTAATGCCCTGATGAAAAGCTTTTACGGTAGCCTATGAACGATTGCAACACCAGTGGTATCACACGTGTGTTGGTGACCCTTTAAATATTTTAAAACGCTTTTTTTGACAGACACCTTGATTGCACCAAGATTCACGTAGCTTTCAAAGTGTTATTTGCAATTCAATTAATGAAGTACATTTTTACTTTATGATATAATATTACTACACGTTAATATTTACTAGTTTTGGAGTAAAACTATCGAGTAATACCGAATGTGAGTACGGAGCTTAAGATTATCATTCTGATTAGCTATTATGTGATTGGTACTAGTTGAAGTTGTCATGTCAATTGAGCTTAATTGATTTTATCGACCTCGTAAATTACTTGTACAGTAGCGCATTATCATTTACTAGCGGCCTGTCCCAGCTTCGCATGGTTGGTCATAAATTTTTGAACATTTTAGGATAAACTTAGACGTGGGTTCGAACCTCGCGTCTACTAATTTCATACATTTGCACGTCCTTCTCCTTGAGTGAGTGAAATCGCACCCCGAGCGTGACCCGTGGACCCGTTAACATTTTTAATTTCGTCATATCTTTGAATGGAATGTCCGATTTGAAAAATTTAAGAAGTAATCTATAGGTATTGAAACCGTCTTAATTATGAAATGATTTATTTGGATAAGGATTAATACCAAGGTACAAATAAAAACCCTTTTCTAGCGGCGGCATTTCAATTATTTTTTTATAATAAAAGAACACTTATTGTGACATAACTATAATTATACTTGTGCTTCGTTCTCGAGATGAGTAACCTGTAAGAATATTTTATTAGGTATGTAACTTGTAGTAGTAGGTCCAGTTATCGTCACCCCACTTACTTTGAGGGTAGTTGTGATTTTTTTTTTATAGTCTAGCTACGGCCGTCGCCCGCTCTGTTCGTCTTTCGTAATTTCAGTGTCAATCACTCCGCACGTGCTTCCAAATTTAGCATTTTATTTCCATTTCGGACATATTTCGTGTCGAAATGCCTAAAAGGAAGCACGACGAGGAAGATAATAACAGTGTATCAAAAAAGTTACGGAAAATAGAAAAGTTTTTAAAGAAGTGTAAAAGTCGCAGTCGCAGAAGGATTATGTCGTCATCTTCGGAAGATTCCTCGCAGTGCCCGGAAAACCAAAACGGTACGTACTTGCATATTTTTACCTGACCGGTTAAAGTGCACACATAAACTCATTATAAAGGTAATCGCACAAGGACGCCTACGGGGCTATCCGAGCGTAACCTACCATGAGATCACAAATAACTTCATATTAATTTATGAAAAAATGTTGAGCTTGCTTGACGTAATGGACAACGCACATGGACGTCTGCGGGAATATCCGAGCGTATACCATCGAACATATTACCTCTGTCGACCGATTATCTAAAAGACAAATTAACGCAAAAGGACGTCTGTGGGACCATCCGAGCGTATAATAACTACTCAGAGATCTCTGATATGTTTTAATAAGAAGAACAATTGTCATAATGGTTCTTACTTACCCCCATAAAGTGTTGTACCTACCGATAACACAAAAGGGTTCTAAGTCTGTTCAAATATTTTCAGACGGGGTAATTCGGAGTCCTCCGAGAGATAGCACGGATATAGATTCAATTCTTCTTCCGTGTGAGGGCCAACAACGTGAAAACTTCACGAGGCCGCCGACACCGACGCCGCCGACTCCGTTGAATTATGATAGAACTTCACGTACAAGTAAGTTCGTTTAATCATTAATAGTTAGACATATGCTGTCGCGCAGTTTTTTGTAGATAATGATGTGTTCTGCAAAGTCGTAGTACATTATTTTGTTCTATCATCAATAGTTTTCGCAGCGCACGCGATGTAAGGTTTTCTTTTTCCACCTTGGGTTACATTATTGGAGTTTTAGTAAGGATCCCTGATTTTTTGGAAATATAAAATAGCCTATGTTACTCAGGGATAATGTAGCATTCTAATGGTGAAAGAATTTTTGAAATCGGACCAGTAGTTTTTGAGCCTATTCGTTACATACAAAACAACAAAACAACAAAAATACAAATCTTTTCTCTTTATAATATTAGTGTAGATTTAAGGACAAAAATTATAATTCAACATGATCGATAAAGAATGGGTTCATCGATAAATTTCTCAGATATCGCGATTCTCTTCACTACGATTAGATATAAAAAATTCTACTTGCAAAGTACCTAAAAATATATCAGTTGTGGAGAGCGTTGCAAAATCTACATGCAAGTAGGTCTACAGAAACAGAAAAAAACAGAATCCGCTGCACGACTTTGATCCGGCACGGTAGATATCTTCTCAAGTGTCTTGAGGATGACATTTGACACGTATTCCATACGTGGCAAATTGCAAGCCCATCGCCGCTGCTTGCTCTCAGCGGGGATCGAACCCACGGCTTACAGCGCAGAAGGCTGAGCTTTGAGGGATGTACAATAGACACTATTTCAACATAGAGACAAGCTCTAATTACCATTTTCCAACGAGCCTCATTCAAAACAAAGATAAAGTTACAAGTGCTACATGATCTCATACAAATGTCATTCGAAAACCTCGCTTTGTTTACAAACCTTCGGTTGAACCGTTCGCACTAACGAGCACCCAGAACCTAGCCAGGTGAACTTTCAAACTAAAACTAACTGTTATTGGAGTGTGGTGCACGCCAACTCTGAACAGGAATGGCAAAGCAGTCTGCAGCTTTGGAGCAGAAGTTGGATATCTTCAGTTATTGTTTCCGAAACTAGGTACTTGTAATGCTTGGGTTTCTTTTTGATCGAGTGAGCGAAGCGAACAAAGATCTTAGTTTCAACTTGGGCGATTTGGCATTTTATGTATGTATGTATGTATGTATGTATGTTTGTCTGGCGATAACTTTAGAACCGTTGATCCGATCTGCATGAAATTTGATATGTCGACAGCTTGTACTTGAGAAATTTACTGGTAAGTATATGAGTAAAATCGGATGAATGGTTTTTGAAATATGGGGTTTATTAAGAGGGTAAAAATAAAAAAAGTTACATAAAAAAATCAAGTTACATGTCATATGAAAGGGCTTTGTTTGGACATTCCAAAACAATTTTTACTTTTTTTATGGGACGCTCGGTTTTCGAGATAAAATTTAAAAAGTTAAATTAAGATAACCAGCGATCCAAGAGCTCCCATCTCTAAGAGTTTCGTTGACATCAAGGTTTTTCTACTGGTCGGCCAGTTCCTTTGATTTTTCTTATTTTTTTTTCTTGAAATAAATTAAGGAGCTACTCAGTTCTCATAAAATGGTGACGACGACCAGGTCTGATGATGGAGCCAAGGTCTGTTCAACGGAACTCTTCAATAAATAGGCCAATAGAGTTGAAACTTGGTAACCATACCAACTTAGTAGGCGGTAGTCAGAAAAAAGTCCAAAGATAATGTTTGGACTTGCCTCTGACTACTACCTACTCAAAGTTTTGATGCGTTCGTCGGGTCGCATCACGAGATCTCAGTTCGGGGCGAACTACTAGTTAAGACGTCTTTTCGTGTGACATTTCCTTGAGACTTGATTGAATAACAGAGTTTAATGATTACCTAAACCTCGGTGAGTAGGTACCGAAATTAAAATACGTTTTTTTTTATATTTATCAAATATAGAGATTTTATTTATTTATGTAGAAGACAGATCAATATATTCATTTATGTTTATGCACTACTCTTTCGGTTTTTCATAACTACACTAAAGATGCTTCGATGACAATGCATTAATTTCGTACATTTTGTAAAAAAAAACCAACAAAAAGTTTTTTATGTATCTATTATTCTAGCTATATAACGGTCGTTATTTGGCAGTGGCCGTATTTCAGTGCGTGTACAGTTATCATGGTCTTTATTGGTTTTGGTCTGCGATTTGGAATAATTTACATGCAAATCCGAACCTCAGATGGTGGCGGACTGTCCAATTGCGACCTTCATATTATACTGGCTACCAACCGCCTCTTTGAAGCAATTGCTAACATTACTATTTAAGGCGATGATTACTGCTAATGTGCCACGCCTTTTTCTGCCGCTGCTGTGTTTCGGTTTGAAGAGTGTGGTTGCCGGTGTAATTACAAGCACATGAGGCTTAACATCTGTATGCCTCAAGTTGATGGAGGCAGGGCAGTACATCGTAGGGCACGTTCCTTTCGTGCGTGACTTGCGAGGTAATGCTTTGTTATAGGTGATGGTTACCACTTAACATCAGGTGGGCCATCTGCTTGTTCCATCAGCCAATTGTATAAAAAATAAAATTAAAAAACGTACTTCTCGCTCATTTTAACGTTTTAAAAGATATAAAATAACTGTACTTATTAAGTTTTCCAACTAAAAAGTTTGCATTATTACGAAAACCAGTGCAGCAAAGTTGTTTAGGGCCGGTTTCACCATTCTCTGTTAGATTAACAAAGGATTAAAGGGCCGTTAAATAAGTCAACATGTACGCGTTTAACAGCTAAGGTTAGATTTAACGGTCTTTTAATCATTGATTAGTAACTCATTTCATTTCATTTTTTTTCATCTCATTTATTTCTCATAGGCACGTTATAGGTCCATTGCACTTAAGAAAGTCAACATTTTATACATAACATAGTAAAAAAAAAAAATATATTCATAATTAACAATAATAATGATTATAAAACTACACTAAAATCTAAATTAAAATTAAAATTACCTACCTACCTAAAATACAATTTTATAATTCAATATTATTCCATGTTTTACGGTCTACAAGAAATTGGTCAATGTCATAATAAGCCTTGTCTACCAAGTGTTTTTTAATAATATTTTTGAATGCCTTTTCGTTTAAGCTTGTAATGCTGTCTGGTAAGACATTGTAAAATCTGACACAGTTTACAAGAAATGATTTATTGATTTTCGACAGCCTTGTATTTGGTAATGTAAGTTTATTCTTATTTCTCGTCTCATATCTATGATTATCACCATTTTTAGAATAATTACTAATGTTTTTCCTAATATGTATTAAATTTGTAAAAATGTAAAGTGATGGCATAGTCATAATTTGAATTTCCTTAAATAATTCCCTAACTCTCGGTCCAAGTCCGTAAATGCCTCTGATTGCTCGTTTTTGCAAAATGAATATGCTACTTGCGTCCGCAGCATTGCCCCATAGAAGGATTCCATAGGACATCAACGAATGAAAGTAACTATAATATACCATTCTTGCTGTTTTTATATCAGTCAATTCCCTAATTTTACGGACAGCGAATGCTGCAGAGCAAAGTTTACTGGCTAATTCCTTGATGTGACTTCCCCATTGTAGTTTGCTATCTACGGTTATTCCTAAGAATTTGGTATGATTAATTAAACCAATTGGTTTCTTGTCAATTGTAATAGGAATAGGTATCGTTAGTTCATTAGTCAAAGAGAATTTAATACATTTTGTTTTGTCAGAATTAAGAATTAAATTATTAATATTAAACCAATTGTGAATTAAAGCTAAGGATCTATTTATATTAAAAATGTCAGGATTTGATCGTTTAATATTGAATGATAGTGAAGTGTCATCAGCGAATAAAACTATGTCTGCAAGCTTTTGAGCTAGGTAAGGGAGATCATTTATGTAGACTAGAAACAGAAATGGACCAAGAATTGAGCCCTGGGGTACACCTATTGTTATGTCCAAAGTGTTCGATAACACACCATTGACATCTACAGATTGTTGTCTCTTGGTAATATAAGATTCCATCAGATTTAGTGCTCCTCCTCTTACACCGTAGTGACTCAGCTTTTTTAGAACAGAGCATGGTGAAACCGGCCCTTAGTAGGATAGTAGGAGAACTTGTTTGGATCAAAATGGTATTTTTGCTGAACTGGTTGCATGTTCATTGCAACATGGTATATTTCTTCATGGTTTTTCAAAAATGAGTTCAGTAATTTCATATCTTTCAAAATACTTATATGTATTATTATTGTGTTTCCCATACTTAAGGAAATCACAAAGATGGAAGACCGAAGACCGGGCTCAGTGGCACGTCTTGGGAGAGACCTACGTCCAGCAGTGGACGAACATAGGTTGATGATGATGATGATGAGGAGGATGATTACACACCCCGAAACTTATGAAGCGAATGGTATTCGAACCCACGAAGATCCTCATAGTGCGGGGATGTAGACCACTCAGGTAAACCTGAATCATACCCGCTCCAAAAATCCTTTAGAAAATATATCCACATTCAAAAAATACCTCTACGGCCCCGCTACGAATTAGCGATATAAATCTTGAAAGAGTCACTGGTCGTATATTAGGCCCATTCCACACGAGAACGGCCGCTGTCCTCACGATGAAATTGGAAGTGTCCATCCGTTTATTTATAGCTCGCGATTGGCTCGATTCAATTGCGAATGTGTGCGGATAACGCAATCTCTACTATACACTAGCACTAAAATCTAAACCTCTTTGACCTACCTCATTCCTACCTACATTAAAAAAAAAATTAAGTTATATAATTTTACTCTCTTGTCGTGTCACTAGTTTTTTTCGAAAAACTATGATGAAAGGATTTTAAGTGCGCCTCAAGAGGCTCCTTTCGAGCACTTGAGACATGTTATATAACTTTTTAGGTTCTACGACATGCCAGTTTCCTCACGATGTTTTCCTTCACCGTTTGAGAGTACTGGCATTTTGCACATACATTTTTCAACAGAAAAACTCATTGGTGCACTACCGGTTTCGAACCCACGACCTTAGGATCGGGAAGCGGGGCCGCTACCACTAGACCACCAGTGCGTAACCACGAATAATATAATTACCGAGGTAGTTATGAAAAATCGCAAACAACCCTTCACAGCTCAGTTGGTAGTAGCTCTGCCTTCTGTGCTGTAGGCCGGTGGGTTCGATCCCCACCGAGAACAAACATTTGTGTGATGAACATAGATGTATGTTCTCTGTCTGGGTGTTACATAATATTATAAGTATGTATTTAAAAAAAAAGTATATAAGTAGTATATCAGCTATCTGTGTTCCCATATTACAAGCTTTGGCCTAGTTTGGGGCGAGATAGCGCAGTGTGGAATGTCCACCAATATTTACTATATATTTTAATATTTAAAACGACGTTTACTAGGACATAAAAGCAAGCAGTGTGTAGCCTGATGCGTATCCGAGTATACTAGTTACATCAAACTTACATAAACATGCACGGCACAGATAAGTATGCACTCATTTCAAAGTTTGAACTAATTTTAATTTAAAAACCAGTTTTAATTTAAAATTAATTAGAATCCGGCGGTGAGTTAGTGCTATAAAGGGGATCCACCAAGTTTTATGTCCGGATTTTTATCCGTTTCCAGCTTTACTGCCGGTTTTATTTAAATCCATAATTTAAATGCAGATGAGGAGTCTTAGAGCGAACGCCAAAGGAGAGCGCAAGGAACTTCTACGAATCTGCTCATACATATTGTACTAGTCATATTAATTAATAAATGCGTAAATTTATACACACGGATAAGCTTAGAAGAACAGTCAAGAAACTAACTTAGATACGGTCACAAGTTTAATTAATAAATGCAAATAATCATTTTATTGAAATAAAATAAACAGCTAATATATGTATTAACTTATTGGTCAACGCAAATAAAAAATAGGCAGGAGGCAGAGAATACGTAGATTTTCATAGGTACGTACCGTTTTTATGAGAAAATGATGTAACCAAATAGCCGACCGGATGTTGAGCGGTTACCTCCTGAAACAATAACAGAGCAGTCCATCTTCCCTTGGGTGTTTGAGGTGAGCGGCTAAAAGCCTCCAAGCATGTGCAGTCAAATGAAGTCTTCAATATCCTGAAGGGTACAAGCACGATGAACATGGCTCCATCCCACTAATTGTTACAAAACGGATATTGCAGCAGAGATCGCAGCTAGGCACTGGAAACATGTTGTGATGGTAAAAAACATTTAGTTCTTTAGCGTGAATGGGCACAAATCGATAGTAATGTTGCATTGTTGTAAGTTAATGGACGCAGAACAGTTTATTTGAGAGATTTTATCTGCGTTCATCAAAATCAAGCAAAAAATAACAGTTGGCCAAACGCTAAATACAGTCGATTGGTGAAAGGGGCCTACTACATATTTGTAATAGTGATACAATATAACAAAACATAGGAAAACGCAATGAGACTGAAACTGAGACTGAACCTGAACTCAGTCCTTCAAAAAACACTAAAAACATTTTCGTTCAAATCAGGATAATTATCACCTAATACAACTTTAATTCCAACTGTTCACACTTTGTTACTTCTAAGTAATGTTGGTTACATAACAGCATTCAACATAAACGATGGAAAAACAATTAAAATGAAAAAGCTACCTTGCTTCCCAAGATGACAGAAAAGTAATCCATACCTGACCTTACCATTTAGAGGTTTGATCTGTCAGTAGTCTGTTGGGTCTATTGACTACCAACCACTTGCCATCTACATATTCGCATGCACACGTAATACCGTACGTTGAATATTTACCGTGACAATAGTTCGTTGCGGTTATTTCTCGCGTCATTACGTCGGCGTTAGTTTCCGAGGCAAACGATCGAACCAATCAAAGCTTACATAGAAAGCGTAAAGTGAACGAATACATAAGCATAATTCAGTCTATTTTGACGTGTCGGGCGTGGTAGTGACAAAGACGGATAAAATATGAAATGAGGAGGAATAAATAATAGAGGTCGTTTGAAAGTAGCGCCTGTGACGGATAAGTTGAGGAGCAATAGGTTATGTATAAATGTATGGGCATGTCATGAGAAGAGAAGATGTTTTTTTTTATAGGTAAAACGTTTGACCGCAATCACACCTGATGTTAAGCTATGATGCAGTCTACGGTGTAACACGTTTACCTAGAAGATACCTATTCACTCGTCTCTTGAAAACATCCAAATTATAGGCATTCGGAAAAATGGATGCCGGTAAGGAATATAATGAGAAGAGTGTTAAATAATGGATGTGGATGGTTTAAGAAGAATCTGCAAGATAGATGGACTGTGTGAAAGATGACATAAGTAAGACACAAGTGATTACCGAGTTGACGAATGATAGAGGAGAGTAGAAGAAGAAAACCTGTTGTGCCGATCCCATGCAGCGTGGGATAAGGGCAGGAAGATTAGTAAGATGGGCGTGAAAAAAATGAAAAAAAATTAGGTCTTAGCTCGCCCGATATTACCGATATACCGGTGCTTATCGCATCTACATACAAAGCCCTCGGGAAAAACGGAATCCAAATTACGGAATACGAAATCCGAAAAACAGAAAAACAAGTTGTCTAAAGTCGGAACGGACTTACTGGATACAAGTTGGTCACTCGCATAAAAGTGTTTACAAATTCATAATCGAAATAGAAGTCAAGTAAATTTTCTTAACTAGCCTGTTGATTCTAAATAACATCTCGTTGAACCCAATTATGTCAATACTAGCTGGTGCCCGCGACTTCGTCTGCGCAGAATTTCGAGTAGCTCGAGAGTATATTAGCGTAGCGTAGTACATAATTATGTGTAACTCTAGCGGTTTTGGCAGCGCACGCCAGAATAGCTCGCAGATGGTAGATTTTTTCCTACTTACTTGACACATATCGTCATATTTTGGACAATTCACACAATATCTTTATAAATTGTAGCCTATGTGTTATTCTGATGTATAAGCTATATTATTGAAAAGTTTCATTAAAATCCATTTAGTAGTTTTTACGTGAAAGAGTAACAAACATCCATCCATCCATACTTACAAAGTTTCGCGTTTATAATATTAGTAGGATTCTAACATCCGAACATTGTAACTTTCACATTTTTTTATTTGTAGAAGCAGGAAGTCAGAAATCAGAGTCAGGTGAATATGCTTCCTATATGCGTTAACTGAACGAGCCCCAAACCAAACACCAAATACAAATCAACAGCTTTTAAAAACAAACACTTTTGGAGCCACGGTAAATAACGGATGAAAAAATCTCTATTTAAAATAGTTGGTAAAATCCCGAATAGCTAACGAATGGCCTCTAACAAAAACAATAGAATTTTGTTCACTTTTAAAATCATGAGATCTTTGAAGATTCCTTTTTAAGCGGCTAGCTTCTTCTTCCTTGATACATTGGACATCAATCGTGATGATTATCTAAACAAAATCATGAGAAGTCACCCCGTGGATGCGCGCTCATTCTTATTGGCATTTCCACTTTTTTTTAAGATTTTTTTTATATAACTAACTGATGGAACAAGTCGATAGCCCACCTGATGTTAAGTGGTAACCATCACCTATAACAAAGCATTGCCTCGTAAGTCACGCACGATAGGAACGTGCCCTACGATGCACTGCCCTGCGTCCATCAACTTGAGGCATACAGATGTTAAGCTTCATGTGCCTGTAATTACACCGGCAACCACACTCTTCAAACCAAAACACAGCAACGCTGCTTGGCGGCAGAAAAAGGCGTGGTGATAGTACTTCCCCGGACGAGCCCTTCACAAAGAGCTCTACTACTCTTAAACACTATACCAAGACACTCGTGGGTGGGTATTACACAATACCACTTGGGTGAATGTTGTTTACGGAATAGCAAAAACAGGCTAATGAGAAACAAAATACAGTCAATTCTATCCAACTAAAGTTTTGTTTTAAGGGGCTGACAACTATCAAACAACTTCTCGCTCGCACGTTTAGATATGTTGAAAGATATAAAATAACTAAACTCATTTTCGAAAAATCGCAATTAACCATTTTGTTTGCAATCACATTGCACACAGTTTAGTAAAAATTTCATTTTGATCGATACAAGTTTAATTAATTGATTCAGGCGTGACTTTGCGGAATTCCATTGTTAAACATAAATTTAATGAAATAAATATATAGTACTAATCCGCTAATCTAATCTTATGTAAGTAAATCAAATGTAGACTTGAGTGTGCACCCTTCACTGCATCTGCAAACTCTGCATACTCTGCAAATTCTGTAACGTGAAAAAAGGTGTATTAGACACAACAAAAATACCACAAAAAATATAAAATACTTAACAAGACTTCGACACGTGTTTCGCCTCTCTACGAAGCATCTTCAGGAAGAATTGACTTGCTGTGCACTGAATGAAGTAACTTTCTGCTCGGCGCTCGACGAGACAACACGTCAAGGTGACGTCATTCAGTGCACAGCAAGTCAATTCTTCCTGAAGATGCTTCGTAGAGAGGCGAAACACGTGTCGAAGTCTTGTTAAGTATTTTATATTTTTTGTGGTATTTTTGTTGTGTCTAATACACCTTTTTTCACGTTACAGAATTTGCAGAGTATGCAGAGTTTGCAGATGCAGTGAAGGGTGCACACTCAAGTCTACATTTGATTTACTTACATAAGATTAGATTAGCGGATTAGTACTATATATTTATTTCATTAAATTTATGTTTAACGATACAAGTTTTCCTACTTAAAAGTTTGCTTATGTACGAAAACTAGTAAAGCTAACTTTTGATCGAAAATGAGATAAGTGACTTTATATCTTTCAAAATGTCGAAACGTGCGAGCGAGAGTCGCATTAGCTCTTGTCTTCGCCTTAAAGAAAAAACTACCTTGTTAACTTGAATGTTTCTTACAGTTTCTCCTGCGGCCAGCTTTTCCAAAGAAACCTTTAAAATTAGCTTTATTCAGTATTCATTGCTGAAGCCTTAGAGCTTAAGTGTCTAATGAATTAGCTACAACTTTTGCATAATTAACGTTTACAATACTTCGCTTTGTCC
The DNA here is from genome assembly GCA_932294275.1 of Chloroclysta siterata. NCBI lineage: Eukaryota > Metazoa > Arthropoda > Insecta > Lepidoptera > Geometridae > Chloroclysta > Chloroclysta siterata. The sequence goes on from OW028588.1 coordinate 18,157,310, forward strand.
TTGTCTTGAAGGTCAGTAGTACTACCCGTAGCTTCAGATCGACACTCAAGAAAACTTATTTATTTAGGAACAAACTTCAGGATTCAATGTAAAAATAATCTTAACATATTTAAAATATTGTCATTGGCAATACTGTCACTCTAGTTACCACTTACAACTGGTAGGTAGATACATACCTACCTGGGGTATGTATTTACCTACCTATCTGTATCTGTAACGGTTGTTTGGTAGAGATCGCTATCTAGCGATAAGACCGCCCATTGTACTTTGAAGTTTTAAGGGGCTGACAACCATCAAACAACTTCTCACATTAGCTCTTGTCTTCGCCTTAAGTCAGTTTTTTTATTATAAGTATCCATAAGTTGTGTGCAACAAAGTACTTCTATCTTCTATCTATGTAATTGGAGTGACAATATGGCACTTAACTTTATTATGCACATATTTAATTTGATGAATTATTAAATTAAAATCTCAAGCTAAGTAGGTAAGGGAAGGAAGGGCTTGGGCGTAGCTTGCTTGACCAATACTACCTGCCAATAGACCTGCCGTTCTGCCGAGGTCACCATTTGGATGTGTGAAAGTGGATTGCGGCTCTAACTGATGGAGCAAAAACTCTGTCAAGCAGAGTTAGCTATTTATTATGATCTTACTTTACTGAAGAAGTTTGAAAATTTATCATCTCTATATACAATGTTTATAGATTTTTATATACAGTTGTCAACTTTATATAAAAATGAATCACTATTTCCCTTGGTCGCGCCATCACGCGTGAATGGCTGGACCGATTTCGTTAATTCTTTTTTGTTGTGTTTCGCGGAAAATTAGAAAATTTAAGAATACTTAACCACCTTATAAAATTATTTTTAATGTAACCTTAGCGCTTTGGACAATATAAACTTTTTTAATGTAACCTTATGACGTTTGACATAGAATTGACAGAAGGACAACGTCTGTCGGGTCAACTAGTATATAATACAGCTCAATTGATATACGTAAGATACGGTGTCAGAAGGAGTTGAGGAAGTTTAGAGTAACTGCTAAAAATACGAACGAAGACCTCTCTAGGGAACAAATTTCGTAGAATGTCTAAAGTAGCTTCAACATTTACTGTGATATTATTCATTTGATGAAATCAACTTACTCTGAAACCTCGATGTATTACTTTTGTCAGAGAACTCAAGTTCGTAGCTCGCTCGTAGCACAACTAATTTTACTGAAGTCGTACGTGTAAAGGGAAACTAGCTGTAATGGAATAGTTGCATGATATAAGTGATTGGGTCTGACTATTTAAATGGGACTCGTAGAGCCTCTTAAGCACGCTAATTTAAGCTGCTTCTGTTTAGTTTGGTAAACCAACTAAACAAAAGTAGCGTGAACATCATTTATTTTCTCTGGCAGTTCGCTAATCATGTTTAGCTGCTTACTTTTTATTGTGCCAGACGCAATCGTGGCTAGCTTCGGCTTGCTAAAACGATTAGCGATCGTTTTGCAACCGGCTCTTAGTTTCATAGTTAAGACAGAAATATTTTTAAATTCATTGGGTTATTGTAATATAAGGCCTTTGACCAAACCACCCAAAGGGTGAAATAAGGGAAATAAAAATAAACGCTATAAGGGCACATTCCACGATCACTGGTCCAACTGAAATAAAAGTGATGATGCAATAAAAAAGTACAAAAGTACCCCCCTTTGTACTTTTTTTTTGCATCATCACTTTACCGTTTTGTCTGTCAATAAATAGATAACATTTGATTAATTAATCGCTTAGACTTCAGTTTTACCATTGCACTTTATGTAACTGTGTCGAAATGTCGACAACTGACAGACTATCAAATTCACATATCATGCAAAATATCCTGAAATTTCGTTTTTAATTAAAATGCATCTGAACGTCGTCGTTCAAAACGTTTCAAAATTGGTGTTCTAGTTTTCATAATTTTTCTATATTCTTATCCAGAGGAACAAAGAAATCAAACAGGCGACTTTTCGATTTAGGAAGTACAGACAAGTTTTTTTAACTACTGAAATTGCAAGGCTAGAGGAAGGAAAACAAGGAGTGGCCAGCGCCACGGTCCAATACCCAGTTGCAGACGTCGGAGCTAATAAAACGTGGCCCGCGGCGAACATCAGACATTCAATATCGTTACTAAGTTGCCGTCGTCAGTATCAACAATTCATATTGCAACTCAAGTTTGCGCACAGATCATTTAAAATCGGTATATCGTGTTGACATTATTATTCCTCGCCATCAATTTACATGACGGCGATTAAAACCAAATTAAAAGTAACTTTCTATTGGTAATTATTATTTATACAAGGATATAATCATTGCGCTAGTAAACCTTACTCACTCCCAGGGCAAAGGCCTTTCGCTTTTGCTCTTAAGGGGCTGACAACTATCAAACAACTTCTCGCTCGCACGTTTCGATATGTTGAAAGATATAAAATCACCAAACTCATTTTCGAAAAATCGCCATCAACCATTTTGTATGCAATCACATTGGACACAGTTTAGTAAAAATTTCATTTTGATCGATACAAGTTTACCTACTTAAATTTTGCTTATGTACGAAAACTAGTAAAGCTAACTTTTGAGCTTAAACTTGTATCACATTTGATTGCGATTTTTCGAAAATGAGTTCAGTGATTTTATATCTTTCAACAAGTCGAAACGTGCGAGCGAGAGTCACATTAGCTCTTGTCTTCGCCTTAAATGAACGAATCAAGATCGTCCCTGTATCTCAGTCTCAGTCTGCTGGTTGACAGCCTTCACAGGCCAGTTGGTAGTAGCTCTGCCTTCTGTGCCGTAGGCCGTGGGTTCGATCCCCGCCGAGGACAAACATTTGTGTGATGAACATAGATGTTTGTTCTCTGTCTGGGTATTATATAATATTATAAGTATGTATTTAAAAAAAAAGTATATAAATAGTATATCAGCTATCTGGTTCCGGTATCACAAGCTTTGGCTAGTTTGGGGCGAGATAGTGCTGTGTGAAATGTCCACCAATATTTATTTATGTTATTAGGGGCCCGCATCACTCGGTCGTTTACACTTCTTTGAGTATTATAATGATAATCTGAGGAACATTTGGGAATAGCAAAAATAGAGATACAGAGAGTTTAGTAACTTAAAAGGTATTTTTAAATCTAAATTCGCGAAAAAGCTACACAGATATCTAGTCATTCCGCAGGTAGGGTCCCGTGGAGTGCCACTGTTATAAATTTTCACACAGCATTACTGCGGCCGATAAAAATACCGCTGCCGATACCCATTCCTCAAGAGATAGAGTAGTTTTGGTATAGAGACTTGAGATTGCTTGTTTGCTCTGCGCTTCAATCCCCAAGAACAAACAATTGTGCGATGAACATATATTGATATACATAGTGTATACTCTGTGTGTCTATGAACATATATTGATATACATAGTGTATACTCTGGTTGCTATATTAAAAGCTTTGCTTAGTTTGGGGCTAGATAGCGTTTTGTGAATGTCTGCAGTATAAAAAACTATTTATACACAGTTATATTATAATATTAAAGACCTTTACTAGCTGTGCGACGATATACACTAGAAAAAAAAGTTTTTAAACGAATTATTTGCATTTACGTTATGACTTGTAACAAACCATTGCGAAATGTTTGACTAACGGCCGGTTTCTGAAAGCTCGATCAAAACTAATCGGAGTCAAGTCACTCGCCATTTCAGCTATTACATCGAATTAGATAGAGATAGCAAGTGACTTGACATGCGATTAGTTTTGATCGGACTTTCAGAAACAGGCTGTTAGATTAGATACCTAATTCATAATCCTCATAGGCTAATGACTCCATGGGCGATTGCACTAGCATCCAAAAAAAACACTGATTTATGTTCCACAATACAAGTATAGTGCCCTTATTTTCGGTGTTCTATACTTGAAATATCTCATGTTAAATATTTACTGCTGAAAGTTCATGAATTTGTCAAGTAGAAAGAGTGGAATGCCATGTCATTCAACACCATTTGGGTTTCATCTGAGCTGGGAACATCGGTTTTACAAATCGTGCTTATAACAACGTACTCCAACATTCTCACACCCTAGTATTATAAAACGTATGCCACTAAACACATTACACTTATCACTTCACGTAGACTACGCCTTACTAAGTTTGATTGGCGACCACACTGGAGCTTCATTATTATATTTTTAGGTAACAAAGATCATACAAAAGCACGGTAGGAACCAAGCCGTAAGTTTGTTGCCTGTTCTTCTAAGCTTGGTCGCGTGGAACTTGCACCTAGATTCATCGAGCGTTTCAAAGTGATCCTTGTGATTCAATTGAATAAACACCTTTTGACTTTGACTTTAGGCACCTATAAATAAACTTATAAGTAAATATTTTGAAGTATAAGAACAACAACTCAACACAAACGGGCTCAGACGAACTATTTCCTTTTTGTACCAGTCTTGATCGTACTTATCAGACCCCAGGAAGTAAGCTCGTCAAATAAAAATAAAATGGCTCTTCGGCTCCTTCAGCGTATAAAATTTACCACAAAATAAAGAGCTTTCTCTGTTTCCTCACGTCTTTAGAAAATAGTCAATTCAATATAAATATTTACGGTCTCGTAACCTCTTTATAGGTGTAATAAAATCCTTTGCTGCCGCACTAAATCGTGGATTACCCCTTTTGCGTTTTGGCTAATGGTAATGGCAGACGCAGATGTTAGTTTTAAAAATCTTTAAAACGCCATTTTAAAAGCATCGATACGAGTATAGCAACACGTACAGCTTGCGTTCGCAGTGGCGTGCACGCTCTGGTGATTAGTTGGTTTAAATGTGACACTGTTTTTTTTATATGAAAATTATAGTCAAACAGGCTTACCTGATGGTAAGCGGTCACCGTCGCCCATAGACACCAACAACACCAGGGGCGTTGTCGTTGCGTTGCCTACCCTCAAGGACTTTATTAACATTTTTCTTGAAACTGTTCATGTTGTATATTGGCGGAAAAACCTCTGATGGTAGCTCATTCCACAGTTTATAGGTATGGGGGAGAAATGATCTTGAAAAACGGACAGTGTTTGAAACCCAAGGATCTAGTATGTGTGGATGAGCTCGATCCCGGTGCCGAGAGGAGCGGTGGTAAAATCTTGACGCTGGGATTAGGTCAAATAGCTCTTCAGAGCATTCCCCGTTGTACAGCCGGTAGAACACGCTTAAAGAACCGCGGCGTTGGCTGAGCGGCTCTAGCGCATCGGTAAGTTTGGGATAGTTGATAATTCTAACGGCTCTTCTCTGTAGGGAGTCAAATCGTTGCAGCTGATACTTGGGTGCCCCGTTCCATAGATGGGAACAGTATTCTACATGCGGCAAAGCACAAGTTCGGCCTTGTAGCCGTTGTTTTGGTGTAAAATACTGTTTGGCTCGGTGTAGTACTCCAAGTTTTTTGGAAGTCAGTGCAGCTTTTGCTTCTAGATGACTACCATATTGGACCTCGTTAGATATCGTTGGATTTGTCAATACCAAGCAACGAGCAAGTAGGCACCTTTTAATCAGGTATTAGCACTGTTACAATGCCTCTATTTTGGTGGAAAGAACACCAATATTTATTTATTTATTGGTTCCATCTATGTCATCATAACATAAGGTCATCTTTGCACTAAATCTGAAAATACTAACTGACTGAGATGACGGATGATAGAGGGAAGTGGAGAGGAAAGACCTGTTGTGCCGACTCCACATGAAGTGGGATATGGGCAGGAAGTTGATGATGATCTCAAAATACCTACTCTTAAAACACTGTAATATTTTAGTGTAAATATTAAGACTGCAATAAATATGTTTTATCTTATCTATCAATAGTAATTTGAAAAGAAAAATAACGAAAGCTCGAAATTGAGGTCAAAGTTTACTAATAATAGTGAGTTTCTCAGAAATGGTATTGCGGAAACTCAAAGATGAAGTATCAAGTAACTACCAATAGTAGTAATTATCAATATGATCCCGAGCCTATACAAATAAACGATCATACAGGAAACAACGGCAAATACAAATATAATTTTAGAACAGAATTGGGCGAAATAGGCTGATGTTTAATTGATTTTATTGCACAAACACGTCCATTTTGTTCTAAAATGTAAAAAAAAAAACTAACTAACTATGTTCTGCATTGTCAAAGTTGAGTCAGGTATGCTACTTAGCGACGATAGGCTTGTAGTTGTGTAACATATAGAATATCAATAACTGAAAAATGTGGGTATGCGTGCCAAATGTAATGTTTGGACGTATCTTTGACTACCCCTCTAAGACACACAAAGATTCTGTTCGTACTTGGTACCTACTATGAAATATCTGTGAAAATATCTTTCATGAGGGACCAATGACGGAAAGTTATTTCTGAAAATAGTCTTGATGATTTATTTTCTCATAGAAACAATTTCTGTATAAAATGAAACAATCAGAAGCAACTACAATTTTAGATACTTTAGGAAAATGCTACAACAAAATTGACCCCAATATTCCAGATTCGTCTTCGCACAACCAAAGTAAGAATTGGAATTATTCACTTGTAGTATTTCAAGACGTTTGAAGTTATTGTTAGGGCGTAATGCTGACTGCGTCGCGTCAACGGACCCTAAAAGGTACTGGCCCCTCCTTTCCGCTGTAAGGCTTTCCTTATGTTCATTTACATCACAATCATATCGGGAAATTCTGGCTAAATGAGGAATATAAAATTAAATGTCGGGAATCAGTGGTTGCTGCTAGACGTTTTCCCAAAAGAGAAGTTATTTTGTAGATTATAAGATTAGGTAAAAAGGTATTTATTTTCAAAGAAAATTACTAAATTAATATCTGCAGACCGTTGCAAACGATCTAGAGATAGCTCAACTGATCCAATCAGTGCCAGGTAAATAGATTATGATTCTTCTGTAGACACTGAATACAATGATGTTTTATTACAAATCGATTTGTAACTATGTGAAAAACAAGCTACAGCATAAGCTATAAAAAAAGTTAATGTTATAGTTTTTTTTAAAGTTACGTAGGTATTCGATGAATCCCAACCCAATATTGCGTCTCAAAATCTTATCATTCCATCTTTCAATTTTAATACGATTTACATGAGATAGCGTGTAAATTTTAAAGGTGGATTTTAATAAATAAAAATACTTTGGTGCAATTTATATTCCACTCTGACTGAATACCGTGTCTACCTTGGAGGCACATTAGTGGTAGCAATTTCCTCGAACGAGCTCTAGTACAAAAGAGAGAGAGCTCTTTGTGTGTGTGTGTACTACAACTACCACCGTACTTATTTCTGTCGCCAAGTAGATTTGAACTTTTGTATGAAACAGCTGTTTTTTTTTTCGCGTTCACAGTGTTGGTTCCTTATAAAAAGTTATTCATATTGATTGGGTACTTTAGCCCCCTGAAGTTTTTAACCAGAAGTATTGTAACATCTTGTATATACTAGATTAAGAGTAAGTATATCTCAGAATCATGCACGTAACACACGTACACGTACATGGTAACGCAAATGCTACAGGCTTCATATCAGATGAACCATAAGCTTGTTCCATCACTTTTTCATATACAACATTTTAAAAGCAATCTCCAGAAACATTTTATTCCATCAAAGCCTTCCCAACCAAACAAACATTTCACAGATGTCGTACACCGTTGAATCAGGCCTCGTGATCACCACATTCGAGTCAGCGGAGCAGAACAATATTGGAGATACCTTCGATTTGAGGCGTTGTCGAGGGAGTGGTCTCGGCATTTGCAAACACTTTGTTATTCTGATTCGTAATCGCGGAATCAAAAGTAGAGTATTTGCTGACAATTGTTTCTCTAGGGCTGTCTGAAAAGGACAATTTTATTAAAAAACGATCGATCATAACAATATTTAACATATAATAAACAAGATAACATTTATAAAGTCCGCTGTATGTTTTACACCTAAAATAAATATACGAAAGGATTCGAATGATGCAAAACGATGCGATAGCATGCAAAAGGACGCGAAAGGAAGGAAAGAAGGAAAGAAGCGTGAAGAATCTGAGCTGTTTTTCAAGACAGCATTTTTACATATCAGTATTTATTATAAATGAGAATGTTTGTGTGTGTCTATAGGTATATGTCACGTTGAAACGGCTTAATGGATTTCGATGAAATTGTGTTCACAAATAAATTGTACCCTATGTAGGTTACCTCTCGCTCGCCTATTTCAACATTTTGAAAGATGTAAAATCGCTGAGCTTATAAGTGAGCGAAAGTTTGTGCGGGTATATCTTTGAGAATGTTGAAGAAAGAAATAAATGTACGAGCGAGAGGTATATTAGCAGTTGTCATTGCCTTAAATAAAATAAAATAAAACCACTGCAAGAGGCAGCCCTAAAGCCAAAGATGTCTAGTCGCCGCCGGGGGGTGATTTCAATTTTCTATTCAAACTATCTGATGGAACAATCAGCCGTCAGCTGGCTGGGGGCTGATTGGACCGGATTTCCCTGACTCCCTGACTTCTCGGACCAATGTAACTTAAGTCTAGTCGCATATTATTTGACCGCGACGTAGCGCAAGCTCATTCATACGAGCCGAGCAAAATGTTATAACTCATTATGTAACATTCTATGAATGGTGGCATAGCTATGTGCTTTTGAATTGTATATAGTCTCTATTTGTACTCCACGGGACATTTTCATAACAAAATGTATTTATTGAACGTCAAAACGTACTTACCTACTATCTACAATATCGTTAATTATTAAATGGCACATGCTCACTCAAATCAAATCAAATCTGTCTCTAATTCAGTTAAATCAGAAGGTTATCTTTGAAACGTCTTAATACATCTACAATATCAAGCAAAAGCTTAGACCTTGCTTCTAGCATCTTTTCTTTCTTACATTATTGACTAAATGACCGTTTTCATTATTCCGCAAAATAATTGGTATCTGATTTTGTCGACCTATCCTTTGCATTTTATGTAATACTAGCGGCCTGTCCCAGCTTCGCATTGGTGGACATAATTTTTTTCAATGTTTTAGGATAAACTTAGACCGTGGTGGGTTCGAGTCATTTACACGCCCGTCTACCTCGCGCCATGCCCGGGCCCGCGCTGGGTGAGAACGCGCCCCGTGACCTTATATTTTTAAAATCTTTTAAATGGTATGTCCGATTTGAAAAATTCAAGAAGTAATAATGTATAGGTATTGAACCAGTCATGAATATGAAAAGATTTATTGGGATTAATACCAAGCTACAAATAAAGAGCCTTTTCTAGCGGTGGCATTTCAATTAAATTTTTATAATAAAAGAACACTTATTGTGATATAACTATAATAGCTAGACATATGCTGTCGCGACATTTTTGGTATCAAATCACGTGTTCTGCAAAATCGTAGTACATTATTTTGTTCTATCATCAATAGTTTTCGCAGCGCACGCGATGTAAGGTTTTTGTTTTCCACCTTGGGTTACATTATTGGAGTTTTATACATCCTCAAAGAATCTTCAGTTGGCACTTGGTAACTACTAAGAAATCTACCATGCTACATAAGCATTAAAGTCATGAGGCTGTCCTGTTTTTTTTTTTCTCCCTTCATAAGGCTTCTTGATACTAGTGACCGTTGTGGTATAGACCATAGTGGCCATGAAAAGGGATATGTAACGGTTGTTTTTTCCATCTTAATTTTATTTGAGAGCGCGCGTCTCAAGGCGTGATTCACGCTACGATGCCTACAAATAATGAGTTGCTCATAAACACGTACAAAGATAGAAGTCTTGAGAAACAGGATTCGTTTTAAGACGGCTGTTTTATAAGAGTGCATTTGAAAATAAGAAAATAAATGTACAGCTAAAAAAATTGCAGGAGAGAGTATCATGCCACCTGATAGAAAGTGGTCTCTCCGTTGGCTTAGGAACTCGATCATCTCTGAGCTTGGAGTCATCGACAATACGAGCTGACCTACGTTGTATCGGGTCAAGAATAAGTAGCAATAAGTAGGTGTGTCAAGAATAAGTAGGTGCAAGTTACGGGGTATCGGGAAGTTCCAGCCCTTTTCTACCCCGTTTGTTTAATTTTTGCTGATGGAACAAGCAGATTGCCCACCTGAAGATTGATGTTAAGTGGTAACCATCACCTATAACAAAGCATGACCTCGTAAATCACGCACGATAGGAACGTGCCCTATGCACTGCCCTGCGTCCATTAACTTGAGGCATACAGATGTAAGGCCTCATGTGCCTGTAATTGTCAGGTGTATGAAAATCACAGTATGGTATGTATGGTTACCACTTAACATCAGGTGGGCCATCTGCTTGTTCCATCAGCTAAAGGTATAAAAAAAAACACCGTTTACGGCCTTCAGATTACTGTCACCGTAATGTGAGCGAGGCCTCTGCTCCACATCTAGGTCGTCTGTCCCAGACTCAGCTCGTCTATTCAATGCCGTCACTCACTTACTCGGAGAAAAAGATTTCAGCTTGATTTATTAAAATGTTGACGAAAATTTAACTTCGAGATGTAGAAGTGGATTCTGAGGTATAATGCTGCGAATCTGAACTGCTCGAGAAACAGAAAATATCCATAGCTGTTGACAGCCCTCGCACCCTGTTGGTAGTAGCTCCGCCTTCTGCGCTGTAGGCCGTGGGCTCGATCCCCAGCGAGAACAAACATTTGAGTTACGAACATAGATATTTGTTCTCTGTCTGGGGTTTTGTTATTATAAGTATGTACCTTTTTATTTACAAGAAAAGTATAGCCATAGTCCCATATTACAAACTTTGCTTAGTTTGGGGTTATTTAGTGCTTTGTGGAATGTCCCAGCAATATTTATTATTACAGAAAATAATTATTGATCGAGTGAGCGAAGCGAACGAAGATCTTAGTTTCAACTTGGGCGATTTGGCATTTTATGTATGTATGTATGTATGTATGTTTGTCTGGCGATAACTTTAGAACCGTTGATCCGATCTGCATGAAATTTGATATCTCGATAGCTTGTACTTGAGAAATTTACTGGTAAGTATATGAGTAAAATCGGATGAAGGGTTTTTGAGATATGAGGTTTTTTAAGGGGGCAAAAATAAAAAAAGTTACATAAAAAAATTAAATAATAAAAGTTAAATTAAGATAACCAGCGATCCAAGAGCTCCCATCTCTAAGAGTTTCGTTGACATCAAGGTTTTTCTACTGGTCGGCCAGTTCCTTTGCTTTTTCTTAATTTTTTTTCTTGAAATAAATTAAGGAGGTACGCAGTTCTCATAAAATGGTGACGACGATCAGGTCTGATGATGGAGCCAAGGTCTGTTCAACGGAACTCTTCAATAAGAGGCCAATAGAGTTGAAACTTGGTAACCATACCAAGTTAGTAGGCGGTAGTCATAAAAAAGTCCAAAGATAATGTTTGGACTTGCCTCTGACTACTACGTACTCAAAGTTTTGAGGTGTTCATCGGGTCGCATCACGAGATCTCAGTTCGGGGCGAACTACTAGTAAATATACATAGTGATAACATCATTGCTCTCAAAAGCTGAAAGCAAAAATCGAGAATAAACTCGCGGCTTAGTCAGCATTGCACGTATTGACCATATCTTTTTCAAGAGTAGAGTAGAGCTCTCTATGAACGGCTCGTCCGGGGAAGTACCTACTACCAGCATGCTTTTTTCTGTCGCCAAGCAGCGTTGCTGTCTTTCGGTTCGAAGGGTATGATTGCCGGTGAAATTGCAGGCATATGAGGCTTGGCCCTGAATGTAGTATAAAAAAAACTAATTGAATATACATAAAAGTATGATACAAAACAGATGGAGTATTGTACCACACTAGTCACTACAACTAAAACTAACTAACACTACTAAAATAGCGAGGCAAGGTACCTACCTTATTACGCTTACGCTACGCTACGCTTACGCTATTTTCAGACAGAGAGTAAACCAATCGATATGTTTACCTAACTTCAAACAAACACCATCGATCATCAAAAAAACATGAAACTATTGCCATCACAAGAAATGTCCCCATAGCGTTTTGGGAAACATTTTGCAGCTCAGAAACTTTACTTACCATTTCACAAAGACTTCCCTTACCTTACTAGTTACACTTTGCGTGTTTGCAATAAGGCTTTTATTGCAACGAGAATCTTTTGATGACTGAAATGGTAAGTTGGTCGTGTGTTGCTAAAGAAATAGCGACAACTTATCATTTGAGTAGTTGTTGTAATAAATCGAGTGGTGTCAGTGGCGACATCTGCCTTAGAAGTCTGAGTTCTGCTTTATTTGTTTAAGGCGATAATAAAATACGTATTTTATAAACTTAGGAGGGAGCATGATTCTGGCAGACCAAAAGTTTGTTGAATTATTCTCAACTCAATATCTACTTGTTGAAGCCAGTTATTGGTACGTTATTTGCATCACCATGCAACCTACGCTTTTGTGAAACCTGATTGGCCTCATGGGGCGGTAGAAGCTCTGCCTTCTGCGCTGCAGGTTGTGAGTTTGATCCCCAATTTTTTATTTGAACTTGACTTGTGTTCCAATTTTAGAACCACAATGTTTTAAATATGTATTGGCTAGCTGCCGCACTCGTTTTCGATTGCGTGAGAGCTAACATCAATAAATTTAAGGCGTTTTCTCTCCAGAGATCGTTTTTTTCTGTATTTCCAGTATTTTTTTATTAAAATTTTACTTTTAAGCTAATCCAGGTTACGAACTATATTTGTTCTTAGTGTGATCGAAATTAGTCCAGTGTAGGGCGAGATTGAGTCACAAACATTTACTCTTTCGCATATGGTTCTAGTTTACAATTTAAATTATATTCAACTGATTATATTTTTATATTATTAGAATATGATTATTATGAAACATGAAAATCAAGTTCAACCCTAAAAAACCATCAAATCAACTAAAAAATATCATACATATTTCATTATACGTCATTCAAATAATATTTTCTGAATTCGGATAAAATAATATGTATCGGCGCAACTTTATTTTAACTGGCCCTGGTTTGAGTGCGGTCGCGGGGTTCCATCTACTGAATTGAAATCGGTGGCTTCCGTTTTTAGCAATTTATGGCGTGGTCGAATGATTTATACTACAACCCGTCAGGTGGGGTCAGTCCCATAAAGTTCGAATGGGAAACCGTGGTTTAACGACCTCTGTGGAGAGATTCTACTGAGATACAGTGTGTGTACCTGTTAACTATCACTTAAGCTTAATATTTCTTGAGACTATTTGTGTTCTTAGGCTTATTTTTCATTCTTGATACTTTTGCTTACAGTTTATAAGTGATTCTATAGTGTCATTGAATAACTAGTGCAATCCCGCGTTTTTGTCCGCGTGAAGTTAGTTTTATACAAACTTCAACCCCAACTGTACCTTATCAGGGTTGAATTTCAGGAATGCTTTAAATCTTTAACCTCTGCGCACTAAGATAATGTTATGCTTCTTTTTGAAACTATCATGGTTTTTAACATATTTTACCATGTTTTTTTATATGAAAATTAAATGAGGTAACAGTTATGTTTAAAAGTAAGAACTGTTTGTGAAGGGCTCGTCCGGGGAAGATCTACCACCATGCGTATTACTGCCGTCATGCATGCAGCAGCTTTGCTGTTTCGGTTGAAGGGTGTGGTGCATGTGAAATTACAGACACATTGAGGCTTAACATCTGTACACCTGAAGTAGATAAACGCAAGGCAGTGCATGGTAGGGCACGTTCCTATGATGTGTTACTGCCAGCTATCTGCTTGTTCCACCCGAAAGAAATATAAAAAATTGTTTTGAAGTGAAATAAAAAGTTTGTATAGGAAGCCATGAGAAATAAACCTTCGTGTTGAACAGTGACCTTACATCAGTTACTTACACCTCGGTACGTGCCCGAACGAGCCGTCGATGGTATGCAAGTTAATGAAAAAGATCAAAGCTCCGGGCTGGTTGTAAGCCGCTCCTCAAAGAGCCTCGTACACTCACTAGGGTTGTATCGATGGTCCATAGGATACTTGATGGATTTTAACATTTATTTCACCTAGAAATCTGTCTATTGTCCCCTTTTTAATAGGACGTTCAAAATGTAACTGTTTTTTTATTGTTATGTTTGTTACGCAAATACTCCGCCAAATATGAATTGATTTTGATGATTATTATTTTTTTCGTACTTATGCCATATTTTGTAGTCCCTTTCAGAAAAACTTTTGTTTTGTTTATCGGTGTATTGAAAGTCGGTTTTTCTTTGCAAATAAGTATATTATGTCGTAAAATAGTTCTTAGGGGTTACAAAATGTCCAGGACATAAAACATTAAAATAGAAATGTTAAAAAACATAAATAATCTTCTCAGATTTGCTTAAGATTGTAACAAACGCATATAGCATCACAGAACATCACAGGAGCGCGTCTACTGTAAACGTGCCCTATGTATGTGGCATTGCAATGCGTCTATCAATCTGAAACTTGTTAAGAGGCTGATAACCGCCAAACCAGTTATCGCTCGCACATTTAAACAAGTTTGGTTTTCAGCAACAATAATAATTCGATCCACACTCAAATTACCAAAAAAAATATTAAGTACAAAACTTTCTTTTTGGTATGAACTTGTTTGGATTATTAAATTACTTGAGGTCGTACCTATTTCTTCATCCGACTTCCTACAATGTGGGTAACGTTCCTTCAGTATTTCAGGATTTCAGCACATCACTGGGAGTTACTGTAACACAATCTACGGTGTACTCTAAATTGCCGCTTTCTCATTTAAAATTCATGAGGGGGCGTATTTGCATTGTCTCTGCCGCGCCTTGCGATGCACCTTTCGAGTTTCGGCTGCTTTGCTAATGCTTCGAAAATACAAGAATTTATACAAGGAGACTACAATAATAGAGTTTGTCTTAGTTTATAAAGTGTCTGTGGTGTATTAGTTTAAATAATTTTAAAGAAGATTATTTTTATTATTATTTTACTTTTTTTATTAGTTTGATAGTGTTTAAAGTTAAAGATTCAGGAAATTACAATGATTTTTATATTGTCCCAAAGGATTTTTGATTGAGTGATCGAAGCAAACGAAAATCTTACAGTCTCTCTCTCTAGTCGTGTCACTAGTTTCTTTCGAAACAGTGTGGTGATAGGATTCCTCATTAGGCGCCTTTCGAGCACTTGACACATGTTATAACTTTTTAGGTTCTACGACATGCCGGCTTCCTCACGATGTTTTCCTTCACCATTTGAGAGTAATGGCATTGTGCACATAAATTTTCGAACATAAAAACTCATTGGTGCACGATCGGTTTCGAACCCACGACGTTAGGATTGGAAGGCGGGGCCGCTACCACTAGACCACCAGTGCTCTCAATCTTACAGTTAACTTGGGCGATTTGGCATTTTATGAAAGGGCTTTGTTTGGACATTCCAAAACCATTTTTATTTTTTTTCTAGGACGACCAGTTTATAGATACAACAAAAAAAAAATTTAGATAACCAACGACCCAAGAGCGGCGGCGTTAGTAGGCGGTAGTCAAAAGCTAGTTCAAATATACCTAATATTCGGACTTGTCTCTGACTAACACCTGCTTTAATTTTCAAGCGTTCGGATCGCATCACGAAATCTCAGTCGGGGCGAACCACTTTTGCTGTTCATTAAAATAAAATAAAATAAATTGACATCATGGTAAAGCAACATGCCTGCGAAATGTCTAGTAGTAGGTATTCATGTATTAAGGTCAGTAGTTATGTATTTGGGTTGCGTAAAATATTATGAAATGTCATTATTAACAAAGTTTAAGTGAAAAACTGCTATAATTACCTGTTTTAATTTCACATCCCATAAAGAACGTAGCAGCGTAGCAACGTAGCATGTCGGTGCTACGTTGCTACGCCGTAGGTGCTATGCTAAAGCTTACCTGTATCCTTTGCATCAATGATATATCTTCATAATAAAATTAGTATGTCTCTACAATCTGTAAATACGCAATTAATATATATTTATAGTGTAGATAGAGAAACTTTTCACACAGCTTTTTTATATTATTCTCTTTATAAATATTGGTGGACATTCCACACAGTGCTATCCAGCCTCAAACTAAGTAAAGTTTGTGTTGTGAAATTCAGATAATTAATAGATTACTAATTATATTTTTTTATAATTACTTATAATTTTATAAATATACTGAGTTTATTAAGTAAGTAAGAGTAAATATTCTCAGTGAGTAAAGTTATAAAAAAAAGCCTTTACAGTGAGACATGTGAATTCCAAAAGGAAAAGAAACCGAAATAAACATTTCATTAATAAAGGACGAACGTACGATACTAATAAGTAAATAAATTCTTATAAAAGCCCACTTAATTCCAGAAATCGACTGAGATTGTTCATTAGCTCCCGAATCAAACTAACGAGCCAGAATTGCCAGAAATGCCAGACATGCTTGAAATGGCTAACTGAGCAATACCTAGGCCAACGTTTACCAATACAAACGAGCGGTAACGGTTAACCAGTACAATGCTATTCAACGTGTCTTTGCTAAACCACCGCCAGATATCAATACATACATAGATTTACCAAAGGCAGGCATTGGGTAAATCGTCTTTGGTAAATCTATGGGTTATTACAATAGGTACCAGTGGACCCCGCGCTAGGACAATCTAGGTTAAGCCATAACGGAGGCCTTAGGGTACTCATACAAACTTATTTAGGTACTTTACATGATGTGTGTGTATTGGCAAGATTTTAAACGTCTTTGATCTACAGAAATTAAAAAAAAAACCTGACGAATAAAATAAATATTAAAGGGGGCTCCCATACATTTGCCGTTTTCATAGACAATGATACGGAACCCTACGTACTAATAAAAGGGGCCCGTTTTACCCTTTGGGTGCGGAACCCTAAAAAACGAAACAGCTTCACGACTTTGATCCTTGAGTACGGTAGATATCCTCTGAGATCTTCTAGTACCAAGTACGAATCTAAGATTATATAAGCGGCAAACCCATCGCCGCTGTTAAAATACTGTTTCCTCAATATGTTTTCCTTCACCGATCTCTCGATCAAAGTTAACTGGCAAAGTTCTTTCTGACTATTATGGTTACCAAGTTTCAACTCTATTTGCCTATTTATTGAAGAGTTCCGTTGAACAGACCTTGGCTCCATCATCAGACCTGGTCGTCGTCACCATTTTATGAGAACTGAGTACCTCCTTAATTTATTTCAAGAAAAAAAAATAAGAAAAAGCAAAGTAACTGGCCGACCAGTAGAAAAACCTTGATGTCAACGAAACTCTTAGAGATGGAAGCTCTTGGATCGCTGGTTATCTTAATTTAACTTTTATTATTTTATCTCAAAAACCGAGCGCCACAAAAAAAAAGTAAAAATTGTTTTGGGATGTCCAAACAAAGCCCTTTCATATGACATGTAACTTGATTTTTTTATGTAACTTTTTTTATTTTTGCCCCCTTAAAAAACCCCATATCTCAAAAACCCTTCATCCGATTTTACTCATATACTTACCAGTAAATTTCTCAAGTACAAGCTATCGATATATCAAATTTCATGCAGATCGGATCAACGGTTCTAAAGTTATCGCCAGACAAACATACATACATGCATACATACATACATACATACCCACTCAACTGTGAAAAAGCCCTTTCTTGGCTTCTGTCAAATGTGCGATGATTGTGAACAAGCCCATATCGGGCCGCTCAGCTGGCACCCAGTTTACGCCGATATTCACGTTAATTTATGTTTCTATCTTGTTTTAACCTATTGAAATGCGTTCTTGTTAGAGCAAGATGGGTATCTAGCACTCGTCCACGTGTTGCGTCATACAAAAATTCCGCGCAATCCCTAATCGAACTTCACTTCCTGACACTTGCCAAAGGTCGTATTTGTTTTGATTGTCAACGTAAAAATTAATGAGTAATTGCTAGAACGTGCTGTGAAAAACCAAGAAAAATATAAGTATTCTTGATTTTAATACTCCTGGCTGTGTTTCCAGTACTTTTTGTGTGATAAAAACAGCTATGAATCGGTGCTGGTGCTGGTGCCACAAATTAGGTGGTTCAAGTTACAATTGCAATACTATACTTTATTTTCTCTTGTATGTACCATTTAAAGTACATGAAATGGCAATAAAATTATTTCTTAATCAGTGTGTACCTAAATTAGGTAGTTAAACTGCTTAAAAACAATAGAAAACGCAGTTTTAATAGAATGCTGAACTCGCAAAGCCCTAACTGTGAGGGGAGGCCATAACGGGCCTCACAGTCAACGCCATTTTGCAAAAATCCGCCTCACAGTTGAGTGGATAAATACATAAAATGCCAAATCGCCCAAGTTGAAACTAAGATCTTCGTTCGCTTCGCTCACTCGATCAATAAAACCAATTTCCCTTGGCCTACCAAAAACAAACCAAGTTGGTCTACGTAGAAATATATAACCTGGTATCTCGACAAAAACGGCTTGTTAAGCTGTTGGTCAACTTGATCGTAATCTGAGAAAATTTAGGCCAATTCGTGGAAACAACGGTCCGCATTTATTATTAGTAGGGATTAGATAGTAATGAAACTGAAGTGTGTTTCAGCTTCCACGATAATCCTACTCGGTTTAATATATACATATCCTATTAAAGAACACTGATTTGGCCTCACAGCTTAGTTGGTAGTAGCTCTACCTTCTGCGTTGTAGGCCGTGGGTTCGATCCTTACCGAGAACATTTGTGTAGAGAACATAGATGCATTGTAATAATTTCTTCCTTTTTCTTCTTATACTAGACATTCACGAACAAAGTGGAAAGATAGACAGTAGGTAAGTAAATTAAACACACTTCACACATTTGATCTTATTTTGGAGCTAGATGGTGTGTGAAATGAATACAAATATTTATTTATAATCAAAGTATTCTATGTAATTCAATTCAATATTTTTATTTCAGTCCACTTATTAAATAACTCCATAAAACAAATATACAAGGTGTTCCAATAATTAGGTTTAAAGCTTCAGGGGGCTAAAGTACCCATCAATATGAATAACTTTTTCTAAGAAACCAACACTATAAACGCGTAAAAAAACAGCTGTTTCATACATTTTAGCCATCACTAAGAGATATCATTTAAGAGTAGTAGAGCTCTTTGTGAAGAGCTCGTCCGGGGAAGTACTACCACCACACCTTTTTCTGCCGCCAAGCAGCAATGCTGTGTTTCGGTTTGAAGAGTGTGGTTGCCGGTGTAATTACAGGCACATGAGGCTTAACATCTGTATGCCTCAAGCTGATGGACGCAGGGCAGTGCATCGTAGGGCACGTTCCTATCGTGCGTGACTTACGAGGCAATGCTTTGTTATAGGTGATGGTTACCACTTAACATCAGGTGGGCCATCTGCTTGTTCCAACAGCTGGTTGTATAAAAAAAAAAAAAAAAAAACACGCAATAAGCTAGAGCGTCATTTACGGCACAACATTTAAGTACCTATAGGTACCTACATAGGTACTTAGGTTCAATTCAAACCTACACAGTTGAAGACGTGTCTGAAAATAATGTTTTTGCTCATAGCAGACAGACAACACGGACATAGAAGTGATTGTAAAAGAGTTTAATTGAACCTTTTGATGTACGGAACCCTGAAGACCAGGAAAAATAACACGCAAGCAATAAAAATGCGCGTGAAACAAAGCCTAAAACAATATTTGTCCAGGTACATTAGATAAGCTGTTTTATGTAACGGCCTCATGTGACCGGCCCAAAACTAACTTCGAATTGAACGGACGCCATAAAATTTTGCTATCTACCCACTTACGAGAATTTAATGCGCGGTGTAGGACCCTTGCTCTTTAGTTTATGGGGGTTCGGTGAATAAAAAATCACATTATGCAATAACAATTGATGTGACGAGTCATGCTAACTATGTGGTCTAACGTCTATTGTAAAATAAATAATATAATACCTACCCTGCCTAATTTAAAAATATATTTATGCTATCTAACGTATCTATTCTATCTATTCGTTATTCATATTATTTTCATAAGTATTTGATATATCAATATATAATATATGTATTTTTCTGTATTTGTAGAAAATAGCTCCTTAACATCCATGTTTGTGCACTACCCTTTCGGTTTATCAAAACTACACAAAGGTTAACTGGAAGAGAATGCTCTCTAGCATTAAGTTCGCCTATGTACGATACATTTTGTTCTGTGCAATAAAGAATTTTCTATCTATCTATCTACCTATCTAATAATTAATAATTCTCAAATTAATAAATAATTAATATTAATAAATAAGTAATTACTTACTAAATATTGGTGGACTTTCCTCACAGCACTATCTAGCCCCAAACTGAGCCAAAGCTTGTAATATGGGAACAAGATAGCTGATAAACATATACGTTTGCTTTTTTTTTGTAAAACTATTCTTATAATATTTTATAACACCCAGATAGAGAACAAACATCTTTGTTCATCACACAAATGTTTGTTCTCGGTGGGAATCGAACCCACGGCCTTCGGCACAGAAGGTAGAGCTTCTTCCAACTGAGCTGCGAAGGCTGTCAATAATAATAATTCTCTCTTAATCGATATCGTTGAAAACAGCAATAATCTAGAGTGAGAGGTATAGGTACCTACCTACCTAGGTTTAATGATTAGCGGCACATTAAAATTGATTCTGTCTGTAGATATTTTTCTCGAAACGCACAAACTTAGCACAGCATAATTATTAGTAAGAATGAGAGCAATCTAGAGATCAAGTAGGTAGGTATAGTTTTATAGTTCGCCATGAAGCTTGTTAACCTAGTACCTACGTAATATACCTTCTCAGTAGGTATAGCATGTTATGATACACCAGCCACACCAACCCGACTCTAAAAGACTCTATTTTAGTTTCGGTGTTTCGGCCCATATATCTTCTTAGAACAAATGGTCAGCATTTGGAATGAAAGTGTATTAAATTGAACCAAAATTATTTCCTTTTTCTGAATCTTGACGCTTTCACCGCCCATTTGACGCAACGGCGGACTTGATTAAAAACTTTTTGACACTGGCAACTGGCAAGATTGTCTGCCATACTGACGGACGTAGCCATAAATGAGAGCAGTGTTGCCGTTTTAGCATTTTTAGTGCTAAATTTAGCATATTTCTTGACTCTTTAGCATGAAAATTTTGCATTTAGCATATTGCATATTTTGGCATTTCAAATCAAAAGTCAATCTCAAAAGATTTAATAGACTTCCCCGAAATTAGTTTGTTTTTACGTACTTATTCTTATAACGTAGGTACCTGAAGAAGTATTATTTAGAAGACTATAAAAGACACATTCGAGGAGTTAGAGATACATTTATTAGGTACCAATGAGTGTGAATGTTGAAAGTGGCCCATCGACATCACAAGCCCAAACTGACAAACATGACGATGATTTAGGAATATTGTTTAATTTGGATTATAATGATTAAAACGACCAAATGTTCTATAATATTCACCTTTCCTGTCTTTCCCTGTGTAAATAATAGGTACCTATAGTATTTTCGTTACCAGTCGGCGCTGAAACGGATGAATGATGGATTTAGCTAACATTTGGTGTGTAACGATACCTTAGAGCCTAGAATAATATGTTAGGCTACTGCTTAATCGAAAAATTGTCTCACGCAGCACGCACGCGTTTGAAATCGTGGGCACAGGTAGGTTAATAACAAAATTTTGATTTTAGCATGTTTTTTAGCATTATCTGAAGCAAGTTCTAGCATTTTCTCAAAATAAAAAACGGCAACACTGAATGAGAGAAGAAGAGAAGACAAAAGTCCGTTTAATTCGTGTACTTACTTTATTTTAGCGATGTAACGATCTCGAAATTTTTCAAACCGACGCAAACCGGTCTGAAAAATAAGCAAACCGACCCGTAAATCGAACCGCAAAAATCTACGTAAACCGGTTTGAAACCGGGTTACAAACCGAAATGACAAAGTCAATACGACGAACCAATTTGTATTGCTCATGCTAGAATTTTATGTTATGGAAACCGAAACGAATGAGTTAAATTTGTATTCATAATCCGGTATGAATACAAATTTAACTCATTCGTAGAACCCAAGAACAAATTGAATCGACTTTGTCAAGTCAATCTCATTTTCATATTTCGGTTCGGTCTGACCCGAAGTACCGACTCGCGGTTCCGCGCCGCACCGTGCGTGAGTTGAAGAGGGACAGCGATCAACAAACCACTCGCTTACTCAACCCGTCCAGATCGGTTTGGCATAGGTTCAACCCGACTTGAACGGTTTGAAGCTCAACCCGGGTTGAACCGGGTTGGTAACCCGAGTCGTAACATCGCTACTTTATTTATTTATTTTGAACTACTAGTAGACGAGTGGTAAAATTGGTTTTGTTTGATATAATTCTGTCTGATATAGTGACTCTACAAAAAATGCGGTGGTGTGAAAAGAATACCTTGACCTTTCTAAAAATATACCTATCTAAAGAGTTCCTGTGGAACCCTGAACACGAATGGTACAAAACCAAATTTAAAAGAGAATACGCGTATTCTGAAATCGTTGCAGAATTTAGAAAAATAACCGGAAAATGTATGACCATCCCTGAAGTCAAAATAAAGATTAAAAACTTGCGATCTACATACACCCAAGAGGTCCAGAAGATAATACAAAAGTCTAGCCCAGATTCAATTTATAAGCCTTCGTTGATCTGGTTTCATGACATGGATCAATGTTTGAAATATGTGCCAAATGGTAGAAATGTTACAGCTGATTGTATAGTAAGTATAATTGAAACAAATGCATCCATACATTACCTAGACCACCAAGTGTATTGCATGCTAGATGCATGTCCTAGAAATACTAACACAACTTGGTATTTCTATCATACATAATTATTATAATATTGTCTTTCAAATACTCTACATTTCCAGAGTCAAGAAATGCAGGAAGTGGACTCAAGTCAAGCAGGATGGTCAAGCCAGGATACAAAATATGACAGCAATATTGAAGAAGAGCAATCCTCTGACCCCCTTGTTCCAGTGTTATTCCTCTCTAATCATGAATATGATACAGACACTGATCCCTGCATCTCAGGGGTCCACATCAAAAGAGAACTGCCCTCCTCCCCAGAATATTCAAACTTGTATGTTAAACGGAAAAGAAAAAAGCTTAAACAGCCACAATATTCTATACGGTCACAAATTGAAAACTGGGCCAAAGAGGATGAGTTTGATATATATGGGAAATATATTGCATCGCAGTTGAGAAAGCTGGAGCTGCAAAAAGCTCTGAAGGTTCAGATCCAAATACAAAACCTGATGAACGAAGCCAGGGGCTCTGCATCTGAAGATTAAAGATTAAATAATAAACCTTATATGTCACAGAGGTATAGACACAATGCAATGCCATAGTGCAATTGTTATAGACAGAGGTAACTGCTTAACATTAGCTAGGCCATTTTATCCAAAAAAAGCTATGCGCTGAATGTAATGCCTCTGACTGTCTTAGTACTAAGACATTTACAAGGTTCTTAAGTGCAAAAATATCTGACGGGAATACCACACTTACACATGATCCTACTTCATCTTTGTTTTCAATTTAACTGAGAAATAATTTTGGCCTATTTATGTAAAAAAATAATTAATGTTAGTGGTAAGTATGCAGTGATACATAATTACCACTCACATAATTTTTTTTCTGCTACAAATAAACAAATTTATGATAATATCAGATTGTAATCTTGGTACCTGGAGGTATCAAACAAACTTCCCTCAGTTTTTAGTTTACATAATTTTTATAAAGAATATGTAATATGTGTAGCTAAGCATAACTCTGCTACAGAATATAATAGTACTACTAGTGTAGTACAATTTTTTCCTAGCTTATGGAAAACTTATGACCTAGCTGCTTCAGAGTGTGTGTGACCTAGTCGAGCCCAGCTATCTACACCATAACATAATACTGCTTCGCTTCATTGACTTTTTGCGTCCTAACGACAGACAATCTTGCCAGCTGTAAGTTTTCATGTCGTGTTATGTTGCGATTAGGGTGCCAATAATGTACAACCAAGGATTGTACAGCCGAGGAAAACACAGCCCGGAATTGATGTACAATTTGGTCGCGAAATCCATGGCTGTGTAATCCAAGGCTGTACATTCCAAGCCGTACAAAATAAGCACACCTTTGGAAAGCACGACCCGATAAAACGCAGCCAAAATTTTGATGCCAAAACTAAGGCTTTGTTTACACTCGTCAATTACTTACTCACTCACTTGTTGATCCGACTCGGATTGGTTAGGTTATGTTAAAACATATAAATTACGCACGAGGCGAGCGAGCAAAGCGAGCGTGCCGCGGCAGCGGCCGCCGAAGTGCCAGAATTTTATTTTTTTCTAACATTAATCTCTGAATAATTCTCTTATTTTATATAATTTTTAATCTGTGCTACTTGCCTATACTTACTGTGTAGTGCATCTAAACAGAGCATAGGCTTTCGACCAATCAGAGCATGGTCACCAAATCCATGGTCGTGCAATCCTGG
Organism: Chloroclysta siterata; assembly: GCA_932294275.1. Taxonomy (NCBI): domain Eukaryota; kingdom Metazoa; phylum Arthropoda; class Insecta; order Lepidoptera; family Geometridae; genus Chloroclysta; species Chloroclysta siterata. Next base: position 18,181,800 of record OW028588.1, read on the forward strand.
CTGTACAATCCCGACTGTGCTGGGAAAGCACAGCCTGGAAAACACGGCCCGGATTTCATGTACATTTTGTACATGGAATCCGGGCCGTGTTTTCCAGGCTGTGCTTTCCGGGTTGTACATTTTCGGGCTGTGTAATACTTGGTCGTAAATTAACCGGACCCTTGCGATTAGTATTATAAATCTATGGTTGCGATACTTGCTTTGTCTTTGAAACAATCATTGTTAATCTATCTATTGACAGATAAACATGACAGCTTCTATCATGTATACCTGTGGTTTTAGAGTGATGGAACATAGCAAAAAAATGACTAAAACCGGCTTTTGTTTGCAAGGAATATTAGGAATGCGGTATACAATAATCAGTCGAGTTTTCAATACTTCCCTATATTTCTGCTACAGCGCTAGTTATTTGAATAGGACCACTTCCGATTATAATAGCTAATATAAGAACTACTACTTTTTCTTAGGTTATTCATTAACCCAGAAATCCGACGTACTTGCACCGTTTAACGCAATCAAAGCCGCAATAAAAACAACCAACTACCTAAATGACGCCCGACGCGCAACGTCCGTCGCCAACCAACCACTGCTCCCTTCCCTAGAATAGAAACGTCATCCGTCAAATCTTTGGGCAGATAGATTGACATGACAGCTTCAGCTTCATTCATTTCATTAATTTTCAGTTTTAATTTGCTTCGTCGCTTCATTCGCTTTCTTTTAGGGATGTGAGATTAATGGAAAAGAATCGATTAAATAAAAATCGATTTTTCTTTAATCAAGATTAAACGATTTGTCAAAAATCGATTTTAATAATAAATAATCGATTACTGCGAAAAAATCGATTTTTTTGTATTATTTGAAAGTGCATGCTTTTCATATTCCAATAATAAACCTAAGAGATTCATATATTAACAATTAATCAGATTAAAAATAAAATAAAATTATATGAATAAAAAAATAACCAAATCAAAACTAACAATCAAAGGAAATGTTCCTTTAAAATTTCAAGGTAAGGAATTATGAACCCAAATAGCATTAAAAACCATAACACGTAATTTATATAATCGATTTATTAAAAATCGATTAATATAACTATAAAAATCGATGCAAAAAAATCGATTATAAGAAAAACATAATCGATTTAAATAAAAATTGATTATTTTTTAACATCCCTACTTTCTTTTTTTGAATAATTAAACTCTAAGAAAACAATAATTTTCAAGAAAGAGCTGGGTTGGGGTGTTGTTTATTTTATAATAAATAAAAACAGTTGGTCAAAATGCGTTGGGGCGAGAGTGATACATGTAAATTCGCTAAACTTTACATTCAAAACGAATGTTTGTGGAACTATGACCATCCAGATTACAAAATGAAACACAGAAGAGTTGATGCTTTTAGAGAAATGATTGCTGAGTTTTATGATAGCACCGGCATTAAGCTCAGTGAAGTAGAGGTGAAGATAAAAATAAAGAATCTGAGGTCAACGTATTCTCAAGAGTTGAATAAAATAAAGACGAGAAAAAGTTCAGGTATCACCTACAAACCAACTATAAAATGGTTTTATGATTTCCATAAACACTTGAATAAATGGAAGAAAAGAGATAATGATGAAACCTTTAATGAAGTAAATCAATCATATGACACTGTAAGTACTGACTGCTATTCTAGATGTACCTAGGTTCCCGATAAGTATCACTTTCTGTGAAGCAAGTCTTATCTAAAATTAGTTTTGAAAATAGGCCTTATTTGGTGTCAGCTTAGCTATCTATGCTAGGCCTCACTTTTCTAACAGTAGGTCAATCTTGACTACATTTCCATTAACAGACTTTTATTTTTCACAGCAAGAAGAGGGCTGCCAGGAAATATGGGCAGCTCCATCAACCCATGCAATAGACACTTCAGACCCCTTCCCAGAGACAGAGGATGACTACAAACTTCTGGATTTAAAACCTGAGCCTGATGACACCCATTTAGAACAAGTAGCGACTTTCAAAGTCAAAAAGAAGAAATTAAAACGCAGACATCCAAGTACAGATGGTTCAGACAGAACATTCAGAGGCAGCTTAGACTCAGGTTCTGAGTCGGCTAAAGAAGATGAGTTTGATATTTATGGCAAGTACATCGCAACACAGCTGAGGAAAATGAACCTTCACAAGGCTTTGAGAGTCCAGCTTGAAATACAAAGTCTTGTGAGTGAAGCGAGAATATCAGGCATTGCAAAATAAGTGACTGCATAGGCCTTCTAAAAGGACTTACCTGAAATATTAAATATTCAGGTTGCATTTACACCAAATGCATCCACTAATGATTGTGAGCAGGCTGTTGTGTCTGTAGGATCATTATTGTCATTATTTTACTTTGATGCCTAATGAAGCTAGTAGTTTGTGTGTAAATTACTAACGGCAAATTCGTCAAACCAAATTGCTCCCCAATTTTCTCATTCAAAGTTCATGCGAGACGCAATGTCAACGAGTTATGACGTCATCTCCACGGTGAGATAATCTCGCTCGAAGTGAGCATAAGGCCCCTGGGGTCCTTTGGGATGATCATGTTGACTTTGTTTTCCATGGCTGGCTACATGAAGCAATAAAATGTTATTGGACTGAAAAAAGGTTCTCTGGTTTTCATAGAACAAGTATTGCTTAATGTGGAGCTCACTGAAAAAAATCACTGTGAAAAATGACCACTTATCTTTTTATTTACATAAAGTGGAGTTAAAATTAATTGAACTAAGTAGGTAAATGTTTGTAAATAAAATACAATGTGCAAGTCTGATTTTTATTGCTGTTACAGCACTGTTCTCAATACATACATACATTATCTCTTACATTTCACTTGTGGAAATCATGTTGATTGTACAATAATGTTCTTACAGTATTTTGGTTTACAATTTCGGTGAAAAAATATATGGTATCTGCTGCAGACAGATTTCCTTTACAAATTTTGTCACTCACATATCTTAAACTAAATTAAGTACTTTTCAGAATCACTTTCAAACTGTCATCTATTATTATTCCACACATTTTTTAAAAGCCTTGGCTTTTGGGTTGAAGGTGATAATTTGGTACCTTGTTTGAATCCTGGTCATAATAATAATCTTACCATTTTCATTGGTTTAGTCGTTTTAAGACATGTTTTATAAACTCAAAGTAACACTATTCTTCATATTAAAATATTTCTGTCTATGTATTTGACAAGTCTAATAAAGTGGAGAAGATTTTTTTATCTGATGGATAGTGTTACTCTGAGATGGTAAAATTCGGTAAAAGGCGAACTATAGTCGCGTTAAACTCCCGCTGCAAACTCAGTTATAAATCATCTTAACACACGCTTAAACAAAAGGATCGTCCGTTCTCCTACGTGCGAGAGAGAGAGAGAGAGCAATATTGCTGTTTCGTTCCGATAACTTATGACCGAGCCTGCAGCGAGAGTTTAACGCGACTATAACAAATGTGATTCTGTCCCTGAAGTAACCGTACATTGAAATCAAAAAAATGGTTCTAGACATTAGACCATAATAAATTAAAGCTAAGAGAGAGCATACTATTGCATTTTAACACTGTTTTGAAGATAACATTTGTTTGTACAGTCAGCTTCAAAGTTAGGGCCGGTTTCACCATGCTCTGTTAATCTAACACATACATATATCTAACGCGTACATTTTGATATATTTAACGGCTCTTTAATCCTTTGTTAAGATTAACAAAGGATTAAAGGGCCGTTAAATATATCAAAATGTACGCGTTTGACAGCTAAGGTTAGATTTAACGGTCTTTTAATCCTTGATTAGCAACTAACAGAGCATGGTGAAACCGGCCCTTATTAAAGACTTTTTCAAAATTGATTATTATTTTTGCTCTAACTGTGGTTTTTCATCATAATACAATTAATTAAACATGAAATTTTATTTCTCAATCAAACTTTGTTTAGAAGATTATTCAGTTGAATCACATGAACCAGTTTTTATTATTTTGAATTAAGATACATGTATCAACAAAGTTTTAATGCTGACTGTACCTACTAATTAACAATTCAAAACATGGTGGGAATACAAATGGTTATAAAAGTTTATTAAACATTACTATTTCAGTGGGCGTCATCTCAACCTTTAGTTAATTTCATACAAATTTTATACAACCAATAAACAAATTCAAACTTTTATAAAAAATATAATTAGCAATAGCAACTATAGCAAGTCAAATCTGAAAGACGATAATAATTTCATTCAATTTACCATCGTAACTGACTGAATCACGTAGACTAGAGTATGTTTTTAACTTTTAAGTCACAATCTCAAAAAATACAGAAAGTAGGTAAGTATAAGTACATTAACGGAATTGTTATACTGCACTTTCTTCTATTACTTTCTAATCGAACATATCTTTCCGAGTGCCAAGCGTGTTGACATTGGCAAACCCCCCCCCAAAAACCTCTTAAGATTAGTAAACACATCTCTCTTCACTACATATATTATTGAATTATTGAGATTATGTTTCCGTCCAAAAAAGTAATAAAAGAAAGTTGAGCTAATCCTTAACACTTGACTCAATATCAAGGCTATGGTAGATAGTGTGATAAGTATTCCACTCAACTCTCGATTTTAACCTATATCTAGCCGATCAATACTATATGTCACAATCCTTGGCAATGTGGAATATCTTAAAAAATAATATTGTACTGTGTAAATGCAACAAGAAAATAAATTGAAGCAAAATCATGGATCACTCCCAGTTGTTCTAGTTCTTTTTTCTTAACAGCATTTCCTCTCTTATATTTTTTAACGTTCTCATACTTTTAAAGTACATGTAATGTATCTCTTAAAGGCAGAGGTAACATGCCGTCAATCTGCATATTCCATCCATTTATCATAACAAAATCTTAAATTACTATTATTATGACGTCACGCTTAATTTAAATACAAGCTATTTTCCGTCTCAAGCTAAAATAAGAACAACTGGTGGTGGTCAGCCTATTATTATGGGAAGTAAAACCTAAAGGCTTATGGGACCATTCAAGTATTACGTAAGCACTATAGAGGGTCGGGGGGTCTATGCTTTGCTTATTTTTGATGACATGGGGGGTGGGGGGGGTCTAGATGGTGATTACGTCAGCAGTAATTATTTACTTTTTTACACATATGGCAACCCACACATTGTCTATTCATTGGGATTCCCACAAATAATGAATACGTTTAGGAACTCGCTTAGAACAGAATAGGGGAATTACCGCGTGCTATTTATTATTCACTTGTCTAAATTTCTTCCGCCACCGCCATTACATTAAAAGGAAAATGCATTATACCAATGTTTACGTAAGCATTGGGTAAGAGCTTTGCTTACTTTTGCTGACAAGGGGGAGGGGGGGGTAAATAATTGTAATAAATCTGCTTACGTAATACTTGAACGGCCCCTAACAGTATGGCAAGCACCAAGTCGGCGCATCGCCACGTAAATTAGTCAAAAAGTAATTGTAAACAATGACAGAAAATTTAACGACTTGTTTTGTAGAGCCAGTCTAGACCAAATGAACGAAAGAAAGGGAAGGAATACAATGGCTCTCTTTCCTCTCGCTCGCACATACTCCGTGTGGATGTCGTCGCTTGTAGTATTTTTTTAATTACGAGTATAACTTGGCGTGGCAGATGTTTGTGCGTGGCCAATGGTGAATGGAAGATTCACCAAGGGGCTAACTATAAGCCGGCCAAGTTATAGTTTCGTTGAATTATACTTTGAAACCTTGCATTCGTTCGCTTGGGTTCTGTATGCGCAAAGCGCTATCCGTTCGCGTGGACGTTCATCTAGTATTTCAACTAAAAGTATAGATTCAAGATACAATGTAGTCCTTAGAATTTGAACTGTATTTTTTTGTTTACACTTTTGGTTCGGAATTCTGAATTATTTTGTTTATTAGCCGACGAGAATAAGTTTAACTCTGTGAGGGAAGCCGCAACGATATTGTACCGAAGTTCACTAATTTTACAAAGTTTAACTTATTCACTAGCTACTACTATTGCAGTAGCTGGGCTTACACGTCACAATACACTTTACTCAACAGTCATGTTACGTCAATGACGTCATCAACCGCCATCTTTAATTCAAACTTTCAACAAGAGCGCGAGAAATGCGACGCCAACATTAAATTTCGACTAAAAACGTCAATAAAACTACTTACGCAAAGAAGACTCGATTCAGATCTTAAGATTTGTACAATTTATCACATAAAATTCAAAAGAACACTTCCTGCAGCGACACCTATTATACTGACTACACATCATCGCACTCTACAGCACTGCTGTTGTCATGCCTTACATAAGCCAATAGGTGGAGTGGACGGCGTGATTCTGAAGCGTGCGGTGATGTGTAGCGTAACCCTAAAGGCCTAAAAGATTTGACCGTCACATTAGCTAAAAATATGCTAAAAGAGATCTTTTCGACGACACAATAGATGAACATGAATTGTCATAAACACAATAACTTACCTAATAAGATCTCAATGTCTGTCAATAATAATATACCAACGCCTTTTATATAATTTTAAATGTGTTCTTCCTTAGGCCTAACACATCATTATGCTATGACATTCTGGTCCATAAACTCCACAAGAGATGTAGTCACAGAAAATATCAGTTATTCAGTACAACAGGTTTTGAAGATAAGTTACAAAACAGCAAAATGACTTCCATTCATGAAAGAACACTGTTACAAAACTACAGATTGCGACGAGGCGTTCTAACGCTATGTAAACCGCGTTCAACCTGCGTTCTAGGTGGCGATCGAACTGATCGCCACCTATATAAGATTGATCAATGATTTTGTAGGTGCTTGTTCTCACTGACGCGAAGCTACGGCGCGTAGCTTCGCGTCAGTGAGTTGTATCTTTGTCGTTTGTTGTTGTGTTTGGCCGTAGACAATAGTCAGACAACTTCTCGCTCCCAAATTTCAATATTTTTGAACACATAAAATAACTTTATGTTATGAAAAATCAAGTTATGGTGAATAAAAAAAAAATATCATCTAGATCCAAACCATAAAAATAAAATACTATATATATAAATGTAGGAAAACTTTTTTAGATCAAAATTACATTCAGTGGTTTTATATCTTCGCAAATATTGAAATGTGCGAGCAAGAAGTTTGAAGGTTGTCAGCCCCTTAACTGCTCGCCACTGTGCACGTTACGGACCCGGGTTGAACGCGGTGTGTCCAGCTCTTCAGTTACACTTATTTTTCGGCTTTTTCTAGTTTACTACCGATATTTGTATGGACATTTGGCGGGCAGTAGAATCTAAAGTTTGTACGCTAACTATTCTTCATATTTTTATCTATCAATCGTTGAATGTTACTATTTGTAAAAGGAAATGTAACGCGATCGTAGATGGATCTTAAAATTAATATTATTCAGGTAGGGTATTTACTCCATTTAATCTTCAATTAATTTTGTTTCAAAAAATCGAAATAATTTAAAATTACGTTGTGATGTAAAAAATAATCTCTAATACTAAAGATCTACCGCCGAAACTTAAAAAATAATTTTAAATTTAAATTAACACAATAAGTTAACAACTGTCAAGTCAGCTTGCTATCAATAAGAAAACAAAAAATAATAAAACAAATTGAGATCAGAATAAACGCCCATACAAAGACCAGTTTGAGGCCAAAGTCATCCCCTTATTAACAAATTTGACAGCACTCGTAACTACGAGTATACAACATTTATTAATAAGGTTTAATTCGAAGCTCGGTTTCAATCGTCACTGATAGAATATTGCTTTGCATAGTCTAAATTCTCGTGTATTTTAAATGAGAATTCGCGAGCTATGTTTTCTAATAAGAATATCCCATAGCCGTACGCATAATGGACCATCTTAGACTTTAATGCAGAATACAGAAGTCCAATACAAAATCTAATGGCCGCGACTTGGCAAGATTCTATCAGCTCGATTGGTGCAGCCTTAGTAGCGGCGGAGAAGCGGAAGCGGACGCATACATAAAACAAGGTTAGAAAACTCGAGTGTTGGCACAATAAATAAACAATAATCTTTTGTTTCAAAATTATTGAATGTGACGCTTTTCTTGACTTAATGGTTAAAAAGTTTTCCACTTTCTATGTAGGGGTCCAACGTCGAGAAGGCATTGAAGCCGTCAACAACGCATCGAAGACATATAGCAGATGTACTAGGAGGCCCGAACTCAAATGAAATCGGATACGGGACAGGGTGAAGGAGACTGTAAAATGTGTCTACAGAGCACAATATTGTGTGACGGAACAGTGTGTAACCGAGTTCTTATTTAACGAGCGTTGGTTAGTCTTATTGGATAATTTAACAGTGACATTGACGTGTTGTAGAAACTGGGTATAAAGCCGCGTTGACACGGTCAAACTCTACTTGGACGAAGTTGATCAAATTAGTCTTTTTTATGAAAAAATATGACCATCAGATTTTGAATGTTAACCTCTGCTTATTGCATTACCTCACAGAGCACGTGCCCTATGTGGCATTGCACGTACTTGCATACTTTGAGAGTCGTAAGTCTTTTATCCAAGCTAATTTTGATCGTGTCGACAGGCTTAGAAGGTAATGTTTGTAACCGCTTCCGCGTCCGCTGTTACCTGGGGCACGCCTCGCGGTTCGCGTCACGCGTCGGAGCACAGTTGCTTGGGCGAGTAGGAGCTCGCGTTGGGGTCTAGCGGGGATCCCGACAGACGCATCTTGGACACGGCGGCGGGGGAGGAGGGGAAATCGGCGGGCATCACTGCTAGCATCTGCGCTTTCAACTCTTCCAGTTCCTTCTCTTGGCGGTTTATAACACCTGGAACAAGATGAAGAAATAAAATTACGACACCAATTTTGATTATGATTTTTATTCTTGAGCTTTTATTGAAATAAATAAAAAGATCACATAATAACCCGTTGGATGAACACATAAAGCCAATCGTAATGTTTGCAAAGATGTATGTCACTCAGCTAACTGCCAGTAGGGCGTATCGTAGGGCCAGGTGTTGCAATGCACCAGGGCCCCGGAGCTCAGGGGGCCCTCTAACCTAAGCATTGAAAAGAGAGGGTCAGCCAGCTCCCGAAGCTAGAAAACCTTGGGCCCGCTCACAAAATCTCTCCATGCCCGATTCTTTTTCTAAGCACCGGGGCCCTCGTCCACGTAGCTACGCCACAGATCTCGAGCCACTGCTATACTACTAGTGATGTGTAGCCGTGTGGATACGTACTCTGGTGTATGTGCACCTTCCTGTTGGCATCTCCGAGCGCGGCCAGCAGCTCCAGCTTGAGGCGCGTCTCGGCGGACAGCACGCCCTCCAGGTGCGCGGCGCGCGCCGCCGCCTCCGCCCACGCCGCCTCGCTGCCGGCGCCCGCGCACCCCGCCGCGCCTCGCTTCTCCGCCTCCAGCTTCGCCATCTGTAAGAATTAACATGCTATTCTTATCTACTACTATCATACATGTCGAGGAGAATCGTACGAACACCGGTGGTCTTAGGGATCGGCCCCACCTTCAGATCGTAAGGCTGCGTCTCCGAGTGCGCGATGTATGTACCTGTTCGCTGGTGAGGTCGATGCGTAGTTGAGCGCGCGCGAGGCTGTCCCGCGCGCGCTGCAGTTCGTGGCGCAGCGCCGCCGCCTCCGAGTCGGCGCTGGCGCGTCCCGACCGGCACGCCGGGCTCTCGCACTCGCCTCTGGAACAACACACGGCACGTCTTTAACGGTACTAAAGCCCCTTGTGAAGGACTCCTCCGGGGAAGTACTACCACCATACCTATTTCTGCCGCCAAGCAGTAACGCTGTGTTTCGATTAAAAGCTAGGTTTATTTACCTAGTTCTATTTATATGTGGCGTTTCCTGTATTAATTTTAAATGAACCTGCTTATATTTTCTACGGCCTATTTTCGTACTTGCATGCGTGTGTTTGTGGTCAAATAAATGTTTATTCTATTATATTCCTTAGTGTGTCTGTTGGTGTAATTACTTACTGCGGCGTCCGCCTCACTTTGAGCAGTTGCTGCTCGGCCGCGAGCCGGAGCCTCCTCTCTTCTCCCAGCTTCCTCTCTAAAGCCGCGCGCTCACCGCATCGCCACGTTGACATTCTAAAACGAATTACCACTTTAATACCGCTGTATCTTCTTCTCTCTGTCAACTTCTTCTCTTCTTCTTCACTCCGTTTATGGCTCCTGTCCGTCATTCGACAGACAATCTTGCCAACGTCAAATGATATAGATTAAATACTTTAAAGCTAAATCAGTCCATAGTCATTCGGCCGTCATTTGTTTTTAAGAAAATGGTGCCGGTTTCCTTCAAAACTTGCGGAAACATTTTCGTTTAAATCAGGATATAACACACCTTTCATTCCAAACATTTGTGCTAAGACTTCAAGTAATGTTATACGTAATGTATACCACAGAAATTACACATAATGAAGGCATGAAGAATCGCAAACAAGCCAGAGCCTGGGAGAGGTAACGGTGCGTCCACTGACTTGTGCTGCAGTTGGTGCTTGAGGTCCGCGTGCGCGGCGCGGCGCTGCTTGTCCGCCGCCACGCACGCGGCCAGCTGGCGCGCCGCCTCCGCCTCGCCGCGCTGCGCCAGCGCCAGCGCGCCGCGCACGCGCGCCAGCTCCTCCGCGCACTCGCGTAACGACAACTGGAAACATACATTATAGGCCTATAGGGGTATATTGTTACACGTATGTTACGTTGGTGGATTATATATATATTGGATATATTTTGATATACATTTGAAGCAAAACTGCGCGCGATCGACGATATTGACAGCCTTCACAGCTCAGTAGCTCTGCCTTCTGTGCCGTAGACCGTGGGTTCGATCCCCATCGAGAACAAACATTTGTGTGATGAACATAGATGTTTGTTCTCTGTCTGGGTGTTATATAATATTATAAGTAGTACTTCGTTTGGGGCTAGATAGTTTTTTTTAAATACATACTTTTAATAAATAACACCCAGACAGAGAACAAACATCTACACCTCATTGGTTGACAATGTGGACACCAATACATATACAACGTGTAACATAATACCCCTAAAATCCTGGAAGCAGGGTATTCTACACGCCATGGCGAACAACTATTGATGTAAGACTTTTGAAATTTCGTTTTTTTTTCATTCATGAATAAACTTTTAAACTTTCCGCCAAAATGAAACTAACACAACATGACGCAGCCCTATTTACAGCTGTTTTTTTGCCCTTCAATTGTGAACTGTACTTATAATAGGTAACAGAACTGCCAGTCTGCCACCGATTAGTCAACGCAAATAACGTATGTGCCAAGGTCACGTACATATTATCAGGGTTGATGCAAATTTTTGAGACAATATTAATTTAACTTTTGTATAGGAATTTCGAAAACGAAGTATTCAAACTTTGCATATGTCAAAGTATTCCAGTGCTTGGTCTTATCACTTGGTCTTTGGTCTTATAGGGGTATTATGTTAAACGTTGTATATGACTGATCTCGGCAGTAGCTCTGCTTTCCAGGCCAAGGGTTCGATCCCCACCGACAACAAACATTTGTGTATGTTTGTAGAGAACAAATGTATGTCTGGGTGTTAAATATTATATCACTAGCGGCCTGTCCCAGCTTCGCATGGGTGGTCATAAATTTTTTGAACATTTTAGGATAAACTTAGACCGTGGGTTTGAGCCTCGCGTCTACTTATTTCATACATTTGCACGCGCTTCTCCTTGAGTGAGTGAAATTGCACCCCGCGCGTGACCCGTGGACCCGTTAACATTTTTAATTTCGTCATATCTTTTGAATGGAATGTCCGATTTGAAAAATTTAAGAAGTAATCTATAGGTATTGAAACCGTCTTATTTATGAAATGATGTATTTGGATAAGGATTAATACCAAGGTACAAATAAAGACCCTTTTCTAGCGGCGGCATTTCAATTATTTTTTTATAATAAAATAATACTTATTGTGACATAACTATAATAGTTAGACATATGCTGTCGCGACATTTTTTGTAGATGATGACGTGTTCTACAAAATCGTAGTACATTATTTTGTTCTATCTTCAATAGTTTTCGCAGCGCACGCGATGTAAGGTTTTTGTTTTCCACCTTGGGTTACATTATTGGAGTTTTAGTAAGGATCCCTGATTTTTTTGAAAATATAATATAGCCTATGTTACTCAGGGATAATGTAGCATTCTAATGGTGAAAGAATTTTTGAAATCGGACCAGTAGTTTTTGACCCTATTCGTTACATACAAAAATACAAATGTTTCCACTTTATAATATTAGTGTAGATCTGTAAGTTCCTCTGTATTTACAAAAAAAGTAGCTATCTGATTCCCATAGTAGAAAGCTAAGTAAAAGAAAGAGTAGTAGAGCTCTTTGTAAGAGTAGTAGAGCTCTTTGTGAAGGGCTCGTCCGAGGAAGTACTACCACCACGCCTTTTTCTGCCGCCAAGCAGCAACGCTGTGTTTCGGTTTGAAGAGTGTGGTTACCGGTGTAATTACAGGCACATGAGGCTTAACATCCGTATGCCTCAAGTTGATGGACGCAGGGCAGTGCATCGTAGGGCACGTTCCATCGTACGTGACTTACGAGGCAATGCTTTGTTATAGGTGATGGTTACCACTTAACATCAGGTGGGCCATATGCTTGTTCCACCAGCTAGTTGTATAAAAAAAAAAAAAAAAGCTTGACTTAATTTGGGGCTAGAGAATAATAAAAGATTCCCAACTTCGCCAGAACACTAGCATGCAAACAGAGGCTTTATGCTCACTTCGAGCGAGATTATCTCACGGTGGAGATGACGTCATATCTCGTTCGATAACTATATATCCCCATTCTCACCATCCCTCTCCCCAATTTTATCATTCAAAGTTCATGCGAGACGCAACGTCAACGAGTTATTGGACGAGATATGACGTCATCTCCACCGTGAGATAATCTCGCTCGAAGTGAGCATATGGCCCCTGATCATATTACTTAGATCACTTACCAATTCCCGTTCTCGTTCTCTTTCCTTCTCCCTTTCTTTTTCTCTTTCCTTCAGTTCTTTTTCTCTCTCTTTCTCCCTTTTCCTTTCCTCGTCCCTCTCTCTCTTCCTCTCCTCTTCTCTTTCTTTTTTACGCTCCTCTTCCCTTTTTCTTTCTTCCTCTTTTTCTTTCTTCCTTTCTTCGTCTCGTCTCTTCTCCTCTTCTTTATGAATATTATTGCACTCTTTTACTTTAACACAATCTTTTGTACTTTCTACTTCGTTATCTATTTTTTCTTTTGCTGAAAATTGATACAAAACCATTTAATATTGGCAGCCAATTCATACAGCACCATCTAGCCCCAAACTAAGCATGGCATGCTAAGCTAACTTTTGTTACATTTTTTTTAGTATTTGAAAAACAAAAGGGCAGGAAGATCATGATGATTTGAAAAACAAAATCAGCTTCACAACTTGATCCCAAGCTCGATAGAAATCCCCTCAGTTCTCTTAGTACCAAATACCAATTCAGGGTTCTTGGACGATGTCTAAGGGGGGTCGAGTAGTCAGAGATACGTCTTACTTTCATTTTGAATAATAAATTAAAATACTCACAATGTTCTTTACTCTTATGACTATCAACAAATTCCTTATCTATATCTCTCTTCTTCTTCTTTCGTTCTTCTTTTAACGTATTAGCCTCTTTTTTATCAGACTTAGTAGATTTTGTACCACCTAAAATGCATAAAAAGGTTACAACTTCATTTACCACCCACTTGTAGAGCAGTTACATATACAAAAGTGAAAAAAAAAACAAAATCTATACTAGCGTCTCGTCCTGGCTTCGCACAGGACATTTAAATATAGCCTATGTTACTCGGGGATAATGTAGCATTCTAATTCCAATGGTGAAAGAATTTTTGAAATCGAACCAGTAGTTTTTGAGATTATTCGTTACAAACATACAAATCTTTCCTCTTTATAATATTAGTGTAGAAAAACAATACAAAGTTCACTTACAATGAGATAAAAAAGGCGGCGTTATACAACGTGTAACATAATACCCCTATAACCCCGGACGCAGGGTATTCTACAGGTCATTGTGAACAACTATTGATATAAGACTTTTGAAATTTCGAAGTTTTTCATTCATGAAATGCCTCTTAAACTTTCCGCCAAAATAAAACTAACACAACGAACGAAAAACGAAGTATTCAAACTTCGAACACGTCAAAGTAGCCCAGTGCTTGGTCTGATCACTTGGTCTTTGGTCTTATAGGGGTATTATGTTACACGTTGTATAACATTATGTATGACATTTTGCCTCTGGATGGCTGTCGTTACTAGATAGGTAGAACTACTACTAGATAGGTAGGTATGTACATATTTTATGACTGGAGCACAGCTGTGTAGGTTACAATGTGCGTACGTGTATGTTCTTACCTTTAGAATGGTGCATATCTTCCGTGGGACATCCCGGCCCCTTAGCGAAGCCGTTAGTGTGAGCGGCGTGCGGACTAGGCTGAGTACTCGACTGTACACTTGTGTGGACGCTGTTAGTGCTTTTCTGACTAAGTGTACTTTGTGAGGAAGAGTCGCGCGTGCGATTTTTCCTTTCCACGTACCGTTCTAAATGCTCTAACTGAAATAAAAATTAATAAATCAATATTGGTGGACTTTCCACACAGCCCCGAACCCCCGAACTAAGCCAACGCTTGTGGGAACCAGATAGTTGATTTAATACTGAAGTACTTGTTTTGTATATATATACTTATAATATATAATAACAACCAGACAGAGAACAAACATCTATGTTCACACAAATGTTTGTCTAGGGACTTGGAGTGCTGTTTGTTTATAATTACATGGTCGCTTGAATCTAGCGCCCTGACGTAAATAGTTAAATGACGTTTTTTTCTGATAAAGGGATGGAATGTATTACCTCCGCCACATCTACCGAGGACATGCCCTAAGTAGGCACGTTTACCCACGTCTCGGCATCCCTTTTTAAATAGCTTATGGAATAAGCACATGGCCCACCTGATGTTAAGTGGTAACCATCACCTATAACAAAGCATTGCCTCGTAAGTCACGCACAATAGGAACGTGCCCTACGATGCACTGCCCTGCGTCCATCAACTTGATGCATACAGATGTTAGGCCTCATGTGCCTGTAATTACATCGTCAACCACACTCTTCAAACCGAAACACAGCGTTGCTGCTTGGCGGCAGAAAAAGGCGTGGTGGTAGTACTTCCCCGGACGAGCCCTTCACAAAGAGATCTACTACTCTTAAGCATTACGTGCCACTTCAGAGTGATCCTTAGGATATATTATGAAACAAAAAAAAAGTGTTTGATTTACCTTAGCTTGTAAGGAAACGTGTTCCTTGTCCCTGACGCAATGTCCGTTGGTTTCGGGCTTCCAGCGCCGTTTTCCCGCGGATCCATTTGGCCTCTCTTCCCCCCCTCCCCCTCTTTCCCCTATCAGTTCACTGCTATACGTCGAAGGAGACAGAGTACCCTGGAAATATTAATTATAACGAATTTAGTCACGTGATCTAATATTCTAATTCAAAAATATCAGTCTATCTTAAATATGCCGTTGTGAAGATCGCGGGAAGTCTGTGGATAGTTTGAAACCGCTCATCCAAAGGGGAAAGTAAAGGGGGAGGGAAACATAAAGGGGAAGCCCTTGTCGTAGTGGCGTGGGGTAATAAATGTTTAGAAGTTTAGATGTCAATGGTTAGCATAGTATCATTAGTGCAGCAGTGGTCTTTTCAGGGCGATGGAGATGTTAAGGTCACATCGGGGTCACCAATTTAAATATGAACGAATATTATCAAAACCCAACATAATCTATTGGTTACTAATTTTATTTATTCAATGACCATTTCCATCCATCATGAATGTGTTCAAGTTTTAATAGGTAGTTTGTAATATATTATTTTTATTTTTTATTAAGTACAATCGTCATGTATTATCTGGATTAAGCAAACCCGGTAAGCAGAACTGAGGTTTGCAGATAGTTATTCAGGCTCAAGTACGGCGAATCTTCAAAAGCAATTCAAAAGTTGTATTTAAATACGCGTTACAATATCATAATAAGGGCGCGTTACCTCCGCTTCCCGCATGAGCCTGAAGTAGAACTCATTCTGCTCGCGGACCTGCCGCTGTGTGCGCAGCCTTAGTTTATCGTCTACGAACTGCTTGACGGTTACTCCTGGGAACAAACGACAAACTATAATAGTAACGTACGAATGGTAATAGAATCAAAAATGTTCCTAGAAGTCATGGTTAGAGACCGGCTTTTTACTAAATTTTTTGATTGCGTGCAATTGGCATCCAAAGTGATCCTTTCAAAGAGCCTATCGCAAAAGTCCACGCAGAATTAGCAAGTTGAAGTGGCAATAGGCTGGTCATATAGCTCGAAGAACTGACAACCATTGGGGAATAAAGGTTCTCGAATGGCCACCACGAACAAGAAAACGAAGCGTGGAACGCCCTCCTTCCCGATGGTCTGACGGCATCGTTAGATCGCGGAAAGTTGGTGGATGGAGAGGGCTCGGAATCGTTCTTCCTGGAAATGTGTGGGGGAGCCTTCTTCAGGCTGATTATGATGATGATACAGGCTCTTTGAAAGGATCACTTTGACGCCAAACTCAGACTTGGGGTACAGAGCTGTGACGTCATACAATTACCTAGTGAGACTAAAGGGAAGCTGGCCGCCCATGGCTTAGCTCCCCAGTAGTCGGGAGTGTCCGCCAGAGCGCCTCGGCATACAAACCTCAGAGTTGGGGTACGAGCTGTGACATCGTACAATTACCTAGTGAGACTAAAGGGAAGCTGGCCGCCCCTGGCTTAGCGCCCCAGTCGTCGGGAGTGTCCGCCAGAGCGCCTCGGCATACAAACCTCAGAGTTGGGGTACAGAGCTGTGACGGCGTACAAACCTAGTGAGACTAAAGGGAAGCTGGCCGCCCCTGGCTTAGCGCCCCAGTCGTCGGGAGTGTCGGCCAGAGCGCCTCGGCATACAAACCTCAGAGTTGGGGTACGAGCTGTGACGTCGTACAATTACCTAGTGAGACTAAAGGGAAGCTGGCCGCCCATGGCTTAGCGCCCCAGTCGTCGGGAGTGTCCGCCAAATCGCCGCGCCAATGACGCCGGTCCACAGCGCCTCGGCGTACAAACAAGAGTTGAGGTACAGAGCTGTAACGTCGTACAATTACCTAGTGAGACTAAAGGGAAGCCGAGCGCGCCGGCCGGCCAGGGCTTGGCGCCCCAGTCGTCGGGCGTGTCGGCCAGAGCGCCGCTGAGCGCCGCGCCGATGACGCCGGTGCGCAGCGCCTCGGCGTACACCATCAGCAGCCACATGGCCACCGTTTGTGCGCACACTCCTTTACTTTCGACTGGTGGACAGATCACGATAAATTTATGATAATGTAGTAGTTCTATTTTTATTATGACAGCCTTCACAGCTCAGTTAGTAGTAGCTCTGCCTTCTGTGCCGTAGGCCGTGGATTCGATCCCCACCGAGAACAAACATTTGTGTGATGAACATAGATGTTTGTTCTCTGTCTGGGTGTTATATAATATTATAAGTATGTATTTACAAAAAAAGTATGTAAGTGGTGTATCAGCTATCTGGTTCCCATATCACAAGCTTTGCCTTAGTTTGGGGCGAGATAGTGTTGTGTGGAATGTCCACCAATATTTATTTATTATTTATTAGTTTTATAGGGTTAACTAGACCAATGGTTTTTTTATAATATCCCAAACTCTACTCAGATAATAACTTGTTTTTTTTTTACTAGCTGCTGGACCAAGCAGACAGCCCACCTGATGTTAAGTGGTAACCATCACCTATAACAAAGCATTGCCCCGTAAGTCACTCACGATAGGAACGTGCCCTACGATACACTGCCCTGCGTCCATCAAGTTGAGGCAACTTGAGGTTAAGCGTCATATGCCTGTAATTACACCGGCAACCACACTCTTCAAACCTTAAATGTCACTAGCGGTCACCCATCCAAATGGGGGCCGCGCGGAACGATGCTTAACTATCGATTGGTCTTCGACTCCACGAGCAACGCTTCAAGAAAGAACGTTATCACGTGGTCTCTGCTTATTTCCTTTCATACTTTCAGACCTTTTAGACCTTTCATGTCTCTAGGTAATAACAGGTAGGTAGGTATGTTTTTTCATAAACGTGTATTGTATACCCACCCACCCACGCACATCGCAAGCAAAACCGTACCAAGTAAATAAAACAAACCAATTTAGACAAAATACCGTAAATAATGGTGATTCCGTACGGAAGCCAAGCGGTGTTATTTTAGTAACTAAACGATTTGTTACCAAGTTGCAGAGAATTTATTTATTGTAAACACTGTTGTTAAACCAAATACCCTTTATTCAACATATCTTAAAACTAGTTTGTGATTTTCTTCTTCGAGATTGCTTTATGAAAATAAATTCTTATGAATATGAATTTATTCATATTGAGCATTCGGAATATTTTGTTGCTAAAACATGCATTAACGCGCCTCTTATCGTCAAACTGTTTTCTGAGTTTCACTCACAGTCGTTGGTGCCACGCGCAAGCCCATTTTTATCCAACTTCAAAAAAGAAAGGAGTTCTCAATTCGACTTCATGTTTTTCTTTGTATTGTTGCACCGGACGCCTAGTAATTTGTTCCGTTATTTATCCTGACGTACAGATGTCTTCAGAAGGCTGAAATATCTTTTCTTCCCGTGCCAGAAGAGGCTCTGTCACGATTGAAATTGAAAGTTTATGTTGTAGTTTATGTTTTTGAAGTCGGATTTTCTTTTACTAAATAGCTAATTATAGAGCGGGTTTTCGTATAGAGTCACGAGACTTCTCAACACACCCACTAAAGACTCTTATCGTGTCTCCATACTAAAACCGCTGGCAAACGGGCTCACGCCGCACCAACAACAGTGAGCGCAACAAAATACAATCTCTTAATGATTATTGAATTTATTCATATTGAGCATTCGGAATATTTTGTTGCTAAAACATGCATTAACGCGCCTCTTATCGTCAAACTGTTTTCTGAGATTCACTCACAGTCGTTGGTGCCACGCGCAAGCCCATTTTTATCCAACTTCAAAAAAGAAAGGAGTTCTCAATTCGACTACATGTTTTTCTTTGTATTGTTGCACCGGACGCCTAGTAATTTGTTCCGTTATTTATCCTGACGTACAGATGTCTTCAGAAGGCTGAAATATCTTTTCATCCCGTGCCAGAAGAGGCTCTGTCACGATTGAAATTGAAAGTTTATGTTATAGTTTATGTTTTTGAAGTCGGATTTTCTTTTACTAAATAGCTAATTATAGAGCGGGTTTTCGTATAGAGTCACGAGACTTCTCAACACACCCACTAAAGACTCTTATCGTGTCTCCATACTAAAACCGCTGGCAAACGGGCTCACGCCGCACCAACAACAGTGAGCGCAACAAAATACAATCTCTTAATGATTATTGCAACAGTACTTAAAAACCCGTAAAATAATAGACTATAGATAAAGTAAGTGACTCACATGTATTCCATATAGAATTCACCCACACATAGACGCCCGCAAGGTAAGTCAGCAACTGCATGGGTATGAAGAAGTAACACATCATGTCTGTGGTTACGGCAACGCATGTGAAAAATACTGTGTATGCCTGAAAATAAATTCTGATTAAATATGCTTACAAAATTATATACAAGGTGTTCCATAAGTTGTGTATATAAACTTCAGGGGGCTAAAGTACCCATCAATATGAACAACTACTTATGCCCCTTAGGGTACTTTAGCCCCCTGAAGTTTATATACACAACTTATGGAACACCTTGTGTAAATAAGGAAAAGCACACACAAATCGGCACTTTAATTATATATTGAAGTATTACACGGGTAATGAGTGCCCCTTAATGAGTTCGTTCATGTTTTCTACCCCGTTGCCGGTAATTTATCAAAATAAAAAACAGCCTATATTATAATATAATATCTCTTTGCCCAGCAGTGGGACCCGGAGGGCATAATAATAATAATATTATAATATAGGTTACGAAATATAATACAGGTTCTAAGATTCATCCCGATCGGGTCTGTGGTTAGGGCGTGATTGAGCCACAAATATCTAAAAATCGTAACTTTCGCATTTACCTATTCTTCTTCTTCTTGTCGTGTCACTAGTTTCTTTCGAAACAGTGTGGTGAAAGGATTTTTAAGTGCTCCTTTCGAGCACTTGACACATGTTATAGAACTACCATTTACCTATAAGTAGATATAGAGAAAACTCTTTATTGTACACCACAAGAAAATAACATAACATTATAAGAATTAATTTAAACTACAGTGAAGTACAATAGACGGTCTTATCGCTATGAGCGATCTCTTCCAGACAACCTTTGGATGGACAGGATTTTAATAATGTCAAATGAATAGGATGGTTTATTACGTTTTTAAGACTTAATTTTTAGAGATTGCGAATAATTGTACTCACCAGTCCCTTACACTGATAGCATTGGTAGATCGCTTTGATCATCAGCCACAGAGGCCAGAGAAACTCTAATCGGAACTCCAACATGTAGTCTGCGAGCCCTATGGAGCTCCATAACAATATAAACTTTACATACAACATTGGGCTGAAACATAAACATAGCAACTATTTAAACAATGAATAACACTTAGTTACATAGCTTGGACTGGCTGATCAAAGTTATTTGCTGTCACCATTTATGCCCAGTGGCTAGTTAGAGTCAGCTATTAATGTTGGAAATGGTTGACAATAAGATAAATTTGTTTAGAATATAGGTAGATACCAATCCAGGTTGGAGGAAGAATAAATGGATTGAAGGTGGCTGCTCATACTTGTATCAAATTGTAATCAATGGTGCCACTATTGAACAGTATTACTCAGTATTACCTACTCAGACTTTTTTTAATTTTGTAGATTGATTCAGCTTTCCAACAGACATAACATTTTGTTACCTTGGAATAATGTTAGGTTCACCATATAGGTAATTTCTATATTTTTCACAAACATCCAAACTACAGGAGCGGATCCAGAACTCTCCTAGGGAAACAACCTAACCAATTTGGAAAACATTTACTAATCTGTAATGTGTTTCTTATTAGTAATTGCCAATTTGTTTGAAAATGTGCCACCATTTTCAGGGTTCAGCTTTCTTCCTAGATCCGCGCCTGGTCTCTAAATCTAGTAATATATATGAAAATTTACTTATTTTTCTGTTATCTCCTGTCAAGTGACCAATCTACACTCTGAGTATGGGTTTAAGTATACCTGGAGCTATCCAGAAGCAGCATGTAAAACAATACTTAGATTAGCATACAAAACCACAGATCGTTACAAAATCATGAAATGAATACAATACAAGTATAAACTTAAAGGAACTCCGCTGTAGGTTGCAGTGAATATTTCTCCACACTGGTTCTGATTACCCTGAAGCATTTCATATAATGAAAGATAAAAGAAAATAATAAAAGATTGGCCTATATACATTACATTTAGGTCAGTACTATTTGCTGGTAGAAAATTCATTATTATAAATTATCATTGAGATTTAAATAGTCCAAAAATTAAAGGCTGGAAGTTTAGAGCTGGCAGGGGCATAATCTAAATAAGCCCAATGAAACATTATCAAGTAGATTTAAATGGAAGCAGAATCGCTACCGCCGCTCAACTTCCTTGCCGGGTACTTACTTACTACAATTATTTACTTAAATGACATGAACAAAACTGGTGATAGCTTGTGAATAGTTGGATCATGTGAAAATTTAGAGAAAAAAGAATAAACAACACATTCACGCAGCATTCGAGTCCCGCTTTTTTTGTTATTGTTTGTTTTTTTTTCATTCACACACATTGCGAGCGGCGGTAGGCATAATGATGAAACAGATGTTGCTTTCTACCCACATACATTAGCCATTTTACAAAGTTTTCCCACACCTTCTCACAGAATAGACTGCAAATTACTGAAAGCGGTTTTCCTCTTAGGTCGAGTTTAGTTATAACAACACATAACTCACTTTCCGTACATTCCTTCGACGATTTTAGTGCGCTTCATAGGGCGCCGCAACTTCCCAGTATCGGCATTTCGCCGCTTCATATTTCTACATCCGGGGTTTAGAACACAAATACAGGCGTTAGGTTCAAAGCAAAAATTCACAAGAAAACTTAGAACAACAATATAAATCTTGATTATTGTTTCTTTTGTTGTCAATCAACTTAAGGAAGGCCCTAAATTTACGAGGGAGACGGAGACGGAGATGTACGAGTACGAGACGGTCGCGAAATCGCGATAAAGCAAGCTTTTTTTTGATACGTACGATGTTACCAGCTAACAAGCCCCGGCTGGCTAGCCTTACTGGCTGGCGGCCGGCATGGCAGCTGCTGGATACGGTGGATATGTTAATTTAATAAAATATTACCTTCAGAAAATAGGATCTCAGAATACTAAGCAATTTAAGATAGGTAAGAGAGTTATAAGAGAAGTAGAGCTCTCTAAGAGTAGTAAAGCTCTTTTTGAATAGCTCGTCCTGGAGCGAAGTATTACCAGTCATGCCTATTTCTGCCGCCTCTAACCGATAAAATTACATGAGGCAGTGCATCGATATCGTTTTTAGCTTGCTATTGAGTGCTTTGTTATATGAAGGTGTTGGTTACCACTTAATATCAGGTAGGCTTTCTACTAGTTCCATCAGCAAGTAGTATAGAAAAACGCAATTTGCGCACAAACATTTGCATGGGGAAATGCAGATTGCGCTGCAGTTTAAGGGTGCTCATACTGATCATATCGCTTACATCGGCTGTCATGGCAAATTACATATACCCTCATTTCGCGGTACCTAGTTGATAGTAAAAGTCAAGTTCATTTATTCAATACTAGCGGCCTGTCCCAGCTTCGCATGGGTGGTCATAAATTTTTTGAACATATTAGGATAAACTTAGACCGTGGGTTCGAGCCTCGCGAGCCTACTTATTTCATACATTTGCACGCCAGAGACTGAAATCGCATCCCGAGCGTGACCCGTGGACCCGTTAACGTTTTTAATTTCGTCATATCTTTTGAATGGAATGTCCGATTTGAAAAATTTAATAAGTAATCTATAGGTATTGAAACCGTCTTAATTATGAAAAGATTTATTTGGATAAGGATTAATACCAAGGTACAAATAAAGACCCTTTTCTAGCGGCGGCATTTCAATTAAATTTTTATAATAAAAAAACACTTATTGTGACATAACTATAATAGTTAGACATATGCTGTCGCGACATTTTTTGTAGATGATGACGTGTTCTACAAAATCGTAGTACATTATTTTGTTCTATCTACATCTACACTAATATTATAAAGAGGTAAACTTTGTATTTTTGTATTTTTGTATTTTTGTATGTAACGAATAGGCTCAAAAACTACTGGTCCGATTTCAAAAATTCTTTCACCATTAGAATGCTACATTATCCCTGAGTAACATAGGCTATATTATATTTTCAAAAAAATCAGGGATCCTTACTAAAACTTCAATAATGTAACCCAAGGTGGAAAACAAAAAACCTTACATCGCGTGCGCTGCGAAAACTATTGAAGATAGAACAAAATAATGTACTACGATTTTGTAGAACACGTTATCATCTACAAAAAATGTCGCGACAGCATATCGTCGGTCCAATACTCAAGTCGCCAAACTGAAAATTCGTGATTGTTCAGGAGAGCGAAAACAAACTTCAATTCGTTGCTGTAAATCAGGGGTTATTCATAGGTATTTAAATCATGGCAATATATTTGCCTTAGGTAAATATCTTTATGATAGTATTTATCAAATTGCTAAAATATGAATATTATAGAAGTTATCGCAAATTGGCGAGTTTATCATGGTTAGTTTTAATAGATAGTATTTAGATGTACTTCGGTCAAAGAGCCAATGTGGTAATTAGACGAGTATACTCTGGTGTGATACATCAAGAAAATTCATAAATTAATAGTAAACTAGCCATAATGTAGAAGGTGCAAACAAATTACTATCACCTTTTGCTAATGTAGGTACCTACCTATAGGAATTTATTGATGAGGATAAGATAATTATATAAAAAACACGTAAAATGTATTACTTTATTAAAAACTAGCGGCCCGTCCCAGCTTCGCATGGGTGGATATAAACTTTTTGATCATTTTAGGATAAACTTAGACTAAACTTAGTTAGAGTCTCGCGTCTACTTCTTTCATACATTTGCACGCCCTTCTCCCTGAGTGAGTGAGAACGCGCCCTATTGCCCGCTACCGCGTTCGCTAATATTTTTAAAGCGAACTATTAAGGTAAGATTAGGTATTGAAACAGCCTTGAATATGAAATGATTTATTTGGATAAGGATTAATATAAAGGTATGGATAACATGGTTTGATTTCGGTCGGCATTTCTATCAACTTTTAATATGTAAGAAAGAAGTTATAGTAACATAACTACGATAGTTAGAAATATGTTATTGCTGAGTTCTTTGTAGATATTGATGTGTTCTTTAATATTGCAGAACATTTTTGTGTTCCTATCGTCAATAATTTACGCAGCGCATGCGATGAAAGCCAAATTATGGCCAATTTTGTTACACCTTGGGTTACATTATTGAAGTTTTAGAAGGGATCCTTAACTTTTCTAGTAATAGATATAGCCTATGTTACTCAAGGATAATGTAGCATTCTAATGGTAAAAGAATTTGTAAAATCGGACCAGTAGTTTTTGAGCCAATTCGTAACATACAAAAATACAAATCTTTCCTCTTTATAATATTAGTGTAGATGTAGACTAGTGTAGAAGTGTAGATGTAGATAACTAAGATAAAAGTTATCTTATTATATTTTATTTAAATATTTTATTATGTGAGTTTATGATTACAAGATAAAATTAAGGATGTAACAAAATTGGCCATAATTTGGATTTCATCGCATGCGCTGCGAAAACTATTGACGATAGAACACAAAAATGTTCTGCAATATTAAAGAACACATCAATATCTACGAAATAGAGTGCAAATGTATGCTGTATAGTTATTATTAATAAATTGAATTTGAATTTGTATGAAATAAGTAGACGCGAGACTCGAACCTCGATCTAACATTATCCAAAAATTTATATCCACCCATGCGAAGCTGGGACAGGCCGCTAGTTTATTAATAAAACTACGACACTTTCGATCTGAATTAGTTGAAGTTATAAAATTAGGGTTTTCATCATCCTTAGGCATTTTTAGAAATAAAGATAAAATTTAAAACACGAATGTTGTACTTTTAAAATACTTCATTGATCGAGTGAGCGAAGCGAACAAAGATCTTAGTTTCAACTTGGGCGATTTGGCATTTTATGTATGTATGTATGTATGTATGTATGTATGTATGTATGTTTGTCTGGCGATAACTTTAGAACCGTTGATCCGATCTGCATGAAATTTGATATGTCGATAGCTTGTACTTGAGAAATTTACTGGTAAGTATATGAGTAAAATCGGATGAAGGGTTTTTGAGATATGGGGTTTTTTAAGGGGGCAAAAATAAAAAAAGTTACATAAAAAAATCAAGTTACATGTCATATGAAAGGGCTTTGTTTGGACATCCCAAATCAATTTTTACTTTTTTTTTGTGACGATCGGTTTTTGAGATAAAATAATAAAAGTTAAATTAAGATAACCAGCGATCCAAGAGCTCCCATCTCTAAGAGTTTCGTTGGCATCAAGGTTTTTCTACTGGTCGGCCAGTTCCTTTGCTTTTTCTTATTTTTTTTTCTTGAAATAAATTAAGGAGGTACTCAGTTCTCATAAAATGGTGACAACGACCAGATCTGATGATGGAGCCAAGGTCTGTTCAACGGAACTCTTCAATAAATAGGCCAATTGACTTGAAACTTGGTTACCATACCAAGTTAGTAGGCGGTAGTCAGAAAAAAGTCCAAAGATAATGTTTGGACTTGCCTCTGACTACTACCTACTCAAAGTTTTGATGCGTTCGTCGGGTCGCATCACGAGATCTCAGTTCGGGGCGAACTACTAGTTTATACTGTGCCGCCTTGATAATTAGAATTATTTTTGCGACGCCCCTCTGGCCAAAAATACCTACTAGTTAATAAAATTAACAGCATTTAGCTTTTATTTAAAATAATTATTAATAAAATTACGACGGACTTTCGATCCAAATAAGTTAAGTTTATAAAATTCGAGTTTTCACCAGTCTTAGGTATTTTAGGAATAAATATATAAATCGAAAAAGCATAAAACTAGACCAAGGTAGATTAGCCAAACTGCCACATTAGCTAATTGACATAAGTGATTATATGAGTTTTAATAGTATTATGCCATAGTAAACTGAACAATCGGGCACATAGAACAGTTGACAATAGTAAAAAGTAAATTCTGTGCAGATAGCTGAAAAAGAAATTGGTGATAACTTCGTCATATTGAATGCTACAGATATGAAACTTTGCCACATTGTGCTTTTGGCCTAACCATTACTATGCCCATCAAAAAGTGAAAAACGCCAAAATGTCAGTTTGGCGAGTTGACCACTGGACCGACGATATGTCTAACTATTATAGTTATGTCACAATAAGTGTTCTTTTATTATAAAAAATTAATTGAAATGCCTCCGCTAGAAAAGGGTCTTTATTTGTACCTTGGTATTAATCCTTATCCAAATAAATCATTTCATAATTAAGACGGTTTCAATACCTATAGATTACTTCTTAAATTTTTCAAATCGGACATTCCATTCAAAAGATATGACGAAATTAAAAATGTTTACGGGTCCACGGTTCACGCGCGGGGTGCGATTTCACTCACTCAAGGAGAAGCGCGTGCAAATGTATGAAATAAGTAGAAGCGAGGCTCGAACCCACGGTCTAAGTTTATCTTAAAATGTTCAAAAAATTTATGACCACCCATGCGAAGCTGGGACAGGCCGCTAGTCATCAATAGTTTTCGCAGCGCACGCGATGTAAGGTTTTTGGTTTCCACCTTGGGTTACATTATTGGAGTTTTAGTAAGGATCCCTGATTTTTTTGAAAATATTATATAGCCTATGTTACTCAGGGATAATGTAGCATTCTAATGGTGAAAGAATTTTTGAAATCGGACCAGTAGTTTTTGAGCCTATTCGTTACATACAAAAATACAAAAATACAAAGCTTTCCTCTTTATAATATTATTAGTGTAGAAGTGTAGATGTAGAAAATCACAAGAATCACAAATAAAATATACAAATAAGTTGCAACAAGCCAACCACCGCACCGCCTGGCCCTGCCGTTTCACCGCCATGTCACTAGCCTATGTTTGATTCAGTTCAAGTTTGGATAGCACGGGCATTCCACTCTTATGTTATCTAGTGAGAGTTCTAGGTAATAAGTGAGTGGTTGGAATCAAATCGAGGAGCTAAGAATGACTTCCACTATTTTATACTTAATTTCTACGAACTTTGGGCAAGCCTACTATTTTGTTGGTAACATTATTTCTACACAATTTAGCGCGTTCTAAATACTATGTACGTAGTTCGGAGTGAGAATACTTCTGTATTTCTTCAACCGTTTTTCTTAGAATAACAAATTAAAGTTTAAACATAGCATGCACATTATTTCATTTTGTAAAAAGCAATTTTTTTTATTACTGTAATTTTTTAATGTTTGGTGGCTGCGAGCTGTGCCTTAATAAATTCGAATAATATAAATGCCGAATGCATCTCGATCTACTGACATTTAATTGACATTGACTTGACATCGGTTTGTCTGTCATATCTGATTGACTGTACCGGGTGCCAATAATGTACAACCAAGGATTGTACAGCCGAGGAAAACACAGCCCGGAATTGATGTACAATTTGGTCGCGAAATCCATGGCTGTGTAATCCAAGGCTGTACATTCCAAGCCGTACAAATTCAGCACACCTTTGGAAAGCACGACCCGATAAAACGCAGCCAAAATTTTGATGCCAAAACTTAGGCTTTGTTTACACTCGTCAATTACTTACTCACTCACTTGTTGATCCGACTCGGATTGGTTAGGTTATGTTAAAACATATAAATTACGCACGAGGCGAGCGAGCAAAGCGAGCGTGCCGCGGCAGCGGCCGCCGAAGTGCCAGAATTTTATTTTTTTCTAACATTAATCTCTGAATAATTCTCTTATTTTATATAATTTTTAATCTGTGCTACTTGCCTATACTTACTGTGTAGTGCATCTAAACAGAGCATAGGCTTTCGACCAATCAGAGCATGGTCACAGAATCCATGGTCGTGCAATCCTGGCTGTACAATCCCGACTGTGCTGGGAAAGCACAGCCTGGAAAACACGGCCCGGATTTCATGTACATTTTGTACATGGAATCCGGGCCGTGTTTTCCAGGCTGTGCTTTCCGGGTTGTACATTTTCGGGCTGTGTAATACTTGGTCGTAAATTAACCGGACCCGACTGTACCTACCATGGAGGATGGAGGTAATTAAATGGTACCTTCATGGATCATAAATCTATGTACCCTACCATCACGGTTCCCAACTTAGGGATTCTGTCCCTAAATTTAGGGAATAAAAGTGTTAAAAGGGACATTTTTAGGGACTGGAATATTTTGGGGATTTTTTTAGGGATTTCAAACAAAACTTACAAAATTGAACTTGTTTTCAGTTTTGTGCGTAGAAAAGAACGCACGATATGAAACGAGTGAACTGCGCAGCGCATTCATTCATTAATGTCAGAAACTCACCAAATTTGCTTTAGCATTAATGACGCCAGTTTCCAATGCGTCAGTCGAGCGTGCTTTTTCTAAGGGACAATCTCTTCTCTAATACTATAAGAATCAAAGTCCTGACTGACTGACATATAGACAACGCACAGCCTAAACCACTGGTCCTAGAAACTTGAAATTTGAGGAGTACGTAGGTCTTATGGCGTAGAGGTGTACTAAGAAGGGATTTTTGGAAATTCAACCCCTAAGGGTGTAAAAAGGGATGAAAACGATTGTATGAAAAATTGTATTCCTTGAACCTACAAACTTGAAACTTGGAGTAGATATACTTCAAGGCAAAAAAATAGGAAAGGCATTTTTAGTTTTTTAAAACTACCCTTAACAAGTGTGCAAAGGGTTAAAAAGTTTGTATGGGAGATTTTTGACCGCTGGTCCTATAGACTTGAAATTTAAAGAGTACATAGGTCTTATGGCGTTGAGGTTTACTAAGAAGGGATTTTCGGAAATTGAACCCCTAAGGGTGTAAAAAGGGTTGAAAACGTTGGTATGAAAAATTGTATTCCTTGAACCTACAAATTTGAAACTTGAAGTAGATGTACTCCAAGGCTAAAAAATAGGAAAAACCTTTTTAGTTTTTTAAAACTACCCTTAATAAAAGTGCAAAGGTATGTCAAAGTTTGCATGGGAGTTTTTTAACGCGTGGTGCGATTGACTTAAAACTTGAGGTAAATATACTAAAAAATAATTAATTAAAAATGACGCTTTCAACTTTTGATAATTACCCCTGCAAAGGGTGCAAATGACTGTAAAAGTTAGTATGGGAGATTTTTAGTATAGTGCGATAGATTTCAATCTTGAAGTAAATATACACCACAATAAATTATTTAAAATCACGTTTTCAATATTTTAAAACTACCCCTGCAAAGTAAAACTACCTCCTGAACAAATAAGTACATATTTTCCGTGTAAGGTTGTCTTTGTTGTATTTGGCATGTTTTTGAGACTCTCAGTACCTATACCTACCTACCTAATATAGGTAATGGCCGTTTATAGGTATCTCTTATACCTACGTAGGTACTTAAAATCCTACCCTAATAATATACAAATCCATGTGAAAGTTACGATGTTTGGATGTTTGTGGCTCAATCACGGCACCACTTCAACGCGTGCGAAGCCGCGGGAAGCCACAAGTAATACATATACATATTTTATGCATGAAAGACATGTAGAATGACATCCTTTAAATGTAAGCCAGGGTAACAATCCGTTTTAATTTAAGTGGTATAGTATAAGGGAATAATTTTTAAAGCAAATCATTAATTTGTAAAAAAAAGGATACAATTAATAGCTGTACGATTTGCAGTTGTCATGAATAAATCCACTTTAATTTAAATTAATCAATGAAGTTTGTAAATTAAATCCTCTTTAGTGTGTTATGATACTGAAAAATGTGGGTAAATGGACGTACCTTCGAGACATCTTCACATGCTCACATCCTCACATGCTCACATGCTCACATGCTCACATGCTCACATGCTCACATGCTCACATGCTCACATGCTCACATGCTCACATGCTCACATGCTCACATGCTCACATGCTCACATCCTCACATGCTCTCATCCTCACATGCTCACATGCTCACATGCTCACATGCTCACATGCTCTCATGCTCACATGCTCACATGCTCACATGCTCACATGCTCACATGCTCACATGCTCACATGCTCACATGCTCACATGCTCACATGCTCACATGCTCACATGCTCACATGCTCACATGCTCACATGCTCACTTGCTCACATGCTCACATCCTCACATCCACATCCTTGAAGAACCCTAAGTTTACTAGTCAAAAATAAACTAAGGAACAGATTATCAATTAGAATGGTACAGAGTATCATGATGGTACGATATTCCTTAAATCGGGATATGGATCGTGCGTAAAATTTGATTCTACTGTGGACATGATCAAGAACTTCAACGTACGTATACATGTATGGCTTCAAAAATGAGACGTCAAACGAAAACTAGGAACAGGATGATGACGCGGTTCTGGAAATAATTAACAACTTTGCATGATTGTATTTTATTCAATAAAATATTTTACTTGTTTAACGTTACATATTTTAAAAAAAATGTAATGTTTTATTTTATGAGCTACGAAATTATTTAGGTAAAATGATATACTTAGTTACTACTTACTTAAGTAGGTACATATCAAATTCTATTTAGGGATTTTTAGGGAAATTTAGAAAGATCTTGGGGAAAATTTTTGGTACAGGTTGGTAACACTGCCTACCATAAATAAACATAGTTAGCCATGGGTAACTCACTCAAAAAACATGATCTGCAGCGCATCGGCTCATTTACAGTCTCGATCCGGAGCCGAACCGCGGTTCAAACGGCTCAGAATTTCAGGGCCAATTCATTTTCATGTACCTTCAAAGACTCCAAGCAAGAACCGATAAGACTTGGCAAAAGGACTAGACACCAAAACAAAAAAATACGACTGTAAAAATAATTTTGTAGAAAAATAAACAGGCTAAATCCTTGAATTTGTATGTTAGCAATAACTAATAAATATTGCTAACAATTAACGACGGAATTAAAAAAAAATTAAGTAAAAGTTCTACTATTCAAAATGAACCTTACTTGAATAAACGATAAAACGGAAAATATTTATGCAAATTATGACGAGCTTAGAACGCAAAATATCCTTAAATATGTATGCTAACACGCGAGGGCATCCACGGGCTGTTGTTTAAACAACTCAATTTAATAATTCAAATTCGTAACCCATACCATTTAAAAACATGCTTTTCTAAAAAGAACCGTAATCCGCCAATTCATCCTAACTCCACTCACTCACCCGCGCAGATATTACTTCAAACGATTCAACTGTTCGAGTACGTATTGAACCTCTCAATGAATCAAAACAAATATTTTACTCGAACGGTTCAGGGTTCTGTTTATCATAAAACCAATCTTTGAACCGTTTGAGTTGTGTATCATATTTATGGGTAGACCTTTGAACCGCTCCACAGATCAAGAGTGGCAGCATTGGAAATTAGATCTTATTATCTAGATGAAACAATTCAAATTCATTTAGCAAAATTTTTGATCTGGATATCTTTTTTCTAATATAGACCCTATGAGCCTAGGAATAAAATTTATATTAGGCTGGCATGAGAGCTGTTGAGCCGCTACAAAAGAAATAGAGCCGGTACTGACGTACTCACTACGATATGAGCCGCTCCAGACGCGTACGTCTGACTCCTTCTACCCACGGCTAAACATAGTTAAAAGTTAGAATTAGAACAGAAGCAGAAGAAAATCTGTCTGCCTGCCTGTTTGTTTGTTGTTTACAACAGAAATAGGGGGAAAAATTAAAAACCCCGGGACGAGAAAAGGAGACTGAAAAATACATTATTCATTGAAACTATGTTGAAACTGAATTGAAAATAGTAAATAAAATTAAAATGTCTACCATCAACCTAGTTAATTCAATCCGCCAATTTTTAGATACTCATCATATGTTTGTTGACAATGATTGGATAACTGGGTAAGTTTGTAATGAACAGAAGTTTGTTTTGGTTTGGTCATATAGTCGCCGCTAAATACCGCCAGGTATTGGGCCCAATTTCCAACCCATGCGCTTATCCTTGCGAGGCTGTAATACCTGGGATTAGATTTAAAATTAGAAAGATTTCCCAGCACTTGTGATTCTATTGACTTTTTTATACAACTACCTGATGGAACAAGCAGATGGCCCACCTGATGTTAAGTGGTGACCATCACCTATAACAAAGCATTGCCTCGTAAGTCACGCACGATAGTAACGTGTCTTATGAATTATGATGCACTGCCCTGCGTCCATGAACTTGAGGCGTATAGATGCTAAGCCTCATGTACTTGTAATTACACCGGCAACCACACTACAAATCGAAACACTGTTACGCTGCTTGGCAGCAGAAAGAGGTTTGGTGGTAGTACATTCCCAGACGAGCCCTTCACAAAGAGCTCTACTACTCTTAGGACTGATTTGACTATAAGATAAGCCATTTATTCCAAACTTCTGGACTTGACTATAGACAGTTTTGATTTTTAGATGTGTAGAATATTTGTGTGAAGATAGCGGCAACAACTTTGCTGAAGCTGACATCAAGAACTTGGCCAGAGAACAATGGTTGCTCAATGACTTGAAGGATATCTGTCCAGGCTCACTGCCTGCGAATTTGAGGAATCAGGCAAAGACTGTACTCAATGGAAGATTTGTTCTGCAGATCAATGCAGCTATGGATATAGGTATTAACTACTCTTGCACTATATTTTGAGGAAAAAGGTAGGTAGGTAGTTCCTTCTCCCTCTTATTACCCATGGGTTAATATTCGACTGTTTTTCCTAGAGCTTTTCTTATTCATATTTTCATTGCTATTATCTAGTAGTCTAATTTCAGGCACTCCTGCTTACCAGCAGTATTTAAAATTGCAAAAAGTGAACATGGAAAATGTTGAGGCAACCACAAACTATGAAGACAAAATTTCAAGTCACAGGTGAGATATACAACTAAAGCTGGTGAAATATTAGAGTCATCATTTAAATAAACAAAACTTTTTCAGGACAAATTTAGATAAGAAATTGAAAACAAAGAAAAAAATAAGTACTAGAATATCATACCTACCTGATTTCCAGGAGTTGGCAGTGAGGATAATTCATATCTTAAAATATTTCCTAACATAACAAAACTAAGTAATAAATAGGATAGTTCAAAGCCATAACTCAGCTATATTATATAATATTTTTTGAATTTCTAACTTATGAATGGGCCGGTTTCGCCATGCTCTGTTAGATTAACAAAGGATTAAACAGCCATTAAAAATGACAAAAGGTATGTGTTTGACATCTAAGGTTAGATTTAACGGCCTGTTAATCCTTTTAACTTTTCTTTTAAATTAGTAACTAACAGAGCATGGTGAATTTAGGCCTTAATCCCTAACAAAATTCAATACCTACTTAACAATCAATCTGCCACTGGTGTTTATTTATTATATGATTAAAATTAAAAATTTAAATCAAAGGATAAATCTATTTTCAGGATGATAAAACTGTTTTTGACCGATGGAGTGCAAGAAATAACAGCCATGGAGTACAGGCCAATGCGAAACCTGAGCTGTGATATTACACCTGGATGTAAAATACTCATAAAAGGTACTAAAGAAGTCCACTGCTGGACATAGGCCTCTCTTATAGTCAAGCTATATGACAGCCCAATGTTCTTGCCACTTCAACTTGTGTGAACAATGTGCCTCCATTTAGCTCGATAAGGGCCGGTTTCACCATGCTCTGTTAGATTAACAAAGGATTAAAGGGCCGTTAAATATGTCAAAATGTACGCGTTTGACAGCTAAGGTTAGATTTAACAGTCTTTTAATCCTTGATTAGTAACTAACAGAGCATGGTGAAACCGGCACTTAGTGTCATAGGTGATGGTAGAATGAGTGATGGACCTCATAAAGTGATGGACCACCATGTAGAAAGATAACTGTTCGCGACTAATAAGCTGCGCCAATTATTTTTTTCTAAAATGGCGCACTAAACACTCATATGTGCGAGTGAGAGGTAAATATGGTTAACAATAGTGTGTAACTGAGAGGGAGGTACTGTTTCAGGGCCGGTGGAATGTCGCAGAGGTATGCTACTCCTAACCGAGGGTCTGATAGAGCTACTGGGTGGTGAAGTGGGAGAAATTACAGTATCCAATTCACTGGCCGGTCTCCTGTCTTCCAGATTAGGCCTTCCTATCACTCAAGGTTGGTTTACCAATACCTATTTCTATTCTGTGGTTTTACTAAAGACACCAAGAGCTCCATCCATACATGAAGCTGGTGCCCGCGACTTCGTCTGCGCAGGATGAGTCACACAATCTACATCTACACTAATATTATAAAGAGGAAACATTTGTATTTTTGTATGTAACGAATAGGCTCAAAAACTACTAGTCCGATTTAAAAAATTCTTTCACCATTAGAATGCTACATTATTCCTGAGTAACATAGGCTATATTATATTTTCAAAAAAGTCAGGGATCCTTACTAAAACTTCAAAAATGTAACCCAAGGTGGAAAACAAAAACATTTCATCGCGCTACTGGTCCGATTTAAAAAATTCTTTCACCATTAGAATGCTACATTATTCCTGAGTAACATAGGCTATATTATATTTTCAAAAAAGTCAGGGATCCTTACTAAAACTTCAAAAATGTAACCCAAGGTGGAAAACAAAAACATTTCATCGCGTGCGCTGCGAAAACTATTGAAGATAGAACAAAATAATGTACTACGATTTTGTAGAACACGTCATCATCTACAAAAAATGTCGCGACAGCATATGTCTAACTATTATAGTTATGTCACAATAAGTGTTCTTTTATTATAATAAAATAATTGAAATGTCTCCGCTAGAAAAGGGTCTTTATTTGTACCTTGGTATCAATCCTTATCCAAATAAATTATTTTATAATTAAGACGGATTCAATACCTCTAGATTACTTCTTAAATTTTTCAAATCGGACATTTCATTCAAAAGATATGACGAAATTAAAAATGTTAACGGGTCCACGGGTCACGCGCGGGGTGCGATTTCACTCACTCAAGGAGAAGCGCGTGCAAATGTATGAAATAAGTAGACGCGATGCTCGAACCCACGGTCTAAGTTTATCCTAAAATGTTCAAAAAATTTATGACCACCCATGCGAAGCTGGGACAGGCCGCTAGTATCTTTATAAATTGTAGCCTATTCTGATATATCAATACCTATAGACCAGTAGTTTTTGAGCCTATTCGTTACATACAAAACAACAAAACAACAAAAATACAAATCTTTCCTCTTTATAATATTAGTGTAGATCTACATCTACACTCCGATTTCAAAAATTCTTTCACCATTAGAATGCTACATTATCCCTGAGTAACATAGGCTATATTATATTTTCAAAAAAATCAGGAATCTTTACTAAAACTCTAATAATGTAACCCAAGGTGGAAAAAATAATCCTTACATCGCGTGCGCTGCGAAAACTATTGATGATAGAACAAAATAATGTACTACGACTTTGCAGAACACGTCATCATCTACAAAAAATGTCGCGACAGCATATGTCTAACTATTATAGTTACGTCACAATAAGTGTTCTTTTACTATAAAAATTTAATTGAAATGCCGCCGCTAGAAAAGGGTCTTTATTTGTACCTTGGTATTAATCCTTATCCAAATAAATCATTTCATAATTAAGACGGTTTCAATACCTATACATTACTTCTTGAATTTTTCAAATCGGACATTCCATTCAAAAGATATGACGAAATTAAAAATGTTAACAGGTCCACGGGTGTGATTTTACTCACTCAGGGAGAAGGTCGTGCAAATGTATGAAATAAGTAGACGCGAGGCTCGAACCCACGGTCTTAAGTTTATCCTAAAATGTTCAAAAAATGTATGACCACCCATGCGAAGCTGGGACAGGCCGCTAGTAAGCTATATTATTGTAAAGTTTCATTAAAATCCATTCAGTAGTTTTTACGTGAAAGAGTAACAAACATCCATCCATCCATCCATAATTACAAACTTTCGTGTTTATAATATTAGTAGGATGTGTAATAGAAAATTCCACAAATTTTCCATGTACTTGTTTTCAGCGTCAGACCTCAATTCAACAATCAGCCATCCACGCAACACAGCGGTACCTACTCCTCACTCTGAGATGCCTCCCCCAGCGCAGATGTTCGAGCCACCATTAGACCACCGACCTGTCGCCAGAATCACCAGCCTTCAAGTAGCAAGCGCCTTTAATGATGACATCGATATAGACCAACTAGCAGACATTGAAGCGCAGATAACCGATGTACCAACAAAACGATCACTTACAAACCCACATTTAAACCCGGAGAAGAAAATCAAAATCGATCTTACGACCAATGTAAATACGACGAAAATCGACCTTACGACCCATGTGAACACAGCCAAAATCGACCTTACGACTAATGTGAACACAGTCGATGATTATCCGGACGATTGTGACGTTTTCATTAACGAAGATGAGGATTATCTACGAGAAATGGAACATGAATTCGATGCGCAGAACAACCAATCTTCTACTAATAGAAATAAAGATCCAATTTCCGTATCCGCGGACCCCTACGTGTATATAAAACAGATAAACGATTTGCCGGAAAGCAAGCGAGTTGGTAGAGTTTTTAAAGTGAAAGGGCAAATAATGAAGCTTCTTTCGAAGTTGTCTGTGGGTAAAGACGGGTGGAGTTTGAAGTGTACTATTGTGGATGGCACGGGGAGTATAGACGTGGACTTCACAAGTGAGGTGCTTTCTAAGTTGGTCGGGTTCACACCGCAGGAAATGAATCAATTGAAGAAACAGATGGCGACCAAGCCGGAGTTGAAAGAAAAGGCGGTTCGTGTAAGTATCTACGCGAGGAGTAGTTCTCTAGATCCGTCTTCCGATCCAAAGTTCGTGTGTTTGAATACCTTCATGCAGATATGAATTTCATTCGTAAAATTTATGAGATATCCGAGGATCGTATACCTTTACCAGTATTTAGCATCTGCTGGGCAAGCCTTACTGTAGTTTAAGATCATTTCTCACCCATAAACTGTGGAATGAGCTACCATCAGAGGTTTTTCCGCCAAGATACAACATGAACAGCGTCAAGCGTCCTTCAGGGTAGGCAACGCAATGACAACGCCCCTAGTGCTGTTGGTGTCTATAGGCGACAGTGACCGCTTACCATCAGGTGGGCCGTAAGCCCGTTTGTCTATCATTTACATAAAAAAAAGTTAACCAAGCGATAAAAGAATGCCAACGATAGCTGTTATGCGATACTTCACCCTGATACTTGAAGACTGATGGTCCTGCCCTAATTCCTTCGTATGGGTCGACCACCGGCACAGTAAGGAGCCTGCTAATTAAATCGAACAATCTTCGTATTTTTAGTGTTAGGAATTACCGCTATTACATGACTGGTATTGAAAATTCGATAATGATACACACGGAACTAAATAAATAAATATTGGTGGACATTCCTCAAGGCACTATCTAGCCCTAAACTAAGCCAAAGCTTGTAATATACCTACTTTTTTGTTTATAAATAGATACACTTATATACCCACACAGAGAACTCTATGTTCACAAAAATGTGTTCTCGGTGG
Source organism: Chloroclysta siterata (assembly GCA_932294275.1). NCBI lineage: Eukaryota > Metazoa > Arthropoda > Insecta > Lepidoptera > Geometridae > Chloroclysta > Chloroclysta siterata. The sequence continues at coordinate 18,219,719 of OW028588.1, forward strand.
GGATCGAACCCACGGCCTACAGCGCTGAAGGCAGAGCTACTACCGACTGAGCTGTGAGGGCTGTCTAACTAATTTCCAATGTTCTTTTCCAGGCCTTACAGAAAGCGAAAGACGACCTCCAAGTTCTGTACTGCATCATAGAGCTAACTATCCTAGAAGTCCCCAAGATAACATGCCTTACTCCTTTCAACTTCGCGCACGCAGAGTCACAGAGAATACGATTAAATGGCAGGTTATAGTTATTGTGTAAGTTTTATAGAATTTTATATCAAAATCAAATATAAATATTTTGGTTATGTTGTGTATGTAATATGCGCACAAATCCTGTGATCTGATATCTTGGTTTTCAAGATCATTGTAATAAGATGTCGAAATACTATCTAGCCCTAAACGAATCAAAGTTTGAACTATCGGAACTAGATAGCTGATATAATTATACTTTTTTTATACAAACTTATAATTTTTTATAACATTCAGATAGAAAACATCATCATCACAGCTAGGTATCACTCACTGCTGGGTATAGGCCTCCTTAATTTTCTGCTAGCCTCCTCCAACATATCCGTTGAGAACATACATGTAATTAATTTTTGTTCTCAGTGGGAATCAAACCTACGGCCTACAAAATGAGTAGTAGGTACCTAGTAGGTAGGTGTAGGTACATCTTATGAACTTGTAACACAAAAGAAGTAATTACCAAAACATGGGATAAGAAAGTAAAAGAGTAATTTTAAAACTATATTTTTATTTAATACACCTGCATAACACAATAATAGTGTGGAGTTCAATATGATACAATTCATAAAATAATAATTAACACAGACTAACCAACGGTATAAAAAAAACTAACATACTAGTTTCCACAAATGCAAACAGAGTCCTCGTTTACGTAAAAACTTGATGTCATTGAACCGCTTTTAAACTTTCGTCGATAGACAAGGGTCCGTTAAAATACTGTGTGGGATCCCGACAGACTCCTTTTAATATTTTATTCGTCTAAATACTCAAAAACACCAAGTTTTGTACAGCATAACACAAATTAGTCGCACGCAGGGAAGCATTAACTGAAATTGAGCACTCACTAACAAATTAAGGAGAGCAGTATGCGACCAGTCGCAATGCTTCATAACTGCACCTAAGTTACGTATAAAAAGTGTATGTACATACTATTACATAGCGAGTGAACTGTTATTTCTATGAAACATTTCATTAGTTCTAAAAATGTTGGGGCTGAAAGAAGATTTTTGTGTCAAGGTGTGTGGAAAAGTTCTATTCAATTGTGCGCGATCGCACGCACAGGGCCGATAACGTTATACAGGGTGTCCCAGGAACCGACGCCAACCCGAAAACGGGTGATAGGCCAAAACATATTAAGTATTTATAAAGTTATTATCATTTAAATAAAAAAGAAATGTTCGAGGATGTTCTTTATTTTATTTTAATTATGTATTCCTGAATAATGCCTCTGTAAGTTGTTATCAAAAATTTTAAATGAACTGCTCCCATTTTGGAAGAAAACATCATTTTATACTTAATTTAGTTTTTTTTTCTGATAACTATTATGACTTGTATCACCCGTTTCTGGGTTGGCGTCGGTTTCTGGGACACCTTATATATAAAACAATGGCCGGAAAACTGGAGTAAATACAATAAAGAAATACTATTGACGGACTGGTGGGCACATGGGCTAAGATATAACAAAAACAAAAGATTTTGCATGACATACATTAATGTACTTTGAAAAGATCAAAGCGCACGGTACAACGGTCGCTTAAGATATCATAAGATTTTTTAAAGATATTAACAATTTTCTCGCCGACACTTTCGGTGGAGCCTTTCTATTGAGGTTTACACGTCCGTGGGCTCGGTGCTGAAGCGTGCGATCGCATGTTGAATCTAAGAGAGTTCTTGACGCCATGGGTTTGTGGCAAAAAGCATTACGTCATGTTCAAATGAATTTTGATGCTATTCAGTAGCGTTCGTTCAAACTATAAAAAAGCATCAAAGATAGTTATGCAGTGAGCTCACGATACTGGCAATATACAAAGCATGATTAAACAATGAATTCAATATTAAATTAAATGAGATGCATTTGAAATTTACCTAATTAACATGAATTCCATAATAAATAACTAAGCTACTCTTTACTGCAATCAAATTCTTATAACAATTACATTGAAAAAGTACAAGAAACTTGACACTTTAATGGAAGACTTTGATGTGGCAAATTATTAAAAAAAAACACAGTTGAATAATGCTTATGCATGATAAATAGAACTTTTCAATCATAAAAGTGACAATTACAAGTTTTAAATAAATAACAGAGAAATAAAAATACAACTGTACCCTTAGCACCAGTTTCTTGCCTTAGCAAATTAACTAATCCAGCCGTCTCATTGTACGGCAATTCAAACGCTCTGGCGGGCAATTAAGGAACAAAGTTCCATGCACTGACTTACGAGACACGCAATCGCAAAAATCTCGTGTGAAGGCCCTTCAAAATGTATGCTACATACTACACTGATGAAAAGGTTGCAGTCTATATGCACAAATTGATTTAAAACAAACTCAATTGAGACAAATACGTAGCTAATTAACACATCGGACCTACACTAAACATTGTAATGCCCATAATAATCAATTCCTTCGTGTTTAATGGTCATGAAATAAACATGATTCTTATTCATAAGCTAATTTAAAAATAGTCTCTTGAATTATTTAAATGTAGATTTAATTTGATACTATGGAGGTAAAGCAAATCTTATATAACGTAAGTAGTTTATATCTAAAGAAACGTCATTGCATAGTTAAAATTCAACAGGTGCTTTAAAGCAGTACTTCAATTCTGGATTAAAATATGTTAGCGCATTTGAACCTACAAAGGTTCTAGTATGTACTAGTACATAACAGGCACGCAATATTGCACAGTAAGTATAATACAGATGTAGGTCACATCATTCTCCGACACGTCTGAGTATAGGCACACAGTTAGTGGCTTGGTGCGGTATTCAGACCGGCAATGTATGTCGCGACATGGAAAAGGCAATACGGTCAAGTCTGGCTGTTTGCTTGTAAGCAGATAAACGAAAAGCTATTTAGAGCGCCAAAAAAACATGCTAAGACCATCAGTCTTCCACTAAATGCCAATCCACCTAGGCCGTTTATAAGATCCTCTCATAGAACAATAGGTAAGCTTGTGCTCGTAGAACTTTGTCTTCCGTGACTTCGGACACACTACTATCCGAGACGTAGTACCATTTACCTGGCGGCGATTCCGCGGCTGATGTAGGCCCTTCTCCGGATTCGTAACCTGATAGTTCGGACTCGGAGTCTGCCTCGCCGTCACCGCTGCCGGCGTTAGCGAGCATAGTGTTCCCACTTTTTGGGAGAAACCACCACTTTGGATCTCCCGCTTTGACCGGCTGTCTCACTTTAACGTATGCCACGTAATGCCCTCCATGCATCCCACCGGAATGCTCCACGACCCCGTACAAGGAGTACAACAACTCGTTTTGTCCACGCGTCACATTCGGCAGCTTTTTCAACTTGTCCATAGCGCAGAACGGAGCCAGGTCCAGGATAGTTTGGAAGTCGACGTGCTTGGACATCTTCCTGAACATACACCGAGGTCCTATTTGGAACCGCTTCAAATGCAGGATCAGTATAGCCGGCGGACTGGATACTAGGAAGCGCTTTGTCGCGTTGGTGTACACTGTCTTACCGTCCTTGCCGTTGATGCGTTCGGTGCAAGTCTCGCAGCCGACTTTGTTGTTACCGGTCAGCAGTTCCAGAGCCGTGAACTGGCTGAGGCAAGATTGGATGCTGCATTCGTCTTCGTCGCACAGATAGCGAGGCGACAGCGGGCTCTGTCGCGAGTACGGAACGAAGTCTCGCTGTGTTTTCTCCGCTTCGATATTATTGACTTTAGGCTTTGGAGCCGGCAGCGGCGCGGATGGCTCGACTATAGTGGGACTTTCCTTGGCGACCGGAGACGGCAGCATCGCGGTCTGAGTAGGTTCGTAATCCATGTCCAGTTTTAGCTTATCGAGATGATTGTTCAAATCGTAATAAGTTTTGCTATCGGTTAACGGTTCGTGGTTACCGTCGCCATTGTGCTCGAGTAAGTTTCTGCAGCCTTCCATGCTTATCCCCCGGGTGACCACCTCGTTTGTATATTCCGGGACGAAGGAGATTCTAGACACGGGTCTCTCGTACTCGGTCTTGACGGGGGAGAGTTTACTGTGCTGTGGGCTAGATAGATCTAAATTAATTTCGCTGGATAGCGAGCTATGACTGCCCATTTCCTTGCCGTTGATAGGTGAATCTACATTATCGACCGTTTCCGTCGAGTTGTGCTTAGTGGCTTCCGGGCTCGCTACTCCTGAATCCGGGTTCGATGTATTCTCTAAAGAGATAAGGGGTTTATAATCCATTTGGACCGTCGACGTGGACGTATCGGTGAATTCTTTATCAGCGTTTTCGGGAGTGTTGTCGGTCTTTTCCTTGTCCATATCTACAGGACTGGTTCGGATCGAGTCGGAGCTGATAACCTTTTCCGAGTTGTAGCCGGATTCCATGTGGTACGCCGCGAAGTTGGCAGCAGTTTGCTGAACTTGCGTGGAAGTAGATGTGGTGTCTGTCTGACGCGGAGGGTCTTCTAGATTGTCTTCTACATCCGCGTCAGATTGCTCAGAGGAAGACTTACCATCGTCTTTAGCACCGTTGGCTTCACGAGCGGGCGAGTCATCTTTGGATGTTGAATTACCTGCAAAAGATAGATAAAGTAAGAAATGATTCAGTAATAAATGTTAGTTTGACAAGCGTTGTAGCATAGATTAATTATTGTGTGTTTCGAAATTTATGTCCTAAGCCAAATATTATTATGAAATACTACCGCAAAATGTGGGCATGTGCCAAATTATGTAATGTTTATTCTCTGATCTATGGGAAATATCTCCTTTAATGTTATGACCTTGGGCACCTTGAAACCTTATTCTGCAGCGTTTGAATAAATGCATGCAGATACTAATTGTATGATACCAAGTTTGCCACACCACCAGCACTTTCTTACGACTGAGTGCTGTCTGCGACTGATTGCTACTGTCACTTTAAAGGGAGTAGCTCGCAAAGTGATCGGTTTGCTGTATCTAGTTAAATCCTTTTCTGTAGTTCTAATTTAGCTTCATACAAAATGTATAGGCACAACCAGATCACAGGTTTTTTGCAACTATACAAGGTGTTCCAATACTTGTACTTAAAACTTCAGGGGGCTAAAGTACCCAGCCATACATTTTAGCCAGGTAGGTATTGAACTTTTGTATTAAACAGCTGTTTTTTTTCGCGTTCACAGTGTCGGTTCCTTAGATAAAGTTATTCATATTGAGGGGTACTTCAGCCCCCTGAAGTTTTAAGTACAAGTATTGGAACACCTTGTATAGCTACAAAGATCCGATCTACAGCCGTCCGAATTTATTCGAAGCTCAATTTAGAAATACTGCGTTTAAGGGAATTCGTGTAGTATATGAACAAGCTACAGATAGCCATGCAGAAGCACCACCTTTGTTCTTCCTAGCTGCTTTCTTCGCGGCAATCCTCTCCTTCTTCTGTTGATGCTTTGAAGTCTTGTCATCTTGTGTATTGTACATATTCTCTTCTGAAAACACCGCGTCACATCAATTCATGCTTTAACACTACGGGATACAACTCATTTTTAGTTACGTTCATGCATAAAATCACTAAGCTCTGATTTCACCATGCCGTGTTAGATTAACAAAGGACTATAGGGCCGTTAAATATGTCAATGTATGCGACTCTAAGGTTAGATTTAACGGCCTGTTAATCCTTGATTAGTAACTAACAGAGCATGGTGAATTCAGCTCTAAGCGTAAAAACAAATTGAGATTGAGGAAAAATTTGCTAAACGTTTTGTAAATAGGAATTATTTCAAGCATTAATAAATGCATAGGAGTATTTATGACTAAATCAATTGGCATAATATTTTCAATTTAACTACTAGTTGACCATAGATTGGCATAGATTATTTTCGAGTTTCGCCAAAATTATCGCCTTCATGTTGATGCATTTTTGTCTTTTTATAAACATAGTATTATCTACATAAGTTAATAATTAAAGTTAACATTTTTTACCACATTCACAAGTCGCACGCAGTAGTTGTGAATTTGGTTGGTTTAATAATAATAAGATTAGTTAAAAAATGTTATGAATTTGGTTTTAATTGATCGAGTGAGCGAAGCGAACGAAGATTCTAGTTTCAACTTGGGCGATTTGGCATTTTATGTATGTATGTATGTATGTATGTATGTATGTATGTATGTATGTTTGTCTGGCCATAACTTTCGAACCGTTGATCCGATCTGCATGAAATTTGATAAGACGACAGCTTGTACTTGAGAAATTTACTGGTAAGTATATGAGTAAAATCGGATGAAGGGTTTTTAAGATATGGGGTTTTTTAAGGGGGCAAAAATAAAAAAAATGACTTAAAAAAATCAAGTTACATGTCATACGAAAGGGCTTTGTTTGGACATTCCAAAACAATTTTTACTTTTTTTCTGGGACGCTCGGTTTTTTAGATATAACAAAAAAGTTAAATTAAGATAACCAGCGACCCAAGAGCTCTCATCTCTAAGAGTTTCGTTGGAATCAAGGTTTTTCTACTGGTCGGCCAGTTACTTTGCTTTTTCTTATTTTTTTTTCTTGAAATAAATTAAGGAGGTACTCAGTTCTCTTAAAATGGTGACAACGACCAGGTCTGATGATGGAGCCAAGGTCTGTTCAACGGAACTCTTAAATAAATAGGCCAATAGAGTTGAAACTTGGTTACCGTACCAAGTTAGTAGGCGGTAGTCAGAAAAAAGTCCAAACATAATGTTTGCACTTGCCTTTGACTACCACCTACTCAAAGTTTTGTTGCGTTCGTCGGGTCGCATCACGAGATCTCAGTTCGGGGCGAACTACTAGTAAACTGGTTTCTATGGGGGGGTAGGGTAAAGGGGTTTTCAAAATACTAGATTTGTTTAATTAATAATTATTGACTGCAAAGGCAAAAGAAAAACTACAAACAAACTAAAACATCAAGAAAAAAAGTGCAAAGTGAATCCATTCAAATAAAACAGGTATCACTTTAAATGGATATTAAATATAAAGTCTCGCATATGTATACGAACGATGCACTGCGTTTTTTAGCAACAATGCGAAGAAGCGTTTCTCTTATTATTTTGACAGCTCTTAATATCAGTAAAATGCGCGTTTTTTTGACACTAGTTGCTGATCGAAAATGCAGATGGCCGACCCAATGGTTGTTTGCATCGATTCTAATAAACGCAGTATGTAAACGCTCATAATAGAGACTAGTATTATTTAAAAATTAAAAACTTCAAATCTAATTGACGCTTCCGATTGATATTGATTGAATCGGATCAGTTGATCTTTAGATCACAAAAAGTAGGTAAGTGTCATTAACCTGATTTTGAAATTCATCTCACGCAATACCATTTACTGCAACATGTGGATATGTATCAAAAGTAATACTTGGACGTACCTCTGACTACCACCCTTAGACATCCTCAAAGAACCATGAGTTACTTGGTACTGAGAGAACTGATATCTACAGTGCTTGGGGATCAAAGTCCTGAAGCTGTTCCCGTTTGTTTTTTTTTGTGCAGTCGACTGTTTATTTTTTAATTTTCTGTATTCTTTAAAAGTGAGATAGAGTTGGGCTGGCTGGGGTGAGGTTAGCAGGGCGATAATGCACAGTACACCCCATTGCGGGACGTCAGTGCCAATAAGAATTAGAAAGTGAGATAGAATCTCTGATGGCAAGTCTCACCGTTCGGAGTTTTCCTCCTCACAACAGCCGGAGGCTGCGGGCGGCAAGCAGCGACGGGAAGCGAAAGATCCAGGAAGTACTCAGCCCGGTCCGATTGATGAAGGCACTCCTGGCACTCCAGCGTTGACACTAGGAAACCTCGGAATACCTGACAACAATGATGAGGGCGTTCAGTCTATGACGACGACACTGTTAAGTTATTTGTTATACACATTCAAATACGCATGCTGTAACTATATTATTACAATGCCGAGTGCAGACGAAGTGAAGTGAGACAAGCCTTCGCTTGCTTTGTTCATTTGGCCTATACCAAGGACATAAGATTACAATAATTAGGATCTAAGATAACATTACGCTTACTAAGGTCAGCTTAATTTCGAATTTAGAGCTCTTATAAATATTCCCCGGCACGTTTTGTTTTTTAATTATCTATTTTATGGGCTTTGTCGCTGGGCGACCATACTGCCTTATACATATACATAAAAAAATACATCTCATATCGAAACATAATCTACCTAGTTAACCCTTATTCTGTCAACCTATATAACAGGCTTGACCCGACAAGGAACAAGCCAAGATGCTATTAATCATACCAACATTCATACATCGCACGTTATAACTTCCCTATAAAATATTCGTCTATCACTTTCATTTTGAATAAAAAGATATTGCAACCGACTTAGCGGCCATTTTACAATTGCTAAAATGAACGCCCTATACAAATAAGGGCCTAAGTTTAAACACACCGTTGCTTAAAATAAGCACGATTATATTTAACGCATATACCTAGGTTTGTGTTTAAAATCGCATCAAAGCTAACCTTCTTTCACGCGATTGGGGTTACTGACCTCTATAAACACGGCATGCAAACTCCTTTCTATAAGTAGGACTCTCATTTGTGATCAAACTACCAAAATACACGCATGCGCAAGGGATACTCCTAACGCATATTCAAATACTTATGGTGTTACTCATAAAAGTATGTTAATAGATAAATAATTATTTAATTATAGCTATCTCTTATGGGTTTAATTTAAAATTAAGTAAAGTTTGTGTAATGAAATCGGAATTTCTGAATTCTGTATTATCACAAGCTGAAATAATTGAAACTAAAGCATAAATTATTAATTTTCAATGAAAAACAAAAAAATATGATAGTGGTGTGTTTGAAATATCCTAAACTAACTGAATTTGACAAATCGTAAAATGTATTTCAATAATACATAGACATCCCCTGCGATGCACCGAGGTTTATTTATATTAGTTAAAGATAAAATATACATCGACAAATCTAAAATCATCCAATCGGATTGCACAGGTCTAGAATAATCTACGTACATAGCCAATCAACTATTCAAATGTTTAACTCATTCGCAACGGTTGCCATAGTATAAAATCTGGATACAATAGTGATAGACGTCGCAAGACGGTAATCATTAGAATAGTTGGGTCTATGAAGAAACAAGCGTGTGTTGGTTTGATCGGGTTACCTGAGGATTGGAAGCCACACACAGTAGGAGCCATGAGGAGTCCAAATCACTACGAAATCCATGCTATTATTATTATTATTATATCCACATAAATTAAACTTTATAATGACAACACATTTCAAATCTAAACTGATTAATAACTAACCTGCTCGGGCCTAAGCATGGCATCGGATGCCTGCTGTTTGTAGAACTTTGCTTTTTCCTTGGCATCAACATCTTTATCTTGCTTGGGGTCATCAGACCCAGGGTCCTCAGAGCTGATGGCTTCTTCACCATCACCGTTGGCTTGTTCTAAATCTTGACTGACCTGTTCTGGCCTGAGCATTGTGTCTGAAGCTTGCTGGCCGTAGAACTTGACTTTCTGTTTGACGTCTCCGTCGACCTTCGCCGGGTCCACCTTCGAGTTCATGCCGAGACTGCTGAGGATGACGGATTGATACCGGCGCAAGTCCTCGGACCTGGAAGATTCATTTAATTCTATAAATCGACAGAAGTGCATCTTTTAAGAGTAGTAAAGCTCTATGTGAAGGGCTCGTCCGGGGAAGTACTACAACCAAGCCTTTTTCTACCGCCAAGCAGCGTTACTGTGTTTCGGTTTGAAGAGTGTGGTTGCCGGTGTAATTGCAGGCACATGAGGCTTAACATCTGTATGCCTCAAGTTGATGGACGCAGGGCAGTGCATCACGGCACGTTCCTATCGTGCGTGACTTACGAGGTAAAGCTTTGTTATGAAGGATGGGTAAAAAAATAAATTTGTTTGGTATTTACTATCTTAACTGCAGCGTCATGCGCGATCACAGATTGGGTAAGTTTTTTTTTTATCATTAATAAATTGTCCTTTGGCCACAATCTCACCTGATGGTAAGCGACGATGTAGCCAACGATGGAGCAGAACTGTCTAGAAGACACCTATTCAATCTTTTAAGTAAGTGAAGTGAAGCTCTAGTGTGCTTCGGAGGGTAAGGAGGATTTTGATTGTATAAATTCAATTCAATTAATTTATTTCAGATTAAATAATCCAGTTTGTTAGTACCACACAGAAATAAAATCTTAAAAAACTTGTTACTTGGTCACTTGGTTAAAGGTGCAGTTTGTCTACCCAGTAACTGAAGAAGCCTGAATCCAACCGATCAGCAACAACGGCCAGCTAGGTATTGGTGCTGCCGACTCATCGGCGACGCATAAGTTACGAAGTTTGAATGTTTGTGGCTCAATCACGCCCTAATTCTAACTCTAATTCGTGGTGGAGAAATAAGATGTGCACGGATGTCCAGCAATGGGGTGTATTGTGCATTGTCCCCCTGCTAACCTCACCCCAGCCAGCCCATAAAATAGCGGAGAAGGACCTTGGTACCAACCCAAGGTCTTTCTCTGCTATTTTAAGGCAGCAATGTTCAAGCATTCCTGGTGGAGATTTGGATGCAGATGAGAAGAAGGACCCGATCAGCTTCTGCAGCCCAGTTTTGGACCTTCGTTAGTTGCGGAGCAGTGCAGTGCAATCACGCCCTAACTGCTGAACCGATTGGAGTGAAACTTGGACAAATATTGTTCGTAAAGCTACTTTTTATATCGAAAAATTCTCGAGAAAGGGGAAGAAAAAATTAACGAACCCAATAAAGAGAAAACGCCTCAAATATTATTAATTATAGCATTCACTATTAATACGCGAGCGAAGCCGTAGGCGGCAGCTAGTTTTTACATAAAATAAACCATGTAAAGTATCTTTATTTTGGCGTTATCTAACATAATTGATTCTAAGAAGTAATCGGCTGCATGTGTACAGGGAAGTTTCTATGCCCTTGGCAACTAGCATTGTGCGTTTACGAGGTCGCTACGTTAATCTAATCGTCAATATTGTAAAAATGTAGTGATGGGAGGTCTCTCAATATTTCAAGATTGATAAAAAAAAAATCTATCCAGACTTCCCGGGATTTGGATATACAATAGATAGAGGAATAGATAACTTTTTGGTGATGATGTTAATTTTACAAAATCCATTAGAAAAATGAGGTCATAATATACAAAAAAGTGAGCGCAACTCAGGCTTGTGCTAGGAAATGGTAGAGCTCGTCCCGCCATCTCCGTTTTGTTCAGTATTCATATAATTGTATCAATCGCATACGGCGGAAGTTTGGCTGACAGACGTGACATCGATTCAATACATATTATATTTTTTGCATTTAATGATATTATATCTTAAGAAATATTGAAATATGCGAGCGAGAAGTAGTTTAACGGTTGTCAGCCTCTTAAATGTCGAGATAGCTGAGAGGATATCTACCAACGCAGGGTTAGGCAGAAATGAGAGCAAAAATTATGAGGCTTAACATCTGTATGCCTCAAGTTGATGGACGCAGGGCAGTGCATCGTAAGGCAAGTTCCTATCGTGCGTGACTTCCGAGGCGATGCTTTGATATAGGTAGGTGATGGTTACTACTTAACATCAGGTGGGCCATCTGCTTGTTCCATCAGCTAGTTTTATAAAAAAAATGTCTTACCCAGATGGCTTATACCAATAGAATATGAATAAGGATATGTACCTGACAGCTTCAAGCAAATGCCTGAGTAATTCATGAGCGTCGTGTTGGTCTCCACCACCAAATTGAGGTAGTTTGGTCACTAGAGCTGACAGCAACCTTCTAGGTGTGAACACTCCACTGTCACCTGGAATCAATAAGAGATAACACAATTATCATTATCTTCCTGCCCTTATCCCACTTTATGTGGGGTCGGCGCAACTGGTTTTTTATCTCCACTTTCCTCTATCACCCGTCATCTCTGTTGTCACTCCTTTCTTACCCATTCATACCTAACACTCTTTTTGTTACATGACATTCTTCCCTTCTCATAACATGCCCTTAAGAGATACCACAATTACACAGACAGCCCAGTTCACAGCTCAGTTGGTGCCGCCTTCTGTGCCGTAGGCCGTGGGTTCGATCCCCACCGAGTACAAACATTTGTGTGATGAACATAGATGTTTGTTTTCTGTCTGGGTGTTATTTAATATTATAAGTATGTATTTACATAAAAAACAGTATATAAGAAGTATAGTATATCAGCTATCTAGTTCCCATATCACAAGCTTTGGCTTAGTTTGAGGCGAGATAGTGCTGTGTGGAATGTCCACCAATATTTATTTATTATACTTAATATTAGTTTAAATTCACGCTACTGGTTTCGTAGCTCAGATTCGGTTAGGATCTGTAGTGGTATGGTATTTGCGTGAAGGGCTCGTCCGGGGAAGTACTACCACCGTGCATATTTCTGTTTTCTATCTATTTAAAAGTGGTTCCTAACCTTTTATCAACCATACTAATTGAGATTTTTCGGTCGCATATTTGTTTATATGGGCTATATAGGTACCGTTGCTTTGAGCTACACATCACTTCATTCCAATCCATTTTCGTATTTGTGTAATTATAAGGAAAGAGGAAAACCCTTCTACCCTCTTCGCGTGTAAGAATTCGAGAAGAGCAATAAATAATATCGCAAGGCGAATTTCCGAATTGCAGGTTATTATAACTTTGATTCGGGGGTCTTAATTTTGTTCTCGCCGACCACCCCGGTGGGGGGAACATTGTTTTAAATGTGATAAAAGTCCGGTATTTATAGAAATCATACCTATAGCGAATGCTCAGTTGGTCCTTATCTTAAACAGCGGTGGCTCAGCTGATAAAAGTTCAATTTTTCACACAAACACAGGCTTTTTGAGACCAAGCAACAGAACGAACTAAAACCGTACGTTTTTGATAGACACGGTAGATTTTCCATCAGATCTGACTATCTCCTTAGATGTCCTCAAAAACTCCTAGTTCATCATCATCAATCTATGTTAGTCCAATGCTAGACGTAGGTCTCTCCCAAGACTTGCCACTGAGTCCAGTCTTTGGCTCTTCTCATCCAGTGCTTGGCAGCTACTTTTCGCAGATCGTCGTCCCGCCTCGCCGGACGGAGGGTATCCTACACTATGCGCGGTCTCCACTAAAGTATTCGTTTGCTCCAACGATTGTCGGTTCTACGGCAAACATGGCCGGCCCACTGCCACTTCAGCTTGCTAGCCTTTTGAGCTATGTCTAGTCTACTACTTTGGTTTTCTGGCGGATAACCTCTTTTCGGATTCGATCCTTCAGAGAAACTCCGTAGCTCTCCCCATAGCTCGCTGAGCGACTTTCAGTTTTATCTTAAGAATCTTAGTTGGTACTTGGTAAATTACAGATAATCTTTCACACATCACATAACACATACCTATCTACTACTACTACTATATACTTCAAAAGACATCTTGTTGCCAAATAGTGATGTGACTATATTTTATGTAATGCCGTAAATACATAATTACGTATACATACATGCAAACAATTAATTAGTTATGTTTAAAGTCTATTGACTTTAATTAGTTGGAGCAGACTGAATTTGGCACTTGTTAGGATTCAGAGTTTTAGATGTTGGTTTATTTATGGAATCGACTTTCTATTGGAAGGGAAAACTACTCGTAAATGCAAACTAAAATAACACCAAACTTATTAGAGCTTGTAACCGTGTGACCTTGATTGGCACCATTCTGGAGCTTCAATATTGTATTATAATACCTACATTGTAACAAGGATCATACAATAGAGCGGTAGGAACCAAGCCGTAAGCTTGTTGCCTGTTATTCTAGGCTTTGGTCGCGTGGAACTGGCACCTAGAGTCACCTAGCTTAAAGACGTTTCAAAGTGATCCTTGTGATTTTATTTAATAATACCTTTTGACTTTGACTTAATTACCCAAATACTATTTTTATTACATATTTTGGAAACATTCATAGGAAACCGGCATGTCGTAGAACCTAAAAAGTTCAAAACATGTGTTAAATGCTCAATAGGACCCTCTTTGAGGCGCACTTAAAATCCTTCCACCACACTATTTCTAAAAAAACACGAAGAATATGTATTTTACTTAGTAGCTGTATAAAACATCTACATAGTTTACTTTTTAACTTACCTAGGTAATCCTACATTCTAGCACCCCAACACAACAAACAACTCAATTATCAACAATCTCAAAATTATTTGTTTAACAGATATAAGTAATTGGGCACAGCGATAGTTACATTTTGAGAGCCTAACTTTTAAATCATCATAAATACACATTGTGAATATAGTGTAAATTAAAATGATGTACCTACATTATTCTGCATTGCTAATGAATATACATTCTGCTCTAAAACATAAAAGTGCAACTTTGCCACTATTGATCAACAAAAGATTAAATTTTTCTGCATTTGTACAAAGAGAAGCATTTTTTGGTAACTCCTTGTTTTACTTCCTACCTACTAATATTATAAATACGAACGATAAGATACTTGTGACTCACGCATTGTGATGGCTGAATCAATTTGGCTAATGGAACTGGAATTAGAATTCGTTTATGAACTACATGTTCTAGCTAGGCCACAATTTTATTAAAGTACTACGCGAGCTTCTTTACTAATTCTTGGAGACCGAATATGCAACACCATACTGCGCTCCAAGACTCAAATTGCCGACGTTGCGACGAAGCGGCTAGTTTTAAATGGACCTGGGCTGGGCACGTCTGCCGCATGCCGAACGATCTTTGGGCTAGGACATCGACCGAGTGGGACCCTAACAACGGCAAACGACCTCGCGGTAGACCAAGACTGAGATGGCGAAACGACCATGATTCATCGAAAGATTGGTCGTCCATAGCACAGGACAGGAATGTGGAAGGGGGGTAGGAAGGCCTTCGCCCTGCAATGGGATGATGCAGGCTGAAAATAAATAATGATAACAAATAACTACGCGAGCGAAACCGCAGGCGGAAGCTAGTATCTAGTGCCATCTAGTTTTATCATTATCTAACTTCTAGCAAATCTATCTTAGTGAGCCAAAAAAGAAGGCAAAGATTTAAATGTTTTGGGGTCATCTCCAGTGAGTTAACAAGCCAAAATAGAATGCTCACTGCTAAATATAGGGCAAGTAGGTTGCGAAAATCATTTAGGAAGTCTAGCGAAACAATTGGCTTGTTGCTTCAAAACAAATAAACTAAGTAGTGAAATTGGTCATACAACAACATACAAGATCTTACTTCTACATTGAATTCTTTAACAAAATTAGGACTATAGGTACCTAAGCATATTGACACACAAAGAACAGAATTCTAGCAGTAAATTAACAGCGTTGATTCATAAAGAGTTTATAAAAATAATTTTGCTTATAATACTAGGGAACAAAGCCAGATTATTGCAGGTTTTTCTAGGCTTGGATACACATAAATTGCTACATACACCCAGTTCTTGTGACGATTCAACATGATCATTGTGATACATCCATAAAACCACATCTGTTTCCTATATGTTTAGGCCTAGTTGCGGAAACCAGTCCGCTCACCAAGTACCAAGTAAGTACCTATATGTTTGCTATAACGCTTTGGTTTCATGTACTCTCATTACATTCTTCATACATTAACCTTGTGATAGGATATTGACTATGGTACTTGAAGACTAACCTAAACATTCTTAAACACAGAATTATTGTGTTTTTTTAATCTTCCATTTCTTATAATTATGGCCATGGAGGTATTAATTCATGGTGGGGGAATGAGATCAGCATGGACATCCCGCAGTGGGGTGTATTGTACATTGTCCCCCTGCTAACCTCACCCCGCCAGCCCAGCTCCTTAAAATAGCGGAGAAGGACAGAACAGGTTGGTGGCAGCAATGTTCAAGCTCCATGTTCAAACAATGTTGTATTGATTTTTTTAAGATATTTTTGATTAGATTCTAGATTCTGTTTATGGTATTCAAAGTCAAAAGGTATTTATTCAATAAAATCACAGGGATCACTTTGAAACATCTTAAAGCTAGGTGACTCTAGGTGCCAGTTCCATTATTATTGCATGTGGTAACCAGATGGCAGTAGTTATATCAGTAGATTGTTATGTTATAATATATGAGAGAAATAAATGTACATCATAAAAGGTCATTGGCCTGAAAACAAATGGAGTTAAAGACACTGTTCGGACAAAATCAGGTAGTATCATCAATTTAATAGGTTCCATACAAAGAAGTTTGTTTGATTTTCAGAAAAATGTTAAGAGATTTAGTTATTATTCTTTTTTATTGAATTCACAGGCATTTAAAGTAAATAAAGTACATACCTGCTTGCAATTCACCCAAGGTTTCAGCCAGGGTTCTGGTCAAAGACCCCCACTCAGACAACTGGCCAGTGATTGCCGGTAAATCCAACTCTCTGCCTTCTTTCTCACCATTCTCTGGCCTCATCTTCAGTTTACCACCCGGTAATGTAAACCTTTCTCCAGGGTTAGACATTTCCTGCAGCACTTGAAGTAGGTATGGAGTCTGCACTAAGCATTGCATAACAGAGTTAAAGAAACAAGTATTCCCTAAGTTTGACAGGCCTCTGACCCTGTTTAAGCCCCTTATGGATTTGTCTTTCATTTTAGGGTTACAAATTTCAGATTTCATGAGATCATCTTCTGTTGTGACTTCAATCTTTGTTTCATATGGTAACTCAATAGGGGGTAGGGATTTAGGATTTCCTCCAGCAGCTGCCGCGACAGCTTGCTTTTTGAGGTATTCCACACATTCATGGAGCTTTTTAGCACTAGCCGTGGTGACTTCATTATTGCAGCTATAGCAGTAGACTTCCCAGGTTGTGGTGTTGGTGCAGAGGGCGTGACAGTCCGAGTGAGGGGTATTGAAGTGATTCAATGCGTGTTTGTTGCGCGCTCGCCCGCACAGTTGAGAACCACAGCGAAGGCACATCCACAGAGTGAGATCCTCCTCAAAATCAGGGTCAGACACCTCATTTTTAGATGATTTATTACAGTCCGCGCACTCCTTGTCAAACCCTCCAGTTTTCAGAATCTTTTTCAGGCGAGTGAGGTCGACTGCTTTCGCGACGTGAGGACATGCGGATTTCACGCTCTCGTCGCAAGATTCTGTCGATTCGTCCCCGTTTTCTCCGGGATCGTTTTGTCTCTTTTTCTTAACCATTGTCGCCTTGGATCAGCGCAACCGTCTGCAATACGTAACGGGATACATGTGGTAAGAATAACTTCGCGAACACAAAAAGAGAAAAATGTCAAATCTGTGTCGATAGCCATTGCACGCGTGACATCGCACAATCATCGAATTCGCGAAGAGGGAAGCGTACATCGTTGCCAAAAGACTATAAATAAAATATTTGGCTACTTACTATTACACACGACGATTAAATAATTGTATCTAGAAATACAAAACCACGAAAAAAATAATTTTATTTTTCTTCAACAATAGCTGTCACAAAACTACGGACGGCTGGCAGGCAGACATATTGCCAATGCTGCCAACATCATAATAACATTAAAATAGAGAAAAAAAAAATCACTGACTGTTCCACGACATCGCTTGGCCATTTAAATCGATACTTATAAATCGAAATAAACGCTTATACCTGTATCGATAAATATGTTTTGAGAATAGACCCCTGCAACTTACGCCATCTACTGTCGAGTAGTGAAACCAAAATTCTGAAACGTCAACATGATCGTCGTGAATCGTGATGGAATTTTCTAATCGAATTGTGAATTTTCTTTATTGTTGGATAAATTTACCTTTAAATTAAATATATTCGCAAATGAAATACATCAACAAAGTGCAGACAATGTGCAGTGACGTCCAATTATGTAGTAGTTAAATTATTGCCCTAATTATTTAAAATTTAAATTGGAGTGGTTGTTGATGTCCCAGGATTGCAGCAAAATAAATTGCAATAATGTCGCTTCCCGGGAACGGTATATTTGTGGTGCAGGGCGAGATGAACATTCTCGTCACTGCTATGCGGAGGAGCACCCGATGGGGCTCACATTCGTTCCTGAACGAGGAGTACGACGTACTGATGAGAACCTTTCAAGATCTGAAGACTGTTCTACATCAAGTAGATGACCTACGGCTGCTAGACCCTGCTACGTACTTGGGTCCCTTCTTAGAAGTCATCAGAAGCAAGGAGACTACTGGTCCAGTGACCAGCCTGGCTCTGTCTGCCATACACAAGTTTTTATCATATGGTCTTATAGGTAAGTTGGAATGAGTTATTTAGAGGAATTTAGAAAGATGAAATGTTGAAGAATACAACATAATTACATAAACTTACTAGTATAGATTACTATTAATCTCATATTAAAATACTTCTTTATTGCAACAACATATCTTCATACTTAAAATTATTTTAGGAACAGATACAATTTTAAGTCCTTGTACTTTGAATAATGATATAATTAGGTATGTTTTATTTAATTTTAAACTAAATTAGTTACCTAATTGAACCTGAACTTGTTGAACACCAGAAATCTAGATTTGTGGTGTTCAACATTATAGATTTTCAATGATTCTTGGCTCTATTACTGAGTCATTTGGTTTCCATAAGATAATAGGTAATATTCATATTTCACTAATAAAGCTACCTTTATTTATTCTTCTGGAATGCCAGCACTCAGGCCTTCTCCTGACCTAGGAGAGATTGTGACATGTATGTATCTTCATCTTACATTCTCTTTCTTCAATTCATAAATTCTTGGTCAACCCATTCTTTCTTGAACATCCTGCACTTATGACACAATTCTATTTTTATTGCTTAAATAGTCTTGTTTGTTTCTTTATTTTGTTGAAAAGATAGTATTATGTCACTACCCAGCTCTCAAGTGTTCTTCTAGGCTTTGGTCTCGTAGAACAGGCACCCAGATTCACCTAGTTATAAGATGTTTTAAAGTGATCCTTGTGATTTAACAGAAAAGTCGTCAAAGTCAAAAGGTATTTAGATTTTGTCAACTTTTCAATCTTCAACATTTAATTTGCATCATTGACTAAAATAAGCAGTCAATTCTGGTTGCATCTGCAGGTTTCCTCACAACTTCTCTAAAGTTATGTTTCTTATGTTAGATCATTACATGAAAGGCAGTAACCAGTAGTGAGAATGAAATTTCATTAGACAATTTCTTCCTCAAGATTTATTTACCATAAAAACTATTTAGAATAAAAGTGCACAAATTATGTCTTTTCTTCATAAAATTTGTAGATACTTTCTCAGTTACATTACTTACATTTCAGACCCCACACACCCAAGTGTGCCAGCGACGGTGGAGGATATAGCTGAAGCAGTCACTCATGCTCGGTTTGTCGGCACCGACCATTCTTCTGATGGGGTGGTGCTGATGAAGATACTACAAGTAAGAGCAAAATTAACATATTCTGAGAAAATCCCTTACTTCATCATGAAATAAAAGGTTTGGCTAAATGGCTAACAGTCACCAATCTAACACAGATTGAACCAACTAAAATGAAAATACCACTGGCAGCAGTTGCTACAGGCATTTTTAAGTCTTTCCATGCTAGCCTATACATAACATGGACAGTCAACACACCCAAAAAAAATCATCAATCATCATGCTTGTTTTTAGGTCCTTTTAGCAAGCGTCTTTTTTCACACATAACAATTTCTCATGCTCAAAACATTTCAATATGTATCTTCCATCACAATATGTAGAGTTAAGAGTAGTGGAGCTCTTTGTATGTGGCTCGTCCGGGAAAGTAGGCAGAAAAGGCGGCAGGCCTTTTCTGCCGCCAAGCAGCGTTGCTGTGTTCCGGTTCAAAGGGTGTGGTTGCCGGTGAAATTACAAAAAACATTTCAATATGTATCTTCCATCACAATATGTAGAGTTAAGAGTAGTGGAGCTCTTTGTATGTGGCTCGTCCGGGAAAGTAGGCAGAAAAGGCGGCAGGCCTTTTCTGCCGCCAAGCAGCGTTGCTGTGTTCCGGTTCAAAGGGTGTGGTTGCCGGTGAAATTACAGGCACATGAGGCTTAACACCTGTAAGCCTCAGGTTGATGGACGCAGGGCAGTGCATCGTAGGGCACGTTCCTATAGTGCGTGATTTACGAGGTAAGGGTTTGTTATAGGTGATGGTTACCACTTAACAACAGGTGGGCCATCTGTTTGTTACACCAACTAGGTGTACTAAAAAATATATATACTATACACCTAAATCAATGTACCTATAATAAAACCTCATTTTGTCGTTGTTTCCAGGTACTCCGTACGCTAATGCTGAGTCCCGAAGGGGTCATGCTGACAGACGAGAGCGTCTGTGAGATAATGCTGAGCTGTTTCAGGATATGCTTCGAAACGAGGCTCACAGGTAAAGGTATTATCGAACAAAAAAATTGAATGGAAAAACTAATTATTGGAGTCTACGCGTTGGGAGCTTTCACGGTTATCTCCTAAAACTCGAAGCAAATCATCATTTTCCTGCCCCTATCCCACGCTGTATGGGGTTGACAAAACAGGTTTTCTTCTTCCACTCCTATCATTCGTCATCACGGTACTCACTCTTTTCTTACTCATGTCATCTATCACACAGTTCATACATCTTTTCTTTGGCCTTTTTCTGTCACACAGTTCATACATCTTTTCTGCCTCTTCTGCCTCTCCTTCTAAAACAAACAATCACTAACAGTCTTTTTTTTTTTAAAGTATTACACGGGTATTTATCGCGTTTACCTTTATTATTTTCCCGACGTTTCGGCTATGTTGCAATAGCCGTGGTCGCGGGCAGACTGTTTTAAATATGTGTTATGATCGCGAGAGTTTAAAAACTACTAACAGTCTTCTCGTTCAGTGGCGTAGCTATAGTAGGGCCACGTGGTGCAGTGCACCAGGGCCCCTGAGCTCAGGGGGCCCTCTAACCTAAGCTTTGAAAAGAGAGGGTCAGCCTACAAATACTTTCTCTATGCACCGGGGTCCTTGTCCACCTAGCTACGCCACTGTTCTCGTTATGGGACTTTTCCGACACAGATGAGAAGCAGATCATCAATTGTATTTGTTTTGGCTTGTTCTGTTCTTTTGCTGGATAAAAGTTTTTTCTTCCAATAATATCGGTCGTGTGCCAAATTCACTCAGAAAACGATGACCGAAGATTTGTAGACATTTTGAGTTAAAGTGCGTGGGCGTGGTAGCGGCAACTCGACTGCGGAGATACCACGTTGCCGCGTACTGTAACAAATTTCGAATCTTAGTCATATCGTTATGCATTGACTAGTGTAAAAAGTTAGTTACAATATTGCGTACACTGAGAGGCGGGTAGTGGCTTACAAATAGCTTTCTTGCTTTTTGAGCTAAGTTGAGTTACATATTTCTATTCGTTTCACCTATCTGAGGACCTGGTCTTACAATTAAAAATATTTTAACAACACCATCTAATATACTATTACTTTAATTTAAATGCTAACATAGCCAATAAGTTAGCCTATAAGTTTATTAACAAAAGATAGACTAAAAGTTGTGTGAATAAATAAATTAAAATCAAATATACCTACTTGTAACCATACCATCTAGGCACATGAAGCTTAACATCTTTTATGCCTTAAGTTCATGGACGCAGGTCAGTGCATCGTAGGGCACGTTCCTACGGTGCCTGACTTATGGGTTAACATCAGATGGGCCATATTATTGTTCCATTAGCTAGTATTTAAAAAAAAATAGGTACCATTTCACATGTATATATTTTGTTTATGTATATCAGAACTTCTCCGTCGTAACGCCGAGCAGTGCCTCCGAGACATGACACAGCTGATCTTCATGCGGCTGCCTCAGTTCCCGCCGGAGGACGCCGCTGCACTGACCTCGCTGAACACAGCCGGACTGTCGCTCAAGAAGCGGGAGCGAGTCAGCAAGAGACGCAGCTTGACAACTGTTAACAGTGAGTGTAATTGTCATCGGCCTGGAGAAGTCCTGAAGAGTCATCATCATGCCTTTTTCTGCAGCCAAGCAGCGCTGCTGTGTTTCGATTTGAAGTGTGATTGTGGGGAAATTACAGGCATACGAGGATTAACATCCGTATGCCTCAGGTTGATGGACGCAGGGCAGTGCATCGTAGGGCACGTTCCTTTCCACACTTTTCATCATGACTCAGATTTGGTTTCTGTTCCAGGCACAGGCTCATTGGACGGCAAATCATCAACTGAACAGATAGCGACTCCTGTCGATAATGAAGCCGAAGTGGACAGCAAAACTGAAAACCTTAGGCTAAGGTGAGGCCACCTGATGTAATTTACTGACTTCTTGTTACGACTACATTTTTTTTGTATGATTTTGATGATTCTTATATATTTTGTTTTTTATTTACATATATTTTATATAATTGATTCAGCGCTTTTTGAAAAAAAAAACATGAATATGTATTTGCAGTGTATTTGAGGACGGGTTTATATTATTTCTACAAAATTAAGTCAAAGCCAAAATTAACTCAATAGCCTACTTGGCTAGATTGTAATGATATTAGGGTACCGCATATCATGCGCTATACTAATTTATAAAAAAAAAAACTTAAATGTCAACATTTGAGCCGCCATTGCCCAACACTTTATTCAATGGCGCTATATCTTATGCAATATCTTTCCAGCCAAGACAAGAACCTCTTAAACGAAGCCGAGATCACGATAGAACCGGTGGACGTGAAGACTAAGAAGCACGGTCGACACTCCTCAATGGACCTGGCCGCCAATGAGAACACGTCTATCGCACAACTGCTGGAGAAGTGCGTCAGTCCTGAGGCTGACGAGGTCAAGGAACCCACTCCAGAAGGTAACGAACACAATAAATGATATTGTCCGACCTAACCTACGGTCCACAGAGATGGTCACTGACCGAGTTTTAGAAGTGCAAACTCCAGAGGGCCATGGAACTTAGCATTTTCGGTTTGAAGCGCATTGACCGAGTGCGGAACACTATGTTGTGTTCCTTGACAGGCATAAGCGATGTGGGAGATAAAGCTGCCAGGCTCAAATAGGGTTGGGCGGGACATCATCCGGACGCCTCCTGATAGGTGGACGAGCATCCGCACACCATTGGTTCCTGACGGACGGCGGCCTCGTGATCGAACGAGGAAGTGCTGGCGGGACGATCTGGATGCCTTTGAAGGAACATGGTAGGAGGAGGCTCGGGATAAGGAGAACTGGAAGTCCTTGTGGGAGGCCTTTGCCCAGCAGTGGGAAGAAACGGGCCTTCTAGAAAAGGTTCAAAAAGCAGCTTAAATCTAAATGTTCAGCGAGCGAAGTTTCGAATCGTCGGAAAGAGATTGTTTTGAGAGATGGTCTTCCGGTATTTTTCAAAAAAGACTTCATAGAAGGAGGTTTTCAATTCGACTGAATGTTTGTTAATGTATGTTTGTTGCGCCATTACTCCGCCAATTACGTAGTGACTATTGTTAGAATATACTTTTTATAATTATTATATTCTAAACCGTAATCACTCTAAAAGCCTATATGAGCATAGTCCGACACGCGCTTAGCACACTTATAAAATGCTGCAATGTCTTCAGAACCGGGCGAGCCGGACGGAGTTGCCGTCAGCAAGCCCGGCACGCCGCCGCCTGAGGATGCGAAGGAAGTGGAGGAGTACGTGAACCACCGCGGCATCCGCTTCCGGCAGGACTCGCCGCCCGACCTGCAGCCGTACGGACTCGTCTGTGTCAGAGAACTCTTCAGGTAACCGACCATCTAAAGGCATCGACCAAAGGTTTCAATTCAATCACAAGAATCATCCTGAATCTTATTTTTGTTTGTATTTCTACTTGGTGATTGGTTCCAGTGGAACTTCCTCCCGCGAACACTTAGGCTGTGGAATGATCTCCCTGCTGAGGTTTTCCCGATAAACTATAGTATGGGGTTCTTCATAAAGGCGTTATAAAAATTTTAAAGGGTCGGCAACGCGCTAGTGATCCTCTGGTATTGCAGGCGTTCATATTCTACGGTAACCGCTTCCCATCAGGCGGGCCGTAAGCTTGTTTATCTACTTTGTTGTATAAAAAAAAATGGCCTAGCTAATAATCTCAAATCGAATCAAAACGGTCTTTAATCAGTACAATCACAAGGATCACTTTGAAACTTTTTTATACTAGGTGAATCTACCACCGGTTCCTCGCGACCGAAGCCTAGAAGATACCAAAATCTATAGTAGTAACCATCACCTATAGTCCTATAACAAAGCATTGCCTCGTAAGTCATGATAGACACATGCCCTACGATGCACTGCCCTGCGTCCATTAGGCATACAGATGTTAAGCCTCATGTGTTTGTATTTCACCGGCATCCACACCCTTCAAATTGAAATGCAGCGTTGCTGCTTGGCGGCAGACAGGTATGGTAGTACTTCCCCGGACGAGCCCTTCACAAAGAGCTCTACTTCTTAAAGCTAGTTGAATCTAGGTGCCAGTTCCACGCGTCCGAGAGTAGAAGAACAGGCAACAAACTTACGACTTGGTAACCGATTTTTTTTTGTTTGATACTCGTAACAAAATAATAATTATATTGTGTTCATTTTGTAATTTTCTTGTAGTATAATTTTAAGTATTTATCTTTTGGAGGATTAATTTAAAGATTGAATAATAATTATAAATTTTCCCCAGGTTTCTAATATCTCTGTCGAACCCGCTAGAAGCACAGAACACATCAGCGATGGTACACCTGGGGCTGACGCTAGTGGGCACTGCGTTAGAAGTGGCTGCGGACACGCTGCCTGCCTGCCCTTCGCTGCTTCTCCTCATCCAAGATCCGTTATGCAGGAACCTGCTCACTGTAAGTATACTACAGTAGTTTGCACTAAATATTTTATATCTGACGGCCTTTACCGCTCAGTTAGTATGTACCTTACCTTCTAGTGGTACCGTACCAGTTAGTAGTACCGTACTTTGCCTAATCTGCTGTAAACTGTTGTCTTTTTTAGGGTTCCGTGAAAACGGGACCCTATTACTAAGACTCCGTATGTTTATCTGTCTGTATGTCTGTCACCTGGCTGTATCTCATGAACCGTGATGGTTAGACAGTTGAAATTTTCACAGATGATGTATTTCTGCTATAGCGACAACGCTATAACAACAAATACTAAAAAACAGAATAAAATAAATATTTAAAGGGGCTCCCATACAACAAACGGTACGGAACCCTTCGTGCGCGAGTCCGACTCGCACTTGGCCGGTTTTTATACTTCTTGCTGATGTACGAAGCAGATGGGCCCACTTGATGTTCATTGGTCTGCTTATTGTGTCACTAGTTTAATTTGTCAAAACAGTCTGATGAAAGGATTTTATGTGCTTCTCAAAGAGGCTCCTTTCGAAAACTTGACACATACACATTAAGTGGTGACCAACACCTATGACAAAGCATTGCCTCGCAAGTAACGCTCGAAATTAACGTGCTCTACGATGCACTGCCCTGTTTCCATTAACTTGAGGCATGTTAAGCCTCATGTGCCTGTAATTTAACCGGCAATCACACTTTTTTTTCCATTTTTTTTTTTGCGATCATTTTTTTTAACTATGAGCAAATATTTTGTGGGTTTTATTGTCGGCCAGAGTACACTCCTGAATTGTCTTCTCAGTAGGTACACTTCATTATTGGTCATTCAAAAGCATGACATCTTTTCTTTTAAGTCTCCTCTCCTCATTTATGTAGGACTAGCGGCCTGTCCCAGCTTCGCATGGGTGGTCATAAATTTTTTGAACATTTTAGGATAAACTTAGACCGTGGGTTCGAGCCTCGCGTCTACTTATTTCATACATTTGCACGCCAGAGTGAGTGAAATCGCACCCTGTGCGTGACCCGTGGACCCATTAACATTTTTAATTTCGTCATATCTTTTGAATGGAATGTCCTATTTGAAAAATTTAAGAAGTAATCTATAGGTATTGAACCTGTCTTAATTATGATTTATTTGGATAAGGATTAATACCAAGGTACAAATAAAGACCCTTTTCTAGCGGCGGCATTTCAATAAAATTTTAATAATAAAAGAACACTTACTGTGACATAACTATAATAGTTAGACATATGCTGTCGCGACATTTTTTGTAGATGATGACGTGTTCTACAAAATCGTAGTACATTATTTTGTTCTATCATCAATAGTTTTCGCAGCGCACGCGATGTAAGGTTTTTGTTTTCCACCTTGGGTTATATTATTGGAGTAAGGATCCCTGATTTTTTTGAAAATATAATATAGCCTATGTTACGCAGGGGTAATGTAGCATTCTAATGGTGAAAGAATTTTTGAAATCGGACCAGTAGTTTTTGAGCCTATTCGTTACATACAAAAATACAAAAATACATAAATACAAATCTTTCCTCTTTATAATATTAGTGTAGATTAGTGACTCTCTGTGCTAGTTGGTTGGGGTGGTTTTCTAGTTTATCTTGGTATCTTGGACTTGAGCAGTATTTTTGATCTCTTCAGATATTGTTTTGACTTTGAGGATGTCATGCAACTCTGTATTTCTTATGAACCAGGAGGCATTTGATATACTTTTCAAGACTCCATTTTGAAAGCGTTGAATGAAGTTAATATTTATGATGCAGGCGGTACCCCATAGTTGGATGCCATAGGTCCAAATCGGCTTCAGTACAGTTTTGTAGATAAGTAACTTATTATCTACCGACAGGCAATCGCACTAATTCTCTCATTTTCCAGCTGCTAAGCACAGAGCGGATATCAATCTTCGCGCTGGACCTCCAAGTATCCTTCTTACTCTTCGAAGCGATGCGTTTCCACCTCAAATTCCAGATGGAAGCATTCTTCAAGAAGATAATCGACATTATATCGACCGACACAAGCAAAGCTATCTATGAGCTGAAGGAAATCCACTACCTAGCTCTAGAAAGCATGATCCAATTCTTCAGAATACCCGGACTATGCACGGAATTGTACCTTAACTTTGACTGCGATGTGTACTGCATGAACGTGTTCGAAGAGGTGACAAAATTGCTGTCCAAAAACGTGGTTTCGTCAACGGCGTATGAGATACATCAGTTGTCGTTAGAAGCGTTACTAACTATCTTGGAGGCAATCGAGTTGGGTGTCAATGTTAGTAAGGAGAAGAGTGAGGAGGCTGAGGCGGTGGTGGAAGAGAGAGAGGAGAAATATGGGAGGGGCGGACATGTTACTCTGGAGTTGGGTGAGTGATAGAGACTAGAAATGCTAGGCTTGGTGACTGCAGACAACTCCCCCAAATATTCCAGGCCTCTAGGCTAATGATGATGATGATTTTTTAGATATTGTTCTTATTTAAAATATCCATGGTGAAGTGGGCTACAACGCCAGAGGTGCGGGTTCAATTCCCTTCAGTACTTTTTTTGTATGGTCTATAATTCATAGTCGTTTCTGACTTTCGCCGTCCGATAGTTTTTTAAATCCGATATATCTACGAATCTTTATTTATATGAGAAAAATGACGGTAGATAGCCAATCAGATGCTGTTTGCTTTATTGTGTAGTAATTCATTTGCCAATCAAACCAGCACTCTATTCCCAGGCGGCATGGACGACTCTTCAGTAGTGAGTGACCACGTGACCCACGACATTAGCCAATACTTCACAGTCGCGCGGCAGGCGAGGCACAAACCTACTACCGACGTGCCAACTGAAGCCGAGCTCGATAATGTCAAGAATATGAAAAAGGTAATGTGCACTTTATTTTCTTGGTATTAAGGTCGAGGGTTGAACACGTGGCTCAATCTATCAGTAGGTGCTTCAGATTCGAATACAATTATTGTACCAGTTTGATAGATAGTATATAGAGAGATAGTAAGTAAATACAGAGTTTAAAGTAACGTTATTCATCAGATTGAAATATTTCCATCTTTGTTTTTGACGAGTCTAAAGTAGAGATGGAATTAATATCTAACATACATACATACAAACATAAAATCACGCCTGTTTCCCATAGGGTTATGCAGACACCACCGATTTCCACTTGCTACGATCCTGACATACCTCTTTCGCTTCATTCACTCTCATAACATTCGGCATTCTTAAAATCAAAATAAATTATTTTTTCCAGTGGGTAACTCAAGGTACGGAGCTATTCAACCAGAAGCCGGAACGCGGGATAGAATTCTTACAAGAGCACGGCGTTCTGAAGACTCCGCTCGACCCGCGCCAGGTGGCGCAGTTCCTGAGAGAAAACCCTGATCTGGACAAGAAGATGATTGGTAAAATATTTTGTGCATCGTTCATAAAATCACGGTTAAAAAGTTTAACAGTTAAACTATATTTTTACAAAAACCTCCAATAAACTTTTACGGCCTTACTACAAAAAATATGTCAAACGATAAACTATGCTGAAACTATTGCCATCTCTTACCAATACGTAATGGCAAACAGAGACAGCGCTAATTTTAAGCATTATTTAAATTTAAACACCATTTTATAGTATGAGGGTTAATGTTTTAGAAAAATACCCTTTTTGATATGAAAGAAATAATAATGATAAACATTAAAAAACCGGGCAACTTTTTAGTTCATACACGTACATTATTTATGGCACAAGTGCCAGGGATATTTTAGATGGAGCAGACTTGCCCAACTATACCATTCTCTCTGCTAATTTGGCAAAATTAGAGGAAAGACATGTCAATATGGCCAGAGCTGAGTAAGCTGCGGCTTTCCATGATGTTTTCCTTCACCGTTTGAGAGCATTGCGCACATACATTTTCAGAGCACTTATAGTCTAGCTAATGGTAACCCGGCCTTCCGATCCTGAGATCGCGGGTTTGAATTCATTCGTGTACCGACGGGTTTTTTAGGGAGATTTACGGTCGGTTTCTGAAAGCTCGATCAAAACTAATCGGATGTCAAGTCACTCGCCATTTCAGCTATTACATCGAATTAGATAGAGACCCTGCATAGGATATGGCAACATGGAGGCAGGCCGAGGTTTTAAATTAATATGCATAAAGTTGGTAGATAGGTGTAGTTACAGTAAAAACGTCTATGTAGGTATTATCTAAAAAACAAGGAACAAGATTTTTTTTTACTTGCTTACAAAAAAATATATATACTACTATTACGTTTCAAAGTGATCCTTGTAATTAAATAAAAAAAAAACCTTATGACTTTTATATTACTATTGACTTTTCTTTCTTTCACCGGAGTTGGTGAAAGAAAGCTTCTCATCACACATAAGT
This sequence comes from Chloroclysta siterata, assembly GCA_932294275.1. Taxonomy (NCBI): domain Eukaryota; kingdom Metazoa; phylum Arthropoda; class Insecta; order Lepidoptera; family Geometridae; genus Chloroclysta; species Chloroclysta siterata. The sequence goes on from OW028588.1 coordinate 18,249,072, forward strand.
TAGTTGTTGTTTCCCTTAGGTGAGTACATCTGCAAGCGGTCCTCCCGCGGCGAGGAGGACGAGGGTCCGAGCGTGCTGGGCGCCTTCGCGGACAGCTTCCAGTACCGCGGCCTGCGCATCGACCAGGCGCTGCGCCTCTACCTGGAGACCTTCCGCCTGCCGGGCGAGGCGCCGCTCATATTCCTGGTCATGGAGCGGTTCGCGGAGCGCTGGCATGTCAGTACTATAATATATCCTTCTAATATTATAAATATGTTTGGGCTCAGCCACAGATAAGAGAATACTAGTACAGATACCTCATCCCATACATTGAAACGGTTCCAGTCTTAACTCGGGCTGTGACTCGGGCAATTTTTGGGATATATGAAATAGCCCGAAGCTAAACAAAATAGCCCGCATAGCCGCTAGATGTCGCGAAGTTGCGTTGCGAGCAAGCGGTATCACGTAAAATGCACTTACAACCAATAGATGGCAATAAAATTAGTTCTGCCAACACGCACATACTATTATTTTATACTGTGTCCGCACGCAGTCCTTCGCCCACAATGATAGTTTTGCCAGTTTTGTTTCAAAATAAGAATCTACACAGATTATTAAGTAGTAGGTGGCCACTTGCATTTAAAAGATACCTATGATAGGTATGTTGTGTTATTGTGTAGTCTACATCTATTCGTATAAGTATTTTTTTTTAGGCAAGATGTTGATGCTGCCTTATGAAATTTGTTTAAGTAGCTAGGATGTATTAGGTACCTAACTACCTACCTACTTTTTTGCTCGAACACTAGGCTGTTTTAGTTCGGAGGCACTGACTGATCGCTGTTTCAATTATGCAGGCGTTATTGGGATCTATTCGCTACAAGAAGTAACAGGGTAAAAGTTTAGGCAAACTCCCAACTTGTGCCTCAATTTAGTTTGACGAGGCAAAATCAGCAACACACTCAGTGGTCATTTCGTCGTGTCCCGTGCTTCGATCAACAATCAACCTAGGTACCTAGATAACGAGTGACTTACAAAATCAAAGCTAATATGATAAAATACTAATACATGATATACTTTTTTTACTGGTAGGTAATTTATAGACCTACTTATACACCCAGACAGAGAACAAAATTCTATTTTCATCACAAAAATGTTAGTTCTCGGTGAGGATTGAACCCACGGCCTCCGGCCCTGAAAGCAGACCTACTACCAACTGAGCTATAAAGGCTGTTAGACACACAACGAAATTAGTCTTCCAAATAATCCCCGCGCATTCTCGAGCTCCCTAGCTACTTGGCTCGTATTTAGTTTGTATGTTATGTATTTGATATAAAGTTCACTATGCTATGGACAATTTCGTTGCAAAAAGTCGCTTTCATTCCAACCCGCGGCGATGTAAATTAAGCCTGAGACAAAAGTTTTAAAACAGTTTAAAGTTCAACCTAATCACAACCATAGCTCCTTGTAATAAAGTCACAAATCTTCATAATACTATCTCACACTTATGATCATTCGTCACCAAAAACGAGGAAATCTTTTCATTTAGATATGAAAAGACGTAGGTTAAATAACATTTATTGTGTAATCAACCTTAACGTGCAACAAATAAAGTACTTTTCCCCATTTTTACTTTGCAAGTTAGATCGTTTCTTTTTGTTTCTTTGAATTTATAATTTTGTGACGAAGTTCATTATTTAAAAAAAAAACCCACCAGAAGAAAAGCGATAACCTATTGACTTTGAGATGAAGTCGACCCTCTTATTAGCCGTTCAACTGATGGCACACCTGATGGCTTCAAGCTGATGTAAAGGCGTTACATCTAATGGCCTAGCTGATGTGGAGCTGTTACCTCTTTTGAGCTACCTGTACCCCAAGTATGAGTTTTGCGTTTTTCGTTTTACGTTTTCTGTTTTTGTTCCGTGTTCATTGCGGGTTTTGTATGAAGACGCGATAGGGATACCGATATGGAACTTTACAAAACCCGCAATGAGCACGGAGCAAAAACGATTCGTTTTTGTTCCGTGTTCATTGCGGGTTTTGTATGAAGCCGCGATAGGGATACTGATATGGAACTTTATGTTCTACTACTAATTTTCATCATACTTGCAACATAAAGTTCCGTGTCGTTATCTCTATCGCGTCTTCATACAAAACCCGCAATGAACACGGAACAAAATCGTAAAACGAAAAACCAAATATGGTAAGCAAAACTCATACTTGGGGTACTGGAGTCACGCGGTTACTTCTAACCCGATAATTAGTGATCACCCCACTTGATGTTGAATGGTCACTACCTATTTGTGGAAATCCTAAAGTAGATGATGTGTTTAATAACAGAACCCGTTTTTCGTACAATATGAAAAGGAAATAATTGACAAAAGTTGGTTATAGACGTAATCTCTCAACATAAAATAGCCCACCTGATGTTGAATGGTTACCTTTCACCACCCACTCCAAGATGTTGAGCGCTTATTTCTTGGATTTGAGATACCTAGTAGTTGGCCATCGTCGATAGCCGCTGAACATCAGGTGGGTCTTCTAAAATAATTGAAGTGACACCTGATGCTGAGCGGTTATCTAAAGTAGGTAGGTCAAGTAAACTTTGTATTTACCTACCAACTATATACTTGCGTTGACGTAATAAATAATTTTCTTTCTACGGCACTACGTACGTCCGTAAAGTTTAAGGGGCTGACAACCATCAAACAACTTCTTGCTCGCACGTTTCGACATGTTGAAAGATATTAATCAATCAGTTTTTTCCTTCTAAAAAGTAAAGTAAAAGTAAGTAACTAGTTTTTGTACTAATGCAAACTTTTGAGTCGGATAACTTGTATCGATCGAAAAAAAAAAAAAAAATGTATTTTTTTACTAAAATAAGCATTTACCAATTAAATAATAAACCATTTTGTGTGCAATCACATTGCACACAAAATGGTTTATTCAGATTTTTCGAAAGTGAGTTTAGTGGTTTTATATCTTTCAACATGTCGAAACATGCGAGCGAGAAGTTGTTTGATGGTTGTCAGCCCCTTAAAAAGGCATAATTTTTGGCTCAGATTTTTGTCGCTGTCTGGCCCGCGCCAGCACCAGCACTGACAGCGACAGAGCTTCACGTTAGAAGAGTGCGGCAATGTTTAGGTGAAATTATGCAAGATGAATTGCACCTTGTTGCGTCGCAGTAAGAGTCCTATTATTTATTCTGTACTAGTAGAAGTATTACAACTCTTATTTCCGTGGCTAAAAATCGAATCATGTTAATATACACCGTTTTTTTTATATTAATAATAAATAAATTATTTTTTATTTTTTACGTAGGTAGGTACGTAGTAAAATGCCTCTATAAGAAACGAAAAAATTCTATAAACGCAAATAGCGGCATCTTTTGAACTTTTGAAACCGAACCACAACGTAGTTCAAATAATTTCCGCAAGAAAAAACGTGGTCAATATTGATTATTGTAAAAACATGAAGATTTCATTAACAGCTTATTTCCTCATCTTCCTGTGCTTATGGGAGATTTTTTTACAATATAACAATACAATATAAGCTATTCATGACCTTAATACTTTTTTCTGGACTAAAACAAATATCAATAATTCAATCGCAACCGGTATCGCCATCTATTGATGTTTAATTGGAACTAAAAATGCTTTGTAGGCAATGAGACACCATGGCTCAGCCTACCAGCATTCAAGGCTGAGGCCCAGAGATGCCTCTCTTGCATGCCATAGTTATCTAAGTTTATTTAGTTCTTCTTCCTTTTTATGTGTACTGATTACTCTGCATGCTTCTTGCTTTGTCAATGCTGTTCACGCCTGTAAGTGACAGCGCATATACTTATTACTTAAACATTACACTATATTTACTCTAGCCTTATGTATCTGTCGGTGTGTCGAAATAAATAAATAAATAAATAAATAAAATAAACGCGAAAGTTTGTAAGTATGGATGGATGGATGGATGTTTGTTACTCTTTCACGTAATAACTACTGAATGGATTTTAATGAAACTTTACAATAATATAGCTTATACATCAGAATAACACATAGGCTACAATTTATAAAGATATATTGTGTGACTAATCCTGCGCAGACGAAGTCGCGGGCATCAGCTTGTTTTTTAATAAATGTAAGTGACCGACGAACCGGCTTAACCGTTAAGTGGTCACCGTCGCCCTTAGACACCGACAACAGTAAGGGTGTTGTCGTTGCGTTGGCTGCACATGAAGGACGTTATTAGTAGCTCCTAAATGTCTCTTACTAGTCAAGAGCCATCATCACCTTACCCCATACCCATTCAAAAATAGTATTATTTTTTGTATAATACCCCTATAAGGCCAAAGACCAAGTGATCAGTGATCCAAACATTGGATATTACTTTGACGTGTGCAAAGGTTGAATATATCGTTTTCGAAATTTCCATACAAAAGTAAAATTAATATTGTCTCAGAAATTTTCAACACTCCTGATACTGTTACACACGAAACGTACAAATAGCTGTGAATAGGGCTGCCTCATGGTGTGTTTAATTTCATATTGGAGGAACGTTTAAGAGGCATTTCATGAATGAAAAACTACGAAATTTCAAACGTCGCAAAACAAAAGGTGTTAACCATGACCTGTATACCTTGCTTCTGGGGTTATAGGGATATTATGGTACACGTTGTATTTGTTACGCTATTACTCCGCGAATTATGAATTGATTTTGACAATTTCTTTTTGGTTTGAAAGGGTATAGTTCTGAGGTGGTCCCATATAAATTTTAACGAAATTGATGCAGTACTTTTGTACAACTAATAAATACACAGATGAGGTTTTGGTTTGGATACCTTCCGCAAAAGTGTTGTTATAATGTTCTTCAGTGAATTTGAAGTAGGATTTTTTCAAAAAAAATATGTTATCTCAACAGTCTACCAACGGCGAGCCATTCGCCAACACTGATGCTGCCTTCCGCCTCGCGTACGCCGTCATAATGTTAAATATGGACCAACACAACCACACCGCGAAGAAACTGAACGTTCCCATGACTGTGGAGGACTTTGTGAAGAACCTGCGAGGGTGTAACGGCTCCGGGGATTTCGAACAAGGCATGTTGGAGCAAGTCTTCCATTCTATCAAGTGAGTTTATACCATATGGACCTAGTAATAGAGTTCACAATATCCTGGGTTAGGTGAAGAACCTGTGAGGGTGTAACGGCTTGGGAACTTTGAACAAGGCATGTTGGAGCAAGCCTTCAATTCTATTAAGTGAGTTTGTACCTTATTTACGTTAGAATAGAGTTCAGAATAACTTGTATAATCACAATGCAAAGTTATTTGTAATTGAGATTATAGCCAATGTCTATGAAGGATCCCAATGTATAGGGAAGGACCGCATAAGAAGCAAGTGCCCTGAGATGTAAATAACTTATTTATACTTTTATTTAACTTGTCTTTAAAGTATTTTTTTAATATTTAAAAGATATATTAATTTCAAAGATGTCTGAAATAAAGTTTATATCCTACTAATATTATAAACGCGAAAGTTTGTAAGTATGGATGGATGGATGGATGTTGAATGGATTTTAATGAAACTTTGCAATAAAATAGCTTATACATCAGAATAACACATAGGCTACAATTTATAAAGATATTGTGTGAATTTTCCAAAATATGACGATAACTGTCAAGTAAGTAGGAAAAAATCTACCATCTGCGAGCTATTCTGGCGTGCGCTGCTAAAACTGCTAGAATTAAACATATTATGTACTATGACACGATAATATAAGCTACTCGAAATACTAATCCTGCGCAGACAGAGTCGCGGGCACCAGCTTGTTATTAATAAAATAAAATGATTACAGGGGTGAAGAGATGGTAATGCCCGCAGAGAGGGTAGGTCCCGTCCGCGACGCCTATTTATGGCGCGTGCTGCAAAGGCGTGGTGCTACTGCAGGCGGCAACTACCGCGCGCATCCCGCGCTGCATCCGCATCATGCGCGCCTCTTCGCACTCGCCTCGCCGCCTATTGTACGTCTCACTCACTCTAACCATGCCCGCTTACAAATATGTACTAAGAATTTTTTTTCAGCAAACGCCGCCTTTTGTACATCTCACTCTTACCACAGCCTTACAAATATTGTATTTCAGCAAATCTAGATTACATTTCAGTTTGGGGACCCTCTTTTAAGCCCATGCAGATAAACGAGACGATTTTTTTCTCCGGTATTTCATTTTTTTTTTAAGTTTTGTCTATTTTTGTCTTTTCTGGTACTTATACCTTAAATGGCCCCATAGAGTCTTTTGATCCCAACATGAAATTATATCGATAAGCATATATTTTTTTGGTATTTAAGCATTTTTTTCACCGACTAAATTCTTTCAAAAATCTATTAATACAGTTCAGAATATCTCAAAAAGTTATGGATCTCCTAAGAACGTTTTCCTGTAACTATGGTCCGTCTGTGGCCCTTAATGTTAAACTTATGTCCAGTCAAGGACACCTTGAGTTTTCAATAAAACCCGAAATACAGTATTTTACTTGGTTTAATTAATATATAAATAATTAACAAGGTTTTGCGCTCTCGACACGGAGGAGGCTAGGATGGAATCCAATCAATCTTAAGAAGTGGGTAGATCTTCTCGTGAAACGCATGGCTCCTTTTGGTTATAAAATAGGCTTTTGGGTAGGTATAGCTGTGTCGTTGCTCTTGCGATTGTTGTAGGTGCTTCGAGGTTAGGTAGCGGCTGTCGGGCCGCGACATATTCCGCCCCGTTGAAAGAATCCTTTCTTTCAACATTGAAAGTCTTCTCGTTCAAGGAGGTGCAGTCAAGCCAGTGCGCGTTGCATGCAGCTCTTGAAGGGTATAGGTCAGCCACATAATATAGGCTTGATGTTTCCTCCGTCCAATTTCATGATTTCATGTAGGCATGAAGATGTATTTTCCTATTTTCCTTTCTGCCATCGTAAGTCATCGAGTCAAAGTATTGTTGGATTTGTTCCAATTTCTGGTAGCTTAGCTGCTTGCTTGGGTCGACATCTTGAAGGCCGGAGACGGGAACATCTTGTGTTTTCGTAGTACTGACTTCTTCCGTTGAGAAAGTGCCCTGAGGAAAGGAGAGAAGGTCGTCAGGACTGGAAAACATAGGACACAAGGGACGGCTAATGAGAATTGTCTCCACTTGTGTAAATAAAGCATGATTTTTTTTTAAGTTTAGTGGCTGTTCCCTAGGTATGACAGTTTAGTCAGAAGGTGTAGCGGATTTGATTCTAGATTCCCAGATATTTCCAAAATGCGGAGAGTAAGCTGGGATGAACGAAAATTTAATCCCTTCCTGTGTAGTGAAGTCAGAAAGAGAGTGTGTGTTTCATGGAACTGTGTCGTGAAACATATTTGACGAAGTGCCTAATAAGTGATTAAAATGCTAAATCAATTCGGTAAGTGGTGTTTTATATAATGATTTAAATTAATATTTTTGATAAACGAATTTAATATTTTTAAAACTTTAATATTATATATGTACCTAGTTAGTTTTAATATAAGTAAGTTAAATTGAATATTGAATAATTTATTTTATTTTGTTGCAGGTTCAGCGAGGAGCAGCCGGAGACGATTGTAGGTACCTATGGTACAACTACCTGCTTAGTGACTGTGGTAAGTATCTCTGTTTATTTTTTAACATTAATATAAGCCATTGATTTTAGTATCGTAGGCAAGCTGGAGTGTATAGCTGAACCACAGAATAAATAATAGTACGCGAGCGAATGAAGTTTTATGACTGTTAACGCAAGTTGATCGCATTGGATGCTTCTAGCTAGGTATCCGCAAACTAGAAATATATATGTTGCTATAGAATGCTGGACTTTCCAGTGGATAGAAGTTTTTTAAATAAGTGTTTATTTTCCTTGGATGCGTTCCATCCCTTAACGTAACTTAATTAGTGGATATTTGGCCTAGTTCCGTATATTCATGAGTAGGATAAGTGTATTGTATATTTGAGTTTTCATGAACTAGCCTTTCTAGATTGAGAAGACCCTTCTTGGCCATAGTGTATGACTCTTCTAGAAAATGAGGATTATCGATGGAACGTAATCTGGCGCAGAGTGTACCAGTGTTTGATGAAAAATGATTTACGCATAGTTTTTCATCGTTACTTTTAGTGGATAGAGGATGTTCCTCGGTCAGTGAATTTTCACATTCTGATTGTATAAGTGTATTGTTTCTTGATTGTATAATTAGTGTATCATTCATTAAGTGTTTAATATGTTTACCATTTTTTAATTGTTTGTGTAGTGTATAATTTTGTGTTTGTTTATTTAGTGTTTCGCTTAAAATGTCACCTTTTCTTTGTATTTTTGGTGTTTCGTTTGATTCATTAAGTGGATTTTTGTATTGTTGGTTGGCTGAGTAGTTACAGTGAATTTGTTTGTGTGAACTCGCATGATAGGGTCCGGCCACCAGCCAACCGAACTTCGAATTAATTAGTTTTAGGTTTTTAGGACCTAATGAGTATTGCTCTATACCCATTACATCCCAAAAGATGTCTGCCCCGAGCAGGACATCTATTGTAGCTGGCAGATGAAAGTTAGGATCCGCTAGTTGAATATTACTCGGTAGTTGTATGTGTCGTATATCTATTGGCGCCTTTGGTAAATTACCTATTAGGTCATCCATAACCAAGCAAGATAAATTAGTGTTGTATGTATTGTTTATTGATTTTAAGTGTATGTTGCAACTTTCAACGCCTTTCTTGCATGATTGGTTTCCTATACCGATAATATTTATAGTGTCTATTTTATGTTTATCTAATTGTATCTTTTGTTTCAGAGACTTCGTGATGAACGACGATTGACTGCGGCAATCTAGGAGCGCGCGTACCTTCTCCGTTTTACCAGTGAGTGGATTGGATACCTCGACAATTGCCGTGGACAATATTACCGTATTAGAACATTGTTTCGAAAAAGTGACTACGGATTCGGACGAGGCAGTGCTGGATGAAGCAACATCTTGATGAAGAATTGTATTGTGCCCTTTATTGCAAACCATACAGGGCCCTAGTCGACAATCAGATAAGCTGTGCCCCTGTCTCAAACAATTGCTACATAAATTATATTTTTCAACATCAAGCATTTTTTCATTATAATTTTTATTCCTAAACATAGGACACTGATAAACCTTGTGCGAATCATTGCAGATGACGCATGTATATTTTTTCTGAGTGTATTGATTCGTACTTGCAAACGTTTTAACATTGTGTGTTCTTTCATATTTTTTATTATAAGCTGAATGTTGATTACGGCTAGGATAATGCCTATTACGAATATTCGCCTGCTGCGAATGAGAACTGTGAGTTGAACGAGACGAGACTGGCTGCACTTCGATAGGATTGTCGTACCTATTACTATTTAATGTTTCTAAGACATCAGCTCGGTTTGTTAGGAACTTGTGAAACTGATCAAGGGTGGGGACTTCATCGAAAGAGTTACGCAACTCTTCCCACTTCCTTAGGCTCTGGCTATCTAGCTTAGACGATAGCATAAAAATAAGTAGAATGTCCCATTTGTCAGTAGGTTGTCCTAAACTTGATAATGCACGCAAGTTCTTGGTCACATGGTCAACCAGAAATCGTAATGACTTTTCTGACTCTCGAGTGATTTGTTGTACGTTGAGCAGAGCAGATATATGATAGTTAATGAGTAATCTTTTGTTATCATAACGCTCATAAAGCAACGACCAGGCGGCGTCGTAATTTAATGAAGAAACCTCCAGATTAGATATTAGTCGTGCAGCGTCTCCCTCTAGGTATGAGATTAGGTAGTGAAATTTATGTATATCAGAGATTCGCTCATTTGTATGAATTAACGATTGAAAAGTGTCACGGAATTCAAGCCATCGAAAACACGTACCATCAAACTTTGAAATATGAATTTGTGGAAGCTTGAAACCGAAACCTTGATCGTATTGGTTGTGATGACATGAAGTTTCAGGTGCCATCGACTTTCGACGCGTTTCTATCTGAATATTTGTATTTTCTATTGTCTCTTTTGCCGTCGCTATGCAAAAGACAATATCGCCTTCAATGATATCTCTCTCATCTATTTCCACATCTAAGTTTAGATAATTTAGAACCTCAATTTCACTTTGAAGATTATCGAATTTTATGGATAGCCCTTCAAACCGGTTTAGTTTTAAGGATAATTCGGCCAGTTCAATACTAGATAGTTCTACATTCGACGATTCAAATGATGATAAATAATTTTTGAACTTCGTTATCTGACCTTTTATCGAACTTCTTTTTACAATTAATTCTTTTAACTTAGTGGGTTTTTCTACCTCAGTAGCCATTTTAAATATTATGAATCGATATTATTATTATATATTAAAATTTGTAAATATTATTATTTTATTACGTGATTTTCTTATATACAATATTTTTGATAAACTTTAATGAGTAAATACCTATTTGCTTATCGAATTACCAATGCCAATAGCAAAGCAAATGATTAATTAGAGAAAATAATGATCTACAAAATTACTCAATGACTTATGAATTACTATCCGGTTTACTTAATAAACGAGAAGTACCATGGTAAATATACCTACGAGTACCTAAGTGATTGATTGACTGCTCACCTGCCTATACATAGACATAGATAGCAGTGCGTCATAAAATACCTTATTTATATATTTCACAAAATCATGCCTATAGTGAATATTGTAATACTTTACAGCAAGATTGAGTTTCACCAAACATCCACTTATACGTCTTAATTTGTTGAAAAGATTTAGCTTAATGTTTGATTTAATTTAATGTATTTAATTTGAATTTAATGTTTTAACCAAACCGAAAAAAGTTACAATCTTTCTGACTTAGCTGCAGTGGGTAAATGCATCACTCTCTTGCATTTGGAGACACCTTTGCCGTGAGAATCCAGACCCCAGCGACCGCCCGAACAGCTGATAGCGAGAAGTGCAGTAGGTAGCTAGGCAGTGAGTCAGTGACCGGGGCGCCCCGGGTATATCTGGAATGATCGGCAGATTATGTGAAAAAGGCGAAGTGAATATTTATTAGGTATTTAACGTGTGTAGGGATTTACTAAATGAATTGATTATTGATTAATTAGTGAATCAATACTTACAGCCTTTGTGGCTGCGTATTTTAATTGACAATGAAATGGTATAAAAATGATTGTGGATTTCTTATCCTAGTTTATTTTAACGTATTTAACAATGAAGTGAATAGATGTAAGTGTAGTGCAACTAGTGTATGAATGTGCAATCAATTAACAAAGGGATTATAAATATAATCAAATAAAATTGAGTGGATGAAAATTTGAGTGGGTAGAAAGCGCTTACATCGATATTGGTATCGACTGAAATGTATAAAATATCTTGATTGCAAAGTATCTAATTACACTTACAATGACTTTATTACACTCCGTGGAGGCAAAACATATGATAAAGAATTAGGATTGATGAACTTTGGTTGGATACGTGAGGGTTATGGTAAAAGGAAGGGCACTTATCTTCTTCGTATTTGATGTGTTCGTGGCGAAGTCTGACATCTGCTTCGCTGCCGGAACCTGACGTAGCCCAGTGAATCTTGCGTATATTTCCCTCTTCTTGAATAGGTATTCAGCTTGGATAATGCGTATGTGGATCCAACTTCTTTTGACTCGTTGCAAATGGATGACGGACGTTTACCGATTTTGCAAGTGTATTTGTTCCGTGTCCTGTCACGGTCGCCAAAAAACTTATGTCCAGTCAAGGACACCTTGAGTTTTCAATAAAACCCGAAATACAGTATTTTACTTGGTTTAATTAATATATAAATAATTAACAAGGTTTTGCGCTCTCGACACGGAGGAGGCTAGGATGGAATCCAATCAATCTTAAGAAGTGGGTAGATCTTCTCGTGAAACGCATGGCTCCTTTTGGTTATAAAATAGGCCTTTGGGTAGGTATAGCTGTGTCGTTGCTCTTGCGATTGTTGTAGGTGCTTCGAGGTTAGGTAGCGGCTGTCGGGCCGCGACACCCGTCTCAAAAATCCACCCTGTATAATAAAAGATTGCTTTAATACTGCTTAAATGGAAATATTACGTAAATGGAAGGGCCATTTTCGTAATATTTCCATAATTGATTTAAGTATTGGAGGAGGCCTATGTCAAAGGGAAACAGAGAATCCCAACTAAAATAGTTAACAAATTAATAGTTTACACTTAAAATAGATTATATATTTTCTGAATAAATGGATTATTATTATTATGATACCCAGGTGTCAGCCCTATCCGCTGCCTTCGAGCGCGCGGCGCCGCCCTCCTCCGACGAGCTGTCCCGCGGCGCGGCCCGCGCCGGCGCGGCGCTGACGGCGCTGCACGGCTTGGAACGCGCCGCAGCGCTGACCGCGCGGCTGCCCGCTGAAGCGCTCTCGCTGGATTCGCTGACGCTGACTCTGTGCAAGTTTACTGGCCTGCTGGCGCCGCCGCAGGCCGGGTATATCGCTATAGGTATGGCGTTTAGCTACTAGAAACTATCCAACCATCTTATTTTTAATGGAGTCCCAAAAGTTATTATCCGAGTGGGATTTGAACCCACGTTTAAAATCTTTGTGATTTCCTTAAGTGTAGGCAAACACTACACAACACGTAAAAAAGTAACAAGACTTGTTCTTGTATTGTATAATTAGGTAAGTTTGTGATTCGCACTTGTGAGAGCATTTGTAGGTCAAACATTTAAGTGATGAACATTGATGTTTGTCCTTTGTCTGAGTGCTATAAAATTATAAGTAGGTTTTACAAAAAAAAGTACAGGTATCTGGTTGAATGTTCACCTATATTTATATTCTAGAACTACTCGATTTAAAAAAACCGGCGTTAACTGGAATGCCCGTGTATTGCAGTGAAACGCTTCAAGAGCATAATTTTCTGATTTTTCTATATATTACATGATATTTAATGACAAACCCTTTTATAAATATTGGTCGCTGAGCGCTCCATTAGCTTATCAGACCGATAAGTCTGTTGCTGTATCTTTTCATTGGCTCAGTGTCAGTGACAGGTATACTATATAGAGTCGCTATAAAATGGCAGGGAATATGAATAAGGGCCTTATTGTTTAATTGAATTAACGTGATGCCTCGACTGTTGCATCAGGCGTGTCGCTGGGCCAATCGGCGAAGGCGCAGGCGGCGTTGTCCCGCGCGTTCTCAGTGGCGGCGCGCCACGCGCACGCGCTGCGCACCGCGTGGCGACATCTACTGGACATCGTGCACACGCTCTATGTGGGACTGCTGCTGCCTAAGGTACATACTACATTCTTTACCTAGGGACCAAAACAACTATTATAAGCGAGGGGGGTTCTTTGAATCCAGAGCGGAGCGAGGGATTCTAAAGTAAATTGTGTAAAAAAGTAGAAATGTGTCCCAAATTACCTCTGGCTCCCGTCTAAGGAGAGTCCTCTGAGTCCCCTTACTTATTTTCTCATAAAGGGTGGTAAAAGGTAGAGTGTCAACCTTGGAGCAACACTATTTTTAGCTGGAATGACGTACTTAGAATCCCTCGCTACGCTTCGGATTCTACTTTATAATCTCTAGCTACGCTCGGAATTCTACTCTAGAAAGAAACACTCATAGTTGCTCCCTAGGTAAACAATCTACTAATAACACACAAATATAACAAAAATCGATGCACCATTTCAGAAATGTTTTCCTCGGGGGGGATCAAACTCACTGCCAGCGCAAAAGGCAAAGCCTACTGAGCTGTGTGAGTTGTCACTATAACAATTGTTTTTATGCACAGGCGCTAATAGAAGCTGAAGACTACCTCTCCCCGACTGGATGGGTGTCGCTGGCGAGGGAGCCTCGCGGGAACGACGCTGGATTACTGTCTAGCATCTACTCTTACATCGCGCTTGGAGAAACAGGTAGCTCATGTTAATAATAATTTTATGTTCGAGAATGTATGAGTAAGATAATCCTAGGAATCCCAAGGTCCAAAAGGACGAATAATAAAACAAGTAAATGGTGTTCAAATTTTAAAAATAGATTGGTAGTATAATAAATCTTTTCTGATAGTCTTAAAAAATATTGTTAAATTAGCTTAGGATAATGAAATAATAAGTGGTTGGCACCACACTGAAGATTCATTATTATATTATTATGTAAAATGGCTAGATGGTCCATTTTACATAATAATATAATAATGAAGCTTCAGTGCCACATTGTTCTACTTTTAAGAAGTTTCAAGTGATCATTGTAATTTTATTTAATAAATGCCGTATCACCCCGAGACCACTGAACATACCTTGACTACCCCCTCAAACATCCTCAAAATAATCTTAAGGTGGTATGTTGTACTAAGAGATCTTAGGGTATATCTACTGTGCCTGGAGATTATTTGTTGATACATACGTCAGCAACGTATGCATCAATCAAATCAATCAAAAGTGCTGATACAATAAAATACTAGCAGGCACTTACTCTAAACTTACAATAAAATAGTACAGGTAGGTTTTCGTTACTAAGGAACCCTAAGAAAACCTGTGTTGTGGGTGGATATTGTGAAGGTGTTTCTTTTTCTTTGACCAATGTGTGAATTTCGGAAGGTATACGAGCACCCACACCGCATGAGAAGGCTCTGATAGACGCAGCAACAGAATGCGTTGCCAAGTGTAACCTGCCCGGTCTACTCATCACCGAGACGAAGTTCTTACAAGTTGAGAGTCTTCAGGTACGCTCTGCACTAGATTCTTTAGTTTAAATTTAGTGTATCCTTCTCATCTACCCCTATATTAATTTTGCTCTTTTACTTTTAAACATTGTATAAACTTAAGTATTGTTTAAAATAAGCGTTGACACTGTTTGTAAGATGATAGTGTTGAATAGTTTAACATTGTTTAAATTTTAACTAGTTTTTGTATGTACCATACAAACTATTTATCGTAGAATAAAGGAGGCCTTCATCCCACAGTAGTTATAGCTTTTAAACAAACTTTTAATGCTTTATAAAATAGTATGTATAATATTTGAAGTTCTGTGACAACAATATTTTAATTTCTACTTTCATTTACAGGAACTAATCAGAGCTATGATCAAAATAGGCACACCGCCTGATTCTGAAAGCTTACAGTTAAACCCACAACTGGAAGACATTACAATATTCTTCTTGGAACTACTCGGACAGACTTTGATACAAAACAGGTAATAAAATTAAGAAAAATAAAAAAAATACTAGTTGAATACATAAACTAGTAAAGTTAATTTTATAGTGTACCTAGCCAACCTTATTTTAGGCCCCTCTCTATCTAAATCTTAAATTTATAAAAAACAGCTTTTTCATACATTTTAGCCCGGTAGGTATTGAACTTTTGTATGAAACAGCTGTTTTTTTTTCGCGTTCACAGTGTTGGTTCCTTCGAAAAAGTTGTTCATATTGATGGGTACTTTAGCCCCCTGAAGTTTATATACACAACTTATGGAACACCTTGTTTATGCATCTGTTCATTCATTGAAACCTGAAAAAAATCCACAATGACTGCGCCATCGATCCAGCCCGGCTGCGCCAATAACCCCAAACCTTTTCCAGGGATCGTTTATCCTGCATATGGGACGAGGCAGGCCCCCATATGCAGCGCGTGGCCCTCTGGGCGGCCACTCGCAGCCCGCAGTGCCTCACGCGAGCCCTGACAGCGCTGCTAAGGACGGCTGCTCGGCTACTGCGCTGCCACCAGTGCGCGCCTCAGGCGTTGCAGCATTTGGCGGTTCTTTTCGCGCTGCCGTACAAACTGTTCTATCAGCAAGCTGTAGTGGTGAGTACATATTTTTCCAACGCAAACGTGATTTGGTAAACTTTATAACACATTTTTTTATTATAACTAAGAGCTTTTAAGTAATAGACAGGCCTTACAAATATAAAAACACCCCTACAAATATATTTTTATTTTGTTTTTAATAGAGTACGCTATATTTTTTTATAACATACTCTAATAATAACGCCGTATATTAATTTAACACTGACCTAATTTTTTCAAGTAAGCTACAACTAAGAATGTGTCCACTATTCTTACTACTTACTTACCCAAAAAATGATATCACCAAAGCTCTGCTATCCCTATAATACTTTTACTTTACTATGCCTAGTTGCTAGGCAAAGTTAAGTAAAAAATTTTTTGGGTGGCTGTTGTTCAATGGTATGATATGGTGGTATAGTGGTAGCGGTCCCGCCTTCCGATCCTAAGGTCGTGTGGGTTCGAAACCAGTCGTGAACCAATGAGTTTTTCTGTTCAAAAAATTATGTGCACAATGCCAGTACTCTCAAACGGTGAAGGAAAACATCGTGAGGAAACCGGCATGTAAAAAAAAGTTCTATAACATGTGTCAAGTGCTCGAAAGGAGCCTCTAAAGGCGCACTTAAAATCCTTTCACCACACTGTTTCGAAAGAAACTAGTGACACGACAAGAGAAGAGAATGGTATGATGCGGGCTCAGAGTAATAGTAACAATACTGACTGCGGGAGTATATAATGTAACACTTTTGCGAATAAATGTCTTGTATAAATTTGTTCCAGATATCATGTGGCGTGTACGAGCTAGTGAAGACGTCAGCTCAGAACGTGCACACGGCGGCCGAGTGGGACGTGGTATTTGCGCTGCTGTGCGCCGCCGGCGCCGGCGCCTGGCCCAACGAACGCGGACCCAACACCATCGCTAGCAGTAAGTGACAAGCGCGGATCCACCATTGTGGACACGATGGGCATGCCCATAACCATGCCCATAGCCGGCATAGACGGTCAAAATTTTGGTCAGACCGTCATATTATACATTGTAAGCATCTCTAATGATGCAGAATGCACTATATCGATCATGAGCAAGTTTATAAGTACCAGACTTGCAGTCGCAGGGCAGTGCATCGTAGGGCACGTTCCTATCGTGCGTGTCTTACGAGGCAATGCTTATGGTTACCACTTAACCTCAGGTGGGCCATCTACTTGTTCCATCAGCTAGTTGTATAAAAAAAAAACTATCCGTAATCTTCACAATGCCGTCGGTCCATCGGGAAGGAGTTGCACGCTACGTCTTCCAGTTCCTCTCCTTTGATTGGAAGCCCATAATAAAATATAGCCGCCTTTGTTTGTTAAAGTGTTTAAACTTACTGTGTTATTACAGCTTCAAGCCGTTCGGAAGGTTCTGAAGACGAGGCTGAAAGGCGACCGACCAGCGCATCTTCCGAGAGTGAACTGTCACATTCACCACAAACCCAAGGGTGGATCATGGTGAGCCTTGTCTAGACGAAATGTAGTCTTTAGGCGCTTCAGTGCATCTACATATCTACACCACATCATTCATACAAATGTCATCATCATCATCATACTTGAGAAATCTACTGCTGGACATACGCCTCCTCTATTATCTGAGAAGAACGATTTTAAACCTTTCCCTTTTTACCAACTTTCCGCAATTTTCCACCGACCATTCAGCCATGAATGGCAGTGCAGGGTTACTGACCGCACGCTTCGCGCCTTGCTGTACGCAGTCGGGTGTCAAGGCGCAGGTGATGTCAAATGTTATACTTATGTTGGACCATTTTATGACTTTTCATTTTAAACAAAACACTACTCATTAAAAACTAAACCAGAAATTAGAATTACGGTAAATAAGCGCAGGCTTTAAGCCAATCCAGAATGATTGATTGAAAATACTTTATTGCACATAAAAATAACAGTACAATGGCGAACTTAATCCTATAAAGCGTTATCTTCCAGATAACCTTTGTGTATCGTGGACATATAATGCACATTTTATGCATTTTATCTGGTTCATTGAACAAGCTTTGCTTAGTTTGGGTCTATACGAGAAAGTGGCTCCTATTTTCAGTGATTCAATTGAATAAATACTTTTTGACTTTGACTGTACGACGCTACGTAAAAAGTTAAGAATATTGTTTGCTTACATATAATTCCCAGGTAAAGAGCGATACGACCTCTCCCGGACTAGACACGAATGACTTCGGCGACGTAAGGCTCCGTCCTCACCGCGCGGCCGCGCTCGCTCGCTGCTGCGAGGCGCTGGCCTTAGTAGTGCGGGACGTGGCGCACGTTACCCCCCATAACTGCCGCGCGGCCGTCAGAGCTGTGAGGATCTTCGCGAGAGCTACCCTACATGCTGGTAAGAAATAAAGACAGATTGGTGGCAATTCTGTTGTAAAAGCAAGCCAATTAAGAGTAGTAGAGCTTTTTGTGAAGGGCTCGTCCGGGGAAGTACTACCACCACGCCTTTTTCTGCCGCCAAGCAGCAACGCTGTGTTTCGGTTTGAAGAGTATGGTTGCCGGTGTAATTACAGGCACATGAGGCTTAACATCTGTATGCCTCAAGTTGATGGACGCAGGGCAGTGCATCGTAGGGCAATATCCTATCGTGCGTGACTTATGAAGCAATGCTTTGTTTTAGGTGATGTTTACCACTAAAAATCAGGTGGGCCATCTGTTTTTTCCATCAGATAGTATTAAAAAAAATCTTTGAATAGAAAAAACTAAAAAGCTGTTAGCCCGGAAGAGATCGCTACTGAGCGTACCCTTTTTACCCTTCCACCCTTTCTACTGTCAAAATGTGTGAGTATTTTCTCTTATTGGGAAATTAAATCCATGTTTTAATGTCGGACAAATTGTTTTATTGGTTGATTCAGTTTCAGTTTTTAATGTCAACAAATTTACAGGTAAAAAGACCAGTAAGAGTAGCGAAGGTCGCAAATCCCGGCCGAGCTCTGCGCGCCGCCGCGGGAACGAGGACTCCAGCGATGAGGAGATTGATACCCTGGACCAGTATCACATGGTCAGCATACAGGTACCTGCTCGATATGGACCTCTTTAAAATGGTTGTTTTAATTTCTAAGGCTTATTGCCTAACCTCAATAAAGAAATCTCCAGGAGAATTCAGTTCGGTTCAGCGTTTGGCAAACAGATGTCTTCAGATCAAGAAGGAAGCCACAATGCCTGAAGGTGTAAACATGGTGAAGGTCGCAGGAATCACCAAGACCAGAGAGGCACAGGACAGAGGAGGCTGGCAAAAAATGAGGGAGGTTTATACCCAGCAGTGGGTGATGCCGGGCTGAGATGATGATGATGATGATTGCCAAATTTTTTTAATACTACTGGCTGACCTGATGTTAAGTGGTAACAATCACCTATGACAAACCATTGCCTTGCAAGTCACGCACGATATGAACGTGCCCTAAGACGCACTACTCTACGTCCATGAACTTGAGTCATACAGATGTTAAGCCTCATGTGCCTGTAATTACACCGGCGACCACACTCTTCAAACCGAAACACAGCAACGCTACTTGGTGGTAGAAATAGGCATGCTACTTCGGACTAGCCACACGCAAAGAACTCTACTAAAAGTGTCTCTTAAAAGTTACAAGACACTTTTCTTATTAATAAATGTTATTTGTTTCAGCTCCTAGATCTAATGCACACGCTTCACAGCCGCACGGCACAGATCTTCAAGTGGTGGCGCGACGAGGCCGAACAAGACGGTAAAAATTATCATTGACATTATAGATTACAAGCTGGTATCCGCGACTTCGTCTGCGCAGGATTAGTCACAAAATATCTTTATAAATTGCAGCCTATGTGTTATTCTGATTTATAAGCTATATTATTGTAAAGTTTCATTAAAATCCATTCAGTAGTTTTTACGTGAAAGAGTAACAAACATCCATCCATACTTACAAACTTTCGCGTTTATAATATTAGTAGGGTTGCTTTTAGACAAAACCATTTATTTTGATAGTAGTAGTAACTGCAGTTGGGCGTTAACATATCAGAGTAACGCTAACTGATAAAAATATTCCCTTTGCTCTGGAATAATGAAACCAGCCTATGACCTTTCTACACAACAGGTTTTCTTCTTTCTCGTAAGTTTCCTGCCTGTTCTTCTAGGCTATGGTCGCTAGAAACTGGCGCTAAATTCACCTTATTTATAACACGTTTCAAAGTGATTCTTGTGATTGAACTGAATTAAGATCGTTTTGATTTCTATCTTTGGACTCTTCTCTCTCGTGAGCACCGGTTCTCTCAAATACTTTTTTTTAAATCAACTTGATGTTAAGTGGTTACCATCACATATATCAAAACATTGACTCGTAAGTCACGCATGATAGGAACGTGCCCTACGATGCATTGCCCTGCGTCCTTTAACTTGAGGCATACAGATCGTCAGTATATATATATACGAAAATGTTATGTATGTTCGAAAAAATATTAATTTATTTGCCAAAAAGAGCGACAACCATAATGTTAACACAAAAAATATAGATAAGCTCGCTGTTCCCACTACTAGGCTCACTAAAGTAAGCAAATCGTTTGCAGGACAATGTGTACGCTTCTTTAACAAAGTCCCAGTTTTTCATCAGCTGTCGATTAGCAAATTCAAAACATAATAAAAAGAAAACTTTTACAAAAGCTTACTATAAAATATCTGATTATATATGACGGGGGAAGGCCAGATACTGCGTTAAGATCATCAGTGCCAGTATCCATGGTTGTGGGCGATATATTATTTCGGCGCAGGTATCACAGGGCCAATTTAAACACTTGCTTGAATCACACTTGATTTAATTATAAAAGTCAACAAACATGCTCAGTGAACACGAGATAGGTACGTAATAATAGTCAGAGTCGAGGCCACGCGGTGTTCCCGACGTGCGCGTGCGACGTGACCGCTTTGTTCGGTAGTTTGTGCCGGACTCCCGTCCCCACTCCTCGCGCCGCACGCCGATTACACCCGAGCGTTGTTTTGACAACGCTCGACGTTCCTCACCTCCGACACGGCCATTCTGACCTGTCATTCGTCCACGTATGACATCTCTGTAACAATAACAAAAGACGAGAGTATCCACTCTGCCTTCCTGCCTAACTCACTAGGGTCTCAAGGAGACTGTAAAAGATCATTCTGGGTAATAAAACAAGAATTTAAATTCAACTTCTTACACATCAGTAATAGGAATCACAATACCAACGAATTGACTGAAAATCAAATCTCCCATCTCAATCAAAGCATGTAAATTTCATTGTTATAGCCTCTACCATACCACGTCACACATGAAAAATTCTACTACTATCACTTAACCAGCGATAGCGAAATCCCCAGCGCTTAACCAGCACTCTGCCACTGCCGCTTAACCAGCGACAGCAAAACCCCCAGCGCTTAACCAGCACTCTGCCACTGCCGCTTAACCAGCGACAGCAAAACCCCCAGCGCTTAACCAGCACTCTGCCACTGCCGCTTAACCAGCGACAGCAAAACCCCCAGTGCTTAACCAGCACTCTGCCACTGCCGCTTGACCAGCGACAGCAAAATAGTGTGGTAGAGTCAATAAGCGTAACACAAATCACCTATTCTTCACTATCCTCTGTAGAGTTTTGCTCTACCGACTCCATATCAACATCGATCGGGATCTGATTTTCAGGCATTCGTCTCAAACGGTCATGCGCATACTTGTATGTCCTATTTCCAGTTAAAGCTTTCATTGTGTACCTGTCACCATCGAGGACCTCTACAATTTTGAACGGGCCTCTATATTTCGGATCAAGCTTTGTTTGATTGCGTTCTTCATTCTTTAAGAGCACAAAATCTCCTACTAAAAAACGATTAACCTTAGCTTTATTGCAATCAAACCTAGCTTTATCATAGGCTGCGCTTTTCTTAATGTTCTCCACAGCCAAAGCTCTAACTGCATCTAGGTCAATGTCAGGTTCAGTGCAATCGGAAAACATCAAATTTAACGGCCGCGCTACTTTACCGATCATCAATTCTAATGGACTACATTTTGTAACGCGGCTGGTAGTGCAATTCAGAGCCAATTGAACTTGGGGTAAAGCGTCTTGCCATGATTTATCACCATTAGCTTCTACAGCAGTAAGCATATTTTTGAGAGTACTCATAACTCGCTCCACCTGACCATTAGCACGTGCGCTGCCGGTAGCAATTAAATGAAGCGAGATGTTGCGAGTCTGACAATACTCACGAAAGCTTGCGCTCGAAAAACAACGACCTTGATCTGCAACTATGCGTGTGGGAGCACCAAATAATGACACAGCTTTCTCTACGGCTCTAATGCTACTAGCTGCGTCAATGTTATGGGATTGATGCAAAAGAACAAATTTAGTAAAAGCGTCGATCAGGACAAATGCGTACTCTTTCCTATCATTTTTCCCACTGAGCTTTCCCGTAGCGTCGACGTGAAGAGTGTGCCATGGGATGGGAACTTTTGGAATTGGATGTAACTCTACTTGAACCTTACCAGATTGGGATTTACACACCCTACAAGTAACACAATTCTCTACAAACTTTCTTACGAATTTGGACATATTTTCAAACCAGTACATGTCGTAAAGTTTTTCAAGGGTTTTATCCCAACCGAGGTGCATTATCGCTTCATGAGTAGAGCTTATAACAGACCATCGTAAAGCTCTAGGTAGTATAGGCAAGCATCGAGTTTTACCGTTCCTCTGAACTTTTCTATGGAGAACTCCTGAGCGAACCTCATAAGTTTTTGCTACCTCACGATCGAGGCGACTTTCATGCAAGTCCTGTAAAATTTTTGTGATTTCGTCATCTCGTTGTTGTTCAGCGGAAAGCCATTCGCTACTAAGATTGGTAGCATCTACACGCTTACGCTCTATGGTTTTGGAACAATGACTACTTTCAAGCTGTTCTATTTCCTGATGGTTACTGCTACTTCCAGCCTGCTCAGGGAGAGGGTTTCTTGAAAAGAAGTCGGCGTGAGCCATACGCTTACCCTCTCGATGTATGATCTCAAAATCAAAAGCTTGCAGGAAAGCCCACCATCTATGCACCCTGGGGGCAAGATCTAGCTTTTTGCGGGTGGACTGTAAAGAGTTGCAGTCTGTGATAACGGTGAAATGTCTACCATGTAGATAATGCCTAAAATGCCTGACTGCTTTCACAACAGCAAGAGTCTCTAGCTCGTAAGAGTGATACCTTGACTCAGCTGGTGTTGTGCGCTTACTGAAATAGGCAATTACATGAGCTCTACCGTCCTTCTTCTGCATGAGTATTGCACCATAGCCTATAGAGCTTGCATCAGTGTGCAACTCTATTGCATAGTTGGGGTCAAAAATCATTAGCACCGGAGCGTTAGTTAAGGACGTTATTATTTTCTGCCTAATCTTTTCATGAGACGGTTTCCAATTGATATTGCCTTTAGATATGCCTGTAAGGGCATGAAGTGGAGCCATAATTTCACCAAATTTGTGAACAAATTGCCTGAAGTAGGAGGCTAGGCCTATGAACTGTCGTAATTGAGTGACTGTTTGTGGTGGAGGTAAATCCACTAACGATTCTATCTTCTTATGGTTAGGTCTTATCTCGCCACGACTAACTTCAAAGCCTAAATATTCGACTTTGGTTTTCAAAAAAGAACATTTGTCAATGTTTAAAGAAAATCCTATTTTTGTCAAGACTTGTAATACCTCATGCAATCTATGTAGAGCCTGCTCTACATCGGAAGCTACGATTAAAATGTCGTCCATGTAAACTACAACGTAAGAGTTAGCGAGCTCTCCCAGAGCTTTAGTGACCGCGCGTTGAAAAACCGACGGCGCGTTTCGAAGCCCGAACGGCATCGTAATGTACTCGTACTGACCGTCGGGTGTAACGAATGCTGTACGCTCAATAGAGCTTGACTCTACACGAATTTGATGAAACCCACTTGCCATATCTAGAGTTGTAAAGTAGTTTGCTCCATGTAATCGGTTAATCTGGTCTGAAATAAGTGGTAGCGGAAAACGATCAGGTATAGTATTATCGTTTAACTCCCTGTAGTCGACGCACATGCGGTCTGTGCCGTTTTTCTTTTTGACGAGCAAAATGGGACTCGCGAAAGGCGAACAGCTAGGACGTATGACGTTTGCAGAAAGAAGCTCATTAACTTTGTCTCGCACTATTTGTCTTTCGTTTGGGCTTAGCCTATAGGGCCGACGACAAACCGTTTTATTTGGGTCTTTTAGTTTAATTTCCATAGGATCTGTATTAGCCGGTGAGCTAGGAGTTCCACGAATGAAGTGTTTCTGGAAGTCGTAAAGAAGAGAGACCAACTGAGGCAGATGTTCAGAAGGACAATCAGTGTCCAAATTGGCAAACACTTCACAAGACTCTACCAAAGACTCGACCGATTGCTCCACTGATGACTCTACCGACGACTCTACCAATGACTCTACCGACGACTCTACCAATGACTCTACCGACGACTCTACTAATGACTCTACCGATGACTCTACCAATGACTCTACGTGTACACTAGGTGACGGTTCCTGTAAAATTTCTACTACGCTATCTTGTATAGGGGTCACTGCATTAAAAGTTAAAATTTCACTTGTCATATTAACAACTAAACCATGGCTCAAAATTTCACGACCAACCATGATGTCATGCGATAAGTAGCTGTCGTGCAACACATGAAATTTAATATCAAGAGTTACGTCATTAATCTGAACAGTAGCTAGAATTTGATGATTACATTCAACGCTGGTTTGGCCTATGCCAGTCATTATCACAGTATCATAAAAATGTTGGCCATTCAATTTAGGTGCCAGCGACAATCTTATCAACGAACATTCGGCACCAGAGTCATAATGAAATGTAAAGGACTGACCCGAATTTATGAGATGACCAGAAGGCGCACTGACTGTGCACACGTCCACCCGCTTCTCCGCAGCAGCCCTGGAGCTCCCGGCGCCATCGTCTGGTCCTGGCTTGTCAGATCGCAGAGGACATCTAGATGCGTAGTGTCCAGCTTGACCGCATTTGAAACAGGAATAAGATGGTGCGCTCGATGACCTCACTGTCCCTCGATTCTTACTGGAATGCTGCTCGTTAGAGGTGCTTGGCTTGTCAATCCTTTTAAAAGTATCCGCAGCTGTCCGACATGCCGGTGCCTTATGACCTGATTTGCCGCATCGATAACATGTGACTGGTTGAGATGACATCATGGGCTTAAATCTCTTCGCATCTCCTGCATCATGATCACCAGACACAGATTTCCTCTTCAAAAATGATATGGCCCTCAGCTCCTTTTGAAGTTGGTTTCTATTTTCAATGTCTGAAGTAAATGCTAGTCGCTGAACACGATTTTCAAATCTACCCACATGAGCCATCACTGTTGAAACGGCTATTTGTTCTGTAGTCAAATTTTTCCAACGTGACATCAGTGACGTCATCAAACGTGCTGCATACGCAGCGAGGCACTCGCCTTCCTTTGGAGCACCATTGTTCATGTTTATGAGAAAAGCCGCGGGCGTTTCTGGGCAGTCAAAACGAGCAGTAAAAATGTCCTTAAACTCACTCCATGTCATACCCGGGAATGAAATTAGCGATAGCCACGAGGATGCCTGACCTTTGAGTGCACGACTGAGCGCGATCATAAGTGCTGACCCTTGAACGGGATTGTCCGCCATACAAATGTCAGCCGTAGTTATCCATGATCTCGCATCCACGTTGTCCTTATCGGGGTCGAATTCTGGTAGCTTCATTGTATTTTTTGTAGAAGTGGTCATCGCGTTCAACAGCGCCATAAAATTTTGATTCTGCTGCTCCCGTAACATTTTCCATTTACTACCGTCATTAGTTAGTTGCTGAGTGGTCCTGGATCCCACTTCTGATGACGGGGGAAGGCCAGATACTGCGTTAAGATCATCAGTGCCAGTATCCATGGTTGTGGGCGATATATTATTTCGGCGCAGGTATCACAGGGCCAATTTAAACACTTGCTTGAATCACACTTGATTTAATTATAAAAGTCAACAAACATGCTCAGTGAACACGAGATAGGTACGTAATAATAGTCAGAGTCGAGGCCACGCGGTGTTCCCGACGTGCGCGTGCGACGTGACCGCTTTGTTCGGTAGTTTGTGCCGGACTCCCGTCCCCACTCCTCGCGCCGCACGCCGATTACACCCGAGCGTTGTTTTGACAACGCTCGACGTTCCTCACCTCCGACATATATATAACAAAAAAGCTTGGGTCTGAACTATGCTCCAACTCATTACAAAACTTAACAATTGAGTACCATAATTGTAAAAAGGATCATTCAAAAAAACGCTTGGAACTAAGCCGTAAGTTTCTTGCCCGTTCTTCCAGGCTTTGGTCGCGAGGAACTGGCGATAGATTCACCTAGTTTATAAGACGTTGCAAAGTGATCCTTGTGATTGTACTGAATAAAGACCGTTTTGATTTTGAGATGTTAAGCCTCATATACCTGTAATTTACAATACAATTTTTTTTTTGTATAGGTGCAGAAGAATACGATCTGTGGGAGGTAGCGTGGATGCCGCTACTACAAGGAATAGCTCAATTTTGTACCGACAGACGGAAACAGGTAAGAGTACTTTTAAATTACCTATAACTTCTAGATTTACGTAATTTGTATTTCAGTTTTTTATAACTAGGGTTTTTACGCATGGCTTCAATCAGACCTCTATTTGCCAAGAGCCTTCAACTTGTTTTAAGCGGACAAATGGAGCGGCATAAAAAAATGGTAGCAATTCCACACATCACTCTTCTCTTGTCGTGTCACTAGTTTCTTTCGAAACAGTGTGGTGCGCCTCAAGAGGCTCCTTTCGAGCACTTGACACATGTTATAGAACTTTTTTGGTTCCACGACATGCCGGTTTCCTCACCATGTTTTCCTTCACCGTTTGAGAGTACTGGCATCACTAACTACAGTCTGTTTTTTTGTTTTCCGAATGGCATTTATATGGGTATTTTTAAAAACTGAGTGTATTTTTTGGCCAACTGTTACACCGTCAACCGCATAATCATTCGTTTCAAAGTGATCCTTGTGATTCAATTGAATAAATAACTTTTGACTTTGATGTTTATATCCTTACCTTATTTATTTTTTTTAATTGGTGGACTTTCCACTCAGTTCTATCTAGCCTCAAACTAAGCCAAAGCTTGTAATATGGGAACCATATAGCTGATATAATACATATATACTTTTTTTTGTAAATACATACATACATACGATTTATTTAATGATTCAATTTAATATATTTATTTCAGTTTTTGTGCATAGGTGTATTTGTTAGTAACATTATAAATTAAAAATAGTGACATTTCTTGGTTTTGGTACAAGTTGAGTGTGCAGTAATCTAATAAAAATAGAGGGGACAGTTCCACCTCTCAGACAATGACAATACAATTCTTACAGGTGGCAAACAGTGCAATAGCCTACCTGCAGCGTGCACTACTCGCCCCCGGCTTGTCGGCGATGGGCGGAGGCAGCTGGGAGGCATGCTTCCACACCGTACTGTTCCCTTTGCTCGAGCAGTTGCCTCGCAGAGCCGATGCTACGGCCAGAGCCAACACTATCATGTGCAAGGTATTGGAACTAACTGAACTTAGGAATTACTTTCCTTTGTCGGTGTATTACTTCTTCTTCTGTGTCACTAGTTTCTTTCGAAACAGTGTGGTGAAAGAATTTTAAGTGAGCCTCAAGAGGCTCCTTTCGAGCACTCCTTTCGATGTATTACTAAAAAATACAGGCTTAAATGCCATGCCTCAAATTATAACACCCAGACAGAGAACAAACATCTATGTTCATTCATAAATGTTTGTTATCGGCGGAGATGAACCCACGGCCAAGGTAGAGCAACTACCAACTAAGCTGTGTGGGCCGTCAAGAGAGATTCTTATTATCAGCTAACATCGTCCCACTGCACACCCTTGAAACCGAAACACGGCGTTGCTGCTTGGCGGCAGAAATAGGCATGGTAGTACTTCCCCGGACGAGCCCTTCACAATTAGCTCTACTATTTTTAAATAAATATATATAACTAATATGAATATCTCTCTCTCTCTTTTTTGTCGTATCACTAGTTTCTTTCAAAACAGTGTGGTGAAAGGATTTTAAGTGCTCCTCAAGAGGCTCCTTTCGAGCACTTGACACATGCTATAGTACTTTTTAGCTTCTATGGCATGCCGGTTTCCTCACGATGTTTTCCTTCACCGTTTGAGAGTACTGGCATTGTGCACATACATTTTTGAACAGAAAAACTCATTGGTGCACGACCGGTTTTGAGCCCACGACCTAAGGATCGGAAGGCGGGGCCGCTACCACTAGACCACCAGTGCTCTCTAGACTACTACAATGCTCTCTACTACTCTTAAATAAATACATCATCATCTTCCTGCCCTTATCACACTTCATGTGGGGTCGGTACAACAGGTATTTTCTCGTCACTTTCCTCTATCATCCGTCATCTCAGTCGTCACTCCTTTCTTACCCATGTCGTCCTTCACACAATCCATCTTTTCTTTGGCCTTCCTCTACTCCTATATCCATCCACATTCATAACTAACTCTTTAATTAATTAAATACATATAACTAATATGAATGGTATGTTGTGTTATAGGTGTTCCTCCAGCACCTATCAGCGCTGTCTCCGCGCGCCACATTCGGCGCTCTGTGGCTGCGCGTGGTGGGAATACAGCGCGCGCTGGTGGCGGCGCCGGCGGAGGACCCGCTGACGGAGGCGGCGCTGGAGTCGCTCAAGAATATGATCCTGGTCATGGACTCTGTCAGGGTAAGTCCTCTTTACCAACACCACTGATGTAGGCGAAACAAACAAACTTTATTCTATACAAGGTGTTCTCTATCAACTCAAAAAAAACAGCTGTTTCATACAAGACTTCAATACCTACCTGGCTAAAATGTATGTAACAGCTGTTTTTTTTCCCGTTCATAGTGTTGGTTCCTTAGAAAAAGTTATTCATATTGATGGGTACTTTAGCCCCCTGAAGTTTTAAACCCAAGTATTGGAACATCTTGTATAAGCAGTAAATTGGCCTGGCGCCACTTTTGGCGCTCTTTGGCTGCGCGTGGTACAGCGCGCGCTGGTGGCATCTATCAAGCTTTACTCCTGTCTTTGAGGACGTCAAGGCTTGAAATTGTACGCAAATTCTAACTTTTGAGAATCAAAAACAAGATAAGATATCTAAGGCTATATCTACCGTGCCTCGTCAAAAGCGTAAGGTCTTAGTTCAGACCACGCGTGGTCCAGACGTGGTGGTCGTGATGATAGAGTGAATGTTGACTGTGTGATGCTTGTTCCAGATATTTAGCAATGGAGAAGAGTACAACGACTTGTGGTACATCACATGGAACAAGATTGGAGAGTTCCTACCCACTTTGAAGGAAGAACTCTTTCCGGAAGGTAATTAGAAAAACGCTTAAACAAAAAGTAGGAAATCTAAGGAAGGACTAAAACGTGACCAAAGCCGCGGGTGGCAACTAGTTCGCTATATATTTTTAACCTGTCTTTTAAGACGTTTTGTGATGGCTATATGTTGTATCCAAACAACACATTTTACCACACTTCAAACAGTTACGAAAAATATCCTTATACAAACACAATTTTACCCTAAAATTTACTTCTCTTTCCAGCAAAAGACAACATGAAGTCACCTGCAAGCCTGCCACCCCACATGCAGCCCCCGCTCCCAGCATCACTTCCCACCATCATCCCCGTCAACAGTAACCACCCTTCCTACCACCCTACTTCCCCTAGCCAATACCCATCCCCACCGGTACCTGCTATGTCGCCCGTCAATATCACGCAGACGCCCCCGTTGGTGGCCACGACCCCTGCATTGGTGACCCCGACGCCTGTTAGTGGGATGGTGCCTATAAGGAACTCTTTGTATGAGCAACCGGGTCTGACTTCGGTGTTGTTACAACCTTTGAATGAGGTAAGTGCGGTCAAGGCTTGCTGCCAAATCCAGAGTTTAACGTTTCAATATCAATATTGATGACCCCGACGTCCGTTCGTGGTAGGAGAAATTCTATATAAGGTATGTCGGGGTCAGGGTGTTAAAATAACACTCCTGAAAACTTCAGGGGCTAAAGTACCCATCAATATGATTAAATTTTTCTAAGGAACAAACACTGTGAACGCGAAATAAAAAACAGCTGTTTCATACATTTTAGCCGGGTAGGTATTGAACTTTTGCATAAAACAGCTGTTTTTTACTACTACTTTGGTACTTTAGCCCCCTGAAGTTTCAGGAGTGGTATTTTTACACCTTGCTGCTATAACCGAAGTATAACCCAAACAAACCTCCTCTAGTGGCTATGGCGCAGGCATTGGTGACCCCGGTAGCTATAATTTCTATGAGTAATCGGTATTGACAGTAGTCCTGCTACACAACCTTTGAATGAGGTAAGGTCGTTGTTTTGCCACAACGTAAACTATGAAATCTGCCACTTTTGAACAACCTTTTGGTTCGGGTTTAATCTAAAGAATCAGCCCCATTATGAACTACCATTTTAAATATTATAAGTAGTCCTTATACACTTTCAATAAAGCATGATTTCGTTTGCACTCACCCAGTATTATTACCGTTTCCAGATGAAATCCACACCGATTGGCGTGGCGATACAATCACCGATGCCGATGCTGTATCCGCAACAAACCGATACGTTCCAACCACAGCCGATCCACACAGAACCACACCCACTCATCGAACCAGCCCAAACTGAACTCTATCCACAAGATACTACGTTACAACCGACAACCGAGCTACCCAATATTGAACCTTACGCCACACACCAAGAGTCTAACTCGCAAAACACGATACTGGATATTAACTTCGAAGAAAATTTAATATCACCCGATTTGGAACAAGGAGAATTGTACGCAGAGTATCTAACCAACCCTTACAATGAGAAAGAGGTAATATCGAAAGAAACTACATCCCCAGAAAGTCCTATCCACGAACTAAAAAACCCGTTGCTATCCGTCGAAGATAAGCAGAAATCGTTCAGTGCGAATACAACTCCACTACACGGAGTTAAAGCTCAATTCGGCTCGTCCGATAACGTGAACTTACGACAAGAATCGAGCATTTTCAATTTCTCGAGTTACTTCGGCTCTGTGAATGAGAAAAGTGGTGAGTTTGATAGTTTAGTGCCCGCTCAGGAAGGATAGCGGAGGGAATGTGATGTGGGCACTTGGCTGTAAGCTGTTGGACAGGACTGGAGGGACATTAGAGCGGGATAGACGCATTCGTTGGAGATCAAGAGTGTAACTGTCTCTTTCTAGTGTGAACGACGAACTTTATAGTGAGAGAACGCGTGGACGAGTCCAAGTTCGTCAACACGAAAACCGCCTGATTAGTTTATTTTTCTTTGTTAGATTTGTCAATTATTATAACCTTACCTGCTAGGTACAGTCAGCAACGGAAGTTGATTTACATTTGATGATTTATGATCTACGAATCTTTGTAGCTGTGCCAGTTACATTTTATCTATAAAACGCGCGCAATAAGTTATTTAAATAAAAACGCGCATCAGCTTCCGTTGTACCTAACGTCAAAAAAAATCGTGGATCGGAACTTGCGGGCAAGAGATACCATGAAAATACAGTCAAATACGGTAAAAGTTATAACTGCTCGGTTTCGTGTTGGTGAACTTGGACCTCTATTGAAAGGCAAATTCGGGAGTAGGTATAAAGATTGTACCATAGAATGAGCAAAGTTGGTTAACATATGGCACGCTAGTTCTAGTTTACGCCGTAAGAGTGCGCCACAACTAAATAAAATCAAGGACTATGAATATGTATAATATTCTAAATCTGTGTTTATTCCAAAATGTACCTACTCGCCCCTTAATAGATTTAGTGAAATAAACTAATCAAATATTGGCTTGGTCTCTAACCCCCCTTACTTATAAACGTTGCTTAAATATAAACATTGCTTAAAATAAGTTTAAGATTGTTTATATTTTGACATAGTTTTATAAGCGAGGCCAAAAATTTATAACAATGCCATCTAGCGAGTGATATATAATACTAGTTAATCAAGTTTCCCAAAACGCACTCTGACCGTGTGGTTTTTAGGAGTATTATCGATTGCTAGCATTCAATTTTATTGTGTATTCATTTACATTTTAGTTTCTAAAATAGTTCAATAGATGGCGGCCTACGGATGTTATGCTATTTATAGGCAGATCTACGTTGAGTCGGGTATAATACGATAGCCTAACGGCCGGTTTCTGAAAGCTCGATCAAAACTAATCGAATGTCACTCGCCATTTCAGCTGTTACATCGAATTAGATAGAGATAGCAAGTGACTTGGCATGCGATTAGTTTTGATCGGGCTTCCATAAAACCGGCCGTTAGCTCAATGTAAATCTTCCTTCACCTCTTTCGTTACACATTCCAGAATAATATATTTTTTATATTTCTGCTAGTATCCACCAAAGCCAAGTATACAAGGATAGGCGTACTAAAATATATTCGATATATCGTTTTGCTATGGTAGATAATGGATATTAAATATTGAAGATAGTATCTACCAAAGCCAACTAAAGTAATCCATAAGTTTTGACGTCACTAACGGCCGGTTTCTGAAAGCTCGATCAAACCCAATCAGATGTCAAGTCACTTGCTATCTCCATCTAATTTGATGTACCTTATAGCTGAAATGGCGAGTGACTTGACATCCGATTACGTTTGATCGAGCTTTCAGAAACCGGCCATAAATTTTCAATTTATCATTCGCTCTGGTGGATATTGGACCTAAGTTTTCTGTTTAATGACTATTTTCACCAATCAACCTCTTTACCCATTGACGCTTTTAAAAGACGATATCATCAATTTTATCAGCAAAACGTCAACAAAACACTTTCTTCATAGGCCTTGCTGCCTCGACTCTAACAAGGATTATACAAAAGAACGTTAGGAACTAAGCCGTAAGTTTGTTGCCTGTTCTTCTAGGCTTGGTCGAGTGGAACAGGCACTTAGTACCACCTAGCCTTAAGACGTTTCAAAGTGATCCTTCAAAGTAATTCAATTTAATTGTGACTTGATTTTTTACTTTGCCCTACTTATAGCCTTTTTGCCATATACAAGGTGTTCCAATACTTGTGTTTAAAAATTTCAGGGTGCTAAAGTACCTACCCATCAATATGAATAACTTTTTCTAAGGAACCAACACGGTGAACGCGAAAAAAAAAACAGCTGTTTCATACATTTTAGAAAAAGTTATTCATATTGATGGGTACTTTAGCCCCCTGAAGTTTTTAATCAAAGTATTGGAACACCTTGTATAGACTTCCTGTGAGCTAAGATTGGTGGATTGGTTGGAGTTGGTGGAAATGGGTCTCTTCTATAAGCAACAAACAAGTTGTCAAAGTGGCAAAGTGATTCTTGTGATTTTATTGAATAAATATCTTTTGACTTTTAAAGACAACGCATTTCTTACATTCGTGACAGCCCCCGCTGCTCGGTTGGTAGTAGCTCTGCCTTCTCCGCCGTAGGCCGTGGGTTCGATCCCCACCGAGAACAAGCACTTGTGCGATGAACATAGATGTTTGTTCTCTGTCTGGGTGATACTTTTTTAATAATTATAATTTTATGTTCTAAGTATTATAGCAGCTGTCTGGTTCCCATAGTACAAGCTTTGCATAGTTTGGGGCTAGATAGTGCCGTGTGGAATGTTCACCTATATTTATTTATGAAATGCTCACGACTTTATCCCCATTCACGGTAGGCACCCCTCAGATCTCTTGGGACTTGACCCATGAGGTTGGCAAATGGGGTCGTCAGAGTCACGACCAGATTTATTTGGCAATAATTGGCATCGTGTTCATAATATTCTATGTAGGTCTTATTTGTTGTTCTTTCTTTAGTTTTTTGCTGTTAAATTCTACTAATTTTATAAATGCGTAAGTTTAGATGGATGTTTTGTCACGCCCTACCGGCTGGACTGGTTTCGATGAAACTTGGAATATGTTTTTATCCGAGTGCTAAGCGAGCGTAGCCGCGGACGGAAGCTAGTTCCTACTAAAACTATTCAGGGTTTATGAGAGTAATAGGGATTATGTAAATTATGTAATTACTTCCATGTTTGTATAGAGAGTTATCAAATATCGTAATCCATGTATTATATGTTCAACTATTAATAAAATATTATTCAATTTATAGATGTATTTTTATTGAGCTCCTAAAATTCGGAAAGGGATTCAGCTAACCTAAAACGAAAACAACGATTCAAAAACAACAGGCTATTTAATTTTAATACAATATTTACAGGTCGTACAGGGAACCTTCACGGAAGGCATCAGTCTACAGTCACACAAATATAGTTCATCACATCACCGAGTTCCGATGTCAAACATCGCACATAACTAATTTATAGCGTTCACTCATTTCAAAAGTCATGCTATCAATATCCTTCCACCGGCCTTCGCAAAAATATTCCGAAGGGGCCGCTCGATCTCCGTCCAATTGAGCGGTCGTCGCCCGTCACACGTCATAGGTCACACATCAAAGTCTCACGGACGGGGTCTTCCGGTCATACCCTCGACACGTGCAGCGGCCTCTTGTGGTAGGGGTGGTGCGCGCGCAGCAGCGGCGGCGCCGCCGCGCTCGGCGCCTTGCGCGGCGGGCACAGCGCGCGCCGCCACACCGCCGCCGACTTGCGCGACCACGCCCACGCGCCCGCCGCCACGCCGCCGCACAGGCACAGGCACGCCGACACCGCGCCGCCGCCGCCGCCCCCTGGCGCCGCGCCGCTCTCCAGCGCCGCCGCCAGCTCGACCGCGCTGAGCCGCTCGCGCGCCTCCCACAGGCGCGCCGCCGTCGCCGCGGCCGCCGCGCACAGGTACAGCAGGCCCGCGGCCGCCGCGCGCGCCGCCAGCCGGCCGACGCGCCGCGCGCCGCGCTCGTCGAGCGCGCGGCGCACGCGCGCGATGCCGGGGCACGCGCCCGCGCCGAGCGCGACCGCCGTCAGCAGCAACGCGCCGCGCGGCACCGCCACGAGCGCCGCGGCGCCCGCGTCGGACACGCCGCACGTGCCGGTGCGCTCGTCGGCGGCGACGCGGCGCAGCGCGAGCGCGGCCGCCGTCCACGCGCCGGCCCAGCCCCACGCGCCCGCGTGCAGGTACGCCGCGGCGCGCTCGAGCGCCTCCGTCGACCACTCGCTCGCGGCGGTCAGGTACCACGCGGCGCACGCGCTCGCGAACCACGCGTCGCCGGCGAGCGTGAAGTAGTACGTCGTCGAGAAGAACGCGACGCACGTCGGCGCCGCGAGCCCGTCCGCCGCGAGCGCGCCGCCCGCGCACGCGACGCCGCCGGCGCCGAGCCAGCCGCGCGCGAGGTACGCGAGCGCGACGAGCGCGTGGCATGCGGCCGCCCACGCACCGGGCCGCTCCGGGTAGCGGTAGCGGCCGGGCTCCGCGCAGAACGTGACGAGCGCGAACGACGTCGACGCGAGCGCGAGCCACGCGGAGGCGCTCATCCACGCCTCGGCGGCGCGCCGCTCGGCGGAGGGCGGCGCGGCGAGGGCGCCGCACGCGGGCCGGCAGTCGCCGGGCGGCGCGCGCGCGAGCCCCGGCGGGCAGGCGGCGGGCGGGTCGCGCTCGCGCTCGCGGAAGGGCCAGCGCTCCGGCTGCGGCGCGGGCGGCGCGACGCCTGCGTCGGGAGGGCGCATGCAGAGCCGGCGGTCGGGCCGCAGCGGGAAGGCGGCGCAGTCGAGCGGCAGCGCGCGGCACTCGGCGGCGACGGTCTCGCAGACGTCGCGGCAGGCGCTGACGGCGCCGGAGACCTCCTCGGAGCAGAGCGGCGCGTACGCGGAGCACAGCAGGAAGCGCGCGTGGACGGAGCACCCGCTCGATAGGATGTCCTCGAACGATGCCATCTGAAAATGAGGAGAACGACCGTTTAGAATCTGAAACCGTGTCACGAGATCGACCTCTACGTGATCGTGATCGACATTGGAATATTGCTGTCGATGGGAAACTATGCGGGTTAGGTAGTAGTGAGAGCCGCTTTTGGCAGTGAATTACGAACGTAGTTGATGAGGAGCTCATTAAGAATTCGATTGAAACATTTCGATTTCGAAGGGCTTTCTAAGCATGATAGTATTCCACCGACGGCCAGCCGTCCGAAGACATTCCCATGGGCGAGTGGCTCCGGCACAAAAAGCGACGACAGCGAGACAATGGCAAGGTCGGCGCGAGTGCCTTTTTGTCCCGACGGATGTCACGCAATGACGAGACGTGATGATTCCCGGTTGGAAATGTTTTGTCTTCAAATTGGGCTCGTAATTTTCAAAGAAGCACTAATTTTGCGAATAATGCATTGTGATGAGCCGAAATTGCTTCTATTAGGTAATTTCTCTTAGATTTTTGTAGTAAGCAAATATCTAAAAATGTTGTGTCCAAAAAACGTTCTATAAGTATTTCAATAGATAGAGATGGAAGTGAAGGTGATACAGAATTTCCGTATTAATCAATTTTTATCAGAAGATAATTAATTATGACATCGCTTGCACTGATTGACTCGGACAAACTGATAACGATCTTGCCTGCCAACACTGGATATTATTATATACCTACCTACATTCATAGTTACGTGAAAGGCACAAGGTGCTAACAAATGATCCGTGTAGAGCCGTAATTTACATGAGTTGTAAAGCTACTTCTGATTACGAGTTGGCGGCATTGGCATTGTGCTGGATAATTGAGGCTCGGAGCAACAAAAAGCCCATTTCGCAGAACGGCCTTGGGCGGGATAAAGGTTTGAAACGCGACGGCCAATTTGTACTGCGCGTCTGTGCCTTCGCCTTTGTACTAAAACGTATTCTGTACTTCTACTTTTAAGTGAAATGCGAGATGTTAAGCACGACTTGGCTACCACCTGCGTTGTTTTATTGTAAAATTGTTGATTTGTCTTGAGAATACCGGGTTTATTTTAAATTTATAAGACAGTTGCGCATGTTATAAACTAACTTAAGCTACCCAATTCAAAAAAATAATATTTCACGATGTTTTTAAACGTTTTCAAGAAAATATTGGTTACTTTGATCATTTTACCTTCTAGTTTTCAAACAAAAGCTGTTTACGAATTAAAAAAATATCTTCTTCCATAGTTATTCCTGTCTCAATCAGTCTTGAATCAAATTGTACGTACCTACCTACCGCTATACATTAGTTGTAATCTCGTTCTTTGATCCGGGCGGCTTTGATCTACCGCGTCTGTTTCAAAGAGTGATACTATCTCAGATGGTTCAATCTTTTCGATAGTTTTAGCACAGAATTAACTACTAGGTGTACGCTTTCTAGGTGGTTACCTACATCTAAGTATGTTTTTATTAATTGGTAGTTGCTATCAGCTTCGCAGGAAAGAAAGGCACCCTGCTTTTCCTGTGAAGCTACTAGCCGCTACATCAGCCTTGCTATAGTTTTTTAACAATAAATGACTGCTATTAACTAGATGCAGCCATTCAAAATTATTAAAGTCATAGAAATAAAAGGTTTCTAAAAAACAGTATTTTAGTCTCCGATTTTTCAAAATAAGAAAAAGGCGTCGTCAACTAGTATACAGTTTCAAAAGGTAAGACGGATGTTTTGACGATAGTAACTAACTATAGTTTTTATTTGGTATCGTTGGGGTTTAAAAATAATAAATAGACATATCGAAAACTTCACTATTCAATGAGATACACATTGAATACAATTCAATGCATTTTTTTTCCTTCCGGACTACTTATACCCGGATTAGCTTTTTTTAAACTACCTACCGACTTACAATGTTTTCGGATCAAATAAACGGTCCCTAGGCTATCCTATTATAGAACGGTAGATTGCACTCGATGTGGAGTGATTCTATTCAGGTTTAACAAAGGATTCGTTTAAGCCGACGGTTAAATAAGTAAGTATTTGCTTTTTTAAAAGATTTACCTGCACCACTCTACTGCTTAACTGGTAATTGATATAGAGATCTTATTAAAAAAACTCCTGTCAGGATGGTGTTTTACTCTATGTAAGTCCCATACACTTTAGACGTTCCCTAGGTAGGAAGGTAAATATTTTAATATTTAATGGTTTTTTTGAAGTCGCAGTTTTTATTTTTCTCCTATACATCCAAGCAGAACAATTGGTAGATATAACTTTATCCTCCAGGCACGGTAGATGTCCCTTCAGATTTGTTAGTACTAAGTTATCCACTATTTTTTATTTTTTTTAATACAACTGCTGATGGAACAAGCAGATGGCCCACCTGATGTTAAGTGGTAACCATCACCTATAACAAAGCATTGCCTCGTAAGTCACGCACGATAGGAACTTGCCCTTCGATGCACTGCCCTGCGTCCATCAACTTGAGACATACATATGTTAAGGGCCGGTTTCACCATGCTCTGTTAGATTAACAAAGGATTAAAGAGCCGTTAAATTGTCAAAATGTACGCGTTTGACAGCTAAGGTTAGATTTAACGGTCTTTTAATCCTTGATTAGTAACTAACCGAGCATGGTGAAACCGGCCCTAAGCCTCATGTGCCTGTAACAACCACACTCTTCAAACCGAAACACAGCGTTGCTGCTTGGCGGCGGAAAAAGGCGTGGTGGTAGTACTTCCCCGGACGAGCCCTCCACAAAGAGCTCTACTACTCTTAAATATGCTTCTACGAAATATACGTGGCAGGCAAAGTGAATAACTGTTACATATTTTGTGCTAGACTAGAGCTCTTCACAATGCCTGCACTGTATTGCTTCATTGGTTTTAAATTTCTATTAAAATTCCTGGTTATATGATCGGTAAACACGACGCATGCATACCCACAGAATGATTCCAACAAACATTTGCTTACTTAAAGTGCTATCGGATGTTTTTGGATCACATACAAGGGTTTCAAAATACAAACTATACATCGCCACTGAAATCTCAGCCTTATTGTTATAGAGTTAAGGTATGGTTTGGTCGGTATACACTTGAGAATTTGTTTACTTTAGCTGATCCATTCAGTTCTGAGGAGTGGTATTTATTTGCTTCGGTAAACATTATCTTCAAAGAGGCCGATTTATCGAGGACATTACAATTTTTTCTTTAGAAAAGGCACCTTTAGCTTCATTACGCGTGACTAACATACCGCAAAATAAAAATAAGTGAGTTTCGTAAAAAACGTATTGAACATAAAATTTTTGACTAACCTAATTAATCATTATTTTCAAAAGAAAATGATATTCTTTTTACAGTTCTTACAACAAAGGGACGGACGGGCGACAAAAAGTTAATTGCCGAACGTCATCCCAAAATAGCCAGACGAGATGCTCAGGCGCATCTTTGATGTTACACTCCTATCACTCTAAATTCGCTGTTTATTAAAAGTGAGCTCTATAACGCTGATATTAGATTCAATATCGCTCCAACGTGTAATGATACTAGCTGAAAAACAGTGGTGATAAATTACTATTTTATCAATTGAAATAAGAGTTTTCTTACGCAGAATTTAGGTTTCAATTTCGCTTGCACACATTAGTCGTATCAAATCAAAAATCCTAACGTGTAACTCAACTTATTATAACAGGTTTCAAAGAGTTTCTTGTGATTTTATTTAATAAAGACTTTGACTTAATACTTGTCTCGTTGCCAACGTGTGCGAACGGTACCAGAAGCATAAATCTACAGCTCGCGGGAAGGGTAAAGGAACATGTTATAGCAACGGAATGCCGTTACTGAGATGCGCAAGCGTTTGATGTAAGATTGTTACGGTAGAGATGACATCGCGTCGGCAGCTGTGATGGTCCGTGGAGGCAGGATATGACGAATTAGAATACATTATTATAATGCTTGCAGAGTTGGAACTTTAAGCAAATGAAATACTAAACGTTCGAATCTGGATTAAAGCTATTTTATTCTGTAAAATAAAACACAATTCTTACTCTGTACCCAGGATTTACTACTAAACCGAGCGCGTTGCTGTTTGCCACATTGCTCTAGGTAATGTATAAAACTAGTCAAAACAAGTTAATAATATGACATTTAGGTATTAATACGATGACTGCTATAAATTTAAAACAAAAGTGCATCAAGTAACGCGTGCGCTGCACCATAAACACACGACATTGACATCAAAGTGCCCGATATAGAACAAACGATGTAACTTCCCCTTTATTACGCGATCAAAGGCGCTTTGTACCTCTACAATAACAGCTTACTCTAATTAATTCCTGTGGGCTGCAGCCATATTTGTAAGTAAGGAAAACATTAGTAAACCAGTTAGTATTCTAACAGCGGCGATGGGCTTGCAACCTGTCAGGGAATACCAACTGAAAAATGTGGTGGTGAACTGATGATGACCCCCTTTGACGTCCTCAAGTACCCTGGAGTTCGTACTTGATACTAAGAGATCTGAGGGGATATTTACCGTGCCTGGGGATCAAAGTCGAGAAGCTGCTTTTTTTTCAGTTTATTCTTTGTTTTCGTCAATATTGTCAATTCATAGTCCACATGGTCATTCGAAGTATTTTTGTAATTGTAACATGAATGGGAATGTTATCTCATAAACTAAACATGTTTAGTGACATGACAAGGGTTTGAAGTCTTGGAGACGAGAACACACAAAATATATATAAAGTTTAAATATTCAAAATAATGTCAGTACCTAATGTACCTAACAGAGATGGCGCCCAAACAAAGTTGTTCTGAATCTATATACTTAGTCCATGGTATCAAAATCAAATTTTAATTTAAACTATTATCTATAGATAGGCACGCACTCAAGCCATATCATGCTCCCCGATCTTGACCGATCGAATCGGCTGAGTTCATCGTCAAAATGAAAACGAACTAGGTATGTTAAAAATCGTTTTTATGCGTCACGCATTTCTGTGACGAATTTCATCAAACTCGGTTCAGTTTAGACGTAATTAAAAGTGTAACCAACAAACAGATACAAATTAACCACAAAACATATAAACTTTCGTATTTATACATAGAAGTTAGGTACGGTAGGTATATAATATACTAACTATTTACTGATAGGTTAAATGCGGTTCAATAACCTTTAATCGTGGCCACATTAATTTAACTTGAGTTCGAATCGAGTGTTATCTGATCAGAGGCTCATGCGCATCGTTTGGGCACATCAAAGAACAGTGGCTAATGAAGTGATAAATAACTTCTGGAGCCACAGTTCATTATACAGTTACACTTGGCTAAACAACGTAACATACAGTAGCGGTATTCCGTAAGCAATAAAATCACAGGAAGTATCACCTAGTGGCTCACTTCGATCACGACCTTCGGTTCACTCATGTTTGTGCCTCAATCACCCGTATCGACTACATCAATTTGGATGGAACTTGTATTAGAAATAGATATTCGGTATCAGTATACTTACTACTTTTCTATCAGAGTACAACGCTATCGAAGTTTTAAGCAGAAGCCTGTATCTGATATAATAAAGCACTTAAAGTTATGTTACTCTAACCTAGATCCAAGTTAAGCTATCGACTTAGATTATCACATCCCCGCGATAAACTAAACAAACAGGTAGGTACATAATAGATGAAAGGCGCCGCCTCGTAAACACCGACAGCGGCTTCGGTGTGCAAATGAAAACATACTACTCCTATTACGCGGAGTCCGTTTATTTTACCAACGCTATTACTGTTGCGTACTTGTGCCCAATCTGGAGGGTGTACTAAGGATTTGTGATTTTTATTTATTTATTTCCAAGAAAGACCAGGAACCTAACTAAACTTAAAATTAACAATACGTAGATAGTAATAGGAAGATAGAACATTTAATTTTCTATAATATACCTAACTGGTGGTTGGTGATAATTAAAACGCATTAGCGCTGCGTGCCTGTATCTATATTTTTCATCATAATTCATGTATACACAGTATACAATATAAAACTTTTTTTTTTCTTGCGTGGAACAAGTAGGTGACCCACCTGATTTTAAGCTTTAACCATCACCTATACAATCACCTATAACAAAGCATTGCCTCGTAAGTCACGCACGATAGGAACGTCCCCTACGATACACTGCCCTACGTCCAATAACTTGAAGCATACGCGTTAAGTCTCATGTGCCTGTAAGACTCCCGGACTAGGATTATAGCTCCAAATTTATGATTCGCTACGTCTCGTAGCGTCTCGTAGACCCTGATGTCTACGAAGCTACGTCTATTAGTATTTTTTGAGTCAGGGAGAACTTCGTGACAGAGCTTAGTTTTCAAAAGTCTTATAAGCGAAGTTCACTGGTCTCTCAAAGATTTTCGTCATGGATTAACGATTGTTAAGTTGGCGGGAACTTGGCATATTAATCTACAAATCTCCGTAACTAATATAAACGAAGATAATATACCAAGTGTGAAAGTAACCTACCCGAATTTATTTTACCGTAAATTTTTGTGTCAAATAATGTATAATATGTATAGGTAGCGAAATAAAGAAATCTTTAGTCAGCTCTTCCTATAAGTTATCCTTACTACGTCCAGTTTTATTTTAAGCGGATACCGGCACAAGTGCGGTTGTAATTTTAGCCGCGCGATAGGTTTTTATAAGAGAACCAGCGATTTGATGAATCAGT
This sequence comes from Chloroclysta siterata, assembly GCA_932294275.1. Classification (NCBI taxonomy): domain Eukaryota; kingdom Metazoa; phylum Arthropoda; class Insecta; order Lepidoptera; family Geometridae; genus Chloroclysta; species Chloroclysta siterata. The sequence continues at coordinate 18,291,436 of OW028588.1, forward strand.
GTTATTGAAGTGGCTACATGGTACATAGCTAGTAGCCAAACCACAGATTGAACAGTAGCTTATTTATCCAAACAAAATACCGCCAGTGTACGTTTACAGGAAGTATTGTTAGAAATGTTATAAGTATTTTTATCTTTACCGACCTTCTACGTTTGGTATTCTCTACGTAATCATTTTCAATTTGTGGTGTGATCGAACGATTTAACTGGTTCACAGCACCACTGATAACTTTTAATGCTTAGACTCATGAGTCATAATATTTTAAACACAGTACTCGTTGTAACCACTTCAATGCCGAAACAAATATCTCGACGAGAGAAATTTCAAAGTAAGAATAAGGAAAAAAGAGTAGGGAGAGTGTACTGAGTGAGATACCTACACCAAAGAAACAGATATACTTTAAAATAGATCAAAATTTTTTTTTGAGAAAAAGCGACTGAAAACGCCTTTGGCCCACCAGAAGTTGAGCGATTACCTACCTATCTCTTTGTATGTAATACAATGTTACAGAGCACATTCATGCATGGAGATCGTGCATTATGGGGCTGACAACTATCAAACAATTTCTCGCTCGCACGTTTCGACATGTTGAAAGATATAAAATCTATAGTAAAAATTTAAAAATTTCATTTTGATCGATATAAGTTTTCCTACTCAAAAGTTTGCTTTACTAGTTTTCGTACATAAGCAAACTTTTAAGTAGGAAAACTTGTATCGATTAAAACGAAATTTTTACTAAACTGTGTGGAATGTGATTGCACACAAAATGGTTGATTACGATTTTTCGAAAATGAGTTTAATGATTTTATATCTTTCAACATGTCGAAACGTGCGAACGAGAGTCACATTAGCTCTTGTCTTCGCCTTATGTGGCTTTACATTACGTCCATCACTCTAAGACGCGAGAAGTTGTTTGACGGTAGTCTGCGCCTTAATTGTTTTCACAAAGACCTCTACAATTAAAACTGTAAAATGGATAGATGATTGATTCCATTGGTGTATATTTCTCAGATCGATCTCTATTGATACATGCATCTTTTTCTACAGCATACGGTATCTTTCACACATTAGCAATGCGGCCGAATTTCCACAGTTGGTCTTCCTCGCAACTTCCATTCAACGGAAATAGGGATGATACACGCTCTTTATACAAGGTGTTTCAATACTTGTGTTTAAAAACTTCAGGGGGCTAAAGTACCCATCAATATGAATATTTTTTCTAAGGAACCAAAAATGGGAACGCGAAAATAAAAACAGCTGTTTCATACATTCAAGCCAGGTAGGTATTGAACTTTTGTATGTGTTGGAACACCTTGTATATCCTGTTCTTCTAGGCTGTCATCATTATCATCAACATCAACCTATGTTAGTCCACTACTGGACGTAGCTCTCCCAAGACATGCCACACTTGACAAGACAATCTTGTATGGGCTCCCTTAAATATATTTTTTTTCTGCTTTTTAGTATTTGTTGTTATAGCAGCAACAGAAATACATCATCTGTGAAAATTTCAACTGTCTAACTATCACGATTCATGAGGTACAGCCTGGTGACAGACAGGGGGACGGACAGCGGAGTCTTAGTAATAGGGTCCTGTGGGATTCTTTAGATCAAATAAAACACAAATATATTATTATCCGAGACTATGCCGACACGCCCGGTGCGCCCAGTACCAAGCAAGTGTCGCCAGCATGTCGCTAGTGTTGCCAGCGCAAGGACCCGACGGGGCTAGACGCCACAGGTCCCGTTATACCTTTTGGGTACGGTACCCTAAAAAGATCTCTAAGTTAGGTACAGTTTTAACAGTTTGTCAACAAAATTCAATTCGATTTCTAGCAAGCCAGATTAATTTGCTCCAAACAAACTAGACTATGAAACAATTTATTTCAGAAGGATTCCCATGTGTTTGATGGCTACGGAACTTTATGTTGAAAGTATAATGAAAATTAGTAGTAGAACATAAAGTTCCGTATCGTTATCTCTATCACGTCTTCATACAAAACCCGCAATGAACACGGGACAAAAACGAAAAACCAAATATGGTAAACACAACTCATACTTGGGGTACAGATTTATACATCATAGCCGGCTTGAAAGTAGGTTCCTACGTATTCAAATTATTTTTTTACGTGTACCTCTTTTGTTGTAGAGTAGGTTTTATTGGTTTTGCTTGTGTAGTTTCTTAGAAGCATTGTTATCTTTACGCTTTCTGGTTACATTATGCCTCTCATTACTACAGCTTACTGAACCATGGTGTTAGATGCAGAAGACACACGCTTGTATGCTAGTAGGAAGTGCTTTACCTACTCTCAACTTTTAACTGGTACTATTCGAGGTACTTTTATTTCTTCTGAGTAAAATTTTTTATCATTTTAGGTTACAAAATTCGATATAATTTAGATAAGTACGTTTTTTTTATTCTTAAGTCTTCCCACTCACACAGTGAAGAGACTCCAGTTTCCCTTATAAATAAATATATACTCTGGGTTATCATCATCATCCGAAGCCCGATTTAGCCCACTGCTGGGCATAGGCCCCTCTATGCTCTTTCCATTTAAAACGGTTTTGGGCTACCCTCATCCATTTAAGGCCCACGACGCTGACAATACTTTGGGTAAGTAAAAGTATTTATATATAATGTAATTTTATTCTTCCTAAATCAATCAGCACAGCCCCAACCATGAAACGTGATTAAACGATGTGAAAGCGCCCTCTGTTCCCTATCAGAGTTTAATTGGCGGCTTACTGCCTGCGCACGCGCACATTTTTACGACTATAGTAGGCATGTGCTTGCCTATACAGAATTACAATGACAGAGCTGTGTGTCCACTAAACCCAGGATAGTATAGATAGATAGATATACAACTCTATATTGATTTCTACGACAAAAATGTGGGATACAAAGTTTTCCATTTAGAAAAATAATTGTAATGTACAAGTACAATGAAAAAAAATTATACGAATGTAATATATCCGAATTAATTATCTTATTTTAGCTCCTACTTTGATAGTAAACTGATAATAATCGAAGGTACATTAAAGGCTTCAGCACTGAAACCTTGATAAGCCATACCTACCTGCTGATTTTAGGAATTCAAACGCAAAAGCACGCCATCCACCAAAGCTTTAATTAATAAAGCTCTGCAATGGAAGCAGAATAATGATACCTAAGAGACTATCATGTAAGAGATACTAATAATCTACTTATTTGATATTCCAATCTTATATGAAAACTAAAAATAAATATTTTTTGTTCGCTGTCGGTTTGATTGTTCCAAGATTGTAACAGAATATTTTTGACAAGTTTTTTTGTAGTTAATAGACCGTCCTTTGGCCACAATCTCACCTGCGACCGAGCGACGATGTAGCCAAGGATGGAGCAGAACGGTCTAGAAGACACCTATTCACTCTTGCCTTGAAGAGACCCAAGTTGTAGTGATCAGGAAAGACAGACGACGCCGACGACAATGAGTTCCACTCCTTGGCAGTTCGCATAATAAAATGTAGAAGCAAAGCGCTTAGTGCGAATGGGTGGTATATTTACCAGATATGGGTGGTACTGAGCCGTACGTCTACTCGTCCTGTGATGGAAAGGAGATTGTTCAAAGAACTTATAATATCTATTCACCCGCCCGATAGTAATGTCACAGTAGATATCGCTAGCTACATTCACAACTACTACAACTTCAGAGAAAACCGACCGCAGTGAAAACCGGTCTCGACACTCCAACCGTAGCTAATTCATAATAATCGAGAACCTGGGACTATCCTGCACACCACACACATTAAATAACCTTTATTCCATGAGGAATAAAGCTGGAAATCCTTTGATAGGGAAGAAAAGATGACTACACTCAAACCTATTACAAATGTAAAAGCTTACGTCTTGAATGAGCTTTATGCTCTCAGTAATAAAAGCGAATTTGCTACAAATTAGTTGTAAGATTGGTATTCGATTCGATCCGCCGGCATACAAAAGAGACAATTCACAGTGATTGCTGTGGTTTGATGAATACGTGCTTTTGGAATTAATGCTTTAAAAATAAATATAAATCATAACTTTGATATATTATGGGATTATACATAATAATATGTAGAAATGTTGTGGGTTACCTACCTACAGAAGGTGACTGCGTGAATGAATGAAAAAGTTAAAGATTTATATGTACCTTAAATTTAAACATTTATGGCGTAGGTGTTGACATTTAAATTACATTGCGCTGTAACGTTAACTGGACTGTGCAGTGATGCCTCGTTGTCGCGCAGTGTACTCGTTTGTCAGTCGGTACGTTTACGCCTCAAATGTCAAATTTATTCTTCTTCTTCTTCTTCTCTCCGTTTATGGCTCCTGTCTGTCATTCGACAGACAATCTTGCCAGTGTCAAGTGATTTGTATTGAATAAATACTTTTTTGTCAAGTCAGTCTATAGTCAAGTCGGCCGTCATTTGTTTTGAAGAAAATGGTGGCGGTTTTCTTCAAAACATTGGAAACATTTTCGGTCAAATCAGGATATCACATATTACACTTTTATTTCAAATGTTTACACTTTGTGCTAAGACCTCAAGTAATGTTGGTAAAATACCACCAAAATTACACAACACAACTCGAAATAACACTAGAAAAACAAATAAAATGAAAAAGCTATGTTGCTTCCTAAAATGACAGAAAACGAATCCTCAAATTTATTCTTCGTCGCTCCATTTATGGCACCTGTCCGTCATTTCGACAGACAATCTTGCCAGTGTCAAGAGTCAAGTGAAATAGAAAAAATACTTTAACCCTTAATTCGACGCTGTGCAGTATACTTCGCGTTGAATGAAAAAAAATCTACATAAAAAAATTGACCATATGTCTTGACTTCAAGGTGTATAATTGCACCCTGAAATATCTAACTAAGCTGTCAAAAATCGGTAACACACACACATCGACGGATCGCGAGCAGTCGCCGGCGAGATGGCGGGGAGAAGGAACGCGCTGCGCGGGCTCTCGGTAAGTTGCATTTTATTCATTGTTTTACGGCTTATTTTGTTGTAATATTATTGAAAACTAAAGATAACAGACCCGGAAAGCTACTAATAATGTTTTGATTTTCTTACTGAGTTCAGTTTAGTTTTTACGACACCCACAACTTGTATGTTCAGTATACTTCCCGTCGTCGAATTACTTGTAAAGTAACTGCTTTAAACTATGTCCAGTATTCTTCCCCTTGTCGAAGTAGTAGGTAACTATATATAATATCGTATGTCTTGTATTCTTCCCGTTGCCGTATTATTAGAAAAATATATTTTGTTGTTTTTTGTATTACTATTTTAGAGATCCGCAGATAAAATATTTTGAGCCTTACTTTTTTTCGTTTTTCAGAGCTTCACGTCTAGAGGAAAACGCATAGTTTCACGCGGCATTGGTGCCGCCTGAAAATGCTCCTTCTTATATAGATACTGGTTCTGAACCTGAGAATGAAGACTAAATTCCTGATAATAGAACTGAAGAGTGGTCCTCCTCACCCTGCCCTTCCATCAATTCATGCATACAGCGCATGAATATATTAGACTTCCGTTGACCTCTGTTATTAACAACGTGCTACCACCATCATCATCTTCCTGCCCTTATCCCACTTCATGTGGGGTCGACACAACAGGTCTTTTCTCTCCACTTCTCTCTATCATCCGACATCTCAGTCGTCACTGCTTTCTTACCCATGTCATCCTTCACACAATCCATCCATCTTTTCTTTGGCCTTCCTCTACTCCTATATCCATTCACATTGATAACTAACACTATTTTCGTTACATGACATTCTTCCCTTCGCCTGACATGCCCATACCACGCTAACCTATTGCTTCTCATTTTCTCAATCACTGGTGCCACTTTCAAACTGCCTCTAATAAACTCATTCCTTATCTTATCCATTCTCGTCACTCCACACATCCATCTCAACATTCGCATCTCCACTGCATGCATTCTTCTTTCATCCGTCCCTTTTGTGGCCCGACATCTATACAAAACGACATCGTCGTCGTCGTACCTCTATAATCGTTTTGTAAATTTTCCCCTTCAGTTTTAGGGGCATTCTTCGATCGCATGTTGTTCCTGTGACTTCTCGCCATTTCATCCATCCTCCATTTATTCTACTTTTTACATCCCTGTCAATCTCACCATCATTCTGTACTACTGAACCGAGGTACCGAAAATCGGAACAGACTGGTAGGGATACACCATCTAAGGCAATAGTGGCGAAACTGGAGGGACCACCGAAGTCACAAAACAGATGCTCTGTTTTGCTCCTACTGATCTTCAGTCCGACACTCTCCAATTTCCCCTGCCATTTAACAGCCTGCTCTGGACCTCAGTTGCGTCTTCTCCGATAAGTATAATGTCGTCGGCGAACAGCATACACCATGGTGCCTCCTCCTGTATGTCTGATGTCAGTGCATCCATTACCAGGAGGAACAAATAAAGGCTCAAAGCCGATCCTTGGTGCAAGCCTACAGCCACATTAAACTTATCGGTAACGCCAGCTTCGGACCTGACTTATGTACTAGCTCGGCTTTACATGACCCGAATAAGCTGCAGGTACTTCCCAGGCACTCTTTTCTCTTTCATAGCCCACCTCAGAACCTCACGGGGAACCCTGTCGTACGCCTTCTCCAGATCAACGAACACCATGTGATTCATGCATGACTTTATAGATAACTGATTATTAAGTTCAAAACAAAAGTGAGATTTTGGTACTTATAAGATTTTAAAGTTATTATAGTATTGTAAGCGTAAACTTATGTAACTATGAGACTAATTTACCCAAATATAATTAATATTTTCCTACGGAACCACTAGTTTCTTTTATTATTTCTCTTTGACAGTGGGAAGTATACGGCACATGGTTGGAGCGCATCAATTTCTTATGAACTTGATAATGTCCAGTATAATGGCCGTATGTTTTTCAGGAAACTGAAAGAGCTAGATTTTTTTAGGTATATTTCCTAAGGTCCCATACAAGCTAAGAACCGAAATCTGCAACGATTTTAGAAATTTAATTTAAAAAAAAAACCGTCGAATTAAGGGTTAAGTCAAGTAAATTCGCAGTAAAGTTGTCAGAATGGTGGCGATTTCATTCAAAACCGATGCACTGCCTGCGTCTATCAACTTGAGGTATTCAGATGTTAAGCCTCATCTGCCTGTAATTTCACCGACAACCATACCCTCCAAGCCGAAGCACAGCAGCTAACGATTGGAGGCAGAAATAGGCATAGAGGTAGTACTTCCCTGGGCGAGCCCCTCACAAGAGCTCTACTTCTCTGTATTCTTATACTTACTTACTTTATAAAAACTAAATAAGTAATAAGTATATAAGTAAGTGTGTACTTGTAAACGTCTGTTACGTTATTTATGTTGAAATGCAAAAGGCACAACACACGGTTGATTGGTTACGGCTGAGCACATCGGGCACGGTGCACTGGACGGTTGACGACTGACATTACCGACTTCACCTTGACTGGGAATAAATACTGCTCAGAGGGTGTATTTCAGGTTAAACACTGATTATATTATTACAAAATACCTGCCATATTCCTGCCATGAAACTATCACGCTAAAATTTATGAAACTAGCACAAAACGGGCATTGGCAGAATTGTGACAGCTATGTAGTAGCCAAACAAGAAGAAGCTGAAGTTGTGAATAAGGTTTGTATACCAGGACTAACCAAAAGATTAAAATTGAAATGGTAATTTTGGAATCGAAACTTTGGTAGTTATTCGTTTTTGTAATCAAACGGCCAGTAGACATTAACTGGTTCGTCATTTTCTCCTTATTACAGATTGTTCCATAGAAAAAAGGACATAAAAACGTATTGGTATGGTAGTAGGTACGTAAGCATTAAACAACCAAATCCTATAAAACTTTACATATCAGAAGGTAAATTCCACCTATCTGTATCAAGTTAAATAGTTTTGAAAAAGTTGTGCTAATATTGTAAAAAACACCACCATTGTTTTGAAAAATGCCCGTTGCATACATGCATTCATACCTATCGGCATAACTATGTTTAAATGTAGATAGCAAATAGTGCTGGTCTACGAGTTACGTTTTCAAACTCTTAAACCTGCAATGGCCTTTAGGTACAATACAAACAGTAAATACCGAAACATTCAAATATACACTCGCTAAAATCACACAATAAATAAGTTACGACACACTAAAATATAAAAGCGTTATAAACGGGACCGGTCGTGCGTCCGTACGTACGTCACGCACTTAACACTTCATAAACTACTTGTTAAATGCACTGTCAACATTTCTGGTAGAATAGGCAAGTATAGACAGTTGCCATCATGGAGGTAGTATACGGAGGGAGCCATAAGACTTACATCCTTTTACAACTGTGTATCAAACAGTGATCTTTGTTCTTCCCATGTAGCCTAGCTACGAGTAAAAGAAAAGAAGATGTAACTTCACTCACTCCATCTCACTCACTCTCTGTCTGAGTAAATCGTGTCCGTCAGTTGATGCAATGTTTTGATCTTGTTTTGACGTTCTAGAAAAACTCGGTAGCAACATAGCAATGTAGCGAAAGAAATTATGAAAATATTTAAAGAATTATTATTGTCTAGGCAAAATATATTTGAAAAGGTGAAAGTATGTCTTGTGAAGCTGTGTTTTGTGTATCAAAAACAACAACAGGAGGAGTTAAAGACCCGGAATTGTCATTTGATACGTAATATTCTTTTTCTATTATCATGCTAAAAAAATAAGTTTTTTCTTCCATAAAGACTGCAGGAATTACATTTTATTAGTACTAGTCATATTTTCCTATGTGAAAATGATGTAAACCCATTAATTATTGCAAAATAAAAATTATTGTTTTAGTCATCTGTTCTAGTGATGTACTTCCACCGACCAATTTAGCTTTATCGATAATATTTTATTTTCCGATTTTGATATGAAACATTTAATGCGCCGGGTCAGATCGGCTGTTCTGTTGTAGTTTCAATTTTTCACACCTTAGGCGTCTCGCGACGGCTCAATTTTTGTTAAATTTTACATTATTTTTTTAGGTTCTTATAAATGCCCAGAATGAAGACGGGAGTGGATAAAAGCTGTTAGGCGTGAAAACTGATAGACTACAAAATTTTCTTATGCATGGACGAAATGGCCATAAGAAAGTGTATCGAGTGGGATGGACATCGCTCTCACGGTTAGGTCAATGTGGGAAACATTATTGACGATGATAGTGTTTCAGTGTCTATAATGGTTTTGGGCTTTCGCAATAAAAGTCAGCAACCAGTTAAAATTAAAAAGTTGAATTCCAATTAAAACGCCTTTTTCATCCATTTCTTATTCTATCGATAGGTTAGTCAATGTTGTCCCTTCTCTAGTCACTCACGCGAATACATACAAACTAACAAAAAACGGACACGCCAAAAACCCGAAACACTCCGTCTATATAATACTTAGTCTAAGGTTGCCATCGTCGAGTCGGAAATCGAATTTCCTGAAAACTAGGGTATTCTAATTCAGTGATACTATCTTTAAGACTTTATAAAATATTTAGTTCAGCATTTAGATTTACGGAATAAGCACAAATCCAACGATAATTATAAATAAGGATATTATCTTTGGATAATGAACCTATAAAAGTCGCATGAATCCCATAACTTCCAATCAAAAGAGCTTTATCGAAAAATATGAGACAATTATGTCAAAACAACTAATAAAAGTGTATGTCTTGTGTTGAAACTTTATGAACATGCCCTCCAAACGAAAATAGTTGAAAACCACGGTCTTCATTTTGCCTGTTTTTCTTAGAAGTTTTGATTGTAAATTGACTGTTGCTCATTCTGAGCACCTAGAATATAAATAACCTTATAATAATTACTAGTACAAAACCTATTTCACTCATGATTTTCATTTTCAAAACTTTTTAAATACAAAATTTTAACATCCACATATCAGTCCGTTTCAGCGTCTTTACAGAAAAACTATGAATTACTGAACAATTGAATATGGAATTCGATATTTTCAAATAAAAATATACCTACTCGTATTCCTTCATTTGTAGCAGTTGGTACCTACTTGGCATAGAGAGATCTACCATGCATGCCTTTCATTTTTCTGCGTAGATGTGTGTTATCCACGGGATGTTCCGTAATTAGAAACACGGCGCCACTCGTTATCAGCTGATTAGACTTTAATTGGGTCGCGCATCTCATGAGACATTCCTCCCAAACCGTATAAATATGTTCCGTTTTGGAATAGATAATAGTATATGCACACAACTACATAATAAAAAATATGTACGCAGACGTGTACATAAGTACCAGCCAGATATTAAGTTCAAGAATAGGACATTCCATCATGAATAATTGTTTACCTGATTCTAGCCTGCATGATATCATGAAATTAATATCAAAATGTACTCTCAAATGTGATTCAAATCTCATAATTTGGGTTGGAAATAGGGGCAATGTAAACAAAGTTGAATTGATAAAATATATTGAAACTTTATGCTCTCTACAAGTGAACAAAATTGTTATGTTTACATTCCCCTACAGCAACAGCTTGCCACAAGCAGAAAATAACTTAAGATATAAGCTAAATATGACTTTGCATACATTAACATGCAATAATAATTTGATACATTTAGTTGACTCTAACACTATTGTTAGTCAAAATTATGTTTTATCTAAAGGTAGTTATTACCTTTCTAATTACCACAAACGACAAGTAGCTGTCTCGCTATCATATTATTTTAGTATTACAGCCAAAAACTTGGCTAAACAAAATGCTTCTTTTGAGCATTGTCTTGACATACAAAACAAGACTCTGGAAATTATTCCAAGTCATTTAAATTAGATTACCAGACAATAGAGGAAGTCTCTAGCATTAATTTTTTAAATAAAAATAAAATTCATAATAAACAAAGTCAGTCAAGTATTAAATCTATCAAATTAAACAAATTTAAGCATACCAATTTGGTGCATCAAAATATTGAAGGATTGCGTAGTAAAGAATTAGAGCTGGAATTGTACATCACCTCGAACAATATTGACATAATTTGTATTACTGAACATTGGTTGAAAAGTCATGAGCTGATGTTTGGCTTCAGTGATCACCAGGTTGGTAGTGCTTTCTGCAGAGAACACTTTATTAGAGGTGGATCATTAATATTACTTAATAATAAAATTAAATTTAAAGAACGCAAAGATATTGTCCACCACTCTGTAGAAAGACACATTGAAATAGCTTGCGTGGAGTTGGAGCAGTTCATTGTTATAAGCGCTTACAGTCCACCTTCTGCCTCATTCGATATTTTTGAAAAAGCTATGGAAGAAATTTTGTATAAAATATCTAAATCAAACAAGCAACTAATCATATGTGGCGACTTCAATGTTAATTTACTAGTTCACTACTCTTTAAATACCAGGATAATTAGTCTTTTTAAATCATTTGACCTGGAACATTTGTTTATGGAGCCTACTAGGATAACTGCCTCTTCGGCCACATGTATAGATAATATCTTTACTAATGTAAAAATAATAAGTAAAAATCTAATAAGTAATATTCCTTCAGACCACCTTGGTCAAATAATTAAAATAGAAGCAAAAACTAAAAACGATGTATTAAAAAAAATTACTTTCGTCCCATTGACCATAAGTCGTTTGGAAGAGTTGAAACTGAACCTTATTTCTAGACTACCAAGAATTACTTACAGTAATGATGGCAATTCATATTATCAATTTTTCTATGAATTTGATAACTTATTCAGTTCAATTTTCACACCCAAATCGAAAATGGTCTCTGGCGGTTCTAAATTTTGTGAGTGGGCAACAGCGGGTATTTATAAAAGCAGAGAAACATTGTACAACCTTTATAGTGAAAAACAATACAATTTCAGTGAAGAATTAAAAGAAAAAATTAAAAACTATTCTAAAATTTTCAAAAGCGTGTGTCGCATTGCTAAATCACAATATTTAAGTTCAAAAATCAAAACTAGTCAAGATAAAATCAAAGCTACTTGGAAAATAATTAATAGTGAGACAGGAAGAGTCAAGACACAGAACACCGTATACAACTTGAATGTTGGCGGCACCATCATTACCAAAGATGATGATGTTGCCAAAGCATTTGAAACCTTCTTCACTGACATTCCAGTCTCCACTACAAAGTCCTTAAGCTCTTCCCACATAATCGCAGAGTCATTGTTAAAAGATAACTTATCAGAATTCAAACAACAGTTTAAATTCGATTATGTGAATACTAATGATATCATCAAAGCTTTTAAAATGATAAATGTAAAAAAAACCACGGACCTCTGGGGCATTTCTGTTTTTGCCGTAAAACCTGTGATTGATATTATTGCACCAGATCTAGCTTTTATATTCAACCAATGTATTGATTGTGGCGTTTTTCCTGACCTTATGAAACATAGTAAAATAACACCCTTATTTAAATCAGGTAGTCATTCTGACCCCAGTAACTTTCGCCCGATATCAGTACTACCTACATTTAGTAAAATTTTCGAAAAACTTATACTCAATCAGTTACAAAGGCACTTTACTATAAATAACTTACTTGACAGTAAACAATTTGGATTTACAAGGGGTCGCTCAACCACCGACGCTGGTGTTGAGTTAATAACATATATTTTTCAGACCTGGGAACAGTCGCAAGACGCCTTAGGCATTTTCTGTGACCTTTCCAAGGCATTCGATTGTGTGCACCATGAAACGTTGGTCAGAAAACTGAACCACTATGGTGTTAGAGGTGTTGCTCTAGACCTACTCATTTCTTACTTAAATGGCAGAATACAAAGTGTTGACGTGAATGGAAAGCGCTCTCCGGGGTCAGTGGTAAAAATGGGTGTACCACAAGGTTCTATATTAGGGCCATTTTTGTTTTTAATTTACATTAATGATCTACCTCAAGTAGTAGATGATCACGAGATTGTACTGTTTGCAGATGACACTTCACTTTTATTCAAATTGAAAAGACGACAAACTAACTATGACGATGTAAACAATGCAATCTCTAGAGTCGTAAACTGGTTTAATGTAAACAACTTGTTACTTAATGAAAATAAAACAAAATGTATTCGCTTTGTACTACCAAATGTCCAACAAATAAATGCTGATGTAAAAATCAAAAATGAAAAAATAGACCTCGTGGATACCACCGTATTTTTAGGCATAACCTTAGATAATAAGCTTCAATGGGGCCCACACATAGGCAAATTGTCGAAGAGACTTAGCTCTGCAGCATACGCAGTCAAAAAGATCCGCCTTCTTACAGACGTGGACACCGCAAGACTTGTCTATTTCAGCTACTTTCATAGCATTATGTCATACGGCATTTTGTTGTGGGGGAGTGCTGCAGATATTAACACCATATTTGTGCTGCAGAAGAGGGCTGTTCGTGCAATTTATAACATGGGTCCCAGAGAATCGTTACGAAATAAGTTTAAAGAAATAAATGTAATGACTTTACCCTGTCAGTACATATACGAAAATTTAATGTATGTTAGAAAAAATATTAATTTATATGCCAAAAAGAGTGACCATCATAATGTTAACACTAGAAATAAAGATAAGCTCGCTGTTCCCACTACTAGGCTCACTAAAGTAAGCAAATCGTTTGCAGGACAATGTGTACGCTTCTTTAACAAAGTCCCAAGTGAGATTCACCAGTTGTCGATTAACAAATTCAAAAACATAATAAAAAGAAAACTTTGTACAAAAGCTTACTATAAAATTTCTGATTATATAGATGACAAAAAAGCTTGGGACTGATCTATGCTCCAACTCATTAAAAACACTAAACAATTAAGTAGGTACCTTAATAAAATTGTAAAAAGGATCATACAAAAAAACGCTAGGAACCAAGCCGTTAGTTTCTTGCCCGTTCTTCTAGGCTTTGGTCGCGAGGAACTGGCGATAGATTCACCTAGTATATAAGACGTTTCAAAGTGATCCTTGTGATTGTACTGAATAAAGACCGTTTTGATTTTGATTTTGATTTTTGATTAAGTAAAGTAACTTGCAAACGAATGATGTAAGAAATAGCTATCGCAATTGCAATCTTAATGCCATTTAACTGTAATGCAATTTATTCATTTAATTACCTATCCATTTACGTTTATGGGGTACCCGCCTCACCTACCTAATGCTAATCAGTTTGATAGCTAATTTATTCTTGAGGGTTGGGTTTGAGTGGCCGTACAAAAAGGATGGTCTTCCAAGTTGACAGTTAGGAGTCCACTTTAGGGCCGTTTCCATGCAAACGCATTGGTAAACGTAACTTAAGTTTACAACTTTATTTTTACCTTAATAGCTTTGCCACAATTTTGTCGGCATTTACTTCGCTTTACCGTGAAACTAAAATGTATTTCTAAAATAAATAACGCAAGGTATCATTTTGTCTGTCATCGAAATAGATGAAAACCAATTAGGTACCTAAACGTAAAAAAACTAACTTGCGCATTGTGTTATCGTAAATTTCAGTGTTAGTACTTCCAAAAGTAGAAAACTATTACGCGGCTTTCGATCAACGCATAGCACTATTTTCTTTTCGTTACTTGTTCAATGTTTTTGTAAATTATCTACTTAAGATTTTGAATGAAGCGCCATTTAAGAGTTTATTAGCTTCCCCAACATAAGCTTGCATGGAAATGGGTCCGCGGATTCTTTAGTCCTCAGCTTGTCCTGAGCATGCGTCCATTCGGAAATGTAATTGACAAGAGAACGAGGCACAGTTGTCGGGCCGAGATAAACAGTTTTAAATGGTTATTTATGCGCCGCCGCCCGCCGTAATGGTACCAATGGTACCTGAAAGGCTTTGCTGTCGCCGTGCTTTTTGCGGGTACATCAGCGACTGCCTTTTAAGAGACTTAGTAAAGGAATTTTGTTTTACAAATAAGTCTACCTGTGGCGATGGGCTTGCAAGCTGTCACGTATGGAGTCACTGCTAGTGTAGGTACTAACTTCTGCAAAATGTATTTGGACGAGCCTCTTACTAACCCGGATAGACTTTCCTTGAGTGTCAACTACACTAATTTAGCTTAATTTTAATCACTTTTGAGTTTCAGATTGATAGACGGACCAGTGCAATGCTGCATGGCATGTCATCATCGAATGTGATCGAGGTAGGTAGTGCAATTGTGATAATTATATAACGCTCAAGATCAGGAAGGCCATCTCCCTGTTCAGACACTTGTTGTCAATAAAAAAAATACAAAAGCGAAGTCTACGTGTGAGCCGTTTTAAAAGTAGTAAGAGTAACCATGTCGACACGCCGGATAAATGACCTACCTATATCACATTCCATTCTATCTTCACATCATTAAATGAATCTCGACGATACCCTGTAAAGCCTTTTATAATCTGCGGCAGCTTTTACATAATCTGTGGTCCGGCCGGAACCATACGGTATTATAAATTATAGACAGATTATAGAGAAGTACCTACCTCCTGGAAAGATGAGTATTGATTAGAAATAAGGTTGAATATTATCTATACCAATTGAATACTAAAGTGGACTATCTGTCTGTTTGGCTAACAGCTAAGCCACTGAACCGATTACAATACAATTTGGCACAGAGATAGCTTGCCTTCCGGAGACTGACTTATGCAATTTTTTAGTATTCATATATTTACTGTAGTATTTAATTGGATGAAAGTTGCCTGTAAGAAATTGTTGTTAGCGTTTTATAGGTACCCTACCTTATTGTCCGTGGAGTTATTTATCTATCTAATTTTGTTTCATTTCGACAGTTACAGTACCACTAGTAGTGTAGTAAGTTGTAATGAAAAAAGATGTGAATTTACGGTATTTTTTATCAGATAGATACCTACGTATCTTTATCGGACTTCACAAAGAAAAAGAAAATGGCCATAAAAAGTAATGATTATTCAGTACTCTTTATGATAATTTTATTGAAGGCATTACAAAAGGCTATATTTTCCATACACAGATACATAACTCGTGATAACTATCAATAATTATGTAGCTAAGTATCTATGCACACACATTCTATGAGCATCGTGAAAGGACTAATGTTGTTTTGTTTTTAAAATTCTAATCGAAAGTACGATCACAAAAACGTTTAATTACCTCCGGTTTTATATGGAGGTTTTTTTATTTGTGTCGGATGTACACACCTGTATTAAAATAATAGCAAGCCATTTGCCAAAGCTATATAGATCAGTTAATATAAATTAATCCAAGAACTAATTTAGTCCAGTTGGCTGTTTTTGGGCCCTGGACTAATTATTATTAATTCAATACAATGAATTTATTAAATGCGAAAATGTACATCAATAAAAAGGGTTCTTGTGTTAAATTAGGTCAAGTACATGAACCCCTGGAATGTCATAGAAAGTATTCTTCTATAGGTTACAATTATTAGCAATAACAAAAAATGGAAGAAAGAAAGAAAGAAAGAAAGGTTGAAAGAAAGGTTGGTAAGAAAGGTTTTATTGCTTGTTCCAAGCAAGTGGTTTATAAAGGGAGCGTTGAGTATTATATAATTTCAGTTCTAATTTTTCAGCCAACATCTCGGTCGTTTGAGCTGTTAATCCGTGCAAATGTAGCAAACAGACAGACGGACTATCTCACGTAAAGATTGGTATAGATGTAGTAGATCGAGTGGGCAGCACAGGTCGACGGACTCTCAATGAAATAAAACGATTGGCGATGTGAGCATGCGCGGGCAATCGCTGTGATCGTACCGCGCACCTCGGATTTAATCATTTTCATTTCGTCCCTAAGTACAGTCAACAAGGAAAGATGTAAATAAGCAAAAAAGTTAATAATTTAAAAATAAATTTAGATCCGTCAAAATATTTTTTTCGTACACGTTATGTACAGTAAATAAGTAATAAAAGTTACAAGTAATTTAAAAATAAACTTTCACATCCGCAATTGTTTTTTGCCCCCGCGAGCAGGAGTCAGTTTTTGAAATTCAGTGAGAGACATTTATTGATGATTTTAAATCCTAAATAACTCCGGAACCCTAACTTAATGAACAACCGTTTTCATTTAAAAAAAAATCTTTGACTTATAATAATTGTACGGTCACAGTTAACATTTATGTACATAGCGCATAGAAAATTGTTTTAAAAAACTGTTGATCAAATTCCGTTGCTGACTGTACCACCTACCTGAAATCGGTAAAACTTTTAATATTTTTTTGCAGGTATTCCCAGAATCTATTAAAATGTCATTATTACTGTCTCATGTCATTGTGGCAAGTGAATGCTCGCTACGTCAAATTGGATTTAGCACAGAGGCCTTAACACGAATGAATTTTGACATATTTTGCCTTTGTTCGGTGTAGGCTGGATTGGACAGATTCT
Organism: Chloroclysta siterata; assembly: GCA_932294275.1. Classification (NCBI taxonomy): domain Eukaryota; kingdom Metazoa; phylum Arthropoda; class Insecta; order Lepidoptera; family Geometridae; genus Chloroclysta; species Chloroclysta siterata. The sequence continues at coordinate 18,308,784 of OW028588.1, forward strand.
TAATTCGGCAGATTCGGTACTCAACAGATTCTAGATTGGACATATCGTTAACGTATCCTATTGATTCGACCTTTTTCTATTGTTGTTAGGTAAACGATACGTTTACGCGGCTAACGTAAAATTAGTTCGTGATTAGTTCAACGATATTAGAGGTAGATGTTTTTAAACAGGAATGCAAAAAGATTGCCCGCTTTAAATTTGAATTTCGAATCGAATAAAGTTGATCGGTCAACGCACTGCAATAAAATAAGAAGATTGGAAGCGCGCTTCGTATCGGTCGGTGGATGCCTTTGATCTCGCCGCCAGTCATCAGGTAGCGGGATTACAGCGAATGGTTTATTTCTCAAAGGTTTTAATTATATCTGTACTGATTATGTTTGTAATGAGTGGGCATGGTTTTTTTATACTACTAGCTGATGGAACAAGCAGATGGCCCATCTGATGTTGAAGTGGTAACCATCACCATAACAAAGCATTGCCTCGTCAGTCACGCTCGAAGTGAACGTGCCCTCTGATGCACTGCCCTGCGTCCATCAACTTGAGGCATACAGATGTTAAGCCTCATGTGCCTGTAATTACACCGGCAACCACACTCTTCAAACCGAAACACAGCAACGCTGCTTGGCGGCAGAAAACGGCGTGGTGGTAGTACTTCCCCGGACGAGCCCTTCACAAAGAGCTCTACTGCTCATAAAAAAATGGATATTACTGGGCGTCATGGCTTTGAGTATTATCTCTACATTTGTACGTTTGAGGTAGATATTACATTGTAAAAGGATCATACAAAAGAACGGTAGGAACCAAGCCGTAAGTTTGTTGCCTGTTCTTCTAGGCTTTGGTCGCGTGGAACTGGCACCTAGAGTCACCTAGCTTTAAGACGTTTCAAAGTGATCCTTGTGATTTTATTGAATAAAATACCTATTGACTTTGACTTTGACTTAGATTATTGATGTCGTTTAAAATAATCGGCATATTCCGAAAACCAAAATGAAATCAAGTTCATTATACGGTTTTATAGTTTGCTGGGCCATCTGCTTTTTCCATCAGAAGGTAGTTTAAAAAAAAACTCAAAGTATATTTGATGGCACCTGATGTTGAGTGGTAACCATCAACTATAACAAAGCATTGCCTCGTGAGTCACGCACGATATGACTCTGTATGCTGCTCCTCTGCTCTACTTTGCATGCTGTGAGGCCACCAGTGGCGGCCTCCCTGACTCACGGCACTCGGCCACGACTTTATTACCTCTCATTTGGGATTGTTAATGTGCAATTAAAATGCAATTCCGAATCGCTTTTAAAGAGGAATATAATAAGGTTCGTGATAACTCGTTAATACATCGAAAATATGAGACACTTAATGCAGTTTTATATTTAGAATTGTTTAAAAAACTTTCATACATTGTTGCTCTTAATACCGAGTTTAGTAGTAGAGAGACTTGTAGGTATATGTCGTTTCAAAGTGATCCTAGTGATTGTACTAAAAAAAGACCGCTTTGATTTAGATTTTATCGAGTTTTAGCTCAGCACCGAAGTAAAACGAATAGTTAGTCGTAGAAGACTTTCGTTAGTATTCACGTTTTCGCTCGGAATTCAATATTTTGCCGAGAAGAGACATTTTACCTCTTTTAAAATTATAATTTAATTCTAAAATAGTGTATAATTATAACAAAACAATTTATTATAGTATAGTATTGGAAATGTAATTAAAACATAATAAACACAGTAAAGTAATATTCCAAGTGTTCGTAGTCGGCACTTTGGTTCCAAGCTTCCAAGGCTGAGAATGTGGCCAGAGGCGCCCGCGCAACGCAAAAACGACGAGCAACCCTAGATAAATGTACAGCGAGGGAATATTAACGTTATAGTAGATCTCTGCGTTTTAGAGCCGTTTTTACAACCATCTGATTTAATTGTTTTAACTAAATACATTTAGAAGTTCCTTGGTTTCTTCGAAAAAAAATGTTTACGATAGCTGGTTGCCAACTGTGACTACTGGTGTGTTTTAAGCGTATGAAATTTATCGCCAACTACATAATACTTACCCAAATCCCAAAAATTACGCTACAAAAGGATGTACTGGCTGCTTGGAAGACAATCCGCTCTGTCAGTGCATAACAAGCTTTTGTTGTACAAACAAGTCCTGATGCCAGTATGGACGTATGGTATACAGCTATGGGGCTGTACCTTTAAAAGCAACATCCAAATAATACAGCGATTTCAAAATAAAGTACTAAGAGGTATTGTCAATGCACCTTGGTACGTGAGAAACGATGACCTACACCGGGACCTCCAGATTGAGTTCGTTGATAAATTAATTAAGAAATACGCAGAAGCTCACCAAAAAAGACTTCTTCACCACGTGAACGTCGAGGCCATCCAGCTCCTCGACAACACAGACAAAGTGAGAAGACTCAAAAGAACCAAACCTTTTGAGTTAGTGCAGTGATAAACCTAATATTGTGTAGTGATAGTGCTACTTCTTATGAACACAAGAACAAAGTGTCGCCTTAAGTAGAGACTGTAAGAAAAGTGCCAATGGACACATTCTTATTAATATTATTTGTATAAAATTAAGTCAAAACAAAATTACTCATTAGCCTACCTGGCTAGATCGTAATGATATTAGGGTACCGCATATCATGCGCTAAACTAATTTATTAAAAAAAAAAAAAAAAAACCCAAAAACGTTAATAGTTTTCGATTGAAAATTATTTTGCCACAAATACCAAGGGACTTCTTTCGTGAAAAAGACTATTTATTGTAGCTTCAATCATTATTTATTGGAAAGCTGCATAACTACTCCTTTGATCAGTTTGCGCTAAGCGCTTTCGTTTTCGATAGCCGGCCGTTTGTCTGCAGCAAGCCGCGGGCCATAGGCCCCACAAATTGCCCCTCTAATTACCGCAGGTAGGCGGCCACAAAGACCATGGTTTTTTTCTTTTTTTTTACAAAAAGTGCTAAGTTATTCAAAAACAGGTTCGATGTACATAAATATTATTTTGAGAATTTTTATGATCACTCGAAGCCTTTTCTTAATATTCGATAGCAAAAGAGTACCTATTGGATGTTTTGGTGTTTGTTACTTAATCATGAGACTGCACCCATTTTGATTACTTCTTTGGAGAATTACTTAACCTTGTATGTACTACTATAAATTATTATAAATAAAAAAATAATTATACAACTAGCTGATAAAACAAGCAGATGGCCCACCTGATGTTAAGTGGTAACCAACACCTATAACAAAGCATTGCCTCGGAAGCCACGCACGATAGGAACGTGCCCCACGCACGATGAACTGCCCTGCGTCCATCAACTAGAGGCATACAGATGTTAAGCCTCATGTGCCTGTAATTACACCGGCAACCACACTCTTCAAACCGAAACACAGCGTTGCTGCTTGGCGGCAGAAAAAGGCGTAGTGGTAGTACTTCCCCGGACAAGCCCTTCACAAAGAGCTCTACTACTCTTAAAATAAAAACAGTTTGTGTATAAAAACAGTATTTCGTTGTGACAAAAGAGGTCCTATGTTACTGACCCAGCGTCAAACAACTTATCGCTCGTACATTTTTTTTTGATGATATAATATTACAGAAGGAAGTTATGAAAAATCACATTTGTATAAAGTCGTAAAAAATTCAAATTGCGGGAAATCCGGTAACAAACCGAACTTGAAACGAATGAGCCGCCAGGGATGACTTAACTTTCTTTCATCCACAGAACCGGCCCTTCGGCCGATTATACTACCTGCGCTGATGATAGGGCACGCAGGACTTCTCAATAGCACATTAGCAGATGTACCTGCGACTAGAGTGACCTACCATCTAGTTAAACTCCGATTTTTATTCCTCTCGTCCGACCTTTTCATATATTCGGAATTACAAAACATCTCCTCAAGGAATCTGAGGTTTGTACTAGGGTACTAGGTACTAAGAAATCTGAGGAGATATCTACCGTGCCTGGGAATCGAAGTCGTGAAGCTGTTTCGTAATTCTGTATGCAAATGGTTTATTCTATTCTAACCTTAAATTATTATTAAAATGATGTAATTAAGATAATAATTACTTATGATTATTTATTTCTAGTTAAAAGTATAGTTTCTGCTTATTCGCGTAGAATTTTCGATCCATTCCTTTCTAATACCAAAATGGTATTTCGGAGGAACAGAAAATTTATGACGACCAAACAAATACCATTGGTATCTATTAGTTTTTGGTATTAGATAGGAATAGACCGAATTTTCCTAGCCATTCCGACTTTTTCGGGATTCATCCGACTATTTATCAGGCCCTTGCTTCAAAATAGTTCTGAGACCCAAAACACGAGTCATTTTAAAGTTTTAAAGGAAGTTTTTAAGAAATGTGTTATCTTTACCCTATTTTCATTGTTCGTTTCACAACGCGATGTTTTATCTCAGAGTTTTTATTGTTTAATGACTATGATAATAACAGTTTACAACGTTTTGGGCAATCGATTCTTTCATCGTGAAAGGTTTATTTTTATATAGGTAGGCTATGTATTTTTACGATGGTATTTTGTTCTAGAAAACATTCTAGGTGTAGGTCGAAAATACAGTAAAACTAGAGTTTGGGAACGATAAATAAGTAAAGGATACAAAATCTTTTTTAAGCAGGTAGGTACTTAAGTTATCTTTTTTTTTGAAGACTTAATATTTTCATATACACAAGGGCATGGGCATGTCGGCCAACATTTTGCGTTACTACATTCAATCGATGTGATTTAACAAACGAAAGTCTTTTAACTTTGACGTCTTTTGACGGTTGTGAATATGGAAATCTTTAAAAGGATATTCAATGATATTTTTATATATTTTTTTGTTAGACATATATTTTAAAAAAATTGTTATAGAAGAACTAGCTGCAAGTTTGAGGTTGACTGAACAGTTATAGTCGAAGTTAATGGTCAAAGGTGCCTGAAAATTGCCTCATTACCACCTTCCACAGTAAAGAGCGTCTTTGTTAACCTTGGAACATCTTTGATTCTGTTTGTACAAGATTTAGAATGGTAAAAATAGATGTTTGAAGAGGTTGGTCGCTGTTTACACAATAAATTGAAATACAGTTTTTAAAATATCTATGCACTTATCCCCTTGGATGAATGATAAAATTACCACAATAACCAAAAAGTAACTAAACAAAACAAAAGTAAAAAATCTTACAACGAGCGGTCTTATAGCTGAAAGATATTCTTCCAGACATCTATTAGACGTTGGTTGACAGTCAAACAATCGTTTCTAGTACAGGGACTGCTTCTTTAGAAATCTTCATTAGACATCTGGCATTTTTTTTTAAATAAAATTTCTCAACTTTTTAAGATCATGAAGTATCTAAATAATTATTGTGGTCCTAAGAATTACTTTAATTGCCCAGTGAGGTGAACGACCGCGGCCCAATCTGATGGAACTTCGTGAATGGGGCATCCCACTAGAGATACAGATATGGATCAAGTTTATTGTAGGTTCTAGTGGATTCAGAATTTTCTACTTGCAATTTTGAACTCTCAACCAAAGTACATAAGGTTTCAAATCGTTTCGACGCCCGCAACGTGAACAAACCTTGTAGATTCAGGAATGAGGTCTCACTATCTTATAAATCATCGAGAGACCATTTTGTACCCTATTGCCTACAAAATAAGGTTGCGATAATCGCATTACGGTTTAAAAAGTTTTCGGCAGTTTTACTGTTCTCGGTCGTGCCTTTTTTGGGAAAATAGGATGAGATTTCTTCAGAACGTGACTTCCTAAGTCAGTAAATTAAAAAAAACCGTTATTTTGTATTTTCATAACTTGACACAATGTCACTGTGATAAGACACAGCGGGTGGCTAACCGGCTTTGACGCAAGAAGTGGTAGTTCAATTCCCACGGTGGGACAAATGATGTACCTATGATTAAAAAATCTTAAGCACCACAACGGTGCTTTGGTGTGGCTGATAGTTTCTGAAACCTACGAAAAGCCACAAAATAATGTAGGTATGTAAGCGAATGTTGACTGTAAACTAGCTCACAATTCTCACAATGAGCTCTACCTACTACCTAATACAATTTACGGTAAGTAGGTAGGAATACCGATTATTTCATTCATTTATGCTCTACGAAACGTCATAATTTTCTAATTCATTAGGTACCTACTGAGCAAATTCTATAGCTGTGCGTCAATGTCAGACAAGACATAGACACACATTTGCAGAAAACGTAAATAACAAATATTTCACACAGCGACAAAAACGCAAATCATCCAACACGCACAAAACGTCGAAAAGAGATTTACTAGCTTTAGATTACCACGTCGAATTGACACGCAGCTTATGTGGTATTATTTAGACTGGACCGATATACATTCTAAAATAAGCCACAAAAAACGTTTACGAGTGTGTTATAAAAAATATGGCTATCAAAATTATAGTGATACAGGTTCAGTATCGCATTGAAAAGGCAAAGATATATCAGATGTAGCAAGCGATGCCGCTGATAAAGAGGCATTACCCGATACACATCGGCACTTAAGGCTGCGATAACGGATATAAATATAAATAAACAGAGTTGCGATATTCCTAGTTATAAAGATATCGTATCGAGTTATCAGAAACGAATGCCGGTAGTGTTTATTGATTTAATGCTGAACGGTAAATTAATACACGCTGTATAATTGCTAAGTTTTCTTATGAGCTCTATCATCATCATCATGGCATCTTATTTTAGGCTCCTCTCCAAAAGGTTGTCTGGACAAGGTCGCTTTTTAGCGATAAGACCGCCCATTGTACATATCTTTAGTTGTTATAATTTGCTTCTCGTTTTGTTTGTTTGTAAGGTGTACAATAAATAATTTTTCATTCATTTATTCTTGACTGAACTGAAGTCGTCTTCTTGGATTTATGTATTACAAAGGAAAATTAGAGCTTAACCCATCTCGTTCTTAGGGCCGGTTTCACCATGCTCTGTTAGTTACTAATCAAGGATTAAAAGACCGTTAAATCTAACCTTAGCTGTCAAACGCGTACATTTTGACATATTTAACGGCCCTTTAATCTTTTTTTAATCAACAGGGCATGGTGAAACCGGCCCTTAGTCAATTAAATTACATCCCAATAACTATTTTGACCGTGTCAAATTCCTTTAAAAGGTTCCCGTACCAAATTTGCGAAAGTTCCGGATAGTGTCTGTATCAAATTTCATCGAAATCGATTAAGCTTTTCATGCATGAAAGCGTAATACACTTTCGCATTAAAATAATAATTGTTCAGCTATTGTTCGCAAGTAAAACCAGCTCGTTGATTTGTCGCACATCGGCATAGATACGGGATCGGTCGATTCGGCGCCTTTGACGCTGATAACGCCGCATTTGTAAGTGTTATCGCTCACGTCTGTCGCGCGCCCACAAGCCGACATAACAACACAACATAAAGTGCTGGTTTTTATAAAGTAATGGCTAGACTTTTGGATGGACACTATATACAATATATATACCTATTCGGAGACGCAAAATAAATAATTAGGTATGCTAGTAGGTAGGTACCTAACCTACCCTAAATAAATAACAACTATTTTTATACGAAGGAAGTCGCGATACATGTTTTCGGGGTTTCGGGTTAGCGGGGACCACTAGTACCTGCTAGTTTCATTAGTTAGGTACCTAACTAATGCCTTTGGTTATTAAATTTGTATTTGAAAAAATAGCTGAAAATCATCCTAACAGTACCTATGTCCTATATCATTGTCTTACTAAGTAGTATTTAGAAAAGTACAATACACTCTTCATAATTACTTTGAGGCTTTGAGCTAATGTTAGGCTCTTCAGACCAAGTTAATTAAAATAGCAGACACAAGTTAAATGAACTGTCAACTGAGAATAGTTCCCATGTGAAATATGAACGAGAATAGAAATTCCTTATCAATGAGACAAATCGTCCAAATGACAAAACGACCGAACACAATGCTGTTGTCTATTCCGGAGACTACTTTTCATGCAACCGAATCAATTGCAATTTTATGCTACTCGCCCACGGGATTTTTTGATTATATAATATGAAAATAGCTGTCGTTTGAGTTCAGTTTTCTGTGACAGGGCAATATTGGCTAGCCAAGTCGATGGGCTCCCCTTTACGGGTGCATTACTAATCCTGTATCGGCTTTACAAACCATAAAATCTTTTCAACTATCGCTCGTAACTCATTCCACCCTTCAACAAGGGTGTTCTGACATGCTATACCGTCTTTATACAGAAAAAATATCGATTTTTGAGCTATTTTAGGGAAGTTTACAATACAATGTACCTACCTAGTATTTTTTTAATCCTTTTAAAGTAATTTTTGGAGACTCTACATTTTTTTACTTCACTTAATTAAGTAGGTATTTTCTAAAACAAGATTTTGTACGGTATTCAATATTTTTTGTAACAATTGCCTAGATAATAATTAAAAAAGGTAACCTTAGCGAATTAATTGAAACCGGTGTGGTAGGTAGGTAGGTAGGGTAAGTACGCCCCTTATCGTCCAGTTAGCGGAGTTGTCACATTCAAGCACCAAAAAGTCTATGTTATTGTAAGTTTATAGAGGTGAAACTTTTTCTTCACATAGCCTACATCCTCTATTTTCATTTAATGTAAACTATTTAATTATGAAGTAAACTGCGAATTTTATAAAAATATTTTAATGTCAAATACCTATTTTGACCAGTTTTCGTCCACAAAATCCAGTTTTCGACCACCTACTCCCCAGTTTTCGACCATTCATTTCTGATGGGAAAATATTTCAAATATAGGAGTAAAAATTGATAGAAACGAAACAAAGTTATAGTAATCATGTCGTATATTTTAAGAGTCATAATAATAATCAAAATTTCTGCATTCAAATATCAAAACTTACTATCTAGGTATCGAAAATCATTTTTACTAACTTCAGAAGAAATGTCCCTTTGCATTTTAGTTTCTATAATGTAATAGTGTACCACAAGAGTTTTAAGGACTTATTTATAATATAATATTATTCAATCGTAACATATCATCATCATCAACCTATGTCAGTCCACTGCTGGACGTAGGTCTCTCCTAAGACGTTCACTGAGCCCGGGCTTCGGCTCTTCTCATTCAGTATTTGGCAGCTACATTTCGCAACGATGATGAAGACGAGGTGGGGCGATGATCTCGTCGCCCCACCTCTGCGGAGGGCGTCCTACACTACGCTTACCTAAACGCGGTCTGAAGAACCACTGGGACCACTCAAGTATTAGTTTGCTCCAGCGATTGTCTACGGCATACATGGCCGGGCCGCTGCCATTTCAGCTTGCTAATCCTTTGAGCTATGATGTCGACTAGTTTAGTACTCCGTCGGATAACCTCGTTTTGGATTCTATCCTTCAGAGAAACTCCGAGCATAGCTCTCTCCATAGCTCGCTGGGCGACTTTCAGTTTGTGAGCCGACCCTACTGTTAGTGTCCACGTTTTGGCAGCATAGGTTTTACAGGTAGGACGTACCTACTGGTTGAAGACTTTCGTCTTCAAACATTGAGGGATGGGCGACGATAAGACCTGAAGAAGTTCCCCAAACACAGCTCAGCCCAGCTGAATTCTCCGGTTTAGCTCTCTCTCAAAGTTGTGTCTACCCAACAACCCTTTCGAAGTTGTGTCTACAACTTCGAAAGGCATTCTGGCGACAGTGATCGGTTCGGGTGATGCAATCAATAATCATGATCTGAGTTTTATCCAAGTTCATACCCAGCCGACCCGTCATGAGGCAGTAGCTAGGCTGTTCAGCAGCTGTTGTAGATTCTGCAACGATTCTGCCAATATGACGATGTCATCAGCAAATCGCAAGTGCGAGATGTATCCGCCGTTAATGTTAATGCCCATTCTGGTGCAACTCAGTGTCTTAAACAAATCTTCCAGTGCGCATGAGAACTGGAGGATATTACGTCCCCTTTTCTCACTCCGCAGCACAACTGGTAGGTGGTGGCATCATTGCTTAAACATCTCAGCACTTCGATGTATCGCCAGTCAACCTGGCATCGTTGCAAGGACTGCCGAACAGCCCTTCAAAGGCCTTCTCCACAAACCTAGTCCACAAACGTTAGGCACAAGGGCTGATTATTCTCTTTATATTTTTGTATAATGTGCCGTATTGTGTGAATATGGTCTAATCCTGCTCGAAACCCAGCCTGCTCCGGTGTTTGAAACTCGTCAAATCTCGCGCAAGACGGTTCGAAATAACCCTAGAAAACAGCTTGTAGACTTGGCTCAAGAAGGCTTTGTTGCCTTTCTTGAAAAATAGCACCACGACACTTTTGCTCCACGCCCTTGGAGTTCTTCCATGGTTTTCAACTGTTTCAAAGCTATCTCTATCTCGTCAAGGCTGATCTTTGGATATCTTCTATGTAGTGGCGTGTCAGTGTAGCTCTACCATCCTCGTTACTGGATTCGGGACACCATACCTGCGAGGCGTACTACCGACCGTAAAATTCCTCTATCTCAGCTAAGACCTCCGGCCTGGAGAGGAGTAAATCAATAATTTCTTAAATGGTCGAAAACTGATCGGATGTATCAGTTTTCGTCCACAGTATTACTAAGAATTTTAGAGGAAATTTATATGTTAATAATGCAAAACCTCAATAAAATAATAAAAAAGGAATTAATACGTATTATTCTATAGCTTAAAATTCAAATTTATTGATGTTTTACAGGATTTATTGCATATTAAAATGATGGTCGAAATCTGGAAGTCGTATTTACCCCATCCTGTTCTCGACCACTAGCATTATATTAGTATCTGTATTTGTTGATATAATCATATTAGCCTGGACGAAAACTGGCTAATAAATTTAGGAGGAGTAATAAGACTCAATATTGTTTAAAAGCAGCAGTTAGTTTTCATACATAAAAAAATACAAGACACCAATTTCTTGACATGATACCACCAGTTCCCGACCACGTGGACGAAAAATGGCTTTTCATCTAAAAGCGTGGTACAGTTCTCGTCCACGTAATTTTAATAACTTATTATTTATATTTAAAGCGAAAAACATTATAAACGTATTATTTGATCTATTAAGGAGGCATAAAAATAACCATTATTCTAAAAGTCATAAAAATGAGTGAATAACTTAGCGTGAAAGCGCCATCACTTCACTATTTTTTTCGTTGTTTTTAGCGCTTTCGTATCGGATCACGGCCGACCCCAAACTGATTCTATTATTTATTATTGTTTCGCTTGTGCTGGTGACTTGAAACTTTTTTGAGTGTTTGCTTGGACATCCAAGAAGGCGCCAAAATACTCTCTCTCAATGTGTGCATGTGAATTTTGCTATTTTTAGGGTTTATCTACTAGTAGTGCCGCGAATGGTCGAGAAAGGGACGTGGACGGCGAACTAGCGCATCTACCCTATACGTAATTCTTCAAGTTTCAGTTGATTCCTATGTGAATTTAAGATTCTACCTTAGGTTTAATTGAAGTAGGCACGAGTAAGTAGTACCTAGGTACTTTTACAAGACCAAAACAATAGTTTTTATTTTGTGTAAACATACCTACTGTTTATTGAGAAACTGTGTAAGTGAAGAATAAAAAATTTAGCACCACTATCTTTTTCAAATCAAAGTTAATAAATATTTCTTACCGCTTCCTCAGCTTCTTTCTGATCCTTGTGTCCTAGAAGGTTCGGCATAGCAGTCCAGTTGTACCCCAAGTCCTGGCACAGAGGGAGCTTGATCCTCTCGCATTTTCCACCTTCAGCCTCCTCCTGGTCCGCCGCTACCAGCAGTGCGCCGACCAGAACAGCGCACAAAATCCGAGACATTGTACTTATATCACCAGAATTCAATCACAGAAGAAGATCATGATCATATCAATCCAACAATCACAAATCCATAGTCAGCAAACACGGAAGAATCGTAATCATATTTTTAAAGTTTGACAGAATGCGCGCGCGTCCTCACCCCGCAACAGCTTGGAGAAGACTGATTTAAATTTCGAACTCGGACTGCGGTGCGGCTTCCACTCAAAGGCAAAGGAACGAAACCGGTCTGACTGATGCCGGTGCGTTCAGAAACTTGCATGTGTTCCGATAAAAGGTCTCAACGCATGAACAGGGCATTATGAAGAAAATAAAAAAAAAACAGAAAAGGGCCTAATTCGTGTACGGCTCACTGCAATCAGTGGGAGTAATTTAATCCGTCTCTGTCTGATAGGAACGCTAGAGAGAGATGCGAAGAACAATGAAGAACGTATAAAATTAAGTGTATCTGCCCATGGCTGGATTTTATTTTACGAAATTGCTGCAATAAAAGTGTTGGGTAATTGAGAGGTTCGGAAATTTTATTAGGTAGTAGGTACCTATACCTATACCTGCAAGAGCTCTTCGAAAACATGATGTTAGATTTAGTTAGTAGTGGCTAGGTCAATTTTAGAGCAATTTTTTGTAAATTTTACACGCAAGTTTTATTCTAATATATAAACACTTTAATACCTATATTAAGGTTTTTTGAACACTTAAGTATTTTTTTTATTATCTAAATGTCGATCGATTTTGTTGTCATAAATAACCATTTTAGATTTTTGTATTTTGACAAGTTTTTTAAGAGATTGTGATACAAAAAACGTTTTTTATTTATTTCCGATTAAGCACTGTTTGAGTTAATCACAAAAATGTAAATAAATATATGGAACATTTACGGTACTAACTGCATTAAGCCCTCCTTTTGTGCATTAACATTGTGTTTTGTGCAATAAATGATAAATAAATAAATAAATAACTGTCAATCAGCGCACAGACTAAACCTGAAGTGGCTGAAGTCCTAAGAGCATAAAATTATCATGTTGCAGTGTAGGAATGCCTTATGAAAAGAATTCCTGAAACTCAGCCCTATAAGGGGACACAGATAAGAGAAGAAGGGGTGCAGCGGGATGAAGTTTATACGCAAATTCCTTCAAGCGAACGAAGACACGCGGAATCGCATTAGTTATTCATACAAAGGGAGACAGTCATTGAAAAATTACCTTCGTTAAATTTGCCTCTCATCAATAATAATAATAATTGAAGTACAATTCACACCGCGCCATTTAGCCCCAAACTATGTTCAGCCTTCACCTAGCTCAGTTGGTAGTAGCTCTGCCTTCTGCGCCGCAGGCCGTGGGTTCGATCCCCACCGAGAACAAACATTTGTGTGATGAACATGATGTTTGTTCTCTGTCTCGGTGTTATATATAATATTATAAGTATGTATTTACGAAAAAAAAACTATACCATAAGTATTACCTATATCAGCTATCTGGTTTCCATATTACAAGCTTTGGCTTAGTTTGTTGCTAGATAGTGCGGTGTGGATAGTGCACCAATATTTATTTTATTTATTTATTTATGTTTCGGGCTATGCTGGGAAGATAATTACTGAAATAATACATTAATCCTTTTTTTGGTATTTACATACCTACTTATATTATTTTACAACACCCAAACAGAGAACAACCATCTAAGTTCATTCATTATCATTGGGGTTGATCCTGTGGGGATCGAACCCACAACCTACAGCGCAGAGGCAGGTCTACCAACTGAACTGAGGGTTGTCATATTTTGCTGCTAAAGTAAAAACCTTTATTTACGAATAAACAAACTATATCAGCAGCTAACGGCCGGTTTCTAAATGCTAGATCAAACGTATTCAGCTTTTACTTCAAATTAAATAAAGATAGCAAGTGACTTGACATCCGATTAGTTTTGACCGAGCTTTCAGAGACCGGCCGAAAGTCGGTCAGATCAAAGGTTAGATACCTATTAGGTTTTAAATAATAAAATTCATGAAATTATTTTGTTTATACCGTTTTTTACTGTAATTAGGTAGTAGGTAGGTATTAAGATCTTGAGCCGCATCTTGCTTACAGGGCGGCCACTGGCACTGGCATGGCACGCATCACGACACATCGCCATTTGCACCGCTCTACACATATATGAAAGAGATACGAGCCTTTCCGCCTTGCTTTATCTCCGAGGCATCCCAAACAGAATACACAATTAGATCCCTTCATTACATCACTCAAATAACACCTTTGATACTTCAACCTGAACACGCAAACCCCAACTCTATCCTCCTACAAATAAAGACGAAACAACCAAGCAAGAACATGATACATCAAGTAAAACTAAGCTGAGCTTTCGTTGTAAGAGAATCTCTTTGATATTGAAAGGGAGGTAGGGCTCTAGGTATTCTGGCGGGTGGTATGAATAGCGGCATTGTGCGAGCGGGATGGAGCTAGGCTGTCAAAGGGGCCGCTTGCACGGTGCGCGTACGCAGCCGGACGCCGGAGGAATGCCTAATTAAGGACGCATGCGTGGACTGCAGGGTGAGGATTACAGACACACTAATAGCGAGTAGCTCTCTTCGAGGACTCTTTCAACTAAAACTTTAGTGCCAGTAAAAGTTTTGGGCTACTGTTTTTGTAAATAATAAGACGCAGTTTTGCCACAGAAGTTGTTATTTCATTATTAACTGAAGTCACATGATCATCTTCTGGTTTATTATAATAATAAAAATACAGAGGTATTGGAGGTACAGAAGTACCGTGTCAAGATTGGGTTTCTTTACGTCGTGTAAAATTGATTGTACAAAAATGAATACACATTATAATTTTATTGAATCGTCGACTTAACTTAACTAAATATAATGAAAAACCAAAGTATGAATGACTCATATCCAACCACTTCATCTAGTTTTACATAACAGTAGTCTTCCATTATATACCCTGTTCTAAAAATACTCTTCAGGTATAATTTTGAGTCTCTTTAAAAACTTTTACCTTTTTAAATTGATATTGCTTGCACTCGCACCACACCCCACACATACTCTGAAATCGTAATTAAAACGTCAGATATGGCGCGTATCGTCCCGCGTCGGCGCACATCGAACGAACGTTTATCAATTGCTATTCGTGCAAATACAGCTAAAGAAAATAATTTAACACGGCGAAGAGACATTGATAACAAAATGGCACTACATTATTCCAATTAAAAACTTATTTAAAACAAACAAAAATATATTGCTACGTCTTATAAAATCTACCATATAATTAATTTTGGCGTTTTAAAATAAGGCAATAAAAACTCGGTACCATAAACCTAATGGTATAAAATATTGGTTAATAATCAAATATTGGCCGTAAATTTTAAACAGATGAAATCTAAAAATATTGTTGATATCATTCAAAGCTTACTATTAGCCTCATCAACAAGCTCAAAGTCGCTCAACGGGCTATGGAGAGAGCAATGCTGGGAGTTTCACTACGGGATAGAATCAGAAATGAGGAAATCCGTAGGAGAACCAAAGTAGCCGACTTAGCTCGCAGAATCAGCAAGTTGAAGTGGCAATGGGCAGGTCATATAGCTCGAAGGACTGATAACCGTTGGGGAATAAAGGTTCTCGAATAGCGACCACGAACAGGAAAACGAAGCGTGGGACGATGATGACGTGTTCTACAAAATCGTAGTACATTATTTTGTTCTATCATCAATAGTTTTCGCAGCGCACGCGATGTAAGGTTTTTGTTTTCCACCTTGGGTTACATTATTGAAGTTTTAGTAAGGATCCCTGATTTTTTTGAAAACTTAATATAGCCTATGTTACTCAGGGATAATGTAGCATTGTAATGGTGAAAGAATTTTTGAAATCGGACCAGTAGTTTTTGAGCCTATTCGTTACATACAAAAATACAAAAATACAAATGTGTCCTCTTTATAATATTAGTGTAGATATATTCTTTGCGCAAATTATCAACAAAATGTACTATAGCGCGTTTATATCTTTTGTATAGAAAAATAGTAGCGAAGAGAAGTAGGCTGACAATCACGATATACCTACCCCAAGTACCCCACGCACCCACGCTCACATCCCTTTAGATCTTATTATCTTGGCTACTTAATCCTTAAATATAGGCTAAATAGTTCGAGCCACGTCTAAGCATTACATTTTGCACATGCCTACACAATTAGTTTTATAGTTGTTATCAGAACCACATCCTTCGTAACAGTTTGAATTCAAGTCTTTTTTGAGAGCACTGGTGGTCTCAAAGTCAAAGTCAAAGTCAAAGTCAAAATGTATTTATTCAATAAAATCACAAGGATCACTTTGAAACGTCTTAAAGCTAGGTGACTCTAGGTGCCAGTTCCACGCGACCAAAGCCTAGAGGCAACAAACTTACGGCTTGGTTCCTACCGTTCTTTTGTATGATCCTTTTACAATGTAATAATATAATATATTATTGAAGTTTAGTGAGGCGTAGGCATACAGAAAAAGGTAAACATAATCAAATTTATAAGACAGCACACGCTACGCCTCAAACTAATAATACTAGTGGTCTAGTGATAGTTGCCACGCCTTCCGCTCCTAAGGTCGTGGGTTCGAAACTGGTCGTGCACCAATGAGTTTTTCTGTTCAAAAATTTATGTGCACAGAGGGCTTATTACGAGTTTAGTGCCGATCGAGTGCCGATCGTCGATCGTTACGATACACCGAATTTTCTATGAAAAAAAAACGTTTTCTCAAAGAATACGCTAGATGCCGTTGATTTATTTTCATAGATAATTCGGTGTATCGTAACGATCGACGATCGGCACTAAACTCGTAATAAGCCCTCTGTGCCAATACTCTCAAACGGTGAAGGAAAACATCATCGTGAGGAATCCGGCACGTGTCGTAGAATCTAAAAAGTTCTATAACATGTATCAAGTGCTCGAAAGGAGCCTCCTGAGGCGCACTTAAAATCCTTTCAACTCACTGTTTAGAAATAAACTAGTGACACGCAACTTTATTTATCAATAGCATATTATTTTGGGCAAACTATATTTCATCCATCATGTTCAACAACTTTTTATTCCATGATCATCAGCTTGAAGAAGTCCACTGCTGGACAAGCCCTCTTCATACATTTTCAGGAAGAACGATTCTGAGCCCTCTTCATCCACCATCTTCCCGCTATGCTCACGATGTCGTGGTTCCATAGTGAAACTAGCTAGAACTAGCTCTCTCTATAGCCTCTGTTGTTTTCTATAATGTTAATGAATATGATTATTGTTTACTATAATTAATTAGTCAATTTGGTGAAAAAAAATAAAGTCAATCAAAAAACACAGGACTATGTTCCTGTGTTTTTTGATTGACTTAATTTTTTTTTCAAATAACATGATCGGGTGCTGTAAATCGCGACACAGTTTTTACTACTGCGATTTTCAGTGTTCGACCAATTATTTTATATGTATATCGCCTTATGTCCTGTGTTTTTGCTTTACCTTTTTTTATTTTATTTTTGTACCAAGATCGAAAGCTGTCAAACGCGACACAGTTTTTACTACTGCGATCTTCAGTGTTCGGTCTGCTTGAGTTTGTATATTGTCTAGTGGTAAACAATTTAAATAAAAAAAAATGAAAATTAAGATGTTGTCAAAAGAAGACAGTTTTCAACACACGCTTAGCTATTTTATGATACACCGAACAATTGTTCAGCATAGAATTAATATGTTCCCAGCCGCTATTCAACGCTATTATTGCAACGACACACGCGCGCATGCGACTGACAATGACGCTGTCATGGGCGGTCTCTTTGTGCGTCAGATTTGATGTCACCGAGACGCATGTCATCCATATTCATTGTAAGTAATACACCCATACCGATAAATGCGAAAGTCTGCTTCTATGGTTGTAAGCTTTTCATTGCTAAAACACTGAGCAGAAAGAGATAAAATTGGACACAAAGATGGCTTGTTTTGAGGACAAACAAGAGTTAATTTTTATTTATAAATGGCTTGTGGTTTTAAAATAAACTCTCCATTGTACCTTGATGACACAATTTACCGTCAGCTTTTTTGAATTTTAGTTTCAGTTTGATAGTGACTCGTGTCAGGAAACAAGTTTTGAATATGAGCACCTTAATTGACACTTTATTAAGTACATCGTGAGTGATTTCTCAGGAAAGCATGTCTGCTATCTTTAGTTCTTCTTTGCCGTAGTTTTAATGTAATGACCAGTCATTAAAACTACCTGTCCTGTCCTGCCTGTCTTGGAATCGAGCTCTTGAAGAGTTGTTTCTATTCCACGCTGTTCAGTCGACCGTGGCAAAAAGCCCGTTGGAGCTTTGACGTGATCAGACCGCCATCAGAAGGACAATTACAAGCTCCTCGGCTAAACTTACTTACTCTTTTTTCTGTTTTTGTTTCATAGTTCATGTAATATCAAGTTGTTGTTAATGCCAATGATGACACCGAAACCTGTACCCCAAGTATGAGTTTTGCTTACGATATTTCGTTTTTCGTTTTACGTTTTTGTTCCGTGTTCATTGCGGGTTTTGTATGAAGACGCGATAGAGATACCGATACGATAAAACGAAAAACGAAATATCGTAAGCAAAACTCATACTTGGGGTACTGATTAGGACCTACTAGTTTGGGAACCTAGAACTCTGTATAAGCACAGATAAGAGGTATAAGTAAACTCTGTGATAAGACCGCCCATTGTACATTTTTAGTTCTCATTTACCCGTGTTTTGTTTTTCCTTTGTTAGTTTGTAAGGTGTTCATTATAGAATTTTCATTCATTCATTCAAGTATAAGTAAGATACGTGTTTAAAAATTGCATGCATCGAGGTTCTAATCTAGATTATGATGCGCTCTTAACAGCGCTGAGACTTTGCTATTATAGGGTTTTGTTTTGTAGAGTATGTTACTAAATTTGATTGACGAATGATAAGAGGAGAGAGGAAGAAGAAAACCTGTTGTGCCGACCCAACTTAGCGTGGGATAACGCAGGAAGATGATGTTTTAGTAAGTTAAACTTTCCATCTCGGGTAGCAGTCGTATCGGAAAGCCACGGAGGCATCAGGGAGCGTAAACAACCGTTTTTTAGCGGTCCATGGTTAGTCCTTCCCATCGAGCGACATGCCGCAGAAATTATCCAAAACGCCGGCATGTACCATGGAATACCGAATACCGCAAGTTTGAGCCGAATTTTCTTCCATTTGGATGGTTACGTTTTTGCGGCGAGTCGGTCGTCATCGTTTTTATCTTGCAACGCTTTGCCGGCCGGCATTCCGCTCAAATAATACCCAGTTGTGGGTCCACCATTCAATTTAGTAATGTGGGACTTTTCTGTATGGTTTCTTAAAACTCTACTACATAATGACCGGCTTTACTACATTATAAAGCTGAACTTATTTTGCATCTAATAAACTTCCGTGATTTTTAAGTAACCCTTCTGTTTTGATTATAAGATTCTAGGATTGTGCAAATGTATAACTTATACTAAGAAATATTTCAGTCTCAAAACTGATCACTCCTACACCACATTTTTTTCTATTTTTAAATAAATCAAAAGTGAAAATTGTATAATAATCTCTACATCTCGCTTACGAACAAATGTCTCGGTTCGGCGTGACGTGTGGTCCTGCGGTCACCTACCACTCAGCGAGCGATCTCCGTTTTTGCTGACGCGATGGTAAATTCATTTAATTGTGTCTGCGACCCCGCGACTCGCCTGTCGCGCGGTAATTGCGACTCACGACGCAAATACGGTTTTTAGTCGCTTTGCTAATGTCGCTCAGCTAAGGGCGGAGAATAGCTTGGAAATTATGCTTATAGATAGGTATGAAACTTATCGGGTTTTCAGTCTCTTAGACAACTCGTATCGTAGTTTTTTTGTTATATCCGTAAGTTGTGTGCAATTAAGTATTTTCTATATATCTATCTAAATAACATAGACTACTAGGAAAGAGAAATCTCTCGCGACAGGTTACAGAGTAAAACGATGTAGCATTAATTCATCAATGTTCGAAGCTCCATCTTCAGTGTAGCCTTGTAGCGTCTTGTAGCGGAACAGGTAGAGCGACAAAGGCGTGTGCGTGATGCACGGCGTCCCGCGGCGTGCCCGTAGGTGTTAATGCAGCCTCCCACTGCGGTATTGAGATTAGAACACGAGTGCTGTGGAGATGAATAATAAATAAGTACTACGTCTTAAGATACAAGTCTTAATTCAAGGTAATTTTAAAACCATTCGTAAACGTTTCCGATAGAAAATATCAGACTTTGTGACTCTTCTTGTTTTTTTTATTCGACCTACTTGCTGGTTTTTTATATAGCTCACCTGCTTTTAAGTAGTAAACATCACCTATAACAAAGCCACCCAAGTTACGGACGATAGGTACGTGCCCTACGATGCACTGCCCTGCGTCCATCAACTTGGGGCACAACAATTTTAAGCCTCTTGTGGCTGAATTTCATCAGCAATCACACGCTTCAATCCGAAACACAGAACGCTGCTTGGCGATAAAAATAGACATGATGATACTAACTTCTGCTCTACTACTCTTACCGCCGGTTTCTGAAATCCCGATCAAAACTAATCGGATGTTAAGTCACTCGCCATTTCAGCTATTACATCGAATTAGATAGAGATAGCAAGTGACTTGACATGCGATTAACTTTGATCGGGCTTTCAGAAACCGGCGGTTAGACATGGACCATTTTTAAACATTCGGAAATCGTATGGGGCTTCGACAATTTTTGCCTTTAAATAAGTTCATCTCTTAAAAATTTGAGTCATAAACTAGATGATTCAAATTTTGGCAACAATACGTCCGAACTGAACTACTACTCCACGACTTTGTTGTTCCTGCTCCCGGCGTGTTTTACTTTGTGATTCAAATAGTGCGCAGGCGCCGCGTGCCGTGACACTGTCCGCATCATACACTGCATTATTCATAGCAAGTGACAACGGAGGCTGTCACCTCTTCGGGTGTAACATCACGAGATGTAGTAACTTCAAAAAATAAATGGAAAAGGAAAGTTGATTTCTGGATTCTACTTATCTTCTTAAAAATTTGATCAGGAACAACAAAGACAGTTAAAAAAAATGATTTTTAATTTAAAGGACGCGTCAAGTTCTTGTCGTGTCACTAGTTTCTTTCGAAACAGTGTGGTGAAAGGATTTTAAGTGCGCCACGCGTCAAGTAAAAAAGATAAAATACCCTTTAGAAAAGTCATAGTAGTCAATGATGTTATTTGTTTTAAAAAAAATAGTGGCGGTTTCCTTCAAAACATACGAAAAAAAAATTCGTTCAAATAAGGATATCACATAATCCACTTCCAACTAATCATACTTTGTGCTATATAACTTCAAGTTATGTTGGTTAAAATACCATGGAAACTACACAGCAAAACAAAAGATAAGCCTAAAAAAAACTGTCATATAGGTAGGTACCTAGCTACCTTATCAAGCTTTTTCAAAGCAATGTTGCTTCCCAAAATGTCAAACAGTTGAACTATATGCTTATCAAAGACAAAAGCCTTTTTTTAAATCACTTTTAAAGGTCTTAAAGCTTCTTTCTTCTCCATGTCGTCAACTTATTGTGTCACTACTTTCAGACACAAAGCTTCCAGTTTTGACATAAGCTGGCGTAAGATTTCGTCCGTAAGACCAAGTTTCTGTTGTCTTGAACAGTCGCATCATATCTTGTTCTTGTATTATTATTGTCATGCTAAACACGAGTTTACGGCACAATAGCGTCAAAACCTCTCAGTGTGACATTCGACATGGCGGTAAAATGTTTTCAAATCCTGTATCGTAAATACTTCGGAGTAGAAATAAACGTGTGAAGAAATATGAGATGTTAATGAAGAATCCAACGTGGTTTTATATGTGAGAAATAAACTTTATAGACTTGATAGAAATGAAACATTAAATGCTAAGAAAGCTTTAAATGAACACAAGCACGTTTTTCATACTGTTGCTGCTTATGGCCTACCCGATGTTAGGTGGAAACTATCATCTACACTAATATTATAAAGAGGAAAGATTTGTATTTTTGTATGTAACGAATAGGCTCAAAAACTACTGGTCCGATTTCAAAAATTTTTTCACCATTAGAATGCTACATTATCCCTAAGTAACATAGGCTATATTATATTTTCAAAAAAATCAGGGATCCTTACTAAAACTCCAATAATGTAACCCAAGGTGGAAAACAAAAACCTTACATCGCGTGCGCTGCGAAAACTATTGATGATAGAACAAAATAATGTACTACGATTTTGTAGAACACGTCATCATCTACAAAAAATGTTGTGACAGCATATGTCTAACTATTATAGTTATGTCACAATAAGTATTATTTTATTATAAAAATTTAATTGCAGTGCCGCCGCTCTTTATTTGTACCTTGGTATTAATCCTTATCCAAATAAATCATTTCATAATTAAGACGGTTTCAATACCTATAGATTACTTCTTAAATTTTTCAAATCGGACATTCCATTCAAAAAATATGACGATTTTAAAAATGTTAACGGGTCCACGGGTCACGCACGGGGTGCGATTTCAGTCACTCTGGCGTGCAAATGTATGAAATAAGTAGACGCGAGGCTCGAACCCACGGTCTAAGTTTATCCTAAAATGTTCAAAAAATTTATGACCACCCATGCGAAGCTGGGACAGGCCGCTAGTTTAAATATAAATAAGTTTAAGTAAGTCACAAACGATGCACTGTCCTGCGTCCATGAACTTCATGTCAACTTGAGGCGTACTTACGTAAAGCCTCATGTGTTTGTAATTTCATCCAGGAAACCATAAGGTACGGTAAGGCCTCAAGATAATTTGTAATGATATAAAATTACATATAAATGTTACCTAACCAAAAAAACAAATGATTTGCTGTAAGCTTTGCTGTAAGTAATTTACGTTATTTTAATGAGTATGACATCCGAGAATAGTCATGTTATAAAAGCGAACCCTCAAGTTTCAATCTCAATTTGGAACCCTTTTAACACTTCTTCCGCTATTAAACCGTAAAATGACTAAAAAATATCCACTTCAAACAACTTTCATCCTAGTCTCGATAAGAATAAAGTCTGCTATCCCGTACTGAAGCAACATCAAAGAAACTTGCATTGCATAAAAAACACGTTAACTCTCTTCAGAAATAAAGCTCAAAATTGCGCAGTTTTACTAAGAGCGAGTAATAAACTTTTAACATGACAACATGAAATTAAGAGTATAAAACAACATGTGGGAGACAATGGGCGGCGAGCACAAAGGCGGCGGTGCCTTTGATGTCGGTTCCGACGGTTAATTTTACACCGGTCCGATGCACACCCAGGGCGGGTGGAGTGAGGGGCTCTCACTAGTTTAGGGTGCGTAACATTGGGGTGTGAATTTGTTTTATAGCGTCACTACGTAGCTTTTTCTTAATCAGGTAGCATTCACCTACCCTAAAAATATTTTATTACTATCTTGATTTTCGATTCTAACGTAGCGACCCCAAAGGAATTAGGAATAGGAATCGATTCAAATTCAAATTTAAAATGTATTTATTTTCCTTTACAAAGTATGGTGGTACAGTAGGACTTACAGTAGGTAGGTAGGCACGAGATACCTATACATAAGCATGTCAGTCAGCAGTACCCACTTTGCAAGGGACTATAGCTCGAGAGAGGTTTAAAAAAAAACCTGTAATACAAGTCTCCAGGGTAATCAATAATCATTTAACGAAAATTGCGTTATTGTCACTTAAGAAAAAAAAAAATACTATACGAATACTATACTATGGAATGTCTCGACTAAAAAATATTTAATCTACACATAGCACTTACACCATAAATGGAGCGAAGGTGTTCTTTAAATATAGCTTTTAGTATTCGTAAAATTTTCACCACCTTTGAACGCGTTAAAAACGCGTGTAATATTCAAGTAGTGGCTTTTGTTGTGGCTATTGGCAGTGGCACCTTCTTCTAGCGCACGGGACAGGATGGCGTGTCCTAGCAACTTTGTTTTGGCGCTGTTATTACCCCGCCCTCGATCCGCGGAAATTGCTCTATAATTGACAGGAATTACACGAAGAATGCCTGTTTGTACAGATGCGATATGATATATAACTCTAGCCTTTACCTGCACAGTATTTATAAGTAATACTTAGACATATTACAAAAAAGATATTGAAAAGGTGATAAAAGTTTTCGCTTTTTAAAGACTGCTCGAGAAGCTGGTTTGTGAAAGTTCGATCAAACGTAATCAGATGTCAAATCACTCGCAATATCAGTACATCAAATTAAATAGCGACAATGAGGTGGGCCATCTGCTTGTTCCATCAGCTAGTTGTATAAAAAAAAAGACAGCAAGTGACTTGACGTCCGATTAGTTTTGATCGAACTTTCAGAAACCGGCCGAAACTTATACTAAAAACATGACTAGCCTATAGATCAAATTAAGTACCTTTAAAAACACATATCTAACACAGAAACTAGTATTTTAAAAGAACAACGAAAATAAATACTAAAGGGTCACTCTCAAGAAAAAGCAGCTTTACCCCAAGGTGTGTTTTCTGTACAAAAGACATCAACGCGCTCGCTGCAAATAAGATCAACGTAGAACTCGTAGAATCCTCTATATAAAAGAAGTAAGCACCAATTCAAAATGATTTATTTATAAAAAAATCTTTTTTATAAATTAATATATTTTTTTGATCCAAACTTCTGATTTGACCAAAAAAAAATGTTTTTTGTTTCGCTGTGTAGTTTTCTGCTTTTGTAAGTATGTAAATCGAGAACCATCAATCGTCTTGCACTACAACCTGCTCAGTCACTGACCCAATAAATATAAGCCTGTTTATTTCTAAGCCTGTCTATTTTTCTAGATTCACCTAGCTTTAAGACGTTACATAGTTATTCTACTTCCAAAGTTTCTTTCTGAGAGAGAAACTGAAATATACAATTCTAAATAACATTTAGGTACTTGCAAAAAAATAGTCCTAGATTCTTAGACTGGTAGGTAAGTTTCACTATTTACCTATACACCTATTACCTGAAACTACCCGAGTATAACTATGTAGATGTAGGTACAATAAATTCTAGAAAGTAATCAAAAGTTTCCAAGTTGTAACTTTACTTCTCACTCGCACACATATTAAGAAGGTCATAAAACAAAAATAAATAAAAAGCAAAACCCCTTTTTTAACTTTTTAAATACATTTCTGTTGCACAAAAGAAAACACAAAAGAACTCGATTTGTTGTTGAAATTAAAAACTCTTTCCAAGCAATTTGTGTACAAATTACCCTTAAACATACTTTAACAATTCATTGTTTAACTACATTTTATAACTGCGATAAAGGATGCATTAACTTGAACAAACAACTACTACCTCTATTCGAATAGGCATAGAGTTCAAATTTTATTGAAAATTAACGATAAAAATCAAAAGTAACCTCAACTCTATGCTCATCGACATAAAGATCAAAGTATTCGAGCAAACTTTAGATAGAAAACAGTAACTACAGTGGCTATTGTATTGAAACCTTAAGTTAAGGGTTCCGTTCTAAATTGCGATTGCCGAACGGATCAAAGGCGGCACTTTTCCACAAGCGAAACAAGAGTTTGTAAGGTGTTAAACATTGACCACCTACAGAGAAATGAGATTTGAAATGGTTTAAGTTGAACAAATAAATAAACAAAGCGATTATTTGGATGGTGTTAAAGGTAACACCACTTTTTGTCTTCGATAACTGATTCTTTTAAACATCTTAAAAAAGAAAATATTCACTTATTGGTTATTTTTTTCTATCAAACAATACATTTATGACCTACTTAGAAATTAGAATCATACCTAGTTCATGAAATAGGCACGAATTTTTTTAGAAAAGAAAAAAAAAGGTTCATCAAATACCTAAAAAAAAAACATTCCATTGCTAATTTCGTATAAATAAATAAATATTGGAGGACTTTTCACACACCTAGCCGAAAACCACCTAGCTAGAAAAGCAGATGGCTGATATTATACTTACTTACAATCGTATTTTTTTGTATACAAGGTGTTCCAATACTTGTACTTATAATTTCAGGGGGCTAAAGTACCCATCAATATGAATAACTTTTTCTAAGGAACCAATACTGTGCTTAACGTAACGTCGCTTAAAATAAATCGTCTAACCTCAATCAAAACATCGTAGGTCTACCTAGCGAATTAGTTACACTATTATCTAGCTACATGTTACCTACAGGCGGCATAATTTAAAGCGATTTCACGGTCCGCTATCTGCTTCTCTCAATTAAGCTTCCCTCCCCTCCTTACTTCTTCTTCTTTCTTGCGTCCGCTGCCTAGCGAGCATATTACATAAGAACAAGCAATAACATCGTTATTTCACGACTTCATTATTCCATTCCATACAATCATTTTCTTATCTGTGATACACAGCACAATCTAGCCCCAAACTATGCAAAGCTTGGATTATTCCCATCCGTCACCCAATTCTGTCACCTATAGGTGACGGATGGGAATAAAAAGTGCGATCTGTCACCCATTTAGTAAAGAGGTGACGGATCGAACTTTTTGAAATTGAAAAAGTTCTATCTGTCACCCAATTGGCAAAGGGGTGACAGATCGAACTTTTAAAATTTTAAAAAGTTCGATCCGTCCCCCCCTACACTAGCAGAGTATCAGGGTAGAAGGTTTGAACCCTAGGCACGGTAGATATTCCCACAGATCTCTTAGTACCAAGTTCTAACTCCAGATTCTTTAAAGACGTCTAAAGGGGGTAGTCAGAGGTACGTCCAAACATTACATTTGGCACATACCCACATTTTGCAGTAGTTGGTAAAGCCAAAGTCTCCATGCATTGTATGTAGCTGTAGTAATGGTTCAGGGCAGATTTTGGAGGTTCCATCACTAAGAAAACCTTCCAATTGACACAAAAGGTTTCTCATGTCTTCAGCACAGAAAAAATATTCTATAACCTTCGTTATTGTAATCGGCTAACAGAAAGAGTTCAAATTTAGGAGGAATCACTACTTCTTCCACATCAATGAAACAATTTTTTTTAACTTGCAGAGCTTTTTTTAGCTTCTTTCCGGGCTTTGTACAAATTACTATTAATATTTTGAAAGAGTTGAACTTTTTTTATTTGTCGATCAAATAAAAAAAGGCCTTCATCTTTCATAGAAGTCACGGCTTCTTTGTAAATTCCTGGGATGCTATACTTGCTTCAGATGCTATAACATTTTGTTTGACTACATGTAATTTTTGATCCAAATCATTTTTTGGCAAAATCGGGCGCATGGAATGTGGAGTTTTTCTGATAATAGAACTATGCAAATGCTTTTTTTTATGTAAGCAAATGTTTTAGGAAACAAATAAAAACAAATCTTGTTCTTAGCCTTGAAACACTGGTACATTCGCTTCCGCGGACTTTAACAGTTGTATTGTTTGAATATACCGAGTAGAAAAAAGAGGCACTGGAAGTGAACGAAAGCAAAGGTAATAAAAAAAAACGTAGCATTAATGAGATCATAGTGAAAAATTATAGTGTGAGTGATCACACTATAATTTTTTTATAAGGGACTTCATTAATTATTTTCATATTTAGTGTTATTATATTATAAGGCTAAAAAAGAGTATCACAACATAATATTTTATGTAACAAAGCTTCGCGGATCACTATAAATCTATAATCTATACTTAGTTATCATAGCGTATTGTAGAATTGGTTTATGTCTTACTAAAATGTTTAGCGAACCACGGCTAGTCGGCTTCTTTGTATAACAAGAACATTGTATTTTCGACCTTATTGTATTGTTTTTACGAACTATAAATGCAGATTTATAGTTCGTAAAAACTACACTCAGCTACCATCGTGTTGGTTTGGATGCACACTGTTATATTGTTCTTAGTGCGTTAAAATAATCATCAATAAAACGGGTCAGAATGTTGCATTATTCGAGAATCTGATATACACCAAAGGTGGTAAACAGCAGATTGTATGAGGTCAAATCAGAAGACTGACCACCGGTTTCTGAAAGCCCGATCAAAACTAATCGCATGTCAAGTCACTTGCTATCTCTATCTAATTCGATGTAATAGCTGAAATGGCGAGTGACTTGACATGCGATTAGTTTTGATCGAGCTTTCAGAAACCAGCGGTAAATATTATTGTGAGTTATAATTTTGATGACCTTATCTCATACTTTCTTTCAAATCGAATCAATGTGTGAACAGATAGAAATCAATAGTTATGTCCGTCTCTCTGTAAGTGACGGAGGGTGACAGATCGAACTTTTTAAGATTAAAAAAGTTCGATCCGTCCCCCATTTGGCTAAGGGGTGACAGATCGAACTTTTAATATTTTAAAAAGTTCGATCCGTCACCCAGCTGGTGAAAAGGTGACGGATCGAACTTTTTGTTCCCATCCGTCACCTATAGGTGACAGAAATGGGTGACAGATGGGAACAATCCCCAAAGCTTGTACCTACTATGGGAACCAGATAGCTGATGAATACTTACCTAAGTAGTAGTTACATTATTACCTACTTTATTTGTAAATATGTATATACTTGTAATTCATTAAGACAATACCCAGACAGAGAACAAACTTCTTTACACAAACGTTTGTGCTCGTGTTTGTTTGCTTTTGTTTACTAGTTTTTTTTTTTTTAATACTACTAGCTGACGGAACAAGCAGATGGCCCACCTGATGTTAAGTGGTAACCATCACCTATAACAAAGCATTGCCTCGTAAGTCACGCACGATAGGAACGTGCCCTACGATGCACTGCTCTGCGTTCATCAACTTGAGGCATACAGATGTTAAACCTCATGTGCCTGTAATTACACCGGCAACCACACTCTTCAAACCGAAACACAAAAACGCTGCTTGGCGGCAGAAAAAGGTGTGGTGGTACCTAGTACTTCCCCGGACGAGCCCTTCACAAAGAGCTCTACTACTCTTAAATTTTTGATTTACTTTACTAGTTTACTTTTGAGTAGGAAAACTTGTATCGATTAAAATGTTTTTTTTACTAAACTGTGTGCACACAAAATGGTTGATTACGATTTTTCGAAAATGGGTTTAGTGATTTTATATCTTTCAACATGTCGAAAAGTGCGAGCGAGAGGAACATAGCAATTGTCTTCGCCTTATGTAATAGCCCCGCCCCGGTGTGCGTGACAAATTGCGGCAAAATCGGCTTAACGATAGTTTAATTAACCCTAATTGCATGGAGTCTAGACTAGTTTACCATATCTATTCTACCATACCATGTATTAAGCTACACACTGGTCACGTACTGGCGTGGTTCCGATGAAACAGTCGTCGTGTGACGGCCGTCATAAAGCGGAGGATATGCTATTACTAATGGTAAGTGGTAACAATCACCTATGACAAAGCATTGCCTCGTAAGTCACGCACGATACGGACGTGCCCTACAATGCACTGCCCTGCGTCCATCAATTGCGCTACAAACATCCAAACATCGTAACTATCACATTTATATTTGTAGAAAAGTTGGTAGGATTAGTACGTTAAAATAAATATGATTACCTACGCTTTCCCTTCCCTAGTTTTGTTTAAAAAATATTGAATAGTGCCGAAAACTTGAAGTATTATCATCATTGTATTTTTTCTATCACCATCTTGGTTTTGCGATAAGACAGCTGTTTCCCTGAGGTACCTAACAGCCAAAAGAAAACGTTCTCAGATCATTTGAAGTTGAATATAAAATCTAATCTAGTCCAAAACTGGAATAGTGATAGCATATAGTGTAATTAAGAATGCGTGGGAGGAATCCGGCCGCTAATGGAGCCTCAGATAATCGTAATTAACGAGTCAATTCGATTAAACCCAGCCTTTGTATCACCGGCGTAGAGCAGGAGACCACGGTGCGTTATTTACTTCACTTCAAAAACATGTACAGAAAAAAATTAAAGAATTAAATACTTAAAGTAGGGACTTTAAGTTAATGTTGGATAAGTAGAACTAAATGGTTACCAAGTTTTTTTAACCAGTTACGTAAACACTCAAAGTCCCTTTAGTTAACCAAGATTTGTAACCATAAAAGGATTTTTTTAATACAACTTGTTGGTGGCACAAGCTCATGACCCGCCTGATATTGGTGACCAACCAATACCTAGCATCACAACCATCACAAAGCATTGCCTTGTAAGTCAAGCACGATATGAACGTGCCGTACAATGCACTGTCCTGCGTCCATCAACTTGAGACATACAGATGTTAAGCCTCATGTGCCTGTAACTTCACCGGCAACCACACTCTTCAAAGCGAAACACAGCAACGCTGGCGGGCTTAGCGGCAGAAAAAGGCGTGGTGGTAGTACTTCCTCGGACGAGCCGTTCAAAAACTCATATATACTTTCTACTCTTTTTTATCTTCTTCGCAACCTGGTAGAACGAACGAACCAACAATAGAATTTTGTATTTCAGATTTTTCATCGTCGTATAGCAGAGACAAGAATAACTACGTAAGTAAAATTGAAAATTAAATTGTCAATGATATCCAATTAAATTGTCAATGATATCCAAGAAGCAATGGCCATTGTATAAATAAAAAAATCCAAATGATTTAAGCATTTGGATATCAAACCACACACTTTTTGACTGATTTCAGGTTAATGTGTTATTCTTATATCGAAATACTAAAAGTTTATTTTATTATTTTTATTCTATTCTAAAAAATAACGGTAGATATATCAACTATCAACGTAGCTACCTAGACCTATTGTTTGCATTTCAGACGTTTGAAATGAATATAACATTATGCATTATGGAACTTAAATGGCACAGAAAACAATTTGTCGTCAATACTATTTTCGGAAAACAATTTGTCGCTAAATGTAATTATGGTTCTATTATGTAGGTACCTCAATAAAAAATATATATACACAAAACCGTAGCGAGGCTGACAAACAGCAGACCATAGAGTTCGTACCATATGGTTGTATAAAAACTCTAGTACCATTATCCCATAGACCTTTGTGGTTTTCTTGTATTTTTAAGAAAGTTAAATAAAAAAACCGGCCAAGTGCGAGTCGTACGCGACGAAGGGTTCCGTACCACTATTTATAAAAACGGCAAAAAAATCACGTTTGTTGTATGGCCCCCTTAAATATTTATTTTATTCTGTTTTTATGTATTTGTTGTTATAGCGGCAACCGAAATACATCATCTGTAAAAAATTAACTGATACAGCCTGGTGACAGACGGACAGACAGACAGACGGGCGGACAGCGGAGTCTTAGTAATAGGGCCCCGTTTTACCTTTTGGGTACGGAACCCTAAAAAGGAAAAACTTCTAAAAAGCACTCTTAAGAATAATAAAGAACAGTAGAGGGGGATTTATACAGTAATAACAAATGTCTAAGAATATTATCAGAGATAACTACAGTGAAGTCTCTAGCAGCTACAGTCTCTAAAAAGGTTGTACGTTATAAAAAAAAGTTATTTAGTACTTTGATCAACGGCCACGGAACGAAGCGAATCTCAGAATAGAGGTACAGTAAACTCTACTAGGAACTTAAAAGCGCCTGTTTTAGAAGGAGTCTACCCCAAAAACGGCTATAATAAATGTCAATTACTCTTTAGTTATTTTATGAACTAAGTTGCGGGCACTCTACTAGTCTATGGTAAAACCGCTGCTTCACACCTGCCTGATGCTTGGTGTTACCATATGAATAACGCTCAGTTTATGCCGTTCGCAAGTAATTTCAATACAATTTGCGATACTTTTCCATAATTGATTTTCAGAACTTCAATGGACAATTAACTCTTTTGTACTGCGACAATGTATTAAATGATGCGTAGGTATTACAATTACACCCGCCGGTAAGTACTTCCACTAATGCATGGCTCCTTAATTGGACCAGCAAGTATATTTTATTGTACTTTTTAAACAGCTTCGTGTAATTGTGGGTAATTTATTGGTCGAATTACGTCTGAGCAGAAATTTCTTAATGAGCGCGTAAAAAGTAGTTTTATGAACGATTTTTCTTGTAAGTTGGTTTGCTGTTTTCCTTTTTAAAATAACAAGTTACGTGTAAGTGCCTAGCTATAGTTAATTCACACAAAAAAGTGACGGATTCAATTTTGAATACCGAATTTAAATTCCACATTCGAATTCCTTTTTCAAATTTTGTGATCAATTATTTGGTTGCATCTCCCGGACTATAACGGGTCGAGCGCTCTCTTACAAATCTTTTTATTGCCTAAAGAGCCATAAAACTTTAATTCTGAGCTTCAAGATATCTCCAGGTTAATGCTTATTGACATTTTAGCCGGTTTTGGGGCAGACTTCTTCTAAAACAAGCGCTTTTAAGTTCCGCACGCTAGGGCTGCTAGAGACTTTACTGTACCTACCTCTATTCTGAGATTCGCTTTGTTCCATGACCGTTGATCAAAATATTTAATAACTTGTTTTTATAACGAATCTATATATAGCATTCGACTTCTGTAGAAGAAGTTTCAGAAGCTGTGTGGCGTACATTAATTATCTCCTAAAACTTTACAAAATAAATAAAGAAACCCAATAGCTTTAGTTTGAATACTGACAAAACTCAAATTAAAACAAGATAACCTTCATAACACTTCCATCTATTAGTATCATAATTATACCATCTACATTTAACTCTTAAGCAATTAACTTACAATTTCACTTAAAAATAACTTCGAAGTATTTTCTAATTTCTCAACTTTAAATTAAGTTATTTGGGAACCCTAGTTGACCTTATCAAGAAGTTGCAATTTATTGTCGGAATAAATTCAACTGATAAGCTGGATACTACGTTTATTTATTTTTGGGACTTTGCATTTGAACCGGTCCTATCTCAGGTTACATTTACATGATAAATGCATTATTGCTGTTTTAATTATGTTAATAATCAAAAAGGTTACATTATCCTATTTATTTATTTAAACAAGACGGTACAACTTTATGTGTAAATGGAAATTGGATAGTCTTGTTTAAATAAATACAGAAGAAAATGTTTTAATGATGTTAATAATATAAAATAAAGGTTAACCTATTTATTTATTTAAACAAATGCTATTATGCGTAATTAATAACCGACTGTTTCTTGACAATGACAAACATAAGATAGAAAAAAAACAAGGAAAAGCCAAGAATAAATTACAAATGTTGTAACGTCGGTAGTCTAAAACTCCGCATTGGAAAAAGACAAATTTCAGCTCTGCTTCATCAATTCTAAAAGCTAAAAGATTTAAGAGCATGAACTGAACCGGAAAAAAGGACTACCAAATAGATCGAATGCATATTGAAGCTACAGTGGAAATTAGTGAATGTGCCTATATTCACTGATTTTCCACTAAATATCTTAAGAAGATCTATGGGGACAGACAGACTGTCCACTTCTGCTGCTTATAACATAGACCATATTATAAGCAGCAGAAGTGGACAGTCTGTTTCAATCGGATAATGCTTTCAAAGAGGCGAGGTTTTTCAAGTGAGGTTTCAACAATAATTCCCCAGATGTTAGGCACAACGAACCGTTACATGACGAACCATTCTACGCAGCTTCAGCGTGGTTAGTCAAAGAACACCTTTTTTTCCGTTTAGGTAGGTACACAGAATACAGTCTATACCTACCACGATTCTATATATGTATAATTCGAATATGAGCTACAACAATCTACATCTACTAATGCTCCTAAAAATAAAACAACTTCTATCGAAAACAGAATCAAACTCGTTTCTAAGCCGGATAAGAGTTCTTTGGGATATTAAAGCGATACAAATGAAGAGGAATGGAAGCCGCGTGTCGTGATGCCGACATTATGTAGAGACGCGCCTCTGGCATAGGGATGGGATAGGGACACGATGTATCGACACAAAACTATCATCATCAAATAGCTGGCCCGAGAGTGAAGAGTCCACAAACCGACTTCCCGCGATCTTTACAGTCGTCTCGGTCCAAATATCGATAGCAACCAATTATGTTAAATACCTAACTTTTTTGCCATTTTAAAGGAAAGAAGAATCCGAAAACAGCAGTGCCAGTTTCAAACATCACAAATTCATCATTTTGGTCCTTTTATTTTTCAACAACAAGAGCATTCGAGACAATATCGTGTCTATTGTCCAATCTCAAATGTCTCCGAACATTTTAAAATAGCCATCAGCCATCGATGAGCGTCTCTATCGAGCGTGCTGAAAACTCACAAGTCTTCATACAAAAACGGCCTGACAAGGAAAACGAAATACGAAAAACAAAACTCTGACTTTGAGTCATTCACCTCGCTCGACCGAACGGTTAATTACTTGTTAACTCTTAGGGCACTGAGAGACGGGAAACAGAATTTCATCTCTGAAACTCGTTTCCCGATTCTCAGAGCACCAAACCAAGCCATAGTATGCCTGTAGCTTTTGTAATAGAACGGGGTGGAAGGGAAAAAAGCGGTGGGAACGTGGGTATAACAATAATTATGTAACCTTCTTCTGACAAGAAACAATTAATAAAAAAGTGTTATCGATATCGATGACAGGTGCAGAGTGTGCAGCCCTACGGACACTCGTAGACCCTGGCCCCGTCATCACGGAGTGCATTAGCACCGCGGCCCGCCCCCCCGGCGCCTGCAACCTTTATTATAAACCTTTTTGTTCCTTTCAATTCGAATGCATGTTTTTGAACGGAATCACGTTGGCAATCAGAGAGCAAATTAAATCCAGGAATTAAAATGGTTTGATAGCTTTTTAATGTTCGGCGGAGAAGTCGAAAGGGAAATACACGGAAATCATTTTAATTTTGAACTTCACAGACTATTTGTATAATTTCCTACTTCCGATGATGTCCCTTCCGTGCAATCATAGAACTACTTGGCTTCCAAGAATTTTCATGATTGCACAGAAGGGATGTGAACGCTATAAGTTGCCATTCCAGAAATGGATCATCATCATCAAGAGTAGTAGAGCTCTTCTTACCCAGACGGGTAAGTGCTACCACCAAACCTATTTCTTCCGCCAACCAGCGTGGCTGTTGGTTGCCGCTTAAATTACAGGCACATGAGGCTTAAAATCAAAAGGATTACCTTGAAACTTCTTAAAGCGAGGGGAATCTAGGTGCCAGTTCTGCGCGACCAAGCCTAGAAGAACAGGCAACAGCAGGGAGAGAGGCACTGTCTACTCTCCAGCACTACACTCATACAGACTTTTTTTTATACTAATGCTGATGCAACAAGCAAATGGCCCACTTGCAATAATAAAGCATTGCCTCGTAAGTCACCCACGATATGAACGTGCCTTGCGATGCCTCGCCCTGCAGCCATCTACTTGAGGCATACATGTTAGGCCCCATGTGCCTGTAATAACACCGGCAACCACACTCTTCAAATCGAAACACAGAACGCTGCTTGGCGGCAGAAATAGGCGTGGTGGTAGTACTTCCCGAGACGAGCCCTTCACAAAGAGCTCTACTACTACTCCTATAATATAAGCAGCAGCGGCACTCCTCTTTCAATTACACAAACTACCATTACGTGTAATCGTAAATTATAATCGTGAGATCTATAAATGCAATGATTATAAATATAAAGTGCATTGGAAACGAGAACGCTTTCACTCGTTAATTTATCTGATCACTGATTGGAATTTACGGTATTCGGTTAAGTGTGAGTCGGGCACAGGGGATAACTTGTCAATGAGTTATCAATAATTAAGATATTAGAGACAAATGATACCAAAGTTTGAGATTATTATATACTAGTGGCTTCCAGCGGCTTCACACGCGTTGAAGTTGATTGAGTCATAAACATCCAAACATCGCAACTTTCGCATTGATTTGTATATTATTAGGGTAGGATTTTAAATACCTGCGTAGGTATAAGAGATACCTATAGGCGTACATTACCTATATTAGGTAGGTATAGGTACTGAGTTTAACACAAACATGACACATACAACAAAGACAACCTTACACGGAAAATATGTAGGTAGGTACTTATTTGTTCCTAGTTTCTACCCCAAAAACGAACGACACGAAACAGCTTCACGACTTTGATCCCCAGGCACGGTAGATACCCTCAGATCTCTTCGTACCAACTCAAGATTCAAGACACACTTTTTAAGTCTCAGGTCCAGCGGTTTAGGCTGTGCGTTGTCTATATGTCAGTCAGTCAGTCAGTCAGTCAGGACTTTGATTCTTATAGTATTAGAGATAGAGATAAGCGCAGTGCCATGGAATTCGATAAAAAGGTTATTCCAGATAGTGGGTAGACCTATATCTGCCGCGTTGCTGTGTTTCGGTTTGATTGAAGGGCTGGCACATTATGAGGCTTAACATCTTTTATGTCTCAAGTTGATGGACGCAGGGCAGTGCATCTTGCACTGCAGTGAGGTAGGTACCTAAACCTACTTTCAATGATTTGCCAAAAAGTTATACTTACCTATTACTATGAATGTCATCTTGAAGCATAATAATTGAGTCACAATTATGTGCCAGCTGGTATTATTTAATTTATGACGCCATCTGTTGTCCGAAATTGCATTCATTGACACCATGTCTGTACCAGCTGAACATCGAACCCGCAAAAGATTGATTCGACTCGGGCCGCGAAACTAAATGAATTACCCTACACCACAGAATACTGAGCACCGGTTTTTGTTGTGTATTTTTATGGTAAGTACAGTCAGCGAAGATATGAACATTCCTAGTTTATAAAGTTCAAATATTTCATAAACATAGTGCATCGTAGGGCACGTTCATATCGATGACTTACGATGCAATGCCCTGCGTTCATCAACTTGAGACAAAAAATAAGTTAACCCTAAATATGGTACAGTGATGGTTACCACTTAACATCAGGTGGGCCATCTAGTTGTTCCATCAGCAAGTTGTATTAAAAAAACATCTTGATCTAATTTCAATTTAATTTTGAATATATTTTGTAGATTCGTTTAGATTGGACAGCAACTTTCAATCTCAAAGCGAAATACTTTTATAACGAAAAACAAAAAGCTTCTTCAAAATCTCCATTTACTAGTGTTTCCTACGTTAAAAGCTAGGACAAAGCTGTTCATTGGATTTCTATGAAATATAAATAAATAAATAAATATTACTGGACTTTCCACACAGCACTATCTAGCCCCAAACCACAGATAAGAGAATACTATAGTACCCAAACTAAGCCAGAGCTTGTAATAGCTGATATAATTCATATTTTTTTTTTTTTGTCATAGCCAGACAGAGAACAAACATCTATGTTCACCACACAAATGTTTGTTCTCGGTGGGGATCGAACCCACGGCCTACGGCGCAGAAGGCAGAGCTACTACCAACTGAGCTGTGAAGGCTGTCGAATACATCAGTGTTTTTTACGACAGAACCATGTCTCACCGTTGTACAGCTAAAACCTTTTTTTTAGTTTGTATGATAAACTAATAACATTTTCTTTCTAAGGGCTAGTTTTATTATCTCAAAGTTACGGTACATCTCTACTTTAGTTCTGATCTCACCTTGCTGTGTTAGATTAACAAAGGATTAAAGGACCATTAAATATGTCAAAATGTATGCGTTTGACATTTAAGGTGAGATTTAACGGCCTGTTAATTTTTTATTAGTAACTAACAGATCATGGTGAAATCAGGCTTGTACAAAACAAAGACGAAAATATTCTAACCTAACCAATATCATTGTACTACCGTCAGACTATAATACTTTTTAATCTGACGGTATTTAAGCATTTCTCGTAAAAATACGCTCGCGCCGTATACGTATCCTTTAGCCACTCCTCTGTCAGCCACGACAAAATCTAATAAAATACTAATAATACCTACTTCACATCACCTTTTACATCAAAACGCTTTGTGAATAGAGACCGGCATGAAGACACGAATAATTAGACGAACTTTAAAACAAAACTGTAATGAACACGTTTCGTCAAGTGAGAGTATGGTTAATCAAACAGGTTCCACACAGCTCAGTTTTGGTCTTTCTGCCTTCTGCGCGTTTGGTTGTGGGTTCGATGCTCATTGAGAACAAACATTTTGAGTTATCATGATCATCAACCTACGTTAGTCCTCTGCTGGACGTAGGTCTCTCCAGTGACTCGCCCGGTCTTTTCAAAGTCAAAGTCAAAAGGTATTTATTCTATTGGACGAGGATCACTTTGAAGCCTTTTAAATGCAGGTGAATCTAGGTGCCACTTTCACGTGACCATTTTTTTCACTTGCACACAAAAAAAAAATCTCTGCTACCACACTACACGAATTTTAAAAAATTTTGTCATTTATTTTGACATCAAAAATATATAGGTACAATAAGATTGATATTTTTATAGACTTATTAACAAAACTATACTTTAAAGCTTTAATAGCTGATAATATGGATACATATTCCGTATTATAAGTTGATGTGTGTGCATAATGCATAATCACTACATAGTATAAAACAAAGTCGCATTCTCTGTCCCTATATCCCTATGTATGCTTAAATCTTTAAAACTACGCAACAGATTTTGATGCGGTTTTTTTTATAGAAAGAGTGATTCAAGAGGAAGGTTTATATACATAATACAGGCATAATCTCTTAGGGATAACCCACAATAACCGTGCGAAGCCGGGGCGGGTCGCTACCCATAATAAATGCCCAAGTTTAGATTTTTGACAAACACACCAGATGCAGTGACATTGCATAATAACAGCGGGGTTTGTCCGATACGGAACCCTAACCAGCCGTGAGTGAACCCGCCGGCCGAGCTTTCAATGACGACCTAATGAATGTTCGCTCTTGTACTTTTTGGATTCACTTTCGAAGATTAACTGCGTACTGGATCAGACATCGGTATTTAATTTACCTTTGTACTTATTTTACTTTCTTTTATTTCATAGGGAAGAGCGGGATCTCTTATCACATGTATAGGTACTTACAGCCGGTTTCTGAAAGCCGGATCAAAACTAATTCAGAGCATTCAGAAACCGACCGTTAAAAGGAGATGTCAAACCCATATAATGTAAACATGGATTAAGTCCTGAATAAAAATAAAAATTATGTTTTTTTTATACAACTTGCTGATGGAACAAGCAGATGGCCCCCCTGATGTTAAGTGGTAACCATCAAATCATTCTATCGTAAGTTTTTTTTTTTTTTTTTTTTATGCCATTAGCTAATGGAACAAGCAGATGGCCCACCTGATGTTAAGTGGTAACCATCACCTATAACAAAGCATTGCCTCGTAAGTCACGCACGATGCACAGGCACGAGGCACATGAGGCATACAGATGTTAAGCCTCATGTGCCTGTAATTACACCGGCAACCACACTCTTCGAACCGAAACACAGCGTTGCTGCTTGGCGGCAGAAAAAAGTTATGTTAATTTCAATATTAAAAATAAAAAACTATGTATAAAAAAAATACTGTTTGTGTGGCGTACATGTGACGTGTTAACTTATATATTTATATATTATACATATATGTTTAAATGGAATTCAGATTATGATATGACCGGGTCTTATCCAGCAGTTCTCTGGTCTACGAAGCCGGCGGTCAGGCGGTGACGGGCACATTTTTTGTTATCGATATAAAATCATCTCTCAGCGTGTCTAATATCGATATCAGCTTTAATTCGAGCTTATGAAATACTTTTTGCTCGGACACGGACTGGGAATAATCGAGTTGAATTCCTACCTTCAAATCAAGTTTAGGTAAGCATCGACATCACCAAATAATCTAAAAACTCTGAGGGGATATCTACCGTGCCTCTATTTCTTTTTTTAGAGCTGACTTCACTATGCTCTGTTAGTTACTAATCAAGGATTACCAGGCCGTTAAATCTAAACTTAGATGTCAAACGCGTACATTTTGACATATTTGACGGCCCTTTAATCAATTCAATTCAATTCATTTATTCAATAACAATTCTCTTACAAATCCTTTGTTAATCTAACAGAGCATGGTGAAATCAGGCCTAAGTGTCGCAGGTTATTTAAAGTTATTTTGTCTCTAAACTTATCGAATATCGTATCGATATCATAGATATGATAGTCGATATGATAGAATATCATATCGCCAGCCTAATCATGAGAATGCATAACTGCAAAAGCATGGTCTTTCTAAATCTTATAATTTTTATGTTACTGTTACTACTGTTATTCTATGGGAAATCTCTGCCAACGGAAACGGGAAATTGCCATTTGGTACAGTCTATTGTTAGGCATTTTTTGTATTTTTGTACAGCGCAATGTTAGTATTATCTAAGTAAAAAGTCATATGCAAAGCTGAATAAATTCTCATCAAATAAAATCACTTGTACACACTGTTTAGTTCTAGAATGGTGGCCCTTCATCGCTATCCATCTCCTCCGTTTGCCCTAGTTTGAAAGTATTACAAATTATTTATTGATCGAGTGAGCGAAGCGAACGAAGATTTAGTTTCAACTTGGGCGATTTGGCATTTTATGTATGTATATATGTATGTATGTATGTATGTATGTATGTATGTTTGTCTGGCCATAACTTTCGAACCGTTGATCCGATCTGCATGAAATTTGATAAGACGACAGCTTGTACTTGAGAAATTTACTGGTAAGTATATGAGTAAAATCGGATGAAGGGTTTTTAAGATATAGGGTTTTTTAAGGGGGCAAAAATAAAAAAAGTGACTTAAAAAAATCAAGTTACATGTCATACGAAAGGGCTTTGTTTGGACATTCCAAAACAATTTTTACTTTTTTTCTGAGACGCTCGGTTTTTGAGATACAACAAAAAAGTTAAATTAAGATAACCAGCGACCCAAGAGCTCCCATCTCTAAGAGTTTCGTTGGCATCAAGGTTTTTCTACTGGTCGGCCAGTTACTTTGTTTTTTCTTATTTTTTTTTCTTGAAATAAATTAAGGAGGTACTCAGTTCTCATAAAATGGTGACAACGACCAGGTTTGATGATGGAGCCAAGGTCTGTTCAACGGAACTCTTCAATAAATAGGCCAATAGAGTTGAAACTTGGTTACCGTACCAAGTTAGTAGGCGGTAGTCAGAAAAAAGTCCAAACATAATGTTTGGACTTGCCTTTGACTACCACCTACTCAAAGTTTTGGTGCGTTCGTCGGGTCTCATCACGAGATCTCAGTTCGGGGCGAACTACTAGTTTAATACTTATAGAAATTAAAATAAATAAACAAAATCCACGCAGACAGTCGCAGAAAAAAGCTAGTAAGCAATTTCTAGTGGATAGCGTGAACTGAGTTGAGTCCGTAGGCGTCGCAATCAACCGCGGACCCCAATCTAAAATCCCACAAAAAATCACGAAATTACCGTGGAGGCTTAGAAGGCATAGAGGGATACTCCTTGAACTGAAGTCGGAAATATAAAGAAGAATGGATGAAAAATTTAAAAAGTCGCGCATGTGTTTATGTCGTTGTTGTAAGAGTCATATTAATTTGGCATTGTGTAGCTTGATTTGTATCTATGTGTTACATAATTGCACCGACACTCGTAACCTTTTAATAGAAGCTGTGTTAGGCTTCTAACACAGCTTTATGTTCCAATTAAAAGGTTACGAAGAAGGTTAAAGGTTAGTTAAAAAGACCCCCTTCAAGTGAAGGGGGTCTTTTTTTGGTAAGAGAAGAGAGGTCATCATCTTCCTGCTCTTATTGCACAGTATGTGAGGTTGGTACTAAATGTTCATGCACATAATATCATATTCCGTATTTCTGTATCAGCGACCATTTCATCAAAAAAGGGTTGCCCCTTTCTTTTCGGCTGCTTTCAAGTTTCACTCTATCCATGCCTATATTAACATTAACTGAGTGATTCATGTTGAAGCGAGTAATCTGACGCTAGTATTTTCGAGCCAAGGATATTTGTAATAAAGCCACCGTCTTGGGGTTACTTCCAATTGACATTGATATGGATCAGTTGAGGTAAATCCAAGATCATTTGCAACGGTCTGCAGATAGCTCACCTGTTTTACGTGTATTTTGTGCACAGTTATTAATTGTATTTTTTGTATAAAATAGGGTATTTCTATGCCTTCTAAGTTCCCATGGGCTCCATCGAGTAAATGCGATGCATCAAAACCGAGGGGCGTGGAGCAACGCGTTTCATTTCACGCACCTTCTCGGAAATTAAGAATTACGATTTATTGTGCTCTGAGAATTTTTTTCAAAAGCGTTAGAAAATAGCCAAGTAGGTATGTTCAAAGAGTATTTCGTTTGCGCTAGAGATAGATTTATTTGTTATAACAATACGAATAACTGCATAATAAACAGAAAAAAAAGTAAAAAAGCAAAAAAAATCGTAAAAAAGTAGCAGGCAAGAGCAGGAATTCTTATTATTAAGTATCTAAAAACTAATTACTGATACTTAGAAATAAACAAGGCAAAAATCTTTTCTAGAAGGAAACGCGGTCGTGAGTTTCATAAATAAATCAGTTATTTTTGAAGATTTCTGACTTAATGTAATCTTTTAAGGATAGATATATATTTCATCGAATAAGAAGGAACAACAGTCAAACTATTTTATTAACATTTTGGGTTCTATTATTAAGAAAATTGGTGCCGTAGGAATCTGCCTTATCTGGTGAAACTTAAAGATAGTAGAGGCTAAAATAAAATATTTTATAAAAGTAAACCGTGTCCAGTTGAATATTACGATTAAGCCCGTTATTACATAAATTCGAAAACCTAACATCAAATTTTGCTCGCTCAATCGAATCAACCAAGCTCGCTATAAAAGCAAAATGGAGGCATCGCTTTGTGGCGAGCCGCTTACTGCCTCCATTACGGTGCCACAGAGTAGCGCATAGTGCAGGTACAGGCAACAACACAAGACACAAGTTTAAGGCCAAATTAAAAAAGCTACAGATAGCTTGCGATGTCTCGTAAACCGTGATGTTTATTTTTCTATTTCAATGTTCTTCTAATGTTATTATAAAATGTTTTGGTGAAGTTGTCATTTTTATATGAATTTTTACTCAAGGTTATTAAACTTACTAAGTTTTTCATAAAAGTGTCTATTTCCAGTAAAATTATAATCCCTCTTTGTTTTTTCTCAATCATTGGTTATAACGTAAATATGGTATACATTATAAACAGGATAATAGTAAAAAAAAATGGTTTTAATTTAACCTTCGGCATTTTTTTAATTACCTACTTACCACCTTGGTTTTAAAATGTTGAATCTCGTGTGCCTTGTGACCTTACACACCACTTAACATCAGGTTGGCCATCTGCTTGTTCCATCAGCAAGTTGTATAAAAAAAAAATCATATGTTACTGTTATTAAAACATATTTCTTAAGCGTTAGATAATATTGTCATTTGTTACATATTTTTATACGTGATTGTTTTGTCGTCGGCTGTACTGTACGTAATTATGGGTCATTAGGCTGCTCCCAAGAGGTATAGAGAATATGGGCTTTTAATATCCCCATTCCCCTTCATTTCTCACCGGCATCGCGGCATTCTGAGCTCTTCGGACTAAAAAGATATATTTGACGTATGTATCAATTTATAGATTCGACATTTGATTGAGAAATCGTTTAGCCTCTACCTCTATTAGGTATCCATTATTGTCAAGCTTTATTCAGTATGATGTAGCTACAATTTGTAAATGGTAGGCGCCATTTATAAATTACTGAGGTAATGTCTACCGTGCCCCGGAACTACAGTCTATTATTAACAAAAACCTTAGGCCAAATCTCTAAATTCTGAAAAACTTTGATTTCTTTTTATGCCAAACTCGCCGAAGCTATTATGAGTCATCAAAATGAGACGATGATTCTAAAAAAATAATTAGCTTCACCGTCTCGGATTGTCAAAATGAGTTCATTCACTACCCGACACGATCTCGATTAGACATTTTACCATTTTACCATCGCTAGTTTTGTTTTGATACTAGTCATGTAAATAGGCTTTGAAATCATCGACAGCCTTCACAGCTCAGTTGGTAGTAGCTCTGCCTTCTGCGCCGTAGGCCGTGGGTTCGATCCCCACCTAGAACAAACATTTGTGTTATGAACATAGATTTTTGTTCTCCGTCCGGGTGTTATTATTTATTATAAGATTTATAAATATGTATTTACAAAAAAAAGTATATATGTATTATATCAGCTATCTGGTTTCCATGTCACAAGCTTTGCTTTAGTTAGAGGCTAGATGGAAAGTCCACCAATATTTATTTATTTATAAAGCTATGTAGATGATTATATTATTGACTAGCGACCCGCCCCGGCTTCGCACGGTTATTATGGGTTATCCCTAAGAGATTATGCTTGTATTATGCATATAAACCTTCCACTTGAATCACTCTTTCTATAAAAAAAACCGCATCAAAATCCGTTCCGTAGTTTTAAAGATTTAAGCATACATAGGGATATAGGGACAGAGAAAGCGACTTTGTTTTATACTATGTAGTGATACTGTGTCGGAAGAAACTTAGACCTAGGTTTTGAAAATCCAAATTAAAGTCAAATTTCTATAAAATCCCACATTAAACTTGACAGGATCATTTCGTAATGTCTAGCTAAATTTATAAAATCTCGTGAAGCATTAAAAGTAAGATTTAGAAAGTATGTGCGATTCGCACAGTGCGAACGAAATACGGTCACGTGGATCTACTATGATCTGAAATAACTTGTTTTTGAGTTTTAATACAGTTGCTTGTTAAATACAAGCAACTGATTAAAACAGCAGCATTTGAGGCTCAGAAGGTGATCGTATCGTCTCGTCTAACCGTCTCCTCAGTAATTGTAGGTGTAATTTGGTGCGGTCGACTCA
This sequence comes from Chloroclysta siterata, assembly GCA_932294275.1. Classification (NCBI taxonomy): domain Eukaryota; kingdom Metazoa; phylum Arthropoda; class Insecta; order Lepidoptera; family Geometridae; genus Chloroclysta; species Chloroclysta siterata. Next base: position 18,353,315 of record OW028588.1, read on the forward strand.
CAGTTTTTGTCCCGGTTGTCATTCTTGTGTCTCTCCGCTAATAGGAGACCACAGGCTTTTTGTAGATAGATGACATTCTGGACGAGGATAATGACGGTTGATCGCTGCAAGGTTCTGGAATCGGTCGTTAAGGAGCCGAAATATGCCGTGATTATAAGGATATTTTGATGTGAAAATCGCTGATTATCTCCAAGTTATTCTCACGAACTTTTCAACAACAGAAGGCTTTACGTCAGGCTCTCTTTTTTTATACAATTAGCTGATGGAACAAGCACCCTGATGTTAAGTGGTAACCATAACCCACAACAAAGCATTAACTCGTAAGTCTGCACGGAACGTGCCCCACGATGCACTGCCCTACGTCCATCAACTTGAGGCATACAGATGTTAAGCCTCATGTGCCTGTAATTAAACCGGCAACCACACTCTTCAAACCGAAACACAGCAACGCTGCTGTGTTTCGGTGTGGTGGTAGTACTTCCCCGGACGAGCTCCTTCACCAAGAGCTCTACTACTCTGAAATCTCTTTTATGTCCTTGTGGTAAGCGTCATTTTTCTTTAGGTTTTTTAGATTGATCTGTTCACGTGACAGTTAGGATTCTGTCCGAGTCTTTACCAAACCGTGTTTCACCCAGACCTTAAAGTAGCTACTGCGGAACTATGGTTGAACAAAAAGAATTCTCGTTGGAATCTTATTAGCACACGCATTACGGCCTTCTGTTAAACAAAACATCTTAAATAAGCCATGTGATTTTTTCGTTAGATATCGAAGTTTACCTATAGATAAATATAGTAGTTAGTTCCATTACGAATGAAATTGAAAATGATTTAGTATTTAAGGGTAGGTAATGCCAACTATGTAAATTTTAGTTAATTTGGTTCGGATCAAAAATAACCCTAAATAAAAAACTATTTAAAAAAACTTGGATAAAAAAAACATTTTTTTTAATAAGGCACTTACGCCTCTGGTATTTAAAATCGGCAGGTGCACATCAAGCGTAGCCTTCAGACGTAAGATCGTTGCGATAAAGCCAGCACACACGATGCACAAGAGCAAATAATACTAGCGGTGCTTGTGTCACTTTCTGTGGCGCATATGGACCGAAAAAAAATCGCCAAACTGCAAGTTCTGTAAGTAGGTAAGTTGTGTTTTGAGCTAAAAAAATCAGTGTTTATATAAGACCATATTAGGTATGTACTTTGCATCATAATTTAAGCTCTTCACACTGTTTTTATTGTACCTCTATATGTTTTGCGTGTGCATTGCAAAACAAAGATTTAAATTTACGCTTTAAAACAATTTTGTAAAAGATTTCTCATAGCACATTCACATAACACTGCGTATTTGCCCCAAACCTATTCACGTTGTGCCAAGGCTATAGCCGTGCACTGTACCTACTTACACCAATCATTTAGACAAGTAGCAAAATAATATAAAAGTAGGTAGGTACTTTATACTGACGTTTCATAATTAAACTTCGATAAGTGCAGGACGATAAAAGCATGCTCGTTTGGTTTATTGTATCGATGCAATGCAAGGAATAAAAAATAAAATAATAAAAAATATTGGTGGAATTTCCACACAGTACTACTAGCCCCAAACTAAGCAAAGCTTGCAATATGGGAACCAGATAGCTGATATGCACTTTTTTTGTAAATATTTGATCAGAAATCTCATTGAAAAGATTTCAACGCGCTCGACGTAGGTTGCTCTTTTGAAAGCGAAAACTTAAGGGATTAAAAACATAAAAAAAACGTGTTTTGATACATTGTAAATTATTTTACCCAAGTACAATCACATTGCACACAGTTTAGTAAAAATTTAATATTGATATTGATATCGATAATAGTTTTCCTATTCACAAGTTTGCTTATGTATGAAAACTACAATTACAGGCACATGAGGCTTAACATCTGTATGCCTCAAGTTGATGGACGCAGGGCAGTACATCGTAGGGCACGTTCCTATCGTGCGTGGCTTACGAGGCAATGCTTTGTGATGGTTGCCACTTAACATCAGGTGGGCCATCTGCTTGTTCCATCAGCTAGTTGTAAAAAAAAAACTTGTATCGATAGTAGTAGTTGTAGAGTAGGAAAACTTGTATCGATCAAAATGATTTTTTTTACTAAACTGAGTGCAATGTGATTGCGCTCAAGATGGTTTATTGCTATTTTTCGAAGATGGGTTTAGTGATTTTATATCTTTTTACATGTCGAAACGTACGAGCGAGAGGTACATTAGCTCTTGTCTTCGCCTCAAGGCGCTACTAATACGAGTGAAGTCGCGGGCGGCAGCTAGTCATAAATAATAAAAAAATCTCACAGACGAACACATGCGGCTTGTGGAGTTGGCCAGTTGCGGCGCATCGCAAAGCCGTCGACTGGTTTATTTGCTTGACTCAATAAAGTAATAAATATCGTTCATCTTGAAACGTCAGTGTAGTTTGAACTTTGAGATGGGTTTACAAGTACTTATAGATCATAATGAGCATAGATGGTACAGTTAGAGGCAGAAGTAGAGATTCGCTTATTCAACGCCCTTTAGGTATCTGATTATTCAAAGAGTTGGCAGAATCAGTTTGCAGTTTTTTTTGTTTTATTTACAACGTTTGACCGTAATCTCACCAGATGTTAAGTGAAGATGCGGTCGACGATACGTTTACCTAGAAACTACCTATTCTCTCTTGAAAACATCCAAATTATAGCCATTCGGAAAAACGGAAGGTGGTAAGGAATTCCATTCTTTACGTACGCATGATGAATGTTGAAGCAAAGCGCTTGGTGCGGGCAGTTTACACCTGTCGTATAATGTTATTTTAGTGCAAATGAATAGATGTGTAACAATAATTCTAATGATTTTAGCTTCTTCGATCCAGACTTTTTCAAAACGTTTTTTGTTTTTAATAACAAGTTTGACAAGTGTAGTATGGCCCTTACCTATGGACTGAAATGGAAAAAAAACCTGCTAAGTGCGAGTCGGACTCGCGCGCCAAGGGTTCCGTACCATCTATAAAAACGGCAAAAAAAATCACGTTTGTTGTATGGGAGCCCCCTTAAATATTTATTTTATTCTGTTTTTTAGTGTTTGTTGTTGTAGCGGCAACAGAAATACACCATCTGTGAAATTTTCAACTGTCATTATCATGGTTTGAACAGACGGACGGACAGACAGACGGACAGACAGCGAAGTCTTAGTAATAGGGTCCCATTTTACGCTTTGGGTATGGAACCCTTAAAATTAGACAAAACGATTGCTTGCAGTTTTTTTTTATCCAACAACTGATGGAACATGCAGATGGCCCACCTGATTTTAAGTGGTAACCATCACCTATAACAAGCATTGCCTCGTAAGTCACGCACGATAGGAACGTGCCCTATGATGCGCTGCCCTGCGTCCATCAACTTCAGGCATACAGATGTTAAGCCTCATGTGCCTGTAATTACACCGGCAACCACACTCTTCAAAGCGAAACAAAGCAACGCTGCTTGGCGGCAGAAAAAGGCGTGGTGGTAGTCCTTCCCCGGACGAGCCCTTCACAGAGAGCTCTACTACTCTCAAAAGAGTTCAATTCTAATTGTTTTTATTAGCAAGTTGGACGGACCCACGCCAATTATACAGCATGTATCTATTTTATACATCGTAATAACGCTTGATTACGTAATTACAGACCAAGCCGAGAAGCTATTAGTCAGGCCTAGAGTTAAGAACACCCCGCAGTGTCGGATGGCGAGTAATTATTAATTTATTTCATGGGAGCAGACCAGTGGAACCTATAATTTGAGACTATTAAAACCATGTAAAACATAGTTACAACTTCTTAAATGTATGTGTATGATAGATAATGTACATGTAAACTTCAGCTATAGTAGGGGCAGATGTAGTAAGTCAAAGTCAAAAGGTATTTATCTACATCTACACTTCTACACTAATATTATAAAGAGGAAACCTTTGTATTTTTGTATTTTTGTATTTTTGTATTTTTGTATGTTTGTATTTTTGTATGTAACGAATAGGCTCAAAAACTACTGGTCCGATTTCAAAAATTCTTTCACCATTAGAATGCTACATTATCCCTGAGTAACATAGGCTATATTATATTTTCAAAAAAATCAGGGATCCTTACTAAAACTTCAATAATGTAACCCAAGGTGGAATACAAAAACCTTACATCGCGTGCGCTGCGAAAACTATTGATGATAGAACAAAATAATGTACTACGATTTTGTAGAACACCTCATCATCTACAAAAAATGTCGCGACAGCATATGTCTAACTATTATAGTTATGTCACAATAAGTGTTATTTTATTATAAAAAATTAATTGAAATGCCGCCGCCAGAAAAGGGTCTTTATTTGTACCTTGGTATTAATCCTTATCCAAATAAATCATTTCATAATTAAGACGGTTTCAATACCTATAGATTACTTCTTAAATTTTTCAAATCGGACATTCCATTCAAAAGATATGACGAAATTAAAAATGTTAACGGGTCCACGGGTCACGCTCGGGGTGCGATTTCATTCACTCAAGAAGAAGCGCGTGCAAATGTATGAAATAAGTAGACGCGAGGCTCGAACCCACGCTCTAAGTTTATCCTAAAATGTTCAAAAAATTTATGACCACCCATGCGAAGCTGGGACAGGCCGCTAGTATTCAATAAAATCACAAGGATCACTTTGAAGTACCTATTAAATCTTCTTCTTGTCGTGTCACAGTTTCTTTCAAAACAGTGTAGTAAATGATTTTGAATTTAATTTTAAGTGCGCCGCAAAGAGGCTCCACTCGAACACTTGACACAGTTTTTAGAGTTTTTTGGTTTTACAACTTGCCGGTTTCTTCACCGTTTGAGAGTACTGGCATTGTGCACATAAATTATTGAACAGAAAAACTCATTGGTGCACGACCGGTTTCGAACCCACGACCATAGGATCGGAAAGCGGGGCCGCTACCACTAGACCACCAGTGTTCTACTACTACTTTGCCTCGTAAAATATTTTGGTCTCTGCTTCGTCGACATATTATGAATATTGCTGGAGAATGAGGAATAATCTGTCGAGCTGTTTCACCGTATCCCGGAGTCTACGTTTTACCACCGCTCCTCTTGGCGCCGGGACCAAGCTCATCCACACCTAATTGACCCCTGAGTTTCTCCCCCATACACATAAACCTTCGGAGGGGTAACCATGGCATGACCTTCGGAGATTTTCCCGCTTAGCTATAACATGAACAGCTTTAAGAAAACTGTTAAGGGGCTGACAACTATCAAACAGCTTCTCGCTCGCACGTTTCGACATGTTGAAAGATATAAAATCACTAAACTCATTTTCGAAAAATCGCATTCAACTTTTTTGTGTGCAATCAAAAAGTTTGCTTATGTTAGTAAAGCAAACTTTTGAGTAGGAAAACTTGTATCGATCAAAATGAAATTTTTACTAAACTGTGTGCAATGTGATTGCACACAAAAAAGTTGAATGCGATTTTTCGAAAATGAGTTTAGTGATTTTATATCTTTCAACATGTCGAAACGTGCGAGCGAGAGTCACATTAGCTCTTGTTTTCGCCTTAACAAAATCCTTCAGGATAGACAACGTAACGATAACGCCCCTGATATTGTTGGTATCTATGGGCGACGGTGACTACTTCCTAGGAGGGCCGTATGCCCGTCTGTCTGTGTTTTACATAAAAAAAATATAAAAGGGAATTTTAAGCAAAAAAGGTCTAATTATGTGTAGCATGCTCAAGTCCTATTTTCTAGCTAAGTAGTAATTTCACGATACGCGGCATCCTATTGTGTTTTTCTAAGAATCTTAACATCAGTAGACCAATTTGTGCGGTCAATCGGAACGCAGCCTTGACGACTCACTTCCTGTTATACCAGGATCGTTTTATTCTTTTCTCATTTTCGGTTCGTGAAATTGGATGGTTCCGCCACCCAGATTTCATGCAATGATGATATAATTTATGACAAAAGAAACCTCGTACCTAGGAGGTGGTAACTACGAATTTTTCACATTGTTGCAGGTTGTAATGTAATTGGTAGTTATAAAAAAAAATTATACCAATTGGATTTTATGTGTAATACAAAGGTACCTATACTTAGGTACTTGTTATTTTTCGCTGGTATAAGGCACCTGTTGGTCATTCGATAGACAATCTTGCCAGTGTCAAGTGAAATACATTAAATACTATTTAGTTAAGTCAGTCCATAGTAAAGTCAGCCGTCATTTGATATGAAAAAAAAGGTGGCGGCTTCCTTTAAAACTTAAGAAATGATTTAGTTAAAATCAGGATATCACATATACACAAGATATCAAGTAAATGTTGTTTAAAATACCACCGAAATTACACAACAAAACTCAAAAAAAAACGCTAGAAAAACTATTAAAATGAAAAAGCTTTGCTACTTCCCTAGATGGCAGAAAAATAATCCTATTAGGTACATAGATGCACTGACCCCTTCAGACCTTGATTAACAGAAGTCATTGGAACAAAGGAAGATTTATAAAGACAACCGACAATTTTGACGAATGAAAACCTTTTCAAACACAATAGAAATACCAACCAACGCGGATCTCTTGGGGTGTAGGTAGGTCCAGGGGTAAGATAGTTCTTGCAGTCAAGTTATTTTTAGTTGATACTCGCAACTCGAGTAGACGCTCACGTCAACATTGTCTTACAAAACAGTATTTCTCGTGATTCGCAGAATAATTATTAATGATCGAGAAACTTCACTGAATGGGAAATAAATAACGTTTGCCCCTAGGGCGGCGAAAGCTCGATTTTCATCGAAATTGACCGCGCATGATCGATAAAATCGATTTAATTTTATGTGCCTTTAGAATATCATAAAATTGCTTACTCATGAAACGAACATTGCTGGAAAATGTGATGTAATGTTTGAATAATATAACGTTTTGAGAGTTTATTACAAAAAATACCTAAAATAAATTAAGTATACTTATGTACTTAGATTCTTGGTAGAATAATCAAAATTATTGATTTTGACTGAGAAAGGAAATGTGGTCAAAATGCGCCTTTTTTTTCGTTAAAACTGGTAGGTAGGTAATTCATAGTTTATGTATTGAACATAAGCGCATTTTTTTTTGTTTATACTGGTAGCTAGGTAATTTATAGTTTATGTATTAAACATACCTATGAAAAAAGAGTAACACATATAAGTAATAGTGCAGTACATTACCAATAATGAATACTGGTGAACTTGAAAAGCAGAACGAGAGATTAAGAAACAATTTAATAAACTTAGACTGAATTTTTTTATAGTTTTTGGAGACCTGTGAATCTATTACACATTTTAGCACCTAAGTTTTAGAATAAATGAATAAGAATACTCTTAATAGAGGTTAAACTGAAACCGAAGCAGCTTCACGACTTTGATCCCCAAGCATGGTAGATATCGAGTTAGTAGAATGATATCGACACGATACGATATCTAGTGTCCCCGCCCTACGCCGCCCGCAGCGCTGCGCGTACGCCGACCATCGCAATTCCCCGTGTAGCTGCACCGCTTGCTTATTAAATCCTTCCGCCCCTCCCTAATGGCAGCTATTACAGGTAATATAATAAAACGTATACGCCGCTGTGCTGGGGCCACGACAAAAACGCTTGGAAACGTCTAAATTGTATTGAATCTACCTATAATATCATCGCTTAATATTCTACGTTTATTTAATCATACATCAGAAGATGTAACATTCAATTTTAAGTGTTTTTAGTTAGCTGTAGCCGGTTAGTACGTATAAGTAATCATAATTCATAGCTGAAACTGACATCTGAGTTAATAAAAAACGCTAATAGTGGTCTCCTGCGTAAGTCGAAGAGTAGTAGAGCTCTTTGTGTGTGGCTCGTCCGGGGAAATACTACCGCTAAATAATAAAAAAAGTATAAATAAAGATGCAGCATTTTGGTCTACATACTGTTAATCTAGGTACCTAGCTACTACCGTTCTACTATCCTGTTCTTATCGGCTTGTCACGTGGAACTGCTACTTAGATTCACCGACTTTATGACATTTCAAAGAGATCCTATGATTCAAAATTTCAAATTCAAATTCAATTTCATCTTTTGACTTTGACTAGAAGAAATAAAATAAGGCGTCCCGCGACGTGACCTAGATAGCCGGCACTTTCGTGGCCTCCTGCTAGGATCCATGCGCATGCGCATTGTCATTAAGCCGACATTAATGTCGAGTATTTATTTAATGGCGGCGACAATGATAATACCTACTGGCTGCATTATTCAAGCATGGCCTCTTTGGCGGTAAACTGTCACGAGCAGTGTCGGTATTCCTGTCAAGGGGTAGAGCAACACGACATATAGAGAAGGCATCATTATCATCAGTCGTCCGTTAGGTTAGCATTGCCTCCTAAGTCACGCACCTAGACTTAGGAGGCAATGCTTTGTTATAGGTGATGGTTACCACTTAACATCAGGTGGGCTATCTGCTTGTTCCATCAGCTAGTGGTATAAAAAAACTAGCTACCCATGGTAGTAATACAATTACTATTAAGTTCGCATCGGTCTGCAGATAGTTCAACTGTTTCATTTGTATTTTGTACATTTTGTAAATAAGTACTTGTCATTTTCAAAATATTGAAAAAAAAATACCTATCATGTGTGTAATATTCTTTCTTTTCTACCATATATTGTTGACCTTCTTCTATACCAACGCTTTCTCTATATTCACATTATTTCTAAAATTAAATCTTTCGAATAAAACCCAGATAAAAATGGAATCCCACATAAAGCCATATTTGAAATATTTACACATAAACAAGTTATAGGGACATATAATCTGATCTGAGTTTAAGTAGGTATAGAGTTTATTATGGATTGAACGAATAAGCTATAATATCTACCTTAATTATTTTTGTCCACTCAAAATGGCCACGGAAGTGGATATCCGCGTCGCCGAAGCCTTTTATGAAAGTTTTGGAGTCATAACAGGTGTCTCCAACACTTGGTCCCAGACAAAATCTGAAATCCAAATATTGACCAAATATCGCGTGCGATACACCAAATTAAGCGTCTCGACGTCCATAGTGCGTATATATATTGTAACGAGGCACGGTCGACATTAAACTTTTGACTTTTCGACAATTTTCATTTTTTGTCAAAACTTAGAAAAATTTCATACCCATTTCGGCTTTAATTAATTATTAGTTCCAAATTTTTAGTTTCTGTTTGCTAGGATAGTTGCAGTTCATCGCATCTGATAACCGTCAATTGCAAACTTTCGTTTTCGGTAGGAAAAAGCCAAAATTTTGACCGTTTGTTCCCGAAAACGAGCTTTTGTCTACGGAAAAATCGGAAAATATTTTTTCTTGACTCGAACTTAAAGTGAATATAGCCGCTCAATACACCATCAGAAGCGGCTCGCGACGCCCTATCCGTAGAGCACGCGAACGTATTCATTAGTCAGAAGAAGTATCGAAAAACTGCGATTTTCCATCAAAATTCATCAAATTTTGTTAATTTTCGGGTGTTTTTAGGCATTTTCTCAAATTTTCTCCACCATCTTGCTGGTTTCTGCACTTCCCGTGGCTGCTCCATCCTCGCCCGGCGTAACTGCACGCATCTGAAACAGAAAAAACACTGATTAGCGCCAAAATTTGAAAAAATTCGCCCGCCCACCCTCCCATTGTGTCGTTAGACAGGAGGGAAAAGTTGCCTTTTATAAGGAAAAACACCCATAACTTTTGAAATAAGCCGAATTTCTCGACGGGGTTTTCGACAACGTATTCGTATAGTGACAGGGCTGTTGCCCATAGCCATAGTTTTAAGCTTTTTCTAGTCCTTTACGATTTGACTTTGACTTAACGGTCTTTTGCCGTTAAGTCAAATTATTTACATTTTAACGGGTTAAATCGTCACCTTTTGTGGCGGTTTACTTGAGTTCTTGTCAGGAACAAATAGTTTAGTTAGGTTAGAGATAGATTTAATAGATTTTATAGATATAATTTGACTAACTTTACAATTTATTTTTACAATTTTACTTTTATTTTTATTTAATCTTAGTTTAGGTATTTGAATAGTTTTAAATCATTTTATTTATACAATTGACTAATTTTACAATTTATTTTTACAGTTTTAACTTATTTGTATTTTATTTTTATTTTGATTTGAATTATTTATTGTCCCTCTGACGCCCTCAAAGATGTTTGGCTTCCGCACTCCTGTCAAGGAAACTAAGACCTCAAAGGAAGCTTCCCGCGGCCCAACATCGCCAGCTACGCAGGAGTGCGTGAAGAGACAAACCGTTCGTCGCAGCATCGGAGAGTGGGAGTCCGGCAAATCGGACCCCATAACCCCGACCACCCCAAAAAAGACCGCGCCGGTGGAAACCCTAAAGCCGAAAAAGGCGCTCCCACAAGGCAGTAGAGTGGGAGTGAGGGCGCCTGTCGAGGCCGCAGGGAGCCCACCGGCACCGCCCAAATATACCAGCCGGTTGGCGGAGGCGAAAGCCTGCCTCACGAAAGCCAAACTAAACCTCGGTAACTCCCGTAACATCAAAACGGAGATAAAGACCGAGGTTTTGTTGGCTATCGAGAGGCTGTACCGGCTGGTAAAAGAAGCGGAGAGTGAGAAAGAGCAAGAAAAGAGTGAACCGGGAAACGAAAAGGAACCAGAAAAGGATAAAGAACCGAGAAAGGAAAATGAGAAGGTGGAAAGAAACATTTTATTAAAAATGGAAGAGCACGCCAAGCTCATTCAAGAAAACAGTGATAGAATGGAAAGACTGCAGGAAAAGATAGAAACACACCAGGAAATAATTGAGAAACAGACATCGCGAGTGTGGCTGCGGGGCACCAAGGGAGAAATACCCCGAAGCTGACCGCGCTACACTCCGTAGTGATCACGTCGAAGGACGATCAGGAAACTGGGGACGAGGTCATGAAGAGGATAAGGGAGACGATTAGAGCTAAGGAAGGAGAAATTAGTGTGGAGCGGATCCGGAAGGCAAAAGATAGGAAAGTAATTGTGGGGTGTAGAACTGAGAAAGAGAGAGAGGAGGTAAAAGAGAGGTTAAAGACAGCAGAAGAGTACCTTTACGTGGAAGAGGTTAAAAACAAGAACCCCCTACTGATTTTAAAGAACGTGTTCACATACAACACAGATCAGGACATAATTAACGCTATTTGGGTCCAGAATCAAAAAATACTAAAAGACTTAGATAGGACAGTAGAAAAAATCGAAATAGCATACAAGAAAAACACCAGAAATACACAAACGCAGCACGTCGTCATGAGAGTGTCCCCCGGATTTTGGCAGCGCTTGGTCCACGCAGGCACCGTCGTCATAGACCTCCAGCGAGTCCGAGTGGCAGATCAGTCGCCACTCGTTCAATGCTCGCTGTGTCTCGGCTATGGCCACGGACGACGGTTCTGCGTGGAGACCACCGTGAAGTGCAGCCACTGCGGGGGACCTCACATGAGGACGGACTGCGATGACTGGCTTGCCGGTAAGCCCCCTTCCTGCAGTAACTGCACGCACTCCAAGGTTGAAAAGGCGGACCATAATGCCTTCAGCCAGGAGTGCGTGATCAGGAGGAAGTGGGACGCACTGGCCAGGTCCACCGTGGCCTACTGCTGAAGTGGCTCCCGAAGATACACTGAGCACACCACCGAGATGCCCATAAAGTAGTAGTCCAAATAAACGGCCAGGGCCATGTTAATCATGGCCCGCCGTTTATCCCTGAAAAGCGAAAACACATGCACTCGGTGGAAAATCGTAAAGTTTCGGGCAGCATATTTTTAGGAGTGGCCACAAACACCTTAGATACAATAGACAGTGTAAAACATATCAACATAAAGTTGCATAAGCCTTGTTGGCCTTATATATTATAAAATATATAATCAACCAGCACAACGTATGTATTCAAGATTGATTAAAACACATTAAAACAGACATAAGATAAAATAAGGAGTATTTAACGGGATTTCTTGTAGACTAAAAAATTTTAAAAAAAATAACTGAATAGTAATGTAATTTTAACAAATAGTATAATATTTTCTGTGATATAGTTTTAATAAATAAAAATTTTTTCTTTTTAAAAAGTATAATATTTTCTGTGATATAGATTTAATAAATAAAGAATTTTTAAAAGTATTAATTTTCTGTGATATTGATGTAGGACATTGGGTAAAAAATTGAAAGTGAACACATTCTTCAGGTAATTTTATTATATTTATTTATTTATTTTATTTTATTTTATTAGGAAAAATTATTTTGTAAAAAATCAGGAACACGTAATACAAAGGTCTCTGATTATGTCAGAGGGACAACTTAGTGCCATTTCGAGATGGCGTTAAAAAAAAAAAAAAAAAAAAAAAAAAAAAAAAAAAAACACTTGGTCCCAGTCCGTTCATCGGTGCCTTTTATGTCAAGGTATTTATTAAATTGAATCGCACAGATCACTTTGAAGTGTCTTAAAACTTGGTGAATCTATGTTACTCGGATTTAGTCCTCACCTAAATTAGTGCTTGCTGATGGAACAAGTATATGGCCCACCTGATGTTAAACTTAGTTATACAAACTTAAGAAAAGAAAGCATTGCCTCGCAAGTCACGCACAATAGCTATGTTCTTGCCACGGAATAGAGATTTACATTTCTGTGGTTCTTGCCTTACGAAGAACTGCCACCTAGCAGCAATGCTGTGTTTCGGTTTGTAGAGTGTGGTTGCCGGTGTAATTACAGGCACATGAGGTTTAACATACCTACATTATGCCTCAAGTTGATGGACGCAGGGCAGTATGTCGTAGGGCACGTTCTATCGTGCGTGACTTACGAGGCAATGCTTTGTTATAGGTGATGGTTACCACTTAACATCAGGTGGGCCATCTTCTTGTTCCATCAGCTAGTAGTATAAAAAAACTGCCCTGCGTCCAACAACTTGAAGCAGGTACAAGTAATTACAGGCACTTGTGCCTGTAATTTCACCATCACCCACCCTTGAAGACAAAACACAGCAACGCTGTTCGACGGCAGAAGTATTTCTACAGAGACATGAGCGCATTTCTGCTGGGATGCTAGCAATTCATCCGGGGAAGTATTATGGCAGTAAATAATAATAAAATAAATAAATATTGGTGGACATTCCAAACAGCACTATCTCGCCCCAAACTAAGCCAAAGCTTGTGATATGGGAACCAGATATAGCTGATATACTACTATTTTTTTTTTGTAAATACATATTTAGAATTTTATATAACACCCAGACAGAGAACAAACATCTATGTTCATCACACAAATGTTTGTTCTCGGTGGGGATCGAACCCACGACCTACGGCACAGAAGGCAGAGCTACTACCAACTGAGTTGTGAAGGCTGTCAAACTAAAAAGGCAGGAACTTTTCACAAAGAGCTTATTTAGAAGTTTCATAATTGGCGCGTGGTACTAAGAGGTACCTATGTGGCCTTCTTTTCTTATTAACTTTTTTATCATTTAGCCTTCTCCTTCAAAAATAAAAGAGGATTGTAATGTTACCTACAATGATACTTTCATACCCTTTTCGTAAACCGTAGAAAAATCCTACGCATATCACTCAGACATGACAAAGCGTATCACAGCATCGCATAATAAGACACTTTGTGATGCAGCGCACGCGCACGCGATTTAACACACACCGCGCGCCGCTATTGCTTTTCTTGAATGCCAACTTTATGGTAATCGAAGGGTTCCGTACGCGTTTTCGATGATGTTTTATTTATTTTAAAGTGTCATGTGGGGCTTAATGGTTTTGAATGCGTCAATAAAGTACTGTGCCACCCAGTTTTTTACACATTAAGCCTACTTTTAAGAGTAGTAGAGCTCATTGTGAAGGGCTCGTCCGGGGAAGTACTACCACCACGCCTTTTTCTGCCGCCAAGCAGCAACGCTGTGTTTCGGTTTGAAGAGTATGTGGTTGCCGGTGTAATTACAGGCACATGAGGCTTAACATCTGCATGCCTCAAGTTGATGGACGCAGGGCAGTGCATCGTAGGGCACGTTCCTATCGTGCGTGACTTACGAGGCAATGCTTTGTTATAGGTGATGGTTACCGCTTAACATCAGGTGGGCCATCTGCTTGTTCCATCAGCTAGTAGTATAAAAAAATGAAAAAAAAACTTGATTCCCGGATTCAAATGTTAGAATAGAAAGGTGGGGTCTGCAGCTGTTAAACTTGACTACATAAAAACCTACTACGGTAGGTTTAGTACATACCAGGGTTCCCAAAGTTATTTTGATCTCGCCTCACTTCTACTACAAAGAAATCTCATCTTACGTAAACAAATTAAGTTCAAATAGGGTTCGAAAAAATTTTACTTAAACTTACTAATTTAATTTAAAAAACCTTAATTTAACTTATTTAACACAGGCGGCCGCACCCTTTGCCGGATTCTGCGCCCCCCTGCGTTTAGTGACTCTGAATTTCACACAAAGTACCGACTAATAGATTATTATACTAACGTATCCTTACAAAATAACGTTTAACACCTGTCGGCGTTCTAAAGCTGGTTTCGCACGAAACGCAGATGTATGAGAATAGATAAACTAAGCGTACCTACATACCTACATATTCAGACTTTTGGGTGGGCGTATTAAGTTAAGCCACAATTGGGGTGAATATTTTATTACGTATAGGTATGGAGGATTTTTCACACTGCGACGGCCTACGTGGCCGCTACTTGTGATGGTGTCGTTCCTAGGGTTAAAGGGCATACATATTTTAAAGAACCTTCTCTCCTCATAAACAAGGTGTAAAAAAACAGCTGTTTCATGCAAAAGCTCAATAGGTGTAGATAGGCTAAATTGTGTGAAACAGCTGTTTTTTTTCGCGTTTACAGTCTTGTTACCTTAAATAAGTTATTCATATTGATGGGTACTTTAGCCCCCTGAAGTTTTCAGGAATGGTATTTTTACACCTTGTATATTTGACAGCTCTCACAGCTCAGTTGGTAGTAGCTCTGCCTTCTGATCTGTAGGCCGTGGGTTCGATCCCCACGTAGAATAACTATTTATGTGATGAACATAGATATTTGAGCTCTGTCTGGGCTTAAAAAAATGTACTTACAAAAAAAAGTATCTAAGTATTATATATGCACTATCTATCCTATTATTATAAGCTTTGCTTGATATGGGGCTAGATAGAGCTGTGTGTAAAGTCCACCAATGTTTATTTATTTAAAAATCAAATATCCTCAATGAGACCTGTGTGCTATCTGTTGTTTGTAGACATTGCTATAGAGAGCCTTTTTCTTTTAATTTTTCAGGAAAACTTGGAATACTCTTTAATACCTATCTAAAACATTTGAAGCTTTAGGAAAAAAGGAGCTTTCAAGTTGGAAGTTTAATTCAGGCACATCTTTAGACACTAGAGTACATTTCAAGAGTAGTAGAGCTCTTTGTGAAGGACTCGTCCGGGGAAGTACTACCGCCACGCCTTTTTCTGCCGCCAAGCAGCAACGCTGTATTTCGGTTGGAAGAGTGTGGTTGCCGGTGTAATTACAGGCACATGAGGCTTAACATCTGTAAGTTGATTTACGCAGGGCAGTTCATCGTAGGGCACGTTCCTATCGTGTGTGACTTACGAGGCAATGCTTTGTTATAGGTGATGGTTACCACTTAACATCAGGTGGGCCATCGGCTTGTTCCATCAACTAGTTGTGTTAAAAAAAACACTATCTTCGTCTTTTATACGATTTGTAGTTCCCCTACCGGCCTGACATTTTCTTCGACCCTGACTTTGTATCCTGACTACGTCCATTGTTAGCGACTGTACACAATCTCACGTGTGGTTTTATGAGCTACACATAGCGTATTACTTTATGTATGCACTTTACATTGTTTTATTGCTGGATGGTGTCATGCCGCCACTTTGAAGATATCCTATTGTTTGGCAGATAACAATACGTGTAGGCTCAGAATAAGTAAAATCTAGGTAGGTACTTTACGACTTTGATCATGAATAACATGACACAAATTAGCGTAGTCTGTCTTTAGGACACCGTTGTGAAAGTTCATATATTTTCATATTAAAATTCCAATTTTTACAATCCAATCCAATTTTTTTTTAAAGATTTTATTTCTGTGTGACAGAACAGAGGACACCGTTGTGAAAGTTCATATATTTTCATATTAAAAATCCAATTTTTACAATCCAATCCAATTTTTTTTTTAAGTTTTCTTTCTGTGTGACAGTAATAAAAACTTAAAAAACGAATGTACCTAAAATAGACATTTTTGAGAAAGGCCAGCAAGTGTACCCTAAACTGACGAGCATGTATGAAAAATGTCATGAGTAAATGAAGCGAAAGAGGTATGTCAGGATCGTAGCAAGTGGAAATCCGTGGTCTCTGCCTACCCCTATGGGAAACAGAAGTTATTTTATGTAAGTATGTATGTAGATAGACAAGGACAATGTAAATATTCAACAAATAAATCTAATTATATGTTCGATTCAAACTTCAGAGAAATTTTCAAGTAAAATCCTATCCATCCAAAGGTTGTCTGGAAAAAAAATAAATGAAAATGAAATGAAATACGTTTATTTAACCCACACATTAGAGAGGAACACAGAACAGAGAAGAAGAAGAGATCTGGAAGAGATCACTCTCAGCGATATGCCTGCCCATTGTACTTCACTATAATATAATCCTTTTAGTTTTGATCGGACTTTCAGTAACCGGCCGTAAGTATTATAATCGCTTTATAGTCCCCATAACAAGCTTAGACTATCATGCTTATTTTAGGTACCTAATTATAGATTCCAAAGCAGATGAAAAAGTGTAGATAAATAAAATTGCAAGTTATAATAATAAACATGTTTAATATACAACCAGTATCTAATGATGAATATCACACATTAACTGCTTAAAGTGCTATGTATTTTGTATAGTTTTGAGTCTTATGTGACTGCATTATGTAGACTTCACTACTAAAGCACGCGCTGTTGTACCCACTATTCTTTATTCTGTGGCACAGAAATCGTTTTTTCTCTAATATGTCTGACTTCTGAGTGTCCGATTTTCGAAAATCTAAATTAAGATTTTTTTCAACTTGATTTTATATTTTTCGGATTTCGTATTCTATCAGCAAGTAGAATAATATAAGTGGAACATTGATTACCTAGTTTTAAGTCGTTTCAAATTGATACTTGTGATTTTTTTTTACATTACTACTAACTCATGCTTTAGTGGTGGTTCGACAAAATGCTTAATGCTTATTACAATTAAATTCTCGCAAGATATAAATAAATATGTTCTAGCTGGCTACAGTTCTATAAAATTACTTACTTCATTCAAAAACATGCGGCACTTTAAATATTTAAAAATCCAGTTTCTATACTAACTTTACCCTACGGCTTTGCTCGCATTTAAACTACATAATTATAGTAGGTTTGGTATACCTAACGGCCGGTTTCTGAAAGCCGGATCAAAACTAATCGAATGTCAAGTCACCTGCTATCTCTATCTAATTCGATGTAATAGCTGAAATGGGGAGTTGACATCCGATTAGTTTTAATAGAGCTTTCAGAAACCGGCCGAAAGTCTATTATTTAACATCACTATACAAAACGCTTTAGCCGTGTAGTGTTATTTAGTCTCGACCGATTGAGTTGCTGTTATTAAAATAATTTTTTTATTCTATAAAATTGTTTTTTCAATAACTTCACTGGGTATTTTGTCTAAGACATAGATTACGCTTATGTAACTCTCGATCGCACATTTCAACATTTTAGAATATATGAAATAACTAAATGCTATGAATAATAGCAAACGACTAAGTTTCGAAGAGCAGCATTACAAAGGTTCAGCTAAAATTGAATTTTGATCCAAATAAGTTTTACTACCAAAAATATGCTTAACTACGTTTTGTACTTAATCAAAAGGAGCTGTTTCATCAATATATGGAGCCGGGGTTGGGTCTGTGTACAGTATATATAATTATCGCTTAGCAATATAGTAACTGTTTGAACTGCTTATTTGCTTTATTTTTACTCCGTTTTCAACTTTATTTGGCTACAAATTAAAGAAATTGCACTTATTTTTTTCAAATTTTTCTATGTGGCGTACATAGACCAGACCCACAATAAAAAAAAGGTCCTTTAGGTAGGAAAACTTGTTTGGACCAAAATAAATTCATGTTGAACTTTTGTATTGGGATTCGGTGAAACTTTGTTGAGACCTAACGACCGAACCGACCTGTGAAATGTAGATCAAACAGTTGGTAATCTGAGCATAAAGGCTACTTTCTATCCCAAAAATTACCGGCAACGGGTAGGAAAAACAAACACGCCAAAAAAAAAACGTTTTCTTTGTTGTATAAAGTGAAAATAGATGTCTTATTAAAACATCGTATTTTTTGGAAAAAAAACATTTGTTTGCAAAAATGATATCTCCGACCGCGCAACCACCGGGCGCTCTCGCACCGAGTACTCTCAACATTGGAGTTAAGATGCTTTATGACCGAGTTTGCAGCGAGAGTTTAACGCGACTTTAGAATAATTAGCAACCAAATACGCAAGCGAAGCCGCGAGCGACAGCTAGTACAGTAAAACAAAACTTCCAAACAAAACTTCCGTGGTCTATGTAAATATAAATTTCACATGGTATTCTAGTTTTTCTAACATTTCGTTAGATACTCCTATACTCCAGCCAAATTCGATGTAGAATCTTTGTAAACTAACATTAACATATTTAACCCTTAATTACTCGCGTGGGATGTGTGGTGCACCCCACGCGGGTACTTACGTAAGTCTTTAGGCGCGAGTAACTACGGGTTAACCTAAAAATCACTTTTTTTTTCTTTACAGATTTTGCATTACTTGTCGATTAATAGATTCTACCTACCGTGTTTAATGCTAACAATTTATTTCAAACACTTTACCAAAAAGAGAATCTTATGACTTTTTTGCTGTGGGTTTGTTGACAAACATAGTCGGCCTTGCTACAAAAAATCTGTCAAACGATAAACCTAAGCTGAAACTATTGCCATCTCTTACCAATGCGTAATGGCAAATAGAGACAGCGCAATTTTTTAGCATTATTTAAAGGACAGGTTTATTCTGGGTCTGGTCTATGTACCGCACATAGAACAATTTGAAAAAAATTGAAGATTACCATTCAAATGCAATTTCATTAAAAATGTAAATTAAAACAGTTCAAACAGTTACTATATTGATAAGCAATAATTATATAAACTGTACACAGACCCGACCCCGGCTCCATATATTGATGAAACAACGCCTTTAAACAACATTTTGTAGTATGAGGGTCTACATCGAATATGGCTGGAGTATAATTGTTACATTTCGTTAAGAAGGTACCATCCCCTGGCTTCGTTTCCAAGTGGCACCTTGCCGACGATTGTGGTTCCCTCGCGTAGACTTGTTCTTCTCCTTCTTGTCTCTGTTGTTGAGGACCTCTTTCTCCTGACCCTGGCCTTTCGCTTTGCCGATGACGTCAGCGTTCCTGAAACGAGGAAATTAACATAAATATTTATTTATGTAAGAGTACTAGTAAGATATTGGTGGACATTCAACACAGCACTATTTATTTATTTATTTAATAAAAACGGTTAAAATCCAATAACATTCATTAATAATAATAATAAATATTGGTGGACTTTCATGCAGCACAATCTAGCCCCAAACAAAGCCAAAGCTGAACCAGCAAATATGGGAACCAGATAGCTGATATAATACTTAAATATTAAGAATTGTAACTAAATAGAATATTTTAAAAAACATAAAAATACTAGCCCCAAACTAACCATGGACGCAGGGCAGTCCATCGTAGGGCACGTTCCAATCGTGTTTGACTTACGAGGCAATGCTTTGTTCTAGGTAATGGTTACCACTTAACATCAGGTGGGCCATCTGCTTGTTCCATCAGCTAGTAGTATAAAAATACTATGGTAACAAGATAGCTGGCTCATGTTGAAATTGACAGCCTTCACAGCTCAGTTGGTTCACACACAGCTCTGCATTCGTTAGAACAAACATTTGTGTGATGAACATAGATGTTTGTTCTCTGTCTGGGTGTTATTATACATATATTATAAGCATGTATTTACAAAAAAAAAAGTATATTATGTATTATATCAGCTATCTGGTTCCCATATCACAAGCTTTGGCTTAGTTTGAGGCGAGATAGTGCTGTGTGGAATGTCCACTAATATTTATTTATACTTTATTTTAAATTAAGATCTTGTAATACAGACAATATATTTAATTTTAAACATAACAGCAACAAACATCTTTTTGTTATCACACAAATATTTGCTCTCAGTGGGAAAGAACCCACGGCCTACAGCGCAGAAGACAAAGACAAGACAAAACTAAGCTGTGGGGGCTATCCAAATCAAAATATAAATACCTAGGCGGTGGTGGTTTATGCCCCCTCCCGCGGCGCGCTTGGTAGCTCGCCTCTCTCCTGGCGCGCATCTCCTCAGGGTTGGTGCAGAAGTCCAGCTTGTTCTTATTGCTGGTGCCTGCTTGTGGCTCCACCGGGGTATGTTCCACCTCCTCTTCGGATTCCTCCTGGAATAGACATGGGGTGAGCGTCATAATGCTGGTCAGCGTCCTCAAACATAGGATTTAATACCTATGTACCTATTTAATTCTAAGATATAGTTTTTCTAATGTGTTTATTTATTTATTACAAACATGATAATAGACAAGTGTTAGGTTAGTTTCTGTTGAATACTACGTTACTTAACAGAGACTTGCGTTTTTGATAAAGGTAAAAGATATTTTATTTGAATCAACATGTGTTATACGATGGTGATAATCACAAATGGTGCTTAATGTTTCTCGTATGTTTCAGTTTTTTTCTTGTTTTGTTGTTATTATGTAACTATGTTTAGGGTGTAGTGGACCGTCAGGGTCTGATACTGCCGGCCGGCCTTTCTTAAAGGCGGCAGTATCGGTAGTTAAATTCGTTGACGACCCACGAATCTCTCGCCAGTGGCTCCTAGCAGTGTGTCAAATAAAATATATTCTATTCTATCATTAATCATATTTGTGTGTGTCCAATAAACACGTTAAAATCCTTTTTGTAACACATTCTAATATTTTACCTCGTCCCGCCCTCCCCGTGGTAAGAGTGCCCGAGGAGTGACGAAAGGTCTCCGGACCTCTTCAGCATCAGGTGCGGTGGGGGCCATGCCATCGCTGTCATACGTGTCATCATACTCGTCTGAGTACATCGTTTCTTCGTCACACACCAGACTAGAAGAACAACCTTCAATGTTAGGACTTGTGTGAACACAGACATATAATAATCAAAGATCCATTTTTAAGATGTAGACCAACAAAAACTATGAGTACCATATTTAATTTTCAACATTTTCCAAGTTGTAAAATCAGTTAATGTTGTTATTAAAACTTGCGAGCAAAAAAATAATGGAGAATAAATTTACAAGTCTCGACTGAAACACCAATTTTTCGTTCAACCAGTTTTCGTACCAAAAATTAGGTACGGTATGGACTTGAGAAACCGACATAGCGTCATTAGCAAGTTAAAGTGGCAATGGGCAGGTCATATAGCTCACGAACTGACAACCGCTGGAGAATAAAGGTTCTCGAATGGCGACCACGAACTGGAAGACAAAGCGTGGGACGCCCTACCCGATGGACTGACGACATCGTGAAGATCGCGTGAAGTCGGTGGATGGAGAGGGCTCAGAATCGTTCTTCCTAGAAATGTATAGAGGAGGCCTATATCCAGCATTGGAATTCACCAGATTGATGATGGTATTGCGAGAGCACTGGTGGCCTAGTGGTAGCGCCCCCGCCTTCCAATTCTAAGGTCAATAGATCAGAACCGCTAGTGCACCCACGAGTTTTTCTGTTCAAAAATGTATGTGCACAATGCCAGTACTTCACCCAACGGTGAAGGAAAACATCGTGAGGAATGTTTATCGTGTAAAATCTAAAAAATCGAAAACGTGTCAAGCGCTCCAAAGGAGCCTCTGGACGCACTTAAAATTCTTTCACCACACAGTTTCGAATGAAACACGACACGACAAGAAGATACTCACTTATACTTGCTGTAAATATCCGACATGATCTTAACATCCTTATCATCCAACATTGCCTTCAAGTCCCGATACTTGTCCTTCCGCTTGCCGACGTGCATGTGAGAGAGGTCTACGTCGTCGCGCGTCATTATATCGAACCGGTCGCCGTCGAATACGTTCAACCGCTCGATACCAGTCTCCAGGTATTTGTTGTCGAGGATATCTTCCGGTATTATGGGCAGGGATTGGTCCAGTTCTAGAAGAATTAATTAAATTAAGAGTAGTAGAACTCTTTGTGAAGGGCTCGTCCGGGGAAGTACTACCACCACGCTTTTTTCTGCCGCCAAGCAGCAATGCTGTTTCGGTTTGAAGAGTGTTGTTGCCGGTGTAATAACAGGCACATGAGGCTTCACATCTGTATGCCTTAAGTTGATGGACGTAGGGCAGTGCATCGTAGGGCACGTTCCTATCGTGCGTAACTTACGAGGCAATGCTTTGTTATAGGTGATGGTTACCACTTAACATCAGGTGGGTCATCTGCTTGTTCCATCAGCTAGTTGTATAAAAAAAGTGATGCAAAGATTATGACACAGGATTCTCTAGACAGAAGGGCCAGTCAGGGGCCTAGTAGCAGAACCAGTCCGTTTAGTAGGTACACAAGATTATCTTAAAAACATAAAGTCGTCTCTAAGTAAGTTCGTATGAGCTAGTGGAGACTGGTGAAGACTTTTTAGGCCGCTCTAAGGTCTCCGCCGTGGCTTAGCGACTGCTATAGCCATTTTTAGGGTTTAACTTACCCTAGTAATGCCAGTACTCTCAAAAGGTGAAGGAAAACATCGTGAGGAAACCGGCATGTCGTAGAAACCAAAAAGTTCTATAACACGTGTCAGGTGCTCGAAAGAAGCCTCTTGAGGCGCACTTAAAATCCTTTCACCACACTGTTTCGAAAGAAACTAGTGACACGACAAGAGAGAGAATTTACCCTATGCCAAATGCAACTTAGCTTAACTTAACTTGTTAATAATAATAAATATATATCGATGGACATTCCACAATAAATATGTTTGTTCATAACACAAAAATATCATCGGTTGGGATCGAACCCACGGCCTTCAGGGCAGAAGGCAGAGCTACTACCAACTGAGCTGTGTGGGCTATCGACTAACCTCTCAAGGGCGTTGCTAAATTGTCTTCCAGTATGCTATTAATCACTCTCTCCGCACTAAACCCATAATGCTTCAAGCACTTCAAAACGAATCCATCCCCCAAATGTGGCATTATATCCTTCACTTCGCTGATCAAAGACTCCTCCATCACGTGATCGGGAATCTCCTCTTTGATTGGTTCTGCCGTTGCGTGATTCTGGATGGGCTCTGCGTGACCGTTCGTGATTGGTTGGCTGGTTTCGGGGATCGGCTCGTCCAGGTTGGAATAGATAGCGTGGAGAATGAAATCAGTCTTTACTGTGTCTCTGGAGTTTTTGTTAAGATTTTATTTAGTTTTTACGAAGAGTTAACTACTGTATTACAGAGTTAACCACTGTGTTACAGAGGTTAACCACTGTGTTACAGGGATTAACCACTGTGTTACAGTGGTTAACTCTCGCTCTTAAAGGAATTGAATGGAGTTAAAAATAATGAATAGAATAAAATAAATTAGATGAAAAGTATCGCATGTGATTTGATTAATTTGTTCAGCATATTTTGCTTAGGGCGCTTAACTACAAGTATAATAAATAATACTTAATTTAATTATAATAAAATGACATAGAAAAGCAGATTTAACATTAATTCAACGTGTATTAAAATCAAGACATCATTTAGCTAGCCAGTTTAAGAACGATAATCTCTTATTAAATAAAAAAAAATGCTTTGTGTTAGACCTATCACTGTCACCATACTCATTGTTATGAGATAGCAACAGTTTGTATTTATTTATTTTACTTGAATTACAACGGTACACCAATTACAATAATTAAAGACATCAGACTAGTAATTACTAAACTAGTAACAGACAGTTGAAGTACCTATTGTTTATCTTTTGATTGATTGATCGAATATACTTTATTGCACATTAAAATAACAGTACAAAGGCGAACTTAATGCTATAAAGCATTATCTTCCAGATAACTTTTTGATCCAGATCTTTTGTCCACAGATCTTTTGTCAGTGTTGGTAAGACCATAAGATTTTTTCATAATATCCTTAGAGCTGATTTCACCATGCTCTGTTAGTTACTAATCAAGGATTAACAGGCCGTTAAATCTAACCTTAGATGTCAAACGCGTACATTTTGACATATTTAACCGCCCTTTAATCCTGGCCTTAAAGTTAGTATCCGAGTGGGATTTGGACCCACGGCCCCTTGCTACGGGGCTACACATACCACCTGCGCCATCAGACTCTAATCACACCCGGCGAACTCATAGGTACTCATAGGTAGGTGAGTACGGTACTTAATCGACCGTGAGGCCACAAGTTGAACGTAGGCTTGTTCGCAAAAAGGATACATATCAGGATATGCTTGCTTCAACATCTCGATGTCGTCATGCACCGGGTAGCAAGCGTGGTAGTCCTTGATGAGAAGCCGCTCTGATAATCCGTCCAACATCACAGCTAGGTACTCTTCCACGTGAGTCTGGATGTTACCTCTGGAAATACAAAATAAACAGTAGTCATTAGCATCAGTTTTAAGAGTAGTAGAAGCTCTGTTAAGGGCTCGTCCGGGGAAGTACTACCACTATGCCAAGCCAACAAATAGTGTGGCTGTGTTTCGGTTTGAAGAGTGTGGTTGCCGGTGAAATTACAGGCACATGAGGCTTAACAATTGTGTGCCTCAAGTCGATGGACGCAGGGCAGTGCATCGTACGGCACGTATCGTGCGTGACTAACGAGGGAATGCTTTGTTATAGGTTATGGTTACCACTTAACATCAGGTGGGCTATTTGCTTGTTCCACCAGCAACTAAGTATTATAAATAAAATATAAATTTTATGACGATAATTATATAGGCCGAATACTCACTGTCCACTAAAAATATCGTTTTTATACGCTGCCAGCATTTCCCGGAACACGTCAATGAGTTCCGCTCTCGCTGCATGCAGGTACCCCTCCAGTTCCGATGACGTCACACTCGTCTCATCGCCCAGCGCTGACAGCTTCTCGTAGAGCAGAGGGACGCCGTACTCGTACAGCTGGACTATACTGGAAGGGATGGTGCGGTTAGCTCTAAACACAAAGGTTTAGTGGCTCGCTTAGCTCACCAGATTTTGTAGATAAAAAATTGTGTTGTTGATCAGAGGAAGTGGTTTAGCGGCTCGCTTAGCTCATCAGATTTTGTAGATAAAAGTTTGTGGTGTTGATGAGAGGAAGTGGTTTAGTGGCTCGCTTAGCTCATGAGATTTTGTAGATAAAAGTTTGAGTTGTTGATCAGAGGAAGTGGTTTAGTGGCTCGCTTAGCTCATCAGATTTTGTAGCAAGTCAGTTTGTGATGTTGATCACGGAAGTCACGGAGAAGATTAAGGTATGACGTAGGGTTTAAGCCCGCTTAGGCCTATTTTTTAAAGAGGGCGAAACGTTCCATCTGACTTCACTCGTCTGCTCATTATCTGGATATTATTATACACACAATTAATTGCAATATGTCTAATTATAATGCGGCTTTGTTCTTAACTCAACGGCGAAGCCCTGCCCCTAGCCTTCGCTTGCTTCCGCTCGGTAGTTCTGTACCCAGTATCAGACAGATATAGTACTGATGGTTAGTACTTACCTAATTACAAAATTCGTTTTCCTAAGTATCTTCACAGCCTTCGGATATACCTCTAGGAATACTCTCAAAGTCATAGCCGTATCAAGAAGATGTATAATAAGGTCTCGCAGTATCTCAATGGTCAGTTTGTCCTTAGCTTTGCTGGAGGACGGACGTGGTATATCGGAGAAGCCTTTGAATGTTTCTGGCAAGTTCGGTGGGTCGGCGCTGTCGTAATTTTTGTTTACTTGTAGAATTATGAATTTGAAAGCCTGTGGGTGGATAAAATGCATTAGAAGAAAACAAGAAACAGCTTCACGAATCCCCAGGCACGGTAGATATACCGCCAGATCTCTAGGTATGAAATAGCAACTTAAGATTCATATGCAAGTTTGAAGTATAATAATAGGAGTACTGGTGGTCTTGTGGAGTTAACTTGCCTATTCAGAAATCAGAAATCAGAAATTATTTATTGTATAACTGTATTTATTTTTTGTATAACTTTATTTATCGTATAACTGTAGTACAAAAAAGATAGCTATGGTTATGTACTGTTTTAAGTTTGTCCGTTCCGGACGTACAACAAAAACGCATTGTTATATTCAAAAGTTTTCACTCAAGAACCAACTAAAACATTTTATTGATCCTCAGGTTGTGGGTTTGAATCCAGTCGTACACCATAGGATGTTTCTCTTCAAAAATTGTATGTGCGCAATGCCAGTGCTCTCAAACGGTGAAGGTAAAAAACGTTAGAAAACCAGTTAGTATGGAATACAAACTACCAACCACTTAACATAAGGTAGCAAGTAGTATTAAAAAAAACGAAAGCTAGTACTTAAAATATTCTTTAGGCCCTGCACCTAAAGATCTATTCTGTCTATGACATTAGAAGGCATACATATAAATACTTATGTTCATGTACATTAAGGAATAATGCCTTATTTACCTCATGCACAAAAGCTACGGCTGCAACAGCATCGTTTTCATACTGGGGTTGTATTGAAAACACACTCTCCAACAATCTGCTAACATGTCTTGGATTGTCCACTCCGTAAGTTATACAAATGTCCCAAATAATAGGTATTGTAAAAATAAATTTGTTGTATAAAGTGTCGGCCATGAATTCTTTGGACATCCATTGTGACTGAAAATATCAACAAGACATGGTTTAGAGTGACAAGTTGTAGAACAAAGCAAATTAAAACTTAAAAAAAAACTTAATACTAACAACTTGACAGCCTTCATGGCTCAGTTGGTAGTAGCTGTGCTTTCTGCGCCGTAGGCCGTGGGTTCGATCCCCACCGAGAACAAACATTTGTGTGATGAACATAGATGTTTGTTCTCTGTCTGGGTGTTATATAATATTATAAGTATGTATTTACGAAAAAAAAGATATTTTTAAGTAGTATATCAGCTATCTGGTTCCCATATCACAAGCTTAGGCTTAGTTTGGGGCGAGACAGTGCTGTGTGGAATGTCCACCAATATTTATTTATTTACTAACAATTTGGGCCTCATGGGTTTTATATAAGGGGCCATGCATAAATTACGTCACACGAATTTCTTTAACAGGAACATTTATTCCTTGGTCAGTTCTATATTATGTATAGGTATACATCTTCTTTTTTAATTGCGTATTCCCATGTATCTTAAGACTTCCCTCCCTACAAAAAGTAAAGTAATTAAAAAAATCATACCTTAGTCTCTTTATTAGTAGCTAGTCGACTGAACACAACTAAAACATGTTTTCTAATATCCTCATACAATTTCTTCACATCTCTGCTCTCGTGGGGAGGCAGGTAGGGGGGGCTAGCTTCCTGCAGGAAGGAGACCAAAGAGTCCATACATTGGGGGTGATACAGGACTGTACTCCAGAACCTGAAAATAATTATATTCAGCTCAGCTTAGATTATAAATAGACAAAAAAAATACCTAAAGTAATAAATAATATGCAACTCTTTTCATAAGTCTACACCCGGCGCCGATTTGGACTTATGGCATCCAACTATGGGGTACTGCCTGCACCACAAATATTAACTTCATTCAACATTTTCAAAATGGAGTCTTGAAAAGTATATTGAATG
Organism: Chloroclysta siterata; assembly: GCA_932294275.1. Classification (NCBI taxonomy): domain Eukaryota; kingdom Metazoa; phylum Arthropoda; class Insecta; order Lepidoptera; family Geometridae; genus Chloroclysta; species Chloroclysta siterata. The sequence continues at coordinate 18,381,170 of OW028588.1, forward strand.
TCCCCTGGTTCATAAGAAATACAGAGTTGCATGACATCCTCAAAGTCAAAACATTATCTGAAGAGATCAAAAGTACTGCTCAAGTCTACCAAGACAATCTAGAAAACCACCCCAACCAACTAGCACAAAGACTCACTAATCCTACATAAATGAGGAGACTTAAAAGAAAAGATGTCATGCTTTTGAATGACCAATAATGAAGTGTGCCTACTGAGAAGGCAATTCAGGGGTGTACTCTGCCCGACAATAAAACCTGCAAATTATTTGCTCATAGTTAAAACAACTGATCGCAGATAAAACTTGAAAAAAAAACCCGGTGCCAAACATAGTTTCACTTGTTTGATCAAAGTCAAAGTCCTTGTATTCAAAGTCTCCATGCCACACACAGTGTTCAAACAAGTGAAGATAGGTCTGGCGCCACCTTAACAAACATAGATGTATATGTGCTTCCCACAGCACCTGTTTTTTTTATGCAATGTTGATTAATTAGTTAAGGTTAGGTAATAAATTAAGGGGTTTAAAAATTATTAATTTCCCTGCAAAGCATAATTACCTAAGTGAAGTAGATACAACCACAATACACAAAATCAAACAATTCAACATGATGCAGGAAGTAAATCCATTACATCTATCAGTAAACTCAACCGAGTCAAATAAACAAATTAGATTTTCATAATAATGTTACATGGTTTTCATTACAAGAAAAACATAATGTATTTTCTTATTGACTATTTATGAATGTTTAACCAACTTTTTGGCCTATAAGGTCTACATAATATACTAACTAGTACTTTTGGACCAGCCGATTTTTTTTTTCTTTAAAAAGTTATTAAGCCCGTTCTTTGATAGTTAATGAGCTTTTTAGTGGGTATAATATGATGATGAAACCAAAGCTTTACATATGACTTAACTTGCGATATGTACTAAGGCATGCAGTATCGATACTTTTCTCAGTACCGGTAATTTTCGGCCGATACTGGCTCAGTACCGGTAATTCCCGGTACTTTCGATACTTTCGATACTGAGCTAATTATCTTAAATTAACTAACTGTATAGCCGTAAAATGAAACAAAAACTGTAGTACATAAAATAACTTAAGATTATTAGCTTTTTTATATGATTTAGAACAATAATATCACTGTTGATCAAGCTAAATAGAATAATCATCAAATGAATCAACAACTGGAATGAACGGTAACAAACTATGTTATCTAACTAAATCAATAATTCATATGTAGGTATTTATTTAGAACAGAAGTACCAAGTGTAGTAATTATATCTTTTTTATACTACCCCCATTTTATTTATATGTTTGTTGGTTGTCACAATCCAAAATTTGGCTATTGTAGTATTTCTGGTTTTAAAGTAAACTTGCGATCATCAAATAATTGTTTGGTTAAAACAACATTAAAATAAATCCCTATCCTAAACCTACGACTGTCAAGAAGTGGGTCACAGAATTCAAACCTGACTAGAGAGAGATGACCTAGGTCTGGTCGGCCTCAGACATCTACGACTAAGGAAAAGGTGTGTAATCTCATTAGGGAAGACCGAATACTGATCATCAAGAATCTCGCCTCGATGGTGGCTATTGTCTGACAATAACCTCCATGGTGCCAGTCCCAAGCCTGGATAAAGAGAGAGGGCAAAAAGGGTTGATGCAGCGCAGCGGATCAATGTTTTTCGCATCGATCCGCTGTGCACCACCACCCAAAAACCCCCACCCAATCCCCTCCTCACACACACCTCTATCCTACATCCTCAACCAACCATCCCAATCCTTTCCCTACACCTCGGTCCAAAGCACCCATCCTATCCCTTATGAAATACCTATACCACGGGGCAATGTGGTCCAGTCTCGTGGGCCTGCCATCCACAGAGAGAGTGACAGGTGGGCGGAGGACCACCTACGTTTTTGTTGCTGAGCGTAGGGGGACCGTGAGGGGGGAGGAGAAGATCCTGGTGGCTGAGTGGGCAGATGTCTCTCCCATAACACTCCTCTTTGGCTTTGAATTCCCTCAAAACGGTAAGCCATTGGTAGAGCCAACTGATGGCTAAACAGCATGGCGGCCAGCCTTCAGCTGTCGCTTAGGCTAGAGGGGGGGATTGATGGGGTTCGCAGTCGGCGGTGCACGCCTTATGCTGAGTGTGTCAGTGGTTGACGCTCGCTCTGGTGGTGCCGTTGAGACTCGTGGACAACGCAGTCGCCCCCTCTATATTGTTTTAGTATCCCTGGTGTACATAGTGCATCCCCAGGTGCGGACTCCATGGAGGGTGGGGACCTAAAATAACGAATTATATGTACACAAAATTAACATGGCTTCTAATAATAAAAATATTGACCACTCTACAACCCCTTCAGCAGGGGAGGCGGTAAACGACTTGGCGGCGGCCTTCGCGGTCCCCCAGTCCAATACTGCTGCCTGGACGGTCGTAGGACCAAAAGGCAAAAACAACAAGAATAACAGACAGACACACAAGGTAGGGAAAGGTGCACGGCCTAGGGCCGGAACCTCACACCCTGGTACCCAACCTCTCGAGGCGGCGGCAAACGTCCCGGAGAGGAAGGAGGCTGGTGAGCTCACACTACAAAAGAAGTGGCAAGGAAGACCTGGGGTGCAACAGGCGGCGTCAAAATCCGATGCCCCTGTGCGGAAAGGCCCCAACCCTAGCTTCTTCTTTAAACAAAGACAGCAAGCAAGACAGACAGAGACTGACAGACTGACAGACCGACAGAGACAGACCCCGAACCGCGTGCCCCGTCAACGAGGCCCACAAGCTCACCCATACCATCCGTTGGGCCCGAAGGTTGCAGCAGTACGGGAGGCAGACTTCCACGGCAGAGGAACCGCAAAAACCGCCAGAGGCGCGCTGCCGAGCAGATTGCAAAATCTGCTCAGGCACCGGCTCATAACGAGCCCAGTAAGCGCACTCGGGTGGATGACACGGTGTCCCCCCGTGGAGAGTCTAAAAAACAGAGACTCGACAGCACGCGTCGTGCCCAGCCCAGCTACGCGGAAATTGCTCAAAGCAATCTCCAAGTAGCTGTGGTGAGGGACGACAATCTGCAATTGTCGGAGGAGCAGGCGACTCTAGTGAAGAGTTATCTTGTGCGTCGCATACTGGAGGAAAGCAAGGACTCCAGTGTCGACTTCTCCCCGGGCTTTATGGGTAGACCGCTCATCAGTGAGGGGGCCCTAAAGCTCAAGGTCGTCCAACAGAGTGAGCTCGCTCGGAAGATTCGTGCTGCCATCTTCCTACCTGACTGCACGAACACTCTGGAGGACACAAGCCTTGTCTTGGCAAAACAAAACAAATGGGCGCAAGTGAGCACATGGACGGTGTACTCCCACTCCTGGCCGGAGAACGACATCCTCTTCGTGGCGGTAGGGATACCAGAAGGTCTGGTCCCTGCAATCATGGATCGAGGCCGCAGACTGTCGCACAACCTGGGGAGCATCTACATCCGTTTCTACGGGCCAAACGGCACCCTGCAAGACACACCTCCAGCGCATACGACAGAGCCAAACCCGACACAGACGGAAGCCCAACCTGGTCCCAGCGACCAGAGTACTCCTACGGATAGGCCTGACCACTCAGCGAAGGCCGTCCCGCCACACTCGTCACCCAAACCGTCGTGGTCCAATGCGATGGAGGAGATGGTTGTGGAGCTGAAGGAGCTTATGGGCTCCGATACATCAGAGGAGGGAGAGGGAAGCCAGGATGATGGCGACCCAATCTCACTTTTATGATGTCATCCAAGGCAACCTCCAGCACAGCCTCACTGCAACGGCTAACCTACGCAGAGTGCTGGGGCCCAACAACAAGAGGACCATAGCCCTGATCCAGGAGCCGTGGATCAGGGCAGTGCGTGTGTGTGGTCTAAACAACATGGACGGTAAGTTAATATACGATAGCAAGGGCACAAAGCCACGCACATGCATCTATGTACCGAGCACCATAATAGCAGTGCCCCTCACCGAGTTCAGTTTCAGGGACCTGACAACAGTCAGACTCCAGGGCGAAATCGGGGGGGAGATCGTCGACGTCACGCTTGCATCAGCATACATGCCCGCTGACGAAGGCATACCCACTAAGGACGTCATGGACCTGGTAAGACACTGCGAACTAAACAACTCTAAGCTTATAATTTCAGCAGACACAAACGCGCATCACCCAATATGGGGCATGCCAACATCAAACACTAGAGGAGATGATCTGGTAAACTATCTTTTTACAACCACCCTCTCTATAGCAAACAAGGGCGCAGAACCAACCTTCGTGACGAAAAGAGCTCGCACTATCATAGATCTAACAATGGTCTCAGGTAACTGCCATGATTTTGTGCAGAACTGGAGGGTCTCAGACGAATCCTCCTGCTCCGATCACAGGTGGATCCGATACGAACTGGCATTGAGCACCCACACACCAGCACCGACCCGTAACCCGCGACGTACCGACAGGATAACGTTTGTTAACTCTCTCAAACAACGCCTCGGAGAGACTACACCAGGGTCAAATATAACAAACACAACGGAGATAGAATGTGCAGTCAAAAACATAACGGTAAGCATTTCCAGGAGTTTTGAAGAAGCCTGCCCCCTGGTAGTCGCGCGGCAGGGAGACTCAGCCAAACAAGGTTGGTCCAAAGAACTGGAAAGACTAAAATGTACCGTAAGAAAGTTATTCAACAGAGCCACTAACACTTGCGATGACACGGACTGGGACAAATACAAGCAGGCCCAGGCCAAGTACAAAAAATGTATCCGTCGCAGCGGTCGCCGCAGATGGAAAGCCTTCTGCACTAACATCGAATCGAACAACAAAGCTAACAGAATTAGGAAAATCCTCGCTGCAGAACCAAATCGGGAAATTGGATCACTCAAAGGACCAAACAACACATACACTAAGACAACAACAGAAACACATAAGCTCTTACTACAAACACACTTCCCGGGATGTCAAATAAACGACGACACCGAGTGGCAAATGACTGACACGCCAACGCCAAACGATACCGACTGGGCGGTAGCACGGTCAGTCATAACCGAAGATAAATTACATTGGGCTATCAACACTTTTCAGCCGTACAAGTCACCAGGACTCGATGGAATCTACCCCGCCCTCCTGCAGTGGGGCAAAGAACATCTAATCCTGGTGCTGACAAACGCGTTTAGAGCATGTGTAGCCTTCCGCTACGTACCACTGCAATGGAGAGAGGTAAGAGTACTCTTTATACCTAAACCCGGGAAAAGCGACTACACCGAAACAAAATCCTACAGACCGATCAGTCTCACCTCCTTCTTGCTTAAAACCCTAGAAAGACTCTGCGATCGGCACATACGAGACAACATACTAATAACCTCACCTATTCACCCTCAACAACACGCCTACAGCGCTGGTAAGTCGACAGAATCAGCGCTGCACACAGTGGTCAGCAGACTAGAACGTGACATAGCAAACAAAACACTATGTCTCGCAGCTTTCATAGACATAGAAGGCGCTTTCGATAAAACAAACTTTAACAGTATAAACATAGCGCTAAGAAAACATAAAGTAGAAACGACACTGGTGGATTGGATCATAAACATGCTACAGCTTAGGGCAGTAAGAGTCGACACACAGGGACAAACCAGGGGAGTTGTGGCAAAGGGCTGCCCGCAGGGTGGGGTCCTCTCACCACTCCTGTGGAACCTGGTGGCAAATGATCTAATCACCAAACTAAATGCAAAACGGTTCTTCACGGTAGGCTATGCAGACGACCTTGCCATTCTAATATCAGGGCACTTTGCCAGTGTGGCTTGTAATTTAATGAACAACGCGCTAAAGGTCGTCGAAACATGGTGCACAGACTATGGGCTGACCGTAAACCCAACTAAAACGGAACTCGTGATGTTCACAAACAAACGCAACCTAGGAACATACCTACTCCCGTCCCTCTTCGGTACGAGACTGAGTCTATCAGAAGAGGTAAAATATCTAGGCATTACAATGGACAGTAAACTAAACTGGGCTAAGCATTTAGAAAATAAAATAAAGAAAGCCACCATCTCCTTCTGGCAATGCCGCAAAATGGTGGGCAGGACATGGGGACTTCACCCAAAGATAACCCTATGGCTTTACAACACCGTTATCAGGCCCTCACTTACGTACGGGGCTCTAGTATGGTGGCCTCGGACAAAACAGGTTACCATGACAAATAAACTACAAAAGTTTCAGAGACTAGCATGTGTAGCAACAACAGGGTGTATGAAGACTGCCCCCACGGCAGCAATCGAAGCCCTAATAGGCCTGACACCCCTACACCTACACGTGCAACAGGAAGCGGCCGCGGCCGCTTTTAGACTCTGGGTTTTAAAACTATGGGAAACAGACATACGAGCACACCACACTACCATAATAGGAGAATATGTAGGCAACAACCCTCTACTGCTTTCCGTTTATGATAGGATACCCAAAAAACACATACCAACAAGGAGCTACACTATACAACTACATGAAGAGCCTAGCGACAGCTCCAGCTTACACGAAGTAAGAATATATACAGACGGCTCTAAAACAAAAACAGGTACAGGTGCCGGAACATTCTCGGAAGACCTAAACATCCACATATCAGCAGCTTTGGGCCAGCACAACTCCATCTTTCAGGCGGAATGTGTCGGCATAATCCAAGCTGCCAGTGCAGTACTACGAAGAAAGGTAACTGGGTACAACATCAGAATCCTCTCAGACAGTGCTGCAGTACCACAAGCTTTAAGCAGGCACGAGCATAACTCCGGATTAACCATACAATGCCACCAGCTACTGGAGGAGGTATGTAAGTCCAACAAGAACATCACTCTACAAAGGATCAAAGGTCACAGTGGATCTAGAGGTAACGACGGTGCAGACGCCCTAGCTAGGAGGGGCTCAGAAATGCAGACAGCAGGACCAGAGCCAAAAATACCTCTCCCCTTTAGCCAAGCACGATCCTGGATCCGCAGCAGAACACTTGAACTACACCAAGCAAACTGGGCAAGTACACAGGACTGCAGGCAGTCGAAGGAGGCTTTCCCGGACTTAAATCCGAGATACTCCCGAAAACTCCTGAGCCTGAAACGTGACAAACTCCGTATTGTTATCGGAATTGTCACAGGTCACTGCTCACTAAACAAACATCTATTTACACTGGGTGTTACAGACAGTCCCCTATGCAGAGGATGCCTAAACACAGAGGAAACAGCAGCACATGTACTCCTGGAGTGCAGCAGCGTGGCGCCTCAACGAGCACTCTATCTTGGAACACCGAAGACACCTAGGGAAGCCTGCACCAGCATAAGCGAGCTGCTGGCCTTCCTAGAGGACATCGGGTGGCTGAACTAGCAACCACCACCCGTCACGCAAAAAGGGCCCACCAGCGGCCTACTTGCGGAAACCAGTCCGCTCACCAAGTACCAAGTACCAAGTAAGATCATCAAGAAGATTGCACACACTTCGACCATCTCCTATGAACATACAAAAACATAATTGTCAATTAACTTGGATTTTCTAAGGTCTCAGCTAGGTTGCGGGTTGCTCTCAGATGAGCAAAAGCGCGTTGAGCCCACAAAATCTTGCGACTGTATTGTCACGTTTGAGGCCGAGCCTCAAGATTTTTATAGCAGATTTGATAACAGATGTAAACTGAGTTCACCACTGTGGAAAAGGGTGAGATGCTAAGGGTGTCATCATGGTAGACCACCTCGCTAAGGGCGAAACCATTAGCTCGGCATATTACTTAACCCTTTTGCGTCGTTCGTTAGAAGAAATTAAAAAGAAATGCCCAAGATAGAAAATCTTGTTTAATCTGGATGGATTAAATCCATGCCTCAAATTCTAGATTGTGGTTTCTACGTAGCTTAATCTACTGATTTGGCCTTGACTTTTAGACTTTTATCTGTTCCCAGACCCCAAAAAACAAGTTGGCGGCCAAAAATTTTCATCGAATGAAGAGGTCGAAGAATGTGTAATTGGATATTCTGGAAGCGAATTAGCGATCCTCACGTTTTTCTTGATTAGGTCGCGAACTTTTCCACCCACATGCAAACATCAATCAGAACGAGCTAAGATCAATCAAATAATCATAAAAAAATCAACACACACTACGTATCTAATCGTAATACTTAAAATTGTATGGATTTAATTAGAAGGTTGTTAAATCTAGGTTTATAATTCGTTAAAACATAGAAATCTAAATAGAAAAGTGAAACTGAATGCAGTGCTAGTGTTTATTTAAGGAAATTGATGTATATCGTACTAGAAAACATCGACAGTTTATGAGTGATATCGAGTATCGAAAGTATCGAAAGTACCGGTACTTGCTTTGTGGAGTACCGGTACTGATCAGTATCTAAATTACCGGGAATTTCGATACTGACCAGTACCGGGAGCATGCCCTAATATGTACATACCTGTGATATTCTAAGCTCAGAATCCATTTGACATCCTCCAAATATGCTTCCATTTTGTTCTTCCATGCTTCCACAGCACCAATAACTAAAGTGCTTCCCGATGGAGGACCTTCGTACAGAGTAAGCTCTCGACAAGGCACCCAAAATGTATCCTGAATATAACAGTGAAAATAGAAATATTTTTTTCTATTTCATGATTCATTTGAAATGTAAAAAAAGATTATTTTTTCTGTTGTTTTTTAAACAGGCAGTTCAATGGTTAGGTTTGTATTTTTATTTAGGTATTTAATTTATATTTAGGTAAACTCGAAACTTTAAAAGGGAATTCCCCTGTAAATGATGTCTATGAAGTGAAAACTTTTAGATACTTATCTGTATAGGTATACCTAGTCATTTCAACATGATGATGCTTACCAAAGCTTTAACCTGACGAACAACTCCAGCGTCAGACACAGACAGCGATAACGATTCCACAGGCAAGTTATCAGGGTTCTGAAAAGAAAATTCCACGTATATATTGATGGGTTTTCAGAATTAGGTAGGTATTAACAGCAGTTGAAGTACTTACGGCGAATTTTGAGGTTTCACTAGACATCTCACACAAGAGCTCAGAGTTAGGTAGTTTAATATTAACACACTATAGATAAGAGCTAACTGAAAAACTAGAATAGAATGGAAGGAAAGGAAAGGAAAATCTGGTACATAGTTGCTGAATTCTGGAAAGAAAATCCCTGTCGGTTTACTAGTCGACAGACAAAGCTGTGATTCAATCTGTCAGGCTGTCACGTCACTGTCATGTCATTTCGTTTAGATAACAGTGACATATCAGTCTTTCGATTAAATCAATCAATGAAATATCCTTGTTACGCGTGGACTATTTTGGTGTCCAATTTTCACAAACACGGTAATTTTTCTAAATGGAGTCTAAATGAAATAACGTGCCGTGTCTTGCAAAGGTCTTAAATTAAGTCTAAAATTGTCAAAGAACTAAAGAAAATAACCGCATAAAAATAAAAAGAAAGAAGCTGAATTATAGTCATAAGACTTTAGCCGATGACGATGCTGCGCTTTGCGAGAGGGGCAAAAAAAAGTAAAAAATAAATCGTCCACTTTGATTTTGTTTACCAACAAAATATTTATATTGTTTTGAATTTATAGTCATGAATAAACCTGGATCTGATCTAAAAGTCAAGAAGACTCTTGTTCGAAACTGTGAGAAGAAAGTCAAGCCTCCAGTACGCAAGCAAGTTGTTCACGATGTTGTCGGTTGTTCATCAAAAGTTGTGACTGGCAGATTTTCCGGATCTTCGCAGAAAGAGAATGATCTAGTTGAGCCAACTTTGTGCTCCAGTGAAGCTCTAGCCAATTACCTTTCCGATATAAAGCTATCTTGCCCGCCACCATTGAGAGCAGCGAATGTAGAGCGAAATGTAGATAAAAGTAAAGTAAATGTTAAAGTAAGTAACTTTGTGGAAAATATTTTCATAAAACAGTTGTATTTTTAAGTATACTATTTAAAAATGAAATATGCTTTAAATCTATCTAACGCGGCATTCTCCTACTTTAAATTTAACCTAGCTACACAAGTTCTCTATGTTTCCCTGTCACTACATTTAGACTAACATACTCATAATTTAAGCTTAACTATTTTCATTACTATTTTAGGTAACGAAAAAGCTGAACTTCCATTGCAATGACAGAATTTACCGAAACCTCATAGAGTTGAATGCAAATGTTGAAGACTTAAAAAAGCGAAACCACAGAAGACCAACAAGTTCTACATCTATGAAAAAAGATCTAGAACCTAATATAGAAGATTTTTCTGAAGAAATTGCGGAACAAGATTCCCCACCAAACATTCCTGTAATAAAACCAAAATTTAAAATGGTAAAAAAAGTTGAAAATGGGCAACTTCACAAACTGGTTTCAGCTTTTGAAAACTTATGACAAAAATTTATATGGGTCGACTCTATAATTATTATGTCCAGTAGGTACATAAAATTGATCTGTGTGAAAGCCAAAAGTAACATATTCTTTGAAAAAATGCAATTTTGTAATAAACTGTTGGTTGTTATTATTTTTTAATAAATTGTTGCAAGATGGTAATTATTTTTACTGAAGATATGTAGATGTAGGCACTAGCTAGAAAAGCAATAATTTTAACATATTTATTCACAAAGATAGAGGATATTCTTAAAAGAGATGCTCCCAGTAGTTTCTTAGATAGATGGCGTTGTACATGATGGAAACTATGATGGAAACCAAGGTTTCCACTTTCTGTTTGTGACATTATCTTGACAGATGCTGAATGTCATTCGTATGCGTACTTATCTCACTCGTTCTTTTCTTTCAATCTACTTCACTCACTTGAATCCACTCAATCATATTATTCATTCAGTTAGTCAGTCAATTTTAGACATTTGTCCGCTGTGGTCGTGAGTCAGAGTTGCTCAAATAAAAAAACAATTTATCCAAAAAAGAAAACATTACCATGGCTGAAACAGAAATATTAAATAGTAGTGACAATAACGAGCAGTTTTTTGAAGGTGTTGAGAAGCTGGTAGAAATATGGTTCACACCGGCAAAAAATGCGGATCTAAGGAAAATAACCCGGTAAGTTCCATTTTAACTATTTTGAGTTGTTTACCCACGAGAATAATGTAAGATAGGAAAGGCATATATCTTTATCTAACTGTAGCTTGTTTAGAGTTTTCGTAAAATGTCTCTATGTACCGGCAACTGAAAAAGCTATTCGAACAGGCCATTACATAAACATGCAAGGAAAGAATATCAGTGTGTTAAAACCAACACTACAATCAGTAGATTTTTTTTGAAACCTATCGGTACCTTAGTATTATACATTATGCCAATAACATCTACTTACATAAACAACGTAAAGATTTCCAGTTAAGACCCACCTATATAGGTAGGTAGCCAATAATATTACTTTTTTTGGGAATTTAGAATGTTCTCGAATCAGCTGTTCTGTTTTGCCTATCAACCCGTGGTTGGTTTGGTAGACCACTTTGTCAGCCCCCCGCCCGCGTCAGTGTTCGATCATGCCAATTGCCAATGTTGGGTGGTTGAGCAAATTGACAAGGCAGGGCTGCTCTGCAGTTGTTTTGCTTTTCCAAACTACTAGGAGCTTCTTGAGTCAGACTTCTTCAGACAGAGTCATTTACACAGCGCCCGTTGGTAAATAATTTATCATGCGTAATTTGCGCGAATTTGGATTCTATGGTAAGGCTAACCTAACTTACCTAGGTAGGTACCTACCTATGTAAGGGAGAATTTGTAAGGTTCGAAGGCAGGCAGGTAACCTAACATACCTACGTAGGCAATAAGATAAATCTACCCTCATAGGTACCTACCTAGCTCTAGCTACCTACCTAGGTACCTAGCTCTAGCTACCTACCTAGGTACCTACCTACTTTCATCCTAGAGATCGAGTGGTCACAACCACTCCTACGATTTGTTGATTCTACCAACTGTACAGTCAGGCCTGCTTATAGCCACTAAACTTGCTAATTCCAGGAGCTAGGCATGTACCTAAGTACCTACCTATGTCCGTGATATACCTACCTACCCCCAGTAGTGAGTCCCCCAGCATACCTACCTACCTAGTTATTTCCATAGCCCGTTGCGTGACTTTCAGCTTATTTCTTATTATAGGTAGGTGTAGGTATCTAGGCAGGTAGGTCGGTAAACAGACTTTCGTCTTGAGTCTTTGCTTCGAGAAGATTCGTCACAGATAGGTATTGTCGTAATTTTACGTCAGAATAAGCCTACCTAGGTAGATGTTGAGTGCTTAAATCTTCGAACCCCGGCCTGTTTGTGCAGACTGGAAGTCGTCAAACCTACGAGCGAGACAATTGGTTACCCTAGGTACCTACCTAGTAGCTCAAAACAAGCTTGTACCTACCTGTGAACAATATCATATCAGTTCATAGGTACCTATCTATGGACAATTATGAATATGAATCAGCTGTCCACCACGCTTTGTTATGCCTCTAGCAATGATGCCAGTACCCTCGAGTTGAGCGACGGTTTTCCACCCGCTTTCAGGAGCTCTGTCATTATTCTTCCTCCTCTGATTGGTACGTAGGTAGGTACCTTGTTCCTGTGGTGCTTGAGATAAAAGCCTTCCGAACCTCATAACTCCCTAATAACTCCGATCAATCGCTGTTGCACAATTTCCACCTGCCCTTTGTTTAGATCGTACACAGTTTCGCATTCAGTGAGGCATTGAAGGTGATAGAAAAAAATATTTTCGTCACAAAATCAAAATGGTCTTTATTCAGTACAATCACAAGGATCACTTTGAAACGTCTTATACCTACCTATACTAGGTGAATCTATCGCCAGTTCCTCGCGACCGAAGCCTAGAAGAACAGGCAAGAAACTTACGGCTTGGTTCCTAGCGTTTTTTTGTATGATCCTTTTTACATTTTTTTTAAACAATAAAACAAAGATGGCGAAAAACGGAAACCACTTAGCTAAAAGAGCAAATACCCTGTAGTGCTGGTTTTCAGGTTGATCTTAACTGAAAACTCAGAGTTCTGCAGGCTTTTATAAAGCGCATAGGTATTCTTGTTGTTACTAGTAACATCACTACAAGCTCTCATTTATTTCAGGCAACAATGGGAGAACGTCCTCAAGATTGTACGTTGTGAGATCATCTCTTTTACTCAGAGCGAACAAGTCGACGCTTATGTGCTTAGGTGAGTACATTTTATTTTGTTCTATAATTTTATTTATTTATTTTTAGGAAGACCAACATCTTATTTAAACTCTTTTCGTGTCTTCTTCTTCTTCGTTTGTGTGTGGTGAAAGGAATTTAAGTGTGGCTCATAGAGGCTCCTTTCAAGCATTCGAGAAATTCTTAGTAATATAGGTTATCAGAGAAGCCAATTAGCGGTCCTCATGTATGGTTACAAAGTAGATGAGAAAAAATGCGCAAACATACATTTACGACCTTACTTATAAAAAAATCTGTTTGAATCTATATTACTCGTACCTTCATAGGTGATTTAGAAAATAGTATTCCTTCCTAGGTATGTACGCAATATTCACGAAAAATAATATCCACGGTCGGGCTGCGAATTTCATATTTTATCCTGTATAAATCATAAAATATTCATATGACCATGTTGCACGAATTCGTTAATGTGAAGCTATTTCTATACAAACTTTAACCCCGCTAATTTTCCCTTTTAGGTGTTGAATTTATTACAGAACATACATAAACTAGTAGTTCGCCCCGAACCGAGATCTCGTGATGCGACCCGACGAACGCATCATAACTTTGAGTAGGTAGTCAGAGGCAAGTCCAAACATTATCTTTGGACTTTTTTCTGACTACCGCCTACTAACTTGGTATGGTAACCAAGTTTCAACTCTATTGGCCTATTTATTGAAGAGTTCCGTTGAACAGACCTTGGCTCCATCATCATACCAGGTCGCTATCACCATTTTATGAGAACTGAGTACCTTCTTAAATAATTTAAAGAAATATGACATGTAACTTGATTTTTTTATGTAATTTTTTTATATTTTTCCCCCCTTAAAAAACCCCATATCTTAATAACCCTTCATCCGATTTTTTTCATATACTTACCAGTAAATTTCTCAAGCACAAGCTATCGTCTTATCAAATTTCAAAATTCATACATACATACATTAAATGCCAAATCGCCCAAGTTGAAACTGAGATCTTCGTTCGCTTCGCTCACTATCTCAGTATCTTCAATGCACTAAGATAAATGTATGGAGCCTGGCCAATCAGTTTCAATAGGAATCGATAGAAACACCAGTTGCAAGCAACTTTGTTAGCATCTGCAGCTGTTATGTGACGGCAAAACCGCAAAAACGTCATACCTATTTCAAACAGAAACCGATTGAAACTAATTGTAACAATGTTACTTAATTGGCTGGCAGAACTAGGATTAGTCATATATGCGCAGGTACATAAAGTATAGTGAATACGATCTTAGATAGTTTTCATATTGGTAGGTATCTTCACCTTTAATTTTCTCTAAAATGTGACGCATTAGGATACCGATTTGTTTAAATATGTGTTAATCTATATTTATGAACATAATCTATAATATTGGTTTTATTGTGCATTAAAAGTTTACAAAATATCAAAACAGTAACAAAACTTACAGCTTTCTCGACTTTAATCCCCAGGCATGGTAGATATCCCCTCAGATATCTTAGTACCAGCTTAAGTACTAGCTTAAGATTCTTTGAGGATGTCTAGGGGGTGCAATCAGAGGTACGTCCTAATACCTATAACATTTGGTACTTAAAAAATCCGGGCGAAAGTCATACTACAGCGGTTTAGACTGCATTTTCTTTATACATGTTAGAAAAAAGTCTCATTACGTATTACTGATATTAAAAGCATCTCTTTGTAGCAGTCACAAAAAAGAGAATAGGCTACCTAATACCTGTATAAGGGTATCTGTATTCTGTGCGTTAGAATCAAAATCAAAATCAAAATCAAAACGGTCTTTATTCAGTACAATCACAAGGATCACTTTGAAACGTCTTATATACTAGGTGAATCTATCGCCAGTTCCTCGCGACCAAAGCCTAGAAGAACGGGCAAGAAACTAACGGCTTGGTTCCTAGCGTTTTTTTGTATGATCCTTTTTACAATTTTATTATGGTACCTACTTAATTGTTTAGTGTTTTTAATGAGTTGGAGCATAGATCAGTCCCAAGCTTTTTTGTCATCTATATAATCAGAAATTTTATAGTAAGCTTTTGTACAAAGTTTTCTTTTGATTATGTTTTTGAATTTGTTAATCGACAACTGGTGAATCTCACTTGGGACTTTGTTAAAGAAGCGTACACATTGTCCTGCAAACGATTTGCTTACTTTAGTGAGCCTAGTAGTGGGAACAGCGAGCTTATCTTTATTTCTAGTGTTAACATTATGATGGTCACTCTTTTTGGCATATAAATTAATATTTTTTCTAACATACATTAAATTTTCGTATATGTACTGACAGGGTAAAGTCATTACATTTATTTCTTTAAACTTATTTCGTAACGATTCTCTGGGACCCATGTTGTAAATTGCACGAACAGCCCCCTTCTGCAGCACAAATATGGTGTTAATATCTGCAGCACTCCCCCACAACAAAATGCCGTATGACATAATGCTATGAAAGTAGCTGAAATAGACAAGTCTTGCGGTGTCCACGTCTGTAAGAAGGCGGATCTTTTTGACTGCGTATGCTGCAGAGCTAAGTCTCTTCGACAATTTCCCTATGTGTGGGCCCCATTGAAGCTTATTATCTAAGGTTATGTTACAAAAATTAGTTGTAACAAATCTTTACGTCAAGCGTCGAATCACGAAAAACATTGGAGCTCAAGAATCATTATAATCACTTTATTAACTCGTGATCAGTATACATACGTATAGTGTTAGTGGTTCGCCCCGAACTGAGATCTCGTGATGTCCGCTCCAGTCCTATATTGTTGCCAAACACAATTTTTGGACGTAAGAGAACGGGGTCAGAGAAATACGACGTCAACGAAACTCAAAGAATTGGGAGCTCGTGGATCAATGGTTCTAACTTTACTGTTATAATTGTATCTCCAAAACCTTTGTCCTAGACCTAGAATATAAATGACTAGCGGCCTGTCCCAGCTTCGCATGGGTGGTCATAAATTTTTTGAACATTTTAGGATAAACTTAGACCGTGGGTTCGAGCCTCGCGTCTACTTATTTCATACATTTGCACGCGCTTCTCCTTGAGTGAGTGAAATCGCACCCCGCGCGTGACCGGTGAACCCGTAAACATTTTTAATTTCGTCATATCTTTTGAATGGAATGTCCGATTTGAAAAATTTAAGAAGTAATCTATAGGTATTGAAACCGTCTTAATTATGAAATGATTTATTTGGATAAGGATTAATACCAAGGTACAAATAAAGACCCTTTTCTAGCGGAGGCATTTCAATTATTTTTTTATAATAAAAGAACACTTATTGTGACATAACTATAATAGTTAGACATATGCTGTCGCAACATTTTTTGTAGATGATAACGTGTTCTACAAAATCGTAGTACATTATTTTGTTCTATCTTCAATAGTTTTCGCAGCGCACGCGATGTAAGGTTTTTTGTTTTCCACCTTGGGTTACATTATTGAAGTTTTAGTAAGGATCCCTGATTTTTTTGAAAATATAATATAGCCTATGTTACTCAGGGATAATGTAGCATTCTAATGGTGAAAGAATTTTTGAAATCGGACCAGTAGTTTTTGAGCCTATTCGTTACATACAAAAATACAAAGTTTACCTCTTTATAATATTAGTGTAGAAATCGTTTTGGAATGTACAAACGAAACAAAGCCTAGATAGCAATTTCAATGATAGCTATCAAGATCTCAGATGATGTCTACCGTGGCTGAGGAAAACAGTTCCTTTTTGTTCATAAGCCTGTTAATATAATAGACATAAAATGGAGCAATTTCATTTCGTAGACACAAAGCAACATAAACCCTAAATAATGATATTTCGACGCATAAAGTACAAACATGCTATAAATTTACCCTCCCCTTCAATACGTCGATGGATTAAATTACTCTCATAATATTGATGGAATCATTGACAGTGTTTTGACTCACGCACGCCTCATTAAAAGTTCATAGAATTTCTGAAAATTGATAACTCGGACGATAAGCTCACAAATAAATGTACAGAGTGCGGTGCAACATAGGTCACTTGCCTCAATATGTTGAGATATGAAGGCTAAAGTTTGGCAAGTAAGATAATTATTATGTTACTTATGTTTGAAAGAAGAGCTTCTTTGCCCTGTGCTTGTCCAGCACAGGGCAGGATATTGTTTTGCCTGAGTGTAGTATTAAGTTTTGTGTATTATCTCTTTGCGATCCCAATAAAGTAACAAAACATTCCCTAAATAACACTGAGTGATTTTAAGGGTAAAACCAGTATAAAACCATCAAAATGCAGACTATTCGAGTAACAAAACTGAAAGAAACCTTTAAACTTTGTTGACAGAAGAAAATCTTCCCTTCACCAGCAATCTAGATCCATTTAAAGACTTTGAACCCCTCTGTCAACTAGTAAATGGACCAATTTATTTATCAAGCAAGCATTTTGCGAATTATTCTATCGTTTGGATTGCTGCAAACGATTCAGCCAGTAGCAGCCCAGAATTGCATTAACTACACAATGTGTGTGATCGTCCAGTTTATAGATAGTCTCTCCGACCCTCGTAGACCTTGGAATTACATTTGATTGTCGATCAAGACCAAACGCCTGACGGTTCCTTTGAAAGACGAGTAGATATACCATTTCAAATGCATATGTACCTAGCGTCTTTGTTTAAGTTACCAAAATTATAAGTAATGTAAGATTTTCGCGACCAATCATATCGAAGCTTTGAATGGATTCAAATACGAACTCCCATGAATTTTCTTTGCACACACGAGCCAAGTTTATGGTGTAATAATATGCCGTCGTCATTTCCCAAATATAAATAAAAACGAAGTTGTCAATGGCCTCTGCTCTGCATATATTATTTTAAGCTCTGATAAAAATCTGGTCATTATGTAACTTATCAGCACAGAATAGACGATAATAGTGATGCCACGAATAGTTATATCATCGGCCGAAGATTCGGAAACGCTCTTTGCCGAAAAAGTAATTTTACCTAAAAATTATCACCAAGAGCTTTATGAAATGTCACCAATATGGAGATAATTTATAAGATTTGCAGTGAATAATAATAAATTAGCGTTTTACTTTCATGGTTTGGTATTCAGTCGAAGTTAAAGAGCATTCGACAACGTTTTGAAGCTAGGTGGATCCATTTGCCAGTTCCACGCGACCAATCCTAGAAGAACTGGCAACAAACAAGGTATTTTCCATGAAAATAGTACTCAGTATTAGGCTAAAATCCGAATACTAGGTAAAACAAGTGATCAAATAAGCCTATTTTGCCGAATTATCGTGGCATCACTAGACAATTCAAATTTGTAGATCATTGACGCAATAGGCACGCGCCAAGCATGCCGAACCGAAGTTCGACCCTTAGGTACGTCGCGTCGTCTAAGGTTATCAAGAAGTTATCTCCGCTGTAGTAAACTACGCTGTCATTCGGTACGATTACTCTGTTGCTATGCTAATTGGCTAAGAAATCCGTATTATCAGTCCGTTGAGGCCTCTTGCTGTTTAAAAAGAAACCGTAAGTTCTATGATAAAGAGAGTACTCGTAAGGCGAAACACAGAACCTTTCGTCTCACACAGATAATGTATGATACGTACTTTGCCAACACTTGTGATCCAGCTCGGTTTAAACAGGATGTTGTGCATGGGATATTTGTATACGTCTTTCATTAAATTACCTATTCATTTTCTTATACATCTTTTCGTATTTTATTTTAAAATTATGACCATTATTCTACGTTCTTATGATCAATATTTACTTTATTTTAAATATTTAACAAACCTATACATAATTATAAACAAACTCTGCTTTTTAACTGCAGGTCTTATAGAGGTAGAGTTTAGATCACGTACTTATTTATCGACCAATTTGATCATGTCTATTTTTTGGATGACAATTTATTATCCAAACAAGATTTATTGATCTAAGTACAGTACAGCTGTAAGTACAGATGCTATACTTTGCGCTCAATAAAAAAGGAAAGAAACGAATGTACATTGACATTCTCTGTACGTGTTTGTTTTGTCGCATTACGTGTGCCCACGTAGAGTGCGTGACGCGACGGGCAATTGGCCAAGATAGCCTCTACCTGATAGAGAAAGCAGAACTTATGTAGGTATTGTAGACTAGCGTCAGATCACAAAATACTCAGGCAGAGGAAAGGTTGGGCCTGGCCGGCGTGACTGCTGCGTCATTTGGTAATAGGGTATTGACGTTTGGCCGCCAACATACGAAATAGACAAACAGGGGCCGTATCTAGAGAGTGTTTTGGTGGTTCTTGTTGGCTTTGAGTTTTCAATAGGTAAGATCGAGCGAGCGAAGGTTTATAATTAAAAACGAAATGGACGGATCGTCGTTTGTTCGAGGTTATGTGGAGATATGCATTTAATTTTGTAGGTCGACAGTTTGTACTCAATTTACACCGATAACAAGAATTTTGCTGGCTGTATTGATCTTTGCACGTGTAGTTAGGTCAGTTTCAGTATTGGTTGTGAATCACATAATTTATTTAGTAGTCGGAATTAACCCCTTAGTCTAAACCATCAACTTGAGACTTACAGATTTTAAGCCGTTATTTCACCGGCAACCACACTCTTCAAACCGAAACACTACAACGCTGCTTGGCGGCAGAATAAGGCATGGTTCCCCGGATGAGCCCTTCACAAAGAGCTCTTCTACTCTTTTGTATTATATTGTCTATTCTCTATTAAACCGCACAAAATCAATAGTCACAACAAGACAAGTCAGGTCAGGACAACACCTGCGACACAGGGAAGCTAAGTGTGCGCAATGCCACTCTCAAACGGTGAAGGAAAACATCGTAGGAAAACCAGTTAGTATTCTGACAACGGCGATGGGATTGCAACCTTTCACGTATGGAATACCACCAACTACTGCAAAATGTGGGTATGTGCCAAATGTAATAGTTACTTGGACGTACCTCCGACTAATCCTCTTAGAAAACGTCAAAGAAACTTGAGTTGGTAATAAGAGATCTGAGGATATTTCTGCCGTGCTCAGGAATCATAGTTGGTTACTGCAGAAGCTCGTCCACAAATTCCCTCGCAGCAGATTCGAAATTATATTTTATTTTAAGCTTCTTAAGAATGAGTTTGCCAATCGTTCGTTATAAGCATGAGTAGCTACGGGTGACAGCTAATATTTGATAAGACCTATTCAACGACATAATATAGGTATGTCATTGCTATTGAAGAGTGTTACCAGACTTCATATTTTTTGTACTTCGTTAAAAAAAATATTAATTTTAGCGTGTATGTTTATCTACAAGTTTTTACACTAAAAAATAGATGCTTATAGCAGGTTAGTTAGGTGGAACGCGCAGCTACTCTCTGGCCATCTGTAATAACTAAAGGGGTGAGTGCGATGGAAAGGGGAGGAGGCAGTCACTGCCACCCAGACCGTGAACATTGAATTTTCCCCCAGGTGCGGTTTCGACTACCTAAATAAAATTTGCAGTTCGTTCATCACAATCTTTGGATATGTGATCGCTATACGCACACCCTTTTGAACCCCGTTACTTGAACAACTCAATATCAGCATATTCTTACCAGCAAATCTTGATGTAGTACATCTTGTCAGTCGATCTATCGAAATTCCATGCAAATCGGATAGGAACAGACAAACAAACGCCGAGTTGTCGCAAGTTTTAGGCTCGATCAATAATTATCTCTTCTAACTGTTTGTCGCGTATAGTCTCAATCGATCTGTTTACCTCCGTCTAAAAGGGGAGCGGGACGATTCGGGACTCTGGTAGGCGTGACTCTATTTTCAGAAGATTTTATTGGGAAAATGGTTTATTTTCATTTAACATCACACACTAGCTGAACTCCTGGATTATTGGAAGTATATCATCTCTTGCTATGTCGATTATTCTTCAGTATAACATGCATCCGTGTAAGGTATTTGCTGGCCGTTACCACATCAGCCAAAATCAGTCCACCTGCTGGACTATATTTGGGGGGGTCTGCTGTTGTCACCAGGCTTGGCTCCAGGTGCTAAATAGGTCTCAGGAGATGCTGTTCATCTCCAAGTTCGTTCCTTTTGTCGCCTTATACGATATTCATGGAGGTTATGCAGGGATCCTATTCTAAGGCGGAACCATCGCAGACATTTTTGCAATATCTCAAAAAATCAACTCCGAAACGGCAAAGAAGCGTCAACTGCCAAAAACGCCAAGTTTGTCCCACGCTTGCGATAATTTTCCACATGCCACAGTTTAGTCCACAGCTCAACATGGTGAGGGTAAGGTCAAGGTGGTTTCCACTGCGCATGCTCAATGCACTCCAAGATGCTGATGCTACTTGACTATAGCGAGGGTTGAGGTTCCACCCTAACCGGCGCCTCTTACCCATACTGTTGTAAGTACTATGTAATTACTGACTAAGCAGAAATGCGCAGGCTGTTTGTAATAATATACTAGTTACAAGAAAGTAAAGGTTTTATTATGTAGGATAAAATGTTCTTGTTACGATGAAAAGTATATACATATGTAAGCAGATACACCATCTAAGTATACTACAAAGATGTTAGGAAATCAATACCTCGGACAATAACAATGTTAATACGTTGAGCAGGGGATAGATTTGTTATCTCTTTAACTACTCGGGGAGTTCCTCGATTCAGCAAACAAAAACAGGAAATAAATAGCTTCACGACTTTGATCCAGGCACGGTAAGTACCAAGAACTAACTCAAGATTCTTTGAGGATGTCTAATGAGGGTAGTCAGAGGTACGTCCAAATATTACATTCGGCACATACCTACATCTTGTTTTGGATTCAGTAAACGGTAACAATTTTCTTGACTACGTTCTATTATTCGAATCGTGGTTCGCGAGCTTTTAGGTATGGGAGGGTTGTGTTGGGTGCCGAGCCAGTAGCAATTTAACCTCAAAACACGCCTTATCTTGACCTACATAGGAAAAAAAGCCAAACCGCGTATTTCAACGAGCACAAAGGCATCCTAATCTTCACAGATGACATCACCGGTTCATTGTACATGTTATGTAACAAAAACATGGTAAACTTTGCAAATAGTAGCTAGAACGTTTTTGGAGAACCGGTTTTTGTAGATCTGATTTTCAAGGTGAGAGTGATTCCTCCGATTATACATTCTTATAAAGTCTAATTGTGGTATTATTATGATAATCTCAGACGTAGACTATGCCATAAAACTTTAAACACAACAAATTATGGTATTTTTAGACTACTATTCGATAAGACTACAACCATAGACTTTGTCCCATATTCGGCTTCTGTTGTTTTGTACACAATAAAAATGTGGATAGCATTATAGCATAGATTCACGCAGAGATGTAAATGTTTTGATGAAAAGTTTGTAGTAATGCCTTCTACGCGGTAATGTTCATAAACATTTCTGAACATACATGTATGTTTTAAAAAAAGCTATATTATTTCCATCAGCTACATGGTTCTCATATAGTAAGAAAGACACACAGGATCACTTTGAAACGTCTTATAAAATAGCTGAATCTAGCGCCAGTTCTTCACGACCAATGCCTAGAAAAACAGACAATAGACTTGGCGTTTTGTGAATAATTTGTATATTATAATTTAAGTATATATTACTAGCTGACCCATGCCCACTTTGTTGGGCGGTGTCAAATTTTCAATAAAATAATATTGCGGCTATAAATTGAGATGAAGGCTAATCCTATCTTTTAAGTTAGATCAAACTGCACACGGTGCGCAAATTTGATTGAAATCGG
The DNA here is from genome assembly GCA_932294275.1 of Chloroclysta siterata. Classification (NCBI taxonomy): domain Eukaryota; kingdom Metazoa; phylum Arthropoda; class Insecta; order Lepidoptera; family Geometridae; genus Chloroclysta; species Chloroclysta siterata. The sequence continues at coordinate 18,404,057 of OW028588.1, forward strand.
TTATGTAGTTTAGGAGTCCATAGCGGACAAACAACGTGACTCGTAATTTATATATATTATAACATAATTAAAAAAATACTCCTTGTTATGGAACAAGCAGAGGGGAGAGCACACCAAAGCTATTTGCAAACAAAAAGCTTCGATCAGTGGCGAGAGCGTTTATGGGAGACAAATAAGAATACTCTTCAGGCGCCTTCAATCTGGTTTACCTTGAGTTTAGAGGTCCCGCGAATTCGAGTCTTGTCTTTGTCGGAACAACTATACAATACATGTTTTGTCTGCGAGCAATATAGCTAGCCCGGTCGTTATGCGTTTGTGTATTTTGTTTAAATATTTGCGGTATAGTGATTGGCTTTCTAAGAGTTGTTTTACTGGGTATCAAGGTGGAAGGAAGGTTGTGTGAAGGAAAACATGTAACAAAAAACTGCTAGCTGGTTTTTTTTGCTTGATCTTTCTACTAAACTCGGCAACTTCGATGTTATAGTAGGTAATGTCGAAAGAGTAAAGACTCTACTACCCAGTAATTAGATTTCATAGATTTTAGTTAATTTGTAGTAAAATGCTGATTTGTTTATTATAATGCTCTACAAAATCTGCCATAGGGCTTATCGCAAAATCAAAATAAACAGTTCTTTGGATGGTTGCCAATTCTGTTCAATCGCTACATACGTATAAGTACCTCCTAGAATATTTCCTGTTACCATATAATAGATATCACCATATCTAAAGTTAACATTTACGGCCTCATTGATCCGAGGTTTTGTTGCAAATCAACGTGATTGACCCGACCTTCGCACTTGACACGCTTTTGCAAACTAGAGCGTTACGATCGCGGTCAGATTTGAAGATATCTTTGTACAGTCACGGAATGAAAAGGTTCGTCACCTTTAGAGTCGGTTTTCGCTTGAAGTGACCAGTGAAGTTCCTAACATGAAGAAACAGAGTGCTGCTACCATTTAAATAAATGTGACGTTTGCTATCGAATAAGGTTTTGCTTGTTTTTACATCACGTCAAGCACAAGGAAAGACAACTAAAGCTGGGTCCACATTTGTAGCATCTTGACGTATCCCGATCAGTCGTATCGTATCGAGTATTTGTATCATAAATATGGACGCTCATTTTGTCCATGTCGTATCATTAAGGCGTATTTGGTAAAAAACGCGTCCATACTTATCAAATGCTGTATCATTTCAGTGTATCGGCTTTATCTTAACAAATATGGACGCTTCATTTTTCTTCCGATCCTCGTATCTTTTCGTTTCTTTCAAACTTATTCGATACGACGTGTATCCCCTATGATGATCGCGGAAAAACCGACAGAGATGGTTCGCGGTGTATCACGTATCGTATCGCAATACAGTATCAAAATACGTCCATACTACCGATCGTGATACGCGTATCGGATACGAGGTGTATCAAGATACACGGTTAGTGTGGATTGGGCCGTATCAGATACGGCGTGTATCATTAACGGGCATCATCTTGCGTCCAAACTAGCGATCATGATACGCGCCGAGGCCACGCAACGGAGATACGATACACCGAAATGATACAAATGTGGACCCAGCTTAACTCAGTGTATTCTGTCTATCCAGTGTCAAAAGGTGATATGTGCTCGTGATACGTTGAACGAATCTAGTTGAAACCTGACGAACTTTTTCATTCCGTCACTGTACTTATTTATTTCTGGTTTAGAATCTTTATTTCTCACTAGTGGCTTCCCGCGGCTTCGCACGCGTTGAAGTGGTGAACCGTGATTGAACCACAAACATCCAAACATCGTAACTTTCGCATTGATTTGTATATTATTAGGGTAGGATTTTAAATACGTACTATTATTAGGGTAGGATTTTAAATACCTACGTAGGTATAAGGGATACCTATAGGCGTACATTACCTATATTAGGTAGGTAGGTATAGGTACTGAGTTTAGTACAAACATGACAAACACAACAAAGACAACCTTACACGGAAAATATGTACTTATTTGTTCCTAGTTTCTACCCCAAAAGCAAACGAAACGAAACAGCTTCACGACATTGATCCACAGGCACGGTATATAGGTACCCTCAGATCTCTTCGTACCAACTCAAGATTCCCGTTTTTAGAACATTGACGCCTCGTTGTAGGTATTCTTTTTACTCGAGCGCAACGAAGGAGGGTAACGTCTATTGGAGTGTACGTAATGTTATTTATCCACAGAACACATTTTCTTTTAGTTTGAAGTTAATTACACAGTTACAGTTAAAAATCTCCCATACAAACCTTGAAACTTTGCAGGGGTAGTTTTAAAATATTGAAAACGTTTGAATTATTGAAATTTAAAATCAAATTATTTATTGTGGAGTATATTTACTTCAAGTTTGAAATCAATCGCACTATGCGTTAAAAAACTCCCATACAAAGTTTGACATCCCTTTGCACGCTTATTATGGGTAGTTTAAAAAAATTAAAAAGGCCTTTCCTATTTTTTTGCCTAAAAGTTCATATACTCCAAGTTTCAAGTTTGTAGGTTCAAGGTACCTATACTATTTTTCATGCAAACGTTTTCAACCCTTTTACACCCCTTGGGGTTGAATTTCCAAAACCCCCTTCTTAGTACACCTCTACGTCATAAGACCTATGTACTCTTCAAATTTCAAGTCTCTAGGACCATCGGTCAAAAAACTCCCATACAAACTTTTACATCCCTTTGCACACTTATTAAGGGTAGTTTAAAAAAACTAATAACGCCTTTCCTATTTTTTTGCTTTGAAGTATATGTACTCCAAGTTTCAAGTTTGTAGGTTCAAGGAATACAATTTTTCATACAAACGCTTTCATCCCTTTTTACACCCTTAGGGGTTGAATTTCCAAAAACCCTTTCTTAGTACACCTCTACGTCATAAGACCTATGTACTCTTCAAATTTCAAGTCTCTAGGACCATCGGTCAAAAAACTCCCTTACAAACTTTTACATCCCTTTGCACATTTATTAAGGGTAGTTTTACAAAACTAAAAATGCCTTTCCAATTTTTTGCTTTGAAGTATATGTACTCCAAGTTTCAAGTTTGTAGGTTCAAGGAATACAATTTTTCATACAAACGCTTTCATCCCTTTTTACACCCTTAGGGGTTGAATTTCCAAAAACCCTTTCTTAGTACACCTCTACGTCATAAGACCTATGTACTCTTCAAATTTCAAGTCTCTAGGACCATCGGTCAAAAAACTCCCTTACAAACTTTTACATCCCTTTGCACATTTATTAAGGGTAGTTTTACAAAACTAAAAATGCCTTTCCAATTTTTTGCTTTGAAGTATATGTACTCCAAGTTTCAAGTTTGTAGGTTCAAGGAATACAATTTTTCATACAAACGCTTTCATCCCTTTTTACACCCTTAGGGGTTGAATTTTCAAAAACCCCTTCTTAGTACACCTCTACGTCATAAGACCTATGTACTCTTCAAATTTCAAGTCTCTAGGACCATCGGTCAAAAAACTCCCTTACAAACTTTTACATCCCTGTGCACATTTATTAAGGGTAGTTTTACAAAACTAAAAATGCCTTTCCTATTTTTTTGCTTTGAAGTATATGTACTCCAAGTTTCAAGTTTGTAGGTTCAAGGAATACAATTTTTCATAAAAACGCTTTCATTCCTTTTTACACCCTTAGGGGTTGAATTTCCAAAAACCCCTTCTTAGTACACCTTTACGTCATAAGACCTATGTACTCTTCAAATTTCAAGTCTCTAGGACCATCGGTCAAAAAACTCCCATACAAACTTTTACATCCCTTTGCACACTTATTAAGGGTAGTTTTAAAAAACTAAAAATGCCTTTCCTATTTTTTTGCTTTGAGGTATATGTTCTCCAAGTTTCAAGTTTGTAGGTTCAAGGAATACTATTTTTCATACAAACGTTTTCATCCCTTTTTACACCCTTAGGGGTTGAATTTCCAAAAATCCCTTCTTAGTGCACCTCTACGCCATAAGAGCTATGTACTCCTCAAATTTCAAGTCTCTAGGACCAGCGGTTTAGGCTGTGCGTTGTCTATATGTCAGTCAGTCAGTCAGTCAGTCAGTCAGTCAGTCAGGACTTTGAGTCTTATAGTATTAGAGATAAGAATTACGAAAAATCACTTGCTGAGAAAAATATTTAATAACAAATTGATTGGGTACGTAAGTTTAAAACATTTAAATTAAATAATTAAAAATCATTTTGGCACAACACTTAATTTAACTACACATTTTTTGAGGTGCTTGTTGAAGGTGGGCGAAGAACGTGTTGATCGCAGGAAAGTAACGTAGGATAAGCGACCCGCCCCGGCTTCGCACGGTTATTGTGGGTTATCCCTAAGAGATTATGCTTGTATTAAGCATATAAACCTTCCTCTTGAATCACTCTTTCTATAAAAAAAACCGCATCAAAATCCGTTCCGTAGTTTTAAAGATTTAAGCATACATAGGGATATAGGGACAGAGAAAGCGACTTTGTTTTACACTATGTAGTGAAGAGCGACAAAGTATTCGACCTTACATGTGTTAGGTTAGGACCTCCTTCTATCTAGAGATACTACAGTACCTATAATATGTATTGGTAAAGTACCTACACATAAAAGCTAGATAACGTTGATATCTGTAATATTTCCTCATATGTACCTACGTTTTTTCAATCTGAATGATAATAGTAGATTAGTAGCCAAGGGCTGTAAGGCATCAATTGCAGCCCGAGATATTACAAAAGTTCAATACCTACCAGGCTAAAATGTATGAAACAGCTGTTTTTTTTTTCGCGTTCACAGTGTTGGTTCCTTAGAAAAAGTTGTTCATATTGATGGGTACTTTAGCCCCCTGAAGTTTATATACACAACTTATGGAACACCTTGTATATCATATCAATTATCAAACATATACCGTAACAGTCGCAAACATTATTTTATATTTTGAATAAGAATAAGTAGGTACTACGTTTGGACAATATTGAAAACGATGTGAAATAGAGTTTCCTTTCATAAACATAGTCGCTTTTATACAACATACATCCCGAGACTCAAAACAGTCAGTTATTACTACATTGCAAACTCCTTACAAGTAAGCTTTTATCGAAAGCTGAGTAGAGCTAACTCAATTCGCGTGCGAACAACCCCCCATCAAAGCCTTTTCTTTCATCCCTTCCCTGCCCACGGCGACGGGGGCGGGAGGTTCGACAACGTTCTAGATTCACAATAGCAATACTGTCACGCCGAGTTCGCAACGAATATTATCACGGTGTCTGTCAATTCAATGTTCATCGTCGAGCAATCCTAGATACCAAACCCGACGGAATATTGGATTTGATATAATGCGAATTTGATCTGTCATACGCTGAGTTGAAGTTCCAATATCCCTCAGCACGCTGCTAGTAATGTGGTTTTGGATATCTAGTTGCAGTAGCTGCTAGTATGTTGGAATGATTCTTTCGGTGACACGGTGCATAAATCCCAGAGGCCGTCCATCCTCGATCGATCCACTTCGGCACCTGCGCGGTTCACTGCATTCAACAGGCTATGACGCAGTTGCCATAGGTCCAACTAAAACAGCTTTTACACGCTAAAGTATTCATTATACGAGGGAAGTTTTCTAGCTGATAAGGTTCGTTTTCAGTGGTATAATAGTCTCCAAATACACGAAATAGTACAGCCTCTCCAAGAAAAATCTCCCTAACTAGGGAGCAACCTAATTTACTAAGAGATAAGGTTCAGTTTTATTCGGCGTAAAATAGTCTCTGAAATATGTACCTCTATAAGCAGCCGACGAAACGACGACACAGCCTTTGAAAATTCAATAAGCGAGAAGCAACCGTTTTCTTTGCTATATAAGGTTAATTTTAGAAGCTACGATATATTGAAACTTGTCGGAAAACGGCATGAAATATTTTCGTAATAGACTGTTTTAGCAGACAATTCGAATTTATCATTGTGATTTGAAATTTGAACCAACTGTATTCACCATACTGTATTATGTAACCTTCTGATTAACAAATTCAACGAACTCCTGAAACAGAATGGACATTACAATTTCTAAACACGAATGTTATGAAAGCGAAGACAGGCTGCCTGATTTTTTTTCCATAACACGACGCCTGTTTAATATTCATCAACTTATCCGTGACTGTTCAGATTTGGAGTTATAACATCTATATCATAGGGTCCACTGCTTCCAAGAGGAACGATTATAAGCCTTCGCTATCCACCGAATTCCGATCGATGTTTACAATGTCGTTGGTCCACCGGGTTCGTGGTTTCCATTCGTGATTTAGTGATAAAAGCTATTTGTAAAAGATAATTTATCACTCGTCCAATTACTAACTTGATTTTTTTTAAAACGACCTAAGATTTTTCATGTTATCAAACAAATTGATTGACACCTTACTATTAAAACGTATAAATGCAAGTGTTGCTGGCTAATATAGAATATAATATAATTTTATAACAAATTCCACAAACATTGTTAGTGTGGTATCAGTCTTTCTTCATTATAGGTATGGTAATACATAAAACTGCGGTTTCTTATCGCATGTCAAGTCACTTGCTATCTCTATCTAATTCGATGAAATAGTTGAAATGGCGATTGACTTGACATCCGATTAGTTTTGATTGAGCTTTCAGAAACCGGCCGTACAATAAACATAACGAAACGGGTAAACTCGTTTCGTTATATACAAATAGTGTAGGTACGGTGTGCGTTAGATATTATCAGGAAGGAAGGAAAAACAACAGGAAGGATATAAAATACTTACCAGAATCAAACATTCTCGTTTTACCTAATCCGTTATCTGATATACCTAGCGGCATTGATTTTATACGATAAAACAAGATGATACGTCATTTAAACATATTCAATACATTGAACTTTAGATCATTGGTTAGTGTTGTATTGATATTGATCGAGCAATGGAGAGAGCTATGCTGGGAGTTTCAGAGAATCAGAAATGAAGAAATCCGTAGGAGATCCAAAGTTACTGACATAGCTCGCAGAATTAGCAATTTGAAGTGGCAATGGGCTGGTCATATACCTCGAAGAACTGACAACCGCTGAGGAAGGTTCTCGAATGGCGACCACGAACAGGAAAACAAAGCGTGAGACGCTTTCCTACCCGATAAACTGACGACATTGTGGAGATTGCGGGAAAGCGATGGATGGAGAGAGTTCGGAATCGTTCTTCCTAGAAATTAATAGAGGAGGCCAATGTCCAGCCGTGGACTTCTTCAGGGTGATAATGATGATGTTGATTGATCAAAGGTGGATGTTCTAAATAAATAAATAGTGCAAGTAAATCAATACATTGCATATCAACTGGTAAGGCGAAAATCCATTCCAATTCCAAGTGACAGTCGCAACTGCTTGTTGACGGTAGATAACGTCTATAAATAAGAGACTGTATAAATAACTATTTTATTTATAACTTTGTGAACAGTTTATGTTTGCGTGCAAGTCCATGGCTTCATGGTTTATTTTATCTCACCAACCTGTAGTCACAGTACCTATTTGGTGGTCAACAAATGTGTTCTGAAAGGTTTTAACCGTTTTGGTAGTGAATTGACGAGTACTCATAACATAAGCGATTTTTCCAGTTGAGCAGTTGACTTGGGGACAAGTATAGAGTTGAATAAAGAACTTCAAGCAGGACTATACGCTTGTCTATAGTTTAAAAGTGAAAAGACCATTGCATATATTGTAGATGATTTATACAGCGTCAAGGGTAACTTGTGCTCCTATTTTCGAGATGCTATAGTGCCAGAGACTGAGTTTCATCCTCACAGCTAGTCGGTCTTATCCACAGGAAAGACTTCGTTAAAACGTGCGGAGTTGACTGAGCCGTGGGTTTCCTTACGATTTTATCATTCACCGTTTGAGAGAAACTCCGTAGGTGCAGAACCGGTTTCCAGAAAAAAAAAACAATACGGCATAAGGGTCACTTGAAACTTCTTATAAACTAGGTGAATCTAGCGGCAGCTCCTCGCGGCCAAAGCCTGTAGCTACCTCATTACACCGGCAACCACACTCTTCAAACCGAAACAGCAACGCCGCTTGGCGGCAGAAAAAGGTGTGGTGGTAGTACTCCCCCGGACGAGCCCTTCACAAAGAGCTCACTACTCTTAATCGTATAGACGTTTAAGTATCTCACATACATATATGTATACATTGAGAACAGTACAACACAGAATAACTATCTACATTCAAATAGATGCAGGCGGAAACAAAGTATCTAGGTAATGACCGACTGGCAATGTATCAAACAAAAGAGCTACATAATATGTGTTCTACTGAGAACACGTAATCGAGTGTAGAATCATAATGACGAATACATTTATTCATTTTTACAGTTTGCTTGTATTAATTACTTCAAATGATCTAACCTCTATCATAATATATGAAATTACATTAAATTTATTGACGAAATTTCATACTTCCGCGTTATCAAAAAAAACTTCCCAAAATTTTACTTACCCTGAAAATAAGACATATCAATACAAAAAAAATTCGTCGGTTGTTCTTTCAATCTTACCAAATTCGGGTGTAATTTGACAGGTTTCGGAAAACCGGACGGAGACAGACTCGGACAAGTCCAGTTCCTTGTAATTTCAAAAAAGAAAACTGGCTGATAATTTATCGGATGCCACTTTTTACAGACCTGTGTTTAATTTCGAAGAACGCTGACCTTATAAACAACAACTTATAACGCATTATATTGCAGAAAGTTTGGAAGAACTGCAGATACAGCTAAGTTTTACAATTGCTGTCTGTGGGCTTTTAAGTCCGTCTCAGTCTTCTTTTTTTTCTGGGTGTCAGTTATGTATGATACATAAGGTAGAATAAAACAATGAGTATTGCCATACAGGGCATACCATATATTGCATGCAATTAACATTTCCTCAAATAACAACATACAACATCAATAATTTATTTGAATAGACTTGTTATATTCAAAACAGTTAGGTTTCCGCTCATCGGTACTCCACGTGCTTCTCAATTTAACCCATGTATGACAAACATGATCCCCTAACACGTGAAGTCCGCACGCGTGGTTTATAAATAACTTCAACGTCAGATCTTATGCAAATTATCTGGTAACATCTAGTAGTCCTTGGCAGGTCCACAGGATGTTGTTGAGTGAAATTTTGTATTTATTGGCATGAATATACTTACCTGGGGTATTATTCCATTAGCCATTTGTTGAAGTATCTAGTTCTGGGTCTTTAGACATGATCCACTTTATGTATGCGGAGCACGCCTAGGAAAGATAGATTGTATGAAAATTACATTAGCTTAACATATATTCACGCCAAACTAATATAATTGTTATACCATTTAACCCCCTGATCATCTTAACGTATGTTGACGATCTATCAGCTCATGAACAAAAAACTGTTGGCCATTAAAAACTTGCCTGATATCGTCGAATGAACGAACAATCACTCGTTGAGCAACTTAACTGTATCGTCATTGAAATTCCTAGAATTGGTAGTTCAAGGTACATTTTTTCCATACTATGCTTTTACATTGGGAACAGTGAAGCCTAAACCACACTGGTTCCTTCACCCGGCACACTTACGATAGTTTTATTTCTAAATTTATGTATTGTTTATCGGTCGTTTACTTGTGTTGTTTGTTTCTTTATTGTCTTTCTTACTTGTAAAGGTATATTATATGCACACGTACGACCTCAGTTCATATCGCTGTTACATGTGCAATCATGTTGACATATATTGAGTGATCATTGCAACACTGTGATAGGAAAAAGCTCATTTGTACAAGCGAGAATGTTAGAATGCAAATGTTGTACTGTTACTCTTGCATAAAACATCCGTTTTTGATCAAATGTTACATATGTTCTCCAAGTTTGATCCTTCATGGGTTATGGTTTGGTTAGTGGTTGTTTGTTACTTTCTATGCTTCACATGGCTATTCCATATTCGCGTTTTTACCTACACAAACTTTTCTTGTAAATAAGGGTCACCTACCCACGCCATTTGCGGTGATTCATACGGTTTTCCTTGTTTTTAATCGATATGGTTGTTAAGCTGATGTCTCTCAAAATACTATAATGATATAGCAACTGCACACTTATAAGTCTTATAACAGCTAGGAGGTTATAGTGTTCCGTAAATAGGGGCATGAGTGAAAAGATGCTTCTGACACTGTATAAATCATGTACAATCACTAAAGGCCTGTTTATTGACTTTTTTATTATTGATTTATTGTTTATTGATTTCATATCCACAGGACTAAGAAACAGTCCAATTACTCGAAAAATCTACGTATAAACTGACAGACACCCGTTATTGGTATAGATTTTATAAGAGCGATCCAATTTTTGCGCACATACCTTGCGCTCGACCACACGGGCGCAAGGTATGGTGCGCAAAAAATTGGATACCTATCGTTATAGGTTCTTGCCTACCGTATTATCAGTTTCCTTGTTCCAAGTAGGTAAGTTAAGTACAGACTGATTAGGTTATCTCAACATATTGTAGCCGTGTGAATAAGAATGGTCAGAGGTCAACCTCAGCGTCATTAATTAAGTGATATCACTTAAAATAATAATTATGTAGTGGATAAAATTACAAAAACTTAAATTGTAATGGATGATTTTGTAATAATTGTATCTTGTAAGTTTCTTGCCTGTTCTTCAAGTCATGTCAAAAAATATTTATTCAATTAAATCACACTTTGAAACGTCTTAAAGCTAGGTGACAGGTGCCAGTTCCACGCGACCAAAGCCTAGAAGAACAGGCAACGAACTTACGGCTTGGTTCCTAGTTCCTACCGTTCTTTTGTATGATCCTTTTACAATGTAATATAATACAATATTGAAGCTCCAGCCAATCGAATTTAGTGAGGCGAAAGAATAACAGGAAAAGCTAAAAATAATCAAATTTATAAGACAGCACACGCTACGCTTCTTTTAAGTTTGGTCGCGAGGAACTGGCACTTAGATTTATTCACAACTAGCGACCCGCCCCGGCTTCGCACGGTTATTGTGGGTTATCCCTATAAGAGATTATGCTTGTATTATGCATATAAACCTTCCTCTTGAATCACTCTTTATAAAAAAAAACCGCATCAAAATCCGTTGCGTAGTTAAAGATTTAAGCATACATAGGGATATAGGGACAGACAATATTTAGTGATAGTGATATTCATATTGTAAATTTCTTAAATTTTAATCCTTAGCAGCTGATTGATGACCAATAAGCAATGTTAAAGCAGGTTTTGTTATGTTTATTCATAGGTCAATAACATACAATAATAATTCTTTGTTGTAAATCTATAAAAAATGGAAATTTGAACATACTTATTCATGTTTCTCAATAATAAGCCATTCAAAATGATTTAAGACATTATTAGGATTATAAATCGCCCTATTTGGCCTCTTATCTGAGACGCATTCAATGGAAGTAAGTAACCGTGTTAGTTAAAATTGAACACTAATCGTATATTTGTATTGTGATTAGTGGTTTGTCTAATAAATATTTGCCAGTACTTCAGTGCACAATGACATATGCATATGCCTATCTATAACCTCTATAGATACACACGACTACGCATAAGACTACCCTGTTCGGACTTAAACCTAAAATCTATTTGTAACGTATTCTCTTTATCTGTGGTTGAACGCTGCGAATCGTGGTAAAGGTAGCGATATGTTGTTTTTATTTCGTTCTTCCTACCAACCAACGTACTGCTCGCCATCGCGTCGTCCCTTTCTCTGTATTGTATGTAGCGTAGTTTTGGGTGTGGTGTTTAGCCTGATGTGTTTCCGACTATTACCCTATCGTTACTCGGCTTGTAATTCTTAAATTTTTATATTTTTCTTTTTCATGTGATACCTACTTTACTAGCACGTTTTATCCTTGTAACGTACTTATTTACCATTTCATTGTCTATTTGTAAATTTATTCTAGATCTCAGTTTGACATTGTATGATATCATCCATCTGCTCAACTTTCTGTACCCTGCTATCTTGGGTCATCTCAGGGCATTTTATTGTACTTGGTTAGGGATCATGTCGTCGTCATATTTTATTTGTTTTAAAGTGTTGACTAACACCGACAGAAAATCACATTTTAAAATGACCTAAAAACCAATCGTATAATAACTTTGGGACATTTTAAAATCTTCATGTCATCCTCGTTAAAGTTGCGTAAAAGAAGCTACAAACTAACATGTCCATTCTCCATCTCTTACAGCGAGAGCAGCATGTTTGTGTCACGTCGTCGCTTCATACTGAAGACCTGCGGCACGACCACTCCGCTGCGTTGCGTGCGAGCCGTGCTGGCGCTGGCTCGGGACGTGGCGGGCCACGCGTGCGTGCATAACGTGTTCTACTCGCGCCGCGAGTTCGCTCGCCCGCAGGCGCAATTGCAGCCGCACGACAACTTTGATTCAGAGGTAAATTGCCGGCATGGTGACGCATGACGTCACTGAATGATAACTAGACTTCTCGACACGCCCGCTAGGGATGCTTATCGTGTATCCATACAAAAACAGCTGGAAAAACGGAGTCGCTTGGCACCAAAGTGATAAATCGGATTCACACTCTGGCACGGAACGTATGACGTATCAGATAACGCGTGCTTGCCTACCTTACACAGTCTTCAATTGTCCTTACAACTCATAAGCTTACACAGTCACTCCTTTTTGTCTAAAACTGTTTAAATACCATAATATGTAAAATTACATAATATAGTTTGTTGTATCACTGATCCCTCCCAGAACTTCTCTCATTTATCTACTTTTGATTTTATTTCCAAAAGCATGGCGCTAATCTCAAAAGCTTATCACGACACGTTATCTTCTGAAACAGACAATTAAATTAGAAGCTTCGGTCGAAGGTTATCAATGAACCCTACTATTTATTTGCGTCAATTCAACTATGTCATATTCTTTTATCATATGACCAGCACATTGGACGATCTCTGTCGTTATCTGAAGGTATAAGTGTTAATACCTACACAGACACTGATTACACAATTTTGCAAAACTGATAAGGGTAGCTCGCGGCAGATGATCGGGTCAATCAGGTCATTGTTTCTGATTGTCAAGCGTTTCTTAGTGTGGTCTCAATGTTAATGCCCCACAGACGTCACCAATCTGTCATTCGTCAGACGCATGTTTAAGTTTCTTAGATACCGTCAGCTGTCTTCTTAGTTTATTCAAATGCTCTATGAATTCAAGTAGTTTAAGTAGAGGGTAGTTTGAAAATATTTGTCGGAAATTAATGCTGAAGTCAAAGAAGGATATTAATTAATAAAATCACATAGCCACTTAACCGATTTAACGTCTTCCACCAATATCCTCACTAATGTCCAGTGTATGACTATTTGAATATGAATCCTGCTGTACGAAAAGAATCTGGAGTTAGGTACTAAGAGATCTGAGGGGATATCTACCGTGCCTGGGGATCAAAGTCGTGAAGCGGTTTCAGTTTTTTTTTCTGTACGAAAATACTTAGGAAGCAGTCTAAGAAAACGATTGCAATTTAATCACGTACCTACCTACACTGCACAAATCTCGTATATCAGCAATTAGCCGGCAAAATACTGATAACGAGACCAAAACCTTAGTACTTAGTACTCATGGATCATTTTCCGCTGTCTGATAGATTAACCGATTACTCATACAAAACGTGACGTTTTTTGTTTTTCTCATTCAGCGATCTGTAATTTTCCTGCAGCCTGTTGAAATTATGGTTTTTCCCAAAGTTTTCAAATATGAATGATATACAGGAAAGGCCCAACCGCTCCAAACAGAGTCTGATCGAAATCAAAATATATATATTGTGTAGAATCACAAAGATAACTGAAATTTTGAGTAAGGTACCTATGCCAAATGTAGAAGTGCCTCTGAAGACCCCCTTAAAATATCCATAAAGACAATGAGTGCCAAGAGACCTGTACCTCAAATCCTAGTTTGTTTTATGATTTTCAGATTTCGTTTTACGAGCCTGGATTTTCTATAGATAAGCGCCTCGGGCGTACTGAGAACTCTCTTGACTTCTAAAACCTCGCAATAAATAAAATCAAAAACGAAAATAAAACTCTGATTCAAGGTACAATAATTAAAGGTAGAATTTAAACGTATAAAGAGCCCTATCAAATTTATGAAAAAGCTCTTGTTGAAGGGTTGTTTCTATTCGATTGGAGAGTTTTTAGACTTTCAGAAGTGACATTTAATTGATCGAGTGAGCGAAGCGAACAAAGATCTTTAGTTTCAACTTGGGCGATTTGGCATTTTATGTATGTATGTATGTTTGTCTGGCCATAACTTTCGAACCGTTGAAATTTGATAAGTCGATAGCTTATACTTGAGAAATTTACTGGTAAGTAGATGAGTAAAATCGGATGAAGGGTTATTAAGATATGGGGTTTTTTAAGGGGGCAAAAATAAAAAAAGTTACATAAAAAAATCAAGTTATATGTCATTTGAAAGGGCTTTGTTTGGGCATTCCAAAACAATTTTTACTTTTTTTCTGGGACGCTCGGTTTTTTCTCAAAAACCGAGCGTTGGTTAGTTAGTTGGTTGGTGGTTGGTTGGTTGGTCGTTGGTTATCTTAATTTAACTTTTTTGTTGTATCTCTACAACAAAAAAGTTAAATTAAGATAACCAACGATCCAAGAGCTCCCATCTCTAGGACTTTCGTTGACATCAAGGTTTTTCTACTGGTCGCTCAGTTAGTTTGCTTTTTCTTATTTTTTTTTCTTGAAATTAATTAAGAAGGTACTCAGTTCTCATAAAATGGTGATAGCGACCTGGACATGATGAAGCCAAGGTCTGTTCAACGGAACTCTTCAATAAATAGGCCAATAGAGTTGAAACTTGGTTACCATACCAAGTTAGTAAGTGGAAGTCAGAAAAAAGTCCATAGATAATGTTTGGACTTGCCTCTGACTACCAACTCAAAGTTTTGATGCGCTCGTTGGGTCGCATCACGAGATTTCAGTTCGGGGCGAACTACTAGTTATTGTTGTTGTAACGTAGCTTAGGTAGTAAAAATGATATATTGTTTATTGAATTGTTTATTTTTATTTTGTTGCATGTTAGGTTAAGATTCAGACACGATTTGTGTCTGTTTGTATTGATCGAATCGAATTGAATTACACTTGATAGCCAATTTAACTTCATAAATTTCTAAATTCGTTTCTTCTGTTTTCAGGTGAAATTGCTGGATTCGTTCTTCGGCGACGGACGAGCGTACATAATGGGGCCGGACCAGGACTGCTGGTACTTATATACCCTGCTTCCGCTGGAAGGTATGTGGGTGTAAATCTAGAACTTTTTTATTTTTATACGAAATGCTGATGGAACAAGCAGATGGCTTCTCCTGATGTTATGTTGTAACCATCATAACAAAGCATTGTGTCGTCAGTCAAGCTCAATAGGAACGTGCCCTACGATGCACTACCTAGCGTCCATCAACTTGAGGCATACAGATGTTAAGCCTCATGTGTCTGTAATACACCGGCAACCACACTCTTCAAAACGAAACACAGCAACGCTGCTTGGCGGCAGAAAAAGGCGTGGTGGTAGTAAAATTCATTTTATACAATTACATTACATTTACTCAATACATATAATATAGTGGACAGTTCACACAAAGTGCATCCTTGAATGCAGACATGATTTTCCTTTAGCAAAGTGTATTTTACAAAAGAACTTACATATAAAATTTATTAATGCACAAAAGAAACATCGTACTTTGGCGAAGTTTATGAGCCACATACAAAGAGCTCTACTCTTATAAGGCTTAGGTGAACTCATCGGTTAGATTTGTTTTATTTTTTATGCAACTAGCTGATGGAACAAGCAGATGGCCCACCTGATGTTAAGTGGTAACCATCACCTTTAACAAAGCATTACCTCGTAAGTCACGTACGATAGGAACGTGCCCTACGATGCACTGCCCGGCGCCCATCAACTTGAGGCATACAGATGTTAAGCCTCATTTGCCTGTAATTACACCGGCAACCACACTCTTCAAACCGAAACACAGCAACGCTGCTGAGCGGCAGAAAAAAGCACGGTAGTATCGATGAAATGCAAATAATACCAAGTCCAGCGTACATTCCACCAGGCACTGTGGACGCGCTGGAGAAGGAGCAGCACGAGGTAGACCTGCGGCAGGTGTCGTCGGAGCCCGACCAGACCATCGAGATCCTCATGTCGGGGCTGGACCCCGCTGTCATGGACATCTTCACCAGGGCCTGCTCGCAGGACGCCGCTCAGGCCACCAGGGTAAGCCTCTACAGGACCTAGCCATTCACTTGTAAACTATTCTATTATTATAGTAGAAAGAAGTTAGATAACCCATGATCCTACTAATATTATAAACGCGAAAGTTAGTAAGTATGGATGGATGGATGGATGGATGGATGGATGGATGGATGGATGTTTGATACTCTTTCACGTAAAAACTATTGAATGGATTTTAATGAAAGTTTAAAAAAAACATAGAAAATAAACATAGGCTACAATCTATAAAGATATTGTGTGAATAATCCTGCGCAGACGAAGTCGCGGGCATCAGCTTGTTAAAAACATATTATTTATACATTTTGATCATGTCATTTATATCATGTCAGTATTCATAAATTAAAAAAAAGAGGCATTCCTCGTAAAGCACAGATTTTTGAGCACCGATGTTGTGCCTTTATAGAGCACCAATCTATATTTGGAGATGCTCTACGAGGGATATCAAAAATGCTTCCTTTTAGAGCACCTGCGGTGAAGTAGTTACTAGTGTTGGGGTATTCTATTTAAGCAAAGCTGTACATTTCGGTATTTCATGTTTTATTAGTTTCATATCTACATTTAAGGAAGTCGCGGGTTCAATCAAATTCCACACGGTTTATAATTTATGGGACAATAAATTAACAAATGCGTTATAATGTTATTATCATTATATTTCTTTATTCAAGACACTGTGTTAATTCCTGTATTCTGTTTCAGGAGTCTGGCATAGACAAAATTATCCCAGGAATGGTCATAGACGATTTCCTGTTTGATCCGTGCGGCTACTCTATGAACGGGGTCGCGAAAGATGTAAGTATTATTGCACTTTTGACGCGTACTTACAGCGCACTGCTTCTTCTTTTGTCAATACTTTCTGAAGGAACGACAGAACACGACTGTGGAAAGTTTTTTTTTATTAATAAGTAAATATTTATTTATGGACATTTCATATAGCACTCGAGCCCCAAACTAAGCAAATCTTGTACTATAGGAACCAGATAGCTAAATGGTTATTAAATTCTTTTTTAAGGTTCTGTACCCAAAGGGTAAAACGGGACCCTATTACTAAGACTCCGCTGACCGTCTGTCTGTCACCAGGCTGTATCTCATGAACTGTGATAGTTAGACAGTTGAAATTTTCACAGGTGATGTATTTCTGTTGTCGCTATAACAACAAATACTAAAAAACAGAATAAAATAAATATTTAATGGGGCTCCCATACAACAAACCTGCTTTTTTTGCCGTTTTTATAGATAATGGTACGGAACCCTTCGTGCGCGAGTCCGACTCGCACTTGGGCGGTTTAATTTGTTTTAAAAAAGGATAGAAACTGACGTTTTCGAATGTTTTAAACCAGTTTTGCTTGTCTCGAATGTTAGTGAAAAAGAGAAAACTATCAGAAATGTTACTTACTTATATACACCACTATTTTGTGACTACCAAAAAAATTTTTACGACAGTTGCAGCAGAGGCTACTAATGCTATAGGCACTGTCAAGATTTTTTTATATTTAACTTTTAGCAAGTTATCGAGGTTTGTTTTCAACCAAATTCCTGCACAATTTTATGGACACACTACAAGAAAATACTACGGAATACTACTGCTAGTCAACATCGTAAACACTCCATTCATTATGACTCCTTCCATCTACCGTCTCGTCGTATAGTACCTACCTACGTCACATCATCTTGTCGCACTCATCGTATTCCTTCTCTCTCGCTCACTAGATAAATCATTTAATGGGTAGGTAGATAGGTAAGTATCATAAAAAAGGCATTATTTTAGGGATTTTTTTAATACTTTTATTTGTAATTAATTGCCATTTTTCCTTCATAATTTTACGGGCTCAGGATGTCAAGCTATTTACAACAATTAAAGTTATTTACAGTATGTACTTACAACTACGCACGTATTTACACTTCCACTAACCACAAGTATTTTAAAAGTTGTTCAAAATGTCCACCTTCATTGTCAATGCAAACACACACACGTTTTAACAAATTGTTTTCAGGGAAATACTTAGTCTTTGCACTATCAAAAGGGTCTAATGCATTGTTAGGCTCACTCACATACACTAGTCTTTTTATTTCGCTCCACAAAAAGATTGGGGGTGTCAGATCGGGCGAGCACGGAGGCCAGGCAACTGGGCCACCGCGACCAATCCATCGGGTGCCAAACTCCTGAGATAGATACTCGATAGCGCACCGTCCTGCTGAAACCATAGCTCCCGCCGCCAGGTTGAACGGAATATCCTCCAGCCTGGCGATGGCTAGTAGCTCCTGGGTCTTCATGTAGTGTATCTCAGCTGAGCGCACAATCTTCCAAGCGCAGGACTGGCTTGTGCTAAAGCGACGTGCCGCGTCACGCGTGCTCCTCCGCGGATCTTCTTCAAAATCATTTAGGACTTCATCGTAGAAGTTTCGGGAGTATGCAGGCCCTCCTCGTCCTTGCGCATGCGACGGCACGTAAACAGAGCCATGGTCCAATATGCGTTGGTATAATATGCTGGACATCGTGGAGTAATTTGGTTGCCGATTGTTTGGGAACAATTCGCGGTACATCCGTAGGTAATCACTCACATTTCCCCAGACTAAAAATACGTACGTAACATGTATGCGTTATTCTCTGGCAGTGTACTGACAAGCTATCGTGAACGTGAAAACCACAATAAATTAAGTACCTACCCGCGTACAATTTTTATTTTACGGATGTCACTGACCTGCATCGAATTTAGAGTACCTATGTATGGGTTTCGTTCGACACGAGTTTGCCGGCTTTAGATAAAATAATAGTTAGTATTGCGCGAGCGGCGCGTTTTGTTTCGTTTCGAACGAGACAAAAATTTATGAATGGATGAGAATGAGACTCGGGTAGAAGACTCTGTAGTAGGTACGTACGGATAATGGGTAACTAGTTATCATCCTTTTCTTGGGATATTCTTTTTAATTATTTTTTTTTAGTTTTAACTACATAAATGTGATCAGTAACTGACACTGAGCATACGGTTTTTTTTTTTGATAATTACAAATTAGTGGTGTATAAATATTGGTGAACTTTTCACACAGCACTATCTAGCCCCAAACTAAGCAAATCTTGCTAATATAGGATCCAGATAGCTGATATACATACTATTTATATAACTTTTTAGTAGTAGTTCTTTATTAATGCAGTATATCTTAATTAGAGAATTTATTTGTTTTCCTTACGCTGCTGAAATAGGGAGAGGAAGATTTGCCTTCAGTAAGTTATTGCAATAATTTTGATTATTTAAAAATTCTTTCACTTAAAAATGTATTTATTTCACAAAAATCATTGTAATTCCTTAAAATTTTGATGGATTTCAAAGGGGGTAGTAGTAGCAGTAGGTATTTCCAAATATAACACACACATGCAGTATTTGGTATTCCATACGTGACATGTTGCATGCCCATCGTCACAGAATAATAACCAGTATCAGTTCTCTTCAGTAGTAGAGTAGAGCCCTTTGTGAAAGACTCGTCCGGGGAAGTACTACCCCCACGCCTTTTTCTGCCGCCAAGCAGCGTTGCTGTGTTTCAGTTTGAAGAGTGTGGTTGCCGAATTACAGGCACATGAGGTTTAACATCTGTATGCCTCAAAAGTGCATCGTACGTTCCTATCGAGCGTGACTTACGATGCAATGTTTTGTAATAGGTGATGATTACCACTAAACATCAGGTGGGCCATCTGCTTGTTCCATCACAAGTTGTATTCATAAAAAAAATACTTAAAAAGTTCTAAAACATGTGTCAAGTGCTCCAAAAGAGATTCCTTGAGGCGCACTTAATTTTTTTCATTTTATTATCTTTATAAATAAACAAATATTGGAGGACTTCCCACACAGCACTATCTAGCCCAAACTAAGCCAAAGCTTGTAATATGGTAACCAGATAGCTGATATAATACATATATGTATACATACTGTTTTTTTATAAATACATACTTATAATATTATATAACACCCAGACAGAGAACAAACATCTATGTTCACCACACAAATGTTTGTTCTGTGTGGGGTTCGAACCCACGGCCTACGGCGCAGAAGGCAGAGCTACTACCAACTGAGCTATGAAGGCTGTCATATATTTTTATAATGACGTAATGATAATGATATAATGATGATATTCCAGGGCTGCTACATGACGATCCATATAACACCCGAGCGCAGTTGCTCGTACGTGTCCTTCGAGTCCAACGTGCCGGTGTCGAGCTATGATGAAGTCATCTCTCGCGTGCTTCGCGCCTTTCGCCCTAGCAAGTTTGTGCTCACCGTGTTCGCTACGCCGGTAAGAAATGTGTTTTTTTTTTATATTTGCAAAACACTTAAAATAATTTTAAGACTGTTATACTATCGAATACTCCTGTAAAAAAATCAATTTGAAGACTGTTATACTATCGAATACTCCTGTAAAAAAATCAATTTGATGACTGTAATACTCTCGAATACTCCTATAAAAGATTCAATTTGAAGACTGTAATACTCTCGAATACTCCTGTAAAAAAATCAATTTGAAGACTCTCGAATACTCCTATAAAAAAATCAATTTGAAGACTGTAATACTCTCGAATACTCCTATAAAAGATTCAATTTGAAGTCAATTTGAAGACTGTAATACTCTCGAATACTCCTATAAAAAAATCAATTTGACGAATGTAATACTCTCGAATAATCCTGTAAAAAAATCAATTATCAAACCAAGTGTGGTCAAACGTCATTGTAGTCCCACTGTAATTTAGTTAAAAGTAAACACAAATTTTGCCTAAAACCATAATTTTTATCGAGTGTCTTTCGGGTTTTTAAGAGATTTTGTAATGAATTTTAAGTTTATGTTCGTTAAACTTGTTGCCTGTTCTTCTAGGTCTTCTGCTTTAGTCGCGTAGAACTGGCACCTGGATTCACCTAGTTTTAAGACGTTTCAAAGTGATCCTTGTGATTTTACTGAATCAATACCTTTTACTTTGACACTATAGCTGTACGTTTGTTGTAGGACTCCGTGGCGGCCGAGGCGCCACGTCAGTTGAAGCAGTTCTCGTCCCTGGGCGCGTACACGCAGAAGGAGTCCCAGTACTGCCGCTTCAGCGGCTACGAGCTGCACTACGCACTCTACTGCAAGTTCCCGAGCTGAGGGCGCGCCCCTCCCGCCCGACCCGCGCCCCTCCCCGCGCGCACAGACACACACCACTACAGGTACTGTACTGCACTGCAAGTTCCCGAGCTGAGGGCGCGCCCCTCCCGCCCGACCCGCGCCCCTCCCCGCGCGCACAGACACACACCACTACAGGTACTGTACTGCACTGCAAGTTCCCGAGCTGAGGGCGCGCCCCTCCCGCCCGACCCGCGCCCCTCCCCGCGCGCACAGACACATACCACTACAGGTACTGTACTGCACTGCAAGTTCCCGAGCTGAGGGCGCGCCCCTCCCCGCGCGCACAGACACACACCACTACAGGTACTGTACTGCACTGCAAGTTGCAGAGCTAGGGCGTGCCTGTCTATATGTATGGTCTGTCTAGAGTCTAGACTGCCTGAAATATAGAATATGCGAAAAGATTTTTCGTACAGACTTATTTATTTAAGGTTACACAAAGCCAATGAAAAATTACGCTTACTACAAGGACATCTAAACGAGCCTGATGCTCATGCGTGTGTATGATAAAGTAATTTATAAAAATTTACCCCCGAAGAGGAGCAGCGATTATTCATGTTTATTAATGGCTCGACATGTCTAACATAAAGCTTTTGTATTACAGACAAATAAGTGAGATCCTGAGCGTCTCGCCGCTCAAGCGCGGCGGCGCGTGGTTGCCTGCGCTGTTTCGTGCGGCGTGCGGCTGTCTGCCCGCTGCTTGTCTCCCTCTCACACTATCCCCCTCTCGCTCGCACGCGGCGCACGCACGCAACTCCACACGCACACGCACGCGCGCGCGGGCCGCGTGACCTCACACACAACGGTGAATACACGTCAATACTACTGTGAATTATAAATCTTGTTCATATTCGCTTGCACAAATTTGTTGTTTCTATCAAATATCGTGGTTAAACTCATTGATAATGGATACACGAATGTTTAAGAACTGTGAGCGCAATATAGAATTGTAAATTAGAAGCGAGTTTCAACGAGAGGTTAATTTTACAATCCAACGCCAGACGTAAAAAGCTGTGAAACAATTGTACAACAAAATATTACTGGAATATACTGTTTTGGGAGTGAATTATTATGATATGCCCTCTAAAAATCACACTCACAGACAACAAGCGGACATCAAAATACGATTCGTCTAATATAGGATAAAACTGTGCCGTGATCCATCGTGAATAACGCCATCTATCGACAAAATCTAACAAAACAAAAACAAAGTGCTGTGGGATTCGGGACGCTAATTTCGGCGAAAATTTATGTAAAAAGTAGATCTTTAACTGAGAATTAATTTATATGTAACTTTCAAATAGAAGCTTTCTTCTTCTTCTCTCAATTTATGGCTCCTGTCCGTCATTCGACAGACAATCTTGCCAGTGTCAAGTGATTTGTATTGAATACTTTTTAGTCAAGTCAGTCCATAGTCAAGTCGGCCGTCATTTTGTTTTAAAGAAAATGGTGGCGGTTTTCTTCAAAACATTGGAAACATTTTCGGTCAAATCAGGATATCACATATTACACTTTCATTTCAAATGTTTACACTTTGTGCTAAGACCTCAAGTAATGTTGGTTAAAATACCACCGAAATTACACAACACAACTCAAAATAACACTAGAAAAACAATTAAAATGAAAAAGCTATGTTGCTTCCTGAACTGTCAGAAAACGAGTCCATAGAAGCTTTCCTTGTCATTCATCTCTAAAGTGACAGTGACATCTGCTACGTTTGACAAAATAATTAATATCTTTTGAATTTCATGTTTAAAACTTTCTTGATATTTAATTGTAATGAAAAAATATTTAAAATGATGAATTTATATTTATTTTGCCACTCTTAAAGTGTTAAAGTCGTGAAATAAATAGAAAATTAAAACTCAGTATAACTATAACAAAATTGACATTAATAATAAAGTTCTTATAAATAACTATATTTCAAATTTGACTTATAAATTATGAATTTCTAACTTCTAACTTTATGACGTCATTAAGGTTACGTCATCTTTAAAATATTTACATTAACTGAGCAAAAACTATTGCAATATCGACTAAGATGACTCACTAAGTTATAAATAACTAAATAGATTCAAAAATGTCAATAACAATTCAGTGCAACATAGTGAAATAAATTTAATAATGATGTAATCGAATGTAATAAAAAACATTGTTAAACTGTGTTTACATGCCAATATGTTAGAACAAAGAACGAAAAAGAGAGGAAGTCAGAGTGAAACAGATATAAAACTGTCAACCCTATCTTGCAGATAAATCAATTAACCCGGATAAGTTAACTCGAGTCTTAGAAAGTCGGGTTTTGAAATATTTATATAACAGAGTTCACTTACAGATAAAAATAAAGCCCGACAAGATATTATTTACAAATTTCAGAATTCATGTATAATACATATGTACTTAACTTACTAGTAAAAGTACACAGATTTCATAAATACAACACAAGATTATAATAAAAAATGTAATCAGTGATCAATCATCTTACCGCTGTCAATACCGCTTGTTATTACAAAATAGCCCCACGGGAGGTGGTTATAAGGACTATTTAAAAAAACCGAACATGTGTTGTTCTAGAGTATTCCAGGTCTCAATTTGACTTATCCAGCTTTTGTAATCGCATAGATTCCTTCGATAGTTCCTAAACCCATTGCTTGTCGGCACCCGTAGTTTTTGTACCCAACTTGGCTGTAAATAACTTGGCTTTAGCTACTAAAGCATAACGTCTGTAGAAATGAGACTTGCTTAAATGTAGATTGTAGAAATTTATAAACTTGTGTACCTTAAAAGATTAATGATTCTGTAGAACTGCTAAGTCACAAATCTCATAGCAAAATTTATTGTTTTTTTTTAATAAATCAGCGTTTTTGTTTCTCTTGTACTAATATGAAGTATTATAGGTTAGTTGTAAGAGCAGATTCTCTAAGCTACAGACGTACAAAATATTTCCTAAATGTTGTAAATATGGTTAGAGCAGGGTGCCGTTGTGATGTGTATTTCCATTCCAATAGGCGTGAACCTAAGTGATATTATGATAGATCCTTTAGAATAGACATTTCGTTGATTGTATGTCTAGCAATAGACAATCCGTTGATTATGTAACTAGAAATAGATCTTTTGATTATTATCTAGGAAAACGATCCAATTGTAACACAGTCTGTATGCCTCAAGTTGATGGACGCAGGGCAGTGCATCGTAGGGCACGTTCTTATCGTGCGTGACTTACGAGGCAATGCTTTGTTTATAGGTGACGGTTACCACTTAACATCAGATGGGCCGTCTGCTTGTACCATCAGCTAGTTGAAAAAAAAACAGTCAAACAGACTATTAATTGTAGTTGATTATTCATATAAAATTCTCCTTATACAATTTGATCATTGTAACGTAATAAATTGGTAATCTTCTCATATACTTATAAACGTACTTAAATTTAAACATTGCTTAAAGTTAGCCCTGTCGCCGTTTCATTAGTAACACACATGATTAAGATGGCAATAGTTTAAGCTCTGTTTATCTTTTGTCATATTTTTATAAGGCCAGTTATCTATTGATTGTAAAACAGTAGAGTGTAGAGTAAGATGATTCGTTCCTGTCTAGAATAGACACTCCGTTGATTGTGTAACACAGCGGTCTGTCTAATAGACAACGCGTTGTCTAATTGCAACGTGTCGTAATGCATTGTCTGTAGTGTGTCGTTGCGGTGTAGATGTAGCTGTACCTACTAGCTATGTATTGTAGTGTTACATCTAGTGAGGGCGTTGGTCGGCGACGGACAGTAACGTCTGGTTTATAAAATCAAATAAAGATTTCGTCTCTAGTAGTTGATTTTTATTTCCTCTTCACCTGACAGGCAAACAGATATAAGATAATATTAGCTCTATCACGACTCACATGGTATGTTTTTTTTTTAATATTACTGGCAGATGGACAATCAACCATCACCTATAACAAAGTAATGCAGAGAGCATTGCTATGTTAAAATCCATGATAATTTCAATACCTACTGAGCTGAGAAAATGATTCTTAGTGAGATTCACTCGCCATGGACCAAAATTAGTTTCAACTCCATCCAAGTGATACGATCATAATGTAAATAATAAAAATTACTAAATTAGTTTATTTACAAATGAGTTGTGGATAGTGATAACAATTTCATAAATCTAATTTTAGACCTATTTTTACTCTCCTGTTAGAGAAACGACAATCCGCCAAGTGATGCGGTTGAAGTTTTGTCTACAAATTCTGTAATATAGGTACAACTAGGTAATATTTGATCGAGTGAGCGAAGCGAACGAAGATCTTTAGTTTTCTTATAGTATTATAGTTTAGGATTATATTTGCATGCTAGGTTTTTCTGGCGAAGTGTGAGATTCTTTCAGTATCCCTAATATCTTAATAATGTACCATACTTCACGCAAATAAATTATTTCATTTCATTTCATTTCAACTTGGGCGATTTGGCATTTTATTTATGTATGTATGTATGTTTGTCTGGCCATAACTTTCTAACCGTTGATCCGATCTGCATGAGATTTGATAAGTCGATAGCTTGTACTTGAGAAATTTACTGGTTATTTAATATGAGTAAAATCGGATGAAGGGTTATTAAGATATGGGGTTTTTTAAGGGGGAAAAAATAAAAAAGTGACATAAAAAAATCAAGTTACATGTCATATGAAAGGGCTTTTTTTGGACATTCCAAAACAATTTTTACTTCTTTTCTGGGACGCTCGGTTTTTGAAATTCAACATAAAAGTTAAATTAAGATAACCAGCGATCCAAGAGCTCCCATTTCTAAGAGTTTCGTTGGCATCAAGGTTTTTCTACCGGTCGGCCAGTTCCTTTGCTTTTTCTTATTTCTTTTTCTTGAAATAAATTAAGGAGGTACTCAGTTCTCATAAAATGGTGACAACGAACAGGTCTGATGATGGAGTCAAGGTCTTTTCAACGGAACTCTTCAATAAATAGGCCAATAGAGTTGAAACTTGGCTACCGTACCAAGTTAGTAGGCGGTATTCAGAAAAAATTTCAAACATAATGTTTGGACTCGCCTCTGACTACCTACGGGTCGCATCACGAGATCTCAGTTCGGGGCGAACTACTAGTTATTTTTAAGTTTTGAAGCTCGTTAAGATTTTTACTAGTCGCGTTAAACACTCGCTGCAAACTCTATCACAAATCATCTTAACACTAGTGTTGAGAGTGCACGTTATCGATAAAAAGAATGACCCGGCGAGAGCGCCCGGTGGTTTCGCGGTCGGAGAGGTCATTATCGACTCCAATAATGCACATCTCTGCGCTTAAACAAGGATCGTGCCGTTCTCCTAAGTGCGATAGAGAGAGCAATATTGCTGTCTCGTTCCGATAATTTATGACCGAGTTTGCTGCGAAAGTTTAACGCGACTATAGTTCAAGTTCATGGTTCATCTACGCCGATAAACTTAATAAGAAATCTACTCCATTAAGTTATTTTTGGTAAATGATTCGGCATGCAGTAGTAGGTACTATACTTTTTAGTCAAGTCAGTCCAGACAAATAATCTTCTTATTGGTTTACTATAGAGTCACTATAGAGTGACAGTTTTAATTAGCCAATGAGGTGAGAGACAGAATTTTAGATTAGAGAGAGAGATTAGATGGCCGGCGCAGGGCAAACATCTGCATCGTTTATGGTAATGCATGTGACCATAGGCAGCGGTGACCACTTTCCACCACGACCCACGGGAATAAACTCGTCTTCACCACCATTACAAAAAATAAGAACATAAGTTACCACCATTCCTTAAAATGGAAAATGTTTATTTAGGCATTAAGCGATTTTAAGATTCTTATGCCCTAAACGGATCATGTTGTAGCCTAGATCATTTGTTTTAAATTGGCTCTATCTAATAAATCTACTTTTGTTGCTACCTGTATTATAATATCTCTTGGCAAAAATATAATGATAACCTGCATCAACCTTGCCCACAAATCATTTTAATTTTGAGGTTTAAAGGCCATGTTGATACATTCTGTGCGGTCTGCTCATGCAATAGGTATGTACTTACTATATGTAGATTTATATCTCGTTTTCTTACGGCCGGTTTCTGAAAGCCCGACCAAAACTAATCAGATACTTCACTTGCTTTCTTTATCTAATTCGATGTAATACCTGAAATGGCGAGTGACTTGACATCCGATTAGTTTTGATCAAGCTTTCAGAAACCGGCCGTTAAGATTCCCATACCCAAAGTTTTAACAGAACCCTTAGGTACTACACTTAGGCAGTATTCTCTTATCTGTGCTTAGGCCCAGTTTCACCATGCTCTGTTAGTTACTAATCAAGGATAAACAGACCGTTAAATCTAAGCTTAGCTGTCAACCACGTACATTTTGATACATTTGATCCTTTGTTAATCTAACAGAGCATGGTGAAACTGGCCCTTACCCTTTGTCTACAGAGGTAAACAATACCTTTCGACCAAAACCTTTGCATCCATACCTAAAGGTCGAAAGACGAGCAGTTGGTACCTACTCTCATAAACGTCACATTTTGATGAAATGCCAACTGCACCACCCTGATGGTAAGCTGCACCGCTTCAGGTATTTATGAAATATATACATTTTAGTGCAGAGCACTGGTGGTCTAGTGGTAGCGGCCTCGCCTTTATGTGCATTTATGTGCACAATGCCAGTACTCTCAAACGGTGAAGGAAAACATCGTGAGGAAACCGGCATGTCGTGGAACCTCGAAGAGAAGAGTCGAAGGGCCTCTTTGAGGCGCACTTAAAATCCTTTCACCACACGGTTTCGAAAGAAACAGTGACACGAGAAGAGAAGCGTGCAGCCGTCTGTACGTAGGTATCTATACTAGCATTGCCCAGACATTGTTCTGCCATGCCATGGCCTGGTAATGTTCATACTACCCTTTCGTAACCCACTCAAGTTTTAACCTCCTCTAACCCTGGTTTACATTAAATAAAATTTATTTTATTTATTTATTTATTTTATTTCATTTTACAATGCCCTAACAGTAAAAACTAAATCGACATTGAAAAACAAATTTTAAACTAACTAATATCTAACTTATCTACTAAGAGACATGACATTCTGTGAATTTCGTCAGGGAAACCACAAAAAGGTCAAAATCTTCCTCTTCGCTCAAACTATTTATTAAACGAAGAGCCCTTGTCAAAGGTGCTTCCTTCAGAAGGTTGGTCCTGCCTATAGGGACTAGCAACAGCTTGTGTCGCCACGCACGCACATACTTGTCTGGAACATACAACCCCACACGCATCAGTACTCACTAAAATAATACAAGCTCGATGGATTATAAAACAAGACGGGAATGCTGCGACCCTGTGTTTCGCGACGCGACCCACTAGTGGGAATCGCTGCTGTATAGGTACAATACAGTTACACAATATCACAATGTTATAACTAGTTTTGGTGTGATAGGTACCTAGGTAGACTATCGGCCCGGCCGGCCGGCACGCTATTCAATTCAATTCACAATTCAGTCTTCATTGCAAATTGCTATCGAACGCACGTCTGTTATAATCATAACAAGTGAGTTTTTTTATTTGGATAAGTGTTAAGTAAATATTTATCAGTGTGGATATACATAGGTACCTATACCTGAACCTTTCAGGGAATTAGTATCTCTACGAAAAAATTCAGAGTTTAGAATATAGGTAAATACAAGTTTCTTGCATCAGTTTGCATACTAAGTGCTAAATTGACACAGGTAAATGGATGGAACTATGTAAATACTTCAAAGCTATGTTTTGGTAGGTACAGCCTGCGACAAAAGTACCTACCTAGGAAATAAGTTCACAAAAAGGGAGAAGTAAAGGCATTTGCGATGATTTTATAATGTCCTTATGTATATTATGTAGGTATCAAATTGGAATTCATATCTTTGATTAGGTATAGGAATTTGATTTGATTTTTTAATTTGTCCTGAGTTTACCGGAGTGTTTACCTACTGTAGTGTAACTAGAGGATAATCTCGAAAAGGTCTCGTACAAGAATAACTTTTATGGGATTAGTAGTAGTAAGTAATTTCTGTATAAAATATTTAAAAAACTCTAAACAATTTCGTCATAGCGAAATCAGGGGCCGAACTATGATGTCATTTTGCGATCCAGTTTTCTGAATTGTTAAAACAACTGTAAAAGATTAGGCACAATGGTTATGTAGCATAAAATTCATGAATTTGTCAATTAAAATAAAACTTCAAGGTAGAAACATGATTTTTAATCTAATCATCTAATCATTATGTATTTTATGTAGGTAACTTTGGGTCGTTTTGACAAGTTTATTAAACTATATTAATTATTTTTGAAGGCCGGTGAAATTACAGGCACATATTATCCGTATCAGTTCTTGTGTGCGTGACTTCCGAGGTAATGCTTTGTTATAGTCGATGGTTACCACTTAACATCAGGTGAACCATCTTCAGCCAGAAGAACAAAAAACTAATCATTGCTTGATTGGTTGGGTAATTCCGGGGCACCCTATATCATTCCGTGTATCTGTGACATATTTTCGTTCACCCTACTGACTAGGTACATCGCATTGTTTTAATGAAGGTAATTTAAAAGCGGCCTTAGCCCTTAGGTCCGTGTCCTTATGTTGTCAGAGGGCTTATTACGAGTTTAGTGCCGATCGTCGATCGTTACGATTAACCGAATTTTCTATGAAAATAAATCAACGGCATCTAGCGTATTCTTTGAGAACCCGTTTTTTTTTCATAGAAAATTCGGTGTATCGTAACGATCGACACTTTGCGTTATTAGGTTAAACAATAATTGAATATATAGGCCTTATTAGTCAGAAGCGAGTCCAAACACAATGTTTGGACTTGCCTCCGACTACCACCTACTTTTATTTTCGGACCCTTTGATCCGATCTGAGGGTTTATTACGAGTTTAGTGCCGATCGAGTGCCAATCGTCGATCGTTACGACACACCGAATTTTCTATGAAAAAAAACGGGTTCTCAAAGAATACGCTAGATGCCGTTGATTTATTTTCATAGAAAATTCGGTGTATCGTAACGATCGACGATCGGCACTAAACTCGTAATAAGCCCTCTGCACGAAATTCGGTAGGTCGATAGGTTGTACTTGAGAAATGTATATGAATTTATATGGGTAGGTATATGAATTTAATCGGACAAGTGGTTATTGAGATATGGGGTTTTCAAATAGAGCAAAAAATATTTTTTACACAAATATAGCTACCAAGTGAGGTGTCATATGAGGGTTTGGTTTGTACATCCCAATACCATTTTTATTTTTATTCTTAGACGTATGTATGATTTTTGAGATAAAATTTGTTACCCCAATTAGGTAGGGGGTAGTTAGAGGCCAAATATCGTATTTGGTATCAATGTAAGACTGGAGCGGACATCACTAACCGCCGGTTTCTGAAAGCCCGATCAAAACTAATCGGATGTTATGTCACTCGCCATTTCAGCTATTACATCGAATTAGATAGAGATAGCAAGTGACTTGACATGCGATTAACTTTGATCGGCCTTTCAGAAACCGGCGGTAAATCTCAGTTCGGGGCGAACCACAAGTACCTAGGTATACCTACCTAAGTTTCGTTTTCATAATTTACATTTTGCAAGTCTACTGGTAACTAGCTCACCTTGACAAGCATTTCGCCATGTCTCTCTATAAAGCTTTCTTTGCATCCTGCGACGACAAAAACTTTTTTTTATTCTGTGATACAAACTACTTTTGAGGATGGCCCTGAGAACGGCCGGCTATGGCTTATAGCCGATTTATTTTTTGTAGTCGTATGTTTTGAGTGCCTCATGATGAAATTATATTACATAATTTTATTTAGGTACTCAGAGATGGATAGGTAATATTGTAATACCAGCGTTATAGTAGCGTATGCTGCTATAGCATTTATGCTGAGTGACGGCCAATTTGTGTCACTTTCTTACTTTTAATGTCTATTCTTGTATTTTTTATAAACTGTGTATGTGTGGCATGAATAAATTATTTTGTATTGTATTGTATTGTATTGTTGTTCTAGAAACAACGCAATATTACAAAAATGATATATATAGGTACCTATCTATATGTACCTATGTGTTCATTTCTGGTTTGAGTCATAATGTTTTTTTTTATTCAACCAGCTGATGGAACAAGCAGATGGCCCACCTGATGTTAAGTGGTAACCATCACCTATAACAAAGCATTGCCTCGTAAGTCACGCACGATAGGAACGTGCCCTACGATGCACTGCCCTGCGTCCATCAGCTTGAGGCATGTTAAGCCTCATGGTCAAACGTTTAACCTATAAGTTGTAAAAAAAAAAAAAAAAAAATGTGCCTGTAATTACACCGGCAACCACACTCTTCAAACCGAAACACAGCATTGCTGCTTGGCGGCAGAAAAAGGTGTGGTGGTAGTACTTCCCCGGACGAGCTCTTCACAAAGAGCTCTACTACTCTTAACCATTATGTCTAATATTTCCTTAACTAGGTATTTTTTTATCAAAGTTTTCAACTTAAATAACAGGTCTGCCCCGAGCCATAACTGTCTGATAATAAAAAGCCTAATTAGTTAAAAATATTTACCCAATCTAGAGAAAGAGGTAATTAATTAACAGAAATCGTTAATCAACTTTTGCCACTGAATGTACCTACGACCTAAAATAAAAAAATATATATGTATATAGGCACAGAATAATAATAAATTATAGACACATAGGTAAACTCAATAACTAGTTTAACGGTCGGTTTCTGAAAGCCCGATCAAAACTAATCGCATGTCAAGTCACTTGCTATCTCTATCTAATTCGATGTTCTAACTGGAATGGCGAGTGACTTGACATCCGATTAGTTTTGATCGGGCTTTCAGAAACCGGCCGTAAGTGACTTTGCAAAAAGATCTAATCATAACATTTTTAACTTGCTGGTCTGGTTATCATGATTTACTTAGCTAAGATTATATTATTTTAGGCTGTCACATCGACATGCAATGACCAAGCAAGGTAGGTACCTACCTGCACCACAGAATAAGTATTAGTAGGTATGTACATTGTGGCTGCACTAGTAAGATTGGTAGGTAGGTACCTATATAGTCAACTTACGAGGTTTTGCAACAAAACGGAATGAGCCAGCATTTCTCGGTCACTGCACCGAGCGACCGAACTACATTTAAAGTTATGCTTCACGAGGCAATCGAATGCAGTTATGAAGAGCTCTACGTAATGAACTTTCTTTTTGGCTTTGTTTTAGATGTTTCTAGGCAGTACAGTCAGCATCAAATGTGCCTAAATGGGGATTTCAACAAAAATTCAAATGTTTTTTACGGATTTGTAGGTAGGTAGGTAGTGTATAGGTACCTAGCTTGTTAGGTAAGTTTGCTTTACTAGTATTCGTACCTACTTATGCAATTCTTTTAGTAGAAATACATGCTTGGAACAAAATGATATTTTTTCTGAACTTTATGCAATATTATTGCACACAAATTGGTTGATTAATTTCAGTTTCGTTAAATCTTTTAAAAGGTTGAAATGTGCGAGCGTGCAGTTGTTTGAGGGAAGTCAACTTAAGTCATCTACATCTGATGACCTATCTAACTCGTCTCAACCATGTAGGTATGCCTCGATATGATGGAAGTCTGCCGGGCAGTGCATCGTAGGGCATGGTCCTACCTATCGTCCGTGACTTGCGAGGCAATGCTTTAAGCTTAGGTGGACCATTTGCTTGTACCAACAAGTAGCAGTACCTTATAAAATAAAAACAGTCTCAACTTTCCAGATAACAATAGGTTTTCAAAATGGGTGAAAAGATAAGGGCGTGTCTCCTCTACGCGCGGATAATCCTGGACCACATCATTGACTTCTTCTTCGGCCTTTACTGGGACAAGAGCAAGAGAGTGGTTCCTGTGCCGGACCTGAGCAAGAAGCATATAGTGCTGACGGAGAGTGCCGTCTCCCTCGCACAGAAGATAAAGGACAAAGAGCTAAAGTCAGAAGACTTGGTGCGAATTCTGATTGAACGGATGAAGGAGGTATGTTGACGTTTTAGCTCTGAAAAGAAAGAAAGAAAATATTGACTAACTCAACAATTTTGAGCCTTCACAGCTCAGTTGGTAGTAACTCTGCCTTCTGCACCGTAGGGCGTGGGTTCGATCCCCACCGAGAGCAAACATTTGTGTGATCTAACATTTATGCAATTCTCCGCCAATTCAGAATTGGTGGAGTAATCGCGTCACAAACATTCAACAAAAAAAACCCAGTCGTATTGGGAACACCTCTTTTTTTGAAGTCGTTTAAAAATTATAGCATCACGCATCAGCAGAATTACCGACAAATGAAAATTTATATTTATTGGTTGCTAAATCAAAACTGATATTGTTAAATATTATGTTAAATACAAATATCTCTAATACTATAAGACTCAAAGTCCTGACTGACTGACTGACTGACTGACTGACTGACTGACATATAGACAACGCACAGCCTAAACCGCTGGTCCTAGAGACTTGAAATTTGAGGAGTACATAGGTCTTATGGCGTAGAGGTGCACTAAGAAGGGATTTTTGGAAATTCAACCCCTAAGGGTGTAAAAAGGGTTGAAAACGTTTGTATGAAAAATAGTATTCCTTGAACCTACAAACTTGAAACTTGGAGTACATATACTTCAAGGCAAAAAAAAAGGAAAGGCATTTTTAGTTTTTTAAAACTACCCTTAATAAGGGTGCAAAGGGATGTAAAAGTTTGTATGGGAGTTTTTTGACCGCTGGTCCTAGAGACTTGAAATTTGAGGAGTACATAGGTCTTATGGCGTAGAGGTGCACTAAGAAGGGATTTTTGGAAATTCAACCCCTAAGGGTGTAAAAAGGGTTGAAAACGTTTGTATGAAAAATAGTATTCCTTGAACCTACAAACTTGACACTTGGAGTACATATACTTCAAGGCAAAAAAAAAGGAAAGGCATTTTTAGTTTTTTAAAACTACCCTTAATAAGGGTGCAAAGGGATGTAAAAGTTTGTATGGGAGTTTTTTGACCGCTGGTCCTAGAGACTTGAAATTTGAGGAGTACATAGGTAGTATGGCGTAGAGGTGTACTAAGAAGGGATTTTTGGAAATTCAACCCCTAAGAGTGTAAAAAGGGTTGAAAACGTTTGTATGAAAAATAGTATTCCTTGAACCTACAAACTTGAAACTTGGAGTACATATACTTCAAAGCAAAAAAAAGGAAAGGCATTTTTAGTTTTTTTAAAACTACCCTTAATAAGGGTGCAAAGGGATGTAAAAGTTTGTTTGGGAGTTTTTTTACCACTGGACTTAGAGACTTGAAATTGGAAGAGTATATAGGTCTTATGGCGTAGAGGTGTACTAAGAAGGGATTTTTGGAAATTCAACCACCAAGGGTGTAAAAAGGGATGAAAACGTTGGTATGAAAAATTGTATTCCTTGAACCTACAAACTTGAAACTTGGAGTACATATACTTCAAGGCAAAAAAATAGGAAACACATTTTTAGTTTTTTAAAACTACCCATAATAAGTGTGCAAAGGGATGTAAAAGTTTGAATGGGAGTGTTTTGACCGCTGGTCCTAGAGAGACTTGAAATTTGAAGAGTACATAGGTCTTATGGCGTAGAGGCGTACTAAGAAGGGATTTTTGGAAATTCAACCCCTAAGGGTGTAAAAAGGGTTGAAAACGTTGGTATGAAAAATTTTATTAGTATGGGAGATTTTTAACGCATAGTGCGATTGATTTCAAACTTGAAGTAAATATACTCCACAATAAATAGATTAAAATCACGTTTCTCACTATTTTAAAACTACCCCTGCAAAGGGTGCAAAAGACTGCCAAAGTCCCAAGGTTTGTATGGGAGATTTTTAACACGTAGTGTAATTAACTTCAAACTAAAAGAAAATGTGTTCTGTGGATAAATAACAAAAAAACAGTTTGATTTTCGAAAACAACCCCTGAAACGTTACCCTCCTTCGTTGCGCTCGAGTAAAAAGGATACAACGAAGCGTCAATGTTATATTCTGTGTTATATATGGGATATTCTAAAAACGGGAATCTTGAGTTGGTACGAAGAGATATGAGGGTATCTACCGTGATTGGGGATCAAAGTCGTGAAGCTGTTTCGTTTCGTTTGTTTTTGAGGTAGAAACTAGGAACAAATAAGTACATATTTTCCGTGTAAGGTTGTCTTTGTTGTATTTGTCATGTTTGTGCCAAACTCAGTCAGTACCTATACCTACCTACCTAATATAGGTAATGTACGCCTATAGGTATCCCATATACCTACGTAGGTATTTAAAATCTTACCCTAATAATATACAAATCAATGCGAAAGTTACGATGTTTTGATGTTTGTGGCTCAATCACGGTTCCACACTTCAACGCGTGCGAAGCCGCGGGAAGCCACTAGTAATATAATAAAATGATAAAACTAATGATCCTAAGTGAGAAAGTGTTTCATACTGTTTCCATGAATCCCAAAGGTTGTCGGGAAGAGATCGGTCTTACCTATAAAGTCGCTCAATATACCTTAATTGATCGAGTGAGCGAAGCGAACGAAGATCTAGTTTCAACTTGGGCGATTTGGCATTTTATGTATGTACTAGTGGCTTCCCGCGGCTTCGCACGCGTTGAAGCGGTGAGCCGTGATTGAGCCACAAACATCCAAACATCGTTACTTTCGCATTGATTTGTATATTATTAGGGTAGGATTTTAAATACCTACGTAGGTATAAAGGTACCTATAGGCGTACATTACCTATATTAGGTAGGTAGGAAGGTATAGGTACTGAGTTTAGCAGAAACATGACGAATACAACAAAGACACACACACACGGAAAATATGGAGGTACTTATTTGTTCCTAGTTTCTACCCCAAAAACAAATGAAACGAAACAGCTTTACGACTTTGATCCCCAGGCACGGTTGATACCCTCAGATCTCTTCGTACCAACTCAAGATTCCCGTGTTTAGATGTCCCTTACAAACATTGACGCCTCGTTGTATCCTTTTTACTCGAGCGCAACGAAGGAGGTAACGTTTGAGGGGTTGTTTTCGAAAATCAAACTGTCGTTTTGTTTTTTATCCACAGAACACATTTTCTTTTAGTTTGAAGTTAATTACACTACGCGTTAAAAATCTCCCATACAAACCTTGAAACTTTGGCAGTCTTTTGCTAGGGTAGTTTTAAAATATTGAAAACGTCATTTTAAATTATTTATTGTGGAGTATATTTACTTCAAGTTTGAAATCAATCGAACTATGCGTTAAAAATCTCTCATACTAACTTTTACAGTCATTTGCACCTTTTGCAGGGGTAATTATCGAAAATTAAAAGTGTCATTCTTAATTATTTATTTCTTAGTATATTTACCTCAAGTTTTAAGTCAATCGCACCACGCGTTAAAAAACTCCCATACAAACTTTGACATCCCTTTGCACACTTAATATAGGTAGTTTTAAAAAACTAAAAATGCTTTTCCTATTTTTTTCCCTTAAAGTACATGTACTCCAAGTTTCAAGTTTATAGGTTCAAGGAATACTATTTCTCATGCAAATGTTTTCAACCCTTATAAACCCTTAGGGGTTGAATTTCCAAAAATCCCTTCTTAGTACACCTTTACACCATAAGACCTATGTACTCCTCAAATTTCAAGTCTCTAGGACCAGCGGTCAAAAAACTCCCATACAAACTTTTACATCCCCTTGCACACTTCTTAAGAGTAGTTTTAAAAAACTAAAGATGCCATTCCTATTTTTTTGCCTTGAAGTATATGTACTCTAAGTTTCAAGTTTGTAGATTCAAGGAATACTATTTTTCATACAAACGTTTTCATCCCTTTTTACACCCTTAGGGGTTGAATTTCTAAAAATCCCTTCTTAGTACACCTTTACACCATCAGACCTATGTACTCCTCAAATTTCAAGTCTCTAGGACCAGCGGTCAAAAAACTCCCATACAAACTTTTACATCCCCTTGCACACTTATTAAGGGTAGTTTTAAAAAACTAAAGATGCCATTCCTATTTTTTTGCCTTGAAGTATATGTACTCTAAGTTTCAAGTTTGTAGATTCAAGGAATACTATTTTTCATACAAACGTTTTCATCCCTTTTTACACCCTTAGGGGTTGAATTTCTAAAAATCCCTTGTTAGTACACCTTTACACCATCAGACCTATGTACTCCTCAAATTTCAAGTCTCTAGGACCAGCGGTCAAAAAACTCCCATACAAACTTTTACATCCCTTTGCACACTTATTAAGGGTAGTTTTAAAAAACTAAAAATGCCATTCCTATTTTTTTGCCTTGAAGTATATGTACTCTAAGTTTCAAGTTTGTAGGTTCAAGGAATACTATTTTTCATACAAACGTTTTCATCCCTTTTTACACCCTTAGGGGTTAAATTTCCAAAAATCGCTTCTTAGTACACCTCTACGCCATAAGACCTATGTACTCCTCAAATTTCAAGTCTCTAGGACCAGCAGTTTAGGCTGTGCGTTGTCTATATGTCAGTCAGTCAGTCAGTCAGTCAGTCAGTCAGTCAGGACTTTGATTCTTATAGTATTAGAGATGTATGTATGTATGTATGTATGTTTGTATGTATGTATGTTTGTCTGGCCATAACTTTCGAACCGTTGAACCGATCTGCATGAAATTTGATAAGTCGATAGCTTGTACTTGAGAAATTTACTGGTAAGTATATGAGTAAAATCTGATGAAGGGTTATTAAGATATGGGGTTCTTAAAGGGGGCAAAAATAAAAAAAGTTACATAAAAAAATCAAGTTACATGTCATATGAAAGGGCTTTGTTTGGACATTCCAAAACAATTTTTACTTTTTTTTGGGGAAGCTCGGTTTTTGAGATAAAACAAAAAAACTTAAATTAATATAACCAGCGATCCAAGAGCTCCCATCTCTAAGAGTTTCGTTGACATCAAGGTTTTTCTACTGGTCGGCCAGTTCCTTTGCTTTTTCTTATTTTTTTTTCTTGAAATAAATTAAGGAGGTACTCAGTTCTCATAAAATGGTGACGACGACCAGGTCTGATGATGGAGCCAAGGTCTGTTCAACGGAACTCTTCAATAAATAGGCCAATAGAGTTGAAACTTGTTTACCTTACCAAGTTAGTAGGCGGTAGTCAGAAAAAAGTCCAAAGATAATGTTTGGACTTGCCTCTGACTACTACCTACTCAAAGTTTTGATGCATTCGTCGGGTCGCATCACGAGATCTCAGTTCGGGGCGAACTACTAGTATATAAAGTCTGTACTTGTGTGTTTTTCTTTGTGTACAATAATTTACGTATCTGTGAATTCCTAGGTGAACCCCATCATCAATGCTGTTGCCGCTGACCGGTACGAAGCGGCGCTGGAAGATGCCAAGAAGGTGGATGCTCTCATCGCAGGTGGACTCTCTGATGAGGAATGGGCGAAGAAGCCTTTCTTAGGTACCAAATATACTTACTTAACAATAAATACAATACACAACTATTTATTCGAGACTGCATTTTAACAAGAATCAAAATATGCAATATTCAATATGATCCAATAAAATACGATACATTATAAAAAAAAACATTTGAAACGGCTTCACGACTTTGATCCCCAGGCACGGTCGATATCCCTATATTATGCAATGTAATAGAGTAGCATATAAATTAATAATAAAACTCGTAATGCAATAAAATGCAATCAACTTGTTAGTTAGGTACCTACCTACCTATCGTTTTACAATACAATTGTCCGTAAGTAAGTATTAACACAGATAAGAGAATACTAGCAGTATTACTTAGTTAGGGGGCCATCCATAAATTACGTCACACGTTAAGGGGGGGAGGAGGGGTCGACGAAGTGTGATATTGTGTAACAAGGGGTGGGGATGGGTCCCAAATTTTGTAACATCACATTTTTTTTAAATATAATATTTTATTCTAAGAAATAATAACACTAAATTTTATTGAAATATAATTTATATGTAAATAAAAATCATTTCGGAACACTGCTGATTTAATTTCATAAATTCTTTAATGAAAATTGCAAAATATGTATCACACTAGGTAGGGGGGGGTCTCACAAATGTGACCAGCTGTGATAAGGACGGGGGAGGGGTCAAAAAATCATAAAATTCGTGACGTAATTTATGTAGTTTTGTACCTACTACATGCATAACTACGAAGCGTTTTTACTACTTAGATACCTACCTAATTATCGAAACACTGGCTATACCTATACCTAAAAGTTTACATAAAAACCTTGAGTTGAGAGCAAAGGCGACCTTTGGATAGAGACGCGATTTTTTTGCTAATCTTATTTGATCGAGTGAGCGAAGCGAACGAAGATTTTACAACCCACTTGGGCGAATTGGCATTTTATGTATGTATGTAGGTATGTATGTTTGTCATAACTTTCGAACCGTTGATCCGATCTGCATGTGTTAAGTCGATAACTTGTACTTGAGAAATATGATGGTTTTTTATGGGGGCAAAAATAAAAAAAGTTACAAAAAAAAATCAAGTTACATGTCATATGAAAGGGCTTTCTTTGGACATTCCAAAAAAGAAAATTTCTGGGGCGTTCGTTTTTTGAGATACAAAAAAAGTTAAATTAAATAACCAGCGATCCAAGAGCTCCCATCGTTTCGTTGACATCAAGGTTTTTCTACTGGTCGGCCAGTTCATTTGATTTTTCTTATTTTTTTTCAAGAAATAATTTAACGAGGTACTTAGTTTTCATAAAATGATGACAACGAGCAGGTCTGTTAAACGGAACTCTTTAATAAATAGGCCAATAGAGTTGCAACTTGATTACCATACCAAGTTAGTTAGGCGGCAGGTAGTCAGAAAATAATACAAACATAATGTTTGGACTTGCCTCTGACTACCACCTAATCAAAGTTTTAGTGCGTTCGGCCGGTCGCATCACGAGATCTCAGTTTGGGGCGAACCACTAGTTATAAACACATCCTATAAGTTTCCACGTCACAAAAATAGTTCGCATCGCATAAAACAAGCACAAAACAACCAAAAACACGCTAAATCGCTGCATGACGATATCTGTGCTAATGTTATTGTAATTTGTGCCCATGTTTGATTGTGGCTGGCGACATAATTCACAAAAACACTGAATGGACCACGAATATACCGATTAAAACCTAACATCTTTTGGCATTTAGGTACAAGGTGGCAAAAGTGGCATGGAAACCCTTTTCATGGACATGAAAAAAGCGTTAATCACGTTGAAACCTCTCCTCTTTAAACTAGAGGCTGGAATTAGACGAAATGCTATTGGTTTTAATAGGGCCCTCACACAAACCGAACACATTTAGAACTTGCTCCAAGTTGAACAAAATAGTGTAATCTAAGGGTATCTGTACTGTAACAAAGATTTTTAAACTAAAACAGGAGACAGAGTTTGATATTAAAGTGTAACACACATTTTATTTTGTAATAAATATTTTTTTATTTTTATTTGTATCTGTTAAGGGGTCCCACAAGGCAGCGGTCAAGGGCCGCTTTTATTTTTAGTATATAAATAACTTTCCGTCTCCTTTGACCCCTTTTTTTCTGACGACAGAATTTTTTCTTTATTGTTCAGAACTATTATAGTTTCAAAAGCTAATTTCTAATCTTAGATAGGTAGTCTAGTCTAGGAAGAATGTGAATGATGGGTTATTAAAATACCCTTTTTTCATGCTTTTATGTCTGGTAGGCGTCCCATTTACAACGAAAGAGAGTCAGGCCATCAAGGGTATGCCACTCACCATGGGTCTCTGGTCACGTCGCAAGGAGGTCGCCACTGAAGACAGCAAAGCTATTGTTATGCTTAAGGACGCCGGCGCCATTCCTATTGCTTCTTCGAACCTTCCAGAGCTGCTCATTTGGTGAGAATACACATATCTTATGGGACAAAAGAGCCTTACTATAATTATATACGAAATAAGCGAGGTTAAAAAACCCTTCACTTGTTTTGAAGGTCTTCGGTGGTATGAACCAAGCCGTAAGTTTGTTGCCTGTTCTTCTAGGCTTGGTTGCGTGGAACTGACACTATTTATGTAGCTTTAAGACGTTTCAAAGTGATCCTTGTGATTCAATTGAACCTTATGATTTTGATTTTATGGAAACATTCGTCAGAGTCATTCGCCAACTATGAGTTGGTGCCTGACAGGCTAACAGACGCTTTTACCGAACCCGCGTGTACTTTTTCAAGGCAGGAGACTATTAACAACGTGTACGGGATGACAAAGAACCCGCACCACACGGGGAGGACACCCGGAGGCTCCAGCGGCGCCGAGGCTGCTCTGACAGCCACCTACGCTACGCCCATCAGTTTGTGTAAGTTTATTATCACCTTTTTCCTGCCCATCAAAGACTTACACCCGTCAAAGTTCCCACTCCTCGCTCGCACATTTCAACATTTTAAAAGATATAAAATCACTGAACATTTAGCTTTCTTTTTCGTACCTAGGTACTTAGGCAATCTTTGTTGTAAGAAAACTGGTTTGGATCAAAATTATAATTTTGCTGAACTGTGTGCAATGTAAGCACACGACTTAGTTGATTGCAATTAGTCATTAATAGTTTTTGATTTTATACATCCAGCTGATGGAATAAACAGATGGCCCACCTGATGTTAAGTGGTAACCATCACCTCAAAGCATTGCCTCGTAAGTCACGCACAATATAGATAGGAACATGCCCTACGATGCACTGCCCGGCGTCCATCAACTTGAGGCATACAGATGTTAAGCCTCATTAGACTGTAATTACACCGGCAACCACACTCTTCAAATCGAAACTCAGCGTTGCTGCTTGGCGGCAGAAAAAGGAGTGGTGGTAGAACTTCCCCAGATAGCCCTACACAAAGAGCTCTACTACCTACTCTTAAAAGGTTCAGTTATTTATATCATTCAAAATGTTGAAATGTGCGAGCGAGAAGTACATTATTAGCGGTAGTCTTTGCCTTATCACACGTTGATGGGATCGGCACAGAAAGTTTTCTTCTTAAATTTCCTTTATCCATCTTCTCGGTGCTCACTTCCTACTTTCTTACCTACTTATACCATTTTTACACAGTCCATTGATTTTGTAGTCCTCCTCCTTGTAGGGGTTTGACTGTTTGGGGACTTACAACTATTAAGGCACATACAATCTACACTAATATTATAAAGAGAAAAGATTTGTATTTTTGTTGTTTTGTTGTTTTGTATGTAACGAATAGGCTCAAAAACTACTGGTCCGATTTCAAAAATTCTTTCACCATTAGAATGCTACATTATCCTTGAGTA
This sequence comes from Chloroclysta siterata, assembly GCA_932294275.1. Classification (NCBI taxonomy): domain Eukaryota; kingdom Metazoa; phylum Arthropoda; class Insecta; order Lepidoptera; family Geometridae; genus Chloroclysta; species Chloroclysta siterata. The sequence goes on from OW028588.1 coordinate 18,446,750, forward strand.
ACATAGGCTACATTACATTTTCAAAAAAATTAGGGATCCTTACTAAAACTCTAATACTGTAACCCAAGGTGGAAAAAGAAAACCTTACATCGCGTGCGCTGCGAAAACTATTGATGATAGAACAAAATAATGTACTACGATTTTGTAGAACACGTCATCATCTACAAAAAATGTCGCGACAGCATATGTCTAACTATTATAGTTATGTCACAATAAGTGTTCTTTTATTATAAAAATTTTATTGAAATACCGCCGCTAGAAAAGGGTCTTTATTTGTACCTTGGTATTAATCCTTATCCAAATAAATCTTTTCATATTCAAGACTGGTTCAGTACCTATACATTACTTCTTGAATTTTTCAAATCGGACATTCCATTCAAAAGATTTGAAAAATATAAGGTCACGGGGCGCGTTCTCACCCGGCGCGGGCCCGGGCAAGGCGCGAGTCAGAAGTGACTCGAACCCACAACGGTCTAAGTTTATCCTAAAACGTTGAAAAAATTTATGTCCACCCATGCGAAGCTGGGACAGGCCGCTAGTGTTATATAAGTTCAACAATAAATAATGCAAAAACAATTGACTTAATTGATTTTACCTGTTTATGGTTCAGTAAATTGCTACCAGAAGGAAAAAACAACGACGATCCTTAAGTTATCCCAACTTAATATCCTTATATCCTTGAACCTTGAACTATTTCTGGATTCTGACAGTCTTCTAGAGATAAACAAATCAAATTACATCTGGTGCAAACTTTCAAATTCTATATCTTCGGAACCGGTATTCTATTGTTTCTCTACGTACAGTAGCATCTCCTGAGTACCTAGGTATAGGTACTACTCAACAACCTAGGTCACCAATCTGTTTGCCCAGCATGGTGACTACGGCAAATACCCCTCAAAATGCTTCCTTGAAATATTTCTGGAAGGCCTATACCGAGCACTTCAAAGGGAAGTAGATCTCTTTGTGAAGGGCTCGTCCGGGAAAGTACTACCACCACGCCTTTTTCTGCCGCCAAGTAGCAACGCTGTGTTTCGTTTTGAATAGTGGGTTGCCGGTGTAATTACATGTACATGAGGCTTAACATCTGTATGCCTTAAGTTGACGGACGCAGGGCAGTGTATCGTAGGGCACGTTCCCTTCGAGCGTGACTTACGGGCAATGCTTTTTTTTAGGTGATTGTTACCACTTAACATCAGGTGGACCGTCTGCTTGTTCCATTAGCTAGTAGTATAAAAAAAAACTTTATTACTTCCGCCGATCGGGAGGTGTCCTTTTAGATATTATTTACCTTTAGTAAGGAGTTATTAACAAAAATTTTAATCAGTCTAGGGATTTATTCTGTACCAGTGGTTCCCGCAATAGGACAGGCCCGTATCGTACTGGTTGGTATAGGTATCTACTTAAAGAAAGTAGTACCTATCGCTAACCAACTGGTTTTATACTCACAGGTTCAGATATCGGGGGTTCAACGAGAATGCCGGCGTTTTACTGCGGCATGTTTGGATACCATCCTACTCCAGGCACCAACAGTCTGAAAGGTAAGTCTACTCATGGTGTTTATACGTAGGTAGGTACCATCAACATTGAAGCTAGCATATTATAAAAGGAAACCACTACTTACCTAAAAATGAGTTACTGCATATAACAATTCTTGCTAGGTAGGATTCGAAACGATGTGATAACAAAAAAAAACCTTAGAATGGGACTGGTGTCATTCGTTCCCATTCGATCTTTCCACATTATTTAATAGGGTGATTCACCTCTATAATATTTCATTCACCTAATTTATGAAAACAGCTTTTGTGCCATCAATTTTGGGAATAAGCGTTAAATTTTTAAAATTTTGAAGAAATTGTTTGCGTGATTCCTTTTTATACCAAAAATTCTGACATCAGTACCCCAAGTATGAGTTGTGTTTACCATATTTCGTTTTTCGTTTATGTTCCGTGTTCATTGCGGGTTTTGTATGAAGACGCGATAGAGATACCGATACGGAACTTTATGTTCTACTACTAGTTTTCATCATACTTGCAACAAAAAGATACGGAGCTTTTAGCGGTATCTCTTTTAGCTGTCTACATACAAAACCCGCAATGAACACGGAACAAGAACGAAAAACGAAAAACCAAATATGGTAAACACAACTCATACTTGGGGTACAGCAACTATGTATGACCGACCTACCTAGTCGTTGTCCTTGCCGTAGTCTTATTTGTGCATGCCTAGTTAGTCGGCTACCTACCTACTCATTTACCTATATTTTGTGTCCGGGCAATGTCAAATTTAATTCACGGAAATGGGAAGGTTTGGCGGTTTGTGATTACCACAATTCCAAGAGATCCTTTCCGTTGATTCCAAGGTATCAACAAAAAGTATCAGAAGTGTATCAATAAAAATAAATATGAATTGAACTCGCTCGACAGACAAGGTTTCGTTTCAACACCTACTCGTTAACTTTAAGAGACTACTTTCGTAACCCGCAGAGCGATCTGCCCTTCACTTGTTTCTTAGTGGGTAGTAGACAGAGTTGCAAAGTTGGGTAACAATAATTTAAATTAATGTCCTTTTGATTTGGTTCAAAAGCTGAAGAATTGTTGATAATCCAAAGCGGTAGAAGCGTAGTTTGAAGAGAGACATACAGATCACATACAGGGAGATTTCTCTCTGTATGTATCACATACAGGGAGATTTCTCTCTGTATGAGATCTACCGTTGTGTTTTGAAGATTCATTCACCATCGCACTGCTCGTGCACAGACAGAGTTTATCCACACTCCTTGGAGCCAGGATGGTCAAGCATAATTCGGTTTCAGAGAAACTTCTTCCCTCGCACTTTAGTTATGGAATGATATTCCCTGCTGAGGTGTCCCATGGGGTTCTTCAAAAAGATGTTTTTTTTAAGGGCACAACGCATATTATGCAGCTCGTGTTGCAAGCGTCCATTAGTCTACTTTCCATCAGGTGGACCGTACCTACGCTTGAATGCTTACCTTATGCTTAGTAATCAAAATCAAAACGGTCGTGTACCTATTCAGTACAATCATAAGGATAACTTTGAAACGTCTTAAACTAATTGAACCAGTTCCTCGCGACTAAAGCCTAGAAGAACAGGCAAGAGAGTATAAAATAAATCCGGCCAAGTGCGAGTCGGACACGCGCACGAAGGGTTCAGTACCTATAAAAACGGCAAAAAAATCATGTTTGTATGGGAGCCCCCTTAAATATTTTTTTTATTCTGTTTTTTTAGTATTTCTTGTTATAGCGGCAAAAGAAATACATCACCTGTGAAAATTTCAACTGTCTAACTATCACGGTGACAGACCGACAGACAGAAATACAGGCGGACGGGCAGCGGAGTCCTAGTAATAGGGTCCCGTTTTACCTTTTGGGTACGGAACCCTAAAAAGATGCAACATTGGACATCCCGCATTAATGAAATAGCACCTAACAGACAAATATAAGAAAATAAATAAAGATACCTTCAATAAAAAACTACAAATACCAGGTGTGGTTTGGTTCCAGGTGTGTTCTTCCGTGCGGGAGACTGCGACAGTATGTTCGCCCTCGGCTTCATCTCCAAGCACGCTGAGGATCTGGCGCCTCTGGCTAAAGTCATCTCTATATCTGACGAATACACAACGAAATTAGACAGAGATATCAATATCAAGGTTCGTCTGGAGTTGTAGTTCTATCCTTGTCCCTCGCTGATACTGACTGAGCTGGCCTTATTATTGATAATGAAAGAACCAGTGAGGAGAAAGGATTTGTTTTAATGTCTTCAGACATTCTTTAAAACCTCTGGCTCTGGTAACCCTCTATGCCCCATTCTGCTTTTTTCAGATGCCTTTTCTTTTCATACACACAATAACCTTCGGGCATTACATTTTACAATCACTATTCTAGCACATTCAAGAACCTCAGATAAATTATAAGAAGTTAATAAAGGAAAATTTCAAAAAACTTTTGAATCTTAATCATGGATATGCTATAAAATAGGTCATAGGGCGGTCCCTTGTGCCACTCCATTTAGTAACTTAATTCGGCTAGGTATCACCTAACTGTAAAATAGTTGGTTGATTAATAGATCGAAGAAAAACAAGTCTACTTGTCAATAAATAAACAAAAACATTAAAAGATATCTATTTAACTCCAAAATAACTGCTTCGGATGATAAAAGCTTTTGAAATTTCAGGATATCAAGGTTTATTATATGGAGTCGTCTTTGGATTACATGGTCAGCTCAATTAGGCCTGAATTGGCATCCGCCATGAAGAAGTGAGTATGAACCATCGCTCATCTAGATTATGTTTAATAGTAGTTCTTCTTGTGTCAAGACTTTTATGGCACATCACTCACCCCAAGTTTCATCCAAACTGAGCATTATAGCATTATAACGTACGTCATAGGTAAAGCGTAAATGAGCAGTTAGTGCTAAAATGCTTAAGGAACAAGCAGATGGACCACCTGATGTTAAGTGGTAACCACCAAAGCAATAGCTTTAACAAAGCAATGAGGCATTGCTTAAGTCACGCACGATAACGTGCTCTATGATGCACTGGCCTGCGTCCATCAACTTGAGGCATACAGATGTTGAGCCTCATGTGCCTGTAATTTGACCGGCAACCACTCTTCAAATCGAAACAGAGCAACGATGCTTGGCGTCAGAAAAAGGCATAGTGGTGTGGTAGTACTTCCCTCGACGAGCCCTTCACAAAGAGCTACTCTTACTCTTAAAATTTAAAAGTACCTAAATGATTATTTCCTCCAGGGTTGTCCACAAACTGGCCCAGGCCACAGGCTCGAGCGAGCTGGCGCCGCAGCCTTACCACCACGAAGGATTCAACTACATGTATCGGCTCTGGAACTACTGGATGTCGAAGGAGCCTGACAACTATGCCGAGATCTTCACCAACTTCAACGGAGAAGCAAATTGTGTTGTGGAGTTTGTTAAAAAGGTAACCTTAAAATATGCATAGATGAAATTTAGATCATTTACTTAGGAAGTTGCAACACCAATTCTATAATATCCTTTCTTAAACATCGTTAGCCACCCACACATTTCCATCCAGAAAATACAATTTTGAGCGTTCCCATCTCCGGACTTCCCACAATCTTTCACTTCCACTTATTTATTTATTTATTTACATATCATTTATTGCACAAAATACAAAGTTAACGGACAAAAGGAGGGCTTAATGCACACGCATTTTCTACCAGCCCCCCTAAGTAGAGGGTAGGTATATAAACCAAGATTGACGTGCGACCAATATCAACCCATTATCTTAATAACTAGTACCTAAAATACAAAAAACGTCATACAATTATTCAGTCTTCAAACGCCCACTTCTTCTTCCACTTCTTCACGTCTTTTTCTTTTTCTTCACGTCTTCCACTTCTTCTCAATCGTCTTCCAGTTCGAGATCGTTATTCTAGAACCAATACCTGTACTGGCTGTACGCTGGCGGCTCCGGTTGTGTATCATTATCTAGAATCTAGGTGATGGGTTGCCCAGAACTCATACCATCTTGTAGGCTTGTTGCCTTTTAAGACGTTTCAAAGTGATCCTTATGATTCAATTGAATGGTACCTTTTGACTTTGAGTATTGTGCAAATTCTTATAAATCATAAATCATAAATCATTTATTCTCTGTGAATCTAGGTAGGTTTATAAAAACAGATGTCATGGTTAGAGATGAACACTAGATTCTGCCATTAGGCATACAAAGCTTTTTCTTACAAACTAATTTACAAATTTTACATTAAATTAAATCATTTATAAAAATAGTAATTGGGAACATTAAATAATTCATAATAAAATTCAAATCAAATAAATAATACATAATAAAATTCAAATCAAAATTAAATGGAAAAAAGTCAAATAAGAAAGAAAGTTAATAAAAATAATAATAATTCAGTCAGACAAAAATTCATTTACGCTATAGATGGCTTTATTTATCAATATATTTTTTAATTTAGTTTTAAATTCGGTAGTGGACAGCCGGCGAACAGATATTGGAATTTTGTTGTATATTATAGGAGCCATGCAAAATACACTCATGCGTAATAAATGTGTTCTACATGGTACATTACGAAGATTTCCCTCCAAGCGGCTTCCGGCCGCAAACTCCAAAAATAATTTAGGATTGCATTTAACAAAAACAGCTACTTCATAAATGTCAGGAAAACCGCCACATGAGACCTCATCTTACAGACCGATTTCCCTGCTACCAATGTTATCAAAACTATTTGAAAAGTTGTTTCTTAAAAGACTTAAGCCACTTATAGATAGTAAAGACATCATACCAGATCACCAATTTGGATTCCGAGAACAGCATTCCACAATTGATCAAGTTCACAGAATTACAGATGTCATTGAGAAAACACTCGAAGAAAAAAAAGTCTGCTCTACTGTCTTTTTAGATGTAGCTCAAGCATTTGACAAGGTATGGCATGAAGGGCTATTACTGAAACTGAGGAGAGTACTACCTTCAGAATTCGTAGATTTAATAGAATCTTACTTATCCAATAGAGTTTTTAGAATAAGGCAAGAAGATGCTTACTCCGAACTTAAAAAAATTTAAGCTGGGGTGCCACAAGGAAGCGTACTAGGCCCGGTCCTGTATCTTCTTTACACAAGTGACATCCCCGAGCTACCAAATAACACCATTGCAACCTTCGCTGATGACACTGCTATAATGGCTGTCGGAAGCACCCATGCAGAAGCCGCTGAAAAGTTACAAGCAGCTGTAAATGAAATCCATGATTGGACGATAAAATGGCGAATAAAGCTTAATGAATCCAAGTCGGTTCATATCAACTTTAGTAACAAGAAAGAACAGTACTGTGCGGTATTCATTAACAATAAAATCATACCATACGAGAACACAGCAAAATACCTAGGTATGACGCTTGACGCGAAGCTGCGCTGGAAAGCACATGTCAAGAAGAAAAAAGAAGAGTTAGAATTACGCTACAAAAGGATGTACTGGCTGCTTGGAAGGCAATCCGCTCTGTCAGTGCATAACAAGCTTTTGTTGTACAAACAAGTCCTGATGCCAGTATGGACGTATGGTATACAGTTATGGGGCTGTACCTTTCAAAGCAACATCCAAATAATACAGCGATTTCAAAATAAAGTACTAAGAGGTATTGTCAATGCACCTTGGTACGTGAGAAACGATGACCTACACCGGGACCTCCAGATTGAGTTCGTTGATAAATTAATTAAGAAATACGCAGAAGCTCACCAAAAAAGACTTCTTCACCACGTGACCGTCGAGGCCATCCAGCTCCTCGACAACACAGACAAAGTGAGAAGACTCAAAAGAACCAAACCTTTTGAGTTAGTGCAGTGATAAACCTAATATTGTGTAGTGATAGTGCTACTTTTAACCAACACAAGAACAAAGTGTCGCCTTAAGTAGAGACTGTAAGAAAAGTGCCAATGGACACATTCTTAATAATATTATTTGTATAAAATTAAGTCAAAACAAAATTACTCATTAGCCTACCTGGCTAGATCGTAATGATATTAGGGTACCGCATGTCATGCGCTAAACTAATTTTGTAAAAAAAAAAAAAAAAAAAAAAAAAAATGTAAATCGATGGAAAAGTAAGTAATTTTAGTTTAATAAAATGATCCTTGCAGCTGTCTAACCTTTGAAGACCGCAAATAGCGCGAAGACAGCGTTTTTGTGCCTTAAAGACATCAAGCTTGTTAGCCGAGTTACCCCAAAATATCGTGCCATATCGCAAAACCGACGATACATGACCGTGGTAGGCAGTAAGAAGGGCAGACATATTTGTAACTTTTTGTAACTTATAGAGAGCATAGGAAAATTGTTTCAATCGCTTACAGATTTCAGCAATATGTAATTTCCAATTTAATTTATTATCGATAATGAGTCCTAAAAATTTTGTTTTATCAACTTCATTAACTGTAGTTCCTAAATAGTTTATATCAATGTCAAGTTTAGTATTGTTTTTTTGCTTAAAATTCATAATAAAAGTTTTTGTCAAGTTTATATTCAAATTATTAAGAGATAACCAATTAATTATAGATGTCAAAGTGGAGTTAATGTCAAATTCAAAATGATGTGTTTTGTCATTTATGAATAAAACCGTGCTGTCATCAGCAAAAAGTGTCATAGAATGATCGGTTACTTGCGGTATGTCATTGATATAAATTAAAAATAAGAGCGGCCCTAAGACACTTCCTTGGGGAACACCATGGCACACTCTTCTGGCATTTGATTCATACACGGTATCAATGTGTGTTTTTAAACAGATTTTATTAACTTGAGTCATCTGACACCGGTTACTAAGATAAGATTTTATTAATTTGTTTGCATTACCTCTGACTCCATAGATATCAAGCTTGTACAATAGTGTATCATGATTAACATGGTCAAAAGCTTTAGTCATATCCATGTATAAAGCAATAGCAGTTTTATTTTTATCCCTATTGGTCATGATCTGGTAAAGAAAGTCATAGATGGCTATATTGATGGACCGACCTTTCCTAAAACCATACTGGTTATTGCTTAAAATATTTTTATCTTCTAAGTAATTATAGAGCTTGTTGTATATAACTTTGTCAAATATTTTGGAAAGTACTGGAATAAGAGCTACCGGTCTGTAATTTCCCACTTCATCTCGTGGTCCTTTTTTGTGTAACGGTTTAATGATCGTCGTTTTAAGCTTATTCGGAAAAACACCATTCTCTAAACAGTTATTTATAATGTTACACAAAATAGGTGATATGTACAACGCTACATCTTTAATAATTTTAGTCGTTATGCCATCAAATCCTACGCTACTAGTATTTTTTAATGAATTTATTATATTGTGAATGTCGTGAGGTACAATAGGAGTAAAAAAAATAGAATTAAGGTTATTAAAGTTCATATTATAAGAAATGTTCGAATGTGCATTAAGTTTTACGATGTCAATAAAGTAATTGTTAAATGCGGTTGCTATATCATTCGGATTGGTTACGTCATTACCATTTATGTTTAATGTTGTTATATTTTCACGGGGTTGGTTACAATTATACTTGTTAATGATGTTCCACGTTGCTTTAGATTTGTTAATGGCTTTTTTTATATAATTTTCGTTGTGTGACATTTGAGCTAATTTTATAATTTTGTTATAGGTATCTTTTAGTATAAGTAGCCAAAGTGTCTTTATGAGATTTCTTACGACATATTCTATACTTCCATAATAAAGCTCGCTGCTTCTTACTACATAATTTTATGCCCTTAGAAATCCATTTGGGTTTTTTCTGAGTTGGAATTTTTACCTTTATTCTCGGAAAACATAAATCGTAGAACAATAAAAATGTGTCATGGAATAACCCAAATGCTCTGTCTGGATCATTGGTATTTGAAATATCATGGAATGTCAAGTTACTGATACAATCTTTGAATTTTTTACGATTTTCATCACTGAAATCACGCGTTAAAGTATACCAATATTTTAAAGTACAGGTTTTTTTGACAGGAACTTTTACTATTTGAGCTAAGTGGTCAGAAAGTGCAAGGTCCACTATTTCTCCACTAGTGCCTCGAATATTATGAGCTATATTATCAATGCCTGTATTACTTTCTGATCGGGTTACTTGATTGAATTGTAACCGCAGATTGTAATTTGCTAGTAGATTTCGGAAACATGTAGTAGTTTTGTTCAATTGCAACATATCTATGTTAAAATCACCACATATTATGATTTTATAATTCATATCAAGGGTATATTTTATAAGAATTTCATTAAGCTTTGAAAAAAACTCATCAATTAGCAACTTGTTGTACCTCGGCGGTCGATAAATGCAAAGCACTATCAGTTTGTGTGCTTTCAAATTTATAGCAGAGCATTCAATAACTTTTGAAACAGACAGATCTACTATGCTATTAATGTTTTCAAAATCATGGTATTGGTTACGTACTAAAATGCATGATCCACCTTTACGATTAGATCTGCAAAAAGAAGAGCCTATTTTAAAATTTGCAACCGAAATACGTGAGAGGTCGTCTGCAATCATGTTGTGTTCAGTGACACAAATTATACTTATATTTTTACCGATCTGTTCGAGGTTGTCCAAACGTACCATAAGAAAATCAGATTTACTAGATAGTCCATTAATATTTTGGTGCAATACATAAATACAATTATACACGAAATAAATAATTTTAAGTGTTAACATTGTCATTACTTGAGAGCTCTATTTTGTAGGAGTCACTCACTTCAACATGCTCTGAAATATTTCTGATTAAATATGTCAAGTTCTGAAAAATTGTGAGTAATCCGGTATTATTAATTTTACCTGATGGTTTATGAAACATACTGTAGTCGTAAACTAGGTACTTGTTAGTATCGATCAAATGTGCGTATTTATAAGTTTGCACGTCATGTAACAAGAGGTCGTTAAAACTATAGATCTTTCTATTTATAGCATATTTCCTAAAGCCAAAATGATATGTCGGTGTACATAATATAACATTTGTGTGAGTGATTTTCTGTAGAGTTTCTCTGATGCATTGTACTAATTTAACATAATGATTCAATTCCAAAATGTCTTGGTCACTAATAAATACAATACAGTAGTCTTTCTTAGTGAAACCTGATAACTTTGATTGAAGTCCCGTAAGAAGTTGTAGAGTACACGCTTGAGGGGTTAAATAATGACAAAGTTTAAAATCGTTTCTATGCATCACATCTTGTGCAATCGATAGCACTTTGTTTTCCTTATTACTACTTATTAAACATATTTTAGGTTTGTAAGTAGATGGTCCAAAATTTGATAAATAATTCTGTGCAGTTTTGGCTATGTTTGGAATATTTTTTCCAGTCATATTAAGATTTTGGTTATCTATTTGCAAATTAGTTATTCCTTCCGGCTTCGGACTCTGCGATTCAGTTTTTGTTTGTGTTTCTCTATGTATTTTTTCTCTACCATCTGTTTGTGTTTGTTTACATATTATCTTAGATTTTTGTTGCGATTCTGCATTTTTCATAGGTTTTGCCGTTGATGATGATGCTCTTGATGGGCTGAATCCAATTTTCCTATACAGAGCATTTTTCTTGGTTAGTTCTTGATTATTTTTCCGTAAATCTTTATTTTCTATCGATAACTGTTCGATTTCTTCATGAGCACTGCCTTCATGAGCCTGTAGAAGCTCAACTTTTTGTACGAGATTTACTACCTGACTATTATCCTCAGTTGACAAGTCTGGCAGACTATTAGTAGAGACATCTAGCGGGTCAAAGCTTATATCCGATTTATTGCTGTCAACAGCTAGTACCGTGTGCGCACGTCTGAATGTAACGTTTTCTTGATCCATGTTTACTTGTGTCACTCGCTAGATGGTGGTAGACGAGATTCCGATGGCCAATATTAAAGAAAAAAATGTTATGCAAAATAATGCTCTTGATGGGATTCGATCCAGGTGTAGGCAGAACGAGTTAGAAGTCAGCATAAAGTCATATCCACTGACCACTGAGCCAGATTGACATTAGAACTTTGGTCGAAATTATGAAACAGTTAATTCTATGTGGTGATTGTTTTGGAGGACTAAACGGTTAATGGTGTGAGTCACAGATTTGTCGTATCACCTTCACTTCTGTGTTTTTTAATTAAATATATGTAAAATGATTTATTTACAAGTTATTTGAGATATTTTACTAATTTCACTGGGTCACTGTCCGATTATTAGGTAAAACTTCACTCCACTGTATAATTTGAATAGGCGGCTCTATGTATCAAAAGTTATTGACTGGCCACTGACAATGCACTTTCTTTCTTCTATTTGTGGTTATTACGTCGAGATAACACTTGTACATTCGCGTTATGCTATTAGTTCAGTTTCTAAATAATATTTGTTGGAAATAGTACACGTCTAGTATTTATTTTAAATTAATTTGTACGGAGTCAATGTTTACGTGACAGCAGCGCCATCTGTGTTAAAGTACGTACTCGATTTTCAGGTGATAGGGCAGAGCAAGCACTGCTTCTTCAGCGTCCTTCGGCTGTGCGAGCTGAAGCTTCCTCTGCCGGAGCCAGCGTGGGCGGAAAAGATCACCAAGGAGATGAAGGATGATATTATTGTGAGTTTCAGAATAATGCGATTAGCAGGGTAGGTATAGTTAGATTTTGTAACCATTTTGAGTGACTATAAATGAAATGCGCATCTCTGAAAGCTTATGATCAGAGGGCACAACCTCTACCAATTAAAAGCATCACATCTGTGTTATCCTACAAGTTTTCAGACACAAGGGTCAAGTTTCGATTCCCATTATCATTTCATTTCCATTAGGTTTATATCTAGTTTGCACTACTTAGTACTTAGTACTTTTTAGTTTTTTTGTGAAGAGAGAATAAATACATTTTTCATTACATTTCATTTCGGTTGCTCTTTACTACGCAAAAACGTTGTAAGTTTTTGTCAAAGAAATTAAGTCAAAATCATCATCAGCTAAAAGTCGTCTGTTTTGGCGTGTCTGTTTCAGAGCAAGCTGGGCGACAACGGAGTGCTGCTACTGCCTAGTGCCCCACACGCGGCGCCCTACCACTACTCCTGTCTCCTGCGCCCTTACAACTTCTCATACTTCGCTGTCGTCAACGCACTCAAATGTCCAGCTGTTCAGGTCACTTACTCGTACCAAGTTTGGTTTATGAATTTATTTATTTATCATTTATTGCACAAAACACAAAGTTAAAGCACAAAAGGAGGGCTTAATGCATTTTCTACCAGCCCCCCCTAATTTACTAGATATCGGCTGCACTAATACTGAGCACTAGAGATCTGGTGGTAGTATTTATTTTATTCACTTCACAAAAGTGCTAGTGGCCGCGCCTTCTGCTCTTAAGGTCGTGGGTTCAATATAGGTCGAGCACCAATGAGTTTTTCTGTTCAAAAATTTGTGTACAATGCCATAGGTTAGAAAAAGTTATTCATATTGATGGGTACTTTAGCCCCCTGAAGTTTTTAAACACAAGTATTGGAACACCTTGTATACCGCGGACTGCAATAGGTTCATGATGATGATGACGTTGAACAAATGTCAAACTTCATTCTAATCAGATGATGAACAACTTTCATTTTGACTTCCAGGTTCCTCTGGGCACGAACGGCGACGGTCTGCCAATAGGCATCCAGGTGCTGGCGGCTCCAAACAAAGACGCCCTCTGCCTCTCCGTCGCAAAGTATCTCGAGAAGGAGTTTGGAGGAGCCGTGATGGCTTGCAAGATCAAAGACTAAGATATCAACTATGAAAAATGGGGAGGGTGCGAAATCTATCGGTTTATAACTTGCTATAATAACTTCAGAAACAAAATAGCATCATAGGTCTTCTTTAGTCGACTATTGGGGCTTCGTTATTAGGGGGGTTAGGTCCACTCTATGCCGTTGCCGGTGAAAACACAGGCACATGAGGCTTAACTTCTGTATGCCTCAAGTTTTTTTTATACAACTAGCCGATGCAACAAGCAGATGGCCCACCTGATGTTAAGTCGTAACCATCAACTCTAATAAAGCATTGCCTCGAAAGTCACGCACGATAGGAACGTGTCCTACGATACACTGCCCTGCGTCCATCAACTTGAGGCATACAGATGTTAAACCTCATGTCCCTGTAATTACACCGGGGCAATCACACTCTTCAAACCGAAACACAGCGTTGCTGCTTGGCGGCAGAAATAGGCGTGGTGGTAGTACTTCCCCGGACTAGCCACACACAAAGAGCTCTACTACTCTTAAGTTGATGGACGCAGGGCAGTGCATCGTAGGGTACGTTCATATCGTGCGTGACTTGCGAGTTAATGCTTTGTTGACGCTTAACATCAGGTGGGCCATCTGCTTGTTCTATCAGCGAATAGTATATAAAAGAACCTTTACTTGCTATCTTTAGTTCCAAAATTTTCGGAAGAGGGTGCTTTACTCGGATGACTTTGATTAACTTAGCTGTAAGACGTTTCAAAATGATCCTTGCGATTTTATTTAATCAATGCCTCTTGACTTTGACTGAACAAATAATAAATTGCGACACATTGTATAATACCTATTTAAGTAATGGAGATTTGACATAATGGCAATGGTTCATTTAAATATTCTCAATTATGTAATGAATATGTATTAGTTATTAAGATATAAATATATATTAAAGCCTATTGTATGTACTTACCTGTATAGCAATAAAACTTTGTGATTATTTTAAATAATATATATCTTGTTTTCTTTATATCAGTACTCAGTATATTTATTGCATTAATATGTATGTAGATTTTACACATTTTCAGGCCTTGACTAAGTATTTTGTGATTCAATACATAATGTACCTAGAAAGGGTGTTGCAACAGAGAGAAGCTACATTACCATTATAATGTCCGTTTTCTTTATTTTACGAATATCCGTCAGTAGCACAAGTAGGACTAATGGTACTATTGGTACAAGTCAGTACAGTTCGGTGCCAGTTGTACCATCAATGGTACAATTGGGACAAATCGGTGCCAATTGTACCATCAATGGTACTGCCTAATGGTCCGGCGGCAATATTTTATTATAAAATAAGTTCATGAGTTTGAAACCCTCTTTTTGGATATGGAAGTACCTGGGTTAAGAGTCTCGATGAGAGCACTGGTGGTCACTAGACCACCCTAGACCACCAGTGCTCTCATCGAGACTCTAACACTCTAACACATTAGGTAGCGGCCCGCCTTCCGATCCTAGGGTCGTGGGTTCAAAACCGGTCGTGCACCAATGAGTTTATCTATTCAAAAATTTATGTGCAAAATACTCTCAAACGGTGAAGGAAAACATCGTGATGAAACCGGCATGTCGTAGAACCTAAAAAGTTCTATAACATGTGTCAAGTGCCTCGCAACTGCAACTGTTTCGAAAGAAACCAGTGACATCACAAGATAGAGAGAGAGCCTCGATGTAAATGTGACTAAATATCGTAGTGTTGTTTGATCTCTCATTTCATTGGCTTACGAAAACTGTCATAATTACAAAAGCCAATCAGATGAGGTTATCCGAAATACACATACATCTCACTCACATTAGAAACAGTAAAAAAACAAATTACTTAATACTTTTACCAATTTATTAGAATAAAATATGGCAGCGATACTGCAAGAATACCTTCACCTTTATAATGTATTTTGTGATATATTTTATATTATTTAAATATTAATGTCTTATACAACCCAACTACTCACACCTATAAAACAAATAAAATTAATATTATGTATTATTTTATATTATTAAATACAATATTCTCAGTCTTCCACCTTTCAGAGTTAATTTATAGTGGACATTCCACACATCTGGCCTCTAAGCAGAATTTGTACTATAGAGACCAGTTAGGTGATTTTATATAAAATAAACAATTTTTTTACAAAAAAATGCATTTTTTATTATAATAAAAGACAGAGAACAAACATCTATGTTCATAACACAAATGTTGGTCCTCGGTGGGGATCGAACCCACGGCCTACAGCGCAGAAGGCGGAGCTACCGACTGAGCTGTGAAGGCTGTCAAAATCTTAGTCCTAAGACCTAACGATGACTTACACACATAAAATAACAAGGTAATAAACAGATCGAATATTTTTTTGGAAGACGTTAGTTTTGTCATTTCAACAGTAAATAAATAAATATTGGTGGACTTTCCACACAGCACTATCTAGCCCCAAACTAAATCTGTAATAACAGGGACATTGTTTAACTTATATGTAGGTATAGCTGTACCAAATTATAATTAGCCAAAAGACATTCCAACATTGTAATACCCTAACAGGGCTTATGAGTTGAAAGTTTTTGTTACCCCCTAAGATCTATTTTTAACAGACTTCAAAATAGTAGCAGGTTCTCAATTCGACTGTATGTTATATTTATGATTTATTAATATTTATTTAGTAGGCTTTTCTCTTCTATTGTATTAAAGAGCACCACGTAAAAATATTAGCTGGAAGAAAACGCTAATTAGCATTAAGTTCGCCTGTGCGTATTAGCATGTACTTTATTTATGTGCATTAAAGATCCACTACAGATTGGACGCCTAAAAACGGAAATCGACCTCGCGCCAGACCGCGGCGTAATAGACGCCTACTTAAAGAACTGGTCCACAGTGGCTCAAAGTCTCGACTGGAGAGAAGTGAGGCCTTTTTTTTTATACAACTTGCTGCTGAAACAAGCCGATGGATCACCTGATGTTAAATGGTAACCATTAACCATAACAAAGAATTGCAAAGTCAAGCTCGATGGGAACGTGCCCAACAATGCACTGTCTTGCGTCCATCAACTTGAGGCATACAGATGTTAAGCCTCATGTGTTTGTAATTACACCGGCAACCACACTCTTCAAACCGAAACACAGCTACGCTGCTTGGCGGCAGAAAAAGGCGTGGTGGTAGTACCCGGACGAGCCCTTCACAAAGATCTCTATAATAATCAATAATCACTTTATTCATAATTATATAAAATATCAAATATACATTCATGAGAAAAACATAAAAATACTTAAAAGATAGATCTGTTATGTAGGCAGCTATGTAGTTACCCAGTGGCGTAGCTATCGTAGGGCCAGGCGGTGCAGTGCACCAGGGCCCCGGAGCTCAGGGGGCCCTCTAACCTACGCTTGGAAAAGAGAGGGTCAGCCAGTTCCCGAAACTAGAGCCTGCTCAAAAAATTCTTTCTCTATGCACCAGGGCCCTACCAAGCTACGCCACTGTAGTTACCTATAAAAATAATAATAATATGTTACGAATTGTACAATGTTCACGTGTCGATCCTGCAAGGCGGTACGAATCCTCCGAAGGTCGTGGCCAAGTGTGCTGCCACGGCGAGGCACAGTCTGTCCTGTCGCGGGCCACTCACCACCTGTAAGCCGAGCGGGAGGCCGGCGCTGTTCAGGCCAAGTGGTACCTGGAAACAATTACATTGGGTTGAACAGTGGATAAGATAAGAAAATTATTTATTGCACATAAATAATAATAGTTATTTATTTCAGACATTGGAAAAAAATACATAATAATAATAATAATAAATATCATTTATTTTCTCTCATAAAACAAGTCAAACCTAATACTAACAAACAATATACAGGTAGTAGGCAATACTATCAATTAGGTAGGTATAACGAAAAAGAAAAAAAAATAAAATAAAATGTTTTATGATCGTTGGGTGCTCTTTTAACAATTGTAGGTATCTTAAGTTAACCTGTTTTGCGAGAGACTGGTGCCTGAAATAGGTTAAAGAAACCTGTGCTACAGGACACCAGGGCCCCACTCCACTGACTACTTATATGAGTTAGATATCAAGTAGATATCTGGATCTTAGACTTAGGTAAGTACCTACCTAGGTACTTTGATTTACCTATATTATAAATTGTGTTGTGATATTGAGTAAGAATGAGATTTAGAGTTGGAACTGTGCGTTAATATATGACTGGTGACAGTGTGTGAGGGTGTGTGAGGGTGTGTGAGGGTGTGTGTGTGAGTGTGTTCAAGAGAGAGAGGGAAAGGAGGGTGTGCACGTGCGTTTCTGAGGGTTCTCCTGAAAACACAAGTCTCTTGAGAGCCAGGGTTCGACAGGAGAACCCGCGTATGTGTGTGTATGATAGTTGTGTGTGGTGTGAGAGTTGATGACGTGTGTGAGCATAATCTGATGGATTTTTTAGACTTAGATTTGAAGAGACTGGGCTATCCTGTCACTTATATTATTTAGTGGGTATTAAAAGCTCCTCTGTTTCTTTGTAGGTCAGAGTTTTAAGCCATTCGCTGACTGTTTTTTTACATTTAGTTTTTGTTTGGGGGTAGATTTCTAGTTTTTTATTAAGTTTATTGTACATATATAAACCAAGAAAACAGAAAAACTTGTTGGTTAGCATTGTACGAAACTTTACAGGACCACATATATTACCTCTTCTACGCTTTTCCTATGCTAGTTTCGGATCATACTCTAGAAGAGAGTGTTTTTTGAGGATGACTTGAAGTATGAATGATTGTCGGACTGATAGAACACCCCATTCCAGATACAGCTCCGAGGTAGGGTAACGCCAGTAACATAAAACACAAATAAAAATAAAAAACCGGCCAAGTGCGAGTCGGACTCGCGCACGAAGGGTTCCGTACCGGCAACAGAAATACATCATCTGTGAAAATTTCAACTGTCTAACTATTACGGTTCATGAGATACAGTCTGTTGACAGACGGACAGACGGACAGACAGACAGACAGGCAGACAGACAGACGGACGGGCAGCGGAGTCTTAATAATAGGGTCCCATTTACCCTTTGGGTACGGTAAAAAAAAGGTATTTTTGTGTCATACCCAGCTAATTAACGTATCAAGCGAAAACAAAGTAGCTAGTCTTTGGAAATTCACACTTTTTTGTAAAAAAAATCTCTCTCTCTTGTCGTGTCACTAGTTCCTTGCGAAAACAGGGTGGTGAAAGGATTTTAATGCGCCTCATGAGGCTCCTTTCGAGCACTTGACACATGTTATAGAACTTTTTATGTTCTACGACATGCCGGTTTCCTCACGATGTTTTCCTTCACCGTTTGAGAGTACTAGCATTGGGCACATACATTTTTAAACAGAAAAACTCATTGGTACACTAGCATTGTGCACATACATTTTTAACACGACCGCTTTCGAACCCATGACCTTAGGATCGGAAGGCGGGGCCGCAACAACTAGACCACCGGTGCTCTCTCGAAAAAATATATAATAGAATAGTATACCTGTGTTGCGGGTAGTTTGAGCACGTTGAGTACCCCCCAGTAGGCGAAGTTGAAAGGCCTCAGGTACGCGGAGTAGTGGTAGGGAGCGGGGTACGGCGCGCTCGGGAATATCAACACACCGTTGTCGCCTAGCTTGCTCTGTAATTGTAAAGTTAAAATAGAATAGAAAAATCTTTATTACAAATTCCAATAACAATGTAACAAACATTATTGGAAGTAGGAATATAAGGGCATCAAGAGATGTATATTTTGCATATTTTCACTCACTAATGAGCTATGGTGTAATGTTTTGGGGAATTGCAGCGGAATCTAATAAGATATTTATAAAATACTAACGGCCCGCCCCGGCTTTGCACGGGTATTTAATGAAGAACCGCTAAGAACCGCTCTACCGATTTTGTGCAAACTTCACATAAACCATCTACTAAATAATCCGAACAAAGCCTAAACATTTGGTTTGGATAGGTGAGCCCGTTCTTGAGTTATAAAATTACAACGAAAAGTGGCATTGATTTTTATAGATATAGTAGAAAAAAACCGGCATTACAAGAATAAACAATATTTAAGTAAAAGTTTTCTATTCCCGCTTTTTTTTATTAAAAAGAATCAAGAAAAGAACTTTTTTATCACATCAATTCGAAAAGAGATAGTTTGCTCTTCGAAAACAGGGAGCAAAATAGCACTTTGATCCCAAGGGCGGTAAAGTGATTTGAATTTGGAATGTGCTTATTGAGTAAAAGTTCCAATCACCAAAGAGATCACGAACACTGTATGAACAAGCAGGCTTTATGATAAAAAAAAGCGCCTGAACTAAATAAAAATAAACAAAAACACGTGAAACGCGCATTCCACCTTTGTTCATAATTGTTTACTCAAATTCAGATTTTACTTAGTTTCATGAAAATACCTCGTGTGTTCATAAGTCTTGAGACACATCTATGTGCGCCATTCATCTATGGCGGCACGAATCTTTTCAATGGGAATCCGTTTCGATTCTTTAATAAGGGCTCGCTTGAGAGAATCCAGGTTTGGGTGAGACTTTCTGCATGCCCTCAGCTCCAATTCCGTCCATAAAGAATAATCCAAAGGATTCAAGTCAGGGCTTGACGAGGGCCAATCTTCGCTCCGAATGAAGCCTGGCAAATTGGCCTCCAGCCAACGTTGGGTAGTCTTAGCTTTATGGGAGGGAGCAGAGTCGTGTTGGAAAACCCAGTATTTTCCAGCGAATAGCGTATCATTTAATGGTTTAACCACCGCTTCCAATATGTCGGTTTGGTAATTTTGTGCCTTCACCTTGACGCCTTGCTGGCAAAAATGAAGCGAAGTGACCCCCTCGTAGGAAACACCCCACCAAACCATCACACTTGCTGGATAATGAGTACGCTGGACATTGCGTACAGATGGCTGGACGTCCTTTGAACTTCTGGCGTAAACCTTATTGTTCTGCCGGTTAAACTTTTCTTCCACCATGAAGATCTTTTCATCGGTAAACAGGATATTTTTTGGATCGTGTCTCTTCAATAGGTTCCGAATCGTTCCAATCGCAATTTACGAAGACGCTCTTTTAAATAATGCACTTTCCTTCGACTGTAGGCCTTTAGTTTAAGATCATATTTAAGTATCCTGTTCACCGATATTCGCGAAATGTTGGTCTGCAGAGCTAATTTATTTTGAGTCCGGCAAGGGTTGCGACGAGTTCGCTCTCTGATTACTTTGATGTTGGCGGGCGTCCTTACAGACCGCGGGCGGCCACATCTTCCACGGTCTTCTAAAGAGCCGGTCTCCTTGTACCTCTTTATGGTATAATACACAAAGTTCCGACTACATCCCAAACTTTGGATTTCACTAAAAACTTGCATTGGTTTTTTTCCTGCTTGAAACAGTGAAATTACAGTCGCACGCAAATCTTTTGTTGGCGCCATTTTCACGGAGAATGAAACAAATATTCAAATGTATATTTTTTCTGATTCAAAACATTCGAAATTTAAAATTTTAAAAGTTTAAAAAAGGTTGCATGAATTACTTTCTTTTTAAATTAATTAAATAAGTTCGTCTCAAAACTTATGAACACACGAGGTAAATAAAATTACAATGAATACATGATTATGGCTATGAGACTATGTGACAATCTGACAATGTGACTATGTGACTCCGTGACTTCGTGACTTTGTGACTATGTGACTTCGTGACTTCGTGACTTCGTGACTTTGTGACTTTGTGACTATGATTATGATTATTTTTGATTATTATTATTATTCATAAGTTGCACTAAGTTATTTTCTCATAGAGGGTGATAAAAAGTAGAGTGTCCACCTCGGGAGCAACACTATTTTAAGCTCGAGTGAAGTACTTTGAATCCCTCGCTACGCTTAAGATTCTACTTTAGAATCCCTCGCTACGCTCGGAATTCTACTCTAGAATCCTTCGCTCCGCACTGGATTCAAAAAACACTCTCGCCATAAAAATAGTTGTTTGCTCCCTTGTTAAACAATCTACTATTTTTTTTCAAGATCGAAATTGAGCTTCGCCGTTCGATATTTAAAATTGATGACTTTGAACTGTGTTTTTGAATTGATGATTATACTCACACGAAGACAAGGCTGAATAGCAAAGCGACCTCTTTGGTCATTGGGCTGAATACATGATGTCTATTGCCAGTATGATGGTAAGATGTACGCGAACTTTTTGAGAGAAAGAAGTGTTTTTTTTTAATTACCTACCGCCCTAGGGCTTTTCTAGCCACATTATTACCCTAGAGCGCTAATTAGTCACCTACAAGCCCCATTTGGAGGTAATAAGAACCTACTTACCGAACATGAGAGATGTAAAGTATATTAAGTATATGTATTATATCAGCAATCTGGTTTCCATATTACAACCTGTGCTTAGTTTGGGGCTAGATAGTGCTGTGTGGAAAGTCCACTAATATTTATTTATTTATATTAGTATTGAGTAGTAGTAATACTGACCAGTAAATCATCACTTAGGTCCTTGGTGAGGGTCTCCGCCCACTCCTTGTTGACAGCTGGCAGGACCTGGTCGTCCAATAGCTTCAGGATACCTGCCAGAGTAAACTCCGACTGACCCACCAGCTGAAAGATAACAATACATTTATTTACTTACAAGCTGGTGCCCGCGACTTCGCCTGCGCAGGATTAGTCACACAATATCTTTATAAATTGTAGCCTATGTGTTATCCTGATTCTCCTATCAGCTTTTTCAATATATATATTTTTTTATGTTTGTACACCTTCCCACCACTTTAATCAGCTCTCTCTATCCTCTAAGGTTTGCTGGAAGAAATCTCTATCTTTGTGTACACATGTATATTTGTGTACAATAAAGAATAAAGAATGTATACGCTGATGATGTATGTTATTGTAAAGTTTCATTAAAATCCATTCAGTTGTTTATACGTGAAAGAGTAACAAATATCCATTCATCCATACTTACAAACTTTCGTTGCGTTTATAATATTAGTAGGATTAGGATCGCCAACTCTGCCAAGTTAATTCAATAGGTATTTATTCAGTAAAATAACAAGGATCACTTAGAAACGTGTTAAAGCTAGGTGACTCTAGATGCCAGTTCCACGCGACCAAAGCCTAGAAGAACAGACAAAAAACTCACGGCTTGGTTCCTACAGTTCTTTTGTATGATTCTTGTTACAATGTAATATAATACAATATTGAAGCTATTGTGTGGTGACAATCGAATTTAGTGAGGCATAGGCATAACACAAAAAGGTAGAGGCAATCGAATTCATAAGACAGCACACGCTTTTATTCTGCCTGCTGATGGACCAAGCAGATGGCACACCTGATGCTAAGTGGTAACATCACCTATAACAAAGCACTGCCTCGTAAGTCACAGACACTGGCCCTGCGTCCAACAACTTGAGGCATACAGATGTTAAGCCTCATGTGTCTGTTATTTAAACGGAAACACAGCATTGCTGCTTGGCGGCAGAAATAGGCATGGTGGTAATACTTCCCCGGACGAGCTATTCACAAAAAGCTCTACTACTCTTAAAAATACTAACCTATCTAATATACTATTGGTCTTATTCAAATTGGTCGCTGAGCGCTCCATTAGCTTCAGACCGATAAGTCTGTTGCTGTCTCTTTTCGTTGGCATGAAAGTTACAGTGACATATAGAGTCGCTATAAAATGTAAGGGAATATAAATAACGGCCTTACCTTTTTACCAAGTTCGACGACTCCACTGGCCTCTCCTGTGTTGTTGGTGAGAACCTTCGCAAAGACATCGGTTTCCTTGGTCATTGCATGACGCCATAGACTATACATGTAGTCGAAACCTCCGTGGTAGTAGCTCTCAGGCGCTAGATCAGACGATGTCGCCTCTTTCGTTAAATGGCTTATAACTCTGCGAATTGGAATATAAATTATAAATCAATTCAAAAGGTGTTTGTTTAATTGATTCACAAGGATCGCTTTGAAACGTCTGAAAGCTAGGTGAATCAAGGTGCCAGTTCCACGCGACCAAAGCCTAGAAGAACAGGCAACAAAGGCACAAAAGAAAGGTGTAATTTAGAAAATATTGAAGTCAATACCATATACATAGAGAACAGTCGAAGAACTAAGCATACATTAGGCGCCATTTTAAAGTTATATGTTTTTTTATACTAGCATTTATATATATTACTTTTTTTAACTAGCTTATGGAACATGCAGATGGCCCACCTGATGTTAAGTGGTAACCATCGCCTATTACAAAGCATTGCCTCGTAAGTCACGCACGATAGGCACGTGCCCTACGATGCATTGATCTGCGTCCATCAACTTGAAGCATACAGATGTTAAGCCTCATGTGCCTGTAATTACACCGGCAACCACACTCTTCAAACCGAAACACAGCGTTGCTGCTTGGCGGCAGAAAAAGGCGTGGTGGTAGTACTTCCCCGGATGAGCCCTTCACAAAGAGCTCTACTACTCTTAAAATATCTTATATTTAGGCTTATTAATCAAATGAACTAACTTCTTCATAGCGTCTCGGAGCTCCTTGCAGATGGGACTCACGCGAAGGTCTTGCGCAGTTTCCACGTAGTAATACTTTATTTTCTGAAAAATAGAGTGTTCAATATTCTATTACTATACTAAATGTAACGACCCTATAAGCCCAAAGGTCTGTTATGGCGTGATTGAGTCATAAGCATTTTTCGATCTTTTTTTCTGAATTAGATTTTTCATTCACTTGATCATTTTCGAGCCAAAAATAATGCTCACTACACAGATATAAAAGGCAGCAGTTAATTCATTCACAAGCATATGTTTGCCAATTTGTAATCATTACCTTACGTTACTTGGCGGCAGAAAAGGCATGGTTTATGGTATACTAGCGACCCGCCCCGGCTTCGCACGGTTATTGTGGGTTATCCCTAAGAGATTATGCTTGTACTATGCATATAAACCTTCCTCTTGAATCACTCTTTCTATAAAAAAAACCGCATCAAAATCCGTTGCGTAGTTTTAAAGATTTAAGCATACATAGGGATATAGGGACAGAGAAAGCGACTTTGTTTTATACTATGTAGTGACGATGCATCCATACGATGCATTGTATGGCACGTTCCTATCGTGCGTGACTTTAGAGGCAGTGTTTTTTATGGTGATGGTGACGACTTAACATCAGGTTTTAGTGTTAGAGCTCTTTGTGAAGGGCTCGTCCGGGGAAGTACTACCACCACGCCTTTTTCTTCCGCCAAGCAGTGTTGCTGTGTTTTGGTTTGAAGAGTGTGGTTGCCGGTGTAATTACAGACACATGAGGCTTAACATCTGTATGCCTCAAGTTGATAGACGCAGGGCAGTGCATCATACGGCACGTTGCTCTTGCGAGGCAATGCTTTGATATAGGTGATGGTTACCACTTATCATCAGGTGGGTCATATGCCTGTTCCATCAACAAGTAGTGTCAAACTAACCTTGAGGTCGACTTCTCCGTCGAGGTTCAACAATGAGGCTTTGTCTCCGGCCACGATCCTGGTGAGAGGCGCCAGGTCGCAGCAGTGCTTGGCTGCGAATCCTATTGAAGCCATCGTCGGGTCCTCGCCCGAGCGGAGCGTGGATCCTGGGAATGGTGGAAAACTACAGATGGTCATTTCTTTTTAAAGTTATTCAGGTTACAAACTATGGCCCTTATTGATAATCTGCCATTTTATAGCGGCTCTAGAGTATACTTGTCACTGTCACTCTAATGCCAACGAAAAGAGATAGCAAGAGACTTATCGGTCGGGTAGAAGGACGTTCTGCGCTTCGTTTTCCTGTCCGTATTTATAATATTAGTATTATTAGTAGAATAGGTAGTTCGATTACCTTTTAAACTAGTGTGTTCAGCAGTGGGATTGTGGGCAAAGAGTCCACAGTAAAAGGCTGGCATACGAGTTGATCCACCAATATCCGAACCTGTAATTTTAAAAAGCGAGCGTTAATCAGCCACTTAAGACGGCAACAATTAATTTATAAATTCACCACTGACGGCAATATCAATCTTACATCATCATCCAGAGCACCGGCGGTCTAGTGGGAGTGACCCCGCCTTCCGATCGTAAGGTCGTTGGTTCGAAACCGGTCGTGCACCAATGAGTTTTACTGTTCAAAAGTTTATGTGCACAATGCCAGTACTCGGAAACGGTGAAGGAAAACATCGTGAGGAAACCGGTATGTCGTAGAACCTAAAAAGTTCTATAACATGTGTCAAGTGCTCGAAAGGAGCCTCTTGAGGCTTAAAATCCTTTCACCACACTGTTTCGAAAGAAACTAATAGTGACACGACAAGAGAGACTAATCTAACTAAACTTAAAATTAACAATAAGTAGTTAGTAATAGGAAGATTGAACATTATTATATAACTGGTGATTGGTGGCTGAATCAGATTTGCAATACCCTTCGAACTAGTTGTTAAGCTTTATCTCGACGAAACACTGTGGCGAAAGGATTTAAAGTGCGCCTCAAAGGGCTCCTTTTGTGCACTACTCTCTGACTACGTGACTACGTACATAGTGAGATGGGCGAGGCCATGGCGGCTGCAAGAGACGCTTCCCCTCCACTGGAGCCGCCGGTGGTCCGCCCGGCGTGGTACGGGTTGTTGGTCTGACCGAACACCATGTTACGGGATTCTTGCCTGCAAAAAAACGATATTACTTTTTCTGTTATGCCTACGCCTCACTCAATTCACTAAATCACTAAATTCGATTAGCACCACACTGGAACTTCAATATTGTATTATATTACATTGTAACAAGGATCATACATGTACCAAGAAGAAAATTGTAAGAACTATAGATATAAGCTAAGCTAGAAATAAAAAATGTATAAGGCAGACAGAACCCACAGAAAAAAGGGTAATTTATCCTACGGGATATATTTTTACAATAAAAGTAAACCCTGTCCTTACCTCCTTATTAGTAAATAAAGTCCCTGATCATATTAGGGGAAACAGATACACCTAGTGCCATTTCGAGATGGAGAAAAAAAAAATAAAAAAAAAAAAACAAGGATCATACAAAAGAACGGTAGGAACCATCAAGCCGTAAGTTTGTTGCCTGTTCTTCTAGGCTTTGGTCGCGTGGAACTGGCACCTAGAGTCACCGAGCTTTAAGACGTTTCAAAGTGATCCTTGTGATTTTATTGAATAAATACCTTTTGACTTCGACTTTGATAATATGTTCTTGTATGTTTGCATATAATTAGCCCACGTAGTATAAATAAAATCTCTCTTTTTTTGTGTTTGTTTTTGGCTCTGCTACTGTATAATTTTTTGTGGTTCTTAATTAGTAATCGTTATTGTATTCGGCCTCCCGCGACACAGGCTTGTCCTAGTGCGGGGACCAATGGTAACCGATGTATAATCGCTTAGGTAAGATTATTTGGTAAATAAATGAATTTGTATTTGTATGTTCTTTTAGGTCGCGAGAAACTAGCGCCTAGATTTACCTGGTTTATTTAAAACAAAAACGGTAGTAGGTTTCAAAAACTTAAATTATTTTTATGTCATAATCCCCACCAACCAGGATTAAAAATGTTAGCGGGGAAAACCTAAAATAATGAAATTGGAATGAGTGTTTTATTTTTTCAATTTAATTTAATATTATATACATGTGAACGTTAGATAGGTATACTACAAATTAATTTAAGTATACAATTTTCATTTTATTTTATCATTTTATAATTATGCCATGTTATATTCTTTGAATATGGAAGCATGCCTGTAAAATTTATTACCAATAAATGACTATTGACTATTGACTAAAAGCCAAAACTTTTTTGAAAATTGTCTTAAATACTGGTGGGGGCAGTTTTGTGGGGATTATGAAAATAAACCGCTTACAGTATGAAAATCGCCGATCGTCACACTTCAGCTGGCTAACTCGTTGGGCTGATTATGATTATGGCTATGCTTACCACTTGTTGATCTCCGGTACGTTGGTGACGGCCACTGGGATAGCTCCGGCAGCGCGCAGCAGTCGCACGCACTCGGCGTCTGCGCCGGCCTTGGTGTCCTTGCGCGACCTGATGCCCAGGGTATGCAGCATGCCCAGTACTGCATGAGACTCTTTGGCTGTGAAGGGGACGCCTGGAACAAATCGTATACGGAGTCTACACTCAGCTCATGTCCGTGGAAATGTGCAGAGACATGGGAAGGAACTTGGGCAATGCGAGAATGTAAACAGGCCACTTCCATGTCCACTCGCGTTGCCCGTGTTGTGAACACTTGCCGGCTACGCTGCCGCAGACATATGGACGGCAACATTTCCGTCCACGCGAATGGCAGCGCGAATGTCTAAAATGTAAACGCAGTATTATGTTTAAAAGACTGGCGGAAATAGTTAAGAATATCATAATAAATATTTTTTATTATAAAGATATGTTGCCTCGATATACAATTGTACATTCAAGATTGAGAAAAAAAAACCTTTTTTTATTAAGTACTACTAGTTGATGGAACAAGCAGATGGCCCACCTGATGTGAAGTGGTAACCATCACCTATAACAAACCATTGCCTCGTAAGTCACGCACGATAGGAACGTGCCCTTCGATGCACTACCCTGCGTCCATCAACTTGAGGCATACAGATGTTAAGCCTCATGTGCCTGTAATTACACCGGCAACCACACTCTTCAAACCGAAATACAGCAACGCTGCTTGGCGGCAGAAAAAGGCGTGGTGGTAGTACTTCCCCGGACGAGCCCTTCACAAAGAGCTCTACTACTCTTAAAACTCTCTCTCTTAAATAAATCAGGCAAGGTATATATTCCCTCAGATCTCCAAGTACCAACATTATTTAAGGATGTCTAAGGGGGGTAGTCAGAGTATCCAATTAATACATTTGGCACATACCCACTTTTGCAGTGGGTATTCCATACGTGACAGGTTGCAAGCCCATCACCGCTTTACTCACTATGCCTCACCCGCCGCTTTACTCTTCACCGATTGAGAGCACTGGCATTGTGCACAAAAGTGATTGAATAAGCACAAGTGCTTTTAATTAAATAACTTAAACATTACAGCTACTGTATCAAGTTAAATCAGGTAGTTACCTAAAAATGGTTTGTCCTTGAAGATATCATTAGATTTCCGTTTGGAGATGAGCTCGTCCACGGCATCAGCATCCGAGAGCGCCGCGTTGTATCTCTCATCGGTGACGGCATTTAGAATTGGATTCACCTGGAATAACAAAATAAAGCATTACTTTTAATATTATAAGTATGAATGTACAAAAAAAATATATGTATAATATACAAAGTCAAAGTCAAAAGGTATTATTAATTCAATAAAATAACAAGGATTTTGAATTTGAAATGTCTTAACACTAGGTGAATCTAAGTGCCAGTTCCACATGACCAAAGCCTAGAAGCACAGGCAACAAACTTACAGCTTGGTTCCTACCATTCTTTGTACCTATGATGACAAGTATTATTAGGTATATCAGCTATTTCGTTCCGATAGTTTCCATTCCACAAGCTTTACTTAGTTTGGAGCTAGATAGTGCTGTGCGCAATGTCCACCAATATTTATGTATTTTACAAATCTGACCTGCTCCAGCGTGTCTACCATGATTATTCTCATACTACACTCGCTAGCAACTGTATCTTGTCCAAAATAAGTGAGAATTACTGATATACATGATTTTGGTAGTCACTAATGGGTATAGTCTGGGAAAACTACTGTCACACATACACAGCACTGCAGTCACCATTTAATGGGTAACTAATAATGTCATTTACATCTGAGTGCTTTGAAGGCATGTTAAGCTGATGGTCATGGCTTTAGTTTATTTATTTTTATCTCAGACAACACAGTAAAATATAAATATATACAGAGCCCATATCATAAATACCTTTGAAACGAAATTTAATATGGATGGAAGCACAATTGGGCGTTTTCCATACATGCCAATGCAAAGAAAG
Source organism: Chloroclysta siterata (assembly GCA_932294275.1). NCBI lineage: Eukaryota > Metazoa > Arthropoda > Insecta > Lepidoptera > Geometridae > Chloroclysta > Chloroclysta siterata. The sequence goes on from OW028588.1 coordinate 18,475,917, forward strand.
AGAAAAAAAAACTAAACTCTAGCACAATGCCTGCACGGGCATATTGCAAGACACAGAGGAGATTTAAAATAATAATATAATTAAATGAATACTAACAGCTTTGATCCTTTCAATGCACGCAGACACAAGCTCTTTAGACGTAAGCTCTCCTCTCCGAATCCTGGCAGCCAGTTCCACAGCACTGAGAGCCAGAACTGCATGCCTTTTGGTCAACGGAGGCAGCTCTGTCTTAGATCCATCCCAGATTAAAGAGAATATAAAGTCTATTATTGTGTCCAGGATGGTCCGGAAGATGAGGAAGGCATGTTTAACACTATTCATTGCCATACCTCTGAATATCTTGCTGGTTTTGTTCTGAAAAATAGGGATGAACAACTGAATTAGTCATGAAACAAACTCTAATTTATGTGAAATCACTAGTTTTAAAACAAATAAGTACCAAAATAAAGTAAGAATAAGTTTTGAGTTCCCTTTTTAAATCTCTTACTTTTAATAGAATTAGAATGCCTAGAACAAGACAAAAGATTATAGGTTTGTGAATCTATGTTGATTCTTGAGTCAGTCAGGTAGAGAGTAATTGTGGAATATTATCAATTGCAGTTGATACTGCAATCAACTGCAGTAGATACAGTATCTGATAATATATTGCAAGTAGGTACAATAAGCAAACTCACCTGATGAATATGTTTTGTACTATCAAAGTTCTCCAACGCACACATCACAGCACATTTACATTAAGTTATGCTAATTTCTACAAAGCAATTCAAGCATTCACTTGGTCAGATTCAGTAGTAATAGGTATTCTGTGTACAAAATACCTACAGTGTAAAGGAAGCCAAGGTCTAAGAAGTTAGGTAAATATGATGATATTATTGTAATGAGTAGGTAGGTAGGTACATACTTTAGCTACAATAACTAACTCAACTCAGAGCGGTGAGGTGAAAGTACTGCCGGTAACGGTACTTACATGTATCAAACAGAGTCACAGCAGATCACAAACCTATCATAGGTACCTACTTATACTTACCTTGCTTACATGCACTTGTATTGTGCTTCGGTAAACTTGGTACGTAGGTACCTACTCACCTACAACTTTACTTTCTAATGTTGAAAATATTTCTAATTTTGTATGGTTTTACTCAGAGGAGCAGCGCAAGTTTTATTGAGCAACTGTTTGCTTTCTACTTTTCTATATTTGGCGGACTATACAGAACACAGAACACTTATCCATACAGAACTAGAAAATAATCTTTTCTCTTCAAAACACGTATCAAAACAAACAAGAATGATTCAAATAGGTGCTTGCTCCAAGATCGAAAGAAAGAAAATTAAATTAAATTATTCTTTTTTTTGTTTTCACGAGACACTGGAAAGATTGTATGTCGAAATGACGGCCAATTGCCAGTGCAAGGTCCTGCTTGCCATGTCAGATAGCTGTCAGCTGATATTGCTGACCTTATTTGACATTGCGCAGGCTGTCGCCGTCGTCCATACGTCTCCTGACAGCTGTTTTGTAATAACATTGGAGTTCGGCTCGCACTTTTGACCTTAAGAAAGCCGATAAATATCGATATCTATTTAGAACTGCTCGCTCGCATTACGAAGATTACTCGTGCCTTTCCTTCTAAGATTCCTCCATTCATAAAAAATGACCGGCGTTGTCGTTATTAAAACAAATCCTTTCGAAGGCCAAAAGCCGGGTACAAGCGGTTTACGTAAAAAAGTTAAGGTTTTTCTGCAAGAAAACTATACCGAAAACTTTATTCAGAGTATCTTAGACGCGAATAAAAATGCTATTGTCGGTTCTGTGCTCGTAGTCGGCGGCGACGGTCGATATCTGGTGAAGGAGGTGGTGGACAAAATAATCAAAATCTCTGCTGCTAACGGGGTAAGTGCCCTTCGCGTATCCCACAATAGGTTATAGTTTATCACTGGGCTTACAAGACGTAGGTATTTAATGCACCAATTGATTATAAATTACTGTTTATAGGTGGCAAAACTTCTTGTTGGTCAAGAGGGAATTCTTTCAACACCAGCAGTGTCCTGCCTTATCAGGAAATTCAAAACTCTTGGTAAGATTTTTTAAAGTTATTTCTATGCTCAATACATTTATTGCTTACACATGGTTTAGTTTAGGTACTTTGTTGTTAGGTGTTAGTAACATGTGGACCCTGCATCGTGTATGGCAACATTGATTTGTTCTAAGTTTACCTATTAATTCCTTTTTCAAAAAATGACTAGAACAATTACTACCGCTACTTTTGCTGGGATAGGCACTGTACTGTTTGGCATTCAACACCACAATTTCAAATTATTATTTTCACACAGGTGGCATCGTTTTGACAGCATCTCACAACCCTGGTGGCATTAACAATGACTTTGGCATCAAGTTCAACTGTTCCAATGGAGGCCCGGCCCCCGACAACACCACCAATGACATCTATAAGATAACCACTGAGATCAAGCAGTACAAAATCGTGCCCGATTTAGTCTGTGCAATTGATAAGATTGGTGTTCAGAATTTTACTGTAAGTATGCACTAGAACTTGACCATAATAAGAGTAATAGAGCTCTTTATGAAGGGCTCATCCGGGGAACCCTATTTCTACTGCCAGCATTGCTGCCAGGTTCCTGGTGAAATTACAGGCACATGAGGCTTAACATCTGTATGCCACAAATTAATGGATGTAGGGTATGTTCCTATTGTGTATGACTTGTTGAGGCAATGCTTTGTTGTAGGTAATGGTTACCACTTTACATCAGGTGGGCAATCTGCTTTTTCCATCAGCAAGTAGTATAAAAAAAGAACTAAATATACTGGCTTTCCTTCCTCTGACTACCCTCTTGATTGCTAATAGATGAACAAATCACTACAATTATTACAACGGACATCTAAGACCTTGAATAGGTATTAACACATTGGTGCCTCACACATATCATCAACAATAATATATTTTTTATATGTATTGACTAGCGGCCTGTCCCAGCTTCGCATGGGTGGTCATAAATTTTTTGAACATTTTAGGATAAACTTAGACCGTGGGTTCGAGCCTCGCGTCTACTTATTTCATACATTTGCACGTCCTTCTCCTTGAGTTGAAATCGCACCCCGAGCGTGACCCGTGGACCCGTTAACATTTTTAATTTCGTCATATCTTTTGAATGGAATGTCCGATTTGAAAAATTTAAAAAGTAATCTTTAGGTATTGAAACCGTCTTAATTATGAAATGATTTATTTGGATAAGGATTAATATCAAGGTACAAATAAAGACCCTTTTCTGGCGGCGGCATTTCAATTAATTTTTTATAATAAAAGAACACTTATTGTGACATAACTATAATAGTTAGACATATGCTGTCGCGACATTTTTTGTAGATGATGACGTGTTCTACAAAATCGTAGTACATTATTTTGTTCTATCATCAATAGTTTTCGCAGCGCACGCGATGTAAGGTTTTTGTTTTCCACCTTGGGTACATTATTGAAGTTTTAGTAAGGATCCCTGATTTTTTTGAAAATATAATATAGCCTATGTTACTCAGGGATAATGTAGCATTCTAATGGTGAAAGAATTTTTGAAATCGGACCAGTAGTTTTTGAGCCTATTCGTTACATACAAAAATACAAAAATACAAAGGTTTCCTCTTTATAATATTAGTGTAGACTAGACATTACTCAGCAAATTTAATATCAGGACAGTAACAGTAAAAAATCAGTACCTACACACTAGAATCATTTTGTCATATTTATTTTTATTAGTCTTATCTTCCAAAGATTTCCGATTCTATTTTCCATGTATACAACGTGTAACATAATACCCCTATAACCCCGAAAGCCGGATGTCCTAAAGGTCATTGCGAACACCTTTTGTTATACGACTTTTGAAATTTCGTAGTTTTTCATTCATGAAATGCTTCATAAACGTTCTTCCAATATGAAACAAAACACACCATGAGGCAGCCTTATTCACAGCTGTTTGTACGTTCCGTGTGTGCCTGACCTTGATACTTACGTAAACAGTATCAGGGGTGTTGAAAATTTCTGAGACTATATCAGGGGTATATATAGGGGTATTATGTTACACGTTTTATATTTCAGCTAGCAGGTGACTCGGTCGTCAAACCATGGCCATTCATATAAACCTATGCATAAGGATTATGTGATGGTTACCACTTAATCAGGTGGGCCATCTGCTAGTTCCATCAGCTAGTGGTATGAAAAAAAAAACTAGGTGCCAGTTCCACGCGACCAGGCTTAGAATCAAGAATCCAAGTTCCATCAAGAAATGAAAAAGAGGATCCAAGTTCCATCAAGAAATGAAAAACTCAAACAATATCACTTTCAGGTTGAAGGCCGACCATTCACGGTGGAAGTGATTGACTCTGTCAACGACTATGCGGCCTACATGAAGGAGATCTTCGACTTCCCCAAGATCAAAACCCTCATTCAGGGATCTGAGCAGAGGAAGCCGTTCAACATCCTCATTGATGGCATGAATGGGGGTGAGTTTTACCACCATGCTTATTAACAAGAGAAGAAAGACAGGTATCGTGCGGTAATATTTTATTTCCACGTAAAAACGAGGGCGTGTCTAGGTACAGCTAAACGCTTTTCTTATTCAGATATCTCACGCACACTATTCATCGAAAACTTAGCCTTTAAGTAATGTTATATTCATTTAATATTTCCCATTTTTTGACGACATAATTTTATAAAAAATAAATCATGATTGGGAAAACCCTGGCTCCTGAAACACAGTCTGAGGGCTTATTACGAGTTTAGTGCCGATCATCGATCGTGACGATACACCGAATTTTCTATGAAAATAAATCAACGGCATCTAGCGTATTCTTTGAGAACCGGTTTTTTTTTTCATAGAAAATTCGGTGTATCGTATCGATCGACGATCGGCACTCGATCGGCACTAAACTCGTAATAAGCCCTCTGAACTAATTCGGAATCCTATGCATTCAATAATATGCAACAATGTGTATCATGTTTTACAAAGATCACTTTGAAACGTCTTAAAGCTAGGTGAACCTAAGTGCCAGCTCCACGCGATAAGTAATAAATCAAAATATAGGATAGTATTTAGTTGTACCTACTACCTCATTCAAGAGATCTCACCTTGTAATAAGTTTGTTGTGTAAGTAAAATATTAATGAAAATGCTGAGTCCACCTATTATTGGCGTATGTATCAGTCTAAGATAATAACACAATGTGCCTAATAATGTAACCATACAATGACATATCGCTGTTGGCGTCACAGCGTCCCTATAAATAAAATATCGCATAGATAATATCTTAAAATTCCAGTAACCGGTCCCTACATCCAACGCATATTCGTGGACGAGCTGGGAGCCTCCGCGAAGTCCATCCGCCGAGCAGTTCCACTGGAAGACTTCGGCGGCGCGCATCCCGATCCTAACCTGACGTACGCAGCCGACCTGGTGACCGCCGTCAAGGAGGGAGACTATGATTTTGGCGCTGCTTTCGATGGAGACGGTAGGAATGTTGACCTTATCGCAAGTGCTGCCATCAACCCAGCTATTTTTTTGTGAAGGGCTCGTCCGGGGAAGTACTACCACCATGCACATTTCTGGTTTAGTTCCTTTTTTGGTTTTCCGTATCGTCAGGCCGTTTTTGTATGGAAACTGGATAAGCGCCTCTATCGGACATGCTGAGAACTCACGAGTCTCCATAAAAAACGGCCTGACGATACTAAAAACGAAAATCAAAACTCAGACTTGGGGTACTAAGACGTAAAACGAAACTTTACAGTGGTTCCAGGGTTTTGTATCACCATTTTTATTCGCAGCCCTATAAATGGCAATACAAAATCATACAACACAATATACTAGTAGTTCGCCCCGAACTGAGATCTCGTGATGCGACCCGACGAACGCATCAAAACTTTGAGTAGGTGGTAGTCAGAGGCAAGTCCAAACATTATCTTTGGACTTTTTTCTGACTACCGCCTACTAACTTGGTATGGTTACCAAGTTTCAACTCTATTGGCCTATTTATTGAAGAGTTCCGTTGAACAGACCTTGGCTCCATCATCAGACCTGGTCGTCGTCACCATTTTATGAGAACTGAGTACCTCCTTAATTTATTTCAAGAAAAAAAAAAAAGAAAAATCAAAGGAACTGGCCGACCAGTAGAAAAACCTTGATGTCAACGAAACTCTTAGAGATGGGAGCTCTTGGATCGCTGGTTATCTTAATTTAACTTTTTAAATTTTATCTCGAAAACCGAGCGTACCAAAAAAAAAGTAAAAATTGTTTTGGAATGTCCAAACAAAGCCCTTTCATATGACATATAACTTGATTTTTTTATGTAACTTTTTTTATTTTTACCCTCTTAAAAAACCCCATATCTCAAAAACCCTTCATCCGATTTTACTCATATACTTACCAGTAAATTTCTCAAGTACAAGCTATCGACATATCAAATTTCATGCAGATCGGATCAACGGTTCTAAAGTTATCGCCAGACAAACATACATACATACATACATACATACATACATACATACATACATACATAAAATGCCAAATCGCCCAAGTTGAAACTAAGATCTTCGTTCACTTCGCTCACTCGATCAATAATATACTATTCTCATGTACTACATACGCAGTCTTCATCAGATATGTCATTATATGTAGATCATAGAGATATAATGATATCTCATCTAAGCATGACTAACAATATAATACACAACATTACATTTGGTTGCATAGTCATGCTTATGTTTTTGCTTACATTATTTCGTCATAAGTGGTATGACGAAATAACGAATGTTCTATGTTTTTTAGGTCCAAAGGGCGTGATTGAGCCAAAAACCTGCAAACATTGTAACTTTAGATTTTTTTATACAGCACTATCTTAAACTAAGCAAAGCTTCAAAGCAAAGATTTTCCTTAAGTGTAGGTAAACACTATAAAAAAAAACAAATACAAAATTAAGCAAAGCTTGTACTGTGGGAACCAGATATCTGACTTTTTTTAGGATTGTTTTAAATACATAACATGTCTGTATTTAATTACAGTAAGACACACACACATCACACACACACACAGTGGGTTTGTGTGCCTTGTTATAATATCTACACTATCTACACTAATATTATAAAGAGGAAACATTTGTATTTTTGTATGTAACGAATAGGCTCAAAAACTACTGGTCCGATTTCAAAAATTCTTTCACCATTAGAATGCTACATTATCCCTGAGTAACATAGGCTATATTATATTTTCAAAAAAATCAGGGATCCTTACTAAAACTTCAATAATGTAACCCAAGGTGGAAAACAAAAACCTTACATCGCGTGCGCTGCGAAAACTATTGAAGATAGAACAAAATAATGTACTACGATTTTGTAGAACACGTCATCATCTATAAAAAATATCACGGCAGCATATGTCTAACTATTAAAGTTATGTGACAATAAGTGTTCTTTTATTATAAAAAAATAATTGAAATGCCTCAGCTAGAAAAGGGTGTTTATTTGTACCTTGGTATTAATCCTTATCCAAATAAATCATTTCATAATTAAGACGGTTTCAATACCTATAGATTACTTCTTAAATTTTTAAAATCGGACATTCCATTCAAAAGATATGACGAAATTAAAAATGTTAACGGGTCCACGGGTCACGCGCGGGGTGCGATTTCACTCACTCAAGGAGAAGCGCGTGCAAATGTATGAAATAAGTAGACGCGAGGCTCGAACCCACGGTCAAAGTTTATCCTAAAATGTTCAAAAAATTTATGACCATCCATGCGAAGCTGGGACAGGCCGCTAGTATGTAATATAGACGAATGTGAGCACCTAGACAAACCTGCAAAAGTTTATTGGTGCAACATTTCAATATACATACATGTAATATTATAGTGTTGTTCTTAAATAAATAAGAAATAGGATCATTTGGCAACGAAAAATATTTCAAGTTAATGAATAATTTTTCAGTACAAAATGTATGGAAAAAGTTTGGCGATTTCTGTCATCATACCTTGATTGGTCCGATAGAGTCTTTTGATCCCTACATGAAATAGGACCGATAAGCATGTTTTTTTTTTGTATTTTTTTTTTCGCTGACTGTATTTTTTTCCTAAAATCTGTAAATGCAGTTCAGATTATCTCAAAGTTATGGATTGCCTCCTAGGAACGTTTTCCTGTAACTATAACGGTTAAGGTACCTGCCCTTACTATCCCGTCTCAAACATCCACCCATATATGTGTGAGTGTGTGTGTGTGTATACAACGTGTAAACGACTGTACGACATTAAATTAATACACGTGTAGTACTACTATCTAGTATTGATTTAAAAAAGGTTTTATTTACATTCATACATAATTAAGATTTTTTTATTTTCAAACAAACTAAATATCAGATTATGCATAAAATTATTAAGCATTCTGTATAAACACACAAACAAAGCAACGTACGCTCATTCTATGCCGCGCGTAGAAACCGCACACACATATACATACATACTACGAATGCCTACGTTTACGCTGGCCTTGCAGCGCCGCGCCGGCGCATGCGCGCGGCGGGCGGCCGGCGTCTTTGATTTGCCGATAGCGCGGCATGTGGAAAATATAAAACTAGTTACCTCAAATCCGTAGGTTTCCAATATGCCAAGTGTGCCTTACGTGGATTCCCACGTTGCACACACAAATTAATGCGTTGAAGAGCTCCTACAACTGTTCTAGGGTTTGGTAGGACAATGCCTAATTTCACTAATAACTTTCTCAATAAGTTCTGCATTTTGATGACATTAACAAGACACACACACTCACAAAAAGAGTCTATTTCGCGGTACCAAATCTAGACACTAGTCACTAGTAATAAGACGAATGTACAATTTTCAAAATTAGATAGGTCAAGGTCGCTACCAAGACGCTTACTGACTGAAATAAAAATATTGTTTCTCGGCCGAGGCGCCGGCCAGAGTGGGATCGCTGCGTACCTATCTGTCTCTATCACACTCGTACGCGGAATGATATCTGTCCTTGTCGCAAAGCGAAATTTGACAACGTGAGCGACTTAGCGCACAGATATATATATATCTGTGACTTAGCGTATATGATTTGTATACGCTCTAACGCGTATTAATATGGTAACTCTCTCCTTTTTTTTCGTTTCATTGATGAGACATATGACTTCATGACCCCGGAAATTTGACCTCAGCACCGGCGGTTAGAGATACAGGTTGTAAAAGTATCGATATCTCTATAAATATTCAGGCTTTTTTGATAAAACCAACGCCTAAAATATAAAAATGTTAATAGGAATACGTGTTTCAATTTAATGTCGTACATGACTTTACACCCTGTATATGTGTGTGTGTATATATGTTTATCATATTCTTTCCACAGGAGACCGCAACATGATAATCGGACGCGCTGCGTTTTTCGTGACACCCTCGGATTCCCTCGCGGTGCTCGCCAACAACCTGCAAGCGATCCCTTACTTCCAAAGGACGGGCGTGCTCGGCTATGCGAGAAGTATGCCCACAGCCGCCGCCGTGGACAGAGTGGCAGCTGCCACTGGCAAGGAAATGTTCGAGGTGCCGACTGGTGAGTGACGTCACATTCTTCGTTTCTAGAAGGATCTCAAACAGTGACGACACCGTATGAAAACATATCATTGCTATGTTGATGAGTTTTCACATCTTGATGGTCACCACTTAACATCAGGTGGGCCATCTGATGGAACCAGCAGATGGCCCACCTGATGTTAAGTGGTGACCATCACCTAAAACAAAACATTGCCTCGTAAGTCAAGCACCATAGAAACGTGCCCTACGATGCACTGCCCTGCGTTTATCAACTTGAGACATGCAGATGTTCAGCCTCATGTGCCTGTAATTACACCGGCAACCACACTCTTCAAACCGAAACACAGCAACGCTGCTTGGCGACAGAAAAAAGCGTGGTGGTAGTACTTCCCCGGACGACTTACCTGGTAAGTACCAAGACGCCTGAGAGAATATCTGTATCTAGATCCCAAACGTCAAAATCAGTTAAATTGAATAGTCTAAGAAATCAAAAGAAAATTCAATTCACAATACTATGCAGAAAGTTCAACTGTTTTATGAGTATTTTGTAAATGCTTGATTATTTCTTCTACACTAATATTATAAAGAGAAAAGATTTGTATTTTTGTTGTTTTGTTGTTTTGTTGTTTTGTTGTTTTGTATGTAACGAATAGGCTCAAAAACTACTGGTCCGATTTCAAAAATTCTTTCACCATTAGAATGCTACATTATCCCTGAGTAACATAGGCTATATTATATTTTCAAAAAAATCAGGGATCCTTACTAAAACTCTAATAATGTAACCCAAGGTGGAAAAAGAAAACCTTATATCGCGTGCGCTGCGAAAACTATTGATGATAGAACAAAATAATGTACTACGATTTTGTAGAACACGTCATCATCTACAAAAAATGTCACGACAGCATATGTCTAACTATTATAGTTATGTCACAATAAGTGTTCTTATATTATAAAAATTTAATTGAAATGCCGCCGCTAGAAAAGGGTCTTTATTTGTACCTTGGTATTAATCCTTATCCAAATAAATCTTTTCATATTCAAGACTGGTTCAATACCGATACATTACTTCTTGAATTTTTCAAATCGGACATTCCATTCAAAAGATTTAAAAAATATAAGGTCACGGGGCGCGTTCTCACCCAGCGCGGGCCCGGGCAAGGCGCGAGTTAGAAGTGACTCGAACCCACCACGGTCTAAGTTTATCCTAAAACGTTGATAAAAATTATGTCCACCCATGCGAAGCTGGGACAGGCCGCTAGTCGTTAATAAAGTAAATTTGCTTGTTATTATCTTTAAAAAAATAAAAGCAATCCTAAGACGTTGTATTTAAGGTTGGAAATACTTCGGCAACTTGATGGACGCCGGCCGCCTTTCCCTCTGCGGAGAAGAGAGCTTCGGCACCGGATCGGACCACGTGCGAGAGAAGGACGGCCTATGGGCGGCGCTGGCGTGGCTCTCTGTCGTCGCAGCTAGCGGCAAGTCCGTCCAGGATATACTGGTGGAGCACTGGGCTCAGTTCGGAAGGAACTACTTCACCAGGTAACTGCTTCTAGTCTTGTTACTGATTCTTTCGAAGCACTGTGATGAAAGGATTTTAAGGTGCCATATAGAGGCTCCATTCATTTGCTGGAAGAGAACTCTTTTTAGGGTTAAGCTCGCCTTTGTACATGCTTTATATTTAACTTTACTTGTAATTTTTACTGCGTACAATAAATAATAAAGAAGTCCACTGCTGGGCTGGAGTTTCAGTTGAGTGTGAGATGAGGTTTTGAATGCTGAGTTTTGAGTGACTTTAGAGCGGGATATCACTCGGACTATGAACTATGAAAAAGACTATGAACTAGTCTAACTAACTAGTCTGAAACATAAACTATTCTAAAGTCTAACCTCTCTTTCAGGTACGACTACGAAGAATGCGCAAGCGATCCTTGCAACGAGATGATGCAAGTCCTGGAGAAGGCTATCACAGCGCCTGGCTTCATCGGCTCGCAGCACTCCAGCGGTGGGAAGACTTATGTGGTCAAGGTGGCCGATAACTTCTCTTACATGGACCCTATCGACCAGAGCGTGGCTATGAAACAGGTAAAGTTGCTAAGTTGCTTAAAAAAACGACGACCTTATGTAGTGACACTAAATATAATAATTATCAAATAACGAAATACACTGTTTTATTAAATATTGATAACAAAACAAATAAACCAAGAACATGCTTTGATTTTATTGATCGAGTGAGCGAAGCGAACGAAGATCTTAGTTTCAACTTGGGCGATTTGGCACTTTATGTATGTATGTATGTATGTATGTATGTATGTATGTTTGTCTGGCGATAACTTTAGAACCATTGATCCGATCTGCATGAAATTTGATATGTCGATAGCTTGTACTTGAGAAATTTACTGGTAAGTATATGAGTAAAATCGGATGAAGGGTTTTTGAGATATGGGTTTTTTTAAGAGGGCAAAAATAAAAAAAGTTACATAAAAAAATCAAGTTACATGTCATATGAAAGGGCTTTCTTTGGACATTCCAAAACAATTTTTACTTTTTTTTTGGGACGCTCTGTTTTCGAGATAAAACTTAAAAAGTTAAATTATGATAACCAGCGATCCAAGAGCTCCCATCTCTAAGAGTTTCGTTGACATCAAGGTTTTTCTACTGGTCGGCCAGTTCCTTTGCTTTTTCTTATTTTTTTTTCTTGAAATAAATTAAGGAGGTACTCAGTTCTCATAAAATGGTGACGACGACCAGGTCTGATGATGGAGCCAAGATCTGTTCAACGGAACTCTTCAATAAATAGGCTAATAGAGTTGAAACTTGGTAACCATACCAAGTTAGTAGGCGGTAGTCAGAAAAAAATCCAAAGATAATGTTTGGACTTGCCTCTGGCTACTACCTACTCAAAGTTTCGATGCGTTCGTCGTGTCGCATTACGAGATCTCAGTTCGGGGCGAACTACTAGTAATAAAATAAATTATAAATTGAAATGGGGACGAACGCTACTAAACTTTAATAAAACTTCCCGCTCGTCCCCAGCGGTCGTGCGGAAAGAATAACCCGAAAGATTAGCTTCAATCTACAGTGTCTTTCTAATCTAGACAGTGCAGTGACTTATAATTGTGTTTTCCAGGGTCTTCGCATCATCTTCGAGGACGGTTCTCGTATAGTTCTGCGACTCAGCGGCACCGGCAGCTCGGGCGCTACTGTCAGGTACTTGCTTCTACCATCATCATCACCCTGAGGAAGTCCACTGCTGGACATAGGTAGGAAAACAAATTTTCAGGAAGAACGATTCTGGCCCTCTGCATTCACCTCCCCGCGATCCTTACAGTTTCATCAGTCTATCGGGTAAGGGGCCATCCATAAATTACGTCACACGAATTTCATGGTTTTTTGACCCCTCCCCCGTCCTTGTCACAGCTGGTCACATTTGTGAGACCCCCTCCTACCTACATAGTGTGATGTCACATATTTTGCAATTTTATATAGACATTTATGAAATTAAAACAGCAGTGTTCCGAAATTATTTTTATTTCCATTTAAATTATATTTCAATAAATTTTTGTGTTATATATAAAAATATACACAAAATAAAGAAACGATAAGAATAAAATAGATATAAAATAATTCTTAGATATATTATGAAAAAATGTGATGTCACAAAATTTGGGACCCCTCCTCACCCCTTGTCACACTTCGTCGACCCCCTCCCTCCCTCTTAACGTATGACGTAATTTATGGATGGCCCCTCAGAGGGCTTCCCACTATTCGAGAACCTTCTGCATTTATCTAAATCTTTAGGATACGTTTATCTAGCAAAATCTGTACTAAGTAACTTTAGTTGAATTACAATGATCACTTTGAAACGTCTTAAAGCTAGGTGACTCTAGTCTAGGTGCTAGTTCCACGCGACCAAGCCTAGAAGAAAATTCAAAAAATAAATATAAATAAATATTGGTGGACATTCCACACAGCACTATCTAGCACCAAACTAAGCCAAAGCTTGTGATATGGGAACCAGATAGCTGATATACCACTTATATACTTTTTTATTTTGTAAATACATACTTATTATATTATAGAACACCCAGACAGAGAACAAACATCTATGTTCATCACACAAATGTTTGTTCTCGGTGGGGATCGAACCCACGGCCTACGGCACAGAAGGCAGAGCTACTACCAACTGAGCTGTGAAGGCTGTCACACTTACGGCTTGGTTCCTACCGTTCTTTTGTATGATCCTTGTTACTTTAACATATAATAATTAAGCTCCAGTGTGGTATATTGTGGCAGTCAATCAATTCTTAAAACATAACATCTCATTCCAGGCTGTACATAGATTCGTACGAGGCCACCAACGTACTAGGAGACGCCCAGGAGATGCTGCATCCTCTAATCCAAGTGTCGCTGCAGATGTCCAAGTTAGCAGAGTACACGGGCCGTGACGCGCCCACTGTCATCACGTAATTACACTGGTTCTTTTATAGTCACCATGAAGGTGAATGCCCTGGGCATGTTTTGAGGTAGGTTTTTTTTTATGTGCAACTTTTAGTTTGTTTGTTAGAACGCTGATAGCAGTAAGGTGGCTATTTCGCTTGGACATTACAATTTTTTTTAAGATATCAAATCACTGAATGATATAAATTCTCAAACATATAGATATTATAACCGATATAGAGAATAACGTTACGATTATTCACCAAAAATATCGATTTTAACTAAACAAAATTATTGAATAGAATCATTAGGTTACTGAGTTTATACCCAGCCTACTTAAAAAAAAATATTAATGTACGATACTGCCCTACTTTAAACATAAGTTAATGTTAGTACTTTCTCGTGTAAGTGAATTTATTCTTATGAGAAATAAAAATGTCTCGTTTTTTAAATGTTGTAATGGGCAAGCGAAATCACTATCTACGTATCTTTTCAGTGTTTAAAGTCTACTTTAACACCATTTTTTTATGAATTTAAAGGTGTTATTTTTATTTTATTAAATCTACAATGGCCTAACCACTAATTATTGTTAGAAGGTAAGCATAAATATTCTAAGGAGATTTTTAAATGATGGCATTGTGAGGCAAACTATTTCGAAGCAGATTTTTTTTTGTACATTCGCGCCACCTAAAATTAATGTTGGACGGCACTGAAGGGGACAGAGGTCTTTATCATCGTTATCATCATAAATCATTTATTTGCTTCAATGTAGGTACATATATTTTTAAGAGTAGTAGAGCTCATTGTGAAGGGCTCGTCCGGGGAAGTACTACCACCACGCCTTTTTCTGCCGCCAAACAGCGTTGCTGTGTTTCGGTTTGAAGAGTGTGTTTGATTTACGAGGCAATGCTTTGTTATAGGTGATGGGTACCACTTAACATCAGGTGGGCCATCTGCTTGTTCCATTAGCTAATGGTATAAAAAAAAAATATATAGATGACAAAAAAAATAAATCGGTAGCACTCATTCCCCATAGCTGGGATGCAAATTGTAGGTGTGGGCTTTATACATTTGGGTAGGTAGCTAGGTACTTTTTATACAAACAACAGTAAAATTCACAATAAATATAAAACAAACAATAGTAATCAAATGTCAAATCAAAATAATCAATAGTATGTTAGTAGGTATAGTATGTCAAAATATATTAATCCATGTCAAAGTATTAAATAAAATTATGTTATGTCAATGAATTGCATTGCAATTATCCAATAATAATGATCAAAACATATTATTATACAATTTATTATACAAATTAATTACATTTAAAAAAAAACTTAGTTTTATATCTTCTCACAGACAACAACATTTTTATCCAAAGTCTGGGTTTGTTTTCCGTTTTTTTTTTATTTGTTTTGTGTATCGATCGTCAGGCTGGATTTTGTATGGAGACTCAATGATATCCTCGGACTCTCGTGACTTTATACAAAACCCAGGCTCGCGATACGGAAAACTAAATACCGAAAACGAAAAAAATACTCTAACTTGAGGTATTCTATTTTGGCAAAGGCCTCTTCTAACAACTTCTCTTACTCTCGCTGTTCTAGACCATGTGTCTTCTGCAACTGCTGTTATTTCGTCACCCGTCTTTTAAATTGTCTCCCGTTTGTCTCTCTGTTTAGTGGGAACCTTAACATAATGTATGCCTCAAGATGATGCAGGGCAGTGCATCGTAGGGCACGTTCCTAACGTGTGTGACTTGCATAGCAATGCTTAGTGATAACCATCATGGGAAGTGGTAGGTTACCACTTCACATCAGGTGGGCCATAAACTTGTTACATCAGAAAGTAGCGTAAATAAATCCGTTATTTTTACGTGGCGCGAATTTCCCTTATTTAACTGTTTTTTTTATACCTTGAGTGATAACTGAGATGTATTTACAGGTTTTTTGTGCCCAAATATTAAATAATATATTATTATGAAGCAATATTTAATCTAGTTGTAAGTGTAAATGTTGTTGGATTGTTTTCAAAACAAAAAATATATTCATCCCCTCATAGTTCGTAAGACTATGGCGTAGTTGTTACTGGAAAGGACAGGTTTATTCTGGGTCTGGTCTATGTACCGCACATAGAAAAATTTTAAAAAAATTGAAGATTACCATTCAAATGCAATTTCATTAAAAATGTAGGTTAATAAAGTGTTCATCACTAAATGTTGATCTGATCGAATTCAATCGATACACTCTCAAGCTTGACTTATACAACAGTTGTCAAAATGACATTCACGCATGTCAGTCCGCCATATTTTCAGTGCATTGTGTTGCTCTCCTTGACCAATAAAATCTTAATGAGCAAGAAAACGAAGTAAAAATAAAGCAAATTAAAACAGTTCAAACAGTTACTATATTGCTAAGCGATAATTATATAAACTGTACACCGACCCGACCCCGGCTCCATATATTGATGAAACAACGCCTTTTGGGCAATTGAAGGCACAATTAGGTAAAAATAAGATAGCTGAATATTTTATTTAAAATTATATTTTTAAAGATATTCTACCTAATATAAAATCACATTGCTACTAGGTACTTACATGGTAGTCCAAAGATGAACTTGTTAATTTTATACTCTTATAAATTGGTTACAAAATATATAAATATGTTAAAATTATAATTCTTATTTCTAGAGTTATCCTAAGTTATCCTAAAGATTGACTAGACAGTAAATCCAAAAAATTACATGTTAAAATCAATTTACTTAAGGCGAAGACAAGAGCTAATGTACCTCTCGCTCGCACGTTTCGACATGTTGAAAGATATAAAATCAACTATTTTGTGTGCAATCACATTGCACACAGTTTAGTAAAATAATCTTTTTAATCGATACAAGTTTTCCTACTCAAAAGTTTGCTTTACTAGTTTCTGTACTTATGAAAACTTTTTTTTTTTTTTTTTTCCAAGTTTTATCTGCGATCAGTTGTTGAAACTATGAGCAAATATTTTGTAGGTTTTATTGTCGGGGAGAGTACACTCCTGAATTGCCTTCTCAGTAGGTACACTTCATTATTGGTCATTCAAGAGCATGACATCTATTCTTTTAAGTCTCCTCATGTATGTGGGATTAGTGAGTCTCTGTGCAAACTTTTGAGTAGGAAAACTTGTATCGATTAAAATGTTTTTTTCACATAATTTTTTTGGTTGATTGCAATTTTTCGAAAATGGGTTTACTTTATTTTATATCTTTCAACATTTGGAAACGTGCGAGAGAGGTACATTAGCTCTTGTCTTCGCCTTAACTTCTTATGTTATTCTTTACCTAGTGTTTGGCTGAAGTCTTTGGTAATGGTATATTATGTATTATAGACAAAAAACTCCCAGGTTATTCCCAGGCACGGTAATCACCCCTTCAGATCTCTCGGTTCTTACCAAATAGTGTTTTCAAGATCCTTTCATGATATCTTGAGTGGTACATATAGTCTAAGATCCGAACTAGAAACGACCTTTACCCATCTGTTTAATGGATGAAAAGTGTTTGATATCAAATTTAATATATTAGAAAATATATCTTGAATCGGTTGTCTAAAAAATTCCTGGCCAGACTATGATTTATATATAGGCTTCATACTTTAGGTTGGTATTAAAATTCGTTAAACTCAAGAGTGCAATATTTAATAATAATAATAAATCATAGTCTGGCCAGGATTTTTTTAGACAACCCACTCAAGGTATATTTTCTAATATATTAAATTTGATATCAAATACTTTTCATCCATTAAACAGATGGCTGAAGGTCGGTTCTAGTTTGGATCCTATACAAATAGACAATTTACTTTCAGTACTCTGTCTGAGCTGCACTTTGTTCAGTTCTTTGTTTTTATGTAATGCGAGACCGTTTTTCGAGTGGGTTTTGTTTGGAGTCACGATAAGCGCCCCTAGCGACTTACACGGAAATGTTTTGTGTATTCGTCAAAAGTTTTCGTAACTGAATTCCATGATAAATCACTATAGGGAAGTAATAAGTATCTATTCATCTATAAAGAACTGCATTAGTAAGTTGACAGCACCAAAGGTAATGATGGCAGCGTAAAACACGGTCTTCCAAACAGTCAACTTCCTTCGCAGTTGTAAGGATCGGATTTGCAAAAGTGAGGGTAGGGCGAAGATGTGTACCAGGCCACTAACTGCTCCGGTGTATCTGTAAGTAATAAAGATCTAGTAGCCTCCAAAATAACTTACACACATCATACAAACATCTTAGTTGGCTTATGTGACAGGTGGCAAGACCATTGCCGATGCTAGAATGCTCACTGGTTCCCTCGTGATATTTTTCTTTATTTTAATGTTTATGACAAAGTGTGCAAGAGCATAGGTATTAAAGTACTCTATTTCTGCCGCCAAGCAGTGCTGCTGTGTTTCGGTTGGAAGGCCGTAAGTGAAATAACAGGTACATAAAACTTAACATCATTTTATGCCTCAAGCTGATAAGACGCAGGGTATTCAAGAATTCTGTGGATTCTGGAAATGTATAGAGGAAGCCAATATCCAGCAAAGGACATCTCAGGCTGATGATGCTTATGATGACGTGTCTGTTTAGTCTCAGATAACTTACCTGATAATAGTTCCGATGCTTGGACAAAAGCACGCCACCAATATACACAAAGTGACTATAACAACGTTAATGATGATTGTGAGCAGCCTCGTGTCTTTAAAAGGTAAGAGAAGCACTGCTTCT
This sequence comes from Chloroclysta siterata, assembly GCA_932294275.1. Lineage (NCBI taxonomy): Eukaryota > Metazoa > Arthropoda > Insecta > Lepidoptera > Geometridae > Chloroclysta > Chloroclysta siterata. Next base: position 18,494,655 of record OW028588.1, read on the forward strand.
GTTCGAAGCATGAACGCTACGAGAGGGTACACTGTTACAACCTGAAAAAAAAGTTATAGATTACCGAAATAGGAAGAAACAACAAATAGAAAGAGACCTAATTGATCACCTTGAGGTATACCTACTGTATGAATTATAAGAAAATATTGTTTTATGTAACTGTTTGATGTAAATTATTAAAAATATTATATTACTATAGTATTACGTTGTGACTGTTCTAAGTATAATTGCTTTATGTTGTTTTTGGAAATATCATCCATGTCGAAAGCTATAGTACGGTCAGGAAATTGAAAACTAACTTGAAATAGTAGCAGTATCCGTGCCACGGCTGTCATAACGTCATGCATTTCAAAATTGTTCAATAAATTCTGGAAAATAAAAAGAAATTAGAAAATAAAAACATACCTAATCTATAAATTTAATAAATTTTCCCCATTGATAAATTTCTATTCAGGGGTATTTAAACAAGTCTTAAGTGATATTAATTATACTATAAGTTACTTACGTCTTCAATACAAGATTTGGCAAGGGGGAAGCACACATAGAAAACAGTTCCTACCAACGTGTACGTTATTGTCACCAATACGAATGCTATCGTCAAATCTCTCCCCTGAAAAATAAGAAAATCACCCATCTTTAAAATGAAAATGTTCTTCAAACCTTGTAAGTAATAATTTGAACTCCAGATTATTTTGATTAACCAAACCAGATTGAGAAATCTAGAAAAGTAATGTAACTTACGTTTTTATCCTGTCTGGCATTGTTACTCATGATAGTAATAATAATGTTGTGGATATAGAACGACAAGGCGAGCATGCCACTGAGCACCGCCGCGTCATTCCATGCTCTCGCGTCAGTGGGCAATGCGCTCATGTTAATACCCCAAGCGTAGCCTTTGACCAGCACGAATACCAGCAGGTAGACTACTGATAGTGTGCCTGGAAAGAGATTTATCATCGTTGTATGTCATCACATAGAGAAATGTCACGAAGAACCGCTCATAGAATTTACTGTGTCTCATATGCGTATTGACCACAAAGCACCTAAGCAAAGATGGACGGGCAGCATCAACAAGATTGATAAAAACAAGACTTACCCAAAGAGTTGAATCTGGTGAAAAAAGACACATTCCTAAAGTTTAGCAGAGGGAATACAATTAGCGCCACGTAGACTGGCACGGTGGAGTGCAAGCCCCAGTACGGGGAGTCTTCAACTGGTTCTGGGATGATCAACGAACCATTGATGCCATGCTTCGGGCAGAGGACTGTAGTGTTGCGGATAGCAGTATTAGATGGGTCCAAATCTACAATGTGAAATGTCTAAAGTTAATAACAGCCCGAAAATTAGCACAATATTTATTTTAGGTAAATGTATTTTAGATTTAACAAAAGCCTTAAACCGTGTCAAAAATAACAAAATATCGCCGCAGTGTATTGCACGAATGGTCAGCCCGCGCATTTGCTTCAGTAAATAATTAAAATATATAGTAAATATATTTATAGATTTTTTTTATTAACGGTGTACCTCAAGGTTTTGAACTAGATCCCTAACTATAGATGTTTTATAAAATATAAAATTAGTAATAGAAACTTACCAAGAAAGTAGTTGACAGTAAAGTACAAAAAGTTGGCTATTAGTATCCAGTAGACTATATTCGCTCCCGTCAACACCAGTAGACTGAAGATGTGAGCCACCACCTCGGCCCAACGACCTAGCAAGGTTCTGCAGAGGGCTGGTACTTCGCAAGTTTCACTTCCTGAAAATAGAGACTGAGTAAAAATACATTTCCTCAAATATATCCTGGGTCAGTCGGTCCATTGTAACATCGCTTTCTTGCCCATATACCAATCCATGTGGGGTCGGCACAACAGGTTCTCTCTCTACTATCAGCCGTCACCTCATTAGTAACTCTTTTCTTACTCATGTCATCTGTTACACAATCCATCCATCCTTTCTTTGGTTCTCCTATACTCCTGTATCTAACCACATTCATACAGGGCGCTCTTCTTGTTAGATGACATTCTGCCCTTCGCATAACATATTATGCCCATACCACGCTAACCTATTACTTCAATATCAAATTGTCCCAGATAAACTGATTCCCTATCTTTTCTATCCTCGTCTCTCCACACCTTCATCTCGACATTCGCATCCCTTTGATGACCTGTAATACAGGCTCTTACAAGCCTAACATCAGGCACCAGTCTTTCACTATGCAATAGCATTCGATTCATCTTGTTCTCGGCTCTCGGTTATGTATTGTGAAAGAAAAATAAACAACTTTTTTCTTACTAACTTGTTTGTGGCCTAACATTCAGATCCATACAAAACAACAGTACCCCAAGTATGAGTTGTGTTTACCATATTTCGTTTTTGTTCCGTGTTCATTGCGGGTTTTGCATGAAGACGCGATAGAGATACCGATACGGAACTTTATGTTCTACTACTAATTTTCATCATACTTGCAACATAAAGTTCCGTATCGGTATCTCTATTGCGTCTTTATACAAAACCCGCAATGAACACGGAACAAGAACGAAAAACGAGAAACCAAATATGGTAAACTCAACTCATACTTGGGGTACGTTCTTATAAATTTTCGTCTTCAGTTTAAGATTATACAGCATACCAAATGAATAGTTGTCTTAAATTCACCATGATGATAGCTGACCCTGAGCAGCACATGAGCGGTGTACAGGCACAAGGCAGCCATGAAGACCACCAGCACCAACGCTGCCGGCAGCCCAGCCCGCTCCACGCCCCACGCCATCGTCAGCAGCGATGAGCCCATTATAGTGTTCCATACTGAGAAACTGGAGAATCAAATCAAAACGGTCTTTATTCAGTACAATCACAAGGATCACTTTGAAACGCCTACGTTATTATACCGCCAGTTCCGGCGACTTTTTTTTTGTATTATCCTTCTTACAATTAATTATGGTAGGTACTTAATTTGTAGTTTTTGTAACTAGTAGTTCGCCCCAAACTGAGATCTCGTGATGCGACCCGACGAAAGCATCAAAACTTTGAGTACGTAGTAGTCAGAGGCAAGTCCAAACATTATCTTTGGACTTTTTAACCTGGTCGTCGTCACCATTTTATGAGAACTGAGTACCTCCTTAATTAATTTCAAGAAAAAAAATTAAGTAAAAGCAAAGGAACTGGCCGACCAGTAGAAAAACCTTGATGTCAACGAAACTCTTAGAGATGGGAGCTCTTGGATCGCTGGTTATCTTAATTTAACTTTTATTATTTTATTTCAAAAACCGAGCGTCCCAAAAATAAAAAAAAAATTGTTTTAGGATGTCCAAACAAAGCCCTTTCATATGACATGTAACTTGATTTTTTTATGTAACTTTTTTTATTTTTGCCTCCTTAAAAAACCCTATATCTCAAAAACCCTTCATCCAATTTTACTCATATACTTACCAGTAAATTTCTCAAGTACAAGCTATCGATATATCAAATTTCATGCAGATCGGATTAACGGTTCTAAAGTTATCGCCAGACAAACATACATACATACATACATACATACATACATACATACATACATACATAAAATGCCAAATCGCCCAAGTTGAAACTAAGATCTTCGTTCGCTTCGCTCACTCGATCAATGAGTTAGAGCCTAGTTCAATCCGAACCTTTTTTGTCGGAGAGAATTGCAAGCAGCTGTTAAACCGAAGGGGGTATTTTTACAAGCTGCAGTAGCCGTAAAATGAGTCGTTGATATTTGTATCGTTAAGTAGATGGGCGGATTTACATATTTGCCGCCAGTAGGCAATAAAAATTTTGCCGCACCTACTGACCTCCACAATTCGATACCCTAGTTTACAATCATATTTATTGAAAAAAAAATGAAATTGCAACTTTATGATCGTTCTCATTACATCAGCTTTTTTCGTTATTAGTAGGTACATAATGATTGTGTTATAAACAAAGGGATCGATGTGTTAGTTTCTTTTCCAAAAGCTCAAGCTTTTATGTAGAATGTACATGATTGAGCTTTTCTTAGCTTAGAAATATAGGGACCTACCCAAAAACAAGATATAAATTGGGCCTTATTTTCCGCCCCCTTTAAATCGGCCGCCCTAGGCTCCTCAGCCTGCTGGTAAATCCGCCAATGGCGCACACGCATACAGATCAAGCTATACAAAGCCAATGAAATATGACGCATATTAAAGGGACAAAAGCGACCATATAGTATAGACTGATACGTATCCGTGAGTACAAAAAATTAAGCTTTTTTTAACAGCACGATAAACAACGATAGCGGTGAGATTTGTGTGTGTCAACGAGCAACGACTCAGTTTATGGCATTGCTATTTCTTGTTACAAACTAAGTAATTATATGAAAGATAAAAAATACTCATCTTATTAAAAAAAAACTTTAGTTTGTTTTGTATATACAAGGTGTTCCATAAGTTGTGTATATAAACTTCAGGGGGCTAAAGTACCCATCAATATGAACAACTTTTTCTAAGGAACCAACACTGTGAACGCGAAAAAAAAACAGCTGTTTCATACATTTTAGCCTGGTAGGTATTGAACTTTTGTATGAAACAGCTGTTTTTTTTTCGCGTTCACAGTGTTGGTTCCTTAGAAAAAGTTGTTCATATTGATGGGTACTTTAGCCCCCTGAAGTTTATATACACAACTTAAGGAACACCTTGTATATAGTTTTTTTTGTAATTTGTTACTTACATAGTAATAAGTGAACTTTGCTTTATCCTCTCGTCCTTTGTTGACTTTTCAAACTGTTTGTTGTAGGTGGCTAGGACCGCACTTGATGACAAATCTGCTGGGCCCTGATAGAGATTTAAACTTCAATATTATCTAGGTAGATACTTCAGTACCCTTAAAATACAATTACAATCAATACAATACAATTTCAATCCTATAAAAAAGCATAGGAGCTCGCGTGGTTAAACCTTACTTCATGAATACTAAGAAATTACTTTTTGTATTCCATTCCGAACATAATACCCCGTTTACACTTAGTACATGTCCGTGGAAATGGGGAGGGACATGGGCAATGCGAGAATGTAAACAGGCGACTTCCATGTCCGCTCGCGTTGACGCTCCCTAAGTGTCCGGGCTAAATGTGAACACACGCTGCCGGTGACGCTGCCGCGCACATATGTCCGGGCATATTTCCTTCCACGCGAATGGCAGCGGGAATGCCTAAATGTAAACGCGGTATAATAGTTTTGCTATGAAAATGACTCGGATAAAATATCACCCGGCCTTATTTACATACTATAAAAAAATGGGTTAGTGCCTATTGATAATTTGAGTCACGTGCCTGCTGCTTCTTTCAACGTATCATTTCGGTCAAATCTACGTCAAGCGCAATAGTTTATCTTATTACTTATTCACTTGACCTCACAATGCTGACCTCACGAATAAGTATTTGATGTGACAAAGACAAACATTGAGAAGATAGTCGCCATCTTGCAATGGTCAGTTATTTATATTGGTCCAAAAATAGATCAACATTTTGCTTATGTTTTGTTGCATTGTGACGTTTTATCATCGATTTTGTTGGCCTAGACTTTATAATATGGATTGGATTGTAATATGTTGGGCAGATTTTCTTTATTTATCTACATTTATCCTGTTATTGCACGTCCACGGCAGATCTACAATCCATTGTTATTTTAAGATCTTTTCTCCGTGCAATAGGTAATTGTGGTTATACGACAAAAGGTTTCTTATTATCATATGAACTGACCAAGGAATCCGGGCTGTCAGAGTTGTCGTGTATAGAGCTGTAGGCAGGCACCGGCGCCACAGTCGACAGTAGGGGCGAAGCCTCCATGCGACTCATGGCGCTCCGGTAGCTGTGGCTGGCGCTGCTTGAGGGTGTCGGATATCTGTTGCTGGTGAAAACAACTTCAGTTAAAAAAATGGTGGTTATGCCACACAGCACTATCTAGCCCCAAACTAAGCCAACCAGATAGCTGATATTATACATATATGCTTTTTTTTGTAAATAAAACATACTTATAATATTATATAACACCCAGACAGAGAACAAACACCTATGTTCATCAAATTTCTGTTATCGGTGGGGATCGAACCCACGGTCTATGGCGCAGAATGCAAAGCTACTACCAACTGAGCTTTGAAGGCTGTGAAGTGTTCCGTAACTTGTAACGTAAATGTTGTGTTGGACATTTAAAACGCAAAATCATTACTAGGAATTTCTTCAAAAAATCATGACTTAGAAATGAAAATGCGTATATAATCTTAGCTTAAACTTTCATTTTAATAATACATGTTCGTACGAGTATACATATATTACCCTTGATGCAGTCAATGTGTTTGAGAAGAATCGAGCCCGCGATCTACGGTAAGACGTGGCGTATTGGTGCGTATTAAAAGAAGCACTAAAACGTGGATAAGAGCCTAACAGGCCAAATATCACTTACTTGCTTCTACTGTATCTCTTCCTCTTCTCTTCGCAGTACTCACAGTCCGAATAATCGGAACACGCACTGCCAAAAACTCTAAAAATAAATTATATTTATTAAATTTCTAAATCGCTAGGTACACTCAACACACCATTAAACGGACAAATGATAGTACAGATGAAAAGTTGTTATTATAAATCTTATAGATATATAAATATTATAGATATGAGCTGCTTGGCAGTCAAGAGTTAAGGTTTGCTTATCTTTGCAACGACTTGGCCTACCGATTATCAGTTAAACGTTTTATTTTATTTAAATATCGTGTGCGCTGTCAGGGTAAAACCAATACTTTACCAGGTTTACCGTGAAATAGTACCTACCTACTCTACGAAACCAGTAAAGAAGGTAGTAATTTAGTAATTCTAGTATTCTTCTAGATTCAAAGTGATCATTGTGATTGTACTTAATAAATACCGTTTTAATTTGGTTTGAGTGACTAGATGATGTGACTAGATGATGTGAAGATGTCGATTCTTCTACATTTGCCATAGTTACACTAGGATAGTGTTGAACCATGATCAGCTTTTATAGTGAATTGAGGAACCTGGTTAAATTGAGAAACTTAGTGGGTACATTTAAGGTAGGTACCTTTTACCTTACCTTTTTTCTTTTAATATTTTGATCAAGCTTTTGATTTATTCCCAAAACAAACAAGCATGTAACAGTTAGATATCTAGGTAAGTACTTAAATATCTAATATTTCGGAACAAGTTGAGTCACTTTACCTAGGTACCTACCTATTTAACTTGTACATGTGGAACTTGTGAAATATGACATGGTTATGAAAGGAGTCACTATTGAGGTAACGGATGATAGAGGAAAGTGTGCTAACCCCACATAAAGTGGGATAAGGGTAGAAAGATGATTAATAATTTATTTTTACTTATATAAAACTTTAAAGATCAATTATTATTATTAAAAATATTAACGGCCCATGCTTTAACTTATTATTTTTATTTCTCGTTAAGGAACTATCAGTCTACGCAATATTGCGGCACGCTTGACAAAGCGATGCGAGGCAATTATTATTGAGATATTGTTTCAAGGTGAAACAATATCTCAATAACTAGTAGTTCGCCCCGAACTGAGATCTCGTGATGCGACCCGACGAACGCATCAAAACTTTGAGTAGGTAGTCCAAACATTATCTTTGGATTTTTTTCTGACTACCGCCTACAAACTTGGTATGGTTACCAAGTTTCAACTCTATTGGCCTATTTATTGAAGAGTTCCGTTGAACAGATCTTGGCTCCATCATCAGACCTGGTCGTCGTCACCATTTTATGAGAACTGAGTACCTCCTTAATTTATTACAAGAAAAAAAAAATAAGAAAAATCAAAGAAACTGGACGACCAGTAGAAAAACCTTGATGTCAACGAAACTCTTAGAGATGGGAGCTCTTGGATCGCTGGTAATCTTAATTTAACTTATTATTTTTTATCTCGAAAACCGAGCGTCCCAAAAAAAAAGTAAAAATTGTTTTGGAATATCCAAACAAAGCCCTTTCATATGAAATGTAATTTGATTTTTTTATGTAACTTTTTTTATTTTTGCCCTCTTAAAAAACCCCATATCTCAAAAACCCTTCACCCGATTTTAGTCATATACTTACCAGTAAATTTCTCAAGTACAAGCTATCGACGTATCAAATTTCATGCAAATCGGATCAACGGTTCTTAAGTTATCGCCAGACAAACATACATACATACATACATACATACATATATACATACATAAAATGCCAAATCGCCCAAGTTGAAACTAAGATCTTCGTTCGCTTCGCTCACTCGATCAATAATTGCCTCCGCTGTCTCCTGCACTACATTACAAGAATGAGTACTATAGTATTTCCAAAAAAGTATGAGCATTTTTGTAATAAACCTTACCTAGTGATTTTACTACTTAGCTTTCGGTCAAATTAAAAAAAGCATCCACAAATTATCAATTAAAAAAAATACATATATTTTTTTTTGCTACATGCGTTCCGAATCTGTATCAAGGGGATATGAAGGTACATGGGAGGTGTTATGCTCAGCAGTGGGCATGTTAAGGCTGAAAATATTTAAAGACAATTAGTTTCTCGTTTGCTTTTTCGTTATTTTTCTGAAAATATTTAAAGACATTTAGTTTCTCGTTTGCTTTTTCGTTATTGGTCTCTGTATGCGAATCCGAGTTTTTTTTGAGTCAATAAAGATCAGCTGGCCCAAAAGGGCCGCTAGAAAAATTAAATAGGTAGGTAGGTACCCACAGACAGAATACAGAAAAGAAACCGGTACGATTAGCGCTTGTACTTATGCAAACAGAAGAGCTAGGTAGGTAGGTACTTCCTGCTCCAATAATTTATTACCTAGGTACCTACCTACCTACTTCGATGCTCATGGACTTTGTAGGGACGTCTGATGAAACCTTTATCGGGATTTCATCATCCAATAGGCAGTTAGGTACTTACTGCGTGTATTTCAAAATAGATAAATGTATAACTAGGTAAGTATATCGTGTAGGTCTACATACAGGCCGTTAATATTCTATTTCCGAAATTCATATAAGTAGGTACCTACGAAACTCACGACTGGTCCGCAAAAAAAAAGTACCTATATTATGTATTATATCAGCTATCTGGTTCCCATATTACAAGCTTTGGCTTAGTTTGGGGCTAGATAGTGCTGTGTGGATAGTCCACCAATATTTATTAATATTTATTTATTTTTAAAGGGCTGCTGCTGCCAACCGCTTTCTTTTTTATTCTCCACCTTTCAAGGTTGGCTGGTAGAAAATGCTGTCTAGCATTAAACTCTCCTTTTGTACAAACTTTGTTTGGAGCAATAAATAATGGATGGGAATAATCCTAAATAATAAAGAAAACAGATCCTAGCATTTTTTCCGTTTTTTTTTTTCCTAGTTTTCGTACTTTTTTGTTTGGATCAAAATTAAATTTTTGCGAAAACTTTCTCTGGTTGTTTGCGATTTATCATTACTACATTCGATGCGATTTTTTATTTTAACAAACAGTAGCCATGAGCTATTTTTAATTATTTGCTTTCGGTAAGTTTTTTATACACCCTTTTTATACAGGGTCACTTAGCGTTGTTTATGTGTTGTGTATTTATTGACTTAGGTCTAGCAATATCAATAAATTGTTTATGATAACAATATTACACTAAAAGTACCTATGTAGCACGTGCCAATGCAAATGATAATTTAAATAATAGGCGTGTAGGTACTATTGTGTGAATTCGATAACAAAACACAATATTTATTTACGGGTGCTCTACTTGGGGAGGTAGGTTAGGTATATATTAATAAAATAGCATGAAGCATATATTAATAAACATTAATTAATGAACCTACTGCCTCTCGCTCGCACATTTAAAAATTTTGGAAGTTAAAAGAATGCTTACATTCGCCGGCATCCAAGTATATTCCCAATAAGATTCTGATAGATCAACCCAGGTCTAGGACGATTTAACCAAATCGTCCTAGACCCAGGTGCCAATTACTAGAAGTGAACACCAGGTTTTACTTTAGTATAGGGTGGTATAGGTAAGGTTAGGTTAAGGTTTTAGTATAAGTTAGCAACTCACTAAAGAACTTAAAGAACTCACTTCCAGAAAACAGTAAAACGAGCTTCAGCTTTCACAAAACTCAGTCAAGTTTGTGGCAAAGGAAAAAAAATAGTTTTTTCTTCATTAAGGTAGATTTAAAAACACAATTTTACAAGATTTTCTGGATCAAATAGTTGTCTTCGCCTTAGTTAACAATCAACGACTAGTTTTACCTACCTACTGCTACAAAATATTCTCGGCACCGGGAACCTCCCTATTTCTACTTACCTACCTACTCTTACCTACCTCTATTATATCAAAAATAAGTACTTACTCAAAGCTATCAGTGGACTGTACCGACCGCGGGGAACAAGGTGCATCCTCACAGCTTCGCGCCAAATTTTTATTCAGAAATCTCATTTTACGATTTTTATTGCCTTCAAGCCACGAGTAACGAGACGCACCACACTAATAACAATGAGATATGGTTGTGACTAGTAATGCCACTCTGCTGTGGTCGCAACGTATCTCCCGGCGCTTACTAGGCCTCAAACCTCATCATCATCATCATTGTGGAGAGTCTAACGGCTGGTTTCTGAAAGCTAGATTAAAACTAATCGGATGTCAAGTCACTCGCCATTTCAGCAATTACATCGAATGAGAGAGATAGCAAGTGACTTGACATCCGATTAGTTTTGATCGGGCTTTCAGAATCCGGCCGTTAGAGTAGTAGGTAGAGCTCTTTATGAAGTTACTACTACCATGCCTAACTCTGCTATCAAGCAGCAACAGTGTTTCGGTTTAAAAGGTGTGGATTCCGGTGTAACTACAGACACATTATGTGCCTAAGCCTCATATGAGGCTTAACAACATAACTATGCCTCAAGTTGGTGAACGCTGGGCAATACATCGTAAAGCACGTTCATATCGTGCATGACTTACGAGGCAATGCTTTGTTATATGGGACGGTTACCACTTAACATCAGGTCCACCATCTGCAAGTAGTACAAAAAACAGTCCACTGCTGGACATAGGCCTCAATGTAAATCCGATAGACACAAACTTCATACAGACATACTTTTTTCATTTTATTATTACAGAAAAGATAACATCGTATTTAACCTTTTTATCTCAAACTACGCAAATAACTGTTGTATGTGGAGGTACATACTTAACTTAAGTTGAACTTATATATTGATGAAAAACAAAGAAAATTATTAAAGAAGTAAATTCTTTCCATGATGACAGCCTTCACAGCTCAGTTGGTAGTAGCTCTGCCTTCTGCGCCGTAGGCCGTGGGTTCGATCCCCACCGAGAACAAACATTTGTGTGATGGACATAGATGTTTGTTCTCTGAAAAAAAAAAAGTATACAGGGTGTCCCAGATATCAACGTCAAGCCGAAAACGGGCGATGGGCCAAGTCATGATAGTTATCAGAAAAATATAAAAATAAAATATTTGTCATGTACTTTTCGAATTATGAGTATTACAAAATATACAGAAAAACTGACACCCTGTGATGATCTTTTAAGTCCTGTGACTACGAATATTAACTATTCGTGAATTTTTTTTCTGTAATGTAACTATGAATAACCCTTCTGTAAAATACAATTCAAAATTAAATCATAACTGCCTCAGTTTTAAATAAAATGTTGATTTTTGGCCAACATTTAATTTAAAATAATTACATCACCCATCTTTAACCGACTGTACCGTAAAAAAAATGTACTACACTATTTTAGCAAGTAACTTTAAAAGATGGCGCATTTAGTCAGGATTCCAAAATGGTATAATACTTGGTAGAGTACTCCTTAATTTTGAAAAAAAAACTGGTTTTCTTAACTAAACCGGATTTCATGACAATTTTATTTAAAAAGATACAATGTTTGTAACCTTTAAATTATGGAATTAAAAATGCCTATGCTGCGTTTTTAAGTCGCTCACAATTCACAGGTACAAGTACATACCATTTCGACAATGTAAGTACAGTCAGTCGGTACTGTCGGTTAAAGTTGGGTGATGTAATTATTTTAAATTAAAGGTTGGCCAAAAATCAACATTTTATTTAAAACTGAGGCAGTTACGTTTTAATTTTGAATTGTATTTTACAGGGCTATTCATAGTTACATTACAGAAAAAAGTTTTACGAAAAGTTAATATTTGTAGTCACAGGACTTAAAAGATCATCACAGGGTGTCATTTTTTCTATATTTTTTTTTAAAACTCATAAGTCGAAAATTACATGACAAATTTTTTATATTTTTATGATAACTATGATGACTTAGCGCATCGCCCGTTTTCGGCTTGATGTTGATTTCTGGGACACCCTGTATATGTATTATATCAGCTATCTGGTTCCCATATTACAAGCTTTGGCTTAGTTTGGGGCTAGATGGTGCTGTGTGGATAGTCCACCAATATTTATTTATTTATTTTATAATCTCAAGTATTGGGCTACTTAAAAAAAAAATTCTTCACTTTTATCCCCAGGTACAGTAGACATCCCCTTAGATCTTTAAGTACCAAGTCCTAACTCCAAATTCTTTCGAGGATGTCTAAGTTGTTACTTTTAAAATGTTGTATAAAGATGTAAGTAATCAAAAATGAAATAAATATCACAAAAAAAACATTTATTTACAATTAAAACTAAAAATAGTTAGTAGTGCAATAATTATGGTCCGAGTTAACCACTCAACATCAGGTGGGCAGTCTGCTTGTCACTTAGTCATGTTTTATTACATAATACATTGTGCACAAAAATGGACAGACCATCGTAAGAAATGTGTGGTTTTTAACACAATATATTGAAAAAAGGAAGAAAGTTTAGTTATGTTATCTTAAAATCCGATGTAGCAAGTTGTTTTGATTAAATATACAGTAATTTTAGATTTTAAATTAAATCATACATAAGGCAAATCAAGATAAGAAAACTTTCATAATAAATAATAGCTGTGAAAATAAAAATTACGAACATTAGTTCTTTTGAAACCTCTACTTAAGCCCGTACGGCCAAATGGAGAATACAAACTTAATAATGCAAGTCTATGGCTGCAGTACTTTCACCACACTAGTGGTTTATACTACACTTTTGACTTTATTCACTACATTAAGGTGACAGAGAAAGATCAAGTAAGTCAACTAAAGAAACATCTAAATTTTCATTAGAAGTATTGACTATTCCTACCTACTTTATGTTAGATAAGAACTACAGGCTCAATAATTTTAATGCAGATGTTTATGCCTATTCTGCTTCCTTCAGATCCTTGCTTCTAGATATTGAAGCCCATCTTCCTCATGCATGCTTTATGTTCTTCTATCAGGGGCCCGCAGTTTTCTTCACCATTTTCTATTATGCTGAAACAGGAAATAAGTTAATAGTAAAATTATTATTCTTCTTCTTCTTCTTTTATTTGTGGCTGTTCAGTGGCTGATAGGGTTTGCCACGAATTTGCCAATGTCAAGTTGTTATAGACTTAAAACAAAAAGGTGGAGATCTGAGTAAACCAAGGGAGACTCTAAAAGTTGATTCGTTAAAATGATAAACAATATAATTATTTGTATTACTTACAACAATAGAGGTACATAAACTAAAATATAAAAAATAAAAAAGATGTAGGTAGGTTATTTACAACAATTATTTTGTAGGTAGGTAGTAAAATTATTCATTAAAATGGTTTTTGTGGTTTAAGGCATAACTATAGGTAAATAATGACCATGCACTGACATTTCGTTAATCAGTAAACATATGGGTACCTAGAGATGGTGCTTGCAAGGAGGTTCAGAACTACCCTTCACACTCAGTTATGAATACCAAGTAAGATAATTACAGTTTTGTATGGTGAAGAATATTAACGTCTTGAGTAAACCCTTTGCTTATCAATTCCTTTTGTTCTGTAGATTAGGCTAAGAAACTGATTGGGTCCTTCCTCTCATCTGCATCCAAATAACCACCGGGGATGCTTGAACATTGCTGCCATCAACCCAAGGTCATTCTATGCTATTTTAAGGAGATGGGCTGGCTGGGGTGAGGTTAGCAGGGGGACAATGCACAATACACCCCATTGCGGGATGTCGGTGCAGATTTAATTCCCCCACCACAAATCAGAATTAGGCTTAGAAACTGCTGCAGAAAAATAGGATGCTCAGACACAGCATCCCATTAATAAGGGCATAAGTATAAAGCTATGCTATGCCTAAAGCTGGATAAATTACCTACAGTAAAAAAAATACTATTGGAGGGCATTCCACTCAGTGCTACCTAGTCCCAAACAACTGTATTCTATGGGAATCAGATAGCTGATATAATACTTAGTATATATATTTTTTTTGTTAAATACATACTTTTAATACCCAGACAGAGAACAAATGTATATGTTTATTACACACATGTCATGTTTGTTGTTCTGAGGATCTAACCAAAGGCCTACAGCACAGAAGGCAGAGCTATCAACAAGCTCACAGCTCAGTAAGCTCAGTTGGTAGTTGCTCTGGGCTGTCACGAGGACTGTTTATTTTTATAGTGAAAAGATAATATATATAACTTATTATTACTTAGTACAAGGTCTTGTTTGTGTCATTTACTTTGTTGCTTGCCATTTTATCACCAATGTCATGTTTAAGTTAGACCTAGGAAGGGCCCTCCCCTTCTAACCTGACCTATGACGATTTTATTGGTGAGCAATTGGAAGATTTTGAGTTTACGAAATGAAGTATAGGATAGTAGGCAGGTACCTTAGGATTTAAGAGTACGTAGGTTGCTTAGATCATTTACGCGCGAGCTCATTTACAGGATTTAGGAGCTACAAAGTGTGCTTTAATTCTGATATTGATAATTGTTATTGTATTTCCAAGTTATTGCGTAATATTCATATATATGGTTAAGAATAACCTTACCATGCATCTCTTACTCGCTTTGTTTCCGGGCAGGCGCAGCACGGTTTTAGCTTCGGCTTTTCAGTATTAGCCGATACAGGCTCTGGGATTTTTACCTCAACGGCTTTTGCACTTGCATTGCCCATCTTTTAGGAGGAAATAAATAAATAATAGATTATATCAGACCGAAATAGTGATTCGAACGATCGATCGATGTTCAAATTAAAAAAACACTTCTTCTTGTTTGATCTTTACTCATTGCCAATGTCATGTTTATAGCTCCTGTCTGTCATTTCAACGGACTATCTTGCCTATGTCAGTCATATCAGTCATACCTAACATGAAACAAAACATGACATTGATTGGTGAAATTGCGGGCTACACTGCACACTGCAAACGCAAAGGCCAGCAAAGGCCATGCAAATAAGAAGAAGAATAGTTCAAGACAGAGTTCAAGTTTCTCTTTCTATAGGTACCTACCTACCTTTATTTCAAATAAAAGTTTTTACTTTTTACAAACTCAAACCAACCAGCGTAACGTAGAACGTAGTGATTAGAGGCTCTTAACAACATGGAAATCAGCGGCTCGCAACAAGAAATAATGGTAGACTACATGGAGAGGTAAGTACAAAATCGTTCATATAAATTTATTGCAAACTGGCTCTATACCTAGTTATTGTATTTTTTATAATGTGATCACAATTTACCGGAGAAAGCACCGCTGGCCGTCTGTCTGGCCGGTTGTTTTGAAACTGGCGCTGGCGGTGCTGTGTACGATGGTATGACCACTAGTCCATGTAATTGTTTTTCTTGGTGGAAACCCTAAGTTATCCTTTAGGTACTTAAATACCTATCTTTACTTCTTACAACTTGTTTCCTATATGTTTTAGGCATGGTGATCTCTCCAAGATTTCAAAGTCGGCATTGCGCCGTACCCGGATCCAGAGGCGGTGGCAGGAACTCAGTGGTTTACTGAATGCAGACACATTAGGCCCCCCGAGACCTGCATCGAAATGGCGAAAGGTATCTGGTTTACCCATTAACAGTAATTATTATTGGACTTGGAAAACTTAACCTGCATAGTGGTCTAAAGCTAGATAAGTAGAAGTGAATGAACTGTTAACAAAGGGGTGGTTTTGTGAGCGTCAAGATGGCTTGATCCCCAGTGGCGTAGCTATCGTAGGGCCAGGTGGTGCAGTGCACCAGGGCCCTGGAGCTCAGGGGGCTCTCTAACCTAAACTTTGAAAAGGGAGCCTGCTCACAAAATTCTTTCTCTGTGCCTGATGCTTTCTCAATGCACCGGGGCCCTTGTCCACCTAGCTACGCCACTGTTGATCCTCTCTAAGATTTCAATTTGCATAGTATAATTAATAATACATTTGATTTTCGCATTTCACCAGTAGGTAACATTCATTCTTTGCATGCTTTTTTTAAGGTGTGGGCAGATATGAAGCTTAACACCAAAAAGAAAAGTGCCTGCATCATCCAGAGACAAACTGGTACTGGAGGGAGACCTGCCACACTTTTAGTGTTGACTCCACTGGAAGAGCGGGTCCTAGCTATCATTGGGGTGGAGGTTAGTGGAGTCCCTGTGCATGAGGCTGGCTTTCCACAGGTTTGTATTAATTAATATTGTTAACTTGCATGCATAGGATAACAAAATTCTTGTGTATGAGTGATTTATTAACCTGACTCAATGGAATTGATTGCTGGAAGTGGTGCCAGCATTTAATTTGGCAGTTACCTAGTACTTGTTTTATTATTTCGAGTGTATAGAAAGCATTTTTTTTACATCTAGATAGCAGCCTCAAGCCTTGCACCCGCAGCCTCATGCTCTGCACCAGTTGCCTTCAGCCCCGCACCCGCACCTTCATGTTCTGCAGCTTCATATTCCGCACCTGGAGCCCCAAGTCCTGCACCCGCAGCCTCAAGCTCCACACAATCAAAACCCCTAATAGTAATTGGTAAATATTTTATTGTTATTAAAATTCTACATAATTCTGGATCATTTTGAATGCAACATGTAATTGATATAATGAATTGTGAATGCAATTTAAATTTATGCAAGGCATTTGCAGCCACTCCTCCACCAAAACAGTGACCCTATGTGTCATACAAATATAGCAAGGCAACCAGACATGCTGATGACTAACTTTTTTCTTAAAGCAATATCGAGTGAGCGTCTAGATGGCAGGATCCCTTTTTAGGTTTAAAAATTTTGTACATGCATCTTATCCCTGAACTAGTAAAGATGTATGTTGTATGTGTACTACAGCTATGTTTTTAATAACTTTCCAGCTATTCGGTCTGGCGAAGTCACGTCGCCACCTGCGGCAGCAGTTCGCCGGATTCCGGCAACTCCGCAGCGACGACGGCGGCTAATTGCTGGCCCCTCGCTGCGAAACGATGGAAACCACCGCTCCCACCGAGAAAGCCGCCCTGCTGGTGCTCACCGCTCTCGCAGTCGCAGGCGAGTGGCTACAACGCCGAGAGAGCACCACGTAGATGAACTTCTGCGGGCGCAAGAATTCAACGCGGCTGCAGAGCGCGAAAGAACTGCAGTTTTCAGTGGGATGGTAGCCGAGTGGACGTCGCTGCGGGCGAGAGAGCTGGCCCTCTATGAGAGGCAGGTGGCGGTCATGGAAAGGGTAGTAAACCTTGCGGAGAGATATTTCAAATAGTCAATGGAGACATCTCATTCTCTTATCTGTGCCGTGGGGCATTTCAATGGTTAGAAATTAAGTTATGACTGATTTGAGACTGTGATTTTGCATGTTAATTATTTATAGTAAAGGTAGTAGTTTATAGCAACTTAACTGTGATTTTTTATTAACGATTTTATCATCATTGTTATTCATAGTAAGCCAGAACCTAAGTTTTGAATAGTTTTATTTACACAGTACAAACTATTGTTTTTTTATGATATATTATAATTATCCTATTTGCAAACTAAATAAAAATATATATAATAATATATACAAAACAATTTTGTGAGTTTCGGTATTCAGCATATTTAAGTTTTCCTAGTAATATAATATAAACCCGTGTTGTATATTGTTATTAAAAGTTAAGACCTTTTTAAAACCTCATGTTTCGTTGTTCCTCTAATTTTATAAACCACTTGTTTTATGTTGATTATTTTGTATATATTTTAAAATTTATGTGAGTTGAGTACAAAACATACTGTGATTTATTTTATTACACACACATAACCATACGGAATTCGTGAGATAGGGCATCTTTAGCCATTTCACTGGCTCCCGCGATCTACATCGAGAAACATTCCTAAAAAAAATGCTTCCAATCTATTCACAGATGGCGCTGGCATTAACCAGAAAGTAAGTTTCCTTGTTTGACTTTGCTCTGACGGCCCTACGAGTCACTAGGTACCTACTGCCTTTTGCATTTACTTTTTTACTGCTTAAATCTTAGACTAAGTATCATATAGACGTAGTGTTACGGTTTTTCGGCGTGTCCGTTTTTTATTAGTTTGTATGTATTCGCGTGAGTGACTAGAGAAGGGACAACATTGACTAACCTATCGATAGAAAAAGTATGAAAAAGGCGTTTTAATTGGAATCCAACTTTTTAATTTTAACTGGTTGCTGACTTTTATTGCGAAAGCCCAAAACCATTATAGACACTGGAACACTATCATCGTCAATAATGTTTCCCACATTGCCCTAACCGTGAGAGCGATGTCCATCCCACTCGATACAATTTCTTATGGCCATTTCGTCCATGCATAAGAACATTTTGTAGGCTATCAGTTTTCACGACTAACAGCTTTTATCCACTCCCGTCTTCATTCTGGGCATTTAAGAACCTAAAAAAATAATGTAAAATTTAACAAAAATTGATCCCTCGCGAGACGCCTATAAGGTGTGAAAAATTGAAACTACCTCTACAACAGAACAGCCGATCTGACCCACCGCATTAGATATTTCATATCAAAAACGGAAACTTAAATATTATCGATAAAGCTAAATTGGTCGGTGGAAGTACATCTCTAGAACAGAAGACTAAAACAATGCATTTTATTTTGCAATAATTAATGGGTTTACATCATTTTCACATAGGAAAATATGACTAGTACTAATAAAATGTAATTCCTACAGTCTTTATGGGAGAAAAAACGTATTTTTTTAGCATGAAAATAGAAAAAGAATATTACGTATCAAATGACAATTCCGGGTCTTTAACTCCTCCTTTTGTTGTTTTTGATACACAAAACACAGCTTCACAAGACATACTTTCACCTTTTCAAATATATTTAGCCTAGACAATAATAATTCTTTAGAATTTTCACAATTTCTTCCGCTTCACGGCAATGTTGCTACCGACTTTTTCTAGAACGTCAAAACAAGATCAAAACCATGATCAAAACATTGCATCAACCACGATTTACGCAGACAGTGAGTGAGTGAGATGGAGTGAGTGAAGTTACATCTTCTTTTCTTTTACTCGTAGCTAGGCTACATGGGATGAACAAAGATAGATGATCACTGTTTGATACACAGTTGTAAAAGGTTGTAAGTCTTATGGCTCTCTCCAGTATGATTAATACCTCCATGGCTTAAATAGAGTATTCCTTTTGAAGTACGCCTCAAGAAGAGATGTGAGAAATAAATGAAAACACAGATAGAAATAATTTTAAAGACTTTAATCGGACAAGCAAACTAAAAAAAACAACCGTGCAAAACTTCCTTTCGGTACACTTTAGGAAAATAAAATCTACTAATAAACAGAACATAAACGAGTAACGAATATCTCTTAAAATGTTTAAGTAGGAACTTAATTAAAACTAAACCTAAGCGAAATTAATTTGAAAAAATTTCATAATCTATGAAGAAAAGTCTATCATCTCATAATCAAGCTTTTAAAAGGATTGATTACTAATCAAAAGTTCATGATTAAAACATAATACTTGCCTATACAAAGTGATGAAAAAGGTCTTTCAAAATAAAGTTAATGAATTGATACATAACTTCTTGGTAGAAAAGGAATTTTTAAGAAAATCATTGACAAATTGATCGCAATAGTTATGTAGCAAAAAATTACTTAATTTACCAACAATAATTGCTAAAATACATAGGCATTCATTTAAAATTAGCATGTTAATAAGGTTAAAATCAAAAATGCACACTTAAAATCTAATACATAGGTAGGCACTTAATTAAACAATGATTCACAGAAAAATATTAAAAATGTTAACTGATTAAAACTTGCAGCTTGTGGCATTATGGTCTTATAAAAATGGCCACTTTAGTGAGAGCTGGTGATACTTAAATATTATTTTTGTCGTATTTATTAAGTCATTATCAACGGTCCAAGTGTTTATTTCGATGTAATGATTAAGCGGAGGTCGAACCAAAGCATCAAAACTCGTCCACGGTGGCGATCTGCTGTTTGCAATGACAGGACGCGCGTGTGATCTAGCTCGTACCTACAAAGTCGTAGTTCGGAACTGATCGCCACCGTGCACGCTATCGCGGAAGCTGGTTGAACGCATTGGATCCAGCGCTTCAGGATATAGTCAATCGCCAATTTATCCAGAATCGTAGCTGAAAGAGCTGCTTGTAGAATCGGCAGGCTACAGTCGAGCTGAATTTCAGATCAAATGAATCAATCAACAGCTCTTTCAGCTCAGCTTCACGTAAAAATCTTGCCCCCTTACAAACCATATTAAAAAATATGAAATTGAAAGAATGCCTCGATTGACGAGATTCATTGATGACACCATAATCAAAATGATAAAAGATAAAATCAAAGTTGTTCAAACTTGGTCGAATAATAGCTTCGTTATAAAAAATAGTAAAAAATGTTAAAATCAAAAAATAAAACATGCTTCTTAGAATTCTATGATTAAATTACAAAAACGTATCGCTAATTTAACGGCTCTTGGCCAGTTTACTTCAACAAAATTGTTATACCTAGAGATCATATTGTCGTAACGCTTTCAGCATAATAAAAATATAAAAAACTTAACTAGGTACTTACATTTTCATAGAATCTCATAAAAAAATCAACGTTAACACGATAAAGTACAAACTCCTAGACAGTTCAATCCTTCCAACATCCAACTAGATCGGAATGAATTTAATAACAAATCAATCTAAAAATTGATATCCCCTTTACGTGGCTTTGGTTTTTCAATTTAAACCACTGTCTGTTCTCGTCGAGACAAAATATAGTTCAAATTACCTGATGGTAAAGGGGTAGAAATCATTGACATACCGCTAATAACAGAGTATGAAACTAGTTTTTAATTTACTCTTAAATTAATGGCACGTAATGATTCAGTCTTATGAGCTTGAATAATCAGTCTCAAGTTTAAAGGGGGTGTTTGGATAGCGCTTTTGTTTACCACTAACGGTCGCGCGCTCTCGTATTTCATAAAAAAACAATAATGATCCTCGGGTTATCAACATTAAAGATTTACCTGATAAGTAGTATGAAATAACGGTCGCGCAACCATTAGCAATTAAAACCATTTTTTTTATCCTCCAGAGGGTAGTTCGAGAAAAGATGCCACTTGGCTACAGTTTGTGCGCAAGCAGTCACTAGTGGTAGTATAATTGGTGACAAACAAGATGTCCTCTGACAAATCACGTAATTAAACTGTAACGGATTTCCTTTAAATTTTCGATCCGCGCAGGTCACGTGGTTCATCATTCAGCAGCCATTTTGTTTCTCGCTAATAATAATCTTTCACTGTATGCTCAAATCATAGCTTTTCCCGTCTGATGATTATATTCTTAATGGTGAAGGGTTTTCTCTGAAGGCTTGCGCTCCAATACCAGAACGAAGGTAGCTTATACACTACCATTTGTCTTGTGGTAGTGCGGCTGGGTTATAGTGAGGAGGCGACTTGATCAGTTTCCTCTCAGCTCCTGGCGCCGCCGAAGGCTTGTACGAGCTCGCTTGCTTCTGTAGATCTGGGGAAAGAAAAGCAAGGATTTGAAGATGTGGAGGGTAGTTTGAGGCATGTCTGAGCGTTAGTCGTCAAATCATACGTCAGATAGTATCTCATTTCATTGGTTAAAGGTCTTGAAATTAATTTAAATATGCTCACGACTCTTTAAAGGCGGAGAGGCTCTTTAATATGTGGTGTGTAAATAACTATATAATTTTAAAATATGTTTCTGAATTGTATACATATTATAATTGTTAGGGCCACTATCCTAGTGGTGCCCCACTAATCCTGTTCAGCGAGCTACTACTAATCATTAAAATCTTGTGCAAGAAAAAAAAGGCCCGCTAAATATGATCAACAAACTGTCAGACAATGGAAAATATTACGTAGTTTTGTAAATGTGTTTAACTCTCTCTCTCTTGTCGTGTCACTAGTTTCTTTCGAAACAGTGTGGTGAAAGGATTTTAAATGCGCCTCAAGAGTCTCTTTTCGAGCACTTGACACGACATGTGTATAGAATGTGTTTAACTAACTAAAATTAAATCAGATTGTGGTACCACGGGCCTCAATTATGTGAAACTAGCTGGTGCCCGCGACTTCGTCTGCGCAGGATTACTATTTCGAGTAGCTTATACTAGCGTGGCGTAGTAGGTAGGTACATATGTGTAACTCTAGCGGTTTTGGCAGCGCACGCCAGAATAGCTCGCAGATGGTAGATTTTTTCCTACTTACTTGACACTTATCATCATATTTTGGACAATTCACACAATATCTTTATAAATTGTAGCCTATGTGTTTTTCTGATGTATAAGCTATATTATTGTAAAGTTTCATTAAATCCATTCAGTAGTTATTACGTGAAAGAGTAACAAACATCCATCCATCCATCCATACTCACAAACTTTCGCGTTTATAATATTAGTAGGATGAGATTATGTTATTGTAATTACCTGCAATGATAAGCAGCATCTTCCTGCGAGCCCCAAAAGCCGCGACACCAACTTGCAAAAGGTCGGCGTCGTTCAGAGACGCGAACGTAGATAGGTCAACCTCGTGTTTTTTGAACAGGTCTGCGGATTTCAATAATGACAGAAGGTACAAGGTGAAATCCAAAAATGAAATAAACAAATATTGGTGGACATGCCACACACTTACGCCAAACTAAGCAAAGCATAAATACTTATATTTACTCATCTAAATGTAACAGTAACCTAAATCACAGATAAGAGAATACTAGTACCTAAATATTTAAGGGGGCTCCCATACAACAACGTGATTTTTATGCCATTTTTATAAATAATGTTACCCTTGGTGCGCGAGTCCGACTCGCACTTGGCCAGTTTTTTGTAAAGCCCAGATTCACCAATAATAAATTATTAACGATTAAAATACTCACCTATATACTTGCTCAATCCCCTCTCTTGCAGCAGCTCGTACAGTTGTCGATACCTGCAGGGAGCGGAAGCGGAAGCGGACGCGGGCGCGGGCGGCGAGCGGAGCGGAGACGTTATGTTCGGGCGAACCAGCTCGGAACGGTTCCAACCTTTCTCCGGCTAAGGGCAAACAAATAAACATTGCTGGACATTAGGACATCAGCCTCAAGTTCCTCCTCTGTATGCCTCAAGTTGATGGACGCAGGGCAGTTCATCGTAGGGCACGTTTTTATCGTGCGTGACTTGTGAGGCAATGCTTTTTCATAGTGGTTAGCACTTAACATCAGGTGGGCCATCTACTTGTTCCATCAGCTAGTTGTAAAAAAAAAAATAAGCGCTACAAATTCTAGTCCTGAACTACCAAAGCTTGTGCTTTAGGAACCAGATAGCTGACATAAATATTATTACATGCAGACAGACAACAAACAGCCTTCTCAGCTCAGTTGGTAGCTCTGCTTTCTGCGCTGGCCGTGGGTTCGATCCCCACCGAGAACAATCAGGTGATGAACATATTACAATATAATATTACTAACTATCACAAATCTATCACAAACTGCGGACAAACATTTTTGTACAACCATACCGGTATATGATTCAAACATCGAACAGAATACATAATCCCTAAAAAAATATTTTTTTACTAACCATAAAAAATGGCACCAAAAATAATACAACTAGTAGTTCGCCCCGAACTGAGATCTCGTGATGCGACCCAACGAACGCATCAAAACTTTGAGTAGGTGGTAGTCAGAGGCAAGTCCAAACATTATGTTTGGACTTTTTTCTGACTACCGCCTACTAACTTGGTATGGTTACCAAGTTTCAACTCTATTGGCCTATTTATTGAAGAGTTCCGTAGAACAGACCTTGGCTCCATCATCAGACCTGGTCGTCGTCACCATTTTATGAGAACTGAGTACCTCCTTAATTCATTTCAAGAAAAAAAACTAAGAAAAAGCAAAGGAACTGGCCGACCAGTAGAAAAACCTTGATGTCAAAGAAACTCTTAGAGATGGGAGCTCTTGGATCGCTGGTTATCTTAATTTAACTTTTATTATTTTATCTCAAAAACCGGGCGTCCCAAAAAAAAAGTAAAATTTGTTTTGGGATGTCCAAACAAAGCCCTTTCATATGACATGTAACTTGATTTTTTTCTGTAACTTTTTTTATTTTTGCCCCCTTAAAAAACCCCATATCTCAAAAACCCTTCATCCGATTTTACTCATATACTTACCAGTAAATTTCTCAAGTACAAGCTATCGACATATCAAATTTCATGCAGATCGGATCAACGGTTCTAAAGTTATCGCCAGACAAACATACATACATACATACATACATACATACATACATAAAATGCCAAATCGCCCAAGTTGAAACTAAGATCTTCGTTCGCTTCGCTCACTCGATCAATAATCGAAACCTTACACAATAACAATTTCGATGCTATCTCTATCTAATTTGAAGTAAAAGCTGAAATGGCTGATTTGACAGTTGATTACGTTTGATCGAGCTATCAGAAACCGGCCGTTAGTGATGTGACTGCAGCTGCATATTTTTCATTTCGTTAGGTATAGTTAAAATAGGTTTTGTACACCGCAGTCTTTCTGATATCCCAAGGTTGTCTGGAAGAGATCGCTCTTAGCGATAAGGTCGCCCATTGTACCTAATTTGTTTTATGTCTCTGTATGTGTTTTTCTTTGTGTACAATAAAGTATTTATCTATCTATCATTTCCGGTTTTGGTACCTTCTGCTTTTCTGTTTTGCTTTCAAGTGTTTTAAAATAAATAGATACACTCACCGTAGTCATAATAACGTCGTTCGATTCGTTCATGTTGATAGGTCCCGGCGAGGTGTGGCTGAAGTAGTATCCCGACCAGCGGGGAGTAGGGACGCGGTAGCCCGAACCCACATTCTCTCGCATAGCCTGCAAGTACCAGCTTGTTAGACGACATAGATATCTATAGACATTTATTTATTTACTACATAAGCACACACAAAAAAGTGAAAAAAAAAGAAAACAGTCTAGCTAGTCTATACAAGGTGTTCCAATAGGTACATTTTAGCCAGGTAGGTATTGAACTTTTGCATGAAACAGCTGTTCTTTTTTCGCGTTCACAGTGTTGGTTCCTTAGAAAAAGTTATTCATATTGATGGGTGCTTTAGCCCCCTGAAGTTTTCAGGAGTGGTATTTTTACATCTTGTATAGTAATTATATAGTTATTATAAGTCATAGGTATACATACATATAGTTCTTATATTAAAGTTGTGATGCAATGTGTTACCTTGCTAGCATCAGACTTAATTTTCCTGTACTCCGAGAGTAGAGACAGCTTTGACGTCTGAAGGATGTCTAAGGGGGGTAGTCAGAGGCACTTCCAAATACATTTTAAAGGCCGATGACAGTGCTAGTCAGTATGGAAGCTGTGGTTACCTTGCTAGCATCAGATTTCATCTTCCTGTACTCCGAGAGAGGAGATAGCTTCAACGTCTCCAAAGTCTTCTTCTCACAGCCCGGCGCGCGACGCTCCGATAGCGGCATGTCTTGGATTAGATTCGCAAGTTCTGCACATAGTTCATACACATAATAATGTAATCTCTTTAAATATAAAAATCAATTGCTGTTCGTTTGTCTCGCTAAAACTCGAGAACGGCTGGGCCAATTTAGCTGATTTTGGTTTTGAAATGTTCGTAGTACTCCAGGGAAGGTTTAAAAGGTAAGGTTGAGAAAGGGAAGGTTGAGAAAGTATGGAAAAATTGCGAGGAAGATAGTAAAAACAACAATTTCATTTTCCCATATAAACTGTTCTACCTAAAGCGTCCCTAGGGAGAGTTTAAATGTCGTTAGGATAGTACACCGGGTCATCTAGTTTGAAATAAATATTGAAAAAATAATAAATAAACTTGACAACCTTCACTGCTCAGTTGGTAGTAGTTTGCACGCCTAAGGCCAATTGAGCTGTGAAGGCTGTCAAAAAATATGGTGTGTGGGGATGAAAATGAGAGATCCTACGAGCCTACGCTAATTAACAGTGATTTGGCAGTTGCTTGGTTACCTTGTTGCGAGCGATCGTTGTCCGAAGACGGCGTGGGGCTATGACCCTTACTAATCGGAGACACGGATGGTGATGCCACGTTGCTACCATCTGCACCTACGAATATCGAATATAATAAAAAAATCTTTATTTATCTCTTAAATGTCTTTATTTTGTCTCGTAAAAAAATTGTTACAACTTAGTGACGTCAAAAAAGGCCACCATTCATGATTTGCTGACCCAAACAACGTTAGTTTTCACGCTGGCGCATGGCGTTCCGCTTATTGATCGAGTGAGCGAAGCGAACAAAGATCTTAGTTTCAACTTGGGCGATTTAGCATTTTATGTATGTATGTATGTATGTATGTTTGTCTGGCGATAACTTTAGAACCGTTGATCCGATCTGCATGAAATTTGATATGTCGATAGCTTGTACTTGAGAAATTTACTGGTAAGTATATGAGTAAAATCGGATGAAGGGTTTTTGAGATATGGGGTTTTTAAAGAGGGTAAAAATAAAAAAAGTTACTTAAAAAAATCAAGTTACATGTCATATGCTTTGGCTTTGTTTGGACATTCCAAAACAATTTTTACTTTTTTTATGGGACGCTCGGTTTAAGAGATAAAATTTAAAAAGTTAAATTAAAATAACCAGCGATCCAAGAGCTCCCATCTCTAAGAGTTTCGTTGACATCAAGGTTTTTCTACTGGTCGGCCAGTTCCTTTGATTTTTCTTATTTTTTTTCTTAAAATAAATTATGGAGGTACTCAGTTCTCATAAAATGGTGACGACGACCAGGTCTGATGATGGAGCCAAGGTCTGTTCAACGGAACTCTTCAATAAATAGGCCAATAGAGTTGAAACTTGGTAACCTTACCAAGTTAGTAGGCGGTAGTCAGAAAAAAGTCCAAAGATAATGTTTGGACTTGCCTCTGACTACTACCTACTCAAAGTTTTGATGCGTTCGTCGGGTCGCATCACGAGATCTCAGTTCGGGGCGAACTACTAGTTAAATCAAGGTCTAGGTCATGGCGAACAACTTTTGTCCTACGAGCTTCGATGTCTTTCATCCATAAAATGCCTTTTAAACTTTCCTCAAAAATGTAATTAGACACAACACAAAGCGGCCCTATTTACCAACAGCTGTTTTTGTTACAAGAGACCAGCGTGGTGAAAGGCACTTACCGGATATGTTCTGCGTGTCAAGTGACACGGAGCTGCCTGTGAAGTTGCTTTGGTAGCCGCTGCTCGCCTGGGAGCTTGAATTCAACAGCTGACTCAGGGTCGTCTGTGGATCAAATAAAAATAAATATTGGCGGACATTCCACACGGCACTATCTAGCCCCGAATTAAAGAAAGGCTAGAAGGAAGGCAGAGCTACTAGGTAGAGCGATTCCAGAGGTTAAACATCTTAAACATAAATTGACATAAGAGACATACATATCAGTCCACCATCACCTACAGTCAGTTTACACCATTCTTTAGATAATAAAAGAATGAGGACGCATAGGTATGCCAATTCGAGATAACTTGATAAGTTTCACTCAATTCGATTGGCACTGGAGCTTCAATATTGAATTACATTGTAATAAGGATCATACAAAAGAACGGTAGTAACCAAGCCGTAAGTTTGTTGCCTGTTCTTCTAGGCTTTGGTCGCGTGGAACTGGCACCTAGAGTCACCTAGTTTGACGATTCAAGGTGATCCTTGTGATTTTATTGATAAGTATACTCACAGGTCTTCCCTCTGCGTGCATATGTTGGTACTGCGGCTGCATCATAATTTGCTGCGGCATTCCTCCCATGTCTGCTCCGTTGGTCATTGCTGAAACCATTACTGCTTTTAACGTACTTTTAAAGACGCTTCTCAGGTAGAGAATGTGGAAAAATACCTTTCATGGACCAGAAAGTAAGTTCCACGAGAAAGTTGTACTTATTTTATGTACTTGGCACTGATTTGGATCATTGGAGTTATCTCTAGATCGTTCGCGATGTGCAACTGTCATAAATTAATTCTAAACTTGCCAGTCTAGGTAGACTTTTAACGCTCACGTAAATATGTCGATAAAGAATTCAATCACGTTACTAATTTTTATTGTTTCACGAGACTTTTAAATTAATTCCAAGAATAGGTGATACTCACGATTCCACGATCCTCCTTGGTTCTTGTACATCACAGAATTAGGGTTCGGCACCGTCAGACTCGGATAATGGAACTGCCCTGCCCTCGGCTGCGGCGACGGAACCAACCACGAGTTAGGGTAAACCGGGGGAGTGATGGCCACCGGGGACAGCGGGCTAGGGTACCCTCCCGGGGTCGGGGGATTGTGGGCAAACATCGGACTACCCATATCGAAGTTCACGCTCATGTTGGATATGTAAGGGGAGCATGGGGAGTTGGTAATATTTGTGTGGGATGGGGAGAATGGGTTGAAGACGCCGAAGTTGGGGACGACATTGCCGGTTATGGCGGGGATGTTGTACGATTCGGGGACTTCTGCGGTTATAACGGGCTCCTTTCCGCCGAGTAGTTCGCGCCGCGCTTCATAGATGTCGCCTGTAGAATAAAATACATACAAGTAGGATAGGATAGAAAATAGGATGGATATAACGTTATAGGCAACTTTTCACTTATACACCCATTACCAAAACGCTAATGAGAAAGGTCAAGTAAAAAAGGATGTCTCAGTGGATGTGCCCTGTACCCCAAGTCTGAGTTTTATTTTCCGTATTGTGTGGCGGTTTCTGTATGGAGAATTGGAAACTCATGAAACACGCCCCATAGAGGCGCTCATCGTATCTCTATACAAAAACGGCCTGACGAAACGGAAAATAGAATAACAGCGTCTACTGACAAGTGGGCATTATGCCGAGCTTAAGACCGATTTGCTTCTGTAGCATACCGCATATTTAAACATGTAGGTTTTAACATTGTTCTGTAATTATATTTTTTCTCCCTTTGTTTTTCTATTGTGTTATTTATGATGTATATTCTTCCTATATGTATAATTCATTATCATGTTTTGTATGTTGTGTGCTCAGTAGTAAATCAATTATTGTCTATGTCTATAAAACAAAACTCAGACTTGGGGTAAAGGGCACGTCCACTGAGACATCCTTTTTCACTTGTGGTACTTTAAGGTAATCCGATTGCTATAGGCAAAAACCTTACCACTTAGCCATTAAAAATTATGTGAGTAATGATTTCTTGCTACCCTTACCAGCACATCTCTCGATGCCCTTGATGACGATAGAAGCGATGCCCTGCTTCGGCTTCCGGCGGATGTTGATAAACACGTTGTACTTGTGCATCAGGTTAGCGGCTGCATCGTTTTCGATGCGACAAGACTCCTCGGCTACGTCGAAAATCACCACTAGGGGTAGGCTGCCCTGTGGAGGAGAATTATGTTGTTTTGTGTAAATGGATCATGCGGTTGCTATTTTATTATTCTTTTTAAATTATTGATACATTTATTTACAAAGTAAATTACAATGAATACAAGAATTTACAAAATATAAAAAATACATATGAAACAGTTGGAGTTGAAGTTCGTTCAACATCCATGCCGGTTATTAGGATGTTACTAACAGCCAAGTGACCATGCTGCGTATGACGTCTTATCCCTATTCGTAAAGTTCAAATTTCATACCGAGTAGGTACTAGGACGTTGCTTACAGCAACCAACTACCTGAGCTACGTTGATGTCTTTGCTCATTTCATGAAGTTCAACTTCCAGGCCGTGTACTAGAATGCACCTAGTTAAACTACATCCAAACCAACTGCTGCTGTATCGTGCCTTTTATTAAAGTGAAACATCCATGCCGGGTACTAGGCTAGGACGTTACGTAACTTACGTACAAAAAACTATTAGGTACCATGCTGTGGAAGATGTCATTCACCCTATCATTAAAGTCCAACTTCCATACCGAGTGCTAGACCGCTACTAACAACGAACTGGCTACTGTGCTGCGTAGACATCATTCCCCTTTTCATAAAGTCCAATTTCCATGCCGGGTACTACGGCGCTACTTACAACCAACTGCTGCCGTGCTGCGTAGATGAGTTTGCGCATTTTATGAAGTACAACTTCCATGCCAGGTTCTAGAATATACCTACTTCCTACAGTCAAACCAACAGCCGCTGCTGTCTCGTACCTTTCATTAAATTCCAACTTCCATGCCGGGTACAAGGCTAGGTAACTTACAACCAACTATTACCATGCTGTGGAAGATGTAATTCACCCTATCATTAAAGTCCAACTTCCATACCGAGTACCAGACCGCTACTAACAACCAACTGGCTGCTGTGCTGCTTAGACATTCCCCCTTTCATAAAGTCCAATTTCCATGCCGGGTACTAGGACGCTACTTACAACCAACTGCTGCCGTGCTGCGTAGACGTCCTTGATCTGTCCGGTGATGGTGACGCAGCTTTTCCTGATCACAGGGATGTTGGGGTCATCCGCGTCCGGGAACATTATCTGAGTCTTCGTGCCTTTCATTATCACCTGGGAAAGCAACAAACGCCTTAAAATAAATAAAAAAAGCACCTGGGCATTGGTTAACAGAGTCGTTTATAGTTTATGAGACAGCTGGCCATAGACTCCCCTCTTCCCCCTTTTGAGGCTATTTCTGTTTTAATTATCTGGGTTTTCGTGCCCTTCATTATTTTACCTGGGTAAGCGACAAGGACCTTTAAATAAAAAAAAAAAACAAAAAACCTGGAAATTGGTTAAATACAAATCTTTATCAGCAAGAATGAGACAGCTGGCCATAGACTCCCCTCTTCCCCCTTTTCGTGCCTTTCATTATTACCTGGGAAAGCGACAAGGCCCTTTAAATAAAAAATAAAAAACACCTGGGAATTTTAAAAGACAGTCGTTATAAGTCACCACGCTTGGCAGGCGAATTCTAAATAACCAAATCTTCCGATTTTTAGTCAGTGGCAAGTCCAAACATAACATAAGTCAGTATTTCGTATGCCATGTCATTACATCCGAGAAAGCTAGCATTCATCACCGATACTTGACGGAAGAGGAAAACTACTTCCTACTAATATAAATGCGCAAGTTACGATGTATGAATATTTGGATATTTCTGGTTCAATCACGTCCTACCTAACCACAGAACCAAGCTACTTGGCTATATACCTAGCTATATAGGCTACTTTTTGTCCCGAAAATGATGTTGTTATGATATCTTTACAAATAGGTACCTTCAGCTGGTCAGCTCCACGGCCGACCACCACACTGTGATGCATCGGGGATATCTCCAGCGACATCTGAACTTGCGTTTGGCTCTGGAAATTATAACAAATTAAATACTTTTCCCTGTCTACTAATCTCTAAATCACACACACACATCACACATATCGAAATTAATGAAATTAAAACAGCAGTGTTCGAAATTTTTATTTCCATTTAAATTCTATTTCAATAAAATTTAGTGTTATTACTGTTATTAATACTTAGATATAAAATATTATATTTTGAAAAAATGTGAAGTCACAAAATTTGGGACCTCTCCACACCCCTTGTCACACTTCGTCGACCCCTCCCTCCCCCTTAACATGTGACGTAATTTATGGATGGCCCATAAAGTGGTATTCAGCTCAGCATAAAGGATGGATGTATTACCACTCAATGCTGATTTTCAACTGAAACCTAGGAGGGACAAGATAGTTTAGCGGTGATAGAAATACAACAACTCTTTATATTATCTACACTAATATTATAAAGAGGTAAACTTTGTATTTTTGTATGTAACGAATAGGCTCAAAAACTACTGGTCCGATTTCAAAAATTCTTTCACCATTAGAATGCTACATTATCCCTGAGTAACATAGGCTATATTCTATTTTCAAAAAAATCAGGGATCCTTACTAAAACTTCAATAATGTAACCCAAGGTGGAAAACAAAAAACCTTACATCGCGTGCGCTGCGAAAACTATTGAAGATAGAACAAAATAATGTACTACGATTTTGTAGAACACGTTATCATCTACAAAAAATGTCGCGACAGCATATGTCTAACTATTATAGTTATGTCACAATAAGTGTTCTTTTATTATAAAAAATTAATTGAAATGCCTCCGCTAGAAAAGGGTCTTTATTTGTACCTTGGTATTAATCCTTATCCAAATAAATCATTTTATAATTAAGACGGTTTCAATACCTATAGATTACTTCTTAAATTTTTCAAATCGGACATTCCATTCAAAAGATATGACGAAATTAAAAATGTTTACGGGTCCACGGTTCACGCGCGGGGTGCGATTTCACTCACTCAAGGAGAAGCGCGTGCAAATGTATGAAATATAAGTAGATGCGAGGCTCGAACCCACGGTCTAAGTTTATCCTAAAATGTTCAAAAAATTTATGACCACCCATGCGAAGCTGGGACAGGCCGCTAGTGTATAATAAACAAAGTACCTAAGTATCTAGATAAATTAAGCAAATAGAATGCTAATAGTGATGATGTTAATGAACTCACCGCGAGATTCCCGCACATGTAGTTCATGAGCAGAGAAGTAGCCTCCATAGTGGCTTGCACCTCCCATTGCACGCCCTTCACGACTAGCAGATTCGCGTGCAGTTTTGGACGGTTACGCAGCATCACCTATTAAAAAAAAAAAACTTGAATACCCACATTTAAATTAAAACTTGGAGCAAATGGGACCACCTCGAGTTCATAAAAAAATACAATTAAAGGCAGTCAAACTATTTATTCAATTGTATCACAACACAAGGATCAATGCAAGAGATCGCTATTACCTACCGACTGATCGATTTATTTATCCATTGATTCAGGGCTTCCAGTGAGTAATTAACAATACCTTTATAGTACCAAAGAAAGACCAAAAGAAGCAAAATACCTAAGTTAAATAAATAAATGCTTCGAAATTATTTTTGGCAAGGAAAGATCCTTGACCGATTTTTCAATGCTAAGACATGGAATAACTTACTAAAATGCCATTGGTTTAAATCAAATCAGGCTAGTTTTTTCTACTCACGTCTCACTGCTAGGCTAAATAAGTGCAGAGTTACAAGGTTGAATTCGATTGAATCAAAAGGATCACTTTGAATCTAAACACGAACACAAAAACAGCTGTTTCATGCAAAAGTTCAATACCTACCAGGCTAAAATGTATGAAACGGCTGTTTTTTTCGCGTTCACAGTGTTGGTTCCTTAGAAAAAGTTATTCATATTGATGGGTACTTTAACCCAACGAAGTTTTAAGTACAAGTATTGGAACACCTTGTATATAAATAAGAGTAGTAGAGCTCTTTATGAAGGGCTCGTCCGGGGAAGTACTACCACCACGCCTTTTTCTGACGCGAAGCAGCGTTGCTGTGTTTCGGTTTGAAGAGTGTGGTTGCCGGTGTAATTACAGGCACATGAGGCTTAACATCTGTGTGCCTCGGGTTGATGGACGCAGGGCGGTGCATCGTAGGGCGCGTTCCTAATATCGTGCGTGACTCACGAGGCAATGCTTTGTGGTGATCCATCAGCTAGTAGTATAAAAAAAAAGGGCAGTTGCATAGATGTCTTACCTGTACATTATACTGTTCTTGTATCTGCAGCACGTAGGGCGAAGTTATGTCCGGCAGCGGCTGTGTCGGCGCCACTATGGGCAGCTCGAAGCAGAATACCAACGGTGTCAGCGCCTACATAAAATTAGACAGGTGAGATGCAGACTACAGCTAGTGTATGCCTTTTTCTGCCGCCAAGCAGCGTTGCTGTGTTTCAAAGTCAAAAGGTATTTATTCAATAAAATCACAAGGATCACTTTGAAACGTCGTTTGGATCGTCTTAAAGCTAGGTGACTCTAGGTGCCAGTTCCACGCGACCAAAGCCTATAAGAACAGGCAATAATCTTACGGCTTGGTTCCTACCGTTCTTTTGTATGATCCCTTTACAATGTTTCGGTTTGAAGAGTGTGGTTGCCGGTGTAATTACAGGCACATGAGGATTAACATCTGTATGGCTCAAGTTGTTGGACGCAGGGCAGTGCATCGTAGGGCACGTTCCATCGTGTGTGTATTGCAAGGAAAGTGGACCATCTGGTTGTTCTATCAGCGAGATGTATATAAAAATATATACATTATAAACTTATTTCAGACCAACTTAGATATATCTACCATGTTTGGGGATGAAGTAGTGAAGTTGTTACTATTTTCTAACAAAACTCTTTTATAGCAAGACATGTTCAAGATTGCTTTTGTGGTATAAAAGGCAGCTTGTGATACATATTATAGCTCCCCTATTGTGACGTGGTGGCACTTTTACTTTGTTATATAACTTGCTGATGGAACAAGCATTATGGGATATTTTAATACATTCGGAAACATTTCCAAACGGAAACGTCAGTTTTTGTCTTCCTTTTTTATAAGCAAACAAAACAAGAACAAGAGGGGCAGATTTTAACGTTTTAGATCGGAAACGATTGCCCAGCTGATGACCCTTTGCTTAAGAGGCTGACAACCGTCTAACAACTTGTCATTTATCCATTTGTCTTTTTTTTATATACTAGTAGTTCGCCCCGAACTGAGATCTCGTGATGCGACCCGACGAACGCATCAAAACTTTGAGTAGGTAGTAGTCAGAGGCAAGTCCAAACATTATCTTTGGACTTTTTTCTGACTACCGCCTACTAACTTGGTATGGTAACCAAGTTTCAACTCTATTGGCCTATTTATTGAAGAGTTCCGTTGAACAGACCTTGGCTCCATCATCAGACCTGGTCGTCGTCACCATATTATGAGAACTGAGTACCTCCTTAAATTATTTCAAGAAAAAAAAATAAGAAAAAGCAAAGGAACTGGACGACCAGTAGAAAAACCTTGATGTCAACGAAACTCTTAGAGATGGGAGCTCTTGGCTCGCTGGTTATCTTATTTTAGCTTTTTTTGTTTTATCTCAAAAACCGGGCGTCCCAAAAAAAAGTAAAAATTGTTTTGGAATGTCCAAACAAAGCCCTTTCATATGACATGTAACTTATTTTTTTTATGTAACTTTTTTTTATTTTTGTCCCCTTAAAAACCCCATATCTCAAAAACCCTTCATCCGATTTTACTCATATACTTACCAGTAAATTTCTCAAGTACAAGCTATCGACATATCTAATTTCATGCAGATCGGATCAACGGTTCTAAAGTTATCGCCAGACAAACATACATACATACATACATACATAAAATGCCAAATCGCCCAAGTTGAAACTAAGATCTTTGTTCGCTTCGCTCACTCGATCAAAAATCATGAATTATACAACATTGCACACACCCAAGGTTTGTAAAATAAAATCACCTACAAAGGTTCACAAATAAAATCACTTTGACCCAAACAAGTTCCCTAACAAAAAGTTTGAAATTAATATTTTTGCGGACTATTCAATCAAAATGTTGCGGTTGTCGGTTCAACTTACTCTGACCCGAGCCCTGGCGCGTTCCACACGCTCCATATCGCCCGCAATGGACACTTGGTTGCTCTTCTCCACAGTGCTGGTGCGATTCGAATCCGGGAAGTGAATGTGACAGCCGGTCTCCTCCATAACACGTTTGATTGTCAACCCTCCCTGGGAACAAATTGAGCTTAAATTAAATAGCTAGGAGAATGATTTTTGTTTCATGTAAGTACTAATTCAAGCTTCCGAAAGCGCGATGCGATGGGTCGACGACATCGTGAGGGTCACCGGAAACATCTGGACCAGAGACGCACAGGACAGAGGAGGCTGGTAAAACATGAGGGAGGCCTATACCCAGCAGTGGGTACCATGCTGAGATGATGATGATGATGTACTAATTCAAGATTCTTTGAGGATGTCTCAAAGTCTAAGTCAAAAGGTATTTTATTCAATAATATTACAAGGATTACTTTCAAAAGCTAGGTGAATCTAGGTGCCAGTTCGAATAAAAAAATGAAAATTAGAATACCTAGTTCTTCTTTTTCGTGCCTTGTATAACAGATAACACCTACCTAGAGGTTTTATATTGTAACTATACCTGTCTAGCAACTATACGTATTATAATTTAAAACCTTGGCCTGCCTCCATGTTGCCATACCCTATGCAGGGTCCATGTGATACTTACTAACAACTAACAACAATGTATGTACCAAAACTAAACCATGTGTAAGCAATAAATGTATTGAGTTCCACGCGACCAAAGCCTAGAAGAACAGAAGAGCCTACTAGAAGAGTCTAAGTGGGTAGTCAGTCGTACGTCCAACTATTACATTTGATATACCCACATTTTGCAATAGTATTCCTCTCATGGCAGGTTATAAGCCCAACCTGACTGGTTTCCTTTACCGTACCGTTTGAGAGCACTGGTACGAGAAACATTGGGAAAATCCATTGATGCACGACCGGGTTCGAACCCACGACCTTAGGATCAGAAGGCGCCGCTCCCACTAGGCCACCGGTGCTCTAATACAATTACAGGCAAAATAATTACAGGTTTCGTAATAGGGGCCATAGAGATATCACAAATAGGTAAGTAGTACTTATTTTACCTACCCGCAGATTTTAGTGCATATTTTTATAAAACACTACCTAAACCTAGGTATGAGAATAGAAGGACAATGGAGCAAACGCACTATTAGTTCAGTCGTAGCAACTCCGCATTCCAATTCTAAGTAGCCAGTTCAAATCCGGTCGTGTAGTTTTTATAAATTACTCTATTCGAAAAATGTATGTGTGAATCGTGTGGAAAAATTATGTACCACGACTGCGCTCCGCACGCGTTGGTCATGACTTTTTTCCCTGACGCTGTATAAATCTTAGGCAATTAAATAAGACAAAGGTCTTGTTTACCGACTTGTTTATTACATTTTGTCAGATACATCATCATCATTATCAACCTATTGCAGTCCACTGTTGGACATAGGTCTCTCCAATGGCGCGCCACTGAGCCAGGTCTTCGGCTCAGATGCTCTGCTCTAAGCCAGTTTGCTCTAAGTCCTATTTAAGGAATTTTTATTTTATGGTCCTATTACGTATAGATAGGTAATAGAAAAGTTAAAAACCGACCTCCACCCGATGAACAGTGGCGTAGCTATCGTAGGGCTAGGTGGTGCAGTGCAGTACTCAGGGGGCCCTCTTAGGTTAGAAGGGGGCCTTCTAACCTGAGCTCCGGCGCCCAGCATTGAAAATAGAGGGTCAGCCAGCTCCCAAAGCGAGAAAACCTTGAGCCTGCTCACAATTTTTTTTTGTAATTTATTTTAAAGGCCAATATAAGTTCAAGCTATGTGGAAAGAAGGGGTGAGGGCCCGATTCTTTCTCTATGCACCGGGGCCCTTGTCCACCTAGCTACGCCACTGCCGAAGAACCGGTGACGCTAGAAGCCGGTGGATGGAAAGAGCTTAAAATCGTTTCTCTGCAAATGTATGGGGGAGGCATGTCAATCAGTGGACTTAATCAAGCTTCTTCTTCTTGTCGTGTCACTTGTTCTTTCGAAACAATGTGGTGAAAGGAATTTAAGCCTCAAAGATGCTCCTTTCGAGCACTAGACATGTTTCAGCACTTTTTATGTTCTACGACATGCCGGTTTCCTCACGATGTTTTCCTTCACCGTTTATGTGTAGGTACCTACTGGCATTATGTATATATATTTTTGAACAGAAAAACTCATTGATTTCGAACCCACGATCTTAGGATCGGAAGGCGGGGCCGCTACCACTAGACCACCAGTGCTCTGGACTTATTCAAGCTGACGATGACGAAAAAGAAAGTTAAAAAAAAGTTACTCACTTTTCCAATGATGTGTGAATGGTCCGTGTAGCTGACGTCGATTTTCATTGTAACCCGGTTGCTCTGCAGAAAAAAACAAGTTTTTAAATATTTACTACCTGATCATAATGATCACGACCCTTTGACAGCAGGGCGGCGCGGGGTTCATAGGACGCAACTTGTACTTTGCGCAGTGGCGTCACTATCGTAGGGCCCGGTGGTTTTGTGCACCAGGGCCCGTAGCTCAGGGGCCCTCTAACCTAAGCTTTGAAAAGAGAAGGTCAGCCAGCTCCCGAAGCTAGAAAACCTTGAGCCTGCTCACAAAATTCTTTTTCTATGCCCGATTTTTTCTCTATGCACCGGGGCCCTTGTCCACCCAGCTACGCCACGACTTTGCGACTTCCTATCTGCAGAGGGCGTAGAACTGATGGCAGATTCGGCAGAGATCAAGAGACACAAAAATCAAAGTCAAAAAGTATTAAGTATTCAATCGTATAACAAGAATCACTTTGAGGGCTGGTGAGTATCTGGTTCAGCATTGCTATGAAGCCAGTGCTTCCGATCGGTAGGTAACCTACCTTAGCATTTTGGATCACTCGAACTACATATCGATTGCGAAGGTCTGCAGATGCCTCAACGCAATACACATTTAAAATTCCAAAAAATATATATGTTGAACTTGTTTTTAAGGTCTTAAAATATTTTTATGGCTGGGTCCCACTTTGTTAAATTCAAAAATTCTAATCATATTTATTGCGTTCATGTTGTTATTCTAATAGTAATAGTTCATTTAACTAAAACCTAAGTTCATTTAACTAAAACCTAAGTTAATTTACTTAACTAAAACACCGTAAACTTACCCGAGTATCCAGCAACTGCATAATTTTCTCTCGAGCCAGCTTCACATCATCAGGTCGACCAGCGACTCTCACGTGAGGATCTAAAAATACTTTTGTTTTATTCCTTCTTATATTTAAGCGAAAGTTTACTCAGGCCTACGTGAACAGAATAACAAAACACATTTTTTCACACCTAAATACTTACCAAACCCTATAAAAAAATCACAAAACTTGTTATCACGTATTTTTTTGATAACATCATATAATCCATCACCGTTATTTTCAGTAGAAATCATTGTTATTTCATTTAAAATACGTATAAATATATAATTGATTTTTTGTTGTGCGCAATATAACGGACGCGCGTTCTAATTTTTACAAAATTCGTAAAGTCCGCCAGACGCCAGACAGACTGGCGCCGAACGCGCGTGTTGCGCCGGATTCCCTTAGCACTATCCCGCCAAAATGCGCGCTCCAACTGTCAACATTTTGAAAAGAAACGTTCATGTCACCTTACCAATTTTTCTGGAATCGGACAGGGCATATAGCTACCTTTTTTTGAACGAGCTCCAATTTTGAGGCGGGCCGGCCAATTTATTAGAGTGTTTGTTTCAGTCATCACCTGAAACGTATTTATGATTTTTTATAATTGTATAACCAGCATAGTGTTGAAATTATTATGATTTATTTAGAGATATATGAATTTTGTAATTTTATTAAACAAGGTATAAGCATTAAGTTTTAAAAATTAAGAATAATAAACATCCGATATAACTTGATCACCCTGAAAGGCAATCTGAAAGGTTAATATTTCGCATTTTATAAAAAAACATAAAAATTTATTAAAAATGACCCAGGTTAAAATAAGATAAACAGTATGTAAGTACTCAGATAAAAAACTTAGCTTACACGATGAAAAAATGCTTGTGCAGTTTGCGTTTCATCCAAGTTATCTGTAAGGTCATAAAATTACAATTGTTTTAGTAGGTAGGTTAGGTACCTACGAAAAAAAAAAACTAGTACAAGTTTGCAATGAATTTCAAAAAAGAGGTGTTGTATGTGGCGTAAATTCATTTTGTAGGTACTAACTAGACTGGCTGTATTGCTTAGCTTCTTCTGCAACTTTTTATCAGAGTTCAGGCAAGCGTAGGATAGCCGTACATACCTACCAATTACCAATCTAGGTATTAGACAGCCCTACCTCATCTGATTCATAATGAAAGTCTACAAACCTGCAAGCATTGCTTCCAAACGACGTCTATCGACGCGAAATCTTTCTTGGTATACATCTTCAGCGCTGTTTAACCCGAGAATCACTGCTAGTTTTTGTAAGTCTTCTGCTGACGTCACTGAGTTACTTGTCCCACTCTCGGAAGCCTACGGAAAAATATTTTTTTATTGACGAGACATAATGGTAATAACTATTTCGATAATTGCACTAAGTATTCCATTGCACATTACAAAATGAAGAATAATAGGTAGGTACCTAAACTAGGTAACGTACCTAGTAGGGCTCATTTTGCTGATATTCAAAATGGAGATTAGTACCATATACCTAAGGTGTAGTGTGTGTTACACCAAAATAACATAAAAAATAAACTTAGGTACTTACCTCACTCATTGTATCTTTGTCTGAATGACCTTTGAATTCAGTTAAATGTGTTTTCACGGTTAAAAAGTTGCTTTTAGACGCCATCGCGGATTTTTAAAATTATTTTTATAATAAATTAATTAGTCAATTTCAATAATTATTAATCAATCATTCAATAAATAAAATTGTTTGTCCAATGTAAATATATCATAAAAACTTTGTAGCTAAATAAAGTTTACAAGTGAAATTACTTCACGTTTTGATTGACCGTGCCCGAGTGAGTGCTACAAAAGATCGTTACCATGAGAATGCTAACGATCCCCAGAATGCTGGGGATTGAGGGTAGTTTGTAATAAATTGTCAACCGACTATTTTAAACAAATTATTTGTTACCCCATATTTACCCACATAAATTCCAAATGTTACCATTACCACAGATAAGAGAATACTAGTACCATTACCTAGCATAGCACCCTGTGTTTTTTATTTCTGTATGTTATTTGTAAGTTCTGAGTAAGTATAAAATAAATCATAGATACAAATAAAATATTGTGGTTTTAAAATTATGGATAGTAGGTACCTACTATTTTATTAGACCAATCTACATATAACAGGGTACATAAACCTGTTTGAAGAACCCCCCAACCACATTATTTCGTGATTCATGTATGATGATGACAACAGTCGCCACTTCTTCACGCGCGGTCACCAGACTGCCAAAAACTCCGGTGGCCTTGCTGCCCCTATACATTCTCCAGACAGTAGACATAATCGTTAATGTTATACTGTTATAATTGATTTGAATTTGATGAAATGAGGCAACATGAAGCCCAGAAACTAACCTAATGAGAAAAGCCTAGCTTCCAGAATAGAAGCTAGGGTTAACATTGCCAGCTAGAGGCCCCTACCCGCAACCGTACAACACGAACGAATCTTCTTCTTCTCTCCGTTTATGGCATAGATTTATAATACTATCATAGATTTATAATACTATAGATTGCCTACGAGCGTATACCCGAGCAAGACGGACAACAAGTACATACAATTTATGGGTTGCCACATCTTACTATTTTCACCCAACCAAGCATAAGCTATGATGTCGCCGCGGCTCCAGTTGTTTGTTTAATTATGTTTAATTAAAGCTAGTTTCTGCAGTTTAATAGTTTGTACCCTCCTCTAGGTTACGCCATTTTAATATCTTCTAAGGAATGAGCTAGAAAAAAGCCTACACAGCTCAGTTGGTAGCCTTCTGCGCCGTAGGCCGTGGGTTCAATCCTACCGAGAACAAACATTTGTGTGATGTGATACTAGACGTTTGTTCTCTGACTGGGTGGTTGTGATTTGGCTTATTTTGGGGCTATATAGTGCTGTGTGATATATGAAAATGTGATGTGTGAAATATTTATAAAAAATAAAATAAAAAAAACAGGGCGAACTACACACACTAAGCTGGCATTTTAGACATTGACATCAGAACCCTAGGCCCCGCGAGCTGGAGTTCTGGATTTTCCTAGTGAGGGGGACAGAGCTAGCTAGTGGTGCTATTCTTCACATTCTACCACCTACCAATAGTTTAACTATGTTACTGCACCAGCTAGGTAAAATTTTTATGAATAAAAAACAATTTATTTATTTATCATTGATTTATTTATTCTACATCCCTACTCATCAGAAACCGTAATTCAAAAGGTTAATTTATAACGCGTGCTTCAATTTTAAATTAAGTAGGTATAAACAATACATCTTAACAGGAGGAAGCCAGCTTATATTAGAGCTGACCATAAGCCTGAGCAATGCCACCACTTTGCCCTGAAGCGCGAAGTGATGGCATTATGAATACAGCTATCCTCAGAACATCACTATATGTCATAAATACATTAAAATATATCACGTGTAAGTACGTATTTATTTATTAGACGATAAATATTTAATAGTTTGTACATAACAATTTCAGATGAGAATATTTTCTTAATTCACACTTTTTAAAGCAAGATTTTTGAACATACTTTTTATATCCAGAAAAAAAAGCGGAGATACCGTTTATGTTGAAATAGCCCAAAAGTTTTTTAGTCCGTAAGTTTCTTGCCTGTTCTTCTAAGCTTTGGT
Organism: Chloroclysta siterata; assembly: GCA_932294275.1. Classification (NCBI taxonomy): domain Eukaryota; kingdom Metazoa; phylum Arthropoda; class Insecta; order Lepidoptera; family Geometridae; genus Chloroclysta; species Chloroclysta siterata. Next base: position 18,537,204 of record OW028588.1, read on the forward strand.
CGCGCGCGAGGAACTGGCGGTACATTCACCTAGTACCAATTTAAGACGTTTCAAAGAGATCCTTGTGATTGTACTGAATAAAGACCGTTTTGATTTTGATTTTGGAGCTTGGTGACCTGGAGCTTGGTAACCCGTAGCTTTAACCCACCAGCCCAAAGTAGTTGCATCTTTGGGAAATCTGTAAAACAAACATGTTATTATTAGGTATATGTAGGTATTTAATCATACTACGCGATGGTGGTCTCAGACATAAAATAACTACCAACTTCTCATATGAAAATCGTGAGGAGACTTAAATTATTAAAATATAACGCAAAGCTAAAAAAATTAATTAAATGAAATTAAAATATATGTACCTACTACCTATATTATATATTTTTTCATTATGTACTTAAGTCAAACAAACCTTATTACTTTGAATAAGGTAACAATAAGTTTCGACATTGTCATTTTTTTCTAGATTATTGTGTGTATTTGAACTTATCCTAACATATCAGAGTCGAATCCACCCTAAAGTTGTTCGTTTCCCAACATTTTTGGCAAATAGATTTTGTTTTAGTTGGCAGCCCGAAATATCGTATAACCCAGCCAAATTATGTTTCTATAGAACTGTATCGGTTTGAATAGCCATGTCATTTGTGTGGTTTATAGTAACCTATACTCAATTTTACAAAATAATTAAATTCTAGAAATCTACTACGATATGCGATAGAAAGTAAACACAACCGTTAAATGATTAATTGTGGACACTGTGCATTCTCCGTTTTATAGTTTAATTGACAAATAGAACATAAAAGTGCTACTTACCGAAGGAAGCTTAATTTTCAGTTTTCCGAGCTGTATCATTATCACAGCCTAAAATACTACAATGCACCACATTATAAACTTAACTCTGCGTATACTGGGACCTAGGCACACACTATTTTCAAAGAACTTTGGCACTAAACACCTGTAAACTCACAAGCACCAAGCGGTTTGTTTAGCACCAAACTTGGTGCTAAACCAGTGTTACCAACCTTTACCAATAATTTTCCCCAAGTTTTTTTCTAAATTTCCCTAAAAATCCCTAAATGGAATTTTATATTTACCTACACTACATACCTACTTATTTTACCTAAATTATTTCGTAGCTCATAAAAAAACGTTGCATATAAAACTAGTAAAATATTTTATTGAATATACAGGGTTACAGGAAAAGTCGTGCTAGATCCGTTAAGGGCGTGGAGTACCCATCATTCCTGACATATTTCACTATGAAACACCCTACCCTAAACTAAACCCTTTTCGAGATATTCGACTTTTAATTTTTTTATTGAAAATTGCCGATTTTTAGGCAATTAAATTTATTTTTGGTTGTTTTGTGTATCTTATTATTATTATTATTGCATTTTTACATGTGTAATTAGATGCTTTAGGACGTCAATCATTAAAATAGTGCATAAGTTAATTGAATAGACCGTAGTAGACAAGTGAAAGTTAAGAAATAAAAAAAAAATTAGAAAGTTTATTTTTCTCTAAGGGATATCTAAAAAAAATATTATGGCAATTCTTCGGCAGATGTTTTTAAAAATATCTACGTTTCATCAGCTATCTAACGAGGTATAACAATCTAGGGTTTGTATTACATTTCGTGGAAAAAAAGTAGTTGGGACGCTCCAGGTAGCAGTTCTAACGGTCCCGCGCCTATTGTCCTTCAAGTTCAGACACACCGTGAGAGCGAGACAAGTGACGATTTATGTAGGTATGAATGAAAGAAAAAATGTGTAGAGACCGGTTAGGGCTGGGAATACAACAGGGGGTATTGTTTTGGTTGTCAGTCTGCTTTTGTGCTTCGTACATAGTAGATGTGATATCGTTTTGCTCTTTTTCTCGACTTGGCTGTGATTCTGGACTATTTCTTCTGATTTGTGACTACTATACTTGTTAACCGGACTCTGATTTGTACCTGTGATACGGAAGTGTTGAAGATGACGTCCTACACACCTGAGGAATATGCTGATATGCTTATTTGTTACGGATACTGCGATTGTGTATCTGCGCAAGCTCGCAACGAATACGTAACTCGCTACCCCGGTCGTCGAGTGCCGGATGTGGCCGTTTTTGACAGAGTTTATCGAAGACTTCGAGAATCTGGCTCTGTTTTGAGACGTAATACAGACATGGGTAGACCACGAATTGACGACGAAGAACAGGACAATGAGATAGTGCAACGCTTTCGAGCGGATCCGACTACTTCCACTAATATTGTTGCCCGTGATCTGGGACTTTCGCAATGGAGAGTGTGGTTTACAGTGCATACTGCTGGCCTATACCCATACCATTACACGCCGGTACACGTTATTGAAGAAGGAGACCCCGCGAGAAGATTGGACTTTTGCAGATTTATGCTAAATGCTGACGTAGAAGACCCAGATTTTCTAAGAAATATCTTGTGGACGGATGAGTCCAAATTTGATAAAGATGGCATAACTAACTATCACAACGCCCATTACTGGGCCCCAAAAGCACTAAGGAATCCCAATAAGAAAAGAGTGAAGGGGTCCCAACGAAGATTCAGCGTGAATGTGTGGATGGGCATTATCTCCAATCATTTGATTGGACCTTACTTTCTACCGGATAATTTAAATGGGGAAAGCTACGAAAATTTCCTGAGAGCAGACTTGAGTGATTTGCTGGATGATCTGCCACTCAACCTGATCAGGGACATGTGGTTCCAACACGATGGCTGCCCTGCCCATTTCAGGAGAAGTGTCAGAGACTGGCTGGACACAAATTATCCAAACAAATGGATAGGACGAGGTGGGCCGTTGCCATGGCCAGCAAGAAGTCCGGACCTAACCCCCATGGATTTTCATGTGTGGGGGTGCATGAAAAGTCTTGTGTACAGCGAGCCGAATCCAGTTTCGTCTGTGGAAGACCTAAGAGAAAGGATTGTGGATGCAGCAAATAAAATGAGGACCACGTTGACCACTGGAGTAGTGAAGACTGGTCTCCGTAGAAGGATGCGACAATGTATCAGAAATAGAGGCGGCCATGTTGAACATGAACTGTAGAATAAGAAAAAGTTGTGTGAAAACCTTTAATAAATGACATTTCATGCTTACCTATTGTTTTACTTTTACTTTTTAGGGCTAAGTATAAATTTTCTTCTCCACTGTCGCCTATAAAACTAATTTTTTTTCAATGCAATTGAATAAAACCCTAGATTATTATACCTCGTTAGATAGCTGATGAAACGTAGATATTTTTAAAAACATCTGCCGAAGAATTGCCATAATATTTTTTTTAGATATCCCTTAGAGAAAAATAAACTTTCTAATTTTTTTTTTATTTCTTAACTTTCACTTGTCTACTACGGTCTATTCAATTAACTTATGCACTATTTTAATGATTGACGTCCTAAAGCATCTAATTACACATGTAAAAATGCAATAATAATAATAATAAGATACACAAAACAACCAAAAATAAATTTAATTGCCTAAAAATCGGCAATTTTCAATAAAAAAATTAAAAGTCGAATATCTCGAAAAGGGTTTAGTTTAGGGTAGGGTGTTTCATAGTGAAATATGTCAGGAATGATGGGTACTCCACGCCCTTAACGGATCTAGCACGACTTTTCCTGTAACCCTGTATACAATCATGCAAAGTTGTTAGTTATTTCCTGAACCGCATCATTATCCTGTTCCTCGTCTTCGTTTGTGGTCTCATTTTTGAAGTCATACATAAACGTACGTTGAAGTTTTTGATCATGTCCACAGTGGGATCAAATTTTACACATGATTCTTAAACGACAGATTATTATGATGGTACGATTTATGGAAAATACTCTGTACCATTTTAAGGGATACTCTATTCCCCAGTTTATTTTTGATTGTCCCATGTCCCATAAATAGAAAAGGCACGCTCGACAGAGGCATTGGACACAGATAAGAGAATACTAGTAAATGACAAAGCTCATAACGTGCTTTCTTTTCTACGCACAAAACTGAAAACACATGCTTTGTTTTCGATTTTGCAAGTTTTGTTTGAAATCCCTAAAAAAGTCCCCAAAATATTCCAGTCCCTAAAAATGCCCCTTTTAACACTTGTAGTCCCTAAATTTAGGGACAAAATCCCTAAGTTGGGAACCGTGTGCTAAACAATCAAAAACGTATACGCAGAAAGGGACAGAACATTTATATTATATTTCTCTCACTCATAGGTATAATATGTATTATTGCATCTCTCTTACTCTTGGTATTATTATTTGATGCTCTATCTATTGTATACTTGATCTAAGGTTTATGGCTCCTGTCTGTCATTCGACAGACAATCTTGCCAGTGTCAAGTGATTTGTATTGAATAAATACTTTTTTGTCAAGTCAGTCTATAGACAAATCGGCCGTCATTTGTTTTGAAGAAAATGGTGGCGGTTTACTCCAAAACATTGGAAACATTTTCGGTCAAATCAGGATATCACAATACACTTTCATTCCAAATGTTTACACTTTGTGCTAATACCTCAAGTAATGTTGGTTAAAATACCACCGAAATTACGCAACACAGCTCAAAATAACACTAGAAAAACAAATAAAATGAAAAAGCTATGTTGCTTCCCAAAATGTCAGAAAATGAATCCACGAACGAATCGATTTATCCACCGAATAGATCTCTCATAAATGTCAATGTCACAAACCGACACCCGATTATATTGTCAATGTCTAATGATATGATCTACAACGTGTCTTTACTTGTTGTCTTAGGGTCCGGTTAATTTACGACCAAGTATTACACAGCCCGAAAATGTACAACCCGGAAAGCACAGCCTGGAAAACACGGCCCGGATTCCATGTACAAAATGTACATGAAATCCGGGCCGTGTTTTCCAGGCTGTGCTTTCCCAGCACAGTCGGGATTGTACAGCCAGGATTGCACGACCATGGATTCTGTGACCATGCTCTGATTGGTCGAAAGCCTATGCTCTGTTTAGATGCACTACACAGTAAGTATAGGCAAGTAGCACAGATTAAAAATTATATAAAATAAGAGAATTATTCAGAGATTAATGTTAGAAAAAAATAAAATTCTGGCACTTCGGCGGCCGCTGCCGCGGCACGCTCGCTTTGCTCGCTCGCCTCGTGCGTAATTAATATGTTTTAACATAACCTAACCAATTCGAGTCGGATCAACAAGTGAGTGAGTAAGTAATTGACGAGTGTAAACAAAGCCTAAGTTTTGGCATCAAAATTTTGGCTGCGTTTTATCGGGTCGTGCTTTCCAAAGGTGTGCAAAATTTGTACGGCTTGGAATGTACACCCTTGGATTACACAGCCATGGATTTCGCGACTAAATTGTACATCAATTCCGGGCTGTGTTTTCCTCGGCTGTACAATCCATGGTTGTACATTATCGGCACCCGTTGTCTTACGTTACGTACGATGGTGGAGGCGGGGGTTTTCAAAATCTATTATTTAGCTTAACTAGCATACCTACTATCAGAAGCTCTTTATTATAAGTTTTGGATAAAATTTCAGCTTATCATTCGTTTCGTTAACGTTACCTACTTCATAAACATGAGCACATAAAAATTATTATGTATTAAACTTAATAGTGTGTTTTTGTGTAGATAATTAATTTACTGCTCTATAAGGACCTGTAACTTTAATAAACATAATAATATTGATTACAGATGGGAAGTCCTTCCCTCGAGTCCTTTTGTCTAGAAGATGAAAAATTCTAACATCACATTTATTATTTTTGCTGGATTTATGAAGCGACTCCAAATTTTGAGTCCGGTTATTGTACGACATGATAATGTACAGCACGATAATGTACAGCATGATATTTGGAATCCACTTTGGTACCTTTTTGGATTCGTTTTGGAACTGGGTGTACATTACCGGGGTGTCCAATAACTGGATGTGCATTATTGTCACGTGTAGCTAATGTGCAGCCAGTTAATTTACAGCATGATAATGTACAGCACGTTAATGTACAGCATGATAATTGGAAGCCACTTTGGTACCGTAAAAAACAATTTCTGGCACTTCAGCGGCCGCTGCCGGGGCACGCTCGCTTTGCTCGCTCGCCTCGTACATTATTTATATGTTTCAACATAACCTAACCAATCCGACTCGACACGGTACTAAAGTGGCTTCCAATTATCATGCTGTACAATAACTGGGTGTACATTAACAACACGTGACAATATTGCACGGCATGTTATTGTACGGGATGTTATTGTACACCCCGATTATTCAAACCAGTGGACACGGATTAACTGGGCACAACATGCCTGGTTTGAATAAGCATGATAATGCACACATTATCATGCTGTGCAATATCATGCTGTACATTATTTGGCCGTACATTATTGGCTCCCCAAATTTTCCAATACAATACGCAGCTCAGAGTCCTGTTAATGTACGACCAGTAATATACAATAAACAGGACTATAATGTAGGTACAGCCTGATAATTGGAATCCATTAGAACTGTCCAAAACGATGCCTCGTCTTGTGAGATCATTCAGAGATTACTCTAAATACAAAAACATTTCACTTCAGCGGCCGCTTCGCTTCGCTCGTGCGTAGTATATATATTATGTTCTAACATAGGTAACCTAAAATGTCGGATCCGCCCTATTATGTCTCATAATTATGTCGTCTGTAGATAAAAAAAAACAATCTCTTGAAAGAAATCAAGAAAATTCAACCAAAGTTCCCGCTCGCTTTCAGGATTTTTTTTTCAAAGTACGATATTTTGCTAAGATCACCGCGACGGACGTACCTAGTGAGTCCTTTCATTTCACGCATTTCTTACATGTTTATAACAATAATCATTCACCTTGCAACGCGTCTCGGTACATGTTTTTTTTTGGATACATTGTTTTTGTCGTAAGACCTAATATTTCGAAATGCATCTCCTGGTTCAAAAAATAGCTCAAAAGGTTTAAGCTGAACCATAACACTTTTTTGCGAATCTTGTATCTTGTAGGTAAGTATAGTTTTTTTTATAGACTAGCGAGTGCCGCCGATCGCTTGTTCGCTGTTGGACAGATTCTGGATTGGACAGATTCTAAATTCGGCAGATTCTGTACTCGACAGATTCGTAATTCGGCAGATTCGCTACTCGACAGAAGTACAGGTGTAAATAAAATAGCAAGTGTAACGAAAATATTTTATTTAGTTTTAAATATAAAATTTACTTTGCTTAACCGTTTTAAGCAATCCAATAACTTTGAATCACGCATCTTCGCCGCCGGACCACTTGTACCATTAGGCAGTACCATTGATGGTACAATTGGCACCGATTTGTCCCAATTGTACCATGATAAATATAACTAGGATGCCGCCCGGGTTTACTCGCATTTTGGATTAATTAAAATAAGAATTCTTATCAAAACATCTTTTCATAAAACTAGCCCGTGGTTACATAAATGACAGCTGTCAAAATGTTATTTTTGACAGCTGTCAAAATTTATTTTTTATTTTTCTATTAGATTATTAAATATTCAAGGAGTTTTCATAAAGAATAAATACATAATCTAATGTATTGTAGTTTTATAAATTTGTGATGATTTTCTAATATGTTGTAGTTTGATTAGTTCAGCTTTTGCATTGATCAGTATCAGATCAGTATTCTGTGCACAAGTGTCCATTTTCTGCCGTATAGCTAATCTGTCGAATCCAAGAATCTGTCCAATCCAGAATCTGTCGAGTACAGAATCTGCCGAATTTCGAATCTGTCCAATCCAGAATCTGTCCAACAGCGAACAAGCGCCGCCGATCGACTGACGACGGCCGTCTGCTGCATCGCCTGGATCGCCTGCATCACGCCTGCATGCAGCCCAGCCCGCGCCGCGCCGCGCGCCCGCCTCTCGCCCGCCGCCCGCGGCCAGCCAGCGCCAGTCGGGTTTCTGCGCTTGCCGGTGTTAGGTGCGTGTGTCTATCTCGGCTCCACATTATCGTGTCGTAGTTTATTATTTGATTAATTAAAACCGCATCGAATAAGTTTAAATACAACACTCGAAGCTTACTTTGTGTTAGTTTTAAGTTAGGAAGTTACAGTGCTACAGTACCTAATTTATTTTAGTTTTATAAGGTAAGTTTGATATAATATTGACTTTTCTCTAAAATATATTTTAAGTTACTAGTGTTTGTGATAGTTATTCTAACAATCTGTGTCTATCATCCTACTTAGGTATGAAGGTAGGTATAGGCACGGCATAAAACCAGCCCATTCCAAGATTCCCATTCCAAGGAACAGCTGTTCCGTTCGCTATCACTCACATGTTTGTTGCCAGCCAACGGTTAGCGGCGACGCACGCAACGCTGTCGCCTCAACTAACCAAGAATTTACTTTAATTTTAAGATTACTTAGGAGATGCCATTAGTAACATAAAAAAAATGGCTTATACCTACCTATCACAAGAATTTTATAGCCTGGAAGAATATTTAGATAAATAAGTGTGCCTACTTACCTACCTACCAAAGTAAACTATAGTTCCTTTAAAACTAGTAGTTCGCCCCGAACTGAGATCTCGTGATGCGACCCGACGCGACGAACGCATCAAAACTTTGAGTACGTAGTACTCAGAGGCAAGTCCAAACATTATCTTTGGACTTTTTTCTGACTACCGCCTACTAACTTGGTATGGTTACCAAGTTTCAACTCTATTGGCCTATTTATTGAAGAGTTCCGTTGAACAGACCTTGGCTCCATCATCAGACCTGGTCGTCGTCACCATTTTATGAGAACTGAGTACCTACTTAATTTATTTCAAGAAAAAAAAATAAGAAAAAGCAAAGTAACTGGCCGACCAGTAGAAAAACCTTGATGTCAACGAAACTCTTAGAGATGGGAGCTCTTGGATCGCTGGTTATCTTAATTTAACTTTTATTAATTTATCTCAAAAACCGAGCGTCACAAAAAAAAAGTAAAAATTGTTTTGTGATGTCCAAACAAAGCCCTTTCATATGACATGTAACTTGATTTTTTTATGTAACTTTTTTTATTTTTGCCCCCTTAAAAAACCCCATATCTCAAAAACCCTTCATCCGATTTTATTCATATACTTACCAGTAACTTTCTCAAGTACAAGCTATCGATATATCAAATTTCATGCAGATCGGATCAACGGTTCTAAAGTTATCGCCAGACAAACATACATACATACATACATACATAAAATGCCAAATCGCCCAAGTTGAAACTAAGATCTTCGTTCGCTTCGCTCACTCGATCAATTAAGTTTGATTCACATGAAAATTTTAAAATACCTACATAAGTATTTCAAAAGTTCAGGTAGGTATGTTATAATACATTTAAATTCATAAAATTTAAGTTAAAATGTTTGTAATAGGTATTTAATTGTACCTACGCCCGAATAGGGCACACTGTTTTTTTTTTTACAGTTTACAATAAAGATTACCTATTCTGATTCTGGAAAAATAGCAAAATAAACGTGTTTTTCAAGTAGAAATCGGAATTGTTTGGTTAGGTAGGTAGGAGCATAGGTAAACACCATTTAATTTATTTTATAGTTCCATTGAGGACCTACCTACGTTACTTAGATCTGAAATCAGAGTTAAGTAGGTAAGTAAGTAGGTAACGTACCTATACTGTAGAGAGAAAGTATTAAAGGACCGTTAAATAGGTAGGTAGGTAGGTACCTATGTCAAAATGTATGCGTTTGACAATAAGGTTAGATTTAAACGGCCTTTTAATCCTTGATTAGTAACTAACAGAGCATGGTGAAATCAGCTCTTAGGTTAGGTATTAGAGATCACACCTACCAAATAGGTACCTAAGTAAAGTAATTTTCTTAAATTACCAACCAACTAAACTGGGGTTGCCAACGTTTGAAAACCTATTAATAATGTTTTTTCATTTGCTAGGTATACTGAAATAAAATATCACCAGTTAAGGTGGATAGGTAAGTACCTATGTGAATATTTTCTATAAATATTTAAATAGGTATCGGTAATTGAGGTGTTCATGTAGATTTACAGTTTAGACTTCCATGAAGTTAAGAACCGGTGTTTATAAAAAAAAATTGAACTGAAGTAGGTACCAACTCTACAATAACTATGAATAAGTTGTCTATGTTTTTCTCTAACAAAATACCGTTTTGGTTTAAGTTTTTTTTTATAAAATTCGATATCATTTAAGTGACGATCGAACTAAAATAATGTTTTCTTGTACCTAGTACAAGTTTTTCTTTTCAGTTGGTAGGTCCTATGGGGTTATAACACTGAAAAAAATAAGGGCTATAAATAAATAAGAAAAAGATACATTCCGTAAATCAAAAAGTACTAAGTTTAAAATTAAAACTTTCGAACTAACGTCCAACTCTGTTATTTGCTCATTTCGATCGTTTTTTTTTAATTTTTTTATACGGTATTAATTCATATAACCATATAAAGCCGGGGGATAATATATGTATTTTTATATCACACACATTGTAGACAGTAAACACCAATTTTGAATATTTACCCATTTACTTTTTAAATTTACGCAAGTGACGTAAAACCTACGCTTGGACTATGCTAAATAATATGCTAATCCTAGATTGCAATACAAAATGTATTTGGAGTATCCTTTATTGTACAGAGCTTGCTTATATGACTTACATTGGACGACTTAATTAACACCTACCTACGCTCTATCTATATATTTGATGTAAAATTTGGTTGTAGACGTAACAAACATAATCGCTAAGGCAATTTTCCATTACAGATTATTTATTTTGTCCATTTATAGCTGTTGTATTGAGTAGATACACCGAACATCATGGTACAACATCATACATGGTGGTCTATTGTAAAAGAATACACACAAACGTTATACAAAACCTTGAATTCGTTTCCTACCGAAATAGATTGTGCGAATCCGCGAATCACCGCGCATCGTATGCGCAACCGCGATCAACATTAAGTGTCTTGTCAAAAAAGTGATTAGAAAACCAGGGTGTTAAAGTCGGGACCGGTTGAAAGTAACTAACTCAACTAGCTAATTAAAACAAGAGGTAACTTTTTCCTGGTCTGTTTAAAAAACTTCATCATCATCTTCCTGCCCTTATCCCACGCTAAGTGGGGTCGGCACAACAGGTTTTCTTCTTCCACTCTCCTATATCATTCGTCATCTCAGTGCTCACTCCTTTCTTACTCATATCATCTTTCACACAATCCATCCATCTTTTCTTTGGCCTGCCTCTCCTAAAACCATCCACATCCATTTCCAACACTCTTCTCGAAATATGACTTTCTTCCTTTCTTTGTTTAAAAAACTTATTTTTAATAATAACTATTAACAAGAAGTTAAATACACAGAACCATATTAAACTAGACTCCTTTTTATGACAGTACATTGATGTACATTTAATTTAATTTTACGATTATCTATTTGCGTTATTGCTAATTAAGTCTTGAGTACTTATTTTTTGCCACTGGGCCGTAAAAGGCGTCTACTCGATCCGTTACAGTCTGGCGCCGGGCGCCGCGGCCGTCGAATGATCACTGCAAATCGTCGAGACGATTAACGGTTTATTTTTATGATATTGGCAACTTTGGAATAACTGTTTATGCACCCTTTTGCTTGCACACAAAGGACACTCAAAGGGAACGCAAAGGATTGTCACTTGAACAAAAAATATTGCCTTGTAATTTTGTAATACAGAAATAGCTGTCGCGAATGCATGTGTGCCTAAATGTAGAAGATGCGACTGTAGAAATGGGACCTAAGTATATTCTTAGATTTTTTTCTAGCCAAAACAGTAGATAAATAGGTTCAGTAGGAATCAGTTGCACATAAATAAACGTGAATAAAAGTTTTCATATAAACTGTGGGTGGTGGTAACCGCAGTTCATTTGAAAACTTGTATGCAAATATTGGCCTTACACCCGCATTTTATTTTATAGCATCATACTGTCGCTTATTTAACTTTCTCGCGGTTCGCTTAGCTGTCGTTTTCATTCGAGTGTGAACAGACACTGATTCGACATTTGCGCGTGTGCTTGCTTACTGATCCGATACCGTTTTGATTGGACAGTAAAACAGTATGCAAATAATTAGTCGTGTCTTTTGACATGCCTCCACTGATAGATGATTTCCATAAGTAAATAAGTTGTCTTAATTACCTACTGGGGATAACTAGGTATTGAGGTTACTACAAACAGGTGCCTAGGTAGGTTCTTTAATACATCTTTAATATATGTAGTATGTACCGACTTTTTTATTTAAGTGCTACCTAACCAAAAAAACTATTTAAGTCGATTAGAAGCTAGGTAGGTACATTAACTTTGAGTTTGCGGTTCAGTCTGTAATGTTATTATTATAAATCAAAAGAAGTTGTCAAATATTAACTTATTTTACTTTCTCTTTCAGAATTTGTCATTCCAAAGGAGCGCAACATGGCTAAAACGGAACAATCATTTCCTAGAAATTTTACAGGTAAGATATCTTTGAATCTAATTCGTTTTTTATTACTCTGACATGGCAATAAAAGCATTTGAAAGATAAATAAGGTTGGGTCTTTCCCACCCTTTTTTATCACCCTTTATTATATTATATAAATAATTTAATACAAAATCAGCAAACATTATTTCAGCCTCGCATACACAGACAGGTAATCATACGAATACGTTGGCAACATTAGAACATGGCATTAGCGGGGCGGAACTTGCAGTGACGTAGGTCGTTGGGTGAGACTTTGGGACAGACGCAGTATTGGCGCACTTCCATTTTCAAAATAGAATTGATTCCGTTCCGTTTTGATTTACACCTAAAATTTCTGGTTTATTCACAATTACTTAGCTGCCGCTGGCTTCACTCACGCATTAGTATTGTTTGCTAGTATAAATGTTTAAGGTATTTTTCCTTATCATTATCATTCATGTTTTCAACCCATGTCTTATAAATTTTTCGGGTTATGTTAAGTTGCACCCCAATAGGTTAGGGCGTGATTGAGCCTAAAAAATCCAAATATCGTTAATTTAGGTATCGTTAATCGTAGAAGTAGGATAATAAATAAGTAATTATTATCGCTAATCATTTGCTAGGCCCGCTACTGCCTGCATCGCGCCATTGATAGAATGACGGCAATGCTCCTAGGCTTCACGAACGAAGTACCTTCTCTCATGGTACCAAGTACTAAGGTAGTTAGGAGGTACTAGACAGGTAGTTATAAAAGTACTTATACTTAGGTAGGTATGTAACTGGCATTGACAGCTAGCTAATTGCCTTTTCGTGAAGTGACGCGTGGAGAAGTGGCTAACGGTATTGTATTGCACTTGGGTCCCGTTCCTTGAATTTATGTTCGTATTCAATGAGCTATTGGCCCGCTCTCATGACGCAGTTTTTATGCCGTCGAAAAGCACAGCTGCTTTGACGCAAACCCAAAATTGTAATGGGAATCAAGACTTTGATGATAATTTTTACAGTCTTACCAATATACAAATCTTTGAAATTAAATGAAGTGTATAGGTATAAATGTAAGTGTGTGCAAGAAGTCTGGTCAGAAACTGAAACTCTTCTTCTTTGAAACTCATTTAGGGGATAGTCTAAATCAACTGGTTTTTACTTAGGTAGGTTGGTAGGTCAATTAAATACATATGCTTATTACTTCTAGACTCTGCTGATACTGCAAAAGCCTCAGTAGCCACGAACGAAGTGGAACACGTGTTTCGTAAGATGGGTAAAAAATAGGAATAAATACTAGACACGGTATTCCAGTAACTCGAATTCATATGCGTCATGCAAGCATGATGTACGGCCGCTATTGCCAGTTTAACGCGTGGCGCCAATCAATCCATCCGTGAATTAAAGTTACATATTTTATCTGTGCCTCTGAGCTTTCCATTTATCTTCTATGTTTAACTTATTATTCAGCCCGGCACGGCACTCGGAGGCAAAACGATTGTAGCTCATGAAAATACTGGTAGGTAGGAAATAATTTCAAAATATTATGAAATAGGTATGTAAAGTATTTTTTAGCCATTTTTTAGGGGCTGACAACTATCAAACAACTTCTCGCTCGCACGTTTCGACATGTTGAAAGATATAAAATCACTAAACTCATTTTCGAAAAATCGCAATCAACCATTTTGTGTGCAATAACATTGCACACAGTTTAGTAAAAATTTCATTTTGATCGATACAAGTTTTCCTACTTAAAAGTTAGCTTATGTACGAAAACTAGTAAAGCAAACTTTTGAGTAGGAAAACATGTATCGATCAAAATGATTTTTGGTTGATTTGAAAATGGTTGATTGCGATTTTTCGAAAATGAGTTTAGTGATTTTATATCTTTCAACATGTCGAAACGTGCGAGCGAGAGTCACATTAGCTCTTGTCTTCGTCTTAGCGATTTCGTCAGTCCGTCCTTCTCTGTTCGCGTCGACTGATTATTTTAGGAACTACTTACTTATTAAAGCTATCGATGCGCGATGTGAAATTACCGTTACTGGCCCAATCCTGTTACAAGTTCAAAGTACAAAAAAAAACATATTCTGTAACAAACTGAGTTTGGTTGTAAATTTTTTAATTGATTGATGAATTTTTATTTTTATCCGTTTTTGTTTTTGACAAGTTAATTTATTTTTTATTTAGATGAAAAAAACCGTTTTGTTTTTGACAAGTCTATTACAATTGATCAAATTCATGATGAAAAATTATTAAATTAGCGTAGCCAGTGTTACCAACTCTAGCGTTTTGTCGCTTCATAATAATTTTGCTTCTCTAACAGTTGAGTAAATTACTTAAAGTTCTACCTAGGCAAGCCTAACCTATGATACCTACGTGTGAATTAGTAGTAGTCGAGTGGTATGTAATCTTTGCTTTGAGCTGGCGCCAGTCAGCTTATTATGGTGGATTTACCATAATTATCATTACCTGCATACACACGGTAGCAGAGGTGCTACCTATCTGTACTACCTACTAATGTACTATGCATATATGTATACATGTACTAAGACTTAAAAGGTATGATTTTATTATTTTTACCCGTATACTTAGATGGCAGGTAGGTAGGTAATGTTTTTAAGATAAAATTACAAACTATACAACACTGCCTGCAGTCTGTGCAATGCTTACATTTTATAAATCCTAAAAATGGTGCTATGACATCTGAGTGGACATCTACCTAACTAACATATCTAACTCGTGATGCTGTTTTACTTTGGTTTTTCCTAACAATATACGAAATTCATGCATGAGTGAACGTTCAGGTACTTAGTCGAACTTTGTCTTCTTACATTTTAAGAATAAACCTTCACGGTTAATTATAGACGTCTTAAATTCTGGGAAAAACACGATAAGGTTAGTCATCTTGTTTGTCTTGAGCTTCACGGATACTACCTACGGTACCTACCTACCTATAATTTTATTCTGATCCATGAAAAATCGGCCAAATTGCTCTCTAGAATTGTTTCGCGAAAAGTGCCAACTACAGGGTGATTACGTAACTTTGTTGCAATCAGTTTCTCTAAGAAACCAATAAGAATATGAAGAATATGACAGTTTTGCGATTATCCATCAATAGAAACACCAGTTGTAATCTAACTTTCTTAGCAAATGCAGCTAAAATGTAAAATAGCCGTCATATTTAGGAAAACCTAAATCGCATCGATTAAAATGATTGATAAAATATTGTGATTTATTGATGATACCTAATACCTATATTTTACGAACGGAAAATTATATAAGGATCACTTAAACGTCATAAACAAGATGAATGATACGCTGTGATATTATTCTATTTAGATTCTTTTTTTCTATTTATTTTGAACTTATTGTTGAGTAGGTACCTACATAACCTGGCATAATCATTGCCGATGGCGAGCCTTGTCGTTCCACGCTTTCTCCAATTCGCAACTTCAATCGCGCCTACACAAAATTGTAACCATTAACTCCTACCTAGTACCTACCTACTTACTTACCAATATTCTATTGAGAAGTGGGAAGGTGAAAGTGACAGAATCCTTCTGAAAACCATCGGTGTGATAAACACTATTTTATTCACTGCAACCAATAACATTAACTACCTAAGTAAATACCTATTAAGAATAATAATTATGTTATGACAAAATAGAATACAATACCACATAAAAAAATCCTGTGATGATAGTGAAGGGGTTAGCTAGGTATCTAATAATAAAATAAAACCGGCCAAGTGTGAGTCGGACTCGCGCACGAAGGGTTCCGTACCATTATCTGTAGAAACGACAAAAAAATCACTTTTGTTATATGGGAGCCCCCTGAAATATTTATTTTATTCTGTTTTTTAGTATTTGTTGTTATAGCGGCAACAGAAATACCTACATCATCTGTGAAAATTTCAACTGTCTAACTATCACGGTTCATGAGATACAGCCTGGTGACAGACAGATTAGACGGACGGACAGCGGAGTCTTAGTAAATAGGGTCTCGTTTCACCCTTTGGGTACGGAACCCTAAAAATCAGACCGCTTTACCGCCTTTACCATAGAAAGTCCTGATGCTATATTAGAACTAACATCACCTTGTGTTTATTAAGTAATTCATAAAACCGTTTAAAAAAGGTTGGATAGTAGGGTATGTGTGCCGGTTTGCCGGCCGCCTTCAGTTTTCGGCCTTTACGCGTACTTGATGCAGTAAAATTAAGATATTATCGTTTTGAAATGCAATATCTTAAAGATTTTTTTATCAAGACATCTGAGATTAGTTGCTTTGTTTTTGACAACATTTTTGGTCGGAAACAAGCTACGAGTGATTTCTAGCGAATTATTCAGATCGGCGGCGGTCATCGCGGGTATCGCAGCGTGCGGAAATTAGGAAAAAAATAGTGACGCGCCTTTCACTCCAAGGTAAGTTATGTGTTGTTTTTCTAAGCAAACATTGTTGATAGGCATTTAAGTCACTTCAAAACTTAATTGCCAACATACTACTAACATTATTTTTGCAAAATATTGTATAAAACAACAATTAATATGGGGGCCGCGATCCAACATATGAATTTTTTCAAAAGTTTAGTTTTCGGCCTAAGGGCCGGTATGTAGTACATCGAGTCGTCTACACTTTTGTCTCTTTTACTCAATTGGTTCAAGATTTTAGCTCACAACTCTTTGTTTTACGATAGTAACATATGTGAAGACCCTAGCCATTAGTTCTCGGCCGTCAAATTATGTGGCATTCATAATGAAAAAGGAGTAATAGTAATGACTACTTTGGGGGTGGCCGAAAACCCAACCATAGATAAAATGGCACCTCAGTTTTCGGCATGACCGACAATTGTATTGAAATCATGTGGCCACTAACTGAATGTCGCTGTTAGTTTTCGGCCTTAAAGCAAAAATGTTTGTATATTTTTTATCTTTTTGAGATAAGTAATAATTTTATTTTGAAAATAAATCTAATGATAGTTACGTATTTTACAAGCTTTTATTAACCTACTTGGTAGTATGTCTGTCTGGCTTTTCGGCTTAAAACTTATTGTACGTTTTCGACCACCTGCTACACAAATCTAATTTCCTCTTGATTACATTCCCTAAAATGATATTTATTTATGTTCTTTCAAAAAACATTATTTTCTTCAGGTGTATTCTCCTCCGACGGCTGTGGAGAAGATAAAGAAAAAAAGAAATGTACGAACTCAATATTCGAAAGAATCATTAACTCAGGCAAAAGATGTCGATAAGAGAAGTTTGTCGCCACTATGGAATTCCTAGGTGTACCGTACAAGACAGATTTGCAGGAAGAACGACTGATAGTATAAAACTCCAGGACCTGATCCAGTACCAACCCACGGAGGTGAAAAAGAAATAGTGGAATGGCTTATCAACCTTGCAAAGTTTGGGTTTTCTTTGAAATAAGCCGAACTTCTCGACACGGTTCAGCAAGTTATTAAAGATACAGGTATACCTAATAACTTGAAAGAAACAAGAAATAAATAAGGCGAGAGCACGGGTAACAGAAGAATTAATCAGAATTTGGTTCCGTTAAGTTATCGTGTTTCTTACAGAGTCAAATAACTTAGACGTACTGGAATCTCCGGAACGCATATTTAATGGCGATGGAAGTGGGTTTGCCTTATGTCCAAACACTGGCGAAGTTCTTGAGCCAAGAGGGTGCCGGAACCTTTATAAAATAAAAACGGGCAGTAAGGATAATGTAACTGTTCTGGTGACTTTCAATGCAAACGCACAGTTATGCTCGCCGCCAGTAGCTGCTTTGTGCGTGCAAATGGGCATTATTCTTCATGGTTTGCCAGTCTTTATTTCATAAGGTTCCGGTACCCTCTTGGCCCAAGAACTTTGCCAGTTTTTGGACAAAAGGCAAACCCACTTTCATCGCCATTAAATATGCGTTCTGGAGATTCCAGTATATCTTGGTTATTTGACTCTGTAAGAAACACGAGAAGTTTACGAGACCATAGTCAGATTGATTCTTCTGTTACCCGTGCTCTCGCCTTGTCTATTCCTTGTTATTTGGGAAATTTCTGGGTTTCTATTCATAATTTTTTTAAACCAAGTTTTCCCTGGGCAATTATCTTCAATCTCAAGTTATTAGGTATACCTGTCTGTATCTTCAATAACTTTCTGAACTGCGTCGAGAAGTTCTGCTTTTTCAAAGGAAAACCACACTTTGCCAGGTTGATAAGCCATTCCACCATTTCTTTTTCACCTCTGTGGGTTGGTACTGGATCGGGTCCTAGATTTTTAATACTATCCGTCGTTTTTCCGGCAATTCTGTCTTGTATGGTACACATTAGAATTCCATAGTGGCGACAAAATTCTTTTAACGATATTTTTTTGTCACGAATGTCTTTTGTTTTTGCGCCTGAGTTGATGATTCTTTGATGATGATTCTTTTGATAAGTCGGTACGCTATAGCTAAACTGTTACCTAAGAAATAATAAAGATAAACTTAGTTGATGTTGTTTCGAAAATATTTATCTAGTGTGTGACAAAATGTTTCAAAATCCGGTATTATGTTGATTGTAATTTTGTATATAGGTAGTACATAATAAAAATACTGTTAAACCCACAAAAAAACGTTGATTTTATGTTACTTTAGATTTAAAAATTCATTTAAAATCCGTCTTTATAAGGTGGCCGAAAACAGAAGACTTCATGGCCGAAAACTGAAATTTGTGGCCGAAAACTGAATTTTTGGCATTTTTCCGGATTTAATTAAAAATAAAAATAACTATAAGCTTCTAGCACTAAACAGTACATTAAAAATAAACTTCATTATATAGGCTATCATACTACATCATTAGAACAGGTAAATTAGGATTGTATTATTTTTTTCTGAAGCCCTAAAGTCGACGGGAGCACTAAGAGGCCGCTATCTAGCACAATGACCCTAGGTGGTAGGTAGGGATCCATCTTGGCTCAGTATAATTTAACTGGCCACCTTTAATCTTTTACCCAAGGTCGGGCACCTGTCCAAATTGATGGTAGGTTCACAACGTGGAATACCTCGGTGCTCTTTCTGGAATACTTCAATCTCAACGCCTGTTCTAAACTAAAAGCATAGCTTTTGACAGACTTGACTCAAAAATACAGTAAAATTATTCTTCTTCTTGTCGTGTCACTAGTTTCTTTCTAAACAGTGTGGAAAAGATTTTGAGTGTGCCTCAAGAGGATCCTTTCGAGCACTTGGCACATGTTATAGAACTTTTTAGGTTCTACGGCATGCCGGTTTCCTCACGATGTTTCCCTTCACCGTTTGAGAGTACTGGCACTGGAAAAACTCATTGGTACACGACCGGTTTCGAACCCACGACCTTAGGATCGGAAGGCGGGGCCACTACCACTAGACCACCAGTGCTCTAGTAAAATTAGGCTACCTAGTACCTACATGTCCTGTTATATGAAGGAACCTTGGTTGTGTAACTTCTGAACACGACAATAAAAACAAAAGTATGCCACGGTCAATCGCCTACCGTTCGACATTTTCGAAAATGAGTGTAGCCACCCACATGGCAAGCCGATTCGTGGCGCTAGGTCGCAGACATGACACATGTCCTAACTAAAACCTAATAAATCTATTTGTCTAGCTGGCCGAGCGTTGCGAAAGCCACGTGACACGTCTAAAAGGCGATAAATGGCATGGCTGTAGTGCTATTCCGTAAACAACAAAATCACGGCGATATGGACCTGCTTACTCAGGTTGGCATGTTCACCGCTAAAACACACACGCGGGTGGCGCTAGTGATGGGGAATGTATTACAGAATGCCAAATTTAAACTAACAGAGGATTCCGCAGTCACGTCTTCTTCTCTCCATTTATGGCTCCTGTCTGTCGTTCGACAGACAATCTTGCCAGTGTCAAGTGATTTGTATTGAATTAAATACTTTTTAGTCAAGTAGGCCGTCATTTGTTTTGAAGAAAATGGTGGCGGTTTTCTTCAAAACATTCGAAACATTTTCGGCCAAATCAGGATATCACATAATACACTTTCATTCCAAATGTTTACACTTTGTGCTAAGACCTCAAGTAATGTTGGTTAAAATACCACCGAAATTACACAACACAACTCAAAATAACACTAGAAAAACAATTAAAATGAAAAAGCTATGTTGCTTCCCAAAATGCCAGAAAACAAATCCCGCAGTCACTTAAAATAAATATTAGTAAAGTCAAAGTCAAAAGGTCAAATTTATTCAATAAAATCGCAGGGATCACTTTGAAACGTCTTAAAGCTAGGTGATTCTAGGTGCCAGTTCCACGCGACCAAAGCCTAGATAGGGCAACAAACTTACGGCTTGGTTCCTACCGTTCTTTTGTATGATCCTTGTTACAATGTAATATAATACGATATCGAAGCTCCAGTGTGGTGCCAATCGAATTTAGTGAGGCGTAGGCAAAACAGAAAAAAGTAAACATAATCAAATTCATAAGACAGCACACTACGCTAGTAGACTTTCCACGCAGCATTATCTAGCCCAAACTAAGCACAGCTTGTAATATGGAAACTAGATAGCTGATACAATGCATATAAATACGAGTATACCTGCATATTTTTTTTGGAAATAAATACTTATGTTATATAACAGCCAGAAAACAACAAATTGGGAGAGTGTTGCCAGAATAGCATTACTGATCACGCGAATTAACCCGAGAAAACCCACTAGTAGCCTGTGTTCGCATAAATTATGTGAATTTTCTTAATCACATGCAATTTCCTCTGCAAAATGTGAGCGCGACGGTAATGAAAAACAATTTAGAATCAGACGTTT
Organism: Chloroclysta siterata; assembly: GCA_932294275.1. Classification (NCBI taxonomy): domain Eukaryota; kingdom Metazoa; phylum Arthropoda; class Insecta; order Lepidoptera; family Geometridae; genus Chloroclysta; species Chloroclysta siterata. The sequence goes on from OW028588.1 coordinate 18,558,409, forward strand.
GGAATGAGTAAACTACAGTCTATAAATAAAGCTCATAAAAAACGGCGCCTTTAAACCTGGACTTTCTACGAAACGGTCACCGTCTTGATAACGGTTCTATAAAGTTGATGGAAATAATAAATGAGGGATTATTGACATCCACAATTAATTATGGTAGCAAGAAAAAAAACTGTTTATATTATGTCAACCAAACTCTGTCATCATCATCACTTGATTCAATCAAACTAAATAGATAATAAAGATTTTTCCAAAAAAATTAGGAAATTGCTCGCCAGGTTTTATGACTAAAAGAAGATTTAAAGTAAACTATACAGAGTCAAAGTCAAAAGGTATTTAATCAATCTCACGGATCACTTTAAAATGACTTAAAGCTAGGTGCCAGGTCCACGCAAAGAACATATTTTATTCTAGGTCTGGTATATGTCCCCACATAGAAAAATTTAAAAAATATTGAAGATTACTATGTAAATCCAATTTCATTTTTATGTAGGCTAATAAAGTTGTCATCACTAAATGTTGAACTTTTCCAATTTCTTACTATGTGCACACTTCTAGAGCCGCCATGACAGTCTGTAATTGACGTTTGATATGACGCATTGCATTTTATAATTTTTGACAGTTTTGTTGCTTTTTTTGACAGTAGTGACTTTTACTCTCAAGCTTGACTTATACAACAGTTGTCAAAATGACATTCACGCATGTCAGTCCTCCATATTTTTAATAAATTGTGGCTCTTTTAGCAAGAAAATCTTGAAGCTCAAGAAAATGATGTAAAAAGTTATGAAAATAAGCAATCAAAACAGTTATCTATACTGTTAAGCGATATTTATATACACTGTACACAGAGCCGACCCAGGCTCCATATATTGATGAAACAACGCCTTTTCTTGTAATCCAAAAGGTAATTAGTAAAACACAAAACTAATACATTATAATGTACCTTCTGGTAGTGAACAACCTTAACCCCTGGTGTGTGTAACTAACGGACGTGAAATGACGTTGCTTGGATAAGAAAGCAAAGCTTCTGGAATGTAGATACTGATGCGATTAAGTTTATCCACAGCGTAACTTGGCGCGTATTCTATTTCAAGTCTAGACTGGCGCTTCTGTACACAGACTAGTTATCTTCAGTTTATTTATAGTTTCTTATTTACCCACGCCACAACAGTGGGGTTTGCCAATTTTTTGAGCGGTCTTTGACGCAACCAAATTGCAAGAAATAGCTCAAAATGCAATAACAAAAAATTACTCTTCTCACATTGTGTATTAATAGAAGCATTACTTAACATAGCATTTTAAGAGTAGTAGAGCTCTTTGTGAAGGGCTCGTCCGGGGAAGTAATGCCTTACCTACCACCATGCCTTTTTCTGCCGCCAAGCAGCAATGCTGTGTTTCGGTTTGAAGAGTGTGTTGCGGGTTGGTTTTTTTAGGGTATGGTTACCACGTAACATCAGGTGGGCCATCTGCTTGTTCCATTAGCTTGGAGTATAAAAAAAAGCATACAGTAGGTGCTCTATGAGGATTATTTCGATATTCCTCTGAGAGCACCAATCGAAATAATTATTAATTGGTATTTATATGTGATTTTTTTGGACTTACGACTTGTTGCATACGAGTGGCCGAATCTGGCGCGGGACCAAGTGGAATGGAAGGAGGTTTTAGTGCAGCAGTGGGACAGAATAGGCTGAATAAAAAAATACTTACTACTTACCGTAATAGCCAAAATATGAATGATAAATTATGATCGATGCTTTACAAGGAATATCTAGATACATTCCAGTTATCAAACATTTTCTTATTATATTTCAAACGGTGAGTATCTAAGTATTTAATTTATGCATTTGTGAGTATGTAGTAAGTACCTAAAGTATATTATTATATCTTATTATGTACCAATTTTAATATTCGTTATTCATATTATTTTCATAAGTATTTGTTATACCAATATATAATATATGTATTTTTCTGTATTTGTAGAAAATAGCTTCATAACATCCATGTTTGTGCACTACCCTTTCGGTTTATCAAAACTACACAAAGGTTAACTGGAAGAGAATGCTCTCCAGCATTAAGTTCGCCTATGTACGATACATTTTGTTCTGTGCAATAAAGAATTTTCTATCTATCTAGATACTTCTCCTTCTAGCGTATTATCTAGCCTACTGTTATTTATTCTGTGGTCCTAGTGAAGGTAGTCATTGACCCCAACTCATTTTTCCCGCCCTTGTATCAGATTGTCCTATTGTAAAGAAGCGATTACGTAAATTCATGATTTATGATAATCCAATGAAACCGGTATTCAAGTGGGTTGTGTCAGCTGTGTCAACCTCGATACAAATTCATTGTATTCATGTTTAGATCGTTGTAAGCATCAGTATAAAAAGAGAATAAAGAAATTTATCAGCCTATTCGCAGCTGGGTACTGACCAACGTTACGAGGTGTAATGTAACATTCGCATCGAGCATGTTACGCATTGAGCATGTTCGCTGTGTTCTAAAAATCGGCGTAACATGCTCGTCAAAACTCTTCTCCATATTCGCCAGCCACTCTCAGTCAAGATGGCCGACTTGTTACAGCGTACTGACTGAACCGCGTAACAGTCAAAGGATTCGCCAAAAAACCGACAGCCTAGCCGGGTGGAGCACTTTAAAGCGAGCAACGAGCGGCTCGTTGCTCGCTGGTTTCCCCGTAACACTACGTACTGACTGCATGAATGCTCGCTGTGTAACATGTTACATTACACTTCGTAACGTTGGTCAGTACTCAGCTTAAAACAAGCTTTGCTTCGTTTGCGTTAGATATCTGTGTAGGAATGTCCAGCAATTTGTATTTCTTTATTTAATCTCCATTTTGGAATTCACCCCTATGTATTTTGCAGTTATAGGTACCTTCATGCATAGATGTGAATGAATACCTTTACTTCCGATAAACAGTATGGTTTTTGTATATTTCAATAGAATATTAAACCTTTGTATATTTTAAACTCTCGCGATCATAACACAGGTATTGAAGTAGGTATTACACGGGTATTTATCGCGTTCTACCTAAGAGGTAAAGCGCGATAAATACTCTTTATATTTTAGCCAATGGTTAGAAATGAAAATTATACTATGTAAAGGTAATTTACCTATATTTACTTATATTGATTAATTAGGTAACTATTTCAATTGTTTATGCTTAATAAAACTGGGTTAAATTATTTGATTTTCAATCGTACTTTCCTCAATTCACAATAGATACCTAATGTCTAATATAGTGGCATGAGGAAGCTATTTACCTTGTACATATAGATTTAGGTACCTTACCTAGTACCTATTATAATTTTCATGAAAAATATATTAAGAAGGTATATTTAGTACCATAGGTATAAAACATTACGCGCCTATAAAATTAATCTGCTAGCTTTGGCACAGAATAAATATTAGTTACGTAAATACTGTTGCGGTAGTAGTTAGGTGCTAGCACAGATACGGAAGTCATTATTTAAAAACTAACAAATAAGTAAGTAATATAACTACCTGACCTACAGGTACCTTCCTTGCAAAGTGGGGGAAAATGTTTTTTTTTTCTAAAGTTTGCTGGTGCATTGTTAGGGTAACCATGCGATTGGTTTATGATAAAAATATTTATTTCTGGTTAAAGGTTAAACAGTACAAGTTAAATATTAAACAGTAGGTTAACAAAAGTAATGAAGTACAGTAGTAGTGGTATCTAAAATAGTTGATTACATAAAAATGTATAAACTTTTGTAATGTCTTTGCATAGACCCCTCGCTCGAACTGAGTATAATATACTTGTATGTAGGTTTATACTTGTATGACGTTAAAAGTACTTAACTTAAAAAAAAGCGTTTCTAATTTCAAAGGTAGCCAGACTGGCCAGCCATAGTGGCTGTGTTTTCTATGTGCCTTATCTATCTACTTATTTCGTGTGTTTCATTGCATTTTCACGGTAGATACTAATTTAGCATACAAAAATGTAACATTTATGCTGATTAATATTAATACTATTATCTCAAACTTAAATACCTGAGTACATCATCATTAAATGGTCATTTACTTAATTAGAATTCTCGAATCTAACAAAATATATATAAATTATCAGACATTTTACACAACTCTATCTAGCCCCAAACTAAGCAAAGCTTTTTTATTGGAATAAGATAGCTATAAAATATATAAATGTTTTTTGATATGACATATTTATGATATTCTTATTATAAAAATCCAACAAAGAAAAGTTAACACAAATAAAAAAAACGATATGAAAAAAATCCCTGCCACTAACTGTATTGATTGAGCCACCAAATTACCTAACAGAGGAGTGAATCAAATAATATTTCCGTGGGTATTGATTATAAATTATAATACATTTATTCATTGCTGACACGTTCATCAATAAGTAGTTTGCTATAGCCGGCTACCTATAATAAACATCGGGGGTTGTAACATCGTGAACAATCTTACATTAATTGTATTCATTACGTCAGGTTGATTCTCTTTGTTCTGTGAACAGATTATTCTGATCACGATGCTAATGCCTCGTTTCTTTTGTTCACAGGTTGTCTAACATGCGTCCAAGTGCTAAACATAATGGTTCTTCTTGGCTTCATGCTGAACTACGCTCTCCGCGTGAACTTGACCATTGCCATTGTAGAAATGCTCTACGACAGCAAAGACAACCAAACGGCACTACTCAATATTACCAACCATCTGAACGTGACAGAGGTAAGCAAAACCTGTCTTCTCAAAACAAATAGTAGGATCTGTTTAGTGAATCCATTACAAACTGATTGTTATGGATTCGAGCTGTACGCCAAATAGATTCTGAGGATAACATTCGACAACCGTGTGCTGTTGTTTGAAACCTATTTTAACTAAAACAATGGTCTTTTGTATTAAAGACAAGACAAGCGTTGCAGATTTGAAGTTTAAAGTTTCTTTACGTTGATCAGTTTCTGGTAAAAGTTGTAGTTTTTATTATTGATATTGTCTATCTAAAGTGGATCTGTGTTAGTTTAAAAAATAACGTTGTTAGTTGTGTTCGCCATATAAGAAAATCTATAAGCTTTTAGGTCTCCCGCGATATATGCTAGTCAACAGTGTCCATCCATTACATATTTCAAGTCTTGTTAACAGAATTCTCGAATAAATATTTTTTCATTTAGTTTTTGCGACTGTTGTTTTAGTTATTGTATTAGAAACGAATGCCTGTCTGAATCAATCTTATTCCCCTAGTTGCAATATTTATTGTATCAACTTTATAATTTACTGTGTCTATGCTTTTTAGCATGGCAAATAATAACGTGTATAAAATCAAGAAGCGGTTTTTAGGTTAAATTTACTAACAAACGCATGTTTGTTCAGTAATACACTTCTGACTCCACCGCATCGTGCTGTGCTGATAGGCACTTCCGGTGCTCAACCGCATTTCTTAAAATCAACCATAACCAATTCCTGTTTATTATTTCTGTAGATTCATTCACCATCGTTACCCTACTTTTGCTTAAGATTCACACAATTTACCTCCATGTTGATCCTCGAGATTAAAATGTATTTGAGAATTTTTATCTGGAGCAGATATACATATAATAGGTATATATGTTTTGTTTTATTGTTACCATTTTTTATTGTGCACAAAGCTATATACAGTTTCATTCAAGCCTAAGTTAGGATCGTCTAACCACTAGGTTTTTGATTACAGATTTCAGTTCAAGTACTTAAATATATACAAATCTGATCCAATCCAATTATTATTACGAGAAAGCCTGGTAGGCTGTTTATCGGCTTATAAATCTCCTAGAAAAGCTGTAATACCGTTGTAAATGTTGTAATGTATTACCGTGACTTGTGAGCCTATTTTAAATTCCCCGGCGCTAGTGAAATCAGTCCCGGCAAGTCAACGAACTTGGTGCATCATACCTACAGTTGCAGTTGACCATAGCCAGTTTAAAGTGTTGTTCACTAGCGTTTACATAATCTAGTAGGTAGGATGACCTTAGTAACGCGTTAATAGTCGAATAAGCATGAATTCGCAAAATAAAATTTTACAGAGATAACTTGCTTAACTAAATGTTTTTTCCAAAATGAGTCGCTGTCCGTTTTATCTCGTAACTTTACTTCACATAATAAGTTATTTATAGAACTCGTTTTTGCATTTTCATAGTTATAATCAGCTTTATAACCTTGTGAATAATTCGTTATCAAGTACTTAAAAGCACATGGAGTTGTTCATCAATAAAGGTTCAACCGCTGCGTACTCTTACCGATTCTTAACAAAAGCACAAATAAGAGAATACTAGTAATATAAGTGTCCCACATTTACTAAAACCTTAATAATATCGAATGGGTCAAGTCGAATTGCAATTGACCTTTTTTTTGAGCAATAAACGAGCCATCCTTTGACTACACAGGTGAGAGACCTGGTGCTTAGCGATGTAGCTGACGATGGAGGAAGACTGTCTATATTGTAGTAGATCGCCCATCGTCAGCTGAATAGGTGTCGTTTTGGCTTTAGAAAACACCTATTCACCCTTGCTTTAAAGCTATTCAGATTGACGTGGATCAATCGATGGTCGAGGAAATCGATAGAATTAGTTGATAAGTGTAATTTGAAGTGTCACAGAAATATAATGACTTTTAAAGTTTGCTTTCCTCAACCAGCACCCGGAGCACATAGAGCAGACACTTTACCACTGGGACACGAAGCAGAAGAACTTGCTTCTTGGCTGCTTCTTCTGGGGCTACGTCCTCACAGAGTTGCCAGGCGGCCGGCTCGCTGAGATCATCGGTGCAAGGTGAGTGAGAACTGCGTACAATACAAAGTACTATCATTATGGTAGGGCTGAACTGCGTAACACTACTATGTAAGCCATCAAAGATGAATTGGGCAGAACGGATTTGCATTTCGGTTTCTGAATTCTGCTCTCTGACTCAAATGAAATAAGATCAAAACTGTCTTTATTCTTTTCAATCTCAAGAATCACTTATAAACTACTAGGACTTGTTTTCCTATTCAGGTCCTAATGGAAGTTCTAATCCAAAAGGAAGTTCGGTGAAAATTATTTATAAATAGAAATTACCTAACACGGAAAACCTTAATTTGTATTATGAATGCTCTGGTTTGTTACTGAGACATTTTTAAACGCATTTAGTCGTATTATTATTAATTCATTTGTTATCTGGCAGCCGGGAAGCATTCCTTTCGCCCATTATAAATTCGTCTACAGCGTCTATTGTATTATAGTATCCTTATGCAGCAAAAACTTGGCTCCCGAACTGTAAACTGAACACCAGGCAAATATAATGCAATCCATTCATTTGGCAGCTTGCGTAATGGTAGGGTAGTGAGGAATCAACAAAAAAATACAAGGAACAGGGCGTTGACCGAAAACCGATTGAATACTGATTTGAATGAAATATGGCTGACAATTCATTCCCTTTGAAAGACCGGTTCCCGGCCCGTAATAAAATGCACAGTTAAATTGTAATGTTTAATTGAATATTTAGACGGTGAGGCGGCATTGATTGGATTTATTCGTCTAACTAACAGATCAATTTTAGCGCCGAACTTTCTAGAAACATTGTTAATAGGGTCAGCTGAAGTCAACGAAGCTATTAGTGCTGATTCTCTTGGTCCTTGTAATCGATTTGAACCGTTATAATTAATCACAATCAAGCAACTAGTACTCATGCGCATTCATTAATGTGTAATGTAACAATATTTTCTTGAAAATTATCATTATGTCAATCAGGAAATGTCACCCTAAATTAAACGTCACTTGTGTCAAGTTTTTGGCACATTGACACACTGTCAAAGTGTCGATTAAACTGGAGTAAGCGACATTCAAATTTGATCACTCTGTGCGCCACTGCTCAAGTGCTCAATCTATGCACAGGCTTATCGGGCTAACCGCATAACTGGTTAGTGACTAATTTATATGACTAACACCATTATTGAGGACGCTGAAATCGAGTTTTAAAACCAGTTACTTTACTATTTTATTTATCATTGAAAACGTATCGTGATTTTGTTTATCTCATGCAGCTTTAAACGGGTTGTAAATTATAATTATGTATGCTGGTAACCTTCATGTGTGAATTATTTTTATATTCAAGTTATTTGCAGCATATTCAGGGAAAATGACATCTGAAAGTCATTCAAGTAAAATTTCCTCAATTTAACAGCTATGCACAGATGGTTTTTGTAACAGCAAGTAATGAAGCATTGTAGGTGATCATTCGTGAAATGTTTGCGTGTCGGCTAAGCGACGATGTGGCCGGTAATTATTTTCTCAATTTCTGGCATAACTTGGCGTATCAAATATCCAGTCTTATTACAAAGTCAGATATGGTAAGATTATAGACTTAGACCACAAGTCGCTAATCTGACTTTACACCACGAGTTGCGGTGTAAAGTTATGCCGACGATGAATAAATTTATGCGGAATAATATAGCAATTTGCTCGAAATAGCTAAACTAAAATTGATAATGTTATTTTCAACAGGCGAGTATTCGGCTACAGCACGTTACTGGCCAGTATTTTGACCCTACTGACCCCTGGAGCCGCTGTAGCCGGCTTCGGATGGGTCGTGGCACTAAGAATACTCTTGGGATTCCTCCTCGGAGCGACATGGCCTGCCATTCTCCCGATGGCATCCAAGTGGATCCCGCCAATGGACAGATCAAAATTCATGTCTAACATGATGGGTAAGTCTTTGTTAGATTTGTTTGAGTTGAATTTCAATTACTCTAGCGTGTGATCTTCCTATTGTTTATTGGATTTGACAGGCGTCCATTCAGCTGTTCTATGAAGATAAATAGGCATAGGCCAGACGTTTATTAAAATGTTTGTGAGATAAAGGTGACGTAGTCGTCGACATTCGCAATACCAAATTTCAACAGTCCATTACAGCAAATAAGACGCTAAATATTGCCTTGACCGCAGACAATTTTTCATAACCATTGCACGACAGTGACTGTGCTGTTATCGTTAGTCGGTACAATGATTTGCCGACGTCAGGAGGGCTCGACGCGGCGGGAGGCGCGGGGCAAATGTTATCACCACGAAGCGTAGGAGATTTCGCAGTAGCGTGTGCATTTGAAAGCGGCAATATGGCGACGGAGGCGCGCGCAGGCGTGGTTGCTGACGTCACAGCAACCACGGCTTTTGATTGGTCGGTATTAGTTGACCGCGCGGTTTAACCTTGCGCAACCGTTGCTATGCTGCAGTCAACCGTTCCGAGAACAGCTTAACGTTATTTTTGTATGGGATGCGTAGTCACGTGGCGTTATATGTGAGTGGGGTCGCGCGCTCGAATTCATAATTTTCAATGAAATAATGACAGCTCATCCCACCTCTGACAATCAGCAATTCGCTCTATTTGAAACGCATAATGATTCATTTTCTGTCATTTTTGGAAGCAACATAGCTTTTTCATTTTATTTGTTTTTCTAGTGTTATTTTGAGTTGTGTTGTGTAATTTCGGTGGTATTTTAGCCAACATTACTTGAGTTCTTAGCACAAAGTGTAAACATTTGTAATGAAAGTGTATTAGGTATGTGATATCCTGATTTGACCGAAAATGTTTCCAATGTTTTGAAGAAAACCACCACCATTTTTTTAAAACAAAATGACGGCCGACTTGACTATGGACTGACTTAACTAAAAAGTATTCATGATACAAATCACTTGACACTGGCAAGATTGTCTGTCGAATGACGGACAGGAGCCATAAATTGAGAGAAGAAGAAGAAACGCATAATGTCACAAAAACCTTTATGAACTTATAATGATTCATAATTGACAAAGCAATGTTAATACTACTTTATCACCTCCAGCGCATACAAAGTTATTTTCCTCCGATCTAGAACTTACTTATCTAACTACCAGTCACGATTATGCTATGATCTTGACGATGGATTTCCTTATTTCTATCTGCATTAATTGCAGACAACGATTTACCGGAAAAGGTACACCATTAAAAATATGACATATGCATTGCTCAAGGTGGAAAGCAAACAACCTTTCCTTGTTTATCGCCGTCATTGTTTCTATTTCCTAAGTCATAGATATATTACGACAAATTCTGACAAGTTGATTAATATGTAGGGTAAGTAGACATTTATTCTTCTTGTCGTGTCACTAGTTTCTTTCGAAACGTGTGGTGAAGGGATTTCAGTGCGCCTCAAAGAGGCTCTATTCCAGCACTTGATACAAATGTTTTAGAACTTTTTAGGTTCTACGACATGTTTTCCTTCACACACACAAATAATATGAATAATAAGTAGACTAATAATATGAAAATACTAAAGAGCGGTTGTATTGAATGTAGGCTAGATGACTATGAATAAAATCTATGTTTAAAACAATAACTTCGTTGTAGAATCAATGACATCTATTGATGACGTTTTCTGTAATGGCGATGCGTAAATGTTCGGAAAGATACAGGTTATGGGTCGCACGATATGATATGACTGCGCTCGGTCGGTATCAGTGATCTCATTTCGTCATTATTATTGTGATTAGGTATATTGAACTCTGATATATAGACCGTACCCTAGTTGTACTAGGTACTGAGTGTTAAGCATATTTCAAAATATATGTCATTTAACGTGAGTTAAAAAAAATATAGCTGTATTATTTGATCATCATGGTCACCCGATTTTTTGTCAAAAAATATAAATTGTCAAAAAAATTGTTTGTTTAGTACCTTACTTATACCTACCTAGTCTACCTATTTACCGAAACCGCTGAATTTCAAGGATTATTTAGATTATAACAATTTCCCAATGGTTTTTTTTTTCAATAAAATCACTTCCCGACTCGGACGCCACTTCTACGCGATTCCCATGCAGACGAATTCGCAAACAAATGCTAGTTCTCCAATAATTCGGAATCGAGTCACGGTATGCCCTTCCTCCCATCTGGGTCTAGGTATATTGGAGGAAAACACCCAGTGGACGAGGACCTTTAGGTTTTTTATTTGCTAACCACTTTACCATGAACCGTGCGACATTCAGTCCTACCTTGCTAATTCGATCGTAAATGTTTTACGATCGTTGCTCTACGGAGGATAGAAGCTATCAAAGGTGTGAGCTGTGTATTAATGCAAGCTTTTGTCACCTTGTAGTAGAGCTCTTTGTGAAAGAGATACGAGTATTAAGCATTGCGAGGCAATGCGTTGTTATAATTGATGATGTTGTTATAAGTGACCACTTAACATCAGGTGGGTCATCTGCTTGTTCCATCAGCTAGTTGTATAAAAAAAACCTGATAACAGACACACACAGAAACAGACTAGACAGTAACTTTCCTACAATATTGCTCTCGTATGACTTATCTACTTGATGTCACGGCGTGACTCAATTTATTTGTTATTATTGTGTCGCAAAGATAAACAATCAAATAAATAATAATATTAACTTGTACAATTGGAGCCATGGAGCACCTATTATTTTCTTATCTACGGGAATTGTGTCTTGCGACTTGCTACGAAGACAAATGGCTATTAGTAAATTAGTTAATTTTTAGGGTTCCGTACCCAAAGGGTGAAACGGGACCCTATTACTAAGACTCCGCTGTCCGTCCGTCTGATGTTATTCGCCAATTGATGTTATTCTAGCGTCACGGAAGACCAGCGTTGTAGTTAGTGCATCAAACACTATTACAGCATAAAGCTGAGTGACAACCGTTTTTTATGTCACAGTATTTTTCTTTAAATTTTATTTTCGCCTATGTTTTTGTGACACAAAATAAACATATTTTTTGATTTGATTTGATTCTCCGAAACTTTGTAGTTGCTGAGTTTTCAAAACCTTCAGTAATTGATCGAGTGAGCGAAGCGAACAAAGATCTTAGTTTCAACTTGGGCGATTTGGCATTTTATTGATCGAGTGAGCGAAGCGAACGAAGATTCTAGTTTCAACTTGGGCGATTTGGCATTTTATGTATGTATGTATGTATGTATGTATGTATGTATGTTTGTCTGGCCATAACTTTCGAACCGTTGATCCGATCTGCATGAAATTTGATAAGACGACAGCTTGTACTTGAGAAATTTACTGGTAAGTATATGAGTAAAATCGGATGAAGGGTTTTTAAGATATGGGGTTTTTTAAGGGGGCAAAAATAGAAAAAGTGACTTAAAAAAATCAAGTTACATGTCATACGAAAGGGCTTTGTTTAGACATTCCAAAACAATTTTTACTTTTTTTCTGGGAAGCTCAGTTTTTGAGATACAACAAAAAAGTTAAATTAAGATAACCAGCGACCCAAGAGCTCCCATCTCTAAGAGTTTCGTTGGCATCAAGGTTTTTCTACTGGTCGGCCAGTTACTTTGCTTTTTCTTATTTTTTTTTCTTGAAAAAAATTAAGGAGGTACCCAGTTCTCATAAAATGGTGACAACGACCAGGTCTGATGATGGAGCCAAGGTCTGTTCAACGGAACTCTTCAATAAATAGGCCAATAGAGTTGAAACTTGGTTACCGTACCAAGTTAGTAGGCGGTAGTCAGAAAAAAGTCCAAACATAATGTTTGGACTTGCCTTTGACTACCACCTACTCAAAGTTTTGGTGCGTTCATCAGGTCGCATCACGTGATCTCAGTTCGGGGCGAACTACTAGTGTATGTATGTATGTATGTATGTATGTATGTATGTATGTTTGTCTGGCGATAACTTTAGAACCGTTGATCCGATCTGCATGAAATTTAATATGTCGATAGTTTGTACTTGAGAAATTTACTGGTAAGTATATGAGTAAAATCGGATGAAGGGTTTTTGTGATATGGGGGTTTTTAAGGGGGCAAAAATAAAAAAAGTTACATAAAAAAATCAAGTTACATGTCATATGAAAGGGCTTTGTTTGGACATTCCAAAACAATTTTTACTTTTTTTTTGAGACGCTCGGTTTTTGAGTTAAAACAAAAAAAGTTAAATTAATATAACCAGCGATCCAAGAGCTCCCATCTCTGAGAGTTTCGTTGACATCAAGGTTTTTCTATTGGTCGGCCAGTTCCTTTGCTTATTCTTATTTTTTTTTCTTGAAATAAATTAAGGAGGTACTCAGTTCTCATAAAATGGTGACGACGACCAGGTCTGATGATGGAGCCAAGGTCTGTTCAACGGAACTCTTCAATTAATAGGCCAATAGAGTTGAAACTTGGTTACCATACCAGGTTAGTAGGCGGTAGTCAGAAAAAAGTCCAAAAATAATGTTTGGACTTGCCTCTGACTACTACCTACTCAAAGTTTTGATGCGTTCGTCGGGTCGCATCACGAGATCTCAGTTCGGGGCGAACTACTAGTTTTATATCGTTTGTATGAGGTTTTAGGCTTCCCACCTCTTAGGTAGGTCTACAACCACAGGGTACCGCATAGCGCCTCTACAACCTCAATACACTAATACAGGCGTAGCGAACCTTTTTAAAATAACGTGCCATTTTCACTAAAAAAAATATTGTGATGCCATATACGTGTCGTCAAATAATTTTAACTAAAGTGATCATTGGGAAAATCATTCATTTTCCTGCCCTTATCCCACTACATGTGTGGTCGGCACAACAGGTTTTTTCCCTCCACTCTTCTCTATCAGCCGTCAATCCTTTTTTACTCATGTCATCTTTTCTTTGGCCTCTATATCCATCCACATTCATCCCTAGCATTCTTCTCGTTACATGCTTCCCTTCGCATACCACGCTAACCTATCACTCCTCATCTTTTCAGTAACTGGCGCCACTTTCAAACTGCCCCTAATAAACTCATTCCTTATCTTATTCATTCTCGTCACACCACACATCCATCTCAACATTCTCATCTCCGCTACATGCACTCTTCTTTCATCCGTCCCTTTGGGAAAATAATAAATCTAAATACTCACAACTTAAAACTCTTTGTTTGCCGACAAAAAATACATCAAGCATTTTATACGTGTGATTCAATTTAAAGTAACACTTAGTTTGATTTCTGTTGTTGCAGTTTATATCACAAATTACTTACATTAGCTCATTAGATTCGTGGCGTGCCTAAAATATTGCGTTGCGTGCCATCAACGGCATGCGTGCCATTAGTTCGCCACCCCTGCACTATTGCATCACAACTAACGAAGACAGATTGCGTGTGTCCCAGGAGAATTATCCGGAACACAATCATCTTTGAGGCAATACCACTGTGAGGTGCTTGAGGTGTTAGTGTTACCTCATCAATACTGTTGCTAACTGACGTTTCAATACTGGTGATAGTAACACGTACATAACCAACAGTATTGCAGCTACGAGACCACCGTAGGTCTAGTGGGTGGGAGTGACCCCGTATCTGATCGTATGTCGGGTTCGAATCAGTACCCTAAGTCTAAGTTTTGTTTTTCGTATTTCGTTTTTCGTAATTTCAGGCCTTTTTTGTATGGAGACTCGTCAGTTCTTAGCACGCCGATAGAGGCGTTTATCAAATCTCCATACAAAAGACAGCCTTCACAGCTCAGTCGGTAGTAGCTCTGCCGTCTGCGCCGTAGGCCGTGGGGTCGATCCCCACCGAGAACAAACATTTGTGTGATGAATGAATGTTTGTTCTCTCAAAGTCAAAAGATAGATAGATAACTCTTTATTGTTCACCACACAGAAACATAGTATAGGGTTAAAGCATACATTAAGGTAAAAACAATGGGCGACCTTATCGCTGAGAGCGAAATCAAAAGGTATTTATTCAATAAAATCCTTAGACTAAGTATCATATAGACGTAGTGTTACGGTTTTTTGGCGTGTCCGTTTTTTGTCAGTTTGTATGTATTCGCGTGAGTGACTAGAAAAGGGACAACTATGACTAACCTATCGATAGAAATAGAAATGTATGAAAAAGGCGTTTTAATTGGAATCCAACTTTTTAATTTTAACTGGTTGCTGACTTTTATTGCGAAAGCCCAAAACCATTATAGACACTGGAACACTATCATCGTCAATAATGTTTCCCACATTGCCCTAACCGTGAGAGCGATGTCCATCCCACTCGATACAATTTCTTATGGCCATTTCGTCCATGGATAAGAACATTTTGTAGGCTATCAGTTTTCACGCCTAACAGCTTCTATCCACTCCCGTCTTCATTCTGGGCATTTAAGAACCTAAAAAAATAATGTAAAATTTAACAAAAATTGATCCCTCGCGAGACGCCTATAAGGTGTGAAAAATTGAAACTACAACAGAACAGCCGGTCTTACCCACCGCATTAGATATTTCATATCAAAAACGGAAACTTAAATATTATCGATAAAGCTAAATTGGTCGGTGGAAGTACATCTCTAGAACAGAAGACTAAAACAATGCATTTTATTTTGCAATAATTAATGGGTTTACATCATTTTCACATAGGAAAATATGACTAGTACTAATAAAATGTAATTCCTACAGTCTTTATGGGAAAAAAAACGTATTTTTTTAGCATGAAAATAGAAAAAGAATATTACATATCAAATGACAATTCCGGGTCTTTAACTCCTCCTTTTGTTGTTTTTGATACACAAATCACAGCTTCACAAGACATACTTTCACCTTTTCAAATATATTTTGACTAGACAATAATAATTCTTTAAATATTTTCATAATTTCTCTCGCTACATCGCAATGTTGCTACCGAGTTTTTCTAGAACGTCAAAACAAGATCAAAACATTGCATCAACTGACGGCCACGATTTACTCAGACAGTGAGTGAGTGAGATGGAGTGAGTGAAGTTACATCTTCTTTTCTTTTACTCGTAGCTAGGCTACATGGGAAGAACAAAGATAGATGATCACTGTTTGATACACAGTTGTAAAAGGATGTAAGTCTTATCGCTCCCTCCAGTATATAGTACCTCCATGATAAAATCACTAGGATCACTTAGAAACGTCTTATAGCTAGGTGACTCTAGGTGTCAGTTCCACGCGACCAAAGCCTAGAAGAACAGGCAACAAACTTACGACTTGGTTCCTACCGCTCTTTTGTATGATCCTTGTTACAATATATTATAACTCTTGTCTGAGTGTTATATTATAAGTATGTACTTACAAAAACAAAAAAGTGTATATGTATTATATCAGCTATCTGGTTCCTGTATTACAAGCTTTGGCTTAGTTTGGGGATAGATAGTGCTGTATGGAAAGCCCAACTATATTTATAAGAGGCATGACGTTACGAAAAACGACATACCTACGAAAATCAAAACTCAAGACTTGGGTCGTACACCAATGAATTTTTTCTACGGAAAATTTACGTAATGCTAGCTCGCAAATGGTAAAGAAATGTACTTAAAAAAAGTATTATATCAGCTATCTGGTTTCCCCTAATAATTTGCTTACTTTGAGCATAGATAGAAGCTGTGGAAAGTCCGCCAATATTTATTTATTATTATCTTCATGACGTCATCTCGCTTTGTTCCAGCATCGTCCCTCGGCGCGGCGATGACGATGCCGATCTGCGGATTCCTCATCGCCCACTTTGGATGGGAGTCGGCTTTCTATTTCACTGGTGAGTAGGTATATATCTGCTCACGTCCACCCACAACTTATGCAAGGTGACTGAAAAAACTATTCGTTCAGTATCCGATAAAAAAGTAAGGAAATATATCCTACTAATATTATAAACGCGAAAGTTTGTAAGTTTGGATGGATGTATGTTTGTTACTCTTTCACGTAAAAACTACTGAATGGATTTTAATGAAACTTTACAATAATATAGTTTATACATTTTACAATTTATGAAGATATTGTGTGACTAATCCTGCGCAGACGAAGTCGCGGGCACCAGCTTGTAAACTAAAAAAAGAAATTTTGCTGATTTTTAACTACTTAAGGCATTCTTGTCGAGGCTATTGTGGGCGGTAAGTATTGGTAGGGATTCAAACAGGATATACACTTATCAAAATATCAGTTCTGTCCTATCTGCATCCTAAACATCAGCCTCAAGAAGTCCACTGCTGGACATGGGCCTCTCCTATACACTTCCAGAAAGAACGATTTTGGGTTTCCATCCACCGACTCCCCGCGATCTCTTCAATGTCTTCTTCGGATAGCAAAGCATAATACAAAGTCTGAGACGTTTTTTCCTGCAGAAAATTTTGGAACACAAACCCTATGTCATTAGATCCTCGTGTCTCTGTGTCTAATTTATCTATTAACCATTTAATAGCCGGATAAAACTTTTTGTTTTGACGGCTCTGTCCATCTTAGTCTAAAGCATCTGCTTCTCTCGAATAGAGTTGATGAGTTCCCGTGGTATAATTATAACCACCCACGCTACTCGGGTGCGATTGTACCCACACCGGCGCCGGTCTGTCCCTGAAATGAGCGCTTGGCGACGCGTGTTTTCTTTGGCCTGAGCACAACATCTTAATGTAGACTTTTGTTCATCCAGTTCTGGTCCACTTCTGGATATTTAATTACGTTAAATAAAGGTGCGGTTATAATGATGTCTCAAAAAGTATTGAGAACTACGACGTGCGAACCGATTTTATGATCTGGCTAGACGAAGATAGATTTTATGATAGGTAGATGGAGCCAATTCCCAAAATCGGGGGAAGTCTATATCTAGCCGTGGACTTTTTTATGCAATTTCTGATGGAACAAGCAGAGGTCTGCTTGTTCCATCAGCTAGTAGTATAAAAAAAAGGTACCACCCATTAAGTGGTAACCATTACCTATAGCAAAAGTTTTGCCTCGCAAATCACGCACGATATAAACGTGCCCAAGATGCACGGTCTTGTGTGCATCAACTTGAGGCATACGGATGCTAAATCTCATTTGCCTGTAACTGTCACCTGCACCGACAACCCTCAAATCGAAACATAGGAACGCTGGTTGTCAGCAGTAATAAGCATAGTGGTAGTACTTCTCCGGACGAGCCACACACAAAGAGCTCTACTCTTTACTGAAGTAAATAATCAAAATTAATAAAGTGAAGTTGATGATGATTCTAATGTGATTCTTACGCAGGTATAATCGGCGTGATGTGGTCAGTGGCCTGGTTCGCCGTCGTCTACGACACTCCTGCGCAACACCCGCGCATATCCGAAACGGAACGGAACTATCTCATGAAAGCTCTGCCTCAGGAGTCCACTACTAAAGGGGTAAGTAAATGAATAATAAACAGATACATATTGGTGGACTCTCCAAATCACTACATAGTATAAAACAAAGTCGCTTTCTCTGTCCCTAGATCCCTATGTATGCTTAAATCTTTAAAACTACGCAACGGGTTTTGATGCTGTTTTTTTTATTGAAAGAGTTATTCAAGAGGAAGGTTTACATGCATAATACAAGCATAATCCCTTAGGGATAACCCCCAATAACCGTGCGAAGCCGGGGCGAGTCGCTAGTAGGTGATTAAATAAGGGAGCCAGATAAGATAGCTGATATAATACTTATATATTTTGTTGTAAATACATAGGTACTTATAATAAATAACACCCAGACAGTGAACAAACATCTATGTTCATCACACAAATGATGGTTCTCGGTGGGGATCGAACCCACGGCCTACTGCGCAGAAGGCAGAGCACCAACTGAGCTGTGAGGACTGTCAAAATACTGACCTCATACTTTAAAATAATGTTTAAATTTTAATAATGCTTAAAATTAGCGCTGTCTCTGTTTGCCATTACGCATTGGTAAGAGATGGCAATAGTTATGGCATATTTATTGGAGAAGACAGGCATCTGGGACCACAAGAAACTGGGACCGCGGTCCCAGTCGCCTGATTGCATTTTTTGTTCTGCCATTTGGGACCACAACCTGTATAGAAGTAATTGTACAGTCGCCAGAAAAATCAAAAGCTAACACGCGATTTTTTTACTATAATATATACTAGCGGCGCGTGTCGTTGTAGGTCTAAGTAGATCCAGTAGTTTTTATAAACATATCTATGTACAATAATTTAAATATTATAAATTATCGTACATAGGTATGTTTTTAAATCATTTTACTTTATTATAGTATACTGATGTAAGACTGATTTTTAAAACACGTTATTTTATTTTTAATTAATGTACATACATGTTTATAATTGTTAGAATATGTTTACACATTACAATTGTTTTATTGGCGAATAAATATTTTACGGCTGATTAGCTTTTTTATTTCATATACTTTTCGTTCTAACTGTACTTAAATTCGGATTAAACAATAGATTTAGTGGTAATACTGCGAGTGGTCCCAGTTGCCTGAGGAAAAGTAATTAAATTTATGAATCAGGCGACTGGGACCGCGGTCCCAGTTTCTTGTGGTCCCAGATGGCTGACTTCTCGTTTATTGTTTGACAGATTTTTTTTAAGTAAGGCCGTCTAAGTTGTAAGTTTGTTGCCTGTTCTTCTAGGCTTGGTCGCGTGGAACTTACACCTAGATTGCTTAGCTAGGTAGCTTTAAGACGTTGCAAAGTGATCCTTAGGTATAAGTAAATAAAGACCTCTTGACTTTGACCTCACTTTTTTATGGATATAAAGTTTGCAGGCCGGATGTGTGTAATTGACTCTTATCTTGAATCCTTTGTTTGTGATTTTCCACTGTTGTGTTGGTACTGTCAACAACTTGTTGTGATTTAAATTGTTTTTTGTCGAAAATAAAGTTTTACCAAATCAATGCTTATGGTCGTGTCACACTTTCTTTCAAACGTGTGATGGTAAAAAGAATGTTAAATGCGCCTAAAAAAGCTCCTTCTCTTTACGACCACTTGACATATTTTTTCGAATTTTATAGGTTCTACGACATGCCAGTTTCATTACGATCGATGTTTTCCTTCACCGTTTGAGAGTACTGGCACTTTCTAGTGTAGTAGAGCTATTAGTGAAGGGCTCGTCCGGGGAAGTACTACCACCACGTCCTGCCGCCAAACAGCGTTGCTGTGTTTCGGTTTGAAGAGTGTGGTTGCCGGTGTGGCACATGAGGCTTAACATCTGCATGCCTCAAGTTGATGGACGAAGGGCATTGCGTCGTAGGGCACGTTCCTATCGTGCGTGACTTACGAGGCAAAGCTTTGTTATAGGTGATGGTTACCACTTAACATCAGGTGGGCCATCTGCTTGTTCCATCGGCTAGTTGAATAAAAAAAAAACTGCACATAAACAGAAAAACTCATTGGTGTACGACCGGCTTTGAACCCACGACCTCTCTAGTGCTCTAAAAAATGGTTTAGCTGAAAGTGATCTCTTTCAGATAACCGTATCATTCTTACCATCATCATAAATTACTTGCAGTGACTGTACAATGAAAAACATTAAATCACTTTGGGAAAACCCTAATTTTTAGGGTTCCGTACCTGCCCAAAGGGTAAAACGGGACCCTATTACTAAGATTCCGCTGTCCGTCCGTCTGTCTGTCTGTCCGTCTGTCACCAGGCTGTATCTCTCATCATGAACCGTGAGAGCGCTTGTAAACGTCCGTTTTTTTCACCGGATAACGGACCGTGTTTTTTACCGGAATCACGGTGGTGTATGGTTTATAATGAATGCGTTCATGCACCGGACATCGGTCCGGCGAACAATTTACGCGGATGCACCACCGTTTCCCCTTGGCGCGACGGTCACACCGGTCCGGCGCGTAAGAAATTGGTGCCTGTTGAAACTGCCGGACGTATTGCCGGTTTTCTATAAACTAGCGCATATAGACGGCAGTCCAAGCTAACATCCATCCGGTTAAAATAATTATATGTATAGAAGGATATCCGTTTATTGACGGTCCGTTATCCGGTGTAAAATACGGACGTTTACAAGCGCTCTGATAGTTAGACAGTTCAAATTTGTACAGATGATGTAGGTATTTCTGTTGCCGCTTTAACAACAAATACAAAAAAAAAACAGAATAAAACAGATATTTAAGGGGGCTCCCGTTTTCCCGCTAGCCGTTTTTTATAGATAATGATACGGAACCCTTCGTGCACGAGTCCGACTCGCACTTGGCCGGTTTTTTTTGTGAGTTATTTTGTGATTGTAGCTTTTAAATAACTAAATAATTATCAATACCTTTTTAGCATGTACGTAATATATGTAGGTACATACATAAGTACATAATATTAATTAAATTCAAGTGCGCAGTAGCTTAAGTTGTGTCTCGCTGATGTAGAAAAAGATATTTTATTACATATCCTAACAAAAAACGAGATTAATCTGCAAGTTATTTATAGGCTTCACACACTACTCAAGCACTGGTGGTCTAGTCGAAGCGGCCCTGCCTTCCGATAAGGTCGTGGGTTCAAAACTTGTCGTATAAAGATTTTTTTCTGTTCAAAAATGTTTGTGCCCAGTGCCAGTACTCTCAAACGGTGATAGAAAAAAGCTGTTAAAGAGTTCAAAAAAATTTGTCACATGCTCTTGGAGGATCCCTCTTTCTTTTTATAATAAACATTTTAGCATAATTCTGGGTATTGAACAAGGAAAACAGACCCTTATGGCATTGAAAGAATTCAAGGGAAATTCACAATCAAGGCAAGTCAGTCACATTAATCGCACATCAGTGAATACAAATCATTGACCAATTTAATACCGAGGTCGTAAATTTGAATATAATCGGATTTGCGATGTTGCGACACGTCAGTCAAAATGTGCTCAAAATAAATAATAGAGGACACGTGAGTAGGAAACAGAAACAGCAGACTTTTGTCCCCAGGCACGGTAGATATCCCTTCAGATTTCTTAGTACTAAAGTACCTACCTACCGTCACACTAAATCTTGATTAATTTAAGTCACGTATCTAAGTAAATGTGACATATTTGGTCCATATTGCTGTAGGTGGCGTTCCAAGCTAACCAAAAAACCGGATAAATAAATCGGTAATATTTTTTTTAATTATTTAGATATGTACAATAACATTAAGGGTGTATTCGACCAAACTACTATAAATAGTATCCTCACCTCATACCTACCCATTCAGTTTTCAATCATTTCGTCTGTGTATTTATATTGTTACGAGCTCGGGGTTCGTATGGATAGAAAATGCACAATAATAATCCAAGAGATGACTTATTTATTTACACTAACACTTTACATAACTAAAACACTACTTAACACTACTTAACACACTTAATTATCACTCAACTATCACTTAACAAAAGTTCTCTTCCTTTATCCACTTCTTCCAACTCACTTCTTCCTGAGCCATTCCCTGGAACTGACTTCATCCTCGAGTCATCTTCACAAACTGGCTCTCTTCCCTGAGCCATCTCACCGAACTGACTCCTCGAACCGTTTTCACTAACTCACTTTCTTCTCGAGTCCTCTCCACAAACTGACTGACTCCGCTCTCGCCCTCGCCGACTGGTCTTATATACGACGCAGCTAACCCGAGAATGTTCTGGATCATACTAGACCATACTTGCATCTCTTTCTACAGTAATAGCTCTCGTTCATTTCATTCGATTGATTCTAGAACAGTAGCCTAGAATATTCGAAGGTCTGCTATCTCTTTCTAGTAGTGCTTTTCCTTCGATTGATTCTAGAACAGTAGTCTAGAATATTCGAACGTCTGCTATCTCTTTCTAGTAGTGCTATCTCTTTCACTCCTATGCAAATATGGCTCTATAGTGAAATGTCCTTCAAAGGTCCATAAGGGGTCCTGAAAACGCCTGAAAACGGGTTTTCAGGATATTGCATGGATCGATGGGTAGTAGCCTGAAACGGACTGAAAACATGTTTCAGGCGCCTGAAAACCACGGCAACTTGGTCGAAATTGTAATCAACTGGGAGGTGACAGAGCCTCTTCTGGCAACGGCTGAAAACATATTTCAGCCTTCTGAAAACACCTGTACGTCAGGATATATAACGAAACAAGTTGCTAGGCGTCCGGCGCAACAATATCATCAACCTTCCTTGAAACTGAGAAACAGCTGTCACCAAATTCTCACGAAACCGCGCGAAAGTGTCAACAGCGAAACAAACTTAAAGGAAATTGCAATTTGTTTTCTGTCATTTTAAGAAGCAATTTTATAAAGACCTTAAAATAAATAATATAAAATAAAAAAAAGAAGAAATTTCTGTCATTTAGCAACATAGCTTTTTCATTTGAATTGTTTTTATAGTGCTATTTTGAGTTGTGTTGTGTCATTGCGGTGGTATTTTAACCAACGTTACTTGATGTCATAGCACAATGTGTAAACATTTGGAATGAAAGTTTATTATGTGAACGAAAATATTTCGTAACTTTTGAAGGAAACCTTTTTTTTACTTAAAAGGAGGTATCAAACTACTGTTAAAATTTATGTATCATTTTGAAATGAAAATAAAAATTTTGTATTTTTTTTTTTACCGCCACCTTTTTCTTCAAAACAAATGACGGCCGACTTGACTATGGACTGACTTGACCATGGAGGCACTATATACTGGAGGGAGCGATAAGACTTACATCCTTTTTCAACTGTGTATCAAACATTGATCATCTATCTTTGTTCTTCCCATGTAGCCTAGCTACGAGTAAAAAAAAGAAGATGTAACTTCACTCACTCCATCTCACTCACTCACTGTCTGCGTAAATCGTGGCCGTCAGTTGATGCAATGTTTTGATCTTGTTTTGACGTTTTTGAAAAACTCGCAGCAACATTGCGATGCAGCGAAAGAAATTATGAAAATTTTTAAAGAATTATTATTGTCTAGGCAAAATATATTTGAAAAGGTGAAAGTATGTCTTGTGAAGCTGTGTTTTGTGTATCAAAAACAACAAAAGCAGGAGTTAAAGACCCGGAATTGTCATTTGATACGTAATATTCTTTTTCTATTTTCATGCTAAAAAAATACGTTTTTTCTCCCATAAAGACTGTAGGAATTACATTTTATTAGTACTAGTCATATTTTCCTATGTGAAAATGATGTAAACCCATTAATTATTGCAAAATAAAATGCATTGTTTTAGTCTTCTGTTCTAGAGATGTACTTCCACCGACCAATTTAGCTTTATCGATAATATGTAAGTTTCCGTTTTTTATATGAAATATCTAATGCGGTGGGTCAGACCGGCTGTTCTGTTGTAGTTTCAATTTTTCACACCTTATAGGCGTCTCGCGAGGGATCAATTTTTGTTAAATTTTACATTATTTTTTTAGGTTCTTAAATGCCCAGAATGAAGACGGGAGTGGATAAAAGCTGTTAGGCGTGAAAACTGATAGCCTACAAAATGTTCTTATGCATGGACGAAATGGCCATAAGAAATTGTATCGAGTGGGATGGACATCGCTCTCACGGTTAGGGCAATGTGGGAAACATTATTGACGATGATAGTGTTCCAGTGTCTATAATGGTTTTGGGCTTTCGCAATAAAAGTCCAACCATCAACCAGTTAAAATTAAAAAGTTGGATTCCAATTAAAACGACTTTTTCATCCATTTCTTATTCTATCGATAGGTTAGTCAATGTTGTCCCTTCTCTAGTCACTCACGCGAATACATACAAACTAACAAAAAACGGACACGCCGAAAAACCGTAACACTACGTCTATATGATACTTAGTCTAAGGACTTGACTGTAAAGTATTTAACAGATTCGTGTTTTCTGTCATTTAAAAATATGGAAGCGACATATTTTTTCATTTTAATTGTTTTTCTAGTGTTATTTTGAGTTGTGTTGTATAATTTCGGTGGCATTTTAACCAACATTACTTGAGGTCTTAGCGCAAAGTGTAAGCATTTGGAATGAAAATGTTTATGTGATATCCTGATTTGACCGAAAATGTTCCGAATGTTTTGAAGAAAACCGCCATCATTTTCTACAAAACAAATGACGGCCGAGTTGACTATGGACTGACTTGATTAAAAAGTATTCAATACAAATCACTTAACACTGGCAAGATTGTCTGTCAAATGACGGACAGGAGCCATAAATGGAGAGAGAAGAAAAATAAGAAGAAGAAAATTGTATGCGCGCGCGTACCGTAATACCACGTAATAAATAAGCTCGAGTGAGACACAGGAGTACTTTGCCAACAATTCTGTTTAGATTTACAATACTTATGTATATGCACAATGCACACGTGTGTATTTTCCCGTCAATGTTGACGGGAAAATACACACATAGCCATGTGGCTATGTATTGCTGAGTGTTTGTTTATCAACACGGTTGATAGCACTGGTGGTCTAGTGGTAGCATAACACACACATAACAGACCTTACAGCTCAGTTGATAGTAGCTCTGCCTGCATTCTAAGCCGTGGGTTTGATCCCTACATTTGTGTAATGAACATGGATGTTTGTTCTCAGTCTGGGAATAATTTATTTTCAAAAAAATGGTATTGAATTTGTTTTTCTACTGTTTGACTAAAATAATAATTGTTGATGACTACTCCATTGTATAAGGTCTAACCTGTGATGATAGATGTAATTTTTTTAATACATTTACAAAATACATCAGCTATCTGGGTCCCTTACAACGTATAATGAATACCCCTATAAGAACAAAGACCAAGAGATCAGACCAAGCACTGGAATTACATTGTCGTGTGCAAAGTTTGAATGCTTCGTTTTCGAAATTCCCATACAAAAGTAAAATTAATATTGTCTCAGAAATTTGCAACAACCCTGATAATGTGTACGTGACCTTGGTACATACGCTATTTGCGCTTACTAATTGGTGGCAGTTCTGTTACGTATTTTAACACACAATTAAAGGTAAAAAACAGCTTTAAATAGGGCTGCGTCATGTTGTGTTAGTTTCATTTTGGAGGAAAGTTTAAGATGCATCTCATGAATTATAAACTTCGAAAATTTAAAAGTCTTATATTAAAAGTTGTCCGCCATGACCTGTAGAATACCCTGCTTTCGGGGTTATAGGGGTATTATGTTACACGTTGTATAAGATTTGCTTAGTTCGGCATAGTTTTTTGCATTAATCAAACTAACTTGTCAATTCTTCCACAGCACATGCCGGTACCCTGGAAAAGCCTGTTCACCTCATCAGCGGTTTGGGCCATCATCATCACTCACGGCGCTTCGGTCTTCGGATACTTCACTGTGGTGAACCAACTGCCCAGTTATATGGACAGTATTCTACACTACAACATTAAACATGTAAGTACTTTATTTTAAACAACAAAGTATATCAAAGTATGTATACAAGGTGTTCCAATACTTGTATTTAAAACTTCAAGGGGCTATAGTATCCCATCTATATGAATAATAATAATCCCATCAATATGAATAACTTTTTCTAAGGAATCAACACTGTGAACGCGAAAAAAAATCAGCTGGTTCATACAAAAGTTCAATACCTACCTGGCTAAAATGTCTGTCTATTTATTCGGACGTACAATTAAATGTTACAAATATTTTAACTTAAATTTTATGAATTTAAATGTAGGTATAACATAATAGTTAGATAGCAAGAAACAAACATACCTAAAGGTGTGGTGTTTTTGCCTTCATGTTCCAAACATGGTTTAAAAAAAACCTGAATACCTACATTTAAGTTCATCGACCAATTATTTATCAATCAATAGTTACGTAGTATTGTTATGTATTCTGTGGTTACATCACAGTGTATTTTGTCCACTCACAAGCTCCAAACATCATACATAACACATATCACCTTGGGAATAAGGTCGAAATCTAGACTAGCAATGTCCATGAATGACTTTGCACTCGCGATTTTATACGGTGACCATATCAAGCGGCGGTAAAGCGGACACGATTCAGAATTTTATTTCTTTTAGCATTTTATTGTGTCTGCGTCTGCAAGATTGTTACGTAAAGTATTAAGGATTATGTGACGTGGTTTTTGGTTTCGTTGTTATTGTGTATTTTATTTTATTATCACCATCATCAACATCATCATCAGCCTCAATGAGCCGCTTTTCGTTCCGGACATCGATCTCCCCCATATTTGGAAGGCGGTTTGTAGGCGGATTGGTGATCTCAGTATTAGTTTTGAGAAGGTTTACAGAAGATATTGCTGCCTTACCTCTCGGTCGTTCTCTTAGCCGCCTCTTACGACATTCAAGAAAGTTGATGGAAAGTCGCGTGGAACTGGCCCATATATTAATCTAGCTTTAATACGTTTCAATGTGATCCTCAATTAACTGATTTTTCTCTTTTGCCTTTGGTCTATTCTATGCTGGACCACCACGACCTATATTTTTCATTATAATAATAAAATGATTAGTCTTTGTGCTTACTTGCAATTCGATGTGTGTGCATCGTATTTAAGCTTACTTTTATACTCGCAATTGTAATTTTTTGCAAGTTAGTTCATTATTTGCTACTGAAATAACTTCTTTCAATTCAATACCTTCGCGGAATTGGCTAAATGGTTTTCTATTGGATTAATTTGATTGCTTCCATTCTCAACCAATTGACCTTGAAGTAAGTAATCTATTACCAAGTACTTACTCGCCCACTGATCTCGTCACGTGCATTGTCAGGTTCAAGTGCACTCGTTTTTACAGTTCAGATGGCGCATCTAGTCTAGCCAAACATGAAGTTTGCTGTTTGGCTGAGCAGCAGACAATTTACGACCTTATGCAGTGACACAAAACCATATTTGCCGTCACACGGCTAACTTCATGATTGCCTAGATCCGCCGAACGTACTGTACGTGACTAATAGCTACATTGTTAATATCAATTACATCAGTAACACGTGCTAAGTGTGCTATTAATCAATTTATCATAAAAAGTCTTAGTAGCTATATGTATTCATAAAAGTTAGTAAATATAATTCCTATCTATCTTGCATGAATATTTAATGTTGTTTGGGTCAAAAGACTAGCATGTAAATTATTTATAAAATTTTAATTATGTTTATTTGTTATTCGACGAATGTTTTAAATACTGGTATTATCGGGTTATAGCCATCCTTGTAAATATAATTAGTAATGAAACCAGTTGTTTAGATAAAATAGTGTGACCAAATTTTGCAGTCGATTAGCGAAATATTTGGATCAAGATACAAATTATGCAAAAAGTTCAATGATTTCATCATTAAATCCATTCGATAAGAAAGTCTATCCATTGTATTAACCAAAAAAGCTTTTTCTACTAATAGTAAGGTACACGTTACATGTATGTACGTTACCCATGCTCGCATACTTTTTTTTTACATTTCAATTAAAACTGCTTGTGATAACCAGACTAAACCTTACCTACTATGTTATCTTGAACAGTAGCTACACTCATTTTCTTACTGGTCATGGAACGCATTTTACTCCAAACTGGAAAGGAATTTACATAAATTTATAGTCAATTTATTTTTATAGCTTAAGTTCGATAATATCGTGAGTACATTTAGTGATAATAGTGAAATTGTATCAATCGAGTTCGTTTTACTTTGTTAAAATTTTAAAAAGAAAAAAAATACTGGTACTTATTTCGACATTACCTAACGTGGCGTTGCGCTGTCACACTATTTTCACCTCGTTGCCGATGATGCTGTGATACTTGCTTGACCGCTAATGCTGCAAAGGATAAACAAGCATAACGCAAGCCACCCACCCTATTGCATCAGCCAAAAAGTGGGCAACCTCTTGCTGGTTTTATAGCAAGTGGAAGTCAAGTTGCCACACTGGTCTGGTAGATTTGTGAAACCAATAACAGCGAGTCCTTGAGAAGGTACAAGTTTTGGCTTATTTAACAAATTCTAAAACTGCATCATCTCAGTTTATTAACTAATTTCATACAGAAAGATCACTGAATGTCAATGTCACGACTATTATTATTAGAACTCAAAACCTGATATCGATTTTCATGGCTAAATTGGATGATTTATTGCAGGTTAAGATAACCTGAATGAATCCGGGATGTTTGGAGGTTTCACAGTAAGACAGTAAATAACTTGAATATTTTTTAGTACATACAATTTTCTGCTCAGAAAATTACGTTCATGGAAGAGAACTATTAATGGCAGACGTTATCCATTCATATACCTACATAGTGTGACAGTTCATCCGAGACGAAACGATTCTAAAAATTATATTTGCAAGCACACTTTCTACTAAAGCAAGTAAATTATCTAAATTTTCAATTTTAGCTCTTACCATACTTTGTATAAGGCTTTCTGGCTTTCTTTGTAGAGCTCTTCCCTGTCCCGGCGAATGTTAAACTAAAAACCTGTAACCGACCGCCTTTCGATAAACTTCATAAAAGGCTCAATACAATTATGGCAATGTACCAACAAAAGTAATAAATTAAAATATCTGGGTGAACCATTACAAAATATTGAATGCATGAATTTTTGATTTAAGAATATCATGATAAAAATTGAATTGAACATTTGGTTTTTAAAGAGGAGAGTGTTCTCTGGATATTTCCCAGTTCACTATAGCAGAGTAATGTGTAGAACAACCACAAAAAAGTACGATACTTTCAAAGTCAAGGGTATTTATTCAGTAAAATCACAAGGATGACTTTGAAATATCTTAAAACTAGGTGAATCTAGGTGCTAGTTCTTTTGTATGATAATTGTTACAATGTAATATAATACAATATTGAAGCTCTCTATTGTGTTGCCAGTCGAATTTAGTGAGGCGTAGGCATAGAAGAATTGGTTTTGCAGAATTGGCTTTGCTCTATTGATTACATTCTGAATACGTCAGAGATCTAGAAAGAGTCTCAGCTGGTCGCACTTGCACTGCGTGTAATTAATGCTGTCAACTAATTAAAGTGCTCGAAAATACTAGAAAGCTCTTGATTACTAGAATGGCCATGGAATACCGACCTAATCCTCACGAATTTTGGCATCAAATTGGACCTGTTAATTTTTTATACTGTTTCTTATAACATTCTAGATCAAATATTATCTTTGTGTTGCGGGTATACCTTACCGAGTGAACTAAAATCTTGCGTGGGACTGTTATTGATCGGATCCGGATTTGAATTCTGTTTACATCAATTATACTTTGGATGGAAATGTCTCTATAAACTTGGAAAGCATGGTTACCATAATCTAAGCAAAAAATGCTTATGTTATTTGTTGAAAAAAAAAAAAATTGTTCTTTACGAATTTATAGCTTTTAAGAATGTTTATTTCATGGAGGTACTATATACTGGAGGGAGCGATAAGACTTACATCCTTTTTCAACTGTGTATCAAACATTGATCATCTATCTTTGTTCTTCCCATGTAGCCTAGCTACGAGTAAAAGAAAAGAAGATGTAACTTCACTCACTCCATCTCACTCACTCACTGTCTGCGTAAATCGTGGCCGTCAGTTGATGCAATGTTTTGACGTTTTTGAAAAACTCGCAGCAACATTGCGATGCAGCGAAAGAAATTATGAAAATTTTTAAAGAATTATTATTGTCTAGGCAAAATATATTTGAAAAGGTGAAAGTATGTCTTGTGAAGCTGTGTTTTATGTATCAAAAACAACAAAAGCAGGAGTTAAAGACCCGGAATTGTCATTTGATACGTAATATTCTTTTTCTATTTTCATGCTAAAAAAATACGTTTTTTCTCCCATAAAGACTAGGAATTACATTTTATTAGTACTAGTCATATTTTCCTATGTGAAAATGATGTAAACCCATTAATTAGTGCAAAATAAAATGCATTGTTTTAGTTTTCTGTTCTAGAGATGTACTTCCACCGACCAATTTAGCTTTATCGATAATATGTAAGTTTCCGTTTTTTATATGAAATATCTAATGCGGTGGGTCAGACCGGCTGTTCTGTTGTAGTTTCAATTTTTCACACCTTATAGGCGTCTCGCGAGGGATCAATTTTTGATAAATTTTACATTATTTTTTTAGGTTCTTAAATGCCCAGAATGAAGACGGGAGTGGATAAAAGCTGTTAGGCGTGAAAACTGATAGCCTACAAAATGTTCTTATGCATGGACGAAATGGCCATAAGAAATTGTATCGAGTGGGATGGACATCGCTCTCACGGTTAGGGCAATGTGGGAAACATTATTGACGATGATAGTGTTCCAGTGTCTATAATGGTTTTGGGCTTTCGCAATAAAAGTCAGCAACCAGTTAAAATTAAAAAGTTGGATTCCAATTAAAACGACTTTTTCATCCATTTCTTATTCTATCGATAGGTTAGTCAATGTTGTCCCTTCTCTAGTCACTCACGCGAATACATACAAACTAACAAAAAACGGACACGCCGAAAAACCGTAACACTACGTCTATATGATACTTAGTCAAGGTTTATTTATTTTAAATTGTTAGGATGTTATTCGTAGTTCCTCAATTTTTTTTTGACAAAAGTTTTATTTTAGAACGAGCATTTATCGTTTTAAACACTATTAATAGTAATGTCACGTGCATTGTCACGTGTATTGTCTAGCCACCATGACATTGCGTCTAGACTTTTTTATCAATAAAACGAACCTTTTTTGCTCGTTATCAGCAATAACATTTATTGAAGGTTAATTATATTTTGGTAAGTTGGCTACATATACAATTATAACACAATTATACATATACATAGTACATAATTAATACGTTATTAGGCCATTCAATAAAAACCTTTTTGTAAACCACATAAAAAAAAGTTTAAATTAAAAGTGTAAAAAAGTTCAAGTTTTATAGATAAGAATACGGTTTCTAAAATAGGCAGATATCCTAAAACATTTTTAGATATGGTGTCTCTACATTTTCACTTTCAGTTATACTTAAACTATAAGCGAACGGATAAAATATTGATTAGTAGTATGCTTGTGACAGTTTTATCAAAATCATCATCAAAGGGAAGGTAGAAGAAAATCAAGAGGAAGATAGCGCAGCTTATATACAGGTTAGGCAGGTACATGCGCCAAATAAAAGAAGGTCGCTGTCATGTCGTATAAGGAGGTAACCCTGAAGAGAAAAAACTGGAGAGCAATATATCAATTACGACGACAAATTACAACGTCGATTGCTTTGCAACCGATTGCATTTTGCACCTATGTAAATTGTAATAAAGTTTAAAATATTACGCGGTACACGGGTGGCGGCGCGGGGCGGCGCGACGAAACCGCTCTCGGAATTATAATGTTCTGTCAATACATACCCTGCCCCGCGTTGCGTCATTCACTTACGTATTTTTTTTTTTTTAAAGAAATAAGTCAAAGTCAAAAAGTCAATTGAGTCACTAGGATCACTTTAAAACGTTTTAAAGCTAGGTAAATCAAGCCTTAAAAGAACAGGGAACAAACTTACGGCTCGGTTCCTATTCCTACCGTGAAATGAAATGAGATTTGGCGACGTTCAAAATAAAAGTATAAAAGTTTGTCCGTTCATTCGTCAAGTTTGAAACCCAAGCTTAACCGGTTTGGGCCAGTAGTACCGATTGACAGGAAGTCTGTTGAGGGAATGGGGGCACAGGATACAGGGAATTGCACCGGGCTACTTGCTCCTCTAATGGACAAGATGATCTGTAAGTGGATGATTTCGATAGTCTTGTGGGAAAGAGTTGTGGCACAATTGGTATGAGGCAAGGTTCAAGGGTTTCCCTTATGTTGTAGTTTATTTCACTGCGGCCTAAAATAATATGATAGACAACCCTAGAATTGTTAATTCGAACGAAAGAGTTGCTCAAAAGTTTTGCGGAAAGAAATACAATATTTTTTTTTATTTCATCTTATTTTTAAAAGAAAAACCTTTGTTACGTGGTATAGACGGTATAGAAAAAATCTTAAACTACTAAACAATTTAGATTTACCTATAGAAAATAAACATTTAAAAACGAATACTATGTTGCTAGGCTATGCTAAGCTATATTTATTTACACGGTGTACAATAAAACTAGACCAATAATACTACAATACAAAATAATTTATGCCACAGATAAGAACAAATTTATAAATACATAAAGACCAGGCTTTGTACGTTCTTGAAACAACTCCTTTTTGTCATCTTTTGAAATGAGGATCTTAAAAGCGACGTTGCACAAGAATGTCTACAAATGTAGTATTCGATCGATTCGTCCTTTATGATATTCTAAGAACGCATTAGTCGGGTATGTTAGAAACGAGGTAGAGATTACTATAGGCATTCTGTATTACTTAAATAAATCTTAGCTTCTTCATGTCGTGTCACTAGTTGGTTCTAAACAGTGTGGTGAAAGGATTTTACAGCTCTTCGAAGAGGCTCCTTTCGAGCACTTGACATTTGTTTTAGAGTTTTTTAGGTAATACGACTTTCCCGTTTCCTTCGCGGTTTGAGAGTGCACATACATTTTTGAACAGAAAAACTTATTGGTGCACGACCGATTTGGAACCCACGACATTACCATCGGAAGGCGAGGCCGTTACCAATAGACCACCAGTGCTCATGTATAAATTGTATGTCTTACGAGTAGCTTTTATAAATCTAAGCTTTTAAGAGTAGTAGAGCTCTTTGTGAAGGGCCCGTCCGGGGAAGTACTACCACCACGCCTTTTTCTGCCACCAAACAGCGTTGCTGTGTTTCTGTTTGAAGATTGTGGTTGCCGGTGTAATAACAGGCACATGAGGCTTAACATCTGAATGCCTCAAGTTGATAGACGTAGGGCAGTGCATCGTAGGGCACGTTCCTATCGTGCGTAGCTTACGAGGCAACGCTTTGTTAGGTATAGGTGATGGTTACCACTTAACAACAGGTGGCCAAGTAATTCATTGTAATTTTCTTTTCGGACTTCTACACAATGAAGACGAATAAAGATCAAATAAAAACGCGATTACTGAAGCGATATGAAGTGCCACCATTAGACATGGTACTGTAAGAGATCTGAGGATATATACCTTGCTTGATCAAAGTCGTGAAGTTATTTCTGTAAGTATATAATGTTATTACTGTGTCCCTCAAGTGTCATTCCTCCATAAATTGTTCGAGATATGTCACCATAAATATGTTGCCTTTCTCATGGCTAAGTTGGTTAACCTTGCCCGCCCCGTGACCCGAGGTCGAACTATCGATTGAGAATTCTTGGGATTGTCACGTGACCTTTGTGGTTTAAACAGCTGCTACTGTTATGTGAAGTTATAAAGGGTTCTTCCGGGGTTCTCTTTGTGAAGGGTTCTTCCGGGGAAGTACTACCACCACGCCTTTTTCTGCCGCCAAGCAGCGTTGCTGTGTTTCGGTTTGAACAGTGTGGTTGCCAGTGTAATTACAGGCACATGAGGCACATATCTGTATGCCTCAAGTTGATGGACGCAGGGCAGTGCATCGTAGGGCACGTTCCTATCGTGCGTGACTTACGAGGCAATGCTTTGTTATAGGTTATGGTTACCACTTAACATCAGGTGGGCCATCTGCTTGTTTCATCAACTAGTTGTATAAAAAAAAAAATCTCTTGAGAGCCGCTCGCTTGCATAACGATCTGATTAAATTGTAGTTAACGTTAGATACGTTAGCTGTCAAACACGTACATTTTGACATATTTAACGGCCCTTTAATCCTTTGCTAATCTAACAGAGCATGGTGAAACCGGCCCTAAGGGGCTTATTTTTTCTTTCTTAAATAAGATTAGTTGCTCGCTAAATACGATTAGTGATGTGAAATGTGCTAGCGGACCCCGATTTATGTTTAATGAAAAATCACAAACAACCGAGTTTCAGAAAAGATGAATGGATTGTGTGAAAGATGACATGAGTAAGAAAGGAGTGAGCACTAAGATGACGAATGATAGAGGAGAGTGGAAGAAGAAAACCTGTTGTGCCGACCCCATGCAGCGTGGGATAAGGGCAGGAAGATGAGGAACCGAGTTTCAGAGAATAACATTACAAAGATTGAACATAAGTATAATTTTGAAACAAGTTTTCCTTAAAAAAATCGTTTTACATTTGCAAATCTTTAACTGTACTTAGTTTCAGAAAAGATGAATAGATTGTGTGAAAGATGACATGAGTAAGAAAGGCGAGTAAGAAGGCACCGAGACGACGAATGATAGAGGAGAGTGGAAGAAGAAACCTGTTGTGCCGACCCCACTTAGCGTGGGATAAGGGCAGGAAGATGAGGAACCGAGTTTCAGAGAATAACATTACAAAGATTGAACATAAGTATAATTTTGAATCAAGTTTTCCTTAAAAAAAATGTTTTACTTTAGCAAACCTTTTAACTGTACTTCTGAGAAGCTGACAATCGCTACCTACCGCTGTAGAATCTGATCGGGTCCCTGCGTCTCTGTCTGGTGCCGATGCACTGACGTGAGTGCAGGAACATTGGCGGGTATTTAGTCGGTAGTTTGTCACTGTGTGACGGAGAGCCTAACATCCCCACCTACTCTCCCCGAGGAGGCAGGCGTAAGGCATTTTCCCCCGAAAAAAGTACCATGCTATCTAATATGCCGTCATTTTGATTTATCAATTCAACCTTTCCAAGTAGTGATTAGAATGTTCTAGGCAATGTCCTCTGTCTGTCTGCCGCTCTTGATATAATCATGGCTGTAATTAAACATCACGTTCTGCAAAGAACCATCAATTGACTTCTCAATCAATTTCAATCGAGGGTCGTCATTAAATTAAAGAAAATAAATAGTGTTACGACTTTTATCCTAGCCGCAGCCACGATAGACATCCCTGGGGTAGTTATGTTTACTGTAGCTAGGAAAAAAGTCATGGCGTTAGATTTTTAAGAGTTTTTAAAAGTGATCTTTGTGATGAGCTGAATTAAGATCTTTTTGATTTTGATATTACTAGAGCCTCATTTTAGAAGAATGTCAAGAACTTATATTTAGAGTTGGTGCAGACTAATAATGACACAGATAATAGCAGTAATTGCCCAACACCTTCATGAGTCACTGTTTAATCTGTGTTTTGCCATAGCCGTTTATGGCACTGCGGTGTGATAACGGATAGATGCTGGTGTAATTAGCATGTCCATAAAATGCGAAGATTACCTGGGATCCATAACATACCAAGGCTTTTATGGGCAGATTTGACTGGTCTTACAACTCGGCTGGTACCTAGTAGGGTGGCTCTGCTTTCTGCATTGTAGCTTCAATCGAACTCTGCAGTAAGCATTCTTGCACATCAATAAATACCTAAGCGTTTGTTCTAGCCTCCTGATTACGTTAATCACGACACGAGATCTCTAAAAACTTGAATTCGCTTGTTAGTCATTCATAATTCATGTGGTACGGTGTATCACAAATGTGCTGGAACTAATCTTATTCTACCGATTCCGATACCGAACCGATACTAGATAAACCTATAAGTAGGAAAAAAACTTGATTCCAGACGTACCTCGTGTCAAACACAAGGCTTCATTCACTAAATTGCACTAAATTTAGATATTATCTAAATTCATAGCATTTTCATTACACTAGATTTGGATTAGCTTGCTAACTTCATATCCCGCTGGAATTCTAAAGGCCTCTTTCATAATCCCCGTCATTTTATAGCGGCTTTAAAAAGTGTTTGTTTTGTTGTTGTTTTTTTTTAAAGTAGATCTTTTTATCCATCAGACACTTCACACATCGTTTTATATCGGTTTATGTAGGAAGTTTTTTTTATACTTTTCGATATACCTCTTTTAATTAGTGTATGGTCTTTCTTTCTTCATACTGTGACACAAAATAGATTGGTACAGTTTTATCGGCCATTTAAGCAAGTGGAGGTCTGAGCGTTTATTCATATACAAGGTGTTCCAATACTTGTACTTAAAACTTCAGGAAGCTAAATAATTTAAGTTCAATACCTAACTGGCTAAAATGTATGAAACACCTGTTTTTTATCGCGTTCACAGTGTTGGTTCCTTAGAAAAAGTTAATCATATTGATGGGTACTTTAGCCCCCTGAAGTTTAAAGTAAAAGTATTGGAATTGGAACACCTTGTATATATTTTAGTTTTATAGGTATTTATGATATTGTCATTGTTTTTAATTTTTAACTACTGTGTTGCCTGAAATAAATAAAAAAATGCAGAGATTCTACAATAATGTGCATTGAATTTAGCAACGTGTAAAGCTCCTGCCGGCACAAGTTACATCATATGATCACACCCCTTTAACGGTATACTGTATATGTAATTACCTTTGGTATTTTTATTCTGAATAACATTCTTGCCAGTTCCTTGGCCCATCAAATGGTAACTGCATCAGATATAATGAATATGCCAGCATAAACCATCTACCAAATCTGCGATCTCGTTTCTCAGTATTGAATTCGAAAAGGTATTTTGAGTTGCGGTACATTACAAATCGCGTAAAATGCAAAAAGAAATCAAATCGTGATTGGTTGGAGACCGACTTGGGTATCTGGTAGATGGACGGCGGCAATGGCGCCGTGAAATTACTTGAGCTTAGGGTTCTGCAGGCTTTACAAAGAACGGAATTGCTGCATAGGAGAAACATATTTACAGGATTTTTAATAATATGAATACAGCTATTATTTTAATGATCTATGAAAACGTGTATAGGTAAACTGAAGTGCCTACTAATATATGTCAAACTTTAACTTTTTCGATCAGAGGCTGTATTCTTCTCTTATGTTTTATCTTGCCTCTCTTTTGTTTGTTAAGTTGAAATCTTGTATGCTCCAACGCGACGCCGGCTTCACCCTCATTTACCTTGTCAGTTCTGTTCGCAAACACTTATACGACGGAACCATTCTAGCTACGTTTATTTCAACGCTTTACCCAGTGGTTACTTGATTACAGGCTTCTTGCCGACCGCGCCAGGGGTATACGCTAACGCGCCCACCAATTAATGCTTACTCTTTCTAGGAAACGAATTATTATGATTGATGAGTGGCTCTCGCTGGCGACTGTCCATGCTTTAGTGGGATATTAGAAGCGTCTTCATTGCAAAAGTGAGATGACTTTGGAATCAGTAGGTAGTGTGGTCTCTACCTGTACCTAAACTCGTGTATATTGTTGGCAAAAGAAAATAAATAATTTTACAAGAAACAAGCGAATAATATTTTACTGAAACTCCATGTCATCGTGGCTTGAAAGTAAAAATGAATTGTGTAAAATATTGAGCCTGAAATTATCGTAATTATAAATTACTGTAAGTTTGTTGCGTTTTTCTAGGCTTGGTCGCGTCGGAACTTAGATTCAACTTTAAGGCTTTTCAAAGTGAACCTTGTGATCCAACTGAAAAACCTTTTGACTTTGGCTATCGAAATATTTCGAAACTTTGGGTGGAGAGGATTTTAAAGTGTAGAACCTGGGTCATTTTTATTTATTTATTATTATTTTATTATGAGCCCTCCCGGTCCCACTGCTGGGCAAAGGCCTCCCCCATTCCTTCCACACGTCGCGATCCTGGGCTATGTTTGCCCAGTCCGTCAGGAAAACATTTTTATTATAACACTCTAAATCGGAACACAGCAATGCGAAATAGGTACAGCGGTAAACAAGTACTTCCCCGGACGATTTATTTAAAAAAAAGCTTTAATTACTCGCTCATGTCATCTCTCAAACATTCCATCCATCTCTTCTTTATAAACTTTATTACCATGGAAATATTTCTGAGACGCGGTACATCGACCGGCTGTAATTAGACGGTGTAATTTACACCTCAGCTGGCGCCAGCAACGAATAATGCTTATGGTGATGCTTCGAGGGACTAACAACCAATAATTAGTGTTCAGGTTTATCACTTTATATTACAGGTTTAAGTATCTTTAGGGATGTCTAAGGGGGTAGTTAGAGGAACGTCTAAACATTACATTTCGCACATACCCACTGAGAGATCTGAGGTGATATATACCGTGCCTGGGGATCAATGCCATGAAGCTGTTTCGTTTTTTTTATCGTACCACTTTTACCAATATTCAGTACTTTTATCGTACCACTTACCAATACCAGTCATCCTCTTTAGGGCCGTTTGCACAATGATCTTTAATTGTATTTAACCAAACACGTTTACAAAGCTAAACATAATTAGCGTAAACATAATTTCCATTATCTGACAGATAATCATGGCTAAGGCTTAAGCTAAGTATTTTTTCTTGTACCAATCATTAATCGGGATAAGCTTCCTAAATGTGATTGTGGGTCACTAAATTATATTAGTGATCATTGTTCAAGCGGCCCTAAAGGAAATAAAAAAAGGTAATAAGATTATAAGAAGTGGCTTCATTCATTCCATACTTTTTTGTTTAAATTTAAAAAACCAATATTACGTGAGCTCTATGAGTTGGAGTTTGGATGTCTTCATAGTTCAGGTAAGACTGGATATTAGTTAGATAACGGGGATATCAGGGCGAACGACTAGTTTTTTATAGGTAAGAAGTACCTAAGTAATGATAATAGTTTTCTTACCTACTTCCTCTATTTTATTATTGTTAGGTATCGACACGTGTAGGTACTTTTATTAATAGGTAAGTCGTGGAAAATCTAATTATCAACTTTTTATTACAACCATACAATACAATATCGAATAAACAACTTACCTACATAGCTACATAAGTAGTAGGTACAATTACCACCTGTACTATTAAACTGATATTATCACGACTATCCTGTGTACCTAACGACCTAACCTACTGAATGCTAGGAAAAGTCACATTTAGTCGAAATTATTTGTAAAATTTTTCTACCAAAATCTTGTTTGGATCAAATTGATATTTTTTCTGAACCTTTCTAATGTTATTCTTCGAAACTTTTTTGTTTGCAACTCTTAACTGAATTCAGAGATTTTATATTTTGTAAAATGTTTAAAACTACGAGCAAGAAGTTGTTTGACCGTTGTCTGCATCTTAAGTAAGTTTTAAGAGTAGTAGAGCTCTTTGTGAAGGGCTCGTCCGGGGAAGTACTACCACCACGCCTTTTTCTGCCGCCAAGCAGCGTTGCTGTGTTTCTGTTTGAAGAGTGTGGTTGCCGGTGTAATTACAGGCACATGAGGCTTACCATCTGTATGCCTCAAGTTGATGGACGCAGGGCAGTGCATCGTAGGGCACGTTCCTATCGTGCGTGACTTACGACGCAATGCTTTGTTATAGGTGATGGTTACATCAGGTGGGACATCTGCTTGTTCCATCAGCTAGTTGTATAAAAAAATGTAGTTGTTTAGGAATAAAAACAAAACATTGAAATTACTCAATGGAAACTGCTCCCTAGCTATCCGCTCACAGCTATCTACATTATAACAATGTGTATTATATACATTGTGTAACAATGAGAGTACGTAGAACACGTGTATTATCTAGTACCTAACCTAATAAAGATGACGGATGACGTGGTAGGGCATTGAATAAGACATAAACATATAACTTATATGAGTAGCAGAACACATGCAAACCCTTATATTTTATTCTACTGATGGACATGATCTTAAATATAAAAGTTAGCATAATATTCAGTTTTTTTTTTACGATTTCACTTTGTACCATAAGAATACATGACAAGTGACAATGGGCCGGCTGGCTTGAAGAACTGACAACCGCTGGGGAATAAAGGTTCTCGAATGGCGACCCCGAACTGGAGGACAAAGCGTGGGACGCCCTGCTTCCCGAGAAACTCAGAATCGTTCTTCCTGGAAATGTGTATGGGAGGAGTATATCTAACAGCGGACTTCTACAGATGATGATGATAATGATAATATTAGGTCTCAGTTTTACCTCTCTTGCCGTTTTTAGTGTAGTGAAAGGATTTCAAGTGCGCCTCAAGAGGCTCCTTTCGAGCACTTGACACATGTTATAAAACTTTTTAGGTTCTACGACATGCCGGTTTCCTCACGATGTTTTCCTTCACCGTTTGAGAGTACTGGCATTGTGCACATACATTTTTGAACAGAAAAACTCATTGGTGCACGAATGGTTTTGAACCCACGACCTTAGGATCGGAAGGCGGGGCCGCTACCACTAGACCACCAGTGCTCTCAGTGTTTTTTGTTAATAAAGTAAGAAGTTAACTTCAGAATCTATTATTAACTTGCTAGGTACCATTGGTAATGATGAATGTTCTTTTGTCCTCAGAACGGTCTTCTATCCTCGCTGCCGTACCTTGGAAAGTACCTGTGCGCGCTCGCATCATCAGTTCTGGCTGACTCCTTGAGACAGAACGGCAGACTCTCCACCACGGCTGCCAGGAAACTGTTCACAGGATTCGCTGTGGGGCTACCAGGTTTGTAAAACCTGTTGGTGTGTAGTAAAGGCCCGTTTCAACCGCGAGCGAAGCGGACCCATTAAGGACTCCGTTTAACTCGCAACTCGGCCTTTAGAGTTAGTGCCTGTTTTGATTCGAGTCGTTAGGGTGAAATCGAGAGAAGAGAGGGTGAGTCATTGTGTATGTGTGAGCACTTATGGTGTAGTGGTAGCGGCTCCGCCTTGCGACCCTGAGATCTTGGGTTCAAAATCGGTCGTGCACCAATGAGTTTCCTGTTCAAAAATGTATGTGCCAGTGTTTTCAAACGGTAAGGGAAAACATCGTGAGGACACCGGCAGGTCGTAGAACGTAAAAAGTTCTAAAACATGTGCTTGAAAGTTCCTTCCTTGAGGCACACTTCAAATCCTTTCACCACAAAGAGTTCTACTACTGGATCTACAACCAGTGGCGTAGCTAGGTGGACAAGGGCCCCGGTGCATAGATAAAGAATCGGGCCCTCACCCCCTCTTTCCACATAGCTTGAACTTATATTGGCCTTTAAAATAAATCTTAAAAAAAAATTGTGAGTAGCCTCAAGGTTTTCTAACTTCAGGAGCTGGCTGACTCTCTTTTCAAAGTTTAGGCTAGAGGGCCCCCTGAGCTCCGGGGCCCCGGTGCACTGCACCACCTGGCCCTACGATAGCTACGCCACTGTCTACAACTAATATATTCCCTTGATCTTAGGACTCCTGATGATAGCTCAGGCCAAGTTCGGCGCAGACAGGATATGGTCCATCGCCATCTTCACCACGGCTCTGACCATCAACGGCGCTGTCACAGCCGGCTACCTCGGGAACGGACTCGACATAGCACCTAACTTCAGTGGTAAGTTCGCAAATACATTTGACTGCCTTCACAGCTCAGTTGGTAGTAGCTCTGCCTTTTGAGCCGTAGGCCGTGGGTTCGATCCGAGAACAAACATTTGTGTGATGAACATACCTCGTGTGTTCATAAGTCTTGAGACACAGTAAAACTAAAATATTTTTGGAGCTAAGTTGAGTATTCATTTATTGGATATTAAAATTAAAACTACTGACATCTAGATCTGTATTTAAAAATAAATCATTCAAAATGTCCGCCTTTGCATTCAATGCAGGCCTTCAAACGCGTGCGCCATTCATCTATGGCGGCACGAATCTTTTCAATGGGAATCCGTTTCGATTCTTTAATGAGGGTTCGCTTGAGAGAATCCAGGTTTGGGTGAGACTTTCTGCATGCCCTCAGCTCCAATTCCGTCCATAAAGAATAATCCAAAGGATTCAAGTCAGGGCTTGACGAGGGCCAATCTTCGCTCCGAATGAAGCCTGGCAAATTGGCCTCCAGCCAACGTTGGGTAGTCTTAGCTTTATGGGAGGGAGCAGAGTCCTGTTGGAAAACCCAGTATTTTCCAGCGAATAGCGTATCATTTAATGGTTTAACCACCGCTTCCAATATGTCGGTTTGGTAATTTTGTGCCTTCACCTTGACGCCTTGCTGGCAAAAATGAAGCGAAGTGACCCCCTCGTAGGAAACACCCCACCAAACCATCACACTTGCTGGATGATGAGTACGCTGGACATTGCGTACAGATGGCTGGACGTCCTTTGAACTTCTGGCGTAAACCTTATTGTTCTTCCGGTTAAACTTTTCTTCCACCGTGAAGATCTTTTCATCGGTAAACAGGATATTTTTTGGATCGTGTCTCTTCAATAGGTTCCGACATCGTTCCAGTCGCAATTTACGAAGACGCTCGTTTAAATAATGCACTTTCCTTCGACTGTAGGCCTTTAGTTTAAGATCATATTTAAGTATACCGATATTCGCGAAATGTTGGTA
The DNA here is from genome assembly GCA_932294275.1 of Chloroclysta siterata. NCBI lineage: Eukaryota > Metazoa > Arthropoda > Insecta > Lepidoptera > Geometridae > Chloroclysta > Chloroclysta siterata. Next base: position 18,601,153 of record OW028588.1, read on the forward strand.
TGCAGAGCTAATTTCTTTTGAGTCCGGCAAGGGTTGCGACGAATTCGCTCTCTGATTACTTTGATGTTGGCGGGCGTCCTTACAGACCGCGGGCGGCCACATCTTCCACGGTCTTCTAAAGAGCCGGTCTCCTTGTACCTCTTTATGGTTTAGGGTATGCTATCTTCCTAATCTTGTGGGGCTTCAGGTTTGGGTGTGTAATAAATATGAACACTGAACTTCTTCTGGGTGTTTTATTACACAGGTTGTGATATAATTATAAAACAATATGTCCGGCTTGTTGCGAAGTCCAGAGGGAAGAGAACGACGTTTCTCGGCCACGCGCTCACAGAGCCGGTTATGTTGGCTGCCTGTGAAGCGGCCTTGACTTGTCGCGCGGCAAGTCGTACCATTGGCGGCCACCCACAGTGCAGCCACCACAACGCCGAGATGCGTTCGGAATGTACAATATAGATGCGTTCGGAATATACAATATAGATGCGTTCGCCACAACCACCCACCCACGGAGAAACGAAGTTACAGGTCGAAGATAGGTTTGAATCTAACTCTACGACCGGAACGAGTTGTTGTTAATTGAGACGGGGCGACAGGCTCCGGCGCCGGAAGCGAAGGCGCTGGAGATGCAGGCTGCGGCGTGAAATCTGTAACATGAAATGGTGCTTTGTTATTTGGTACAACTGAACTTGGAGAGACAGTTGGTAAGGAAGCAGCGTCTAAATGTGCGGGTTTGACCCGGTCGATGCTTACTGCAACTTCCTTACCATTGATCTCCAAGGTAATAATTTTGGAGCCCCTCTCTTTCACCTTATAAGGTCCTGTGTAGGGAGGCTGTAGAGACCGCCGTGCTGAGTCGTCTCTCAGCATGACGTGTGTGGTCGTTGCGAGGTCTTTATGTATAAAAGATGTTGGTTTGGCATGTCGTGAAGCGGGCACTGCCCTTACTAACGACATTTTCGCCCTTAGCTGCGCGACGAATTCGCTGGCCTCAACGATGTTTGTACAAGCTGGGATTACTAATTCTCCCGGTAGACGGAGAGGTTCACCATAGACTAATTCGGCTGTTGAGCATCCAAGATCTTCCTTCAATGAAGATCGGAGGCCGAGGAGAACGATAGGTAGGGCACTGAACCATGTGTCAGTGTGACACATGATAGCCGCCTTTAACTGCCGATGTAATCGTTCCACCATGCCGTTCGCTTGTGGATGATAAGCTGTGGTTCTTATCCTTTGAGAACCACATAGGTTGGTCAGCCGCTGGAATAAGTTCGACTCGAATTGGCGGCCTTGGTCGGTGGTTATTGTCGACGGCACGCCGTAGCGAGCAATCCACCCACTGACAAACGTTTCAGCAACCTCCTCGGCTGTGATTGACGTCATGGGCCACACCTCTGGCCAGCGCGTATAACGGTCAACGGCCGTGAGGCAGTAGGTGTGACCGTGAGAGCATGGCAGAGGGCCTACGATGTCAATGTGCACATGCTTGAAACGCCCAGATGGTGTGTTGAAATTGCCCAGCGGGGCGGTGTTATGGCGCGATACCTTTGACCTTTGGCACGCCATACACGTTCGGGCCCAGGTTAGACAATCCTTCTGCATGTTGGGCCACACGTGTCGCTCAGCCACCATGCGTGCGGATGCCCGCGCGCCAGGATGACTCAAGTTGTGCAGCCGGTCGAATACTGCGCGACGCAGCGGACCAGGCAGGTAAGGACGGGATCTCCCAGTGGATCTGTCACAGAAAATAAAAATGTTAGTACCGGGTATTTCAACTTTTTCTAGTTTTAATGATGTTCTAGACGGCAGATGTTTTAATTCATCATCCTCATCTTGAGCTTTCGACAGGGCTGTAAAATCAAATTCTAGCGAGATAGATTCAATGCGTGACATTGTATCTGCTACTACGTTGTCTATCCCCTTAATATGTTGAATGTCAGTTGTAAACTGACTTATGAATGAAAGTTGGTTCAGCTGTTGAGGTGGCAACTTTTCTCGACGCTGAATGAAAGCATACAATAATGGTTTGTGATCAGTAAAAACTGTTGCATGTCTGCACTCTAAAATGTGTCGAAAGTGTTGTACACTTTCATACACACCCAGGAGCTCTCTGTAGTATGCTGGTTGTACAGCTTGCTTTGAATCTAATTTCTTGCTGAAAAATGCAAGGGGTTGCCATTCGTCATCAACCTTCTGCTGTAAACAGGAACCCACGTGCGTGCTGGACGCATCTGTGAAAAGTCCTAAAGGGGCAGAGATATCGGGATGGGCGAGCAGTGTTGCAGATGATAAGCTCTTTTTGCATGCTTCAAATTGTTGCTCAAGCTCAGGCGTCCATGGAAATGGTTTTGCGCCTTTTCCGTTGATAGCAGTGACTGCATCAATGAGCGGAGCTTGGTGTTGGGCAGCCTGGGGTAAAAATTTGCGATAATAATTCATCATACCTAAGAAACGTCTCATGCCTTGCACAGTCTTAGGCGGAGGAAATTCTAGTAGGGATGTAATGCGTTCCTCAGGTGGCTGTGTTCCAGCCGCGCTGATATGGTAGCCTAGGAATGTAACCTCAGCTAGCCCTAAACGACATTTCGAAGCATTGACTACCACGCCATAATCCTGCAGTCTTTGAAAGAGTTTGCGAAGATGGTCGGCATGGTCAGTGGCATTTTTAGAGAATACTAGGATGTCATCCACATAGCTGTAGCAAAAATCGAGCCCTCGAACAACCTCGTCAATGAATCGTTGAAATGTTTGTCCACTATTGCGCAAACCAAATCCCATGAATGGATGGTCAAATAATCCGAATGGGGTTATGATGGCGGTTTTGCAAATGTGGGGCTCGTAGACAGGTATTTGTTGGTATGCCTTGGCTAGATCTATAGTACTGAAAACGGTAGCACCTGATAGTCCTTGGTTAAAATCCCCAATGTGTCGTACAGGGTACCGGTCGGGTATGGTACGCGCGTTGAGTGCGCGGTAGTCACCGCAGGGACGCCAGGATGTGTCTCGCTTCTGGGCTAAATGTAGCGGCGAGGACCACGGGCTGTTGGATGGCCTCGCAGTGCCGCAGCTCAGCATATCGTCGAACTCCTTCTTAGCAGCAGCCAGCTTCTCAGGACCGAGGCGTCGTGGTCGACAGCTGATCGGCGGGCCCTCGGTGGTGTGGATGTAGTGCACCGTCGCATGCTTCATTTGCCTTTGAATGCCAGGTGGTCGCAGTATCTCTGGAAATTCAGATAAAATTTTATTTAATTCTGATCCTTCTGCAGATATAACTTTAATGCTATTATGGTCAGCATTAGACAGTTCTACACTAGTGACTAGGCCGGTTATGCCGTCCACGAGTCTCTTGTTTGTGCAGTCTGGCAAAAGATTATAGTGTGCTAAGAAGTCCGACCCGATAATAGCTATGTTTACGTCTGCCACAACAAAACTCCAACGAAAGTCGCGGCGCAAACCAAGGTTTAAATTCAATTGCATGCAACCATATGTATTTATGATTGTGCCATTGGCTGCGCTGAGTTGGTAAGAAGTTGTTAGGCGTCGCCCAGATGTTAGTTGCTTTGGGAAACAGCAAATGTCTGACCCAGTATCGATGAGAAAACGGTATTTTGACACTTTGTCCGTTACAAAAAGGCGACGGCTTGTTGGGTGGCAGTCGGCCGTCGCATTTACTGACTGCCCAAGGAGTTTTCCGAGTTTTTCTTGCTATGCCAGTTGCAAGGTGACTTGCACTTGGTGGCCTTAGTGTCATAAGTAGTGTGATACCAGCACATACCTTCTGTTTGTGGACTCGAGCGCGAACGTGAGCGTGAGCGCGAGCGGGAGCGATTGTGATGCTGTGTTCCCCCGTTGCCGGCTGCAGCGAGGCTGGCTACCTGCTTTGACAGGTCATCCACCAACCTGCTTAACCGCTGTATGTCATCCTGCGGGCATATATTAGTGCTTACCGCCCGCACTTGGGGTGCGGGGTTGACCTCCTGAAGCTTGTCCGCCAGGTCACCGAGCTCTTCCAGGCTTGCATTCGGTTGTGTGAGCAGAATCGACTGCGTCTGCCGTGGTAGCCTGTTTGTCCACATGGATTGCAGCAGCCGGTCCGGTATGCCTCCACCAGCCAAAGTCCGCAGGTGACGGAGGAAGGAGGACGGCTTTCTATCCCCCATCTCCTCCTTCTCCAAAAGTCTGCGGATTTTTTCCTCATAGGACTCAGAAAATCTGTGGATCAGAGCGGATTTTAGTTTTGTGTAGGGGTCATCTTCCGGTGGTTTTATGATTAGTTCCTCTACTTCCCCTGCGCTAGCGGTGTCTAAACGTGAGATTGCATGATAAAATTTGGTTATTTCCCTCGTTATTTGGTTAAGGTGAAATTGGGCCTCTAAGCTTGCGAACCACAAAGCAGGGCGGTCCGGCCAAAATGGGGGCACTTTTATACTTACTCTATTTATGTTACCTCTTGTCGCGTCCTCCACCTCCAACGCCGTGGCTCCCAGCGCCGAAGCCATCTTCGTCTCTTCCATTTTAAAATGATGGGCAAATACCTATTTGGCGGGGGTGGTTGTGGCTTGTATAAAAAAAGGTACAGAATAACTAACGAGCAAAACACTTAACGAGTCTCTAAATCTTCTTTTCTTGGAAAATATTGTTCAGCAATTCACTGCACTTAGTTTTGTTATATTTTTCTTGTAAAAAATTGTTCCGTAATTCACGGCACGTATAATTTCGTTATATTTTACTTGAGAGTTGACGTGACGCCGCCGCTGGTGGCGCTGTCGATTCCGCCGCGAGCGCGTGCCGCGTCGCCGCCGCTCCAAGGTTACACGCGGGCGTGTAGGTATGCTTCCTTGTAGCTGTACCTCACCTCGCGTGACGCCTTGCCCGAAGAATTATGCCGCCGCCGATAATGTCGCCGCCGCCGATAATGTCGCCGGCTCGCCGCCGATAATGTCGCCGCCGCCGCCGCCGATGTCGCCGGTTCGCCGCCGATGTCGCCGGCTCGCCGCCGATAATGTCGCCGCCGCCGCCGCTGATGTCCTACGTGACGCCTCGTAATTTACGTCACGTAGCGTAGCGTTGCTGGCCCGTCGTCACTGTTGACGGCGCCGTCGGTAGGTAGGGCTCCGCTGCTATCCGATCCGTATCATACGCGTAGTCGGAGCGTCGTGGTCACCAATTTAGGGTATGCTATCTTCCTAATCTTGTGGGGCTTCAGGTTTGGGTGTGTAATAAATATGAACACTGAACTTCTTCTGGGTGTTTTATTACACAGGTTGTGATATAATTATAAAACAATATGTCCGGCTTGTTGCGAAGTCCAGAGGGAAGAGAACGACGTTTCTCGGCCACGCGCTCACAGAGCCGGTTATGTTGGCTGCCTGTGAAGCGGCCTTGACTTGTCGCGCGGCAAGTCGTACCATTGGCGGCCACCCACAGTGCAGCCACCACAACGCCGAGATGCGTTCGGAATGTACAATATAGATGCGTTCGGAATATACAATATAGATGCGTTCGCCACAATGGTATAATACACAAAGTTCCGACTACATCCCACATGGATTTCACTAAAAACTTGCATTGGTTTTTTTCTTGCTTGAAACAGTGAAATTACAGTCGCACGCAAATCTTTTGTTGGCGCCATTTTCACGGAGAATGAAACAAATATTCAAAAGTATATTTTTTCTGATTCAAAACATTCGAAATTTAAAATTTTAAAAATTTAAAAAAGGTTGCTCGAATTACTTTCTTTTTAAATTAATTAAATAAGTTCGTCTCAAAACTTATGAACACACGAGGTAGATGTTTGTTCTCTGTCTGGGTGTTATATAATATTATAAGTATGTATTTACAAAAAAAAAAGTATATATGTACTATTATTTCAGCTATCTGGTTCCCATATTGCAAGCTCTGGCTTAGTTTGGGGCTAGATAGTGCTGTGTGGAAAGTCCACCAATATTTATTTATTTATTTAATTATATAACAATTTATTTACATACCAGAAAATAGCGTCAATCATGTCAACACTAGAAACAAAGATAAATTCGATGTTTCCACTACTAGGGTCACTGAAATAAGCATATCGTTTGTAGGGAAATGAATTATAATTCTTTATTGTACACCTTACAAACTATCAAAGGATAAACAGAACACAGGAATAATAACTCATAAATGTACAATGGGCGGTCTTATTGCTGAAAAGATCTTCCAGACAACCTAAATGTTCATTTAATTGTTTACGCTTCGTTAACAAAGTCTATTACTAACAGCCGCCCGCGGCTTTACTTGCATATTAGTAGTGATTTCTGGCGTTTTCCCTTTATTTGGATCGTGCATGTCTTATATTATTATCCCATCCTGATATTTTTCGGGATACAAAGTAGTAAATACTAATCCAAGTTACGAATTATATTTGTTCTTAGTTTCATCTCGTTCGGTTCTGTGGCGTGATTGAACCACAAACATCCATTTATCCAAACATCGTAACTTTAGAATTTATATTAGGTATCCTACTAATAGTATAAACGCGAAAGTTTGTAAGTATGAATGGATGGATGTATGTTTGTTACTCTTTCACGTAAAAACTACTGAATGGATTTTAATGAAACTTTACAATAATATAGCTTATACATCAGAATAACACATAGGCTACAATTTATAAAGATATTGTGTGACTCGTCCTGCGCAGACGAAGTCCAATATTATTGTAACAAGGATCATACAAAAGAGCGGTAGGAACCAAGCCGTAAGTTTGTTGCCTGTTCTTCTAGGCTTTGGTCGCGTGGAACTGGCACCTAGAGTCACCTAGCTTTAAGATGTTTCAAAGTGATACTTGTGATTCAACTGAATAAATACCTTTTGACTTTGACTTGGTCGCTATATTTCATCTCGTTTCGTTTCCAGGGACGATCTTCGGAATGGCCAATACTCTGTCATCTATCGGAGGATGGCTGTCTACCTTCATGGTCGGAGAACTGACCCATGATAATGTAAGTTATATATTTTTTTTGTCAATAATATAGGTACCACAAGGGTACCACCTTTTTTTTATACAACTAGCTGATGGAACAAGCAGATGGCCCACCTGATGTTAAGTGGTAACCATCACCTATAACAAAGCATTGCCTCGTAAGTCACGCACGATAGCAACGTGCCCTACGCACGCATCCATGCGTCCATCAACTTGAGGCATGCAGATGTTAAGCCTCATGTGCCTGTAATTACACCGACAACCACACTCTTCAAACCGAAACACAGCGTTGCTGCTTGGCTGCAGAAAAAGGCGTGGTGGTAGTACTTCCCCGGACGAGCCCTTCACAAAGAGCTCTACTACTCTTGATTGCGATTGTCTATCGATATATCTTTAAAAATATAGAAATGTGCAAACGTACATTAGCATTTGCCATCGCCTTCACATTTATTTAGTACTCTTTTCGAAGTCTGAACATTCCAGACAAAAATCCTAAAAAACTATCTCTCTTCCAGAACACAGCAGAGCAATGGACCATAGTATTCTACATCCTGGCTGGCACCTACGTGACGGGAGCTCTGACCTTCGTCTGCTTCGGCTCCGGAGAGCTCCAACCCTGGAACGCGCCTCCTCAGGAGACCAGGGAGGAACAGCCCTTGAACGAGGAGAAGGACGAAAAGGCTTGTACTGCGTAAGGGGATGGGATTGGATGATTAACCAAGGGTATAAAATTTTCCTGATTTAAATAATCACATCCTGAGTTGGTTTTTGATACTAAGGGGCCATCCATAAATAACGTCACACGAATTTCATGATTTTTTGACCCCTCCCCCGTCCTGGTCACATTTGTGAACCCCCCCTACCTGGTGTGATGTCACATATTTTGCAATTTTCATATATAGAAATTTATGAAATTAAAATAGCAGTGCTCCGAAATTATATTTATTTCCATTCTAATTATATTTTAATAAAATTTAGTGTTGTTACTTAGATATAAAATATTATATTTTGAAAAAATGTGATGTCACAAAATTTGGGTCCCCTCCCCACCCCTTGTCACACTTCGTCGACCCCCTCCCTCTCCCTTAACGTGTGACGTAATTTATGGATGGCCCTAAGAGATCTGAGGAGATATCTACCGTGCCTGGGGACCAAAAACGTGACAAAGTTATTGTTTCTGAATATAAGGGTAGATCCAGATTCCATTCAACCAAATCATACGAATTTCAATATTCAGTTGAAACCCTTGTTCGAATATTTCAGTATTAAAAAACTTACCACATACATTTCAGTTAGTAACGTATTTATTATATGGGCCCTATGTTTAAATATTAACTATAGTGCTGCCTGAAAAAAAATTCAATTTTTTGATATACACGGTGAAACCTAAAACGTAATTCTGTTTAGAACGTTAATAGACATAGGTATGACTACGTTTTAGGAAAAACAGTAATTTCATCCCCTTGGTAATCTAACAATCATATCTATGGGTGTCAATTCTATGTATCATCTGAAGCCAAAAGTAATTTAAGAAGGCGACAACCGTCAAACAACTTCTCGCTCGCACATTTCAATATTATTAATGAAATAAAATAAAAACTATAGGAAAAATTATTTGGATCAAAATTGTATCTTTGCTGAAACTTTCTGTATTCTCTGAAACTTTTTGTATTTTCCGAAAATTTGTTGTTTGAGATTTTCAAAACTACCTTCAGTAATTTTATATCTTCTAAAACGTTGAAATGAGCAGCGAGAGTATGTTCGACGGTTGTCTGCGTCTTAAGACATCCTTAGCTTGACGAAGGTATGTAGGATTGACAACATGCCTTATCTAGTTTTAATACTGTAAAAATACTTTTAAAGTATTCTCAAGTATTGAGTAACAAATCGAGAGTGGAACTGTTTTGAAATAATTTCAAAGCACTGAAACGACACGTTCTGTACATTCTGATATGATAAGTAATTTGTGTGGCAAAATTGCGTAAATATACACGAGCTTAGCTTAATTTGTAAAATATTGCCTTTTTGATAATCGTTTTATTAACTTACAATAAAGAAACATGCTTCCATCTCTTCCCGTTGTTATAAAAGTTTTTTTTTTTATACAACTAGTTGATGAAACAAGCAGATGGCCCACCTGATGTTAAGTGGTAACCATCACCTATAACAAAGCATTGCCTCGTAAGTCACGCACGATAGGAACGTGCCCTACGATGCACTGCCCTGCGTCCATCCTTGAGGCATACAGATATTAAGCCTCATGTGCCTGTAATTACACCGGCAACCACACTCTTCAAACCGAAACACAGCGTTGCTGCTTGCCGGCAGAGAAAGGCGTGGTGGTAGTACTTCCCCGGACGAACCCTTCACAAAGAGCTCTACTACTCTTAAAAACAACAAACGCAATAAAGTGACAACGAAGGCAATTTTGAAAAAAAGCGTTAATAAAATGACTGTATAATTATGAATAAGGCACCAGTAATTTTGCTACATAAAACTCTTAGACTAAAACACTTTCAAAAGAAAGTTTGAAAGTTTTTTGGTCTAGATTAAAACAAAAAAAAATGTAAAAAAACTCAAAAAAAGGCTGTTAATGTTAATAATATTATTGTGATCTTATTTTGTAACGTACCGGCTCGCGCAACGGACTCACGGCATTAAGGCAACTGTCCACTAAACCGCAAGGTGCTAAACATGAAATAAAAAAATGGTATTGGTAAATTTTGAGTACCTTATGGTTTAGTAGACGTAGACCTTAAATAACAGTGGTTGGATCGTCGAAACCCGACTCATTGTTGAATAGTTTATAAGTATCAAGGAGTCAGTTCTGCCATTCCCAATGTTTAATTCGTCTTTAATCCTAGATCATTATGGCAATATAATGGTTTCTATTTATTCAATTTATAGAATTAATCGTAATTTTACTTAAAATTTTGTCAATTTATACAATGCTCAAAGTTTTGCCATTTCTTACCAATGGGTAGGTATTGACAAATATGGTGATGCAAAATTTTAAGCAATGTTTAAATTTAACCAACGTTTTTAAGTAAATTATTAATTAATGTAGGTACAGAAATCATTATGTTGATGATCTTAGGTATTTTATTGAAGGTATGGTTGTAGATCTTGTATCATCGATTTTATAACAACATACGGGACAAAAATTTAGTTTGGTAAATAGTTACTGAATGTAAGAAAAAATGTGTCATGTATTTTGAATTATTCGCTACCTATCAAACGAAACTCGAATAAAATATGGTTGAAAACCATTTAACTGTAATTTTTATAATTATTTTGTAAAATACGTCTCGCTTGAAACTTATTTAGAAATCGCTCTCAATGTGCCTTACAAATGTATTGTACAATAACTTTGATACCGTAAAATAGATTTCTGAGACTTTTTCTCAGATAATTAATGTGAAATGTTTACAATATTATCTACTGTTTTGTCATCTTAAGGGCCATTTACTCCACTTGGTCGAAAAGCCCTTCATTTTGGGACCAATAGTAGGTAAGCAACGAGTTTTTTGGCTAAATTTGTATACAAATGCAATACTACAGCAGCAAGGTAACGCATATTTTTGAAGACAAAACAAAAAAATTGCATAAACTTTTAATAACTTCCTGATTTCTTGATTGAATTTACGATAAGTATTTTAATGTAAGTATTTATATATTTATTTTTCTATTATCTATTTTAGGAAAATTCAGAGCCATTTTTACCAGTTTAGCGTGTTCGCTTTGACCACAGACAATCTCATTTCTTAGTAAGACATGTATGCTAGATATTAAGAAAGCCATGTTCGCACTTAGCTTTGTAAAGGTAAACCTTTTTTATTTATACTGTGGCCATATTCGTTACACGATATACAGAAAATACTATACCTACATACTAAAAATTAGAAGTTTTCTTTATTACAAGGTTTCTTAAAGCTGTACGTCCACCTAGTTCACGAGGTACACAAATATACTGACGTTTTCATACCGATTTATTCGCTTTATCAAACAGTTTTTTTTTATTTCCCGTAATATATTAATTAAAAAAAAATTTTTTTTGCTGAAAGATTGCGGATCGTGGTAGGCGTAGTTTTATCATCAGAATGAAAATGTTATGGCCGGTTTACACTCAAATAAGTAGGCGAGTAAAGCTATGCTAAACGGCAACCAAACTGCAGTGTAACTTCTTCATTAGAAGGGCAATGCATGGTATTTTGTGCATTTTGACAGCTGTGATACAGAGGCACGTCTATGGCCTGTTTTATTTCACTAGTGTGTATACCTACTGCTCTCAAAATTTTGTAATCCAATATTAACTTTATAAACGGCTATTTGTAGTTCCTAAATTACGACCAGTATTTTAGTAGCGGTTTTTCGAATATTTAAATGCTTGAACTGTTTAGCCTTGGAGTTAAATTTATCAATATTCAATGCATCCATTTTTTATTTCATTATGGGTTTTATTTTAGTTTTAGGGCCGTTATCTATTAAAGCGATTCTGGTGATGATTTTACACAGCTCCGCTCCGCTTTGGTAGATACCAGCCTGTTTATTTATTTCTGTGAACAGATTTATTTTATTCAATACACGTTCATCACTAATGTCGCAAAGTCTGAATTTAGAAATCTGTTCTAGCCTTAACTCCACAGACTATAATTGTATTTTCAATGTCCTTCCAATGTTTGCAGGGTAAAACCATAGAGTACATAAATAATCACAATTTAAACTAAGCTTCAGGTCTGTGGAATCTTTAATATATTTTAATGTAAGTTTTTATTGATAGTTGTATTGTTAATTCAACTCATTTTGTATTCATTGAATATTTTTGTATTTTCATAATGATAATTTCTTTTTAAATAGCATTCAATAGTTTTGACAACGTACAAATTGCGAGAACTTAACTCTGTATTTATTTGTGGTATTCGATTTTAAATAAGGATTATTTTGTTAAATGTTGCCAGCTGGTTAGGTTGGGTATACCAGCGTATACCTACCCATCGGTGACGTAAACTCGGAGGGTAAAACGCTCTAGAAAAAGCGGCTATCGAATAATAAGTATTAGTACCCAGGTAGTTCGGGAAACCGTTGACTATCATAATGTTGCCAGTTTGCGCATTTTACAATATAACCATTTTTAATAAGTTAGCAGTTTTTTTAGTATTTACATACAATGTCAAAACTTCAAAATCTTTGTTGTTAAGTTTAGATTTTAAGAAATGTATTTTTAGCTACCATCAAATAAATTTTCGAATAACTTATCTGTATTAAGGTTGTAAACTTGTAATGTCAGCAGCAGTAGCTACTGACAAATACATAGAAACGAGTATTTTAAGTAGTTTTATTTCGTTATTAAAGTGGAATATTCGATAAAAAAAAACATGTTTAAAATAAAGACGTATAAAATTATGTAATAAAATGTTTGGCAATAATTGAATTTTGTAAATTGCTTTGACAAAAATAAGAGTGGATGTAAACTTAACGTAGTGTGCAAGTAAAAAAAATGTAAGTGTCTATGACAGCTCTTTGTAAACCATTTTTTTTAAATAAAGAATTTGCTGAAACTAACGTATTGTCATTTCATTTACCAATGAATAGTTAGGTAACTATCAAATATTATTTAAGTTCTATTTATATAACATACTAGTAACCGCACCCGGCTTTGCAGGCGTATTAGAAGTGATTGCGAACATATATTTAAGGCATTTAATTTTCTTATTCTATAAAGTTTCAGGAAAAAAGTAGACTTTATGCTAATCCAAGTTACGAACTTTATTTGCTTTAAGTTTAATTCCAATCGGTACAGTGCTTGGGGCGTTATTGAGCTACGAACATCCTAAGTTCGTCACTTTTACTTTTTTGTGATTTGACTAGTTTTTTAATACTTTTTGAAACAAGCAGATGGCCCACCTGATGTTAAGCAGTCTCTCTCTCTCTCTTGTCGTGTCACTAGTCTCTTTCGAAACAGTGTGGTGAAAGGATTAAATGTGTGTCAGGAGGCTCCTTTCGAGCACTTGACACATGTTAAGTTAACAGTAACAGTTGTTAAGTAGTAATCACCACCTATAACAAAGCATTGCCATTGCCTCGTAAGTAACGCACGATTGGAACGTGCTCTACGATGCACTGCTGTGTCCACTAACATGAGGCTTAAAATAACTTGAGGCATACGGTTGTTAGGCCTAATGTGAATGTAATTTCACCGGCAACCACACTCTTCAAACCGAAACACAGCAACGCTGCTTGGCAAAAGAAAAAGGAACATAGGATGTTTTGAGGGTTTCAATAAAACATGCTCATTGGTAACTTACAATAGTTTATTGAAGAAACATTACATGTCGGCACAGCCTAGCTGTACTACAAAGCGAGCGCCATCACTAGAGTACAAGGCAGGTGACGTAGCGCTCACACGTGCGATTATTGCTCGGACGAATAAAAAAACACTGTTTGTCTTTGAACTAGGTCTTTAGTTCTTTATTTGAAATTGATCATTTGACCGTGTTGCTTTGGTGGACAGTCGCCTTAGCTAACTTTTTTTAAATACTAATTTATTGTTGTAACGAATGTACGTCAGATAAAAATATTTACGTCTTCTTTTTGACAAGTCTAAAGTAGAGACAGAAATATTTTCATTTGACGGAAAGAGTTCCTCCGAGCTGGTAAAACCCGAACTATATACAACTCAATTAGATTTTTCGAAACATGGCGTATGACGCCCTCAGCAATAAAATATCGTGTTCCTAATCAACTCAAAAAAATGCTATTCGTCAAACAAAAATGTGTCGGCCTCTCCTTTACGACTTGTCAAATACAGAGACGCAATTTGTATTTGACAGATATGGTTACTCAGACTTGGTAAAACCGCTCGAAGTCCGTCATGAAAAGGCACATATTGTATTTGACATATATCAAATACTTCTGAAATGGTAAAAAGTCTGCTAAGTAGGTACGTCATACATCAGTGGAGCCCATATTAAGCGAGGCAAAAGACTTGTTTTTTCAATAGAAGTGTAATTTTATAGTCCAAGCAATAATTATTATACTATCAATAGTGAACATATGACGCATTTGTCCTATCACAGGTTTTGGACTATCTGAAGTTACATTGGTGTAGTGTACTAAGCAGGTTCCTACGTCTTAACACTAAATTGTATTTTCAAGTGTGTTCGTGCTGCTTTGGTGGACAGTCCCTTTTATTTTAATGTTAAAACGCACGCAACATGAATCAGTGAATGCTGTATGTAGTATGTTCGTGCTGCTTTGGTAGACAGCCCCCTTAATTTAGTGTTAAAACGCACGCAACATGAATCCGTGAATGCTATGCGAGTAATTATTTAATATCACATGAATGAGTGCATTTAATACTAATAAATTGTAAGTACAACGTTTGGTAGTAAACTTGGTGTCTACATCTTGATATTAATAAATCCTGTTTTCTACATAACGTTGTATACCTATAACTAGCACTTCAAAATAGTTACGATTTTAAAATGCAGAGTGCGCTAAAAACAACTGCGTCGTCGATCAATTCTTACAAAATCTGGGTTGTACTTTCCGAGTTGACAATAGACGCTTCAATAATAAGAACTTATGTAACACTTATATCTGCGAATCTAAAAGTCATGATGTACAATTCGTTAAATAAAATGTGCGCACGTCCACGAAGAAACAGCTCATGGGCGCACGTCCACTCGCCACGAAGAACCAGCTTACATTCACAAAGTAACAAATTCTTACAATTTCAACTTTGCACTGCTAGACATAGTGCCTATTTTACTATTACAGAAAAACTCTGGCCGTCATATATATATTTTTATTTTTTTTTGATATATAACAAGACCTTAATCAATTTGTGAAGTGACCATAGAGAAATCAAATTTTTTTTTAATTCTAGGGCGCTTTTTTAGCGTTTTAAAATCGTAACTGTCACCCCTCGATAACTATACTATTCCTGAACCAACTGCCGATTCTTATAACTAGCGTTTTGTACTTAAGCATGGTTTCACCACTCCGAACAAATTTTGAATAAAAAAACAAAAACAATCAACGGTTGAACGACAAATTAACAAACTTAACACCCTTGAATATTTGTAAAACATACAAGATTTAAACTTTACTTTAAACTAATCCGAGATTTTAAGTACTACATAATGCTTAAAATATAATAATATATAATATTAATTTATACGATATAAGACAAAAGAATTAATAAAATCAGGAACGAGCTAATATCATCTCACTGTTATTATGCCAGCATTGATAAAATTATGCTTTAAATAATTTTAATTGCCGATTAAATATACGATTTAAAACTTTAATTAGAATAAAAGTAGATTTAAAACTCACTAAACTGTATCATGTTATTTAAATTACGACACTTATTAACTTGAATATTATTGTGTTCGGATTTGGAATACAATAATTTGAAATTTTGTTTATGTATTGTTAATACTTAATTATAACATAACATAATATATTTAAGAGTTTTTAATTAATTTAAAATTATTGTATTATAAATAAATCTACTAAAGTTCTAAGTACAATTTTTATTCATGAAAAATATTACTTTTTTGTGTTTTTTGTATCGACATTCTAATCTTGTTAAAAATGTCGTAATTTAAACGAAATAAGCTTATTTAACATGATTAAAATTAAAACACTTATATATTTAAAATTACATCAAATATTTTACAATCAAATAGACTAGAAACAATTGAAACTTTCAATATTTAATACTAAAACAATTTGGTCAATTAAATACTTTATGAATAAGATTTAACCGCAGGCCTCGTATATAAACATTCTTTAAAATTAAGAACTTAAGACTACATACGACCTATATTTAAAAAATCAAGTTCTGGTTAAGTTTTAACAATGGTTCACGCTGACCCGCCTTTAACTTTAATTGACATTATTTTCTAAAAATTCGAATAATGATACAACTTAGAGAAATATTTAGAAAGTTATGACAGTAGTATTTTGGTAGTTAAGTAGTAATATTTTGGGTACCAAAATATTTTGCTAGCCAAGATATTTGAATATTTGGTAATCAAATATGTTTGCAGTCAAAATAGTTTGGTAGGCAAAATATATAAATATTATGGTACTCAAATACTTAAATATTCTAGTACTTAGTCAAAATATTAGGTAGCAAATATATAATTTTTAGTAATTTAGCCCAAACTCTAATGAAAAACAAAAACAAAAATATCCGTTATATTAACCATCTTAGACGTGGTTAAAAAAAAAGTTTCGATTCTATTTAAAGCACCATTATTACATAGCGGTTTCTATAGTGGACATTCTGTTAGGAACTAGGAACTATAGTGAACAAGCACCCGCCCGCGGCTCCTCTTGCATGGTACCTCATCTACCTACATGGACACAACGTAAACTATCTCTCAATCCAGGTTACAAGCTACGTACATTCCAAGTTTCGTCCAAATCCGTTCAGCCGTTATAGAGATGAGTGCGAACAATAAACTTTTGCAGTTACAATAAGTGTTGTGCGACGTAACTTAAGTAATGATAACGTAACTTAAATAATGATACTTATAATTATTAATATGTAGAGTATTGCCGATCGATAACTTAAGTACGTTCTTAGTAAAGTAAGTAAGTTCTTAGTTAAGTAGTAAACTTAGTAAAGTAAGTTCGACCAGCAGATGGCGTGGTCTGGAATTTTCAAGCCATCCGTCATGGCTTAACGAGTGATGGAACCGGGACCCCGAAAGACTAGCGACTAGAATTTTAAATATCATCTTCTGCAAGTATATATAAAAAAGACCTATTTATTCCTTATCGCTTAAAAATGAAATTTATA
The DNA here is from genome assembly GCA_932294275.1 of Chloroclysta siterata. Lineage (NCBI taxonomy): Eukaryota > Metazoa > Arthropoda > Insecta > Lepidoptera > Geometridae > Chloroclysta > Chloroclysta siterata. Next base: position 18,617,922 of record OW028588.1, read on the forward strand.
TTTAGAGGGGTCCCTAAAATGATCCTTTAGTTACTTCAGTGAAAATCTCATCGAAATCGGATTAGCCAATCAGTTTGAAAAGGAGAATGAAAAGATAAAAAAAAAATTATAGTCGATTTCCTTTTTTGTAGTATTATTTCAGTAAATCTTCGCCTGGAATAGATAGCTACTTTCATGTTTTAAATGTGTTTATTCATAATATTCTTTTTCTTTTCATTCATTCGTTTTTGAGACTGCAAAAGATGTTAAATTAAAAAATGATTAGAATAAAAGTGAGTAATTAGATTGTAGTAAAAATTCGAGGAAAGATAAATGAATATAAGCTAAATATATTATAGCTGAGCACTGGTGGTCTAGTGGAAGTGAGCCCGCCTTATAATCGCAAGGACGTAGGATCTATCCGATCGTGCACGAATGGATTTTACTTTTCGAAAAATGTAATGTGCGCATTGCCAGTGCTCTCAAACGGTGAAGGAAAACATCTTGAGGAAACCTGATATTTTAGCAGCGGCGATGAGCTTGCAAGCTGTCACGTATGGAATACCATTTACTGCAAAAGTGCCAAATGATATATTGTGACGTATCTCTGACTACCCCCCTTACTCAAAGAATGAATTGGTAATAGGTACTAAGAGAATGAGGGATAACTACCGTGCCTCGGAATAAAAATAATGAAGCTGTTTCCATTTTCTGTTTTTTTTTTCTATAGTTATATTTCCTAAAATAATTATTCTATTCTTATAGACACAAAGGCATACTATCGTAAGCAAATTTGCTCCGTTCATTATAATAATTCCATTATTTTTAACCTTAAAATTATATTTACTTACTAAAGCCACATATACATTGTGAAAATGTTTTTTTACTAACTAGACTATTATCTACTTATTAGTTTTGTTGAAAATTGAGTCGTTTTTAGTTTTAATGTTTTTAAAGATGAAATTTCAAAATATAAATAAAATTTAAATTGGTGGACATTCCTCATATCTATCGTTAAAACTTAGCAAAGCTTGTAGGTACTATGTAATTGTAGCTAAATATTTGCAAATTATGTTTTCTTTCTTTCTTTACTATAGGAACCACATAGCTAATAATATAATACCTATACAACGTGTAACATAATACCCCTATAAGACCAAAGACCAAGAGATCAGACCAAGAACTGGAATACTTTGACGTGTGCAAAATTTGAATACTTCGTTTTCGAAATTCTTAGAAAATTTATATTGTCTCAGAAATTTGCAACAACCCTGATAATGCGTACGTGAACTTGGTACATACGCTATTTGCGTTTACTAAGTGGTGGACGGTATCTTCAAAAATAAATTTAACAGCCTATTTTTCGGTCAGCGACTATGCAGAGATATAATAATTCAATAATGTCTTTTTTTTATAATTATGTAGCTGTACTTAGTAGAATCTGTAGTAGGTATAATTTACATAACCCAAGCCCATGACTTGTAAACTTGTTTACCATTAAAGTATCTGAATCTGTGGCAGTTCTGTTACCTATTTTATCACAATGAAAGATAAATAAACAGCTGTAAATAGGGCTGCGTCATGTTGTGTTAGTTTCATTTTGGAGGAAAGTTTAAGAGGCATTTCATGAATGAAAAACTTTGAAATTTCAAAAGTCTTAGAACAAAAGTTGTTTGGCATGACCTGTAGAATACCCTGCTTCCGGGGTTATAGGGGTATTATGTTACACGTTGGATACTTTTTTGTTAATAAATACTTATAATAGTTTATAACACCCAGACAGAAAACAAAAACATCAATAAATTATTTTTAGTGATAATCAATTATTTCTAATAGTTTAAGAGATAAGGAAATGTTTGGAAGTGCCTCTGACTAGCCTTTAATCTTGAGTAGTAAGAGATGTTGTCTACCGTGAGTGGCATAGAACGTAGTGAGCATTTCATACATTTATGAGAAAATTCGTGTTTTTTTTACAATATACATATACCTACAGTCAAACAATATTTTTTAGACATAGTAATAATGTTTAAAAAAGTATGTTATCAGTTGTTTGATTTCCAAAGTACAAGCTTTGCTTAGTTTGGGGCTAGATAGCGCTGTGTGAACGTCTACCAACATTCATTTATCACCAGCCGGTAGACATCCACTTCTTGATATTACGTCGCTTACTGCTAAAGTTCTATGAGATTTCAGAGGATATCTACCGTGCCTGGGGATCAAAGTTTTGAAGCTTTTTCAGTTTTATGAGTAAAAGGGAAGGGGGACAATGGCCCACTCTAGTGACGTAGTTTTCAGGCAGTGTATAAAAATATTATAATTATACAAGTTTGGCTGTAAAGCACTTGAAATTTAGCTTTAACGCGATTAAAAAATTAATTTAAATGATTATAGTAGAATGTAGAGAAGAATAAAATATTAAAAGGTATTGCAAAATTCATAGTTTATAAAATCATTGCAATTTTGACAACCCTCACAGCTTAGTTAGCACTGCCTTCTGTTCTGTAGGTCGTAGGTTCGAGACCCACCTTGAACAAACATTTGATAACTAACAGTAACAAGATTGATATAATACTCGATTTATTATAATGGCTAGCCTTCTTGTATACCTGGATGTGCCTTTGACTAACCCAATACGGCATTTACATTGAATATTGAGTACCATTGAGTCTGAAAGTTGCTTAGTTTGGAGCTAGATAGCGCTGTGAGAAAAAGTCATCCGATTTTTTTATTAATATAAGACTTCTTTGGCGGAACTGGTTCGTAATAAGTGCGGGTTCAATTCCCGCGGCAGGACATATTTTAGCATAATCATATTTTTTTCAGACCCACGATACTGGATTATAATAGTGTATGGTCTGCACATATATGTAACTGTTGGTTATTTATATTTATTCTAAAACAGGCCCCTGATCAAACTTTAACCACCGATTAGTTCTTGGTGAACATAAGCTCGAGTAGCTCATTTCACTAATAAATTACATAGATTAGAGAAATAAATATAAAAAATCTGTCACAATCTATCTCTTACCAAGGATTTGACAAACAGCGATAGTGCTAAAGCGTTTTAAACTTTAGTTACGTTTATAAGTATGGAGATGGTACATAAATTGACGAATCTAGGTACTAATTGACAAATGATACAACGAGGTAGATTTTTAAATAATTACACTCTAATTTTGCAAACGATTCGTTGATTTTCAATACGAATTTAAAATTTCATGATTTTCATTGAATAAATAAGTCAGACTTCAGACTACACTTTTTAGACTTATTGGCTTTTTGAAGTTTTACGCAAAGATTTGATTTTGTTCATGATTATCAGCTAATTTGTACGTGTTTTTTTAATAAATCCTTGACCAATATAACTACGCCAAAAAACATTAGCAATAAGAAGCGCGCGAATCATTACATCTCACTCTACATTATAGCTTTAAGTAGGTGTGCGAATGAGAGGTAATGACGCCATTTTGAATTTGATGTACTCGATGGTCGCACTTCACATCGCTTTTCGGTATTCGCGTTTTTATTGGACTATTATTCAGCATTATTTGTAGAAGTCCGAATAACATACTGTCCACATCGTCACAAACAGCGGTCTTCGTGTATTTGAGTTTTTTTTTATACTACTAGCTGATGGAACAAGCAGATGGCCCACCTGATGTTAAGTGGTAACCATCGCCTATAACAAAGCATTGCCTCGTAAGTCACGCACAATAGGAACGTGCCCTACGATGCACTGCCCTGCGACCATCTGAGGCATACAGATGTTAAGCTTCATGTGCCTGTAATTACACCGGCAACCACACTCTTCAAACCGAAACACAGCAACGCTGCTTGGCAAAGGCCTTCACAAAGAGCTCTACTACTCTTATTCGTTAAAATAGGCAAATATAGTCACTACACATCGTCATATTTGCGAATATAAGACGAATACGCGAACACGAATAGAGATGTGAAGTGCCGCCATGACATCTTATCACAAAATTTAAGCATTTGGAATGAAAGTGTATTATATTCTGTAGGTTCTTTAAGTAGATTCTATTCTGAGTATCGCTCACTAACGTACACGGGAAAAAACTTCTCAACACGGCCGCTAGGGGGCGCTTATCGTGACTTCCTACAAAAACCGCCGCGGATCCAGCCCTCGAAAAAAGTTGTGGTCACAGCCACCCGAAAATGCGACTGCCAGTCTGATATAAACTCGCTCATGATCGATATAGTGCACTCTGCATCATTAGACATACATATTTACAATATATAATACTAGCTGGTGCACGCGATTTCGTCTGCGCAGGATTAGTATTTCGAGTAGCTTAAATTAACGTGGCGTACATATGTGTAACTCTAGCGGTTTTGGCAGCGCACGCCAGAATAGCTCGCAGATGGTAGATTTTTTCCTACTTACTTGATACTTAACGTCATATTTTGGACAATTCATTATTGAAATTGAAACATGACATTATTACCTTTTAAAATAAATATTAATTGGAAGCACTTGTTTTTTTATATCCCAACACAACAAATACAAAAAAAAAATGATTTTAGTAACTGTGAAAATCATATTAAACAATTATAAATAAGTTTAAACTAAACGCAAACTTTCTTACCTATCTACGGAGCATTGTTTACAATAATGAGCCGTATTACAACGAGATAGAGTTCAGGTTCGGACTCACTGTGACACGAGGTATTGACTATGGTATGCGCACTGATTGTAGAACTTTGCTGGCCTGAAACAAATTAAAAGTATTTTTTTAAATTTTCACAGTTCAGTTTCGATCCTAAGGTCCTGGGTTCGAAACCGGTCGTGCACCTATCAGTTTTCACTGTTCAAAAATTTATGTGCACAGTACCAGTATTCTCAAACGGTGAAGGAAAACATCGTGAGGAAACCGGCATGTTGTAGAACTTAAAAAGTTCTATAACGTGTGTCAAGCGCTCGAAAGGAGCCTCTTGAGGCGCACTAAAATCCTTTCACCACACTGTTTCGAAAGAAACTGGTGACACGACAAGTGAGAAAGAGTTCAGTTGCTAGTAGCTAACTTCTGCGCTGTAGGTTGTGGGTTTAATTTCCACTACTAAGAACAAAGTTCTTTGTGAATAAATCGATGTTTTTTCTGTATATGTAATGTTAGATGGAATACCAAATCGAGCAAAATGTAGGAAATAACTATTTGAAGAAATAACTTTATTCTAGATTGATTTAGACCTCACAGCTCAGTTGGTAGTAGCTCTGCGGTGCAGGTTGTAGGTTCGACCCCCACCGAGGACAATCATCTTTTTGTGTGATGAGCATAGATGTTTGTTCTCTGTCTAGATGTTATATTTTTTTTTATACAACTAGCATATGGAACAAACAGATGGCCCACCTGATGTTAAGCCCATGAAATTACAGGCACATGCCTGTAATTTCATGGGCAACCACACTCTTCAAACATCATCTAGTGTTATATAATATTACAAGTATGTCAGCTATCTGGTTTCCATATTACAAGCTATGCTTAGTTTGGGGTTAGATAGTGTTGTGTGGAAAGTCCACCAATATCGAACCCACTGTCCACAGAAGGCCAGAGCTGCAACCAACTGAGCTGTGAAGGCTGTAGTGTAATTACTAATTACCTCATACTCGTCGTCTGTCGCGAGGAGCCCCGAGATGGCTAGCAGTTGGTACTGGCGCGCTCGCAGCGCGCGCGAGTTCCGCCGCAGCAGCCGCAGTGCTGTCATACTTGCCGCTGTGTTGCCGCAGAATATTTGCCGCACCTGATTATAATATCAAATATTATTGATCATGACCAATGATCAACTGTCACATTATCTTAAGGCGAAGACAAGAGCTAATGTGACTCTCGCTCGCACGTTTCGACATGTTGAAAGATATAAACTCACTAAACTCCTTTTCGAAAAATTGCAATCAACCAATTTGTGTGCAATCACATTGCACACAGTTTAGTAAAAAAAATATTTTGATCGATACAAGTTTTCCTACTTAAAAGTTTGCTTATGTACGAAAACTAGTAAAGCAAAATTTTGAGTAGGAAAACATGTATCGATCAAAATGAAATTTTAAATGGTTGATTGCGATTTTCCGAAAATGAGTTTAGTGATTTTATATCTTTCAACATGTCGGAACGTGCGAGCGAGAAGTTGTTTGATAGTTGTCAGCCCCTTAATTTTATTTGACACGACCAGGACTGGGCAAAATAAATGCTTTGCTTTAATTGAAATACAAATTAAAAAATACTTTACATCTCTCATGTTCGGTAAGTAGGTTCTTATTACCTCCAAATGGGGCTTGTAGGTGACTAATTAGCGCTCTAGGGTAATAATGTAGCTAGAAAAGCCCTAGGGCGGTAAGTAATTTAAAAAAAAACACTTCTTTCTTTCAAAAAGTTCGCGTACATCTAACCATCATACTGGCAATAGACATCATGCATTCAGCCCAATGACCAAAGAGGTCGCTTTGCTATCAGCCTTGTCTTCGTGTGAGAATAATAGTCATCAATTTTAAATATCGAACGGAGAAGCTCAATTTCGATCTTGAAAAAAAAAAAAGTTCTTTACTTGATTATTTTTAATGAAAAACGGCGGGAATAATCAATTTGAAAATTGTTCTCATTTCACTATAAATTTCAACAAATAAAATGTTTTATTCTTGTAATGCCGGTTTTTTTCTACTTACCTCACAATCGAGATGTTAAGCAGAATAGTCGTAATAGTAGCTCGGGTGTAAGCACCAATTGCACCCTCGAACTAAATATCTCGGGCTGCAATTGATGCCTTACAGCCCTTGGCTACTAATCTACTATTATCGCAAGTAATCAAATGAAATACCTCAGCGTCAGGTATTTTAAATACGAATTACAAATTAAATTTTAAGGAAATAACGTTTTTAATTACAAGTAATTCAAATACTGCCCAACCCTTGACACAACTACATTATATGAAAAATCCGCTATCGAGGAACCGAAGCGAAGAGTAGACTGAGTGTAGTAGAGCTCTTTGTGAAGGGCTCGTCCGGGGAAGTACTACCACAACGCCTTTTTCTGCCGCCAAGCAGCAACGCTGTGTTTCGGTTTGAAGAGTGTGGCTGCCGGTGTAATTACAGCCACATGAGGCTTCACATCTGTATGCCTCAAGTTGATGGACGCAGGGCAGTGCATCGTCGGGCACTTTCTTATTGTGCGTGACGTACGAGGCAATGCTTTGTAATAGGTAATGGTTACCACTTAACATCAGGTGGGCCATCTGCTTGTTCCATCACCTAGTCGTATAAAAATAAAAAATAAATAAAAAAACCGATAAAGGAACCTTTAGAAGAACCATTCTTTTTTCTGTCGCAAAGCAGCGTTGCTGTGTTTCGGTTTGAAGAGTGTGGTTGCCGGTGTAATTACAGGCACATGAAGCTTAACATCTGTATGCCTCAAGTTGATAGCTGCAGGTACATTTTTTTTAATTTTACGTATGTTAATCCAAAAATCATGAAACTACATACTTGAGCAGGTGAATGTGAGGGGTCCAAAACCAGCAGCGTCGCCTTGCCGTCTTTGTGCTTCTCGTATCCTATTATTGTTCTAGAATGACCTGGAAATTATGTATTTATATGTTGACATTCTTCATTTATTTATACAACGTGTAACATAATACCCCTATAAGGCCAAAGACCAAGTGATCAGACCAAGCACTGGAATACTTTGACGTGTGCAAAGGTTGAATATATCGTTTTCGAAATTCCCATACAAAAGTAAAATTAATATTGGCTCAGAAATTTGCAACACCTGATATTATTTACGCTAGTATCAAGGTCACGCACACACGGAACGTACAAACAGCTGTGAATAGGGCTGCCTCATGGTGTGATTAGTTTTATATTGGAGGAACGTTTAAGAGGATTTCATGAATGAAAAACTACGTAATTTCAAAAATCGTAAATCAAAAGGTGTTCGCCATTTATTTTGTAAATTTTTAGAAGATTTTCCAATTTGACGTGTACGATTTTGGGGGGTTCATGTCCCCTGTGACCGCCCCCCTTCGGACCGCGCCTCGTAATATGATGGTGTACCTTGGTGCTGCAGATAGAGCGGCGCCTTGAAGCCCCCCTCCGCAGTGAAGTAGCGCAGCACCCACTCGAACAGTGCCGGGTGCCCGCCGTCCGCGCTCGTCGGCTTGTGGAAGTCTATCAGCTGGCATCTGACAACATAGCAATCATTCTATTCTGGATTTTTTATGTATTTATTTCCAAAAAAGACCTCGTACAGACCACTAACCTAAATTTAAAATAAACAATACGTAGGTATATACATAGGTATATAGAACATTTATACAATATAACTGGTGGTGGTAACACTCCGAACTAGTTAAAAAACTGTATCTCGGGGGGTAGTAGTCGTCCTCGCGCGGTAATTGCCGATGCTTGACCTTGGTTCAAAAACTTTTGCACAGTTTATGCAAGAATTATACAACGTGTCACATAATACCCCTATAACCTCGGAAGCAGGGTATTCTACAGGTCATGGCAAACAACTGTTGTTCTAAGACTTTTGAAATTTCGAAGTTTTTCATTCATGAAGTGCCTCATAAACCTTCAAAATGAAACTAACACAACATGATGCAGCCCTATTTACAGCTGTGTTTTTACCTTTAATTGTGAACTGTAGATAAAATAAGTAACAGAACTGCCACCAATTAGGAAACGCAAATAGCGTATGTACCAAGGTCACGTACACATTAATAGGGTTGTTGCAAAATTCTGAGACAATATTAATTTTTCTACCTCTATTGTATGGGAATTTCGAAAACGAATAATTCAAATTTTGCACACGTCAAAGTATACCAGTGCTTGTTCTGATCTCTTGGTCTTTGGCTTTTTAGGGGTATTATATTACACGTTGTATAAAAAACAAAGAAAAGGAGATGAAAACTTCCACTGATAGTTTTGTGAGCGCATAATTTTAGTTTATCCAATTATTAGCTGTCCCTTATTATATACGCGAGTATTATAATTATACATTGTGATATAACATACATGTGGGTTGCTAATTTTCCAATTCCATTAATATTGCTAATTTTTTGTTTATAAATATGCAATGTTTATGGCCATATAAAGGCTGTCTGGAATAGGTTGGGCGGCCGCCCATGGTAGATTTTGGTTTCTGAAAGCCCGATCAAAACTAATCCGATTAGTTTGGATCAAGCTTTCAGAAACCGGCCGTTAGATTTTTATTTATTCAGGTGGACAATAAGTACATTATTCTATTTTATATTTAGTTTGTAGCCTGCATTAGCATATAGGCTACTTTTTACGCCAAAAAATTACCGGGAACGGGGTAGAAAACATGAACTTTAGCAAACCTTAGTTGGGGGTAAGCTCACCTTATCCTAAGTGAAGACAGAACGGTGACCACCTCACACGCTCCTATCCATTTGCGCGTGTTGTACAACTTTGAACCCAGCTGTTCTGAACCCTGCAACAATATAAATCAGTATCCATTTTTACATACAGATGTTAAGTCTCATGTATCTCACCCTACCTGTATCTCACCGGCAAACATCCCTTCAAACCGAAATACAGCAACGCCGCTTGGCGGCAGAAATAGGCATGGTGGTACGTGTATTCATTGTTATTTTCTTTGTAAATAAATGTAATACAAGTATTTTATAAACAATTTACTGGATGGGGGTACTGGTTACCTGAGTATCGAAGCCCTTCTGCCAGGCCTTTTCGACCAGCAGCTGCAGTTTGGGTATGGAGGGTACGCACTCGCCGTCCTGCGAGGCGCTCAGCGTAGCTGTGAACGCGGGGTCCTTCACCAGGGAGGATAGCACCATTTGCATGTTCCTGGGGATTGTTACATACATACATTTCTGTTTTGCCTTTTTTATACAACTAGCTGATGGAAGTTGCAAATGGCCCACCTGATGATAAGTGGTAACCATCACCTATACCAAAGCATTGTCTCGTAAGTCACGCACGATAGGAACGTGCCCTACGATGCCCTGCGTCCATCAACTTGAGGCATACAGATGTTAAGCCTCATGTGCCTGTAATTACACCGGCAACCACACTCTTCAAACCGAAAGACAGCAACGCTGCTTGGCGGCAGTAAAAGGCGTTACAACAACAAGGAAAAGCTACAACAACAAGGATCATACAAAAGAAAGAAATAGCTGATACAATACTCTTATGCTTTTTTTTTTGTAAATATAACCAGAAATGTAATTGCGTAGGTGTATGAAATAGTAGTATATTATGCAATTAGTGAATAAGGGACGGATTTACAGCGAGGGCCATAGATGAATCACGGATCAAGTGAAGGATTCTAACGACTGAATCACGACCGTAGGGAGTGATTCATGATGATTGAATCACGAGCATAACGAGTGATTCAAGTGTTGGAATCCTGAGCGAAGCGAGTGATAAATTCATTTAATTCAAGAGTTGCATACAATACTTTATACCATGACTACGAGAAAAATAAAGATTTAAGCTTAAATAGATATATAATGAAGAAAAAAGGATGGTTCAATAAATTAAAACAGAACACAAAACTATTTTTGTTCTGATGTCGACCAATCAAATATCTAGGAGTTATTTGCACAAGGAGTTTGTATGTCGAGTATTCTTTGCACAAGGGATTTGTATCCTGTATTTTTTGCGCAAAGAGGTTGTATAGCATTGATATGGGGGTTGAATGTATTGGTGTGTTCTAAATTCAAACGCCAAATTAGTGCTTTTTATTCACTTTTTTCAGTAAATAAAATAAGCTTTTTAGAGGGGGAATAGTATAAAGTTTATTATTATCATAGTACCTATATCCGCAGCCCCAGCCCCGGTCTCCGTAAGTGCTGGCGTAGTGGTCGACCGCGCTGCACAGGTAAGTCTTCACTATGCTGGGATTCTGGGCGTTTAGTTGAGCTATCCTCTCAAGAAGACCTGAAAAAATCCGTAATGTTAGTCCTTTTACAATTTGTCCCCAATAAGTAACAAATAAAAACAACAATAAAATTAACGTGTACCTATTTAGTATTCCATACAAAACACTCAGACTTGTACCACAAGTCTGAGTTTTTTTTTTGAGGTAGAATACATTTCGTTTATCTCAAGCGACCAAGGCGGTGTAAAAAACACTAGTATAGACTGAGGGCTTTATCCCAAGTCTGAGTTATGATTTATGTTTTCCGCAAATCATAATCATAAAACTCGGACTATGTGAATATCTGGTGTTTACTTAAGCTTACCATTAGTGCGCGAGGAGCCTGCGTCCCGGCCCGTAGCGGAGGCCTTGCGGAGCCCCACGCTCCGCTCGTAGTACCCCGCTACGGACAGGGCTCCGCTGTACACGGCGCGTTTGAGGCTGTTCGTGGCTCGGTCCGCGTAGGCCTCGTCATCATCTTCCTCCATGCCGTATTGAGCCTTAAATTAAGTAAATGAACATTCAGTTAATAGTTTTTAAAATAATATTTCATGTTTATTGAAAAAGTTTGATGTTAAGATTGGAATATTATTGTAATCTATGTTAACTCAATTATTTTGTGTTCCAGCCACAAATGCAATGTTTTGTTATAGGTGATTTTACCACACAACAGCAGGTAGGCCATCTGCTTGTTCCATCAGCCAGTTGTATAAAAAAATTAGTAGAAATTATACCCGTAACAACTGAAACTCCTGCTCCTCTCTAGACCGCTGCGCCTCTCGCTCGGCGTCGCTGAGGCAGGCCGCCGCGGCGCCTTCCTCGCCTCGCTCGAAATGCTCTTCTATATGCTGGATCTGTAATCATTCACTACATTTTTCGCACCGAGGACAAACATTTGTGTGATGAACAAAGATGTTTCAATGTTACTATAATTGATAAGTATGTATTTACAAAAAGAAGTTTATATGTATTATATCAGCTATCTGGTTCCCATATTACAAGCTTTGGCTTAGTTTGGGCTTAGATAGGGCTGTGTGGAATGTCCACCAATATATATTATTTATTTACTTATAAGGTTTTGAGATGGTTAGTTTGAGATTAGCCCAGTGATGTAACAACTAACAACAGTAACTGCCTTTGATATGTAAGAGGCCTCGGACTACTTCAACAAATAGGAGCTGTTTAATGCTTGGGCAAAAAATGTTGAATCCCACACAGTATCAGTATTACTTAAACACCCATTTTAGTATAACCATTTTAAAAGAAGTATGTTTTTAGGAGCTTCAGTGAGATAGGGTGATACAACATCAGTTTAGTAAACTCTTGCATATAATAATAACTAATATCTTATGTTTTACCATCTGTTTTGCTACCCATACATTCCAATTTATTAAAAATAATGGTAGATTCATTTCAAAGTCACTTTCTAATGTTAAGATATTTAGAAATATTTATTACCAACTCATGCTGTGATAAGGGTAGTGGCTGGCAGCAGACAGGACAACTGCTCACAGGACTCTCTTCCATCATCACCACATCATCACATGATGCATTGTCTACTTGATCCTGGAAATTGTAATATATTGTTTAATTCCCGATTTTCTTATTTCTAGATGGTTGTAGTAAGTTTCTTTATACTATCAAGATTAAATTTATGATACTCTCATGCAGTCCTACAAAATAAATTGAAAATTGCTCAAACCGGCTGAGCTGCAGTTCAGTAAAATATTTATAATTTAATTTATTTATTAATTCAGACAATTGTAGTCCATATTTTGTTAGTAAACTTACAGGCTAACTTATTTGCTAAGTTAGTATTTATAAAAATAGGGTAAAAGTAAGTAACGACACACAAAATTAAAAGATATAGAGTAGGTACAAAGTTTTGTGGCCTTCACTCGGTACCCGATCCCATAGTCTCTTATGAGACTATCGGATCAGGACCCGAATGAAAGACTTCATTATGGGCAGGTCATACCTATTGGGTATGACCTGCAGGATGCTGTTGGTGCTGCCATGCAGCCTGCCGAGCAGTGAGGCTGTTTTCTTGCGGATGATGGTATGAAAGCCGTCAACTTGTGCCTCCGCAAATATTTATGTTTACAGTATACCACTGGAGAGCTAGTATGGCTTGATATGACAGCCTTCAGAGCTCAGTTGGTAGTAGCTCTGCCTTCTGCACAGTAGGCTGTGGGTTCGATCCCCACTGAGAACAAACATATTTTGTGTGATGAACATAGATGTTTGTTCTCTGTCTGGTTGTTATAAGTATGTATTTACAAAAAAAAAGTATATCAATATGTATTATATCAGCTATCTGGTTCCCATATTACAAGCTTTGGCTTAGTTTGGGGCTAGATAGTGCTGTGTGAAAGTCCACCAATATTTATTTATTTATTTAATGATGACTGCTCAAAGAGAAGAAATTTCATTGTATAAATTATAAGTTATAATTTATACAATGAAATTTCTTATAATTTATAACCTTTGGCGACTCACCGCTTTCTGTGGGCTCAGTATATCCCGATGCTCAACATTCACATGCATTTCTACGTCAGACCCACTCACAAACTCCCGTTCACAGATGGGACATTGGAACGTAGAGCCATGTGGTCCCGGCGACACTGCCATAGCGCTCGATAAAGTCTTATTATCCAGCGTTAAAGTCGCGTTGGTCAAAGTTATCGTCGGATTGGTAAGTCCTAGGGTAGGATTCTCGGAGTTCGCATTAGTGTTAGCATTTCCCAAGATAGAAGGCGATGTAAGGTCGAAATGAGCTCGGTTTATGTGCTCCTCCAGTTTCCTTGGGCATGTTGATGTGAAATTGCATAGAAGGCACTGAAATTTAAGATTGGTCAGACCGGATTTGTATAATATTTTTGCACAATGTATAGATTTAGGATGATATTGCAAAAAAATACGAAAATGAATTGGCGGGCTAACAGTTTGTAAACAAACAATGAAACAGCAAGCAAGCAGCTGATTCGCTGTCGCTCATTGAAAGATATAATGACATGACATTGACGTACAATCATACTTATATTTTTTTCTAATAACTATGCATCTCGTCAAGCATTCTACCAATACCATTGCTACGAAAATCATAATTATAATTACCTGTACGGTAGGACTAGGTGTAGGCGCTCTTTTAGGAGCATTAGCTTTTAATTTTAGCGCTAGTTGTGATCTCAACGGTGATCCTTGACCAGCACCGGCCATCGTTAGCTGGAACATAAATAAAAGGCATTATTTTAATGAATGCATTGGGTGTGCATGGGTTTTGAGTGGGTGGTAAGGTGCCTAAATATCTCAGAATTATATTTTAGGATACTACCTACTATAGGACACAGCAATAAAGAAAAGTCTCAACTTTACCTTCTTATTTGGTGACCCCTCATAGCTTCCACTATTGTGACTAGGACTCGAATGTGCTCCTGCAATACATGAAATAAGGCATAAGACTGAAGGTCAAGAACGCGAATAAATCTAGCAAATAGTCAAACAATTTACCTTTCAGATCATAGCCGTTGAATTCAGCTTCATTAGAATTCTGTCTACTCTGTGATTTTTTAGGGATAACACCATTGCTAATATTTACATTCTTCAACCCATTACATAAATTAATATTCTTCGGTGACCTAGATATCTCGTCCTTGTCATGTCGATTATCCTGATAACCGTTGTGGTAAGCTGATATTTTGGAAATAGCTCCGTTGTGGTAGGATGAGGTGATGTCGGGACTGTTCCAGCCATTGATGGAGCCAGGTGTGTTGTAACTGCAGCTGTCTGTGGTTGTCATTTTCGAATCATCATCATAGCTGAAAATATTAACATTGGTTACCTAGTTATAACTTGGGTCACGCAAAAAGAGCAACAGTAGTTGACCAGCGCAGGTCTAACTGCGGTGGTACTTAAAATACATTTTTTTTATACAACTAGCTGATGAAACAAGCAGATGGCCCACCCGATGTTAAGTGGTAACCATCACCACAACAAAGCATAGCTTCGTAAGTCACGCACAATAGTAATGTGCCCTACGATGCACTGCCCTACGTCCATCAACTTGAGGCATACAGATGTTAAGCCTCATGTGCCTGTAGGTAATTACACCGGCAACCACACTCTTCAAACCGAAACACAGCAACGCTGCTTGGCGGCAGAAAAGGGCGTGGTGGTAGTACTACCGGACGAACTCTTCACAAAGAGCTCTAATACTCTTAAAATACTACTTTTACTATGTGAGGTAGGTAAGGTTTGCTGACTCAGCTAACCCTTGGCTCCCAAACATCCCTCAGTGCCATTCAAGTCTCTTTTTAGGTGACGCGAACTCAAGAATATTGCTTAGTAGGTACTCGTAGGTAGGTTAAAAAAAGATCAATAGCTATGTCTGCAGCCTTGGGCATTGTCTTAGCCTATTTCATTTTATTTTCAAGTGCCGAAGTTTTTACCGTCTTACTGTAGCTGGGACCTTTTCGAAGCACGGACGCGCTCAGATGAAAATGTCACACAAATAATGACTGCGCTTATCGCATTTTATTTCGATTAGAACTGACCATGAATAACACATGCACCATTCTGGAGCTTCAATATTGTATTATAATACCTACATTGTAACAAGGATCATACAAAAGAGCGGTAGGAACCAAGCCGTGAGTTTGTTGCCTGTTCTTCAGGCTTTGGTCGCGTGGAACTGGCACCTAGAGTCTTTAATCAAATTCTTTATTTAATAATAAAATAACATTACAGAAAACACATTCTCCAATACGTTATTATATTTTAAGACTAGGTAACTAATTTAAACGAAGTATTTACAAACATTACAAATGAATCACATGAGATCAAGATATAAAAAAATAAAATAAAGCTAAAAAAAAAACTAATAAAATAAAAATATCTACCGACAAATAACAATAATAATCTTGTATAAATAGGTACTTAAAAAACTAGAAAACATGCATACCTACCTACCTAAATCTTACTACAGTCACCTAGCTTTACGTTTCAAAGTGATCCTTGTGATTTTATTGAATAAATACATTTTTACTTTGACTTTGACATAAATAATTCAAAATAAAATACAAATTCTTTTAACAATAAATTATTTCTACATAGAAATAAAAAAAATCAAGTATTTATCGTCAATGGCGTCGTTTCTGAATTACTAAAGAGCTTTTTTCAGTTTATGATAGCTTTTATACAGGCGTTAGCATTCAGATCTGCCTCTTGTATCTACATTATGTATTTCTTAATCTTAGGAGTAGAGACCTCATAAACTATGTCCTTCGGCAACGTGCCAAGTAGGATTGGATGAGGAAACTTACTGGGTTATCATGAAATGGGAGATTCTAATCTAATTTTGTTTTTCTCATCTTCGACTATGCGTAATATCTATCTATAGAGGAACTTCTACGCGGTACCTAATCTTGCGGCATAGGCAGGTAAGTAGTAGTAGGTAGATCCAAGTAACTAATAGCAAGTAGAAGATAATAGTACCTACCTACCTGCCTATCTGTCATTAGGTCTTTCTACTTAAATGCAAAACTGAGCTCAAACAAGCTAGCATAACTTATCACTTTTCATAGGTGCATGATTTTGCACATACCTACCTAAGAATGACTTAACTTGAGCTTCGACAAAAGATCTCTATGAAAAAAAACGCACTCCCACTGGCCGTAGACATTGTAATGTCGGTGGATGGAAAGGGCTTTAAATTGTTCCCGCTGTGTGTTTATGGGAAACCTATGTCAAACTCAGGCCTTCTCTAGACTGTTGATGAATACAGGTCTATAGCTAGGGTTGCCATAACTTCTAGGAAGCAATACGGGACGTTTTCTCTTCCGATGCCCAAAACTCTTAACACATTCAAAGCCGAGACGCGGCTTTTCAACTACGCACATACATAGCACTCACGTGTACATAGTGAGAGGCAAACAATGTGTTTTCTAACTTATATTCTGTGATCTCAACCATATCAAAAGTATACATAAATTAAATTAAAAAATATAAATCATTGACTCAAAGGTTTTATTCGAAATGTCCCATGTTGACAATTTTTAACTTACGTACACGCCGCCCGCGGGCGCCCACGCCACTCACCTCTATTTCCGTATTTTGTCGAAATACGGGACAAATACGGGACGAGATGGTCAAATACGGTGACAGTCCCGTATATACGGGACGTATGGCAACCCTACCTATAGGTTTGAATCAAACAGAGGATTTCCCCAAGCTGATGATGAATACCTTGGACTCTGGTCATCAATGAACGCCATCAGCTCCCTCTCCGGCGTCAGGTAATGCAAGTGGACCCTCTGCACGTGCCCCACCAGTTGTGCTTGGGGCACGTCACAGTCGCAGAAGGGACATTCCGGCCTGCCTTCGACGTGGACCTCGAGGGTGTGACTCCGCATGCCTTCGTCTGTGAGCCCCTCTGCGCCGCATAGCTCGCAGGTGTAGGGGAATGGGCTGGTAGACATGGTTGAAGCTGGAATACGAAACATATACGAAATCAGACGCGTGAAATAGTGGAAAGGGGCTTCTTGAGGCGCACTTAAAATCCTTTCACGACACTGTTTCTAAAGAAACTAGTGACACGACAAGAGAAGAGTGAAAAAGGAGATTTATACTAAACAAGCTGGTGCCCGCGACTTCGTCTGCGCAGTATTTATTTATTTATTCTTAAATTCACAGATTATTGTATTAGTCATACAATAATCTTTATAAATTGTATAGCCTATGTGTTATTCTGATGTTTATGCTATATTATAGTAAAGTTTCATTGAAGTCCATTCAGTAGTTTTTACGTGAAAGAATAACAAACATCCATCCATCCATCCATCCATCCATACTTAAAAACTTTCGCGTTTATAATATTAGTAGGATAAACAGACAGCCCTCACAACTCAGTTGGTAGAAGCTCTACCTTCGCTGTAGGCCGTGGGTTCGATCCCCGCCGAGAACAAACATTTGTGTGATGAACTTAGATGTTTGTTCTCTGCCTGGGTGTGTATTTACTAAATAAAAGTATATAAGTAATAAATCAGCTATCTGGTTCCTATATCACATGATTTTCTTAGTTTGGGGCTAGATAGTGCTCTATGGAAAGTCCACCAATATTTTTATTTATTATTATACCTCTAATAGTCCATCAATATATAAAGGTGGGAAAAAGAGGTTTTCGGCTATTGTAGATGGTAAAATGTTCTACAAACAAGTCTAAATGTCTGCTACCAAACCATGCTATTGAGGTTAACGATAACTGTTTTTGTAGATATACCTACCTATATAACTAGGCCAAAGTATGTGCCAGTTCTCCAATAACTCCTATAATTTTATTTGGAGTACCAATCAAATCCTTCTTTCTGCTATTCTACCTTATCCTATCCAACCTTCTTCTAATGAATGCGGAAGTTACGATGTTTGGATATTTTATGGTTCAATCATGCTCCGATCAGGACGAAACTTAGAACGAATATAGCTCTTAATCTGGATATAGTTTTTATCTCAAAATACTTTAAATATGTACCTATTAATATTAAATCACTAATACTTAATACGCGAGCAAAACCGCGAGCGGCGGTTAGCTAATAGTAAAACTTAAAATTTAGAACCTTATTTGGGACCGGTCAAATAAATAATAATAAATATTGTAAGGTCAGTGTAGTTTGCTACAAAGCTTGCTGAACTACAAAAACGTACAATAAACTACTAACATGAGGGCTGTAATAAAAATACATAGACCGGTGTATGTAGGTATGTCCACACTAACATAGCCTCACGTTGCGATGACATAAAAGCAACCCCTAACATAACGATTTCTTTGGCTCCGACCTTGACCTTAATCATGTTATAATATCTTTTATAGAACACTTCATACATTGATTTTATAAGTCAGCTGACATAGAAACCAGTATAACACTAAAGTTGAAGTGACGAATCGATAAAATTACCGCAGTTTTGTTTCAAGGAAATCGTGTATATTTTAATGACTAACACACGAATTTTGACAAACCAGTAAGCAGCTTTTAAACTTAAATTGAATATGAACAGAAAAAAGAATTAACTATTGCATAACAAGCGGTTTTACCTGATAAAAACAACTGAATGTGATTACTTACGATTATTTTAGCTTGTGTCATCAAACGAGCGGGAAAACCCAGTTTCACAACACTATCTTTTTTGTACAACACTGTCACTGTGTTGGGTTGAAACAGACATTTTCTAGCACTAAAATAATTTAAAAAAATACTAAGGTTTAGGTACCTACTACTGGCGATAGGTTGTGATGGGCCCATTCATGAATTTGGACATCGAAAAAATGAGGAAGTGATTTGCGCATGCGAAATTTCCGTAGTACAGTGGCGCTGCGAGCGGACATTTTCTGAACTAGGTTGTGGAGGAAAAGTACTACGGTTGTGACGTAGCACTAGGCCGCGTAGACTAGCGTAGACCTCTCTACGCCATGCGCCAACACGTTTTAGTTTTCCGCACCGTGTATAGATGGATCAAGAACCTGATTAACCTATTATGTTTGATACTAAAATATTATAAACTAGTAGTTCGCCCCGAACTGAGATCTCGTGATGCGACCCGACGAACGCACCAAAACTTTGAGTAGGTGGTAGTCAGAGGCAAGTCCAAGTATGTTTGGACTTTTTTCTGACTACTGCCTACTAACTTGGTACGGTAACCAAGTTTCAACTCTATTGGCCTATTTATTGAAGAGTTCCGTTGAACAGACCTTGGCTCCATCATCAGACCTGGTCATTGTCACCATTTTATGAGAACTGAGTACCTCCTTAATTTATTTCAAGAAAAAAAAATAAGAAAAAGCAAAGTAACTGGCCGACCAGTAGAAAAACCTTGATGCCAACGAAACTCTCAGAGATGGGAGCTCTTGGATCGCTGGTTATCTTAATTTCACTTTTTTGTTCTACCTCAAAAACCGAGCGTCCCAGAAAAAAAGTAAAAATTGTTTTGGAATGTCCAAATAAAGCCCTTTCATATGACATGTAACTTGATTTTTTAATGTCACTTTTTTTATTTTTGCCCCTTTAAAAAACCCCATATCTTAATAACCCTTCATCCGATTTTACTCATATACTTACCAGTAAATTTCTCAAGTGCAAGCTATCGACTTATCAAATTTCATGCAGATCGGACCAACGGTTCGTAAGTTATCGCCAGACAAACATACATACATACATACATACATACATACATAAAATGCCAAATCGCCCAAGTTGAAACTAAGATCTTCGTTCGCTTCGCTCACTCGATCAATTAAACACATCTTATTGGATATACAATTTGTTTTTTTCATACCTTTATGCAAACATTGATAAGCGCTCTCTATGCGAAGTTTTAAGAACTAAGGAGTTACGGAACAACCAACAACGTCAACCCAGTAAATTTGAAAATGGAATGGTAAGGTAAAATTGGGAGCCAAAACTAAAGTTAGCAAGGAGGTATGTAGTGTAGGGTTCTTGTTTTTTAATTGTGAACACTCAAAAAAAAGCACACTTTCTAAGCTTGTTCATAGAGGGAGTTACTTACCACAAGCGTAGCATACCTGCTATTATTACCTACGTACTTATGTAGTATATGATTAATTTTATTGTGGAGATATTTGGTTCAATCGATACTTATTTCATCAATGGAAGTATGGTGTAGGTCTTATATCAAATAATATTTAAGAGCAACCTGCAGTTACAGTGTAACTCTTATTAAAATAAACGAAAAATACGAACCACTTGGCATTTTTCTTTTAAATTTCTTCATGGATGTACCTACGTTCTTAAATTTGGCAGCAGCCAAGTATATAGGTAAATTAAATTTACTGGGCGAGGATTCTTGACGCAGTTTAGGTATTTTATGGCATAGAATTGAACATAGATTTTGTTATTTAAATAATAAACATAATAATAAAAAATACTTTATTCTGTGGTTTCTGACCAACATTTAGCGTTTCGGTTTTGTCGTTTGTTTGAATTCTAAAATAGCGCTTACAAAACGGGAACAAACCTCATCACATATAACAAAGCATTGCCTCGTAAGTCACGCACGATAGGAACGTGCCCTACAATGCACTGCCCTGCGTCCATCAACTTGAGGCATACAGATGTTAAGCCTCATGTGCCTGTAATTACACCGGCAACCACACTCTTCAAACCGAAACACAACAACGCTGCTTGGCGGCAGAAAAAGGCGTGGTGTTAGTATTTCCCCGGACGAGCCCTTCACAAAGAGCTCTACTACTCTTTAAACTTTTTACTATCTAGTGTGTTAGTCAGTTAATTTTAATCTCTTCGTCATGCTGACGTCTTTGAAAATATATCTTTTTTTTTGGTAAAAACAACCTAAACATTGAAAAAAGGGATCATCATAAATTGCACAGGCTCACAGATTGTGACGTTATAACGGTTTCAGCTCAGCATAATGCTACGACATGTTGCCACATTGCAGCGCTGATATTTTGCTGACTAGGTAGGTACGGTATCAAAAAATCTGAAAGGATACCTATTGTACAGACGTGTTCCTATTTTTTTTAAGTTCCACGTATACCTTGCGTGATACATAACATTCTCGTCCCTAGATTTTGTAAAATTCATGACAAATCCTTCTACAGACAACGCAATAGTTTGTACAATCAATGGCAAAAGTACATAAACGTTTTTTCTATGAATTTATAATATTTTATTCCGGACACTTTTGATCTTAATTTTTCTTGATCTTGATCCGTAACTAGCAAACTGGATCCATTCCTTTTCAAAATACAGAAAAAAAATGCATTGAATAATTGAAATTATTTGTGTTCTTCTGTCGCTGACTGTACATACGAAATTCAGGGTCGGTCCTTCCGGTCGCATTTACCTTATGCCCTGTTTCTCCTGATTTTATGTCTGTTTTTCGTAAGCCCTGTACAGGTAGCACAAGTTTTTGTAGTTTCGAGTTGCAGATTAGCGTGGAAAACGTAAAAGCTGATTGTATTGAGTTGAAGTGTTTCTGAATCAAATACATCGAGAGAGTACCTAAGTATACGGTCCTTTTTTTTTGTAATAAGGCACTATATTTAGTCAGAAAAATTAAAAAAAAAAAATGATTAAAATGAAAGAAATTTAAGGCACGTAAACAACCTACTTAGTGGTGTCGATTCTGTTGTTGCATTATTCTAAACTAACCTAATCTGACAGCTCTAAAATTATAGCCGTCCTTGTTGTTTCGGTCTTTTGGAAAGGGACGGCAATATTTTTAGTGCTGTCAAATTATGTAAAATTAGGAAAATTAAACAACAGAATTGACACCAGTACTTATCTCCTTAAATCCATGAATAAAATATTTCATAATCAGCATCCTTCATTGCAGAAAAAACGCTTTTCCCATATTTAATATTAATAAAATTAAATATTATAAATAGGTATTTGTTGAGTATGTATTTTCAAAAAAAATGTATATTAGCTATCCGGTTTCCATTGTTTAAGCTTAGGGCTAAATAGTACTGTATTCCACACAGTACTATTTAGCCCTAAGCTTAAACAATGGAAACCGGATAGCTAATATACATTTTTTGAACCTTTTTTGAGTGCTGGATGGATTTTTTGAGTTTTGGATGCCGCCTGGTTGGTTGCAGCTCTGCCTTTTGCGCTGTAGGCCATGGGTTCCATTCCCAATGAGAACAAACATTTGTGTGATGAACATAGATGTGTGTTCTCTATTTGGGGGTGTTTTATAATATAAAGAAAGTATGTATTTTCAAAAAAAATGTATATTAGCTATCCGGTTTCCATTGTTTAAGCTTAGGGCTAAATAGTACTGTATTCCACACAGTACTCAAAAAATCCATCCAGCACTCAAAAAAGGTTGTGGTCACATCCACCCGAAAATTGGCCAAGTGCGAGTCGCAGAACTTCATGATTGATATAGTGCTCTCTTACAAAGGAGATGTTTATAAAAATCATGACGCCCTGACCAAGATTTTGTACAGTATAATTATAGTTCCACATGGGTAAAGCCGTGGGGCGAACACTGTGTGAGATGTCTCAAGTTAATTAGGGTTGTGGGCATGCCCATAGTACCCACAATGGTGGATCCGCGCTAGGTACCAACCGAGCTGTCAGGGCTCTACACAACAAAAAGGACTACACGACATAACCTGTCGCGCAGTCCCTTTTTTTTATAAAACAAGCTGATGGAACAAGCGGATGGCCCTATGCGTTTGGTGATCACAATATCAATGTTATCCATCTTCATGCAGCATCTTCCAACGTCGGCTACATCGTCGCTTACCATCAGGTGAGATTGTAGTCAAAGGACGGTTTATTCATTATAAAAAAACATTTTTCCTTATCTAAATTTATTTTTCCGCCACATTACGGTCACCGCTTTTAGAAACCCATGTTTTTATTTTTTATTAGGGACAGCAAGGTTGAGCATTTACTTATTTAAAATATCATTTTTGTTTGCAGAAAGCTTATATCTATTCTGCGCCAGAGGTTTCAGGATCAGCATTTTATCCGTGACTTTTTTGGGGTTCCACAGAATTAATATTTACAGAAAAAAATCCCTGGCTTCCCAGTTTATTTGCCTTTATTTAAATTAGGCAGGTACAGCTGAGAGTATTGTTGGCGTAGTGGTAGCAACCCTGCCTTGCGGTCGTATACCTGGTTCGAATACCTATGGAATAGCGTTATAGTGGCGTATGCTGCTATAGCATTTATGCTGAGTGACGGCCAATTTACTTACTTTTAATGTCAAGTCTTGTATTTTTTATAATACATGATTTTGTATTGTATTGTATTCAATAGAATATAATCTTAAGAGTAGTAGAGCTCATTGTAAGGGCTCGTCCGGGGAAGTACTACCACCACGCCTTTTTCTGCCGCCAAGCAGCAACGCTGTGTTTCGGTTTGAAGAGTGTGGTTGCCGGTGTAATTACAGACACATGAGGCTTGACATCTGTATACCTCAGGTTGATGGACCCAGGGCAGTGTATAAGGCACGTCCCTACCGAGCGTGACATACAAGGCAATGCTTTGTTATAGGCGATGGTTACCACTTAACATCAGGTGGGCCATCTGATTGTTCCATCAGCGAGTTGTAAAAAAAAAACGTTTATTTGGCATAAGTATAACAATAACAAACAAGTCTGGAGATAGTTAAACACGTACGTAACATAAAAAAAAAACTTTTTTATTCTATCGATATTTCTATTCGAAAAACATCACCAGGGCAGAAAAAAAAGACAATTATTTAATATACTTAAAAGTAATGCCAGAATTAATTTAGCAAAAGCCTGATAGTCTCAATTTAAAAGAAGAGCCATAGTTATTGTGTCTTGACATAGTCAAGAGCCATAGTTATCTGCTACGCGCCGTAGATGATTGCTACGACTTTTGTCTAAAATACTCAAAATAGTCTATCACATGGTAATTTCAAAGATATATAGGAATAGAAAGGAAAACACATACACTGATATAACAAATTATGTTACAATGGGCAGCCTTACCGGTAAGAGCGATCACTTCTAGACAACCTTTAGACAGAATATTTAAACAAAAAAAGTATTCTAAGCTGGTTTTTGAATTAGCAGTGTTACAGTTTTGACATTTGTTTTTTTTTTTATTATAGGTATTTTGTCCAAATATAGGGCTAATAATGCACAATGTGGGCGAGGGTTTATTTAGAAAAGTGTTTAGATATAATAAATTTAGGTACAATGGGCGGCCTTACCGGTAAGAGCGATAACTTCTAGACAACCTTTAGACAGAATATTTAAACAAAAAAAAGTATTCTATAAGCTGGTTTTTGAATTAGCGTTACAGTTATTAGTGTTACAGTTTTGACATTTGGTAAATCGTTTTTTTTTATTATATTTTGTCTAAATATAGGGCTAATAATGCACAGCACAATGTGGGCGAGGGTTTTTTAGAAAAATGACTGTAAGGACAAGATAAAAAAATAAAACAAAATAAAAACATGGTAATCTAACTCGGTCACATGCGTGATGCGTGAAATGGAACGTTCTCTATGTCCTACATACGGAGTTCACACGAAATAAATAAAACTAATGGATATTCTGTTTTATAAACTACTTGCTTATGTAACAAGCAGATGGCCCACCTGATGTTCAGTGGTAACCATCACCGTAAGTCACGCAGGATAAGAATGTGCCCTACGATGCACTGCCCTGCGTCCATCAACTTGGGGCATACAGATGTTAAGTCTTATGTGCCTGTTATTTTACCGACAACAACACTCTTCAAACGAAACACAGGAACTTCCCGGGACGAGCCGTTCACAAAGAGCTCGTAGTAGAGTCATGAGTAGTCATATAATATATTTAATATTTCACTATCACCGAATGTTTGGGCTATGTGTGGCAATACGGGACAAAATGTGTTAATTTTCAATAATAATGCCAATACAAAAATAATTGTTTCAATTTCTTCTTCTTCTCTCAATTTATGGCTCCTGTCTGTCATTCGACAGACAATCTTGCCAGTGTCAAGTGATTTGTATTGAATAAATACTTTTTTGTCAAGTCAGTCTATAGTCAAGTCGGCCGTCATTTGTTTTGAAGAAAATGGTGGCGGTTTTCTTCAAAACATTGGAAACATTTTCGGTCAAATCAGGATATCACAATACACTTTCATTCCAAATGTTTACACTTTGTGCTAAAACCTCAAGTAATGTTGGTTAAAATACCACCGAAATTACACAACACAACTCAAAATAACACTAGAAAAACAAATAAAATGAAAAAGCTTTGCTGCTTCCTAAAATGTCAGAAAATGAATCAATTGTTTCAATTTCAAAATCCCCGACTTTTGACCACAATGTAATACGTCAAAACCGTTTGAAAACAATTGAGCAACCCCCGACAATAGATCGAAATCAATTGCGATAAATACCCGTGTAATACTTTTAAATATGTGTTATGATCGCGAGAGTTTAAAATTACTAGGATAATATAATTATTGAATGTACCTACTGTAACGATGACATGGGTGTCGCAGTTGCTGCGTTGTCGCGTACTGGTGTCACGGAAGACCAGCGTTATAGTTAGGGTTGCCAGATACTGGCTTATTATTTCCTGGACATTTCTGGGGTTACAAACGGAGTTGGAGTTTTTAGAGTCTAAATGCAACTACAAATGTTTGCTGTTGAACCGGCAATACAAAAAATATAACAAAAATGCTAGTTAGGTACTTATTTTAAAAGAAAAAACAAATGACTTTAAAAACATATTTATTTTTTATAAAATCTATAGGTAATTTTTATTCATACCATACAAAATCACATATTAGAATTTTTAGTTCCAAATAAAAATTAAGCTACTCTTTAAATAAAAATCGTCTCGGCTCGTCCGAGGTACGAGTATGCGTGCCGCTCCTTGGTGTCGTTACTTTGTGGAAAAAAACTAGTGTGATCATGAATTCCGGGACAGTAAACTGTAATTACTGGACACGGGACCACACGTGAAATTCCGGGGCTTTCCCGGAAATCCCGGCCATCTGGCAACCCTAGTTATAGTAGCGTATGCTGCTATAGCATATAAGCTGAGTGACGGCCAATTTGTGTCACTTACTTACTTTTAATGTCTATTCTTGTATTTTTTTATAAACTGTGTATGTGTGGCATGAATAAATGATTTTGTATTGTATTGTATTGTATTGTACAATTGGTTTAAAGTTTTTTTTGCTTGTCGATGCATTTTATGAAACAGGTAGGTACATAGGATTTTTATATTGTAATTCATATTTCTATTTGTTCGATTCCAGCGTAGGCTTAGGTTTTGTAAGTGTTGAGTGTTTTTCATGAATAAGTTTCAAGAAATGTATGTTCGGGTCTTGATTCAGACTTCAGACTACATTTGGTTGATAATGGACACTATGTAGCAGCTCTAGTTCGCTTGAACTGGCCTGCCATCAAACCTGCGATTCTGCGCATAATCGTGAAACAGCACTACCTCTCCATACCACTTCCTCCGAGGATTCCTCGAGTCATGACGCAACGCATAATAATATCTTTGTACAGATGCTACGGCGATAATGCGAATATATCCTGCTATTATGCTTATTATCTGAGTTTTATGGCCCGTTTGGGGAAATGTGGAAAAATGCGAGTGAAAGTCCTTCCTGAAATTCAGTATGTCGACGTACATTATGCTTATCTAAGTAGGAATTAATGTTTGTTTGTGGTACACAGATGCGTCGGATGGCCTCTTTTCTGAATGCTGCATGTCATCATTATCATCGCACGTAGGCATGTTTTGGGGGGTTTGTAGACCGCAATAGGCGCACTTAAAATCCTTTCACCACACTACTATTTCGAAATAAACTAGGGACACGATTAGAAGGAGTGTTCAGATGCTGCTGCTCATACGCTGAGCTTGGTATATGTAGGCAGGTAGGAAATATCTGAAAATCTGATGCAGAGACTTTTCATTCAGACCGGGAACTTTTTTGAACCTGCTGGCAGGGTCGTTATGACTGTGGATTGTTTTCTGGTGAATTATTTTGACTGTAGGTATCTATACCTTACATTATACCCCGTATCCCCGTGTAGGCTTTCAGGTTCAATAGAATTTCGCGTTGCCAAAGTTTTTTTTTATACAGCTAGCTGAAGGAACAAGCAGATGACCCACCCACTAGTGACACGACAAGAGAGAGTGAGAGGGACCTAATATGTTACCCCACAAAATTGGCCTGTACCCCACAAAATTCATTACGAACCAGAGAACACATAAATAACAGGCGGAAAAGCGGACAAAAAAATGCAGTAAAAATGGCAAAAACAATTCTAAGGAATTAATTTTTAACTTCTGGTTGTGCTTATTTGGGACACGGAAAAAGGTCCAGTTTTATTATGATTCTAATTTTGTTTTTAGAATATTTTTAAGATGCCCATGAAGATCCATTTCTATGTACAATTTATTCAATATTTATATAGACAATAAATATAAATAAATAAATATTGGTGGACATTCCACATAGCACTATCAAGCCCCAAACTAAGCCAAAGCTTGTGATATGGGAACCAGATAGCTGATATACTACTTATATACGTTTTTTTTGTAAATACATACTTATAATATTATATTATATAACACCCAGACAGAGAACAAACATCTATGTTCATCACACAAATGTTTGTTCTCGGTGGGGATCGAACCCACGGCCTACGGCGCAGAAGGCAGGGCTACTACCAACTGAGCTGTGAAGGCTGTGACAATGAATTCACAGAAGCGAATTCAGTATTCAGCAATTTAGTTACTTACTTTTCATCGTCGTCAAACGAGTAAGAGTACTAGAGCTCTTTGTGAAGGACTCGTCCGGGGAAGTACTACCACCACGCCTTTTTCTGCCGCCAAGCAGCAACGCTGTGTTTCGGTTTGAAGAGTGTGGTTGCCGGTGTAATTACAGGCACATGAGGCTTAACATCTGTATGCCTCAAGTTGATGGACGCAGTGCAGTGCATCGTAGGGTACGTTCCCGTGCGTGACTTACGAGACAATGCTTTGTTATAGGCGATGGTTACTTAACATCTGATGGGCCATCTGCTTGTTCCATCAGCTAGTTGTATAAAAAAAAGATGGTCTGAGCAAATCCGCAAAAAACGACGGACAACTGAACAGCCAGCATCTATACTAACCACTAAATCCTTCAAAGCCTCTAGCCGTCTAGCGGTGTGCACCGCCCCTCAGCCTATCTCACTAGCTACGGCTCTTGCTAAAGTTAGAGTAGGACCTGCGTGTTCGTATGGAAATTTGTTTGAGTTACTTCGAATTTGCTGCATAGGTAATCTTAAATTGGTCGGGTTTCCTCATGTCGAAGTTAAAAAGCTTAACTTCTTACCAAAATGTTGAATACCTATGTTACAAAGTGTAACTTGGAGCTGAGTTATGAATTTTCCGTTTGTTTTTTATTTGTAATGTATCTATGTCATTGGAGGTTGCGTTTTAGTCTGGTTGGATGAATTGGTGTTTATAATAATTAATTTATTATTTAATAAATATATTAATCGATTTTTATTAGAAGGACAAATAATTGAATTAATTTGAACTATTTTACCGGCAATTACTCTAATTTGTATTGCTTTACGAATGAAAATGAATGAAAATGCTTTATTGTACATCTTACAAACTAACAAAATAGGAAACAAATAATAATGATAGATATGTACAATGGGCGGTCTTATCGTTAAAAACGATCTCTTCCAGGCAACTTTTGGATGGAGAGGAGCCAATATATAAGATGGCGAAAAACCTTAAGCACTATTTCTGAATGGGTTCTTTCGCACCGCGATGCGAATAGGCCAAACCTTTTTTTGAATTAGTCAATTCATATCGCAGAGAGTAACGATGTAGTTTTCTTTTTGGAATGGTTCTTCTTCTTTCTTCTCCCAATTTATGGCTCCTGTCCGTCATTCGACAGACAATCTTGCCAGTGTCAAGTGATTTGTATTGAATACTTTTTAGTCAAGTCAGTCCATAGTCAAGTTGGCCGTCATTTTGTTTTAAAGAAAATGGTGGCGGTTTTCTTCAAAACATTGGAAACATTTTCGGTCAAATCAGGATATCACATATTACACTTTCATTTCAAATGCTTACACTTTGTGCTAAGACCTCAAGTAATGTTGGTTAAAATACCACCGAAATTACACAACACAACTCAAAATAACACTAGAAAAACCATGGAGGTAGTATACCTATACTAGTCTAAGAGAAAAACAAATAAAATGAAAAAGCTATGTTGCTTCCAAAAATGTCAGAAAATGAATGTTTTGGAATGGTTGAATTCTGACTAAAATAATGTAGGTCACGTCTGTGTGTCATTACTTGTCTTTCAGCGGCCGGTAGTAATGACAGATCTACCATACGTCAATACTCAGACGAAGTATCCCCGTGAATACAAAATCATTTTGAAAACTATGAAGTGTTTGGGTGCTACGTGGTAATAAAGAAAATATCGAAGGATAGATACATAACACGTCAAACACATAACCCGGTGTGCCTTGGGCACTCGGCTAAAAAAATCAATGTATCAAAATCTGTGTGCGTCCTGCCGCAAACATCAAACCCGCTCGTCATACAGTGTCACAGCCAGCTAGTCAGCACGAAATCGTCAAACGAAAGCAACTTTTGTTTTTCCCACCTTTTTTGCATAAAAATCCCGTTTGGATTTCTCGCTGAACAAGCTACCGTGCTCGTTAAATTCCTGGCGAGTCCTGAATATGCATCGCACTTGTCTAGACGTTACTCCCGTTTCGACAAGCAGGAATATGCACTGAATTTTTTACTGGTTTCAGGTTTCAGGGGCCGTATTATGAAACGTAGGTTGACCTGTTTTCTTTTGATAGATGACTTTGGTTTATTTTAATATTTTATGTATTTTATTTTATTTACAACTAGCGACCCACCCCGGCTTCGCACGGTTATTGTGGGTTATCCCTAAGAGATTATGCTTGTATTATGCATATAAACCTTCCTCTTGAATCACTCTTTCTATAAAAAAAAACCTTATCAAAATCCGTTGCGTAGTTTTAAAGATTTAAGCGAAGCGAAGAAAGCGACTTTGTTTTATACTATGTAGTGATTGGCACTCATTTAGATCAGTTGAGCTATCTCTAGACCGTTGCGTAGTTTTAAAGATTTAAGCGAAGCGAAGAAAGCGACTTTGTTTTATACTATGTAGTGATTGGCACTCATTTAGATCAGTTGAGCTATCTCTAGATCTTTAATAACTCAACTGCTTTGTGTGTATTATGTACATTTTGTAAAATAAGTTCACCAAAGAACTAAGACTTTGGCTAATTAGTAAGGGCTATTATAATTAAAAAAAAATCTAGGTTAGAATGGTTACTGCAATTCATTGACATAACCACAGATAAGAGAATACTAGTAACGTAACATAATTTTATTTAATAGGGGGTACTTTGACATGGATTAATATATTTTGACATACTAACATACTATTAATTATTTTGATTTGACATTTTATTACTATTGTTTGTTTTATATTTATTGTGAATTTTACTGTTGTTTATATAAAGTTATAAAAAGTACCTACCTACCCAAATGTATAAAGCCCACACCTACAATTTGCATCCCAGCTATGGAGAATGAGTGCTACCGATTTTATTTTTTTGTCATCTTTATGTACCTACATTGAAGCAAATAAATGAGTTATGATTATGTAAATACTTGTATTAATTGTAATTTTATGCCTAAATAAAAGTATTTTATGAAAATAAAGCTTCATGTTCATCACACTAAATTAAATGTTTGACACAGATCAAACATTTGTGTGATGAACATTGATGTTTGTTCTCTGTCTGGTATATGAGTATTATATGTACTCACTCGTATCAGTTATCTGGTTTCCATTGTACAAGCTTTGCTTAGGGCAAGATAGTGCCCTGTGGAACGTTCATAAATTTTGTGTTATTATTATTTTTTCCTAGCCTAGAGAAGTCCACTGCTGTCACAGACCTCCCCTATACATTTCCGAAGAACGATTCCGAGCTCTCTCCATCCACCGACTTCCCGCGATCCTTACAATGTCGTCAGTCCATCGGGTAAGAGGGCGTCTCACGCTATGTATACACGCTCGCTATGTATATACACTATTACCTAGACAGTATTTGACATCAATTGTGTTAAAATCAAAAATAAATAAAGAATAATACATTTATTTACTATTAGAAAAGTGAGATATATCCACTTGGCAAAAGACTGGAGCTTTAAAAGAGGTAAATTAAAACATGTAATACAAATCTCTAGGGCCTTATTGAATGAAATACTTATTTTCATAAGTACTTTAACAGCAAGCTGAACAAAAGTACGCAAGAATACAAAATAAAATAGTACAATGGGCGGTCTTATCGCTGAAAGCGATCTCTGAATCAAATTTTTACGACCTACATATCTCCATTCATTTACACATTGTAAAAACAACTCACACCAAGAATCTTGTCCCAACTGGTGTGAGTTGACGAATCGTAAAAAATCTATAGTCGTAAGTAGTAGCTAGGTACTAGTTAAAATGTATTAAATAACTAGCTGACACACGCGCCTTCACTCCCTTTTTGAATAATTTATTTTCTATCCCGTTGTATTTTGTCTGGATAAGTACGTCTATCTATACCTTATCTAGTTTACGAACTAAATTTTTTCTAAGTTTCGTCCAAATCGTATCAGTAGTTAGGGCGCGATTGAGCCACAAACATCCGTACCTCCAAATTAAGTCACTTTCACATTTAAATTTATTAAGATAACATGAAAGGATAGGCTAGGAATAAAAAACCGGCCAAGAGCGGGTCGGTCGCACGAAGGGCTCCGTACCATTATCTATAAAAACGGCTTTTAATCTGTTTTTTAGTATTTGTTGTTATAGCGGCAACAGAAATACATCATCTGTGAAAATTTCAACTGTCTAACTGTCACGGTTCATGAGATTGAGCGCAGAGCTTTCAGGTTAGTAGATGAGCAACACATGGCGGAGCCTAAAATCCAGAGTCTCGAACACCGTCGCAAAGTTGCTTGCTTATCGATCTTTTATAGGCTACATTTCGGAGAATGTGCCCCAGGAACTACATGACCTTATTCCACCATCTCCATTCCACCACAGGACAAGTAGACGCACGGCCCAGTACCATCCATACCTGGTTAGCAAACCACCAATTCGCACGAAGCGCTTTGCTTCAATCTTCATTATGCGAACCGCTAAGGAGTGGAACTCATTACCGTCGTCTGTTTTTCCTGACCACTACAATATCAGTCTCTTTAAGGCAAGAGTGAATAGGTGTCTTCTAGACCATTTTGTTCCAACGTCGGCTACATCGTCGCTTACTATCAGGTGAGATTGTAGTCAAAGGACGGTCTATTCATTGATCGAGTGAGCGAAGCGAACGAAGATTCTAGTTTCTACTTGGGCGATTTGGCATTTTATGTATGTATGTATGTTTGTCTGGCCATAACTTTCGAACCGTTGATCCGATCTGCATGAAATTTGATAAGACGACAGCTTGTACTTGAGAAATTTACTGGTAAGTATATGAGTAAAATCGGATAAAGGGTTTTTAAGATATGGGGTTTTATAAGGGGGCAAAAATAAAAAAAGTGTCTTAAAAAAATCAAGTTACATGTCATACGAAAGGACTTTGTTTGGACATTCCATAACATTTTTTTCTTTTTTTCTGGGACGCTCGGTTTTTGAAATACAACAAAAAAGTTAAATTAAGATAACCAGCGACCCAAGAGCTCCCATCTCTAAGAGTTTCGTTGGCATCAAAGTTTTTCTACTGGTCAGCCAGTTCCTTTGCATTTTCCTATTTTTTTTTCTTGAAATAAATTAAGGAGGTACTCAGTTCTCATAAAATGGTGAAAACGACCAGGTCTGATGATGGAGCCAAGGTCTGTTCAACGGAACTCTTCAATAAATAGGCCAATAGAGTTGAAACTAGGTTACCGTACCAAGTTAGTAGGCGGTAGTCAGAAAAAAGTACAAACATAATGTTTGGACTTGCCTTTGACTACTACCTACTCAAAGTTTTGGTGCGTTCGTCGGGTCGTATCACGAGATCTCAGTTCGGGGCGAACTACTAGTTATAAAAAAAATAAAAAATAAAGATACAGCCTGTTGACAGACAGACGGACGGACAGCGGAGTCTTAGTAATAGGGTCCCGTTTTACCCTTTGGGTACGGGACCCTAAAAACTGAAACAGCTTCACGGCTTTGATCCCCAGGCACGGTAGATCTCTTAGTACCAAGTACGATCTTCAGATTCTTTAGGATGTCTAAGGGAGGTAGTCAGAGGTACGTCAATAGGCTAGGATGTAGGATATCTCTACATTCTATTCCCACACCCCGTAAGGAAATTATCAAGGAAAAGGAATCAGTCTAAATGGAACATCTCTCGAATCTCTTCAGCCACCGCCGACCATTGACGCTTCTATTGAGCGGTGACGTGCAGCCGTACCCTCCGTTGCCGTTAATCATCATGTAGTCGAAGCAGTTGGTGACTCCATCTCCATTGCAGTCCTGGAAACCATTTTTTATATAAAAAAATAATTAATATATTATAGGTATATATATTTTTTAAGTTAGTTATTAAGCTATTCGCTTGATATTTGTCGCACGTCATTCTAGTTTTATACCTCTACTTAGGGGGGTTGGTAGAAAATGCTTGTGCATTAAGCCCTCCTTTTGTGCTATAACATTGTGTTTTGTGCAATAAATGATAAATAAATAAATAATATTGGTGGACTTTCCACACAGCACTATCTGACCCCGAACTAAGCCAACGCTTGTAATTTGGGAACTAGATAGCTGATATAATAAATATACATATATGTATATACATATATTTTGTAAATACATACCTACTTATAATACAATAACACCCAGACCGAGAACAAACATCTAAATTCATTACACAAATGTTTGTTCTCGGTGGGGATCGAACCCACACGACCTACGACGCAGAACGAGCTACTACCAACTGAGATTATAATATACAATAACACCCAGACAGAGAACAAACATTATGTTCATCACACAAATGTTTGTTCTGGGTGGGGATCGAACTCACGACCTACGACGTAGAAGGCAGAGCTACTACCAACTGAGCTAATGGTCACGGCTATGATCCGCAGGCACGTTAGATATCTCCGCAGATCTCTTAGTACCAAGTACTAACGTAAGATTCTTTGAGGATGTTTAAGGTACGTCAGAGGTACGTCCAAATATTACCTACATTAGGCACATAGGTACCCACTTTTGCAGAAGTTAGCATTCCAATTTGGAATAATCAGATGGCCCACCGTATCTTGTATCTCGCCTACGTTTTTGTGACACAAAATACCTATATATGTTTTTTGATTTTGGTATCATTATTAAACACAACAAAGCTAAAAAGTCTTAGTTCAATAAAATCTTGACATCACTTCTAATCGTTTAGAACTGATTTTTCATTTAGATAAACACATTATCCGCTAAAGACTACATAACGCTATTTTCGTTTCTCGAAAAGTTTTGCGTCTTTCTAATTTAGTTAGTTGAGGTAGTACTCTCAAAAATGTATTTCATATAATCACATAAAATCACGCCTGTTTCCCATAGGGGTAGGTAGAGACCACGGATTGCTACGGTCCTTACGGTTCTTATTTTATACAGATGCCATAGATCCATATAAATTTAAAAATGACACACAATATAGGTAGCAAATAAAATGATCAAACAATTAAAGAATTGCAAAGTATTGCAAGCCATGCAAATATTGCAAGAAGGGATGCTTACTTTTCCGAATTTCATTAAGTACCCCTCGATGATCCGCATCGAGCAGTGGTAGTTCCGGGCACAGTCCTCCCACGCTGAAAAAGAATTAAAGGATAGGTTTATTCTGGGTCTGGTCTATGTACCGTACATAGAAAAATTTGAAAAAAATTGAAGATTACCATTCATATGCGGTTTCATTAATATGTAGGATAATATAATTGTTAACACTAAATGATTAACTGTTCGAGTTTCTTACTATGTGCACACTTCTAGAGCCGCCATGACAGTCTGTAATTGACGTTTGACATGACGTTTGATATGACGCATTGCATTTTATAATTTTTTGACAGTTTTGTTGCTTTTTTTGAAGGTAATGACTTTCACTCTCATGCCTGACTTAAACAACAGTTGTCAAAATGACATTCACGCATATCAGTCTGCCATAATTGTAGTGCTATGTATTGCTCTCCTTGACAAAGAAAATCTTGTTAAGCAAGAAAACGAAGTAAAAATGAGGCAAATAAGCACTTAAAACAGTTACTATATTGCTAAGCGATAATTATTTAAACTGTACATAGACCAGACCCCGGCTCCATAGATTGATGAAACAACGCCTTTATATTTTATTCTGCTTGTTGATTAAATAAACAGATGGCCCAATCTGATGCAGGTGGTAACCATCACCTATAACAAAACATTGCCTCGTAAGTCACGCACTATAGGAACGTACTTAATGGTGCACTGATCTGCGTCCATCAACTTGAGACATACAGATGTTAAGCCTCATGTGCCTGTAATTTCACCGGCAACCACACCCTTCAAACAAAAGACAGCAACGCTGCTTGGCAGCAGAAAAAGGCTTGGTGGTAGTTTTTCCCAGGACGGGCCCTTCACAAACAGCTCTACAACTAGTTTAGGTTAGGTTAGTGATAACGGCGCCCCGCCTTCCGATCCTAAGGTAGTGGGTTTAAAACCGGTCATCCACTAATGAATTTTTCTGTTCATAAATGTAAATGCACATTGCCAGCAGTACTCTCAAACCGTGAAGTAAAACATCGTGAGGAAACCGGCATGTCGTAGGACCTAAAAAAAATGTCGAGTGCTCGAAAGGAGCCCCTTTAAGACGCACTTTAAGTCCTTTCACCACACTGTTTCGAAAAAACAGACAGGACATTAACTCACCATGGTTCCTTTCAGCATCGTCTTCAGGCATCACCACCTTCCCCGCGTCTACCCAGTACACTCGAGATATGTTGAAGGGTCCACAATACCCTGCGGTGCAGCCATGCGAGATATCACACTCAGTAGACACATGGCACAGACATCTGTAGCAGGCTTCAGATAGGTTCGGGATGAACGTTCCTGAAAATATAAATATAAATTCATTTATTTACCGATGAGAAATGCTTACAATAAGGGTTACTGGTGATCCGCGCATAGAAAAATCAAAAAATCTAAACCAAAACGGTCTTTATTCAGTACAATCACAAGGATCACTTTGAAACGTCTTATATACTAGGTGAATCTAACGCCAGTTCCTCGCGACCAAAGCCTAGAAGAACAGGCAAGAAACTTACGGTTTGGTTCCTAGCGTTTTTTGTATGATCCTTTTTACAATTTTATTAAGGTTTTAGTAAGGTACTACCTTATTGTTTGTAATGAGTTGGAGCATAGTTCAGTCCCGAGCTTTTTTGTCATCTTAGCCTTTCAATGCAAGAATAGTTTTTTATACAATTATTATTATTGCTGATGTAATTGTGGTTACGAGCCCTACGATGCACGTAGGGCACATTCTTATCGTGCCTTAATAGGCAATGCTTTGTTAGAGGTGATGGTTACCTATCACTTATCATAAGGTGGACATCTGCATGTGCTATCAGCAAGTAGAACTTATACAAGGTGTTCCAATACTTGTACTTAAAACTTCAGGGGGCTAAAGTACCCATCAATATAAATAACTTTTTTTAAGGAAACAACACTGTGAACACGAAAAAAAAACAGCTGTTTCATACAAAAGTTCAATACGTTCCTGGCTAAAATGTATGAAATAGCTGAATTTATTTTCGCGTTCACAGTCTTGGTTCCCTAGAAAAAGTTATTTATATTGATGGGTACTTTAGCCCCCTGAAGTTTTAAGAACAAGTAAGTATTGGAACACCTCGTGTAAGAAAAAATACCCATAGTCAAATTTCTCAAATAAAACTTCTAATCTTCCAAATTTCATGCAGGTCAAAATCAACAGTTCGAAGGTTTCGCTCGAGCGAACAAACGACGCTACTAAGATCTTTGCTCCCTTGATCAATAAAAAAGAAAAAAATATAGTGAGTGGTTGTATAAGACATTCCCCTAGGTACCTGCAGATCCAGTTATCCAAGCGACGAAGGCGACAAATAAACAAACTGGTAACACCAGTCTATTTAGGGTTAACATCTTCCACTTTTCTGAAAAAAGATTTTCAATAAATTTTAAAGCCCATGAATTAATAGGTACATTTA
Organism: Chloroclysta siterata; assembly: GCA_932294275.1. Taxonomy (NCBI): domain Eukaryota; kingdom Metazoa; phylum Arthropoda; class Insecta; order Lepidoptera; family Geometridae; genus Chloroclysta; species Chloroclysta siterata. Next base: position 18,655,584 of record OW028588.1, read on the forward strand.
TTTATAAAAAAAATTACAATGAATAAATAAAAACTATTTACTATTAAAAAATTTACAAAATACATATGAAACAGTTGAACAATCAGACCGTTGAAAACGATCTAGAGATCAACTGATCCAAATCAATGCCAAGACACATTAAAGTTAGTAAAAATGTCTCGATAGGTACGGGAATTGAGGCAACTTGTATTATTTAGCTTTACAGAGGTCGTAAAATATAAAAAAGAACAACATTAAAACAAGGAAAATCCCCGCGGTTACGTTTGCACCATTGATTTGCCCCATTAATGGTGCAGACGAGTACAAATACAGTATTAATACAAGTGTTTTATTTTACTACGAGTTAATGAACAAAATACCCGTGAAATATGTAGTTGAGCTATCTGCTTAACGCTGTAAACGATAAACTGACCAGAAGATCGTAACCTATCGGAAACGCCCATAAGATGCTGGCTGTATTGCCATGCTGAATGGCACGGCTGGTCAATTGCGTTTAGGCAACATATTAGGATTAAAAAAAAACACCAGGGTGGACTAGTGGGAATGACCCTAAGTATGGATGGATTCGAAACCAATCGAGCACGAATGAATAGCTCAACTGTTACGTGTGTAGTTTGTACATTTTGTAAACACTAAATAGGTAAGTGCTGTTTTTTTTTATGCAGCTATTTGATGGAACAAGCAGATAGCCCACCTGATGTAAAGTGGTAACCATCACCTATAACAAAGCATTGCCTCGTAAGTCACGTACGATAGGAACGTGCCCTACGATGCACTGCCCTGCGTCCATCAACTTGAGGCATGCTATATATTACACCTATTATATTATTAATATTACATGTTAACACAAAAAACTTATATTTTTATTTTGTCTCTAGTTGTATTATCATTATAATATTTATCGATGTGATGTGGCTTTTACAGTTGTTTGTTTGAGCATGTTTCCTCAATAACAGAGTCTATAAAAAATAATAATTAGATTTTCCAATTTACGGACTAAAAGGATGTCGGTAGAGGAATGTGGAGGGCAAAAACCTGTTGTGCTATCCCAGCATAGCGGGATAAGGTCAGGAAGATGATGATGATGATTTAACTACATACATACCTAATGGCACTTCACATCGCTATTGGTGTTCACGTATTTGACGTATTTTGGACAATGCGACGATGAAAAATAAAGGCGAATATATGCTTATATTTTCATATTTTTTATGCCTATATTAGTCATTATTTGTTTATTTTTCTCGAACAAAACGAATGCGCCAATAAAAACGCGTTTACCGAAATAGAGAGAAGAAGAAGGAAAGAAAGAAAACATTTATTTTGGACACAACACATAAACACGTATAGGTACAGCACGAGTATCAAATAGGTAGGACAAAATAGGGTAAACAAAACAAAATAAAAAACAGTAGTAAAAAAAGATGGTCAAAAAAATATGTGATATGCCACTATAATATGTGATCATACTGACTTGATTAAATATTTAAAGACTATTAAAAAAAATTACTTACTTTACGATTATAGCTAAATTATGTAGTTTATCGGGCGGCACTACACAACTGATGCGACCGGTCTTCTCAGCGCAGGCTACGAGACTGGTGGAATCAGGTTTTTGCAAGATTACTGGTTTTTAGACGCCTTGGCAATGACTGACAGCTGCAGAAACACTGCTTTAAGGTATATACTATGACTATACTCTAGTTGCATCTTGATGCATGCAATTTTTTGAAATTGCAAATCTATATGCATCTCGGTCACATAATAGGTACGTAATTATATTTTTTATTTTATCGCATACTGTAGTCGCGTTAAACTCTCGCTGCAGGCTCGGTCATAAGTTATCGGAACGAGACAGCAATATTGGTCTCTCTCTCTCTCGCACTTAGGAGAACGGACGATCCTTTTGTTTAAGCGTGTGTTAAGATGATTTATGACCGAGTTTGCAGCGGGAGTTCAACGCGACTATAAGTTGAGCACTGACCGAGCCTGCAGCGAGTGTTTAACGCGACTATAGCTCTTACCCGCGGCTTCGCTCGCGCTCGATTACTTCCGAACTTCTTTAACCTTTCTTTATAGGTACTTTATTAAAAAATCTCTACATAGTTGGGCGGGCCGCTAGCTCCCTTGGGGGTTAAATTTTGAAAAATCCTTCCTTAGTGGATGTCTACGTCTTAAGGAGAATACGTGTGCGAAATTTTAAGTTTCTAGCCTTATGGGTTTGGCCTGTGCGTTGATACATCAGTCAATCACTTTGCCTTTCTACATCTACACTTCTACACTAATATTATAAAGAGGAAAGATTTGTATTTTTGTTGTTTTGTATGTAACGAATAGGCTCAAAAACTACTGGTCCGATTTCAAAAATTCTTTCACCATTAGAATGCTACATTATCCCTGAGTAACATAACTTTTATTATATTTTCAAAAAAATCAGGGATCCTTACTAAAACTCCAATAATGTAACCCAAGGTGCAAAACAAAAACCTTACATCACGTGCGCTGCGAAAACTATTGATGATAGAACAAAATAATGTACTATGATTTTGTAGAACACGTCATCATCTACAAAAAATGTCGCGACAGCATATGTCTAACTATTATATTTATGTCACAATAAGTGTTCTTTTATTATAAAAAATTAATTGAAATGCCGCCGCTAGAAAAGGGTCTTTATTTGTACCTTGGTATTAATCCTTATCCAAATAAATCATTTCATATTTAAGACGGTTTCAATACCTATAGATTACTTCTGAAATTTTTCAAATTGGACATTCCATTCAAAAGATATGACGAAATTAAAAATGTTAACGGGTCCACGGGTCGTGCGAATGTATGAAATAAGTAGACGCTAGGCTCGAACCCACGGTATAATGACCACCCATGCGAAGCTGGGACAGGCCGCTAGTTATATATATAGATAGATAGATATCGTATCAGCATAAACTACTCTCTGACTGCTCCATTTCTATTCCATCCTCAAAGAACCTGGAGTTTGTACTAGCTACTTAGAAATCTGAGGGGATATCTAACTTGCTATGAATTAAAGTCATGAAGATGGTCACTTTTACTTATGCATTAACTCAAAGGCATGTCACGCAAGCAAAGACGCGGCAGAAGCTAGTTTACGGTGAAGTTCATATGCGTCAGGTGCCACAAGCCAACTCTAAACAAAACAGCTTCTAGAAGATAATTTATTCTTATGACCTCGTAATAATATTATTATAATTACTAGCATTATTACCACTTCAAATTCATTATACCTACTAATCTAAATGCGAAAGTGTGTCCGCTTGTTTCATTTTCACTGCTAAACAACAAGCTGATGGAACAAGCAGATTGCCCACCTGATGTTAAGTGGTAACCATCACCTATAACCAAACATTGCCTCGTAAGTCACGCACAATAGGAACGTGCCCTACGATGCACTGCCCTGCGTCCATCAACTTGAGGCATACAGATGTTAAGCCTTATGTGCCTGTAATTACACCGGCAACCCACACTTCAAACCGAAACACAGCGTTGCTGCTTGGTGGCAGAAAAAGGCGTGATGGTACTTCCCCGGACGAGCCCTTCACAAAAAGCTCTACTACTGTATTTGAAGTCGATATTTTTGCAAAAGCGTTGTATTATTAATACACCATAGTTTGAATAACATTTTTTTGGCCTACTAATACTGACACAATAAAAACTGACGACGAACGTAGGTACAATATTTTATAAATTTTATCCTCATCCAATGAGCTTGTCAGTTAAATATTTCTATAGTCCACGTTATACGCATCCTGCTTCTAAGATTACATAGGTTTCTTGACTGGGTGCTTGTAAATGCTAATAATACTTAAATGTACGTATAACGTCACTTATAATTGTACTACCTACGGTATAAGGAGCAATTGCATTTATTGGCATTTAGAGTTCAAAACACTAGCCTCTGCACCGCGTAAGTAGGTATTAGTATGTAAATGATAGTAGGTATTTTTATACAGGTACATGTATTTTTACCGAGGTATTCCTCGAGGCGCACAAAGTACTTCCTCAGAGCGCACCCGTATTGGAGCGCTTCATTTAGTAGGTATAAATGTTTAGTTTTTATTCCTCGTGGCGCACCAATGACAATATAGGGTCTAGTGATGGGATAATAATGTGTCGATATCATTGATGAAACGCAATTCAGTAACATTTGGGTAATGTGAATATGAAAGTATTATGTACATTTTAATGCATACCTAACTACCTAATTAAGCGTTATCGACTAGCTAAATTATTGTTAACTAGTGGTTCGCCCCGAACTGAGATCTCGTGATGCGAACCGACGGACGCACCAAAACTTTTAGTAGGTGGTAGTCAGAGGCAAGTCCAAACATTATGTTTGGACTTTTTTCTGACTACCGCCTACTAACTTGGTATGGTAACCAAGTTTCAACTCTATTGGCCTATTTATTGAAGAGTTCCGTTGAACAGACCTTGGCTCCATCATCAGACCTGGTCGTCGTCACCATTTTATGAGAACTCAGTACCTCCTTAATTTATTTCAAGAAAAAAAAATAAGAAAAATCAAAGGAACTGGCCGACCAGTAGAAAAACCTTGATGTCAACGAAACTCTTAGAGATGGGAGCTCTTGGATCGCTGGTTATCTTAATTTAACTTTTTAAGTTTTATCTCGAAAACAGAGCGTCCCAAAAAAAAAGTAAAAATTGTTTTGGAATGTCCAAACAAAGCCCTTTCATATGACATGTAACTTGATTTCTTAATGTATTTTTTTTTAATTTTGCCCTCTTAAAAAACCCCATATCTCAAAAACCCTTCATCCAATTTTACTCATATACTTACCAGTAAATTTCTCAAGTACAAGCTATCGACATATCAAATTTCATGCAGATCGGATCAACGGTTCTAAAGTTATCGCCAGACAAACATACATACATACATACATACATACATAAAATGCCAAATCGCCCAAGTTGAAACTAAGATCTTCGTTCGCTTCGCTCACTCGATCAATAACTTCCGCAGCGAGCGCAGCGCACACCGGCTTAGTGCAGATTTGAATGCATTTCACAATTTTAAGAAAACTCACAGCTAGGTAGGTACACAAAACATAATTAACTATAATAAATATACATGCTGGGTACATGTCTGCTGAAGGCCAATTATAAATTTCCACTTATAGGTTACTAATTAGATGAAAAACAACCCCATCACTAGACCCTACATTATCATTGGTGCGCCACGAGGAATAAAAACTAAACATTTATACCTACTAAATGAAGCGCTCCAATATGGGTGCGCTCTGAGGAAGTACATTGGTGCACTTCGTCTTGGTGCGTACCATCTGGGTGCGCCTCGAGGAATACCTCTTTTTACCATCTAAAAATGTGCACGCGGATACCCATCAGGTTATACGCTGCTCGCTTTTATGTCCTTGTAATAAACGTCATTTTTCTTCGTTCATTCACGTTATGTCACGTCCTACGTGTACACGGATATAGATCTAACTATATGGGGATTCGTTTTCTGACATTTTGGGAAGAAACATAGCTTTTTCATTTTAATTGTTTTTCTAGTGTTATTTTGAGTTGTGTTGTGTAATTTAGATGGGCTTGCAACCTGTCACGTATGGAATACCAACTACTTACTGCAAAATGTGGGTATGTGCCAAACTTAATGTTTGCACGTACCTCTGACTACCCCCCTTAGACATCCTCAAAAAAATCTGGAGTTAGTACTTGGTACTAAGAGATCTGAGGGGATATCTACCGTGCCTGGGGATTAAAGTCGTGAAGCTATTTCGGTTTCAGTTTTTTTTATTTCGGTGGTATGTTAACCAACATTACTTGAGGTCTTAGCACAAAGTGTAAGCAATTGGAATGAAAGAGTATTATGTGATATCCTGATTTTACTGAAAATGTTTTGAAGGTTTTGAACAAAACCGCCACCATTTTCTCGAAAACAAATGACGGCCGAGTTGACTATGGTCTGACTTGACTAAAAAGTATTCAATACAAATCACTTGACACTGGCAAGATTGTCTGTCGAATGACGGACAGGAGCCATAAATTGAGAGAAGAAAGAAAGAAGATCAAACTACAGAAAAATGACTACAAGGATATACAAACAAACAGCGTACAGATGCATATCCGTGTGTCCGATGTTGGGCGACAATGATGCCTGCCAACCTTGTCTCACGTCATTTTTACACAAGTGAAAGTGGAAAAGTATCCCCCCTTGTAGTAGTAGGTGGAAAAAAAATCCATTCTTCCCTACCAGTAGTGATAGATTAGTAGAGATATGTGGAACAGGTGGAAATTAGTCATTTTTATGAAAGTGAGTAATGTCATACAGATCCAACTCATCATTCTGCAAACCAGGGCTCGTGTTAACCAAAGCTACAATATAATAAACTTTGTCTTGTTCGGAATTTATTAAAATATTCCCTAAGTTTGTCTTGGTTTATGTGTCTTTGTAACGAAAATGGGAGTTGAGGAGTTTTTGAATGATAAGCTTTCATTGCCTGCTGTGTTTACAAATAGAAGGAAAACTTTAAATCCATGGCTTACATTTTAAGCGTTCATGATGAAAATTTTAAATGAAAAGATAGATTGTGTAAGAGATGGCATGAAAACAGAAACAGTTTCAGACTTTTATACAAAGGCACGGAAGATATTCCCTCAAATCTCTTAGTGCCAAGTACAACCTCATGATTCTTCGAGGACCTCATTAAGGCGAAGACAAGAGCTAATGTGACTCTCGCTCGCACGTTTCGACATGTTGAAAGATATATAAAACACTAAACTAATTTTCGAAAAATCGCAATCAAACATTTTGTGTGCAATCACATTGCACACAGTTTAGTAAAAATTTCATTTTGTTCGATACATGTTTTCCTACTCAAAAGTTTATGTACGAAAACTAGTAAAGCAAACTTTTGAGTAGGAAAACATGTATCGATCAAAATGAATTTTTTACTAAACTGTGTGCAATGTGATTGCACACAAAATGGTTGATTGCGATTTTTTAACATGTCGAAACGTGCGAGCGAGAAGTTGTTTGATAGTTGTCAGCCCCTTAAATTCTCTCATTAACCATCACCTATAACAAAGCATCGCCTCGTAAATCACGCACGATAGGAACGTGCCCTACGTTGCACTGCCCTGCGTCCATCAACTTGAGGCATACAGATGCTAAGCCTCGTGTTCCTGTAATTACACCGGCAACCACACTCTTCAAACCGAAACACAACAACACAGCCAATGGCACAGAAAAAGACGTGGTGAAAAGAGCTCTACTACTCTTAAGTTCATAGTCTGTACTTAATTTTAATAATACGCTTTATAGGCTAGGTACAGGTACCTAGACACACGTTAATATTCTCGCAAGGCAGACCTTTGTATCACACTCTACATTAGGAGCGCAAAGCAGTGCCATAAATCCAGCTGATGTGGTTTCTGTGGACGTTTTAACGCCTCCTCCACCTCGTTACATGGACATTTATTACAATAATCCCGTAATTTTGGGTAATTTTTGTAAATTAATGGCCGCCGCTTTTCAAAGTTTATTGTGCCCGAAAACTGCCTCCGATAAGAATTTATCGGTTAAAGTACGTTAGTAAAATGTGTTGGCGAAAAGGAAATTGAAGGTAAGTATTTGACTCTCAAATTACGTTACCTCAGGCTTTACATATTTTACCTAGTAGCAAGTAAGTCGTGGAACTAAAGCAACATTGGAAATTGAAAAGAAATTACAGTAGAGAGACCATCATTTGTATTAGACAATGCCTCAGAATCACATTTTTTCGACAGCTTTGCATTAAATCCTTTAACCGCACACTGTTTGGAAGAAATGAAATGATGTTATTGACAGAACACAAATATGGTAAAAAATTACAGACAAGAAAGATACACGAGTTCGGGAAACGGAATAATAAAAATATAATAAAAAATATTGGTGGACCTTTCACACAGCACTTTCTAGCCCCAAACTAAGCAAAGCTTGTAATTGAAATTGATTAGAAATTGATTTAATTATATAACAAACATCACATATCAAATAGATACATGCAGAAGTAATTTTCAAAAAAATATGGTATGGTAATATGGAAACCAGATAGCTGATTTAATACATAAATTCTTTTTTTTTGTAAATACATACTTATATCACTATCACTACATAGTATAAAACAAAGTCGCTTTCTCTGTCCCTATATCCCTATGTATGCTTAGATCTTTAAAACTACGCGACGGATTTTGATGCGGTTTTTTTTATAGATAGAGCGATTCAAGAGGAAGGTTTATGTGTATAAAACATGCATAATATAGTAGAGAAACACTGATAATTTAAGAGGTTGCTAATGTGAAGCCGTAAATAACATATTTTTTTGCGCTTACATTACAAACGCTGGCTTGACCCTACGAGATAGATTAAAATAATGTAATACAGTATTGTACGCCTTAAAAAGGTCTTCAAAAAAGTCCGCGATGGTATATGTCTATCTCTTAGGGATACCCCACAATAACCGTGCGAAGACGGGGCGGGTCGCTAGTAATATAATAAAACCCAGACAGAGAACAAACATCTATGTTCATCTCACAATTGTTTGTTCTCGGTGGGGATCGAACCCACGGCTTACGGCGCCTAAAAACCCCTTCAGGAACAGAAACGTGAATTCCAAATTGTTGAATTTGCAAAAATTTTACATTTGCAGCATGTTGAATCCAAAAATTTTGAGTTTGCAATAAGTTGCATTTGCAGAAATGACCTAGCTAATACCTTAAAATATTTTAGTCGCGTTACAGGTTATATTAATTTTTAAATAGTTATTCATAATAATTTCCTTTATTTTCATTGAATTTATTTAACGACATTTTTACTTTTTAATCTTAGATGAAAATGTCTGTCTCTAATTTAAATAAAAATACATAAATCTCATTTTGAGGCTGTACAAAAATCTAGCAAAAAATCTACGTTAATTACTAAGTATAAAGCGGAATTTTCATCAGAATAAAGAGCGATATCGCAAAATCTCATTAGCAAGAACGAGAGAAATACCACAAAAAATAATGAGTCAATCCACAAACTTACCTACCCTCAAGTAACGTTATAACATCAGCCTTATTGCTGAAGCAATAGAGCTGGATTTAGCAGTTCGATAGCTGCAGATAGTATTTTGTAGTCTAATAAAAGGAGCTGAACAGAAATGACAAAAATACACAGTACATGGTAATGATGTCTTTAGAAGAGTAATGGGGGTCGGGGAAATGATTATGTAGGGCCGTTCAAATTACAGACGATTTATCGTAGGGTTAGGGAAACTCATTTCTTCAGCGGCGGTGGGCTTGCAACCTGTCACGTATGGAATACTAATTACTGCAATATGTTGGTTTGTTCCAAATGTACTTGGACGCACCTCTGACTACTCCTTAGACATTTTCATATAATCTTGAATTAGTACTTGGTACTAAGAAATCTGAGAAGATGTCTGCCGAGCCTGTGGATCAAAGCCGTGTTTTTTTACAACTAAGATTTAACTATCCCTACGATGCAGCACTGCCCTACGTCCATCAACTTGAGCTATACAAAAATGTAAGCCTCTTGTGAAAGAATTTCATCGGCAACCACACTTCGAACCGAAAGAAATAGTAATGAAATGAAATGAAATGAAATGAAATTTATTTATTGATAGCTAAAGCAAACACATAGACATTAATAATAGATAATATTGCTAAGTGGCGTTAGTATCTCGTCAAATTTACAGAACACAAAATATAAAATATAAATAATATCAGCTGTAAAGGGGCGTCGTCGTCTTATTAAAATAAATGTAGGTATGTAACAATTTTTTAAATTAAGTCAAAATATTTATATAAATTCTATTATATAAAGCAATATACCTAATTAATTAAAAAACTTAGTTCATCTTTAAAATGTGTGTAGTCATTAGCTAGATACTCGCTTACATTGTATATGGTCTTATCCAGCAGTAATTTTTTAATGTTATTATTGAATGAGTTATCACATGTCAGTAGTATGTAATGGTAATACTTCCCCGGACGAGCAGTATCACGAGTGTATAGCTGATTATTATTGTTTCCACATTTCTTTTGCATTGAAACACGCAAACAAGCAAGTATCATAAAATACTATTTTATTCCAGCAAAAATGTAATGTACAAACGACAAACAATAGAATGTACCTACGGTTGACCTGACAGGTCCAGTTTTCAAAACTGAAACAGCTTCACGACTTTGATCCCCAGGCACGGTAGATATCCCTCAGATCTCTTAGTGCCAAGTAATATTTCCAGATTCTTTGAGGACGTCTAAAGGTAGTCAGAGGTACGTCCAAACATTACATTTGGCACCCACATTTTGTAGTCATCAAAATATGAACGCCTAGATACTTACTTGTAACTTCTGAAAAAGAGTCCTACATTTCAAAACTAGAACAAAATGGAGCCTCCATTGTAAGCTAATGGTCAGGTAAAAGGGGGAGCGAGAAGCTGAGACAGTAAAAGCATGCTAAGTACGACCATTACAATGCTTAGAGGAAAGATGGGAGGTATTATTGATGCTCTCTGTTCTATGAACAATAGATTTTTCTTGGCTCATTTATTGCTGTCAAATCGACAACCTTGCCAGGTTTTTTTTAATACAGCTTGCTGGTGGAACAAGCAAATGGCCCACCTGATATTATGTGGTAACCTATAATTAAGCATTGCCTCGCAAGTCACGCACGATAGTAACATGCCTTACGATACACTGCCCTGCGTCCATCAACTTGAGGTATACAGATGTTTAGCCTCACGTGCCTGTAATTACACCGGCAACCACACTCTTCAAACCGAAACACAGCAACGCTGTGTAGTACTTCCCCGGACGAGCCCTTCACAAAGAGCTCTACTACTCTTAAATAAAATACTTTTGTACTATACTACTCTTAAATTTACAAGCAAGACGAATACAGAAATACACGAGCAAGTAAACGCGAATACCTGATAACCATGTCAAATGCCATCATGTCAATAGCAGAGTGTCAGTGAATGTGTTTCCGCTATATTTTTATTCGGCCGTCAAGGTGACGGTCGCTTCGTTTGGAGAACCACAACTGTATGGTACTCTATATTTGGAGAGCACAGCGAGCTCGTCACGTCGCTCAGGCACTGACACGCTGCCAAGAAAGTATCCACCTAATGAGACTCCTAAACTGTCGGTTGCAAATATTTTGGTGAAACTTCTAGAGACTTGCGGTATTCTGTACTTGAGTCGTTTCTTTAGATGATATTTTTATTTACCTACTACATTTTTCATACAGTTTTTAGGGTTCCGTACCCAAAGGGTAAAACGGGACCCTATTACTAAAACTCCGCTATGCGTCCGTCGTCTGTCTGTCTGTTCGTCTGTCACCAGGCAGTCTCATGAACCGTGATAGTAAGACAGTTGAAATTTTCACAGATAATGTTTTTCTGTTGCCGCTATAACAACAAATACTAAAAAACAGAATAAAAAAGATATTTCAGGGGGCTCCCATACAAACAAACGTGATTTTTTTGCCGTGTTTATAGATGGTACGGAATCCTTCGTGCGCGAGTCCGACTCGCACTTGGCCAGTTTTTTTATATGCCCTTAGGATAGACTAATGAAACCAAAACATTAACCCTAACACCACATTTGTACCTAGTTTCCATAGACAATAAAATTTACTTTATATTCGACCACCTAAATGAACCCGCCCGCCCGGAAAAGTTAATAATTGGTCGTATGAGTGAAAGGTCCATTTATTATTTTATATGCCTCCCTCATAAATGTTTAGGAAGAATGATTTTGAGCCTTCCTCTTCTCTAACTTCTCGTGATCTTTACAATGCCATCGGTCCTCTAGTCCATCGCTTCGTCTTCCGGTTCGAGGGCGCGATTCGAGCCAAAGCGGTATTCGGTTCCGACTTAGGTAGTTCCATGACCTAGCTTTGTTTAGACCTTGGTTTTACAACCCTTATTCCCCAGCGGTTGTCGGTTCTACGACCTGTATACCTTTATTGTGACCTTGGTTCTTTTATTACCCAATTTTAGATTCTATCACGCGAACACCCAAGTTCACTCCCGCAGAATGGCTGTATGAAACAACTTAGTGACCAGTTTTACCCATAAATCGTGCAATAAAATGGAATGCGCCCGCAATCTGATTACCACTTGATTGTGCCGTTATGATCCCCGTGGGACGAAACAATCAACTTTTAAGATTATTGTGAACCCTGTTTTCAGGGGCTTTTCATTGCGTATTTTAATACTGACGTGAATAATTTGACGCTCTATGTTTTGGGTTATGTAGAAATGGAGGTTAAAATAACGGAAAGAATAAAAAAAATTGACGATCATAAAGTATTTGTAATATTGAATTGAATTTCGAATAGAATGGAACTATTATAGATGATATATAATAGATGCCTCATTAGAATAACTTTTACTTTGTAAAAGGATCATACAAAAGAACGGTAGGAACCAAGCCGTAAGTTTGTTGCCTGTTCTTCTAGGCATTGGTCGCGTGGAACTGGCACCTAGAGTCGCCTAGCTTTAAGAAGTTTCAAAGTGATCCTTGTGATTTTATTGAATAAATACCTTTTGACTTTGACGTATTTATAGTATACCTACATGTTTTTTGTTAAAGTCGTAATGAGTTTTAAGAGTAGTAAAGCGGTGAAATTACAGGCACATGAAGCTTAACATCTGTATGCCTCAAGTTGATAGACTATCGGCCGGTTTCTGAAAGCCCAAATAAAACTTATCGGATGTCAAGTCCCTTGCTATCTCTATCTAATTCGATGTAATAGCTGAAATGGCGAGTGACTTGACATCCGATTAGTTTTGATCAAGCTTTTATAAACCGGCCGTTAGGGTAGTGTACCGTAGGGTACGTTCCTATCGTGCGTGACTTGCGAGGCAATGCTTTTTTATAGGTGATGTTTACCACTGAACTTCAGGTGGGCCATCTGCTTGTTCCATCAGCAACTAGTGTAAATAAATCGGCCAAGTGCGAGCCGGACTTGCGCACGAAGGGTTCCGTACCATTATCCATAAAAACAACAAAAAAACACGTTTGTTGTATGGGAGCCCCCTTAAATATTTATTTTATTCTGTTTTTTAGTATTTGTTGTTATAGAGAAAACAGAAATACATCATCTGTGATAATTTCAACTGTCTATCACGGTTCATGAGATACAGCCTGGTGACAGACGGACATACAGACAGACGGACAGCGGAGTCTTAGTAATAAGGTCCCGTTTTACCCTTTGGGTACGGAACCCTAAAAAAGGCCAATACGTGATTTGACTGAAAAAAATCCACTATTTTTGGTGTCCCATATCTGGGGATTCGAACATCGGTATCGCCGTGTTTTCGGTCGTAACACTATAAAAATCAAACGAAAGAGAATGTCGTATTCTCTGGTCGAGTTCACTGCCGTAAACCCAGTCCCTCGACACCGATACTATATTTGTTTTGTACAGTTCGTCGAGATTTTCAAATGATTTAAAAAGAAAGAAAGAAAATACATTTATTTGACATACACACAAAATACAGAAGGGACAGCTACAGACAAAAGAATAGGTACCTATACCTACCAAATAAAAACATATCACAATAAAATTAAGTTGGTAGTTACAGAAATTTTGTCCTAGCCAGTCCCGTCCCGTGTGCCAAAAAGACATAGACATTTATTTGCTAAAAAAAAAACACATACACATACAAAACAATAAAAGAAAGGAAATGACTAAACAGATAGATATTACAGTACTTTGTTGGTGTGTAGGTGTTTGTGTGCTGCAGCAGCAAAAGGGTCTCGACTCAGCGTATGCCTCACCACTATTTTAGTAGTTAGGCGCTGTTATTCTGCCGAGACCTTCAGCCAATAAACCTCGTGAGAAATTTATAAGTGTGGAGTGTTCTGTTATAAAATAAAATAATCATATAAAAAATGGTAATGAACTTACATCGTACAGTAAAAGGCCCAGACTCAGCTAAGTAGATATTCTTGCCAAGTAGCGCTGGTTTTCAGTCAGAGCATTAGATAGGGTGACGTCACTACAGATGATAAAACAATGATGGAAGAAAATATATTATAAAAAATAATAACTAGTAGTTCGCCCCGAACTGAGATCTCGTGATGCGACCCGACGAACGCATCGAAACTTTGAGTACGTAGTAGTCAGAGGCAAGTCCAAACATTATCTTTGGACTTTTTTCTGACTACCGCCTACTAACTTGGTATGGTTACCAAGTTTCAACTCTATTGGCCTATTTATTGAAGAGTTCCCTTGAACAGACCTTGGCTCCATCATCAGACCTGGTCGTCGTCACCATTTTATGAGAACTGAGTACCTCCTTAATTTATTTCAAGAAAAAAAATTAAGAAAAAGCAAAGGAACTGGCCGACCAGTAGAAAAACCTTGATGTCAACGAAACTCATAGAGATGGGAGCTCTTGGATCGCTGGTTATCTTAATTTAGCTTTTATTTTTATATCTCAATAACCGAGCGTCACAAAAAAAAGTAAAAATTAATTTGAGATGTCCAAACAAAGCCCTTTCATATGACATGTAACTTGATTTTTTTATGTAACTTTTTTTATTTTTGCCCCCCTAAAAAACCCCATATCTCAAAACCCCTTCATCCGATTTTACTCATATACTTACCAGTAAATTTCTCAAATACAAGCTATCGACATATCAAATTTCATGCAGATCGGATCAACGGTTCTAAAGTTATCGCCAGACAAACATACATACATACATACGTACATACATACATACATACATAAAATGCCAAATCGCCCAAGTTGAAACTAAGATCTTCGTTCGCTTCGCTCACTCGATCAATAATAATATAAATACATAGACAGATATAATTTATAGTTTTACACGCAGATACAGATCAAGCAACAATGCCAAAGAAAAATGACGCTTCCTACAAGGACATAAAGGCGACCAGTGTTATAGTCGCGTTAAACTCCCGCTGCAAACTCGGTCATAAATCATCTTAACACACGCTTAAACAAAAGGATCGTCCGTTCTCCTAAGTGCGAGAGAGAGAGAGACCAATATTGCTGTCTCGTTCCGATAACTTACCGAGCCTGCAGCGAGAGTATAACGCGACTATAGCTTGATTCGTGACAACATTACTTTTTTTCAATCTATCTATCGTCAAGTCTAGTTTCCCAATTTTTTTTTTATTTTAAAATATAATTTTAATTTTGTTTTTCATTTGGATAGTAGTGCAAAAAACATGAACTTTTGCGGTCAACAAAACCCACTCAATTCACCAATACAAAATGAGGGCAAAATAATTGCACCAATACCAGCAGCGGCCGACCAAACGTCACGTACGTACCTCCGAATGAAACCCGCAAATAGCGATTATAGCGAGCAAATACAGAATCGATTACTGAGTAGGTACGAGTAGGTATGCCTGTTTGAACACGGCTGCCGTTTACACGGTATTTCAATATTGCTGCAAACATAGGAGTTTTGACTTCAAAATCAAAATCAAAAATGTTTATGTTGCGACAGAAAAAACATAGGAGAAAATTAAATATATAGAACAATACTGTGACAACAAAAACGGTCGTCACTCAGCTTTATGCTGTAATAGTGTTTGATGCACTACTACAACGCTGGTCTTCCGTTGACGCCGGACTTGTTGTGTTCTTTTTATCATTCTTCTAATTCTGTATTATTTGTCTGTATTAATGTTTGTTTGCTAAGCAGCAGGATCTGGAGATTCTGAACAACACACCAACCATCTTATTTTTTTGTAAAACCCAGATTCACGAACAATAAATGATTTGATTTGATTTGTGATATGATCTTGGGGTTTTTCAGTTATATTACGATTTTTAAAGAAGCATTCCTCGTTGACCCACCTATTTTAGGAGCGCCGACAGAAAATGTCACATGCACTAGTCAAAAATACAGAAAAGTGCAAAATTAAAAATAAAAACAGAAAACGCCTCATGTACTGGAAATGTATAATTTACAGAAAACGCCAAAATGACAGAAAACGACACGTGTATAAAGTACAATAATTACATAAAAGGTTTGGCAATGCTCCGATGTTGTAGTATAAACTATAGTTGACACTGAACACTTATCTCAAACTTGGTTTAGATCCTGCTGCTTTTCACGCCAGTACTCTTCTTAATCGGTGAAGGAAAACATCATGAGGAAGCCAGTTAGAATTCTAGCGGCGATGGGCTTGCAGGTTGCAAGTATGGAATACCAACTACTTCAAAATGTGCCAAAATAATATTTAGACGTACCTCTGACTATCCCCTTGGACATCCTCAAAGACTCTTGAGTTGGTAATATGGTATTAAGAGATCCGAAGGTTATGCTACCGTGCCTGGGGATAAAGGTAGTGAAGCAGTTTTTTTATTTGTTAAGCAGCCGTATTCATGTGAAAATTCAGGAACCTAAGGTTCCTGGTTTTAACAGATCTGAAGGTATATTTACCGTGCCTGGGGATAATAGTAGTGTTTAAGTAGCTTTTTACACACTAACACTTGTTTTTTATGCGATTAACTTTAACTTCAACTTAGATTTTTTGTTTTATTTGTTAACTTTCACCTTATTATTTTGGTTTGTCTTCTCAGTATCATCTACCTACCTACTTACTTTGCCTATAAAATGTAGATTCGATTGGTTAGTGCACAGTGTACATTTAATAGATTAAAATAGACAATAAGAAAAACTGTGAATCTAAGAATAAAAATAAATAAATAAATAAAGTAGTAGTTTTTTGTTTTTTTTTGCTTCTCGGGCATCCGTGTTCATGTGAAAAGGAACGTAGTATGTAATAACTTGTGTTTATTCGACTATACGAGCACTGTAAGTCCCTAGTTCGGGGGCTCGTACGCATTTGAAGAGAGCGATATCTATAAGCGTGTGCTGCCTGCTTAGGCCGTACTTAGGCACGTGTAAACCCACATGATTGTAAAACCTACTCAGGTTCTTAGGAAGATGGTCATCATTATCAGCCTAAATAGGTCCAGCCTTTACCTTTTTCTGTTATGCCTACGCCTCACTAAATTCGATTAGCACCACACTGGAGCTTCAATATTGTATTATATTATATTGTAACAAGGATCATACAAAAGAACGGTAGGAACCAAGCCGTAAGTTTGTTGCCTGTTCTTCTAGGCTTTGGTCGCATGGAACTTACACCCTATTAACCTAGCTTTAAGTCGTTTCAAAGTGATCCTTGTGATTTTATTGAATAAATACCTTTTGACTTTGACTTTTCCACTGGACATAGGCCACCCCAAGCTACAAAGATCTTGGCAGGTGGATTAGTTTATGAACCTACGTTTTTGTGACGCTATGACTTCGTAATTGGTACTAAAGGAGATATTAATATTAATCAACAGCCCAAATGTTTTTAAAAGTAAATTGAAGAGGTTTTTGTTGGAGAAGTATTTTTATTCCGTGGAAGAATTTTTGGCCTGGAAATAGCCTGACATTTGTTTATTTTGTGTTATTTAAATTCATTTATTCAATTAATTAATTTGGTTATATAATTTTTTTATTGTGTTAGATTATGTACTCTTTATTGTATTAAACGGTAGGAACCAAGCCGTAAGTTTGTTGCCTGTTCTTCTAGGCTTTGGTCGCGTGGAACTGGCACCTAGAGTCACCTAGCTTTAAGACGTTTCAAAGTGATGCTTGTGATTTTATTGACCTTGAAAATTGACCTTTTGACTTTGACTTTGAATGATTTAGTTATAAATTGACATTCAAATACGAATATGATTTTGTTTTGTGATAAAATACATTGATATCTACCGTGCCTGGGTTTGGCTGCAGTGCCTGTTATTCAAATGACATGGAGGGACAATCTCCTTCGAGGTCTACTCGTATCTCGACGGTACAAGAACCCTTAAGGTTAGGAGCGAGGTAAACTTCCGAGAGCCTTAAAAAGCTTCTCTCCAAAAAACTGCTAAAAACAAACCATAATTCACAAGACCCAGCAAAAACAAAAGCTTCATTGCACCATTATTCCAGCCACTAAACTAAGTTAAAAAAACTGAAAGCCCCAAGGAAAGGTACAGTCGGCATGAAAAGCTGGAGGCCCTTCATAAAGAGGCTTTTTGCTTGATCCTAGCTATTATGAGCGTAGCCGCGGGTTTTGATAAAAAACTTGAAACGAGTAAGAGTGAAGTCAGCTATTTAGCGCGCGAACAAGTGCCTTTGTCAAGCGAATGCAGGTTTTTTTTTATTTCTGCGTTACGCAAAGAAGGAAAGCAATATTATTTAATAACCTAAAGAAATAAACGTTAAATTAGGTGGGTAATACAGTGCAAAAAGACATACCCATAAACTGTGGAATGAGCTACCATCAGAGGTTTTTCCGTCAATATACAACATGCACAGCTCCAAGAAAAATGTCAATAAAGTCCTTCAGGGTAGGCAACGCAACGACAACGCCTCTGGTGTTGTTGGTGTCTATGGGCGACGGTGACCGCTTACCATCAGGTGGGCCGTAAGCCCGTTTGTCTATCCTTTACATAAAAAAACATATAACAAAAAAAAACGGATAAAAGCTTTCCTGTGTGGTGCAATTAAGGGTTAAATATCCCTGACTTAGTATTTGCTACCCATTTTACAGGTAACGTTCACTTGCCTTTGCATTATTAAGCCTTTTCTTTCAGGTTTGTCGCGTATACTAGATTCATTTAATTTTGTACGACGTTTCAAGGTGATTGTTATGATTTAACTAGAAAAACAATAAAAATTAAAAAGCTATGTTGCTTCCCAAAATGACAGAAAACGAATCCATTATTTAACTCAATAAATGCTTTTTGATCCTAACTTTGAATTTTAAGGTAACTTGTCAGTACTTACATGCAATACACAGATATGGCCGAATTAAATATCTACTAAATCTGAAATCACCATAACTAGAGGCGGTATGAACCCACTTGTTCATACTTCCTGCTCATAGCTTCATCTTACCTTGATTTTTAATCCGATATCTCTGTATTTCTAATCGAAAAGTTCACTTATTTAAAGATAAACCTAATATTGTGTAGTGATAGTGCTAGTTTTTATGAACACAAGAACAAAGTGTCGCCTTAAGTAGAGACTGTAAGAAAAGTGCCAATGGACACATTCTTATTAATACTAGTAGTTCTCCCCGAACTGAGATCTCGTGATGCGACCCGACTAACCCATCAAAACTTTGAGTACGTAGTAGTCAGAGGCAAGTCCAAACATTATCTTTGGACTTTTTCTGACTACCGCCTACTAACTTGGTATGGTTACCAAGTTTCAACTCTATTGGCCTATTTATTGAAGAGTTCCGTTGAACAGACCTTGGCTCCATCATCAGACCTGGTCGTCGTTACCATTTTATGAGAACTGAATACCTCCTTAATTTATTTCAAGAAAAAAAATTAAGAAAAAGCAAAGGAACTGACCGACCAGTAGAAAAACCTTGATGTCAACGAAACTCTTAGAGATGGGAGCTCTTGGATCGCTGGTTATCTTAATTTAACTTCTATTATTTTATCTCAAAAACCGAGCGTCCCAAAAAAAATGTAAAAATTGTTTTGGGATGTCCAAACAAAGCCCTTTCATATGACATATCACTTGATTTTTTTATGTAACTTTTTTTATTTTTGCCCCCTTAAAAAACCCCAAATCTCAAAAACCCTTCATTCGATTTTACTCATATACTTACCAGTAAATTTCTCAAGTACAAGCTATCGACATATCAAATTTCATGCAGATCGGATCAACGGTTCTACAGTTATCGCCAGACAAACATACATACATACATACATAAAATGCCAAATCGCCCAAGTTGAAACTAAGATCTTCGTTCGCTTCGCTCACTCGATCAACTAGTAGTTCGCCCCGAACTGAGATCTCGTGATGAGACGAACGAACGCATCAAAAATTTGAGTAGGTAGTAGTCAGAGGCAAGTCCAAACATTATCTTTGCACTTTTTTCTTACTACCTACTAACTTGGTATGGTAACTAAGTTTCAACTCTATTGGCCTATTTATTGAAGAGTTCCGTTGAACAGACCTTGGCTCCATCATCAGACCTGGTCGTCGTCACCATTTTATGAGAACTGAGTACCTCCTTAATTTATTTCAAGAAAAAAAAATAAGAAAAAGCAAAGGAACTGGCCGACCAGTAGAAAAACCTTGATGTCAACGAAACTCTTAGAGATGGGAGCTCTTGGATCGCTGGTTATCTTAATTTAACTTTTTTTATTTTATATCAAAAACCGAGCGTTCCAAAAAAAAAGTTAAAATTATTTTGGAATGTCCAAACAAAGCCCTTTCATATGACATGTAACTTGATTTTTTTATGAAACTTTTTTTATTTTTGCCCTCTTAAAAAACCTCATATCTCAAAAACCCTTCATCTGATTTTACTCATATACTTACCAGAAAATTTCTCAAGTACAAGCTATCGACATATCAAATTTCATGCAGATCGGATCAACGGTTCGAAAGTTATCGCCAGACAAACATACATACATACATACATACATAAAATGCCAAATCGCCCAAGTTGAAACTAAGATCTTCGTTCACTTCGCTCACTCGATCAATTATTTGTATAAAACTAGTAGTTCGCCCCGAACTGAGATCTCGTGATGCGACCCGACGAACGCCCCTAAACTTTGAGTAGGTGGTAGTCAGAGGCAAGTCCAAACATTATGCTTGGACTTTTTTCTGACTACCGCCTACTAACTTGGTACGGTAACCAAGTTTCAACTCTATTGGCCTATTTATTGAAGAGTTCCGTTGAACAGACCTTGTCTCCATCATCAGACCTGGTCGTTGTCACCATTTTATGAGAACTGAGTACCTCCTTAATATATTTCAAGAAAAAAATGTAAGAAAAAGCAAAGGAACTGGCCGACCAGTAGAAAAACCTTGATGCCAACGAAACTCTTAGAGATGGGAGCTCTTGGATCGCTGGTTTTTTTAATTTAACTTTTTTATTGTATCTCAAAAACCGAGCGTTCCAGAAAAAAATTAAAAATTGTTTAGGAATGTCCAAACAAAGCCCTTTCATATGACATGCTACTTGATTTTTTTATGTAACTTTTTTTATTTTTGCCCCCTTAAAAACCCCCATATCTTAATAACCCTTCATCCGATTTTACTCATATACTTACCAGTAAATTTCTCAAGCACAAGCTATCGACTTATCAAATTTCATGCAGATCGGATCAACGGTTCGAAAGTTATGGCCAGACAAACATACATACATACATACATACATACATACATACATACATAAAATGCCAAATCGCCCAAGTTGAAACTAAAGATCTTCGTTCGCTTCGCTCACTCGATCAAAATTAAGTCAAAACAAAATTACTCATTAGCCTACCTGGCTAGATCGTAATGATATTAGGGTACCGCATGTCATGCGCTAAACTAATTTAGTAAAAAAAAAAATAACTTATTCAATGACTGACTCACTCGTCACGAAATGCCTGTTTTATATATTTACTATATTTATTATAAATATTTATTATACAACTAGCTGACTCACTTGATGTTAAGTGGTAATCATCGCCTATAACAAAACATTGCTTGAACTGTTTTTATAAAAAGTCGCAATCAACCAACCATTAATTTCATAATGATTTTTTATAATATCCCAAAAGTGACTGACGTGACTGACGTTACTGACGTGGCTGTGTGTTCAAATCACTTTTTCTCCCTGCCTGTCTAGCAAACCGCTATTTTGCTCCCTGTTTACGCGGAACAAAATAGCTCTTTGCGAATAGATGTGATAAAATGTTTTTTTGACGGTTAACCCCTTAACAATCAGGCTACTTGTTATCCCAAACTGTCAGGTGGGTCGTCTGATCTTAAAAAAAAACATTTAACGGGGAATAAAAGAACCAGTATCCCAAGTATGAGTTTTGCTTACCATGTTTGGTTTTTCGTTTTACGTTTTTGTTCCGTGCTCATTGCGGGTTTTGTAAAGTTCCATATCGGTATCCCTATCGCGTCTTCATACAAAACTCGCAATGAACACTGAACAAAAACGTAAAACGAAAAACCAAATATGGTAAGCAAAACTCATACTTGGGGTACAGAAGAGAAGAAACGAACCAATGAAAGAAACCGCCTTAAATATTTTTTTATACAACATGCTAATGGAGCAAGCAGATGGCCCTCCTGATGTTAAGTGGTAACCATCACCATCATCATCATCATCATCAGTATAACAAAGCATTATTTATTTTTATAATATTATTATATATTAATATTTAAGACGCTCGCGGGCGAAGCCACGGGCCGCTGCTAGTAATATAATATAATGAGGACTATGACGAGCTAGCAATTCCAGCAATTAAACAAACACAATCATGCCTCAGTCCGAATTCAAATAGCGCTGAAAGCGTGATAATTAAATTAAATAACTATTCCAAGCGAATTTCTGTAACGAGTGAAATGGAACGATGTTGCGGAAATTGCGGGAGTAATGACATTTTAGTTTAATTCTTTAAGGGGCTGATACCCGGCAATCTACTTCTCGCTGGCAACTTACATATTTAAAAAAATATAAATACACTGAACGTATTTATGAAAAATCGTAATCGACCAAGTTGTGTGCTAAATAACTTTTCTTCAAACTAAACATATTTTGATGAAATTTCTATGGTAGTATATCCCATGTAGTGGTCAATCTGATAGTAGGTATATCATCTCAAATAAAAATAATTTTTCAAATTAGTTCTTAAATGACGGAGTCCAAAATCCAAGATCAAACAAGTTTTAGTACCAAAAAGTTTGGTTTACATGTTCTCGTACTTTTTGACGACTTCAACAAAAGGAGGTTCATTTCGACTGTTTTTTTTGTTTGTTACCTCATAAACAAAGTACCAAACTTTTTGGTACTAAAACTTGTTTGATCTTGGATTTTGGATTAAAATGAAATTTTATTGAACTGTGTGCAATTTTATTGCTTCTTTCAAATTGTGCATGTGAGAAGTACATTGGTGTTGTTTTAGGATAAGGTATGATCGGTGAAAACGAAACACAATGTGCATGTGGTACCCTGCTGGAGTCTATGCCACACGTGCTTAAGTGTCCGTCCTTTTTTTTTATTTACGAGCGAAAATATCTTGCACTTTTCAAGATCGGAGCGATAGACAGTGACCTATGTCGTGGATGTCAGGAAAAAGGTACGGTGGAGCATGTGGTACTGCACTGCTCCGCAACTAACGAAGCCAGTTCCAAAACTGGGCTGCAGAAGCTGATCGGGTCCTTCTCATCTGCATCCAAATCACCACCGGGGATTGAACATTGCTGCCACCAACCCAAGGTCCATCTCCGCTGTTTTAAGTTGGGCTGGCTGGGGTGAGGCTAGCAGGGGGACAATGCACAATACACCCCATTGCGGGACGTCCGTGAAGATCTCATTCCCCACCACGAATTAGAATGTCTTACGCATGCATCCCGCTCGGGGAGAGTAAGAGGGGATCTCGGGCTCTCTCTCAACAGACCCATACCGACTAAACCCCACCGATGTACCTGCCTTCACCTCAGTACCAGTGCATCGTCGAACCACTCGTCAGCTGACGAATGGTCCGATACTGCATCGGCACTAGATCAAGTGTCCATCCTGCCCCAATACCTAATCCTAATTCTGATTCATGGTGGGGAATGAGATCTGTACGGACGTCCCGCAGTGGGGCGTATTGTGCATTATCCTCTTGCTAACCCTCACCCCAGCCAGCCCAGCTCCTTAAAGTAGCGGAGCAGGACTTTGGGTTGGTGGTAGCAATGTTCCCAATACCTGCACAATGGAAGATCTAATGACCTGCACGGACAATGCCGTAATTGTGGCAACCTATTGGTCTAAGTGGCTGTAATATGAATGACAAACTGGTGCCCGCGACTTCGTCTGCGCAGGATTAGTCACACAATATCTTTATAAATTGTAGCCTGTTATTCTGATGTTTAAGCTATATTATTGTACATTAAAATCCATTCAGTAGTTTTTACGTGAAAGAGTAACAAACATCCATACTTAGAAACTTTCGCGTTTATTTATATGATTTGTTGATTGACTCTATAGAGAGAAGAACATCTTTAGCATCCTAATTGAACCTAGTTTATCAAAGAAAATGTTTTATAAAATTAGCTTAAAGGTATAATAAAAAAATCCTGCCGAAAGAAAACTGTAACAAAGTCATTTATAAAAAGTTTAGAATAATTGTTAGCGTTGCAAGTTTAATTTTATGTCACATGATATTCTACTAAGGTTCTACATTGTACTTTAATTTATTCGATCTCTCTATTATTGCATAAAACCAAAATAAGACTAAATTTCGTTTATTGTGGGTAATTGATGAACATAATATATTTATTATGTTCATAATATATTTTTTAATATAGGGCACTAAATTGTAAACACATTAAAATTGTAGGCACGGTTTTACGTGGATAGGGGTTTGGTTTATCATTTTCATTTTAAACGGTGAGCCCAGCAAAACACCTCCACGGAATATGTCGCACTATTTTGAACCACACCGACCGGTATAATAGGAGCAAAACTGTAGGCTAAAGCTTGTTCCAAAATACAGCCCAAGCTTCAGTCCATCAATACCCAAACAAATTGAATTGTATGAACCTACATGTACGAGTATGCTCACAAAGCTATTCTGCGAACTAATCCGTGCGAGCCATATTCGTACTTCCCCCAAAATAATGTGACAGAAAACAATTTCTAACAGAAAGAGAAAAGCCTTCTTTTTTAATAACAGGAAGACGAAAATTCGCAAAGTACTGTCACGTCGTTTCCGGCCTAATATCGGGCGTGTCGACGCGCGGACAGTCCAATTGTACTTTTCTGGCCTCAGTTACACATGAGGCAGGTTTCCGCGGGGATATTTTCTAAGAACAAACCGCAGTGATAGTGAAATGAGACGTTGCTTATGGAATTAACAAATCTCGCTATAGTACTATATCGTAAACAACAAAGTCACGGGAAGTAAATATCACCTTAAGCTGGGTACTCACCAACATTACGAGGTAATGTAACATGTTACACAGCGAGCATTCATGCAGTCAGTACGTAGTGTTCGGGGAAACCAGCGAGCAACGAGCCGCTCGTTGCTCGCTTTGAAGTGCTCCACCCGGCTGTCAGTTTTTTGGCGAATCCTTTGAGTGTTATACGCAGTTCAGTGTACGCTGTAACAAGTCGGCCATCTTGACTGAGAGTGGCTGGCAAATATGGAGCACAAAGTTTTGACGAGCATGTAACGCCGATTTTTAGAACACAGCGAACATGCTCAATGCGTAACCTGCTCGATGTGAATGTTACATTACACTCATTGGATCCGCGCTCACTTCGATCACGAGTTTCACCTCCCTCACGTTGGCATTTTCATAGCAAAATACTTACGCGAATGGCGCTGATGGGTGAATGTAGTACAAAATGCCATATTAAAAGCTCGAGTGAGACATCATCATAACCCTGAAGAAGTCCACTGCTGGACATAGACAATTCCTTACACATTTCCATGAAGAACGATACTGAGCCCTCTCCATCCACCGACTTCCCGCGATCTTAAAAATGTCGTCAGTCCATCACGGTATGAAGGCGTCCCACAGCTTCAAATTCAAAAACAAATTTTATACGAGCCAGACTAATGAAGATGAAGACAAAAGTCGGCGCCGTAAGCCCGCTTTCTTCATTAAAGTCGTTTTTATATTTTTAATAAAAAGTTTCGTGAAAAACGGTCTCCTTACCGAGCTCGTCGGGTCTTCTAATGTAACGGTTTACTGTTTTATCGAATGAAAGTTTGGCGGGAACTCAATTTGTTTCAGAGTTATGTGAAGGTCATGCCGGTTGGACGGGACACTGGTGTTTTCTTAGTCACTCTTCTTTACGTAAATAGGTCTTTTGTATGAGGTGCCCGTTTGCAACCATGTTGTTTTTAGGAGAACTGTGGCGATTTAACAGCTAAATCTAAAAGCAGGGTGACTATGGAAAACCATTATTTTGACTGCCTTCACAGCTCAGTTGTTAGTAGCTCTGCCTTCTGCGCTGTAGGCCGTGGGTTCGATCCCCATCGATAACAAACGTTCGTGTGATGAACATTGATGTTTGTTCTCTTTCTGGCTGTTATTATGTAGGTATAATATTATAAAAAAAGTATATTTGTATTAAATCAGCTATCTGGTTCCCTTAATACAAGCTTTGGCTTAGTTTGGGGCTAGATA
The DNA here is from genome assembly GCA_932294275.1 of Chloroclysta siterata. Classification (NCBI taxonomy): domain Eukaryota; kingdom Metazoa; phylum Arthropoda; class Insecta; order Lepidoptera; family Geometridae; genus Chloroclysta; species Chloroclysta siterata. The sequence continues at coordinate 18,681,840 of OW028588.1, forward strand.
GTGCTGTGTGGAAAGTCCACCAATATTTATTTATTTTACAGAGTCTAACAAATTTAACTCAATTTGGCAAGTTTTTATACCTATTACTTACTAGCGAGTTTAGTCTGAGAACACTTATGGTAGATCCACTGGTGGGAATCGAAACAACAACCTTTAGACTAAATGGCAGAGGTTCCACTAACAAAGCATGGCCTCGGAAGTCACGCACGATAGGAACGTGCCCTACAAAGCTCTGCCAACAACACTCTTTGAACCGGAACACAGCAACGCTGTTTGGCGGTAGTGCTTCCCCGCACGAGCCCTTCAGTGTGTGGCTTGTGCATGCCTCAAGTTGATGGACGCAGGGTAGAGCATCGTAGGCCACGTTCTTAACGTGACCTACCAATGCTTTGTTATAGGTGATGATTGCCACTTACCAGGTGGGTCATCTGCTTGTTCCATCAGCTAGTTGTATAAAAAAAACTGACTTTTTAATACTAATGTTCTAGTTCCGTTAGTACAAGTACTTTTGTAGCTGGCTGTACAGTCAGTGATGGTCACGTGCCAAGCAGAATGTCTCCGTGCATTACGGTCTATACGAAGACAATTAATTTGTACAGTCAGGTTGTCCTAATGGTGGACTCCGGGCTTTATTGGAAGAAACTTTATTATTTCATGTTTATTAGTAATGACTGGTTAAAGTACCGAATAGCTGAGTATTCTTTATTTCAATACAAAACATTTCTTGGTTACACATTGTTAAGTTTAGGCACAGATAAGGTTTAGGTCAGTGTTGTTAAATATTTTTTCAACGCGATCCCTTTACAAAATGTAAATTTCTAGCGATCTCTTAGGGCCATTAACGAACAAAATGTCAGTAAGGTGAAAGGCTACGTTTATAATAGTTCTAGTTAAGTGTTTATTTTGGTACCTGATTTAATTATAAGAATAATTTCAACAAAAAACACAAAATAATAATTTCCGGAGCGGACAAGGGATGCTTTAGAATTATTAGTGCCTTGACATATTTTTACTGTAGCGAAAAAGCTATAAACATTCTCCCCCGACCCCCCCGAGTAAGGTTTGACGACCCCCCTAGGGGTCGCGACCCAGTTTGAAAAACACTGGTTTGGGTAATACAAAATTGTTAGGTACATGGGCTCTGCATAGGGTATAGCAGCATTAGTATTTAATACTCCTAGCTTATGGAACATGTATATGACCCACCTGTTGTTATACCCCGTTTACACTCAGCTCATGTCCGTGGAAATGTGCAGAGACATTGGTAGGGACTTGGGCAATGTTAAACAGGTATCTTCCATGTCCGCTCGCGTTGCCGCTCGCGTTCCCCTGTTGCGTGAACACTCATTTGAGGTTTATGACCAAAATAAAAAAACAGTCGGGACTTCATCTAACATGACTATAGCCTAATTGGTTCTAATAAATGTTCTAGACTAGACTATCTACCCCTTACACATTACATCTCCAATCACTCTATACAGAGTGTCCCAAGACTAATCCAGTACCTACCTTAAATATTGTAGATATAGTATTCTGCTGAAAGCTTATTCTTTCGATTGGCATTATAAAAATACGGGATGTTTTTTTTACATGAGTCTGTTCGATTCCAGTTAATATTATTAACTTTTTAAAATAAAACAAAGTCTGCTCTCAGCAAAATATCCAATCTATAATATTTAAGGTCTGGGTGTTATATAGTATGTACCTATTTACAAAAAAAAAAGTATATATGTATTATATCAGCTATCTGGTTCTCATATTACAAGCTTTGGCTTAGTTTGGGGCTAGATAGTGCTGTGTGGAGTCCTCCAATATTTATTTATTTATTTATTTATTATTTAAGGTACTTTCCGTTCATGTCGCATAGTCTTGGGACACCCTGTATAATGAAAAAGTTTAGTTAAAAAAGGTAGAAATGCCTCTGACTACGTCATCCGTAAAAGCACGCTTGCACAAATCTCTAAAGTTGGGCATGAAGCTAACTTCTGCATGTGATGAGCCTTTGTCAAGCTAAGGACAAAGCAATGTTCCGGGCGGTATTTCAATTAGAACTGGTTCGAGTTTCGTGTTCTCAACAGTTCTAGGGATTAAGGGCTGGCAACCGCGAAATCACTTCTCGTTCGCAAATTTCAACATTTTGGATGATATCACGCTCAATCACGCTCTAACCACAGAACCGTAGCGGCCCCGCCTTCCGATCCTAAGGTCGTGGGTTCGAAACCGGTCGTGCACCAATGAGTTTTTCTGTTCAAAAATGTGCACAATGCCAGTACTCTCAAAACGATGAAGGAAAACATCGTGAAACAACCGGCATGTCGTGGAACCTAAAAAGTTCTATAACATGTGTCAAGTGCTTGAAAGAAGCCTCTTGAGGCGCACTTAAAATCCTTTCACCCCACTGTTTCGAAAGAAACTAGTGACACGACAAGAGAAAGAGACCACAGAACCGATCGGAACGAAACTTTGACTAAAAATATGCAAAATGAGTTAAGTGCTTGAAAGGCGCACTTAAAATCCTTTCACCACACTGTTTCGAAAGAAATTAGTGACACAATTAGAAGAAGACACTAATGTTTGTTCTTGGTGCAGAGCTACTAAGCAGTTGATCTGTATGGACTGTCAAGTTACCTATATTGCCGCGCCAGTTGGCTAGCATTACCCAAAGCGAGAACAAACTATGATAAAAGAATGTTTACCTTCGACGACTATTATAAAAATGTAAGCTCATTTAATGCATTTAAATTAAAACATAAACAGCATTTGACTGTAAGCTTTTCCTAACTATTATAGATAGATAGATAGATAACACATTTATTTGCTTAACTAATACACAGACAAAAAAAATACAAAACCAGCATAAAAAACAACAGAATTCAAACAACAAATAAAAGATACATTTTAAATAATAAGCATTTTGGTCAATGTGTGTGTTGCAGTTAGACAAAAAGGTAATAGCTCAGCGCATAAAATTACTCATGAGCACCATAATAGCACTGATTTTCAGCTATTACCTTCCGAGACAACAAGATTTATAAATCATACGAGTGCATTAGATGAGTACTAAATTGTTTACTCTGTTTATAACGACAAAACCTACCTACTTGTTAGTATTATTCTCATGTAAGTGACTTCTTTGAGAATCTGTCTTTTTTGAGAATAAATATCTTTAAACCTAAACCTATATATAAGTGTGGATAGATATGGGATTGATAAATAAAACAATAATTCAAAAAACACCGAACGCTATATTCAATATTCTAGAAACAACAATTAGATTTAAATCTAAATCGGATTATTTTTAATTTTAACACGTTTTAACAGTAACTTTTTACAACTTTGTCCATTTTATTAAAATAAGGCAATACTTGTAAAAGTTGATTGGTTTTGGACATTTAAATTTTAATTCACAAACAAACTGAATTTTATATATCTTTTACATGGAGTTAGGTATATTGAAGAATACATTTAGTATACTATTAACGTTGTGATATGTAAATTTTGGTGTAAATAAAGTGGTGAAATACATTTTTTAAATAAAGAAACATATAAAACTATGATTTTAAATATTACAATTATAACTACTTGACAATTAAAGCTAACATTGAATTTAAAGCTTGAAATCGACTTACAATACAAACAATTAAATAATGAAAATTAACAATATTGTACTTAACGATTGGTTTTACCTAGCTAAGTTACAAAATATAGCTGTTTTATTCGTTTTAAAACCAAATAAGCCTCTACTAGTCTAAATACAGGCTCTTTAAAAAACAATATATTTTATGTCTTTACAAATAGAATAAAAATAGTTTATGAACTCTTCAATTTCAATTTTAATAAAAAAAAAACGTACAAATCCTTTTATAAGCTTTAAGTAACTTGTTGTTAACAAAAACATGCTTACGTATAGTTTAAAACTAAACTTAAAATAAATACATTTCACAAAAGCAAGCAACTTTTTTGTAAACATATTTTCTAAATATGACGACGAATATGGACGTGTAACTAACTAGCGAAATGGACCTCCGTAAATAAGTATTGTCCACAATTTGTGCATACATTTTATAGTTACAATTACGTATTATTATCACAAAGAAAATAGCTTGTAGCCAAAAAAATCTTTACAATAAGCTACAAATGATAGCATCATTGGTCCTACTAAAACAATTAAAACCCTTATTTCTATCTACACAGTTGAAAATGCTACTATTATAAAAACACCAAGTTATATTTAATTGTTATTTTGATTAGAATCAGAGGCTACCTACATTTAAACATTCATAATAATTACACTGTAAATACCATTTTTTTAAGGACCGTCAAATACATAAGTATGCAATTATTTTGGAGTTCAGAAATGAGCGTTGTCGGCCGTTCTAAATTTGGTTGTTCTAAAACGTCTAATGCTGTGCTAAAATTTTTGAATTAATTTTTTTAGATTATCACAGGCTCACGCTCCGGCCCGAAGGCTTTCTCTTTATATTGCACCTTAATTTTAATGATACTATTCCGAGGAAGTCCATTACATTCTTAATTTTACAAACTTACGAACTCGGTTCCACATCCGCTATAAACTTATCAGACTAAAGTTAGGCTTTTGATACTACGAATCACTCACTTAAATGTTTTTTTTGTCCCAATCTTTATTTTTCTCTCACATTCAAATTCACAGAGTCTTAAGATTTACTAAGATTTAATAGTTTCCATCTCGAAAACACCACGATTCGATGATTAAAAAGGTTCTGAGGTAAAGGGTGTCGCAAGGTACGGCACTTGTTCCGTTTCTCATCCTCGTATACATACACCCGTTTCTTCGAGAAGGTTTTAGAGTTTGGAAGGGCGGTGGTCGCCTAGCAGTCGTGCGGCCACCGAGAAGGGTGGCCGGCCACGGATCACATAACACAACAGCTTTTAGCTCGCCCCTTCAGCTCAGCCTTCAGGTCGCGTTTGCTCTTGCTGCGCCCCACCTGCTTCTGAAAAAAACCATTTGTTTTACAACCCTTGAAATGCTGAAATAAGTAAACAGCTTTGGTATTATCAAACATATTTGATCCGTACAGTAATGACGGTAACAAAAATATAATAATAATATCCGTAACTATGTGAGTTAACAAAATATCATTTTGGCCTATGAAAAAATGTTTGAGGTTTCAACGGTTAAATAATTACCATTCTATTGGAACCGTCCGTTGTAATAAACATGCAAAATGAGATAGTCTTGCTGCTAATAATGATTCATTCAAATTTACGATTGTTGACAAACGCTATGTAGGCCGGGGGCGACAATAATAATTAATTTCCACCGCTTGGCCTAACTAATTTTCGCAAACAGATTATTGTTAGACTGTCAGTTGTCCACACTGGAATGCTGGAATAATTTAAAGCTGAGTCTCGACCGCAAACAAAACGAACCCACTAATGAGTAATTAAAGGACATAGGTACTTTGGGAATAATCCTGAGAAATATACGTTCTAGCGAGATTGTTTTCTCGCACATAAGGCGAATACAAGAGCTAATGTGACTCTCGCTCGCACGTTTCGACATGTTGAAAGATATAAAATCTCTAAACTAATTTTCCAAAACTCGTTACTCAAAAGTTTGCTTTACTAGTTTTCGTACATCAGCAAACTTTTAAGCAGGATAACTTGTATCGATCAAAATATTTTTTTTACTAAACTGTGTGTGTTACAAACACAAATGTTCATCTCCTTTTATCACTGATCGTACCACTATAATTCTTGTACTATGGGAACCAGATCGCTGATATAAACCTTATATAATTTTTTTTTGTAAATACATACTTACTTATAAATATAATCAGACAGAGAACAAACTATATCCAATACACAAATGTTTGTTCTCAGTGGGGATCGAACTCAAGGCAAGCGCAGAAGGCAGAGCTTCTACCAACTGAGCTGTGAGGACTCTCGTGCTGATTTTGATGCATTTTCAAATTTCATAACTTATAATACCTGTTGTTTCATCTGCTTGTTTAGTTTCCCCAGGGCTGCCAGCGCTGCAACTTCGAAGGCATCTTTCACGCCTTTGCTGGAGGTCTTTGCCGAGGTCTCCACGTACGTCGGGGCTCCAAGCTGCCTCGCTACTGCTAAAGCCTGAGACAAGGATTTTAGAATAGAATAGAATAGAATACATTTTTATTTAGCATAGTACAAAAAACACAAGCCTGAAGAATTTAAAGGGTAGGAAACATTAAGGATAAAATTTTTAGTTTCACACACTTGTGAGCTAAAGCGTGTTCCAAATTTTAAGTAAGCCAAGAGGACCAAGCATGTAACAAAAAATGAAGAGTGACATAAATTTTATATGCCTTTTTATTTTCCGAAAAAATTTAAGAGGTTTCTTTAATTTTTGTAGCAGCTAATCACTGTATGATTTGTATAGTAAATAAGCGTCCATTTAAGGGCCGGTTTCACCATGCTCTTTTAGATTAACAAAGGATTAAAGGGCCGTTAAATATGTCAAAATGTACGCGTTTGACATCTAAGGTTAGATTTAACGGCCTGTTAATCCTTGATTAGTAACTAACAGAGCATGGTGAAATCAGATCTTATGCTAGTGTCAAACTCTAGTACCCAAATTTTCTGTAATAATCTCATGACATAAAATGGGGTGGGTATGAGTTTGTGATCAACGCAGGTGACGAACACAGGTATGTCATTAGCTCCCAGGCCCAAGAAGGCCCAGAAAGCCCCAATTTTTCCATAATGGCTAATAGAGCCGTGACCCTCAAACGCAAGGAAAAATTGAGATGTAAATGGAACAAGGGGTCTCTTTCATATTAAACTTATTTAAGGCGAATGGACACCCCGATACTAGCGCCATTACATATTTTATTTAATCATTACGTTGAACAAAGGAATTATCAAAAATTCGGACCGCGCGTAGACGATACCTGTTACAAGCTTTTTTTTAATGTATCTGTAATAGTTTTGTTTTGTGGTACTCAGTCAGATACCTTGATTGGAGAGCTTGGTGGCCACCAATAGGAACTAAACTCTTGAAACAAGTACCTGCCTAAATAATACAATAAAAAACTATTACAGATACATTTAAAAAAAGCTTGTGATAGGTATCGTGTACGCGCGGTCCGATTTTTAGATAGTTCCTTTGTATAACGTAATGAACTTTTGACAAAGCCTCTATACAGCTGTATCTAAAGTTATGTACCTACCCAGTGAATTTGTATTAACATTGTGTTTTTGTACGAACAAACTGACGTAACTAAGTGTTTCACAAAAGTCCCTATGGTTTAAATTAATGAATATGAATATGAATATGATAAAATAAAATATGTAGTGGCGCTAGTATCGGGGTATCCATTCGCCTTAAACAAAAAATAAAGAAATGGCTTATTACTAATGTTCATTACAATCTAGAAGAGTACTATAATACCTAGTTACCTAGTTTGGGCTGTTATTAGTTTTAATTAGTTTACCTAAATGCCTACCTAACTCTTAGGTAGGTACATTAGTATAATTGCTAGAGCTTGCATTATATATAAAATACATTTTAAATGTAACTACTTTATGTGGAGACCTAATTACCTCCTAAGACTAATCTTAGATTACCTATTGTGAATTTATTATTTGCTGGTGGTCAAGGATGGCTATTGGGATAGTATAGCAATATTGTACCTATATGCCCGAAAAGGGTAGACTGTTGGAACAAAATTACCTGTGTAAGATCTTTTTTTTTTTAATTTATTCTAAGGGCTTTGTCGCTGGACGACCACACTGCCCAATAATAAATAACACATAAAAAAAACACCTCGTATCAAAAATTCATCTACCTAATTCACCCTAATTCTGCCAACCTATATAACATCTTGGCTTGACCCGACAGGGGACAAGCCAAGATGCTATTAATAATACCAACATTCATACATCGCCTTCCAAAACAACTTAATCTAAACGCATTGTTTCGGACACATCTCTGTAAGATCTATTTACACAGTTTTACAATAAATGATTCTTATTCTTCCAACCTGACCATAACATACAATAGCTGCACCTCTACCTCTTTACATCAATTCCTTTTTTTTATTTTTTATTTGTTAATTTTCACCTTATTATTTTGGTTTGTCTTCTCAGTATCATCTACCTACTTGTATTATATTATTGTACTTTGCTTATAAAATGTAGATTCAATTTGGTTAGTGCACAGTGTACATTTAATAGATTGAAATAGAAAAACTGTGAATCTAAGAATAAAAATAAAATAAAAAACTTTGTAATCGCGACTTTTCGAGCTCCACGCAACATATTCCACTCCACAAACTCCAAAATATTACCCAACAATACAACTTTACCGTTCAAACAAGTCCCTAAAGCGAGACTTCAATTAGGTTTCAACTGAGTTCATAAATAGTTGCAATAGGAGCCGAGTTTGTATTTGACCTAAATGTGGTAGATATTGTGGTCTGAAATGACATCGTATTGTGTAACATGCATTTTGTGGAATATAACATTTCAAAAAGCCCAAAATACAAGTGTAGTACAGCTCTTTGTGGAGGGCTCGTCCGGGGAAGTACTACCACCACGCCTATTTCTGCCGCCAAGCAGCGCTGCTGTTTCGGTTTGAAGGGTGTGGTCGCTGGTAAAATCACAGGCACATGAGGCTTAACACCTGTATGCCTCGGGTTGATGGACGCAGGGCAGTGCATCGTAGGCTATGTTTTACTGCGTGACATGCGAGGCATTGCTTTGTATAGGTGATGGTAACCACTTAACATCAGGTGGGCCATCAGCGTTCCATCAGCAAGTAGTATAAAAAAACATCATCATTTGGAGCTGGTAGTTTTTTAATCCACTCTCTCTCTCTTGTCGTATCACTAGCTTCTTTCGAAACAGTGTGGTGAAAGGATTTTAAGTGCGCCTCAAGAGGCTCCTTTCGAGCACTTGACACAAGTTATAGAACTATTTAGGTTCCACGACATGCCGGTTTCCTCACGATGTTTTCCTTCACCGTTTGAGAGTACTGGCATTGTGCACATACATTTTTTAACAGAAAAACTCATTGATGCACGACCGGTTTCGAACCCACGACCTTAGGATCGATAGGCGGGGCCGCTACCACTAAATAAATAATAATAAAACGTGTTTAAAAAAATACTGGTGTTTAGTTCCCTTCAACAAAAGTTTTGTTTTATTATTTCCTGTGAATTAAAAGTCGTTTTTTTTTCAAAAATGTTATATTATTGTATTATAAAAGGCATGCGAGTAAAAATCCGTTCCTTTAGCTGTTGAGACTTTGGGAAATGGTACCGAATCATACACTTGCTATAACTTGCAAGTATCTAACCTTTATTGACCTACTTTTGCCAAAATAATATGTAATCGACTAACTTTTACGGCTAATGTTCTGGAAACGTCGTGATAATTTGGTTCGCTGACTACGGAAATGTTCACATACGAGCTTAAATACATGTAAAAAGGCTTTAATGCGACGAATAAAATGTGTAGGTACTTACCTACACTAGAACATACATAATAGGTAAGTACTTACTGATTTCTATGTGACGTAAAATAAATAATTGGTATGTACCAAAATGTGATATTTGGACGTACCTCTGACTACCCCCTTAAACATTTTCAATGAATTTTAAGTTGGTATGGTTGCTATTAAGAGATGTAAGGTACCTACCGTGCCTGGAGTCTTTAGAGCGTCTACGTTACCAATATTCGTCGAAGATGTTTTTTCTTACTGCCTTTTTTTTCGCAGCTTTGTTACGAACCAAGATTATAAAATTTAGTATATGAGTTCTGAGATCGTCAAGACTTGAAGCTGCCTAAGTTTTTTTTTACAACATGCTGGAACAAGTAGATGGCCTACTTAATGTTAAGTTGTAACCATCACCTATAACAAAGCATTGCCTCGTAAGACGCGCATGATAGGAACCTGCCCTACGATGCACTGCTCTGCGTCCAACAACTTGAGGCATACTAATTTTAAGACTCATGTGCCTGTAATTTCACAGGCAACCACACTTTTCAAACCGGAACACAGCACCGCTGCTTGGCGGCAGAACAAGGCGTGGTAGTTTTTGGTATTATAGTGTTGTTGTAAATGCTTACCTCTTCGCTGGTCACAGGATGGGAGCTCATCTTGGATAGCATGGTGAGGGTTTCCTTGTCTCCCCTCAGGTCTGCCTTGCAGCCACAGAGCAGCACGGGGGCAGATGGACCTCCGTGAGTACGGACCTCTCTGTACCACTGGAATATAACGATAAAAGAGGTTTTATAATATAAAAAAAGAGGAGTGGAAGTGGTTGGAGGAGGTATTTTCCATTGGGGTGCTAACCTCCTCGTGGTGAACCCTGGTAACACCATGAAACATGCCCGCAGAGTACAGTTCTCTGCGGGCATGTTTCATGGTGGCTAATAATCCGACACGGTGGGTCTCTCCGCGTGTCCCTCTGACTAGCAGAGGGCACAGCGTGATGAGGCAGGGTAGACCTACGGGTCTACCCAGGCGGTAGAGCACGCGCCAGAGACGCGGAACTTCTCATGGTGGTGAATAGCGAGAGACAGGCGTGGAGGCGCCATCTCTCGCATTGCACTTATTCACCACCCCGTCCCGGATTCCCAGTCCCCCTCCACATAGGCGACGCGGGAGAACCGCTGGGTTGCTTAGTGGGTATACCGGGAGCGGAAAACCGGGGAGTCCCACATATCCCCCCCATCCTCCAATGAGGGGGAATGCGTAACGCATTTTTCCCAGGGCCTTTGCCATTGGGCACACAGATTCAAAGCCACAACAAAAAATTATAGATATAAACTAATTAAATAAACCCTAGAATTTGATATGGGGCTTTAAACAATAAAATAAAATATTTAAATATAAATATTTAAAATAATATATTATGATAATAGTACGAGATTGCATCGAAGAGAAAGGATCTTTGAGGTGCACTTAAAGTCCTTTCACCACACTGCACTGTTTCGTAAGAAACTATAGTGACACAACAAGAAGAAAAAGTATGTGATGATACGTTTTGTAAAATTTAAAGGAATGCATATTGAAAGAAGCTTTTTTAGTACTTAAGAAGTTATAATGCTTTGAGTTTAAATCAAACCTACAACTTTTCCTTTCATGTGAGAGCAAAGCACTGAGCGTATAATACGCTTTTAAGAGCTATTTTTTTAAGATTTTCCTTATAATCTAGGTACAAATAAACTATCGTACCAATAGAAAATACTGAAAGGAGGTTATATCCACAAAAATTTCTTTCAAATAAATTGCAACCTCATTTATAATCGGGTTTAGCTTTATGGTCAGAAACGGACTGACTTCAAAGAGCTTCTGCGAAAATTATGGCATCTAATTATCAAAGAAAACCCGTGTAAGAAAATATTCTTCTAGGTTCAAATATCTTGGCAAAATCTGCTGTAGTTAAAGCAATGTGGACTTTATATGCTACGTTTTAAGATCTCTCTAACACAAAATCTCATGCAACAGATAAGCAAAAAACCACAAGGAGATCCTTGCGTTTAAAAGAAACTGGCAGATCCTAATTCTATGGATTTTGTGCTGTATTTACAGAGGTATAAGGTGATATTTACCTTGGCAGCGGCGTTGTGCAAGGACTCTGGTTCAGCTACGTTGAAACAGAGCATAAAGATCCTTGCGTCTTGGTATGCCAGTGGTCGCACGGAGTCATAAGATGTAGTACCTGCAGTGATTTGGAAATCATTTAATTTTGTAAACAAAGCTGTTAATATACTAAAAATATGACGGATATAAAAAAAAAAATAATAATAAATAAATATTGATGGACATTCCATACAGCACTATCTCGCCCCAAACTAAGCCAAAGCTTGTGATATGGGAACCAGATAGCTGATATACTACTTATACATATATATTTTTTGTAAATACATAATACTTATAGTATATTTTATATAACACCCAGACAGAGAACAAACATCTATGTTCATCACACAAATGTTTGTTCTCGGTGGGGATCGAACCCACGGCCTACGGCACAGAAGGCAGAGCTACTACCAACTGAGGTGTGAATGCTGTCAAATTTTAAATTTGTAAATAGAACTAGTGAAAAAAATATTGTCTCACTAGTTCTGAAACTGAAACAACTTCATGACTTTGATCCCCAGGCACGGTAGATATCCCCCCAGATCTCTAAGTATCAAATACTAACTCCAGATTCTTTGAGGATGTCTAATGGGGCAATCAGAGGTACGTCCAAACAATACAATTCGCACAGACCCAAATTTTGCAGTAGTTTGTATTCCATATGTGACAGGTTGCAAGCCCATCGCCGCTGTTAGAATACTAACTGGTTTCCTCACGACGTTTTCCTTCACCGTTTCAGAGCACTGGCATTGCGTACATACATTTTTCGATAGGAAAAATCCAATGATGCACCTTTACAGGCGAAGAACAAAGAAATCGGCGTGCCTAAACTAAATGAGACAATTTGGTATGCTTCTAATGCCCTCATCTTGAATAAAAATTATAATTCGACTACGTGCTATAATATAAATTAACGTTTTTTTTTCGTCCCGTTGGGACTCGTGATCCGTACCCCAAGTATGAGATTTGCTTACGATATTTCGTTTTTCGTTTTACGTTTTTGTTCCGTGTTCATTGCGGGTTTTGTATGAAGACGCGATATTGGGAACTTTACAAAACCCGCAATGAGCACGGAGCAAAAACGATTCGTTTTTGTTCCGTGTTCATTGCGGGTTCCGTATCGGTATCTCTATCGCGTCTTCATACAAAACTCGCAATGAACACGGAACAAAAACGTAAAACGAAAAACGAAATATCGTAAGCAAATCTCATACTTGGGGTACCGATGGGACATTTTTGCGTGACGATGGGACACTGCACCCAGCAATTAATTGCATTACATTATTACATAGACATAGACATAGACATAGACAGACATTTATTTGCTAAAAAAACACACATACACATACAAAACAATAAAAGCTAGGAAATGGCTAAACAGAGATATATATTGCAGTCCTTTGTTGGTATGTAGGTGTTTGTGTGCTGCAGCAGCAAAAGGGTCTCGACTCAGCGTATGCCTCACTACTACTATTATAGAAGATAGGCGCTGTTATTCTGCCGAGACCTTCAGCCAATAAACCTTGTGAGAAATTTATAAGTGTGGAGTGTTCTGTTATAAAATAAGTTACAATTATGTTGAAAATAAACAGTACATACATATGAATCATATAAAAAATGGTAATAAACTTACATCGTGCAGTAATAGGCGAGTGTGTGTTTTATGCATGGGCTTCCATGATTCCCCCAGTCTCTTAAGAGTCTGGTTATCACAGAGGGAAACCCACAACATGTGTGTGTTAATAAAGGTACATATATTATACAAAAAGGTACATAGACTAAATATATGAACTTATAATCTAACAAGTGAATGCATATTTATATTATTTATGGTAAACAAAAGCGGCTCGTTGCCAAGAAACATCAATTTTCCAGAAAATACACACCTTTTAAAACAATAGCTTTTGAAAAGACAAAGAGTCCGTTATACCATTGCCTGTAATAAGCCAATTATTTCTTCCCTTCCCATCGCTGTCAGCTATTAGATTCTGACACTTATTAACGTGCTCAGTATCGTAATTAATCCCCAGTGCACAATTACCTCCATGAATGAAACTAAGATATAGTATGAGGTACTCATTTTTAAAAAGTCGGAAAATTTTCTCTTTATGTACCTTTCATTTTTTTTAACACAACTAGTTGATGGAATGAGTCCGGTTATTGTACGACATGATGTACATTATTGGCTCCCGATGGAATAAGCAGATTCCCCACATGATGTTAAGCGGTAACAACCACCTATAGCAAAGCATTGCCTCGTCAGCCACGCACGATAGGAACGATACGATGCACTGCCCTGCGTCCATCAACTTGAGGCATACAGATGTTGAGCCTCATGTGCATGTAATTCCAGCGGCAATCACACTTTTCAAACCGAAACACAGCGTTGCTGCTTGGCGGCAGGAAAAGGCGTGATGGTAGTACTTCCCCGGACGAGCCCTTCACAAAGAGCTCTACTACTCGTAATACACCTTTTTTTGCTCTTACACCCTTTTTTGCTCTTTTTTTGCACCAAGCCGTAAGTTTGTTGCCTGTTCTTCTAGGCTTTGGTCGCGTGGAACTGGCACCTAGAGTCACCTAGCTTTAAGACGTTTCAAAGTGATCCTTGTGATTTTATTGAATAAATACATTTTGACTTTGACTTTGACTTTGACTATTACACCGAATCTTCTATCCATGCTGGAAGATTTGGTAACAGAAAAAGAGCAACAATTTCCCCCCTTTCAAATATAGATAGTTAATACTTTATTGCACACAACAACTTATGGATATAACATAAAAAAACTTTAAACTAATAAGTACAGTGGGCAGTCTTATCGCTAAACAGTGATCTCTACCAGTGTGTTTTTATTATAAAGCCGGATGTGCCAGAAAAAGACGATTTTTTCCAACTCTAAAGCACAATAACACTCAGTCATTGTTCCCTGTTGGAAATATAATTTAATCTGTGTCTTTGTTCCCGACGGTAAAGTGATTAAAAGAAGAACAATGGTACCTAGGTAACATTCTAGGAATCACGTCAATAATTGACGATTTTCTCATGTCTGTTCTTTATGTGATAATTAAAATAAACAAGGAAATGCCATTAGTGTTGTCCTATGTCCACTGTACACAAAGGCTATCTGGAAGATAAAGCATTAAGTTCGCCTTTGTACTGTTATTTTTATGTGAAATAAAGTGTTTCAATCAATCAATTATTTACGGCTATACAATAAAATAAGTAAGAACATTATTATATTCTTAGGCAAGTAAGGTATACAATAAGCCTCAAAAAAATATTCTACTACTATCATACTTATTATAATTATAAAATAAAAATGAATCAAAATCAGCCAATCAAATACTGGATAGGCTAGGCCCTAGCCCCCTAGGGCCCTAGGCCCCTGCAAAGGCGGGGGCGTTGCGGGGGCCCCGCTGTCATGGCGGGCCAATCGCCGGCGGGGGACTGGATGAAAAGGCTCTGCCAGTTTCCCAGTTCCCCTCCATATAGGCGACGCGGGAGTGTCGCTGGGTTGTTTAGTGGGTATACCGGGAGCGGAAAACCGGGGAGTCCCACAATCTCCAATGGGGGGGAATGCGTAATGCATTTTTCCCAGCGTAAAAAAAAAAAAAAAAGGGCCTAGCCTATCCAGTAATTGATCCCACAATATTTCAGAAACAACATTAGTCCACATTTTCCAAATTTCAAGTTTTTACATCAACTGTTGCGTTTCATGCAAAGATCCCACAGTGCACAGACGAAAAAACTTGAAATCTTCAAAATGTTGACTAATGTTGTTTCTGAAATAATGTGTTCAATTATGAATTGATTTTAATTATTATTATTTTGTTTGGTAGGTAATTCTTCAGAGGTAGTCACATATAATTTTTATCGAAATTGACTTAGCGCTTTTTTAAAAACACAACACAAACCTTTCAGGAAATTCGGTTGGATGTTTTTCAGTGTATTGAAGTCGGTTATTTTTTGTATAAAATATACAAGAAAGAAAGTATACAAGGAACTTTACTTATATTTTTGCCTTTAGCTCCAACCTAACCGTACTTGATTGGCCGATTTTGAGATCGTATGCTACGTTAAATGTCCACATTAAACATAATGTCGTTCAGAATAGGGTACATTCCATCGAATTTCTAATAATTTACCAACGAACCCTGTACCCAGGGTTCCGAGTATTGATGCCTAGAAGTCACTGACCCGTAAATATACCTACGTTTGCATGACCTGTGACTGTACCTACACTGCTGGAAATAATACGTTCATGTTTGTTTAGTTTGGCGCTTCTAATGAGTTAGTATTGTAATAGTTGGACGCTAGGTTTGGAAAATAGAAAACGTTGGTCTTTCAAGGTGTTATTAAATTTGAAGTTCAAAATGGATAGGTACAAGATTCATCACCATCCACCATCACCTATAACAAAGCATAACAGTTTGCCTACTAAGTCACGCATGATAGGAACGTGCCCTACGATGCACTTCCCTGCGTCCATCAACTTGAAGCATACAGATGTTAAGTCTCATGTGCCTGTAATTACACCGGCAACCACACTCAGACCGAAAAACAGCGTTGCTGCTAGGCGGCAGAAAAAGGCATACCTAGTGGTAATACTTTCCCGGACGAGCCACACACAAAGAGCTCTACTCTTGAAGATTTGAATAGTGTTTTTGTTTGTTGAATTGTGTTTTTTTTATAATGAATAAACCGTCCTTTGACTACAATCTCACCTGATGGTAAGCGACGATGTTATCAACGTTGGAGCAGAACGGTCTAGAAGACACCATTCACTCCAGCCTTGAAGAGATTTAGATTGTAGTGGTCAGGAAAAACAGACGACGTCGAGACGTCGTCGTGTCGTCGTGTTTTTTAATTATTGAAATTTCTACCTTGGTCTTTCTGCATTGGTCTCCGGTAGAGACCTCCGCTCAAAAACAAAAACAGGTATACTTCTCACAATTTCGCGCTAGAAACGTACCCTTTTGACGTGCTCATTATTTTCCTGTCCTTATCCCACGCTAGACAAAAAGGGCTGTTTTGTCTCCAAATTCTTAAGCCCATACAAATTGTAAATTTTCGAACACAATTATTATATTGTCAAAAACTACCGGTCTCAAAAATACGCCTTATTACCAGCAGAAGAGTAGTAGAGCTCTTTGTGAAGGGCTCGTTCGGGGAATTACTACCACCACGCCTTTTTCTGCCGCCAAGCAGCAACGCTGAGTTTCGGCTTGAAGAGTGTGGTTGCCGGTGTAATTACAGGCACATGAGGCTTAACATTTGGATCCTCAAATTGATGGACGCAGAGCAGTGCATCGTAGGGCGCGTTCCTATCATGCGTGACTTACTAGGCAAACTGTTATAGGTGATGGTTACCACTTAACATCAGGTGGGCCATCTGCTTGTTAAATCAGCTAGTAGTATAAAAAAAGTACTTTGGCAGCCTTCACAGCTTAGTTGGTAGTACCTCTGCCTTCTGCGCCGTAAGCCATGGGTTCGATCCCCACCGAGACAAACATTTGTGTGATGAATATAGATGTTTTTCTCTGTCTGGGTGTTATTATATAAGTATTATGAGCATGTATTTACAAAAAAAAGTATTTATGTATATATCAGCTATCTGGTTCCAATATTACAAGCTCTGGCTTAGTTTGGGGCTAGACAGTGCTTTGTGGAAAGTCCACCAATTTTTTTATTTTTTTTCTTGTTGTCGCAGCTGAGGGTTTTTTGATCAGACGAGTGTTAAATGTTTTCACTTAGACTAACTATAGGGGCTAATGCGACCACGTTTACCGGACATAGATCGTGTATCAGAACCCGCACACTTTACGACAACATAAACAAGCGCGAGAGATTTAATTTTGTAGCAAAGTTGTCGCATTCAAAGGCTATACACGACCGTCGTTTATCGCTCGTTTATGCGAAAACCGGCGTAAAAACTAAAAAATATTGCAACTTTGTAAGGAGACAAACTCGTAAAGTGATGCAAAAGAACTATGAAGAACTATAAATCATAGAGATTACGATACGAGTGCTGAAACAATGCTCAAGTCTTCGAAGCTCAAACGGTTTTTTGGCAAGTTTTTATTGAGAAGCATCTAGATTATATGCTGAGTAGTTTTTCAGACGCGTTCAGAAACTTTTCCATTGTTTTATTTAGACCAACAGAAGCACGATATGAAGATATAAAATATGTATAATAACTAAATCTTTTTTTTATATATATCTACATCTACACTAATATTATAAAGAGGTAAACTTTGTATTTTTGTATTTTTGTATGTAACGAATAGGCTCAAAAACTACTGGTCCGATTTCAAAAATTCTTTCACCATTAGAATGCTACATTATCCCTGAGTAACATAGGCTATATTATATTTTCAAAAAAATCAGGGATCCTTACTAAAACTTCAATAATGTAACCCAAGGTGGAAAACAAAAAACCTTACATCGCGTGCGCTGCGAAAACTATTGAAGATAGAACAAAATAATGTACTACGATTTTGTAGAACACGTTATCATCTACAAAAAATGTTGCGACAACATATGTCTAACTATTATAGTTATGTCACAATAAGTGTTCTTTTATTATAAAAAATTAATTGAAATGCCTCCGCTAGAAAAGGGTCTTTATTTGTACCTTGGTATTAATCCTTATCCAAATAAATCATTTCATAATTAAGACGGTTTCAATACCTATAGATTACTTCTTAAATTTTTCAAATCGGACATTCCATTCAAAAGATATGACGAAATTAAAAATGTTTACGGGTCCACGGGTCGCGCGCGGGGTGCGATTTCACTCACTCAAGGAGAAGCGCGTGCAAATGTATGAAATAAGTAGACGCGAGGCTCGAACCCACGGTCTAAGTTTATCCTAAAATGTTCAAAAAATTTATGACCACCCATGCGAAGCTGGGACAGGCCGCTAGTCTCTTATATATCTCGTGTCACAATGTTAGTTACCGTACTCCTCCGAAACGGCTTCACCGATTTTTATGTAATTTTATATGCATATTCAGGTCTGAGAATGGGCTACTATCTATTTTTCATACCCCTAAGTGATAAGGGTTATCCACCCCTAATTTTTATTTTTATTTTTTGGTCATTTATTTTTTTACAATGTGGCATTAAAAAATACACACAACCCCAAACTAAGCCAGAGCTCGTAATATGGGAACCAAATAGCTGATATATACATAAATACTTTTTTTGTAAATACTTATAATATTATCTAACACTCAGACAAAGAACAAACATCTATGTTAATCACACAAATGTTTCTTCTCGGTGGGAATCGAACCCACGGCCTACGGCGCAGAAGGCAGAGCTACTACCAACTGAGCTGTGAAGGCTGTCAGTAATGTCAATAATTTATATTAGTTTTATAGTGTTTACCTACACTTAAGAAAATCATAGAGATTTTTAATATAGTCCCAAAAGTTATTACCCGAGTGGGATTTGAACCCACGACCTCGTCGTGTCAATAATGTAAAAATCTTAATGTCAATAATGTTATTATATTATTTTATATAAAAAAAAATGTGCGAATTAGGAGTTGTTTGACGGTTGTCCGTCTTAAATAAACTAGTGATAGCCCCCATAATGCCGGACCAAAGATTATCGTTTGGTCTGCGTCAGCATGAGAAGCAGAATTCTAAATTGAAACAGCTGAGACGCCTAAACAATTCAAACAAGCTCAGATTGCCGGTCACATACATATAGAAGTAACCTTACCTATTTACCGGGTGATATGTGTATGTGGCTCAGCTTAGCTCAAAGGGTGGGCGTAGCTAGGGTTTATACGGTGGAGCAGAGGTACTATGAGCATACCACTGTGTTGGCTTTCTCGGAAGTATATTACGCCCACCCTCAACCAACCCAAAGAGTGGGTCATCCGCTTGTTCCATCAACGAGGAGTATAAAAGAAAAGAACATATCACTTTCTTTTTCTCGTTTTTTTTTCTCTTTGTTTTTCTATTGTTATGTATGTATTATTGTGTGTATATTTCATTATCATATTTTGTATGTTGTGTGCTAAGTAGTAAATAAATGATGGCCTATGACTATGTTTAAGGATATGTCTTCTTATTGATAGGTACATTCACGCTTCAGAAAAAATATACCGCTCTTCTGGGTATATTTTTTTCAAACATTTATCATTCTAAGAAGCGTGAACATACTTGTTATAATGAAATTGATGTGCTTTTAAGTTTGTAGCACGGAACGCAGTTATTGCTAAGTTTCAAGGTGTTCATT
Source organism: Chloroclysta siterata (assembly GCA_932294275.1). Classification (NCBI taxonomy): domain Eukaryota; kingdom Metazoa; phylum Arthropoda; class Insecta; order Lepidoptera; family Geometridae; genus Chloroclysta; species Chloroclysta siterata. The sequence goes on from OW028588.1 coordinate 18,701,705, forward strand.
ATGAATAAAATTCATAATTCTTAACTATCAATCGCGCGTGACGTACAAATGCTTCCTTGCTTAAAAATATTTTGACTTTGACATTATGACAGTCGAGTCCGATTCAAGGTTGCCATCTTTTAAAGGTCGCGAGGAAATGGTGGTAGATTCACCTAGCTTGTAAGACGTTTCAAAGTGATCCTTGTAAATAAGACCGTTTTGGATTCGTTTTCTGTCATTTTGGGAAGCAACATAGGTTTTTCATTTTAATAGTTTTTCTAGTGTTATTTTAAGTTGTGTTGTGTAATTTCGGTGGTATTTTAACCAACATTACTTGAAGTCCTAGCACAAAGTGTAAACATTTGGAATGAAAGTGTATTATGTGATATCCTGATTTGACCGAAAATGTTTCGAATGTTTTTAAGAAAACAGCCACCATTTTCTTCCAAACAAATGACGGCCGACTTGACTATGGACTGACTTGACTATAAACTATTTTATCTATATCACTTGACACTGGCAAAATTGTGTCTCGAATACCTACTGTGTAATGTAAACTTACTGTAAACGTTTACCCTTACGTTTCGAAGTTTTCATTCATTTTTAAGTATCGACGGCCATCAAAGTTTCTTTTCGAAAGAGGGACAGTTTGTCTTCTGGATAATGCTTTATGGATATGAAATAGGAAAAAGAGATAGAAGAGAGAGAGAGAAGCTTTCGCTTGATCCATTCCAGTGCGGAAGCTGATGTAAGCACATGGTCTTTCGCTCGTATTATGCAACTATGACGGTTGAGAACGCTGGTGTGTAGCACACGGAAACACGACTAGAGAGAAAGAGACTATGACGGTTCCATAGTGTGTGGACCAGCAGCTATTGGCCGACACTTGAGAATCGCATAAGAATGCGTTTGCGTACTTGTGTCCCTCTAGCTACTGTCCTATTCCTATATCCGATCCTATGTCCGAATGTACGAGATCCGGCTGCAGAATTAGTGCACCCATCGCGTGCACTAGCATTCGCAATGGCTTTAAAGCGTCGTACAGCTGGCAATCGCTATCCTCGTCTGACTAGTGATGTTACGCGCTAGCTCTCTTTCACTCTATCTTAAATATGTACCATCTTTGACAGCCAGCAACCCTTATTTGCGGCCAGATTTAATTAAGCAACCGTATATCATAATAAACAGAAAAAAATAGCTTCATTTTGATGAGATGAGAGACTGTGAAATTTTCCTCAGCTGGAGAATGACATTGAAAATAACTAGCAAGTACCAAAGAACTACCACTCTAACAAGCGGTATATTTTATGAATTGAATGAAATTGAAATTTTAAGAAAGGAGTGAGCACTGAGATGACGTATGATAGAGAAGAGTGGAAGAAGAAAACCTGTTGTTCCGACCCCATGCAGCGTGGGATAAGGGAAGGAAGATGATGATGAATTGAAAGAAAGAAAAATGTTGCTATTTAGAAACCCTGCTCATCGGCAAAGAAGTCCTGACTACGTCTCTGGGTTACAGTAGCAATCTGGGCCTATGATAACCGTTGGGATAAATGAGGAACTCGTAACGGGTGAAATGCAACGCTTGTGTGACATGTAGGTTACTTGCCGAGTATATGAGAAAGGACTTAAATTATTGCTTCATTTTGTACAGCACAGAAGGGAAAATGTCTACTGTAAACTAACCCTAGTATCTCTTTGTGGAGGGCTCGTCCGGGGAAGTACTACCACCACGCCTTTTTCTGCCGCCAAGCCGCAACGCTGTGTTTCGGTTTGAAGAGTGTGGTCGCCGGTGGTATTACAGGCACATCAAACTTAACATTTGTAGGTATGCCTCAAGTTGATGGACGCAAGGCAGTGCATCGTAGGGTACGTTCTTATCATGCTTGACTTACGAGGTAATGCTTTGGTAAGGTGATGGTTACCACTTAACATCAGGTGGGCCATCTGCTTATTCCATCAGCTAGTTGTATAAAAAAACGGTGCGGTGAGGGCATGCAACCTGTCTCGTATGGAATATCAATTTTGAAATGTGGGCGTGCCAAAAGAAAAGTTTGGTCGTGTCTCTGACTCCCTCCTTAGATATCCTCAATGAATGTTGAGTAAAGTCAACTCAAATTTTGAGGGTTTTGATGAAATCAGTTAAACAATTCAACTGAAAAATCATAGCTCTCATTCAGATACAGGAATTTCTCAATTGACATTCTATTTTAAATTATTAGTTTTTGTCGTTCAAAATGCATGATCATAACAGTACCATAACCACTCTGTGTTAATTAAAAGTTCTTTTATAGCATGGTCGTAAGTTAGTGAGATAAAGTATGAGCTTACCAGAAGTGTCCCAAACGGAGAAGTTGACTCTGTAGTCGGCAACTGTGCATGTGTACGCGTACTTCTCGAACCCAGTCGGACTGTAGGTCTGGAAAGATAAAATAACAACGTTAAACCTATTCATGATCGAATGATCGATGCTTATATTATAGAAAACTATCTAACCCGGCAAACGTTGTTTTGCCATATACTTACTACAAATACTATTAAAAAATAGGGGTTGGTGATAGAAGGGTGAAAATTTAGGGTTGTATGTATTTTTTAATGCCACATTTAAAAAAAAAAATTACCCAAAATAAAAAAAATATGTTAGGGGTGGACAACCCTTATCACTTAGGGGTATGAAAAATAGATAGTAGCCGATTCTCAGACCTACTGAATACGCTCATAAAATTTCATAAAAATAGGAAAGTCGTTTCGGAGGAGTATGGTAACTGTAGGTAGTATGGTATGGTAATTTTATGAAGATTATAAAAACACAGTACCTAAGATTTATTCAAGATGGAAAGATTTAATGCTCTTTTTTTAATAAGATCATCTTTTTCGTATGTATTTCGTACTTGTATAAATTGTAAGTTTCGTCATAAATTAAATAATAGGTACAAGTTATACTATTACTATTAGTATTACTATTATTACTGTTATTACTAGCTGCCGCAAACGGCTTCACTCGCGTGGCAGAGGTACTTGCTAGCATTTTTTAGTTCTTTACTTCTACTACTAGTTCCTTGTAATTCATTCTGGATAATAAAATATTTATTAAAAAAATTTAAAAACTCGACTGCCAAAACTAAAAGGATGGAAAGTAGATTATGTTTTAAATTTCTTCTTGACAGTGAACTCCAGTTGTTCAGTCTTGACGAATGATACAATTTAATAATCACAGGCAGCCTTCGGCACTCGGTAAAAAGTAGCTTAGGTATATGATAATCCAGGTTACAAACTGGATTATTACTACAAAATTTATTCAGAGTTTCATCCAAATCAGTCTAATCTAATTCTAATTCGTGGTGGGGGAACGAGATCTGCACGGACGTCCCGCAATGGGGTGTGTTGTGCATTGTCCCCCTGCTAACCTCACCCCAGCCAGCCCAACTCCTTAAAATAGCGGAGAAGGACCTTGGGTTGGTGGCAGCAACGTTCAAGCATCCCCGGCGGCGACTTGGATGCAGATGAGAGGAATGACCCGATCAGCTTCTGCAGTCCAGTTTTGGACCTGGCTTCATTAGTTGCGGAGCAGTGCAGTACCACATGCTCCACAGTTTCTTTTTCCTGAAGACATCCACGACATAGGTCGCTGTCTGTCGCTCCGATCTTGAAAAGATGGTAGTTGAGGTCGCAGTGGCCCGTGATGATTCCGACCATCAGCTTTAGATCTTCGCGTCTCAGCTTTAACAGGATGGTTGTTAAGTGCCTGTTCGTGGCTGGAAGCATTGTTTTTGTATGTTTGCAGTCTGATCTGCGCTCCCATTGCTTTTGGTGTTCCTTCTGAGAATGCATCTTCAGCCTGTTTTTTATCTCTACCGACGTAGGTTTGCATAGACCTATGTCATTTATTGTCGGTGGCTGTTTCGCGCCCTCTCTTGCTAGGGAGTCAGCCTCGTTGTTACCTGAACATGAGCCGTGACTCTTTGTCCATCTTATTTTAACACTATGCGTGTCAGACAGATTTTGAAGCGCAGTGTGACACTGTACAATGGAAGCTGACCTTGTGTCAGATCTTCTCAATGCGTTAATCAGTGCTGCGCTGTCTGTTGTGAAAATAATAGTTGTCTGTTCGTTTGCAGTGGCTGCGGCCGTCATAGACTTTACTGATGAGAGCATTTCTCCTGTTGCCAGGGAGAGCCCAAGTGTTTCTGCCTGGAGGGCGGTCGTTGATTTACTGAGAGGTTGCGCACGGGATAGCCCTGTTTCAGGACAGTAGAAGCCGCAACCCGCTCCTAGTTTTTGTTTCGAGCCGTCAGTGTAGACGTGAAGGACGTGGGGGGTCAGAGTCGGATCCTCAGTCTTTTCTCCATTTTCTAATTGGTACTTTTTGTTCGTGAGGTATGTTGTGGCAATTCTGTCATTGCCGTTTCGAGCCTCCGGCATAGCTTGGATAGCTTTGTCCAGAATCCTGCCATGATTTGTTATTTTACCACTGCCATTCCATTGGTTTGCGGATTTTATTCTTAACGCTGCTGCCATCGCCTCTTGTTGTATGTAAAGATGAAGGGGCGTTAGGCCTAGTATTATATCCAGCGCCGCAGATGGTGTGGATTTTGAGCAACCGCTGATCAGGGAACACGCGAGCCGTTGTACCTGTTGCAGCTTGTTGATTGTTGTGACTAAGTTTGTTCTTGGCCACCACACCACGGCACCGTAGGTTAGTACCGGTCGAACCATGACAGTGTACATCCACAGGCAAAGCTTGGGTTTAAATCCCCAATCCTTACCAACGGCGCGTCTGCACTGCCATAGCACATTTGTGGCTTTCGTCGTGATGTGTTCTAGTTGCTTACCCCATAAGAGTTTGCTGTCTAGCCATATTCCAAGATATTTGACTTCCTTGCTTAGGGTCAGTTTGGTTCCAAACAGCGATGGTAGGTTCAGATTCGGCAGCTTTAGCTTGCGGGTAAAGAGCACAAGTTCTGTTTTACTGGGGTTCACTGTTAGGCTATGAGCGTGGCACCATGACTCCACAATTCGCAGTGCTCTCTGCATCTTTTCGCATAGAGTTGATTCGAAGAGCCCCGATATCATGATTGCCAGATCGTCGGCGTAGCCAATTGTGTGTAGCCCATCCTTGTTTAGGGAGTCTAGTAGTTCGTCAGCTACAAGTACCCACAGCAGGGGAGATAGTACTCCCCCTTGCGGGCAGCCTCTTGTGACAAGGCATCTTGTGACTTCTGAACGTTCTGTGAGGGCTGCTCTGTTTGATAGCATTTTGTTGATCCACTCATTTAAGTTATCTTCGACACCTTGTTTCCTCAGGCCTCTTTCGATGCTCGGGAAAGTTGTTTTGTCAAAAGCGCCTTCGATGTCAATGAACGCTATAAGACACGATTGCTTGCTTTCCAGCGCGCTTTCGATCTTATGTACTACATTGTGAAGTGCTGTTTCTGTTGATTTGCCTGATTGATAGGCATGTTGATTTTTGTTTATCGGATTCTTGATTAGTGGTCCACTGCGTATGTGTCGATCACAGAGCCTTTCCAGAGTCTTCAGTAGAAAAGAGCTTAGACTAATAGGCCGGAACGATTTAGGTTGGGTGTAGTCAGACTTGCCTGGCTTTGGAAGAAAGACTACCTTGACTTCCCTCCATGCGTGAGGGATGTATTTCCAGGCAATACAGCTTCTAAAGATGGACGTAAGCGTTGCCTCAATTTTGGTGAGATTCCATTGTAGGAGAGCAGGGAAAATGCCATCTGTACCAGCCGCTTTGTAGGGCTCAAAGGTTTTAACAGCCCATGAAAGTGCCTCCTCTGTGACAATGGCTCTGGCTAGTTCCCAGTCTTCCTTTTTTGGGGTGTGACCCTCGTGGTCAGTTTCCCAGCTTGTATTTTCATTAAGATTGCAATCCGGGAAGTGCGTTTTTAGCAAAAGCTCAAATTGTTCTTTGTCTGTTGTCGTATAAGAACCATCAGGCCTCTTAAGAGTGCCTAGTTTTATCTTGGCGTCACTGGAGAGTATTTTGCTTAGGCGTGCCGTTTCACTCTGGGATGCGATGGAGCTGCTGTCCAAATCAGTCTAGTATTGAACGCGAATGACTCACCACCCTTTCAAATATTTCAAAATGTGAACTTTTACATTCTTATAGGTAGGATGTTAGGATTATATCTTTAATGTGTATGTAGGTATGTATTGTAGGTAAATATTTATTGAGTAGGTTATTTTTATGTTATAGTTGTTGTTTTTTAAAGGTTTTTCTGCTTTATTGTCTCAAAGAGCACTCCACATAACACAAAGGTTAACTGGAAGAAAATGCTAATTAGCATTAAGTTCGCCTATGTACTTTATTTATGTGCAATAAATAATTTTCTTATCTTATCTTATTGTGATCGTGACTGGCGTGATGAATACCTGTTTCTATGAGCCTTCATAAAAACAGGTAAATTATACAAATTAAAACAAAACATAGTCTTTTCTAAAGCGTAGGAAGCCCAACCCTGAACTGCCATCATTCAAACCATTTCGGGCTAAAACGAGAATGCAAAACACGCCATGGTTCTTGAATTATGAATAAAACGAGCGACTCCATTTATTGTTGCAAATAAAGTCACATTGTTGCAGGCAGTAAATACTGATAACACCATAAAATTTCCCATAAATAGGTGGGTGGGATGCGTCCACCACATAAGGGAGCAGTTACACCACACCATCACAATAACTATCTATTTTTACACCATCGTCATAACCATAAGTAATGGCTTATATAGACATAATGCTTAATTCATAAAGGGTGAATCAAAGCGTATATTAATACTAACTTAGCTTATCTTAATACGTCCATTATCAGCCTAAATAACTACCGTAGCTGGGAATGAATTATAAAATATTTATGTGGGAGTAGTAGTGTTATTTGTAAAGTAGTAGAGCTCTTTGTGAAGGGCTCGTCCGGGGAAGTACTACCACCACGCCTTTTTCTGCCGCCAAGCAGCGTTGCTGTGTTTCGGTTTGAAGAGTGTGGTTGCCGGTGTAATTACAGGCACATGAGGCTTAACATCTGTATGCCTCAAGTTGATGGACGCAGAGCAGTGCATCGTAGGGCACGTTCCTATCGTGCGTGACTTACGAGGCAATGCTTTGTTAAAGGTGATGGTTACCACTTAACATCAGGTGGGCCATCTGCTTGTTCCATTAGCTAATAGTATTTAAAAAAAAAAGTGCTTGTCAGGGGAAGTTCTACCGCCTATTTTTACCGTCAAGCACAGACACATGAGGCTTAACATCTGCATGCCTCAAGTTGCTGGACGCAAGGCAGTGCATTGTATGCACTGCAATAATGCTTTGGTATAGGTGATGGTTACTGGTTGGGCCATACTTGTTGTTTCAACATACTTTTTGATAAAAAAAAAATGCCTCCTATCTACTATTCAGTCAATATAATCATCGTACCTTATCTATTGATTTTAGGGTTCCGTACAGAGAAGGTAAAACGGGACCCTATTACTATTACTTCGCTGTCCGTCAGAACTATGACGATGAGATCAGGCTGTCTCATCGTCATAGTTAGACAGTTGAAATTTTCACAGACAGAATTTATGTTTCTGCTATAACAACTAATAATAAACTAAAAACAGAATAAAATAAATATTTATGGGGGCTCCCATACAACAAACGTGTTTTTTTTATTGTTTTTATAGATTGGCACGGACCCCTACGTCCTCGAGTCCAACTCGCGCTTGGCCGGTTTTTTTTATTATTTAAATCGTAATTTCAAGGCATCATGTCAATATAACATCAGATGGACAACCGCTTGTTTTTTTCTCATAAAATCTGGATTTAAGTGGTAAGTACTCGTGCTTCGACCCGCTATCTAGTCCTGAGTATACTGAAAAAGCGTTCGAAACTGGCATATAAAAGCTCGTACAAAGGCAAACACGAAATAACTATAAAGAACATTGAACTGCACCAGAATGTTCCACTTTATCGAACGATTGGATCGCGTTGAACGAGAAAAGGGAGTTAAAGTGAAGAAAGTAGCGGATTATTGGCCGAATTTATACGAAAAACATGGTTTTTTAACAAAACATCGTGAGAAAACCAGTTAGTACTCTAACAGCGGCGATGGGCTTGTAACCTGTCACGTAGAATACCAACTACCGCAACACGTAAGTATGTGCAAAATGGATGAATTTGGACCTCTATAACCCCCTTTAGACGTCCTCATAGGGAGTTAATACTTGGAACTAAGATTTTTTTTTATATTACTACTAGCTGATGGAACAAGCTGATGGCCCACCTGATGTTAATTTATTTATTCAAAATAATTAGAACGGCTAAAACGGCCAATTATCCTAAGTGACAAAGATTAAAAGAAATAAATAATAATAATTAAAAATTGACGAAATAACACACAAAAGAAAAAGTTACTACCTAAATGAATTACATTAAAATAAATAATTATATCATAATAAAACATGTCAACTGCAATAAATTAATGAGAATAAAAAATTGAGTCAATACAAATAATAGTAGATAGGTAATCAAATTAAAATTAAAATAACAATGGTTCATATTATGTCATCTACCTCACAGAAATTCAAGCATTCTAGCACTATCTTTTGCCATTCGTCTGAGAACAGGTCGCAATCGGTGGTTTTCAGAAGCTTGTTACCTAAATGGTTAGTTAAGTGGTAACCATCACCTATAACAAAGTATTGCCTCGTAACCTCGTAAGTCACTATCTACCATGCTTGCGGATAATAGTCATAAACTTATTCTATCTTACTTATAACAGTACGTAACTGTATAAAATTGGATAATATCCGATCAATCTCAATAAAGACGCGAAGTGCTTGAATATCAATCATATCAATGTATTTTATTGCCAGAGTGTTCCCATTTTCATTCTGTTAAAGTACTTTTATTATTCTTCGTGGTGGTCCCGGCATAGAAGAGGATCCATTTATCACCACTCTACCATCTTAAGATAGTCGTAGTTGTGAAGGGCTCGTCCGGGGAAATGCTACCACCACGCCTTTTTCTGCCGCCAAGCAGCAACGCTGCGTTTCGGTTTGAAGAGTGTGGTTGCCGGCGACATTACAGGCATATGAGGCTTAACATATTTGCTTCGGGTTGATGGACGCAGGGCAGCGTATCGTAAGGCACGTTCTCATCATACGTGACGTAACTATGCCTTGTTATAGGTGATGTTACCACTTAACATCAGTTGGGCTAATTGCATGTCCCACTAAGTAGAATGAAAAATAAAAGAACAATTGATCCCAACTGCCAACTAATTTGCATACCTACTTTATTTATTTGAATCGTGTGCTTCAAAAGACTTTCAAACGATAATATACCCAAGGTTGATCACTAAAATGTCGCTTCATTTTATACCGCGTTTACACTCAGCTCATAAATAAATATTGGTGGACATTCCACACAGCACTATCTCACCCCAAACTAAACCAATGCTTGTACTATGGAAATCAGATAGCTGTTAAAATACTTAAATACTTTTTTGTTGTAAATGCATGCTTATCTACACTAGTATTATAAAGAGGAAACATTTGTATTTTTGTATGTAACGAATAGGCTCAAAACTACTGGTCCGATTTCAAAAGTTCTTTCATCATTAGAATGCTACATTATCCCTGAGTAACATAAGCTATAGTCTATTTTCAAAAAAATCAGGGATCCTTACTAAAACTCCAATAATGTAACCCAAGGTGGAAAACAAAAACCTTACATCGCGTGCGCTGCAAAAACTATTGATGATAGAACGAAATAATGTACTACGATTTTGTAGAACACGCCATTATCTACAAAAAATGTCGCGACAGCATATGTCTAACTATTATAGTTATGTCACAATAAGTGTTCTTCTATTATAAAAAAATAATTAAAATGCCGCCGCTAGAAAAGGGTCTTTATTTGTACCTTGGTATTAATCCTTATCCAAATAAATCTTTCATAATTAAGACGGTTTCAATACCTATAGATTACTTCTTAAATTTTTCAAATCAGACATTCCATTCAAAAGATATGACGAAATTAAAAATGTTAACGGGTCCACGGGTTACGCACGGGGTGCAATTTCATTCACTCAAGGAGAAGGGCGTGTAAATGTATGAAATAAGTAGACGCGAGACTCGAACCTTCGCTCTAAGTTTATCCTAAAATGTTCAGAAAATGTATATCCACCCATGCGAAGCTGGGACAGGCCGCTAGTAATAATATATAACACCCAGACGGAGAACACATATCTGTATTCATCACACAAATGTTTGTTCTCGGTGGAGATCGAACCCACGGCCTACAGCACAGAAGGCAGAGCTACTACCAACTGAGCTGTGAAGGCTGTCAAGGCATGGGCAATGCGAGAATTTAAACAGGCCATTTCCATGTCCTCTCGCGTTGCCGCTCGCGTTGACGTTCGCGTTGCGGGCGCTCCCTGAGTGTCCGGGCTAAATGTGAACACACGTTGCCGGCGACGCTGCGGCGGACATGGCTGGCCACATTTCCGTCCACTGGAATGTCTAAATGTAAACGGAGTATTAAATTATTGTCCACGATTTGTCAATGACACAAATTGAATCATTATTTATCGTCACGGCACCCCAATAACGGACAAGGCCAAACTAATTCTAGTTTATTGTTAGAGGTTAAAATGTTGCTCTAGGTACTAATAAATCCCCATAATTCTGAACAACGAACACAATAAGAAACTTAACCTGCTATCCATTAATAAATTAATATTGGTGGACTTTTCACACAGCACTATCTAGCCCCAAACTAAGCCAAAGCTTGTAATATGGAACTAGTTATCTGATATAATACATATATATTTTGTAAAAACATATTTATCATATTATATAACACCCAGAAAGAGAACAAACATCTGTGTTCATCAAACATATGTTTGTTCTCGGTGGGGATCGAACCCACGGCGTACGGCGCAGAAGCCAGAGTTACTACCAACTGAGCTGTGAAGGCTGTCAAAAACTTGGCATACAGATGTTAAGCCTCATGTGCCTGTAATTACACCGGCAACCACACCCTTCAAACCGAAACACAGCAATGCTGTTTGCCGGCAGAAATAGGCATGGTAGAAGGTACTTCCCCGGACGAGCCCTATTGTTCCTGATTGCAAATTGGGAGTCACTTAAAATGCGTGGTGTCGATTTCGTTTTTACATTATTAAATGCAAATTTTATAGTAGGGACTAACATTTAAGCCGTTTTCAATTTATAAACAAGAGACGGCAGCATTTCCATTGCTGATAGATTAAGACGCTCACAACCAGTAGACGACTTAAGTATTTTTCAATATAAAAATCTAATTTACCAGTTTTCGTACTTACTTTATATTTATCATAGCTTATTGGAATGGTTAGGGTATTAAGAATAGTAGACCTCTTTGTGAAGGGCTCGTCCGGGGAAGTAATACCACCACGCCTATTTCTGCCATCAAGCAGCAACGCTGTGTTTCGGTTTGAAGAGTGTGGTTGACGGTGTAATTACAGGCACATGAGGCTTAACATCTGTATGCTTCAAGTTGATGGACGCGGGGCACGCTCCTATCGTGCGTGACTTACGAGGCAATGCTTTGTTATAGGTGATGGTTACCATTTAACACCAGGTGGGCCATCTGCTTGTTCCATCAGCTAGTAGTATAAAAAAAATATAGGAAGATAATTTCTCTTGCTTTTATTTTCTGTTGGTTTTACTTACCGGCTTATTTATTCACATACGAATTTTTTTTTTGTCAAATTGTTTGTTTTTACTTAAATATCAAGAGCAAAAAAACAAGTACATGAGATATTTCTTCTTGTCACTATTTCATTCGAAAATGAAAGGATTTTTAAGTGTTCTTCAAAGATGCTACTTTTGAGCACTTTAACACATATTCTAGAACATTTTAGGTTCCACGACATGCCGGTTTCTTTACGATGTTTTCATTCACCGTTTAAGAGTTCTGGCACTGCGCATACATTTTTGAACAGAAAAACTCATTGGTGCACGGTCTGAACCCACGACCTTAGGATCGGAAGGTTACCGTTACCATTAGACCACCGGTGCTCTCATGAGCTACTGAAATTAACTATCTCAGTTGCTTTGAGAAATCGCTTTCGGCGATAAGGCCGGCGAACAGAGACCCAGGCGAATGCTAGTATTAATGAGAGCACTGGTGGTCCAGTGGTAGCGGCCCCGCCTTCCGATCCTAAGGTCGTGGGTTCGAAACCGGTCGTGCACCAATGAGTTTTTCTGTTCAAAAAATTTATGTGCACAATGCCAGTACTCTCAAACGGTGAAGGAAAACATCGTGAGGAAAAAGGCATGTCGTGGAACCTAAAAAGTTCTATAACATGTGTCAAGTGCTCGAAAAGAGCCCCTTGAGGCGCACTTAAAATCCTTTCACCACACTATTTCGAAAGAAACTAGTGACACGACAAGAAGAAGAAGAAGTATTAATAAATTCCATCCTACAATTCTATTTCGAAATGATTAATTTTGACGCAAACAAACGGCCCTCATAATATTTTTTTACGCAGCTTTTATTCCCACAATAATTTTAATTTTGAAAGCTCATTAGCTTAGAGGTCTCGTAAATTATGTTAAGCCTAACGTGTCCGCGTATTTATTTTCGCAATAAATAAAACTTGGACATTGAATACTGGCCAGAACGTCCTACGTTTTAGTGATCTAGTAAATTTGGTCTAGTGGTAGCGGCCCCGCCTTCTATCGTCGTGGGTTCGAAACCGGTCGTGCACCAATGAGTTTTTCTGTTCAAAAATGTATGTGCACAATGCCAGTACTCTCAAACGGTGAAGGAAAACATCGTGAGGAAACCGGCATGTCGTAGAACCTAAAAAGTGACAAGGGAGAGAGAGACTCTAGTAAATTTATATAAAAGACCTATTTTATCATATAATAAAAAAGATGCAGAGCACGGGTGGTCTAGTGGGAGTGACCCCGCCTTCCGATCGTAAGGTCGCAGGATCGGTCGTGCACCAATGGATTTTTTCCTATCGAAAAATTTATGTGCGCAATGCCAGTGCTCGTAAACGGTGAAGGAAAACATCGTGAGGAAACCAGTTAGTACTCTAACAGCGGCGATAGGCTTGCAACCTGTCACGTATGGAATACCAACTACTGCAAAATGTGGGTTTGTGCCAAATTTAATGTTTGGACGTACCTCTGACTACCCCCCTTAGACATCCTCAAAAGAATCTGGAGTTAGTACTTCGTACTAAGAGATCTGAGGGGATATCTACTGTGCCTGGGGATTAAAGTCGTGAAACTGTTTCAGTTTCAGTTTCAGTATAAAAAAGATGGAGAGGGCTTTATGTGTGTGATTCATGCGGGGAAGTACTACTAGCCTTTTTTGCCACCAAGCAGCGTTGCTGTTTCGGTTTGAAGTGTGTGGTTTCCGGTGAAATTGCAGTAACACTTAACCTTTACCATGCCGGAACGTAGATCCACGCGAGACACAATACATTTTCTATCGTGTCTGGAATCGCAGCATACAAGAGGTTAACATTTGTATGCCACAAGTAGATAGACGGTGATGGTTATCACCAAATAACAGGTGGGCCTTGCTTTTTCCACCAGCAAGAAGTATAAAATAAAACCGGTTAAGTGCGAGTCGGACTCGCGCCCGAGTTCCGTACCATTATCTATAAAAACGGCAAAAAATCACATTTGTTGTATGCGATTTATATTTTTAAATATTTATATTTTTATTCTGTTTTTTAGTATTTGTTGTTATAGCGGCAACAGAAATACATCATCTGTGAAAATTTCAACTGTCTAACTATCACGGTTCATGAGATACAAGCCTGGTGACAGATGGACAGACAGACAGAGGGACGGACAGCGGAGTCTTAGTAATAGGGTCCCGTTTTACCCTTTGGGTACGGAACCCTAAAAACTAGCACCAATACATCTGGCATGGTCAATGGTCATGATATATTTTTTGTGACAACTCAAAATTATTCAACTTGGAATAAATTGCAGTAAAAAACCGTTGCAGCGAATACCTTCGGCCGTCTACAAAATCAAAATCAAAACGGTCTTTATTCAGTACTATCACAAGGATCACTTTGAAACTTCTTATACAACGTGTTTATTAAGATTTGTAGGGATCCGAAAGCAGGATATTCTACCGGTCATAACGAACAACTTTTGTTCTACGACTTTTAAAATTTCAAAGTTTTTCATTCATCAAATGCCTCTTAAACTTTTATCTAAAATGAATCTAAACGCATCATGAGGCAGCCCTATTTACAGCTGTTCTTTGACCTCTAGTTACAATACCTTAGATAAAATAGGTAACAGAACTGCCACCAATTACCTAGTAATGTGCCTACCTAATAATGATGTTGCTGTTTTTAAAGATCTTGGTATGTAAAAGAAATATTTTCGCGACTGTAATCCCTAGTCACGGTAAACATTCTCTGAGATCTTTGGTACTAATACCTATTCAGTAACTAGGTACCTACGTGGCTACGTACTCAATATTTAATAGAATACTTATTTTTGTTTGATTACTAGATGTCGTAAAGCAATGTTTATGATATTCATAGTTCTTTAAATTGTAACATGTTACTTTACCACCATGGTTCATTGACACGACAAAATTATTCAACTGCAATTTTGGGAAGTGTCTAGTCTGTCCTATTTAATCTTTGACTTACCTGTCTGTCATTGGTTGCATTTAAAAACGCATATCCAATCAGGACGGCCGACGGCCGCCGATCAGTGTTACCATTTGTGGCAGATTTCTGCCATTTGGCAGATTTTAAATATTTCAAGAAAAATCTAATTAGTTTGAATTTTTAATGAAATAATATTTATAATTTATTTATTTTTTACCGAACTGGAAACTTCTTATTCTTTTTTACCTTTATTGATTTGGTTTCTAAACAACTTTTATCTCGTTTTAGATAACTGCAAACCGTTACAAACGATCAAAAGATAGTAACTGAATGTAATGTAGGTATTTAATTTATTCCGTAGCCACGAAGGAGATGGTATGAAGTCATATTTTTGGTATTTTTATCGTCAAGCTTGGTAGATTTTGACAGATTTTTTGGCAGGTGTGTGGTAGAACCGCCACTTTTGAGATGGTCACCCTGTTTGTGTTTACATGCGTTGTTGTACATTGTTTTGTTGAGAAAATGTCATCAAACGTGATAAAATGGTGATTGCTATGGTAAAAGCCGTCGTCAGTCAGTGTGTGTATGAGCAGTGCCTACGAGGTAATGGTTTAGTGTGAAGTTTGAAGCCTGTGTCGTGCGAAATCTCGCAAACTTACCAAAATCCAGTTTTATCCAGTGTTATTATAGCCAGTAAATAATGACAAAATCCATAGGAACCAGTAAAAATATCGTGTCAGGGGGGGGATTGGCGGCGTACCTACCTACCTACCGAAAGGTAAGTATTTCAAATTATCTCGTAGGTTATCGTTGTTTTTCTCTTTCCTAGATAGAAGCGCGCGTGCGTGTGACCTTGACACGTACACAGACAGGGCTGTTGCAAATTTCTGAGAAAATATTAATTTTACTTTTCTATGGGAATTTCGAAAACGATGTATCCAACCGTTGCACACGTCAAAGTATTCCAGTGCTTGGTCTAAATACACGCTCTTTGTTTCCCTACATAACTTCATCAACACGTTGTATACTAGGTGAATCTATCGCCAGTTCCTCGCGACCAAAGTCAATAAACTTACGGCTTGATTCCTAGCGTTTTTTTGTATGATCCTTTTGACAAATTTTATTATGGTACCTACTTAATTGTTTAATGTTTGTACCAAAACTTGTACGAAACCGGAGCTTCGTTACCTACGAAATAAACATAATTCGTCCTCGTACGATACCAGTTACGATTAATTTCAATACAAAATGTACGTAAAACCGCAATGTCACTCAATACTTTCATTAAGTTCGGTTCATTTGGCTTGAAGAGCTCCCACGACCATTCAACTAAGAATGCACTCATGCACCAGTTTAGGTTCACCGCGGTATAAAAGCCTCGGTCACACAAAGGAGGCTCTAGGTATAGCGGTTGTTGGACCGCCATGGCTGCAGACTCCACAACTGACGTCTAGTATCGGAAATCTTTTGCTAGTTTATTTTATTCGCTTTCTTCGATAAAATGTGGTATTTATTTTAGTTAACATTTTCCTGTAAATGTTCGGTTAATATTTTTACTATTGAATGAAGTTGGAACTGCTGTTGAAATTATGAAATACTTCAAATAGAATTTCACGTCGGTTTCGACTAGAATTTTTCTGTAGATAAATACTGGTGGAAATTCCACACAGCACTAGCTAGCTCCAAATTAAGCAAAGCTTGTACTAAGAGGACCAGATATCTTGATACTTATATTCTGACATAATACATAATTCGAAACAACACTCAAACAGATAAATATTAATAAAAGATTAATGATTGTTACACAAATGTTTGTTGGGTGGGGATCGAACTCAGGACCTACAGCACAAAAGGCAGAGCTACTACCAACTGAGCTGTGAGTGCTGTCAAAAAAACTGTAATTATACTGAAAAAAATTAAACAGCTTCACGAATTTCATTCCAGGCAAGGTAGATATCCTTTCAGATCTCTGAGTACAAGTACCAACTTAACATTCTTTATGAATGTATAAGGGGAGTAGTCAGAGATACGTCCAAATACTACATTTTGGCATACATGCCAAAGCATGCTTTTTCAGATATACAATGTGTTTACAGAATGCCATTGCCGAAACAAGGACCGAAACATTGTACGTAAACATGTAAGCATGTGTCAAAACGTAATCAGTGTTTAAACTTATGCTTCCGTTGTTTCAACTATTGCCGAGAGCACTGGTGGTCCAGTGTCGTCTTAAGGTCGTGGGTTCAAACCCGGTATGTGCACTGTGCCAGTACTCTCAAACGGCGAAGGAATACATCGTGAAGAAACCGGCATGTGCACAGAACCTAAAAAGTTCTCTCTTCTCTTTTCGTGTCACTAGTTTCTTTCAAAACAGTGTGGTGAAAGGATTTTAAGTGCGCCTTTAGAGGCTCCTTTCGAGCACTTGACACATGATAAAGAACTAAGACAAAAACAAAAGTTCTAAGACATGTGTGAAGTGTTCGAAAGGAGCCTCTTTGAGGCGCACTTAAAATCCTTTAACCACACTGTTTTGAAAGAACTAGTGGCACGACAAGAAGAACTATTGCCTTCTCTCACTTAATATAACAAACAGTATAATACATACATACATACATAAAATCACGCCTGTTTCCCATAGGGGTAGGCAGAGACCACGGATTTCCACTTGCTACGGTCCTCACATACCTCTTTCGCTTCATTCACTTTCATAACATACTTCATATATTCTCGTCGGTTTAGGGTACACTTGACCTGGCCCTTCTCTAGAACGTCTGCTATCTGATCGAGATACGTTCACCTAGGTCTTTCCCTCCCAACAGTCCCATTAACAGTATATAGTATAGTTAGTATATAGTATAGTAGTAGATAATAACAAACAGTGACAGGACTAACTTTGAGCATTGTTTCAACTTGAGTAACGTTTATAACAAGAGCTTATATTAGAGATACCAACGCTAACTCACTTAATATTCTCTTACGAAGTACATTAAGAAAATGAAGACGAACGGTAATGAGAGCTACTCCATTATAATCCAAATTTACGTTTGTACTTATATAAGCGTACCTACTCCGAGTAATAATGTGTTACTGCGGTATATACCACCGGGTTGAGCTCCGGCCGCATATGCACGCATGCTTCAACCCACAGAACAGAATGACATATTTTTTGTATACAACTAGCTGATGGAACAACCTATAGCAAAGCATTGCCTCGCAAGTCACGCACAATAGGAACGTGCCATACGATGTACTGCCCTGCGTCCATCAACTTGAAGCATACAGATGTTAAGCCTCATGTGCCTGTAATTACACCGGCAATCACTCTTCAAACCGAAACACAGCGTTGCTGCTTGGCGGCAGAAAAAGGCGTGATGGTAGTACTTCCCCGGACGAGCCCTTCACAAAGACCTCTACTACTCTAAATAAAATAAATATAAAACAGAATTTCAACATTCTAGGCGCGGGTAAAGAATGGACGAAGAAAACAAAGGAAAGGAAATATTGGAAGCTGTTGGGAGGAGGTCTATACCCGACAAGGGGTTCTTAGTTAATTAGATTTAAGTGTTACTGTCAAAAAACTCTTTATTCACCACACGGAAATTTATCAAAGGATTTATATAAAATCATTGGGTCAAACAGAACAAAATCAAACAATAGACGACCTTAACCCTGTGACCGATATCTCTTCCAGGTAACCATTGCACGGAAAGAAAATTATTTTCAATGACTGCGGTGTACGTATAGTTACATATGCATTCATATAATACAGAATTCATCGAAATAGGGTGGAAGCTTTACTAACTTGGCACTAGGGGAGCGTTTGCGGTAACTTCGGAAGTCAGTGGTTTAACTTTAGCAGGTCTGGATCATCGAACTCTCTTGGTATTGTTCTACGCTTAGTTTGTAATGTTAGTATGGCGGAAGTACCCGGAGTAAGCCAATTTAATACTGGTATTCTAAGGTTTGACTCGAGAATTGAAAGAGAAACAGAAACTACCCTCAGATTATCCACTCTTCTAGTACCTACTACCAACTCAAAGGTCTTTGAGGGTGTCTAAGAGAGTGTTCCTTTCGGCCGTTTCCGCAACTAATTTTCGTAACCAGTTGCGAAAGCGTAAGGGCCGGTTTCACCATGCTCTGTTAGTTACTAATCAAGGATTAAAAGACCGTTAAATCTAACCTTAGCTGTCAAACGCGTACATTTTGACATATTGAACGGCCCTTTAATCCTTTGTTAATCTTACAGAGCATGGTGAAACCGGCCCTAAATATCATTATTTACCCGCAACCGGTTGTGTAGAAGAGTTTTACCTCTTCTTTCACAATTAGACGGTAACGTTTCAACGTTTCACAACCAGGGGCCTTATGCTCACTTCGAGCGAGATTATCTCACGGTGAAGATGACGTCATATCTCGTTCAATAACTCGTTGACGTTGCGTCTCGCATGAACTTTGTATGAGAAAATTGGGGAGTAGGATGGTGAGAAGGGGATAAATAATTATCGAACGAGATGTGACGTCATCTCTACCGTGAGATAATCTCGCTCGAAGTGAGCATAAGGCCCCAGTTGCGACACAAGAATTTACATGCATTTGACGAAAAGAAAAAGCTCATAAAACCATTGATTTTTTGTCTGATAGATAAATAAATATTGGTGGACTATCCACACAACACTATCTAGCCCCAAACTAAGCCAAAGCTTGTAATATGGGTACCAGATAGCTGATATAATACATATATACTTTTTTTTAGTAAATACATACTTATAATATTATATAACACCCAGACAGAGAACAAACATCTATGTTCATCACACAAATGTTTGTTCTCGGTGGGGATCGAACCTGAAGGCTGAGCTACTACCAACTGAGCTGTGAAGGCTGTTTGTTTCTTTGCTTGGTCACGTAGATAGCTAGCTTCTCATAGCTAAAAGACGTTTCAAAGTGATCTTTGTAATTTAATTGAATAAATACGCCAGTCAGCGCTGGGCCAACTTACTGTCCTACCAAATTATTATCATAATGTAAACCGGTCTCTACTAAACAACATACTTGAAGGGTTTGACGAACACTTTATTTATTTTGGACTCAAAGCCCGGAAACAAACTTCAACCATAGTTTGAGGGAGTGGGGTTCCGAGAAGCTGACAGATAGCGTTAAAGCTTTGCTTCCCTGACATTTGGCGACCGTTATAGTGTGGCGGGGGTCATAAAACGGAGATAGAAAATATTTTTTTAGGAATTATAGAAATCTGATAAAATAAATTGACAGCCCTCTCAACTTTGCCTTCATGCCCTGTAGACGCCCATAGACGTTTGTTCTCTGTCTGTGTGTTATTATCATACAATGTGTAACATAATGCCCCTATAAGGGCAAAGACCAAGTGATCAGACCAAGCACTGAAATACTTTGACGTATGCAAAGGTTGAATATATTGATTTCGAAATTGCCATACAAAAGTAAAATTAATATTGCCTCAGAAAATTGCAACACCCCTGATATTGTTTACGTAAGTACCAAGACCACGTACACACTGAACGTACAAACAACTGTTAATAGGGCTGCCTCATGGTGTGTTTAGTTTCATATTGGAGGAACGTTTCATGAATGAAAAACTACGAAATTTCAAAAGTCGTAAATCAAAAGGTATTTGCCATGACTAATAGAATACCCTGCTTCCGGGGTTATAGGGGTATAATGTTACACGTTGTATTTTATAAGCATGCATTTACAATAAAAAGTATATCAATATTATATCAGTTATTTGGTTCCCCTATTACAAGCTTTTTTTTATACAACTAGCCGATGGAACAAGCGCATGGCCCACTTGATGTTAAGTGGTAACCATCACCTATAACAAAGCATTGCCTCGTAAGTCACGCACGATAGGAACGTGCCCTACGATGCACCGCCCTGCGTCCATCAACTTGAGGCATACAGATTAAGCCTTATGTGCCTATAATTACACCGGCAACCACACTCTTCAAGCCGAAACACAGCAACGCTGCTTGGCGGCAGAAAAAGGCGTGGTGGTAGTACTTCCCCGGACGAGCCCTTCACAAAGAGCTCTACTACTCTTAAAAACTTAGTTCAGAGCTAGATAGTGGAAACCAATATTTACTTTAGTTTCAACTGCACCGTTTGCTTCGGAACCGAAGCTTTAGTGGTAAGTACTTACTTACAACTTGAATGCAGCCCATCCCAGTAATGTTAACATCAATTCTAGGAACACAAGAATGATGTACCAAGAAGACGCTTTGCTTCGGCGGCTTTGGCACGTGTTTACTAAGAGAAGTGAATACATAAAGAGTGGTACTACATTTGGTTTACTGAAAGGTGAATACATGAAAAATGGTAACATACTGAATGTTTAGTCTTTCTTTTAGTCTAAATCTTTAATCTTGTTCTTTGAGAATTAGGGCCGGTTTCACCATGCTTTGTTAGATAAGCAAAGGATTAAAGGGCCTTTAAATATGTCAAAGTGTACGCGTTTGACATCTAAGGTTAGATTTAACGGCCTGTTAATCCTTGATTACTAACTAACAGAGCATGGTGAAATCAGCTCTTAGGCTGCGTTTCCACCAGAAGTTTGCGAGGATGTGTAGCGAGGGATATGTTTAAGGCGATGACAAGTGCTAATTTACCTCTCGCTCGCACGTTTCGACATGTTGAAAGATATAAAATCACTAAACTAATTTTTGAAAATCGCTGTCAATCATGTTGCACACAGTTTAGTAAAAAAACTCATTTGATACAAGTTTTCCTACTCAAAATATTCGCCTTAATAAGGACCAATAGAATCGTGAGGCTTGGTAAATGAAGTGATTCTATTGGTTCCTAAGCACATCTCTGGTACAAGCGCAACCTTATAGTGGTAGAACGGATGTACACACCGTGTTTATGAGACTCTTAAGTGCGGTGTACCTACTGTTAAGTACTCGTAGTACCCACGTTCGGGCGGCGGATCTGGACAAATGTGAATTTAGCCGTGTGGCTGAGCGGCAGACGATTTACGACCTTATGTAGTGAAATAAAGCCATATTTGCGGTCCCACGGCTTACTTCACGACTTACTAGATCAGGGGTGGCGAACCAATGGCACGCGTGCCATTAATGGCACGTGTCACAATATTTTGGGCACGCAACGGATAAAAGATTGCATTTTTAGTTCAAACCATCCGCTCGGTGCTCACTCCTTTCTCATTCATGTCATCTTTCACACAATCCATCCATCTTTTCTTTGGCCTGCCTCTCCTAAAACCATCCACATCCATATCCAACACTCTTCTTCTAATATGACTTTCTTCATTCCTCATGACATGCTCATACAACGCTAACCTAATCATATCAATTACTTCGATATGAATGCTTATACCTATAATTATAATTATAATTATATTTATTTTTTTGTTTTTTTTTTTGCTTTGTGTGATATTATTTAATTGATTTTGTTTTCCTATGACATTTATTTATAAATAATTATTGTTTTACTACTCTATTTTATTAGATCTAACCTGTAATGATAGATGTAATGTTTGAAATAAATACAAATACAAAATACAAATCCTATCAATTACTTCTGTCCACCAATATTTATTAAGCAAAGCTTGTATTATGGATACCAGATACATCATTACAATATTTATATATATTTTTTATATACTAGATATGTACTTAATAACACCCAGACAGAGAACAATCATCAATTTTAATCACACAAATATCCGTCGAACCCACTGCTTAAAGACTAGATGGCAGACCTACTACCAACTCAGCTGTGAGGGCTGTCAGTAACGATAATAAAAGCTTTAACGTTTGGTAGTTTTGTTCAAAACTCATCTCGTAATGGGTTTTTAAACTATCTAGTAAATAATAGTGATGTGGAGCTGGACCTATACAAGGTGTTCCAATATTTGTATTTAAAAACTTCAGGGGGCTAAAGTACTCATCAATATGAATAATTTTTCTAAGGAACCAACACTGTGAAAAAAACAGCTGTTTCATACAAGAGTTCAATACCTACCTGGCTAAAATGTATGAAACAGCTATTTTTTTTTCGCGTTCACAGTGTTGGTTCCTTAGAAAAAGTAATTCATATTGATGGGTACTTTAGCCCCCTGAAGTTTTTAAATACAAGTATTGGAACACCTTTTATATAACCTAGTGATGTAGCGACCAACAAATGACCAAAACTGTAGCAGTATCAGAGTGATATAAACCTAGCTGTGGGCCGGTGTAAAAACTGCTTCACGATTAGGCAAACAAATTATCCGCTAAATGAGACTGACGAGTGACACAGACTGAGTGCCTAGAATAAATAAAACAATTGCTTTTAATACTAGGATACTATATTAGGAACGTGCCCTACGATGCACTGCCCTGCGTCGGTCTACTTGAGGCATACAGATGTTAAGCCTCATGTGCCTGTAATTTCACCGGCAATATACACCGAAACAGTAACGCTGCTTGGCGGCAGAAAAAGGCATGGTGGTAGTTCTTCTTACAAATAACTTTTTACAAAGAGCTCTACTACCCTTTGTTTGCCTTGTATTTTTTATTCATGGATTTCTTATTGCCTTAAATAAAAATATATTATTATATTTTGTTCTTGTCCGGTAAAGTTTACATTATTGGTGTGAGGTTAGGATATGTGATGTTTGTGTTAGCCTACTTTATTCAATTCAATTCTTTTATTTCAGATCAAAATAATCCAATTTGTTAGTACCACACAGAAAAAGAACCTTAAAAAACTAATGTTAGTTATTACAATGTGAAACATATAAGTCAGTCTAACAATTTGGAATATTTTTGTCCAAATAGTTAGATTATTGAACTACTAGTAAGACTGAATGGAATAAACCATAAAATTTATCTAATAAAATTTGTGTGATCTATTAAAATTGTATTTATCTTTCATCTCTATCTATCTTTCTCATTTATCTTTCTATATTGTTCATACCAGTTCGCTTAGCGTTCATTTGAAAGCTTCTATCCAACTCCATATTAATGCCTCTAAAGATGCAATCTAACAAATTGGTTCGAGATTCGTATCGGGTTCGAACACGCGGTCGTGCGGGCACTCTTTCATTTTACTTCTGTTTCGAACTAAAACAAATACGCTGCTGGTGCTAAAAGCTGGTTTATTATTATGCTATCAGAGTGGCTTAGAATGTTCAGAGTATATTACTAAAAACCGGCCAAGTGCGAGTCGTACTCGCGCACGATGGGTTCCGTACCATTATCTATAAAAAAAGCAAAAAAACCATTGTTGTATGGGAGCCCCCTTAAATATTTATTTTATTCTGTTTTTAGTATTAATTATTATAGCGGCGACAGAAATACATCATCTGCGAAAATTTCAACTGTCTTACTATCACGGTTCATGAGATACAGCCTCGTGACAGACGGACAGGCAGACAGACGGACGGACAGCGGAGTCTTAGTAATAGGGTCCCGTTTTACCCTTTGGGTACGGAACCCTAAAAAGTGTAATTGCGAAACGACAACAAGACCCAGGAATGTTTAGTTGGTAGGTACTTGGTACTAGAAGATCTGACAGGATTTCTCGTGAAGCTGTTTCTAATATATTTTTTAATAGAGAGTGTAAAATATCTTCGTTTGGAAATATTGACCTCGCCTTGACCTCGTTAATTTCGGTAATACAAGGTAATTTATAAAAAAAAACAAGTTTTCTGCTCACAAACGTTGAAAGAAAACATCTAAAAACATGTCCAGAAATCATCTTCAATAGATCTAAAGGCCAGTTGTTCCTCGAAACCCTAAAAGATGTACCTACAATCCTTTAGAGAATTTAAACCGCTAAAGCTTTAGGTTCTTTAGAAGCGGTGAACGTCATAAAGCGGCCTTCCGGTGGCCGCAATGTTGCAATATAGAGGCGGCTAGGCAGCATCTACTAATATGATTATACTATAATGCTGCTATGAGGCGCACTTTAAATCCTTTCACCACAATGTTTTGCAAGAACTAATGACACAACTATAAGAAGTAGAAGTAGACGAAGAATCAAGAATATTCTTTTTTTTCGTCCTTCGGTATTCAAATTCGATCAACGAAACGAAACTGAGTTCATAATAAGTTGGTTTGGTATCGAGTTCTCAAAAGACCTGGATTGGATTATCAGGAGAATTTTAACACAAACATGGATAGACTAGACCCTAAAGACCTTTGGGATGAAATGGGACATGATGATTTTATACCGTTGCCTGTTTTATACTGTGAACAGTTTTATCAAAAAGCAAAGATAATCTTCAATTTTTAATGTAGCTTCAGTAGGCTTGAGATTCTAGACAAGATTCACTTACGATGTATGAAATTGACATTCGTTTGACAGCTCACGCCAAACTTATGTCATTTTCATACAATTTATCTTTCCGTAGGCGTGTTCTTAAACAGCAGTCTGATCACGAATGAATTTTGACATATTTGTCACCTTATTCTCTTGTTAGGGATACGATATGTTCACGCTACTAACGTCAAATTCGTTGTGATTAGGCCATCTTGTCTAGACCCCTGTCATCGTGATCATTTCGTTTTGACGTCATCAGCTTCGTCTGTATTACTACGATCGCCCATTCACAAGAGACCAACACTTAAGCCGATTACAGGAGCCGAAGCGTTGGCGGCGAGTCAGCAGCGCACGGACTGCTTTCAGCATTGATTAAATAATAACTACCCGCAAAATCTACTGCTGGGAAACAAAAAAGCTTTAAAGCTGGTTACATGTTGGTCTCGTCTCTTCTGACATCGAGATTGTAGACACCACCTACACAAAACCATCAATACATTGGCGTTCGTTCTCGGTGGAGATCGAACCCACGGCCTACGGCGCAGAAGGCAGAGCTACTACCAACTGAGCTGTGAAGGCTGTCACATAAAAACACACCGATATCGGAAAAACATGTTGTACACCAGTAATTTGTTACCACCTAAGTTTAACACATGTTTATGGAAATAAATTATAAAAAAACACACAATAACAATACTTCATACCCAAAGACGAAGGAAAGATCAAACAAGCTGATATAGGAGAAGTTGCCTGAATATTGATTCTAGGTAACCTTTGAAGACTTAAAGAACAAAACCTTTTATACTGTAGTATAAAATAATAATTTATGTAGTGAAAGTGCAAAGTGCATAACAAGAACGTGTCTTCTCCTATTCTTAGTTAGGTTTACTTTGACAAAAATTGGTCAATGTTAAATTACTGATTAGTTGTAATTATTACTATAGTCACGTTAAACTCTCGCTGCAGGCTCGGTCATAAATTATCGGAACGAGACAGCAATATTGCTCTCTCTCTCTCTCTCTCGCTCTTAGGAGAACGGACGATCCTTTTTTTTAAGCGTGTGTTAAGATGGCTTATGACCGAGTTTGCAGCGAGAGTTTAACGCGACTATAGATTGTAATATTATTATAGATTTTTTAGACGAAGACAACTGCTAAATTACCTCTCGTTTGCACATTTCAACATTTTGAAATAATAAAACCTTATAAAATCACTGAAATTATGAAAAATCGCGTTGTCAATCAACTAAGTGGTGTGCAATCAATACACACACAGTTTAGCAGCTTACGATGTACGGACGCCGTTAAAATTACTCTGTTTAATAGCGTACTGAACATCCATGTACTCTGCGAGTCTGTGGTGTCAGCATACTCAAAAGGCTTACAATACTCTGCGAGTCCAATTTAATAATGCTTAGACGCTGTTGCGACTCCCGCGCTTCTGTAGTGCGTCAGGCATGTTCGCCGATGCGCACTGACACATTTGACGCCATCTGGCGGAAAAAGACGGCCTCACTACTGAGCAGAGTGCGCTCAAGCAGCAACAGCATCCTAAAGGAAATTGCAAACAATTATGCGTGTCCCCTGGTGTGGAAGCTTTCCCAGAGGACGAAATCTGTTTTAGTTATTAAGTACCCCTATGCTTAAGTTTTTTACTAACAATGTAGACTTGTCTTAATAATAAAACTATTGATTTAGCAAAAACATAATTTTGATTCAAAGAAGTTTCGCTTCTAAAAAGTTTGCTTTACTATGTTTTCGTGCTTATGCGGTATTCAAAATCAAAATCAATAATGTTTATTTTGTGTCACAAAAACATAGGCGAAAATTAAATTTAAAGAACAATACTGTAATACAACAAAAACAGTCGTCACTCAGCTTTTTGCTGTAATTGTGTTTGATGCACTACTACAACGCTGGTCTTCCGTGACGCAGAGGCACACAGGCAGCAACTGCGGTGCACAGCACCATCATTTTCTCAAATAAATCGAAATAATAACAAGAGATCAGAAATAAATTAAAATATTCGACATCCGGCATCCTTGTCACTCGCTCTCTCTCAGCCCAACAGCTTCATATATTATCTCTGTATGTTAAACGGGCTGACAAAGATGTCGGGATGTTATTTTAGGGCGTGTGAAGTAAACACTTGTATATTGTCTCGTCGGCACGGTACGCACCAAAATAGCCAGCGGCTGGATAATCCTGTAGCTACATAATGGGACTGTAAAATAATACGAGGCTTATTAAAATAGCAAGTCTATTGTAGACGAGTTTAATAGTAGAGCTCTTTGTGAAGGGCTCGTCCGGGGAAGTACTACCACAACGCCTTTTTCGGCCGACAAGCAGCGTTGCTGTGTTTCGGTTTGAAGAGAGTGGTTGCCGGTGTGATTACAGGCACATGAGGCTTAACATCTGTATGCCTCAAGTTGATGGACGCAGGGCAGTGCATCGTAGGGCACGTTCTTATCGTGCGTGACTTACGAGGTAATGCTTTGTTATAGGTGATGGTTACCACTTAACATCAGGTGGGCCTTCTGCTTGTTCCATCAGCTAGTTGTATAAAAAAAAAGCTTTGGGTATGCCCACAACTTCACTCGTGCGGTATGTACAAGGATAGTCTATAGGTAATTAGAAAGAAATAAATGGCCAGTCACAATTATTAGGGTTCCGTACCCAAAGGGTAAAGCGGGACTCTATTACTAACGGGGACTCTATTATTCTTTATTCTTTATTGTACACAGTATTATCATTTAGTAAACTTAAATATAAAACATGTACAAAGGCGAGCTTAACCCTAAAAAGAGTTCTCTTCCAGCAAACCTTGAAGGATAGATAAAATTGAAATGAGAGGTGGATGCGTGTACAAAATGAGAGATGCGAAAAAATTAAATTATATTAATATTATTAAAAACAAGATAAAATAAATAAATATATAAATATATATAAACTATTACTACGGGGCTCCCATACAACAAACGTGTTTTGTTGCGGTTTTTATAGATAATGGTATGGAACCCTTCGTGATTCGCACTTGGCCGGTTTTTTATTAAATATTGTATTGTACAAGGAAACATTGGCAAAATTGAAATTCGTAGCAACATTTCGAGCCTTATTTCAAACTTATTTCCCACGACCCTTTTTCATTTAAATAACCAGGAAAATATTTTCCCTAAATGCTGGCCAGAGTACCTACATCTGATCGCCTTTTTCTGCCTTTTTATGAACAGTAACAAAACTTTGCTCATTTACATGGGAAATAATTATGGCCGTTCGTCAAAGTTTTCCTTCAAAACAATTCTTGTAAAAACAAACACCCCAAGCCTTGGGCAGTAAGCCTGTCTATCAGAGTTAAGATAACCAAGCTATTGCGGAAAACAAGAAAAGCAAAAAAGGCGTCCCACAGAAACGAAAATGTCATCTGCCATGTCAAATTATAGTCGCGTTAAACTCTCGCTGCAACTCCGTCAGTGCTCAACCTTTAATCGCGATAAACTCCCGCTGCGAACTCGCTCTTAAATCATCTTAAAACACGGTTAAACAAAAGGATCGTCCGTTTTCCTGTGCGAGAGAGAGAGAGAGAGACAGAGAGAGCAATATTGCTGTCTCGTTCCGATAACTTATGACCGAGCCTGCAGCGAGAGTTTAACGCGACTTTAGTACCGTGCTTGGACTTCGTCTGAGGTACCGTTATTATGTTGACACTGGCAAGATTGTCTGTCGATATGAAGGGGATTTATTTACTCCTCACGTCTCCCCATACAAACTTAAAATACAATATTAGTATAACAAAGCATTACCACTATGTCACGCGTGATATAAACGTGCTCACCGGCAAACACACTCTTCAAACTGAAACACAGCAATGCTGCTTGGTGGCAGAAAAAGGCGTGGTGGTAGCACTTTCCCGGACGACCCCTTCACAAAGTGCTCTACTACTCTTAAAACCACACTGGCAACCACACCCTTCAAACCGAAACACAGCAACAGTGCTCATACGTCAATGTAGTTCATATGTCCGAAATATAACCTAAGTTTCTGTACTCTGAGCACTCTTTATCACATGTTTACGCTTCGAATCTTTCCGGTTGTCATCGCGACAGATAAATAAATTGGAGTGGCATCCCGATCACGTCGTTTCAAAAACATATTCAAATTTTCTCCGAGCATAAAAGTTTCTAATAAAAGGTGGAAGACGAAAAACATGGCGTTTCTGTTACGCTACAGTTGTGCTATTCTGTCAACAAAATTCAGCTAAGTGACCGCGGAATCCGCATGTGAGTCTCCAATTGACAGCCTTCACAGCTCAGTTGGTAGCTTTGCCTTCTGTGCGATGAACATAGATGTTTGTTCTCTGTCTGGGTGTTATTATTAATTATAAGTATGTATTTACATAAAAAAATATGTTATGTATTATATCAGCTACCTGGTTCCCATATTACAAGCTTTGGCTTAGTTTGGAGCTAGATAGTGTTGTGTGGAAAGTCCACCAATATATATATACTACTACTGTGTAAATCGCGTTTTTCGTACCCTGGCCTCTCGCTATTCGGGCTTGTCCTAGTGCGGGAACCATCAGTAACCCTCTTGAGCATTTCATTTAGGTAAATAAATGAATTTGTATTGTATCACTAACACCGCGTGAGTGTCATGGCGAGTGTAAATGCCAACGTGTGTGAGACGAAGGTTGTAAGTGAGCCCGGATCCACTAGGTGAAACTCTACGTGATTTTGTTGTTTAGAGAATCGGCACTTTGGTCTCTTTATTGATAACTCTAGAGGTCAGTGACCAGCTTAGGTCTGGGTAAATTACACGATAAATTATCGTGGCCGTCTGAGAGATCGCTGGGGAACGGAGGACGCATTTTCTCTGCAGTTTATTGAATTTAATAAATTAACAAGCTTGTTTTCAAAATCAAGCCATAACCAATTGCCATATTTATTAAGGAACAACACGGAAGAATAATATTAATTGATATATCTTTAGAAACCATCAATAGACACTGCTATTTCACTGATTGATGGATACATAAAAAAAGTATTGTAGCAAACTTTGTGATTTTCTTTAGTCCGGCCAAGTTCAGTCAATAATGCTTAGAGCCCCAACACTAACTAACAGGAATATTAGAATTTCATAATCAATTTAAAAATTTCTTGATTTCTTAGATTCTGACGTCTAAAAATTTATATTACGTGCCGTAGAACTATTCTTCGAAAAATACTTTAAAGACTCACTTCGCCTTTAGAAGGTTCAAAGACCCATGCTGAGACTTATTGTTAAAAATCTAGATTCAATATTTAAACTGAACCGACGCCGCCCTCCGAAAACTTTGAAGCGCAAAACCAATTTATAATTTGATGGAAACTAATTAAATTAGTAAATCGATTTAATTAAAAAAGTTTGTTTAGAATTTTAGATGAAAAACTGATGGTTACTCAAATAAGTACTTTTTGGAAGTGTCTGTTTGTTTACACTTTGGGATATTTGCACTTATTTCAGCGAAGAACTTTGCGACAATATAATTATGTTTATACCCATTTACAAATATAATAACAATGAATTCAATTATTTACACAATATTCATGAAACAGTTGAGCTATGCCTTTTTCTGCCGCCAAGCAGCGTTGCGGTTTGCGGTGTGCTGTGTTTCGGTTCGAAGAGTGTGGTTGCCGGTGAAATTACGGGCACATGAGGCTTAATATTTGTATGTCTCAAGTTGATGGACGCAGGGCAGTGCATCGTAGGGCAAGTTCATATCGTGCATGACTTACGAGGCAATGCTTTGTTATAGGCGAATGGTTACCATTTAACTTCAGTGCGGCCATCTGCTTGTTCCATTGGTTGTAGTCTCCTCACGATGTTTTCCTTCAACGTTTAAGAGCTACTTATATACTGGCGTTTAAGAGCACTGCGCTTAGTGACGCTTAGTTTACCTCCATAAAAGCATCCGACACGAATCTCTGCACCAGTGATGTTTTCCCACACTGGGTGTCGCCAACCAACACCACCTTGATCTCCTCCTCGGCAGTGGGAGTGCCGGCGTCGCTGCTCTTCTTCCCGGAGAACATGTTGGTTCCCGGTGTGTTATCTGTGGACAAAAACAGTTTCAATGGAAAGATTGTACTGGCCGTGTCACTAGTTCTTTTGAAACTGTGTGGTGAAAGGATTTTGAGATCGCCTCAAAGACGCTCTTATCGAGCATGGCTTAGAACTGTTGTCTACGACATGTCAGTTTCCTCACGATTTTTTTTGAATTCATCCATCACAATTTGAAAGTTGAGGTAAAGTGTTCTTATTTTTTTTTAAATGTTGAAATATGCTAGCGAAACTTTGGCGGCGGTTGTCAGTGTCCTAAATATTGATGTTAGTAATCAATACTACCAAGGTAGCGAAGTTTACAACATTATTATTTAGGTTCTACAACATGCCAGTTTCCCGACGTTTTCCTTCACCGTTTGAGGACCAGAAACAACCAGAAATTTATGTGCAGTAACATACATTTCTGAACAGAAAAACTCAATGGTGCACGACCGGTTTTGGACCCACGACCTTAGGATCAGAAGCCGGAGCCGCTACTACTAGACCATCAGAACTGGTGGCGTTGGCCCCGTTTAACTTAGAGACAATGCTATCATTGTCTCTAAGTTAAACAGGGCCCTAAAAGCTACAAAAACAAAGCTCTTCAGCTGGTTATAAATAGGTCGAATTCCGTTCAATATCGCGTCGAATCGACAAAAACAATTAATGCGAAGTACCAAACCCATTCACTTGCGATCGGGACATTGTTTTCAGTGCTTCAATAGCGACACAGAACGGCCGAAGTGTTTTAATAATATTGTATTTTACATCAGGGAAATTATGGAAATCGAAGCTTCGAGCTTTCAATTTAACCTACCGGCTCGTGTCAATAATTTTATAGTTCTTTTTTCAGATAAGTATAGTGAGAGTAGTAGTAAAGCTCTTTGGGAAGGGCTCGTCCAGGGAAATACTACAGCTATGCCTTTTTCTGCCGCCAAGTAGCGTTTCTGTTTCGGTTTGAAGAGTATGGATGCCGGTGAAATTACAGACACATAATGCTTAACATCTGTATGCCTCAAGTTGATGGACAGGGCAGTGCATCGTAGAGCACGATCCTATCGAGCGTGATTTACGATACTAATATTTTGTTCTATAGAAACAATTGCAATAGAAAGTGAAGGAAAACAGCAGTGGACATATTAAGGCTGATGACGAACGAATGCTATTGAATTTCATGACATAACCACAGGACCTACCTACGCGATATCCAAGCATGCATTTCCGCCGTGCATTCGCGTCGGTACATTGTTTCATTCAATTGTTAATTTGTGTCGTGAAAATTTACGCAACTTACGCCGTTGGTACAGTAAGGGCGTTTGTCCACCGCTGTCACCGAGATGGGAGATGACGGCGCTAAAGTATGGGTGGTAGGAACCAAGCCGTAAGTTTGTTACCTGTTCTTCTAGGCTTGGTCGCGTGGATATGGCATCTAGATTCATCTAGTTTTAAGACGTTCCAAAGTGATCTTTGTGATTCAACTGAATAACTATCCATACATATATTTACTAAGGCCACGTGTCCAACGCACGTTCATTATCCGAGCGCCGTCATAGCGCCTGAAGTTTCGAGCGCGACCGCGAAAACTCGGCTGGCGCCGGCCGGCGGTCATGTTACTTATTAAAACCGTTTAAAACAAGCAGTATTAGTAAAAAGGAGTCGTTGTTTGTTAATTAAACTGTTGTCCGACCGAAAGTTCTCGATTGTCAATTGATCTTCTGCCGGAAAATTGATGTACTAAAAGTTAATCTAAAAATTACTAAAGATTCTGTCACACAACAATCATACAGCAACTAGCACGTCATACAGCAATAACGATAGATACATTTAGATATCTTCTTCTTGTCTTGTCATAGTTTCTTTAAAAAAAATGTGCTGAAAGTATTTTTAAGTGCGCCTCAAAGAGGCTCCTTTCGAGCACTTGACACATGTTTTAGAACTTTTATATTTTTCGACATGCCAGCATCTTTACAATGTTTTCCTTCACCGTTTAAGAGTACTCACACTGTGCTCATACATTTATGAACAGAAAAACTAATTGGTGCACTATCGATTTTGATTCAAAGACCTTAGGGTCGGAAGGCGGAGTCGCTACAACCTATGCTCCCAGATTTTATGTATTGACTCGCGTGACGGTGTGACGTGGTCGGAATAATCTCGTTTCGTTGAAGTCCCGATGACGACGTCAGTGGACAAACACCCTAAGTGCTTACAATGGCATTATGTACCTAATTGCTTTGTCATTGTGCGTATTGTTTGGGCGTTGTATGTCAATACATATTTATAATATAGATATTCATAGCATCATCAAGCAAGCATAGCATTATAGATGTTCATCTCATTACGAGAACATTAGTGTCAGTATGCCTCGTCATACGGATAAAAATTTTGACAATTATTTCATTAGTTTTTTTTTAATGTCTTCTAATATCCGTGGACACCCACGCGGTTTTTTTTTATACAACTTGCTATTGGCACAAGCAAATGACCCACCTGATG
Organism: Chloroclysta siterata; assembly: GCA_932294275.1. Taxonomy (NCBI): domain Eukaryota; kingdom Metazoa; phylum Arthropoda; class Insecta; order Lepidoptera; family Geometridae; genus Chloroclysta; species Chloroclysta siterata. Next base: position 18,735,200 of record OW028588.1, read on the forward strand.
TTAAGTGGTAACCATCACCTATAACAAAGCATTGCTTCGTAAGACACGCACGTTAGGAACGTGGCCTACGATGCACTGCCTTGCGTCCATCAACTTGAGGCACACAGATGTTAAGCCTCATGTGACTGTAATTTCCCCGGCGACCACACTCTTACAAACCGAAACACAGCGTTGCTGCTTGGCGGCATAAATAGGCGTGGTGGTAGTGCTTCCCCGGACGAGCTCTTCACAAAGAGCTCTACTACTCTAAAACCTGATGGGTGAATGTATTACTGATGGCAAATTGAAGCTGTCTTAGCTCATAAGTCGTAGCCTAAACTTTTTTTAAATGGATTTGTCGCATAGCGAGAACACTACCTTATAATAAATCATTAAAAAAACTCATATCTAAACGTAGGGAAGCTGCTATAACATTTAATTTTATGCTGAGTGACGGCCAATTTATGTCACTTACTTACTTTACGTCTATCCTTGTATTATTCTAAATTGTATTTACTTGTGGCATAAATAAATGATTTTGTATTGTATTGTAAAACTGAAACTCATTAACCCTAATTCTATCAATATATCCATTAATCATCCTAAAGTGACGCCCATCTAAATAATCTAAATCGAGTTGACGTCAACGCTATCTATGAAACTGTTCCTTTAGCGACTGCAAATGTCTGTCGTCAAAAAAAACTGTATGGCACCGTCGCATCGTGCCTTATCTTCACAACCGCTCCGCATGCCGCTTAGAACCGTTTCAACCGCGTTTTCAGTGGCTATTCTGAAATGAATGTGTATTGAGGGCATACAATGTATGGCGTGGAGGACATTTTAATGTTTTATTATTCTTAAAAAAAAAACTGTTTCACGAATTCGATAGATATTTTTTTTTGGCTAGGTACTTGCTGATGAAACAAGCTGATGACCCACCTAATGTTAAGTGGTAACCATTACTTATAACAAAGCATTGACTCACAAGTCATGCCAGAGCACTGGTGGTCTAGTGGTAGCGGCCCCGGCTTCCGATCCTAAGGTCGTGGGTTCGAAACCTGTCGTGTACCAATGAGTTTTTCTGTTCAAAAAGGCGCACTTAAAATCCTTTCATGGTGAAAGGTGGGCCATCTGCTTGTTCCATCAGCAGCAAAAAAAACACCTTGAGGCATTACCCGCAACCATTCCTCCCGAAACAGCAACGCTGCGTGGCGGTACAATTAGGCATGGTAGTAGTTCTTCAGTAGCACTTCCACGGACGAGCCCTTCACAAAGAGCTCTACTACTAACGTACATCGACAGAGTCTTTTCCAAAAATTACTCATCTTAAAAAGCCCATAAAAATAACGCTGTCATCACCCTATCCACTTCTTTCGACCGTAAACTGACGACCTATTGATTTGGGCCTTTAAGCTGAGTTTGGGCCGGGTGGTGTTTATTGGCCATAAACTTTGAATGGGCCCGAAAGACTTAGGTTTGGTCCAATCCATTAATAAATTGAAACTTACTGAATGTCTTTGATCAATGCTATTGAAGCCAAATCAATGAATTAATGAATATTTCAATGAATTTGTAGTTCGTCTGATTAGTTTGAAAACTCATTAAATCGTTGCTTGGAATTGATACAATTCTCTTTCAGCTGTAGTATGATCTAAATTAAGACGCTGAGAACCACTAATTTACTCGCTCGCACATTTTTGAAGAGATAAAATTACTGAAAATCATCATCATCATCTTTCTGCCCTTATCCCACGCTGCATGGGGTCGGCACAACAGGTTTTCTTCTTCCACTCTCCTCTATCATTAGTCTTCTCAGTGCCCACTCCTTTCTTACTCATGTCATCTTTCACACAGTCCATCCATCTTTTCTTTGGCCTGCCTCTCCTTCTAAAACCATCTACATCCATTTCCAACACTCTTCTCGTAATATGACTTTCTTCCCTCCTCATGACATGCCCATACCACGCTAACCGAAAATTACTGAAAACCATCATTGCCTTAAAAAAACTGTCTTGAGAGGAATCATCGAACCTATAACCAACAGTATAGAAGGCAGAGCTACACCAACTGAGCTGTCAGCCATTAATTGACTCTCTTGTCGTGTCACTAGTTTCATTCGAAACAGTGTGGTGAAAGGATTTTAAGTGCGCCTCAAGAGGCTCCTTTCGAGCACTTGACACATGTTATAGAACTTTTCAGGTTCCACGACATGCCGGTTTCCTCACGATGTTTTCCTTCACCGTTTGAGAGCACTGGCATTGTGCACAGAAAAACTCATTGGTGCACGACAGGTTTCGAACCCACGACCATAGGATCGGAAGGCGGGGCCGCTACCACTAGACCACCAGTGCTCATACATTTATTCACTGAAACATCTGTGGTACCTATATCTAGACGTCTCAAGTTTTCGCTTGTCAAGTACAACGCTGTCACCAAGTTTGCGAGCACGTTAGCAGGTGATAAATGCACACTAAGTAACTCCACTCATTACGCCACAGTCATTAGGGCACGTCAATCTGACCTCACAGCTCAGTTGGTTCTATCTCTGCCTTCTGCGCTGTAGGCTGTGGGTTCAATCCCTACCGAGATATCATTTTATTATGTGATGAACGTACGTATTATTCTGTGTCTGGGTGTTATAATAATTTAATTGTATGTTTTTAGCGAAAAAAACAATTATTATATTGCTATAGAAGTATTATATGCTTAGTATTAATATAGCAGAGCTACTACCTGAGCTATAAGGGCTGTCTGCTGGCTGATCTGTTCAAAATTAACGAGCTTTCTCTCTAGTGATTCTCTAAAATACGGCATTAATAAAGTTTTATAAGTCATTACGTTTTACTGCAAAATGAAAACGAGGTTTTTTAACCAATCGTAAATTAATATTTTAGGAGTTGGTACTTAAAAATTGTGGAAAATATGCTACGGAATTTTATGATTTTCGTTTGTTTATTTTATTTTTATTGCTGATTTCATTCCGACCTCGTTTTTAGGTTTCCGTACCTAAAGGGTAAAACGGGACCCTATTACTAAGACTCCGCTGTCCGTCCGTCACCAGGCTGTATCTTATGAAATGTGATAGTTAGACAGTTGAAATTTTCACAGATGATGTATCTCTGTTGCCGCTATAACAACAAATACTAAAAAACAGAATAAATCCTTGTAGTAAGCGTCAGTTTTTTTTGTCTTTGTGTAGCTTAATCTGTATCCGTGTGTATTCACCCCGATAAAAAGTTACTGAGCGTTAAAGTGAGAGCAAAAGTCTCGACTAAGCGTATGCCTCACAGGCGCGGTCGCAGCCTGAAATTTATGAGGAGGTACCAATAATAATACAATATGTCGAGTAAATTTGACTTTATTGCACAATAACAAGCACCGTTAGATGTCAGCAAACCATAAAATGCATCGCGGCTATAGGGGCAAAAAATGGCTTTTTTTATTTTGTTAATTTTTAGAAGATTTTTCAACGATTAGTACGATTTTGGGGGGTGGGGTGGGGCCGGTCATGCCCCCTGTGACACCCTCCCCCCCTTTCGGACCGCGCCTGATTCGTCGCCGCTATTCTAGTAGTTAGGCGCTGTTATTCTGCCGATACCTTCAGCCAATATACCTTGTGAAAAATTTATAAGCGTGGAGTGTTTTGTTTTAATTTATAAGTATGTTGAAAATAGCCTTTACATACAAATAAATTGAATAACAATAATACATATACCTCATATCATACAATATTTTTATGAAAATAGGAAGTACTCAGTTTATTCCTTAGATAAAGTCAATGACCTGAACTACAACATTCTGTTACGATAACATTTCTCAGTGAAGCTAAATAGGATATCCGCATAGTTATTGATTGGGAGCGCCTCAAGTATTAAAATACCTAGATCGAGTCTTCTTCGCTAGCACCGGTGGTCTATTGGGGGTGACCCTGCTGATGGTAAAGTCCGGGTTTGAATCCGATAGTGCACCAATTGATTTTCCCCTCTAAAAAATTACCTACTCTTTTTTAATTAATAATTACCTAATCTTTTTTTATGATATTTTTATTATACAAATTTAATTCTTTTTTTTCTAATGCATTCTAATTTCTTTAATTTATATAATTGGTTATGCACCGTGTTAATAAACTTAATAATAAATAAATCAATCAATCAATCTATATCCAAGCCATCTATACAACGTGTTTATTAAGAATTGTAGGGATCCGAAAGCAGGATATTCTACCGGTCATAACGAACAACTTTTGTTCTACGACTTTTAAAATTTCAAAGTTTTTCATTCATGAAATGCCTCTTAAACTTTTATCTAAAATGAATCTAAACGCATCATGAGGCAGCCCTATTTACAGCTGTTCTTTGACCTCTAGTTGTTAACCTTAGATAAAATAGGTAACAGAACTGCCACCAATTACCTAGTAATGTGCCTACCTAATAATGATGTTGCTGTTTTTAAAGATCTTGGTATGTAAAAGAAATATTTTCGCGACTGTAATCCCTAGTCACGGTAAACATTCTCTGAGATCTTTGGTACTAATACCTATTCAGTAACTAGGTACCTACGTGGGTACGTACTCAATATTTAATAGAATATTTATTTTTGTTTAATTACTAGATGTCGTAAACCAATGTTTATGATATTCATAGTTCTTTAAATTGTAACATGTTACTTTACCACCATGGTTCATTGACACGACAAAATTATTCAACTGCAATTTTGGGAAGTGTCTAGTCTGTCCTATTTAATCTTTGACTAACCTGTCTGTCATTGGTTGCATTTAAAAACGCATATCCAATCAGGACGGCCGACGGCCGCCGATCAGTGTTACCATTTGTGGCAGATTTCTGCCATTTGGCAGATTTTAAATATTTCAAGAAAAATCTTATTAGTTTGAATTTTTAATGAAATAATATTTATAATTTATTTATTTTTTACCGAACTGGAAACTTCTTATTCTTTTTTACCTTTATTGATTTGGTTTCTAAACAACTTCTATCTCGTTTTAGATAACTGCAAACCGTTACAAACGATCAAAAGATAGTAACTGAATGTAATGTAGGTATTTAATTTATTCCGTAGCCACGAAGGAGATGGTATGAAGTCATATTTTTGGTATTTTTATCGTCAAGCTTGGTAGATTTTGACAGATTTTTTGGCAGGTGTGTGGTAGAACCGCCACTTTTGAGATGGTCACCCTGTTTGTGTTTACATGCGTTGTTGTACATTGTTTTGTTGAGAAAATGTCTTCAAACGTGATAAAATGGTGATTGTTATGTAAAAAGCCGTCGTCAGTCAGTGTGTGTATGAGCAGTGCCTACGAGGTAATGGTTTAGTGTGAAGTTTGAAGCCTGTGTCGTGCGAAATCTCGCAAACTTACCAAAATCCAGTTTTATCCAGTGTTATTATAGCCAGTAAATAATGACAAAATCCATAGGAACCAGTAAAAATATCGTGTCAGGGGATTGGCGGCGTACCTACCTACCTACCGAAAGGTAAGTATTTCAAATTATCTCGTAGGTTATCGTTGTTTTTCTCTTTCCTAGATAGAAGCGCGCGTGCGTGTGACCTTGACACGTACACAGACAGGGCTGTTGCAAATTTCTGAGAAAATATTAATTTTACTTTTCTATGGGAATTTCGAAAACGATGTATTCAACCGTTGCACACGTCAAAGTATTCCAGTGCTTGGTCTAAATACACGCTCTTTGTTTCCCTACATAACTTCATCAACACGTTGTATAATATGTGCATGGTTGATACACGTATTAGTAAAATCAATTACATAACAAAATGAGATTTTTAAAGGTCGTGGCATTTATCTAGTTTTTTTATACAACTAGCTGATGGAACAAGCAGATGGCCCACCTGATGTTAAGTGGTAGCACGCACAGTAGGAACATGCCCTACGATGCACTGCCCTGCGTCCATCAACTTGAGGCATACAAATGTTAAGCCCCATGTGCCTGTTTATATTACACCGGCAACCACACTCTTCAAACCGAAACACAGCAACGCTGCTTGGCTGTAGAAAAAGGCGTGGTGGTATTACTTCCCCGGACGAGCCCTTCACAAAGAACTCTACTACTCTTAAATTAGATTGCGAATATGTCTTTTATTTTTCTTTGCCAGTTTATTTACTTTACAGTTAGTTACATCAAAACAACAGAGCGTTGAACTCCAATAAAACAACACGAATTACAGTCCATTAGCGCCGCGGTATTTAGACTTTCGTCTGAAATACAGTTCCAACGAAATACCAGGAGCTCCTAAATAGAACAGCTGTTTCACGAGAATGCGGGATTAGCACCCGTTTTTGACGATATCATAACTTAAGAGTTCAGCAAAAAATATAAAATGACTCATTTTAACAACTTTCAATAAAATATTATCTTGGCTATTTGCTGACCTCGAGCAATGCTCTCAAATGGCGAATGAAATAAAAATCTGAAACATTTATTTTATTACAACAGTTATGTATACATAGATATTTATTTATATAAGATCTATTAAACTATTAAGGCATAGTTAAACAAACTTTTAAATAGGAAAAGCGCATTATAAGATAATGCTTATTTATTAGTAACGGAAACCCAATTTTGTTGAATACGATATACAACGTGTTGATGAAGTTATGTAGGGAAACAAAGAGCGTGTATTTAGACCAAGCACTGGAATACTTTGACGTGTGCAACGGTTGAATACATCGTTTTCGAAATTCCCATAGAAAAGTAAAATTAATATTTTCTCAGAAATTTGCAACAGCCCTGTCTGTGTACGTGTCAAGGTCACACGCACGCGCGCTTCTATCTAGGAAAGAGAAAAACAACGATAACCTACGAGATAATTTGAAATACTTACCTTTCGGTAGGTAGGTAGGTACGCCGCCAATCCCCTGACACGATATTTTTACTGGTTCCTATGGATTTTGTCATTATTTACTGGCTATAATAACACTGGATAAAACTGGATTTTGGTAAGTTTGCGAGATTTTGCACGACACAGGCTTCAAACTTCACACTAAACTATTACCTCGTAGGCACTGCTCATACACACACTGACTGACGACGGCTTTTTACATAACAATCACCATTTTATCACGTTTGATGACATTTTCTCAACAAAACAATGTACAACAACGCATGTAAACACAAACAGGGTGACCATCTCAAAAGTGGCGGTTCTACCACACACCTGCCAAAAAATCTGACAAAATCTACCAAGCTTGACGGTAAGGGGGGCCAATAATGTACAACCAAGGATTGTACAGCCGAGGAAAACACAGCCCGGAATTGATGTACAATTTGGTCGCGAAATCCATGGCTGTGTAATCCAAGGCTGTACATTCCAAGCCGTACAAATTCAGCACACCTTTGGAAAGCACGACCCGATAAAACGCAGTCAAAATTTTGATGCCAAAACTTAGGCTTTGTTTACACTCGTCAATTACTAACTCACTCACTTGTTGATCCGACTCGGATTGGTTAGGTTATGTTAAAACATATAAAAAACGCACGAGGCGAGCGAGCAAAGCGAGCGTGCCGCGGCAGCGGCCGCCGAAGTGCCAGAATTTTATTTTTTTCTAACATTAATCTCTGAATAATTCTCTTATTTTATATAATTTTTTTATCTGTTACTTGCCTATACTTACTGTGTAGTGCATCTAAACAGAGCATAGGCTTTCGACCAATCAGAGCATGGTCACAGAATCCATGGTCGTGCAATCCTGGCTGTACAATCCCGACTGTGCTGGGAAAGCACAGCCTGGAAAACACGGCCCGGATTTCATGTACATTTTGTACATGGAATCCGGGCCGTGTTTTCCAGGCTGTGCTTTCCGGGTTGTACATTTTCGGGCTGTGTAATACTTGGTCGTAAATTAACCGGACCCGACGATAAAAATACCAAAAATATGACTTCATACCATCTCCTTCGTGGCTACGGAATAAATTAAATACCTACATTACATTCAGTTACTATCTTTTGATCGTTTGTAACGGTTTGCAGTTATCTAAAACGAGATAGAAGTTGTTTAGAAACCAAATCAATAAAGGTAAAAAAGAATAAGAAGTTTCCAGTTCGGTAAAAAATAAATAAATAATAAATATTATTATTAATAAGTAGCCTATTATATTCTCATAACTAAGCTATTGTATCAAGGAGCTTAACTATTATTGTACCGTTATTAGTATGATTGTAACTAATTTGCAGCGCCCTACAGGCTATGTGTACTCGCTTAATAGCTACCTTAGACCTAAGCTATGTAACTGTATGTACATATTGGCAATAAATAAATAAATAAAATAAATAAATAAATAAATATTTCATTAAAAATTCAAACTAATAAGATTTTTCTTGAAATATTTAAAATCTGCCAAATGGCAGAAATCTGCCACAAATGGTAACACTGATCGGCGGCCGTCGGCCGTCCTGATTGGATATGCGATTTAAATGCAACCAATGACAGACAGGTTAGTCAAAGATTAGATAGGACAGACTAGACACTTCCCAAAATTGCAGTTGAATAATTTTGTCGTGTCAATGAACCATGGTGGTAAAGTAACATGTTACAATTTAAAGAACTATGAATATCATAAACATTGATTTACGACATCTAGTAATTAAACAAAAATAAATATTCTATTAAATATTGAGTACGTAGCCACGTAGGTACCTAGTTACTGAATAGGTATTAGTACCAAAGATCTCAGAGAATGTTTACCGTGACTAGGGATTACAGTCGCGAAAATATTTCTTTTACATACCAAGATCTTTAAAAACAGCAACATCATTATTAGGTAGGCACATGACTAGGTAATTGGTGGCAGTTCTGTTACCTATTTTATCTAAGGTTAACAACTAGAGGTCAAAGAACAGCTGTAAATAGGGCTGCCTCATGATGCGTTTAGATTCATTTTAGATAAAAGTTTAAGAGGCATTTCATGAATGAAAAACTTTGAAATTTTAAAAGTCGTAGAACAAAAGTTGTTCGTTATGACCGGTAGAATATCCTGCTTTCGGATCCCTACAATTCTTAATAAACACGTTGTATAGATGAAATGTCTTCGGTCCATCGGGTTCACGCTTCGTCTTCCAGTTTCTAGAAGAAATATGTAATACCTTTTTACCTATGTAATACCTAATTTTAATTAGCCTATAGTCATAACCATTGTAATGCTCCAACGAGGCTCAAGTCCTGGACATTTTTATACCCCTAAGACCTATGAATATACCCCTAAGAATAAATCATTATGGTTAAATACCTAGAATATACCACAATAACTACATCGAGTAGTACAAGTACCTACTGGATATAGTTATATCTCTGTGAATAGGCTGTAAAACATATTTTACAGCCTATTCACTGTCTATTTTTATTCCATCGTCCAGGGTCATTGACGCAGATGATCTATAATTACTTCGAGTTTTTCTTCAGCACAATACAATAAAGATACCTACTCTTATTCATATTGACGTCAATGCTTGTTCATCCTACTTATCACTACATATAGTAGGGGAGCCCAAGAGGGGATTTCGGGATTTCCTCGAGCGCGTCAGATTAATATACAGGGGGATACCTTGTACCTGGTTAAGAACCTCCACCAAATATGAGCCCCATATATAAAGCCGCCCGTCTAGGATAAAGGATCAGATTAGTAAAAAAAAATTGATCATCAGAAAATCTCGAGCGCGTCAGATTAAGTTAGGGTGAGTTAATTACATGCTAAAAAGTGTATATTCCACTAATCTGACAATTTGAGAGTGACGTAAAGAAACGGGAGGGCTACAAAGTTGTAAAAAAAAAACGTCATCTCGACATGCTCGAGCGTGGCTGATTTTTTTTTATTTTGAAGTGAATAATTCAAGGATAACGAAAAATATATAATCTGACGATTTCCACAAGCCGAAGTAACAAATATTCGTCGATAAAGTTTAGCTGCGTGGTGCCTATATTCCCCTCTGCGCGCTTCTATTTCGTGCCATGAAATCGAGCCAGAAGAAGAAGATGATTCTACTAATGAAGATGATGACTAATTAATCAATTAATTGTAAATAAAAAAATATTTTTTTGCATATTTTTTTAAATTATTTTCTTATAAATACAAGTATTCTACTTAACAAACTTATACTTTTTATTTGCATGCTATTTCCTGAGCTTTTTAATTAATTAAGTTGAATGGTTTAAAAAAATCAAAATAAAAATATTTTTTTTTGTCAGATTAGGCGAATCCCTCTAGATAATCGTCAGATTATGAGACAGCACGTCTAGGACATAAAGATGAACCATATATATCTTAATCTGACGCGCTTGAGTATTTCAAAATGGCGATTTTTTTTTGCATATTAAAATAAAGGCTGCGAGTTTGCGTCACATCGAAATCGTCAGATTATTGAATGAGATTTTTTTTTTAGGTTCACATAACACCCCCTTAAAAAATCTGACGCGCTCGATTTTTTTTTTTTTTTTTTCATTTTCAACCCTTAAGTACGACCACCCCCATCATGCAAACGATCAGATTAACATACGTACATTATTAAAAATACGTAGGGCATTGGTGCTATTAATATCTGACGCGCTCGAGTATGTCCATACAACAGTTTTTTTTTACATTTTTGAAAATCTATAGCCGCTCCCCCCACCGATGAAAAGGTATACTTATTTAACATTTTTTTCTTCTTATCATCTAAGCTTTGCAACCCAATAGGTCTCTATGACGCTCGAGGAAATCCCCATTTAGCATCATGGCCTCCCCTACTAATAGTATAAAACAAAGTCGCTTTCACTGTCCATATATCCCTATGTATGCTTAAATCTTTAAAACTACGCAACGGATTTTGATGCGGTTTTTTTTATAGAAAGAGTGATTTAAGAGGAAGGTTTATATGCATAATACAAGCATAATCTCTTAGGGATAACCCACAATAACCGTGCAAAGCCGGGGCGAGTCGCTAGTAAGTTTATAGAAGCAAAATTGTCAATGTTTAGATGTTTGTATCGCAAATACGCACTGAAACGATTGGGGTGTAACTTAGAAAAAATATTATTTGTAGCCAGAATTATCTAAATGTATAGGCTAAAAATTACCAAGAACAGGGTTGAAAAAATGAACGAACCCAAAAGAAAAATACCTTAAATATTAATGTTACCATCACTACGTGAGCGATGCCACGAGCGGCTGCAAGTAATACATAAACACCAATTTTAAATCCGCATCTGTTTCGTTATATTTTGCTTATAAATTTGATTTTGTTTACCTTTTTCTGTATGCCTACGCCTCACTAAACTTCAATAATATATTATATTATTAAATTGTAAGTAAAAGGATCATACTAAAGAACGGTAGGAACCAAGCCGTAAGTTTGTTGCCTGTTCTTCTAGGCTTTGGTCGCGTGGAACTGGCACCTAGAGTCACCTAGCTTTAAGACGTTTCAAAGTGATCCTTGTGATTTTATTGAATAAATACATTTTGACTTTGACTTTGACTATGAATAAGAAAATAAGAATAATAAAAATGATAGAAAAACCATATAGATTTAACAAAAAAATAATTTTTAACTACTAAACGAATACAAGTTACGATAAAGGAGGTTTAATAAATAAATAAAAAAGTATTTGTTTCAATTAAAAGGAACAACATAGTACGTTTCAGTCATTTCGAAAATAGCTTGACATCCAATTACTCTGTGGTCCTCTTATACCTAGTGGTCTCTTTTATTGCAATTTGTTAAAAGGCCATCATGGCTCTTCATTTCGGGGTTCAGGTGGCGAATTCCTACGAAGATAATAAATCAATTTCGCGACAAAATGAAAGGATACTTTGAAATGACTAATTACAAAGTCTTTTCAAAGATCTCTTGATTTGAAAGGGTTGTTCAATTGAATTTTGATTTTTAATCTAAAGTCGACCTATTGTTGTATAACTTTTGAATTTAATACGTTTTTTAAGTGTCGTTCATTCATGAATAAATCAGATGATAATTTAATATTGTTCCGTCATTTTTAGAGTTAGGGCGTTATCAGTTCATCCGCCAACCTATTTCACTTTTACCATCAATCATTAATCATTTTTTTTTATGTTTGAGCATTGTCATGTTTGAAAAATAATATCAATTAAATTAATCAAGAGACAGGAATAAAGAGACGTTGATCACTTATTTATGTAGAATTAGAATGACGCCTAAGAGATTACGTACCTGCACTGGTACCGCCCTAAAAATAAACAAACTCCTTGCAGTCCACGACTGGCCGGACAGCGTCAAAGCTGTGCAAGTTTAAAAATAAATCAGACAGGTCAATGACGTCCGATCTATTATCCAATAAATAAAAATAATCCACAATCACACAATGGATTTGAACGAGGAAATGATAAAGGAGGAAGTGAGCAGCTTTGTGTCCAGTTTGCAGAGACTTCTGCCCAAGAAGAAGGACCTGATTGTCATCGCCCCGCAGACAGTGAAGTTGGCACGTCTGTGTGACGTACACGCTGAAGCAAAGACCGTGTTCCCAAAGTGCTTCCTCGGCGCCAAACTTGTCATACTCCGAGAAATCGTGGACAAAGTTAAGCTAGTCCAACAGTACAACTACGGCAAGTCGAAAGATAACTACAAGTGCTTCTCACAACTGCTACACAAAGAAATGGAACCGAAACTGTCCAACGATGGACTCCTCATAGACTCTGCCGGCTGTGCGACCGCTACGTACACTGAAAAGTTAGAAGGTTCGTACATCATGAGGCTCACATCCAGAATCAAAGACCTTATTTCTTCAGAAACTGAACTAGTTCTAGAAAAAGACAATGCGAAGTCTCTAGGCTCCCTGACGTGTGTTATAAAAGACGTAGATCCGACCACATTGAGAGTCGTGACACAGTGGATGTATAGAATCCTGCCAGACTTTTCCATCGGCACTGAAGTTGGATTGAAACCGTTGACATACCCTCCGGTGCCGGAGTATTCACTGAGCGCGCGGTACGAGCGGCCTTCCTTCACGGTATCCTCGACCGTTAGCAAAACGGGGTTCCAAGTGTGTCTGTACAAGCAGTTCGCACCAGACTTGCGAATATCTACAGTGGTTCACGACGGAAACAGAGGGGGCTTGACCTCGATAGGAGTTGCTTTACAAAAAAACTATCAGAACGGTTCGGAGCTGAAGATTTTCGTTGATTCTATGAAATGTGGTGGCTTTACTTTTCAGAAGGATATTTTGTTCTATGAGCCAGTTAATGAAGTGAGGGTGCTGCGGCTGATTGGAAGTACTCTTATCGACAGACAGCGAAGGGTTCGCTTCGGACTAGGCTTCCATCTAGACTTCTAGTTTACAAATTGCCCCTATGGTGAAGTGCCAAACCTTTTTTGTACATATATTCGTTTGTATATAAGTATACATAGGTTTTAGCTACTGTTTTATCTTGATAACCTTTGTTTCTGGTCCTTTAGAAGTGTGAATAAATGTATTTATAAAAAAATACTTGTTTCTTTTGGTTGATCATTATGACAATTAGGCACCAAGTCACGTACAGTAAGCTTTATCTGCCACACGTTCTCAGAAATAGGCAAAAGTTTAGCAGAACTAGTTTTCTTAGAAACAGTCGCTAATTCGCGAAACTATTTGAAGATTCTATCAAAGTGGAAAGTTCTCACGAACGTCTGAAAAAAATGAATAGAAGAAAATAGTATTGTTATAAACGATAGTCGCAAACTTTGAAAAGAGGTTCTGCTTTCGCAAATAAAGCCTATTATTCAATGGGAAAGTTTACTGAATGGAAGCTGGATGCTATTTTCTTTTGCGAATATTTATTTTATTTTTGTTTCAATACAGTCTTTTGAATAACCGTTTCGCTCTATTTTCCTTCATACACACAAATGCTCTCATCTTCTCGTCACAGATACCGCAGAGCCTCAAGACGAAAGTCTTTAACCAGTGTGTGTTGCCAGTGATGACGTATGGAACTGAGACGTGGTCGCTTACTATTGGCCTCATCAACAAGCTCAAAGTTGCTCAACGGGCTATGGAGAGAGCTATGCTGAGAGTTTCACTACGGGATAGAATCAGAAATGAGGAAATCCGTAGGAAAACCAAGGTAGCCGACATAGCTCGTAGAATCAGCAGGTTGAAGTGGCCGTTGGGGCCGCGAACCGTTGGGGAATAAAGGTTCTCGAACGGCGACCACGAACAGGAAAACGAAGCGTGGGACGCCCTCCTTCCCGATGGACTGACGACATTGTCAGGATCGCGGGAAGTCGGTGGATGTAGAGGGCTCGGAATCGTTCTTCCTGGAAATGTATAGGGGAAGCCTATGTCCAGCAGTGGACTTCTTTAGGCTGATGATGATGATGATGATGACGATGACACAAATGCTGCTTAAATTAAAACATAACAACTTCACGACCCCCAGATATATGCAAGATATTCTCTCAAATCTCTTAGAAACGAGAAATGAAACACAGCATCTACTTGGCAGCAGAAAAAGACATGGCGGTAGTACTTCCCCGAACGAGCCACACACAAAGAGCTCTGTTCCTTTGCATGTCTCCAAAATATAACATAGGTAAGTACATAAGTACTCATTTCACAATTTGCATGCACGCTCTCAAATATAGCTGCATCTTCTCGACGCTAGTAATATTGTCATGTTTTTGCGTAGAGCGTCATTTGCAAGCATTTTCACCATATTTTGCGCTCGGATTTTCAGAAGCTACCTCGTGATAACAATGTAAAGTCCATATTACATCATGCGAGCCGCTGTGAGCGAATATTGCGACTGCAACCACAGAATATAAAAGTTTAAACGGTATCTTACCTCCCTAGGTTATGCAGAAGTGATTAAAAAATAAAAAAAAAGTGATCTATTTACGGCTCTATCACTTCTGAACTATATTCATTAGGTAGTCTTCAATGAGTCCGTGTTGCCAGTGATAACCTTTTTCAAACTTGAATCTCAAACATGAGCTGAGAGTCGGTTTTTTTTTCTCAAACGTAAGATCGTAACGTAAGGTTGGGCAGTCAGTTTCACATTCCAAAGTTAAAGTCAAAAGATATTGTTCAATACCCTCACTAGGGTCGCCTTGAACGTTAGGTATATGCGCCCAGTTTCTAAGAGATTCTGAATTTTAATTTTGAACAAAGGCTCGGCTCAAACCAAAATCTTTATCGTAACAATTATATTAATATTAATTATATTATTGTTGACACCGCAGCTTCTATTTTCATTTTTGCCGCCCTTTTTTATAATCTTTCTTTGTATTTATTATTATTTTGTTTTATTGTTATTGTGTCTGTGCCGTTACCCGCCCTAAGACCTGGTAGAATACTGAGCCAGGGACCTAATTGGCCTAACAGTTTTTATAGCTTATAACTTTTTCTTTTCTTGTGTGTTGGACAATAAATTGTTTTTCTTTCTTTAAAAATTAAAACTTCTAACGTAGTGTCTCTACTGTTTTAAGCAGCTCTACCTTAACTGTGCTACAAAATACTGTAATAACGGTAAGTGTACGCTCGGGCTTAGGATAAGGATTACTTATATATTGAGGGTAGTTTGAAGTGTTCTGGGTTGCTATTAGGAGTCACTTATCTTAAGGTATTGTTATTTCCGGTACCCTAACCTAAATATAGTAAGTAAAACGGGTGCTGACTGAATGTTTCCGGTATAGTACCCATTTCCGCTGCGGTGGGTTAATTATCTAAAAACAAGCCGATGTGACAACAGTAGCAGTTAAATGACAGCCTTCACAGCTCAGTTGGTAGTAGCTCTGCCTTCTGCGCCGTAGGCCGTGGGTTCGATCCCCACCGAGAACAAATATTTGTGTGATGAACATAGATGTTTGTTCTCTATTATTTATAATGTACGTATTTAGAAAAAAAGTATATCATGTATAATATCAGCTATCTGGTTCATATTACAAGCTTTGGTCGGAAGTCCACCAATATTTATTTAAAATAAGTCATTGTTTTCAAATTAACGAAAACTACTGCTATCGCTATTTATTGCTGTTTGATGTGCTATTTGATAGACTATTTGAGTTCATAATTGATCAGTAGACGATCAAGAGGGCTTAATATTTAGTAAAGCATGTTCTGCCAGCAAACCTAAAGTACTATAGATGGGCTTAATCCTTCTTCTTGTCGTGTCACTAGTTTCTTTTCGAAACAGTGTGGTGAAAGGATTTTAAGTGCGTCTCAAGAGGCTCCTTTCGAGCACTTGACACATGTTATAGAACTTTTTTATGCTCTACGACATGCCGGTTTCCCCACGATGTTTTCCTTTACAGTTTGAGAGTACTGGCATTGTACACATACATTTTTGAACAGAAAAACTTATTGGTGCACGACTGGTTTCGAACCCACGACCTTAGGATTGGAAGGCGGGGCCGCTACCACTAGATCACCAGTGCTATCATGCATGGGGTTAATGAAAAACGTATATCCTACTTTTAGGATAGGTCACGCGTGCCGGATAGGTCACGCAAGCCGAACCACGGGCAAACGCTATAAAATAAAATGATCTTCTAAATAGAAATGTTAATGAATGTATTTGCAATTCGACTAAAGTTATTATAGCACCTTTGTGAGCAGAGGCTCGAATGAATTTTGACATTTGTGGCGTTAACGTACTCTAGCGATATTCGCCCTTATTTTGTTGTAGTTAGGGATACGATACGTTTACGCGTCTAACGTCAAATACATCATTAAGCCACTGTCTAGAAGTGCTGATTAGAGGCTTGTTTGCACGTTTGATCCAAGCCTGTTTACCATCTTGCCTCGTTTATAACTCAGCAAATGTAATTTCTATATTTTATGTACAGTAACGTGCATTAAGGACCATCTTCTTGACAACCATTATGCCTTTTTCTGCCACCAAACTGCGTAGCTGTGTTTCAGTTAAAAGGGTGTGAAATTATGCCTCAGGTTGATGGACGCAGGGCAGTGCATTGTAGGGCATGTTCCTATCGTGCGTGACTTACGAGGCAATCCTTTGTGATGTGAGGCTATCGATATTTTAATAAGTAGATGAAAGTAATCTATTAAACTTGCTAGCCACTTGTCTAGCCACACTAGCGCCCTAGATTTCAACCTAATGCCAACGATTGACCTGAATTTTACGGACCTTGTCATTTCTTGAGAGTTTCTATAAAGACGCCAAAGCAGGGCAGGGCCTGGGTAAGGCCCAAAAAAGGCCATAGATATTATATTATTCGACTTTGATCGAGACCCTCTCACTCAAGATTTTTTAGAGGATGCCAAAGGATAAGTCAGAGGTATGCCCAAATATTGTATAATTTTATCATATTCATCATCATCTTCCTGCCCTTATCCCACGCTGCATGGGGTCGGCACAACAGGTTTTCTTCTTCCACTCTCCTCTATCATTCGTCATCTCGCTGTTCACTCCTTTCTTACTCATATCATCTTTCACACAGTCCATCCATCTTTTCTTTGGCCTGCCTCTCCTTCTTAAGCCATTCACATCCATACCTAACACTCTTCGTTATATGATTTTCTTCCCTCCTCATGACATGCCCATACTACGCTAACCTATTGCATATTCCCACGCTAACTAATTTTATCATATTATAACAAGATATGATTCTTTTAAACTTCTGAGGTAAATTTGGCAATGCTTACAAAACTTTATTAGACTTAAAAGTGAACCTAGCTTTAACTTATTTCTGTTCTGAGGGCTATGTAACCCCCTTGTCCAATACAAGCGCGGATCCACCGCTGTGGGTACTATGGGCATTTTTTTTTATATTATTAGCTGATGGAACAAGCAGATGGCCCACCTGATGTTAAGTGGTAATCATCACCTATAACAAAGCATTGCCTCGTAAGTCACGCACGATAGGAACGTGCCCCACGATGCACTGCCCTGCGTCCATCAACTTGAGGCATACAGATGTTAAGCCTCATGTGCCTGTAATTACACCGGCAACCACACTCTTCAAACCGAAACACAGCGTTGCTGCTTGGCGGCAGAAAAAGGCGTGGTGGTAGTACTTCCCCGGACGAGCCTTTCACAAAGAGCTCTACTACTCTTAAAACCCTAATTAACTTGAGACATCTCACACAGTGTTCGCCCCACGGCTTTACCCATGTGGAACTATATACTGTACAAAATCTTGGTCAGGGCGTCATGATTTTTATAAATATCTGGTTTTATAAGAGAGCTATCTCAATCATGTAGTTCTCCGACTCATACTTGGCCGATTTTCGGGTGGCTACAACTCTTTTTGAGCGCTGGATTCGCGCCTGGTCCAATAATGGGGGAGACCTGGACAACACCCAATATAGAGGAGTGGAAGCGGTAGAAGATGGCTTTTGCCACAAAACACCATAGATTTTTTATACTACTTACTCGATGGAACTATTTCAACTATTCCTAAAACGTAAAACTAAGTAACTACCTAATAAAATAATAAAAAAAAGAAAACATATTGTTGCGCCGGACGCCTAGCAACTTGTTTCGTTATTTATCCTGACGTACAGGTGTTTTCAGAAGGCTGAAATATGTTTTCAGCCGTTGCCAGAAGAGGCTCTGTCACCTCCCAGTTGATTACAATTTCGACCAAGTTGCCGTGGTTTTCAGGCGCCTGAAATATGTTTTCAGTCCGTTTCAGGCCATTACCCATCGATCCATGCAATATCCTGAAAACCCGTATTCAGGCGTTTTCAGGACCCCTTATGGACCCTCGAAGGACATTTCACCATAGAGCCATATTTGCATAGGAGTGACAGAGATAGCACTACTAGAAAAAGATAGCAGACTTTCGAATATTCTAGACTACTGTTCTAGAATCAATCGAAGGAAATGAACGAGAGCTATTACTGTGGAAAGAGATGCAAGTATGGTCTAGTATGATCCAGAACATTCTCGGGTTAGCTGCGTCGTATATAAGGCCAGTCGGCGAGAGCGACAGTCAGTCAGTTCGTTTTGTGGAGAGGACTCGAGAAGAGAGTCACTTCGAGGGAATGGCTCAGGGAAGAAGTCAGTTGGTGAAGATGACTCGAGGAAGAAGTCAGTTCCAGGGAATGGCTCAGGAAGAAGTGAGTTGGAAGAAGTGGATAAAGGAAGATAACTAGAGTTGTTAAGTGATAGTTGAGTGATAATTAAGTGTGTTAAGTAGTGTTAAGTAGTGTTTTAGTTATGTAAAGTGTTAGTGTAAATAAATAAGTCATCTCTTGGACTATTATTGTGCATTTTCTATCCATACGAACCCCGAGCTCGTAACAATATTAATATAATAGTCTACCCTTAGTGCATCTCTGGTCGCTGGTGTGTGCTCAGCTTTATAGTTTGCCGGATTGAGGTCGTTTTACAGCTTTACTTAAAAAGGGTGCTTTCATGAATAAGAATGTATCGAGCTTTCAAAGTAGGTATTGACGTATAATCTTAAATCGGAACCCTAGGAAAGACCGGTTTTCGCAGTAAAGCTTAGCTTAAGGCGAAGACAAGAGCTAATGTGACTCTCGCTCGCACGTTTCGACATGTTAAAAGGTATAAAATCACTAAACTCATATTCAAAAAATCTCAATCAACCATTTTGTGTGCAATCACATTGCACACAGTTTAGTAAAAATTTCATTTTGATCGATACAAGTTTTCCTACTTAAAAGTTTGCTTATGTACGAAAACTAGTAAAGCCAACTTTTGAGTAGGAAAACATGTATCGATGTCGAAACGTGCGAGCGAGAAGTTGTTTGATGGTTGTCAGCCCCTTAAGTACCTATTGCTGCTGAGTTATAGGACCTATTAGTTGTAGTGTGGTCGCTAAGCCAAGTCAAAAGGTACTTATTCTATAGAATCACAAGCATTCATAAGTTCCGCTAACACTTGGTCGAGAACTTACCTAATTGATTAGGAAATTATTGTCATCAAAAAAAATATCTTTTATAATTATTGTTCTATTTTCTTATACCATAATAATACTTTTTCCACTTAGTTAAATTCAATGCATGTAGTGTTTACCTATAATTAGTTGTGCAATTCTCTGAATAGTACATGTACGTACGTAGTTGTAACAGCTGTTGGTAGCTCTGAATAAATATATAAATAAAATAAAAAGCATCACTTTGAAACGTCTTTAAGCTGGGTAAATCTGGGTATATATGTATATGTATATGTATAGGCCCATAAAATATCTTATATTCCGTAAGTGACTACACCGCCGTCAATTCTGATTAGTTTTTATCGTTCCAAGGTTTCCTGGAAGAGATCGCTCTCAGCGATAAGGTCGCCCATTGTTTTACCTTAATGTATGCTTTAACCCTGTACTATGTTTCTGTGTTGTGAACAATAAAGAGTTATCTATCTATATATCAAAATCTAGGTGCTAATTCGACGCGGCTAAGGGCCGGTTTCACCATGCTCTGTTAGTTACTAATCAAGGATTAAAAGACCGTTAAATCTAACCTTAGCTGTCAAACACGTACATTTTGTCATTTTTAACGGCCGTTTAATCCTTTGTTAATCTCACAGAGCATGGTGAAACCGGCCCTTAGCTTAGGAGAACAGTCATCAAAATCAAGCCGAAAGTGGTAACCATCACTTTAAAGCTTCGCAAGTCAAACGTGCGCTACGATGCACTGCTCTTCAACTTGAGGCATGCAGATGTTCAGTCTCATGTGCCTGTAATTACACCGGCAACCACACTCTTCAAACCGAAACACAGCAACGCTGCTTGGCGGCAGAAATATGCAGGGTCGTAGTACTTCTCCGGACGAGCCCTTCACAAAGAGCTCTACTTATATATGTCTAAAATAACGATGAACTAACTTGGGCTATATCTTTCCAGTAGCTTACACCTTGCACAGTGGGCCGGCTGCCAACAACTTTATGCCCAAAACTCAAGCGGAGAATTTACGTCATTTCTCCGAACGAGGGATATGAAATATGGAACATATAGTTGTCGATGGAGAAGTTTAGGTATTCATGTTTCTTGTTTTAGAGCAGTTTAAGAGTAGTTGGATCTAGTTTTGAGTGTTGACTATATTTAGAGCGACCATTTGCCGTTCGAGGTGCTGGGAGCTGTGATACAGTAAATTTAGTTAGGTTTTTGGCGCACCACAAGATACCAGTACTATATTTTATTTATATAATGCATGTATTTATGCACCTACAGTATTAGCGTAAGGCGTAGCTTGATATTAAAAATAAATGATTAAAAATAATGGATATACATTTTTTGAACATTTTAGGATAAACTTAGACCGTAGGTTTAAGTCTCGCGTCTACTTATTTTCATACATTTGCACGCCCTTCTCCCTGAGTGAGTAATAACGCGCCTTGTGGAACCGCACGTTCGCTAATAATATTTTTAAAGCGAACTAAAATTTTTAATTTCGTAATATCTTTTGAAAAGAATGTCTGATTTGTAAAATTCAAGAAGTAATCTGTAGGTATTGATAAAATTATTTATTTGGATAAGGATTAATACCAAGGTACAAATAAAGAGCCTTTTCTAGCGGCGGCATTTCAATTAAATTTTTATAATAAAAAAGCACTTATTGTGACATAACTATTATAGTTAGACATATGCTGTCCTGACATTTATTGTAGATGATGACGTGTTCTGGAAAGTCGTAGTACATTATTTTGTTCTATCATCAATAGTTTACGCAGCGCACGCGATGTAAGGATTATTTTTTCCACCTTGGGTTACATTATTGACGTTTTAGAAGGAATCCCTAATTTTTTCTAGTATAAAATATAGCCTATGTTACTCAAGGATAATATAGCATTCTAATGGTGAAAGAATTTTTGAAATCGGACCTGTATTTTTTGAGCCTATTCGTTACATACAAAAATACAAATCTTTCCTCTTTATAATATTACTAGCGGCCTGTCCCAGCTTCGCATGGGTGGACATAAATTTTTTCAACGTTTTAGTATAAACTTAGACCGTGGTGGGTTCGAGTCACTTCTAACTCGCGCCTTGCCCGGGCCCGCGCTGGGTGAGAACGCGCCCCGTGACCTTATATTTTTTAAATCTTTTGAATGGAATGTCCGATTTGAAAAATTCAAGAAGTAATGTATAGGTATTGAACCAGTCTTGAATATAAAAAGATTTATTTGGATAAGGATTAATACCAAGGTACAAATAAAGACCCTTTTCTAGCGGCGGCATTTCAATTAAATTTTTATAATAAAAGAACACTTATTGTGACATAACTATAATAGTTAGACATATGCTGTCGCGACATTTTTTGTAGATGATGACGTGTTCTACAAAATCGTAGTACATTATTTTGTTCTATCATCAATAGTTTTCGCAGCGCACGCGATGTAAGGTTTTCTTTTTCCACCTTGGGTTACATTATTAGAGTTTTAGTAAGGATCCCTGATTTTTTTGAAAATATTATATAGCCTATGTTACTCAGGGATAATGTAGCATTCTAATGGTGAAAGAATTTTTGAAATCGGACCAGTAGTTTTTGAGCCTATTCGTTACATACAAAACAACAAAACAACAAAAATACAAATCTTTTCTCTTTATAATATTAGTGTAGATTAATGTAGATAATGATTATAATATTTAGAGAAGTCTCAAAACTCACCTAAACCAAAACATTAACATGATAATTCCTATACTGATTAAAGTGTGATTATTCCATCTGTTTAAAGTCCATAGATCAAACAAAATTAATGAATGAACAATAATTATAGCATCTTTTGAGCTAAGCGACGCACAGTGGGCAGACTGCCAGCTTATCCAGACATAATTAATGGCTACCGAAATAGAAATAATATTTGTATCCGTGACATCTGTTGGGTCCGTATGTCTATAGAAAATCCTGTTAGGTCGGTCCGTATGTCCTTAGGTGAAACCGACTATAAGTCGCGGCGTACAGTGCAGGACGCGCGACTTAGCACAATAAGATTCATTGCGTCGTGGATATCAGAAATATCAGCGCTGGTACTGTCGCCGGCTGCACTAAGATGCTTAAAATTCATAGGTTTCACTAACATTTTCAGCAAACATTTTCTAGAAATTTGTGAACTCATCAACTGATTAAGTAATGATTTTAGCATTTTGCGCAACCGAAAAAATAAATATCCTGATGCTGTTTTAGAATACGAACGAAATAATTGAGTATAAGTATTAAAAACCTTTGGCAAGTTTGGTCGCAAGCGTCGACAGTCACGACTTTTAGTCGCGTCCGTTAAACGATTTCCAGCTATCCCTTGGGTTCGACTGTTTACCTGAAACAAAAACATTAGCAGATTAGAAAAGTTAATATTATTTGAATCCTTTCGCTTTATTTACTTAGGAAATTTTAGGATATATTTAACGGAAAAATCCTAATTTTTTTTGCCTTCTATAAAAATGTTTATATTTTTATAATTTTGTTTTTCTTCTTTTTTGTACCTATATGAGCGAGTTTTATTAGTATTCCAAGTACACAGTTCAGATTCAAAATGCTGTTTTTTTTTTCAATTACTTTACAAAGTCACTTTGAAATTACAAGCACATTATGCCTAAGTTGAGAGACGCAAGGCAGTGCATTGTAGGGCACGTTACTAACATTCATGAAGATATACAACCACAGAATTTTACTATCTAACCCGGCAAACGTTGTTTTGCCATATACTTACTACAATGACTATTAAAAAATAGGGGTTGGTGATAGAAGGGTGAAAATTTAGGGTTGTATGTATTTTTTAATGCCACATAAAAAAAAAAATTGTCCAAAAAATAAAATAAAATGTCCACCCCTAAGGTGGACAACCCCTGGGTATGAAAAATAGATAGTAGCCGATTCTCAGACTTACTGAATATGAATATAAAATTTCATAAAAATCCGTCAAGCCGATTCGGAGGAGTATGGTAACTAACATTGTGACAAGAGTATTTTATATATAAGAAGATAATACTTATTACTATATATAATTAATTAGAATTAGAAATTACTATACCTATATAATTTTTCAACTTTCGGAGAAACATTGTTGTATTCGATTTTTCATAAATACCTCAAAAATGTTGAAATATGCAATTGAGAAATTTAGCAGGACAGACTCTTGTGGGGTAACAAAAAAGGTCATCAAGACCAATCTAAACAATTAAATATAAAGAGCTCTCTGGGATTTATTCCAAAGCAGTCATTAGTGTAACGACCTCAATTGTCTTGCGAATAGCAAATAAACCACGTAACGGGCCGATTTGTTTCTACTAGGGGTCGTTAGCGACCTCCGACTTCGGATAGATATGCTTACGAGCTATTTGTTTGTTTAATTGTTAGTTTTATTTATTTAAAACTTTCACACAAAACAATGTAGTGCTAAGAGGACTTAATGCTAATAGCATTGTCTACCAGTCATCCTGGGCGTGCAAAAAAGTTTTGTGTCTGGGAGTGAAGCTTTCAGCGATAAGCCGCCAGTTTCTCTATAATATGATGGAAAATAACTTTTGGAATAATCAAAAATCGTTGAGAATATCAGATAGTGTGGTTGCCGGTGAAATTATAGGCACATGAGGCTCAACATCTGTATGCCTCACGTTGATGGACGCAGGGCAGTGCATCTTAGGGCACGTTCCTGTCGAGCGTGACTTACGATGCAATGCTTTGTAAAAGGCGATCACTTAACATCACGTGGGCCATCTGCTTGTTCCATCAGCAAGTTGTATAAAAAAAGATCGCTCAACATCAGGTGTTCCAATCACTTTCTTCATAAAAATACCCATTAAGCCTAATCAGGGTGGACGTGGAAATTAAATATACGCGGTCAAAAATATGCAAAAACACATTTTTTTTTTAATTTATTTCATAAAAAGCAAACTATATTGAACGTGGCGAGGTTGAACTCTTTATAACCGCTATTTTCCATTAAAATACGTTGAAACACATCAATTGGGTTAGAAGAAAATACGGGTTTACGATCAAAAGCTACATAAATAAAGCAATTAATCCTAGCGGGTTCGTGGCTATTTAATTAAACTATTTAATTAAACGCTAAAATACCATAAAATTCAAACTCTGAAATTGTCAGCTGTTAACTGCAGAAACATTCAATTTTATGTTCGAAATAATCGCACCGACCCGAAAGGTTGTTAAAAGTAACAGACCTACTACGTAACTTACGACCTGGAACGTCAGTGTTACCCACTAGAGTTGTGGCCTTATACGCATGGATTCACATCTCATTCTCTTATATCATCATTATAATTTTTTATATTGAATCGATTGAGTGTATTTTTTATTTAATACTATTATTCCTATTATTGTTGTTTATAGTCGCGTTAAACACTCGCAGAAAACTCGGTCATAAATCATCTTAACACTAGTGTTGATAGTACTCGGCGCGGGCGCATGCACGTTATCGATAAAAAGAATGACTCAGCGAAAGCGCCCGGTGGTGGTTGCCCGACTCCAATAATGCACATCTCTGCGCTTAAACAAAAGGATCGTGCCGTTCTTCTAAGTGCGAGAGAGAGAGTAATATTCCTGTCTCGTTCCGATAATTTATGACCTAGTTTGTAGTGTTTGTAGAGTTGATAGTGTTTAACGCGACTATAATATCTTTGTTACTTTTAATTTACTCTTATTATAAACTTAGCTTACGTCGCTGTATAGGATGTGGGTTCGATTTTACCGAAGACCTTGTGTTGATGTGCTTGATCTGTAGCCATGTTTACATTTTTTTTTGTAAATACATACATAATTTACAGCACTTATAATATTTTACAACACATCTATACATATAAATCATGCAAAAGAATGTACTCAGTGAGCATCGAACCCACAACAGCACAGAAGCCGGAGCTACTACCAACTGAGTTGTGTAAGAAACGGGAAACACCCGGACAAGAGATGCACAAGACAGAAGCTATCACTTAATCGAGACTCAGGACTTTGATGACGATGAAATTAAAAAAAAAACCGGTCAAGTGCGAGTCGGACTCGCGCACGAAGGGTTCCGTGCAATTATCTATAAAAACGGCAAAAAAATATTCTGTTTTTAGTATTTGTTGTTATAGCGGCAACAGAAATACATCATCTATGTGAAAATTTAAACTGTCTTACTATCACGGTTCATGAGATACAGCCTGGTGACAGACGGACAGATAGACAGACAGACGGACGGACAGCGGAGTCCTAGTAATAGGGTCCCGTTTTACCCTTTGGCTAAGGAACCCTAAAAAGGATAGCTATATAAATAAGTCGAAAGAAGTCACAACAAAGAAAAAACAAACAATATTATCTCTCAGTTGGCAGACCCTGATATTGCTTGTACAAACTTCGGCTGGTACAACCCTAATCTTCAATTGTGACGGTTTGTCCCGGGAACGAAGGCCGAATGGCAGTTGTGTAAACGTCACAAGTTACGTAGCTAGTTATGAACCATGTAGCCGCATAACCAGTTATCGTAACTGGTTATGCGTTATTTAACGTCACCAGTTGCAGTACCTAGCTATAGTTATAGTTATTTTATAATTTATTTAATTGTAGAAACTAACCGAAAAGGAATGTAAATAAAAGTTTCATAACCATTAATAAAGTGGGTGTAAAAAAAAACATAATGATAATCTTACAAATATATCAAACGCAATCAATTTCATAATCATAATCATTTATTCATTGTTTTATATTGTGTTCTTATGGGGTAACAAAATGTCCAGGACATGAGCCCCGTTGGGGCTTTACAATGATTTTTATTTCTTACCTACGTAGCTGAAGACTGTAATATTAGGTCGTGTTTAATAGTGACACATTGCCAGGATCCCCTTAGGTTGGGTTTCGAGTTCGATTGCGCTGTGTCCACCAATATTTATATCTTATTATATAAATTACGCATCACGTTGTTTGTCCGCTATGGACTCCTAAACTGCTTAACCGATTTCAATCTTTGCGCACCGTGTGCAGTTTGATCTAACTTAAAAGATAGGATAGCCTTCATCTCAATTTATAGCCGCAAAATAATTTATTGCAAATTTGACACCGCCCAACAAAGTGGGCACGGGTCAGCTAGTTTTACTGTAGAAATCACTAGTTTTAAAACAGGTGTTCTTTATCGTAACTGGTGACGTGTCGTTTCGGAAAAAAACACGCAGCGACTCACTTCTACCGAATGGGTAAACTTATCCCGGATGATTTACGATGGAGTAACGTGACTTATAGTTCCGGGAATCATTTTCCCGGGCTTTTTCTTGTCGATGGACTGAGGTATTGCCGCCTTTTTGTGTTTGATAGTTCTTTCTGCAATTTATAGTTAGATAGATAGATAGTTCTTTCTATTGAGTTTGTTCTGCAAATATTGAGACTTTCCAAAACTAGAAGCTCTTGTTGTATCCGTTTTATGTATTAGTACATCAGATTCGAAGGGTGCCCGGCAAATCGATTCATGGAGAGGACGAGCCTTTTAACGCAGCGGGTTCTTTCACCGGTCGAGAGCAGTCGAGAGTCACAACGAGTTTTGTTTTGAAGCGTCTCTTCGACGATCGTTTAAAAGTGATTGTACTGAATAAATACTATTTTGATTTTGATATTTGATTCAGCAACAATTAGGTTACATGCCGACCTGATGTACCCACACTTTTCCTACCTACAATACCAATAAAGTAGAAAAGGTGCGGTGAGCGGCGGAGGAATAAAATAGAAAGTATTTATTAAAGCTACAAATCCCTTAACCTGAAACATAAAAAAAACTATGTTTTTTTTAGGTAACATACCATTTTAGCTTATGCTAAAAATAAAAATTCTATCCTTGTAAAAAACACAACTCAGCATTTGCTAAAGGGGCAAAGCCTCTATCATATTTCAAGAGTAGTAGAGCTCTTTGTGAAGAGCTCGTCCGGGGAAGTACTACCACCACACCTTTTTCTGCCGCCAAGCAGCAACGCTGTGTTTCGGTTTGAAGAGTGTGGTTGCCGGTGTAATTACAGGCACATGAGGCTTAACATCTGTATGCCTCAAGCTGATGGACGCAGGGCAGTGCATCGTAGGGCACGTTCCTATCTTGCGTGACTTACGAGGCAATGCTTTGTTATAGGTGATGGTTACCACTTAACATCAGGTGGGCCATCTGCTTGTTCCATGAGCTGGTTATATTTAAAAAAAAAAAAAAAAAATATACCATCTACAATGTGTAGAATATTTAAAAAAAAACTATACTTTTAACGAACTATATCTAAGCTTTAAACTGTTTTCGGTACTCCTAACGAGTACGGTTATTGTACAACATGATAATGTACAGCACGATAATGTACAGCATGATATTTGGAATCCACTTTGGTACCTTTTTGGATTCGTTTTATCTGGGTGTACATTATCGGGGTGTGCAATAACTGGATGTGCAATATTGTCACGTGTAGTTAATGTGCAGCCAGTTAATACACAGCATGATAATGTACAGCACGTTAATGTACAGCATGATAATTGGAAGCCACTTTGGTACCGTAAAAAATAATTTCTGGCACTTCGGCGGCCGCTGCCGCGGCACGCTCGCTTTGCTCGCTCGCCTCGTGCGTAATTTATATGTTTCAACATAACCTAACCAATCCGATTCGACGGTACTAAAGTGGCTTCCAATTATCATGCTGTACATTAACTGGGTGTAGGTACATTATCAACACGTGACGATATTGCACAGCATGTTATTGTACGGGGTGATAATGTACACCCAATAATTCAAACCAGTGGACACGGATTATCTGGGTGTGCATTATCATGCTGTGCAATATCATGCTGTACATTATTTGCCCGTACATTATTGGCTCCCCTCCTAACTGCATTGTTGTTTAACTAAATAAAAAAAACATATCGGTATAACGAACTATATCTAAGATATAAATTGATTTCGGTACTCCTAATCGGCATTGTTTCCGCGGCAAAGCGCCTGGTCTCCAAATCCGCCCGCCCTGTTACGAGTATCGCTATTAATGCTGTCGTCTGCACGCAGACCAACTTAGTTAGCTCCCGCCTCCAATGAACCGGAGCTGTGAGCCGAGGCTAAGGCGACCTGCACACGCGCGCCGAAGTCAAAGTCACAAGGATCACTCGACACCACTATAGGCTCTGTGTACACCGAGGCCTAATTACGAACGAATTTGACGATAGTCGCGTAAACCTTATCACTCACGCGCGCCGAAAGTCACAAGGATCACTCGAAACGGCATGGCAGCTACCGTATTTATAGCATCTGTGTACACAAATACCCTACGGTCGTGTACAAGCTCTGGCTTAGTTTGGGGCTAAATAGTGCTGTTTGGAAAGTACACTAATATTTATTTCGGTATTTTTATTTATTTTGTGTCTACGTGTTTTATTCCACATTTATTTTTATATTAGTTATTTAAGGGCTTTGTTACTGAGCGACATATTCTACATTTAGATTCCCGCTCATGATGTCAGAGACTAGAAACAGAAACCGTGCTACCAAATAACACCAATAAATATATTATATTATGAAGTATTTGTTTTATCAAATATTAGGTAAGTAGTCTTTTTTAGCTTTAGTACGCCTACCTCTTTGTTTTTCACCTATCAAGGTTGTCTGGTAGAAAATGCTGTCTAGCATTAAGCTCGCCTTTTGTACAAACTTTATTTGGTGCAATAAAGAACTAAATAAATAAAAATAACCCATCAGACCTTGAAGCCTCAGGGCAGAAATGCACACGTGTTCTTTTAGAAGAAACGGAAAAAAAAATTGGTTTTAGCACAATACATTATTGACCAAAACCCAGTCAAGCAAAAAATATGAGACAGTTCTTTGATGAAAATGACAGTTGTTTCCTTCAAAACTTTTTTTGAGAAGAATGTCTTGAATCCATGTTCTGTTTGCGGAAAAAGCCTACGCAAAGATAAATTGTATGAAAGTGACATAAGCTTGACAGATGCTCACACATAAATAAATATAATAAGATAATACGAGAAAACCAGTTTAACTTATCAGGAAAAATCGGTTCACAAAATGGTTGAAATTTCCTCCTCATTTCAGCAATCACAACCTTGCACAGTAGGTGGTACCTAAATGTCAGTGTCAAAACTTGACGCCGCCGCAGTGCAAGATCTCATGTGCATTCTACCGCATCGCGCGTAGGCAAGCGGGAAGCGTCGGTTATACGCCGCAAAGGGTACAATTACGACATAATGGATATGTTCTGTGCAAATACTACAGTTAAGAGAACTAGCAGTATATAGCTAATTATATAATTAAGATAATTGTTTGAAATGCAGTCGTTACCTAGGTGTGTGTAAAATATAAATAAAAAATATCCCATTGGTGGTAATTTCTAGCATGCAAACAGCATCTAGTACCTAACATATAATATATTTTTCTTATAATGGTCTCTATCTTTCTAGTCTTTGTTTTTGGAAGTCTATTCGATTTTTTTTTAAATCAAATCAAATCATTTTTTGTTCGTGAATCTTGGTTTTACAAAAAAATAAGATGGTTGGTGTGTAGTTTAGAACCTCCAGATCCTGCTGCAAACAAACATTAATTAAGTACAGAATTAGTAGAAGAATGATAAATTTATCTGAGAGACTCTCAGTCAGACAGACACACAGAGATGGTAAAAATATTAAGTTTAACAGGTTGGATTTACTAATGATGGAAAAGCATGTTGGAAGAAAATAACATCGCCCGAATTCATGGACATTTTTATAATATCATAAAGTAGGTAAGATACTGCGTCCCGCTAATCTATGTGCGTTCTGCAGGCCGATTCCTTAAGAACAAGCAGTAGCGACGAAAATATTTTTTATTTAATTTTTCGGTAGATGACCAGCAGTGGCGTAGCTATCGTAGGGCCACGTGGTGCAGTGCACCAAGGCCCCTCTAACCTAAGCTTTGAAAAGAAAGGGTCAGCCAGCTCCCGAAGCTAGAAAACCTTGAGCCTGCTCACAATTTTTTTTTAATGATTTATTTTAAAGGCCAATAAAAGTTCAAGCTATGTGGAAAGAGGGGGTGAGGGCCCGATTCTTTCTTTATGCACCGGGGCCCTTGTCCACCTAGCTACGCCACTGATACAATACAATACAAAATCATTTATTCATGCCACACGTCATACACAGTTAATAAAAAAAATACAAGAATAGACATTAAAAGCCAATTTGTGTAGACTGACACAAATTGGCCGTCACTCAGCATAAATGCTATAGCAGCATACGCTACTATAACGCTGGTCTTCCTTGACACCAGTACGCGACAACGCAGCAACTGCGACACCCATGTCATCGTTACAGTAGATACATTCAATAATAATATTATCCTAATTTAATTCTAATTAAAAACTATAGTTATAATAAAACATAATTAAAAAAAAAAAACATTAACTACTTGACTGATGACCGGTAAATTATTGTCTAGCCCTCTGTGAGCTTCGTATAAACAACGAAAACAGCTTCACGACTGGGGATCAGAGTCTGCCCTGAAGGCATGGTAGATATCCTCCGAAATCATCACTACCAAGATTATTTGAGGATACGTCAAAACATTACGTTTGGCACATACCCATATTATTAGCTACGACTAGTTTTACTGATAACGATGTTGCTGTCGCTGTCGCTTGTTTTTAGACAATCGGCCTGACCATGTAAAGAACAAAAGTCGTCAGCAAACATCCGGTGGAAGTCGGAAGTTGCCTCCGCGACTATTTTCTTTGCGACATTCTTTTTTATCTGCAGGAACTTGTAAAGGGACTGGATGTGTTTATATTGAAACTGAAAGAAAATAAAACAAAAGTCGCCGCGTACTTGTATCAAGCTGCTGAAAAAACATTTGTGTGATGAACATTAGATCTTTGTTCTCGGTCTGAAAAAAACTGAACAGCTTCACGACTTTGATCCCGAGCACAGTAGATATCTAGGTAAGAACTCCAGATTCTTTGAGGACGTCTAAGGAGGGTAGTTAGAGGTACGTCTAAACATTACATTTGGAACATACCCACATTTTGCAGTAGTTAGTATTCCATACGTGACAGGTTGCAAGCCCATCGCCGCTGTTAGAATACTAACTGGTTTCCTCGCGATGTTTTCCTGCTCTATCTGGGTGTTATAAAATTATAAGTATGAATTTACAGAAAGAATTAAGTGTATTTAAGTATTATTATAAACTAGCTTTACCCGCGGCTTCGCTCGTGCACGTTTACTTTAGAATACTTACAAATAAAATAATGATTTATTGATATGATTGGCAACATCTTTAATAAAAAAAAGTATTTTATTTCCTATGGAACAATTTTGAGCCACGTAATTTTGTCAGAAGAAACAGGTACTAATTGACGACTTGAAGTTCTTGCCTCTTCAATTGTTTGTATAAAATATAAAAGAATAATAGTATAAAAAAGACGGGATATAAAGTAACATATGTGCGTCTCCTGGTTCTAAGCTACCTCCCCACCAATTTTCAGCCGCTTCAGCCGTTCTTGAGTTATAAATAGTGTAACTGACACGACTTTCTTTTATATATACCTAAAGATTATCTGGTCCCCATTAAGACAAGCATTGCTTAGTTTGGGGCTAGATAGTACTGTGTGAAAAATCCACTAATATTTATTTATTAATAGAAGTCAAAGTCAAAAGGCATTCAATTGTATAACTCATTATTTATACTAGTAAAAACCAGTAGCTACGGATTTTGGACCTCTGTTTTTGAAATTCACAAGCTGTTGCATGCGTGCATATAGAGACGAGACTTCTCTTAAAACAGAGCGGCAATTGCGGCAAACCACTCCCATATTCGAAGCAGAACACAACACAAACCCTTTCAACGATGTTACCCGAACTAAAGAGCTAGCTCAGTTGTGAGCTAAGCTGATTAGCTCACCGTAACTCGGTTCTACTCGGAATTGCTTCGGAAGCCTACAGATTTATCTACAAAGTGCAATAAACTCCAGTTAATTTTAAGCTCTTTGGCTTCTCAAACTCGTTTTGGGCCAAGGCATTTTAGTTGAAACAAGTGCTACTCGACTTAATACTAGCAGAATCTAGTGAGATTCATTAAGCGTTTTGGACTTGCCAGAGCCACCGAGTTCTCTTGATCATTACAATATCATCGAATCATCAGGTAGGGATGCCAGTACTCTCAAACGGTGAAGGAAAACATCGTGAGGAAACCGGCATGTCGTAGAACCTAAAAAGTTCTATAACATGTGTCAATTGCTCGAAAAGAGCCTCTTGAGGCGCACTTAAAATCCTTTCACCTCACTGTTTCGAAAGAAACTAGTGACACGACAAGAGAGAGACAGAGAGAGAGAGAGAGCGAGCGAAGCGATAGATATATAGATAGCAAAATCTATTAGTTAACACCATAAAAAAAAACATAAAATTATACGACATAACTAAAACTATAGCGCAGTACAACGGGCGGTCTTATCGCTAGCAATCTCTGCCAGACTTTAGGATGGACAGGGTTTTAACAATACCAAATGGCGGTGTCTTATGGACTTCTATACAAATTTTAGCGATATGCCACCATTAAAAAGTGCACACTACTCAAACTCAACTATACTATCCCAAAGCCACACACGTAAGGTAATGACATAAGGTTGTGAAACAGCAATTAGTCTTCGGGAAGCAGCTGCGGTGCGCTTGGTCGGAGCACTGTACGGTAATGACGGGAAACTTGAACGAGCCGCTAGGTGATTGCAAACTGTTTTCTAACTGTCACAAAGTGCATTAGTAAGATAGACTAGTGGAGCAACTTGGCTTCTAAGCCAGGGTTCGAATCCCACATGTGAGACCTACTTATGTCGAATTAGTTTATCAGGCTTAAGCCGTATGAGAATGTAATAAAAATGAAATGTAATAAAATGAAAGATTGTAATAAAAAAAACAATATTTTTCAATTCAACAAAGTTCATAGGTATGACCTAACATCCTGCGGCACGCGCACCCACTTGTAACAAATATTTCGGGCAAAAGATAAAATGTAAATTTTTTCATGAAGCTCGCTAAATAAGGATAATATTGATCACCGGCACAGCTGTCGCACAGTCAAGTACAGTTTATTGACAATTTTCCCAGGCTCTGGATAATGAAATCTACAGTACAGGACTTATTCTCAAAAGCGTTCGATCAAATGTAAAACTTCTTAGTAAAATGTTACACATTTCGCTCGAATACAGATAGTACAGTTCAACAATATGAGTTAACGCCTCTTTGAGGCGCACTTAAAATCATTTCTTTGTATCGAAACAACTTGTGACACGGCAATGAGAAGTTGGCGGGTCTGAAGGTAGCCGTTGGGTGAATCCATTGGCCATTTACAAACTGCTAACTTCAGGCCTGATGCCAAGCTTAACTTTTTTATATATTATTCGCAAATGGAACCAGCATATGGCCTCGTGTAGTTAAGTGGTAACCATCATCAATAACGAAGCATTGCCTCGCAATTCACGCAACGTACCGTACGTACGTACACGCAAATATAAACTTACCAAAGTGATCCTTGAGATATAACTGAATAAAGACCTTTTTGCTTTTGACTATTACTCGTTCGAAATTCGAAATTACACAACGTAGTGACAGCCGATGAGTCTGGTCGAATTTGAAGTCATCTTTCAAACGAGAATTTCCGACCATTTCCGAGTTTAAGCCTCTAACAATGAACTCTTATAGCAGCGAGTATTCAACTACTTGCTACGAAATAATGGACCGTATCCCGACGGAATAAGTCATGGAATCTATCAAACGAAGCTGTAATCTAGATTGCCTAATTTTGACAATATAGTAGGCCCGCTCGCTTGCATTGACAGTACTTTGTAGGGAATTTATTGGGCACGATGTATAACAAAGTAAAATGGGTATTTTATGAGTTCCATTTTAACAAGCCCACCCCGAAAATAAACAGACAACATACAGTATCATGACTATGATTCTCAGGCACGGTAAATATCCCTTCAGATTATTTTTTGAAACTTCTCAAAAAATAATATACATTTTTTACAATAGCAATTGAAAGTAAAAAATCTTGCGAAAATGACGCGAGTCTTTTTTTTATGAGACAGTTACTAAGCAAGCAGGTGGCCCACCTAACGTTGAGCGGTTGCCACTGCCTAAAACCATTACATTACCTCACAGTGGACGTGAGGACAGGAGGACGTGGCCTATGTGGCAGACTTGGCAGTGCCCTACGTCCATCATTCTGAGTCATAAACAAACATGATAATTGTCTAATGTACCTACCTACAAGGTTTGTGTTGTGGAGTAATAGAAACACAGCAATGAACATAACTGTTTAGCGACATAAATATAATCAGTGTGTATACTTGTGAACATTTGAAATTGAACATAAGCGTATTAAAAAAATGTTACGCTGTTCGTCGATAAAACAATCAATCTAAGTCTCTTTACACGAACATTCGAAATTAAAAAAAAAATGCAATTTAAAAATATATTATAGTAGTTCTTTATTTGAAAAATGTAGTGTGTATACTTGTGAACGTTTCAAATTGAAAATAAGAGTAATAAAAAAATGTTACCTACGCTGTTCGTCGAAAAAAATCAATCTATTAAAGTCTCTTTAGCGCGAACGTTCGAAATTTAAAAAAAGTGCAATTTAAAAATATATATATAAAGTAGTTCTTTATTTGAAAAATGTATTAATTTCAGAATTTACTGGCAGCAGAATGCTTTGCACATTCTTCTTCATTTGCACGGAGAGGCGGGAGTGCGCGGAACAAAGGACTGTGCCAACTATGGCCTATACTGTGGGAAAAACGGTGAATTAATGATGTTTTTGGTCTGTCTCCTGTTTCAGATTTAATATCATAAGTGGATCCAGCCATAATCGTGAAACACAGCTTGGATAATGTGTTTCGAACTACACAATAACTTTTTTTATGCAGAAGCAATTTAGAGAATTTATATCATACATTTTAAGATACATAAAGATTGGAATATACAAGTATGTACTTGCGTCTGAAAAATAAGCGTGCCATGCCATGGGCACGTTGTTTGGGAACATGCTCTATCTACATTTCTACATCTACAGTTATCTACACTTAATATTATAAAGAGGAAAGATTTGTATTCTTGTATGTAACGAATAGGCTCAAAAAATACTGCTCCGATTTAAAAACTGTTTTCACCATTAGAATGCTACATTATCCCTGAGTAACATAGGCTACATTCATTATAAAAAAAAAATAGGGATCCCTTCCAAAACTTCAATAATGTAACTCAAGGTGTAAAAAAATTGGTCATAAATTGGCTTTTATCGCATGCGCTACGAAAACTATTGACGATAGAATACAAAAATGTTCTACAATATTAAAGAACATATAAATATCTAAAAAATACTCAGCAATACCATATGTCTAACTATCGTAGTTATGTTACTATAACTTCTTTTTTACTTATTAAAAGTTGATAGAAATGCTGACCGAAATCAGACCATGTTATCCATACCTTTATATTTTATCAATACCTAAGGATTAATTCTTGGATTTTTGTAATCGGACATTCTATTCAAAAGATATTACGAAATGAAAAATTTTAGTTCGCTTTAAAAATATTAGCGAACGCGGTAGCGGGCTACGGGGCGCGTTCTCACTCACTCAGGGAGAAGGGCGTGCAAATGTATGAAATAAGTAGACGCGAGACTCGAACTAAGTTTAGTCTAACTTTATCTAACTTTATCCTAAAATTTTCAAAAAATGTATATCCACCCATGCGAAGCTGGGACAGGCCGCTAGTAAGGTATAAAAGTGTAACAGTTGGAGGTAACTGCTCAACATTAGGAGGACGATTTGTGTATGCCATAAAATATTCTTCTGGAAAAATTATAACATGACAGATAACAAACATGAAAACTGGACTCGTGAAATTGCAATTTTAGTTGATTGTAAAATTTAATTTCGTGTGTCTAGACTGTAAATTTAGCAGAAACAGATCACAGAAAACGTATTGCTTTATTTTAGCTTCTAAATTGGTTTTTCGCAGAGTGAGGTATTTTCAAAACATATTTCACAGTCAAATGAATTTACTAGACTTTCAGTTACGGGTGTAACTTTATAACGAAACTTTTAATTTGTTAGTCGATGAAAAAATAAGTTAACGACCAACTTTTACCGCGGTTGCGAGAACTTTCCGTACGTTTGGTTTAACAAGGTGCGGGTGAACCTGGGATAGTACATCTACACCAGTATTTAACAGACAACAGTCAAGCAACTTCTGGCCTGCACATTTCAACAGTTTGAAAATATATCATCATCTTCCTGCCCTTATCCCACGATAAGTGGGGTCGGCACAACAGGTTTTCTTCTTCCGCTCTCCTCTATCATACGTCATCTCAGTGCTCACTCCTTTTTACTCATACCATCTTTCACACAATCCATCCATCTTTTCTTTGGCCTGCCTCTCCTTCTAAAACCATCCACATCCATTTCCAACACTCTTCTCGTAATATGACTTTCTTCCCTCCTCATGACATGCCCATACCACGCTAACCTATTGCTCCTCAACTTATCCATCACAGGCGCAAATATATGTTTAATCTAAAATCACTGAATGTACCTTATTATGAAAAATTGTAAACGACACAGCGTTTGTACTAGTAACATTACAATAAAAAGTAGTAAATCGCTCGAAGGTTATAGTGTCTTGTCCTACACTAAAAAGCATTCGAAGCGAGCAGTAACTCGTTGACACAGCGTCAAACGTCGAACATCCCTATTATGTTTGGTTGAGTGGGCAACTGTGCCATTGTGCGCCGCTGCTCGGAATGTGGGCTAGTTTTATTTATTGGTGAGGTTTATAAGGACGCGTGGACTAGCCTTTATTTATGGGCAGGTTCTAAGTACTTACATTTATTCGCAAAGAAACAACATAAAAGTATATTTATAAAATGTAGACATATGTCATTTACTCTTTTGCTGAAAACCAGCGCTGAGAATTAGTACTCAGCTGATTTTTTTTTGTTTTTAGAATGGACTAATTGCTGGTGATCGTCTGACGATTCTTACAACGCTACCGAACAATTCTCGGCTGATGCTGAGCTCAGGGCTTTTTATACAGAGCGTACATGGCAGCGTTCCACATGCATAATGCGTAGACGTGACTCACACACACAATTTTTATATTTTTTTTGTTTTTTATCTACTTACGTTTCATTTCTACGTATCTAGAATAGTTTTTTACACTTTTATATGTCCTATACAACTGTCCTGTGTTTTTTTTATACAACTAACGATGGAAAAAGCAGATGGCCTACCTGTTGTTAAGTGGTAACCATCACCTATAACAAAGCATTGCCTCGTAAGTCACGCACGATAGGAACGTGCCCTACAATGCACTGCCCTGCGTCCATCAACTTGAGGCATAGAGATATTAAGCCTCATGTGCCTGTAATTACACCGGCAACCACACTCTTTAAACCGAAACACAGCGTTGCTGCTTGGCGGCAGAAAAAGGCGTGGAGGTAGTACTTCCCCGGACGAGCCCTTCACAAAGAGCTCTACTAACGTCTATCTACTTACGTCACATTTCTACGTATCTAGAATAGTTTTTAACCTTTTTATATGTCCTGTACACTGTACAAGTGTTCTGTACCTTATCGAGTACAGTTTGTGTAAATAAATGCCTTTTCTTTCTTTCTTCTTTCTTTCTTATGCATATATTGGATGCCATTTCACAGAGCACTATCTAGCAGGAAACCAGGAAGCTGATATATTAATACTAGTAACTAGTATAATTTATTATAACACTCAGGCTTGAAGCAAACATCAATGTTCATTACACAATTGTTTGTTTTCGGTGAGGATCAAAGTAAACAGAACAATGTATTATTGCAGATGATTTTGAAATAAATTTATATTATACTAGCGGCCTGTCCCAGCTTCGCATGGGTGGACATAATTTTTTTCAACGTTTTAGGATAAACTTAGACCGTGGTGGGTTCGAGTCACTTCTAACTCGCGCCTTGCCCGGGCCCGCGCTGGGTGAGAACGCGCCCCGTGATCTTATATTTTTCAAATCTTTTGAATGGAATGTCCGATTTGAAAAATTCAAGAAGTAATGTATAGGTATTGAACCAGTCTTGAATATGAAAAGATTTATTTGGATAAGGATTAATACCAAGGTACAAATAAAGACCCTTTTCTAGCGGCGGCATTTCAATTAAGTTTTTATAATAAAAGAACACTTATTGTGACATAACTATAATAGTTAGACATATGCTGTTGCGACATTTTTTGTAGATGATGACGTGTTCTACAAAATCGTAGTACATTATTTTGTTCTATCATCAATAGTTTTCGCAGCGCACGCGATGTAAGGTTTTCTTTTTCCACCTTGGGTTACATTATTAGAGTTTTAGTACGGATCCCTGATTTTTTTGAAAATATAATATAGCCTATGTTACTCAGGGATAATGTAGCATTCTAATGGTGAAAGAATTTTTGAAATCGGACCAGTAGTTTTTGAGCCTATTCGTTACATACAAAACAACAAAACAACAAAACAACAAAACAACAAAAATACAAATCTTTTCTCTTTATAATATTAGTGTAGATGTAGACTAGCGACCCGCACGATTATTGTGGGTTATCCCTAAGAGATAGACATATAACATCGCGGACTTTTTTGTAGACCTTTTTAAGGTGTACAATACTAGAGTACATTATTT
This sequence comes from Chloroclysta siterata, assembly GCA_932294275.1. NCBI lineage: Eukaryota > Metazoa > Arthropoda > Insecta > Lepidoptera > Geometridae > Chloroclysta > Chloroclysta siterata. The sequence goes on from OW028588.1 coordinate 18,774,739, forward strand.
TGATCTATCTCGTAGGGTTCAGCCAGCGTTTGCAATGTAAGCGAAAAAAATGAGTTTATTTACGACATCACATTAGAAACCTTTAAAATTATCAGTGTTTCTCTACTATATTATGCATGTATTATACATATAAACCTTCCTCTTGAATCACTCTATCTAATAAAAAACCGCATCAAAATCCGTTGCGTAGTTTTAAAGATCTAAGCATACCTACATAGGGACAGACAGACAGCGTGTAGTGAAGTATATTATACCTCTATAGCACGACTGTAAATTAAATCACACAAAACAATCAAGCTTTCGCTGGAAATGTTGATCCAATATTGCAAGTACAATACCTACCGACATACTACACTACAGCAAGATTTACGCAGAATGCCGATTCAACCAGCTGTTGCCGGTAACATTCGCACGCTACGTTTGACAGATTCGATGATTTTTATCCGGTTGTGATAAGGTCTATATTTCTATTTAATGATAACTAATAAAGCACTAAATTAAAATTCAGCAGTCCTGTAATAAAATAATTTATTAATTAAATAAACAATTTATCCATTCGCAGGGTTGTTCCGCAAACATAAAGTAGATCTTGTGACCCCCTGGTTTTAAATTATCTGCGGCGCAGCCAAATACTCAAATACAACGTGTAATATAATACCCCTATAAGGCCAAAGACCAAGTGATCAGACCAAGCACTTTCATACTTTGACATGTGCAAAGGTTGGAATTTATGGTTTTTGAAATTCCCATACAAAAGTAAAATTAATATTGTCTCAGAAATTGGCAACACCCCTGTTACTGTTTAAGTACCAAGGTCACGTACACACGGAACGTACAAACAGCTGTGAATAGGGCTGCCTCATAGTGTGTTTATAATTTCATATTGGAGGAACGTTTAAGAGGCATTTCATGAATGAAAACCTACGAAATTTCAAAAGTCGTTACACTAATAAATATTACAAGTATGTATTTACAAAAAAAAAGTATATAAGTAGTATTATCAGCTATCTGGTTCCCATATCACAAGCTTTGGCTTAGTTTGGGGCGAGATAGTGCTGTGTGGAATGTCCAATATTTATTTATTTATTTATTTACTAAATTTGTTCGCCATAACTTGAAGAATACCTTGCTTTCGGGGTTATAAGGGTGTTAAGTTACACCTTGTATACCCAAATCGGTTACTACTCCACAGTGTTTTAAGACCCACTTATTCAACCAATGTATTGTACCAATGACGTATGATGCCGAAACGTGGACGTTCACAAGGAGAGCTTTGGAGCGTGCCATGCTCGGCATCAAGCTTATAGTTTCGAACTCCGAAATCCGAAGACGAGCAAAGGTCTAAACGTCGGAGATCGGATCATAGAGCCCAAATGGAGTTGGGCAAGACATATTGCAAGACGTGGTGATGTCAGGTGGAGTTAGACGAGAACCGAATGGTGGCCGAGAACCGACTACATAGTATGAAACGTTCTGCAGTGAGATGGATGGACCACGCAGTAAAAGCCACAGTTTGGTAATGGGTTAGACGAGCACAGAATCGTGGTAGATGGCACAAACTAGGCCATCCCAGAGCAGTGGGTGAAGTCAGGCTGAAGATGAGGATAATGTGCCAAACGGCTAGCATGACCGTTCTGTACTTTTTTAGTATTGGTCTAGTGGTAGCGGCCCCGCCTTTCGATCCTAAGGTCGTGGGTTCGAAACCGGTCGTGCACCAATGAACTTTCTGTTCAATAATTTATGTGCACAATGCCAGTGCTCTCAAACGGTGAAGGAAAACATCGTGAGGAAACCGGCATGTCGTAGAAGCTAAAAAGTTCTATAACATGTGTCAAGTGCTCGCACTTAAAATCCTTTCACCACACTGTTTAGAAAACTAGTGGAACGAAAAGAGAAGAGAGTATTTTTTCTGATAGTTTCAAGGTGCCCCGCTTTCTACATGAAGTCAGGGTGTAAGAACGGGAAAAACTGCAACAACTATTAATATCTCGTGTTAGTCGCACCCGGCGCGGTGGAGCGACGCCAAAAATGAAGGAAAAATGTCACACGCTTTCTTTTTGTAGGTCTCGTTTTTCATTAATCAGTGCGAGATGACATTTTTAAAATATGGAGGGATTACTCGGAGCTTTTGCAAAACCAAATGGGTTTAAAAATAAATTAAATGTTGAAAACATAAGTAAACTATGCTTTTGGTTTCCCCGAACTGAACTGAACAGATTTCTAGTAAAGTTATGCTCCGACAAACATACATACAGGCAAACTACTACCCCGCTACGGATACAACGTCACAAACAGAATTTGTAGTCAAAAGCTAAAATTGTTAATAGGATGATTATTTGTTTAATTTAATTGTTTGTAATTTAAATTGCTTTATTGTAATCTCATTATTATTTTTTAAGTAAAAAAATTTACACTCCTAGACTAGGCAGAATGTAACGGGGCTCAAACATTCAACAATAGTCGCGTTAAACTATCGCTGTATGCTCGGTCATAAGTTATCGGAACGAGACAGCAATATTGCTCTCTCTCTCTCTCTCGCAATTTAGGAGAACGGACGATCCTTTTGTTGAAGCGTGTGTTAAGATTATTTATGACCGAGTTTGCAGCGGGAGTTTAACGCGACTATAGGTTGAGCACTGACCGAGCCTGCAGCAAGAGTTTAACGCGACTATAATTGTACCTACATTCCTGCGAATTAATGATTATGATTATAAAAATTGCAGTATCTGTAGAGTAATTCATCCGAGCCTGTAAAGATTCTGCGGGCCTCAGATCATCACGAAGTTTACAGCCTTCTTTCCATTCACTTCCTCCATCATCCACATTCACTCCACGATCTATGCAATCCATCGGGCGGGGAGCGTCTTTCACTTCGTCTCTCGGTTCATGGTCACCAATAGAGAACCTTTATTCTCTAGCGTTTCTACGAGCTATATAGCCTGTCCATTGCCACTTCAACACATCACCAACTCAAGATCATCTAGCAAAATCTTTTTAAATACACACGGCACCAATTTCACCAAGTTCTTGCTGATCATCTTGAATCTTATTCTTATGAGGTTAGAGCTTATTATGTTCTTCATCGCACTGAAATGAGACTCGAACTACGAAGGCCTTTGTGAGGCTTCAGATAGGTGTATCAGAATTTCTGGCTGTTCTCCAACTTGTAATAATGTAGTGCTATTCCGTAAACAACAAAATTACGTGGAGATCACCTAGTGAATCGCGCATCACGAGCGTCGCCTCACTCACATTACTGCGTTTACATTTAGTCATTCACGCTGCCATTCGCGTGGACGGAAATGTTGCCGTCCATATGTCTGCGGCAGCGTCGCCGGCAATGTGTGTTCACGCAACACGGGCAACGCGAGCGGCAACGAGAGTGGACATGGAAGTGGCCTGTTTATATTCTCGCATTGCCCAAGTCTCATGTCTCTGCGCATTTGACATGAGCTAAGTGTAAACGGGGTATTAGAATTTTCACCGCCAGAACAGTTGCGCGGGTGGCGCTATTGATGGGTGAATATATTACAGAATGTCAAATTGAAAACTCTTCGCGGATCTCACGGTCACTTGGGCGAGTGTTGGTGTCAGAATAGCACTTCTGTTTTGTAAAAAATGTGGCCACCGTTAGATACTATTCGGTAGTTGTAGTTTGTACATTTAATAAAAAACCGGCCAAGTGCGAGCCGGCCTCGCACACGAAGGGTTCCTTACCATTATCTATAAAAACGGCAAAAAAATCACGTTTGTTGTATGGGAGTCCCCTTAAATATTTATTTTATTCTGTTTTTTAGTATTTGTTGTTATAGCGGCGACAGAAATACGAGTATGTACATCATCTGTGAAAATTTCAACTGTCTAACTATCACGGATCATGAGATACAGACGGACAGACAGACGGTCGGACGGACAGCGGAGTCTTAGTAAAAGGGTCCCGTTTTACCCTTTGGGTACGGATCTTTATTTTTTATAATATTTTATTCATAGGTTAGCAGGTACAACTATTAGGACTGATTGGGGTAAAACTTAGAACAGATATAGTTAATTACCTGAAGAAGTATACAGGCAATTTTTTCCCCCAAAATTTTTCGGGAACTGGAAAGCAAAATAAAAATGTATGTGCACAATGCCAGCACTCTCAAACGGCAAATGAAAACATCGTGAGGCAACCGGCATGTCGTAGAACCTAAAAAGTTCTATAACATGTGTCAAGTGCTCGAAAGGAGCCTCTTGATGCGCACTTAAAATCCTTTCACCACACTGCTTCGAAAGAAACTAGTGACACGACAAGAGAGAGAGACCGTAGTACTTTATTATGTTCTATCAATAACCAACAACACACGTTATTAACCAATAAATAAGCCTCTCGCATAAGAAATTGAGCCATAAACCTTCCATAATCATACAGATACTTATAATGCAGGCAATTTCCGCAAGAGTCGGTTCCACTTCCTGTAGATATCTCACGGAGAAAGCTGGCCCTTCCTACGTCTGGCACCGCGGAGACGGCGTAGTGACCGATTGTAAAGTCTTACAGCTCAGTTGCTCTGTCTTTTGAGTTGTAGGTTGTCGGTTCGATTCCCACTGAGACTAAACATATGATTTCGCACAGATGTTTGTTTTTTTTCTGGATGTTATAAAAAAATATAAGTACGAGTAAATTTAAGCGTCCAGGCACTGGTTCGGATCAGTTGAGCGATCTCTAGATCTGCAGAAAGCTTACATCATGTGTAGGCTACTGTTTTTTTTAAGTAAATTGGTGTTTATTATTGATTTCCCAAAATTTAGTGGTTCCCGTTCCCACAGTAAGTACCACCAAGTACCACCTACCTTTGCTTGAGTTTCATGAAAATATACCAACAATAAAGTTTCATAATAATGGAATAATTTTTTTACCTGCCAAAATTCCTACAAATTGCACAGGTAGTAATTGAAACCAAATGTTTAAATTAGTACCTACTTATCCTATTGTATAATAAAACTACGTACATATATATGTATAACATCGCCTTAGGGTTAAAAAAAAACCTGTTATGATGTTATGTTACTGTCTTATAAATAAATAAATAAATAATATGAACTACAAAGCGAGCGAAACCTGGAGTGCAACTCCCGTTACTCGACATTACGACATTTTTAAGAGTAGTAGAGCTCTTTGTGAAGGGCTCGTCCGGGGAAGTACTACCACCACGCCTTTTTCTGCCGCCAAGCAGCGTTGCTGTGTTTCGGTTTGAAGAGTGTGGTTGCCGGTGTAATAGCAGGCACATGAGGCTCAACATCTGTGTGCCTCAAGTTGATGAACGCAGGGCAGTGCATCGTAGGGCATGTTCCTATCGTGCGTGACTTACGAGGTATGCTTTATTATAGGTGATGGTTACCACTTAACATCAGGTGGGCCATCTGCTTGTTCCATCAGCAAGTTGTATAAAAAAAAACATTTTGACGTAATTTTTACACATTTCTAGAGTCTTAGCAGTATCCAAATCCTTCAAAAACGGCATAACTATATTTTTATTATTTGTGTTTGAACTTATCAAGTTAAATAGGTTCCTAGATATAACCAATACTGTAAACTTCAACTTTTGATTCCTATTATTTGACAGCCTTCACAGCTCAGTTGGTAGTAGCTCTACCTTCTGCGCCGTAGGCCGTGGGTTCGATCCCCACCGAGAACAAACATTTGTGTGATGAACATAGATGTTTGTTCTCTGTCTGGGTAGTTTAATATTATAAGTATGAATTTACAAAAAAAAGTATGTAAGTGTTTATGCTATCTTGTTCCCATATCACAAGCTTTGGCTAAGTTTGGAGCGAGATAGTGCTGTGTGGAATGTCCACAATTTTTTTTCCATTTTAGATTCGCGGTAAACCATCTCATCGCGTAAAACTGGGGCACGTCTTTTAAAGACGTCTTCAGGCTGATAACGATGATTGCGCAGTTCCACAATAACTTTGACGTCGGGATAAAATACAGTTTAATTACAAAGAAAGCACTAAAGTGCGGAATGCAGTTAAACGCCGCGTAAAGCTGTAAGCAAAGCGCTTTGTCAAGGAACAATGTTTGGATGCCATGGGATTAAAGGATATAGAAGCCGTGGATGTAGCTCAGTCGTAAAACTGTGCCTTCTGTCAGAATGCTTTTTTAGGGTTCCGTACCTAAAGGGTTAAAACGGGACCCTATTACGAAGACTCACCTGTCCGTCCGTCTGTCTGCCAGTCTGTCCGTCCGTCTGTCGCCTGGCAACGGCAAAAAAAAACACTTGTTGTATGGAAGTCTCCTTAAATATTTATTTTATTCTATTTTTTAGTATTTTTTGTTATAGCGGCAACAGAAATACATCATCTTTAAACATTTAAATTGTCTAACTACAACGGTTCATAAGACCTGTACACCTGGAGGCCTGGTGCAAGACGGACAGACGGACAGCGGAGTCTTAGTTACAGGGTCCCGTTTTACCCTTTGGGTACGGAACCCTAAAACGCTTTTAGGTTTTGACTATTTATTTATTTATTATTTATTTATTCGACATTCAACCCTGCCACACTCCTTCTCCGCGTTACACTGTTTGTTTAGTTGCATTCGTAACTTGCTTGAGTCACAGAATAAATAATAGCTTTAGTCACTGCAATTGGTTGAAATTTATTCGCTGCCTTTGTAATTGCGGATACGTTTATTCGGGAGTTTAGCAACAAATTGTGTTCGAAATTTGAATTTAAAGTGGGTTCATTCGGGGACATAATTGTTCGTATTAATAACTTGCCGGGGCTGCCCGAATTTAATATTTTTCTTTTTATCACATCAATTCGAAAATAGATAGTTTGCTCTTCGAAAACAGGTAGCAAAATAGCACTTTGATCCCAAGGGCGGTAAAGTACTTTACCGCCCAAGGGCGGTAAAGTGATTTGAATTTGGAATGTGCTTATTGAGTAAAAGTTCCAATCACCAAAGAGATCACGAACACTGTATGAACAAGCAGGCTTTATGATAAAAAAAAGCGATTATGACTTACATGATTATGACTATGAGACTATGTGACAATGTGACAATGTGACAATGTGACAGACAATGTGACAATGTGACAATGTGACAATGTGACTATGTGACTATGTGACTATGTGACTATGTGACTATGTGACTATGTGACTATGTGACTATGTGACTATGTGACTCCGTGACTATGTGACTATGTGACTCCGTGACTCCGTGACTCCGTGACTCCGTGACTCCGTGACTCCGTGACTCCGTGACTATGTGACTTTGTGACTGTGACTTTGTGACTTTGTGGCTTTTTGACTTTGTGACTTTGTGACTTTGTGACTTTGTGACTTTGTGACTTTGTGACTTTGTGACTTTGTGACTTTGTGACTTTGTGACTTTGTGACTTTGTGACTTTGTGACTTTGTGACTTTGTGACTTTGTGACTTTGTGACTTTGTGACTTTGTGACTTTGTGACTTTGTGACTTTGTGACTTTGTGACTTTGTGACTTTGTGACTTTGTGACTTTGTGACTTTGTGACTTTGTGACTTTGTGACTTTGTGACTTTGTGACTTCGTGACTTCGTGACTTCGTGAATTTGTGACTATGATTATGATTATTCATAAGTTGCACTAAGTTGCGCAAAAAACACTCTCGCCATAAAAATAGTTGTTTGCTCCCTTGGTAAACAATCTACTATTTTTGTCGTCGTCCCTCGCTTTCCAAATGGCAATGTGCAAATTAAAAATAAAAACTATGATTGTTCCTTCACTTTACATGTACCTATGTATGGAAATTATACCACCATTTTTTGTCCAAACTGACATCTCAACAAAATTGAGCATTTAATAGTATATCATCTATACATCACCTATACCTATGGTCGCGTGGAACAGGCACCTAGACACAACCTAGCACATTTTGCAGTAAGTAGTTATTATTCCATACGTGACAGATTGCAAGCCCATCGCCGCTGTCAAAATACTATCTGGTTTTCCTTAACCGTTTAAGAGCACTGGCATGGCGCACATATTTTTTTTTTAAAGAATCCATATTTCCCAACCGGATTCGAACTACGACAGTACGATTGGAAGGCGGGGTCACTCCCACTAATAGTCCACCGGAGCTTTATAGTTTGTCTTTGAATATTTTTCTTCTCCTTGTCGTGTCACTAGTTCTTTTGAAACAGTGTGGTGATTTTAAGGCGAAGACAAGAGCTAATGTACTTCTCACTCGCACGTTTCGACATGTTGAAAGATAAAAAATCAATAAACCAATTTCGAAAAATCGCAATTAACCATTTTATGTGCAATAAATCGCATTGCACACAGTTTAGTAAAACAATCATTTTAATCGATAGGTAAGTACATGTTTTGCTATTCAAAAGTTTGCTATATACAAAAACTAGGAATGCAAACTTTTGAGTGGGAAAACTTGTATAGATTAAAATGCTTTTTTAGAAACTGTGCACACGAAATGGTTGATTGCGATTTTTCGAAAATGGGTTTAGTGATTTTACATCTTTCGACATGTCCAAACGTCCGAGCGAGAGGTACATTAGCTCTTGTCTTCTCCTTAAGTTTGCCTCAAAGAGGCTTTGGATATTAAAACATACAGTTGAGAATTTGTAGGATTAGGCATAACCTAATTAAGGAAACGAAATGTATTCAAAACCTCTAAGAATATTTCGTAGAATAATGAAATTGAGGCTAGCCGTTGAACCTAAAAAGCTAAAGCTTTTTGATCCAATAATTCATGTCAGTCACCCAGAATTTTCCTAAACATGTTATCAAAACATATTGAAATGTAGGTTATGGGTATAAAAATCCACTGAGAAAACCATAACATAAGGTTCTTTGAAGTCTAAGACTGTTATTCCACTATTCTTGAGGTAGGTAGTTGTACGGATTATGGGACTATGTATTTATTTTCCTGTGTCGGTCAATAAAATTATTTTCTTTCATTCTCCACCGATTGAGAGCATGCGCACGTAAGCTTTTTGAACAGAAAAATATATTGGTTCGACAGCCTTCATAGCTCAGTTGGTAGAAGCCCTGCTTTCTGTGCCGCAGGCCGTGGGTTCGATCCTCACCGAGAACAAACATTTGTGTGATGAACATAGATGTTTGTTCTCTGTCTGGGTGTTATATAATATTATACCTCTAAGTATGTATTTACAAAAAAAAAAAGCATATAAGTAGTATTTCAGTTATCTGGTTCGCATAGCTTTGGCTTAGTTTGGGGCGAGATAGTGCTGTGTGGAATGTCCACCAATATTTATTTATTTATATTGGTGACCGTACTCAAACCTACGACTTTACGATCAAAATGCGGGGTCATTCCTCTACAACACTGGTGCTCATTTTCACAAAAAGAAGATTCGACTAATGTATAAAATGTTAAAGACTAAGTCAAGGTCAAAAGACTCGTGACTCCTTGATCCCGAGTTGATCCTCCCATTTCAGAAGATTTATGGATCTGTCAATACAACTGTCTTATTTTCAGGTGCATTTTTCCACAATTCAAAGATACGCCTTTGAGTCGTCGACGATGTGGAGGGTAACATTTAATTTGAAAGCGTGTTCCGTTCCATTTTCATATATTTTTCCCGCTAGTGGATAATTCCACAACAAAATGTGAATACATTAATACATTCATGTAATGTAAATACATTATGTGGGTCTACTATAAGTTTTTACAGACTGTAGTCTGCTGTTTTTTTTTAAACCACTAGCTGATGGAACAAGCAGATGGCCCCCCTGATGTTAAGTGGTAACCATCACCTAACAAAGCTTTGCCTCGTAAGTCACGTACGAAGGAATGTGCACTACGATGCACTGCCCTGCGTCCATCAACTTGAGGCATACAGATGTTAAGCCTCATGTGCCTGTAACTACACCGGCAACCACACTCTTCAAACCGAAACACAGCAACGCTGCTTGGCGGCAGAAAAAGGCGTGGTAGAACTTCTCCGGACGAGCCCTTCAAAAGTAGTAGAAACACGTATGAAATCATGTAAAAAAATGTCAAATTAAATGAATGACAAATGTCAAGTTTATTCTTTTTAGACTAAAAACAAAAAGGCTGAGATCTACGCATACAAAGGGAGAAAGTATATAGCAATAAATGAATTATTATAAGTTTTCATTCGTTAATACTGTTGCGCCGGACGCCTAGCAACTTGTTTCGTTATATATCCTGACGTACAGGTGTTTTCAGAAGGCTGAAATATGTTTTCAGCCGTTGCCAGAAGAGGCTCTGTCACCTCCCAGTTGATTACAATTTCGACCAAGTTGCCGTGGTTTTCAGGCGCCTGAAACATGTTTTCAGTCCGTTTCAGGCTACTACCCATCGATCCATGCAATATCCTGAAAACCCGTTTTCAGGCATTTTCAGGACCCCTTATGGACCTTTGAAGGACATTTCACTATAGAGCCATATTTGCATAGGAGAGAAAGAGATAGCACTATTAGAAAGAGATAGCAGACGTTCGAATGTTCTAGACAACTGTTCTAGAATCAATCGAAGGAAATGAACGAGAGCTATTACTGTAGAAAGAGATGCAAGTATGGTCTAGTATGATCCAGAACATTCTCGGGTTAGCTGCGTCGTATATAAAGCCAGTCGGCGAGAGCGACAGTCAGTCAGTTTGTGGAGAGGACTCGAGAAGAAAGTGAGTTAGTGAAAACGGTTCGAGGAGTCAGTTCGGTGAGATGGCTCGAGAAGAGAGCCAGTTTGTGAAGATGACTCGTGGAAGAAGTCAGTTCCAGGGAATGGCTCAGGAAGAAGTGAGTTGGAAGAAGTGGATAAAGGAAGATAACTAGTGTTGTTAAGTGATAGTTGAGTGATAATTAAGTGTGTTTTTTAGAAATTAAGAAAATTTAAAGCATACATTAAGAATAATCTAATAAGTAAAGCTTATTATACTTTAGATAGCTATATTGATGATAAAAGTGCGTGGCCCGATGTCCCGGTCGCTCTGCCCATCGGCAGCTAACATGTCTGCAATGTCTGTACTGTACCTACTATTGTGTGTTTTATTTTTCTCTGATTTAATAGATTGTATTTAATTTTATGCATTAGGTATTATTAGTTTGAAGCGTAGCGTGTGCTGTCTTATAAATTTGATTATGTTTACCTTTTTCTGTATGCCTACGCCTCACTTAACTTCAATAATATATTATATTACATTGTAAAAGGATCATACAAAAGAACGGTAGGAACCAAGCCGTAAGTTTGTTGCCTGTTCTTCTAGGCTTTGGTCGCGTGGAACTGGCACCTAGAGTCACCTAGCTTTAAGACGTTTCAAAGTGATCCTTGTGATTTTATTGAATAAATACCTATTGACTGACTTGACTGACTGACTGACTGTTAAGTAGTGTTAAGTAGTGTTAAGTAGTGTTTTAGTTATGTTAAGTGTAGTGTAAATAAATAAATCATCTCTCGGATTATTATTGTGCATTTTCTATCCATACGAACCCCGAGCTCGTAACAATACGTATGAAATTCAGACATTTGCTGCAATTTCTCATTTATAATACTAGAATGGTCATTCATTCGTTTTCTGAAATTTTGGGAAGCAACATAGCTTTTTCATTTTAATTGTTTTTCTAGTATTAGTTCTGTGTTGTGTAATTTCGGTGATATTTTAACCAACATTACCTCAGTCTTAGCACAAAGTGTTAGCATTTGGAATGAAAGTGTATGTCCTGATTTGACCGCAAATGTTTCGAATGTTTTGAAGAAAACCGCCACCATTTTCTTAAAAACAAATGACGGCCGAATTGACTATAGACTGAGTTGACTGTAAAGTATTCAATACAAATCACTTGACACTGGCAAGATTGTCTGTCGAATGACGGACACGTGCCATAAACGGAGAGAAGATTGTCATTGTCAGCACTCGACCAAATAGTTTTTTTCCATTCGGGACCCAGCGCCGGTCGACCAGCACCAACCTGTTTTCTACATACATGGAGGTCATGGGTAATTTATTCGAGGTATTTTATGGTACATTTTCTTTGTCTCCCGAATTGATGGCAAATTTTCTACGCCATTATACTGATCCTTCGCGTTTCAGGTTATTGCTTCAGCCCGGTTTACTCAAAAACGGCGACCGTGATGGCTGATAAGCAATTTGCAACCTTAACTCAAAGAATTAATCGTTCTTTTGCAATGAACAACTTGTAAATGTTATGACGGTAACGTATTTTAGGAGGCCAAAGTAAAATATACGGGAAAGAGGAGTAGGGAGATATGAACTGTGGTTGTTTTTTTGAAATCTGCTCTTATAGTCTGCTAAGAGCTGATTTCACCATGCTCTGTTAGTTACTAATCAAGGATTAACAGGCCGTTAAATCTGACCTTAGATGGCAAACGCGTACATTTTGACATATTTAACGGCCCTTTAATCCTTTGTTAATCTAACACAGCATGGTGAAATCAGAGTGAAGTTTAAAAGGTACGTTGAGTTTATTTTACATTAAATGGGTAGTGAGTTTTTTATATACTAACGATTACCTACCTTCATCGATTTGATTAAAATCTGCAATGATATAACCACGAAAGCTCTAGCTAGAGGGAGCTGGGAGGCTTAATTTTTTTTAAACTAACCTTTATTACCTAAATGCGGCTGTAATAAAGCGGTGACGGCAAGTATATACTCTGTGGCAAACTGTACAGATTCCAGATCAGTGTTTAATGTAGAAGACTTGATTGATTGGTCCAATGGCAGCAGAGTTTACCGTTCGGCACCATATTGGTAACTACTGCCACACGCGGCTTCGCTCTCGTTTTTTTAGTTATTACTAATATTTATATTTGTATTTATATATATTTAAAAACATACATACATACATACATTTTTTATATCTGTTGATCCAAATACCTACCTAAAAATTTGGTAATTTGATTTCATACGTAATTAAACTTTTAGCTAAGAAAACTCTTGAAAACTCTATAATAAATGTATTTTTTTGTAGAACCGTTTATCGATATTCTCCTAAACGTTGTTGGCGATTTTTTTTACCTGCCTTTAGAAATTTTAAATCTTCAAAAAAATGTTGCCATAGTGTTAATGCCAAAATGTTACACATCCATGGTGGGCACATACCACTCAAGTCTGGCGTTGTTGAACTACACAACTCTTACTCAATGCCCAATGGGCAAATCGCAAAAAAAATTAGATACAAAAAATGTTGTAATGTGGCTGAAAAAGTTGTTTCACAGTTGTCAGCTTCGTAAAAGCTTCAACCTCTTATCTCAGAAAGAACATTTTATTTATGAGAATATTAATATTCTCAAGTTGAATGTCCTATCCTGTCAAATAACCGTCAAGCCTTCACATTGATGCAAAACAAACTCAATAAAATCGCGAACGGCAGACTGAAGAAAATATATTATCATCTTGTAAAATGCTTTTAAATAACAGCTAATACAGTCGGGAATCTTATCACCAAATATAAACATAGCTTTTTTTTATAACCTGCTAATGGAACAAGTATGTGGCCCAACTGATGTGGTAGGTAACCATCAAGTGATAACCTACTCATATAACAAAACATTGCCTCGCAAGTCGCGCTCGGCAGGACCGTGAACTCTCGAGAAACACTCAAACCGAAACATAGCGATGCTGCTTGGCAGAAAGAGCCATGGTGGTATTACTTGTCTGGACGAGCTCTTCACGAATAATTTTTCGATCGTATGGATTTTATTATCATTTAGGGAACGAATGAAGTAAAGTTGACGTCATGATGAAATTGAAAAGGCCCGAGATTTCATTTTGACAACCCTAAAATCAGTTTTTGATTTATCGACAAACTTGTCAAACTTAACATTACAATTTATGTAAGAATAATTTAATCCAATTCTTTCCACACAGCTTGTAAATAATAAGCTAATCGTTTTTATATTTCCAGAAAAGAGAAAGTCACTTACATTTCATATTCATTCCTATATTTATATTTTGTCTTCATCTGTGGCATAAATAAATGACTTATTGTATTGTGAAACACTGTAGAATTTTCGCAACTTCAGTATCTGAGTGAGCGAGCTCTCCAAAACCTTCAGTAACGTAATCCTAAGGTCTTTATTAAAAAGCTGGGATAAAATAAATCTGCCGTTTAGGCGCGGGTCGTGTTTGTTTTCGAAGGTATAATAAGATACTCAGATAAATCAATGTTGAATTTACGCGTCTGAAACAGCTCGCTGTGATCAATGATTATCCTTTTATGTTGAAAAACATTGAAAACGAAATTTACCCAGCTTCTGAGGGATTTAAGGTTCTTCATACACGATATGAACGTGCCCTAGGAGTCATTGCCCTGTGTTTGTTAACTTGAGACATACAGATGCTAAGCCTCATGTGCCTGTAATTTCATCGACAACCACACTCTTCAAACCGAAACACAGCAACGCTGCATGGCGGCAGAAATTTGCGTGTTGGTAGTACTTCCCCAGGGGAGCTCTTCACAAGCATGTGCGCAATGTCAGTGATCTCAAACGGTGATGGAAAACATAGTGAGGAAACCTTAGTATTCTAGCAAAAGAATTTAGTATTCTAGCAGCGGTTATAGGCTTGCAACCTGTCCCGTGTGTCATACCAACTACTGCGGGTCCTTAAAATGTATGTGTCAAATGTAATATTTGGACGTACCTCTGACTACCCCTTCTAGAATCTAGAGTTGGTTCTTAGTACTAAGAGATCTGAGGGAATATCTACCGTGTCTGGGGATCAAAGTTGTGAAGCTGTTTCTGTTTTCCAAGTAATATCAGAAAAAAAGAAAAGCAGAAACTTCACTACTTTGATCCCCAGGCACGGTAGATATCCCCTAAGACTCTTAGTACCAAGTACTAACTCCAAATTCTTTGATGTTGTCTAAGGGGGGTAGCCAGAGGTAAGTCCAAACATTACATTTGGCACATACCCACGTTTTTCTGTAGTTAGTATTCCATACGTGACAGGTTGCAAGCCCATCGCCGCTGTTAGCATACTTACTGGTTTCCTCACTATGATTTCCTTCACCGTTTAAGAGCACTGGCATTATTATCAAAAACGAGGAAATCCGATAAAGAACTAATGTCACCGTCTTTACCTTTAAATCTTTGACATTTGAGTTTAATCCCTTCTGATTTCTGAATGAAGCTTATGAAAGAAGTGGCCTTACCTTCTTGGGGCTTTGTAATGTTATACAGGGTGTAAAAAGACCACACCCGAAAAAATCAGGGGGTTAAAGTACCAGTCTATATGAGTAACTTTTTCTAAGGAACCAACATTGTGAACAAGAAGACAAAAACCGCTATTTCATACATTTTAGCCAAGTAGGTATTAAACTTTTGCATGGAAAGGCTATTTTTTTTATCGTATTTGCAGTGTCGGTTCCTTAGAAAAAGTTATTCATGTTAACAGCTACTTTAACCCCCTGAAGTTTGGATTTTTTAAGCATAAATAAAGATAAACATGCGCTGACTATATAAAAATTTAAAAAATGATGCTTATCAGATTTAGGAAGGTGTGACATACCCTTCACATTCAGTTTTGAATTAATTTTATTTACCCTAAAAACAACCCTTCCAATCACATAAATCTCCGATAAACGATTGACGAATTCCCAAAATAAAACAAAAGGTTACAAACTGGTTCATTTACAGTCGAGAAAAATACGGCCGTAAATAACAGCTGTTAAATTACAATTCGGAATTAAACGGGAGGCAAATCGCGAATAACGCCTTTTTCAGGACACCCCATCTGTTACGGCCCGGCCCAGTTAGATAGTGGAGACGTGTAATGGTAGTAGAGTTACTTCTGAGCTGGGTTCCACCGATTAGGGGCGACACGTGCATTACCAAATCACACACGTAAGCTCTTACTTATAAACGATAAGTTGAAATATTGCTTAATATGCCTTTTTCTGCCGCTAAACAGCGTTGCTGTATTTCGGTTTGAAGAGTGTGTTTGGCAGATGAAATTAAAAGCACATGCGTCTTAACACCTGTATGCATACTTGATGGACGCAAGGCAATACATCGTAGGGCACGTTCCTAGTGATAGTTACCTCTTAACATCAGGTTGGCCGCTGCCACTACGTTTCATTATACTATGCCGTGCCATACCATCGGCCATGTGTGGATGCTTCTTTTAATACCAAGAGAAGAGGAGAAAGGATTCACCATGCCCTGGGGCTTATAGTTATGAGACAGTATTGTTTTTCCTAAGGTTTTTCGGAGTTTGTTAATTTCCTAAAAATAAAAGTAAAACTTAGTTGCCAGGCGTTTTTCATAATAACTAAGCAACCCTAGATATCGGTCATTTCCCATCATGAGCCCGGGAGTCTTTTGAATACAAATGAAGTTATTAGCCCAAAGCCTAGCTGGGATTTCGAAGTAATTTTCTACACGTATCGTATCTACTAGGTGCACCAACTACCAAACCCTCAGGTATGTAATTATATTATTCTTTGGTACGAAAGACATCCTCGAAGAATCTTCTTTTTATTAAAGAGTTTGTTCTTTTTACTAAGACTACTAAGAGTAGTAGAGCTCTTTGTGAAGGGCTCGTCCGGTAAGTACTACCAACATGCCTATTTCTGTCGCTAAGCAGAGTTGCTGTGTTACTGTTTGAAAAGCGTGGTTGCCGGTGAGATTACAGGCACTTAGGGCATCTGTATAACGCAAGTTGATGTACGCAGAATATTATGGTTCGTTTCGTTCATATCGTGAGTGACTTATGAGGCAATGCTTTGTAATAGGTGATGATTACCACTTCACATCAGGTGGGCAATCTGATTGTTCTTACAGCAAGTAGTATTAAAAAAAACATGTGATGCATTTAGAAGCTAGGTCCGATAAATTCCCTAAAGTTAGAAAATTCAATTTACACCTATTAATCTACATAGAAAATTGGGTTCGAATTAAATTGGTAACTACTTAGGAAACACGTTTCATACGAGGCGAGGGAAAGTTTTAAATCGGATTTTTGGGGTTTTGTCTAATATTCTATTCACATCTCAGAAAGGTACTAAATCTTTCATGAGATACAAGCTGGTGCCCGCGACTTCGTCTGCGCAGGATTAATCACACAATATCTTTATAAATTGTAGCCTATGTGTTATTCTGATGTATAAGCTATATTATTGTAAAGTTTCATTAAAATACATTCAGTAGTTTTTACGTGAAAGAGTAACAAACATCCATCCATCCATCCATCCATACTTAGGTACAAACGTTTTCGCGTTTATAATTAGCAAGGATAAAGTAGAAAAAACTGGTAAATACCTATTTATTTATTATACATTAGTTAAAGAAAAACTTGTAAGGATGCTGGATCAAACAATGATATCGCTATACACTCGGTTGCAACGAAACCGGTTCAAAAGAAACTGCAATGTTTCCCGAAACAAAGGGCAACTACACTAAAATAATCCATCGACCACTCGCTACAATAAAAATAAACCATATTACCTAAATGGTTTACGCGTAAAACTGTTTGGTGTGTAGAGTAAACTAGTAAAATAAACCATAACGAACTTCTTCTCTATTGCTTCATCTGAAAAGAGGCCATACTCATCATGTAGACGGCTCAATTAAAACCCGTTTTAACAACATCTTAATCCCAATTAAGATAGATCGCCTTACGCCTATCAAAATCTTGTAAGCATTCTGCAGGTAAGGGCTTCAAGCTTACGTCCCTTATCCTAACCTTGAAAACATATCTAGCAACTATAGTAGTTTCTCTCTACATCTTTTTATCACTAGGATATGACAGAAAGAATTCCTTGGAAACAGTGTGGTGAAAGGAAAACACATCTAGCAACCATAGTATTTTCTCTCTACATCTTCTTATCACTAGGATATTACAGGAAGAATTCCTTTGAAACATTGTGGTGAAAGGATTTTAATAGCACCATAGAGGCTCTTTTCGAGCACTTGATACAATGCTTTAGAACTTTTAAGGTTCTTTGACATGCCGGTTTCCTCATGATGTTTTCCTTCGCCGTTTAAGAGCATTGGCAATGTACACATAAATTTTTGAACAGAAAAACTCATTGGTGCACGACCGGTTCTGAACCCACGACAGGATAGGAAGGGGTCGCCACAAGACCAAGTTCTATCTTTACAGCTAAAATAGCCTGACGACATCTAGCGAGCTGACAGGGCGAGGTTTATTAAGCTAGCATCCTAATCCCACCGTAAAGTTAGCTATTAAGGCCTATCGCTTCCATCAGACCCTTGATTTACGTAATCCGGCCGGAGTCAGTCATCACTTTTACTGGCAATTCTTCTTGATAGGCCGTTCTCTGCGCAGTTAACCGCCGATCCTATGCGGGTTGATGAAGATCCCTACTATTAAAGCTATTCTAAGACTTATGTCTTTGTATTGGGGTTCGGGGACTAGGATTTACTAGCGTTGCTTGGGTTATGTTGTAAATTCGGCAGCGCCGTAGAACATTCCCGAACTGCTCACTAAGATATCCCCATGGTAGGGATTTACGGATTTATCTCCCAGAATTCCCTACCAAGTAATTTGATTACCCACATTATTTCCATAGTAAATTTTTCGTAGGTTATGTAAGAAACCGCTACCATTTTGGAATAATAGTTGGTGACTTGAAATAACATTTTAGCCGCAGGCAAAAACTGATAATTCATAACTTAGTTAGGTAACAGTGTAGTTATTAGCATAGCAAAATAAATAGCTGTAGCTACTTAAGTCGATCAATCAATCTTAACTTCATGGATGATGGATGTCCTCTTCAGAAGTGCTATTCTGTCAACAACAATCGCCCAAGTGATCGCGAAATTCGCACTGAATTTTAAATTTGGCATTCTGTAATACATTCACCCACCACTAGCGCCACCCACGTGAGTGTTTTGGCAGTGGAAATGCCAACGTGAGTGAGGTGAAGCTCGCGATTGAAGTGCGCGTGGATTCACTAGATGATACTCCCCGTGATTTTGTTGTTTACAGAATAGCTAGAGCTATTTTCGGGACAAGTTAAATCCTCTTGTCAACTTGTCAAATGAGGAGTGAGATAGAGGTCGCTAAATTATAAAGCTCTTATATAAAACGTTACTCAAGCTGAAATATTGCTTAAAGTTAGCCCTGTCACTGTTTGTTCATAACCCATTAGTAAGTGATGGCAATAGTTAAAAACTGATTATCTTTCAACCGATTTTTATAAGTACAAAATTATGAAGGGAAGTGACAAGATATGTCTTTTCCTTTTGACAGACCCCACAGTTCAGTTGCATTCTCAGTCTTCAGTTGCCCACAGCTCACAGGCAGCTCTGTAGGTTGTGGGTTCCATCACCACCCAGGGCAAACAATTAAATAAAAATTCCAGCCCCTCACGGGCACGTCCATGTGTCCATCACATGACCTAAATAATTGTACAATCCACAAATCGGAACACAGAAATGTGAACATCACTGCTAGTAACGGAGGAAGTACTTCCAGACAAAGTTTTTCACAATGAGCTCGACAACAAAAACAATCCTTGTAGGTACCTCGAGGGAAGTGCATGCAAACAATACCTATCAGAAAATAATATGCAACAGATTCAAGGCAGACCACTGGCTGTTTGTTGATGAATTTAATAGTTTGCATTCAATGTATCTGTAGTTTACCTAGGCACCAATACTATATTTGTATATACTTAGTAGGCAGAAGGCTGTTAAAACTTAATGACACAGAGAGACTGCGATTGGTATTGGGATCCCAATTTGATTATCTAGATTTGGGATGTATATCGCTCTAGTTACTTACAAAGGTTTGGTGTCAAGTACCTAGATATCTTACTCCTTAGACCAGTTACTGTGTTTTTAGGCGATGCAAACGCGTATTTCTTGCAAATTTTTCAATTCAACTTACTTCTAGCAACCTAGATATGAGTGCCAGCCTTCGCAGCTCAGTCGGTACTAACTCTGCGCTGTATAGCGCCGTAGGTTCGATCCCTACCGAGAATAACCATAGATGTTCGTTCTCTGTCTGGATTTTATAAGTATTAATTTAAAACAAAATATTACATAACTGCCCGGTTCACATAGAACAAGCTCTGCTTAGTTTGGGACTAGATAGTGCTGTACGCCCACCAACATCTATCTAAAAAAGTTTCAGATAAGCTCCCAAATGGTTTTGCTCAGAAGTTACGCCAACTGTAATCCCAGTTCAGTTGCGGAATAAAGGAAGTTCGACGGTTCTTATGATGAATGGTGTCCCAAAAATCCAACATGACAGTTATGGGAAATACTTCCCGATTATTTTTTGCCGGAAAACCTTAATGTCATGCACAGAACATTTTCGATTTAAATGCGAATTCGGAGAATATGTACTGTGTATACAGGTTTGTTGCCCGATTTTGTTAATATATTCTTTTTCTGTACACAACGAGGAAGTACAAAATAAAATATTCCTGAATAATCCCACGCATGGTAGTAGGTATTGGCTAAACTTTAGTAAAAAACCTTCTGAAAAAAGATTGGTTCTCTGTTAGTTTATTCCGCCATTTTTAGACATAAACATAATAAAATTCTAGTTTGATTTCTGTAGGTGTTTTTTTTCTGCGTAGGTATCACTCACAGATATATATATACATCTGTGGTATCACTGGTCATTTCATGGACAACCCTATCATGCGAGTAAGCGGAAACGAGAACTTTTTATTCTACTCTTTTCTATTTCTCTTTTAAAATTCTTCATAGATAATTTAAAAAAGGTAAGGAGACGCGAAATACTTTTCAAGGCGTGCTCTTTAAGACACAGAACACGATCTTCAATACTGAAATTGGTTTTAAATAAGAAAAATATTTCTAGATAAGCGTAATTGACCAGGGAGCGGCTACCAAGTGTTTATTTATACTTCTTGCTGATGGAACAAGCACATGTACTACCTTATGTTAAGTGGTAACCATCATCACAAAGCATTGTCTCGCAAGTCACGCACCATAGGAATATGCCCTACAATACACTGCGCTGTGTCCATCAACTTGAGGCATACAGAACTTATAAGGTTAATAATACTTCGTCTACCATTTTGCGTTATACCCCCTGGATAATAAAATTATTCTAACGAGTATGATGGAGAATATTTAAGTGCTTTTAAGTTTTATTTATACATGCATGGCTGAAATAAAAAGGGATTATCTAATTTACTTTTAGGAGCCCTTTCAGAATCTGTAAAATGTAAATATATAAAGTCCCTTTTATTTTAAATGTATTTGATAAAAAACCAACCGTGCATAATTTATATTTCGTTCTATTTAGTAAAATTTATATTTTAAATATGGAATTAGTTACTGAGCTAGAACCGACGCCATTTTGAAGACGTATTTCCCAGGCTTGGGATTTTCAAATAACAAACTGCATAAGCGATTTGCGTTCCAGATGTTAGACACACGCCAACTCCAATCCGACGCTATGATCGCCAGTAAATCTCCCGACAGACGTAGCAGCATTTTGTAAGTAGTTTCCAACAAAAAGAAAGGAAGTTTTCTATGAGTTTTTAACTGGGCCCTGGCTGGAAAGGATTTATGGCATTCGGGGCGAGCAGAATCACCCTCACGGATCACACAACGGAGCATTATTCACCTACATGCAACTTTTGATGATTGTTTTTTAAGGTTCCGTACCCAAAGGGTAGAACTGGACCCTATTACTAAGACTCCGCTGTCCGTCCGTCTGTCTGTCTGTCCGTCTGTCACCAGGCTGTATCTCATGAACTGTTACAATTTTCACAGATGATGTAGGTATTTCTGTTGCAGCTATAACAACAAATACTAAAAAACAATACAAATACAAATACTAAAAAATAAAATAAATATTTATAGGGGCTCCCCTAATTCAAACGTGATTTTTTTTGCCGTTTTTATAGATAATGGGTCGGAACCTTTCGTGCGCGAGTCGCACTTGGCCGGTTTTTTTTGTACCAAGTACCTGTATGTGGGTCAAATAAAAAAGTTTTCTTTCGTTCTTCATGTGACTAAGTTTGGATGTTTGTACCTACAGTGTAGGTATACAGAGTTTGAAGAGTAGGTAATAGAGCTCTTTGTGTGTGGCTCGTCCGGGGAAGTACTACCGCTACGCCTTTTTCTGCCGCCAAGCAGCGTTGCTGTATTTCGGTTTGAAGAGTTTGCTTGCCGGTGTAATAAACAGGCACATGACGCTTATCTGCATGCCTCAAGTTGATGGACGCAGGGCACGTTGCTATGATGCGTGACTTGCGAGGCAATGTTTTGTTAGGTAATGGTTACCACTTAACATTAGGTGGGCCATTTGCTTGTACCATCAGCAAGTAATAGAAAAAAAAACAACTTTATCTATACAACGTGTCACATTATACCCCTATAACCCCGGAAGCAGGGTATTCTACAGGTCATGACAAACAACTGTTGTTATAAGACTTTCGAAAATTCAAAGTTTTTCATTCAAGAAATGCCTCTTAAACTTTCCTCCAAAATAAAACGAACAAAACTTGACGCAGCCCTATTTACAGCTGCTGCAGCTTACCTTTAATTATGAACTGTATATAAAATAGGTAACAGAACTGCCACTAGTTAGGAAACGCAAGTAGCGTATGTACCAAAGCACACCAAAGTCACGTACACATCATCAGGGTTGTTGCAAATTTCTGAGACAATATTAATTTTTCTTTTGTATGGGTATTTCGAAAACGAAGTATTAAAATTTTGCACACGTATTCCACTGCTTGGTCTGATCTCTTGGTCTTTGGCCTTATAGGGATATTATGTTACACGTTGTATACATACATAATCCATAACAATACTATGAAGAAAAGTCGTAATCTTTTATGCCGCATACGAACTTCATACCATTTTTATGTCCATACGAGGTAAAATATTGTGCTTACCTTTGTGCTGTTGTTCTTTGCAATGCGGTACCCTTAACCTAAGCCTTAGCTTAGGAAGTATACTTCGAAATTGATTGAACCTTACCTGTAAAAAAAAATCATAATTAATACAGAGAAAGACTGACATTTTGTACAAAGGACGTAATCATTTAGTGTTTTTTTATAAAGAAACAAACACCTCGTAAATAATACCTATTTATTTAAGCCTCCTATAACTTAACTAAGTACCTACATAACATTATATCATTATTTTGTAAGTTTACTTAAATTTTAATATTATTTATTATTATTATTTCAATTTAACTTGTTTTATTTTGTTATTATATTCTATTTATTATTCTTATTTATAGTGTACTAGCGACCCGCCCCGGCTTCGCACGGTTATTGTGGGTTATCCCTAAGAGATTATGCTTGTATTATGCATATAAACCTTCCTCTTGAATCACTCTTTCTATAAAAAAAAACCGCATCATAATCCGTTGCGTAGTTTTAAAGATTTAAGCATACATAGGGATATAGGGACAGAGAAAGCGACTTTGTTTTATACCATGTAGTGATGTGGCTATAGGTCATCATTGCTGGGCAAAGGCCTCCCCCCTGCAAAAAAAAATACCTATACTCATTATAATATTAGATTGAATCCAACACAAGCTGACCTCTCATATGTAGGAACTTTAATCACGATCCTGTGCCGTTTTAGGTTGGTCCTTGTTTTTATTTATTTCAGTTTTTTTTAAGACAGTCTCTATGGTCAGTGTGGTAAGGTTCAATATTGTATGTGCAGACATTAGGTAGGTGTGGTATGTAGGTTAAGACCATAGAGTATAAATGAGTACTACATTACGTACTAGCCACTGACCGCTTATTAGGTACAGATGTTACACTAACCTTAATTCAACGCACCGTTTCTTATGAAAACAACAAGGAAAGTAGTTTAAAACTTATTGAATTAACCAGAAAAAGAAACCACAAATAAAGAGGAGTAAACAGGTGGACATTCCTCACAAAGCCCTCACAGGTCAGTTGGTAGTAGCTGTGCCTTCTGCGCTGTAGGCTGTGGGTTCGATCCCACACACAACAAATATTTGTTTGTTTTATGTCTGGATTCTATACAAGGTGTTCCAATACTTGTACTTAAAACTGCAGGGGGCTACAGTACTCATCAATATGAATAACTTTTTCTAAGGAACCAACACTGTGAACGCGAAATAAAAACAGCTGTTTCATACATTTTAGCCAGGTAGGTATAGAATAGCCCCCTGAAGTTTTAAGCACAAGTATTGGAACACCTTGTATTATAAATATTATAGGTATAATGTACCTATGTAATTACAAAAAGAGTATTGTATCAGCTACCTGGTTCCCATTTAACAAACTAAGCAAACCTTGTACTACGATATATTTTTATTTTTTATTATTGATATATTTTTTGCACATTCATACTTAAAACAATATAACAGCCAGATACAGAATATACATCTATGTTCATCACGAAAAAGTTTGTTCTCGTTGGGGATCGAACCCAAAACCTACAACGCAGAAGGCGCTACTACCAACTAACCTATGTATTTTATTGTATGACTTGACTTTGTAAAAACGTGTATATACATTTTAGTTTAAATTATACTTTTTTTTTTTTTTATACAACTAGTTGATGAAACAAGCAGATGGCCCACCTGATGTTAAGTGGTAACCATCACCTATAACAAAGCTTTGCCTCGTAAGTCACGCACGATAGGAAGTGCCCTACGATGCACTGCCCTGCGTCCATCAACTTGAGGCATACAGATATTAAGCCTCATGTGCCTGTAATTACACCGGCAACCACACTCTTCAAACCGAAACACAGCGTTGCTGCTTGGCGGCAGAAAAAGGCGTGGTGGTAGTACTTCCCCGGACGAACCCTTCACAAAGAGCTCTACTACTCTTAAAACTTACTCTTACTTGCAAATAAATGATTGAATTGACTGAGCTGTGAGGCCAGTAACTGTTATGTAAAACCAAACAAAGACACCACAAAACATGAGGATATCGTTTGCTTACAACACTATGCTACAACATAATAAAATGTATACAATAACATTACTCACACTACTCAGGTCAAGAGGGGTCGACGAGCGAATACGTAGGATGGACTGATAGTGTAAGTACCTTGCATAGTATGTTTGGTACCCAAGTAAAGTATTTTAAGCCCAATATTATTAAACATTATGCAATAACCGCCCACGTCATAATCATAATAATTTATTAATTGTTTCATATTTTTAAAATAAGGCAGAGACCACGGATTTCCACTTGCTACGGTCCTTTAGTGGAAATCCGTGGTCTCTGCCTACCCCTACTCTTAGTGCTCGAAAGGAGCCTCTTGGGGCGCACTTAAAATCCTTTCACCACACTGTTTCTAAAGAAACTAGTGACACGACAAGAAGAAGAAGAATGAGAAACAGACGTGATTTTGTATACTTATGTATGTATGTATGCATGTAAAAATAAGTCTTAGGGGGTAACAAAATGTCCAGGACAAGACGTTATAATAAATAAAATAAATATAATAATAAGCATTGGTCTACATTCTACACAGCGCTATATAGCCCCAAACTAAGCCAAATCTTGTAATATGGGAACCAAATAACTAATATAATACATAAATACTTTTTTTTTGGTAATACATTCTTATAATATTATATAACACCCATAGAACAAACACCTATGTTCATCACACAAATGTTTGTTCTCGGTGAGAATCGAACCCACGGCCTACGGCGCAGAAGGCATAGCTACTACCAACTGAGCTGTGAAGGCTGTAAAGGCGTTGGGGCAAATGTTTTTTATGCCTTTATAGAAAAGTAAAGTTTTTAACCAATTTCAAGACGCAAATACTGCAACTCTGTAAATGTAACTCACGACATTTTTATTTTAAAAGCTATAAAACTAGAAGCTAAAAACCTTTGGCAAATAAAAAATGGCCGCCCGCTGCGCTATCCACTTTCAAATGAAAAGCGAAGTTTGCACAAACAGAAAAAAACACGCCAAGTGCGAGTCGGACTCGCGCACAAAGGGTTCCGTACCATTATCTATAAAAACGGCAAAAAAATCACGTTCGTTGTATGGGAGCCCCCTTAAATATTCATTTTATTCTGTTTTTTAGTATTTGTTGTTAAAGCGGCAACAGATATACATCATCTGTGAAAATTTCGACTATCTAACTAGTGATAGTTAGATAGTTGAAATTTTCATAGATGATGTATTTCTGGCACCAGGCAAACTCCTGCCTGGTGACAGACGGACAAACAGACAGACAAACGGACGGACGGACAGCGGAGTCATAATAGGGTCCCGTTTTACCCTTTGGGTACGGAACCCTAAAAAATACCATTAAAGTTTCAACAAAGCGAGACGATACCCGCCTCGTAGTTGTAGAAATACAGAGAACTGTGTTTTTGAGAAAACAAATACCTAAGTAGTTCATTGATTCAGGCATGACATAGACATAGACAGACATTTATTTGCTAAAAAAACACACATACACATACAAAACAATTAAAGAAAGGAAATGACTAAACAGAGAGATATTGCAGTACTTTGTTGGTGTAGGTGTTTGTGTGCTGCAGCAGCAAAGGGGTCTCATGACAGGGCAGCATGACTTATAAGATTAGTAGAGCTCTTTGTGTGTGGCTCATCCGTGAAGTACTACCACCACGCCTTTTTCTGCCGCCAAGCAGCAACGCTGTGTTTCGGTTTGAAGGGGGCGTGGTTACCGCTGAAATTACATTAGGCTTTTTTTTTATACAACTATCTGAAGGAACAAGCAGATGGCCCACCTGATGTTAAGTGGTAACCATCGCCTACTTATAACAAAGCTTTGCCTCGTAAGTCACGCACGATAAGAGCGTGGCCCTTTTTCTGCCGCCAAGCAGCGTTGCTGTGTTTCGGTTTGAAGAGTGTGGTTGCCGGTGTTATTACAAGCACATGAAGCTTAACATCTGTATGCTTCAAGTTGATGGACGCAGGGCAGTGCATCGTGGGGCACGTTCCTATCGTGCGTGACTTACGAGGTAATGCTTTGTTATAGGTGATGATTACTTGACAGCCTTCACAGCTCAGTTGGTAGTAGCTCTGCCTTCTGCGCCGTAGGCCGTGGGTTCGATCCCCACCGAGAACAAACATTTGTGTGATGAACATAGATGTTTGTTCTCTGTCTGGGTGTTATATAATATTATAAGTATGTATTTACAAAAAAAAAGTATATAAGTAATATATCAGCTATCTGGTTCCCATATCACAAGCTTTGGCTTAGTTTGGGGCGAGATAGTGCTATGTGGAATGTCCACCAATATTTATTTATTTTATTTATTACCACTTAACATCAGCTTGTTCCATCAGCTGGTTGTATTAAAAAATACCTGACAGGTTGCAAGCCCTTCGCCGCTGGCCACTAACTGGTTTCACGATGTTTTCCTTCACCATTTGCGAATATTTTATTTAAAACATTCACATGAACTGGCACATTTATATTATTAGCGAGATCACGTGGACGTGACACGAATATCGTTCGCAAACGTTTCATATACATTCTAGGGAGAAATGGCGAATTTGCAAGATCAAGTGCCTTCACGCGTGCCTTGTAACATGTACTCAACATGAGATTCAATAATGGTGGGCTTTCCACACAGCGCCATCCAGCCCCAAACTAAGCCTGTAATATGGGAACCAAATAGCTGATATGGGAACCAAGATAGGTTGTAATAATATATACTTTTTATTTTATTTATATATATTGTAGACAAGAATACATCATAAATCTAGGCGTAACTTAATAAAGTACAATGGGCGGCTTTATCGCTAAACTATCGCGAAACTAGTGACACGACAAGAAGAAAGTAGGCCTTATTTTTTTTAGGAATAAAGCAATGCTTTGTTATAGGTGATGGTAACCATGTGTGTGTTGTGTGGCCCATGTGCTTGTTCCAGCAGCAAGTAGAATAAAAGAAAATTAATTGATTCAGGCGTGACTTTGCGGAATTCCATTGTTAAACATAAATTTAATGAAATAAATATATAGTACTAATCCGCTAATCTAATCTTATGTAAGTAAATCAAATGTAGACTTGAGTGTGCACCCTTCACTGCATCTGCAAACTCTGCATACTCTGCAAATTCTGTAACGTGAAAAAAGGTGTATTAGACACAACAAAAATACCACAAAAAATCGAGTCAATCGAGCAGAAAGTCTGCTCGATTGACTTTCTGCTCGGCGCTCGACGAGACAACACGTCAAGGTGACGTCATTCAGTGCACAGCAAGTCAATCTTCCTGAAGATGCTTCGTAGAGAGGCGAAACACGTGTCGAAGTCTTGTTAAGTATTTTATATTTTTTGTGGTATTTTTGTTGTGTCTAATACACCTTTTTTCACGTTACAGAATTTGCAGAGTATGCAGAGTTTGCAGATACAGTGAAGGGTGCACACTCAAGTCTACATTTGATTTACTTACATAAGATTAGATTAGCGGATTAGTACTATATGACGGGGGAAGGTCGGATACTGCGTCAGGATCATCAATGCTAGTATCCATGGTTGTGGGCGATAGATTATTTTGGCGCAGGTATCACAAGGGCAATTTAAACACTTGCTTGAATGACACTTGATTTAATTGCAAAAATCAACAAACATGTTCAGGGGACACTAGATAGGTACGTAATAATAGTCAGAGTCGAGGCCACGTGGTGTTCCCGACGTGCGCGTGCGACGTGACCGCTTTGTTCGGTAGTTTGTGCCGGACTGCCGTCCCCGCTCCTCGCGCCGCACGCCGATTACACCCGAGCGTTGTTTTTGACAACGCTCGACGTTCATCGCCTCCGACACGGCCATTCTGACCTGTCATTCGTCCACGTATGACATCTCTGTAACAATAACAAAACAAGACGAGAGTATCTACTCTGCCTTCCTGCCTATCTCACTAGGGTCTCAAGGGGACTGTAAAAGATCATTCTGGATAATAAAACAAGAATTTAAATTCAACTTCTTACACATCAGTAATAGGAATCACAATACCAACGAATTGACTGAAAATCAAATCTCCCATCTCTATGTAAGCATGTAAATTTTCTATCTAGGTACTATTGTTATTGCCTCTACCATACCACACCACACATGAAAAATTCTACCACTATCACTTAACCAGCGATAGCAAAATCTACAGCACTTAACCAGCACTCTGCCACTGCCGCTTAACCAGTGACAGCAAAACCCCTAGCGCTTAACCAGCACTCTGCCACTGCCGCTTAACCAGCGACAGCAAAACCCCTAGCGCTTAACCAGCACTCTGCCACTGCCGCTTAACCAGCGACAGCAAAATCCCTAGCGCTTAACCAGCACTCTGCCACTGCCGCTTAACCAGCGACAGCAAAATAGTGTGGTAGAGTCAATAAGCGTAACACAAATCACCTATTCTTCACTATCCTCTGTAGAGTTTTGCTCTACCGACTCCATATCAACATCGATCGGGATCTGATTTTCAGGCATTCGTCTCAAACGGTCATGCGCATACTTGTATGTCCTATTTCCAGTTAGAGCTTTCATTGTGTACCTGTCACCATCGAGGACTTCTACAATTTTGAACGGGCCTCTATATTTCGGATCAAGCTTTGTTTGATTGCGTTCTTCATTCTTTAAGAGCACAAAATCTCCTACTAAAAAACTATTAACCTTAGCTTTATTGCAATCAAACCTAGCTTTATCATAGGATGCGCTTTTCTTAATGTTCTCCACAGCCAAAGCTCTAACTGCATCTAGGTCAACTTCAGGTTCAGTGCAATCGGAAAACATCAAATTTAACGGCCGCGCTACTTTACCGATCATCAATTCTAATGGACTACATTTGGTAACGCGGCTGGTAGTGCAATTCAGAGCCAATTGAACTTGGGGTAAAGCGTCTTGCCATGATTTATCACCATTAGCTTCTACAGCAGTAAGCATATTTTTCAGAGTACTCATAACTCGCTCCACCTGACCATTAGCACGTGCGCTGCCGGTAGCAATTAAATGAAGAGAGATGTTGCGAGTCTGACAATACTCACGAAAGCTTGCGCTAGAAAAACAACGACCTTGATCTGCAATTATGCGTGTGGGAGCACCAAATAATGACACAGCTTTCTCTACGGCTCTAATGCTACTAGCTGCGTCAATGTTATGGGATTGATGCAAAAGAACAAATTTCGTAAAAGCGTCGATCAGGACAAATGCGTACTCTTTCCTATCATTTTTCCCACTGAGTTTTCCCGTAGCGTCGACGTGAAGAGTGTGCCATGGGATGGGAACTTTTGGAATTGGATGTAACTCTACTTGAACCTTACCAGATTGGGATTTACACAACCTACATGTAACACAGTTCTCTACAAACTTTCTTACGAATTTGGACATATTTTCAAACCAGTACATGTCGTAAAGTTTTTCAAGGGTTTTATCCCAACCGAGGTGCATTATCGCTTCATGAGTAGAGCTTATAACAGACCATCGTAAAGCTCTAGGTAGTATAGGCAAGCATCGAGTTTTACCGTTCCTCTGAACTTTTCTATGGAGAACTCCTGAGCGAACCTC
Source organism: Chloroclysta siterata (assembly GCA_932294275.1). Lineage (NCBI taxonomy): Eukaryota > Metazoa > Arthropoda > Insecta > Lepidoptera > Geometridae > Chloroclysta > Chloroclysta siterata. The sequence continues at coordinate 18,805,181 of OW028588.1, forward strand.
ATAAGTTTTTGCTACCTCACGATCGAGGCGACTTTCATGCAAGTCCTGTAAAATTTTTGTGATTTCGTCATCTCGTTGTTGTTCAGCGGAAAGCCATTCGCTACTAAGATTGGTAGCATCTACACGCTTTCGCTCTATGGTTTTGGAACAATGACTACTTATAGCCTGCTCAGGGAGAGGGTTTCTTGAAAAGAAGTCGGCGTGAGCCATACGCTTACCCTCTCGATGTATGATCTCGAAATCAAAAGCTTGCAGGAAAGCCCACCATCTATGCACCCTGGGGGCAAGATCTAGCTTTTTGCGGGTGGACTGTAAAGAGTTGCAGTCTGTGATTACGGTGAAATGTCTACCATGTAGATAATGCCTAAAATGCCTGACTGCTTTCACAACAGCAAGAGTCTCTAGCTCGTAAGAGTGATACCTTGACTCAGCTGGTGTTGTGCGCTTACTGAAATAGGCAATTACATGAGCTCTACCGTCCTTCTTCTGCATGAGTATTGCACCATAGCCTATAGAGCTTGCATCAGTATGCAACTCTATTGCATAGTTGGGATCAAAAATCATTAGCACCGGAGCGTTAGTTAAGGACGTTATTATTTTCTGCCTAATCTTTTCATGAGACGGTTTCCAATTGATATTGACTTTAGATATGCCTGTAAGGGCATGAAGTGGAGCCATAATTTCGCCAAATTTGTGAACAAATTGCCTGAAGTAGGAGGCTAGGCCTATGAACTGTCGTAATTGAGTGACTGTTTGTGGTGGAGGTAAATCCACTAACGATTCTATCTTCTTATGGTTAGGTCTTATCTCGCCACGACTAACTTCAAAGCCTAAATATTCGACTTTGGTTTTTAAAAAAGAACATTTGTCAATGTTCAAAGAAAATCCTATTTTCGTTAAGACTCGCAATACCTCATGCAATCTATGTAGAGCCTGCTCTACATCGGAAGCTACGATTAAAATGTCGTCCATGTAAACTACAACGTAAGAGTTAGCGAGCTCTCCCAGAGCTTTAGTGACCGCGCGTTGAAAAACCGACGGCGCGTTTCGAAGCCCGAACGGCATCGTAATGTACTCGTACTGACCGTCGGGTGTAACGAATGCTGTACGCTCAATAGAGCTTGACTCTACACGAATTTGATGAAACCCACTTGCCATATCTAGAGTTGTAAAGTAGTTTGCTCCATGTAATCGGTTAATCTGGTCTGAAATAAGTGGTAGTGGAAAACGATCAGGTATAGTATTATCGTTTAACTCCCTGTAGTCGACGCACATGCGGTCTGTGCCGTTTTTCTTTTTGACGAGCAAAATGGGACTCGCGAAAGGCGAACAGCTAGGACGTATGACGTTTGCAGAAAGAAGCTCATTAACTTTGTCTCGCACTATTTGTCTTTCGTTTGGGCTAAGCCTATAGGGCCGACGACAAACCGTTTTATTTGGGTCTTTTAGTTTAATTTCCATAGGGTCTGTATTAGCCGGTGAGCTGGGAGTTCCACGAATGAAGTGTTTCTGGAAGTCGTTAAGAAGAGAGACCAACTGAGGCAGATGTTCAGAAGGACAATCAGTGTCCAAATTGGCAAACACTTCACAAGACTCTACCAAAGACTCTACCGATTGCTCCACTGATGACTCTACTGACGACTCTACCAATGACTCTACCGACGACTCTACCAATGACTCTACCGACGACTCTACCGACGACTCTACCGACGACTCTACGTGTACACCAGGTGACGGTTCCTGTAGAATTTCTACTACGCTATCTTGTATAGGGGTCACTGCATTAAAAGTTAAAATTTCACTTGTCATATTAACAACTAAACCATGGCTCAAAATTTCACGACCAACCATGACGTCATGCGATAAGTAGCTGTCGTGCAACACATGAAATTTAATATCAAGAGTTACGTCATTAATCTGAACAGTAGCTAGAATTTGATGATTACATTCAACGCTGGTTTGGCCTATGCCAGTCATTATTACAGTATCATAAAAATGTTGGCCAATCAATTTAGGTGCCAGCGACAATCTTATCAACGAACATTCGGCACCAGAGTCATAATGAAATGTAAAGGACTGACCCGAATTTATGAGATGACCAGAAGGCGCACTGACTGTGCACACGTCCACCCGCTTCTCCGCAGCAGCCCTGGAGCTCCCGGCGCCATCGTCTGGTCCTGGCTTGTCAGATCGCAGAGGACATCTAGATGCGTAGTGTCCAGCTTGACCGCATTTGAAACAGAAATAAGATGGTGCGCTCGATGTCCTCACTGTCCCTCGATTCTTACTGGAATGCTGCTCGTTAGAGGTGCTTGGTTGGTCAATCCTTTTAAAAGTATCCGCAGCTGTCCGACACGCCGGTGCCTTATGACCTGATTTGCCGCATCGATAACATGTGACTGGTTGAGATGACATCATGGGCTTAAATCTCTTCGCATCTCCTGCATCATGATCACCAGACACAGATTTCCTCTTCAAAAATGATATGGCCCTCAGCTCCTTTTGAAGTTGGTTTCTATTTTCAATGTCTGAAGTAAATGCTAGTCGCTGAACACGATTTTCAAATCTACCCACATGAGCCATCACTGTTGAAACGGCTATTTGTTCTGTAGTCAAATTTTTCCAACGTGACATCAGTGACGTCATCAAACGTGCTGCATACGCAGCGAGGCACTCGCCTTCCTTTGGAGCACCATTGTTCATGTTTATGAGAAAAGCCGCGGGCGTTTCTGGGCAGTCGAAACGAGCAGTAAAAATGTCCTTAAACTCACTCCATGTCATACCCGGGAATGAAATTAGCGATAGCCACGAGGACGCCTGACCTTTGAGTGCACGACTGAGCGCGATCATAAGTGCTGACCCTTGAACGGGATTGTCCGCCATACAAATGTCAGCCGTAGTTATCCATGATCTCGCATCCACGTTGTCCTTATCGGGGTCGAATTCTGGTAGCTTCATTGTATTTTTTGTAGAAGTGGTCATCGCGTTCAACAGCGCCATAAAATTTTGATTCTGCTGCTCCAGTAACATTTTCCATTTACTACCGTCATTAGTTAGTTGCTCAGTGGTCCTGGATCCCACATCTGATGACGGGGGAAGGTCGGATACTGCGTCAGGATCATCAATGCTAGTATCCATGGTTGTGGGCGATAGATTATTTTGGCGCAGGTATCACAAGGGCAATTTAAACACTTGCTTGAATGACACTTGATTTAATTGCAAAAATCAACAAACATGTTCAGGGGACACTAGATAGGTACGTAATAATAGTCAGAGTCGAGGCCACGTGGTGTTCCCGACGTGCGCGTGCGACGTGACCGCTTTGTTCGGTAGTTTGTGCCGGACTGCCGTCCCCGCTCCTCGCGCCGCACGCCGATTACACCCAAGCGTTGTTTTTGACAACGCTCGACGTTCATCGCCTCCGACATATATATTTATTTCATTAAATTTATGTTTAAGAATAAAAGAATGAAAAAAAAGTTTTTGAAATTTGTTGCGTTGGCAACGTTTACTTAATAAACTACCTAATGATCTCATTAACAGAATTACCTCAAAAAACATAAATCTAAATTAAAATCTCACTTATTAGCTAATATAGAACACTACCAATAACTAAATATACTTACCTAATTACTAAAACTGCACTTACCTAGATCCAGTTTATTTGTTTTTTTGTAATTAATTAGAAGCTATCGACATAAGACTCTTTAGTAGCATTTTTTTTACAAACCTTAGTGGTTTTCTTAGTGTTATTTAATTTAATATCTATTATGTATATTTTATAAAGATAAATAAATAAATAAAAAAACTTGTGTTTATAAACTTCAGGGGGCTAAAGTACTCATCAATATAAATAACTTTTTTCTAAGGAACCAACACTGTGAACGGGAAAAAAAAACAGCTGCAGAAAAAGAAAGAAAAAGAAAAAGCAGCAAACTTTAGCAGCCGAGTGCATGTGAAAAGGCTCCACCTATGCATTGAAAATACATTTTCAGGATACGAAGTTGCATTTTAAAATCGAGATAAGAATTGATAAATGAAAATAACTTATAGAACTTATAGAACTTATACGTAGTAGTTTATAAGTAGGGCAAGCTGAGGCGGACGCAAGAGGTGCAGATTTGATCCCCGGGGCAGGACAGTTCTGTGTGGTGCACTTTGGTACTGTAAGCATCACCTATAACAAAGCATTACCTCGTAAATCACGCACGATAGGAATGTGCCCTACGATGCACTGCCCTGAGTCCATCAACTTGAGGCATAAGATGTTAAGCCTCATGTGCCTGTAACTACACCGACAACCACACTCTTCAAACCGAAACACAGCGTTGCTGCTTGGCGGCAGAAAAAGGCGTGGTGGTAGTACTTCCCTTGACGAGCCCTTCACAAAGAGCTCTACTACTCTTAAAATCTCAATGTATGTATTTAGAAAAAACGTGGGAAGGCAAAATTTTCTATTTAAATTGAACCTTATTGCCATAGTTCTAAAGCTGCAGATAGATTATGGTTTAAATCTGACGAATCTTCGACCTAATCATAGAGAACGGTTGAAAAACGACTTTGCCACTAAAGAGATAGAGGTGAATATTGGCAGTCGAAAGTCTGCGCCTGTCTTTTTGGTGAAAGTTGCATGCGATTGCGTTTTGTGGTAGAAACTACATCCTATTCAGTGGTTCGATTACGTAACTATGTAGGTGGAATCGTAAAACCATTGTATGCGCCACTGTGTTGATACAAAGTGTAGAGTATTCAGCATTATTCATTTGTATATGGACGTAGTTACGCTGAAAGGACTCAATCCACAAAATGTCACTATGGAGATATGACATTTTAAAATTTAGACGATGATTCAACAATGTTATTGCATTCGGAAAATTTTCAAATTATTGTGTCAGATGACAAAAAATACTATTTTCAAATGCCTGATTTTATACCTGGTAATAAAATCATCTGAATGCAAAATTTTCCATATACAATAACATTGTTGAATCATGTCTAAACTTTAAAATGCCTTAACTCCATAGTGACATTTTGTGGATTGATTCCTTTCAGTGTAACTACGTCCATATGTTTCTGTGCATATAAAGAAATTAAGAATAATTCGAAGAATGCTCCTAAACCCTCAAAGGATCTTATTATAAAGAAAATTACAATGAATATAAGAGTGAGATATTGTTATGAAAATTATAGTTACATAACTACGATAGTTAGACATATGTTATTGCTGAGCTTTTTGTAGATATTGATGTGTTCTATAATATTGTAGAACATTTTTGTGTTCTATCGTCCAAAGTCGTCATTTTTTTACACCTTGGGGTACATTATTGAAATTTTAGAAGGGATCCCTATTTTTTTCTAGTAATAAATATAGCCGATGTTACTCAGGGATAATGTAGCATTCTAATGATGAAAGAATTTTTGAAATCGGACCAGTAGTTTTTGAGCCTATTCGTTACAAACAAAAATACAAATCTTTCCTCTTTATAATATTAGTGTAGATGTAGATGTAGACTACTGTATCATTGTTGTAAACAAAAACAACGTTAAAAGAAAGCAGTATCCAGCTTTCATGCAATAATGTAAGTAATTCATTGTTTGCGAAAACAATGCGCAAATTGAGCTAGGTACAAGTGGGAATAAAAGCGGTTCAGTTATGTTTTAAGTACGAGTACTCACGTTGAAGAACAGGCCATTAGGTAACTGTTCTATTGTAAACAGTACCCCAAGTATGAGATTTGCTTACCATATTTCGTTTTTCTTTTTACGTTTTTGTTCCGTGTTCATTGTGGGTTTTGTATGAAGACGCGATATTGATACCGATACGGAACTTTACAAAACCCGCAATGAACACGGAACAAAAACGTAAAACGAAATATGGTAAGCAAATCTCATACTTGGGGTACAGAATACAAAATATTATCAAATATATTACAATGAATCCTCCTAGGTATGCGGATCACAAGCCTGAAGTGGAGATGGGCAGGACACGTGGCAAGAAGGAATGACGGAAGATGGACAACGGCGATTGCGGAATGGTGGCCAAGAGACGCTCAGCGACCACGAGGCAGACCACCCGCCTGATGGTCGGATGATATAGTAGAACTAGTTGGGCGGCAATGGCAAAGACTAGCACAGGACCGGAGAGAGTGGCGTTTTAAAGGGGAGGCCTATACCCAGCAGTGGGTGCATACAGGCTGAAATGATGATGATGATGATGAATCCTTGTAAAATATTATCGTACTTAAAAAGTTCAAATTACGATGAAATTAAGTTTGTGAGTCACTGTGTGAGTTCTGAGGTATGTTTGTTCTCATTCATCTCACTAACGGCTGGATTGATACTTGGAATATTATAGTTCGTAACCGCGAAACAAAAACAGAACAGATAGATACATAGATAACACATTTATTTGCCTAACTAATACACACAAACACAAAAATACAAAATCAAAATAAAAACAACAGAATTAAAACAACTAATACAATGAGAAATAACAAAAATTAAAACAATCAAAAGCAAATTTGAAATTAAACAAACATTTTAAATAATAAATATTTAGATCTGGATTTGGGTTGCAGCTAGAGAAAAAGGTAATAGCTCAGCGCATAATATTGCTCGAGAGCATTTGAAGGGAAACAGAACTTTGATGATATTTTTTTTGCAATAGAAGCTTCATAAAATAATAAGTTTAAAGCTATGGATATATATAATATCCCCTCCCCCCCCTAAGTTGGACTTAGATATTGCTGAAAAAAATCATCGAAGTTTTGATTTCCACTACCATTTTGGGTTCGCGGTAAGACTGCTGTAAATAAAAAAACAAGCAGGCTACTCTACCTACTATTCGGGTAGGTACCTACTAAACAAACATATCAGCGAGCGAATACTAGAAAATAATTAATGTTACATTAGTAGTAGACAATACCAAAGTTCCGATCAGTACATACATTCGTTTGCAACACATTTATACTCAAACGCTTTAGTTCGATTCGTCACATGACCTGATTGAATATGCCATGTAATTCAAAACCCTATTCGTACGAAATAAAGTTTAAATTTCGAATGACATCATCGCAATACCGAAAACTGACCACTGTATACGTAATTACTCTTTGAAAAGCTGCCCTCACAGGATCAAGCTTTCAATTTGAACGATTCTGAAGCGCTGTGTGCGCGAGTGTACCCGAAGTGCATTATGACGATTGAAATTCTGTTAGGTACCCACATTTATGTTATTGGAAAACTATGCCAATTGGAGTAGTTTGAGTGGTGTTTTTGTGTTTGTAATAACTATACAGTTCTCTCTCTTGTCGTGTCACTAGTTTCTTTCGAAACAGTGTGGTGAAAGGATTTTAAGTGCGCCTCAAGAGGCTCCTTTCGAGCACTTGACATATGTTATAGAACTTTTTCGGTTCTACGACATGCCGGTTTCCTTACGATGTTTTCCTTCACCGTTTGAGAGTACTGGCATTGTGCACATACATTTTTGAACAGTAAAACCCTTTGGTGCACGACCGGTTTCGAACCCACGACCTAAGGATCGGAAGGTGGAGACTCTACCACTAGACCACCAGAGCTCTACAGTTACGGGGTTAAGACGCAGATTACCGCTAATGTAGGTCCTTCTTAGTCGCACATTTCTATATTTTTGAAGATAACTAAGTTATCGCAAACAACCAAATTCCGAAGAACAGCATTACAAAGGTTTTTTTAAGTATTTTCTTTCAGTAATTTTAGCCGAACAGAATTTTCTTTCAGTAATTTTAAATCTTCAAGAATTTTGAGTGCGAGATGTTGTTTGACGGTTGTCAGCCTCTTAAGTATAGTGGTACTAAGAGATCTGAGGGGATATCTACCGTGCGTGGGGATCAAAGTCGTGAAACTGTTCCAGTTTCAGTTTCATCAAATTCTTAGAGTAGATCTATTTATAACTACGAACCATGACACCATCGAGCTAGTTGCAGTTTTTTTTTATACAACTAGCTGATGGAACAAGCAGATGGCCCACCTGATGTTTAATGGTAACCATCACCTATAACAAAGCATTGCCTCGTAAGTCACGCACGATAGGAACGGGCCCACGATGCACTGCTCTGCGTCTATCAACTTGAAGCGTACAGATGTTAAGCCTCATGTGCCTGTAATTACACCGACAACCACACTCTTCACGAAACACAGCGTTGCTGCTTGGCGAGAGAAAAAGGCGTGGTAGTACTTCTCCGGACGAGCCCTTCACAAAGAGCTCTACTACTCTTATACTTTACTAGATTCCATTAGATAGATTGATAGATAACTCTTTATTGATTACCACAACAAATAAAGATACACATTTTTACTCAAAAACTAACAATTATAGTAATACAATGGGCGGCCTTATCGCTTACAGCCATCTCTTCAATAATATATTATATTACATTGTAAAAGAATCATACAAAAGAACGGTAGGAACCAAGCCGTAAGTTTGTTGCCTGTTCTTCTAGGCTTTGGTCGCGTGGAACTGGCACCTAGAGTCACCTAGCTTTAAGACGTTTCAAAGTGATCCTTGTGATTTTATTGAATAAATACCTTTTGACTTTGACTTTATTGTGAGTACCTAGTCCTAAATAACCTCGCGCAGTTGGTATTGCTGCGTGGTGGTCCAACACCAATAATAGACTTACCATCTCTGTAGCTCGAAGCTTTCTGGTCTATACAATCGTACAGTCAGTATTAGAAGTTGATAACACTTTTAGATCTCACACTTCAGTTTATCAAGTTTTAAAGTCAAAATGTATTTATTCAGTTGAATCTAAAGGATCACTTTGAAACGTCTTAAAGCTAGGTGAATCTAGGTGCCAGTATCATGCAACAAAGCATTGACAGCCTTCACAGCTCAGTTGGTAGTAGCTCTGCCTTCTGTGCCGTAGGCCGTGGGTTCGATCCCCACCGAGAACAAATATATGTGTGATGAACGTAGATGTTTGTTCTCTATCTGGGTGTTATTTAATATTAAATAACACCCAGACAGAGAACAAACATATACGTTATAGTATAATATTTGCAAAAAAAAAGTATACAGGGTGTAAAAATATGTTATTCTTAGAAAAAGTTATTCATATTGCTGGGTACTTTAGCCCCCTGAAATTGCAAGTGCAAAATTATGAATACAAGCCTTTAGAATGTTTCAATCAGTTACAATTATCAGTACAACAATTATGCTAATGCTTAATTTTCATTCATAAAAAACTTTTGACAGTTGAATCATCATTTTACTTTTGACGCTGTCTGTACCTACCCGGATGGACGAACGCGGTTAAAAATAAAGTAAACATAGCGGTTGCGTAAATATTACGAGCGAATAATTATGTAAAATTACCCCCCACATTGATGAGATTTTGACGCGTAAATGTTGGCTTATAAAAAGAATAGATAAAATAAACTAATTAGAAGTCGGATTGTAGGGCACGTTCCTATCGTGCGTGACTTACCAGGCAATGCTTTGTTTTAGGCGATAGTTACCACTTAACATCAGGTAGGCCTTCTGCTTGTTCCAGCAGCAAGTTGTAAAAAAAACTGACTGGACGACATTCCAAACTTTAAATATAATTTTGATTTGTATTTTTTTGATACAACTAGCTGATGGAACAAGCAGATGGCCCACCTGATGTTAAGTGATAACCATCACCTATAACAAAGCATTGTTAAACCTGACATAACACGCCTAAAAATTAATCTCTCTCTTGTCGTGTCACTAGTTTCTTTCGAAACAGTGTGGTGAAAGGATTTTAAGTGCACCTCAAGAGGCTCCTTTTAATGCCGGTTTCCTCGCGATGTTTTCCTCCACCGTTTGAGAGTAGTAGTAGTTTGTAGTTTACTGAATCGCACTATTGCGCCGTAGGCCGTGGGTTCGATTCCCACTGAAAGCGAACATTTGTGTAGTAAAGTGAACCATGTTATAGCTTCATTCAACACTGCTCATGAAGTCATAATCGGCTACAATCATAATCACTTACAAACAACTCAACCGGATGCTGTATCATAATCTCAAAGCCTTGAGTACTTACCTCACCGGTACCTAGGTACAGTCAACGACAAAATTTTATTCAAAGGCAAAAACGATTATGAATGATGGGGCCAAAACAAATTTATAGACTTTATATTTCAAAGTCAAATTCAAAAGGAATTTATTCAATAAAATCACAAGGATGACTTTGAAACGTCTTAAAGCTAGGTATGACCCTTGTTACAATGTATTATAAATATTATTAACGCTCCTGTCCTGAATGTGACTTGTTTGCGGATGAATGGTCCAAAGTTTTGTCTGAATGTCATAAGTTCTTTAAGCGAGACGAATGATTGTGTGCTATCGAACTATGATATTTAATTTAAATTATTCCTTTTTCCTTCGCCGAAACTCTGAATAACCTTGAATAACCGAAAGAACTTTGAATAACCGAAAGTGTTTCAATTTCTGCAGCCGAATGTACCTACCTATGCCTTGTCATGCCATCTGTGTCGTGACGCGCTAATCCGTGGAGACTGGTCCTCCCACTTGACTGTACCTGGCCACAGTCTCTGATGATCAGTAGCATTAGGTACTTTATAACCGACTTCAAAAAAAGGAGGTTCTCAATCCGACTGTACCTGTGGTTGTTACCTCAAAACCAGGGGTCGGAATAAGTAGAGTTTTTAAGTATCAAATGACGTAAAACTGCCTACGCAATCTCAACATGGATATGCCTTTTAAACCCGGAATTGGGGATTAATAATAGTTTTTTTTTATATACAACTAGCTGATGGAACAAGGAGATGGCACAACTGGTGTTACAATTAATATTATTGTCTTCTAAAACACTTTTTTCCTATGTTAAAAAAAAACCTATCCATATTTAGATTTCGTAGTAGCTTATTTGACGTCATTTGGTACTTAAAAACTACCTATTCCGACCCCTGCTCATAACTCTTTTATTTGAGAGGATATCTTACAAATTGGTCCTTTCGTAGAAATATCATCAGGTTCAGTAGGGCTTTTAAATCAATATAATAGGAAAATGTTGTCTTCCAAGTAAATGAAATTTTGCTGTTTTATGTTTTCAGTTGATTTGAAATCGGTTCTCTTTTTGCAGAAAAGTTATTTTTTTATTTTTTTACGATCCTTTTTACAAAATAATAACAAATCTTAAAGTATGAAGTTGCTGTTAACTTCAAACTTTATAGTATAAAAAGCAAAATTCACAGCAAAACCATGGTAAAAAGCGTGCCTTATCAAAAAGAAAACAACAATTAATTTATTTATACAATTAATTTGAAATCTTGGCCTGGTATGTTGATACCAGGCCAAGATTTCAAGTTAATTGTAGATATAGGTATAATCTTGCCTAATACAGTTTTTCTTTTTCGGTCTTTTTCTGTTTCGATTTTTCGGTCGGTTTTTGTTTTTCTTGCATAAGGTAGGTATACAATAGTATACATTGGGCAACCCCAATGTATACTATTGTATACCTACCTTATGCAGGGTCCATGTTTTTTTATTTTTTATTTATTTATTTAACAAAATCAATAATTACAGTATTCATATTACAACATCGTGAAACCTATTATGGTTTGTGCGATGTCGGCACTGACTCGAGCTGTTACACTTTTTAAACACAGAAATTATTGTAGGTTTTTTTTTTATACAACCAGCTGATGGAACAAGCAGATGGCCCACCTGATGTTAAGTGGTAACCATCACCTATAACAAAGCATTGCCTTGTAAGTCACGCACGATAGGAACGTGCCCTACGATGCACTGCCCTGCGTCCATCAGCTTGAGGCATACAGATGTTAAGCCTCATGTGCCTGTAATTACACCGGCGGCCACACTCTTCAAACCGAAACACAGCATTGCTGCTTGGCGGCAGAAAAAAGGTGTGGTGGTAGTACTTCCCCGGACGAGCTCTTCACAAAGAGCTCTACTACTCTTAAATGGGAATTTTAATTGGTTTAATTTGGAAAGTAAACTTCTTAAATGTGATACCTACTTACACTTTCCGGAGAATTTATTTGGCCTATCACTTACTTTTAATCGTAAGCAGTGGTTGTACTGCACCGCAGGCACTGTCGGCATCATGTGGGACGGTAGTCGGTTTCCGCAGACGGACCCGATCTGAATATTAAGTCGCCTCATCTCCGGCCGAGCCCTCGATCAGAGGCCATGTTCATTTGAATGTAACGTACACCTGTGACGGCTCTATCATCTAATATCGGTCTTCCGGTTCGCATCAGATTCATGACCTGCACTGCGACGATAGACTATCTTGCCAGTGTCAAGTGTAAGATAATCTTTTAAGAGCTGATTTCACCATGGTCTGTTAGTTACTAGTCAATGATTAACAGGCCGTTAAATCTAACCTTAGGTGTCAAACACGTACACCTAAGGTTAGATTTACACAATATGTCAAAATATTTAACGGCCCTTTAATCCTTTGTTAATCTAACAGAGCATGGTGAAATCAACTCTAAGTGTAGTAGAGCTCTTTGTGAAGGACTCGTCCGGGGAAGTACTACCACCACGCCTTTTTCTGCCGCCAAGCAGCGTTGCTGTTTCGGTTTGAAGAGTGTGGTTGCCGGTGTAATTACAGGCATATGAGGCTTATCATCTGTATGCCTCGAGTTGATGGACGCCGGCCAGTGCATCGTAGGACACGTTCCTATCGTGCGTGAGTTGCAAGGCAATGCTTTGTTATAGATGATGGTCACCACTTAACATCAGGTCGGCCACATAACGCCATCGGCTAGTTGTATAAAAAAACCCATACCAAAGCATTGCATCGCAAATCAATCACAATAGGAATTAGCGGCAGAAATAAGGATGGTGGTAGTACTTCCCCGGTCGAGCCACACGCAAAGATCTCTACACTCTTTCGTCACTAAAGTTTTACCAACTGGTCCATTTTAAAAAGTTTGAATGTCCAAAACCTTGGAAGGTTCATCCAGTAACCAGTTCGCGAAGTAATTTAAGTTTTACCAAGTTTTCAGAATTCCACGAGCAGCTGCGTTTAAGTACATTTTGTTACTGTGAAATGATCTTGTAGCAATGACGTACATTCTAACAAGAGGAAAAGTTGTAGAACAAGCAGGCCCGCCTGACGCTAAGCAGTTACCTCTCCAGCTCCACGACTTTAATCCCAGGCATGGTATGTATCCCCCAGGATTCTTTGCACCAAGTACCAAATCAAAATTTTTAGGGATGTCTAAGACGGGTTAGTCAGAGGCACTTCTAAATAAAACATTTGGTACATGCCCATTTTGCAGCAGCATCGGCGCTACTAGAATCTAATTGTATCCTTCACGATTCCCTCACGATGTATTCCTTCACATAACCTCTATATTACAAGATTTGTTTAGTTTGGGGCTAGAAAGTGCCGCGTCGAAAGTCTACCAAAACTTATTTTTTTATTTATCTTTCGGAAAAAAATACATAACCTCACAATTTAAGAGTAGCAGAGCTCTTTATGTGTTGCTCGTCCGGGGAAGTACCACCACCATGCAATTTTCTGCCGCCAAGCAGCGTTGCTGTGTTTCGGTTTGAAGAGTGTGGTTGCCGGTGTACAGGTATATGAGGCTTAACATGCCTCAAGTTGATGGACGCAGGGCAGTGCATAGTAGGGCGCGTTACTATCGTGCGTGACTTAGGAGGTAATGCTTTGTTACTTGGTAGGTGATGGTTACCACTTAACATCGGGTTGGCCATCTGCTTGTTCCATCAGCTAGTTGTATTAAAAAAAAAGCAGGTCGTTCATCGAGGATGTACTGGGGGGTCGTCAGAGATACGTCCAAATATTACCCACATTTTGTCGCAGTATTCCGTAAGTAGCAGGTTGCAACTGTCCAAAATCTGGATCGAAATTTAAAATATCATTGTTCTGTATCGAACCTTACATGGCAAAGATGGCCAAATAACATCATAATCACTATAAGTTGAAAGTGTCCCAAATACCCTCATTACGAACGGGTAGTACCCAAATAAGATCAAAGATACTATCTGTGTAACAATGTAATTATTATCCTATATTATATTACTAGCGGCCGCCCTCGATTTTACTCGCATTAGAGTGCTAATGCTGCTTTCCCATTATTTCGTATAGGTTCGTTCACGTTTTCTACCCTGTTCCCAGTGATTTCTCGGGATAAAAAATTACGATCCGTTTAATTGTTAGGGCGTGGTTGAGCCAATATCCTTATATATCGTAATTGATTGAGTGAGCGAAGCGAACGAAAATTCTTAAGTTAACTTGGGCGATTTGGCATTTTATGTACATACAACGGTTCTAAAGTTACAGCCCAACAAACATACATGCATACATATGCATGTATGTTTGTTGGGCTGTAACTTTAGAACCGTTGATCCGATCTGCATGAAATTTGGTAAGGCGCTAGCTTGTAGGTACTTGAGAAATTTACTGGTTATATGGTTATAATTTATATGTTATAGTTAAATCAGATGACGAGTTATTAAGATATGGGGTTTTTAAGGAGGCGAAAATAAAAAAGTTACAAAACAAAAACAAGTTACATATGATATGAATGAGCTTTGATTGGAAATTCCAAAACCATTTTTACTTTTTTTCAAGGGTACCGGTTATTAATTAATAAAAAAGGCTATGATTAGGTTATGTAGGTTAAGGATTTTTTTATAAACACTAATGATGGGAAGTGGTTACCGTCACCCATAGACACCTGCAACACCAGAGGCGATTCTGATGCGTTGTCGACCTTTTAAAGGATAAACCCTTTTGAAGAACCTAATGTCGAAACTCCGAGGTAATCCTCAGAAGGGAATACTCGGGATATTATCCTGGATATTTTACTAGATATTATACTCATTTGTAAAGCGACAAGACAATACCAAAACTTCAGCTGAAAACAAACGTGGTATCGACCACTCCGACTCAGCGCTAATTCCCTTGAGAGTATGACTGAAAAACAAATTATGCTAATCCAAATATGTTTCTATGAATAAAATATAAACTGTTCTGTTTAAACATTTTATTTCTGGGAAAGTTGCTTGGAAAGGTATTGAATAAACAGCGGAAGGCATTTTGAAAATGGAAGCTTTTCTGTGAAATAGAAGAAAACATTTTTACCGACTTCGAAAAAGGAGATTCTCAATTTGATTATATGTGTATTATGTTTATATGACTGTATGTTTCGTTTTATATGTTTGTTACGCGAGTACTTCTCCAATTATGAATTGATTTTGATGATTCTTTTTTGGTCTTTAAGGTTATATGTATAAATTTTATCGAAATTGATTCAGCGGTTCAATAAAACATCATCCAAAACTGTTTGAGTCAGAAGACACTAACAACTTTGCTCCCACATTTTCACTACATAGTATAAAACAAAGTAGCTTTCTCTGTCCCTATAACCCTATGTATGCTTAAATTTTTAAAACTACGCAACGGATTTTGATGCGGTTTTTTTTATAGAAAGAGTGATTCAAGAGGAAGGTTTATATGCATAATACAAGCATAATCTCTTAGGGATAACCCACAATAACCGTGCGAAGCCGGGGCGGGTCGCTAGATAGAAATCACTGAATGTAGTTATTAGGAATTGCGAACAACCACTCTTCTCTTGTCGTGTCACTAGTTTCTTTCAAAACAGTATGGTGAAAGGATTTTAAGTGCGCCTCAAGAGGCTCCAATCAAGTTTCGGTAATTAACATTACAAAGTTTTTAACCAAGTTTTTCTAGTAATTCCCAGTGTATCATGTACAAAAACGATGAGAAATATTTTTTTTGTTTACATCTAGCCATTAAATGAAAAACGCTGATTCCCACACCTGTCCGCTCTGAGTCACGTAAATAGGCACCAAGCACAATAGGCTATTTAGTCTAAAGCAAGTCCAAGGCCGGTGCTGTCATGCATGTGGTCATACCACATCAAGGCCGTGTCTGATAAGTTCTGATAGTAGTCGGAAAATTTGTTAATCTCCGTGAAACAGAAGTGCTATTCTGCCAACAACACTCACCCAAGTGACACTTAATTCGATTGGCACCACACTGTAGCTTCAATATTGTATAATATAACATTGTAACAAGGATCATACAAAAGAACGGTAGGAACCAAGCCGTAAGTTTCTTGCTTGTTCTTCTAGGCTTTGGTAGCGTGGAACTGGCGCCTGATTCACCTCGTTTTAAGACTTTTCAAAGTAATCCTTGTGATTTTATTAATGAATACCTTTTGACTTTGACGTCAATATCCACAGTGAGTTTACAATTTGGCATTCTGTAATACATTCACCCATAACTAGCGCCTCCCTCGTCAGTGCTTTGTCAGTGGAAATACAAACGCGTGTGAGGTAAAATCTCGTGATTGAAGTGAACTCGGATCCACTAGGTGGAACTCCCCGTGATTTTGCAGTTTACGGAATAGCACTACTGGTTGCATCGATAGGTGAGGCGACGCAAATTTCGGAACGACACGAAATGTCATGTTGCGTAGCTATCTTCACACAGTCAAATTTTCTCGCAAGTTCAAACTTCAGTGGCGTAAGCGTATCGTATCTCTAACTTCAACATAACTTCACATATGTCAAAATGTACTCACGAATACATTTTGACATACGTGGCGTTAACGTATCCTAGCAATATTAAAAAAAGAATAATTTTACGTCAGAGCGGTACCCGGGTGGCGGTCGAAACAAAAATAGGCTAGTCGGATAGTTTCCAGAACGTCAACTCTTGCGTCTCCTTTGAAAGTTCAAAGTCCCCACTGTTGCGACTGGTTGGGCCGTGGACTCTCAGTGCAATAGTGCCCTTGGAAAGCGGCTACTGAGCAAAGCATGTCACAAAGGTGTCCACAGCCACACGTTTTATAGTTCCGGGGTCCGATCCCGTTCATTTTGAACAGCTACAAACGTTAGTGGTTATACAACAGTTACGTTTCGACTGCGGTAGCATTTTTTTTTTAAATTCCAATTTTTGATGAAGCATACAGATTGCCTACCTATTAAGTGGTATCCAACACCTATAACAATGCATTACCTCGTAAGTCACGCACGATATGAACGTGCCTAGCGATGCACTGCTATACGTCCATCAACTTGAAGCATACAGATATTAAGCCTCATGTGCCTGTAATTACACTGATCACCACACCCTTAAACCGAAACACAGCAACGCTTCTTGGTGGCAGAAATAGTCATGGTGGTTGGTAGTAGATACTTCCTGACAAGCCCTTCACAAAGAGCTCTACTACTCCTCCATTTCGAACTAACCTTGCATTTTAAAACAGTTATAATAAACAAATTGAAAGCAATGCGATTCCAAAAAAATTGCATCTTTATGCTACATTTAAAAGCGTTTATTTTACAGTGGTTACCGTAATTTCAGCTTTTATCATTATCGATTGGACTTACTACCCAAGTACCCGTAATGCTCCTTATTGTGAAACGAAACGTTAAAAACCGAACCGAAGTCCGAGTTTATTTATCGTTTTCTGTATCGTCAGGCCGTATGTTGGCCGTATGAGTATGTTACAATTAGAAAAATCTAGGTAGATCGTATCCTCCTCGTGGTGCACCCTGGTAACACCATGAAACACGCCTGCAGAGAGTGCGGACGTGTTTCATGGTGGCTAATAACCCGACACGGTGGGCCTCTCCGCGTGTCCCTCTGACTAGCAGAGGGCACAGCGTGATGAGGCAGGGTAGACCTACGGGTCTGCCCAGGCGGTAGAGCGCGCGCGAGAGACGCGGAACTTCTCGTGCCGGTCATGGTGGTGAATAGCGGGAGAAGACCTGGAGGGGCCTTCTTCCGCATTGCAGGGAGCGGAAAACCGGGGAGTCCCACATATCCCCTCCATCCTCCAATGGGGGGGAATGCGTAATGCATTTTTCCCAGCGTCAAAAAAAAAAAAAAAAAAGGTAGATCGTATCTATTTAACCGTAGCACAATAACAGATTACTAGTAACCGTAGTAGGCACGAGATATTCTATTCTAAACGATTAGATAAAAATTCGCCACCAAGGTATTTAAAAGTTAGTAAAAGCTTCGCAAGCAAAGTCTTCACCTAGTTATATCCAACCTTTTCCACCGCATGCCACCCTAAAACACCTTTTCGTAAAATGTCAGAGTAATTACTTTGTAACGGACAGGAACTCAAGAACCTGTTAGGTACTTACGCAATTATTGCATAAGTTTTAAATGTCGAGTGATGAGGGTTCAATTACTTTCAAAGGGCAGGGTTATTTGACTTACTTATACTTAGGGTCGATAGTTTATGATTAATAATGTAAGAAGTTTGAAATTTATTTATTCAGTTCCATAATACTCATACTTCTGTATGATCTTTGTTTTATTCAATTCATTTCATCTATTTCAGATCAATATAATTCAATTTGTTAGTACCACACAGACATAGAAACCTTAAAAAACTAATGTTAATTATTGGAACTAGGAATTATTATAATATCAATACATATATATATTTATTGGAACTTTGTTTTATCTAATTCTTATTTTTGAACTTGACAGCCTTGACAGCTCAGTTGGTAGTAGCTATGCCTTTTGTGCCGTAGGCCGTGGGTTCGATCCCCACCGAGAACAAACATTTGTGTGATGAACAAAGATGTTTGTTCTCTGTCTGGGTGTTATTTATTATAACAAGTATGTATTTACAAATAAAAGTATATAAGTAGTATATCAGCTATCTGGTTCCCATATCACAAGCTTTGGTTTAGTTTGGGGCGAGATAGTGCTGTGTGGAATGTCCACCAATATTTATTTATTTATAATTCTAATTCTTGGTGGGGGAATGAGATCTGCACGGACGTCCCGCAGTGGGGTGTATTGTGCATTGTCCCCCTGCTAACCTCACCCCAGCCAGCCCAACTCCTTAAGGCGAAGACAAGAGCTAATGTGACTCTCGCTCGCACGGTTCGACATGTTGAAAGATATAAAATCACTAAACTCATTTTCGAAAAATTGCAATCAACCATCTTGTGTGCAATCACATTGCACACAGTTTAGTAAAAATTTCATTTTGATCGATACATGTTTTCCTACTCAAAAGTTTGCTTTACTAGATTTCGTACATAGGCAAACTTTTAAATAGGAAAACATGTATCGATCAAAATGAATTTTTTACTAAACTGTGTGTAATGTGATTGCACACAAAATGGTTGATTGCGATTTCTCGAAAATGAGCTTAGTGATTTTATATCTTTTAACATGTCGAAACGATTTGTTAGACATCTTCCGCTGAATCGTTTTTCCGTGCAGTAACTTTCGGCGTTCGCGTTTTTCCGCGATCTTCTTTTTTCAACTAGCACAATTTCTTGGTCCGGCTTTTATGTAATAGAGAAAATGTATATTCGCTTTTGCCATCTATTGCATTTTTCGGCGATCTCTTTGTTTCAACTAGTATAATTTCATAGTCCGGCTATTATGTAATAGCAAAAATGTTTAATCGCTTTAATCATCGATCAAAGGTTTTCACAATCGTGTTATTTTAAATTATTAAATTACACACAAGAAGATTTATAATTCAGTGTTATTTACAAATTCAAATTTAAGTAAAAAGGTTTGAAATCGTTTGTATGAAAAATAGTATTCCTTGAACCTACAAACTTGAAACTTGGAGTACATGTAGTCTAAGGCTAATAAATAGGAAATTCATTTTTAGTTTTTTAAAATTACCCATAACTAGTCGTTCGCCCCGAACTGAGATCTCGTGATGCGACCCGACGAATGCACCAAAACTTTGAGTAGGTGGTAGTCAAAGGCAAGTCCAAACATTATGTTTGGACTTTTTTCTGACTACCGCTTACTAACTTGGTACGGTAACCAAGTTTCAACTCTATTGGCCTTTTTATTGAAGAGTTCCGTTGAACAGACCTTGGCTCCATCATCAGACCTGGTCGTTTCACCATTTTATGAGAACTGAGTACCTCCTTAATTTATTTCAAGAAAAAAAATAAGAAAAAGCAAAGTAACTGGCCGACCAGTAGAAAAACCTTGATGCCAACGAAACTCTTAGAGATGGGAGCTCTTGGGTTGCTGGTTATCTTAATTTAACTTTTTTGTTGTTTCTAAAAAACCGAGCGTCCCAGAAAAAAAGTAAAAATTGTTTTGGAATGTCCAAACAAAGCCCTTTCGTATGAGATGTAACTTGATTTTTTTAAAGTCACTTTTTTTATTTTTGCTTCCTTAAAAAACCCCGTATCTTCACCCTTCATCCGATTTTACTCATATACTTACCAGTAAATTTCTCAAGTACAAGCTATCGACTTATCAAATTTCATGCAGATCGGATCAACGGTTCGAAAGTTATGGCCAGACAAACATACATACATAAAATGCCAAATCGCCCAAGTTGAAACTAAGATCTTCGTTCGCTTCGCTCACTCGATCAATAAGTGTGCAAAGGGATGTGAAAGTTTGTATGGGAGTTTGTTTGTAGGTATCTCTTAAACCTACGTAGGTATTTAAAATCCAACCCGACTAATATACAAATCAATGCGAAAGTTACGATGTTTGGACGCGTGCGAAGCCGCGAGAAGCTGCTAGTAGGTAAGTAAAAGTTGAGGTAGAGTTATGGACAAAGATTTATATTTAGGAAGTCTAGAATATTGTTTTTTTTTGTCATTATGTTTTATTAAACTAATTAAACCATAAAATATCTTATTCATTTAAAAATAGGTCGGTTAAAGTGAGTAAGAATATGTCTGCTTCTGTGTGGTTTCTATATTGGTCCGACAAATTCATTAGAACCAAATAACTTTACGATTGGGGCAACCTCTCGGTAACATTCCATACAGAACGTAGACTTGTACAGTGTACTATCTAGTAAAGTTCATTTTATATTATAGAGCATGCTGTGGTTGCCTATAATTGAAAGAGCACCTTATATGATTCAAACTGTATGGAATTTATTGTAATTTTGTGTATCTTTTGTTGGTAATCCTAAATAAATAAATAAATAAATATATAAAGACAAGGAATTATATTCCCGTACATTTAGTATTACGAAATTATGCTATTAAAAATAAATACGTCAGAAAAAATATGCGAATTAGAATACGACCAACTAAAACATGATGTTGAGAAAATTTGCTATTCAAAAAGTTGCGATAGATGGCAAAAGCGAATATACATTTTCACTATTACATAAAAGCCGGCGGACCAAGAAATTGTGCTAGTTGAAAAAAGAAGATCGCGGAAAAATGCGAATGCCGAAAGTTACTGCACGGAAAAACGATTCAGCGGAAGCTGTCTAACAAATCGTCGAAACGTGCGAGCGAGAAGTTGTTTGATAGTTGTCAGCCCCTTAAAGTAGCGGAGCAGGACTTTGGGTTGGTGGCAGCAATGTTCAAGCATCCCCGATGATGATGATGTGGGCAGGGGAGCAAGACTCGATCAGCTCCTGCAGGGAGGGAGGATCCTGCAAGGATCATATAAAAAGAACAGTAGTTTAGCCGTAAGTTTGTTGCCTGTTCTTCTCGGCTTGGTCGCGTGTAACTGGCACCTAGATACACTTAGCTTTAGACGTTTCAAAGTGATATTTGTGATTCAACTGAATAAATTGCTTTTACTTAGACTTTTTTTATTTTTATACAACTAGCTGATGGAACAAGCAGGTGGCCCACCTGATGTTCAGTGGTAACCATCACCTATAACAATGCATTGATGCCTTGTAAGTCACGCACGATAGGAACGTGCCCTACGATGCATTGCCCTGCGTCCATCAACTTGAGGCATACAGATGTTAATCCTCATGTGTCTGTAATTTCACCGGCAACCACACCCTTCAACAACGCTGCTTGAGGCATACAGATGTATGACTTTGTATGTAAGTAGCAAGATAGAATAGGAAGAAGGATAGGGCTATTTTTACTCTGCCCTCATATAATATAGTGACACGAATACCATTCACAGCGGTATTTCAAGAGTCGATCTTCAGATGTACAGTCGAATAAACGAATAAATAGAAAAAGTAACCTCCAATGCCACCCAAGTATAGGGGAAACGAGCATTCCTTTCCAAATTGACGTAGCTATTCAGTCCCTGGTATGCTGGATAATAAAATCCACGGCACAGTACAAAGCTAATTTATTTACTATAAACTATGATAGTGGGTGTTTGTCTTGGTCATGTGATACCTAATTGATGTCTTGTTGAGTGTCCGTTCGAGAAATGGACGCGTCAAAAAGATTGTGATATAATTCTACCTTTATAAACTTTTTTTTTATACATCTAGCTGATGAAACAAGCAGATGGCTCACCTGATGTTAAGTGGTACACATCACCTATAACAAAGCATTGCCTCGTAAGTCACGCACGATAAGAACGTGCCCTACGTTGCACTGCCCTGCGTTTATCAATTTGAGGCATAGGTACAGATGTTAAAACTCATGTGCCTTTGTGTAATTACGCCGGCATCCACACTCTTCAAACCGAAACACAGCAACGCTGCTTGGCAGAAAAAGGCTTGGTGGTAGTACTTCCCCGGACGAGCCACACACAAAGAGCTCTACTACTCTTATATATGTGTATGTACCTGTGTTTGCATATTCAAATCAAATCTAATCAAAACGGTCTTTATTCAGTACAATCACAAGGATCACTTTGAAACGTCTTCAAAATGGAAGTATAAAATGTACATTTCAACATTTAATTTCGTCCAATTCTAATGCTGTTTTTGTACAATACAATAATATTTTCTGATCCTTTAATAATTTTAAATAACACTTAATGCCTCAAGTAGCGCAGTTATAAATACAATTATTAAATTAATGCAATATCATCATTCAAGTAGGTTGGTACCAGTAGGTGGATGTGGATACATAATATACCAGCTTTGAATTTTTTTTTTTATACTTTATTGTATTGTAAGCTGTCTGTTGTCGTTAAATAAACAGCCTTCACAGCTCAGTTGGTAGTAGCTCTACCTTCTGAGCCGTAGGCCGTGGGTTCGATCCCCACCGAGAACAAACATTTGTGTGATGAACATAGATGTTTGTTCTATGTCTGGGTGTTATTTAATATTATAAGTACGTATTTATGTAGTATATTATATCAGCTATCTGGTTCCCATATCACAAGCTTTGGCTTAGTTTGGGGAGAGATAGTGCTGTGTGGAATGTCCAAAAAAAAACCAAAAAATTATTATAAAACTGCCGTTATATGGTTACTCCGTCTAGATCACTGGATGCTCTAAAACCAACAAATCTCCTTCAATTGGTGCCTAACGAGGTATAATCGAAGATCCAGCTACCGACTGACCTCCAAGAATCCGCATCGTTCAGGTAAGTAGTTCCCGCTATGAATATCAATCAGCATTTCAATCAACTACGACTCATATAATTCTGAGTGGGACTGTCCCGAGAATTTATCAGACTATTTTATTGTCTGTGGTGGACTTGGCATACCAATACCAGCAACACGTACCTACGGATACGAAGAGCTCTAATGGCCTAGTGGTAGCGGCCACGCCTTCCGACTTTAAGGACGTGGGTTCAAACCAGGTCGTGAACCATTGTTTTTTGTTTAAAAATTATGTGCACAGTGCCAGTACTCTCAAGCGGTGAAGGAAAACAACGCAAGGCAACCGATATGAACAAGAAAACTCATTGGTGCACGACTGGTTTCGAACCCACGACCTTAGGATCAAAAGGCGGGGCCGCTACCACTAGACCACCACTCTCCAAAATCTACTGAAGATAGTTAAGAAAATTCGCAATAACTTTCGCAGAATACCATTACAAAGGTCTTATAAAAATATTTTTTTGATCGAAACAAGCTTTCCTACCAACAAATTTGTTTAATATATGTAGTTAATAATCGTTTTCGTACTCTTCTTCTTCTTCTCTCCGTTTATGGCTCCTGTCTGTCATTCGACAGACAATCTTGCCAGTGTCAAGTGATTTGTATTGAATACTTTTTAGTCAAGTCAGTCCATAGTCAAGTCGGCCGTCATTTTGTTTTAAAGAAAATGGTGGCGGTTTTCTTCAAAACATTGGAAACATTTTCGGTCAAATCAGGATATCACATATTACACTTTCATTTCAAATTTTTACACTTTGTGCTAAGACCTCAAGTAATGTTGGTTAAAATACCACCGAAATTACACAACACAACTCAAAATAACACTAGAAAAACAAATAAAATGAAAAAGCTATGTTGCTTCCAAAAATGTCAGAAAATGAAACGTTTTCGTACTCAAACGTTGAAATAATTATGTTTATGTATTTAAATAATGACAAGAAGTGACATTACCATTCCGTTTGTATGTTCGTCATTTAGACACTATTTAAACAACAGAATACACACTAGTATGTACGTTAGGTACTGACAAGGACATAGCATATAATTAAGATTCCTTTACACCACGCTAATGCCAATAAGGAAATGTTTACACTGATAAGGCGAGATTCTTCCATTTCAAGGCTTGGTCATTTTCACCAGACCTAACAATAGAGAGGATGTTTTGAAGTTAAGAGGCTGGTAGCTGTACGTAATATTAAATGGTAACATTATAAATGGCACATTTCCGTCCCCACGAATGGCAGCCCGAATGTCTAAATGTAAACGCGGTATCAAGTTATTCTGCCGACACCTTATAGCCAGTAGATCTTAATTGATTTATTCGTAGCCAAAACCATCAGTCTCATACAGTATAATCTACATACTTTGATCTTGTAGGCAAGCAGCGTGTCTGTTACAAAATATGTTGAGGGTAGGTAAATAAAATTGAAATTCAATTTTTTTTTTGCAGTCAATCGAGTCATGAAGGTCCCGTCAGTCTTTAGGAGTAGTCTTTTGACACCTTGTTGTACCAAAATTCGTCCCTAATCCATTTAATACTAACTTGGGGGACTTTAAATATATTAGGCGCGTGGGCGCTAGCAAGTTAAGCCTATGAACGAAGGCCCTTTGTCCTGTCATGTTTAGAATTTGTCGAGAATTTCTGGTTTTATGAGTTTTGAAGACGAACTTTGAATGCTGTTAATAGTCCTCGAAGTTTAGGGTTCCCCTTGGAGCATAGCGGAGCTATGACGCGGTGCGGGTTCGAGCCCTGCGATGGAAGAGAATCGATAACGTTTTTCGTAATAATTCGATTACGAAACTCTAAGTAATTAAACTCATTGGTGCACGATCGTTTTTGAACCCACGACGTTGGGATCGGAAGGCGGGGTCGCTACCACTAGACGATCAGCTCTCATGCAACGCTTTGTAGGTGATGGTTACCACTTAGCATCAGGTGGGCCATATGCCGGTTCCACTGGCATGTAGGAAGAGCTCGAAAGGAGCATCTTAGAGGCGCAATTAAAATCCTTTCATCACACTGTTTCGAAAGACACGGCAAGAAGAAGATCGGCACGTAGCATAAGGGCCAGTTTCACCATGCTCTGTTAGTTACTAATCAAGGATTAACAGGCCATTAAATCCAACCTCAGATGTCAAACGCGTTCATTTTGACATATTTAACAGCCCTTTAATCCTTTGTTAATCTAACTGAGCATGGTAAAATCAGCTCTAAACATTTTATAGAACAAATATCTCTCGCCAGGGTCGGGGTGTCCAAGCACAAACCAGTGTCAACACAAACCAACGAGTCCTTATTTCTGCTATAAATAAACAGTCGCAAGCCACAAACCGCAGACAATGATACACAATCATGAGAACACAATTGTTGCAAATTAGTCCTTATTTCTTTAAGTTTAAGTTGCATAGTGCAATGGTATTACTGAAGCAGAAGATTTATTGCCGCTGACGCACAGGGAAGTGAACCTTTTGTCTGTGGTTGCAAGGTCGGGAGTCGCTTGCGGAGTATCGGCTCGGATAACTCTAATAGGGTTGCTAATGGTCTCTGTGGTATCTGTACTGCCCTATCATAATACTAGGTACGTAATATTAATGTACGATACACGACTTCTCAGATATTTAGTGAAACGAGAAAATAATAAAAATCAAGAAATATATATCTCTTTATATATCTGTGTTTGTTGTATTCAAAATATGTATTCACTGACAAAAAAAGATTTATATATTCTAGCAGATAACTGGTTCCCATTTTATGTACCTCATATTGCCAGTTCCACGCGACCAAAGCCTAGAAGAACAGGCAACAAACTTACGGTTCTCAACTCCTACCGTTCTTTTGTATGATCCGTGTTACAAGCTTTGCTTAGTTTGGAACTAGATTGCATTTTGTAAAATGTTCACAAGTATTTATTTATTTATGTAAATCTAAAAAATAATTTCATTTTAATATAACCATGTGAGGAATAATTCAATGAAAATTTGTGACGTTGTCTGACAAAACATAGATAATTCGATATTACTACCGCGAAAGGTAATTCAAATTTATGAAATACACTGTTTGGTTTCCTCCTTAGGTCTATTGGTCCTTCGAGCCGGAACTAAACAACACTAACATATCGAATATACAGAATAATATTTATGATACATTTATTAGAAAATCAAATTCTTTTCGTTTTATAGTGTTTAACTACACGTTAGAGAATCACAAAAGTTTTATAATCCCAAAAGTTATCCGAGTGGGATATTTTTCAAGAGATGGCAACCCTAGGCTAGACTAGGAGCCGGTGGTAAATCCGCCTTCTTGCCCCCTGAGTGTCGTGGTCAAGCGTTGTAGTAGAGATAAGGATTACTTGATGGATGGAGAGCACTGCCCAGACGGTGCAGGATCGGCAGCCTTTTCACACGATACATAAGTAAAAAATAAAGAATATACTTATACTTACAATATATATAATAACACTCAGACAGAGAACAAACATCTATGTTCATCACATCATCACACAAATGTTTGTTCTCGGTGGGGATCGAACCCACGGCCTACGGCGCAGAAGGTTACTACCAACTGAGCTGTGAAGGCTGTATATTATGCAATAGCATGTGCCAAGATCTTGGTATACAAGCGTCAGTACCTAACCTACCTACCATCATGACATGATGGTAGGTTAGATACTGACGCGCACAGAGCACATTGTGTTCTGTGCTTCATTCCCAATCCTGCCGACGAATGTCTCAAAACAAACATTAATTCACACCTCAAATATGCATCCCTGTTTCTGTATCTGCTACCTCGCCACGTACAGTCAGCATCGGAAGTTAGTAACTTTCGAGAATTGTCGCGTTAAACACTCGCTGCAAACTCGGTCATAAATAATCTTAACACTAGTGTTGAAAGTACTCGGCGCGGACGCATGCACGTTATCGATAAAAAGAATGACTCAGCGAGAGCGGCCGGTAATTGTTCGGTAGCGCTGTAAGAATCGTCAGACGAACTCCAGCATTTAGTCCATTCGAAAAAAAAAAAGAGCGGACGGTGGTTGCGCAGTCGGAGAGGTCATTATCAGTAGTTGGTATAAATGTATCGATATTTCTTAACGACTCCAATAATGCACATCTCTGCGCATAAACAAAAGGATCGTGCCGTTCTCCTAAGTGCGAGAGAGAGGGCAATATTTCTGTATCGTTCCGATAATTTATGACCGAGTTTTCGGCGAGTGTTTAATGCGACATAACCATAACTTTACACCGCTTTATAATTTTCAGATTAGAGTGTGCCACCGATCAACCACTGAACCAATCGAGATGAAATTTTGAACATAAATCCGTAACCTGGATTAGCGAATAGGTTACTTTTGACACCGAAAAATCAAACTGGGAAGAAAACATGAACGCGCACAACAAAGGGAAACACTTTATGAGCTGATTTCACCATGGTCTGTTAGATTAACAGAGGATTAAAGGGCCGTTAAATATGTCAAAATGTACGCGTTTGACATCCAAGGTTACTAAACATAGATTTAACTGCTTGTTAATCCTTGATTAGTAACTAACAGAGCATGGTGAAATCAGCTCTAAGTATCACACTGCCAATACACGAGCAAAGACGCGCGTGGTAGCTAGTCATTCAGAAACCCTTATTGCCGTGCCGAGCACCATTATTTTTGATGCTGACTATACAAACAGACATGATTGTAGAACGCTTAGCTTGCGATAAGCGTGGACCAAATATTTGTTTGTGGTTGTAAATAAAGGAAATCGAGATAGATTCGGGGGAGGATTTCAATTTACAAGATATTGTTAGGGTAGGGGTTTGGCTTCCGACTGTTGGAAGCTTCCAGGATATATTTGAATCTATATATTCTGAGGATATCAGCTTGACAGAGTGATACTTTTGATAATATAAATAAATATTGGTGGACATTCCACACAGCACTATCTCGCCCCAAACTAAGCCAAAGCTTGTGATATGGGAACCAGATAGCTGATATACTACTTATTTTTTTTTTGTAAAAACACCCAGACAGAGAACAAACATCTATGTTCATCACACAAATGTTTGTTCTCGGTGGGGATCGAACCCACGGCCTACGGCACAGAAGGCAGAGCTACTACCAACTGAGCTGTGAAGGCTCTAATACTAGTGAAGCTCCCAGTATAGCTCTCTCCATATTCGAACCCACGTCCTTTCGAAGACAGTCACTAGACCACGCTAATCTAATCTAATTCCTCCGGAATATACAAGAACAACTTGCATTACTTCTAGCAACAATAAAACGAGTTACATCACAATAAATAAGTTTACAATGATTTATGTTACAATTTACAATGGCGCTTTTAATTTCGTTACATTGTCTCGACACACACAGCACTATCTCGCCCCAAACTAAGCCAAAGCTTGTGATATGGGAACCAGATAGCTGATATACTACTTATTTTTTTTTTGTAAAAACACCCAGACAGAGAACAAACATCTATGTTCATCACACAAATGTTTGTTCTCGGTAGGAATCGAACCCACGGCCTAAGGCAGATATACTACCAACTGAGCTGTGAAGGCTATTCAATCTAGATGTAAATCTAGTTTCCATTGAATCAATTATAAATATAGAATATAAGCTTGACAGGGAACTTCTGATAATATCGGATCGTTAAGAATCTAACGATTAGTATAAATCGATCGATAATAAAGACCAGTAGGAAAGAATACAGAAGCTTTTACAGTAAAAACGGGCTATTATTTCCACAAAGAAACTCTTAAACTTTTTTATTATTAATTTCTATGTACTGTTTATATTCATTATACTTGAAACCTATTTTATAACAGAACACTCCACCCTTATAATCTCACAAGGTTTATTGGCTGAAGGTCTCGGCAGAATAACAGCGCCTAACTACTAAAATAGTGGTGAGGCATACGCTGAGTCGAGACCCTTTTGCTGCTGCAGCACACAAACACCTACATACCTAAGTACTGTAATATCTATCTGTATAGCCATTTCCTTTCTTTTATTGTTTTGTATGTGTATGTGTGTTTTGTAGCATCTAAATGTCTCTCTTTCTCTTATCGTGCCACTATAGTCGCGCTAAACTCTCGCTACAGGCTCGGGCAGTGCTCAACCTATAGTCGCGTTAAACTCCCGCTGCAAACTCGGTCATAAATCATCTTAAACGCTTATACAAAAGGATCGTCCGTTCTCCTAAGTGCGAGAGAGAGAGCAATATTGCTGTCTCGTTCCGATAACTTATGACCGAGCCTGCAGCGAGTGTTTAACGCGACTTTTAGTTTCTTTCGAAACAGTGTGGTGAAAGGATTTTAATTGCGCCTCAAGAGGCTCCTTTCGAGCACTAATCTGTCTTCTTCTCTTATGTATTCTAGCTAGTTTTTATTTTACTATACCTTAACTGCTCTGATTAAGTACTTAAGGTAGGTACATAAGGCGTTTTTAAATTGGTCAAAAAATGCATCCTATCTTATACAAATGAATCATAATGACGTTAATGATTCAACGTTGCAGTGGGCTGAATGTGGGCAGACTTGCTGTACCGTTTGAAGGCAAACGTGGGCTACTGAGGTGACTATTACAGCAATTACTTACCAAAGATGAGCGAATAGCCGCCTACTAATACTAATATTATAAACGCGAAAGTTTGTAAGTATTAATGGATGGATGTTTGTTACTCTTTCACGTAAAAACTACTGAATGGATTTTAATGAAACTTTACAATATTATAGCTTATACATCAGAATAACACATAGGCTACAATTTATAAAGATATTGAGTGACTAATCCTGCGCAGACGGAGTCGCGGGCACCAGCTGGTAATATATAAATAAAAGAACTATGCTTTACTATGGGAACCAAATAGCTGATATTTTTTTTGTAAACACAGACCTGCAGTATATTATAACTATAACACATCTAGTATCATCATCTGTCAGCATTATCCTAATCTGTATATAAATAAATATGCTCATCTCTTATTGTATCAACGATAGTTTTATGAGTAGAAGAGCTCATTGTGAAAGGCTCGTCCGGGGAAGTACTACCACCACGCCTTTTTCCGCCGCCAAGCAGCGTTGCTGTGTTACGGTTTGAAGACTGTGGTTGCCGGTGTAATTACAGGCACACGAGGCTTAACATGCCTCAAGTTGATGGACGCAGGGCAGCGCTTCGTAGGGTACGTTCCTATCGTGCGTGACTTACGAGTTAATGCTTTGTTATAGGTGATGGTTACCACTTAACATCAGCTGGGCCATCTGCTTGTTCCATAAGATAGTTGCATAAAAAAATGGGTAGTAATCACATTTTTCTTTCTTTCGTGTAGTTGTACTATGGGGAATCAAAGTCGTTTCTAAGTTCCCTACGACTCAACTAGATGGGCATAGTAGTTGTGCCAAGGGTCTGGGTTGAGTCGTAGGGAACTCAGTTGTTTAGAAGGGAATTCAAATCACCCACGGCACAACCAGTTGAGCACAGTAGTTGTGCCGTGTGGCGGAACGAGCGCAGACGGCAGGGCAGAGCTGTGGAGGCTGTCAAATTGTTTTCGATCCTATTTGTTTCATGGGCGAGCTATTAAAAAAATAGACGAATGCGAGCAAGACTCCTGCCCTGAGAGGTAGACAAGAGCAGTGGGTTTGACGCTTCCTACACGTCGCTCTAATAATCATGACATTGTAACTGTACAGTTAAGATGACGGGGATCAGCAATTGGTGTTGATTAGCGAATCCATTATGTGAGGATATTTTTAGAAATTCCTCAGCCTGTAGATTCTGTGAGTAGGTCTTGTTGTGGCTCAACAAGATCTACTCTGATCTGAATCTATAGCGTTGTGGTTATGACATAAGACATTGTACGACATTCATACCAATTTAATAAAATAAATGCGAAAGTATGTTTTGTTGTCTGAAAGGCTTGTGTAAAGGTAAAAAAGTTTTAGTAGTAGTTTTAGTTTTTTTTTTTATTAAGTTTTATTGAATCATAAAAGACTTAATAGTATGGCCCCAAAGCATGCAAATTGATATTTAACATGAATTTAAAAAAAACCTAAAAAAATACATAAATAAATATTGATGGACTTTCCACACAGCACTAACTAGCCCCAAACTAAGCCAAAGCTTGTAATATGGGAACCAGATAGCTGATATAAATACATATATACATTTTTTTTTTGTAAATACTTACCTACTTACTTATACTAGCTGACCCGCGTGCCCACTTTGTTGGGCGGTGTCAAATTTGCAATAAAATAATATTGCGGCTATAAATTGAGATGAAGGCTATCCTATCTTGTAAGTTAGATCAAACTGCACACGGTGCGCAAGTTTGATTGAAATCGGTTAAGTAGTTTAGGAGTCCATAGCGGACAACAACGTGACTCGTAATTATATATAAATTAAGATAATAACCCCCAGACAGAGAACAAAAGATCTATGTTCATCACACAAATATGTGTTCTCGGTGGGAATCGAACCCACGGCCTACGGCGCAGAAGGCAGAGCTACTACCAACTGAGCTGTGAAGCCTGTCTGTCATCTTAATATAAGTGACTTTGACAGAAAATCAAGGTACGGTAGACACATTCAAGTTCTCAGATAAAAATCATTCGGTTATCAAAATCACTTGATTCTTATAAAGAACAAAAATACATGTATAAGGGTCCATTTAACAAAGACATTTTACATTAAACTTTTTGGAACACAGATAATTTTAACCTTTTTGAATAAAAATGTTCATTCGTATAACTTTTGGGGATTCCAGCCAATTCTGAGACGATTCCAACCAGGAACCTCATTACCGGTTGGCAACACTTTGCAACAATAAGCAAATTATGTTCAGTGTTTCAGAAAGTTAACAGAACTCTCGTGAACACACGAAAGTGAACTTAAAGCCGCAGCTTATTAGAGCTGAAATTGGAGTAACTTCTTGTTGGCTTTGATTATTGGATACTCAACAAGGTAATATTAATTGCGAAGTTTGTTAAGCTGAGGTATCGATTACTCAAAAGAGGTAAGACCTACAAAGAGGTACTCAATGACTTTGTACAATAAAAAGAAAATTTTGTTCTATTTATTTCCTAATTTTTTATTAAAATTATCCATCAATTTGTTAACTATAAAAAATCTTGAAATAAAATCTTCAAAAACGAATGGTAGTAGACAAAGACGATACAAAATAAACTGATTCCGTGATACTATAAAATGGTGTTTAAAGTTAAATAATGTTTAAAATTAGCGCTGTCTCTGTTTGCCATTACGCATTGGTATGAGATGGCAATAGTTTATCGTTTGACAGATTTTTTGTAGTAAGGCCGATTATGTTTATGTTTAAGGCGAAGTTTTCCTTAAAAGTTTGGTTAATGTACGAAAACTAGTAAAGCAAACATTTGAGTAGGAAAACATGTAGGTATCGATCAAAATGAAATGTTTACTAAACTGTGTGCAATGTGATTGCACACAAAATGGTTGATTGCGATTTTTTGAAAATGAGTTTAGTGATTTTATATCTTTCAACATGTCGAAACGCGCGAGCGAGAGTCACATTATCTTTTGTATTCGCCTTAAGGGGCTGACAACTATCAAACAACTTCTCGCTCGCACGTTTCGATATGTTGAAAGATATAAAATCATTAAACTCATTTTCGAAAAATCGCTATCAACCATTTTGTGTGCAATTACATTGCACACAGTTTAGTAAAAATTTCATTTTGATCGATACAAGTTTACCTACTTAAAAGTTTGCTTATGTACAAAAACTAGTAAAGCTAACTTTTGAGTAGGAAAACATGTATTGATCAAAATGAAATTTTTACTAAACTGTGTGCAATGTGATTGCACACAAAATGGTTGATTGCGATTTTTCGAAAATAAGTTCAGTGATTTTATAACTTTCAACATGTCGAAACGTGCGAGCGAGAGTCACATTAGCTCTTGTATTCGCCTTAAGGCGATGACAATTGCTAATGTAGGTACCTCTAGCATTTTACATTACATTTTAAACATTTTAAAATAATTGCAACGTGATCGCACACAACTTGGTTGATTGCAATTTTTCATAAATAAATTCAGTGATTTTATATCTTTTTTTTATACATCTAGCCCGCCTGATGTTAAGTGGTAACCATCACCTAACAAAGCATTGCCTCGCAAGTCACGCGCGATAGGAACGTGCCCTACGATGCACTACCCTGTGTCCATCAGCTTGATATACAGATGCATCTCATATGTCTGTAATTACACCGGCAACGACACTCTTCAAACCGAAACACAGCAACGCTGCTTGGCGGCAGAAAAAGGCGTGGTGGTAGTACTTCCCCGGACGAGCCCTTCACAAAGAGCTCCACTACTCTTAAATCTAATATTATATAATATCTTTCTTATTGTTGAAATGTGCCAGTGAAAAGTACATCAGCAGTAATCTTCGCCTTTATCATTAGAAACGTTGCGCCACGCCCCAGCTAATCCTACTAATATTATAAACGCGAAAGATTGTAAGTATGGATGGATAGATGTTTGTTACTCTTTCACGTAAAAACTACTAAATGGATTTTAATGAAACTTTACAATAATATAGCTTATACATCAGAATAACACATAGGCTACAATTTATAAAGATATTGTGTGAATTGTCCAAAATATGACGATAAGATGAAGTCGCGGGCACCAGCTACTAAATAATAATCGATGAAGTAAACACTACTTATTTATATCGAATTTTAATCGTAGGGATATCACTAAAACTGATTATTGATATGAAAGTAGGTTATGATTATGACACTCCAAATCTAAATTAATAACGAAATGGTTCCACACAAATTATTGAGACGGATAATCATAAAATATTATATTCATAATTATTCATTACTAGCGGCCTGTCCCAGCTTCGCATGGGTGGTCATAAATTTTTTGAACATTTTAGGATAAACTTAGACCGTGGGTTCGAGCCTCGCGTCTACTTATTTCATACATTCACGCGCACGCGCTTCTTATTATATCTTATTATGTACCAATTTTAATATTCGTTATTCATATTATTTTCATAAGTATTTGTTATACCAATATATAATATATGTATTTTTCTGTATTTGTAGAAAATAGCTTCATAACATCCATGTTTGTGCACTACCCTTTCGGTTTATCAAAACTACACAAAGGTTAACTGGAAGAGAATGCTCTCTAGCATTAAGTTCACCTATGTACGATACATTTTGTTCTGTGCAATAAAGAATTTTCTATCTATTTTTCTAGCTTCTCCTTGAGTGAGTGAAATCGCACCCCGAGCGTGACCCGTGGACCCGTTAACATTTTTAATTTCGTCATATCTTTTGAATGGAATGTCCGATTTGAAAAATTTAAGAAGTAATCTATATTGAAACCGTCTTAATTATGAAATGATTTATTTGGATAAGAATTAATACCAAGGTACAAATAAAGACCCTTTTCTGGCGGCGGCATTTCAATTAATTTTTTGTAATAAAAGAACACTTATTGTGACATAACTATAATAGTTAGACATATGCTGTCGCGACATTTTTTGTAGATGATGACGTGTTCTACAAAATCGTAGTACATTGTTTTGTTCTATCATCAATAGTTTTCGCAGCGCACGCGATGTAAGGTTTTTGTTTTCCACCTTGGGTTACATTATTGAAGTTTTAGTAAGGATCCCTGATTTTTTTGAAAATATAATATAGCCTATGTTACTCAGGGATAATGTAGCATTCTAATGGTGAAAGAAGTTTTGAAATCGGACCAGTAGTTTTTGAGCCTATTCGTTACATACAAAAATACAAAGGTTTCCTCTTTATAATATTAGTGTAGATGTAGATTAATTCAATATTATATAACAATATATTTCTCCTATGAATATATTTCTCTAAAAGAGTGGGTAGGCTTACACACCAACGTCAAAGGGTATTTATTCAATTGAATGGTTCGTTACATTTTACTTTGAAAAGTTTTAAAGCTAAGTGAATCTAGGTGCTAGTTCCACGCGATTAAGAGCTGATTTCACCATGCTCTGTTAGATTAACAAAGGATTAAAGGGCCGTTAAATATGTAAAATGTACGCGTTTGACATCTAAGGTTAGATTTAACGGCCTGTTAATCCTTGCTAGTAACTAACAGAGCATGGTGAAATCAGCTCTTAGCCTAGATGAGTAGGCAAAAACTTACGGCTTGGTTTCTACCGTTCTTTTATTTTATCCTTGTTAAAAAATAATATTATGATAAATGAAGCTCCAATATGGTGCCGCCAATTGGAAGTAGTTAGGCTTAGTACAAATTACCCATCGATTATAGATTTTTTTTTTTAGATTAGAGATTATATTAGACAGAAGAAAACGCGCACAGAAATATTACAAATTATTGTTTATTATGAAATATTAACTCATCGTACACTTTTTCGAAATAAGTTTATCGGACTATTGTGATAATATTTTGCAATACGGTTCTTTTAGAAAATTCAGATAGGTACTGAGCTACTTGATGTTGACAGCACCTATCTTACATAAAGTTACCTAAGTATGTATGTAGAAGGCAGGTATATAAGTATATATTGCATACTATAGTGTTCGAGTAAACATCCGAAAGGCTAGTTACTATTAATGATCTATGTCCCTACCTAGCGTGACTCATGAGGTGTCTCGTAGGTATTAATGTTTGTAAACATGAAATTACGCAGTGCATACGCTTAGAATAAATATCTAATTAAGCAGGTATAAACCTAGGATGGTTTAAGAACTAGTGGACTAATGAAAAAAGTATGGATTGTATGAAAGAGGACATGAAAGAGTGATGGAAGAGAGTGGAAGAAAAACCTGTTGTGTCGACCCCTAAGTAGGTATGGGATGAGGGCAGGAAGTTGATGATGATGAGGATTTAAAAGATGGATTTGATAAAACCAATAAGGTTCCTAATTTGCAAAGGTACCGACTGTACCGACTTTTAGGGAGACCGGTGAAGGTAGAAACACAATTATTAGGTAGGTACGAGTGTTATTCAAAAGCTGATACCTACATAATTAGTTATCAGAGATCGATAGTAGTGGAAAAATAATGATTTGTCATAAGACAAGATAGTTCTAGTAGTCTTAGTAATTATGATTAATAAGTTGATAAGTCTACAGCATATTCAGAAATGCCAATTTTGGACAAAAGTTGTGAAACGAATAAAACCGGTTATTAAAATTAAAATAAATTATTTAAATAATTTATTATATAAAT
The DNA here is from genome assembly GCA_932294275.1 of Chloroclysta siterata. NCBI lineage: Eukaryota > Metazoa > Arthropoda > Insecta > Lepidoptera > Geometridae > Chloroclysta > Chloroclysta siterata. The sequence continues at coordinate 18,841,694 of OW028588.1, forward strand.
TAATTTAAGTGAAAGTTTAAAAATACTTGACTACCTACATAAATTAATGAAGTAGTTGTGTAACATAATTGTAACGCAGTTAATCAAATAATGCAAGTCAACTCACACGAATCGCAAATTCCTTCCCACGGTTGACCAGACAAAAAACCGGTTTACGTTACATACCAAAAGGAAACCGTTTGCATCCGTTTCTACTAAGTAGAAATAAAATAAGAGCATATTACCTTTGATTCACTCCGATATGAAATAATCCACTACAGCTCCAAAAAATCACACATGTTTTTAAACTTCACCAGTAAGACTAAAAATGTGAGTCGTTTTCGTCACAATTTCGCACACGCGGACCGGCTTTCGGCTATCGTTAAGCAAAGCACCGCTCGCGACGGCGTCCCAGCACTGACTGACGTGACGTCTGCTCTGAATGTGAACGGTTCCATTCTACAATCTACGGCCATTCAGGTATGTGAACAACCTCAGACGAGACGGCGACAATACATTATCAACCATATTAGTAAATATATACCGACGGAAATGTAACAACTCTGAGCTAGTGATAAGGCTGCGTCGATATCAGAGCTGCGTCTAGGATACCAAACAGAGCGAGACAGCTAACAAAGAGTACGCTGAGAGTGGAGGAGAAAAAAGGAGAAGAGTATTCCGTCAAGATGATTGGAGCATGAAATTTTTATTCAGTTTGCAGCAAAAGTGCAGCATCAGAACAAAGGGAGGACCGGGCTTTGTTGCTCACAAAGTTTGAAACTGCAATATATATTTCATAAAAATTTCTGCGGCCCCGTTACTAAAGTACAAACTACAGTCTCTCTGAAATTGGTAGTAAATGAAAATTCCTTTCGCAATTTTTTCGTGAAAAAGGTGCGAACAGCGCTAAGCTGATGAGAGAAAATTGGTTCTGCTGTAGAATGTAGGTACATTCCTGTCGACTAATCTTAAATAGAATACCGTCTCCTACCTAATAGTGTAGTGGGAAGGTGTACCTAAGCTTTATTACTATATTTTGCTTCCAATTTTTGAGCGAGATTAGAAATTAGATGAAAGTACGTTACTTGTTGAGATCTGAAGGAAAGTTTAATTATATCAACTTAGTGAGATCCTTTTTACAATTCTAAATATTAGCAATTAGGCTAGCATTAATAAGATTCTAAGAAAATATGATGATAATTTTGATGAAGTTATAAAACATATTCAGAGCAGTAAAGTAAAGTAAAAAAATCGCTTTGAATGTGTAATTAGTTTCATTGAAAAGTTGCGAAATACTTACATGTAGGTATAATGGTTTTGGTAAAACCTCACAGTCTTCTTGTTCTTGTCGTTTTAGGATTTAAAGTGCGTCTCAAAGACGTTTGAGCGTGACCTTTCACGTTGATACAATATGTTTAATATTTAACTCAATTATAACCATACCTACAGTAAAAAAATATTTGGCTAGCAATATTTAAATTAATCGTCTTAATTCTCAAAACAATCTTGCGCTAGCACAATATCTATTGATACGAATAAGTTGATTTTCCCACAGCAATTATCGGTCCCTAATACTTCGGGTCCCTTCTCGATCAAACAAAACACTCCCCTGAGTCACTCCGAATCGACTCTCGTTGTAAATTGATCTTTGTATAGTCAGATTTACATTTTAAATTCTGGAAATGTCATTGTTTGTGTCCGCCCAATATGTCAATTCGCTATAATTAAGTTTTATTTTATATACAAAATACAGAAGTTGTTCTTAAAAAAATCTCAGAAATCTGTTAGAAATGTTTGGTCAAGTGACTATTCCCTCAGTAGGTATATTCCAAGAAAAACATATCCATATTATTATAATCGTCGGCATCATCATCATCAGAAGTCTACTGCTGGACTCCTCCATAGATTTCCAGGAAGGACTAATTAAGTCTTTTACATTCACCGACTTCCCGCGATCTTCACAATGTCGTCAGTCAAACGGTGAAGCCGCGTCGGTCGTTCAGATCAGTCTTTTGTGATTCAAAAAACTTTATTCCCCAGAAATTGTCTATATTCTACAAGCTTTATGGCGCATCCAGTAAACTTGATAATTCTGAGACCACAAAACCGTTATTATATGAAAAGCACCCTTCAAGCACTAGACTATTCTACAAATGCAATATTTTGAAGTGACTATCATAATTAGGCTTATCTAGCACCTATACCAGGGATGGCGAACAATTGGCACGCGTGCCAATGATGGCACGTTAAACAATATTTTGGACACGCCATAGATCAAAACGGTTTGCATTTTTAGTTCTAACTATCCGCTACTTCGCCTGCCCGCCCGTTCCCTCAGACTACTTGGCTAAATAAGCCTCCGGCCCGTGGGACACCAGTTGGAAATTTCGTTGAAATTATTATAATAATTATTACTGTTTTTGTTGAAATTATTTGACGGCACGTCTATGACTTCATATTTTTTTAATGGCACGTTAATTCAAACAGGTTCACCACCTCTGACCTATAAGCATTTTCATAGCGAAGCGGCCTAATCCATATAAAACCCTATTCCAGGCAGTACCTAGTATCCCGTAAACAGGGGCGTGAGTAACTGAGTACCTAGTCATGCAAATTCGATGCCTGTACCCCAAGTATGAGTTGTGTTTACCATATTTGGTTTTTCGTTTTACGTTCTTGTTCCGTGTTCATTGCGGGTTTTGTATGAAGACGCGATAGGGATACCGTTACGGAACTTTATGCTGCAAGTATGATGAAAATTAGTAGTAGCACATAAAGTTCCGTATCGGTATCTCTATCGCGTCTTCATACAAAACCCGCAATGAACACGGAACAAGAACGAAAAAATAAATATGGTAAACACAACTCATACTTGGGGTACTGTTCTTCTAGACTTTGGTCGCGTGGAACTGGCACCTCAATTCACTTAGTTTTAAGACGTTTAAAATTTATCTTTGTGATTCAACTGACCTTTTGACTTCGACTTTGATTCTTAAAGTTGTATAAATCATCTACAATAAATGCAGAGGTCTGTTTATTTATTGTAAACTAGATGACCCGGTGAACTTTGTATCACCTATCTAAAGACATTAAAACTCTCCCTTCGCTTTAGGTAGAACAGTTTGTATGGGAACATGAAATTGTTGTTTTTAATATCTTCCTCGTAATATTCCATATTTTCTCACCGTTTAAACCTTCCCTGGACTACGACAAACATTTTAAATCCAAAATCAGCTAAATTGGCCGAGCCGTTCTCGAGTTTTAGCGAGACAAACAAACAGCAATTGATTTTTATATACAGTAAAAGCTCTTTATTCGCGGGGTATATGTTCCATAAATATGCCGCGAATACAGAAACCGTGAATACGGAATGGTAATTTATATGGGATTATAGGGGAAACGTTCCTAGGTGACAAAATAAAAAAAAAAACAAATACACAAAAAAATAATTTAATTGAAGTTTTTGAACATTTTAATTAATTATCTTAAGGCTTAGGCAATGGTTTGAAGAATTTTGTATTTTTTTCTTGCTTGGCAGTTTTCAAAAGCTTCTTCAATTCAGACTGATACACAGCAGTCGCATTAGCGATTTGCCTCTTAAAAATAAGACTTCGTTCCATAGACGGATCAATGTTCATTAAGAAATCGCAAAGCTCATTTGCCATTCTTAAACCTTCACTAAGATTTTTCAAATTAAATGTCACGTTTCCAGTGCTTGTTGAAGCCTCTTCTTCAAAAACACCGATCGCGGCGAAGGCGGCTTGTGTCAAAGGCCTCGGCGATATCATTTAACAACATACTTTAGGCAAACTTGTAATAAGATCTATTTTACTTTTTTATTAGTCCATTTGACAAGGATATTGGGTTGGATACCTATTGGAATAATTTTATTATTATGTATGTACTTATTAGATCCGCGAATTTTTAGTCGTGAATATAGAAATTGGGTCGCATTTTTTTAATCCGCGAATAGTGAAAACGCGAATAAAGGAAGCGCGAATAAGGAGCTTTTACTGTATAGAGAAGAGATAAGTCTTGTTCTGGAATATCTCAAGAATGGATCCTAGTGACAAGAAAGTGTCTGTTCGCGTAACAACTACCACGGATTCTGTGGCACTACCTGCCAGAAAGGGCGGCTAAGATCATTCATTTTGGAATGGCAAAAAATGAGGGAAGAAACAAAATGAAGGGGCTGTATTGAGCTCTGTAATCTTACCAGCCTTTTCGGATGCGAAAAGAATTGGGGCCCAACAAACGTTTACCATTTTTTGGTCCTATCTGTCTCCCGTTGGGGGTTGGGAGGCCACGAAACTAAAATGAGAATTGACATTGGTGATTTTTATTAATCTTAAAAAAAGGATATGATTCTTCGTGACGATTTTTCTCCCTTTTGGATTAGTAATAGTCCTATCTTACTAATAATTAATTGCGAAAATTGGATTTTTGCGTTTGAGAGTTGGAGTTAATGCTTGGATGTTTGCGGCTTACCTAATCACTCCCTAACCGCTGAACTGATTTGAATGAAACTTGAAACGGATAGTTCGTAACTTGGATTAACATTATAACAGACACATACCTGATAACAGACTTGGGGTACAGTACCTCAGTAATAGTTTTTTTTATACCTACCTTCAGTTATTTTATATATGTACTAGCGGACCGACAGACGTTGTCCTGCATGAATTAGTTGCAGTATAGATAAATAACCTAGATACCGACTGCAGCGCCATCTGCCGGGCTGATTTGAAAATCTAAACCATCCAGGGTGCAACCCAAAAGCATACAAAAAAAATCATTCAAATCGGTCCAGCCGTTTAGGAGTTCAGTGACATATATACACGTGAATTATAACTAGTAGTTCGCCCCGAACTGAGATCTCGTGATGCGACCCGACGAACGCACTAAAACGTTGAGTAGGTAGCCAGAGGCAAGTCCAAACATTATGTTTGGACTTTTTCCTTTTTTTCTGACTACCGCCTACTAACTTGGTACGGTAACCAAGTTTCAACTCTATTGGCCTATTCATTGAGGAGTTCCGTTGAACAGACCTTGGCTCCATCATCAGACCTGGTCGTTGTCACCATTTTATGAGAACTGAGTACCTCCTTAATTTATTTCAAGAAAAAAAAATAAGAAAATGCAAAGGAACGGGCCGACCAGTAGAAAAACCTTGATGCCAACGAAACTCCTAGTGGTGGGAGCTCTTGGATCGCTGGTTATCTTAATTTAACTTTTTTGTTGTATCTCAACAACCGAGGGTCCCAGAAAAAAAGTAAAAATTGTTTTGGAATGTCCAAACAAAGCCCTTTCATATGACATGTATCTTGATTTTTTTATGTAACTTTTTTTATTTTTGCCCCCTTAAAAACCCACATATCGTAATAACCCTTCATTCGATTTTACTCATATACTTACCAGTAAATTTCTCAAGTACAAGCTATCGTCTTATCAAATTTCATGCAGATCGGATCAACGGTTCGAAAGTTATCGCCAGACAAACATACATACATACATACATACATGCATACATACATAAAATGCCAAATCGTCCAAGTTGAAACTAAGATCTTCGTTCGCTTCGCTCACTCGATCAATAAATAAACAAAATTAAAATGACATTGTACTAGCGAGATGTTATTTGACGGTAGTCTGTCTACAGTACAGCCGTGGAACTGCAAAAATGGTTTAGTGTCACTGCATAAGGTCGTAAATTGTTCGCCGCACAAACAGCTAACTAACGAAGCCAGGTCCAAAACAACGAAGCCAGGTCCAAAACTGGACTGCAGAAGCTGATCGGGTCATTCCTCTCATCTGCATCCAAATCACCACCGGGGATGCTTGAACATTGCTGCCACCAACCCAAGGTCCTTCTCCGCTATTTTAAGGAGTTGGGCTGGCTGGGGTGAGGTTAGCAGGGGGACAATGCACAATACACCCCATTGCGGGACGTCCGTGCAGATCTCATTCCCTCACCACGAATCTGGTTCCCATATTACAAGCTTTGGCTTAGTTTGGGGCTAGATAGTGCTGTGTGGAAAGTCAACCTATGCTTTAATAGTGTTTGATGCACTAGTACAACGCTGGTCTTCCGTGACGCCGAGGCACACAGGCAGTAACTGCGGTGCACAGCACCATCATTTTCTCAAATAAATCGAAATAATAACAAGAGATCAGAAATAAATTTGGGTTAAAACAAAAGACACATTAAATTATAAAATACGGCAATATACATACATTCCTACTTCTTTTATAAGATGAACAACAATATAATATAAAAATAACATATCAAATTAAACCAAGCGTCCAGAACGACTACCTGGGTGAGATACTATCTGAGAGTGTAACAGGTATACCTTTAGAGAGAATTTAAAAGAACAAACGGGTGTATCACTAGGTGATACTCCCGTGATTTTATTGTTTACGGAATAGCACTACTCTTGGTACTGTTTTCCGAGTCTTTTGTTCTCAGAAGCTTCTTTATCAAACATCTAAAATGAGTTTTGATCCAGAGACAACTCAACGGCCAACCCGAGGCAACTTTGCATAACGAAACGAAGGTACTTACCTATATTGTAGAAAATAATCCATCCGCTTTAAAATTCAGGATGGGATCGAAACTCGATCGCGATGCAACTTGATGCATCAAATATTAAGATGGGTAATGTTCTTATTGGTACCCTCAAATAAAAGTCCAAAACGTGTTACATGATTATTTTATAAGGAGTCGCCTGTACCCGAAGTATGAGTTGTGTTTACCATATTTGGTTTTTCGTTCTTTTTCCGTGTTCATTGCGGGTTTTGTATGAAGACGTGATAGAGATACCGTTACGGAACTTTATGTTGCAAGTATGATTAAAATTAGTAGTAGAACATAAAGTTCCGTAATCTCTATCGCGTCTTCATACAAAACCCGCAATGAACACGGAATAAAAACGAAAAACCAATATGTAAACACAACTCATACTTGGGGTAATGGAAACTACTTTTAGTGTTTACAATTATGTAGTTTTTTTTAAATAATAACTTCATGATTATAGAGATAGTTACCACTTAACACCAGGTGCGCTTATTCCATCACAATATGTGTTATACAAAATATAAACACCTATTTATTTCATCAAATGATTGTCTTGTCTCAATATAAATCAGTATTATTATAAGACAATTAATAAATACTAACATATAAAATGACGCCTGTTGCCCTTGCCTTGTTGGGTAGGCTAGGCAGATACCTCGGATGTTATAAGCCACGATCCCAACATACCTTTTCTCTGCATACACTCTCATTACATTCTTCGCACGTTCGTTGGTTAAATTAAAAAATAAACACTCCCAGCGAAGTAATTATAAAAGTTCTTCCCTTTAATCATCCTTTTCATTATTTAAATAATTATTCTTCATTATTTTGAGGGCCGACACCATTTGCCGAAGTCGGAACTAATTATTAAGCAACTCTTTAGCACGGCTTAAACCGAACTTTGTTTGTATCTTGAAAGTTCTATCTAAAATCAATTTGAAACAACTTGTATTGGAAGTATGTACCTACTTTAAACCTTTGGGTTTCTGGAAAACGTTGGCTGTTATATCGCAGCCGTAAAAATGCATCTTTAAATTATAACCTTAAAAAATATATTATAATACAGACTACTAGAATAATACCTATTATTGCCATCTCTTACCAAAAAGTCGTAACAGACAGGTGACAGAGCTATATTTTTGTAACATTTTGTACATTTCGAGCACTGGTGGTCCAGTGGGAGTGATCCCGCCTTCCGATCGTAAGGTTGTAGGTTCGAATCCGGTCCTGCACCAATGGATTTTTCCTATCGAAAAATTTATGTGCGCCATGCTCTTAAACGGTGAAGGAAAACATTGTGAGGAAACCAGTTAGTATTCTAACAGCGGCGATGGGCTTGCAACCTGTCACATATGGAATACCAACTACTGCAAAATATGGGTATGTGCAAATGTAATGTTTGGACGTACCTCTGACTACCCCCCTCAGACATTCTCAGAATCTGGAGTTCATACTTGGTACTAAGATATCTGAGAAGATATCTACCGCGCCTCGGGATCAAAGTCATGAAGCTGTTAAAGTTTCAGTTTGGACACATTTGAAAGGAGATGATGGGAGGAGACTCGGGTAGGGTAAACTGGAGATATTCGGGGAGGCCTTTGCCCAGTACGTCGGGTTGGCCACAAGATAAACAATTATATTAGAAATTGAAACCTAAATCAAAATTAAAACGGTCTTTGTTCAGTACAATCACAAGGATCGCTTGTTTTGGTTGCTATCTCTTACCAATGACAGAGCAAATTACCTGCTGCAATTACAATGCTGTTTAAAATGTAACGCTTTGGAAGTATAGGATCGGCTGGTTTCTGAAAGCTCTATCAAAACTAATCGGATGTCAAGTCACTTGCTATCTCTATCTAATTCGATGTAATAGCTGAAATGGCGAGTGACTTGACATCCGATTCGTTTTGATTGAGCTTTCAGAAACGGACCGTAAGTACAATTTTTTTTCATATCCAAAAAATATCTATAGCAAGCAACATAAATAAACCTAAAATAGGTCTAGGTACTCGTAAAGCTGTCAGTACGGCTGTTAAATAACGGTGCTGTTTTTACGAAGACAGGAGTAAAGTAGAAGTCTCACTCCGGCGATTGATCCGAATGAGCAAAGTTTGCGCTCGTGTTGTTGCCACCTCCAATCAGGGTTGTTCAACTTGCTTTATTGGAGCGGGGCTGTTTATTTGGATTTGGTCCGGCGCGATTCGAGGGAACGCTGCTTTTAATTTGCAGCGCGACTTTAAATCTATTTATGTACGTGGTTAAATAGTTTTATACCCCGTTTACACTCAGCTCATGTCCGTGGAAATGTGCAGAGACATGAGCAGGGACTTGGACAATGCGAGAATGTAAACAGGCCACTTCCATGTCCACTCGCGTTGCCGGCGACGCTGCCGCAAACATATGGACGGCATTTCCGTCCACGCGAATGACAGCGCGAATGTCTAAATGTAAACGCAGTAATAGGCAACGGTACCTCAAGTCTCAGTTTTGTTTTTTTGTTTTTCGTATCGTCAGGCCGTTTTTGTATGGAGACTCGATGAGCGATGAAATTATTTCTTTTTGATTATTAAGTTCAGGGATTAGAAGTGAACAAACAGACCCACTTTCTCTTAGAACCAATTCAATCCGATTTGCATCCAAATCGAATAACAGTTTACATAAGAAATTAAACCGAAATAGTATTGACCGATGTAATTTAGATCGAATGGATTGGTAATTGTTTTATTCTGGTTAAAAATTATGAAAAATATATACATACTTACGGTTTTTAATGAATATGTCGTCGAGTTATAAATATGAAAGAGTCATAAAAATAGAATAAAACAGTGTTTTGTTCAAATGAATAACACGTTTAATAAATAAGTAAGTAATGAAATATTTTTGAAACCGATTTAGTTAAAACATTTGAATAGGTTTGACTCGTTCAGAGCTGATTTCACACTGCTCTGTTAGATTAATAAAGGATTAAAAGGCCGTTAAATATGTCATAATGTACGCGTTTGACATCTAAGGTTAGATTTAACGGGATTTAATCCTTGATAAGTAACTAACAGAGTATGGTGAATCAGCTCTCAATCGTCAAACCGATTTGAACTGATTTGGTAAACCGAGTTGACACATCGCTAACCGGAGCTGTGTGGAACGCACCACTCACGTACCGACATGTCGAAACAAGTGCAAGTCCTTTGTATTCTCCGCATGAGTTGTAGCCAGTTTTTGTTCCGAATTGAGTTTTGATCCTCTACGGAAGTTTTTTTAATTTTTTGCATCGACCACCGTCGATTGAATTTCGGGGCATGTGACTGGCGTAATTGCGGTATTTTATCGTACCTGCTGTGTATGTGTGACGTTTTGATGAAAAAATTGGGATTCCTGCAAGTTAGGAAGGGCAATTGTATCGTCGGTCGACGCAAAGTGGAATGGATTTTGGCGTGGTCATGAATATTTGGAGATGCAATAACAATTTGGTAGGTAGGTACCTACTATCACACGCATTATTAAGGCTATGACAAGAGCTAATGTGACTCTCGCTCGCACGTTTCGACATGTTGAAAATCACTAAACTCGGTTTTGAAAAAACACTAAACTCATTTTTGAAAAATCGTATTCAACCAATTAGTGTGTTATGCACACATTTAGTAAAAAAATCAGTTTGTGATTTTGATCGATACAAGTTTTCCTAGGTACTCAAAAGTTTGCCCTACTAGTTTTCGTACTTATTACCTAATCTTTAAACATGTCTAAACGTGCGAGGCAGAGGTTTATTAGCTCTTGTCATAATGCCTTAATGCGAAAGTTTTCCATCAAAGTTTTTCATTATATTTTTTAACAGGTTTGGGCTACTTTTTATCCAAGTAGGTCCACACGGATACGCATCAGGCTATACACCTCTTGCTTTTATATTTTTACGATAGGAACGTGCCCTACGATGCACTGCCCTGCGTCCATCAGCTTGAGGCATACAGATGTTAAGCGTCATGTGCCTGTAATTACACCGGCAACCACACTCTTCAAACCGAAACACAGCACAGAAAAGGAGTGGTGGTAGTACTTCCCCGGACGAGCCCTTCACAAAAAGCTACTACTTTTATCCTTGTCGTAGTCTTGTCGAGTCATTTTCTTTCGCTTTGTGTAGCTTGATCTGTATTCGTTTGTATCACGCGAGTGAAGCCGCAGACGGATGCTAGTCTGCTTCAAATAAAACGCATTTTTAATGCCTTAAAAAGAGCGTTATAATATATTTAAAGAGTCAGCAACGCGCGTGTGGCACCTTTGGTGTTGCGAGCGTCTATAGGCTAAGCTTCCCATCACGTGGGCCATACGTTTGCTTACTTGTTTGTAAAAATGCTTGGTTTTCGTATCAAGTACTCTTGTGACTTACAATAATCAAATTTCCAGGTCTTCCGACGTCGTCTGCCTCAATCCAATTCACAGTCGTGTCCGTTATTGGCAGATAAGTTTTATTGCGTGCGATTTGGCTTCGATTTGGCACTCGCATGTACAAGGTATCTCTAGCACCAGCTCCTGAAGTTTTGGAATACCTATTCCATTCATACCTATACCTTTCATACAAGATAATCATTATAATCATACAACTAGAAAGGATGCTCTGCCTATTCCATCGCTTAACCGCGTTGCTGTGTTTCGGTTTGAAGAGTGTGGTGGCCGGTGTAATTAAGGTACACGAGGCTTAACATCTGTATGTCTCAAGTTGATGGACGCAGGGCTGTGCATCGTGTCGATGTTTACCACTTAACATACAAGTGGGCCATCTGATTGTGCCATAAGTAAAAAAATATGCTTATAAATAAATACATGATCAAATAAAATCAGTTTATTGCCAGTAGGTAGTATTCTGGCGTGTCAGGTGTGCAATTTGTATAGTCACAAGGCATTCAATGAAAAATAACAAAACAATCAGTCAGAGGTATCTGACTACCCCCCTTAGACTTCCTTAAAGAACCTTAATTAATACTGGTACTAAGAGAACTGAGGGGATAACTACCGTACCTGAGGATCAAAGTGACGTGACGTGAAGCTCTATTTCAGAGCACTTCTAATTGTAACTTGCGGCCTCGCTTATAGCTAGAAGCCGTCTAAAACTTGTGCTAGGTATCCTGGAATCGATTTGGCGTACTACTAGCCTTGCGATCTATCGGGAGATCTGTCTAAATCTATCACGAGAGCTTATTATGCTGTTTAGTTCTGTTTCAGACTGGATTTCGTGTAAATGGCTGCACTTTGTTTCCATTCAAAGAGTAAATGACTTTGAAATCGAATAGAACTTGTACACTTTTATTGATCGAGAGAGAGTAGCTCTTTGTGTGAGGCTCGACCGGGGAAGTACTACCACCACGCCTTTTTCTGCCGCCAAGCAGCAACGCTGTGTTTAGAGTGCTCTTGCCGGTGTAATTACAGGCACATGAGGCTTAACATCTGTATGCCTCAAGTTGATGGATGCAGGGCAGTGCATCGTAGCGCACGATCCTATCGTGCGTGACTGACTAGGCAATGCTTTGTTATAGGTGATGGTCACCACTTTACATCAGGAGGGCCATCTGCTTGTTCCATCAGCTATTAGTATAAAAGATAGTAAAATTATAACGATTCGTCCAAATCGGCGTTGTAAGTTGTCTAAAAAGATCTTTATTCAGTAAAATCACAAAGATCACTTTGAAACGTCTCATAAACTACCGCCATTTCCTCGCGACCAAGGCTTAGAAGAACAGGCAACGTTTGTCAGAGTACTGTCACAGTGGGCCGTGATGATGATGATGTTCCTATACTAGCTAATTTTTATTTTAAATAGTGTTAACCTACAGTTAAGGAAATCGCAAATCCTACTAATATTATAAACGCGAAAGTTTGTAAGTATGGATGGATGGATGGATGTTTGTTACTCTTTCACATAAAAACTACTGAATGGATTTTAATGAAACTTACTTACTACAATAATATAGCTTATACATCAGAATAACACATAGGCTACAATTTATAAAGACATTGTGTGAATTGTCCAAAATATGACGATAAGTGTCAAGTAGTGACTAATCCTGTGCAGACGAAGTCGCGGGTACCAGCTTGTATTTAATAATATCCCACAGAACTCGTATACTTTATGGACATTATAAATTAACTAAGGTTTACTAATATTTATTATGTCAACGAAAAGTATCTACTCAGATATCAGTCTTTCATACAGCATTTGACAAATTCGTGAAATTTAAAGAATAATACGGTCATAAGTACAAGATCTACCCAAAGCTCACTTAAACGGGTAGTAGAAAAGAATTCAGTTTAAAGGCTAGACTTTATTAATTGAAAAGCCCACGTCGATAAGAGCGAGTGTAATGCGGCGTGTAAATCCACGGCACTCGTTGAAAGGGGCCTAATTGGATATAATTGCCCACTCGTTACTCGATTTACACTTTTGCACACGAATCTGGGATTCAAATTATCATTTGCAGTAGTAACGGCCGGTTTCTGAAAGCTCGGATGTCAAGTCACTCGCCATTTGAGCTTTTACATCGAATTAGATAGAGATAGGAAGTGACTTGACCTGCGATTAGTTTCGATCGGGTTTTCAGAAACCGGCCGTAAGTATAGTTAAAGTTTGAAAACTGTTTTATAATTATAACAAATTGCTTTTGTTTTAGACATCCTAACAATACTGCACCTTCTGTTTGCAAGAATAGATAAACAATTAAAAAGCGTTCTGAAAAAAAAAACTTCGAGACTTTGGCCAGGCACGGTAAATATTCTATCAATGAATAAGCTTCGGTCATTGAGCTCGTGTTACGGAGTCGGAACACACTTCTTCTGGTCGTGTTTCTTTCGAAACAGTGTGGTGAAAGGATTTTAAATGCGTCTCAAAGAGGCTCCTTACTTGATGTGATTGCACACAAAATGGTTGATTGCGATTTTTCGAAAATGAGTTTAGTGATTGTATATCTTTCAACATGTCGAAACGTGCGAGCGAGAGTCACATTAGCTCTTTTAAGCGTGAGAGATGATCTGGATACCTAAGCCAGCCTAACTTTCCTGAAAAGCACAGAAGCTTCCTGCCAGCTTTGCAGGAGCCAGGGTACTAGCACAGGCACGTCAATATTTAACTTCACTGATGTAATGGAACTAGTTTGATGCAGTGCCCTAAAGTTTACAAAGCAACAAACTTAAATAGGATCCGAACCACAGACATACTCGCACATTGTACTAGATACCGCTAGTCATCCTGCTAATAATTTAAGAGTAGTAGAGCTCTTTGTGAATGGCTCGCTCGGGGAATTACTACACCGCGCCCTTTTCAGCCGCCAAGCAGCGTTGCTGTGTTTCGGTTTGAAGAGTATGGTTGCCGCACATACACATGCACATGAGGCTTAACATCGGTATGCCTCAAGTTGATGGACGCAGTGCAGTGCGTTGTAGGGCACGTTCCTATCGTGCGTGACTTATGAGGCAATGCTTTTTTTGGTCATCTGCTTGTTCCATCAGATAGTTGTATAAAAAAAACACCGGAAAATATAAAAAGCTTCACGATTTTGATCCCCAGGCACGGTAGATATCCTCTCAGATCTCTGACTAATATTATAAATGTGGAATTGGTGAGTGTAGTGAGCGGGTGTGTGTATCTTAGTTCCCTCATCCATGCCATAATGTTTAACCATACGATAATGTCACCAGCCACCACATTTTAGTAGCAATTGAATGAGTGCATTGCACTAAATTAGGTCACGCAAGATATTCACAATTTCTTCAGAATTGTATATATATATTTTTTATACAAATGGAACAAGCAAACGGCCCACCCAATGTTAAGTGGTAACCATCACCTATAACAAAGCACCACCTCGCAAGTCACGCACGATAGGAACGCGCCACACGATGCACGGCCCTGCGTCCATCAACTTGAGGCATACAGATGCTAAGCCTCATGTGCCTGTAATTACCTATTCAAGGTGTTCCAATACTTGTGTTTAAAAACTTCAGGGGGCTAAAGTACCCATCAATATAAATAACTTTTTCTAAGGAACACTAAACGCGTACTTTAGCCCCCTGAAGTTTTTTAAACACATTGTTAAACAATGTAAAAACAATAAAAAGATTTTTGTTTTTTTTTTTATTTTTTTTATTTTTTTTTGACGGTTGCCAGCCCCTGGGGTAGTGAGTGTAGTGAGCATAGTGGCACACAAAGAGAGCTTATTCAATCCAGTTTAATCTACCAATAAAGCAGTTTATGACAAAGCTTTACTTGTGGCTAGTAGATAAATGTTTTTATTGTATTAAAGATTTTCAATTATGAATTAAATTAATTTAATGATACTTATTTATTATTTGCTTAAATTTATTTTGACATTTGTATTTTATTCTTTTAATCTGTAATGTTTCTCTTGTTTATTTACCTACACTATTATAAGTTAATATTAAACATTTTGCATGTCGGTCTCCGATGAAGTATGTGACACTAAAAATATAACATAATAAGAACAATATAATCTAACCATACTTCGAGCGAATAAATACATTTCATTAAAACACATCAAGATGGGCGTGAACTAATACTCAGGGCAAGAACAAATAACAAGCTTTTTTACCCTAAGTGTAAACTTACTCTGACCAAAGTAAAGGCGTTCTGTGTGGCAATTAAGGTTTAGAATGCTCTTTCAGATTGTTTCAAAGTCCTTCCCATTAACAGTCTCAAGTCCAAACTGTACCACTGGCTTTTAAACTGCTGTTTTTTCTTTTATTTTTTACATTACATTATTCAATAATAATGCAATTGTACCTTTTGTGTAAAAATTATGTGTAACTGTACCTTTTGTGTTAAATAACGAGTACCTACTAATTAATATTTGTATAATTTTAAAATAAATATTTGCACGCCTTATGTCAAGGCAAAATATAATGAAACCTATATTACCCACTTTAATACCTTAATGCAACTATTCTACTTATGTTTTGCAAATAAAATATCTTTATCTTTATCTTTATCTTTCATTTCATTTCATTTCTATGTCTGTGTTCCGCACTGTCCGGGCAGTCGAGACAATGTAACGAAATTACAAGCGCCATTGTAAATTGTAACATAAATCATTGTAAACTTATTTATTGTGATGTAACTCGTTTTATTGTTGCTAGAAGTAATGCAAGTTGTTCTTGTATATTCCAGAGGAATTAGATTAGCGTTGGTGGTCTAGTGACTGCCTTCGAAAGGACGTGAGTTCGAATATGGAGAGAGCTATACTGGGAGCTTCACTAGTATTAGAGCCTTCACAGCTCAGTTGGTAGTAGCTCTGCCTTCTGTGCCGTAGGCCGTGGGTTCGATCCCCACCGAGAACAAACATTTGTGTGATGAACATAGATGTTTGTTCTCTGTCTGGGTGTTATAAAATATTATAAGTATGTATTTACAAAAAAAAAGTATATAAGTAGTATATCAGCTATCTGATTCCCATATCACAAGCTTTGGCTTAGTTTGGGGCGAGATAGTGCTGTGTGTAATGTCCACCAATATTTATTTTTATTTAGTATAGAATCAGAAATAAACGATATGAAATGTTTATTTGTTTATTTGTTTATTTGCGAGAAATATGGATAAAAGTTAGTTCTTAGTTGTAAGAGCGTTGCAGTAGTAGTATCAAACACTATTACAGCATAAAGCGGTCTGCACTCACGACCGATTTTATTGTCCTAACCTAGTTGTTCTAGCTAACTAACTAAGTTGTTCTCTATATTTCGCCTATGTGTGACACAAAATAAACGTTTTTTTATTTATTTTTAGTTCGCAGAATTAGTAAGTTGAACGCAAAAAAAACAGGTGTTTCATGCATAAGTTCAATACCTACCTGGCTAAAATGTATGAAACAGCTGTTTTTTTTTCGCTTTCAGTGTTGGTTCTTTAGAAAAAGTTATTCATATTGATGGGTACTTTAGCCCCCTGAAGTTTTTAAATACAAGTATTAGAACACCTTGTATATGATAAGGGAGGCCTAAGTTCAGCAGAGAACTTCTTCAGGCTAATGATGTTTATGATGTATTAAATAAATGCTATGTAGGTATAGTTGAATGAATTATTGAAAGCTGATTAGGCGCGCCATTTAAAATTCATCTAATTATTGATGAGGCTTCGGCAACAGCACCCGAAGTCTGAGTTTGTTTTTCGTTTTTCGTAACGTCAGCCCACTCATGAGTGGGGACACATAAGTCTCAGCACGCCCGATAGCAACCTTCTTGATTTGAAGTCTCTTACCAAAAACATATTGGTCAATCACCTCAACTCATATTCAACTTGTACGATTGATTATATTTTATTTGATTGAATCTTGAGCTCAAACCTTAGATTCAAAAATATATTTCTAAGGGTCGCAGCTTTGAATCTAAGCCAATCATTGAAATCTTTCATATTTGAAACACATTCTTTGAATCTATTAATTCCGCTACAGAAACCGCCGCCGCCGTCTCAAGTGATATTGATTTTACTAAATGGACTCCGGGCACAGATTAAAAAATAGTACTACGTCTTTGGGTCGAAAGTATATTGCACCGACTTAAGACATGACCCCATATGACCGAGAGCAATCACCTTTATTATAACTAGCGCTTCAACTCCTTAACACCGCCTTGGGGTGAGAATTTTCCGAAAGCGTTTCAAGCGCCTTCAACTTTTTACAGGGTGTACCTGCATCTGGTAATCAACTGAAGAAAAAAAAGTAGATATTCTTTCACTTTATTTTATATACAACTGGACCACCAGATGAACCAGTAAAACAAACGTGTTTTTTTTTACCGTTTTTGTAGATAATGGTACGGAACCCTTCGCGCGCGAGTCTGACTTGCACTTGTCCTATTTTTTTCATCTAGATAAAATGTTTTTGGTTTTTAATTGTAAATACTACATAATTATATGGAAAAAAACCTGAGATACCATTATCTATAAAAACGGCAACAAAAACACGTTTTTTTTATGGGAGCCTCCTTAAATATTAATTTTATTCTATTTTTTAGTATTTTTTGTTATGTTAAATATTAATTTTATTCTATTTTTTAGTATTTTTTGTTATAGCGGCAACAGAAATACATCATCTATGAAAATTTCAACTGTCTAACTATCACGGCTCATGAGATACAGCCTGGTGACAGAAGGACAGACAGACGGACGGACAGCGGTCTTAGTAACAGGGTCCCGTTTCACCCTTTGGGTACGGAACCCTAAAAAATTGTTTGGATCTATAAGTTCACTCTCAGATCAACAAAGCTCATCAGCTTTGTGTAGCTCAATCTATATCCGTGTTTACATACCCAAAGTCATCTTACATACTACTACGACTACTGTTCCTATAATACGACTGCAAAATTATTAATGTACGTGCCTTTACGTCTGTCTACCGACGTAGTAACTAATAATGAGTCCACGCCAAAGGTCAACGTAGCTATCCGCTAGCGACTTTATTAAAACTTAATAAAATCTTAAGTCTCCCTAAAATGTGTAACGTAACATAGTGGCAGAAAAAGGGGGCGTCCATTAATTATGTGAGGTATTTTTGGCGATTTTTTCGACCTCACACTACTGTTGTACTTGGCCGCCCGATAACAGTAATCGTATCGATATCCAACCTTATTTTGTTGTAGTTAGGGATAAGATACATTTATGCTTCAAATTCATTCATAATAAGGCCGTAGAGTAGTTTGAGCTCTTTGTGAAGGGCTCGTCCGGGGAAGTACTACCACCACGCCTTTTTCTGCCGCCAAGCAGCGTTGCTGTGTTTCGGTTTGAAGAGTGTGGTTGCCGGTGTAATTACAGGCACATGAGGCTTAACATAATTATGTGTGCCTCAAGTTGATGGACGCAGGGCAGTGCACCGTAGGGCATGTTCCTATTGTGCGTGACTTACGAGGTAATGCTTTGTTATAGGTGATGGTTACCACTTAACATCAGGTAGGTCATATGCTTCTTCCATCAGCTAGTTGTTTAAAAAACAAAACAAAAAGGCCGTAGTAAAAGAATGTCAGAAAAACGTTTGAAGGCGCCCAAAACCACTCCACCCATAATCTTTACACGATGCCGCATAGTAATTTGAACGTTATTGCCTAGTTCATTGAGTTGCTACTCGCCATTCATTTTCTTTGCACACACGCGATCGCCTTGCCGCTCGTCTCGTTACATATCTGCCGTAAAGTAGCGGTCGTCGTTTTGTAAAAATATCAAGGTTTAAGTATGACTTACCAATGGAGCGAGTGGATCAAAGAACATTTTCTTTAAGACTGCTAAAAGGTGTTCACACACTTACGTAATGTTGCAGGGACGATGCTGTGCATGACTTCGGCCCCGATTGCATTACTCACAGAGCACGTCCACCGAGGACGTGCAATATATGGCACACTGCGTCCATCACCCTGAGACTAAAGTACCTAAAGGTATTAAGTCACACGTACACAGGCACATGAGACTAAAAACATGGTCAATGTTATAGATAGTATTTTTTAAACTCTCGCGATCATAACACATATTGAAAGTTTACACGGGTATTTATCGTGTTTACCTTTGTTATTTTCCCGACGTTTCGGCTATGTTGTAATAGCCGTGGTCGCGGGCAGACAAAAAAGAATATAACAAAGGTAAACGCGATAAATACCCGTGTAATACTTTCAATAACTGTTCATTGTGTTAAAAAATCGAACACAATAATAAATAAATATTGGTGGACATTCCACTCAACACTATGCAGTGCTCGAAATTAAGCAGATAGCTCAAAATCAAAATCAAAACGGTCTTTATTCAGTACAATCACAAGGATCACTTTGAAACGTGACTCACTATGTGAATCGCCAGTTACTAAGTGAATAACACCCAGAGAAAAAAAACTAAGTTCAGCACACAAATATTTGCTAATAGGAATCGAGCCCACGGCCTACAGTGCGGAAGGCAGAATTGCTACCAACTAAGCTGTCGAGGGGTGTCAAATTATTGCGATGCAATTCAAGGTGCGGTAGGAACCAAGCTGTATGTTTATTGCCTGGTCCTCAAGACATGGTCGCGTTGAACTGGCACAGATTCGCCTAGTAAGAGTAGTTTAAGAAGTTTTAAAGTGATCCTTGTGATTACTGAATAGACTTGACTTATGAATCTTCCTGATGTTATCCACTCCGGAACCACCACTGTCAGGTGTGATAGTCCCCAGATATAAGTTTCCAAGTTGTGATAGAGCTGCGGCCGTCACATTCATCCTTTAACTGAATAATTTTAATCTGGGCAAGTTTCCTTTCAGAAGATATTCTTTCATTTTAATTAAAAGTTCTTTTGACCATGGATATTGTATGAAAACTGTATGAAGAGGCAAGGTAGGGAAAGGCTACCAATTAGGAAATTTCAACGAGATGCATACAATTTTATTTATAAGTAAAGTGAATTTACAAACCTTATATAAAACCTGTCGTATCGGGAAGAGTGCATGCAGCGGAGATGAGAATGTTGAGATGTATAATTATGTGGTGTGACAAGAATGGATAAGAAAAGCAGTGAAAGTGAAGTGACAATGAACTTGTAGCTTGACATTTATTTAATACAAACATAAGTGCAAAGGAGGACATGCCTCTGATTACCCTCTAAGGGTCTCGTAGTACTGATTTTATCATTCATGGAATTATAATCATGCGAGCATATTTTATTTCAATAAGTTAAAATCACAATGGAAAAAAGGAAAGATTTGACAGTATTCAGCTCTCATTTTCAACTAGAAATCTTTATGGATCTAACGAAAGGCATAATCATAAACAGATTAAAATTGCTTCTAAGCTTTTTATAATGTCATGATAAGGGAAACCTAAAATAGGTTCATCTATAAAACAAAACCTTTGGGAAACCATGGATTTTTCCAAGATGGCCGTCCTCCGTAATTATGATTTTTACTCGTAAGACTGCTGGTACCCAGCATCATACTCCTCAGAATAAGGTACAGCTGGGCAGTAGCAATACTATTTCCATGGTCCACACTCACTATCTATCGTAGTAATAAAAATCGTGTGTAAAATTCAATCTTATCTTTGTCCTCTTGAGATTTCG
This sequence comes from Chloroclysta siterata, assembly GCA_932294275.1. Lineage (NCBI taxonomy): Eukaryota > Metazoa > Arthropoda > Insecta > Lepidoptera > Geometridae > Chloroclysta > Chloroclysta siterata. The sequence continues at coordinate 18,862,306 of OW028588.1, forward strand.
CAGCATATCTTCAGTTATTTTCTCTTCTTCTACTTCCAGTAAGTTTTCTACTGGTTCTTTTAGTTCTGTTATTGATAAATCTTTAGGTTTTTCATGCAGTATTGGTTTTATCCCATCTTGTAAAGATCTTTTTCGTCTTTGTCCAAATCAAAATCAAAATCGAAACGGTCTCTATTCAGTACTAAGGATCACTTCGAAACGTCTTATATAGAGGTACTAAGAAACTTTGTAGCACAGTAGGTTATTTTGATGTTATGCTTTCTAAAACCCGGGGGTCTTTTCTAGATATCTCATGCCAGCTTCCGCTTGTAATATTTGAAGTTTTCGATTCTCCTGAAGTGACTTTGGAAACTTCAGTCTTTTCTGGTGCTAATTTATCTGTGGTTGAGTTGCTCTGATTTTTAGTTGGCGAAAGTGTTGCTTCAGATACATTTCTTTCCGGCTTAACTTCAGATAAGTTTTGATGTGTAAATTTAATGAGTTCACTTAAGCCTTGTGAGTTATAAAGGTTCTTTTCATCTGTGGTTTTCTTTCGGGCTGATATCAAAGGCTCTTTATCTGGTATCATGGCGATGATTAAGGGGAATTCTGGTGGGAGTCTTTCTAAGTTAGTTTTTTCCGTTATTATTTGTATTGGGATAGCTGCTTCCAGTTTGTTTTGGTATAGATCTGAAAATAAATACAAGCACAAAAAAACTAAAAATTACTTATACAGGGCGTCCCAAGACAGACTGTTTTTAAAACTGAAACTGAAACAGCTTTACGACTTTAATCCCCAGGCACGGTAGATATCCCCTCAAATCTCTTAGTACCAAGTACTAACTCCAGATTCTTTGAGGATGTCTAAGGGGGGTAGCCAGATGTACGTCCAAACATTACATTTGCCACATACCCACATTTTGCAGTAGTTGGTATTCCATACGTGACAGGTTGCAAGCCCATCGCCGCTGTTAGAATACTAACTTGTTTCCTCACGATGTTTTCCTTCACCGTTTAAGAGCACTGGCACTGCGCACATAAATTTTTCGATAGGAAAAAACCATTGGTGCACGACCGGATTCGAACCTGCGACCTTACGATCGGAAGGCGGGGTCACTGTCACTAGACCACCGGTGCTCTTAGACTGTTTTTAATTTGATTAAAATGATTGATTTTACGTTATTACTTTGATTTATGATACTATGTTACTTAAGAGGATTTTTTTAACCATTCTTTCTATTGGCATCATAAAAATACGGGTTGTTTTTTTTTTCACAATTGAGTCGGTTCGATTTGCAGACGAAGCAAATCATTTTTAGAAAATCTTTGAATGCAGTATTACTAACTTTTAAAAATAAAATAAAGCCTCCTTTGAGCAAAATTTCCTATCTACAATATTTAAGGTACTTTCTCTTCATGTCGCATAGTCTTGAGACGCGCTGTAACCTTACAACTTAAAAAAAATTGTAATCACTATAGTAAAAGTAAATTACGCTTTTGCTCTTGTAACGCAAGTTGAAGTTTATTCCTCTCAGCATTCTTCACTCACTTACAAATCTTCAAAATTAGTGAACAGACTAATGAAAGTTTAACTGCTTAAGAGAATCTAAGCAACTTGTTTATGTTTATGAGTAAGGTAGGTACATAAATGCTAGAGAGCACCATGTACTATACATATCATTTTTAAAACTATATATTTTCTACTCTTTATTATTATTTTGTTACATAATATTTCGTACATGTTGCCTACCTGGTTAGATTTTGTTGTATTATTAACTTAATAAACTAGTAGTTCGCCCCGAACTGAGATCTCGTGATGCGACCCGACGAACGCACCAAAACTTTGAGTAGGTGGTAGTCAAAGGCAAGTCCAAACATTATGTTTGGACTTTTTTCTGACTACCGCCTACTAACTTGGTACGGTAACCAAGTTTCAACTCTATTGGCCTATTTATTGAAGAGTTCCGTTGAACAGACCTTGGCTCCATCATCAGACCTGGTCGTTGTCACCATTTTATGAGAACTGAGTACCTCCTTAATTTATTTCAAGAAAAAAAAATAAGAAAAAGCAAAGTAACTGGCCGACCAGTAGAAAAACCTTGATGCCAACGAAACTCTTAGAGATGGGAGCTCTTGGGTCGCTGGTTATCTTAATTTAACTTTATTGTTGTATCTCAAAAACCGAGCGTCTCAGAAAAAAAGTAAAAATTGTTTTGTAATGTCCAAACAAAGCCCTTTCGTATGACATGTAACTTGATTTTTTTAAGTCACTTTTTTTATTTTTGCCCCCTTAAAAAACCCTATATCTTAAAAACCCTTCATCCGATTTTACTCATATACTTACCAGTAAATTTCTCAAGTACAAGCTGTCGTCTTATCAAATTTCATGCAGATCGGATCAACGGTTCGAAAGTTATGGCCAGACAAACATACATACATACATACATACATACATACATACATATATACATACATAAAATGCCAAATCGCCCAAGTTGAAACTAGAATCTTCGTTCGCTTCGCTCACTCGATCAAAAATGTCTTTGGTTTTTTTTATACAACTAGCTGATGGAACAAGCAGATGGCCCATCTGATGTTAAGTATGGTGGTAACCATCACCTATAGCAAAGCATTGCCTCGTAAGTCACTCACGATAGGAACGTGCCCTACGATGCACTGCCCTGCGTCTATCAAGGCAGAAAAAGGCGTGGTTGTAGTACTGCCCCGGACGAGCCCTTCACAAAGAGCTCTACTACTCTTTAAATGATTAAAATTAATTTATGTAGAAATTTTGAAAAGATTATATTTGTCTTCATCGTGGCTTACGCCAGGATACACAGTACTTTGTATGGGATGTTTAATTTTAATCGCGGATTATAATGCGAAAAGGCAATTCCGTTAAACTTAGTTGATCTGAAAGGAATGACCAGTCATATAACTCCATAGGTAAGCGGGTCTTTTCGCAAACTACGAAAAATCAAGTTTTTTCCGGATTCCTAATCCAAATTTTATTTATTTTTGACACATACACGTACAAACTGTAATAAAAATATATTAAAAACTGCACGAAAAATACTCACATAAAAATAAGAAAATGGCATTTCGAGTAAACATGACGTGAAATTGCACAAAACCATTTTATTCAGAGCACATCAAATATCGTGGAAAATGAAAAGTGGAAATTGAAAATGAGTCTGTAAAAATTGCGTGACGAAGCAAAATACAATTTTATAAACGTTTCCTACAAAGTAGAGAAAACTGCATTGCTCGAAACTTTATCCCGTTCAAACTATAATTTGTTTTACCGGAAAAGCTAGTTACCTACTTACTTTACCGTGTACTTACAAGTATCATTATAACAGTGCGAGTAACATTTTATCGGCTTATATTCGTTTACAATATTTTCTCCACTTTTAAATTTCTATTTGAACGTATGTACGTTCTTTTTTCCTTCTTAAAGAGTAATTCTATTACAAAAACTGCAACAGCAAGTCCACAACCCATACCCCACAGATAGAACGACCCAGAAATCTGATCAAAATCAATAGTACACCCCTCTTCACAACTGTAACTATTAGACATGATATTTCTTGCCGCATTCCTTACTAAATCAAGTTTCGTCAGTCCAATAGCCTTTCTAAAAAGTTGCGATGTAATCCCAGCTTCAAAAACTCTCTTAGTGATATCCTGAAACTTGGATACGAGATGACTGTGTTTATTGATTATCATTTCATAGTACACCACGAGCATGTTCTCCGTCGGTCTCAATACACGCGCTTCGTCGTTGATAACTGTATCTGCTTGATAATTGAGAAAATGCGATTCAATCATAATCGTAACACCTTTATTTTCTAGTGACTTAGCAGCACAGTCAAGAAAAGATTCACAATTCAGCGAATTATTTGCAAATCGCAAGTATTTTTTGTCTATCACAAAGTATTTTGTCAAAGAATGCAAATATGGTTTCCTTCCAGAGTTCATAATCTCATCATTTGTTCTGAAAAGCTCCGGCAGCCTGGTGATAGTAAGGTAAGAATAGAGCTGAATGCTGATGTAGACTGAGAGATGCAAGCACATCAGTAAATAGATCAGATTTAACGCTCTTTGCTTCAGAGTCCTCGCGTCTGCCAACGGTGTCGCACCAACAAGTGCTCCCCAACTGTACAGCAAAGTATTTGTCAAAGATACAACTTTTCTATCAAACAAACAGACTGCGTACCATACAACTGAATAGACAATGTAACATACTATGAATAAATACAGTCCGTCTATGTTTGCGATCAAGTTCTGCCACGTTCTAGGTAGCCTGTCGGCCGTGTACAGCCAGACAATCGACTGCCTCGCGTAGATACCTGAATACTCCACTATATCTCCATATATTCGGTACATGCCCCCAGCACACGCATCCAAACTGCCATTCAGTAAAAGAGGTATATACTCAGTGTTGATATATGGATCCTCTTCATGTTTGTAAATGTAATACAATTCCAGAGCAGCGTTGAAATAGTTTGCGATGATTTTAATTATTTCAAAGTCCATTCCTTGAATTGGGACGCCCTCGAGACTATCAAAGTTTCTCAGAGATTCTTTGTTTTCTATTATTGTGAACGGAAAGAGTGCACTCAATCCGACTTTGAACGGACATCCCTTTAGATCCGTTGGATTTTTAGATGGAAATGTCACGCTTCTTCGTAGATGTCCACCCGCGCAAGTGTTTATTTCAATAGGGTTCCGAACAGCTGCTATGCAGGTTTTCTTGTCGATCGCCGGAATAAAAGTTTCCATTTTGTATTCAACTTTGGAAACTTTTATGAGAAACGTCACATCGTATTTTCCCACTCTGTATCCGATGCTTTGAAAATCAGGGTCCCTGAAATTTTCTGAATAATCCAGAATCCATAAATATTTGATTTTCTTTTGGATAATATTGAAGTTAAAATTGAGCAGAGCGTTGCTATTATCAAAATACACAACAGTCAGGTAACTTGCTTGATTGACATCAAATGGTTCTTTAAAACTTTCCGCTAAGATGTAGGGTGAGTTTTCTATAGAAAAAACTTCCAGTATTTCGTTTGTGATAGCACTTTTGGAATAAGTTTGGTTTTCTCCAACCTCCAAAACTAAAGTTGGCTTCCAAAATAGTTCCCGCTTACTCACTTCGTGAATGCACAAAGCTAATGGACGGAATTCTTCATCAACAGTTATATCACTAAACTTTTGTAATAAATTAGCGGAGTGAAAATGTAAATTCATTGCGAAATAAATAAAAATTAAACCCAACATTTTGCTGCGAGTATATTGTTCTTTCATGATATGCCCTGAGTCGCTTTTACAAAAACTGAGTGAAACGTTCCTTTGAGATAGAGAGCTCAAAGTGAACTACGGCAATAATTAGTGCGTACAATGTTTGCTCAAAGTACAGTTGAAAGCTTTTATGTGAATGTTTTTATGATTGCTAGTTCAACTCTCTATAATGGAATGGGCGCGATAGTGTGTGAAATGGACAAAACATGTCCATTGCTCTGTGCTCATGATTTAATGCTAGGTATCAAAACAGAACAAAAAAATAGTGAGCTACAGAAATGTTTAAAACTGCTGTAGACAGAAACGATACGTAAAAGTAATTAAAATTATGTTCTAAGGTACAAAAGATGTATTTTTTTATGAATGGAGTTTTAGATTCTTTTACAATACTAGTGGAATATTGTGCGACTTCGTTTGTGTTTATTAAAAATTTGTTTAATTATTAGTAATAGTTTGTATTAACAAACTTCAACCGTTACTGACTTTTGGACATTCCTCTCTTAGCGCATTAACGGCCGGTTTCTGAAAGCCCGATCAAAACTAATCGGATGTCAAGTCACTTGCTATCTCTATCTAATTCGATTTAATAGCTGAAATGGCGAGTGACTTGACATCTGATTAGTTTTGATCGAGCTTTCAGAAACCGGCCGTAAGAGTAGTAGAGCTCGCTTTGAAGGGTTCGACCAAAGAAGTACTACAATCATCCCTATTTCTGTTCCCTATTCGTGTTCGAAACTATGGGCGAAGCTAAGCTATAAAATAATGTTACAAAACACAGGCAGTGCACTGCCTCGCAATGCTTTGTTATTGATAATATCACTTAACATCAGGTGGGCCATCTGCTTGTTCCATCAGCTAATCCTACTAATATTATAAACGCGAAAGTTTGTAAGTATTCATGTTTGTTACTCTTTCACGTAAAAACTACTGAATGGATTTTAATGAAACTTTACAATAATATAGCTTATACATCAGAATAACACATAGGCTGCAACTTATAAAGATATTGTGTGACTAATCCTGCGCAGACGAAGTCGCGGGCACCAGCTTGTTGTATGTAAAAAAATTAGTGTGCGAAACTGTGGGCAGAAGCTAGTTATAAAATAAAGTTACAAAACACAACAGCCACTCCGAATCCCGACCAGTACCCCAAGTATGAGTTGTGTTTACCTTATTTGGTTTTTCGTTTTTTGTTCTTGTTCCGTGTTCATTGCGGGTTTTGAATGAAGACGCGATAGAGATACCGATACGGAGCTTTATGTTGCAAGTATGATGAAAATTAGTAGTAGAACATAAAGTTCCGTATCGGTAAGTATCTCTATCGAGTATTCATACAAAACCCGCAATGAACACGAAACAAAAACGAAAAACCAAATATGGTAAACAAAACTCATACTTGGGGTACAGGTGTGCGAAACTGTGGTCAGAAGCTAGTTATAAAATAAAGTTACAAAACACAGCAGCCACACCAAATCCCGACCAGGGGCCTGGGGACTATCCGGTTTCGTTTCAGAGTAAAACGAGGATCGCTAGCAATCTCTGGAGGAGCTCTGTGACGTCACAGGGGGGTAGCTTATGATGGCTTGATTTCCCAGCGAGATCCATGATACTGTTATGATTTTAATCCATGTTCTAGGCTGAACTAAATAATTAGATAATAATTACTTTTATTTTTATACATTGCTGATGGAACAAGCAGTTTCCCCACCTGATGTTAAGTTTTAACATTATTTTACCATTACCTTTAATAAAGCATTGCGTCGTAAGTCACACTCGATAAGAACATACAAGAACTAACTTAAGTTATGTATTTTAAAAGGATTTAAGAAGCACATTGGTTAACTACTATTATCTAGAGTAGCACCGATATTTACAAATGAATATTTTTTCCAGATAAATATGTCCTTCAAGTTGATCGAAATCAGTTAAGCCGTTACTACCTCATTGAGTCACTAACAAATATGTAAACATTCAAACATTCACTATAGTAATTTTTTATTTCGTTTTATTTAGATTAGTTTTAAATAATACGGAAATTGAAGATATTTTGTAAAAGTAATAACACATATATTTTATAACAACTTTAATAAATAAACATCAAGTTATTTACAATGGGCGTACGTAGCACTTATTATATTTTTTTATTAATTTCAATTAGTTTGCATCTGTTGTACAAAACTATAAAATCTATGAAGGAATATAGTATTTCTTATTGCGCGGGAAAAATTCACAAAAAACGTAAAAAGTTTCAACAATATTTCCCAAAAAGTTTGACTAGAATTTAGGAATTAAAACAAGAGATCCAGTGGGTATAAATGTTGCCAGCTATTTGGGCACACTATCTGCAGTTATTTTTTATCTACCTGTCGAACCCAAAGAGTTCAATTATGATGTAAAAGTTTGTTAAATATTACGTATGTAAATAAATAAATAAGTTAATTATAAACGTATAATAACAATTGTAAAAGAAGGTATTTCCAATATTCATGGCACGATATTTGATTTTGTTCGAAAAAATACTTGAATATTCCCAGTTCAACTATTTAATAAATGATAATTTTCCAAGTATTTTCTATAAAAGCGTTCATGAATTTGAAACATTGCGAATAAAAATATCTTTGGAAAACCCCAACTATTTGTTTTCATTTTAATGTCCTCGGTGTACATACTTATTGAGGTAAATAAATTGTCAAAGGCAGTGTTAACCGATTAAATTATCTGATGGGTCTCAGCTTGTCATATCTCTTTTTTCATTAAAAAAATGAGTATCTTCACTGGATTTCAGTTTCATGTAATGGTCACCATGTCTTGATTTATTCGTCTGCATTATCTGTATGTATTAGCATTAAAAATCGTTCTTCCTGGAAACGTATGTCCAGCGTTGACTTCGTCAGGCTGATGATAATGATGATGATTATTTGCAATTTGCTCAGAGGTTGGGTGTAGTACCATGGTGCTTGTAGTCAAGATAGGAAAATCCTAGGACGATGTGACTGTCGAGTGTTTTTTTATTAATTGTGATTCCAGCTCCTTAATCCTCTTTGGTATCCCAAATGCTGTCTCCATTAGTTGCAGCAGCATCGACTCTGATGAACCTCTGGATTGCTGGTAGTTTGTACAAGTAGACTGACAGAAGAGAACCCGCACAGGCTCCTACCCAGTAAACTATAGCGTGTTCGATGAGGGTGTGGCCATCGCAACCAGCTTTCAGTGAGGTGGCCAGGACGGGGTTGAAATATCCACCGGAGTAGTCAAATGCTGAAAAGAAAAATTACGTATTTACTGTAGATAGTTTTTCTAAGGTTTAGGATTTATTTAGGTATGCGGACAACCTGTTTCTAAAAGTAAAAAAACTAGTGTACTGAGAAAGAGCGCGGCGTTTCGTTTCATGCTAAATTTTTAAACAAAATAAAAATTTAGAAATTTTTCTACCAATAAAATGTATTAAAAAAATAATTTCTTATAATAATAAATTAATATTTTAATTTTTATGCTGACTTTTTTATAGGAATACAAAATACCAAAATTACAAAAGTAGCTAAAGCTTTTACTGAAGTGCCAATGCATAGTTTATATCAGTCTAACTACCTTCTTACATCAAAATGATTTTACGCACTAATGTTTTACGTTGAAAATTACAAAATGAAGTGTTTATGAATTAAAACCAATCATGCGAGTAAGCAGCCGATGTAATGATCATTAGTAGACATTGCATTTTACATTAATGTACCTTTTCCTAAATGGATTTTGCAAAAGATGGAAACACTGAGGTCCGTATTGGCACTATTGTCCTGATAGCGGTACACGAATACCGTGTGCCTAGCGAGGACCCCTGCAACCGAGTGAGAATCGAGTGAATATCAGGTGAGAATTGAGTGAGAACTCAGTGAGACTTACGAACTAAGTAATTTTAAAATCAAGTAACAAGGGTGGTAGTAAAAATGTATTTAAATGAATTGGGGACCAACATGGAATGGTCTGTCTTGTCAAAATTACGAAGAGAAATTAAGAAAACCGTGAACACCAATAGAAATAAACATAAAACTAGAGAACCAAATGAGGATATAATAAGAATCGAGTGGGTAAGTAGTAGCTTCATGGTAATTAATTAAAGAACGCTTCAGATCGATTCTGTGATAGCAAATTGAATGATAATGTTAAAGATGATTTTATACAGACATTCTCTTAGAAAAGCTTATTCAGTCGTAGTAGGGCTTTGGAAGCTTCTTAAAATTATATAAAAGAGCCTTAAAATTCCTAAGAGATTATTTTTCCATCAGTCTTTTGAGCAGAGTATAAAGAAGGCTTTGTAGTAACAAATAAACATAAAGTATGAATAAAAAGCATCAAATATTTGACGAATATTTTATTCACCTTTGTGGTGGGGCGGACGACTGGCCGACTTCAACGCGAAATGTACGTGCTTTTTTGTGGACAAATTTTGAATTGTAGACATGTAGATAATTTTAGTAGATATTTTTTTTTATAATTTTACACATAACTAAATAACGCACCATAACCTGATTAGTACTACTAGCTAGGGTCCCTAGACTCTCGACCGGCTTCTGAAAGCTCGATCAAACCTAATCGGATGTCAAGTTACTTGCTATCTCTATCTAATTTGATGTAATAGCTGAAATAGCAAGTGACTTGACATACGATTACCGTTAATCTAAGAAACCTACGAGTCAAATATTTAGATATAATAATATTTGACCTCTTTTCACGGATCCCATATTAAAAAAAAAAGAAAAAAAAACGAAACCTTTGCTATACACAATTGCACATGGTCTGATCTAGATTTCTAAACCCTGAGGTTGTAGCAAGATAATTTTTATTGTGACAAGTAGGTAATTATTTTTGAAGAAGCATTGTTTTCTCACATTTTCGAAACTGAACACACATTTTCCAAATTTGGCCAAATTTCTGATATAATAGAATACAGTAGGTAGTGTTTTTCTTTTATATAGAAATATGACTCCCGTAAGCTTTGCTCAGTTTAGGGTTTTTTTAAGTGCTTAAAAAGGGCCTCTTTGAGGCGCACTCCAAATCTTTTCACCACACTGTTTTGAAAGAACTAGTGGCACAACAGGATGAAGAAGGGTTTATATGTAATCTAAGTGATCTGGCTAGAAGAATAAAGGGGAGGGAAGATAAAATTTAAACCAGCGGCAACAGCTTACCAGCAACAACGAGTGAGGTTCCAATGAAAGAGTCGACGGCTGTGGCGAAGCGCGGGTTCAGATCCCCGAGTGACTTGGAGGCCAACCGGCACATGCAGGTGGCGATGCCTTCCACCACAGCTCCGTAGATCACTGGCACCTGGAATCAGGAAAGTAAGCTGTAAATCGAAGAAAGAACGTAAAGCATTTTATGAAACAAAAACCGAAAAAAGTGGTGCCTTGTAGTTAGATACTTATTTCGTGTACCTTACCTGCCTACTTTAAACATACTGTCAAGCGGTGAAAGAAAATATCGTGTGGAAACCGGCATTTCATAGAGCCTAAAAAGTTCAAAAAAAAATGTGTCAAGTGCCTGAAAGGAGCCTTGCATTTAAAATCCTTTCAACACACTGTTCGAAAGAAACTAGTGATACGACAATAAAACGTGACCTATCCTTCCTTACATGCTCAGAGTATCTTCAGTAGGAACCCACGAGGTAAATACCAAGAGATCTGAAGAGATGTCTACCGTGCTTGAGGATTACAGTCACTCGCGTCTTCGCAGTCATCGTTTGAATGGGTGCCATTTACATCAGATTCCGAGCTTCGGAGGGCACGTCAAGCACGTGGCCCCAGCTCAGTAGTCACAAAGCCATGATGGAGGCCTTAGGGCGGCCTAAAAACCCCGTCACCAAAGTTAGCCCGAATTGGGTTGCCCATTTTGCAAATGAAAGCCTCGTTTATTAGATTTTTGTTTAGTCAGGTAGCAGATTAAAATCAAATTTATGGCCCATAAATAGAGCGGTAATGAATCAAGGTGTCTAGTTATCTAATTATACAGTAGCATTACAATCTATTCGCTAATGGAGATAGGAAACAAATTCGATAGACCAAATCGGGCTATCGAAATATAAATATTAATTTCGGTATATTTCTCTCAATGCCCGTAAACTATAAGAGATCTCTCTCAGCGATAACGTCGGCCTTCGTTTTGTTCGTGCGAAAAATAATTGAAACTTTTTCTTTTATCTTTTGTTGCATTTTCTTTTTTTGGGTTCCGTACCCAAAGGTTAAAACGGGACCCTATTACTAAGGCTCCGTTTTATTTTCTGTTTTTTATTTTTAGCTACGAGTATGTGGGCCCATGTGCCCACCAGTGACTTTTACAGCGGTATTTTAAGCATCGAACTTCAGGTGAGTAATTCACGTATTTATCTCACATTCAATTTAAGTTCAAGCCTGATTTTTGTCATGTCAATTTTAACTTTATCAAAAGAATGATTATGGACATTGAATGGGACACCATTTGTGACAAATATAAGAGATCGAAACTTTTTTTTTAAATTTATTTTAAGAGCTTTGTGGCTGGGCGACTACACTGCCCTATAATAAAACATCAAAAAAAAAATACATCTCGTATCAAAACTTAATCTATCTAATTAACCCTAAGGCCCAGTTTCACCATGCTCTATTAGTTACTAATCAAGGATTAACAGGCCGTTAAATCTAACCTTAGATGTCAATCGCGTACATTTTGTCATTTTTAACGGCCGTTTAATCCTTTGTTATTCTAACAAAGCATGGTGAAACCAGGCCTAATTCTGCCAACCTATATAACATCTTGGCTTGACCTGACAGGGGACAAGCCAAGATGCTATTAAAAATACCAACATTCATACATCGCCTTCCAAAACAACTTAATCTAAGATCGAAACTTGAATTCGACATTATCCATCACTAGTTGACTATCTATCTTTACAAATAAAAGAAGACGAATAAGACTATCTATCTTAAGCTTGAAGTGGCGTGATCAAGGGGCATTGAAAAGACATCTTCTCTTTGTAAAGTACAATTTTATTCAAACAAAAACGCATTAAATCGAAAGATGAAAAAGAAAACTGTCAGCTTGAATACCAAATATTTATTCAAAGCCGAAAATTAAAGAGTGCAAAAACTTCAAAATATTTTTTGCTGATTGCAAGTTTTGGCTTTTTATTAAAAGATTATCTCGATCATAACGTGCTATTTTTTATCTGACACCGTGCATGCGAAAGCGTAATTTTATGCAAACTGGACCGAATGATTTCAGACTGCGTTCTATGATTTTATTCAAATTGCCTACTAAAATACGAATACTGCGAAAGCTTTAAAAAGAGTTGCTTAGTATTGCTGGCTGGCAATATTTGATCAAGCGAACGAAGCGGCAAAAATTTGTGAAATAACTAGGATATTGGTCGTTATATTTTTATTTAAATGAATTTATTAGATATGTCCGACCGACCGTATCTGTAGAACCATCCAATCTTTTTGTTTATTATTTATTTTAAGGCCTTTGTTGCTGAGCGACTAGACTGCCCAAACATCAAAAAACATCAAAAAACATCATCATAAAACATCAAAAAAATACATCTCATATAAAAACTTAATCTCTAACTAACCCTAATTCTATCAACCTATATAACATATTATTTACCTAAAATGGTGTCATCCATTATTAATGAATAGGCTCAAAAGTGAGCCAACAAAAGTATTTTTGGGTAAGGTATTGTCTGTCATTTCAACAAACAAACTTGCCAGTATCATAAATAGTGTGTCGTCAAGTCAGTCGAATACGTCAAACTGACAGTAACTCTTATTTGACTTTGACATAAATATGGTAAAATTATTTTCTCTAAAACTACTAACAGCCAACATTCAAGACTTGAATAAAAACTATAATTCACGTAATACAGGCTAAGCAGGGCTAAGCTGTCCGTCAAAATGATAGACAGGAGACAAGTGAGCGAAGAAAAAACTTGTTACTTACTGTTACTTTTATCAGCCTATGGCTGAGCTTTGGTTAGGGCAAACATTGTATAAGAAAAATATTCTATAAAAAAGTCCCAAAGGATATGAAGTTGATATTCTTTCGATCAATCTGACACAGAATTAATTATTTATTTATTCAGATTATTATCAAATATTTATATTGAAATAAATTACATAAACTGATAATACTACTAATCAATACTACTGCCATCTAGTATGTGTTGGTTTTTTTAAGGGTTTTTTTTTGTTAGTTTTTGTCCCCTGACGGACTCTGGGCTTGCATCTAGGTTTCAGATGGAGCCTTGTCTGGAAAGGAAGTTTGTATGGCACCTTTCTAAAGCAGGTCATTGATGAACCTGCTTCGTTTTTCAGTGCATTGTTTCCACACTGTTAGTTTTTTAATCAGTCAGCATTCAGGTTATCATGCATTGTATTTCAATGTGTTAATTCAGTCGACATCGCATGCATATACATTCGTTAATTCATGTTCTGGTTGGATTATTTTGAGTGGGGTGAATTTATTATTTTACTATTTTTAGTGTCTGATATGTTAATTTCCATATTTTTCAACCTAGAGACGACTTTTATCTCTTCATTTTTAATGTGGACTGCGAGGTTACTCTACAACAACAAATTGAAAATAACCTCATTTATTTCAATAAAAAAATGTTTAACAAGATAAGGTAATTTTAATTAGGTACTTTTAATACGGGGTTTGAAGAAGGTTTCTATGAAAAATAATTAATCCTTAGACACAGTTTATATCGAAGCAACCTTGAAGCAAGCTTTGTATAATTTGCTTTAATAAGACGTTTCAAAATGATCCTTGTGATTGTACTGAATAAAGATGATGATGTTAATTTAGCGAAGATATCTTAAACATTCAAAAACAATTTTTGTTTTTTTTATTATAAATCGGAGATATCAGCGACTGCAGACTTTTGGTACTAAAAAGGTGGCATTTTAAAGCAATGATTGCACAATTTTTATTTGTTGTAAACTTGGCGCAAACCCCGTAATCCGGGGCCCCGTAATAGTTTGCAGTTGAGGCTAGTATTCAATCTTACTAAACACGTAACATTCGTAGACCCTAGCAATATAGACGTAGCACTTGCAGACCCGCGTAGACGATACGCTCGTTACGAGTGCTACGTCAATTTTCGTAGAGGCTCTACGAAGTTCACACACATTGTCATGATGCTGAACAGCCACATAGTATGGTTTATATGTAAGATAAAGGCGAGTTCATATACATATTTGAGTCGAGTAGCCGATCCATTCTACATTCTTCGGTCCTGAGGGCTCACGAATCAATTTTGACATTTGTCGCGTTAACATATCCTAGCGATATTCGACCTTATTCTGTTGTAGTTAGGGATACGATACGTTTACAATACACGTCAAATTCGTTCGTAATTAGAATTACATTGATATTTGAATCGACACAGTAAAAGTCACGTGGTCTTTCTAAAAACTCGAATAATAAAATTGTAAAAAGGATCCTACAAAAAAACGCTAGGAACCAAGCCGTAAGTTTCTTGCCTGTTCTTCTAGGCTTTGGTCGCGAGGAACTAGCGGTTGATTCACCTAGTATATATGACGTTTCAAAGTGATCCTTGTGATTGTAATAAAGACAGATTTGATTTGCTACTTCGCTAGCCCTTCTGGGCATTTACACTGGATAGTAGTTACCTGCAGATCAGCCCTGCACTCCTCATACGCCTTGTTCTTGTGCGTCTCCGAGATCTCCAGCGCCCAGTACATCTGCACGTACTTGAAGACTAGCAGACCCCCAGCTAGCTCCGCCCATGTCTTCAGCAGCGCTTTCCGGATATCACCCTTTCCTAAAACATTAAAAAAACACTCAGAACTAAAAATAAAACTTGATATCTGTGACATTAAATCAACGAATGCAATGCAAGAGGTTTTTTATACTAATTGCTGATGGAACAAGCCGGTGGAACAAGAACGGTGTGTGGTGAAAGGATTTTTAAGTGCGCTTCAAAGAGGCTCCTTCAAGACCCACCTGATGCTAAGCAATAACTATCACTTCTGACAATTCATTGGCTCGCAAGTTACGAACGATAACATAGATAGATAGATAGATTACCCTATGACCATCAACTTAAGCCAAAATGTTTATTATACAACTAGGTGATGGAACAAGCAGATGGCCCACCTGATGATAAGTGGTAACCATCACCTATAACAAAGCATTACCTCGCAAGACACGATAGGAACGTGCCCTACGATGTACTGCCCTGCGTCTATCAACTAGAGGCATACATATGTTAAGCCTCATGTGCCTGTAATTACACCGGCAACCACACTCTTCAAACCGAAGCACAGCAACGCTGCTTGGTGGTAGAAAAAGGTGTTGTGGTAGTACTTCCCCGGACGAGCCCTTCACAAAGAGCTCTACTACTCTTAAAAATGGTTTCGCCGGGATAAAGAATTCGCCCCAGTACTCCCAATCGCTCCCACATTTCAACTTTTTCCAGTGGTTGCTTACAAGTACATAGTATGTTTACCTTCAACGATATCCTCGATATGCGTGTAGGGGCAGGCCGTAGCTTCCCCCCAGTTGAGCGACCACCAGATGGTCAGCGCGAACAGGTATATCGCGTACGTAGCCACGCCGAAGTTGTCAGCAACTGCAAGTATACCGTCATAATGTATCAAATCAAAATGGTCCTTATTCAGTCCTTAAGCACAAGAATCACTTTGAAACGTCTCGGTGAATCTAGGTGTCAATTCTTCATAATTGTGGTCTTCAAACAAACTTAATAATTAAAGCCGTTTATTCAGATTGTTTCTGTACCCCAAGTATGAGTTTTGCTTACGATATTTCGTTTTTCGTTTTACGTTTTTGTTCCGTAAGCAAAACTCATACTTGGGGTACTGGTCTAATTACACCGGTTATTTTTTTTTTATCGGAATAGGTACATACAAAGAAAATTACAATGAATACAAGTACTTTATACAAGTAAGTCTGTTAGTTTGTAAAACACAAGATGTTTAATATATTTTTTTACAAAATTCACATGAAACATTTGAGCTACCTGCAGATCGTTGCGAACGATCTAGAGATAGCTCTACTGACGCGTCCCCACTGGTTGTATTGCCACGCTGGATGGCAATGGTGATGCGCTGAGCCACTCACCAGCCCTCGGGTCACGCACGCGTCGTCAGTAATTTCATTGAACTGGGATCTACGAGCCGTAAGCCGTGGGTTCGATCCCCACCGAGAACAAACATTTGTGTGAAGAACATTGATGTTTGTTCTCTGTCTGGGTGTTATATAATATTATAAGTATGTATTTACAAAAAAAGTATATTATGTATTATATCAGGTATCTGGTTCCCATATCAAAAATAAAAAATCAAAAATCAAAACGGTCTTTATTCAGTACAATCACAAGGATCACTTTGAAACGTCTTATATACTAGGTGAATCTATCGCCAGTTCCTCGCGACCAAAGCCTAGAAGAACGGGCAAGAAACTAACGGCTTGGTTCCTATCGTTTTTTTGTATGATCCTTTTTACAATTTTATTATGGTACCAACTTAATTGTTTAGTGTTTTTAATGAGTTGGAGCATAGATCAGTCCCAAGCTTTTTTGTCATCTATATAATCAGAAATTTTATAGTAAGCTTTTGTACAAAGTTTTCTTTTTATTATGTTTTTGAATTTGTTAATCGACAACTGGTGAATCTCACTTGGGACTTTGTTAAAGAAGCGTACACATTGTCCTGCAAACGATTTGCTTACTTTAGTGAGCCTAGTAGTGGGAACAGCGAGCTTATCTTTATTTCTAGTGTTAACATTATGATGGTCACTCTTTTTGGCATATAAATTAATATTTTTTCTAACATACATTAAATTTTCGTATATGTACTGACAGGGTAAAGTCATTACATTTATTTCTTTAAACTTTAAATATAACAAGCTTAAGCTTAGTTTGGGGCTAGATAGTGCTGTGTGGAAAGTCCACCAATATTTATTAATAACTCACCAATAATAAGTTCGAAGCAGCACCCACATAGCTCAGCGGCAGCAATAGCCTCTTCCAGCAGAAGTCTGATGAAGGGTTCCTTCACGGCCTTCTGGACGAACCGCCTCAAGCAGTGTGCCAACAGTGACGTCAGTAGGATGAAGAGTGTGGACACCACCAGAGGGGCAAAGGTTGATTTGTTAATCTGGAATTAAGTTTATAAAATCAAATAATATCATGATTGAAAAAACTTGAATCTACAAATTTTTGGTGTTTCAATATTTGGATATTTGTGGCTAGATCGCGATATGAACTAGTAAATATTATAGGTAGGTGAGAGTTTTTTTAAGATGTGAGTTGCTGAGTAAAGTTTTTTTTGTTCCTCAATAACACTACAATTTTAGAAGAGCAACTACGTTTTTTTTTTAAATTATTTTTATATTTTTTACTTCACGTTTTATTCACGAGTTGCATACTTACTATACTATACTTTATACCATGACTACGAGAAAAAGAAAGATTTAAGAGGAAATATTCTTTTAATTAAGAAAAATAGAAGGTTACATTAATAAAAATAGAACGCAAAACTGTTTTTATTCTTATGTCGACCAATCAAATCTCGAGGAGTTCTTTGCACAAAGAGTTTGTATGATGAGTATTCTTAACACAAGGAATTTGTATCGAGTATTTTTTGCGCAAGGAGTATAGCATTGAGATGGAGGTCGAAGATATTGGAGTGTTCTAAATTCAAACACCAAAATAGTGATTCAAAGTGTTGTTTTCAGTGAATAAAATAAGCTTTTTAGAGGGGGGGATGGTATAAACAATAATAAGCTCACCATGTCACGACGCTCCAAATTCAAATTCAACAAAAACAACTGAATTTAATTAATTATCCTCTCTCATCAATGAAACAGATTAAAAAACTATCAAAAATAAAAAGTCGGTCATCGACGACAGTTCCAAACATTCTACCAGAAAATTAATCAAACACGAGTGATAAGCAAATCACATACATACATTTTGCTATTCGTGTGTATCGGGTAATCTATTCGATCCGTTCTAAGTATCTTATCTGATTATAACGAATACTATTATAAAATCTACTTCTCTGTACTTGAGTACCTAATAGGTAATTATTTACCTAATTTGTAACCTATTTATTGTAACGCAAAGAGTGTTAGGTATGAATGTAGGGTTTAAGAAGTAGAAGTAGGCCAAAGAAAAGATGGATGGTTTGTGTGAAAGATGAGATGGGTAGGAAAGAAGTGACTGCTGAGATGATAGATTGATAGAGGAAAGTAGAGATAAAAAAACCTGTTGTGCCCCACATAAGTCAAAGTCAAAGTCAAAAGGTATTTATTCAATAAAATCACAAGGATCACTTTGAAACGTCTTAAAGCTAGGTGACTCTAGGTGCCAGTTCCACGCGACCAAAGCCTAGAAGAACAGGCAACAAACTTACGGCTTGGTTCCTACCGTTCTTTTGTATGATCCTTGTTACAATATAATATAATACAATATTGTAGCTCCAGTGGGCTAAGGGCAGGAAGATGATGGTAACCTATTTATTCGTCGTGGAGAGGTTTCTATTGAATGCCTAGTGAGGGGAAGTTTCAAGGTAAAAAAGAAAGTGGCAGGTCACCCATGAGATGGACGGAACCTGAACGAGTGCGCCAGAAAAGCAGCGGTGCCAGTGTGGCGCAAAATTGGCAAGAGAGCCACTGCCACCTTAGATTCACCTAGTTATAAGACGTTTCAAAGTTTTTGTTTCCTTATTATTTTATTGAATAAATACCTTTTATTTTGGCTAAAATAATAGCTTATAACTCGGTATGAAATGTGGATGACTTATTAATTTCACTTTGAACTCGGTATGGTGTCTGAATGACCGAGGATTATAACTTTAACTTTTAAGAGTAGTAGGGCTCTTTGTGAAGGGCTCGTCCGGGGAAGTACTACCACCACGCCTTTTTCTGGCGCCAAGCAGCAACGCTGTGTTTCGGTTTGAAGAGTGTGGTTGCCGGTGTAATTACAGGCACATGAGGCTTAACATCTGTATGCCACAAGTTGATGGATACAGGGCAGTGTATCGTAGGGCACGTTCCTATCGTGCGTGACTAACGAGGCTATGCTTTGTTATAGGTGATGGTTACCTCTTAACATCAGTTGGGCCATATACTTGTTCCATCAGCTAGTTGTATAAAAAAAACATAGTTTGATCGCTTTCCTATTTTGTGTCCTTTGTAAATCTGAGACTGGCAGTAGCTTTAATCGCCATGTTTATTTGAACATCAAAGATTATTGCTCTATAAGAAATTAAAATTGTTAGTGCGGTTTGGAATTAAGTTTGTGTCGTAAAAGTTAATTCTGAAATTTAGATTTTTTCTGTCTAGACTTATAGACGCTATAAAGTGATACTTTTTGAAAAAAAAAACGAATATTAACCTCCGTCACTTGGCCACTCAGCTCATAACAAAGATACACTATGTTACGATAATCGTATTTATCTTACCAGAATAAATTTTGATGACCTCCGCTTTATGATTACCTCTTTTTCTTTACAAGATGCTACTTCCAATCTTACTTCATAGGTACATACGACGCAGACAACCGTAAAAAAATCAAAAAAATACAATTAAATATTTTAAGTACTACGAAAACTAGTAAAAACCATTTTATGGGAAGGAAAAATGATATTTTTATCGAATCTTGGTAATGTTCAAAACTTTGTCGTTTGCGATTTATTACTAGTTATTTTCAGTAGTATCAGTAATTTTATACTTTTTTTTTATATAAGTTGCTGATGGAACAATGATTTGCTATAGGTGATGGCCCACCTGATGCTAAGTGGTAACCATCACCTATAGCAAAGCATTGCCTCGTAAGTACACGATAGCAACGCGCTCTACGATGCACTGCCCTGCGTCCATAAACTTGAGGCATACAGATGTTAAGCCTCAAAATCAAAATATCATCAAAAATTTGGAAATGTGTGAGCGAGAATTTGTTTGATCGTTGTCAGCGTCTTAACCATTAAGTACATTGATGGTCAAGTGGTAGCGGCCCCGCCTTCCGATCCTAAGGTCGTGGGTTCGAAACCGAAACGAAATGAGTTTTTCTGTTCAAAAATGTATGTGCACAATGCCAGTACCTACTCTCAAACGGTGAAGGAAAACATCGTGAGAAAACCGGCATGTCGTAGAACCTAAAAAGTTCTATAACATGTGTCAAGTGCTCGAAAGGAGCCTCTTGAGGCGCACTTAAAATCCTTTCGCCACACTGTTTCGAAAGAAGCTATGACACGAGAAGAGAGAGAACCATTGAGTCCACTGTCAGAGCAGATACACAATTTGACTTTTGGCCAAGGCACGTGATCAACGCACAATGTAATAAATGGCCTCAAAAACGGTCACGTTTCTGAGGCCAAAAAAAAAATTTTTAGAGTAAATATCTGAAAAAAATTCTTACAGCTCTGTACCCCAAGTATGAGTTTTGCTTACCATATTTGGTTTTTCGTTTTACGTTTTTGTTCCGTGTTCATTGCGGGTTTTGTAAAGTTCCATATCGGTATCTCTATCGCGTCTTCATACAAAACCCGCAATGAACACGGAACAAAAACGAATCGTTTTTGCTCCGTTCTCATCTCGGGTTTTGTAAAGTTCCATATCGGTATCCCTATCGCGTCTTCATACAAATCCCGCAATGAACACCGAACAAAAACGTAAAACGAAAAACCAAATATGGTAAGCATAACTCATACTTGGGGTACAGGTGTTTACTATTTTTTTTTTTATAAACAGTCTGATAATGCTTGGTAGATTTATTGGTAAGCTGAAATGAGACACGGGAGTTCTACTCTTGCATTTGTAAACATTAACCCTCTTGTTTAATGCAATAAAAAGAACGTGTCCGTTTTTGAGGTCATTTATTACACTGTGCAACGCGAACAGTCCACAAACCATGAACTACAAGTGTACAATCTCTATCGCTTGTCAGCGTTCTCTGCATTCGACACACACTATGTCAATTCGAACGGCACTTCTTGTACCTACGTACTCCTCGTGTCAGCTACCCACCTATCAGCTTCGAGTAACTCACAATTCCACGGGTTTTACGAGTAGACGTTAAGTACGGTTAGGCACGTTCGATGACGTGCTTGCCAGAAACTAAAGTGTGGTTTATTCGTTTTTCCTGTGTATTTCTCGAGATTTTTACGGTTGTTGCGTAAGAAAGATGGCTCAGGTTTCGACATTTCGTGTATTATAATTTTAACTTTTTGATTAGATTACTGGCTGTCACTGGATTGCAAAAAAGATAATTATTTAAACTATATAATTTGAGCTAGTGATTAGAAATAAAGTAAAATGTGAAAGAAATATGTGGGTAAGTAGGTAGGTATGTTTTTTTTTTTTTTTTTGGCGTCGCACTTTTGGTGCATTTGCCATTTTGCTTGTTTTTTTTTTTAAATAAAAATTAGGGAAACATAGGGATTCAATTTACACGGAAGGTTAAAAGGAGATCAGTAAGGTTAAAAATAAGGTAGGGAAAGGAAAAATATAAGGAAATATATACAGATAATGATAATATATGTACAAAAAATTTACTAAATTTTTATATTATTTACATTTATATGTATATGAAGGTAGGTATGTATGTATCATTACAGGAATTTAAATTTGGAACGCTATTCAAATTAACCCATTATCACCATTTTCTTTTTAAATTTTCTGAAGAAGTATTTTTAAATTACCTACAATACTCTTTTATTTTTAACGTAATACCTAATTGGTAAAAAAATATAACCTTGAATTAAATCTTTTTTTCAACTGTAGATCAGAAGTTTCGATAAATTTTAGGTAGATGTTACATGAAAATGCCTTTCAAATATAGTTACCCTAAAATTAATAAATCTCCATAACAAATCTTCATGAAAACGAAATATTTGAATAACGTGACCCAAAACTGGATCTCTCTGCATTCATTACTGAAACTTGAGGCAACTATTCATTTCGAATTTAACTGAATAACTTAAATTTAACTTAAACTAGACATAAGTTTAATGTGTAGCGGCACTTGAGAGTTCTCAAAGCTCTCCTTGTAAGTTCCACTTTGTTTGTTTAGTAAGAGCGACACTTTTAGTGTACTTTTGCTGTTTCTATTGTCTTTTAAGGCGAATGGACCCCGATACTAGCGCCACTACATATTTTTTTTTATCATTACGTTATACAAAGGAATTATCAAAAATTCGGACCGCGCGTAGACGATACCTATTACAAGCTTTTTTTTAATGTATTTGTAATAGTTTTGTTTTGTGTTACTCGGTCAGATACCTTGTTTGGAGAGCTTTGTTGCCACCAATAGGAACTAAACTCTTGAAACGAGTATCTGCCTAAATAATACAATACAAAACTATTACAGATACATTAAAAAAAAGCTTGTGATAGGTATCGTGTACGCGCGGTCCGATTTTTTGATAATTCTTTTGTATAACGTAATGATAAAATAAAATATGTAGTGGCGCTAGTATCGGGGTATCCATTCGCCTTAAGTTACGCTTACTTGTTTGCGTAACTTT
This sequence comes from Chloroclysta siterata, assembly GCA_932294275.1. Taxonomy (NCBI): domain Eukaryota; kingdom Metazoa; phylum Arthropoda; class Insecta; order Lepidoptera; family Geometridae; genus Chloroclysta; species Chloroclysta siterata. The sequence goes on from OW028588.1 coordinate 18,885,132, forward strand.
TAGAACCAATAAAACATACTTTGATTTAGTTATACAAACAAACATCATTTTAACAGATCCTATGCTAAACTAGAAATCCTTTAGAGTTTGTTTGCAACCGTCTGCAATTAGCTCAACTCTATCAAATGAACTTTGTACAGTCAGCGATCAAATTGGATAAAAATTTCTGATTATCTGGTATAATTGGTATTTGGAATTGGTCTATATAAATGGTATAAATATATTTTTAAAACCTGCACACCATTTATTAAAGTTAAAACCATATTTTATTTATTATATTATTTTTATTTTATTTAAATGCAGGTATAAGTTCATTTTATTCGCCCTGTAAATTTACTCTTGAACTGTAGGTATATTTTGTAAGCACTTTAATTATTATTACCTAGTCATTTTCTTTTCACATATTTATGTTAAACTAATAATGGCCGATTTCTGAAAGCCTTATCAAAACTAATCGGATGTCAAGTCACTTGCTATATCTATCTATTTCGATGTAATAGCTGAAATGGCGAGTGACTTGACATGCGGTTAATTTTGATCGAGCTTTCAGAAACCGGCAGTAAGGGACACCAGCTTTAAGGTAAGGAACCAACTATTTTGTAATCGAGCAAACTTTTCTTTGCTCAAAGATAAATATCTCGTCAGATAGCATGTGGCTAGTTGCCAGGTGTGTAGGTACCTAACGAGAACATAGGTAATATGACTCTTCATAAAAGTATTAAGTTCTTGAATATAGAAATTTACCGGTACATATAATATAGTCAAAAAACGGTTTGTATGTATCCCCACCAATGGTATTATTGAGACGTAGTACCTACTATTATTTATTCTGTTGAAAGGGATTTCATTATTTTATTTTGGCATTCTCGGAGCAGGCTAGAGTCTTAAGATACTCATACTACCTCGTCTTTTGTTGTATTTTTTTTTTAAGTATTTGTTTTTTTTTTGTGTGAGATTCAAAATACTGCCATCTAGCCTTATGGAAACAAATCTTGTTCTAAGAATGTTTCTCATTCTGCCAACATTTTACGATAGCAATAACACGTCATTCATGCTTTATCTATTCATAGCTGAGCGAGCAGCAAGCAAAGCATGCATGTAAACAAATTGCTAGAGGAACTTAGACGAAATAAAAACAGTTTTCTAAACGCATGCTAAAGTATTATAAATAATTTAATTAAACGTCATCATCATAAGCCTGAGAAGTCCACTGCTAGGCACAGGCCTCTCCAATATATGTATTTCCAAGAAGAAAAATTCTGAGCCCTCCCCATCCACTTACTTCGCACTTTTTTTGTTATACTATAAAAAATGTAATGTTTAATAATAAAATAAATAAATAAATTATGGTGGACTTTCCACACATCACTATCTAGCCCTAAACTAAGTCAAAGCTTGTGATATGGGAACCAGATAGCTGATATAATTAATATTATATACTTTTTTTTTGTAAATACATACTTAAAATATATAATAACACCCAGATAGAGAACAAACATGTACATAAACATCAAACATTTGTTCTCGGTGGGGATCGAACCCACGGCCTACGGTGCAGAAGGCAAAGTTACTACCAACTGAACTGTGAAGGCTGTCAAAAAATGATTTTAGGACCATTGTTAATTTATACCATTAAAAATAGTAGAGCCGTCTAATGCGATTCAGTCTTTAAAAATATTCATCGGTATGTACAAATTTTTGTTTGAATTAGACAACGAAGAATGAATATTTTAAATTCAGCTCATGTTCGTTAACTCAATGTTAGTAATGGAATTGTTATTCTAATTCCAAGATCATCGCCTTAGCAGCTTCAAGATAGAGTTCAAAATGTTTTGTTATAATTGCTTGGTGTCAATAATTCGAGCGTTCGAGTATCTTGTGACTTCGAAAATTCTCTTGTAAAATAATAGTTTAAGAAAACTTTCTTTAAAAAATGTTTGGATAAAAAAAACTAGCGGCCGCCCGTTCGTTTGTTTGTTTTTATCTACCCTTAAGTTACAAACTCAAATTTAAATCAACTTATTTACACAATTTTTTATCTCAATCGTTATAATAGTTAGAATGTGATTGAGCCACAATCATCCAAACATGAAACGCTCTTTTATATTAGTTAGATTTATGTACACATCGTGGCTTATTAGATGAGTTCAATGAAAATGATAGATGACTTTTAAGACAATTTCCTAAGATTAAGCCACTTACCCTAACAACAACTTTGAGGAACACCCCCAACACATCAATAGTAAACTTCATCTTGTTTCTTCTTTACCGAAATAACTCGAAATTCACTATTCTTTCACACAACAGACTGAAAAGACAAATGCCAATTAGACGGAACTATTTTTGACCATAACTTCGCGATTACGCGATCACCGTTCAGATTTATTTCGATGATCGTAGCCAAACAAAATGTCATCAAGAATCTATTTTTACCACTTCGGAATCACTTACCATTTCACTGTCTGAAGGTCAGAATATCATCACTGCAACATCTAAGTGATGTCTGAAAAAGTCGGATTCGTGAAAAAAATATAATATGTACTACGTTTGGTTTTTATTGTGTGAGCCGTAGCTCTGCGCGCACGCATGTTGTCGCGAGGCCAAACGAAGGCGATCTTAATATAGAAGCGAACGAGAGGGAACTACGGGCGTCTGCTCCCGGGTCGGCGCTTTATACTGCTCATTGAAGTGAAAAAAATAGGAAATGGACGCCTCCCGGCCACCATACGAACATGTCCTAAAAGAAAACTAAAAATGTAGCTCCTATGGACTTTGAGACATGTGCAGTGCAAATCCAAAGAATGGCGCTCTTTATTTTTTCAGATATGCCAATTCTTGAATGAACCTTTCAACCACTCTTGAAGCAAGACATTTTCATTTGCCTACCATATATCTAATTGTTGTTTAGCTTAGATTAGATTTATTTATTGCCAACATGTACATACTTGAGTTATATAGCTTAGGTCTAAGGTAGCTATTAAGTTTGAATATTTACCAGCAGAAAAAAAACAGCGGATAGAAAACTATGTTTCTATATCATGTCTATCACAGATCTTCATCATAATGCACCTATAAATTCACTGGAACAATGTTTTTTTTTTTGAAGGTAAAATAAACATTTTCATAGTATAAATTTATCGCGCATTCAATTGTAAATGTAAATTATCTCTTCTGAACCTGATCGATCTTTGGTGACTCTCCGTGGGAGCATAACATGGATAGAATAATAGCATACGAAGACTCCCACACTTACAGTGCAACGCACACATCTGCGCATGCGCATACGCGTTACGTGGGTGTGTATAGAGCTCTACAATGTGGGTTGTCGTTGAGAGACTCACTTGTTTCAAGATAGACATTTTGATTGATTTAAGACTGTGTTATTTTCGGTATGAATAACACATAGCATAGGTAAATGAAAACATAAATTGTTACGTAGTAAGTAAACCAGTAATTTTCTTTGCAAGATTGCAGTTTTTACAAACGCTTAGATCAAAACTTTCATAAATTTTGTTATCAAAATTATAAATTATATTTAATAATAATCTGAAAATCTAAATCTTTGTTATCCGAACATTTATTATTATATATCTGTATAATAATAAATGTTCGGATAACAAAGATTTTTTGATCCCCTACAGACATAATATTTTTTCTACACTGAATTCAAACCAGCTAACCCAAAGAGCACAGGATTCACAAAATTGGCTAGCTTCTTAAAGTCTAAAGCATAAAGTTATTACCTCTTGCACACTTTTTTTTGCCATAAAGTGTATAAAAGAATGAACAGCATAAAATACGGTTCTTAATGAAGGTTTTTGGAATAAAAACTAAATAATCACTTCAAAAGGAACTTTTTAAACGAAACCTTAGTATAAAAAGCGAATGAATACAAAAAGCACATGGTTTCATCTTGGATATCAAAAGTTAACAAGCCTTTGCATCTTTAAAATAAAAAAGTAGATAACTGAAGAATCAGCACTTTTAAAAAAATCAACAGAATCAAAAAATGACATTTTGGTTTGTGGTTCCCTTTACCAAAAGCTTTGTGAAGAAGAAGATTCGTGCGAATACATTTCATTTTATTTGTTTTATATTTTTCAGTGTAGGAAAAAAGTCATATTACGAGAAGAGTGTTGGAAATGGATGTGGATGGTTTAAGAAGGAGAGGCAGGCCAAAGAAAAGATGGATAGATTTTGTGAAAGATGACATGAGTAAGAAAGGAGTGAGCACTGAGATGGCGAATGATAGAGGAGGGTGGAAGAAGAAAACCTGTTGTGCCTACCCCATGCAGCGTGGGATAAGGGCAGGAAGATGATATTTTTCAGTGCATTTGAAGTTGTTTCTTTTTTGCATAACAGTTTATTATTTTCCTATTCACGAGACGCTGTAGTGGAAACCACCACATACGCTACAATAAGCAGGATGGCAGTACATCGAATGAAGCAGGATTGCGTCTCGTTTGGCTAAATGAATGCAATCCGTTTAACCATCGCAGTCCCTGTGAGCTGCTGTCGGCTTAATCACATTAGTGTCTGCAGGCGCTAGCTCTGACACCTGCAAAGGAGTAGGGGCACCAGGGTTTAGGAGCAGTTGAAGACAACATGCGTTTGAACTTTAGTTCCTTTTTCTGCCGCCAAATAGCGTTGGTGTACTTCGGCTTGAAGGGTGTTGCTGGTGAAATTATAGGCACATGCGGCTTAACATCTGTATTGCCTCAAGTTGACGGACGCAAAGCATTGTAAGACATGTTCCTATCTTGCGTGACTTGAGAGGCAATGTTTTGCTATAGGTGATGGTTACCACTTCATTTCATCCACGGTATGGCCCATCCATGGCATGGCTTTACACAAAAAGACTAAGTCAACATCAAAAAAGTATTTATTCCACTGAATCACAAGCATCACTTTGAAACGAAAAGCTAGATGAGTCTAGGTGCTATAGTTCCACACGGCCAAGCCTAGAAACACAGACAACAAAGTGACGGCTTAGTAAACCACCAATTATTCTCTATTTTATTTGCTGACCTTATCTTCTATTTGAAATAGACACTGCTATCAATAATGATCAATAATGTTTGTATATGGACCAATGTACATGCATATGTGTCAATACAAGTGGTTTATTTGTCCTAAATAAACGTAAAATTCATGGTGATCCTATTCTCGGTAGTTGGTAGTACTGTAATTGTTACAGGTAGCTATGCAAATTCGGCTTCGAGCATTGCTGCAGTTTTTCACAGACATTTATTTGCAATGAAAGCACATTTTACTTGCAACCTTAAATTTATTTTCTTAATGTAGCGGCTAGACACTTTAGAGCTGATTTCACCATGCTCTGTTAGATTAACAAAGGATTAAAGGGCCGTTAAATATGTCAATTTCATTTCATATGCCATGCTCGAAAGGAGCCTCTTGAGGCGTACATAAAATCCTTTCACCACACTGTTTCGAAAGAAACTAGTGACACGACAAGAGAGAGAGAATATGTCAAAATGTACGCGATTGACAGGTAAGGTTAGATTTAACGGCCTGTTAATCCTTTATTAGTAACTAAAAGAGCATGCTGAAATCAGCTCCTACGGATTTATAATTTTAGCAGCCGCCCACGGCTTCGCTCGCGTGGTGATTTCTAATATCAATATTTTAAAGCTAGGATTGCCGATACAGTTTTAGGTATTTTATTCATTAAAGAACTAAATATTTTAGGCCCACGTTTCTGTAGGATACATTGATGCAAAAAAATAGTCTGGAAGTGATAAGACCGTCGATTGTAAGACAAAAATGCTGTACTTTTACAAGCTTTTATTTACCTTGCAATGTACAATGTACATACATTGCAAGTTAAATATGTAAATATGTTTGTTCGGGTGGAATCTTGCAACTCAATTTTGAAGCAGATATCTTCAACAGACTTCTTCAAAATTGATTTTTTTTACCTTTTTCTGTATGCCTACGCCTCACTAAACTTCAATAATATATTATATTATTACATTGTAAAAGGATCATACAAAAGAACGGTAGGAACCAAGCCGTAAGTTTGTTGCCTGTTCTTCTAGGCTTTGGTCGCGTGGAACTGGCACCTAGAGTCACCTAGCTTTAAGACGTTTCAAAGTGATCCTTGTGATTTTATTGAATAAATACATTTTGACTTTGACTTTGACAACCGATTGAGCTGAAATTTTGTACACTTACACGAATTTAAGTAAAAGCCTGTTTTTAAAAAAATAATTTACATATAATTTATTTCTGATGATTACAACTTATCCATACTAATAATAATAATAGCCTTTAATAAAGTTCTTATTTATTTCGGCTATATAGCACGGTCTTACTGATTCACATTCCACTCGTTCAGGTCCTTTGCCTGGGTCTCCAGTCTTTTCTGCAGCGCCACCAGCTTCTTCATGTCATTGCCGAGGGTCTCTGGTGGAAGGTTTAGGATGTCATGCTTGAAGGCGCCAGGACCTATCTGAAATGTTATGAGTATCCTTAAAGCTTTATAATGCTATTCTCCGAAACTTGGTTGTTTTCGATCTCTTTAGTTCCTAACAGCGGCGATGGGCTTGTTGGCGTGGCAACCTATCACGTATAGAATACCAACTACTGCAAAATGTGGGTATGTGCCAAATGTAGGTAATGTATTTACCCTCTGACAACCCCTCTCAATGATCCAGCGGAGTTCGTACTTGGTCTGAGGGGATATCTACCGTGCCTAAAGATCAAAGTCGTGAAGATAATTCAGTGATTTTATATCTTCATAAATTATGAAATGTGTAAGCGAAAAGTACATTAGCGGTAGTCTGCGCCTTAAACGTTCCTTGTGCACTTTTGTTCAGGTATTGGGTATCTCAGTGCTAAAATATCATACCCATAGTTGTATTTAAGCAAATTACCTACTTCAACGAGTGGCCGAACGTTCCAACGACGCAGTAGGTGCCACCATGGTTTCTTCTGGAAATTCCATAAACTCTCATAAAATCACCTTAAACTATTTCATTTCGGTGAAAAGTAAGTGCTACGCAAGTGCTACGCGAGTTGCTACGAAATATTAATCTGTAGTAAACGAGATATTTTATTCTATAAATAAATTATCTTGTTTAATATAAGATTTATAAATTGTCTGATGCTCCTCCCACTCAATGGATTAACGATATTGTGGAGATTGCGTAGTTATTGGATGAAGAAGGCTAGATATAATTATGTGGAATAAAGTATTTTTTTTTAACAACTCTTATGAATGTATACTGCGTTGGGATGCCAACATCCCAACACAAATTATATTAGAAATAAAAAACCATAGATCTTGTCTATGGTTCAATAACTACTCGTGTGAGAATTGTCAAACATTATAACCTTTTCTTGTGCTGTACTAAATAACTAGTAAAAAGTGCCACACAGTGTTTTCCATCCATCAAAAGTTCTGCGATCCTACATACACCAGCCTACAACACATATACAGGCATACTAACACGTGCTGTTAGCGTTGCCTAAAAATAAATAAAATAAAATAAAAAACATTTTATTTACTAACTTTCCCGGCTATCCGTTCTATCTCATTCAGAGCCGTTTCCCACTCCTCAGTCCTGAATCCCATCTGCAGTTTGGAGTCCTCAAGACGTTGCCTCGCGTCGCCATGTAATGAGCAGTCCATTAGGTTTTTGATAAATCGAGCGATGGGTCTCGACACAAGCATAGACCATTTTGTTTCAACCCAGTCGTTGGCTAGTTCAATATTAATTCTAGAAAATTAATTAAATTGTCTCATTACCAGGGGTCAGAATAGGTAGAGTTTTTAAGTACCAAATGACGTCAAATACGCTACTACGAAATCTAAATATGGATATGCCTTTTTTAATCCCCGTGTCGGAAATGATTCGGGTTCGAAACCAATTGTGATAAAAACTGACGTTTCCGATTGAAAACCTTTTCGAATGTTTTAAAATAGCCCTGCTGTACTTGTAACATGTAACGCTACTTAGTTTATTTTTAACATAGGAAAAAGAGTTTAACTTACGGATACATTTTTGGTTCATATGCATCATGAAAGACTCTCGCTGTGCTAGACTTGGCAAAACAGCCAAGAAATATCGCCGTAACACCTGTAAAACCCAAGCATTTGCACCTTAAAGTTTTCAAGATTAAGACGAGAGATCACGAAAATTCAATCTTACCGAATAGCGACACGATCATTTTAATTAAATTATCTGTCGGTCCGATTGTACCTATAGCCTATCAAATGATAAAGTACAGTCGGCGATATAATTTTCATTGTTTCAGTTAAGTATCTATTAAGGTAGCCGTGGCCAAAAAATTAATCGCTTATTTTTTTTATTAGATTTATACTGTTTACCTACAAATAAATACTAAAAGAAATCACAAAGAAAACAAAATATAATTTGGACTTCGTTTTCCAGCTATTTTTATAAAGATGCGATAAACACCCCTAACCGGCTAGCTGAGATGTATATGCCTTATTTATATGTGCCTTCATTCTTTTAGAGATCAGACAAATGCAAAGACATACATGAGTATGTATTTGTTCACCTACGGGATTGGTCTGGGTGGGTACTTAGTATGTCCGATGAAGTGAACTCATAAAATATTGATAGAACTTCATAGAAGTTCATTTGATCACATATTATATTTATTTCACTTCATTCTTCAGATTTAACTCATCCAACATGTTTATATTCATGCTACCGCGCGCTGAATGATCGAATACAAAAACATAAAATCGAAAAAACATGTTGTCAAAACTCAGAATAGACATACCGGTAAAGAAAAAAAAATATTTCACTATAACTAGTTATTACCGCATGCAACTGAGGGGATAAAAGTCGTGAAGCTGATTCAGTTTCTCTACGTACAGCGGACTATGTCAGCTCTGTCAGTGAGTCAGCACAATTTGTATACAATAATTGTATTGTAATTTCTCGCGGCCGACTGTACGATTGCCCGAAGTTATCAATGGCCATTGTTTTAATTAAATTTCAGACCGTGTGGATAATCCGCGATCGCGTCGTTACATTACTTTGCCAATTTATACTGACTCTGGGTACCTAGTACCGACTATGACTATGCTAATCTAGGTTAGGTATTACTATCCACGAACCTGCTGGGCTTATCTCAGTAGGCGGAGAGGTGATACTCCGACGTGGCGCGTCCCCGGGTTGCGGATAGGGGGTCTCGGTTTGTCGATAGCTTCGAGTTGGAAGCTAGCGACAGACCGGCGCGGACAGAACACACTGGGGGGGAAATGGGGTTAGGAGTAGCGCCGCTTTGCTTAGCAGAGGGCGCGGCAAAGGAAGGGAGTTCCTCCTCTGCCAGAAGTGTATATAGTTGTTTATATAGTGAGGGGACTGATGTCACAGAGTGACAGAGTCAAAGAGTCGGAGTCGATGTCGAAGAGGTTGTGGCGGACTGATCAATATTAACACCATTGATCAGTCTGTCGGAGAGAGTTCGCCGTCTCTTCAACCGGTATCCATGCTGTTACTTCAACGACCTCTGTTTGGCCTAAAGGGGTACGTCGTAGCAGTATGGACCGAAGGGGACTTGCCTTAATTGGCCGGGCCCAGAGAAAGGAAAATCTTGAAACAAAAACCCGTGAGAAAACACGTAAAAACCTGTGGATACCAGGGGACCTCCACAGTAAATACCCTTCCCCGGCCACAGGGGGCACTGGTCGGTGGCACTTCGGTGATGACGATTTTTCCCCCATACTCGTGGGATCTAATATGGAAATAAATAAAAATAATAAAAATAAAGATGTTGGCTGTTCTGGCCTTGAGGAGGAAAATGCTAGCGCATTTGTGCATGATGGCGCCGAGAAGGTGCAGGACGTGGCTCGTGTTTCGGCATGCAGCAACCGCTTCGCTCTTTTGGAGAGTGATTGTGAAGAGGTCTTAAAGACAAAACAACCGAGTGACACTGCCGGGAAACTTGTAAAAGGCCCTTCTCAGGGAAAGGAAAGGAAAACTGACGCATGCATCCGAAGGAAGGATCGCGTCTCCAATGAGGTTATATCCTGTTCGGATATGGAGTTTTCGGGCGATTCCACATCGATGGTGGACAGGATTCGGAGTCGCCGAAAGCGTGTGTCTGCTCCGATTTTAGTGGCTGGGCCTGTGGACTCGGACACAGAGATTGAAGGAACCCCGGTTGCTAAGGGGGGGTTGGCCAAAAGAGGCAAGGGGAGGACCCCCAAGGCTGGCCTTTCCAGACAGGATTTCCTTAAGCCTGCCCCGGTGCCGTTGGAAGATGTTTTAAACAGTAGGCAGTATAGGAAGGGGTCGGCCGCTGCTGTCGCCTGCTTTTCCGATACAGAAAGTAGGTCTGATGTCGTTGACGCGACGGCGTGCGACCTCAGTGGGCTGAATGCCCAAGAATTAAAGGTACAGGCGTGCGAAAAGCTAACTGGCATTTTGGAGGTTGCCAAGAAGTCAGGCAACCTCAAAGGACAGTTTGTCGGTCAGCTTAAAAATTCCGCGTCGACTCTCAAAGAGGTGGTTGAGGCCCTGGCGAGCAGGAGCGAGGTGGAGGAGACGAGACGGCTTCGAGCGGAGAACGGCCGCCTTCGACTCGAGGTCGAGGCCTGCAAGGCTGAGGTGAAAGCGCTGCGTCGAGGCTTCTCAGAGGCCAAAACGCAAGCTGCTGCAGCTAAAACCGCAGCTGCTGCAGCTGCCTCTGAGACGCAGGCACCCTCCGCAACCATGCTGGGTGCTGCTGAATTAGTGGAAGAGCTGAAGCGCTCTTTGACTACCACGTTTGGGCAAATGCTGAATGCCCGACTTGCGGGGATCGAGGACCGGCTTCTGCCTGCTCCAACGGTCCGTCCGCCTCTCAGAGTGGACAACAGGAAGGAGGCGGAAACCGTCCTGCCACAAAAGTCGGTGCCTGAACCAGCTCGCAATCCCGCCCCCGAAGCGCTCAAGCGGGCTGGCCAAGCTCCAAAGCCTGCTGCCACACCAGTGGCACCAGCTGCGGGACCCTCGAATGCTCCGAGGACCCAAAGCACCAGCGAGGCTACCCCCTCCACAGCTCCTCAGGCGGATACCTGGGCTACGGTGACAGGGAAGAGGAAAGGGAAAGGCAAGGGAAAGGGGAAGTCCTCAGTCCCATCTGCAGCTCCCGCAACTGCCTCCGCGGCTAGTGCCTCCACTACCGCCAAGAAGAAAACCAAGCCGGCAGCCTCTACGTCAAGGGCAGCGCTGAGATCCCCAAAATCCGCGGCGGTTGTCCTGTCGCTGAAGCCTGAAGCCGTGGATAAGGGTGTCACATACCATGACATCCTTGAAGTGGCGCAGGAGAAGGTTAACATCCAAGAACTGGGGATTGACCAGATCCAATTCCGCCAAACGGCTACAGGAGCTAGGATGTTGAAGATCCCTGGTTCGCTAAACGGTGAGAAGGCGGATAGGCTTGCGGAAAAGCTCCGTGGGGTCTTGTCCGAGGTGGCCAACATCGCCAGGCCCATTAAATCTGCGGATTTAAGAATCACGGGTTTGGACGATGCGGCTACTAGAGAGAAAGTAGCGGCGGCGGTTGCCGAGGCGGGTGGTTGCAATGCGGAGTTGATTAAGGCTGGGGAGATCCACCGCAACTGGAGTGGAACCGGCTCCACCCTTGTTTCCTGCCCAGTCTCGGCAGCCAAAGCGTTGCTGACAAAAGGGAGGCTTTTAGTAGGGTGGAGCTCAGTACGTGTGGTGGCGCTGGACGCACGTCCCATGCGCTGCTTTAAATGTATGGGGCTGGGACACACGCGCCCTCAGTGCCCCGCGTCGTCAGATAGAGGGGACCTGTGTTTCCGGTGTGGAGTCACAGGTCATCGGGCGGCCAGCTGTCCGAAGACTGACCCACGCTGCGCAATCTGTGCGGAGTCGGGTAGGCCTTCCGGGCACGTAATGGGGGGACGCAACTGTGCTCCCCCGAAGACGAAGGGAAAAGCCACTTTTGCCGCCCCAGGAGCCGCAAGCCGCGATGCGGCGAGTAAGGAGGTTGTAATGTCGGATTAATATGGATCACATCCGACATCACAACTTCCTCCAGACGAACTTAAACCACTGCGCCGGGGCTCAAGACCTGCTTATGCAGACCCTGGTTCAGTGGCAAATAGACGTGGCAGTTGCTGCGGAGCCATACTACGTTCCCCCTCATCCCTGCTGGGCTGGGGACCTGGATGGCTCTGTTGCTATTATTGCAAGATTGGGTGATGGCCCTACCCTTTCAGTTATAGAGAGTGGTGCGGGGTACGTTGTGGCAAAGTGGGGGGAGTATGCAGTTGTCGGCGTATACTTCTCCCCCAATAAAACCGTTGCGGAGTTAGAGGTTTTCGTGGATCTCCTGGCCGCAGTGGTAAGAAGACAGGCACCACGTCAGGTCTTCCTCTTGGGGGATTTGAATGCCAAGGCTCGAGATTGGGGCAACCCCTCCACTAACTCTCGCGGGGAGATTGTAAGGGAGTGGGCGGTTGCCACAGGACTGACCCTGCTTAATAGAGGGTCTGTCCACACATGCGTCCGACATAACGGGGGGTCCGTGGTGGACGTCTCTTTCGCCACCCCGGCTGTCGCGGCACATGTCTGGGCCTGGAGGGTGTCAGAGGAGGAGACTCTCTCGGACCATAAATATATAAGGTTTGAGATCTCCACCTCCCAGGGAGGGTCTCGGCGAGTGGTACGGGCGGTTTTCCCGCGCTGGGCTATTAGTCGTCTCGACTCTGAACTGGCAAAAGAGGCAGCTTTGGTCCAGTCGTGGTTGGCTGCACCCATGCATCCGGAAGTGGACGTAGCAGCTGGCCGCTTCCGCGAAGCGGTAACGGCCGTGTGTGACACGGCCATGCCTAGGTCCCGACGTCGCCCCGAGCGCCGTGAAGTTTATTGGTGGTGTGCGGAGATAGCGGACCTGAGGACCACCTGTTTAGGAAAGCGTCGGTGTTACACCCGCTGCAGGCGGCGGCGTAACGGCCGGACCGATAACGAGCTGTCGGCAGTCGAGCTGGCAGCTGAGGGCCAGCTGCATAACGAGTACCGCGATGCGAAGCGGGAACTGCACCTCGCCATCAGCCGGGCCAAGTCCCAAGCCTGGGGTGAGGCTCTGGAGAGCCTTGACAGGGATCCTTGGGGACGTCCGTATAAAGCCGCCCGGAAAAAGTTTCGGGGACAGACGCCTCCGGTCGCGGAGTCCCTTGAACCAGAACTCCTAGACAGGGTGTTAGCGGGCTTATTCCCCGACAGTAGCCCGCACTTCACACCTCCGACGATGGCTCCGTCCTCGCCCGAGGAGTTGGACTCGGCTTCCATCCCACCTATCTCAGAGGTAGAAATGGAGATCGCGGTCGACCACCTGCGAGGCAAGAAGACTGCACCGGGTCCAGACGGGATTCCGGGGCGTGTCCTCAGGATTACCCTAAAGGTGATGGCAGATCAGCTTCGGGAACTGTTCAATGCGTGCCTCGCATCGGGGCGGTTTCCGAAGCTGTGGAAGGACGGCCGATTATGCCTATTACGGAAAGAGGGCCGAGCCGTCGACTCACCATCCGGATACAGGCCCATAGTCCTATTAGATGATACGGGTAAACTACTAGAGAGAGTAGTTGCCTTTCGTGTCATACGGCACTTGGAGGGGACTGGGCCTGGACTCTCGGAGGCTCAGTATGGGTTCAGAGCAAGAAGGTCCACAATAGACGCCTTGCTCTGGCTCAAGGGTTGGACGCAGGAAGCGGTCGTAGAAGGGCAAAAGGCGTTGGCAGTCTCGCTCGATATAGCAAACGCCTTCAACAGCCTCCCGCACGAAACGATACAAGAAGCGCTTCGCTATCACGAAGTGCCCTTGTATCTGCGGAGGCCAAGTTCCAAGACCGAGGCCCTGTTGTTTCATGGGCCTCGGGGGGGACCCCCTCCAGGAACGCGGGTGGTACTAGATGGAGTTCCAGTTCTAGTAGGAAAGGAAATGAAGTACCTGGGTCTAATCCTGGATGGGAGGTGGAGGTTTAGCGCCCACTTCGCTCGGCTGGCTCCACGAGTAATGGGAGCCGCTGCCGCCTTAGGAAGGTTGTTGCCCAACGTGGGCGGCCCGAGTGCCAATTGCCGCCGGCTATACTCCGGAGTGATCCGGAGTATGGCCATGTACGGTGCACCAGTCTGGGTGGACGCCCTCAATCGTGATAACAAGACCCTGCTGCGACGCCCGCAGCGGGTTATCACGACGAGGGCTATACGCGGTTACCGGACGGTGTCCTGGACTGCAGGGTGCGTATTGGCCGGTGATCCCCCCTGGGAGCTCCAAGCGGAGATACTCGCTGAAGTTTACCATTTTGTGAAGGCGAGGAGATCCCAAGGAGACTCTCCAGCGTGGGATGAGGTAGCCGGCATGCGGCTACAAGCTAGGGCTGCCCTATTGCGGCGATGGATGGAGGACTTGGCTCCGCCAGTCCCTGGGCAGTGGACGGTGGAAGCCATCCGCCCGGTGCTTGAAGAGTGGGTTGGTAGGCCGTTCGGGTCACTGACATTCCGACTGGTGCAGGTGCTCTCCGGACACGGATGCTTCGGAAAGTACCTGCACAAGATAGCTAGGCGTGAGGCAACTCCAGCCTGTCACGAGTGTGGGGCGCTAGAGGACACGGCGCTCCACACGCTGGAGGTGTGTGCAGCCTGGGGCCCGCAGCGACACAACCTCGCCGCGATAGTGGGCCCGGATCTCTCTCTACCGAGCGTGATTAATGCCATGCTGGTCGACGAGAGATCGTGGCAGGCGGTGATCTCCTTCTGCGAATCAGTTATGGCGCAGAAGGAGGCTGCGGAGCGAGTTAGGGAGGACGATGTCCAAGCTGACTTGATCCGGCGCAGACGGACAGGAGGGAGGCGGAGGCGGTTCGCCCGCCTTCTCCCGCCTCTGTAGTGGGGTCACCAGTGGAAGGTCGGGGGACTTCCGCTGGCTAATGTGGCCCTACACGACTGTTGAGTGGCCTTGGTGAGCAAGGTCGCCCCTATACAGACGCAACGGCCCGGTGAAGTAAATACGGGCCTATCGCCGTGGCGAGATGGTGAATGCAAACGCGACCCCATCTCGCTACACCTTTGCGTAGGATGTCTCACAGGGGGGTTTTTAGTGGGTTCGAGCCCCACATACCCCCTTCCGTCACCCCCATGGCGGAAGGGAAATGCGATGGCATTTTCCCCCCTAAAAAAAAAAAAAAAAAAAAGGTTAGGTATTACTATAATAGGGTACTTATTTTCACTCCGTAAAATGATTTCAAAATGAGATGTTATCGTAGACAGACAATATTGGAATTCAATTATGGTATACACGGTAACCAGGCTATACCTACACTATACGTGAATGAATGTTTTTTTTTTTCATTTATGTAGAGTAGTAGAGCTCTTTGTGAAGAGCTCACCCGGTGAAGTACTACCACCACGCCTTTTTTTGCCGCCAAACAGCGTTGCTGTGTTTCGGTTTGAAGATGGTGGTTGCCGGTGAAACTACAGGCACATCAGGTTTAACATCTGTATGCCTCAAGCTGATGGACGCAGGTCAGTTCATCGTAAGGCATATTCCTATTGTGCGTGACTTATGACGAAATACATTTTACAATAAACATCAAATTATACCTACATCCTATACCATATTTTTAATCTCTAACCCTATTTCTGCCAACCTATATAACATATTGACTTGACCCGTCAATGGATAAGCCAAGATGTTTCCAAATGTTCCAAAGTACTTTACTTACTTTTCGTTACTTATCGTTTATCGGTTTCTTCGGTAGACTCCATACACGAAGAAGCAAGCGATCCACCGTTGTAGACACGATGGGCATGCCCTATAACCCTAATAGTCGTGTGACGTCTTACACAGTGTTCGCCCCACGACTTGTCCACGTGGAACTACAACACTGTACAACATTTTGGTCAGACCGTCATAATATATATCGTAAACATGTCTAATGATGCAGAATGCACTATATCGATAATGAGCGAATTTATATCAGACTCGCAGTCGCATTTTCGGGTGGCTGTGACCACAACCTTTTTCGAGGGCTGGATCCGCCCCGGCGAAGAAGACCCTCTGATAGCACCAAGTACAAAGTAACGCTGATTTCAACATGGGCTTAATCATTGATCCAAATTCGCAAAACCCTTTATCCTAGCTGGGTATCATCGAATTCGGCATGATATTTTAATAGGCCACCATTTCCGGCCTCGCCGCAGCCACAGCTATTTCAATTTCAAATCTATTAATTAAGAAATGCCTTTCATGAATAAAATTAGAAATTCTATGAGGGAGTAGATAATACCGAGTTTACAAAATAGGTACCATATTTTAATAATGATCGGAATAATTTAGAGAGTAGGTGGAGGTAGGTACCTATCTACAGTTATTTAGGTAATCTGCGACTGACTTTTGACTTTTTTGACTTTTGAAAGAGGGTTCAAAATCGTTCATCCTGGAAACGTATGGACTTCATCAGGCTGATGACGAAGAGGTAGGTACATACATACCTACTGTGTCTTTTTTCATACTTCTTGTTCAAGGAACAAACCCATGTATGTAATGTATGAGGTAGGAATGCATAATGTACTCCCATTTTTTTTTTTAATTTAATTTCACAATTTTTTACGTATTGTAGGCATTTTATGTCGTAGGTACCACCGTACTATCTCAAGAAGAGGTGGCGTCTAGTCAAAACGTCCTGTTCTTCCCCTAAGTATATACCTATGTAGGTACCTAGATAGTAGTAGTAAATAGTACTTACATAGCAGTAGAATGTTGAATCACATACTCTCACTCGCACCTACCATGCAATTACTATTGAGTGATTTTCTGTGGCAACATAAGTACCCAACAATGGGCATTTGCTTGAGTAATTTTATTTTCACGCCAATATGCTTCAACGTGAATGCGTCAAGGGTGGGAAAGAATCAATTACTCGCGTGTCACCCCGCGACTGCCACTTTACATAAATCTTGGGGGTGACGCAGTAAATTCTCCCAAAGTGCCTTTATTATGCTCGGGATACGCTAGAAATCTTTTATCTTTCGCGAAACGAAGTAGAGCTTAAGATTACTCACAGTCTCGTCCTAGTAATATAAGTATTAGGTACTTACCTACCTAGATATACCTATGAGAAGTTTCTACATATTTGTCTTTGAGATAGGTAGTTATAGTCGCGGTAAATATCTTTTATTAGGTACATACCAAATATCTACTCAATTTAAACAAACGACATGTCTAACTGCTAACTCGCTACGGCTTGTTTTTAGAACATTACCCACCCGGATTTTATCTCTCCCACTAAGCCACTTAACAGCCAATATAGTAAAATTGATACCTACCTAGTCTAATTACAAGGGAGGCAGGTTTTATTTAAAAATACGCGGTCATTCTAGAGTATTCCGTATAAGTATTCCACCACTTTATTAAATTGTCAATGTCAAAGGAATCTGCTGTATGTCGTTAACTGTCACTGTCAGTGTCAAATTTAGTTTATTGGCCGGCCGGCCCGTCTTGTTTTGCTTGGTTTTGGTGCATTGATTTGATTTGCTTTCGTTTTGAGAGACGAGAGAAAACTGTTGGTTGAGTGAATTTTTGAAACAAACAAAGAATGACGGCATTTCACGGTTTTCCTGAATTACCAGGACCTGAGGAAGTACCATTCTGTAAGCTTAATGAAGTGTACTGCTGCGGCAACATACGCTACGGAAACATTTCGACATTTACAAACACGGTAAGGTTAGAAAAGGTTTTCTCCCTATTATTCAAATTAAGTGAGTACCAATGAGCAATTTGATATTTCAGACAAAGAACCACCCAGTTATCAATGTGACCCGAGACATACACCACCACAGAACGACGGATGAAAACATTTCCATGTATGTGGATGTTGAGGACAATTTACTCAAGAAGATCACCAGTGTGTGGTATAAACAAGGTTTTCTGGAGGCCTTAAGCATTGCAGCTGACCCTACAATAAATCGGGAAAGCAAGACTTTAGCCATGGCAGCATCATATGCCCTGAAACTGGCTAATGTTTTCTCAGCATTCCGGTATTTCTTGCAACCACACTTGAAAGATATAGGGCCTAAAATAGTGGCTAATTATTCAAATACGAGAGGTTGGGGGCATGCTCCTATCAAGTGTATAGCCTGGCATCCCCATACAACTAAAATTGCTGTAGCTACTTTGGATGATAATGTAAGAGTGTACTGTTCCGAAGTATCATTTGTGTCTACACTGAAATGTAAGGCACAAGTCCATGTGTCCTCTATGAGCTGGAGACCATTTTCTGCATCAGAACTGGCTGTGGGTTGTGAGCAAGGAGTTATTGTGTGGACTGTGGACCCAAATTCAATGTTCACAAAACCTTCTTCAAGCAATGCTATTCTTTTGAAAAGGTATGTGCCTAATATACATTCTGCTCGTCACTTCTTGATTGCTTAAGATAATTATTGCTAACAGTAACATGATAATCTGACACTATAACATCCTTCCATTCTTTTGATCCCAAAAATATTTAAAATTCCTTGTTTAAAATTTGCAATAATAAAACATTAAAAACCAGATGATAAAGATACACTAAAGTTTAGATAATTTTACCTGTACATGTACTTACATACTACATTATACAATGTTAACAAAACCAAACACTATAACAGATCTGGCCACAGCCCTGTCACCGATGTGAGCTGGTCTCCGAATGGTGACCTCCTCATCAGCTGCTCTGGTGCGGACACTTCCATGCTGGTCTGGGATGTGTCTATGGAAACCGCAGTGCCTTTAAGAAGAGTGGCTGGTGGTGGCATTGTCTTTGCCAGATGGTCCTTTGATGCCGGTAAAGTCTTTGCGGCCACTTCTTCTATTATATTTAGGTAAGTTGTTACAGCTACATATTATTATTAAGTAAATTTTGCTTAACCTAATTCTTAATGTGGGATATGGATCCCTTGAGGGTAAAAGTTATAATTAAACAAAATTATCAGTACCTATACTGATTATTTTCAGTGTTGGGATTCACCTTAATTAATTAATTACAGTTCGATGTATAAAAACGGGATGTATGGGAGCCCCCTTAAATATTTATTTTATTCTGTCTATAGTATTTGTTGTTATAGCGGCAACAGAAATACAGCATCTGTGAAAATTTCAACTGTCTAACTATCACTGTTCATGAGATACAGCCTGGTTACAGACGGACAGACTGACGGACGGACAGTGGAGTCTTAAACCCTAATAAAAACTAAGCTAAAGCAAACAAGCATAAAAAAATCAGTATACTCAAGCTTCTTGGTACTCTTTCAGGATATGGCAGACGAAAAGCTGGAGCCCTGAACGCTGGTGCGCCCAGGGACATCGCGTGGTGGCCGCATGCTGGGGGCCCGGAGACCAGCTACTGTTTGCTGCTAAAGGAGAACCTATGATCTATGCGCTCAGCAACACTGGCCTGATGAGTGGTTAGTAGAATTTTGGTACATTTGACGCGGTTTATGGAAATGTTGGCAGACATTTTGGTACAGCGCCATCTAGTAATTGAGTAAAAAAAAAAGTAAAAAAGTATTTATTTTCTTTCACAATACAGAGCTGAAACCGTGATAAGTCGACAACAAGATAAATTTAATGCTTTTGCATTGTGAAAGACTGGTGCTTGATGTAGGTTCGTAAGAACCTGTATTACAAGTCACCAGGCCCCACAATTGAGTCACAAACATCGTAACTTTCGCATTTATTTATTAGTAGGATATCCACGGAAACATAAACATGCAGTTACACATTCACATATGTTCAAGTTGATGGTCACGGGGCAGTGCATAGTCGTTAGTCACGCTCGATAGAAACGTGTCCTACGATGCACTGCCCTGCGTCCATCAATTTCACACAAAAAATAATAACTAAAAAAACTTATTTTGTGAAATATTTTATCTCCCAGGGTCTCAGAACAGCAAAGCGGTGCCAGTCCTGGACGTGAGTAAGGTGGAGCTGGCATCAGGCGACGCGGTCGGAGGGCCCATCCTATCTCTCCATTGGGAGCGCGGCGGCCGGCACCTGGCGGTCATGTTCGAGGAGTCGCATCTCGTCGCTGTGTTCTGCACCACGAGGCTGGCTATGCAGCTGAAGATTACCCCCTGGTACGTACTTGCAGGACTTGCGTACTTGCGTACTTGTTGTACCTACTGAAGACATTGTTAGGATCGCGGGAAGTCGGTGGATGGAGAAGGCTCAGAATCGTTCTTCCTGGAAATGTCCTACACATTTGGAGCCCTCCAGTAGTCCAGCAGTGGACTTCTTCAGGCTAATAATGATGATGATGATGATGACGTACTTGGATCTATATAGGCACAATATAATTATAAATATTTGTAGACATTTGATATTGGAGTAGCCCGAACTAAGTAAAGATATGGGAACTAGACAGCTGATATATTACGACAGAGAACAAATATCTATGTTCATTAATGTTTGTGATGTGTGTGGATCGAACTCACGGCCAACAGCGCAGAAGACAGAGCTACTACCACCTACCGAGATGTGAGGGCTGTAATAAAATATTTGACAATTATATTCCTCAAGAGGCTCCCTTCGAGCACTTGACACATGTTATAGAACTTTTCAGGTTCTACGACATGCCGGTTTCCTCACGATGGTTTTCCTTCACCGTTTGAGAGTACTAGCATTGTGCACATACATTTTTGAACAGAAAAACTCATCGGTGCACGACCGGTTTCGAACCTACAACCTTAGGATCGGAAGGCGGGGCCGCTACCACTAGACCACCAGTGCTCTCAAACAACCATTGACAATTGAAAACATTTTGACTTTGAAAGTACCCTACTACCCTATATCAAGGGTAATTTTTGTTCTGAAAAATGACCGGAACGAGGTAGAACAATGAACATACCTAGAGGGCCTTATGCTCACTTCGAGCGAGATTATCTCATGGTGGAGTTGACGTCATATCTCGTTCGATAACTATTTATCCCCATTCTCACCATCTCACTCCCCAATTTTCTCATTCAAAGTTCATGCGAGACTCAACGTCAACGAGTTATTGAACGAGATATGACGTCATCTCCACCGTGAGATAATCTCGCTCAAAGTGAGCATAAGGCCCCTAGTCGGCTTTGTTACCGTCTAAGATCTAGCATGAAGCAATGAATAAATGATAAGAAGCCTTCATTGATATAAGCAATCACTACCACTACGTGAGCGAAGGTGCGGGCGGCAGCTTGTTCCATTAGCTAGTGGTATAAAAATAATTTAAAAAAAACTAGTTAAATAATATGTATGTTCTTGTCCTCAGCTGCTTCATATCCGGCGTAGACTCCGAGATGCCGTGTACAATGGCGTTCCAGCAGAACTTCACAGAAGGATCCTGTCTCACCATCGCCTGGTCTAGCGGCAGAGTGCAGCACTTTCCCATCATCTACACTGACTCTTACTGAAACTAGAAGACTGCTGTATATTCCCATCCATGTTATATGCAGGTATTTTCACGGACGTTTGATAAGCTTAGCTGATTTCACCATGCTGTATTAGATTAACAAAGGATTAAAGGGCCGTTAAATACGTCAAAATATACGCTTTTGTCGCTAAGGTTAGATTTAACGGCCTGTTATTCCTTTATTAGTAACTAACAGAGCATAGTCAAATCGGCTTTTAAGGACTCAAAGTACTTCTCGCTCGCACATTTCAACATTTAGAAAGATAAAAATTGCTGGAATTATTTATGAAAATAGCAATCAACCAAGTTGTGTGCAATCACATTGCAAACAGCTCAGCAAAAATATTATTATGATCCAACCAAGTTTTCGTAAAATGTTTTCATATGTACGAAAACTAGTAATGCAAACTTTTTGATTAGATTTTTTTTTCTATTAGCCTTCATTTTATGGCTACTGCTGTTTCATTGACTTGTTCTTAGATAATTGACCCGCGGTTATTATTCTAGCAGCGGCGGTGGGCCACTGGAAAATGCGGGTATGTGCCAAATGTTATATTTAAACGATCGTCTGACTACCCCTCTTGGATACCTTTAAAAATAGTTCTTGGCACTTGGTACTAAAATCAGCCTAGGGATAAAAGTCGTGACGCTGTATTTTTTTCTTTTCTGTAAGGTTTCTACCATAGATTAAATTAGTTGCATCTTGAATTAAGCGTGCCGCAGTTTTTGTGTCCACGATATTATGATTTTAAGAACTATTTAATAACATTCGCATTTATATTAAAGTATGAAAACTTTACATTATCTGTACAAAGTTGGAAATAATTTGCGAAAAAAAACTGTTATCTTGTAAGAGTATGCAAACTTACGTACAACATTACCTGTGTTTTGAAATCGTGATAAAATAGATAAGTGATGTAATACTGTAATTTTAAGACAGCAATTTTATAAGTTATTTATAAATAAATCTGTGTAAAAACTAAGTTATTTACTTTTGTTTATTAAAACTTCTCATAAACGCTATTTCTTAAAACATCGTTATGATTAGAATTAATATTTGTCGTGGTACCAGTAGTTGTAGTTCTAGTGACGTTATCATTTCTTCTATATCCCATGTTATTGTGATTAGTGTTAAAAAGCTCTTTTCTCAAAGATCTCTTTAATTCTCTCTTGGTTCCGACTATAGCATCTTTTAATCTATCATTTAAAGTAAGTTGTACTTTAACGTACACACTGTTGCGATTCAAAAGCGGTTTTCCCGAATCTGCCAAAGTTCTCCGATTTTCGGATACCCTTCCGTTACACGTTACGAAGACTGCGCAAATTCTCCCTTTGATATCAGCTTCTAGATTCCCTAAATCTAGACCTAAGTTCATGTTAATATCTTGCTTCACTGAGAGAAGTAGCTTAGCTCTAAGGGACGACAAATCAGAAGCTAATTGCTTCTTCACATGTTTCAACACCCGTTTGCATGTAACTCTTACGAATTCTCTCAATATTTTGATATTGGCTTCATTGTTTTTCTGTTCATCTAAATTTAGCTTATTTAGTTCTTGAATGAATACTTTACTGACTCTACGATCCACACCATTGCCCATATTATTGATTACATTTGGGACTGAATCAATGTCTTTGCTCGCGTCACTGCCTGTGATTACATCTCTCGTATACATGGCTGCATAGTTTTTGAAGACGCTAACGGTAGTGTCATTGAGAGATTTGTAAAAGTCTAGCAGAAATTCTACGAGCTCGTCTGAACATACTTTAAAATCTTCACAGTTATTTTGCGCTCTTTCAGTTTCTTTTACAATAGAAGTTTTATCGGCGCCTTCTTTTATCAGTTGACATTTTATTTTGAATTTTTTTGAAAATCTTTGAGTATCATTTATTACTTTGGAAAAGAGTTGGTGGAAGCCATTAAACACGGACTCCTGAAGTTGTTTTTTTTTAAGTAAGCGAAGGTATTGCTTCTTCAGGCCCTCCCATTCTTCGAGTGTTATGTTATGTTTTGCATCTTTATCGTTTCTAAATACTGCCAGTGAATGGTCGACACTTTTCCATGTGCATTGGTTTCCTATCACTTGTGTTATCAATTCATCCAGAGTTCTGGTTACCATTTTCTTAGTTTTTCCCGCAACTGACTCTCTTTCTAAAGGCTCTTTGATTTTAGATTTTATTTTCTCATATTTGTACATGCTTGTTTGAAGTTCCTTTCTTGGTTCCTTCTCTGATACTTTCCCTGCTCGTATCATGCTGTGAGGTTTAGGTATGAATTCAATGGTAGTGGTCTCGCTACTACCGATTAAGGGTGCTTTATCGTTGTCCAATGATAAAGACGATGACAATTCATCGTCTTGAAGACAAGGTCTTAGATTGGCAACGACCTCGCGGACAGCTTTTTGCACTGGCGTTTCCTCAAATGAGCTTTGCGTCGGCGTGTCAGCGGAGAAACGCAGTGATTGTATGTATGGTTGAATGAATCTTTGTATGAAGTTAGTTATAAGTGACGTTTCAGGAAGACGTCCTTTTATAATATTACATTCGATGAAACATACGGATACTGTGGCCCATATGATCAGCACTGAAATAAGGTAATTAAATTATGATATTTCAGTGGTTTAAAACGACGTATTTATTCATTGTATTCATCATACATACCTATTTATTTATTATACCCACCTCCAAATAAGTGTTCTCTGAATTTGCCATCAACACTTTTCATTCCCGTTCCTTGCATTTTATTTTATTGCCTTGTTTGCGACGCACGCATTATTTTCACCTATAAATATTGCAATCGGAATTTAATATTTACGAGCGCTACTTATATTGAAAAGTTGTAAATTGCACATTTTATGTCTTTTCTGGGCGAAACTGTTGTTTGTTCTGTACCTACTTTTACTTGCGACGAATATTGCTCTTAACATTTTGAAAATAATATTTATCGCTATGAGTTTGGACGAATTCTTGTTTGTTGCATAATTTTTAGCATTCTGCCCATATCAAAATTCAAGTAGGGTCGGAACAACAGGTTTAAATTTCCACTATCCTTCTATCAGCCGTCAACTCGGTAGTCAGCAGCGTTGCCAGACGTCCCGATTTTAAATCAAATTTAAATGTCCCGCGCGGGACAGGCTCAGTCCCGCTTTTCGGGGATAACTCGACAATTATTTAAATCTGATTTAAAATATCATATTTTCATTAAAATATATTTTTTTATTGCTATTTTTGCTATATATTGTCACGTAAACGTAATTTGAACTCAAATAAAAAGATAAATATTTAAAAACTTCTGATAATATACGTTTTTTTTTACTATGTCCCGCTTTTTTCACTCAAAAGTTCCAAAATCCCTACTTGGCCAAAAAAAATCTGGCAACGCTGGTAGTCAGTATCAGGGGTGGGTCAATAAAATTCGTAATTTAAGCAACAGCGTTTTATTAACAACATTACAATACATCGTCGCTCTAAAACAATAAAAACAGTTACATGTTATATACGAGTAGGACAATATTATTGCAGAAGCCCATAATAGCTTAACAACTAATATTGCAACAATTGTATCACTGCATTAACAATTTTATTGATACATTTCGTAGAAAAAGATTTTCAAAAAGTCGTGAAGTCGATTTATTTACTTTATATTTTGAATATAAGTAGTTTTACATTTTTACATGATAACAGTAAAAATAAGTAAGTACCTATGAATATTGTATGAAAATATTGCTAATATTTTCTTATTTTAAGAGTAAATTACCTAAATTTAAAATATGTAAACGAATACATATAAAAATTTAGAAAATGAGTGAACACCGTTTCAGCAAAATACTTCTGTTTAAAATTCAAAAATAAAAAATACATAAATCTTTTAAACTATATCTTATGTATAATTCCTTATAACTAATTTTAAATAATTAAATCTCAAGATATTAAAGTATCTATCGTAACTACATTAACACTTATTTGGACTCGCGTAACTATTAAAATGTCGAGCAACGATCATAATTCGTAACAATTTATGGCGTTGCTAATACTCGTCTACGCACCAAATAACTATTTCAAATGACCTTAAGATACAAAAACGTATAAAAATACAGCTATCATTATAAACATTATACCGACATTTTTAATGACAAACTTTACCGTTACTCTCTATTCTGGATGTGAACTTACAAAATGTAACCTTTATATTTTTAGGGCCGGTTTCACCATGCTCTGTTAGATTAACAAAGGATTAAAGGGCCGTTATATATGTCAAAATGTACGCGTTTGACAGCTAAGGTTAGATTTAACGGTCTTTTAATCCTTGATTAGTAACTAACAGAGCATGGCGAAACCGGCCCTTATAATTGTAATCTAACCGCCGGTTTCTGAAAGCCCGATCAAAACTAATCGGATGCCAAGTCACTTGCTATCTCTATCTTATTTTCTGTATGCCTACGCCTCACTTAACTTCAATAATATATTATATTACATTGTAAAAGGATCATACAAAAGAACGGTAGGAACCAAGCCGTAAGTTTGTTGCCTGTTCTTCTAGGCTTTGGTCGCGTGGAACTGGCACCTAGAGTCACCTAGCTTTAAGACATTTCAAAGTGATCCTTGTGATTTTATTGAATAAATACCTTTTGACTTTGACTTTGATGTAATAGCTGAAATGGCGAGTGACTTGACAGCCGATTAGTTTTGATCGAGCTTTCAGAAACCGGCGGTAAGTGTGCTTTATTATTCATATTATTAAATAATAGGAAATCACTAGCATGTAACTGTAGGTATATGCGTTTGAGATAGTAACACAATGAGAAAATATTTTTAGAAATCGTTCAAAATTGAAGACACGCGATCCCCCATAAATGTAACACTTATACAAGGTGTTACAATACTTGTGTTTAAAACTTCAGGGGGCTAAAGCACCCATCAATATGAATAACTTTTTCTAAGTAACCAACACTGTGAACGCGAATAAAAACAGCTGTTTCATACATTTTAGCCAGGTATTGAACTTTTGTATAAAACAGCTGTTTTTTTCGCGTTCAGTGTTGGTTCCTCAGAAAAAGTTATTCATATTGATGGGTTTAGTCCCCTGAAGTTTTAAATACAAGTATTGGAACACCTTGTATACGAGATCATATATTCAACTGCAAGAAAACATTTTGAGAACAAAGAAAGTACCTATGTAACGAAAGGTCGAGTATTTGGATCATACTATGCTAGATATGGGAGAAGTTACTTATTTACTTATTCGAGGAGATTCAGCTTGCTGTTAGTTTTGCGCAGCTGCGCACGCCAGGGGATGATTTTGGCTTTCTCTTCTTCTTTTTCTGGCTCGTCCTCGTGCTGATGGCCATTTGTCGCGTGACCTGGAAGTTTGAAAGTCCTTGAGCCTAAATAGAATAAAGAGTAGTAGAGCTCTTTGTGAAGGGCTCGTCCGGGGAAGCACTACCACTAATCCTTTTTCTGCCGCCAAGCAGCGTTGCTGTGTTTCGGTTTGAAGAGTGTGGTTCCCGGTGAAATTACAGGCACATGAGGCTTAACATCTGTGTGCTTCAAGTTGATGAACGCAGGGCAGTGCATCTTTGGGCACGTTCCTATCGTGCGTGGCTTGTGAGGCAATGCTTTGTTATAGATTATGGTTACCACTTAACATCAGGTGGGCTATCTGCTTGTTCCATCAGCTAGTTTTATTAAAAAAAAACCTAACCACTAAAACCTTCCACTCGGAAGTATATTGGACAATAAGACTCAACATTGCTGATACCATTACTAAGCTCCGTGGTAGACATCTTAGATTCGGAGATCGTTAACGTGTGCTACTGTGATAGGCACAGCATTCGTGATTCGTTAACTCCTTCCACTCGGAAGTATATTGGACCATAAGACTCAACATTGCTGATACCATTACTAAGCTCCGTGGTAGACATCTTAGATTCGGAGATCGTTAACGTGTGCTACTGTGATAGGCTCAGCACTCGTGATTCGTTATCTTCTTCCATTTGGAAGTATATTGGACCACTAAGCTCCGTGGTACACATGATGGTTTCAGAGAGCGCCCGCGTATGATGCTGTGATAGGCTCAGAACTTGTGATTTGCTATCTTCTTCCACTCGGCAATGAGACTCACCATTGCTGATACCATAACCTACTAAGCTCCGTGGTAGACATCTTGGCTCAGGACTCGATTCACCTAATTTATAAGACGTCTCAAAGTGACCCTTGTGACTAACCATGTGACTCACCATTGCTGATACCATTACTGAGCTCCGTGGTACACACGTTGGCTTCGGAGATCATTAGCGTCTGCCACTGTTAGAATCACCACTTGTGATCTAACACCTTGATCCACTCGGAAGTATATGGGACCATGAGACAACTCGTTTCTCGCGGACATTTTTACCTCGCACGAGTAAGTAACATACTCCCTCCTGCGGTTTTCCCTCGGAGTTACGACTTGGGGTCCTTCAAAAGGCGGGTTTATCTCTTTAAAGGTTTGCAGCGCATCAGCATCGCCTCTGGTGTTGAAGACGGTAACTTCTTTCCATCAGGTGGCACGTATGCTAATCTGCCAACTTTGGCATAAAAAAAATTGACTCACCATTGCTGATACCATTACTGAGCTCCGTGGTACACACGTTGGCTTCAGATGGCGCCCGCGTGTGATGCTGCGGGGTGTCGTAGCAAAGAGATATGTTGTCGATAGAGACGGCTCGCGTGGCGCCGGGAAAGGCGCGCCACTCGCCGTTCTGGCCATGACCGTTGGTTTCCTCCACTTTCGGCGTGTACAGGGATTGCCTGGAATTTAAGGCATTTGTTAGGCTTAGAAGCACTTTGTGGACCTATTCTAAAGCCCGGACTCCACCGCGAGCGGAGCGAAGCCATTAAGGACTCCGTTTAACTCGCAAGAATAAACTGCATACTTGTATTTCCACCAACAAATAGTCGAGCGGAAAGGACTGAGCGAGCTGAAAGCGTTGAAATGAACTCGCTCAGCTCTTTTTCCTTTTGCAGTGAAAATCAAAAGATAAAACTCTTTGTTGGTGGAAATGTAAACCTATTTCATTGAAAAGGAGTCCGTTCCGCTAACCATTTCTCGCTCATTACCCTTTCGCGGTGGTGACCGGGCTGGGTTATAGAGCTCTTTGTGAAGGGCTCGTCCGGGGAAGTACTACCACCACGCCTTTTTCTGTCGCCAAGCAGAAACGCTGTGTTTCGGTTTGAAAAGTGCGGTTGCCGGTGTAATTACAGGCACATGAGCCTTAACATCTGTATGCCTCAAGTTGTTGGTCACGTTCCTATAGCATGACTTACGAGGCAATGCTTTGTTATAGATGATGGTTACCACTTAACATCAGGTGGGCCATTTGCTTGATCCATCATCTAGTTGTATAAAAAAAACTCGGTAACCGGAAACTATGAATACCTACCTATGTATTGATAGATTACATAGTAATTTATTTTATTGTCTTATCGAGGTACCCGTGACCCGAGAACTGGTGAGTATCTGTCTCAGCGCATCAGCATTGCCATTCAGCGCGGCAATGCAGCCAGTGTCTTGGGGACACTTCCGATCGACACTGATTTGAATCAGTTCAGCTATCTCTAGATCGTTTGCAACGATCTGCAGATAGCTCAACTATTTCATGTGTATTTTGTACATCATGTAAACACTTGTGTTCATTGTAATTTTCTTTGTAAATAATTAAACCCAATTTTATTTTAGATTATAACTTTGCTTAGATGATAAAATCGTTAGTGACCTGGAATACCATATTATTATGTTAATTTCCATTTACCACGCAAGTGAAGCAGCGGTCGTTAGTTAGTACTTTTAAAACCAAAGCCGCCTGCCTGTTTATTTAAGAGGCTGACAAACAACAACTTACTCGCTGGCACATTTCAACATTTTTAAAGATATAAAATTACTGAAAGAAGTTACGAAAAATCGCAAACAACGAAGTTTCAAGAGAATAGCATTATTAAAACTCAGCAAAAAAAAAATTTTGATGCACGGCAACTGGCTTGGATCAAACTTTTAGGTAATATAAGGTACCTAGGAAAATAAAGTTTTCTTACCTAAAAGTTTTTTTTTTCGTTTTCGTACTTAATCAAACTTGTTTAGAATAGAATAGAATAGAAAAATCTTTATTTTGTTTGTTAAAAATCTAAATTTACAAAAGAGCTGTTACAATTTTGATGACAAAAAAGGCCACCACTCAGCATTTTCTGTATGAGCTCAAGCCCGTAATGCGCTGGTTTTCAGTTTAGATCAAAAGTTTTTAAAAATATTGAAACGTGCATGCGAGAAGTAGTTAGACGGTAGTCTGCGTCTTAACCAGCTCACAATCCGCTTTCCTCCAAGCCACCATAGTATCAAAACGTACCTTAACCTATTCTCAGCTTCTTCTCTCCTCTGCAGCAACTGTCTCTTCCACGCCGGCACTGCTGCCGCTCTTCTCCTCTCCGCTTCTCCCGCCAGCTCCTTTTCAAGGTCCTTCCTGGCCTTCTCAGCGGCTCTTCGGGCCAGCATCTGCCGTTTCCACGCGGGTATGACGTTCCCGGCGGCGTCTCTCTCGGGCACCTGCGGAAAACCCTGCCATCGATCGAAACTTGTTAACTAATGTGTGAGGGTGGAGACTGGTTCGCGATTTTAGGCAGTTATTGTTTCAGTGCATGCGTAATTTTGGAAATTTATAAGAAATAATTAATTATTTTATTGTTTATTATGACTTGCAGCCTTTTGTGTAGCTAGCAACCAACGCACTTTAGATTCTCAGCACTAAAAATATAGCCAGTAATTCCAAATAGTTTATGTCGAATGCTTCTTCCTATTCTTTCCAAATACTAAAACTGCACTTTTTAACCGACTTCAAAAAAAAGAAAGAGGTTCACAATTCGACTGTTTTTTTTTGTTTGTTACCTCGGAACTTTCGACTAGGTGAACCGATTTTTGATGAGTCTTTTATATTTGAAAGCTGGTGCTTCCCGTGTGGTCCCATTTCAATTTGGTATAGTTCTGACAATGGCATCCATGAGAAAACCATTGAAATCGGTTATTTTTTTGCAGAAAAGTTATTTCAGTACCAATTTCCTAATCAGCAATCAGTAATGCAGGTATATACATATAGAAAGCATTTACATATTCAAATAATCACATGAAGATTTTGCATTTCTTAATAGTCAACCTTCAATTCATAATATTCTTATAGTTTTAATTATATTATAATATTTACAATTTGAGACGTGCTTTAGCGAGATGTAAAGCGAAGATACAATGATAACAATTTAAGCCTAAATCAAGAACAATGTCTCCAAATTGTTAAATGTGCAAATTAGAGAAAAAAACATTAACGCCCGGTTTCTGAAAGCCCGATTAAAACTAATCGGATGTCAAGTCACTTGCTATCTATGTCTAATTCGATGTAATAGCTGAAATGGCGAGTGACTAGACATCCGATTAGTTTTAATCGAGCTTTCAGAAACCGGCCGTATAAGTGTTAGTGAGCTTAGCGCTGAAAATAATTTAGTCCAACAATTCCTATTTTCCAATTATTATACACAAATAGTAATGAATATAATTGATCTTCTTAATCGTTTTCTAATTAGTTTCTAACTCGTATACAACACAAGGTGTTGAAAAGAACTCCTAGGCACCGCGAACTGCAGATTGCGACACCTTCAAACCATGTATTCGATACATTAGAAAAATGCTACAAGCAATGAAAAAATATATATAGCGATAATAATACGTACCTAGTTTAGTTTTTTTACGCTCAGTTCATAAGAATGCTAAACAAACAGAAGCAATGAACATAAAAGTCCAGAATATTTCAAAGTGGCACCTGTAATCTTACAACAATACGCGTTTCTATCGTAAAACAAAACCTGCTCCAATTAAAACAAGGCAGTAACCCAATAAATAACTTACAGCTAGTTTATTGCCAGTGGTTACATCACACGCGATGCCCACTAGCCGTGACAGTAACGGTAACCTACCACTCGTAACGTGCAGATCTGGGATGCTGATTGGAGAAGACTGCTGGAAATTATAGCGAAGGAAGTTCCCTCACAGGTTTTTTTGCATAGCCATCACATTCATAGAACCTCTCGTTTTCTACCTTTTTTTGACGCTGGGAAAAATGCGTTACGCATTGGAGGATGGAGGGATATGTGGGACTTCCCGGTTTTCCGCTTCAGGTATACCCCCACTAAACAACCCAGCGTCACTCCCGCGTCGCCTATATGGAGGGGGACTGGGAATCCGGCAGAGCCTTCCCATCCAGTCGCCCGCCGACGACCGGCCAGCCATTACAGCGGGGCCCCCGCAATGCCTCGACGGGAGGGGCCCGGGAACGACCGTCAGTGCCCGGCCGTTCCCGCCCGGGTGAATAAGTGCAATGCGGGAGAAGACCCCTCCAGGTCTTCTACCGCTATTCACCACCTAGCACGCTTTCTACCTAGGTTAGGTACAACAACGACTACTGCAGTTATTATTGGTTTACTATTCATATTAAAATAAACATTTGTTATAATTATTACTACTGCAATTAATAAAACTACGGAACAAAACAATGCCATTGAGCTACTATAGCAAAAACGCAGTATAGAAATTTTTCGTTTCATGCGGTTTTTATTGTATTAGTGTTGTTTTTTTTTTTCAAACTTCGATAAACGTTTGCATGAACTTTGACTAGTCGATAAAACTACTCTGTCTTTATGTAACTTCTTCAATAGAAATAGTTATGGTCAGGAATACATACAAGTGTAAATAATAAACAGGTTAATATTTACTTTATTTTAAAATTGATATGAGTAATATTAATTTTGATTATAAAAATATAGTGGATACTTCAACTATATAAGTCCTTTTAACATAAGAAGACTAATCTTCATCCTTTCTATTTAGCATCAATACAGGACCTGCGATTACTTCTAGTCGTTACCAAACCACATGTAGAGGTAAGTGCTTTATTTATTCAAATTAAAAAACTCGATCCTCATTTTATCAAACATAATCACGTAACATAAGATCTCTTTTAGGCGTTACAAAACAGGATGTAGGTAATTCGTAAAACCAGCTTTCATAACGGATTGTTATGGTATGCATTATCAATTGGATTACTGAGTTAGTGTGCGATTTTGCTCGAATAGGTATGTTTGCAAGTCACTCGAGTAAAAGTTTATGGTAATCGAGAACTCTCGGATTCGGATTGAAGTGCTGAGCAAAGAACGAGCGTTTTAGTGTATTTCGCAACACCGGTAGTATTAGCATAAAATTATTGATTCTTAATTTCTAGAAAAAAAAAGCATTTTGAAACCACAAACTGAAAGTCGCTCAGCGAGATATGGAGAGAGCTATGCTCGGAGTCTCTCTGAAGGATAACCGAAACGAGGTTATCCGACAGAGAACTAAAGTAGTCGACATAACTCAAAGGATTAGTAAGCTGAAAATGAATGAGTGGGCCGGCCATGTTTGCAGTAGAACCAACAATCGTTGAAGCAAACGAATACTTGAGTGGAGACCGCGTTTAGGTAAGCGGACGCCCTCCGATGAGGTGGGGCGACAATCTGCGAAATGTAGCTGGCAAACATTGGATGACGGGCTCAGTGGCACGTCTTGGGAGAGCCCTACGTCCAGCAGTGGACTAACATAGGTTGATGATGATAATGAAGCATTTTACATGGATTTTACACGTATAGAGGTACTATCTGGGACTTTGTTTAGTACTACGTAGGTATTGATAGTCGTCTATATACTATGTTATGTCTACAAAAGACCACGATCCAGCTTTCCCACGTTCATCTTTAGAACATAATCGCGAGTTATTAAAAGTTGCGCGTGAATCGGATGCATTCACGCGTTAACGTTACGCAGGTGCGTGAAAACACGATTTCTTTTCTACTCTCTATGGTCTGTCAAACTTTAAAAAACTTACTTTAAAGAGTAGTAGGTAGTGCTCTGTGTGAAGGGCTCGTCCGGGGAAGTACTACCACCACGCCTTTTTCTGTCGCCAAGCAGCAACGCTGTGTTTTGGTTTGAAGAGTGTGGTTGCCGGTGTAATTAAAGGCACATGAGGCTTAACATCTGCTAACATGGCTAAGTTGATGGACGCAGGGCAGTGCATCGTAGGGCACGTTCCTATCGTGCGTGACTTACGAGGTAATGCTTTGTTTTAGGTGATAGTTACCACTTAACATCAGGTGGGCCATCTGCTTGTTCCGTCAGCAGGTTGTATAAAAAAAGGAAACCTCGCTTTGACGTGACCTGGGACCATTAGCTGCAATGTTCGGGCAACTCTTATTTCTTAACATTTAGTACGACATATCGACATACGTACATACATATTTAATGAGCATGTTAATGAGTAGGCTAAGAGAAGGTACTTTCTTTATTAATGTTTCAAGTAGTCCTTGAAATTTAACTTTTTTTTACATTCTGAAAGTCATTCTCAAACTACAGCTTAGCTTTGGCATTTTAGTTGTACTATTATATCTTGAGAATAACTCTTCCAATCAAAAAACTTTTTATAATAAAAATAGATTTAATAAGTAATGTAACTGAGGTAGTTTGGTCTCAAATATATTATTCACAGTCACAAAACAACGAAGCCAGACCCAAGAAACTTCAGCCAAACGGTGTCGTTTCAGGCATTATTACCACAAAATCTCTAATTATAATCGCTATTAATTTTAATTTTGCTGAAATTTTCGAAAGGTGCAAATTGAAAAAGTCGTGAGCTAGATGCTTTTGCATCGAAGTTGTGAAAGCGTGCAATACGCGCTGTGCTGATTCCATACGAAAATGAAATAAATGATGTGGGATATAAAGTGAACTTTCTATTGCAGTTTGTGACTCAGCTCAGGTTAGGAACTTTAAAATGTAATTAGGTAAATGCTGTCAAACGAAAAACAACTTTCGGTAGCTACGTGTGGTTTTAAAACTTTATAATGAGCAAAGTGTTCAACATTAAACTCGCAAGAGCTTAAAGTTTATGATTGCTAAGTGGTAGACCACACGATTATAAAAGAGGCACAACATTTTCAAGCTCGTAATTTGTTTTTGACAGCCTTCACAGCTCAGTTGGTAGTATCTCTGCCTTCTGCGCCGTAGGCCGTGGGTTCGATCCCCACCGAGAACAAATATTTGTGTGGTGAACATAGACGTTTGTTCTCTGTTTGGGTGTCTGTATATATTATAAGTATGTATTTACAAAAAAAAAATATATATGTATTATATCAGCTATCTGGTTCCCATATTACAAGCTTTGGCTTAGATTGTGGCTAGACAGTGCTGTGTGGAAAGTCCATCAATATTTATTTATTTTTAATATTATTTACCTACACTTGAGAAAATAAATTAAGCATTTTCTTTTTCATTATTATAATGAAATACACGAGCTTAGTGTTGCTTATGACGTT
This sequence comes from Chloroclysta siterata, assembly GCA_932294275.1. Classification (NCBI taxonomy): domain Eukaryota; kingdom Metazoa; phylum Arthropoda; class Insecta; order Lepidoptera; family Geometridae; genus Chloroclysta; species Chloroclysta siterata. The sequence continues at coordinate 18,919,981 of OW028588.1, forward strand.
TTATTGATTTTGTTTTTGAAAGATCTAATAACGTAAATTATAAATTACTAGCGGCCTGTCCCAGCTTCGCATGGGTGGTCATAAATTTTTTGAACATTTTAGGATAAACTTAGACCGTGCGTTCGAGCCTCGTGTCTACTTATTTCATACGCCCTTCTCCTTGAGTGTCGTACCCCGTGCGTGACCCGTGGACCCGTTAACATTTTTAATTTCGTCATATCTTTTGAATGGAATGTCCGATTTGAAAAATTTAAGAAGTAATCTATAGGTATTGAAACCGTTTTAATTATGAAATAATTTATTTGGATAAGGATTAATACCAAGGTATAAATAAAGACCCTTTTCTAGCGGCGGCATTTCAATTATTTTTTTATAATAAAAGAACACTTATTGTGACATAACTATAATAGTTAGACATATGCTGTCGCGACATTTTTTGTAGATGATGACGTGTTCTACAAAATCGTAGTACATTATTTTGTTCTATCATCAATAGTTTTCGCAGCGCACGCGATGTAAGGTTTTTTGTTTTCCACCTTGGGTTACATTATTGGAGTTTTAGTAAGGATCCCTGATTTTTTTGAAAATATAATATAGCCTATGTTACTCAGGGATAATGTACCATTCTAATGGTGAAAGAATTTTTGAAATCGGACCAGTAGTTTTTGAGCCTATTCGTTACATACAAAAATACAAAAATACAAATCTTACCTCTTTATAATATTATTACTAGCGGCCTGTCCCAGCTTCGCATGGGTGGACATAAATTTTTTCAACGTTTTAGGATAAACTTAGACCGTGGTGGGTTCGTGTCACTTCTAACTCGCGCCTTGCCTGGGCCCGCGCTGGGTGAGAACGCGCCCCGTGACCTTATATTTTTTAAATCTTTTGAATGGAATGTCCGATTTGAAAAATTCAAGAAGTAATGTATAGGTATTGAACCAGTCTTGAATATGAAAAGATTTATTTGGATAAGGATTAATACCAAGGTTCAAATAAAGACCCTTTTCTAGCGGCGGCATTTCAATTAAATTTTTATAATAAAAGAACACTTATTGTGACATAACTATAATAGTTAGACATATGCTGTCGCGACATTTTTTGTAGATGATGACGTGTTCTACAAAATCGTAGTACATTATTTTGTTCTATCATCAATAGTTTTCGCAGCGCACGCGATGTAAGGTTTTCTTTTTCCACCTTGGGTTACATTATTAGAGTTTTAGTAAGGATCGCTGATTTTTTTTAAAATATAATATAGCCTATGTTACTCAGGGATAATGTAGCATTCTAATAGTGAAAGAATTTTTGAAATCGGACCAGTAGTTTTTGAGCCTATTCGTTACATACAAAACAACAAAACAACAAAACAACAAAAATACAAATCTTTTCTCTTTATAATATTAGTGTAGATTAGTGTAGACAAATATCAGTTAAAATTAATTATACACATTTCAGTAAAATTTAATGTAGGAAACTACCTAGATAACTTAGCACGCGGTGATTCTAAAAGTTTTTTGATAAAATTAAAGTCCTAACTTAGAAGTTGAAGCAATAAGTCAACATACATCAACTTCTTTAATTTTCTTTAAATCAAGCAAATTAAACTACGAAATAAAAGCAATGCCAACTATAGAGGTATATACGAATGCAGCAGTTCTAGTTTTAAAGCTCTGGTGGTCTAGTGGTAGCGGCCCCGACTTCCGATCCTAAGGTCGTGGGTTCGAAACCAGTCGTGTACCAATGAGTTTTTCTGTTCAAAAATTTATGTGCACAATGCCAGAACTCTCAAACGATGAAGGAAAACATCGTGAGGAAACCGGCATGTCGTAGAACCTAACAGGTCTATAACATGTGTCAAGTTCTCGAAAGGAGCCTCTTGAGGCTCACTTTAAATCCTTTCACCACACTGTTTCTAAAGAAACTAGTGACACGACAAGAAGAAGAAGAAGCAGTTCAAGACGGGCGAAGATGGTCGGATGCGCTAGTCTGAATAAAACAAACAGATCCGAACCGGAAATAAATGGCAAAGATCGGTTGTTCTATCTCAATCACAATAGATGGTGCACAAAAAACTTTCAATTGCGGCGTGATTAAGTACCTACAAGCTTTTGTGCAGATGCACGCAGTTACAAAGCTATTTAAATTGTACAATTGCAGCCTTTCTTACTGCAATTTATTATGAGTTTGTTGTGTAAGATGCCAAGCAGCTAATCCATTATTGACTCATCAATTTCACAGATCTGGTAACCAAAAACAGTAATTTGTTGTTGAATATTGTATATGAACATATTTCAAAGTTGTAATTACACACCACAACATATTCTTAAGTTATTTTTCCTTGTATGTACACATTTCATATTCATGTTAAATGACGAGAAATAAGGTATTTGATGATCGTTTGTCATGATGAATTTGATCTTCGGATCCTCTCATCCAGTGTTTGCCAGCTACATTTCGCCGAAGGGCGTCCTACACGATACGATTAAGTCTTTTTTCTATCTATACTATCTTGTCTATAGGGATGAGGAGTAATAGGTTTGCGTGGTATAAACATGTTACGCAAAGGGAAAAATGTCTTGTTACGAGAAGAATTCTAGGTATGTGTGGATCAGCGTTGCCAGACGTCCCGATTTTGGCGAGACGTCCCGATTTTTAAATCAAAATTAAATGTCCCGCGCTGTACAGGCTCGGTCCCGCTTTTCGGGGATAACTCAAATAAAATGAATAAAACTTTTATGATCTTGATTTCTATTTTTTAATTCAGAAGACGAATAAGTCTCAACTATTTAACGGTAGGGTACCTAAATCTGATTTAAAATATCATATTTTTATTATAATACATTTTCTATGGCTATTTTTGCTATCTATTGTCACGTGAACGTAATTTGAACTCAAATAAAAAGATAAATATTTAAAAACTTCTTAAAAACTTATATTAGTTTTTTTACTAAGTCCCGCTTTTCACTCTTCAAACCGAAACACAGCGTTGCTGCTTGGCGGTAAAAAAAGGCGTGGTGGTAGTACTTCCCCGGACGAACTCTTCACAAAGAGCTCTACTACTCTTAAAAAGATAAGGACAAGAAAATGATGTCTACCTTTTCTATAGCTGGGTTATATTCTAACAACAAGGATATGTTTTACCGTATAATAAGACACAAAACCGGTAATCTTCATAAGAATATTCCTCGGTTTAAGTAATCTTGCATCTTCAAGATTGAAGTGCCTTCACTGTAGCAAATCAAGATATTTTCTTGACTTAGAAAAGCGGTCCATTTATGTTATAACAGTTACATCAAGCGGGTGTATGCTAATAGACGTAGATCATAATTTGGGTTCAACAAATGTTATGCATACGAGAGCTCAAAACAAGATTTTCTGTTTGCGGAAAGATAAATTGTATTAAAATGACATTATTATAACGTGGGTATTCTGTCAAATTTGCAGGCATGTTCCGTAAACAGAAAGATGGTTTAGTTTTTCGTGTGGATTCCATATCGGTATTTCGGTACTTATCAAAATCACTAAATAAGGTCTTCGAGACAACATTGTCGTCGTAGGCCATAAAATTTGCAGGTTTTGAGCTGTCACTATTTGCCACTACCAGCATGGTATGTAATTTAATTGATTGTGTTCATCAGATCCAACAGGTTTTTATAAAAAAAATGCCTTTTATTGATAGTAGGTACAATTTTCGTCACAGAATAATAATTTTTTATCTACACTATCTACACTAATATTATAAAGAGGAAAGATTTGTATTTTTATATGTAACGAATAGGCTCAAAAACTACTGGTCCGATTTCAAAAAATCTTTCACCATTAGAATGCTACATTATCCCTGAGTAACATGGGCTAAATTCAAAAAAATCAGGGATCCTTACTAAAACTCCAATAATGTAACCCAAGGTGGAAAACAAAAACCTTCCGTCGCGTGCGCTGCGAAAACAAAATAATGTCCTACAATTTTGTAGAACACGTCATCATCTACAAAAAATGTCGCGACAGCATATGTCTAACTATTATAGTTATGTCACAATAAGTGTTCTTTTAATATAAAAAAATAATTTAAATGCCGCCGCTAGAAAAGGGTCTTTATTTGTACCTTGGTATTAATCCTTATCCAAATAAATCATTTCATAATTAAGACGGTTTCAATACCTATAGATTACTTCTTAAATTTTTCAAATCGGACATTCCATTCAAAAGATATGACGAAATTAAAAATGTTAACGGGTCCACGGGTCACGCACGGGGTCATGCAAATGTATGAAATAAGTAGACGCGAGGCTCGAACCCACGGTCTAAGTTTAACCTAAAATGTTCAAAAAATTTATGACCACCCATGCGAAGCTGGGACAGGCCGCTAGTCTTTGATAAATATATAATTATTCCATTTTATAGAACGTTTGCATCGACTGCGTACAGAAGCAATTAAGCGTAACCAAATATATTCATATCGGTGCAAAAAGCAACTTCGTACTTATTTCTCCATGAAATTGGCGAAAATAACTTATCGTTACATAACACGGACTACTTCTCGAAGTGTGTCAAGCTGTCACGCTTGGTCACGCACTCAGTTGACATTCAGTGCAATGGAAAAACAATAATGAAATTTAATAACCTTCGATGCAGTTTCTGAAATATCTATGTGAATGCCGCGCCGGCAGGGTTCAGCTAGCAGCTATTATCACCTGTCAGGTGATCATCAAAACAGACAGGAGCACGCAGTCTGAGAGAACGAAAAGTAAACATGTGCTTTATTGTTTGGACGAGACTGACTCCTTGGCCATCCTTAAGAATATTGCGATCCAAGCAATTCAGAGGGGATTTCTGTCTACCGGCTTTTGAAGCCTGTGGCAATACTAACCCTTTTTAAAAGAAAAAGTGAAAACAGGAACAGTCTAGACACTTGAATATTTTTTTAACTAAGCAAAGCATTGCCTCGTAAGTCACGCACGATAGGAACGTGCCCTACGATGCACTGCCCTGCGTCCGTCAACTTGAGACATATAGATGTTAAGCCTCTTGTGCCTGTAATTTCACCGGCAACCACACTCTTCAAACCGAAACTCAGCAACGCTGCTTGGCGGCAGAAAAAGGCATTTCATAGCGAACATAAACAAACACGCTTTCTGCTTTTACATGAACAAGATCATGTTAAAGATAGTTTGAGCTCTGATTTTCTCAACGTTTGCGGAAATTTCGTCAAAAGCGCGAGTCACGATGCGTTTCACGGCCATTACACACGAGACGAGCCGAGAGATCGCTGCAGCATAAGTGGATCACTGGGTTAACGTGCACCACTCGCCTCCCCTAATGCCTTGCACCAAGCCATCTCATCTCTATTATAGCAAAAGAGCAAGATCGAAATAGACGTGGTGACCACCGAGCCTGAAATGCGTGTGCGTACGGTATTCATATCGTGATCGATCAGCGTCAACCGTTTTCTTGCCATCAGGGTCAGTAGGTAGGTACATCGATAATGACAACCGCTACGGATTCTACAAATTAGTCTCGGAAAGATTTACTTCCTCATAAAGTTCTGAACCGAATTTGAATCCCCTAATTAACGAGATCCGCTCATTAATTATTCATCATCTAGTCATCGATCTGTCAGGTGCCACTTTAAAACGAGGTCATTATAGACAAAAACAAAACATTCGAGAAAGTAAAAGAGAGGCACCAACCTGGTCGACGAAATTGTCAGCGGTGAACCTCCTCGTGAACTCGGTGAAGGATTCCTTGTCCTGGAGGCTCTCGCGGCGCGCGCGCTCCACCTTCATCTTCTTGATGCCGGTGATGTCCTTGGACATCTTGAGCTCCTCGATGAGGTCCGTCTTGGCGCTGCGGTAGTGCTCGTTGGCGCCGAGGCCGACGCCGACGCCGGTGAGGCACTGCAGGCTGAGCGAGCGCGCGGGCGGCGGCGCCGAGAGCGTCTTGGCGGCGGGCGCGCGCAGGCGCACGCTGCACAGCTCGGCGCTGCTGATGGCGGCCAGCGGCTGGTGGTCGCGCGGCGGCTGCGGCGGCGGCGGCGGCGCGAGCGGCGCGCCCGGCGGCTGCGGCGGCGGCGGCCGCGGCTCCGCGGGCGCCGCCGCCTCGTCGCGCTTGCACGGCGCCGTGATGGTCTTGAGGTACTCGGAGGGCTTGATGAGGCGGTCGGGCGCGTTGTGCGGGAAGGCGGGCGGCACGAAGGGGAGCGCCGGGTGCTTGTTCACGAGGTTGGGCGCGCGCGGCCGCTCCTCGTCTGCCGGCGCGGACGCCGCCGAGCCGCGCCGCGCTGCAACACGCGCCGCGTTAGGAGGGGAGAGAAAGTCTCCGCATCGCCGCGCACGCACGGGGCGGACGCCGCGGTGCGCGGTGCGCCGTGCGCGGTGCAGCCAGCGCCGGGTGGAATGAACTTGTGATAAGTGGGTGGCTGCTGGTACTTTCTTATCATGAAAATATGAGTGCAGGCAAGATGCTGGTGCAGTACCGTATGTGCGCAGGTATGTAGGTGATTATTTTACTGGTTTATTAGAATCGAAATAATCACCGTGCTTTATAAACAAATTGAATTGGCTAATATGTAACTTCGAAATTTTTGGGCACTCTGGTTTAGCCACTAGCATGACTGATGCAACTCTTAGTTATTATAATATTAGTTGTAAGTTGTGAGAGTAAGAGTGAAAATATTTACGATGGAATATTTTTCCCATCGTAAATCTTTTTACTCCTTTCCAGTATAGCAATTACGATTTGTTCATCAATGCTTTCATTACTGAGGTAATTAATCTTCAATAGCACAACAAACATTATCAACCCTACATCATCAGTCATCACTACTTTCTTCAGTTAAACCAAGCCTATCTTGCCTAGATAAACATTTATTGCCAGAGGAAACCTAATCGGTTTCGGATATAAAATTCGTCATGTAACATGGTGTTTATGTAACCTTTGCAGTGGCTAATAGCCCATAGGCACATTTCTTTTATTAAAAAAATTATAGGTAAAAAATGTATTACTTATATAACCTGGATCCCCAGTCATGGTAGACATCCTCCAGGGTCAGGATTACTAAGTGGGTTCTAGTTTATGCTCGTTCAAAGTTTTTGTTAAAATAGCTCATAAAACGATTTCCATTCTATAAAAACGTAGCTATTTGAAAATTAGAGGCTCGTAATCTCCGCTTAGATGATTAGAAATTGCAGTTGTTATGTTCGCTTATAACAATGGATGTCACACATGAGCGACCATTATGCGTTCAGGAAGTGTATTTACAATCTGTTCAGAAGTTCTAGAAAAATCGCATATTATCAAAAATGGTATCCATGACCTTGACTTGTTTAATGCACATTGTCGAAGACGCGTGTCATCCAGTAGTAGATTTGTTCGGCCATAGGCCTCCCACATACTTTGTTTGACGTAGTCACCACGCATGCAAGCAAATGGATTAGTGACTGCATTTTTTAAGAGTAGTAGAGCTCTTGTGATCTCGTCCGGTGAAGTACTACCACCATGCCTACTTCTGCCGCTAAGCAGCGTTGCCGTGTATCGGTTTGAAGAGTGCGGTAGCCGGTGAAATTATAGGCACATGAGGTTTGAGGACTAAAAAGTATTTAAACTATTATCACTTGACACTGACAACATTGTCTGTCGAATGACGGACAGGTGCCATATAAGGAGCGAAGACGAAGTAATTACTATCCTTATTTTTTTACCGACTTTTAAGAGCATTGGTGGTCTAGTTTTAGCAGCCCCGCCTTTCCATCCTAAGGTCGTGGGTTCGAAACCAGTCGTGCACCAATGAGTTTTTCTGTTCAAAAATGTATGTACACAATGCCAGTACTCCCAAACGGTGAAGGAAAACATCGTGAGGAAACAATCGGCATGTCGTAGAATCTAAAAACTTCTATAACATATGTCAAGTGCTCGAAAAGAGTCTCTTGAGGCGCACTTAAAATCCTTTCACTATACTTTCGAAAGAAACGTGACACGACAAGAGAAAGAGAGAAACACCGACTTTTAAAAAGGAAAGGTTCTCCAGAATGCAAGTTTTTCAAACTACAGAAGACACCTAACAGCAAGTTATGGAAGACAAGCCGTGAATAATTGAAGTTCTTGTTTCAACGCATTATTCACGCAATTATGAACACTTGATTAATTATTTTGTACAGTAATTAAGTCATGGTCAAATCTAGGCAAGAAAGTAAACGGTAAACCTAACGCTGATCTCAGAAGCACACTGAGAAATTTATAAAATCTCACATTTACTAGTTTTTGTACTTAATAAAACTTTTCGATAGGAAAACTAGCTTGAATCAAATGATAGTTTTGCTGCCTTTGTAATGCTATTTTCCGAAACTTGGTTGTTTGCGATTTTTACTCGAGTGCCGAAGGCAACCGGGTTATGTGTTTGGCGTGTATCTTTCTATCCTTCGGTATTTTCTTTATTACCACGTAGCACCTATACGGCTGGGTGGATTTTGACGATTGAGGTATCAAAAGATTTGTTATTCAGGATTGATTGCTCGCAAATTTCAACATTTTGAAAGTAATAAAATGAGCACAGAACTTATTTATGAAAAATCGCGATCAACCGTGATTTTATATCTTTCAAAATGTTGAAATTTGCGGGCAAGAGGTACATTATCAGTTGTCTTCGGCTCAATCTGAAGCCATTTCCACTTGGGGTGCCTAAAGTTCCTATAGTTCATTTAAGGCGAAGACAAATAATACGCTAATAATATTATATTAGCTTATTATTAAATTATAATAAGCTAATGTGACTCTCGCTCTCGCACGTTTCGACATGTTGAAATATATCATCTTTCAACATATCGAAACGTGTGAGCGAGAGTCTCATTAGCTCTTGTATTTGCCATAAGAATCACCTCTTTCTAAGCCATGCGATATAAACCCAGGTACAGAAGGATGTGACCAATGGTTTGAACAAAATTTTATGGTGCAATTTAATTAGGGTGTCTGAAGCTAATTGTTGAATTTTGATTAGTGTTCACTTTCGGTTTAACAGCGTTATGCCACAGAATAGTACGTTTTACTTGCGGTGGCTTTCTCGGTATGGTGATTAATGGTTTTCTGAATATTACGAGGTCTTAAACTGAAGAAACTTAAGACGTGTTTTATGTTGGAGGAGTTGATTGCACCCAACTTATTTTTTTGCAGTACAAGTCTGCATAACCTGGCATAGGAGGGGTTTTCAAAGAAGTGTGAAAAGATATTACAGTGAACGACCAAAGGTGATTAACATTTCTGGATTTTAAAGTTCCAATTATTATTAGTTTCTTAAATCAGCGCACTTTGAAATGTATGCGAAAATACGCCTCAAATCATGACTTGGCTCAAAGCGGTCACTCGAATGAGTTTCCAATCTACAAAATCTAATACAAACAGCTTTGAATAACTGAAGTAGTTAATCTACTTTTAATGCCGACTGTACCGACTTGTCTTGTGGTATCTAGATGCAGATGATTATCTTCAATTACATGATGCGGTTAGCTAGAGAACTGACACTTAGGCCGAGGAAGCACCAGGGGGTCTAGAAAGAAAGTGAAATATTGCACTTCTGTACTGTACATATTCACTTTATTATTTTACATAGGTACCTACACTTTATTGTTTTGAGTGGCTTTGCAATCAGAACGCGACTAACTGCCCATTACTCCGTTAGAAAGTGAACATAATTTCATTAGTGACTTAAATTCATCATAAATTACTAAGTAGAAAACATAGAATTTTGCACTAAACCGTATCCGAACAGTTTGAGATTTAACTAGCAGGACGTCTGTCTGCTATGCAAAATGATAAACGAAGCCATTTCACAAACAATCTTGCTAGAGTCATGTGAAAATACGAGTCAAGTCAGTCCAAAGTTAAGTCGGCCTTCTCTGGTTTGGAAAAAAATGATGGCGGTTTCCTACAAAACCTACGAGCAATATTTTTGTTTGAATAACGTGGTTTTAACTGGGATAATGTCTACCGTGCCTGTGCTAGACGTGAGCCAATATTTATTTTATTGATCAGGGTTATTAATTAGTATCATTCCTTTTATATTTTGTTACAAAAGAAACTGTGCGAGTTTGAAATAAAACCCGATCTGAAAATAAATTATATCTTGATCTTGTGCATTTTTCTTGCATACGTTCTAAAGATCCGCCTGATGATGCAAACAGGAGTACGGACACCTAGCCAAAGATGGCCCTCAGTGTTTTTGTTTACCTAGTCTATCACTTAGTTCCAAGGGTTTGACTGCTGATTAACCTTGAGACTTATAATATTGTTTTTTTTTTTAGGGACATCAAAATTAAATTTTACCCGCTCTTTAATCTTTGTATGCCGCCAGGTACAGCACAGAATACAATACACAATACTTGCCTATGCTTACCATCAACTTTTATGTAAAAATAACCTGTGTTTACAAACGAATAAATGAATTATGATTCCTTGAACCAAACCAATGGCGAGAGGGCTAGGTCCCTGGAGCTGCCTTCCGAAGACACATCTGATTTTGCAAAGAAGTCTAGGGAGACCTAGTTAAAGACGTTCTTAGAAGAATAAGTGTTCTTGCTTACCATTTCTACCCCTCAGTTTAGGCATGGTTGGTTCCTCGAGCACAGCTTGCTTCACCGAAGCTGTCTCTTAACGACTCACCTGATGAAGTTGGTAAAAAGTAAGGGAGTAAGTAAGTCTGCCCCACAGCTTAGAGCATGGTTAGTTCCACGAGCACAGGCAGTGGCGAGGAGACAGACTTCGTGCCTGGAGCTGCCTCATGATGCTATCCAAAGATGACTATGGAAGTAAGTATTTTTGCTTACCAAGTCTACCTCTTAGAAATTGCTGGTTCCTCGAGCACAGCCCGATAAGAAGGCAGGTTACGTCTCTGGCCGCAGCCTTCCGAGGACACGTCTGATTACGCAAAGAAGACTACGGAAACCTAAGTTAGGAGGAGTAAGAGTTCTTGCTTACCGATCCTACCCCTCAGTTTAGGCATGGTTGATTCCTCAAGCACAGAATGCGTCCCAGAAGCACGCTTGATGATGCTAGCTAAAGACGACGTTAAGGGATTAAGTATTCTTTCTTACCAAGTCTTCCTTTCAGCTCGGGTCTGAGTGTTGTTCCCTTGAGTCCTTAATGCTTCCTCCTAAAGACACGCCTGATCATTCTTCTTCTTAATTTTTATTAGTTTTATAGTGCTTACCTACACTAAGGAAATCACAAAGATTTTAATATAGTCCCAAAAGTTATCCCACCCGGATAATAACTTTTGGGACTATATTAAAATCTTTGATTCTTCTTCTTGTCGTGTCACTAGTTTCTTGCGAAACAGTGTGGTGAAAGGAGTTTAAGTGCGCCTCAAAGAGGCTCCTTTCGAGCACTTGACGCCTGATGATGCCAGTCAAAGACGACGACAAGACGTAAGTAATGTTGCTTACCAAGTCTTCCCCCCAGCTCCGTAGGTCTGAGTCCCGGTTCCTCGAGCACAGATAGCGTCCTTCTAAAATACGCCTGATGATTCTAGTCAAAGTCGGCTCTGAGGGACTAAGTATTGTTGCTTACCTCTGCCCCTCAATTCCGAGGGTCTGAGCGCCGGTTCCTCAAGCACGGCCAGCGGCGGCGGGGCGGGTGGCGCGGGTGGCGGGGGGGGCGGCGGGGGGGCCTCGTCCCCGGAGCTGCCTCCCGAGGACACGCCGGAGGACGCAGAGGCTTGCACCACGGACACCTCGTCGGAGACGGACGCGCGCCGGCTGCCGGCTGCTGAGGATATGCGGCTGGCCTTGGGGATGAAGTTCTGGTTAGTAGTATAGGATCCTATCCTACTGAGGATATGCGGCTGGCCATGGGGAAATGTTTTGGTTAATTTTGTATAGGATCCTATCCTACTGAGGATATGCGGCTGGCCTTGGAGGAAAAGTTCTGGTTAATTTTGTATAGGATCCTATCCTACTGAGGATATGCGGCTGATCATGGGGACAAATTTCTGCTTAGTAAACAGGGACTTAACACAGGATCACGAACACATTTTGACATTTGTAGCATTAAGGTATCGTACCGAGATTCGTACAACCTTATTTTGTTCTAGTTAGGGATACGATACATTTACGCGTCTAACGTGAAATTCTTTTATGATAAGGCCCCAGACATATTTGATGTCAGACAGTTTTCATGCAGTCGTCTCGCAAACGTGACGCTTTAGGATACATATACATGAATATTTTTTGTTTGTCTTGGTGTCCTCAATACATATTTTTAGGTTACGTTGTGTATGAAAAAATCTAAAAAATCAGGGCCAAAATGTTACTATCTATTTGTATATGAACCTATCCTACAATAAATAAATGTGAAAGAAGTAGGGAAGTTAGGATGATTGTGGTCGTCAAACTCGATGAAACTTGGAGGAGCCTACAGCCTAGGATCAAGGTTTCTTCTTGTCGTGTCACTAGTTTAATTCAAAACAGTGTGGTGAAAGGATTTTAAGTGTGTAATATAGTTCGTAACCTGGATTAAAATATAGACAACTTTTTACCCCAAACAACAATAACAAGAATATAATGATTATATTATAAGTAGGAGTTCACTTACAAAGTTCTGTGCCTTGTGCGTTAGTGCTGCCAACTTGGTGGCTATCGAAGACTTGGCTTGCGCGTCTGACACCGGCGACACCTCTTCATAGGCTTTGCTTGAGCTGTTCATAATAAAAGAAATAAGTTTAATAAGTGCCGCTCAACTGATCCAAATCAATGCCATTCGGAAGTTTAGTTAGTTGTACGGAACTTTTTAAACTTATAACACTTACAAACTTTACATAGGAATATACAGTTCACAATTAAAGGTCAAAAAATAGCTGTAAACAGGACTGCGTTATGTTGTGTTAGTTTCATTTTGGAGGAAAGATTAAGAGGCATTTCATGAATAAAAAACTTCGAAATTTCGAAAGTCTTTTAACAACAGTTGTTCGCCATGACCTGTAGAATACCCTCTTCCGGGGTTATAAGGGTATTTATTATCTTGCACGTTGTATAACACTTATTTCATCGGATAAATATTTTGTATCTTCAGCCTGTTTTAGAGTGTGCTGTCTTATAAATTTGATTATGTTTACCTTTTTCTCTTTTGCCTACTAAATTCGATTGGCACCACACTGGATCTTCAATATTATATTATATTACATTGTAACAAGGATCATACAAAAGAACGGTAGGCACCAAGCCGTAAGTTTGTTGGCTGTTCTTCTAGGCTTTGGTCGCGTGGAACTGGCACCTAGAGTCACCTAGGTAAGTCACCTAAGTCACCTAAAGTCACCATAATCAAGCTTTAAGACGTTTCAAAGTGATCCTTGCGATTTTATTGAATAAATACCTTTTGACTTTGACTTTGACTGTCTCAAGGCGGTGGTGACAGGAATGCCAGTTATTTAGCTACATGAATGTTTATTTAATTTTACTTACTTGTCCATTTGATCTTTGGATGTGTAGTCGACTACTAGCGCTGCGCTTCCGGGGCGGCTGTGGCTTCCGGAGTCGCGGGAATTACTCCTGTCACCAGACAAATAGTTAAAATTTAGTAAATCCATCTCCGGAAGAGACCCAGCTGCCAAACTACTACAATGACCCTGGCTACGTTTAAAACAAGGACTGAGAACTGGCGCTTTAAAGAGGAGGCCTATACCCAGCAGTTGATGCGTACAGGCTGAATAGAAAGTAAAGTTTCAAGTAGGTATCAATCTTTTATTCTTATCTTTCTTCTTCAATGTCTTTGTTTATTTACTGTTTTGCGTGTGCGTATACACTAGATAATATTAATAATAATATTGGTGGACATTCCACACAGCACTATCTCGCCCCAAACTAAGCCAAAGCTTTTATATGGGAACCAGATATACTACATAATAGTAGATTGTTTACCAAGGGAGCAAACAACTATTTTTATGGCGAGAGTGTTTTTTGAATCCAGAGCGGAGCGAAGGATTCTAGAGTAGAATCCCGAGCGTAGCGAGGGATTCTAAAGTAGAATCCTAAGCGTAGCGAGGGATTCAAACTACTTCACTCGAGCTTAAAATAGTGTTGCTCCCGAGGTGGACACTCTACTTTTTATCACCCTCTATGAGAAAATAACTTAGTGCAACTTATGAATAATCATAATCATAGTCACAAATTCACGAAGTCACGAAGTCACGAAGTCACGAAGTCACAAAGTCACAAAGTCACAAAGTCACAAAGTCACAAAGTCACAAAGTCACAAAGTCACAAAGTCACAAAGTCACAAAGTCACAAAGTCACAAAGTCACAAAGTCACAAAGTCACAAAGTCACAAAGTCACAAAGTCACAAAGTCACAAAGTCACAAAGTCACAAAGTCACAAAGTCACAAAGTCACAAAGTCACAAAGTCACAAAGTCACAAAGTCACAAAGTCACAAAGTCACAAAGTCACAAAGTCACAAATTCACAAAGTCACAAAGTCACAAAGTCACAAAGTCACGGAGTCACGGAGTCACGGAGTCACATAGTCACATAGTCACATAGTCACATAGTCACATTGTCACAATGTCACATAATCTCATAATCATAATCATGTATTTATTGTAATTTTATTTATTTTCATAAAACTAAGTAAAATCTGAATTTGAGTAAACAATTATGAACAAAGGTGGAATGCGCGTTTCACGTGTTTTTTTTTTATTTTTATTTAGTCAGGCGCTTTTTTTTTAATCATAAAGCCTGCTTGTTCATATAGTGTTCGTGATCTCTTTGGTGATTGGAACTTTTACTCAATAAGCACATTCCAAATTCAAATCACATTACTGCCCTTGGGCGGTAAAGTACTTTACCGCCCTTGGGATCAAAGTGCTATTTTGCTACCTGTTTTCGAAGAGCAAACTATCTATTTTCGAATTGATGTGATAAAAATACTTTTTTTTGTACATACTTATAATATTATACAACACCCAGACAGAGAACAAACATCTATTGTTCATCAAACAATTCAACAAAACAATTCTCGGTGGGGATCGAACCCACGGCCTACGGCAAAAATTTAAGTAGACAAACGTCTACGTCTACTATGGAATACTAACTACTGGAAAAAATTTGGGAACGTGCAAAATGTAATCTTTGGACGTACCCTTACATGTCCTCAAAGAATCTTGAGTTCGTGCTTGGTACTTAGAGATCTGAGGGTATATCTACTTAGCCTGGGGATCAAAGTCGTGAAGCAGTTGCAGTTTTCTTTTTTTTTATACAACTAGCTGATGAAACAAGCAGATGGCCCACCTGATGTTAAGTGGTAACCATCACCATTGCTTCGCAAGTCACGTACGATAAGAACGTGCCCTACGATGCACTGCCCTGCGTCCATCAACTTGAGGCATACAGATGTTAAGCCTCATGAGCCTGTAATTACACCGGCAACCACACTCTTCAAACCGAAACACAGCAACGCTGCTTGGCGGCAGAAAAAGGCGTGGTGGTAGTACTTCCCCGGACGAGCCCTTCATAAAGAGCTCTACTACTCTTAGCCTGGGGATCAAAGTCGAGAAGCTGTTGCAGTTTTTCTATATCTATCCGGAAACGGGGTAAATAGATAGAAGATAGAAAATACTTTATTGCACACAACTTAAAGATATATGATAAGATATGCCTCATCAACAAGCTCAAAGTCGCTCAACGGGCTATGGAGAGAGCTATGCTAGGAGTTTCACTACGAGACAGAATCAGAAATGAGGAAATCCGTAGGAGAACCAAGGTAGCCGACATAGCTCGCAGAATCAGTGGCAATGGGCAGGTCATATAGCTCGAAGGACTGATAACCGTTGAGGAATAAAGGTTCTCGAACGGCGACCACGAACAGGAAAACGAAGCGTGGGACGCCCTCCTACCCGATGGACTGACGACATTGTCAGGATCGCGGGAACTCGGTGGATGGAGAGGGCTCGGAATCGTACTTCCTGGAAATGTATGGGAGGCCTATGTCCAGCAGTGGAATTCTTTGATGATGATGATGATGATGATATAGATATAATAAAAAAACAGACTTATAAGTACAATGGGCGGTCTTATTGCTAAATAGCGATCTCCTAGCGGGGTACCTAGGTAACGGTTTACCTTCTGCGCTGCTCTTCTTTGGGTATGTAGATGTCCTCGTAGTGGTGGTCCCTGCGCGCTGCGTCTGCGCCGCTGTCGCTGTCAGAATTCTCAAGCGCCGCCACCTCGGTTGTGGAGCCGTGCACTTCAGCTTTTACTGAAAATAACGTTTTGAGCTCAAAAAATGCTGGCTGGTAGAAAATGCTTGTGCATTAATAACAATAATAATAATATTTTATTTCAGATAACTAAAATCCATAAATTGGTAGCCTTGATGACTAATTGACTAAGGAAACAGTGACCAGACTTATAGAGCCGCTATAAAACGACAAGCATTATGAGGCAGAGGGTTAGCCTTTTGCTTATGTGTCTACATTTTTTATTTATTTATTTATCATTTTTCATTTAAAACGGGATATTTACCATGATTTGTGAGTTTGATTGATTCCCGAACGAAACGAAACGAAATCGAGTTGAAAGTGACAATGAAACTAGTAGTAGTGTCGTTTCCAATAAAAGAGTGCGAAAGAGGGTAGACCGTTTTGTCTGCCAATAACAATTGACTCTTGCTCGTTTTGACTTTAGTTCGACCCGTGATCATGGCGCATGCAACTGTGCCGAAATATCGGGAATCAATCAAACTCACAAATCATGGTAAATATCCCGTTTTAAATGAAAATTATGTTCATAACCATGATAGTTTCAAAAATTATATTTATCATTTATTGCACAAAACACAAAGTTAAAGCAAACCTTCTCAATGTCAAATTCAAAAGGTATTTATTCAGTAAAATCACAAGGATCACTTTGGACCATTTCAGAACTAAGTGCCAGTTCTACGCGACCAAAGTCGAGAAGATCAAGCGACAAACTTACGGTTTGGTTCCTACTGTTCTGTTCCATAATACTTTTAATTTCATAGTATTATGAACTTTTAATTTCATATTTCATACTTTTAAAACATAAGTATTCTTGTCACTTCTATGCCAACAGTTAGGCGATTTAAGCGAGTGGGGCTCCACTAACTTAAATCACTTTAGGTGAATCTAGGTGCCAGACTAGGCCGATTTTAGCATCATATTGGTTTGCTCAAGCTTACGTCGGTATGGCTTTTGCCCACTTTCATATAAACAATTCTGTGTGTTCAGTTAAACTCAAAAGGCAAATCGATAGGATCACTTTGAAACGGCTTAAAGCTAGGTGAATCTGTTCCACGCGACCAATCCTTAAAGAACCAGCTATAAGCTTACGGCTTGGTTCATACCGTTCTTTTATGACGAGGATGTCTTGAAAAAAAAAATCTGCCGTTTTCAAACGCGCAACTGCTAATATTTTCAAGTAGGCAAATCATTCTTGTTGAGATCCAAATCACTTCAGACAATTTTAGGAAAGTACCTATACAAGGTGTTCCAATAATTGGGTTTAAAACTTCAGGTGGCTAAAGTACCCATCAATATGAATAACTTTTTCAAAGGAACCAACACTGTGAACGCGAAAAAAACCAAAACTGAACCAAAACTGTAAACGCAAAAAAAAAACAGCTGTTTCATACATTTTAGCCAGGTAGGTATTGAACTTTTGTATGAAACAGCTGTTTTTTTTTTGCGTTTACAGTTTTCGTTCCTTTGAAAAAGTTATTCATATCAATATGGGTACTTTAGCCCCCTGAAGTTTTAAACCCAATTATTGGAACACCTTGTATATCCTTGAAAAATCAAAGGCATATTACCCCTCGACTCTGATGATCTCAAACTTTATTGGTGGGTTTCATAGTAGGTTGTTACTGAGGGCTCTCAGTAAGAACCTACTTTGTAACAAACTACTCTTTGAGTCATGCTAAAGCTAACTAGGTACTGAAGTACGTCCAGTTCTTACCAGTCATAGTGGGAGCCTCCTGCCCCTCCGCCGGCACCCTGGGCCCCGGCGAACGCGTGTGGAACAGGTCCCGCACGCGCTGGTACAAGGCAGCTGGCGCGCCAGAGTTACTGTTGTGGAGGAACCAGCCCCCGGAGTGGGCTGTGTCCGCGTCTGATGCTGAACATCCTGGGAAATAAAGATACGGTTTTCAAGATGCTGTCGTTCTTTTTTTTTAGTATTATGGAAGTTAGCTTAATAGTAGTAGAGCTCTTTGTGAATGGCTCGTTCGGGGAAGTACTACCACGCCTTTTTCTGCCGCCACTGTTTTGAAGAGTGTGGTTGCCGGTGTAATTACAGGCACATGAGGCTTAACATCTGTATGCTTCAAGTTGATGGACGCAGGGATGTGCATCGTGGGGCACGTTCTTATCCTGCGTGGCTTGCGAGGCAATGCTTTGTTACAGGTGATGGTCACCATTTAACATCAGGTGGGCCATCTGCTTGTTCCATCAGCTAGTGGTATAAAAAAAGTGAAGTTTAGGGCGTCCGAAAGCGCGATAGGTCAACGACATCGTGAATGTCGCCGGAATCATCTGGACCAGAGACGCACAGGACAGGCCGGCAAAACATGAGGGATGTCTATACCCAGCAGGTGATACCAGGCTGAGATAATGATGATGATATTATGGAAGTTGAAGATTGTCATAATCCCCACTGGTAGGGACAGCTTAATGGGGATTATGACAATAAACCGGATGGATCGCCCACGACAGCTCACAATATTTTATAAACAATACCATAAAATGCCTTGAGAGAGTCCTTCTGTGTAGAAATACAGTTAAAATCTATTGTGACTTTTGTAATATTCTACAAAAAGCAGTCGAAAACTTTTGTAACATTCGCACAATTAAAGACACACAATTTTTTTTACTGTTTAAGAGTTTTAGTCCGCGTGTTTCCAATTGTTACTTTTTTCACAACTCCAACAAAAAGCACAAGAAGCAATCATAATCGCATCATAATTGCTGTTGTAGCAATACACTTTTTATCCACTGATTTCATACATAACATCAGATAAATCAAACATTACTTATTACAGAAGAAAAACGTTACGTACGCAGTTACTTGGGCTGCAGTTGCACATAAACAAAACAATAATTATGTCAGATTTACCAACTGAACTGCAGGTCTTGCCAAGTCCGTAAGTTAGCTAAGTGTTGGCTAGGGGGGGGCATGTAATACCAACTCTATTCACGCGTGTAATGTGCCAAAATAACTCGGACTTGGCCCTCTGAGCGAACGCTGGGAAATTTATAACCAGGTACCAACTCTAAAAAATTACGGGCAGGTAAGGGAATTTTTCAGAGCCTTAAAGAATATTAAGCATTGCTGATGGTATCATAGGAAATCTATACGCTGGCCCAGCGTTTTACAACATCTTGCATCTGCTCAATTCATGGCAAAAAAAAGAATTTGAGAAAAAATAGAGTGAACTTTCGTTACACATAAAATGGGTCTTCAGAAAGTAAATATGGGGAAAAGGGAAAGGACACGTAAAGGTTTAATCCAAAAACACTACCAAAGGGACTTGCACACAACAACAAACCACACCTTGATCACGAAAATCAGCCACACCAGAAACCCACTCCCTGCACATCACATTATCCATGATGTCAATAATCTGGAGATTTAAACACTGTTTTTTTCCAAAACTGGATTAAAAACCCCACAAGACCGGCCAGCTCGGCACCAGGAAAGCAACTGCTCAATGGGGTGCGACGTTACCTAAGCTTCCTGCTCGTTTCCGTCGAGCCCATTAGACGCGCCTATACGCTTACCTACTCGGCTATACCTAGCGAGGATTAGCGTTACATGTTGGATTGGTTTTCGTATTACCAAGAATTACTATCGTGTTTTAGGGTTCCATACACAAAGGGTAAAACGGGACCCTATTACTAAGACTCCGCTATCCGTCCGTCTGTCACCAGGCTGTATCTCATGAACCGTGATAGTGAGATAGTTAAAATTTTGTACACACATGATGTATTTTATTACTTATGAGCAAGCAGAAGGCTCAACTAGAGTATCATCATCATCATTATCATCATCATCCGCAGCCTGACTTACCTACTCCATTGCTGCGCATAGGCCTCTCTACTCTTGCCATTCTACACGATCTTGGGCTACTTTCATCCATCTACGACCTACGACAATGTCGTCGATCCATCGTCTTACAGGAGGTCCAACGCTTATCTTCCCAGTCCTCGGCCACCACCCCACTTTAAATTACCTGTGGCCTACAACAATTGCTTACATCATCTGTGATGTAAGCAATTGTTGTAGGCCACAGGTATGTCCACAGAGCATGTCCCCTATGTGTTTATGTAGTAATACACTGCGTCTATCCCTGCATGTCCCCTATGTGTTTATGTAGTAATACACTGCGTCTATCCCTCTGAGACTTAAAGGTGACAAGTGTCATGTGCCTACAATTTCATCGACACTTGCACTTTATGGAAAAAAACTGGATTGTTCAACCTGCTTTCGTAATCAACATTCTGGTCACCATTTTCCGATGATTTATCTCTTTAAATACAACATAATCAAAGAACAACGCACCAGAACTTTCCTCTCCAGAGGAGGTGTGATGTGTGACGCTGGTTGAAATGGGTCTCTGCATAGGGTTCACATACAGCCCATCGGCTGGTCCAGTTCGAGACGAGCCGATAGAGCCAGCGTTGGACGGCAGCGATCCTCTTCTCTCCTGGGTGGAACTGCGACGCTCTCTTTCTGGCGCGTGGAGGTAGAAGGGGGAGCGAGAACTGCTGGCGTTGATACAGTTTGGTAGAGCACACTGGAATAAAAAAACAAATCAATTACAATTCTTTGTATGCAATCAATTTTTTTTTCTTGCAAAATGCATCTGATGGCCAGATGCATAGTTCCACAATCAAGTAATTCAACAAAAAGCTGCTTGATCAAATAACACGTCTAAAACCATTCTCAGAAGCAGAGATACAAAAACAATTCAATAAAGGTAGAAGGTTAAAAAGTAAAAAAGTTCTAAAATGACGACTACAAACTGAATGACAAAGCGTGAATTGGCTTCCAATGGATCAACAACATTGTGAGGATCGATCGAGTGGAGTCAGTGAATGGAAAAGTAACAAAATCGTTCTTCCTGAGAACCTTCCTGGCAGTGGACTGCTTCAGGTGGTGATGGTATTAAAGAAAAAGAAAAACTTACTCGTGCATCCCCAGGTGTGCACGCGCAGGAGTGTATCGCCTTATACGAGGACAACTGCTTGTTATCAGCGCCGGCCGCACCAGCAGCTACCAACACGTTCAGGCACTGGAACAATATGGAGAGTTATTAGGCACAGTTTGATTCAGAGTCTGACGCTGGCATATATTGTAGGTATATATTTCTTTTAAGTTTGTTATTAAGCTATTCGCTTGATATTTGTCGCACGTCATTCTAGTTTTATACCTCTACATAAGGGGATTGGTAGAAAATGCTTGTGCATTAAGCCCTCCTTTTGTTATAGCACAAAAGGAGGGCTTAATGCACATTGTGTTTTGTGAAGGTTTTGTGCAATAAATGATAAATAAATAAATAAATAACCTCAATAATAATAAAAATTTGGAAGTTATAAAATCACAGAATACAGCTATGAAAAAGGGAAATCACGAGGTTTCGGAGAATAGCATAACAAAGGTACAGCAAATACCTATACTACATATTTGATCCAAACAAATTGTTCTATCAAAAAGTTTGAAGAAGTAAATTTTTGGAGGAAAACTTCTTCATATCAGCTATATTTTTGTTGAACCGGGTAGATGCCTGCATATTTTTGTTTGTTATGATTGTCTATGCGTAAATTCTGTAACATTGACCTCGTCAATCCCATGACTAATAAAGTTGTCGGGTCAAATGATCGACGGCAGGATACGAGGGCCATTGTTTGCAATGCGTTCAGTCTATGGGCACAAAGGTCGCTAAGGTCAAACATACAATCTGGATCTGATGTCATGAAAAACATACCGTTTCTATTTTTGCCAGTCGAAGCCAGTGATCACAATGGGTGAAAGAAAACATCGTGAGGAAACCAGTTACTGTTCCGGCAGCGGTGATGGGATTGCAACTAGCCACGTAGTCAAATAGTGGGTATACGCTAAATATAATTTTTGGGCTGACCTCTGACTTACGGCCGGTTTCTGAAAGCCCGATCAAAACTAATCGGATGTCAAGTCACTTGCTATCTCTATCTAATTCGGTGTAATAGCTGAAATGGCGAGTGACTTGACATCCGATTCGTTTTGATCGAGATTTCAGAAACCGGCAGTAAGACATCCTGAGTACTCCGATTCTATTCTAGGGGATATCTACCGTGTATGAGAATCAAAGTCTTGAAGGCTGTTTCTGGTGTTTACTTCTTATTATTAGAAAAACTTGTTTTTCAACCGAAGATCCTAGATTCCATGGATTGGCCTAAATTAAATTACCTTGTTTAACATATAGAAAACACTACGCTACACAGGCGTCTAATGCATAAGCAGATAGGTAATAGAAAGTTCAACCCGGAAGCGAAAAACCAAAAAAAATACGTAATGAGTAAGTCACAAAATGCTAATCGTTTGTTCATCTCAGGTTAGTAGCAATTTGAGCAGTAATTCGAGGTGGTAATCTGCATTTACAATCAATTAGCATCTTTAGTCATTACACTTTCATTTCTAACATTCAAATAATGTTAAAAGACAACTCCCGAGAGCGAATTGGACGAACTGGCTTCGGTAGACCAGCAAAACAAACAAAAAATGCTGAATCGAGAACTTTTTGAGCAAAAAGGCCTCAAGAAAGGCCAACATCCGCAGCAGTTGGATTTATATCACAATATTTTTTATTTTAGGTTTTTATAATATCCAGTGTTTGATTGTAGTTTTTTAGGTCCCTATAGGTAAGGTATCTACTTATTGTTAGTTTTAAAAAACAATGGGAGTAGTAAAACAAGTCAAAGTCAAAAGGTATATTTAGGTATTCAGTTGAATCACAAGGATAATTTTGAAACGTCTTCGAACTAAGTGAGCCAGTTCCACGCGTCTAAGCATAAAAGAACAGGCAACAAACTTAACGCTTGGTTCCTACCATTATTTTGTATGGTCTGGTGATATGGGTGCAAAGTGAAATCATTTTTAAGTCTCCAGTGTTACGTTTTGCGTTTGAGTAGGTAATTTAACGGTGTATCAACCCACGTTTTAATATGAAGGCACGGAAACAAGACTTACAATATCTATTACATTACCGGAACAATTATAAATCATCCCATCTACTGATGATTATATTATTATTATTATTATCCGCAAGGAAATTGCGATCTACCCACTTTCCCGGATTTCCTTTAGATATAGAATCGTAACGATGGCGGAACACCTACCGCCGGTTTCTGAAACGGTGATCAAACCTCCGATCAACTAACATGCTGTTAAGTTAGCAGGACTGTCAAATATAATTGGGTTGCAGAAAGGGCAATTAAGCCAAAATGAACCAATGTTAGCTAATCATAGGTTCAATGTCAACTAATCGAGGAAATAATAAATTATTATGGCAACTATGATTCCTTTCATTCATTTTGTTGTATTGTTCACTCAATTTCGCTCAAAATGACGACTTTGACATAATTATATGACATGAAAATAAAAAAGCGCAAGATTTTAAATTTTCTTTACGAAATCGTGTTAAAACTCTTGCAAATAATTAGATACCAAATTATGGCATCCAGAGGAAAAAAATATACAGAGAGAGACAAATGTTCTCTTCTAAACATAATGGACATGTAAGTAAATTTCATTGCGCATTGATTTGGGTATAAAACCAACGGGAGGTTTCATATTTATGCTCTTTCAGATATAAATCAATTGTCGAAAATAAAATTACCAACGGGGCAAACCTGGTAAAGAAAGAAGACAGAGAAAATTACAGCGAAATTCAATGCCTCCTCCGAGGTCTCCCGTCAAAAGAAACAACTTCAAACAGCATATTTAAATTTAAAAAGACATACCAGGAATCAGGATGCTGATGTTAACGTAAGTAAAATGTAATTATTATTATGAGCCCTCCGGGTTCCACTGCTGGGCAAAAACCTCTCCTAATTCCTTCCACACGTCATGATTGTGGGCCCCGTCTGTTCATTCAGGAAACTATCAAGCTCCTCCCGCCATCTCCAATATGTATAAATAAATAGACAATATGAATATTTGTAGGATTTCAGATTGTGTGTAACCTACATGTCATTCAATACAACTTTGTGGCTTTTCAACTATTACTTACCTTCCATCTTTATTTCAGATCAAAAAGTACATTGATCGTGAAAGTAACTTTGTTTGTTTCCTTTCCTTTTCACAACTTAACCGCTAAACGGATTGTAATGAAATTTGGCAGATAATCCCTAAAGGGTATACTAAATAGTACTAGGTTTCATATAAATGAGGTTGAAGTCAAGGGTAACAGCTGGTTCACTATAAATAAATAAGAAATAAAATATGACCCCACTTAGCATGGATAAAGACATATAATAAGATGCTGATGATGTAGAAATTAAATATGATAATAACTAAGATGAGTTTTATTGTAATTTATTATATAATTTACAGATCCAGATACAACGGAAACATATGAAATTATAATTGAAGCACCGTCATCTCCAATCCCGTAGAAGTCATTAAATCCATCGTGCAAAACCAAGTCTACAGCAATCCTGGAAACAAAAAAAACGTTAAAATTATAAATCAAAATGCCCTATGATGCACTGCCCTGCGGCCATCAACTTGAGGCATACAGATGTTAAGCCTCATGTGCCTGTAATTACACCGGCAACCACACTTTTGTCTTCCTATTAAACATTGATTTTAATGTTAACTACCAACTATATTTGTTAATAAAAACTTTATCCTTTACATAGCTGTTAAGATAATAAAATTATAAGTGGTAAATAAATAAAAAACAACTGTGTAATCAATTTTTCATCATCACCATCAACATCATCAGTTTGAGAAGTCCACCGCTACACATAGGCTTCCTCTATACATTTCAAGGAAGAACAAATCTGAGCCCAGATTTATTATAGCTTATTTTAATATTTTTATGAAGTACATATTTAAACAAAATTAAAAATATCATAGCAATATTATCTCACCTTATTACCTAAAATAAGTCTGTAGATGAGCAGAGCATAATCAGGTGTTCTCATTGCTTCTGTTCACTTCCTCATTAACTACTGGCAGTTCCACATCATTATTTGGCAGATCCTCTATTGTATCTCCATGTTAAATGGCAATATTGTGTAGTACACAACAAGCTACAATAATTATATTCATCATGGTTCAAAACATTGGGGAAGCATTGAATGGCATAAAAACTTGATTTAGACATAGACATAGACATAGACATAGACATAGACAGACATTTATTTGCTAAAAAAACACACATACACATACAAAACAATAAAAGCTAGGAAATGGCTAAACAGAGATATATATTGCAGTCCTTTGTTGGTATGTAGGTGTTTGTGTGCTGCAGCAGCAAAAGGGTCTCGACTCAGCGTATGCCTCACTACTACTATTATAGAAGATAGGCGCTGTTATTCTGCCGAGACCTTCAGCCAATAAACCTTGTGAGAAATTTATAAGTGTGGAGTGTTCTGTTATAAAATAAGTTACAATTATGTTGAAAATAAACAGTACATACATATGAATCATATAAAAAATGGTAATAAACTTACATCGTGCAGTAATAGGCGAGTGTGTGTTTTATGCATGGGCTTCCATGATTCCCCCAGTCTCTTAAGAGTCTGGTTATCACAGAGGGAAACCCACAACATGTGTGTGTGTTAATAAAGGTACATATATTATACAAAAAGGTACATAGACTAAATATATGAACTTATAATCTAACAAGTGAATGGTGCACTATAGCTATTCACACCAGACAACCCAGTTTTCTGTTGCTCCAGAACGAAACATTTAAAACGTTTTTTAAAAGTAAACTTGGTTTTCAACAGTCGTAAAGGAGGTGGAATATTATTCCAACACTTGGTTGCCTGGTAGCGAAAACTCCCCCGAAATGCGACGGTTTTGTTTTTACTATAGTGCAGCAGATTCCTTGTAGACCTTTGGTTATACTTGCTATCGGAGTGATCAAGTTTTGCGTATAGATACTCTGGCTTACCGGACATCATAACGCAGTGGACCAGTACTGCCATATGTAAACGCCTACGTGATTCCATATTCAGAGTAGACGTGTTGTTTAAGTATGGCGTTATGTGAGTTCGTGGAGGAATATCGTAGCAGAACCGGCAGCATGCGTTCTGAATTCTTTGCACAAGACGAGCTGTTTTTGACAATAAACGCGGACCATAAACGATATCCCCATAGTTTAATTTTGATAGGATTATGGACTCACAAACCTTAATACGGATTTCCTCCTTCAAAAAATTCCTGATTTTATACAAAAGCTTTAACCTAAAGAAACAATTTTTAACTAAATTAAGAACATGACCTTCAAACCGGAGCGAACTATCAAAACATATACCTAAGTTTCTGGCTTCATTCACCTGATCGACACTCTGACCTCGAATATTTATGTCAAGAGTTTGCTCCTTGATCTGCCCTACTACACTTTGTGAGCCCAGTACCATGAACTTTGACTTGGATGGGTTCAGAACAAGAGCATTATTCTCTGACCAGACGGATATACGGTTGAGATCATCGTTGATCTTGTTCAATTCGCAATGAACATCTTTGGGGTACATGGGTAAATACAACTGAACATCATCAGCATATATAGGTGGAATTTACAGTGTTTTATGTGCCAGCAGATATCAGCACTATAAATAATAAATAGTAGCGGCCCAAGAATTGACCCCTGTGGCACACCGCGATCAATCGACTTAAGCGATGATGACTGTTGAGAACCATCATCTCGAGTGATCCGTACAAACTGAGAACGGTTGCTTAGGTAGCTGTCAAACCATCCAATCGATGAAGCATCAACACCATAGTATGCCAGCTTAGAAAGGAGTAGTGGAGCACTTATTGAGTCGAAGGCGCGAGAAAAATCTAACAAAACCAAGACTGAGCCTAGCCCCTTATCTTGATCAGCTAATATGTTGTCAACAACATCTAACAGAGCAGTTGTTGTACCCCTGCTTTTTCGAAAGCCAGACTGGACATCAGGTAAAATCTTGTTACTCTCTATAAACTTACTTAGTTGGTTATACACAACTCTTTCAAGAACTTTCGAGAGTACCGGAAGAATACTTATAGGCCTCAAATCTTTTATTTCCGTCGGCTGTGATACCTTAGGTATAGGGTTTACAGAGGCAATTTTCCACTGACTGGGAAAGGTAGATGAAGTGATCGACTTGTTTACTATATTGGTTATTAATGACAAAGTATGCGGCAAAGTTAACAATACCATGTCCATGGATAGTCCATCGACACCTCGTGCATTTGTTTTAATCGATAGGAGAATCTTGGCAACCTCTTGGTCATCCACTAGTTGTAACGAAAATACATTATTATTATCATGTTTATTAAATTCAAAAAAAGTCATATTAGAAATTGAAATTATATTATTACCAGGGACATTCAAAAAGTGGTCATTTATATCGTCAGGTTTATTAAGATGGTCAGGTAGGTAAATATCATTTTTATTAGACAAGACATCTTCTTTCAAATTCTTCCATAATTTTTTTTCATTTTTGATTTCTGAATTAATTCTATAATTATAATAGGCACGCATTTCGTTGTTTATGCTGAGTATGACAAACGATTTCATTTCTTTGTATTGTTTTTTATGAATATCTGACTTAGTGTGACGGTATTTATCGTGCGCGTCATTACGGCATTTCATCATTATTTTGACTGGATCAGTAATCCATGGGACATGCTTTTCCTTCAATTTAATAGTTTTAAGAGGAGCGTGTTTGTCAAATAAAGCAACAACAGAAGTCGTAAAAGCATCCACCATTTCATCTAGGGTAGACGCATTGGTTGTAACACTCCAATCTATACGTACCAAATCTCTGTCAAACTGTTCACGGTTAATGTTTTTAAGGGGTCTAAATACTATTGACCTTGGTGGAATTTTATTTCGCTTGATATTTAGCACCGCTGAAACATAAGAATGTCCAAAGGAGCCGGTAATGTTAGTGACAGAGACATCACGAGTGCAATAGTCCGTGCAAATCAAATCAATAAGTGTTCCACTATGGTCCGTAGAATGAGTCGGAGACGTTACCACTTGACATAATCCTGTGTAGCTTAAAAACTCATGTAGCTTTCCGTAGTCACCATGATTTGTACTTAAGAAATCTATATTGAAGTCTCCCATAATAACCAACCCATCATAGCCAGAGAAATGAGCAACCGATTCAGTCAATGCATCAAAAAAAACATCAACGTTGACCCATTGCGAGCGATAGGCAGTGCCGATCGCTATACGCGCCCCGCTCACAGTCACCAGCAGCCACATCTGTTCGATTGGCGCATCAGGATGGCTAATAGTTCGAGCACTAATACCACGCTTTACGAAGAAGCCCACTCCTCCCCCCCTGCCCCGACGCATGTGCAGCGGGCGCGGGGTGTTGAGGAATCTGTAGCCACGAACCTTAGGCGCGCGCGCTTCCTCGCCTTGCCTAATCCAGGTTTCGTTAATCGCCACGATGTCGTTTTTAAAGGTATCCATCGCAATAATAAAGTCACTATGTCCCGTGCCCAAGGAGCCTGGATTAAAAAGACCTAATGAACATAACTTAGGGTGAGAACACATTAAAAAATAACAAAAAATAATAATTCGTGACAATCCAGGCGATACAGCGATAGCTCATGTGTGTAACCAAGGGAAAAAATTAAAGCAACAATAATTGACGGAATGTCATAGTAATAATTAAATAAATAGATATGGCGTTGCTCACTATACAGTAGCACTAATTGAGATTCTAATATTAGTATTTGTAAAATGTAGTCATGTAATAAAAAAATACGTAAATAAAAAATTAGAAAATGCATAATAATACGATAATATAAGTACATAAAGTAAGTTTTATAGTATACTAGTGGCTTCCCGCGGCTTCGCACGCGTTGAAGTGGTGAGCCGTAATTTAGCCACAAACATCCAAACATCGTAACTTTCGCATTGATTTGTATATTATTAGGGTAGGATACCTACGCAGGTATATACCTATAGATACCTATAGGCGTACATTACCTATATTAGGTAGGTAGGTAGGTATAGGTACTGAGTTCCTAGTTTCTACCCCAAAAACAAACGAAACGAAACAGCTTCACGACTTTGATCCCCAGGCACGGTAGATACCCTAAGATCTCTTCATCGTACCAACTCAAGATTCCCGTTTTAGAATGTTCCTTACAAACATTGACGCCTTGTTGTATCCTTTTTACTTGAGCGCAACGAAGGAGGGTAAGGAGGCGTTCTAGGGGTTGTTTTCGAAAATCAAACTGTCTTTTTGTTATTTATCCACAGAACACATTTTCTTTAAGTTTTAAGTTAATTACACTACGCTTTAAAAATCTCCCATACAAACCTTGAAACTTTGTCAGTCTTTTGCACCCTTTGCAGGGGTGGTTTTAAAATATTGAAAACGTGATTTTAAATTATTTTACTTCAAGTTTTAAATCAATCGCACCACGCGTTAAAAAACTCCCATACAAACATTGACATCCCTTTGCACACTTATTAAGGGTAGTTTTAAAAAACTAAAAATGCCTTTCCTGTTTCTTAGCCTTGGAGTACATGTACACTAAGTTTCAAGTTTGTAGGTTCAAGGAATACTATTTTTCATGCAAACGTTTTCAACCCTTTTACACTCTTAGGGGTTGAATTTCCAAAAAACTCTTCTTAGTACACCTCTACGCCATAAGACCTACATACTCTTCAAATTTCAAGTCCCTAGGACCAGCGGTCAAAAACCTCCCATACAAACTTTTACATCCCTTTGCACACTTATTAAGGGTAGTTCAAAAAACGAAAAATGCCTATCCTATTTTTTGCCTTGGAGTACATGTACTCCAAGTTTCAAGTTTGTAGGTTCAAGGAATACTATTTTTCTTGCAAACGGTTTCAACCCTTTTACACCCTTAGGGGTTGAATTTCCAAAAACCTCTTCTTAGTACATCTCTACGCCATAAGACCTATGTACTCTTCAAATTTCAAGTCTCTAGGACCAGCGGTCAAAAAACTCCCATACAAACTTTTACATCCCTTTGCACACTTATCAAGGGTAGTTTTAAAAAACTTCAAATGCCTTTCCTATTTTTTTGCCTTGAAATATAAATACTCCAAGTTTCAAGTTTGTAGGTTCAAGGAATACTATTTCTCATACAAACGTTTTCATCCCTTTTTACACCCTTAGGGGTTGAATTTCCAAAAATACCTTCATAGTACACCTCTACGCCATAAGACCTATGTACTTTTCAAGTTTTAAGTCTCTAGGACCAGCGGTCAAAAAACTCCCATACATACTTTTACATCCCTTAGCACACTTATTAAGGGTAGTTTTAAAAAACTAAAAATGTATTTCCTACTCTTTTGTCTTGAAGTATATGTACTCCAAGTTTCAAGTTTGTAAGTTCAAGGAATACAATTTTTCATACAAACGTTTTCATCCCTTTTTACACCCTTAGGGGTTGAATTTCCAAAAATCCCTTCTTATTACACCTCTACGCCATAAGACCTATGTACTCTTCAAATTTCAAGTCTCTAGGACCAGCGGTCAAAAAACTCCCATACATACTTTTACATCCCTTAGCACACTTATTAAGGGTAGTTTTAAAAAAACTAAAAATGTATTTCCTACTTTTTTGTCTTGAAGTATATGTACTCCAAGTTTCAAGTTTGTAGGTTCAAAGGAATACAATTTTTCATACAAACGTTTTCATCCCTTTTTACACCCTTAGGGGTTGAATTTCCAAAAATCCCTTCTTAGGACACCTCTACGCCATAAGACCTATATACTCTTCAAATTTCAAGTCTCTAGGACCAGCGGTCAAAAAACTCCCATACATACTTTTACATCCCTTAGCACACTTATTAAGGGTAGTTTTAAAAAACTAAAAATGTATTTCCTATTTTTTTGTCTTGAAGTATATGTATTCCAAGTTTCAAGTTTGTAGGTTCAAGGAATACAATTTTTCATACAAACGTTTTCATCCCTTTTTACATCCTTAGGGGTTGAATTTCCAAAAATCCCTTCTTAGTACACCTCTACGCCATAAGACATATGTACTCCTCAAATTTCAAGTCTCTAGGACCAGCGGTTTAGGCTGTGCGTTGTCTATATGTCAGTCAGTCAGTCAGTCAGTCAGTCAGTCAGTCAGGACTTTGATTCTTATAGTATTAGAGATTTTTGTGTAGTGTATTTGAAAGACTATGACGTGACGTGAATATTTGGAAACAAGGTCTGGTGCTGCAGCGACACAAAAACACATTCTGGATAATATGATTACAATATACAAAGAGAAGAGCGGTAAGAGCAGTGACACTAATAAATGAAACATATATTCAAAATTACATACATATACCGCCGGTTTCTGAAAGGCTGGTCAAATCAAAATTAACTAATCGTAAGTCAAATCGCCTGTTAACTCGAAAACGGGTTGCAGGAACGCCGGTCAACTACTAAATTTTTAATCTCTGATTAGTTAACATTTCAATCAAAAGTTCCATGTCAAATCACTATTTGGGTTTCTGAAAGCGCGATTAGGCATAAATGCCCTGTCAACCTACTGTCAAATGGTATGTTAGCTAATCGTCGGAGAATGGCTGATTAGTTGTT
Source organism: Chloroclysta siterata (assembly GCA_932294275.1). NCBI lineage: Eukaryota > Metazoa > Arthropoda > Insecta > Lepidoptera > Geometridae > Chloroclysta > Chloroclysta siterata. The sequence continues at coordinate 18,951,768 of OW028588.1, forward strand.
GATCATCTGCTATAAATAAAGGATAAATGGACTTTATGAAACCACTCCATCAGTGCTGTTGAGCAAATCGTGCAGAAAATAAGTGTTTTTGCCACTGGACATTCCAAATTACTGTTTTGGATGATATTAGAGTGCACAAGAGCACTGCATGCTGGCTGGATCATCAAAAAGATGAATATAATTATTGTAGCTTGTTGTGTACTACACAACATTGCCATTTAACATGGAGATACAATAGAGGATCTGCCAAATAATGATGTGGAACTGCCAGTAGTTAATGAGGAAGTGAACAGAAGCAATGAGAACACCTGAGTATGCTCTGCTCATCTACAGACTTATTTTAGGTAATAAGGTGAGATAATATTGCTATGATATTTTTAATTTTGTTTAAATATGTACTTCATAAAAATATTAAAATAAGCTATAATAAATCTGGGCTCAGATTTGTTCTTCCTCGAAATGTATAGAGGAAGCCTATGTGTAGCGGTGGACTTCTCAAACTGATGATGTTGATGGTGATGATGAAAAATTGATTACACAGTTGTTTTTTATTTATTTACCACTTATAATTTTATTATCTTATCAGCTATGTAAAGGATAAAGTTTTTATTAACAAATATAGTTGGTAGTTAACATTAAAATCAATGTTTAATAGGAAGACAAAAGTGTGGTTGCCGGTGTAATTACAGGCACATGAGGCTTAACATCTGTATGCCTCAAGTTGATGGCCGCAGGTCAGTGCATCATAGGGCATTTTGATTTTTAATTTTAACGTTTTTTTTGTTTCCAGGATTGCTGTAGACTTGGTTTTGCACGATGGATTTAATGACTTCTGCGGGATTGGAGATGACGGTGCTTCAATTATAATTTCATTTGTTTCTGTTGTATCTGGATCTGTAAATTATATAATAAATTACAATAAAACTCATCTTAGTTATTATCATATTTAATTTCTACATCATCAGCATCTTATTATATGTCTTTATCCATGCTAAGTGGGGTCATATTTTATTTCTTATTTATTTATAGTGAACCAGCTGTTACCCTTGACTTCAACCTCATTTATATGAAACCTAGTACTATTTAGTATACCCTTTAGGGATTATCTGCCAAATTTAATTACAATCCGTTTAGCGGTTAAGTTGTGAAAAGGAAAGGAAACAAACAAAGTTACTTTCATGATCAATGTACTTTTTGATCTGAAATAAAGTAGGAAGGTAAGTAATAGTTGAAAAGCCACAAAGTTGTATTGAATGACATGTAGGTTACACACAATCTGAAATCCTACAAATATTCATAATGTCTATTTATTTATACATATTGGAGATGGCGGGAGGAGCTTGATAGTTTCCTGAATGAACAGACGGGGCCCACAATCATGATGTGTGGAAGGAATTAGGAGAGGTTTTTGCCCAGCAGTGGAACCCGGAGGGCTCATAATAATAATTACATTTTACTTACGTTAACATCAGCATCCTGATTCCTGGTATGTCTTTTTAAATTTAAATATGCTGTTTGAAGTTGTTTCTTTTGACGGGAGACCTCGGAGGAGGCATTGAATTTCGCTGTAATTTTCTCTGTCTTCTTTCTTTACCAGGTTTGCCCCGTTGGTAATTTTATTTTCGACAATTGATTTATATCTGAAAGAGCATAAATATGAAACCTCCCGTTGGTTTTATACCCAAATCAATGCGCAATGAAATTTACTTACATGTCCATTATGTTTAGAAGAGAACATTTGTCTCTCTCTGTATATTTTTTTCATCTGGATGCCATAATTTGGTATCTAATTATTTGCAAGAGTTTTATTATCACGATTTCGTAAAGAAAATTTAAAATCTTGCGCTTATTTATTTTCATGTCATATAATTATGTCAAAGTCGTCATTTTGAGCGAAATTGAGTGAACAATACAACAAAATGAATGAAAGGAATCATAGTTGCCATAATAATTTATTATTTCCTCGATTAGTTGACATTGAACCTATGATTAGCTAACATTGGTTCATTTTGGCTTAATTGCCCTTTCTGCAACCCAATTATATTTGACAGTCCTGCTAACTTAACAGCATGTTAGTTGATCGGAGGTTTGACCAGCCTTTCAGAAACCGGCGGATAGTTTCTCTTCGCAGAACACTGATTTGAAAGTGACACAAATTAACAGATACAAAAAAAATACAATTTTAAAATGCCTACGACTCAGCTTTCCCATCAGTGGAACCAACCGCATCTGGTCCAAAAACCCGCCTGAGGTCAGCCTCCGAGCGCAGATGGTAACGAGGGGAGTCCTCGCTCTGGTGTTGCCGGGCATACACCCGACCATCCTTTGACCAGACGAACTTCCAATTTAGTCGAACGCCAATCTCTCGTGCTCTCAGGAATAACTGCCTGTTTTCCTTGGTGAGCCTCTCGTTTACGTAAAAACGTCGTGGTTCACCAACCAGGCCAGCGTCAGCAGTAGTGACACCCCGGCGCACCCGCGAAGCTCGCAGCAAGTCGTCCCTTTGCGCGCGGCGCACCAGTCGCACGGCGATCGGCCGCGCACGCGCACGTTCCGTCGGCCCCTGGTCGCGCGGCGCTCCAACACGGGTAGCACTCACTACGTCGCCGTCGGTTAACGTAACGCCCAATTTTTGGGCGAGGGTGAGCACCACATGCACGACGGCCTCCCCCTTGGATTCAGGGACTCCTACAATGTCCACATCATTAGCGAGTGACAGCTGCTCCGATACACGAATATGTTCCTCCATACGCTGAACGATATCCCGGAGCCTACCGTTTTCCTTCCTAAGTTCGCTTATAGTTTTGGTCTTCTCTTCTAACGTCGATTTTAGGCTTTCTAATTGCACGTCGATGGATGAGAGTGAAGCCCTAAAGGTCCCAAGGATATCGTTCGTGCACTGAAATTGCTCCTTGACTATTCTTCCCACAGACTCTGCTACAGCTTTATTTATTTCATCTTTGATAATTGCTCTCAAACTACTCTTCGTTAGACTTACTTCCTCCTCTGAGTCATCGTCTAGAGCCGGCGCCGCGGACTTCGGCTTTCGCTTAGTGACGTTCCCGGCGCCAGAGTCCTCAACCGATGAGCCTTCCTGGATGCCATAATACTGCATGGGTGAACGAATGGGTGTATTTGTGTTGTCAACTCGCCGCTCCTTGCTTCGGCATCCCTGACATTTCCAGCTGTCCTTGAGTGTCTGCTTCATAGAAATATATGAGCGCTGAGTGACATTTGCGCATTCCAGATCGTAGTGATGGTTACAAAAAGAGCATTTTAAAAATTCTCTGCCCGTTATCACTTTTAGGCAGCCGGCGCATGAAATCTTCTTATACTCCATTGTTTAAAAAAAATAAAAAAATAGAATTTAGCAAAAAGTTCACTTCGCAGAGAATCGAACTCGGTCTCTCCGACTATCAGGGTATAGATTTCGGCCCGAGTACGCTCACGTCTACAGGTGATTTACTTAGATGTGCGAAATAAAGCTACTGGTACGAAATATCAATTGCAGCGCACTTAGCAACGAGCGGGTAGGTAATTACTTTAGGGTCCAAAGTTCGGTGTCCTCACGCAAGGTCAAGCACAATGCCGCTCACAAATACCGGTGTAATTTCAAAGTTATTGCACAAATTAGGTCACAAGCTCACAATGTTATTGTTAAATAATTACACTGCCAGATAGGTGGGTTTAGTACGATTCGATTTATATATACTTTAGCACTAAAAACTGACTTTTAACTTTGTTTTTAGAATAAAAACCGAGAGCGAAATAATACGTGTGTCTTTCTCACAAGGTCCAACGACCTACAACTGATGATTGATTTCGTTTCAGCTCTACTTTCTTCGCTTGTTAGTATTTTTATATAGTGTGGGCACAACTGGGCCAACTCATTGTAAACTTTTTTTGATGATCCAGCCAGCATGCAGTGCTCTTGTGCACTCTAATATCATCCAAAACAGTAATTTGGAATGTCCAGTGGCAAAAACACTTATTTTCTGCACGATTTGCTCAACAGCACTGATGGAGTGGTTTCATAAAGTCCATTTATCCTTTATTTACAGCAGATGATCAACAACTAATCAGCCATTCTCCGACGATTAGCTAACATACCATTTGACAGTAGGTTGACAGGGCATATAAGCCTAATCGCTCTTTCAGAAACCCAAATAGTGATTTGACATGGAACTTTTGATTGAAATGTTAACTAATCAGAGATTAAAAATTTAGTAGTTGACCGGCGTTCCTGCAACCCGTTTTCGAGTTAACAGGCGATTTGACTTACGATTAGTTAATTTTGATCTGATCATCGTTTCAGAAACCGGCGGCTAATGTACGAAATTGGCTTATGACATTATCTCTGCATAACGTTTTTAACTGTTTTAGTATGAGATGTTTTTGCAATCACATCTATGAATATGTTTTTCACACTCATCTCGAGAATAAGGATATTACTTTTTTTAGAATTTGCATAGTTCGTTATATTGACACATAGTAAAACATCTATTCATAAATCACAAAATGAGTATCTCGGTGGATAGCAGTTGATAGGTTATGGCACAGGGCCGGAGAGAGTGCCGTTTTAAAAAGAAGGCCAATACTTATCTGTGCCAATACTTAGCAGTGTGCGCACAGGCTAAATAGAAAGATAGGTATCAAGGCAAGCGGAGCCGCGATTGAATGCTACTTTATATGTTTTTGCTAATTGATTATCAAATGCGATAGTTATTTTTTTTGGTTAATGGTAAAATCCGAAAAAGTTGGCTTTAAACGTCTGTTAACTAACACGACCAAGGACCACAACTTTATCTCAAAACATTAATGTCTTGATATTTCCAACCTGGCGATAAATGTTCTACCTATATTTTTTGATCACAAGAATTTCCCACGCCCAGTATAAAAATTACAGAACACACAACAAGGAAAGATTCCAACACAAAGGATTGATTGAACCACCTTACAACATAATTACACACCTGCCATACTTTCTACGTCTATGGTCATTTAATTACCTGCAGACAATAGAGCAAGGCTCACGTTTTGAAAGTGTATCAGTTTTCACCCGGTCACACTCTGGTGGACAGTTTGTATGTAGGTACCTACTAGATAATAGCTGGTGATTGCTTATCGTTTTTGGAATCGGTCAAGAGCGTGTGTGATATGTTTCTGTACATGCTTTTTGAATACATATCATTTCTTAGTTAGTTACGCATAGTAGGTAATATTTTCCGACTAACATTAAGGCGCTTTCATTCTAGGGCCTTTTAAATTCTTTACTTTGCTGATCCTGTATTTTTTTTGGAATAAAAATAAGGCCTATACTTATTATAATTCAGATTAGGAACTATATTTATTCCAAGTTTCATTATAATCGGTCCAGAGGTTAGGGCATGATTGATCACGGCTCTCGAGCCATGTTATGCGCTACTTTTATCTACACTTTGCGTTTATGTTACATGGACGTAACAGTATATTTTAAATATTTGTTTTATTTTTCTATTTACTTGGGCTTTGTTATTTTTTTTGCCCTGCCCTGTCCATCAACATGAGGCATATATTAAGCCTCATGTGCTTGTAATTTCACTTGCAACCCATAAAACAGAGACACAGCAACGCTGCTTGGCGGTAGAAATAGGCATGGTGTAGTTCTTCCCCTGACGAGCTCTTCACACGCTTTACTTACTACTCTTAGGTGAAGGAGGGGTCTCATTATATGCCGGGAGTAACCCAACTATCCCAGTATGGTGTCATGAACCATAGAAATTTAATCCTATCTTTTTTTATACAACTAGCTGATGGAACAAGCAGATAGCCCACCTGATGTTAAGTGGCCTATAACAAAGCATTGCCTCGTAATGCACTGCCCTGCGTCCATCAACTTGAGGCATACAGATGTTAAGCCTCATGTGCCTGTAATTACACCGGCAACCACACTCTTCAAACCGAAACACAGCAACGCTGTTTGGCGGCAAAAAAAGGCGTTAGTACTTCCCCGGACGAGCCCTTCACAAAAAGAGCTCTACTACTCTTGAAATCCTGGGGGGATCCTGGGTTCGGGGAGTTAATACATACCTCCAAGTGGTGGTTCTCGGCGGCATCGTTGATGGGACTCTTGCCGTGCCGGTCGAGGTGCAGCCTGGCGCCGTGCCGCAGCAGCCAGCGCACCGTGCCGAGGTGGCCGCGCGACGCTGCGAAGTGCAGTGGAGTGGCTCCGTCGCCGTCGCGGGCGTTCGGGTCCACTCCTCGCTCAACTATCTACGAATGTATTGTTTAATCATGTACAACGTGTAACTTAATACCCCTATAAGACCAAAGACCAAGTGATCAGACGAAGCACTGGAATACTTTGACGTGTGCAAAGGTTGAATATATCGTTTTCAAAATTCCCATACAAAAGTAAAATTAATATTGTCTCAGAAATTTGCAACACCCCTGATATTGTTTACGTAAGTACCAAGGTCATGTACACACGAAACGTACAAACAGCTGCTTCATGGTGTGTTTAGTTTCATATTGGAGGAACGCTTATGAAGCATTTCATGAATGTACAAATACGAAATTTCAAAAGTCGTAAAACAAAAGTTGTTCGCCTTGACCTGTAAAATACGCTGCTTCCGGGGCTATAGGGGTATTATGTTACACGTTGTATAAATTGTAATATGATATATTCTTTAATTATTATTTAATAATTCATGTTATTGGTCTAATCGTTTTATTAAAGTAAAATAGATCAATACAAATATATTTTAACGAGGTCTACAAAACATAGGCATGATAAATTGTGAAATTTCGGGTTTCACACACTTAAATTATTTTATTTATTAATTTATAGACGAGCAGATATAGAAAAACTCGTATGTAATGCAAAACACAAATGATCTCACAATGAGTCTGCTGATTTGTTCAGTGTTTTGAAAGACGTGGATATTCCACACTGCACTTAGGCCATGGTGGAAGTACTTCCCCGGCCGAGCCCTTCACAAAGAGCTCTACTACTAAAAGATTATCTAAATATATATTATAACTAAGCAGTGATGACCGTCAACATCTTAGATCTTAAATGTTTAAATAAAATACAACAAATTAAGATTTAAGTTTAATGAGAGTTGCCTTTCACCGCACCAGTTCTTTCACAATCAGTAAGAAGGCTATTATAGAGAGAGACCTGACTTCAAACGGCTTCTACGAAGTCAACCACAAGTTCATAGTTATGGCCATCGTCGCTTGCGGCAGAGAAACAGCGATAAAATATAAGTTTGCGATTTCACTCCGAGGCATTAACACTGCATAACAACAATGTTACTTATTTTATAAAGTTGAAAAGAGATAATGTTTTAAACTTATCAGTTTCGTCACTAAGAGAAATGGCTTTACTACTTTAATCCCAGGCACGGTAGATATCCCCTCAGATATTTTCTTTGATGATTTCAAAGGTACGTCCAAATATAAAAATTTTCAATTGTTGGTAATATATACGTGTCAGGTTGCAAGCCTATCGCCAGGTTTCGTCATTTAACTTTAAATATTTCAGAGAAATTCTAATTGAGAAAGAGACTCTAGGTAGGTAGGTACATCTTTTAATGTCACAGATTACTTTTCAACTGATACATAATACACAACTTTTTACGAATAATTAGAACCTACCCGAAAATATGTTACAATAGTTATAATAACACGCAAAACTCTAGAAATTATATCTAACTTAATAGTCTAATAAGAGCTGATTTCATCATGCTCTGTTAGTTACTAATCAAGGATTAACAGGCCGTTAAATCTAACCTTAGATGTCAAATGCGTACATTTTGACATATTTAACGGCCATTTAATCCTTTGTTAATTTAACAGAGCATGGTGAAATCAGCTCTAAGTTGATTATCTAGTCTTCGTTTAGTGTAAATTTTAATTTCGACCAGATTTAAATTTCCACTAAATAACTGGAAAATAAGGTTACAATAGTTATAAAACAACACGCAAAACTCTATAAATTCCATCTTGCTATATCATGTCTATTGGACGATTGAAACTTCCATTGAATGTATCTAGCCGCAAAATAGAGACAATATCGGAAATGTTGACCACAAATCTGCAATTTCCACGCATCGAGCGGTAACAGTGGATACAGACTTCGTGATCGGAGCGCGTTCAATCTAATCGGAGGTCGTTGCTCCGGGTTTCTCTTGCATTTTTAAGTTACGTGGATTTAACCTGATGGGAAATGAACTAGATCTGATCCATATACCTACGTTTCAAAGGCTTTCTTGAAAATGTTATGGAAATGAAACATGGCAAAGAGATACCGTGCCTACTGGGTCTAAACTTGTTCTATACCTCTCTAATTAAACAAATACCTAGTATCCTTCGCCGAAACGAAAAATAAATAAACAAGGAACCTCTACATGGTGCACTCTGGTAACGCAAAAGTTTGCATAAGTACAAAAACTAGTAAAGCAAATTTATTTGTAAAATCAAAATTATATTTTTGCTGAATATGTGATCGCACTCAACTTGGTTTATTGCAATTTTTATTGTGATTTTCTATCGTTCAAAATGTTGGAATGTGCGAGCGAGAGGTACATTAGCAGTTGTCTTCGCCTTAAGCTGGTTATTCTTTCAAAACAACGGTACCCAACAACAATCACAGAATAGTAACCACGGAAGTACTTGTAGATACGAGTACAGAAGCGTGATTACCACTGCAGTAAAACTCTTTGATTGTAAGTATTACATGACGATGGCTGTTGTCGTGCATGGATTGAGGATGTGATCTATCGGAAAAAAGATCGATAGCAATCGCACGCGCACGTTCTAGGAAAATTCGTGAGAGATGAAGCGAATGACTTGGACCAATTTGTCGGAGTGTTTCCTCGAATGAAGATGAATTATGTGACATCGTTTCTTGCCTTATTACGAGAAAATGACGGTAGTCAATTGAAACAGCAGATTGCTGTAAAGTTGATTTAAATTTAAGTGAGTTTGAAACATTTAGCATACTTCAATAATCCTAATAACCTCATTGAGTTATTCTATTTTTATAATTGAAATTTTCAGCAAATCAAAGAAATTTAATTCATTCTCTCTAGAGATTTATTCTATCATCTGACTAGAAGAAAATTTCAGCTGAAATTTTCTGACACCAACTCGATAAACTTTAAAAAATGATAAGGTAACCCATACAGCTGAAAGTTTCGTACACAAATTCGAAAACTGCTTATGTCACTAGGACTTGTACCACTTACCATCCACTTGACGCAGTCCAGGCACCCAGTCTGCGCGGCAGCATGTATTGGCAGCATGCCATCTCTGGCCCTCGCGTCCAGCCTTCCACCGGCTTCCAGAACCAGGTATTTGAGCACTGCTAGATGTCCCTCTTGGGCTGCTAGGTATACCGGCGTGACGTCATTGTCCATCGCCGTGTTGGCACTGAAAGAGAAGGCGAATTTATCAAAATGTTCTAAGATAGACACATAATACTTATTAGTAACTAGTGTAAAGAAGGCTCTGGGTTTTCCGATGATTTTTAATCCTAATAATATTATAAATGAGAAAGTTTTTAAGTATGGATGGATGTTTGTTACTCTTTCACGTCAAAACTACTGAATGGATTTTAATGAAACTTTACAATAATATAGCTTATACACACATATGCTACAATTTATGAAAGTATGGTGTGAATTGTCCAAAATATGACGATAAGTGTCAAGTCGGAAAAAATCTACCATCTGCGAGCTATTCTGGCGTGCGCTGCCAAAACCGCTAGAGTTACACATATGTATTACGCCACGCTAACATAAGCTACTCGAAATACTAATCCTGCGCAGACGAAGTCACTGGCACCAGCTAGTACGTAATAAATTATACAGTAGATCTGGATCCATATTACCAAAATAAAACAAAATAATGTCATTAGCATGAAATTTAAAACGCATTGTCGACATCCTATCCACAATTCACATTTAAAATATTACAATACAGCATAATAAATGACATTAAACACCAAATCGTGCTATTGTACGCCTCTTAAGATGGTTATCTGTTTGATAATCACAACAATGGTTGAATTCTTCTGCGGTCATCGCAACCGTCGTAAAACTTACATCACTGTGCATAACAGCGACCATTGTAAATAATAAAAAAATGTTTGTACAGATTGTTTGATGACTTCCGTGGCTAAGAGGCGAGGTAGCCGGCTGTGACGTAACAGGTCTAGAGTCGGTGCACTTATCGGGATAAAAATTGTTTTGTAAAATTAAAACTATGGTAGTAGGGAATTATTGACTATAGGTATTTTTTTGTAAGAATAACGTACTATATTTATTCCAAGTTTCATCCAAATCGGTCCAGAGGTTAGGGCGTGATTGGTAGTATTATAAGTAGGATGTATATTGTTATTAAACATTGGTTTCTCTATATTGTTATTAACCAAGGTCTTTTATTTAGGCTCTAGCGTAATATGCGAATGATATGACAACGAGAATCAGATAGGTTGATCTTCACGGCATCTATCGATCGCTTCTTCTTCTTTTAGATACTTGTCGTGTCCCTATTTCTTTCGAAACAGTGTGGTGAAAGGATTTTAATGCGACTCAAAGAGGCTACTTTAGCACTGGACACATGTGTTTTCTGTGATGACATGCCTGTTTTCTCGCGATGTTTTCCTTCACCGTTTGTGAGTCTTGGCACTGTATACACATAAACTTTTGAACAGAAAAAGTCATTGTTGTATGACCGGTTTTGAACCCACGACCTTAGGACCGGAAGGCTACCGGTACCACTAGACTGTCAGTGCTCTCAATATCGATCGCTTAGGTAGGTAGATATATATTTCTTGCTATTTAAGTATGATTTCAAGCTAGCTTGCTCGCTTGTGAGGCCATTTGTCGTACTACTTTGACTGAAGACATGGCAACAAGTTGGTCGTTTCACTTTTATTCACACTTTCCACGTGTTGGCAGCGTGGCGTCATGCGGTCAGATAAGTTCAAGTTAGAGTGAAATTGCCTTGAAAGGTTGTTTAACTGGATATTACCTACCATGTTGCAACTGAATATTATTGTTTATCTTAATATCTAAATAAATTGTGCTCAAGAGAGATACCTAGACTCTCGATTTAGATATACTTCTCAAGGCTACAACTTTAAGCACTTACTTTGGTTTTTATTTTATTGTACAATAAAAACGTAATTCGTAAACGTAATTCACAATAAATAAATAAAATCAATACAATCAAACGGTGTATTATAAATACTTTGCCTTGGTATCAAGGGTTTAAAGTAGGTTCTTTATAATTGATTAAAATATAGCGATTTTGAGCGCCCTCCATCCACTGACTTTCCGCGATCTCTACAAATCAAAGCCGTAAGGTATTTATAAAATTAAATCACAAGGATCACTTTGAAACGTCTTAAAGCAAGGTGAATCTAGGTGCCAATTCCACGCGACCAAGCCTAGAAGAACAGGCAACAATCTTGGCAACTACATTGTCATCGACTCTCTGTAAGTGTCTATCATCGTTAACTTTACATGATTAAACATCATGCTCCATCCAAGACAATTGTAAAAGCATTATGATGCATATTTATCACGCGTCAGACCAAAGCCATCAGCGGACAAACTTAATTTCATGCAGATTTGTAGGTGTAAGTACAAGAAATATTACGCAAATAGATCTATCGTTATTTCGAAGAACATTGAACAACAGTTGAGGTAAAAACAAGTGAATATGCTTGGGGCGAAATAAACACTAAAAAAATCTACATATTACATACCTACCAACCAAACCATAAGTTGGGTGCCTGTTCTTCGGTCGCGTGGAACTGGCACCTAGATTCTAAGCGCGGATCCACCGTTGTGGGCACAATGGGCATGCCCACAACCGTAATAGATTTGTGACGACTCACACACTGTGTTTGCCCCATAGCTTTGTTCACGTGGAACTATTAGGCGCACTGTACAAAATCTTAGTCAGGGCGTCATATATATTATACATTTTTTATACATCTCCTTTGTGGGAGTGCACAAAATCGATCATGAGCAAGTTCATATTCCGACTCATACTTGGCCGATTTTCGGGTGGTTGTGACCACAACCTTGTTGAGGGCTGGAACCGCGCCTGCAGATTCACTTAGCTTTAAGACGCTTCAAAGTGATCTTTGGGATTCAATTGAATAAATATCTTTTGACTTTGACACATCTACCGTACTAGGGATCAAAGCCGTGAAACTGTTTTATACATTTACCTACTTTATTTATACATAGGTACTTTATTCATGAAATAAAAATTACATTTCTATTCTGTCGCACTGGGTGGAGATAATATCACCACGTTGCAATCAATATCGATTGAAATGGTGAAAAAGAAATCATCAAAAATCTGAATCAATTTGCAATTATTGCTAAATGAGTCTTCGAATTCAGTGCATTGCATGACACACGACAACTTTGTTTCCATATTGCATCGTTCGAAAGAATATTTAATCGATAAAATTGATTACCTATGTTAATCTAATGCAAAACTAGATTCTAAAGAACACAGCGACTTCGTTTGTGTGGAAATTATACTTTAAAAAAACTCAGACTCATCTTAGGTTTCGGGGTTTTTAGATATATTTTCTAATACACCTCAAAAACATGCTAGACTTACCTAGCAGCTTCAAAATTTCAGGTTTCTAGGGCTAAGGTACATTCATTTGCATATTCGGGAGTCAGTATAGTAGCATAACGATTTTATAAAAGTTTATATTTGATCGAGTGAGCGAAGCGAACGAAGATTCTAGTTTCAACTTGGGCGATTTGGCATTTTATGTATGTATGTATGTATGTATGTATGTATGTATGTATGTATGTATGTTTGTCTGGCCATAACTTTCGCACCGTTGATCCGATCTGCATGAAATTTGATAAGACGACAGCTTGTACTTGAGAAATTTACTGGTAAGTATATGAGTAAAATCGGATGAAGGGTTTTTAAGATATAGGGTTTTTTAAGGGGGCAAAAATAAAAAAGTGACTTAAAAAAATCAAGTTACATGTCATACGAAAGGGCTTTGTTTGGACATTCCTAAAAACTTTTTACTTTTTTTCTGAGACGCTCGGTTTTTGAGATATAACAAAAAAGTTAAATTAAGTTAACCAGCGACCCAAGAGCTCCCATCTCTAAGAGTTTCGTTGGCATCAAGGTTTTTCTACTGGTCTGCCAGTTACTTTGCTTTTTCTTATTTTTTTTCCTTGAAATAAATTAAGGAGGTACTGAGTTCTCATAAAATGGTGACAAACGACCAGGTCTGATGATGGAGCCAAGGTCTGTTCAACGGAACTCTTCAATAAATAGGCCAATAGAGTTGAAACTTGGTTACCGTACCAAGTTAGTAGGCGGTAGTCAGAAAAAAGTCCAAACATAATGTTTGGACTTGCCTTTGACTACCACCTACTTAAAGTATTGGTGCGTTCGTCGGGTCGCATCACGAGATCTCAGTTCGGGGCGAACTACTAGTTAGTCAAGTTGTCAAAACCATACCGTTCTCTACCAGCGTACGTCCCAGCTTTAGCTTTACCACGTTTGCTCTTTTTGTTCTTCTTCCCGAATAACTTGCTCGTCACCCGGCTGTACGGGGGATGTGCGTTGCTCAACGTCATTTTTCTTAGCAAGAAAATTTTGAACACCGAAAAAACAAACGTCTATAAAATCAAATCATTTTTCACAAAATGCGATCAATGTTCAAACGGCATTCGAAATAAAAACATTGATAGTTCGAAACTTGAATCACTGTCACTCAATAAACAAACAAAAGAAAGCTTTTTAAATTTCGAACCCAAACGAAAAGTTCGAATAGCTCTGACGATTCGAAAATTAAAAAGCTTAATGTTTTCGGCAAAGCACGGCACAGTTATTCTGCCAATGAAATGACTGGCACTAAAATATCTTTACGATTGCACATTTCGAAATGAAATCAAGCGAGCGCGCCACTCGCTTGCCCCGGTCTCACTGGCTTGAGACCTCTATGTGATTTCCACGTGAAAATGTTGAGAAGCGAAAGTGATCTTGAAGTTGCGTGGATTTCAATGGTCGATAAAATTGACTCAGGCACCTGTACATATTTTTACGACTTTTATTAAGATTTGTTTCCGTAATCTGTGAAGTAAGGTGCGTGGTTAGTTGATCGTAAATTTGCACCTAACGTAAGGTTTAATTTATTTGAGCGTGAACTTTTGACACAAGAATTAAAATTTAAATGCATCATTAGCATAATCCATTCTCATCTAGCAGACTAAAAATAATTAATTATGCGTATATTAGGATATCTACCAAGAAGGCCGTTCGATCTTCACTGGCCATTGCTGACATGTTTTAGGTAAAATAATAATAAATTAATAGTATTTTTTTATTACTAGGCTAGACTTTATTATTAAAAGACACAATTTACTTATACACTTAGTGGCAAAATAAACATGAAGCAAAATCATATTAACCTGTAATTTTTTTAAGGAGCTGATTGTTATTTTTTTTATGTGAATTAATGTATTTTATTTTTAATATAATCTACTATCCTTAAAAGCGCCATTTTCGTTTAATCGAAAATGTAATACAAATAAAAATAAAATATGAATTACAAAAATACTAATGCAGCCTTATATGCTCAAGTTGACATACTAAATCAAACTAGATCGACCACTTTTTCACAGTAAGATATGCAACTACGTAATAAGATGATGTTTCATCTACCTGTCATCTTCTCTAAAAACTGTAGCAACTTTGGTAGAGGACGCTATGTTACATCGGAATAATTATTTCGTCTGACACTAGTTGCATATCATACCGTTATGCATGCGTAGTTTTCTTTGTAAGTTACAAGCGAAGAGCGATTCAATAAAATCAAATCAAATTATTGCAAGAAAAACATGTCACAAAGGTGTTACAAATTTTCTATGATCAATGTATTTTGCCGTGTCAGACGTGCATGCACATTCAATTTAAAATAACAATAGAAATCAAATAATTAAAAATATAAAAAAACAAATATAACAATAATATTTTAATTAATGAAAATGTGGCATTCAGGTTGACTTCCATATTTCGGATGTCAGGTTCTAGCGGCTGTGGCCATGACGGAAGTCTTGGAGCGGCGACTTATATGTACTTAAATTTTACTACAGTCGCGTTAAACTCTCATAACTCATTTTAACACTATAGTGTAGAGAGTACTCGGCGCGGGCGCCGAGGGCGTTATCGATGTATCTGTTTTTTCTGCTGATAAATAACAAATTAATAACATTTATCATAATTTTTTATACAATTTTACACAGAACAAAGAAAACAAATCTGCAAGTACATATAAAAAAATTAATAACAAAGTAAAAATATATATAAGTGTAGGTATCTGCGCTTAAACAAAAGGCCGTGCCGATATCGTGCCGTTCTCTTATGTGCGAGAATTTATGTTTAATTTATGACCGAGTTTGCAGCGAGAGTTTAACGCGACTATAATTCATTCAGGATGGTCTAGGAACCTCTGACTTGCGCCACAAACGTTTCACTACATCATGGCAGTATGACATCGCTATTGGACATGACATGGAGATTTTACTCGAAACACTTTCGCTACTCTCGGCATGGTAGTGGGCGTCACAGCAATAGACCACAGATTAAGTAACCGTACTGTCACTGTGTTTTTTACGTAACTGAGACATTATTTGAATAGCATTGTGCCATTTGGGACAATAGTTTTAGCAATCAGTATGTAATTAAACAAAAAAATAATATAATGTCAATTAATCCTAAAAAAAAAAATTTTATGTCAGTGACGGAACACCCAGTGTTGAGGTTAGAGTTACCTCTGCCAATTACATTACGTTAAAAAGTTCAAATCTAAGATTTTTTTTTAATTTTTACCAAAAAAATGATTTACTCAATGCTAGATCTATGCAGATCATGCAAATATAGTCCGGCCACGAGAGTCAAATTCGCTCCTCTGTCTCAGCTAAACAGTCACCCCGCCCCGTGGCTTTATTTCAACTAATCTGACAACACAACAAGAATCAATCATAAAAAATGTATGACTTCAACTTTCATTCCCTTTTTCACACAAATAACAGCCCGATTTACATGCTACATTGTACATGAATGAGCCAAGGTCAGAAACATCGATGAGACTGTTTTTTGTGCCCTGAAGTGTAGAGAAAATCAATTAGAACAATGTACGGGCTTTTTCCGCAGTTTTCCCAACGTTTCTATCCGGCGTTAGATGGCGTTGCAAGAAATGCTATTGTGCAATGAATGCGCAAAAACAACACATTATTAATGAACTAGTTTCAACGCGGTTTCAACATTACTTTTAGTTTTAATGCAACTTCGTTTTGTTAAAAGTATCCACCCGAATACTTAAGTATATCGCCTGATTTAAGTTTTATTGCAAATGGTTTTTGTTAATTTAATATTGCTTCCGGGTTCGGTGGTATTGTTTGTACACATCATGGGAGTCATCTGCATATTCCATCAGCGAGTATTAGTATAAAAATACCATGTTAGGTATGTACAGTCACGAAAACAAGAAAAAAAAGATAAAAGTCATCAATTCTAACTGAATGACTGATGCTGACCAAAGACAATAACAAAAAATATTTATCCAATTGAACACAAGGAACACTTTGAAAAGTCTTGAAGCTAGATGAATATATTGTTTTTTTTTTAATTTAGGTGCCAGTTCCACGCGACGTAGTCCAGAAGAAAATGCAAAAAACTTAGGGCTTGGTTCCTATTATGACATTCTTTTGTATGATCATGTAACAAATTTTTTTTTATACTACTAGCTGACGGAACAAGCTTATGGGCCACCTGATGTTAAGTGGTAACCATCACTTACAGATGTTAAGCCTCATGTGCCTGTAATTACACCGGCAACCACACTCTTCAAACCGAAACACAGCAACGCTGCTTGGCGGCAGAAAAAGGCGTGGTCGTAGTACTTCCCCGGGCGAGCCCTTCACAAAGAGCTCTACTACTCTTAAAATTCATAAATAAGCTACAGTGCCAAGCTGTGGTGCCAATCTAACTTAGTGTGACCAGCTCTTATATTACATGCACGCTAAGGTTCCCGTCTCAGGGCTACATGTGAATATGAATAAATTAAAGAGTAGTAGAGCTCTTTGTGAAGGGCTCGTCCGGGGAAGTAACACCACGCCTTTTTCTGCCGCCAAGCAGCAACGCTATGTTTCGGTTTGAAGAGTGTGGTTGCCGGTGTAATTACAGGCACATGAGGCTTAACATCTGTATGCATGCTGTATGACTGTTTAATCCATAACATTGTATCGCTACCATTGCACGAATGCGCACCACAGATTATACACAGCTATTACATCAGATAGCAATCGGAAATTGGTAATTTACTCTCCTCCGTTTCCTTTTACCATTTTATAAAAACTTGCAATTTCCTCATGGTTCACTTTCACTGAGAAAATTGCGAAAATTATCTTGTATCTTTGTTTTTGACAGGCCTGTGACGGGTGACAAATTGCGGATGTATGGAAAGTAAATACCATAGCTTAGTGTTGATATGTGCATTGATGATATAATTATGCCAATTTATGTCACTTACATACTTTCATGTATATTCTTGTATTTTTAATAAATTGTTCTTATGTGTGGCATTAATTGATCGAGTGAGCGAAGCGAACGAAGATCTTAGTTTCAACTTGGGCGATTTGGCATTTTATGTATGTATGTATGTATGTTTGTCTGGCCATAACTTTCGCACCGTTGATCCGATCTGCATGAAATTTGATAAATCGATAGCTTGTACTTGCAAAATTTACTGGTAAGTATATGAGTTAAATCGGATGACGGGTTAAAAAGATATGGGGATTTTAAGGAGGCAAAAATAAAAAAAGTTACATAAAAAAATCAAGTTACATGTCATATGAAAGGAATTTGTTTGGACATTCCAAAACAATTTTTACTTTTTTTCTGGGACGCTCGATTTTTGAGATACAACAAAAAAGTTAAATTTAGATAACCAGCGACCCAAGAGCTCCCATCTCTAAGAGATTCGTTGACAACAAGGTTTTTCTACTGGTCGGTCAGTTCCTTTGCTTTTTCATATTTTTTTTCTTGAAATAAATTAAGGAGGTATTCAGTTCTCATATAATGGTGACAACGACCAGGGCTGATGATGGAGTCAAGGTCTGTTCAACGGAACTCTTCAATAAATAGGCCAATTGAGTTGAAACTTGGTTACCATACCAAGTTAGTAAGCGGTAGTCTGAAAAAAAGTCCAAACATTAAGTTTGGACTTGCCTCTGACTACCACCTACTCAAAGTTTTGGTGCGTTCGTTGGGTGGCATCACGAGATCTCAGTTCGGGGCGAACCACTAGTAAATTATATTGTATTGTAATTGTTTAAATATTATTGTTGTAAAAAGTGTGGCGTAGCTTGTTTGGTCAATCGAATAAGCTAAGCAACGTTCTGTGTTCATCCAGCTCAAGGGTCTGAATTTTTTTTTTTTTTTTTATACAACCAGCTCATGGAACAAGCAGATGGCCCACCTGATGTTAAGTGGCAACCATCACCTATAACAAAGCATTGCCTCGTAAGTCACGCACGATAAGAACGTGCCCTACGATGCACTGCCCTGCGTCCATCAGCTTGAGGCATACAGATGTTAAGCCTCATGTGCCTGTAATTACACCGGCAACCACACTCTTCAAACCGAAACACAGCGTTGCTGCTTGGCGGCAGAAAAAGGCGTGGTGGTAGTACTTCCCCGGACGAGCCCTTCACAAAGAGCTCTACTACTCTTTGAAATTTGGCACAGGCACTCTTTGAGGGGTATAAACGCTCACTAAGGAGCGATTTTAAAAATCGTTCCCCATGATGTTGAAAAAGGGTGCAAACGCAAACAATGTCACGTGGCATTCCGTACTTTCAATATAATTAACAAGACCCGGAAACAAAAAATAATGTTCAACGTTCACCTTTGGAAACTTCTTGAAAAACATGCGCAGGCGCACGAAGGCGTGACTTTCAGAACGGAACACTCCGCTATGCTATGAAAAACTGTATTGCATATTATTAATTATTAACATGGCCAGTGGTGTGTACCGATAATAGTAGGTACGTATAAGAAGCTGAGCTAAAAAGATAAGCGGTTATCGGAAGATCATTGCATATAACAGTAATGCAACGAAGGAAAATTATTGGGTAATTTTCAAATTACGTAACTAATAAAAAAATAGAGTTTGTTGGGTAATTTTAAATCATCATCATTATAATCCGCAGCCTGACGTAGTTATACCTGCGGTCTTGGGCTACCCGCAGGGCTCGTCCGGAGAAGTACTACCACCACGCCTTTTTCTGCCGCAAAGCAGCGTTGCTGTGTTCGTTTGAGTGTGGTTGCCGGTGTAATTACAGTCACATGAAGCTTAACATCTGTATGCCTCAAGTTGATGGACGCAGGGCAGTGCATCGTAGGGCACGTTCCTATCGTGTGTGACTTACGAGATAATGCTTTGTTATAGGTGATTGTTACCACTTAACATCAGGGCCATCTGCTTGTTCCATCAGCCAGTTGTATAAAAAAAACATCTACGGCCCACGACGTTGACAATATCGTCGACCCATCGTCTTACTGGACGTCCAACGCTTCTCTTTCCATTAATATGCTAATAAAAAAATATTAAGTAATTATGAAATTACGTCATCATCTTCCTGCCCTTATTCCACTTCATGTGGGGTCGGCACAACAGGTCTTTTCTCTCCATTTCCCTCTATCATCCGGAATTATGAAATTACGTACCTATAAAAAACTAGCTGTCCCGTGCCCACTTTGATGAGATGAAGGCTATCCTATCTTTTAAGTTAGATCAAACTGCACACGGTGCGCAAATTTGATTGAAATCGGTTAAGTAGTTTAGGAGTCCATAGCGGACAAACAACGTCATGCGTAATTTATATATATTACCTATAAGATAAGATAAGATTGTGTTTGAATCTTACCTAATAGTGCTGGCAGGAACTGTCTTCGAGTATTTCAATCTTGCAGACGAAGAGCGTGCAGGTCGTCTAGGACAAGTCGCCATTTTGAATTCACAAATTCACTGGCGCAGTTCAGAATTCACTTTTCTTGTACATGATTGTCACTTTTTGTCAAAAGTTCTACGGTTTGGAATGCAAGCATATTTAGCTTACCAGCTTCGATCAAAGCAAGAAAGTTATTTACAGTATAGTACTTATCTACCTATTTACATTATACAAAGCTTGGTAAAACAAGAATGCGCTAAAAGTTGTGTCTCAAAATCGTCAAACAAATCCTCGCAATTAGGAATATAAATGGAGGATACATTTTCATGAACTCTGGATGCGTTCATGAAAATTTATGTTGGATCTAGGATCTAGGATCTCAGTGATTAACAGTTATCATCTAAAAATGTTGTAATGTGCGAGTGAGAAATTGTTTGACAGTTGACTACGCCAATTTTATCTAAAGCACTATCCACTACGTACAAGTAGGTACTAGCTAGGTACTGAAAAAAGCGGGTATACCTACATAGGTAGTTTGACTTGCTCTATGACTTCCTCGAGGTTATTGTGTACTAAAATATATAAGGGAATGTCTACTGTGCTTGGGTATTACTGTCCAAGCACAGTAGACATTCAAACAGAATCGATGCCGTCGAGGTAAGTAGGTAAACCCAGGGAAATATGGCGGGACGACCCCCATTGCCATTTAAATAAACAGCCCACTGTGGCCAAAGATTATAATGTGTGTAAAAAAAGGAGGAAACTGCTCTACAGCAGGACAATACTGGTTATATAAAATAAATAGAATATAGAACAATCACAAGACTAATATAAAACATAGCGTCAGCTCAACCAATTTTAAAGTGCGACTATTTCAAGTATCTTCAGTTTAAAAAGTTTATTCTCATAAGAACAGATACAGTTCACTTAAATCTTTCTAGAACAATGCACATTAATTAAAGCCAACAATCAAATTGTCTCAAAAGCATCTTTTTTTCGCGATAGATAGATCCATTTTATCCATTTTCGAGCGAGCATTTCTAGTGGGAAATGATGCGCGGCGTTCAGACACGCTCATTCCTATTTGGCAGTGCATTGTAGAGCTTAGGGCCCTAGCACACAGATGCGGGTGCGGTGCGTTTGCGGGAGCGATGCGGCTGCGGATAGCGAAGACCTAACTCGTCACAACGAAACAGCAGCCATTTCCTAAATACGAATGAATGGCCCCCCGAGACGCATGGCCGGTTAACAGATTTTTTTTGCATCGATTTGATAAAACAATAAACTCGACTCTTGTCATGACATAGGTATAGCGGTTTGCAACAAATGAAACAAACGAGTTAAATAAGTTATTAAAACTTTAAGTCATAATTTCATGCCGATGTTTTACATTTTCAAATGGGTACTTATAACTTGAAAAGTTTCTGTCGTTGGATTTAATATGTTACACAATGGCAGATGCAGACGACCCGCATACAGCACACAGCTGCCCCGCACTCAGAACGCAGTCGAGGCCTTTGGTCACATAAATGTTGAATCATAAAGAGTGTTGAGTGATCATCACTGAGCGGACCACGAGAAAGTTATATCAAGCTATCAAAACTTATTGAAAAAGACAAGCCTGACTTTTGAGGTCAAAGGCTACATTACTTTACAAGCTGACTCTATACTGAAGAACGTATTGCGGAAATATTGCGAGTCTCAATTTTATTAAAATCGTTTAAACAGCTAGTTTATTAATATTTACTCAATCAGAACCTCTCAATCGTACGATTAGCAGTGCCATTTTCTTTAATAATTTTAGGTCTAAGGAGGTTGGCAAAAAAATTAAAGAGTGGATACACGCAGTGGGTGATAATGGTGATACTACTTGCTGATATATCAAGCAAATTTCCTACCTGATGTTAAGATGTTAACTTTCTATATATTTGCTTTCTTCATTTGACATTTGTCTGTCAAATACTTACAGCACATTTGGTCAAACCATTATAATGATTTGGTGTGACAAGAACATTAAGTAGGTATGCCGTATATTACTATTGCCGTACTATTGCCGTACAACCTACTCAAGGTTTTTGATAGTTGGAAAACTGAAGGTATTGTGACCTGTTGTTTATATTTTTATTTCTTGTGATTTGGATCTATGTATATTTTGTACAAATTGCGCCTGAAATACACTTTATTTATTATAAGTACAATTTACACTTTAGTTAGGTACTTTTATTTATTTTATTTTTATTTATTGAGCCATTACAGGTACGCCTGTTGCGGTTGATTCAGAAAGTTTATCGATAGGAAAGTCTTAATTGAAACCGATAAATTAAAGTTGACTGATTTTCCGATAAATGGTCAATAGTAGCTTGTCAGCCATTGACGAGAGTGCAAAGGTTTTAATTGACCTATCTGTTTTCATCAGCATATAAATAAAATATCTTCTTTTTATTTAATTTTATCAACTCTTCGGAGCATCCACACATGGCCGGCGTCATGTGATTTGGACTGTCAGTAAATCTGTATTTTCAAAAAAAATATACCTATATCAGCGTTGCCAGTTTTTTTTGCCAAGTCGGGATTTTGGACTTTTTTGAGTGAAAAAAGCGGAATTCTTTCGTCGAAAGCGGGACACAGTAAAAAAAACGTTGTAATCAGTTTTTAAATATTTATCTTTTTATTTGAGTTCAAATTGCGTTTACGTGACAATAGATAGCAAAAATAGCCATAGAAAATGTATTTTAATAAAAATATGATATTTTAAATCATATTTACCTTATCGTTTAATAGTTGAGCCTTATTCGTCTTCTGAATAAAAAAAAAAAAAAAACAGAAATCAAAATCAAATAAGTTTCAAATTCATTTTATGCGAGCCTGACCCGCGCGGGACATTTAATTTTAATTTAAAAACCGGGACGTCCCGCCAAATTCGGGACGTCTGGCAACGCTGACCTATATGTATTAAATTAGCTATCTGGTTCCCATATTACAAGCTTTGGCTTAGTTTGGGGCTAGATAGTGCTGTGTGGAAAGTCCAACAATATTTATTCTTATTTATTATGATTACTGAATAATAAAACAAAACTTATGTAAACCCACTAACCAAATCGCCATCTATGTATATTTTTAGATTTTGTTGGTTTCAAAAAGCGCCTACCCCTGAAATATGAAATCCGAAAAACTAAATCTTATCGTAAGCGAAGAATTCACGTAACAAACATACAAAACAAATACAGTTGAATTGAGATCCTATGTCCTCTCCTTCACCCGTACACCCACAGGCCACTGCTGAGGCGTTTTAGATAAGTACCTTACCTTAACGTTACCTTACGTTTTTTTTTATACATATACATGCATAAAAAAAAACTTGTAAACCCAAAATTATCTCATTCAATTTCACTTTCAAAATACCGAGAGTGCAAATCGTGTAGATATGTTAATAAGAGATCTTTTTTGTTTTTAAGTAATTGAGGCTTTAGCAAAGTTTCACTGCTAACGATTCATATCTATTCATACTTTTTGTTTAGTCTGAAAAAAGAAAAATATAGCCGAATGCAGTGAAATTACTGTAATTTCCAATCCTGTTTGCACAGACGCCTAAAATCCTACTTAATCACTACATAGTATAAAACAAAGTCGCTTTCTCTGTCCCTATATCCCTATGTATGCTTAAATCTTTAAAACTACGCAACGGATTTTGATGCGGTTTTTTTAAAGAAAGAGTGATTCAAGAGGAAGGTTTATATGCATAATACAAGCATAATCTCTTAGGGATAGCCCACAATAACCGTGCGAAGCTGGGGCGGGTCGCTAGTAATATATAAATAATACATCATAAAAATAAAAGTTATAATGTAAGTAAATCACATAAGAGTTTTCGAGTAAAACTTAGAACAAATTAGTTTGTAACCTAAAGGAGTATAAAAGCTACGTGTTATCCTGAAAATTTACCGGGAACGGTGTAGATAAAACGAACTAATCCTATAAAAGATAAACGCCTCAAATATTAATGTCGGTAGCAGCTGAAGAAAAAATAGTTTTGTGGATCTGCCAAACCAAAATGGTGATCAGAATTAAAACATTTTATGATATTTTTTGCAATATGAACAGTTCAAAGAAGTTTGTAACATGATAGTACGTAGATAGTGTGCAACATAGATATAATTTGACATATTTTATTTTTAATTTGTTTTTCAATGTTAAATTAGTAGCTAGAATTTAATTTATATTACGTATAATTAATAATTAGAGTACTTAATTGGTTATTATAACCGTTCTAGTTATAAATAAATAAATAAATAGTGAAAACCAGTTGATGGCAACGATCCCCTAGTTAAGTTGTAAAGGATTATTACTACAGGATGAATACTGCTAAGACTGTAAAAGATATTTTATCGTCAATGTTTTTATTTCCATCACCATTATATATATATACACTAGACGTGAATACAAAAGAAATACCATGACTTTGAAAACTATGAAGTGTAACCATCTTATTGCATTCAATTGATTTTAAGATTAGTAGAGCTCTTTGTGAAGGGCTCGTCCGGGGAAGTACCAAGCCTTCTTCTACCGCCAAGCAGCGTTGCTGTGTTTCGGTTTAAAGAGTGTGCTTGCCGGTGTAATTACAGGCACATGAGGCTTAACATTTGTATGCCTCAAGATGATGGACGCAGGGCAGTGCATCGTAAGGCACGTTCCTATCGTGCGTGACTTACGAGGCAATGCTTTGTTATAGGTGATGGTTACCACTTAACATCAGGCTCCATCGGCTTGTTGTATAAAAAAAATTGTACACAGTAGACAAGCCCTCATAGTCTTTTTTTAGTACTTTAGATTCCTGAAATTGCAATCGCAATAGCGAATTTTAAATTTACGTGTATTGAAGTTGCACGGAATTTTGCTGCTAACTAGTCCAACTTATTTGCCGGTCTCTATATGGGTATAAGTATGAATAGTGCATAAGATAAAATTACTAGGTCAAGTTCTAAAATTGTCATTTCGATACAATACGATTTAATACAAAAGGCTTAGCACAATGAACAATGGGTATGCATTTGATGCACCTTCTTGTCCCAGTTAATATCATAACTGATTATTATAAAATAAGGTGTATACAAGTATTGTTTATAATAAGACAAGGACAAAAAAAGAATTTGTCTCTCTTGCTCTTGTTTTTTTGCTTATAAACAAAAGAGACAGAAACAGACGTTTCGGATCGGAAACTGTCCGAATGTTTTAATATAGTCAGAGAATATCAAAAGAACAAGGTCATGAGCTCAATGAGGTATTCAATTATTTTTGACATCGAACTGAATTTATAGTTGCTGCCATTCAATAGATTAATTACAGACCAAATTAGCCGGCGGTAGATTCACATAGTTTATAAGACGTTCCAAAGTGATCCTTGTGCTATAGCTGAATAAAGGCCGTTTTGATTTAGATATTTTTATTTTTATTTGTGTATTTTTATAGTGCTAAAAGTGTAAGATTTTTAGCAGCCTACTCTTACTACCGAAAGCTTTTTCGATTTACAAAGCAGACTAAGCTCTGTATTCACCAGGCTCTGTTAGATTAACAAAGGATTAAAGGGCCGCTAAATATGTCAAAATGTACGCGTTTGACATCTAAGGTTAGATTTTACGGCCTGTTAATCCTTGATTAGTATTTACATGGTGAAATCAGCTCTAAGGGTAAGCTGTCAATCACTAACCAATCACTAGAAGCGAAGATACGAACTTTTGCAAATGTTATACATGTAAGTTGTACAAACTTCGCACTCAAAATTAGACAAGGTTTATTTTAAACTTTCTTCCACCATCCAAAATATATACATCCGTCAAACACTGACCAATCACTGTCAAAAGCACTGTGCATTATATGTGCACTACATAGCACTGTCACGTGCAACCGGGCGCGCGCGGAGTGTTATCGGAGCGAACTGTGCATTACTCGCGTGCGCTCAGTAGATCTACAACATGATTTAATTATGCGCACCGTTATGAGCGAAGCGAGAAGCGGGAGCGATCAATGCTTAGACGCATTCTGTGCGGACTCGGGAATATAGTTTCAGGTTTAAAGGGTATCGCCAACTAACTGATTTTCAGATTGCCGATCAAACTAAAGTTTGTAAGATATAATTTTCAAAGTTGGAACATATACACATATATTATCTGCCGGGATCCGCGAACTTAATTTCAATAATTAATAATCCAGTGTGCTAATTAGCTGTCATTTTTATGTTAAAAAATCCAGTGATGAGGTATGTAAATTGAATTAAAAAAGATTTGAGAGACGTTCATCTCCATCACAGACCTCCTCCTCATGTGCCTGTAATTTCATTGGCAACCATACACTTCAATCCAAAACACAGCAACGCTGCTTGGCGTCAAAAATAGGCATGGAAGTACTTTTTCTGATAAGCCCTTTCACCAAGAACTACTCTATAAAATTACTTAATTTTTTTCCTGCTCATGTTCACACTGTCAATCCTCATTTTCTTCGGTCTACCTCTCCTAAAACCACCCGTTGTAGATCAAAACAATGCATCGGCTCTCTCATCAACAAACCAGTAGCCTTAGCGCTACTGCAGACGCAATTACCCAGTTACTATTAGCTTTCTTTGTCATTTAGTGTAGTTTTTATGTACTCTGATCATCCACGCTGTCACCTAGACACAGCTCCGTTATTTACTACAAAGTACATAAGAAACTCTGCCACATTGAGAGGTTTGTGGACTATGTTAACATGCGTAGGTAATAGCGATGTGATTGCATGAAACCAACGAGTTTCCATTACTGTTGCTTAGCATCGTCATCAGCCTGAAGACTGTTACAAAGGATTTGTGGACGTGCTCCGTGTTACTACAAACTCAACTGATGGTAGGTGTCGATGAAGCCCATAAGAAGCATTTTTGATATTCGTCGTAGAGCACCCATTCAAATTCAATTCTAAAATCGGTGGTCTACGAAGAATGCCTCCATGTTAGAGCTGTACAGTCTAATAGACACGTGTACACTCTTGCCGAGATATTCAGATTGTGGTCATTAAAACCAAACGGCGGTTATACACGGTCTATAAATCATAAAATTCCACTCATTAGCAGCTCACATAACGAAGATAGAACCAAAAACGCTTGAGATTAAAAATGCAAGCGCTGTGACGTTATTTCCGATCGTTTGGCTGACTGTATCAACCACAGTACACAGTTCAGTAGCATCGACCGATCGACCACCTGTGCTCGTTTCCATAACATTGATAATCGCAATTTCACAAGAAACAGGCACGCTCTGGATCGCTCGAGGCATTTCCATTGCTCAATGTTACCGTACTTAACTACAATTCATAATAGTTGGTGTTGATGCGGCGTTTTAATTATATAAACTGTCATTTAAGCTACATGTACACACGACTGCGCAAGACTTAGATACTCGTCTCTCTGGGGCTCCTGCAAATGTTTTCATATACTCGCCCGCAAAAATAAAGGGTGACCTAGTTAACTCCAAATATCTTTGAAACCACACAATCTAGCCCTTTAAATTAAAAATAAAATAAACTACCACCACTCTGCGCTGGCTAAACCCAAACTCTAACATGGTGATAACTCTGGTGCATTTTTCCAAAGTCAAAGGTATGATTTTGCACAAATAACTCGAATATCTATTGCAAGTCCCATATTCATACACAATTAAAAAACAAAATCAAAGAAGTCGAAATTGAAAAATGAATCACAGTATGAAAACAGGTGGTTTTTACTTATAACGCATTTTTGTATGCCATTACAGTAAAAAAGGTTAAATGAAGGGTTGCATACAGTCCGCATATTCTCTTTTGGTTTAATTTCATATGCAAAAGAAGTTATCTTGATCATTTCTTGAAGATATTGCTATTTTCAAAGATGACCCTTTATTTTGGCGGGCGAGTGTAGATAGATTTACTTATTGCTTTACGATGTCTCATAGGTAAGGTAGGTACAGTCCATTAAGTAAACCCCGCTGGGATACCTTCTACAATGTTATAATTTTTCCGAAACACTACACAAAAATCCATTCACCAAACATTATTTCAAAATTTTTGCTGTTTAACTCTGGAGCAAAATTATTAATTAAACTTCTAGAATAAAACAGATTACAGGCGACTACGTAGCATGTACGATATATTTAGTTAAGTAAGTATGTTTTTACGTAGCTAATAAAACATTAGTAAGAGTCTAAATGGAGAACGACTATCGCAATACAAAACAAAATGTCAGCGACGCGCTCTGTACGAAGTACGAACCTCAGTAAACTTGAACAAAATGTCAGCGACGCGCTCTGTACGAAGTACGAACCTAGTAAACTTGTATAGTGGTAGTCATTTATGTCAAGTATAAAATCTCTGATTTCGCCGTAAATCAGAGATTTTATACTTGAAATCCTTTCACCATAGGTACTATTTCGAAAGAAACTAGTGAAACGACAAGAGGAAGAAGAGATTTTGTAGTCTAGTGTATGAACAGCTTTACTTCTAGATAATCAACAGTAATTTATATTGCTCAAGTTGACACCTTGTGGGCACATTACCAGTTATTATACACGACGATCAAAGCATGATAATTGGTAATTTACTTTGAAGATGACAAAGATATAATAGGATAATGCTCACTTACTTATTAAAACCAAAATCTATGAAAATTAAAAAAATATATTACACTAGCGACCCGCCCCGGCTTCGCACGGTTATTGTGGGTTATCCCTAAGAGATTATGCTTGTATTATGCATATAAATCTTTTTCTTGAATCACTCTTTCTAAAAAAAAAACCGCATCAAAATCCGTTGCGTAGCTTTAAAGTTTTAAGCATACATAGGGATACAGGGACAGAGAAAGCGATTTTGTTTTATACTACTATGTAGTGATAAAACATTCTAAGATACCCACTCTTATGAGTACTCAGTCTGTTTCATTATCTCTAAATCCATCAAGTGTAAATAATTCCCATCTTGTTTCCAAACGTTATATATAAATTCTCTAAAAAAGACTAGCGGATAGCGTCATCCAGAGATAATGCAACCCTAAGAGCTGATTTCACCATGCTCTGTTGGATTAACAAAGGATTAAAGGGTGTTTAAATATGTCAAAATGTACGCGTTTGACATGTAAGGATAGATTTAACGGCCTGTTAATCCTTGATTAGTTACTAACAGAGCATGGTGAAATCAGCTCTAAGCTTTACCCAACATCTCACGCTGCCTTATCCACTCATAATCCTGGGATTGAGTGGATATAGCCAAGAACCTGGACCCCGGACCGACCTAATAGATCTTCCTCCTAAGGCCTGGCTTGTAAATCTGAACATTTATAGAAGAATATAAATAGAATATATCTTTATTGTACACCGTAAAAAAAGTTAATTAAAAACACAGCGTAATAAAAGTAACATTGACATGTTAATTGGAGAAGTATTAAAAGTATGTTATTGTATTTAGGTTTAGAAGAATATATTAATTTTTAAACATATTTTTTTTCCTATTAATGTCATACGATTAAATAATAATAATCCCCCACATCTTACTGGGAGACTGAAAGGTCACTATCTCTCAAAATAAAAACACAAGCTTCGAATACAATGTTATCTTAAAAATGCAGGCAACAATACGCATGCGCAAAGATAGGCGCAGAGAAAGCGTTACCGAATTAATTACCTTTATCCAAGATCGAGCACAGATCATCTTCACACTCCGATTGCAAAGATCCTGACGTGTACTCGTAGTGCACGAGGAATATTAACATTTAGTTGTACGTAAATAATAAATATGAATATTGGTGGACTTTCCACATAGCCTATCTAGCCCCCACACTAAGCCAAAGCATGTAATATGCTTTGTTGAGCTACTAGAATATAATATAAAGAATAGAATAGAATATAAATTTATTTATTTATTTACTACCAACTGAGCTGTGAATGCTATCACGCTGTCACTGTCGTAAAGCAAGTCATTTAGCTTGATGAACTGACGACTGGGGGTAAAGGTTCTCGAATGGCACCACGAAGCGTGCGACGCCCTTCTACCTGGTAAACATTGTGAGGATCTGTATGCCTCAAGTTGATGGACGCAGGGCAGTGCATCGTAGGATACGTTCGTTTCGTGCGTGACTTACGAGGCAATGCTTTGTTATAGGTGATGGTTACCACTAATCATCAACAGGGCCATCTGCTTGTTCCATCAGCTAGTTGTATAAAAAAAAAATTCTGTTCTGCAACTGCTGTCGCTACGTCATCATGTTTTTATACAATTGACCCGCGGGATTAACCACGTAGTAGTCAGTAGTTGTCAGTCAGTTGGTCAGTATCGCAAGCTCTAACACTGATCGTGCACGAACACCCTCGATGTGCGTCCCGTTACGTCGACCATCAGGTATCGTGACTGGACAGTTAGCACTAGGATCGTTTTTGTCCGTTGCTGGTGAGGCTCCGGCCACACTTGTCCGCATGCATTCTTAATTTGTAGTGGTCATGGTACATGTTATCTTATAAAACGACACCACTGGAATACACTTTTACCTGGAAGCGATGGGAAGTCAAACATATTTGTCAAGTGTTCAATTGTCACAAGTGAAAATAAAGTTTACAAGATACCAGAAGGGTTACGATCGGCTAATCTTCATGAAGATTTAATGAAAATAATTGCATTTGGTAAAACAAAAAATAGCTTAAAAAAACGGCACCAGATTAGAAGAGTTTGGATTACAATAACAGAACAGCTCGCTACGTACATAGATGATGGTGGTAATTTGCAATTTCGTGATCAGAAATTGATCACGAAATTGCAAATTACCACCAAGAAATAAATCAAGAAGAATATGGTATAATTCTTGCCATAACATTTGTATTGTGGTGGAATCGGATTATGGAACCTTTTTTTATTGAACCTAGTGATAGTTTTAGTGGTTTTAGTGGATAAGTACCTGGTATACCGGAGATAGAGAGGACTTTTTAGGTTCTACGACATGCCAGTTTCCTCAAGATGTTTTCCTTCACTGCTGGATGCTGGTTGTGGAGTTGCTCCAAAATATTATCCTACTAATATTATAAACGCGAAAGTTTGTAAGTATGGACGTATGGATGGATGGATGAATGGATGGATGGATGTTTGTTACTCTTTCACGTAAAAACTACTGAATGGATTTTAATGAAACTTTACAATAACATAGCTTATACATCAGAATGACACATAGGCTACAATTTATAAAGATATTGTGTGACTAATCTTGCGCAGAGGAAGTCGCGGGCACCAGGTTGTTTTTAATAAATATGCATTTAACCGATGGACCGACGATCTTGAGGATCGCGGAACGCCGGGGGATGGAGAGGGTTCACAATCGTTCTTCCTGGAAATGTATAGGGGGGCGTCCGTTCAACAGTGGACTTCTTCACACTTATGACGATGATGATGTATATAACAGTGAAGAAAGCATGCGATATGCAATGTGGTCGAAGCCTAGTAACCGACATAAACTATCGCAATGGTACGGGTAATCTGATTTACGAGGAAATGATCATGCGTGTCGGCAAATACCATTTTAACTTATAATCATAATCATTTTACTGTCTGCATGTTGCATTTGTAGTGTATAGCTAAGCTAATACCCCGTTTACACTTAGCTCATGCCGTGGAAATGTGAAGAGACATGGACTGGGACATGGGCCATGAGAGAATGTAAACAGGCCACTTCCTGCAGGAGCTGATCGAGTCTTGCTCCCCTGCATCCACATCATCATCATCGGGGATGCTTGAACATTGCTGCCACCAACCCAAAGTCCTGCTCCGCTACTTTAAGGAGCTGGGCTGGCTGGGGTGAGGTTAGCAGGGGGATAATGCACAATACACCCCACTGCGGGACGTCAGTGCAGATCTCATTCCCCCACCGTGAATTAGAATTAGAATTAGGCCACTTCCATGTCCGCTCGCTCGCCCGCGCTCACTGAGTGTCCGGGCTAAATGTGAACACACATTGCCCGCGACGCTGCCGCGGACATATGGCCGGCCACATTGCCATCCACGCGAATGGTAGCGCGAGTTCCTATCGAGAATTACGAGGCAACGCTTTATCATAGGTGATAGTTACCAGTTTACATCAGGTGGACCATCTTGTTGCCATCTTGTTACATAAGCCATATTACAAGTCGTATTAAAAATTCGTTCCATTAGTCGTATTAAAAAAAACCTCTGAGCGCTTGTTTGTTCCATCAATACACAGTCAAAGTCAAAGTCAAAAGGTATTTATTCAATAAAATCGCAAGGATCACTTTGCAGCGTGAAGCTAGGTGACTCTAGGTGCCAGTTCCTCGCGACCAAAGCCTAGAAGAACATGCAATAACCTTACGGCTTGGTTCTTACCGTTCTTTTGTATGATCCTTGTTACAATGTAATATAATACAATATTGAAGCTCCAGTATAAATAGCTAGAGGCACAGCTAAGGTATGTACTCACGAGACATCAGGCGCGGTGTTGGTGAGGAGTCGCACGCAGTCGAGGCAGCCTCTCGCGGCCGCGTAGTGCAGCGCCAGCGCGCCATTGTTGGTCCGCGCGCCGGCCGCCGGCATGGCGCGCCCGCACCACCAGCCCTCGACAGCTAGACGGCCGCTCCTGGAACAATTATTATAATGACAATTTATTCAGACACTTTTAAAGCAGTTACACGTGACAATACATTAATTTAATTGTTTAAGAGCTGATTTCACCATGCTCTGTTAGTTACTAATCAAGGATTAACAGGCCGTTAAATCTAACCTTAGACTAACAGCACGTAAATATATTATTCAAGATTACTAGTAGTAGCTAATAATAGGTATCCACATATTAGATATAAAATAAAAACATTATTGAGCACAAAAGAAATAGGAGCAACACACAAGAAAAAAAATGTTATAAATTAGAAAAGTACTGAAGTGAATAATACAAAAACAAAGTTCATCAACCGAGGAATTGAGAATTTATTAAGCGCCTCATCCACGCTATGCCGCCGAATAAATACATAGGAATAAGATGGTACAATTAGCTTCAATAGAACTTTCGTGTCACATGTGGACCGATTTGGTAGCGCACTAACCTCCACCCTATGAAAAACCTGTGTTGTGGGGGTTCGTTGTCCTGTAGGTAGGTACATGTTTTTAATAAAGAATTATACGAGTATTTTGTTTTGTCTGTTATATCATATTTATTAACAAAGAAAATTACATGAATTCACGAAATGTACAAAATTCATATGAAACAGTTGAGGTAGGTAGGTAGGCAAACGATGTAGAAATAAGTTATACATTTTAAGTAAATAGTAACTTTAACGTTAATATGGGTCTCTTTAAGATAAGATTGAATATGTAGGTATATTTAAGAACGTTTTGCTCCATCGTCCAATAAAAGGTGTTTATTAAATTATAAAAGAAAAAGTTTGACATGCAAAATTAATTAATTAATCACTTAGAATTGAACTGTAATGTTAACTGTATGGTTATAAATCCAGCATCTTTGATTTAATATACCGACGCGTTAATTCTGTATTTAATTAGATGTAAATGAATAAATATTAAAATTGCTGCTATAAATCAATAATATCAATCTAGAACGCTTGGTCCCAAATCGAAATCACAGTTTACTTATAAAAGACTTCAACGCGCTCGGGTTGTACGTTTCTCCACAGCGACATCTTTTGACCGTGGGTGGAACTAATGCATCTCGGGTTGCTGTGTGTTGTATAAATTCTACGCCTACTAAACGTTTTGGTTTGGCTACTCGCCGGTAGATGGCGCTTTACCAGAATATTGTATTTCTTTCTTTCTTTCTTTCTAGTTTTGCAACATGTTATAATTTATTTTATAAGAATGCATAATGTGCGGCCCCGTATATACCTACCGCTCTGCAAAACATAATCAAATACCGTTTGACAAGGGTTTGGTCTTGACATTTCAGAGAGCAATTCATCTATATCGATGCGCTGATTAATTCAAAATAGTGGATTAGCCAGGTATCATGTTTCGTAGAACTATTTCATATTATTGATCAAGATCCCGGAACACAATATCAATCAACGAAACTATGTCAATAAAACGAAGACTGTTATTTTATTTTATAACCATTTATTGCTCAGCGAGGATGGGACGTTACAGTTTATAGGTAATAGTGTTTATAAAGAAAGATTTCTGTACCAACTTTTTTGTGAATAGATTTAGACTTAATGAATTCAATAAACTCGTTACTTACTTTTACCCTAATTTTATAAATACTAACTTAGCAAATAAGTTAGCCTGTAAGTTTACTAACAAAATATGGACTACAATTGTCTGAATTAATTAATAAATTAATAAATATCGTTTATTTAAAAGTATTACACGGGTATTTATCGCGTTTACCTTTATTATTTTCCCGACGTTGAGTCTGCCCGCGACCACGGCTATTGCAACATAGCCGAAACGTCGGGAAAATAATTTATTTATTTTATTTATTTATTTTAATTTAATTAGAACGGTAAATTACACCAATTACACTAATTAAATCTAATATGAAACGAATTCAATTGCATTCATATAAAATAAAAACTATGAATAATTAAAAACATTGAGATATTACACAGCACAAAGAATAAAAATATAAAAGGAAATTAAAAAGTTAAATCATAAATTATTTTCGCAAAATGCAAGAAACACAGACATAATCGCCTTGCATTCGTCTGCAAATATATCACAGTCCGGAAACGTTGCGAGGAGGGTGTTGAAAGCAGAGAGTACGCGCGGCACTGGTGACGTTGCGCGACCGACTGTACGGCTCGATGGTACGACAAATAATTTATGACTCCTACTTCGGCTGTAGTTATTTGGTGCAAAAAGTCGAATCAACTCACTGTGGATCTCAGGTGCATCAATAATGCCCCGACTCACTTTCAGCATAAATATCAGCTGATCGTACGATCTCCTAGTCTCAAGCATATTGTACCCTAGGCATCCCACGAGAAATTTGGTTGGATAAAGGTATGGGTAATATGTTCGGCTGTGCTTATAAAGGAACCGCAGAAATGTTTTTTGCACCTTTTCAAGCAAGAGAGCGTAGGACTTTTCATGTGGGTTCCACACGCATGAGCTAGCTTCGAGCTTGCTCCGGACTAACGCACTGTACAGGAGCCGTATTACGTGCTCGTTGCGAAAATCACGGGAGTTCCTCAGGACGAAACCCAGTCTTTGGTAAGACTCTTTTGCGACAGTACTGATGTGGTCATTGAATGTTAATTTTTGATCGAATGTGACCCCCAAGTCTTTAATGGCAGTTTTTCTCATTATCATATTGCCATTAATTTTGTATTCAAAGACTATTGGCTGCCTCATTCGACCA
Source organism: Chloroclysta siterata (assembly GCA_932294275.1). Classification (NCBI taxonomy): domain Eukaryota; kingdom Metazoa; phylum Arthropoda; class Insecta; order Lepidoptera; family Geometridae; genus Chloroclysta; species Chloroclysta siterata. The sequence goes on from OW028588.1 coordinate 18,987,126, forward strand.
AACGTCATTACAAAGCATTTCGAGGTATTAAATTCCATCTTATTATGTACTCCCCATTCATATACGGCATCTATATCATTTTGAAGGGCAATGGAGTCTGCTTCGCATTCGATGCTACAGTAAAGTTTCAAGTCGTCCGCATAAAGTAGACACCTAGCATGCGTGAGAATCGTTGGTAGGTCATCTATCATGATTAAAAACAGTAGAGGCCCAAGAATCGAACCTTGGCTCACTCCGGAACGTGTGTGGTAAAGAGAGGATTCGTAGATTCCCAGCCTAACAAATTGCTGTCGGTCACGCAGGTAGTCGGCGATTAGCCGAAGCAAATTGGGACAAAAGCCTATGGTGCTAAGTTTGGATAACAAAATATCGTTATTAACCCTGTCGAACGCTTTCCGAAAGTCGAAATAAAGTACATCTACTTGTTTTTTTTGGTCTAATTTAGCTGATATATATTCCACAAGAGTTATTAAATTAGTGTTAACAGACCTTTTGCGCCTAAAACCGTGTTGGATGTTACTTAAGTATTTTTCGACTTGAGCATATATGTGCTTGTGTAAGATATTTTCAAACACTTTTGCAGGCGATGACAGTATAGCGATAGGTCGGTAGTCTTCGACAGTGGATTTATTTGAGCTCTTAGGTATGGGTGTTACTCGTGATACTTTCCATTGAGGCGGGTAGATTCCTGACTGCAAAGACAAATTGAAGATGCGACAAAGAGGAGAAATAAAGGAGTCTTTCATCTTTTTAAAAACACTAGGTGGAATATTGTCCGGCCCTATGGAGCTACTTGGCTTCAGTTTATTTATACCGTAACTCACATCATCATGCGTAAAGTTGAATATATTAATGTAGTTACTACAACAGCTACTTCCAGAGCACACAATGTTGGCGGCATTTAATTGCGGTACCTCAGGTAAGAAAACACTGGCAAAAAAGTTTGCAAACGCTTCCGCTGCTTCCATTCCCGTGAAATACTTACCCTGGTAAACAACATTAGGTTCAAAACCGCCCTTAGACCGCAGGCTTGAAACGTGACGCCAAAACTCACGAGGGTTAATTTTAATGTTATCTTCTATACAATTAATGTGTAGGCTATACGCTTTGGCAACTCGAGATTTCAAGGAAACTCTTAGGTCTGAAAATAGTTTATAGTCATTTTTGGAGCATGTGCGCTTCCAGTTAGTGTGCAATTTACGTTTACGCTTTGTATCCTGAATGATATCGAGAGTAAACCAGACTGGATAACGCTTAGAAACAGCTCTAGCACGACACTTTTTGGGCATGCAACTGTCAAATATACCATAGATAATCCCATAAAAAATATTAACAGCTGAGAATACGTCAGCAGACTCCAATACCGAATGCCAAGATAGATTCGAAAGCAGAGAGTAAAGCAATTCGTAATTACATTTATTAAAATTCCAGTCCCGGGCAGGATTTATGTTACTCGGTTCAATTAAGTCTGAACAATGAGTTGACTCGACCTTCACTTCAATATCCAGTGCCGGGTGATATGCATCAGGTGGAACAATTCCATCTTGCTGATAATAAAGGTAAACGCGATAAATACCCGTGTAATACTTTTAAATATTTTATGTGATAAGATCGCGAGAGTTTAAAAACTAAATATCGTTGTTATATTTTTACATTATTTCATATACCTACTATTTTAATTATCTATTTTTTATTTATTTATTTATACATATATTGTGTTTGACATTTGACACTGAGGGGGGGGGCATATTTGTTGCACATGGCATATAGAGGACTACTCTGCACCTTCTCTAGTCTCTACTGTATTAGCCAATACTATTATTAGGTACTTAAAGGCGTTTTTCCTCATCTCAATAATATACGTAGAACTACATTTTACGTATTTTTGCCGGACAACTTGCTGATGTAACCATCACCTAGCTCGTAAGTCACGCTGGTTTAGAAACGTGCCCTACGATGCACTGCCGTGTGTCCATCAACGTTTAGCATACATATGTTAAGCCTCATGTGCCTATATATTTGTATTTGAATAATAATAAATGTATATCTTTTCTTTTTCATTTTCCTTTACATAAGTTCACTAACAGAGTAGATTACTAGTTCAAGCAAAGGTACTTATGGTAGTATATTATTACATCGATTTGATGCCGCTTGTCAGCCAGTCACCGGTTGACCCATTCAGGAACCGGCCTGAATTACGGGACCTCTGTGAATACTTTTACTTTGGATTCTATATCTAACATTGTAAAGTTCAGTTTACATAAGCGTTAGATTTATTTTATGCCTACTAGTCTGCTGGTTAATTTGTAACAGACTCCATTAAATGGAGATTATATTCGTTTTATTTATAAGATAATTAAAAAACTCGCACCTTTACTTCATAAAGCTGATTTCACCATACTCTGTTGGTTACTAATAAAGTATTAACAGGCCGTTAAATCTAACCTTAGATGTCAAACGTGTAGATTTTGACATATTTAACGACAGACACAACACAAAGACAGCATGGTGAAATCAGAGCTTAGAACTGTTTTCACAGGATTAAAGGGCCGTTAAATATGTCAAAATGTACGCGTTTGACATCAAAGGTTAGATTAATTAAGTAAATATTTTTCATGACACCTTGAATCTTCATTCATTCATCATGACGTTAGAAATAATCATTTTGTCATTGTTTTTGACAAGTCTAAAGTAGAAACGGAATTATATCCTGATTTGACCAAAAATGTTTCGAATGTTTTGAAGAAAACCGACTTTGGTGGTCCCTCCAGTTTTACCTCTATTGCCTTAGACGGTGTATCCCTACCAGTCTGCTCCGACTTTCGGTACCTCGGTTCATCCATCCAGAACGACGGCGAGATCGACCGAGACGTGAAAAATAGAATAAATGCGGGATGGATGAAATGGCGACAGGTCTCAGGAACAACATGTGATCCACGAATGCCCCTTAAACTTAAGGGGAAAGTTTACAAGACGATCACAAGACCTGTCGTACTGTATGGATCTGAGTGTTGGGCAACCAAAGAGACGGATGAGAAAAAAAAATGAAAAATGAAAAAAAAATGTTTATTTGACACCTTACAGTTACAATAGTAAATACAGAAATGTTTACGGCTTTTTAAGGTAGACACAGGTTGTGGTTCGAGTGATCCCGCTAATACCTAAACTAAGATAAAAATATCTTGTATGATAAGCATTAGCGCCCACCCTCGAGTTTTTAATAAAGCCAGTTTTTACATTTTTTTATAGTAAAGGTAAACAGAAAAACGATAAAATTTTAATTTGAATTTGAAATTTGAAATTAAGTTGTATGTTCGTATGTGTGTGAGAGATTTGAATGTAATATGAGTGTGTATGTATGTATGTGGGTTCTCCTGATAACACCAGTCTCTTAAGAGTCTGGGCTACACAGAAGAAACCCGTGTGGTGTGTTCGGGGTGTGTACTGTGAATGTGTGAGGGTGTGTGTATGTGTGTTGCTGGGAGTTCTCCTGAGAGAAGAGTGCATGCAGCAGAAATGCGAATGTTGAGATGGATGTGCGGTGTGACAAGGATGGATAAAATAAGGAATGAGTATATTAGAGGAAGTTTGATAGTAGCGCCTGTGATGGATAAGTTGATGTGCAATAGGTTAGCGTGGTATGGGCATGTTATGAGGAGGGAAGAAAGTCATATTACGAGAAGAGTGTTGGAAATGGATGTGGATGGTTTTAGAAGGAGAGGCAGGCCAAAGAAAAGATGGATGGACTGTGTGAAGGATGATATGAGTAAGAAAGGTGTGAGCACTGAGATGACGTATGATAGAGGAGAGTGGAAGAAGAAAACCTGTTGTGCCGACTCCACTTAGCGTGGGATAAGGGCAGGAAGATGATGATGATGTTTTGAAGAAAACCCACCATTTTCTTCAAAGCAAATGACGGCCGACTTGACTATGGACTGACTTGACTAAAAAGTTTTAAATACAATTCACTTGACATTGGCAAGATTGTCTGTCGAATGATGGACCGGAGCCATAAACGGAGAAAATGAAAGAAAAAGAAAGGTTACTGCTTATGTTTCGTTGAAGACAACTTTAGGATAAAAATTTTACTAATTGATTAGTCTTGATCTCATTGGCGTTCTCACCTTGATTTCTTTAGAAATATCTTCTTCTTCTTGTCGTGTCACCTCAATCGAAACTGTGTGGAGAAAGGATTTTAAGTGCACCTCAAAGAGGCTTCTTTTGAGCACTTTAAGACTTGTTTTTGGATCTTTTTAGGTTCTACGACATGCCGATTTCCTCACGATGTTTTTCTTCATCGTTTGAGAGTACCGGCACTATGAACATACATTTTTGATAACAAACAATAATTGGTACCTACATGGCTGGTTTTGAAGCTTAGCTTTAGAGGCCGTTACAACTAGACCGCCAGTGCTCATAGATAGATAGATAGAAAAGTAGATAAATTTTCTTAAGGCACGGAACAAACCACTCTCACTAGTAGTTTTTAAACTCTCGCGATCATAACACATATTTAAACGTATTAAACGGGTATTTATCGCGTTCCCCGCGACCACGGCTATTGCAACATAGCCGAAACGTCGGAAAAATAATAAAGGTAAACGCGATAAATACCCGTGTAATACTTTTAAACACTCTCACTAGCCTTAGGATTTTAAATAAATTATTTATATTGTCACTTGACAAATAAGTATAAAACTTATTTCATCATTATGGAAATTGCAAATCTCAGACACCTGGAAGAAAGTTACGAATACGAAACAAGTTTTAACACATTACATCTGAAGTAAACATATAAATATTTATAATTTTTGCACTCTTCGAATGTTTGCATAAATCATTTCATTTAACTTGTGTACCTTCTAAATTATATGATATAGAGGTATTAGAAAACATTGGTTATTTTATTAGTAAATAATTTACATCATAATATGAGCTTTTCTGTTCAAAAATGTATGCACACAGCACAGTGTTAGTACTCGGTAAAGGAAAAAATCGTGAGGAAACCGGAGCAGGTCGTAGAAAATAAAAAGTTTTAAGACATGTACCTATCAAGTGCTCGGAAGGAGCCTTTTTGAGGCGCACACCACACTATTTCGAAAGAAACTAGTGACACGACAAGAAGAAAAATAAAAACAAACTGGTGCCCGCGACTTCGTCTGCGCAGGATTAGTCACACAATATCCTTATTAATTGTAGCCTATGTGTTATTCTGATGTATAAGCTATATTATTGTAAAGTTTCATAAAAATCCATTCAGTAGTTTTTACGTGAAAGAGTAACAAACATCCATCCATCCATCCATCCATACTTACAAACTTTCGCGTTTATAATATTAGTAGCATTGTTTAAGATAACGTAAAATAAAAATGAAAATACTAAGGTAACGAAAAATTGTTTAGGTACTTATTGTTAATCAACTTCCACTGACTGCTCTTTGTGCGTTGTGAAATTAATTATTGTATGTATTTTATAACTATTCTATTTTTAAGGCCTGTCTTAACGACGCGTGATCCGAGGGCTGGTGAGTATCTGTCTCAGCGCATCAGCATTGCCATTCAGCGCGGCAATGCAGACAGTGTCTTGGGGACACTTCCGATCGGTACTGATTTGGACCAGTTCAGCTATCTCTAGATCGTTTGCAACGTTCTGCAGATAGCTTAAGTTTTTCGTATGTATATTGTACATTTTGCAAATACTTGTATTCATTGTAATTTTCTTGTAAATTAATGTCTTCTGTTATTTATGTTTAAATATTGAACCAGAATTGTAATTACAATTGATCTGAAATAAAATGTATATGCCTATTATTGTGTTATTATTGCTGACTGTACTTATCACGTGTATGTTATGATCGAAATACATACAACAAAGGTTAACAACATTGCAGTCACGATGACACGCGCTACTGACGATAGAAAGGCGAAATATTCAATTATTTTGTACATCATGAAAGTACTTGGTACCAAGAGATCTGAGCGGATATCTACCGTGCCTGAGGATCAAAGTCGTGAATCTGTTTCTTTTTTTTTATTAAATTATTTCTTAAAGCAATAAAATATTTAAAAAAGTATGTAAATAAGCTAACGGCTCGTCTGATCTCTGACACCTGATAATACCTGACACTAATATAACATTCAATTTTTTTTATTATGGTGATCACTTCGCTTTTCGAGGTTTTATTTACTTGTGCATTTTATTTTTAAAATTTCATTTTGATCGATACAAGTTTTCCTACTTAAAAGTTTGCTTATGTACGAAAACTAGTAAAGCAAACTTTTGAGTAGGAAAACATGTATCGATCAAAATGATTTTTTTACTAAACTGTGTGCAATGGGATTGCACACAAAATGGTTGATTGCGATTTTTCGAAAATGAGTTTAGTGATTTTATATCTTTCAACATGTCGAAACGTGCGAGGGAGAGTCACATTAGCTCTTGTCTTCGCCTTAAATACGGGTTGCGGAACAAGCATAAGCATTGTTTCTTCAGATCAGTAAAAAACCTTGAACTTCAAATGCACGCGCAAAAAAACAATAGCCAGAGGTCAGTTTCAGTCGGACAGACATTAGTCACCATTTATATATGACGGGTGGAGTACAAAGGCGTCACGCAGCGACGCGCGCTTCCGGTGATGATTTCCGACAATTTGGAAATAAATAACTTTGGCGAAGCGAGCGCGTAAAGTAGTGTGAATATCGGTGTTTTTCGGTCAGAATAATTATACAAATAAATATTGGTGGACTTTCCACACAGCAGCACCGAAACTAAGCGAAGCTTGTAATATGGCAACCATATAGCTGATATACCTAATACTTGTATACTTTCTTTATTCTTTATTGTACACTAAGAAATGAAATAGTAGCTTAAAATGCGAGCTAATAAAAGGCGAGCTTAACTCTAAAAAGAGTTATCTTCCAGTTGAGATATGAGGGCTGTAAAAAAATGTCCATTGGACAGAGGGCTTATTACGAGTTTAGTGCCGATCAAGTGCCGATCGTCAATCGTTACGATACACCGAATTTTCTATGAAAAAAAACAGGTTCTCAAAGAATACGCAAGATGCCGTTGATTTATTTTCATAGAAAATTCGGTGTATCGTAACGATCGACGATCGGCACTAAACTCGTAATAAGCCCTCTGGTCTTTCAAACTCAAATTGATTCCTTCCGAGGACAAACAATTGTGTGGTGTTAACATCACGTGGGCCATCTGCTTGTTCCATCAGCAAGTTGTATAAAAAAATAAAAGTTTGTGATTATAGCGTTGTGTCATAATAAAATGTTCACAAACAGTATTTTATTATATACTAGCGGCCTGTCCCAGCTTCGCATGGGTGGTCATAAATTTTTTGAACATTTTAGGATAAACTTAGACCGTGGGTTCGAGCCTCGCGTCTACTTATTTCATACATTTACAGGCCCATCTCCTTGAGGGAATGAAATCGCACCCCGTGCGTGACCCGTGGACCCGTTAACATTTTTAATTTCGTCATATCTTTTGAATGGAATGTCCGATTTGAAAAATTTAAGAAGTAATATATAGGTATTGAAACCGTCCTAATTATGAAATGAATTTATTTGGATAAGGATTAGTACCAAGGTACAAATAAAGACCCTTTTCTAGCGGCGGCATTTTAATTATTTTTTTATAATAAAAGAACACTTATTGTGACATAACTATAATAGTTACACATATGCTGTTGCGACATTTTTTGTAGATAATGACGTGTTCTACAAAATCGTAGTACATTATTTCGTTCTGTCATCAATAGTTTTCGCAGCGCACGCGATGTAAGGTTTTTGTTTTCCACCTTGGGTTACATTATTGGAGTTTTAGTAAGGATCCCTGATTTTTTTGAAAATATAATATAGCCTATGTTACTCAGGGATAATGTAGCATTCTAATGCTGAAAGAATTTTTGAAATCGAACCAGTAGTTTTTGAGCCTATTCGTTACATACAAAAATACAAAAATACAAATCTTTCCTCTTTATAATATTAGTGTAGATTTACTTATTTTATTATTTTTATGATCAATCTAGCTAATTAACAAAATATAACAAATATCCGGTATATACTACCTTCATGATCGTATCCGTAAATTATGTAGGTAATGTCACAGATAAAATAAACTAGTACAGATACATTGAAATGGTTCCGTCCGTAATGTCAATATTTAAAAATAGAACCGTTTAAAAAACTCATAGAAAATTAAAAAAGACATTTATTAATTTTGTCTAGCCAATTTACGGAATCATTTACGAAAATAACAAAATAATCGAACGCAGAATATTCGCCAATCGCTATTTATTTTATAATGATTTATGTAGATTCCGTTTTGTGAGTAAGTTACACAAAACAGTAATAATATTTACCTAAAATTACCGGCGCGTAACGCTATCTGTAGCGTGTCGAGGTCCTCCAGGTAATCATGGCACAGCTGCATTGTGGAGTTCCTGGCTTCGTGCACATCGAACAGCACCGTGCCTTCAGCCTGCTTATCCGTCATCACACTCCTGTACGACCTGGTTCCAAAGCTGGACGTCACTGACGCCCCTCGGAGGAACATCCTCGGAGGCACGCTGATGCTCTGAAACGCGTGCATCTTCGTCTTCCTCAACCGTCTCTTCATATACCTCCTCATTCGTAAGGAGAGCATCACGCGGATTCTGATATGCCGTTTTATGTGCTTGTCGTAGCGTAGTTGCTCTTTAAGCTTTTTACTCCGTCTCTTTCTATCTTTTCTGGGAATCTCGTCTATCCGTTCTAAGTGGGAGTAGTTGCGGTCCATCAGGCGGTAGGAGTTCGGAGGTGAACGGTTGAAGAATTCACTGTTGCTGATCCTCCAAGCTTTGCTCAGTGACCAGTTCTCACCGCATTTTGAATTCTTTGTGCATTGTATCGGCTTCTCGTATAAATCTTCTTCTAATGCGAACATGCGACGAGAGAGGAGGAAGTTGTCTATGTTTCTTCTGATGGTACTGTTTTGGGAGCTGATAGTGGTGTTGATCAGGTTTGAGGTCAAGGTGTCGTGTTTTTTGTCATCGTGTACCAGCTTTGGAGGTTGAGGGACTTCTCTTTTTCTCTTGGCTATCGTCATGATGCGTCGTTTCACCGCAGACATGTTGGTCAGCTCGCTTTTTAAGAAGGGGCCTTTGCGCTTGTCCGCCGTCATGTCAGGCGACCAGGTGCCGTATTCAGAGCAACTGCAGAAGTCCTTGATTAAACGTGCTATTGCATTGCAATTGTCATCCTTCGGTTCTCTTGGCATTATTCGTTATTTAACTGTCGCTTTGTTAAAACACAGAAAATGTTGCCTAAATACGGTAAGTCAAGGGTTAAAGTGGTCGGACACGGTTTGGTTCTAGTTCCGTGTTCTCATCTTATTGTTGCATCGCGTTGCGTAATGGATTCGGGGTCGGAAAGCAGCTCTAATTCAAGAGTACGTGTGTAACTGACTTATAATTATGTTAGCTGTGGCCCGAGTGATAGTGAAACTGTCTTTACTGTTCCACAACACTACCGGGATTCGTTTACAGTCAAATTTGGCACATAATAGCTTTATTAAGTTTTTGCAGAATTATGGGCGTTGAAGTATATGTGCTCGTAGTGTTTGATGCCTACAACACAGTGAATTCGAATGCGAGGTCAGTTCTATAAAAGTTTTTAATGATTTATTTCATAGAACGTATGTTAGGTGAATTCTAGAACGGTGTATTCAATGGAGGTGTATTCATATAAATAAATTGTAGTTATTGTGTGTTAAAAAAACTAATATTAGTGGACTTTCTCAACTAAGCCAAATCTCGTAATATGGGAACCAGATAGTTGATATAATACATATATATACTTTTTTTTGTAAATACATACTTATAATATTATATAACACCCAGACAGAGAACAAACATCAATGTTCATCACACAAATGTTTGTTCTCCTGGGGATCGAACCCACGGCTTACGGCGCAGAAGGCAGAGCTACTACCAACTGAGCTGCTGCTGCAGCTGTGAAGGCTGTCACAAAAAGTGTGAAGGTTTTTTAGTCTGTATTTTTGTGGTGATCTGGGATCGGTGATCTGGGGACGCACGCTAGAGATCTTGGCCCAAAAAAATACTCTTTATTTCTTTATACTTAACGTGGCATTGCAACGCATTTCGGGTACATCTAGTATATTATAAGTATTGGGTTGCCTAATCTGTATTCTGTACCTACAAAATGAGTACGACGATTGGCAGGTGTAATTTATGTGTTATGGCATTCGATATGCTCTACTTTAAGTCAGTCGTCAATTATTGCTTGTCACGAGTCTATCAATAAATGTGCAATTCAATGCCTGCCTCTCCAAAGGCAGGTACTTATGTGTGAGGTGAATTTACCATTAGAAATAGATAGATAAGAAAGTATTCATTTCTTTTTTCCAAAAGACTACGTTAATAATTTTTGAGTCTTTTTCTACCCAGAAAAGTAAAGGAATGGTGAACCCCAAAGAGTTTTGTTTACAAATTATTTTTTTGCAATTTTTTTAAAGTTTCAAGTTTGAAATTTAAATTCTTTTGATTTATACCGTCGACTGACCAATTGTAAAATGGTGTAAGTCTAGTATTTCGAAAAGGCAAACAGCTTTCTTTTACTAAGGATTCTTAAAAAAATAAAACTATTGTGTTTGTGGTGACGTCTTTGAATCGCGCGTTGATATGATTTCAATAACAAAGGAGCCCTCTCAAAAAATATTATCTAGGTCTGTACGTTAACTTCACTCAAAGGTACCTTCTTTGAATATTAAGATTTCCAACACAGTCTATCTTTTTTTTTTGTGAACAACGCAGACCAGAGATTAAATAATATCTCGGTATTTGTAATTACCCAAACAGATTACAGAAGCTATATCTTAAACCATTTTGTGATTTCTCGTTGTAGGTACTATAATTTGAAACGCCAGTCGCTTCAAAAGTAATGGCTTAAAAACACGACACGTTTAAAAAGTGTTTCCTCCTCAACGGCCATTCTGATTGATATTATCAACAAAATTACTGCTCATTAATAATTGACAATGTAGGAACGAATTAGCAATCACGAAGGTGTGAAAGAGGGAAAAACTGAGGAAATGAGACCCGCCAGGTCTTATCCTGCTGGTTTTAATAATTTCAGAATGAATTTACGTAATGCCATGCTTTGAATCGTAAATAAAAACAAGTCTAGAGTATTTTTAATTTTTTTAAAAAACCTCAATATTGACTGACATGATAACGTGAATTAATGATTGTCTAAATTGAATTTAGACGCATCAAACCGATTTTTTTCTTCCCATAGATTTTTTGATTATTGAATTATTATGTTAGAATTTTTACTTCTCCATTGATTCATTAATTGAAGTCTTTTGAAAATTGGTTTGCCCTTTACTTTGACAAAAGAAAAGATTTTTTTTTTTTCGCATAGCATTTTTTTAAATCTTCTATGCTTAGTTGCTTAGTTTCACTTGGAGCTAAGACTATTAAAGTTATTGTTGTCTACTTTCTAAACAAAAATAACTTTAATATTCACTCGTAAATTTTTTTGCAGGTCACTCCCAACAAGCTTAACTTTAATTTAGTAGGTAATTAGTTAATAAAAAAAACATGTATCTAAAACGATAATCTATCTGAATAAAATGGTATTGACTTTGACTTTTGAAATAAACAGGTCATTGAATAAATTAATCTCATCTCAAAAAGTATTATTTTTTTCAACAGGTACCTGCGCCTAAAGAACGTCGGATGAAAGTGTTACACCCAAGTTACCTAACCGTTGTTAAATTGCATAACAGAAGTAGCTTAATTAAATACTATAATTAGACGCACCGCTTTAAGTTGTAATGCATGATAATTATAGGTTTCTATTTGCTTTTGTGGTAACGGATTTGTTTTTTGAAATACCTTCAGTAATCGTGCAATACCGAATTGTTTGTAGACTTCCTTAATTTTAAAGTAATTTAAGTAATATCTAGGATTTGCTTTATTTCCCTAGATACTTATTACAGTATAATAAAACATCATTTTATTTATTAAAATTTACAACAGTAATTTAATTTACATTAGTTCGTCGTACTCTAGATTTCCTTGTGTCCTGTGTAATTTGCTCTACATTCATATTTTAAGAGGCGATAAGCTTACAACCTACCTCGTTCTTCTTCTTGTCGTGTCACTAGTTTCTTTCGAAACAGTGTGGTGAAAGGATTTTAAGTGCGCCTCAAGAGGCTCCTTTTCGAGCACTTGACACATGTTATAGAACTTTTTAGGTTCCACGACATGCCGGTTTCCTCACGATGTTTTCCTTCACCGTTTGAGAGTACTGGTATTGTGCACTTAAATTTTTGCACAGAAAAACTCATTGGTGCACGACCGATTTCGAACCCACGACCTTAGGATCGGAAGGCGGGGCCGCTACCACTGGACCACCAGTGCTCTTATGTTAAGCTACATATGTTACATATGTTAAGCCTCATGTGCCTGTAATTACACCGGCAACGCAAAGCAACGCTGCTTGGCGGCAGAAAAAGGCGTGGTGGTAGTACTTCCCCGGGCGAGGCCCTCTCAAATAGCTCTACTACTCTTAAAATATGGGTATGAGTCAAATGTTGCAGAATTAGATATTACAATAATTATTAAATACTGATATTGAGGGATATACAACATGTTTCACCAGTTTTTGTAGCAGTTTTCTAGTCATAGACAATTTCATATTTTCCCAACGACTACCATTGTAATCGAGTAAATGAAACTTTGTTTCCTGTTTAAAAACTTCTGAGAAACGGGCCACAGCTCATACTTATTTAATTCTTACTTATAGATTGCATAAAACTTAATAGAACTATATCCATGTAACTATGTCACGAGTTTTATCTGGATACCCTTAAATCCATTACGCCGGTACGCGACACACTTAATCGTAAAACCTTTACAACGTAATACACATTAATTATTTAATAAAATCCATCAACATCTTCGTGGTATTTATTACGCAATACAGTTTCACATTCACTCTCACGATAACGTTACTAAAATGTTAATTCACTTTCGTACACGAAACTGGTTACGACAAAAAAAAGCACTGTTCGATTTAGTTGGCGCCAAATCTGTCAACGCCAAAACATCGCCAAAAATAATCAATTTTCGGGTTAGTGCGTGTTTGTGTTCGCGTCGCGATGCGCTCGTAATTACGTGCAAGAACAGTTGACCATGTCGAATTACGCGTGTGGACTGACTGGCGCGGGCACTGCCCCGCTCTTTCTCCCATTCCTACACGATGATGATCCACTGTTGATGTGATGGTAATTATTTGTACTGACGCGCCATTGTTGTCACATGACAGCTGTTCATAGCACCATGCATGCCGCTTGCTTCCTGTTAATTTGAATAATTCCGCGGCCGGTCAACTACAGGTGAAAATATCGATAGAAATCCCCGCCCTCAGATATGTTGCGTAATTATGTTAATTTATTTTAATTTAAGCTTGTACGCAAAGGTTGACGACTTGGACATGTAAGTGGCATTATATATGCGAATGTAATGATGGGTTAGAATGATTGGTTGGGAAATAAATACTTGCCTATAAGTAAAAATAATAAAATATAAATATTGGTGCACATTCCACACAGCACTATCTCGCCAGATAGTGGGAACCAGATAGCAGTTATAATATAATCTTTAAAACCGTTCTAGATATATAAATAAATTATATTAGGTACTATAATATACTTTTTTGTAAAAGTATCTCATAATATTTTATAACACCCAGACAGAGAACAAACATCATACAAGGTTTGTTTTTTTGGGAAGCAACATAGCTTTTTCATAGATCGAGTGAGCGAAGCGATCGAAGATCTTAGTTTCAACTTGGGCGATTTGGCATTTTATGTATGTATGTATGTATGTTTGTATGTTTGTCTGGCTATAAGTTTCGAATCGTTGATCCGATCTGCATGAAATTTGATAAGTCGATAGCTTGTACTTGAGAAATTTACTGGCAGAAATTTAAGTATATGAGTAAAATCGGATGAAGGTTTATTAAGTTATGGGGTTTTTTTTAAGGGGCAAAAATAAAAAAAATTACATAAAAAATCAAACTACATGTCATATGAAAAGGCTTTGTTTGGACATTCCAAAACTATTTTCTGGGAGGCTCGGTTTTTAAGATACAACAAACAAATTAAATTAAGATAACCAGCGATCCAAGAGCTCCCATCTCTAAGAGTTTCGTTGACATGAAGGTTTTTCTACTGGTCGCCCAGTTCCTTTGCTTTTTCTTATATTTTTTTCTTGAAATAAATTAAGTAGGTACTCAGTTCTCTTAAAATGGTGACAACAACCAGGTCTAATGATGAAGCCAAGGTCTGTTCAACGGAACTCTTCAATAAATAGGCCAATAGAGTTGAAACTTGGTTACCATACCAATTTAGTTAGGCGGTAGACAGAAAAAAGTCCAAACATAATGTTTGGACTTGCCTCTGACTACCACCTACTCAAAGTTTTGCTGCGTTCTTCGGGTCGCATCACGAGATCTCAGTTCGAGGCGAACCACTAGTTTTAATTATTTTTCTAGTGTTATTTTGAGTTGTGTTGTGTAATTTCGGCGGCATTTTAACCAATATACTTGAGGTCTTAGCACAAAGTGTAAGCATTTGGAATGAAAGTGTAATATGTGATATCCTGATTTTACTGAAAATGTTTCGAATGTTTTGAAGAAAACCGCCACCATTTTCTTCAAAACAAATGACGACCGACTTGACTATGGACTGACTTGACTAAAAAGTATTCATTCAATACAAATCACTTGACACTGACAAGATTGTCTGTCGAATGACAGACAGGAGCCATAAATGGAGAGAAGAAGAAGAAGAGCTTAATTACAAGTTATAAAGATGCTTTATCATGGTATTCTTTCATTTTATCAACCCAATTTAAGGGGCTGACACCCGAAAAAGTACATCACGCTCGCGAATTTCAACATTTTCAAATATCTTAACTTAATTTAACATTAGTAAGTTTTCTTACTAATGTTAAATGTAAAGGTAAGGCAATTTTTTTGGTAAGAAAACTGGTCAGGATCACAAGTTTCATCAAAACAGAAATAGATGTCGCTGCTAAAAAGTTCACAAAGCTAGAACGCGCTATCGATGCGTTTTGGCTAAATTATAAGACACATTTAATCAATTTCTAAACACTTACAAGATATGGTCTTTATTTATTGCAATTTTTTAAGATGACGCTTTTAATGCGTCCCATTTTACGAAAAACAAAATTAATAACTTTAAGTTAGACAATTAGCGATGCCCGATTATTGATTGTATTAAATGCATGACGTTTATTAAAGCGATTATGCAAAAATTTGCCACAAACCAAAACGTCATCTGTGCATATATTTTCAGTTTTTGTTGATTTTATCAAAAAGTGCTAAATATATTTCGATAATATTTAAACCTCTGAAGTATGACAAGTAAAAGACAAAAAAAAATCATCTAAATATATTGATAATTACTGGAAAATCGTAACAAACACACAGTCTAATTGAGAACCATCTCCTTTTTCAATGTCGGTCAAAAATTATATGTTTGTTGAACTTTGTGCAATGTTACCTATTGCACAAAACTTGGTTGATTGCAATTTTTTTTTATACAACTAGCTGATGTAACAAGCAGATGGCCCAACTGATGTTAAGTGGTAACCATCACCTATAACAAAGCATTGCCTCGTAAGTCACGCACGATAGGAACATGCCAACGTACTATGCACTACCCTGCGTCTATCAACTTGAAGCATACAGATGTTAAGCCTCATGTCCCTATAATTACACCGGCAACCACACTCTTCAAACCGAAACACAGCAACGCTGTTTGGCGGCGTGGTGGTAGTAGGAACCTACTTCGCCGGACATATAGATTAGTATATATAATTACAGGCACATGAGGCTTAACATCTGTATGCCTCAAGCTGATGAACGCAGGGCAGTGCATCGTAGGGCACGTTCCTATCGTGCGTGACTTACGAGGCAATGCTTTATTATAGGTGATGGTTACCACTTAGCATCAGGTGGGCCATATGCTTGTTCCATCAGCTGGTTGTATAAAAAAAAAAAAGCTTTGCTTAGTTTAGGGCTAGATAGTGCTGTGTGGAATGTCCACCAATATTTATATTGACTTCGATCAGTTGAACTATCTGTAAATAATTCCGTACCTAGTTAGTTACAACGATTTTGCAGTTTATTCTGGAAAGTTAGACGTAACCGAAATGTCGCAATTTCATTGTGGGCAATTGAGATTTTAACTCGCTAATTATTGCTATGCAAACTAACGATGCGTTTTGGACCGTGAATGATAGGCTAGTTTAGACTTGTATATTATTTTTTAGAAAATTTGTAATATGTAGATTAGTCGTTTAGAAAAAATCCCCAACAATAATATCCGTGTAGTCACTCATT
Organism: Chloroclysta siterata; assembly: GCA_932294275.1. NCBI lineage: Eukaryota > Metazoa > Arthropoda > Insecta > Lepidoptera > Geometridae > Chloroclysta > Chloroclysta siterata. The sequence goes on from OW028588.1 coordinate 19,003,580, forward strand.
TATTTAATCCTCATGGTCGGAATGGAACCCACTATAGCTATTTTCGGCTTGCTTGTAAAAACTCGTCAAAAGATTATATAAATATAGTGGGTAGGTACTGAAAAACAATGACAGGGCCACATTATGTCATAGACATGGTACTTCAACATTTTTTTTTTGCTTTACAATCAGCTTTTTTCTTCTTTTCTCCGTTTATGGCTCCTGTCCGTCATTCGACAGACAATCTTGCCAGTGTCAAGTTAATTATATTAAATACTTTATAGTCAAGTCGGCCGTCATTTGTTTCGAAGAAAATGGTGGCGGTCAAATCAGGATATCACATAATACACTTTCATTCGAAATGCTTACACTTTGAGCTAAGACCTCAAGTAATGTTGGTTAAAATACCACCGAAATTACACAACACAACCCAAAATAACACAAGAAAAACAATTAAAATTAAAAAGCTATGTTGCTTCCCAAAATGTCAGAAAACGAATCCAATAAACTTTTTATAGCGTCTATTGATGTCAGACAATAGACAAAAGAGAGAACTAATTTACACAAAAAAGTATGAATCGTATCGAAATAATTAAAAACATAATTTCAAATTTCGAACGGACTCCGCCATAACGTAATGGTGAAACATAGTGTAACTCATAAAACCAGAAGCGCAACTGTTACATGATTGCTTAGATCCCATCAGTTCCTTGATGGACATCAAGCTGTGCAACCATACTGGATGGTAACTGGTTACACTAATTTCCGTGTATTTATTTTGCAAGTTGTACCTACCTACATGCGTCGTTGCAGACCTGTCTTAGAAACTTTTTGTAAGGGAGGAGCCAAATAACTTTTATTGCATATATTTCAAAAGTAAGTAATGAGTTTTATGATTTCGCAATTCCATGATCCTTAGTTTATCTAAAAACGACAAAACTGCAGGTATAATAAGCTGGCGAGCAATAAGTTGTCCTCCATATAAAAAAATTGTTTATTTTTCAAAAAAGGGACATACATTTATTTACAACTTAGGGATGGTATGTATCTGGCACAGCTTATCAGCGTTGCCATTCAGCGTGGCAATACAAAGAGCTTCGGGACGCTTACGATTGCACTGATTTGGATCAGTTGAGCTATCTCTAGATCGTTTGCAACGATCTGCAGTTAGCTTCTGCTAGTAATTCTGAAATTACAGTTTCTCTATAAAAAGTTTTCTTATTTAGTTAACTGTAACTTGTGTGTAGGGATCAAAGTACTAAAGCTGTTTCAATTTAAGCAAAAAAAAATTACAGACGTATATTCCAGGTATTCCATATTTAATTAGTGTCGCTAAAAATGTTTCTTAATTAGTTATCTGTAATTGTACATGTCCATGCGGTATGCAAATAACCAATCTCCACTCGCGCAGGAGACGTTTTTTTTTTTTTCAGTCACGCTTCGTTTGTAGAGCCGCATGCATGCATCTTTCATTCTAGATGCGTTATACTCGTACCTATATATTCTTTGAAAGTGCAAAAAATATTTAAAATATACAAGGTGTTCCAATACTTGTACTTATAACTTCAGGGGGCTAAAGTACCCATCAATATGAATAACTTTTTCAAAGGAACCAACACTGTGAAAGAGAGAAAAAAACAGCTGTTTCACGCAAAAGTTCAATACCTACCTGGCTAAAATGTATGAAACAGCTGTTTTTTTTACGCGTTCACAGTGTTGGTTCCTTAGAAAAAGATATTTATATTGATGGGCACTTTAGCCCCCTGAGGGCGTATTACGAGTTTAGTGCCGATCGAGTGCCGATCGTCGATCGTTACGATACACCGAATTTTCTATGAAAAAAAAACGGTTCTCAAAGAATACGCTAGATGCCGTTGATTTATTTTCATAGAAAATTCGGTGTATCGTAACGATCGACGATCGGCACTAAACTCGTAATAAGCCCTGAAGTTTTAAGTACAAGTATTGGAACATCTTGTACCTCTATAATGGCTGGCGAGACGAATTGGACTCTTTTAACATCGAGGGGTAGAATGCACACACACAGAGGACCGAGGGGAGTGGAAGAGTATGAGGAAGACTTTATTTTTCATTTTTTATACTTGCATGAGGAAGATTTTATTTTTCATTTTTTATACTACTAGCTGATGAAACAAGCAGATGGCCCACCTGATGTTAAGTGGTAACCATCACCTCTAACAAGGCATTGCCTCGTAAGTCACGCACGATAAACACGAACGTGCCCCACGATGCACTGCCCTGCGTCCATCAACTTGAAGCATACAGATGTTAAGCCTCATGTGACTGTAATTACACCGGCAACCACACTCTTCAAACCGAAACACAGCAACGCTGCTTGGCGACAGAAAAAGGCCGAGATTTATGAAAAATCTTAAGGCGAAGACAAGAGCTAATGTGGCTCTCGCTCGCACGTTTCAACATCTAAAAAGATATAAAATCACTAAACTCATTTTCGAAAAATCTCAATCAACCATTTTGTGTGCAATCACACAGTATAGTAAAAATTTCATTTTGATCGGTACAAGTTTTCCTACTTAAAAGTTTGCTTATGTACGAAAACTAGTAAAGCAAACTTTTGAGTAGGAAAACTTGTATCGATCAAAACGAAATTTTTACTAAGCTGTGTGCAATATGATTGCACAAAAAATGGTTGATTGCGATTATTCGAAAATGAGTTTAGTGATTTTATATCTTTCAACATGTCGAAACGTGCGAGCGAGTAGTTGTTTGATGGTTGTCAGCCCCTTAATCAACCAAGATGTGTGCAATCATTCCTGTAAAAACAAGTTTTCCTGCTGAAAACTTTGCTCTACTACTTTTCGTACTTATGCAAACTTTTTAGATTATTGATTGTATTGATTGCGTATTTTTATAATTAGGTGTCTTCACCTTAAATCAAATATGTCGCCTTGATCGACTCATTTAAAAGACGATTAGACGTATTAATCGCATCTATAAAATGCATGATCGTTGACTGATTGACTGCACAACAATGTATCGGCGCAGACGCACAGCAAAAACCAACCAATTACTTACCCGCGTAGAAAGGGGACACGTGATTTTAATCGCAAGTAAGCTTTCAAGTGGACCGTGACGTTTTTTACGGCTATTGTTATATTAACGAGCTATTGGTTTACACGTCCGCGTAGAAAATAATTAAAATATTTTCCTGTTTAAAATGATATACATATTATTATATTATTTTATATTTGACAGCCTTCAAAGCTCAGTTGGTAGTAGCTCTGCGCTCTGCTTCTGCGCCGTAGGCCGTGGGTTCGATCCCCACCGAGAATAAACATTTGTGTGATGAACATAGATGTTTGGTCTTTATCTGGGTGTTATATAATATTATAAGTATGTATTTACAAAAAAAAAGTATAGTCAAAGTCAAAGTCAAAGTCAAAATGTATTTAATCAATAAAATCACAAGGATCACTTTGAAACGTCTTAAAGCTAGGTGACTCTAGGTGCCAGTTCCACGCGACCAAAGCCTAGAAGAACAGGCAACAAACTTACGGCTTGGTTCCTACCGTTCTTTTGTATGATCCTTTTACAATGTAATAATATAATATGTTAATAAAGTTTAGTGAGGCGTAGGCATACAGAAAAGGTAAACAAAATCAAATTTATCAAAATCAGCACACGCACACAAATATGTAAGAGTATATCAGCTATCTGGTTCCCATATCACAAGCTTTGGCTTAGTTTGGGGCGAGATAGTTATGTGTACAATGTCAATCAATATTTAAAAAAATATATATATTTCATTTTATTCCATGCAGAAAAAACAGGTCTCTTTTGCATGAAAAAAAAGGCTGACTGAAAATGAGAAAGTGACAGCGCTTACCTACTAAAATTTTGATTCTTTTTTTGAACTTTGACAGTACGAAGTTCGTAGCAAGTGCTACGATTATACACGCACCGAACCGATCGAACAACGGACGCAACGAATTCTCTTATCCTGTGGTCATACATACCTACTTACCATTACATCGTTTTAATTATTGTGTCAGAAATATCTACTGTTTTTCATACTTTACGTAAAGTTTGTAGCAAGAGTCTTTGTTGCCTGTTTTTTTTTAATATTTCCATGTTAACAAAAGATTTTCGAGTTTTAATAATAAAATTACAAATATTAAATTGGTAAAGTTGAAGTAACTGGAATTTTTCGTGCAATTAGTTCAACTGGTTCAACTTAATAGTTGAACTTAGTGCAACAGGTCAATTGGTAAGCCTTTACCACAGATAAGAGAATTACTCTGTTGATTTGGAAGAAATCTTCCACTGCCATCTATCGAAGAAGAGCTGAATCACGTTGCCAGAGTAATTTCTAATTACTTGTTTGAACACGCATCTTTGTTGTGCATTCTTGATGTAATAATGCAGCGGTGTCTGTTTCAACCTAGATCTCATGGTTTTCAAATAATTTCTAGACAAATTGTATTTACATGGTTTTTGTATTTATTTATCAGAGTTCCTCCGTGTCAGTAGTTCTACTAAGAAGTACAACTGGTAGTACATGACACACCTTTGTCTAAGTAAAATGTAGAGCTTATCTTAATACCAGCAATAGTTTAGCAAACAAACAATTTGATATATGTTTTTAAAAGAGTGGCTGAATCTGGGACGGGATTGCGATAAGTGGAAGAAAAAAAGCCTTTGGCCAGCAGTGGGACAGAACAGGCTGAATAAAAAAGGACGTTTGAGTTTTAGAGGCCCTTTCTATCAGACAAACTAAGCAATGCTTGTACTTCTTCTTCTTCTTGTCGTGTCACTAGTTTCTTTCGAAAACAGTGTGGTGAAAGGATTTTAAGTGAGCCTCAAGAGGCTCCTTTCGAGCACTTGACGGCATGCCGTAGAACTTAGGTTCTACGGCATGCCGGTTTCCTCACGATGTTTTCCTTCACCGTTTGAGAGTACTTACTGGCATTGTGCACATAAATTTTTGAACAGAAAAACTCGGTTTCGAACCCACGACCTTTGGATCTGAAGGCGGGGCCGCTACCACTAGACCACCAGTGCTATCTTATGCTTATGCTTGTACTAAGGATACTAGACAGCTTAAACATACTTTTTTGGGAATTACAATATAATAGGATATATAAAAACACCCAGAAAGAGAACAAACATCCACTGTCCAGTGTTCAGAGCACAAATGTTTATTCTCGCTGAGGATCGAACCCACGACCTACTACCACTAAAGGCAGAGCTACTACCAACTGAGCTGTGTGGGTGTGTGATGATAAAAGACAGAATTAAGTATTAAGCAAATTACAATGAAGACAATTATTTACCAAAAGTACCTATAAAACATGAAACAGATGAGCTATCTGCAGACCGTTGCAAACAATCTAAAGATAGATCAACTGATCCAAATCAGTGCCAATCGGAATCCTCCCCAAGACACTGGCTGCATTGCCATGCTGAATGGCAATTGATGCGCTGAGCCAGATAGTCAGTCCTCGGGTCATGCGTCAAGTCTAGTGCACTGCACTGGTGGTCTAGTGGTCCTGCCTTCCGATCCTAAGGTCGTGGGTTCGAAACCGGTCGTGTACCAATGAGTTATTCTGTTCAAAATTTATGTGCACAATGCCAGTACTCTCAAACGGTGAAGGAAAACATCGTGAGGAAACCGGCATGTCGTAGAACCTAAAAAGTTCTATAACATGTGTCAAGTGCTCGAAAGGAGCCTCTTGGGGCGCACTTAGAATCCTTTCACCAAACTGTTTCGAAAGAAACTAGTGACACGACAAGAAGAAGAAGAGTGTGTTTGCAGGAAATTACAGGTTTTACATCTGTATGCCTAAGAGAAGAGAGTCAAGTCTAGTAAGAGGGTAGTGGAATTTACTGAATGGAAAAATGGACCGGACACAATGTATACAAACATTTGAACACACGCATGCGTCGTCCCAGACCGCTGCTTCCTCCGTAAAATGTCCACCAACCAGAGCAGCATCAGCGCTGCCAAGACGTACCACATCACAGCCACTCAATCACAATCCATTTCAAAATAACACTTAACAGTACGAACACTTAGCAATAACTAGTAACTTACAAACAATACGTGTTTGTGCTGCGTGTGAAAGCGAGATGCAACGTTGTCTTTGGTTTCCTTCGATATTCGAATAATAATAGAGCGCTAGTGTCGCGAGAAACCACACGGTGGCCTACGTGATAGTTGACGCTATGCGATACGGGACCGTCCATTAATCACGTTTTTTTTTAGCATTTTAAGAATCAGGCTTAGAGAAATAATTTTGTGAGCAGTAGCACAAGTATGGGTTGTGTTCATCAGATTTGGTTTTTAGTTTTTCGTTCTTGTTCCGTGTTCATTGCGGGTTTTGTATGAAGACGCGATAGATACCCACACGGAACATTAAATTAAATACAGTTTATTATTCAAAAAAAGGTTACATAATTATAGTATATCTACGTTCTATTACTAGAAGCTACAGGCATACTATGGTTTGGTGCTCTGAGATACCGATACGATACCGACGCGATAGAGATACCGATACGGAACTTTAGGTTGCAAGTATGATGAAAATTAGTAGTAGAACATAAAAATCCGTATCGCTATCTCTATCGCGTCTTCATACAAAACCCGCAATGAACACGGAACAAAAACGAAAAACGAAAAATCAAATATGGTAAACACAACTCATACTTGGGGTACAGGCTCAAGGTTTTCTAGCTTCGGGAGCTGGCTGACCCTCTCTTTTAAAAAAAAATATTAGAGGGCCCCCTGAGCTCCGGGGCCCTAGTGCACTGCACCGCCTGGCCCTACGATAGCTACGCCACTGTGTATATACAGAAAAAGTAAAATAAAACTCAAGACTTGGAGTACCTACCGAAATCTGACTTTTGTTTTTTTTTTGTTTTCTGTATCGTCAGGTCGTTTTTCAATAAAAGTAGCCGTTAGTTAAGTTGTATTACTAGTCTAAGTCAAGCCTATGTAGTTACTTAACTACTTAAGACGCAGAAAACCTCTTAAGTTAAAGTTAGCCTCATAAAGCAATCTAGCTGAGATTGTCTCGCGCTGCCACAGCAGGAATCGAACTCGAACCTCTTTTATGCCGGACAGTTAGTTATAGTTACGTACTAGAAGTAATCAATGTGATTTTTGATATTTACTAATATCGAAATAAGGAAGAAAAATGATTTATTAAACCTATATTTCTCAAATTATAATTGATCTTTTTATGTTTGGTAGGTCATTAAAGAGCTGGTCCCACATAAATCTTATCGAAATTGGTTTAGCACTTTTTGAAAAAAAATTAAGCCGAATGGAATATTATGCAAATGACGTTTTGGGTCGTGGTTCTCTTTAGCAAAAGATTTATTTAAGTTTTTCAGTGTATTTGAAGTTAGTTTTAAAGGTTTAAATTTTTTTTTATATTTTAAATATCTATAATACTTTATACACCCAGACATAGAACATAAATAAATCAAACAGTTAGTTAAATAACTTGATCACAAAACTTACATGACCAATGCATCATCAAAGTCAAAGTCAAAGTCAAAAGGTATTTATTCAATTAAATCACAAGTATCACTTTGAAACGTCTTAAAGCTAGGTGACTCTAGGTGCCAGTTCCACGCGACCAAAGCCTAGAAGAACAGGCATCATTATTATTATTCACAAATACAATCACAATAACAAAATAATTATTACGCTGAATTAAATTTCGTAGAGCTGGCATAATTACAAAAACTTTTCGCTATACCAATTGACCACTAAACTATAAATGTAGGTTGTAGCTTCTCCTTTCATTTATCGCTGAGGTTCTCGGTTTTATTTAGTCTTGACAGACTACAAATAAATTAATAATTTACCAATAAATGGACACTGATTACTGAATGAAGTATTACCTTTATTTAATCTACACTAATATTATAAAGAGGTAAACTTTGTATTTTTGTATTTTTGTATGTAACGAATAGGCTCAAAAACTACTGGTCCGATTTCAAAAATTCTTTCACCATTAGAATGCTACATTATCCCTGAGTAACATAGGCTATATTATATTTTCAAAAAAATCAGGGATCCTTACTAAAACTTCAATAATGTAACCCAAGGTGGAAACCAAAAACCTTACATCGCGTGCGCTGCGAAAACTATTGATGATAGAACAAAATAATGTACTACGATTTTGTAGAACACGTCATCATCTACAAAAAATGTCGCGACAGCATATGTCTAACTATTATAGTTATGTCACAATAAGTGTTCTTTTATTATAAAAATTAATTGAAATGACGCCGCTAGAAAAGGGTCTTTATTTGTACCTTGGTATTAATCCTTATCCAAATAAATCTTTTCATAATTAAGAAGGTTTCAATACCTATAGATTACTTCTTAAATTTTTCAAATCGGACATTCCATTCAAAAGATATGACGAAATTAAAAACGTTAACGGGTCCACGGGTCACGCTCGGGGTGCGATTTCACTCTCTGGCGTGCAAATGTATGAAATAAGTAGACGAGGTTCGAACCCACGGTCTAAGTTTATCCTAAAATGTTCAAAAAATTTATGACCACCCATGCGAAGCTGGGACAGGCCGCTAGTAAATAATAAATTTATAAATATTGGTGGACTTTCCACACAGCACTATCTAGCCCCAAACTAAGCCAAAGCTTATAATATGGGAACCAGATAGCTGATATACCTAATACATATATAGTTTTTTTGTAAATACATACTTATAGTATACAAAGGTGTTCCAATACTTGTGTTTAAAAACTTCAGGGGTCTGAAGTACCCATCAATATGAATAACTTTTTCTAAGAACCAACACTGTGAACCGAAAAAAAAAAACAGCTGTTTCATACATTTTAACCAGGTAGGTATTGAACTTTTGTATGAAACAGCTGTATTTTACGCGTTCACAGTGTTGGTTCCTTAGAAAAAGTTATTCATATTGATGGGTACTTTAGCCCCCTGAAGTTTATATACCTACACAATTAATGGAACACCTTATATAATTTTTTGTTTGTTCTCGGTGGGGATCGAACCCACGACCTCCGGCGCAGAAGGCAGAGCTACTACCAACTGAGCTGTGAAGTCTGTCAATAAGTTCAGTGGTTATATTTTTCAAAATGTTTAAATGTGTAGTAGGTATACTACCTCCATGGTGTAGTATTTACTTTGACAGGTATCGGCCCCTAATATGATACTTAGTCTAAGCCTAACCGATAACAAGTCTCCACCTTCGTTATTCCACCGGAGTTGTTACGCCATCTCTTGAGTTTTTGCCGTAAAAAGTAAAAGTTGTCCGTGAAAGTGACGCTATTGAACTTCGATAACTAGTTTCGGTACGTGTACCTACGCAAGATTATCTAATGCTATGGTAATATACTTGTGTTTATTTATAGGCAGGAAATGTAGGTAAATTATGCGTTTGATATGGAGTTATGTCATGTGATATTTTATGGCCGGTGCGGTGTAGAGATTTAACAAAACCTTACTTATTAGATTTTATTTTTAGGCATTCCTTTTAAGCTTTATGAATGGCTCGTCTGGTGAAGTATTTCTGTAGCCAAGCAGCGTTTTAAGAGTGTGTTTGCCAGTACTCTCAACGGTGAAGGAAAACCGGCATGTCGTAGAACCTAAAAAAGATCTAAAACATGTGTCAAGTGCTCGAAAGGAGCCTCTTGAGGCGCACTTAAAATCCTTTCACCACACTGTTTCGAAAGAAACTAGTGACACGACAAGAAGAAGAAGTGTGTTTGCAGGAAATTACAGGATTTACATCTGTATGCCTCAAGTTGAAGGCTTCTTAGAGCACGTTCTTATCGAGGGTGACTTTCAGGCAATGTTTTGTTATAGGTGATGGTTACCACTTAACAACAGGACCATCTGCTTGTCCCATAAGCATGTTTTTTTATACGAGCTGATGGAACACAGATGGCCCACCTGATGTTAAGTGGTAACCATCACCTATAACAAAGCATGGCCTCGTAAGTCAGGCACGATAGGAACGTGCCCTACGATGCACTGCCCTGCGACTGCGTCCATCAACTTGAGGCATACAGATGTAATATTTAAAAAAACGATGCCTAGTCGTATAAGTACATCTTCGACTCCAGCAGGCCTAGCACGGGCAGAGGAAAAGTTGTCTTTCCACCGTTTTAATCTACTTGTCAGTAGAAATAAAGAGAACTATTTCCACTGACAAGTAGATAAAAACGGTGGAAAGACAACTTTTCCTCTGCCCGTGCTAGGCCTGCAGTAGTATTTTAAAATGCTAATGATGATGAATGACTGCTCTGCCTAACAGCGCCACCCAGTGAGTAGCAAAGTAACTACATACCAATTACCTAGCGGAAACAATAGCTTTATGTATTACCACGCGCGTGCGCATCACGTGCCTGCAATACAGTGTGGGTGATCCACGGTAGATGGTAGCAGTGTGAATTCATTATTACTTGACTAACTGGTGCCCGCGACTTCGTCTGCGTAGATGGTAGATTTTTTCCTACTTACTTGACACTTATCATCATATTTTGGACAATTCACCCAATATCTTTATAAATTGTAGCCTATGTGTTATTCTGATGTATAACTTATATTATTGTAAAGTTTCATTAAAATCTATTCAGTAGTTTTTAAGTGAAAGAGTAACAAACATCCATCCATCCATCCATACTTACAAACTTTCGCGTTTTTTTTTTTTATACTACTAGCTGATGGAACAAGCAGATGGCCCACCTGATGTTAAGCGGCAACCATCACCTATAACAAAGCATTGCCTCGTAAGTCACGCACGATAGGAACGCGCCCTACGATGCACCGCCCTGCGTCCATCAACCCGAGGCACACAGATGTTAAGCCTCATGTGCCTGTAATTACACCTGCAACCACACTCTTCAAACCGAAACACAGCAACGCTGCTTGGCGGCAGAAAAAGGCGTGGTGGTAGTACTTCCCCAGACGAGCCCTTCACAAAGAGCTCTACTACTCTTACGCGTTTATAATATTAGTAGGATAGGATAGTCAACAATGGGTGGTACAGTCAGCATCAGAAGCTGATGACTTTTTCAGTATTTTGTAATCGTTTATCTTTGCTCTAACCAACAATTCAAATTACTACACCAGTTTACTTCAATTTAATAAAAAGTGTGCAAAAAATACTCCCAATCGTGAAAATCGGCATGCCGTCGAACTAAAAAAGGTTTAAAACATGAGTCAAGTGCTCGAAAGGAGCCTCTTTAAGGCGCCTTTAAATCCTTTCACCACACTGTTTCGAAGAACACTTGAACCGACAAGAAGAAGACCATTTTACCTACAATTCTAAGAATGAGACTAGTAGACGCTCGGCCGGGTATCATCCATATCTGGTTAGCATACCACCTATTCGCACTAAGCGGTTTGCTTCTAGCTACATTATGCGAACTGCTAAGGAGTGGAACTCATTACCGTCGTCTGTTTTTCCTGACCACTACAATCTAAACCTCTTCAAGGGAAGGGTGAATAGGTGTCTTCTAGACCGTTCTGCTCCAACGTCGGCTACATCGTCGCTTACCATCAGGTGAGATTGTAGTCAAAGGACGGTTTATTCATTATAAAAATAAAAAAAGAGATGAGATATTTTGTTTCACAATCAAAGTTTGATAGAGAAAATAAAAACGTTCGTTTTCATAAAATCCTATTCGAATCATGGGCACACCTATTATATGCAAATATTTGAAAGCTCAATCAGAGATTGATGATATTTTTATCGCAATTTTATGAACATCATAACTCAAATTTAAATATATTTATACAGTCTCGCTTATACAGTCTCTACGCCAGTCTTTTTCTGCCGCCAAGCAGCGTTGCTGTGTTTCGGCTCGAAGAGTGTGGTTGCCGGTGTAATTACAGGCACATACGGCTTAAAATCTGTATGCCTCTAGTTGATGGACGCAAGGCAGTGCATCGTAGGGCACGTTCCTATGCGTAACTTACGAGGTAATGCTTTGTTATAGGTAACAGTTACCACTTAACATCAGGTGGGCCATCTGCTTGTTCCATCAGCTGCTGCGGGGCAATAAAAGTTCTTGGTTTTAAGGAATAAGTGTAGGATGCCCGCATCTCCCAATGGGGACCGACGAAATCATATACCCCGTTTACACTCAGCTCATGTCCGTGGAAATGTGCAGAGACATGGGAAGGGCCTTGGGCAATGCGAGAATGTAAACAGTACCCCAAGTATGAGTTTTGCTTACCATATTTGGTTTTTCGTTTTACGTTTTTATTCCGTGTTCATTGCGGGTTTTGTATAAAGAAGCGATAGAGATACCGATGACGAAGACGTCTTCATACAAAACCCGCAATGAACACGCGGAACAAAAACGTAAAACGAAAAACCAAATATGGTAAGCAAAACTCATACTTGGGGTACTAGGCCACTTCCATGTCCGCTCGCGTTGCCGCTCGCGTTGCCCGTGTTGTGAACACACATTGCCGGCGACGCCGCCGCAGACATATGGACGGCAACATTTCCGTCCACGCGAATGGCAGCGTGAATGTCTAAATGTAAACGCATTATTAAAGATCGCGGGAAGCCGAAGGATGGAGAGCGCTCAGAATCGTTATTTCTGGAAATGTATAGGGGAGGCCTATGTCCAGCAGTGGACTTCTTCGGGCTGACGATGGTGATGATTATTCTACAGTTTAATAACAAAAACATATATACTACTATCTAATGGAACAAGCAGATGGCTTACCTGATGTTAATTGGTAACCATCACCTAACCCAAAGTAAGCTCGTAAGTCACGCACGATATGAACGTATAATACTTATGAATGAGTAAAACTACAAGATAAAATCCACAATGCCCGTGCAAACATGGTGATAAATGTTGTAAAAAGACATGAAAGCGCAAATTGCAGCAATTACGGCATTCCGCCATCTCACTGACCTACTACCGATATATCGTGTTCGAACGTTCCCTTGTTGCTCACGTGTGTACGATGTGTGTGTTTTATTATTGGGGTGTGATTATTATTGTGTTTTATTATTTTATTATTGTGGGTGGTACCGTGAAAGAGATTCCCAGAGATATGGAATTATTTATTTATTCATCGGTATATAATACCCACTAATGAAATAATGGAATTCCGCTATCGTATTAGGGTAACCTGTAAAGATAGAGTAAGTATGATGAATAAATAAATATAAATTAATAATTCCATATCTCTGGGAATCTCTTTCACCAGCCATGATACAAGCCGGCACAGCGAGGGCCGTAGTCGAGTTTCTATTGTTATCTGTCCCTGCAATGGTTTTTTACTAAAAATCTTTTACTACCAGATTTTTTTTGGTTATAATCATAAAACTGAAACAGTTAAACGTGTTTTAAAAAGTAAAGACATGCTGATATAGGTAGATATAATATTTAAAAAATCATGATCTCAGCATAGGCATGTAAAAAAAAAAATTACCTATATTAAGCCGCCTATTAGCGGGTGATTGTTGTGCTCATGCAACTTTTTTTTATATAAATATCCGTACTCACATTCGGTATTACTCGATAATTTTACTCCAAATCGAGTAAATATTAACGTGTGGAGTGTGGACCGCAAAACTCACGCATCGAGCTGTGAGTTTTGTGGTCCACACGTTAATATTTACTCGTTTTCGAGTAAAACTATCGAGTAATACCGAATGTGAGTACTTAGCATTACGTGATGAAATGAACTGCAGCAGATGAACACTTTAACACCTCTTATTTATTCGTAGAACACAGGTAAAACAATTTCACTCTTATTCTTCGCACTTGTTACGGATGTCAGTATGTCAGCCAGTCAAGTTTACTCCACCAAGTCTCTTTCCAGAATGCCACATTTATTTCAATCTTCCCCTTTCCTTTCTTTTCTGTTCGGCAACCTACCCACGCTATCGGACCAAAGCTGTGACTTGGCGGTCAATTGACTGACTAAAAGACAGGAAGATATAAAATTAATTATGCTACTTCAATTTTAATCTAAAAAAACAAGCTTAATATTTACAAAATTAATTATAAAATTTGAGAAATCATTACATTCGGCCATCCGCCATCATGCGATCTCCTGACGCATGATCAAATAAATTAACTGAACGTACTAATCAATTAAGAATATTTATATTATTTTAATTTTAAAGAACAAAAAAAATCTTATTTTTGATTGTAATAGCTTATATACAAATTCATTTTATTATTTTAGTCCTTATCAACTTCAATTTCTTCATCAAATTTATTTTATTAAATAATTATAGAAAATACTCAAATAAATTGAATTTACGATTTTAACACAATAACATTTTCAGTAATTATAAAAACAACATGTGAATAACAAAAAAAACAATAACTCCCAGTGTTTCGCTACATTATTATACTAACAATATTACTTTAAATTATTAATCATTACATTTGGCATTTATTTAGTATCAGATCTGCTTGTATTATTTTGTTGTCGACCTTTTGTAGGCATATTTTCGTCATCATTATCCTCGCTTTCGGATGAAGTATTACTTTTGTTAGATATTAGTGATGATGATGATGATGATGTCCTCCTTAACGTATCCGTCAACGGCGAACCCTGCTAGCTTCGGTCATGTGAGCGAATATGACTCGCAAAGCCAAATTTTGTCTTAAACGTCCTGTTACATGGCGCACACTGTAACTGTCCTAATGAGTTATAGGTGTAGGTATAGGAAGGCTTGGGACGGTTCTTTTTAAGTAGACGCTTGGCATCAAGATCTTGCTTTCTACTACATTCAAATTTGGTTATGGCCTTATTTACAGAGTTGCGCCACTCTGGTCTTTGTTGCGCAAGTTGTTCCCATCCATCCGGAGAAATGTCACAAGCAACTAGATGGCGCTTAAGAACATCCCTATACCGAAGAAACGAACCTCCAGGTCTGCGCTTACCAGTGTTTAGCTGTGAATAAAATACAGACTTAGGCAGCCTTGAGTCGTCCATCCGTACCAGGTGACCACACCATCTCAGTTGGCCCTTAATCAGCATAGCCTCTATGCCAGACAGCTGGGTGCGCCTTAAAACTTCCGAGTTTGGCACTCGGTCCTGCCACTGCACGCGAAGAATCTTACGCAGACATCTCATGTGAAAAGTGTCGAGACGTTTTATGTCACCCTTGTAAAGACACCATGTTTCTGTCGCATAAAGCAGGATAGGTAAGATGATGGCTTTATACACTGATATTTTAGTATTCATCTGTAAATCATGCGAATCCCAAACTCTTGTTCGAAGCTTCCCGAAGGATGCAGCAGCTCTTGCGATTCGGGAGGATATTTCGGTCTCTAAACGGTTATCATCACGAATGTAACTGCCCAGATACCGAAATGATGATACTTCTTCGAGAACTTTTCCACCCAAAGATATCGGCACAGTGTCAGCAGTAGTGCCACGCGCAGGCTGTTTTAACACTTGAGTTTTAGAGACACTTATGACCAAGCCAAACCTCTTGCATGATTCATCTAAGTGGTCCAGATATTTTTGCAAATTATTAACCTCATCAGCCATCAAGCAAACATCATCCGCATAAAGAGCATCCAAAATAGAAATGTTGTGCACCATGCGTTTAGATCTGAAACGCGATAAGTCAAAGATACTCTTGTCAGTTCTTACATCAAGGCAAATTTGTCCGGTGCAGCCAACATACGAATCCTTTAGTACAGCAGCAAAATAAACGGCAAACAGAGTCGGAGCCATTACGCAACCCTGCTTGACACCGCTTGTAACTAAAAACTGATCCGTGAAGTCGTTTTCGTGCTGAACTCTAGCCATCATTCCATCGTGAAATTGGCGCACAAGGTTGACAAACTTCGTAGGACATCCAACCTTTTCAAGAACAATCCACAGGGCAGATCTCGGTACACGGTCGAAGGCTTTCTCTAGGTCTACAAAACACATATGTAAAGCACGATTTTGCTCAAGGCTTTTTTCTTGTATTTGCTTTACGACAAAGATAGCATCGACCGTACCTCTGCCTGGCCGAAAGCCACACTGGCTTTCGGGCAGGATACGTTCAGCCAACTCTCCTAGACGACGGTTCATAATATGGGCCAAAACCTTACCAGCCGCACTGAGCAAAGAAATACCTCTATATGTACCACAATCTGAGGTATCTCCTTTACCTTTATAAAGCTTGCAGATGGTAGCATCTTTCCAATCCTGAGGCACTACCTCAGACTCCCATATACGTAAGATGAGCTCAAATAGTCTATTACGAACATGTGAACCACCGTATTTGTATAATTCAGCTGGTAGACTATCCGATCCTGAGGCTTTGGCGTTTTTAAGCCTATTAGTAGCTCGAATAAATTCGTCAAAGGAAGGCGGATCATCAAGCTCCGTAGATGTTGGCAGAGCCTGTATAGAGCTGATATGAGTGAGGTTTGCACCGTGACTAACTGGGTTTAGGACGTCACTAAAATGTTCAGCCCATCGATCCAGTACCTCACCATGATCCGTCAGACGTCTTAATTTGTCGCTGGAGTAAATCGGTGAAGTAGCTTTATGCTGAGGACCAAAAATGGTCCTAAGACATTCAAAGAATTTGCCAGTTTGATTTATGCTAGCAAGATGTTGTAGCTCCAGCGCCTTCATAATCCACCAACGGTTTTTAAGATCTCGGACCTTCGACTTGAGCTCTCGTTGGACGCTCTTTTTATGTGAGGCACTCGTGGAGGTCTGCAACAGGCGTCTGTATTTGCTGACGAGTTCCACGATTTCATTATCGGAGTCATCAAACCAGTCTTGGTTTTTCTTCTGTGGTTTTCCGACTACTTGACCAGCAACTTCATGAAGTGATTGCGCAAGTGAGCGCCAATGTTCATCTATCGGAGCTGATACATCAAATGAAACCGCACTAAAAGCAGCATTAAGTTCTTGTTGCGTCTGATTTGAACTTACAAGTTTAGCGAAAGCCAGCCTTGTTGGGATTTTGTGTTTTGCTCGGCGAGGAGGTTTATAGCTGAGACGAACCTTAGACCTTATTAAGCGGTGATCAGTCCAACCTTCAGCGCCCCGCATAGCTCTGGTAATAAGCACATCTTTCAAGTCAGCCCTGCGCACAATGACATAGTCAATAAGATGCCAGTGCTTAGAGCGGGGGTGCATCCAAGATGTCTTAAATTTGTCAGCCATACGGAAGAAGGTATTTGTAACACACAGGTTAAATTCTGCACACAGAGACAAAAGCAGTTCACCGTTTGAATTACATTTACCAACTCCATGCCGACCGAGAACTTCTTTCCAGATGTGGTGGTCAGAGCCAACACGAGCATTAAAATCACCCATGAGGACAATTTTATCGCTGGATGGTATACCTTGCAAAACTTTTTGAAGTTCATCATAAAACCGTAGTTTGTCTTCGTCAGAGTATGTCATAGTGGGAGCATAGACACTAATAAGGTGAAGGTATTTGTTTTTGCTGGTGTGAAGTCTAAGGGTCATCAACCGGTCGCTAATACCTTTCGGTTTTTCAACAAGTGATTTAGCAATGCTGGTTTTCATAACAAAACCCACTCCACTGCTTGCTCTCTCACTAGAGGCTTTCCCGACCCAATAGTAGGTATAGCCACCTCGATCTTCACAAAGCTCGCCGCTATCCGCCAAGTGAGTTTCGCTTATGGCCGCAATGTCCACTTTATATTTGGACAATTCCCTTGCAATGAGAGCAGTTTTTCGCTCGGGACATAAATTGGCAGGATTATCTAGTAGAGTCCGAACATTCCAAGTTGCGTATGTCAGTGTTTTAGAAGATGATATTTTTACTTTATTTACTTTTTGACCGCGATTGTTCGGTGCCAGATGACCGCGGTTGACCATCTGGGTTGAAGGTGAGGCGGACTATTTTTAGGCCACCTTTTCTAGGCCCCTCCCCTGTGCAGGGGTAAGCAGAGCGATCCTAAATAGGGCTGCTTAGTCGTCAGATGTGCTGCCGAACCCGTTTTCCCGCCCCAATCGATTCCAGGAGCGACCACTCTCATCTGATCGCCTATGTGCAGAGAAATAGCTAAGAACTGGACACACCGTGGCCCAAATTCCCACCACCATCGCTCCATCGCCACAGGACTTTCACTCATAGTCCAAAGTCTTGCCAAGGTTCATCTGCGCGGGAATGGTTTAAAGTGAGTAAACGGTTGCGCTGGTGCAAACCCACTCTCTCGTCTTGTGCTACCAGTGCCCGATGGACCGGTTACCCGATACGACCGGTGGTAGTAAAGATGCAGTGAATTGGCCGCTAATCATAATAGATCCTGACTAGCGCCCTTTAAGGCGCATCACATCGCCTTGCTACATCGCCGCAGTCGCCGGAAGCATTTGCCTATCGACGGTGCTCGCCTTCCGCGCCGAAGTAGACTTTATGTACCTATCGGTGGATCGCCCGAATTAGCCGTGAGCGACACTCACCGCCCCCTCCACTAGGTTTTGCCCACGGATCGACGTGGTTACCAGGGTGTGGCCGCTACGTACACTGCAGCTTCGTGGAGCCACTAGTGGAGAGATTAAGGACAGCTAGTAGCATACTCAAACGTCGAAACACGCTCAAATGATGTGTCGATCATCAACTATTTGAGAGACAAAACACTACTAAGCCCCCCACTACACCCCAGACTAAGCCCCCCACTACACCCCAGATAGATTTTTTTAGATATTAGTATCGTAGTCATGAGAAAGGTTAACATTGATCCAAGGTCAAATCCGATCAACAGCAACTACGCTATCGTATTTACTTTTAGGAGTACTAAATCCAGTAAGTTCAGAAATTTTATATCGATCATTATATATACTTCTGTGATTTTAAAGAGGCCTATAAATTTTGATAAGAGCTTAGTTCTATTGTCTTTATTGTTAAAATTGGTTCTCGGTTTTTTTATTAGAAATAAATTAGAATATTATTATTATTTATTGTAACTGTAACGATGACATGGGTGTCGGAAGACCAGCGTTATAGTAGCGTATGCTGCTATTGCATTTATGCAGAGTGACTGCCAATTTATATCACTTACCTACTTACTTTTACTGTCTTTTCTTGTATTTTTTTTTATAAACTTCATTTACGTGTGGCATAAATAAATTATTTTGTATTGTATTGTAAGATGACATTTTCCATTAACTACGTGATAAGCACCTTGGTGCAATTTTGATCGATTGATTTTCTTTACCCGGTTCAATACTACTGTAACCTTCCACATACACATCCCCTGAAAAGTTAGTTGATCCCTGCGTTATAACTTCAACTAACCCTGACAAAGGAACTTAGGTAGAATTTAATGTAGTCAAGTTTAAGCTATTTTCAATGTCAGAGTTTGCGTTAAGAGCAGGATTTTTGTAGAAGAATAGTTTGCAATTGTCTTTGAACACAGACACCGAAGAAAACTCTATAAAGTTTTACCCTATAAGCAATGCTGTTGTCACAAACTCATCAGTAACTACAAGAACTTCGATCGTCGCCTCAACATCATCGATTTCAATGTTCACAAAGCTCCTATAGACAGGTGTAACTACAGAGTTACCGAAACCTTTGATGATAGGCAATTGTGTGTATCTTTTTAAGAAGTTTAGGTCTTGAGCATCAGATTCACGAACTTCGATTTATTTGAAAAATTTACTGTTAGTATCACCAGTTGTGGAAATAGTCAAATTTTTCCGTTCTTTAACGTCCGTACGCGAAACGCGGTATCATTGGTAGAAGTTTACAGTTTTTATTGTCGTGATCAACTCTTTGACACATTTGGCATTTTACTAATGGCTTAGGGCATTTAAAGTAAGAGTGTCCTTTTGCGCGACATTTAAAAAAAAGTCGCTAAATCATGGAGGTAATATCACAGAAATGCTCTGTTCCGTGGGTAATATCATAATGGTGAGTGCCATAAGATCCACAACCTTTTACAACTGTGTATCAAACAGTGATCATCTATCTTTGTACCTCCCACGCAGCCTAGCTACAAGTAAAAGAAAAGAAGATGTAAGTTCACTCACTCCAACTCACTCACTGTCTGTGTAAATAGTGTCCGTCAGTTGATGCAATGCTTTGATGTTCTAGTTGGGGTCGGTTGAAATATGCGGTGAAGCGAAATAAATAGTGAAAAATCAAAAGAATCATTATTGTTTAAGCAAAATATATTTGAAAAAGCGAAAGTATATCCCGTGCAGCTGTGTCTTGTGCATCAAGAAAAACAAAAGGAAACAAAACAAAAGGAGGTGAAAGACCCGGAATTGTCATTTGATACGTAATATTCTTTTTTCAATTTACAGACTGTAATTACATTTTATTAGTACTAGTCAGATTTTCCAATATGAAAACGATGTAAACCCATTAATAAAATATACCCATAAAATAATATGTATTGTTTTGATCATCTGTTCTAGTGATTTACATACACAGACTAATTTAGCTTTATATTTCACACCTTCTAGGCGTCTCGCACCGGCTCAATTTCCGTTAAATTTTACATTATTATTTTTTTAGGTTCCCAAAATGCCCAGAATGAAGACGGGTGTGGATAAAAGCTGTTAAAGGCGTGAAAACTGGGAGTCCACAAAATTTTCCTATGCATGGACGAAATGGCCATAAGAAAGTATCGAGTGGGATGGACATCGCTCTCACAGCCAGGTCAATATGGGAAATAATATTGACGATAATAGTGTTCCATATCTATATTGGTTTTGGGTTGTCACAATAAAAGTCAGCAACCAGTTAAAATTAAAAAGTTGATTTCCAATTAAAACGCCTTTTTCATCCATCTCTTATTCCATCGATAGGTTAGTCAATGTAGTCCCTTCTCTAGTAACTCACACGAATACAATATCGACAACTGCACACTAACAAAAAAAACGGACACGCCAAAAACCGAAAGGCTCCGTGCAGTATGATACTTCGTCCAAGCGCTAAACTGTTGTTTGAAGTTGACGCCAAATCTCCTGCAGATGTCTTCGAAGACTTTCGCTTTCGTTTAGAATGCGTGTGTGTAACAAGAAGTTCCTCCTCAGGAGTCATCGCACCGTCAGAGTTCATAGAAAGAGAAAAAAAATACTGTAGTTATCATATTCACCAATTGTTTCACACTTTTTTTTTTTTTTAAATTTATATTCATGTTTTATTTATTTTTTAAATTTTTCATATGGGTTACTTGGCTTAGCATAACAGCTGTCCATGTAATTTTGCGACGTACTTAGCCACTTACAGGTCCAGTGTTTAAATGCTAATATATATATATACAACGTGTAAACGACTGTACGACATTAAATTAATACACGTGTAGTACTACTATCTAGTATTGATTTAAAAAAGGTTGTTTTAACATTCATTCATAATTGAGATTTTTTTATTTTCAAACAAACTAAATATCAGAATAAGCATAAAATTATTGAACATTCTGTATAAACACACAAACAAAGCAACGTACGTTCATTCAATGCCGCGCCCCGCGCGCAGAAACCGCACATACATACCTACTACGACTAAACCTAAACTGTGCCGCGCGCCCGTGCCTAAAGGTGAACGCCCTTTCAGCGCGGGCGCGCAGCCGGCGGCGGCGTCTTTGATTCGCCGATATAGTAGAGCAACTTTAGCATGTAGGATATGCTCACGTTGTTGCATGTTGCACATACAAATGAATGCACTGAAGAGCTCCTTCAACTGTTCTAGAGTTTGTTTTGTATGCCTAGTTTCACAATTATCTTTCCCTTCATAATACAAGTTCTGCATTTTGATGACATTAACAAGACACACACACTCACACAAAAAGTCTATTTCGCGGTACCAAATCTAGACACTAGTCACGAGTAATAACACGAATTTACAATTTTCAAAATTAAATATGTCAAGGTCGCTACCAAGGCGATTGTTTACTAAATAATAATGTCTTTCACTGGCCACCGGGCGGCAGTACGACGTACCTATTTGTCTCTATCACACACGTAAGCGGAATGATATCTGTCCTTGTCGCACAGCGAAATTTTACAATGTGAGCGCACAAATATGTTTCTTATGCGGTCTAACGCGTATAAATATGATATCTCTGTCCTTTTTTTCGTTTGATTGATGAGTCACATGACTTCATGACCCCGGAAATTTGACCTCATCACCGGCGATTAGAGATACAGGTTGCATAGAAATTATTTATTGGAAAAGTATCGATATCTCGATAAATATTCAGGCTTTTTTGATAAAACCAACTCCTAAAATCTAAAAATGCAATTAGGAGTACGTGTTTCAATTTAATGTCGTACATGACTTTACACCTTGTATATATATTTTTGTATTATTGTAATAATTATTTGGTTAGTTTTGAACTTACAGGTATACATACCCCATTTTTCACTAAGAAATTCACTAATAGCGCACCTGGCTAAACTCTGGCATACATAGCCTGCTAATAGCGCACATGGCTAAACTCTGGCATACATAGCCTGTACCTGCATACATAGCATGTACCTACTACCTACCTATATATCTATAAATTTTAACTTAATTGATATTTAATTTAGTACACTTTGCTTCAGAGACTCGCATCAGAGGGTAGGCTTGATCATCGATATTTATAATTTTACGACAGTTTATCAGGTGACAACGGCAAGTATAGTTAATTTCTGCTTGATATAGGTAAGCCAATTTTTATTGCTATTGGAACATTGATAATAGCAGTAATGTGAAATAGAATAATAAAAAAATATATATAATAGTAGGTAGGTAATCCACGAATTTAAAGGTGCTAACACTACCGGATAGTCTCTGTTCAGTACAGACCAGTTCTTGTGAGGAACAATTCAAAATGCGAATATAAAATAGGATAAAAATATAAAATAACCTACCCTTCAATGTTAAAATTATCGGATAATATAAAAATTTGTAAGATTTCACCTACTTTATTCTAGAAAAATTTGCTCGATATGTATTCAACTTGAATGTTCATGGGTAAGGCCCTGACAATTTTTAAAAACCGAATAGTGCTAGTACGGCCAGATAGTATCGGGGCAATCTCGACTGATACATGCTAACAAAATGTTTCATACCGTTAAACTTAAGTCGAATTTAATAACCTTTTACTCGAAATAAAAATATCATGATGTGGACGAAATAAATTTTAATCACAGCTACAGTACGTAATTATTTGGCAAATATCAGTGCATTGTGTACGTAGCAAAATTGTTAGCATTATCTGTCCAAAATTTGTTCACTGTGGCATAGGTACATAGACCCACTTAGTTCCTCACCTTGCTTATAAAAAAAAAATGTTATGGCATACATAGCCCCCTGAACTCACTTGGTCCATCACAGCATACCCTACTTATTGTTATGGCATACATAGCCCCCAGAACTCACTTGGTCCATCATAGCAAACCTTGCTTATAAAAATAATTGTTATGGCATACATAGCCCCCTGAACTCACTTGGTTCATCACAGCATACCCTACTTATTGTTATGGCTTATATAACCCCCAGAACTCACTTGGTTCACTACTTCACTATATTTTAATTATGTTTTTTTTTTTATGTAAGTAAACTTTTTATCGTAAAATATTCTTTCAATTAGCAACATGCTATGGTGGCAAAAAGTTTCACCAGTAATAATTCTATCAAGTAACTGCGGTAAAAATTTGATGAAAGACATCAATAAGTTTCAAACTTAATACTTCGAGTGAAACAGCATGAATTTTATTCCTAGTATTCGTTAGACTCCACATTGTTAAAAAAAATATATTTTAGCAAAAATTGTTATCACAAAAACTTTTGTGACGGTATTAACAAAAAATATTTTCATAGATATGGTACAGAAAAGCAACTCATGATCACACACAGTCACTTGCACGTTTAGTAGATTGGTATTCTTTGTCGATTTCTATCAGCTTTTGCTAGAAAATCTATCCAGACTTTTGTAAATTTTATGTTTAATGGGTAGGCACAAGTACCAACAGCTCCATAAACCGAATAGTGCTAGCATGGCCAGATAGTCTCGGGGCAATGCCGACTGGACCACGCCAACAAAGATTCAGTAGAAATAAAGCCGCTAAGTACCTATGCTTTCAACTGAACAAAACTGGCACGATCGGATAGTCTCGGACAATCCCGACCGATACATGCTAGTAAAATCTGTATCTCCATTATACTTAAATGGAATAAAATATTGTACCAATCTTCCAAGCGGCAATAAAATAATATTATGTGGGCAGAATAGGTAACATTTTACATACCTTGGTTCAATCGCACTTCTGAGATGAAATGAACTGCAGCAGATGAACACTTTAACACCTCTTATTTATTCGTAGAACACAGGTAAAACAATTTCACTCTTATTCTTCGCACTTGTTACGGATGTCAGTATGTCAGCCAGTCAAGTTTACTCCACCAAGTCTCTTTCCAGAATGCCACATTTATTTCAATCTTCCCCTTTCCTTTCTTTTCTGTTCGGCAACCTACCCACGCTATCGGACCAAAGCTGTGACTTGGCGGTCAATTGACTGACTAAAAGACAGGAAGATATAAAATTAATTATGCTACTTCAATTTTAATCTAAAAAAACAAGCTTAATATTTACAAAATTAATTATAAAATTTGAGAAATCATTACAGTACCATACAGCATGAACGCAATAAATATAATTTGAATTGTCAATAGCAGTCAAAAATTTTACTGCTTGGAACTTTGATCAACTAACTTCACTTTCTCTGCATACATTATGTTCTTTGGTTAGATAACACTCTTGCTTTGAAGTAGCCATGAATAATAATTGCACTTACTCGGATGTTTTTTCACTTACGGGAAGTGAAAAAAGCATGTTCCCTTTGCAACGGAATACCACCGCTCACATAATGCCATGAATAAAAACACATTGTAAGTGTTTATTGCCTGTGTGTTAGTGTTAATTTATTTGTTATAATTAAATAAAAATCATACCGGGGGCATAGTGGTTTTGCGAATGCAGATGTCGTTGGTTTGAGTCCAGTCTTACACCAAAACATTTTTCTATACCCTATAAAAACCGTTTTCAAATTGTGAAGGTAAACATCGTGTTGAAACCAGCATAATTTCGACAGGATCGACAGGCTTGCAATCTGTCACGTAAGAAGGGATGTCTACCGTGAATGGAGTTACATTCGTATTTCTAATGAATTAAATTCTCGGTAGTTAATACATAAATATAACGGAAAATAAACAGTTATTATTATGATATTATAATGCGCATTAAATTAGTGTGGAATTTTAATATGACACTTTAAATGCTCGTAGTCTATTAAATTACATCATTTCGTCAAGAATTTACTGTTCTAAGTAAAGACACGTGCATTACCATGTCGTTGTAGGGAACATATGTTTAAAACCCGTTTCAATTAAAGTTAAATAAATAAATGAACATAAAAGTCCCAGAGGACGCGTTTAAAATAACGCATATTTATTGAAAAGATAGGTTGTAAATTTTAAAATTGAATGTAATTTATAATGTAAAAGATAATTTATCTAGATAAATAATAATGTTGATAATAATCACGAGCTTTTCACAATTTCTTTAATATTAAAAACAATAAAAAAAGATTCCAAATTCAAGTTTATGGAATGCAAGATAGCTCTAGACTTTATGGTCTGGATGGAACAGTAATTTCATCAATCGATGCGGTTAGAGGCTGATACTTTGAGTTCGCATGCTCGACATTCTACAGGAAATCTGTCTAATTTCCTATGATAGGAATGTGCATCTTTTCGCCACCATCGGTAAAATAAAAATACTCAAATTCATATGTTAGGTATATAGGTTGGCAGAATTAGGGTTAGTTAGAGAATACGTTTTTATATGAGATGGATTTTTTTATGTTTTAATAAGGGGCAGTGTGGTCGCTAAGTTACAAAGCCCTTAAAATAAATAAATAATAATAATGCTCAAATCATGTTCAAATTATAACGAGATTATCAATAAAAAACAGATTAATTTTATTTTTGTAGCAGGCTAAAGTCCGTTGTCCATACTGCCTCGTCTTTCACTGTATTTTTTATTTCTCTTTCTTTTATTTCTCATCATTTTGAACACCATTAAGAATTCTATTAAAGTTTATTATGAAACTGAAGACTATAAAGATCCAAGTTGAGAGTGGTCAGCAACATGTAATTATGGCTGTAATTGGATTTTCTTTATGATCATTGTGTCTGTGAACAAAGCCGTAAATTCAAAACCTACATTCATTACGAAATGGTCTACGGTCAATATCACATTTTTCTGAATTCAAAGGTAGTAAAACTACTATCATGTCTAATTATATCTTTTTTTAGGGTTCCGTAACCAAAGTATAAAACGGGACCCTATTACTAAGACTCCGCTGCTGTCCGTCCGTCTGTCTGTCTGTCCGTCTGTCACCAGGCTGTATCTCATGAACCGTGATAGTTAGACAGTTGAAATTTCCACAGATGATGTATTTCTGTTGCCGCTATAACAACAAATACTAAAAAATAGAATAAAATAAATGCAACCCATACAACAAACATGATTTTTTTTTCATTTTTTATAGATAATGGTACTTAACTTTTCGAAGTACGAGTCCAACTCGCGCTTGGCCGTTTTTTTATATTATTTGCTGATGAAACAAGAAGATGGCCCACCTCACCTATAACAAAACATTGCCTCGCGATAGGCTCGTTTCACGTTAGAATTCTCTTTTAATACCTTGATAGAAGACTACGAAGCAATTTTTTTTATTAAACTCCTTGCTAACGGAACCAGCAGATGGCCTACTTGATGTTAAGTGGTAACCATCACCTATAACAAAGCATTGCGTCGTAAGTCACGCACGATATCTGCTTCATATCCTTTCCCGAAGCCTCAATTATCTTGGCATCGCTGTCTACATAGGTACCTAAACCTAAAGTACATAGATAGATAGATAGATAATTATTTATTGCACATATAAAACATACTGTACATAGGCCAGCTTCATGCTGGGTAGCATTATCTACCAGCTAACCTTTGGGTAATGAGAAGAAATTTTTGGAGTGCACATAAGATGAAGGCAAAGATTTATAAGTAAGTACATAAGTAGTACGCCTTTTTCTGTCGCCAAGCAGAGTTGCTGTGTTTCGGTTTGAAGAGTGTGGTTGCCGGTGTAATTACAGGCACATGAGGCTAACATCTGTATGCCTCAAGTTGATGGACGCAGGGCAGTGCATCGTTGGGCACGTTCCTATCGTGCGTGACTTACGAGGCAATGCTTTGGTACCTATAGGTGATGGTTACCACTTAACATCAGGTGGGCCATCTGTTTGTTCCATCAGCTAGTTGTATAAAAAAAAGTACAAACAAATAAGCTAAATTTAACAGTCTTAAATAAACATACTAAAATAATATTAAATATAACTAAAACGCACCTAAGTAATTACAATATTAGTATAATATTAGCGGGGGAGAACTAACTTGCTAGGCAAGGCACCCCTGACACGTACCATTCGGAAACGAAATCTAGTAGCTGAGAGTATTGATGTTTTTCAGTGTTCTTTGAGGGAATTCGCAAAGACTTCTTTGCATATTTTTGAATATAATTGATAATTTTTATTTCTATTTTCTATTTAATTTTTGTTGTTTTATTTTTATATTATTTTCTATTAAATTTTTGGTTTTTATGCTATCTATGATTTAATATGTTAATAATTAGATTGTTTAGTAAATTACTTATAAAAAGTGTTAATGAAATTACACTATTGTATTAGGTTAGCCTGTTAAGATAGGGTAAGGATGATGATAAATAAATAAATAAAATAAAAATAGGAAAGATCTATTTGTTTTTTTTAAGATACTCGTATCATGAGGGATAGGTAGAAGGGAATTGATTTTGATTTTGAAGACTTCAAGAGAGGCCTCACGATATCGATGATGATGATGTACGTAGGTATAAAATCACATCATTTATCGTCTGTCTGCGCCGGCGTGCGTATTGGACCCAATTTCCCCATAACGGGGCCTGATAATCGAGAGATTACCACTCAAGCGTACTGAGAGCAAGATGTTTTATTTATTTTCGAACTTTTTCATGTGACGTTAATAATATGTGAATGAAACAGGAAAGGGGGATTATATTAAGAACCTACTTACATGGAGTACTTATATTATACTAATTTTGTATGGTGGGTACATAACATAGGAAAGTACTAACATACTATCATAAAATCAAATATTACCTAATAAGTTATGTACATGATATAGTCATCGTCACAACCTTATTAGTTTCACGGCTGGTTTCTTAAAGCTCGATCAAAACTAATCGGATGTCAAGTCACTCGCCATTTCAGCTATTAGGTACATCGAATCAGATAGAGATAGCAAATAACTTTTTTAATTTTTTTTCAGGGCTTTGTCGCTGGGCGACCAAACTGCCCTAATAATAAAACATAAAAAAAAATACATCTCGTATCAAAACTTACGCCCGGTTTCTGAAAGCCCGTTCAAAACTAATCGCATGTCAAGTCACTTGCTATCTCTATCTAATTCGATGTAATAGCTGAAATGGCGAGTGACTTGTCATCCGATTAGTTTTGTTCGAAACAGAAACTGGCCGTCAGTGTTCTTTATATTAATATTGTATTTAACCTTTTTTGTTTAATAAATAAAAAGAGATAGGAAGGAGTTCGGCTAGTAGCTTTATAAAAGGTATTTTTAGTTAACTAAGGTTATGAATCCAAGGGAACTATCCATAAGGACATTCTTATTACGTTGCGAAATAGGACCACATCAAACCAGCCCCTCAGACAAGTCGTTCTTGTGAATATTTTTATACAACTAACTGATGGAGCAAGCAGATGGCCCACCTGATGTTAAGTGGTAACCATCACCAAACAAAGCATTGCCTCGCAAATCACGCACGACAGAAACGTGCCCTCCGATGCACTGCCCTGCGTCCATCAACTTGAAGCATACAGATGTTAAGCCTCATGTGCCTGTAATTACACCGGCAACCGCACTCTTCAAACCGAAACACAGCAACGCTGCTTGGCGGTAGAAAAAGGCGTCATAAAAATATTTCAGTTCATGCGAATGTTTATAGTCTATTTTAGTCCGATTTGTATAAATAACTTTAATTAATAAAAAAAAATATGAATGCTACTGGTTATCAGCCGTGTTTTCTAAAGTAAATAAATAAATATTAACGGGGCAGCGCAAAAGCCCGAAAAATAATTCGTTAAAAGAAGCAATTAAGGGCTGACAACTATCAAACAACTTCTCGCTCGCACGTTTCGAAATGTTCAAAGATATAAAATCAGTAAACTCATTTTCGAAAAATCGCCATCAACCGCAACCGAAAAGTAGTAAAGCAAACTTTTGAGAAGGAAAACATGTATTGATCAAAATGAAATTTTTACTAAACTGTGTGCAATGTGATTGCACACAAAATGGTTGATTGCGATTTTTCGAAAATGAGTTTATTGATTTTATATCTTTCAACATGTCGAAACGTGCGAGCGAGAGTCACATTAGCTCTTGTCTTCGCCTTAAGTTATAAATGTTCCATTTATAAAAATTATACTTGTTTGATTTAGACGTGCGCTTGTAGCCGCCAGACTTATTTCGAAAGAATTCATTTATTCGTTTTTTTAGTAAGTTAACGCTATGCGTGTGCGCTAACATATCGCATGGCCAAATGTCTAGTGCATTGAGTAGTGACATTGAAAGTTGAAGATGTCTAGCACTCGTAAAAGTTGTAAAGCGGATGCTGGGACCTTGAGACTTTCCTTTCTAAAGTTCATTCTAGACTAGCTTCCGTCTGCAAATTTGCTCGAATGGCACAGGATGAAAACAATTATTATAAGTTATTTTCCATTAGTCCGGTAACCTACTCGTAATTACATAAAAACACGCATTAGTGATAGCAGTAGTAGTGGTAGTTAAATGAGCAGGTAGTTGCTTGTTTATTAAGACGCGGCCAACCGCTAATGTATTGTTCGCTCGCGTTTTCTAAATTTTTTTACATAATATAACATCACTCTCTCTCTCTCTTGTCATGTCACTAGTTTCTGTCAAAACGGTGTGGTGAAAAGATTTTAAGTGCGCCTCAAGAGACTCCTTTCGAGAACTTGACACATGTTCTAGAGCTTTCTAGGTTCTACGACATGCCGGATTCCTCACGATGTTTTCCTTCACCGTTTGAAAGTACTGGCATAGTCATAACTAGAAAAACAATTACTACTACAAGAAAAACAAACAGAACAGCAAGAAGCCATCGGCGGATGCTAGTCTTTTACATAAAAAGCACTGAATTAGCCAAGAGCGAGTGCGTACGAATTAGAGCGTGCGTTGTATTTAGCGGTACCGTAGGAGTAATTGCTGAAGCTAGGTGGTAAAGCTGAATATAGAAATATTATACAATACAGCCCGGTGTCCACCGCGAGCGGAGCGGAGCCATTAAGGACTCCGTTTAACTCGCAAGAATAAACTGCATACTTGTATTTCCACCAACAAATAGTCGAGCGGAAAGGACTGAGCGAGCAGAAAGCGTTGAAATGAACTCGCTCAGCTCTTTTTCCTTTTGCAGTGGAAATCAAAAGATAAAACTCTTTGTTGGTGGAAATGTAAACCTATTTCTTAAAAAAGGAGTCCGTTCAGCTAACCATTTCTCGCTCATTACCCTTTCGCGGTGGTGACCGGGCTTAACTAACCATCATCTCTTCTTCTGGCAAAAGAAGTTTTTACTTTTTAATTCTAGAAGTAAAAATTTCATTTCGATCGATACTAGTTTTCCTCCTTAAAAGTTTGCTTTACTAGTTTTCGTACATAAGCAAACTTTTAAGTAAGAAAACATGTATCGATTAAAATGATATTTTTATTAAACTGTGTGCAATGTGATTGCTTACAAAATGGTTGATTGCGATTTTTCGAAAATGAATTTGTATCTTTGTGATTTTAGTGATTTTATAATTTTCAACATGTCGAAACGTGCGAGCGAGAGTCACATTAGCTCTTGTCGTCGCCTTAAAGTAATCCTCTTTATGTATATATCTACATTTACACCAATATTATAAAGCGGAAAGATTTGTATTTTTGTATGTGTCTAACGAATAAACTCAAAAACTACGGTCAAAAATTATCCGTCCGGTTTCAAAAATTATTTCGCCATTAGATTTCTACATTATCCCTGAGTAACATAGGCGATATTTAAAAGTTTAAAAAAATGTCCACCTATGCGAAGCCGGGACGAACCGCTAGTCGAACATAAAGTCACGTAGATATCAGATCTGTTCAGCTGACCATAGAGAAATTAATATCGATATTTCATTTTCATAGGACCTTTCGTCTTGACAGATAAGAGGGCATAACCACAGGTAATTTTTTTTATTTTAAGGGATTTATCGCTGAGCGACCATTCTGCCCTATAATAAAACATAAAAAAAAATACATCTCGTATCAAAACTTAATCTACCTAATGAACCCTAATTCTGCCAACCTATATAACATCTTGGCTTGACCGACAAGCCAAGATGCTATTAATAATACCAACATCCATACATCGCCTTCCAAAACAACTGAATCTAAATGCATTGTTTCGGACACATTCCAGCAAAATATGTTGTGCGTCTTCTAATGTACCGTATTCAGCACAATTCGGTAGTTCATATATATTAGGCAGCAATGTATGTAGGCTTAATGGACCTAGTTTTGAACCGCAGAGAAGTGTGAAGTCTGTGGTCTTTCAGGTAATGATGGTAGGTGGTAGGTTTCCTACTTGTGAAGTAAATGGCTAAACCATAATGATCCCATGACGCTACTTGCTACTTCGTAAAATTGCAAGAACGGGAGAATATTGTGATCCATTACTGGTTCTTTTTTAGTCACTATTTAAAGGTATAAAAAAAATAGTCTTAGTTTAATAGTAGTAGTTTATGGCGTAACTATGAAAAGGTTCTTAGACGTTCACAAAACTCAGTCGGCAGTGGATCTGCCTTCTTTGATCCATCAAAAACAAACATCGTAATTAAACATTCTAATTATCTTAATATTATATAGCTATAATAATAATAATAAATTAAAAATTAATATTTCATAATAATAATAAGTATGACGCAATTGAATTCTCCTGGAAGGGGCAGGACCTACAACACAAGTCGTCATGACTTAGTGTAGGTTTTGTCATATAAATTATTAAATGTAGAAGCCATTACCATTTAAGAAAACTGTTTTATTGTAGGCATTCATTATTGTATACATCGGTATCTACGTAACGTACACCTATTTCTCCAGGCTGATTGTACTGATGTACATTTCGACGATGGAACTCCACAACTTGGTTCCCTCATGCCCGTTCTACCATCGGACTACCAGACGTACGGAAACGAGACATCTATTCATAGTTGACATAGCTACGGCTCGCACTAAGCGCTTTGCTTCAACTTTTATAATGAGAACAACCAAAGAGTGGAATTCCTTACCAGCGTTCGTTTTTCCGAATGCCCAAAATTTCGATTTTTTCAAGAAAATAATAGTCACCATTTTCCTGCCCTTATCCCACTTCATGTGGGGTCGGCACAACAGGTTTTTTCTCTTCTTCCCTCTATCATCCGTCATCTCAGTCGTCACTCCTTTCTTACCCGTGTCATCTTTCTCACAATCCATCTTTTCTTTGACCTTCCTCTACTCCTATATCCATCCACATTCATACCTAACACTCTTTTCGTCACATGACATTCTTCCCTCCGCATGACATGTCCACGCTAACCTATTGCTCCTCAGTTTCTCACTAACTGGTGCCACTTTCAAACTGCCACAATTAAACTCATTCCTTATCTTATCCATTCTCGTCACTCCATACATCCATTCAACATTAAAGAAAATACTAGTATAGAAACTAAAAAAATACAAACGGATATTTTAAGATAAAAGTTGTACAGTTTACAGTCATATCTTCCTTCTGAGTTATGATGATATGCTTTTTGGAAAATTACAATCGCATGACTCCGTAACCCAAAAATCTCATATTCACTACACGCTGATTACCAAAGTAAGTCAGTGTTGCCGTGGTTTAGATTATTAGCATAAGTTGCTACAGTGGCTAAGCTTATCAAACTTGCTTAACTGACCGAAAAGTGAATGTTTTTAGGGTTCCGCTGCCAGAAAATAACCCTTACGGTGAGACTTTGGTGTATGTACTTGTCGTTCATTGCTCATAGTGACATGAATACAAGTGCAATGTACAGCAATAATTATTTAATTAGCCAAAAATATGATAAAAAACACAAAATAAATTAAACAACATTTAGAAAATAAATATAGAAGCTATAATTCAATAAATATTGAATTTATTCCATACCACGTCGTATCTAAGATTAGAGCACCGGTGGTCCAGTGGAAGTGACCCCGCCTTCCGATCGTAAGGTCGCAGGTTCAAATCCGGTCGTGCACCAATGAATTTCTCCTATCGAAAAATTTATGTGCGCAATGCCAGTGCTCTTAAACGGTGAAGGAAAACATCGTGAGGAAACCAGTTAGTACTCTAACAGCGGCGATGGGCTTGCAACCTGTCACGTATGGAATACAGACAACTGCAAAATGTGGGTGTGCCAAATTTAATGTTTGGACGTACCTCTGACTACCCCCTTAGACATCCTCAAATGAATCTGGAGTTAGTACTTGGTACTAAGAGATCTGGGGGGATATCTACCGTGCCTGGGGATTAAAGTCGTGAAGCTGTTTTAGTTTCAGTTTTCAACTTCGTATCTTTTTTTTATAAAATTTGAATAGAATATACCACCCAGACACAAAATAAATATTTATGTTCATCATACAAATATTTGTTATTGCTGGTAATCGAACCCACTTTGCAAAGCGCAAAAGGCAAAACTACTACCAACTGAGCTGTGATCATTCAAAAGATAACGAATTCCGATTTCATTTTTCAGCTTTCAATAGTGCACGGTGTCCGTAAATAGGCAATTCGGAACACTCTAGCACGTGAGGTTAACTCACACTTGGCGATTTTATATATCAAGATGATACATGATACCGTGTTAAGATATGAATAATGGTAGATACAAGGGCGATTTGCTCTTTTTGATGCAATTTTAATGTGATTTCGAATTCTGGTTGCAAAAAAAAGATTAACCCAGTAATAACTAGAGTAAGATGAAACAATTGTTCTTGTTGGATCTACTTTTAAATGCCATTCTGGTGCTTCTGAGAATCGTTTTAAGAGTAGTAGAGCTCTTTGTGAAGGGCTCGTCCGGGGAAGTACTACCACCACGCCTTTTTCTGCCGCCAAGCAGCGTTACTGTGTTTCGGTTTGAAGAGTGTGGTTGCCGGTGTAATTACAGGCACATGAGGCTTAACATCTGTGTCTCAAGTTGATGGACGCAGGGCAGTGCATCGTGGGGCACATTCCTATCGTGCGTGACTTGCGAGGCAATGCTTTGTTATAGGTGATGGTTACCACTTAACATCAGGTGGGCCATCTGCTTGTTCCATCAGCTAATGGTATCAAAAAAAAACGTGTTGTTTAATGAAAAATCCGTAAGACCGCGAAACTAAATGGAATGTAACTTTAAGTATCTACACCTAAAGTTTGTTGCCAATTTTTACAGTCTATCAGGTCGATCGGTAGCAATACCTATCACACAAGTCCTCTTAAACAGTGAAGGAAAACATCGTGAGGAAACCAGTATGTCGTAGAATCTGAAAAGATCTAAAACATTTGTCAAGTGAAACACACACAACACAATGTGTTGTTGTATCTAATTTTGTGTATTTTTTTCTGAAAATGTGGTTATCAAATAGATGTAATATTTGGAAGTACCTTCGACATTCATAAAATTTAATTTTGAGTGCGTATTTGGTGCCGACAAGAGACATAATGGGATATACTCGTACCTACCGGGGGTAAAAGTCATGAAACTATTTTATTTAAATAATATTTAAATTTAATATATTTTAAACTAGAACTAGGGAGAACTAGGGAGAACTGGAAGTCCTTGGGGGAGGCCTTTACCCAGCAAAGAGACGAAAGAGGCTAATAAATTTTTTTTTAAAAAATAGCTTATTTTCATATCGTGTTGAAGTAACATTAATCGTTTTACTTTTATAATTATCCGATAATTCATCGAGTAAAAGGTACAACCAAGTAGAGTGGAACTGTGTGCGTATGTTTACTACACGCAGAAGTTATGCAATGCCCGTTAACATAGAACCTTCTAACTGCTGCTACATTCTAAACGCGCAATGGATTCTAAACAAGGTTGCCTAGAAGAGATCGCTCTCAGCGGTATAGTCGCCTATGGTATTATGTTTCTGTGTGGTAACCAATAAAGCTTTATCGATCTATCTACCTAAACAGCATTTCCAAAGGTTATATTAATCACTAGCGACCCGCCCCGGCTTCGCACGGTTATTGTGGGTAAGAGATTATGCTTGTATTATGCATATAAACCTTCCTTTTGAAACACTCTTTCTATAAAAAAAACCGCATCAAAATCCGCTGCGTAGTTTTAAAGATTTAAGCATACATAGGGATATAGGGACAGAGAAAGCGACTTTGTTTTATACTATGTAGTGATTAACCCCTTATTTATAAATGCTTATCAAAATAGCTCTACATATTTCATTTATAAGCTTAATGTTTTTTATTAAAATTTGGCAAGTATTTCATCATATCGTTATCTGTGCTTTTATAAGTCACTTAAATCAATTTTGTACAAACTTATCTTCATACCTAACTGTAAGTTTTACTGAAATAAAAATACTTCATAGTAATCAAAAAAGCCTTCGCAATTACTTCTGTTTATATTGATTTTGCAAAAAGGTTCCATACATTGTTAACATAATAAGAACTCTTTCGATATCCATACCCTAAAATACAGCAGTACCGGGATGTACCTTATCAGGGAAAAGGAAAGTATGTATTTTATAATAATCAAATAAAAAAGATTGCTTTAAATACCTCAGAGTACTGCAACAATCCAAGAACATCGACACATCACATCACTATTCAGAAAACCGTAACACAAGCACAAAATAAAAGAAAAAAACAAGTGTCATATAAAAATGTCAGATTCAAATTTCGAATCGCGTATGACCTAGATGGGAGAACGCGCGCGCCGTTTACTTCGACCGAGGTTCGAATGCGCGTGTGTAGATATAATCTCAGTAGCTTTACGTATGGCAAGGCATTGGTATATTACGTAGATAAACAGTAAGTTTTGCTGGGTTACGGTAATATTGGAGCTGTTAGCGTGCTTAATGTGACTTAAGGCAAGTATTACTTAGTGATCCTGACTATTCATTTGTATGTACCAATTATACGACAATTACACATATTTACGAAATATAAACCAATCAGTTTAGAAAAAATTAACAGTTCTTTCCTTTCAATGTTCCTATAGGCGCTCCATAAATAGCTGCAAAATAAATAAATAAATATAGGTGGACTTTTCACACAGCACTATCTAGCCCCAAACTAAGCCAAAGCTTGTAATATGGAAACCAGATAGCTGATATAATACATAAATACTTTTTTTTGTAAATACATAGGTACTTATAATATATAATAACACCCAGACAGAGAACAAACATCTATGTTCATCACACAAGTATTTGTTCTCGGTGGGGATCGAACCCACGAAGATCACGTGAAGGGGAAGGCTCAAATCGTCTTCCCTAACCAATGATAAGATGACCCATAATAGACCACTTTTTTACAAACAGTACTGACACCAGAATATCTGAGAGTATGCCCCCATTACACGGCCACAGATTAATTAATGTAAGTTATGTACCGTACGGTCATAAATCATCTATAGTCTGTTCTTATAGCAGAAAGACGCTTATGTATTCCCGCACACGGGCCTCCGGCCACAACCACAAAAGTGTGGCG
The DNA here is from genome assembly GCA_932294275.1 of Chloroclysta siterata. NCBI lineage: Eukaryota > Metazoa > Arthropoda > Insecta > Lepidoptera > Geometridae > Chloroclysta > Chloroclysta siterata. Next base: position 19,040,404 of record OW028588.1, read on the forward strand.
GCTACCGTCAACCGTGTGCGGCGAGGCGTTTGTGGTTGTGGCCGGAGGCCCGTGTGCGGGAAACCCTTAGTCACAAAGTGATTAAAAAAAAACCTACATAGATGGATCAAGATGGCCTACCTGATGTTAAGTGGTAACCATCACCTTAAAAAAGCATTGCCTCGCAAGCCACGATGACATAATCTTTGTATTTTTTTCGCGTTACTCCAAATACTGTCTTATCCCAGAATTGCAAAACAAACAAACAAAGTACAATAGCCATTGTCAGAGTTTACAGTGAACGCTGAAAAGGAAAACACATCAGTTTGAAAACAATGAGTGCAACTGGCCCGGAGCCCTATTAAGGTGCTATTTGTGTCAAATTCCATGTACGCTGTTCAGTGTCCGTGTGTCACATCCACGTGCATCTTAGTGCCTGATTTCGTTGGTACAAAGACCGGCATTTAATTACTAGACAACACTTTTACAAAGTATATTAACTCATAAAAAACCGGCCAAGTACGACCCGGACACGCGCACGAAGGGTTCCGTACCATTATCAATAAAAAACGGCAAAAAAACGTTTGTTGGACCTCCTTAAATATTTATTTTATTCTGTTTTTTAATATTTGTTGTTATAGCGGCAACAGAACTACATCATCTGTGAAAATTTCAACTGACTAACTATCACGGTTCATGAGATACAGCCTGGTGACGGACAGACAGACAGACGGACGGACAGCGGAGTCTTAGTAATAGGGTCCCGTTTTACCCTTTGGGTACGGAACCCTAAAAAAAGGAGAGAAAGATGGTGTTTACATGGAATATTTACCACGGTCATATCCTATCCTAGTGCGATGAAACAGAACAAAATATAGTTCGTAATATACTGATGATGGCCATTAAGGCTAGGTACATTTTATCTCAAAAATTCTACTATCCTACTAATATTATAAACGCGAAAGTTTGTAAGTATGGATGGATGGATGTTTGTTACTCTTTCACGTTAAAACTACTGAATGGATTTTGATGATACTTTACAATAATATAGCATATACATCAGAATAACACATAGGCTACAATTTATAAAGATATTGTGTGAATTGTCCAAATTATGACGATAATTGTCAAGTAAGTAGGAAAAAATCTACCATCTGCGAGCTATTCTGGCGTGCGCTGCCAAAACGTCTAGAGTTACACATATGTACTACGCCACGCTAATATAAGCTACTCGAAATACTAATCCTGCGCAGACGAAGTCGCGGGCAACAGCTAGTATACAAGGTGTTCCATAAGTTATGTATATAAACTTCAGGGGGCTAAAGTACCCATCAATATGAACAACTTTTTCTAAGGAACCAACACTGTGAACGCGAAAAAAAAAACAACTGTTTCATACAATACTTCAATACCTACCAGGCTAAAATGTATGAAACAGCTGTTTTTTTTTTCGCGTTCACAGTGTTGGTTCCTTAGAAAAAGTTGTTCATATTGATGGGTACTTTAGCTCCCTGAAGTTTATACATATACACAACTTATGGAACACCTTGTATATATATTTTTTTTTTATTTGCCTACAACGATTAAATAGACCTACTTAAATAACTGAAACGGTATTTATTAAGCAAGACTATACCTATGAACCTACTAGTAAATTGAAAACCTCGGCCTGCCTCCATGTTGCCATACCCTATGCAGGGTCCATGTGATACTTACTAACACCCAACAACTATGTTTGTACCTAACCTAAACCATGTGTAAGCAATATATATATTGAGTATTGAGTAGTAATCTATAACGAGGTAGGAAAACTGAACGAATCCTACAAAAGGAAAACATCTTAAATTTTAATTATAGCAATCTCTAATACGCAAGCGCAAAAAAGGGAAACGAAAGGAGAGTGATAGAGAGCAAATTAAAAAATATTTCCACTCAGCTTTTGCCTCGCAACTATAAGAGTTTTATTTGCCAATTCAAAATATCCAAAAATATTTAAGAGAACAACAGGCCAAAAGAAGAAACATAAAATTCAGTTTTATTAACGTCCCCTCATCTAAATGCATAGTAATGGCAACATTACAGATGATAAATATGCAACGGTTACCGAATTATCACATTTAAATGAGTTTCTAGTAGATAAGAAATACCTATAAAATATCGTTAGTATATCCTTGAAAGAAAGTAAAGTTATGCAGACAAGATCGTTTTCTAACACGTATAAGTCGTTAGCTCGTGTCTTCGGATTAACTCGTTTTTACCACTTCTACTTCTTACGCGCATGAGGCTTAACATCTGTATGCCTCTGCTATCAGGTGCTATCAGGTGGGCCATCAGCTAAGTGTGTTTCCAAGAGTAGTCGATCTCTTTGTGAAGGGCTCGTCCGGGGAAGTACTACCACCACGCCCTTTTCTGCCGCCAAGCAGCGTTGCCGTGTTTCGGTTCGAAGATTGTGGTTGTCAGTGTAATTACAGGACCATGTGGCTTAACATCTGTATGCCTCAAGTTGATGGACGCAGGGCAGTGCATCGTTGGGCTCGTTCCTATCGTACGTGACTTACGAGGTAATGCTATTTATTATAGGTGATGGTTACCACTTAATATCAGGCAGCTTGTTCCATCAGATAGTTATATAAAAAAAGTACGCCTCAAAGAGGCACATTTTAAGCACCATCAACACCACTCACACTAAATATCTACCACTAGTTTTTATACTACGTGCTGGTGCTGATGGAACAAGCAGATGGCCCTCCTGATGTTATGTGGTAACCTTCACCGCTTGGCCTCGCATGTCACGCACGATAGGAACGTCACCTTTGGTATACTGCCCTGCGTCCATCAACTTAAGGCATAAAGATGTGCGTCATGTGCCTGTAATTACACCGGCAACCACACTCTTCAAACCGAAACACAGCAACGCTCCTTGACGGCAGGTCAGGTAATGGCGGTTTATTCCCCGGACGAGCCCTTCACAAAGAGGTCTTTTACTGTTAGTTTCAACAAAAGCTTTAATGGTTTTTCTTCTGAATTGCAACTAATAATAGTTTTCAATTATTTATTATTATTATTATTTTATACTACTAGCTGATGGAACAAGCAGATGGTCACCTGATGTTAAGTGGTAACCATCACCTATAACAAAGCATTGCCTCGTAAGTCACGCACGATAGGAACGTGCCCTACGATACACTGCCCTGCGTCCATCAACTTGAGGCACACAGATGTTAAGCCTCATGTGCCTGTAATTACACCGGCAACCACACTCTTCAAACCGAAACACAGCGTTGCTGCTTGGCGGCAGAAAAAGGCGTGGTGGTAGTACTTCCCCGGACGAGCCCTTCACAAAGAGCTCTGCTACTCTTGAAATTACCTATTATGTTTCGTAACGTCTCAATTTCCGTTTCTAAGATATTTATCGCCGTGAAGTTTTATAGCTTTGTCTGTGTTTTAATCTTATGAAATAATACACTGTTTATAGTTAAAATTATAATTTAATTGATAAATTATAGCTAATTAAATATACCTAGTACAAGCATAAGTTCCAAATACTATAATTAAATTTAATAATATGATAATTTTAACTTTAAACTAAGTTAAATTAGAATTTAATTAATAAATTATAGATTATTAAATATAGTAGAAGCATAGGTTCCAAGAACAAACTTGTTTCCTTGAAGACGTCTGAGTCAGAAGTACGTCCAAATGTTTTATTTGGCATATACCCACTGTCTGAGGGGATATCTACCGTGCCTGGGGATCAAAGTCGTGAAGGTGTTGTTGTTTTTTATAGAAGCATAGTATACAATGTGTAACATAATAACCCTATAACCCCGGAAGCAGGGTATTTTACAGGTCATGACGAACAATTTCGAAGTGAAACGCCTCTTAAACTTTCCGCCAAAATGAAACCAACACAACATGACGCAGCCCTATTTACTGCTGTTTTTTGACCTTTAATTGTGAACTGTAGATAAAATAGGTAACAGAACTGCCACCAATTAGTAAACGCAAATATCATATATACCAAGGTCACGTACACATTATCAGGGTTGTTGCAAATTTCTGAGACAATATTAATTTTACTTTTGTATGGGAATTTTGACAACGAAGTATTCAAACTTTGCACACGTCAAAGTATTCCAGTGCTTGGTCTGATCACTTGGTCTTTGGCCTTATAGGGGTATTATGTTACACGTTGTATAAATACCCTCATTGTACAGAGGCCGCTGCTTACGATTTTTTCCTTCGCCGTTTGAGAGCACTAGCATTGGCAAAAAAATCACAACAAAACATTCAAATTACCACTTAATTTCTACTGGTTTACAATTAAAAATGAAGTTTCGTGTGATGTTTATCATTTTTAATGGTAAACTAGCAATGGAAAACTTTGTGACACTTTCCCAACTAAAATAACCATTTTCCGCTACAGCCGCCATATTGGAAAAACGTGTCACTCAAACATGGCGCAGAGAGTCGTTTAAATCAGCTCTATTTATGTCGTCAAAACAGTAATTAGAAATGAAATGCTGAATGTCTAGAATCAGTGTTCGACGGTGCGCTAAGGTACTTACAAGGGAAAAGTTGTCGTTGCATTTCATGGATACTCACATGACAAGATCTACCTACAAAGTTGTTCCACGTCGTATATTATGGTTGTGGCATGTCTATCGCCTAAAATCATTGATAGCTACAGAAAAAAAAATACAAATAAGCCATTTATATCTCAAGAAGTTATGTGATGAATCTGATAATTTTAATCCTAATAATATTATGAACGCGAAAGTTTTGTAAGTATGGATGGATGGATGGATGTTTGTTACTCTTTCACGTTTCACTAATGAATGGATTTTAATGAAACTTTACAATAATATAGCTTATACATCTGAATAACACATAGGCTACCATTTATAAAGATATTGTGTGACTAAGCTGGTTCCCGCGACTTCGTCTGCGCAGGATTAAACTCTTTCTGTTTCAGTTTAATCCTGCGCAGACGAAGTCGCGGGAACCAGCTTCTATTAAATAATACTATTTAAAAACATAACAACTTAATTTAAATATAGTTTTGCTTACGTCTAAAACGGACGTCATAGGTCCTAATAAAATTAAAATGCAGCCTTACATTATATCTAAAATGAACGTAATGGCTCCTAAAACAAATTTCTCTATCTGCTACAGTTGTTTGCTTCCCTCTGCTGATCGGTTGCTATGAAACATCCTGTACAGTTACTATTTAGAACACCATTCTTTTGAAATGTCTGTTAATCGCTTTTCCGTTTGCCGTCACTAAAAAAACCTTTTTCTTTTAAGATACCACTAAAAAGGCTTCATTACCAAGAAAATACTCTTTACAAAGACCTGACGTTTAGTTATGTAACCTTACTCTTCCTGCCCCAACTGTCCGTGTTGGAAAGCGTCGGGACCGGTCGGAAGATGCGCAGGCGCAGCGTCACAGAACAAGCGATAGTTGCGCCAGCGTGTCTGCCACCGACCGGTGCGATCGGACTGATAAGCACGAAAAGAAAGCGACTGTTTTGGTGATTGATTGCTTTTCGATAAAGAGTAATTGTACAGGTACATCTTGCAATTTATCGGTCCGTTATTAGAATAATAGTAGAATAGATTTATGTAATTATTAATAAATTGCAAGCAAGAAGATTTAATTTCAAAATGGATCGCTAAGTTTAATCTAACTTCAAAGTAAATTAAAGTATATTTTCAAACAACCGGAAACGTTATGGATCACTAAAGTATTCATAATTTTTTTTGATCCTGTGTTTTAGGATATTTAAAATAAATAACCTTTTTGGGTTCCGTACCAAAAGGATAAAACGGGACCCTATTACTAAGACTCCGCTGTACGTTCGTCTGTCACCAGGCTGTATATCATGAACCGTGATAATTAGACAGTTGACATTTTCACAGATGATGTATATCTGTTGCCACTATAACAACAAATAGGTACTAAAAAACAGAATAAAATAAATATTTAATGGGCTCCCATACAACAAACGTGATTTTTTTGCCGTTTTTATAGATGATGGTACGGAACCCTTCGTGCGCGAGTCCGACTCGCACTTGGCCGGTTTTCTTTATTTTTTTTACAATACAAAGTAGATTAGTAGACAAACAAGATTATGACGTGCTTGATGGAAAGCTGTAACCAATCTTACCAGTAGGTACCAGGGATTACGACTTTTTTAACTTATGTAAGTATAAGAGCACCGGTAGTCTAGTGGGAGTGTACCCACCTTCCGATCGTAAGGTCGTAGTATCAAATCCGGTTAAAAAAAACCTATAAACATCTTGACCCGACAAGGGACAAAGCCAAGATAAATAAAATTGCATGAATGAAAATGACATTAAACAAAATATATAGCCACATCCTCTTACTCCTGCGGATATCATTGTTTCCATACAATTAATTTTAATTTATTTTTCCGCAAGCGTATTCCACGAACAGAAAGTTGATCTTAACCTGACCCCAAGTCCAGTTAGGCATTATTAGACGTGCAAAGGATATTTAGAAGACAGTTTAGTGACAAAAAATTGAGTTACGACCAATAATGCAAACGATAGTTTATTAGTATCACAACATTCATTAAACTCACTCCTACGCATCAGCAGTGTAACTTTCGCATTGTAAGTTATGCAACTAGAGGTCAGCCAGGTACCTACTTGTTTTTTTTACAACTAGCTGATGGAACATGCAGATGGCCTACCTGATGTTAAGTGGTAACCATCACCTATAACAAAGCATTGTCTCGTAAGTCACGCACGATAGGAACGCGCCCTACGATGCACTGCCCTGTGTCCATCAACTCGAGGCATACAGATGTTATGCCTCATGTGCCTGTAATTACACCGGCAACCACACTCTTCAAACCGAAACATAGCGTTGCTGCTTGGCGGCAGAAAAAGGCGTGCTGGTAGTACTTTTCCGGACGAGCCCTTCACATACAAGTTTTTTTTTGTTTTCTTTGTATGTCTTACAGTTACCTACAGACTTGCCCATACCACCCCATACTGACCGATCTAAATGGGCCACCCTGTATAATAGTCTCGTTTACTGTTCTGAGTAGGCGGTAATATATTATAATAAAAATTATAACAGCTTTATAAGTGTTCATAATAAGAAATATTATACTAGATGCCTAGAAAACTTGAATAAGTAACTGTGATTGGCACAAATCGAATTTATTCTACTCAAAGGTATTAATGATATCATTTATTTTAATTAACCTTTATGCAGATCATAATATTTAATGTATTTCTATTAATTAAATGTATTCAATAGATCATAACTCTAGTCTCTTACAAGGTCTTTGGTACCGGATTATCTGATTCCTTTTTTATTTTTATTTAGGTAATACTTTGTTTGTACCTTCAATCAAAATATAAGTAGGTACTACTGTACAACTAGATAAATTATTTCGCTACTTATTATTAGACTAACTTTCTACGTGATATGTTGAAGCGCCACCTATGATGCTTTCATAACACTACTTTATGTGTGCCATCTAGCGTTGAGTAGCGCAACTAATAGTACCGATACCCGATACATTAGGTTTCACATGTAATTTCATAGATGGCGGATGGCAAAGGATTCATCACATTTTTTTTCAATACGCATGGATCTATAGCAAGACGGAGTTCGGGAGTTATTCAGTTTAAGAAAAAAAATAAAAAATGTAAGCTTCGAAAGAATTAACTAAGTTTACAACAAAGACTATTCTGATTCCGAGCGCGTGAACAAAAGAAATGCATACCTAATCGGAATAGTTAATAAGTACGTACATAGGCACAGAGTAGATCTATGATAATCACAGTGCAATGGTCTGTAAAACATAGGGCAGCTCGAAAGTGCTCGTTATGACGACCGTTAGACCGCGTCGCAATTTTCACTTGATTTTCAATTCTATCATTCACCACTTAGAAAGCAAGTAGTTATTTATCGGCAAATTAAATTTTGATTGTTTCTTTCTTAATTTTACATTGATGAGATGTTTAGGTAGGTACTAGTTTTGTCGAAAGCTCAAAAATAGATCGTAATTATTTTTTAACTGCTATTTGTATCATTTGTAGTACAAAAGACATCAACGCGCTCTTTTTCTATTTAATGTGCAATTTTATTTTTGAAGTTGCATACCAACTACTTAAATAGGGGTCATGTATTGTAGGTACCTATTACCAACCCCTTTGGAGCTTAACTAACTAAATATAACCACTTGATAGCGACGCTTTAGTTAAACGAACGTTTTAATCATAGGAATTATTGAACTCATTCCTATGGAAAAAGAAGTCGTTGCAAAACAGCAAAAATGGCTGTAATGTAACGCACGAGCAAGCTGTCAAATTAAACGAGCGAATAATGCAATCAAACTATCGACTTAACACTCAATCGATAGCACTCGATAGTTTAGGGACATAACGACGATGTGTAAGAGTTATACAATTTTGCGATATGGAACAAGTAGTATTTAACAACTAGGTATTTCTGTTTCCGGCCGGCCGGTTTCTGAAAGTCCGATCAAAACTAATCGGATGTCAATTCACTTGCTATCTCGATCCAATTCGATGTAATAGCTGAAATGGCGATTGACTTGACATGCGATTAGTTTTGATCGAGCTTTCAGTAGTCTGAGATGTTGGTTAATATAACGTGATATCCTAACTATGTCGGTCGGGAACTACCTGAATAAGTCCCAACTTTGCAGCCATGCCCCTATTTACGGGACGCTGTAGCGCCTGGGACAAGATTTAAGATGGAATAGGCTTCAGTAGCGTAGCTATGGTAGGTTCAGGTGGTGCAGTGCACCAGGGCCCCGGAGCTCAGGGAGCCCTTTAACCTAACCTTTGAAAAGAGAGGTTCAGCCAGCTCCCGAAGCTAGAAAACCTTAAGCCTGCCCACAATTGTTTTTTTTTAAAGGCCAATGTAAGTTCAAGCGATGTGGAAAGAGGGAGTGAGGGCCCGACTACTACTACTACTAACTTACCTACTTTGAGGTCGCAGACAGCCGCCATATTGAGTACTATCCTGCAATACCCATGATTTATCTACCTAATAGATATTAATTGGCGTTAGACGCAAAATGTCCCGTTCAACCCAATCTAATAATAAAAGTTACAGTTTAATTTTAAAGCAGTATTAAAACTATAATATTTAGTGTGAATTAATATATTACCAACAATTACGAAATTATTGCATTTACAATTACATAAGTATTGTGTAATTATTAGGTACCTAGTAAAGAAGTCTGCTTCTTTTTATTTTTTCCTGAATGAACGGTTCCAGGTTCTTCCCATCTTCCGACTTCGTTTAAATTAAAAACCTAGTAGTAGTATTTAAATTTAAACATTATTTGAAAATATTATTAGCTCCAATCCACCTGCTAAGCGTGGTAGTGGTAATGCAACCCCAGCTTCCCCCCTCATCCACCCTCCTATAATAATGATATGATAATTATGATGTTATTGAAGTGTTTTTGTCTGCTGACTCTTCTGCTTTAGTATAATTTATTTAAATTTAAACAAAATAAATTAATGGGAAGAAACAGGATCATAAGTCATATGTTTTGGGTCAAACGGAGACAAAATTAAATAGCTACCGCTACCCCAAGTCAGGCTTTTGTTTTTCATTTTTCGTAACTTCAAGACTGTTTTGTATGGAGACTCGTGAGTTCTCAGCACGCACGTAAGGGTTCCCGCCCACGGGCCTCCGGCCACAACCACAAAACGCCGCCACTGGCATATTTCCTGTAGTTTTCATACGAAGCGAGTAGCGACAATTTGTAGCGTATGGCGGCTACCGGCGTCAACCGTGTGCGGCGAGTCCATATAAAATGTATGAAAACTACAGGAAATATGCCAGTGGCGGCGTTTTGTGGTTGTGGCCGGAGGCCCGTGTGCGGGAACATTTAGAGGCGCTTGTGGAATATCCATATAAAAAAGGCTTGACGTTACGAAAAACTAATTAGGAAAAACTGACTTGCGGTACGGGTAAAAAAATGGGTCGTACGGGGCAGCACTCGCCGTATCGCGTGCAACGGGCGGTTGTTTAGATATCAAGTGCTCCGGTTTACGTTTAGCCGTGCGTTTTATTATTATGTGTGTGCTAGCTTTATGCATATTCTTAACTAGCGGCCTGTCCCAGCTTCGCATGGGTGGATATAAATTATTTGAACATTTTAGGATAAACTTAGACTAAACTTAGTTAGAGTCTGGCGCCTACTTCTTTCATACATTTGCACGCCCTTCTCCCTGAGTGAGTGAGAACGCGCCCCGTGGCCCGCTACCGCGTTCGCTAATATTTTTAAAGCTAACTAAAATTTTTAATTTCGTAATATCTTTTGAATGAAATGTCCGTATTGCAAAATTCAAGAAGTAATCTATAGGTATTGAAACAGTCTTGAATATGAAATGATTTATTTGGGTAAGGATTAATATAAAGGTATGGATAACATGGTTTGATTTCGGTCGGCATTTCTATCAACTTTTAATATGTAAAAAGAAGTTATAGTAATATAACTACGAGTTAGACATATGGCATCGGTGAATTTTTTTCTAGATATTGATGTGTTCTTTAATATTGTAGAACATTTTGGTGTTCTATCGTCAATAGTTTTCGCAGCGCATGCGATGAAAGCCAAATTATGGCCAATTTTTTTACACCTTGGGTTACATTATTGAAGTTTTAGAAGGGATCCCTAATTTTATCTTGTGATAAATGTAGCCTATGTTACTCAGGGATAATGTAGCATTCTAACGGTGAAAGATTTTTTGAAATCGGACCAGTAGTTTTTGAGCCTATTCGTTACATACAAAAATACAAATCTTTCCTCTTTATAATATTAGTGTAGAAGTGTAGCTGTAAACCAAAAAAGGCAATTTTCTGAATAAGTTTCCGAAAAAACTAGCCCATTTACAAGCGATACTTTATGTAAGTGTCGCTTAAAAGTTTATTTTACTAGTTTTTGTACTTATGTGAACTTTTTGTAGTAAAACTTGTAAAACTAAAATTATATTTTTGCAAAGCTTACTTATTAGTTCCATGTTGCACACAACTTGGTAGATAGTCGATTGCAAAGGACATATTTTATTTTGGGTTGGCCTGTGTACACCACATAGAAAAATATGAAGAAAATAACAGAAGATTACCTACCTACTATACAAATGCATTTAGGACGATAAATATTGTGGACGCTGTCTATGTATTTGTGTAGAGGTAGGTACACGTAGGAAGGGTATTACGTAAACTTGAAATTCCTTTATTTATGTCAAGTATTTTCCTAGTTTCTGATGTCTTGTCGGGGTGCAGGATAATAACCTTTATAAGATAATATAGGCATGCCTAGTCATGAATGCGTACGGAAAGTCATCAAAGCGTGAAGTTGCTTGTCGTGTTGCCAGTGCCGGATTAGCCACGTAGCAAGAGTAGCAAATGCTACGGGCCCCGCGAATTTGGGGGCCTCGCGCTCCAAGCAACGCCTGTCTGACCGTAATCTGTACAATGTGTCTGGTTACCGGTGTCGGAGACTTTTTTTTTGTTTTATAAATTTTCTTTTCCTCTAATAGAAAATAGAAATTTCAACAATATTCATTACTTTTTTTTTCTACATTTATTGGCTATCAAATGAGTCCTCTGTCGTCTTCCTAGGACCCCTACGTGGGTAGCTATAGCTTAATCAGTACAAGCACCCGTGCTTGGGGCAAACGAAAACAAAATGGCTGCCATTTTATCATGGAGAGAGAAAATAAAAATAGGGATAGTGATTTGTCGATAAAATTTACCGTATTTCACCCCCCCAAAGTCTCCGACACCGGTAACCAGACACATTGTATAAAAGGCAAAACTGATTGACTGATGTATCAACGCACAGGTCAAACCCTTAGGGCTAGAAACCTAAAATTTCGCACACGTATTCCTCTTATGACGTAGGCATCCACTAAGGAAGGATTTTTCAAAATTCAACCCTCAAGGGGGTGAAACAAAAATAAAGGATTGTATAAAACTTTTTATTCAGGCCAAACCCTATTAGGGCTAGAAACTTAAAATTTCTAGGCATCTACTTAGAAATATTTTTTCAAAATTCAACCTTCAAGGGCGCTAGCAGCGCTAGCTAGCGCCCGACTATGTAGAGTATTTTTAATAATACTCTACATAGTCGGTAACAGTGAACGAAGCGAAGCCGCGAGTTATAGCTAGTAAAAAAATATTAATTTAGATAAAGCGTTTTAGGAGCTTAAAATATTTTGCATGCATTAAACACGAAGCGCTTAGACTATGCTTCACTTCGACTTGAAAATCTAAAACTCGATTTCGACACGTTAAATCGTAAAAATAAGTAGGTATTTTACGAATTGTTTAACGGTAATGTATGATACTAGATCGAGTGAGCGAAGCGAACGAAGATCTTACAATCAATTTAGACGAATTGGCATTTTATGTATGTATGTATGTTTGTCTAGCCATAACTTTCGAACCGTTGATCCGATCTGCATGAAATTTGATAAATCGATAGCTTGTACTTGACAAATTTACTGGTAAGTTTATGAATAAAATCGGATGAAGGGTTTTTGAGATATGGAGTTTCTTAAGAGGGCAAAAATAAAAAAAGTTACATAAAAAAATCAACATGTCATATGAAAGGGCTTTATTTGTTGACAGTTCTCATAAAATGGTGACAACGACCAGGTCTGATGATGGAGCCAAGATCTGTTCGACGGAACTCTTCAATAAATAGGCCAATAGAGTTGAAACTTGGTTACCATACCAAGTTAGTAGGCGGTAGTCAGAAAAAAGTCCAAACATAATGTTTGGACTTGCCTCTGACTACCATCTACTCAAAGTTTTGGTACGTTCGTTGGGTCGCAACACGAGATTTCAGTTCGGGGCGAACCACTAGTTAGACTAGTATCTATACCACATTTCTACCCTTCAAGCGGCCAGATTTTTAAGCAAACCAAGGGCCCCTTGACATAATTTGCTACAGGCCCCGCGCTGGCTTAATCCGGCACTGCGTGTTGCGGTACCAAGTCAGCTACTATTACTTATTCTGTGGTAAAGGTGACGTTGGTGTTGCCATTACACAGCCATTTACATGTAATAAACTTTTATGCCTAGCCTGCTTTGAAAGCCATTACTCAAAATAAAACATGTTTTATTGCGAAAAAATATTTTACCGGGCGTTGAACTTAAACTTTCTTTTCATATTATTAAAGTAAAAAAGGATCAAGCGAGGTATATCTTTAACCCAGGAAGGCTAACGTTCGTAAAAATGACGAGCACCCAATGAAAATTGTATCTTTCTAGTTAGTTTACCGGTAGATTCTGAGGTGGTCTCATAATTAACGAAAACGATTCAGAACGTTTTGAAAAAGCAAAAAAAAAAAAAAAAAAATGTAGACACGGACGGATTAGTCAAAAATTTGTTTAATTTTTTCAGTGTATTTGAACTAATTTGCAAAATTAAAGCTATTTATATTTATATTGTAATTTTCCCACAGACTACCAGTCGTCGTCTGGCCCGGTGTCGGAAAATTTGATAAACAAACAATCAACGACCCATTTTACTAGACTTGCTCATTGAAAATATCTCCGCCAATTACCTACGTTCTTCCACAGAATATTTTATAGTATGTTACCATAATCTATTGTAGGTACACCACAAAACCATAGTGCGCCATTTGTTCCATAAACATGGTTTTTCTTACTTTGTAACTGTGCTAAGACTAGCAGCGCTCTGTAATTATCTACTATTCATATTCACTTTACATCTGGCAAAGTAGGATGATGATTACCGTGATGTTCTGTTTGTTTTCTATGACTATGTGTGTACCTGTTAAGGTACAAGCAAGTAATACATTATATACTCAGGAGGTACAGTAAGTAGGTACCCTACTAACTAGGAAAAGAGTCGTTACCTATTTATGTAGATTGAGATACTTATAGTACTACACGCCTTTTTCTGCCGCCAAGCAGCGTTGCTGTGTTTCGGTTTGAAGAGTGTGGTTGCCGTTGTAATTACAGGCACATGAGGCTTAACATCTGTATGCCTCAAGTTGATGGACGCAGGGCAGCGCATCGTAGGGCACGTTCGTATTGTGCGTGACATTCGAGGCAATGCATCAGGTGGGCCATCTGCTTGTTTCATCAACTAGTTGCATAAAACAAAAAAAAAAAGACTGATATTCAAAAAAATATTAAAACATTTTGCTAGGAAAAATTGTTTGGATCAAAATTATATTTTTGCTGAACCTTCGTAATGTTGTTTTCCGAAACTTGTTTTTTTGCGATTTTTCATAACTAGGTAGGTACATTCAGTGAATATATTTTCTAAATGTTAAATCGTAGGTACGAGCTAGAAATGTTTGAATGTTGTCTGCGTCTAAACATGAGTTAACCAAAGTACTATACATATAGTACCACCTACTATATTCATACTACTATATTATACTACTATTCTTATAGGTACATTACATACCTAGCATCTTAATATAGGAATTAACTTAATAAGGTACCTTACCTACTCCTACCTAAAGTGACTTCATAAAATCCTATTATAAATATATTATTTTATAAATCCTATCAAAAGTGACTTCAATTTACTATTTTACATTTGATTGAAAAAATGTAAAACAAAAAGAACCTTGACATCTTGAAAAGCTCCAAATTATATATCAATTTTCCAGTCTCAAAATAATTTGCAATCGAGAGCAAATCAAATGCCGCTATGATGCTTGATTACCTACTGATCGGTAATCAAGCCATTTAAACACTTTCCCATAGCTAAGCTGAGTTTACATAGTTTTTTACCTGGGGGAACCATGGACTTAATAGGTACCTAAGGCGGAACGAATGTTGATAAAAAAATGTACCTATGGGAGTAGAGGAGACCATTTACGTAGCTAATGTGATGTGTGAAGTGGATCGTATCATCGCGCCATTTGTAAAATCATTTTCATGGTGAATTGCAATAGGCCTTTTATGCTTAGGCCAAGGTTCTCAAATAACGTGCTGTGGTGACGGCTCGAACACTAGGTCCATTAAAAAAGGTACCTTGTATCAAGATGGACCAAAAGTATAACGGCTGGTTTCTGTAAGCTCGATCAAAACTAATCGGATATCAAGTCACTCGCCATTTCAGCTATTACATCGAATTAGATAGAGATAGCAAGTGACTTGACATGCGATTAGTTTTGATCGGGCTTTCAGAAACCGGCCGTATGTATTAGGAAGATACTGTCCATTAGCTAGTCGTAGCGACGAGAATCTTCAGTTTATGGAGTCAGTTCATAGTTGAATAAATTTCTGTTAAACAAAATTACGTATCGCTAGACACTCACCCGAAGTTTCCAGGGTAGCAGACAGGATAAGGCTGGCAGCTATGCAAGCCCGGTGGTCTCTTCCCGCTGTAATGCTGGCCTCCGTTGAAGATCACCTCCGAGCAGCAAGGTGACGAGCACCTGCCACTGTCAGTGCATTCCGACACGCAGCAACTCCGCGAGAACTGCTCTCCGAACCAGTAATGCTCGTCACAGGACAACGTGTACTGCCATTCAGGAGTTCCGACCCTGTATCGACGGTCCCAGGGTATAGGACTCAAATCTGGGCAACGCTCAACGTAAGCCCCGGCAAGCTGCTCCATATACTGCTTGTACAGACGCTTCTGCCGTTGGTTTTGAGTGACATGGAGACGCAGCACGTTCAGGAAGCACATCTTTATCCCTCGCAGGATCCGCACCAGCACGCCTTTAGTCTGCACCAACTGGTACGTCGGCATCGACTCGACTAGTCGAATCGCTGCGGAATCTCAGAGAAAACTGTTTTTACTATCGCTTTGCCGCATTGCTTCGTTATAATTCCACAGTTAGTATCCGATAATGACGCTTAAATATGTTTGTTATACTTCGGTATTCATCTCTTCGACTTTCGCTGGAAAAGTCAATAGTGAACTGAATTGCGTATTATCATTTTGAATCGCGCGGTTCTTGTTGGGATTGTTGTGCGCGGGAGCACGACTCGAGTGCGCTACTTCACTGCGCCGCCTACGCCTCCGCGACCGGCGACCATAATCGCCTGTCTTGCTTGTCTGACGTTGAAATTACTCGCATTTCCCCCGAGAGGTGAAAAAACGGAACCGTTTAAACGGAGAAAATACGCGCAACTGAAAATAATCAACGTTACCTACCTACTAGCCGTGGCGAGATGGACGCTTTATTTTTTATCAACTGAGCTGCAGACATGCCAAATGCTCCTCAGCTTATGTAACCAACTATGACTGATAGACATTCGATTAAATTGTATTCAATCTATTTCGATTATTTTGTGCGCCTAGATATTCAAAATTAACTGAAGGAACAGAATAAATAATTGTTGATAAGGGGGTTTCTATACTAGCAGCCCAGTAGGAAGCACAGAACACTTATATCAGGTAAGAGTTATAACAAAGTAGGTACTCTGTAAAGGTAAGTTTATTGATGTCGTGTATGTATGACTGATCGAAGATAAAAAGAACATTGCGGGTAGATTGGGTCAGTTGAGGCTACTCTCCTGTCAGCATTTCAAAGGATCTTAAAAATATTAAGAAACAGACATTTGTATTTGCAAAACCCAATTTTAGATGAAAGTTAAAAGTTCTCCGTTAGCACTTTAGTGTTCCAGTGAATTAAACTATTTTACCATGTCTCAATCGGTAAGACTTAGTTGAGTGATCAAAACTATCATAATGTACAACCATAACTTTTGGATTGTTTTGTATTTTACCTTTACCTACCTAGATGTATTGATCGACGAATTTTAAGATTACTTATTTACGACTGAATCAACCTGCCACGGGCTTGTAGGTATCTATCTGTACTGACAATTTTTAAATCTTATAAGTACTTAGGCAAATATATAGGTCTAATACTGCAAAGTTTTTCCGCACATCTTTGTTAGCAGCAGAATCAACCTGCCACGGGCTTGTATATATAGGAGGATCTTATGAGTAGGCAAATATATCGATCTAATATTGCACGAACGAGCGAAGAATCTTCATAGGTGCTTAATTTTCCTCATGACTTTGTTCTCAGGAGGCGTACACGGATGTGGTGGAACTATGCGCGTTGCTGCAGTGCCTCGGTTTCAGCGTGAAGAGTCTAGATTCCAGCGACGGAAATATGAGCCAGGCTGAGGCAGGCGCCAGAACTGTTGTCATCAATTGCCAGGTGAAGAGATACCCCCGGCCAATCCTCAACTTCCATGCATTTATAAATAAAAATGCTTAAATGCTAAATAGCATAATAATAATGCTTAAATGCTTTATTACCACCATCACTTACAATAAAGCATTTAAGCATTTTTATTAAGTGGTAACTTAACATCAGATGAATCAGCTTATTCTATCATCAAAAAGTATTAAAAAAACATGCATAAGTAACCTATCAAATAGGAACGATAAAATACCTAAGCTACAACAAGTGCGCACGAGTCACGAGTACCGTAGTGATTCCTAAGTAAGTAGGTAATCGTTTTTTCACCAATTTTCAGTCGTCGGGACTCCACGTTGTATTGGAAACTCCCAGCGTAAACTGTTCCTGCCCAGCGACCAACCAACAGCAGACCAGCGGCGTGTGGCAGGTCTCAGGAATTACTGGTGGAAAGCAACTTGATAAGGTAAAAATATTTTGAAAAGGAGCTATCAAAAACCCCATAAATGAAGAGTGATTGTTAGTAATGTTACTGGTATTCTCTTATCTGTGGTAATGGTCTGTATATCCTAGTGTGGAAGTCCACTGCTAATAGGCCTTCCTATAAGTTTTCAGAAAAGACGGTGTTGGGCCTTCTTCATCCACTGACTTTCCGACTTTTAGGTACGACTTGTCTTCCGATTCGGTATCGCCATTCAAGAACCTTTATTCGTCCAGTAATTTTTTGTTATTCACGTAGAACAGAACACTAAAACCTTTATTGCAGGAATTCGGCTGCACACTCCTGGGCTCGTTACCAAAGACCCACCGGGAACGCCTGACTAAGGAGCTGTACGACATCATCCGCTGTATCCGGCAGCACAATGAGACAGACCCTGAGAAACTGAAGGACGAAACTGAGAAGTCCGCCAGCATGACTGAACTGAAGACTCCGGAGAAACTGTAAGCACTGTTTTGTAAGTCAAAAGGTAAAGAGTAGTAAAGTAAAAGACGTTTTGAATCGTTTTAAAGCTAGGTGAATCTAGGTACCAGTTCCACGCGACCAAGCCTAGAATAACAGACAACAAACTTATGGTTTGGTTTCTACCGTTCTTTTACATTCCTTGTTACAATATAATACTAATGAAACTACAATGTGGTGCCAATCGAGATTAGTGAGACAGGCATAACAGAAATTGATAGATAGCAATCAAATTCAGAAGCAGCACACGCTACGATAAGACCGCACATGTTACTTCGAGGATAGACAGCTGTATATTATACAACATTTGCCCGCCAAGTGGGGTGACCCATATTTGGGGGAGGCCTACGCTTAGCAGTGGACTTATTCACGCATGAGATCATAATATGCGACGGCGATGATGGATTTTTATTGCAGACTTTTCAATCTGAAATCGGAAACGCCAACTCGATACCGCTCGCTGGACACGCTGACTGCGAACAAAGAGGCTGAACAGCAACTACCGACTCCAGGACCACTGCAGCGAGCTCGTCTCATCTCTGAGTCTTCGGTAGACGACGGGATTACTGACAGCAAAGTACGTATTTAAAAGGAGCATTTTTTATCTAACACTGCTTCGCTATCTTAATAACAGTTAAATCCTATTTTGTTTATCCTACAGAAACTTTTTATCAACTTAAGAGGTAGGGATCTCGTAAATTCCTTATGAGGATTTGAAAGGGCCATCTTTATCCTTTTAAGTAGTACATTTGGCTGTAGAACAACACAATATAACATACGGTAGGTAATCTAACTGAGATAGTTGTTTATTTAATTTTTGAAAGAAACCCTGTTATTTCATTATGTAATAAACTTTAATTCATAAGTATTTTATTTAACTGTTCCATCGTCGACTTCTTCGTCGCTTACCATCAGATGAGATTGTAGCCAAAGGACTATCTATTAAATTATTTAAAAATAGTTTCTGCGTGCACTAATGTATCTACTATACAATCGATTAGTGAGTAAGCTTTTTCTTCGTTTTAGCGCATCATGTGCGGCAGGCAAGGCACATACACATTGCCTTCGCCTACTCCATCGGGCAACATACGACTCAGGAACAAAACGTCAAGGTATTTTAATATGTCTAAACTTTTCCATGTTTCTTACATTAAACCAACTATTTCTACTAAATAGAGAGAGGATAAAATACTTTACCATCATCATTTTCGTGCCCTTGGTGTCTACAAGATTAACTTAAAAGTAGTAAAGCTCTTACTGAAGCTAGTGAAGAGCTCGTCCGGGGAAATACTACCACCACGCCTTTTTCTACCGCCAATCAGAGTTGCTGTGTTTCGGTTTGAAGAGTGGTTGCCGATGTTTTTTTTATACTAGGTACTTGCTGTTGGAATAAGCACATGGTCCATGTGATGTTTGAAGTGGTACTAAACATCACCCTAATTATAATCATTGCCTCGCAAGTCACTCACGCTATAAACGTGCCCTACAATGCACTGCCCTGCGTCTATCAACTTGAGGCATAAAATATGATAAGCATCATGTACCGCAAACTTTTTAAGTCTTTGATTTAAAACATCTAATTTATTTTTCAGCCCCATCCATGCACCCCAAAATACAATGTTGGAAAGCCTAGTGGCGGCAGAGAAGGCTGCTGAAGATCTCCGCAATAAGTTAGGAATCGTCATCAACGAATACATGGACCAGTTCAAAAACGATTCCTCAATCTCCTCACTCGCTCTTGATGTTTCTAAAATATCTATTTTGAAGGTAAACTTACAATATTCACTTATAATAATAATAATTAATATTTTTGGTCATCCACAGGTCTATCTAGCCTCAAATTAAGCAAAGCTATGAAAGCTAGATAGTGTTCCTATCCTTTAATACATTCCTTACAGTCAATATAACACTCATACACAGAACAAACAAGGTTCATCACACAAATGTTTGTCATCAGTGGTGATTGAACCCACAACATACAGCACAGCTGCTACCAACTGAGCTGTGACGCCTGTCACATATGGACCGACGATATTAAAGTTCACGGGGCGTCGGTGGATGGAGAAGGCTCAAAAATCGTTCATCCTGGAAATGGCTGCCTATGGGGGAGGTCTATGACCAACAGTGGATTGGGATGACGATCTTATTATTTTTATTTAATTTTTATTATCCCTCGGCGAACGTATCTGGATCAGATAACGGACATTTTAGAGAAAGGCCAGGTCAAGACCCTAAACCGACGAGCATGTACGAAGAATGTTATGAGAGTGAATGAAGCGAAAAAGGTATGTCAGGATCGTAGCAAGTGGAAATCCGTGGTCTTTGCCTACCCCTATGGGAAAGAGGCGTGATTTTATGTATGTATGATTATTATCCCTGGGTACCGAATTAATAATACAATGTGTAACATTTTATTATGTGCCACTCGTTGTAGACACTGCTTATTTATCCGTCAAAACAACGTGTGTGTTTTCATTTGCCTGAACTCGTAAACTTGATTTCAGGATTGTTGTGTCCAAAAATAAATGTATTTTCTTTCTTTCTTTCTTTCTTTTCAGGGGCAAGAATCTTCGAAGCCACAATTCGCATCAAGCCCAAACCTCTCAGGACTAATGGCAACCGATGACTTCACAAAGAGTAGGCTCAAACGCTTTGAAAGTGCATCCACATCAAACCTAGCACCGAAAGCGCCGAAGGAAGGAAAGATGTCGAGACTACGCCGCATTTCACCCAACATTTTTAAAAGAAAAGAGAGTCCTTGTGTCAAGATTGATAAGGCTAAAAGCCAGGACGTCAAGGGCAAGATGAGTGAGTTATCTCGATTCCTAAACCTACTGTAATGGTGGTTATAAAAAGCTCAGCCTAGTTAGAACCATTTTGCTCACCAAATTCAACAAAATACAAACAATATTATAGGATTAATTCTTGTAGATTATTTATTTTTAAATGATTTTTTTTACTTTCAGGTTTCTTCAGACCAAAGATAGTAACACCGATAAGGATATACAACACTTCATCAATTCCCGAGCCAAGTCCAAGCCTCAGTGCTTCCTCAAAAAAGAAATTCAGTCACATCAAATCTACTATCCCTAGACCTTCCGCGAAAAAGGAATAAAATAAATAAAGTAATAACTAATAATAACGGCTAGCAGTAGAGAATTTATGATAATGTATTTTTTTATCGTATCTAAACGAAATAAAGTGTATTTTTCAATGGCATATGGAAACACACCGCACCGAGGTACGCTGAAGTCGGTTTTCGAGTATTGACATTTTTACTCTATTTCGGTCAGATAAAATAAAATGTACTTTGGCAGATAAATCGTCGTTGTCCTATCGTCGGGTTTTCCCTGGCCCATAGACGTTTTCATATAAGACTAAGATATAAGACTAAGATATAAGACCCAAAAAGAAAATTAATAAAACCATGTAATCTAGTGTAAACTTCGTTCTATTTATTAAATTGGCTGTGCTAACAAAATAAAACCTTGCCTACCTAATTTGTTATACGCTCTTTTACTTACAACTTCCTCTAAATTAACTATCAGATAAATCGGAGTTTGTGCAAGTCTGCATTAATTTCTCAACTTCCTTCTCTAAATTGCTGTTTTTCTTATCGGGAGCTTTCTTTCTAGTTTTAGATTTGGAAACTTGCTTACAGAGGTTGATACCATTTTCTTTTCTACTAGACTTTCCGCCTGTGTTTCCATTGGTTCCGTGCCCAGTCCTTACTGGATACAAAATACTTTCCAGCTCTTCCTTTGCGTTTCTTTTGCAGAAATCTCCTTTATTTTGCTCGTCGTGACGCTCCCGCTTTTCTTATACTTCTTACTGGGTTTTTCGGTGATGGAATCTTGCAAACTGCTGTTATCACTGTGTATGGATATGTATTCTGATGTTTCGTCGTTTTTCGCCCTCTGATTTATTTCTTTCTCCTGGCTTTTTGTAGTGAGTTCCCTCAGAGTGTACCTATCGCTTTTAAGAATCTTCATTCGTTCTTTCTTAGCGAGTTTAAGGCAAATTGTGGCTTTTGGATACCCCGTGAATTGCTGGTAACATCCACCTTTCTCTAGGGTCATAAACGACTCGAAAAATCTTCTTGGATGGATATCTTCAGGGGTTTCATTGACCAAGACATAGGTTTTCTTTAGGAAACTCTTTTTATCAATCGGATTTTGCATGTGGAAGAAGTTTTCGAGCTGCTCATGGGACTTCAGCCTTTTGATGGCGTTTTTCTGAACTATGTTGTATGAAACCACAGCCATAAGAATAAAGGCTGGTTCATTGCTCAATATGTGGTCCCAGAGGATCAGCCATTCAGAGCAAGTGAGGACTTCACTGAAAGCAGTCTCAAGAATCTTCAGTGCATAGGTTTGGCTGGTAATTCCCACCTCACAGTAACGGTTCAAGAGTTGTTGGTCATGCTCTGCCAAGACATTCTCCACCATAGCCAGTACACTGATTGGAGGAAATGGAGCATATTCAAACCATAACTGGCAAAAGTTTATGAGGACTGTGGCCACACACTCAAACAGCATAAGAGGATCTTTTTGCAAGATTTTTACAAATGGGAAGACAAAGCCTGGGAGGAACTTCATTACTCCAAATAGAGGGCACCAGTGAGCAAGACATGACAACAACCTTTTTAGGCTCTTCAATGTTATGGAGCTATGGATAGTGAACTGTTTTTCTATATCCTTGTATGCTGGGTGGATGCCTTTGTCTATAAGAGCTGCATAAGCTGTTTTGTTTCTTGGTGTATTCAGAAGTGACCTCCAAATTATAGATCTGAATTTGTCAGGGTATTCACCATACTGCATTAAAATCCTTCTTAGTCTGGCACTGTCCATACAAATCCTCATTTTCTGTTCCACCGCAGCTTTATAACTGGATTGTTCCTGGGATATGTACTTGTGGGTGGAACTGCATGGGATTTCATTTCTAATAGTTTCGGTTCTGCTACTTTGGGCTATATCCATTACATAAGATGAATTGTAAATATTTACTTCCCCTTGCTGTAAGATGCAAATGAAGTATTTCCCAGTAGGACTGACTGCAAATCTGCGGATGCCTGATGATTCAGTCTTTATTGTGTGGATGATCATGAGAGATTCTAAATCCAGCAGGTACAATGAGCAATCACTGCCCAAAATGGCAAGTATTTTGTTAGCTCCTCCATCAAACACTTGTGGTATGAATGATATTTGCTGTGCTCCAGAAAAGTTGTATTTAGACAGATCTACAGATTTCAAAGCTTTCCATGTATCCATGCTGAATAGGATTAAAATTGGTGTCAGTCCTGCAATAGCCATCGCTCGGCCATTCATGGTGAAAGCAATATTTTTCAAATGCTTCATCTCACTGGGAATTATTTGTTTGACCGACTTCATACTTTCATGTTTCCAAATCTGTATGGTGTCATTTTGGAAGCAAGCAACCAGGTATTCTCCGGCTGGAGTGAACATGATCTGTTGTATTTGAGAACCCAGGTATGTGTTTAGTGTGAAGTACTTCGTGTAATTTTTCAGTTCCCATAGTATCGCTTCCACAGGACTTGCCGTTAACAGATTACTAGTTTTGCTATTGGAATAAGAAATGTGTTTTACTGCCGCGGTGTGACCGGTCAACGTGAGTGAAGTTTTACCAGATTCAATATCCAAAAACGTGATTTCATTTTTTGTCGTAGCCACAGCAAGAGTGTCTATTTTATTAGGCACGAAGTACAGCGCGCTACATGGACCGATGCCGGTAAGCTTCCAAAATTTTAGGTCGGAGAAGTCTAGAATGAAAATGTTACCTGCGTTATCGGCGCAGGCGAGTTTTTCTTGATTGTCGTCGAAGGTTCCCGTAGAAAATCGTATCCTACGGCTTTCTCCATTCGATCCCTTGACTGTGTGATGCAGCTGCAAAATAACTCCATCCTTCGGCCGAGATTTCAACTTGATATCAAATTTATCAACACCTTCCTGTACAGTTCTTTTCCCTTGTTCCATGTAGATAAATTCTAATGTTTTCGGAATCAAGATTACGATTATTTCTAGCACATTTTTAGCAAATTGATAGATTATTTAAAATTTGGCGGAACTAGCCATCCAAAAAATCAAAACGTAAACAAAACAGTTTCCCACGATATGTCAATGTCTATGTCAATCATTGCGACTAATAATGCGCTCTATGCCTACGCTCTGTATATTCAAGCTTAAGCTGCGTTGTAGATAGGTAATAGTATAATAAGCAATTAGTGAATAAAAGACGGATTTAAAGCGAGGGCCACTGATAAATCACGAGCAAGTGAAGGATTCTAACTACTGAATCACGACCGTAGGGAGTGATTCATGATGATTGGATCACGAGCGTAGCGATTGTATTAGAATCCTGAGGGACGCGAGTGATTCATGGTACTCGATATAAATCTGTTTTATTCAAGAGTTGCATACTATACTTTATACCATGACTACGAGAAAAGAAAGATTTATGCGAAAATATACATATATTGAAGAAAAAAGTAAGGTTAAATTAATTAAAATAGAACAAAAAACAATTTTTATTCTAATGTTGACCAATCAAATTTTTAGGAGTGATTTGCCCAATGAGTTTGTATGTCGAGTATTTTTGCACAAGGAATTTGTATCGAGTCTATTTTGTGCAAGGAGGTTGTATAGCATTGAGATGGAGGACTGAGGACGAATGTATTGGTGTGTTCTAAATTCACACACCAAAACAGTGAGTAAAAGAGCTTTTTATTCACTGTTTTCAGTGAATAAAATAAGCTTTTAAGAGGGGGAATGGTATAAATATCATATTAGTTAGGTATTCGATCAGCACTCTCATAATGCAAATGATTAAAACAATCATGTGGCGTGATCAAAGAAGACAGGTAATCTACTGCGGTATGACTCCAACTGTTCGGCCTGATTTTGCTTTTCACCAGTAACTGGATTCTTGAATGCTTTGTTACCGCGAAGTTGAGATCGAACGCACCTCCACTAGGTACCGAATAAAATATTGTTTTTTTATTTCTCCTTCATGCACGATGTGTTATTGAAGAAGTGATGCAGTTGCATTGCGCGGCAACTACTCGCCAGAATTATAAATTCAGCTTATTTAGTAGGATATTAGTTAGCATCTAACAAAATAGATGTCATTCTTACAAATAAAAAACAATATATCAATTATTTTAAATATTTAATTAAAGAAAACTTTATTTTCAATACATTATAATATAAAAGTCAAAGCAATGAACTCAGCATGGAGCCAATCTTGACTGCTGCCGTGTTGGTTAACCATAGCCAAAGTCATCACTTTGACAGTTTGTTACAAAAGTCCATGACTGGACAGCCGTATGTAGTTTGGTCCGTGGATGGACTTTGCGGCTTATTCTAACTTCTACCTCGTAAGAGTGCGTGCATAATGATGGGTTATCCGGTCCCGACGAAGTTTTGCAACCGACAAGTGTACCCCTGTTTGAATAACGACCTGTCCCTAACCGGAATCCTCTCCCTATACACGCACCCTTACACATAAGATTTTTAGTATTAGTTGTAAGTCATGTAACGCGGCGTAGCTGAGAACTTGGCGTACGACTTGATGACCTTGTTAACGGCTTCTAGGAAGTCCTTTTCAGTTGCTACCTTGCGACGAGCGCGAATTGCGAACATGCCTGCTTCTGTGCACACGGATCTGGATGAACAAAATGGGATTATTTAGAAAATTACACATTACTAATAACTAAAAAAACACAGTACAAATACAGTTTAGGACAAGGGTTTTTTTGTTTATTTTTTTTATAAAACTAGCTGATGGAACAAGGAGATGACCTACCTGATGTTACGTGGTAACCATCACCTATAACATTACATTGCCTCGTAAGTCACGTACGATAGGAACGTGCCCTACGATGTACTGCCCTGCGTCCATCAACTTGAGGCATACATATGTTAAGCCTCATGTGCCTGTAATTACACCGGCAACCACACTCTTCAAACCGAAACACAGCAACGCAGCTTGGCGGCAGAAAAAGAGCTCTACTACTCTTAAACTACCTATGGTCTCTCATAGTTGTAAAAGAAAGCTATCTAACAAAGCTATACTGCCTTTGGGAATTATAATAGCCTATGTGGTACACTTTATCAATTTAAAAAAAACTATTTACAATCTCACCTAATTTCAGCGCCAGTAGAGTTAGGGCACAGTCGAGCCAGCAGATCGAATCTGATATCTCGCTCCACGGACATAGACCGCGCATGGATCCTGAAGATATGGGCGCGACCTTCCAAGTCCGGCAGACCAAACTCCACCTTACGGTCGAGACGACCGGGACGCATCAGCGCCGGGTCCAGGGTGTCAGGTCTGTTGGTTGCCATTAACACCTGGAAATTAAATAGGACGAATAACGAATCCATTATGGCATGTGAATACCAAATACTGGCAAACGTGAGCAGTGCCAAACTTTTTTTTTTATACAACTAGCTGATGGAACAATCAGATGGCCCACCTGATGTTAAGTGGTAACCATCACCTATAACAAAGCAATTCCTCGTAAGTCACGCACGATAGGAACGTGCCCTACGATGCACTGCCCTGCGTCCATCAACTTGAGGAATGGATAGGTTCTTTGCAATACCAACCCTAAGTAGGATATAATGATTGTGTCCAATAGGTGAGTGGTGAAATGAAAGAGAGTACTGACCTTAATGTTACCGCGAGGGTCGAAGCCATCAAGCTGGTTGATCAGCTCCAGCATAGTCCTCTGCACCTCATTGTCACCGCCAGCGCCGTCGTCGAATCTAATGGTGAAATACAAAATAAATTAAGTATGTATACCTTGTAAATTGTTAGTATGTTAGTAGTAGTAGTAGTTATGTAGTTTGTATCTTTTGTTAGTATGTATACTTCATTATAAAAAAACCATAAATTTATGTGCACAGGGCTTTCAAACGAGGAAGGAAAACATCGTGAGGAAACCAGTTTGTATTCTAGGAGCGGCGAAGGGCTTGCAACCTGTCACGAGTGGAATACCAACTATTGCAAAATGTGGGTATGTGCCAAATGTAATATTTCGACGCACCTCTGACTACCCTCCTTAGACATCCTCAAAGAATCTTGACTTGCTACTAGCACTAAGAGGTCTGAGGGGAAATCTACAGTGCCTGGGGATCCAAGTCGTGAACATGTTTCAGTTTTCAGTAAAAAACAATTATGAAGCATTTTATGATCTAAAAACCGAACTCTTCCCTATCTCTTACCTATCTCTTGTCGTGTCACTAGTTTCTTTCGAAACAATGTGGTGAAAGGATTTTAAGTGCGCCTCGAGAGGCTCCTTTCGAGCATTTGACACATGGTATAGAACTTTTTAGGTTCTACGACATGCCGGTTTCCTCACGATGTTTTCCTTCACCGTTTGAGAATACTGGCATTGTGCACATAAATTTTTGAACAGAAAATCTCATTGGTGCACGACCGATTTCGAACCCACGACCTTAGGATCAGAAGGCGGGGCCGCTACCACTAGACCACCAGTGCTCTCAGTCACAAGTCCTTGGTTCTTCTTCTTAGTTGTATGGCCTTTGCAGTGTAGCCCGAAATTTCGCCAATGTCACATTTTATGCTAGACCTAGATTTCATTTCACTTGACACTGGCAAGATTATCAGTCGAAGTGACGGACAGGTGCCATAAATAGAACGAAAAATAAATGTGGATTCATTTTCTGACATTTTGGGAAGCAACATAGCTTTTTCATTTTATTTGTTTATCTAGTGTTATTTTGAGTTGTGTTGTGTAATTTCGGTGGTATTTTAACCAACATTACTTGAGGTCTTAGCATAAAGTGTAAGCATTTGGAATGAAAGTGTATTATGTGATATCCTGATTTGACCGACAATGTTTCCAATGTTTTGAAGAAAACCGCCACCATTTTCTTCAAAACAAATGACGGCCGACTTGACTATGGACTGACTTGACTAAAAAGAATTCACTAAACTAATAAATATTTATCACTTGACACTGGCAAGATTGTCTGTCGAGTGACGGACAGGAGCCATAAATTGAGAGAAGAAGAAGAATAGGTGCCTTACCGAGCTCCTCCGATGGCGTCGATTTCGTCGAAGAAGATGAGACAGGCTTTCTTACTCCGCGCCATTTCGAAAAGCTCTCGAACCATACGCGCTCCTTCACCAACGTATTTCTGCACCAACTCAGATCCTATAGAAATGAATAGATTTATGATACAATTTATGGCTTTACCTAAGGCGATGACAAGAGCTAATGTACCTCTCGCTCGCACGTTTCCACATGTTGAAAGATATAAAATCACTACACTCTTTTTCGAAAAATCGTTATCAACCAAGTTGTATGCAATCACATTGCACACAGTTTAGTGAAAATTTCATTTTGTTCGATACATGCTTTCCTACTCAAAAGTTTGCTTTACTCTTCGATCAATTGTTGATCGAAGGCTTTACTCGTACATAAGCAAACTTTTAAGGGGCTGACAACTATCAAACAACTTCTCCCTCGCACGTTTCGACATGTTGAAAGATATAAAATCACTAAACTCATTTTCGAATAATCGCAATCAACTATTTTGTGTGCAATCACATTGCACACAGTTTAGTAGAAATTTCATTTTGATCGATACAAGTTTTCCTACTTAAAAGTTTGCTTATGTACGAAAACTAGTAAAGCAAACATTTGAGTAGGAGAACATGTATCGATCAAACAGAATTTTTTACAAACTGTGTGCAATGTGATTGCACACAAATTGGTTGATTGCGATTTTTCGAAAATGAGTTTAGTGATTTTATATCTTTCAACATGTCGAAACGTGCGAGCGAGAGTCACATTAGCTCTTGTATTCGCCATAAGTACTAATTTTCGTACTTATGCTACTTTCGTCAAGCAGCTATGCTTATTAATGTGTTTCGATTTGAAGAGTGCAAGTGCTTTTGCAATTACAGGCATGATTTAAAGCCTTAATAATGTTGTCGTGAGTAAATGAAACGATTCGAGTGCTAGACAACAACTGGTTTATTCACGAGTTACCCACCTCCAAGTATCATACTAGGTATGACTACCCACAACATCTCCCCCACCAAATAATAAAAATAATAATAAAATAACTACACTTATTAATCAAAACAAAGTATAGGTAAAAATTTGTAACAAATAGATAGGCAGGCAAATAGGTACAATAACACTATGCGAGCAATCCTATTTCCCACCATCCCCTCATAAAATAATTAAAACTTACACACAATCATGTAAGTGTAATATTTTATTCCCAAAAAGTACCTATCTATAAAAATTATATAAAAAAATAATGTTTTTTTTTTTTAAAAAAAAACAAGATTTTTATCAAAGAAAAAAAAAACCTTAAACTTAAACCTATTACAGTAATTATTAGGTACCTACTATACATAATACCTATCTAATAATTTACTTTGGGTTTTGAGCAATGCGTTGCGCCGCAATTTTTTTTGCTTTGCGTATAAGCGGCGGGGATGTAGGTACATTAGGTATTTCCTGACTTGAGTCTGAGCTTGACTCTGTATTTTTAATATCTACATCCTCGTTAGCGTCAGAGAATTCCTCCTCATCGCTGACACTAGTGTTTGGTGATTCTATATCAGGTTCACATTTGATAAGATGACGCCGGTTGCGTCTATATTTACCACCTGCATTAGTCTGGACAATGTATGATCGAGGAGTATTAGCCTGGCTCACCACTCTTGCCCTACTTCTATTTTTTCCGTCAATACAAACAACAGAATCACCTTCTTTTAGAGTAGATAAAGTTTTACAACGCTGGTCATAATACATTTTCACATTGTTTTGTTTGTTTAACATTTCTAAATGTTCTGATGGGTCGATTGGCTGTGGTTTTAGAATGGTTAAATGCACGGGTAATTGACAACGTAACCTTCGGCCCATCAAGAGCTGTGCTGGAGAACTCAAACCGTCCCTAGGTGTGTTTCTATAGTTCAGAAGAGCTAAATCGAAATCACCGTTACTCTGAATAGATTTTCTTAATAATTTCTTGACCGTTTGTACCGCGCGTTCACTTTTTCCATTAGACTGCGCATAGTTAGGTGATGACGTCACATGGTCGAATCCCCATGCGTTGGCAAAACATCTGAACTCTCGACTGGAATACTGTGTTCCGTTATCGCTTATCAAAACGCTGGGAATGCCGTGTCGTGAAAAAATATTTTTCATGCTTTGTATTACTGCATTTGACGTCAAACTATTCAATTTACAGACTTCCACAAAATTAGAATAATAATCAACCAAAATTAAATAGTGTTGCCTTTTGAACTCAAAGATATCTGAACCTAATTTATACCAAGGCAGCTCGGGAATCTCAATTGGTAGCATGGGTTGCTTAGCGGGTGCGTTTGAGTGCTCCTGACACGTGTGACATCTTTTCACATACATTTCTATATCTCGTGACATGTTAGGCCAAAACATGACTTGCCTCGCGCGCCGCTTGCACCGATCTATACCTAGATGACCCTCGTGGATAATCCTTAGCATATCGCCTCTTGCATTTTTAGGAATTAACACCAAATTATCCCTAAAAATAACATCATCCACTACTAATAGCTCCTCTTTCATGGACCAATAAAACTTTATTTCATTAGAAACATTATATTTATGGTCTGGCCACCCAGAATTAATATAATTTGATAACATTTGCAATTCTGTATCACGTTTGGTTTCCTTTTTTATTAAAGTCAGTTTATCGTTCGACATTGGTACATTTCCCACCATCATCTGTACCTGATACACAACATTATTATGCACCTCATCACTATATAAATCGGGAAGCGCGGCACGAGACAACATGTCAGCAATATACATATATTTGCCAGGCACGTATGTTACAATTAGGTCGTAACCTTGAATTCTCAATAGCATACGTTGCAGGCGAGCTGGGACAGACATCAATGGTTTTTTAAAAATGCTCTCTAAAGGTTTGTGGTCTGACTCCACGACGACCCCCTTCTGACCATAGACATACTGGTGGAAACGCTCACATGCAAACACGATAGCCAACATCTCTTTTTCTACCTGAGCGTATCTTTTCTGCGCATCTGTGAGCGTGCGCGAGGCGTACTCGATGGGGCGGCCGGCCTGCAGCAGCACGGCGCCCAGCGCGTCGCGCGACGCGTCGACGGATAGCACGACGGGGCGCGCCGGGTCGTATAGCGCCAGGACGCCGGCGCCCGTCACCGCCTCCTTCAGCCGGTCGAACGCTTCGCTTTCACTAGACTCCCAACGCCATTCACTACCTTTCCGCAATAGGCTAGTTAACGGAATAGCTATCTCAGAGTAATGCGGAATAAATTTAGATAAATAGTTTACCGCGCCTAAAAATCTCTCTACCTCTTTCCTGTCTTTTGGGGCTTTTAACTCTTTGATTGCTTTAATTTTTTCATAATCTGGCCTCATCCCGTTTGAGTCAAAAATGTGTCCTAAGTACTTAACTTCCTGAACACCTATTTTACACTTTTCTTTATTGAATTTAAGATTGATTTTTCTTGCTCTGTCTAACAGTGCCTTTAGTCTTGTATCGTGAATTTGCCTTGTTTCACCCCACACTACCACGTCATCAATGTAATTCTCTACTCCTTCCAGGCCTTCCAGAAGCTGACGTAGCTTCCCGTGAAATACTTCTGAGGCACAATTAATCCCAAAGGGAAGCCGCAGAAATTGGAATCTTCCAAAGGGTGTGCTGAAGGTACAAAGATCAGCACTATCATCATCTAGTTCCACTGTCCAAAACCCGGAATTGGCGTCTAAAACAGAAAAGAAACGTGCCCCGTGTAGGCGTGACGCCAGTTCAGATACTGTTGGAAGCTGAAAATGTGCACGTTGTACCGCTCGATTTAGTTCGCGCGGGTCTAAGCATATCCGGATGCCGTTATTCTTTTTAGCTACTAGGACTAGCGGGTGAACCCACTGTGTCAGATGAGTGACCTTCCTAATGACACCTAACTGTTCCATTTTACCCAGTTCCACCCCTAACCGGTCGTGAAGCCCGTGAGGAATTTTTCGGGACGCACAAATAACAGGTGGAACGGATCTATCAATAACAATATGATACTTTCCCGGTAGACATCCTAATCCCTTGAATAAATCATCATAGTTCGATATTTCGACTGACCTTATACGTTTAACTAATCCCAATAGCTCGCATGATTTCTGTCCCAACACACTACTGCATTCCATGTCCGCTACTGCAAACTTTAGTTTGTATACAATATTTTTGTATGACCAGGGTAAAATACAAATTCCTTTCAATGGTATGACATCGTGCGTGTAAGATAACAATGGTATTTTCTTTTTGATAATCGATGCCTCATTAAAACCTAACTCACAGAATCTACGAAAAGACATAATATTATAATCGGCTCCCGTATCGAGCTTGAAATTTTCCGTACCGTTCACACATGAGAGCTCTTGGAACCAGTTCTCTGATCCACTTTTTCTACCCCCGACCCCAATAGTCGAAATATAAAACGAGTCATCTTCTGAGTCACTGTAACAATCTGCTTCTTCACATTCGACTTCGTACACTCGATCTACTCGACTACGACCACTGTTATTATAAGAACGAATTGACTTACAATTGCGAGCGAAATGTCCACGATTACCGCAAGTGAAGCAGCTGACGCGTCGCGCTGGACACGCATCGCCGCCAGCACACCGCGCGCTGCCACACGCCGCGCACAGAGCCTGCGCGCGGGGCGGCTGCGCGCGGCCCGCACCGCTGCTGCCGCCCGCGCTGCGCCCGCGGCTGCGCCCCCCAGCGCCGGCAGCGTAGGCGTCGGCGGCCCCCGGCCCCGACGACGACACTTGCGACGGGCGCTGCGCCCACGAACGCATCCCTCGACCGCGCGCCCTAAAAGCGACACTGTCGACATGCGGGGTCCCTTCGACGTCACTCGTGCTAGCCATTTGCAGTTCACTTTCCCGTGACGCCTCCACCGCCTGACAAATTTTCACCGCCTTGTCCAGGTTGAGCTCCTCGCATCTCAGTAACCGGTCCCTGACCGTAGCCTGACGAATACCACACACGATCCGATCCTTGATCAGATCCTCCTCCAAAGTCGCGAATTCGCATTTTTTACTTAGAAGGCGAAGCGCCGTGACATACTGCTGAATCGATTCACCATCTTCTTGGTTGCGTGTAAAAAATTTGTATCGCATGAGTGTCACGTTGGACTTTGTAACGAAGAGACTATCGAATTTTTTTAACAACACATTTACGTCATCGCGTTCCTCTTCTTTCTCGAAAGTTAAAGTTTGATACACATCAAAACCATCCGGGCCAATAAGATTCACCAATAAACTAGCTTGCACACTTGAGGGCTCCGTGTGTACTCCTGAAGCCTTGACAAACAGGAGGAATTGTTGCTTCCATTTTTTCCAAGCATCGGCCCGGCCGACTGGCCCCCCAGCGCCGTCCATGTTTAATTCTGACGGCGGGCGAGCGTGCTCCATTGCTTTTGGACGAAAAACGCGTATATCACTTTGATAACAATGCTCAACTATCACTCGACACTGGCTAAGTCCTTTACTTGCAATTGTGATTAACTTTAGTAACTTTAAACATTAAATAATCATAAAACCGCTGTCACCATGTCGTGAGTAAATGAAACGATTCGAGTGCTAGACAACAACTGGTTTATTCACGAGTTACCCACCTCCAAGTATCATACTAGGTATGACTACCCACAACAAATGTAATTTATATCATGCTAAAACTAGCATGTGCAGTGCATAACCTGTACGTCTATTCTAAGTTTCTACAACTAGTTTTTTTCTTTTATTTGAAGATGCGCTAAGCGCCCCCATCCGGGCGTGAATAAAAACATTCGAAAACATTCGAAATTCGAAAAAACAAGTTCTCAAAACTCTGAATAGTACGGAACGGAGTAACCATCTATGGTTACTACGGATTATAGTAACCATCCTGTAGTACTTAACTTTTTTGTTTTTTATACTCCTAGCTGATGGAACAAGCAGATCCGGCCCACCTGATGTTAAGTGGTAACCATCACCTAAGTCACGCATGATCGGAACGTGCCCTACGATGCACTGCCCTGCGTCCATCAACTTGAGGCATACAGATGTTAAGCCTCATGTGCCTGTAATAACACCGGCAACCGCACTCTTCAAACCGAAACACAGCAACGCTGCTTGGCTGCTTGGGTCAGTAACCTACCGATAACCCTGATGAAGCAAGCATCGGTCCTGTTGGCGACAGCTCTGGCGCAGAGCGTCTTGCCTGTACCGGGGGGTCCGAAGAGTAACACTCCCTTTGGGGGCTCGATACCCAGCTTCACGAATTTTTCAGGCTGTAATAGAAAAGAGTGAGTCAAAAACTTGTAATGTTGCGATTACATTGTTAACGAAACTCGTGTCGCATGCAGACATTGCTGCACCACTTTCGGCGTCACTGAAAACCAGCGTCATACAAGCCACTAGGCTCATTAGGGCAAATGCAGAGTTGAAGCCTTTTTTACGTCATTTTATTTTTAACTAGCTGCTGCCCGCGACTTCGTCTGCGTAGGATTAGTATTTCGAGTAGCATATATTAGCGTGGCGTAGTATATATGCGTAACTCTAGCGGTTTTGGCAGCGCACGCCAAAATAGCTCGCAGATGGTAGATTTTGTTCCTACTTACTTGACACTTATCGTCATATTTTGGACAATTCACACAATATCTTTATAAATTGTAGCCTATGTGTTATTCTGATGTATAAGCTATATTATTGTACAGTTTCATTAAAATCATTCAGTAGTTTTTACGTGAAAGAGTAACAAACATCCATCCATCCATCCATCCATACTTACAAACTTTCGCGTTTATAATATTAGTATGATTTATTCATTGTTTCATGTTATTAAAATAGGTCATAAGAGGTAACCAAATGTCCAGGGCATGAGCCCCGATTACCTCCTAGCGTATTCAGATAGTTTAAGTTTTTCAAAAATGTCCTGCAACACTTAAGTTTGGCCAATAAGCTTGAATTGACCAAATTCTCTATTGCAATTATAATATTGGGGAGTTGTATCAGAGTACTGTCTAAGCTTATGTACAACACTCTTTCTTTACTCCCCGTATCTTGACCATGACTAAAGACGCTGATGATAACGGTCAAATAACTTCTCGCTAGCACATTTCAACATTCCTTATGATAAAACCACTGAATTTAGTTATGAAAAATTGCAAATAACCAATTTCAGAGAATAACATTACAAAGGTTCAGAAAAAATATAATTTAAAGTACCTAGTATATAGGCTATCTGGTTCCAAAACCACAAGCTTTGGCTTAGTTTAGGGCGAGATAGTGCTGTGTGGAATGTCCACCAATATTTATTTATTTATATTCTTAAGATAGTAATCAAGCAAATAAGAATATAGCAGTTTGAAAAAAAAATTGTGCTTACATGTAGCAGAGGCGTTTCGACCACCTCCCTAAGTTTCTCAATCTGCTCCTTACATCCGCCGACGTCGCTGTAGGTCACGTCCGGTTTCTCCTCTACCTGCATCATGGTCACCGTCGGATCTATCTTCGGTGGTAAGGGAATGTGGATCTGATACTTATTGCGGTCGACTCTGTGGAAGTGTTATTATATCGTATTAGCTATAATATATAAAAGAATATACAAGGTGTTCCAATACTTGTATTTAAAACTTCAGTACCCATCAATATGAATAACTTTTTCTAAGGAACCAAAACTGTGAACGCGAAAAAAAAACAGCTGTTTCATACAAAAGTTCAATACCTACCTGGCTAAAATGTAAGTTATAAATACAAGTATTGGAACATCTTGTATAAACAGTTACACTACTGGCGACTTTTTCAAGAACAGAATTAAAATCAACAAACACGGTAAATTATAATAGCACTACCTGCCAACCGCGGCGCACGCTCACATTACATTTCAACATTTTTGAGGATTCAATAATCATTGAATGAAGTTTTAAAAGATCACGAGAATAGCATTACATTTATTCATAAAAAAAAAAACATTTTATTCAAACAAGTATTCCTATAAATATAATATTTGAATAAAAAAACCACCCTAACACAAAATGTCTGCCCAATATTTACTGACTCAATATCAAATGTCAATAAAATACGTGTTTCATTATTTGATCATTTTGCGTAGATTTTAAAATGTGTCCTGCAACATGTAGCTTTGCCAATAAGCTCGCTTTGGCAAAATTGTTCATTGCAGTTTTAATATTGGGGAGTTGTATCAGAGTGTTGTCAAAGCTTAAGAGCAACACACTTTCTTTACTCCCCGACTTAATTATTCTTATTTATAATACAATTTATGTATACTAGTATGTGTATCTAATAATTCACCTAACTAAAAGCATGTTCTACCATCGCAGACAAATTCAATCGACAATAAACATAAAGAAATTTTTTACAGATGTGCTGACAAAAAGCTTGGGATTAAAGCTCCAACTCATTACTATTATGTTCTAACTGTCAATAATACTAGTAGTTCGCCCCGAACTGAGATCTCGTGATACGACCCGACGAACGCACCAAAACTTTGAGTAGGTGGTAGTCAAAGGCAAGTCCAAACATTAGGTTTGTACTTTTTTCTGACTACCGCCTACTAACTTGGTACGGTAACCAAGTTTCAACTCTATTGGCCTATTTATTGAAGAGTTCCGTTGAACAGACCTTGGCTCCATCATCAGACCTGGTCGTTGTCACCATTTTATGAGAACTGAGTACCTCCTTAATTTATTTCAAGAAAAAAAAAACAAGAAAAAGCAAAGGAACTGGCTCACCAGTAGAAAAACCTTGATGCCAACAAAACTCTTAGAGATGGGAGCTCTTGGGTCGCTGGTTATCTTAATTTAACTTTTTTGTTTTATCTCAAAAACCGAGCGTCCCAAAAAAAAAGAAAAAAATTGGTTTGGAATGTCCAAACAAAGTCCTTTCGTATGACATGTAACTTGATTTTTTTAAGTCACTTTTTTTATTTTTGCCCTCTTAAAAAACCCCATATCTTAAAAACCCTTCATCCGATTTTACTCATATACATACATAAAATGCCAAATCGCCCAAGTTGAAACTAGAATCTTCGTTCGCTTCGCTCACTAGATCAATTATGTACCATAAATGATTGCTAACGCAAGGAGCAAGCCCATAAGTTTCTTGCCTATTCTTTTAAGCTTAGATCGAGACGAACTGGCGCTTATATTCACCTAGTTTAGAAGAATTTGGTTTTTGTCAGATTAAATGTTTGCATTTCTACTTTAGACTAGTCAAAAGCAAGAACACTACATAAGTTTATTTTGTCTGCCTGTTTTGTTTGTCTGAATTCACACTCACTGGGCTCACTGTGCCCGCACACAATTGGTGTAAACGTGAGCATGTCAGTTCAGAGTCAACAACAGTCGAGAATAAATGGAAAGGCGTTATTATGTATTGTGGTGTAGCAGCCACAACAAACTTGCTCATAGTCTGAAGACTTGATCACAAAAAATAATGGAACAAATAAAAAAATATGTATTTTTGTGCAACAGTTTACTTACCCTACTCTCATGCCTTCTTCAATATCAGTGGGTGCTACGGAGTCAGCGAGATCAACCACAAACTTGGCAAATTGCTTCACATTTATTATGTATTTAGGGTCATTTGAGTCAGCATTGATGATCTTGGTACATCTTGCCACCTAAAAAGTCATAATATTTGCCTAAAGTATGTAATCTTTATGCCTCAATTTGATGTATGCAGGGTAGTGGTTCATAGGAAATTCTTCATTCTTATTGTGCATGAATTATGAGGCAATGCTTTGTAATAGGTGATGGTTACCACTTAACATCAGGTGGGCCACCTACTTGTTCCATCAGTAGGTAGAATAAAATAGATACCAAAGAATAGGTTTAGACCGCTAGGCAAATCTATTTATGACATCATCAACATCATCAGTGCTGTCTGGAATGTCCACCAATATTATATTATTATTATTATTATATTATCATTGACTCAGTGGCTCGAGGCCTATTTGCGGAAACCAGTTGGCTCACCAAATACCAAGTAAGTTGGTAAATCTTGGTAACCAACAAGATTTAATTATCCCCAACTAAATAGACATGTTTTTGAAAGCAGCGTTGCTTTTTAATACTTTTGAATACAAACTATATTGTTTTCGGTGTCAGACAATATTATATTTTGTGATGATAAATGATGTTCCTTAATCAATTACCTTGTAAAGCTGTTTTACTTTGTAAAGCTGGTAAAGCAAGTTATTCCTTCACCCTATTTTGATATTGTATCCCTATGCTATTAAATTATATCTCAATATAGTTTATAGTTTCGGGAGAACTAGTGACATGAAAAGAAGTTCATAGACATGGAAGAATAATAGCCAGCGAGTACTCATCTAGCTTACCTGTAAAGGTTGTTCATTTTGTAGAGTCTGTTTGTCTGCAGCCAAGTCCCACAGAGCGGGGGGTGCCAAACCAGTGTCCGATTCCTTTATTCCTGTTAGTTCATTGACTCTTTTCATTACAGTCTGAATACCATCCTCGACCTCTTTGATTATCTTGGTGTACTGCCCTTGTCCCTGAAAAAATATATCTAGGTGAATGGATCATTCAAAAATGCCAGTCATCCAAAAGCTAACCAACTTATTTGAAAACTTACATAGGACTTCAATAAAGCGATATCTCCCTCGTCGAGCGCTGTAATTTGAATATTTTGAGTTAATTTCTATGTTTCTATGTTTCTAAAATATGGACCTACTTATAACAAATCAACACACAAAATAAAAAAAATTGCTTAGCTCACATTTAATTTCCTTTTCAGGTTCCTCCTTAGTGTCTTTGGTTTTGCGCATATCTTCACCCAGATGATCAGGCATTTTGAGTGATTAATTTACTAATAAAACTGCAAAAATACTACAAAAGACACCACAATACAAATTATTACAATATTTGAGCGACAGTCCGGTCATCAATCAGAAATAGGCTTGTTGAAATAATATCGATACATCGATATATCGATATTTATCTTTCGATACATCGATATTTTTAGCCGATATATTTTGATTTGATACATCGATACATCGATTTAAAATATTTGATATTGAAAATCGTATCAAAAACGATATTTTTTTTCTTTAATTTAATTAAAATATATAATAGAATTCGAAGCCGCAAAAGATTTGAACGAACGGAAAGTTTTGGATAGAGTCAAGACATTTTACTCCAGTACTTTCGAATCTTGCACTCAAATACTTGACACCAACGGCTTCCTCTGTGCCTTCAGAGAGAGTGGCTTCTGCCGTAAATCTGACGGTTCCTAATAATAGGAGCCGGCTGACAGCGGAGCATGTGAAGAGCAGAGTTTTTCTACTTTCGCTATCTGACAAATACTGGTTTGCCTGAAATCATTACTATTATTATGAAGCTGAAGAGTTTATTTGTGTGTAATAACTATTACTATTACCTATTATTGAGCTTGACTGAACTAAATACATTATAATTTTAAAACCGCAAAATCTCTCAAAATTTTACCGATATATCGATTTATCGATATATTTTCCTCGATATATCGAGGTCAATATTGATATTTTAATAAATATCGATACATCGATATATCGATATATTTGTTTACTTTCGACATCCCTAATCAGAAATCATTTGCATTTCATTCATTCATTCAGTTCATGCAAGTTTTTTTTTCGCTTACTTTAGTTCATTCTCTTTCTACGTTCTATCTAGGGTTTGCATGTATAGGGGCGACTACACAAAAATGTTATAATAACCCTTATTAAAGCAGTGAATAGTTTCAAATCATCCTATCAATTTAAAATAAGACAGTACCTACCTATCCATAAAAAAAAGATCAGCTAGCTATAGTCTAGCTAGCCGATCCATTTTTGGGTTATCTATCTCGAGATAGATAACCCAGGGTGCCGCCTGCCGCACCGCGGCTACTCCACCCCGCAGAATTTGCTGCGTGAAATTATTCTCGTTTCTAATAACGTTCCATTCCATTGTTTTGGTGATGATTTGATGTTTAGCATGTTTTGAGGAATGAAACCAAGAATGAAACGTTTACATGTCTGTGGTTTACATGACAGGCAATATTAAAACTGCGTTCACGTTTTATTTCGGCGCGCTTATATAAACCGATTTTTTTTATGTGTGGTTTGGTTATAATGTTTGCATTCGGTCTTTCGACAAATGTTTTCACATTATATTCTACCATGTAACTTTCTGATTCTTAAATTGTAAATATGAGCATAATTTCATTATTATTCCACTGAATCCAGAAAACATCGATGTATAAATAATGTTTACGCATGCATCGTCAACAAATTATTATAAAATGCTGACATTTTATATACTGCACTTTAGCAAACATTTTTATTAAGGTTGTATAAATCTTCACTACATTAGCTTTGATGCTAGTTTTAGTGACATAGAATTATACATAGTTAGTATGGGATCGGGTGATGATGATGTAAAAAATCGGTGAAAATAAGATTTTGGCGAATTACAGAATATCAGATAGTTACTATGACACATAGAAACTACACTTGAATCTGTGTCACACTTTTGCGTGACACAGATTAAAGTTTAGTTATTATGGATAATAGTAATTTTCGGTGTAACTATGATTTAAGCGAATTACTGAATATCAGATAGTTACTTTGTCACATAGAAACTACACTTGAATCTCTGTCACACTTTTGCGTGACACAGATTCAAGTTTAGTTAGTAAGGATTATAGTTATTATCTGTTACTTGTCATAATAGGTAATTAATTATATTTCGATGGTGTATTTGTTATTAAGTGTAGCTGTTTGGGATGGGTATTTTTTTATTCAAGAATTTATACATAGTACTGTATTCCAATTAGCTGATATGATGATGGAGCCAAGTGCTGTACCTATAATGTAGATCCTACATTATACAGGTGTTTGACTAGGTGTTCTGTCGGTGTGTGTAAATTAATTAAAATTCAATTTTATTAAGTATTATTCATAAAGTACTATTATATTGAGTTGGTAAAATAATAATGAAAACATCAGTGGTGAAAACAGAATAAATGTTATAATATTAGTAATACTTAATATAAATTTTATTTCAGATAACTTAGATCCTTATTGTTAGTACATAATAAACTTAATGAACTATGTTAAGTTAGTATTTAGAAAAATGGTGATCCTGTGCTGTCATTACTCGCAAACAGTGCTTGAGGAAGGGGCTATCCTATTAATGAACAATGATGTCCAAGATGTTATTGGAACTTCCACTGACTCTTGTCAGCTGTGATGCAATTTTCTTATGCATGCAGGCAGCGAAACTGTCAGACCTCTTCAGCGGCACTGAATTTGTTTTCATAGAATTTGTGTACAGTAAAGTTCTCGGTCTTGTAAGTTTTTTTAGTTTAATAATGAATTATAGTGGTATTCACATCCACAATGAAGTGTGGTAGTTTGCTGTAGATTTTGAGACAGTAGGAGTTGGTGGTGGCATCTCATGATGTGGCAGTTACTGTTCAGGAAAATGTTCAAGGTTGCAATAGGACTGCTCAGCAAATAATATAATTTTATGACAATGTTTTTAATTTATAGTACCTGCAAAATAATAAATAAAACTTTAATTATGAAAACAGGATCAATTTTATCAGCAGCAATAAATTTGTCTCTAAAGAAATTCGAGTAGGTACAGTACAATAATCTATCGAGTAAGTAGGTATTTACCTAACTCTTGGATGGAACAGCAGACTCTGTTTCGAGCTCTCTTGGTAGGTGTACCACCCATCAAAAATGTTACTTGGCAAATTGTGTAACCTATTGTAGGTTTTAGGTAAATATAGGCACCACAAGCTCGTGCTACATGTTACTCTATCTGTATCGATGAGGCTAACGCGGTGCAACCGTTTATATGCGTCCGACAATCAACATATGTACATGCAATTA
This sequence comes from Chloroclysta siterata, assembly GCA_932294275.1. Taxonomy (NCBI): domain Eukaryota; kingdom Metazoa; phylum Arthropoda; class Insecta; order Lepidoptera; family Geometridae; genus Chloroclysta; species Chloroclysta siterata. The sequence goes on from OW028588.1 coordinate 19,082,509, forward strand.
TTGAATAGGTGTGCAAATCCAAACACATAAACATTGAACAATAAACAAACAAAACAAACAAGTCAACGCCACGCCAGTTGCCAACTAAATTTCCCTAAATATAAATAGCGTAAATTCAGTTTAAAAAAACAGGATACTCAAATTAAGATAGATAACACTTTATTGTACACAAGGATACATCATAAATCTAGGCGTAAAATAATAAAGTACAATGGGCGGCCTTATCGCTGAAAGCGATTTCTTTCTTGTTTTAAGTGTAATCATTCTGTTTGTTTCTCAAACTGAAAGTTATATACTTAGTTGATATATGACTAATAGATTTATTTTGATTCCTTAATCAGTTTCTCATAGGACTTTGTCAGAGACCACGGATTTCCACTTGCTACGGTCCTAACATACCTCTTTTGCTTCATTCAATCTCTAAACATTCTTCATATGTTGTTGGTTTAGGGAAGGTAGGTACTATTGTCCTGGTTGTTCCGTAGAACGTCTGCTATCTGGTCGAGATACGTCTTCTGAGGTCTTCCCTCCCAACAGTCCCATTTATAGAATAGAATAGAATCTTTATTTTGTCTGTTAAAAATCGAAATTTACAAAAGAGCTGTTACAATTTTGATGACAAAAAAGGCCATTTATGCTTGCCTGATGTACCAGGGGCCTTATGCTCACTTCGACAGAGATTATCTCACGTTAGAGATGACGTCATATCTCGTTCAATAACTCGTTGACCTTGCGTCTCGCATGAACTTTGTATGAGAAAATTGGGGAGTTAGATAGTGAGAATGGGGATAAATAGTTATCGAACGAGATATGACGTCATCTCTAACGTGAGATAATCTCTGTCGAAGTGAGCATAAGGCCCCTGTTTCATTAATCTCCTTTCATCCTTCCTTTCCACATGCCCAAACCATCTTAACATAGCTTTCTATACCCTCATCACTAGGTATGTCTTCTTTCACTCCACATTTTTCTCTAATCACACTGTTCCTCTATCACTCAAATTCATATCACACATATTAAGTAACGCTTTCATTTTTAATGCATTACTCTACTCTGATGTTTGCCCAACTTTTACTAGGTACCATACATTATTGTCGGCACGAACACCCCCCTATGTACAGCTATTCGTGCCTTTTACAGTTTCTCATAAACGTGTCTTGTGCCCCATTCGCTCTATTTCCAGCAGTCACTTTCTTTTCGATATAATGTTCATGCTTTCCATGTTTCGCAAATAAAGTCCCTAAATAGTTCGATACAAAGTAGTAGTTCTTTTTGGTTCTCAAATTATGTAAAATAGCTGAAATAACCCAATAATGATTGATTATGTTTATAATGCAGTTTGATTACCTTTATCATAGGCAAACTTGGAGCTGGCAACATTTACATATTATTTTTTATTTTGTTAGCAATCTTCTACTTCTTCTTTATTTTGTAGATGTTCTTGCTAACAATCAATAGCAAGCAGTTTGATAATTGACAATATGAAATGTCAGTTTTGACAGTAGAAATATCAGTTATGTCAAAACAAAAACTGAAAATACAAAAAGTCCGCCATTTGTAAAATCGGTTTAAATAAGTCCCGCCGTTTTATTTAAGATTTGTAATTTGAACTTCAATCATTTTATATTTGTTTGATCTACGGCTACTATATTTTAAACTTTCATAAAAACAGGCAGAGTAAATAATTTGGGCCACTTTAGACCTGACAGATTGCAATACCAGACAAAAATTTTTTTTTACAGCTTGAACATAATGACATGCTTTAGTGAACGCAGTACAATTTTGACAATGTCGCCGGGGTGGTGGGGTGCGTGCGCAAGGCGCCACCTAGCCGAAAAAATCAGTACTAAAATTTTGTATTCGTACGTAGTGTTGAGTGAAGAAACACTTTTTACGTGTTTTTGATGAACAAATCCTGATAAAATACCGATTATTTTATCCTAGGTAAGTAATACAATATTTTTAGTTACAACTTTTTACAAGTATTTCTGAAATAGTCAATCTTAGATGGCTTCGTTCAAGTGTCCCTCCGGTTATGACCCAAAAACTAGTGTCAAAGCCCGGTTTCACTCCTAATTTCTTTGTATTACGCGCAATTTCAATATTAATTAGGGATTAAAACACTGCCTTCTAGTATCCATTAGTATTATAATCCATAAGCGCAAAATTTATGGGGTGAGATTCAGTCGCTGAGGAACGATAAATCTATGTCCCCGGCCCGACTTCTACTCCCGCTTATGCCCATTGAAAATAACGATTGATTTATCTTACTGTTATCTGCTAACTGCTTGTTATCATTCAATCTGCTACATCTTTTATCAAAAGAATGTCTTTTTTCTCATTGTCATCATGTTTTGTTTTCCCAAAAAGGTATGTCTTTGTGTGTAACCTTAGAAATTCTACCATTCATGCATGCTTGTGTACGTACCGCACACGTTTTCTAGTCACAGTTACTTATAAACAGTAGTATTGCACCATTTACTTTCAATAATTGTTTACTGTACTATTGGTCTTTATGTTATCAACATTGATAACCCTAGTTACAGTTAGATCACTGGTTGTTAATGCCTACTACTGTGACTGTATTCTAATAGGATAAAGTAAGTGACAACTGCCACTGATAATTTCTGATAAGAATAAAAAAATAACCCAAAAATAATTCATTGGGAACGTGGACCAAATATCTGTAAAAAAAAATTAAGTGTATTCCATTCCATTTCATTTATAATTATGTAGGTGTCTCATCTTGACTAAGCATGAAGAGAATTTTTATAGGGATATTAAATAACAGAAAGGCAATAATTTTATGCCTAAGTACTGTTTTTACATCGAATTCTGAACCTTTAGTAGTGAAGGTAAAGGTTCAGTATCATTTATGACATCAATAAAACTGAGCAAATCTCTCATTCGTCTCACCATTGTTTCTGTGTATAATTAAATTGATGTGACTTTGGAGTCCGTTGCTTATAAGGTTTCATTGAATTCTTCTAAAATGCAAAATACCAACAACATACTATTGAATGTGTGAACAAACAATGCACACTGTTTTGTGTATGTATGTGCAATCATGTGGGATGTGCTATAAATACCCTGACACTTGCGTCTTCTCCAACAAGCACTGTCATATCCAAACATTGCAATGCATTTCTTTATCCTGTATTCTTTCATTATTGCCTACTTAATACATCAAAAAAACGTAAAATTCTAGCTTTGTGTGATTAATTGCAAGATGCTAAGCATATTAGTGAGTGTTATAGTGGACTTATGTTGTGATGCATGATTTGACAAACTTTGTTCAAGGTATATGTTTTTGTTGGTCCAATTGAATCAGAAAATAATTGCTGCATAATTGTATACCAAAAACATGTAAACATCTTCTAAAAAAGAGGTTTTTCTAAATTTGACTGTGTGTTTTTTTAAACCAAAAATGTATACACAGATGATATTTTGGTTTATGGTTCCCTTTGCCAGAACTTTTGTTTCATGTTTTTCAATGTATGAAGTTGGTTTTTTTTTGCAGAGAAGTTATACATATTTTTAATTTATTTACCACTCATGATATAAAATTTGCAGTGTTTAAAAATGCACTTATTTAAATGTAAGATGTTAGATGATGAATGGTATAGATAGTGGAAGAAGAAAACCTGTTGTGCCGACCCGAAGGGCAGGAAGATGATGATGATGAATACGTAAGAATTAGAATTACCGAGAGTTAAAAGGTAGACTGTTTCAGAGTGTGTTAGCTATGCCAACATCTGACGTGGCTAACAGGCTCTACCGGGCCATTTACGAATTGTTGATTGAGCTTTGAGACAAAACGAAGGTACGATGGAACTGACATCGTCTTTAAAAGACGCAAAGTTCCTTAAAAAATAGATTAAAAAAAAAAAAAAAAAAGAATTAGAATTATTAAAAATATTGTATCAGAGTTTCTTGTAGACGCAGACAATCTGCATTAATTACGAAAACTAGTAAAACTATTATTTTGGTAGAAAAACTTGTTTGGATAAAAATTATGTTTTTGGTAAATCTATGCTTCGAGTTTTCATAAGTACATTCAGTGATTTTATATCTTCAAAAATGTGAGCGCAATGTGGTTTAACGGTGGTCAGCCTCTTAACAGTAATGAATTAGAAGATTAGTTACAGAACAAATTTTTCAGAACAGCAATTTCATTGTCTTTGATAAAGCCAAGGTTCAACCTTCAGATAAATTATATGAAACAAATCATCTTAAGGGTCAACCTTTTTTAAAAATCATTTATTTCAGGCAATACAGTACTTAAGCAGTACCCATATCATAAATACCTTTAAACTAAAATTCATATAATTTGTATTACTTAATTATTATGAAATACTTAAATAAATTGTAATAATATAATCAATGACCTATTGACATTTCAGGGGAGATATACAGTTGTTTTATCTATCAGCAACAAATTATAGTTAACATCTCCGGTTATCGGATTATCTTACATATTTAGTTAAGAGTATCGGACCAAGTCGTTCAGTTTGATTCTAAAGTTTTCTTGTGCAGAGTCTGTACAACAGACGCAATAAGTGTTTTATTGTAAGTATCTTGTGCTAAGTCTTTTTCGCGAAATTTCGGAAATTTCGCGAAAAAGACTTTTATAAAATCAAAGCTACCATCAAGGAATGCCACAAATCCCCAGGCTTAAACTGAGGTTACAAAAACAGTTTAGTCATCATCTTGCTGCCCTTATCCCACTTTATGTACAACAGATTTATTCTCTCAAATTTCCTCTATCATCTCAGTAGTCACTTCTTTCTTACCCTTGTCATCTTTTACACATTCCATCCAATTCCATATATTTGAAAGTGTTTATTTAGTATTAAAAAAATATCATCATCATCTCTTCAGCACACTGCTGAGTTTAGGCCTCCTCTTTAATACATTGTATATTTAATCAATTATTTTATTGTATTTATTAATTATTAATTTTAATTAGCAATTATAAAGCAGAATCATTTTAATATATTATGTTATTAAGTATTTAATTATTGTAAATTTAATTGTATACTGAAATAAAAAATTTAAATCAAGGAAATTTTTTGATTAATATAAAATATTGTTGTCAGTGCTGCTGGAGAGTCAGCAAGATGCACACGGCGAGCGCAGAAGGACAGTACAGGAGTACCAATGGCTCTACTCATGGACGGGACAGGGTGGCTATATTGGACGCCGGCTCACAGTACGGAAAGGTAATTCTTTGCATTCAATTTCAACTCCATTAGCCTGAAGAAGTTCGTAAGACATGGGCCACTCCTATAGGTACCTCCTCATGACCGTGAGGAACGATTCTGAGCTCTCTCGAATTTGCCCTCGAACCCGACGTAGAAGTATGAGGGCGTCTCCCACGTTTTCCAGTCCGCGGTCAATTCGACAATTCGACAATTCGAGAACCTTTATAACCCAGCGGTTAATAGTACAGCTCTTTGTGAAGGGCTCGTACAGGGAAGAACTACCACCATGACTATTTCTGACGCCAAGCAGCCTTCTGTGTTTCGGTTTGAAGGTTGTGATTGTGAGTACCGGTGAAATTACCAAGCACATGAGTAATGAGTTCGAGTCTGTATGAGGTGCAACCTTGAAGTTCAATCTAGTGGAGGACTTTATAATAAACTATACTTTATTATCCTGCTAATGTTTGACTGAATTGGACAATTCGAGCTCTCCCATCCCAAAACTCGAACGTAATCCTATTAATATTAAAAACCAGAAAGTTTGTAAGTATGGATGGATGGATGGATGGATGAATGTTTGTTGCTCTTTCACGTAAAAACTACTGAATGGATTTTAATGAAACTTTACAATAATATAGCTTATACATCAGAATAACACATAGGCTACAAATCTACCATCTGCCTATTCTGGCGTGCGCTGCCAAAACCGCTAGAGTTACACATAATGTACTTCGCCACGCTAATATAAGCTACTCGAAATACTAATCCTGCGCAGACGAAGTCGCGGGCACCAGCTAGTATGTAATAATCTTGTTTTGCAGGTCATCGACCGTCGCGTTCGCGAGCTCTGCGTAGAATCAGACATCTTGCCTCTCGACACGCCAGCTTACACGCTGAAGGAGACGGGTTACCGCGCGGTAATCATCTCCGGCGGACCTAACTCGGTGTACGCTGAAGACGCGCCGCGGTACGATCCGGATATATTCAAGATCGGCCTGCCTGTGCTTGGTATGTTAAATAAATAAATATTTTGATGTACTTTCCACACAACCCCAAAATAAGCAAAGCTTGTAATATGGGAATCGAATAGCTGTATGTAATGACACCCAGACAGAACAAACATCTATGTTCATCACGCAAATGTTTGTTCTGTGTGGAGATCGAACCCGCGGCCTACACCGCAGAAGGCAGAGCTTCTACCAACTGAGCTGATAAGGCTGTTAAATAAATAAACATTGAAGAAATAAATTATTATTGGTGGACTTTCCACACGGCACTATCTAGCCCCAAACTAAGCAAAGCTTGTATACAGGGATACACCTCAGGCTATACACTGCTCGTTTTTATGTCCTTGTAGCATCATTTTTCTTTGGCTTTGATCTGTAGGTATCCATGTGTACTATGGGAATCAGATAGCTCATAAATACTTATATATATTTTTTGTAAATATACTTAATTAAGTATAGTTCATCATCATCATCATCAGCCTAAAGAAGTCCACTGCTGGACAGGCCTCCCCTATACATTTCCAAGAAGAACGATTCCGAGCCCTCCATCCACCGACTTCCCGCGATCCTTTATCCTTTATTAAGTATACTTAATAATATATTATAACACCAGGTGGTCTCTGCCTACCCCAATGGGAAACAGGCGTTATTTTATGGATGTTTACACACATATTTGTTCTCGTTGGGGATCGAACCCACGGCCTAGGCTTTTTATATTAACTTTCGCAATGAGTTTTGGTGCCCAAATATTTTCGAACCCCTTAAATTACTTAAGTAGAATGTTTTTGACACGCCTTAATTTTCTCTAGGTATCTGCTATGGGATGCAAATGCTGAACAAGGAATTTGGCGGTTCTGTGCTTCGCAAGGACGCGAGGGAAGATGGACAGTACGAGGTGGAAGTCGAAACTACTTGTCCACTCTTCAAGTAAGTATAAGTTGTTTTTTTTATACAACTAGCTCATGGAACCGTGTGGAACAAGCAGATGGCCGATGAGGAGAGAGATCTCGAAAAAAAAAGCGGGGTAGAATTAACGTATGCAATAGAGCGAAAACGCGTATTTTTTTTTATACAACTAGCTGATGGAACAAGCAGACGGCCCACCTGATGTAAAGTGGTAACCATCACATATAACAAAGCATTGCACGGTAGTAACGTGCCCTACGATGCACTGCCCTGCGTCCTTCAACTTGAGGCATACATCTCTGTCATCGCATCATCTCTGTCTGGGTGTTATATGTATAATTGATCGAGTGAGCGAAGCGAACGAAGATCTTAGTTTCAACTTGGGCGATTTGGCATTTTATGTATGCATGTATGTATGTATGTATGTATGTATGTATGTATGTTTGTCTGGCGATAACTTTAGAACCGTTGATCCGATCTGCATGAAATTTGATAAGTCGATAGCTTGTACTTGAGAAATTTACTGGTAAGTATATGAGTAAAATCGGGTGAAGGGTTTTTGAGATATGGGGTTTTTTAAGAGGGCAAAAATAAAAAAAGTGACATAAAAAAATCAAGTTACATGTCATACAAAAGGGCTTTGTTTGGACATTCCAAAACAATTTTTACTTTTTTTCTGGGACGCTCGGTTTTTGAGATACAACAAAAAAGTTAAATTAAGATAACCAGCGACCCAAGAGCTCCCATCTCTAAGAGTTTCGTTGGCATCAAGGTTTTTCTACTGGTCGGCCAGTTACTTTGCTTTTTCTTATTTTTTTTTCTTGAAATAAATTAAGGAGGTACTCAGTTCTCATAAAATGGTGACAACGACCAGGTCTGATGATGGAGCCAAGGTCTGTTCAACGGAACTCTTCAATAAATAGGCCAATAGAGTTGAAACTTGGTTACCGTACTGAGTTAGTAGGCGGTAGTCAGAAAAAAGTCCAAACATAATGTTTGGACTTGCCTTTGACTACCACCTGCTCAAAGTTTTGGAGCGTTCGTCGGGTCGCATCACGAGATCTCAGTTTGGGGCGAACTACTAGTATTATAAGTATGTATTCACAAAAAAAAAGGTATATTATGTATTATATCAGCTATGCTGGTTCCCATATTACAAACTTTGGCTTAGTTTGGGGCTAGATAGTGTTGTGTGGAAAGTCCACCAATATTTATTTATTTATTAAATTGACAGTCGCCTTGAGAAGCTACAACCAGTGTTGTTGACGCACGGCGACAGCGTTCAGAAGATCGGCGAGAAATTCCGCATCGGCGCGCAGTCTTCCAACAACCTTATCGCGGCGATCTACAACGAGCAGATGCGACTCTACGGCGTACAGTTCCATCCTGAGGTCAGTTCAAATCAAATCAAATATTTTATTTTATCAGAATTTGAGGTACAAACATAAAGATCTTTTTAAAAATAATAGTATCACTAAAATCCTACCAATACAGACGTACAAAATTATTTAGATACCTACCTTACGTCCTAGTCAGGTACTAGGACGAGTCATTAGCAAAATAGCACGGTAGAACGCTCCAGTGCTGACAACAACAACACACTGATTTTATTAACTGACTTCAAAGAAAGGAGAAGGTTCTCAATTCGACTGTTTTTTTTATGATTGTTACCGCATAACTCCGTCATTTATGAAACATTCTATTTTTATTTGAGAAAATATACTTTCAGATTGGTCTCATAGAAATTTCATCAAAATCAGTGCAGTAGTTTGGCTTTTAAATCAAAATAACAGGAAGAAAAAGTTATGACATCAATGTAGCTAAACTTTTTTGCCTTATCTATAAGATAGCTTAAATTGTATTAACTTAGTTTAAGCGCCCGAAATAAAAATAAATTTGGCGATACCCGAAAAAGGTGAGTAATCTATAGTGCAGTGCCTTTTATAATATGAACTTATGTAACGCTTATTTCTGCGAATAAATATATTGTATCTTGAAACAAGCTAGCGCCGAGGCTTCGCTGCGAAGCCGCGAATAACGCGAGTGATTGCTAACATTAAAATTTAAGGCGTTTTTCCTATATTGCATACGTTCATTCTACCCCGCTCCCTTTAATTTTTCAAGATCTCTGATTCCAAGATTTTCCTATCGCCACTTAATCGAGAGCGATTAAGTGGCGATTGGATTGAAATTGATTTATTTAATATAACAAACATCACATAACAAATAGATACTATACATGCAGAAGTAATTTTCTAAAAATATTAGTCCTGGTTGGACAACATTGAGCCACAATCATTCAAAGTTAAAATTTATTTATTCAATTGAACCACAAGGATCACTTAGTATCGTCCTAAAGCCATAGTAACTTTCGCATTCAAAGTCAAAGTCAAAAAGTATTTATTCATTAAAATCACAAGGATCACTTTGAAAAGTCTTAAAGCTAGGTAACTCTAGGTGCCAGTTCCACGCGACCAAAGTAACAAACTTATGGCTTTGTTCCAACCGTTTGTATGATCCTTGTTACAATGTAATATAATACAATATTGAAGCTCCAGTGTGGTGCCAATCGAATTTAGTGAGGCGTAGGCAAAATAGAAAAAAGTAAACATAATCAAATTCATAAGACAGCACACTCTAAGCTTCAAACTAATAATACCTAATAATCATCACTACATAGTATAAAACAAAGTCGCTTTCTCTGTCCCTATATCCCTATGTATGCTTAAATCTTTAAAACTACGCAAAGGATTTTTATGCGGTTTTTATAGAAAGAGTGATTTAAGAGGAAGGTTTATATCTACACTAATATTATAAAGAGGAAAGCTTTGTATTTTTGTATGTAACGAATAGGCTCAAAAACTACTGGTCCGATTTCAAAAATTCTTTCACCATTAGAATGCTACATTATCCCTGAGTAACATAGGCTATATTATTTTTTCAAAAAAATCAGGGATCCTTACTAAAACTCCAATAATGTAACCCAAGGTGGAAACCAAAAACCTTACATCGCGTGCGCTGCGAAAACTATTGATGATAGAACAAAATAATGTACTACGATTTTGTAGAACACGTCATCATTTACAAAAAATGTCGCGACAGCATATGTCTAACTGTTATAGTTATTTTACAATAAGTGTTTTTTTATTATAAAAAATTAATTGAAATGCCGCCACTAGAAAAGGGTCTTTATTTGTACCTTGGTATTAATCCTTATCCAAATAAATCATTTCATAATTAAGACGGTTTCAATACCTATAGATTACTTCTTAAATTTTTCAAATCGGACATTCCATTCAAAAGATATGACGAAATTAAAAACGTTAACGGGTCCACGGGTCACGCTCGGGGTGCGATTTCAGTCTCTGGCGTGCAAATGTATGAAATAAGTAGACGCGAGGCTCGAACCCACGGTCTAAGTTTATCCTAATATGTTCAAAAAATTTATGACCACCCATGCGAAGCTGGGACAGGCCGCTAGTGCATAATACAAGCATAATCTCTTAGGGATAACCCACAATTACCGTGCGAAGCCGGGGCGGGTCGCTAGTACATTTATTTATTAGTAAGAAGAAAGATAGAATAGGCTAAATAAATAAAAAAAATACACTCTCACATATCACTATCTAACCACCAACACTCTATATTTCAATAACTGATTCAATTTCTTTTCCGGCAGGTGGATCTAACACCAAAAGGCAAGCAGATGCTGTCCAACTTTCTATTCGACATCGCCGGCCTGTCGCGTTCGTTCACGTTGCGATCGCGACGCGACGCTTGCATTCAGTACATCAAGGAAACCGTCGGCGACCAGAAAGTGCTTGTAAGTATCACAAGACTACATTCGATAGATACTGAGATAAAAAAACAGCCTTATGATTTTGATCCTCATGAATGGTAGATATCCCCTTAGATTTCTTAGCATTATGTATCAACTCAAGATTCTTTGAGGGTATAGACCCTCAAAGGATATTGAGTACTACCCCTCTAATAGTAGAGGGGTAGTCGAAGGTACGTCCAAATATTACATTTGGAACATTCCCAAAGTTTTCAGAAGTTAGTATTATAATTATATTATAACAAAGAACAAACACACTAAAACAAACTATTTAAAAAAAAGAAATAATTTCATGACTTTGATCCCCAGCCTCTGATTTAGATCTCTCAGTACCAACTTAACATTATTTGACGATGTCTAAAGGGGTTAGTCAGAGGTACATCCAAAGAGCGCGTCCAGGGAAGTACTACCACCACGCCTTTTTCTGCCGCCAAGCAGCGTTGCTGTGTTTCAGTTTGAAGAGTTTGATTGACGGTGTTATTACAGGCACATGAGGCTTAACATCTGCATAGCTCAAGTTGATGGACGCAGGGCAGTACATCGTAGGGCACGTTCCTATCGTGCGTGACTTACGAGGCAATGCTTTGTTGTAGGTGATGGTTACCACTTAAAATCAAGTAGGCCATCTGCTTGTTCCATCAGCTAACTGTATAAAAAAAAAACATCCAAGTTTAACTTCTACGTGAATTACAATAATGTTTCGTTTGTCAGGTGCTAGTGAGCGGCGGAGTGGACTCCACAGTTTGCGCCGCGTTGCTAAGCAAGGCTCTGCGAGAAGATCAGGTCATCGCTTTGCACGTAGACAACGGTAAGAGATGATTACAGGAATTAGGTTGCTCAGTAGAAGTAAACGAGTCGAAAATAATAGATTGTTTACCAAGGGAGCAAACAACTATTTTAATGGCGAGAGTGTTTTTTGAATCCAGAGCGGTCCGAAGGATTCTTAGTAGTAGAGTAGAATCCCGAGCGTAGCGATGGATTGTGACTGAAATTGTATTTTAGGTTTTAAATTGTATTATATTTCAGGCTTTATGCGTAAGAATGAAAGCGTCAAAGTGGAGAGGTGTCTTCGGGATTTAGGCGTCCGCCTCGTCGTCATCAACGCTACACATCAGGTTAGTGTTCTGACCACTTTCGTCTTTGGTGAATCTAGGGGCCAGTTCCACGCGACCAACGAACTTACGGCTTATTCTACCTCCTACCGTTCTTTTGTTTGCTTTGAAATAATATAACAATAAGCTCAAATACTACGAGACAAACAAAGATTTAAGCGAAAATAGACATTTAAAAGAAAAAAGGAAGGTTAAATTAATTAAAATAGAACACAAAACTGTTTTTATTCTAATGTCGACCAATCAAATCTCGAGGAGTTTGCACAAGGAGTTTGTATGTCGAGTATTTTTTGCGCAAGGAGATTTTATAGCATTGAGATAGAAGTCGAATGTATTAGTGTGTTCTAAATTCAAACACCAAAATAGTTATTAAAGCTGCTTTTCATTCACTGTTTTCATTGAATAAAATAAGCTTCAAAATAGTGATTAAAAGTGCATTTTCACTGTTTTCAGTGAACAAAATCGACCTATTCCAATAAGTTCAACTATTAAGTTCAACCAGTTGAACTAATTGGACGAAAAATTCCAGTTATTTCAACTTTCTTATTTTTTTGTAAAAGTTGAACTTTCTGGACAAAATTGTTCCTATTAGTTCAACTTGAGGAGCATTTTCACGATACATTGCTGGTTTTGCAAAATGAAAATGTTTGACTGATTCCAGAGTTAAATTGCAGCTTTTTAGAGGGAGACTGGTATAAAATAAGCTTTTAAGAGGGGGAATGGTCAGGACTTTTTTTTTATATTTAATTTTATGCATTAGGTTTTAAAATTAGCATTCGAAATGTCGGTTTCACTATTATTAATAGCGCTAGCGATCTGTAAATATACAAGGTGTTCCATAAGTTGTGTATATAAACTTCAGGGGGCTAAAGTACCCATCAATATAAACAACTTTTTCTAAGGAACCAACACTGTGAACGCGAAAAAAAAACAGCTGTTTCATACAAAAGTTCAATACCTACCAGGCTAAAATGTATGAAACTGCTGTTTTTTTTTCGCGTTCACAGTGTTGGTTCCTTAGAAAAAGTTGTTCATATTGATGGGTACTTTAGCCCCCTGAAGTTTATATACACAACTTATGGAACACCTTGTATATCCTTATTTTTTTTTTTGTGTTTTCATCTTTTTTTTTAAATACAGTTCCGGCAAGGCAGCACGTGCGTGCGCGAGGTTGGCGGGCGGTCGCGGCAGACGCCGCTGCTGTGCCACGCCGTGGAGCCGGAGGACAAGCGAAAGATCATCGGCGACGTCTTCATCCGCGTCGCCGAGCAGGCCGTGCAGGACCTCAATCTGCAGTCAGTACATTACTCTCATTCTTATTATTGAGCTCCGGAACAAAAACCGATAAATCTATTTTTGATTAACTTTTTTTTTTCATCTCTTACATACCATACTTTAATTGGACGCGTCAAAACCCGTTATAAGCGTCCTAAATGAGACTCTAAAGATGGGCAGCCAGAACATCATCATTTTCCTGCCCTTATCCCACTTCATGTGGGGTCGGCACAACAGGTTTTTTCCCTCCACTCTCCTCTATCAGCCGTCATCTCAGCAGTCACTCCTTTCTTACTCATGTCCTCTTTCACACATTCCATCCATCTTTTCTTTGGCCTACCTCCTACCTCCTATATCCATCCACATTCATCCCTAGCATTCTTCTCGTTACATGACATTCTTCCCTTCGCATAACACGCCCATACCACGCTAACCTATTACTCCTCATCTTTTCAGTCACTGGCGCCACTTTCAAACTGCCCCTAATAAACTCATTCCTAATCTGATCCATTCTCGTCACAGCACACATCCATCTCAACATTCTCATCTCCGCTACATGCACTCTCCTTTCATCCATCCCTTTGGTGGCCCAGCACTCAGATCCATACAAAACGGCAGGTCGTATGATCGATTTGCAGATTTGATGGGCAGCCAGAACAAAATCCGACAATTGTTTAGTATTTTCCCAAAAATTACGTAAAGTGGATTTATCGGTTTTTGTTCCGGAGCTCCTCAATTATAATTCGTGGCGGGGGAATGATATTAGCAAGGACGTCCCGCAGTGGGGTGTATTATGCATTATCCCCCTGCTGACCTCACCCCAGCCAGCGCAACTCTTCTTATCGTTCGTGACTTACGAGGCAATGCTTTGGTGATGGTTACCACATCAGGTGGGCCATCTGCCTGTTTCACCAGCTTAAAATAATCCTACTAATATTATAAACGCAAAAGTTTGTAAGTATGGATGGATGGATGGATGGATGATTGTTACTCTTTCACGTAAAAACTTCTGAATGGATTTTAATGAAACTTTACAATAATATAGCTTATACATCAGAATAACACATAGGCTCCAATTTATAAAGATACATATTGTGTGAATTGTCCAAAATAGGACGATAAGTGTCAAGTAAGTAGGAAAAAATCTACCATCTGCGAGCTAGTCTGGCGTGCGCTGCCAAAACCGCTAGAGTTACACATTGTACTACACCACGTTAATATAAGCTACTTGAAATACTAATCCTGCGCAGACGAAGTCGCGGGCACCAGCTAGTAATTAATGTTTTAACATGCGCATCTGCTTCCAGGGCAGATCAAGTCCTCCTAGGGCAAGGCACGCTGCGGCCGGACCTGATCGAGTCCGCCTCGGCGCTGTGCTCCGAGAACGCGGCCACCATCAAGACGCATCACAACGACACCGAGCTCGTGCGGGTGCTGCGCGAGAGAGGCCGCGTTGTGGAGCCGCTAAAGGACTTTCATAAGGACGAGGTAATATTACACAAAGACCGAATATTTATACAAGGTGTTCCAATAATTGTGTATATAAACTTCAGGGGGCTAAAGAACCCATCAATATGAATAACTTTTTCTAGCCAGGTATTGACCTTTTGTATGAAACAGCAGATATTTTTTTCGCGTTTACGCCACCTGATTGGAAAATAATTTAAATACTGGAGATAGAACATTTTACATAAAGATAACATTTCTTTATTTGTAAGAAAAAAGAAAACTGCATCCAAAGATTTTCTAAATTTCGCTTGCTACACCCGGGAATCAAACCGACTAAAATTTCGTAATTTCGACATCGATAGTCAGGATCAAATCTTTAACAAACTAAATGAAAGAAAAACCACGAAGTGGTGTAGTACTTCTCCGGACGAGTTCACAGCAAAAGCTCTACTATTCATGAATACATGAGAAAGAGCGATAGCAGTTGCATTTAAAAAAGAAAGCACAGCTCAGTTGGTCCGTGGGTTCGATTCCCACTCGGAATAAACATTTGTGTGATAAACATACATGTTTGTACGTAAACGGCGGGCGAGACTCCAATAATGCACATCAAGGATCGTGCCGTTCCCCTAAGTGCGAGAGAGAGAGAGCAATATTGCTGTCTCGTTCCGATAATTTATGACCGAGTTTGCAGCGAGTGTTTAACGCGACTAAGAGATATGAGGGGATATCTACCGTGCCTGGGGATAAAAAACCTAAAGCCTTTTTATTCTTGGGAATCAAAGATATCACATATTTTGATATAATGTTGTAGGTGCGAGTGCTGGGCGCGGAGCTGGGCCTGCCGGCGCCGCTGGTGGAGCGGCATCCGTTCCCGGGCCCTGGCCTCGCCGTGCGCGTGCTCTGTCAGGAGGAACCTTACATGGAACGGGACTTCGCCGAGACGCAGGTAACTCTCTGATACTACAAGAACAATCGGTACCCAAATAGAAAGAAGGAAAATATATTTTTTAGGGTTCCGTACCCAAAGGGTAAAACGGGACCCTATAGTGATAGTTAGACAGGTGAAATTTTTACAGATGATGTATTTCTGTTGCCACTTTAACAACAAATACTACAAAACAGAATAAAATAAATATTTAAGGGATGGAATTCTTTACTGGTGTCCGTTTTTCCGAATGCCTATAATTTGGATGTTTTCAAGACAAGAATGAATAGATATTTTCAAGGTAAACATGCCACACCGTCGACCGCATCATCGCTTAACATCAGCTGAGATTGCGGTCAAACGATTTACCTACCAAAAAGTTGTAAATCAGAGAAAAAACCCGCCAAGTGCAAAGTCGGACTCGCGCAAGTTTTTTGTATTGGAGCCTCCTTAAATATTAATTTTATTCTGCTTTTTAGTATTTGTTGTTATAGCGGCAACGGAAATACATCATCTGTGAAACTTTAAAGTGTCTAACTATCACGGTTCAGATACAGCCTGGTGACAGACCGACAGACAGACGGACGGGCAGCGGAGTAATAGGGTCCCGTTTTACCCTTTGGGTACGGATCCCTAAAAATGGACCTAATAAAAGAAAAACAAACAACCAAAAAATTCCAATAAGGTAGTTACTACACCGGAAATGGATCGAACAAACATCGATGTTCGTCACACAAATGTTTATTCTCAGTGGGGATCGAACCCACTGCCTAAAGCGCAGAAGGCAGAGCTACTAACAACTAAGCTGTTAAGGCTGTCTTGAAAGATAGTCTTCGCCATAAAACGATGCTTTATTTCCACAGGTCATAGTGAAAATAATGGTGGAATACGCGTCGATGTGTGTAAAGTCACACGCGCTGCTCGGTCGCGTCGCGAACGCGAGCACGGCGGCCGAGCAAGCGGAGCTCAAGCGCATCTCTTCCAAATCGCCCGTCGCCGCCGCGCTGCTGCCTCTGCGCACAGTCGGTGTGCAAGGTAAAATGCACCTTATGTTAATTGCCATAAAATAAAATAAGTATATATTTATTTGATGGAACAAGTATATGGCACCCGCAGAGCTTCTTCATCGCTCCGTTTATGGCACCTGTCCGTCATTCGACGAGACAATCTTGCCACGGTCATGTTATCACAGTTATCGTTTAAATACTTTTTAGTCAAATGAGTCCATAGTCAAGTCGGCCGAATTGAAGAAAATGGTGGCATATTCCTGAGCTATTTTAAAACATTCGGAAACTTCAGAATTTGTATATCTAGTTTTGTTTGCTTTTAAACAAAGACAGAAACTGACGTTTCCGATCGGTAACGTTGTGTGTTATCCATCACCTATTACAAAAAATTGCCTGTAATTTCACCGAATTGATGCCTATAAAAGTATGAAAATACTTTGCATACTACGCGACTAGGTGCATCTTTGGTTTCACGGGCAGCAAAAGATAAAAAATAAAAAGATAAATATTTTATTAAAGCAGTAAAACAAGTCTGTCTTAACCTGGGTAGGTTAATAGGTTTACACTTCCATAAGTTGTAATTACAGGCACATGAGGCTTAACATCTGTATGCCTCAAGTTGATGGACGCAGGGCAATGCATCGTCGGGCACGTTCCTATCGTGCGTGACTTACGAGGCAATGCTTTGTTATAGGTGATGGTTACCACCTAACATCAGGTGGGCCATATGCTTGTTCCATCAGATAGTGGTATAAAAATACAAAAATAAAAAGTTTAGGTTCCCTACGTCTAGTCTACCTACTACAAACTTCAGATGCTGACACTCTTGATCTACTATTTAACACTACGGTCTTCACAATAGTGACCAAGACTATATCATGAAAAAAAAATACTAAAATGTTAAATTTGTGCCCATACAGGCGACGCGCGAACATATAGCTACGCCGTGGCCCTTTCTACTGAAGAGTATCCGCCTGACTGGAAAGATATGAATTACCTCGCCAAGATCATCCCTAGGGTGTGTCACAATGTCAACAGGTCAGTTTCTGTTATTTATTTCTTACAGTGCAGTGGACCCACCGCACGGGATATTAGACTATCACTGATTTTTTTTTCAATCATTCAGAATATGTCTGCAAACTGTGAAATGATTATACATTATATGCCATATATTAAATCACAGATACTTTATTGGTTCTTACTTAAAAAATATTAATTTTATCCAAACAGGTTTCCTTACCTAAAGCTCTTTTTTTATCAATTAGAAAGTTCTGAATCAACTCGAGAATTAATTTTATTATTGGGATGGGAGCAACAAACCGTTAACACATTGTGGTCTTGCTAACATAATAGTACTAACGGTTTAAATGAGTATACGTACATTACGTACAACCCACAATGTTATATTATTTTATTTATTTAACAAAATCCACAGCTAAGGACTAGATATGAATAAAAATTAGTGTAATATGTAGTTTTCTTTTAATATGTCTTACAAACTGGTGCCCGCGACTTCGTCTGCGCAGGATTAGTCACACAATATCTTTATAAATTGTAGCCTATGTGTTATTCTGATGTATAAGCTATATTATTGAAAAGTTTCATTGAAATCCATTCAGTAGTTTTACGTGAAAGAGTAACAAACATCCATACTTACAAACTTTCGCGTTTTTTTTTTTTTTTTATACATCCAGCTGATGGAACAAGCAGATGGCCCACCTGATGTTAAGTGGTAACCATCACCTATAACAAAGCATTGCCTCGTAAGTCACGCACGATAGGAACGTGCCCCACGATGCACTGCCCTGCGTCCATCAGCTTGAGGCATACAGATGTTAAGCCTCATGTGCCTGTAATTACACCGGCAACCACACTCTTCAAACCGAAACACAGCATTACTGCTTGGCGGCAGAAAAAGGTGTGGTGGTAGTACTTCCCCGGACGAGCTCTTCACAAAGAGCTCTACTACTCTTAAAAAATATAATATTATAATATTAGTAAGATTTCAATAACTTCTGCTTTTACCTGTGTTTAACACAAAACAATATTTGTACACCGACTGGTTGGAACTAGAGGATCCAACTAAATGTAATAAGAACACTCTGCATTAACTAGATTCACAAACAAAAAATATTTAATTTCATAGTTAATTTTCGCTTAGATATTCGGTATAGTAACATATTTTTTGACTTACAGGGTTTGTTACGCTTTCGGAGGTATAATAAAGGAGCAAATTGTAGACATCACGCCCACCTTTCTCACACAACAAGTCATCTCAACTCTTCGCCAGGCAGACGATCTCGCGACACAGGTATGTTACTCGCGACATACAAAGCAAATGGCCCACCGAAAGTCACGCACGATAGGAACGTGCCCTACGATGCACTGCCCTGCGTCCATCAACTTGAGGCATACAAGTGTTGAACCTCATGTGCCTGTAACTACACCGGCAACCACACTCTTCAAACCGAAACACAGCAACGCTGCTTGGCGACAGAAAAAGGCGTGGTGGTAGTACTTCCCCGGACGAGCCCTTCACAAAGAGCTATACTACTCTTAAAATATACCCAACTGTAATATTAAGACGTACCTCTGACTACTTCGTCTGTTAGACATATCTAAAGAATCTTCGGGTTCTTAATCAGTATGAAGATGTATGGAAGTACGCACACAAAGGTTCACTAGCAACCCGAGCAAACTATCAGCCGATAGAAAGTCTAAAGTTTCTGGGGGCTCTTAGATATCCTTAAAGAATCTTAACTTGGTACTGAAAAATAAATAAATATTGCTGGACATTCCACACAGCACTATCTAGCCCCAAACTAAGCAAAGCTGTAACATGGGAACTAGTTACCTGATATAATAATAATAACACCGAGACACAGAACAAACTTCCATGTTCACCACACAAATGTTTGTTCTCGGTGGGGATCGAACCCTCGACCTAGCCAACCAGACCAACTCATAAACCGGATAGTAAAACAACGTAATCCCCAGGTGCTGATATCGAGCGGATGCGCGCCAAAGATAGCGCAGATGCCGGTGGTGATAATACCGATCCACTTCGACCGCGACGCCGGCGTGCGCGCCGCGTCCTGCCAGCGCTCGCTGGTGCTGCGCCCCTTCATCACGTCTGACTTCATGACCGGCACCGCAGCATTGCCCGGGGACGACGCTATGCCGCAGGAGGTCAGTTTGTAAACAGCTCAAGTCACCACTGCTATTTTATTTGAGACTGGTTTGCAACAAGCGTGAATTTAAAAGTATTGAATGTTTTTATTTTATTTATATAATCAACATATACGGCCTTACTACAAAAAATCTGTCAAACGATAAACTATGCTTAAATTATTGCTATCTTCTACCAATGCGTAATGGCAAACAGAGACAGCGCAAATTATAAGCATTATTTAAATTTAAACACCATTTTATACCTCGTGTGTTCATAAGTCTTGAGACACAGTAAAACTAAAATATTTTTGGAGCTAAGTTGAGTATTCATTTATTGGATATTAAAATTAAAACTAATGACATCTAGATCTGTATTTAAAAATAAATCATTCAAAATGGCCGCCTTTGCATTCAATGCAGGCCTTCAAACGCGTGCGCCATTCATCTATGGCGGCACGAATCTTTTCAATGGGAATCCGTTTCGATTCTTTAATAAGGGCTCGCTTGAGAGAATCCAGGTTTGGGTGAGACTTTCTGCATGCCCTCAGCTCCAATTCCGTCCATAAAGAATAATACAAAGGATTCAAGTCAGGGCTTGGCGAGGGCCAATCTTCGCTCCGAATGAAGCCTGGCAAATTGGCCTCCAGCCAACGTTGGGTAGTCTTAGCTTTATGGGAGGGAGCAGAGTCCTGTTGGAAAACCCAGTATTTTCCAGCGAATAGCGTATCATTTAATGGTTTAACCACCGCTTCCAATATGTCGGTTTGGTAATTTTGTGCCTTCACCTTGACGCCTTGCTGGCAAAAATGAAGCGAAGTGACCCCCTCGTAGGAAACACCCCACCAAACCATCACACTTGCTGGATGATGAGTACGCTGGACATTGCGTGCAGATGGCTGGACGTCCTTTGAACTTCTGGCGTAAACCTTATTGTTCTGCCGGTTAAACTTTTCTTCCACCGTGAAGATCTTTTCATCGGTAAACAGGATATTTTTTGGATCGTGTCTCTTCAATAGGTTCCGACATCGTTCCAGTCGCAATTTACGAAGACGCTCGTTTAAATAATGCACTTTCCTTCGACTGTAGGCCTTTAGTTTAAGATCATATTTAAGTATCCTGTTCACCGATATTCGCGAAATGTTGGTCTGCAGAGCTAATTTCTTTTGAGTCCGGCAAGGGTTGCGACGAATTCGCTCTCTGATTACTTTGATGTTGGCGGGCGTCCTTACAGACCGCGGGCGGCCACATCTTCCACGGTCTTCTAAAGAGCCGGTCTCCTTGTACCTATTTATGGTATAATACACAAAGTTCCGACTACATCCCAAACTTTGGATTTCACTAAAAACTTGCATTGGTTTTTTTCCTGCTTGAAACAGTGAAATTACAGTCGCACGCAAATCTTTTGTTGGCGCCATTTTACGGAGAATGAAACAAATATTCAAATGTATATTTTTTCTGATTCAAAACATTCTAAATTTTAAATTTTAAAAGTTTAAAAAAGGTTGCATGAATTACTTTATTTTTAAATTAATTAAATAAGTTCGTCTCAAAACTTATGAACACACGAGGTAGTATGAGGGCTTGTGTTTTATAAACTTACAAATAGGTTTTATATTATTAATATGTAGATACTTGAACTAAATTTATTACTAGGAAACTTAATTAGCTAAAAATAATATATTCTAATTAACATACATACATAAAATCACGCCTGTTTCCCATAGGGGTAGGCAAAGACCACGGATTTCCCCTTGCTACGATCCAGACATACCTCTTTCGCTTCATTCACTCTCATAACATTCTTCATACATGCTCGTCGGTTTAGGGTACTCTTGACCTGCCCTTTCTCAAAATGTAGCTAACATAATTATTATTATATTATTGTGTCGGTAATTTAGTTTTTTGTAGGAAGTAGGTAAATCTGTAAACAAAGTCGCTGGTCAGTAAAGTGTCACCCTCCGTACTAGTTTGCAATGTATGACGGTAGGATGTTGCTCTTCCAAACTGGCCTTGGTGTTAATAAGATACAGAATGGTGTAAAGATCTCAAAATATTCGTAGCAAAAATAGTGTTGTACATGTGTATGTTGTTCTAAGTTTAGCTGCAATGAGAAATGTGGAGAATGAATGTGGTGTTGAAAGTATTGAATTATAGTAGAGTGAGTGATTGCCGGTGAAATCACAAGCACATGAGGCTTAACATCTGTACGCCTCAAGTAGATGGACGCAGGGCACGTTTGTATCATGCGTGACTTACGAGGTACGCCCTATGGTGCTCTGCCTCATAAATTATACCCATGTCATATGCCACAATCAACAACATCAAACTTATAAGACTTCGACCTCAGACAAAATAAAAAAGTAAAGACGGAGCTCTACGAACAGAAAAGTGAGGCCAGTTTTCTAAACATGTGTGCGGAGGCCGGTGTTGCCATGAATTCAAATTACCCCAAAATTACAAAAATTCAAATTACCCCAAAACTACAAAAATAACATTACTAAAAAAAACGGCTATCATTATATAATCTAACACAACTTATCTGATTATAGGATCGGTTAGGTTGTGTTTGTCTTACCTAACGGACATACGAAATATACGAGTTTACAATTTTTTGACAGATTACAATCTCGCGATATAGATTATAATCTAACGGTTTTCAAAATTTTACGGATGTAACCTATTTTAAGAAATAATAATCGTAAAAAACAGTTCACAAACGGGGAAGAATTCGCGTTGCCGTGGGTCAAGATGACCGACAGACCAGCCATCAACGCGATGTTTGACCATTTCGTTCGGTGAGTATGAATTTCTGGTCTCGGTATTGTCTGTATTTCGTTTTGTATTGAACCTAGCTTCACAATGAGTGCAGCCAACGGGCGTTAAGGTAATTTGACCTCGTAGAAGTGAGCAACCAATGGGCTCGAAATCTTGTGTAGGTACATCCGTGTGTTCGCCGGACACGTGGGGCCCACGGACTTAGCGAACACCCTTGTGTTCTCTAAGCACTCGACGGGTTTAAAATATACTGATAACCAGCATAGGAAACGAGTAACGTTACGTTGCGTATCACATTATTACCAAATAATAGGGCGAACAAAAACACTTCATTCTGGCAACACTTGTGTTCCAAGCAATAACCTCAAACTTTTATTTTGATTTATTGAAAATTATTGGTTTCCAAATTACTTACGTGTGAAATGCGATTCCATCCCGCTTTTTTATATTTTGAAGATTGATTCTTACACCCGTTCACAACACAATTCGGCATTTTTACTGGTAAATTTATAATTTCTCAAAACGTTGCTCCCCACGAGCCGCGATAGCTAGACTGACAAGGTAAGGCGTAGTTACGTTGTACGTGTGTGTGTGTAATTGTGTATGTACACGTCAAGGCGTAGCTTGGCCGGCCTCACTTTGCTGTTCACAGAGTTCCGTCTTTACTTTTTTATTTTGTCTGAGACTTCGACACGTGATTCTAGGAAGGATCCTCAGGAAGAATTCACTTTTTGTGCATAAGTAGCTTAGGTACTTATCTACCTATTATTTGCAGGTGGTCGACAAAATGCGCACGGAAATGATGAAAGTTCCTGGCATCTCTCGCGTGCTATATGACCTGACAGCGAAACCGCCTGGCACCACAGAGTGGGAATGAGTTGTTAATATCCGTTTTATACCGAAAGCACCCACTGGCAGTGGTCTTCAAGTTAAACAGGGGCCTTCTGCACCAGCCTTCTAACCGCGAACGCGAAATGCAAATCAAATTATCTCTTCTACCTTTACGTTTGGGTATTGACCCAGACCTTTTAAAACGAGTAGAAGAGTTGATATCTAAATGTTTTAGTTAAAAATATTCTAGATATTTTGTAAAATTTACCACCATATTTGATTCCCATTTTGGTTTCACGGTAAGACACGGCTTTTTACATCTATTCTAGATGACTGACCGCGTCAAATGTGTTTCCTGTAGTTTATATGCATTTGGCCTCTAGCTGTAATAATGTAATTTGTATCCTTGTAAATAAAAGGATGAATATTTGATACTCAATCATGCTGTACAGACTTATTTGGATAAAAATTGTATCTAATGTAGTTTATAACCTGGAACAACAGGTACTGAGCATGTCCATGATGTTTTAAGAGGGTATTCAGAAATGGTTAACCAAGCAATGTACATATAAGCTTTATATATTGCTCTATACCATAGATAGAGATGTAATTCAATAATATACTTTGTTGCCACTGTTTTTTACAATACAAGTATTGTGTGGTCATTGCTTGCGTTTTGGACACAGCACTGCATGAAATAATTCAATTATTATAAAATTTAATATTTATTTAAATAATTCTGGATTAGCAAGTGTATGTGTACATAGATCTGTCTAGTGTACAAACAGAAAGTGTTTTGATTGGTCATTATGTATTTAGTGGGACACTTTGCATTGGTTGAAATATTTGTGTTTGTAATATTCTAAGTAGTTTGTATTGTTCAAGTTTTATATGACCACTGCCAAGTTTAATGAACTTTTGTAAATACATTGGTATACCTTAACACAAGATACATTATTGTCACGTTATTGTTAGCTCTATTGATCAGTTTTGTAACGTGTAGTAATTTATTGTAAAGGCTGTGTAAAAATTTTTAAAGAAGCCCGAACCGCGTGATGAGATTGTTATAAATGAGTCTTGTCTGAAATCGAAGACACTGTTTTATGGAATGGTTCAGTGTTATTGACTGGAAGTTTCATAATAAAATTATATTATGCTTTATTTTAATGACGAATTTTATTTTAATCTATAATACTTTCTTATTAATAAATAACATGCAATTATAAATTCAGGCAATCTAGGTTATCAGTATAGCTCTAGCTATCAGGCACCAATAGGTTGATATTTTTGCCGGCGGCAATGTTCCCGCCCACAAATGTTTCTTCTTCTCCCCTGATGGACAAACCCTCGGAAAGGGATGTAAGTTTCTTCTCTTTCATCATAGGAGCTTTTGCCCAGCGAGAACTTTTGCAATTTCCACAAGAGTGCAAGGGAATAAGCTCCAAGGAAACAGTCCTATTATTGCAATCCAAACATTTGAAGAATCTCTTGTGTGTGTCCAAAACTTTCAATGGATGCCTTTCATCTTTACATATCTGAGCTGCTGAGAATGCTGTGTACTTGCACTTGGCACATCTGACTGCTTTGCAAGGCAACTTGAAGGTGTTCAACATTTTCTCTTCCATTGCTTCCTTTTTCTCTAGTTTATTAAAATACTTTCCCATTTCATCATCATCATGTTGCTCTATGAGGTTCTGATGAGCTGATGTGGCTTCTAGAATCTTCTTGAACCTTTCTGTCATTATACCTTTGGGCTTAATTTCTTCATTTGGCTTAGGCTTCTTGTTATCACTATATTCACTACCACTTTTGTCAAGTTTTTCTAAAGCCCTCTTCTTTCCAGCTTCAGTTCCTTTGATGTTATTTGGGTCTATTTTTTGAATACCGCCACTCCTTTGGATCAACCTTATTGCATTTTCTTTGGTTCTCTCAGCTGCTTTCTGGCCAAACGACATTGTCAGATCTATTGTGCCACTTCCTTTCAATCCAAATCCTTTGCCCAGTTTTGGAGAATTAGCTACTCTATCAGCTAAGCTTTGTGATATTGAACTTTGTGGGCTCGAGTTTGTAAGTTTGTTTAACCTGTCCGAGTCACTTTTCCTTTGGGTTGTAGGACTATGCAGTAATGTGGAATTGTTTTTCAGAGAACCAGCTCCTAAAGGTGATTTATTTGTCATGAACTTGTCTCCTTCAGTTTTGTAGTAGTCACTCAAAGACATCAGTCTATTAGAGTCTTGTTCTTTAACCTTCTTACTATTACCAGTAGGTAGTGCTGAATATGCCTTTCCTCCATAGATTACTGTACTCTTTCCTAGCACTTTGTTTTGCAAGTTAACCAATCCTTTCCCCATTGTTGAAGATTGCAACTCCTGTCTTCTGGAATATTTCTGGTATTCTTGCTTTACATGATAAATGCAGTGTTCACACTGGCTCAAATTAATAAAAGCAGTACAAGGTTCTCCATTTTTCTTTTTGCTTTTACAGATGCCAAAATCTTTGGATTGACCCAGGATCATAACACGGTCAGAACTGTCTACACTGAGACATGCTTGGTCTGCACTGTTCTGTGATCTATCCAAAACATTAGGGTTCAGAATAGCCACAACAGTTCCATTTGGTGTCTTCCACAAGTCATTGTATGCCTTTCGAAATAAAAACATAGACACAGTCTTCAAATCATCTTTTAAGTCACTGAGGGTCCATATTAAGAAGTTACTACCTTTTTGAGATTTCTTAGAATCACTCTTTCGTACTATGACACCTGCTATAACCCAGTCTTTGGATACATCTTCATTTTCTACATGCCGTTTCACTCTGAGCATGTTAATTGCTTCGCGACCTTGCATGCGGTCCAGTAAAGCTGAGCTAGATATGAGAGGCTTAACAATTCTAATTCCAAATATTGGGTCGGTGTAAACATCAGAAGATACTTTAGTATTGGTTGCTTGAGCAGAAAATAAATTATTTTTGTTTTCTTCTGTGGCTGAGTCAGACTTTTTAGCAAAGGATGATTTTCTACGTTCTACTTTAATGTCTATGTTTGTCTGCCGTAGCCTCGTTTCGAAATCAAGTCGTTTATCTTTCTGTTCATGCTCTATGTTAACCAGTAGCTTTTTAACCTCTGTCCCATAGTCATTGTATTTTCTTTCAGTGTAATTCCTTTTTTCTTCATCGTCTGATGAATCAGTGTCACCGTTGTGGACTGCAGACGTGGACGGAGGCACAGGTTCCTCTAATTCTAGTGTTTTCTTATCATTTTCATAGTTCGTTTCTGAGAGAAATATGTTAACTTCTGAAACGCAGGGCTCCTTTTTTTTCTCCTGAATCTCGTCAAGATCGGCACAGAGTAACTGTTCTAATTCATCGATATCGTCCATGATTGAATAAAGATTTAAAAAACTGTATTATTAATCTATTCTCAAAGTTGAAAACTTAAATAAGGGAATACAATTGTTGTGGCGCGAAACTAAAATAATAATACTTCTTCTTCTTTAGTCAACTTTGGACGAAAATGGCAGTGTCAGGTTAGTCAATGTCAAGTCAGCCTTTTTTAATAGCTCCTCCCTCGGACCGGAAAGAGTGAAGTAATAAGTAGAGGAGGCGATTCATTTTCTGACATTTTCGGAAGCAACATAGCTTTTTCATTTTATTTGTTTTTCTAGTGTTATTTTGAGCTGTGTTGTGTAATTTCGGTGGTATTTTAACCAACATTACTTGAGGTTTTAGCACAAAGTGTAAACATTTAGAATGAAAGTGTATTGTGATATCCTGATTTGACCGAAAATGTTTCCGATGTTTTGAAGAAAACCGCCACCATTTTCTTCAAAACAAATGACTCCGACTTGACTATAGACTGACTTGACAAAAAAGTATTTATTCAATACAAATCACTTGACACTGGCAAGATTGTCTGTCGAAAGACAGACAGGAGCCATAAACGGAGAGAAGAAGAAGTAGGGAGGCCTATCCATGGCCTATCTTCAGGCCTACTTCAATGGGTGCAACTGGGCAGAAATGATGATGATGACGAATACAGAATACATAAACAAACAAATGTGAAAAAGAAAGAGGAAAACTCAAAAACTTTGAATTGAGGCCCCTCGGAGGAAAGTTGAGGAAACTCGAACGAAAACTAACTCTGTCTGCTTCTTCTTTATTAATTATTTCCTGTTTACTAGCTTTTTTTTTGTTTAGCAACCCCATGTTTGAAAATCATACCACCTCGTCTTCGTATTTAATTTTATTCTTCAGTCGCTCTCGCAGTCGAATCTCGCTCGAAGTGAGCATAAGGCCCCTGAAGAATTAAATTAAATACGAAGACGAGGTGGTATGATTTTCAAACATGGGGTTGCTAAACAAAAAAAAAGCTAGTAAACAGGAAATCTACATCTACACTAATATTATAAAGAGGTAACATTTGTATTTTTGTATGTAACGAATAGGCTCAAAAACTACTGGTTCGATTTCAAAAATTCTTTCACCATTAGAATGCTACATTATCCCTGAGTAACATAGGCTATATTATATTTTCAAAAAAATCAGGGATCCTTACTAAAACTTCAATAATGTAACCCAAGGTGGTGTAGCGTGTTACGTAAATACCTACTTAGCTACATTCATACTTATTGTTTACACTCGACCCTTGTAAAGTTCGGCGACTGAAAAATATTATTCAGTCTGTCGCTAGCATCAGCCACAAGAGTTTGTGGTTCCGTAATTATAACCTTGCACTATGTAACTTTAATAACCGTTTCGTGTAAATAAAAACTCTCCTCTAAAATTAATTAAATCATATTATTAAGGGAATAAACCGCTAAATTGGTGACCCCGACGTGATCCATTTTTACGGGTTTTAAATTCACGTATTATGTGATAACCAGTAAAAGTGGATAAACGAAACGCGATAGTGCAAGTGACTATTTTTATTAACTAAATTAAATTCAGTGGTTTGTGCCATAAAGTAGTTTCACAATGACTACCACCCCTGCTCACACCAAGCTCGACACGCAGCTTGGACCGGAGGATGCGGCGATGCGGCTCCTACGGCGCAGACGGACCAGGCGCAGCCATCTAGTGACAGACTCATCACCGCTGTCACCATAACGACAGACTCATCACCGCTGTCACCATAACGACAGACTCATCACCGCCGTCGCCATCAGTATAAAGTACGACCACCACTATTTTTTACTATTATCATAGACTAACTATACACAGTAGACTGCTAATACAGAACAAAATTTCGTGACTCAAAAAAAGGTCAAATTCCAGGCTATTTCTAGATGGCGCTGGCAAATAGCCTGGGAACCATCTAATCAGCATTTTAAACCAATTAATCTCTTTTATTTCTCTATAAATAAACACATAAATTTATTATTAATATTTTAATTATAGAACTATCGTCGCAAAATATGTTTTATCGATTTAGTGCAAAGTAAATATATTTACAATGTTCATATACCTGTTGACAGATGGCGTAGTGATATTTTGTAAGGTAGCATACTAAGTGATGCTTTGTATTTTATATAGATGGCGCTAAATAAAATTTATTTTTGATTGTAAACCGACTAACCACCGCCCGCGACTTCGTTTAAATTCTATATTCTATTAGGAGGACCTTATAGAACTTTAGAAGACCTTTATTGTTATATTTTATTTTAATGTATGAGATAATAATAAGAATAACTAGTATGTGGAAGGCTATGTTTGTCTTTTTTCACAGCTAAAGGCTGACTGAACAGATTTTGATGAAATTAGAATTGTAGGCTCCTTATTGTTAAGTAGATAATAATGGGATTACAAATAATAAAAACAATTTATTACATTTCATTTATTTTGTAAAATTCTTACCGCCGGTTTCTGAAAGCTCGATCAAATCTAATCGCATGTCAAGTCACTCGCCATTTCAGCTATTACATCGAATTAGATAGAGATAGCAAGTGACTTGACATGCGATTAGTTTTGATCGGGCTTTCAGAAACCTGTGGTTAGTTTAGGATCACCTTTGGAAGTATTTCCAAAGGTATTTTTGCTAGTTTTACAAACAAAGTGAATTTTTACCAAAATCAAGTGGTTAATTATGTACAACAAATGTTTCTCGCAGCTGATAAGCCGTATAATAAGCACAGGTCACAGGTAGGCGTAGTCAATCAAGTCCGGTAGGCAAGCAAAGGTACGTTATTTAAGAAAAACAGACAAAACTAAAGCAACAAACGCGATGAAAAATGAAAACCACCGAACGAACGAAACTCAACTCAAACACAACACAAACTAGACACCCGACGCACAGTGGTTCCAAATCAAAAATAAGTGGACATAGGGTCGAAGGTCGGAATTTCGATCTGATTTTTTTATACAGAATAGATCTCAGCTATCCTGACAACTTTTGTTCTATGAAAAATCTGTCAGAAGCGTAGTTTTCGAGAAAAAAAATAATTAATTATTTTTTGTATGGAGAAAAACATACTTAATTTTTTTTCTCGAATTGGATCAATTTGGCCCGTGTTTGGTTGGTACTGTGTCATAGCCCAGATGATATACTAACATAAAAAAAATATAACAAGCGCAGTCACTTGCAGCCACGGGAGAAAATTGACTCTAAATAAAAAATATTTTTTTTACTTGTTTTGCGAAGAGTTCTTATTTCTTCATATCTTTTCATGGATTTTCGTGTACTGTAGTATATTTTAATTGACTCCGTGAAGAGAAAGTAATAAAAAACTACATTTTAGATATTTTTCATTTTTAGTTATATTTTTCAAAAGAAAACGATGTTTTCTGCTTCTTGAGACATGTTCTCCTCTTCAAAGCGTGTCCACTCCGGGTCTGCCTCGAGCAGTGGAACTGCCTCTGGGAGTAAATCATGATGGATTATCTTCGAAAACTTAGGCCTGATTCGGGAAATGTGTGGATCTGAGCTTATTAAAAGGCCATGCAGAATGTCAATATTGTTTTCGATTCGTCCTATTTTTCTTGTGTTTTTCTCCCTTATACTCCTGAAGTCCTTGTTACGAGCTTCCGAAGCTTCTTCTGATAAGAACCCTAAGATAATAAAACATGGTTAATTATTACAGGAATAAAATTTTTACTTGTATGCAAAGATAGTATTGATTCTGCTTTACTTACCAATAGGCAAAACAGAAAAGTGGTTACAAATGTCTGCTCCATGCATACAAAGTTTGTGGACACTGACGGGCATGTAGTACCACGGATATAAATGCGCATACAGTTCTGCTGTTTCTCTACAGTAGCTCCGGAAGTTTTTAATGCTAATTTTCCTTCTTGAAGATATAACCTGGAGAATAACTGAAAATCGACGAATAAGGTTTTCGTCAACTCCTGTTATTTGTGCTGTTTTTTTGTAGTCACCGAAAAAGCGTCTTGCCGTATTTCCGTCGCATTTTTTTGGCTTGTTTCATTTCTTTGTGTTCTCCACGGGCACTCCATCGATGAAAGTCTATGTTATAAGATATATGAAGCACACACTCCATACATCTTATCTTCATATGTAGTGATGAAATTCCATATTGGTACAGGTCACTTCGAATGGGTTTCGTAGCCAAGAGTTGCAAATTATTCATTTCGCTTGGCTTTGCCAGGCAAATGGGGCACGTTGCTGAAGAAGGTACATCTGCAATAGTATTAGCGACTTTCCCGTCGATCATAGTCATGTGGAGTTCGTGGACTATCTCGGCATCCCCACACTTCGTTGGTACCAATTCTGCAATTTCTTGCTGCATTTCCAAGTGTGTGTTCGGAGTTGTGTACTCCGCTGTCTCTGAAGTGAACATGAACTTCACTGGTCGACAGTAATATGTGGAAGAAGGGTTCGGGTTCTCCCAAATCATCATCTCTTCTCCATCAACAAGTTGGAGAGGGACAATGCTGATCATCACAACAGAGGAATCGTCAAACTCGGTATCTGAAAAACTCTGTTTGTAATTACTCTGTGATGATGATCCGTCAAGGCCCCATTTCCATGTTAACTTCAGCTCTTTTTCGGTGCTTTCGATGGGTCCCAAGTCTAGCAAAATCCTTTGAACAGTGTGGTCCAAAAGTCCTTGTAGTCTGAAAATAAAAACATAAATAAATAACGTGAATCTCAACGCTATAAAATATAATTATATTATAGGATTGTTTAAAATGAAAATAACCTGATCCGAGCCCTTTTCTCCGTTACTTTCACATGTTCATCGGAAGGGTAACACCTCTTTTTAGCGCACAAAAGCTTCCGATAAGACTGAAGAGTACTAGAACAATTTTCTTCTTTGAGGAACGTTCTTAGCGATTGGTACTGCCACTTGGACAGTTTAAGGGATGTGCAGAGTGCCAATGATTTATCTTCAGAAATTTATTCTGGTTTAATTTCTTTAAAAAGCTGTTTTGACAAATCTGACACAATGCCAGGATTCTTGCTTAGATGATCCACAATCTTCGCCAAAGCTTACTTTCCCGTTTCTTTTAACTTTGATATATAACAATATTCCAGTTCTTCTTCAGAATTGTCATTTATAATGGAGCCAGAACGCCTTTTCTTCTGCTTGTTGCTCAAATCCGCGAATGACATTCTTTTCTCCTTTTCTGTAGAGGTTCCAGCTTCTGAAGTGCAGACATTTAGAATAGGTTCCGGCAAATATTCTGGCACTTCTGGCGCATCAACCAAGTCCTCAGGAATTGCCATTACGATAACTAAATCAACCGTATCACAGGTAGGCCATTTGATATTTGTCTCCAGCCATTTGCTATTAGCTTCCCGATTCAGAAATGTCTTTAAGCATCTGCTTGACTCCGCCCATTTCGTTATTACTCGTTTGGCGAACAAACGGCAAAACTCAATGATTTTCCTACAGTCTTCTTCAGATATTTCACTTGGAATTTTAGAAATTATAACTTCACTTAGATGATTGTAATTATTAAGATCTCCACTCCCCCTAAGACTCAGAAACAAATCGAGATAAGAACCGAAACCAGCCATTTTAGATTGAAAAACGTTATTCCGAGATCTTTCATAGTTAAGTGTTCAAAATAGAATGAAATGAAATTAATCATTGCAATATATTTGTAGTCTTGCAGCTGTGTCCGTAATGAGTTTGTCTATTAACGACCAATCACAGCCCAGTACCGGAATGACCAATTTGTTAGTAGATCAGGATTAATTATCTTTACCACTCATCCCTTAAACACAAACAAACTTATTTTTTCCTGTACGAAAGAATGAGCCATTTCAGATACTTGGCCCTTATCGTAAATAAAATAATCTCTTTATCACTAATCACTTAGCCACCTGCAAATAATAAACTACCTGCACCTAGCTTGGGTACTGGACTGAATCCTTGTCAACAACTGAAATTGCGTTGTTATTTTACAATTTAATTTCAGATCTTCACTTTCAATTAAATACGTACAGTCTCTTGTACCTTAGCAAAATTTTTAATATGGCAGAAAAATATAACTAAAATGTAGTTTTTTATTACTTTCTCTTCACGGAGTCAATTAAAATATATTACAGTACACGAAAATCCATGAAAAGATATGAAGAAATAAGAACTCTTCGCAAAACAAGCAAAAAAAATTTTTTTTATTTAGAGTCAATTTTCTCCTGTGGCTGCAAGTGACTGCAAGTGTTATATTTTTTTAATGTTAGTATATCACCTGGGCTATGACACAGTACCAACCAAACACGGGCCAAATTGATCCAATTCGAGAAAAAAAATAAGGTATGATTTTCTCCATACAAAAAATAATTGATTATTTTTTTTCTCGAAAACTACGCTTCTTACAGATTTTTCATAGAACAAAAGTTGTCAGGATAGCTGAGATCTATTCTGTATAAAAAAATCAGATCGAAATTCCGACTTTCGACCCTATGTCCACTTATTTTTGATTTGGAACCACTGTGCGACGCCCCCGCATCTGTCAGTCCGCCCGCAGTGCTGCCAACTGGGTGTCAGGTTTTCGGGCTAAATTTAAAAATAGGTGTGAAAAAACATTAAATTTTTCATCTATTTGATTGTATGATTACCTACCGTGTATTGTATGTAGATTGTAGATTGTTATTTCATGTCGTCACTCAATTAAAACTCCATGCCAAGTTTTTTAAACTTATTTGCCTAATTTGCTTATACAACAAAATTAATACCACATTATTATTGTTGTGTGGTGTGCCTTTGCACTTACCTAACAACTTACTCATAAGATTTTACAAATAACAACTTATTAAACCAATGTTTATAAAAACCCAGGTTGTCCTGCCTGTCATGCCTGAAGCGTCAAAAGTGACACTTTTGATGCTTCAACTTGTTGGAAATACTATGCAATGAACAAACTCAAAAATATCAAAATATAATCTCCGTGCACTAACTGACAACGTCGCGTCGCATGAACCGCAGTTTAGTATGTAGTAACGCAAGCTGGCAACGCCGCAAATTTAAGTAACGCCATCTCTCTATTGTTGCGAATACATGTAAAAAGCATTTCAATCATAAGCAGATTTAAAACACTCAGCGACATCTAGCGTCATTGTAGGCAATCATTTATCGGTGCACGTTTTCTTCTATGAGATTGGCAGTCTACTGTGTATAGTTAGTCTATGCTATTATACATATTATGCTGCAAATGAATCGCCAATACCTACACATTGAGTGAACACAGTAACTCTAGGTCATGGCCTACGGCGCCCAATGCGCTGGACCTTCATTCTGGCAGATACATTATATACCTACTTATATTCTGCAAAGGGAACGCCAATATATACATATGGAGTAAATACCAGTAACTCCAGATCTTGGCCTAAAGCGCCCAATGCGCTGGACTTTCATTATGGCAGATGTACTTACCTACAACGGTCAATTATCGGAGCAGATTTCCTAGCCAAAAACCAACTAGACATTAGTTGATATAAACGGCAGTAAACTAAAAGATAAGTTGACCGACCTTAATAGAAATACGCAAGTGATTTAAGAAGACGATTTTCCTACCATAAAAGTCGTCAATACAACAAATAAATATCACACTACTATTGCGGTATCCCGATAAAACTAAACCAGAATCGTTCAAAGCGATTCCCAAACATAACGTGCAACTATATTTGCACAAAGGGAAAACCCGTATACAAATAACCACTTGCCTGATATCTTCGCCTACGAGCTATTATACAGAAGCCAAATCGAAGATACAGAACTAAAACTAAATATCATGCCTTACTCAGAACGAGAATTAATCAACAACACAAGCTCGTTACCTACGTCATTCCGAGAACAAGCTCTATCGTGTACCTACACATGGACTAAGCCACGCGCAGGAGTAACTGCAACACGACGCCTATTGCTCAACGTTATCTTTGGCCCGGCATGAACAATGTTGTCGCCAAATTCGTAAGAAAACGCTTATAGTGTCAAAAATGCAAGGTCCCTAGGCATACAATAACACGATTGGAAGAGTTTGAAAACTCAAATCGGACCACTGATACCATCGGAGGATTACACATATTGCCTCACTATTATTCTCGAAACGTCGCTATTTCACTTGATAGGCTTAAACCAGCTTACGCTATAAACTACACACCTAGCAATGCGACACCCGAAACAATGGTTTCTCAGAGTCCAACAACGTTTGAAACAACAGCACCATTAAGTACGCCACTTCTAACACTTCAGCAATCGAAGTTAATCGATCCGTCGAAATCTGATGTGAGAACAACAACACCAGTCATAACGAGATCCGGTCGCACGGTTAAGAAGACTGTACGGTTTGATATTTGACTCTTAAGTGTGTCAAGTATATACTTACTGATAGCGAACAACGAACGCAGTTTTATTCTAAAGTAGAATCCTAAGCGTAGCGAGGGATTCAAAGTACTTCACTCGAGCTTAAAATAGTGTTGCTCCCGAGGTGGACACTCTACTTTTTATCACCCTCTATGAGAAAATAATTTAGTGCAACTTATGAATAATCATAGTCACAAATTCACGAAGTCACAAAGTCACAAAGTCACAAAGTCACAAAGTCACAAAGTCACAAAGTCACAAAGTCACAAAGTCACAAAGTCACAAAGTCACAAAGTCACAAAGTCACAAAGTCACAAAGTCACAAAGTCACAAAGTCACAAAGTCACAAAGTCACAAAGTCACAAAGTCACAAAGTCACAAAGTCACAAAGTCACAAAGTCACAAAGTCACAAAGTCACAAAGTCACAAAGTCACAAAGTCACAAAGTCACAAAGTCACAAAGTCACAAAGTCACAAAGTCACAAATTCACAAAGTCACAAAGTCACAAAGTCACAAAGTCACAAAGTCACAAAGTCACAAAGTCACAAAGTCACAAAGTCACAAAGTCACAAAGTCACAAAGTCACAAAGTCACAAAGTCACAAAGTCACAAAGTCACAAAGTCACAAAGTCACAAAGTCACAAAGTCACAAAGTTACAAAGTCACAAAGTCACAAAGTCACAAAGTCACAAAGTCACGGAGTCACGGAGTCACATAGTCACATAGTCACATAGTCACATTGTCACATAATCTCATAATCATAATCATGTATTTATTGTAATTTTATTTATTTTCATAAAACTAAGTAAAATCTGAATTTGAGTAAACAATTATGAACAAAGGTGGAATGCGCGTTTCACGTGTTTTTGTTTATTTTTATTTAGTTCAGGCGCTTTTTTTTTAATCATAAAGCCTGCTTGTTCATACAGTGTTCGTGATCTCTTTGGTGATTGGAACTTTTACTCAATAAGCACATTCCAAATTCAAATCACATTACCGCCCTTGGGCGGTAAAGTACTTTACCGCCCTTGGGATCAAAGTGCTATTTTGCTACCTGTTTTCCAAGAGCAAACTATCTATTTTCGAATTGATGTGATAAAAATGTCATTTACTATCATTTGAATGTCATTACATATTTCTATTTTCAAGTAATTTTATATAATTTTTTTTTTATGAGGGATGTAGATGTAGCGTGTTACGTATATACCTACTTAGCTACATTCATACTTATTGTTTACACTCGACCCTTGTAAAGTTCGGCGACTGAAAAATATTATTCAGTCTGTCGCTAGCATCAGCCACAAGAGTTTGTGGTTCCGTAATTATAACCTTGCACTATGTAACTTTAATAACCGTTTCGTGTAAATAAAAACTCTCCTCTAAAATTAATTAAATCATATTATTAAGGAAATATTTCCGCTAAAGTGGAAAACAAAAAACCTTACATCGCGTGCGCTGCGAAAACTATTGAAGATAGAACAAAATAATGTACTACGATTTTGTAGAACACGTCATCATCTACAAAAAATGTCGCGACAGCATATGTCTAACTATTATAGTTATGTCACAATAAGTGTTCTTTTACTATAAAAAATTAATTGAAATGCCTCCGCTAGAAAAGGGTCTTTATTTGTACCTTGGTATTAATCCTTATCCAAATAAATCATTTCATAATTAAGACGGTTTCAATACCTATAGATTACTTCTTAAATTTTTCAAATCGGACATTCCATTCAAAAGATATGACGAAATTAAAAATGTTAACGGGTCCACGGGTCACGCGCGGGTTGCGATTTCACTCACTCAAGGAGAAGCGCGTGCAAATGTATGAAATAAGTAGACGCGAGGCTCGAACCCACGGTCTAAGTTTATCCTAAAATGTTCAAAAAATTTATGACCACCCATGCGAAGCTGGGACAGGCCGCTAGTAATTAATAAAGAAGAAGCAGACAGAGTTAGTTTTCCAGTATATAAATGTACTCTGTGGAGTTAGTTTTCGTTCGAAGTTCCCTCCGAGGGGCCTCAATTCAAAGTTTTCGAGTTTTCCTCTTTCTTTTTCACATTTGTTTGTTTGTTTCACTCACATTGTATGATTCTGGGAAATTCTAGGATGTTGTGTGTTTGTTTGGATAACAATATAAACTGATCTTGATCGTGCCCTCCCTTGCGCAAATAAATCAGCCTAATTCGAACAAATATAGCCCCAGCAGCGGAAAAGGCAGTACCTAAAGTCAAGTGAAGAGCACAAAGCCTACAATAATTATTTGTACTTCCATTTAGACTTGAAATCACTATGGCCGGTAAGTGGTGACTCCTCGGTATATTTTATATTTATATTTAGCTACGTAACATCATTCCATTCGTTACACACAGACAAAAACGATGCACCGGCAGCGAGTAACGAAGCCGAAGAAGCGCAAAAAGATGCTTCTGGGACTGAAAACGATGGAGACAAATCACAGGATCATGCAGGGAGTCCACCGCCGCCAGCGACTCCACCACCGAAGGAAGAAGACACGCAGGAACTAATTGTGGTCAATGAATATACTGAGGAACTCGACTTGAACCACGGAAGGATTGGGAAAATCGAAAACCTTGAGCAGCTGAAGAATTTACAAAGGTAAATTGTTACACTAGTTGCCTCACATTTTCTTGGACGAATATGGGCGTTCTAGCGAGACAGGAGCAAATTTGTAAACACCACAGGTTGCCATTTGGTCATGCTCACTTCTTGTTTTAACTACATTCACTTAGTATGGACACAAGGACACACTAGTTAAGAAACGTCAATGCCACTCACTATTGTTCAATACAGCAACAATAAAATCACAAAGATAATTTTGAAAAGTACCTATAATTGTATATTGCCATCCTTGAACAGCATTATCAGTTATTCATACAATGAGTGTGACTAAAAGCTTGCTAACACTTGCCAACACTTACCTATTGTATACTATCTTTATTATCCAATCAACATCTAACCTTATACCTATCTTTCATTTGTGTAACATAAACCGGGGAGAAGATATCTTGTCAAATGCATTAGCTAGGGCAGTACCACCAGGCCTAATTGAGATTAAATACTCAGAAAATGTTGTATATAATGATGAGGTTAATTTTTCCATTGTTTTAACATTTGAGAACAATTTAATAGCATTTTTTTTTCTTTTATCTACAATCAATTGGTGTGATGAGTAAATGGAAAATGCCATTATGAGTCATGCAGCATCAATTTTCCATTGATATAGGTATCTATGGTAAATTGATGTCTGCACTTCAGGTTAATCCAGAAAACTGTCAATAATTGTTGTTTTTTTCTATTTCCCAGGTTATACCTGAGATGGAACTTTATAAAGAAAATTGAAGGTTTGAGTGCACTGACCACCCTAGTGGAATTGGAGCTGTATGACAACCAGATCACTGTCATTGAAAATCTAGGCAGTCTTGTTAATTTGGAGTAAGTACCTTGCATATTATGAAGAAAATACATAAGTTCTTGCAGCTGTGTAAATTCCTAAAGCTGAGATTTTTATTGTTCTATGACTACATAAAAAATACATTAGGTCTCTTACATGCCCAAAAAAAATTACTAAATACATGCAATGTGATTTATCCTACATCCTCCTATCCTACTGGAGGATGTTTGTGGCTCAATCACAACCTTACCTCTAAACCAGTTAAGATTAAACTTAGAACAAATGTAGTTTTTAAACTAAATCAGCAAATAGGCTACTTTTTATCCTGTAAAATTACCAGGAACAGGGTAGAAATCATGAACAAACCCAATTAAAGGAAAGCACCTTAAATATTAATTTTATCAGCTAAGTTAACAGCAAGGTGACTGACAAGTTGAGGAGCAATAGGTTAGCCTGGTATGGGCATGTCATGAGGAGAGAAGAAAATCATATTTCGAGAAGAGTGTTGGGTATGGATGTGAATGGCTTAAGAAGGAGAGGCAGGTCAAAGAAAACCTGGATGGACTGTGTGAAAGATGACATGATGATAAGAAAGGAGTGAACAGCTAGATGACGAATGATAGAGGAGAGTGGAAGAAGAAAACATGTTGTGCCGACTCCACTTAGCATGGGATAAGGGCAGGGAGATGATGGTACAGTAAGCTTAAACTCCCTTATTTTTTCCAGAATCCTAGACTTATCGTTCAACAGAATCAAAGAGATTGCCGGCTTAGAAAATCTCACGAATGTGAAGAAGTTATTCCTGAGCTCAAACAAGCTATCCGAGATAAAAAACGTCAGCCATTTGCCAAAGTTGGAGTTGCTTGAACTGGGTGACAATAGGATAAGGGTATGTTTTTTCTTTTAAACTTTTAGATGAAACATTTGACTGCAATCATTTGTTGTTAGGGAATGATGCGGTCGATTGTGTGGCATGTTTACCTAGAAAATTATTATTAAAAATATTGGCATTCGGAAAAACTGACGCTGGTAAGGAATTCCACTCTTTGGCTGTATGCATTACAAAAGTTGAAGTAAAGCCATTGGATTGTAGTTATATAACTAGATTTCGCCAGCTGGTTTTCTTGCGTATACTTGCGTGAAACTAATGCTGAACATGCTGCATATGTATATGACACAGTCAAAAATTATTATTCTCTCTCTTGTCGAGTCACTAGTTTCTTTCGAAACAGTGTGGTGAAAGGATTTTAAGTGCGCCTTTATAGGCTCCTTTCGAGCACTTCACACATGTTATAGAACTTTTTAGGTTCTACGACATGCCGGTTTCCTTACGATGTTTTCCTTCACCGTTTGAGAGTACTGGCATTGTGCATATAAATTTCTGAACAGAAAAATTTATTGGTGCACGACTGGTTTCGAACCCACGACCTTAGGATCGGAAGGCGGGGCCGCTACCACTAGACCACCAGTGCTCAAAATTATTATTAACATTTTCAGGAAATAAAAAATCTCGAAGGCCTCAAGACACTCAAACAACTCTACCTCGGCAAGAACAAGATCGCCAAGATACAGAACCTAGAAGACCTAACCGAGCTAGAATGCCTAGTGCTACAAAGTAATCGCATCGCAAAAATCGAGAACCTAGACGAACTAACAAAGCTAGACCAGTTGTACATTTCTGAAAATGGTATAACAGTTATAGAGAATTTGGGTAGCCTGGTGAAGCTTGAAACGCTAGATCTAGCCATGAATAGAATAACTACTATTGAGAATGTGCGGCATTTGAGCGAATTAGAAGAGTTTTGGGTAAGTTTTGATTAGTTACTTTTTGTGTAGTGTTGGCAAATAGACATATGATTTAAGAGTAGTAGAGCTCTTGGTGAAGGGCTCGTTCGGGGAAGTACGCCACGCCATTTTCTGCCGCCAAGCAGCGTTGCTGTGTTTCGGATTCAAGAGTGTGGTTGCCGGTGTAATTACAGGCACATGAGGCTTAGGGCCGGTTTCACCATGCTCTGTTAGATTAACAAAGGATTAAACAACCGTTAAAAATGACAAAATGTATGCGTTTGACATCTAAGGTTAGATTTAACGGCCTGTTAATCCTTGATTAGTAACTAACAGAGCATGGTGAAACTGGGCCTTAACATCTGTATGCCTCAACTTGATGGTCGCAGCAGGGCAGTGCATCGTAGGGCACGTTCCTATCGTGCGTGACTAACGAGGTAATGCTTTGTTATAGGTGATGGTTACCACTTAATATCAGGTGGGCCATCTCCTTGTCCTATCAACTATTTGTATTTAAAAAAAAAGTTCCTAAAGACGGCCACAGATCAAGCTACACCAAGCCAAAGAAAAATGACGCTTACTACTAGGACATAAAAGCGAGCAGTGTGTAGCCTGATGCGTATCAAATAACAAACAAATAAACAAGATATAAATACAAGAAAAATAAGCGGCACAAAATAATAAGTTTTTTGCCTATTCATCTGATTTGTCACATTTTCTTATCCACAGCTCAACAATAACCAAATATCTGAGTGGTCTTCGGTGGACCACCTACAGCACAATAAAAAGCTGGTGACAATATACCTGGAACACAACCCCCTGGCTTCGGATCCTGCGTACCGGCGGAAGCTGAAGCTAGCTCTGCCTACTCTTCAGCAGATTGATGCCACTCTGTGTAGATAAGATATGATTCTCGAAATATACCGTAAAATACTATTTAAATAAGTAATAGGTATGTTTACTACATACAAAAAAGTAAAACAGCTTCACATCTTTCTCAGGCACGGTCGATATCCCCTCAGATATATTTGTACTAAGTACTAACTCTTTGAGGATGTCTAAAGGGGTAGCCAGAGGTACGTCCATATATTACATTTAGAACATAACACAAAAAACCGTTGCTTTTATGCTTATACATATACAAGTATCTCTTAATTATAAATATTTATTAGAAATCCTACTAATATTATAAACGCGAAAGTTTGTAAGTATGGCTGGATGGATGGATGGATGAAAGTGTGTTACTCTTTCACGTAAAAACTACTGAATGGATTTTAATGAAACTTTACAATAATATAGCTTATACATCAGAATAACACATAGGCTACAATTTATAAATATATTGTGTGAATTGTCCAAAATATGACGATAAGTGTCAAGTAAGTAGGAAAAAAATCTACCATCTGCGAGCTATTCTGGCGTGCGCTGCCAAAACCGCTACCGTTACACATTTATGTACTACGCCACGCTAATATAAACTACTCGAAATACTAATCCTGCGCAGACGAAGTCGCGGGCACCAGCTAGTATATAATAATTATGCGAACTTCCTACAATACATCAGGGTACATGAAACAAATGAAGGTCATGAAGCAGTGCCCATGCCGTTTATATGGTTATTTATATTATTTGACTGGTCTTGCAGATCAGTTGGTAGTAACTCTGTCAGTCTGCGTCTGCACATTGGGTCGTGGGTTCGATTCCGAGGACAAGTTTGTGTAACGAACTTAAATGTTTATTCTGTCTCTGGTTGTTATGTGTACCTACATTTATATACAAGTAAAACGAATACAGGTATAAGCAAAAGTATACAGGAAAACGAAGCGTGGGACGCCCTCCTACCCGATGGACTGACGACATTGTCAGGATCGCGGGAAGTCGGTGGATGGAGAGGGCTCCGAATCGTTCTTCCTGGAAATGTACAGGGGAGGCCTATGTCCAGCAATGGACTTATTTAGGCTGATGATGATGATGATACAAGTATATTAAGTATTATTTCTGTAGAATTCGTTCTCTGATTTCCATACAACAAGCTTTGCTTAGTTTGAAGATAGATGGCGCTGACATATCCGCTAAAATATATTTATTTCGTTGTAATTAAATAGTGGTAGTAGCACTGTTTAAATGATTAGAAAGTACCAATATAAGTAAATGGATTTTGACATAGGTACAATTTAATTGTAGCCAAGTCAAATTAGAATTGATGTTTAGATTTTATACCAAAATGTAGATTTGGTTTTAATTAATTTAAGTATCAGTATAAGGGTTTGAAATTTACAGCGAAGCAAATCCAATATAAAAAATATATTATATACTAATATTTTTTTATTTTTTTTATTTGCATTGGTTAAAATGAGAAATGTTTGTCACTCACTAAATAAGGGTCGTCCATTAATCACGAGATGTTCTTTGGCAATTTTTAGCCCCCTTCCCCCCCCCCCCCTGGTGAAATATGGTGAGGTTTTAGACTTATTTTATTTGCGGACCTTCTCAGAGAAAAGCAGTACCCCAAGTCAGATTTTTTTTTAAATGAATGAATGAATTTTTATTTAACACATAAAAACGTACACAGAGAAAACGTCTGACACAGCTAATAACAAGAAATTAAAAATAACTTACAACTAACTATAACTATAGGAAACTATACATAGGTTTATAAAGAAAAGAAGAAAAACAAAGTGGATAAAAAAAAAGTAAGATGTGCCAGCGAGTTGCCCCTGTGCGTCTGTGGGTCAAATTTGGCCCCATCTCAGCTTATAGCCATTTTTCAGGCCTATTTTTGTATAGACTCGATAAGCGCCTCTATCAGGCTCACGAGTCACCATACAAAAAGGCCTGACGTCACGAAAAACGAAAAATAAATTCAGACTTGGGGTACCCAGAGAACGTTACAGATCTTACCTACCTACCTACTTTTAGTTGTCTGTATGTTTATGTATTTGTATTATGCATAAATAAAATATTGAACATATTGTTTTTTTATTATCTAGTACATTACTACCATTTATGCTGAGCTGAAAACCTTTTTAGTATAGAGGTATAGGGTATTCTCTTATCTGTGGTATAGGTATCTATTACTGTTGTCCCTTGTCAAAATTATTATCCTTAATTTTACCTACACTACTAGTATTCTCTTATTTGTGCCTACACTTAACTTTTTTCAGGCTTGTGTTATAGTAGGTACCTACTACTTACGCTAACTAAACATTTATTTTATTCTAGTAGTCTAGTACTTACTCTACCGCTTTTACCAACAAGAGCCAAAAAGAAACAATGTGAATTAAAGCAATAACACCCACCTGTACCCCAAGTCGGATTATTGTTATTCGTATAATCAGCCCTTTTTGTATGGAGACTCGATGAGCGCCTGATGATACGAAAAACGAAAAAAAAAACTCAGACATGGGATGCTGGACTGGACCACGCTGGGCAGATGAGTAAAAATAGAATAATCTTAATACAATACTTACGGCCGGTTTCTGAAAGCTCGATCAAAACGAATCTGATGTCAGGTCACTCGCCATTTCAGCTATTAGATCGAATTAGATAAATTCAATTCAATTCATTTATTTCAGATGTCAATGATCCATAATTTGTTAGTAGAACTTAATTAAACATCTCAAATGTGTTAGTACAATTAATAAAATTGAGATATCATATTTATTAAAATTAATATTTGAATGTCCCGATCAAATAGATGAAGGACTTCAAAATGGGCGAATCATACTTATCTGCTATGACATTCAGGATGGTGTTGGCGCTGCCCCGCACTCTGCTGAGCAATGA
Organism: Chloroclysta siterata; assembly: GCA_932294275.1. Lineage (NCBI taxonomy): Eukaryota > Metazoa > Arthropoda > Insecta > Lepidoptera > Geometridae > Chloroclysta > Chloroclysta siterata. The sequence goes on from OW028588.1 coordinate 19,126,765, forward strand.
GGCAGTCTTTTTGCGGATGACGGCATGAAACCCATCGACTCGCGCCTCTGCGAACATGCTCGAAGCACTGCAGTAGCGATAAAGATAGCAAGGGACTTGACATCCGATTAGTTTTGATCAAGCTTTCAGAAACCGGCCGTTAATAACGGAATTAAATTTTTTAAAATTTTTGTAAAATTAAAAATATAAGCACAACCGAGATAAACAAGTAACTAGCTTACAAACATGTCATCTGACAAACCGCGTACCTAACCTCGTAGTCAGCTGCGCAGATTTTACTTATTTTTCGCAGCTCACGTATTTTGTCAGTCAGCGGACAACTTGTATGTTAATACCGGAAGTGAGCCCTAGTTAGCTGGTCCAATAATCCCTAAGGTTTGTGTTAAATAACGGTACCGCGATTACACCATATTTTTTATAACCTCTTTCGACACCATAATTAAATGATATACTATAATTACCTACTTAGGTTGGTACTTAAAGTTATATGTATTTATCGGATATCGTTATTTGGGTATTGGTATGAAACACAGAACAAAAAAAAATATAGTTCTTGTATTATTTATGAAGCCATAATTGAATAACTGCGAAAAGTCAGCCCCCTTTCTAGTTGGACTCATGAAAGAAGCTTGAGTACTGTCGAGGACAACAATGATACGATAAGAACTGACTATTTCATGGTAGGTAGAATAAATAAATAAAAATATAAATAAATATTGGTGGACTGTGATGTAGTCGCATGTCTGTCTCAATAAAAGGTCAAGAATTTCAAATTTAGTTGAACTTGACCTTAGTAGGCCACCACGCCCCCATACGACTAGAATCCCGATGGAAACTGACCAACCGGTCTTATTTGCATACCAACCTACCTAGATAGAGACATTTATTATTCTACTACAAAAACACAAAGTAAAGTAGTGCACATAACACTACCCAAAAAAAAGAATGATGAAACGAACTTAAAACTTAAGTTCGTTTTATTTTTATTAGTTAATTGTTTAGGTAGGTTTGCATTATAATAAATGGTGAAACTACAGTATTGGTTGTTTTGCGTGACGAGTCTATCATATAATCATATAAAAATATAAGTTGGTACCTACCTACCTAGGTAAATAAAGTAGGTACTGAGTACCAAATGTGTACTAATTGTTTGATGAAATAATTATCAAAATTAGTTAACTATAGAATCTACGCTGATTTATACCACCGCAAAAAACGGCTGTGCGGCGTGCTATTACCATCCTCACTCCTTACATATTTTAAAGTTAACATAATATGGAAAATAGCCAGTAGGAAAACTTGCAAATCAAGTCAGTAAGACAATAATAATCGGCCACTAACCAACCCAACCGGCCGGCGCGGCGCGGCAGAGGCAACCACAGCCAAATTGTACAATTTGTACATTCTCCGAGTGATATCGGACTAAGGCACGCGTCATACAGCAAAATGAAATCTTTTGTAGAATATTCTCCGGACACGGATTTTCCTATTGAAAACCTTCCATACGGTGTGTTTACTTCGCCAAATAATGTAAGTAACGTTTTTTAACTTATATTTTATAACTTGTAGGCATACCTATTTTGTTTTTAATTTAGGACCGGGTTTTATGTATCGGCTGTTTTACTTTGTTTGACATTGCAAAGTCGCAGTGCTCGGTGTGTAGCATGTGTGCCTTCTTATAATGGCCTCGTACATTGACCGATACTGGTCAATGTACGAGGCCATTATAAGAAGGCTTCATTCAGTAATCAAATAGAAATAAACTGAATATTGGTGTGTATTTTTAGATAGATGAGTCTATAGGTACTCTTAACACTTAGATAGGAATTTTGCAGTGATAAAGATGATATTTTAAGAGCACGCAATGGCAGTGTCATTCTTATCTTATTTGCAAACACCGGCGGCACCGGTGTAGGTATTTTGTAAGAAGTACTCACATAAAGTAGTTATTTATGTTCTCTATCTTTTGGTTAAGTGCCTTAAAATAGAATAACTTTCATCTTTTACAGGCTCAAAACCACATAGGTGTTGCTATCGGTGATTTAATATTGGATCTGTACGTGGTCTCTAATTTTTTTGAAGGACCACTTCTGAAGGACAATCAGAATGTATTCAAGGTAAGTACCTACCTACCTTCCTAATTAAGTGTAATTCCTACAGGCTAGGATCTACAGATAAACAATCGTTTACCACTCATTCATCTGTTTTGAAGAAGAGTAGTAACCTATCTACCTACTAACCTTTTTTTTTGTAAGGGGGAAAATGCCATCGCATTTCCCTTTTCCTATTGTAAGTAAGAAGCGGGTAAGTGTGGCTCGAACCCACTAAAAGCCCCTATCCTCCATCATTATCCCCATCAGTCATCCTCCGCAAAGGTGTAGCGAGATGGGGTCGCGTTTGCATTCACCGTCTCGCCATAACCTAACCTAGTTACTAGGTATGGACTGTTTTATGATAAGAACTAAAAATTCTACAATACTCTCAGTAACCGAGGCCTGTAGATACGTACGTTATGCCATTGTTAGGTAGTTGGTAGGTACCGTACATGGTACATGGGAATGAAAAGCTGCTATGCTAATAAGTTGTTTACGACTGAGCTTGATGAAGGCAGGTTATGGAGATTAAGGTAGGTATGTAGAGCTCCTACCTACCTTAACTACCTAGATATTTATTGCACAATATTTATATTTCAATTTATTCCTTTACAACGATCTTACCAATGAGTAGGTAGGTACCTTACCTATCTATCTTCCTAAATATTTTTAGGGTTCCGTACCCAAAGGGTCAAACGAGACCCTATTACTAAGACTCAGCTGTCTGTCCGTCTGTCTGTCTGTCTGTCCGTCTGTTACCAGGCTGTATCTCATGAACCGTGATACCTTACTATCTACCTAACGTAGATAGTTGAAATTTTCTCAGATGATGTATTTCTGTTGCCGCTATAAGATCAAATACTAAAAAACAGAATAAAATAATTGCTGGCTATACCTGTTACTATATAACATCATAAGTCTACTCCTACATTATAGGTATTATAGTCAAGAAATAGGTAGGTAAAACACAATCCGTAGCTGTTTTTTACGGTAATTTTGGTTGGTACTTCTTACTATTACTTTACCAAATTATAATTTCCTGGTTTAGTTACTTTAATTTTCGCCTTGACTGTACCTTAATTTGTTGAACTTAAGGTTTTGATTTCAGGAAAGCACGTTGAACCCATTTATGGGCCTCACCAAAGCACACTGGGTCGAAGCCAGGAAAACTATTCAGAAGCTCTTAGACATTTCAAACCCAACGCTACAAAATGATAGCAATCTTAGACAGAGGTAACTGCACTGCATTATTTCACTGTTCCGCGGGCGATAGGTTAGATACCTACCTAGCACCTTTACGTACACTAGTAGGTAAAGGTGCTTCATACCATGTTACGAAGTACATTTTTTTTGGTAATTTCTGATTGGGGAGTGGCCCACACCCCAATTAGAAATTAACCAAAAAACTCCCACTCGGAGTTTTTTAATACCGCGCGATTTTTCAAATTGCCAAGCGTGACGCAGACAATCTGTGTTCCTTAATGTATTATGAAATTACAAATAATTTGTATAAAATACTGTTTTTTTAAGTAGTCATATAGCCATAGGTATAACAGCCATATCGTTAGAGCTGTGTCTGAATTTGTCTGTAAAAATACAAATCATAATAATTTTTTTCAGAGCTCTTGTTAAACAGAGCGAAGCGAAAATGCACCTTCCAGCTACAATTGGCGACTACACAGATTTCTACTCATCCATCCACCATGCCACTAATGTAGGCATCATGTTCAGAGGAAAGGACAACGCACTTCTTGAAAATTGGTAAGTTCCACATATCTTAAGATTCATAAAATTTCAATCACCAAGTTGTATTGGCACCACACTGGAGCTTCATTTAACTTCCCTTTTAAATGTTTTTTTTTTATACAACTTACTGATGGAACAAGCAAATGGCCCACCTGATGTTAAGTGGTAACCATCACCTATAACAAAGCACTGCCTCGTAAGTCACGCACAATAGGAACGTGCCCTACGACGCACTGCCCTGCGTCCATCGACTTGAGGTATACAGGTGTTAAGCCTCATGTGCCTGTAATTACACCGGCAATCACACTCTTCAAACCGAAACACAGCAACGCTTGGCGGCAGACAAAGGCGTGGTGGTAGTACTTCCCCGGACGAGGCCTACGCAAAGAGCTAGTACTCTTAAAAAATAAAAAAAGATACAAAAAAAAAGGATACAAAATTAATGTGTTGTATTTGTAATTGTTGCCAGTTCTTCTAGGCTTGGTCGCGTGGAGCTGGCACCTGGATTCACCTAGCTTTAAGACGTTTCAAAGTGATTGTGATTTAATGGACTTTGTTTAATGATTTTGTCATAGTTTTAACTGCCCATAAAACGATTCCAGGAAATATCTACCAGTCGGCTATCATGGACGATCAAGTTCAATAGTAGTTTCAGGAACACCAATAACAAGACCTTTGGGACAAACTTTACCTGTTGAAGGTACGTAAACAAGAATATTTTGCCCAACAACCGCTTTTTCATTCCGCTGAATGAGTTCTACAGCAAAAAAGATCACATTGAACTGCAAATAGTCCTTTCTTATAAGAGTTTGGGTATTCTAGGTGCAGCCCCACACTTCGGCCCCTGTCGGCTCATGGACTTCGAGTTAGAAGTGGGAGCCTTTGTTGGTGGACCACCTACAGCTCTCGGCGAAAGGGTCACTGCTAAGGAGGCGGAGGATAGGATCTTTGGATTCGTTCTCATGAATGATTGGAGTGGTATGTTTATTCAGATGTTTTCCTCTGCTGATTCTCTTGTCGTGTCACTAGTTTATTTCGAAACAGTGTGGTGAAAGAATTTTTAAGTGCGCCTTTAGAGGCTTTTTTCGAGCACTTGACACATGTTATAGAACTTTTTAAGGTTCTACGACATCCCGGTTTCCTCACGATGTTTTCCTTCATCGATTGAGAGTAGGTAGGTACTGGCATTGTGCACATACATTTTTGAACAAAAAAACTCATTGGTGTTGGACCGGTTTCGAACTCACGACCTTTGGGATCGGAAGCCGGGGCCGCTACCACTAGACCACCAGTGCTCTCCTCTCTCTCCTCTGCTGATAGGCAGCACAATAACCCTTAGATCAACTTGTCTAAAGTATGTCTAGGTAGTTTTACATTATCGTCTCTGTGTGTATTTTGTCTATTTTTAAGATTTAAATCTTAAATAGACAAATAACAAACGGATTATATATCAGGTCATGCCAACAATGAATTCTCCATTGCAGCTCGCGACATCCAGAAATGGGAGTACATTCCCCTCGGGCCCTTCACAGCCAAGAACCTCGGCACGACCATATCGCCTTGGATCGTGACCATCGAAGCTTTACGGCCTTACGTCACCGACAACTTCCCTCAGGAGCCAGCTCCGTTCCCGTACTTGCAGCACGACGATAAATTCAACTTTGATATCAAATTGGAGGTTGATTTGAAAAGTAAGTTATATGAAAGTATAGTGGTAAAAGGTATGGAATCAGTTACTGCTACTAAACTGGGGTCCAATTCTCACAGTAGTTACACTTTTCGAAGTGTTGCACCAAATCACCGACAGAGCTAACAAAATTAGTAAGTTGAAGCTGGTCATAACATAAAGCTCGAAGAACCAATAACCGCTAGCGAATATAAAGCCCAAAGAACCAATAACGGCTAGCGAATAAAGGTTCTCGAATGGTGACTACGAACCACAAGACGAAGCATAGATCGAAGGATATTGAGTAGATACTAGATAGGCACTTATAGCAGCAACACATGTTCTCCTGGAGTGCAGAAGCGTGGCGCCTCAAGGAGCACTCTATCTTGGAACACCGAACCTAAGGAAGCCTGCTCCAGCATAAGTGAGCTACTGGCCTTCCTAGAGAACATCGGGTGGCTGAACTAGCAACCACCACCCGTCACGCAAAAAGGGCCCACCAGCGGCCTGCTTGCGGAAACCAATCCGCTCACCAAGTACCAAGTAGGCACTTATAGAGATCTGAGGGAATATCTAAGTACCTGGAGGATATCTAAGTACCTGGAGATTGCAGTGATAATATATTATATTACATTGTAAAAGGTTCATACAAAAGAACGGTAGGAACCAAGCCGTGAGTTTGTTGCCTGTTCTTCTAGGCTTTGGTCACGTGGAACTGGCACCTAGAGCCACCTAGCTTTAAGACGTTTCAAAGTGATCCTTGTGATTTTATTGAATAAATACCTTTTGACTTTGATCATTATTATTTTCCAGCGGAAAAATCGCCAGTGGTTTCTACCATCAGCCGTTCAAACTACAAGTTCATGTACTGGACGGTGAAGCAGCAGCTAGCTCAGCAGACTGTCACCGGGTGCAATGTCAACCCTGGGGATTTACTGGGCTCTGGAACTATTAGTGGTGAAGTGAGTATTTCTTTGTTTGTAAGTCTAAGTAACCAGTGACCGGAGCACCGGTGGTCTAATAAGATCCCGCCTTCCGATCGTAAGGTTCGATTCTGGTTGTGCTACAATGGATTTTTCCTATCAAAAAATGTGCGCAATGCCACTGTTCTTAAACGGATAAGTTCTTTAAACATCGTGAGGAAACGAATTGGTATTCTAACAGCGGCGATCGATGGGCTTGCAACCTGTCACTTTTTTTTTTTTTAATACAACTAGTTGATGGAACAACCAGATGGCCCACCTGATGTTAAGCGGTAACCATCACCTATAACAAAGCATTGCCTCGTAAGTCAGTGCATTGTAGGGCACAATAGGAATGTGCCCTACGATGCACTGCCCTGCGTCCATCAACTTGAGGCAGATGTTAAGCCTCATGTGCCTGTAATTACCTACATACCGGCAACCACACTCTTCAAACCGAAACACAGCAACGAACACAGCAGAAAAAGGCGTGGTGGTAGTACTTCCCCGGACGAGCCCTTCACAAAGAGCTCTATTACTCTTAAGAGCTCTACTACTCTTAAGAGCTACTCTTAAGCTTACACTTATAGAATACCTACTAACTACCTACTGCAAAATGTGGTAATGTTTGAACCAGTGCTCTTGTTTTGTTACTTACTACTTAGTAATGAAAACGCGAAGTTTACTTTATTCAACATATCTATACACTAGCGTATTCCTAGGGCCTTGTCTATGACTGGACATAAATGTACCTATTCAAACCTGCACAGATACAGACAGTATTTCATTCGTTCGTCTTCTATCCTTTGTGTCCGCACCTCAAAATTTATTATTTATCGTAATTACAGTTGCCAGACTCATACGGGAGCCTCCTAGAGCTATCCTGGAAGGGCACAAAGCCTATCCGACTGGTCACGGGCGAAGAGCGCAAATTCTTGCAAGATGGCGACACGGTCATCCTACGCGGATACTGCCTCAGTGAAGAGGGTACTAGAATAGGATTTGGGAAGTGTGAGGGGAAACTACTGCCGGCTATACCTTTGTAAAGAGGAAATTTAAAACCTGTTGAATACACTGCCATACAAAATAAATGGCATTTATGATAAAATAAATATTTGCTGAAAAAAACTAACTATAATGTTGTTTCTTATTTCTTAAAAATAATTGCATAAATCTTCCTATTAGGTCTCGTCGATTAGCGTGATATAAGTAGGTAAATAATATATGTAGTTATTTGATAAAATAAGTAAGTAGGTACTTCGTAAGATACCTACCTACTATCAATATTTCAAAATTATATTTACCTATATATTTAACATAGAATCAACATTACTACTTTATTTCAAAAAATAAATTAGTGTTCGGAAGTTCGGAATTTGAATACAATTAAAAGTTAAAGTAACCCAACCAATAATCGTGCTGTCAGCAGGCTAAGGGCCGGTTTCACCATGCTCTGTTAGATTAACAAAGGATTAAAGGGCCGTTAAATATGTCAAAATGTACGCGTTTGACAGCTAAGGTTAGATTTAACGGTCTTTTTATCCTTGATTAGTAACTAACAGAGCATGGTGAGACCGGCCCTTATTCTAAGAATTCCTTTAGTGAATTTCCCGCCGACCAAACATCGCATGAGAAATATCTTGAAAAATCGGGATCGGATTTATTGTTGCTTCTAGTGGTTTTCTATCATAAAATGAAGTATTTTATGAAAAAACATTAACATGAAGGGAGATAATCCGTTTCTATGGTTTTTATGGATATTTCTCGATTTTCAAATTTTCTCTAAAACTATGATGGATAGAGCCACGAGAGTTTTATTCGGAGTTTTGTTTGAATATTATCTCTTTAAAAAACACATAAAACGAGGACGTCCGAAACTAAGGTGAAATCACACACAGTGCCTTCCTACAAATAATACGATAAGTTGGTGTTGAATATTTCAGTTTATTGTTAACAACGCCATCTGTTGAGGATCAGCAAAAGGCTCCATGTAGCATGAAACTAGCATAGCACCAACATCTTTGTCATTAATAAAATTGAAGTGTAAAGTGTGAATCTATGCTAACATTTCTTTCTTTTAAAATGTTCTCTTAGGTTTTTTAGTGTTTTGTATGATTTTCCGCATACGCAGACATGCGGCCTCTCTTTAGAATGTACATGCTTGACATGTAATTTCAAATATTGATTAGTTAAGAATTTTTTATTGCATATGTCACATGAACTGCGTTTTTTGATAGTATGACTCCGCATGTGCCCTTTCAAATCAATTTCATGACTGAACGATCGGTAACATAAGTTGCAAGCAAAAGCTTTTACTTTGGTATGCAGTCTTTCAATGTGTGTAACCAAAGTAGATTTAATTCCGAATGTCATACCACATGTACTGCATATGAATGGCCTTTCCTTACTATGACAGATCATATGTGTTTTTAAATTACCTTTTAAACGGTATGTCTTGCCGCATGTATCACATTCAAAAGGTCTCCCATTATCGGTGTGGGTTTTCAGGTGCACCCTTAAGCTACCTAGGTGCTTGAAAAATTTACCACAATTTTCACATTCAAATGGTTTTCCAACGTTGTGTGTTTTCATGTGATCTTTTAAGCCAGCATTATTATTGAACATCTTAATGCATAAATTGCATTGCTTTTTAGTATTATGAGTTTTAACATGTCTTTGAAAGTTATCTATATCTGTGAATATTTTGTTACAATTGGAGCATGTCATTGCAGGCTTTCCAGGGCAGGATATCAAGTGCTTTCGTAAATAACTAACTTTAAAATATGATCTATGACAATTGCTACAAGCTAATGGTTTTATCACTCCATGTGTTTTTGAATGTATCTTTAGCAGATGTTTGGAGCTAAAATTCATGTTACACAACTTACAATATAAATTCTCATCTTTAGATATATCTTTAGAATGTTCCTGCATCTCATTATCCATTTCATCATCTGTACTTGTCTCAGTCTTTACTAAATCTTCATTCTCGGAATAGTATTCTCTTTTAACATTTATTTCTTTTGTAATACTTGCAGGTGTATCTTCATTGATACAGATATAATTATTACCATGCATGTCACCTGAGGCAGTTACATGATCTTCATTGTTGAAGTATTCTTCTTTGAACGCCTGTGCAACAGTCACTGATAAGTTTTTTTCTATAACCAAGTTAAGTGCTAGGCAGGGTGGCAGATTGCAGTGTGTTACCTGAAAAAAGGCAAGAACACAAACATTATAAAAGATATTCATGTAATAAACATACAGGAGTGTATGGACAGGCATGTTTTACATAGATTATAGTATTCTATTTATGTAGAATTATGTATTTTAGTATATTTATTTAGTAATTTCACTTGCCTACATAAGTAGGTAGGTATTCCTAGTTTATAATGACATTCTACTTTTGCTACAGTCACCTTTCTCTAACCTCAAAGTTTTCCTGGAAGAAAACTCTTGTTAGGGTTAAGCTCTCCTGTACATGCCCTTTTGTCTGTTTACTATGTATTATATAGTGTGCAAAAAATCCTAAATAAATAAATAATTAAAGAATTAAGAATAGTTTAACAAGAGTTAAGAAGTTACAACATACATCTTCACTCAGATGATTTCTAAGTATTTCTTCCGATTGGTGGGCAATGTTTGAAAATTTAAGGCATTTCCGCAGCAGTGAGTAGCAAATGTAACATAGTGTACTGGACAATCTTTCTTCTGTGCCTAGCTGAAACAAATAATAATGAGTAAGATACCTTACTTTTAACTTTTTTATGCTTCCTTTATCTTTTTTTTAATACAATAATATGGCCCAGGAACTTTCTTTTTAAATAAATATATCTGTAAGTACTGAATAAATCATTTGAAATGATAAATAATATTTTATTTAAGTCAAGTACATACCATAATTAGGTAGCTCAACTTACCTTGGTATTAGTGAGTTTATTGTATATTTCTTGGAGATCAGTGTTTTCGATTCGGAGCATTTTCATATCCCCACTACGACACACTCTACATAAATCAGACATTCTGGAAAATATTTAATGGTTTGAGTGTATTTATATAACGGGTAGGCTTTGATCGAAGCGCATACCTAGCTATTTATTTATATTTACTTAAAAAATAAGATAAAGCTCAGCCAGCTGGTTGGTAGGACAAGGATCAAGGACCGCTTCTTCTTTTATTTCATCCACAGAGCACCTAAACATTTAGTGAATGATTGGCATTATGTGTGATGGGTCCGGTTCACTGACCTCAATAAATACACTGGACAGGCTTTCACCATTAGAATGACAGCAATTTTTTGTGCCAATTTGAAGCGCCACTTTTGACATACGAAAGTCCCTAGAACTAATTGTGACGTATATTGCAAATGGCTGCCGTGGTAAATTACATAGAAGTAGGGATGTTCCGATACCACCAAACGCAAAGTATCGATACCTACTCAAATCGTCTTGCGATACTACTAACTGGAGTACCTGAAAAGTATCGATACTTACTCATATCTATAGTATAAGTAATTTAAACTTTTTGGAAAATTAAATGTAGGCAGATATTTGAAACTAAAAATTAAATAATGAATAATCTTATAATAAAGAATTATTAAGTCAACCAGCTATTATACTATTCTTCATTTCAATAGATACCTGCTTGCTTCGATAAATCAGAATAATGTCAATTTATTCAGACGCACAGAACCTTATTAGATACCTTTTAAGTGATAAAAAGCTTCTTCCACAAATTGTGTGACAAGTACATAATAGTCACCCACAGCACAGCTACATACAAACCATGAGCGTATAGCTATCGATAAAAACATTAGATGTCGACTTGCGTGCATCACTAACTTTAGTTCCATGGACTTTCGTATTTGCTTACAGCGCCAAAATGGCGTAAATCAAATAGGCACAAATCTATCTTGCCAGCCGCCTGTCCAGTGTATTTATTGAGGTCAGTGGTCCGGTTAATTTACGACCAAGTATTACACAGCCCGAAAATGTACAACCCGGAAAGCACAGCCTGGAAAACACGGCCCGGATTCCATGTACAAAATGTACATGAAATCCGGGCCGTGTTTTCCAGGCTGTGCTTTCCCAGCACAGTCGGGATTGTACAGCCAGGATTGCACGACCATGGATTCTGTGACCATGCTCTGATTGGTCGAAAGCCCATGCTCTGTTTAGATGCACTACGCAGTAAGTATAGGCAAGTAGCACAGATTAAAAATTATATAAAATAAGAGAATTATTCAGAGATTAATGTTAGAAAAAAATAAAATTCTGGCACTTCGGCGGCCGCTGCCGCGGCACGCTCGCTTTGCTCGCTCGCCTCGTGCGTAATTAATATGTTTTAACATAACCTAACCAATTCGAGTCGGATCAACAAGTGAGTGAGTAAGTAATTGACGAGTGTAAACAAAGCCTAAGTTTTGGCATCAAAATTTTGGCTGCGTTTTATCGGGTCGTGCTTTCCAAAGGTGTGCAAAATTTGTACGGCTTGGAATGTACACCCTTGGATTACACAGCCATGAATTTCGCGACCAAATTGTACATCAAATCCGGGCTGTGTTTTCCTCGGCTGTACAATCCATGGTTGTACATTATCGGCACCCTGTGTGATCTTCTGTCTGTTATTTTGACGATCAGTCTTGCCAGTGTCGAGACCCAAAAAAGGATAAAGGTGGAGTTTACAAATCTTACATCTGCCCCACTACTTCTCCCACCCTCCCTCTGCAGCAGTATGACTGGTGAGCAGCATTACAACTTGCAATGCTTATGCTTAAGCGATGAATGTTCGACTTCATATTCGATCATCTCACGACGAATCGACGATTATGAATAGACGAACGAATCATACGTCATCAAAAAAATTATATAGCATTTTCTCTCAACTAGGGATGAATCGATACTACCAAGTACTCATATGGTATCGATACCTATCATTCGATACTACTACTAGTAGTACTTATCATCAACATTCGATACTGAGTACTGGGGCCTTATGCTCACTTCGAGCGAGATTATCTCACGGTAGAGATGACGTCATATCTCGTTCGATAACTATTTATCCCCATTCTCACCATCTCACTCCCCAATTTTCTCATACAAAGTTCATGCGAGACGCAAGGTCAGCGAGTTATTGAACGAGATATGACGTCATCTCCATCGTTAGATAATCTCGCTCGAAGTGAGCATAAGGCCCCAGGTATTGAAAGAAAACAATGGTATCGATTCACTCCCGCCCGGGACGGTCGGTTGACTCGATTGACCAATAGCGGCGCTGCTGGTACACGGGGACGCATGACGCGGGCGCGGGAGTATTAAGTTTGGTTCATTTTCAATTTAGTTGTCATTTGGCTTATCAGACTTACAAGCAAACATTTGGACACGTTGCTGTTCTTGGGTGGAGCTACTCTTAAATAATTATTTTGGTTAAATTTAATAATTTGTGTCAATAATATGTATTAAAGCATTGATTAATAAACTATTTTTCTCATTTTGTACTCAGCATATCTGGTATTATTATGAATTTATGTTTAAAAAAATTGAATGAGTACCCACAAGTATCGATACTTTAATATGGTATCGAACAAGGTATCGATACTTTGATTCGATACTACTTTCGAGTACTAGTATCGAAGAAAGAATGGTATCGATTCATCCCTACTCTCAACAGAGATTTACAGTACAAAGACGTCTGTCTAGTAGCTAGTTGACAAACTAAACTTGGACAGTTGACACTTTGACAGTTGAATAGACACGCGTATTACTTACATTTTGATTGTGAAAATAACTTCGGCCAAATACAAAACCATTTTTGCAAAAAAAACTCATTTTGCATTGCAGAAGTTTGCCTTAGTGATCGAGAGATTTACCTGCAGCGTTCTAATCCAATGTATCGGTATTTGTGCTTCGATGCTGCTTAATTATTTCGATCGTATCAGTTAGTCTCGAGTATTTACAACTCACGCTGATCTGCTAGCAGCTAATAATTACCTTGTGCAAATCGAGTTCGTCTCCGTTGTAGCACACCACACGCGCGTGGTCGCGATTAGCACAATGGAAAACCAAGACAGTAATAATAAAAACGTGTCGTTGAGTTTGATAGCGGAATATGGTGGTTCGGACAGTGAATCGGATACTGAAGTGACGAACGAGAATACAGTGAACAATCGGAACGATGATTCCGATGCATCAGAATTGAGTGAAATGGTTCTGAAGAATAACATAATAAATGCTTGTGCTCACGGTCCGTTGTCGCGGTCTGCGGACTGCGATGACGACGATGATGATGAGGATGAAAACAGTGTGCGGCATATGATCATCGACCCTCAGAGTGAGAGTGGTTACGAAGTGGCGGTGTACAGGGAAGACATTAGCGACTCGGATGAGTCGGGGTCTAGTGACACTGATAGTGATGTTGACTCCATAAAAGATGTTGAAGAGGTTTTGTCAAGTGGGTAAGTGACTTGTCACTGAAATAATACTGTGATGATGTGAAGACTTTAACTGTAGAATAAAAAAATAGTAGTAATAGACTCAGATTAAATTCAGTTTCTTATTTTCATGCCTTTCCCATCATAGTACTCCAGTGGAACCAAGGTAAATAACTAATTGCTTATCAGCTATTTTGTGATTTAGCGCAAGGCATGAGGCATTGTCAAAGTTTACGTCTTCTATTTATTGCATACAATAAAAATTTACAGAAAATTCATAAAAAATATGTAGCTAATAAACATGCTTTTGATGTCAATCTTACCTGATGATAAGGAATAATGTGGGTTTTCCACATGTTGTGTCTCTATCAAAGGCGAATGTTACATTGTGGTTCTACTAACTGCCTTACTGAACTGTGGCTTTTTTTTTAAAACAAATTATTTATTCTAGGGATGAGGGCACTGGAGCAAGTAAAGCTACAAAGCTGGAGACACCGAAAGTGAATGGAGAGATGGGATTAGATGACTTGCCTCCAATTGAAGATCTTGCAATCAGTCTGCCCGCTAAGGAAACATTAAAAATAGGAACCATCTTTAGCATTGTTGAACAATTAGGTAAGTACATCATCATAATTCAACACCATTGTTACTGCAATCCCTAATTCTAAATTTATTCATGGTGGGGAAATGAGATCTCCACTAAACAGGCTGCAGGAGCTGATCAAGTCTTGCTCCCCTGGATCCACATCATCATCCGGGATGCTAGAACATTGCTACCACCAACCCTAAGTCCTGCTCTGCTACTTTTAGGAGTTGCATACACAATACCCCACTGAAGGACATCAGTGCAGATCTCATTCCTCCTTATCTTCCTGCCCTTATCCCATAAGTGGGGATAAGTGGGGTCAGTACAACAGGTTTTCTTCTTCCACTCTCCTCTATCATTCGTCATTCATGTAAATATGTAAATAGGTATGTCCCAACATAAATAAAAACTACAAAAATGTGTTGAAATACTTAAACAGGAAATCCCTGTAAATACTTCAAAGTAATGATAACATTTGACTCTTTGTTCAAAAAACAACAAGATTAAATTAAGTCTACTTATTGCTCCTAAAGGAGTCCTTTGTTGAAGTTTTAAACATCTTACAAAAAAAGGCTTGTGCCATACTTATTGGATATTCCTCTGACTACCCCCTTTAGACATTCAGAAATAATTTTTGTCCTTCTCTGTGGTTTTAGTTAGTAATTCTAACTAAAAATCTATTTAAGAATATTTTCTCTCTATTTAGCTTGGGTTTCATAATAAAATAAACTAAATTCCTACTTGTTTATTAATCTCGTCGTTTATTAAGCGTTTGTAATATTTGTATGTACAGTGGAATCTCACTAATCCAGCACTATTAAAAACCAGAGGGTGCCGGATTATTGGAATGTTCAGATTACTGGATTGTATAGAAAAAAACATAGTAAATATACGATGTATTTGGTTTCCTGTTCTCTGTTCTCAAAATTAACTTAGCTCGGCCTAGAAGAGGCTCGAGGAAGGTGCGAGCGGAGGGTGCCGGATTATTGGATGTGTCGGTCTATTGAAGTGCCGGATTAGTGAGATTCTACTGTACTAATATCTACAATAAAACGTAACATTGGCGAAATTGCGAGCAACACTGCAAAAGCCATACAAACGAACGAATTAAATTGAATTGAATAGATGAATCTTGAAAAAATTATCGCGGCTGGAATTAACTTAGAGGCTTCTTCTTATCCGAGTGCCACGCTCCACGTGGTTGAAGCCGTGTGTTGAACTAATATTAGCTGTCTTGTTTAAAAAGAAAAACTTGAATGCTGAATTAGATCACTGAAATCATGCACAAATGTAATATAGAAACAAACTTAAAACTTCTAAGTACAATGGGCTGTCTTATCGTAACCAGCGATCTCTACCAGACAGTAAATACTCATACTAAGACGTCGTGCATTCGTGGAGGGCACGTTAAGCGGCTGGCACCCCTTAACGTTCAAAGTAGGTACTTCTCGTTCGCACATTTAAACATATAAAATGACTAAACTTATTTTATTATCGGTAGAGTTCGCCTTAAGGTCTTGGCTTTAACGGCTTTTAAGTCATGACGTTCTTTCATTCAGCCTTCCAGGGGTTTCATAACTTCGTCAGGCCGTAATATGTATTCCGATAGTACCTATGTAGGTAATCCCAGAATAGACGTACTGTGCACCGCACCACGCAGGTTGTCATGCGAATTAGCGATCGATTGATTTTCCACTCAAGTTGTTCTATAAATGGCAAAAATCTGTATTTGCATATCGTTGCCCTTGACAGCTTGAGTTGAGTCGGGACTGTTCTCGACCTTCGTTGCTACGATCTTTCTTCGCGACTAGCTATCGATCACTTCCGATACTTTTCAACCAATAAGCATTCAATTCTATTGTTCTTTATTCAAACAGTAATGAACTAAGAACCAAACTTTACATCTACACTAATCTACACTATCTACACTAATATTATAAAGAGGAAACATTTGTATTTTTGTATGTAACGAATAGGCTCAAAAACTACTGGTCCGATTTCAAAAATTCTTTCACCATTAGAATGCTACATTATCCCTGAGTAACATAGGCTATATTATATTTTCAAAAAAATCAGGGATCCTTACTAAAACTTCAATAATGTAACCCAAGGTGGAAAACAAAAACCTTACATCGCGTGCGCTGCGAAAACTATTGATGATAGAACAAAATAATGTACTACGATTTTGTAGAACACGTCATCATCTACAAAAAATGTCGCGACAGCATATGTCTAATAGACATGAGTCGGATATATCAAAACGTAACTTATATCGGATATGGGTTAGATATCATACCATATCGATATTCATATCAACATATCCGATATCATATTAACTGTTCAAAACCTCAACTGTTGCCTACTAAAGACACGAACAAAACGAAAACTTCACAAACCAAACGATATGAAACAAACTCCAATTGATATTCGCTACCTCTCTTTCTAAGAATGAATTGTTTTACTGGCAAAAAAGAGATGAAGCGAATATGACGTAACAATAGCCAAATAGTTTGCGTTTGTCGTTTCGTTGTTAGTTTGCCATAACTAAAAATCATGTTATCGTTTGCAACCCATACGACTGATATCGATATCAGAAAACCGTTTTCTATATCGATATGCAAACTGTATATCGGTTAGATAACCGTTTGCGGGAAAAAACGAAAACGCCCATGTCTAATGTCTAACTATTATAGTTATGTCACAATAAGTGTTCTTTTATTATAAGTGTTCTTCTACACTAATATTATAAAGAGGAAAGCTTTGTATTTTTGTATTTTACATCGCGTGCGCTGCGAAAACTATTGATGATAGAACAAAATAATGTTCTACGATTTTGCAGAACACGTTGTCATCTACAAAAAATGTCGCGACAGCATATGTCTAACTATTATAGTTATGTCACAATAAGTGTTATTTTATTATAAAAATTTAATTGAAATGCCGCCGCTAGAAAAGGGTCTTTATTTGTACCTCGGTATTAATCCTTATCCAAATAAATCATTTCATAATTAAGACGGTTTCAATACCTATAGATTACTTCTTAAATTTTTCAAATCGGACATTCCATTCAAAAGATATGACGAAATTAAAAATGTTAACGGGTCCACGGGTCACGCTCGGGGTGCGATTTCACTCACTCAAGGAGAAGGACGTGCAAATGTATGAAATTAGTAGACGCGAGGCTCGAACCCACGGTCTAAGTTTATCCTAAAATGTTCAAAAAATTTATGACCACCCATGCGAAGCTGGGACAGGCCGCTAGTTCTACCAATAAACTGATATAAAATTTTAAAGTCGAAAGAAAAAAAAGCGGAAGGTCATCTCCCTCGTCGTCTGTAATGTTTCTGTTATACAAATGAACTGCTATCCGAATTAAAATAACCAAAACCCATAATAGATTCGTCTCTCCTGTTATTATAGGCAAAGATCATAGAATCTATATCATCTAAGATTTTCGTTTTGTTATCTACACTAATATTATAAAGAGAAAAGATTTGTATTTTTGTTGTTTTGTTGTTTTGTTGTTTTGTATGTAACGAATAGGCTCAAAAACTACTGGTCCGATTTCAAAAATTCTTTCACCATTAGAATGCTACATTATCCCTGAGTAACATAGGCTATATTATATTTTCAAAAAAATCAGGGATCCTTACTAAAACTCCAGTAATGTAACCCAAGGTGGAAAAAGAAAACCTTACATCGCGTGCGCTGCGAAAACTATTGATGATAGAACAAAATAATGTACTACGACTTTGCAGAACACATCATTATCTACAAAAAATGTCGCGACAGCATATGTCTAACTATTATAGTTATGTCACAATAAGTGTTCTTTTATTATAAAAAAATAATTGAAATGCCGCCGCTAGAAAAGGGTGTTTATTTGTACCTTGGTATTAATCCTTATCCAAATAAATCTTTTCATAATTAAGACGGTTTCAATACCTATAGATTACTTTTTAAATTTTTCAAATCGGACATTCCATTCAAAAGATATGACGAAATTAAAAACGTTAACGGGTCCACGGGTCGCGCTCGGGTTGCGATTTCACTCTCTGGCGTGCAAATGTATGAAATAAGTAGACGCGAGGCTTGAACCCACGGTCTAAGTTTATCCTAAAATGTTCAAAAAATTTATGACTACCCATGCGAAGCTGGGACAGGCCGCTAGTTGATGATAAAATAAGGATTATAAATGAAACGAATGAACAAAGACGGGTTCCAAAAAGTGTCCGACTCTACAAAAAAGGAGACTTTAAGCGGATACCAACTGCCATACGGATCAATAAATAAATCATTTATTGTTAGTGAATCTAGGTTTTACAAAAGAATAAGATAGATAACTCAACTTAATTAATTATTAATTACTACAACAAATAAAGATACACATTTACTAACCAGGATAATAAGATGATTTTAATAAAGTCAAAGTCAAAGTCAAAGTCAAAATGTATTTATTCAATAAAATCACAAGGATCACTTTGAAACGTCTTAAAGCTAGGTGACTCTAGGTGCCAGTTCCACGCGACCAAAGCCTAGAAGAACAGGCAACAAACTTACGGCTTGGTTCCTACCGTTCTTTTGTATGATCCTTTTACAATGTAATATAATATATTATTGAAGTAAGTATAAGATGGTTGGTGTGTAGTTTCGAATCTCCAGATCCTGCTGTTTAGCATACAAACATTAATTTAGGCGAATAATTCAGCTTACGACGGAATTAGAAGAACAATAAAAAAAACTGGCAAGTGCGAGTCGGACTCGCGCACGAAAGATTCCGTACCATTATCTATAAAAACGTCAAAAAAAAACATGTTTATTGTAAGGTAATGTAGGTAGGTACAAAAATGAACAACTCATGTTGTCATTTCATCATGTTGTCACAACAGTGATGAAACAGTAACATGATAATAGGTATAAAACACAAAACAATTAAAACAAACGACTCTATTAAAATGAAATACTACATCATCTGTGAAAATTTCAACTGTCTAACTATCACGGTTCATGAGATACATCCTGGTGACAGACGGACGGACAGCGGAGTCTTAGTAATAGGGTCCCGTTTTACCCTTTAGGTATGGAACCCTAAAGATTACAAAATCAAAATGTTCAATTTGAATATTATGTTGATAAAATAGGTACGAAAAATGTTGTCCAGGTTTTAAATAAACTGTTCGTATTTCCAGTTGTAGTGAAGGCGTTGCCGGGGACTCCGGCCGTGGACCTGGACAGTGTGCTGTTCCTGGAGAACGGAGCCAAAACCCTCGGGAAGGTGTTCGATGTGTTTGGACCCGTGAGTATCTTGTTTACTAAGTACACGCGTCGGGTCTTCAACTTGCTGATGGAACAAGCCATAAAATCTGCTTTTTGCGCTCAACAAATGTTAAGTGGTAACCATCACCTGTAACAAAGCATTGCCTCGCAAGGCACGCACGATGGGAACATGCCCAACGATGCACTGCCCTGCGTCCATAAACTTGAGGCATACAGATATCAAGCCTTATGTGCCTGTAATTTCACCGGCGACCACACTCTTGAAACCGAAACACAGCAATGCTGCTTGGCGGCAGAAAAAGGCGTTACTGAAGTAACGCCTTTTTCACACGCTCAGTGAACAGTACCCCAAGTATGAGATTTGCTTACGATATTTCGTTTTTCGTTTGACGTTTTTGTTCCGTGTTCATTGCGAGTTTTGTATGAAGACTACTTGGGGTACTGAGCATGTCACCGAGAACGTGCCCTATTCAACTTTCAACAAAATTTTTGAAGATAATGTTTTTATAAAAAAAACAAACATACAGTTGTTTGGTTGATTTTGTACCAGTCGCAAGTTACTTATCTAGTGCGGTAGATGGTACGAAGGTATTGGCATTTACATCGGAAAGCTTACCTACTTCGGAAGCGGCAATCCTTTACCGTGGAGCCTTAAACTCCATTAGGGATCGTCCATTAATCACGTGAGGCTCGAAAGGGGGGGGGGGGGGGTAAGGGTACGGAAAAAAATCACGAAATATCACAAGATTGAATATAATGAGATCACGTGTATTTATTTTTCGTTGTACGCACGATTTCTAAACACCAAACAGCGGCGAGTGACTTGACTCACTGTTACCAGGACTCACAATTTCACAGCGTTCAAATTTTCCAAAATTTATATATCGGATTTTTTCATTTATTTTAAGGTAATATTCTGAAAATTTCAATATATTTTGTACCAAAAAAAGTCACGTGATTTTAGTAGTCTAAAACCTCACCATATATCACCAGGGGTTAAAAATTTGTCAAAAACATCACGAGATTATTGGACGCCCCCTTATAAGAACCCACTAGCTCAAATATCTTTTTAGTGGCGAAGAAATTAGGCTGGATAGAAGCCAAGTTGTAGATAATTTAAATGATTTGTAGGATAAGCGAAATTGTAGCTATCAATGTAGCTAGCCAAATAGTGTTTACTACTAATTCCAGTCCAGTCATGCTTAGGGGTCCGGTTAATTTACGACCAAGTATTACACAGCCCGAAAATGTACAACCCGGAAAGCACAGCCTGGAAAACACGGCCCGGATTCCATGTACAAAATGTACATGAAATCCGGGCCGTGTTTTCCAGGCTGTGCTTTCCCAGCACAGTCGGGATTGTACAGCCAGGATTGCACGACCATGGATTCTGTGACCATGCTCTGATTGGTCGAAAGCCTATGCTCTGTTTAGATGCACTACACAGTAAGTATAGGCAAGTAGCACAGATTAAAAATTATATAAAATAAGAGAATTATTCAGAGATTAATGTTAGAAAAAAATAAAATTCTGGCACTTCGGCGGCCGCTGCCGCGGCACGCTCGCTTTGCTCGCTCGCCTCGTGCGTAATTTATATGTTTTAACATAACCTAACCAATCCGAGTCGGATCAACAAGTGAGTGAGTAAGTAATTGACGAGTGTAAACAAAGTCTAAGTTTTGGCATCAAAGTTTTGGCTGCGTTTTATCGGGTCGTGCTTTCCAAAGGTGTGCAAAATTTGTACGGCTTGGAATGTACACTCTTGGATTACACAGCCATGGATTTCGCGACCAAATTGTACGTCAAATCCGGGCTGTGTTTTCCTCGGCTGTACAATCCATGGTTGTACATTATCGGCACCCATGCTTAGCATGTTTATTACCCGACCTATCGCAATATAATATTTATTCGCCTTCAAATATTTCTATGTTGGATACGTGATACGTGCGTATGCAAGACAGAAATATGTAGCTAAGTCTAAATCTATCTTCTAATCGGTCTTTATTCAGTTTAATCTCAAGGATCACTTAGAAATGTCTTATAATAAATAAATAAATATTGGTGGACTTTCCACACCGCACTGTCAGCCCCAAACTAAGCCAAAGCTTGTAATATGGGAACCAGATAGCTGATATAATACATATAATATGCTTGTTTTTGTAAATACATACGTATATTGTTATAAATACCCAGACAGAGAACAAACATCTATGTTTATCACACAAATTTTTGTTCTCGGTGGGAATCGAACCCCCGGCCTACAGCGCAGAAGGCAGAGATACTACCAACTGAGATGTGAAGGCTATCAAAACAATTATTTATGCACTTTTCGCAAGAATCAAACTGGCATATTCCGCGTCGCCCGCCGCACCACAAAGCTGCTTAACTTGTGACATTGTCTAGAGTTGGGTTATTTATAAGCCTTATTACCTATTGTGTTCGCTACGCCCTTGGTTTTATTGAACGTTATGGATCTATTACGGAATCGACTATTTTAATTGGTTTAGATTCGCAGTTGATTGAAATGCTCCTATCAATCAATGAACTAATTGAGTCGCGATCGATAGGGGCACTTATCACTTACTTAATCATCAATCAATTTTTACGGTGCATCAATTTTTTATCTCAATCATCCATCAATTTTTATGGTGCACCCAAACCAACCATCTTATTATAGGCTGCTCTCCATCCAAAGGTTGTCTGGAAGAGATCGCTTTTTAGCGATAAGACCGCCCATTGTACATATCTATACATAGTTGTAATTATTTGTTTCTCATTTTGTTCGTTTGTAAGGTGTACAATAAAGCATTTTCATTCATTCATTCATTCAATCAATTAATACACTAATACAGGGATGGCGAACAAATGGCACGCGTGCCATTGATGGCAATATTTTGGGCACGCCACGGATCAAAACACTTGCATTTTTAAGTTCAAACTATACGCTACTTCACCCGCCTACCCGATACGCCAGAGACTACTTGGCTAAATCGCCCTCCGGGTCGTTGCCAGTGCCCCTGTTGGAATTACCGATGAAATTGTAATTGCATTCGCTAAGGTGGTAATTTTACCGCCTAATTGCCGGTGGAATTACAGGCACATGAGGCTTAAATTATATTATGTTCACCTTTTTCTGTTATGCCTACGTCTCACTAAATTCGATTGGCACCACACTGGAGCTTCAATATTGTATTATATTACATTGTAACAAGGATCATACAAAAGAACGGTAGGAACCAAGCCGTAAGTTTGTTGCCTGTTCTTCTAGGCTTAATACCTTTTGTCTTTGACTTTGTGTAGGTGTCAGAGCCGCACTACGCCATCCGCTTCAACAGCCACCAGCACGTGCTAGAGCGCGGCGTGCGCGTTGGCGCCGATGTCTGCATTGCACCACAGACCATACACACCAGCTTCGTGTTCCTGCCAGACCTCATGCTGTAAGTATATACGCATTTTTTTTTATTTTTTATACAACTATAGCTGGTGGAACAAGCAGATGGCCCACCTGAAGTGGTAACCATCACCTATAACAAAGCATTACCTCGTAGGTCACGCACGATAGGAACGTGCCCTACGATGCACTGCCCTGCGTCCATCAACTTGAGGCGTACAGATGTTAAGCCTCATGTGCCTGTAATTACACCGGCAACCACACTCTTCAAACTGAAACACAACGTTGCAGCTTGGCGGCTGAAAAAAGCGTAGTACTTCCCCGGACGAGCCCTTCACAAAGAGCTCTACTACTCTTAATGTAAATGATTTGCAGTCCCTTTTATTAGAACGAAGATACGAGTCTAATTCTTTATAAGCAAAAGTCATAACAGAAAAAATTCGAGACCGTAACTTAGAACAATATTAATTTCTTACAGGATGAAAGGCTCCGACGCTTCTTGGAAGAACGACATCGAGCCTCCTCCCAACCAGGTGGAGTACTCGGACGATGAAGAGGAACGTCGGGCGAAGCGTGAAGCCAAGAACAAAAACAACGAAACAGAAGACGGAGAGAACTCTAAAAACCCCAGGAAACCCCCCCAGAGGAACCAGAGACCATCCGAGTCCAGCAGTAGGTTCGGTTCCGGCCCCAGTCGTGGACGGAACCCCTTCTCAGCAGGATCCAGAAGGAACCCGAACCCGTCGCTGCGTCACACTAGACCCTGGAACATAGATACTGATATCAGAACGCCCCCGCAGCATCCAAACGAACTACCCTACGGAACACCCTCTAACTTCCCCTATATGTATGGCCCGTTTAACCCCAACTCCCCGCCACCTTTTATGTTTCCGAACTACCCGAGAATGCGAGCGCCTATGCCTCACATGGGCCTCATGCGACCCAATGTGCCAATATTTGGTTCTAATTTCTGCAACATGCCAGGAACTCAACCTCAGTGGGTCAACACTGACCCACCGCCCCCCCAGTGGGTCAACACCGATCCTCCACCCCCTCCTGGGACGTAAACGCACATTTAATCTCTAATTATAAGGCTTGTAATAAATTTTGTTTAGTAATAGATGTAACGGTTTGAAGCAACTGAAGTGTGGTAATCCAAATATCTACATATTTATGTAATAAATACTTTTTATTGAGATACTTTAGTTTTCATTTCCGGCTGTCTTATAAGTTTTTTTTGTTCCCAAATCTTAAAGCTCAGTCTAGAACTAGCGATCTATGGAAAAGTTGGTTAATAAAAATAAATACTCTAAGGAATAGGGATATTCCTTTCTCTGGGCAGTTTTACACCAATATTGTTCCGGTGAAAGAATATCTTTTTGTTGTTTGTTCAACGAACACCTCTACAACCTCGGTGCCATAGACAGTCCACTCTGCAGGGGCTGACTGCCCGAAGAAGACTCAGCTGCCCACGTAGTACTAAAATGCAAGGGCGTAGCATTCGACGCAAGGAAATCCTAGGATACCCGGGGTTCTTTCAAGCCTGTACAGCTCCAAGTAAGGATAGCTACATTTTTTTAGCCAGTCATTATCGACCGCCTTACGGCCGGTTTCTGAAAGCCCGATCAAAACTAATGGCATGTCAAGTAACTTGATATCTCTATCTAATTCGGTGTAATAGCTGAAGTGGCGAGTGGCTTGACATCCGATTAGTTTTGATCGAGATTTCAAAAACCGGCCGTTAGAGTTTTAACAGATGATAGATGCAAACTACTTTACAATAATTACTACCTAATAAGGTATAATTTTACTAGGTACTCATATTTGAAGTCTATACAGGGAACAGCTATACTACTAAATCAAACACAAGTATTTTGTGATTTCTTTATTAAATATTTAATTTCACTGTTAGAAATAAACTAACGATCGAATTTAATAAATGTTAAAATAAAAAAAAGTTATAATAAAGATTACAATCTAAAAAATACTGCTCTTGGACATGGCAGAACTAAACGCATCTTCTGCTGCCCTTTTTTTGACGAATCGTCAAATCTGGATATAAAATAAAATTTTGCACTCACTTGATCACAACGTAAAATGATAAACATTTCACAATAAAGGAATATAAACTTTCCACAATATAAATTAAGGTTTATCAAATTAAAATGGATGAGGCTTACACAACTATGCGATTTACGAAATGAGGCGATTTGTTCTCGACACCGGCCCATTCGAACATCGAAAGCCTAAGCAAGTTGACCATTAAAAAACAGTTTCAGGAACTATTGGGCCGCTCAAGTTTATAAAATACCACATAGAGCTTATAATGCTCAAGAAACATAAAAATAGTTGGCCCATAATCTCTTTGTAAAGGTAAATCAACGAATAAACTTAGCGAAGAAAATCAACAGAAATTACGTACAGATACAGATGCGCGTAAGGAGATATTGTGACAGTTATTGTCATCCCAACGTCTATGTACAGTCAGCGACAATAGTTCATTAACATTTGATGATTAAAATTCTTAAATTACTCCGGAACCTTTTATGATCAATATTTTGGCAAATATTTGAAGATTTGTATTGGTGTATAACAAATTGAAAGGCACAGTTACTATTTATCTAAACAACGGGAAGAAATAGTTCTTTTAAAAACTCTTAATCAACTTTTGCTGCCGACTGTAGGTGGCTTTGACCACAAAAAACAACCAAATACCATTGAAAATCAGTACAATAATCTGCAGTACATTTACATACCCAAACATAAAATATAAATGCAACCAAACATCGATCACTCAACATTCCATAAATAAAAACATCGTTCACAACTAATATCGGAAAACGATAACAATGCAAATAATAAACAGTATGTCTTTCTGTCATGTTGTGATTCTTACAATATAAATAAACTTAACGAATAGCCAATATTTGTAAAATACAATTTCGACGACAATTTCTGGGTTAAATACCTTAATATAGGATGAAGGGAAAGTGGTCCACATCATCCACAATCATCTGAAGTGCTATTCTGTTAACAACACTAACCCCGGCGCTAGACTTAGCTTCACTTGTTTGAACACATGACACGAGACTTTACTTGACTTGTGTGGCACGAGACTTTGAATACAAAGTCTCGTGCCACACATAGCAATCAAACAAGTGAAGCTTAATCTGGCGCCGGCACAAGTTATTACAATTCGCAAAGAATTTCATCATGACCCATCACTAGCGCCACCCGCGTGAGTGTTTTAGCTGTGGAAATGCCAACGTGAGGTGAAGCTCGTATTCGAAGTGAGCGCGGATCCGCTAGGTGATCCTCCCCGTGATTTTGTATTCACGGAATTGCACTACAGAATGGATGACATCGTTACCGTATTGATAGGAAGAGATGAGCTTTAGACAAATCGTTCACTAAACACATACTAAAGTATTACAATGACATGTATTAGATAATATTTGCTAGCGAATTGCGTTAACGCTCATGAGGTTGACAACCGTCGAACAACTTACGGCTCGCATATATCTTAATAGTTTTCGTACTTAATCTAACTTTTTGGCAAGAAAACTTCTTTAGACCAAAATGTTATTGTTGCTGAACTTTGTAGTGTTGGTCTCCGACAGTTGGTTGTCTACGATTAGCTTCATTCAGTGATTTTATATCTTAAAAAATGTGGAAAGGTGCGAACGAGAAGTTGATTGACGGTAGTCTGCGTCTTAAGTTATGTTCACACAGTGCCCATTTCTTGAGGTATATTCAATTGTAGAACGCATGCATTAGCGTCAACGACAGAGTTTCAGAAGTCTTTGCAAAATGTTCGTTGATCACATTCTAGTTGGCGATAGAGTTAAAAGCTTTTTTTTAATACGCTCTTTCATACGTTTTTTGCAGCTTGCGCTACGATTTTATCTGACACAGAGTATGTGGTATACGTGCTTACAAGATAGGCATAGTACATTTGCCTTTGATGAACAAAAAAGCACAATGTGAACATAGCTAGCAGGATAATACATGTATTGTGTTTCAAATATATCTGATAGCCAAGCCGCATTCGCTTCCAAGCGATTCTCTTTGTACAAAGAGACATTTTTGACATGAAATAATTGAAAATACTGCTTTTTGCAAAGATTTGTTTCTTGAAATAGAATTAATGCTTATTTCGATCCAGGATTTTTTGATATTTCTACGGCATATCTCAATCCCATTCAATTTAGGACTTTTTTACATCATAGAATGTGGAATGCGACTTGGCTGAACAGATTAAAATGGCGTTCGAGACTCATAAGCTTCGAAAGCAAATTTAGACATGTCGACAAGGTTACTATGAGCTGCCTATAACGATGGTCGTAGAAACTGATAATTCTAAATTGATTCGTCATACAATAAAGGAAGGGCTTGTGGGATACGTCAAGTAAATGTTCACAGTAAACTTATATAGAAAAGTTACAAAAATACATTCCTACAAGTTACTCTCAATACGTCTAGCCGTTTGAGACTCAATAAGTAAAATTGCCTCTGTTGGGCTCCGACACTCGAAAAACAGAAACTAATCCGAGCAGTCTTCTAATAAGTAAAACTTAATATAAACGATTCGACATGATTTTAAGCAAACACTAAATAAAATAACTTGATCGCACGTTAACTTTATCCTAAACAGGGACTTAGTCTAAGAGAGGATTACTTTTATCGATTACACGTTAGGAACTATTCTACTGTACAGATTTAAAAGAACATACGAGTTTTTTTTAATACTTTCAATAGTAGACCGACCGATATAGAGTCGTATAGATGGAAACATAAACTAACTTAACTATTTGATCAAGATAAAACGCCAAACGGCTGTCTTACAGCCTATACGAAACTTACTTATATAGCTGTCGAACCAAAGAGGTTATTGCATTATACTATCAACTACGATACTTTAAAAATTGCTTTTACAGGCAAAAATATTAAAGAAATATATCATTATATTATATTTGATTATATACGTCTCGCTACATAACGTCATATCACTCATAAGTGTGGTGTTGTCGAATTACATTTTAATATTTAGAATATTAAGTTTTATCTAAGACACTACAATCTACTTTCTAATATTCACAGGAATCGATACAGTTATAGAGAATGAAAAAGGCGATTATATAGCATGTGCTTACTACGCGACGATTTAAAAATGTATTCTAAAATAACTTAAAATTACAAGAGTAATCGACGGTCGATCAGAAACTATACTCCAAGCAACGACAACATACAATACATGTAAATAAACTAAAAAATAACTAGAAAAAAAAGCGCTATTTTATTTACTTGGATATCATAACATTTTTCTGCTATTTTGATTTAAAAGCCAAACTACAAACGATGTTATGAAATTTCTATAAAAGGAACAATTTGAGAGTACATCCTCTCAAAAAAAAAAATCGATTCATAAATGACGGAGTTATGCGATACCAAACATAAAAAAAGAGTCGAATTGAGAACCTCCTTTTTTTGAAGTCGGTTAAAATCAATCTAAAATTCTCTATTTGGTGTCGAATTTTGTTACCATTAATCATTTTAGACAAGGGGCCTATTCACGAATAAATTTAGAAATTTGGGACGTTAAGGTATCTAGCGATATTCGACCTTATTGTTTCCACGATTAACGTCAAATTCGTACGTGATTAGGCCACAGATCTAAAATCGATAAGTAATGTAAAATCTGTAAAAACAACGACGAGAGTGTATTTTAGGTAAACTACTACAGGTTACAGGCTACAGGGCGGTAAATCTCAAGTGGAGTTGGGCAGGACACCTGGTTAAGCGCGGTGATGGCCGGTGGAGCAAAGCCTTGACCGAGTGGTGGCCAAAGTCAGGCCAAAGAAGTTAAGGGCGTCAGAAAGCGCGATGGGTCGACGACATCGTGAAGGTAACACCTGGACCAGAGACGCACAGGACAGAGGAGGCCGGCAAAACATGAAGGAGGCCTATACCCAGCAGTGGGTGATACCAGGCTGAAATGAATGATGACGATGATGACTACAGGTTTGTTTACAAATATTGTATCTTGAGTTTGGCTGGAGTATAGGTTAGGCGTATTCTGTTTCATAAATGCTTGTTTTGACGTTTTGAAAGGAGTTAGGCAAATCTAAGGCAGTGCTGTTAAGGCGCGCACGCGACAAATATTTAGATACATTCTGAACACAGTACATATAGATGAGTTTTAAAAAACAGTTCAAATCTATAGAATTTTCACAGCATATTAAATGCCATTCGACTTTCAGTACACATCACATGCAGGAGGAAATAGTTTAGCATTTATGAAACACACGCAGCACTCAAAAATATTTCAAAATTCAGCCTCCCGTTGCTTATCAGATCATATCGAGAGATTACGTTTTTTTCAAAAATACTTTTGAGTGTCAAATCTATTGAGTGACGACAACGGAGGTGTTATAGTGATATATACTACGCATACCTAATTCACGGTTAACTTTATCGAGTAAATAATTATGTCTCTATGTAGATTATTCGCAAAATATTATACGTTCTATGTATGTAAATCTACAATGTTCTACATGAAAATATAATATTATTATGTGTCTATACTAAAATATATATTATTGATAGTCATAAGTTTAGAAATCACTGATTGCAGTTGCCATTGTTTTCTGGAATTTTAGTACATTGTGGCGCCACTGTCTTTGAGTATATCGATTACTAAAGTAATTTGTATGGAGACATTTTTGTCCCATACAATGTCATCCATAGACATAGATTGAACAAGATACCGTACCGAAGCTCACTTAGCGTGCCAGTTTACTCCTCAAGTGAGTGCAATAAACTCAGTTCAATCTCTATCTGTGTTGCCATCCTAGGTCAAATGTAATCATGCTATTTTATATTATGTCCTATATGTTATTTTATATTATAATGGTGCACCGATTTAATATAATTGTGATGCTTATAAGTAACTATCGAAAATATATCGATCAACTATGGCATTAAATAATTTTCATGTAAAACATTGCTATTAAATATGACAAATCGTTTAGGTGTTTTATTTCTATCACGAATATAATATCGTAAAGCTAGTCGTTACAATGTTCATATGATTTTAACATCAAATTATAAAATACCCGACGAGATTTATCGTTTTAACTTATCATTTTCAAAATAAAACTATGTCGTTTTCTAGTAAAAACGTAGCCTAAGTATAAGTTCACCAATAAAATAAATAAGATCTCTCACCGCCAATTAAATGCATTTGACAGTCGTTTGAAAATCATTACAATATCATATTGACTTCAACATTGTAGTAGCAATACAAATTCATCTCATTTATTCCTGTCTCTGTCTCTCATTACCTATTGGTAAGAGATAACAATAGTTGACACATCGCTTATCTTTCCACAGATATTGTACGACCATAGACGTAAAGGAAGACGACGTACTCAAAACTATTTCGTCAATAATTTAAATACATTAAATCGTGTAAAAATTGCTTCTGCTTAAACATTTGTAAAGACTTTTATTGATTTATCTGAGTTAAAACATTATAGTCGCGTTAAACACTCGCTGAAAACTCGGTCATAAATCATCTTAACACTAGTGTTGAGAGTAATCGGCGCGGGCGCATGCACGTTGTCGATAAAAAGAATGACTCAGCGAGAGCGCGGGTGGTTGCGCGCTCGGAGACGTCATTATCGGTAGTCGGTATAAATGTATCGATAGTTCTTAACGACTTCAATAATGCACATCTCTGCGCATAAACAAAAGGACCGTGCCGTTCTCTTAAGTGCGAGAGAGAGAGAGCAATATTGCTGTCTCGTTCCGATAACTTATGACCCTGTTTGCAGCGAATGTTTAATGCGACTATAGTTCTTCATCAGAAAATGCATTTCATTAAAATCCAAGATGGCTGCTACTGTAATAATGCAATTATGTTTGTATGAACTTGTATGACACGATATAATATTAGGCACGTGTTTACAATAACGCACTCAGACTTGATTAAAACTAACAGCTACGAAGCGCATTATAAGGCCGAGGTTAGTACCTACCAATAAAACATGTTCAAAAAAACTTGCACGGTTGTACATTGTATTCCAACCCGGATATCGGAAGAGATAGTCCAAAACCTATATCTTAAGAGAAAATCTCCTTTATTGAGTTGTAAGTTCACATTGATATATCAAACAGAGTATTAGAAAGGCGGATATAATCAATGTTCAGGTAAAAAACTTGGAAGTAAACTTAAAAAATACATTAAACTACACGAAGCTATATTACTCGCTTCACAGGTGTGATATTAGCTGCAGCTACCACACGCAAACGATTACAATCAGACTATACACACCGGTCAAGATATCTGGCGCTGTACAGCTAACAAATTATGGAAGATCTACGAAAACTAGCAAAAGAAAGCAAGTCTCAACACACAATCCAGACCTTATGTTCGATCCAAATAATAGACTCACGACTGTGATCCCTAGGCACGGTAGACATCCTCTCAGATCTCTAGGTACTCACTCAAGATATGATCCCTGGACACGGTTGACATACTCTCAGATCTCTAGGTACTCACTCAAGATATGATCCCTAGGCACGGTTGACATACTCTCTGATTGGTACTCAAGATTCTTTGAGGATGTCCAAGGGGAGTCAGAGGCACGTCCAAACATCGCCTACACTTTGCAATAGTTGGTATTCCATACGTGACAGGTTGCAAATCTATCCGCTGCTAGAACACCAACAGGTTTCCTATAACTAATGTTTTATGTCCATCGATGGAAGGTGGGTTTGGGGGATAACTAAGTGTTCTCCACCGGCCGTATGGTGCAATCGCCGACCGTGGTTATTGGCGTTATAGTAACCGCGCTGTTGGTTGACGACGTCACGGCGTTGGTTTCGGGCGATTGGTCCGATTTATCGTTCTCGTCGTTATTTGCGGGTAGTTTGACGATCTGGCAGTCGCCGACTGTCATGATCTGCGTTTCCATGGCGACGGGAGGCACGTTCTCCTCCGGCTCCACGCGCGAGTCCTCCTCGTCCGAGGACGTGTCCGATACGTCGATGGTCCGGTCGTGAGAGGTCTCGGTGTGGCTCAGGTCTTCAGTGCTGCGGTCTGGATCAGCCTGGTATTAACAAAAAAACTATTTAACTCTTTACATGGCAGGGGACAGCCGGCTGAACCATACTGGTAAAATCCGTGTGCACCAGTTAACTAAGGAGTTAAAGGCATACGAACAGGTTGCCTGTGGAAAAGATGGCTCTCAGCGATAAGGTCGCCTATTGTTTTGCCTTCACCCTGTATTTTGTTTGTTTAGTGAACAATAAATAGCAGCGTTTTACCTGAAATAAAACGCATATTAATTTACTTACCTCACTGAAAGCTTTCAGTATTATTATGAAGAAAGGCGACTTCCGTTTCCGTCGATTTCTAATAGTTTTCGTACTTTTATACCTTGTGGTTCCGGTCAAGTGGCGCCACCTGGCGGCCGCGCGCCATTTTGCTTCGTTAAATGTTAAGCGCCATTTTGGTGTCATTGGCTTAGTTTCAGCAGGCAGAGATAAAAGTGAAAGCTTTCAGTGAGGTAAGTAAATTAATATGCGTTTTATTTCAGGTAAAACGCTGCTATTATTTTACTGTACGCTCACTGAAAGCTTTCAGTATTATTATGAAGATTTGTTTGTTATCGCCTGGTGTTGCCACTTGTAAGATCAAGGTTACTCTAGCGCCAATGTGATTTTTAAAATATTTTACCACAATAAGAAGGGTACAACGATGAATCTACAACCTGCTATGTATAATTGTGATTAAACTTTATTATTCATAATAAATCTAAATATTTATTCGATTTAATCTGAAATCAAATAAGTAATCATAAAAAACCCGTCAAGCATAGTGACTAGGCAAATAATCCTAATGACTGGACAATTTGTGGAGGAGTCCCATGACCAAATATGGACTCTTTCAAGCTGATTTGATGATAATGATCATAAATCATAATAGGTGCCATGTTATTTGATAGCATAGATAAGCTATTGATTGCGTCAAATAGATGCCTTTTATTATAAGAATTAATGCTGCTCATTAATTTCAATAATTTTCAGTCGATGTTTAGATCACGCAGGTCGAACGCTATCTGGAAATACTGTAATAGTGGCCGTACCAAACAATGTTTTGGTCCAACCTGAAATAACAGTGCGTGATGCGGGCTTAGCTAATTATCTTACAATTTTATTTCATTAATGGGTTTTCCCAATCCCATGATAAGGTATTTGAGTTACCTACGTATAGTATAGTATTACTGCGGTCTATATTTTATTCTAATTAAAACACTTTTCAACGTCATAAACTGGAAACTTTGTTTCTGAGAAAAAAACATTACAGACTTGAGTATCCAAAAACGTGAGATTATAATATAATCTCACGATTATGATATTATATATTTGGCTATGACGCTATGATGTAGATACCAAGCATTTATGCGAAAGTGTCACATTGAAGTCCATGTCAGTCATTGTGTCCATTGTAAAACACAGCGAAATTCTTGTTTTATATTAGTAACCTTAAAGGATTGTTTTAAGAGCTACACCAAGAAGTTAATGGTTGTAAACTGTAGGAGTAATTATCGGTCCGTATTGCACATTTATACTAACATTTCCATATTTAATTCAAAATTAATAAAAACCCTTGTTGACTGAAGTTTCTACGGGCTATCCATGTTAACGGAGCTACCATAGCTCGAGTTTTGAGGTTGTCTCATCAAAAAGGCAGTTGCCACCGGGAACTATAATGAAGAATAGATCCGAGACTTGAGACTAAAAACACCTCGTGTGTGGGTAATTCCATGAAATACTAAATGCTTTATAAAAAAGAGAAGGTTTCTTAGTTTTCAAAACTAATAATATTTATATATAGTTGTATGTGTGGGATACTTTAGATATCCAATAAAACACAAATATCGTAATAAACGAGTCTGAGTCGTTGTCCCGAGCCCTGTTCGTATAGGCTGGTCATAGGACACTCGTCATCTGTAGTGATGACATCAATAAGCGGCCTGCTTTTCGAACTTGCCTAGGATAAGTGCATGCTGAAGTCTATTAAATAATGATAATGATTAACCATGACTGATTCTATATTTCTCATATGTGACAAGTTGTTTCCACAAGTAGAATTGATTTCATACCTTCTTTAAGTAGATAAGCGACTAAAGACCTTTAGTTGTCGCACTGTATTTAAGTGCACTGCGATGCAGTAGGTAGGTACATGAACTTGGCTTTAGCAAGAGTGTATTCAGCATCTCTTTTTGGTAGCAGCGTAAAACAACTTTTATTGTGTGCCCCAAGCCCATTTGACACATACTTTAGAGACTTTTCAGAGCTAGATAATGTAGCTATGCTGTGAATAAGGATACGCAACGGTACCCTAATCATTCTTTGAGAACGCCTTTGGTAGGGTAGGGTAGTCTAGTAAGGTATTCAAATACTTCATTACCAACACGGCTGGCAGAGCTTACAAGTCCTATTAAGTTTTTGTGAGGGTAGAGAACTGGTTTCTACTATGATAACTACCTTGACTGTAATCCAAAAATTCATGATGAATGTATGTCTTCGTTTACTATCAAAACAAGTGATCGTAGAGATGCACCTGTTTTTAGATATTCATATTATCTCAAGTTTGAGCCAGTAAATATAAATGATAAAAATGTTAATATAATTTAGAACCCGTAAACACAAACCCGGTGCCAGTACCTGAAACGGTTAGGTTAGGTTAGGTTAGGTTTTTTTTTTTTTTGCAAAAACATAGATTTGAAAGGATGGGCTAAACCATCAGGAACCCTAGGCCCAGAAAGCATTAGGGGTATACTTTTTTATTGCACCTAGAGCTGGTACAGTGGTAGTAGTATGCATAATTATATTAAAAATGCTTATGATACGAATATCAATAGATTGTAAAATGAGTCATACTTTTACAACATTAGGTAGGCGTAGGCTTTGATACGATAATCTTTTATCAAGTTTGGTGCCCATATTTTCATCTCTTGTGGAAGAGCGTTAACTTCACCTAGCTTTTAGTTAGATTCATCTAGCTTTAAGACGTTTCAAGGTGATCCTTGTGATTACCATGTGGTTTAAGACTGACATTACGAGTCATTATTTGTACTTACCATATTTAGTAGCCTAAAACCCTGAGCCTTATCAAGTTGCGAGACTTCATTAACAAATTAAACTTTCTCTTTGTAACTATTCAGTGACAGTTTTCAAATAGCAACTGGCTATAGGAACATCTTCCCTGCGAGGGTGTGCTTGTTCGACTTCCATGCGATGGAACACAGTTTTATAAACGCCGAACCCCCTGAGAGGCGGCTGTATGTTTGATTGGATTTCTGTTGCAAGAAACCATTAGACTATGTTCACTCATTATAAAGTTGTTTCACTAACACCCCCAAAAACTCTTGCGAGGCGGCTGTTAGTTTGATTGGATTTCTCTAGCGAGAACCCAAAAGGTACCACGTCATTAACAGTTTCATTAACGCCCAAACCTCTTGCGAGCCGGCTGTTACATTGATTGTATTTCTCTAGCGAGAAACCCTTGCTATATTCATTTCATATATGAAATAGTGGCCATGTTCACTTTACGTTTATAGTTCCATGCGATGGAATATTAAAACGCACATCCACCCCGCGAGGGTGTAATTCTTTGAGTTCCATGCGATGGAACACAGTTTTATAAATGCCTTACCCCCGCGAGGGGTGGCCCAAAAAAGCTATGCTTTTTTTATTGAAGATATCACACTTTGTTTGATATGATCTCTCTTCACACTTCGCTTGCCTTACCCTTGCGAGGGGCGGTCAAGAAGGTTTTACCTTTTTAATTTGAAGATATCATACTTTGTTTGATATCATTTCTCGACACACTTCGTTTGCCTTACCCCTGCGAGGGGCGGTCAAGAAGGTTTTACCTTTTTCATTGAAGATATCATACTTTGATATAATCTCTCGACACACTTCATTTGCCTTACCCCTGCGTGGGGCGGTCAAGAAGGTTTTACTTTTTTCATTGAAGATATCATACTTTGTTTGATATGCTCTCTCTTCACACTTCGCTTGCCTTACCCCTGCGAGGGGTGGTCAGGAAGGTTTTACCTTTTTCATTGAAGATATCATACTTTGTTTGATATAATCTCTCAACACACTTCGTTTGCCTTACCCCTGCGAGGGGTGGCCACGAAGGTTTTGCTTTTTTTTTTTATTGAAGATATCATACTTTCGTTGCATTCGGATCGGCGACCTGCATACTTAATCAGAACGATATAATAAAACCTATGAATTATAAAGTAATTATAACAGAAGTTAAAGAACAAAGTTCTTTTAGTACTCCTCAAATTCTTACAATTAAAACGTCTGTAGGTACTCGTTTGAATAGTCCAAGAAAGAAATAACCAATATTATTGTCTAAAGATAAAATGAGACTAAATTTCTTGTATAACAAGCAATAAACAAGCTAGTGACGTAAGATATCATAAATTTTTCCCAATTTGTTTGTTTCCCAGTCTATGATAACTGGGGTTTTTAAATTATGATAACGGGGGCTTTAGGAGTAGCTAGTTACTTTAATTTTTTATTAAAAGTTATAGCTTTAATTTTCACCCTCACCGCAAGAACATGATAATCTTATAAAACAATAATTGAATCACAAAGCTCCTGCTAGAAAATCTACATCTTCTCAACATATAAAGTATCATCTACCGGTGCAGAGCCCGTGTCACTAGTTTACGGCAAAAGGAATACATTCTTTATGTTGCAAACTAAAATTATTATTTCTATAAAATAATAAAGTTTGTACTTACATTCGTTCTAGTAACCAAAAAGTTAATTCTTTAACTATAGGAACGTGATCCGAACGAAAATTCGTTAAAATATTGATCACGGTCATCCATTTAATGTATAGAGGGTAGAACTCACGGTTTTTTCCTCTTTGCACAGTACGAAGAACATAATTTCACTTCACGAAATAAAAGATAAGAATCTAAAATATTTTATGCAACGGTCGTCGCAGCGATAACGCTGGACACAAGTTGCTTCGACGGAAAATAAAACGCCAATGACACCAAAATGGCGCTTAACATTTAACGAAGCAAAATGGCGCGCGGCCGCCAGGTGGCGCCACTTGACCGGAACCACAAGGTATAAAAGTACGAAAACTATTAGAAATCGACGGAAACGGAAGTCGCCTTTCTTCATAATAATACTGAAAGCTTTCAGTGAGCGTACAGTAAAATAATAAAGAGTTTATCTTTCTATGAAATATCATAAAAAAATATATAAAAGTAATGCAATGTTTAAATAATAAAATAAAAAATTTATAAATATTGGTGGACATTCCACACAGCACTATCTCGCCCCAAACTAAGGTGGGAATCGAAACCACGGCCTACGGCGCTACTAGAGTTACTACCGACTAAGCTGTGAAGGCTGTTTATAAATAAATGTCTTTCCACGTCTATTTCTAATATGCTAGCGGGCTCACGCGGCCTCGCTCGCGTGGTGATTGCTAACATCAATATTTAATGCATTTTACCTATATTGAGTTCGTTCGTGTTTTCTACCTTCCGGTAATATTTCGGGATAAAATGTGCCATTTTTAAAATGTATCATTTTCGGTATAAAATGTGCCATATATGTGTAAAAATCTAAGACAATAACACAATTAGAGCTGATTTCACCATGCTCTGTTAGATTAACAAAGGATTAAAGGGCCGTTATATATGTCGGAATGTACGCGTTTGACATCTAAGGATAGATTTAACGGCCTGTTATTCCTTGATTAGTAACTAACAGAGCATGGTGAAATCAGCTCTTAGCCTAATAATGTAACCATACATAACGCTGTTGGCGTTACTATTTAGAAATAAATAACACACATACCTGCACGTTATAATTGTAAGCTGCCAGCGGGTTGTAGATAACATCGGTCAGGTAGGAGAAATCGCCGAAGGGGAGGTTGGAAGCGTTGTAGTTCTCGTTGGGTCGTCCGTCTGGAAAACACAGTTTATTTATTATATACCAACTCAACTTCTTCTTCGCTTGTTTGTATGGTCATTGCAGTGTTGCCCGCAATTTCACCAATGTCACGTTTTTATGTAAGACGCACGAAAGAGAATGACCGGTGGACAAAGGTAATGCTCGGTGGAGAATTTTGTTTATTTTATTTAATGATTCCAAGAAAAATAAAGAAAAAAAAACAAACATAACTTAATTCTTTTTGACTACTGTAGCTGTTGTCTTAATTTATTTTTGCACTTGAAGGAACACAAAACAATGACAATAGCTGCCTGTATTACATTTTCATCAAAAATGTATCTATTAAAATGTACAAAATTCTAACATAGATCAAAATATGAATCACGATCAAATCCCATTGCACGTAATCATGTGATCATTTTTAAAGTCGCAGTAGGTTACCTACTCGCCAATAGCTACTTTTCGTGGACAAGTTAAGTAACAATGGTTACCACTTAACATCAAGTGGGCCATCTGCTTGTTCCATCAGCTGGTTGTATAAAAAAAACAACTGTCATCTTGCAACAATGAGACAAAAGATGCAAAAGATTTTTTTCACAATTTCAGAGCTACAAATTTATATAAACAATTTATGCATGAATTCAGGTCAGACGCCCCCATTATTATTACTATTAAGATGAAACTTATAAGTAAAATTGTTACCGTCAATATTATGAACAATATTGACGTTTGTGATGGTAGAATTAAATAAATCTAAATTAGTATAGAAGCATTAAAAACAAGCATGTGATAATATTATGAAACGCATGTATTTTTTTAGTTTTTGCAAGAGAAGGCTGCACCCGATACCAATTAGTATTCCACTACGAAATTTCGACTTATAATTTTGAGTTTAACATGCCAATTGGTGAATGGTATACTAACAAAATTTGCTCAATTCCAGGCCGTACTCGAGCGGTACAGGCACATCGAAATCCATACCTAGACAGAAAATTATGATAAGACAACACAGCATTGTACCCAGTTTGTCAAAAAGGGGAACATCGTGCACTTGTGTTAAGCAATAAAAACAAAAATGCAACAAAATATATGTGATAAAGCTGAACACAAAAATGCCATAAAAAAATTAAACTGATACAATGTCACATGTTTTGTGTGCAACGTAAAACACCGTCAAACAACATCTCGCTCGCACATTTCAAAATTTTTGACGATATCAAAATCACTGAATATGTGTAAAATCGCAAACAACCAAGATTCGCAGAATAAAATTACAAAGGGTCACGAAAAATATAATTTTGATTCAAACAAGATTTCCTATCAAAACTTTTTTTGAGAAGTTGTTTGGTGGTATACATGTGGAGTCAGAACAACATGTTTTTTTTATCTCCACTTTCCTGTATCATCCATCTTTTCTTTAACCTACATCTAATCTACATCTGTTTTATGAATTTTATTACCCTTACCTTTTTTCTGTTATACCTACGCTTCACTAAATTCGATTGGCACCATTCTGGAGCTTCAATATTATATTATAATATGTACATTGCAACAAGGATCATACAAAAGAGCGGTAGGAACCAAGCCGTAAGCCGTTTGTTGGCTGTTCTTCTAGGCTTTGGTCGCGTGGAACTGGCACCTAGAGTCACCTAGCTTTATGACGTTTCAAAGTGATCCTTGTGATTTTATTGAATAAATACCTTTTCACATTTTTCCATTCGCTTACGTGCCCATACCACGCTAACCTTTTACTCCTCATCTTTTCAACCAATGGCAACTTTAAAACTGGCCCTAACTTATTCCTTATCTTATCCATTTTCGTCACTCCACAAATCCATCTCATCATTCGCATCTCCGCTGCATGCACTCTTTTTTTTTATACAACTAGCTGGTGGAACAAGCATATGACCCACCTGATGTTAAGTGGTAACCTTCATCTATAACGAAGCAGTGCCTCATAAATTATGCACGATAGGAACATGCCCTATGATGCACCTGCCTGAGGCATACAGTGTTAAGCCTCATGTGCCTGTAATTTCACCGAATTTCATCCGTCCCTTTGACATAGTCATGACATCATCTTCCAAATAGTTCATGTTTCCAATAAAAATTATTGTAATTATATTTGTCTGGACCAACGCGGTAGAATTCAAACCTTAAATTGTATCATCATAATTCACTTAAACTGAAATGATCTTTATTCGTAAATACACAAGAACCATTTTGAAATGTGTGTCATACATGACACAATGTAAACTGTATACCACCAAATTAAAATGAGCAGCGGTAAGACAAATAAAAAACGAAACAATGCCATGGACAAAAACGTAAAATGACTCACCACTTCTCGGAAATGTGATTTTAAAGTTCTATGAAATAGCTTTCTGATGAGGAAATAAATAGAGGCATCAAGATCATTTCGATTATTGAAAATTTTTGAATTATATTTAGAATTAAAAAAAATATTTATGTGTTCATTGTTATTTCAATTTGGGATTTGTTCAGTTGCTCTTTTTAGAATTGTTTTGCATTTATTTGGTTCTTACTATTAAGTTTGCCCTCTATGGTTGTTTTTAGCGAAATAAAATCTGAGCATCCACACAGGCGACAGCTTACAGCGACAGCCTAGCGTGCAGCTTATCTCTTATTCGAGAGCACTGGTGGTCTAGTGGTAGTGGCCCCGCCTTCCGATCCTAAGGTCGTGGGTTCGAAACCGGTCGTGCACCAATGAGTTTTTCTGTTCAAAAATTTATGTGCACAATGCCAGTACTCTCAAACGGTGAAGGAAAACATCGTGAGGAAACCGGCATGTCGTAGAACCTAAAAAGTTCTATTACATGTGTCAAGTGCTTGAAAGGAGCCTCTTGAGGCGCACTTAAAATCCTATCACCACACTGTTTCGAAAGAAACTAGTGACACGACAAGAAGAAAGATCTCTTATTCTGTATAAGATACCTAAAAGATTATGAAAAATGAATTGAATTTTGTCTCTTATTCAACCAATTATACTTTAGATAGCATTCCTTCACTTATAAATTTTATTCAATTAAAATTAGCCCCTTAGCATTGGTATTACCATTGTTATTATCATTGATATGACCATAGTTTGAGTTCAGTTAAAATAAAGATTAACTTAGATAATACAAAGTAATGCCAGTGTTCTCAATCGGTGAAGGAATGAATCTTGAAGTAACCAGAGCTTGCAAGCTGTCACATATAGAAAACTAACTCCTGCAAAATGTGGCATGTGCCAAATGTAATATGTAGACGTGCCTCTGACAACCCCCTGAACACAAAAAGTCCGAGATTTCATAGATTCTTCCGTGAAACGACATGAATATGTACATACATAACATACATACATAAAATCACGCCTGTTTCCCATAGGGGTAGGCAGAAACCACGGATTTTCCCTTGCTACGGTCCTTACATACCTCTTTCGCTTCATTCACTCTCATAACATTCTTCATACATGCTCGTCGGTTTAGGGTACTCCTGACCTGGCCTTTCTCTAAAATGTCTGTTATCTGAAGATCTGTTGTCTGTTATACCCCGTTTACACTCAGCTCATGTCCGTGGAAATGTGCAGAGACTTGGGCAATGCGAGAATGTAAACAGGCCACTTCCATGTCCACTCGCGTTGCCCGTGTTGCGTGTACACACATTGCCGGCAAC
Source organism: Chloroclysta siterata (assembly GCA_932294275.1). Classification (NCBI taxonomy): domain Eukaryota; kingdom Metazoa; phylum Arthropoda; class Insecta; order Lepidoptera; family Geometridae; genus Chloroclysta; species Chloroclysta siterata. Next base: position 19,168,599 of record OW028588.1, read on the forward strand.
ATTTCCGTCCACGCGAATGGCAGCGTGAATGTCTAAATGTAAACGCAGTATAAGAAGATGTATGAAAGGTGAAAATATATAAGTTACCAGGTCTTGAAGTCATGAAGTAGTTCTTGGGCGGGCGTCCTCGCTTCCTCTTGAGCAGCAGTTGCTGGCCGGCCGGGGACAGGTTGGCCACGGCGGCCGGGCTCGGCCCCATCACGGTGCCGCCGGTCAGCACGCACCCTTCCATATCTGGAACGTACCGTTAGTTATTTAGACCTGCCTGCGACGGATTTTGGAGTTTGTAATGCACAGTTAGCTATTTAGACCTGCCTGCGTCGGATTGTGGAGTTTGTAATACACAGTTAGCTATTTCGACCTGCCTGCGTCGGATTGTGGAGTTTGTAATAGACAGTTAGCTATTTAGACCTGCCAGCGTCGGATTTTAGAGTTTTAATACACCGTTAGCTATTTAGACCTGCCTGCGACGGATTTTGGAGTTTGTAATACACAGTTAGCTATTTAGACCTGCCTGCGCCGGATTGTGGAGTTTGTAATAGACAGTTAGCTATTTAGACCTGCCTGCGTCGGATTTTAGAGTTTGTAATACACCTTTAGCTATTTAGACCTGCCTGCGTCGGATTTTGGAGTTTGTAATACACAGTTAACTATTTAGACCTGCCTGCATCGGATTGTGGAGTTTGTAATACACAGTAAGCTATTTAGACCTACCTGCGTCGGATTGTGGAGTTTGTAATACACAGTTAGCTATTTAGACCTACCTGCGTCGGATTTTAGAGTTTGTAATACACCGTTAGCTATTTAGACCTGCCTGCGTCGGATTTTGGAGTTTGTAATACACAGTTAACTATTTAGACCTGCCTGCATCGGATTGTGGAGTTTGTAATACACAGTAAGCTATTTAGACCGCCTGCGTCGGATTTTCGAGTTTGTAATACACAGTTAACTATTTAGACCTGCCTGCATCGGATTGTGGAGTTTGTAATACACAGTAAGCTATTTAGACCGCCTGCGTCGGATTTTCGAGTTTGTAATACACCGTTACCTATTAAGACCTGCCAGCTTTTAGACTCTGGGTTTTAAAACTATGGGAAACAGACACACGAGCGCACCACACTACTATAATAGGAGAATATGTAGGCAATAACCCTCTATTGCCGTTATAATAGGTTACCCAAAAAAACATACAAACAAGGATCTACACTATATAACTACACGAGGAGCCTAGCAACAGCACACATGAAGTAAGAATATACAAGGTGTTCCAATACTTGTGTTTAAAAATGCCAGGGTTAAAGTTGCCACCAATATGAATAACTTTTTCTACCGAATTTCGAACCGATATTGTAAACGCGAAAAAGAAACACCTGTTTTATACAAAAATTCAATACCTACCTGGATAAAATGTATGTATGTATGTACAGCTGTTTTTCAATACGCACATTGCGTTTCGTTTGCGCCGATAATACACCATCTGTTTAAGTTACATCTACAGCGGCCAGCTTGTGTCTACAGTCTGTTAACTGTTCAAGGTTTTACACACAGGCCGGCAGTTTTTGACCGGGGGGTAGCTCTTATGTACCTCTTCTGTACCCAAGTGGTGGTGCTTCTACCCCAAATATTGCTACTAAAGGGTCTATATTATGTAATTCACGATTTTTAACATCAAGACCTATTTAATTTGTTCCTAATTTAGCATGTAAAGTAATTATTGCAAAACAAGGACCACTTGGAGTATAGAGTATGCTTACCGAGAGAAGTCTTGGGAGGGCGTCCACGCCGCTTCTTGATCTTGGGTGTCATAGGTAGCGGCGTCTTCCGCGGCCGTCCCCTTCCACGCCGAGGCGGGTCCAGCAAGTTGTCAGCGTTGAGTTCGTTCCGCACGGGGTCCAGGGTAGAGTTCAGCAGGAGAGAGGCGTTGGTGGCGCGCGGAGGGAGCATCACGTCGCCTGAGGAATTCATGACGATGATTATTTAAACTTGCCTTAACTTTGACATTTTTCATTTTAATACTTGACTTTATCACAATTTGACCTTAATATTTTCAATTTCTCATTATAAATTAAATCCTTAATAAACAAAATTTGACATAAATACCCAATACCTACATGACTATATATATTTTTCTGTTTTATATGCCTACAACGATAAATAGACCTACTTATATAACTTAAACGGTATTTATTAAGCAAGACTATACCTATGAACCTACTAGTAAATTTAAAACCTCGGCCTGCCTCCATGTTGCCATACCCTATGCAGGGTCCATGTGATACTTACTAACACCCAACAACTATGTACTTTGTACCTAACCTAAACCATGTGTAAGCAATAAATATATTGAGTATTGAGTATGATGAATACTTATTACGGAGCTCAAATAGAGTTGGGCAGGACACGTTTCAAACGTGGTGATGCCAGGTGGAATAGGACGACAACCGAATGATGGCCAAGAATCGGCTACAGGGGCGTGAGACGTCCTGTAGCGAGTCAGTTAGTATTCTAATGGCGGGGTTAAGCTTGCAACTTGGCACGTATGTAATACCAACTACAGCAAAATGTGGGTATGTGTCAAATGTCCTCAAAGAGTCTGGAGTTACTACTTGGTACAAAGAGATCTGAGGGGAGATCTACCGTGTCTGGGGATCAAAGTCGTGGCGCTGTTTCTGTTTTTTTTTTACATTTTGCATTAGCAATGTAAACTTACCGCTAGGAGTGAATACAAGATGACCTGACTCGCGATGCGTGGTGCGGACCATTCCAGACATGACTTCGGCGTTGCTGTTGTTCTCGCGTTTGAATGAAGTGTCGTTGGCCATATCCACTGTTGGGTCCTCCTGTTAATATATACAAGTCTGAGGTCAGTCAACAAGGTAGGTGACAACGAAGATCATTATAGACAGATAGATAAATATGTTATTGTATACATCATAGATACAATAAGTTTAGCTACAATGGGCGGCTAAAGAGATCGCTCTCAGCGATAAAGAGCGATCTCTTCCAGACTAGCTTTAGTTGGAAAGGATCAACAAAAATCATAATATTATACACTTAGTATTAAGGACTACCCCAAACGAGATCTTCACAAAGAGCCCTATTTTTTTTTTATTATACAACTAGCTGATGGAGCAAGCAGATGGCCCACCTGATGTTAAGTAGTAACCATCACCTATAACAAAGCATTACCTCGTAAGTCACGCACGATAGGAACGTACGATGCACTGCCCTGAGTCCATCAACTTGAGGCATACAGATGTTAAGCCTCATGTGCCAGTAATTACACCGGCAACCACACTCCTCAAACCGAAACACAGCGTTGCTGCTTGGCGGCTGAAAATGGCGTGGCGTACTTCCCCGGACGAGCCGTTCACAAAGAGCTCTACTACTCTTTTCTTTTGATTTCGTTCTTCCTGGAAATGTGTAGGAGAGACCTATGACCAGCGAGTGGACTTATTGATTGATTGATCGAATTGATTGAAAATTATTTATTGCACACATTACAAACTAACAGAATAGGTCAAATTATAACAATTACAGGAAAACAAAATGTACAATGGGCGGTCTTATCGCTAAAAAGCGATCTCTTCCAGACAACCTTCGGATGGAGAGGAGCCTAGAATGAGATGGTCGGTTAGGGTGCACTATACAATTAAAAATAGCAAGGGTATAATAAAAACATTCGATATAAACAAATAAATAAGCTGATGAGTGTACAGACCCGTTCGCAGATCTTGGTGTGCACGCGCAGCTTGTCGGAGCGCGCGAAGGAGCGTCCGCAGCCGCCGCACGTGAAGGGACGCTCGCCCGTGTGCGTCAGCCGGTGCCGGTTCAGGTGGGACGAGCGTTGGAATCTACGGATGTAAGAACGTCAGTTCAAATGTTAGTACAAAAGATATTATTATTATTATTATTATTTATTTCAGCCTGCATCGTCCCACTACAGGGCAAAGGCCTCCCTATCCCCCTTCCACTCTTTACGGTCTTGGGCCCTTGAGGTCCAATTTTCGGCAAATGTATCGAGGTCACCCGCCACCTCCGTCTGGGTCGGCCGCGGTGCCGCTTCCCGTTGTTAGGGCTCCACTCGGTTGTTGCTCTCGCCCAGAGTTCCTCAGACATACGGCACACGTGGCCGTATGTATATATATATATATACAAAATATATTAGCACTTAAAAATAAAACTTGTGGTCTAGCAGGCGGTTCGCAAGGTCGTTCGAAAACGGTCGTGCACCAATGAGTTTTTCTGTTCAAAAATGTATGTGCACAATGCCAGTAATCTCAAACGGTGAAGGAAAACATCGCGAGAAAACCGGCATGTCGTGGAACCTAAAAAGTTCTATTACATGTGTCAAGTGCTCGAAAGGAGCCTCTTGAGGCGCACTTACACACGACAAGAGAAAGATATTATGTTACCTGAGATCGCAAACCTCACAGACGTGCGGTCTGCCCTCGTGCGGCTCGTTCGTGGAGTCTGAGATGGACCCGCTCGAATCCGTCTCCTCGTCCTCGTCCATTACCAGTTTCTTCTCTGTAACGTGACAAGTTGCGCCATGTTTTATTTAATAACTATTACTTTTAATATTTTACTAACATCATCATCATCTGCCTGCCTTTATCCCACGCTAAGTGTGGTCGGTACAATAGTTTTTCTTCTTCCACTTCATCACTTTACAGCTGTTTTTTGACCTTTAATTGTGAACTGTAGTTAAAATAGGTAACAGAACTGCCACCAATTAGTAAACGCCCTAAACGTTTAATATAAAATGAAGCCTATTTGACAATTCAGGTTACGTCAGAGGACAATTACTTTTTTACTATCTATAATAATACAGGCTCATATATAAAGATTTCACACAATGAATGGGAAATTACGCAGAAGGCAATTTTTTTATTCAAAACTATTTCTAAACCAAGCTCTATAACCGCTTGATTTTGTTTAATTTATTGGTGTTTCACAGCAAAAACTTTATTGGCTCGTTAAATATCTACAAATCATTTTACCGTATTGTAAAAATGAGGTTATAGATTCTATTTTTTTAGGTAGTTTATTATATTTACAAAAAAAAACCTGTATTAAGTATTATATTCCATCAGCTATTTCTATAAATTTGTTTAGTTTCCGAATATATTGCTTTGTGTGACATGTCAGTCATCTCTAATACTATAAGAATCAAAGTCCTGACTGACTGACTGACTGACTGACATATAGACAACGCACAGCCTAAACCGCTGGTCCTAGAGACTTGAAATTTGAGGAGTACATAGGTCTTATGGCGTAGAGGTGTACTAAGAAGGGATTTTTGGAAATTCAACCCCTAAGGGTGTAAAAAGGGATGAAAACGTTTGTATGAGAAATAGTATTCCTTGAACCTACAAACTTGAAACTTGGAGTATTTATATTTCAAGGCAAAAAAATAGGAAAGGCATTTTAAGTTTTTTAAAACTACCCTTGATAAGTGTGCAAAGGGATGTAAAAGTTTGTATGGGAGTTTTTTGACCGCTGGTCCTAAAAACTTGAAATTTGAAGAGTACATAGGTCTTATGGCGTAGAGATGTACTAAGAAGAGGTTTTTGGAAATTCAACCCCTAAGGGTGTAAAAGGGTTGAAACCGTTTGCATGAAAAATAGTATTCCTTGAACCTACAAACTTGAAACTTGGAGTACATGTACTCCAAGGCAAAAAATAGGAAAGGCATTTTTCGTTTTTTAGAACTACCCTTAATAAGTGTGCAAAGGGATGTAAAAGTTTGTATGGGAGGTTTTTGACCGCTGGTCCTAGGGACTTGAAATTTGAAGAGTTTATAGGTCTTATGGCGTAGAGGTGTACTAAGAAGAGGTTTTTGGAAATTCAACCCCTAAGGGTGTAAAAGGGTTGAAAACGTTTGCATGAAAAATAGTATTCCTTGAACCTACAAACTTGAAACTTAGAGTACATGTACTCCGAGGCTCAAAAACAGGAAAGGCATTTTTAGTTTTTTTAAACTACCCTTAATAAGAGTGCAAAGGAATGTCAATGTTTGTATGTGAGTTTTTTAACGCGTGGTGCGATTGATTTAAAACTTGAAGTAAAATAATTTAAAATCACGTTTTCAATATTTTAAAACCACCCCTGCAAAGGGTGCGAAAGACTGAGAAAGTTTCAAGGTTTGTATGGGAGATTTTTAAAGCGTAGTGTAATTAACTTAAAACTTAAAGAAAATGTGTTCTGTGGATAAATAACAAAAAGATTTTCGAAAACAAACCCTAAAACGTTACCCTCCTTCGTTGCGCTCAAGTAAAAAGGATACAACAAGGCGTCAATGTTTGTAAGGAACATTCTAAAACGGGAATCTTGAGTTGGTACGATGAAGAGATCTTAGGGTATCTACCGTGCCTGGGGTTCAAAGTCGTTAAGCTGTTTCGTTTCATTTGTTTTTGGGGTAGAAACTAGGAACAAATAAGTACATATTTTCCGTATAAGAATGTCTTTGTTGTATTTGTCATGTTTGTGCTAAACTCAGTACCTATACCTACCTACCTACCTAATATAGGTAATGTACGCCTATAGGTATCTATAGGTATATACCTGCGTAGGTATCCTACCCTAATAATATACAAATCAATGCGAAAGTTACGATGTTTGGATGTTTGTGGCTCAATTACGGCTCACCACTTCAACGCGTGCGAAGCCGCGGGAAACCACTAGTTATTTATAAATAGGTTCTTAAAAAAGGGTATTTTTAATAAAAAGGTAAGCAAGATCATAGGATCGGAAAAGGTGCCGTTTTGTTACAATACTTGTGTTTAAAAACTTCAGGGGGCTAAAGTACCCATCAATATGAATAACTTTTTCTAAGGAACCAACACTGTGAACGCGAAAAAAATATACATTTCATACATTTTAACCAGGTAGGTATTGAACTTTTGTATAAAACAGCAGCTTTTTTTCTCGTTTACAGTTCCTTAGAAAAAGTTATTCATATTGATGGGTACTTTAGCCCCCTGAAGTTTTTAAACACAAGTATTGGAACACCTTGTATAACAAAATGGCGCCTTTTCAGATCCTATGATCTTCCCTTGCAACGGGGCTGCGCTAACTACCACTATCAGACTCTAATTACACCCGACGAATAACTCATGGGGATACTTTACTATGCGGTACTATGCGGTTAATAACTTATGGGATATTATAAAAATCTTTGTGATTTCCTTAACACTATAAAACTAATAAAAATCACCAAAAAAAAAACCGGCCAAGTGCGAGTCGGACTCGCGCAAGAAGGGTTCCGTACTTTTATCTATAAAAACGGCAAAGAAATCACGTTTGTTGTTGGGAGCCCCCTTAAATATTTATTTTATTCTGTTTTTTTAGTATTTCTTGTTATAGCGGCAACCGAAATACATCACCTGTGAAAATTTCAAATGTCTAACTATCACGGTTAATGAGATACAGCCTGGTGACAGACGGACAGACAGACGAACGGATAGCGGAGTCCTTAGTAATAGGGTCCCGCTTTACCCTTTGGGTACGGAACCCTAAAAGTATGTAGTAAATGGTGTTGTAAATGGCAACGCTGCAGAGACATTCGCTCACCATCGGAATCATCATTGTCGTTGCTTGGCTTCTGCAGAACCGCCAGTTGCACCACCTTGATGCCGCTGGGATGGCTCTCGATCTTGTCGTTTGGGGCACCTGGAGACAACACATTGTTTTATAACAAAATCACAAGGATCACTTTTAATCACAAAAACCACTTTGAAACGTCTTGAAACTAGGTGAATCTAGGTGCCAGTTCCACGCGACCAAGCCTAGAAGAACAGGCGACTTATAAATAAATAAATATTGGTGGACTTTCCACACAACACTATACACCAATCTAAGCCAAGGCTTGTGATATGGGAACCAGATATGTGATATACTTGTGATACATATATACTTTTTTCTTGTAAATACATACTTATGTATTTACAAGAAAAAAGTATTGAGTTAAAATATATAATAACACCCAGACAGAGAACAAACATCTATGTTCATCACAAAAATCCTATCCTACTAATATTATGAACGCGAAAGTTTGTAAGTATGGATGTTTGTTACTCTTTCACGTAAAAAAACTACTGAATGGATTTTAATGAAACTTTACAATAATATAGCTATACACCAGAATAACACATAGGCTACAATTTTAATATTATAAACGCGAAAGTATGTAAGTATGGATGTTTGTTACACTTTCACGTAAAAACTAACCGAATGGATTTTAATGAAACTTTACAATAATATAGCTTATACATCAGAATAACACATAGGCTACAATTTATAAAGATATTGTTTGACTGATCCTGCGCAGACGAAGTCGCGGGCACCAGCTTGTGTCTGAATATTTTTATGCTGGACTTCGTTGTTTGTGATTTTCCAAAACTCCGTTCAGTGATTTTATATTATTGTAATATTTTGAAATAGGCGAGAGAGAACTTGTTTGACGGTTGTCAGCTTCTTAAAGCATTAAAAATTTTAGGCAACAACACCTAATTAAAATTATCAGTATTTTTTTTAATACTTTCAAATTATTTACATCCAACCAACTCTAATCGACAGATACAAAACGTCCAAATAACTATTGTGTAAATAATAGTTTGGAAGTAGAATGTTCAAGAATATTATGTTATGGGTGTGAAAACGCGATGACGTAATTTGGGTACATATAGTCCTACTAATATTATAAACGCGAAAGTTTGTAAGTATGGATGGATGGATGTTTGTTACTCTTTCACGTAAAAACTATTGAATGGATTTTAATTAAACTTTACAATAACATAGCTTATACATCAGAATACCGCATTGGCTACAATTTATAAAGATATTGTGTGACTAGTCCTTCGCTGACGAAGTCGCGGGCACCAGCTTGTACATACATATAGGTACGTAACCCACGCCCCCCTGTTCTCGGAAGGATAATATGCTAGGTGACCAGAGAAGTATTTATTGAATAGACGCGATAAAAAGGCATTTGCTGTCAAACGGTGAAGGAAAACACCGTGAGGAAATCAATTAGTATTCGATGGGCTGCAACCTGTCACGTATGTAATACCAACTAACTGAAAAATGAGGGTATGTGCCAAATTTCAAGAATAGTAAAGCTCTTTTGTGTGTGGCTCGTCCGGGGAAGTAGGTACTACCACCACGCCTTTTTCTGCCGCCAAGCAGCGTTGCTGTATTTCGGTTTGAAGAGTGTGGTAGCCGGTGAAATTACAGGCACATGAGGCTCAACATCTGTATGCCTCAAGTTGATGGACTCGGGGCAGTGCATCGTAGGGCACGTTCCTATCGTGCGTGACTTACGAGGCAATGCTTTGTTATAGATGATGGTTACCACTTAACATCAGGTGGGCCATCTGCTTGTTACATCAGCTAGTTGTATAAAAAAACCTAATCGGTAAGTAAGTAAAGACCAAGCGAGCTACTTCACACTTCAAGTAAGCAAGTCTCTCTCTTGTCGTGACACTTAGTTTATTTCGAAATAGTGTGGTGAAAGGATTTTAAGTGCGCCTCAAGAGGCTCCTTTCGAGCACTTGACACTTGACTTTTTAGGTTCTAGGACATGCCGGTTTCTTCACGATGTTTTCCTTCACCGTTTGAGAGTACTGGCATTGTGCAAATACATTTTTGAACAGAAAAACTCATTGGTGCATGACCGGTTTCGAATCCACGACCTTAGGATCGGAAGGCGGGGCCGCTACCACTAGACCACCAGTGCTCTCAGTAAGCAAGATGGTATACTCGATTGGCGAACAAAACATTTATTCTTGCGTAAGCAATGTTTACACTATCGTCGAAAGAATGCACACATTTCTAATCCAAAAGAAAGTAACCGCGTTACTTTATTTACGAAAGTTATAAGTAGCTATTACCTAAAATGAAATACGTTATTGTTTTTTTAAGATTGTCAATTCCATGACTTTGTATATTTTTTTGCATCTATTGTTGATCTTCTTCTTCTCGTGTCACTAGTTTCTTTCGAAACAGTGTGGTGAAAGGATCTCTTTATTTATTTTATTTTATTTGATCACTTGTAGATAATTTATACAGTGTCAAGAGAATCTTTATCACCAATACCCTCATTTTTAGGGTCCGCACCCAAAGGGTAAAACGGGACCCTATTACTAAGACTCCGCTGTCCGTCTGTCACCAGGCTGTATCTCATGAACCGTGATCGTTAGACAGTTGAAATTTTCACAGATGATGTATTTCTGTTGCCGCTACAACAACAAATACTAAAATACAGAATAAAATATATTTAAGGCTACCTATACAACAAACGTGTGGAATGGAACCCCTCGTGCGCGAGTCCGACTCGCACTTGGCCTGTTTTTTTTAGCCCTATCAGAATAAACAGACAAGACTTTGACTTTTGCTAAATTGATATTATTGCAACAGAATTACGGCTGCATATATTTTTGCCCAAATGAATAGTGCTCATATTTCCCTGGTGATATAAATTAATTATTAATCTAAGTTAGGACTAAAACTACGTAATTAAAATTTGACATTAACCAACCCATAACACGTTATCAGTAATTTTGATAAATAAAATTTACAGTTTACTTCTTGAGAAATAACAACGTTATCAATGATTACAATATTTGAATTTACATAATTAATGATAATAAATTATTTATTTTATAAGTGTACTTAAAACTATGGCATTAATATACCGGATTTAATAACATTTTAATTTTACCTCAGAATCTGTCTACCAGTTTTATTAAAGTCAAAATGAACGTTAGAATATTTTTTTTTATTAAAAACATACTTAATTATATTTTTTATTTGACACATGACTTTGAGGGGCGAAGGCGCTCACAACGAAATTGTTTTGAAAATTCCAATTTTATTATATAAACTAAACACCCATCCATACAGTTCATATTTCTGACCCAAATGATTCAGTACCGTAGTAAAGATAAAGATATTTTATTTGCTAAACTTATGTAGAATAGTTGCATTCAGGTATTAAAGTAGGTAATATATGTTTCATTATATTTTGCCTTGATATGAGGCGTGCAAATTTTTATTTTATATTAAACATAAATTATACATATATTAATTAGTACTCATTATTTAACACAAAAGGTACAGTTACATATTTTTTTTACACAAAGGTACAAGTACATTGAATGAAAACAGCAGTTTAAAAGCAGTGGTACAGTTTGGTATTGAATTGAGACTGTTAATGGGAAGATCTTTGAAACAATCTGGAAGAGCATTAAAAACCTTAGTTGCCATACAGAACGCGTTTTCTTTGGTCAGAGTAAAGTATGGTACACACGAGTACAGATCAAGCTACAAAAACCCAAAGAAATATGACACTTACTAGAAGGACTTCAAAGCGAGCATAGTCTGATGCGTATCTGTGTGTACACCACCCAAACGAAACAAATATTTACAGAGTCCTGCCGCGTAAATCGATCCAGAAACTCTTGCATCTCACTCACCCCCTTACTAAACAGCTGTCATATCGAAATAGTAATGTTAATAGAGCTCGATATAATACTCTTTCGAGAAATGTATGTATTCGGTATTCGCGTATTAATTTTCTCGAGATTGCGTATTCTTTTTTTTTTATACAACTAGCTAATGGAACAAGCAGATGGCCCATCTGATGTTAAGTGGTAACCATCACCCATAACAAAGCATTGCACCGCAAGTCACGCACGATAGCAACGTGCCCTACGATGCATTGCCCTGCGTCAATCAACTTGAGGCATACAGTGCCTGTAATTACAACGGCAACCACACTCTTCAAACCGAAACACAGCAACGCTGCTTGGCGGCAGAAAAAGGCGTGGTGGGAGTACTTCCCCGGACGAGCCCTTCACAAAGAGCTCAAATACTCCTAAAATCCCTTAGTCACCGTTCTTTTAAAAAATATACAAATATAGGCGAATAAGGACACTGGTCATCGTCGTATTTGGGAAAATAAGACGAATAGCCATGTGTAACCATCACACTTTCCGCAAATAGGGGCGTGGGTGAAAAGCGGAGACGTAAAAGCGCATTTTATGGAAATGCTTCATTCGTTACTATACTCAATCAATATTACCTGTAACTCATTATACATTTCTTCTCCGCAAAAAGATCTATTGTTCGAACATTCGCACGCACGAATCGTTTGATGTTATGTAAATAGCTAGAATATTATACATTAGAGAACAATGTTTTGTAACTGTTCGGGCCAATGAAAGAGCTACTGGCGTGAAAGGAAATGGTAAATTATATTGAGGCGTCTATTGTTTGTACTCTTGCGAAGAATGAGGTAGTTTTGTGAACTTTCGTATGATTTATTCCGTAATCTACCGATTTATTTCCAACGAGATACAATTATTTTAATTATAGTTAGATTTATTCATCTGTTTTGAAAATTAAGACTGCAATGCATAATAATAGGTACCTCGTTCCCACTTAATTCCATTATTTACTTATAAACGTAGCTAAGTACTCGAAGCTTGGGGTCAACGAACGTCTGGAAGAACGCGACCGTCGCAAAAACAAAATACAAAAAATATTCAAGTGCGGTTACATAGTTCTAAAAATGTAATACAATAATTACATTTCATAAATATATTTCTATTGAATAGCGGAGCGCTGTTGACGTCAATGGCGAATGACTGACGTAAATCAATTAAAATATGGTAAAATTTTAAAGCACCTTAAAATTTGAACACGCAACCTGTATTTAAACCCAAACGTTCGCCGTGCCACGGAAGAAATCATACCAGACAGTACATACACCACACCGGTGCACATAATAGATGCAATATAAAGTGCGTACTTAGGTATAGATAGGTATAGTTACGAAGGAATGGCGCTCGAGCGAACTTCGGGCGATCGATAAAAGCTCATTCTATCTCGTATAACTAGTCGATCTCGCTACAAGAAAATATGAAAATGGAACATTGAGCACGAAGGAACGTGGTCGATTTTTGTAGGTTGGTATTTTATACGTGAAAAGGTCTAAAAAATTATAAAATGAGGCTTTACCGGTTTTAAATGTTAGGTACCAAACAAGATCGATTAAAACAAATTGAAAATGATAAGTATGTAGGTATATCAGTAATAATAATATTAATTCGATTATTATAAATTTAATGAATATGTATGTACCTAAAGCACGTTTAGGATTATTAATAATTCGTTATTTTGTTAAAATAAATATTTAAATTCAAAAAATAATTTCATAAAACGTGTTTTAAAATTTAAATCGTTAAACATTTATGAGGATAAACGAGAGCGGGTGCATATTTTGAGTTTTTATAGTATTTTTTGGAAGCCGTTCGATAAAAAAGTTAATTGTAGAGTAGCTTTGTTTATGAATCACGGTTTCCGGACGACTTCGGTCGCTTGTCGTCGTCGTCTTCTGTGCCCCAAGTCTAAGGGTTCCCGCACACGGGCCTCCGGCCACAACCACATAACGCCGCCACTGGCATATTTCCTGTAGTTTTCATACATTTTATATGGACTTGCCGCACACGGTTGACGCCGGTAGCCGCCACACGCTACAAATCGTCGCTGCTCGCTTCGTATGAAAACTACAGGAAATATGCCAGTGGCGGCGTTTTGTGGTTGTGGCCGGAGGCCCGTGTGCGGGAACCCTTTGTATGGTTTTTCTTGTTTCGTTTTTCGTAACATCAGCCCTTTTTTGTATGGAGATTCGATAAGCGCCTCTATCGGGCGTGCTGGGAACTAACGAGTCTCCATACAAAAAAGGCCCGACGTTACGAAAAACGAAATACGAACAAAACTGAGACTTGGGGTACTGTTCACCTGCTAGTGTAAACTAGCAACTGTTCAATCATTTGCTTACATCGAGTTTCACAAGCTGAATACATAATTTCTTGAGAATATCCAACATCTGATCGTATTTATACAGTGGTAGGTAGAGCCTTAACTACCACTGATTAAATTAAGTTTTCTACACTAATATTATAAAGAGGAAAGATTTGTATTTTTGTATGTAACGAATAGGCTCAAAAACTATTGGTCCGATTTCAAAAATTCTTTCACCATTAGAATGCTACATTATCTCTGAGTAACATAGGCTATATTATATTATCAAAAAAATCAGGGATCCTTACTAAAACTCCAATAATGTAACCCAAGGTGGAAAACAAAAACCTTACATCGCGTGCGCTGCGAAAACTATTGATGGTAGAACAAAATAATGTTCTACGATTTTGTAGAACACGTCATCATCTACAAAAAATGTCGCGACAGCATGTCTAACTATTATAGTTATGTCACAATAAGTGTTCTTTTATTATAAAAAAATAATTGAAATGCCGCCGCTAGAAAAGGGTCTTTATTTGTACCTTGGTATTAATCCTTATCCAAATAAATCATTTCTTAATTAAGACGGTTTCAATACCTATAAATTACTTCTTAAATTTTTCAAATCGGACATTCCATTCAAAAGATATGACGAAATTAAAAATGTTAACGGGTCCACGGGTCACGCACGGGGTGCGATTTCACTCACTCAAGGAGAAGAGCGTGCAAATGTATGAAATAAGTAGACACGAGGCTCGAACCCACGGTCTAAGTTTATCCTAAAATGTTTAAAAAATGTATGACCACCCATGCGAAGCTGGGACAGGCCACTAGTTTGATATAAAATGGTTTAAAAGCACTTTATTTTATTTTATATATTTTATTTCGGTTTTTCCATTTTAGCAATTTATTTTTGACAACTCTCACAGCTTAGTTGGTAGTAGCTCTGCCTTCAACTACAAATGTTTGTTCACGGTGAGAATCGAACCCACGGTCTATAGTGGTGTAGGCAAAGGTACTCTGTACTACCAACTGAGCTATAAGAGTGATTATATAATTAAAATATATGTATTTATGTATTTTTCACATAGAATCATCTATACGTTATTCTATAATCGTTACTTTAATTAGTCCACAGAGAAACGAAATATCAAAATAAGTGTTAATTATGTACCTACCTTACCACAATAATGTAGGTAACATTATTGCAGAAAATAATGTTTCCTAAAGTTCAAAAAACCAACCAAGTAGACACTTAATATGAAAATAAAAAAGTAATGTAGTTTTACTTTTATTTCTTTACATCGCTGTGGCGCGAATATTTTAAGTGAAGGGAATAATATATCATCATTTTTTATTACTCGTCGGTTGGACTTTGAGTCTGGGGCCACTCTTGACATTCAAAATGTATTTATTAATATGCAAAAAAATAAATAAATTATAAACGAAACAGCGACCGACGACAATATAAGCTTCAAAATTAAAAATGTTTAAAATAAACCTCATTATTATTTAGGTATTTTAAATGTTATTTAGAGCAACAAAAATATTTAATTTTTTCATTAACAACTGGATATTTACCATGACTTAATGAAAATAAATAAAACATACTTTCGCAGCAAAAAATGGTCGAGGATGGTTGGATAAACATAAGTAATTGCTACAATTACAAGCAATGCATTGCATAGATCGGAAAAAGTGCTCGTAAATAATTTTGTAGCAATGTTTTTAAATATAAATAACTTCCGATTCAAAGTCAGAAGGTATTTATTCAGTTGAATCATAAAGATCACTTTAAAACGTTTTATAACTAGGTGCCAGTTCCACGCGACCAAGCCTTGAAGAACAGGCAACAAACTTACGGCTTGGTTCCTACCGCTCCTTTGTATGATCCTTGTTACTATATAATATTGAAGCTCCAGTGTGGTTCCAATCGGATTACCAGTTGAATAAGAAAATCTAAGTATTTTAATGACAAAGCGGATCTTTGGAAGCCGCAGCCTTTTCATTGAAATTGTTGTCTAATGTTGTGTAATTTCGGTGGTATTTTAATCAACATTACTTGAGGTTTTAGTACAAAGTATAAGTAGTTTGAATGAAAGTGTATTATTTGATGTCCGTGAACAAAAACATTTTCCGTTGGTTAAGAAGGTAACTGCAATTTTCAATACATATTGACGTGCTTGACTGTGTTTTAATAAATTGTAAATGTAAAATATAGAATAATTATCGTGCATTAATTTAGGGGGGAGCGCAGATGTCTATCGTACAGACATCTGCGCTCCAAAGTCAAAGTCTAGTTTAGAGATCTGAGGTTTCAATAAAATTGTGTATAATATAAATTACATTTAAATGTTATTTTAACAGGGAGCAATGTTATAGAACTCAATAAATTTAATTTCATTTTATTTAAAACAAGCTGGTGTCCGCAACTTCGTCTGTCTATTATGTTATTCTGATGTATAAGCTATATTATTGTAAAGTTTCATAAAAATCCATTCAGTAGTTTTTACATGAAAGAGTAACAAACATCCATCCATCCATCCATCCATACTTACATACTTTCGCGTTTATAATATTAGTAGGATAATCCAATCACAGTGCCATATATGATGTTTTTTTTTATTCATCTATCTGATGGAACAAGCAAATGGCCCACCTGATGTCAAGTGATATCCATCACATATAAAAAAGCATTGCCTCGTAAGTGACGCACGATAGGAACGTGCCCCACGATGCAATGCCCTGCGTCCATCAACTTGACGCATACAGATGTTAAGCAACCACACTTTTCGAACCGAAACACAGCGTTGCTGCTTGGCGGCAGAAAAAGCCATGGTGGTAGTATTTCCCCGGACGAGCCCTTCACAAACAGCTCTACTACTCTTAATGTGAGAAGACGAAGACAGTAGCCTGCAAAAGAAGACCACAGATCTCTTACCTGGTGAAGTAAGCTTGCTGCGCTCATCTCCTTTCACGTCTTCTTGGAACCGAACCGTCATGGGCTTCTTCTTGACCCTGAGCTTCTCGTCTTCCGGAGATAGAATGGAGACGCGTTTCTTCGGACGCTCTTCTTCCACCATCTCGCGTTTGGCTTCCATGGTGGTTGATGAGGCAGGGTGGACTACTGCAGATACAAAAAATATCTCTCGTAGCTATTTTTCTATAGTTTAATGGTAGCACTTTAGATCGCTCTTGGTATTCGCTTATTATTCGGCTTTATTGTGTAGTATAACTCGAATACATCGTCCAAACATCGTCAAGAACAGCTGTATTCGTGTATTTGCGTGTTCGTCTTGATCGTGCAAATATTATAGTATTTTCCATTTGAGGTGACACAATTTTTTTTATACAACTAGCTTATGGAACAAGCATATGGCCCACCTGAAGTTAAGTGGTAACCATCACCTATAACAAAGCATTGCGTCGCAAATCACGCACGATAGGAACGTGCCCTACAATGCACTGAACTGCGTCCATCAACTTCGGGCATACAGATGTTAAGCCTCATGTGCCTGTAATTACACCGGCAACCACACTCTTCAAACCGAAACACAGCAACGCTGCTTGGCGGCAGAAAAAGGCGTGGTGGTGGTCTTCCCCGGACGAGCCCTTCCCAAAGAGGTCTACTACTCTTTAATTATATATATTCACATGTAACCCTGAGACACACTAAGATTCCAATTGTCATGGGAATCTTATCGTGCATGTAACATAAGAGCTGGTCACACTAAGTTAGGTTGGCACCACACTGGAGCTTCATTATTATATTGTTTTGTTACAAGATTATACACAAGAAAAAGGCGTGGTGGTAGTACTTCCCCGGACGAGACCTTCACAAAGAGCTCTACAACTCTATCTCAACTACAAGATACCTTGATCATGTTCTGTTTGGATGCTGACGGCCCGTTCAGCTCTGGCGGCGTGACGAGCTTCTTCCATCTCCCTTGCGGCTGCTGCTAGTATGTTGTTGACAGCTGTGTTGGTGTTAGGCGGGTCCTCTCGACGGCGGCGGCGTATCTCTTCGGCACGCATCATGGATTGTTGGTACATATGGATCTGTGTGGACAGGGACTTGATAAATAAATAAATATAGGTGGACTTTCCACACAGCACTATCTAGCCCCAAACTAAGCAAAGCTTGTAATATGGGAACTAGATAGCTGATGTAGTACTTATAGTTTTTTTTTGTAAATACATACTTCTATACTAATATTATCTACACGTCTACACTAATATTATAAAGAGGAAAGATTTGTATTTTTGTTGTTTTGTATGTAACGAATAGGCTCAAAAATTACTAGTCCGATTTCAAAAATTCTTTCACTTGAATCTGTTCAAAAACTGTTTTTATATCTTTATTATGTCCTTCCGCCGTTATTCGAGGCCTTTTAAACATATTTTGAGATTTGTCCTTCCGTTTCCGGCCGTATTTATAATATTTCTTCGTTGTAGTTCCGTTTTACGAGTATAGGGGGCGCTTCTTCCGTCCGTAAAGTTCACCAGTTTGTGCGAGCGCATTTCTCATCATTGGCGTCCTGATTTTCGTGCCGTGAAGACGTGCGTGACGCAGTTCGCGTACGGTCACTCAATAAATTAATTTTGTCTTCGTTAAAATAAAATAAAAACGCTGTTAGCGTTCGATAATAGTTATATTGATATAAGTAGTTGTTCCAAATTGTTATGTCGGATAATACTAGTGATGAGCGTGATCGGGTTTATAACTCATCTTCGTCGACAAGTGAGGATGGTGATAATGGCGGTAATGGTGTGGATAAACGCAAAAGGCGCAAACGTACGTGCGAAGCGGACTTACACCATGCAAAAAGATCACGCAGGGAAGGTAAGGTTTTGGAAAACCTTACGAGACAAGTAAGTGAAATTCAAAATTTTTTGTCGTGGAATGCCTACCCTCCGCCTCCTGGCTGTTGGCATTCTACCGATTTTATTGTGCAAAACGAGAATCCCGTCGAGCCGAGCTTACCGGAGCAAAATTTAGAATCTACCCTCAAATTTGATTTTGAGTTGGCTACAAATTTGAAAGAACCAACAGTTGCAAAAGCTTCTTCTGAACATTTAGAATTGCTGAGCTCGCTGCAACATTTTAAAACAGAAAATTGGACAAATGTCCGTTATTCCGAGATTCAAAAATCTTACAATGCACGGCCGGGGTTTGTTGATTTGGAGGTAAATGATGAACTCAAACAATTTGAAAAGGCGAGTAGTCTTGCTGCAACTGATAAATCTCTGGGTGCTATCACCCGCGCGGTTATTATGCAAAGTGATGCGTTGAAAAAAGGTGTGTCTGATTTACTTCAATGGACTCAAGAAGTAGGTAGTTTAGATAATGAGTCCTTGGTCTCTAAAATTAAGGAAATATTTTCTGGGGATTTTCAAAAAGTCTCCCTTGATTGTTTGCAGTTAGTATGCGGTCGCAGGGCCGATATTATTGAACAAAGACGCGACGCATTCATTAGTTTGGTAAAAGAAAAGTTTTTGAAGGTTAGCTTAAAAAAGATACCACCTTCGTGCGAGTTTTTATTTGAAAAAGAAGCATTTGTAGAATTTCTAAAAAATAATGGGGGAGTTGATAAAATCTTTTCTACTCCGAAAACCTCCTTTTCTGCGCAAGAGAAGCGAGTTGCATCTGGGTCCCAGGCTGCGCAACCTGGACCTAGCGGTTACAATCAAGCCGGTCGCTCCATCGCACCGCAATACACGAATAGGTATCCGCCACCGCAAGGAGTACGGCCTTTCTACTCATACGCCCACAATTATGAATTCCCGGGCTATGGTAATAATGAACGGTTTTTTCGGCCACAGTTTAGGCCCCAAACATATGCCCCACGTCAGCAAACTCCGGCAAACACCAGAAAATCATTCGGCCGACAGGGGCCGTATACACAACAAAGTGCCACGCGTGGCAAAGGCAAAGGGGATAAGAAATATTGACTCTCTGCGGGCGTTTCGGGGGGGCAGGCTAGAGTTTTTTGTCGATGCCTGGAAAAAGAGAGGGGCACCAAGCCCACTGATTCAAGTAATATCGGGTTACAAAATTCCTTTCCAAGCCAAACCACCGCTGGTTTCACCTCAGCTCCTAGGTTCTCGTTACCAGACTGGTCCATCTCCCCAAATGGACCAAATTATAAACAATATGGTAGAGGAAAGTATTTTGGAATGTGACCCCGATACCCCCAGTTTTTTGTCAACCCTATTCTTAACCCCCAAAAGCGATGGCTCCATGCGTCCAATATTCAATCTAAAACGATTAAATCAGTTTGTAAAAATAACCAAATTCAGATTGATCTCTGTCCATCGTATCCCGGAATTCCTACAACCAAACGACTGGATGGTGAAAATAGATTTAACCCAAGCTTACTACCACGTACCAGTCTCTCAGAGTCACCGTTGCTTCCTAAGACTCTTGTATCGAAACCAGCTACTACAGATGACTTGTTTGCCATTTGGACTTGCAACAGCCCCCAAAATGTTTGCATCCCTTTCGAACTGGACTGCAGAAATCCTTCGAGAGCAGGGTATACGAATAGCAGTTTTTCTAGACGATTTCTTGATTGTTTGCCAGGACAAGTCGAAACTTGTAGATCAGACAAAAACGGTCCTCTTAACCATGCAAGAATTAGGTTGGGAAGTAAATACAGAAAAGTCGATTCTAGTCCCACAAAAAACGTTGGAGTATTTAGGTCTAGTGTGGGACACGTGGCGGAACATAAAATGTCTTCCAGAGAAGAAAATTCTTGGTCTGCAGGGGACCATATCAAAACTAATAAAAAGAAAAAAGGCTACCCTCAGGGAAATGCAGAGTATAGTCGGGAGTTTGAATTTTGCCAGGCTGGCCGTTCCTCAGGGTCGTCTAAATTTTCGTTACTTGCTAGCTCATTGCAACAGTCTCCTCCAGAAACAGCCGGAGATGCTTTGGCCTCTTCCTCTTCCAGCTATTGTAGAGCTAAAGTGGTGGATGACAAACTGTCAAACATCATCCAGACTCCATCCTCCATTAAACACACATTTCCTGACGACAGATGCGGCAGACTCCGGTTGGGGAGCAGAGTTGAACGGAATGCAAATGGGGGGCGACTGGTTAGACGAAGAAGAGTCGTTTCATTCGAATCACAAAGAGATGTTGACTGTTCTAAAATGTTTGTCCCAATTCGCTCGTTTTCTGAGTCATTCGTCACTGCTGCTACAATGCGACAACAAATCTGTCGTAGCGTATCTGAGGAACGAGGGAGGAAATCAATCGGCCATTTTGATGAATCTGACCTATCAGATTTTCGAAATATTAGACCGTTTCGACATTCATTTAGTAGCACATCACATTCCAGGAAGATACAACAGTGTAGCCGATCGTCTTTCTCGAAAATCCATAATCCCAGAGTGGCACTTAGTTCCATCGTTGACAAAAGTAGTGTTCGCAAAATGGGGTACTCCGGAAGTAGATCTGTTCGCGTCGGCTCGAGCCCATGTGGTTCAAAGGTATGTCTCCCTAGACCAGCGAGATCAAGCAGCATGGAGACACAATGCATTCGCTTGGGAATGGGAGTTCGAACTAGCTTGGGTGTTCCCACCTCCGAATCTGATGCCAAGAGTTCTCATGCATCTCAACCGAGCAAAAGGTACGTTTCTTGTAGTAGCTCCAAAGTGGCCTCAGGCATTTTGGAGAGCAGACCTCAAAGCACGAGCGACAGCACCTCCATTCACAGTTCATCGGTTAGAAACCGTCCTAGTAGATTTGTCAACGGGCCAGCCTCCACCGAAGGTTCAGAACCTGACGTTAGAGGTTTGGAAATGTGGGGGTGGTCTCGGGCTGTAGAATCTTGGTCAAATCAACAAAAAGCTTTATTACGAGCGGGGTGGAGAAAATCCACCATCAATACTTATAAACCAGCTTGGGAGCGATGGGTTAGATGGTGTAGATGTTTTTCAGTTCAGGTCAATAACCCTTCGGGCTCCGAATTAGCAAGGTTTTTAGCTGACCTTCATCTAAAAGAGGGTTTAGCCTATAGAACAATCTTAGTTCATAAATCGGTTGTGTCAACGTTGTGTGGAGTAGAGGATAGCTCACGTCTTAGTTCAAACGTGTTAGTTAAACAAATTTTACGATCTATTTCTGTCAACAACTCTAGAAAACGCCCAAAACAGAGTGTATGGGACCCCACGATTTTAATTTCCTGGTTATCAAGTAATTCTGTGAATTCTCAAAGTTTATACGAAGTTTCGCGACGCTGCGCTATCCTCTTGCTGCTCTGTTCGGGGCGTAGAGTTCATGATTTAACATTGTTAAGTATTTCTAAAGATTCGTTTGTAATCAATAATACGGATAGCACAGTGACACTTTGGCCCATATATGGATCCAAAACGGATTCCGATTCATACATTCAGTCTGGTTGGAAATTATTCTCGAATGAAGATAATCTTAATCTGAATCCAGTTTTGTGGGTCAAAACGTTACTATCTCTAGGTAAGACTAGGAGAGAAGAAGCTAATGTAGAAAATTTGTTTGTGACTGCCCGTGGTACAGCAAGACCTGCTTCCCGAACTATTATTGCGGGATGGGTTAAATCAGTTTTGAGAGAGGCGGGTGTTGATGCAACCCCTGGAAGTGTCAGGTCCGCTGTAGCTTCAAGGAGTTGGATCGACAAAGAGCCATTAGATAAAATCTTAGCGAGGGCTAACTGGCGATCAGAAAATACGTTTATAAAATTTTATAAAAAAGAAATACAATCTAAGCCCTGTAACACTTCAATCAACACCTCACTGGGGGTTCTCTTTGAACCAGTAAATTAGAAATTGTAAATAGTAAACTGTTACATTAAATTATCATGCATGATTGAGAATTAGTAAAATTAATAAAAATATATTAAATTTAATTTTGATAAATATGTATGATATAGAGGTATTAAAAAAAAAAAAAAAGATTATAAAAGTTATAAAATATATATATTAATAATAAATATATACTGATATCACATTGGCGTCCGTTCACCAGGCGAGAACAAACACAGTCTCAAAATATGTTTAAAAGGCCTCGAATAACGGCGGAAGGACATAATAGCAGAGTTTTACCTACCATTAAATGTCCGGAGCCTTATTCGAGGCCTTACAGTCAGTTCTGCCTGGTGTTAATAGTTCATTAAATATAGTCTATAATAAATAGTAGTACATAGAGTTAAGTTATTTTGAGACCCACAATGATGAGAAATGCGCTCGCACAAACTGGTGAACTTTACGGACGGAAGAAGCGCCCCCTATACTCGTAAAACGGAACTACAACGAAGAAATATTATAAATACGGCCGGAAACGGAAGGACAAATCTCAAAATATGTTTAAAAGGCCTCGAATAAGGCTCCGGACATAATAAGAGTTTTAATGGTAGGTAAAACTCTGCTATTTTTGTGTTTTGCTAATAAAAACTAATTCTATTCTATTCAATAGTTAGACTTAAATAATTTTATCTTGTTAATTAAATGCTTACTTTTTTTTGATACAGTCATAATTTAAGTTAGAAACAGTATTAAATAACAAACAACTATATGCCATTTTAGATATTCATATTTATAATTAAAACATACCTACTCGCGAATAGAGATTGCAGAATGTAGGTATTTTACTTTATTGTTATAAAATTTGATAATAAAATAAAAATTCCACTGTATTCTAGAAAAATAAAGTTATCGTGGCGATTAAAACATATATTTTTAATTTTTACAGTCGCACTTATCTCCAACCAATATTTATCTAGTATTTTAGTATTGTTTAATAAATTCATTGTGATAAAATGTGGCTGATTAAAAAGTTTTACGTAATGTTTTTAGGATTTAATCATACTGCGTTGGCTTGTATTTAAAACATAATTAACAATTTAAAAAAATATATTTAATGCACATAGATATGGGAAAACTCTTGGAATAGTAAGGTTTTATCCTTAATAAAAGAATTATTTTATCTTAGTACTAAACAGCGACCCCCTCTCGACTACGTACAAGCCTAGGCTTAGTTAGAGCGAGCTTAGTTAGTTGTAGAGCACTGGTGGTCTAGTGGTAGCGGCCCCGCCTTCCGTGCCTAAGGTCGTATGTTCGAAACCGGTCGTGCACCAATGAGTTTTTCTGTTCAAAAATGTATGTGCACAATGCCAGTACTCTCAAACGGTGAAGGAAACATCGTGAGGAAACAGGCATGTCATAGAACCTAAAAAGATCTATAACATGTGTCAAGTGCTCGAAAGGAGCCTCTTGAGGCGCATTTAAAATCCTTTCACCACACTGTTTCGATTTCACTTCAGTATGGACAAAACAGATCTAAAACTAGTTTTTTTTGTACTACTTGCTGATAGAACAAGCAAGATGGCCCACCTGAAGTGGTAACCATCACCTATAAAAGCATTGCCTAATAAGTCACGCACGATAATAACTTGCCCTACGATGCACCGCCCTGCGTTAATTAACTTGAGGCATACAGATGTTAAGCCACATGTGTAATTTCACCAGCAACCACTCTTCAAACCGAAACGCAGCAACGCATGGTGGTAGTACTTCCCTGAACGAGACCTTCACAAAGAGCTCTACTACTCTTAATGAGTTTAATAGGTATTTACTTCTCACTACCAATTGTTTTTATAATAATTTTGTAAGACCGTATAGGTATGTACTGAATTAATGTTTATTTATATTTTATCTAAGTCCATTCTACTTAAATACCGGTATAAAAATCTGTATTTTATATTGAAACCACAGCCTTGCATTACTTTTCGATTTATCTATTTTACGCAATCCTATTTACATTCAAAACCACGATCAATTTTAAAATAACTGTGCTATTAGTAAAGCCATTAAAATGCAGATCAACTCAATACCACATAAGCCTGTTAACCTGCTGGTTCTATTCGTAATTTGTATAACACAACAAAACGAACGTAGAAATCTGTATAATAATATACATACTTAGTTGTAAAGATCTTGTGCGTGTCTAAAAATAGACGATTGTTTGTTCAGTCGCGAGTCAGGTAGAAACTATAGATGAAAGGGTTTTTTATCTGTTGTGTGTCCGAAATCTAATAAAATTATCAAATTTCGAGGTTGTGGGAATGGCGTAAAGCCGTGTCTAAGTCAAAATGTATTTATTTATTCAATAGAATTACTTTGAAACGTCTTAAAGCTAGTTGCAATCGACGAGGAACAGACAAATAACTTACGGCTTGGTTCCTAACCTTTTTTTAAGGCGAATACAAGAGCTAATGTGACTCTCGCTCGCACGTTTCGTCGTGTTGAAAAAGAAAGAAACAAAAGTTTGCTTTACTAGTTTTCGTACATAAGCAAACTTTTAAGTAGGAAAACTTGTATCGATCAAAATGAACTTTTACTAAACTGTGTGCAATGTGATTGCACACAAAATGGTTGATTGCGATTTTTCGAAAATGAGTTGAGTGATTTTATATCTTTCAACATGTCGAAACGTGCGAGCGAGAGTCACATTAATTAACTCTTGTCGTCGCCCTAACGGTTTTATTTAACTTGCCCTGTTTGGTTTTTGTTTATTATAATTTGTTTGTTTGGGTCAAATTTAGTAATTGCAAATCAACCCCATTCTTGTTGACAGATTGTTGTATGATGATTTTTACCCTATACCTACAGGATGAAAAAGACTTGCCCCGAAAACTTAACCTGGACCTTTTGAAAATGGTCACCAAATACAGCAAGAGGGCAATTAGTAAACTTTTATGGTACCAAGATTTGTCATTAATCACATATTGCATCACGAGCTGGCAATTCTTGGTAAGACGCTGTATATATTTTTAGTTTTTTGTCATACTCTATAGAGGCAAAGGACAAAGAGACACAAAGAACCTATTACTTATTAGACGTATGCACTAGTTTCTCTCCTCATAGTCTGCTGCATTCACTAGGTTGTCATTCAAATCACAGATAGTCGAAAAAATGCAAGGCGAAACGGATTTTTCTAAAACTGAAGGACCACACACACAGCTACCCCTACACAGACTTCAATTAAAATAAAATGGCTTTATAACTATAGCTGTTCAGTTTGACCACAGAAATGTAAATATACAAATTATATCTTATTATAAATTATATCTTATTCTCTGTTCCGTGAGTTTGACTATGGGACCAAGATGGGACCATTATGAGTTGCACAAGGCGACAGAAATATTACAGGAGTAACGTCAGGAGTAGAGTCACGGAAATGAGGTTTATGCTATCCGAGAAGTTTAACTGATTAATAATAGCTTTCATTTAAAAACCGGAATTTTCTTAAATGCCAAATAACTCATTCGTTGCAAAATTTATCAATTTATCATTCACTTATCTCGGCTTTATTCAATCCGTAGCATGATCTGACTGAATCTCCCGTTTATGCTTTCGGGAGTAGTCTTTATAAACTCTGTAGATCTACACATTTTCATCTACCCGCATGCTATACAAAACAATTTATTATATTCATCAGAGCGATAGACACTTATCGAGATCTCATAAATTACAAGCCCACAAACTTGACAATATATTCATTCAGACAGGGACGACGTGAAATGGATATTTATTATAATTGTTAAACCTTAAAGATTCTCTCTTTAAAATATAGTAAGGGGCTGATAAGTAAGCTAAGCTTACGTCGACATAGCTCAAAGAACTAGTAAGAGCTCGGGTGCAAGGCTGCCGAAAAAACAACAACCGTTGGAGTAAATATTAATTTTGCAGAGTAGTAGAAGCTCTTTGTGAAGGGCTCGTCCGTGGAAGTACTACCACCACGCCTTTTTCTGCCGCCAAGCAGCAACGTTATGTTTCGGTTTGAGGAGTGTGGTTGCCGGTGTAATTACAGGCACATGAGGCTTAACATCTGTATTCCTCAAGTTGATGGACGTAGGGCAGTGCATCGTAGGGCACGTTTCTATCGTGCGTGACTTACGAGGCAATGCTTTGTTATAGGTGATGGTTACCACTTAACATCAGGTGGGCCATTTGCATCAGCTAGTTGTATAAAAAAAAAAGACTGAACTGAAGACCGCATTTAAGGAAACGTAGTGTAGGACACCTTCAGACTAGATGGAGCAATAACTTGTAGGGCGACGGGCATTAACTGGATGGGGCAATATGACTACTGGGCACTGTAGAAGATTCCTTTGCCGAGCAGTGAATGAAATAGGTCGACGACGAAGTTTATGTCAACAAGTAGCGGCCACGACAAACACATGAAAGAAGACAGAAGACAAAAGAAGAATGCGGGAAAACTCGTAGTAGTCATATAAACACATGTTGTAAATTCATGAATGTAAGTTGTGTTTAATTCAACTCAATTGAAATAAATGTGGGAGTACACTAAGCATTAAGGAATGCTAATTGAAATAAACGTACAATAGCTGATAAAGTAATAGGTACATGACTAACACCTCACAATGATTTAAATTACGTAACTTAATATAAACTGCATAGGCCTGGCGAGCGCAAGTTTTAAACTCATTAAAATGTGCCAGATTTCGCTTTTGCAGTGCTCCAAATGTCTGAATCGGGGACCTATTTCGCAAAAGGCACTGAAAATTCGTTGCTTTTCAGGGTTCCGTACAGCGAAAATTTAAAAGCATCAAGATAAAATATCCCCAATTTTTTTGTCCCTAAAATGTCATGATGAAGTCGGTAAAAGTGTTTGAAACTCGTAATAATTTACGCATTTTATATTTTTGCGGTAAAGATATATCTAGTACGGAGCTCTCTCTTGTCCGTTTAATCCGAGTAGAGACAAAAAAACTATTACGCTGACCCCACGTGAAGTGGAAATAAGAACAAGAAAATGATGAATGATGACTAAACAGGAAACGTTATTAATAAATCGACACTCATTATATCAGCTTCAAGAAATAGCCTCCAGCACTATACTTTCTACTACCATCAAACACAGATCTATTAAGCATCTACATTCTATGTATATGTCATGGATTGAACTCTGCGAATCGGTCATCCATGGCTAAACCTTGGCTATACTTAGAGGTCACGAAACTGTAGCATAGACACTGCAAGAAAGTATACGCTCGCCCTTCGAATAAGAACGAAGTTGTTTTTGTAAGTGTACAACAGACAACCTTATTTCTATATTAAGCAAATCTTTTTAAACTCTCATGGTCTATTGTTAAAAGATCCTACTAATATTAATGCGAACTTATTGAATGTTTGTGGCTCATTTGCGCTGTAACAATTGGACCGATTCAACTTTTAATATATTTTAGAAGTTCTTGAATACTACTGGTAACTTTGCATCTTATTCAATATCACAAGAGCTATTTAAGGAGTGGAAGCTAAATGCTCTCTTAAGTTGCAATTACAAGCACGATATTTCAGTTAAAGTGTGCGCTTAACTGAAATATCGTAATAACAACAATATACGCCGAAAGATTATAGGAGTAAACTATTCATCGCAAAAAAATAATAATCAATAAATTATTATTTTCTCTCAAACAATTACAAGAGTAATTACATTTCCTCAGTGTGTTCGCATAGCGATTGCCTTTAATACAAATATACCTATGAACGTTTCGGTTTCGCCACACGTCCCCTTTTAGATCACATTTTTATTGTATTTAAAACGTATTTAAGTCTTCTATGTTATCTTATCTGGTTCTCATATACAAGCTTTGCTTAGTTTGAGATACCTATTTATTTATTCCTGTTTATACTATTGGAAAAGTCTCCTCTCCCTCAACCCGCGAATTTATAAGACGTTCTGCCGCCAATTACCTAAATTGGTAAAATTTTATGTAGTATTCAAGAGAGCGCCAGTGTTGTTGAGCTCCTGCTTTATCGATTTTCTCAGAAATTGGACAATAGAAGACCAAAAAGGTACACCTTAAAATATTTTTTATTTAGCTTCGGTCTTTATTACCCTCTGAATATTATGCTTATATTTTATTTTTATTCGTATTAACGTGGTATAGTCCAACGGTTCTGAGACTGGTCTACACAAATTACGTGCCCCTAATCGTTGAATCGTTGAAACCCCCTATGAAATCTAATTATCAACTATAGAAGAAGGCAAACGAAAAGGTGGTTGTTTAGTTGATAAAAATTGTGAGGTGAAAACATCGCTTGCCGAGCGTCGTCTGTACCTAATAACAAGTCTTTAAATCTATAAACTACACTGCAAATTAATTCTCTTAGAAGAAAGTTCTTAAAATTATTTTCAAATAAAAGTAAAACTTTTAAACCTAGGTATAAGATTAGTAAATGGTTTATAATAAACGCGTCTCGTCATGGTGATTTTCCAAATCTTGTTCAAACACGACAGCAATAATAATATACATTTTGGTATACAGCTGTACAACGTAGTTTTTTTTTATTCAATGTATGACGCAAATCTATTGAAATCATAGTCATTGAGTATTTTTTACGGACTCTTTATTTATTTTAATGATTTTACGAGTTTAAGGAAGCTGTGTGGTCGAATCTGAGCACAAAGTAGAGGATCTAATATAAACTTAACTAGGTACTTCTTTACGTAATTATTGTACTCAATCTTGTCAGGAAAAAAACGTGTTTCGTAAATATTTTTCAACATGAACAAACAAATTCAAGAAACGAGATATTGTCACTGTGTTTTTTTTCTATTATTATTCAAGAAACGACTGAGGAAGATACAAATAAAATAAAATGTATAATGTGTGGGGGGCTTATTATCAAATATTCAATGATACCACCTCGCCCAACTCGTAGGTAGTGACTCAGTAGCTGTAGAAACATATACCTATGCCTAGACTATTGCAATTAGCACCAATATCACGTCATGCATAATATTTATTTTACGATAAAATATTAAGATTAAAAGAGCTTGTATCAGCATATAACTTGGAGAATTTGAGAAAAACTTGATACTGTACTTTAATCAAATCGTAGAGTAAAATTGTCGCAATTTTTTTTCCCAAAATTCTGTTTTATTCAGTGTTGTTCACTAGGAATAGAGCGCAAGTAATGCAATACAATTCTTAAGAAAAATCAATTTATAGTTAAAATCTAACGTTCAGCGCGATCGTAATATTTCCCGAAGCTTAAACCAGACCACCTCATTTATAATTAACAGATTTTATACTGTCAGCTATCAGAAATACCAAGAAAATCAATATCCATTTTAAAACAATGTGTACAAGGCACATAGAACCACATTCTCTAACTGGGGCATTATTGATTTTACAGTAGAATGTTTAACTTTCAGGGAATTCTTATGACTCATAAGTACATTTATACGAATTTTCAGCCAAAATGAACGTTTTACTTGGATCATAAAACGAAATTTGTCAAGTCTCAACAAAAAACTGATTGTTGGATTAAAGTTATGATGAGAAATTCTGTACCTTTTAAAACTGGCATAACATAAATTTACATATGCAAATTAGAATAGTAACACCAATTATTTTAATGTATACATCTTTTTGCATAATATGATTAAAGATAAAACTCTCATTGTTCATTATGAGGTGTTGTACAGATATTTTAATTCAAGTTTTAGTCATCATTAGTATGAATAAATGATGGTGAACATTATAACTACCACTAAACACTGCAAATAAATTAAAGGGCTTTAAATATACCTGATATAGTGCATATTGCAATTTTGCAAATTATTTCAGGACACAAAGAAATGTAAAAAAAAAAATATGAATAAACAAATACTATAATAACATGCACTTGTTAAGATGCACTTGCTCAAGACATTATGTTTGTGGGTTGGGCTATCAATGCATATTTGGGGTGCAGTAATTACTGCACCCCAAATATATTTTTTCTTTACTGACAAGTATTTTTCATTGGCATCTCACCATGTTGAAAAATATTGTTCAAAATATTGTTAAGCAAAATAGTATCTCAAATATTATCCCCAGACATGGTAGACTTTTTTTATTGTAGAAGTTCACAGAATCATAGATATTGCCAAACAACATCATCAGGTAGATTATGACGATACTAATAGTATGGTTTATTAAAAACATTAAATGTTAATTGTCCTATACACAATAAATAGAACAACACACTACATTGACAATCCAAAAACAATTACCTATCTAACTGCAACACCAGCACAAACAAAATCTTTGTCAGATAACATGTATACATAAAGATTTATTAGAAAGACAGACGGAAATTTATAAGAAAATAGGAACTTCACAGAAAACTATTTATCTATTTACCTGTTTTAGTCTTTCAACATCTGTCCGGGCCTGAGGGTAGGCCTGTGGTTGGGCAGATGCCGATGTCTGTGGGTAGGATGGATACTCCAAGTTGACATTGAGTAGTTGTGCAGCATTGTCCCGGGCTTCATAAGCCAAGCCTCGGATCTCCAGCTCTGAAGCTGTGTGCATAAGGGACTGCAAGTCCAGCTCTTGGACATCAACCGAGCCCTTGTACATAAACTCCACAAGCAAGTTGATCTCCGAGAACGGAATCCCTTTCAGAATCACGATGGGGTGCTGACATGGATTTTCCCTAAGGAGAAACATTACAATATACACACAGTCATATATTTTTCTATTACACCATGGATATACTAACCATGGATGGATATAAATTAATTAATTTATAAATAGTGAGTCAAATTGAGTCTTCCAATGAATTGTTAGAATTTACAAGGTAATAAATACAAAAATATGATGAAACTAAAACTATGTATGAAAATACCAGCCCGCTGTTTACTGTACATGATAAAAATAACTTCACTAGAAAAATAATGATGTCATTATGACCAAATGGTAGATTTTTTATGGAGGTACCTAACTACCTACATAGGAAATCTAATTAGTGAAATGGGTGGGATTAATGAGAAATAGGAACACGCGAAGGGAGAATACTAACTTGAATATTTGTTCGAAGTAGGGGCTGCAGGCAGAGAGCACCAGCTTGTGCGCCTTGAGGGTTCCATCGCGGCAGGAGAGCGTCACGTCCGCCAGCGCCGACGACGAGTAGATAGTCGTGAACAGCTGGCTGAGGTTCTGTAGGTGGTTGTTCCACTTCAAGTGGAACGTCTTGTCGCTCGCCAGCCCCTGCATCTGCACCACCATTCACTCATAAAAACACAAATCACACCACTTCACGTCCGATGGATATGCCACAGAAAACCGACTCTGCTGCGACCGCTACATAAAATTATAATTATTACAACTTATTTTTAGAACGATGCCCGTAAAAAACACTATAGGTACGCTGTATGACAGTGTAATATACCGTAGCTTACGCGCCGCCGACGGAATTTATGCTATAAAATCTTATAAAATGTAATTCGGCAAGATGAAATTTTGGACTGACGCACCTGTACGAATTTCTTACCTTCTAATCGCGTTTCCAACTTCCCTATTTTTCACAAATAACACCGAAACATTTCACAAAATTTAATACAATAATTATGTTACACAGAAAGCCGTGTCGTAAAAAACAGAGTGGGGCACGCCGAAGCCCCCTCCTACCCGGCCCCCTCGCACACAATCAATATACGGAATATGAGAGCGCGGCGCGCCCCCTCTTCCCCCGCATGCTTTATTATACCGTAAATTATACAACTTTATAAATCGTGTATACACTAGCTAACGCGTCTAAGTACATTTATTTTGTTAGAACGTCTTTTTATTGTACGTTTTTATCCATTAAAATTGTAACTGTTCTGTGCTAGATGAAAATATAATTAGTACTTATATAACTGCAGCGCATGAGATTTGATCTGTAGGTACCCTATAGCATCGAGATGCGTATAGAATGCTAAGTTGTTATCAATTTTAAAAGCTAAAATAGTGTTTTAATTATCAAGTAGTTTAAATTATTATTACAGACATCTTTTATAAAATATTTAATGTCCCTTCCCTAGTGGGCCCCTTTTTACAAAAATAATTTGGACTGAACAACGTAAACATTATTGTTGTGTGTGTAAGTTTTGACCAGTGTGCGTGAGCCATAAAAAGTACAGAGAGTACGTATGTAGTACACGTGCATCACTTCACTTCAATCATTTTCTATGTAAAACGCACACACACTTACAAAGCTGGGGAGGCTGGGGCCGACGGACTCTGGTTTTGTTTTTATTGTAATACCATGCCAGTGTTCCATGCCCACCCAGTATTTTGTATCGTCGTCGGTATGTGTACTTGGTAGGTAAGCGCTTTTTAAAGGCGAAAATCAGCTAGCAACAGAGGATGGTGTGGTGTCACAAAACTCGTGTATTGCGTAGGTACCTACCTCAGGTTTGTAATAATACTAACTATTTTGTAGGTAGTTGTAACTTACGGACGTAAGAGAAATAAGAACATAACAAACAAATATATCTTACGGTTATAAAATTTCAAAATAATAAACAAAAAAAAATATTGGGACTATAATTATTTATAGATCAGACAAAAATCTATACGATAATAATGCTAGCTAATAAATAACCTACATCTTAATTCAGAACAGAGTTAATATTCATTTTTGTCTAAAATAGATGCCTAGATTTAGGTGTCGGTCGTATGTCCGAGAATGTCTACTTAATTATCCAGATTGTCAGTTAGAGCAACTGTTAATGTCAAAAACACTGACAGTGACATAAAGATAGAAGAATACATACATTACATTGCATGGAGTTACATTGCCTCTTACACATGGGGATGCGTTCGGTGCCTACAGCCTACGTTTCTCCCTTCCTGCCTAAACTCAATCCAACCAAATAATATTCAATACAATGCAACTTCACTAACAACCACAGAATCTGGGTTGGCTATAGCAATCCGGTATCTGTGTTTAACTATGATTTTCACTTAAGGGTCTTGTTAGGGTTCAGCATAAACCTTTTGAGCTATTTTTAGATCCAATAGATGCATTTCGAGATATTACGACAAAAACAATGTACCCAATAAAAATCATGTAGCGAGACGCGTCGCAAGGTGAATTGTCAAAAACATGTAAGAAATGCGTTAAATGAAGGGCGTCACTACGTCATGATCTTAGCGGGAAATCGTACTTTGTAAAAAAAAAGCTATGAGATTGTTTCTATATATCACAGTAAGATACATAATAGGATCCAACATGTTAGGTTATGTTTGAACATATGAACGCTCGAGGCGAGCGAAGCGTGCCGCGGCAGCGGCCGTCGAAGTGCCAGAAAAGGTTTTTTTTATTTAGACTAATCTCTGAATTATATCTTACAAGACGAGGCATCGTTTTGGACAGTTCTAATGGATTCCAATTATCAGGCTGTACACTAATGTCCTATAATTATACACTGTTATTGTACACTGGTCGTACAATAACAGGACCTTGAGATGCGTATTGTATAGCGATGTAACGATCTCGAAATTTTTCAAACCGACTCAAACCGGTCTGAAAGATAAGCAAACCGACTTGTAAATCGAACCGCAAAAATCTATGTAAACCGGTTTGAAACCGGGTTACAAATCGAAATGACAAAGTCAATACGATGAACCAATTTGTATTGCTCATCAATCAATTTTATGTTATGGAAACCGAAACGAATGAGTTAAAATTGTATTCATAATCCGGTATGAATACAAATTTAACTCATTCGTAGAACCCAAAAACAAATTGAATCGACTTTGTCAAGTCTCATTTTCATATTTCGGTTCGGTCCGACCCGAATTACCGACTCGCGGTTCCGCGCCGCACCGTGCGTGAGTTGAAGAGGGACAGCGATCAACAAACCGCTCGCTTACTCAACTCGTCCAGATCGGTTTGGCATAGGTTCAACCCGACTTGCACGGTTTGAAGCTCAATCCGGTTTGAACCGGGTTGGTAACCAGAGTCGTAACATCGCTAGTATTGTATTGGAAAATTTGGAGTCCCTTCATAAATCCAGCTAAAAAATCGAAGTTATAATTTTTCATCTCCTGGACATTAGTTTAGTTTAGTTTAGTTTAGTTTATTGCGAAAAAATCTAAGTAACTTTACAGACTTAAATGTAACACGTCACTTAAATGGTACACATAAAAAGTTAAAGGATAAAAACTTACATAACTAATAACAAAATAAATTCTACAAAAAATAAAATAAAGAAGTACTTACAAAACAAGATTGAGATCATAAAAATAGCTAAACATCTACTATAAAATATTATTTGATAAATTATTTATACTCTAAACTCTCACAATATTGTAGGCACAATCTTTCAATAAAGGGCCATTTATCGGCGAAAATGTCGAGTTGTGCGTGTGAGGCGGTGAGGGCATTGAGGTGACGTTGACTCCTACTGATTGGGGACTGTTGGCGAGCCACGGTGCGTGCTGGCGTTACAGCGAAAAGAGGCACTCTCCCTGGGCGAAATCTAGTGCGATTTTCAGGGACACAAAGTCGACTGGCCTCATTCAACAGGTCAGGGCAGTTAAGGAGGCCCATAAGTATGCGACATACAGTAAGGATTTGGTCAAATACCCTACGGGTTTGTAAAGAATTAAATCCTAATGTACCCTGTAGATATTGGGTAGGGTACATGAACGGGTAATAACCGTGTACCTTCCGATACAAAAACCGAAGAAACCTTTTCTGCACTTTTTCAATCATAAGTGTGTATGTTCCCTGATGGGGGTTCCACACACACGCACCTGCTTCCAGTTTTGATCTTACTAGGGCAGTGTAGAGGAGCTTAATGGCATTGATATTATGAAAATCCCTACAGTTTCTTGTAACAAATCCCAATCTTTTAAAGCCGTCAGCGGCTAGTTTGCAAATGTGGTCATGGAAATTTAACTGAGTGTCAAAAAGTATACCTAAATCTTTTACTTTCTGTTCTCGTTTTAACAGTTCCCCATAGAGTTGATAATGCATTTTGAACGGTCGGGAAGATCTACTGAAGGACATAATTTGGCATTTACTGACGTTAAGGTGTAGTCGATTCTCCTCACTCCACACCTGAATCGCACTCAAATCTCGCTGCAGGGCATGACAGTCATCGATAGATTTTATTTCAATGTAAAGTTTGAGGTCATCTGCATATAGAAGGCACTTGGCGAATTCAAGTTGTTTGGCAAGATCGTCAACCATCATGATGAAAAGAAGAGGCCCTAAAGATGAGCCCTGACTTACACCCGATCTAGTGTGATACGAAGAAGAATCGAAACAGCCAAGACGAACAAACTGTTGACGGTCTCGTAGGTAATCAGCAAATAGTTTTAGTAGCTTAGGAGAGAAACCAAAGCTATTGAATTTGTTAAGCAGGATATCGTTATCTATTTGGTCGAAAGCTTTTTTAAAATCTAGGTATATCACATCTACCTGTGTTCCCGAGTCTAGCTTGGCTGCAATGTAATCTATTAAAGTGAGTAAGTTGGTGTTTACAGATCTACCTCTTCTAAAAGCGTGTTGGGCGTCACTTAAGTACGGTTCAATTTGCTTGTTCAAGTTGGCATGTAAGACACTCTCAAAGATCTTGGCGAGGGATGATAGGATTGCAATGGGCCTATAGTTCTCTGCTAGTGCTTTATCTCCTGCTTTGAAAATAGGGACAACTCGGGATTGTTTCCAGACTTCTGGATAAGTAAATGTATTTAGAGACAGGTTAAATATGTGTGTTAGGACTGGTGCTAATTGGGATTTGAATAGCCGTGGGTAGAAGGAGTCAGACGTACGCGTCTGGAGCGGCTCATATCGTAGTGAGTACGTCAGTACCGGCTCTATTTCTTTTCTAGCGGCTCAACAGCTCTCATGCCAGCCTAATATAAATTTTATTCCTAGGTTCATAGGGTCTTTATTAGAAAAAAGATATCCAGATCAAAAATTTTGCTAAATGAATTTGAATTGTTTCGTCTAGATAATAAGATCTAAATTCCAATGCTGCCACTCTTGATCTGTGGAGCGGTTCAAAGGTCTACTCATAAATATGATACACAACTCAAACGGTTCAAAGATTGGTTTTATGATAAACAGAACCCTGAACCGTTCGAGTAAAATATTTGTTTTGATTCATTGAGAGGTTCAATACGTACTCGAACAGTTGAATCGTTTGAAGTAATATCTGCGCGGGTGAGTGAGTGGAGTTAGGATGAATTGGCGGATTACGGTTCTTTTTAGAAAAGCATGTTTTTAAATGGTATGGGTTACGAATTTGAATTATTAACTTGAGTTGTTTAAGCAACAGCCCGTGGATGCCCTCGCGTGTTAGCATACATATTTAAGGATATTTTGCGTTCTAGGCTCGTCATAATTTGCATAAATATTTTCCGTTTTATCGTTTATTCAAGTAAGGTTCATTTTGAATAGTAGAACATTTACTTTAATTTTTTTTAATTCCGTCGTTAATTGTTAGCAATATTTATTAGTTATTGCTAACATACAAATTCAAGGATTTTGCCTGTTTATTTTTCTACAAAATTATTTTTACAGTCGTATTTTTTTGTTTTGGTGTCTAGTCCTTTTGCCAAGTCTTATCGGTTCTTGCTTGGAGTCTTTGAAGGTACATGAAAATTAATTGACCCTGAAATTCTGAGCCGTTTGAACCGCGGTTCGGTTCCGGATCGAGACTGTAAATGAGCCGATGCGCTGCAGATCATGTTTTTTGAGTGAGTTACCCATGGCTAGATTTGAATGCTTTCACTATATATGGAGGTATGTTATCAGGGCCTAATGAGCTCTTAGGTTTAAGTTTAACAATACTTGCTTCTACTTCGGCCACAGAGAATTCTTGAATATTGATCAACGGGCAGTTGCTTATAGGTTTTACGTAGCTAGCATTAAGGTCTGGAATGCGTGGAAGGAATACACTACTAAAGTAATTGGCGAATGCTGTAGCTGCTGCCTGACCAGTATGTTTTTGTCCTTCATACATGATGCATGGATCATGGACATAAGGACTTGAGAGAAGAACTTCCCATCTGCCCCCACCTGCGACCCCCCTAAGCCCAACCAGATACCGGATTGCTATAGTTTAACCCAGAATCTCTCTCTATGTATGTACGAAGTACGACATTGGTGTCGATTCTGTTGTTGCATTAATCTACGATCCTAATCTGACAGCTCTAAAATTATAGCCGTCCTTGTTGTTTCGGTCTTTTGGAAAGGGACGGCAATATTTTTAGTACTGTCCTGTCAAATTAAGTAAAATTAGGAAAATAAACAACAGAAATACAGAATTGACACCACATACGGTAGCCCACTCAATCAAGGCCATGCACAGCACTGCACACACGTGACACACACATTTCATTCAACTCGTCATCGATTATTATTTTGATTTTGGTAAAACATATTCCTCCAAGGGTAACACAATTCAATCATCAAAATTTCTTTCTCAGCGTAGGCATTGAAAGCATTCCATTCCTCCAACCAAATGTTGGCTTAGTTGGCTTTGATTTGATCGCTGGCTTGCTTGGTTGGCTGCTGCTGTGCTGGCGCAATTCAACGCAAAGCAAGGCGATGCAATTTGCGTTCGGCATTTTGATCGGCTTCAATTTTCAAAGTTCGCAGTTGTTTTTGTGGTATGTGCGGTAACTAGATACCTTCTTACCTTGTCTCTTTGCTAGTTCGTATTCATCTACGGACTTAATCCTTGTAGTTGTAGTAATATTTATCTCAAATATCTGAATTCAGCTGTGTTTGAATACAAGATACGATCATTTTCAATATCAGTCTGCCTGCTCCAGTCAAAGGCTCCAGTCGCCAGCCGCCAGTGACGGACGAGCGACAAGTACCTAGTACAGAAAAACACCGCGCGGCGCATTGTATTATTCCTTCTCTCGCGAAGCCATGGAAAAACCATCGAATTTGATCGTTTCCAGCCCTAACTTGAAGTATACCGATGATTATATTTATTCAGACTATGCTTACGAAGACACCTTGGTAACAAAAACTGGTGCTGACTTACTGGTGAGTTTAGTGTGCAGGTAGATTCATTTTAGTGCATTGTAAATGTTTAATTTTTTTATATACCTAAGTAAATGCCAATAATAAATTATCCACAGCTATTCAATTTACACTTTTATGTAAAAGACACTATAATGATACACATTTTAGAACAAAAGTTAAGTTGTGGAAATTATAAAATAATATGCCCAGGAATAGATGCCTGGAGCATTGATTTTGATATTGTAGGTGTTTTGAGTGTTTAGAATAGAAGATTTTTTTTTATTTATTTAATAAAATTTGTACAGAATAGTTAAATCCAACTAAAACCATGTTTCATGTTTAGGTACAGCCATTCCGGAAGCAGCTATGCATCAGAACCCAGCGACGTGTTGGCAAGGTAGGAGTGATGCTGGTCGGCTGGGGAGGCAACAATGGTTCGACCTTCACAGCTGCAGTGCTTGCTAACAAGCATCAGCTAACGTGGAACACCAAGGACGGACCTATGGACTCGAACTGGTAACTGAAAACTACCTACCTACAAATACTAGTATGCTACTACCTAAATAGCATGATAAAGTAGTCAAATAATTGGTTTATTTTATTATATACAAAGCTTAAACCTATTTAAGTATAGGTAGTTATCTAGCCTATTATAGGTTTTCCTAAATACATAATAGTAGTAGAGCTCTTTGTGAAGGGCTCGTCTGGGGAAGTACCTACTATCACCACACCTTTTACTGCCAACAAGCAGTGTTGCTGTGTTTTGGTTTGAAGGCTTAACATCTGTATGCATCAAGTTGATGGACACAGGGCAGTGCATCATAGGGAATGTTCCTACTGTGCATTACTTATAAAGCAATGCTTTGTTATAGGTGATGGTTACCACTTAACATCAGGTGGGCCATCTGCTAGTTTTATAAAAAAATCTATTAGCTACTCATTTAATTGAATACTAAAAAATATGCCCAAACGAGAAACAAGTTCACTAGTGATGAAATGAGTGTGTTTTTTATGCATG
This sequence comes from Chloroclysta siterata, assembly GCA_932294275.1. Classification (NCBI taxonomy): domain Eukaryota; kingdom Metazoa; phylum Arthropoda; class Insecta; order Lepidoptera; family Geometridae; genus Chloroclysta; species Chloroclysta siterata. Next base: position 19,208,245 of record OW028588.1, read on the forward strand.
TGTTTGAGTATGTATGAGTATTAAGAATAAACTTTCTGTTTTAAAACTTATTGGTTTGTTCGATGACAGTTGAGCTTGTTTTTGATATTTTTATTTGCATCTTTTTTGTCCTCTAAATAATTATTCTCTGGTGAGGATGCTACTAGACCAAGATTGCAGCAAGATCATTTTTTATTTATTATTTATTTTAACAATTTTGGGAAAACTTACAGCTAGGTAGGTATACATTAAATACATGCAGCGTACAAAGTTGCTTCACATATACTTATGTACATATAGGTACTTATGTAATTGGCCATTCTGTTCTCTGATATGCCAATCTGAGAACAGATCATTAACCAATAAGCAGCCTTATAGTGTATTAAGGATCAATTTCCATCAGGTTGGGGTCCATAACACAAGCATCGGTAGTGAGGCTCGGGATTGACGAGAAAGGGAATGATGTACATGTACCCATGTGCGACCTGCTACCAATGGTCCATCCTGATGATTTGGGTAAGAGCTTTGCTTAGTTTGAGGCTAGATGGTGTTTATTTATTTATTAGGACCGCCAAGAGATAATACACAAAACTTAATACTAGACTTGGACAAAACAACATCCTGCCACATGCTCATCCACGAAAGGGTTTATTCAAAATTCAAACATGTAACAAAAGGTGTTGTAAAATGTCCACCAATATTTTTTTTATACAACTTGCTGGTGGAATAATTAGACACCTAATGTTAAGTGATTTATTTATAAAACTACATTTCCATAGTGATTGATGGCTGGGACATCAGTCCACTGAACCTGGCCGAGTCCATGGTCCGGGCTAAAGTGATAGACTACGACCTGCAACAGAAGCTGCGCAAAGAAATGGCTGCCATGAAGCCACGACCGGCCATCTACGATCCTGACTTCATTGCTGCTAATCAGGTATGACTACAGCATCTTAAGTTTGTTGCCTGATCTTCTAGGCTTTAGTCGCGTGGAACTGGCACCTAGATTCACTTAGTTTTAAGTCGTTTCAAGGTGATCCTTGTGATTTTACTGAATAAATACCTTTTGACTTTCTTAAACAGCGGTTCTCAAACTTATTTCGTCTACCGCCCCATTTGAGAATACGTTAATTTCTAGTCTCTTTAAAATTTTTAGCTTTACTCTCTTTATCTTCTTTTTTCGAACTCCGCCAATTTCCTCTGGGCCCTTTCTGCCCCCTTGCCCCCTAGCGCCCAAAAGGGGCCGTTATAGCCCCCTTTGAAAAAACAAAAATAACTCCACACATCACAGTAAAGTCGCCCTTTTATGTTGTAATCTCATTTATACATTTCCCAGCTCAATTATCAATACTTAAATCAAGAGGTAAAAACTACGAGGACGACTCATTAGTTCTAACGACTTATTAGTGCATATTTCGTTTTAGAGGTTATTATTTAGAAGAGTGTCCGCTTCAGCCGTTGAAGAGAGTAGGTATACCTATGTTGACTTGTCTGTAGTGTTGGCAATGTATCTGTATCCTTATATTTTTGTATTCCACATGGAAATAACATGGTCTAACTGTGACGTCAGCCGGCTGAGTGTGTGACGTCACACATCAACCGAGACGCGGTTATTGCTCTGCTGAGTCAGTCTAACGGCTCGCCAAATTCCTGTTTGGCTTGTTGCTTTAGTTATCTGATTAAATAGCTCTTTCTAGACGTACCTAAACATCCACGTGACTCTCTAGGCTTAAGGGGCTGACAACCGTCAAATAACTTCTCGTTTGCACATTTCGTTTTTGGAGGTATAAAATCATTGAATGTAGTTGAAAAATCACAAATAACCGAAAGATGTTTCGGGGAATAAATATACGCAAAAATATCATTATGATCCAAACAAGTTTTTCCACCAAAACGTTTAAATAGTTTGCGTACTATTTCGTAAAAAAAATCCCCCCAAACCTCTCCACTGGTCCCTTCGCGCGCTGTCCACATCCAATTGGCTATTTTAAAATATTTCCTATCGGAAACTTCAGTTTCTGACTATTTTCTAACGCTAACAAAACCAGAGCTAGAGAGATATATTCTGACGTTTCCGATCGGAAACAGCCTTGAAACAGTCTTACCGTAGTAATATTATTCTGTGGCCTCACAGACAATGCGTTTCTACCGTGTGGGTTCCTGCGTATTGATTTTCCTTGTTTGGGGCGGGGCGTCTCGGTGTGGAAGATTACACACGTCTCTGAATTATGAAGTGGGGTTGCAAAAGGGGACACTGTACTGATTATGTGTGTTATGTTGTAATGAGCGCTGGTGGTTTAGTGAGCGCCGAGCGGCTTTTCGTGCCTGTGGCTTTGCATTCGAATCCCGAATAGTGTACAAAAATCTAATGAATGAAAATACTTTATTGTACACCAAACAGAACAACATTTTTTTTTCTTAATCTATACTGTCCCACTGCTGGGCAAAGGTCGCCCCCATTTTTCTCCACTCTCCTTGATCCTCTGTTAACTCTTCCCACTTGTTGTGGAAGGAGTCAAGGTCGTCACTCCAGCATTTTCTCGGGCGGCCGCGACGTCTTCTACCTTCTGCGGGTGTCCATCCTGTGACTCCTTTAGCCCACCTTTCAGGGTCCATACGGATCACGTGACCCGCCCACTCCCATTTCAGCTTTGCCGCCTTGCGTCCTACATCAGCGATGCCAGTTTTGGAGCGCAGTGTGGTGTTTCTAACTCGATCCGTTCTCGTTCCCAACATGAATAGAACAACATAAAAATATAAAATAAATTGTACAATGGGCGGTCTTATCGCTGAAAGCTAGCTCTTCCAAAGATTGTCTTTGGATGGAGAGGATTGTAAAAGAATTGAATATTGGTCGTAGGTCATCATCTTCCTGCCCTTGTCCCAACAGTCCCAATGTAGGGTTGGCACAACAGGTTTATTCTCTCCGCTTTGCTCTATCATACGTCATCTCATTATTCACTCCTTTCTTACCCATGTCATCTTTCACACAATCCATCCATCTTTTCTTTGGCCTACCTCTACTTCTACAGCTGTACATAGTCGTGGGTCATATTCGTGTACTCCAGTGGAAACGTAGACCCACGTTGACAGCGTTGAGCTATGTAACCGGCTATTCGAGCAAGCCACGCATGTATCAATGACGTCAATTCATGTGTAGCCTCTCCGTGGGTTGCAGTGGACACAACCACATTCATTTTCTTACAAAGCGAATCATAATACACGGGCATAGCCTCTCCGTGCGCCATGGTGGGCCCGCCTTTACATAAACACGTGGTATGGTACACGTGGCCATTGTTATTTTTTCAAAAACACATTCGACGTAGCCAGTGTTTACAAACTATTGTCTATGAATGGCATAGCCTGGTGGAATGGGATTTTCCATTGCCACTGAGATTGCCATGTGATGTTTATAAAACAAAAGTATCGTATTCCATCGCGCTTGAGTGACTTCTGTGTTGTTACTTTGTTTTGTATATTTTCTGCTAATGGTATCATCATTTTGTCATGTCATACTAACATGTCCCAATCTAAGCAAAGCTTGTAGTTGGAACCAGATAGCTGATTTAATACTTAAATACTTTTTTTTGTAATTACAATACAATATCAAAATTTAAAATAAAATATCACGCCCAGACAGTCAATAAACAACTATGTCCATCGCACATAATATGATTATTTTCGGTGGGGATCGAACCCACAAACTATAGCGCCGAAGGCAGAGCTACCACTGAGCTGTGGGAGCTGTCAGATTACATTTATATGAATGATACATGACATGACCTACATTATTTATATTATGTTTAATGAATGTAATCTTGGCTCGACATAGCTCGCAGAAGCAAGTTTAAGTGGCAATATAAATGAAACACTATTACACCCTAGATACCGTAAACCTATTTAAATACACAACAAGGAAACATGGAAATGAATTCAATAGCTAACCACAGCCGCTATCCATAATTAGATATGCACATTGTAATGTTCTAACTATGTAGTAATTTGATTAGTGTGGAATGTTTGGTTGGCGCTCGGATTATAAGAAAAAAAAAAATAGTTCTTGTTTAGGGGCTATCCATTAATCACGTGATGTTTTTTTTAGCATTTTTTAATCCCCCCCCCTCCCCCTTGGTGATACGTTGTGAGGTTTAAGACTAACCCCCCCGTCCCCACCCAAAATAAGTGTATTTTTTAGTATCTACAAAGAATCTTAAAATTTTTAGAATAATATCTTTAAATACAGGTAAAATCTAATATTATTCTGAAATTATGGCCCATGACAAAAATGTCTAGACAGAAAGGTTGCAACGTCGAGATCACATTACAAGCCGCTTTCGGTTTACAAATCGTGCGTTTGACGAAAAAATAAATATACGTGATATCTTAATACACACCCCTCCCCCATTGTGATATTTCGTGATTTTTGCTAAACCCCCTCCGAGCCTCCCGTGATTAATGGACGTTCCCTTATTTGTATGAGAATTTCTAAAACGAAGTATTCAAACTTTGCAAACGTCAAAGTATTCCAGTGCTTGGTCTCTGGCATTCTCGTTCTTTGGCATTCTCGTTCTTTGGCATCATAATACCCCTAATAAGAACTTAATACTTATACAACGTGTCACATATTACACGTTGTGTAAGTAGGATACATAAAGAGGCGTAGCCAGGTGGACAAGGGCCCCGGTGCATATAGAAAGAATCGGGATGAAAACTTAACTAAAAAGTTGACGGGTCGAATTGTCGAATTGATCTCACGACCGTCAAGCACGTGAGCTGATCGCTGATGCACTTTGCTACGGGCGTACTCAACCAAACTACCAAATAAACAATAACACAGCACATGCTTATCGAGGACGCTTGGCGAATGTGTTGAAAGTCTTAAATAGGGAGTTCTCTGATCGATGTTCATTTAAAATCATAAAAAAAATGTGAGCAGGCTCAAGGTTTTCTAGCTGCGGGAGCTGGCTGACCCTCTCTTTTCAAAGCTTAGGTTAGAGGGCCCCCTGAGCTCCGGTAGCTATGATAGCTACGCCACTGGATACATAGTCTGCTTACTAAACTATCTTTTAAAAAACCGTTAATCCGGCCGGCAAAGGGACCGATAGATTTCTTAAGGTATAGTAGAGTTATTCGTCAAATAAAAACTACTGTATGGGACGTGCTATTCCCTATACAGATAATGATAATGATGATATGCTTTGCTATGGGAGCGGGTGGATAATTTAAACGACCGCTCAATGCCGATGAGTGTTTGAAACTGATTTATTATAATAAGGAAAAGTAGGTATAATGTAAAACAATGCTTATGCTGAATGTGCGGGTTGGCCCGTACAACTACAATGATAAAAAAAAATTGTCTGTTTATTTGAAGTTTACAAATTCGTCTGAAATTTTGCTGAAATGTGTTCGGTACAGTGCATTCAGAATAGTTTGTGAGAAAGACAATATATCAATGTAAAAAATAAATAAATTAGGAATGATTAATCCGACAAGCGATACATACAAGCCACGATGCTCTTGGCTCGTAGCCAAAATATAACATTTTTTTATACAACTAGCTGATTGAACAAGCAGATGGCCCACCTGATGTTAAGTGGTAACCAACACCTATAACAAAACAAAAGAGGCCTCTGTCCACCAGTGGACTTCTTCAGGAAGACGATGATATTTTTCAAATACATCATAAAAATAATAACAACCGGCGAATGAAGTAACGAGCATTTCCTCTTGTGTGCTATTAACGTTGCAATGCCAAGGTTACATCACGTGGTATGTAATTTTCCTATGCACATGCAAAATGTGTAGGATCATGCAATTTATTTGCTACTAGCACACTCTCGGGGCATAAATATAATAATAATATCAACTATTTCAGACAACTACGAAAATAACATTACAGGTCCATTTTAAATACGTACCTTTAAGTTTGTTCTCTTTCTGTTTTATGTTTTAATTCATCATCAGCATCAGCCTGAAGAAGCTAATGATTGGCTTCTAATACATTTCTAGGACGAACGATTCTGAGCCCTCTCCACAGACCGATTTCCTGCGATTTTCACATTGTCGTCGCCCATCGGTAGGGCTGTTTTTAAATAACTATTTTAAAAGTGTCTCACAGACTTTTGCTGATAATTTTAGTTTTTTATACTTCTTGCTGATGTAACAATCAAATTGCCCACTTGATGTTAAGTGGTAACCATCATCTATAAAGTATTGCCTCGCAAGTCACGCACGATATTAACGTGCCTTACACTGCTATTCGTCTATCAAATTGAGGCTTACAGATGTTAAGACTGCCTGTAATTTCTCCGGCAATCGCACCGAAACACAGCATCATTGCTTGGCGGCAGAAATAGGCGTGGTGGTAGTACGTACTTCCCTCGACGAGCCCTTCACAAAGAGCTCTACTACTCTTACTATTCTACTACATAGGCCTAGGCAATGTACAGGGGATCCCATACATTTTCAGGAAGAAAGACCCTGAGTCCTTTTCATCGACCGACTTTCCGCGATCCTCACTTGCCCATGGTCTATCGGGCATGGGGGCGATTTTTAATAACATATTTCTCTATCCATCAAGGTTTTCCGGAAGAGAACTCTTTTTAGGGTTAAGCTCACCTTTGTTTTTTTTATACTAATAGCTGATGAAACAAGCAGATGGCCCACCTGATGTTAATTGGTAACCATCACCTATAACACAGCATTGCCTCGTAAGTCACGCACAATAGGAACGTGCCCTACGATGCACTGCCCTGCGTCCGCATACAGATGTTAAGCCTCATGTGCCTGTAATTACACCGGCAACCACACTCTTCAAACCGAAACACAGCGTTGCTGCTTGGCGGCAGAAAAAGGCGTGGTGGTAGTACTTCCCCGGACGAGCCCTTCACAAAGAGCTCTACTACTACTCTTTGTACATGTTTTATGTTTAAATATAAATAATAAATAAATATTGGTGGACTTTACACACAGCACTATCTAGCCTCAAACTAAGCCAAAGCTTGTAATATGGGCACCAGATAGCTGATATAATACATATATACTTTTTTTTTGTAAATACATACTTATAATATTATATAACACCCAGACAGAGTACAAACATCAATGTTCATCACACAAATGTTTGTTCTCGGTGGGGATCGAACCCACGGCCTACAGCGCAGAAGGCAGAGCTACTACCAACTGAGCTGTGAAGGCTGTCATATTGATGTTCCTGTGTACAATATAACATAAGTGTGGTAATTGCAGGCTGATCGTGCTACCAACCTGATCCGAGGCACGCGGCACGAGCAGTACTTACAAGTTCGCGCGGACATCAAGAACTTTCGCGACAAGCATCGCCTGGACAAAATCATTGTACTCTGGACGGCCAACACTGAAAGGTATTGTTACAAAAGTTATTAACCGGGATTTGAACCCATGACTCTCCACTGAGACGGCATTTTGGAGGGTAAAACGGGATGAGTATGATGAGGGTAAAGTCAAAGTCAAAAGTTATCTATACAAGTTGTTCCAAAAATTGTGTATATAAACTTCAGGGGGCTAGAGTTCCCATCAATATGAACAACTTTTTCTGAGGAATTAATACTGTGAACGCGAAAAAAAAAACAGCTGTTTCATACAAAAGTTCAATACCTACCTGGCTAAAATGTATGAAACAGCTGTTTTTTTTTTCGCGTTCACAGAGTTGGTTCCCTTAGAAAAAGTGGTTCATATTGATGGGTACTTTAGCCCCCTGAAGTTATATACACAATTTTTGGAACACCTTGTATATGTATATAAAAGAAAGTAGTGTTCGTTACACTATTTATAACTCAAGAACAGCTGAACCGATTTGGCTGAGTTGGTGGGGAGGTAGCTTAGAACCAGGAGACGGATATAGGATACTTTTTATCCCGACTTTTTTTATATATATTTTTTTTAGACAAAAGATCAATACCTGAAACAGCTGTTTTTTTTCGCGTTTAAGTGTTGGTTCCTTAGAAAAAGTTATTCATAATGATGGGTACTTTAGCCCCCTGAAGTTTTTAAACACAAGTATTGGAACACCTTGTATTTATGTGGGCTGTCTAAAACAATTTTTCTATCAGGTTCTGCGAAGTAAAGATGGGCGTACACGACAGCTCTGAGAGTTTGGAGAAATCGCTGCGTGACGACAACTCTGAGATCTCGCCGTCAACCATCTTTGCGCTCGCCGCTATCGACGAAGGGGTGAGTCGAAAGTATTTATTCAGTTGAATCACATGGATCACTTTGAAACGTCTTAAAGCTAGGTGAATCTAGGTGCCAGTTCAACACGACTAAAGACTAGATGCCTAGAAGAACAGCTTAGGGCTTGGTTCCTACCGTTCTTTTGTATGATCTTTGTTTCAATATAAAGTAATAATGTAAATTCTAATGTACCTATAGATTTAATTTCAATTTATTTATGTATTTATGTTGCCACTATAACAACAAATACTAATAAAGAATACTTACAGAATCAAATAAATATTTAATAAAATAAATAATCACATTGCACACAGTTTAGTAAAATGTAGTGTAATTATAATAAAAAATAATTCCAGTGCCACTACATAAACGGCTCTCCTCAAAACACGATCGTCCCCGGCGTAGTGGAGCGCGCGGAGAAGCGCGGCGTGTTCGTGGCGGGTGACGACTTCAAGTCCGGACAGACCAAGCTCAAGTCGGTGCTGGTAGACTTCCTCGTCTCGGCTGGTATGTTATATTATAATATTAATATAAATAAGAGTAGTAGTGCTCTTTGTGAAGGGCTCGTCCGGGGAAGTACTACCACCACGCCTTTTTCTGCCGCCAAGCAGTAACGCTGTGTTTCGGTTTGAAGAGTGTGGTTGCCGGTGTAATTAGATAGAAAACAATTTATTGCACACAATTTATGGATATAACAAAAAACAGACTTAAAATTACAAAGTACGATGGGCGGTCTCATCGCTAAATAGCGATCTCTACCAGACAACCGTTGGATGAAGTGGACTCATTAGATTTAGAAGGGGTGCTTGTGTGCGTGCAGGTTGAAAAATAATTTGTGTGTCATTATATGCACATGAGACTTAACATCTGTATGCCTCAAGTTGATGGACGCAGGGCAGTGCATCGTAGGGCACGTTCCTATCGTGCGTGACTTACGAGGCCATACTTTGTTATAGGTGATGCTTACAACTTGACATCAGGTGGGCCATCTGCTTGTTCCATCAGCTAGTTATATAAAAAAAAAAATTTGGATGATTTTTTTGTATATTTTTGTTACTTTCTCTAAACTGGACCTTACTCCTATGCCTATCTTTATTTGGTTAATAAATAATTTTCCTTTCTGTGATGATTACATTTGACAGCCTTCACAGCTCAGTTGATAGTAGCTCTGCCTTCTGCGCCGTAGGCCGTGGGTTCGATCCCCACAGAGAACAAACATTTGTGTGATGAACATTAAGTTTGTTCTCTTCCTGGGTGTTATTACATAATATAAGTATGTATTTATAAAAAAAAAGTATATATGTATTATATCAACTATCTAGTTCCCATATTAAAAGTTTCGGCTTAGTTTGGGGCTAGATAGCGCTGTGTGGAAAGTCCACCTCTATTTATTAATTATTGGAGCCGCTATTCATCATCTCATCCAAGTCTAACACATAAAATACAATATCATTTGATTTATATGTTTAATGAGTGATGCTTGTTGACAGGTATTAAACCAGTGTCCATTGTGAGCTACAACCACCTCGGAAACAATGATGGGAAGAATCTGTCAGCTCCAAAGCAGTTCCGTTCTAAAGAGGTTAGTTCTTTTATGATCACTTTGCGTTAGGGTAAATGGTCGTGCACTTTTTCTGTTCTTAAATTTATGTGTACAATGCCAGTACTCTCAAACGGTGAAGGAAAACATCGTACCGAACCCGGAATGCCGTAGAACCTAAAAGTTTCAATATACTGTTTCGAAATAAACTAGTGAGACGACAAGAATTTAGGTTCAATGACCATAAGTAACTCAAATCTCATCAAAAAAAAAAACCGGCCAAGTGAGATTCGGACTCGCGCACGAAGGGTTCCGTGCCATTATCTATAAAAACGGCAAAAAAATCACGTTTGTTGTATGGGAGCCCCCTTAAATATTTATTTAATTCTGTTTTTTAGTATTTTTGTTATAGCGGCAACAGAAATACATCATCATCAGAAATAAGCTTATAGTTGATGAATACATATTGGAGTTATAGTCCTCGTTATTATTAGGGTTCCGTACCCAAAGGGTAAAACGCCTCTGCGCTCATCGAGTCTCCATACAAAAATAGCTAGCCGATACGGAAAACGAAATGAAAACTTATACTTGGGGTACTGGTACATACGAATTAATACGAAATGACAACCTTCATAAGGTCCTTAACGTAGAGTTCGTTGTCATTCAAAGTCACAAAGACCTTTTAATTAAATTATTTTATATTTTTAGATCACTAAGAGCAACGTCGTCGATGATATGGTGGAGTCGAACCAGATCCTGTACAAACCAGGCGAGAAGCTGGATCACGTGGTTGTCATCAAATACGTGCCCTACGTAGGTCAGTACTACATATTATTAGTAGCACTATTTATTTATTTATTTATACCAAGATCCGCAGTTTTTCTTATTGTCTATTTTAATCTATTTGATGTGCACTGTCCCTAACCAAATTAAATCTAAATCTTTAAGCAAACTAGGTAGGTACATACGATACTGAGTGAAGACACAAAAGATGAAAATTAAAAAACGAAACAAAACTCAAAGTTCAAGTTTTTTTTTTTATACAACCAGCTGATGAAACAAGCAGATGGCCCACCTGATGTTAAGTGGTAACCATCACCTATAACAAAGCATTGCCTCGTAAGTCACGCACAATAGGAACGTGCCCTACGATGCACTGCCCTGCGTCCATCAACTTGAGGCATACAGATGTTAAGCCTCATGTACCTGTAATTACAAAGTTAAAAGAGTTTAATTAGAAAGTTAAAATTATGAAGTTAAAGTTATTAAAATTTTTATGTTCATACAAAAGTAAGAACATAAAAAAATGTAATGCTTACATATTTTAACTCGAGGCTGTATGCCTCAAGTTAATGGACGCAGGGCAGTGCATCGTAGGGCACGTACCTATCGTGCGTGACTTACGAGGCAATGCTTTGTTTTAGGTGATGGTTACCACTTACCATCAGGTGGGCGATCTGCTTGTTCCATCAGCTAGTCGTATAACAAAAAACCTGCTGTTTTTTTGTCAGGTGACTCCAAGCGCGCAATGGACGAGTACACATCGGAGATTTTACTCCACGGCCACAACACTATCGTGGTGCACAACACGTGCGAGGACTCGCTGCTCGCAGTGCCTCTCATCTTGGACCTGGTGCTGCTGGGAGAGCTGTTCACGAGGCTGCAGTTCCAGGAGAACAACTCGCTGGGTAAGTTGAAGGCAATTGACTTGCTGGTTATGGCAGGTTAACTTGCCTTCGTCGGTCGCCTTTGGAAGGCTTTGAAAGAAAACATATTTATTTGCAAATATCATAATTGTAATACATACTTAACGATAATACAAAAAAATAAGGAGCCAAGAGTTGGAAACGGGTCCCTGACTCAGCATAAAGTTAGTTGGCCAGCACCTAAGAGTTTAAGAATAGTAGAGCTCTTTGTGAAGGGCTCGTCCGGGGAAGTACTACCACCACGCCTTTTTCTGCCGCCAAGCACACGCTTTGTTTCGGTTTGAAGTTGATGGACGCAGGGCAGTGCATCGTAGGGCACGTTCCTATCGTGCGTGACTTACGAGGCAATGCTTTGTTATAGGTGATGGTTACCACTTAACATCAGGTGGGCCATCTGCTTGTTCCATCAGCAAGTTGTAATAAAAAAAATAAAAAAAAACTGAACGCTGGTCTCCAGTCAGGGCCGTGCAGTTATGTCTTTGGAGGGTTCTTTATTAAATAAAATCCTTTTATTTCGGACAACATAAATCCATAGGTGGTTAGTAACACAATAGAATACAGTAAGGGTCAGTAAACTATTCGAGACATCCTACTTCCTACTAATATTATAAACGCGAAAGTTTGTAAGTATGGATGGATGGATGGATGTTTGTTATTCTTTCACGTTAAAACTACTGAATGGATTTTAATGAAACTTTACAATAATATAGCATATACATCAGAATAACATATAGGCTACAATATATAAAGGTATTGTGTGAATTGTCCAAAATATGACGATAAGTGTCAAGTAAGTAGGAAAAAATCTACAATCTGCGAGCTATTCTGGTGTGCGCTGCCAAAACCGCTAGAGTTACACATATGTACTACGCCACGCTAATATAAGCTACTCGAAATACTAATCCTGCGCAGACAAAGTCTCGGGCACCAGCTAGTAAACTATAATTTGAACAGGCTTAATCTGCTTTCTCTTTAAGATATATTATAGTTTCAGCGCGGAACTCTTGAGCGACTCGTACTTGACCTATCTTGTGTTTGTTCCAGAATGGTGCGGCATGCACTCAGTACTGTCTTCGCTGGCGTACTTACTGAAGGCGCCGCTAGTTCCGCGCGACACGCCCGTAGTTAATGCACTCTTCAAGCAGCGCGCTTGTATTGAGAACATCATGCGAGCTGCCTTGGCGTTGCCGCCTCTGCATCATATGCAGTTGGAGCATAAGGTACGTCAAAAGGCATTTAATAGAATCACAAGGATCACGTTGAAACGCCTTAAAGTCTAGAAGTCTCTCTAAGCTCAACTGGTGAGCACTGCGGTGGTCTAGTGGTAGCGCTAATTTATGTACATTTTTTGTGCATTATAAATTTTATTTGGTAGGAAAACTTGTTTGGTTAAAAGTGATACTTTGGCTGGACTTTTGTGATGTTATTCTCCGAAACTTGGCTGTTTGCTATCTTCATTAATGTCTTCTTCTTCTCTCCATTTATGGCTCCTGTCTGTCATTCGACAGACAATCTTGCCAGTGTCAAGTTATTTGTATTGAATGAATACTTTTTAGTCAAGTCAGTCCATAGTCAAGTCGGCCGTCATTTGTTTTGAAGAAAATGGTGGCGGTTTTCTTCAAAACATTCGAAACATTTTCAGTCAAATCAGGATATCACCTAATACACTTTCATTCCAAATGCTTACACTTTGTGCTAAGACCTCAAGTAATGTTGGTTAAAATACCACCGAAATTACACAACACAACTCAAAATAACACAAGAAAAACAATTTAAATGAAAAAGCTGTTTCTTCCCAAAATGTCACAAAACGAATCTCTTCATTAATGTCGAAATGTGCGAGCAAAAGTTGTTTGACGGCTGTCAGCCTCGTAACGTGCCCTTATGTCCGACGGTCTCCCATCTAAATTATGATCACGCAGAACGTTACTTAGTCGATCTGTTTAGATTGTTCAAGCAAGCTACGCCACGACTGACTCTCACTTCAGTGGTACCTTACCTAAAACCAAATCAGCAACTTCTAACATACCACTCTTCTTCCACAGGTGCCATTCCTGATGTCAGGCCTGAAAACTGGCTCGATGTTCAACGAGTGTCCCCCTTCGAAGAAAGCCAAGCTAGCCCAGAACGGCAAGTAGAGCCCTAGGCCTCCGCTACTCAGCACAAAACATCCTGAGACCTTCGACAGAACTAATAAATGGACTGAATGTGAACTATAGTATAGGGTTTGGGCCTATTTTATCATCTCTGAGAAACGTTATTCGCCATGTAAAAATATTTCCATTTTTGCTTTTTTCGTCGTATCGATGATACAAACGATACTGCACATATATACTTTGTTTTAAGGCGACGACAAGAGCTAATGTGACTCTCGCTCGCACGTTTCGACATGTTGAAAGATATAAAATCATTAAACTCATTTTCGAAAAATCGCAACAGTTTAGAAAATATTTTTTTAAAATTTTATTTTGTTCGATACATATTTCGAAAACTAGTAAAGCAAACTTTTGAGTAAGTTAGCTTTACTAGTTTTCGTACATAAGCAAACTTTTAAGTAGGAAAACTTGTATCGATCAAAATGATTTTTTTACTAAACTGTGTGCAATGTGGTTGCACACAAAATGGTTAAATGCGATTTTTTTAAAAACTAGTTTAGTCATTATCTTTCAACATGTCGAAACGTGCGAGCGAGAGTCACATTAGCTCTTGTCGTCGCCTTAAATATTGAGTTCCCAGTACTTAGCTACATCTTTCTTAGCTACATCAGGAGTCTAAATTAGAGATGAAAATATTTTTTTATCTGACGGACAGCGTTACTCAGATATGGTGAAACTGGTACGAAAACTTAGCCAATATAAACCTTCTTGGTACGCGAATGGACTGCAATAAAATGGTTATACAGTTCGGTCGGCGGATCAGACGATTAACAACCTTATGCTTACCCAACTTATGGTATAAATTTGTGGTTGACACAACCAATTTTGGGGTGCCACCACGGTCAAATTCAAGAGTCTCCTATAATGCTCCATATTTTTCGAAATTACGTCATTACTTGTGTATTAACAAGCTTATTTAGGAAATTATGAAATGTACGTATAGTAGTAATTCCGCAGTCCTTTCTGAATCTATATTTTTCTATATCTGGACTTCAAGTAAATGTTACGATATGTAGTTCCGAATTACGGTTAGAAAAACTAGTTAGTCTGGGCATATCAAAGGATAGTGCTACGACCAATAGTCAGATTCTAAAAGTTCGTGGAAACATTATTTCTGATATCGCTTGGCAGTAGGCATTTGCATTTGTAGATTTCACAGCGTCAGGGCAACCTATGTCCCTATTTACGGGACGCTGGCAGTGCTTGTTACATGTTTTTGGGTGTAGCCAAGTATTATCGGCAATATTCTACAATAAAACAGGCTTACAGTATTTCTGGTGTAACTTCCATTTATTGTTTCGTCGAAAACAAGTTTTTTTGTTCAGTGAATTTTATTCTTTAAATAATTTAAGATACATTTGGGTTCCGTTTCTGTGATAGAAATAATTTTGTGATCTGAGAGTTCACATTTGAACTAGTGGAATATTATTTATTTCTTATAGAATAACGTGTTAGCGTATTTGATACGTCAATCCAAAATTTTATCTTAAAATCCCAATATTAAAATAATATGGGGTATTTTTTTAATATATACAGTTTTCCTATGTATTTTACTTAAGTATTAACAATGAAAAATGTCTCAACTTATTGATCTGAAATTTTGCGAGGATTTCTATAAAATGTTGTTAGACCATTATTCACCTAAAAATAATCAGCCGTTACCCACGAGTTATAACAATTATATGTGAAAATGCCCATCAAAATGTTATTTAACTAAGTTCACCGATTTATTAACGGCTTGTTGAGCAGGTAAACTCAAGACTTAGTTTTTTAGGTGAATTATTTTTCGAATAATCACTTATCTCATCGTTTTATTCCATTAAAAAAAGATCTATCAGTATTTTAGTATCGCATTCCATCAATTAATATTTTCTATATTCGAAGTCTGTATTATTTTCGGTATTGTTATGTATTCATTTGCAAACATTTGATTACAAAAATTGCATTTAATTAGTTACTAGCAACTTGAGAGTATTATTTGAACTTAGGTTAGAGGTTTTAAGTTATATCATTTGATCTGAAAATAAGTTTAACTGAAAAATGTTACAGAAATCCATTAGCTTATTCATTACCTACCCACTATTGTATAAACATAGTTTGTATTAAACTTCAATGTATTCTGTGTTTGTTGTTGTAATAAACTGTTTGGGAATAATCAGTCTTCTCATTTACCATTTTAATTTGCGCTGGAAAAAAATATTTTATCGGTACACGAATTGCAAATCCACTCTCACGCTCCGGATAATAGTTAAAAAAAAATGGGTTCGGATTCATCCATGTGTCAATAAAGTGTCATCTAACTATATATCTGGGGATCGTACCACAGAATGCAAAGTTACTACCAATTGATTTATGAGGGCTGTCATATACTGCATAATTTTTTACCTAAGTAGTTCGTAACTTACCTAAAAATTGTTCGGTAGCGTTGTAAGAATCGTTCGTATGGCGATTCTTTTATTTAGTCTATTCGAAAAAAATGGAGTTAACATTCCCCTGGAGTGTATACTCCATTTTTCACACCGAGGGTAAGATAAATCAGAAAAGGAATACTTCTACTACTATAGACTTCAAAACAAGACAACAAACCAATATAATGCTAGATTATACACTAGACCGGCAGATGATACACGACTTAGTTCTACTACCACCAGGAAAATATAAAAAGATAATACAGGAAACATGACTTTTCTACCACCACCAATCAATTTGTGTATAAGTAAATAAAACAAAAAATCCGATTAATCTTCTTTATTTTTTAGTTAAGCATAGAATAGTACAGTACATCCAAGTTCACACGTCTAATTTGACTCAATCACGCACCAAGCAGTTCACATTAAAACATTAAAATATTGGTGATTCATACAGAACTTTAAATAATCCAACATACATCTTCAACCGTATCTTAAACTATTTAACCGGGTTTAACATGCGAACTAAAAATATTTAAGTAAAACATATTTTGTTCTAGTTGAAGTAACAATTCCTCTTATAACTATGTTAATGTTGTCATGCAGTTAGTATGTTTTCTATACACATAACTTTTTGGTAATAAAATCTATTCCAAACATAACGTTTGAACACGCGTAAGTTCATGACAATATTATCGAGACTTAAACAACGACGCAACATTAGTGTGATGTCACTGAATATAACTATAGATACATTTGGAATGTAAACTAAATACATCTAAATACTGCTTAAAAATAAATTATAAATACAAGGTAGGTCCTCACAGGCGACCGCTGACGTCACAACACAACACAGAATCTCACATTGAATTTGGCAACACATGATAACATACAATATGCGACACCATTTTATACATCTCCAAGAAAATACATATATTAATTAGGGGTAATATAATTTAGCATGTGTAACTTGGCGATTATAACATACAAAATTGACTTGAATGCTTTTCGTTCTAGATTTAAAGTACACTTCTGCATGCTCGATTGTTATTACGAAAGTGAAGTTTTAGAAACTGATTGCGTGTGATATCTCTATAATTTCGGTGCAAAATGTCTAATAGATCGCTACTCACTATTCAGAATAGTTTGTGAACATTTGAGCTCCAAGTTTTTGAGCACCGCCACTCTTTAGATACTTTTTATAATTTAATATAATAAGTCTTGCTTCTACATTAACGATAATTTGTTATTATAACCGATACAACTTTTATAATTTACAATAATTTTCTTTCAGTGCTCAATATAGTATTTTTATTATTTAAAATTCGTTGGCTACCTAACAAGTGTTTAGCTAGATAGGACAAGGATAAACAGATATCTACTACAATAGGGAGTTGGAATATAGTGTTTAGTGCTACGTAAAATGCAAATATAAAGCGTTTCAATAAATTAGCATAATTACAAACATTTGTAGAAGCAACGCCATTTTATGTAGCACTAAACTTTAGTTTTAAATATAGCGTGTAAATGTAGCATAACATATACCTACTTTAGTTTGTGCATAGATAATTTTATTTAATTTTTGACCATAGTCGATTACACAGTCAAGTCATATCACGATAATTATGAGACAAGCAAGAGCAGACAGTATAGGGAAGCGACGAATACGTTGTCATGAATAACGAACACGTGACATGCGCAAAACAAAAAATCATAAGAGAAATGCGTTCTGCGCAGCTTAGTCACGTGATTTGTTCTGACGAACTTGTCTGTCGCCGACTGTTGCTATACACACGTAACGTACCACCAACATAACAGCGTGTCTATATAGTAGCCTAATACATTTGACGTTTAATGGAGAAGCTTAAAAAATATGGGATCGACGCAATTGACGTCTTTTAAAATCCTAGATTCATATTTCGATTTCATTGAATATATACAAATGGGTAGCGTAGTCAAGTTAGAGTTAAGTACTTTTTACAAGCCCAGATTTTTTAATTATCTTTAATTAGCAAACTTGGCT
The DNA here is from genome assembly GCA_932294275.1 of Chloroclysta siterata. Taxonomy (NCBI): domain Eukaryota; kingdom Metazoa; phylum Arthropoda; class Insecta; order Lepidoptera; family Geometridae; genus Chloroclysta; species Chloroclysta siterata. The sequence goes on from OW028588.1 coordinate 19,226,268, forward strand.
CTTCTCGCTGCTCAGTTGGTATATTACAAGAGGAACCAGTGATTGGCGCCATTTTGCTTCGCATGCCATTGCTATCTTTTGTTTTAACATTTTTGAAGTTGGTGGCACTATACAGACATTGCCAGTACAATAATATCATATTATACGTGCCAGTTTAAAATGAACCGGGCATCATAAAAAAGACTTTTAATTTCCAAGCCGGATCAATGATGTTGCAAAACTTACAAACGCAAATATTTATAATAATATAGATTTATGTCAAGCGACATTTCACGCATGTATCTACAATAACTAGCTTATTCTAGGTGTCTAGGGAATGCTAAGTTGAATAATATACGCTTTTCGAACCGTTATGGTCGCATAAATCCACTACAGTTAATTCCTTACGTGCCTTGAGCAGATCATCTGTCTCGCTAGATGTTTTAAATAGATATAATACAACATATATTATAATTTATTTTACATATAGTAATATTTAATGCTTTATAACATAAAGACTGAAGGAGAATGGGCAATTTCAGGTGTGACATAGGTTTAAATTGTACATAATTTTATATAGAATTTAATATAGCTATTTAGGCTACTGCTAACACTGATATAACTATTTATTTGGGAGTACAAATAACAATTTGTAAATAGATGACTCTGTTATATAATATCCATGCATATATTTAATTTTATGTACAAGTTTGGTTAGTCCACAAGTGGGTATTTTGCCCATTCTTATAATTTTAGATTATTTAAGACATTATACACAAGTAGACGATTGACTTTGAGTCTTTACAACAATTCGATCTTCATGGTTAACGGGTTTTTTTCCCAATATTGTATTAGATTTACAAGACATCATCATCATACAATTTACATTATCCAATTTTACAGAATTTATTATAGATACTACAATATTTTCAAAAATATTTGAGTCTTATATTATAATATAATATTTATATACAAGAAATCTCCCTATATTTAGGGAGTTTCAGAAAGATGACCTGCCGTTCCCTACCATTTTCCCAACTTTTCTATCGCGAGCACCAACATTGGCTAAAATGATACATAAATATGTTTTTTTTTATCGGAAGGACTTTATGCAATCAATTCCATCGAGTGAGTTAAAATATCAGATCTACTAGTGTTATAAGTAATGGAATGTGAATAAGGATATACTTAAATAAATAAATATATTAAAATTAAATAGGTAATACTAGCAAATAAGTTGGGAATGCGCTAGAAATAAATGCCAAAGTATTAAAGAGGTTAGACACATAGTTAAGCTAAATTATACATCACTAGAAAACTAAACTTAAAAAAGAAAATTATATGCAAAAAAACGCAATTTTTAGGAATCCCATTAAAAAAAATCACTTTTTTAATTTTCGAATAGAATATAGTCAAGGCCTAGAACAAAAATACGAAGGATATTGTCGAATGCGGTTACAAAAAGCATTATCAGTTACACAGGCAAAACCGCACAGTAGGCATAAAGCGCAACACACACAGCAAGAAAGATCTCTATCTTCAAGTAGTCAATCGTTCAATCTTCCTGTTTGTATGCGCATAACTGTCATTCCCCATTTTTGATCAATCTACGAATTACTTCTATAGAACCTACCAACAAATGAACTAATTCAATATGATTTACTGTAGTTACAATCAGAAACTTTGTACAGACACAAAGTTTAGTGACCAATAAGGTAGGGTTAGCACCATAACCTTTCAAATTTGGTCGGGTAAATCAAAAAGACGGAATAAGTAAATCAAGTAAAATGTTGGACGAAGTATCAAGTAAAATGGTATATTGAAGGATTGATCATGCAAAAAACTTGACAAGTAAAGTCTAGCCATTCTTAGAAGCATTTCGGTTGTATTTAACTAACGTTACCTACTTGAGGCATAAGGTGATTCAAACTGACTTGACGGTCTTATATTCGAATTACAACACAATATTGAATAAAGACTGAGAAAAAGGAGCCAAAAAATCGATATCTGTCATCTTGGGAAGAAACGTTGCCTTTTCATTTAAATTGTTTTGCTAGTGTTCATTTGAGTTCTGTCTTGCAAGGGCAAATATCCACAATTTCTATGGATGGCTAGAAATAATAGACTAAATCAGAAAGGGGGCAAGCGGCGAACAGACCAATTCCAGTGGTATTTTTACCAACAGAACTTGAGGTCTTAGCACAAAGTGTGATCCAAAAATAATCGCCACTATTTTCTTCCAAACAAATGACGGCCGACTTTTTAGTTAAAAAGTATTTATTCATTTCACTTGACATGACACTAGCGAAATTATCTGTCGAAATGCCATAAATAAAATGTTTTTTTTTTATTTCTAGCAACATTATCGGTAGGAAGGACTTAAATAAAAAGTATTTATTTCATTTGACACTAGCAAGATTATCTGTTCAAATTGAACGGTGTCCTATAAAGAGCTTAAAAAAAAAGAAGATGGATCAAAGATGGGTAAGAACCGTTGACTTTTATCATCTACTGTACGAGGTGAGGGTATGAACAGATTCCGCCGTTCAGACGAGGCAGTCCGGGTAAGACAGCGTGTTTGCGTCCTTGACCGGTCTAGGCTTATGTCAGTTGAGCGGCAAACGGAACCAAATAAAACGGCGACATACAGAGCGAAAACAAGAAGATGGATCAAAGATGGGTAAGAACCGTTGCCTTTTATGACTACTGTACGAAGTGAGGGTAAGAACAGAATCCGCCGTTCAGACGAGGCGGTCCGGGTAAGTCGGCGTGTTTGCGTCCTTGCCCGGTCTAGGCTTGTGTCAGTTGAGCGGCAAACAGAACATGTGCTGCAGTAGCGTCGGCTTGCGCGGCGGCAGAGACGACGCTACGGAGTCGTAGTCGGAAGACGACGACTCACCTGTGTAGCCGTATGCCTGGAATTACAGTGAAATACTAAAATATAAAACATAAAAATCGAAGGACTGATAACCGTTAAGGAATAAAGATTCTGGAATGGCACCACGAACAGGAAAACGGAGCATGGGACGCCATCCTACCCGATGGACATTGTCAGGATCGCGGGAAGTCGGTGGATGGAGAGGGCTCGGAATCGTTCTTCCTGGAAATGTATAGGGGAGGCCTATGGCCAGCAGTGGACTTCTTTAGGCTGATGATGATGATGACTAAAATATATTTATTATTGAATTAACGCACTCTGTGAAGTTCTTACAGTTCATCATCATTTATTTGCTTACTTTGTCTGACATAAGGAACCTGTAAGACATTTATTACACATTTTACCAACATTTATTAGAAGGTCAACAATATACCCTTTTTAGGGTTTCGTACCCAAAGGATAAACCGGGACCCTATTATACTAAGACTCCGCTGTCCGTCCGTCTGTCTGTCTGTCCGTCTGTCACCAGGATGTATCTCATGAACTGTGATAGCTAGACAGTTGAAAGTAGAATACATCACAGATGATGTATTTCTGTTGTCGCTATAACGACAAATACTAAAAAACTGAATAAAATAAAATATTTGAGGGGGCCCATACAACAAATGTGATTTTTGCCGGTTTTTACAGAGAATGGTACGGAACCATTCGTGCAACCGGCACTTGGCCGGTTTTTTAATATGTTAAGTTTTTTTTTAAGTTTTTATTGCAGCTTTTCTTGTCTTAAATAAAGAATTACCTGCGGGTCGTGGTAGGGATGCAGCAGGCAGGCGTGACGTCACACACAGTCTTCCAGAGACATTAGGAGCGGGTTGACGTACTCGAAGCCTTCGAACTCCGATTGGTCGATATCTGCTATCACGGCGCTGGAAATAACACGAGATATATGTATTTTTCTGATGTATTATTGTTATAGGGCAGTGTCTTTGCTCAGCGACAAAGCCTTTATAAAAAGCTAGAACAAAATATTTTCTGAGAATCCTTCGAACTCCGATTGGTCCATATGAGCTTACACGGCGCTGGACAAATAACACAGGTAAAGAGAACATAATATTGAGAAAAAAAAATCGTTTCAGTTGGTTTATGAATCTTGCTTTTTTTCTATCAGTTGGTGGACTATACGGAGATGGATATTTTATAAAAAAAAAGTTACAACCGTAAAAAAAAAACACTTTTAGCATTTTTACACTAAGCGGCGCTTAGTGTTGTACGGTTTTTTTTAAATCAGCGCCTTTACTAATGCGTTAAAATGAATAAAATGCTTTAAAATTGGTAAAATTAAAATAGAAAAAATAATAATATGTTTGCATTATACGTACTCATTATCCGGCGTAAGATGCACGGGCTCGTCCGTGAACTCCGGCGGGAAGTTGGCGAGGTCCCGTTCGCCTTCCAGACGCGGCTTGAATGGCGGCACCACTTGCTTCTGTTCCAGCTGGAATTACAATCATATACATTTAATTTAGATACACACAACATTTATTGGCCAAAAGGACTCAATACTCAAACACGAATACACGAATTGCTAATGGATCAAGCAGATGGCACACCTGCTGTTAAGCGATAACCATCACCTAAAGCATGGCCTCGTAAGTCACGCGCGATAGGAACGTGCCCTACGATGCACTGCCCTGCCTCCATCAACTTGAGGCATACAGATTTTAAGACTCATATGCCTGTAATTTCACCAGCAACCACACTCTTCAAACCGAAACACAGCGTTGCTGCTTGGCGGCAGAAAAAGGCGTGGTGGAAGTACTTCCCGGACGAGCCCTTCACATAGAGCTATACTACTCTTGAAACTCTCTATGGCATGCTCTCTAAATTTTGCCTGGGGGGGTTTCCTGGGATACCCTAAGCATATGGATTATCGGCGCTGCTCACGTGATTTATCAACTTGTTCATCATACATACCATTTCCCACTCGATGCTCTTGAAGAAGGGATGGTTAACGATGTCCATAAAGGCATTTTCGCCGCAGCCGAGCCGTTCTGCGGGACTCTTGTTGAGGAACCCTTTGAGGACCGACGCCGCTTTCACGGACAGCGAGCGAGGGATACGGATCGTCTTCTCTAGGATCACCTGGAAGTCAAAGTCAAAAGGTATTTATTCAATAAAATCACAAGGATCACTTTGAAACGTCTTAAAGCTAGGTGACTCTAGGTGCCAGTTCCACGGGACCAAAGCCTAGAATTATCCTGAAGAATATATCGTCAGTGACTAGACTAGACTAGTTTCATCAGAACCCTAGCTTACGGGGCAGAGGTAGTCCTCAGTATTCTGGTCGTTATCCAAAGCCTGTGCTATCTGCTGGTCAGAACTTTCAGCTCCCACCAGTCTACTTAGAACCTTCTACAATATTTTATATAGATACTAGATTCTTCAGAACATCTCATGGATCTTACCACACGCTAGACTTTTTTATATATACCCTTGGGCGTTGCTTTGTTCCTGGAAGAAGTAGTCCACAGTATTCTAGCCAAGGTTATCTGCAGCATGTGCTCACAACTGCTATCTCTCAGCCTGTGCTATCTCCTAACGCCCATCAGTCTATTACCAACCTTTACCATACTAGTTTCTTAAGAACCCCTTCTACTGGTAACTGGTTAATACCTGGAAGAGGTAGTCCCCAGTATTCTGGTCAGGGTTATCTGCAGACGGTGCTAACATCATAAATCCCAGCACTCATCAGTCTATTACAAACCTTTATAAGACTACTTTCTTCAGAACCCCCGCTAACTGGTTAATACCTGGAAGAGGTAGTCCTCAGTATTCTGGTCAGAGTTATCTACAGTCTGTACCAACATCTAAAAGGTCAGATTTTCCAGTGTCTACCAGTCTTCAAAGAACCTTCTTACCACACGCTAGACCATTTTACATAGAACCTTGGGCGTTGCTTCATACCTGGAAGAGGTAGTCCTCAGTATTCTGGTCAGGGTTATCAGCCGCCTGTGCTATGTCGAAGGGCGATCTCCCAGCTAGCATCTCATAGGTCAGAACTCCCAACACCCACCAATCTATCACAAACCTTTACCAGACTAGATTTTTCTGAACCCCAGCTTGCTGGTACATAGATAGAAGAGGTAGTCCTCAGTATTCTGGTCAGGGTTATACGCCGACTTAGCTAGCATCTCATGGGTCAATATTCCTAGCAGCCTCCAGTCTACAAAATAACCTTCTTAACACACACTAGACCATTTAACATAAAGCCTTGAGCGTTACTACATACCTGGAAGAGGTAGTCCTCAGTATTCTGGTCAGGGTTATCAGCCGCCTGTGCTATGTCGAAGGGCGATCTCCCAGCTAGCATCTCATAGGTCAGAACTCCCAAGGCCCACCAGTCAACAGAGAACCCGTACTCTTCTCCTCTCAGGATCTCCGGCGCTATGTAGTTGGGTGTTCCGCAGAATGTGGATGTGGTGTCTCCAGGTCTCACGCCCTCCTGGAAAAGAGAATGGAAAGTTTTAAACTCTATACTAGAATGCAAGCCGATACTAGTTGATACGAGCTTGCTTGCTTGCTTCCTCGTTTACGACAATTTTAGACGCAATATACTTTTTATGAGAGCATCATCGATGTCCCCAAGTGACCCCGCCTTATAGATAGATAGATGACTCTTAATTTACGATTTATTATAGCATAATCATCATTTTCTTGCCTTACCTCACTTCATGTGGCATATTTCATAACTATGTATGTACTTTAAAAAAAAATATCTTCATAAGCGTAGTTTTTTGACGGTTATTAGCCATTCTTCTTGTCGTGTCACTAGTTTCTTTCGAAACAGTGTGATGAAAGGATTTTGAGTGCGCCTCAAGAGGCTCCTTTCGAGCACATGACACAAGCCATAAGGGGCCATCCATAAATGTCGTTTCACGTTAATGGGGTGGGAGGGGGTCGACGAAGTGTGACATTGTGTGACAAGGGGTGGGGACGGGTCCCAAATTTTTTGACCTCACATTTTTATGATAAAATATTTTATATCTAAGTATTACAACACAAAATTTTATCGAAATAGAATTTAAATGGTAATAAAAATAATTTCGGAAACCTGCTGTTTAATTTCATAAATTTACAAATGTAAAATTGAAAAATATGAGATAACACACTAGGTAGGGTCTCACAAATGTGATCAGCTGTGACAAGGACGGGGGAGGGGTCAAAAAATCATGTAATTCGTGTGACGTAATTTATGGATGGCCCCTAAGAGATAATAATTGGTGTACCTTGCACATGCCATAGTCGGTGAGTTTAATATGTCCCTCGTGGTCTAGCAGTACGTTGTCCAGCTTCAGATCCCGGTAGATGACGCCGCGCTCGTGCAAGAAGTGCAGTGCGAGCGATATCTCCGCGGCGTAGAACCGCGCGTGCTCTTCCGGTAGGCGACGCTGCCGCTGCATGTGGAACCTGGGGAATGCAACGTGCGATTTGGGAAATGGAATACCCGATTCATCTTCTTGTTGTGTCACTAGTTTCTTTCGAAACAGTGTGGTGAAAGGATTTTAAGTGCGCCTCAAGAGACTCCTTTCGAGCACTTGACATATGTTATAGAACTTTTTTTAGGTTCCACGACATGCCGGTTTCCTCACGATGTTTTCCTTACACCTACACCAACAAAGTACTTCAATATTCTGTCTCTGTTTAGCCATTTCCTTTCTTTTATTGTTTTGTATGTGTATGTGTGTTTTTTTAGCAAATAAATGTCTGTCTATGTCTATGTCTATGTCCTTCACCGTTTGAGAGTACTGGTATTGTGCACATAAATTTTTGAACAGAAAAACTCATTGGTGTACGACCGGTTTCGAACCCACGACCTTAGGATCGGAAGGCGGGGCCGCTACCACTAGACCACCAGTGCTCTATACCAGGAATACCCGATGGCAACCTGGGATTAAAACATAAAATTAGTGTAGAAGTCCTTTGTGACACCGCCATTTGACATTATTTAAATCCTGTCCATCCAAAGGTTGTCTGGAAGAGATCGCTCATAGCGATAAGACCGCCCATTGTACTTCGCTGTAGTTTAAATTAATTCTTAAATGTTATGTTATTTTCTTGTGGTGTACAATAAAGAGTTTTCTATCTATCTATTGGAATACCGGATGGTGGTAAAGTTTTGGACTACCTTTCGTTCAAGTAAAAAGTTAAAATTTTTTTTGGATACTGTAGCTATTATCACAATTCTGCCAACATCTCTTTATACAAGGTGTTCCAATACTTGTATTTAAAAACTTCAGGGGGCTGAAGTACCCATCAATACGAATAACTTTTTCTTAGGAACCATCACTGTAAACGCGAATAAAAAACAGCTGTTTCATACATTTTAGCCAGTTAGGTATTGAACTTTTGTATGAAACAGCAGTTTTTTTTTCTTGGACTTCTCTCGCTAAAACTAAGGAGCGTAGGACCTTCGGAAGAAGATCCCCTATAATATTTCCAGGAAGACCGGTTCTGAGCCCTCTCCTCTCGACTTCCCGCGATCCCTACAGTTTTCAAGGTTTTTAGGATATGGGCCCAGTTTAGTATTTAAATTTCACCAAAAAAAAAAAACTAAAAAAAAAACTGTAACCCTTTATTTAAATGGCTCTGAGTGTGTGAGGCCTGTTTTACCTATTCATAAACTTTTTAAGCTGTTAACAGGCGAGCTGGTCCCCATTATGGAAATGTGCAGGACCTACAACCCAAATCGTCATGACTTAGTGTAGGTTCTGTCATTATATTATTAAATGTATAATAATAACCAAAACTATTTAAGAAAACTGTTATATTGTATACATAATAATTAAAGTGTGTTTAAATAAAAATAAATAGTTATCTTATCTGTGGACTCCTGTCTCTAAGAGGTGCGGCTTATTTAGTACGTAGGATATGTTGTGATGTAACATTATAAATTACTCGTGTACCTTCATTGAAAGTGCTTGTTTATAATCCGAATATTCTCATACGAGTGTGAGTACCATACAAACCACTAGATGTTTATAGGGTACAATAATGAAATGGAAACTGTACTAGTTATAAGTTTACTAATAAATAAATTAAAAAAAAAGAATCTACATACTGGCAAGCTTTACTTACATAAGATCACCGCCACGCACAAACTCGATGACAAAGAACAGCCGGCTGGGAGTCTGGAAGCAGGAGTGCAGACCGACGAGGAACGGATGGTTGGAGGCGGTCTCAAACACGTGCTTCTCGGTCTGCACCCAGTCGATATCCTCGTCGTCGGTCACCAGCGCCTTTTTGATCACCTTCATGGCGTACACGCGCTTTGTGCGTTTCAGTTCTACCATCAGCACCTGGGGATAGGCATAGGTCGGTTATAGATGAGAAGAAAATATATGTAAAGAATTATGTAAGTTAGGGTGAGAGTATGTATCATCATCAACTTCCTGCCCTTATACTTAAGACCACAGAAAAGAGGGGACTCTTGTAACACAGGTTATAAAACTTAAAAGAAGAGATCCCAACCCGATTGTTATACAATGTAAAAACCAATCAAGAGATTTTAGTTTTTTTTTGTTTTTTTTTTGATCCCACGCTAGGCGGTGTCGGCACAACAGGTTTTCTTCTTCCACTTTCCTCTATCATTCGTAATCTCGGTGCTCACTCCTTTCTTACTCATGCCATCTTTCACACAGTCCATCCATCTTTTCTTTGGCCTACCTCTCTTTCTAAAACCATGTGAGAGTATGTATGCGCTGGACAAATTATTGAATTAAATTTTCATCTATTATGAGGTTAGTATCATTTCGTCTAAAAAAGCAGCTGGTCTAATAATTAGCAAGTGTTCTAAAAAGTAGTTGGTCTGAGAACAAACTGGTCTAACTAATTAGCAAGCGGTCTTTTTTTATGTTAGTAAATATATTTTTTGCAATTTGAATTCAAATATTTGTTAGTTTTATGGATGTGTCGTCATGTGGCAGCCGTGCTAATGTATCGTTGTCCGTAATAGTGGTGTATTTGTCAATAAAAAAAGTACGAAGGAAATAGTACTTAGTTGAATATAATGTCAACGCTGCTTGACGGCAGAAATAAGCATGTCGGTAGTTCTAGAAACACACCTAACAACTATGTATAAACTAGACCATGTGAAAGAAATGAATGTACACTCTTTTATGCAAGTGTTAAAGCATAATTTTCGGAATCTTTCTCTTTCTGCTATAGCAATAGAATAACAAAAGCATGTGAGCTGGCTAGACGCAGTATCATACCTCGACATTGGCGCCAGTGGCGGATTTACATATTTGCCGCCAGTAGGCTTTTCATGCCGCCCCAATGACCTCTACAATTCGAAACCCTAGTTTACCCGTTATTAGTATGACTCTGTTGTGAACTAGGGGATCGAGGTGTCAGTTCTTTTTCAAAAAGCTCATGTACCCGAAAACAACATTAAAATCATCTACATGATTGAGCTTTTCTTAGCTTAGAAATGTAGATACCCGAAAACAAGATATTATAGACACACATATCAGAAAAAAAGGCCTAATTTGCCGCCCCCTAAAATTTGCCGCCCTAGGCTCCAGCCTACTCAGCCTGCTGGTAAATCCACCACCACTGATTGGCGCAGGGCTCCACGCTAGGTCCAAGAACTGAGCAAAGGCATCTCCTAAATAAATAAATAAATATTGGTGGACTTTCCACACAGCACTATCTAGCCCCAAACTAAGCCGAAGCTTGTAATATGGGTACTAGATACATGTATTTTTTTTTGTATATTATATAACACCCAGACAGAGAATCACAAAGATAGGAGTTACCTATTGGAGGGATGTTACCTTCGCATAGGAGCCTCGTCCGATGACCCGGATGAGCTCGAAGTCCGCCAGCGAGTACTGGCGCTGCGAGCCGGCCTCCAGCTCGGCGGGCGCGCGCGCCGCCGGCGCCGGCGCAGCCGCCACCTCGCCCGCCGGGGGCTCGTCGCCGCGCGATCTGGAACTGAACAAACAAACATTTTCATAAGATTTTGACAGCCTTTACATCTCAGTTGGTAGTAAAGTCAAAGTCAAAAGGTATTTTTTCAATAAAATCACAAGGATCACTTTGAAACGTCTTAAAGCTAGGTGGCTCTAGGTGTCAGTTCCACGCGACCAAAGCCTAGAAGAACAGGCAACAAACTTAGACTTTTTTTTTTTTTTTTTTTTTTTTTATACAACCAGCTCATGGAACAAGCAGATGGCCCACCTGATGTTAAGTGGTAACCATCACCCATAACAAAGCATTGCCTCGTAAGTCACGCACGATAAGAACGTGCCCTACGATGCACTGCCCTGCGTCCATCAGCTTGAGGCATACAGATGTTAAGCCTCATGTGCCTGTAATTACACCGGCAACCACACTCTTCAAACCGAAACACAGCGTTGCTGCTTGGCGGCAGAAAAAGGCGTGGTGGTAGTACTTCCCCGGACGAGCCCTTCACAAAGAGCTCTACTACTTTGAAAAGATACTACTACTACTACTCTACTACTTTCAAGATGATCCTTGTGATAGAACTAAATATAGCGTGCTATATCGTCGAGCACATCAGTTTACTTATCACTTTACATCAGGTGCAAACGTTTGACTCATAAGTTGTAAAAAAACAAGTATAACTTAGCGCATTACACTCGCATGTATCTCGTAAACGTAGTATTACGAAGTCCAAACGTCATAAAGGGGAACTCGTATAAGCCAAAAAGAGTTTTTTTTTTTTTTTATACTACTAGCTGACGGAACAAGTCAGCTAGTAGCTAAGTAGCTGAGTTTTGATCCCAGTTTCGAGTAGGCCAACAGCAGTAGTGCCACTCTAAATTTAGGACCTTATTCATATTCCCTGCCATTTTATAGCAGCTCTATAGAGTATACTGGTCACTGTCACTTTCATGCCAACGAAAAGAGACAGCAACAGAATTATCGGTCTGATAAGCTAATGGAGCGCTCAGCGACCAATTTGAATAAGTGGATTAGGCTTTAAATATTTTCTTATTTGAAAATACTATGCTTGTTTATAAAATCTTGGATTAGATGTGACGTATATTACCTGACAGAAGAGGCGCGTCCGAGCGTGCTTTCCCCATTGGCGTCGTCCTTCGCCTCCACAGGGTCCACGTGCTCGTTGGAGCACGGCTTCTGCACCAGCTTGTGGCACTTCTTGTGCACCAGCAGCTTGCACTGGATGCATTTGAACCCTTGGCGGCCCAGGCCCCAGATGCGGTCCTGGCAGAAGGCACAGAAGGCGCGCTGGAAAGAATAGATTAGAATTCTCTTTATTTTGAGCTTTAATACACAATCTATCTTTATTAATTTATTTGATCATCAACACAGTGTAACACCGTTACCTTCGTTTAAAAACATTAATCTTAACAAATTAAAAATAAGTCGTACGAGTACGTTCTTGATTGACCATAATAAGTACACAGCCTAAAACAGACATTCTAAGAGTCTTCGGAAGTGTGCACACACTTTTTTGGGACACTTTGGGAACACTAAGAAATAATATGTAATATTATTTTGGCAATGAAGTTCCCATATTACAAGTTTTGCTCAGTTTGGAGCTAGATGTGAGCTGTGTATTGAGGTATTTCCGGATCGTAGCAAGTGGAAATCGTGGTTACTGCCTACCCATATAGGAAACGCGTGATTTTATGTATGTATGTGAAAAGTCCACCAACATTTATTTATTAATTATTAACCCAATACCCAACCCCTAAAGGGGCGACGCGAGAGCTGAGGTTTGTATGAAGATAGCTTCACGAACGATGTCGCAAAGGATTTCATAAGTGCATAATAAAACTTAAAGACAGCACTTAGCACAGAGCCATTTCTGTTGGTTTCTGTGGCGCCGCAAGACGATAATTAGGTGAGTTGAAGTTTCTTCAAGCAGTTTTCTTGAGTGTATTTCAGAGTAAATAAGTACTTACTCTGTTAAACCGCTTTGCTTGGAATATGTGGCCATTGACGCGATATAGCTTACGCCACCGTCGGGCTCCTCTTCGGTATATACTCCCTGGAAACAAAGGAAATACTCATTCAATAACAGAAAAAATATCAGGGATACTTATATAACTATGATATATAATATATGCTCTTATATTATATGTCATAGTCTCGCGCACGAAGGGTTCCGTAGGTCCGTAGGGTCCATTAACTATAAAAACGGCAAAAAAATCACGTTTGTTGGGAGCCCCCTTAAATATTTATTTTATTCTGTTTTTTAGTATTTTTTGTTATAGCGGCAACAGAAATACATCATATGTGAAAAGTTCAACTGTCTAACGATCACGGTTCATGAGATACAGCCTTGTGACAGACGGACACACAGACGGACGGACAGCGTAATAGTAATAGGGTCCCATTTTACTCTTTGGGTACGGAACCCTAAAAACGTCGTCTACTAAACTTGTGTCGTAGACAACGTTTTTAGTATTCATTTCTGGTCTGGTCTACATATAGTCTCGATTTTTTTTAAACTTGTGTCGTAAAACTAAGGTGAGAAGGTGTAGCAAGTTACAAACAATTTCAAATTTGGATGCGAACGGTATGTATTAACCAAAACTTTATCAATGAATCAATCAACCACACCTCTAGATATGACAACACTAAACAGGTAGGTATCTACTAGGTATTAACTGAAGGACGGTTTTGAGCCCTCTTTATCCACCGATCGGTCCATCCTTCTGTGAATAAACCCGTGTTTAATGTAATCCCAATGCATTGTGGTCCTCTCATCGAGATACTTATAAAGTAAAAAAACGCTCGTAAACTATTTTGGCACATGTTTTGATTAAAAAGGCCGGTGCCTAACGCCGCCACCACATAAACGCGTATACTAAAAGCGTCGTATTTACTCTGGATCTGCCATATTTGCCCCGAAATTGGGGCGATCGGGTACTAACACACCTCTTTCCCTAGTGAAGTCATTAATCTTCGCACACGCGATGAAATTACGATACTATAGGTACTTACTTGCCAGCATGACCTAGTTAACGATCGGCAATAGCCGTTTTACGATATATTATAGCTATATATTTGCCAAATAATAAAATTAAAAGAAATGTGTAGTACATTAAAGTATACAAAATAAGGCGACAAATATTTTAAATCTCTAGTAATCTTTGATATGGGTCTAAACATGCTCTTTAACTTTACAATGTTTCGTAGTTACGCAAATTTTATAAGGTATATTATTAATATATGCGTGTGAAGAGAGAACGAACGAATGAAAATACTCACAGCCAAATATTTTAACTTAAAATGTAGTTGAATGAACATGCTTGTTTTGTAAATCAAGAAACACAACAGGTCTTCAAATAGATTATTAAACAAAAATCGGGTTAAAATTTGGCAACACTGCACCTCTACGTTGCTCTGCTACTCCTGTCAATAAGTATTTGACAACTTCGACCGAACAAGACATTTGTACCGCATCGTATAGTTCCAGGAAAACAGCACTTAAAAACTTAGCACACACTTGCCGGCCTGCCGGCCTAAACGATACTAGAGTGTTTATCGATATTATCTTATCGGTGAACCGAATTCGATGTATGATTTTTTTAATTTACAGTGTAGGTAAAGATAAAATTATAGAAATGAATAATATTGTGTAAAATGAGTAACACTTCGTATTATTCGGTTCTTTTTGATTTGATTGTAGTTCTTATACACATACAGCTGCAGCGAAAACTATCGGATCCTATATAATTTTTGTGAAATTGTAATACATACCTACCTAGATACGTAGGTTGGTATGTAGATGTAGCTAGTTACGTACCTATACTGAATACGTATATATTTCACTTAATACCTGAACTTAGTACCTACTACATAACCTATATGAAAGCTAGGTACTTACTTTACTCAGAGACTACTTACTTCCATCGAGATAATAATTTGTCCCTTTACAAACGGCCTGAATTTGCAAAAGAATTTCCTATTTCCATACATAATCAAATCGCTGGCTGGTTTTCCCATTTCCCAGTTCGCTTTCCCGCGCTGTCAGCACACGGCGCTAACCACAGATAATGCAATAACAACAGGTGATAACTGAGACTCACTATTCGTACACTGTGGGTAGGTAGCCTAAATCCGATTGGTAGCGGGCTACGCAAACTCAAATTGAGCGGCGAGACCGCGAAGACTCTAGGGTTATCTCACTAGAGAAATTTCAAAATACTAAAAAAACTTTACTACATTTATTTGAAATAATAACCATAGATTATTTAGCAAATATGTATATTTATGTACTGTATTATTTAGTTTTAAAACTAGAGATCTGTTAGGATGCAAAAAACATACATTCCCTACTCGGTGACATTGTGCCGATCAAAAAATAATGGCTGTTGATGAAGGCGGCACAAGACGACAAACGTCTTGGCACTTTATGGAGGAGGCTTATAATATTAAGTGTCCTTTCGCCTGATAAGTACGGTAGGTCCTTACGATGCATTTTATTAAGTGGCAACCCTAACCAGCAGTTGGATGATACGCAGTGAAATTGCGCAAATATCCGCGACGGGTGGGAACCCTGAACGTATTCCGACTATTTGCAGGTAAGCAGTCGTGCGGTAATGCCCTACTATTTATACTGTGAAAATTCGCGCGTGAAAATAGTCTTTGTCAAGTGGTTGCCGTAGTAGATTGGTATTTTAGATTGGCACGGGTTTTGAACAGTTATATGTATTTCTTTAAAGTAGTTTAAAGGATATCAAAACTATGTTGAACATAGAGGTTCTTAATCTTATTAGAAAATGTGTAAAATTAAGAAATATTCTTGATAAAGTTTGCATAGGTGCTAAAACGCAGTGTGTAAGCGTTCTGATGCTCTCAAGAATGTTCCATAGACAAAAAAATATTCGTATACTCTTGTAGTGTCACAGTTTCTTTCGAAACAGTGCGGTGAAAGGACTTTAAGTGCGCCTCAAGAGGCTCCTTTCGAGCTTGATACCATGTTATAGAACTTTTTAGGTTGTACGACATGCCGGTTTCCTCACGATGGTTTCCTTCACCGTTTGAGAGTACTGGCATTGTGCACATAAATTTTTGAACAGAAAAACTCATTGGTGCACGACCGGTTTCGAACCCACGATCTTAGGATCGGAAGGCGGGGCCACTAGATCACCAGTGCTCTCGTATACTCTTATAAAAACCTAATTCTCATTTTATTCAATTGTAAAGTACTCACTGTCCTCCCCAGTGCAGGGCATGCCAGGCGCCGCGGGAACATTCGGGAAAACTGAAACAAGGAGAATAATCACATTAAACCACAGATTAAACTGCAATTACACTTCCAAGGAGTTTAACGAGCGAAATAGAGATGGACGCTTAAGATAGACAAAAATACTACCGGATTTTTTCTACAATTTTATTTAAAAATACCTAGGATAATATATAATAGCTAGCCTAGGTGTACCTAATTGATTGGAAGGTATCCAATTGTTAAGTATGTAGGTGCAGTTGGTACTTATACTTTTTGTAATTTGTCATCTGTTAAGGATTACAAGGAATATTTCGAAAAAAAATGTTCCAATAATCCCAGAAAACAAAAAATTTAAAAATAATCTATCAGTCTTAAAATAATTTTAACCTACATTTGTTTAGGTTCTACGTAAACAAATCGGTGTTTATTCAACACTGACAATGTTTTTTCGTGAACAATCCCATAAGGCCGAGTTTCAACCTACATGTGTCCTTATTATCACATAGTCACTTCAATCCACAATGCCAGTAAAAACAAGGCAAGCGCTTGACCTATGTTTTGCAGTAGCGTCGACATTCTGCCATGTTTTTGTGGCAAACTTGAGAGCCGCCTATTTGCGAATTGTGACTCCAGTGAAACCTCACTAAAATAGTTGAGGGCAGGCCTTGGTTGAGGGAGCAGAATTTCATACAGACAGTTGAGATTGGAGCAGAGTGGGTATTGGCGGGAATACCTAATTGGAAAGGAAAATAAAAATAAATAATTGAGTGGATAGAGCAGCGATCTCTTGAAGTTTTCTTCACTACGACATTACGAATACATGTACTGGTATTGGGATATGGGACTAAACTAATTTTACTTTAAACTTAAAATACCAGCAGACATATCCTTTTATATTGAAAAAATAACAACTGTAAGTATATTTTTATTTTCTACGTCTCGAAACGTCACTACGTCGTCCCTCTGACTTGATCAGAGCCTATGTTAGCCTAATTGACAGTTTTGAGCTTTTGCTTCTAAATCTCGGGGGGATTGAGGTGTAACCTAATATTTTTCTTTCAATTTACAATTTTGAGCCTATTTTTCTAATTCTGGGGGGGATTGTAAGTCTATTTAAAGCGATGCAATTTAGCAAGTCAGTCTTATCTTACACGATTGGTAACAGTAACATCTCTATTTTGCACTTCCAACACAGGCACTAACGTTTACTCGTTTATTTTCCTACTAAATTGCATTCTAGTCTTTCGGCAGAGAAAAATAAGCTAAAAACCTCGAAGAAGTTTCCAACGAATTTAAACTTTGTTTACCTAAAAATACAGCTGAACGGAATGCAGGGTTTAAATCTTATTCCTGTGATATAAAGCTGAAAATTGCTCAGGCACTCGAAAAGCGTTCCTATCCGAGTGGCTATTGTTGTCGGCGGTCCAGCTAAATAAAGATTTTTCAAAGATAAAGCACTTGTCTGTCAATGTATCTATTGTAGAATTCTATTTGTGTTGACTCAGGGGCGGAGAAACCATCAAGTACGGCACGTTATTGTATCCTATTAAGTTATGACTTGCGACCTTCATTCACTTTTATTCTATTACTAAGACTACTTTACGACAATACACTGAAAACCTAGAAATGCTGAGCTCGCTAGAAAATAGAAAAATAAACAAATCTTTCAATTGCAAGATTATAAAAAAAGTTAGCGCGAGTGTTTGTCTGTGGTTCGATTCAACGTTGCATAGACTTAATAAATTTGATGTATAACTAGTAGGTTATTTTTCGGGTTCCTCACAAGAGCATGTTAATTATATCAGAAGAATATAAAATGATGAAAGTGAATGAAGCGGAGGGTAGATTTTTATACAACTAACACTTTACCGTCGTCTGTTTTTCCGGAACGATATAACTTAGGAATATTCAAGAAAAGAGTGAACAAGTGGATTATAGCTAAGCGTGCTCCACCTTAGACTGCATCTTCACTTTCCATCAGGTGAGATGGCAGTCAAACGTCTAGCTATTAAACAACAATAAAATAAAAAAATAAAATTGTTTCTATTCCGCCTCGTCTGATAGAATTACTTGTGTTCATTTGCGTCATTGGATAGTAGTCCTTTTGTGTCGCTGTTATCCCTAAAAGATTATTTTTCAGGAGTATTGTATGTACTGCCATTATTTCCATTCGAAAAAGGAGAAACGCTCGATTGGTTCCGTCCGACCGCCTGTTTCTATTGAAATATCATCTCTCGGAATTGGGACGTTGCGTTGATCAATAATTTGTAAAGAGTTTGCGCATTGTTGAGGATGAATAGGGTTTGTGGATTAATGTATTGGACAAATCATTATTTTAGAAAAAAAAACTCAATCCTTCAAATTTTATAAGGCTTCGAATTTTAAAACTTTTCTACTTATAGGAAAGTTTTATTCGTTTATTATTCATTTTGTTTATTTTTGACACGCAAATTGTTTGTTTTTTTATTTTGCTAAAAATTTTTTAAACAAACTTTCAATGAAAAAATAAAGCAGTAATTCCTCCAAGTTAATGTTTTTGCCATCATTACATAGCAGTGACCGATATAAAAATCATTTGCTATCTCTATCTTGGCCCGGAAGTGGCTAAGAGCAAAGTTGACCGGATGCATTAGGGGGATGTGACGTCACAAATGTCGGCAGGCCACTTTGCGATGTAGTTATGAATAAGTTTATTAATGGAATCACTTTGGGTTTGTTGCTCTACTTTAGGTATCTTATAAAAGTCTAGTGGAATCCCACGCGACTTTGTTCGCAAAAAACTGTTTTAAGATCAGTCATTTTAATGAAGAATATTTGTGTAAAGTTTCATGTTTGTAGTTCGGAATATAATTTTGCATTCAAAAATAATCAACCCTTTTTACCCCCGTGGATAAGAATTTTCAAAAATAGTTTCTATGTATGTTTCTAGTTTAATGAATGCCTACCTCTAAACCTACCCCTAAACGAGTATCTACATGCCATATTTCAGAACCATGAAGATTTCGTGATGAGTGAGTCATAAATATAGATAAAGGATATTTTTTTTTTTTTTTTAGAAGCCCTCAACGTAAGCAGGTAAGTATTAAATAGGGATACAGAGTTAAGATGTAGTACCGAGTCAATGGTAAAATAAAAAAAAAACTCTCGGGCACTTTATTATATGTTCCACTTAATAGTAATTTTTATCCTATGCTTGGTAATTTAGGATCAACGGTGACCCTAACTACTCATTAGTCAACTTCAATACACCTAAGTGCCAAGGTGTATCTCCATTAATAAAAGGGAGTAACAAAATAAAAAAATATGTAAAATTAAGTAGCTTTTTAAAAAAATCTGAAAAAAAAATTAAAAGACAAAAAAATGTATTTATACAGGCAAAGCTTTGCAAAGAGAAATGTAAATTAAATCAAGAACTGAATTCCTGCTATAAATTACTAGGGCGGAATTCAGTTGAACAAGAAAACATGTCTGCAAAAATTATGCAGTTAGAAAGATCACTTCATGATATAACAGATAGATATAAAAAAGCGGAGCAAAATATGTCGGAATTAGTTAGTGATGACAGTACATATGTACAAGTATGTAATAGTAGCTCACAGACAGATCCACCCATGTATGAACAGCTGCTCTCTGGCACAGCATTGGTTACGGAAAAAGTGATTGAACAGGTGGCGTCACCTTCGCCACTTGTGCCGCTGACAGGTGCTGTGACCACTGAGTCCATTTCAGTATGTGTAACACAGTCCCTGGTTAGACTAGACAGTTCTTGTTTAGAGACCCGGAAGACTGTTATATACTCTGACAAGATAGGAATAGGGATGGGACTGCTACTTAGCGATCAACTAGGTCAGGTAGTAACAAACAACTGCCTCCCAGATGCTCCCATTAGCTATTTCATAAACAGCATCAATAGTGACAGTTGCCTTGACAAAAACACCACTTTGATCGTGCAATTAGGTGAGAGCACTGGAATCAAGCACTCAGAATTAATTCAGCTGGTGGAAGCTTTGTTAGAAAAGTTAGAATTAGGACTAGGAAAACTAATTTTATGTGCGTTCCCCTATTCTAACTCGCTGAGTGTACTAGAAAATAAGAATGTTTTTAAACTAAATTTAATGTTATATAATTTGACATGTCGTCATAGTGACGTTTTGTATTTCGACACTAATAATTTTATTAGTAATTTTATATTGACTAGAGGTACTATGTCCTTATGTAAACATAGTAAAATAACTATTGCTAAATTGTTAGCATTTAATATTTTTGATCCTGTTATAAGTACTATAACACAGTCCGTAGACAAGCCCGTAGTTAGTAGCAGTACTAATGAGGGTTTACAAGCAGTAGGGCCTATTGCCCAACATTTAAACTAGTTTCTTCGACAATGGAAAAGCCTGGCACTTTACATGTTGTACACCAAAATATGCAAGGCCTTCCCAGCAAAGTATTAGAGTTAGAATTATTTTTGAATTGTTTCAATATAGATATCATGTGTATTACAGAACACTGGATATTAGAACTAGAGTTGCTCCCTTTTTATAATAAATACAGCGTATTGAGCTCTTTTAGACGCAAGAACGCTATACATGGCGGTTCTTTAATTATTGTAAATAATAACTTGAAATGCAGGGAACGTAAAGACATTGCAAATCTCAGTATTGAGAGGACTATTGAGCTGTCATGTGTGGAGCTGGAGCGGCACATCGTTGTGAGTGTATACCGTCCCCCAGACGCGGACTTCGCGTTGTATGAATCCACTATGGAAGAGGTTTTGCTTAAGACCTTCGATAGTAAAAAAACTTTAATAGTCTGCGGTGATTTTAATATAGATATTCCGGTTCATCCACTATCTGAGAGATTTTTAAATTTGTTTAAATGTTTTGATCTACACTGCTTGTTTAAAGACCCAACAAGAGTGACGCTAACAACAGCCACCTGTCTAGACAACATCTTTTGCAGTCATGATCCAATTTGTAAGTCTGTAGTTAAGCATTTTAGTTCCGATCATTACGGTCATAGCGCTAGGTTTGCTAATAAAATATCAGTAGACGAGGTCTTCACCTATCGGCCTATCACAGATAGCCGTACTAAAAAGTTTCAGAACAATGTTGAACTGAAAGTGTCCCTTTTACCATACTTGACTGACCCAAATGATCTTTTTATAAAATTGTCAAATTTAATAAATGAAGAACATAATGATACTTTTAAACTTAAAACATGTAAAACTAGTGTAAGTGTCAAGTTCGCTGACTGGGCAACTCAAGGTATTTATAAAAGTAGGAATAAATTATATGACCTATACGCTGCTAGGGAGTCAATGCTGAATGACCCAACGTTTATTTTACACACAAAAAACTACTCAAAAATTTTCAAAAAAGTATGTCACGCGGCAAAATCATTGCATATAAGAAATAAAATTGAAAAATCGACAAATAAAATTAAAGCAACTTGGAAGGTAGTCAATAACGAAACAGGCAAATCGAAGCTCGGTAATAAACAGATAAATTTAAAAGTAAACAATAATGTTTTTACAAAAAATATTGAAGTCGCCAACGCGTTTGATAGTTTTTTCTCCAGTATACCTAAAGTTGTGACTTCATCCTTAAATTCCTCAGCTACTGAAGCGACAACACTATTAGAGTCTAGCGTTCAAAAATGTAATAATATCTTCAGTTTTAAATTTATTAATGCTGATAATGTTGTCAAAACATTTAAATTCTTAAATATTAAAAATACTGAAGATCTATGGGGAATGTCTACAAAAGTATTAGGCGCTATTATAACTGATATTGCACCATGTCTAGCATACATTTTTAATAGATGTGTTGATGAGGGCGTTTGAAACACAGTAAACTCATTCCCCTGTACAAGTCTGGAAATGAACAAGATCCTGCCAACTACAGGCCTATTTCGGTACTACCTACGTTAAGTAAAATTTTTGAAAAAGTTGTTCTTAATCAGTTAATATCACATTTTAACGTCAACGGCATACTTCATGGTCATCAATTTGGATTTACTAAAGGTCGATCAACGACTGATGCCGGCTCGACGCTCCTGAAGCACATATATGATGCTTGGGAACACTCACAAGATGCGATCGGGGTATTCTGCGATCTGTCCAAAGCTTTTGACTGTGTAAGTCATGCCACTTTATTATCTAAACTTAAACACTACGGCATCCTAAACCGAGCTATTGATCTTATACAGTCTTACTTAACCAATAGAATCCAAAAAGTTGATGTTGGCGGTGAGAGGTCTTCTGGATCGGTCATTGATATAGGGGTGCCTCAGGGTTCGATATTGGGTCCTTTCTTATTTCTAGTTTACGTAAATGACCTTCCACCTTTTGTAAAAGATTTATGTGAAATAGTTCTATTTGCTGACGATACCTCTTTAATTTTTAAAGTCGACAGATTGAAGACTAACTTCGATAACGTTAATGCATCTCTGTCGCAAGTACTTAACTGGTTTACTGTTAATAATCTTTTGCTCAATGCTGGGAAAACGAAATGCATTAAATTTACTTTGCCAAATGTGGTTCAACGACCAACCAATATTGAATTAAATGGTGAATCACTTACCCTTGTCAATTCTACTATTTTTTTAGGACTTAATATTGATGCAAAATTGCAGTGGGGTCCACACATCAAATCACTTGCTGGTAGACTGAGTTCGGCTGCATACGCAGTTCGCACAATAAGATGGCTTACAGATGAAGCTACAGCTAGACTAGTATATTTTAGCTACTTCCATAGTGTAATGTCTTATGGTATTTTGCTCTGGGGGAAAGCTGCTGATATACAAAGTATATTTGTACTTCAAAAACGGGCGATACGTGCCATTTATAAAATGAAACCACGTGACTCATTAAGGGAGCGATTTAAAGAAATTAATATTCTCACAGTCATTTCACAGTATATTTATGAAAATCTATTATACACTCATAAACACATAGATAGCTTTAAGAAAAAGAGTGATGCACATAACGTTAACACTAGAAATAAAAACAAATTATGTATACCTAAATTTCGACTTCAAAAGGTAAATGGCTCGTTTATGGGGAACGGTATTCGCTTCTATAATAAACTTCCAGAAAGTGCCACTGGGCTTCCTATTAGAAAATTTAAAGTGTACATTAAGAATAATCTAATAAGGAAAGCTTATTATACTTTAGATAGCTATATTGTTGATAAAAATGCGTGGCCCGATGTCCCGGTCGCTCTGCCCATCGGCAGCTAACATGTCTGCAATGTCTGTACTGTACCTACTATTGTGTGTTTTTTTTTATTTTTCTCTGATTTAATAGATTGTATTTATGCATTAGGTATTATTAGTTTGAGGCGTAGCGTGTGCTGTCTTATAAATTTGATTATGTTTACCTTTTTCTGTATGCCTACGCCTCACTAAACTTCAATAATATATTATATTATTACATTGTAAAAGGATCATACAAAAGAACGGTAGGAACCAAGCCGTAAGTTTGTTGCCTGTTCTTCTAGGCTTTGGTCGCGTGGAACTGGCACCTAGAGTCACCTAGCTTTAAGACGTTTCAAAGTGATCCTTGTGATTTTATTGAATAAATACATTTTGACTTTGACTTTGACTTTGACTTTGAATCAGCTTCAACAAAGTCCAGCTTAACTTCAAAGAAAATGCACTACAAAGCCACAAAAGCCGAAAATTCAGGAAAATAGGCCTCTGTAAGCTTTATAACCTTTCATCAGCTGAAGCACACTGCATTCGAAAATACTAAGAGCACTTTTAAACTAGTGCTCTCCGAAATCCAGCTCGAAAGACCAAACAAAAGTCTTAAAAACCCACAACTACTCCAAGTATTCGAGTAAGCTTTGCATTCCGAAATTCCATTAAAAATAAATCAAAACGAGACAAAGAAATTTCAGCAGATAGGTACCGAGTTAAACTATTCTGAACTTAGTAGCTGGAGTTTAAAGCTTAAAGTTGTGTTTTCTTTTTTGTGTAGCTGTCTGGGAGGCTTTGCTTTACATTAGTCACGCGCTGACTGAGAGTAATTTTATTAGATTTGGTTGCATTTGTGCTGAATTTCCTGTGAAGTTGTCTTTCTTATTTGTCCTATACGGTACTTATAATATATTGTAATAGAGCTCTTTGTGAAGGGTTCGTCCGGAGAAGTACTATCACCATGCCTTTTTTGCCGCCAAGCAGCGTTGCTGTTTTAGGTTTGCAGAATGTGGTGCCGGTGAAATTACAGGCACGTGAGGCTTAACATCCGTATGCCTCAAGTTAATGAATGCAGGGCAGTATAAAAAAATACATAAGTTATAGTGTTTTTATTAAAGTAGTGTTTTAAGAACCGTAGCTAAAGTATTTTATAAGATAGTCGCCTGAAAAAGGCTATTAAATAACGCAGTTACTTAAAGTGGCCCTCGCCAGAGGGCGTTAACCGACTCAACGGCAAAGAAGTGTAATGAGCTTCAGACGTTCCACTTAGTTCCGATCTATCTGCGCGATAAATTGGATTCTGTGGCTACGTATCTGTTGTCTTTTTACCTACATAGCATAGATAATAAAACTGAATGCGAATTGAATAGGAATGTTTTTTGTGTCAAAAAACCAAATTAGTGGTTTTTTAACAGAATCGCAAGGGTGGCAGTTCCACGTGACCAAGCCCGGAAGTGTAGGCAAGAAACATATCGTAACGCTGCTTGGCGGCAGAAAAAGGCATGGTGGTAGTTCTTCCCCGGACGAGCCCTTCACAAAGAGCTCTACTATTCCTGTGTATTTAATTAAAAGTTTAATTGTATTAATTCCGAATTAATACGAAGCTGAAAATTAAATCAGCATGTTTGTGTTAAACATTAGCATGCATTGCGTATCGGCTTGTGGTTCAGACTTACGCCCAATCGAAATGTTCGGATTGCGAGTGCAAATAGTTCTGCGGTCAGCGAAAATAACGCATCAATTAGCCATTAGAATGGTCGGGAAATAAGCATGCAGCATAGTTTTCTAAATGCAGAGGCTCGACCAACTCTATATTACGCAACCAGTCAGATATTTATGCTTATATTATTATACTAGTGGCTTCCCGCGGCTTCGCACGCGTTAAAGTGGTGAGCCGTGATTGAGCCACAAACATCCAAACATGGTAACTTTCGCATTGATTTGTATATTATAAGGGTAGGATTTTAAATACCTACGTAGGAATAAGAGATACCTATAGGCGTACATTACCTATATTAGGTAGGTAGGTATAGGTACTGAGCTTAGCATAAAAATGACAAATACAACAAAGACAACCTTACACGGAAAATCGCGCCACGCGTCACAAAACTCCCATACAAACTTTGACATCCCTTTGCACGCTTAATAAAGGTATTTAAAAAAAACTAAAAATGCCTATCCTATTTTTTTGCCTTGAAGTACCTCATGTAGGTACTTCAAGGCAAAAAAACTTACTTCAAGTTTCAAGTTTGTAGGTTCAAGGAATACAATGTTTCATACCAACGTTTTCATCCCTTCTTACACCCTTAGTGGTTGAATTTCCAAAAAATCCTTGTTAGTACACCTCTACGCCGTAAGACCTATGTACTCTTCGAATTTCAAGTCTCTAGGACCAGCGGTCAAAAAACTCCCATACAAACTTTTACATCCCTTTGCAAACTTATTAAGGGTAGTTTTAAAAAACTAAAAATGCCATTCCTATTTTTTAGCTTTGAAGTACATGTACTCCAAGTTTCAAGTTTGTAGAATCAAGGAATACTATTTTTCATACAAACGATTTCATCCCTTTTTACACCCTTTAGGGGTTGAATTCCCAAAAATCCCTTAGTACACCTCTACGCCATAAGACCTATGTACTCCTCAAATTTCAAGTCTCTAGGACCAGCGGTTTAGGCTGTGCGTTGTCTATATGTCAGTCAGTCAGTCAGTCAGTCAGTCAGTCAGTCAGTCAGTCAGTCAGTCAGTCAGTCAGGACTTTGATTCTTATAGTATTAGAGATATATTATTATGAGATACTGACTTTCACCTAACAACTATATACCTAAACCATGTGAAGCAATGCAATTAAATGTATTAAATTTAATTATATGTATTGAGTGTTGAGATACAAAATATCCGCCTTTGTTTTTGACAAGTCTCTGAATTGTCGAACCCGTTACTTGTCGAACTGTTGTACGTTAGGGAGCTGTAATTGTTCTGTTAAGGGTTCGCTCCCTAACAAGGACACATTTTTGTGTCATGAACATAGATGTGTGTTCTTTGTCTAAGTGTTATACAATCTTAGTAGGTATATGTTTATAAAAGTATTTAATTAATTCGTAAGTTGTTTTACTTTAATCACAGAATACCTTTTACCCTAGTCATAAAATTCATACATATTTTAACACGCACATGTTCACCCGTCAAAAATGATAAAACAAATGGAAATCGTGGATCGTATTTGAATAAATACCTTTTCTCATCGGATACTCGACACCTCATCACGAATACTCATAAATCCACAACAATATCTCGAGCGCTATCAGCGGTCTAAATAAAAAGGTCATATTTGCATGAACCCACATAGATATTCCTAAACATAGAAAATGGCTTATTCTGAATAAAAACTCATACGTTTTATTATAAAAATGAAATATCTTTCTATCATTTTCCTTGTACAAGACCCTTGTCAGAAGAATGACGGTATGGCTACGATTTATTGTTTCTATGGAGAAGAGTCTGCGCGCCACAGAGTAAAAATACGCAAGTAATAGGCATGAGGTATAATGGTCTCAGGACTTTAGCCTCATCCTTAAAAGGCGAACAACAAAATATATAAATTATAATACATATTGTTAATTGCAATGATTATGCTACATGGTAAGGTCTTAATGTTAAAAATGGTGGATTACAGTAAGTAATAAACCTTTTGGTTTAGGGCATGACAATATTTGGAGTAAAAGTGGGCCTGTACTTTTATAAGACAATAGGACGATCTTTGAGTTATTGTGCTGAGGTACACACACTATTTTCTCTTCTTGAACAACTACCTAATTATTTTTTTATAGCTTTTTCGTTTTTGTTCATACTCTGTCTTCTTTGTTATCAAATATCACTTTGATAACCAAGTGAGAGTTAGTCTGAAAGGATCTCCGTAATATTATTGGAAGGCATGTCGTGATTGTTTTCGTTCGTATGAGACATCTAATATTGCCTGGCAGCCAAATGTTTGTGGTTGGATT
Organism: Chloroclysta siterata; assembly: GCA_932294275.1. NCBI lineage: Eukaryota > Metazoa > Arthropoda > Insecta > Lepidoptera > Geometridae > Chloroclysta > Chloroclysta siterata. The sequence continues at coordinate 19,253,557 of OW028588.1, forward strand.
TTAAGACACTTATAAAGTTGTTATGATACTTCATTTATTTATTGTTGGTTTTCTGTCTAGCTTTTATAATATATAAATCAAAATCGTTGAAAATATGTCTATTAGTTTTATACTTAAAAATATATATATTTCTGGTTTGTTATTTCAAATGGTTCGTTAATTTTGCGAACTTTAGAGCTGATTTCACCATGCTCTGTTAGTTACTAACAAAAGATGTCAAACGCGTACATTTTGACATATTTAACGGCCCTTTAATCCTTTGTTAATCTAACACAGCATGGTGAAATCAGAGTTTAGTTTTATCAGAATAAGATTAGACACAATTTTACTTAGCCGTTCCAACAAAATCGCCACCAATAAATATTAAAATAATATTATAATCTATCTAGCCGTTTTCGGTTACAGATTGACTTTTATTAGGGGTTTATTAGTGCTCTCATAAGGCTATTAACATCCTATTTTGGCGCAATAATTATAATATCAATAAATATTTAACGCATGCTCTGGTTGAACGCTTTGGTTTCTTTCGCTTTATCCACGGCCGGTTATATTAAAAAATAAAACGCATGCTCAAACTGGTGGAGCGCGTTGGTTTTCTTTCGCTTTATCCACCGGTTATATTAAAAAATAACAATGCAAAATACGATTTATAAAGCAGACAAACCATCGTTGGCTGTCAGCAGGCTTTGGTCCAATGCTTCCTTTGCAGCTTCAGATTGGATTTGACGCGACCCCTCCTTTGTCTCTTCTCGCCTTCGGAGGGAAAAGTACGTGAATTGAAATGCATTTTATTTCAACCCTTTGGATTTCATGAAAGATGGATGATGGGGGTTGAGTTTTGATGAGCCTTTGAAACCTGTTTTGTTTGGACAGGATTTTATTTAACTTGCGAATTTCGTATATTTAGCCGGTTAACATTGGTGTTTAATAATTGATTTTTAGCGTTAGGAGGATAAATGAAATAAACGATGTAATGTCAAGTGTGTAATAAGTGGAAATCGAAGATCATCCCTAAAGGCGTGAGTAGGTTTGATGTATGTTTTTTTTGGCTATTTCTTTTTTATCGTGTATTGATTTCATTCAGTGGAAACTATACCTAACTATATATAAACTGAGACTTTTGTTTGTTCTGCTCGTATGTAGGTACCAAAGTTGGATTATTAATCTCAAATATTTTTTTAAGCATTTGACCAAAATTTTACCTACCTACTAAGTATATGAAAATCCACCTTGACCCCCTTATTTACAAGTTGAAGTAAACCCTTCATGAATCCAAAAACAAAAAGACGCTGATATTATTAATCTACTTTCGTCGTTAAACGTACAACCGAGTACACACCACAGCGAAGACTTAGACAATAGGTAATAAGTCACAGTACGGTTCACTTTGTCCTCAATGAACGTGAAAATGGAATTACCCGGTACAAAACCATCTCAGTACTGACCCACATAGCGCACGAAGTATCTAAATGCATGTTTACGAACTAACATACATTTTATAAAGGTACAATGGAGGACAAAAGTTATAGAATATTTCAATTGTTTTTTTTAATACAACTAGCTTATGGAACAAGCTAATGTTAAGTGATGTTAAATGGTAACCATCACAAAGCATTGCCTCGCAAGTCACGCACAATAGGAACGTGCCCTACATGCACTGCCCCTATCATTGAATACAAGTTTGCTGCCTGTTCTTCCAGGATTGGTCGCGTAGCTTCACCTAAGTTTAAGACGTTTCAAAGGGATCCTGTGATTAAATTGAATAAATCTCTTTTAAGTTTGAATTTGACTACAATACAATATAATGTTCCAAGGTTGTCTCCCAGCTGTTGAAAGAAGAAACCTCCGTAAGAACCATTTATTTAGGATCGGTTATATTATTAGAATGGTATTAGATATGGCTGTAGATGGCTAAAGAGGTAATGTCGTCGAAAATGTCGCATAGCGGCCACCCTTCCAAAAACCACGCTGAACGTAGCTCACCTAAGTAAATTCCAGACAGCCTTCAGTTGGTAGTAGCTCTGCCTTCTGCACCGTAAGCCGTGGGTTTGATCCCCACCGAGAACAAACATTTGTGTGATGAACATAGATGTTTGTTCTCTGTCTGGGTGTTATATAATATTATAAGTATGTATTTACAAAAAAAAGTATATAAGTATCATATCATATATATCATATCAGCTTTCTGGTTCCCATATCACAAGCTTAGGCTTAGTTTGGGGCGAGATAGTGCTGTGTGGAATATCCACCAATATTTATTATTTATTTATTAAATCTTTTTGACTGTGAGACATTTGCCCTTGACATTCCAAGCGATATCTCCCGAGTCTCCCACGTTTTCCCCGCCAGTACACAATGTCCCACAAACACAGTTAGCGGCCTAGCGTTGGTCGTTTCCTCGGTGTTTCCGGACAGACCGGACTCTGCGGTCATATTATATATCTACTGTAGTTTATTATATACTGTAGTCTATTATATACTAGTGTTATGTACTAAAGCAGCTGGTTCACGGGTATACATTTTACTTTAAACCATTTTACGCCTGAAACATGCAGATGGTTATCAATGATAACATGAGGCTTAACATCTGTAAGCCTCAAGTTGATCGACGCAGGGTAGTGCATCGTAGGGCACGTTTTATCGTGCGTGACAGGCTTAGCATCTGTAAGCCTCAAGTTGAGCGACGCAGGGTAGTGCATCGTAGGGCACGTTTCTATCGTGCGTGACAGGCTTAGCATCTGTAAGCCTCAAGTTGATCGACGCAGGGTAGTGCATCGTAGGGCACGTTTCTATCGTGCGTGACTTAGGTAATATGTAGTATAAAAAACAGAAGAATATTACAAAGGATGAGATAAGATTATGTTTATTTCCAACAAAAACATGTAGAGCCATATATTTAGGTCTAATTCTTCTAAAGATTTGTAAAATAAATAAAATATAACGCAACTGGAATACACTGTGATTACGGAACGTTACCCTCCGCGCTAGTAAAAAACAAGGTAAAAAAGGTTTAGCATAAAATTATTTTTGATCCCAAAAAGTTTTCCTACCAAAATTTCTTTAGCACGGCAGTAACAAATTTTGTCTGCCGGTTGTCAGCGCCTTAACCAATAAAAACCAGGAACACGTCGGTAAAATGCTAAAATATGATTTCACGTTACGTATGCAGCGGGCGCTTCACGAATTCTCTTATTTCCCCTGTTTCCATACCGGAAATAGGATATAAGAAAATTCGGAATTCGATTCGCACAGACAATTTCCCATCTTAAGATGTTATCATTTTCTCAATACGTTAACTGCTAGGGGTAGCTAAGCGGGCTTAGCTTTGGTGTGCCGGAGCCTCAATAGATGGCAACTTTGCTGATTATTATTTTCCTGAAAATAATTATCAGCAAAGTTGCCATAATAGGTATTTAGTTTCTATTTATTTAAACCTCCCATAATGTAATTATGTAAATAATATTATTATAGAGGTAGTACTTGATAGGTTCATTTCAATAACTCATTTATTAATCTCATTATTTTATTATTATTTTCAATGAAACTAGTTTTATTCTGTTACCATATTCTTATTTATATTGTTTTTGGCAATAGGTCATCGCATTGTTGGGCAAAGGCCGTTAGGTAAGTACCTACAAATTTATTAGTTTTATACGCCCCAGAACTTGAACGAGTAGAAGTGTAATTGTACTTGGGTTAATTTAATACGCTCCATCGTCAAAATGTACAATACGCCATGGTCATATAATGTTCTAGCGATGTAGCTTAATGTAGTGTTTACCTAAATTTCAGGAAATCACAAAGATCTTTATATTATCCCAATTTATATCCGATCGGGATTTGAACCCCCGAGCCCGCTAAATACCTACGCCATCGCACTCCAGTCACATCAACGAATAACTGATAGGGATATGTTGATATTGTACTTATGCCACCGCGGTGTACTTATCATTGTAACCATTACAACGATATGGTCCCTTAAGAGCTGAACGAGAGACTATCTGAATAGTTTCTGAATATAGATAAAAGTTAATTTTATCGTGTTGTGGAATGTATATCGGAAGCGAGAACATTTTTAGACTGTGCCTAAGAATAAGGTTATTTTTATTTAAAGAGGTACCTTGGAGACTGTGATAACGTGTCTTTTAGCGTTTATATATAGCTTAAGCTGCTTTCTATCGTTTCTGTTTTGCGTACCAAGTAGAAGGTGTCAAGAAAGTTCACGAGATTTTTGGTCACAAAAATGCTTTTTTTTTCTCTTTGAAGCACAAAGTTAATGCAGAACCCTTTATTTTATAAATTTTGTTGCAACATTTTGTTGGAAAATCATTTTATGATCGCCACCAGTCACCCATCACAATGGTAGACTAGTTTATCGTTGCTAAAATCTAATTGGTTTGACGATATGTAGAGATGTGTAAAACAATGAGTCAATAAATTCGTAGCACATCTACGCAGCTACGCTACGTCGTAGACCTTGCAATATTATTAATAAAGGGTAATTTAGACCTTATTCCAGAGATTCAGAGCGGATTTCACATTGTGGAGTGTTTTTGTAAAATGTGAGTCCTTGATGAGTTTTGGTAAAATACCTCTAACTAAGCAAAGCTTGTACTACAGTAACTAGATATTTTATTTATTATAATAAAAAATGTTTTTAAAAGTATATTGAAGAGGTTTTTGTTGGAGATGTGTTTTTATTCCGTGGAAGAGTTTTAGGTATGGAAATAACCTTACATTTGTTTATTTCGTGTTATTCGTTATTTAAATTCATTTTATTCAAATAATCTAGACTTTGGTCGCGTGGAACTGGCACCTAGAGTCACCTAGCTTTAAAACGTTTCAATAATTGTGGTTTTATTGAATAATACCTTTTGACTTTAACTATGAATTAATTAGGTAATATATGTATTCTTTAGTGTATTAATTATTTAGTAATAAGTTGACATTCAAATACGATCATAAAAAAATTGTTTGTGAATAAAATAAATTGTAATTCAAAATGTAATAAAAATACAGCGTTGGATCTAAATTCCCTATTCCATACCCTAACCGGCCGCCAGCTACGACTGTCCTAACTTTTTTGCGAAGGAACTATTCAAAAAGAGTTTCGGAAATGGGTCAGTGGAAACATAACGAGGCCTGCCAAATTACTGAGCCAAACTTTACTAATACAACCGAATGGCTTACTGTTCTGAAAATGCTGAATTTGCGGTAAAAATGTTCGGCTTTCTGGGAAATTTTAAGAAACAAAACACAGGAGGCACAAAGAAATGTGGGAGGCTTTTTAAAAACGTACAATTTATTTATTTCGGGGAAGGGCTTATCGTAGGCTATTACTTTGTTAAAACATTTACGCCCGGTTTCTGAAAGCCCGATCAAAACTAATCGCATGTCAAGCGACTTGCTATCTCTATCTAATTCGATGTAATAGCTGAAATGATGAGTGACTTGACATCCGATTCGTTTTGATCGAGCTTTCAGAAACCGGCCGTAAGAGCCCTGTTTTGAACTTGACTGAAAAATTAGTACTTTTTTTAAAAAACGACAATAATCTTTACATCTCACTCACACATTATTGTTAGCAAAAGTATGTGATAGAGAGGTATATATTGTTGTTAAAAAAATGCTGCATTTGTAACGAAAAAAGGTAGAAGTATTGGTCTGGAAAAGCTGACTTTATCAGTTGTAACTTTGGCGTTGATTCATAGCGACATAAATAAAATTAAGTACATTTTGCCCCCATTTTTTAGTTCACTGGTTTCAGTTTTCGAACTAAAAACATGTATATGGCACGCAAAGATCTAATTACAGATTTTAAAATTGATATATGAATGTTTTAATTTTTATTTAATGTGTTTTACTAGCGTTTGGATTTCCTATTTTAATTCAATTTTTTGCCTCGAAATTGTGCTACGATTCTGAGATTGTATTTTGCGCTCCGTGACGTGCGAACACGTTTCCAGCGGTTTTTGTATGGAGACACGATAAGCACCCCTAGCGTGGTGAAAAGACTTGTATCTTCACACAAAATATATTGTCAAACGGGCTCGCACAGAGCACAAAATGTCAGTGAGTGAAATAAAAAAGTGAAAAAAAAACTACTCTTTTAACTATTGTACTACTATTCATAATCATTATCTTATCTTATTTTATCTTAATAGCACTATTTAGTAATGTCACTACATTATTTAGGTTAAAACAATATAGTTACTATTACCACTACTAGGCTCACTTAAGTAAGCAAATTCGTCAAAAGCAGGACAAGCGAGATTCATCAGTTGTCGATTAGCAAATTCAAAAACATAATAAAAAAAAACTTTTTACAAAAGCTTACTATAAAATATCTGATTATGAACTGACTCCAACTGAACTATGCTCCAACTCATTACAAACACTAAACAATTAAGTAGGTACCATAATAAAATTGTAAAAAGGATCATACAAAAAAACGCTAGGAACCAAGCCGTAAGTTTCTTTTCTGTTCTTCTAGGCTTTGGTTGCGAGGAACTGGCGATAGATTCACCTAATATATATAACATTTCAAAGTGATCCTTGTGATTGTATTAAAGACCGTTTTGATTTTGATATTTAGTTGAGGCAGGTAAAATATGAAAAACCAAACCGGGTAGGAGAAGCAAACTCATAATTATTATTATTCAATCATTCTAGAAGTTGTATCCAATTAAACAATACAAAAAATATTAGCTATTGGCAAGCGTAGTACTTTTTGATTAAAATATTACACAAATTACAGTTCTGTATGCCAACTTAATGTATTTTCTTTCTCCAAGCAATGCACGCACGACGTATTTGCATGCAGAAATAAAATTTACAAAAACAGTTACAATTTAACCCCTGACATGATGTGCAATGTTGAATTCAACAATTTGAATCGTTATGACAACAATGGCGCCGACTCACGAGTGAAACGGCATTAAATCTGGTGCTTACTGAGAAAATTATTTCCATTATGTTTGCTCGTTCCGGTTGTTTTAACACGAAAGCAATGACCGGGTGGCAGAGCTTCATTTGTACGTGATATCGAAATGCGGTTCTTTTTATATCTTTTTTTAAATTAGTTAATAAAGAGACTACGAAGGATACGTTTTTAAATGAGTATACTAAAGAGACTGCTTATATACATTTCGTTTTATAATACACTAGCGGCCTGTCCCAGCTTCGCATGGGTGGTCATAAATTTTTTGAACATTTTAGGATAAATTTAGACCGTGGGTTCAAGCCTCGCGTCTACTTATTTCATACATTTGCACGCGCTTCTCCTTGAGTGAGTGAAATCGCACCCCGCGCGTGACCCGTGGACCCGTTAACATTTTTAATTTCGTCATATCTTTTGAATGGAATGTCCGATTTGAAAAATTTAAGAAGTAATCTATAGGTATTGAAACCGTCTTAATTATGAAATGATTTATTTGGATAAGGATTAATACCAAGGTACAAATAAAGACCCTTTTCTAGCGGAGGCATTTCAATTATTTTTTTATAATAAAAGAACACTTATTGTGACATATAATAGTTAGACATATGCTGTCGCGACATTTTTTGTAGATGATGACGTGTTCTACAAAATCGTAGTACATTATTTTGTTCTATCTTCCATAGTTTTCGCAGCGCATGCGATGTAAGGTTTTTGTTTTCCACCTTGGGTTACATTATTGAATTTTTAGTAAGGATCCCTGATTTTTTTGAAAATATAATATAGCCTATGTTACTCAGGGATAATGTAGCATTCTAATGGTGAAAGAATTTTTGAAATCGGACCAGTAGTTTTTGAGCCTATTCGTTACATACAAAAATACAAAAATACAAATGTTTCTTCTTTATAATATTAGTGTAGATGTAGATGTAGATTTTATTATAACTAGATGATGCTAATGATGATGGCATGCAATTTTTTTATCAAACATTTCTAGGATACTGTATTTTTGGCGTCGCAATCATTTAATTTGGCTATTTTTTTTTTGGTAAAAGTTTGTGTAGGTACTGAATAAAATTACTGTTTTTTTTTTTTTTATTATACAACTAGTTGATGGAACATGCAAATGGCCCACCCGATTTGAAGTGGTAACCATCACCTATAACAAAGCTTTGACTCGTAAGTCAGGCACGATAGGAACGTGCCCTACGATGCACTGCCCTGCGTCCATCAACTTGAGGCATACAGATGTTAAGCCTCATGTGCCTGTCATTACACCGGCAACCACACTCTTCAAACCGAAACACAGCGTTGCTGCTTGGCGGCAGAAAAAGGCGTGGTGGTACTTCCCCGGACGAGCCCTTGACAAAGAGCTCTACTACTCTACTATCTAATTACGATGTTTACAATAGCTACTTTAATTATGTGAAAAGTTATCAAACATAATCTCATTGTTGTGAGAAAGTAGACCTCCCCTCATAATTGCATTATTTATTACTTGTAAATAATGTTATCCAAAAACTTATGTAAGTATCCTATCGTTGATCATGTTTTCCCAAATTTGGAAAATCTTTAAATTAAAGTTTTGCAATACAGAAAGAAAGAAACAGCTTCATGACTTTGATCCCCAAGCACGGTAGATATCCCCTCAGATCTACAAAGTAGGTAGTCTAAGGATGTCTCACGTGGGTAGTTAGAGGTACGTCCAAACATTATATTAGGCACTTACATTTTTTAGTAAATATTCCATGGTTTTGAAAAACAGTAAAATAATAGACCTACTATTGAAATAATCCGAATCTTTGATTATAAAATCACAAGCACAGTGTTTAGGAAAACTCATATTTCGAAGTTCTAATATAAAAGTATTTTTAATTTTCCATAAAAACTTTTTCGGTGCGCGGTTGTTAAATCGTCATCTGGCTGCTTTTAATGTGATTGTAAACTTAATTACTTCCTTACGACTTGAGTATTTTTGAATTTAGAGTAGGTATTTTTTTTAATATTTGCTTGAAAAATTAAAGCTACGAGTCATGACGTACACAGTCGTAGGGTTCGGCCTTTTAAGAAATGAAATAAAGAAATTGTATGGATTTGTCCTAACAAGAAAAAAGGTATTTTCTATCTTGTTGGTACGAGATTGTCACAGAGATTGGTAAGAGATGGCAATAGTGTAAGCTTGAGCTTGTTTACGTTTTAACATATTTATAAACCAGTTAATACGCTTACTTAGCTGTTGTAGGATATATGACAGACAACAGTACAATACTCAATTGACATATTTAATTCTGGGTTGAGTCTATGTAAATCACGTAGAAAAATTTGAAAAAATTGTAGATTCCATAAAAATTTACATTACAAATTACAATTACATTACTTTCATGCTTGAAAAATACAACAGTTGTCAAAGTGACATTTCACGCATGTCAGTCTTCCATATTTTTGGTAAATTGTGTTGCTCTCTTTGATTAAGAAAATCTTGGAGAGCGTGAAAACAAAGTAAAAATGAAGAAAATAAGTAATCAAAACAGTTATCTATAATGCTAAGCGATAATTATAGAGGTATACTGTACACAGAGTTAACCCAGGCTCTATACATAGATGAAACAACTCCTTGAATCACACATAAAAGTTGCTTATACATACGGATACGCATCAGGCGGAGTAGTAGAGTTCCTTGTGAAGGGCTCGTCCGGGGAAGTACTACCACCACGCCTTTTTCTGCCGCCAAGCAGCAACGCTGTGTTTCGGTTTGAAGAATGTGGTTGCCGGTGTAATTACAGGCACATGAGGCTTAACATCTGTATGCCTCAAGTTGATGAACGCAGGGCAGTGCATCGTAGGGCACGTTCCTATCGAGCGTGACTTACGAGGCAATGCTTTGTTATAGGTGATGGTTACCACTTAACATCAGGTGGGCCATCTGCTTGTTCCATCTACTACTAGGAAAAAAAAACACAGAACGCAGTAAGCGTCATTGTTCTTTGACTTTGTATAGCTTCATTTGTATCCGCACGAGTAAAATAACTCAATTTTGCCATCAAAATATCCAATCCGTAAAACCAATTCATTATATTAAGTTGACGTTTATCAGTAATATATTCAGTATGAATAAATCAATTGCAATTATCGAGTGTGCGTCATCATCACGGCACGGTATGCGTGCATCGACGCATTATATTCAGTTTTGCGGTGACCTTATTTATTAGTTGATTACCATAAAGCTCATATCCACCTAAAATAGCCTCTTTGTGGTCCTGAAATAGAGGGTGTGGGTTTCAAAATTCGTATTTTTCAGATGTGCACCTTATTTTTTATGAAATATGTTCACGACTGTGATCACTAGACACGGTAGGCATTCTCTAAGATATCTTAGAGGAGGCTATTATGAGCTTTATGGTCTGTATGGCATCAGGATCTTTTGAGGATGTCTAAAGGGTGTTCTTTACCCATATCACAAAATTGGTAATAAATCTACCACATTTAGAAGGAGATCAACATAACAAACGACAAACGAAAAATAACATAGAGATGGTAATATTAAATATTAGGACATGAACTGTTCAACAATTTCAATAACTTGTCTTTGGAAAAGCTACGTTAATATCTAAGAATAATACTATTCCTAAGACTCTTTAATTTAGAGAATGCGCTAAAGAAGCCATAGGATGCAACCCTTGATCTAAGCTGGTTGGGCTGCGTTTAGCACAAGAAGTCATGTGAATGCCAAGGTTCTGAATGTGACGTGCGATAGATCTACGAGCAGATAGTCTGAGGGGAATACTTTTGACAAAAGTGATAAATCAATCTGTTTACTAATACTAACATGCTCTAACAAAAGCGGGACCAGCGACGATCACCTCCATATGTGGATACGCCGGCACCATCACAGGGTGGGCCGCCGCCAGCCTCTCGCAGGCCTCCAGCCCGCAGTACAGCGTCTGCAGAGCACACTCCCGCGCAGACTCCATTGCCAACGACCAGCACTGTGGCAATCTCATATCGACACAACACTACCGATCCGGCTCAAGATCCTTCACATCATTCACAGAAAAACTACACTAGCACGTTACATTCATTCGATATCATGCCTCGCACTGTTCTCGATAAGATAGGCAAGCCCAACACACACCGCGTGACTGCAAATGTTGTTTCCTATCGATGTTTCTTGTATCGAAAAGATTAGGCCGGGACGTCCAACTGTGCGGAAAACGACGGTACAATGGCTTACGATTTGTGATGCGCTACATTGCGTAGGCGGCAGAGCGACTCTTATCTCGAATACGCAGATAACAGCCGCTCGACGCGATACTGCGATATCTCAGTTTGCGCAACGCTCGCACGAATGATATGGAAATAAAGGATTTACGTTTCACCCTTATAGGTCGTCCCATCCCGAAGCCGATGACCTCGTAAAGGAAAATTACAATCGAGGCTTTTGTTTCTAAATAGCTATTATTTAAAAAAGTTTATCGTGACTTTTCAAGTCAAAATTACAGCTGAAATAATGTTAAAAGTTATTTTTGGTACAATAAAAGCAAATCTGACAAAAGCTGATGAAGTTTGAAATCATAATTCGGAAATTGAGGGTTGGGTGTGCAATTAAGGTTTGGGACACAACAGGGTAAAATTTTGTCCAGCTGTTTGTTTAGGCGAGTTGTCATTGTTTGAGTTGCTTGTGTGTTTCGGGCTCAAGATAAACCTACAGCTTTTCTTTAGAAGGTAGCAAGGCTTTATTAAAAAGAGATTATCCTTACTGCTGGCGACTCTGTTTTTTATTGTAAATGTTTTGTGTTTTAACCGACAAATAATAATAAAAGCAAGAGCTTTCAAACCATAAATAATAATTAAAACAAAGCATAAACGGATTAGCACCTACAAATTAAATTAAGCGTATTTAATAATTCTACCTACAGTTCAAATCAAAATGTTTTGTATATTTTGAATAGTTAAATAGTATTAATGTTATCAATTAATGGTTAAGGATTAAATTATGTTATTGTTATGAAATAATGGTACATGCAAGTATTACTACGTAACAAAATACATATTTACCATCGCTTTCCAGGTCAAATGGGGACACGAGATCAACAGGCATCGACAAGAAAGGGTGAGACGCGGCTGCGTTCAAGAACTCATTCCAAAAAGTACTCATCGTCACATAATATTCACCCACATACACCAAAAACAGAGTTTAGTATGATTAAAAACTAACTCACGCACATCACTAATAATCGAATGAAATTCACGTCAAAAATTGCATCGTTTTACCACGTCACTAAACGTTCTTTTTTTGAAAATGTTGATCATTAAAAAGTATGCATTATGATGTATTAGCGTTTGTAAATATTTGTTTTTTTTTATTGTTTTGTTTGAGGAGGGCAAATAGTCCGTAGGACGCTCAGTACAGACTGTTCGTATCACTATCGTTATCAGACAGTGTATCGGGTAGATAAGCCTCGCCCTAAACAATTAGTTTAAAACAGCTGATAGTGCTGAGGACTTTAGGTCCGTTTTCTTTTTAAAATTAGTTAGGAAAATCTGTTGTTTTATCGGAAGTAGGTTATAATTCTGCTAACTAATTATATTTTCTGCGTAATTTTCAGACATAATTTATCGTTTGAATGATTAGGTCATACAATTTTCAATGTAATCTTATGACTTAAAAAGAAGCAGGCAAAGATAAAAAAATGTTGAAGTTTGTTGAAAAAATAATATTGTACTTGCGTAAATAATACTGAAATATAAAATTTTAAAGAATAATGAGGCTCATGAATTCAATCCCTGGACAGGTAGACATCTCCTCAGATATCTTGATATCGAAGGCGCGCTTAGTTGCCCCCCGACTAGAGCTAGGAAAAATATAAAATATATTGTACCTGGAATTATATAAAATCTTCTGCATGGATATTTCAATGGCGGTATATTAAAGGTATATTTTACAACGAAAACTGTAACAGCTTCACGAATTTGATCTCCAGGCACGGTAGATATTTGACTATACAGTCGTATTATGATAATAGCCGCTTTCAGCACAAAAAACTTATTAAATTACTCACCTTTTTTAACTTTTCTCCTTTGCATCGCGTTCTTTTGATCGCACAAAGCCGCGAACAGTTCAACGAAACAGTCTTGGTCCTTATTGTGCACCATTTTACAAGTTTTTATCAATAAAGTATCAAAACTTCTTAACTGATTCAACCCAAAAGTTTTTCATCATTGCTACTGAGCGAAGATTTAATTTATTTTAAACAAAACTGGCGAATATATAGATAGGAAATACTTTATTGCACACCATAACATAAATAAATTCTCTATTAAGTACAATAGGTGGTCTTATTGCTAAACAATAGGTACGATTCTCTCTACTTCTGTACGTAATTTGCATAAAAAAAATGTTTGATTAAGTCATGGAACAAGCAGTTGAACCACCTGAGTATACCTAACTAAAATAATGATCTTTTTTGGTAGGAAAACTTGTTTGGCTCAAAATGATGTTTTTACTGAACATTTGTAATGTTATTCTACGAAACTTGATTGTTTGCGACTTTTCATAACTATACATTCAATAATCTTATATCTTAAAAATGTTGACATGTGCGAGCGAGAAGTTTTTGACGAATGTCATTCTCATGATGTTTTCCTTCACCATTTGAGAGTACTAACACTGTGCACATAATATTTAGAACTGAAAAACTCATTGTAACACGACCGGTTTTGAGCCCACGACCTCAGGACCGGAATTCTACCACCCCGCCTGTACCCGCTACCGCTACACCACCAGTCCTCTCAATATTTACAGTAAAAGACGTAGCTAAGATGTGACAGAAGGAATGAGCCCGTAAGTATGTAGAGCACTTGGATCGATATGCACACACGACCTGAATACCTGCGTGCCTACATAAATAGCACTGTGCTCAATCGAGCGGTTGATCGTTGCAACAACCCCTATCTGATTTGCCACTTTGCCAGCTCACACGGTTGAGCCCCTAGATTTCATCGCACACAACGTACTTGATACTATGCGCCCGCATGTAATCACTTTTATTGGTTTCATCATCATTATCAGCCTGAAGAACTGGGTACTACGTACAAAAAGCGTTTCTAGTTAAGGGTCTTCCTTAACTAGGAACTCTCGCTCCAACCAAATATTATTTTTGGTACGAGAGCTAGTTAAATATTTTTTTGGTAGGAAAACTTTTTTGGTTTATAATGTAATTTTTGCTTAACCTTTGCAATGATACTCTACAAAACTTGGTTGTTTTAACAGATTTATACAAGGTGTTCCAATACTTGCATTTAAAACTTCAGGGGGCTAAAGTACCCATCAATATGAATAACTTTTTCTAAGGAACCAACACTGAACGAAAACGAAAAAAACAGCTGTTTCATTCATTTTAGCCAGGCATTTAAATTTTTTATGAAACCGCTGTTTTTTTTCGGGCTTTCGGAAACCTGCCGTTAGTGTGGAGACGAGAATCATTACAAAGTAATTTATCTTCGTATCTATAGACGACACAACTCTCCATTCGAGAGGGCGCCACCGCCAACGTAAAACAAGAACAACTGACAGCGAAATAAAATGAGACGGCTACACTATCTAGTTTCGCTTTCAACCGAAGAGATAAGTAGATGGCACTATAAATGCGGAGTGTCAACATTTCCGCTTCCGCACTTTCCCTCTACCCGAGCCCGATGAGTGAACGTAGACGCGCGGTTCGCCACAGCTTATTTAGGTCGAAGATTACTGCTAATGGACATCAGGCCCGCACTTTTCAACATTTTGAAAGATATAAATTCACTGAACTTATTTATCAAAAATCGCAATTGACTAAGTTGTGTGCAATCAAATTACGCACAGTTCAGCATAAATATAATTCTGATCTAAACCAGTTTACCTACTATAAAGTTGGCATAAACATGAAAAGTAGTAAAGCAAACTTAGTGATACTATCTATCTATGTCGTGGAGGGGTCGCGAGAGAGGCAGAAATGTTATTAAAAACAAAATAAGCTCATTGACAGCCTTCACAGCTCAGTTGGTAGTAGCTCTGCCTTCTGTGCCGTAGGCGGTTCGATCCCCACCGAGAACAAACATTTGTGTGATGAACATAGATGTTTTTTCTCTGTCTGGGTGTTATATAATATTATAAGTATGTATTTACAAAAAAAAAGTATATATGTAGTATATTAGCTACCTGGTTCCCATATCACAAGCTTCGGCATAGTTTGGGGCGAGATAGTGCTGTGTGTAAAGCACCAATATTTATTTATTTATTATTTATTACAAGAATGTAAGCCCATAAGAAAATTAAATATTTATCAAGGTAAACATCATCATCTAATCCTGGTATCAAGGTACAGGGGAAAATAAAATTCATTACAATATCTCTAATATCAATCGAATGAAACTGACTAGCTCTTAGAAAAAAATGGTAATTTAAGACAAACTTTGTATTTACTTTTATAGATATATTCTAGAAATAATGCGTAATTCTAGTCCCATAACTAAATTACTAGTATATTTGAATTTCATAATTAATAAAAAAAAAGTTGTTTTTGTAGTTTTTGAGTTCTATAAATTGGTACTCGCTTCACCTTAAGACCTCTGAAACTCAATCGCTCAGGTAATATTTCTTCAATCTCAACAAAAAATAAATATACAATTTCACAAACACAATCTAATTTAATAATTGTAATTTTATCTGTAAATTGACCGACAAAAACATAACCAAATGTTTTTTCGTGGAGTTGTTTATTTGAATAATAAAATGTTTGCTCATTCTTGGATTTCTCAGCGGTCTTTAACGCCTCGGTGGAACGCATATTATTATTTAGAACTGTATTATGGACACATACGGGAAACATTAATGTTGATGTTTCTCTTATCTAAGCACTTTTCTATTTTATTTTCTCTATGTTTCTAACCCAACCTCTAATGCAAAATTTATATTTATTATTAACCTAACCTTTGTGTTATTATTATTTATTCTATTTTCTTAAATTATCCAAATACGTCAGTTTAGGATAACTAATTTATAAACGTGTTGTTGTTGTTGTATTTCGGTCACTGCTTAACTACCTTTTCCCTCCTTGGTTTCAGCTGAAAATCAGCGTTGAGTGTTAATACACCCAACATTTATGCTGAGCTGAAAACCTTTTTAGTATAGTAACCTATTACTGTTGTCCCTTGAGCCGCTCAAAATTGTATCCTTAATGTTACTTCCTACCTACCCTTTTAACTTTTTACAGGCTTGTGTTTTTTGTACTATGCTAAATAAAAAATATTCTATTCTATTCTATACATACGTAATTAGATTTTTTTGATTTGATTTAGAATAGAACAAGCATTTATTTGGAACACAATAAAATTGGGTTCAAGTTTTTTTTAAATCAAAATGCACTTAAATAACAGTAAAAAAATTAATAATCACTACATAGTATAAAACAAAGTCGCTTTCTCTGTCCCTATATCCCTATGTATGCTTAAATCTTTAAAACTACGCAACGGATTTTGATGCGGTTTTTTTTTATAGAAAGAGTGTTTCAAGAGGAAGGTCTATATGCATAATACAAGCATCTCTTAGGGATACCCCACAATAACCGTGCGAAGCCGGGGCGGGTCGCTAGTAATAATATATAGCAATTGAATACAATACCTTTTTTTTATAATTGCATGTGTTGTTATTCTGGCAACACCACCCGCCTCAAAAAACGTTCCACAGGGTAATATCAAGACGCCCAAATCGCGAGGCTCTGCCTAATTGAACCCCTGTAGCACTACAAGAGGCCGGGCGTGTGATAAATGATTTTAATATCAGCCCCAACTACTCCCTTGCCCTAGAAACCTTAGCTATACAAAGGGTTTTCTTGAAACGACGAACTTTCTTTAACGGCCGCAGTTTTTGCGGTGTACCTGATTTCTACCTTTTAACCTAAGTTACATTTACCCAAGTCTCAACCTATGAATGGTTATTGCTTAAGACTATTGAGAAGATTTTTCTTCTCTCAGAGTAAATTCATTACTAAAATGCATTGTGCTTTTCAGCGAGACATGACGATACGAAATTGTATGAGCAAACAAATAAGGCTGTAGGTAGTTTTAGGATGTACCTACTCGTACAAGATCCAATTTTTAAAAACCGCTTGCTGTCAAAGCGTAGCGCTTTTCAAAAAAAGTGGCAAAATGTTTGAGATTGAACTTTATCATATAAAAACATTTAGACTATGCGTATTTCGATTTCAAAGTCAAAGTCAAAAGGTATTTATTCCATAAAATCGCATGGATCACTTTGAAAAGTCTTAAAATTTCATACTTAAATCCGTAATTATACTGTTCTGGTAATTTGTTAGACTCGCTTTTATTTATTTTACGCTTTTTCTGTGTACAATAAAGAATTTAAAATCTTAAATATTCTTGAACACTATTCTTTCTTTTCCTGCAATCTTTAAATACACTCACTTTGCAACAGTACTCGGTAAATCACTTCAGTAAATAAGACTTGTATGACACGAATAAAATTAAACAAAACAAATAAAACTGAATTATGAAACTGCTTCAAATGGAGGACGGACCATAAATGTACGCACATTAGCTCAAACATGTGCTAGATAGATATTAGGTATTTATCTTTGTCCTACATTCTATAGATAGCTGCAAGGCCATCAGGTATCGTAGTTAGATTGTCCTTGGTACAAGCTAAAATTGAATAAATTAAAGGTAAAAACGTCTTTTAAAGACAAGGTTTTAATTCAATTACTTCAATTATAGCTCAATCGATTGAAGATATCTGCTTCAAAATTGCAAGATTCCACCCGAACAAACATATTTACATACATACATTATCTAAAGTTTTAACGCTATTGAGCAAGATATGCTATAACTATATCTGTCTGCCTGCTATCTGTCGGTCTGATATGTATAATTTAAAACCTCGGCCTGCCTCCACGTTGTCATACTATGCAGGGTCCATGGAATACTTACTAACACCTAACAACAATGTATGAACCTAAACTAAGCCATGTGTAAGCAATAAATGTATTGAGTAAAATATCGCATGGATCATAAGAACCAATGCTCGTTGCAAGCGGTTGAGAGCAGTGGTGGTCTAGTGGCAGCGGCTCCGTCTTAAGATCCCAAGGTCGTGAGTTCCAAACCGGTCGTGCACCAATGAGTTTCTGTTCAAACATTTATGTACACAGTGCCAGTACTTTCAAGCGGTGAAGGAAAACATCGTCAGGAAATCGGCATGTCGTAGAACCTAAAAAGTTCTAAAACATGTGTCAAGTGTTCGAAAGGAGCCTCTCTGAGGCGCACTCAAAATCCTTTCACCACACTGTTTCGACAGAACTAGTGATACGACAAGAAGCGGTTGCAATTTTTTTTCAGTTTTAATATATTATATAATTTTGATCCAAACAAGTTTCCCAACCAAAGAGATTGCGTTACTAGTTTTCGTACTTATGCAAACTATTTAGTAGGAAAACTTGTTCTTACTCTCATAGAAATATTAAAAACATCTAAAAAATATTAAAAACATCAAAGAAGTTCGGAATACAGATGTACCTCACAGCTTTATCGATGCACAGATGCTCGCAATGCCGATTCGGTAACAGTGTGTAACCGAAAACGATCCGATTATACAAAGTGATAAGATTACACGCTCGGTTAAACCGTTCGCCTTAGTTTAACTCGGCATTGGGAATCACGTGTTCATAATAATATTTGTTGGATGTATTTATTTTCTGACTAACCCTATACTTCAAGGAATCTAGAGAACGGATACGCATCAAGGACTATATATACCTTCAAGGTGTTCCAATACTTGTATTTAAAACTTCAGGGGGCTAAAGTACCCATCAATATGAACAACCTTTTCTAAGGAACCAACACAGTGAACGCGAAAAAAAAAACCAGCTGTTTCCAGTTCAATACCCCCCTGAAGTTTTTATGTCCTTGAAGTAAGCGTCATTTTTCTTTTGCTTTGTGTAGCTCAACCAAAATACCTACTCTTTAAACACTGTAATATTTTAGTGCAACTTAAGACTGTTCAATATACATTTTCATATTTTTGTATCCGTGTGTACTAAAGGATCTGAGGGGATACCTACCGTGCCTAGTGATAATGAACATGAAGCCGTTTCTATTTTTGTAACCGTTCCTGTTCCGTGACTAACACGGATACCAAAAAAGAAGAAGACAAAACCTCTTTATTCTTTATTGTACACAAATGATTTACACAAAAAAGATATGATAGTCATGTACAAAGGCGACCTTAACCCTAGATAGAGTTTTCTTCCAGCAAACCTTAGAGGATAGAGAGAGCTGATTAAAGTGGTGGGATGGTGTACAAACATAAAAAAATATATATTGAAAAAGCAGATAGGAGAATCAAGATAAAAGTAAGATAAATCCTAATAAATGAGATACCTTTTACATACAAAATAAAATAAATAAAGATTTTGTACATATTTATATGAATATACATATATTAACTTCAATACCTAATATAATAACTATTAAACCTCGTTCACGCCTCCGTCTCCATTTCCATAGCACCATGGGGAAGCGTAAATTAAAATCATAAAGCCTGGTAAATCACGCCGTAACGCTTTATTGTTGTACAACGGTTGTTTATCCCGTTATATTAAACATTTTATTGTAATAGCTGACGTTATCTTAAAGACTAAGTAAAACCGACGCCGGATTTGGCTACAAACTCTACAGTCCCTTCTTCTTATTGTGTCACTAGTTCGAAAAAGTGTGGTGAAAGGATTTTAAACGCGCTTCAAAGAAGCTTCTTTTGAGGACTTGGCGCATGTTTTAGAACTTTTTAGGTTCTACGACGTGCCATTTTTCACACGATGTTTTCCTTCACCGTTTGAGAGTACTAGCACTGTGCACATACATTTTTGAACAGAAAAACTCATTGGTGCATGACCAGTTTCGAACTGACGACCTTAGAATCGGAAGCCGGGCCCGCTACCACTAGACCACCATAAACAGACCACGATTTAGTAATCTTATATATACAATGATTTGTAAGTTTAAGAGTAGGTGTATCCCCGATATTTCGGTCTATAGATCGCTATTCTGTCAACAACACACACCCAAGTGACTGCAGAATCCGCGTTTAGTTTTCAATTTGACATTCTGTAATACATTCACCTATCGCTAGCGCCACCCGCGTGAGTGCTTTGGCAGTGGAAATACCAGCGTAAGCGAGGTGAAGCTCTCAATTGAAGTGAGTACTGAAGTCTATGCGAGTTAATCAAATGTCACTGTCAGACAAAACGGTCTACCCTCTTTCGCGTGAGTTTTCACACGGCAATCGAAAAGGCAGCTTCCCCTTAAAATTCTGTACCAAAGCGCACTTTGAATTGTCACCGATTTTCAAAGCTCGGAAACGCCAATCGTATCGATTTCCACTAAACGTCGCGACCAGATTCCGCAGCAAATCGGCGAATAAAGAACTGGAGACCTTCGACCAATAATCCGCCGCACTCCAGGTGAAGATATTGATTTTAATAGCTATTATTTGTGATTTACGCTGCTATACTCAAAGCCGGGATAATACTTCTTTTATTTAAGAGGGTTCCTCAGACCATTACAAATCTATATCTACACTAATATTATAAAGAGGAAAGATTTGTATTTTTATTGTTTTGTTGTTTTGTATGTAAATAATAGGCTCAAAAACTACTGGTCCGATTTCAAAAATTCTTTCACCATTAGAATGCTACATTATCCCTGAGTAACATAGGCTATATTATATTTTCAAAAAAATCAGGGATCCTTACTAAAACTCCAATAATGTAACCCAAGGTGGAAAACAAAAACCTTACAACGCGTGCGCTGCGAAAACTATTGTAAACTATTGTACGATTTTGTAGAACACGTCATCATCTTCAAAAAATGTCGCGACAGCATATGTCTAACTATTATAGTTATGTCACAATAAGTGTTCTTTTATTATAAAAAAATAATTGAAATGCCGCCGCTAGAAAAGGGTCTTTATTTGTACCTTGGTATTAATCCTTATCCAAATAAATTATATTATATTTTTTATATTTTATATTTATATTTTATTTCATATTTAAAACGGTTTCAATACCTATAGATTACTTCTTAAATTTTTCAAATCGGACATTCCATTCAAAAGATATGACGAAATTAAAAATGTTAACGGGTCCACGGGTCGTGCGAATGTATGAAATAAGTAGACGCGAGGCTCGAACCCACGGTATAAGTATATCCTAAAATGTTCAAAAAATTTATGACCACCCATGCGAAGCTGGGACAGGCCGCTAGTACCTAATATAAATGTAAAAAGGCGCAGTTTGAAAGTGGCGCCAGTGATTGAGAAAATAAGGAGTACCTACTAGGTTAGGGTGGAATGGGCATCTTATGCTAAAGGAAGAATGTCATGTAACTACCGTCTTTTGAAAATGTTGCCTATTTTATACTCAGATTTATACATCTACACTAATATTATAAAGAGGAAACATTTGTATTTTTGTATTTTTGTATGTAACG
The DNA here is from genome assembly GCA_932294275.1 of Chloroclysta siterata. NCBI lineage: Eukaryota > Metazoa > Arthropoda > Insecta > Lepidoptera > Geometridae > Chloroclysta > Chloroclysta siterata. The sequence goes on from OW028588.1 coordinate 19,275,029, forward strand.
AATAGGCTCAAAAACTACTGGTCCGATTTCAAAAATTCTTTCACCATTAGAATGCTACATTATCCCTGAGTAACATAGGCTATATTAAATTTTCAAAAAAATCAGGGATCCTTACTAAAACTTCAATAATGTAACCCAAGGTGGAAAACAAAAACCTTACATCGCGTGCGCTGCGAAAACTATTGAAGATAGAACAAAATAATGTACTACGATTTTGTAGAACACGTCATCATGTACAAAAAATGTCGCGACAGCATATGTCTAACTATTAAAGTTATGTCACAATAAGTGTTCTTTTATTATAAAAAATTAATTGAAATGCCTCCGCTAGAAAAGCGTCTTTATTTGTACCTTGGTATTAATCCTTATCCAAATAAATCATTTCATAATTAAGACGGTTTCAATACCTATAGATTACTTCTTAAATTTTTCAAATCGGACATTCCATTCAAAAGATATGACGAAATTAAAAATGTTAACGGGTCCACGGGTCACGCGCGGGGTGCGATTTCACTCACTCAACGAGAAGCGCGTGCAAATGTATGAAATAAGTAGACGCGAGGCTCGAACCCACCGGTCTAAGTTTATCCTAAAATGTTCAAAAAATTTATGACCACCCATGCGAAGCTGGGACAGGCCGCTAGTTTGTTTATATGCGTATAAACATTCAACAGAATCGGCTTATTTATTTCATGGATGGTTATTTTTATTTTTATGGGAAGCCATGAGAATAAACCCGTATGAAATAATGTAATCTTTGTAGCACTTTGCTACGAAACTGCGTAGACGTCTACGCAAGGTTGTAACTCTTTTGCCGCGAAGAGCCTACGTAGAGCTTCTACGCAAGGCTGCTTTGCTATCCATGCACAGATGCTACAAATGTCATAGCCTTTTGCAACACATTCTAAAATGATCCTTGCTATGCCATAGAATAGAGTCTATTTTCAATTAAACTGATAGTAAAACCACTTCAGGCATCGTCTCGATTCCAATTTCCGTTGAAGAGAGTATCATTTCTAAATGTTCGGACAGCTCTTGTCGTTGGAAGACCAGACTCAACTTTTAAGTGGCTTTTAGCAACACCTTTAAAAGTATGTCTGGTTGAAGTGGTCACTTGGAGAGTAAATATTTGGACCTCTTAGAGTAAAAACAAGTTCAAGATATTTTTAAGTCGGTTTTCATTTGCGCAGAATAGAACGTAGCTTATTAAAAAAAAAACAGCCATTTATGAATTTTTGTTTTAAAATTAATTCTTGCAACCCCATGCGGCTTCACGCGCGTGGTACCTGAATAAAATAATGCTGACATGCTATTACAAATACGGAACTATATCCATTTCATCCTTTATCCAAATCAGTCCACTCGTATAGACGTCATTGCGTTAAACATATTAACATACGAAATATACTCGTACGTAGGCTCTGGCGTCCTACATATTAATTTAAATAATTTCGAAAATATTTAGCTAATGTCCCAATTCATTCGGATTATCCCTTATGAAGAGACGCACGAACCCAATAAATCTTAACAAATGAGGGTAGAACGACACATTTGCTGAATTCTATTACGGGATCAAAGAAACCGCACGGAAATGACCGGATTTTACCGAACGCAGTCGGAAAAACAAATAAAGTACACTTACGACTGTAGTCTCGATACTTTTCTGACGTGTCGGTCTACGTAGGTCTGTAGGTCACAGATGCACATGAGACTTTATACTTATGTGATTTACACAAAGATTCGTCCCCAAGCGCTTATTATTTACATACGTCACTATAAGCAGGATATATCAAATTAAAAAAAATAATTACATATCTGCATAAAATATGCGGAATATATAATATGATAGTATGAACTTCAGCACCGAATAAGAATTACCAAGCTAGATTATCTACAAGTCTACTAATTTTTGTGACCCTGTGAATAAAGCTCTATAAGCCAAACCATTGGAGTGACTAATCCGCATTGTGCCCTAAATCACCTAAAACCAATCATATTGAACCGAATAGGAATGAATAGAGGCGCCGAAATCGAATACGGGCGAAAATAATCGAGTGATCACGAAGGCTAATGAGCGAATGCGGAATCCCCTGTGATTAGTGTGCCCGGTGGACTGCGGCATGTCGCATTTTGGGACTAAGTTCATTTGTTTTGTACATGTGAGACGAATTTGTAGCTGTCAGGAGACAAACGAAGGCAGAGTATGGTTGTATTTTTAACATTTCTTTATAAAAAATATGGCTGTATCTACTTCTTCTTCGCTCATTTATACCTCCTACCAGTCATTTTGACAAACAATCTTGGCAATGTCAAGATTATAATAATAGTACATTGTTATCCTAGGGGTGAAAGTAACTTATTTATTCCCGAGACGGGGTTTGGCGCTCGAGCATAGCGAGGGCGCCAATAGTTCGAGGGACTAAATAAGTCTTTAACTCGTGGTAAACACTGTGCTTTTCATTACGAATACAAGGAAAGTAAAAATAAAAACATGAAATAGCTAAATAAAAAATGAGTGAATTGTAGTAGATCTAATCCATGCTGCATTATAACCAAAGAGTTTTTTGTTCCATCGAAAAAGGTTAAAGTCCATGCCGCATTCTAACCAGAATTTTTATGTTCGATGACATTTGATGTTATGGATACTTGTTGCTACATAAGGTTAAAATTACATGTTTTGGGAAAAATAAAGATTTTTTTATTAAGAGAATAAAGGGTTATAATATCAATTATAAAAACTATTTAAAAAAATCCATTACAGTTTTCACTAACTTGGTTGATTATGTAACTCTTTGGTAATAAACCTCTTTTGTTTACGAATGCCAACAGAAGTCATACTGTTGACATTCGTAAACCAAAGAGGTTTGTTTATTTTCCTAGGAAATGTGAAAATAGAACTAGTTTTTTTTTTAATAATTTGACAGCTGTCAGTTGAAAACGATTCTCCCTAGGGCTGGAAGTATTACTTTCAACCCGCTCCTCAGGCAACTTCAGACCTACTTTCCGAGTATGAGCAATGAAAATACTTTTTAAACAAGTCTGATTGACTGACTTTAACCTCTTCTTCTTTTAATCAGTGCTCTACCAACAATAATTACAATCATATTACAATATTGAAGTATTACATGGGTATTTATCGCGTTTCGACGCGGGCATTCTGCCCGCGACCACGGCTATTGCAACATAGCCGAAACGCCGGGAAAATAATAAAGGTAAAATGCGATAAATACCCGTGTTATACTACCACAAAAGTTATTATCGCGGAAATTTAAAAATAAATTACAATGCCAAAGTCAATTGCTAACAACAGCATTTTATTAAACGTTTATAACTAATCAATATTTATCAACCTCCTCCAGAATGCAGGCTATCTCTGTGTCAAAATTCATCCCGATTCAATAGTTTAGTCGTATCTTCGTAAAAGTAACAGACAGACACATCCGCATTTATAAACTTATACTAAATAACTTACAAATCCATATCAGGATACAGGCAATATCATAATGGATCACAACTAGTTCAAATTTCGAAACTTACGCGACCTTATTCCTAGTTTTCCATCAATATCGATAAGTGACAGCTTTTGAATAGAACAAATTATCTGCGTGTTCTGTAGCGTCTCCTGAGTGCCATCCATCATCCCAGTTAAGTTTGAACACAGAATAAATATAAGGGCACGTTTATGTCGCAGGTCGCCTGTCAGTTATGACATCTGTCACACTCGCAACTACGTTTATTATGCATGTGAAATATTTGCTGCCTTAGCGTGCGCAATAATCTTAAGTGCTTAAACGCTAAACGAAAACATTGTAAGTAAACCTGCGGTAGTTAACTTCGCAGGTTTTGATCAAAGTTTTTATGTGAATTAATATATTTAGTCTTATAGAACGGTAGGTGCCGGAATATAAATATTTATTGAACTTACGTTGTAACATTTTGATGTTATAGTAAGTGCATCGTTAGTTTCAAACATAAACTCTGTTAGGGCACAGCAATATCAGTTTTTTTTGTGGAAAATGATGTTTAGTCTAATATAGAATTGCATGTGCTGGGCTGCTAACCTAAAAAAACTAGGTATTACAGTATCTCAAATGTACGATGTATTTAATTATCATCATTATCACCTACAGCCTGAAGAAGTCCACTGTGGGACAAAAGCAGCCAACATTTCTAGAATGAACGATTTTAACTTTTCATGCATCGACTTTCAGCTTTACAATATCGTCGGCCCATCGGGTGACGGGTCTTCTCTTCCCTTTTCGTCTTATTCTAATGTGAATCCACCCTTATAGTAGAAGGTTTGGCCGAAGTTTGGCGATCACTCACTGCCAATGACGTATACTTTTGTATAAATAATGTCAGTGGAATTATGGGCTTACAAGTTTGTGAGATTTATTATTCACTAGCATTTGTCCTCGACTGTGTCTAAATAGATTCTAAGTACATCCGCTTTACATACGACCCTGGTTAACAGCAGTCAAACTAAATAATAAATAAAACATTGCTTCAAATTAGCCCAGTCTATATATGGGTATTTGACGGATTTGAATTTGATTAACCCCTTAAATATTATATTCAAGGAATTAGTAAGTAAGCGTTTTTACTCATTTGTTCCGTGATTATATCAGCTATTCCCTTTCTACAAGCTTCGCTTATTTTGGCTAGATAGTAATTTGCTGTGGAATGTTCACCAAACTTATTGTATTTAATGTTTTAGCTTGAAATTTGCTACCAGTAAGGCGACCATTGTTCTTCTTCTCTTGTAGATGGATACACGAGAACAAGCAGATGGCCCACCTGATGTTAATTGGTAACTATTACCTATAACAAAGCATTGCTTCGCAAATCAAGCACGATAAGAACGTGCCCTAATGGAGCACTGCCCTGCGTCCATCAACTTGAGGCATACAGATTTTAAGCCTCATGTGCCTGTAATTACACCGGCAACCACACTCTTCAAACCGAAACACAGCGTTGCTGCTTGGCGGCAGAAAAAGGCGTGGTGGTAGTACTTCCCCGGAAGAGCCCTTCACAAAGAGCTCTACTACTACTAGATATATAGATAGATAATTCTCTATTGTTCGTCACACAGAAGCATAGTACAGGGTTATAGCATATATTTAGGTAAAACAATGGGCGACCTTATCGCTGAGAGCGATCTCCTCCAGGCAACCTCGTATCGTTATTCTAACATTTTATGCTGTTTTGGGTTGAAATCAAAATCAAAACGGTCTTTATTCAGCGCAACCACAAGGATCATTTTGAAACGTCCTCTATACGAGGTGAATCTATAAATATCCTACCACTAGGCCACCAGTGTTCTCCATCTCTAGTAGGTACACAAAGTTGCAAACGCGCGGTCACGCTCCAATGGGTTCCTCGAGAGTGATCCATTAACTTGGTGGCTGCGACTTCCTTTAACTAAAGCCCTAGTTCGACGGGCACAAAGAGCGGTAACCGTCTTATTACGTCTTTTCAAGCATGCGTCACGTTTTTATGTTTTTTTAATGTCCAGTTAGCCGTACGTAAAACAGAACACTTTTTTTGTTAGAAAATTATTTTGTAATAATTAAATGTTTATTTTATTCTGTTTTTTAGTATTTGTTGTTATAGCGGCAACAGAAATACATCATTTCAATTGTCTAACTATCATGGTTCATGAGATACAGCCTGATGACAGACAGACGGACAGATAGACAGACATACGGACAGCGGAGTCTTAGTAATAGGGTCCCGTTTTACCCTAAAAATGGCAAATTTGTGAATATAATTTCAAAGGTAAACTAAAGTAAAGTAAAAAGGTATTTATTTTCTTTCACAATACTGAGCCGAAACCGTGATTAGTCGACAACAAGATAAATTTAATGCTTATGCATTGTGAAAGACTGGTGCTTGATGTAGGTTCGTAAGAACCTGTATTACAAGTCACCAGGCCCCACTCAGCGGACACATTGGGTCTTGTTGTAGGAAGACCTACGTACAATAGCATACAAGTATTTGAAAAACAAAGATTAAATTAAAAGCTTAAGGATAAATTAAATTAATATGTAATTAACCTAAAATATTAAATTACTTGCTTGCTACCTATTTGTATGTAAGAGTGTGTGTGGGAGTGCTAAAAGAAAAGGGGGGACAGATGATAAGTGTGTGTGCGCGAGATAACATGTATATTCTCCTAGCTTATAAGACGTTTCACAGTGATCCTTGTGATTAAATTGTATAAATATGGTTATGGTTAAAATTGTATAAATATGGTATGGTTAAAAGTTAAAATTTGGTTCGATAAATTTAGGGAGAGAATGATGGATTAGTATTAGGACATGGTGATTAAAAGATTTTATGTTTCTTGGTAGTTATGGGATTTGAGGTACGTGCTTAAGGTTTTTTTACAGCTGGGTCTACATAGGGAATATATATTTAGGGAACTGTTCATTTTATTGTAGAGGTAGTCACCTAAGAAGCAGTAAGAGCTCTGGGCGTGGCTGGTGCGAAAAGACGGAATTTTGCAGACCTTACCCTTCCTTCTCCTATCCTTTGTTAGTAGTGGGTCGTATTTCATTTCAACGTGTTTTTTCAGAACTGTGTGTAAGATAAATGTTTGTCTGACTGTTAGTACGTCCCACTTTAGGAAGAGCTTTACTGTAGGATACCGAAAGGGAAGACTGGCACCAACTTTGACTGACACCAACTGGCAAAACTAAATTTTTATTTTGATCCTAACAATGTTTTTTTTTTCAAAAAAGATACCATACCCATCGTGCCCACAACGGTGGATCCGACAAACTACTTTTAATAGTTTGTTTTTAGTTTTGTTAAGAAAAGTTAACATGTGCGAGCGAGATAGACCGTTTTATTACGGTGTGTGTTTATTTAGAGAACAGGCTTTGGTGTTACATGAGCGTTCCGTTCCGATTGCCCAACTCTGTTACAAACTTATGGCGCGAACATAACGTATTGAATCATGCTGGATGTCTATTTTTGGATTTGACGTTCTAAGATATTATTTTTAGACTATAGTTCTTAAAAGGGTAGTAGATTTTTGTAATGTCCCAATGCTGGGCAAATCCTCTGCCCATTCCCTTCACTCTGTACGCTATGTGATCCTACATTCCGGCTGGTATTTGTCGAGTTCATCCTGCCATCTCGTTCTTGATCTGCCGCGACGTCTTGACTCTTGTAGCCAAGCGCGGATACATCGTTGTGGCCACAACTCTAATGGACTTGTGACGTCACACACACAGTGTTCGTGCTACGGCTTTGCCCACGTGGAACTATACACTGTACAACATCTTGGTCAGGGCGTCATATATTTTGTAAACATCTAATTTGTAGGTATGCACTATAAATCGATCATGAGCGAGTTCATACTCCGACTCGCACTTGGCCGATTTTTGGGTCACATCCTTTGACTTTGACCTGTTTTGGGCCACATCCTTTTTTGAGGGTCCGCGCCTGCTTGTAGTATACCACTATGTTGTTTATTTGGCAAAGAGTTCACTGTGCGTGCAGTTGTTGTAAGAGGGAAGCCAGGGAGTCATTACTTGTTACTTGTGTTTTAGGTTTAAGACATCTAAGAAGAATAAATTCACTTATTTTCGAGAAATACAATGGTGACTTAGGTGTAAAATTATAAGTTAGAGTACATACGATTGCCAGTGCTTGGCTCCTGTATCCGCATTTAGTCTCTAAAGGCGGTCCATTATGCGCGAAGGGTGATCTGGCTGAATTAGTAACCTAAGCCCTCTCTTAAGCATAATCTAAAAATTATATCCATTACCTACTACGGTAACGATGTTTGGACGTATGTGGCTCAACCACGCCCTAAACACTAAACAGATTAGGGTCAAACTTCAAAAAGAACCTAAATTAGCGTATATTATACCTGTATTTTATCCCGAAAATTTATAGGAACGGTGTCGGAGAAATGAAGGAAAAAGGCTTTAAATATTAATGTTAGCAATCACTAAAACGAGAGCAAAGTCCCAGGCAGCAGCTTGTTACGACCAGCAAACGCACTCTTTGCTTCTAAAACTACAACAATTTAAAAAATTTCGCACACAACTTTTTTAATAGTAGTAGAGCTCTTTTATGTGTGACCCGGGGAAGTACTACCACCACGCCTTTTTCTGCCGCCAAGCAGCGTGAGCGTGTTTCAGTTTGAAGAGTGTGGTTGCCGGTGTAATTACAGGCACATGAGGCTTAACATCTGTATGCCTCAAGTTGATGGACGCAGGGCAGTGCATCGTAAGGCACGTTCATTGTGCGTGACTTACGAGGTAATGCTTTGTTATAGGTCATGGTTACCACTTAAAATCAGGTGGGCCATCTCCTTGTTCCATCAGCAAGTGGTATTAAAAAAAAACTTCGCTGTCGTTGATGCAAAACATTAGCTCTATGTTTAGTTTAGAATAACGGTTGTCTGGAAGAGATCGCTACGCGATAAGACCGCCGGTTGTAGGACAAACCCAATGTTTTACATTTGGTAACCTTATCCATACTGTCCTCAATAAAGTTCTTATTTATTTATTTCTTCAAGGGACGGTAAAGTTACCCCGTATAGTCGAGATTCCCAAGTTCTAAGTTGGACCTAAGTTGGTCCGAAGTTGGTCTAAGTTGGGTCATAATGCATGTTCCTAAGTAGTTTCGTATTTTGTAGTGTTATAGCAATAATAATATTTTATGTGCCCCCAGAGTACGATCTTAATCGGGTCTGTGTAGAGTTAGGGACGAAAAGCTTTGTTTATTGGACTTTTATTACACTTAAGTTGAGTGTAATCATTATATTTCTTAAGATAGTGGTAAGTGCAAGATGGGAAATATCTAGTAAAAAAGAACTTGTTACGCGGAAGAGGTTTCATTTAATTTGTAGTCTATATAACTCAAGTGCACCGGTGGTCTAGTGAGAGTGACCCCGCCTTCCGATCGTAAAGTTGTAGGTTCGAATGTGGTCGTGCAACAATGGATTATTCCTATCGAAAAAATTATGTGCGCAATGCCAGTGCTCTTAAACAGCGAAGGAAAACATCGAGAGTAAACCAGTAAGCATTCTAACAGCGGCGATGGGCTTGCAAACTGTCACGTATGAAATACTACTGCAAAATGTGGGTATGGGCTAAATATAATGTTTGGACTTAGACCCCCTTAGACGTCTCAAAGAATCTGGAGTTAGTACTTGGTACTAAGAGATCTGAGGGGATATCTACCGTGCCTGGGGATCATAGTCATGAAGCTGTTTTTAACTTATCTCCATTCCCCTCTGGCATGCTCTTATCCTATACTACTAATATTATAAACGCGAAAGTTTGTAAGTATGGATGGATGGATGGATGGATGTTTGTTACTCTTTCACGTAAAAACTACTGAATGGATTTTAATGAAACTTTACAATAATATAGCTTATACATCGGAATAACACATAGGCTACAATTTATAAAGATATTGTGTGAATTGTCCAAAATATGACGATAAGTGTCAAGTAAATAGGAAAAAATCTACCAGTAGGCTGGAAAGATCACTCGCAGCGATAAGAACGTCCATTTTACTTCACTATACTAATTGTAGGTACTTGTTTGTTTTTAATTGGTGAAATGTCCTTGTGGTGTGCAATATTGAGCTATCTATCTATAACAATATACGTTTTAACAATGGCCGATCGATGACGTATACATTCACTATGACAGCTTATTTCAAGATGTTCCAACAAACTGTTGTCCGTCGAATACAAATTGCAAACCCAATTTTTCAAACTGACGCTACGGGACTTGAACTTCGCAATCGGCACCGTATAAACTCACCGTGTCAGCTTGTTTTCAGGAAAACCGATAAATTGTGGTGAACATACCTGTGAATCAAAAGAAAAGAACAATTAGAATGCTATATTAAAAATCATTATAATACCACTGAGAAATGAAATGAAATGAATATTTATTTGCACGTATTATGGTTATACAAATAAAATAAATATTGGTGGACATTCCACAGCACTATCTCCCCCAAACTAAGCCAAAGCTTGTGATATGGGAACCAGATAGCTGATATACTACTTATACAAGGTGTAAAGTCATGTACGACATTAAATTGAAACACGTACTCCTAATTGCATTTTTAGATTTTAGGAGTTGGTTTTATCAAAAAAGCCTGAATATTTATCGAGATATCGATACTTTTCCAATAAATAATTTCTATGCAACCTGTATCTCTCTCTACCTCTAATCGCCGGTGCTGAGGTCAAATTTCCGGGGTCATAAAGTCATATGTCTCATCAATCAAACCAAAAAAAGAAGAAAGATACCATATTTATACGCGTTAGACCGCATAAGAAACATATTTGTACGCTCACATTGTAAAATTTCGCTTTGTGACAAGAACAGATATCATTCCGCTTACGTGTGTGATAGAGACAGATAGGTACGTAGATCGCCCCACCATGTGCCACGCTGCCCGGTGGCCAGTGAAAGACATTATTATTTAGTAAACAATCGCCTTGGTAGCACCTTGACATATCTTATTTTGAAAATTGTAAATTCGTGTTATTACTAGTGACTCTAGATTTGGTACCGCGAAATAGACTTTTTGTGTGAGTGTGTGTGTCTTGTTATGTCATCAAAATGCAGAACTTGTATTATGAAGGGAAAGATAATTGTGAAACTAGGCATACAAAACAAACCCTAGAACAGTTGAAGGAGCTCTTCAGTGCATTCATTTGTATGTGCAACATGCAACAACGTGAGCTTATTGGATATGTACGGATTTGAGGTACCTAACTAGTTTTATTTTTCCCACATGCTAACGTTGCTATAATAGCTACCTATATCGGCGAATCAAAGACGCCGCCGCCGGCCGCGCGCCCGCGCTGAAAGGGCGTTCACCTTTAGGCACGGGCGCGCGGCACAGTTTAGGTTTAGTCGTAGTATGTATGGGTGTGCGGTTTCTGCGCGCGGGGCGCGGCATTGAATGAACGTACGTTGCTTTGTTTGTGTGTTTATACAGAATGTTCCATAATATTATGCTTATTCTGATATTTAGTTTGTTTGAAAACAAAAAAATCTCAATTATGAATGAATGTAAATAAAACCTTTTTTAAATCAATACTAGATAGTAGTACTACACGTGTATTAATTTAATGTCGTACAGTCGTTTACACGTTGTATACTTTTTTTGTAAATACATACTTATAATATTATATAACACCCAAACAAAAAACAAACATCTATGTTCATCACACAAATGTTTGTTCTCGGTGGGGATCGAACCCGCGGCCTACGGCACAGAAGGCAGAGCTACTACCAACTGAGCTGTGAAGGCTGTTCTATTCTATTTGTAAAATTTTGTGTGTCAAATACTTCATCGGAGACCCGACATGCAAAATGTTTAATATTAACTAAGAATAGTGCAGGTAAAGATAAAAGAGAAACATTACAAATTATAAGGATAAAATACAAATGTCAAAATAAATTCAAGAAAATAATAATTATCATTAAATTAATTTAATCAACATTTTTTTTTACTATTTACTGATGCAACAAGCAGATAGCCCACTTGATGTTAAGTGGTAATAAAACACAGCAACGCTGCTTGGCGGCAGAAATAGGCATGGATATTGTGTAATCATCGATGTTTTTACTGTGTTCCAAGTATGTATTTACAAAAAATATATATTAGTAGTAGAAATATATCAGTTATGTAGTTACCATACTACTAGTAATGCTCAGTTTGGCCATCTAGATGACTTGGACAATAAGTGCTAAGCCGAGGATTTTATCACGTATTCCTCCATTTTTTGTGTGTAAAATGTGTAAATCAAACTATATAGACAAACACCATAGAATACTATTTGTCAAGTAAATGTAAGTTAAGATAGAGATATTAGTAACATTTTTAGGTCAAAAGCTGCATCAGCCGAGGAAAGGCGCGCCATATCAGACTGATGTGTCACATTTATCATCTGTGGAGAAAAACGGGAGCAAAGAATGGGGACATAACCAGCTGTAATGCTGAGCCGTTAAGGTTGATAATGGTGTGATTTTTGTTGTACGTACAGTCGAAGAAAAATAAGTTTTGTTCGTTGTTTTAATGGAGCTTTCGCTGCCGACTTTGGTCTAGAATTTGTTGATAAAACAAAAGCCTAACGACATATTTAGTATCCTACAAAGGCCGAATTATAGTTTTTTCCAAAACGACGTTTCAATCTTTGGCTTACAATAAACCACATATTTGTTTTAAAATATAATAGTTTTATATAAAATCGTTGTATGTCGTTTTATATAGCTGGCACATATATACTTTTCCAACCGGTTTCCTCAAAATCAAAAAGTATTTATTTGGAACAAGAAACAGCAGTACAAGTACAGATTGAAAAACGATGATATCCGCAGGAGTTAAAAAACTGTGTCGCGAATATGAACGCCCTCCTCCGCAATACCTATTTGGTACCTATTCAATCTTTGGCTATCAAAAAAAAAATTAATATAAATGAAAAATGTTTAATGGCAATAATAAAATCAACAGTAAAGTGTGAAACTCTGTCTCCTGGAAATATACCTACACTATTTTTAAAAATCGAACAGTTCTATGTAACTGAAATCGTTTCCGCTGTATTTTCCCTCGACTGTACAAAAGAGACACGCAATGCCTTTGACATTTACTATAGGGAAATGTGTAAAAACTGGCGCCTCGAACAGGGTTGAAAGGTCAAAGGAAGCTGGGACTTTCAAGTGAATTCGGGTTAATTGGCATAGGTCACATAAGAAGCGAGCGGTTAATTTATACAGAGGTTATGTTTTTTTTAACACAGCACTATCTAGCCCTAAACTAAGGCAAAGCTATAGTATAATACATTCATACTTTAATTTTTTTTGTAAATACATACTTACAGACTCGTACAGACTGTCAAAGTCTAGTTAAGAGATCTGAGGCTTCAATAAAATATTATGTGTATGTTATAAATTACATTTAAATGTTATTTTAACAGCGAACAATGTTTAGTACTCAATAAATTTCATTTCATTTCATTTCATTTCACTTATAATAAAAAACACCCAGACAGAAAACAAACATCTATGTTCATCACACAATTTGTTCTCGGTGGGGATCGAACCCACGGCCTACGGCGCAGCAGGCAGGGCTACTACCAACTGAGCTGTGAAGGGTGTCAATATTGAGTCCGCGTTAACAAACGTCCATATCCATCCTGGACGTGGAGGAATAAACAGTCGACAGCCACAAAGGGTTGAGAGGTCAAAGGTCAATGGAAAGGTCTGAGAAGTGATCCGAGTTAATTGGCATAATATAGGAAATGAGTTTTAAATTAATTTTATTTTCTGTTTGCGAGTTTGAGGGCAGACGTACCTATAATATGTATGTATGTTTATAAATTATGTATTAGACGTAATTTTGTACTAAAATTATATTTAGCAAAGTATACAAGGTGTTCCAATTACTTCCAATACAATCCAAATACTTACAATCCAAAAACAGCTGTTTTTTTTTCGCGTTCAGTGTTGGTTTCTTAGAAAAAGTTATTCATATTGATGGGTACTTTAGCCCCTTCAAGTTTTAAGTACAAGTATTGGAACACCTTGCATAATAGTATTTTTACACAGTTGCATTTATTGCATTGCATCAATAAAAAATTACTAACAGTCTTGAAAATATCTTACTTATTCTTGCCGTGTCGCTAGTTCTTTCGAAACAGTGTGGTAACATATGTTTTAGAACTTTTAGGTTCTACGACATGCCGGTTTCCACACGATGTTTTCCTTCACCTATTGTGAGAACTAGCATTTCCCACATATTTTTTTCGAAGACAATATTAGGAATCCAACCTCGAAGTCTCAATCTTACTAGAGCACTAGAAACTGGTAATTTTGACAAGAAAAAAATATACACGTTAGATATCTCAAGTTTATTAATCAAAAAGCTCTTTGCGCTTTCATGGACAATGCCATTGCCCTCGCGCGATAGGCCTATAAATAAACCAGTCAATTTGCCGATACAGGGCGAATGAAATTGTTTTCATGTCGCCACGTCATTGTGTCGATTAAAAAAAAAACTGTCAAACAAAATTAAGCGGGAACTTTATTGGCGGGAACGTAACAGTATTTTAGCAAACGGCCATTTTGTCAGTCAGTAAAATGTGGTGCTTTACGCTTTCATTTTATACACATAACTCTAACTAAATAATCTTCTTTCTTCTCTCAATTTATGGCTCCTGTCCGTCATTCGACAGACAATCTTGCCAGTGTCAAGTGATTTGTATTGAATACTTTTTAGTCAAGTCAGTCCATAGTCAAGTCGGCCGTCATTTTGTTTTAAATAAAATGGTGGCGGTTTTCTTCAAAACATTGGAAATATTTTCGGTCAAATCAGGATATCACATATTACACTTTCATTTCAAATGTTTACACTTTGTGCTAGGACCTCAAGTAATGTTGGTTAAAATACCACCGAAATTACACAACACAACTCAAAATAACACTAGAAAAACAAATAAAATGAAAAAGCTATGTTGCTTCCAAAAATGTCAGAAAATGAATCAACTAAATAATCAATTTGAAGTTTATTGTGTTTGACATGTGTCTTCGTAGTTTCAAAACAAAAGCTCAATTCCAACCAATATATAATAATCAATTGGTAACCTGGGAAGGTAAGCGTGGTACAACGTATTAACTGTAAGTAAAAAAAAAACAATGCTTATCTTTGGAACAATGCTTAACTATGGGTTATATCGATACCTACCTAATATACTCGTATATCTAACATCTGTTTTGTTTTTTGTAACAAGCTTTGACCATTCCCGATAGAAAGATCAGTCTCAGCTTGTTTAAAATAATTTGACCAATTGTAAGAAACGAATAAAAGATACAGGAATGACAGATAGGGAGTATCACGAGGTTTTTACTACAAATGGGTGATGATATCAAACAGTGACAAGAAATTTCGTACAGTAGGTACGTATGGGGTTAGATGCAAGCCACCGACAAGCACTGGACGAAGTTTGCAGTCGCCATAATGCGAGGACTTCCCCGCACCAGGATTACCTTGCAACCCGGACTTAGAGTAATCTCTGCTTGGAGCAACTCCGTACTTAGCTGGCTTTGGACACGACTTACTGCCTCAGATAGCGTCTAACCATAATCTCAGATTGGCCGGTTCGGACCACACATACTGGTTTAACGAAAATGCAAATTTACATTGAAATTCTATCCTAACCTTCGTATTTTATTTCATCATACTCGTATTTCCTATTCTATTCAATCCTTATTCTTATTCTATCATATCCAACTAATATATATATATAAATGAGAAAGTGTAGCGGTCTCTACACCAATCGATGAAAGCTTTCAAAGAACTCAACGCGACCGAAATTTCACTAGTTAACCTAACTCATGGCACGTGCATGATTCGAGAATTATTATCTATTTTTTCTCCATGCCTTCTGTTTTCTGCGGATGCCAGTATTTGTGGAGTTTCGGCTTCATATTTATGGATTTTTGTGGCTCAATAAAGCCCTGAACCGATTGAGGTAGATAAAACAAATGAGGTTCGTAACCAGGATAAACAAAAGCTACTTTTTATCCGAAAAAATACCGAAAATAGGGTATAAAACATGAAGGAACCTAAAAAAGGAAAATAGCTTTGAATATTATAAGCATTACTAATAATACGCGAGCGAAGCTGCGGGCTGCAGCTAGTGAACGATAATTTCTGAAGATATTTTTAGAGACACTCCACCGTTCATGACTAGTTCCCCCAATGTGTCCTGCTCAACTCAAGATGATGATGAGATGTTTAGAAAGAAATGTGTACCTCCTTATTGTATTTTTTTTTTCAAGCTGATGATTATAGATGTTTGCTCTCTGTCTGGGTGTTATATAATATTATAAGTATGTATTTACAAAAAAAAGTACATAAGTTATCAGCAATCTGGTTCCCATATCACAAGCTTTGGCTTAGTTTAGGGCGAGATAGTGCTGTGTGGAATGTCTACCAATGTTTATTGTTCGTAGACACCGAATATACATAGCTAAGTACTATTTATAATTTAGGATATTGTGCACTCTCAATTGTAATTTAAACTTTAAATAATACCACAAAAGTGTAAATAACAAATCTTGAAATAGGTAGTTCCAAGTCTAACTTAGTTGGAAGCCGACGTCCAGCGTCGACTCCCGTTTGAAACTTTTTAAATATCATTTGAGCTGTAAGACTCGAAGAATGAACTTTTGAGTGGAAAATTTCGCTGATTTCAGATTTCGCAATTCATATTCAGCAGATTCTTGATGAAGTTCGCGCTTTTCATTAGTTTTTGAACTTACGGATTTTTGATTTTTGAAATGAGAATCTTGTTTGACTGCAATTTTGATTGAGATGCTCCGGCGTTGCACTCGCTACGGACTTAAAAAACTACTCCTTTATGATATTACTTGCTTCAAATCAGACAGTGGTGTCGATTTGTCCCTTTATAGTTGTATTATCCTAAACTAACTTTTGGGCAGCGCTAATTATATCCATCCTTGTTGTTTTAGTTTTGTAGAAAGGGACGGCAATGTTTTTAGTGTAGTCAAATTAGAATATTTTAGGAAAATAAAACACACCTCACTTAGCTTATTTTGAACTCGGATCAACACAATATTTATTTTTAAATAGCTTCCAGTCTAGCTTACGAACTACTTGTAAGAGACCTTGTACTATTAAGAGTAGTTGCTCTTTGTGAAGGGCTCGTCCGGGGAAGTACTACCACCACGCCTTTTTTTACGACCAAGCAGCGTTGCTGTGTTTCGGTTTGAAGAGTGTGCTTGCCGGTGCATCGTAGGGCACGTTCCTATTGTGCGAGAGTTACGAGGTAATGCTTTGTTATAGGTGATGGTAACCACTTAACATCAGCTAGTTGTATAAAAAAAAACACCGATACAGCCAAATAGAAATGCCGAATACACAACCACCCAAACAGAAACAAATTTTTGCGTCGACTGTCAGCCTTTTTTGTGAGACCAAAGGCTAGCGCCGAAGGCCGTAATGCAGTTAACCTAGATTTAACCATTAAGCCGAAACTCCACAAATACTGGCATCCGCAGATAAAACAGAAGGCCCCGGCATGGAGCAAAAAATAGATAATTCTCGTATCATGCACGTGCTATGGTTAGGTTAACTAGTGGAATTTCGGTCGCGTTGAGTTCTTTGAAAGCTTTTATCGATTGGAGTAGAGACCGCTACACTTTCTTGGGGTTTTGGGATACATTTCTAGGAATGAAACTTAGAACACATATAAATAGTAACCTGGATAAACATATGCTTCTTTTGATCTCGAAAAATTACCAAGAACGGGTTGAAAAATTACCTAGAACGGGGAGAAAAATTACCAAGAACGGGGTGGAAAAATGAACGAAGGCAATAAAGCGAAAACGCCTCAAATATTAGTTTAATCACTACGTGAGCGAAGCCGCGGGAGGATGCTAGTCCTACTGATACTATAATGCGAAAGTTTATGAGATGGGGAGGGTGTTTGTATGTTTGGTTTCAACCCATCTCTGTAACTACTTCGGATTTGGAAGAAACTTGGAACTGACTAACCTGGATTAACGTAGCGGCTACTTCTTATCCAGGTAAGTTTGTGCTATCAACAAGTATTAAAAAAAAACAAATATTACTTTCCCACAGCTGGGTTTTAGCTTATCCTCATTCCTTCCACACATTCTGGTTTCAGGCTTTTTATTTTCAGACCGTCAGAAAACAAAAGTTTTATTTACTGTAAAAATGTACTCTAAAATACCAGGGTAAAGTGAATAATAATAAAATGATCATTCATCGCAAAAACCGTCAAATAACTTCACAATCAAAAGCCACAATGCACAAAGCAATTTATATTCAAAATTAAAATTTAAACGCGAAGCAATCGCACGAAATATGACACGAAAACAAACATTGAAAAGTCAGGAAATTCGGTTGAGTTTCGGCTGGATTTTATAGAGCGGACGCAACCGAGGATAAACTAAAAAGACGGTGGTCATACTGCTAGCGGGTATAGAGACATCAAAACAAAACGATTTTGGTTTTTTGAAACGTCTGTTCTACCTAGGGTTACCTTCTCTAAAATTTTGCAACCAGGACAAGATGCGAGAAAACCTTTTTTAAAAACGGTTTTTCTTAAACTTAGTTAAACTTAAAAATCAGTTCAAAATGCCGTAAATCAACTTTTATTTATTTTCAAAGCGCCCGTGTCGCGTCATGTAATGTGTGACATGATGATAAAAGATTAAATTTAATTTTCGTCGGCCTGAATTTAATGATGATAAAAGATTAAATTTAATTTTCGTCAGCCGTCGGCGGTACAAGACTTGAAATTTTTAAACCCGGACTACAAATGAAATCCCGCCTGGACGCTCCCCGGACGCCTGCAAATAGGGCAAATCCGGGGAAACCCGGACGGATGGCAACCCTAGTACAAACAGATACATATCAAATCAAACAAAATACAATGCACGGCCCTGACGAAAGACCAGCGATAGTCGCTAGTCAACTTCATGCTGAGTCAGGTCCCGTGTTGCAATTCTTATTTTATTAAATAAGTTATTTTTCCATTATTATGTTTTGAAAGCTAAGTGTTCGCAAATAAATATGTTTTCTTTCTTTAAATTACTTTCTTTTATTTTTTTTATTTGACAGACACCTTATTAGAAGTAGCTCTGCGATGTCTGGGTGTTCTAATACATAACGAGTACGTATTTACAAAAAGTGGATCCCATATTACAGGCTTTGCTTAGTTTGGGGCTAGATAGTGCTGGCGTGGAAAATCCCACCAATTTTATTTTAAATTATTTATTTAATGTATAATTGTCGCGCCGCTCGTCGCCCACAGACCGGCCGCCGCTCCCCGGCACCGGCGTCGCGACGCTCGCGGGAGCGGACGTCTCGTTTGCATAATAGCGCCGGATGCAGCGACGTCGGCTATTTAATGAAATTGCTACACTTACTTCTAGAGAACAGTTTTGTTAGAGGCTGCTCCTTTATAAAATCTTACTTTGTTAATGAACAACTTTATAAGCACATTCAAAGTGGCTCGCCGGAGCAAAACTTTAACAGCATCTTAATTCTCGTGAGAATTAAGAAGATGAAGCTCACGATTTTAGTTCTCAGGCTCGGTAGACATTCCCTCAGATTATTGTAACTCAAGATATATTCGAATATCCAAAAGTGAAGTTAGATCATTACGTCCAATTATTTAATTTGGGATATGCCTCCATTTTGCATAACTTTCTTAGTTAATATTCTAACAAAATATGAAGATCATATTTTGGACGTCTTAAAATGCAAACTTTCAAATATCCGTTCTTAGTATGCGCCTACGTACTGCAAGAAACACACTTTCCAATCTTCAAATCTCTTAGATCAATAAAGATAAAAAGAAAGATAAAGATATTTATTGTCTATGGAAACTAGGTACCTACAATATTGGTGTTAGGGTAAGTATTTAGGCTTCACTAGTCCAGCCAGACGGCATATAAATATTTACAAAAATAAAACAATAAAGTAAAATAATAAAGATTAGAAGCATAAAAACATAAATTATCATGTCAAATTTAATAAATTCTAATTAGCTAATCTAATTCAATAGCTTTAGGCTGCGTGTTGTTTGTCAATCAGTGAGTGATTCTTATTATATTAGAATTAAAACAGAACCATCTTCACAACTTTAATCCCCAGGCACGGTAAATATCCTCTCAGATCTCTTAGTACCAAGTACTCAGGATTCTTTAAGAGTAGTAGAGCTCTTTGTGAAGGGCTCATCCAGGGAAGTACTACCACCACGCCTTTTCCTGCCGCCAAGTAGCAACGCTGTGTTTCGGTTTGAAGAGTGTGGTCGCCGGTGTAATTCAAGCACATAAGGCTTAACATCTGTAGACCTCAAGTTGATGGACGCAGGGCAGTGCATCGTAGGACATGTTCCTATCGTGCGTGTCTTGCGAGGCAATTCTTTATGATGGTTACCACTTAACATCAGGTGGGCTATCTGCTTGTTCCGTCAGCTAGATGTATAAAAAAAACTTTTAGGATATCTATGGGTATTTTAGGGTATTCAGAGATCCAAATATTAGATTGGGCACATTTAAATATGCCCATTTAGATGACCTAACCTTCAGACGCCTGGGGCCCTCTAAGCCGGCGTCCGGTTTATGCGAACATTAGCAGGGACCACACCTGCTCGCCACAAACACACACCAATTACCACTCTTTGTCCTACATAATTAATTATTTCAAGGGATAAACCAAATGTAAACAAAAAACAATAAAGTTTAATTACGTTACGAAAGGCTCGTGGCAGTAACGAAGTTCCGTGCGTTAGAAAGAGAAAGAAACAGGTTCAGCCAGGTACGGTAGATATCCCCTCAGATCATTTAGTCAAGTAAACAATCAAGATTCTTTAGGATGTTTAAGGGACGTTCAAATATTACACCTAAACATATTTTGCAGTAGTTGGTGTTCCAAATGTGACAGGTCGCAAGTCCATCGCCGTTGCTATAATACAAATTGGTTTCCTCGCGATGTTTTCTTCACCGATTGAGAGCGAAGCATTGCGTATATGTTTCGAAGAGAAAAATCTATTAGTGCAAAACCTGAATTGAAAATACGACCTTATTATCAGAAGGCGGGGTCACTCTCACTAGAACACCGGTGCTCTGCATTTTAAAACGATAAGATAGCGTCTCGGCTCTATCGTTAGTCATGATGAAGACCTTATAGTCTAAGATCCGAACTAGAAACGGCCTTCACCCATCTGTTTAATGGATGAAAAGTATTTGATATCAAATTTAATATATCCTACTTGTAAGTATGGATGGATGTTTGTTACTCTTTCACGTAAAAACTACTGAATGGATTTTAATAAAACTTTACAATAATATAGCTTATACATTAGAATAACACATAGGCTACTATTTATAAAGATATTGTGTGAATTGTCCAAAATATGACGATAAGTGTCAAGTAAGAAGGAAAAAATCTACCATCTGCGAGCTATTCTGGTTTGCGCTGCCAAAACCGCTAGAGTTACACATATTTACTACGCCATGCTATTATAAGCTACTCGAAATACTAATTCTGCGCAGACGAAGTCACGGGCACCAGCTAGTTAGAAAATATATCATGATTGAGTTGTCTAAAAAAATCATGGCTAGACTATGATTAATTAAGATTAAGACGGCCAAAAATCCGTCACCAGAGTTTCTATTCCGATTTTTGACAACACACACACACACAACAGTTTTTTTTTTCATGCCCAATAGTGGCGCTTATCGCTTCTACATACATGCCCAACCCGCTAGAAAAACGGAATCAGAATTAAGAAATACAAAATCCGAAAAACAGCAAAACAAGTTCCTTCTCAAAAGTCGTTACAGAAACTCAGAGCTGGACACAATTTTTTTACTAGTTTAGTTTTAATTTTTTTATTACGTCATGCGAATAGAAGCTTGTATTCGTGTTATAAGCGTTTTGGCTACGAAGAATATTGAAGGGATTGATTGATGAGCATTCGGGGCGAAAAAAGTTTTAAGTGGGCATCTATTATCGGGCTTATCGAGTGGATATCACGCGATGCTTAGTTAATAGTCGCTTTGGCGAAGTTTTTACGTGTTTCCGAATTGTTTTTTCAAAGACTTTGTAATGGGTTTTTCGACATCGATGTTTTATATTTTCTTTTGAATTTGATAGAACAGAAAAACGAACAATTTATTTTACGATCGTATCGGACATTTGTGATGTTATGAGATTTATATTCACATTGCTATTTTCTGAACAGCATAGAAGCACGAAATGTCACGCTATTTCTTTCATTTCAATTTAATTTTGGTAGCCATTTGAACGATTATATAATACTTAAAAAACACATAATTAAAAAAAAAGTTATGACTTATGTACTCAGGTTTGGTAGATTATGCCCTTATTTATATATCCACAATTAGTAGATTTACCAGACGTGAAACATAATTAATAAATAATTTAGAAAATTAAATACCTACAAAAACAGTAAAAACTTATCACAATTTTTATTAGTTTTTGAGTGTTCAAGTATCATGTAATCGTACACACAGTTTTTGATAAAAACGTGTATATAAATAATAAATATTCATAGTAAATATCCAATTGATACTCGTAGCTGGCTATGAAAACGAATAAATACCAATATTTAAAGACGTTGATTGGATGAACGCGTTAAAAACGCATTACAAGTATGTTAATGGGGTTTACCAACAAAACGAAACTAATCAAAAAGCAATTTTAATAGCAGTCATAGTAGATGACGTAATCTTTCAGAATTACCCACAGGTAATAAATAACTTAATTTATAATTTTGAGAACATGTATTATTTTATTAAGAATGTGTTCCATATTTTATTGATTTTGAAATAAATTGTAGTGTAGCAGAGATCTTTGTGGGGGGCTCGTCTGGGGTAGTACTACCATCACGCCTATTTCTGCCGCCAAGCATCGGTGCTGTGTTTTGGTTTGAAGGGTGTGGTTGCCGGTAAAATTACAAGCACAAACAAGTTAAGGCTTAACATCTGTAGGCCTAAAGATGATGGGCGCAGGGCAGTGCATCGTATGGCACTTTCATATCGTGCGTGACTTGCGAGGTAATGCTTTGTAAGGTGATGGTAACCGCCATTTACCTGTTCCATCAGCAAGTCGTCAAAAAAATGTAAAGGGTGAACGATTGTACCAATGAAACAATGAAAGGTAAAGGTTTTTGACCCTGTTTGGGTTCTAGACTATGATGTTTATTGAAGCTGTTTTTTAAAACAATATCTTTAGAACAAAGGTGCGGTAAAACAAATAAAAAACGCGTGCTGGTATGCAAATTAATTACAAATGTAAATAGACTTCAATACAAATTTATCCAGAGCACGGTTGAAATGTTAGCGTAAATTAAAACCGTTTAAAAAAACATGAAAGAGATCGGCGGAGCGCTCAAACAATTTATATTGCTGAATTCCATTACAATTTTATTGTTACAATATGAGCGCGTTCTGGATTCCCTCGCGAGTTATCGCAGAGTTCTATCGATAGTGTTTTGTTTTATTGAAATTAAAAGCTACCTTTATATCTAACATAGGTATGTGAAAATAATAAGCAATAAAAAAAGATTTCGTAGCTTAGTGCCGACTTTCGCACTTTGCCGACTGCTATTACTTTTGACTTTACATATGTTCGACAGCCCGCGAAAATAAACTAGACTTGATATAAAGTCGTCAAAACGCTAATGATTGCATAAAGATGAAAAAAGTTGACAGTATGCGAAAGTCATCGATAAGCGATTAATTGCATAGAAATTTTCTAAAGTCGGAACACCGCTATTACCTGTATTGAATACTACAAAAGTCGGCAAAGTGCAAAAGTCGGCACTAAGCTCCGAAATAAAAAAAAGACTGAAATAGTGTCACGATTTTGATCCCCAGGCACGGTAGATATCCCCTCAGATCTCGTGGTACCAAGAACGAACTCCAGAATAATTAGCGGTGCTTTATAATAGAAAATGTTAATTATTTCTGTCAAATGTCTAACCTCACTCCTTAACAATCCTAAGATCTGAAGGGAACACAGGAAAATGACCTATCTCCTTAAAAATCCAAAGATCTGAGGGAACACAGTGAACGGGAAAAAGATGTTTGTCTAAATTTTGTTTATTTTTTTGGTATATGAGTAATTCGTCCCTCGCATTTTTGTAGTATGAACTATGTTGGTTGCACATAGTTATCAAGAATAATAAGAATAAGTTTATTAAACAAAACTATTAACAAAATATGTGCAACAAAATATGTAGGTACCTAGTTTCATAAACAATAATATCTTTTAACAAATTTTTAACAAATGTAACTGAAAAAGTAAGTAGGTACACTTTTGTCTTACGATTAGTTCTCTCGTGCTCGTGTCAAAGATGTTAACTGACAAGCGAAAGTAAACATCACTTGATTTTATCATAGACTAATAATATACAACGTGTAATCTAATACCCCTTATAAGGCCAAAAACCAAGAACTGTGAATAGGGCTGCCTCATGGTGTGTTTAGTTTCATATCAGAAGAAAGTATAAGAGAAATTTCAAAAGTCGTAAAACTTAAGTTTTTTGATGGTAACCGTCACCTATAAAAAAAAATTGCCTTGCAAGCCACGCACGATAGGAACGTGCCCCACGATGCACTGCCTTACGTCCATCAGCATACTGTTAAGCCTGATGTGCCTGTAATTACACCGGCAACCACACTCTTCAAACCGAAACACAGCAACGCTGTTTGGCGGTAGAAAAAGGCGTGGAAAAGTTGTTCGCCATGACCTGTAGAATACCCTGTTTACTGGTTATAGGGGTATTATGATACACGTTGTATACTGCAAAAGCCAGACCCTTTATAAGGTTGGTCTGTGATGTTTGCGCATCGGCCCGTAAGTGTCATAAGCTCACTTCAGACCGGCCACTACACACCTGAATATAACTTCATAGCGTTCCTGTTAAAAGCAAGTGGAACTAATTTTAGCAGCGCTTATTTTGATATTAATATAACCATATTCAGTACTGCCAATCTACTACTCCAAGAATTATTTTACTTTACTTTTTTATTCTACTTGCTGATAGAACATCTGCTTGTTCTTTCCGCAAAGTAAAAAATTATAAAAAAGACCCACCTGATTTAATGTGGTCAACTATAAATAAATAAATAATGGTGGAAATTCCACACAACACTATCTCGCCCCAAACTAAGCCAAAGCTTGTGATATGGGAACGAGATAGCTGATTTGTAAATACATACTTATAATATTATATAACAACCAGTCAGAGAACAAACATCTATGTTCATCACACAAATGATTGTTTTCGGTGGGGTTCGAACCCACGGCCTACGGCACAGAAGGCAGAGCTACTACCAACTGAGCTGTGAAGGCTGTCTATAAAACTATAATTGCCTCACAGGTCACGCACAATATGAACGCGCCCTTATTGGTTCGTGAGTTCCTGCATGTTTCCTGGAAGGCATTGATCAAAATTATATAAGGTGCTCCGGGGTAAGACCGGACGGTTTTTTAGCAAACCATTCGTATGTTGCAAAATATTTTTTTTCTCGACTATGAAAATGTTGGCGAACCTAAAATTTAGTTAGAGCTTTGTTTAAAAGACAGGTTTATAAATCGGTATATCCGATAACCCTCTAAACACAATGGTGGCCGAGTTATAGGGGATTAAAGTGATAGTAGTTTTTATAAAACCACGGGAAAGATCGGACCTTGACGGGGTAACATCGGACTACATTCTAAAATCGCCTCTGTAGCTCCAAACATAAGCTACCTATAATGAAAATATCCGGTTTTATCCAATAATAAAGCATCAACATCGATTTTCGAGATACTGTTTCAACGACAAAAGTGAGAGGCAAAATATTGTTTTTTTCATTCTTATAATCCGATGTTACCCCGGTTCAGAAAAAATGAAGTTTATATGTTTCTCAAACTTTGACACCTCCACTTTAACTATGGTGCGTAGGTAGGAATACGGAGATACAAAGGTTTAGCAAGCACCTCATAGTTGGTTTAAATAACTAACCAGCCTGATCAATGAAGCAAATTAGATCTAGTTAATAAATTATTAACCATAAATTACTTATTTCTATTAAAAGTCATTTCTCCAAATCTTTTTTGAGTAGAAGTCCCTCGCAGATTTTTTTTTTGTAGTTTCTAGGCATAATAATAAATATAAAATAATAAAATAAACCGAAGCAAACACACCATAGCTAAAAGTGTGCGCAAGCTAAGCGTGCATGGGATTACGTACCGTACATACATAATTACAGCTTTTAGCTTTTATTAACAGGCAAATTGGTTCACAAAAAAAAAACAAATGAGTGACGTACCTCTAGCAAATGCCTTTTTAGTTCAATTATTTTTTTTAAAGTTTGAGAAACTGTTTATATTTTACAGTTGGGAAAGATCGGACAGAATTCATCCGAACTTTACCCATTCAAATTTTGATGGGGAAAGACCGGATCTCAGGCTACATACAGTTCTAGCGTGTCTAGACCACTTTAATCAGCAAACAAGTTGCCGCATTAATATGATAAGCCACAAAACTCGTAAAAAACACAGCCGTTATACCAGAATTTACGATTAAAGTTGCCGGGGGTAAGTCCGGATCCTTAAAAAATCACATTTTACGTACCTTTTCATATCCGAGTGAATGAAATGCGCGCTGATGGTCCGATCGACTGGCGGCGACTAGTGGGATGGGCCCAACAAAATGGCGTTGCTGGCAATGTTGCCAAGAATCAAAAAATACCCTACGTTATGGAGATATTCGATTTATTCGATCTTACCCCAGATCCGATCTTACCCCGGAGCACCTTAGTCAAAATGTGAAACGTGCGAAATGTAAAATCACAAGGATCACTTTGAAACGTGGAAACTAGGTGAATCTAGGTGCCAGTTCCCGCGACCAAAGCCTAGAATACCAGTACACCAAGTATGAGTTGTGTTTACAATATTTGGTTTTTCGTTTTTGTTCCGTGTTCATTGCGGGTTTTGTATGAAGACGCGATAGAGATACCGATACGGAACTTTATGTTCTACTACTAATTTTCATCATACTTGCAACATAAAGTTCCGTATCGGTATCTCTATCGCGTCTTCATACAAAACCCGCAATGAACACGGAACAAGAACGAAAAACGAAAAACCAAATATGGTAAACACAACTCATACTTGGGGTACAGGCAACAAACTTTGAATACTTTAGTAGTGCTAGGAGTAGGTATCTGGCGGCAGAATATTAGGGTGGACTTTTGGACGAATTGTTTCATAAAAACGGTACTACACACTCGCAGTATGATTGATTCGTGGAATTGAGAAGGGTAGGCTTCGATGCAGGGTGAGCATTAGCATACAACATGGGAGGCTCGTGCGATGTATACTAATAGGATGGCATCATCCAATTATCAGCCAAGAGGTATTTAAGATTAAGGCGATGACAAGTGCTAATGTACCTCTCGCTCGCACGTTTCGACATGTTGAAAGATATAAAATCACTAAATTCATTTTCGAATAATCGCCATCAACCAAGTTTGCTTTACTAAGTTTTTTACACACAAACTTGTGAGTAGGAAAACTTGTATCGATCAAAATGAAATTTTTACTAAACTGATTTGATTGTGATTTTTCAGAAATGAGTTCAGTGATTTTATATCTTTAAAGAAAACCGGCCAAGTGCAAGTCGGACTCGCGCACGAGAGGTTCCGTACACGAGAGGTATCTATAAAAACAGCAAAAAACACGTTTATTTTATGGGAGCCCCCCTTAATATTTGTTTTATTTTAATTTAATTATTTATTTTTAAAGTGAATATATAACTAAATATTCTGTGAATATTTCAAGCGTCTACCTGTTGCCGTTATCAATATCGAGCAAAAACGAGGAAAAAAAATCACGTTTGTTGTATGGGAGCCCCCTTAAATATTTGTTTTATTCTGCTTTTTGTATTTGATGTTATAGTAGCAACAGAAATACATCATCTGTGAAAATTTCAACTGTCTAACTATCACGGTTCATGAGATACAGCCTGGTGACAGACGGACAGACAGACCCTTTGGGAACGGAACTCTAAAAATGTATAAATGTGCGAGCGAGAGGAACATTAGCAGATGTCTTCGCCTTAATGTATACAAGCATTTTTTTTATTTTAAATATTTAGTATGATCGATTCGTGGAGTTGAGAAGGGGTAGAACATACAACTTGGGCAGGCTCGTGCGATGCATTCTAATAGGATGGCGTCATCCAATAATCAGCCAAGAGGGTATTCAATCTTAAACTTACATCCGTTTTACATTATGGATCATTTACTCATAAAATGTATGTGCTCAATTGCAGTGTTCTCAAAAGTTGAAGGAAAATATGGTGGGGAAACCAGTAACGGTGCTAGAGCTACTTAAATTAAAAAAAAAGGAATGAGAAAATGACACATTGATGGCAAAGATTTTTAACATCAAGAATCTTATGACAGATTATTATAAAAACTGGTTTCTCGTAATTTAATTCTAACTGGCACATTACTTATTACAAAATACCTCTAAGACACCCTAAAAAAATCTTGAGTTGGTACTTAACACTCAAAATTAAAAAAAACAAAACGGTCTTTAATCAAGGATCACTTTGAAACGTCTATACATATACTAGGTGAATCTACCGCCAGTTCCTCGCGACCAAAGCCTAGCTAGAAGAACAGGCAAGAAACTTACGGCGTTTTTTTGTATGATCCTTTTTAGAATTATGATGTTTTTGTAATGAGTTGGAGCATAGTCCAGTCCCAAGCATTTATGTCATCTAAACAGTCAGATATTTTACAGTAAGCTTTGGTAAAAATAAACTTTTTATTATGAAAAGTAATAATAATAAAATAAAATATAATAAAAAGTATTTATTTCCAGAAAAAATACAAAAGTATAGTAATAGTAGTGGTATCAAAATTTAGTTTTATAAGAATGTATTTACCTTTGTAATATCTTTGCATAGACACCTCGCTCTAACTAAGTAGGTAGTAGGTATACTTGTATGTAGACGCGAGTGATCACTGCTTCGGCTATTACTCTTGTTGTATTTAAAATCTTTAGTAATGAGCGGCAGGAGTGGTAGAGCTAATTAATGGGACTAATCCTAAAATATATTATTACCCTTATATTAATTACATCTATTTTTTTATTTTTACAGCCATTACATTTTTATGGTTGTGTGTGTAAGTGAGTGTGTTACTGGGAGTTCTCCTGACAACACAAGTCTCTTAAGAGTCAGGGTTTCAAAGTAAAAAGCATTCTTTTTACTAAAAGATCCAAGAGGATCTCTACCTTGTTTGGGGATCAAAGTCGTGAGGCTGTTATATTTATAAAAGCAAAATGAACTCCGTATTCAGATACAAGTAAACATAATATACTCAAGTGCCTAGACGCTGGCAAAATACACAATATATTTTTATAATATCCAGAGCACACCAGCTAGATATTCCGTGCGGGATTGAAAATATTTACTGACAAAATTGCTTCACTGTTTACACAAAAACTCCACAACGCGCGTTATTGTAACATGTTATCATAAGCGAAACGTATCGAGAACAACATCGATGTTTGTAAAAGCGCATCTCTAGAGGTTGATGTTTGTTTGCAGATGCAGGTACAAGAGCTCAAACGGAGGCAACGAAAAAAAAAACAGACAACTTGACAGAAGACAGTATATCTGTCACACTCAGAGTTTTTTTAATGTTGGTGGGTTGGGGGACATTCCACACTGAACTATATTATTGGACCTATTTTGTTAGCCGATAAAGAATTTTCATTCATTCATTAACTTTCAACCGCTAAACCAAGCAAAGCTTGTAAAATGGGAACTAGATAGCTGATATAATACTTATATAGTTTTTTTGTAAATACATACTTATACCTCTAATATGTAATAACACCCAGAGAACAAACATCTATGTTCATCAAACAAATATTTGTTCTCGGTGGGGATCGAACCCACGGTCTAAGCGCAGAAGGTAGAGCTACTACCAACTGAGCTGTGAAGGCTGTCAAAAATTTGTTTTATTGATTTTATATCTTAAAAATTTAGAATTTGCGAGCGAGAAGTACAGTAGCGGTAGTCTGCGTCTTAAGGGATAGCCAAAGGCACGTCCAAACATTACACATAAGGATCCCTAAACTGTAACATGGCAAGCAATAAGGTGCTTAGCTTGCTCATACCTCATCGACACCGCCCTACATTCTGAAACCTGTCATACCGTGTTTAATGACACCTACATTATGCTTTAATAGCATTGCATAGCAATTTTTTTGTAGAATTTAAGAAGTTTTAGTCCTACTTGGCATGTAACATATTTTTCTCCTGTTTCATCATTATCATTATCTGCTTGAAGAAGTCCACGGCTGGCCAAAGAACCATCACTTGTAAAAAAGCATGTTATAGATGACGGTTACGGTTTACAATCCGGTGGGCTACCCGCATGTGCTATACCTTTATATTAATCCTTATCCAAATAAATCATTTCGTATTCAAGACTGTTTAAATACCTATAGATTACTTCTTGAATTTTTTAAACTGGACATTCAATTCAAATTTTTAGTTCGCTTTAAAAATATAAGCGAACGCAGGGGGCTACGGGGCGCGTTCTCACTTAGCGCAGCGCAGCGGGTAACGTGGCGAGAGAGAAGGGCGTTTAAATTTAGGAAATAACTAGCCGCGAGACACGAACCCACGGTTTATACAAAAATGTTGAAAAAAATTATGGCCACCCATGCGAAGCTGGGACAGGCCGCTAGGGAAATGCGATGTCATTTTCCCCCATTAAAAAAAAAAAGTCCGCTAGTATAGATATAAAACAAATAAAAACCTACATCCAATTTTCTAGGAGTTAGGGGCCTTATTTAGCACTCGAACGAACGTCACAGGCATTCCATTAGTTTTGTACGAAACTTCTTACGTGTTAAACTACACCGATTGTTCAAGATACAACGCAATATCGGAACTTTTAGAGTTGTAAACTTTACCGATGAGTTCACGGAGCCCGTGATCGGAACGCCGACTGAATTTCAAGGTACAGTCGGCACAATAATGTTTTTTTTTTTTTTTTTAAGGGCTTCATCGCCGGGCGACCACACTGTCGCCCGGCGACCTATCGACTATAACTTAGTCTACCTAATTAACCCTAATTCTGCCAACCTATATAACATCTGGGCTTGATCCGACAGGGGACAAGCCTAGATGCTATTATTAATACCAACATTCATACATCGCCTTCCAAAACAACTTAATCTAAATGCATTGTTTCGGCCACATTCAAGAATGTACATTTCTTCTACGCTCCGTTTATGGCATAGTTTATAGGTTCACTTATTTTTAAGTATTTGCCATTAAATCTATTACAATGCTGCTACACTACGAGTAATCTGAAATTGACGAATTGTGTACACTTTACGCAGTTGACTGTACTTCTCAACTAGCTCAGGTGCAGTTTGATGAACTTTGAGAGAATATGTCGGAAGAAGCCACGGAAGAGCCATCATCAACAGCCTCAAGAAGTCCACTGCTGGACATAAATGCCTCATAAGTTTGATACAGGCGCGGATCCAGCCCTCAAACTATGTTGTGGTCACAGCCACCTGAAAATAGCCAAGTGCGAGTCAGCCAATGCATGAACTCGCTCACGATCGATATAGTGCATTCCTACAAAGATGTTTAAAAAATATACATATGACGCCCTGAAAAGGATCTTGTACAGTGTATATCCTCGTGGGCAAATCCTTGGGCGAACACTGCGTGTGACGTCACAAGTCTATTAGGTGGTCTAAATGTTTGGTAAACATACCGAATCAGCGTCTTCTAATTAGTAAATGTTGACTTACCTGTAAGAAAAAACAAACGTGGTTAAAAACTAGTTAGAGTAGTAGAGCTCTTTGTGAAGGACTCGTCCGGGGAAGTACTACCACCACGCCTTTTTCTGCCGCCAAGCAGCGTTGCTGTATTTCGGTTTGAAGAGTGTGGTTGACGGTGTAATTAGAGGCACATGAGGCGTAACATCTGTATGCCTCAAGTTGATGGATGCAGGGCAGTGCATCGTAGGGTACGTTCCTATATGGTGCGTGACTTAAGAGGCAATGCTTTGTTATGGGTGATGGTTACCACTTATCAGGTGGGCCATCTGCTTGTTCCATGAGCTAGTTGTATAAAAAAAAACAGCAAATTTCACATTTTTGCTCCGTCACTAAATATGTTTAAAATAGAATCAAATACTTTTTTAAGTTGCCTTCTAAAGTCAAAATCACAAGGATTAGGTACTTTGAAATGTCTTGAAAGAAAACCTGAATTCTTCTTCTTTATGTCGTGTAACTAGTTCTTTCGAAACAGTGTGGTGAGAGGATTTTAAGTGCGTCTCAGGTTCTGGATCGATAGTCTGCCGGAAAATCGATGTGCTAAAAATAAAGCAATTTTGACAGCACGACAGACAGCAAATAGTGATAGCAGATTTGCTTATTCAACAAATAACGACTCATTTCACTGCTAATGCTGTCGCATCGGCTTGTTTTGAGATGATTGATCCCGCAGCGGCGCGGCTGTCCAACTCTTGGTGATAAAAATACGATTAAAAATAAAACTGCGTCATGCGTTTGCGTCATTTGACGTAGGCTTCAAGACAAACTCGCAATCGATTCGAACACGTTGAAATTAGTGCTTAAATCCGTGTAGGGTTGCCAACTTTAGAACAAAATTCGACGTATTTCGTTCCCTGGTATTAGTCAGTATGTTATGTAAACACTGCTTCAGGCAAGTGTGATTTTCGTCTACAATTTCACCCGTCGACAAGAAAATAGGTCGCCAGGGTCACAGACACAAATTTAAAATAGGCTACATCTGACAAGCTATACTGGCATGTCACAAATTTTATTAATAATTAATTCTAGCTAGTTTTAAAATCGGAAAACTAAAATCCTTTTTGTTTAGGTTGTATTGGATTAAAAATATATACAGAGAATAAATAAATGTGTTATATTGGTGGTCAATACATACATCTACTATCTAGCCCCAAACTTAGCAAAACTTGTACTATGTGCGAATAGTTGGCAGACATACATTTACATTTTGTGACGTTTCCATGCACATGGACGGTACTGAGAGACACGCCATTTTTTCCCCAAATTTTTTCCTTACTTGTAAGATCAGTGTTATTTTTTTAAAATCTCTGTTAGCTAATTTTTGTGTGTCGCTCTTGTTATGTAATGTGTCGTCATAAATAAAAACTTTTTCTTTCTTTCTTACATACAATAAATAAATATAGCACCTAGAAAACAAACATCTATGTTCGAGTTGTGATATCGAACCCACAGCCTACAGCGCAGAAGGCGAGCTACCTACTGAGCTGAGGCTGACGATAAAAATAGAATCACGACTCTTATTTTCAGACACGGCAGACACTCTCTCAGAACCCTACGTAATTACCAAGAAATGTTTGGATATGCCTCTAACTACCCCTCTTAGACATCCTCTAAAGATTTTGAATAGGTACTATGTAATCTAACATATTAGAGGCTTGAAAAAATACAGGGAACCATATGTGAGTAGCGTTTTAAGGATAAAATGTTTGTCTAAGTAATTGGATGGTTCTAAATAAAGTGTTTTATGAAGGTAAGGTCAAAGCTCCACAGTCTTTTAACGGAAAAAGAGTTTCTAGTTGAAATGAAACAAGTATGTGAAACAAATTAGTTACCTGACCTCACTGATGTAAGTTTTGGGTTCGATTCTTATTCAAGACATACAATCTTGTGGAGAACATAGATGTTTGTTGTTTTGTGTCCGACGTGTTAAATAGAATTTACAAAAAAAAACATCTTTCAAACATATAACAAGAAACTAAGCAAAGCTTGTAATATGGGAATCAGATAGTTGATATAATACTTAAATACCTTTTTTTTGTAAATACACACATACAATTATACATAACTAGCGACCCGCCCCGGCTTCGCACGGTTATTGTGGATTATCCTTAAGAGATTATGCTTGTATTATGCATATAAACCTTCCTCTTGAATCACTCTTTCTATAAAAAAACCGCATCAAAATCCGTTGCGTAGTTTTAAAGATTTAAGCATACATAAACAGAACATATAGGGACAGAGAAAGCGACTTTGTTTTATACTATGTAGTGATAACATTCAGGCAGAGAACAAACATCTATGTTCATTATACAAATGTTTGTTCTCGGTGGGGATCTAAACCATCTAAAGCGCAGAAGGCAGATCTACTACTAACTGAGCTGTGAGGGCTCAAAGTATAAAGGGGGCATAGTTAGGAACCACGTACGTGAAGAACCCTCGCTCTCGAATGCGTCAAACCGTGTATCGCGGCAACCGTAATAACTCTCCACAACCGCAGGGGCTCGTAAACTCGAAGCTAATAAAAACTCCAAATGCAAGGCAAGGCTTCAGGTACGAGACGAACTTGGCTTTTCAATTTGGGAGATTTTTTTACCTTTATTAAATGTTGTACAACCTCCAATAACGACTGGCTTCGCAGTTCGGTTTATTTTTATTGAACATTCCACACAGTAACGGTTTCTGAAAGCTCGATCAAAACTAATCGGATGTCAAGTGACTCGCCATTTCAGCTTTTACATCGAGATAGATAGAGATAGCAAGTGACTTGACCATGGAGGTTAGTCTAAGGACTTGACTTTCGATTAGTTTTGATCGGGCTTTCAGAAACCGGCCGTTAGTAATACATATTAAATAAATATTGCTAGATATTCACCAGCACTCTCTAGCCCCAAACTAAGCCAAAGCTTGTAATATGATTAATAGCAGATAGCTGATATAATTCGATGTTTAGGGCGTGATTGAGCCACAAACATTCAAACATCGTAAGTTTCGTAGGATAGGATATATTTTGATATATTAGACATAATCTTTGCTTAGTTTGGGTCTTAGTACTATGTTGAAATTCCACAACATTTAATTATTTATTTAATCTAGTACCTATCTAGTAAACTCTTACTTAGAGTAGATTTTCGTTACAATAGAACCGAACAAGCTACCACGATTCCTGTGGCTGTTCAAACAAACATGCAATTAGCGAGACTTCGGTTAATCGACAGGCACATTGCCGGCTAAGCATACGAATCGGACGTTAAGCCTACACATAACCGGCAGTGTAGCGCAATGCGGATCAGCTGCATTGAACACTTATTATAGTGAAATACGGTCATGTTTACGAGTCACGTTTAACGGAAGAGGGTACTTCGTACTGAAATTTAGAGATGTATACTTTTAACATACACATTTCGAGTAAAGCTTTGAATGGAGTCGGTTACTCACTGTTATTTTTCCAATTAGAAAAGATTTATATTGTTATAACTCTTTAAAAAATAAAATAAAAATTGTTTATTTCAGGCACGATTAGTACAAAATATACATAGACAAAATAAACACATTATTAAAGCAATGCAGACGGTCAGCCACAGTTGGCAATGATAACTATGACATATCTTATGTATCCTGTATGTAACCTTATCCTAATTTTCAGAAAAATCAGCATCATCATTACCCTGACAAGCCTGCGGCCATAAGCGATTGGCACCACAAGGAGCTTCATTATTATAGAGGTATTATATTGTAACAAGGACCATACAGCCATTTGACAGCCTTCACAGCTCAGTTGGTAGTAGCTCTAGCCGTACGCAGTAGGCCGTGGGTTCGATCCCCACCGAGAACAAACATCTGTGTGGTGAACATAGATGTTTGTGCTCTGTCTGGTTGTTATATAATATTTTAAGTATGTATTTACAAATAAATATATAATATATGTATTATATCAGCTATCTGGTTCCCATATTACAAGCTTTGACTTAGTTTGGGGCTAGATAGTGCTTGTGTGGAAAGTCCTCCAAAATTTTTATATTTACAATATTTATACAAAAGATAGGTAGGAACCAAGCCGTAAGTTTGTTGCCCTAGGCACCTAGCTTTTAGACTATCCACGTAGCTTTTAGACGTTTCAAAGTGATCCTTGTGTTCAATTCAATAAATACCATTAGACTTTGACTTTGAAGCTGAACCCTAGTATATATACGCTTCTTCAATAGATAAAGCAGGTTAAACGATTTAGTTATAGCCTCCTCTAGCCACTTTACTATCTGAACAACGCTTTCAGTCTATTCATCATCATCATCATCTTCTTCTTCATCATCGTTTTCTTCTTCAACTCTCCTCTATGTGCTCACTCCTTTCTTACTCATGTCATCTTTCACACAGTCCATCCATCTATCTTTGGCCTACCTCTCCTTCTAAAACCATCCACATCCATATCTAACGCTCTTCTCGTAATTTATCTCGTAGCTTATTCTAAGTGTAAATAAACGACAGAAACACCGGCGAGAAAGGCTGTCAAGACTTTGTCAGTTATTATTCGAATGGCCCAAAACACTCTTCAACATTTTCCCGAATAAAACCAGAACAACTCAGTACCCTTGGCTGGTATCATTACTGTACAGCCATAGGTACAACCTTCAACCTTAGACTTAATATTTTAAGCGATGCTTTAAACCTGTTTAAGTGATACTTAGATGAGAGACTTACGCGGTTTTACAAGTGCCACTTAAATTTACAAGTTCTTGTAGGTATTCGTTGAGTAAAGTTAACTTAATTTATCTTTTTTTGGTCTGTTTTATTTTAAATTACGCGCGTTTTATTTTAAATGCTTTTTGACTACACTTTTTTTTGTACAACTAGCTGATGGAACAAGCAGATGGCCCACCTGATGTTAAGTGGTAACCATCACCTATAACAAAGCGTTGCCTCGCAAGTCACGCACGATAGGGACGTGCCCTACGATGCACTGCCCTGCTTCCATCAACTTAAGGCATACAGATGTTAAGCCTCATGTGCTTGTAATTACACCGGCAACCACACACTTCAAACCGAAATACAGCAACGCTGCTTGGCGGCAGAAAAAGTCGTGGTGGTAGTACTTCCCCGGGCGAGCCTTTCACAAAGAGCTCTACTACTCTTGTACAAATTATTTTGCCGATATAGTAATATTAATTTGGTTTGTAGGTACATACTAGGACTTTGTAGCAAATTTGACTTCTTTTTGCGTTTGTTTGGTTGTTTTCGTTTAACACAAGAATTGTGAAATTTGCCTATTTCCCCAAAAGTTTGGAACTAAAAAGACACTGTCAATCTACGTGACTTGATGGTTACCATTACCACTTAATATCAGGTGGGTCAAATGCTGGTCCATTAGCAAATAGTATAAAAAACCTTTTTTGTTTGTGTGTACGTAAATATTCTATTGAACGAAGTAGTGTTTTTTATTTTAAGTCCTTTTGCGATTTTACGTTTTAAAATCTATTTTACATAAACAAACAATGCAACATTTTGTAGACGTTCTTCATTATCAGTGGAATTGAATTGAGTAGGGAACAAAATATAAACAAAGGGATTTTAAACGAAAACAGGCCACAGATAAAACAAATGAAAGGGCTCCGTTACACTTCATTATCTCGGGACATTAGCGGTCGCAGTGAAGGGCGTGGAGGGTGTACAGAGTGTCGGGATGACGTGTGAATCGGCCAGGATGGTACGTTTTCCTTGTTCTATACTTACGCGACAATGGATTACTTCGCAGTAGGTACAAATAAGTGTGACAAAGGTTTAATAGTAGGTGCAAAGAGGTTGATGGCCTTTATAGGATCATACAAAAGAGCGGTAAGAACCAAGCCGTAAGTTTTTTGCCTGTTCTTCTAGGCTTTGGTCGCGTGGAACTGGCACCTAGAGTCACCTAGCTTGAAGACGTTTCTTTTGACTTTTTTCTTTTTTTTTTTTTTTGACTTTTTTCTTTTTTCTTTTGACTTTGACTTTGACTTATAAGACACTTCAGGATTCAGCTTGGCTTCGTTTGCGTGGACTATAACCTCGACCACTTGAGGTGCGAATTTAAAAATATCGTTTCGGAGTAGGTTCTTAAAATTAAAAATTCGTCACAGGTGATTGGATTTTTCTTTTATAAATATAAATGACTACCTAATTCCGTTTTTTGTGGAAATCCCTTTGCATAAAATCTACTTGAGTTGTGGTGTATCACGGTCGATACAAGCGAAGCTTCGGGCAAAAGCTTGTTATGATTAGAATTTTCTTCAACATGATTTTAGCATGTAACAGTTTTTTATTTCATTGTTTCTGGTGTAGTTACGATTATGTACAAATATTATTGTTTTTTGTCTACTGTATGTACTCTTTTGTAAAATGTGACTTTTCCGAGTGTACAAAAGTGTATCAAAATGGAATAAATTGAATTGAATTGAATCTTTTTTAAATTTAATTGTGGTGAAAGTGTTTTAAGAGCGCGTGAAAAGTGAAAGGGTCCATTTCGAATATACACATACAAATCTTACATAAATTGTACCATAATGTCATAACTATCGCGTCTTGATGAAACTTAAAAATTCTCCTTGATATTTCCTTACAAGTCTAGAACCATACATTCACAAGTCTTATAAATACTGTCTATACGGGGCATGGCTGAAGTCTATTTAAAGACTTACATCGATCGTAAAGCCTTTACAGCCTAGTTTATGACGAAGAACATACGAGCACTGTGGGCGCTGCATGCTTCGTTGGTTTCCAACTGAATTTAAAGATAACACTTCTATTTTTAGTACTTTAAGTCTCAGTGTTCGCTCAATCAAATCATCGCAATGACGGTGAAAATGGAATGAGGTCAAATTCTATAAGAATCCTAAAGAAGTCATAGGCCTCCCCTATACATTTCCAGGAAGAACGATTCCGAGCGCTCTCCATCCACCGACTTCCCGCGATCCTAACAATGTCGTCAGTCCATCGGGTAGGAGGGCGTCCCACGCTTCGCTGTTTAAGTAAAATAAAAAACTGAAATAGCTTCACGATTTTCATCCCTTGGCAAGGTACACATCTGCTAAGATCTGTTAGTATCAAGTACCAACCCAGGATTCTTTGACGATGTCTAAGAAGGCAGTCAAAGGTACAAGTACATCCGAATACTACATTTGAAATTGGCATATACCAGTGGCGGACATATATGCCGCCAGTAGGCTATTCATGCCGCCTCTACTCACAATCTTTTAAGTAGAAGGTACATGATTGAGCTTTTGCTAAGAAATTTACCCAAAATCATTATACAAGGTGTTCCAATACTTGTACTTAATACTTCAGGGGTTAAAGTACCCATCAATATAAATAACTTTTTCTAAGGAATCAACACTGTGAACGCGAAAAAAACAGCTGTTTCATACATTTTAGCCAGGTAGATATTGAACTTTTGTTGTTTTTTTTTCGCGTTCACAGTGTTGGTTCCTTAGAAAAAGTTATTCATATTTATGGGTACTTTAGCCCCATGAAGTTTTAAGTACAAGTATTGGAACACCTCGTATATGGTGGATATTTAATGGTGGCATTCCACACAGCACTATCTAGCCCCAAACTAACTTGTACTTTAGCCCCCTTAAGTTTTAAGTACAAGTATTGGAACACCTTGCATGTATATAGTTTGGTAAACGTGTTTAACTAAATACAATTGAATCAGATCGTTGTGCTAGCGGTCCGTATAAACAAAACTTGTCCAGAGGTTACGAAAAGCTGTAAGTAGGTAAGCTGAGTTTCGGGGCCGCCTATTCGTCATCCGGCCGCAAAAAGCGACGTTCAACAACAGAAAGTTTCGTTTTTACTCAGCTTTTTAGATGCAATATGGAATTTATTGAATTTATGATGCTGAGTTCTGAAAGTGGCATTTTTTTTAGCTCACGAAGATTTCGCTGCGTAGTTCCAAATACAATAATAATAATAACTTACTAATTTTATAATTACTCCTTGCTGATTGAACAAGCATATGACCCACCTGATGTTAAGTGGTAACCATCACCTAACAAAGCATTGCCTCGCAGGCCACGCACGATAGGAACGTGCCCTGCATGTATCAACTGTAGCGGGCAAACAAAAGAGTAAAAAGAGTCGAAGTCGAAGACTTTACTCAGTGGCGCGTCTTGGGAAAGACCTTCAGTAGTGTACTAGTATAAATTGACGATGATGATGATGAATATGCTACCATGTTACCTTATCATAAATTAATGGAAACAAATTGTCATCATTCAAATGGTAAGTGACTACCGCCGGAAGAGCACTTGATACAAAGATGCTCTGAAATGAGGCAGGAAATAATCGAAAATTGGATATAAACTGCCGTTCTTATATGGAATGCCGTTCAGAATTTTCAAGAAAGTAAGGAATTTCATAGTTAGATAAAAAAAAGTAAGTTTGTATTCAATAGGATAAGTAGTTTTTATCCTTCCAAAGTTGCCTGGAAGAGATCGCTGTCAGCAATAAAGCCGCCCATTGTTTCACCTAAATGTATGCTCTAACTCTGTATAATGTTATCTATCTATGATAAGAATCTGTACAATTACATACATACACTTTCACTTTGGTACAGTATTTGGTATCTTTTGGCTGTTTGTCAGTGTACCTATTTGGTGTTTTTTAATAATAGTATTCCAAGAATAAGCTTGTTTCAGTATATGTATATTATTTGATGTTATTTCAATAAAATACAAAGTTTTCCTCCACATGTATTAACTTACCAGAACTTGGGGAAACTTCGGCTTGGAGCGAATTCCCCAAGCGTAGAAAGATTTAAGGTGGCCGCATGGCATATACTTTTTCATATCCTTTGTTTCTTTATTTAACTTTTAAATTTTATGATATTAAAAACGTACCTCTGACTACTCCCTTAAGTCATTCTCAAATAATCTTCAGTTGGCACTTCTAGAGAGGGATTACGGTCGAACTTTTTTATTATAAGTCAAAAAAAATAAGAGATGTCCTATACGTCACATAATACCCAACAGTGGGTGCTAGAGCTGATAAAATAATCTTAAGTAGTCGTATAAAAACATTAAAAGAAACAGCTTCACGACTTTGATGTCCAGGCACGGTAGATTATGTTTTGCAGCTTAATTCTTAGCGATTTACTGTTTACGAGTCGTAGTAGCGCCACCTAGCGTCAGCCTTGCACGGATATTTAGAGGGTTTTTTTTTTTTTTTTTGTTTACACTGGCAACACTTTGGGAGCTGTCATTCAACTCATTCCTACCCCACCACCGATACTTCGAGAACGGGTGGTAGGCAATCTAGAACTCATTCTGCGTTTCCGTGCTCAAGCCTTCGCACGTCTCCCCAACTTTAAACTTTTAAAAAAGAAGTCCGGTCTCCGAAGATGGGAAAAAAGAGGAAACACGAAAAAACAGAGGAAGAAATTCGTCGTAAAATTCAAAAGTTGCAAAATCGACTTTCGAAGACTACAAATGAACGTTCTTTATCGGAAGAAAGATTTGAAGGTAAGCCTATCTTTTCTAAAGTTCTGAACGGTTTTATAAATTTTGATCAATAAGTGATGCGTACTGCTAAACATGGGTAGTTACTGTCACATTTTTTGATCAAAAAATATGATGCGAGGGTACCGCACCTGGGTTGCCTCTGTCATTTTTTAAAAGTGATGCGTACTGCTAATAATTTTTTGAGCTGATACTGTCACATTATTTTGAAATATACATTTTAAGCAGATGTATACTTTTTATCCGCAGATTTTCCGCTGGACACGCCCTATTATGGCTCACCATATTGCGAGTCTGCGATGAATACGATTCAGTATGAGGAAGCACCGCCTCATTTACGTTCACCGAGCCCACCTGCTTTGAGTCTACCCTCACCGAGTCCACCCTCGCCGCAGTCGCACTCGCCGCGTTCCGCCGCGATTGATAACCCGCAGCAGTCCGCTTCATCACCGCCTCCACAGCCTGGTACGTCGGAAGAAAATAAAACAGGTGAACTGGAACTGGACGATGAAATCCTCCAGTTATTGGGCGATGCTCCAAAAGCGGAGACTCCTTTGGGTCCGCCGATTCACAAAGACGTTGCCCAGCGATGGCAAGATATCCTTTCAAAAGGCCTATCAAAGGACGTAAAGGAGAATCTCCTTAAGGATTATTTAGTCCCTAGCAACTGCGATTTTTTGCTGGCTCCTGCTCTCAACCTGGAAGTTAAGGCTGCCCTACATGATGCCTTGGTAAAAAGAGATTCTTCACTCTTACATAAGCAAAAGCAGCTTGGCGTCGCACTGTCGGCATTAGCCACAGCTACAGAGATGATTATATCCAACGAAACGTCAAAGCAAAAGATTCTAAAACCGCTTAGTGACGCTTGCCGTATTCTCTGTGACAGCCACTTTTCTGAGACAAGAACTCGCAGAGGTTTTGTCATAAGTTCTATAAACACGAAGTTAAAAGACACTCTTATTGAATCCAGTCGGGATAAGCTTTTATTTGGAGAGAATGTGTCTGAGAAACTGAAAGCCGCTAAGGCCATTCAGCAGTCGGGAGAAGCCTTGAAAAATGCTCAGAAGCAGAAGTTTCAACGACCAAATGTTGCCTCGACCAGTGGAAACAAGAGTCATTTAAACTTCGTGCCTTAAAACCAAGCCGAACAACAGTCGGAGAACGACCAACTACTCGCAGCGGCAGTCACACAGCAGCAGCAATGCGCGACGCCCCAGCGACCGGCCGCCTCCAGTGAAGTCATCGTCGGCCACTCATCACCGGAGATAGTAGAACTACAGGTACGATATGCTGGCAGGCTTCAGCATTTTCTTGACCAATGGTCTAAAATAACTGATGACGACATTATTTTATCTTGGGTAGAAGGTTACACTATTCCATTTAAGTCTACTCCATTTCGGACTGATAAACCCAGTGTTTTCCCGAAATCTCAACAAGAACGCCAAGATTTTGATATCTGTATTAATAATTTGCTAAGCATCAACGCAATATCCCACTGTGATCATGAACCTGGCGAATTTTTATCTTCCGTGTTCTTAGTGCCAAAACCGAACGGTGATAAAAGATTTATTTTAAACTTAAAATGCCTTAACAAGTTTGTTAAGACAAACCATTTTAAAATGGAAGATTACCGCACTGCTTCAAAACTAATAACCGAAAACTGTTATATGGCATCTATAGATTTAAAGGATGCTTATTTTTTAATTTCTGTAAATGAATCACAGCGAAAGTACCTACGCTTTGAATATGATAATCGTTTATTCCAGTTTAATTGTCTTCCTTTCGGTTTGTGCACAGCCCCGTACGTTTTTACAAAGTTATTAAAGCCTGTAATGGAATGGTTACGAAAAAAGCATCAAATGATATCAGTGGTTTATCTCGATGATATTCTTTGCATTGGCAGAACATCCTCAGAATGTGCAAATAACATTATGGTAACAAGGACTTTGTTTGAATGTCTAGGGTTCTTGATTAACTTTGAGAAAAGTTGTTTACAACCTAAAACTCAATGCAAATTTTTAGGTTTCGTATTTGATTCCGTGAATATGTTGTTAAAATTACCTGATTCTAAGAAAACTAAAATTAAAGACAAGCTTTCCAATATCTTAAATGTAAAAAGATGTACATTGCGTGAATTTGCCCGATTTGTCGGTTTATTAGTATCTGCTTGTCCTGCAATTCAATATTCATGGTTATATACTAAATATTTTGAGCAGTTTAAATATTCTTGTTTACTTCACAGCCCCAGCTATGACCAAGTAGTGACATTACCAAAACAATTTAAATCTGATATTACTTGGTGGTTGAATCATATTGATCATGGATATAATCACCTACATTATGATGAGTTTGATTTGGAAATATTTTCCGATGCATCTACCAGTGGCTGGGGTGCCTTTTGTAATAAAAATGAAGGATTTGGATATTGGAAAGATTGTGAAAAGGATTTGCATATAAATGA
Organism: Chloroclysta siterata; assembly: GCA_932294275.1. NCBI lineage: Eukaryota > Metazoa > Arthropoda > Insecta > Lepidoptera > Geometridae > Chloroclysta > Chloroclysta siterata. Next base: position 19,318,421 of record OW028588.1, read on the forward strand.
GTTGGAGTTAAAAGCTGCGCTTCTCGCACTAAAATGTTTTGCAAGAAACCTACACCATTCAAAAATACTGTTTCGGATTGATAATGTAACTGCTATCTCATGTATCAATAGAATGGGTAGCATTCAATTTGAACATCTTAATCTAATTGCCAGAGAAATCTGGCAGTGGTGTGAAATGCGTAAATTAACTGTTTTTGCATCTTATATCAACACGAAGGACAACTGCGAAGCAGATCAATTATCCCGAAAAAGATTTGAGGATACAGAATGGGAACTAAACAATGATGTTTTCAACAAAATTACACATTGTTTTGGATTTCCGGATATTGATCTGTTTGCAAGTAGATGTAATGCAAAATGTTATACTTACGTAACGTGGAAAAATGATCCTGAAGCATGGGCGGTTGATGCTTTTACCATATCATGGAAAAATCAGTTCTTTTACGCATTTCCACCATTCGCCTTAATAGCAAAGGTACTGCAAAAAATAATAAAAGAAAAAGCTGACGGTATAATTGTGGTACCATACTGGCCATCTCAACCGTGGTTCCCTGTCTTACATAAAATTATTAACTCTGAATTATTGTTTTTCGGCCCTGACATTGAACTATTAACTTCTCCTTTCAGGGTGAATCACAATCTTCACAGAACCCTGAAGTTGGTTGCCGTGAAGCTTTCCGGAACTCTTTACTGAAGAAAAATTTATCACCTAGTACTGTTGAAATTATGCTCTCATCATTAACTAGCTCTACCTACAAACAATATGACGGCTGTATAAAAGCGTGGATAATTTACTGTAACTCTCACCATTATGATTATACCACAGCTTCAGTTCCAATAGTTTTACATTTCCTTACTGATATTTTCAATAAAGGTGCCAAATATGGTACCATCAATTCATACAAATCAGCGTTATCTTTGTTATTAGATAATTTAGATGATGTTAGAGTAAAACGGTTTATGAAAGGAGTTTTCAAGTTGAGACCTACCAATCCAAGATATAACCTTACATGGGACCCAAGTTTAGTACTTGACTACTTGGCACATAATTGGCCAAATACGGAGCTCAACTTGGAAACTCTTTCCAAAAAGACTGCAGCTCTGTTGGCTTTGGTAACGGCACATCGCGTGCAAACTCTTTCATTAATAAAATTAAAAGACACTAAGATTCAATCTCCGAATTATATAGTTATTACCATACCTGAACTAATTAAAACTTCCAAACCTAACTCTTCACAGCCAGTGTTAAGGTTACCTTATTTTGAAAAACGTCCTGAAGTATGTCCAGCACGGTGTTTGGAAACCTACATAAATAAAACTCAAACACTCCGTAAAAATGATTCTTTGTTTATCAGTTTTAAAAGACCTCACAACAATGTAACCTCACAAACACTGAGTAAATGGATAAAAGATGTACTTCATAGCAGTGGAGTAGATACTTCAATATTTAGTGCCCATAGTACTCGCCATGCAGCCACGTCTACAGCCAACAGACTTGGGGTCAGTATTGACCTTATTAGAAAAACTGCAGGATGGACTAATTCCTCTTCAGTTTTTGCAAAGTTCTATAATAGACCAATCATTGATGATCCCAATTCCTTTGCTACAGCTGTTCTTTCTTCTAATGATTGTAACCTGTAAAATAAAGTTGATTTGTAATTAAACTTATACTATTTCATTACTTTGGTTTCAAGAATTATTATTTCATGTCTTGATTGTTATTACTATAACAGATAATCATTTATATAAGTACAAATAAAACAACGAAGTTATACTTACTTGATTGTTTTTATTCCATTTCACATTTACTTACTCTGAACATCTACAACTCGTAAACAGTAAATCGCTAAGAATTAAGCTGCAAAACATAATTGAAAATCAAACGAACTAAGTGAAGTTCGATGACAATTATGTGAGCAGCTTAATTCGATGCGATTTACGCATACCCTCCCTAGAATTTATGATTAAAAATGTTTTATTAGGTTATTACTTAACTATTTATGTTCCCGGCCCTATAATAATGTAAATGAGAAATGTAAACAAAATGTGTGCTCTAAACAAAATGAGTTCTAGATTGCCTACCACCCGTTCTCGAAGTATCGGTGGTGGGGTAGGAATGAGTTGAATGACAGCTCCCAAAGTGTTGCCAGTGTAAACAAAAAAAAAAAAAAAACCCTCTAAATATCCGTGCAAGGCTGACGCTAGGTGGCGCTACTACGACTCGTAAACAGTAAATCGCATCGAATTAAGCTGCTCACATAATTGTCATCGAACTTCACTTAGTTCGTTTGATTTTCAATTTTTAAAAGTAGCAGAGCTCTTTGTGAAGGGCTCGTACGGGGAAGTACTACCACCTAGCCTTTTTCTGCCGCCAAGCAGCGTTGCTGTGTTTCGGTTTGAAGAGTGTGGTTGCCAGTGTAATTACAGGTACATGAGGCTTAACATCTGTATGCCTCAAATTGATGGACGCAGGGCCGTGCATCGTAGGGCACGTTCCTATCGTGCGTGAATTATGAGGTAATGCTTTGTTAGAGATGTCCTATACGTCATATAAAGAAGCTGATAAAATAATCCTTATGTAGCCGTGAATTACTTAACGAACTATAAAAACAGTAAGAGAAACTTCACTTTGTTCTCCAGGCACGGTAGATACCTCAGATCTCTTGGTACCAAGTACGGACTCAAGATTCTTTGAAGATGTTGACGGATTTTAAGGCAGATGTATTTAAAATATTACAATTGAACACATTATTTCAGAAGAAACATAAGTTCTCATTTTCGAGATTTCAAGTTTTTACGTCTGTGGTATCTTTGCATGAAAACGCAACTATTGATGTAAAATCTTGAAATCTGCAAAATGTGGACTAATGTATACATACCCACATTTTGAAGAAATTAAATTTCCCGACAGATTATAACTCTTTTTAAATTAACATTTTTCGAGCCGACCGCCGTTGTGACGGTAATTCCATGTTCAAACCCTTTTCTCGATAACATTTCCCAATTCGGTAAATAATTTCGCTGAAATCCGTCAGCCCGAATTATCCAATCAGGGGCACTTAGCTAAATGAACGTGTTGCCCCGTGAGGCGGGACGGTCACCTAATTAGCACAAATCGGACCAATTACCGCCAGATAGATTTCACTGAGTTTCCGATAAAAGGGTACACGCGTTCTTTTTTTTTAATCCGATTTTTAAGCTTACGTCATACCAGTTACCGCCGTCTATTCTCAAAACCAGCGTACTACCCGCATTGTTGATGCGTTACCTACGTTTTTTAGTTGTTCTTGCTGATGGAACAAGCAGATGGCCCAACTGATGTTAAGTGGTAACTAACTATTACCTATAACAAAGCATTGCCTCACGATATGAACGTGCCTTAATGACGCACTGCCCTAAGTCCATCAACTTGAGGCATACAGATGTTAAGCCTCATGTGTCTGTAATTTCACCGGCAAGCACAGCCTTCAAACCGAAACACAGCAACTCTGCTTGGCGGCAGACATAGGCATGGTGGTAGGACTTCCCCAGACGACATTATTTGAATGGAGACCAATTCTACGCAAAAGAAACGTTACCTAATGTGCTAATATGATTACAAATTCATACGAAACGACAAGATTTCCAATACCACATTTCCCACCCAAGAAAATTAGGTATAGATAAAATGCTACGTTCAAGCCGAACTGATCTCTATATCTTAAGACGCACAGTCCATGTTTCATTAAGCTATTTGTTACTTTTCCCGATCGAGCCCACGTTTATCACACTGAAGACATAAACAGGATGGATCTTCCGATAAGGAAACCCTTTGAGCCGTCCTTTCTAAAGTAAGGACAAATACCTTTATAGCCTTATTCATGGCTTTAGTAAGGAGTTGACCCGTATCCTCAGCCATGGTGGTATGAACGGTGAAGGAAAACATCGTGAGGAAACCGGCATGTCGTAGAACCTAAAAAGTTCTATAACATGTGTCAAGTGCTCGAAAAGAGCCTCTTGAGGCGCACGTAAAATCCTTACACCACAGTGTTTCGTAAGAAACTAGTGACACGACAATAGAGACCAACTTAATGATTCTTTCAGATTGTCTAAGGGACAGTCAAGAATTTTATTATCTTAGACGTATATTGCTCATATCAGTATATTATCAAATTCCATACTTAACGTATTTTTTTTTACAACTAGCTGATGGAACAAGCAGATGGCCTGATGTTAAGTGGTAACCATCACCTATAACAAAGCATTGCCTCGTAAGTCACGCACGATATGAACGTGCCCTACGATGCACTGCCCTGCGTCCATCAACTTGAGGTATGCATATGTTAAGCCTGTAATTACACCGGCAACCACACTCTCCAAACCGAAACACAGCGTTGCTGCTTGGCGGCAGAAAAAGGCGTAGTGGTAGGACTTCCCCGGACGAGCCCTTCACAATGAGCTCTACTACTCTTAAATTAAGTGTGCTTATTCAGGCGCAAACGACCGTTGCAAGGACCGACATAAGAAAAAAATGCAGTGGTTTTATGGAAAAACATGATTTTAATAATGAGTAAGGTTACTAGATAATACTTTATAGCGCTGAAGAGTGTCAATATGATTTAAGGACGAGTATTAGTTTACGAAAAAGGTGACGAAATTCAGTAGCTACCTAATACTGAGCAATTTTGTCAACCTAGAACGTGCCCTAAACGAACCTTGTTACAAAAGCGTACAACCACGACTTTTTTTTTAATAATGATAGCTCAAAAACCCTTTAGATATAAAATAAAGCCCCTCACATTTCCACCTTTACGTCTTCCATTTGATCCTGTGAGCTCAAATGAATACCTCAAATAAAATTCGTTTACAAAATACTCGTAAAAGTTTAGAATTCTTCATGGCATTTGTTAAATTATGTAGCGCTCGTGAAAAGGCAACAATGTTTTGTCTGTCGATCGTAAAACCTTATCAGTAATTGTCAAGTTTTAGGGTGACAGGAACATTTTACCATCAGCCTGAATATATTCAGTCAGTCCACTGTTGGACATATGTAAAATAAATAAATAAATAAATATTGGTGGACTTTCCACACAGCACTATCTCGCCCCAAACTAAGCCGAAGCTTGTGATATGGGAACCAGATAGCTGATATACTACTTACATACTTTTTTTTTTGTAAATACATTCTTATAATATTATATAACACCCAGACAGAGAACAAACATCTATGTTCATCACACAAATGTTTGTTCGGTGGGGATCGAACCCACGGCCTACGGCACAGAAGGCAGAGCTACTACCAACTGAGCTGTGAAGGCTGTCATCATGTACTTAAGTCATCAGAGAGCATATGAAAGGACTAATCAACTAAGTTTTAATTAATTCGTTTGTATCTTCTTCTTCTTGTCGTGTTCATTCGAAACAGTGTGGTGAAAGGATTTTAGGTGCGCCTCTCGAGGCTCCTTTCGAGCACTTGACACATGATAAAGAGCTTTTTAGGTTGCACGACATGCCGGTTTCCTCACGATGTTTTCCTTCACCGTTTGAGAGTACTGGCATTGTACACATACATTTTTGAAACTGAATAACTCATTGGTGCACGAATGGTTTAGAACCCACGACCTTAGGATGGGAAGGCGGGGCCGCTACCACTAGACCACCAGTGCTCTCAAATAAATTAGCTGATGGGCCGAGTATCTGGCTCAGCGCATCAGCATTGTCATTCAGCGTGGCAATGCAGCCAGTGTCCTGGGGTCACTTTCACCTTCATTGGCACTGATTTGGTTCAGTTGGGCTATCCCTAGATCGTTCGCAACGGTCTGGAGATAGCTCAACTGTTTAATGTGTATTTTGTAAATACTTGTATTCATTGCAAATTCTTTCTTGTTTCTAGCTTATTAAATTCAGTTTACAGTCGCTGTAGCCATCATCATTATTCTTTGTTTGATGTTGTAAAAATAGGCAAAGGTACTCTGAATTTAGTTTTACTAAAAGGTATTATAAGGTATTTAGTTCTCTCTCTTTATCTGTACTTTCAAATAATAGAAGAATTGAAAATAAAATACGAAGAGAAACAAGGAACAAACTTTTTTTTTTAAATAATACCATCACAAACAAACAAAGCATTGCCTCGCAAGTCACCCACGATAGGAACTTGCCCCACGATGCACTGCCCTGCGTCCATCAACTTGAGGGCTGCATATGTTAAGCCTTAAGTGCCTGTAATTCAACCGGCAACCACACTCTTCAAACCGAAACACAGCAACGCTGCTTGGCGGCAGAAAAAGGCGTGGTGGTATTACTTCCCCAGACAAGCCAAAGAGCTCCATTACTCTAAAATTTGTGTTGTTTATGATTTTTCATGACCACATTCAGTGATATTATCTTCAAAAATATTAAAACGTGCGATATAGAAGTTGTGTCTGTGTAGAAGTCTGCATTTTAAATGTTATTTTGTCAAGCTCTCTCATTTTACCGTCTTCTTGCATAAACCAAAGAAACTGAATCTTTAAAAAAAAACCCGAACGTTGTTCCGATTAAAAGTAAACATTTCTATAAAAGAATTACAACCTCTGCAATCTCAATAAATATTACTCGACAAATATTTATTTCTCAACTTCTTCGCGTGGAATGGAAGGTATTTTCTATTTTAAAATTGAAATTCTTTGCGGTCTATCGTAGGTTTTAAATTTGAGAGGCAGAAAGTACAAAAACTAGTTAAATATTACTCGAAAGGAGCCTCTTAAGGCGCACTTAAAATCCTTTCACCACACTGTTTCGAAAGAAACTAGTGAGACGAGAGAGTTAAATATTTTGTCTAGTAGGAAAATTGTTTTGGATCAAAAATAAGTTTTTGGTGAAACATTGTTATGTTATTTTCCAAAACTTGGTTGTTTGGGATTTTGAATAACAAAATTCAGTCATTTTTGTTCAAAAATGTCTGTGCACAATGCCATTACTCTCAAACTGTGAAGGAAAACATCGTGAGGAAACCGGCATGTCGTAGAACCTAAAAAGTGTCAAGTGCTCGAAAGGAGCCTCTTGAGGCGCGCTTAAAATCCTTTCACCACACTGTTTCGAAAGATACTATTGACACGACAAGAGAAAGAGAGCCATTTTACATGTTGAAGTGTGCGAGCGAGAAGTTGATTGAGTTTTCAGCTTTTTATGAAAAGGTCGTTGAGATAAAAAATGAAATTTACTCAAAAACTTTTGATCTCTCAAAGCCCATAATTTGAGTGATCTTATCCTACTCCTACTAATATGTCTATTTATGCGAAAGTTAAGATGTTTGTATGTTTATGGCTCAATCACGCCCCAACCTCGGAATTAATGAAACTATACAGCCAGCCTTCACAGCTCAGTTGGTACTGAGCTGCCTTCTGCGTCGTAGGCCGTGGGTTCGATCCCCACCGAGAACAAACATTTATGTGATGCACATTGTTTTTTTTATTTTTTTTTATACAACTAGCTGATTGAACAAGCAGATGGCCCACCTAATGTTAAGTGGTAACCATCACCAAACAAAGCATTACCTCGTTAGTCACGCACGATAGGAATGTGCCCTACGATGCACTGGCCTGCGTCCATCAACTTGAGGCATACAGATGTTAAGCCTCATGTGCCTGTAAATTCACCGGCAACCACACTCTTCAAACCAAAACACAGCAACGCTGCTTGGCGGCAAAAAAATGACGTGGTGGTAGTACTTCCCCGGACGAGCCCTTCACAAAGAGCTCTAAGTATATGTTTGTTCTCTGTCTGGGTGTTATTATAAATTATAAGTATGTATTTACAAAAAAAAGTATATAAATAAAGCTTTGGCTTAGTTTGGGGCTAGATAGTGCTGTCCACCAATATTTTATTTTAACAAAATGGGTATTTTACATAAAGTTGTTTTGTAACCAATTTGTTGCTATGAGAAAAACTCAAAACCAGTATGTTAAATATACTATAGATTGATATGACATAACGAAGCCAACGTTACAGTAACATACAAAATAAATATTCACTCAGCGAGTAAAATTATAAGGGATACACGGAATTTAGGAAAAACGTCAAAGAGTAAAAAATTCACGCCGACATACATTATGCAAATGCAAGGCAAAATGTCTGCCCGTCATCGCCACAGCTCAAAACGATAGCCGCTGGTTATCTACGTGACTTAACATTAACGGCCTTACTACAAAAAATCTATCAAATGATAAACTATGCTTAAACTATTGCCATCTCTTATCAATGCGTAATGGCAAACAGAGACAGCGCTAATCATAAGCATTATTTTACTTTAAACACCATATATAAAATGGTGTGTATGAGGGTTATTCTCTGAATGGAATATTTATAATTTACTAGTAGCCGCCCGCGGTTCCCCTAGCGTTGTGGCGGTGATTTCCAACGTCAATATTTAAGGCAATAGTCCCTTATTGGGTTAGTTTATTTTATTGGAATAAAAACTAGCCAATATTTTTATCCAGATTACGAATTATATTTGTTCTAAGTTTCATCCCGATCAGTTCAGCGATCAAGGCGTGAATAAACATCCAACTACTGTAACTTTAGCATATATACACCACTATTTTGTAATTACCAAAAAAAAAAAAACCGTATACTCAGTGTCAGTTACTGATCACGTTTATGTAGTTAAAACTCAAAAAAAATAATTAAAAAGAATATCCCAAGAAAAAGATGATAACTAGTTACCCATTATCCGTACGTACCTACTACAGAGTCTTATACCCGAGTCTCATTCTCATCCATTCATAAATTTTTGTCTCGTTCAAAACGAAACAAAACGCGCCGCTCGCGCAATACTAACTATTATTTCATCTATGGCCGGCAAACTCGTGTCGAACTAAACACATACCCGCGGACAATTTTTATTTTACGGGTGTCACTGACCGCTGCGCTCGCACCTGCATCTAATTTAGAGTACTTAATTTATTGTGGTTCACGATAGCTTGTTAGTACACTACCAGAGAATACGCATACATGTTACGTACTTACGTATTTTTAGTCTGGGGAAATGTGAGTGATTACCTACGGATGTACCGCGAATGGTACCCAAACAATCGGCAACCAAATTACTCCACGATGTCCAGCATATTATACCAACGCATATTAGACCATGGCTCTGTTTACGTGCCGCAAGGACGAGGAGGGCCTGCATACTCCCGAAACTTCTACGATGACCTCCTAAATGATTTTGAAGAAGATCCTCGGAGGAGCACGCGTGACGCGGCATGTCGCTTTAGCACAAGCCAGTCCTGCGCTTGGAAGATTGTGCGCTCAGTTGAGATACACTACAGGAAGAACCAGGAGCTACTAGCCATCGCCAGGCTGGAGGATATTCCGTTAACAACCTGGCGGGAGCTATGGTTTCAGCAGGACGGCGCGCCACCGCACTATCATCGCGCAGTGCGAGAGTACCTATCTCAAGAGTTTGGCACCCGATGGATTGGTCGCGGTGGCCCAGTTTGCCTGGCCTCCGTGCTCGCCCGATCTGACACCCCCAATCTTTTTGTGGAGCGAAATAAAAAGACTAGTAGTATGTGAGTGAGCCTAACAAATGTACAGGACCAAAAACAGCGCATTAGACGCTTTTGATAGTGCAAAGACTAAGTAATTTCCCACAAAAACAAGTTGTTAAAGCGTGTGTGTGTTTGCATTGACAATGAAGGTGGACATTTTGAACAACTTTTAAAATACTGTAGGTTAGTGACGTGCGTAGTTGTAAGTACTTACTGTAAATAACTTTATTTGTTGTAAATAGCTTGACGGTCCTAAGCCCGCCAAAGTAGGTATGAAGAAAAATGGCAATTAATTACAAATAAAAGGATTTAAAAAAAAACAAAAATATTGCCTTTTTTATGATACTTACCTACCTACCTACCCATCGAATTATTTATCTAGTGAGCGAGAGAGAAGGAATACGATGAGTGCGACAAGATGATGTGACGTAGGTAGGTACTATACCTACGCCGAGACGGTAGATGGAAGGAGTCATAATGAATGGAGTGTTTACGATGTTTACTAGCAGTAGTATTCCGTAGTATTTTCTTGTAGGGTGTCCATAAAATTGTGCAGGATTTTGCTTGAAAACAAACCTCGATAGCTTGGTGAAAGTTAAATATTAAAAAGTTTTGACAGTGCCAATAGCATTAGTAGCCTCTGCTGCAACTATCCTTAATTTTTTTCTGGTTAATACAAAATAGTGGTGTATAGATAGAAAGATAGCACTTTGTTGTATACACATAAATTTAGGCGTAACTTAATAAAGTACAAAGGGCGGTCTAATCGCTGAAAATGATTTCTTCCAGGTAATCTTATATGAAGTATATGATATGAATAAAGATCGAATAATTGGATGCATATAATTACCTTAAGTCAATTGACGGGATTATTAGACAGAAGTAAAATTTTAATATCCCGGGATTTTTCTATAATAAAATAAAAAATATGATGCTTTCCATAATAGCCAACATCTTAACATAAGGTAAATATGCATCCGAATATCCGATCTCTGGATATGAAGTAGGATCAGCGTAATAAACTAAGTGGTTCAGCTTTCCTCTATAAGCTACAAACTCGTCCTCCGAGAGTAACAGTTAAAATTTTAATCACATTTCAGGCTGGGATTTATTTTTGTGTATGATATACGCTTGCACGGGCTTTAAGGCTTCGTCCCTATACATAAGCATGCTTTCTTCTTGTCGTCGTCTTTTATATTAGAATCGATTTAAGCCGCTATCAAATTTTGTATCGAGGTTTGTAAAGAATTAAAATTGCTACATTTCGTTTATGACTAGTTTTATATTAGGAACGTTTTTGATCCTATGCCGAAGTGGGACTTATTTGTCCTGTATTTTACCCTGAGAAGATATACACAGAGATTGGGGTGACCAGAAAGGAACGATTTATGTTTTTAATCGTAATTAAAGACATATACAACTGTTATAGATATCGTTGTGATTCGCCCTGACAGTAGACACTAACGATAATGAGACAGAAACGAACAATTCCTGATTCTAATCATTGTCAAATGGAGGAACCTACTAGTAAATTAAAACCTCGGCCTGCCTCCATGTTGCCATACCCTATGCAGGGTCCATGTGATACTTACTAACACCCAACAACTATGTTTGTACCTAACCTAAACCATGTGTAAGCAATAAATATGTATAAATAAATAAAAAAAAGTTACTGAAACAAACTTTTTGGGTATTATCTTGGATGAGCACTGCACATGGAAGTCCCACATAAATAAGGTTTGCAGCAAAATAAATCGCTTTGCATTCGCTTTGTGGAGGCTAACTAAAATATCCTCAAAAAACACGGCACTAAAGGCATACCACGGCCACGTTGCATCAAATCTTAGGTACGGGCTCGTTTTGTGGGGTAATTCTGTGATGATCAATAGGGCTTTTATCTCCCAGAAGCAATGTATTCGTGGTATTTGTGACGTAAGTCGCCTGACGTCTTGTAAACCCTTGTTCCCAGCACTAAATTTGCTTACTCTTCCAGGCCTATACATTTTTGAAATATGCATCTTCGTAAAAAATCATCTCCATTTTTTTTATAATAAGCATGACATTTATAACTTCAGTACAAGATTCCCTAATAAACTTGTTACACCTAAAATAAGAACTGAGATCTGTAATAGAAATTGCTATGTTATGTGTGTTAGAATATATAACAAAATTCCAGAGTCAATTAAAATCCTTTCACGTCAACAATTTAAGAACAAGCTCTATAAATGGCTAATTGACCATAGCTTTTATAATGTGAAAGAGTTTCTAAGTAGAAACTATTAAAGTATCCTGGTTACCTGAATAATAATATTGACTTTTAAAATAAATAATTTTTGACATTAGGTATATTATTATGGTATATAAGGTATTATTATTGTGTGTATTATTTTGACATTATATTGTAGACATTTCACTATTCTGAAATTTGGTATTTGTATTTTCTTGACGTTTCGTGTAAACTGACATTATAAATTTAATACTAATTTTGTATGCTGACATAATAATTTTGGTTTCTAACAACTCATTTCATATAATTGTATTGTATAATTTTATTTGCATGCTAGTTTGTAGTAATGTGCTGATCATTTTTACCTAAAGAACCTATTGTAACCACATTGTAGCAAATATAAATAAATAAATAAATAAATAAATAAAATATATTGAGTATTGAGGATAATCTGATACAACTGCCATGATGTCACGAAACAAAACAGAACATCAGAAAACTTGATTGTAATCGTTACTAAGCAGTGATAATTAGAAACAACAGCTACGACCTCACGAAACGTACCTTCAATCGAATCGGAGGGTAATGTCTTCGCGAAATGTCCCACGTGCTCAAAGCGGCCTGTACTCAAAAAGGCCAATTCTCAACAAAACGGAAAATCAGAAAACATGTAGCTGCATATAGGGTCGTAGCTTAGGCAACTTGGCAAGCGACCACGGGCCGAACATGCCTCTGTTTCAACGCTCTTCCCAATGCCTACTAAAACCACTATTGGAAAAGTATTCGTACTATTTTTAAATGAAAAGCTAGACCAAAGCCGGCTTTTGTTGCTTTTTTACAATGAGTGAGTTTACCAATAAATTCTTCAAAAATAAACTCTACTGTTTCATCAATAACAAAGCCGATATAGAATGGAATGAAACATAACTGATTTCTGTTCATATAAAAAACAGAAATGGGCATGGTAGACGGGAGATACACATTTTTTTTAATTTTTATAGGTTTTTTTCTTTTTTCCGCATGTTGTTTTGAAACTGTTTAATTTTTTTGTGAATTGGTGTTGGTGTTTTTGTGTATAGCTGTGGTGGTGGTGGCCCACCTGATATTATGTGGGAAGCATTTCCTTGCAAGTCACGCACGATAGGAACGTGCCCTACGATACATGTCCATGTGCCTGTAATTTCAGCCACATCTTTAAACAGAAGCACATAGTAACGCTGCTTGGCGGCAGAAAAAGGCATAGTGATAGTTCTGCCCGGACGAGGCCTTCACAAAGAGCTCTACTACTCTTCTATAAGGTTGCATGGAAGACGTCGCTCTCAGTGATAAGATCGCCAATTTTTTTGCCGAAGTCAAAGTTACAACGCTGGTCTTGGTTTCAAGCTGAAAACTTAATCAGTCAAATCGTAACACATCCCGCCGGTCATGGGATCTCCGGGGAAATTATCGACACATGTCAGCTTTTATTTTCACAGTGACCTGGCTTTGGTGACATTTCAATATTGCAATAAACGCAAATTAAACATGGAGACATAAAACAGAATCAGCTTGACGACTTTTATTCCCAGGCACGGTAGATATCCCTTCAGGGGGGGGGGGGGGTATTTTGATTCTTTCGATATCGGATTCGTACGGAATAAAATTTTTGAATTTCGAATTCAATAGCTGTTACTGTTGTAAACATATGATGTACAGCTTGCCGCCGTTTTTTTAAGGCATGTAACGCGCGCGCGTATTGTCGCTTATTGAATCGACATGAAATCCCATTCCACATAGGTAGGTAATAGGTGAATATTTTTTTTTGCGACGGGACGGCAATTTCAGCAAAGTTACAAGCAAATGAATTTGACAGAAACAGAGTTTTTAATAGTCTATTGACGACATGTAGGTGACTTACGATGCAATACTCTGTTATAGGTAATGGTTACCACTTAACATCAGGTGGGCCATCTGCTTGTTCCATCAGCTAGTTGTAGAAACAAAAACCCGAAAAGCAATCTAAGCAATAAGTATTTATTTTTGGTGATGAACCCTCTCGATTGTAAATACTTGGTAAATAGTAGTTACCTACATACATTCACATTTTTTTATACTAAGATGTTTCTTTTCGTACCCAAACCCTTTCACGGAAAGGTTTCCGCCACCGAATAGCTGTCGGAAAGTCACTCGTTATCTTTACGAATCCTACTGTCAAAAGCTTTGTCTGAAATGTCAAATTCGCGTTCCGACAAGGCTTTTCAGAAGCCATCGTATTCCAAATTAAAAAAATTACTTTCCGTAACGAATCCGATACCGAAAACATCAAAATACCCCCCAGGTCTTCCAGTACCTTAATATTGAAATGGTACATCATTTTAAAATTCTATGTGGATGTCTAATGGACGGTAGTTATAGGTACGACAAAAATTAAAATTGTCCGTATTCTATGCGTGATAGGTTGCAAAACTATCGCCGTTGGTAGAATAATAGCTAGTTTTGTCTCGATGTTATTATCGCACGGGAATCTATCAACACAAGCTAGCTTTTATTTTCATACTTACCTTGTGTTCCGGCCCACTAGGCCTAGTTTCTGAACGCATCCCTCGGTTTCGGAACGCACCGTCAAGCGACAGTGCGCATGGCTGTCACTGTCATGTCATCACAACATTCTGTTAATCTCAATCTTTTGCTGGCAATAAATAAAGAGGAAGAAGATTCTCTTGAAACGCCGACCATGGAGGAAATATAATACTTCGTCTAAAGCACGGTCTCCGCCGCGAGCAGAGCAGAGCCATTAAGGACTCCGTTTAACTCGCAAGAATAAACTGCATACTTGTATTTCCACCAACAAATAGTCGAGCGGAAAGGACTGAGCGAGCAGAAAGTGTTGAAATGAACTCGCTCAGCTCTTTTTCCTTTTGCAGTGGAAATCAAAAGATAAAACTCTTTGTTGGTGGAAATGTAAACCTATTTCATTAAAAAGGAGTCGGTTCCGCTAACCATTTCTCGCTCATTACCCTTTTGCGGTGAAGACCGGGCTTATGACGCCGACACTTTATTCCCATATTTTTACAATTATTAAACACTTCTTTTACAAGGATACAAATTTATATTAATATTTTTATTAATGAAAATAAACCTGCAAATGGAACACACAAGGACTTTTGAATCAAGATCATCGCCCACCTGACGATCAGTAGCACAATAAATTACACAACACCTTGTTTTGGTGACCAGTGTGTGAGGTAGTAGTAATACCAGTAGAGTGGTGTAGCCAGACGTACGACCAATTATTTACTCCTAAAAGAATTACTCAAAAACATTTCACAAAATGCGTCTTTCATCGCAACTATTCTGTTAACAAAGTACACGATAGGATAAAGTTATCGTTACGTCATACTTCAACAACAAAAAAACAGCAACTTCGTACTTTAACAACCATTATTTATATTATCGTTATAATAGAGCGATAAATCGCCAGCGGCCTTCCTTTATTAATTACAGTTTGCCGTTAAATATTCTTTTAGCGAGTAATAAAGAGCGGTCTTTTCAAAGCGGGTGTCGCTTCATGAGCGATGGGTTCCGCTTTATTTTTCTTTACCGCCCCGGTCCAGTTGTAAAAGCGCAACACTTCGCACTGCATCGGATTCGAATCCGTGGAACGTTCCGGAGTAGTCATAGAACTATTTTTTCATAAAACAGAACACAGATATTCAAAATGCTCTGTCCATTGTGATTCTTCGTCAGAGATTTTATTTTAAGTCATAAATTAGGTTTTTGTGATTGACGCTGGCAACAATAATTCAGAAATTTTTGTTAAAAGTTTTTTTTTATGTGCGAATTGTTAGGTTTTATTGTATGTGCTATGCACATTTGTTGAGAGGTGTTTAAAAAAAAGCAAACAAAATATTTCTGATTGTTTTCTGTCCATTGAGATACTTCGTCTGAGACTTTAGTTTAACTCATAAATTTAATTTTTCTGATTGATAACGCTGACAACAATAATTCTGAAATTTTGTTAAGAGTTTCATTTTTTATGTGAGAATTGTTAGTTTTTATGTATGTGCTGTGCACCGCACATTTGTTGAGAGGTGTGAAAAAAAAAGCAAACAAATTCTTTCTGATTATTTTATGTGTAGGATAGTCGAGTTACGGAACCCTAAAAGTTGAATTAACGAGAGGACACTGAAGACAAAGAGGCGGTCGCCCGACAATTAGACGGCAGTCTAAAGAAAATCAACTAAAGGACCAATGTTTAAAGAAATGCATACTTAAAGCGATTGTTTTATTTATCACGTACAGTCAGCAAGACAAGTTGATGACAGTTTAACTTTTTTTTAAACTTACTTATTAAATTTTAAACTTTTTCCTAATGACAAATATAATGTAAAAATGTTATTTTTGGACGTAAGTACCTCTGACAACAAAATCTGAGAAGATATCTACCGTGCCTGCGGTTCAAAGTCGTGAAGCTCATTCTTTATTACCGGAAGTAAAACCGTGCCTTGGAAATGGTTATGACTTATGAGCCAAGGAAAACCTTCAAATGATAGCTATACTTTGGATCATGAGGTTACTGAACTTCCGTTGCTGATTGTACCTACGCTATAGGATATAAATAACATACCTACGCTCCTTACGGGTAATGCCATCTAAGATTGTATATCAGAATGAAATGCGTTAAGGCATGCTACTAAATTTCGTAAATATTTCAATGATGGTTACCCAATACGAGCTAAGCCGAAAATGAAAGATGAGAATATACAACGTGAAACATAATACCCCTATAAGACCAAAGACCAAGTGATCAGACCAAGCATTGCAATACTTTGACGTGTGCAAAGTTTGAATACTTCGTTTTCGAAATTCCCATACAAGAATAAAATTAATATTGTCTCAGAAATTTGAAACAACCTTGATAATGTGTATGTGACTTTGGTACATACATACGCTATTTGAAATTACTAATTGGTGGCAGTTCTGTTACCTATTCTAGCTACAGTTCACAATTAAAGGTAAAAAAACAGCTGTAAATAGGGCTGCGTCATGTTGTGTTAGTTTCATTTTGGAGGAAAGTTTAAGAGGCATTCAAGTTCATGAATGAAAAACTTCGAAATCTCAAAAGTGTTATAACTACAGTTGTTTGCCATGTCCTGTAGGATACCCTACTTTCGGGGTTATAGGGGTAATATGTTACATGTTGTATAGTAAACATATAGAAAAGTTGTAAACATATAGATGATGAGTTTCACAAACTTCAGACTGGTGATTCGTATCACCAGTCTGAAGTATGTGAAACTCATCTCCTAAATTGCAGTGACAAGGTCTTTTTAAAATAGCTTTTAAAAAACATCTACATTTCCCTCTCACTTCACGCTGTAATTGTGCGTCCTTCCCCTACGGAACCAGATTCCAATTTACCTTCCAACGAACAAGAACCATTCAGCTCTTATCACCTTCAGATAAGGCTATTGTCCCAACAGGTGAAGATAAAGGTTGAAACGGCTTGAATAGTTTTTGTGGCCGCATTGTGTGTTTACCCTCAAGAATTGTTGAAGGACATGAAAGTGGGTGGTCCTTTCAATTCTTAACGCTTTAAAGCTTGTCTGTGTGATGCTCTTAAGAGGCTGACAAGCGTCAAACAACTTCTAGCTTGCCGTTAAATTTTTGAAGATATAAAACGACTTCAAAATCGAAAACAACAAAATTTCGGAGAATAACATGTCAAAGATAAAAAAAAAATGTAATAACGAGATTTCTAACGCAAAAAATTGTTTAACTAGTTTTTAATCTTAATGAAACCCACAAGTTTAAGATAATTTGTTCGGATATAAAAAAATTGTTGTACTTAGCTGATGGAACAAGCAGATGGCTTAGGCGATAGGAACGTGCCCTATGCTGCACTGCCCTGCGTTATCAACTTGAGGAATACAGATGTGCCTATAATTGCACCGGTAACCAAACTCTTCAAACCGAAAAACAGCAACGCTGCTTGGCGGCAGAAAAAGGCGTGGAAGTACTGAGTACTACCAGCACTTCCCCGGACGAGCCTTCACAACGAGCTCTACTGCTCCTTTTTTTGTAACAGTATAATTGTAGTACATTGCTGTTGATTCTTCATATCAATCTATCAATCTTTAATTGTGAGAGAGTAAAGTTGTTTGACAGTTAGCAGCCTCTTAACGCTTTAAAGCTTTTCTGTGTAATGCCCTTAATATTTTGCGAACGTCCCCCCTTTGTGTCGGGGGAGTAATGTCTCTTCGCACATTTCTACCTTTTGTAATGGTAGCGGCGAAAATGGAGGTCATAATCGCTGGGTTTCTAATGTTTGAGGGTCAAATATTTGGAATTATCAAAATTATATTTGAGTTTTTATTGCAGCTGAGCTTTAAAGATATATATTTAGAGCTATATAGCTATAGATCGTTTGTGGTCTGCAGATAGCTTAACTGTTTCATATGTATTTTGTACATTTCGTAAATACATCATATTCAATGTAAAAAAAACAACAGTATTATCATTATTATTCTTCCATATAAAGTATGGCGGACATGCCATATGTAGTGGTGGACTGCTTCAGGCCGATGATGATGATGACTAAATAAAGCCAACGTAAGCTACATAAATATAAGTAATAGTTAAATTAGCAGTAGCTCTGCCAACCAATGACTAATATTATGTGTGATGAACATAAATATTCTTTCAATGTCAAAGTGTTATAAAAAAAGTTAAGTATTTTTTTCAGTTACGACGGTGCGTTCTTATAGTATAAGTTTCGCGTAGCTGAGGGGATAGTTAGCGCTGTTTGAAAATATCCAATAAATATTGTAGTGTTAATCTTTTCAAATTCTTTTTATATCACTGTTATTACTCTTTTTCTTAATACTTCTCTGTAAATACTCTCTAGCGAGGAAGATACTGTTCATTTTAGGTATTTATCAGTATTTTTGTCTGCTTTTTGGTATTTTAACTTTATAAATCTAAATTCACACTTAAACACCAATCGATATAGCAGAGTTTTCTGATCCTAGGAGTATAATAGTTACGCTACGATATTTTGTAGCTCCATGCTACATCTTTCGTAGCACTGCTACGAGTACGTTCCTCGTAGCAGTTACTGCTATTACTACCAAAATAAGAATATCGTATAAATGTACGAAGAATGTATGAAGTTGGACATTTTCCAATTATATTGTGATTTTAAAGCCACAATGAGCCGGTAGAGGGCTCTCGTTACGATAAGCGCCCTCAACGACGTCATTATGCAAATTGCATTGCGTCATCGAATCAAAAGGCAGAATCTTGAGACGATTTTTCTAAGCTTTTTATGTTCATTTGAAAGTTTCTTACTGCACGGTCGTGTACGATGGATTCGAAGATTATTTCGGAATTATATTCACTCAATCATAACTAAGTTGTTTTTCTTATTTTTTTTCACCGTTTAAGGCACCTGTCCATCATTCGACAGACAATCTTGCCAGTGTCAAGTGATATAGATTAAAGGCTTTATAGTCAAGTCAAAGAAAATGTCAGAAGATAATGATGGCAGTTTTTTTCAAAACTTACGAAACATTTTCTTTCAAATCAGGATATCACATAATATTTGGAATGAAAGCGTTCATTCCAAATGTTTATACTTTGTCTAAAGACCTTAAGAGCTGATTTCACCATGCTCTGTTGGTTACCAATAAAGGATTAAAAGACCGTTAAATGTAAACTTAGATGTCAAACGCGTACATTTCGACATATTTAACGGCCCTTGAATCATTTGTTAATCTAAGGGCCAGTTTCACCATGCTCTGTTAGATTAACAAAGGATTAAAGGGCCGTTAAATATGTCAAAATGTACGCGTTTGACAGCTAAGGTTAGATTAAACGGTCTTTTAATCCTTGATTAGTAACTAACAGAGCATGGTGAAACCGGCCCTAAGACAGCATGGTGAAATCAGAGCAAAGTAATGGTTAAAAAACTACTGAATATAACCCAAAATAACACTAGAAAAACAATTGAAATAAAAAGCTATGTCACTTCGCTAAATGATAAAAAGCTTAAACTATTCCACTTGAAATTGACAAGATTGTCCGTCAAAATGACGGACTGAAGACATAAGGGCGAAAAATAAGATTCCATCAAAACAAAACTCGTATTGATACAAAAATATTTCATGTGACACTTGATGACTATGTTACATTCATCCCACTGAGTAATACGTGAAATGAGCCTTATTCACCACCGATAAAAGCTATTATAGATTGGCCAACGACCGTTGGATGAAGACTTGATGGATTGAAGTGGACTTTTATAGAGCTATAAATGGTTTTATAGACAGAGACATAAAAATAACTATTAATGTAAGCCATTTCCATGGGCGGCCTGACCGAGCGGTTAATATCTAAAGTTCGTATATCAGAACAAAAGTATATACTAATGGGCCCTTAATATGATCTCGTTTAGCAGTATTTAGATTGAAAACATAAGAAAATTCTTTATTTACAAAAAAGAATTAAATAGGCGAACTTAATGGTACCATTTTTCACAACCCAAACATTTAACCATTGGGATTTGAACCCACGACCTTCCCCTTGATACGGGGCTGCGCTAACCGCCTTTTTATCACTAGGTATATAAAAAACTGGATTATTTTTATACTTTTATACAAAATGAAAGCTCATCAATTCTCTGCTACTTTTAATCTATATTCATTCATAAATTACTTTTCCAACATAATTTACTGACAAAAAGTTATTGCTAAGTTATAGCAAGAGTAGTTATTTAAGAGTAGAAGAGCTCTTTGTGAAGGGCTCGTTCGGGGAAGTACTACCACCTCGCCTTTTTCTGCCGCCAAGCAGCGTTGCTGTGTTTCGGTATGAAGAGTGTGGTTGCCGGAGTAATTAAAGGCACATGAGATTTAACATCTGTATGCCTCAAGTTGATGGACGCAGGGCAGTGCATCGTAGGGCACGTTCCAATCGTGCGTGACTTACGAGGCAATGCTTTGTTATAGGTGATGGTTACCACTTAACACCATTCGGTCCATCTGATTGTTCCATCAGCTAGTAGTATAAAAAAAAGATTTAAATTCAATTATTTGCCTATCTATATCATTTACTTACAAAAGTTATCGCTAAGTACAAAAAGTGTTGCGAATGAACTAATAGTGACACGAAGAAGAAGAAGAGAGAAAGCTCCGCCGCTCGTTTGCGCTCCGTTATTTCCATTCGAAGTATCTTTCCGGTTAATTTAATACTATTTTACAGTCAATTGGCCATTTTAATTTTAAAAGGAAACGAGTCACGAGTTTATTTGTAATATTCGAAATAATCAGGCGTGTTTACTGTTCAGATTTTTGAAACAAATAAATAAATCTACAGAATACTATAGGACTAAATTTGTATTGCAATTAGGCAAACCTTATTGACTCCACGTACTTATTTTAATAATAAATATTGGTTGACTTTCCACACATCACTATCTAACCCCAAATTAAGCGGCTTGTATATGGAATCCATATAGCTGACATAATACTTATAATTTTTTGTTCATACATATCATCATCATCCGCAGCCCGACTTAGCCCACTGCTGGGCATAGGCCTCTCTATGCTCTTGCCATTTCAAACGGTCTTGGGCTACCCTCATCCATTCTCTTCTCTTGTCGTGTCACTAGTTTCTTTCGAAACAGTGTGGCGAAAGGATTTTAAGTGTGCCTCATGAGGCTCCTTTCGAGCTTGACACGTGTTATAATTTTGTTTAGGTTCTACGACATGCCGGTGTCCTCACGATGTTTACCTTCACCGTTTGAGAGTACTGGCATTGTGAACATAAATGTTTGGACAGAAAAACTCATTGGTGCACGACCGGTTTCGAACCCACGACCTCAGGATCGGAAGGCGGGGCCGCTACCACTACCCCACCAGTGCTCTCATTCATTTACGGCCCATAATGCTGACAATGTCGTCAACCCAGTGTTGGGCGTCCAGTTACACGATGTTCATACATATACTTGTAATTATTTAAAATAAGACCGAGACAGAAAACAAACATTTAAGTTCATCATCCAAATGTTTGATCTCGCTCGGGATCGAACCGACCTCTAGCGACGCTATAACCGCAGAAAAATGCGTGGTGGTAGGACTTTCCCGGACGAGCCCTTCAGAAAGAGACCTACTCTTAAGAAAACATTGCCACCGTTGACACAGGTTGAACGCAATAGCATTCACTTTACGATCTAGCAAGTCACAAGTTTACTCAGTCCAAACATTTAAAATAAACAATAGTCCCTATCGCTTTCAAGTTAAACTAGTGGGCGTAACTCAGGCCGAGGTAATTTGGCAAGCCCTGTCCACACTTGCACGAACTATCCAATAAACGCTCTTGGCATGGCTCCCGCGGCGATACTGTTTTTCTGATGGTTATTTTAGATTCGTTTTGGAAGAGAACGTACATACACGTTTCACAGGATAGTTTTCTTTTTATTAAACTATCTATGGGCTTTGAATGGTTCGTGTGTAGCTGTTGGATCTCAATTGACAGTTCTTACAGCTCAGTTCACAGCTCACAGCCTTCTGCGCTGTAGGGTGTGGATTCGATCCCCACACAGAACAACAATTGTATGATGGATAGATGTTTGTTCTCAGTCTGGGTGTTATAATATAAGTACGTATTTACATATATATATATATAGGTATTAGTTTAGGCTACATAGTGGTGGAAAGTCCACCAATATTTATTATGTATTTATTTAGTTGTCGATTTGCAAATGTAAAAAATATAAAAATTTAGATTTTCACATAAAATTTAGATGAAAATGTAGTTTATATTTGTTGGGAGTACATTTAAGTTGCTTATTTTTTAAATAAATTTTAAAAAAGAACCATACATTAATTGAATGTATAAAAAAAAATTGGCTAGTAATATAAATGAATGTGTTATTAAAATTAATGTTAGTTAACGTGAAAGCGCGAACGAATTCGATACATCGTATGTAATCGGAGGCGACTGGGCGCCCTGCCAGTGCCGCATTAACACAGTAAGCAGGCTCACTGTAGGTTTTAGGCGGTAGGTATTGCAGCAGTGTGTAGCTCGTCTTGCTTATTTGTGCCGAGGTAGGGCGCGTTCCTATCGTGCGTGACTTGCGAGGGAATATTTGTTATGTGTGATGGTTACCACTTAACATCAGGTAGACCATTTGCTTGTTCTATCTGCAAGTACTATATAAAATGCTAGGTTCCGCTCGCGATACCAAAGCATAGCATAGGTTCAAAGCTCTTAGTACGAAAGTATTAAAGTTTCACCAAAACTGGTCAGTCTCAGCCAGATATAGACTACTCAATGCTAAGCAATTGGTGTAAACATATACACTAAGCATTTGTATCAGTATACAAAAACTTGAGATACCTATACGTCTTATTTTTACGGGCAAAATAATTGAGGTTGCTGTCATTTTAAGGTTTTTCAGCGGCCATCACACAAGGCAAGTCTTTATCAGATATACGCCCAGCGTGATAGTGAAAACTGCCTTACATGTAAATGTTTTAAAAGTTTCACTCAAATCACGAGAATGGTATGAAAAATAAATAAAATTTACGAATACTAAGTAATTAATCTATACGGATATATGCTTCAGTGTTTTTTTACTACTTGCTGAGGGAACAAGCAGATGGCCCACCTGATGTTAAGTGGTAACCATCACCTATAGCACAGCATTGCCTCGTAAGTCACCCACGATATGTATGTGAAGAGTAGTAGAGCTCTTTGTGAAGGGCTCGTCCGTGGAAGTACTACCGCCACGCCTTTTACTGCCGCCAAGCAGCGTTGCTGTGTTTCGGTTTGAAGAGTGTGTTTGCCGGTGAAATTTCAGGCACATGAGGCTTAACATCTGTATGCCTCAAGTTGATGGACGCAGGGTAGTGCATCGTAGGGCACGTTATTGTGCGTGACTTACGAGGTAATGCTTTGTTATAGGTAATGGTTACCACTTAACATCAGGTGGGCCATCTGCTTGTTCCATCAGCTAGTAACATAAAAAAATATATATCAACGTTCCTTACGATGCACTGCCCTGTGTCCATCAACATGAGGCATATAATCCAGATGTATAATCCTAAAAAAACTGTTTTTTAGGTGCAAAATATCCTTATTTGACGTCGAAACCAATAAAGAGTTATCTATAGCTCGATCCAAATCATATGATCACTAATCAGGTTTAACGAGCCACTAAGAAATGATGGTTACGCTAATTCTGTTTAGTAAGCGTGTTTAACTAAACACAATTAAATCAGATTGTTATGCAAGAGGTCGTTGTTCTATATCGAAGATATAGAACAACTCTACACTCAATTCACTCTACACTCAAACGAATCTAAATTCAATTAGATGCTAATATTAAGGGTATGATGGACGGCACAGCGCGCTATTGAAACGAAGCCATGTTTTCATTGAAAGGCTTTTTTAAATGATAAATGGCTTACCGTTTTGCTGCTATTTTTGTCTGCATCGATTCGATTTGGTTTTGACTTACCTGAAACAAAATGAACGGGTTATGTAAGCATTTAGCTGAAAGTAAATTATTACAAATACAAATAATTATCGGTTGATAGTCCAAACAACGCCATCTAGCGTCATCACGCCTTTTTCTGCCGCCAAGCAGCGTTGCTGTGTTTCGGTTTGAAGAGTGTGGTTGCCGGTGTAATTACAGGCACATGAGGCTTAACATCTGTATGCCTCAAGTTGATGGACGCAAGGCAGTGCATCGTAGGGCACGTTCCTTTCGTGCGTGACTTGCGAGGCAATGCTTTGTTATAGGTGATGGTTACCACTTAACATCAGGTGGGCCATCTGCTTGTTCCATCAGCTAGTTATATAAAAAAAATAAAAAATCGACATACCTATGGGTATGAACCCAATAAAGGGAACAACAAATACCCGACCGAACCCGCGGACGGCAGCTAGTTTTATATAACTTACAACACAACATATATTTCGAAACAAATTGCCAGGTAAAATTGCAGTTGTAGTCAAAACGCCGACATATTTTATAGTGTTGCACTCGGCAATTACTTTCGCAGAAAACCACTACGTAGTACTATAGTAGGTAACTGTTTTTCACAGAATTAGAATAAAATTGCTGTACCTGCCACAATTCCTTAGTTATTGTATTTTTGTTGAGCTACAATATTAAGGTTACCAGGAAAATTGCGGTCGGAAATTTGTTTGTTGGTTTGAAAATACCGATCGTTTACAATTTCATTACAATATATTTTTTATGGCTGCCTGAAAGATACTTCTTTCAGCGATCTTTTAGCGTTGTACATTAATATTTTTTTAGTTTTCGATTTCAAAACGTAGATCTAGATTCAATGAGGAATAAATAAGTGTGCAGTAATAAAAATAAAAATAAATAAGTTTTCAGAGTAGTAGAGCTCTTTGTGTAGGGCTCGTCCGGGGAAGTATACGCTACGCCTTTTTCTGCCGCCAAGCAGCGTTGCTGTGTTTCGGTTTGAAGAGTGTGGTCGCCGGTGTAATTACAGGCACATGAGGCTTAACATCTCTATGCCTCAAGCTGATGGACGCAGGGCAGTGCATCGTAGGGCACGTTCCTATCGTGCGTGACTTGCGAGGCAATGCTTTGTTATAGGCGATGGTTACCACTTAACATCAGGTGGGCCATCTGCTTGTTCCATCAGTTGGTGGTATAAAAAAAAAAAAAAAAAAAGTAAGCTGCACTAGAATCTATACAATTGGTTAATTTCAAGTTAAGCCGCAAATAACCGTTGAACAACTTCTCGCTCGCACGTTTCATTATTTTTGAAGATTATTTTCAATAATAACTGTATATACTAAAATTTTAAATAACCAAGCTTTGAATAACAACATTACAACGGTTCAGCAAAAATATATAATAATACATTTTCCTACCATAATAATACATTACTGCTTATGGCGATGAAAACTGCTAATGTACCTCTCGCTATATGTAATCGTAATCAACGTTGTGTGCACATTGCACACAGTTCAGCAAAAAAAATACTTTTTTATCCAAACAAGTTTCCTACTCAAAAGCTTGCATTACTTTTTAGTCAAAGCAAAAGTACAGTTGTTTGGGAGTTACAATAATACAGACAGAT
Source organism: Chloroclysta siterata (assembly GCA_932294275.1). Classification (NCBI taxonomy): domain Eukaryota; kingdom Metazoa; phylum Arthropoda; class Insecta; order Lepidoptera; family Geometridae; genus Chloroclysta; species Chloroclysta siterata. The sequence goes on from OW028588.1 coordinate 19,344,262, forward strand.
ACACACGTTATACTTATAACACCTCTCTTTGTGCGACGGGTGTGAAAAAACAAGCAGCATTCCATGATCGATGCGTTGTAGTCGCCTCGCTCACTTTGGCTGAAAAAGCCAATGTCCGAGCAACTCGGAAAAAGGCATTGTACTTGAAACAGAACATTGTACAATTTCTTGGGCGAGCTATTGTAACAGCACTAGTCTGCAGTTTTTAGTCGACAGAATAAAATATAAGTAACAAGTTTTTTAAACTTATTTATATGTTATTTAGCCAACTTAAGAGCTGATTTTACCATGCTCTGTTAGTTACTAATCAAGGATTAACAGGCCGTTAAATCTAGTCTCATATGTCAAACGCGTACATATTGCCATATTGATGAAAAAAAGAGTAGTAGAGCTCTTTGTGAAGGGCTCGTTCGGGAAAGTTATACCACCACGCCATTTTCTGCCGCCAAGCAGCGTTGCTGTGTTTCGGTTTGAAGAGTGTGGTTGCCGGTGTAATTACAGGCACATGAGGCTTGACATCTGTATGCCTCAAGTTGATGGACGCAAGGCAGTGCATCGTAGGGCACGTTCCTAACATGCGTGACTTGCGAGGCAATGCTTTGTTATAGGTGATGGTTACCAATTAACATCAGGTGGGCCATCTGCTTGTTCCTTCAGCTAGTTGTGTAAAAAAACACTAGTGTACACTAGATTATAAACAGAAGATTTTCTTGAACAAAATTAAGATTTCACCCGCCACGTGCAAGCTCTTTGTGTCAGACACCAGACTTTAAACAACATCACTGGCAACTACGAAAGATGTTTATTTAGTTAATTAACTGGGATGGTATTGCGGGTAGAATAGCATAAGGTTGAATTATTTTAATAGTTACAAAGAGAAATTTTTGAAAGGGTTTAATAAATAAAATAACTAGTAGTTCGCCCCGAACTGAGATCTCGTGATGCGACCCGACGAACGCACTAAAACTTTGAGTAGGCGGTAGTCAAAGGCATGTCCAAACATTATGTTTGGACTTTTTCTGATTACCACCTACTAACTTGGTATGGTAACCAAGTTTCAACTCTATTGGCCTATTTATTGAAGAGTTCCGTTGAACAGACCTTGGCTCCATCATCAGACCTGGTCGTTGTCACCATTTTATGAAAACTGAGTACCTCCTTAATTTATTTCAAGAAAAAAAAATAAGAAAAAGCAAAGGAACTGGCCGACCAGTTGAAAAACCTTGATGTGAACGAAACTCTTAGAGATGAGAGCTCTTGGATCGCTGGTTATCTTAATTTAACTTTTTTGTTGTATCTCAAAAACCGAGCGTCCCAGAAAAATTGTTTTGGAATGTCCAAAAAAGCCCTTTCATATGACACGTAACTTGATTTTTTTATGTAACTTTTTTTATTTATGCCCCCTTGAAAAACCCCATATCTTAATAACCCTTCATTCGATTTTACTCATATACTTACCAGTAAATTTCTCAAGTACAAGCTATCGACCTTTAAAATTTCATGCAGATCGGATCAACGGTTCGAAAGTTATGGCCAGACAAACATACATACATACATACATACATACATACATACATACATAAAATGCCAAATCGCCCAAGTTGAAACTAAGATCTTCGTTCGCTTCGCTCACTCGATCAAATATTGGAGGAGTGAAAACACGCTGCTATATATTCCCAAACTTAGGGCCGGTTTCACCATGCTCTGTTAGTTACTAATCAAGGATTAAAAGACCGTTAAATCTTACCTTAGCTGTCAAACGCGTACATTTTGACATATTTAACGGCCCTTTAATCCTTTGTTAATCTAACAGAGCATGGTGAAACCGGCCCTTAAGGTTGGATTCTGAAAGCTCGATCAAAACTTATCGGATGTCAAGTCACTAGCCATTTCAGCTTTTTTTTTTGGTCAAGTCAGTCCATAGTAAAATGAAAAAACTATGTTACTACCTAAACTGTCAGAAAACGAATCTGTAGATCTTGAATCTTGATCAACTCAAGATGTCAAGAAGAGGCGACGAAGATGGGACTACTGAGCAGTCAGGACTGTCAAGTAAGAAAAAACGAAAAAAAGGAATCCCTTACATTTCGTGCGCAAATGAAAAGAAAGTACATATTGTACAATTTATAAGAGACTTACAAAGAAAATTATTTAAGGGGAAGTTAGAAAGTTTTGTGTATGAGGATTTGCAAACAAGATGTGCCCGTTAAAGAAATGTTTTTCCAATGTTATTGGCAAAGGGCCGAAAGCAGGTTTTATTTGGCAAGTCGTAATAAAAATGGCAAATATTCCCAACGCGATATTTACCTTTGAAGTTTGGTTTATCACTGGAATAAGGAATATGGGGATTCTGTTTTCGTGTTTGTGCGACGTTTCGCCGATGGGATGCCGTAAAACGTAAACTTTTATGCTGACATAATGCATTGACTGATAGAAAGAGTAGTAGAGCTCTTTGGGAAGGGTTCGTCCGGGGAAGTACTACCACCACGCCTTTTTCTACCGCCAGGCAGCGTTGCTGTGTTTCGGTTTGAAGAGTGTGGTTGCCGGTGTAATTACAGGCACATGAGGCTTAACATCTGCATGCCTCAAGTTGATGGACGCAAGGCAGTGCATCGTAGGGCACGTTCCTATCGTGCGTGACTTACAAGGCAATGCTTTGTTATAGGTGATGGTTACCACTTTACATCAGGTGGGCTATCTGCTTGTTCCATCAAGCTGATGTAAGTATAGAAAAATATATATATAAAAATTGATTGAAAGGCTGAAGAATTTTCATAGAACTTTACGTTTTGACTAATATTTACAACAAAATATAGATCTATAGTTGCAGTTCACCACACAGAAACACAATACTCACACTACAAGAGTTGTCACGACAAAGCCCTTAAAAAAGAAGTCTTTTAGTAGTCTCTTGAGATTCAGCTGTTAATTAACAAATGTCATTACTTTTATGCCGTCGGAGTACGTCCATTATTTTAACAATTTAGAAAAATAAGCAATATGATTTCGTCGTCTTCGTCCGCCTTCGCCCATACGTATAAAGTTATTTTTTTTCCAGTCAAAGTTAGGTCAATTAAGGTGTCACTTCCGCGCAACCAAGCCTAGAAGAACAGGTAACGATGGCTTCCTACCGTTCTTTTGTACAGGTACATCAGGCGAGTGTTAATGGAACTGTTGGGAGGGGAAGACCTCGGTGAACGTATCTGACATTTTAGAGAAAGGCCAGGTCAAGAGTACCCTAAACCGACGAGCATGTATGAAGAATGTTATGAGAGTGAATGAAGTGAAAGATGTATGTCAGGATCGTAGCAAGTGGAAATCAGTGGTCTCTGCCTACCCCTATGGGAAACAGGCGTGATTTTATGTATGTTCTTTTGTATGATCCCAGTTACATAATAATATCATAATTATCTATTTTTATTATTTACTAGCGGCCTGTCCCAGCTTCGCATGGGTGGTCATAAATTTTTTGAACATTTTAGGATAAACTTAAACCGTGGGTTCGAGCCTCGCGTCTACTTATTTCATACATTTGCACGCGCTTCTCCTTGAGTGAGTGAAATCGCACCCCGCGCGAGACCCGTGGACCCGTTAACATTTTTAATTTCGTCATATCTTTTGAATGGAATGTCCGATTTGAAAAATTTAAGAAGTAATCTATAGGTATTGAAACCGTCTTAATTATGAAATGATTTATTTGGATAAGGATTAATACCAAGGTACAAATAAAGGCCCTTTTCTAGCGGAGGCATTTCAATTATTTTTTTATAATAAAAGAACACTTATTGTGACATAACTATAATAGTTAGACATATGCTGTCGCGACATTTTTTGTAGATGATAACGTGTTCTACAAAATCGTAGTACATTATTTTGTTCTATCTTCAATAGTTTTCGCAGCGCACGCGATGTAAGGTTTTTTGTTTTCCACCTTGGGTTACAATATTGAAGTTTTAGTAAGGATCCCTGATTATTTTGAAAATATAATATAGCCTATGTTACTCAAGGATAATGTAGCATTCTAATGGTGAAAGAATTTTTGAAATCGGACCAGTAGTTTTTGAGCCTATTCGTTACATACAAAAATACAAAAATACAAAGTTTACCTCTTTATAATATTAGTGTAGATAGTGTAGATTAATGGTCGTGAGATTTTAATCGTTGGCCAATAATAAATAGGGATAAAAAGTTATTTGAAGCCGTAAAATAGCATAAAAATACAGCGCTTTACTAGAGTACAGTATTTACTACAGTAAAATAGAGTTCAAAATTCACGAAAGAGCCGGAATTTCATTCTTTAGCTTTAGTTAAGTTGCAGATTTGTGCTAAAGCTCTGTAAGCTAAATCTTCCGTCTTCACTTTATTTTTATTTCATGAGCATAACTCCAGTTTCAAGTTAAATAAGATGGTATTGAAGTCAGCTCCGCCGGGTGAATACCAGATTCGGTTCCTGTTTGTAGTTTTAACATTTATGCGTTCTATTTTAACAAAAGAGTTTCAATTCTCTCTTGGTTTTGTTTTTGAATGAAGTCTTTGCGGGAATTTGTTGCAGATCTATATAAAATAGCAGATCAATTTTTTTTAACAATTTAAGCTTGTTTTATAATAGGAGCTGTACATTTATAATAGCGATTTATTTTAGAATTGTGTCAAATAATTTTCAAAATAAAAATATCATAAACAAATATCATTTATTAAGTTTTTAGTGAGTTACTCAATCATTAAAAAAAAAGATTACCCTGATTTGTGACAGTTCGACTATTATAATTTTCATTTAAAACGGGATATTTACCATGATTTGTGAGTTTGATTGTTTCCCGATGGTGGTGTTTCCGATCATGGTAAATATCCCGTTTTAAATGAAAATTATGTTCATAACCATGATAGTTTCAAAAATTATAGTTTGACTATTAACCGATATACAAGCACAGTTTTAAAGTTTGAAAATAATAAAAAACAAGGGCGGAAAGGTTTTGATAGATAGTGTAACGGTAAAACCAGCCCTTAGTTAATTAAGCTAAGCTCTTTGATTTGGAAACACCATTTGGTTCGCTACCTCCTCGTGCTCCTACTAAATACTCCTACTGATAGGAGCACCGGGACACCCATGTCCGTTGTATCAACTCTTCGACATATCAGTTGGACTGTGTTAGGCACGAGTAACTCGATGTATTAGTTGATGTCATACTAAAACATCGAATTACCGAACAAATTAATCTGTGGTCAAACAATATCTACCTAATGCACAGCCGCAAACATATCAATACACTAATAAATGTGCCGTGTTTGTCTGTACAATTCATTTTGAATATGAGGTAGGCATAGAATAGAACCAAGGATCATAGAAAAGAACGGTAGGAACCAAGCCGTAAGTTTTTTGCCGGTTCTTCTAGGCTTAGGTCGCGTGGAATCGCCACCTAGATTCTCCTAGTTTTAAGACGTTTCAAAGTGATCCTTGTGATTTTACTGAATTTACCTTTGGATTTTGACTTGACCGCATGATGACCTCACGTGGATATTGTGAGAGGAGGTAAATATCTTCTTATAATGTATACATCCAGACAAAAAACAAACTTGTAACTATGTCAATTACAAATTTGATTTTGGTGGGGATCGAACCCACGGCCTCCACCGCTGAATGTAAAGCTACCAACTGAGCTGCAGTGTGAAGGCAACACCATTCTAATGTATTACTGGCTAAGGGCCGGTTTCACCATGCTCTGTTAGATTAACAAAGGATTAAAGGGCCGTTAAATATGTCAAAATGTACGCGTTTGACAGCTAAGGTTAGATTTAACGGTCTTTTAATCCATGATTAGTAACTAACAGAGCATGGTGAAACCGGCCCTAAAGCTAGGTTTAGACGAAGCCAGTGCTGGCTGCCAGTTTCACTAGCAGCTAGCCCGTGCCCGGCAACACCCGCACCAGTGTGAGGACGCGAAAAGAGTCATCGCGCCAGTCACTGGCGCACATCCGTAGACTGTTTACGCGTTTGTTTTTGTGAAATTTTTCCGCGACGGGATGAAATCCACGAATGAAATGAATTCAGTTGGCTTTATCTAAACAACACGGACTAGGCCAGCGCAGGCTTCTCGGGACTGGCGCCAGCCAGAAACGCTGGCGCCAGTCTAAACCTCGCTTAATGGCTCACGTGAACTAGTTAGGTAAAGCCAGAGGGATTGCTTATGTAGTGTTGGTTTCATCCGATAATTACTGATTGTAGTTATATACCGATATTTAGCGGCCGCAGCTCGGTTTCAAATCATTAGGATAGTTGGTTCGTTTGTAATCCGCTGGTCGTCGGTCGATATGATTAAAATCTGATGCAGATCTAGGGGTATGCTTTGTAAAATGATAAACGATGGTTCCTATTGTAATTTTTGAGCTATCCTTCTCGGAAACGCGACTTATCACTCAGAGAGTATGATTATAAGTCTTAACCATACTATCTCTGAGTGATAAGTCGCGTTCCTTGCCCCGGAAGGGGCAAATAAAAAAATAGAAAGTCCTTGGGGTAAATAAAAAGTCCTTGGAAGCAAATAATATTGGATTTAAAACTTATTTTTAGCTAAAACGCAAAGACACATAAAGTTAATGAAAACAGAAATCGTTACTTGAAAAGTGTAGGCTATAATCTTATCGGCAGTTTAAAGACGACTTTAAATGTAAAATTGGTCTAATTTAGTCCGAAACAACACGTTTGTACAAAAAAGCTATCCATTTATTGTGTAAGGTCACTTGAAAATGTCTCTACATTCCGATACAGAGGTCATTAGCCGCGGAAGATCCATCCATCTTCGTTATAATGCCCTAAACAAACAACAGGCGCCTATTTAATGTCATGTACTAACTTAATGTTAATCTAGAGACGGGTACCTATTACTAAAGCCCCTTGGAAAAAACTTACGATTAAATAATTCATAAGGTCGCATTGGTAACTTATTTTTTCCATTTTAATTAATTCTTCATTTGTATATTTGTGTTTTGTGTGTGTATTTGTTTTAAGAGTAGAAGTAAGTCCGGGGAAGTAGTACTACACCACGCCTTTTTCTGGTGTTTCGGTTTGAAGAGTGTGGTTGCCGGTGTAAAGGCACATGAGGCTTAACATCTGTATGCCTCAAGTTGATGGACGCAGGGTAGTGCATCGAAGGCACGTTCCTATTGTGCGTGACTTACGAGGCAATGCTTTGTTATAGGTGATGGTTACCACTTGACATCAGAACGCTATACATGGCGGTTCTTTAATTATTGTAAATAATAACTTGAAATGCAGGGAACGTAAAGACATTGCAAATCTCAGTATTGAGAGGACTATTGAGCTGTCATGTGTGGAGCTGGAGCGGCACATCGTTGTGAGTGTATACCGTCCCCCAGACGCGGACTTCGCGTTGTATGAATCCACTATGGAAGAGGTTTTGCTTAAGACCTTCGATAGTAAAAAAACTTTAATAGTCTGCGGTGATTTTAATATAGATATTCCGGTTCATCCACTATCTGAGAGATTTTTAAATTTGTTTAAATGTTTTGATCTACACTGCTAGTTTAAAGACCCAACAAGAGTGACGCTAACAACAGCCACCTGTCTAGACAACATCTTTTGCAGTCATGATCCAATTTGTAAGTCTGTAGTTAAGCATTTTAGTTCCGATCATTACGGTCATAGCGCTAGGTTTGCTAATAAAATATCAGTAGACGAGGTCTTCACCTATCGGCCTATCACAGATAGCCGTACTAAAAAGTTTCAGAACAATGTTGAACTGAAAGTGTCCCTTTTACCATACTTGACTGACCCAAATGATCTTTTTATAAAATTGTCAAATTTAATAAATGAAGAACATAATGATACTTTTAAACTTAAAACATGTAAAACTAGTGTAAGTGTCAAGTTCGCTGACTGGGCAACTCCAGGTATTTACAAAAGTAGGAATAAATTATATGACCTATACGCTGCTAGGGAGTCAATGCTGAATGACCCAACGTTTATTTTACACACAAAAAACTACTCAAAAATTTTCAAAAAAGTATGTCACGCGGCAAAATCATTGCATATAAGAAATAAAATTGAAAAATCGACAAATAAAATTAAAGCAACTTGGAAGGTAGTCAATAACGAAACAGGCAAATCGAAGCTCGGTAATAAACAGATAAATTTAAAAGTAAACAATAATGTTTTTACAAAAAATATTGAAGTCACCAACGCGTTTGATAGTTTTTTCTCCAGTATACCTAAAGTTGTGACTTCATCCTTAAATTCCTCAGCTGCTGAAGCGACAACACTATTAGAGTCTAGCGTTCAAAAATGTAATAATATCTTCAGTTTTAAATTTATTAATGCTGATAATGTTGTCAAAACATTTAGATCCTTAAATATTAAAAATACTGAAGATCTATGGGGAATGTCTACAAAAGTATTAGGCGCTATTATAACTGATATTGCACCATGTCTAGCATACATTTTTAATAGATGTGTTGATGAGGGCGTTTTCCCTGATTTAATGAAACACAGTAAACTCATTCCCCTGTACAAGTCTGGAAATGAACAAGATCCTGCCAACTACAGGCCTATTTCGGTACTACCTACGTTAAGTAAAATTTTTGAAAAAGTTGTTCTTAATCAGTTAATATCACATTTTAACGTCAACGGCATACTTCATGGTCATCAATTTGGATTTACTAAAGGTCGATCAACGACTGATGCCGGCTCGACGCTCCTGAAGCACATATATGATGCTTGGGAACACTCACAAGATGCGATCGGGGTATTCTGCGATCTGTCCAAAGCTTTTGACTGTGTAAGTCATGCCACTTTATTATCTAAACTTAAACACTACGGCATCCTAAACCGGGCTATTGATCTTATACAGTCTTACTTAACCAATAGAATCCAAAAAGTTGATGTTGGCGGTGAGAGGTCTTCTGGATCGGTCATTGATATAGGGGTGCCTCAGGGTTCGATATTGGGTCCTTTCTTATTTCTAGTTTACGTAAATGACCTTCCACCTTTTGTAAAAGATTTATGTGAAATAGTTCTATTTGCTGACGATACCTCTTTAATTTTTAAAGTCGACAGATTGAAGACTAACTTCGATGACGTTAATGCATCTCTGTCGCAAGTACTTAACTGGTTTACTGTTAATAATCTTTTGCTCAATGCTGGGAAAACGAAATGCATTAAATTTACTTTGCCAAATGTGGTTCAACGACCAACCAATATTGAATTAAATGGTGAATCACTTACCCTTGTCAATTCTACTATTTTTTTAGGACTTAATATTGATGCAAAATTGCAGTGGGGTCCACACATCAAATCACTTGCTGGTAGACTGAGTTCGGCTGCATACGCAGTTCGCACAATAAGATGGCCTACAGATGAAGCTACAGCTAGACTAGTATATTTTAGCTACTTCCATAGTGTAATGTCTTATGGTATTTTGCTCTGGGGGAAAGCTGCTGATATACAAAGTATATTTGTACTTCAAAAACGGGCGATACGTGCCATTTATAAAATGAAACCACGTGACTCATTAAGGGAGCGTTTTAAAGAAATTAATATTCTCACAGTCATTTCACAGTATATTAATGAAAATCTATTATACACTCATAAACACATAGATAGCTTTAAGAAAAAGAGTGATGCACATAACGTTAACACTAGAAATAAAAACAAATTATGTATACCTAAATTTCGACTTCAAAAGGTAAATGGCTCGTTTATGGGGAACGGTATTCGCTTCTATAATAAACTTCCAGAAAGTGCCACTGGGCTTCCTATTAGAAAATTTAAAGTGTACATTAAGAATAATCTAATAAGGAAAGCTTATTATACTTTAGATAGCTATATTGTTGATAAAAATGCGTGGCCCGATGTCCCGGTCGCTCTGCCCATCGGCAGCTAACATGTCTGCAATGTCTGTACTGTACCTACTATTGTGTGTTTTATTTTATTTTTCTCTGATTTAATAAATTGTATTTATGCATTAGGTATTATTAGTTTGAGGCGTAGCGTGTGCTGTCTTATAAATTTGATTATGTTTACCTTTTTCTGTATGCCTACGCCTCACTAAACTTCAATAATATATTATATTATTACATTGTAAAAGGATCATACAAAAGAACGGTAGGAACCAAGCCGTAAGTTTGTTGCCTGTTCTTCTAGGCTTTGGTCGCGTGGAACTGGCACCTAGAGTCACCTAGCTTTAAGACGTTTCAAAGTGATCCTTGTGATTTTATTGAATAAATACATTTTGACTTTGACTTTGACTTTGACATCAGGTGGGCCATCTGCTTGTTCCATCAGCTAGTTGTATAAAAAAATGTACACAGAAATATTCCATTGCCCAATTTATTTTTAAAGTGTTATATACAAGGTGTTCCATAAGTTGTGTATATAAACTTCAGGGGGCTAAAGTCCCCATCAATATAAACAACTTTTTCTAAGGAACCAACACTGTGAACGCGAAAAAAAAACAGCTGTTTCATACAAAAGTTCAATACCTACCAGGCTAAAATGTATGAAACAGCTGTTTTTTTTTTCGCGTTCACAGAAAAAGTTGTTCATATTGATGGGTACTTTAGCCCCCTGAAGTTTATATACACAACTTATGGAACACCTTGTATAGGTGTAAGAAATAAAAAAAACATCTTTTTTACAATTTCAATTTAGTTTTAATTTATTATCCATTGGTCAAAACATTTACAATGCTCTATAAAGTATATATAGAGGTATATTTTAGTCTTTTTACGTAATAGGTTGCTTATTTCTTGAATACCGTCCCTGTTCCACACTATTTTGCTATTTAAGCATATTTATACAACTGGTATACCTATATAGGGATGGAAAGGGTTAACGTATTATAGTGACTGTTATTTATTTACGTTTTGTGCTTGACCAACCAAATATTTGGGCACAGACATGCCTTTTTCTTATCTCACAGACATCCAATATAATCTAGGAATATTATGTGTTATTTGGACAGAGGCCAGATATTTGCCCCGGACAATAACAAACGAACTTACCGCAAACAATTTTGGGTTTTATGAGTGGGTAATAAGGTTCAATGATAACATAGTTCGTAGCTTGATTACGCGGCATTGCTGTGCGATTTTCGCCTGTACAGCGAGAAGATAAAGTCTAGATCTTCTAGGTCGGAATGGAAGTTGAACGTTTCAGTTAGTAATCAGAACCGTATATTGTTCCTAGGGGACCTAGACTGAAGCGGTAGAGTAAACATTGCTATAGATTATTATAAGAACTTATAGCAAACAATTTTGAGTTTTATGAGTGGGTAATAAGGTTCAATGATAACGCAGTACACGGCTTGGTTACGTGGCATTGCTGTGCGATTTTCGCCTGTATACCGAGGAGATAAAGAACCTAGGTACTAGGTACCATTCCGACTTAGAAATATCTTTCTAGTTGAACGTTCCAGTTAGTAATCAGAACCGTATTTATTTTTGATTGTTCCTAGGGGGCCTAGACTGAAGCGGTAGAGTTAAATTGCTATAGATTATTACATTTTCTTCATCGTCGAGCAACTTCCCTCATTGTTTTACCATTTGGTAGTAAAAAAGATGGATAGAAAATACTCTATTGCACATAACAGAACAGAAAAACATCAAAGTGGATTACAATGGGCGGTCTTATTGCAAAAAATAGAAGCTTGAGATAAATTCGAAATGTTGAACGCAGAATCGTGAACGAATGTGAACCGTCACATTAGTTTTTTGTCATATTGGGAAACATAATAGTTTATTCATTTAGTTTCTCAATTTAACTATTTTGAGTTTTATTGTGTAACTAGCGACCCCGGCTTTGCACGGTTATTGTGGGTTATCCCTAAGAGATTATGCTTGTATTAAGCATATAAACCTTCCTCTTGAATCACTCTTTCTATAGAAAGAACCGCATCAAAATCCGTTGCGTAGTTTTAAAGATTTAAGCATACATAGATATAGGGACAGAGAAAGCGACTTTGTTTTATACTATGTAGTGATTTAAAACCGAAATACAAGGGGTTAGCACAAAGTTTTCGCAGTTGCAATATCTAAAGGCTTGGTAATGAATTTTTTTTATTTTTTTACAGTAACGCTGGGCGGCAGAAAAAGGCGTGGTGGTAGTACTTTCCCGGACGAGTCCTTCACCAGCTCTACTACCCCGCATTTTTTTTAATGTCGGTGTATATCGGATAAGAATTATTAATTAGTTGGCGTACATACAAGGCCAGTTCGGCTAGTTCAGCGATAAATAACAAATCTAGTCTAGGAGCCATGTTTGTTTAATTATGCATGTATTTAGTGTCCGCTCGTGGCTCCTCTCGCTTGGATAAAAAACCTATATTATAAGTCTTGGTTCATCTGAATATGTTCAGTCGGAGATGAGATGCCTTCACGCACTTTCGCATTTCTAAGATAAGTGTGGCGTCGAAAATACTCTGTATTAATGTAAACAACTATTTAAATCAGGCAAATATGCATCATTATACAAGGTGTTCCATAAGTTGTGTATATAAACTTCAGGGGGCTAAAGTACCCATCAATATGAACAACTTTTTCTAAGGAACCAACACTGTGAACGCGAAAAAAAAAACAGCTGTTTCATACAAAAGTTCAATACCTACCAGGCTAAAATGTATGAAACAGCTGTTTTTTTTTTCGCGTTCACAGTGTTGGTTCCTTAGAAAAAGTTGTTCATATTGATGGGTACTTTAGCCCCCTGAAGTTTACATACACAACTTATGGAACACCTTGTATAGTTTGATACTTCCAAAATATATCCAAAATATTCCAATCTTCGTGACGCGGGTGCCATCAGACATTATGAAACGCAAAATAAAATTATGTACATTCTGCCGTCATCTGTAGTGTACCGAAAAATATAAATTATAAGTAATATACCCTAACCGATGGCACTCTAAAACCCGAATACACCTAAAACTAATCTTCTCCGAATAAAAAGTACTTCCGTTCCAACGATAATATTTTCGCTGTAGACGGAGGCTATCGAGGGCCCTAGCCGTGAGAGCCTTAAAATTTGCATATTGGAACCCTCGTAGCGTCTACGTGCCGGAATATTTCCGCAGTTGCGAAAAGGGAATATATTTTTACAGGTTGTGCTAAACATTTGAATTGGAGTGCTAAAAAAAATATGAGTGGAGTTGCACTGCTGTTGCGCGATATGGATTAGCATTTTTTGTGTGCAATTTATATGAACACTTACACACATCATACTACACATTTGTATTAGTTTGTTTGGAAGCGCATATTTAGAAAAGTAGAATGAAATATAAAACCCATAGATCCTTTTATGAACGTTTTTAAGCACACATTTAACTGTCCAGTTTTCGCTTGTTTTGTTTTTTATTTAAAAAAGGAACTAACGTGTAACTAGACCTTTGCGTCTGCTGCGTTCCTGACCTAGTGGGCAAAGTAAAATCACAGAGTGGACCCTACAGAATGTATGACTGCAAGGTGAAAGACCCAAAATAAGATGGCGGAACTTGACTCTTAATTATGATACTGACAACACATTTCAAGCACATGGCCTGACACTGCGTTAAGTCGCGAAGAGTGGAAACAGGCTTCTGCCCTGCAAAGCTATTGCGTGGTTGAATATAAATTATCATAAAATTTTATCGAATAAAAAAGATATCATAAAAATGCTAACAAGGTCCAAGTCTGAAACCGAAGGTAAAGTGGGTATCTACAGCTCGTTAGTTACAGTAGAGATATCAGTAGATGCAGACTGATTCATTGGATATCAGCGACAAATTGCGTTGCCATTAATTCGTGGTTTCCGCAATACGCAAGCCAGAGCTACATTCGGATGTATGCATTGTACAGGATGTAGCGGATTTAAATAATCTGTTTTTGTAATAATCTTAGATCTGGTTATAAACTTCTTAATATCTGTAGTATATCCGTTTTTATTGAAAACTCTTCGCTACTTTCAACTAGTTCTAATTTAATTTAAAATGATTTAAAGACATAATACAAATTATTACCTTTTGAGTATAGATATATAGATAGAGTATGATCAATTGACGAAATGATAATATGAAGAAGAGCTTAAAGATTGCCAAATGGACGTTACTTTGATTACCACTGTCGGTAATCATCACCTATAACAAAGCTTATTATAAAAATAAAGCCATCAACTTTAAAAAGCTTTATTTTGAATAAGCTTATGAATATAGGGACACACACACGACACGACAGGTCCACCTATCCGGTGATATTAGCAATTGACGGATACAAAACAGAAGCATAATCTGCGGAACTCATCAACGGCAGGGCTTGATAACATCAAGGTTTAATGTGCCGCTCTGGGCTAAGGCCACAATACCCTCTGATGCATAATAAACTCCTAAGCTATTTTTTTAGCTGGTGGAACAAGTAGATGGCTCACCGTTTTCGTGCCTTGTATAACGGATAACACCTACCTAGAAGTTTTTTACTGTAACTATACCTGTCTACCATCTATACGTATTATAATTTAAAACCTCAGCCTGCCTCCATGTTGCCATACCCTATGCAGGGTCCATGTGATAGTTACTAACAACTTACAACAATGTATGTACCAAAACTAAACCACGTGTAAGCAATAAATGTATTGAGTATTGAGTACCTAATGTTAAGTGGTAATCATCACCTATAACGTAGCATTGCCTCGTAAGTCACGCTCGACACGAACGTGCCCTACGATGTAGAGCAAAATATGTGATACGACATGCTTTAAGGACATTCTGATCGCGACAGGATGTTATGAATAGAACCTGGTTCTCGGATATCACTCTGAACTCTAGTCAAGCGTAGTTCTAGTCCCATAATTAAATTGCTTGCATATTTGAATTTCATGATCAACCATAGAATAAGTTTGTAGTTTGTAAAGCTCCGTACTCACATTCGGTATTACTCGATAGTTTTACTCGTTTTGGGGTAAAACTATCGAGTAATACCGAATGTGAGTACGGAGCTTAAGCTGCAAAATTTACATTACGTACGGACTAAGTGTTCCCGCACACGGGCCTCCGGCCACTACCACAAAACGCCGCCACTGGCATATTTTCTGTAGTTTTCATACATTTTATATGGACTCGCCGCACACGGTTGACGCCGGCACGCTAAAAATCGTCGCTGCTCGCTTCGTATGAAAACTACAGGAAATATGCCAGTGGCGGCGCTTCGTGGTTGTGACATTCAATTATTTCAAACTTTTGTGATTTTCTCTATATTTATTTTGATTATTTCTATTTACCTATGTCTGTGTTAGTTTAATATTATAAGTCCGTTGTCTTTAATTACTGTTATTGGTGTCCTATACCGTAGTTTTTCAAGTAAATAAATAAATACAAGTACCTTAACTTAGTCGAGATGTAAGGAATCACTACATAGTATACAACAAAGTCGCTTTCTCTGTCCCTATATCTCTATGTATGCTTAAATATTTAAAACTACGCAACGGATTTTGATGCGGTTTTTTTATAGAAAGAGTGATTCAAGAGGTAGTTTTATATGCATAATAAAAGCATAATCTCTTAGGGATAACCCACAATAAGTAGGTCGCTAGTAGCATAATATATTTTTTTTATTGAAAAGGCCACCGAGCAGTAATATATAAAACAGAGTTTCATAAGCATCATCATAGGTGCTGATTACCATTTAACATCATGTGGGCCATCTGCTTCTTCCAACAGCATGTAGCATTAAAAAAAATGCTTATTTGATGAACTCCATACTTCGAAAACATCAGCTTGATCTAACGAACCTTAAGAAATGTTCTTTAAAAAGGCACTCCCGCATTTTAGATGTTTTTGATGAGTAAAGATTCCTTAGTTAGTGAAACAAGGCAGGTAGCTGCCATAATTCCAACTCAGCCCAGGATCAGCCGAACGCTCGTCACGTGCGCGACAAAGTCACACCCAGCACCGCAGAATAAACAATACTTACACATATTTCTAAATCACGGTCACCGTCACAAAACGGCTGTCAAAATCAAAATCAAAACGGTCTTTATTCAGTACAATCACAAGGATCACTTTAAAACTATCTTATATACTAGGTGAATCAATCGCCAGTTCCTCGCGACCAAAGCCTAGAAGAACGGGCAAGAAACTTACGGCTTGGTTCCTAGCGTTTTTTTGTATGATCCTTTTTACAATTTTATTTTGGTATCTACTTAATTGTTTAGTGTTTGTAATGAGTTGGAGCATAGTTCAGTCCCAAGCTTTTTTGTCATCTATATAATCAGATATTTTATAGTAAGCTTTTGTAAAAAGTTTTCTTTATATTATGTTTTTGAATTTGCTAATCGACAACAGATGAATCTCGCTTGGGACTTGTAAAGCAGGAATCAAATTTAAACATTAAGTCAAACTTAATTCTTAAAAACTAGGTTTCTTTTTAAAAAGACGATATATTCAGAATTTAATTATCTATCCATCATCAACCAAAATCAAGCTAACTGCTTCAATAACTACAAATATTATTGTAATTAAGCAAAGTCCTTCCCGCGTCCGTCTGCTTGCGAGCGAATCTTTGAATGTACCATGACGTCACGTTTAGCTGTGTTTTAGTGACTCGCCATGGACTCGCCCGTCTAGCAGACGTTTGGTGACAATACGTCAATACCGGCCTCCATTTTGGAAGTAAATAAAACCGGCCAAGTGCGAGTCAGACTCGCGCAGGAAGGGTTCCGTACCATTATCTATGAAAACATAAAAAACACGTTTGTTGTATGGGAGCCCCTTAAATCATATTTTATTGTTTCATAGTATTTGTTGTTATAGCGGCAACAAAAATACGTCATTTATGAAAATTTCAACTGTCTAATTATCACGGTTCATGAGATACAGCCTGGTGACAGATAACACCCAGACAGATAACAAATATCTATGTTCATGACACAAATGTTCTTTCTTCGTGGAGATCGAACCCAGGGCCTACGCTGCAGAAGGTAGAGCTACCAACTGAGCTGTGAAAGCTGTGAATTTGTTCACCCTCTGTTTCAAAAAGAAACGACAAAACAAAAAAAGAATAACGTCTGAAATAAGCATTTATAATCATCACACATTCGTCTATGAATCATCTTGACCAAGCTCTCGCAATCCCCTACAACAAAAACAAACAAAAACTGGTCAGCCCAAGCACAATTTAACGTTATAGCAACCCAAAGACAATTAGCGCACAAAAGATAAAAACCGAATTTTTCCCGCAAAAAATAACCGACTCTACACAGAATCCCAATTCATCCTAAACCATTAAACCTTCGTGCCCAATTCTTGTGATTTTTAACAATTAAAGGTTTATAATTAGCGGGGCGGCCACGTCTCGGTTTTACGAGAGTATAAGCTGCCGTTTACGTAGAAAACAGGTGGATTAAGTAAGTTCATCATTACCTTCATCGACGCTTTCTGAAAACCAGCTCCGAATCATACCTTCAACCGTAGAAAGTTAAAGTGGTTAGGACAAACCTAAACTACTACCTAACTAAGAACCTACCTCTGCCGATACATATACATTTTATTTTATTATCATTTTGTCTACGATTTTTTTGGGTTATTTATTGAGTAGGTACTTTTTTAATAATAATTTGTTTTTGATTATGCGTTTTATGGTGTTTGCCTACATGAGGATTTTTTGTTTACTCTTAAGTTATAAACTGGTACCCATGTATACGTACCTAACCTGTAATAATTGTCTACCTACAACACTAGAAAATGTATCTAACATTAAGAACCTACCTACTAGCTGACTACCAACCTTATCTTTTAACTACCTACTCGAAATTGTATTAAGACTAAGTGGACTGTTAAGTCCTTTTATGAGTTATTTAATAGTAAGGCCCAGTTTCACAATGCTCTGTTAGTTACTAATCAAGGATTAACAGGCCGTTAAATCTAACCTTAGCTGTCAAACGCGTACATTTTGACATATTTAACGGCCCTTTAATCCTTTGTTAATCTAACAGAGCATGGTGAAACCGGCCCTAAAGATCTTTAAACCGAACCGTCCGATTCAACATATCAGGTTTGGTGCAACATTAAGTGAGGAAAAAGAAATTTTGTCCCGACACAATAGTTTAAACTTCTATTATTCTATATTTTTGTGTTATTGGGTCAATTAAACCAATTTCCTTCCATCACCTATGACTACCCCCTTTAATATAACCACAAAGAATCTGGAGTTGGTACTTGGTACTAAAAGATCCCGTGGCACGATAGATATCCCTACCGTGTCGCGGGATCAAAGTCGTGCAGCTGTTTCAGTTTTATTTTGTATGAGCCAACACGATGACAGACTTTTAGAGCCGTGTCATGGCTTCTGTCATGCCTTACGACTGCAAGATTTTCAATGCCTTATTTTTAAAGAGCTGTGATATCTAGTTAGCTATATGAATAACATAAATAAACTCAGAAATTAAATGCAGGACGATCCGCCACCAAACAGACAGAAGTTGATGGAATATATACAGAAGTTGATGAAATATAAGCAGGGACTTCTTCAGGCTGATGGTGATATTATGAGACACATGCAGTACCGACTCCTCCACACTATGCTTTCCTGCCATGTGTATGATAACAGCCCCGAGATAGAAACAAAATCACATTCACGTTTTTTTTTATTAAAAAGCAAAAATAATATTTCGATGGATCAATTTCGTAGAACCTCGTAGCTACTTGCTACGCCGTAGGGATAAAGAACGGTATAAATTAAAAGGAAAGGTTGATAAAACCGGTTTTTCGTGTAAAGTACCAGGAAACCAGAATGTCCCGAGGGATGGACGTGGTTTGAATCAGCTCTCGTTAAACTGGGGGATAATCAGACTTATTTAGATCCGACATAAAGTAGATGGGATGGTAGAGATAATAAGGCAATGGTGAACTGGTGACTACCGGAGAGGTTTTCTTTAGGGGGTAGGCCATCCATCTACAGTCCCAATTCTTTCTTGATTAATTTTAACGTCTATCAAGTCTCATAAAATTTACAGACATAGCAAGAATATTAGAAACTGAATTTGTAAATCTTGATTTAGAACAAGGTCGGAAAAGGCATGGTGGTAGCACTTCCCCGGACGATCCCTGCGCAAATCCTTGCTCCATCACTAAATAAATACACTATTTCTTTCTTTTTCTAGTCTTATGTTTGCTTAAACGCGGTCTCCAGTCTAGAATCCAGGGGCCTTGGGCCTTATGCTCACTTCGACAGAGATTATCTCACGTTAGAGATGACGTCATATCTCGTTCGATAACTATTTATCTCCATTCTCACTATCTAACTCCCCAATTTTCTCATACAAAGTTCATGTGAGACGCAAGGTCAACGAGTTATTGAACGAGATATGACGTCATCTCCATCGTGAGATTATCTCACGGTGGAGATGACGTCATATCTCGTTCAATAACTTTTCAACGTTAACGTTGCGTCTCGCATGAACTTTGAATGAGAAAATTGAGGAGTGTGATGCTGAGAATGGGGACAAAAAGTTATCGAACGAGATATGACGTCATCTCCACCGTGAGATAATCTCGCTCGAAGTGAGCATAAGGCCCCAGTTACGAGTACATTAGAGTAACTACAGAGTAAAATTAAAATTGAATGCGTCGAACGGGCCCCCGGTTACATTTTAGAACAGCTATGCATTGTAACGTTAAAGTTTAACGCGTCGGCGCGGTGCCCGGCATTCCTTATTCAAGGGATAGAGGCAATGTGCCCGGCGACCTTGCCGGGTCTGACCTATTTTAGGGTTGCCAGGAGAAATAAACACAGCTAATACTAGCGGATACTTGTGACTTTTTCTGCTGGATTTTGTTTACTCGCTGTACCATTTGGAGAGAGATAGATAACACCTTGTTGGTCTAAATTAGCTGAAACACGGCTAGATTTATGAAATATCATTGTTATATCTAGCTTAATAAGGTTCAACAAGCGGCTTTATCGTGAAAGCGATTTCTTCCAGGCAATCTTAAGGCTGGTAAGTCGTTAAACGCGAGATAATGGACGGCGATGCAAGAAGATAGGTAAACTAGAATAATTTAAAACTACAGGATCTTATTTGTGTATACTTTTACATAAAAATATCCCTTTACATAAATAAAATATACTAATATATCAACTACCTATCCTTATTTTATATTCGAAATTCCGTTCTTAGTTCTTTAGGCACACCTTGCAAGTCTCTAGGGCCATTTATTGATTGTGAAACTGTGCGTTGTCTTATCAGTAAGGATTGGCCAAACAAAAACATTTTCATTGAAACATTTCGCCATATAAAAATGGCGTCTTGCTAATCTACACAAAAAAGTTCTGAAGTCTCATCTATTTACAAGTCGGGCATTCTCAAAGAAAAAGTTCTTTGAGAATGCCCGATTTGTTAATACATAATCTAATCTTCTTGAATTATGTGTTTGGCATGGTATTACTGTTGGGTAGTCAAAGTTGAGTTGAGAAGTTGGTCTTCCTCTAATCGTGTCACTAGTTCTTTCGAAACAATGTGGTGAAAGGATTTTATGTTTGCCTCAAAGAGCCCGGTGGACCAGGCTAATATGATTTTTCTTACTTGGCTACCACGCATATGAGAGATAAATTTATGTTTTGACATAAAATAAGAGTAGTAGAGCTCTTTGTGAAGGGCTCGTCCGGGGAAGTAATGCCACCACGCCTTTCCTGCCGAGAAGCAGCGTTGCTGTGTTTCGCTTTGAAGAGTGTGGTTGCCGGTGTAATTACAGGCACATGAGGCTTAACATCTGTATGCCTCAAGTTGATGGACGCAGGGCAGTGCATCGTAGGGCACGGTCCTATCGTGCGTGTTTTACGAAGCAAAGCTTTGTTATAGGTGACGGTTACCACGTAACATCAGGTGGGCCATTTGCTTGTTAAAAAAACATACTACTAGACATCTAAAAATACTCGAGCTTGAACAAACGAGCGCCTAGACTCATCTCGATTACGAGACGTTTTAAAATGATCCTTGAAATTAGACTGTACCTCTATAAAGACTAGTTTTTGACTAAAGAATGTAACGCTGTGCAAAATGAAATTCGCGTAAACTTTTTTTCTCGGGAAAAAGTTTACATAATGCCTAAATTATGAATAAACCAAAACAGAACGAACACGAAATACCATTAGCGTGTATGTACGCCGAGGGTTCGTTGTAATTAAAAACATAGATCGTCTATACTGGGGAAATTGAATGCATCACGCCATACTACACAGGGTATATTGTGTCACTGTTGTTTGAAATCACACTCATATTACACACAGCTCTCAAAGCTCAGTTGGAAGTAGCTCTGCCTAATGCGCTGTAGGTTATGGGTTCGATCCCCACTTTTATTCTTGGTAAAAAACTGTGTTCATTAACATACATGTTGCTATTCCATATTTTTTTTTTTATAAACAAATATAAATAGTACAAGTTTGCTTAGTTTTGGGCTAGGTGGCGCTGTTGTTTACTAATATTTATTTAGGTATTAAATTGTGAAAGAGAATAAAGCAGAGTTGACAGTGATAATTTTAAACAGCTTTTGTGAGTTTTTTTTGTACCCACCTATGTCCGCAAGGACTTGTGTGAAACTTGGAACATAGCTCGAAACCTGGAATTACATAAGGACATTTTATCCAGAGAGCCGCGGGCGTATGCTAACCTTGCTCTAGTTTATATGCCCAACTACGAGTATATTGTCCAAAGCTCCTACTTATAAACGTCACTCAAGTTGAACGATAGCTCAAAGTAAGCTCTGTCTCTGTCATTATCCAGTCGTAAGAGACAGCAATAGACACACTGATTATCTTTCGACAGCTTTTTATAAAGTAGTAAGTTTTAGGCCGCCCTAATGCCCCATGGCTTAACGACTCATATAGCCAGGACTGCTTAATGTCCTGCTAATGTAAATCACGGAAGGTTCGAATTAAATTAATCACGACATGTCAGGCTGTAGATAACAACGTATGTTGTAAAAAGGCGTGTCCGCTTATTGAATAAAGGACAATTTATCATTAAGTAGCTAATACGCCACCTGTTCTGTGAAACTATAGTTATAGAAAGACACAATCATCATTATCATGAAGAAATCCACTGCTGGAAACTAAAAAAAGAAAATCCCTGAATTTCTAGGAAGAATTTTCCGATTTCCCGCGATCTTTAAATGTACCGGAGGGTTTTACAGACACAATAAAATAAGAATTAAAAGACCAAACTAGAAATGTACTCCAAAATGATTAAATCTTCATCCAACGTACACAAGAACGTTACATAAAATGTGGTAGGAACGAATGAATGCGCCCAGATGTGGGGCGCTCGTTAGCAACAGTAGAGTAGAATGGGATGCATAATTGCATTCGCTATGGAGCATTCTCGACTCATTCATTCGTTCAGTTCTCTTTTCAAACTTTTCTCCATGGATGTAACGTTTTAGAACATTTTTATAGCAAAATGTTTTATTCCAGAAGTTTAACAGCGTGCAGCATAAAAATTGTTTTGTTCTGATGTTTATCATCATCAGCCTAAAAAAGTACACTACTGGACACATGCCTGTCCATCCGACATGACGTCGGTCTATCGGGTCCTCGGGCGTTTATGCTTGACACTACACTGACGTGTCAAAGGTATCCTTGTGATTCGATTGAATAAATTTTTTGACTTTATTTTTCGGTTCGTGGTCGTCATTCGATAACTTTTATTCCCCAAGGTTTGCCGGTTCTACCCATTGCCACTTCAATTTACTTATTCTGAGAGCTATGTCGGTGACTTTGGATTTTGCCAAATACGACCAAATATTAAGGTACAAACCTACCTACGCGAAATATAGAATTGAATAGAAAATATACTTACTTAAAGTAAAATGTGTAAAAAATGCACATTTTTAACATTGTCCTGTCTATTCGTTCATTGATGGCTAATACCTAGGTATTAAATAAAATAACTATCATTAGGTAAGTAATCAAATATTCATATGGACAATAACTGTTTGTCCAAAATAGGAAGCCAATAATACGAAACAGAATTACCTACGTCCAACGAAATTCCATCAACTGTTGCCCAACAATAAACAATTTAATATGAGCAGATAATTGGGACAATGACATAATCATAGCGATGTGTTATGTTATTTTAGTGTGTATGTATCACCTTTGATATATCCATTTTAGGTAGACATATTATCCACACTAATTGTTATAAAATATTCTAGAGTAGTAGAGCTCTTTGTGAAGGGCTCGTCCGGGGAAGTATTACCACCACGCCTTTTTCTGCCGCCAAGCAGCAAAGCTGTGTTTCGGTTTGAAGAGTGTGGTTGCCGGTGTAGTTACAGGTACATGAGGCGTAACATCTGTATGCCTCAAGTTGATGAACGCAGGGCAGGGCATCGTAGTTCACGTTCCTATCGTGCGTGACTTACGAGGTAATGCTTTGTTATAGGTGATGGTTACCACTTAACATCAGTTGGGCCATCTACTTGATCCATCAGCTAGTTATAGAGGTATAAAAAAAATACTTTAGTTCGATAACGTTTTCACGGTGAGTCCACTGAACCAATATTTTTGCCTGTTCTTCTAGGCTTTGGTAGCGAAGAACTGGCGGTAGATTCACCTAGTGTATTATGACGTTTCAAAGTGATCCTTGTGATTGTACTCAACCAAGGCCATTTTTTTATGTTCTGCAAGACTGCTTTTATTTTTAAAAACAACATTAAGATACTTGTCTTATAAATTTCTGAAACAATTTCAAATAGAAGGCAAAATTTTATATTTATAAAAACAATACTCATCATTTTTATTTTCTTCATACGAGAATATAAACGATCTACATAATAGCCACGTAATAAAAACCCAAAATTAAACCAACACCAATCAGAAGCTTTAAACCGATTTAAAATAAACGTTCCATTTTCGAACGTGCTTATAACAATTCCTGGAAGTGGCGGGAAAAGTCTATTTAAGCCGCCATTTTTACCCAACAGTGTGTGCAAAATACACGCGATAATCTGCCATAAGGATAATTAAAATTGAGGGGCTTTAGGACGAAATTCGCGCGCGGACAGCCATGGTACATTAAGCGCTGAATGAAAATGCGATGTATGCCCGGGGAGCAGTGATGCCAACTTTGATATAGAGCTTTACATGTGAAATTAGGCGCGCTTTTGCGGGAAATCTATTTAGCCTTAGCAGGGTTAGCACTTAGCATATTAGGTTGCTCTAAGTGATTCTGAGTTGCCCTTAGATATATAAAACCTGCATGATGTAATTTACTACTTTTGGATCGAAGCTAATATCAGTAACACCACTTTATTTTATTGCGAATCACAATGGCATACTCAGTATGAAAAGCTATTATTTTCAAGTAGAAATCAATGTGATATCATTAAGTTTGCAAAAAAAACTTGTAGGAAAGAAAGAGTACAGTCTATATTGAAGTATTTACACGGGTATTTATCGCGTTTTACCTTTATTATTTTCCCAACGTTTCGGCTGTGTTGTCGGGAAAATAATAAAGGTAAAACGCGATAAATACCCATGTAATAAATACTTCAATATTTGATTATCGAGAGTTTAAAAAATACTAGTATAGTCTATTTTTCAATATACAAATTATATATATTTACCAATCAATTTTACAGGTTACAAAAGATAACGAGTAGCCCCCGCACTAGAACAAGCCTTATCGCGCGACTAATTGACATAAGTATGAATGTGTGCATAAAGATAAATAATAATTATAACTCAAAGCTATATAATCTGGGTGTTTTTAAGGTCTTGACAAATATAGGCATCACCGTCATTTACCATCATTTAAGAGTTATCGGACGAAAAAATAAAAAAAATATGACTACCCCCATTTACTAACTTGGATCCCAGCAAAACTATGCTCGGAAAACCTAATGAACCAAACTAAACCTATTTGAGTAAACATTCGCTCTAACACAAAGTTGGCAACACTCGTGGCGTCGAATGACGAAACTGGGTCGCAGCGAAAGAGCTACAAAATATAAAAGACTATAAACTTTTATAATTATTATAACACAATCGTGAATTAATTAGTAAGTTTACAGAAAATCTGAAGTTTTATTAAGTTTATAGGCAAGTAGGTACAGTTTTTAAATTTGGAAGTAGCGCCTAATTATTTAATTAATGAAGTATCTTTAACGCTCTGTATTTTTATTAGTATTAGTTGGAGTTCTATCTATATTTTATGTTGAAAAGTACCTAGGTACCTTCACCCTTTATACAGTATTTTTTTTTACTATTCTAAATATTCCCGTCTTAATCCATGCAATAGTCTTCCCGTCCGTAAAAAGATGCATTCAAATCAGAGTGGAGCAAAATATGCTATTCCTCAAAACTGTAACAGAAAAGCTTACCTGTAGCATATGCAGGTTCAAGATCATCCTCATCATCAGTATGGTGTCTGCTCGAGGCATGCGAGTGTGAGTGCGAGTGATGCGCCACACCCACATGCACAGGCTGGATCGGCTGCTCGTAGTGTTTGTGATGGTCTACGTACACTCTATGGTGGTGGGGACACGGCGTCGGGGGCAAGTAATCTGCCAACGTTCCACCTCGGGTTAAAGTCGAGCCCGCACTGAGCGTCCCCCCTCCCGAACATGATGCTAAAGCACTTCTCACTGAGCCTAGATCTAGCGACGGCCTTCGGGATAGATCCCCGTAGCTGTCTCCGAATAACGCACTGGCTGGGACCGCGTGGCGCACGTCGTGTCCGTGATGGGAGGAATGCCCCCCGTTGGACGAAGAATGCGGCGACGCGGAATGCTCTCGGCTGTCTCGTGATGTGGACGCGGTGTGGATGATGCTCTCATCGTGGGCTTCTAACACTTCTCTAGCGGTCGGCGGGTTCGGGTGCACCGGGGCTGAAGTACCCGCCCGTCGTGGACTCCGCCCGCGGTCTGGCATCACCGACGAAGCTGACCAGTATCCCCACGCCATTTTGGTTTGTTTACTCTCACTGTTCACAAATTGTCATTCAAGCTGTAATCCGTGGCTAGAGGGTGGGATAGTATAAATAGACAAACCTAATCTCCTTTGACGGCGTTGCAAGCTTCGTGACCGCTACAATATTTCGAGTGTCAATTTGCAGCTAGCGAGCTAACTGTAGG
Source organism: Chloroclysta siterata (assembly GCA_932294275.1). NCBI lineage: Eukaryota > Metazoa > Arthropoda > Insecta > Lepidoptera > Geometridae > Chloroclysta > Chloroclysta siterata. The sequence goes on from OW028588.1 coordinate 19,370,364, forward strand.
TATGGAATAGGTATTTGTTTCGTTTGTATCGAGGCCAGTGGGTTTAAAATAAAACCTGCTTTAGGAAAAATCGGAATGAATATTGTTCAAGTTCTGAATGCCTTGTTGACCACTCTCGGTAAGCAAAAGTAACCTAGCTCAAATAATCCTAAGTTAAATGAATTAATAGAAAAATACATTTTGATAACAAATAGTACTGATTTAGTGCCTAGTTTATGTCAATAAAATAATTTTGTATATATGTATTTGTTTTCATATAGAATTCAGCTCGTGCGTCATACTTATAAGAAATGATTTGAGGTTGATAAAACATAGTTCGGTAAACATTCGACCAGTTTTCCCCGAATCCGATTTATTTGGAGCTCAGCTCAGCGCGGATGGCCTCTGTATTTCGTATCTCATTGCGCCGATAGGATCGGGCGCCGGCGACACGCAACTAATTTGAGCTCATTCGCCCTCAGACGGGACTAAATGAGATGGAAACAGATACAGTTTGTAGAGAACATCTAGATCACTAAACAAAACGACAGTAGTCATGGTAGATTTTATGGACGCATGGTCAGGGGATGGCCGGTCACTGGCCTTATAAAACGTACAGAAAAACTTCAAAGAAGACTTACAAGTCACCGCACATTCATTAGCTGTGTAAAATAAACATCATTTCGCGAACTAAGCAACATGTTTGTTGCCTATTTATTCGTGGTTCTTCCCTAATCTTCTAAGCATAGTTGTGTGAAAAATATAAGAAAAACAGTACATAGGGCAATGAATCGTAGAGTACGTTCCTATCGTGCGTGACTTTGCAAGACAATGCTTAGTGATTGTAGCTATAGGTGATGTAATCACTTAAATAAAAATCAGCGTCACGATTTTCACCAGGCACGGTAGATCAGATCTCTACAAAGAAGGAACTCAAGATTCTTTGAGTCTATAAGACATTTCAAAGAGAACTTAGTAATTCCATCGACTAAGCTTTGACTCAACTTGACGCAGTATAAATCGATACGGTAGTAAAAAAGTTCTATTTTACTAGGCAATGCTGACTGCCAGCGATAAACAGCGACTAAAGCGGCATCACGCTTCGGCCGCTGCATGGCTAGGCAAATACGCGGCCGCTGTGGTCGGCTTGATTTATGGATTGAGTTTGAGTAATTAATGCATAATACCTAGTGCCACAGTATTCAAACGTTTAAGGCGACGACAAGAGCTAATGTGACTCTCGCTCGCACGTTTCGACATGTTGAAAGATATAAAATCACAAAGCTAATTTTCTAAAAATCGCAATCATCCATTTTGTGCAATCACATTGCACACAGTTAAGTAAATGTTTTCCTACTTAAAAGTTTGCTTATGTAAAGCAAACTTTTGAGCAGGAAAACATGTATCGATCAAAATGAAATTTTTATTAAACTTTGTGCAATGTGATTGTACACAAAATGGTTACTTGCGATTTTTCTAAAATGAGTTTAGAGATTTTATATCTTTCAACATGTCGAAACGTGCGCGCGGGAGTCACATTAGCTCTTGTCTTCGCCTTAACACGCGTTTGAATGCTGTAGTACTCATGTGATTGGAGGACTGGACTCGCAAAACCGGAGCACAGGGTCTAGTAAGAGGTCCCTTCAAACCGAAACACGGCAACGCTGCTTGGCGGCAGAAATAGGCGTGGTGGTAGGTCCTTCCCCGGGCGAGCCACACACATGCTCTACAGCTCTACTACTCATAATTACTCTTAAAGAATTATGAGTGGGAGCTTAGTATAAAGACATATGAGGTATATCTACGTGCATAATTTTTTTTTAAAATGTTTTACTCTTATGTAGGTAACTATCTACTTACTACCTGCTATGTTTTAAATTTTTGTCTTTTTTGTTGTTTTTCATTATTCTATTCTACCGTATTAGAGTCATGAGCTCATTTCTTCTTTTTTATTAAATGAATTTTCGAGTATTGTTGGTGGAGGTTCTGAGGAGGATGGTTTGTAAGTCTTGAAGATTTCGGGAGTAGTCCTTTCACACCCAGTAGACGCTTACTTAGACTAACTCATCAAATAGCAACATATCAATATATCAGTTAATGGTCACTTGCATTCTTGCGAATGCAATATACTAAGACATCAATTAAACCGGAACTGAGGAAATTGTTTGTAATTAATTATCTCCTGTATATAGCCATCTACATTACACATAACAGGTAGTCTGTAGGTGAAATTACAGGCACATGAGGCTTTACGCGTAAGTCCCAAGTTGATTGACGAAGGGCAGTGCATCGTAGGGCACGATCCTGTTGGACGTGAGTTACGGGGCAGTTCTTTGTTATAGATAATGGTTACCACTTAACATCAGGTGGGCCATCAAGTTGGAAGACGCAGGGCAGTGAATCGTAAGGCACGTTCCTATGTGTATGACTTGCATGGCAATGCTTTGTTCCGTCATCATAGCGTAAAAAAATCAATTTTGTAAATAATTGTTTTCATTGTATTTCTCTTAAAAATTAAAATAAGTATTATTTCAAGTTACAGTTCACCATCTGGAAAAGACACAACACGAGCCGTTTCAACACCTCCCCTCTTTATTTTTATAATATCAAATACATTGCAAATAAAATCAACTCCGCCTCTTATGTTGCCAGGTTTGAAATATCACTTATTTCAAACCTGGCAACATAAGAGGCTTTTCTATCGAAACGTCTCAATTCCGAAACACTAAATTATGGTGTTTTCTCCGAGCCAGTGCGTTCAGGAAATAATTCCTATCAGTATTGCTTTGCGGAACGGAAACCTACCCCTTTGGGTACGAATCGACAAGGGAATTTGTATGGGATGTAATCCTTCAAATAGGAAGTTCCGAGGCAAATGCTCGGGTCATTATTTATAACTACTGGTAGCATCGACAGAGGGAGGAATATATTTGATAGATATAACTCTTAAGGCGAAGACAAGAGCTAATGTGACTCTCGCTCGCAATCACATTGCACACAGTTTAGTAAAAAATCATTTTGATCGATACATGTTTTCCTAATCAAAAGTTAGTGATTTTATATCTTTCAACATGTCGAAACGTGCGAGCGAGAGTCACATTAGCTCTTGTATTCGCTTGAATACCTACATACCGAAGAGTATATAATAGAAGATTTATTAAAGTCAAAGTCAAAAGGTATTTATTCAATAAAATCACAAGGATCACTTTGAAACGTCTTAAAGCTAGGTGACTCTAGGTGCCAGTTCCACGCGACCAAAGCCTAGAAGAACAGGCAACATCGTTCTTTTGTATGATCCGTTTACAATGTAATATGCAATATAATTATTTGAAACACAAGCACGGGTACAGCATGACTTATTAAGAAGATACTGTGAAACATAGTAGGTAAATAAAACATATAAACTAATAATTTATGTTGGTAGGTTTGGAGCCGATGGACTTGCCATCTGTCACGTAAAAAATAGCATTAGCATAGTAGCTATTTCAAAATGTGGGTATGTGCTATATATATTCACACATTTAATTTAAAATAAAACAAAAGCTCCAAAGCTCCATACCTATTTTTTGAATAAAACTATCATTTTCTTATTGGAAACATATCTTGGTTTTACACCCTGTATCGGATTTACCTTTTAGTTTTTTCTCGAAGTCGATGCAATGGCGCGCCATTCAGTGAAGAATGTCGTAACGCGTAAACAAGCAACCTAGATACCTACCTACCTTCCAATAGCGGCATTGTGTGCGTAAAGAATAGATAACAGTGGGTATTGCGAGAACCAATGTTTCTAATATCTACCTACTTGCTTTTTTATAAATATTTTTGTGGTCCAACTGACCCTTATAAGTGTATCAAATGAAGAAAAGTTATTGTTTTTACCTTCTTACTTATTATGCATGCAATAAAATTAAAGTTAGGACACTTTAATTTTAAGAAGTTTACTTACCAAATTAAACCTACTATAATTTCTGTGTTTAAAAAGTGTAACAGCTCGAGTCAGTGCCAACATCGACACAAACCTTACTAGGTTTCACGATGTTGTAAAGTGAATACTGTAATTAGTGATTTTGTTAAATAAATAAATAAAATAAATATATTTTTGACGAGCGATTTATTACCCTTCTTAATACACTTATCTACTAACGGTACTAACGTTTTAATAATTATTTAATATGTATTTACAAAATAAATTACAATGAAGAGAAAGAGAGGTATTGTATGTACAAAATACACGAAACAGTTGGGCTATTTATGTTTCATTTTAAAGATTTTAAGAAATAATATAATTTCTTATCATTTTTACCGATATAACCAACCAACAAGCTATTAACGAGTATGTGCGTGCTATATAAAACAACTCAGGAAAAACCAAGTAAGCCTTAAAGAAAAGGCATTTTCGCTAACAACACAGAAAATTGCTTCATAGAAAGTTGAAGCGAACTAAATACCGTTCGAAACTTGCCGATTACAGAGTATACAACTTCACAAAGTACGAGGATATACATATTATATAGTATATAGGATATACATATTATTATACACATTCTAAGAGTAGCAGAGCTCTTTGTGAAGGGCTCGTCCAGGGAAGTAATACCACCACGCCTTTTTTTGCCGCCAATCAGCGTTGCTGTGTTTCGGTTTGAAGAGTGTGGTTGCCGGTGTAATTACAGGCACATGAGGCTTAACATCTGTATGCCTCAAGTTGATGGACGCAGGGCAGTGCATCGTAGGGCACGTACCTATCGTGCGTGAATTACGAGGCAATGTTTTGTTATAGGTGATGGTTACCACTTAACATCAGGTGGGCCATTTGCTTGTACCATCAGCTAGTAGTATAAAAAAAACAGAAACGTTTTGCTTTGAGTTTCAGAAACCAAATTAAAATGTTAAGTGTTTGAGTAATGAAGTGTCCATTTTCAGTCTCTTTGTGATACTCAAAGTTAATTAGCTGTGTTGTTGATCAATTTACGAAAAGAAAAAACTTAATTTCCATGAGAGAGAATCGTTTTAATTTTTTTAAGTCACGACTCTGACCACTGTACTTGACAAATGTGACTTCCACTTGACAGCGCGACATTGAGTAATTGTACTTTCATTTGTATGAAATTTGCTTACTAAAGCTGCTGCGACTTGAAAGAATGTTCCAGAAAAAAAAACGGAAACAGCTTCACGACTTTTATCCCAAGGCACGGTAGATATCCCCTCAGATCTTATAAAAAGTACCAACTCAAGTTTCTTTGAGGATATCTAAGGGGTAGGTACGTCCAAATATTACATTTGGTACACACACACCCACTTTTGCGGTAGTTGGTATTCCATACGTGACAAATTGCAAGCTCATCGCCGCTATTTGAATACTAATGATTTCCGCACTATGTTTTTTTCCTGAGAATGTTCCTGGCAGGTTTTAAGAAAAAAATTCAAAGTTAACCTCAAACTTATTTTTTGATTTTGCCATAGGTCACATTTTTTTTTGAATACCGAACATTAAGAAAAATTTGTAATCGTGCTTAATTGATTTTATTCGTATGAAATTGAATTCTGAAATTGAATCGAACATGCCTTTTTATTAAGTAGGTACAATCTCAAGCACAAAAAAATAGAACATTCGAAATTCAAAATCAGACAGCGCTGAGCTGTCAATGTCAAAACATACGCGTTTATTTGACGTGCGTATTCGTAAAGCGTGAAATTGAAGAACGCGTTTGAACAGAATCAAAGAGCAAGCTAGCATGCTCCCGCGAATATTATAATTTATTCAGGTTCTATAGGCTTGAGTAAAATCATGGAGTTCGCCATTTTCAGTGGAAATCTCATAAGACGCTTAATTAAAACGCGAACAGCCGTTCAATTTGTTCCCGTCGGGGCTGGGTTTAATATTGTTTGCACTAATATATTCGTGATCGAAGATGTGGCGGCATTTTGAGAGATAGGATGATCTTTGCTGTTATTACAAAACGTGGCGTCGAACTTCGGCAGTACAAATGTTTAATTCTTGGTATCAAACCTTTGGTTTATACACCGGTATAAACACTTAAATACGGCCTAATGTACGTGAAATACGACAGAATTCATATTAAACACTGAAATTTATGACTATTTCTGTGATACCAACTCAAAGCCTGAATATTTTTTTATTTCCTTGTCAAAGTCATCGTCATTTTTCTATTAAGTTACCTGATATTAGTAAAGGTATCAACCTTCTAATTCTTATCTGTTCAAGCTCACTCAAACACGCAATTGCGAAACTTAAGCTGTTGAAGTTGTGTAAACACATTTTTTTTACGATTTGGAGGTAGTTTCATCTTACCTTACCAACTCCAAAAACTACGCCTTCTCTTCATTGTGATAAAATCTTAAATACCCTATTTTCGAAATAAATTATGCCGTGACTACCCTGCGTATTATGTTAAGCGGTACATACTTCCTCGTTCTTGGGGTCGCCCTACTTAAATATTAATGTATGATAAGAAACTACTTGGACAATTACCCTTTCGCATAGTAAGTACTGTTAATACACATCATTTTCTTGTCATTACTATTTCTATTTGTGTTAGTATTTCTGACTATCGTGAGCCATTTTGTTCCATCAGCAATTTGTAGTATAAAAAACGATTTTCGTCAAATATTTTGTTGATCTGTCAGATTTGTGATTATGTTTTAAGGGTTGTAGTTATAGTTATTGTTAAAGAATTATTTTATTTCAAAGAATTATTTTATTGCTATTGCCTTTCATCTAGGCTTGGTCGCGTGGAACTGGCACCTAGATTCACCTAGCTTTAAAACGTTTCAAAATGATTTGTTTTAAAGGATCTGTCATTCAAGTATAACAAAACTTAGAGCATTGTTATGTCACATTTAAAAAGATTCAAAATGACTTGCTTAGTTTTGACGTAAGTTTACGCAAGGAAATAAAAAAGGTCGGATTAAACAGGATAAAACTTTGCTTATCACACTTTTGTACTAAAATCCGGGTCATCAAAGAAAAACTAATTATAACACGTACAGCTCCCCAATTTTCAGGCCCAAGGATGCTTCTGTTGTCCCCCATTAGGGCAAGTTTGCAAGTTTAGGATTTTTAGGTCAGAGGTCTCAAGCCACACGTGTTGTGTAGTCTAGTCTCTAAGTAACCAGGTCTTTGCGTCTATAGTACATGAAGTAGACGTAAAAAGAAATTGGCCCTGACGTTGAGATCAACGTCAAGGGCATTTTTTTTTAAATTAAAAAAAAACACGCGTCGTCTATTTGCCTGGGTTTTAGATGCGTGTTGGCCTGCCCATCAACTGTACCATTCTCACAGCTTAGTTGGCCCACCTGATGTTAAGTAGTAACCATCACCTATAACAAAGCATTGGCTCGCAAGTCACGATCAATGCGTGCGGAGCTAACTTAGCCGCGGGTTTTCTCACGAAGCCTAGTCTCTAGAGCTACTATTTAAGATCTAGTTATCACTTGTATTAGTTTTATTTTTAATTATTTAGCATATGCTAAGCTAGCTTCATTAAATTACAAACTATCCACAGGTACTCGTACTGTGTACAATGTACACAGGTAGATCTAAGGGGATATCTACAGTGCCTCGGTATAAAAGTCGTGGATATTTTTCGGATTTACGTTTAAATTACCAAGATTTGGTAGTTTGAATGGTTTTGTAATCTTGGCAAAAAAGGCCCCCACACCTAAAATACATGTAGTGTTCGTATTTAGGAAGTATTGGATGCAAAAGTATGCTTTTATCGCTGTACAAGTAACAACCATTCAGTACCGCAAAATATTGAAATTAATCAACTCCACCACAGAGAAAACAAAAATTTTCAGTTGTATAAAATTCCATGAACGTTTCTATAACGTTTTAAAATAATAATCACAATTTAATGAGTTACGACAGCCAGTCATAATTATTTTACGCAGATTGGCAGATTTCCTGCTCAAAGGGTTACTTGCCCTGTTAATAAGGCGAGTCAAAGATTTTGGGGAAAAACGACGTAACGAATATTCTATTTTTCCCACAGAAGGAATGCCAAATTTCCCAGAAAATTCCCATTTCTTAAGTGTCAAGCGCCATTAATCAAGGAGAGAGTCATTAGAGACGATTAAAAATGCGAAGGCACAGCTACGAATATAAATACGACGAAATTAGCTGAAGCTTCAATAAATATTTACGGAGTTGAACCGAATCTCGGATAAAACAATTTCAGAAATTAAATTTACGTTCTAGGGTCGCCGTTACGACAGCTAGAGACATAAATTACGGGTTACAGCTGTACAGAATTATAGCTCAGAATATTAATTCAAAGATTACATACGTAGCGTTTTGAGAACTTTACTGTTACTATGTGCCTGTACAAACACTTTACTACTAATGGTAAGTGACATTCTATAAACAGTTTTATAGCTTCATAAACAAACCGAGCGGGTTGTGTCTAGGGCCGTGTTTTCTCTAGTGGGGACTCGGTTTTAAGGTCAACCAGCACTTGCGTAGTATAGGGTTAAAAGACCGCGCCCGCGGTGTGAACACCCCATTAGGAGTAGCTAAGCAGCTCGCCGGTTCGCGACGGCCGCCGGCCGCGGTACAATACTAGAAACACATGAAGTCACGCCATGCCAAATAAACATCGAGATCGATATATGTGCATTGTTTTTCTTGCGTGTCAAGGAGAAGAGGTTCGCTAAGTTTTGCGACTTACGCAACGGGCACGTGGTCGCTCGGCGGGTTTTATCACTGGTAAGTTGTCGGTGAGACTCGCGAAGAAAAGGTTCTACGGGTGGGTAATTAATTGCAATTTATTCGGTTAGGTTGTCGTAAGAAATCAGCGGGCGAGTCGCTGCCGGTCGGGCGGCCGCGGAAGGCACGTGCGGCACGCAGCGCGGCCGGACCGAGACTGGGCCGCGCGCGGTCGCGCATGCGCCACGCCACCCCCACCCCGATTGATGTAATATTTATCTTGGATTAACAACTGGATAAGTTGCGGCGGGATACCGAGCCAGCTACCTTGCTATGAAATTTTTAATCCGATGACCGTTAGTTAGTTAAAGGAATGATTTTGTTTTAGTTTTAAGATGAAGATTGGATCAATGGGTTTGGTTGAGCGGGTCGGTTGTCCGGCGTCCCGGGCGGCGCGTGTGGCCCGTGACGTCACGGCGGGCGCAGGCGCGCCGCGACAGGTGGGCGCATTGCGCACCACCTATCATATGATTATGACGTTTGGTATTTGAGTCCGCGGGCCGATTCTGAAAATTGGCTGCGGTGGGCTCGCACACAAACACTTGCAATTGATGCGATGCTTCGCTATTTATTAACGCAGGTGTGGAGTTATTGGTTTTGTTCAACGAGTTATGGGGTTAGGTACGTTTAACTTAGTTTTTTTTTATTGGCTGTTTGTAAAAGTTGTCGTAAGTTGCTTGGAAGACAAATATTAAATTGACGCTTAAAAACAGCATAAAAGTTTTTTAGGTTCTGATAAATTTCTTAAAACGAAAAACAAAAGATTATTATATTCTAAACGTTTATTATTATTCTAAACGTTTGATATGAAATCAGTCTATTATAGACAACTCATTATAGATGGATTTTATAAGTCTCTTATTTAATAAGTTGTATGTCACCTTGATGATTCCTACAGCTCTGCTAATTCTGGGGATAGATCTGTGTAAAATTTACCAATTTTTTTAAGTAAAAAATTTATCTAATTACAGCTACTTCGAGCTGCGCTTTTCATCTCAAATGCGTAAATCTAATTTACTCAAAAATAATGAGAAAGAAGAGCCGGCGTCTCATTTAATTCGAAAGCTTCTAAAGGTACGATAACTAGATTATCCCCATTCTATGATTTGGAGAAAGTTTCTTTACTTAGTTACGAACTTGCAAATGATGAGCCGGTCTTAAAGTGCCTTCGGCAATTGAGGGCAGAATTGCATTACAAATACAACGTTTTTAAACATTTTTGTTTATACAACTAGCTGATGGAACAAGCAGATGGTCCACCTGATGTTAAGATTTAGATTTAGATTTATTTATTGCCAATATGTACATAAAGTTACATAGCTTAGGTCTAAGGTAGCTATTAAGCGAGTATACATACCCTGTAGGGCGCTGCAAATTAGTTACAATCATACTAATAACGGTACAATAATAGTTATGCTCCTTGATACAATAGCTTAGTTATGAGAATATGAGACTAAGTGGCAACCATCACCTATAACAAAGCATTACGTCGTAAGTCACGCACGATAAGATCGTGCTCTACGATGCACTGCCCTGCGTCCATCAACTCGATGCATACAGATGTTAAGCCTCATGTGCCTGTAATTACACCGGCAACCACACTCTTCGAACCGTAACACAGCAACGCTGCTTGACGGCAGAAAAAGGCGTGGTGGTAGTACTTCCCCGGACGAGCCCTTCACCGAGAGCTCTACTACTATTAAAACCTTAAGAAGTGTTTTCTTACTATAAAACTATTGAACCAAAACTATTTGATAACTGGCACTAAATATATTCTATCGTATTCTAAATCAGTTATGACAGCGTCAATATAAAATTTCATACAGCATATTATTATTCTTATGTACCTTCCTACCTAATTATGTTTCTTGTAGCTATGTTTCAGTTTTTTAATGTTTTTTGTTTATGTTATGCTATACCCGTGTTTGTTAGTTAAAAAAACCATATTCTAATCAACAAACTATGTTCACTACGAGAACACCATAGCTGGGTACGTAGCACCCGCGTAGCACTCCCGTAGCACCCGCGTAGCGTTCGTAACAACGTAGCAATATGCCCCTTATTTCTCGTCTAATTAGACGCACAGTTTTATGAGAACTGACACAATAACAGTATCTACGATAGAGGCAAGGCGTAAGGTGCATAATAATGTCAGGCTATTATTAAACTAAGTTGGTTAATAAACTAACTGTGGTTTCACTTGAGTGGTAATTGCTCAAATAATACATAATATACTTATTAATTGCAGACATGACATAAGAACTATGCTATTAATTAATATACATATAGCTTAGGTTAAGTACAGCCTGTTAGGAACTGCTATGTATATAAAGCAGTCCATATACTAATTTAATAGTAAGTTTAAGAGTAGTGCAGCTGTTTGTGTGTGGCTCATCCGGGAAAGTACTACCACCACGCCTTTTTCTGCCGCCAAACAGCGCTGCCGTTTTTCGGTTTGAAGAGTGTGGTTGCCGGTGTAATTACATGCACATGAGGCTTAACATCTGTGTATGCTTTAAATTGATGGACGCAGGGCAGTGCATCGTATGGCACGTTCCTATCGTGCGTGACTTAGGAGGCAATACTTTGCTATAGGTGATGGTTACCACTTAACATCAGGTGGGGCATCTGCTTGTTCCATCAACTAGTTGTATAAAAAAATACTTGACCACCAGTGAGCAATTGGATGTACAGAGAGGCCCGTGTAATTATTCTATTCCAATGACTGTCTCAATCAAAACCGAAGTACATCGAAAATGAATTCGTATTCAGCTTGTAACGGCACTTTAACAATTAACGCTTCAACTTTGTTCGGAATCAAACAAAAATGTGACGAATAAGTAAACCGAAGTAATTTGTAAACTGAAGCGATCAGAGAACCACAGTCACACCTCACGGTGGTATTACACTCTCTATATTATATATTGTACTATTTGTAAAAACCTTGCAATTGACTTTAAGAGTACTTTAAGAGGACTTTAAGAGTAGTAGAGCTCTTTGTGAAGGGCTCGTCCGGGAAAGTACTACCACCACGCCTTTTTCTGCCGCCAAGCAGCGTTGCTGTGTTTCGGTTTGAAGAGTGTGGTTGCCGGTGTAATTACAGGCACATGAGGCTTAACATCTGTATGCCTCAAGTTGATGGACGCAGGGCAGTGCATCAGGTGGGCAACCTGCTTGTCCCATCAACTAGTAGTATAAAAAAAACTGCAATTGACTCTTTTACAATAAAAAAAATATAAAATTACGTAAACCACAAAACATAAACATAAAATAAATAAAAAACTAAGTTGCGCTGCATGTATTTAATTAAAAAAAAAATTGCATGTTTTTGAATATCGGTCCGCTTCTCTCTATTACAACACCCTTACTGGGTACATTATGTATTGAATCACAAAATACTTAGCATAAGTCCTGACAATGTTAAATCTACATACATACATAATAATGCAATAAATATTATGGATACTGAAAAAAATTGTGGTACAACACTGGAAACTTTATTTGCAGTCTTCGTATATTGTCATCTTTGAAATAACGTAATTTTTTTCATTTTAATATTGTTATTTATGTTCTAAACAAAATATCACATTTCTTTATTTGTTATTTACGAGCGCAAAAGAATCGTTCATTCATCATATGATGATTTCAAAAATGACAAAATACTAAGACTGCAAATAAAGTTTACAGAGTTGTACAACAAATTTCTTCAGTATTTAGTAGCGCACAAGAATCGTTCATTCATATAATGATTGAACGATTCTTGTGCGAGTTTGAGTTAGTCTCCCAGAACTTCAAATCAAAATGCGTCTAATCTAGATGCGTTTATTATTTGGAATGTAACTAAATTATTAGCTTAAGGCGTAGCTTCTTATTTAAAATTAGTTTAGCCTTTGTTATATTCTAATTCATTTATTTAAATTCTTACGTGTATGTAATTTGTGTCCAAATAAATAAATGTATTATTGCTATTATTTATATTTGGCTCAAAATCTTTTAACTTGGCAAACATCCTTGACTATTATTATTATTGGCAGTCTTCGCTTCATAGGTCAAGGTGACGTGATACTGCAGCCGATTGCCAAAAATGAAAAGAGAGAATAACACAGAACTCTGTCTGTGTCTATCTGTCTGAACTGTATCTTGTTATTTTTCGCGTGCACTTGCGACCAATCTTCCTTACTCTTACAATCAAAAGTTTGCCTGGAACTTTCAGCGATAAGACTGCCTATTGTACAGTTATTATTTTATTATTATTTTAGTGCTGTTTTATTTGGTAAAGCATTTTCATTCATTCATTCGGTCAACTTGTCATTCTGTCAAGAGAGAGATTGAGAGATAGGTATGTACTTACAAAATAAAAAGTATTTAAGTATTATATCAGCTATCTCAGAATCGAACCCACAGCCTACAGCACAGAAGGCAGAGTTACCAGCTGAGCTGTGAGGCCTGTCAATAATCTTTTCAAGCTTAAAAAAAATTAAACTTTGTGTCGGTGTAAAAGTATCCCGAACACTTACTTTCGAGTAGCGTTAAACAAAGTGACACGCTGTGATTAAATACGATTGTTGTTTCGAATGTCCCAACTGTCATGCTGGATAAATTGTAATTGTAAATACTTTGATATTATCTTTCATTTTGTTAGGGTTCCAAATAAATCCCATTTTACCCATACCCTATGGTTAAATTGGAACCCTATTACTAAAACTCCGCTGTTACGTCCGTCTGTCTGTCTGTACGTGTGTATATCTTAAAACAACACATTTAACTATGCGACATAGCTTATATTTTAAACCTTAGAGTTGAAGAATAAATAAATATTAAATGAAATCTATTCCCGTGCAGAACTCACTCGATTGGCCGTTCTAAGCGGGCGTAGACGTGCTACGAATACTGCTACGACGTAGAGTTTTGCTGCTACGAGACGACAAAATCAAGATAAAACAACTACGATATTTTCACTGAACATTTGTTATGTTGTTACTAAGTATTTTACGATTTTTCATAAATACATTCAGTTTTTTTTTATACAATTAGCTGATGGAACAAGCAGATGGCCCACCTCATGTTAAGTGGTAACTATCACCTATAACAAAGCATTGCCTCGTAAGTCACGCACGATAGGGACAGTCAGTGATGTTATATCTTCAAGTACCTTAATATATTGCTTCATCTCGTTTTCTTAAAATTAATAGTTTCTACTACGTACATAGTCTCTTCTAATTGGTTGACTTAATCAAACCTTAACGATGAAAATGCCAAACTTATGTAAAACATGAACTAAAATGCGTTTTGTTGCTCATTCTAAGAACACCAGAGTGAGAATAGCCGCAAGTTAGTTAAAAACATCTGTAACATAATTGGACTATTACGTTTTTGGATTGGTTCGTAAAACGCGTCTAGTCACGAAACAGTCGAATGCTACGACAAATGGTACAAGAGGCCGCTAAATTTACCGTTCACTTTGCTGTTAATGCTCAATTCTATAAATTAAACTAAATTCGGCACTAAATTGGCACCACACACCATATTGTATACATGATATAATACAAAAGATATAATAATACAGGATAATACAAAAGAACGGTAGGAACCAAACCGTAAGTTTGTTGCCTGTTCTTCTAGGCTTTGATCGCGTGGAACTGGCACCTAGCTTTAAGACGTTTCAAAGTGATCCTTGCGATTTTATTGAATAAATACCTTTTAAATTTGGCTTTGACATAAAGCAAATTTACAAAAGCCAGCTTAGAAGGTTTTAGATTCAATAATTTTATTATTAAACTAAAAAATATTTCACGTATGTTTTTGTGACACAAAAGAAACGTTTTCTGATTTGATTTGAAACCAAAGGTTGAGTCTAGACTTAGTTTGAGTCTCGCAGCACAGTCTGCGGTACGTCTAGAGGTGCATAGTTGATGGCCTGTAAATTGGCCGTCGGCTTTGCAGGCGTGCTAATGAAGGAGTAATGAACGCCTTAATTACGAGCCTGAGCACCTGACGCTGTCGGCGGAATACTTAATAGTATGACGTTAAGGAATGGCCTTGACTCGGCGACAGTAACAATAATAAGAAGAATGAAAGGGTTGGGCATGAAAGGAGTTTATAGTTTGAACGGTAAGAATAATAAGAAGAAGAATGAAAGGGTTGAATACTTGGAGACTGGATATGAAAACAGTCTGAACGGTTATGCGGCTAACGAAGGTATAAAAACGCAGTGATATGATAGCATAAATAATTGTCCATTATCATCCACAGCCTGCCTAGAGCACTGGTGGTCTAGTGGTAGCGGCCCTGCCTTCCGATCCTAAGGTGTTCGAAACCGGTCGTGCACCAATGAGTTTTTCCGGTCAAAAATGTATGTGCACAATACCAGTACTCTCAAACGGTGAAGGAAAACATCGTGAGGAAACGGCATGTCGTAGAAACTAAGAAGTTCTATAACATGTGTCAAGTGCTCGAAAGGAGCCTCATGAGGCGCACTTAAAATCCTTTCACCACACTGTTTCGAAAGAAACTAGTGACAAGAGAGAGAGATCCACAGCCTGACTTCACCCACTACTAGATATACAAACTAGGGGAGACGTAGTTCAGGTCGGAAATGGGTTAGAATCGCACATGATCGTTACATTTTTTTGGCGAAAACCTTTGTAAGCGCAACTGTTTTCGAAACTCGACGTTCCATCAGACATGACTTGACAAGCGAATTATTATTGACGAGTGAAGTCACTCTTGCTTTAGTTATATAGAGGGATTTTAATTTAAAAAAAAATATACATGTTCTTATGAAGGACTTGTCAAGTTAAACACAAACAAATAAAGTGTAAAATCACGATCGACGCGCGCAAAGACAAGGTGTTACAATTTGGTTGCGTGTGCCAGGATCAGAACGGTACCTTAAATGCTATATATGAATTGAAAGGAATATTCCGCACAGAAGCAGTCCCTTTATGAGTGAGGAGATGGTCTCTTGTCCGTGCTTCGAGTTAGGTTCATCCCGAAAGTGCTTCTAATTAAATGAAGCGCCTTCTGTCCTAATTTAGCTTCCAGGGATATTGGAGTATTTTATATTTTTACTAACATTGTCCCGTGGCTTCTCTCACGTCATAAAATGCGTGCTTGTATGCAAAAAACAGATATTCCCAGGCACGGTAGATATCCCTTCAGATCTCTTAGCACTAGGTACCACTTTTGAGTATGTACTAAATGTATCATTATTTGTAAATTTCAAGACAACATCTTTCCGCTAAAATAGCCATTCTATTGCGATTACACTTCTGATATATTTATTCTGAGCAAAACAACTCTAACACTGGGTATGATAGTATATTAATGTTTGCACGTTCCTTTAACTAGCCCCCTGAGACCTACTCCAAGATCTTCATATATCTGAAGATACGTCTAATGTCTACGTGCAAAATAGTTTGTAAAAATATTTATTTTATTTCGCAAGTATTTGCTGACGCTTGGTTGATTATCGGTCTTTGGCAACGCGCTGTGCTACCTCTGTTATTGCAGGCGTATATATGTGTTACGGTAACCACTAACCAACAGGTTGGCCGTTTAGGTAGTGATCGGTCAACATGTCTTGACGTCCAGGGGGCCAATTAAGCTAATTTTGAACGATTACGTCAAACCAAAACCACAGTTTACTGCCACTACGTACGTTATCGTATGTTTTTTTTTATACAACTAGTTGATGGAACAAGCATATAGGCCACCTGATGTTAAGTGGTAACCATCACCTATAAAAAACCATTACCTCGTAAGTCACGCACGATAGGAATGTGCCCTATGATGCACTGCCCTGCGTCTATCAACTTGAGGCATACAGATGTTAAGCCTCATGTGCCTGAAATTACACCGGCAACCACACTCTTCAAACCGAAACACAGCGTTGCTGCTTGGCGGCAGAAAAAGGCGTGGTACCACCACACGTGGTACTTCCCCGGACGAGCCCTTCACAAAGAGCTCTACTACTCTTACTTTATCGTACTTTATCGTATGACCATACATACGATAAAGTACGCAGTAAAGTATCCATATGCGACGCGTTCTCACGTCATCTACGGACAGCGAGAAAGCTCACGTCATCTGCGGACAGTGAGCAAGCAAAAGAAATCGATAGAACAGTTTAGAATGTTTAAACTAGAGCTATTTGGCTCTGTGAACGGAAAAGAGTTAGAACTACATTCTACATACAGGATGGAATTTTTTAACGTGAAGGAAAAGTACTTTTAAAACGGGAGATAGAAAATTTTACTCAAAGAAAACATTTCTTTATTTTTAAAAGAAAGAAAACTGCATTCAAAGATTTTCTAAATTTTGCTTGCCACACCTGGGAATCGATCCGACTAAAATTTGTAAATTAACATCCTCTACTTTTATGGTATCGATCGTGAGGGTCAATCATAAGGATCCAATCTCTCTAATAAATGTGGTAAATTAAATGAAAGAAAAACCACGTAACCATCTCCAGTATTTAAAGTACTTCCTTTTCAGTGGCGTTAAAAAATTCCATCCGTATAGAGATACCATTGCCGAGTACTGAATATGTATGCACAGCAACTACTACAATTACAGGCTACATGCATATCGAGATTGCTACTTAATAATATATAAATGCGAGTTACGATGCTTGGATGTATGGATTTTTGCGGCTCAATCATGCTATAACAAGGCTAAAAACTGAACCGATCGGAATTAAACTTAGAACAAAAATTGTTCGTAACCTGAATTCACCTTCAGTTCGTAACCTCAATAGGCTACTTTATATCCCGAAAATATTATACAAACGGGGTATAAAATATAACCCTAAAAAAATCCTGCCTTAAATATTGATTAGTTATCACACAACCACGCGAGCGCGGGGGCTACTACTTTAAAGCCAAATAAACTTGAATATGGTTTTCGGTTATGAATTATTCCCAAGATATTTCTTGCTGTTACCCTTAACATAAATTTCATGCTCATATACACGCAGTAATTGATTCCTACGACCCTTTCATGGTCCTTACACCACCTCGTTTGATATCTTTGCATATTCAATTACTCTTTGCTCAGCGAGCCATACCTTCAACCCATTTCGTTTCATATCATATGCGTAGCAATCAAATACTTTTGGATTTTAATAGTACATTGTTACCATAGGGGTGAAAGTAACTTATTTAGTCCCGAGACGGGGTTTGGCCAATAGTTCGAGGGACTAATGAAGTCTTTAACCAGAGGTAAACACTGTGCTTTTCATTACGAATACAAGGAAAGTAAAAAAAAACATGAATTAGCTAAAGAAAAAATGAGTGAATCGTAGTAGATCCGATCCATGCTGCATTCTAACCAAAGAGTTTTTATGTTCGATGTCATTTGATGAGGATAAGTAGTTACCTACATTATATTTACAAAAAAGGTTAAATTGCATGTTTTTTAAAAAGAAAGAATTGAAACTCGAAATGAAATTGAAAGTTTACGAATGTCAACAGAAGGTCAACAGTCATACTGTTGACATTCGTAAACCAAAGAGGTTTATTTTCCTAGGAAATGTGAGAGACACGGGATAATACTCATGACAATACCTTTTCTCCAATATTCCCATTCTGTTGCGTTTTGCTATTCTGAGATAATAATTCAGAGCAAAACAACTAACATGTATGGTGGCATGTTAATGTTTATACACGTGCCTTAAACTACCCCCCTGAGAGATACTTCAAGATCTTAATTTATCAAAAGACGTCGTAGTATGAACTAGCGTAACATTGCTCAGTTTACCTATCTACTTAAGAGCTGATTTCACCATGCTCTGTTAGTTACTAATCAAGGATTAACAGGCCGTTAAATCTAACCTTCGATGTTAAACGCGTACATTTTGGCATATTTAACAGCCCTTTAATCCTTTGTTAATCTAACAGAGCATGGTGAAATCAGCTCTAAGGCCAGTTTCACCATGCTCTGTTAGTTACTTATCAAGGATTAACAGGCCGTTAATCTAACCTTAGCTGTCAAACGCGTACATTTTGACATATTTAACGGCCCTTTAATCCTTTGTTAATCTAACAGAGCATGGTGAAACCGGCCCTTAGACGAATACAAGAGCTAATGTATCTCTCGCACGCACTTTTCGACATGTTGAAAGATATAAAATCACTATATCCATTTTCGAAAAATCGCAAACAACCACATTGCACACAGTTTAGTAAAAATTTCATTTTGTTCGATACAAGTTTTCCTATTCAAAAGTTTGCTTTACTAGTTTTCATATCAAAAAAAAAAAAAAAAACAAAAATCTTTTTTTTTTTATTGTTTTTACATTGTTTAACAATCGGGTTGGGATCTCTTCTTTTAAGTTTTCATATGCTAAGGTATTGCATAAGTATATGGCGAGGTACAGTCTTATACCAGTGTTCAGTGTTCCTACCTACTTACTTACCTCTGTTCAATGTTAGATTTAAACTACTGACTTACGAGGCAATGCTTTGTGATGGTTACCACTTAACATCAGGTGGGCCATCTGCTTGTTCCATCAGCAAATTGTATAAAAAAAAAGTATTTATTCAGTTGAATCCAAGGATTACTTTGAAAAGTCTAAAGCTAGTTGAATATAGGTGCCAGTTCCACGCGACCAAGCCTAGAAGAACAGGCAACAAACTTACGGCTTGGTTCGTACCGTTCTTTTGTAAGATCCTTGTTACAATATAATATAACAATTCACTTAGAGACACGGTTACTTAATCCGCTCCTTAGTATGGATTTCTCTAGCGAGATCTATATTAAGGGGCGGATTAAGACGCAAATCTTGAATTGTGCGAGCGATAAATTGTTTGACGGTTGTCAGCGTCTTTAAACACAGTTAAATGACACCGAGTCAGGCAGTTAATTTCTTGATACTGAAATGCGAATCTCTAGGACTATGCAACGATTGAGAAAAGAATAAAAACTGCTACATCTCTAATCATACAACAAGCGTACTCGAACAATTTGCTAACTCAGTTGGAAAATGGTTCCCCACGCAAGGACAAGTTAGATGAACTGCAGCCATTGTCCGGCGTCGGACGCGTTAGTGGTTTAATGACTTTGTAGTTTAGAACCGCACGAGGCGCTCATTGAACGCTGCTGCAATATTGGTTAGAATATTGAGGAACTAGTTTAGGTTATGGGCCCAGTTTGGAATTGGTTATAGGTTATGGGCCCGAAATGGCATTAGACTCTTAATCTAATGCCAGGGGCATAAGATTAAGATTAAGAGTAGTAGAACTCTTTGTGGCGGGCTCGTCCGGGGAAGTAATACCAACACGCCTTTTCTGCCGCCAAGCAGCGTTGCTGTGTTTCGGTTTGAAGAGTATGGTTGCCGGTGAAATTACAGGCACATGTGCCTTAACATCTGTATGCTAAGGCAGTAACTTTAGAATGCAACCAGCATCATAAGTAAATAATGACGACAAGATTTAAAAAAGGCTTTATTTCAATTTTTTGTACTGTACATAACACCGATATTGCAGCGGCGATGGGTTTGCAACCTGTCACGTATGGAATACCAGCTATTGCAAAATGTGATCATATATCATATATCTTCCTACCACCTGTATGCAGACGACTTGCAAATCTACTACCAAACCACTACTGACAACATCAACGGTGCTATTAGTCTACTCAATTCAGACTTAGACAGAGTATGTGACTGGAGTAAATCCTTTGGACTAACAGTAAATCCAAATAAAACAAAGGTGATACTGTTGGGTAGTAGTAAGCAAATTCCTAAAATTAATGTGTCACAGCTACCACAAATAATGTTCAATGGAATACCAATAACCATCAGCAAGTCGGTGAAAAATTTGGGAATTATTATGGATTCCAAATTTACTTGGGAGCCATGGATAAACGAGGTTAGTAGGAAAATGTTCGCATCATCAGGATCTTTACGTAGACTCAGAAACTTTTTACCAACCGCTACCAAAGTTATGCTCGCACAATCACTCCTACTCCCTATCCTAGACTATGCTGACGCCAGCTATCTTGATATCTCTGAAGTTTTGCTAAACAAACTTGAGCGGCTACTAAACCTCTGCATTCGGTTCATTTTTGGCTTACGCAAGTATGACCATGTCTCAGAATTTCGCATGAAACTCAAGTGGCTCCCTATCCGTTATCGCCGGAATGCACATGTTCTGTATCTTCTTTACAATGTTCTCTTCAATTCTTCCTTTCCACCTTACCTCAAGGAGCGTTTTCAGTTCCTGCATCAAACGAACGATCGAAGTCTTCGATCTTCTGAAACCCTACAGCTTGCAACTCCTGTTCATAGTACAGAAATGTATGGCAAGTCTTTCACCATACAAGCTGTAGGACTATGGAACTCTCTGCCTTTATCTGTCCGTCTATCTAAATCTATCCATATTTTTAAAACTAGTGTTAATAATCATTACTTTTCTTTGTTGTCAACGTAGACCAGGTACCTATATATAATCCTTTGATATAATTATGTGTTATTATGAGTGTGTAGGTATATGTATTATAGAGTATATTTACATTCTATTCATATTTATAATGTATTACTTTTAGGAATATTAATATGTATTCGTTTTATTATTTTATTAGGTATTTACTTAGTTTTACGTTTTAGGTTTAGTTAAAATAGGTTTTGTACACCGCCGTCTTTCTGATTTTCGTTTAATCCTTTCCATCCAAAGGTTGTCTGGAAGAGATCGCTCTTAGCGATAAGGCTGCCCATTGTACCTAATTATTTTTATGTCTCTGTATGTGTTTTTCTTTGTGTACAATAAAGTATTTATCTATCTATCTATCTATCTATCTATCATGTACCAATGTATTGTTTGGACGTACCTCTGACTACCCAGGCATCCTTAAAGAATCCGGAATTCGTTCTTGGTACTAATAGATCAGAGGGGATATCTACCGTGCCTGGAGATCAAAGTCGAAGCTGTTTCCGTTTCAGAATACAAAGAAGATTCAGTAAACAAAACGTAGCCTACTATTTCACTAAAAGGGTATTACAACTCTCGCAGTCTAAGTATCGCCGACTTGTCTCGTAAATGGCAGCTTACGCCGTCGCCTTGGCCGCAGTTAAAACTTATGAAACATAGGTTTTAGTCACAATTAACGGGAAACGCTACCCTTAAAACTTCTTCATTGCCCTGGTAAAATTGCTAAGGCTGGTGGACCTTATTCCGACGGAACAAATACTATTTTCATATAACCGTCTAGTTATAGGACCGGCGAAACATGTAACGATCACAAATTGCTGAATGATAGTTATTAAAACTTGTCTTGGAATTCTAGACAGAGCGTAAAAATACTACTTCTGAAAAAGATAGTATTACATTATGATTTTCGATTTCGCATACTGTTACGGACATACATTGTTATCTGTGCTTTATCTGTGGCAACATTGTAGAGCTGTCATATAGTCATAGTTTCTAGAGGTGTAAAAGTAACGAGAAAAAGCGTACCCGTATGTATTCGTTACTTTAACAATTAGTACTCGTTACTATCGAATCGAATCGAATCGAATCGTTACTTCTGATACCTCATCATTGTTAGAGCAACGAATCGAGTCGTATTGCGTACGAATCGAATCGAATCGTTACTTCTGATACCTCATCATTGTTAGAGCAACGAATCGAGTCGTATTGCGTACGTGTACCTCGTAGAGTAGTATTGTTCTGTGACGTGTACGCCGTACAGTATGACGTTGCGGCGCGGCAGCATCTCAACATTCGTAATTTGTAGAAAGCAAACATAAACCAAACTTCGTAAGGTGCATTTTTTCACTTTTCCGTATTTTGAACCAGACTTGTGTTTAAGTTATTCTAAGTTTAATTTGATTTAATAGGTAAAGTGTAGAACTACAAGAACTGTTAACGGAATCTACTAAAATTGCAATGGATATACTATTTTGAATTTTTTTTACCGTGAGTTTTAATTTTTTATATCACAATAACATCGCAATCCATTATGCGTCGATTATAATGAAAAAGCAACAAATAGGTGTCGAAAATTATTTATTGATAATAAAATTTGAACATTCTAACGATAAATCAACATAAAAATAGTTTTACTTAGAATGAAATTAAACATATAAAATGAAATAAAACATGTTTTAAACTAAATTAAAACAATAACAAAAATCTTTTGTTCTTAGAATGAAATTAAACGTAATAATAAAATAAAAACATGTTTTAAACCCAACAAAACAACACAAAATCTTTTTTCTTAGAATGAAATTGAACCTAGAGTACCGCAATTGTTGTGGGCAAGCGTTAACATTTAACATCTGCAACATGCTCGTCGCGCTATTTCAGTAAAAAAAACATATTAAATATAAACATTTTATGGCAGGAATTTCTGGTTCATATTTAAAAATAAAATCTTTTCCATTCGCTTTGGTTGAATAGAGCTGCGTCTATCACTTAATATTTGGCCAGATTTGGAAAAAGTCCTTTCAGATGGTACCGAGGTAGCCATCACTGATAAATATTTTTCAGCCAAGTTTGAGAGTTCAGGGTATAGAATTTCCCGCACCTGCCACCATTTTAAAGGACACTCATTTCGGGGAATAATCCGTTCTTCTAGATATTGCCTCATGGTAATTATGCTGCTGCTAACTGTAGAGTTCGAAGCAGACGCTGACGTTGCCAAAGCATCAAAATCTTTCCATATTGAGTCGTTATCAGCGTCGGTGTTGCCAGTAGGTATAGCTAACGTCGATTCGTTCTCGTTAGGTTCAATCGACTGCCTATGAAAGTTAAACTCGTTTTGCAGCTCAGTTTTCAATGCATCTTTGGCAGACTCATAACTTGATGCATCAAAGCTAAATGCCAGCTTCTTAAAACGTGGGTCTAACAGTGCTGCTTTAGATAACACTGGGTGCCTGTAACAATTCTTGAATCTACTTTTAAATTCTGTTATTATTTTATTTGAGAGTTTCTTGCCTGTTTCTGTAAAAAAATTTGTATCTAAATTGTGAAAAATTCTAATAATACTTTCCGTTGAAGCCAGGACCATTGAGACAGTAACTTTTTTTTCTGATGACATTTCTTCAGTGATTTGCTTGAATGGCTTCAGAATTTTTATTATTTCTGGCAGTGTCTGCCATTCGCCTTCCAAAAGATTTTCTACCGGATTGTGTAGGACTCCAAGAGACGCTTCTAAAGGTTCTTGAAGTGAACAAATCCTCTCAATCATGTCCAGGGTACTGTTCCATCTGGTCACTACGTCCATTTTTAGCTTCAATGGTTTTTGATTAGGCCTCAGCTGCTCCTGCATTGCAATTAGTTTTTTAGTTGCTATTGGACTCTTGTGAAAGTGTTCCACAATGGCTTTTATTTTTTTAATCAGCTCCCCGAGTCCACAGTCCTGGAGTCCTGCACGCACGACTAAATTAAGATTATGAGCGATACACGGCAAATGTTCATAATTTGTTAATCGTATAGCCGCCTTCATGTTTGCTGCGTTATCTGTTACGCAGACAAATATTTTATTTTGTATGCCCCAATGACAGAGCAACCTATACAGCTCATTTTTAATATATTCGGCCGTGTGTCGCTCATGACATTCAAAACATCCTAATAAAGCAGACTTCAACTCCCAATTTAATAAATAATGGGCTGTTACAGCTTGGTAAGAAGTTGTTGCTCTTGAAGTCCAGCCATCAGTTGTGATCGATACATATTTTGCACTCTCCAATTCTTCTTTTAATTTTTTTTGGACTTCTGAGTATTAAGCATCCAATAAAGTATTGCTTAATATGTACCTTGAAGGCATTTTGTAACCTGGTTCTAAGTAATTAATAAGATCTTTAAAACCCGCGTCTTCAACTACAGAAAAAGGCTGAAGGTCTTTAACTATCATTTTAAAAATTAAATCATTAATTTTTTTTCTCTTACTACACCTACTGGACGTTTAATAAAGGCACTTATCTTAGTCTGCTGCGAATTGATTTCATTTTTTTTAATTACAGGATTAGTAGATTCTGTACTTGCTGAAGTTGATGGTATAGGAGCTTCCGGAACTGCTGCATCTGACACGGAGCATGGAATGATGGATTCATAGGTTGATCTGTGTTTTTTCATGAGATGCTTTGTCAAATTTGTAGTAGAGCCGCCTTTCACTGAATACAACGAATTACAAAGATCACATTTTGCCTTATCGTCTTTACCCTGCGTAAAAAAACCCCATACTTTACTTCTTTTCTTATCCATTGTATCAGGTAAATTGACCTGTAAAAAAAATAAAAAATCGAATATTAACAATTAACAATATTTGATGATTAGCAGCTTTTGTTAAGCAAGAAAAAATTGAATCAATTATCTATAGAGAAAACCATGTTGTAATTTTCTGTATTATATTTGCATGCTGGGTTTTTCTGGCGAAGTGTGAGATTCTTTCAGTATCCCTAATATCATTTTTATAATGTACCATACTTCACGCTAATAAATTACTTATTTCATTTCATTGAGAGCGGCTTTATTATAATATCTCTTTTAAGACAAGAAACGTGAAAATACGCGATAATAAAACACAAACTACATAAGTACCTACCTATTTCTAATTTAATTTGTAAAAAATACTTTCTTACCTTGTTTCTGTTCCAATCTCAAAATTTGTATAGGTACACTACACACACTATACCTTTAATAAACAGTAATAACCTTGGACGACGAATTTCCAAAATAAACAAACATTTGTAACGTACCTAATTTTTAAATTCACCGAACAAGCGCGCGCATGCGTAAAACATAGGGTCCGGTTAATTTACGACCAAGTATTACACAGCCCGAAAATGTACAACCCGGAAAGCACAGCCTGGAAAACACGGCCCGGATTCCATGTACAAAATGTACATGAAATCCGGGCCGTGTTTTCCAGGCTGTGCTTTCCCAGCACAGTCGGGATTGTACAGCCAGGATTGCACGACCATGGATTCTGTGACCATGCTCTGATTGGTCGAAAGCCTATGCTCTGTTTAGATGCACTACACAGTAAGTATAGGCAAGTAGCACAGATTAAAAATTATATAAAATCAGAGAATTATTCAGAGATTAATGTTAGAAAAAAATTAAATTCTGGCACTTCGGCGGCCGCTCCCGCGCCACGCTCGCTTTGCTCGCTCGCCTCGTGCGTAATTAATATGTTTTAACATAACCTAACCAATCCGAGTCGGATCAACAAGTGAGTGAGTAAGTAATTCACGAGTGTAAACAAAGCCTAAGTTTTGGCATCAAAATTTTGGCTGTGTTTTATCGGGTCGTGCTTTCCAAAGGTGTGCTAAATTTGTACGGCTTGGAATGTACACCCTTGGATTACACAGCCATGGATTTCGCGACCAAATTGTACATCAAATCCGGGCTGTGTTTTCCTCGGCTGTACAATCCATGGTTGTACATTATCGGCACCCTAAAACATACTATGAGCAAACGTTTCAATACACGCATCAACGGTACTTGCGTGAACCGATTCGGTTCAACCGAAACAGTGTAGGTACCCATGATTCGAACATGCGAGTAACGAGATGGATTCGTGAGTAACGATTCGTTACTCGTTACTAGATGGCGAACCCGTTACTCAGTACCGAATACATACGGTTTGCTACAGCTTTAATAGTTTCTAATGTCAAGGCAGTTTATTCCCTCCAAAATGTAAAGCTCGCCTTGGATTCATTTTCTGACATTTTGGGAAGCAACATAGCTTTTTCATTTTATTTGTTTTTCTAGTGTTATTTTGAGCTGTGTTGTGTAATTTCGGTGGTATTTTAACCAACATTACTTGAGGTTTTAGCAAGAAAACCGCCACCATTTTCTTCAAAACAAATGACGGCCGACTTGACTATAGACTGACTTGACAAAAAAGTATTTATTCAATACAAATCACTTGACACTGGCAAGATTGTCTGTCGAATGACAGACAGGAGCCATAAACGGAGAGAAGAAGAAGAAGAAAGCTCGCCTTCCCGTTAAATAAACTAAATTAATCCAGTGAAAACAGTATTTTATTACTTTGACCACACCCACAT
Source organism: Chloroclysta siterata (assembly GCA_932294275.1). Lineage (NCBI taxonomy): Eukaryota > Metazoa > Arthropoda > Insecta > Lepidoptera > Geometridae > Chloroclysta > Chloroclysta siterata. Next base: position 19,397,084 of record OW028588.1, read on the forward strand.
ACTACCGAAAATAGCTAATGTAAATGGGCCAAATGTTTTTTATAATAAGGGTTAATCCGAGTGGGATTTTTTGGGGTATTACAAACAATCTTTGTGATTTCACTATAAAAGTAATAAAAATAAATGGACCAACTTTTTTAAACAATGTTATTATCATTATACCAATTGGTAAAAGATGGCAATAGCTAAAGCATGGATTATGTTTCGATAGAATTATAAGTAAAATCTCAGTATCATGCAAAATACCACTGACAACGATCTGATTTAATTGTACGAGTATTTAGTTAAAAACGTTACCAAACCAAACAAAATAGGGTTACATTCCATTCAAGGAGACATTTTATTTTATACAACTAGCTGATGGAACAAGGAGATGGCCCACCTGATGGAGCGGTAACCATCAGCTATAACAAAGCATTGCCTCTTAAGTCACGCACGATAGGAACGTGCCCTACGATGCACTGCCCTGCGTCCATCAACTTGAGGCATACAGATATTAAACCTCATGTGCCTGTAATAACACCGGCAACCATACTCTGCAAACCGAAACACAGCAGCGCTGCTTGGTGGCTGAAAAGGGCGTGGTGGTAGTACTTCCCTGGACGAGCCCTTCAGAAAGAGCTCTACTACTCTTATACTTACACTAGAAGCTTCTCGCGGCTTCGCACGCGTTAAAGTGGTGAGCCGTGAGCCGCCTATTGCAGCTTTTTCAGGGGTAATTTTCAAATATTGAAAACGTGATTCTAAATTATTTATTGTGGGGTTTATTTACCCCAAGTTTAAAGTCAATTGCACCACACGTTAAAAAACTTCCATACAAACTTTGGCATCCCTTTGCACACTTATTAAGGGTAGTTTTAAAAAACTATAAATGCCTTTCCTATTACTATTTTTACTTTAGCCTTTACTATTTTTTAACTTTGGAGTACACGTAATCCAAGTTTCAAGTTTGTAGGTTTAAGGAATACAGTTTTTCATACCAACGTTTTCAACCCTTTTTACACCCTTAGGGGTTGAATTTCCAATAATCCCTTCTTAGTACACCTCTACGCCATAAGACCTGTGTACTCTTCAAATTTCAAGTTTCTAGGACCAGCGGTCAAAAAACTCCAATACAAACTTTTACATCCCTTTGCACACTTATTAAGGGTAGTTTTAAAAAACTAAATATGCCTTTCCTAATTTTTAGCCTTGGAGTACATCTACTCCAAGTTTCAAGTTTGTAGATTCAAGGAATACAATTTTTCATATCAACGTTTTCAACCCTTTTTACACCCTTAGGGGTTGAATTTCCAAAAATCCCTTCTTAGTACACCTCTACGCCATAAGACCTATGTACTCTTCAAATTTCAAGTCTCTAGAACCAGCGGTCAAAAAACTCCCATACAAACTTTTACATCCCTTTGCACACTTATTAAGGGTAGTTTTAAAAAACTAAAAATATCTTTCCTATTTTTTTGCCTTGAAGTATATGTACTCCAAGTTTCAAGTTTGTAGGTTCAAGGAATACAATTTTTCATACAAACGTTTTCATCCCTTTTTACACCCTTAGGGGTTGAATTTCCAAAAATCCCTTCTTAGTACACCTCTACGCCATAAGACCTATGTACTCCACAAATTTCAAGTCTCTAGGACCAGCGGTTTAGGCTGTGCGTTGTCTATATGTCAGTCAGTCAGTCAGTCAGTCAGTCAGTCAGTCAGGACTTTGATTCTTATAGTATTAGAGATAGTCTTGACAGTTTGCTAATCATATTTAGCTTTTTAATATGATTAGAGACACGATTTGTGATCGTTGTGCAAGCGGCCTTGAAAATGCTATCCTTGAGATAAAAATAATTTCCATCTTTGGTTTGGACGCGTCTGTAGTAGTGGCAGAAATATTTTTATCCAGTGGATAATGAACCAGTAACGGTACTCAGAAATGGTGAAACAGGTATATTAATAAATAAAAATCAAAAGCTGCAACTCTGATATAAGGTTCGCTGGTTATGATAAAATTTAAAATTGTAAATAACTTTTAAAAGTTGCAAACGAAAATGAATAAAACGATCCCATTATTTGAGCAAATAAGGTGCACATTTGCATACAACTATATCCTGGCACTAACAGTATGCAGTGTGGATTGCAGTTGTATTGCAGAGGCTTAAAACTTGGCGGGTTTTGACCAATTTACCACTAAGAAGAAAAACTTGGCTGTCTGAGAAACGGCGACCGTCCGACTCGAATTGTTTCAAGATGATACAGTGGCGAAGGGCCTGTGACCTAAGTATAGAATACTTCAAAAAGTGGGCATGTGCTAATGTAATATGACTACTTACTTTGTAGATGTGTTTTTTTTATAGTTTTATAGTCTGTTCTTTGGCTACAATCTCACCTAATGGTAAGCGTCAATGAAGCCAACGATGGAGCAGAATGTTCTAGAAGACACCTCCTTTGCCGTAGGAGACCCGAGGTGCAGTGATCAGTGATCAGCAGACAATGTAAATGCCAAAATGATTGTTTACGTTTTTAGTGGTTTGAAGCATAACTTACTTCATTTATACTATCTCATTTACGTTTTTTTTTTCTTTTTTTTTTTTAAATACAACAAAGTAGACAAACAAGCTTACGGCCCACCTGATGGGAAGTGGTTACCGTAGCCTATGAACGCCTGCAATACCAGAGGAATCACTAGCGCGTTGCCGACCCTTTTAAAATTTTAAAACACCCGTTTTGAAGAGCCCCATACTATAGTTTAACGGGAAAACCTCAGCAGGGAGATCATTCCACAGCCTAAGTGTTCGCGGGAGGAAGTTCCTCTGGAACCGAACGGTACGCGACCACCCTGGCTCTGTGTGAGGTGGACTCTCTGCCGATGTCGAGCTGTGCGATGGTAAAAAGACGATGTAGGCATCATGTCAAACAACTCTTCAGAGCATACCCCATTATATTACGTCTTAAAACTTTGACAATAAGTATTATGAACCAACCTATGACATTAACTTTGACGTCTAGAATATTACGGCCGTCATGAAGGCCATCGCTTCTTAGGAACCCAAAGCTTTACCTACTTAGAAGATAAGACGTTTTATTACAGTGTAGCTCGATTGGCTTGCCAAGAGCTTATGGAGGTCGCCAGAAAGTCAATTAATTATTTAAAAGTGTCGTCGTCATGACGTCAGTATTTTTTACGACAAACCTGATATTTTAGGCGAGATCTCCTGGAATTTATCGTCATTCAAAGGATAAATTACAGGCGACAATTCTTTTTGATTGGTACCTTTAAATTCACAATGTTTTTACTTAATTTCATGGGTTCGATACTTAGAGAGTTTATTTTACGAACCGTAAAATATCTTCTAGCTTTTCAAAATTTTGAAGATATAAAATTACTAAAGGTTGTTGAAAAATCGCATGCAAGAAAGTTTGAGAGAATACCTTAGCTAAGGTACAATAACTTTGATCCAAATAAATTTTCCAAACTAAAAGTACGAAGACACGGTGGGCCTCTCCGCGTGTCCCTCTGTCTAGCAGAGGGCACAGTGTGATGAGGCAGGGTAGACCTACGGGTCTACCCAGGCGGTAGAGCGCGCGCGAGAGACGCGGTACTTCTCGCGCCGCTCATGGTGGTGAATAGCGGGAGAAGACCTGGAGGGGCCTTCTCCCGCATTGCACTTATTCACCACCCCGTCGGGCGGGAACGGCCGGGCACTCACGGTCGTTCCCGGGCCCCCCTCTGCAAAGGGGGGGCGTTGCGGGGGCCCCGCTGTCATGGCGGGCCAATCGTCGGCGTGGGACTGGATGAAAAGGCTCTGCCAGTTTCCCAGTTCCCCTCCATATAGGCGACGCGGGAGTGCCGCTGGGTTGTTTAGTGGGTATACCGGGAGCGGAAAACCGGGGAGTCCCACATATCCCCTCCATCCTCCAATGGGGGGAATGCGTAATGCATTTTTCCCAGCGTCAAAAAAAAAAAAAAAGGTACAATAACTTTGATCCAAATCAATTTTCCAAACTAAAAGTACGAAGACTAGATAAACAAACTTTGTTGGTAGGAAAACTATTAAAATGTTCGAACAAGAATTAGTTTGACGGTCGTCTGCGTCTTAATCGGAATCTTGGCTGCTTGGCAGCAGAAAATGGCACGGTGGTCACACGATCTTATTAAGTTATCAGAAGTATGTAGCTCTCATAGGCAGCGGGATAATTTTTATCTTTCTTGCGGCCAACTAATTGGGGGTGTGAGGGGGGAGTTGCGAGGGGGTGAGAGGGAAGTTGTGAGGGGGAGAGGGCAGTTGGAAAACTTTCAGTTCAACTCCTGAGATCAGCAGACGTTTTGTTTCTTATATTTTCTTTTTAAGTGCTTTCGTTATACGACTTGGGAGTTCTTTATTTACGACGTTTATTAGTTAGAAAAAATAAGCTTAAGGGGCTGACAACCGTCAAACAACTTTTTTTCATAAGTTTGCTTTAATTACTACTTTTCGTAGTACTTAAGCTAACTTTTCAGCAGGAAAATTCTATTTTTGCTGAACTGTACCCCAAGTATGAGATTTGCTTACGATATTTCGTTTTACGTTTTTGTTCCGTGTTCATTGCGAGTTTTGTATGAATACGCGATAGAGATACCGATACGGAACCCGCAATGAACACGGAACAAAAACGTAAAACGAAAAATGAAATATCGTAAGCAAATCTCATACTTGGGGTACTGAGCAATGTGATTGCACAAAACTTGGTTGACTAAGATTTTTCATAAATAAGTTCAGTGAATTTATATCTTTCAAAATGTTGAAAAGTAAGAGCTATCTACAGGTGTCAGTAGCACCTTTGAGGGCGCATTCATTACAAAAGTCATAAATGGCGAATGACAGCTATTACATCGAATTAGATAGAGATAGCAAGTGTCTTGACATCCGATTAGTTTTGATCGGGCTTTTAGAAACCGGCCGTTCGTGTTTAGCGTTTAGTTTCATTTATATTTGTACACATGTACAACATTGCTAGAAACTATGCAAAAATATAGATGAAAATGTTGGAATTGAACTAGAATCATGCTCAATACAAAAAAAAAACAAACTACCATAATTGACAGTCTTCACAGCTCAGTAGTGTGCCGCAGGCCGTGGGTTCGATCCCCACCGAAAACAAACATTTGTGTGATGAATATAGATGTTTGTTCTCTGTCTGGGTTCTCTGTCTGTCTAATATTATAAGTATGTATTTACAAAAAAAGTATACATATAAGTAGCATAGTCAGCTATCTGGTTCCCATATTACAAGTTATGGCTTAGTTTGGGGCGAGATAGTGCTGTGTGGAATGTCCACCAATATATATATTATTTCTATTTATTTATGACGTTTCAAAGTGAACCTTATGAGTGTACTGAATAAAGCCCGTTTTCGGTGCTACATAAACAAGATGGCTACAAAACTTTACAACAAGACGTCAAATGTGACAGCCGCATAGCTCTAAAGGGCACAGGCTGGTGGAAATAAACCCAAGCAGCCATACTAGAAGTACTACTTACTGTAGGTACTTACCTTTCGCAGTAAAAGCTCCCGAAAGTTTATTGTATCAGCACTTACCTGAAATCATAAAAGTATATATGTAGCTTTTGACAATGATAAATAATACACAAAATTGGATAAAATGCTAATGACTAATATTCATAAAATATGCAAAAAAAGTGTATTCGTATGGACTTGAGCACCTGTACCCGAAGTCCGAGTTTAACTGTATCGTCAGGCAGTGGCGTAACTAGCCTTATCGGCCCCAAAGCAAAAAAAATCGGATGGCCCCGCTTTGCCTATGATGAAAACGAACGTGGATTGTCGAGCGTTGGACGAAAAGTTGGTCACCCGGCAGTAGACACCTGAAAGCTGGGTTGTATAAGTGAATTGAAACTGAAATTGAAATTATTTTTTTATTTTCAAGCTGTAGTTCCACACAACACAATGAAATTATAGGGCATGTGGTTATAGAAAATTTCCAACGCATGTGACGAAATTTAGGACACTTTTACCTTGCGGTTTTTTATAACTTTTATGAGGGCACTCCTCGAAAAATTATTTTGAAATATAAGTATCATCTGTGGCCCGCCGGGCCCCCTTGGATCAGAGGGCCCATGCGACCGCTGGCTGCTTTGGTATAGCTACGCTACTGTCTTCAGGCCGTTCATGTATGGAGACTTGTGAGTTCTCAGCACGCCCGATAGAGACAAGTCTCCATACAAAAACGGCCCCACGCGATACAGAAAAACAAAACTCAGACTACGGGTACTGGTCTTTAGCTTAATCGGTTGATGAGAAATTTTAAGGTTATTAAAGCTAGTGAAATGAACTGCAGCAGATGAACACTTTAACACCTCTTATTTATTCGTAGAACACAGGTAAAACAATTTCACTCTTATTCTTCGCACTTGTTACAGATGTCAGTATGTCAGCCAGTCAAGTTTACTCCACCAAGTCTCTTTCCAGAATGCCACATTTATTTCCATCTTCCCCTTTCCTTTCTTTTCTGTTCGGCAACCTACCAACGCTATCCATCCTACCCACCTATCGGACCAAAGCTGTGACTTCGCGGTCAATTGACTGACTAAAAGACAGGAAGATATAAAATTAATTATGCTACTTCAATTTTAATCTAAAAAAACAAGCTTAATATTTACAAAATGAATTATAAAATTCGAGAAATCATTACATTCGGCCATCCGCCATCATGCGATCTCCTGACGCATGATCAAATAAATTAACTGAACGTACTAATCAATTAAGAATATTTATATTATTTTAATTTTAAAGAACAAAAAAAATCTTATTTTTGATTGTAATAGCTTATATACAAATTCATTTTATTATTTTAGTCCTTATCAACTTCAATTTCTTCATCAAATTTATTTTATTAAATAATTATAGAAAATACTCAAATAAATTGAATTTACGATTTTAACACAATAACATTTTCAGTAATTATAAAAACAACATGTGAATAACAAAAAAAACAATAACTCCCAGTGTTTCGCTACATACTACATACTAACAATATTATTTTAAATTATTAATCATTACATTTGGCATTTATTTAGTATCAGATCTGCTTGTATTATTTTGTTGTCGACCTTTTGTAGGCATATTTTCGTCATCATTATCCTCGCTTTCGGATGAAGTATTACTTTTGTTAGATATTAGTATCGTAGTCATGAGAAAGGTTAACATTGATCCAAGGTCAAATCCGATCAAAAGCAACTACGCTATCGTATTTACTTTTAGGAGTACTAAATCCAGTAAGTTCAGAAATTTTATATCGATCATTATATATACTTCTGTTATTTTAAAGAGGCCTATAAATTTTGATAAGAGCTTAGTTCTATTGTCTTTATTGTTAAAATTGGTTCTCGGTTTTTTTATTAGAAATAAATTAGAATATTATTATTATTTATTGTAACTGTAACGATGACATGGATATTCGTTTTCTGACATTTCTGGAAGCAACATAGCTTTTTCATTTTAATTGTTTTTCTAGTGTTATTTTGAGTTGTGTTGTGTAATTTCGGTGGTATTTTAACCAACATTACTTGAGGCCTTAGCACAAAGTGTAAACATTTGGAATGAAAGTGTATTATGTGATATCCTGATTTGCCGAAAATGTTTCGAATGTTTTGAAGAAAACCGCCACCATTTTCTTCAAAACAAAATGACAGCCGACTTGACTATGGACTGACTTGACTAAAAAGTATTCAATAAACTAATAAATATTTATCACTTGACACTGGCAAGATTGTCTGTCGAATGACGGACAGGAGCCATAAATTGAGAGGAGAAGAAGAACGATGACATGGGTGTCGGAAGACCAGCGTTATAGTAGCGTATGCTGCTATTGCATTTATGCCGAGTGACTGCCAATTTATATCACTTACCTACTTACTTTTACTGTCTTTTCTTGTATTTTTTTTTATAAACTGCATTTACGTGTGGCATAAAAAAAATATTTTGTATTGTATTGTAAGATGACATTTTCCATTAACTACGTGATAAGCACCTTGGTGCAATTTTGATCGATTGATTTTCTTTACCCGGTTCAATACTACTGTAACCTTCCACATACACATCCTCTGAAAAGTTAGTTGATCCCTGCGTTATAACTTCAACTAACCCTGACAAAGGAACTTAGGTAGAATTTAATGTAGTCAAGTTTAAGCTATTTCCAATGTCAAAGTTTGCGATAAGAGCAGGACTTTTGTAGAAGAATAGTTTGCAATTGTCTTTGAACACAGACACCGAAGAAAACTCTATAAAGTTTTACCCTATAAGCAATGCTGTTGTCACAAACTCATCAGTAACTACAAGAACTTCGATCGTCGCCTCAACATCATCGATTTCAATGTTCACAAAGCTCCTATAGACAGGTGTAACTACAGAGTTAACGAAACCTTTGATGATAGGCAATTGTGTGTATCTTTTTAAGAAGTTTAGGTCTTGAGCATCAGATTCACGAACTTCGATTTATTTGAAAAATTTACTGTTAGTATCACCAGTTGTGGAAATAGTCAAATTTTTCCGTTCTTTAACGTCCGTACGCGAAACGCGGTATCATTGGTAGAAGTTTACAGTTTTTATTGTCGTGATCAACCCTTTGACACTTTTGGCATTTTACTAATGGCTTAGGGCATTTAAAGTAAGAGTGACCTTTTGCGCGACATTTAAAAAAAAGTCACTAAACCATGGAGGTAATATCATAATGGTGAGTGCCATAAGATTCACAACCTTTTACTACTGTGTATCAAACAGTGATCATCTATCTTTGTACCTCCCACGCAGCCTAGTGTAATGATTTCTCGAATTTTATAATTCATTTTGTAAATATTAAGCTTGTTTTTTTAGATTAAAATTGAAGTAGTATAATTAATTTTATATCTTCCTGTCTTTTAGTCAGTCAATTGATCGCCAAGTCGTAGCTTTGGTCGGTAAGGTTGGTAGGATTGTTAACGTTGGTAGGTTGCCGAACTGTAAAAAGTGGGAATGGAGAAGATTGAAAAAAATATGGCATTCTGGAAAGAGATTTGGTGGAGTAAACTTGACTGGCTAACATACTGTCATTTGTAACAAGTGCGAAGAATAAAAGTGAAATTGTTTTACCTGTGTTCTACGAATAAATAAGAGGTGTTAAAGTGTTCATCTGCTTCAGTCTATTTCATCTCAGAAGTTGGATTGAACCAAGGTATGTAAGATGTTACCTATTCTGCCCACATGATATTATTTTATTGCCGCTTGGAAGATTGGTACAATTTTTTATTCCATTTAAGTATAATGGAGATACAGATTTCACTAGCATGTATCGGTCGGGATTGACCCGAGACTATCCGAGCGTGCTAGTTTTGTTCAGTTGAAAGCATAGGTACTTAGCGGCTTTATTTCTACTGAATCTTTGTTGGCGTGGTCCAGTCGGGATTGCCCCGAGACTATCTGGCCATGCTAGCACTATTCGGTTTATGGAGCTGTTGGTACTTGTGCCTACCCATTAAACATAAAATTTACAAAGTCTGGATAGATTTTCTAGAAAAAGCTGATAGAAATCGACAAAGAATACCAATCTACTAAACGTGCAAGTGTGTGATCATGAGTTGCTTTTCTGTACCATATCTATGAAAATATTTTTTGTTAATACCGTCACAAAAGTTTTTGTCATAACAATTTTTGCTAAAATTATATTTTTTAACAATGTGGAGTCTAACGAATACTAGGAATAAAATTCATGCTGCTTCACTCGAAGTATTAAGTTTGAAACTTATTGATGTCTTTCATCAAATTTTTACCGCAGTTACTTGATAAAATTATTACTGGTGAAACTTTTTGCCACCATGGCATGTTGCTAATTGAAAGAATATTTTACGATAAAAAGTCTACCTACATAAAAAAAAATATATTTAAATATAGTGATGTAGAGAACCAAGTGAGTTTTGGAGGTTATATAAGCCATAACAATAAGTAGGGTATGCTGTGATGAACCAAGTGAGTTCAGGGGGCTATGTATGCCATAACAATAAGTAGGGTATGCTGTGATGGACCAAGTGAGTTCAGGGGGCTATGTATGCCATAACATTTTTTTTTATAAGCAAGGTATGCTGTGATGGACCAAGTGAGTTCAGGGGGCTATGTATGCCATAAAATTTATTTAGATAATGCTAACAATTTTGCTACGTACACAATGCACTGATATTTGCCAAATAATTACCTACTTGGTAACTGTAGCTGTGATTAAAATTTATTTCATCCACATTATGATATTTTTATTTCGAGTCAAAGGTTATTAAATTCGACTTATTGCCCCGAGACTATCTGGCCGTACCAGCACTATTCGTTTTTTTTTTTAAATTGTCAGGGCCTATACTATTACCCATGAACATTCAAGTTGAATACATATCGAGCAAATTTTTCTAGAATAAAGTAGGTGAAATCTTACAAATTTTAATATTATCCGATAATTTTAACATTGAAGGGTAGGTTATTTTATCTTATTTTATATTCGCATTTTGAATTGTTCCTCACACGAACTGGTCTGTACTGAACAGAGACTGTCCGGTAGTGTTAGCACCTTTCAATTCGTGGATTACCTACCTATCATTTATATATTTTTATTCCATTTCACATTACTGCTACTATCAATATTCCAATAGCAATAAAAATTGTCTTACCTATATCAAGCAGAAATTAACTATACTATTGTTGTCACCTGATAAACTGTCGTAAAATTATAAATATCGATGATCAAGCCTACCCTCTGATGCGAGACTCTGAAGCAAAGTGTACTAAATTAAATATCTAGAGGTATAAAGTAAAAATTTATAGATATATTTATAGGTAGGTAGTAGGTACATGCTATGTATGCAGGTATAGGCTATGTATGCCAGAGTTTAGCCATGTGCGCTATTAGCAGGCTATGTATGCCAGAGCTTAGCCAGGTGCGCTATTAGTGAATTTCTTAGTGAAAAATGGGGTATGTATACCAGTAAGTTCAAAACTAACAAAATAATTAGTACAATTGTGCAAATATATATATCTATAAGCATTTAAGCACTGGACCTGTAAGTGGCTAAGTACGTCGCAAAATTACATGAACAGCTGTTATGCTTAGCCAAGTAAACCATATGAAAAATTAAAAAAATAAAAATAAAACATGAATATAAATAAAAGAAAAAAAAGTTAGAAACTAAGAAATAAGTTTTATCTGGTGAATATGATAACTACAGTATTTTTTTCTCTTTCTATGAACTCCGACGGTGCGATGACTCTTGAGGAGGATCCTCCTGTTACACACACTCATTCTAAACGAAAGCGAAAGTCTTCGAAGACATCTGCAGGAGATTTGGCGTCAACTTCAAACAACAGTTTAGCGCTTGGACGAAGTATCATACTGGACGGAGCCTTTCGGTTTTTGGCGTGTCCGTTTTTTTTGTTAGTGTGCAGTTGTCGATATTGTATTCGTGTGAGTTACTAGAGAAGGGACTACATTGACTAACCTATCGATAGAATAAGAGATGGATGAAAAAGGCGTTTAAATTGGAAATCAACTTTTTAATTTTAACTGGTTGCTGACTTTTATTGCGACAACCCAAAACCAATATAGATACTGGAACACTATTATCGTCAATATTATTTCCCATGTTGACCTAGCCGTGATAGCGATGTCCATCCCACTCTATACTTTCTTAGGGCCATTTCGTCCATGCATAGGAAAATTTTGTGGACTCCTAGTTTTCACGCCTAACATCTTTTATCCACACCCATCTTCATTCTGGGCATTTCGGGAACCTAAAAAAATAATAATAATGTAAAATTTAACGAAATTTGAGCCGGCGCGAGACGCCTAGAAGGTGTGAAATATAAAGCTAAATTAATCTGTGTATGTACATCACTAGAACAGATGACTAAAACAATAAATTTTATTTTACAATAATTAATGGGTTTACATCGTTTTCATATTGGAAAATATGACTAGTACTAATAAAATGTAATTACAGTCTGTAAATTGAAAAAGAATATTACGTATCAAATGACAATTCCGGGTCTTTAACCTCCTTTTGTTTTGTTTCCTTTTGTTTTTCTTGAGGCACAAGACACAGCTGCACGGGATATACTTTCGCCTTTTCTAATATATTTTGCTTAAATAATAATGATTCTTTTGATTTTTCACTATTTATTTCGCTTCACCTCATATTTCAACCAACTCCAACTAGAACATCAAAGCATTGCATCAACTGACGGACACTATTTACACAGACAGTGAGTGAGTTGGAGTGAGTGAACTAACATCTTCTTTTCTTTTACTTGTAGCTAGGCTGCGTGGGAGGAACAAAGATAGATGATCACTGTTTGATACACAGTTGTAAAAGGTTGTGGATCTTATCGCACTCTCCATTATGATATTACCTCCATGGTTTAGCGACTTTTTTTTAAATGTCGCGCAAAAGGTCACTCTTACTTTAAATGCCCTAAGCCGTTAGTAAAATGCCAAAAGTGTCCAAAGGGTTGATCACGACAATGAAAACTGTAAACTTCTACCAATGATACCGCGTTTCGCGTACGGACGTTGAAGAACGGAAAACTTTGACTATTTCCACGATTGGTGATACTAACAGTATTTTTTTCAAATAAATCGAAGTTCGTGAAGATGATGCTCAAGACCTAAACTTCTTAAAAAGATACACACAATTGCCTATCATCAAAGGTTTCGGTAATTCTGTAGTTACACCTGTCTATAGGAGCTTTGTGAACATTGAAATCGATGATGTTGAGGCGACGATCGAAGATCTTTTAGTTACTGATGAGTTTGTGACAACAGCTTATAGGGCAAAACTTTATAGAGTTTTCTTCTGTGTCTGTGTTCAAAGACAATTGCAAACTATTCTTCTACAAAAGTCCTGCTCTTAACGCAAACTTGACTACATTAAATTCTACCCAAGTTCCTTTGTCAGGGTTAGTTGAAGTTATAGCGTAGGGATCTAACTTTTCAGGGGATGTGTATGTGGAAAGTTACAGTAGTATTGAACCGGGTAAAGAAAATCAATCGATCAAAATTGCACCAAGGTGCTTATCACGTAGTTAATGAAAATGTCATCTTACAATACAATACAATACAAAACAGAATCATTTATTTATGCCACACGTAAATGCAGTTTATAAAAAAAAATACAAGAAAAGACAATACAAGTAAGTAGGCAAGTGATATAAATTGGCAGTCACTCGGCATTAATGCTATAGCAGCATACGCTATTATAACGCTGGTCTTCCGACACCCATGTCATCGTTACAGTTACAGTAAATAATAATAATATTCTAATTTATTTCTAATAAAAAAAACCGAGAACCAATTTTAACAATAAAGACAATAGTACTAAGCTCTTATAAAAATTTATGGGCTTCTTTAAAATCACGGAAGTATATAATATAATGATCGATATAAAATTTTTGAACTTAGTACTCTTAAAAGTAAATACGATAGCGAAGTTGCTTTTGATCGGATTCGACCTTGGATCAATGTTAACCTTTCTCATAACAACGATGCTAATATCTAACAAAAGTAATACTTCATCCGAAAGCGAGGATAATGATGACGAAAATATGCCTACAAAAGGTCGGCAACAAAATAATACAGTCAGATCTGATACTAATTATATGCCAAATGTAATGATTAATAATTTAAAGTAATATTGTTAGTATAATAATGTAGCGAAACACTGGGAGTTATTGTTTTTTTTGTTATTCACATGTTCTTTTTATAATTACTGAAAATGTAATTGTGTTAAAATCGTAAATTCAATTTATTTGAGTATTTTCTATAATTATTTAATAAAATAAATTTTAATTAGAAATTGAAGTTGATAAGGACTGAAATAATAAAATGAATTTGTATGTAAGCTATTACAATAAAAGAAAAGATTTTTTTTGTTCTTCTTTAAAATTAAAATAATATAAATATTCTTAATTGATTAGTACGTTCAGTTTATTTATTTGATCATGCGTCAGGAGATCGCATGATGGCGGATGGCCGAATGTAATGATTTCTCGAATTTTATAATTCATTTTGTAAATATTAAGCTTGTTTTTTTAGATTAAAATTGAAGTAGTATAATTAATTTTATATCTTCCTGTCTTTTAGTCAGTCAATTGATCGCCAAGTCGTAGCTTTGGTCGGTAAGGTTGGTAGGATTGTTAACGTTGGTAGGTTGCCGAACTGTAAAAAGTGGGAATGGAGAAGATTGAAAAAAATATGGCATTCTGGAAAGAGATTTGGTGGAGTAAACTTGACTGGCTAACATACTGTCATTTGTAACAAGTGCGAAGAATAAAAGTGAAATTGTTTTACCTGTGTTCTACGAATAAATAAGAGGTGTTAAAGTGTTCATCTGCTTCAGTCTATTTCATCAGCTACAAGTAAAAGAAAAGAGGATGTAAGTTCACTCACTCCTACTCACTCACTGTCTGTGTAAATAGTGTCCGTCAGTTGATGCAATGCTTTGATGTTCTAGTTGGGGTCAGTTGAAATATGCGGTGAAGCGAAATAAATAGTGAAAAATCAAAAGAATCATTATTGTTTAAGCAAAATATATTTGAAAAAGCGAAAGTATATCCCGTGCAGCTGTGTCTTGTGCATCAAGAAAAACAAAAGGAAACAAAACAAAAAAAAACAAAAGGAGGTTAAAGACCCGGAATTGTCATTTGATACGTAATATTCTTTTTCAATTTACAGACTGTAATTACATTTTATTAGTACTAGTCAGATTTTCCAATATGAAAACGATGTAAACCCATTAATAAAATATACCCATAAAATAATATGTATTGTTTTGATCATCTGTTCTAGTGATTTACATACACAGACTAATTTAGCTTTATATTTCACACCTTCTAGGCGTCTCGCGCCGGCTCAATTTCCGTTAAATTTTACATTATTTTTTTTTTAGGTTCCCAAAATGCCCAGAATGAAGACGGGTGTGGATAAAAGCTGTTAAAGGCGTGAAAACTGGGAGTCCACAAAATTTTCCTATGCATGGACGAAATGGCCATAAGAAAGTATCGAGTGGGATGGACATCGCTCTCACAGCCAGGTCAATATGGGAAATAATATTGACGATAATAGTGTTCCAGTATCTATATTGGTTTTGGGTTGTCGCAATAAAAGTCAGCAACCAGTTAAAATTAAAAAGTTGATTTCCAATTAAAACGCCTTTTTCATCCATCTCTTATTCCATCGATAGGTTAGTCAATGTAGTCCCTTCTCTAGTAACTCACACGAATACAATATCGACAACTGCACACTAACAAAAAAAACGGACACGCCAAAAACCGAAAGGCTCCGTCCAGTATGATACTTCGTCCAAGCGCTAAACTGTTGTTTGAAGTTGACGCCAAATCTCCTGCAGATGTCTTCGAAGACTTTCGCTTTCGTTTAGAATGCGTGTGTGTAACAAGAAGTTCCTCCTCAGGAGTCATCGCACCGTCAGAGTTCATAGAAAGAGAAAATAATACTGTAGTTATCATATTCACCAATTGTTTCTAACTTTTTTTTTTTTAATTTATATTCATGTTTTATTTATTTTTTTAATTTTTCATATGGGTTACTTGGCTTAGCATAACAGCTGTCCATGTAATTTTGCGACGTACTTAGCCACTTACAGGTCCAGTGTTTAAATGCTAATATATATATATATATATATATAAATATATATTTGCACCATTGTACTAATTATTTGGTTAGTTTTGAACTTACAGGTATACATACCCCATTTTTCACTAAGAAATTCACTAATAGCGCACCTGGCTAAACTCTGGCATACATAGCCTGCTAATAGCGCACATGGCTAAACTCTGGCATACATAGCCTGTACCTGCATACATAGCATGTACCTACTACCTACCTATATATTTATAAATTTTAACTTAATAGATATTTAATTTAGTACACTTTGCTTCAGAGACTCGCATCAGAGGGTAGGCTTGATCATCGATATTTATAATTTTACGACAGTTTATCAGGTGACAACGGCAAGTATAGTTAATTTCTGCTTGATATAGGTAAGCCAATTTTTATTGCTATTGGAACATTGATAATATCAGTAATGTGAAATAGAATAATAAAAAAATATATATAATAGTAGGTAGGTAATCCACGAATTTAAAGGTGCTAACACTACCGGATAGTCTCTGTTCAGTACAGACCAGATCGTGTGAGGAACAATTCAAAATGCGAATATAAAATAAGATAAAAATATAAAATAACCTACCCTTCAATGTTAAAATTATCGGATAATATAAAAATTTGTAAGATTTCACCTACTTTATTCTAGAAAAATTTGCTCGATATGTATTCAACTTGAATGTTCATGGGTAAGGCCCTGACAATTTTTAAAAACCGAATAGTGCTAGTACGGCCAGATAGTATCGGGGCAATCTCGACTGATACATGCTAACAAAATGTTTCATACCGTTAAACTTAAGTCGAATTTAATAACCTTTTACTCGAAATAAAAATATCATGATGTGGATGAAATAAATTTTAATCACAGCTACAGTACGTAATTATTTGGCAAATATCAGTGCATTGTGTACGTAGCAAAATTGTTAGCATTATCTGTCCAAAATTTGTTCACTGTGGCATAGGTACATAGACCCACTTAGTTCCTCACCTTGCTTATAAAAAAAAATGTTATGGCATACATAGCCCCCTGAACTCACTTGGTCCATCACAGCATACCCTACTTATTGTTATGGCATACATAGCCCCCTGAACTCACTTGGTCCATCACAGCATACCCTACTTATTGTTATGGCATACATAGCCCCCAGAACTCACTTGGTCCATCACAGCATACCTTGCTTATAAAAATAATTGTTATGGCATACATAGCCCCCTGAACTCACTTGGTTCATCACAGCATACCCTACTTATTGTTATGGCTTATATAACCCCCAGAACTCAATTTGTTCACTACTTCACTATATTTCAATTATGTTTTTTTTTATGTAAGTAGACTTTTTATCGTAAAATATTCTTTCAATTAGCAACATGCTATGGTGGCAAAAAGTTTCACCAGTAATAATTCTATCAAGTAACTGCGGTAAAAATTTGATGAAAGACATCAATAAGTTTCAAACTTAATACTTCGAGTGAAACAGCATGAATTTTATTCCTAGTATTCGTTAGACTCCACATTGTTAAAAAAAAATATTTTAGCAAAAATTGTTATCACAAAAACTTTTGTGACGGTATTAACAAAAAATATTTTCATAGATATGGTACAGAAAAGCAACTCATGATCACACACAGTCACTTGCACGTTTAGTAGATTGGTATTCTTTGTCGATTTCTATCAGCTTTTGCTAGAAAATCTATCCAGACTTTTGTAAAATTTATGTTTAATGGGTAGGCACAAGTACCAACAGCTCCATAAACCGAATAGTGCTAGCATGGCCAGATAGTCTCGGGGCAATGCCGACTGGACCACGCCAACAAAGATTCAGTAGAAATAAAGCCGCTAAGTACCTATGCTTTCAACTGAACAAAACTGGCACGATCGGATAGTCTCGGGTCAATCCCGACCGATACATGCTAGTAAAATCTGTATCTCCATTATACTTAAATGGAATAAAATATTGTACCAATCTTCCAAGCGGCAATAAAATAATGTTATGTGGGCAGAATAGGTAACATTTTACATACCTTGGTTCAATCGCACTTCTGAGATGAAATGAACTGCAGCAGATGAACACTTTAACACCTCTTATTTATTCGTAGAACACAGGTAAAACAATTTCACTCTTATTCTTCGCACTTGTTACAGATGTCAGTATGTCAGCCAGTCAAGTTTACTCCACCAAGTCTCTTTCCAGAATGCCACATTTATTTCCATCTTCCCCTTTCCTTTCTTTTCTGTTCGGCAACCTACCAACGCTATCCATCCTACCCACCTATCGGACCAAAGCTGTGACTTCGCGGTCAATTGACTGACTAAAAGACAGGAAGATATAAAATTAATTATGCTACTTCAATTTTAATCTAAAAAAACAAGCTTAATATTTACAAAATGAATTATAAAATTCGAGAAATCATTACACTAGGAATATGTTATGTACGTTTAAAATTTACTACCTCGAAATTCGAGCTATAACATCTCCATACATAAATACGAAAATTTCAAAAGCTATTTCAATTGGTTTACAACCTTACAGGTTTATTACCAAGCATAGCTAGTTTATTGCCGATCACGGTTTCAACCACTTTAGACGCATGGAGCCGCATTTAGTTAGAACTCTGGAAAGATAAATAAACTATGATAACTGTCTTTATACTCAAGTTTTAATTGGCATTTTGTATCATTGTGTTGGTTAGAATAAATATTTTCTAATATATGGGTTAAAATGCACATTTCAATAATCGAAACATTTTGAAGGTTCGGATCGTCTGCAAAAGCCATATCGCATTCGATACTTTACAGGCGCGAAATAATAGCCTATTTCTTGTGGACATATGGGATCGAAGCTTCAACAAGCCTAGAACTAAATTGGGTTTAATTCTGAAGTTTGACAACCCTATACCAATGCAATTAGAAGGTACATAGGATAGCGTGCACCAGCACACTTATAGGTGTGCAGAAAGTTCGTATAAGTTAGTGACAGCGACGAGCTTTGTGACGAGGATTTACGCTGCTTCCAGCAGAGGGTGAAGTCAGGATGTGGATGATTATGTAGGCCTTTATCATGGCGTAGTGTGTTGGCATGTCTTAATCGGTATGAATCATTAGGATCACTAAAGTCATATATCCCTATTTCTGCCGCCAAGCAGCGTTGCTGTGTTTCGGCTTGAAGGTGTCCCTTACATGTGTATGCCTCAAATTGATGGACGCAGGGCAGTGCATCGTAAAGCAAACTTTTGAATAGGAAAACATGTATCGATCAAAATGAATTTTTTACTAAACTGTTTGCAATGCGATTTCACACAAAATGCATGATTGCGATTTTTCAAAAATGAGTTTAGTGATTTTATATCTTTCAACATGTCGAAACGTGCGAGCGAGAGTCACATTAGCTCTTGTATTCGCCTTAAGTGCGTTCTTATTGTGCGTGAGATGCGAGGCAATGTTTTTTTATGAGTTAATGGTAACCTCTTTGTACTGTACAGGTTGCTTGGGTACCAAATAAAACACAAATTTATATAACGTCCGCCTGGATCGGCCGCCTGGAATCGAGTGCCTCCGACCGTGGTGCGTACGGTTGCTACCCGCCTCCAGTCAGCGCGCATAGTTTATTGTTATACACTACACTCTTTACATGAGTTGGACCTTCTGCTTGTTCTGCTATACTGACAATAACAATTGCATACCTCACAGAGCACGAGCGCCCTATGTGGCATTGTATTGCATCCACATGTCGAGGTGTCAAGTCTCATGGCATCCATTTCAAATCGGAACACAACAATGCGAACACTACTTAGCGATAGAAATACGTGTAGGGTATCTCAGAAACGGAGATATAAAGGAGATGCTATCACAAAAAACTTACTATACACATGACAAATTCTTTAAGGGACCATTCAAGTATTACGTAAGCACTATGGGGGGGCGGGGGTGTCTATGCTTTGCTTATTTTTGATGACAAACGGGGTCTAGATGGTGATTACGTCAGCAGTAATTATTTACTTTTTTGCAAATATGGCAACCCACACATTGTCTATGCTTGAAAACGAAACGTATATTCGGGGATTCCCACAAATAATGAATACGTTTAGGCACTCACTTTGAACCGAGTAGGGGAATTACTAATTATTATTTAATATTTAAGAATTAGTCTTAATTTCTTCCGTCACTGCTGCTTATGAATCAATAAAAAAAACAGAATACATTACATTAAAAGAAAAATGCATATACCAATGTTTACGTAAGCATGGGTAAGAGCTTTGCTTACTTTTGCTGGCAAGGGGATGGGGGGGGGGGGGGGGTAAATAATTGTAATAAATCTGCTTACGTAATACTTGAACGGCACCTAATGACTGAATAGTTAAATAGAAAGAATACATTTACAATGTGACAGGTAGGTTAACGTTTCATGTCTTTAACTTTTAAAAAATTGCATGATTATTAATATCGGTCCGCTTCTCTCTATTACAACACCCTTACTGGGTACATTATGTATTGAATCACAGAAAACTTAGTCATAAGTCCTGACAATGTTAAATTTACATGTAGGACGGGGGAACTTAATTAAACTCGTAGTTGACACAATTCACGTTTATTGAAATATGATGATGTACAGTTTAGTTATTTTCTAACGCTCTCCGCTTCCATAATGCCGTCCATGCAGTTCATCCATTCAGTCTATAGATTCACTCAAACCTCTTCGTCCGCTCCCTCACTCATTCATCACAACGTTCCATTGCACTCAGCATCTTCCGCTCCATTCAACATTCCAATACCACATACATATTAATGTTATAAATATTCTGAAACAACAACCACTGCAATTAACTTCGATACCTAAAAAAATATCATATCAAACATTCATACAAGTTAGCGTCTGGTATCGATAGAATCCCTACCGGCCAGCCTGCTTGGTTCCACCTCAATACTCAACACGTTTATTGCTTACACATGGTTTAGTTTTGGTACAAAGGTATGAGTACCACATGGAGTATAGGGTACAGCAACACGTCTACTCCAATATGTATGGAGGCAAGCCTAGGTTTTAATGTAAATAGTTGATAGACAGGCATAGTCTTGCTTGATGCCGTCTCAGTTCGGGGCGAACCACTTGTTATAGTCAGGTATTGGGTATTTAAGACAAAGACAATGAATTAAGGATTCACAGAAAAAGTGATAAAGTCGAGTGGTATATTGAAAAACGAAACTTAAAGCTAGAAAGTAAACATTCCAAAAAAATACCTTTTATTTTTGTTGAAAATAAATAAAGTATAAAACAAAAAAAGAAAGGTTTTGTTTTAAGAATAGAAATTTGAGAACGGCTCGTCCGGGGAAGAACTACCGCCACATCTTTTATGCCGCCAAGCAGCGTTGCTGTGTTTCGGTTTGAAGAGTGTGGTTGCCGGTGTAATTACAGGCACATGAGACTTAACATCTGTATGCTTCAAATTGATGGACGCAGGGCAGCGCATCGTTTAGCACGTTCCTATCGTGCGTGACTTACGAGGCAATGCTTTGTTATAGGTGATGGTTACCAGTTATCATTAGGGACCATCTGCATCCATCAGCTAGTTGTATAAAAAAATACCTCAACGTAGATTGTAATATAACAAACTACGCTTCAAGCGTTTCAAAAAGAAACGAAGAAATACCATAAAATTACCTGCAATATGAAACGTGAAGCGTACTAGTTAATATTACTCGGGAAAGGTTAACAGAGAGAATAGCAACTAGGTTTTCCGTTAGAACTACGTCATATGTAGCTGAGCAACTTTGGTGTCAAAAACATGAACAGTTTCAAAAACAGTAGCATCTGGAATTTCAAATTTTTATATAATAGAAAATAATCCTTTTTGCTTACAAGTTTCTAATAATTAAGGTAAGTAAGAAAAAACTATTAACAATAATAGCTTATTGCTAATAGTTCAGTTAAAAATGTTTTTAATGATGTAAGTAATCAAATCTAATTTCTTAATTTTAACTCGTGTTTGTAACATAATGCCATTTAGTAATTTGTCTCAGCTAAAATTAAAAAAAAATAGTATCTCGCCTACCAACTCAGTTTTTTTGGAACAAACAGATGGCCCACCTGATTTTAAGTGGTAACCATCACCTATAACAACGCATTGCATGATGGAAGGCGATGCACTGCCCTGCGTCCATCAACTTGAGGCATACAGATGTTAAGCTTATGTGCTTGTAATTAGACCGGCAACTACACTCTTCAAACCGAAACACAACAACCACTGCAACGCTGCTTGTCGGCAGAAAAAGGCGTGGTGGTAGTACTTCCACGGAAGAGCCCTTCACAAAGAGCTCTACTACTCTTAGAAGAATTACTCTGTCTGTTCTGTAGCCGCCCGTTCCTATTATGTGTGCATGTCAATGAAATGTAGGTATTTTCTTTTTTTTTTTAGATGACTTGCTGAGGTTTTTTAATCCCGGTACGTATTTTCGCTTAAATACACGTTCCGATGCATCTCTCGATCAGAACATTTTTCACGCCGCCGCCGAGAATTTATACGCTATTTGGATTATAAAAGGCATTTGATACTATAACATATGGAGCAAACATGTGGGCTTAAACTTTGAAACGTATGTAAAATATAATGTTGTGGTATGTTATTTCAAAGTTAGTTGTAGCCGGTTATCGAATTCTATAATATAATCATAAATAAAGACTCGACTATTACTAGCTATTAAAAAATAAAAATAAAAAAATTATGAAAATGGATTTAAAAGCGGTGAATGTCGATCTCTTTGGTAGAATGCGTGCATTGCGTTGCGGTTATAGAAGAAATAAAAAAGACATTGGCGCGAAATCTTAATATTCTCTATTCACAAATTAAATTGGTAACTATAATATTTTACAATTTGTATTGGATTGCTTTATTTTCGTTGTGGAAAGTAAAGTGTAGAGCATGCCGCTGAAAATTCATTCCTCGCTAAAGCTCGGTAATAAATTACCTCGTATATAATGGGTCATTTTAGTCCCTTGTTTAACAATATACTATTATTTATTAACTATCTGCCCGCGACTGCACTCGCATGGTACACAGGTATATAGATCAACACAAAGCCAAAGAAAGAGGACGCTCCGCAGACAAACTTCACAGACCTATTATTACAGGGTGTCGTTCTCTCTAATGCCCAGGCTACACGAGGCTAGTTTTTCAGGCTAGGATAGCAAGCTAGTTCTCTATTAAACTGTCCTGGCTTAGAACTGCTAGTTCTATTTACATGAGTCTTGGTTAGAAAAACGAAACGCGTGGTTCCTGCTTACCAGCCAACTGAAAGCTAGCTTCGCCGGCCACATGAAGCTAGTACACAAGCCAGGATAGTAAAATCCGTGGTGGGAGCGCTACTAGCCTAGAAATACAACTCCATCCTATTAAAAACTGTCCTGGCTTGTAAACCAGCTTACTAGCTTAGAAATGAACCTAGTTTTGTCTACACGAAGCCAGAAGTTTTTTTTTTTTTTTTTTTTATACAATTAGCTGACGGAACAAGCAGATGGCCCACCTGATGTTAAGTGGTAACCATCACCTATAACAAAGCACTGCCTACAATGTACTAGCTTGCTAGCTTACTGACACTAGCATGCTATCCTAGCTTGAAAACTAGCCTCGTGTAGGCCGGGCATAAGAGCTTACACACATATAGTTCTAATAACAAACAGTTGTTTTACGATATATAATTTTTTCTCATTATTGTATAAAGAGCTTTGAAATTTGGGGATAAATCTTTGTGAATTCCTTGAGCGTAGAAAAACACTATTAAGTTTTTTTACACATTACACAGCTTCAATTAGCCCCGTACTAAGAAAACCTTGTACTATAGAAACCAGTTAACCGATAGAATACTTCCATACGTTTTTTTTTGGAAATACGAACTTCCTACTAATATCATAAACGCGTATGTTTGTAAGTATGGATGGATAGATGGATGGATGGATGGATGGATGTATGGATGGATGGATGTTTGTTACTCTTTCACGTAAAAACTACTGAATGGATTTTAATGAAACTTTACAATAATATAGCTTATACATCAGAATAACACATAGGCTACAATTTATAAAGATATTGTGTGACTAATCCTGCGCAGACGAAGTCGCGGGCACCAGCTTGTATATTATAATACAAATGTCAGAGGTCTTACTAAAGTAACCAGATCACAATCTTAATAATAAAGTTTCGTGAATGCGACCACAACAGTGAACTTAGACATGTAGTATCGATGTTGGTCACGCTCCGGATCCCACAAGGGTCGCTTTTGGGACCGCATTTGTTTAACTTTGTCGCGCAAGTTCTGAAATAACTTCCATCTGAGATTGAAATGTCAATAAATAGAGACAAAACCTTTTAAATATAAATGGTATAAGCTATCAGACGAAGACGTGGTTTTTGGTAGATAGAACAATAAACTATAGGAAAACCAGAAACGTCAATAGATGAACTAATAATAAATAGGTTTGATGCATTAAGATATGTATGTATATATACTTGATAATTTCAAAATGACATCTTTACTTTCGTATTAACGGTCAGACAGACAGACGGACGGACAGCGGAGTCTTAGTAATAGGGTCCCATTTTACCCTTTGGGTACGGAACCCTAAAAAGGACTCACTATAATACAAACATGAAAACAACAGTAAACACAAATAAACAATTTAGCTCAAATGACGTTACTTTCAGCAGCGCTGCAGTTAACTGGAGCTTAATGTTGCATCTTACGGATTTATTGGGGGCAATTAAGAGTTTCAGCTAACCATTAGCTTAGTAATAGCCGAATATTGCCGCTGAACTTGTGCTAGCTTTGGAATTTAAACCACAGATCTATTGTATAAAGGAGATGTATATTCGAGCAAAGGAGCTCTAAACACAAATCTCACCTTTAGCTCTGATTTCACCATGCTGTCTTAAATTAACAAAGGTATAAAGGGCCGTTAAATATGTAAAAATGTACGCGTTCGACATCTAAGGTTGGATTTAACGGCCTGTTAATCCTTGATTAGTAACAAATTTCAGGTACCTACCTACCCACTGCTATTTTTATTCTTTTTGTTGTGGGACAAATGATGAATGAATGAAATGTGGCTTTTTTACCCCTTTACTTTTAGGAATCTTCCCTCTCACAAATAATAAGTATAAATCAGAAAGCGAGAGAGAACTGATTATGGTAATTCTATGTGTATAACTACATACCTACTGAATTAGATGAAAGAAATAAATTAACAATAAAATTAAAAAATGGGTTTCACGTAATTCCAGTCGCTTTGTCTGCTTTCATATCTAGCCTAAGCCTTACTAAGCAAAGCTTGTAATATGGGAACCAGATACTTGTATACATTATTTTAATACACTCTTGTAATATATAAGGAGTTCCAATACTTGTGTTTAAAAACTTCAGGGGGGAAAAAACAGTTGTTTCATACATTTTAGCCAGGTAATTTTGTATGAAACAGCTGGTTTTTTTTTCGCGTTTACAGTGTTGGTTTCTTAGAAAAAGTTATTCATATTTATGGGTACTTTAGCCCCCTGAAGTTTTAAGTACAAGTATTGGAACACCTTGTATAATAACCCGAGAACAAACATCTATTTTCATCACACAAATGTTTGTTTTCGGGATCGAACCCATGGCTTACAAGAAGGCGCAGAAGGCAGAGCTACTACCAACTAAGCTATGAAGGCTGTCACTGTAATGAAATATAACATGGCGACTTACAAAGGATCATAAGTTAAGTGTTGGAGCTATTTGGCAAGGTGACAAAATACGCTGGACAGGCGGCCAATATAAGTGGGCAAGAAAAAATTACTTTGATATATTCACCTCATTTATATTGCAGACGCTGAAGCGAAATTTCTTGTTAAGGAGAACTGTTTTGGCAAAGTGGTGCCACGAGCATTCTATATCTTCTCTCATCTTGTCCAAGCCATTTCTTTCAGTGATTCTACATTATAAAGACTGTTGTGATTTAGATTT
Source organism: Chloroclysta siterata (assembly GCA_932294275.1). NCBI lineage: Eukaryota > Metazoa > Arthropoda > Insecta > Lepidoptera > Geometridae > Chloroclysta > Chloroclysta siterata. Next base: position 19,422,739 of record OW028588.1, read on the forward strand.
ATTGATTTCTTGCCTGCTGTCATAAAAATCAAAAGGTAATCATTCATTTGAACCACAAGGATCACTTTGAAACGTCCTTAAACTAGGTGAATCTAGGTGCCAATTTCACGCGACTAAGCCTATAACTATAACGCGACAGCCTTCACAGCTCAGTTGGTAGTAGCTCTGCCTTCTGCGCCGTAGGCCGTGGGTTCGATCCCCACCGAGAACAAACATTTGTGTGATGAACATTGATGTTTGTTCTCTGTCTGGGTGTTATATAATATTATAAGTATATATTTACAAAAAAAAAAGTATAGAGGTATACGTATTATATCAGCTATCTGGTTCCCATATTATACAACTTTTGGCTTAGTTTGGGGCTAGATAGTGCTGTGTGGAATGTCCACCAATATTTATTTATTTATTTACCAATATTTATAAGAACAGGCAACCAAATTATCTTTACAGCCTAGTTTATCTATAAGACGTTTCAAGAATTTTTCAAATCCGTCCAGTAGTTTCGGAGCCTATTCAATGTGTAAGGATGGTCTTGCTCTGCGTTCTAAGTTTCTCTTATTTCCTACAAATTGTGTTGACTGAGGGTGGTAAAAATTATAATTCGGAATCACTAAATCTGATTTTTATATTCAATTACTTATACAGTTAGGTTATACAGGTAGGTACCGACACAAACAAACAAACAATCAAATCTTTCCTCTTTATAATATGTATTTTTATAGAAATAAATGCCCTGGAAGTTTTTGATTCTATTTGAATCCATGCCAAACCCAACCATCACCTACTAGTTTGATTAACATAGTTGCTGGTAGGCAAACTTGTTTGTATCGAAATGTAATTTTTGTGCGAACCTTTCTAATGTTTCATAACTTCATTATGTGATTTTATATCATCAAATGTTAAATGTGCGAGAGAGAATTACATTGCGGTAGTCTGCGTCTTAAGAAAACAGGTAAAGAAAGACATATTACGAAATCGCTCACATCGAAAGTTACACGTTTAAACACTTTGATGAGGGTACTAATCGGTTGATTGTTTACGCGTCCTAGCATTTCGTGTCTTGTGTACAATACACGCGCAACGCACCGGAGCGTGTGCGTATATTTTACGAGAGTGGTGGGATTTTATGTATGTTTGAGATTGGTTCTTTTTTAGTTCCGTGTTGGGACACCAGAGGGCTAATTGCAAGAATTATTAATGATTACGCCTAAGCCAAAAAGAAGATAAAGAGGGCTCAGAATCGTTCCTGGAGGGCTGATTATGATGTACATGGAGATCAAAGAGACTGAGTTTTTTTGGGTATTTTTAAATGGACACATGAAGAAATCTCGTGTCAATTTTCGTGTTTCCATACAAAAAGTGTTACACCAACACGATACATGCAATGTGTCAAAAAAACTCGACAGACCCTCAGTGTGTTTGAGTTTCGAATGTCAAATCTACGAAACGGTTTGTAAACTGGGGCCTCGTCACAAATGAATTTGACTTTAGGGTTCCCGCACACGGGCCTCCAGCCACAACCACAAAACGCCGCCACTAGCATATTTCCTGTAGTTTGCATACGAAGCGAGCAGCGACGATTTGCAGCGTGTGGCGGCTACCGGCGTCAACCGTGTGCGGCGAGTCCATATAAAATGTATGAAAAGTACAGGAAATATGCCAGTGGTGGCGTTTTGTGGTTGTGGCCGGAGGCCCATGTGCTAGACACTTAGTAGCGTAAACGTATTGTATCCCTAACTAAAACACAATAAGGTCGGATATCGGTACGATACGTTTAACGCCACAAATATCAAATTCGTCATTAGGTATCATTTTTGAGCGACTTCTAAGTTCTGCATCGTAAATCAAATAGTCATATTATCGCAATTCATGGATTCGCGGGCCGAATGCGCACAAAGGACCGATCCGACCTATTTGGACTGCGACCAGAACCTATCCAAGAAATTCCAGTAAAAAGTGCAATATTTGAACCGCATTTTCCGTTACATGAACGGAGTGGAGAAATATTGTGGGTACGTGATTACTTCAAGTTTTAAAGCAGAAAACGTATGCATATACGTATATTTTTTCCGCTAGAACTGCTTTTATGGTTGTAAAGAAAAGTAACTATGTAAAAAAAAGTATTTAAGTATTATATCAGCTATCTGGTAAGTATATTACAAGCTTTGCTTAGGGGCTAAATAGTGCTGTGTGGAAAGTCCAGGTTTTTTTCTTTTTTTTAGTGGCTGACAACTGTCAAGTAACTTCTCGCTGGTACATTTTTAAATATATACAATTACTGAGGGTAGTTATGAAAAATCTCTAATAACCAAGTGATGAAGAATACCATTACAGAGGTCCAACAAAAATAACTCGAATACTTTTTTGGATCAAAATTATATTTTGATTGACGGTTGTCTACGTTTTAAACGTGTCTGTGATGCAGGACGTCCACTTCCCAAAATATAACCAAAGTACCGTAAACTCTCTCTCTAAAAGAGAAATTTTTTTGCTATAAAATGTATTTTACTATGTATTTAGATAACAACACTGTGATAAGTTGAAAGAAAGAAAATACGTTGTCAAAAGGTGTTTATCCAATAAAATCACAAGGATCACTTTGAAACCTCTTAAAACTAAGTAAATCAATTCATTTTCAATATGTTTATTATTTAGGTTTAAATTTTCCATTCGAATCACGAGTGCGTTCGAGGAGTCCTGTTCTGTATTCCTAGTTTCCACTGGTTGGGAGTCCCGCCGCTCGTGCCGAAACAACTTGTTTGGATATGAGTACGTGGCTCGTACACGGAGTTACTCGGAATTTATGCTTCTGAAATGTATATAGAAAGACTAGCAACCGCCCGCGGCTTACTCTGTTGTTTTTATTCTAATTTTGTATTTTTGTATCTGTGTTTATAGTATACTAGTGTATACTATCTACTCGCGAGTTGTGAGTGATAAAATTAGAATTTATGTTTTTGAAATTTATATAGATAGACTGGCTAAGCCTCCGGCTTTATGATTATTAGTGATCGCTTACATTAATATTTAAGGCGTATTACTTTTATAGGGTTTGTTAATGTTTTCTTCCCCGTTCCGTAGGCTACTTTTTATCCAGAAAATTTAACACGAATGGGACGAAGCTAAGAATAGAAAAACGCATTGAGTCTCAAACTACCACTATTTAATTCTCGCTCGCACTGCATTTCAAGATTTTTAAAAATATGCATTACTAAGGAAGTTATAAAAAATTGCATTGAAATGTGCGAGTGAGTGAGAAATGTTGTTTGACTGTTGTCAGCCCCTTAAATATTAATGTTTTCAAACACAAATAAGCCAGCGAAGCTAGAACAAAATATTCGATCCACCTTTTTTGATATTATATTGTTAATGTATTCTAATATAATTTTCACTTATTTTAAATTCCGTATCTTCAAGTAGGTACTTACTACGTAATTTATGGGTGACCCTTTACTGTTAAGCATTCAAACATCGTAGCAGACTTCACGGGATGTGACGTGTGTTACATAATCCCATCCTACTTATATTAATATACACTGGCCTTCAAAACTTAGTACCACACTTTCAAAATTGCAATAGTATTAAGAGTAAACACGATATACATATTTTCGAAAGAAAAAGTATTATAGTTTTTTTTTAATATAAATACTTCATAGTCGATAAACTTTTTTTAGGAACAGCTGAAAAAGCCATTTTGAAACACAGATAAACCTTCACGGAATATATTAAAGATTCATTCAAATTGCGTTTTATTGACATAAAAATATTTGATAGGGCATTTATGTTATTGTTCGATGGTAAAAAGTTAGCACCTACTTAAATGAGTTAGTACCAGAAAAAACAATCTATTTACTGTAAGTGTATATTTGGTATTCCCAATTCTTTCAACAAGTCAAGTCAAAACGGCTGGACGGATTTCAATGAAACTTTGTTTTTATTCGTTTTTTTATTCTTCCTGTACCACGCGAACGAATCTAAGGACAGAAACGTAACTTCTACTACGAACTGCTGACAAACTTTAGCTATTTATGTTTCTTGTTCTAAATCAATCATTTAAATTTAGCAACCAAGAATCTAACTAAGTATAGTTCAGAGGAACATCCCAAAGCTATTGAGTTAAACTGGTCACGTCCAGAGAAATATCCGAACCATCTAAGTTCGCAAGAGTCAAACTGTACGAAACCCGGGGCTTTGGCAAAACCCATACGATCAGTGCGGTACCGTGAAACGATTTCTTTATTTTATTTTCACAGCTTTTTCGGTGATCATTTAATTTCGAACAGCTTTACGAATTTGATACCCAGGCACGGTATCAAATTCGTAGCAGGAACTCTAGATTTATTGAGGACTTTTTTTTTTAAATACAACTAGCTGGTGGAGCAAGCAGATGGCTCCCCTCTGTGATAACCATCACCTATAACATTGCCTCGTAAGTCACGCACAATTGGAACGTGCCCTACGATGCACTGCCGGCAACCATACTCTTCAAACCGAAACACAGCATCGCTGCTTGGCGCCAGTAAAAGGCGTGGTAGTAGTACTTTCCCGGACGAGCCCTTCACAAAGAGCTCTACTACTCTTAAACAGTAGGTAGGTAATCATCTTGTCTGTTTTTTTATACAACTTCCTGATGGAGGTCGATGGCACACGCAGCAGGTCGGCCATTACGTGTCACATTACACAGAGGTAACTATCACCTATAACAAAGCATTGCCGCGCAAGACACGCTTGATAAGAAGGTGCCTTGCGTCCATCTACTTGAGGTATATTTTTGTAATTTCAACCACAACCTTCAAACCGAAACGCAGCAACACTGATGCAACAATCATTAGACCATCAACTATTAAAGTATCGGAAAAGTATTGAGATAAATAAAACAAGTGGCAAATGGCTCTTCGGCATTTGAGAATCAGAATTCAAAATCAACAGAAGCAGTGTCAGTTACTATAAATTAAGCGTGGCTCATGTTATCCAATAAAGTTTTTAGTTCATCGAGTTATCTTTACTTGGCCCTGAGCCCTTTTCATAGCAAACAAAGCAAGATACAAAACCAAAATACAATTTTCAAAAACTAGGCCACCACACCGCTTGATTTGAAATTTGCTCTGCTGTGACGCGGTAGGTATCCATATTCATCTTACATTATTATTAGGATTCTGTTTTCTCTTTAATTTTTCAAAGATAGAACGAGATAGAGCACATTAAACTTAAAAAACCCGCCTGCGAATTCGTGTTCGGGGCGAAAAGCCTTTGAGCCTATTTGTGTGCCAATAAAAAAAATATTTCTTTTCTTTGTCTTTGTCGCTGGGCGACCACACTGCCCTAAAAAACTATTCTAATACATACTGTAAGAAAGAGGTTATATCTGTTCCACGGTACACCCCGCATCTAACTTCGTACATGCGAAGTCGTCTCACTGGCGATCGAGTTATCTCACTATATCGGGAGATAGAATTCTCTGAATAATTTGTAGACAATGTTGCTTTGTATTGGGTTGGGGGCGAGTATCTGTATCTGATAAACGAATAAGGACGATTTAATGGTGATTTTTATTTTCGTCTAGTTGAAACGGTGCGAAGGTTTATGAATGTGTTCGCATCTAGAAGACCGTTCAGCGAACTTAGTTTTAAGATGTTTGCTTATTGTGATTTTTTTTTGTAAGGGTTGATTTGTAAACCATACAATAAATAAAAAATAAAAAAAAGGCGTGGTAAAATCAAAAAAACACATTTATTCAATTAAATACTTAACAAAAATAACAATAAAACTTGTTAAAGCTAAGTGAATCTAGTGCCAGTATCGACCAGCCTAGAAGAACAGTTTCAAAACTGACGCAATTGCTTAAAAAATTCCGTCTCATCTGTCGTTACCAGTTGGTAAAAGATGGCAATAATTTGAGCAAAGCTCTAATACAATGCAATGCAAACAATACAATAAATCATTTAGTAGAAAAGAAAATGTTAATTATACGTCAAAAGAAATTCAAATTTGAATAGAATAGGTAACCTACTTTTTTTATTTTTAAGGCTTGTAACGACAGCTTGTAATGCTTGTAATGTGACGACAAGAAAGGTAGCCATTCAGCATTTGCTACAGGACCCAGAAGCCATTGCCGCGCTGGCTTGTGGCACTACACGGAGCGGTTGCGACACGCGTTTGCTTCATAGTTTTTACATAAAATTTATAACATACAAAACATATAATATCAACTTGAAAGAAAATAATTTTTACAAGGAAAACTAATCGGATGTCAAGTCACTCCCCATTTCAGTTTTACCTACATCGAATTATAGATAGAGATAGCAAGTGACTTGACATGCGATTAGTTTTGATCGGGCGTTCATAAATCGACCGTATGTTCTAACGAGCACCAGTGCTCTTTAGAACATTTAGATAAGAATCTACTTCATAATTTTCTATCATTTCTCTATCAAGTTCTTGTAATGATAATAGCTAGTTTCAAGCCTCGTTTTGTAAGTTTTATTAGTATATGTGTGTACAACAAAAAGTGATAAATTTACAAAATTATTTCATTGTTTTGACCCATTTAATGTACTTTTTACATAATAATGTATGAAAAAGCATTGAATGGGAGGCTCCCGGAAGCCTCTGCCGCGTCGTTTATCAGCCGACGGTCTGGCCGCAATGCACCACTAAAGATACATAAAACATTAATGCGGATTACAGCAGCGGGTTATCGGTTTTGGTGACAAAAATAGGAGTTCGTTGAATCCACAGTACAATTTTTACAGGCCAGGCAACGCAACAACACCCCTAGTGTTGGAGTATATGGGCGACGGTGATCACTTAACATCAGATGGGCCGTAAGCTTGACTATCTCTCTTATATAAAAAAACCAGCCAAGTGCGAGTCGGACTCGCGCACGAAGGGTTACGTACCATTGTCTATAAAAACGGCAAAAACATCATGTCTTATGTAGGTATGGGAGCACCCCTTAAATATTAGTTTTATTTTAATTTTATTATTTACTAGCGGCCTGTCCCAGCTCCGCATGGGTGGTCATAAATTTTTTAAACATTTTAGGATAAACTTAGACCGTGTGGGTTCGAGCCTCGCGTCTACTTATTTCATACATTTGCACGCGCTTCTCCTTGAGAGAGTGAAATCGCAACCCGCGCGTGACCCGTGGACCCGTTAACATTTTTAATTTCGTCATATCTTTTGAATGGAATGTCCGATTTGAAAAATTTAAGAAGTAATCGATAGGTATTGAAACCGTCTTAATTATGAAATGATTTATTTGGATAAGGATTAATACCAAGGTACAAATAAAGACCCTTTTCTAGCGGAGGCATATCAATTATTTTTTTATAATAAAAGAACACTTATTGTGACATAACTATAATAGTTAGACATATGCTATCGCGACATTTTTTGTAGATGATGACGTGTTCTACAAAATCGTAGTACATTATTTTGTTCTATCTTCAATAGTTTTCGCAGCGCACGCGATGTAAGGTTTTTGTTTTCCACCTTGGGTTACATTATTGAAGTTTTAGTAAGGATCCCAGATTTTTTTGAAAATATAATATAGCCTATGTTACTCAGGGATAATGTAGCATTCTAATGGTGAAAGAATTTTTGAAATCGGACCAGTAGTTTTTGAGCCTATTCGTTACATACAAAAATACAAAAATACAAATGTTACCTCTTTATAATATTAGTGTAGATTTTAAAAATGAATATATAACTAAATATTCTGTGAATATAACAAGCGTCTACCTGTTGCCGTTATCAATATCGAGCAAAAACGAGCAAAAAAATCACGTTTGTTGCATGGGAGTCCCTTATTTTATTCTGTTTTTTACTATTTGTTGTTCAAATGGCAACAGAAATATACATATATCAGTTGTAAAAATTTCAACTGTCTAACTATCATAGTTCATGAGATACAGCCTGGTGACCGACGGACACACGGACAGAGGAGTATTAGTAATAGGGTCTCGTTTTACCCTTTGGGTACGGTACGGACCCAGTGACACGACAAGAAGATCAAAATGTTCGACACATACTAAAAAAAGTGGTAAATAAAGCGTTGTAACATAATTCAATACAAAAATGGTTTTTATTGGTAACACTCAGGGGGCATAATTTTGACATTTGCTACCGGTCGAAGGATGATTGTATTGCCTTGTAATTTGGGCCCAAGTCGTGATTGTACCCTTCCGGGCCCTCTTCGTGCCTGTTTATTATTTTATATTGAAATAACGAAAGTTCAAGCAACGGTGTCCCTATAAAAAACATAAGTAAATACCGTTATCGGTCATATCTACCTACTAGTGTTGGAGGAGAGTATGTCTACAGCAACCATTCAGAGCCTGATTCATTCAATCAGAATAGATGATGAGTAGTCTTAGCTTACCTAAGCAAAGGTGAGGGAGGAAGAGATATATCTATGCTTCGCTAAATTCGATTGGCACCATTCTGGAGCTTCAATATTGTATTATAATACCTACATTGTAACAAGGATCATACAGAAGAGCGGTAGGAACCAAGCCATAAGTTTGTTGCCTGTTCTTCTAGGCTTTGGTCGCGTGGAACTGGCACCTGGAGTCACCTAGCTTTAAGACATTTAATAATAATAATAAATAATAATAACTTTATTGAGGACATAATGGAGAAAGTTATAAACGTAAATGTACATTAAGTTTGTCCTACAATCGGTGGTCTTATCGCAAGTAGCGATCTCTTCCAGACAACCGTTATTTTAATCAAAACTTAGGACTTAGGTGAAAGTGATCCATGTGATTTTATTGAATAAATACCTTTTGACTTTTGACTTTTATGCTAAGTAAAATTTGTCGTATCCTGTCATATTTTGGCCACATTGCGAGACGTGGAGTCGACAACTTAGAAAAGCTGATCATCGTCGACCACGTAGAGGGGAAACAATCCCGTGGACGATCCCCAATCAATAAATAGTCTGAGCAGCAGGGTGATTACGTAACTTTGTTGCAATCAGTTTCTGTTTGTAATAAGTAAATATGACGGCTATGCGGTTACATTTTAGCTGCAGTTGCTAACAAAGTTATATTACAACTGTTGTTTCTATTGATGGATAATCGAAAACGTTCATATTGTTTCACATACTTATTGGTTTCATATAGAAACTGATTGCAACAAAGTTACGTAATCACCCTGCAGGTTAGAGTCAGGGACACGTCATTCTGCAGTGTGGTGCCATCTACGCCTGCAGAATAACTGTATTTATATCTTTGTTTCTATTTTTAATTGGTGTAATTGGCTGATGCCGTTCTAGTTAAATAAACAAATAAATAACACCTGGTTGATCTCGATCTTTGGGAATGAAGTACCGACTACGAATAATAGTTTGTTGGAACTCATTAGTAAACACTCCGTTATGTGTATATGTCAATGTCAATACGACAGGCAACATGTTTGTTGTCTCCCTCTTGCGGAATGTTCCGTCCCTTTTCTGCCTAGCCTCTGGTGTGTGCGCGGTGTGTGGTTATCCCGAAATATACGAGTTTATCCTATTTAAAGCCTTTTATTGCCAAAACCCTTCATAGTTAATGCTATGTACTTCTTTTTGTGCAATAAATAATTTTCTAATATAATCTGACTTCAAAACTTTGTGTTGGCGATCTCAAAAATATTCGATATATAACGACCGCTTCTCGGTCAACAGTTTATGATCTACGTACCTACTATTGGGAATCTCTTAAAAGAATCATCAATATTTGGGACATTATGAAATCTTTAAGTCAGATTGGGTATCTGAATTATTACAATTCGAGTTTGGAGCCAATAAGCAATTTATTTGCTTGTGACAGGCGAAATCGCAAAATATTATTGGAGATAGGTGAGATTCTGGAAAAATTTGGCCATATTTCGAAATATTCCGGCATATTTCGGAAATGCGATCACGCAGTTGGCAACTCCAGCAAGCCTGCAGGCAGACAATTTATGTTCGTATAGTCACTGCTAGCTAAAAATTTACGTTCTAGTTTCGCAAGCTCCTTTATTAACCTAAATTTGCAGACCACTAGAACAACGGCATTATAGGTCGGTAGTATACTCGGCAAATTGGGTTTGGAAATTTTATTGTTGTGGATTCTGTGCGTAAAAATTTATTACCTAGGTACATACTATTTAAAATAAGGTACATAACATACTATTTCGACAGCCTTCAAAGCTTAGTTGGCAGTAGCTCTGCCTTCTGCACTGTAGGCCGAGAGTTCGAACCCCACCGAGAACAAACATTTGTGTGATAAACACAGATGTTTGTTCTCTGTCTGGGTGTTATTATATATTTTTATTATGTATGTATTTACAAAAAAAAAGTATTTAAGTATTGTATCAGCTATCTGGTTCCCTATGACAAGCTTTGGCTTAGTTTGGGGCTAGATAGTGCTGTGTGTAAAGACCATAAAAAAAATTGAACTGATTGTTTCTCGAAAAAAAAAGAGATCAAAAATAAAAGTAAATTGCTGGTTGTAAAGAGATCATTTATAGTTAAATAACAATACTTTTTAGTTTCGATAACTGTGGGTCTACACACACCCACTGAACTTTCCACCACTAAACTTTAAGACTCTCGTAGGTTATAGTAGGTCGTAGTTCAGACTTCGGTAGGTTATTTTAAGTGGTCTTAAATAAACTACTAAATTAGCGAATAGAGCGAGCTAGTTGAATGAGAGCATTCCGTAGATGGCGGAATGCTCTCATTCAACTAGCTCGCTCTAGTCGCTAATTTAATAGTTTCCTATCCTAAGGTTGTCGGTTCGAATCCGATCGTGTAGTTGTTTTTACTTTGCGAAAAATGTATTCAGCGCAATATGTGTATTAATTTTGTTTATCTGTGGCATTAACCGGAACCGGACCGGTGGCAGCGGCGGAATACCAACTACCAAACGTGGGAATGAGCTTATAAATCTTTTTTTTTTAGCTACTATCACCCCGGTCAATGGAAGTGCGTGTCTCAAAAACTAGTGATTCATCAAGTAAATTATCAGGTAGGTACTTTTCTAGTAGTTTTTCGAGAAACATCTCAAACCAAAACACAATCCATGTAATCCAGCAGCCTATAAAAGTAGAACATAAAAAATGTCGTATCAAACGCAGCGTATATTCTAAAAAAAATATGGCGACCCGAATCCCAGCGTGCCGAATTATAAGCGATTAAAATTTTACGAGTATCGCAGCCGGATTACGTTCTATCGAGTTCTACGGCTCTTTGGGTGGATGGGCTCCGAAAATATAATACAGCTGTAGAGAAAACTAGCTTTTTATGGGAGAAGAGGGAAATTCATTAATACAATTGTTAAAGAATTTTAAAGAGTAGTAGAGCTCTTTGTGAAGGGTTCGTCCGGGGAAGTACTTCTACCACGCAATTTTCTGCCGCCAAGCAGCGTTGCTGTGTTTCGGTTTGAAGAGTGTGGTTGCCGGTGTAATTACAGGCACATAAGGCTTAACATCTGTATGCCTCAAGTTGATGGACGCAGGGCAGTGTATCGTAGGGCACGTTCCTATTGTGACTTACGTGGCTATGCTTTGTTATAGGTGCTGGTTACCACTTAACATCAGGTGAGCCATCTGCTTATTTCATCAGCTAGTAGTATAAAAAAAAACAGAAGACTAGCAGTTTTTGTGGGGAGAAGTGGGGTATGAGCTCCTCTGCTCATAACAAGATGCCAAATGCAATAATTGGATGTGCCTCTGAATACCCCTTAATCAAACTTAGTAAACAAAAATATGGTGACATAAAAACGTAGGCGAAATACAAAGAACAATATTGGTTAGGAGTTTAAGACAACAAAATCGTTCGTCACCCAGTTTTGTGCTATAATGGTGTTTGATGCACTACTATAACCTAAGACATCCTCAAAAGAGTCTTGAGATAGTACTTGCTACTAAGAGATCTGAGGGGATATCTACCGTGCCGTGAAGCTGTTTCAGTTTGGAAATGAGAGATGATCCCTGGTCTTTCCTTCATATATAATAAGCTTACATTGTAAAAAAAAACTAAAAATGGATGCGGTAGTAGAAGTAACATTATATAATCTGTGGTAGAAACTCGGGAGCACTGAGTGTGTACAGTCAGCATCAGGAGTCATGGCATTATCAAAATTACGACAGGACAAAATCAAAAAAAGTATATTAAGAAAACTGAGGGTTTTCATTTTGTCCGGTCTGGCCTGGTTTTAATGTATTTTCTCTTCTTTTTATTGTTATGTGTTGCATAGTTATTCTATTTCTCTGTACAAAAAATAAAAAATAAAACAGAATGGACAGGCCATTCTGTTTTATTTTTTTGTGTGTATGTCAAATAAATGTATTTTCTTTATTTCTATCACCTGTATGCCTAAAGTTGATGGATGCAGGGCAGTTCATCGTAGAGCACGTTGCTATCGTGCGTGACTTACGAGGAAATGCTTTGTTATGCTAAGTTCATAATATCCTGTTTATTTTTAATACAGCAAAGCTGCTTGGCGGCAAAAAAGTCGTGAATGAATGAAAATTAATGAAAAATACTTTATTGTACACCAAACTGAACAAAAAATTAAACACTTAAAAATATAAAATAAAGAAGTACAATGGTCGTGGTGGTAGTACTTCCCCGGTCGAGCACTTCACATAGTCCTCAGTCCTCCCTAGTCATCTTATTTTGTTGCTGACTGTACTAGATGCTTTTAGGCAGTAACTTAGGTAGGTACTTTATGGTACTGCAAGCAACGGCCGACCGCCCAGCGAAATATAATCTGAGCTTGGGAGACCCTAATTGCAGCCAGAAATATGGTTTTAACATTGCTCGTAGTTTCTGATTAATATTATTTCGGGTTGGGATTTACATTCAACGAATACATTAATTTCATATAGTTTTGTTTCGTAGAATTAATTCTACTCGTACCTATTTTTCACAAAAACAAGTGTACAGAGATAGTTATAATAAATTGTCAACTTATGATTAATACAATACACATTAATAGCCTATCTAGAAAAGTTCTGTTTCCAGCCCTAGGTCTCTATCGAGCCTGTATGACAGCCTCTCTCTGTCTTATGCACCGTAGGTCGTGGGTTCGATTCCCACCGAGAACAAACATTTTGTGATGAACATAGATGTTTGTTCTCTATCTACATCTACACTAATATTATAAAGAGAAAAGATTTGTATTTTTGTTGTTTTGTTGTTTTGTATGTAACGAATAGGCTCAAAAACTACTGGTCCGATTTCAAAAATTCTTTCACCATTAGAATGCTACATTATCCCTGAGTAACATAGGCTATATTATATTTTCAAAAAAATCAGGGATCCTTACTAAAACTCCAATAATGTAACCCAAGGTGGAAAAAGAAAACCTTACATCGCGTGCGCTGCGAAAACTATTGATGGTAGAACAAAATAATGTACTACGACTTTGCAGAACACATCATTATCTACAAAAAATGTCGCGACAGCATATGTCTAACTATTATAGTTATGTCACAATAAGTGTTCTTCTCTAATACTATAAGACTCAAAGTCCTGACTGACTGACTGACTGACTGACTGACTGACTGACATATAGACAACGCACAGCCTAAACCGCTGGTCCTAGAGACTTGAAATTTGAGGAGTACATAGGTCTTATGGCGTAGAGGTGCACTAAGAAGGGATTTTTGGAAATTCAACCCCTAAGGGTGTAAAAAGGGTTGAAAACGTTTGTATGAAAAATAGTATTCCTTGAACCTACAAACTTGAAACTTGGAGTACATATAGTTCAAGGCAAAAAAAAAGGAAAGGCATTTTTAGTTTTTTAAAACTACCCTTAATAAGGGTGCAAAGGGATGTAAAAGTTTGTATGGGAGTTTTTTGACCGCTGGTCCTAGAGACTTGAAATTTGAGGAGTACATAGGTCTTATGGCGTAGAGGTGCACTAAGAAGGGATTTTTGGAAATTCAACCCCTAAGGGTGTAAAAAGGGTTGAAAACGTTTGTATGAAAAATAGTATTCCTTGAACCTACAAACTTGAAACTTGGAGTACATATACTTCAAGGCAAAAAAAAGGAAAGGCATTTTTAGTTTTTTTAAAACTACCCTTAATAAGGGTGCAAAGGGATGTAAAAGTTTGTATGGGAGTTTTTTGACCGCTGGTCCTAGAGACTTGAAATTTGAGGAGTACATAGGTAGTATGGCGTAGAGGTGTACTAAGAAGGGATTTTTGGAAATTCGACCCCTAAGAGTGTAAAAAGGGTTGAAAATGTTTGTATGAAAAATACAATTCCTTGAACCTACAAACTTGAAACTTGGAGTTCATATATTTCAAGGCAAAAAAAAAGGAAAGGCATTTTTAGTTTTTTAAAACTACCCTTAATAAGGGTGCAAAGGGATGTAAAAGTTTGTATGGGAGTTTTTTGACCACTGGACTTAGAGACTTGAAATTTGAAGAGTATATAGGTCTTATGGCGTAGAGGTGTACTAAGAAGGGATTTTTGGAAATTCAACCACTAAGGGTGTAAAAAGGGATGAAAACGTTGGTATGAAAAATTGTATTCCTTGAACCTACAAACTTGAAACTTGGAGTACATATACTTCAAGGCAAAAAAATAGGAAACACATTTTTAGTTTTTTAAAACTACCCTTAATAAGTGTGCAAAGGGATGTAAAAGTTTGAATGGGAGTGTTTTGACCGCTGGTCCTAGAGAGACTTGAAATTTGAAGAGTACATAGGTCTTATGGCGTAGAGGTGTACTAAGAAGGGATTTTTGGAAATTCTACCCCTAAGGGTGTAAAAAGGGTTGAAAACGTTGGTATGAAAAATTTTATTCCTTGAATCTACAAACTTGAAACTTGATGTAGATTTACTTCAAGGCTAAAAAAATAGGAATAACATTTTTGGTTTTTTAAAACTACCCTTAATAAGTATGCAAAGGGATGTCGAAGTTTGTATGGGAGATTTTTAACGCGTGGTGCGATTGACTTAAAACTTGAGGTAAATATACTTAGAAATAAATAATTAAGAATAACACTTTGAAGTTTTGATAATTACCCCCGCAAAGGGTGCAAATGACTGTAAAAGTTAGTATGGGAGATTTTTAACGCATAGTGCGATTGATTTCAAACTTGAGGTAAATATACTCCACAATAAATAGATTAAAATCACGTTTTCACTATTTTAAAACTACCCCTGCAAAGGGTGCAAAAGACTGCCAAAGTCCCAAGGTTTGTATGGGAGATTTTTAACGCGTAGTGTAATTAACTTCAAACTAAAAGAAAATGTGTTCTGTGGATAAATAACAAAAAAACAGTTTGATTTTCGAAAACAACCCCCGAAACGTTACCCTCCTTCGTTGCGCTCGAGTAAAAAGGATACAACGAAGCGTCAATGTTATATTCTGTGTTATATATAGGATATTCTAAAAACGGAAATCTTGAGTTGGTACGAAGAGATATGAGGGTATCTACCGTGATTGGGGATCAAAGTCGTGAAGCTGTTTCGTTTCGTTTGTTTTTGAGGTAGAAACTAGGAACAAATAAGTACATATTTTCCGTGTAAGGTTGTCTTTGTTGTATTTGTCATGTTTGTGCCAAACTCAGTCAGTACCTATACCTACCTACCTAATATAGGTAATGTACGCCTATAGGTATCCCATATACCTACGTAGGTATTTAAAATCTTACCCTAATAATATACAAATCAATGCGAAAGTTACGATGTTTTGATGTTTGTGGCTCAATCACGGTTCACCACTTCAACGCGTGCGAAGCCGCGGGAAGCCACTAGTTTATTATAAAAATTTAATTGAATTGCCGCCGCTAGAAAAGGGTGTTTATTTGTACCTAGGTATTAATCCTTATCAAAATAAATCATTTCATAATTAAGACGGTTTCAATACCTATAGATCACTTCTTAAATTTTTCAAATCGGACATTCCATTCAAAAGATATGACGAAATAAAAAATGTTAACGGGTCCACGGGTCACGCTCGGGGTGCGATTTCAGTCACTCAAGGAGAAGGACGTGCAAATGTATGAAATAAGTAGACGCGAGGCTCGAACCCACGGTCTAAGTTTATCCTAAAATGTTCAAAAAATTTATGACCACCCATGCGAAGCTGGGACAGGCCGCTCGTCTGTAATATAAGGCGTGATTGAGACGCAAAAATCCAAACGCATTTATTAATAGCAGGAAGTAGGATAGGATGGTTACCACTTAACATCAGGTGGGCCACCATCAGGTGCTTGTTCCAACAGTAAGTAGTAAAACAACGACATATCCTTATATGTCGTTTTTTTACTAAGAAGGAGAGGTTCTATTATCCTAGGGAGCATGCCGGAACCACCAGAGCCAAAAATGGCCTGAGTTATGTTCATTTCCAGCCAAAAGTTGTGAGCTTTAACAAAACTAATTTACGTAAATCAAGCACCAGTTCTTCAGTACAATGCTACATTATCTTTACGATGTTTTCATTTCGGAGTGCGAGGGCACAATACATGTGTTATATGCAGAAGGGACACAAAAACGGGAAAGCTTTTAATTACCGCTTCGTAAAAACACCAGTGAATACTGGTCAGATATATTAGCACATCTTTAATATTTGTCTTTAGTCTATGTATTTTTGATTTTGTGCCCTACTGGGTAGTGTAGGTGATTGTGGCTCAATCTCAATGCAACAGCTGGATTTGTTATAATAAAACTTACACAGCATCACGCACAGACAAAAATCAGAGATAAAAATCACAGGACTTACAGAAAATAGCCTTGAATATTCAGGTTAGCAAAAACCTTAAAATAACCCTCACGAGAACTAAGCCGCGGTCAACTACTAGGTACTAATAAAAAAATATTTATCCGATTGCAAAAACATCTAGACGAAGGTACTGGTATAAGGCCTTGTATGCTACATAATTATTTTACGGTTCAGAATCTGATAGGCTAAAACTAAGAAGGTCCGCGCTAGTAATCTTCTGTCTGCGAGTCATATCTGAAATCCAGTCATGTTTTTTTTTTTTAAACCGTCTCGTCTGATGTCTTACAAGCATTCTTACCGTACAAGTGTACTGTGTCGCTGGCACACGGCGCGGCGTCGTATTTAGAATATTCAATTCGCCTGAATAATGGCAAAACACACGTTGAGTTATGAACGTGGAGCACATAGCCGTGTATCTGTATGTTCTCATTCCGATTCCAGCTTTTACAGAAGCTCGTTGCGAAGGGTAATGAATGGACGTGCTTCGGACTAATATACGACCTGAAATTCGTGAAGTATGCTAGTTTTTTCGCGTTGGAAGAGCTGAAACGTGATTTCCGTGATTTTATTGAATTAATCTTTTTGATTGGGGAAAAGGTGTTACAGCAGTGATGGGCTTTTAGCCTTTTACGTATGGAATACTAATTACCCTACTTTCAAAATGTGGCCATGTTTCAAATGTAACATTTGGATAAGCTGATAATGTTTAGATTCATCACCGTGCTTGGAATTTAAAGTAGTAAGCCAATTTGATTTAAATCTATTACGTTTTCACGAAAGTTGCCTTAATTATTTTAAAAGAGCTAAAGCGAAGGCCAAATCAGCTGCTTATGTAATGACAGAATGCGCCCAGGCCTACAAAATCATTGTACATAACTGATCGCCACCTTGCACGCTACCATGGACGCAGGCTGACCGTGTGTGCCTATTTATTTGTAGCAATGACAGGTCCTGTCATTCTATCCGTAAACTTGGCTTGGCTTTACCCATGCTAGCATTTCAGCTTTGCTTTGTGAATTGGCAACTAAACTGGAGCGAGACTGGTCAATTTTATCGGATAGTCTATGAGAGTTATTGAAAAGAATAACTAGTACGAAAGCCTTCAGTTCTCAAATAGAGCAGTATGCCAGCGAGATGCCGCTTTTATCTCTTAAACTTGTGATGCCATTTGAATACAAACGAATGTGCACGCTTGAAAGAACTTTTGAACTTAGCACGAACAATACTTTGGATTTATCTCGTTCTGAAACGTTTCGAACGATCTTTAGAATCCGTAAAAAAAGTCCGATGCATTCTATTTTAGATAATTTATAATAGACATGGTCAATTTGTTTCTGTTTGATAACATTATATTACATTGTAAAAGGATCATACAAAAGAACGGTAGGAACCAAGCCGTAAGTTTGTTGCCTGTTCTTCTAGGCTTTGATCGCGTAGAACTGGCACCAAGAGTCACCTAGCTTTAAGACGTTTCAAAGTGATCCTTGTGATTTTATTGAATAAATACCTTTTGAGTTTGACTTTGATAGTATATTCTCGCACTTGACCACCAGTGATGATTCACCGATAGGTCACCTGATGTTATGCGGTTACCTCTGTTTTTTACAAAAGCAATATCCTAACAGACATCGTATTCGTAGGACTAAGCCAAATTTTGTCATTTGGGATATTACAGCATTTATTAAGATTTTTATAAACCATTCAACCACATAGGCATGTCCTCTGTGTGGTAATACATAGGCAGAGGTAACCGCTCTACATCAGGTTCGCTTTGTTACATTCTTCCCACTTTTCACATTTAAAAATAAAATGAAAACGTGTTGTTCGGTATTCTGGTTATTGTTAGCAATATTCGTAGTAGTTCTAACAAGTTGTTTAATACTGGTAAGTAGTTCGTGAAGCGGCGATAGCTATGAAGGCGCAGCTGTAAACTACGAGAAGCGAACACCACACCGCAAACTGTATGAAACCTCCAACTTTCCATGAAACAATGAATAATGGGCCTTTCTTCGGTATAAAAATCGCATAAATCCACTCGAAGATAAACTTGGTAAAGTGCAAAGTTTGCAAGTTGAGCCTCTCACGCGAGTTCGCATTTCTCAACTACAGTGCTGTTTGCCGTTTATGCGGTTTGTTTGTAGACAGCTGGGATTTGTGAAAAATATTTGTTATTTTATATATGTTTTGAAATTTTATGGTAAGTCCGCGTGCCGGACGACCTGTGGGCAGAAACTATTACGGAGTGGTGCCCTGACACAGCGAGGCGTTGTAGGCAGAACGCGCAAGAGATGGCGAGAGCTGGACGCCTATGAAAGGGGCTGGCTCATGATCTAACAGTCTGGCAGAATTGGGGGGAGGTCTTTGCCCTACAATGGGAAACAATGATCTAATAGTAAGGAGTAAGGAGTAAGGGAGTAAGTAGGTAGGAAGGTAGCAGCAGCATTTTTTATTGTCATCCGTACCTCCATACTAAATTTACTAAAGATCCGAAAAAGCTATACGATACGAACTAATTTTCATATCGTGAATTCGTTCGAGATTTAAATTTATTCGCTAGGTAATCGGTCTTTTTGGTGAAAAGTCGTTCCAAATTTAAACGCGTTCAAGGTACATACATAATCGTAGTATTTTTTAATTTGGTGGCCAAATCTACGAACTCATTCCAAGAAACGTTCTTAATTTGAATTGGTTAGTTTTTTTTTTATAGATTTTTTTTAATCAATGCAAGGTGCTGCGATATTGTTCTAGTACCTACTACTAGATAAGTTATTTACTCACTTATTTATATTATATTGCTTTTACTCCCAGGTGAATTAAGTCTACCGGATTGGAGCTTCAACTTTATTGAGAGGTGTGTAAGTTCTCCCAAGTGCACCAAGTCTACCGAGTGGATTACTTATACCATACCTAGACAAGCTTTCCGTGTAAAGCAAGTTACTAAATCAATGTTTTCCGTAATCGATTTCAAATGTTACTGAACTAACGATGCCCTCTAAATATGACGGATAGGTTGGATACATTAAATATAAAATATTTGTAGACATTCCACAAATCTTAATCTATCCTCAAACTAACAAAATCCATGAACAAGATAGCTAATATAAAACTTATGTATTTCTTTTGTAAATAGATACCTCTAATATATTACACCCATAAATATCTATCACACAAATGTTTGTTCTCGGTGGGGATCGAACCCACGCCCAACAGCATAGAAGGCAGAGCTACTACCAACTCAGCTGTGAGGGATGTGTGTAAAACAAAACACTGAACTAATATATACCAACGAAGTTGAATGCTACATATTTTATACAACTAGCTGATGGAACAAGCGGATGGCCCACCTGATGTTAAGTGGTAACCATCACCTATAGCATTACAAAGCATTGCCTCGGAAGTCACGCACGATAGGAACGTGCCCTACGATGCACTGCCCTGCATCCATCAACTTGAGGCATACAGATGTAAAGCCTTATGTGCCCGTAATTACACCGGCAACCACACTCTTCAAACCGAAACACAGCAACGCTGCTTGGCGGCAGAAAAAAGGCGTGGTGGTAGTTCTTCCTCGGACGAGCCCTTCACAAAGAGCTCTACTACTCTTATAAGTGTTCCCGCACACGGGCCTCCGGCCATAACCACACAACGCCGCCACTGGCATATTTCCTGTAGTTTTCGAGAAGCGAGCAGCGTCGATTTGTAGCGTGTGGCGGCTACCGGCGTCAACCATGTGCGGCAAGTCCATATAAAATGTATGAAAACTACAGGAAATATGCCAGTGGCGGCGTTTTGTGGTGCTACGTACATAATAAACTACTACATTTATGGACATGTTATTGTTTCTCAGGATTATGCAAATATAACCCCAAATAACGTATACGTCAACATATATACGATTTGAAGATATAAGTATTTCCACATATTATTGCGAACCCTCTTATTTATTGACCAATTTATCAAGTTGTTTTCCTCTGTTGCAAAAAACTAAGATAAAAGGTTGTATTTGTCTGACAATAGGAGTTTATTTCTATTGAAACTAATTAAATAAAGAGAAATGAAATACAAAAATATATTTATTTCATAGGAATAGAAAGCTATCTTTCATTTTCACAAGTACAAGTTTTTTTTTTTTGAGCCACTCAAGGTATTAATATTATTCTTATCCGAAGTTGAAATAAGTTTTCAACGATAATATATTGATGTATTACAACTTATATAAGTGTAAAACAGATGAAAAGATGGAAGTTACAGCTTTTAAAAGGAAATAAAGTTTATTAGACAAGCCGAAATCGTTCATGTCTTCAGAGGAAGGAGTCAGGACCAGGGATTGGGATGGAACTTGTGACAGGATCTGGAAACAAAGTACCGATTTAATTTCATAAAGTGATGAGAGAGAGTAAAAAAATTGGGCATTCCACAGCAAACAATCAAGGAATGTTGTAATGATATTTTTGCTGAACTGCAATGTGTTTCCTTTTTGTGTTTTTTTTTATATAACTATCTGATGGATCAAGCACATGGCCCACCTGATGTTAAGTGATAACCATCACCTATAACAAAGCATTGCCTCGTAAGTCACGCACGATAGCAACTTGCCCAACGATGCACTGCCCTGCGTCCATCAACTTGAGGCATGCAGATTTTAAGCCTCAGGTGCCTGTCATTACACCGGCAATCACACTCTTCAAACCGAAACACAGCGTTGCTGCTTGGCGGCAGAAAAAGGCGTGGTGGTAGTACTTCCCCGGACGAGCTCTTCACAAAGAGCTCTACTACTCTTTGCACACAACTTGGTTGATTGCGATTTCTCAAATAGGTTTCGTGATTTTTGATCCGTGATATATCTTTAATAATGTTAAAATGTGCCAGCGAGAGGTATATGAGCAGTAGTCATCGCCTTAAACAAGTATAATATTATATACCAAAACAAATGCTTCCGCAAGGCACTGACTGAGCTCAGGGTCAATTCTAAACGTAGATTCGGATTGCA
Source organism: Chloroclysta siterata (assembly GCA_932294275.1). Taxonomy (NCBI): domain Eukaryota; kingdom Metazoa; phylum Arthropoda; class Insecta; order Lepidoptera; family Geometridae; genus Chloroclysta; species Chloroclysta siterata. The sequence goes on from OW028588.1 coordinate 19,444,442, forward strand.
TAAGAAATCTCCACAGCAGTTTCAACGCATTCATTCATAACGAACGAACTTCAAGGTTACTGATTAACCTTTTCTTCAAAGCTTAAAACAAACGTGCATCTTTACAAATTATGTACAATTTTCTCACGCGTACAACCATTCTGAAGAGTACACCTCATTTGCACTTTCTGATCACACCAAAATACTCCTTTTAAGGCGAATACTTGTCTGTCGAATGACAGACAGGAGCCATAAACGGAGAGAAGAAGAAGAGATAATGTGACTCTCGCTCGCACGTTTCCTACTCAAAGTTTGCTTTACTAGTTTTCGTACATAAGAAAACTTTTAAGTAGGTAACATATATCGATCAAAATGGTTTTTTTACCAAACTGTGTGCAATTTCGATTTTTCTAAAATGATATTAGTGATTTTATATCTTTTAACATGTCGAAACGTGGGAGCGAGAATCACATTAGCTCTTGTATTCGCCATAGTAGCGACCATAAAGGTTAAAATAAAGTGTGCGATAGTTGCAGCGAGGTATAATTTTTGAGGTGTGTTGCCAAAATTAATAAAGAGTTTTAGTGAAATGGATACCTCAGGGGATCGTTCCCGGGTCGACGGACTTACCTGAAAAGATACAAAATTTAATTAATAAAGACAGGGGTCTAAATATATATTAATGGTAACTGATTCCGGTCGGAGAGCAAAGATTGGGGAAAATTAAAAAGGGGTTTGATATTTTCTTCTTGATTCCACGTGCCTTTCATGTTAGTAAAAAAATGTGAGAACTTCATAAATAAATATAGGTGGGCATTTCAAACTATCGACAGTATTGATCTTATCGATAGTATTGCATAAAAACTATCGATAGTGGCATATATTTCAACTGCATCAGTAGTAGTACCGATAGATAATTTGTTAGTTTTTATGCAATACTATCGATAGTATCGCTACTATGGATGTTCCATACTATCGATATTAATAATATCGATTTAACAATCGATAGTGTAGCTGCTATATGACGTCAACTATCGATATTTCGGCAACACTACTGTTTATTCCTAATTCACGATAGTACAAGAAAATACTATTTCGAAATACCTACAAACACCCAACAATAACAAAAAGCCCGGATTCGTCAACCAAAGCCAAGCCGTCAATACAAAGTGGAGTGTATCTAACTTGGTCTACGCTTTCGCCCATTGTGCCATTGTGCACTAGAACAATGCGGGCGCCAATCGGCGTGACGCGTCACTTTTACTGCACTTAATTGTCGATGATATCTGCTGAGCTGTTTGTATTAAACGGAAATCGTATAAGGAATGCAGATCGAAAGATACAACACTATTCAACAGTACTTATATAAACCAGTAGTAGTAACAAGAAAACCGTAGAGGTAACATTTTTGGACATCTACGACATGACAGCTACATAAAGAACATCATTACGATTATGCATAATAGCAGTTTATTTCACAGAACGGCACGTAAGACGACCCACGCGGACGCCGCAGGCACCATGGCTTGCCAACGCGTTCTATTTCGAGGTACCTCTGACTACCCCCCTTAGAACTCCTCAAAAATCTTAAGATGGTACTTGGTACTAAGAGATCTGAGGGGATATCTACCGTGCCTAAGAATCAAAGTCGTGAAGCTGTTTCTCTTCTACTTATATAAACAGTCAACTCTGTGTCGTGGGTATCGGGGACACAAAATGTTGATCTAACAAAGCTTTAAGTGTTTTATGTATATGAAAACCGGCATAATTGATGTTCTACTTTGTTTAAGATATTTTTTCTAAAAGCTAAGTGGGTAAAATGATACAATTGATAAAATAATAAATTAATTCAGAAAATTCAACATATTACGTTATAATAATCGGCTTTATGACTTCCAGTAAAATAAAACTTGTTTGAATCAAAAAGAGATGTTCAGTAATTTTATATCTTCAAAAAAAAAAGTTAAAGTAGTTAGACGTTGTTAGTCAGCCTCTTAACAGGAATGCTTTGGGATGTGTCTTACGCGGCAGTAGTAATAAAGTAAATTATATTTAAATACCTATGTGATCATTATAATTGAACACCTGTGCTGGTGATCTAAGAGAATTCAATAACATCGAACAATGTCTTATAAAAAAAGAACATGTGTTTTTTATTGCGTATGACAATTAAAGAACAGGATATGTCGCTTTTTTTTTAATACAACTAGCTGATGGAACAAGCAGGTGGCCCACCTGACGTTAGGCGGTAGCCATTACCTATAACAAAGCATTTCCTCGTAAGTCATGCACGATAGGAACGTGCCCTACGATGCACTGCCTTGCGTCCATCAACTTGAGGCATACAGATTATTACAGATGTTAAGCCTCATGTGCCTGTAATTACACCGGCAACCACACACTTTAACCCGAAACACAGCAACGCTGCGTGGCGGCAGAAAAAGGCGTGGGGGTCGTACTTCCCCGGACGAGCCCTTCACAAAGAGATCTACTACTCTTAAGATTTGTGTTTTAATGTACCTAATATACTTACCTCTATTTCATTAACATGTTTTGTATAAATACATACATAAAATCACGCCTGTTTCCCATAGGAGTAGGCAGAGACCACGGATTTCCACTTGCTACGATTCTAACATAATTATTTCGCTTCATTCATTCTCACACCATTCAAGCAAATCATTGTCGATATCTATGTCTATAAATAACGATTCTAAAAAATAAAATCTACTGAATCATAAAACAGCAAAATAAGCAATTTCATTAACTTAAATGACATAACTTTTTCCTGTTATTTTGATTTAAAAGCAAAATCTAAATAGGTTCAAAAATGACGGAGTTATGCCGCAACAAACATAACAACAGTCGAATTGAGAACATCCTCCTTGTTTTGAAGTCGGTTAAGAACTGATATGTACTGGTCCATGCTCAAGCTGCCAATGATGAATGGCTGATCAAGGTAGTGTTTCCATTCACAATGCCAGTCCGGACCCACAGACCATTGGTCTAGTTTCCAGATTGCAACTATTGAGACGTTCACGAAACGCGAGCCCTGAATAGACGTGCGGAGATGGCCACAGACTGTATACTACGTCTAACGTAGAGAGACTGTCACTTGCAAATGAAAAGTGCCACGCATGCTTTTTCATTTTAATTGTTTTTCCAGTGTTATTTTGAGTTGTGTTGTGTAATTTCGGTGGTATTCTAACCAACATTACTTGAGGTCTTAGCACAAAGTGTATACATTTAATGTTTTGAAGAAAACCTCCACCATTTTCTTCAAAACAAATGACGGCCGACTTGACTATGGACTGACTTGACTAAAACGTATTCAATACAAATCACTTGACACTGGCAAGATTGTCTGTCGAATGACTGACGGATAGGAGCCCTAAATGGAGAGAAGAAAGAAGATGCGATATTTTATCTTAAAATCAGGCAGTGATAGCTCATATCCGCTTAACAATATTTCATAAAACCACGAGTATTTTTGCAGATCAATCCTTGTCTGTTCCCAGTCAAATTAAATCTGAACGAAGCGTCATAAAGCATTATGTCAAAACTACCGCCATTTTTGGTTAAAAATAATAACTGTAGTGTTAAATCCAACATCCAATCAGTTCAAATCCACTTAGTATGACTATGTTTTTAATTATGTAAATATTAAAAAGATCACTGCTCTAAATACAACTGAAAATATTTAGAACAAATAATAAATATTGGTGGACTGAAATATGTAGTATATAGTAATACTAGCGACCCGCCCCGGCTTCGCACGGTTATAGTGGGTTATCCATAAGAGATTATGCTTGTATTATGCATATAAACCTTCCTCTTGAATCACTCTTTCTATAAAAAAAAACCGCATCAAAATCCGTTGCGTAGTTTTAAAGATTTAAGCGTACATAGGGATATAGGAACAGAGAAAGCGACTTTGTTTTATACTATTTAGTGATATTTTAAACTTTAGAGTAATGTAAATTAAATCATAAAGTATAAACTATATAAAGTCCATATTACAGTGCAAGCTATCCCACTAATCCCACATGAAGTGGAATAAGGGCAGGAAGATGATGATGGGCCTATTTTAAAGAATTCGGAAACGTCATTGTCTATTTTGTTTATATGCAAAAAAAAAAAACATGAGCAAGAGAGACCAATTCTGACGATTCCGAACAGAAAATTTCAAAATAGCCTTGCTTAAGTGATTCACGCCGATGGACTATAGAATTCCGTGATATTGTTTCGGCCATTATGTGGGATATGCCTAATACTCTGTTCAGGCTTGGTCCAAAGCCGGGACTGTGCATGACTTTGAGTAATGGTTTGGCGAGCTTGTAGTGCCTAGAAATGTGGGCGTACAGTCTGGGCGTGTGAAAAGTTGACCCGCCGCGTCGGATTTATGCGGTTTTCTAGTTATATTTTACGAGGTTTTCAGAGCTTTCATATTTCCACGTTGTGCTCGTTACACGGTTTTCTATCTAGACGTACGATACGTACATACATTGTCAGTTTATTACCTCGGGCGATCTAACTTTGTACGAAGGCAAACAAAGTGTTCGCAATTTTCAGTAACAATAATTATTAAGAGTAGTAGAGCTCTTTGTGAAGAGCTCTTTCGGGGAAGTACAACCACCACGCCTTTTTCTGCCGCCAAGCAGCGTTGCTGTGTTTCGGTTTAAAGAGTGTGGTTACCGGTGTAATTACTGGCACATGAGGCTTAACATCTGTATGCCTCAAGTGGATGGACGCAGGGTAGTGAATAGAATAGAATCGTAGGGCACGTTACTATCGTGCGTGACTTACAAGGCTTATCTTTGTTATAGGTGATGGTTACCACTTAACATCAGGTGGGCCATCTGCTTGTTCCATTTCAAAGTCAAAGTCAAAGTCAAAATGTATTTATTCAATAAAATCACAAGGATCACTTTGAAACGTCTTAAAGCTAGGTGACTCTAGGTGCCAGTTCCACGCGACCAAAGCCTAGAAGAACAGGCAACAAACTTACGGCTTGGTTCCTACCGTTCTTTTGAATGATCCTTTTACAATGTAATAATATAATATATTATTGATCATTACTGACCATTATTCTGACCATTATACTGATCATTATTGACCATTAGCTAGTTGTAAAAAAAAAGTGTGTATTCCAAAAACATATGTCGTAATGTTCTTACATTAGTTAGTCAAGTTCGTAATCATGGCATCTTAGTTTCACAACTCTACGAACAAAATCTACTTCCAAACAGTGGAAACACTTGCAGCGAACCTAGTAGTAGAAAATTGACAGCCTTCACAGCTCAGTTGGTAGTAGCTCTGCCTTCTGTGCCGTAGGCCGTGGGTTCGATCCCCACCGAGAATAAACATTTGTGTGATGAACATAGATGTTTGTTCTCTGTCTGGGTGTTATATAATATTATAAGTATGTATTTACAAAAAAAAAGTATATAAGTAGTATATGAGCTATCTGGTTCCCATATCACAAGCTTTGGCTTAGTTTGGGGCGAGATAGTGACACAGCACTATCTCGCCCCAAACTAATGTCCACCAATATAAAAATAAAAAAAAACTAGCTTTTCACGAAGGATCGGTCCGGTGATATATGGTTCCCATATCACAAGCTTTGGCTTAGTTAGGGGCGACATAGTGCTGTGTGTAATGTCCACCAATATAAAAAAAAAATCCTAGCTTTTCACGAAGAATCGGTCCGGTGAAGTAGATTAAAGAAGAGTATTAGAGAGTAAAGAATTAGAAGTACCTACCTTTATACCTATTCATGGAAGCAATGATCCTGGTATTGCTGTCTTTTAATTAAAAGGTGGGTCCTGGTGCAATAACGGGCACATGAGACTTTGATCTCAAAGTGATGGTGAAAGTTCTTTGAGTTAATACAATTGTCTTAAGAGGAAACAACTCAACTCCATGTGGACTTATTGCTTGTCCCGTCACTATCTGTTAAGACGCTGACGACCGTGAAACAACTTCTCGCTCTCAAATTTGTATTGCTTGTTTTCTTTCTTAGTGAAGAAGAAGTAAGAGTTGGTAAGAAACTTATTTGGATAAAAATTATATTTTTACTGAACCCTTTTTTTACAGTTATTGTCATAATTTCATTCAGTGATTCGTGCACCAATGAGTTTTTCTGTTAAAAAATGTATGTGCACAATGCCTGTACTCTCAAACGGTGAAAACAGCATGACGTGAAACTAAAAAGTTCTATGCTCAAGGATCCTCTTGAGGCGCACTTAAAATCCTTTCACCACACTTTTTCGAAAGAAACTAGTGACACGACAAGAGAGAGAGAGAGATTCTATATCTTCTAAAATCTTGACATGTTCCAGCGAGAATTTATGGACTGTAGTTTGCGTTTTAATGTAAATAATCCGTGTACATCGTGATATGTTGTACCTATCTACATATTTTATTAAAAAGTATTATAACAAGAGAGAGAAAGATAGAGGTATTACGTAAAGGTCAACTGAACGTCCTCATGTAATTTTAACAGATGTTTTTAAAGCATTCCATCAATTCCGGATGAAGTGGCAATTATATTAAGTGGACCTTGTCAATTATTATTCATTTATTTCAGATAAAAATCCATACAATATTACTAAACTCACTTAAAAATAATTAATTTTAATGTCACCAGATATTAAAAATAGGATACAGTAAAAAGTCACAACCAATGTTATGTATGAGATTATTCCATACGTCCTGTACCCCAAGTATGAGTTGTGTTTACCATATTTGGTTTTTCGTTTTTCGTTTCATTTCGGGTTTTGTATTAAGACACGATAGAGATACCGATACGGAACTTTATGTTGCAAGTATAATGAAAATTAGTAGTAGAACATAATAGTTCCGTATCGGTACCTGTATCGCGTCTTCATACAAAACCCGCAATGAACACGGAACAAAAACGAAAAACCAAATATGGTAAACACAGCTCATACTTGGGGTACTGACCGGCAACTTTTGCAGATTATGTTAAATACTATTAATGATATTATTTATGACCATTTTTCGACCCTGAGAATTAATCAAATATATAGTTTTTTTATTATAATTGCTGATGGAACAAGCAGATGGCCGACCTGATGTTGAGTAGTAATCATCACCTTTAACAAAGCATTGCCTCGTAGGCCACGCACGATAGGAGCGTGGCCTACGATGCACTGCCCTGCGTCCATCAACTTGAGGCATACCCGATGTTAAGCCTCATGTGCCTGTAATTTCACCAGTAACCACACTCTTCAAACCGAAACACAGCAACGCTGCTTGGTGGCTTAAAAGCCCCTTCACAGAAACCTCTTCTAGATATTACCGGATTTGAACCTACGAATTTAGGATCAGAGGGTTCTCTTACTAGACCACCGGAGTACCATTTTATAGGTAGTTAAAGCGTTGTACTTTATCCGTACTTCGAGCCAGGTAATAGCTACTTAACTAATTAACAGAACACCATCCAATTTTATGTTGTTCACGTACAACGGACTAAAGCGAGCAAAGTCATAACACCTAATTAACCTACTCTTAAGAATGGGCGTAGAAGCTGCGTCTCGCAAGTCTACCGATGCGACAGCAGTGGCAGTCTTCTTCATGTCGTGCCACAATTTCTTTCGAACAGTGTGGTGAAAGGATTTTTAAGTGCGCCTCAAAGAGGCTCTTTTCGCGCACTTGACTCATGTTGTCAGAACGTTTTAGGTTCTACGACATGTCGGTTTCCTCGTGATGTTTTTCTTCACCGTTTGAGAGTACTGGCACTGTGCACACACATTTTTGAACTGAGGAACCCATTGGTGCACGACCGGTTTTGAACCCACGGCCTTAGGATCGGAAGGCGGGGCAACTACACCACTAGTGCTCATCAGTAGCAGTAAAGTGAGTTGCTTGTTGAATAAAGTAAACCCACTGCTATCGCAATCTATTACTTTTTGACGTGCTGTCAAAAACGCTTTATTTTTAGCACATCGATTTTACGGCAATATCGAGAACCCTCTGACGGAAAATGTATATATGAATGTTACTTTTATTTATGTATTGACAGCCGTTACAGCTCAGTTGGTAGTAGCTCTGCCTTCTGCGCTGTAAGCCGTGGGTTCGATCCCCACCGAGAACAAACATTTGTATAATAAACATAGATGTTTATTCTCTGTCTGGGTGTTATATAATATTGTAAGTATGTATTAACAAAAAAATAGTATATAAGTAGTATATCAGCTATCTGGATCCCATAGCACAAGCTTTGCTTAGTTTGTGGCTAGATGTGGCTAGTAATAAACCGATTCTAAGCCCGCTGCATGTGTATGGTAACGGAACAGCGTAATTTTCTAAACATTAATGATATCCTATGACGTAAAGTTCTTGAAAGTCGGCCTAGAGCCGTCATGGATAGCCATCGAGGCACGAAATTGACTCGTCAACTTTCGCAGAGGATAATTTAGTTAATGATTATCATCCATCAGTCGGTGTGTGCAGTTGTAACGCATGTGATTTAAAAATTATAATTAATAAAAAAACTATTATAATTATAAACTGTAATGATAAATACAGAAACAGCTTCACGACTTTGATCCCCAGGCACGGTAGATATCTCCTCAGATATCTTAGAAGTACCAACTCGAGATACTCGCCGCTGTAAGAATATTAAATAGTTTACTCTCGATGTTTTCCTTCACCGTTTGAGAGCACTGCCATTACGTACATATTTTTTTCTGATTATAAATAATACTATTGCTCTGGCATCCGAGTTTTGTACTATTATTGGTATTAAGGTAAATTTATATCATCACGATGCGATCCTTTAGTTATTTTATTATTATTCTCTCTACTTAGGGTTTCATCAAATGTGTAAAAGTTACTAAAATATTTTGACGTTTCTAGATCATGTTTTGATCGAATTTATTTAAAATTGACAACAAAAAGATAGTGTTTATTTTTTATATTTAAATAATTGTTTTACTGTCGATAATGAAGGTTTTTAACCAGTTCCGATATAACCATTTTTCGGTTTAAAATTGATCCTTGAGTATAATGGGCACAGTATTTTATACATAGTCAATAATCTCTATCTCAATATATACAAAGTGTTCCTTAAGTTGTGTATATAAACTTCAGGGGGCTATAGTGCCCATCAATATGAACAACTTTTTCTTAGGAACCAACACTGTGAACGCGAAAAAAAAAACAGCTGTTTCATACATTTTAGCCTGGTAGGTATTGAACTTTTGTATGAAACAGCTGTTTTTTTTTCGCGTTCACAGTGTTGGTTCCTTAGAAAAAGTTGTTCATATTGATGGGCACTTTAGCCCCCTGAAGTTTATATACACAACTTATGGAACACCTTGTATAAAAATCTATTGCTGTTCGTTTGTCTCGCAAAAACTCGAGAACGGCTGGGCCGATTTAGCTGATTTTAGTTTTAAAATGTTGGCGTAGTCCAGGGAAGGTTTAAACGGTGAGAAAGTATGGAAAAATTGCGAGGAAGGTAAAAACAACAAAATTTCATTTTCCCATATAAACTGTTCTACTAAAAGCGAAGGGAGAATTTTAATGTCGTTAGGATAGGTGATACGAAGTACACAGGGTCACCTAGTATTAAATAAATAAATTGAGGGCTTAGCCTAACAGTTCAATTCAATTCAATTCGTTTATTCAATTACAATTCTCTTACAAATCGTGTCTGAATCTTAACCTAACATGCAACAAAATAAAAATAAACAATTTAAATTAACGTAATGTCCCCAGTGAAATTAAAAAACAATAACTATTTAATTCGAAATATTAAATGTCAACAATAATTAAATGTCACTTCTGAAAATCTAAAAAATCTACAATGCGACATATAAGGCAAAAAAAAACATCTGGACGCCTCTCATTAAATAATTATGTTACTTATTGTTTATTTGCTCCCTTGCAAATCCCCATATCTCAATAATCCCTTGTTTCAGTTCCCAGACTCAATTGGAGGAAATTGCTTCAAAACCTCGACAAGAGCTAAGCTCTTAAATTAAAAAAAAAATACTTTTATACGGGTAAGCGTTACTCTGAGATAGTTAAAGTAAAAAACGTTTTTATTTATAGTAAACCCCGCCAGTATCATAATTCTGTTTGACAATACGACGCCAACACCACTATAATTACTCATACTTTCCCCACGACAAAACGGAGGCATATATAACTTTAGTAAGCAGCTCACATTACGACCACACCTTTTCGACAGTGACACAGCATGGAAAGATTGATCGGTGCTACTCGGCCTTAAAGCCACTAATATATACAGGGTGCCCCAAAAAGTAGTGATAAGCGGAAGTCCTGCGATAGAACATCACTTGGGGTACCCGAATCACACCCATGTATGTTCTGCGATTTTTCATAGTTTTCGAGTTATGATTTTTTTCTGAAATTTTTAATGTTTCTTCTTTTTTTCTATATTGTAGGGTTGCAGCAATATGCCGTACCCCTGTGTATCCTATTTCCTATAGTATTCTTCTATAAATGCGAGAGTTGCGATGTTTGTGGCTCAATCACGCTAAACCGGGAACGGGATATAATAATAAACAAACCAAGTAAAAGGAAAACTCTTTAAATATTAATGTTAACAATCACTACTAGTTTGAATGCTCGAAAGGAGCCTCTTTGTGACGCATTTAAAATCCTTTCACCACACTAGTTCAGAAAAACTAGTGTGAGTGACACGACAAGAAGAAGACTAGTTTGAGGCTACATGTGGCTGTGCCGATCTACATTTAAATATTTAATAAGTTTTTCGTATCCATCAAAGAGCTGCAAATTTTCTGACCACGGTCAATTTAGGCGATCAACCAAATCGCTGGGACTGCGGGACGTGGCCACAAAGGCGCTCTCACGCGTGTCGCTGCTAAGTGAAAACTGCGCTTATCAAACGATAAATGATAATTCAGCAATGTTAGGTTATTTATCGAATCATGACACGATATGATTGAATAAGTTTTTCAGTTTTCTTTAAATTCATTTTCTGTCATCATTAGAAGCATGCTTTTGAATGTGTTTACACTTTTCCACCACTACAATCATCTCTCTCTATCCTCTAAGGTTTCCTGTAAGAAAAATCTACTCAGGGTTAAGCTCGCCGTTGTAACTTCTATGTAAGATTAGTGTCGATAAAGAATAAAGAAAGACGAATAAAGCAAGAAAACTCATAGTTTTTTATTATTTCCTGGTGTCATTTTAAGTTCAGCAATAATTTGGGTGTAATTTAATCAACATAACTTGGGATCTTAGCACAAAGTATGAGCATTTGGAATGAAATGGTAACGAAAATTTTCGTAGGTTTAAAGGAGACTGCCACAATTTTCTTAAAAACAAATGACGACTGTCTACTATGGACTGACTTCACTAAAAGTATTTATTTTACTCATCATCACTCGACACTATCAAGATTATCTATTGGCGCTAGTGAATCTAGCCTAGTTTATAAATCTTTTCAAATCTTCTCCATCAAGCACTTAAATTAAAATGGCAATGGGCTGGAACACGATGGACGAAAAGCTGCTCGTCGTTTTTCGTCCAGGTCGGCCTAGGAAACGATGGGCAGACGACATTATACAAACGGCAGGAGAACAATGGATGTCCCTGGCCATGAATAGGGATCAAATGGCATGAACTGGAGGAGGCCTATACCCGAAGAGGGGTTCCTAACCATAAATAAGATATATAAAATTACATAGAAACAATAATTATATAAGTAAAAAATTAGATTACTAGACTTTTTGTTATTAGTTGGTAAAGAAAATAAACGGGCTTTATTATTATTATTATCAATGGATTTTTTTTTCTCAAAATATAAATATTTTGGTAATAATGAAGCTCACGGGCCTAAGCCAAGTGCGAATCATGATTAATTGTTTGAGCATTTGTGTCATCTTGCAGGAATTTCCTCAAAATCCGACATGTATTTAAAATAGCAGCTTTTTGCATTGTTATGTATGTGTTTTCAGGTATGTCAATTACTTTAAGGTATTTCGGTATCACTCCAGTGCTGGAGAGCACCAGTGGTACAATATATACTTTATTAAGCCACCATATTCGCAGTATTTCTTCCTTTAGTTCAGTGTATTTATGTATTTTTTCTGTAATAATATTATTATTATAACTAAGTCTTTTTTGATTTGGTCAATGATAGACAAGAGCCATAAATGAGCGAAGATATGACGCTTCTGTACAAAAACGTTTGTAACGAAAGAATTGTGCGAAGCGTTGCCAAGAAAGTGTCTTCTCTTTTGGCTATGAAAGCTTTATAGTTCTTGAAGGCTGGAAGTTTCGAGTTAAATGTGCAAAATGTTGCTGACAAGTCTCTTTTAACGTTTTAATAAAAGCTGTAGTTAAAGTGGGGTCCACATTCAGATGTACGTTGAGAGGGTATCTTTTGTCTGCTTACGACCTGGCCGTAAGAGACCGAGATCGGTTCATTGATCACATCACATGATTTTAGAGTAGTAGAGCTCTTTTTGAAGGGCTCGTCCGGAGAAGTACTACCAAAACGCCTTTTTCTGCCGCCAAGCAGCGTTGCTGTGTTTCGGTTTGAAGAGTGTGGTTGCCGGTGAAATTACAGGCACATGAGGCTTAACATCTGTATCCCTCAAGTTGATGGACGCAGGGCAGTGCATCGTGGGGCACGTTCTTCTTCTTCTTTTTTTTATACTACTCTTTGATGGAACAAGCACATGGCCCACCTGATTTTAAGTGGTAACCATCACCTATAACAGAGCATTGCCTCGTAAGTCACGCATGATAGGAACGTGCCCTACGATGCACTGCCCTGCGTCCATCAACTTGAGGCATACAGATGTTAAGCCTCATGTGCCTGTAATTACACCGGCAACCACACTCTTCAAACCGAAACACAGCAACGCTGCTGAGCGGCAGAAAAAGGCGTGGTGGTAGTACGAGCCCTTTACAAAGAGCTCTACTACTCTAATAAATAATCTATTTCGAAAGAAACTAGTGACACGACAAGAGAAGAGAGATGGTTGACCAGTAGTAGTTGGAACATGGATTTATTGTTGCGACATCCTTCAGAACGTTAGATTTTTTAATCCAAAAAACTAACAGAAACAGTGTAAGAACGAACGATCTTAGCGGGAAAGCGCCTTATCAATTTCTGCAGTCAAGCGCTGCTGCTCGCATTGCTTTGTTCAGATTGTAAGGGTGTTTTCGAAAAAATTGCATGAGACCAAAATATACCCCAAAGTAACGGACAAAGCAAGGTCTCATATGGCACGTCCTTTGGCCCTGTTCTGTGCAGTAACCGCTCAACATCAGGTAGGTCATCTGCTCGTTACATTACATTTCCTTTTATCAAACTTCCACAATTAATATTAGTGATGTCTTGGCCGCCATTGTTATTCACGCCGCGGCAATGTGCTTAATTGCAAAACACGAAATGCTGAACATGTAACGGCTAAGATACGAAATTGCTGTTTCATGCAAAGTGCTCGATTTGCAAATATTAGTTCCTGATTCAGTAGTAACGATACCTACAACCATTCATAAAATAATACTATAAGAATCTGATCCTACTAATATTATAAACGCGAAAGTTTGTAAGTTTGGATGGATGGATGGATGTTTGTAACTCTTTCACGTAAAAACTACTGAATGGATTTTAATGAAACTTTACAATAATATAGCTTATACATCAGAATAACACATAGGCTACAATTTATAAAGATATTGTGTGACTAATCCTGCGCAGACAAAGTCGCGGGCACCAGCTTGTAATAAATAATCTCGATTCCCTGTGGTACATGTAAGATATACTCGTATTTAATAAGTAGGCGGCTCTAGTTAAATAAAATGTATTTTTTTTATTCTATTGAAAACCACCCGTAACTAAATCGGGGGACCGGATTCGTGTGAACCTAATACCTACCTTAAACTAAGTAATTAAAAAACAAACCCAAAGTTTTTTATCACATTGTAATCCCATATGAGACACAGTTTTTTTATACAACTAGCTGATGGAACAAGCCGATGGCCCACCTGATGTTAAGTGGTAAACATCACCTACTTATAACAAAGCATTGCCTCGTAAGTCACGCACGATAGGAACGTGCCCTACGATGCACGTTGCTTGGCGGCAGCAAAAGGCGTGGTGGTAGGACTTCCCCGGACGAGCCCTTCACAAAGAGCTCTATCACTCTTAGTTCCCAACACTAACAGTTAACAGTAAAAAGCTCGATGTTCGACATAAAAAAGCATAAAATTTAAAACTCAAAACACAATTTCCTGAAACTGCACTATTCCATTAGCTTACGGACTGTAAAATAAAATAGCTTCACTGTAACTTTACTGGCACATTTGCACACTCCGAAAACGATCCCCCACCAACCAACGGTTTTAATACGTAGTGTAAAATAAAATACAGGTAAAACCTAGCCGTAATATAAAATATATACAGTATGTAGATAATGCAGCTGGCACACTACAGGGCTAATCATATTTAAAAAAATATCTTCAGGTTTTGTTCCCTATCACTGGTTGTTGTTCCCTATCGATGTTGTTCCCAACCGATAGTTGTTCTCTATCGGTTGATTTTAAGAGCAGTAGAGCTCTTTGTGAAGGGCTCGTCCGGGGAAGTACTGCCACCACGACTTTTTCTGCCGCCAAGCAGCAACGCTGTGTTTCGGTTTGAAGAGTGTGGTTGCCGGTACAGGCACATGAGGCTTAACATCTGTGTGCCTTAAGCTGATGAACGCAGGGCAGTGCATCGTAGGACACGTTCCTACCGTACGTGTTAGGTGCGAGGCAATGCTTTGTTATAGGTGATGGTTACCACTTAACATCAGGTGGGCCATCTGCTTGTTCCTTCAGCTAGTGATATAAAAAAAACAGAGCAAACCTATGTCTTTTAGTGGCCTTATTCAGGCCGATATTCATTATGTGTCAGCTACTTTGATCGCTGTGTACGCAAATTTTGTAAAAGTGATCCAGGTATTCCCCGAAATCTGTGACCGAAGCCAACCAACTCCGCAACTCCCTACCACGTAACGAGTTTTTAACTTTAGCGATTATTAAACGTGAAATAATGGCGGGCAACATGTAATCTACAGTTTACACAACTTCGAACAAGTTGCAAGACGTTAGTTTGTTTAAGAAATTGCTATGAAAAGAACCACGAAGTTCGCCTTTTGACTGTGGGCATTAAGGGGATTAAAACTGGGTGTGGAGCTCCGCTAGGGTTGAAGTATATTTTCCTTATTAAAAGAAGCCTTTGAGAGGAATAAACAAAGTTTTATAAAGCTGTTGGAATGATGAGTAGGAAGCTGGAGGATTACTTAAGTGAGCTATAGGAGGCTGAATATAATATGAAGTGCATTCATAACTTGAAAAGAAGCATCTCTGTAGCTCGGATACTTAACTACTTTGACATCTGGGAATATCAAAAGCTAATATTCCGTGATTTGTTTACAATATAATTATTAGGAATTGGTTTACACGCGAATACGCATAAGACACTGCCTTTGCCTGCTTTGTCTGCTATTCAAAATAGGGCATTGCAATTTCTGTCCAGGGAGCTGATACTCTTCAGGCAAGCAAAGTTTTTATACCACCTGCTGATTGAATAAGCAGATGGCCCACCTGATGTGAATTGGTAACCATCACGGGCCTAAATGTGCCCTACGATGCACTGCCCTGCGTCCATCAACTTGAGGCATACAGATAAACCTCATTTGCCTATCTAAGAGTAGTATAGCTCTTTGTTAAGGGCTCGTCCGCGGGGAAGTACAGCCACCACGCCTTTTTCTGCCGCCAAGCAGCGTTGTTGTGTATCGGTTTGAAGAGTGTGGTTGCCGATGTAATAACAGGCACATGAGGCTTAACATCTGTATGCCTCAAGTTGATGGACGCAGGGCAGTGCATCGTAGGGCACGTTCCCATCATGCGTGACTTACGAGGCAATGCTTTATTATAGGTGGTGGTAACCACTTAACATCAGGTGAGCCATTTGCGTGTTCCGTCAGATAGTTGTATAATTTGTTGTTTTTACAATAAAAAATACACAGGCCGCACCCTTCAAACCGAAACACAACAACGCTTGGCGGAGAAATAGGCGTGGTGTCTATGTTAAAAGTATTGAACTCTGCCGATCATATTACCTCCAACCTACCAATAGATTTAGATGTCTACCCAGCAACACGTATAGCTCGTTCCCATTAGCAAGCGAACCACGATGCCAGACAGATTAGCGTTAGCGACATGACGCGCCGTGTCGTGTGATGTTACTGATGCTGTTAACATTATGCTGCAGGCAAGATGCAATCTTCTACTTCGTGTCGATGAACTAATAAATGAGTTTTGAATACTTCGCCCACGGAATTTAGTCACACAAAAGGCATAACAAAACATAAAACCAATTTCAAAGTAGGTAAAACTAAACTTAAAGTGATCAACAAAGTATACATTACCAGGTTTTTTTTCCCTTAGCTTCTGTCGTCCCAATGCTGGGCACACGCCTCCACCAAGGACTTCCAGTAACCAAAAAAATCTCGATTGCTTATTATTACTAAGAGATCTGAGGGGGATATCTACCGTGCCTTGGGATCAAAGTAGTGAAGATATTTCAGTTTTTGCTTACAATTTATAAGTAAGCTATTTCGTTGTCTCCATCTCGAATATTTTATCTCTGAGATATTAGCATTCAGACGTTTTTAGACGCACAAACTCGAGTGAGAAAAGTATTCCGTTTTTCCAGAACAGTAGGTACTGGAGCACTAAAAGCATTGGTCATTCATCATGAATCCCCATTTGAAGCTTTATAAACACGTAAACCAAAATAGAAAAGGCAAATTTACAAAACAAAACACGATTTCTAATAAAAGTACGGAGAACGTCGCGATAGCAACAAATCTGTCGATAAGATTGCAAACAAGTAACAAGATTTTACGAGGCGGTCATCTCAATCACAACGGGAGAGCAATTTGATACGATTGAAGACAAATAAACGGTACGGAATCACTCAGACGCGCTTCCGACGTCGACATTTTTACCGGTTCAATTTTGTTTGATTTATTTCTTGTGGAAAACTAACATTTGTAGATCTTTTTGTACAAAATACACTCACTAAGTAAAAAATTGCCATCTACCGTGGCAAAAGTGCAACACCGTTCGAAGGCGATTTAAAATGTTAAATAGCAAAATAAACTTAAAATGTATTTGAATAAACTTAACTAGTGTTGTACAACTTGTAGTTTTCTTTTAATATTAACTTTGGATTTCATTGTGGTTTGTTATAACTAAAACTTACCGTTTCTAGATATAACCCTTCGTAGCAAATGTCCAAAACGCCGGGCGCCCAAGCATATCCTCTGCTCCCGAAGCACTTCATCCGAATAGTCACTGTTACTCCCTGTATCATCATCACTGTCATCTACTGACACGAGAGATTCACGGTTCACAGCTTTGGAACTACCGTCACTAAATGTCAAGGTCGGTTCACTGGCACCCAAACTCTTTGGCTCGACGCTCCACCCGTCCAATTTCTGGACGTCATTGAATAAATCATCTAAATTCGTCTCTAATAAACCTTTGGCACTACATATCACTTTACATTTGGTATCGCTGTGCGCGACGATCGCGTCGACGCTGTTCGATAGGCACTTCTCACGTTTCACCGATTTTGTATCGTCACTGTCCATTCCATCAGTCAAGTTAATGTTCTCTCGTGTTTTCGTGCGCTGTTTTATTCTGAACGAATTTTGTGACACCATTTTAGAACTCTCCATTGGTTTCTCTGACGTTATAGAGTTCAGGTCCCTCGTCATTATTTGATTTTGCGGATGGCTCGAACGAAATATGTTCGAGAGAACTAACATTTTCACTGTTTTTAGAGCACTCACTCCGGTCAGACATTCCATCACTGCATTCCTTTTTCATTTCGCTATCTCCGGTGCGTGGCACTGCGGCATACAAAAGGCGGGTTTGTATTTGTTCCGATTACATTTCGGCCGAGAGCTGCCTGTTGCAGCACTACAACATATGCAAATGCATTCTTTATGGAACACTGGACATTATTCAAGCGTATACAATATTCTGGGCTCGGTGCAGGGTTTAGGTGATATTTCGCCGGCATACGTCGGAGGACGCGACTGAATAAATAAAATATCAGCAGGGAAGCAGTCCCGCTCTTTCGCTTTACGTGGGTTTTATTGCTCGGTGTGAGAAAGAGTTTGTTTAATGTAACATGAATAGGTTTATTAATTTTCCTAGGGGATTTAGAGTGTTGTGCGAGGGCTTAGTGTGTTAGAGCGGGTTGGGTTCAGTTTATGAGATTGGATGGCGGAGTTGCATCTGTCAGGCAGGTGGGAACAAAGGCCGTCTGGGAGGCGGCGACGTGATATCACTGCGGGCGACGTAGACGTGAGAGGCTTTTGCACCCTTTACTGAAGCCGATTCACCCGACATTCGACACCATATTTCAGTGTGATGTCTTTGTGCCCGAGCACTGCTCTCATGGAATTTAACAGACAATTTTGAACACTATATACTGCTGCTATGTACATACAGCTTTAGGCGTTGAGTTATTGCATTTCAGTCGAAAGAACGCGCCTTTCGAATTCAGGTTATCAACACTTTTAACCCGTCAGATATCGCTCGATCAATTTCAGCCAGTGATGTGAAAGCACCCGCGAAGAAAAGCAATTTCGGCAGCGTTCCGTCCACTGCATTGAAATGTAAATTATTTCTATTTATTCCGGCGATGTTTATCAAGGACATTTGTTAGCATAAGTATGATGATGACTTGCAAACGAAGCTATTGCGGTGAGCCTGCTGAATAACTGAATTGATTTGTTTCTCTACGAATTCAAAATGTCGTCTGCGTTACGTCAGCACTTCTATTGACGTGATTACTAGTAACTATAGACTTTAATATAAATTTCGTCGAAAACATTCATCAAAATGGTGGGCTGTGGCAAACATAATATTTGGCCATTCTCAATGTTTAAGAGACAAAGACTAAGTAGCAAAGGATATTTATCAATTGAGACAAACTTCATTTTTATCAAGGCTAATGTCATTTCGAGGTAACAACCAATACATTATAATTACGAATATGTCGGTATTCCTGGACGTTTAATTCTCTAACCTTAGACACCGTCAAAAGATCTATAATGATGATTTTGTCAAGATCCAAGTGATTTGAGAGGGTACCGTACCTGGGAACAGTCGAGGGCCCATTCAATTTCAAAGTCTCAAAAGAGCTGGAAGATTGTCAAAAATGTAAAAATCACCTAGTAAAAATGAGTAGCCTAGTTTGCAGTATAAATTCATAAAAATCAACAAAAGAAGTGCACGCGAAGTGTAGAAATTCCGATTCTGTTTCACGAGAATTTCATTATAGTTGAAGCGGGTACTCGTGTCCTCTTTACAGACTTACATTGCAGACTATTCGCTGATATAATTTATAGCATGTAGTGGCTTACAGTCTATACAGCTTACAGTCCAGGCTTTCAGTAATCTGGTTCGGCACGTGTTTAGCTTACGAAACAATTTTAAACTACAATTTTTCGCCCACCTTGGGATTAAACGATGATAGCTTTTACTTTGATGACTTTTGGGTTTAAGAGCTTAGCTGAAAGTGTACTTTAGTTTTATTTAAGCTTTATTGCTTTTCTGTAACTTATGGAGGCAACTTATTCAGGTCGCCTTTATAAAATATTGATTAAAAAGCCTTTTATAAGCTGCATTTTGTTTACTGAGGGCTGCACTAACTACACCGTCTCTTGTCGTTGATATGTTTGATATTGGTCACTGAAGGATCCACCAGCTAAAATGGCCGATAAAGACTGTTGTCATCTCTTTTCATTGACATGAGCATGACAGTGACACGTATATACTAAAGAGCCGCTTTAAATGACAGGGATTATGAAACAGGCCTAATATCTATTACTTTTAAAGGCTACGATATCCTAAAATACCCTCAAAAGCTTCCCCTAAAGTCCATCCATTATATTTCTTTTGCCTTTCATCCATTCCGCATCGAACAACATATAGGGCAATTTACAACTACATACTTTTGTAACTACCGCAAGTGTGTTTGTACTTTTATCAATAAAAAAAATGGGTACCTAAGTCATAAGAGATAAGTTTTTTTCTTTGTTCTTCTAGGTTTGATCGCGTGAAACTGGCACCTAGCTTTAACTCTTTACATGGCAGGGGACAGCCGGCTGACCCATACTGTTTTAATCCGTGTGCACCAGTTAACTGAGGAGTTAAGACGTTTCAAATTGATCAAAAAAATCACTTTGATTTATAGAATTGAATAAATGACTTTGAATATTAGGTGAAGAAGTAAACCTGCATTATATGGACGCCCTGTCTCTATCTAAATTAGATTACATTAGTTTCGTGTAATAATCCAGTGGCTTTGAATAACAACGAAGCAGAAGCACTGAGTCGTGAAATATGTTTCTTGGCGCATACCTACTTGTATCCAGCTCGCTCGCATTGAATGGAAAACTACGTGCTACTAATATTTATTAGCCACGACACGTTTGGTACCCTTTAAAAACCTTACAAATAAAAAGATAAAAAATGACTCGAAACCCTACACTTGCTTGTTACTATGATATTAGTGAGGAGCAATGGACTTTTTCAGGCTGATGATGATACTTATTCCAAGACTTTTAAAGGTACGCGTCCATTGACCAGCGCCTGACGCACCGCACGCACGGATTTTAGTTTGCTTTGTATGATTTTACATAGCGCTGCGTCCACTATCCGCGCCGCCCACATCAAAAGCCGACATTTATGAACAAAAAATGCGTTGCGTGAAAAAAAACCCTTCGGCAACTAATAATAATAATATCTTCGGCAGTCTCCATGACCGAATTCAAATTCACGAAGAAAACACGAAACAAAAAATCCGGATAGAGTGGACGCATGCCATCGGCAAATCCGCTGAATCAGTTGCGTGCCGTGCTGTGCGTCCGGCGCTGGTCAATGAACGCGTACCTTTAGTCTTTAAATTTGATAGCCTTCACAGCTCAGCAGTATCTCCACTGACTACAAACATTTCTGTTATAAATATTGAACATAATCTGTATATTATATCTATTCCAAAAAAAACTGGTGTGTTCATACGTTCTTAGTACAAATGTATTTACAAAAAAATTGTTATCTGATTCTTACAGTACAAGCTTTGCTTATTTTTGGACTAGAGAGTGCTGTGTGGAATGTCCACCAATATTTATTCATACAAATCCGTTCAAACGCTACGGCACGATAGCAACTAACATCCAAATATAGAAACATACGCATTTATAATATTAGCACAATACACCCACGGACTAATAGGTACAATAATAAAATACACACGACCTTCACCTCGCCTAGACCTTGAGAGTTTTTTTACGAGAGCAATGGATTTTTTGCTTAGTCTAATAATTATTGTGTGTGTGAATATATTATTGCGTCGTTGTCTGTTGAGCGGATTTTGATTCTCGTAGGCTGGTGCTGCCTGATTATCAGGACGCATGCAATTTCTAATAATCTACGTTATTTCTTAGAATTAGGGTTCAAATTACAAGCTCTCTGCTGTGGCGCTTATGATCGATTAGGTCTTTAATTGCAGTTTTTGGATCATTAACATGAATCTGCAAAAAAAAGTTACTTGATCAGCTTTTTAAGAATGTTTTTCGGACTTCGATAAATAATAAAAAAAAGTATATAAGTAGTATTATCAGCTATCTGGTTCCCATATCACAAGCTTTGGCTTAGTTTGGGGTGAGATAGTGCTGTGTGGAATGTCCAATATTTATTTATTTATTTTATATTGGTTTATAATATGTTTTTTTTCCCCGACTTATTTTATAGAAAAAAAAAGGTAAAACATTTAACTTTATCGATATTGTAATTTTATTCCTCGTTGATATTAGGCCTATGTACCCTACCACGAAAACGTTTGATACTTTCGTTGCCATTACAAACACGAGAAACGAAGAAGCGACGAGTAAACAATTCATCAATCACAACAGGAAGATCCTTTATCAGAATCGTTCAGATATCACGTTGTATCTGAATTCTAAATTATACACCTCATGAACAGCATAATGCTAATATCAACAATGTATCTTACACGGCTGAACGCAGTCACAATGCATTATGATTACAGCGTGAAGGTCGTTGCTGAATTGTTTATTCAACACAGAGTAGGCTGGCTGAATACATACACTTATGTATGGCGGAAGTTTGTAGAACAAAACAAAATAAGCTCACGATTTTTTATCTTTTTATTCCTATCCTCTTAGAGATTATCTGTATTTTTCTAAGAGTAGTACTACCACCACGCCTTTTTCTGCCGCCAAGCAGCGTTGCTGTGTTTCGGTTTGAAGAGTGTGGTTGCTGATATAATTACAGGCACATGAGGGAGGCTTAACATCTCAAGTTGATGGACACAGGTCAGTGCATCGTGGTGGTAGTACTTCCCCGGACGAGCCTTCACAAAGAGCTATGGGCAAAACGTGAGTTATCGTTTTGCTTCTTCTATTCTCGCTTTGAACGAAATTCGTGATCATTGTGAAAAGCGTAGCATGATGAGATACACATCATTAGTACGTTTTACTTGTTTTAAGAACTGGTTTGCACCAGCTCTGTCGGATGCAAAGCGGATATTTCCAGGGCTAATTTGCAGAGCTCCCTCGTGTCAATACCGATATGACTCAGACTGGGAGCCTTCGGGAATACGAAATTATCAATTATATTTTATGGTTGGAACGAAATTGAAATGAATTAAGCTACTTAGGAAACGGTATGAAATAGAAGTAATCATTGATCGTTTGTATGATGAATAGTTATGTAGTATTCACGTTAATTGGATGGTTTTGTTTTAAATCGTTCTATATAACTTATCTTCAACTAGGTTAAAGAAAGAACCAACTGCACGACACGGATAAATAGTAATAAGCGAATCTTAAAAAAGTGTTGTCTGAAATCGGAACACGAAAGAATTTTCCAGAACTAGTAAGATGTTCAATCAAGTCAATCAACAAGCACCCATATTTGCATCAAACATTTGTGAGGCGTATACAAATCAAATACCAATAGTATTGCCGTCGATTGTTCGCAGAATTTCGCTCAATTTAAAACAGATCAGGCAATCGATAGCAGTTTGCCAATATCGAGACTGTGGGGTTGCCAACTCGTAGAAGTCAAAAGAGACATTAAACTATCTCGAAGTCTGGAGGGAGACTTATAGCAAATCTCTCACTACACCTAAAGTAAACCTTCGATTTATCGTCTTAAAGTCGCAAGTTTAGTAACGATGTGCGTTTGTCAATTTCCCGAGTTCTGGATGGCTCCCGAGGGATCCTTCGATTTACGATTACTGTTCCATCATCCAGCGAGGTGACAGATCGATTTGTGGGGATTGCTTCGGGTTACTGGAGTGTGGAAGTCTGGTGGAATCCAGATTTGTGATATCTTGGTTATGGATTTATGAATATTGAGTTGGTGCGACTCTGATGCTTATTACGGTGGAAATGTTCGAGGAATTCCATTTGATTTATTATTTTGAGACGTAGAGCAATCATACTTGACAGCCATCACAGCTAAGTTGGTAGTAGCTCTGCCTTCTGCGCCGAAGGCCGTGGGGTCGATCCCCACCGGGAACAAATATTTATGTGATGAACATAGATGTTTGTTCTCAGTCTGTGTGTTATATAATATTATAAGCACGTATTTACAAAAAAAAAAAAATTATGTATTATATCAGCTATCTGGTTCCCATTTTATTATGCTTTGGCCTTAGTTTAGGGCTAGATAGTGCTGCGTGGACAGTCCACCAATATTTATTATTTATATTGATGGGCTTTCATAAATTTTGAAGATTGCTGTAATGGAAGATAGACGGCATAATTTATACAGTACATACAGCAAAGCCGGCTAGCTTTGCTTCTCAATTGGAATAAAAATAAAACAGCAAAGAACGAACTATCTAAGCAAAATGAACAATTGAAAATGGCTCTTATTTTGTTTTACAGAAAGGTACCTTTACTTACTTCACCTTCGTTAGAATAATCTGGGTCAAACTCGTAAATCAGACTAAGTACAAATATCAATATGATTGTAAAAAAAAAACATATTAAACATTCCTATACCCATTTTTCAGCGCATTTCAGCCGTCCTTTCCGCAGTCCCCATAAATCTAGACATCGAGTGTAGCCTAAGTTATGGATATCAAATGCGGTAAAGGTGACTTTATACTGAGCACTGGTGTTTGTGAAGTTAATTCTAGGAAGAGTACATGTCCGAGAAAGTTTATTCTATTCTATTTTGTAAATCTATTTATTTGAAGCCAAATTCAACGCAGTTTGAATAAGATAAAGCAACTTGATCTGCCGGGTTTGCCATACAGAGGACGAAAGTTGCAGACAAGGTTGGAGCACTAGAATAAACAATTCAACAGCGCAGCTTCCGGACCCTACAAGCAGTGGTCATACCTTAATGCGCTTCTATTTCGATCTATGGTCAACAGGACCAGGACCAGGATGGTGTTTTTTCAAACCAAATACAGTATGACCTCTCTAATCCGAACTCCGAAAATTTACCGCCCGTTCGGATTATAGTACACAGAATTTAGGATATTTTTTGTTTTAAAACGAATAGTATGTATCGTGAAATCGTTATTTATTAAACTTTTTTAATGAAATCCAATATTTTATCGGGAGTTATTTAATGACATATAAATAGCATTATTTCTGGTAAAGGAATGTCCACTTGGTCAGCCCATTCAAGACATGTATTTAAGGCGGGGATGGGGGCGTTAGGATTACGGAGGTGTTCGGATTAGAAGGGGTTCGGATTAAAGAGGTCCTACTGTATAAGGTACATGGCCTTGCGCTTTTTCCTGACGATGACTGAAAGATGCAGACTCAGCCACGGCGCGAGATAAAATAGTTCAACAGCGTCCGAAAACTACACACAGTGGCCATACCTTTAGGCGAGTAATTTCAATGTAAGGTCAACCGGACACCTATGTTTTTTGAAGCCAAATACAAGGTTTTGCGCTTTTGTCTGACGATGAATGAAAGATGCAGACTCAGCCACGGCGCGAGATTAAATAATTCAACAGCGTCCGAAAACTACAGCCAGTAGCTACCTTTACGAGCGTCAAGAGTCGTTACATCCAGGATTGGGATGTTTACACACTGGCGCACATAAATCGTGGTGTTGTTTGTGATCTCGCTCGATTGTGCAGAGTTTTGATGAGTGTTTTTGACGTGTGTTTTTTATGTGTTTCCGAATGGATGGTGTCGCGATAAGTTCTGTTTTTATTGGTTTATAGCGGTTACCACATTTAAGGAAATCAAAGTTTTTACAATACTCTAAAGTTATAAACTCACACAGTTGGTCATTCATATTTATTTATTCTAAAAAATTAAAATATATTTTTTTTAGAAAATTTAAACAATGCTTAAATTATTGCCATTTCTTACCAAGTGGTAATGACAAACAATGGTAGGGCTAATTGTAAATAAAAGTAGTAAGTAAGCATATAATAAAGGGTTTAAATGTCGTTGTTATGAAAAACTAATAAACCTTATCAGCACGCACACATCCTGTACTTACTTTGTTATTATTTAAACGGTTAAACTCCATACTTATAAACGTTACTATATATAAACACAGTTTTTATTTAGATTTTGCACTCGCACAAAATATTGGTAGACAATTCACACTTCTAAGAGACTTGGTACTAAGAGACCTGAGGGGATAACTACCGTACCTGGGCATCACAGTCGTGAAGCACCTTCAGTTCACACTATACACTATTTATTTCTTTCGTTGTTTTGAATAACCAGTAAAATTTCAAACCACTTCAAATTTCTTAAACTTTTAAAACTCGTGCTTAACAAATCTCCTCGACTTTTCTATGAGAAACAATTTGAACTGTGAAGTTTGATAGCCGCGAAGTACCCTCTCCTCAAATTATTTATTAATTAACCTAGTTCATGCCAATAACGAGTTTGGAAACTTCCCAACAAGTAGCGAAGATAATGGTTAATTTACATCTTGATTAAAGAAGAATAGGAAGACTGAACTACAGGTAAAGTTAAAGTAGCTTTAATTGGCTCTAAGAGCTTATTAATCTAACAAGCGGCGATGGGCTTGCCACTTGTCACGTATGGAATACTAACTAATGCAAGATGTGGGTATGTGCCAAATTTAATGTTTGGACATACTTCTGACTATCCCCCTTAGATGTCCTCAAAGAATCTGAAAGACATATTGAAGTATTAGGTACACGGGTATTTATCGCGTTTACCTTTATTATTTTTTTATTAAACGCGATAAATACCCGTGTACCTAATACTTCAATATGTGTGATGATCGCCGAGAGTTTAAGAAATTCAATCTGAAAGACGTACTCGGTACCAAGAGATCTGAGAGGATATCTAGGTATTAGGGAGTAACAAAATATCCAAGACATGAGCCCCGTTGGGTCATTAAAATGGCTACTATCCCTTCAGATTAATAAGAATTTATTTATTTAAAATTACGAAGCAAAATGCCACAAGTGCTTAATTAGATAAATAATAACGTTTCTATTAGATTGTTCTACAGGTAGATACAACTTGGATAATATTTGTTTCCTAAACAATAACAATATTAGGCAAATGTAATCATAATCAACTCTACCAGCCAATCACTCAATATCAAACTAGGCAATATGACAAAGTGGTTCTAATTATGGATAAATGGATGAGTAATTCAAAGCTACTGGAATTATGATACAGGAAAGCTGATAGCATGGTTTAAATGCAGATTTGAGTAGTAGAGCTCTTTGTGAAGGGCTCGCCGGGAATTTTTTTATATTTTTTATTCGACTAGCTAGCTTGTTCCATCAGCTGATGGGATAAACAGATGTAATGTGGTAACCATCGCCTATAATAAAGCATTGCCCTGCTTCCATCAACTTGAGGCATACAGATGTTAAGCCTCATGTGCCTGTAATTACACCGGCAACCACACTCTTTAAACCAAAACACAGCAATGCAGAAAAAGGCGTGGTGGTAGTACTTTCCCGGACGAGCCCTTCACAAAGAGCTCTACTACTCATAAGAATGATAGAATAGAGTGGAAGAAGAGGGCAGGATGAATGACAGTTTAACTGTCTTATTTCATGCCAGATGCGAGAAAACCTAACTATTCATAACATAGCTCTCTCTCTTCTCTTGTCGTGTCACTAGTTTCTTTCGAAACAGTGTGGTGAAAGGATTTTAAGTGCGCCTCAAGAGGCTCCTTCCGAGCACTTGACACATGTTATAGAACTTTTAGGTTCTACGACATGCCGGTTTCCTCACGATGTTTTCCTTCACCGTTTGAGAGTACTGGCATTGTGCACATAAATTTTTGAACAGAAAAACTCATTGGTGCACGACCGGTTTCGAACCCACGACCTTAGGATCGGAAGGCGGGGCTGCTACCACTAGACCACCAGTGCTCTCATAACATAGCTAATAACAAACCATTTGTTGTAGTCAGTTTTTATCGTTTTTTTTTAATGAATAGCTTTCGATTAATCAATAGATAAAAACACAAATGCACAAATTATAGTCACAAAAGTCTTACTCAAGCTTTCTTAGAAATTATTGTCACAAAAGTCAAATTACATATCAACAAAGATACGCGATAACCCATACCTACATACTTTGAGTCCACGTAAAGCGTGCGCGTTAAAAAGACGAGTAATCAAACAAGTCTTATACCTGTATTTTGGAACCATTGTCTCGCTGTAACCTCAACTTTTTTTTTTATAGAACTACAAATTTGTGGTTAGTTTAATGTCTGTTAACCTGAGAACCTCACCTGCAGCTTACCTAAGAAACTAAGACCGTCTAGGCAACTACAACGTGACCAATGTTCACAATATAAATAAATAAATATAGGGACTTTCTACACAGCGCTATCTAGCCCCAAACTAAGTAAGCTTGTATTATGGGAACCAGATGGCTGATACAATACTTTTTTTATATAAATACATACTTATAAAATTGTAAACACCCAGACAAAGAACAAACATCTATGTTTATCAGCGCTGAAGGCAGAGCTACTACTAACTGAGCCATAAGGGCTGTCAATATAAGTTATTTTTATAAGACTGATTTCTAATACTTATCATGTTCATAAATTGCTAGGAATAAACCCTTTTAAAGATATCCTGATGTTTTTATAGCACTTAAGCAGCAGGTATTTCCACTACTAACCATGTTATGCATTAATTGTTTCCGCTGAACATTGAACACCTGTTAGATGTAGGGCGTGATATTGTTTATGTAATGAAAACTGCGTTCTCAGAAGTGGTGCAAGGTTTAGTCTAGAGGTGATAGCTGCTAGTGAACCATGACATGATAAGATATCAGAGTGGCATCCGTTCGAAAGTTAAACCTCTTTATCATCGACATTAGGGCGTCGACTACCGCTAATTTACATCTAGCTCGCACTATTCAACGTTATGAAAGATATAAAATAACTTATTCATGATTTTTTCCTAAATAAGGTTTTCCTGCACGCATACTTGATATTGATCTTGACATAATCTTCTAGTCTATAATCGTCTAGAAATTGATCTTGATAAAATATCAATTTGACAGCCTTCACAGCTCAGTTGGTAGTAGCTCTGCCTTTTGCGCCGTAGGCCGTGGGTTCGATTCCCACCGAGAACAAACATGTGTGTGACGAACATTGATGTTTGTTCTCTGTCTGGGTATTATATAATATTATAAGTATGTATTTAAAAAAAAAGTATATATGTATTATATCAGCTATCTGGTTCCCATATTTCCCATAGCTTTGGCTTAGTTTGGGGCTAGATAGTGCTGTGTGGAAAGTCCACAAAATATATATTATATCCTCCAAAATTATAACTGCGAAAGTTTCCGTGAGTAAGTAAACTGGAAGGTAAATAAATGTTGAAAATTAACGGAATATCTAACGTTGAATCAGTTTTCACGTCAATTGAAGCTTTACAAAGTAGAATTTCTGCGAAATGTGAACTTTTAATAAGATAATTCTAGAGCCGTCTAATATCATAGCCGCGGTTTCTAAAGGGAAATATGGACTAAATCAACGGTTGGGCTCAATTGCGGCCAATTATCTAGATGTAAAGATGCGATCACATCGGGCACACCCACGAATATTCTAGGCACTAAAAACAGAAGATGATAATGTACAGGCAAGTATTAATCGACTTTGCCAGTCATAAACTTTAGGTCTTTTAGGAACAATATACAAATTACATACGTTCAAATAACGCTCCAATCGCCAAAGAGAGGAAAGTGGCAAAAGAACCAAAGTCACGACAAAGCTCTCAGAATTAGCAAAGAAAGTGGCAATGGTTAGGCCATCTTGCTCGTAGAATAGAAAACGAAAAACGCGGGAAGTCGGTGGATAGAGAGGGCTGAAAATAGTTTGTCGTTCTCCCTGTTCGTCGTATCTGTATCCTTATATACATGCTCAACGGTCAACAGTACACTTCTTCAGGCCGTTGATGATTTGAACGGTTCAACAAGCATCGGAAGTCAAAATCGCAAAAAAAAGCCGCTCCACATTAACGATAACTAGCCATAATAACCTCGGCTCAATTAATAATTAAATGCGACCGACCAATTTAAAATCAGTCACGGAAAAACCTAGTTATACACTTTTCTGCTGCACAAGTACTTAAATCGGTGCGAAAAAAACGCGACGTTTTACTTTCGCGCGGTTCGATGTAACGGCAACCGGTCGGATGTCGGTCACGACCGCCCAGTGCGTCCCGGCCCTAGCCGGTCCAATGGAGAGCCCGTGCTAAATGGATGCATTAGTGTGCGCCTGTTATGA
Source organism: Chloroclysta siterata (assembly GCA_932294275.1). Classification (NCBI taxonomy): domain Eukaryota; kingdom Metazoa; phylum Arthropoda; class Insecta; order Lepidoptera; family Geometridae; genus Chloroclysta; species Chloroclysta siterata. The sequence continues at coordinate 19,474,283 of OW028588.1, forward strand.
GAACTGTGGCGGTGACGTCACAGCCTGATAGGATGGAGATTTTCCTCTCGTGAAGGTTTACGGTGGAGGGAAATGATTCGACCGTGGCCAGAGAACGTAGGTCATCGTTACATATCCCGCTCTCCAGTAAGATATACTGTAGGATACTGAACGCAGCGTTTGTCTAATTCAATGGTTCGCTCACAGAACTCGTTTTGCGTTCTAAGCGTGGGTTTCGGAAAATATAAATTTAATCCTCAATAATTTATTACCGCGATTTTATTAAGATTGCACACGTAAGAAAAATTTAAGGTTATATGGCTACGATATTCACCTCATTTTATTAAATAGTCCCTCTAATGTGGGTAAAAGTAGTCTTCTGAAGAGCTTAAGTTCGCAAATATGATACGAACTTATCAAATAGGGTTTGTTCGCCGAAATACTGCAGTAATCCAGGAGTTCCTGATTCTGCAGGCAACTGTGGCCCTTGCATGCCTGTGTGGTAGACGGTTCAGTAAACACATGTCTTAAATACAGGGCCAGTCGTCCACTATGCCACAGAAGTCGTCAAACAGTTCAAAGTATTGCGAATATGCGCAAATTAGTCAGATGCCACATATGCGGGGGGTCAGTGAGCTGCGCCGGCGCACATTGGGCTATAAACGTCGAACAAAGAACTGGAATATGACATAATTGTGAGAACGTTCACATAAACCGTAAAAAACGTAGTAATGTTCGGTTCGTTTCTAATTCACAAATGAATCGTTTGTCAAATTGTCATTTTGTTTCTGTAAAAGTTGTTTAAGCGTTCATAATGAGTTGTTGCTGAACAAAAAATGGTGGCGGTAGCAAATAAACACCTATTGTCATTAGGTACAGTAATTGTGATTACTCAGTTGCTGAGTTTGAAAGATAGTAAAAGCATGCTGGGTGTTAAGAGCGTTGCTGTGTAACGGTTTGAAGGGTGAGGTTGCCGGAATGGAAGGCACTGAAGGAGGCCTGAAGGGCGAACAGAAGAATCCATGAAATCAAATACTTAAACAGGTTAAAAACATAATATTGTAAATAATTTTCTATCAAAACGGCTATAGAGCTTAAGAGCTGATTTCACCATACTCTGTTAGTAATCAAGGATTAACAGGCCGTTAAATCTATCCTTAGATGTCAAACGAGTACATTTCGACATATTTAACGGCCCTTTAATCCTTTGTTAACCTAACAGAGCATGGTGAAATACACGCCTAAACGCGCTAGTTAATTTATACATTTCTGGGTAATTTCTCTTGAATACATAGGGTCAAAATTGCGCTACACTTAGTAGATATCACTCTCCTAAACCTGTTATTTATATTGATTGTAAAAAATTGCTAAGACCTTGTCTTATTTAGTAAAATATTCAAGAAGAACTGATAAATGCCATCGCCGAACATTAAATCCCTAATTACATAAAGAAAAGTTATAATTCCATTTCGGGCACAATTTGAACCTAACTTAGGCGTAACTTGGTAACGTGATTAATGTAATTACTCAAGTTACCAAACTTTCTCTCAACAAAGTCTAGACCCATGTGTACAAAACACCTAATTGTTTTCATCTCGCTCTCACTCGGGGGGATCGGCGTGCGTGAGAGTGACACGCGATCGACGTAACAAGTGAGGCAGAACTGGAACTTGCACAGTAGGTCAACTTTATGCGTACATTTTTTATAGCATGTAGAATGTCTTGCCATAAATGGCGTCATTTGAGTTCAGTGACAGCGAGATCCGAAGGTTCGAAAAAGTTCTTACGGCTTAAAAAATCGTTACGGCAATTATAATAAGCAAATACGAGCCCCATTATCGATGGTCTGCGGGTTTTCAATTATATTTGTATATTGCATTAGTATTTAATAAAGAATGCTTACCTATAGATAGCTATAATATATAAAGATAGTGTCGTGATTTCTGTGCTATTGTATAGACAATAGCACAGAAATCACGACACTCGCCAAGAAATCTGCAGATAAGTTTCTATCGGGACCACTTTGTTTTAATAAAGTCATGGACATTGGACCGTGGACCATGTCCACTACGAGTATTAAGGCGACCAACAACAAATAACCCTGAAATGGAGACCCAACTCCCGGGCCTTTGAGCACAGAAATCTGCAGATAAGTTTCTATCGGGACCAATATGTTCTAACAAAGTGGTCCCGACCACGTCTACTACGAGTATTAGGGCGACAAATAACCCTGAAATGGAGACCCAATGCCGGGGCTTTGGATCTTCATTTCTGTCAACCGCCGCGCCGACTCGCTGGGTGGATGGCGTTAGACAGCACGGAAGACATGACCAGATGAGGGGAGCACAAGATCGCCACGAATGAAGGGAGGGTTATATTCAAGATTGGATCACGAAGAAGCCACCGGATCGCGATGATTTTATGAACGACATTGCAAAGGTCGCAGGAAGTGGGTTCAAGATTTTTGATCTTAGATATCTATGGAAAAGCGTATGCAGCAGTGGGCTGTTTCAGACTGCTGAAAGTATTTGATGAGCACAGTATCATACAGTACAAGAAGTTCTAAAAATGCACCACTGGTCATTCGTAAAAACTGGTCGTACAGGTCAGTAGGAGGGCATCAGTGATATTTTCTAGGAAGGTGATATTTTTAGGGTTTAAATTAAAAAAGTTTCTGTGGCTCCAGGTCGATTCACACATATCAGTGAAGACACAGTTCCGAGACAGTAACGGCACAATGCGAAATATTCTTTCATACATTCTCTATTATCGCATCCCCACATGTTAGTGCCACTGACGACGCAGTGCTCTCAATGTCAGTGCCAGAATGTATGAAACTGTACCGTTACTGTGTCGGAACTGTGACTTCACTGATATGTGTGTAAGTCTTAAAATTCTCTAGAAACCCAAATTAAAGGAAAAAATATAGAATGCGCGCTTTAGCGGTAGTAGTACATTGCTCGTTGAGTATAGTTGTAAAAAAACTTCGGATATTTGCATTAGCTCGTGAGCGAGCCATGTTGACACCTTCCCGCCAGCATAGCCTTTCTATTGTATTTACTCTTCTTTCTCTTTAGTGTCAATAAATTCTGCACTTCGTGCACAATTCTGTGATTTATACTGTGCATTTCAGTACCGCGGTGCGCAAAGCAAAAACCAGTCAGTTGAGACAATTTACCGTTCATTTTCCACTGTGGCCGTATCACTTATTGGTTATTTTCGGCCTTGAGTGAAAGTGTGCATTTACCGATTGCGAAACGTAAGTAAAATTGCTTTTGTTGAGTCACCATGTTTTATAATACTGTGTGGTGAGATTTCATTATAACTATTGAGGAATCGGTTGTTGATTGTAAGAGATTCGAGGTCCATAAGCTTGGGGCTTGCGAAACTGTCATAACGATATAAATAAATATTGGTGGACTTTCCACACAGCACTATCTAGCCCCAAACTAAGGCAAAGCTTGTAATATGGGAACCAGATAGCTGATATAATACATATATACTATTTTTTTTTAAATACATACTTATATAACACCCAGACGGAGAACAAACATGTTCATCACACAAATGTTTGTTCTCGGTGGGGATCGAACCCACGGCCTACGGCGCAGAAGGCAGAGCTACTACCGACTGAGCTGTGAAGGCTGTCAGTCAAATGGGAATAGACTTGACATTTTTGATGGTAATGTTTACAATATTAACGATACCTAGAACTTTTTGACTTAGGTTTTACGCAGTCTACCAATCTTCTTTACCTACCAACCTTTAAAACTAAAATAGTTTTAAAGGGTACTGCTAGGATTGTAAAAATATCGCATCTTTATCATAGTTTTCAAGTCCGTTTCGCTGTAGAACTAACATAGCATGTTATGTATGATTGTAGATCAGGGAGACGATTCTTAGCAGTTGTAGTAACTATCTAAGCGAAATAAAAAATCCGGTAACATTCGCACATCTCCCAGCGTTTCATTTTCTATGATCGAAATATACTGGACTTTAGCAATGTGCATGAGCCATGAAGTGATGGCCTTAGGCCTTATAAAGGAACAACCTCCTTCCATGGATGTCGACTAAACCAGTGAGTATGTGGCGTTCAAAATAAGCGCGATTGGTCCCATGACATGTCAGAAATACGAACGTTAGCCAAATTTTTGAATAAAGAACAATATGATTCCGTTACCACAGAATAAATAATAGTTTTTACATTGTTACAAGAAACCCCTCATTTTTTTGAATAAAGAACAATTATGATTCCGTTACCACAGAATAAATAATAGTTTTTACACTGTTACTAGAAACCCCTAATTTTTTTGAATAAAGAACAATATGAGTCTGTTACCACAGAATAAATAATAGTTTTTACACTATTACTAGAAACCCCTCATCGTCTGTGCGGTGCATAACGAATTCGCGGCAAAACCTCATACCTACCTAGTTGATTTACAATGTCGGAGAACGAACTTGTTTGGCAAGTTTACTGGTTTTTTTTAAATCATAACATTAAACTTCACAATTATGGGAATGGTAGTGTTAGATTTAGATAAATATTTAATTTAGATATGTAAGCACGAGTAAGCTGTTTTTTTTTTGTTTATGTAAATGTGCATGTATCCACAACTTTGTTTGTAGGTTCGCCATAAGTTAAAACTTTGATGGACAAATATACTACAAAGAAGAAAAATTATGCCTCATTTTGTTTTCAGCTGAAAGTTTTTATGAACCTGCTTAGAATCAACGGGAAATAAATTAAAAATGAAGTAACAAAAATTTACATACTATCAATTACATTATCTTTACTGCTAATAAGTTTAATAAAACCACTGTTCAGTACCCATAAACGGTTACTGTACCGGATATATACCGGTATCAGATCAGATAATGCATAAAATTAGATGGAATAAGGTGCTCCGGGGTAAGACCGGACGGTTTTTTAGCAAACCATTCGTATGTTGCAAAATATTTTTTTTCTCGACTATGAAAATGTTGGCGAACCTAAAATTTAGTTAGAGCTTTGTATAAAAGACAGGTTTATAAATCGGTATATTCGATAATCCTCTAAACACAACAATGGCCGAGTTATAGGGGATTAAAGTGATAGTAATTTTTATAAAACTACGGGAAAGATCGGACCTTGACGGGGTAACATCGGACTACATTCTAAAATCGCCTCTGTAGCTCCAAACATAAGCTACCTATAATGAAAATATCCGGTTTTATCCAATAATAAAGCATCAATATCGATTTTCGAGATACTGTTTCAACGACAAAAGTGAGAGGCAAAATATTGTTTTTTTCATTCTTATAATCCGATGTTACCCCGGTTCAGAAAAAATGAAGTTTCTATGTTTCTCAAACTTTGTCACCTCCACTCTAACTATGGTGCGTAGGTAGGAATACGGAGATACAAAGGTTTAGCAAGCACCCCATAGTTGGTTTTAATAACTAACCAGCCTGATCAATGAAGCAAATTAGATCTAGTTAATAAATTATTAACCATATATTACTTATTTCTATTAAAAGTCATTTCTTCAAATCTTTTTTGAGTAGAAGTCGCCCGCAGATTTTTTTTTTGTAGTTTCTAGGCATAATAATAAATATAAAATAATAAAATAAACTGAAGCAAACACACCATAGCTAAAAGTGTGCGCAAGCTAAGCGTGCATGGGATTACGTACCGTACATACATAATTACAGCTTTTAGCTTTTATTAACAGGCAAATTGGTTTTTTTTAAAAGTTTGAGAAACTGTTTATATTTTACAGTTGGGAAAGATCGGACAGAATTCATCCGAACTTTACCCATTCAAATTTTGATGGGGAAAGACCGGATCTCAGGCTACATACAGTTCTAGCGTGTCTAGACCACTTTAATCAGCAAACAAGTTGCCGCATTAATATGATAAGCCACAAAACTCGTAAAAAACACAGCCGTTATACCAGAATTTACGATTAAAGTTGCCGGGGGTAAGTCCGGATCTTTAAAAAATCACATTTTACGTACCTTTTCATATCCGAGTGAATGAAATGCGCGCTGATGGTCCGATCGACTGGCGGCGACTAGTGGGATGGGCCCAACAAAATGGCGTTGCTGGCAATGTTGCCAAGAATCAAAAAATACCCTACGTTATGGAGATATTCGATTTATTCGATCTTACCCCAGATCCGATCTTACCCCGGAGCACCTTATATAACATAAAAAACAGGCTTTTGCATAAATTCTGAATGAAATAAAACTTTTTACGAATCTATTTAAGAAATCGTAGTACGGTAGCACATAAGATAAATAAGTAGGTAGGGACCACGTATGGCAGTGCACGTGCTTGCCTTGCGAGGCAATCACATACCCATCAAAGTATTTGTTATGTGATGGTCTCTTTCTCTCTTGTCGTGTCACTAGTTTCTTTCGAAACGTGGTGAAAGGATTTTAAGTGCGCCTCAAGAGGCTCCTTTCGAGCACTTGACACATGTTATAAAACTTTTTAGGTTCTATGACATGCCGGTTTCCTCACGATGTTTTCCTTCACCGTTTGAGAGTACTGGCATTGTGCACATACATTTTTGAATAGAAAAACTCATTGGTTCACGACCGGTTTCGAACCCACGACCTTAAGATCGGAAGGCGGGGCCGCTACCACTAGACCACCAGTGCTCTAAGTGATGGTTAACACTTAACATCATTGTTCTATCAACCAGAAATATAAAAAAAGATGATGTCACTGTGCCAGTGTGCAGAGGCGTAACTAGGTGGACAAGGGCCCCGGTGCATAGAGAAAGAATCGGGCATGGAGGAAGAATTTTGTGAGCAGGCTCAATTTTTTCTAGCTTCGGGAGCTGGCTGACCCTCTCTTTTCAAAGCTTAGGTTAGAGGGCCCTGGTGCACTGCACCACCTGGCCCTACGAGAGCTACACCACTGTGTGTGATATTGTATAAGTATTTATTTACAAAAAATATATAATAAATTTATAAGCTATATGGTTCCTAAAGAACAAGGTAAGGGCTAGAGAGTGCTGTGTGTAATGTCCACTAATACTATTAGCTTGGGGCAGTGTAGAAATAAGTACTAGTACTAGAGTGATTTTGAAATCTTCATAAACATATAAGAACCAAAGTCCTGAATGATTGGTAGACAACACACAGCTTTGAAAAAATGATAATAAGCACGCAACTATAGCATGGTAACTTGTGTTTTTTTTGCAAATAGAGGAATTGATAACATTTTTGGTTTTACCAAACAAGTCCAAGGTCATTTATGAAAATATACGTGTGGTAAAAATATTGCAACAGTTTATCCTGTTGCAATATTTTATTTTAATTGTTTTATTTATTTTATAATATTGTTTTATTTATTTTGTTTCCACAAATACCCACTACTGCAAAATGTGGGTATGTGCCTAATGAAATGTTTGGACGTACCTCTGACAACCATCTTTGGAAATCCAAAAAAAATCTGGAGTTCGTACTTCGTGCTAGAGATCTGAGGGGATATCTACCGTGCCTGGTGTTAAAGTCGTGAAGCTGTTTCAGTTTCCACAAATATGTAAAAGTGCAGAAAAAAAAAGTACATGCCGGTCGCATGGGACCCCCGGGCCCCCTGATCCAAGGGGGCCCGGCGGGCCAGAGATAATACTTTTATTTCAAAATACTTTTTCAAGATAAAATATACCCGCTTTTGTTTTTCTAAAGTATTCAGTAATATCTTAACACGTTATATTCGTCAAGTTAAAATATACCAGTCTTTGTTTTTAGTAAATAGTAATAGTAATAAGTCTAAAGTAGATTATAGTAATATCCTAAAATGTCTTGATAATGCAGACCCCACTGTGACTCACCAAGATATTCCAACTAGTGAGATCAAGGCTTCGAAGGGAGGGTATTGGCCTATCAATATCCTAGATTTGACACTGTTATGCTCCTTATTTCTACACGCATAGAGTTCATTTTAAATAATTGTGCGTATCACGCAGATGTCGGATTTATGTTGTAAAAGCACTTCAGCTAATGTCAATAACTAATAAACTTGCGTATTGTTTAACGTAATACAACAAGGAACTGTTTGATAACAGTTACCATTGATCGCTATAAATGTTCCTTATATACCTACCTGCCTATATGTATACAATTTTATACTACTTGCTGATAGAACAAGCAGATGGCCCACCAGATGTTAAGTGGTAACCATCACCTATAACAAAACATTTCCTCGTTAGTCACGTGCCCTACGATTCACTGCCCTGCTTCCATCAGCTTGAGGCATACAGATGTTAAGCCTCATGTGCAAGCCTCAACCGCACTCTTCAAACCTAAACACAGCAATGTTGCTTGGCAAAAAATGGCATATTATCCTATATTCTATACTATACACATCATATTCTTTATGAATAAAACAAGTAACACGACAAGACGAATTGAAAGTGTGTTGGCGACAGTACAAGTAAGAGATTTCTACCCAGAAGTTGGTATGTTCCATATAGGAGGGTGCTAACATTTTTACGGCCAAAAGCACTTGATTTAAGTGACGCGGTATTTAAAAAACTTTCAAAAGTGAACCTTATTCCTTCGTCAACGGCTAATGGCAATGCGGGATAGTTTTATTTAGCTCGAAGCATAAAATAAATAATATAACTACCGTGGAGAAGATGCACTCTCATGACACTACATCTAAGCCATCTGTTCTCGCTACGATTTTACTTTTAAATTGGATCTTGGATTGGCACCCTACTAGAACTTCATTATCATATAGTTTTGAAAAAGATCGTACAAAAAAAGAGCTTCATGATTATGTTATTCTGTAAAAGAATCGTACAAAAAAGCAGTAAAACCAAACAGCAAATTTCTTATCGTTTTGGCGCCTAGATCCACGTACAAGACGTTAAAAAGTGATCCTTGTGATTTAACTAATAAATGATCTTTGACTTTGATTATAATTAAAAATAATAAAATAAATAATCAATATTGGTGGACATTCCACACAGCACTATTTCGCCCCAAACTAAGCCAAAGCTTGTGATATGGTAACCAGATAGCTGATATACTAGTTATATACTTTTTTTTTGTAAATACATACTTATAATATTAATAAAACACCCAGACAGAGAACAAACATCATGTTCATCACACAAATGTTTGTTCTCGGTGGGGATCGAACCCACGGCCTACGGCACAGAAGGCAGAGCTACTACCAACTGAGCTGTAAAGGCTGTCGAATAATAAAAAGGTTAAGAAAAGAAAGCGAGTAGTGGAGGTTCAATTTAGGTTATCTGATACTGAGGCAAAATCTTAAGATAAACATTTTATGAACAAGATAGTATTGTGTCGATGAAACAGAGAGATGGACGCAGTGCAAAGTCACATAGGTCACGTCCTCGGTGGTCGTGCTCCGGTAATTATATTGTTATAGATAGACGTAACCACTCAACATCAGATGGGCCATCTGCTTAATCCAGCACTTGTTTAAAGAAAAAATAAGTAAGTTCTTGAATTTACATGATTATCAAGAAACAAGCTGAACCAAAAACAAATAAAAAGATATTGAAAAAAAACCGTCAAAGTGAAAAGATCTTTACTCAATTCAATTCAATAGATAATATAAGACTTAAAGCTAGTTCAATCTAGGCGAACGAAACGACCAGCAAAAGTACCCGATTTATGTTTGCAGGTAAAAACAACTCGCTTGTGAATATTTTAATATCTTATCTTATAACTATTGCGATAAAACTCAGTTTACAATACCGGCTAATTTCAAGAGACACATGCCTCATGTACTCTCAACAACGGTGTCACAAACTAACTTTTTGCTCTCAGCGTTTCAACGACTTTATTCAACCCGCGTAACTGTTTTCTCGAGATAACAGAAGAGAGATCCTTTGTAGTCGCATAGAATACAGTAACACACCTGTTCACTATCCACGAGTTTTCTGTATCAATACAAATTCTCTTGTATCAAATATCATCGTTGAAAGGTCACGGATGTGAAAGAGCCACTGTATATAGGGTTCGTTCCCTAAGCGGTATCAATACAATAGGCAAACAATTCTCCGCACGTGTACAATAGGCCGTTTTATCGTACCCCGTTGTAAATCCGGTGAAATTTCGAAATATCCGCACACACCTGTGAGCCTTGATGTGGGTCAGCATTATCTCCGGTACGACCACAGTGTACACAAAGAACGCACACGCACTAAGCACGATCACAAGAAAAAAAAACAAACACAAAACCACCTCATCGCTGTTGCCGAGACGATGGTATTGGTATCCGCGAGGTCATTCCCATTCTACACCGCGGCGCGTAAACACACTTCGTAAACAAGAGTAGCTACGGTACGTTCGTTGCAATCGAGCGGAGATTTCGAAATGCGAATTGTCACTGCCGGCGCACGCGGTTGGCTGCGTGTGCGCCGCAAAAACGCGGGTGCTCGCGGTGATTTTCGCAGCGCCACTGTTTCTACTCTGTTTGGTTTATTTCGCCGAGCGAGGTCCGGCCAATTAGCTGCAGTTAGGGGCACTTCTCACTGATGCATTGCTTTTTGCCGCAGACGTCTATGGGAGCCGGATTGGAAGTTGAACTTGATGCATGAAACATCGAAGAATTTAGACTAATTTTTGAATTGTTTCTGAAGAATTAGCTAAAGTAGCATTGATATTAAAGGTACTATTAAATAAAGATCCTAATTATTCCGGTTGGTTTCATCACATAGACATCATATCAAATCATGGGCGCTTCAGTAGACAGCTTGCCTCAAGTCCAGTAGTGACCTCCAGCGATTGAAACAATAATATCGAGTCGGCAGCAGCGCGCGAACAATGAACCACAATGAGACGAAATTCAACATTTACATAACTTATCTTCATAACAGACGCCAGGCATGTTTGCAAGCGTTTGATGATGTGCAATTTACTTAACAGATAACTTTCCCCGTGACTCTGTGTTTCGCTAAATTTGTTTGGGGAATGAGTTGTGTTTGTAACCATCAAATTTAATTAAGAGTCTACCAGGTACTCGTAAGGAATTTCTATATTTGTTGGGTTTCCAGGATTTCTAAGAAATAGCGTAGGTGGTTAATTTTTTTGCCAGCGATAGCTGACGTCAAGCCACGAAGGTCTACAGGCAGTCTCATCATGTGCTAAATTTAATCATTGGACGTGCCTGGCTACCCCGTTGGACATCCTCAAAGAACTTTGAGTAGGACCCTACCCACTAGATAACATACGAGATATTAAAGTTATATTAGAAAATATTGTTAGTTTTGTTATATTTTTAACAGACTTAAAAAAAGGGGATTCTCAATTCAACTAGGTATATGTTTTTTTGTTACGCAGTGTATTTGAAGTCACAAGAACACATATTAGTAAACACTAAAATTTATTTATTTATTTATTGGGACCCAACAGCGATATAAACAATTCGTACTAAGTTTGATTCAATAGTATGGCCAATTATAGGTTTCCACTTCAGATTCAAAGAATATTTTAATATTTGATCATTAGATCATATGGATATCTACAATGCCTTGGAATTTGCCGTGAAGATGATTAAATTTTAAACGTACCTAGCGGAAAAATTCCGTTACAAATACCAAATGCTCCGCACGCCAAGGATGCTGTGTCGATGACAGCCATGCTCCTAATCATATCGAGTACAGACCGGATAGCAATTTTTATGATGAGCGCAATTGGTGGGGCTGTCGTCACGGGCGCTGCGCAGGCGCTGTTCGTTATTCGACATGGAAAAGTGCTGCTAGAGTGACCACATGTTGGCTAAATCTGGCAAAACTTGCAGATATCTAGCTCAGTTTTATAAATAAATAAATATGCACACTATCGTACAAAGCGCTTTGCTTCCACTTTCCTAGTACAAACTGGGCAGGAGTCGAATTCTTTACCGTCGTCGGTATTTCCGGAACAATATAACTTAGAAATATTCAAGATATGAGTGAACAAGTGGATTGTAGCTAAGCGTTCTCCACCTGCATCTTCACTTTCCATCAGGTGAGATGGCACTCAAACATCTAGCTATCAAACAATAAGAAAAAAAAACCCGTCTTCTGATCGTAAGATTTTTAACTAATATTAAATTTTTCTCTTCGAGAAATGTATGTGCGCAATGCCAATGCTCTCAAGCGGCGGAGGTAATCATCGTGAGAAATACAGTTTGTATTCTAACAGCGGCAATGGGCTTGCAAGCTGTCACGTATGGAAAACCAACTATGTACTTTAAAATGTTTATTGTTTATTGTTATATTCGGACGTACTTCTGACTACCTCCTTAGATATCATCAAGAACCTTGAATTGGTAATAAAATATCTGAGGGGATATCTACCGTGCCTAAGGATCAAAGTCGTGAAGCTATTTGTTTTTTTTCTACATAAACTCAACTTTATGTTGTGTTGAATAAATCTGAATACATTAAACATGTAAATTCACTATTCATCCCAGCCAGACTAATGCACGCTGCGTCTGAAATAACATATCCACGAATGCTAGGAAACACTAATGGATGGTTCGCATAACTGAACTTTTGGAATCGAATTACGAACCAGCTGTAGGGCGAAGCTGAAAGCATGTGCCATTGAGTACTGTATTACTATTTGAGATACTAATTTAGAATAGAATTTTACTTTCACACCTTAGGAAATTACTATTACTATTAGTTCATAGTTTTTTAACTCCTGCGGATATCATCGTTTTTCAATCTGTTCCTGTACATCTGTGTCTTGTTCCAAATAAATACTCATTGTTGTTGTGTCTCATTGTTGGGCAAAGGCCTCCCCCCCCCCCATTTCCGCCAGTCACAACGATCATGAGCCTTTATCCGCCAGTCCCTCTCAGAGGCGTCATCTGAGAGGGACCTTAGGAAATAAAATATAAACATATTGGTGGACATACCACACAGCACTATTCAGCATCAAATTAAGCAAGGCTTGTGCGATGGGAACCAGATAGCTAATCCCACCAGACTGAGAACAAACATCTATGTTCATCACACAAATGATTGTTCTCAATGGGGATCGAACCTTAAAGCGCAGAAGGCAGAACTACCACCAACTGAGCTAAAATACTTAAAAAGTGGAGGTAAAGTGGGCAGTTTCGATAAAAGCAATCTCTCCCAGATAGATTCTCTGCGACCAAGCAGAGTTTGCTGTGAAGGGCCACACCTTTCAAACAGAAACAGGCCGGTGAAATTACAGGCACATGAGGCATCTGTACGTCTCAAGTTGATGGACGCATGACCGTGCATCATAGGGCACGTTTCTATCGTGCGTGACTTACAAGTCAATGCTTTGTTATAGGTGATGGTTGCCACATAACATCAGGTCGGCCATCAGCTTGTTCCATCAGCTAGTTGTATTAAAAAATGCTTTGTTCAACGTTAATACCAAAACTTCCAAGCTAAACCAAGTTCCAAATAACATGATAATGGATAAAATCAGTAATAGCTTTGCCAGACACCTATCAAAAATCTATACGACCGTCACAGCACAGATCAGTTCGATTGGATCATTTTACGCCCACTCCTTCCGTGTCAGATTTTATAGTCCAAAACTAAGCGAAACAGTAAATTACGACTTCGAAAAGTTACCGAATAAGCTTACTTTATCCTTTTGTGTCAACCCATATCTTATACGTGTTAAATATTAGTAGATATATTTCAAATACATTTATTAACCAAAAAGAAATGCTGACAAGGGTTCCCGATGATCCCCGCTCTAACACAAACCTATATCGCGGGAAGCCAGAGCAAAAACGCACAATTACGATTTGCACTGATAATAGTTTGAAACAAAAGCAGATATCACAGAAAAATGGCAACACACGAGAAACATTAACAAAATTAAAGACTAAACGCTAATGATTGCATAAAGATTAAAAAAGTCGACAGAATGCGAAAGTCATCGATAAGCGATTAATTGTATAGAAATGTCCTAAAGTCGGCACTCCGCTATTACCTGTATTGAATACTGCAAAAGTCGGCACTAAGCTCCGAAATCAACCAAACTAAGGACTATGTCTATATGGGTCTATGTTAGTACGATCTCGTACTAACATAGACATAGTCCTGCCACATTTAGGCCCAGTTTCACCATGCTCTGTTAGTTACTAATCAAGGATTAACAGACCGTTAAATCTAACCTTAGCTGTCAAACGCGTACATTTTGACGTATTTAACGGCCCTTTAATCCTTTGTTAATCTAACAGAGCATGGTGAAACCGGCCCTTATCCTATCATCATCTGATGATAGCATAAATGTGGCTCGAGGCGCTTGAAAAGGCTAGGAACGAACCCGTAAGTTTTTTGTACGTTCTTCTAGGCGAGAAACTGGCGGTAAATTCACAACGTTTCAAAGTTATCCTTGTTATTGTACTGAATAAAGACCGTTGGATTTAGATTTTTATATTTTATGATATTATGGATTTTGATATTTATATTTTGTGTGAGTATGATTAGATTTAAGATAAGATGATGATGTCGTCCCCAGTTTCGACTACGGCGACATTGTTATTGCTTGTTTATTGATTTGTCTACCGTGTACTCCAAGATGACTAGAGTAACCAATCTTGGCTTTAAAGGTTTTGGCACATAGCGTGCACGTAAAACCACCGTTTACGATTTTAGATATATTGAAAACATTGGTCACGGAAGATGTAACAAAATGATCACAGTCAGTTTTGTGATGTCACTCACTGTCACTTTCTGACTAAGACCGTAACTGATAGTCGTTGTAAAATAAAAGGAAGTAGCTTTTTTTTTCCTTTATACCACTAGCTGATGGAACAAGCAGATGGCCCACCTGATGTTAAGTGGTAACCATCGCCTATAACAAAGCATTGCCTAGTAAATCGATAAGAACGTGCCCTACAATGCACTGCCCTACGTCCATCAACTTGAGGCATACAGATGTTAATCCTCATGTGCCTGTAATTACACCGGCAACCACACTCTTCAAATCGAACAGAGCAATGCTGCTTGGCGGCAGAGAAAGGCGTGGTGGTAGTACTTCCACGGGCGAGCCCTTCACAAAGAACTCTACTAATCTTAAAGAAGCTAAAAGAGTAGCTCCAAATCTTTCCTTTCTTCAAATGTCAATAGTGATAGAAAAGTCTATACCCAGCAGTGAGCTTCTACGGTCTGATGATCATGAAAAGACCCAACGAAAGCAAACTCGCGTGCATTCTACTAGTCACCAAACAGCACTCATAAACTGCCATACTCATAAAACATTTAGTGCGCGTAACTTTTGATAAACTATACAAATCAGGCTCATAAAATAATAGTAGGTTATTGGGGCGGCTTTCAGGAATCAGATGTCAGAACATTTCATGAATAGTAGCCGATTTGGAATTATAGGCATAGATTATGCAAGATGACGGTTGACTGGCCACTAAATTGTGTTGAAACCTGACATGGACTGCGCCAATAGATAAATTAATCTTATATATACCTACTTTATAGATAAATAACTACTACGAGTGAGAGTGTGTGTGTGTGTACACACTCTCACTCTACATTACCAAAAATTGTATTTACATATTGTAGTTTATCTTCACAGACTTGTATAGTCGTTTTTTGGTTAATTATTGTACTAAACAGTGGTATATATAATAAGTCATATATTAAAATTCATTTTTCGAACATGTCGTTTAATAAGCTTACATTCATCATTGCATCTTGCTCGCATTTTTGCATAGGGGTAATATAATTTCAAAATAATCGCCCTAATTTCAAAGATATTAGATTAATTAAAAAAAATAGTGAGCACATTCATTCTCAGAAATAAGTGTAACTCAAGTTTTTATTATATAAGGCACTGCTTTAGACTTATTCACCCTTTACGTGTATCGCAAAATATATTTCCATAACCACCTTTGCTTCAAGGCACCTGATGAAGCCTCTAACAGCATTAGCGAGCTGCTGGCCTTCCTAGAGGACATCGGCTCGCCTGAACTACCAATCAAGCACCCGTCATTATTATTATTAATTTGAATTATTTTTATATTGATTATTTTGTATGACGTATCTAAGTACATGTCACATGTCAAAAAAAATAATAAAGATTATGATTTTATGTCAAAATAAGGCCTACCTACTTGCTGAAACCAGTCCGCTCACTAGGTACCAAGAAACCTAACCTCCTTTGCTTGATTGTATTATGAATTATCCAGTGACCCGCGAGCTGGAGAGTATCTGGCTCAGCGCATCAGCATTGCCATTCCGCGCGGCGATGCAGCCAGTGTCTTGGGGACGCTTCCGATTGCCTCTGATTTGGATCAGTTGAGCTATCTCTATATCATTTGCGGTCTGCAGATAGCTCAGCTATTTCATATGTATTTTGTACATTTTGTTAATACTTGTATTCATTGTAATTTTCTTTGTAAATAAATTCTCTTTGTATTATAATTATAACACATGTAAAGCTGGAAGTAAGCTCTCCGAACTTCAGCGCTAATTAATGTATCGCTATGTAATTAGCGACAGACGCCCAACTTTCGCAAGCCGCATTATATTCATAGTTCCGCTGTTATTACTCTTGCACGGTAGTTTGGGGTTTTGACACAAACTTACATAGTTTCACGTTGATATAAATAATATAAATAAATGAATATTCGTGGATTTTCCACACAGCACTATCTAGCCCCAAACTAAGCCAAAGCTTGTATTATGGTAACCAGATAGCTGATATAATACATTGTACCTTTTTTTTGTAAATAAATACTTATAATATACAATAACACCCAGACAGAGAACTTCGTATGTTCATCACACAAATGTTTGTTCTCAGTGGGGATCGAACCCACGGCCTACGGCGCAGAAGGCAGAGCTACTACCAACTGAGCTGTGAAGGCTGTCGAAATGTAAATACCGAAGGCCAATGGCCTTGGATGTCTTATGAGGCGGCTAAGGGAACGCGCAAGGGATTGGGAGCAGCATCTTCTGCGTTCTTAAGACGCGGACAACCGTCAAACATCTAGCTCGCACATTTCAATGATTTTTGAACAATTGAAAACTGCCACATATATTTTTTAGGTAATATTCGCATCCAAACAATTTTTTGCTAGAAAAACGATCTACGATCGATCACAACTATATTATTGCTGAACCTTTGTTAATGTTATTTTCCGAAACGTGGTTGTTTGCGATTTTTCATAATAAATTTATTGCGAAATGGTTAAACATCATCATCATCATCTTCCTGCCCTTGTCTCACTTTATGTGGGGTCGGCACAACAGGTTTTTTCTCTCCACTTTGCTCTATCATCAAATGGTTAAACATATCAATTTAAAATTAATACAGACCAGCGATAATCTGTTTTACAGCATGCAATTTTGACAGTATTATAAACATATTTTATTTCATAACACATTCAGTGATTTTTTTATCGTTTATTGACGGTTGTCAACCCCTTAACATACAACGCCGATTTGGCGATTTGGCAACACTGGCTTTATTACTTATCGACTTCCACTCTTTCTCTTGTCGTGTCACTAGTTTCTTTCGAAACAGTGTTGTGAAAAGATTTTAAGTGCGCCTCAAGAGGCTCCTTTCGAGCACTTGACACATGTTATAGAACTTCTTAGGTTCTACAACATGCCGGTTTCCTCACGATGTTTTCCTTCACCGTTTGAGAGTACTGGCATTGTACACATACATTTTTGAATCGAAAAACTCATTGGTGCACGACCGGTTTCGAACCCACGACCTTAGGATCGAAAGGCGGCCACTAATGACTTCCACTAATTTGTTGTCATTCAAAATAATTAATCAATTGGTCACCGAACATATCATATTCATAATCGTAATTCAAGCTCATCTCAAGAACCTATGACTATGACTACCCTATAAAATTATAAATGACTAGCGGCCTGTCCCAGCTTCGCATGTGTGGACATAACTTTTTTCAATGTTTTAGGATAAACTTAGACCGTAGTGGGTTCGAGTCATTTACACGCCCGTCTACCTCGCGCCTAGCCCGGGCCCGCGCTGGGTGAAATCGCGCCCCGTGACCTTATATTTTTAAAATCTTTTGAATGGAATGTCCGATTTGAAAAAAATCAAGAAGTAATATAGAGGTATTGAACCAGTCTTGAATATGAAAAGATTTATTTGGATAAGGATTAATACCAAGGTACATTAAAAGAGCCTTTCTAGCGGCGGCATTTCAATTAATTTTTTATAATAAAAGAACACTTATTGTGACATAACAATAATAGCTAGACATATGCTGTCGCGACATTTTTTGTAGATAATGACGTGTTCTGCAAAATCGTAGTACATTATTTTGTTCTATCATCAATAGTTTTCGCAGCGCACGCGATGTAAGGTTTTTGTTTTCCACCTTGGGTTACATTAGTGGAGTTTTAGTAAGGATCCCTGATTTTTTTGAAAATATAATATAGCCTATGTTACTCAGGGATAATGTAGCAATCTAATGGTGAAAGAATTTTTGAAATCGGACCAGTAGTTTTTGAGCCTATTCGTTACATACAAACATACAAAAATACAAATCTTTCCTCTTTATAATATTAGTGTAGATAGTGTAGACAAGCTGGTGCCTGCGACTTCGTCTGCGCAGGATTATTCACACAATATCTTTATAAATTGTAGCCTATATTTTATTCTGATGTATAAGCTATATTATTGTGAAGTTTCATTAAAATCCATTCAGTAGTTTTTATGTGAAAGAGTAACAAACATCCATCCATCCATCCATCCATCCTTACTTACAAACTTTCGCTTATATAATATTAGTAAGGATGACAGGGGTCTCCAATTCAACTGTCCGGAATATAAACGTAACACACATTATCAAACATAATAATATAACTAAACATTTCTAACAGAACATTAACAGCCCTCACAGCACAGTTGGTAGTAAGTAGTAGCAGTAAGAGTAGTAGAGCTCTTTGTGAAGGGCTCGTCCGGGGAAGTACTACCACCAAGACTTTTTCTGCCGCCAAGCAGCAACGCTGTGTTTCGGTTTGAAGAGTGTGGTTGCCGGTGTTATTACAGGCACATGAGGCTTAAGGCGAAGACAAGAGCTAATGTGACTCTCGCTCGCACGTTTCGACATGTTGAAAGGTATAAAATCACTAAACTAGTTTTCGAAAAATCGCAATCAACCATTTTGTGTGCAATCACATTGCACACAGTTTAGTAAAAAAATCATTTTGATCGATACATGTTTTCCTACTCAAAAGTTTGCTTTACTAGTTTTCGTACATAAGCATACTTTTAAGTAGGAAAACTTGTATCGATCAAAATTAAATTTTTACTCAACTGTGTGCAGGGTGATTGCACACAAAATGGTTGATTGCGATTTTTCGAAAATGAGTTTAGTGATTTTATATCTTTCAACATGTCGAAACGCGCGAGCGAGAAGTTGTTTGATAGTTGTCAGGCCCTTAACATCTGTATGCCTCAAGTTGATGGACGCAGGGCAGTGCATAGTGGGGCACGTTCCTATCTTTTTTTTTTTTTTTTTTTTTTTATACAACCAGCTGATGGAACAAGCAGATGGCCCACCTGATGTTAAGTGGTAACCATCACCTATAACAAAGCATTACCTCGCAAGTCACGCACGATAGGAACGTGCCCTACGATGCACTGCCCTGCGTCCATCAGCTTGAGGCATACAGATGTTAAGCCTCATGTGCCTGTAATTACACCGGCAACCACACTCTTCAAACCGAAACACAGCATTGCTGCTTGGCGGCAGAAAAAGGTGTGGTGGTAGTACTTCCCCGGACGAGCTCTTCACAAAGAGCTCTACTACTCTTATCGTGCGTGACTTGCGAGGCAATGCTTTGCTATAGGTGATGGTTACCACTTGCTGCTTGTTCCATCAGCTAGTTGTATAAAAATAAAAAAAACTGTTTACTTCTTCGACATCCTCGAAAATAATATTGTCTTGACACTAACATATCTGAGGGGATATCTACCGTGTCTGGAGATCAAAGTCGGGATGCTGTTCTGTTGTTTTTTTTTACCAACGGCGTATGTCCAATGCCATGTCCATTCTTTTATCGGGCCAATATTACATTCGTACAATGTTTACTGGAGCTGTGAATTCTTATCTACCCGCATATCGAATCCGGCCGTGGAGGAAAAATATACCTATGCTCAATTTAAATCGAGCTAAATTTTAATGTGAGCCAGCCAAATTGTTGACCCTTGCTTTTCATTATGCATTATGTACCTACCTAATTATAAAAAAACCTATGAAAAAATAAACAATATTCCTACAATGCTAGACTGGTGTTTAAAATAAAAATTGCGATGTAAAACCATACTCGATCGGAAGCTCGATCAAAACTAATTGGATGTCAATTCACTCGCCATTTCAGCTATTACATTGAATTAGATAAAGATAGCAAGTGACTTGACATCCGATTAGTCTGAGTAGTCTGAGGGCTTTCAGAAACCAGCCGTTAGTTTTTTTTGCTGTTTTTCACATGATAAGTTAACATATTTTAATGTTTCAATCACTCAATTTATGGAAAAAAAGATACAGGATTTTGCGTTGCAAATACATTTTATATCAAATAAAATATTTTATTTTGTCGGAGTTTTAGGTACAGGGTACATAATATACGTAAATAAACTGCAAGATGAACAAATTAATCTATCTATCTCTCTCTATTTCTCTCTTCTTCCCTCAGTGAGGTTCTATCGCGTTCTTCCTATAGTCTGGTGTTCATATGCCTGCCGCCAGAGTGCAGGCAGGCCATTTCATATTCAGATTGGAGTTGACAAAGATATTTCGCGTTTTTTCAACGTCCGATTGGCGCCCGCTTCTGAGCAAAGCTATTGTTCTTTCTGAAAGGTCAGCTTTTATCAGTGGGATTCGAAGTTAACAATAGGGTTCCATTTTCAATGCCGGTTTTTATGCTTTGTTTCAGGCCAGGCAAAGACAAGAGAACTGAATGGAACATTTAAAATGATCCTTGCGTTTTAACGTTCTATTGATTTTGAATATCGAACGAAGTACGTCATTATCAGACGACCAATCAATGTGCACTACCCACTATACCTACTACATAATCAGTGTTTAAACGATTTCCATCTGTTACCCAACACAATCATACATCACAATCTTGTTAATAACAACTTGTGACAGCGCTAACTTTGAGCAATGTCTCAACATGAGAAACGTATATAAGTATGAGCATTAGGCCTTTTATTAATATTCCCCGTTAGCTAGTGGAGCAGTATTATTTTAAATGAATTGTTTCGGAGTTTTCATTTCTTGAAGGAGACTAACTCTCCAAGTTAAATAAACGGAAATCTTGTTGAAAAGAATGCGTTAAATTGCTAGTAACTGATGAAAGCAGTGTGCTGCAATTTTACCGCATTACAAAGTCACATGACAATTAAACGCCTTTACAAGGTTATTGCATGCGAGTTGGTCGCATCGCGAGCACGACCAACTTGGCAAAGTACTCCTCGTGTAAATAAAACCAGCCCCAAACTTGTATGCAAACGCGAAGACAAACTTGCTCTAATAAAGTGCAAACATTGCGGGAAGTGCCGCCCAACACCACAGATTCAATAATAGTGCCTACCTACTTACATTCAACTGGCTGACTATACTGGAAAGGATTTTTCGAATAGTTAGTCTGTGGTATACTAGTTCCAATTTCAAACGGTGCAAGTTTGTTACTACGCTACAATTATTGTAGTGTAGTAACAAACTTGCACTTAACTTACTAGTGTGTGTATTATACACACACTAGTACAGACCCTTTGTCATAAAACTTTGTTACACATTCGAATTTAGAACGTTCGTTTTTTTTTATTTTTAAAAACGCAATACAAGATTGCAGGGTTATTTATTTTACCATAGAGGACGAAACGAAAGCGATCCAAGACCATTCGTTAAGGCGCATTATGTAAGCAAGGATTATCTAGATGATAAATTTTAGATGAAAGTCTAAACTATACTATGCGTACTTAAAATATTAAAAGTAAAACGTCGATTTTGGCACCCAACATGGGACTGTGAGTGTAGCACTGATATTGTTAATTCGAAAGCTGTGTCTGTCTGTTTGTCACCATTGTACTACATCTCTTTGAAAAGCACGAAGACAGTTTGGATTCTAGATATGTAATTGTACAGTCAAACGATCTGAAATTTATTCCATTATAAATCTGAACGCGATGATTCGCGTCACTGGGTAAATCTTTCTGTCGAAGTATCAACTGGTTTAAAATATACTTTCAAAAGGTAGATTCAAGATGCTGTGTTTCAGTTGAAGAGTGTTACTGGTGAAATTCCAGGCACGTGAGGCTTAGAGCTGATTTCACCCTGTTAGTTACTAATCAAGGATTAACAGGCCGTTAAATCTAACCTAAGATGTCAAACGCGTACATTTTGACATATATAACGGCCCTTTAATCCTTTGTTAATCTATCAGAACATGGTGAAATCAGCTCTTAACATCTGTATGCCTCAAGTAGAATGGGCGCAGGGCATCGTAACACACGTTCCTATCGTGCGTGACTTACGAGGCAATGCTTTGTTATAGCTGATGGTTACCACTACGCTAGCTCGCGTAGTACTGGCACCTAGATTCACTTAGCTTTAAGACATTTCAAAGTGACGTTTCAATTGAATAAATACATTTTGAATTGACATCAGGAGGATCTGCGTGGGCGCAACAACGAAATGGAACGTAAAGATTCAGATTTCACGTCCCTTGGGAAAACGATCAAGCGGACGAAGTCGCCGCCAAAACTTAGTTACGCGCATTTAAATTAACTTGCGCATTTTGAGCGGGAATACAAAATCGTGTTCCGTTAATTGAATACGTGGCTGGGGTGTGATTGGGCGTTGTTTGCTGCAGTTAGCGCTGATTGGTTCCGTGGATTGTGACGATTCTTTCAACGTTTATTTGTATTGGACGTGGCTGGAATATGACAATTACTGATTTGATGAATTTAAATCAATAGCACGCTTTGAAAGCGGAAGAGAATTTAAATATATTGATCTGTTAGCTCAGTTGGTAGTAGTTCTGCGTTCTACGCCGTAGGTGGTGGCTTCGATCACCACCGAGGACAAAAACTTTGAGTTGATTATTGTGTGAAGTTATATTATGAAGAATGTATTCACTAAAAAAGAAGCGAAGAATTGAAGTATTCCTTCAATCAAATTTTTTTCTTCGTTTTTCGTACATTTACTGTTTCGTATGCAAACTTTTGCTTATTGCAATATTAAAATATCATTTTGACCCAAAGAAGTTTTCCTGCTCAAAAGATGCGAATTTTCATAAATAAGTTCAATTATTTATATCTTCCAAATTGTTGAAATGCGCAAGCGATAAGTTGTTGTTTAACGGTAATCAGCGTCTTAATGAACACATTTGATGCGCAAACGCAAGTCCGCGCCTTCTTGAACTTGCTAAATGTGTCAAGTGGCGTTAATACACTAGGCCTCGAGAACATTCAGTACGACAATGTATTAAAATTGCTATTTATTGCCTCATTAAAATTGGTTGACCGCGTGTGTTGACCATGTATTTCCTGTTGATAAGGCCTACTCAGCTGAGAGGATTTTAAAGTTTATGTATTTTGTTCAGAAGAACTTTCAAAAACACACGCTCATACATACACCGCCACACATACAAACATACTATATTCGCCATAGATTGTATATTTTACATTTAGAAACTATGGTATTGTTAGTATTTTTTGCCTACTGCAAAAAATAAAATGATTTCCTAACGATGTTTTGCTTCACCAAGTGAGAGCACTGAAAATCACAAAAAATAATTTGTGATTTTTTTTATGAATGAAATCTGTAACTGTGTTTATACCTCTATTTTTAATAAAATTAATAATAATTGTCCAATAACTTAAATAAATCTTATATTAGTGCCTAGAAACGAAGTTTTGCAAATATGCGTTTTATAGGAGCATAGTTTTGGCAGCGACGTAAAATAACTAAAAAGTTTGATAATACTCCACGTAAGATACCAGTCGTATTTTGTGCGTAACCTAACGCCATCTAGCGACTGATTTATCTACGATGTTAGCGTGTGAATATTATATGGTATTTTGGTGGTACTTTTTAATTTTTTGTATTGCATTTACATTTTATAAAGTACTGCTCCAGTGTCAATTTAATTACAGTGGGTTAGTGGACATCATTTTCTAAGAAAAAATAAAATAACTAAGGATTTTATTCTACTAGTGGCAGTCCGAAACTCGGACTTGCCTTTTATTTCCAAATTCGTATTATTTTATGAATGAAATCTGTAACTGTGTTTATACCTCTATTTTTAATAAAATTAATAATAATTGTCCAATAACTTAAATAAATCTTATATTAGTGCCTAGAAACGAAGTTTTGCAAATATGCGTTTTATAGGAGCATAGTTTTGGCAGCGACGTAAAATAACTAAAAAGTTTGATAATACTCCACGTAAGATACCAGTCGTATTTTGTGTAACCTAACGCCATCTAGCGACTGATTTATCTACGATGTTAGCGTGTGAATATTATATGGTATTTTGGTGGTACTTTTTAATTTTTTGTATTGCATTTACATTTTATAAAGTACTGCTCCAGTGTCAATTTAATTACAGTGGGTTAGTGGACATCATTTTCTAAGAAAAAATAAAATAACTAAGGATTTTATTCTACTAGTGGCAGTCCGAAACTCGGACTTGCCTTTTATTTCCAAATTCGTATTATTTTATTGTTATTTAACAAAGTTGTGTACCTTAAGTTGTGTACCTTGTGTACCTTAACAGAGCTGATTTCACTATGCTCTGTTAGATTAACAAAGGATTAAAGGACCGTTAAATATGTCAAAATGTACGCGTTTGACATCTAAGGTTAGATTTATCGGCCTGTTAATCCTTGATTAGTAACAGAGCATGGTGAAATCGGCTCTAAGTAGAAGTTAATGAGTTGACGACTGTTTGTTAAAAATATCATTTGACTACTCGTCCTCTGACGGAAAATCGATGCACTATAAATAAAGCTATTATGACAGCACATAATCGACTAGCACGACCATAGCACGACAGACAGCAATGCCGATAGCGGTAAGATTTGTTTCTTGAACAATCAGCGACTCATACTACTATCGCCAGGGATTGCTTTTAGATAATTGACCCGCCGGGTTGTTTAAATTTAAAGGTATAGTTTATTGTGCTTAAACGTAATTCATTACTGCTTAGTCATCAAACACACTTGAATGACCAGAGTGTAATACGGCAATGTATGACACTACTAACAAGCTTTCAAATGAATTCAATTGTACCAGAACTTGACGAGGGCACAAAATGCTTTAGGTCTGAAATAATATAGATAGAAAATTATTTATTGCATAGAACAAAATATATCGCATATAGGCGAACTTAACTTCCAGTTAACCTGTGTAGTTATGTAAAAATCGTAATTCTTTATTTTTATTCGTTTTATAGTGTTTACTATACTAACGGCCGGTTTCTGAAAGCTCAATCAAAACTAATCGGATGTCAAGTCACTCGCCATTTCAGCTTGAGATAGCAAGTGACTTGACTTCCGATTAGTTTTGATCGGGCTTTCAGAAACCGGTCATTAAGCCACAGTCGCTTAGAGCTGATTTCACCATGCTCTGTTAGTTACTAATCAAGGATTAACAGGCCGTTAAATCTAACCTTAGATGTCAAACGCGTACATTTTGACATATTTAACGGCCCTTTAATCCTTTGTTAATCTAACAGAGCATGGTGAAATCAGGCCTTAGTATGGGTGGTCAAGGATGGCTATAAGAATAGTATAGCAATATTGTTTGCCCGAAATGGGTAGACTGTTGGAACAAAAATACCTCTGTAAGATCTATTTACACAGTTTTACTTATGAGTTATTCACCGAGTGATGAGTCCGATGGCGCAGGTGGTTAGCGCAGCCCCGTATCAAGGGGAAGGTCGTGGGTTCAAAAGCCACTCGGACAATATCTTTACGATATTATAAAATATTCGTAATTGTCTTTATTTGCTATAATTATAACCAAATCTTATTCATATGAGTCATAAGTCATAAGCTCACTTACCATGAACAGTCAGCTCTGAGTCACGGTTCAGCTCATACAGCCGCAGGGCCTCGTCCAGTTCCAGCTGCGTGGAGATCGTGCACGGATCCCCTTCTTCATCAACCCACTTGGTGGTAAACACCTGGAATCAAACCGTTGGTAAGACTTAAATGGGAAGTGGCACTGTCTTGATGGTTACATACTGGGTACTTTCCAAGGGCGTCGCCAAGGGGGGGCAGAGAGAGACAGCTGCCCCCCACTAGAGATTAATAAAATGTAGCCAACTGCAAAGAAACCATAACCACCAAAAGTGATAAGGCCTAAGTTGGAACCATTCTTATTACAATCGCCAAAGAGGCAAAGACTCGCGCTACAAGTTGTAAAGCTTCATGCTCCTGTGCCTACAATTCATATTTTTCTCATCCTCCATAATATTAACTTGCAATATACATTTATTTTACATACACACAAAATACAGAATGGACGGCTTCAGTAGGTAGGTACAGATTAAGAGAGTAATAAAACAAACTAATTGAATCTAAATTTCTCTCTAATCGAGCGCGCATATAATCGCGTACAAGCAGTCATTTCCGAATAGGATTCACTTTTATTTCAGAAATGCAAAATGCTCGTTTTCCTATAAAGTTTTATACAGTCATGACAGTCGCTTATCATGACTCCACATAAATAGTGAGTGCAACTCAGGCTCTGGATACAGATTCATTATGCAAATGTTTATCCAGACATAGGAATCAAACCCATATTACCCAACAACATATTCCTTGCATTTCATTATTCATATTAGTTGCCAACAATTAACATATTGGGGCTGTTGATCATGAATAATTTTTTATGGTAACTGTACACACCCCATACAGTCCGCATGAGATGTCTGGAGAGACTGGCGGATCTAAAAGGGGGCTGCAGGAGCTGATCGACTCTTGCTCCGTCGAATCCACATCATCATCATCATGGGGGATGCTCGAACATTGCTGCCACCAACCCAAAGTCCTTCTCCGCTACTTTAAGTTAGCA
This sequence comes from Chloroclysta siterata, assembly GCA_932294275.1. Lineage (NCBI taxonomy): Eukaryota > Metazoa > Arthropoda > Insecta > Lepidoptera > Geometridae > Chloroclysta > Chloroclysta siterata. The sequence continues at coordinate 19,501,311 of OW028588.1, forward strand.
GGGAGATAATGCACAGTACACCCCACTTCGGGACGTCCGTGCAGACCTTATTCCCCCACCATAAATTAGAATTAGAGGGACTGGCGAATAAAGGCTCATGATCATACTGAAGGAAATGGGGGCAGGAATTTGCTGAACAATGGGACACCATGGGCTAATTCTAATTCATGGTGGGGGAATGAGATCTACACTGACATCCTGCAGTAGGGTGTATTGAGTATTATTCCCCAGCTAACCTCACCCCAGCCAGCCCAGCTCCTTAAAGTAGCGAAGCAGGACTTTAGGCTGATGGCAGCAATGTTCTAGCATCCCTGATGATGATGATGTGGATGCAGGGGACCAAAACTCAGCATGGGCTAATAGTAAAAGTAATGTTATACAAACCTGATCTGGTAGAAATCTACAAATAGCCACCATCTCTTGCATAAACTCTTCAAATGTGATGTTATGGTTGATGTATGTGATCATCACATCACCGCTGAACACAGTCTTAACGCGCACATCTTTCTCATGGTTCTCCTGATTCGCCAGCTGGGTCGGCATCATGGCAGTCAACACAGCACCTTTGTATCTAGAATAAGAGAGAGATTTGGTGTTATTACTGTTTTCTTTTTAAAGGCACTGGTACTAGTAAAATTACTGAACAGATGAGACCAAATAACAATGTTTTCTGCCAGCAATGGTATACCAACAGGTGGGTGTTGTGGGTTGTTTGGTGTTTTTGTGAAAAATCGTAACTACATTTTGAATCTTCACTGAAAATTTACTGTGCTACTAACGACATACCTATTTCTAGAAATTATTGATGCCTTATTTATATTACCAAATGCATCACTATGACTACAATGTTAATATTTGAGATCGAGTCTAACTTTAGCAGATTTTTAACTAGTACTTTCTCACAGGGAGCAAAGCTCTCTTTAATATCTTTCCGTTCCTGTTGATCATCCAATCTTTCTTACCAGATCTGTAACAGTTATCAAATTTGGTTATTATTTAAAATATAATATATCTTACTACTCAATTATCTGTAAGTTACTAACTACTACTGCTTAGCATTACTATGCTATCAATTGGTGTTGTTGAATAATAGTATAATACACAGTTAAGATATTGCCAGTTCCTCAAGCTCGTTGTATGAATACTTTTAAAGACTTTTTGCAAGTAAATCACGCCCCAACGTATGATATACTAATATAGTGCAGTTACTGCACTCACAAGAACTGTAGGGTTTCTTTCAGTGCAGTTTGTTCATATTAACCTAGTCCAAATAGGATTACCGTTCAACTTTGTCCTGCTACCATAATACTACGAAATATAGTACGTAACAACACCAAGTAGCAGCCTCAAACACAGCGCTTCCTGTTTAGGATAACATAATAGAAGCTTTATTACAATAACTCGTTTGCATTCCCATAACATGAATCACTAAAATAGGGAGTAATTATGTACACAATACACACCTTTACAAACTCACAACGCGAGCTGAATTACACTTAACAACAATATTACGCGCAGGGATTATAATCTCATTGATGAAACTGCGTTACCAACTGGCGAACAACAATTAATCGCAATTACAAGAAATAACAACAATTTTTTTACACAACATTCAACACCATGGAAGTGACATTTCTACAAAAACGGAAATGAAATTTGACATTGCTTAGAAACTATATCCTTTTTCTCGCTCATACACTTGTATGTAAAGGATTAAAAAGAGAGAAACATACCGGCGTCAGTCACTTTAGCCAACACGGAAAAAATTTGTAAGTAGTGACGTGCCAGCTGTTTCCTTAAGTAATTCTGTTGGTACAGTTTTTTTTGTCTTCATAAATCCTTAGTAAAAGTACCGAGAATGCTAACAAAGAAAAATTACTAATGGCAACGTTTCGTTCAGAAAGTTATATACAACCCGCCAACAAAACGTCATTCGATTTTTTTTTTTGGTGGACTTCGTTAAGTTGTTTTTTTCTAGACGAAATCTTTAGTGTCAGTCAAACAAATTACGTCAATTTGGGTTGGGATTCTGGAATTATTATTTTCTGTATTTTCTGTAAATTATACAAATTCCTAAGATATTAGATTAGGCTTCAAAAGCTCACCCCTAACTTAAGTTAATTTATTAGTATTTTCACTCAAAAATGGTGAGTATCATCTGCGATTTTCTCCGACCTACAAAACATTTACGAACTGTTTGTTATGATGACTAATACGTTTAGATTATACGTTATTCCTGCATTTCCAGACTGACCAGCAAATGGATTGTGCACTGGACCTGATGCGGAGGCTGCCTCCTCAGCAGATCGAGAAGAACCTGACGGATTTGATTGATTTAGTGCCGAGCATGTGCGATGACCTCCTATCATCAGTAGACCAACCGCTAAAGATTGCTCAGGATAAAACAAACGGGAAGGACTATCTCCTGTGCGATTACAACAGGGACGGTGATTCATACAGGTCTCCATGGTCGAATACCTACGACCCACCCTTAGAAGATGGCTCAATGCCAACTGAGAGGCTCAGAAAGTTAGAAATGGATGCTAATCTTGCATTTGACCAGTATAGGGAAATGTACTTTGAAGGTGGAGTGAGCTCTGTGTATCTATGGGACATGGACCATGGGTTTGCTGGTATGTATTTTGGAGATATATTGACTAAAAAAAAATTTGCTGTAAAGCTGCAATGATTTTGCTTGATAACATCAGCATGTAGTGTAATCTACACTAAAGGGAAAAAATCACTTTCTAAATAATTAGCAGAATTGCATTCTATATCTTACCATAGTTTGTTAATAAACATAGCTTCAGAAACCTTATCTATGTGTTACTTTCATTCATCCTAGAATATATCACTACATCTGCACATTCTTCATGAAGTTTATATATTTTATTTCTATGATTAAGTTGTTACCAATATAGAGATTGGTAACAACTTAAAAAAATTACAATTATTGCATTTCTTGCAGGAGTAATATTGATAAAAAAAGCTGGTGACGGCTCCCAGAAGATCAAAGGATGCTGGGACTCCATCCATGTTGTGGAAGTCATTGAGAAGAGTTCAGGTCGCAATGCCCATTATAAGTTGACCTCAACTGCAATGCTATGGCTCCAAACCAATAAGGAAAGCAGTGGTACTATGAACCTTGGCGGCAGTTTGACTCGACAGGTAATTTTTCTTACAACCCAGTCACCAAACTATGCATTACCTGTTGGTGGCAGTGGTTATGTACTTATTTTATACTAGAGGTATCACTCTGATGTTGCTGTCTGAAGAGGTGGCTTCTATTTGTAATTTCTTGTGCACTCATACATTCTCATGTTTCGCTACACTGTTGAATTCAAAATCGAAAATTCTGTAGATTTCTTTGTACAACAAGATGTGAGATTTTTCAGTGATGAGATTTTTTATGTGCATTTTTGCACATAAAAAATCTCATCACAAAATTAAATGTTAGTGAAACTTAAACTCACAACCAACAATGCAGAAGATGTGAGCTACTTTCAACTGAGTTGTTAAGAAATCTATGTTATACCGCGCTCAGCTCATCATCATCATCATCATCTTTCTGCCCTTATCCCACTTCATGTGGGGTTGGCACAACAGGTCTTTTCTCTCCACTTCCCTCTATCATCCGTCATCTCAGTCGTCACTCCTTTCTTACCCATGTCATCCTTCACACAATCCATCCATCTTTTCTTTGGCCTTCCTCTACTCCTATATCCATCCACATTCATAACTAACACTCTTTTCGTCTCAGCTCATGTCCATGGAAATGTGCAGGGACTTGCGCAGGGATATGGGCAATGTGAGAATGTAAACGCGGTATTACATCACCATCATCAGCATAACAAAGTCTACTGCTGGCCTTGGCCTCGCCTATACATTTCCAGGAAAAACGATTCTAAGCCCTCTCCATCCACTGACTTCCCACGCGCCTCACGATTTGTCTTCCAGCTCATGATCGCAAATCGAGAACCGTTATTCTCCAGCGGTTGTCATTTCGTTGAGTGATATGGCATTTCAGCTTGCTTATTTTGAGCTATGTTAGTTACCGTTTCCTCTTCAGACACTTCTGTTTTCACAGAAGTATACTTGTAGTAACCTATTTAGTCTGCTAGAGCATTCATGCTGAGTGGGGGCCAATATTATGTCATTTACTTTTCATGCCTGTTCTTGTATTTATAAAAGTGTGGCATATATATATAAATGATTTTGTATTTGTATATTTATAGAAATAAATAATTAATTTCCAGGCTGAGCAGGACTCCGCAGTAAGTGACGTAACGCCTCACATCGCCAACATCGGTCGCATGGTCGAGGACATGGAAAACAAAATTAGGAACACACTCAATGACATCTACTTTGGTAAGTGGTCCGGATATTGTTTGACACGTTAATGTACTGCATGATAATTGGACGTTCTAACAGGGTCATTGGAATCGTTTTATTGGGGTGTGCAATAGCTGGATATGCAATATTGTCATGTGTAGTTAGTAGTTAATGTACAGCCTCTTAATGTATGGCCTGATATATGGTTAAACATAACCAGGACCTAACTAAGTTAGATCTGCCTATCAAGTCAGTCAGTTGCAAGTTGGCTTCGGATTGGCTGTACATTATTGGCGCCCTAGTAAGTTACCTACAAATTCAACTCGTACTTTATTTCACCATCAGCCTGAAGAAGTCCACACTGGAACACATAAGCCTTCCCTAAGCATTTAGGTATAGGAAGAACAATTCTGAGCCCTCTCTGGCCTCTGACTTCCCGCGATTCTAAATAAGTTATTATTATTGGATTTATTAGTTAATATATTCATCCTACTAATATTATTAACGCGAAAGTTTGTAAGTATGGATGTTTGTTACTCTTTCATGTAAAAACTACTGAATGGATTTTAATTAAACTTTACAATAATATAGCTTATACATCAGAATAACACATAGGCTACAATTTATAAAGATATTGTGTGACTAATCCTGCGCAGACGAAGTCACGGGCACCAGCTTGTTTACAATAGAATTATGTTAGGCCCATAGGCTGTTTGCAGAAGAATTGATAAAAAAACGGTTACCAAAAATTATCTAAGTAGGTACTTTGTTTTTCTAGATTGTGTGTTTGTTTACATCTTTCGTACTAAAAATATTTTTTGTCGGTAATATTTTTTTTATCTTTGTAATGAATTCAGTTTTGACAAATTCTTATCAGCCCTTGTTTACTGTTGTTTAAATCATTCTGATTAGCGCATTTCAACATAGCTTTGATAATGTAGAATAATAAAATTGCACACATAAAAAAAGTAGATGGTTATAATTTTTTTATTTGTTTATTACCTCGTGTGTTCATAAGTCTTGAGACACAGTAAAACTAAAATATTTTTGGAGCTAAGTTGAGTATTCATTTATTGGATATTAAAATTAAAACTACTGACATCTAGATGTGTATTTAAAAATAAATCATTCAAAATGGCCGCCTTTGCATTCAATGCAGGCCTTCAAACGCGTGCGCCATTCATCTATGGCGGCACGAATCTGTTCAATGGGAATCCGTTTCGATTCTTTAATAAGGGCTCGCTTGAGAGAATCCAGGTTTGGGTGAGACTTTCTGCATACCCTCAGCTCCAATTCCGTCCATAAAGAATAATCCAAAGGATTCAAGTCAGGGCTTGACGAGGGCCAATCTTCGCTCCGAATGAAGCCTGGCAAATAGGCCTCCAGCCAACGTTGGGTAGTCTTAGCTTTATGGGAGGGAGCAGAGTCCTGTTGGAAAACCCAGTATTTTCCAGCGAATAGCGTATCATTTAATGGTTTAACCACCGCTTCCAATATGTCGGTTTGGTAATTTTGTGCCTTCACCTTGACGCCTTGCTGGCAAAAATGAAGCGAAGTGACCCCCTCGTAGGAAACACCCCACCAAACCATCACACTTGCTGGATGATGAGTACGCTGGAGATTGCGTACAGATGGCTGGACGTCCTTTGAACTTCTGGCGTAAACCTTATTGTTCTGCCGGTTAAACTTTTCTTCCACCGTGAAGATCTTTTCATCGGTAAACAGGATATTTTTTGGATCGTGTCTCTTCAATAGGTTCCGACATCGTTCCAGTCGCAATTTACGAAGACGCTCGTTTAAATAATGCACTTTCCTTCGACTGTAGGCCTTTAGTTTAAGATCATATTTAAGTATCCTGTTCACCGATATTCGCGAAATGTTGGTCTGCAGAGCTAATTTCTTTTGAGTCCGGCAAGGGTTGCGACGAATTTGCTCTCTGGACTCTGATTACTTTGATGTTGGCGGGCGTCCTTACAGACCGCGCGCGGCCACATCTTCCACGGTCTTCTAAAGAGCCGGTCTCCTTGTACCTCTTTATGGTATAATACACAAAGTTCCGACTACATCCCAAACTTTGGATTTCACTAAAAACTTGCATTGGTTTTTTTCCTGCTTGAAACAGTGAAATTACAGTCGCACGCAAATCTTTTGTTGGCGCCATTTTCACGGAGAATGAAACAAATATTCAAATGTATATTTTTTCTGATTCAAAACATTCGAAATTTAAAATTTTAAAAGTTTAAAAAATGTTGCATGAATTACTTTCTTTTTAAATTAATTAAATAAGTTCGTCTCAAAACTTATGAACACACGAGGTATTTGTTTTAGTTTTGTGCAATTTACAAAATGACTGCTGCATTCAACCACTAGCTCCTGCAACACAACTTCTTTACTAGTTCAGGAGCCTTGAATCCATATAAGGATTCAAAATATAATATTGTTCATACAAACAAATGTGGTACAAACACATGTTTTACTTTTTAAACTTTTTTCTAGGTTAAATTTAACGAACGTATGACTTCTTCTTCTTGACGTGTCGCAAGTTTCTTGGAAACAATTGTTTTAATAAATTATTTCGAAATAATTTTAAGTGCGCCTCGAAGGGGCTCTTTTCTAGCACTTGACTGTGACTTGACACACAGCACTATCTAGCCCCAAACTTGTAATATTGGAACCAGATAGCTGATATAATACATACAATATACTTTTTCTTTATAAATACATGTATACTTATTACTTACTTACACCTAGACAGAGAACAAACATCTATGTTAATCACACAAATGTTTGTTCTCGGTGGGGATCAAACCCACGGCCTACGGCGCAGAAGGCAGAGCTACTACCAACTGAGCTGTGAAGGCTGTCAAACATGTCGGTTTCCTCACGATGTTTACATAAGACTTAAAGATTACCTATGATATAAACTGCAGGTAAAACGAAAGACATAGTGAACGGTCTCCGCTCCGTGGTTCCGGCGGACGTGACGCGCCAACGGAACGCGCTGCAGCACGACTTGGCGTTTGAGCTGCAACGCCGCCGCGCGCCGCGCGACGACTGAACCACGCATTTACGCATAGGTGAGCTAACACAAAGGTGAGATGGTTACCACTTCACATCAGGTGGGCCATCTGCTTGTTCCATCAGCAAGTGATATACAACGTGTAACATAATACCCCAGGAAACAGGATATTCTAAATGTCGTGGCGGTCAATTTAAGTTCTAAGACTTTTGAAATTTCGAAGGTTTTCATGAAATGTATCTTAAACTTTTTTACGATATGAAACTAAACCCACCATGAGGCAGCCCTATTCAGCAGTCTTTGGCCTTATTAGGGGTATTATGTTACATATTGTATTTTACATCGCGTACATTTTGACATATTTAACGGCCCTTTAATCCTTCGTTAATCTAACAGAGCATGGTAAAATCAGCTCTAAGGGCCAGTTTCACCATGCTATGTTAGTTACTAATCAAGGATTAACAGGCCGTTAAATCTAACCTTAGATGTCAAACTCGTACATTTTGACATATTTAACGGCCCTTTAATCATTCGTTAATCTAACAGAGCATGGTAAAATCAGCTCTAAGTCACGCACGATAGGAACGTTCCTATCGTGCGTGACTTAGAGCTGATTTTACCATGCTCTGTTAGATTTTTAGGTGCTCTGTTAGGGCAGTGCATCGTAGGGCACGTGCCCTACGATGCACTGCCCTGCGTCCATCAACTTGAGGCCTAACCTAAGCCTCCTGTGTCAGTAATTTCACTGGCAACCACACTCTTCAAGCTGAAACATAGCAATGCTGCTTGACGGCAGATAAAGGCGTGGTGGTAGTACTTCCCCGGACGAGCCCTTCACAGTGAGCTCCACTACTATTCCAGTGCCAGGTGCCAGTTCCATGTGACCAAGCCTCGAAGAACAGGCAATAAAGTTACGGCACCGGCCACAAGTATACAGACGGCGGATTTAGGCAATCGTGAAGATAAGAGTAGTAATAGAGCTCTATGGTTTTTTTATTGATATTTCTGCATTTTTTATTTCTACTTTCCCTTGTTTGACACTAGATGGCGCTGTATGAAATGTTCACTTGATTCTATTCATGTATTTGTCTGTTTTCAGGTGAGTTGGATATATTTGGGTAACTACCTAGTGCTAACGATAAGATAATACAAGGAACGCATATGTGCAGTGTAATTAATTATTATAGTTAAAATATTTTCGAAACTTATGAAGAATAGAAAAGTATGTCTCAGTAGTTTATTTAAATTAGTTACTACAGTGCGGCCATTTGGTGCTTGAACAGATAAATATATTTACTAATGTATATTTGATGTCTTCATATTAAATTATTTGAATAAAAACTTGTAAATTTCTGTAAAGTGCCCTTTTTTATGTATAAACTTGGAATTAAACTCACCCATTTATAATCCATCTCATTTTTTATTTGCATTTTTATTTGCTTAGTATTTATAGATTTAAATTTGTATTTTTAAAGTAAGATACTGTAATAATGATAAGAGATTTAAATAATTATGTTTAGTTCAGTACAGCGACTTGTCTGAGGTTGCAATATTTTTTATTTTATGATTAACAGTAGTTATATTGGCCTCTCTAAATAAAGGTTTATTTATCTGAATGTGTTTTTTTTCTTTCTTATAAAGCAAAATAAATTATAGTGAAAAACAAGACTTTATATTAACAATAGGTACAACAATACTATTTTTTTTGTCATATGCACCTCTGAATATTTGGAATTTAGATGAAACTTGGAATAGATGTAGTTCATGGCCTGGAGTAGCAAAAAAAACGTATACATACCTAGTGCCACAGAACATTTACTGTTCTGTGTAAATTACCAATGATGGTGGATTAGTCATTTATTAGGTAGGTACCTGCCGCCGATAAAAAAAGTAGTAGACAAGGCACTTACCTGCTAATTATACCAAGCGGTATATAAGTAGGTAGGTACTTATATCTTTCGGGCGGAAGCTATACAATAATATTCATAGTGAATACATAGACGATACAGCATAGTGAAGAATTGCCTTCCGGCCGGCTGACTTCTAGGTAGCGGCTTCGACGCTAACAAGTTTGGTATCAATCATGCGACCAATCAATGTTCTGGGGCCATAATGCTCACTTCGAGCGAGATTATCTCACGGTGGAGATGACGTCATATCTCGTTCAATAACTCGTTGACGATGCGTCTCGCATGAACTTTGAATGTGAAAATTTGGGAGTAGGATGGTGAGAATGGGGATAAATAGTTATGGGGATAAATATGTTGTGAACTGAAGGGAAGACGATTTTAAAGTCAAGGTATATTTTTCAGTTTTACCCTGATGATGGTAGACAATTGAAAGGAAGAGTTGTTAACAAATTCTGCGGTTGCTTCTGCAGTGCCAATTTATTAACGCGGGTATTCTCTTATCTGTGCCCTTGGTATAACTGCTTGACAAGTTTTTTTAGGAATGGCTATAATAATCGAGTAACGGCTGATTTCTTAAAGCTCGATCAAAACTAATCGGATGTCAAGTCACTCGCCATTTCAGCTATTACATCGAATTAGATAGATATAGCAAGTGACTTGACATCCAATTAGTTTTGATCGGGCTTTCAGAAACCGGCCGTAAGCCTCTAAATTGTGGCAAGATAGATTTTATACTGTATTTTGAATCAATAAAAATAATACACACGTACATGTAATGAAATAAAACCCCCTGAAGGTTTAAATACAAGTATTGGAACACCTAGTACCTATATCACTATTATGCCACTGTGTACGTTCACACTTTCTGTAAAATATATTATTCTCGGAAAGTGAACTCTGAGAAATATCTTTAACATGAGACTTGAGACGCAGCGAGCGAGAAGTTGTTTGACGGTTTTCCCCCTCTTAACTTTACATCTCGGAGTGATATCTTTGGACGTGCTCTTGGAGAATAATACATTTTGTTATAGAACAGAAAGAGCAGCTCAAGATCAGGAGGTATATTTCCCGTCAGTTTTTCTTATAAAAAATGGAGAAAAAGTAGTATATTTACGAGCTTAAGATACCCAAGCCTGTATTTTATAGATCAAGGCCGACCTTCGAAGCCTTATTTAGGTTTTTATGGCGTCTCAGGCGGCTAGTACCTCATTCAAGATTATGTGTTCTTGATGTGCTGAAGACCTTACTAGAAATATCTTTGTAGTAAGTCAATAATATAGAAATAAAATGAAAATAGCCTCACACGAAAATAGACTCACAGCTTTGGAAGAAGAAAAAAAATAAAATTTGTAAAGTTCCTAACTAGTTATTGTATAGTAACTAGAAATAGTATAGTAACTAATTATTGTATAATAACTAGAAATAGTATAGTAACTAGTTATTGTATAAACTAGAAATAGTATAGTAACTAGTTATTGTATAGTAACTAGAAATAGTATAGTAACTAGTTATTGTATAGTAACTAGAAATAGTATAGTAACTAGTAATTGTATAGTAACTAGAAATAGTATAGTAACTAGTTATTGTATAGTAACTAGAAATAGTATAGTAACTAGTAATTGTATAGTAACTAGTAATCGTATAGTAACTAGTAATCGTATAGTAATTAGTACCAAACTAACTAAAAAAAAATACCTTTGTGCGTCGCAAAACGGACTATGATTCAGCAATAAGTTGGTTGCAAACTTTAATCCTACTGAACGGAAGATTTCCTCTCAGATCACTTTTTTATACAACTATCTAAACACCTGATGTTACGTGGTAACCATCACCTAAGAAAACCATAACTAAGAAAACATTGCCACGTAGGTAAGTCACGCAGATATAAACCTGTACCGCGGGCTAGTTCTGGCCTTTTCAGGAAAACAAATGAAAAATAATATTATTTTAAGCTTCATTTTAAGCTATGGATTTTTGTCACAATTATGCTAGTGTTAGTTTTTTTATGCTATTTGGAACTGTCAACTTCAGTCAGTCAAATAAACGTCAATTGAGAATTTGAGATGTCACAACAAAAAAATCTGCTTGAGAAACTTGTTTAATTGAAATATTTTGGAAGTTCTAAAATAAATGAGTAATAAATAATATTAGTTACAAGAGTATACCGGCTTCCAAATGAGTTAGATCTTCGCAAAATGGATGTAGGCTGTGCAGCAACAGGAACTGATGACAACACAACAGGGGTAAGACATTGTACTTCACTACTACTACGTTCACGTTTCAAAGTTTACTTAGGAAGAACGATAAACCTAATAAAACCTTCTTACGAATGGATAGGGAAGGTTCATAACCTCACTATCTAAAAGTTTGCACTGGCTTCAACCATGGAGGTAGTCACCCCTGGGTTTCAAGGATGTCGTCTTTCGGCAGTGCAGTGCATACATACCACCCTCAGTTACTCTTCTTTCTTGCTCTAAAACACGTCTAAATTCTATCTAAAACAGAAACAGACCTGTTCATTGAACCTACTTTATCTATACTTCTGTGGTTGCCATTATTACCCTGCAATGGGATGGACGAGATTACTTTGATAAATAAATGTGCTATTGCTGAACTCATCTAACTACTGATCCAATATGCACTTAAGCATGTCAAAATTAATAACCCCTGAACTTGTATTAATCATCTTGAATATACATAAATATCTTGTTTTACCAATTTTCAATTCATGCTTAATTTATTTTCAGGAATTTAATTATGAAGTACCTATTACAAATCTCAAGCTTGAAGCGAGTGATGCCGTTGATATTTTGTATGTTATGAAACAAGTGACTGCTGACAATGCAGCCTTGGAAGATGGCACAACTGGTGAAGATTTTATAACAACAGATTCTGGAACTATAGTTATTGATGAAACTGATAGTGTAGAGCCATTGAAAACTTCAGTAGAACAAAACAGAAACAATATTTTTAATGAAAGAGACAGTGCTATAGTAATAGATGATACAATATTAGAAAAAACTTCAGTCATTGATACTGAAGCAACTTCTGACAATAACAATCTAATAGAAATTGCAGTTGATTTTGACGAAGCAACTAAAGATGTTATAAGTACAAAAGATTCTGGGACTATAGTTATTGATGAAACTGAAGGTGCAGAACCTTTGAAAACTGTAGTTGAAGCAAACAGAAACAATGTTTTGATTGATGATGCTATAGTTATTGATGATATAATATCAGAAAAGACTTCAGCCATTGACAACAATGGAAAAAATAATAATATTGATTTAAAAAAAATTGCTTTTCATTTGGATGAAACAGGAACATATTCAATAGATATAGATGAAACTCAGATTCAAAATGTTACAGTGCTTAATGGAAATAGAACAGATTCAGAGAAAAGTATAGAAACGCAAACTACTAAAGATGCAGATATAAAAGAAACAGAAAACGTAATAGATGTGGATGAGACAGTTGTTTTGCTCGATGGAAATAAAACAGATTCAGATGTAATACTTTTAGATGATAACAAAACAGATTCTGTAAGCACCATAATACTAGATGATGATGAAATCAATAAATGCACTAATTACATTAAAGCACTACCCAAACACATTGAAGTAATAGATGTTGAAAAAGATACTGACTGCAGTATAGTAGAATCAACTATAAAAATAAAAAAGTGTGACCAGATTAATGTTTACAAAGATAATCCACTATTGCTGGAGCTTGTTGAAAAATGCTTAGATATGGAAAACACAGACGGAATGACAAGAGTTATTAACAGGACCCTGCTAGTCATTTACAAGGATGCTGATGAAGAGTATAAGAAATCGGAGATATTCAAAAAACTCCTCACTAGGACCATAATGCAGTTAGATGTTGAGCCAGAAATGAAATTTTCACACATTAAAAATTTATGCAATGAATTGAAATTGCACCAAGCTAAGAAAAGAGTACCATTTATTACATTGGAAGATGACGACAGAGGTAGGTAATTCAATGATAATAGGGCTAGTTCAAAAATATGCAGAGATCATCTGTAGTCTAACGGGAGTGATCAATCAACAGGGCGGGTTTTCTGATCTTAAGGCCATGGGTTTTTGATGTTAGTTTATTATTAGTTGTCATACTGTCAAATATTACCTTTATTTTAGTATATCGATTTTCTGACCGAGGGGAAGTATTCCTCTCGCACACTAACAAACCCTGTAAATCTACCAAAGTCAATAAATTTCCACACCATAGATAAGCTACATAGATATTAATACATTTAAAATCGCAAGAATTTAATTACCTAAATAAACCTTAATATCTTGTATTGGCTCCTGTATCCACATTTATGGCAGTCCATTATGGGTGAAGAGTGATAATATCACCCTTGTAGCCAGCTTAACTCCTCCCCAAAGAACAAAGCTTTTTGGGAGCTTCACCGATAAAACTATTATTTTTTTCAGAACAGTCTACCAGCACTATACCAAAAAAGAGAAGAAAAGTAGATGAAGTCATTAATTTGGATGATGATACAAGAAATGATGTCCAACATAATCAAATACAAGGTCTTGCTAAAATCAAAAACGGAATACATCCTATAGGTAAAGTCTACCCATCCATAGAAATTGATGATGATAGCAGCTCAGATGTGTTATACCAAGACAATGATAATGATGTAATTTTACTAGATACAAATAACTCAAATAAAGAAAACTATAGAACTAAAAATCAAGGTAATAAGACAATCAGGAAAAAAAGAAGAGGCAGACCAAGAAAAAGATATTTATCGCACCCTAAAAATTTTCAAAAGAAAAAGCGCCTACTCAAAACTACAGATCCAACTTATAAAGCAATCAACCAAAATGTTTCTACAATTACAAGCCAAATTGACGTTTCAAATAGTAATCTAGACAGAATATCCAACTCCGGAGTGCTCTTAGAACCAAGAGTCGCAGTAGAAGTTGATATAACAGAGTTCAATCGAGATAGAATCAAAACTATTGAGACTCAGATATATCATCTTAAAAAACGCCTTGAGGTATTAGAAGAAGCCGAAGTGAAAACAAATACCTGTTCGTCACCATACATCTTGTGTGAAAAGTAAGTTTTTAAGATTTCTTAAAAATTGAGAGTTGGGGAATGATGGGCTGTGATGGAATCTCCACAGTACACATAATAAATCCGCCCTTGCACTTGACACACATGTTTTAGAACTTTTTAGGTTCTACGACATGTCGGTTTCCTCTCGATGTTTTCCTTCACCGTTTGAGAGTACTGGCATTGTGCGCATACATTTTTATGAACCAGATAGCTGATATAATCCAAACGTCTATGTTCATTACTTAAATGTTTGTTCTCGGTGGGAATCAAACCCGTGGCATGTAGGCCATGACCTGCGCTATAGCGCAGTAGATGCGCAGTAGGCAGAGCTACTACCAAGTGAACTGTAAGGGCTGTCAAAATTATGGATTCATTGGTCAAAATTATGGGCCAAGGGCGTCGCCAGCCCATAGCCCAGGAGGGGAGGGCAAGTAAATATTATGGAGGATGAGAAAAATATGAATTGTATGCAGTCAAGAGCATGAAGCTTTACAGCTTGTAGTGCGAGTCTTTGCCTCTATGGCGATTGTATTATGAATGGTTCCAACTTAGGCCTTAGGACTTTGGTTTCTATGCAGTTGGCTACATTTTTTTAATGTCTAGGAGGGGGGCCTAGTGATCCATTTCATTCAACTGAAATAAAGTATGCCTTTTAATTTTGACATTGATGACAAATGGAACATTTTTAAATTTCAGGATAAAAACGGCGATCTTGAATCTCTACAATGAGTTGTGCCAGATAACTGGTACAGAAGTCAATAAACGTCACGAAGTGAGACTGCAAGTTGTTCCAGGTAACCTAGTCTACCTACTTTAATCTAAATAGTATAAATAAATAACATTTATTCAAACCAGTGTAGTGTTATACAATTTTAATTAATATAGAGTGAACATAAAAAGCATGTTGCTACACTGCCATAATGAGTAGTAGAGCTTATTGTGTGTGGCTCATCCGAGGGAGTACTACCACGTTTTAAGAGTAGTAGCTCTTTGTGAAGGGCTCGTCCGGGGAAATACTACCACCACGCCTTTTTCTGCCGCCAAGCAGCAAGGCTGTGTTTCGGTTTGAAGAGTGTAGTTGCCGGTGTAATTACAGGCACATGAGGCTTAACATCTGTATGCCTCAAGTTGATGGACGCAGGGCAGTGCATCATAGGGCACGTTCCTATCGTGCGTAACTTACGAGGCAATGCTTTGTTATAGGTGATGGTTACCACTTAACATCAGGTGGGCCATCTGCTTGTTCCATCAGCATGTAGCTTTTATGCAAGTGTGCCCGCTACAGCCTTCACAGCTCAATTGGTAGTAGCTCTGCCTTATGCGCCGTAGGCCGTGGGTTCGATCCCCACTGAGAACAAACATTTGTGTAAAGAACATGTTTGTTCTCTGTCTGGGTGTTATATAATATTATAAGTATGTATTTCCAAAAAAAAGTATTTATGTATTATATCAGCTATCTGGTTTCCATATTACAAGGTCTGGCTTAGTTTGGGGCTAGATAGTGCTGTGTGGAAAGTCCAGTAATATTTATTTATTTATTTACAGTCAAGTGTATTCCGCCTTAAGGTGACGAACCTTTTCATTCCGTGACTGTACATGTTTATTTCTAGGCCACCCAGAAGGTCCCGTGCGATGCCTCCAACAGTTTCTAAACGACAACATAGATGAGGACGGTAACCCTCCTTTCCCTGACATGGATGACGTCACGCAGTGTGTCATCAACGCCAACTACAAGTACGATATGCGATGGACGCAGGCGCAGATTATTGGCGAAGGTAAATTAGTAAATTGAGGAATAGAATCATTTATTGTTTGTTTATTGTTTAGAAAAAAGTTACATAATTATGGTTTTATTCATATTGGTCGCTGA
Organism: Chloroclysta siterata; assembly: GCA_932294275.1. Classification (NCBI taxonomy): domain Eukaryota; kingdom Metazoa; phylum Arthropoda; class Insecta; order Lepidoptera; family Geometridae; genus Chloroclysta; species Chloroclysta siterata. The sequence continues at coordinate 19,517,536 of OW028588.1, forward strand.
GCGTTCCATTAGCTTAACAGACCGCTATGTCTTCTGCTATCTCTTTTCGTTGGCACTTTCATAGAGCCGTTATAAAATGGCAGGGAATATGAATGGGACTTATATTAGCATGATGTTTGGTATTTTCTGTATTTTGGCACTGATTTGGATCAGTTGAGCTACCTCTAGATCGTTTGCAACGGTCTGCAGATAGCTCAACTGTTTCATATGTATTTGTTGAATACTTGTATTCTTTGTAATTTTCTTTGTAAATAAATTACGTGTTTTCTGTATAATCCATTTATTCTGTATAAATAAACTTCTCAGCGCATGCACTCTTCACTCAATTCGGACGTAAAATGCAAAAGCGGCGTCAGAAACGCGAATGGAAGGATCTCCTGAGCCTCGTGAAGCAAGAGATTCAAGACCCGGCCGAAGACGACCCGGAGTTGTTAGCGAGGCTAGAGGCCAACACACGCCTCGCTAGGAAGAACGAAAATGAACTACTAGAGAGGTATGTTATAACAAACAGCTTCATAACTTTGATTCCTAGGCACGGTAGATATAGACAGCCTTCACAGCTCAGTTGGTAGTAGCTTCCTTCTGTGCCGTAGGCCGTGGGTTCGATCCCCACCGAGAACAAACATTTGTGTGATGAACATAGATGTTTGTTCTCTGTCTGGGTGTTATATAATATTATAAGTATTTACAAAAAAAAGTATATAAGTAGTATACCAGCTATCTGGTTCCCATATCACAAGGTTTGGCTTAGTTTGGGGCGAGATAGTGCTGTGTGGAATGTCCATCAATATTTATATTTATTTATTTTATTTATATACACGACCGGATTCGGACCCTCGACCGAAGATCGGGTTTAGTCCTATGTAGACCACACCGGTGCACTCACAGGTAATTAAAAAAGATAGCAATTTAATTAAACTTTGATAGATGATGTGTTGTGGGGTACAGCTACCAATTCAAAAATCATTCTTTTTTTGTGATGTGATCTGATGTTAACCATCACCTATAACAAAGCACTGCCTCGTAAGTCACGCACAATAGGATCGTGCCCTACGACTCACTGCCCTGCGTCCATCAACTTGAGGCATACAGATGTTATGCCTCATGTGCCTGTAATTACACCGGCAACCACACTCTTCAAACCGAAACACAGCGTTGCTGCTTGGCGGCAGAAAAAGGCGTGGTGGTAGTACTTCCCCGGACGAGCCCTTCACAAAGAGCTCTGCTACTCTTAAAAAATCTACTTTTGGAACTTACGTGGTCGCTAACCTATAGTTTTACCGACACCATTTTATGTTGCGACTAAGAAATCTTAATTTCTTTACAGATTTGTGAACTACGAACACGGAATAGCTTCTCAAGCCAACCCCGAATTGAGACTCAGCCAATCAGGAGACAGCGGCGAAGACACTGATGTAGATACTCCACATTCTGGTGATGGAATTTCTACTAACAACTCTACAGTGGCTAGTGAAACTACTGTGGAGCCAGATACGCGTGGCTTCTGTAATAATCTCCCCAATGGTGCAAAAACCATTAATTTTGGTAGCACTATGACAGTGTGTGACGGCAAAATAGTTATACAACCAGCCATACAATTTGGTGCACTCAATACTACTACAGATGACTTGACACTGTATTCGGCAGAATTCAAAAGCTTTATCTTGAAAACATACGATCAACCGCCTATAAATGTTATTGGCTATAACAATAAGAAGATTAACCCCGCTCAAGGTGAAAGTGCCGGTCCAAATAGTATTGCTAAAACAAAAGAAGTGAGCCCTCAAATTGCACAAAATACACAACAGGTTTCAAGTCAAGACAACGCAGATGCAAGTAAACTTGCCAAAGAGTTATTGGTACTCATTCAATCTGATCTTTGTAGACCTGACGCAGATTTTTTAACAAAAGATGTTTATACAATCAAAGCCCCTTGCGCTGTGCTTCCTTCTTTCAATCTAATAGATCGATTGACCAATCTCGATACAAATATTTTGGCTACAAATGGTCTAACGAATAGCTTAGCAAACAATTCTATGAAGATCGATGAACACAGACTCGCAACCAGCGATGGTTCTCAAACTCACATGCACACGCCCAAACAAAAAAGCATACAATTAAATGTAAATACCGACACAGAAAATACACAAAATACAGACTCTGCTGACAAAGAAATTAACAATATTGACGTTGAAAAAGATTTTTTTTCAACAGCGGTACCAAGCAAAGAGCTAGAATTAAACATAATCAAAATTGAAATTGACGAAGAAGCGGTTTCAACAGCTCCAGTATCAACAATAGATACTCCATTTGAAAATGACGTTGCAAATGTATCAGTATCGACAAAAGATACATCGGCTGATTTAGATATTAAAGATAATAGTATCGTAGATGGTATAGTCAAACGGGAACGTTTGGATATTCCCAGCATGTTGAAGGATTTGGGAGAAGGTTTCACAGCAACCATTTTTGATATTGAAGACCCTTTCTTAGTTATAGAGATTTCCGATAGCTCTGAATCGGAGGACGAAGATATATGACATTTTGTTACTAAAACAGCTTTTTTATCTAATTTTTATATACATACACCACGCGATACGATCGCATGGTTAATTCTACGCAAGTAGTGAGAATGTACCCACGTTTTACTTGCGTTGTACGCGCGTAGAAACAGTTTTCGAGTTACATTAAGATTTTTTATTTTTTGCTGTGATTACATACTTTGATATGGTAAACACACTTACATATCTACGTAAGTGTGTTTACCTACCTAGTAGGTACAGCCACATTATGTTTGTGTGTATGTTTATACAAGGTGTAAAAATACCACTACTGAAAACTTCAGGGGGCTAAAGTACCCATCAATATGAATAACTTTTCTGAGGAACCAACTCCGTGAATGCGAAAATAAACAGCTGTTTCATGCATAGTTCAATACCTACCTGGCTAAAAATCTATGAAATATCTGTTTTTTTTTAGAAAAAGTTATTCATACTGATGGGTACTTTGGCCCCCTGAAGTTTTCGGGAGTGGTATTTTAACACCATGTACCTATTGTCATGGCAGTCTTCCATAGAAAACTCGGTGGACCTTTTTATAGCCGTTGAAATACCTATAGGTACATGATTTTTACGTTCCTTTTATTATTTTAAATCACCTCCGCGTCTGTCTAAACAAAGTTCCGCCAAGTTTAAGTGCTGTGTATATAATTAAGTGATAGATAAGGTACCGCTATGTTAAAAAAATCGTGCCTTGCATATTTTTAAAATAAAATAAATAATAAAGCTAATTGTTCACCATCCATTAAAATTAACTGCTAATAAACTGTTGTATTTTATGTGTATAAGCTCGCACTATAGAGGGAGCCTATGTTGTTTCTAAATATTTATTTGCGAAATGTGATTGTGAACTGTGAGCTTTCATAGTGCTGTTTAAAAACTGGTTTTAATTCTTGCATACACCTTTTTTTTTACTACCACAAGTTAAGACGTATCATCACCTATAACAAAGCATTACCTCGCAAGTTACGCACGATATGAACGTGCCCAGCGAAACACTGCCCCGATCCTCGAAAATGTGTTGACCTCTTAACCGTTATACCCCGTTTACACACAGCTCATGTCCGTGGAAATGTGTAGAGACATACAGAGACAGGCGCAGGGACTTGGGCAATGCGAGGATGGGACGGCAACATTTCCGTCCACGCGAATGTCTAAATGTAAACGCGCTATTAGGCTTAGGTGCATCAGGCGTGATCAGGCTTAAATCAGCGCGCAGCGTCACTAATCTATCACTATGGCATACCAACCAGGCTCTCAGGTGTCTGGCCACATGGTTATGATGTCAATCAGACACCCTGTAGATGGTAAACGCAAACAAGTATTGACTATTACTTTATTTTATTTATCTTGTAAAATACTACCTAGAATATCTTGGGGGGCCTAGGGTTCTGTTCTGATGTCAATAAACCTAGCTCCCACCAGTGTATGAACATAATCAAAACTGTATATACTTTACTAAAGAAAACCAGCCAGCGATGCCCCACAGTTAATTCTTAAAATTACTTTTATTTAAAATAGTAAAGGTGCTATAATACTTACATCAACGCTTTGTCTCATCGCGTACTCCAGTAACAGCTTTATTCTGCAGTCAACGGTCACTCTCTTCCCTCGAGTGGATTACTGCTACATTACTAATATGTGCAGGTATTATTTCTGCGCGCATACTTACAAACTTTGTGAAAATTATGGTACATTCTAAAGACCAGCCCAGTTTTCTCTTTGAAATTGCTGGTCACTCGCAGCTGTATGAAAATATAGTCCCGATATGGTCACGATCATTACTTCGTTGATTTACTGAAGACTGCGAATGGACACAGACGAAAAAGTCTCGACAAACCCCGTTGTGTTAGTGTGACCATGAGTAAAATAAATTCCTGCTAGTCACACCAGTGTGACAATGGTGTGACCAGGAGTCTTCAGTGAAATCTAAAGAATACCTCTCAACTGAAAAGGGTTCAAACCAACTACAGAACAAAAACTAAAAAGGTACTACGATACGAATCACAAGTCACGGTATTTCGTTTTGTACAGATTTAATTCGACAGACTGTTAAATACTTTTACTGCAATTACATATATTGGCCATTGCTATTAAATTCGGTAAAGTGTTTGCACAATAACATACACGACAAGTAACTTGTCAGCATTACCAATTTTGAAATCTGAAATTTGAAAAAGTGCAATAACAGGGCATGGGAGTTTCCGAGCGCGGTCATAGTAAGCGCGGTATATAAGTACCCTCCGTTATCTGCCTGTAGTCATTGCACAACAACCAACCATATCCCGCCCTTATTTACAAACCATTAGTACTAACCGTCATAGCTATCCGACCTGACCCTACGACCAAATATAAAAAATAATTTCGAGTTACCTAAACTTAATACGCTCCATTTAGATTCCTTGCACAACAATGTTGGCCATCTCTTAGCTACAAGGCTGGTGCCTTCCCCTCACTCGATCACATCCTAGACGTTCCTTTGAATTGGCAATCGTATTTTGTCCGCGAAAAAGCTTACAGAATGCGTAGTTATGTGGCTTTTACACAATGACTATGGATACAACAAAGGTAAGCAAATAGACAGTGTGCAACAGGATCGATTCCTAATGATAGATAACTAATGGGTGCTAACAATTACGAATACAAGTCACATTAATCTTCACTATAGCTAACTATCACTGAACAAGTAGTGACACATGGATAGATTACATCAAGGTACCGTCGGGTAAGACATTATATTATTATTGTGGTGTACAGACAGAAAAAAATCATATATGACTAAGTATTTATTATACACTTCCCGATGTCTTTACATAATATAACTTAGGTTTTTTTTATAAAATAAAAACCTGATAAGCTGCTAAGTATAAAAACTTTACCAACAATAACGATTATGCAATTTAGAAAAAAAATTACACTTCAGAGAACATAAAACTGTTACCAGTATCTAAAACAGCATAAGATAGACTACAACCTGCAACGTAAGAATTTTGAGTGCTTAAAAAATATCTCTCACAAAGGGGGCCTTACCTTACGTCCTTACATTAATTTTCGTATATCATATCGTCTTTGACAATCTGATGTTTTAAAAAATTGATAAGTCCACTAGCACACAAGTGTATGGTACCCTATCCTAGCCCTGGAGGCAACACTTGCTAAGGAATGGCCTCGCATTCTACTCAAACATGGAATTAGGCAACGGTAAGCCACTCGAGTATGTGTAACATCGCACGCGTTCAAATGGGCAAATAAAGAGAGCAAGGAAGGCCGATATACGCGAGTAATAAATCATCTATTTTTTTATAAAATGCAATGTCGGTCTCGCCAAGGATCAACCTCGGGAGACGTCCACAGTCAGTCTTCATACGATTTAGCACGAGTTCAAATGATAGGGACCAGTTCATCGTGTCGGATCGCACGGGCCAGCGCCGCACTGCGTCTTTCGCCGCAATGTGTCTCAGAGTGATTCGAGATTATGCACAAATACGCAGTTCGGTGAAAGCCCAATGTAATGAAAAATATGAATTCGAACAGTTTGCAAGTGTTACACATGAAGGGATACGCCTAGTCGGACGCGCCAGCACCGCAGGCGCGGCTTCGGATAGCGCCGACGAATCGTCGCACATCCAAAATAGGACCAAATCACACACCACATTCAAGAATTTTCATTTATTTCTATTTTTTTTTGCATTTTATCGCGTTTTTTCGTATGTATTTATTAATTTAGCATTAAAATAATGGTAATAACTTCAAGTTTGCGTCCACCTTTTCGTCAGATATATGAACCACTATAAAACAATATCCACCACAGGAATTTCTGTCTATCGACGAGCTAGCGCCGCGCGGAACGCATCCTAAACTTAACGTTTAGATGTCGAAGCGAAAAGAGAACAAACAAAACAAAAACAAACGTGAAGTTCCGGCGGCACCGCGGCGATCGCTCGCTAACCTCATCCGCGTATACTATTACACTTACAATAAATAAATTAATGTATTAGCGCATGGCAACATCGCGCTAACTATTTCATTGATTTATAGTCGCGAACAATAATCAACAATCGTTCAATGAGTCGAGAAAGCTTTCTTTCGGCTGACATTTGCAGACTTGCTTACACGCATGCTCTACATGTAGGAGACAAGTTCCATATCAAGCAGAAAGCCTGGAGGCCTGATCGAACCCCCAAGCGATCTCCCTAAATGAGTTTAAACAACAGACTTCATTGCGACAGCAGTCGATTTGCGTCGATTATTGTCATCGCATTCGTCGTGAATTACCGCGAGATGAGGCGAGCGAGCGGGCACCGCGACACCTATATTTTACGTTAAATTATAGTACATAATATTATGTTTTACATTTATGTAAGAGTGTTTGATTGTAAAAAAATTATACGATGTTATAACCCTATAAATGCTGTGTCGGTTTATTTGTCGAGAGCTGTGTTTGCCTTTACCGCGATCACGCACTCTTCGCCGCAAGATTTCAGCACGGTGCACTGGAACAATACAAAACAGAACATTACATACAATTTAAATAACAAAGGAATATCGTATCTGGCGCGCTAAGGCACAATATTTCGTCCCGACAGTTGAAAGGTCAAACGTATGGAATTGAAATGTAGACTCCAATGCGACTTTAAATAGTATAAGGACGTAAGTTACGTCGATTTAATTATATTATTATTAAATATAACACATTTTAATTCGAATAGTTACGTCACGTAACTATTCGGATTAAAATGTGTTATCGAAACTGTGTGTTTTAGCAATTTTACTGCTAATAAAAGTATTATTTGAAGCATACTTAGATGTTTATGAGATTCATGATAATTTCAAGTCTGCCACCTCAAGTCAACGCCTAGGTGACATCAGCAACCTTTGTATTCAAAATAATTCTGAATCATTATAATTGATGAATGCATGATCTGACCTCAACATTGGAAAGTTAAAGTACAATAAAATTTACCTTCTCTTCAATGTTCTTACAATATTGTCACTGATTATTTTGCGCTTGTGTGTGGAATCGCTAAGTACGTAAATAATGCTGATATAAAAATTCTGATTATTTTCCTTCACGCAAATAAGTTTTGTTGGATAGTTGCAACAATTAAGTGGCAGATAACTGTACTCCGTGATAAGCTCAACGATCTCTGGACTGGTTGCCCTTGGGCAGGACGGCCGTCTAGCCAGAAAAAGTACTTTACACACAAACATTGAGCATAATTCAAGACATTTGACATGGAAATTCTTGTTTTAAATGTCACGTGTTATATTTCATGATGATTCATGTACATTATTTTACTTACTCAATTGTTTTGTTACAATTCAAATTGTGTGACAGAATATTTATCAGATAAAAACGGCTTGATCGCGGTTTCTGTGTATTGTTATGCTATCTTTTTTACTACAAAATGCTTATTTTGTTTTTATGTCCTCAAAACCCATAATGTCCATATGACAAGCAATGGTGCATAGTCCAGGTTACGGGCAGACATTTTATGTACGAGTGGATTTAGCACCAACACACCATGGGATATGTCAGAGACTCTATACTCGACTAGCATAATTGTTTACCTAATAAGATAGATACAACCAAGGGCGGATCCAAGATTTTTTTCTAGGAGGGGAATAAAAACAACACTAACTGTCAAAATTCGCAATTCCAGCCAGAAATAGACAAGAGTTTCACTCGTGTTCTTTCTGTTATTTTATTCATATATTTTTACAACTCTGTTAATTTGTTTTGCTTCTAAGTATGTACTGTGATCTCCACGGTACACAAAAATACCTCTTAAATCCGCCCTTGGATACAACATATCAGTTTTCCTAGAGTTTGACCAAAAATTTAACTATCCTTGTTACTAGCAGTAGCTCTTCACAAAATAACTAATTTGGTAAGTTAAAAACAATATTTTTAGGGTTTTAAGTATTTTTCCTCCTTGATGGCCTTTGCCATTGGGCACACAGATTCAAATAACTAGAGATAATAAAGATATACTTAAACCCCTAGAATCAGATATGAGGCTCAAAAAAAAGTATTTTTCCTCATCCAGACACACGAACTATAAAAACTAGGTAAGTTGGGTATCAACATTTTAGTAGTTTAATTCAACAGGCGCGATAAAACCATTTGGAGTGTAATAAAAAGAAGTCACGGCATTTTCTAGCGAGTGTAGCAATATTCTGTACGTGAAAATATTTTTTGTTAGCTAGACGAAACAATCAGAATTTAGGTCAGAAATGTAAACTATACCGCAAAATTGTATTATACAAATGTGCAAATTTTATAATCCAGAGTGGAAACAATACAATCAAAAGCAAAGACTATCCAAACGAGTCAAGGAGGAATATTTCTATATAACCTATTTTCTATGTAATAAGATTACCATAAAACTGCTTTATATCTATTTTTTTATCTAGATTCAGGTAAAACTAATCGTCTTTGTGCTCGCCACCGCGCACATAAGTTGAACGCTTCGGTTTGACCATAACCTTTCGAAAACAACTTGCCTGTCTTATCTGAAGTTAGTAAGATAAGTGCTCAGAGCACAGATTTATCGTCAAGCAGATCACCTCCACAATGTCTCGCAGGGTCTATTGGCAAAGATTTTGACAGAATACCACCTCACTTGCTCACATTTATTTGGTTAGGGCATAATGCTGAGTCGAGGCTCTTTTAATACTAACACATAAACCCGTCACACTATAATATCTTCTTTGATGTCCTTTGTTTTACTGGTTTGTCAGTGCATATGTAGAAAATAGTCTAAATCTGTATCTCGCGCATTTAAAATCCTTTCACCACACTGTTTCGAAAGAACTAGTGAGTGACAAGTCAAGAAGCAAACTGTGCCACTATACCACCAACATTTTCTTGAAAATATTAGGGCAATTCGAAAAAAGAAACTCAAAAAATTAGAAACTGGTGCTGAGGTTGGTAACTACATTCGGTCGTAATTCTTGTCTAGATGTCGAATATCAAACGAAGGCGCCCCCAAACTCAGTAGTGCTATTCCTCCAGGAGCCTCTTCGAAGCGCACTTAAAATCCTTACACCACACTGTTTCGAAAGAAACTGGTGACACGCAAAGTACTCACCAACAACTCTTTGCCGCTGTCAAAGTCAGCGCGCAGCTGTTGGCCCAGGTCGCCGTCGGGTATCTTCAAGTCCTCGCGCAGATCGCCGTTGTCAGCCATGAGGGTCAGGTAGCCGTCGTCAGAGATATCGGTGAGCTGGTAGTCTTCGCGCTTCACGTGAGGCACGTCCATGTTGTGGGTCGAGGGGCAGATATCTTCGTATCTGGGGGAGGGTGACGGAATCGTGAGGTTCTGCACTTGCTAGTTTCCAAGACTTCGTAATTTAGGAATGATTTGTCGTCAGGTCTATTTTTTTTATGTTAATGCATACGGTCCACCAAATAGGAAGTGGTCACCGTCGCCAAGACTGGTGGAGAGCACCGGTGGTCTAGTGGTAGTAGGTTCGGAAGCGGTCGTGCACCAATGAGTTTTTCTGTTCAAAAATGTATATGCTCAATGCCAGTACTCTCAAACGGTGAAGAAAAACATCGTGAGGATATTTTTAGTAAACTAACTAGACCCATTCCTAAACAAAATATGAACGCGTTTTGATGGCGGATTCATTTATTTCTGGTTAATAAATTAAACAAATGAAAAGATAAACTAAGCTGTTTGGTAGATCATAAATATTTGTGGAGAAGAAAATCATGCCAGTACCAATACCGATGTCCAATTTTAGTATTATAGAAAGGTGTCTATAATTAGTTGCAAAATTCTTGGCTCGACTTGTTATCATTTCTGCATCTCAATGACTTTTGACGTGGTGGAGCATGATTACATCATTTATTTCCTTTCACTAGCAATAATCGGCAGTAGGTACATTTTTTATGCTCTGCGTTTTATGCTACAGATTTTTAACTATGTTCTTATAGAATGATTTTAATATACAATTACATATTTTTTTTAACCTATACGATATTTTAATTTATTTATAATTTACTTTAAATATACAATTAACGAAGAATAATTCATACGTTTACAATCCTCCCCATCAAATTGTCTGGAAGAAATCGCTTGATACAACCGACCATCGTAAAAAAAGTAGGTACCTATATAAACTATAGTAGAATCTTTGCTTTTTTTGGGGCTTAATGTAAGTGTGCAATAGTATTATTTTATTTTTTACAAGTGAACTGTACTCCAAGTCCGGGTTTTGTTTACCATTTTTCGCATTTCGTTATTCGTAACGTCAGGCTTTTTTTGTATGGAGATTCGATAAGCGCCTCGAGAACTCGAGTCTCCATACAAAACAGGCATACATACATTACGAAAAACGAAATATGGTAATCACAGCTCAGACTTGGGGTTCCGTTCTGTTTTGTTCAGAGTACACAACAAAGTGTAATCATACATTCAATTTAATTTTAGAATCTATATTTTTTTATAAAATAAGAATGAGTATATTAGAAGAAGTTTGAAAGTAGCGCCGGTGACTGACAAGTTGAGGAGCAATAGGTTAGCGTGTTATGTCATGAGGAGGGAAGAAAATCATATAACGAGAAGAGCGTTAGGTATGGTTGTGGATGGCTTAAGGAGAGGCAGGCCAAAGAAAAGATGGATGGACTGTGTGCAAGATGACATGAGTAAGAAAGGAGTGAACAGCGAGATGACGAATGATAGAGTGGAAGAAGAAAACCTGTTGTGCCGACCCCACTTAGCGTGGGGTAAGGGCAGAATGATATGAATCTATATTTTTTTTAAAGTTTTGCTGATACGTTTGGCCTAAATTTTGAAGTCCTTATGAAAAAAAATTATGATAGAATGTACCCCTGGACGGTGATCCCGCCACACAGATGTGCAGCGAGACGCATAGTCGGGCCTGGTGTATCATGTTCGAGTACCCGCAGCACGATGGCAATATGGAACTACCAACGCGACTCTATGGGCTCGCATCCTAACCTACCTACAAGCTTTCTTAAAATTAGCTCTGTTACTGTTCTCGAACAGTAAGAAGCTAGGCTCACCTAGCTTTAAGTCGTTTCAAAGTGATCCTTGTGATTTTATTGAATAAATACCTTTTGACTTTGAAAATAGTTTAAATTTATTCTTCGCAGATGTTTTTATGTAATTCTTTCAACACACTGATTCAAAAGAAACTAGTGACATGATAGTGATATGTTTATAAAGACAGTATTATCCTTCACTGGTTTGTTCCTGATCTATAGCTCAGGGAATTTTAGCTAGTTTCATGTGATGCATGGTGAATGTCCTTTCACAATGAAAGCATTCAGTTTGGATAATTTTTTTTTAGAGGAAAATAGATATCTTTATGCTTATCTACCTGGCATGATTAAAACGTGTTTTTCTAAGGTTTGATGTAGTTGACGTGTTTTTTTAAAGTTTTAAGAATGTGATAGGGCATTGATAAATTGCGTTGATAAGATAATTTGTCATTTCATCAATAGGTACTGACTGGTTTGTTTACCTTTGCTACATGTTCTGACTGACCTTTTGAAGACAATCTAATAATATTTGTTTTCGTTGAATCTTGCGCTAGATTTTTTTTGTTGATAAGTGGTTAGGAGTATGATTGAGTCATCATAGTCTTCTTATTGGTCTGCTGAAGGTAGGGCCTTCCTATGAAGCGTCACTGAGCCTGGTTAACGGCTCTTATCCAGTCTATCCCCATCTGAAATTAAGGAGCTTATTTGCAAGTACTTACTTCTTTCCATTGAAAATGTCTATTCCAACCATGTGGACTTTAGCGTGGCCGTGCTTTCCAGTCTTTGAGGTGGACATCTCAACAATCTTGCAGGGACGTCCCTTGAGCATGACAAAACCGTTCTTGCGGAGGGCCGAGCATTGCATGGGGAAGGTAGCCGAGGCACCGGAGTCCCCGGTCTCAAAGTGAGTATCCTCAATGTCACCCATGGTTGTGCAGAGTGTAATCTACGGTCGAGAGGTGATCTGCAGGGGAAACAAGCCAAAATGTAACTAAAATGGTACAAGAACCACAGTTTATATTTCTACTTAGAAACCCAGCATTCATTACTGTCCTACTTGAACACTGCCCTCACCAGAGGTATCTTAGTATTGATTTTGCAATTAAGTTGAATTGCAATTGTACCTGTTGTGTTATACTTCCAAATCTACAAGTAGCCAAGATGGGTGAACTTGTGTTAAATTATAAATGTGGAGTCAGCATGAAATGTTCATCTACAAATCCATGTTCAGATAGCATGGACTTGAAGAAAAATGTGCCCCTGGACGGTGATCCCACAAAACAGTTGTGTTGTGAGACGCATAGTCGGGCCTGGTATATTATGTTCGAGTACCCGCAGCACGGTAGCAGTATGTAACTGCCACCGCGACTCTATGGGCTCGTATTAAACTAGGTACCTAATATTTTATAGCATTTTCACTGTTAACACAAACAGTGAAATTTGAAATTCACTGAAACTAAAACTACCTTATGACACAAAGAAACAGATAAAATTCAAGATGCAGCTTCACCTTGAACTTGTTTGGTCTAATGAATGTTATTTCTATAACCAATAGAACCTTGGCAATAACTGTATGTCATGATTCACACATGGTGAAGAAAATTTGGCTAAGAGGCTGTTGACCCCAAGTCAATGAACTCTAAGTGTAGGTATTGAGATTATGTGGAAAGTAGGATATTGGGAAGAGTATTCCAAATCCTATATATTAAAATTGATGCAGCATCTTGTTTTGCTATGCAAATTAAAGAAAATCTTCATACCTGCATATTTCATGGAGAACGGTGAAAGGTGATTTAGTGGATTTAATCATCCACTAAATCCACTAACCATCTGATTTCACATGAATTTTGATTTTATTCGATGTAAAACAAAGTCAAGCAAATAATTATACAAAGAATATATTGTGAATTCCTTCTAATAGTCAACCAGTAACAAGATCTTTAGTTATAATATCATCCATTATCAACAAAAAATTAATGTAAATATTAAGGGTTTTACAGCTAAACAAAATAAGGTGAATATTGCAATACAATCTGGTGTTTTTAAACACCAAAGTTGCCAATCCACAAAATACATAGGTACTAGTCATTTCACCAAATGAAATTTCAATCAGATTAGAAAAAAATGCATAGTAAAGGGTGTAGTTAAATAAAACGAGAGCAACAGAAAATGTGTCAACCTCAAAATTGTCAAGTCATACATTCATGGAACTGAAAGAAAAGAACATATGTTTTCTGAATGAAACCAATAACCTACAAGCATGATAAGAGTAATTTATGGTATTTCATAGGACGAAGTTTTCACTCAACTTAACCCCACCTACGTAGCGTAAAAGAATACAATCCTTTGTGGGAGTGTGCTAGTCATCTTTCGCGCAGATAAACAGCAAACCATACGGTTCAATCCCGAGTTTGGATTGGAAAATCGGGGTCAAAAAATGAAAACCAGGCCTTATGTTGAGTGAAGACAGCACGGAACCAATAGTGTGGTGTCCGAACATGTGGCTCCCAAGAAGCATCTTGAGCATGTAATATTCAAGATAAATGCACACAATAAACTCACTATCAGTTCAATTTCCCACAAAATAATAGTTAGTACACATAGAATGTAACGGTACGAAAATATAACACGGTATGTATTCCAGACAGGGACTATTGAAAATTAGCAGTTTGACAAACGTGCCGGCGCCGCGGCAGATGAACTTTTTCAATATTTACACAAAATCCACACTGCGGTTTCGCCGTATTAACACCAAATTATGTTCACCACAATAAATACTTACAAAAACTATATTTTTAACTAAATAATCGGGATTCACTGTAAAACTGTGATATTTATCGACACTTACATGTGACCGACGGGTTCTTCAACCGAAAGGTCAATTTGCGCCTGCGTAGCACCTACAAAACTCACTTCCGTTCGCGGGGTTCACAAAATGGCTGAAATGCCACTAAAATCTGGCGGTAAATATGAATATTTTAGATTGTTCTTGTTTTTGGGAATCATCTGAATTAAAACTAAGACAGTTTCCTTTTTAAATAAAATAAGTAATTTTGCAAAATAGCAATAATTATTTACTTATGATTTCTTAATAAAAGTAGTAAAATTGCCAAGGTTTTATGAACTGCTTTACCGACATAGCCCTTTAGTACATATTTATTTTCATAGATGACAGCACAATCGTCTCGACAGGTAACAAATTAAACCACAGGCTCAAAATATAACTAAACACAGATAAAAAAGTATAGACTAATCTGATGTTTTTATCCACGTCATGTCACGTCCACATTTTCAATGCATTCCATTCCAACTAAGAATAACATAGCAACCGGCATTGGAGTGTGGCATACACAGTATACTAATATCGCTAATATCCAAGCGGATTTGCATGCATGTAATGAATGAATGACGGTAAAAATATGATAGTTTTTTTTTGTGATGGTCACTTGAAAAATAAACGAACGATTACGACGATACTCATGCTACTACAGTTAGATGATACTAATTCTCAAGGTAGTAAACGTTCACGCGAACATGACAATCTAAATTTATTCTGAAATCGTATTTAATATTAGATTCTTGGAGATTAAATCAGTAATCCTTTTCGTAGTGACGTTTAGTGTTCAATTCAGTTTTCACAAAGAACTAATAGATGTCACTAGTAGTGCGGTGCACACGTACTTGTTGAGGGTTTAACTTGGAGGAAATATTCCTCCAAGGGGTTTAATATTATTGAATTTGTGGTGAAGGTATCTAACTAGGGCAAGCCTAAAATATAATAAAACACAGTTAACCAAGCGTGCTCCACCTGCATCTTCACTTTCCATCAGCGATGATAATATCGTCATAAACAATTTAAAAAAATTGTTTCCATAAGGCCTCCCAGATGGCGTTAGTAGGCGATAGTATTTTTTGGTAGGGACTCAAAAAAATTTAAATATAGGTAGGTACTTTGGTTTATTTTTCAGTTATAACAAAGTACTCTGTGGGTTTATTGTACCGTACCTACCCGCAACCAATTCCACTATTTCGTTTTCTATATCTTCGATCGAAAAGAAAACGCTGCATGCCAGTGAGCAATAAGTTTTTTTAAATCAATTATTGATGGAGAGAGCCTGCCCAATGTTATGTGGTACCTAACCATCAGAAATAAGAAATAAGATCAAAGCTATGGTCTCATAACTGTGGCTATGGATAGGTACAGTTTAAAAGCTTGCCCGTTCCAGACGTAGTACCTTTATTATTAAGAAGTATATTACATCACCTGTAGCTTATCATTCCTTCGCATGGTTACGCACATTAAAGCTCCATTTCAGTCATTTCGCCATTTCAGCTATTACATGACATGTGATTCGTTTTGATCGAGCTTTCAGAAACTGGCCGTTAGACTTAGAAGATACAGGAGGGAAACTGTTTTAGGAACTAAGAACTAAGGTACATTCCTATTCTGCATGACTTACGAGATGTAACTATCACCATAACAAAGCATTGCGCTTTGATAGTTACCACTTAACATCAGGTGTGCCAAATGGTTTTCACACAAAAAACAAATACCTACCTACCTTAGTTCTTAAAAAAAAGTTTCCCTCCCTGTATCTTCTAAGTCTAACGGTTTCTGAAAGCCCGATCAAAACCAATCGCATGTCAAGTCACTTGCTGACTCGTATCTAATTCGATGTCTTCATGGTGGATATCCCACACTATCGCACAAAGCGCTTTGCTTCCACTTTCTTAGTGCAAACTGTCAAGGAGTGGAACTCTCTACCGTCGTCAGTATTTCCGGAGCATTATAACTTAGGAATATTCAAGACAAGAGTGAACAAGTGGATTATAGCTAAGCGTGCTCCATCTTAGACTGCATCTTCACTTTCCATCAGGTGAGATGGCAGTCAAACGTCTAGCTATCAGTCAATTTAAAAAAAAAATATTTTCTGAAATGGCGAGTGACGTCACATCCGATTAGTTTTTAACGAGCTTTCAGAAACTGGCTGGAAGCTTTCGCATTTCAGCATACTGTCCCAGTAAAAATAAACACTGTCCAGCGTTTATGGCTCAATAGAAGTGTGACGTCTCACACACAGTGTTCGCCCCACGACTTATAACATGGGTCCCAGAGAATCGTTACGAAATAAGTATATAGAAATAAATGTAATGACTTTACCCTGTCAGTACATATACGAAAATTTAATGTATGTTAGATAAAATATTAATTTTTATGCCAAAAAGAGCGACCATCATAATGTTAACACTAGAAATAAAGATAAGCTCGCTGTTCCCACTACTAGGCTCACTAAAGTAAGCAAATCGTTTGCAGGACAATGTGTACGCTTCTTTAACAAAGTCCCAAGCGAGATTCACCAGTTGTCGATTAGCAAATTCAAAAACATACTTACTTAATAAAAATAAAACTTTGTACAAAAGCTTGATTATTTAAATGACAAAAAAGCTTGGGACTGATCTATGCTCCAACTCATTAAAACACTAAACAATTAAGTAGGTACCATAATAAAATTGTAAAAAGGATCATACAAAAAATCGCTAGGAACCAAGCCGTAAGTTTCTTGCCCGTTCTTCTAGGCTTTGGTCGCGAGGAACTGGCGATAGATTCGCCTAGTGTATAAGACGTTTCAAAGTGATCCTTGTGATTGTACTGAATAAAGACCGTTTTGATTTTAGATTTTTTGATTTTTGACGACTTTGCTCACGTGGTATCAAAGGCCTTTGATGTTTGCAGTTGTTGAATATAGTGGGTTGGAAGTTGGTAGTTGAAATACACTTCACTTTTACTGTATTTCCATTTATTGCCAGCGCGAACGCACACACGTCCGTGCACCGTGACGGATTTTTAGGGAGAGGTAGAGCCACAGACAGAGCGAACAACAGACACAGATTTAAAATTTCCCGTCTCCGACTTGTGGAACTATACACTGTACAAAATGTTGGTCAGACCGTCATATTATATATTGTAAACATGTCTAATGATGCAGAATGCACTATATCGATCATGAGCGAGTTTTTATCAGACCCGCAGTCGCATTTTCGGGTGGCTGTGACCACAACCTTTTCGAGGGCTGGATCCGCGCCTGTAGCCACAATGATAAAGCAAGATCACAATATAATGGGCGCAATAACAACATCAATGATTGTGTAATTGTATCTGAACCCCTCTTCTGGCTCTTTTGTAAAAAATGAGGGCTTCCCACCCTCTGTGATTTATTAAAGAAAGCTTTTAAACCCTTGCGGTCTTTATTGTTGCTCTACGGATCATTACCGGTGCTGCTCTATTAATTCAATGTTAGTTTTGTCATCTATATTAAGAGAAACTAAGAAAAACCTACCTAACTTGAGTAGAGGAGAGATAAGACAAAAAAAATATTATTATAGATATAACAGAAACCGCGTCACGACTTATCCCCAGGCACAGTAGATATCCCCTCAGATTTTTTAGTAAGTACCAAATCCAGATTTTTTGAGGATTTCTAAGATGAGGTAGTCAGAGGAACGTCCAAATATTAGGTACAAATAGATGATGATGAAATCCTAGCCGTTTTTGGCTGCGGCGACGGACTGTTAATGGGCATTCACCATTTTCGCGAAATTTACAATGTAGGTAGGTCCATCGTATGAGGGACGTCGAAAGGCTCCGTCTTCCGGTTCGTGGTCGCCATTCAAGAACCTTCATTCCCCAGCAGCGGTTGTCGATTCTACGAGCTATATGCGGCCTGCCTATTGCCACTTAAACATTCTAATTCTGCGAGCTATGTCTATGTCTTCTACGAATTTCCTTATTTTTTTGGTTCTATCACGTTGTAAAACTCTCAGCATAGTTCTCTCCATACTCTAGGTACTCGTAACAAATGGTATACAAAAGGGATATGTGACAGGATGTGGGTATTTGGGGAGTTTTTCACGTGTGGTGGAAATGTGGATTAACATATAAAGCTCACTGCCAGAAAGCTAAGCAGAAAGTTGGTACGAGAAACAACTTGCTGCGGCGCTTAACGTCTACTGCCTGGGGGGCATCCCCTCACGTGCTCCGTACAACTGGCTTAGCCCTTTCATTTTCGGCAGGTGAATTTGCGTGCCCAGTATGGCACCGGTCTGCCCATGAGAAGGAGGTTGACGTTTCCCTCAACGAAACATGCCGGATTATTACAGGCTGTTTAAAACCCACTCCCCTTCAGATGCTCTACTCGCTAGCAGGCATTGCTCCACCAAACGCTCGGCGTGAGTATGCCTGCAACGCCGAAAAACTAAAGCAGGAAACCGATTCCCGTCATCCTCTCTACGGCTATCAGCCACCTCCAGTCCGTTTAAAGAGCCGTAAGAGTTTTCTGCGGTCAACGACCTCGATACCTAGAAGCCAAGTTCCCCCCTTTCCACCCCCTACACCAGTGCACTTGCCCCCTGGCCACGAACTGCAGTGGGCAACCTGGAAGTCTCTCAATCGGCTGAGGACCCAAGTTGGCTGCTGCAGAGAAAACCTTGCCAAATGGGGTTACATCGACCCATCTCAGAGCAAGTGTAGCTGTGGAAAAATACAGTCGATGGAGCACCTGCTGTCCTGTCCCCTATGCCCGACCACCTGCACACGCGAGGACTTAAACCAGGCAACGGGACGAGGTATCGAGGTCGCCTCCTACTGGGCTGACGTCATATAAAGTCTGTATTGTCATTGACTCGAAAGAAGAAGTGGATGATTTAGAAAGAAACAGAGTAGTAACTGGATCATTATGCATCCAGAAAGCCAGAATAGTCTAGAATTAATCTAGAAAGTGTTCAAACGCCTTTTTTTGCCGCCAAGCCGCGTTGCTGTGTTTCGGCTTGAAGAGTGTGGTTGCCGGTGTCATTACAGGCACATGAGGCTTAACATCTGTATACCTCAAGTTGATGGATGCAGGGCAGTGCATCGTAGGGCACGTTCCTATCCTGCGTGCCTTACAAGGCAATGCTTTGATAAAGGTGATGGTTACCACTTAACATCAGGTGGCGGTTTACTATCTACTAGCAACTGCAATAGGTAAGTAGACCACGTGCCGCTCATAAAATAACCTTGCTACCAACCAATAAATAAAAATATCTCTTTTAAAAATAAATCATATCACGTGCCATTAATAAAGCACACAGCTCAAAGTGGCACGCAGTGTACCAAACGTAATAGTTTTCAAAGACCAGACAGGATGCTGTTGGAGTCATTGAATATGTATGGGCCTGTATAAAGGGCAATAAAAGTCAAGTGCGGCAATAAAAGCTAGCAAAATAAATTCGGCGCGTAAATGAAAACGGCACGGACAATGGAGCGGGTCTTGCCACGGACCATTACCCGGCGAATACGGCAATTTAAATGAAATCATTTACCATATTATTTTCATTTCGTGTAATCCCCCCACTCCTCATCCGCAAACTCCATTTCGCCGCCTAAACTCGTACGCGGCTCAACCAATTTTTTAAGTGTGCCCGCTCAAAATGAATTATGTAGTGAGCGGGAAGGCGCTCTGCTGCGGACAAACAAGAAATAAAACGGATGAGCGCGACTCGCGGCGAAAGGAGACAACTGCAGGCTGCATGCTCCTCCCTCTCACTCCCCCCGCACCTTGCCGTTCCACTTGAAGACGGCCCCGAGAGCTAAGCTCCCGTTTTATTGTCACTTACACCTCGGCTAAGATTTGTTTACATCTGAAAATGTCTTGTCTGCAATCATTGGCTTACGTCCGTCGGGAGAGAGCCTATTTCAGGCTGAATGTTTCCGGAAAGGCGCAAAGTTTTCCTGGCGAAGATGTATACAAGACAAGTAAATTTTGAATCAGCGTTCTTATTAAAGAATCAGACGCTGAAACGATTGCTTATAAGTTATTAAGGCAAGACGCTTATTTTGGATTGTCCAAGAGTATTTGATAATATCTACCCGCTGTTTTATTGTTACCTACTTCAGGAAATGCACTTTTTTCACTGTTATTGTTTCACTACATGACTTGCCTCCTTAAATTTTTAGTGATTTATAGTTAAGCTGTAAATGCGTTGCCAAGATTGATACACCTCGAGCACCATCTCCTTTCCAACCGGAATTTACCAAGAGCAGATTTTACCATCTCTGTTATCTTATAATTAGCTAGCGTAAGAGATTAGATATGCAAATAAAATTTCTTTTTCAACGGAAGACTTTTTATATTGTAAGTATCGATTAAGATTCAGTATTGCACTAGCATGTTGTATGAAAAAGAGTTTCATTAAATTTGACTGACTTCTACTGCTCCGTTTTTTTTATATAATAAAAGAGTCCCAACATAAAACTAATACATCTGCACATTTTTATTAAAATATATTTTTTTTCATTTTTCACTTGCATTGACCAAAAATATACTGTTTGAGACAGTTGAATTGGTTTCACAAAACTATAAGACTGCCAAACGTTCTTCCAAAAAATTCGCTGTAGACGTAAATATTTTAACCTGAAGGATAGTGTTACTCAGAGATGGTAAAACAGGCACTAAAACTTTTTACCAACTGTGCACAAGGGCTAAAAAAACAATAAAGTAAAAGAAATGGTCATATGATAGACCATCTCTTTTACATACAATATTCAACTTCTCGCTCGCTCATTTCGACATCTTTGAAGACGTAAAATCACCTAAATAGTTTATTATTTGTTTTTGTAGTTTATAAAAAAAAATTGGTAGGAATGTCATAATTTTTTTTTTTGTTTGCGATTTAGGCCCAGTTTCACCATGCTCTGTTAGAATAAAAAAGGATTAAAGGGCCGTTAAATATGTCAAAATGTACGCGTTTGACAGCTAAGGTTGGATTTAGCGGCCTGTTAATCTTTGATTAGTAACTAAAAGAGCATGGTGAAATCAGCTCTTATGATAACTACAATATCGGCCAGTTTCCGAAAGCCCGATCAAAACTAATCGCATGTCAAGTCACTTGGTATCTCTATCTATTTCGGCTGAAATGGCGAGTGACTTGACATCCGATTAGTTTTGATCGAGCTTTCAGAAACCGGCCATATGTGATTTTATATCTCCAATTTTTTTTAATGCGAGCGAAAAGTTATTCGACATTTTCCACCTCTCAATTTAATTAATCTGTGCGCTCTACTACGTGTATTATTTACTCTGTGGCTCTACCGTCTCTTACTTAACACAGCGGTCACGATTTCACAAGTTTTCCTTCTAATACAATGACAGTTAATTGGATAGGTTAACTCTAGATTAGGTGGTCCTCAGGTCGGGCAATGGTCGGCTTCTTGATAAATTCAATAAAGATTTTTCTGATTATCTACCAAGTTTTGTGGAAGTATTACAGTTATTTTGCTAACACATTAATTGCAAGGAGTGATACATTTTCGTTTGATTTTGGTAGAAAAAGTCAGCGCAGGATATTGTTAAATGATTGAGTATAATAAATAAATAAAATTTTAACGGCCGGTTTCTGAACGCCCGATCGAAACTAATCGCATGTCAAGTCAATAAGTGCTATCTCTATTTAATTCAATGTAATAGCTGAAATGGCGAGTGACTCGACATCCGATTAGATTTGATCGAGCTTTCAGAAACCGGCCGTTAGTTTAAGTATGTGGTTTAGGTAAGTAACTACTGAAAGTTTCTTAAAAACTTATTCATTAGGAACTTTTACACACTATGTAAGTAATTCATATATTTTTTTTTGTTAGATTCTTATTGGAAAAAAAGTTCAGCACCAGGGATATTTTATTACAAATATTTAGAGATATTTTTTTATTAAGCATTATTAAATTATATAATTTGCAAAGTTTCAATCACTTACATTGCACAGTAAAATATAGATACAATTAAAAAAAATAGTACTGATTAAAGATGGCTGTTGAATTTTTAAAGGTAATCTGAGACTGGATCAAAATGTGATTAGTCGCGTCCCGCGTGGTAATCCTCCCGGTCCGCTCACTTAATTCAGGTTGTTTTACTCAATCTTTTTGGAGGCCCAAGCATGCCGTTAAAAGTATTTCCAAACGAATAAATAATTTACGAAACGAGGACATAAAGTTTGCGGAGCGACCCCCGCATGCAAATCGAGTTGGAAGAAAGAAGTGTCCGCGACCGCGGCCGTCTCTTTCCAACTTTTGATTTCAGAACGGATTCGAACGAGAGAGGAGACGCAGAGTAGGTTACACTTTGCACGAGAGCGAGGGAGAGGGAGTAGGTAGTTGCGTTCAGCTAAGTGAATCAGTGCCCGCGTTCGCTATTAAATCAGGGCGCGGGGCGGGGGAGGCGCGCGTGCTAAAATGCTCTTTACGGCGGGTGGGGTTTTGTTTGCTGAGGGCGGTTTCGGAGCGATTACTCGACTCTTCGTACTGTGGTGGCAGTTGTGTTCGCGAGCGGAGACCGTCAGTCGCTCAGCGCCGCAGCTCGCGACAACTCGCGACTCGCGTGTTTCCGAACGGAATGACAGTGACAGCGCGGTGACCGCGCTTTTTTACACGTGAGTTCGGCGGGAAAAGTTCCCGCCCACAATACAACAACATATTTTCGGACGCTAATAAGGTAATTTTTGTAACTTCATTCGTGTATTATTTTTACTGTTTTTTTTTCATTTTAAGAACAACATTATTTTAAAGTTTTCAAGTTCAATATGTTTCTAAGCTATACCGATATTTTAACTGTGATGATTTAACTTCATAAAAGTTACTCTCACGTTAAAATTATTTAAAATAATAAAATCAAAAAAAAAATATAATGTCCTTCAGGCAGGCAGCACAACGACAACACCCCTAGTGTTGTTGGTGTCTATGGGCGACAGTGACCAGATAACATAACGTGGGCCGTAAGCTATTGTCTCTAAAAAAATAAAAAAACATTAAAATGTCAAATGTGACATTTTTTTAATGTGTTTCTTGCTGAGCGACAACACTGCCCTATAACAAAACATCAAAAAAATGCATCTCATATAAAACTAATCTCTAATTCGCCCTAGTTCTGCCAACCTATGATAACATCTTGGCTTGACCCAGTATGGGACAAGCCAAGATGCTATTGATCATACCAACTTCCATACATGGCACTAGCTAAAAACGGTAGCAGCGTACTCACCACTTTTTTTTAACCATAATGTATTTTAACTGTAGACTTTTTTAAATAAAATAATGCAACCTTGAATGCAAGGAGGTCTTGAGTGTTTATATTTTATTGTGATCAAATTAGAATAAAATTAGGTGCCGGCATTTTGCATTTGCCTACCAAAATTAAAACGATTGAGTTAAGAATTATTGTAGTCCCATATTCAAAATTATGATATAAATATGTCTTGTTTCAGTTTGTTGTTATTAACTGTTGGTTAGGATAAGAAGTGGCTGAACCCATTTTGGAAAGTAAGGCAAACTAATAGTTCTATACAAGGTGTTCCAATACTTGTGTTTATAAACTTCAGGGGTTTAAGTACACATTAATCAATATGAATAACTTTTTCTAAGGAACCAACACTGTGAACGAGAAAAAAAAACAGCTGTTTCATACAAAAGTTCAATAACCTGGCTAAAAGTATGAAACAGCAGTTTTTTTTCGAGTTCACAGTGTTGGTTCCTTAGAAAAAGTTATTCATATTGATGGATATTTTAGCCCCCTGAAGTTTTTAAACATGTAATATAAGTACTTAATTAAAAGTTATTTTAACTAAGTAACTAACTAACTAAGCAATAAGTAAAAATATTTATTGTAAACTGTAGGATAATCAAAGATTAGGCTAAGGAGGTAAATAAAATAAATAAATAATCCAATCTACTGTGCTCAAATGTATGCTTCATTGAGATTTGTGTTTTTTTTTTGTTTTTTAACCTAATTGCGGATATAAATCAAGGTACACAAAGTTAAAGAAAATGAGTATTATTACAGGGACATAAAAGCGAGCTGTGTAGGTATAGCCTGACTTGTATCCGTGTGTACAAGCACATGGGCCACCCGATGATAAGCGATAACCTTTATCAAATGGTATTTTGAGCAAATTGCAAATCAATTATCTTTTTTTTAGTATACAAATAGCTCATGGAACAAGCTGATGGCCCACCTGATGTTAAGTGGTAACAATCACCTATAACAAAGCATTACCTTGTAAGTCGCACACAATAGGAACATGCCCTACGATGCACTACCCTGCGTCCATCAACTTGAGGCATACAGATGTTAAGCCTAATGTGCCTGTAACAACACTCTTCAAACCGAAACACAGCGTTGCTGCTTGGCGGCCGAAAACGGCGTGGTGGTAGTACTTTCCCGGACAAGCCCTTCACAAAGACCTCTACTACTCTTAAATAAAGTTCAAATAATTTCACCGGCACCCATTCGCTTTTGTTTTATTACGGCCGTCTTGGAGCTCTACCGTTTTTAGCAAATGGCGGTTTAAGTCGATAGCTGTTAGTTAACTTATTAATTTACTCGGAGCGGAGTTCGCGATTCGAGTTATAGTTCTAAGTTGTTGATCCAATTACAACTTCACCTGTGCCGTATTGGGACAGGTATAGAGTCAAAGTCAAAGTCAAAAGGTATTCATTCAATAAAATCACAAGGATCACTTTGAAAAGTCTTAAGCTAGGTGACTCTAGGTGCCAGTTCTACGTGACCAAAGCCTAGAAGAACAGGCAACAAATTTAATGCTTGGTTACTACCGCTCTTTTGTATGATCCTTGTTACAATGTATTTTATTACAATATTGAAGCACCAGCGTGGTGCCAATCGAATTTAGTGAGGTGTAGGTATAACAGAAAAAGGTAAAGGTGATCAAATTCATAAAACAGCACAACGCTACGCTTCAAACGGTATAAACTATTATAACTTTAAAGGCCCACTACACGGTAACATGATTTGGAACCTAAAATATTCTAAAACATGTGTCAAGTGCTCGAAAGAAGCCTCTTTGAGGGGCACTACAAATCCTTTCACCACACCGTTTCTAAAGAACTAGTGACTCGAGAAGAACGGTATCATACCATGACTGTGCTAGGAACGTGTAAAGCAAAAATATTCTTTGTATTAAAAGTATGATATATTATCATACTTTACTTATCATACTTTTTAGTGCATAATAAAATAAAACTAATTTATATCTCGGACAATAGTGAGGTTTAAATTAAAATACTAGCCCTTATCCTAAATGCCCTAAAAACTAAAATACATCCAGTTAATTTTCATTCCACGAACTGCTCGGGATTCATACAGCAATATTAGAGCTGAATCTAAAGGGAATATCTGCACACAGCCACTACGCTCACTAGACAGTGAACGCTCACTAGAAAATAAAACATGGAAGAATTCGTACCGATAATCTACAAATGAAGGAAACGAAGCTACGGAGATGCTACGAGCTTGCTACGCGTCTACGGATGTCGTAGCAAGAGTTCATTCACTTAGAATTCAGATTTAAAAAAAGTTATGTATGTTTTACAACTAATATAAGGTGGAAAAAAACCTCGTTAGGAAATCTGTTAGTATTCTAGCAGCGGCGATGGGCTTGCACCCTGTTACGTACGGTAGAACGACTACTGCAAAATGAGGGTATACGCCATAGATACTTCTGACTACGTCCCTTTCCAGTTTGTATGTACTTGGTACTATGAGATCTGAGAGGATATCTACCGTGCCTGGGGATCACAGTCGTGAAGCCATAATATTTTTTTTATATATAAAATAGTCATTTCCATGCCTTTTTCTGCCGCCAAGCAGCGTCGCTGTGTTTCGGTTTGAAGAGTGTGGTTGCCGGTGTTATTAGAGGCACATGAGGCTTAACATATGCATGCCTCCAGTTGATGGATGCAGGGTAGTGCATCGTAGAGCACGTTCCTATCATGCGGGACTTACGAGGCAATGCTTTGTTATAGGTGATGGTTACCAGTTAACATAAGATGGGCCATCTGCTTGTTCCATCAGCTAGTTGTATTAAAAAAAAACTTATCAGAAATCACTAATCTAATAAACATTCACTAATCACTGGCTAGTAATAAGTATTACTAAACACTGGCTGAAATTCAGATGTTAAACTATTAAAAATTCCAACCCCACTTGCCTTTAAACCAATCCTAGAGGAAAATGGGCACTATATGGAATTATGTGCACCCCGAAACTTGTAGGGTATTATTCAACTTCCTTTTGTGAATAGCAGAGTAGTTCAAATTGAGTTGTTTGGGAATAGCTCTGGCACTAATAGCCGAAGTACATTAAAGTGGAAGTACATTAAAGTGTAGGTAGAACTCACGATAGACCCATTTGCTTCTTACAACAGCAGGATTACAAAAAATTGCAGATGGCCCACATGATGTTAAGTGGTAACCATTACCTATAACAAAGCATTGCCTCGTAAGTCACGCACGATAGGAACGTGCCGTACGATGCACTGCCCTGCATCATAGACTAACTATACACTGTGTATAGTTAGTGTATGCCTGCATCCATCAACTTGAGGCATACAGATGTTAAGCCTCATGTGCCTGTAATTAAACCTGCAAACACACTCTTCAAACTGAAACACAGCATTGCTGCTTGGCGGCAGAATAAGGCGTGGTGGTAGTACTTCCCCGGACGAGTCCTTCACAAAGAGCTCTACTACTCTAAAAAGGTCATAGGTGAACGACGATGAAAAAAACACTAATTAGTGAAAAACTAAATAATACCTCCAGAATTAGTAAGCACAAGCTGGTGCCCGCGACTTCATCTGCGCAGGATAAGTCACACAATATCTTTATATATTGTAGCCTATATTATTGTAAAGTTTCATTAAAATACATTCAGTAGTTTTTTAGTGAAGGAGTAACAAACATCAATCCATCCATACTTACAAACTTTATAATATTAGTAGGATGGTCAATTTGGTATATTTTGAACCGCGTACTCATTTTCTATTAATTTTAATGTCGAGTGCTTTTGAAGAAAAGTGGCAGCAGTTTTCTTCGAACCCTACGAGCCTATTCATTAAAATTTTATTCATACTACCTACTCACTTTAGGCTATAGATATCTAGTAAGTAATGTTATAAATAAAATAAATAAATAAGTAATGTTTGTTAGAATCCCACATAAACTGACACGGACACAACACAACATAAAATAATACTAGAAGAAATAATTGTTAAAATGACGGATCAAGGGCCTAATAATTACGAATTTTGAGTTAATGTAGCAATATTTGACCTTATTACGTTGTAGTTAGGGATACGGTGGTCTGTGGGAGTGACCCCGCCTTCCGATCCTAAGGTCGCAGGATCGTAAGGATCCGGTCGTGCACCAATGGATTTTTCCTATCGAAAAAATTATGTGCGCAATGCCAGTGCTCTTAAACGGTGAAGGAAAACATCGTGAGGAAATCAGTTAGTATTCTAACAGCGGCGATGGGATTGCAACCTGTCACTATGGAATACCAAATACTGCAAAATTTGGGTATGTGCCAAATGTATTGTTTGGACGTACTCTGACTACCCCCTTAGACGTCCACAAAGAATCTGGAGTTAGTACTTGGTACAACTCGTGTTTCTATTGATGGATAATCGCAAAACTTTCATATTGTTTTATATACTTATTAGTTTTATATAGAAACTGATTGCAACAAAGTTACGTAATCACCCTGCTGATCGCGACAAATAACAGAACTGTAGAGAAAGGTACTATAGTATGTTGCGCGTCACACAGCGCCGGTACAATTGCCACGGGCGCCTACACGATTGCATATCAATGTAAACATATTTGCAAGTAATTGAAGTTATTGAACGCGCTGCTTATTGGCCTTATTGTGTTACCACTGATTGAGACTGCACGCTGTGACGTGCGGCGGTTGCCACTTGACTACGTCAATTTGGAGTTATAGAATGCCAGCTTTCAAATGGTGAATGAAACCAGTTACTATCTAGCAGTGGCAGCAACTTGTCAGTACGGCAAAATGTGGGTACGAGTATGTGGCAAATGGAATATTTGGAAGTACCTATGACTACCCCTACTAAAGTCAAAGTCAAAGTCAAAAGGTATTTATTCAATAAAATCACAAGGATCACTTTGAAACGTCTTAAAGCTAGGTGACTCTAGGTTCCAGTTCCACGCGACCAAAGCCTAGACTTACGGCTTGGTTCCTACCGCTCTTTTGTATGATCCTTGTAATCATAATAATTAATTGTGATTTTCCCTGTAATTTTCGTCACTTTTAGCTATTATTTAAAGTTCTAGCTTCGCTGGAATCTCAAGCGAGCCGCTAATATCATAACAACAGCTAGCAGCAACTACGTTCGGTGAAGCAATTGAGTCGCGGCGCAGGCCCTCGTAATTGGCTATAATTGCTCCGGGCAAAGGGTGCACATTGGATGATATTGCTATCAACAATTATGTTGTGCTATCACAATATTCTATGTGCATAGGTACCTATTACAGTGCCGAGTTGTAGAGTCACATAAAAAAACATTCTAGGTTCAAAAAACTAAATAGGTTCCGATGGCAAAGGCTATTTTAGTGATTGTCGGCTATCGCCAAATTCTTCCGAAAGTATAAACGACGCATATGGTATCATATTATTATTTTATAAAAAAAAATCTACTTTATAAAAAATCTTTCAAGGCCAACCGTATATTTCCATCTTGATTTTTATCGGAAAGCGTTACTCGATAAATTTGGAGCCAGTCTACTAGCCGAGTTCAAGATATTTTAAGTGTAGGTATGAAAATGACGGCGTCGCATTAAACCGATTAAAGGCCAGAAAGACCCAGTTACACAAACGATGAGTGACAGGTGGGAGCAGGGATGCCCTGTTTTAGACGAGTATTCTGAAAAGTTTGCATACAACAGGATATTAAAATAAATGCGAAAGATTGGCGGTATTGGATAATGGCCTTAAAGTCTGGACCGATTCGAATGAAACTACACGGAGGTACGATGGGTGCAAGAACTAGGAAATCTGTGAAAATTTCCAATGCTTTAATAATATTGGTAGATTTCTTGAAAGAAGGGGCCGTACCATGAAGTCTTATAGCATTTCAGTTCCCTGAATTGTCAAAAAAAAATATTGTACGATGACATTTGAATTTGTCAAAATAAAACAATTCACCATGGAGGTACTGTCTAAGCAATTCACAGTACATTGGTACGGTCAGTGGCGTAGCTAGGTGGACAAGGGCCCCGGTGCATAGATAAAGAATCGGGCCCTCACCCCCTCTATACACATAGCTTGATCTTCATTGGCCTTTAAAATAAATCATAAAAAAAAAATGTGAGCAGGCTCAAGGTTGTTTAGCTTCGGGAGCTGACTGACCCTCTCTTTTCAAAGCTTAGGTTAGAAGGCCCCCTGAGCTCCGGTGGGCCTTGGTGCATTGCAACACCTGGCCTTATGATAGCTACGCCACTGGGTACGGTCCCCGTTTGTACTAATAGTAGATGCAGTAGCAGAAATCCTATCAGGTATTTTTCCTACCTCCTAACGAAGCGTAAGTGAGAGCCAATATAAATTAATAAAACAAAAATAGAACGAGCGATATCAAATCAAAATTCATTCAATACAATTTCAAACAATTGATTTCAGTATTGAAACCCACTTGTAACTAAACAATCAATAATATTTAATCAGAGAGCGATTCAATATCGGAGTTTTACACACTCTAATGGAGATCAATTGAACAATTTAAATTAACTATTATCGGAGACAGTTCATTCGATGTATTACCGCTGTCTCCACTCAGATTTGTCTATTGGGAACGTTATACATTCGTCTTGCGATTCAAATGTGATTTAACAAATTTTATAACTTTTCTTTAATATATTTAGTTCATACAAAAGAACGGTAGGAACCAAGCCGTAAGTTTGTTGCCTGTTCTTCTAGGCTTTGGCCGCGTGGAACTGGCACCTAGAGTCACCTAGCTTTAAGACGTTTCAAAGTGATCCTTGTGATTTTATTGAATAAATAAAACCTTTTGACTTTGACTTATAGGGCTTTGTCACTGAGCGACAACACTGCTCTTTAATAAAACATAAAAAAACATCAAATATCAAAACTTTTCACTCTAATATGTCAAGATTCGTTTTCTGTAATTTTGGGAAGCAACAAAGCTCAATACTCAATACTCAATATATCTATTGCTTACACATGGTTTAGGTACAAACATAGTTGTTGGGTGTTAGTAAGTATCACAAGTATCAGCTTTTTCATTTAAATTGTTTGTTTGAGTTTTTTAATTTCTGTGGTTTTTTAACCAAAATTACTTGAGATACACAAAATATAAACATTTGGAATTAAAGTGTGTTATGTCATATCCTGCTTGAACGAAAATGTTTCAAAAGTTTGAAGAAAACCCGCCACCATTTTCATCATAAGTAATGACGTCTGACTTGACTAAAAAGTATTCAATACAAATCACTTGACACTGGCAAGATTGCCAGTCGAATGACGGACAGGAGCCGAAGAATGAAGAGAAGAATGAAAGAAAAGAAGTGTTTACGAAGATTTTAAAATAACCCTTAAGTTATTATCCAAGTGGGATTTAAACCCACGACCTTCTCCTTGATACCCCTAGATTCACACTCGGTGAATAACTCATTGACATATTACTATCGCTGGTACTGGCATTCTCGTTAAGCAATCTGCAAACCTTTGCAAAAGATCTATAGATAGCTTAGCCATCATAATCTTCCTGCCCTTATCCCATACTAAGTGGGGTCGGCACAACAGGTTTTCTTCTTCCACTCTCCTCTATCATTCGTCATCTCAGTGCTCACTCCTTTCTTACTCATATTATCTTTCACACAATCCATCTTTTCTTTGGCCTGCCTCTCCTTCTAAAACCATCCACCTCCATTTCCAACACTCTTCTCGTAATATGACTTTCTTCCCTCCTCTTGACATTCCCATACCACGCTAACCTATTGCTCCTCAACTTATCCGTCACAGGCGCTACTTTCAAACTTCCTATAATATACTCATTCCTTATTTTATCCATCCTTGTCACACCGCACATCCATCTCAAAATTTGCATTTCTGCTGTATGCACTCTTCTCTCATCCGTCCCTTTGGTTGCCCAACACTCAGATCCATACAGATAGCTTATTATTATTTATTATTAGCTATAGATAGCTTAACCGATCACGATAAATACCAATCGACATATGTCACGTTCTCAGTGCTCTATGAGATTTTAGTATATAATAATTGCATTAACTAATGCAAATTATAACAAGTCCTGCCTAGTTACTCTTCCCTGCTTGATATCAGGTCTCTGCAGCAGAAAGACAGATAAGCAAAATCCCGGAATAGCAAAATCCCAGATTAGCAGAAGGACAGATTCGCATAAAGGCAGATAATGTACTGTCGTGCAAAAATATACAAACCCTATATTAACATTATTATCAACAAGCTGGTGCCCGCGACTTCGTCTGCGCAGGATTAGTCACACAATATCTTTATAAATTGTAGACTATGTGTTATTCTGATGTATAAGCTATATTTTTGTAAAGTTTCATTAAAATCCATTCCGTTGTTTTTACGTGAAATAGTAATAAACATCCATCCATACTTACAAACATTCGCGTTTATAATATTAGTAGGATAGTAGGATTTGTGACCTCTTTGCTTTTATCTAAATGGCCACTTTTAATCAGGTGGGCCACCAACTTGTGCGTTTTATAAAAACAACTAGGTAGCTTTGATTATCACGCGAGCGAAACCACGCACGGAAGCTAGATAAAAAATATTGATAAATATTGCTCTTTGAAATCCTCTCTCAAATTTGATTTTGAGTAAACACGAAGCACTCGCATTAAGTAAACACAATTTTCCGTGAAATTATATTGGAATCGGATAATTTCATCTTGCCTGTCAAATTAAATATCACTCGATTTCATTATTTGGCTCCACTTGGTAAAGTACCTTTGAGATTAATTGGTTTTGATTATATTATCTTGCTACTCAATTTACGAGCAAACAAATGGAAAAAATTGAAATTGCAACAGCGCTGTAGCGTGTCGATTATCTAATACGGGGAGTTTCGCCTAGTGAATCCGCGCTCACTTCACTCACGAGCTTCGCCTCACTCACGTTGGCAGAGTGAAGTACATAAGCAGGGCCGGATTAACACTATCGGGGCCCCTAGGCATTGTAATTTTCCTTTACCCATTTCTTACTTTTTAAAATATATTTTTCCTATTACAAAAGTCGAGTCGATCAGATCGACTCCTGCTTTTTGCTTTCATTGAAATGACCATGAATAGACTATAGTTACAGATAAGTGATGACGACAAATAACATTAGATAGAGCTTTTTACAGTAAGTAAAATAATTCTTTCTATGGTAACATAACCGGGTGTAAATAATGCGGAATATTTATTCTTGGTGCTTGGCCCGCATCGTCTAGGCCCGTGACGTGGGCCCCTAGTCAGTGCGGGGCCCCTAGGCAGTTGCTTAATCCGCCTAATGGATAATCCGGCCCTGTACATAAGCTGTAGTCTTAACCTTAAATCTAGGAGCGAGTTCCACGCGAAGACGAACAGGCAACTAATTAAAGAATGTTATCATCATCAACCTGACATAGGCTTCTACAATTTTTTTTGGTTGAAAATGAATTGCTGACTGTACTGTAGGCACTGTAAGGCACTGTTCACTGTATTAGTGTGAAATATAACACCTATTCTAAAGATGCACACATGACCTGCATGGTGATTACGCAACTTTGTTGCAATCAGTTTCTATATGAAACCAATAAGTATATAAAACAATATGAAAGTTTTGCGATTATTCATCAATAGAAGCACCAGTTGTCATCTAAATTTGTTAGCAACTGCAGCTAAAATGTAACCGCATAGCCGTCATATTTTCTTATAACAAACAGAAACTGATTGCTACAAAGTGGTAAAGGAAGACTCCTGTATGTGTTAAAATATTTAATTGAAAAAAAATTAAGGTTCCGGGGCCAGTAGGTACTTAAGCCTCTTTGCCACTTTAAAATCCTTTCACCACTCTGTTTTGAAAGTACTAGAGACACAACAAGAAGACTACGTATCATCATATCATACCTTTACATCACAAAATAAGCAAATACACCCGCGATTTACTAAATAAGCTGCTAATATAATAAAATATGAATAGGGTTGCCAGATTACGATCTTTCCCACACTTCGCGGGAGTACAGAAGTCCCTCACACTTCCTCCGCGTTGTGCCGGCGACAATAATCACGCCTGTCATGCTATTTAAAAATAAAAAAGTGGTCAAGTGTGTGTTTTGTAAGGACTCAGCAGCATAACTCGCTTTTGTAGTCTTTGACACTCGCTTTAAAATTGAATAATTCAGTTTTGGTGTTCGTGAAAGGAATATCGATGGTAATCAAAACATTTGAAGAATCCAACTACAATATTATCATGCTTGTGGCTCGATCACGCCGTTACCGCTGGCCGGATTTGGATGAAACTTAAAAAAGAATATAGTTCCTGAAATTTCATATGGGCTAGTCATCTCCATAGTCCATAATTCATAGGACTAAATATGCATTCATTTTATCGGAAACCAAAAAATCCAACAAGTCCAAGTCCAACCAAGTCTCTTTAAAAAGTTACATCAAATCTTTTCCTGGGGCAGTATAAACTTGATAAAATGAAAATATCTATAATTGCACATCCCATTGCATCATCTCTTCAGATCTATATCCTCTTTGAGGTAGTTTAAACTTGTTAAAATGAAGATATTATCCATAATTTCACAGCCAAGGCTACTGTCGCCGGCCGCCGCTGTGGGCAGAAGGTGGGCGCAGGTAATGCGCAGATTCCTGCCTAATTTGATTCGCGAAGGTGGCTAATAGATATGAATCCATTTAACCCATAAACGTTACTTTTACCTGTCACTGTTGGTTATTGTATTTACTACTTGCGCATGGTACCTACAACATCTACATGTTAAGTGGTATTCATCAAATATGATAAAGCACTTAACTCGAGGCATACAGATGTCCTAATCAAATTAGCAACCACGCCCTTTAAACAGAAACACACCAACGCTGCTTGGCAGCAGAAATAGGTGGTAGTACTTCCCCGGACGAGCCCTCCCAAAGAACTCTACTACTGTAGCATCTATGCAGCACTTGTTAGCGTGCCCTTCGCGCTTTAATACCTGCACGAGGGAAGACTTCAATGCGGCCACAGATAGCGCTATTACTTATTCAGCTAGGATAGTATAAGCATGATAAAGAGTTCTGGCACGAAGTAGTATACAGTTCTTTGAATGATATTTCAAAACGAGCGCATTTGTCCCCCAGTTCGAGTCGGAAGGTCGATGCAGTGCGGACGCGGTCGTCGGTGACATAATGCGGTAATCGCGATAATATAAATAGGATTAGCAGATCGGGACCCCACGCATGCTTACAGGACGCGCCAATACACGCTCGAGAGTTCGCAAATAGTTATGTGAGAGCAATCAAAAGTGCTGATTCACCTAGAAAGGAGCCACTTTGAGGCGCACAATTTATTTTTATATAACTAGCAGGTGGAACAGATGACCTACCTGATGTTAAGTGGTAACCATCACATATAGTAAATCATTGCCTCGTAAGTCACGCACGATAGGAACGTCTCCTACGATACACTGCCCTGCGTCCATCAACTTGAGCCAGAGAAGCCTCATGTGCCTGTAATTTTACCGGCAACCAAACTCTTCGAACTAAAACACAGCAACGCTGCTTGGCGGCAGAAAAAGGCATGTTAGTAGAACTTCCCCGTACTACTATTTACTACACTGCTCTACTACTCTAAAAAATCATTTGACTACACTGTTTCGAAAAAAAAAACTATTGACTAACTTTTGACTTTGATTTCGATTCTGATTTCGAGAGTGATCCGGCATTCTGATCGTAAGGTCACGGGCTCGAATTCGGTCATGCACTAATGGATATTTCTAATAGAATGAAATATGTTCTTGGCTCATCACTGTAATTCAAATAATTTCTCGCTCGCACATTTTAACATTTTTGAAGATCTTATATAAAAAAATGTTTAATGTCATTTACTGGTTTTTGTATCACGTTTTCTTTAAAATTATATTGTTAAGAAAAACAATTATTTATTGTAAAACAGTGTAAATAGATCTCACAGAGGTAATTTTGTTCCAACAATCTACCCATTTCGGGCATAAAATATTGATATAGCCATCCTTGACCTGACCACCCATTATTTCACAGCCTTCACAGCTCAGTTGGTAGTAGCTCTGCCTTCTGCGCCGTAGGCCGTGGGTTCGATTCCCACAGAGAACAAATATTTGTTTGATGAACATAGATGTTTGTTCTCTGTCTGGGTGTTATTATATATTATAAGTATGTATTTACAAAAAAATAAGTATATACAATGTGTTCCAATAATTGTGTATATAAACTTCAGGGGGCTAAGGTACCCATTAATATGAATAACTTTTTCTAAGGAACCAACACTGTGAAGTCGAAAAAAAACAGCTGTTTCATACAAAAGTTGAATACCTACCTGGCTAAAATGTATGAAACAGCTGTTTTTTTTTCGCGTTCACAGTGTTGGTTCCTTAGAAAAAGTTATTCTAATTATATTAATTATATTATATATATATAGCTGTTAATTATATTGATGGGTACTTAAGCCCCTGAAGTTTATATACACAATTATTGGAACACCTTGTATATATTATATCAGCTATCTGGTTCCCATATTACAAGCTTTGGCTTAGTTTGGGGCTAGATAGTGCTGTGTGGAAAGTCCACCAATATTTATTTATTTACTTATTTATTTATTCATTACCATTTGCACTAGCAACGTTACAACACTACGCTAATAATGTGTATAAAAACTGCATTGTCTAAGCCTTGACTTACTCAATCCATTCAACGGTCTAACGTTATTTGCGAGAGGAAAATGGCAATGAATTCAATTGATAGCAGACCCACGTGTTGTGCGGTATAAATGACGCTAATGGCGACATGAATCGCCTGAGCGATGCGCGGGCGCAGCGAGACGTGACGTCAGCGCAAAGAGCTGTAGACAAAAAAAAAATTGAGTAGAAAATAAAAACTGAAACAGCTTCACGACTTTGATCCCCAGGCACGGTAGATATCCCCTCAGACCTCTTAGTACCAAGAACTAACTGCACATTCTTTGAGAACGTCGTTTTTTGAATATCTAGACCTATCCTAGCTAGATCTTCTATTTAATATTTTGATAGATTAGATAATATTTTGTATAGCATTATTATAGGGCACGCAACACAACGAAAACCGGTGACCTTTTACCATCAGGTGGGCCGTAACTCCGTTTGTCTATCTCTTACATAAAAAAGAAAGTACATAGTAGTGTATGAGTATCAGCATCAACATATACACTGCTCGCTTTCATACCTATCTCTCGTTTTGAACCCACGGCCTTAGGATGGGAAGTCGGGGCCGCTACCACTAGACCACCAGTGCTCTTTCTTTATAGATGTTCACCATACAGAAACAAAATATGCTTTATATCCTTGTAGTAAGCGTCATTTTCCCTTGGCTTTGTGTACCTAGATATGTATCCGTATGTACATGGAGTAGCTAGGTAGTGCATTCTACAATGGTCTTCGGCATTGTAGAATGCATCCGCACTGCAATCTAACAATTTATCCATCGAAATTAATTGATTTATGGGAGTTGTGTCCTTACTGCAATAACACTCTTGTCTGTGGAGTACTTTTAGGGTTCCGTAGCCAAAGGGTAAAACGGAACCCTATTACTAAGACTCCGCTGTCCGTCCGTCTGTCACCATTCTGTATCTCATGAACCGTGATAGGTAGACGGTTGAAATTTTCACAGATGATGTATTTCTGTTGCCGCTGTAGCAATAATAATAAAAAGATTAAAATAAATATTTTAGGGGGCTCCCATACAACAAACGTGATTTTTTGCCGTTTTTATACATAATGGTGGTTATTCATAATGGAACCCTTCGTGCGCGAGTCCGACTCGCACTTGGCCGGTTTTTATTATACTCTAGTTCTAGTACTGTGTCTGTTCTGAATGTTTTGACATCCCGTATGTTTTTAAGGAAATGGTGGCGGTTTTTTCAAAACCTACGGGTTACATTTTTGTTCAAATTAGGATATCACATTATAAACTTAATTCCAACTGCTCACCTTTTGTGGTGCTTACCCTCGAGTAATATAATGTTGGCTAAAATTCCTCGGAAATTAAACAACAGTATTAAAAAATAACACTAGACAAATAATCAAAATGACAAAAAAATGCTTCTTAAAATCACAGAAAACGTATACCGTAATAATCTTAGACTAAGTATCATAGTAATAATATTCCGATTTTAAAACATGAATAATCAAAATAATAACATAATAAGTTGACACATAGGGTTGTCAGATCCTATTTTATGTCCCATATTTGCCAGAGGTGAAAGTGAGGACATTTAGAATTTGAATCTATTTATAAAATAAATGTAAATGGCAGGAGAAATTGGAGAGTGTCGGACTGAAGATCAGCAGGACAAAAACCGAGCATTTGTTCTGCGACTTTGGTGGTCCCTCCAGTTTTACCTCTATTGCCTTAGACGGTGTATCCCTACCAGTTTAAATGCGGGATGGATGAAATGGCGACAGGTCTCAGGAACAACATGTGATCCACGAATGCTCCTTAAACTTAAGGGGAAAGTTTACAAGACGATCATAAGACCTGTCGTACTGTATGGATCTGAGTGTTGGGCAACCAAAGGGACGGATGAGAGAAGAGTGCATGCAGCAGAAATGCGAATGTTGAGATCGAAGTGCGGTGTGAGAAGGATGGATAAAATAAGGAATGAGTATATTAGAGGAAGTTTGAAAGTAGCGCCTGTGATGGATAAGTTGAGGAGCAATAGGTTAGCGTGGTATGGGCATGTCATGAGGAGGGAAGAAAGTCATATTACGAGGAGAGTGTTGGAAATGGATGTGGATGGTTTTAGAAGGAGAGGCAGGCCAAAGAAAAGATGGATGGATTGTGTGAAGGATGATATGAGTAAGAAAGGTGTGAGCACTGAGATGACGTATGATAGAGGAGAGTGGAAGAAGAAAACCTGTTGTGCCGATCCCACTTAGCGTGGGATAAGGGCAGGAAGATGATGATGAAATGTAACAGTTATTTTCTTCTATAGTTTTACCAAAGTAATTATTTATTAATTCTCAAAAAGGTTAAACAAATTTGATGGGGTTCGCATGATTAAGTTAAAATTAGATTTAATTACACCAAACATCTGTATTCCTCAAGTTGACGGACGCAGGGCAGTGCATCGTAGGGCACGTTTCTATTGTGCGTGACTTGCGAGGCAATGCTTTGTTCTAACAAAGCATTGCCTCGCAAGTCACGCATCAGTCACCTAGAGGTGGTAACATCACCTCTAGGTGATGTTACCACTTAACAACAGGTTGGCCAATGGCTTGTTTCATCAATAAGTAGTATAAAAAAACGCAATACAAGACATGTAAAAGACATGCTAAAATTTCAAACTAAGGGATATAATTTGGTTATAGTCAAAACCAAGCAAGAAACTTACGGACGTCTGGCAACCCTACTGACACCGCAATATGCCGCTCAATCCACCTGCCGAGACAAACCAACTTAATATTCTGTCGATTTGCGAATAATGATCAACTAGGTTCTTTATGGTCCTTGATCATACGACACCGATCATAATCGTTCAGCATTAGGCTTTTATACACAGGGATAGTATTGTTGCGCAACTTTTAGGTAATCAAGAGCCTGCGTACCTTCTTCTTTGCTCATTTATTGATTTTATGGATCATTTTCTTAATTTTTGCGGACATTATCGCCTGTGTTAAGTGAATTTTATAAATCATTTTTATTTTAATC
Source organism: Chloroclysta siterata (assembly GCA_932294275.1). NCBI lineage: Eukaryota > Metazoa > Arthropoda > Insecta > Lepidoptera > Geometridae > Chloroclysta > Chloroclysta siterata. The sequence goes on from OW028588.1 coordinate 19,556,912, forward strand.
GGTTAATTACGTCAAGTCAGGCTGTCATTTGTTTTGAAAAAAAATGGTAAGTATCTTAAGTATATAATGTTACTATATAACTAAGTATATACACTTTTTGTTCAAATGTTTGTTAATTATTTGTAATTACAAGATCCTTTATTATTCCTCAAATAATTACGTAACTTTATTGAAAATTAAGAAAGAAAAGAAAATATGAAATAGGTAATAGATTGTAGAATGGACCCTGCATGGGGTATGGCAACATGGAGGCAGGCCGAGGTTTTAAATTATTATGCGTACATTGGTAGACAGGTAAAAACCTCTAGGTAGGTACTATTAGGTATTCAGGTATTGGGAATGTATGTCAAAGTTAATATATTAAGGAATTATTAATTAAAATACTCAATATTTAGGTCACATATAAGACGACATCAATAAACACCAGATATTGTAGAGAATGTAGGTGACTCAGTTTTTTTTTGGAAATTGATGGTGTTGTAGGTGATATAGTAGCTCTACAGTACCCCAAGCAAGTACCCCGAGTTTTGTATATCGTGTTTCATGTTCCGTATCGTCAGACCGTCTTTGTACTCGTGAGGTCTCAGCACCGAAAAAATAAATGATACTTGAGGTACATTTCATATTCATTTCATTTCATTTATTCACATCTTTAGACATTACAATGTTCTTAGATTAAATCATATTCACGGTACTTCACTGAATCAAATCATTAATTAAATACAGGACTTAATACAGGACTAGCGTTAAAATAAAATAGGTAATAATAATTATTGGTGGACATTCCACACAGCACTATCTCGCCCCAAACTAAGCCAAAGCTTGTGATATGGGATCCAGATAGCTGTTATACTACTTATATACTTTTTTTTGTATATATAATACATACTTATAATATTATATAACACTCAGACAGAGAACAAATATCTATTTTCAACACAGAAATGTTTGTTCTCGGTGGGGATCGAACCCACGGCCTACAGCAGAAGGCACAGCAACTGCCAACTGAGCTGTGAAGGCTGTCAAAAGTCGTTGCTACGTCTAAAGTACGCTTTACAACCTATAGATTTAAATTCATCTAGTGTTAAGCATTGACTCCGATTGTTCAGAGCGCCTTATGATCAGCGGTCTCATTTCAATGCAAATATGAGATAGCATTAGATTGTGATTGCTGTTTTCTGATTGTTTTATAATTGACGGTACAGGGCTGTGTTGCTCCAGTTTCGATAATAAGGGTGTTTAAAAGTATCATTGTTTGTAGTATTTATTGGAATAGTAAACTTTTGTTTGATGATTTCAACTTGAAGTGTTTTGGGCTTGAGACTGGGCGATCTCATGCCCTCCAGCCTACTACTAAAACGCATTACCTACGATGATTCTATTTTATACATATATGTATTTAAGTGGTTTTTTTCACCATAAAAAATATATTATGTATTTTAAAAGATATAGCCGTCACCATTATGATGAGATTATAATTGGATACAGTCTCTGTTGTCGTGTCACTAATAGTTTCTTCCGAAACAGATCGGTACCGGCATTGCATACCGGATACCGGCATACCGGATGGATCGGTAACCGATGTTAGTTCTCTATAGATGTATTTTTTTTAAGGCGAAGACAAGAGCTAATATGACTCTCGCTCGCACGTTTCGACATGTTGAAAGATATAAAATCACTAAGCTCATTTTCGAAAAATCGCAATCAACCATTTTGTGTGCAATCACATTGCACACAGTTTGGTAAAAATTTCATTTTGATCGATACAAGTTTTCCTACTTAAAAAGTTGGTTATGTACGAAAACTAGTAAAGCAAACTTTTGAGTAGGAAAACATGTATCGATCAAACTGAATTTTTTACTAAACTGTGTGCAATGTGATTGCACACAAAATGGTTGATTGCGGTTTTTCGAAAATGAGTTTAGTGATTTTATATCTTTCAACATGTCGAAACGTGCGAGCGAGAAATTGTTTGAGTTTAGTTTTCAGCGTTTAGTTTTCAGAGTTTAGTTGTCAGCCCCTTAAGTGATTGATTTGCTCTCAGCTGGCGAGCAGTGGAGGCGGGGGCCGCGGCCTGTTCTGCTACCACTGCCCGCCGAGCCTGCCGCCGCACCAGCATCGCCTGCCGTCCCTGGAGTACCCTTTCACAGCTTCGCATCCATGTAAGAACTCATCTCGCGAATAGATAGATTTTGACAGCCTTCACAGCTCAGTTGATAGTAGCTCTACCTTCCGTGCTGTAGGCCGTGGGTTCGATCCCCACCGAGATACCCCACTCTGTCTGGGTGATATATAATATTATAAGTATGTAATTACAAAAAAACGTATATAAGTAGTATATCAGCTATCTGGTTCCCATATTGTAAGCTCTGGCTTATTTTGGGGCTAGATAGTGCTGTGTGGAAAGTCCACTAATATTTATTTATTATTTTATTTAGATAGATAAATGCTTTATTGTACACAAAGAAAAAAACACAAACAGAAACATAAAAAACAATGGTAAAATGGGCGGCCTTATCGCTAAAGGAGATCTCTTCCAGACAACCTTTGTGTACTGCTTCTTCTTCTTGTCACGTCACTTGTTCTTTCGAAACAGTGTGGTGAAAGGATTTTAAGTGCGCCTCAAAGAGGCTCCTTTTGTGCACTTGTCACATGTTATAGAGAACTTTTAGGTTCTACGACATGCCGGTTTTCTCACGATGTTTTCCTTCACCGTTTGAGAGTACCGGCACTATGCACATACATTTTTCGAACAAATACTGCTATCAAGGGTTTATTCCAAGCAATAAGTAGATTTGCAAATTGTTCTTCCGGTAAATGTATGTCCAGCAGTGGACTTCTTCAGGCTGATGATGATGAGTTTTTCATTGTTAAGCAAATAGTGTTGCTCTACATTCCGCCCTGCTGTAATCTAGCCGAGGGCCGATTAGTTCACTTACTTCACTTATCGGTCGGCAAACTTCTCTAACGCGGTTTGTAGAGCGCTCTCGGACTAACAGCATTAGCCTTCCCATGTGCCTGCATGCAATCGCCTTTTATTTATTTATTCGGGGCTTCCTGTGATTTCACAATATTTACAAAATAATTTTATAATGATGATACTAGTCCTGCCTATTCTTACTTACGGATCCCAGACATGGCCACTCACAGAGGAAAACATGCAGAAAATACGCGTAGCGCAGAGAGCAATGGAGCTTGCCATGCTCGGGATCTCTTTACTTGACCACATTCCCAACTAAGATATACGATGACGCACAAAAGTCATAGGCGTATAATAATAATAATAATAATAAATTGTAAATAATTGTATCGATTCTTACAAAATTACATTTATGGTCCATATTAAATAAATACCTAAAAGACAAAATACATAATAATATAAGTTAAACAAACATGACGAGTGTGCGGGTGTCTCATGTCAGGCTTCCGATGAACTTTCTGAACACGACACCTTTCGATATGAGGATGGCACGCCTGAAGTAGTGAATCTGGGCGGGACACTTGGCTAGAAGAGACGATGGGCGATGGACTAAGTCAATAACGGAGTGCCAAGGGATGCCCGACGACCGCGAGACTAGCCCGTTGGTCGGATGACGTAGTCGGAATGGTCGGACCACAGTGGATACGACTGGCGCAGGACCAGAAAGAGTGGCGTAATAGAAGGAAGACCTATACCCAGCAGTGGGTTGGCCAGATAGATACCAGTCCTTTTGAAGCGGCTTCTGGCGTAGCTTTTTGGCTGACATTCCTTCAACAACTTCTTGCTCCCACATTTCAACATTTTGAAAGATATAAAATCACTTAACTTTTTTATGACAAATCGCAATCATCCAAGTTGCAATGTTATTGCATAATTAAACTGTGTTCAATTATTGCGTACAGTTTATCAAAAATATAATTTAGATCCAAACTAGTTGTTTTACCAAAACGCTTGTTTTTTTTTTATTTTGCTATATTTTGATATATCAATCAAAATTTAGCAAAATAAAAAAAACAAACTGTACGCAATAATTGATTGACCTACTGATTTTGTCTAAGATTTTCGAGAGCTGATTTCACCATGCTCTGTTAGTTACTAATCAAGGAGTAACAGGCCGTTAAATCTAACCATAGGTGTCAAACGCGTACCTACATTTTGACATATTTAACGGCCCTTTTATCCTTTGTTAATCTAACAGAGCATGGTGAAATCAGTTCTGTAGTGTATTGAAGCTTCTAGCATTGTTTGCTTCATAGCCCGTTGCGTGTGGGTTTTCTAGAGATTTTTTAGTCATCAAATACATTTTGAAGATTTTTGGTTGTGTAGGAGCATTGTCAGGTCAGGATCACTCTAGCATATAATTTTCATTCAATCCCCGGCATCAAGTTTCCAATCATATAGAAAGCTTTTTAAGTATAGTAAGACTACAAATGACGAATGGATACTTTGCAGTCAGGGCTGGCCCTAGCTCTTCTCTAGTTACAAACTCGATTTTCAATCAAGAATTTATTGATTCAATGAATCTGTTTTCTATTTTTAAAATTGGAACTAAAAAGGATTATTAAACTTCTAAGGACTCGAATACACGAGCTCATTTTCCGCATTATATTATAAGCTTTGTGTACTAGGCAGATTTCCGTATGTGGCACTATCAAAAATTTCAGAAAAGCCGTCAGCTTATATGTAAAAAAAACAACTCGAAAGGGTTACAATAACCTCAAAAGGCAAAAATCAGTTTCTTTCACGTTAACCCATCTCGCGTGGCCAAGGGGTGGTAATGTGCTAATGAATAGAGAAGGCGGACGGGGGTGTCGCGGGGTGCGTCGCGCCGGGGGGAGGGGCGTGGGCGTGCTCCCCCGGGATTGGTCGCCAGCGGCGCCATCTATTATTCATAAAATAGTTTTTGAGTCACGCCACCGCCACCGGTCGCTTTAACACGGTTACTCTCACTAACTCAATAAGTATCACGTCACTTTTGATTAGTCCCTCGGTTCTCAGTGTAGCTTTTTTACAACGATCAAAGGAATTAAGTTAGTTAGCTGTAATTTTATTTGGAACGCCGCAAAGTGACAGGCTTGCGAAGTAATTGTGTAAATGTATTAATTTTTAAAATCTATTAACGTATTGCGGGAGGTTTCCCCCCACCCTTCTAGGTGGAAGTTTAAAAAGCCGGTGGTTAGTGGATAAAAAAGCGGCTTAAACGAATCTATTAAATATGTATAAGGCAATTTCGCGGCTCTGTCGGAACACTCACCGGCTGCTGGCGTAGTCGGCTCATTAGCGTGCAATCACACCGCACCGTGCTGAATCTGCTGCACTGTCGTGTGTAGTCGACTTTATTTAAATGACGATGTTTGAAATAAGAACCTTTTTTTTTATGTCCCTAGTTTTTTTTTCATAAAACCTGTCAGGCTTATAGAACTAGGTTTAATAGTTTTGCTTTTTTAAATTCAAAAATCGAATACAATTTAGCCCGACCAATTTAGTGCGATTTTGTACTTCAAACATTGTAGCATGAAGCTTTCATTGCATTGAATAAACTAGTAAATCCGCGCAGTTTCGCTCAACTTTTTCCGCTGCAAGCTCAGAACACTTCCGCCGGATGCGGAGCACTTTTTAATTTCCGCTGAGGGATTTTTCTACAGCCTGATGGACATTAAATTATTTACGTTCAATTAATGTAAATTATAAGCCTTCATCTGAAAGGATTTGGCTTAATCTGGTTTTTAAAATTAATTTGAGATTTTGCTGGAAGCTTTAGAGGGACCTATTTTAGCTCAAAAAAATATAAAGTACCTATAACTAAATATAATAATTATAATAAATTAAAAGTAATAATTAACCATAGACGAATTAACCGAGCCTATTTCTTACAAAGAAAGGAAACCTCTAAAATACAGTAATATTTGATGTTAACCTGTGATAATAAAATAGTTTATTTAAAAACCATCAACGAAAACACTAGATACTTATAAAAATATGTTCAAATAAATCCATAAATAAATAGAGGTTATTATAAAAGCACTCGATAAACAACTCGTCCTCCGCTTCAAAGCGAGCGAGCTAATGGAGTGAGTTAATTGGACCAATTCATTCGCATCAGTCGTATCGTATCAAAGCATTGATTTTGTTATTGTGTGTGAATTTTGGTTCATTTCAGAAATCAGGTTTCTATTTTGCAATAGGTACTATTTTATTTGAATTTAATATTATAAACATGTTGTGAATATTATATTACAATTCTTAAGTATATATTTTTTTATTATTAAGTAAAAAATATATATTCTTTGAATATCAAAGAGTGCCCTGTAAAATGTATTACCAATAAATATCAATGGACTATTTTATTTATTATAATTTAATATTAGCTCTACATAGCTTCGCTCGCTACCTCGCTTTTTCATTCATGAAATGTCTCTTAAACTTTCCGCCAAAATGAAATTAACACAATATGACGCAGCCCTATTTACGGCTGTTTTTTGACCTTTAATTATGAACTGTAGATAATATAGGTAACAGAACTGCCACCAATTAGTAAACGCAAATAGCGTATGTACCAAGGTCACGTACACATTATCAGGGTTGTTGCAAATTTCAGAAACAATATTAATTTAACTTTTGTATGGGAATTTCAAAAACGAAGAATTCAAACTTTGCACACGTCAATGTATTCCAGTGCTTGGTCTGATCTCTTGGTCTTTGGCTTTATAGGGGTATTATGTTACACGTTGTATAATAAGTACTTGTGTTACACTTATTTCTGCCAATAAATATCTTGTAAGTATGTTAAATTAATCTCTAAATTAAGTACATAAGTGTTCTGTCATATACGGTAATTAATCACGCCTTTGCATAAATGATTTGAACTTACATCCATACATACTTCGAAAACAAGGTAATCTACCATCAAACTATAAAAATAATAAACCAATGGCTATTAAGGGTAATTCAGACGAGGACATCCACAAGACTGGCTATTAAGGGGTAATTTTCGCCAGTAATGTATGGAACGACATTATCGAGATAATAGAAAAGAGGGTCCAGCGACCAGCCCTAGCATTTGTCACTGAATCTATTAGTTGTAAGTCGCTGGGGTGACAAGGATTTTACTGCCGCTAGTACGGATGAGGAGACATAGACGGATGTTTTATATTGTAACATACGATTTAGGAAATCGTATTGAAATAGAATTTGGTTTATAACGACGTTTTACTTTTATATTATTATGTAAGGTATACAAGGTGTTCCAATACTTGTATTTAAAAACTTCAGCGGGCTAAAGTACCCATCAATATAATTACTTTTTCTAAGGAACCAACACTGTGAACGCGAAAACGCGGTACTTTAGCCCCCTGAAGTTTTTAAACACAAGTATTGGAACACCTTGTATATTTAATATGGACCATAAATGTAATTTCTCTATGTGTCTGTAATAAAGTTTTATTATTATTATGATTATATGTTGTACTTTATGTTGTACTCTTTTCTTAAGTAACTTAAGAAACATTTTGCATATTATGCAATTTTGCACGCATAATTACAGCAATAAACAAAACATTAAAGGTCGAAAAACTTGTGCTGCTTACACTTACACTAAATATTTTATTTTCATGTAAAAACATGTTGTTATTTATATAGATTTATATATTTTTTTTTAACATAAACGAATAGTTTTACGCATAATTGTTTAAGTCCAAATGAATATCCAATATTGGCTTAAAACAAATAATGGTTACCCTACAATACGGTGTCTCCACCTCATCAATTACCATAGACACTGGCGCTTCCGACAGACAGCGTAGGGCTGCACTCGTGCCTAATGGTCCAAATTTCCGGACATTTTCATAGTTCTTTGAAAAACAAAGTCATTGCAATTCCCTCCAATTCATTGCGCATGACGAATTGCAAGGAATATTTTGAATTTGCATAAATTGACTATTTATATTATAGATGACAGGAATAATATGTTGTAATTTTTACGATTTTACTGAAAAATTGCCTACTTTCATTTAAATTAGGTCACCAACTTAACTAGAACTGGATCATCATTAAAACCTACAAATGGGAGCTACATATAGTACTTTGGATTTTTTTATCTAAGAAGTCATTACAATGCAAATAATATCCCTGACACTGGTTTTTTTATTCGGAACATCACTAATTGGCCAATTTTTTTTTCGGTTTTTTTAGGGTTAGAGTGATGTGTGGAATGTCCACTAATATTTATTATTTATTTTATTAATACTTTTAATGCTCTCTTTATTGGTGAGAATATTCTTATACTTCGGTAAACATTTATTTACAATGAATAAAAGTATTTACGAAATGTCCAAACACATATGAAACAGTTGAGCTATCTGCAGACCAGTGCAATCGATCTAGAGATAGCTCAAATGATCCTAATCAGTGCCAATCGGAAGCGTCCCAAAGACACTGTCTGCATTGCCGCGCTGAATGGCAATGCTGATGCGCTGAGCCAGATACTCACCTATTATAATGTTATCATTGTATTGCAGACACGAGCTACTCATACCATCCGGCGATACACGATGACACATTCGTGCGTCGGAAGCAGAGGCGGAATCGGACCACATTTACGTTGCAACAGGTAATTAAAAAAAAAAGAAGTGTTTAGATTCTAAAATGGGTTTTGCAAAGGGCTAAACTTATTTTATTTCTTTGTAAGTATAATGACTACGTAAAAGTATGTGGATACCTACGTAAAAGTATTGAATACAAGAAATATGAATTTGTTAAGTATTTAAACATTAAAAAAAAAACATGTTAATATTGTTTATTTAAACAATTATCTGATGCCAATGAAGGATTAGCCAAATACAATAACAAAAAAAACAAATGATCTCCATCTTTTTTTCAAATCCTTCTTTTTTTACAAGATATTCTTTGTTATAGTTGGAAGAACTGGAAACAGCGTTCGCTCAGACTCACTACCCAGATGTATTCACGCGAGAGGACCTAGCGCTGAAGATCAACCTGACTGAGGCAAGAGTTCAGGTTAGTTTTTGAAAATAGAAGCACTGATTAATAAAAAAAATATTTTCCAACCTTGAAAACTCTAAAAAACTATTTTCAGTATTTTAGAAGTTGATACATACTTATTATAAATACTGTGTTTGCTTTTTATATAACGCCATCAGAGATTTTCCACTCCCATCATCAACATAAAAATGACATCACAAAATCCCGCGTCAATTTCCCCCATAAAATTGATCAACATGCATAATATTTTACGGGCCCGTTTGACAGTTTACGCAATAAAGGTTATGTTTTACGATGTCTTGTCGGAGGTAACATACCGCGAGGCGATGTGTGGTGGCAGTGACGTCACATGTTCCAGAATGTTCCTGTCAGTTTGCAAGGGTGGCTTTAGCCTGCTGAAGTGCTTTGGCCTTTGGTAACTAGATAATTTCTGTGAAGTTTGAGACCTATTGATCGGCGCCAACCGTTGGTAGAATGCACGATTCGAAGTTTGAAAATGACATAGACTGGTGAATGAAAAATAAACTAATCAAGATCGATTCGAAATTTAAAATCGAAAAAAAGGTTTAGATCGTCAATAATGCAACTTTAAAGAAGGATTTTACCCGAGTGTATGATTTGAGTTGATTGGCTACAAAGTTATGTTTGCTTATTGTTTCTTAAATATTATTTTTTCTTTTACTTGGCTATTTTGATGTGAATCCTCTTTCATCATTATTTTCGTTCTTTCGCAAAAAAAAACATACAAAAGAAAAAACGGAAAACACCAGTAATATTACAATGTAAACTTTACTCACCATCCACGTACACCAATAACCGTATCTACGTACAGTAGGTACAGTCACCGCTATACGCCAGGTTTTAGGCAAATTGCGCCTGTTTTATTTATGCGCAAATAAAAATGGCCAATTCAACCGCGGCGTCGTGTCAATATGTTATGTACGGACGCGCGACGCGGGGAAATCAGCTAAGTGATAACATTGCAGTGGAGAATAACGCCAAGTGGGTTATGTAATAGCCTCTGTTTGTCGGCAATGGGCTTGCAACCACTTTTTTTATAGGTACTACTACTACCTTGATGGAACAAGGCTTCGCGCTTGGCGGTATTGGTTGTTGGACTAGTATTCCACACACATGAGCTTGCTCGGGGAGGTATTACCACTATGCCTATACCTAGCGCTAAGCAGCGTTGCTGTGTTTCAGTTTGAAGGGTGTGATTGCCGGTAAAATTACAGACACATGAGGCTTAGCATCTGTATGCCTCAAGTTGATGGACGCAAGGCAGTGCATCGTCGAGCACATTATTTTCACGCGAGGCAATGGTTACCACTTAACTCCAGGTGGGCTATTTGCTTGTTCCATCAGCTTATAAAAAAAAACCTTTTACATAGCTGATTACAAATCTTGGTTACGTAGATGAATTAAAGGTATGATTTATATGGCTCAAAAGTGATTATTCCTATCAAATACCAAAATTAAACACCCATTTTGTGATAGTTCCAATAACCTAAACGACACGTAATCGCCTTCACACATGTATACGGGAAACCGCATAATAATCTCAAAATTGCCGTATAAATGCAGCTCTCGAGCTAAATATCGACACCGCGCCGTTTAGACATGTGCCAAGGCACTAAGACGATATCCAATTTCGTCCATCGATTCCACTTCCATTAGTTAACTAGTATCTATTGTCAAAACCCACTCTAGTTGCCAAAACCGCCAAAACAGTTGAGAATTGGACACACACATGGCCAATCAAGGCTGATCCCCGTGCGCTTATTGGCTATCACCGATATCTTTTGGATTAGGGGTCTGGCTGAACTGGTGGTCTGTAACGTGTTTAAGTCGCTCATCTCGGAATGGTATTACGGGATGGCAGGGCATGTCTCTGCGATTCAACTTGCAATGTAAAATGAGCTTTATCGCGATTGGTTTAGGTTTTTATTGCATGTGATCCAAGTCTCGAATAGTTCATGGCATATACGATATGGGTATTTTGTCAAATAGGGATGGCTGCGTAAACTTAACATCTCCTAGTGACAGATAATTATATGTATATTTTTAAGACCATAATTTACCTAACTACTAGAACTCGAAAATTTTTACTCGAATTTGTTTTTTTCCAGTATACAATGTTTTTAAAACTCTTAGAGCTGATTTGCTCCTGATATGCACCATGCTCTCTTAGATTAAAAAAGGATTAAAGGGCCGTTAAATATGTCAAAATGCACGCGTTTGATATCTAAGGTTAGATTTAACGGCCTGTTAATCCTTGATTAGTGACTAACATAGCATGGTGAAATCAGCTCTTAACCAACCTTAAGTTTAACCTAGGTTATAGTAACCTTGCTTCAATGAGTTTTTCTGTTCAAAAATGTATGTACACTGTGCCAGTACTCTCAAACGGTAAAAAAACCGGCATGTAGAACCTAAAAATTTATAAACAAATGTCAAGTGAAAGAAGCCACTTTGAGCCGCGCTTAAAATCCTTTCACCACACTAGAAAGAACTGTGACACGACCAGAAGAAGAAGTGTGTGTTGATGTTCTGTTGATAGGGTAAAGTAAATAAATAAATAATAAATCTGATTGGTGGACTTTCAACACAGCACTATCTAGCCCCAAACAAAGCCAAAGCTTGTAATATGGGAAGCAGATAACTGATATAATACATACATATATAATTTTTTTTTGTAAATACATACATACTAATAATATATAATAACACCCAGACAGAGAACAAACATCTATGTTCATCACACAAATGTATGTTCTCGGCGCAGAAGGCAGAGCTACTACCAACTGATCTGTGAAGTTTGTCGAAGTGAAACCTCTGTATATACTGAAGTATTTTAAATCTGTGGCATGTAGGTACGCAGTCGGGCCCTGTCGTCTCCCCCGCCTCTCAGGCGCGTGCTTTAGGAATTAGGGGTGTCGCTGAGCGGGTTGCAATTCCGGATTCCCGTTTATTATAATTGCATGTAGTATGTGACTTTGACTAATATGTTTTGGGAATCCGATACGTTTGAGACTGAAAATTGAATTGGATCGTGAAACGGGATATATTCGACTACCCTTTTTCAATTATACTTAGTTGTATTACAAAAAGCAGTATATCTTCTTGTCGTTTCACTAGTTTCTTCGAAACAGTGTGATGAAAGGATTTTAAGTGCGCCTCAAGAGGCTCCTTTCAAGCTGTTGCCATGGCAAGAGCTTGTCAAGTGTGTACCGGCATGTCGTAGAACCTAAAAAGTTCTTTATCACATGTTATAGAACTTTTAGGTAATTTTTAGGTTCTACGACATGCCGGTTTCCTCACGATGTTTTCCTTCACCGTTTGAGAGTACTGGCACTGTGCAAATACATTTTTGGATAGAAAAACTCATTGGTACACGACTGGTTTTGAACCCATGACCTTAGGATCGCTACCACTAGACCACCAGTGTTCTCAATGCAGTAGATAATTTTGGTATTCATTTTACGGGCACATCCGATCGGGTTTTTTGTCAACTATCTCTTATATCTTATCTTTAGATAGATATGCACTTGATAATTTATAAACCTACATACTCTAAACCTACTTTCTAAATTCGAATATGATCTTTTTTTTAAGGCAATAGTTCTTGTAATAGGTCATTCTTCAAAGTTCAAATATCGAACAAAATGTTTTGTTTCGTTTAGATTCCTTTTGCTAATTTCTGCCCCTTTACATTTTGTATCAATACGAATATTGGGATTTTGTGCTCCATCAATATAAGACCCATAGTTATTTATATCACAGTATTTATTTGTTATTAGGTAGGGGATCGAAATATTGAAAAAATTATAAAACACAATTTTCTGAAAATTTAAATAATGTTTCTGAAATTTATAATGCAGTATTTATATTAAAAAAATGGAGCCCGTAACTACTAACAATACTTTTTCATAACTTAAGCCGTATATACTTTTCCCTCAGAAAAAACTAACACATCTCCAGCTTCCTTGAGGACCTCATCTTTCCCTCAGAGAACGATCGAAAAGATTGACTCTGTTGTTATAGTAAATAGTAATACATAACATCTACAAAAAATATATATAAAAATAAAAAAATCATCAATACTACGCACGAATACACTCATAAAATATAGATAAGACAAAAAACTCTAAACAGCTGAAGATTATCAGAGATAAAATATTATTACTTTACCATCGATCATCCCTTCAATCCAAACCAAACCAGGCAGCCCTTAAGAGCCGTAACATAATTGAGTCGGCTTTCAATTTGATTCGCATCCCGTCCGGCCGAGAAGTGTCGGTGATAATTCGCCCGAAAAATATAAAAGGAAGATACAGGAGCCAGCAGACATATTGGATTACTCGCTATAGACCGCTACGTGGAACATGCCTCGCTAAATTGAAATATGATTTGTGGATACAATTTTATTGAAAAATTGCGAGGCAAAAGTGATTGGCTCGTGAAAAAGCTTATTGTGCTTGTGTGGAAACATTTGCAATAAGTAAATCTCGTTCTTATAAACTGAAACAATGTGCTTGTGTGGAAACATTTGAAATAAGTAAGCCACTTTCTAAATTGAAACAAGACGGGTATAACTTTGGCATTGTCTAATTAATACAATATCAGAGTCGATACCAATGGCCTATTCGCCGTCGTTTTTGATGTTTTAGGGCTCTTATACCATAGCCAAGCGCGATTTATGGTCTGGAAGCTGGACTTTAAATAATAAAAAAATATTAGCGGTCACCATTCACCTAAAACACTAGAGTCGATACCAATGGCCTATTCGCCGTCGTTTTTGATGTTTTAAGGGCTCTTATACCATAGCCAAGCGCGATTTATGGTCTGGTAGCTAGACTTTAAAGAAAAAAAAAACATTAGCGGTCACCATTCACCTAAAACACTAGAGTCGATACCAATGGCCTATCGCCGTAGTTTTTGATGTTTTAGAGGCTCTTAAACCATAGCCAAGCGCGATTTATGGTCTGGTTGCTAGACTTTAAAGAAAAAAAAACATTAGCGGTCACCTTTCATCTAAAACACTAGTGCAACTATAGATATACGTGCAACCCATCGTTGTATCGCTAGTGTAAGCTGACCTTTTGTTTTTCGTATAGTTTTAAATTAAAATGTTTTGTCAAAGCTTGTACAAACATCAATTAATTTTAACAATGTTTACACACTATTTAGTTTAATCTCAAAAACACTCGATCTTGAAGCGTGTAAAACAAAAACCTCAAACAATTCCCCCAATTTGACATTGACAAGTGCTCCTTCAGTGCTAAAACAATAGGGCTGTCAGACAAACAAAGCGCGAACAACGACACTTGTCGTTGTCACAACCCTATCGGATAGGGCTGCGAAAAGTGAGTAATTGTTTGTTGATGATTTATTTGTCATTGAAATTGATAAGTGGTTAGTAAACTCATGAAAAAGGGGTGGTACTTTCTATTCATTGAGTCTAAGTATATGTGAGTCTTGTGACATAGGAGGATTTAAAGTGTAAAATAAATCGTATTCATCTATAGGTTTTAAGAAAACTACTTATTAAAATTTACGTGTGAATTTTACGTATTTCCTATAAATAAAAAAGTGTATTGGACCGTGTTAAATATATGGATAGCTATGACACTACTATGATAACATTTAAAGGAAAAGACGAATTATGGACTACAGATACTGAAAAGTTTCAGCGTTTTTATTTTCTTAAAAACTCTTGCCATGAATTTATGAGTTTGATTATACTCGTAATATTTATTTGCAAGCCAATTACATCCCCCTGGGTGGTAACCCTACCGGCGTGCGACAACGCTAACGACGCGTCATATCGAACTCTTGTTAAACTCACAAGTGGAGGGAATATCGCAAAACATACAGATACAAAACGTTTTCATAACGTGATAGTGTCTACGATATCTAAAAAAGGGTATTGACGGGCGACTATGCTATTGATAAAATAATTCACTAATGTATTAAATACTAGCGGCCTGTCCCAGCTTCGCATGGGTGGTCATAAATTTTTTGAACATTTTAGGATAAACTTAGAGCGTGGGTTCGAGCCTCGCGTCTACTTATTTCATACATTTGCACGCGCTTCTCCTTGAGTGAATGAAATCGCACCCCGAGCGTGACCCGTGGACCCGTTAACATTTTTAATTTCGTCATATCTTTTGAAAGGAATGTCCGATTTGAAAAATTTAAGAAGTAATCTATAGGTATTGAAACCGTCTTAATTATGAAATGATTTATTTGGATAAGGATTAATACCAAGGTACAAATAAAGACCCTT
This sequence comes from Chloroclysta siterata, assembly GCA_932294275.1. Lineage (NCBI taxonomy): Eukaryota > Metazoa > Arthropoda > Insecta > Lepidoptera > Geometridae > Chloroclysta > Chloroclysta siterata. The sequence continues at coordinate 19,572,181 of OW028588.1, forward strand.
TTCTGGCGGCGGCATTTTAATTAATTTTTTATAATAAAAGAACACTTATTGTGACATAACTATAATAGTTAGACATATTATGCTGTCACAAATTTTTTGTAGACGATGACGTGTTCTACAAAATCGTAGTACATTATTTTGTTCTATCATCAATAGTTTTCGCAGCGCACGCGATGTAAGGTTTTTGTATTCCACCTTGGGTTACATTATTGAAGTTTTAGTAAGGATCCCTGATTTTTTTGAAAATATAATATAGCCTATGTTACTCAGGGATAATGTAGCATTCTAATGGTGAAAGAATTTTTGAAATCGGACCAAGAGTTTTTGAGCCTATTCGTTACATACAAAAATACAAAAATACAAAGGTTTCCTCTTTATAATATTAGTGTAGATGTAGATATATTATGTACGCTGTAGTACTATGTATTACGATTTACATAACCCACGCCCATGACTTATAAACTCGTTTACCAATAAAGAATTCGTATCTGTATCTGTATGGGTATGTTAGCTTAGAAGATTCGTAATTAAAGTCAGCGTTTTTCTGACTCTCGAAGAATCTTGAGTCCTGAATCTTGGGATCTAAAGATCGGATTAAAGTTATATATTTTTTAACGAATTTCTGGCTACTTCTTCTTTTCTATTAAAACCAAAGTAAACAATTAAATATAAGGCAAACTTTACATTAATCTTCACTTTTATATAATACTAGCTGGTGCCCGCGACTTCGTCTGCGCCAGGGTTAGTATTTCCAGTAGCTTATATTAGCGTGGCGTAGTACATATGTGTAACTCTAGCGGTTTTGGCAGCGCACGCCAGAATAGCTCGCAGATGGTCATATTTTATACAATTCACACAATATCTTTAAAAATTGTAGCCTGTGTTATTCTGATGTATAAGCTATATTATTGTAAAGTTTCATTAAAATCCATTCAGTAATTTTACGTGAAAGAGTAACAAACATCCATCCATCCATACTTACAAACTTTCGCGTTTATAATATTAGTAGGATTCACATATACCCGACGTTTTAGTGCATTTTAACAAACGTATAACATACGTTGCTATAGAAAAAGGAATTTTTGGTTTCACACGTTACATTATTTTAAGGAATAGAACACCGTATGTTTTCACATTGTTTTTTATTCAGTAGCAAGGTAGCAACCCTACGGTTCGGGCACTCCGTCGCTCTATATCAATCATTGTGTGAATTAAATCAAGGGTGAGACGAGGTGTCACTTCTGCCGCGATTGGTGCTTTCTCTGTGATATTGATTCTATCTTTCTCTGTTTTCTTTTTCATCTGTCAAGTGGTCCCGTTTATCAATTGTTTTTGCCTTGTATTATTTTTGTTGTTTATTGCCAAAAAAGTACCTACTGCGTGCAATGCGTTCAATCTGCGTCCGCATTGGTGTGCATGGTGATCAGTTCTGTACATTGACGGCTATCTTCTTAATATATAAAAATGAATCCCTATTTCTCAGGGTCACGCCATCACGCGTGAATGGCTGGACCAATTTCAAATCAAATTTCATTTTCAATTCAATTCAATTCATTTATTTCAGATCAAAATAATCCAATTTGTTAGTACCACACAGACATAGAACCTTAAAACGCATTGCACGCAGCACTTTTTTGTTGTTTGTTACTGACAGGAGATGGTTCTTATGAAATATTCTTAGGAATACTTAACCACCATATAAAATGATTTGTAATCTAACCTTAGCGCTTTGGGTACTATAAACTTTTTAATGTAACCTTATGACGTTTGACATAGAATTGACAGAAGGACAACGTCTGTCGGGTTAGCTAGTACTTATATACAAATAATCAGTGTTCGAAACTATTACCATCCCTCACCAGGGGTCGGAATAGATAGGATTTTTAAGTACCAAATGACGTAGAATTACCTACGCAATCTTAACATGGATATGCCTTTTAAACCCGGAATTGGGGATAAATAAAAATTGTATTCTAAAACTTATGTTTTTTTTATATACAACTAGGTGATGGAACAACTACTACTACTTGGTTGCAAAGATGCAGTAGTAGTAGGCAACGGTAACCGTTCAACTTGAGGTGCGATATCTTACGTTAGTTTCATTCATAAATAACCTTATTTATCCTTTAGCTGAAAGGAAAGAATAGAAGAATTATTTCCCAGAATTCATTATCTTGCTCTTCCTAGAACTTAGTAAATAGACACTTTTCCGAGGAAATTGAATTGCATTCAACTGCAAGAATCCACTTGATATCATTCGCTTCAGACAGTTTTCTACTAAAGAATTTGAAATGGTTTAAAGTATATAAAATAAATAATTAATTTAATGTTGTATGAATTGTAGATGATTTTTGAATTGTAAACGTTTATAAAATCAATATGGCTGGAAGAGGCACGGTAGATATCCCCTCAGATCTAGTCCCCCCTATAAAGTCAAGATGCTCTGAGGATTTCTAAGATGCTTTGAGGGTATCAAAGGGTAGTCAGGGGTACGTCCAAATTTGGCCCACATTTTGCATTAGTTGATATTCCATACGTGACAGGTCGCAAGCCCATCGCCGCGCATAATATCATAAATATAATAAACACGTTAAATACGATACGTCTTCCATGAATAACACCACTCTCGACATGGAATCTAATTATTTCGCGGTTTGGATGTAAGAAGATCTTAGGATCTTATTCCGTAGCAATTTTTTTTATACCACTAGCTGATGGAATAAGCAGATGTTACACTTGATGTTAAGTGGTAACCATCACCAAATATATAACAAAGCATTGCCTAGTAAGTCACACACGATAGGAACGTGCACTACGATGCAGTGTCCTGTGTCCATCAACTTAAGGCACATATGTTTAGCCTCATGTGCCTGTAATTTCACCGGCAACCACACTCTTCAGTTGGCGGCAGAAATAACCACGGTGGCAGTACTTTCCCGAAGAGTAGTAGAGCCTTTCACAAAGGGCTCTACTACTCTTTATTCTCTACTAGTTTTTATTCCTTTTACCATTTGAGGCATGCTATAAGGCAGCAGTGCTATTTAAAAATATAAAAAAAATTGTATATACAAGGTGTTCCAATACTTGTGTTAAAAAACTTCAGGCGGTTAAAGTGCCCATCAATATGAATAACTTTTTCTAAGGAACCAACACGGTAAACGCGAAAAAAAACGTTGTTTCATACATTTTAGCCAGGTAGGTATTTAACTTTTGTATGAAACAGCTGTTTTTTTTCGCGTTCACGATCAAAAAAGTGGTTTTTGGTTTGAATTATATTCCACACGTCTATAATGCCAGTGCCCCTTTATAAGTGTTATAACGACCCAATGCCACCTCAATAGCACTTACCACATCCTTCACTAAGAAAGCTTGGTTCTTAGTCGGGATCTCGTTTATCCCCGCTCCCGCGGGGGAGCTAAGGGGGCGCAATTTACCCCTAATCATGTGATGAAAAACTTAACGCCACGTTCTATCCTTCTCTCATACATTATGTATGACAGCTGCTTCGGTGTAATCTCTTTTGGGAGTGTATAGCAATTAGTTAATAAATTACTGTTTAACTAAACCGGGTTAAGATTAATTTGTTCTTATCTTTTGCAAATGAACTTTGACCTCTGATTATCTCAAAGTGAAACTTTGCTAAATATACCTTATTTATTTATTTATCATCCTTATCCTTTACAGGTTAACCTAAAACGATAGCGTAATTCCTTTATACAATATTTATAATTAAACTAAACGATCAAAACAAAATATCAAATCATAAATAACTAAAAAATGTAATAAAATAAAATAAAATAAAAGCACAATTAAAAATAGAAAATAAAAAAAATTCAATTATCACAAAAATGATATTCTAAAATATGCAAACAAGCCTTTGCGAATTCGTTCAAAGAACATTGAAATATGCCAATACTTTCTGCTAATAGATAGTGTCCCAACCGTCCAAGTCAGAGGTGCCTTTCCCAAAAGGTTGGTTCTAGCGTGCGGCACATCCAGAAGAGGTGGCCGCCTCCGCCGTTGTACGAACTCATTAGACACTCTCATAATTTCAATATTTGGTATCGGTAAGCATCGAACCTACCACCTACAGCGTAGAGAGCAGAGTGACTACACCAGCAGAGCTATAAACTATACAGTAACGATATTTCATACATTGCGGCACCTAATTCACTAACATTCCTTTTAATACCAACCCATCCACGTCAGCATCAAAAATTAAAAAGTTACGGTTAAATTACCGTAAGCACACGAAGCCATTAGGGTCTTTTAATAAACTCGTTCGTGCCACTTGCGCCGTCTACGGGGGTCCTATTAATATACTCTCATCTCATGACACTTACTCCGTGTGTTCGGGCTTTAAAACGTCTTGTACAATGCTGGTTAATTAAGTAGACGTTTGTAAGTGCTTCTTTCCACAATATTTTTAATAAGTCTGGGATATTTCTGGTTTCTTTTATTTATACATAACAAATCACATTTCACTCTGAATCCTACGTACAATGAATGGCTGGAAGAAGATCGCTACTGAACCATAAACCTGCCCATGTATGCTTAGAAAGCTTTTGAAACACCTCGCTCTTGTTGTACACATAGCTAGTATACAGCTTTTAATTAGAATTTAATTTAAAACTTATAAGAGCACTAGACATTTGCTCAGATTTACTTATCCACGACCAACAAAGATCCTTATTTTATTTTATTATTGTATTTTCTCTTCTTATTGTTTTAAGTGTTACATAATTAATCTGTTTGTCTGTACCTGTCCGTTCTGTTTTTTTTTTATTTTTTTTTGTGTGTATGTCAAAAAAAAATATTTTCTTTCTTTTTTTCCTCCTTTATCCTCTGAGGTTTGCTTAGGGGAGTAGTTAGAGAGATTACAAATGGACCATGCCCATATTTTTTTATTTTTTAATACAACTTGCTAATAAAACAAGCAGATGGCCCAACTGATGTTAAGTAGTAACCATCATCTATAACAAAGCAGTGCCTCACATATCATGCACGATAGGAATGTGCCCACGATGCACTGCCCAGCGTCCATCAGCAGAGGCATACAGATGTCAAGCCTCATCTGCCTTTAATTTTGCCGACAACCACACCCTTCAACCCGAAACACATCAACGCTGATGGCAGAAATAGACATGAAATACCGTTTAGACGGTAACGGTGAACACGCGCAAAGGCACAAAGTTATTATAACATTGCATTTGAAAATAGCATATTCAAAACGAGGTAAGCAACTCACGTCTAATTCCAAAACTCGGGCCAAGTTAAATTTAAACTCACCACTTCAACTTAAAGTTAAAAAGCTAACTTATCACTCACCTAATTACGAGTAAAACATTTTCATACGAAGCTAACGTGAAAGTAAATGTTAAGTTATGAAGTATTCCTAAAGAGCTGACACCGTCATAATGACGGCCGTCGTAAGTTAAAATGGCGTCAAAAGTTATAAAACTAGAAGTTACTCGCATTGCGATAGTTTGCATTTTGGTCAAATGTTTGCACCTTTTCAGGATATTAGATATACACTTTATTATACAAAAACAAATTAATACAAAGAGTTAAGAGTTAAGGCGAACAAAAGACCTAATATGACTCTCGCTCGCACATTTCGAAATGTTGAAAGATATAAAATCACTAAACTCATTGTCGAAAAATCGCAATCAACCCTTTTAGTAAAAATTTCATTTTGATCAATACATGTTTTCCTACTCATAAGTTTGCTTTACTAGTTTTCGTACATAAGCAAACTTTTAAGTAGGAAAACTTGTATCGTTCAAAATGATATTAGGATTCGCGCATTTAGTGACTCCATCGCCATATTACCGTCGTCACTTGCCGGTCACCGCATCTCAGAAACCAAAGCGTTAATAGCAGAATGTTTCAGTAAGGACAGGTTAAGAAGCTTTTAATATGGGAAGTGACTCAATTTTCAAGCCAACAAGCTTTTGCTTGATGGAAGGCTTTTAAATGGTTTTCACTCGACATGCGATGAACTTACAAAAGTAATAAAAATTGTGTGAAATTTTTTTATGCAGCTGAGATTTTTTTATCGTATACTAGATGACCCGGTGTACTTCGTATCACCTATTCTAACGACATTAAAACTCTCCATTCGCTTTGGGTAGAACAGTTTATATGAGAAAATGAAATGGTTATTTTTACTATCTTCCTCGCAATTTTTCCATAATTTCTCACCGTTTAAACCTTCACTGGACTACGACAAACATTTCAAAACCAAAATCAGCTAAATCGGCCCAGCCGTTCTCGAGTTTTAGCGAGACAAACGAACAGCAATTGATTTTTATATATATAGAGATAATAGAGGTAGAGATTTATGTCCCACCTGTTAGTACCCAGATATTAAGTGCTAACCATCACCTATAACAAGCATTGCTTCGTAAGTCACGCAGGCTAGGAACGTGCCCTACGTACGTACCTTGAAACCACACTATTCAAACCAAAATACATCAACGCTGCTTTATGGCAATCGACCTTATAAAATGGACATTGATGGCATTTTGAGTTCCAATAGTTACTAAGGCTACGCGACCGTTTCTACGAGAACGTCTCTCGATATACAAAATGCTAAATAGCATTCTATTACGTCCCTATTACAAAAGCAAAGCTTTACCAAGTAATTATTGTAAAATACAAACGCCACAATACCTTTGAGCTATTGTTCCCAACAAAGAAGGTAATTACCCGACCGCCCGCTAAGTGTTACACACTTCACACTAAACAATATAACAATATTCGCTACTATTTAACCCGAGTACACTCGATGTGGCGATGCAAACAACTATATTGTGGCGACCCTAGTTTCCATAGGGTTGTCAGTATTTGGAATGAAAAGCATCATTACTAATATTATAAACGCGAAAGTTTGTACCTAAGTATGGATGGATGTTTGATACTCTTTCACGTAAAAACTACTGAATGGATTTTAATGAAACTTTACAATAATATAGCTTATACATCAGAATAACACATAGGCTACAATTTATAAAGATATTGTGTGACTAATCCTGCGTAGACGAAGTCGCGGGCACCAGCTTGTATCATATAAAACAAAATCAATGTGTTGGGAACAATTTCATGGTACAGTCTTCCAATTAAGCTCTTTTCTGTCATTTATTTGGAAAGTAAATTCCTATGAATACAATTGTTTACAAAATGTATAAAATGCATATGAAAGAGTTGGGCTATCTGCCGACCGTTGCAAACAATCTAGAGATAGCTCAACTGCAGGGTGATTAAACCAATAAGTTTATAAAACAATATGAAAGTTTTGCGATTATCCATCAATAGAAACACCAGTTGTAATCTAACCTTGTTAGCAACTGCAGCTAAAATGTAACCGCATAGCCGTCACATTTACTTATTACAAACAGAAACTGATTGAAACGGATTGCAACAAAGTTACGTAATCACCCTGCTATCCAAACCTGTGCCAATCGGAAACGTCCTCAAGACGCTGGCTACATGATTGTTTTTTTTTATTTAATGATTTCACAATTGGTGTTATCGTGACACAGCCCTGTTACACCCCTTATAACGAGCCAATGTAGTGACAAATATCTGAAGAGCCCTTGTTCAATTATTTTCCAAACGATATCGAAGTGAGGCTAGCTCTATTTATAATAGCCGCATAGATACAGTGACAAAGTTCCATGTTTACATCTGTTGTTCTTATGTTACAACCTTGTCGGTTGAACGGGGGGTTGAGTTATGAATAAATTAATGAGTGATAGTCACAATTTGAATAAAGATTTTGAAGTTTAGTTACAAAATTATTTACAAGAAACTGATGACAGTTTCTTGTAAATGATTTTGTAAAATATCCAACCATATTTATACTACTTCCACTATGATAGTGGAAGTAGTATAAATATGGTTGGGTATTTTTTTATGTGTTTTTGAGAGATGTGTGCGGTGTGAGGTAATGCAAATATTATAGTCTCAATCGCTCACTGCCTAACATCAGGTGGGTCATAGAAAATTCATTTTTTTTTACAAAAATATAATATTTTTTGCTATAGATTAAAAAAAAAAATATAATGGCTAACCATCTGATAATTCTGTTAAAATATTTCTAAATAATACAATGTCTAGTATTTTTAACCCATATGCAAAAGTAAACCAAATAAACTAACCACTTTTTTTTTATACATTTAGCTGATGGAACAAGCAGATGGCCCACCTGATGTTAAGTGGTAACATCACCTATAACAGAGCATTGCCTCATACATCACGCACGATAGGAATGTGCCCTACGATGCACTGCCCTGCGGCATACAGATGTTGAGCCTCATATGCCTGTAATTTCACCGGCAGCCCACTGTTCAAACCGAAACACAGCAACGCTGCTTGGCGGCAGAAAAAGGCGTGGTGGTAGTACCTCCCCGGACGTGCCCTTCACAAAGAGCTCTACTACTCTAATTACTACCTACTTAAGAATTCATAATATTCCATATTTTTTGAACTGAGTGGAGTTTTAAAGTCTTTCAAATTAGCTTAAGTGTAAATAAATATTATAAAACTAATAAAACAACATAATAACTGAGCTGTTCGTATACCCTACTAAAAAAATCAACGAAAAAAGAAACAAATACACGTGTTAAGTACATCTCAAGCCACAAAAAATAAAGAATAAAATCATCGTTACGTCAGCAAGGGGAGCGGTCCTCTCAGCGCGTTCAAATATTAATTCTACCCTTGTAAGATAAAAACTATTAGGGTAGGATTACGAAGGATTATTATTTTAACAAAATTAGCTTAGTATCGGCGAGGGACCGGGTGGACCTTAAGGTCAAAGATTACCTAAAAAACAGATAGGCCAAACGCTTGATCAATAAAATTTAAGGTCTAATTGAGATAATGTTTAAAAATCATTTTTTTTTCTTACATTTTTTACTCTTTTAATACAAGATTTATAATGTTAAACCAAATTAAACTTGTGATACTAAATTCTTACTAAAATATTAAATAGTTCATTCATGTCATCCTCATTTCATGTCACACAACGTCAACAAGTTTTTTTTCTATATGAAATAAAAAAATATATTATAATAAACTGTGTGTACTTTGGCTATAATCTCGCCAATTGACGATGTAGCCGACGATGGAGAGACGATCTAAAAGACACCTTGGCTAAAGTGACCTAGATTTGTGTCCAATGTCCACCTGTCCAGAACAATAATTGGAATTATGAATTCGTAAGGCAACATACATACAGATGTTTTTTCTGTGTCTGGGAGTTTATTATATAAAATTACTAGCGGCCCGAAACGTGCTTCGCTACGTAAAAAGTGAAATAAAAAAAAAATTGAACATCAAATTCATTTATTCAAACAAAAAAAATATTTTATTAATTGCTAGCTATTTTAAAACTTAATCCAAAACATTTGGATAAACAATATTTTTTGTTTTTCCATTTTGAGCATGAATAAACAAACGGCTGGGGGGGGGAGGGTTGTACCGACTCTGGAACAGGCAACATAAAGTTGGCCATGTGAAAAACATGATTCCTTCAAATTCACACCACAAACGTTAAGTGTTTGCCCTATAGCCTTGTTGATAGACATCGTGTAAAAAAAAATTTAAAAAAAAATTAACTTTGTGTCTAGTTTCTTCTATGAGCGTTTACCAATATTTATTTATTTATGAATATAATTATGACAGCAAAAACTGAGCACTTTCCGGTTCGTGTTTATTCTCGTGTTTGTCACTACGTAACTAGAGAGTTACGTAGCGACAACAAATAAAGGGTACATAGTATAGTGAAAGTAGAGACTTTCACTATACTCTGTACCTAACAAACCCGTAGGTACAATTATGTATTAGAACCTCGAAGGTATATAACGTCATATCTGTACGATTTCTAACTTTCTAATCTATACCACTAACATTTTCGTAGCTCTCTCACCAGAGGGCTTATTAAAACCAAATTGCGAAAATTGCAGTGCAAATGTGGCCCTGTACTTGCTTAACTGGCTTACTATCATCCAATTTCCGTAGACCTCTCACACCTTGGGTTTTCATCTAGTCAAAAGCTCTTGAGCTTCTGGTTATTGGTATGATCTAGCCAGTGTATATTGGTCTGCAGGTTGAAGGGAAGTTGTCGGTGAGCCAGGTCGGGAAATTTTGGTTAGTCGACCCTTAGTGTGGTGAATGATTTGTAATCTTGGAGTAACGAGGAGGGGGCTAATGATGGGATGTTACGACCAGCAGTGTTGACAGCTCGTAAGGATTACTGTAGTTATGGTTTAATATTTGATGATGGTGTTGCCAGTTTTGTCAGGAATGTTTGTATGACTACCCATGTTGTACACATAGCTAAAATACAGCTGATAATTAGAATTTAATTTAAAACTTATAAGAGCACTAGACATTTCCTCAGGTCTCTACTTATACACGACCAACAAAAGATCCTCTGAGGATTGCTTAGGGGACTAGTTAGAGAGATTACAATTGAACCATGCCCATATTTTTTTATTTTTTAGCAACTAGCTGATGGAACAAGCAGATGTTACCTATGTATCATGTATCAGATGTTACCTGATGTTAAGTGGTAACCATAACAAAGCATTGCTTCGTAAGTCACGCACGATAGGAACGTGCCCTACGATGCACTGCCCTGCGTCCATCAACTTGAGGCATACAGATGTTAAACCTCATGTGCCTATAATTACACCGGCAACCACACTCTTCAAACCGAAACACAGCAACGCTGCTTGGCGGCAGAAAAAGGCGTGGTGGTAGTACTTTCCCTGACGAATCCTTCACCAAAAGCAAATACCAAGTTGAAAAAACCTAACTATTTTAGTTCTATGTATAGTTCATGAATTTTAATATAATCAATGTTAAAGAGTAGTAGTCTTGTTCAAGTATTGATTTGTTAACAGGTATGGTTCCAAAACCGGAGAGCGAAATGGAGAAAAGCGGAAAGATTAAAAGAGGAGCAGAGAAAGAGGGAAGGCGTTGATATGGTGACCAAACGAGACCCGTCTGATGATAAAGTGAGTTTTGGGATGCACTATTGATGAGGCACGGTCGATATTTATTTTAATTTTATTTTATTTGGAAAACAAACTGTGTTACATATTGAAGTACTACACGGTTATTTATCGCGTTTTACCTTTATTATTATCCCGTCGTCTCGGCTATGTTGCAATAGCCGTGGTCGCGGGCAGACTCATTTTAAATTCAATTAGTTATGACCGCGAAAGTTTAAAAAATAAAACTATGTTACATTCTATAATTAAAAATAACTTTAAATACGAATCACCAATTAGATGTTTTCACCCAGATCTCGTAGCAAGTACCAACTTTTTTTTTTGAGGCATTCTGATGTTAAGCCTCATGTGCCTGTAATTACACCGGCAACCACACTCTTCAAACCGAAACACAGCGTTGCTGCTTGGCGGCAGAAAAAGGCGGGTGGTAGTACTTCCCCGGACGAGCCCTTCACAAAGAGCCTACTTCTCCTAACGGAACTGGCACCTAAGTTGTACTGATTTAATGTACTAAATGCCTTTTGACTTTGACTTTGAGACGACGTGAAACTGGCACCTAGATGCACCTAGCCTTAAAACTTTCAAAGTGATCTTTGTGATACAATTTTAAACGACTTTGATGTTGAAATAAAACTTTGTAAATTCCACAGGGTTCATCAGAATGTGGCATGTCTCGCGGTTCGGCAGAGGCGTCGCCTGTATCTGGCGGGGGATCGCCTCGGGGCTCGCCACCCGTCACGCCCGGCTCGCCGCGCCGCTCGCCCCACCGCTCGCCAAATCGCTCACCCAACCGCTCCCCTAGGCACGAGAGGTATTAGTTTTAAGAAACGCATCGGTAACCCGCAGATACCAGAGATGGGGGTTCGATTTCCACGGGAGCACATGTTTGCAAATATTTGTTCAGATTCTAGGTCGGTTCCATAATAGATAGTAGTTACTGATATCACCGATACAGACAAAACTACCCAAGACTTTTCTTATTAGTAAAAACAAAATATCGTAGAACAAATGGTAGTTTATTATACATAGGATGTAAGGGATCATCATTGTTCTTTTTTTTTTCCAAGTTTTATCTGCGATCAGTTGATAAAAACTATGAGCAAATATTTTGTAGGTTTTATTGTCGGGAAGAGGACACTCCTGAATTGTCTTCTCGGTAGGTACACTTCATTATTGGTCATTCAAGAGCATGACATCTTTTCTTTTAAGTCTCCTCATGTATGTGGGATTAGTGAGTCTCTGTGCTAGTTGGTTGGGGTGGTTTTCTAGTTTATCTTGGTAGACTTGAGCAGTACTTTTGATCTCTTCAGATACTGTTTTGACTTTGAGGATGTCATGCAACTCTGTATTTCTTATGAAGGGGGCATTCGATATACTTTTCAAGACTCCATTTTGAAAACGTTGAATGAAGTTAATTGATCTTAAACACCTAAAGACTCCGAGACTGAGTTCCGCTGTTCTTTTGTGTAATACGATTTGAGTCATAAGAGTTCTCAACTAGCCCGCTATAGGAGCGCTTACAAAACTCACTCGGAAAATAAGGGGTTGCCAGGATATGACACTTGACAGGTTTTTTTTAATTAATCTTTGAATAAATATACTTGAATATAAATAACTTATTATATAATACCAGCAGGTCTGAAGCAAGCTGTGCATCTCCCGCGCCCTCTGTCGGCAGCGTGGGCTCCAGAGACGCGGGCCCGGATCAACGGCCCGCGCATAATATCTTCTCGCCTTTTGATCAGTGAGTACCTAACTTACTACAATCTTCCACAGGTATCTGGAGAATCAGGGAATATAGGAGAATTAACTGTACAGTGCAGTTTTTTTCTAGAATAAACATAACACACACACTCAGGCAAGATCTCTTTAGTAACAAGTAAAGAAGAAAAAAGAGACAACAATCTTAAAAAAAAAACAATAAAAGAAGGTTTGTTAGTTTTTCGTTTCGTATGACTTTAAATGGCAGTTATTGGTGTGATAATACCACCCACAAAATAATTGAACTAAAAAACCACACAACATCTCATCTTTAATTGGTAGACCTCAGCTTCTAATTCTAACCACAAACAACCGCGCATTAAAATGGCGAATAACAATCAGTGTTGCCATAATGAAATAAAGTGTAGAGTTTATTTATCAGCATCATTAGCCTGAAGCGGTCAGATGCTCGATATTAGTGTCCCCTTTACCAGGAACAGTAGTGTATCTATCGAAGAGCTAGATTCTGCCGGTCCTCTAGCTCAGTAGACCCGCGTACTGAGCCAGCAAACCACGTATTGAACTAGCTGAAAATTCTCCCACCGATACCTACATCCGATTTTATTTATTTATTTATTTATTTGATCAACAACAGTGTACACCGTTACATGCATTTACAAAAATCGATTTATATAAATTTAATGCCACTGCAGTTACAGGCGAAGACAACATGCTTACATAAAAATAAACAGAAAATATGAGCGAGTAACAAATTTATCTAATAACTATAATTAATCATGGCAACTCATTTGAAATATAACAGGGGAAATCCCAACAAGTCCTTTGGTTACCTAAATATGTTTCTAAACGTGACCAGGACGAATGATTTTGTGCCTTCTCCATTTACCGACTTCCTGTGGTCCTTACTAATGCCCTTATAATCCTAAGGTTCAATTAGAAGCAGGCGTCGGATACCTCATTAAAATAGTCTAAAAACACTTTTACCAGTGAAATAACAGACACATGAGGCTTAACATATATGCCTCTAGTTGATGGACGCAAGGCTGTGCATTTACAGGGCAAGTTCGTATCGTGCGTGACTTGCGAGGCAATGCTTTGTTATAGATGGTAGACACTTAGCCGGGTGGGCCCATTGCCCATCTGTTTATTCCATCAGTTAAAAAATCTATAAAAAAATCTATCTTTTAAGAGTAGTAGACCTCTTTGTGAAGGGCTCGTCCGGGGAAGTACTACCACCACGCCTTTTTCTGCCGCCAAGCAGCGTTGCTGTGTTTCGGTTTGAAGAGTGTGGTTGCCGCTGGAATTACAGGCACATGAGGCTTAACATCTGTATGCCTCAAGTTGATGGACGCAGGGCAGTGCATCGTAGGGCACGTCCCTATCGTGTGTGACTTACGAGGCAGTGCTTTGTTATAGGTGATGGTTATCACTTAACATCAGGTGGGCCATCTGCTTGTTCCGTCAGCTAATTGTATAAAAAAAAAAAAACTCATTAAAAAAAAACTCGGCCTGTGTATAAAGTCGGACATCAGGCAACCCCAATCATAATGAAGTTTATTAGTGTGTCGTCATACAGTAACGAAGATGTGAGTTTATGGCAATTACTCGATTAGGCCCATTTAAGGCTCAGACTCATCAACAGTAATTATATTGCGCTCTTTGCTCGTTTGGAATATGAGACTTAATATGTCCGAGTTATGAACGAAGAGTAGAGCGGAGTAATAGAGCTTTTTGTGAAGGTCTCGTCGCGCGAGTGAAGTACTACCATCATGCCTATTTCTACCGTTGCTCTGTTCCGGAGCTGTCGTTGCTGTCTATAGGTGATTCTAGGTGCCAGTGCTATGCAACCAAGCCTAGAAGAATGGGCAACAAATGACGGCTTGGTTCCTACCGTTCTTTTGTATGATCCTTGTTACAATATAATGTAACTAGCGACCCGCCCCGGCTTCGCACGGTTATTGTGGGTTATCCCTAAGAGATTATGCTTGTATTATGCATATAAACCTTCCTCTTGAATCACTCTTTCTATAAAAAAAAACCGCTTCAAAATCCGTTGCGTAGTTTTAAAGATTTAAGCATACATAGGGATATAGGGACAGAGAAAGTGACTTTGTTTTATAATGTGTAGTGATATTGAATCTCCATCAAATTTAGTGAGGCGTAGGCATAACAGAAACGGCAGGTGATGTGCAGATAAAATAAATAAAAAACAATTTTCTTTCTTTATTTCTTCATAATAGACACAGGTCCTACTGCATACGATAATGTAACCTGTAGGTATTGTTTATTGAAACAAATCGGTCGAGTATCGCGCCCAGCATTGATTGACAATGATTTAATGCCCTCAATTTACTATAATTTACCAACGCTGAGGTATTTAGGCCAGTCATTTTATTTGTAACTCGTAAACATTTTATTGAATATCGTTTTAATATTTATCATCATTGTCATCATCAACCTATACCAGTCCAAAAATCAGCTAAACCCTTTAACAGTATTTTTTTTATATAACTTGCCGATGGAACAAGCAGATAGCCCACCTGATGTTTAGTGGTAACCATCAGCTATAACAAAGCTTTGCCTCGTAAGTCACGCACGATAAGAACGTGCCCTTCGATGCACTGCCCTGCGTCCATAAACTTGAGGCATACATATGTTACGCCTCATGTGCCTGTAATTACATCGGTAACCACACTCTTCAAACCGAAACACACCGTACTTCCAGGGACGAGCCCTTCACAAGAAGTAGTCATATACCTGTTCTACAAAAATGTATGGAATAGTTTTTTTTTTCTCTGACTGTTGGTTTCACAGAAAAAGTTTTTTTTTCTTTAACCTACCTAAAAAAAGAGCTTAGACACCCGATATAGACAGCCCCACAGCTCAGTTGGTCTGATCGCCACACAGAACAAACATTTGTGTAATGAACATAGATGTTTGTTCTCTGTCTGGGTGTCTTAATCCTACTAATATTATAAACGTGAAAGTTTGTAAGTATGGATGGATGGATGGATGTTTGTTACTCTTTCACATAAAAACTACTAAATGGATTTTAATGAAACTTTACAATAATATAGCTTAAACATCAGAATGACACATAGGCTACAATTTATAAAGATATTGTGTGACTAATCCTGCGCAGACGAAGTCGCGGGCACCAGCTTGTACATTATAAGTAGGTATATAAAAAAAGGAAACATATCAGTTTTCTGGGTTTAGTGCCGTGTGGAATTTCGACTAATATTATTTATTTATATTAAAAAATACCAAATCTACTACTAATCTAATCCAATCTACTACTAAACTACTAATCGTGTTAAAAATCACACTCATATTTTCTATGTCCTCCGACTACGAAGCATCGATTATTGACTCGTCGCTCAAGTCTGAAGATTCGCGTAATCGAATCAAGCGAAGTTTAATTGTCAATACCGAGGTTAAACCCACTT
Source organism: Chloroclysta siterata (assembly GCA_932294275.1). Taxonomy (NCBI): domain Eukaryota; kingdom Metazoa; phylum Arthropoda; class Insecta; order Lepidoptera; family Geometridae; genus Chloroclysta; species Chloroclysta siterata. The sequence continues at coordinate 19,588,376 of OW028588.1, forward strand.
TGCAAATTAACTTTAAACTTACTAACTTTAATTGGTTAAGTATCGATCCTCTTAATTATGATTGAGGCTCAGCTTTCGTTTCACTTTGATAAGTAATTATGTATTTATGTAGTGTTTTATGGGTGCTTTTTTGTTTTATAAGTATTGATTCTGAATAAATAAGCAATAATCTTCCTAAAGTCATTCACAAAGATATTAAATTTTACTAGTTATCTAATATTACTTTACCTCTGGTATGTCGGAGTTCCAATCACAGTTGAATTATTTATTACAAGCTGGTGCCCGCGACTTCGTCTGCGCAGGATTAGTCACACAATATATTTTTAAATTGTAGCCTATGTGTTATTCTGATGTATAAGCTAAATTATTGTAAAGTTTCATTAAAATCCATTCAGTAGTTTTTACGTGAAAGAGTAACAAACATCCATCCATACTTACAAGCCTTCACAGCTCAGTTGGTAGTAGCTCTGCCTTCTGCGCCGTAGGCCGTGGGTTCGATCCCCACCGAGAACAAACATTTGTGTGATGAACATAGATGTTTGTTTTTTTTTTTACAAACTTTTGCTTTTATAATATCAGAAATGAGAGAAGATTTATTATGTCTCGTCAATATTTTAAATAGAACATAAAATATTTATTTTACGACACAAAACCTAACACATTAAATTAAGTGAGGAAAAAAGGCTTCCACTCATTTCACATTTGCCATATAAGCTTAGTGGCTTGTATGGCACTTAAGCAGTTAAACAAGCAGCTTCTTTTAAAGTCCATTTCGAACGATGGCATAAAAATAACTAAACACCATTGCCAATTACAGCAAAAATCGCGTCAATTTCGTACTTTTAAAGCTTATTTGGTCCATAATTGATTCCAGTAACACCATCAACCCAATAGCTCATGAAAATGCGATAACATCCAGAACAAACAGCTGACAATACAATTTGCTGTAAGGATTAAGTCACACTACGGATTAGCGCGTGTCGACAAAATGGTCGAGTAACGAATTTATGTGTCGACGCGGCAATCGGCTGTGTGCACTCGGGTTAATGTCACTGGATTAGGCTTGCTTTGGGATTTCGGCTTGGTTTTTGGGGCAATGTGATGAACTGAAATCTGTAAGGATAATGTGATTTCAGTATCTACACGTAATTACAAATGGTTTTGGAGTTTATAGAGTGAAGAAATCACAAAAAGTCAGAGGTGTCTTTTTCTGATCGAAAAATAATTAGCTGCAAAGGAATTCAAGAACGTAGCCCTCATAGTCTTCAGCCTTGATAAGTCTACTTCAAACCCATCCCCATATTTAAGGGGGTTTCTCGATGTCACCAAGCTTATACCCCGTTTACACTCAGCTCAAGTTCGGGTAAATATGCAGAGACATGGGAAGGGACTTGGGCAATACGAGAATGTAAACAGGCCACTTCCATGTCCACTCGCGTTGCCGCTCGCGTTGCCCGTGTTGCGTGAACACATTGCCGGCGACGCTGCCGCTGACATAAGGACGGTAACATTTCCGTCCACGCGAATGGCAGCGCGAATGTCAAAATGTAAACGCAGTATTAGCAGGCAGATACGTCACCACAGTATTGATGTTAAATCGCAGAAGATACCTACTGCTGCCTAACCACTGCAACTCATCGAAATGATATCTAGGCTCTAAAATATAATAGGATCGCTCAATCGTTGCTGTAAATTGGAGGTTATTGCGTGTAGAACAGGCCCCACCATCCTTTATTAAAGCAACAAACAGATGTATAAACCAAACTGAATGTTTGAGCAGCAACTGCAGCATGCGAATCGCAAATAACCCTTCAGTATCACATCGCGGGTACAACAGGCCCCGTAATCTATTTGTCATATTAATGCGGACAATTAGGCCGGCATGCGGGCGCAAGGGTTGACGCGAAACTCGGGTCGTTACACCGACCAATTACTCGCACGACTGTACCGATGTACTGTTGCAGAGAGAACTCGATAAACAAGTTTACCAATGTAATTTACATGAATTTGTAGCATTTATTTAGTGAAAACTACTAAATATTACGTCGCTAGCTAACTCCGCTTCTTCATCATAAACTGTCAAAAAATGCATGTTAGAGTCTCGATTACATGTCTTAGATGTGGCCACCTATTGGTCTAAATGGATATAATATAAATAATTTGTTAATCATCGACTCAAAAAAAGAGAAAGACCCATCTTTTTTATATTACACTCGATGCTGCCCAACATTAATAAAATCACGTGTCGTCGTACGAATAATCTAAACTTAAATTTCAAAATCGGGCCTTGAGCTGTTGAGAGCGTTTAATATTTTTAAGAAAATAATGAACAGTGAATGAGGTCTCGGGCAGTCCTATAGTCTAGTTTATAAATATAATTGTGTACTCATCTGTACATGTAATGTGGTTTTAATCGACGCTTTAATTTGATTCTCCGATAGCGATTCCAAAATGGTGTTGAATTAATGGCCGTAATGAGAGTACGGCTTAATTGATGAATTGTGTAAGTAAATTACATTTCATTACACCGCACGCTATTTTCGGGAATGATGCGAGATTTACATGATTTTAACGGGTTTTGAACACACTATTTCACGCTGAGTAGAACAGTCGCCAGCAAGATGGCGTCAATCTGCAAAATGTAGCTGAAAAACACTAGATAAAGGGAACAGGCGCGGGTCCAGTCCTCAAAATATGTTGTGGTCACAGCCACCCGAAAATAGCCAAGTGCGAGTCGGCCAATGCATGAACTCGCTCATGATCGATATAAGTAGTGCATATCTACAAAGGAGATGTTTACAAAATATATGACGCCCTGACCAGGATCTTGTACAGTGTATAGTTCCACGTGGGCAAAGCCTTGGGGTGAACACTGCGTGTGACGTCACAAGTCTATTAGGTTGTGGGCATGCCCATCGTGCCCACAACGGTGGATCCGCGCTTGAAAGGGAGTCGAAGACCGGGCTCAGTGGCACATCTTGAGAGACTTACGTCCATGAGTGGACTAACAAAGATGACGAGGGTAATGATAAATCTAGTATCCTAGCTAGATAGGATACTTTAAAGAACTTTAAAGATGTTGAAAGACAGTCAAAAAAACCTTTCTATCATCAGTCTGGTCAAGTGGTAAGTAGTAGTCTCCATGTTTAGGAGGTTTACCGTTGTTACCATGCTTGGTAGCGGATTCATGACTGCAGTGTTGATAAACCTGGTATGTGCGTAAAGTGGCAAAATGGCCAGGTCATAGTGATCTTAGTGGAAGTCTTCAGGCTACTGATGATGTTCCTACATACCTACGTACATTTTTCTGGTCGACGACGCACAATGATTCAACATTTTTCAGCCGTTCAATTCAGTTACGCGCATAATTCAATAACAATTCTGTATACAAATTGCCGGCGCGACTCTAGACATGATACATTTATCATGATAATTCATTGTTCACGAATACGATGTACCTACACAAGAGTACCAACTTAATAAACAGTATAAATAAAGTTTGCTAAAATTTCTTAGAAATGGAATTTAAGTATACTTAACCCGTGTAGTACTCGTGCCTTGGAGCGAAATATCATATTTCCTCCAAGACTCGTGCACTGCGCCAATTATTGTCGATACAAAAAAAAACTATTTGAAAACTTCTCTGAATTTTATTAAGACAATATTTTTTTGTTTCTTTCTTACGCTGGATTCTAGTCCTTTTGCCAAGACTCATTCGTTTCACAAATCAGCGAAAAAACAATCAGTGTTTAATTAAACATTGTTCAAAATATTGCCAGCTCTTATTAATGGGTACAGTTATATGACAAACACTGACGGGAACAACTTTGAGCAATATCGAGTAACGTTTATAGGTAGGAGTTAATAATTGTGTAGTTATCAATGAATTGCATACATGATTTAATTAGTCCATGTTTACTTATTAAATAGTACATAGTAGCGAAAAAACTATTTAACAATTAGCCTGTTCATGCGCATTTTCAAATGAAATACACAGTTTATTTACTCCTGTGAATATGCAGATATGTGTAATTGAAGATGTGGAGTAAAACCACTCCACAGACGAGATCAAATGAATTTCCTTCTCTACAAATGAAATTCTCACTAATTTTAACGGAATTCTCATATGCTAATCTAATGTAATTTGATGCGAATATTTTAAGACAATTCTGCGTTATATTTGATGTTAAAATAAAAGTGTTTGCTTAATAACTATTAGTATTTTACATGTTACTGTTTTAGAATAACCGATTGTATTTAAAAATATAGTTTTTTTTAAACTTTATCTACTTCTAGCTGTCATACTTAATTACTTACGAAATCAATTAAAATATTTCACATAAAAATTATAACATTGCATAAAATAACATACTATTTTACCAATAGTATCATTTTCATCTTAATATATATAAATTACGCGTCACGTTGTTTGTCCGCTATGGACTCCTAAACTACTTAACCGATTTCAATCAAATTTGCGCACCGTGTGCAGTTTGATCTAACTTAAAAGATAGGATAGATTTCATCTCAATTTATAGCCGCAATATTATTGTATTGCAAATTTGACACCGCTTAACAAAGTGGGCACGGGTCAGCTAGTATCTTATAAATTCTGAAGTACAAACACTTTCATTTTTATAATTATTTTATAGTGTTCACTATACTTAAGGAAATATACTTTATAGACATACTGTGAGCGAAAGAGGCTAGCTACCCTCAACACAGGTCTTCCTAGGGTGGGTTGCTTACTTACTCATTTAGTTTTTGTACCCAAATTGTTTTAGCAAAATTAAGTACCTACTAGTTTGTATGTTTTTTTATTCAACTAGCTGATGGAACAAGCAGATGGCCCACCTAATGTTATGTGTACCATCACCTATAACAAAGCATTGCCTCGTAAGTCACGCACAATAGGAACGTGCCCTACGATGCACTGCCCTGTGTCTATCAACTGGAGGCATACAGATGTTAAGCCTCATGTGCCTGTAATTACACCGGCAACCACACTCTTCAAACCGAAACACAGCAACGCTGGCGGCAGAAAAAGGTGTGGTGGTAGTACTTCCCCGGACGAACCAAACACAAACAGCTCTACTAATCTTAAAAAAAATTTAACAACACTATAGTTATTGTTAAGTAAATCATAGTTTGTTAACACATATGAAGGATACTTAAATTGATTTAAAACAGACAAACTAGTGTCAAATCTGAAAGAATCAAGGTCTATTGTTATAAGATTACATTGTTTAGGCGTCGTGCGCACGCGCCAACTGACGTCGTGCGATTGGCGTAATGTTGGCGCTACGAGAATATATTGTTATTGGGATGACAGCACGGAGGTCACAGCATACCTTGTTCGATTGACATTCTTTGATTTTAAACTACTGACTTGACTATAAAGTATTTAATCTATATATCACTTGACACTGGAAAAATTGTCTGTCGAATGACGGACAGGTGCCATAAACAAAGAAAAGAAGATAATAGTATTGATTGTGTTTTGTTTTATGTACATACCTTCATACTTATAAATGTGACTTCAATTTAAATAATGCTTTTAATTTGTTTGTCATTAAGCATTGTTAACAGATGGCAATAATTTATGTTTTGTAGTTTTTAAGAATAGTAGAGCTCTTTGTGAAGGGTTCGTCCGGGGAAGTACTACCACCACGCAAGCAGCTTTGCTGTGTTTCGGTTTGAAGAGTGTGGTTGTCGGTGTAATTACAGGCACATGTGGCTGTTAACATCTGTATGCCTCAAGTTGATGGACGCAGGGCAGTGCATCGTAGGGCATGTTACTATCGTGCATGACTTACGAGGCAGTATTAGGTCTAGAAAACGGAAGGTGTAATATAGGCACTTGAGAATGTTGCAAACAATTATTTGAACAGTTTAAATTGACACAAACTTAAAAGTAAGTGTCACAAAAATACCAGGACACTGAATTCCCATGTTTCCTCATTCCTGTGATTATCTAAAGGCACACACAATCCTGGATGATCGCACGTGTCGGCGCGTTAAGCCGTATATCGCATTAGAGGCACTTCCGGCCGGACCGGACGCGCCGCCATCTTGCCGAACTCTTGTTTTGTTCGAATGTCTAAATGTCAGGATTCTGTTTGCGATAAATTTTGTTTTGCTTCGATTTATTTGAATTTCGAATATAATTTTGATTTCAAGTCGCCACACAGAAGTCTACTACGACTTAATTCAAATACCGAACTGTTCTTAAGTTAAGCTAATACTTTTTACGAAAGGAGTCCCATAGTATTTATAAAAATAAGCAAATGTTTTCAATTCTCTGGTTGTTGGTATAGGTGTTTCCCGAGCGATTTGTTAACCTATACAACCGTAAACAATGGTAATAAACATTATTTTTCTAAGAAAAGACTCTTTCTATGCTACCATATTGCCAATCGTTCCAAATTTGAAAATTGACATAAAAACTTTTTTTCTTTTCAAGAGTTTGATGGTTGAATCGTTCCTTTTTTAAAACAACCTCTTTCTGCAACAAGGTATACGAAACAAATGGCACATAGTACCTTTTTGAAATTACTACCAATTATAAAGGCACTTGTCCACTAGCGACTTGCGACGGACACTCGCATAACTAATTGCGCTATTTAAGTCAATTCAGCGCTAATTAATGTGGTTAATGGAACTGTTGAGACGCTCGGCCGTTGTGGCTTCCTGCCATAGCGATAGGACAACCAGCCATGGAACAATAACATTTTACGAAAACTGTAGATAATTCTAGTTTTTACTTTTTACATTATGCAGATGAATAAGTGAAAAACATTTAGATGCGGTCAAAATTAAAGTATTTCTAAAGAAAATAAGTGTTCTATTTATTCTTAACAGAGTATTCTAACCGTGCAATACCTACTTATTAACTAGAAGACCAGCTGAACTTAAAAAATTATTCGTGAACATTAAGAATCAACTAAGAATTACACTACCAAATAAAAGAAAAAATAATAATAAAAAAATCTTAATAAATAATTGAATAGGTACACCCAAAAACAAACATTTATGTTCATCACAATGCCCAATGATGGTTATGAAAGATCTTTTTAATCAGAAAGTAGCGTTCCCGATAGTTTCAAACGTTACAAAACATGTTGCTGTATCGCACCAAATGGAAAATACCAACCGTTCAAGCGAACGGGTTCGCGGCTACATGATCCAATTGGCGTCCGCTAAATTGATACTCTATTTGGCTCAATTAAACATTAATTAATGTCATTAATGAACACCGCGCATGAGCCGCTCTGTGACTCAACGCTTTGTTACACTGTACACAGTTGGCTATGCTGACGTCATTACTAAGACCAACACGAATTAGGACATTCCACAGTGCATCAGCAATTTCGTGCCTTATTATCGAATCTTATCCTCCTAAGACCTGGAGCTATATTTTTTGAGTACTCATTGGTACACTCTGTGCAGAATGTTATGTACAGAAAAATGTTCAGCGGGCCTCACTGACTACAGAGACAGCTGTTGCATTGGAACCGATGAAAGTAATTTAGTTTGTACATTATAATGTATCTGGGGTTAGGAAGTTAAACTAACAGGCTACAACTTTAGTAAACTATAAAAATCTTGCTGTATGAGAACAGTGTCACACTGTAAAGACAAGTCACCAGAGTCAGACGAAAATGTATGGCATTAGTATCCATTTTGGGATACTAATGACATAGATTGCACTGGCGCTTCATATTATATTGTGACAAGGATCATACAAAAGAACGGTAGGAACCAAGCCGTAAGTTTGCTACCTGTTTTTCTAGGTTTAGTCGCGTGGAACGGGCACCTAGTTTTTAGAAGTTTCTGAGTGATCCTTGTGCCTTAATTGACTAATTTTATTTACTTAAAATATATTTTGTCGTATCGGGCAAATACTATGTTCCAACTTTATGGTATTATTAAATGTGACCGATAGTAATTTGGGTTTTAATAATTGACAGCCTTGAATATTCAGGCATTAGGAAAAAAAGAACTGCTATTAACTTCGATAACACATTTTATCACCATTATTATCAGTTAGTTGCTAGTCACACTCCACTCGTTAAAACCCATCACCACTAAATCGAAACGCCATAACCCGGCCATAAAAATAAAATAAAAATGTCTCTAAATATTGCCCGTGCTTTAGCGGAACTGATTCCAATCAAGAAATCAAACAATAGGGCGCGCACACACTGTCCGTAAATAATCGCGCGACACGCCGACCCGTCGCGATTAAAAAGAAAAAAGTAATAGCCGCAGGGCGAAGTAACTATTTACTTATTCCGTGTGTAGGGTGTGTCACCCTAAGTCGGAACAGCCGATCGCTTAACGCTAAATTGCCTCGATTCTGGATAAACAAAGAGATTCGGCACGCGTCCCGAGCGTGGGCTCAAGTGGAGCTATTGCAGCTAAATGTACCGTAATTGGATCTTGATTTTGTTGCTGAATTACGTTTGATGACTTATTTACCACGATAGATTTGATTTTGATGATAGAGATTGGTGTAAAATATCAACGTCAACATATTTTTTTGACTTCTTCAAGCAATAACGGTAATTTCTAAAGTATTTTCGGTTCGTGAGGTCACCCGCTCTATGGTCCCATCTGAAAACCAGCGTCGCTTTGCAACACAACGTGTAGTGGAGTGGCTTTATGCTGAGATGGGACCAAATTTGACCCACAGACGCACAGGGGCAACTTGCTGGCACAACTTACTTTTTATTTTATTTTTTTTATAAACTTTGTTTTTTCTTTTTATACCTATGTATAGTTTCCTTAAAGTTATATTAGTTGTAAGTTCTTTTTAATTTATTGTTTTATCTGTGTCAGTCGTTTTCTCTGTGTATGTTTTTAAGTTTTTTAAATAAAAAAATCATTCATTCATATATTGTAAAACCGTAATATATTATAATATCTAGGAATTATAAAACAAAGTAAGTGCCATGTATAGCCATTATTTTTTCTAATTTACCACTTCTTTTAAATCTAATCTCATATTTCTTTTATCCACCAATGCACTGACTTTTTACCGTCTATTAGGCACAAATAACATAGGGGCTATCGTTTTCGGTTCATTTACGTTTTCAACACTAACCACGGGCAACAAGGCGTGCGCGGAATATTGGCCGCCCGCCGCGACGCCGCGGGCGCCTCTCAATATTGTGCGATAATACGACGCGCACGTGCCGCTGCGATCTTGTGTCCGCTGCTTTACGGAAATAATGACGTAAAAAACTACGATTTATGTCATTTCTATTCATGTTGTATTGCTTTAAGGACAATACACATACAATTATAATACAGAGCAATACAGAAACCCTCACTATCTATAACATAGTTTCTATAGCTGTCGAATTTCTAAAAAAAATAGGTAAATTAATTAATGAATGAACACGAAAGGATAGACGTTGTTTTTTCAAAAATGAGTTGTTTTTTGTTTTGTTTTTTTTCTACTCTACTAATCCACGAACGCTTATGATTCTTTTTTTGCAAATTGTTAAAACACGTTGAAAACTTCTCACACTGTCCCATTAAACCCTCTCATAATCAGGCGTAGCAACCGCGATTTAACCCATTGGGTGTTAGTTACGCCTGCATACAGTAGCCATAAAAAATAAATCAAATGAGCACTGATCGCTGACGCGGAAAGATCGAGTGTGACGGGGCCTTTATGGACCCACTGACCACTATGCGGGTGGGTAGTAGTAGCTGGGAAGGGTTAATAATTATGTTTTGTGAGATTTGTTTTTTTTATTGTAATCCACAATTGTAATCAAAAATAAGCAGGATAAAAAAACTATGACAAAATAACTTAACAGTAAATAAATAAACAGTCAAATAAGCGAGGTTAAATCTTTTTCTGTTTTAATTTTATTTGTTTTTATAGTGTTCACCTACACTTAAGGAAAAAAAAAGTTATTATCCGAGTGGGACTCGGAACTTTTGGGACTATATTAAATCTGTGTTATTTTTTTTTTATCGTATTCAAAAGGAACAAACGACCAAAAGTACGATAAATTGATGTATCTAGAAACAAAAAACTACCAATGAATAGTTTTTAATATTTAAATATATAAAATACGGGAGTGGAGCCACGAATGGATGCTAGTGTTATAGTCTATCATAAAATAAAAAAAGAGCAAAGTAAATATTTACAAAGTTATAGCAGAATATTTAAAATACCGCACAAAATTAATCATTATTTATTTTCATTAATATTAACGAAAGCCATTATCTCTACGCCGTCTGTGAATCTCGAAAATTAAGAGCTTATTTTATTATGCTTTTTCCTACGACACGACTTTTAGTCGCTACTATCACTACCAACTTTTATGTACATTGGTCGTAAGCTCATCTTGTAAAGACACGCTACGTCAGTTTTGTCTCTGTCTTTCCTAGATAAGGATTTATACAAAAGTTACATAGTAAAAAAAAAGATACAGATTTAATACCAGGCACGAGGTCAGTCTCTCTCAGTATTCAGTATATTTATGGCATTATTATGTATGACGAAGTATTTTGTGATTCAATACATATTAATGTATTGAAATGTCATGCATTTAAAAAAAAAAAGACGTGCATCCTTAACATTATTTACCTACCTAGTCACATTGTAAATTAATTCTTTCTATTTTTATTATTCAGTCATTAAAGTATTCGTCTAGTGTATATACTACTTAAGATTAAGGATGCCCAAGAGGTACGTCCTACCTACGTGTTTTTAAATTAATGAGTGCGTATACTTTGCTGTATATCATCATCGAAAAAAAACCGTTTAATGGGCGGTCTTTACATTAAAGGTCTCTGTTGTAATGCATGTTAATATAGTAACCAAATGTGTTAAATTAGTCTATTTGGACCACAATACGTATGTAGCAATTCGTGTCCCAAAGTCGCGCCTGAAATCACTCCTCGTAGCAATTTCCGCTACGTCATCGCTACGCCGTAGAGTTTCGTAGAACAAATTGCAGCGGATACAAATAACAAATTAACATTTTCGTCTACTAATTTGTTAGAGGAGTCGCTCCGTCATTGCATTTCATGCAATTTGCATTGCAATGATTCTGTTGGCAACTGTGAAATTGAATATAAACGATCTAGACTGGAAATACAAGATCTATCGTGGCATATTATGTTGAGTTATGTTAGAAATAGGGTTCTTTGCTATAAACAAGGACATACAAGTATCTTACCAAAAACGTTGCCACACAAATTTGAATACTTATACTTACAAACTAGAATACTATTACATACTTTAAAGCAATTTAAGTTCCTAAATAATATTGTCAATATTTTTTTATACTACCGATTATGCAAACAAGCATACTGCCCACCTGATGGGAAGCGGTTACCGTAGCCTATGGACGTTTGTAACACCAGAAGTGTAACACGCGCGTTGCTGACCCTTTAAATATTCTAGAACGCCTTTTTAGAAGAACCCCATGCTGTATTCTCCACGGAAAACATCCGCAGGGAGCGCGTTCCACAACCTTAGAGTGCGCGATCAATGTTGTATTATTAAAAATCGTCTCATTTAAAGTACAATCACGATGAAGTAGAATCATGAATCTCCAGGTACGGTAGACATCTTCCTTTGGACTGTTAGCAATCGACATATTTCAGGACGTCTCGGGATCAGGGGTACGGCTAACAAACAACTCACAAATACCCACTTTGACTCAGAATTACAAAAATCTTCTTCGATCTGTACGAGTATAAGGTACCGGTCTGCATTCGACAGACAATCTTGCCAGTGTTATAAAACAGATTAAATACTTTTTAGTTAAGTCAGTCCATCGATTAATCGTTACGTACTCGTGTGTCACGGAATTCATTTACAAGCTGAGCTTGGTATTTACTTGAGACGCGATCAAATCGGACAAACAGGCAAATCTTCAAACGACACACGACGTCAAAGGCACGACCGATTCCGGCAAAATCAAATTTACGTGTCCCGCAGGCGAGGCCTTATCGAGTTTGGTATCAAAGAGCAGCCATTTTTAAAAGTTCCATCGAGTCAGGTACGGCCAATTGTGGTTCCGCTTTGTTCTACCTCCACTGACTTTATAGGGTTGATGAAGTTACGGAGTTTCGGTAGGAATAATTTGTGTTCCGCGCGCGGCCGCCGCGCCGCGATGCGATTACTGAGTTGAGAATCCGATCCGGCGAATCGAGTTCCGAGCCGCTTGAGCGTCCCTCAAACTTCGCTTGTTCGATTATAATGAGACAAATTTAACTCAAACTTCACAAATGTATTTGAATGTAACTTTTGGTCGAATTATGTGTTTCAATTTTCCGATGAACTAGCTAGGATGTAATTTGTATTCCTCTAGGTATGCAATTTGTGTATCTCATTGTGGCGTTTGATAGTGTCGATTCTATTTGTGTAGAAATTCCACAAATATTTATTTATTTATTTATTGCTGCAATACTATAACGTAACCTAATTTTTCAGTGCTAAAATTATAGCCGTTTTTATTGTTGATTATTGATTCCTGATGATAGTAATTTTAAGAAAATCTTAGAATGCAGTATTACTAACTTTTAAAAATAAAATAAAGTCTTCTTTTAGCAAAATATCCTATCTACAATATTTAAGGTACTTTCCCTTCATGTCGCATAGTTTTGGGACGCCCTGTATACAAAAGAACGGTAGGAACCAAGCCGTAAGTATGTTGCCTTTTTTTCTAGGCATGGTCACGTGAAACCGGTACATAAATTAAACGTCAATGTAATGATTCTATTGAATAAATTGCTTTTGAATTTGACTTTGATAAATTTATTTGTTGGCAATTGAATTATAATATATACCTAACGATGCGGTCACCAATTCAAGCCAAGAATCCAAACTTAAAGAAGTTACTTACAATACTGATTCCAAACACTTTCAGCCCCAGAGGAACGGCGTCTTACAAAGAGATGAATAAGCAAGCCGGTCACGCTCCGGCGTCGTCGCGACTAACCTCGTTACATACCAAATACTGATTGCTAACGACTCCGACGCGGTGCCGACACGGGAAATTTGATTTTACGATCTTCTAGATGTGGGGAAAGACTATGATTGGCACTTAGGCGGCTTTGGGCAGATTGCGACTAAATAAAATGCTGAATAAAGTAGGTATCTTTTCATAAAAGCCTAAGATTTGTCACGAATGGATTGCTAACCGTGTCTATGATTCTTTTAGATATTCTTAAGGCATAGCTACCAAAAGATCTTAAGGAGTGCTTGTGGAATCTATAAGGCATGCAAGAAAGCAATTTGAGAGCAATTATGTTAATAATATACCTACCTATATATATATAGCTAAACCTAATTCCAATTAGCCTAAAGGCATAACCATAGTTATTTTCCAACGAGGCACATGTCTTAGAGGTTTTTTGCCTCCTAAGACCTATTTTTACAATATGAAGCAATTAATGATTGTGATTATATCTTCATTATAGCTGAATCTATAACGCTGAAAAAATAAAAGAAAAAGTTAGTTCGTTTTGAGTTAGTGTAGTGTTAATATCAGTTAAATTTAGTGTAAGTGTAAACAAGTGCCACTTATAAAGAACACAAAAACAAAGTGTCATGCCTTAAATAGAGACAGTAAGAAAAGTGTTAATGGACACATTAAATAAATATGAATAAATATTGGTGGACATTCCACACAGCGCTATCTCGCCCCAAACTAAGCCAAAGCTTGTGATATGGGAACTAGACAGCTGATATACTACTTAAATGCTTTTTCTTTGTAAATACAATACCTAATTATAATATTAAATAACACCCAGACAGAAAACAAACATCTATGTCATCACACAAATGTTTGTTCTCGGTGGGGATCGAACCCACGGCCTACGGTACAGAAGGCAGAGCTACTACCAACTGAGCTGTGAAGGCTGTCAAATTCAGGCGTTCTTAGTGAAGTTAAGCTAAAAATTTAGGTCAATGTAAAATTACTCATTATCCCGCTATTGTGGCGAGATTGTTATATAAGAAGAGTAATTTATAATGAGTAACGTACGCAATTCAAAAAAAAAAGTTTTTAAAAGTTTAAAACGATCTCTGTTCATAAAACTGTATATTCAGAGTATGCAAAGTTCATTCTGTTTAATTCCAAAACGTGTGTAGTCTATTCAAAAACGAGTAACACAATATCTTAGTTGAAAACCGCAGCGTGTTCATTAGCGTTACTCAAACCGAGCCCGGCATAAAGATGAAAATAACAAGCCGCGCTCGCCGTGAGCAAAAACTCAATTATCATATTTTATACCTCATAATACTTACGGAGAAGATATTCAATTATATAATTTTTCCTCTGAAAAGGGAATCCCTTTTCATTTTTCATTTGGATTTCTCTCTTAAGCAATTACAGCGGCGCCCGGGGAGGCGCAAGATTGGATTCGCGGATACGTCTACTTTCTGCCCGACGGAAATTTTCTCATTTATGTTTTAACAAGCAGGAATGTTAACTTATATTCTGTTTCTCGTTAAATAGAAGTGTGTCTCGGATGATTTGAGTTTGGGGATTTATTTGGAATAGAAATGAGCTCATTATCTAGTTTTTAATATCTTGCAGGATCCAAACCTAAAAGCTAAATACGCTTATAAAAAAAAAAAAAAAAGATAAAAAACGTTTATTCATTATAACGGTCTTACAACAAGTTTGAATAACAATTGTTAGTGAGAAGTATCTACTTAGTTTGCATCGTTGTGTTCAGACCGAAGGCCAAGACTAGGGTTTCAGCACCTCGCTCTAACTAAGCCTAGGCTTGTACGTAGACGCGAGGGGGTTGCTGTTCGGCTGTTAGATATAATGCTATTGACACTTATGTTTTAGGGTAGTTACTCATGTGGGTTATTATAATCAAGTGGTTTTGCTGTGCGATTGGAAAGTTTTCGATTGCTATCGTTCGATAGATAGTGGTATTCAAAACGTGTCATTCGTTTTTTATGCTACTTGCTGTTGGCAAAAGAAGGTAGCCCATCAATTCAATTTTTCAATTTATTTATTCACAAACAATTTTTTCACAATCGTATTTGAATGTCAACTTATAACTAAATAATTAATACAATATACAATACATAGGTAATCTAACACAATAAAAATAAAGTATTAATTATTTAATGAATTTAAATAACGAATAACACAAAATAAACAAATGTCAGGCTATTTCCATACTAAAAACTCTTCCACGGAATAAAAACACTTCTCCAACAAAAACATCTTTAATTTACTTTTAAAAACATTTGGGCTGTTGATTAACTTCATATCAGTAGGCAGACGATTAAAAAGTTTAATGGTTTGGAACCGACAGCCATGCATTGCAACATTCAACCTCGGACACTTAGGGACACATCTGATGTTAAGTATGGTAACCATCACCAAGTGTTGCCTCGCAAGTCACACACAATAGGAACGTTCCCTGCAATGCACTGCCCTGCGTCCACCAACTTAAAGCATACAGATGTTAAGCCTCATGTGCCTGTTATTTCAACGACAACCACACCCTTAAAATCATAGCACACTGCTAAATGAATGTGGTGAAGGTGCTAGTTCCACGCGAACACGTCTAAAAGAATGCAACTTACAGTTTTGTCTGTCTCTCACCGTTATTTTAAGACTACGTTATGAGTAGTAGAGCTCTTTGTGAAGGGCTCGTCCGGGGAAGTACTACCACCACGCTTTTTCTGCCGCCAAGCAGCGTTGCTGTGTTTCGGTTTGAAGAGTGTGATTGCCGGTGTAATTACAGGCACATGAGGTTTAACATCTGTATGCCTCAAGTTGATGGACGCAGGGCAGTGCATCGTAGGGCACGTACCTATCGTGCGTGACTTACGAGGCAATGCTTTGTTATAGGTGATGGTTACCACTTAACATCAGGTGGGCCATCTGCTTGTTCCATCAGCTAGTTTTATAAAAAAATGTATCATTTTTACATACTACAGATTTTGCATTCAAAGAAGTCTAATCACAAGAACCACATTGAAACGTCTTAAAGCTAGGTGAATCTAAGTTCCAGTTCCACGTCTAACTAAGTAACCAAACACGAACAAGTGCAAATCGATCAAGACCTAACACAGTTTTCTAATAAATCATGTTTGTATTAGAAAACCTACTCGAAGGGCGTGGCCTGCACCCTTATATCGGTATCGTAAACGATATAAATAGCGATACAGGTACGTTCATGAATAATGCAATACAGTCCGCCCAGTAAACGCGTTACGATTTTTCATAATAGCTCTCTTTGAAGCTTTTCCGCCTTCGAGTTATTTTTCACCTTTTATGAGGCACTTTTATAATATTCAGCGCAGGTTTTCTTTATTTATTTCCTGCATGAAACTAGCGTTAAATGGATTCTGGAGCTGCCAAACGCAATGGGATATTCAAAAGCTGTTTGTTAATGCTGATATTATTTCTCAGAGTTTTATAGCTTCTTATTTTTTCTATGATGGTTTCTATGAGAGAAAAATGAAGTGTATAAATAAGTTTGAATTTTTGAGATCTTGTTATTATTTATGTTGGAATCATTGACAGCCTTCACAGCTCAGCTGGCAGTAGCTCGGCCTTCTGTACCGTAGGCCGTGGGTTTGATCCCCACCGAGAACAAACATTTGTGTGATGATCATAGATGCTTGTTCTCTGTCTGGGTGTTATATAATATTATAAGTATATATTTATTTACAAAAAATGTATTTAAGTAGTATATCAGCTATCTGGTTCCTATATCACAAGGTTTGGCTTAGTTTGGGGCGAGAAGTAACTTTGATCTTTTTTAAAATAAGTATTTTTACGGTTATATTTTTAAACCTTCATTTTAGAAGACTACTATACTGTTTTCTTGTCCTTTGATGTTTTTAAAAACAGTAACAGCTAAACGACTTTGATCCCAAGGCACGGTAGACATCCCCTCAGATATTTTAGTACCAAGTACTAACTTAAGACTCTTTGATGTTTTGGTCTCAATTAACTTAAGTTCTAACTTGACTCACTTTAGTAGCCAGCTGATAAGAGCTGACAAAACTTGTGCTAAGTTGAAAGATATAAAAACAATAACAGTCATTCACTCATCAAAACATATACCAAGTTTAAAAAAACAATATTAGACTCATCAATTACAATATATCGACTTGATACGGCATAAATTGATATAATAACACAATTAAATATGGTAATGACCCCCATACGTAACGGAGAACAATGACGGATAGAGCTCCGTAGGCATCGAAAATACCATTGAATCGCCGGAACCCTTTCAGACGCGTTCTAATTAATGCAATAAAGTCAGTAATTAGAGAACACGTGTGACTCAGACTTTAGTGGTGGAACTTTATCGAAATAAAATCCTAAAGTAAACTAAACTTAAAAAAAAGTAGGTACCTACCTATATAATAAAGATAACAAGAAAACTATGATAAAGTACTTGTAACTACTTGTAACAACAAACATTGAACCCCGCATCTGTACGCTGTATTCTGATTTCTATTGATATCATTTTCATTGATTGATCTTATAAATAATTTAATAAAAAAAAAATTGTTCGGTACCTATTTATTTCTCAAAAATCATATAAATGGCATACAAATAAAACACAAAACTCTCCGTTACAGTACAGACAGACAAACAAAATTTCACTTGTGACAGAGAGATTTTAGTGATGACCGTAAACTTAATTTAGGTCACAACTAATTTACGTTTTTCCCATCCCTACTCAACAATTACTGCAACTGCGTCGCATCCCATCACCACATTAATTTATGCCTTTTTTACGCAATAACGCTTAATTGCCTTTATCTATCACTTTTAATTTTTCTAATTTGATCATTCGCTTTTATTAGAATTTATGATGCGCCGGCGCGCGTAAACGATACTGTCTTTATTTGAATGCGTAATTCTAACAAATGGCTTTGGAACAAATGTGCTTCTATTATGAGAAGTGATGGCTCTAATACGATTAAGTTATGAATATTGATATGGTTTTAAGTTTCGATGTGAGGACAGAGAATGAGAGATTTTGGTAGACTGTGGTCGAAAGGCCCGACTTTTTTGACAAACATTTTTGGTTTCATATCAACGGGTGATAAAAATAAATTCTTTCGCTGAATCGTTGTTCATTCATTTCTTAATCTAAATCTGATAAACGCATCCAAAAAAAAACTTGGAACACATTACCGAGCAATTCGTTCTTTTATCATTCTTATAAAATAATTAGCCTACTTTTTTTTATGATTTACAAAAAAAGTATTTATAGAATCAGTTCAATTCCTTGATTTACAATTCAACTTCAAACCGGAACACAATAATGCGAGTAAGTAGGTACTGCTGTTTAACAACAGCACTAGTGGTCTAGAAACCAGCATGTCTGGCTAAGAGTAGTAGAGCTCTTTGTGAATGGCTCGTCCGGGGAAGTACTACCACCACGCCTTTTTCTGCCGCCAACCGCGTTGCTGTGTTTCGGTTTGAAGAGTGTGGTTGCCGGTGTAATTACTGTCACGTGAGGCTTATACAAAGAACCTAAAAAAAATCTTAAGGCGAAGACAAGAGCTTGAAAGATATAAAATCACTAAACTCATTTTCAAAAAATCACAATCAACCATTTTGTGTGCCATGTGATTGCACACAGTTTAGTAAAAATTTCATTTTGAACGATACAAGTTTTCCTACTTAACAGTTTGCTTATGTACGAAAACTAGTAAAGCAAACTTTTGAGTAGGAAAACATGTATCGATCCAAATGAAATTTTTACTAAACTGTGTGCAATGTGATTGCACACAAAATAGTTGATTGCGATTTTTCGAAAATGAGTTTAGTGATTTTATATCTTTCAACAAGTCGAATCGTGCGAGCGAGAAGTTGTTTGATATAGAAGGTGCACTTAAAATGTTTTTTTGCAATAAATTTAATCGATACAACGTCAAAAACCATCTTTATTAACCCTCATAAAAATGGCGAAAACCATCAAAAATTCAGCTTTCTTTCATACTTATTGTTGAACCTCTTACCGAACGGCTTATAGGCGGCTAGCTGGATTTTTAAAGCAATGTAAGCAGTTTAAACTCCGTTGGGAATCCGTGCATTAGCGGTCGCGAGTTTGGGTGAATGTAAGTACAAGCTATTCTATTTATTTATATATCTAGAACGGTTTAAAAGACCAAGAACTTTAATTACGAAGTAAACCTTCCTTAAACTCTAACCACAAATTTAAAATAAAAAAAAACAAAGAAAAAATATGTCATTTTACAAAAACTTCGTTTTAAGGGGCTGACAACTATCAAACAACTTCTCGCTCGCACGTTTCGACATGTTGAAAGATATAAAATCACTAAACTCAAGTTCGAAAAATCGCAATCAACCATTTTGTGTGCAATCACATTGCGCATAGTTTAGTAAAAATTTCATTTTGATTGATACAAGTTTTCCTACTTAAAAGTTTGCTTATGTACGAAAACTAGTAAAGCATACTTTTGAGTAGGAAAACATGTATCGATCAAAATGAATTTTTTACTAAACTGTGTGCAATGTGATTGCACACAAGATGGTTGATTGCGATTTTTCGAAAATGAGTTATGTGATTTTATATCTTTCAACATGTCGAAACGTGCGAGCGAGAGTCACATTAGCTCTTGTCTTCGCCTTAATAGTTAAATAAGTTGACCAAGGTGCTAGTTATAGATACTGCGTAGGTCTTCCGAATGAGGTATTAGGGAGTTTTAAGACGAAAAAATTGCCTCGTTGTTTGGGATTCATTTAGTCAAGAAAATGAAAGCTGTTGGTCTAAAGTAATATTCTTACAAGGTACTGTCATTTTCATGTCAATAAAAAGAAACGACAATAGACTTATTGCCAATTTTAGCTAAAGATGTGCTCAGAAACTAATATGAGAGGGCTTTTGGATACAACACGTATACTTAAAGGTAAGCACAACAAACACAACATACGTGTCAACACGTAGACAAAGGTATAACTGTATGAGTTTAGTTTTCAGAGACCGTTTTCCAATATTTCGGCACACTTTCATGCGCTATAAACACGGGTAGATCAAACTCTTTACTGATCACTACGACAATATAAACAGTTGAGTTCAGCTTTTCATGATACTTACAAAGTTATGGAAATACATGAAATTCCTGCAAATGTTTTGAGACGAATTCAAAATCAAATACTGCAACTTCATGTGCAATTCACCTTAAGAAACCCCTTCAGTATAAACATTATTACAACAAATCCAATGAGATCCATTGGGAGACGCGGTACATTAGCGGTGGTGGATTTGCGCAAATGTTATTATTTGGAGCCGGATTACCGGCTGGTGATTGACGAGTGACGGCTGCGGGAATGTGCTCTCGATAACCAAAATATTATAGCTAAAGCAGTTCCCGATCATTTGCTGTTGTTTTATAATAGTTATCTAAACTTTACTTTATTTATCCACCAATATTTATTATTATTTAATATTTATTAGACTTGCCTACAATGTATTTTTTAGATTTTTTAAGTAATTTTTTTGTACTTCTATCATAATCAAAATCATTTATTCATTGTTCTATTTCTATTTCTGTTCACTGCTACTTTGTAATATTTAATTGAGGAAACTTTGTTGGTTTATGTGTCTCTATATGTTTTTTTTTACTGATCCATTGTACAGTTTGTTTCCCAAATAAAAAATAAAAAAAACAATGGTTTTCCACTTAGGGAACGCAGCATTCGCTGAGTATATATGTTAAGTCACGGCATTCATAATTTCATCAATATTGTTCAGTTGACACGGCGTGATTTTATCACAAACATCTATACCTTTTGCCTTTTGTCGATTACTCTGAGACGTAAAAGTATTAATCTCATGTGCATGTATAGAAAAAACTAGTAGCATAAGCAATTGAACATTCAACTGTGATTTTAACTAACTTACAACCGGTTTCTGAAAGACCGATCAAAACTAATCGGATGTCAAGTCACTTGCTATTTCTAACTAATTCGATGTAATAACTGAAATGGCGAGTGACTTGAACGATTAGTTTTGATCGAGCTTTCAGAAGCAAGCCGTTATTCTAACAAATTAACTATAACCCCACAATTAGTTAAGCAAGGAATCACTAAACTACACCTATCCCTTAAAATAACATTTAGAGATCAAATGATTGAAATATTTTGAGAGAGAGATGCAAATATTTTGTCTCGCCGCGGGAATCGAACCGGACTAATCTAACCTGCAGAAGCAAGTACTTTAAACAAAGACTTATTCTTAACCCCTCGTATTAGCTTTGTTCAATCGACTTTTGATATAGCCTCGAGGGCGGAGGGTTGTGGTTACCAGCAACTGTTACAAAATGTGTTTATTTTGTTTCGACAGCTCAGAAGGGCCATTATGATCTACTGATGCTTTTCAACCCTTATTGCTAACCCCAGGGCAATTTTTTTTTTACCACTGGCTTAAAGTAACCACGGAATATAATTCTAAAACTAATTTCTTACTGTTTTTGGGTACCAATAATTTTTATCCGATTTCGGGAGTTTTTCTATGAGTTTTTTCATACTTATTCTGCTTAGTCAAACTGATTTTAACTAAAATCCACCATCAGGGTTTTTACGTTTGAAGTTACCAACACAGCCTTCACAGCTCTGTTGGTAGTAGCTCTGCCTTCTGTGCCGTAGGGCGTGGGTTCGATCCCCACCGAGAACAAACATTTGTGTGATGAACATAGATGTTTGTTCTCTGTCTGGGTGTTATATAATATTATAAGTATAAGTATGTATTTACAAAAAAAAAGGATATAAGCAGTATATCAGCTATCTGTTTCCCATATCACAAGCTTTGGCTTAGTTTGGGGCGAGATAAGTTTTGTCCACCAATATTTATTTATAAACTAAGAGCACTGGTGGTGTAGTGATAGCAAACCTGCATTCCGATCACAGTCACGGGTTTGAATTCAATTAACTTGGCTCTCAAGAGTGTTATCGGAAGAACCATTCACATACACATACATAAACAACTGACACCACAAAACATTAGCTTAGGAAACCTAAATCTCTAGCATTAGTACAACTAACAAACTTAGTTATAATTTCCTTGTTTTTATTATTTACCACAAATTGTGTCATCAACACAAGCTAAGAGAGAGTCCGTTTGGTGAGTCCTTGTGACCCCGCTCCACAGGCTTTTCTAAGACCTAGTGCGGGGAACAGAGCTAACCTTGTGGTGCTGTTCTCAATACTCAATACTCAATACTCAATACTCAATATATATATTGCTTACACATGGTTTGGTTAGGTACAAACATAGTTGTTGGGTGTTAGTAAGTATCACATGGACCCTGCATAGGGTATGGCAACATGGAGGCAGGCCGAGGTTTTAAATTTACTAGTAGGTTCATAGGTATAGTCTTGCTTATTAAATACCGTTTCAGTTATTTAGGTAGGTCTATTTAATCGTTGTAGGCATATAAAAAAATATATATATAGTCATGTAGGTATTGGGTATTTATGTCAAATTTTGTTTATTAAGGATTTAATTTAAAATGAGAAATTGAAAATATTAAGGTCAAATTGTGATAATGTCAAGTATTAAAATGAAAAATGTCAAAGTTAAGGCAAGTTTAAATATTAAGTTATAATAAATTTAAAATAAGTTACATAAATTATTTTTAATGTCAATGGTTTATTTGATTATTCTCATTTTGTACCACCTACCTACCTAACAAATAGGTTTATGTATGAATCAGTTAAGCACCAGTTTCACTTTTTGGAAAATAAAAGATTATTGTGTATGAATATATTTTTCTATTCCAAAATGTTTGACTAATGCTCTTCTCAAACAGTGAAAGAAACCCTCGTGAGTAAACCCATGGCTTAATCAGCTCCATGTGTATTGAAGCTGTGAGGATGGTATAGGTGCTGGGCAAGCCTACTCCATCTGAAATTCTGTCCCAGTCACTACCAGCTAAATAGGGGCATGAGCTAAAAGTTGTCCCTGTCGCATGTGTCTTTATTATTATTTTTTATTATAATTATGAGTCCTCCAGGTCCCACTGCTGGGCAAAGGCCTCCCCCCCATTCCTTCCACACGTCGCGATCCTGGTCTATGTTTGCCGTCCGCCAGGAACACATCTACTCGTCCCGCCATCTCCGCTTTGGTCGCCTTGTCGCTGGGTCAGGAGGATGCCAATCAGTGGCTATCTTTGCCCACAGCTCACCTGGCATACGGCAGACATGACCAGCTCAATTCCACTACAGCTTGGCGGCTTTCGAAGCTACGTCTGTGATTTGTGTCTGTGAGTTATGTGTCTTAAATGTAAAGGCTTTCCTTTTTTAAATAACGTGTAACTCAAAAAACCCACAAATAATATAGGTTCACAACGACACACCTAACCTATTACCTTCGCTGAAAAATAAGCTAAGCCAATTTTTCTCTTACTTCTGCCGTACGCGGCACTGAAAAATGCACACACTTGAAACACAGATCAGGTAACAAGTAAAAAATTACTTATAACGAATGCATGGGACGTATAACCATGTTGTGGAATACCGTAGTATTACTAAGTACAGTCAGTGAGACGAATCTTTATAACAAAGTTACTAAAATGCTGTGCTGTCAATACTACTTTGTACCTATGAAGTTTATGATTTATTGTAAATGCTAAATCCAAATGTATACGTAATATAAAATACTGTGTAACCTATCATCACTAAATCAAGGTTAAGTTTGGTATCGTGTTATGAACCAAACCTATAAAATCAGAAAACTATTTCAATGATATCTAATGAGTTCTAATTTTTATTTTGATATTCCGTTTAACTTGTACGAAGAAAGCGGCACAGCTAGTATATTAGCAAATAACTATGTAACTAAGATTTGACAAGAAACTTCTGCTGGCCACTGTACGTAAGATCATGCAACTAAACTTGCTTATTTATACTCGCTGTCGCGAACGCATTACGCGATTAGGTCTTACCCTCAAAACAATCGTACTTTCAACCTTATTTCTATACAAATAGAGGCGAGTATGAGCCCTCGTAATCCCGTAAATGGGTGTAACCTGAAACGCGGGTTTAAAATTGAAATTTATATGCGCGCATTATGTATGAGAAGGATTATGGGAGATATGATCGTCGACCCCGAACCCAAGAGAGGGAATAGTTTTTAGAATAAGGAAGTGGACGTTTTTGAAATGAAGATTAAATTACTCTTTGAATAACAGATGCACCTAGGCATTTTGATGTAAAAAGTGAACTTTGACTTTGACGGATCTACAGAAGGTACAAAGTGTAAGCAGTTTGAAAGGAAGTGTACCTATTATGTGATATCCAGACGGTATCAACACTCGATTCCAATTCCAATATCGACGTTCGAATTTAGATAGAGCTTTGACAGAAAACCTATAAGATTTCCGTCAAAATTCTAGCAAATAGCTTGAAAATTTCTAAAGCACAAAACTAACCCTTCTTTGAAAATTTTCAAGTCATTACTAAAGCAATAACTACTTCTTTGAACTTGACATTGGCAAATTCGTGGCAAACCCTATCGGCCACTGAACAGCCACAAATAAAAGAAGAAGAAGAACCCTTCTTTGGCTAGATACTCACGTAATAGTGAAATGTATACAACGATGGAGCAGGACGGTCTAGATTCTAGACTAGGCTCTATTTATATCCACCCACTTCTTTCAAGAAGCTCCTGTATTGAATCTTGTCTACATTAAAATACCTATTTAAATAAAGAGTCGGGCGTCGGCAGGTAATTTCGTGAGAGGGAGAGACGATTACAGCTATTAAATATGCATTAACGAATTTTTCTCCTTAAAAGCTCAAAAATGGCGTAAAAAAGAAAATTGCCAATTACGCGCGAGGCGGGCTCGCTTACCTACAGAAATTAAATTTATATCTTAAAGATGTACACAAATTGAATGTCGAGATGCCTTAGTATTTCTCTTTTACGAAAACTGGTGTAAATTAGTTGATTTTTCTGAAGTTATTTATATAAAGCTTTTAGATGTTTGTGTGTTGTGTAATGTCATCATTATTATTCAATAACTTCAATTAATTTGATTACATTTTATATCTATGTATTGGACTTTCTTTTGCCTTTTCTAATTTTATTGTTTTATATGCTTGTTTTTTCTGAATTGTACTTCAAAAACGATCGTACATAGTTTTTTTAAGAAAAATTCTAAATACTTCGCTTATAAAACTCTTAAATAACCCAGTGCATCTACCCTTACATAGAGGGTAGATGCTAGATGTCAAGCTTAAAAAGTAAATTTACACGTTAAAACTCATTGTCAAATCATTCAAGTTTTCTCCCATTATTAAATTTCCTATTATAACAATTAGTCACTGATTTAAAAATAGCGATAGATTTTATTTATATTAATAACATTTCGAGCACTCACATGTAAATCGAACAGATATTATATTTTAACTTAAGATCTAAGTTCGGATTCTTATAGCAATATTCACAGAAAATACAGCAATACTATATTTTACATATAAGTTAAAAAATATCTGCAGCAACGGTTCCCTTTCCCTTAGATCTCAAGAACCTTGTAACTCAAGATCTTTTAAGGATGTCAGAGGGGTAGATAGAGGCAAATCCCAACATAACTATTTACACTAGAATTCCATACTAGGCAAGTTCCAAGCCCGTCGCCGCCGGCCAAATTTAAATATCAACACGTAAACATCACATCACGTTATTACTGCCAATTTATGATAGTGCATAATTGAGGCGGGCGCAAGTGTGCTGTGATCATTTATTCATAGCAGTGTCAGCTATTTCATGAGGATGAATAGCAAATGCGTCTGTAGCCTTCGTCTAGCGGCCATTTTGTCGGATTTTTAGTGCGGCATTCGAGGGATTTTAAAGTATTATGGTCTAGTCTAGTTATTATATTGTATTTAATCGACCAATTACTTTTTTTAATCATTTTTATGATTAAAAAAAGTAATTGCAAGCATTTCAAAAAATGATACCATATTATACAAAAATATTATATTTCAAATGTTGTATTATTATATTTTATATGTTGTAATATGACTTAAAATGCTTAAACTATTGCCATTTCTTATTATTTGGTTATGTTATACAGTGAATAAGCTTTTTTAAACTTTTTTTAAATACAAATGTGCTGATGGTATAAGGATACATTTTATCCTAAAAAAAATCAGAACCGGGGTAGTAAAAATTATCAAAACCACTTAAATAATTAGCAATCACTACTCAACGCGTGCAAAGCCGAATGACAGCTAGCAATGATATATATTTTTATATTATGGTCATACGCAGAATACCTACGCAATAGTATAAGCCAGTAGTGCCTAATTCACTAACAAGGTGACATCCATATATCCGAGGGACAGAGGGTGTATAGTGTTGCTATAATCAGTTAATTGCATGCATAATTGAACGCAGTCATTACCCGTTCCGCCCTGGCGCGCTAGTGCTAATGCGTAGGTATGTTTAATGGCGAATTAGGTGGGATATTCCGTATTAGAAGCTAATTTAATTGGTTTATTTGGTATATAAAGAAAGACGTGCCCATTGTCTTAAAAAAAAAACAGATTCAAGACTTTAAACGCCATGCACGGTAGTTATCCCCTCAGATCGTTTACTACACACGGATACACAACAAGCTATACACAGCTCGCGTTTATGTCCTTCCAGTAAGCGTTATTTTTCTTCAGTGTTGTGTAGGTTGATGTGTATTCGTGTGTACGAAGTACAAATTAAATATTCGTTAAATATATCGAAGGAGGGTTGTCAGAGGTACGTCCAATATAAATAAATTAATGAATTAGGTTCCTCAGCACACGACAAGGCTTTTCAGCGGCAAGCTACATCAAGTTTCCCTCAATTTATTCCTAATCCCACTTGACTTGTTTATCAAATACAACTACAACTTAATGAATAGTTAACAAGCACTCAATTTCAGCGCGTCTTAATCAAAGCATTAATAATATTAGCTGCGTAATAATTCTCTTTGTTGGCAAACTTGAATATTCAGACAAGACTGTGTCCCTCCGAAAATCAATTAATAGGGGCACGGTTGGTTACCGACTCACTCTTGACCCTTTCGTAATGGAATTTGGGAGCTATGGGTGTCTTTGAGAGACGTAATGCGATAGATACGTTAAGATAGTGTCTCGTCTAATTATACCCTCACGCCAATGAAGGAAAACCTTGGCCAAAACATCGCCTAAAGTTACTAATTTGTTTACACAAATTTTCAGTATTAGACCACGCCTTTTTCTGCCGCCAAACAGCGTTGCTGTGTTTCGGTTTGAAAAGTGTGGTTGCCGGTTTAATTACAGGCACATGAGGCTTAACATCTGTATGCCTCAAGTTGATGTACGCAGGGCAGTGCATCGTGGGGCACGTTCATATCGTGCGTGACTTGCGAGGCAATGCTTTGATAAAGGTGATGGTTACCACTTAACATCAGGTGGGCCATCTGCTTGTTCCATCAGCTAGTTGCATAAAAAAAAAGACGAAATCACTACGATCAAAATCTGCTATCAAGTTTTGCTCTGGGACATCATTTTAATTGTCTGACAGCTAGCTAATCATGTTTAGCGGCTTATTTTTTCTCGTGCAAGATTAGCTTCCTAATTGCGATTATGGAATCGCTAAATTCGTTTTAAATTTTGAAACCAGCCAACTTAAATAAGCCAAACTACCTAGCAGATATGATACACGTGACGCCATAAAAATAGTTTATGGAACATACATAAACCTACCTATCACGGCAGATCAATAATTTCAGACCTCCAATTTAATAAAAAGTTTGATTGGACAAGTTTTTTTGAATAGCTAAGAACAACACTAGTGCCGCTCTAAAGCCGATCAATAAGCATACCAATACTCGTAGTTCATACCAATTTCACTAGGCCGCGAGTGAAGCCATCGGCAAACAGCACTAAAAGCATGGCCCGACCGCGCGACACATCAATTATTAGGGATCGTAATGAACACAAATCCTTTGATTCCATTGAACGGGTGCCAGGGGGAATTTGGGGGACAAGTGACGGGTGACACAGGATAGTACTACTGATAGAAAGAAAGATAGAAAGAAAAAACATAATACTAGGTACTGATATATTTAAAATATTAGAGATCAGTAACTCATGTCTTTAAATACATTTTTTGAGTGACACGATTGTAAGCCCTCGTGTTACAGATTTGTCCAAAACAATAAGATATAAAAAAATATTTTCAAAGATAATTACAATGAATACAAGTATGTACAAAATACATGGATACATAGACGGTCTAAAGATATATTTGCAGACTGTTGCAAACGATCTAGAGATAGCTCAACTGATCCAAATCAGTGCCAATCGGAAGCGCCAAGACACTTGCTACATTGCTACGCTGAATGGCAAAAAAATAATAACTTCTTAGGCTATTGTTTATATTTATTCATAAAGTAACGCGTTGAAATCTTTTGTACGGTCACACGATTCGGAGCTCCAAACTAAGAAATACTATCTACATCTACATCTACACTTATATATTATAAAGAGGAAAGATTTGTATTTTTGTTGTTTTGTATGTAACGAATAGGCTCAAAAACTTGTGGCCCGATTTCAAAAATTCTTTCACCATTAGAATGTTACATTATCCCTGAGTAACATAGGCTATATTAAATTTTCAAAAAAGTCAGGGATCCGTACTAAAACTCCAATAATGTAACCCGAGGTGGAAAAATTTATCCTTATATCGCGTGCGCTGCGAAAACTATTGATGATAGAACAAAATAATGTACTACGACTTTGCAGAACACGTTATCATCTACAAAAAATATCGCGACAGCATATGTCTAACTATTATAGTTATGCCACAATAAATGTTCTTTTATTATAAAAAATTAATTGAAATGCCGCCGCTAGAAACGGGTCTTTATTTGTACCTTGGTATTAATCTTTATCCAAATAAATCATTTCATATTCAAGACGGTTTCAATACCTATAGATTACTTCTTGAATTTTACAAATCGGACATTCCATTCAAAAGATATGACGAAATTAAAAATGTTAACGGGTCCACGGGTCACGCACGGGGTGCGATTTCACTCACTCAGGGAGAATGGCGTGCAAATGTATGAAATAAGTAGACGCGAGGCTCGAACCCACGGTCTAAGTTTATCCTAAAATGTTCAAAAAATGTATGACCACCCATGCGAAGCTGGGACAGGCCGCTAGTATTTAATAATTCAGCAAAAAAATAATTTTGGTCAAAACAAGATTTCCTACCAAAAAATGTTTAAGTACGAATACTAGTCTAATCAGTGAGAGGGAGAGATGAGAAAGTAAGTAGCTTACGTAGGTCACTTCTTAAAATTAAAATTACGACTGTATTGCATGCATGAAATTAGGTACACGACATGAGATTGGACGTATCAGGTTTCAATCACTGTTCCGTCGTATTTTCCCTCAATTGTTCCTCACTTATTCCCGCTGCCTCTCGTCCCGTGTCCCGGCTCTCGTTTCGGCGCATCAAGTATTCACTGAGGGAATGCCAAAGCGACGCGACACCTCGGCCGCTCATTTCATTGTCCCGGTATCCCATCACGGCCAGGGCAGGACTCAGGCCACTCTGAAGCTGTGCTTTCATTTTCGAAGTGAAGCGTAGCGTGTTTTATTTTTATAATTAACTAGCGGCTTGTCCTGGCTTCACACAGGCGGACATTTCTTTTAAAAACTGTTAAATATAGCCTATGTTACTCATGGGTAATGTAGCATTCAAATGGTGAAAAAAAAATTGTAATCGGACCAGTAGTTTTTCAGTTTATTCGTTACAAACATACAAAAATACAAATCTTTGCTCTTTATAATATTAGTAGATATATATATTATATATATAACTAATAGACTGCCTTTTGGCTACAATCTCATCTGATGGTAAGCGACGATGTAGCCAACGATGGAGCAGTACGGTCTAGAAGACACCTATTCACTCTTGCCTTGTACCCAAGTTGTAGTGATCAGGAAAGACAGACGACGGTAATGAGTTCCACTCCTTGGCGGTTCGCATAATAACGGTAGAAATAAAGCGCTTATTGCGAACGGGTGGCATATTTACCAGCGTGTGCTGTCTTATGAATTTGATTACCTGTATCTGTTATGCCTACGCCTCACTAAGTTCTATTGGCATCACATTGGAGCTTCAATATTTTGTTGTAACAAGGATTATAAAAAAGAACGATAGGAACTAGGCCGTAAGTTTGTTGTCTGTTATTCTAGGCTAGGTCGCGTAGAACTGGCACCTAAATTCATCTATTTTTAAGACGTTTCCAAAGTGATCCTTGTGATTTAAGTGAATAATGCCGTCACTGTTGACAGCCTTCACAGCTCAGTTGGTCAGCTCTGCCTTCTGCGCTGTAGGCCGTGGGTTCGATCCCCACCGAGAACAAATATTTGTGTGATGAACATTGATGTTTGTTCTCTGTCTGGGTGTTATATAATATTATAAGTATGTATTTACAAAAAAAAAAAAAAGTATGTATTATATCAGCTATCTGGTTCCCATATTGCCAGCTTTGGCTTAGTTTGGGGCTAGATAGTGCTGTGTGTGAAGTCCACCAATATTTATTTATTTACTGTAGACTTCGGCAATTAAATCCCTTGTAAAAGGACTTTTTTATTAGAAGTTCTCGCTAGGAGGCTAATAGAGTTCATTTCACTCTGTTTAACCAACATCAACATTAGGACAATAATATACCTAGCGTGACGTGGGGCGGTGGCTTAAGTCGGAGGAAATAAAATATAAAACTTTAGACAGCATGTTATGTGGTAACCATCACCTATAAAGCATTGCCTCGTACGGTACGCGCGATAGTACGTGCCCTACGATGCACTGCCCTGCGTTCATCAACTTGAGGCGTACAGATGTTAAGCCTCATGTGCCTGTAATTACACCGGCAACCACACTCTTCAAACCGAAACACAGCAACGCTGTTTGGTGGCAGAAAAAGGCGTGGCGGTAGTACTTCTCCGGACACGAGCCCTTCACAAAGAGCTGTACTACTCTTCAACTTTAAGTTACATTTTGGTACTAAGAGATTTAAAAGGTATCTACCGTAACTGGGGATCAAAGTCGTGAAGCTTTCATAACTAGACACAGTAGATATCGCCTTAGATCTCTTAGTGCTAGGTACCAAGTAGTTCAGAGTAGTAGAGCTCTTTGTTAAGCAACACAAGATGTACACAACACATATTTTCTTTGGTAGTTCCTGTATTATAATCATTATTATTAAAAGCCATCTATGTCCCACTGCTGGGCAAAGGCCTCCCCCATTCCCTCCACCTTGTGCGATCCTGTGCTGTGGTGGTCAAATCCGGCTGGTATTTGTCGAGCTCATCACGCCATCTCGTTCTTGGTCTGCCGCGACGCCTTGGTTCTCGCGGGAGCCACTCTATTGTTGGCCCAGAGCTCACCTCACGGTGCATGCGGCAGACATACTGACGGCTGTAAAATATAGGTTTAATTTAATCTACCTCACACTACATAGAAAATCTGCATTATAGTTTTTTAAATATTCTAATCACTGAAGCACTAGTGATTATCCAAAAACATGTATTATTTCACATCAGTAAATTCCTTTGCGATCGGTAAACCTCAAAGAATTATTTCAAATTTGTGTGCATGTGTAACAAGAGCGAGAGACTAGTCTGAACATCAAAACGCAACGATAGCGCGTTTTAACCTACTAGTGGCGACATCTAGTTCTGTTTTCAGTAAACTTCAGCCCGGTAGTGCAATGTGCTATTTTTCAGAATCCCCAACGTATTATGATGCAGAACAAAAAATATAGTAAATTTATATAGTGAGGGTTTCATAGTACCATTGTGTAACAATTAAATTACCTTCTTGCTTAGGTCTACTGTTTTTTCACTCTAATATTGATTACTGAACGTTTTTAAATACTTAAATACTTAGATACAGTTTTTATAAAAACACGCCACACCATCTTTTTGCACGCCCAGAAAGACTGGTAGAAAATGCTTAGTTTAGAGTAGTAGAGCTCTTTGTGAAGGGCTCGCCCGGGGAAGTACTACCACCACGCCTTTTTCTGCCGCCAAGCAGCGTTGCTGTGTTTCGGTTTGAAGAGTGTGGTTGCCGGTGGTATTACAGGCACATAAGGCTTAACATCTGTATGCCTCAAGTTGATGGATGCAGGGCAGTGCATCGTAGGGTACGTTCCTATCGTGCGTGACTCACGAGGCAATGTTTTGTTATAGGTGATGGTTACCACTTAACATCAGGTGGGCCAACTGCCTGTTCCATCAATAAGAGTTTAAAAATTAATAATAAATGCTATTAGCATTAAGTCCTTCTAGCACTTCATTGTTTTGTGTGAAAGTTTTAAATAAATAAATAAATGATAGTAAACTCATAATCCGAAGACGGATGGCATTTATATTTTTTTTTATATGATTTGAGTACAACTCTGTGTGCAAACTGTGATGCGATAGAGCCTGTTTGAATTTTGCACTAGTTTAGCGAGCACTGTCTCCTTGAGCTTCTAATGTAGTCTTTGTAAGCTTGTAAATGTGACGTCTTTGAGGCAAACAGCATAATGTAGGTACCTACGGGCAAGATACACTTGGAATTTGGCGATTGTCTAGCTAGATCTTCTACCGTGAAGCATAAAAAAACTAGACTCAAAAAAAGCTCGAAACATGTGTCAAGTGCTCGAAAGAAGCCTCATTGAGGCAACTTAAAATCCTTTCACCAGACTGGTGGTTTCAAAGAGGCTCCTTTCGAGCACTTGACACATATTTTAGAACCTTTTAGGTTCTATGATATGCCGGTTTCCTCACGATGATTACTTTCACCTTTTGAGAGTACTAGCACGATTTAAAGCACCATTCAGATAAAGAAAAGAATAAATTCTTGAACAGAAAAACTGGTAAAACATTGGTACTCAATTAATTTTGAACCCCATCTTAGGATCAGCAAGCGGGGCCGCTATTACTGTTCTATCGACTTCATTATCAAATCAAAATCCATCTCATTACTTAACAGAATCAGCTAGCAAAAATCAAATGGAAAAGTTTCGAATTGTGTTAGCGAAGTTCCAATGATCTGAGAGGCGCCTTGCAAGCCCTGAACGGTTGGTTGGCCGCCGACGACGTTACGCGATCAAAGGACATCGATATGCACCCACTTCCGAGTCAAACTGATTTAAATATGTAATACATTTTATGGAGATTGAAGAGAGCACTGAATAATTTTGAGATAAGAATCGGCTTGGAGTTAAAAAACTCTTCGTGTAGACACACAAATGTTTATTCTGGAAAATTAAAGCCACGAATTACTCAAAACTTATTGTTCTTGTCGTGTCACTAGTTTCTTTCGAAACAGTGTGGTGAAAGGATTTTAAGTGCGCCTTTGAGCACTATTACTACTACTAACTGATCTATGAGGTTATAAGAATGGTTACGTCCTGAGACTTAATCATTGTAAAAACCTCACAGGTCAGTTGGTAGGAGCTCTGCCTTTTTACCCTAGGTCGTGGATTCGATCCCCACCGAAGACAATCTTTTGTGTGATGAACATAGGATTTTGTTTTTTGTCTGTGTGTCATAATATAAGTATTTTACCAGCTATCTGTTTCCCAAAGTACAACCTTTGCATAGTTTGGAGCTGGATAATAGAGCTGTCAAAAATCCAAATTAAAACGGCATTTATTCAGTACAATCACAAGGATCACTTTGAAACGTCTTATAAACTACAATCTACCGCCAGTTTCGCGATCGACGCTGTGTGGAATGTCCACCAATATTTATTTATAAGTTTCATTCCCCAATGGACTTAGCATTGAATAGCTTCTACAATGTGATTTCCTTGCAGTTCGGGAGGGTACCGCTCGTCACCAGGGGGCGCCACCAACGAGCCCCACTCCGCGCCGCCGCCGCTCTTCCTCCCCCCGCACCTGTCGCATCTGTCGCAGCATCTGAACCACTTGTCGCAGCCTTTCTTCCCTTCCCTAAAAGGTAACTAGCCTTGTAGCAATATAATATGGTTTATAAGTATTGGGTAACTAAATAAAAACTAATTGTGGCACCAACACCGTTTACCACGTTTAGTTTTATCAGCTAATATGTAATTGACAGCCTTCACAGCTTATTTGATAGCAGCTCAGCCTTCTGCGCTGTAGGCCGTGGGTTCGATCCCCACCGAGAACAAATATTTGTGTAATATACATAGATGTTTGTCCTCTGTTTGGGTGTTATAATGTATATATATGTATAAGGTATTTACAATAAAAAGTAAAATGTATATGTGTATTATTTATCAGCTGTCTGGTTACCATAGTTTTGCTTAGTTTGGGGTTAGATATGCTATGTGGAAAGTCCACCAATTTTTATTTATTTATAAACCTTAAGAAAAGTGCTTCACAGAGTACCTTCTACTTGTGTTAAAGTTGTAGGTAGATATATTATGTGTCCGCGTATACCTACGTGTGTACGTGTACGATATACAAGGTGTTCCAATACTTGTATCTAAAACTTCAGGGGGCTAAAGTACCCATCAATATGAATAACTTTTTCGGAACCAACACTGTGAACGCGAAAAAAAAAGCTGTTTCATACATTTTAGCCAGGTAGGTATTGAACTTTTGTATGAAACAGCTGTTTCTTTTTCGCGTTCACAGTGTTGGTTTCTTATAAAAAGTTATTCATATTTGTACTGTACAGGTTGCTTGGGTACCAAATAAAACACATATTTATATAACGTCCGCCTGAATTGGCCGCCTGGAATCGAGTGCCCCCGACCGTGGTGCGTCCGGTTGCTACTTGCCTATCCAGTCAGCGCGCATAGTTTATTGTTATACACTACAATATTGATGGGTACTTTAACCCCCTGAAGTTTTTAAACACAAGTATTGGAACACCTTGCATATGGCTTGTTTGGGATTCTTGAAGAAAACACCATTTACTTTAATGCACTGAGTTTATTATTATTATAACTTGCAAAGTACATGAACACAACACTTTTATACTGTCACAGCGATTAATAGAGGGCTTAATTGAATATACTGTGCGGAGCACTTGTGCACTTTCGCGCGTACGCGTTGGAAGATAGCGAGAGAACATTCATGCTAAAATAGTATGCCAATACTAAAGAAGGCTTTACGTACTAACGATGATACTCTTGCCCCCAGGTTGGGGTGCTCCCTGTCCATGCTGCCCCAAGGAAGAAGCCCGCTCCACCAGCGTGGCCGAGCTCCGTCGCAAAGCGCACGAGCACTCAGCCGCCTTACTCCACTCTCTAGCCAGCTTCCAATCTCGGGCGCTGTTGCCTTTGCCCCTTCACTTGCCGCCGTTGCCCCTGCACTTGCTACCTCACGACTCCTCGCATTCCACTGCAGCGGCGCCTGCTTCGGAGCCGACGAAGCATCACGAATAATCGTACCTTGAAGTTTTTTTATAAGAATCACCGTTCCTTCTGATCGAATAGACAGTGCGACCACGTACGAAGT
This sequence comes from Chloroclysta siterata, assembly GCA_932294275.1. NCBI lineage: Eukaryota > Metazoa > Arthropoda > Insecta > Lepidoptera > Geometridae > Chloroclysta > Chloroclysta siterata. Next base: position 19,623,855 of record OW028588.1, read on the forward strand.
TTATAATTGAATAATCGTTACAGGTGTCGCGAATCTATCACGATAGATATTGGTATACCGATTAAATAATGTGCAAACCATAACCTTCCTTTACTGTTTCCTAATCCTTTGCTTTTGTTAACTCACACTCTTAAACAACCGTGTCCGCTACTATCTTAAGAATCACAGAACCGAGGAGGCAATATTTTAGTATAAGTGATTATTTATAAGAAGTGACCACTTATAAGAAAGTATTGAAGTACAGTTTTATTCCTGCGTAGTGATGTGAAAAAACGAATGATTAATGTATTACTGCTCTATGAGAGAGCGAGACGGCCTAGGTTTTGTTAAGTTTTCGTATAGCGCTATCACTTTCGCACTTGGCTAGGGAACACGATGAACAATTTATGGTGACGTCACAAAACTGCTTTGTCCATTCGATAATAAAGTAAGCTTACCTAATGAAGTTTCAGTGTAATAGTATTTTAATACTGCTATAAAAGATCGTGGTTGGCCTTCTGGGTACCGACCGGCACCTCTTATAGCAGTATTAAAATAATATTATGAACTGTCAATTTTACCAGTTGTGAAAACAATCTTGAAAACAGTTCTAGCTTCTATAAGTTGAAACGTCATCTAGTACGAAAATACTTGTCAGCTATTCTTTTTTATCTGGGTGTAGTTGAACAGAGGTGGTTTTATCTGGTTGTAGTTGAACAGGAGGTATAAGAGGTGCCGGTCGGCCCCCAGATCCTTTTGTTAAATAATATTTTTTCTGTCTGGAGTCCCGAATCTATCGCGATAGACATTGGTATACCGATTTAATAATGCGCAAACCATAACTTTCCTTTACTGTTTCCTAAATTCTTTGCTCTTGTTAACTCATACTCTTAAACAACCCGCTACTATCTTAAGAGTCACAGAACCGCAGAGGCAATATTTTAGCATAGCTGATGGTTACCACTTGCAAAAAAGTATTGACTGCTATTAACCCTACAACTATTATCCAGTTAAATATTCCATAATCGAGTTACTTTATATCGCTCGGTATGTTATCGATCCTTACTAACTCCAGTTTTTTTTTTTAATTTCGAATCATGTTGTGCCTAGTTAAGGACTTATCGTGTTCCTTTATATCGCTCCGTATGTTTTCGATCCTTACCTTACAACTCCAGTTTTTTTTTTAATTTCGGACAATTTTGTGCCTAGTTAAGGACTTTGACACTTACAATTTGTGAATTCATGTGCCATGAATATTATTATAGTTCTAAAAACACTACGTGCCAAAAAATTATCGTGCCATGTTATGAAAATAAGTATTTCCAACATTCCAGTTTTCAAATGTAGGCGTATTATATAATAAAATTAATATAAAACAGTAAATAAAGCTTATGTAAATGTATACGAAGCCATATATTATAGTACATGTATAAGTATTTTATATTTTCAGATTACATTCTCGAACATGTTTTTGCGATTTTATAGCGTGAAATCCGAAAAACAGTTTGGCTAGTAGATATTTCTTTCAGTTTTAAATTGCGCGCCCCTAATAATTCATTTATTATTTACTAGATGACCCGGTGTACTTCGTATCACCTATCGTCGCAATTTTTTATATAATTTCTCACCGTTTAAACCTTCCCTGGACTACGACAAACATTTCAAAACCAAAATCAGCTAAATCGGCCCAGCCGTTCTCGAGTTTAAGTTTTTATAATATAGAGAAGAGATTTATTTCGTCAAAGTGAAATGAGTCCTATTCATAGACTTCACAAGAATCATTTTAATACAGTTTGATGTGTGTCAACATCTAAAAATCGTTAGCTTAACGCTTAATTTTGACCACGGCATTTGAGGAGCACCGGAACAAAAATCGATAAATCCACTTTACATCATTTTTGGGAAAATACAAATAAAACCAAAAATTGTCGGATTTTGTTTAATTTGTATTTGTGTCGCATCTTTAGAGTCTCATTTTGTACGTTTTTAACGGGTTTTGACGCGTCCAATTAAAGTATGACATTGTAAGAGTACGATGAGAGACGAAAAAAAAAAGTTGTTTGATCAAAAACGGATTTATCAGTTTTTGTTCCGGCGCTCCTCATTTATAAGGTAATTGACACATCTGTCAAAAAAGAACTGGTTTTAGGCCAACAATCATTCGCGAGATATTTACACCACCGATTTTCAGAACTTTCGCTTTTGGCACTTGCCAAAATCGAGGTCAATGGTAAGGTAAAACTTATTCAAATAATACATTTTAACGACCGATTGCTTTGTTGGCGAACTCTAGGTTATTATAGCTTTAGGACAAACACATTTTGTAAATAAAAACAACATAACCGTTTCAGTATTCGACCAAAATGTTAGTGTATTATATTTAATTGCCAATTTATGAATATTCTCGCAATAAATTAGATTATGTAAATAAATAAATAAATAGTTCGGTGTTCTTGTTAGATACTAATAGAAATGTAAATATCAATTATAAATTAGAAGCTAAAGTTATTAAATTAGAATATTTTTAAAGTATTGCCATACATATTACTGAAGTAAGTCGCACTACAAAAAATAAATTCTCGATAATATCTACCATAAAAGCGCTACGTCGTAGCTGCTACGAAAAGGTATCATTTTTTTTATTACCGTTGTCTCTGTCTACCCCCTTGGGAAACAGACATGATTTTATATTGTTTAATTATTTGCAGTATAGAAGATATACTTTCTGGTGTTTGTAACAGGTTTTTTTCTTTCTATTTAAAAAAAAAGATTTTTTTATGCCGGTTAAAGGTTCGTTATTTTGAACTTTAATAATTCTGAAGCAATATTAATATATGTTTAGTATAAGTTCTGCCCGCGAAATGTCTGTAAATAGCATGCCTATGAAAACATATGTCACGGAAAAACCAAGAAAAACTGTTTTTCAACTTTTTAATTAGTTACAATACAATACAATACAATACAAGACAAAATCATTTATTTATGCCATGCAATTACTTACTTTTAATATCTTAATAGTAATGGTATTAATAAATACAAGAAAAGATATTAAAAGTAAGTAAGTAGGTAAATGACATAAATGATGATTCTAAAACATGTGTCAAGTGCTCGAAAGGAGCCTCTTTGAGGCGCAATCGAAATCCTTTCACCACACTATTTTGAAAGTACTACTGACACTACAAAAATTATCATCATTATACATATATTAATGTAACCATCAAAACAGTGTACCGTGACAAATAATTGTACGCGCCTTGTATACAACTAAAAAGATCAAATTATAAATTTTAGAGAAATAACAGAAACGCACCAAATTTTTGCACACGTTATTGTATGAATTAACCGTTACACGTAAACTATAAACTGATATCCTTTTAAATTATCAGTTTTTTTTTCAATTAATGCAAACAGTTTAAGACGCTAACTACGGCTAATGAAAAATGCTACTAAATTTTTTTTTTATACTAGTAGTATTATATAAAAAGAAGTTTTTGGTCAGGATTAGAATTTTATTGATGCTAAATTTTAATAATATTCTCCCAAACCATGTTGTTTACGATTTCATAACTACAAACAATGATTTTATATCTTCAAACCGAAATGTGCAAGCGAGGTTAGCGGTTATCAGCGTCTTAACTGAACATAAGCTACATTTCTACAGCGATACATGCCGCGTACTATAAAACAACTGCTGAATGCACGACTAGGTGGAATTGGTCTCGCGGGCAGGTTGTATAAATATTACTACTTATATATTAGATATAATGCATAGTTATTACATACAATTGTGAGATAGTACAGTAGCTTAGACTTATTAGTTGTTAACTATTCTGAAATATACGATTACGACAAGTATTTTGGCGTTTTAATCATTTCATCAATTCCTGCAACACTTTAGTCTAATACACCTGTAATGAAACTATTGTCACTATTTGATAAAGGTGATGGTTCCACTTTTTTTTTATACAACTAGCTGATGGAACAAGCAGATGGCCCTCCTGATGTTAAATAGTAACCATTACCTATAACAAAGCATTGCCTCGTAAGTCACGCACAATAGGAACGTGCCCTACGATGCACTGCCCTGCAACCATCAACTTGAGCCATACAGTTGTTAAGCCTCATGTGCCTGTAATTACACTGGCAATCACTCTCTTCAAACCGTTACACAGCGTTGCTGCTTGGCGGCAGAAAAAGGCGTGGTGGTAGTACTTCCCCGGACGAGCCCTTCACAAAGAGCTCTACTACTGTTGACACCAGGTGGGCTAATCTGCTTGTTCCATCAGCAATTAGTATCAAAAAAACTGTATAGCTTGGTTTCCTCAACCCCATTCTACCATCGGACCAGCAGACGTACGGAAACGAGACATCCATTCATGGTTGACATTTATGTGCACAGTGCCAGTACTCTAAAACGGCGAAGTAAATCATCGTGAGGAAACCGGCATGTCGTATAACCTAAAAAGTTCTAAAACATGTGTCAAGTGGTCGTAAGGAGCCTCTTTGAGGCGCACTTAAAATCCTTTCACCACACTGTTTCCAAAGAAACTATAGACACGATAAGTTGACATACCTACTGCCCGCACCAAGCGCTCTGTTTTAACGTTTATATTTATGACAGCCTTCACAACTCAGTTGGTAGTAGCTCTGCCTTCTGTGCCGTAGGCCGTGGATTCGATCCCCACCGAGAACAAACATTTGTGTGATGAACATTGATGTTTGTTCTCTGTCTGGGTGTTATATAATATTATAAGTTTGTATTTTCAAAAAAAAAGTTGTAGGTACAGCTATCTGGTTCCCCTATTTCAAACTTTGGCTTAGTTTGGGGTTAGATAGTGGTGTGTGGAAAGTCCACCAATATTTATTTATTTATACTGCGACTGTTCGCAATATAAAAAAAAAATTTGGCTGTCCAAAGAGTGGAATTCGATACTGGCGACCGTATTCCGGATACTTATTATTTTGATGTTTTCACAACATGAACAAAGTAAATAGGTAAGCATAAAGAAAAAACTTGTCATTGGTTAGATATAGGGAAATGAGAAGAATCCTACTAATATTATAAACGCCAAAGTTTGTAATTTTAGATTAGATAGATGTAATAATAGATTTACAAATTTAATACGTAAAAACTACTGTATGTATGTGTAAACTACCGAATGGATTTTAATGAAACTTTACAATAATATAGCTTATACATCAGAATAACACATAGGCTACAATTTATAAAGAAATAGTGTGACTAATCCTGCGCAGACGAAGTCGCGGGCACCAGCTTGTATAGGTAATATAAGTGGACATTCCACACAGCACTATCTAGCCTCGAGCTAAGTAAAGCTTGTACTTTGGGAACCAGATAGCCGATATAATACTACTTAGTTATATTTCTGATTCTGATTTCATACAAATGTTAGCTCTTGATGGGAAATGAACACGACGCGTAGTAGCAGAAGGCAGAGCTATTACTGAGCTTGAAGGCTGTCAAAGAAAGGAAGCTCGATCAAAATCAATCGGAAGTCAAGTCACTCGCCATTTCAGCTATTACATAGAATTAGATAGAGATAGCAAGTGAAACCGGCTGTTAATCTTGTAAGCCATTATTCTTAGTGGTGGTGCGAATTGCATGGAGCCTTCAAAAAGTAATGTGAGGCAAAAAAACCTGGGAATTACGTATTATTTGAAGGTAGGTAAATAATAGGTAGAAAGAACTAGAACTACTCGTGGTAACGTAATCTTTTATCATAGTGAGGTTACACTTTTACCTAGCCATTCCTACATTCCTTTTCCTAAGGCGCGCACTAGCGCCCCCTACGGAAGTACGTCGCAACAACCGCATAATTGCCATTAACAGTCTAAATCAATGCGTCCACGCGAACGCATACCGCTAATTACTGCGCCTCGGAAGAAAGTGATCTCGGGCTACCTAAACCGCTGTTACCGCAATCCGCAATTTTCCTTCTATATAAAACATTTGTGGGTGTCGTGGGAATACATATCCTGTGCGTGTGATTCGTGTGTCGCGAACCGCGCCAGCGCAGTGGAACAGAAGACAAGCTTGGCGGTATCCTGCCCTGGTCCAGACAAAGGTTAGTGCGCGCTATTTCCTAAACTGTTTTAATTTTTCCCTGTGTAACCTCGCTGAGCTCTCGAAAGTCAAAATCACAAATAAGCGACCCCAACTCGTAATAGGTAGCAAGTTAGGTACTAAAGAAACAAGATATAAAAAACATGGCGCGTATTGGTATATCTTAAGGGGCTGACAACTATCAAACAATTTCTCGCTCGCACGTTTCGACATGTTGAACGATATAAAATCACTAAACTCATTTTCGAAAAATCGCAATCAACCATTTTGTGTACAATCACATTGCACACAGTTTAGTAAAAATTTCATTTTGATCGATACAAGTTTTCCTACTTAAAAGTCTGCTTATGTACGAAAACTAGTAAGGCAAACTTTTGAGTAGGAAAACATGTATCGATAAAAATATTTTTTTACTAAACTGTGTGCAATGTGATTGCACACAAGATGGTTGATTGCGATTTTTCGAAAATGAGTTTAGTGATTTTATATCTTTCAACATGTCGAAACGTGCGAGCGAGAGTCACATTAGCTCTTATCTTCGCCTTAAGGCCGAAGAAGAAGAGATTCTCAACTTATTCATTTCAAAGCCGGAATTCTAAAAAGCAAGTGTAACAGTTAATCATGGCATTTAAACAAGAAACAAACAACCGTAAATATTTCGTGATGTATTTATGCGTCAAGTTTGTAGAATATACATGTATTTATGAGATAACTTTAAAATGATTCTTCTTTATGTATTATAAAGCATATTTAATACTTTTGAAACTCTTATGGTTTTGATCGTTATTTTAAGTAAAAACGGGAAAATAAACAAGTTTTACCCGACCACCTAAAATGAGGGTATTGTTTTTGACTAAATTACATTTTGTAAAGTTAGGTAATCTGTTGAACTAATTGGTGCTGTGGACATTCTACCATATAACATTTTTTTTAACCCTACTTCCTAATGGAACAATTTCATGGCCCACCTGATGTTAAGTGGTAACCTATAACAAACATTGCGTCGCAAGTCACGCAATGATGCACTAGAGGTATATGCGTCCAACAACTTGAGGCATAAATTTGTTAAGCCTTATGTGCCTGTAATTTCACCGGCACCCACATCCTTCAAACCGAAACAGCAACGCTGCTTGAAAGAGCTTTACTAACAACATTTTGCTTAGTTTGAGACTAGATTGCGCTGTGACAAAATATCCAACTATATTTATTTTAGCTATCTGGTTCCTATATTACAAGCTTTGGCTTCGTTTGGGCCTAGATAGTGCCGTTTGGAAAGAACACCAAAAAAAAATTCTACCTATCTAAAAATTACCTATCCATAAATTACATCACACGTTAAGTTGGAGGGAGGAGGTCGACGAAATGTGACATTGTATGACAAGGGGTGGGGAGGGGTCCTAAATTTTGTGACATCATATTTTTTTAAAAAAAAAAATTTTATATCTAAGTTTTGTTGAAATATGTAAAATTTAAATGGGAATAAAAATAATTTCGGAATTAATTTCATAAAATTTCTGTATGTAAAATATGTGACATCACACTAGGTGGGGGGCTTTCACAAATGTGACTAGCTGGGACAAGGACGGGGGAGGGGTCAAAAATCATTAAATTCGTGTTGTGACGTAATTTATGGATGGCCCTGTACCTTATAGACGACGTCATGCATGACAAAACTCTACATCAAAAATATCTCAAGGGCTCAACAATATACCGCAGAGCAAAGCTACCTCACAGTTGTGGGCAGGAGTCGAGGCCATTTTGCTGCTGTAGCACACAGAAACATGGCCCTATCTACGACAATATTATCTCATTGTATCTTTCTTATTTAGTTTCTTTGTTTTTATACTGGTGTTTGTTTTAGCTCCGATTTCACCATGCTCTGTTAGATTAACAAAGGATTAAAGGGCCGTTAAATATGTCAAAATATACGTGTTTGACATCTAAGGTTAGTTTTAACCATGGAGGTACTATATACTGGAGGGAGCGATAAGACTTACATCCTTTTACAACTGTGTATCAAACAGTGATCATCTATCTTTGTTCTTCCCATGTAGCCTAGCTACGAGTAAAAGAAAAGAAGATGTAACTTCACTCACTCCATCTCACTCACTCACTGTCTGAGTAAATCGTGGCCGTCAGTTGATGCAATGTTTTGATCTTGTTTGACGTTCTAGAAAAACTCGGTAGCAACATTGCGATGTAGCGAGAGAAATTATGAAAATATTTAAAGAATTATTATTGTCTAGTCAAAATATATTTGAAAAGGTGAAAGTATGTCTTGTGAAGCTGTGATTTGTGTATCAAAAACAACAAAAGGAGGAGTTAAAGACCCGGAATTGTCATTTGATACGTAATATTCTTTTTCTATTTTCATGCTAAAAAAATACGTTTTTTCTCCCATAAAGACTGTAGGAATTACATTTTATTAGTTCTAGTCATATTTTCCTATGTGAAAATGATGTAAACCCATTAATTATTGCAAAATAAAATGCATTGTTTTAGTCTTCTGTTCTAGAGTGTACTTCCACCGACCAATTTAGCTTTATCGATAATATTTAAGTTTCCGTTTTTGATATGAAATATCTAATGCGGTGGGTAAGACCGGCTGTTCTGATGTAGTTTCAATTTTTCACACCTTATAGGCGTCTCGCGAGGGATCAATTTTTGTTAAATTTTACATTATTTTTTTAGGTTCTTAAATGCCCAGAATGAAGACGGGAGTGGATAAAAGCTGTTAGGCGTGAAAACTGATAGCCTACAAAATGTTCTTATGCATGGACGAAATGGCCATAAGAAATTGTATCGAGTGGGATGGACATCGCTCTCACGGTTAGGGCAATGTGGGAAACATTATTGACGATGATAGTGTTCCAGTGTCTATAATGGTTTTGGGTTTTCGCAATAAAAGTCAGCAACCAGTTAAAATTAAAAAGTTGGATTCCAATTAAAACGCCTTTTTCATACATTTCTATTTCTATCGATAGGTTAGTCATAGTTGTCCCTTCTCTAGTCACTCACGCGAATACATACAAACTAACAAAAAACGGACACGCCAAAAAACCGTAACACTACGTCTATATGATACTTAGTCTAAGGTTTTAACAGCCTATTAATCCTTGATTAGTAACTAACAGAGCATGGTGAAATCAGCTCATAATGTAGTAAATAATTGTACATATGTCTAAACCTTTGATTTACTCCATTTCCTGTCCGCACGATACCAATAACAAGACAAAACAATTTATAATTCACCAGTTAATATTCCAGTGGATTTATACGAGAAGTTCGCGCGCAGGTGTTGAGACAGACAGACGGTACAACTTCGCAATTTAGTGCGCAATAAACATTTGTTATGCTTCGTCCCTACTTTGTTTACGTGTGTGATTATTTAACTATTTTGTATGTAGCGTAAGGGCCGGTTTCACCATGCTCTGTTAGATTAACAAAGGATTAAAGGGCCGTTAAATATGTCAAAATGTACGCGTTTGACAGCTAAGGTTAGATTTAACGGTCTTTTAATCCTTAACTAACAGAGCATGGTGAAACCGGCCCTAAGTGTGCTTACCGTAGTAGATCGGGTGTTTTCTGTTGGTCTCAGGATTTTGTCGCACAAGTTTAACTACCATAAAAAATTGTTTTACTTTAAAAATATTTCGTACTTATTAAATTTTTTGGCAAGAAAACTTGCCTGGTTATTTTATTTTTAATACTACTACGGCATCTCCTATAACAAAGCATTGCATCACAACACACGCACGATAGTAACGTGCCCTACGATGCACTGCCCTGCGTCCATCAACTTTACTGGTGCCTTTTTGTAGAGAAAAATAAAACACACACTACTTTAATATATTGTAGGTATGTATGCATTAAGTAGTATTCGTTTGAAGCGTAGCTTGTGCTGTCTTTTAAAATTGATTATCTTTACCTTTTTCTGTTATAACTACGCCTCACTTAATTCTATTGGCACCACGCTGGAGTTTCAATATTGTATTATATTACATTGTAACAAGAATCATACAAAAGAGCGGTAGGAACCAAGCCGTAAGTTTGTTGCCTGTTCTTCTAGGCTTTGGTCGCGTGGAACTGGCACCTAGCTTTAAAACGTTTCAAAGTGATCCTTGTGATTTTATTGAATAAATACCTTTTGACTTTGACTTAGACCTATTATTAGATGTTGATAAACAATTTTATTATGATTAACTGCCAATCATTCCAATTCAAAAATATACAAAATTCCTGTTCCAAGGATTTAAAATAAAGAATAAAACACAAATGCATTATTTAACACGATTTACTTAAACATGGATATATTTACAAGCTCTTTACTTCAAAGTTTATCAACTTATTTTATTTATCACAGCACAACTACAAGAGATCTTTCGTCCGAACGTTCCTCCGTACAGCGTTGTTGAACCCTTCTCTGTACTGATAGAAGACATTGCTTGATGATATCACGTCGGCCACAGCATCTGGAACAATAGAAATTATTTATTTTTAACCGAAGAAAATACGATGTACAAGTGAATTGTTAAACATGTGTCAAGGTCTGGAAAGGAGCCTTTTTGTACCGCACAGTTTCGAAAGTAGTAGAAGTAGAGAAGTAGTAGTAGAGGCTGGCAGCAGCTAAATTTTTCTCGCTCGCACATTACCGCTATTGTTATTCTTTACTATACTTCTCGCTAGCGATTTTCATATCATCAAAATGTTGATATGTGCGAGCGAAACATTAGCGATAGTCTTCGCCTAAAGGGTGCCGGAGCAATTACAGTCACTTTAAAAAAAAAATCTTTTATGGAACAAGCAGTTGGCCCACCTGATGTTAAGTGATAAACATCACCTATACCAAAACATTACCTCGTAAGTCTCGCACAATAGGAACGTGCCCTACGACGCATTGCCCTGCGCCCATCAATTTGAGGCATACAGGGGCCTTATGCTCACTTCGACAGAGATTATCTCACGATGGAGATGACGTCCTATCTCGTTCAATAACTCGTTGACCTTGAGTCTCGCATGAACTTTGTATGAGAAAATTGGGGAGTTAGATAGTGAGAATGGGGATAAATAGTTATCGAACGAGATATGACGTCATCTCTAACGTGAGATAATCTCTGTCGAAGTGAGCATAAGGCCCCTGATGTTAAGCCTCATGTGCCTGTAATTACACCGGCAACCACACTCTTCAAGCCGAAATACAGCAACGCTGCTTGGCGGCAGAAAAAGGTGAGGTGGTAGTACTTGAGACTTGATACCTTTTAAGAGTCATATTAATGCACGCAGTGCAATGCCGCATAAAAATTATTAATACAATGCAATGGTTATATACAGAAGTAACCGGTCACCATCAAGTGAGCCGTCTGCTAGTTCCGTCACATGTTCTTATAAAAAATAGATAGATACTTAGTCTAACTAGTAGACTTTATTCACAACCTTAAAACGAACACATCTAGTTATAAAGTGGTAGAGGCCCCGCCTTCCGATCCTAAGGTCGTGGGTTCGAAACCAGTCGTGTACCAATGAGTTTTTCTGTTCAAAAATTTATGTGCACAATGCCAGTACTCTCAAACGGTGAAGGAAAACATCGTGAGGAAACCGGCATGTCGTAGAACCTAAAAAGTTCTATTACATGTGTCAAGTGCTCGAAAGGAGCCTCTTGAGGCGCACTTAAAATCCTTTCACCACACTGTTTCGAAAGAAACTAGTAACACGACAAGAAGAAGATCAAAAGTTTTAAAGATATTTATTTATTTATTAAATTGAATCACAAGGATCACTCTGACACATTTTAAAGCCAAGTGAATCTAGGTGCCAGAACTACGCGACCAAGCCAAGAACAGGCAACAAACTTACGGCTTGGTTCCTACCGTTTTTATGATTCTTGTAACAAAATTTAATAATGTGCAAGTGTGCTGCCAACAGGCGCGGATCCAGCCCTCGAAAAAGGTTGTGATCACAGCCACCCGAAAATACGACAGCGAGTCTGATATAAACTCGCTCATGATCGATATAGTGCATTCTGCATCATTAGAGATGTTTACAATATACATATAATATGACGGTCTGACCACATTTTGTACAGTGTAGTAGTTCCACGTGGACAAAGTCGTGGGCGAACACTGTGTGAGACGTCACAAGGCTATTAGGGATATGGGCAAGCCCATCGTGCCCACAACGTTGGATCCGCGCTTGGCTGCCAATCAAACTAAAGGCGTAGGCGAAACAGAAATATGTGATATTATGAATTGTTTTACGTCTTATATGGATAGTGAATCCACTTTATCTACACCCACACAAAACAAGCTCTTATACATTCAATTAATTACAGACTCCTTCATTGGCTCAGACATTGTCTTGCACACCCTCGGGGGTAGAAGGGGTGGCACCCGCTCACAATTCTCTTTAAGGTGACTGTTTAATAATCTCAACGCGATTTCTAATGGGATTGAGATGTCTGAGAATATCTTATTGTTTCTATAATTTCCGAGTACCGTTGGGACGTTCATTTGGATGAAAAATTCGTTTTTAGGGAAATGAATCAGGAAATCTGATTGGATCACTTTAATAGTACATTATTCTTTTCCTGGTAATCTAGCAATAGCATTATTACTTCAACTGAGAGAATGCACATAACGTTAACACTAGAAATAAAAGGTAAATGGCTCGTTTATGGTGAACGGTATACGCTTCTATAATAAACTTCCAGAAAGTGCCACTGGGCTTCCTATTAGAAAATTGAAAGTGTACATTAAGAATAATCTAATAAGGAAAGCTTACTCTAGATAGCTATACTAATGATAAAAGTGCGTGGCCCGATGTGCCGGTCGCTCTGCCCATCGGCACCTAACATGCAATGTCTGTACCTACTATTGTGAGTTTATTTTTCTCGACTTGCATTAGGTATTATTAGTTTGAAGCGTAGCGTGTGCTGTCTTATGAATTTGATTACCTTTACCCTTTATGCCTACGCCTCACTAAATTCGATTGGCACCACACTGGAGCTTCAATATTGTATTATATTACATTGTAACAAGGATCATACAAAATAACGGTAGGAACCAAGACGTAAGTTTGTTGCCTGTCCCTAGGAGTTTTAGGAGTAAAGGACCCCCCCCCACCCTTCATAAATACCTCTACGTATTTATGAAAGGGTCATGCTTAGTATTACTACCACCATGCCTTTTTCTGCCGCCAAGCAGCGTTGCTGTGTTTCGGTTTTAAGAGTGTTGTTGCCGGTGTAATTACAAGCACAAGAGGCTTAACATCTGTATGCCTCAAGTTGATGGACGCAGGGCAGTGCATCGTAGGGCACGTTCCTATCGGGCGTAACTTACGAGGCGATGCTTTGTTATAGGTGATGGTTACCACGTAACATCAGGTGAGCCATCTGCTTTTTCCATCAGCTAGTTGTATAAAAAAAAGTGATAACCGTCATCTATGACATAGCCATTGTCTCGAGCCACACACAGAAAGTTCTACTACTCTTACTCTACTGCTCCGCTTTATTTTCTCGTAAGCCAATCGTTCTTTGCCGTCTATTATAACAGTATACGTTCTGAAGCCAATCTTCATATTTACCATGAACCAACACTCAGATTATGATCCACACAGTAGACAGTAAGTTATAACGAGGGCGCTTGGTATTTAATTGTTTCCATCGCCCGGGGCTGAGCAGAATGGACTTATTGTTTGATTTAGCTGCTTACACAGATAATGGAAAGCCTGATTCGTTCATGCCCCGACCAATGCGGTTAGCGATTTTGAAATGATTTTCGTGTAATTTGGGTCGATTGATTTTATTGTTTTAGTATGCGGAGTTTTTAAGGTTATTATGACTACTGCTAATTACTTCTCGCTCGAGTATTTCAACATTACGTAAAATTACTGAACTTATTCATGATAATCGCAATAATTATCAATATAATTTAGATCCAAACAAGTTTTCCCAGAAAAAAGTATTCTTTACTAGTTTTCGTACTTAGTCTTCTGCCTATTTATATTTTTTTGAATACAAATAGCTGATGGAACAATCAGATGGACCCCCTGATGTTAAGTGGAAACCATAACCTATACAAAGCATTGCTTCGTAAGTCACGCACGATAGGAACGTGCCCTACGATGCCTACTGCCTTGCGTCCATCAACCGTCCAACATCAGGTGTGTGTGTGTGCACTGTTGTGTAAGTAGCGTTTGTTTGACCTCGGTGCATTTTTTAATAGTTAAAATTAGAACAAAGTACGTAACCTTTAAAAAACGTGTTGAATCTCGAAGATCGTGTCAGCATCCAACAAGAACAGGTATTGACTAATCCCAAAAATTGTTTGTCGAGGAAATTATCGACTGTGAAGTTTTGGAAAATATACGTTCGCATTCAAATTATTTCACACACACATATAGCGAACGTAAACAATGATTTTTGACCAAATCTTTAACCAATCACAATTATTTTAACATTGATTACATTTTTGGAAATACCTTCACCGTGTTTACCTAATTATTAAATCTGACAACTGACAAGCCGGCCGGCTCCAAGTGAGCCGTGACACTTGACAGTAACAATCCTATAGAGTTGCCAACTCTTTTTAAGCGGAACTCATAATCGAGTAATAACAATCGATAACGTGGAATATCGAATCGATAATATTTTAAAATTTATAAAATGAATAGTAACATGGTTACAAGGTCTAAAGCTAGAAGAAAAGTTATAGAATGCTTAGATGAAAATAAAAAAACCTTGGCTATAATGAATTACGTGGAAATAATAGAAGGACTTAATAAAAAATTAGACTCTAAGGAGAAACTCAACAACTTACTTATAGAAGAACAAGAAAACAACTCGAAAGAGTTTGAAAATGTATGCAAACAGGTAAACTCTTTGAAAAAGAGAGTTTTTGACGAGGAAACAAAGAATTCTGATCTTAAGGAACAAATTTCACTATTACGTATAGATAATGAAAATTTGACCAGAGAACAAGAGGAATGTGGTTACATGACAAAACTCTCTAATATTCAAAAAGCTTTTGATCTTCAAAACGACGAACTGATGGAAATGCATCTCAAGTACACTGATTTGATTATGAATCCAGCTAGTACGAAAAAGAACGTCAATTTTCACTTAAATGCAAAACTAAATAGCAGTAAGAAAAAAAATATTATAAGACGCAATAAAATGGCAAAAAAAATAAAACTACTAATAACTACCAAGAGAATAATGAAATCGGAATTAGATCGTCGAGAAAAAACCATAGTTACCCTACAAAATGAAAGTGAGAAACTCTTAGACACATTATATATGTACGATCAAGATCTTAAACAGAATAAGATAACACTTGAAAAGGTTGCATTCCTAGAAAGCCGGCTTATCACCCTACAAAAGATTATTGAATTAAAGATCAACGAATCAAGCTCCGAACTACTAAACAAAGAAGTAGATACTAACATTTCGGGGGCGTGCGATGCACACGCATCACGTGCACAAGCCAAGGAACAATCACAAGGAATTGTTGTGTTTTCCGATATTGCTGGTAAATCAATGGCAAGTGCTTTATCTGAACATATACCAAGCACGCATAAAATCATAAACTTGTGTAAACCTGGTAGTGAGTTTACTGACATTATTAATGAAGACTACGCGAACTCAAATCACGATGAAACAATTGTCATTATGATTGGAAACTACAAGAGCATTAGAAGAAACTATATGGAGTATATTGCAATGATTGATAGGATATCAAATCAGATGAAGAAATTGGAAAGAAAAGTTATTGTCACAACAATTCTATATGGGCAACAATGCGAAGTCAATGCTAAAATTATGAAGGTGAATAGCAAATTATACACATTGGCTTCTCTGTACAATAATTTAAATATTATTGAAATTAATGATGCACAGTCATATGACATATTCTACACACAAAAAGGTCGAGAGGCTGCTGCTAAATACATATCTATTGCCTGTATGTGCGGAGTCAATAGCAGCAACTTAACGATTATACAAGCTGGCAAGCAGAACCTGAACACGATAGCTGTTCAAAATTTTCCCCAGGTGGACAATCAACAAATCCCAAAATAAGAATTTGTCATCAAAATGTTGAAGGTGTGTATAAGAAAGGAGATAGCCTTAGTCTATTTTTAGCTCAAGAAGAAATTGACATCATGTGTGTATGCGAAAGTTGGTTGAACTGTTGTAATGTATCCATTTTTAATGTAGAGGGCTACGTGATGGCGTCATCATATTGTAGGAAAAAAATGATTCGTGGTGGATGTCTCATTCTTGTAAAAAAAAACCTTAAATATAAGAAAAGAGATGATATCAATAATATGTCCATTGAAAAACATTTCGAAGTGTGCTGTATAGAACTAAAACACGTAGTAGTCGTAGTAGTTTATAGAACTCCATCATCAGATTTAAATATATTTATGTCTAATCTTGAGCAATGTCTAGAAAAAATAACAAGACAGAACCACAAAACCATCCTTTTAAGTGGTGACTTTAATGTTCGTTTCTCTTTACTGAAAGAATCTAAAAATATATTATCAGATCTACTTGATAGCTTTTTGTTGAAGCAACAAATATTTGATTTTACTAGGGTAGTTCGGGTAAAAGGACGCGAGGATCCTATAAAATCCTGTATAGATAATATCTTTACGGATTCTGATGTCGTTGAAAACGCAAAAGTTATTCAAGGTATTAAATCTGACCACTTAGCACAAATTGTAGACATCAAGCTAAATGTTGAAACTGTGGTTGTAACATCTTGCCTATTTAGAAAAATTACAAACCCAAAAGTGCAAAATCTAAAACATAACATGAATGAACTATTGAACCCCTGTTATCACAACGATTATGATATATTTTTTGATAAATTTTTAAATATAATAGATACATGTATCCCTGTGACTGAAATGACGAGCAAAACTCATAACCCTTTCTCAAGATGGGCCACAAAGGGTATCTTGGTATCTCGTGTTAGATTGTTTGATCTGTATGCTCGCCTTAGAGTGGATCCAGATTTATCACTAAGACACTATGTGACGCAGTATAGTAAAATATTTAAAAATGTTTGTCTGATCGCTAAGAAAATGTACTTTGCTCAAAGAATTGCAAAATCTGAGAATAAAATTAAATGTGTCTGGCAAATTATTAATGAAAATACTGGGAAAAATGTAAATTGTAATTCTAGCTGTGATAAAATTATTGATAGGAATGGTAAATTGATATATGACATAAATGAAATTTGTAACTATTTTAATGAATACTTTGCTGATGTAGCTGTAAATGTGACCAAAAATCTTGAATGCTCTCTTGACGACTCTCTAGGATATCTTATGGAATTCATGCCTGTTCAGAATGTAAGTTTTATGATTAGACCAATAAGTATAGTAAGGGTTGTCAAAATTATTAGGTCATTAAAGGCAAAAAAATCCAATGATTTTTGGTACGTAACTCCCAATCTTGTTAAAAAGTTGGAATGTGAGATAGCTGCACCAATGACGGCTATAATTAATAAGTGTATTAATCAAGGGATTTTCCCAGATCAGATGAAAGTAGCAAAAGTTGTCCCCTTACATAAAAAAGGCAGTACTTCATCTTGTGACAACTATAGGCCTGTCTCGGTCTTACCTAGTCTAAGTAAAATTTTTGAAAAATACATAGCAGAGGAACTCATGGACTACCTGGCAACATATAATATTTTAAGTGAACGTCAATTCGGCTTCCAAAAAGCGAAATCAACTAAACATGCCATTATGAGGCTAGTTGAAGACATATTTGAGGGCTTGGAGACATCGCAGGGAACCTATGGAGTTTTTTGCGATCTTTCCAAAGCGTTTGATTGCGTCTCCCACATTATTTTAGCGGGGAAACTACAACATTACGGTATTAGAGGAAAGGAGATTGAGTTACTAACGTCATATCTAAGTAATAGACAACAAGTTGTAGCATTGAACGGTTGCCGCTCAAACAAACGCATTATGCAATTGGGCGTTCCTCAGGGCTCTATTTTAGGACCCTTACTTTTTTTGATATACGTGAATGACGTATCAGTAGTATTTAAAGACGTAGATGTGGTCCTGTTTGCTGATGACACTAGCCTTATTATAAAAGATAAAAGCAACGAATTAGTAAGTTATAAGATTAAAAAGAGTATACATGATTTAAAACAATGGTTCGCAGTCAATAATATGTTATTAAATGTAAATAAAACGAATATAATTAAATTTGCTCTGGGATCAAGATCAGCAAAAAAATTGCCTGAATGCGTAGAGGATGCTCTGGATGATCTTAATATTGCTCCGACCTCTAACGTTAAATTCTTAGGAATATGGTTAGACAGCAAACTAACATGGGCTACTCACTTAGAGCAACTGACAAAAAGACTTTGCTCAGCAACGTATGCAATAAAAAAAATAAAAGAGATTGGAGGAGAAAAGGCAGCTCGTGAAGTGTATTTCGCGTACTTTCACTCCATAATGACGTACGGCATTGTGTTCTGGGGCATCGCAGCAGATTCCAATCGGGTGTTCATTCTCCAAAAGCGCGCTGTACGGTACATTCTAGGTATAAGACAGCTAGAATCATGCAGAAACCGATTTAGGGATCTTTCAATTTTGACTATGACAGGAGAATTTATATATCAAAATTTAATATATGTAAGGGAAAATATAAATGATTTGACGACTGTAAGAGAAACACATAATTATAATACTAGACATAAGGATCGGTTATTGGGGCGAAAAACTCGACTCACCAAAATTTTAAAAAGTTATTACTGCTTATCAATTAAATTGTATAACAAAATACCATTAGAAATAAAAAAATTGAGTGATGTATGCTTTAAAACCTGTATAAAAAAACACTTGATTCAGAAAAGCTATTACAAAATTGATGAAGCTCTGACAGACAAAACAATATTTAAAATTGACAATGTTACTGTATAGTAATGTAGACTTACTATAATCGTAAGTATTATACCTTTGTAGTATAAGTTACTTCATTTTTGACGATGCTTTTGCTGATATGATTATTTTATAATTTTCGTTGGTAACATTATTTTATTTTTTTCTCTAATCGAGTTGCGTGACATTTTTTATTGTATTGTTTTTATTTCATTGTGTGTACATTATTATTTTATATTTAATTAATGATTTGATTCAGTGAATATGACTTAATCTAAGAACATTGTAATGTCTAAAGATGTGAATAAATGAAACTGAAACTTGAAGCAAACGAATGTTAAGCCTCATGTGCCTGTAATTTCACCGGCAATCACACTCTTCAAACCGAAACACAGCGTTGCTGCTTGGCGGCAGGAAAAGGCGTGGTGGTAGCACTTCCCCGGACGAACCCTTCACAAAGAGCTCTACTACTCTTAAAATACGTTTTATATACGTTTTTGAGTTTGGAGTTGGAGTTTTAGACAGCACTATCACATCTAGTCTAGCCCATCTAGCCCAAAACTAAGCAAAGCTTGTTATATGGGACCAGATAGCTGATATAATACGTACAAACTTTTTTACATCATGTCTATGAATTGAAAACAAACGATTCGAGACGGGGCCTAAAGTGAAACAGTTGGTAGTTGTCGCGTCGGCAAATGAGTGTAATTACCGGAGGGGAGGTGTTTGTTCTTGTTAATTGCAACATTGTACAGTCTGCACCCCTATGTGAATGTTGTACCGAGCTAGGGGTACGATATTTTTAGGCCAACGTATATTTAGAGTGGCTCAACTCTGAGTTCTTAGGCCGCCCTAAGTCCTCAGTTATAGCTTGATGACTGTTCCAGTCAGCCCCAATAGGCACTCCGGTCTGTTTTAGTACTTGTTGTTATAGCGACAATAGAAATACATCATCTATGACAATTTGAACAGTCTAACTATCACGGTTCATGAGAATGAAATTTTTACTAAACTGTGTGCACAGAAAATGGGATGGCGATTTTTCGAAAATAAGTTAGTGATTTTATATCTTTTAACATGTCGAAACGTGCGAGCGAGTCACATTAGCTCTTGTATTCGCCTTATTACAAACAAGTTTTGGTACCAAAAAGTTTGCTTTACTACTTTTTGTACTTATACCAGCGTTTTAGTAGGAACACTTTAAATTAATAAAATATTTGATTAGATATTAAATTTTTCACCAACTTCCCGCGATCAGATGCTACTTAGTCATAATTTATGGTGATAATTACAATACTATATCCCACAAAGGCATTGCATTACTTGATAACGTTAATCAGGCGTCGAGTCTCCGCCATTACTCTCCATTACACGCGGAAGGGTTGTTTATATTCATTGCGGGGTATCGGCGCACCTGATCCCGCCATTTCGATATTAATCGCAAGCATTTGCCGGTTTAAATCTTTATTCAATATATTGTTCAGCAATTTTATTACTTAGTAAACTTGGTCAAACTGTGTCGACTTCTCATGGACATCTTCAACGAATTTTGATTCAGTACTTGCTACTAAGAAAGCTGAGGGGATATTAAACATCACTCAAAACTATTGCTAAAACTCAAAAAGTGAAAATTCAAAATTCAAAATTATTTAATTCAAAACCTATTTTTGAAATAAATAATTTTACATACATACATACATTTACAATTAATTACAGGACAGCACTAGGTTTATACATGACCTTTAAAATAAACCACTTCATTACCTTTTATCTTTAATCAAAGGAGGGGACTAGACCTCACGACACAGGGAATCCTAGTGTGAGGCCTAGGGCTCAGATATACTTTAAAAAATATAGTTAGTAGCTACTTTTCATTTTAGGTAGATAAGTTTTCTGTACTTCTATTATTATTATATGTTAAATACTTTTAAAACATAATTGTACACCTAGACTTATGAGCTGCTTAATAAATTTCAAAATTTCATTTCATTTCATTTTAATTTTGGGACAAAAAGGTGTTTAAACTCACCGTTTCGTTGCATTTGTGAAAGTGGCACTATCCGACCGAAGAAATCTTTATGCACCTGTAACAAAGAAATTCTAATCTAAGTAAAGTTTTCAAATATAACAATCTACTGGTAAACGAACGGATTCACATCGGTAATATTGGGATCGGAAAACGGGGTTTTTAACTATAATTTTAAATAAAAATACCAACGCGTCTAAACTAACGTATCACTGGCAATATTCAGACAATAAACAATAAAAACCTGTAATTTAAAATGTAAGCGCGAAAGATGATACATTTATTTGTAACGGATGGACAAAACACGGGGTAAGGCTGGTGGTTGGATTAAGAACGAATATACTTATAATAGCTCTTAATCAAACCCGAACGAATTAAATTACCTAGTTAATAAAATATTGTTTTTTGTACATCGCATACATAAAATAACATAAATGAATTTAATATAAAAATAAAACTAAATAAAATATAACAATACTCATTTCTCGACCTAAATAAGTAGAAGAAAGAAATGTGTATCGTATCTCTCAGCACTGTCCACCATAAATGTATAGAGAGATAGAAAATTATTTATTGCACAAATAAAACATACTGTACATATGCGCGCTTAATGCTGGATAGTCTAGCAGTAGCGGCCCCGCCTTCCGGTTGTCGGTTCAAAACCAGTCGTGCACCAATGAGTTTTCTGTTCAAAAATTTATGCGCACAGCGCTCTCAAACGGTGAAGGAAAATATCGTGAGGAAACCGGCATGTCGTAGAACCTAAAAAGTTCTATAACATGTGTCAAGTGCTCGAAAGAAGCCGTTTGAGGCGCACTTAAAATCCTTTCACCACACTGTTTCGAAAGAAACTAGTGACGCGACAAGAAGCTGAATAGCATTATCTAACCTAGCTGGTTACCTAACCTCAGGTCTAACCTTTGGGTAATGACGACATGTATGATAAACGTATGCGGCAGACAGTACCCCGTCTAATTCCACAGCCAAGTTATGTCTAAGTGTCGTGTTGTTGAGCTACACTTGTCGCCGGCAACTCTAATGACGTATCGTCACCACAATCGCGGTAACGATCTCTCCTGAAAGGCTTGAAGCCT
Source organism: Chloroclysta siterata (assembly GCA_932294275.1). Classification (NCBI taxonomy): domain Eukaryota; kingdom Metazoa; phylum Arthropoda; class Insecta; order Lepidoptera; family Geometridae; genus Chloroclysta; species Chloroclysta siterata. The sequence continues at coordinate 19,645,936 of OW028588.1, forward strand.
GCTGAAGCACGCTTTACGTGTACACGGTGATTGTGTAAAACAAAATGGGAAACCTTTGTAGTTGCCGACAAGGTTGTCTACCCACATCTCATTAAAAAAGATATGTCATTATATTTGCAGCCGTAAGATTTCCACTGTTGAATATAAATAAATAAATATTGGAGGACATTCAACACAGCACCATCTCGGCCTAAACTAAGCCAAAGCTTAATAAAGCGTAAATAATAGCAGATAGCTAATATACTACCTATACCTATACTATTTTTTTTGTAAATTCATACTTAATATTATATAACACTCCGACAGAGACCAAACATATATGTTCATCACACAAATGTTTGTTCTCGGTGGGGATCGAACCCACGGCCTACGGCGCAGAAGGTAGAGCTACTACCAACTGAGCTGTGAAGGCTGTCAAATATAAGTGTCAGATTTTCAGAGCATCTGCTTTGCGGTCCTAACCAGAAGACAAAGCGTAGGGCCGTCCTACACTTGATCGTCTGGTCGTTCATGACATTATGAAGATCATGTTAAGACCGTGGATTAAGAACGCTCAAATGCTGTGATTCAGTGTTGAAGTCCTATTCAGCAGAGGACTTCGGAAGCTCATGATTTCTCGTAGGTCAAGCCGCGGGTGCAATTAACGGCTGTACCACAAAAAAAACTGTTCTAGTGTGGAATAATGTTAAGGTCTAGTTTAGTCTCAAAGTCAAAAGGTATTTATTCAATAAAATCACAAGGATCACTTCGAAAAGTCTTAAAGCTAGGTGACTCTAGGCGCCAGTTCCACGCGATCGAAGCCTAGAAGAACAGGCAACAAACTTACGGCTTGGTTCCTACCGCTCTTTTGTATGATCTTGTCTATGTTTAGTACCTAAATTAAATTGTCAAATGAATTATTTATCTTGTTAATGTTTGTCTGTATTAGGTGTACCTGTTTAGCTACCTGCAACATAGTTTTTTTTTCTGTATTTCTACATACTTATAGATTTTATAATTATGAATCAAGTGACTATTGACTGTTAAAAAAGTAGCTCGCTGTACTTCTTTCAATGTTTTGTCAGGTCATTTGGCTAAGTAGGCTTTTTACTAATACTTAAGTTAATACTTACATCTATACTACTTTTGGGAAATTATATAAAATCTTTGTTGATTCATAGATATCAAGTATATTTCCGCGTGCGCCCTACACGATACGCCGTCGTAAATCAAAACATATTAGCCGAAGTAACCTTTTTTCACTCACGACATTCTCCCATAATTGACATTATAACCGATACACGTCGTAAAAGGTCGTAAGGTTTACGGCTTGGCTGTTGTAAGGGCGCAGCTAGATCGACAGCCTTCACAGATTGTTTGGTAGCTCTGCTTTCTGCGCCGTAAGCCGTGGGATGTATCCCCACCGAGAACAAATATTTGTGTAATGAACATAAATTATTCTCTGGCCAATTGTTATTTACGAAAAAAAAAGACTAGTAGAGCTCTTTGTGAAGGGCTCGTCCAGGGAAGTACTACCACAAGGCCTTTTTCTGCCTGCCGTACTTAAATACTTTTTTGTTTTATACAACTAGCTGATGGAACAAGCAGATGGCCCACCTGATGTTAAGTGGTAACCATCACCTATAACAAAGCAATGCCTCGTAGGTCACGCACGATATTAACGTGTCCTACGATGCACTGCCTTGCGTCCATCACTTTAAAGCAAACAGATGTTAAGCCTCATGTGCCTGTAATTACACCGGCAACCACACTCTTCAAACCGAAACACAGCAACGCTGCTTGGCGGCAGAAAAAGGCGTGGTGGTAGTACTTCCCTGGACGAGCCCTTCACAAAGAGCTCTACTACTCTTAAAACTACTACTCTGACTGTTTCTAAAAAGAAGAGCCATCATAAAGCCACAACCCACCTATCTGAATGCATCTTTACCCAATACCCCTCCACAAGATAGCCATAAGGTTGGATACCCGCGTCATCCCGGCGGTAACTTTTATGAGTGCGAAATTGTGTTTATACGCTGTCGTGAGCTACCGCGCTGTCGCGGACGCGTTATAGGAAATATTGCGCTGGAATAAAGTTATAAGTTACAGAGTAAAGGCGCTAGCGGGTAGAATCAGCAGAGGCAGCGGAGCGGGTATTAATAAGACGTCTTTTGTACGGCAGCACTGAAGCTCTAACAAACAGCGCTACGGAGCGAATATATCTTCTGGTATCTGTTTTATAAAGAAGATTTTTCATTTGACTGAGAAAATTACAATGCATACAAGGTCCAAATGTATTAAATTTACATTTACAGCACTATCTAGCCCCAAACTAAGCCAAAGCTTGTAATATGGGCACCAGATAACTGATATAATACATATATACTTTTTCTTTATAAATACTTATAATATATAACAACACCCAGACAGAGAACAAACATTTATGTTTATCACACAAAATGTTGATTCTCGGTGGGGATCGATCCCACCGCCTACGGCGCAGAAGGCAGAGCTATCAACTGAGCCGTGAAAGCTGTTAAATATTTTAAGCCTGAAATCTCAGGCTTGGATTGTTTTTTATTTTTTATTTATTTATAGCGAACATGTACATACATCAGTTATATAGCTTAGGTCTAAGGTTATTAGGCGAGTACAAGTACCCTGTAGGGCGCTGCAATCGCGATTGAGGTCGCTTCAGCCTCTCGCTCGCACCACTGCCAGTTTCCGATCCTCTAAACTAGCTTTATTGTCGATCCCGTTTCGCCGGAGTCGCGGGTAACAAACTAGTAATTGGTTTGCTATCGGCCGCACTATTGATACTGTTGAATGACTATTCGCTTGAGTGCTATTTGTTTTGTTTTGCGCAATTATTGGAGGGAGGGTTATGGGGGTTGTTTTAGTGATGTTCGGTGATGTTGCTTGGCATTTACTTTAAAGATAGATAGTATAGATAGATGGCTCTTTATTTTGTACTTTATAGCCTTGGCGAATATGGTAGGATCCGAGTAGAGTACTAGGTAAGTGCCAAGAATCCTGAGAGGATGTCTACCGTGCCTGGGAATGACAGAATTGCGTGTATTTTTAATTAACTTGATAATAGTGATCTTCATTGGTATATTTGCAGATTAATTCCATTTTGTAAAAAAAAACTAAGTACATATGAGGCTTTCCGCTTCGAGCCAGCCATTTATTTGTATAAAAGACAAAACTAATGGAATCCGACGGCACACCATCAACGAAATCCGTAAAATTCCTAAAACAAGTTAATGCTATAATCCGTAGCAGTGCTACGCCGCTACGAGCGTAGTTAATCTCGTAGCGCTGTGAAATGCTACGATATTCAATTAGGGATTTTTGAGCATGGCTTTTTCAGCGTAAAAGCCTTGTTGATATTTTGTTTGTTTAGTTTAATAAATTTTTTAAGGTTAACCTAATTAAGGGCTTATGCTTAGGGCCGGTTTCACCATGCTCTGTTAGTAACTAATCAAGGATTAAAAGACCGTTAAATCTAACCATAGCTGTCAAACGCGTACATTTTGACATATTTAACGGCCCTTTAATCCTTTGTTAATCTAACAGAGCATGGTGAAACCGGCCCTAACTCTGGTAAAAATCTGAGTGTAAAAAGCGTTTTTATCGATTCTCGGTTTGAACCTGTGGTAGTTAGTATTTAGTAACCTAATACTTATATGAACCTGATCTTACTTATATAGTCGGTTTGTTTAACAGAATTAAAAAAAATAGTGAACAGATTTTTTTGTAATAACAGTTAAAACATGAAAATTATTGGGTAAAACTTTCATGTTTTAACTGTTATTACAAAAAATCTCTACAAAAAACTCCACAAACATAATCCAATACAAATAAAGATCGTCCATTAAAAAAATCCCCGAGCATAGGCAATGCACCAAAAAAGTGATATGTAGGTACACTCACCTGAAAAAAATACTTCATAGATTTCAAATTAATTTTGAATTCACTTCGTCTGTGTTTTGTGTTTACTTTAATATCGTCTGGTTGATCTACCGAATGTTCTTCTTTTTGTCGTGTCACTAGTTTGTTTCGAAACAGTGTGGTGAAAGGATTTTAAGTGCCCTCAAGAGGCTCCTTTCGAGCACTTGACACATGTTATAGAACTTTTTAGGTTCTACGACATGCCGGTTTCCTCACGATGTTTTTCTTCACTGTTTGAGAATACTGGCATTGTGCACATACATTTTTGAACAGAAAAACTCATTGGTACACGACTGGTTTCGAACCCACGACCTTAGGATCGGAAGGCGGGGCCGCTACCACTAGACCACCAGTGCTCTAAATTCAATATTCGCGTTTGGTTGATCTACCGAATGTGAATACAAAAGCGATTACAGAATTTACGAGAATAAACTGAAACAGCTTCACGACGATCCCCAGGCACGGTAGATATACTCTCAGATCTTTCATTAACAAGTACCAACTCAAGATTCTGACGATGTCTAAATTGGTGTCATTTTGCAGTAGTTGGTACGTATGAAACGTGACAGGTTACAAGCTGATCGCCACTGCTAAAATACTACTGATTTCCCTTCACCGATTGAGAGCATTGCCATTGCGCAGATACATTTTTCTAAAAGAAAAAACCATTGGTGCACGACGGGATTCAATCCTTAGATATACCTTACAATCAGATCGCGGGGTGACTCCCGAACGTTAGAACAAAAGTAACTAGTAGTTCGCCCCGAACTGAGATCTCGTGATGCGACCCAACGAACAAATCAAAACTTTGAGTAGGTGGTAGTCAGAGGCAAGTCCAAACATTATGTTTCGACTTGCCTCTGACTACCGCCTACTAACTTGGTACGGTAACAAAGTTTCAACTCTATTGGCCTATTTATTGAAGAGTTCCGTTGAACAGACCTTGGCTCCATCATCAGACCTGGTCGTTGTCACCATTTTATGAGAACTGAGTACCTCCTTAATTTATTTCAAGAAAAAAAAATAAGAAAAAGCAAAGGAACTGGCCGACCAGTAGAAAAACCTTGATGCCAACGAAACTCTTAGAGATGGGAGCTCTTGGATCGCTGGTTATCTTAATTTAACTTTTTAATTTTTATCTCGAAAACCGAGCGTCCCAAAAAAAAAGTAAAAATTGTTTTGGAATGTCCAAACAAAGCCTTTTTATATGAAATGTAACTTGATTTTTTTATGTAACTTTTTTTATTTTTGCCCTCTTAAAAAACCCCATATCTCAAAAACCCTTCATCCGATTTTACTCATATACTTACCAGTAAATTTCTCAAGTACAAGCTATCGACGTGTCAAATTTCATGCAGATCGGATCAACGGTTCTTAAGTTATCGCCAGACAAACATACATACATACATACATACATACATACATATATACATACATAAAATGCCAAATCGCCCAAGTTGAAACTAAGATCTTCGTTCGCTTCGCTCACTCGATCAACAAAGTAATTTTGATAATTAGGTTTTTTTGCATCTAAGAGTAGTAGAGCTCCTGGTGTGTGGCTCGCCCGGGGAAGTACTACCACCACGCCTTTTTCTGCCGCCAAGCAGCGTTGCTGTGTTTCGGCTCAACATCTGTATGCCTCAAGCTTATGGACGTGGGGCAGCGCATCATAGGGCACGTTATCGTGCGTGACTTACGAGCCAATGCTTTGTTATAGGTGATGGTTACCACTTAACATCAGGTGGGCCATTAGCTTCTACCATCAGTAAGTAGTATTAAAAAAACCATCTTGCAGACTGTACACCGCTCAAATATTTATCGAAATCATACAATGTTTCAGTAGACATTTTTCCGCTTGGATGCACCCCCGGGGGGTGAAGGGGTGCGGGGGTAGCTAGGCATCAATACGCCCCGCCCCGCAGCAAACAATACAATCAGAGGCAATCTGGCGCGCAAATAGGAAAATAGAGTGCTTGGTAAGACAGGGCCGCCTCGGGCTAGGCGAGGACGAAACAAAAGTTAGATACAAGATACAATAGATAGAGAAGAGTGAATAGGTAAACGTGCCACATCGTAGTCCGCATCATCACATAACATCAGTTGAGATTGCAGTCAAACGTTTTAACTATAAGATTTAAAAAAAAAACTCTTTTTTGTAAATACACCACAAGGAAACAACATCACTATCACTACATAGTATAAAACAAAGTCGCTTTATCTGTCCCTATATCCCTATGTATGCTTAAATCTTTAAAACTACGCAAAGGATTTTGATGCGGGTTTTTTTTATAGAAAGAGTGATTCAAGAGGAAGGTTTATATAAGCATTTAATACAAGCATAATCTACATAATAATAATAATAATTACAAAAAAAACATGTTTAGGTATTATATCAGGTATCTGGTTCTCATATTACAAGCTTTGCTTAGTTAGTGGTTTTTTTTAATACATTAGCTGGTGGAACAAGCAGATGGCCCACCTGATGTTAACTGGTAACCATAACCAAACAAAGCATTGGCTCGTAAGTCACGTGGGCTATCCCACGTGACTTACGACGATGGACGCAGGGCAGTGCATCATAGGGCACGTTTCTATAAACGTGCCCTATGATGCACTGCCCTGCGTCCATCAACCTGAGGCATACAGATGTTAAGCCTCATGTGCCTGTAATTTCACCGGCAACCACACCCTTCAAACGAAAGCACAGCAACGCTGCTTGGCGGCAGAAAAAGACATGGTGGTAGTACTGCCGCGGACGAGCCCTTCACAAAGAGCTCTAATATGAACTACGAGTAGAATATGGAATTCAATATAGCTAACGTGAACATGTGCCGAATTTTTTATTTGTTTTGTAGTGTTTATTTAAGGAAAACACGAATTTTTATTTTCGGACATTTTGGGAAGTAACATAGCTTTTTCATTTTAAATGTTTTTCTAGTGTTATTCTGAGTTATGTAATTTTAATGATATTTTATTCAACATTACTAGAGGTCTTAGCACAAAGCGTAAATATTTGGAATGAAAGTGTATTATGTGATATCCTGGTTTGACCGAAAATGTTTCGAATGATTTGAAGAAAACCGCCACCATTTTCTTCAAAACAAATTCTTGGCTATGGATTTTAATAGTAGATTAGTAGCCAAGGGCTGTTAGGCATCAATTGCAGCCCGAGATATTAGGCGCACAAGCGCAGCGAGGGCGCCTATAGTTTGAGGGTGCAATTGGTGCTTACACCCGAGCTAACTATTCTGCTTTACATCTCGATTGTGAGGTAAGTAGAAAAAAACCGGCATTACAAGAATAAACCATATTTAAAGTAAAACTTTTCTATTCCCGCCTTTTTTCATAAAAAAGAATCAATTTTTTTTTCAAGATCGAAATTGAGCTTGCATGATGTCTATTGCCAGTATGATGGTTAGATGTACGCGAACTTTTTGAAAGAAAGATGTGTTTTTTTTTAATTACTTACCGCCCTAGGGCTTTTCTAGTTACATTATTACCCTAGAGCGCTAATTAGTCACCTACAAGCCCCATTTGGAGGTAATAAGAACCTACTTACCGAACATGATAGATGTAAAGTATATTTATATCACTTGACACTGGCAAAATTGTCTGTCGAATGACGACAGGTGCCATAAACAAAGAAAAGAAAGCAAGAAGAAGAAAATCACAAAGATTATTTAAAATATCCCGAAATATCAGGATACACTCGAATACAAATCAAATAATTTCTTTTATCGTAAAAATGTTACATAAATTTCCTAGAATGGAATACTAACTACTGCAAAATGTCGGTATGTGCCAAATGTAATGTTTGGACGTACCTCTGACTACCCCCTTTAGACGTCCTCAAAGAATCTGGAGTTATAGTCGCGTTAAATTCCCACTCGGTCATAAATCATCTTAACACACGCTTAAACAAAAGGATCGTCCGTTCTCCTAAGTGCGAGAGAGAGAGCAATGTTGCTGTCTCGTTCCGATAACTAATGACCGAGCCTGCAGCGAGAGTTTAAGGCGACTATAGTACTTAGTACTAAGAGATCTGATCTCTTAGTTCCTTAGCTTCTTAGTAGATATCTACCGTGCCTGGGGATCAAAGTCCTGATGCGGTATCAGTTTTTTAATTCAATTCAATTTCCCAGTCCAGCCCTGCACATCTTAAGCAGAGATCGCGTCGCGTCTCTCGCTCGGCTTGGCTCACAATCCCGCAATTTTCCACCGGTCATTTTTCATTGTTTCCAGCCCCGGAGTCTACCCGATACTTATTTGTGGCCGATCGTAAATAGGGTACGCTGGGGCACCGGGAAATTTGTTTGAAAGGGTTTTTATTTTGTTCGAGTTTAGGAGTGGTATTTTATTTGCGCGGTATGGAGGAGTTTTTTAAAATCTAGTCAAAGACAGAATTATGATCAAATTGAGCTTTACTACCTTCAAGCTCAATTTCATCGTAATTCTGTAAAGCAAATTGGTTTAAGAAAGTAAATGTAAAATACGACTCGTATTAACATGCTTGCTGTCCATTCTTACAAAGTGATCCTTGTGATTCTACGGATAAAAAGACCATTTTGATCTGGTCTTTGGTTAGTCAGAAAGAAGTTCAAAATTTCGATGGGCTTGCGAGTGCCAAAATAAATGCTATGACTAAGTTTAAAGACTATGTATCTTTACTGTATTTTTTTCCTGTAATATCAATCCATCCATCCATGGACATCTATCATCTTCCTGCCCTTATCCCACGCTAAGGGTCGGCACAATAGGTTTTCTTCTTCCACTCTCCTCTATCATTCGTCATTTCGGTGCTCACTCCTTTCTTACTTATGTCATCTTTCACACAGTCCATCCATCTTTTCTTTGGCCTACCTCTCTTTCTAAAACCATCCACATCCATACCTAACAGTCTCCTCGTAATATGACTTTCTTCCCTCCTTATGACATGCCCATACCACACTAACCTATTGCTCCTCAACTTATCCGTCACAGGCGCTACTTTCTAAAAACCCCGTATAAAAAGTATCCACCGTAGTAAAAAGTAGGAATAGAAAATAAGAAAGTTTTTCCTGGCGTTTGGGCGCATTGGCGATAGCTGTAAGCCCAAATTGTGTTTTTAAATTAATTAATTAATTTAATTGGCGTTGGTGGACCCAGCATAGAACTTACCTCAGCATCACCTCTCGTGATGGTCGAAAGAGGCGACTAAGGGACGCAGTGCAGTGCGTCGTTGGGCACGTTCCTATCGTGCGTGACTTACGAGGCAATACTTTGTTATAGGTGATGGTTACCACTTAACATCATGTGGTCCATCCGTTTATTCCATCAGCAAGTAAGCGGCAAACATCCCCACATGAGGGAGATCCCAGTCATGAGTGGACTTGCTGCTAATAATCAAGAAGATGGAGATCTACGAGTGGACTTGCAGTTTATGATGAAGCCGTTATTCATTACAACATAATAGCAATCAAAATCTCATTTCACGCCTAAAATATATTACTATCTTCAATCTCACAGATACGATTCTTCCCTAATGCCCTAATACATATTCTACTCCACCCATATAAATACTTCTGCGAGAAATATATTTACCAGCAAATTGCCCATTTCTACCGTAAATATGCGCCATAGATCGTGGCCCGATCTCGGTAACCCGCGCGATATTTATTTAATGCCCCAAATACACGTAAACGATTTTGGAAATGGGAGTTTTATAAGGTAACTTTCCCATGTTTCGAGGTATAAAATATAGTAAAGATTGACCCGTTTACTATATTCGGCATAGTGCTTTTTGTGGCACGCTTAAAATCCTTTCAATACACTGTTTCTAAAGAACTAGTGATACGATAAGAAGACTATATTCTGCGACGTGTAGTATTTTTTCCACTCGTTTCTCTTCTAAATAAACTCAAGACGATTATATTAGTATTAGTGCATCAAACACTATTATAGCACAAAGCTGAGTGACTACCGATTTTGATATCCTTAGCCGTATTGTTTACAAGCTGGCCCGCGACTTCGTCTGCGCAGGATTAGTCACACAATATCTTTATAAATTGTAGCCTATGTGTTATTCTGATGTATAAGCTATATTATTGTAAAGTTTCATTAAAATCCATTCAGTAGTTTTTACGTGAAAGAGTAACAAACATCCATCCATCCATCCATCCATACTTACAAACTTTCGCGTTTATAATATTAGTAGGATTTGTATCTCGTTTACATCTTATTCACAAAATAAAGCAATAGAAATATTTTTTACTTAAATAAAATGAACTGTGTTTGGTCCCAAGATTATAGAAAACGAATCACTAGAAGCTTTTTGTTCGACTTAAAATTAAAAACATTGAAAATGTTAAAAAATCATAGCATGTGTTCCAAAATTACTAAGGTACTCAAACTACTCTCCTAACTCAGCCAGTACCTACTCTCAAACGGTGAAGGAAAACATCGTGAGGAAACCGGCATGTCATTGAAACGAACAAAAACCTAAGACTGTGAAGAAGTGCTAAAAAGGAGGCGCACTTAAAAAATCTTTCACCGCACTGTTTCGATAGAAACTAGGAACAAGACAAGAAGACTATGCTCCTATTACCTATGCCAGACTATTGTTGGTAATGGGCAGGTCATATAGCTCGAAGAACTGACAACCGCAAGGGAATGAAGGTTCTCGAATCTCTGAAGATGAAAGAGTAGTAGAGCTCTTTGTGAAGGGCTCGTCCGGGGAAGTACTACCACCACGCTATTTTCTGCCGCCAAGCAGCGTTGCTGTGTTTCGGTTTGAAGAGTGTGGTTGCCGGTGTAATTAAAGGCACATGAGGCTTGACATCTGTATGCCTCAAGTTGATGGACGCAGGGCAGTGTATCGTAGGGCACGTTCCTATCGTGCGTGACTAATGAGGTAATGCTTTGTTATAGGTGATTTTTACCACTTCACATCAGGTGGGCCGTTGCTGTGTTTCGGTCTGAAGAGTGTGGTTGCCGGTGTAATTAAAGGCACATGAGGCTTAACATCTGTATGCCTCGAGTTGATGGATGCAGCTATCCTATGGCACGTTCCTATCGTGCGTGACTAATGAGGTAATGCTTTGTTATAGGTGATTTTTACCACTTCACATTAAGTGGGCCATCTGCTTGTCTATCATCCATCAGGTAGTTGTATAAAAAAAACACAAAAAAACGTAAGACGTCCCTGAACTTCATAATAAAGATCGCGGGAAGTTAGTGGATGGAGATAGCTCATAATCGTTCTACCTGGAAACGAATAGGCATATGTCCAGCAGTGGACTTCATCAGACTAATGATGATGTATGCGATGTTATGTTTCTTTTACTTGTTCGTAATTTTTCCTTCAGAACTTTTATACAATATTTATTCCCAATAAGTAAATCATTTCGTGAAATCAAAGAAGCGCCATCGATATTGTTACCGATAGAACAACTATTTGCGGTAACAAAGGACTATATATTCAGCACTAATGTATCGTGGACGGACAATAAACAATTCAGGAGGTCCGTGGGAGAAGCTGATATTTCCATTTTCTTATTATTCCCTCTATTGTCTTTGGCTGATTTATTTTTATAAATATTGTATCGAGAATAAAATATCGTTTTTCTGGGCTAGGAATTTATGTAGTAAAAAGTAAGTAATAGCACCGATGATCTAGGTCAGGGGTGGCGAACCTTTATCAATAAAAGTGAATTTTTTTCAAAAAAAATATTTTGATGCCGGCGACGTGCCCTCAAATAATTTCAATCAGAATATAATCATTTTAATGATTATTATAATTATTTCAACATAAAATCCAACAGTGCCCCACTATTTAGCCAAGTAGTCACTGACCGGATCGGGTGGGCGGATGAAGTAGCGGATAGTTTGAACTAAAAATGGAAACTGTTTTGATCCGTGGCGCGCCCAAAATATTGAGTCGCGTGCCATCAATGGCACGCGTGCCACTGGTTCGCCATCCCTGGTCTAGGTGGAAGTGACGCCGTCTTGTCGAAAGGTCGTACACCATTGTATTTTTAAACCTTTTTAGTAGTCTAACAGCGACGATGGGTTTCCATCCCTGCACGTATGGAATACCAACTACTGCAAAATGTGGGTATGTGCCAATTGTGATATTTTAACCTAGCTCTGACTACCCCCTTTTGAGTCAAGAATCTTAAGTTAGTACTTGGTAGGTACTGAGAGATCCGAGTGGATATCTGCCGTGCCTGGGGATCAAAGTCGTGAAGCAGTTTTTTTTTCAGGAATTTATTTTTAAAATTTAAAGCGATAATATAAATAGCCCCGAATAGCGCAGAATTAATGTCGAGCCTATTCTAATCGTCAAATTAAAATATTTTGTTTAAAAATGTATGTGTCTCTGTACTATGTTATTTTTTACACAACAAACTATTTTGTATTGTATTACAAAACAAAAAAGAATAAACGGAAATTCTCCAGAAACCAGCAAGTTAGTATCTTGATTAGAGAAGTAAAAGAAAGTGTATTATGGCAATGCTTTCAAGAAAATTACATTGTTTCGAGAAAACGATTTGTTACGGGAGAAAATTGTAAATTATCGGGCCTCGACGGGCGCGATGATCAATCGCGTATCAGCGTCAATAACATCGGTTAATAATAACATTTTAGAACTCTCCCTGGCGTTTTTGTATCAATTGGCGGGAGACTGAATGCGTAATTTTGTTATAACGATCGATAAAAAAAAAATGAAGTTCCATTTTTAAATTCCAGTTTCTGGTTTAAAGCGAATGCGGGCCCAGAGAGAAGATTCAAAATAAAATACTTTTTTAGGCGATGTATAACTATCTATGGTTTTTTTTTTTAAACTTCTTTCTGATGGAATAAGCCGATTGCCCACCTAATGTTAAGTTGTAACCATCATCTTTAACAAAGCATTGGATAAGTGGAATGTAGTGTAAGGGTAAACGTTTGCTCTCTTCTCTCCTGTCGTGTCACTAGTTTCTTTCGAAACAGTGTGGTGAAAGGATTTTAAGTGCGCCTCAAGAGGCTCCTTTCGAGCACTTGACACATGTTATAGAACTTTTTAGGTTCCACGACATGCCGGTTTCCTCACGATGTTTTCCTTCACCGTTTGAGAGTACTGGCATTGTGCACAAACATTTTTGATCAGAAAAACTCATTGGTGCACGACCGGTTTCGAACCCACGACCTTATAGGATCGGAAGGCGGGGCCGCTACCACTAGACCACCAATGCTCTGAAAACTATTCCTAACTAAGTACTTGCTAAGGAACACAAAAGACAAGTGTTTTTTATTCACTATAAAGTGACTAGATTGGAAACGGTTCATTCTTTAAAAGGTCTAAGGCAATTTATAGTTATTAATCATAACTTTTAATGTATATTCCTACACTATGAAAATCTCAAATAAGTATCAAAATTAATTTTACTAAGCCATCCACTTTAATCCATAATTACGCCTAGCACGTAGAGCAGTTTCAATAATAACCTACTTACCACATATTACGTGTCTAATAGTAATTCCCTTGTTAAAATATTCACAAGACTTATACACCGTAATTTTCATTTCACTCTGTATTATCAGGATTACGCGCCCAATTTTCCGACCCCTCTCACTCTATTAATGTAACTAATCTTGTCACTAAATCGTAGTCCGATTATGTATCCGAACGCGGTTCCAAATTCAAATAGGCTTAAATAATGCGGTTCGAAATTTAAACACGCGTAAAATTTTAAATTTGGAACTTCGCGCCATATGCATCGCTCGCGGCTATGTTTTTTGGCGCCACAATGTCGCTCGGTTAGGTTAGTTTGGATACATTGTATGACTAAACGAGCATTAACAAAGCAAGATATATTCAAAAGTGGGGTGAACGGATAATAAACGGTTTTATTGGCTTTATCCCGTTGTCTGAGTGTGAGCCAACAATGCTACGCTTTCTTTCTCGGTAAATAAATTTGAATATTTTATTAGTCAAAATTTTCTTTGATAAAGCGCCTTTTCATCTCAGACTCGCCTTCTCATCTGTAAGTAAGCCGATAAATCCTTTTTCATTTGAATATCTAATTTTCTTTTCATTTAAATGTATTTACTATTCATTACCAAGCAACTCAATTTCGTGGGCCTGGTTTACAAATGCTTAAATAGCCTTAACCCGTAATACTCTAGACACATTCTTGAAACTAAATGACGTAGGTAATCGAAAAAAATGAGCTAAGATCAAAGATAGACTTTTTGAAAACGCACGGTCCAATGCGTGAAGCTTAAGGCGAAGACAAGAGCTAATGTGACTCTCGCTCGCACGTTTCGACATGTTGAAAGATATAAAATCACTAAACTCATTTTCGAAAAATCGCAATCAACCATTTTGTGTTCAATCACATTGCACATAGTTTAGTAAAAATTTCATTTTGATCGATACATGTTTTCCTATTTAAAAGTTTGCTTTTGTATGAAAACTAATAAAGCAAACTTTTGAGTACAAAAACATGTATCGATCAAAATGATTTTTTTACTAAACTGTGTGCAATGTGATTGCACACAAAATGGTTGATTGCGATTTTTCGAAAATAACATTAGGGATTTTATATCTTTCAACATGTCGAAACGTGCGAGCGAGAAGTTGTTTGATAGTTGTCAGCCCCTTAAAACGTGCGCTTTCATAAATCTCTGTGCACGGTTAGTGATTAAAAAGCGTCATTTACGGTGAAAAGTAATCATCTTTTGTGCACTATACCAACATGTGGCATATTGCGAAACCCTATCTGATTAACGCAAACAATTTTCGAAAGGCGACCGCAGGCCAGCTTTGATGGCACGCCACGGCACCAGCCATCAGTGGCCGCTCCGGGCCAAAAGCACATAATGTAAGGGTTAATAGCAATTTGTTTGAGGAGAGCTTTCTTTTATGCAGCCATTATGAAACCGGTTTAAAAGAGTTGTGACGTCATTGCGGTTTAGAGAGCGATGAGCGTTTAATATTTAAGCGGTTTTCGTCTGCTATAAGAGTTTTGTTTTTGTAGTTTCAATGTAAACTCTAAATTATAAAGCTCGGTTTGTAAATTTAAATAAGTACACATTATTTTGCATATTTTTATTAGACAAAAATGTTTGATGATACTAATATCAAATTTAGGTTATAGATATTAGGGTTCTAGTCACTAATATTATAAATACGAAAGAAAGTGTTTATCTGTGTATGTTCGTGATGGCTGCATGGATTTAGATGAAACTTACAATATCCATAGTTTGTAACTTGGAATAACGTTTAGGCTACTTTTGATCCAGGTAGATTACTCGCAAGCGGAGCCGCGGGCGAGTGTTATTATAAATATATTTTAAAGCGATTATTTATTTTACCTTTATTTTTATACTTTTCAATGATATAGACGTCCAATTAAAAACAAATGCAGAGGAACCTATGTCGTGAGTACATTACACAACTCCAATAAAGATTTTACTAAACATATAATTAACACTTGTGCCATGCCACATACTGTTTAAATGTGAACACTTTGAACATATGAAAACGAACAGCCCTCAGCCACCGGGGGGTATTTGATGTGTATTCATTCATTGTTGCGATTGTTTATTATTTTTTTGCTGTCACAGATATGCGGCTCAATTTGAAACCGAAATATGTTACTTTGAAATTGTTTTGATTGCTGCAAAAATAGAGAAATAGGTCGTTTTTAGGAGCCGGAGCGAAAAAGATTAAGTAAAGCATTAAAAAGTATCATTTAAACTTATGCGGTTTTGGTAAAATGTTATCGATATGTTCGAAACCAGCTAACTAAATAGTTAGTGAGAAATATCCGTTATAAAGTCGGAACTAGCCTAGATAGCAAAAAAATTGATGAACCAAACTACAGCAAAATAAAACAGCATTGCCACAACTTTGAACTAGAAACGAAACAATCCGCATCCAATCTGTACGGTTCGTCTAAATAACCAACTGCATTGATGCAATTCCACCGACAAAGGGGTTGCCAGCGTAAAAACTAGCTAACAAGCGCGGGAGCGTGCGCCCGCGGCGCGGTCTAATTCACAATTTGCCGCGCCCGCCCGCGCCCGGGGATCGCATTCTAAATTCAAATTTTCACCGTGTTGCCAGTTACCAAATGGATTCGGAAAAGAAATTGTTTGAATGTCGAATTTGCTTTCGTATAGTTATATGGCTCCTTGTTTAGATTGTGTTTTTATTTGAATGCTATTTCTATCTAATGTTAATTAAAATAATACGCAATAAATACCCGTGTAATATTCCATATGTGCCATGATCGCAAAAGAAAAAAAATACTTATATTAATTAATCAGTTACTAATAAATATATTCTAAATAGTGGTTTACACTAACTCCCTAGGGTGTGTGTGTATTATCCTCAAAAACAACGGAACGTTGAAGCATGGTATCAGTTTTTGATACATGTTTAGCAAAGTCTTTCATTCAAAGAGTTATAATTAAAATGACACAAAGTTATATTGCCATAAAGCTATCAATAATTTAAATTTCAAAGAAAAAAAGAAATTGTCACAAAAGTTATAATCCGAGTGGAATTTTAACTCGCGACCTTCCATGAGACAATATATATCGTTGTGGTTTCTTTACAATCAAAGAAACACTATAAAACGAATAAAAAAAACAACTATGAAAAAATGGTAAGTTAGTTAAGATATATCTACTCTATTATCAAAAAATCACATAATAATATACTCCACAGCCAGAATTGCACAAAATGTGGTCCGTAAATAAAGAAGTCACTCCCATTAGACGTAGGGGTGATTCGGTTACATGCGATTTTTCCACGTCGTCCGTCCGCCGCGGGGCCGTCCGTCATCCTACAGGATTACCGTAATCCTCGCGCATTGATAGCGGTCTGATGGCATTCGCCGCTTTTGCGCCTTTTCTAAATATAATTTTCATAGCGTAAAGGGTTCAATTACGAACTGAGATTTACCTTTATGCTTATTAATGTTACTTATCAAGCATTGCTTTATAATTGTTTGCTTGTTAAGACGATGACAACTGCTTATGTGCCTCTCGCTCGCACGTTTCAACATTTTGAAAGATATAAAATCACTGAACATTAGAGAAAATCGCAATCAACCTTGTTGTGTGCAATCACATTCCACAGTTTAGCAAAAATATCATTTTGATCCAAATAAGTTATCTTAGCATTGATATTTTGAAGATTTAATATTCTATAACATTGCTCTGGTTGTATAGAGATATGTTAGTTATGTACCACGCGGTCATAAAAAATCTAATTCGTTCAAACTTCGATCAAATTAAATGTATTTATTTGCCTTTAGTATGGTACAATAAGGTCTTATGTCTAATAGGTATCACACACTTCGTCACTTTGTCGATGAGCGCCATACAACATAATGATATAATAAATTCATAGTAAGTATTCAAGCAATCTCATCTCACTAATTTGTTCTGAAAACCTAGCTGGTAAGTTATTCTGCACATTAACCGACTCGCTCTCATAAAGGCAATAACAGAGTAACGCGGAAAGCGCCCTCTATAATGCCTCTGGTAAACGAATATGCGGGGAAATTGCCTTCAGGGCTGTGCAGATGCGATTGCTGGGACGGGCGGTAGTGACGTGCCGGTACGATCCTTTTTTAACCCGATCTAAGGATATAATTTTCGTAAAAATCTATATAACTTTTGAAACTATCATGTTTATGAACATAATTGTCATTTAAAACGGGATATTTACCATGATTTGTGAGTTTGACCCGTGATCATGGCGCTTACAACTGTGCCGAAATATCGGGAAACCATCAATCATCAATCACAAATAATGGTAAATTTACCGTTTTAAATGTTATATCGATCGATCTACGGATTCTAAGGTCTTAGTGCTTTTTATTCATTTAATCAATGGTATGTGTCTGTTATTTTCATTATTTCATTAATAATTGAAAAATCTGTGTGGGTGTGTAACAGCTTCACGACTTTGCCCCGGTAGATGTTTCCTCGGATCTCTCAGTCCCAAGTACCAACTTGTCTAAGGATACCTGTCTAAGGATGACTAAGGGGGGCCCCCTTAGTCATCCTCAAAGAATCTTAAGTTGTAGTTGATTCGTTCAAATATTACATTTCGGCACCTACCCACATTTTGCATAATTTATATATTTGATAAATTGTGTAAGTTGGTAGGTTATCTTATGACTGAAATTTTATCATTTCCAATTTAAAATTTAGTAATTTCTATATAAGTCTGCGTAAGTTAATTATTATACATATTATTTAACATAATAGATGCTTAGTTAAAACCTACTTACTTTCATGGTGGAACAAGCACGAGAACCACCTAATGTTAATACCAAAGGTTAGCCCATACACCAAGTCTTAACCAGAGACTAAAAACAGTACTAACACAAAACCTGAATAAGGACTCTGAAAAAGGACTCCGCAAGTCTTGTGAGAGTCTTGTGCAAAACTACCCCATCCCTACCGGATACTCGCAATCATCAATCTACCCCCTCAGCGGGCCGCTCGTAAATCACGCGCACAATGGCCGCAGGAAGTTCTTAAGAAGAAAAACTATAGGTTGTATCCTTCCGGGCCAGCGGCCAATCGGAAGCCGGCTCGCGAAGGCAGACGCCCAAGGGTTAGGGCTAGGGTTAGGTACCGTGATTGTGAGTGGGGTAAATGATGATGCGCTCAAATGGCTAATGAAGTAGATTTGGTGGTGGATTGTTTTAGTTGATTGTTTGGGAGTTCACACACACACACATCCTTCACAGCTCAGTTGGTTTTATAGGACGTGGATTCAATCCCCACCAAGAGATACTTTTTTTTACTTAGATTTTTGTTCTCTGGGTGTTATATAATATTATTAACAAAGTATATATGTATTATACCAGCTATCTGGTTCTTGTAGTACAAGCTTTGGCTTAGTTTGGGGCTAGATAGTGCTGTGTGCAATGTCAGCCAATATTTTTTTATTTATTCCTTTTTTGTGATTTTACAAAACATTATCTACATCTACACTAATATTATATAGAGAAAAGATTTGTATTTTTGTTGTTTTGTTGTTTTGTTGTTTTGTATGTAACGAATAGGCTCAAAAACTACTGGTCCGATTTCAAAAATTCTTTCACCATTAGAATGCTACATTATCCCTGAGTAACATAGGCTATATTATATTTTCTAAAAAATCAGGGATCCTTACTAAAACTCCAATAATGTAACCCAAGGTGGAAAAAGAAAACCTTACATCGCGTGCGCTGCGAAAACTATTTATGATAGAACAAAATAATGTACTACGACTTTGCAGAACACATCATTATCTACAAAAAATGTCGCGACAGCATATGTCTAACTATTATAGTTATGTCACAATAAGTGTTCTTTTATTATAAAAATTTAATTGAAATGCCGCCGCTAGAAAAGGATGTTTATTTGTACCTTGCTTGGTAATTTAATCCTTATCAAAATAAATCATTTCATAATTAAGACGGTTTCAATACCTATAGATTACTTCTTAAATTTTTCGAATCGGACATTCCATTCAAAAGATATGACGAAATTAAAAATGTTAACGGGTCCACGGGTCACGCTCGGGGTGCGATTTCACTCACTCAAGGAGAAGGACGTGCAAATGTATGAAATTAGTAGACGCGAGGCTCGACCACGGTCTAAGTTTATCCTAAAATGTTCAAAAAATTTATGACCACCCATGCGAAGCTGGGACAGGCCGCTAGTATTTTAAAATTTGTTAAGCCATTACGACATGTTATGTACATAGTTAAACATCGCAAAAGATGACATAGAAACAAACAAACACCCATACAAATGTTATATCACGTATCGGCTTTTCGTAGCGCTTGCTACGCGCTACGCGCTACGAATTTAGTATTATGTCGCAAAAATAAGTTTATAACACACTTAAAAACACAATAGTAATGGCAAGTGGTTTCTGATCCTTAGGCGTCAAAGTCAAAAGGTATTTATTTAATAAAATCACAAGGATCACTTTGAAACGTCTTAAAGCTAGGTGACTTGACTCTAGGTCCCAGTTCCACGCGACCAAAGCCTCGAAGAACAGGCAACAGACTTACGGCTTGGTTTCTACCGCTCTTTTGTATAATCCTTGTTACAATGTAGGTATTATATTACAATATTGAAGCTCAAAAGGTAAGGGTAATAAAATTCATATCCTCAAAGGCGTCCTCAAAGAATCTGAAACTAATCTAATCTTTATATGAGAATAACCCTCATACTATTAATGGTGTTTAAAGTTAAATAAAGCTTAAAATTAGCGCTGTCTCTGTTTGTCATTACGCATTGGTAAGAGATGGCAATAGTTTATCTTTTGACAGATTTTTTGTAGTAAGGCCGTAAATGTCTTTAAGCCTAAGCCTAACCCCCATATCAAAATCGAGAAGCTAGTTTCAGTTTATAACACGATACTACAACGACAGATTCTGATATAACTAAACCTGTAACCACAATAAAAAGTTTCTCAATACCAACCCCACAATAAAAGGGTTGGTCAGTTTATTAACAGATATTATCTCGGCGCGCGGTCCATTACGCCGGCGGAGCGCAAAAATGCGTGTTCACGCCCACGTTATAAATTTACTCGCTGTTAACTTACCGCCCGTTGTGTGCACGCGACCTGCGGGTGGGTCCCGAGACAGAGCGTATAGCGAGTTGTTCATATTATATGGGCTTTATGACCTATGTGAAACCTCCTTAAAGGTGTAAATTGTACCTATTTTGGTAAATTTCTGATAACGACTGAATAGCGACTTTGACTATAGTACAAAATGCTAAATTGCTGTAAAGCCATAAGAAATTCCGCAAAATCGATTGCATTTTACTTATGTATTTGCATACATAAGTACA
Organism: Chloroclysta siterata; assembly: GCA_932294275.1. NCBI lineage: Eukaryota > Metazoa > Arthropoda > Insecta > Lepidoptera > Geometridae > Chloroclysta > Chloroclysta siterata. The sequence goes on from OW028588.1 coordinate 19,666,714, forward strand.
TCACTTTGTACTTCTTTATCCGACTGTCAAGGGTTCTGTTTACATACTCGTTTGAATAACAAACAGCTAAAACACAAAAACAAGCATATTCTGACACAATTGCCAAGACTCAAATGATTATAATCTCATGTCACAAACTTAAAATGTAGGTTAATGCAAAATTACTCATTAGCTAATTTGGCAATCTAGCCACATTAGCTAATAAGTAATTTTGAAAATACAAATAGAGTACATTATTCTGTGTAAGGTACGCTATCCTACTAATATTATAAACGCGAAAGTTTGTAAAGTATGGATGGATGTTTGTTACTCTTTCACGTAAAAACTTTTGAATGGATTTCAATGAAACTTTACAATAATATAGCATACATCAGAATAACACATAGGCTACAAATTATAAAGATATTGTGTGTATTGTCCAAAATATGACGTTAAGTGTCAAGAAAATAGGAAAAAATCTACCATCTGCGAGCTATTCTGGCGTGCGCTGCCAAAACCACTAGAGCTAGACATTTATGTACTACGCCACGCTAATATAAGCTACTCAAAATACTAATCCTGCGCAGAAGAAGTCCCGGCACCAGCTAGTATAGAATATAAAAAAAACCTATCCGCTACCAGTCGCACCCCACCTTTCTCCGTTTAAGTGGTAGTTTAGTGGGATGGACCTAAGTGATTCGTTGTGATTTTATGTTCCGCGATTAGGGAGTGATGCAATACTGTAGAATAGACAAAACTACCTAATTACTCGAGCTGCTAATGGAACGTTGCCAGAATTGTAGGTTTAATGCTTCTTATTAAGTGCTCCGTTAAATGTTTCCCCTGTTACTACATTGCGAAATGTTTGTAAATGCAGAGTTAGTAAAGCTAGTGTAATTACAACGTGGAACAAGAATTTTGAAGTAGTCGCACATTAGAATAGAATAAATTTATTTTGTGTCAAATAATTAACAATTGAACATATTAGTTCTTGTATAACATTGAATAAAACACTGAAAACACGAATCAGCAAAATACTCAGTTTCATTTGCTTGGATGTCATAACTCTTTCCTGTTATTTTGATTTAAAAGCCAAACTACTGAACTGATTTTGATGAAATTTCTATGGAACCAATCTGAATATTCTCTCAATATTTTTTTTTTTGTTATACAACTAGCTGATGGAACAATCAGATAGCCTATCTGATGTTAAGTGGTAACCATCACCTATACCAAAGCATTACCTCGTAAGTCACGTTCTATAGGAACGTGCCCTACGATGCACTGCACTGCGTCCATCAACTTGAGGCATACAGATGTTAAGCCTCATGTGCCTGTAGTTAAGTACCTGTTTTTTTTTAAGTCTATTAAAAAGCCCCTGACATTGTATAAATTATAATTAAACAAATAACCAGTTAAATTATTCTCGGAGAAAAATAACGAATTAGCTAGGTATACCTCTAGCTATTAAAATAACGCAGTGAATCGACGACCGCCCACTCAGCCGCCATTAGTGGGGAGAAAAGTTGCAAGAAAATTTACTATAAAGCGCAACGCACACCTACCTCTATAAATAAAGTGCGATCTTACTTTAAGGCGCTACCAAAAATCTAATGTACTTATAAATTAAATTTATTTTGTTATTAAATTATAAGTTACTAGCAGACCCGTCGGACGCTGTCCTGCATGATATTTCAAGCGACTGCAGCGCCATCTGCCGGGCTGATTTGTGAATCTAAACCATCCAAGTGCCACCCAAACGCATACAAAAAATCATTCAAATCGCTCCATCCGTTTAGGAGGAGTTCAGTGACACACACGTACAGTAGAATTATAATAAAGAAGATAAAATAATAATGAAAAGAGCCAACTTTCTTTAACTCTAAAATATATTTTTATATTACTTGCTCCGTACAAGCAGGTGGCCCACCTGATGTTAACCACCACATTTAACAAAGCATAGCCTTGCATGTTACGCGCAACGGAGGTGTTCTTCCTTAGAATAGAATAGAAGATTTTTTATTCGACACACAAACACGGGTACAGCATAACATAATAGGTAACAACAAAAACAAGCAGAAGAAATACTGTGGAACATAGAACTGGAGCACATAGAACATAGGAGCAGGTACCTACATATAATATGGAGAGAAACACCAAAATAAACAATGCAGTTTTCCTATACCTAAACCTATAGTAGGTACTATGGATGCCGACCAGTATTTTATGAGCACTGCATCCATCAACGATGCAATACATTATAACATAGTGTTTAAAAAGTAAGGAGCACTTAAAATTCTTTCGCGACAAGAGAAAGAGATTTAAAACAAATTGCAAAGACTAAGTTTCTCTCAGTGTACGCCATCCCTTACCGACCCTCCGTCGGAATTCTTCCCGAGTTTTTAATAGAACCGCAACCCTTTTATTGTGATTAGTTATTGTTTGCGAGGGGCTTACCGCTGGCCGGGGCGTATACCAGATACTTAATGGGAATTAAAAATCCCAACATCACTGACACTGATCATTTTTGAAAGTATTCCTGATTTATTTTATACCAATTAGGGTTGTGCTCAGTTATTTTTTTATTAATAATTTTGATTTTTTATAAAGAAGAACAGACAACAAACTTACGGCTTCGTTCCTACCTAGGACGAAGGTTCCTACCGTTCTATTGTATGATTGATTTGTGTCAAGGGAAAGGTCGTCGAATTTGATTTAATTGTTTATGTTCATAATCAAACTTAGGGAAACATTTGGATCAAAATTACATTTTTCTCAACCTTACTAATATTATTCGATAAAAGCTTTTATATTTCATCAAACTTTTTTTTTTTGAGAAACTTATTTGAATCATAATTATATTTTTGCTGAATATTACTGATGTTATTTTCCAAAACTTTGTTGGTTTTGATTTTTCATAACTACATTCAATGATTTTTACAAAAATGTAGAAATGTGTGAGCGAGTAGTACATTAGTTTATGTCTGCGTCCAACCTAAGCAAGCCGAAGATGCGGCATTAAATAATTCGAGCCATGAAATAAATACTGGAATTTACATATTATTCAAACACATACTTACTCCAATTTTACTTAACTTTGGTAGGACACGGAAAGATGTTGTTGAAATCCTCTTAACGGAATAAAAGAATACGGTTTACCGTATTATCATACAAACACAGATCTGGCTTTTAGAGATTCTAATTTTAAATTTCCCGACATTCTGATTTTTATATTCTGATGGCAACCCTATTGGCTTTTTAAATAATGGACACTGTAATTATGGAAGTGAGTTTGAAAGAATATTGAGTTTGAAGAGAAGGGTAAAATGATAAAATGTTACAATTTTATCACAGATTGACTTATTCTCTTGAAATAATTATAAGAGATTCCGAAACGACGGAATCTTCAGCAGAATAAAAGTCACCGAAAAAGCAGTCAAAGTTAGTTGCAAAGTTGGAGTGGTAATTATTTGTTTTATAAATACCAGGAAATTTTACAGTTAAGAGTAAAGAGTAGTAGAGCTCTTTCTGATAGGCTCGTCCGGGGAAGTACTACCACTACGCCTTTTTCTGCCGCCAAGCAGCAACGCTGTGTTTCGGTTTGAAGAGTGTAGTTGCCAATGTAATTACAGGCACATGAGGCTTAACATCTGTATGCCTCAAGTTGATGGACGCAGGGCAGTGCATCGTAGGGCACGTTCCTATCGTGCGTGACTTACGAGGCAATGCTTTGTTATAGGTTACCAGTTAATATCAGGTGGGCCATCTGCTTCCGTCAGCTAGTTGTATGAAAAAAAAAACCCGAAAAAATTACAAGGCAGAGCTACTACCAATTGAACTGAGACGGCTTTTACATTGATCTTCTTTTAATATACCAGGACAAAAATATAGAGCCTTCTCCATCCCAGTTAAACGAAATTGTAGAATTTACTGGAATGAAGAATTGATTCTAGATTTTTATTGGCTCTAGATTTTTGTCCTCGTATCTATAAAGAATATACGCCGATGACACCACCCTGCTGGCTGCCTCAGAACCCGAAATAATCAGCTTACTGAAATATACAGAGTGTTAGGAAGGTCGATGCAAAGCCGTGAGGGAGGGGTAGGTCACCTCGTTAGGCATCTATCTAGACTAGATTACCTTAGTCCAATGTCGTCCAATTCCTAGTTATCATAATATCCATGATTTTTGGAAAATTTACCAAAATCATATGCTTATTCGTTCATAGTGTTCAAACAGAGAGTTACTAGTACCTAAAAATCTATTTGCGTCCTAGCTTAATGTGTATTCAATAATATTATTAGACTTTTTGTTGAAACCGGTACTAGTAATTGTCTGTTTGAACACTATGAACGAATAAGCATATGATTTTGGTAAATTTTCCAAAAATCATGGATATTATGGTAACTAGGAATTGGACGACATTGGACTAAGGTAATCTAGCCTAGATAGATGCCTAACGAGGTGACCTACCCTTCCCTCACGGCTTTGCATCGACCTTCCTAACACCCTGTATATAAGTATTGTAAGCTACCTGTACCCCAAGTCTGAGTTTAGTTTTTCTTAACGTCAGGTTTTTTTTTGTATCGAGACTTGTGAGTTCTACGCCTGATAGAGGCGATTATCGAATCTCCATACAAAAAAGGCCATAGACGTTACGAAAAACAAAATTTAGATTTGGGTACTGGTTTTCTGGTACACAAGCTTAGCGTTTTTCGGGGCTTCTTCACTTCTAGTGAGTAATATCCACCAATATTTATTTAAAAAATGTCTTCATCAGGCTACTGATGATGAGCTATACCGTACACAAGTTGCAATTTTGCATCAACACAATACACAGACATAGCACGAATGGCTCTAATTAAAACTGTGTTTGCTAAATTCGCATCGCGTATTGTGAGAGCGTGAAAGCGCTCCGGAGAAGTCAAAGAGTAGCAATGTTTGTAAACGAGAGAAGGGTTTTTTTTTATATCAAAATCAAAATCAAAAATCAAAATATAAAACTTGCCAATGGAACAAGCAGATGACCTGATGTTATGTGGTAACCATCACCTATAACAAAGCATTGTCTCGTAAGTCACACGCGGTAAGAACGTGCCCTACGATGCACTACCTTGCGTCCAAGGAAGGAAGGAACTTTAAGCAACAGGCGCTAGATTTACCTAATCCTGTCATTGAACTGAGTAAAGACAGTTTTCATGTTTAGTGGTAGCGCCGCCTTCCGATCCTAATGTCAAAGGTTCAAAACCAGTCGGGCACCAATAAGTTTTTCTGTTCAAAAATGTATGTGCTCAGTACCAGTACTCTTAAACGGTGTAGAAAAACATCGTGAGGAAACCAACATGTAGTAGAACCAAAAAAGTTCCAAAACATTTGTCAAGTGCTCGAAAGGAGCGTCTTTGGCGCACTTAAAATCGATTCACCATATTGTTTTGAAAGAAGCTACGCGAGAAGAGCACGACATGAAGAAGAGCACTAAGGAGCGTCTTTGGCGCACTTAAAATCGATTCACCATATTGTTTTGAAAGAAGCTACGCGAGAAGAGCACGACATGAAGAAGAGCACTAAGGAGCGTCTTTGGCGCACTTAAAATCGATTCACCATATTGTTTTGAAAGAAGCTACGCGAGAAGAGCACGACATGAAGAAGATAGATTTTGATCAATTTGTCGTCACATTGTTATTATTATTATTTATTTATTAGTAAACTTTATACATACTTTTGCATGGTACAAAAAAATATTTAGCACAATTTGGCGTCACATCTGTACGTCACTCTATGTCACTAAACACGGTTCGCGCGGCGAAGTCACGTAATCACGGCAATCTCGCGACGAGTGTGCGCACAAAAAGAAATAATTAACCCATCCGCGCGACTCGCACTTGTCAACGCTTTGCCTCTTAAAAAGTAACGCGGAATGGGTTCGGTCTTAAGGCTTTGGACCTATTTGTGAGCAGATCTTTTGAGGTTTCCGTTCTATTCATTAACGTATATATTCGGTACACGTAATTTTAATTAGTTATTGCATATTTAAGTTAACACTTTTTTATAAGTTTAGTCGCACAACGGGCTATGGAGAGAGCTAAGCTAGGAGTTGTATGCCTTGGGGTGCTAGGTCGGGTAACCTCCTCGTGGTGCACCCTGGTAACACCATGAAACACGCCTGCAGAGTACTGCGGACGTGTTTCATGGTGGCTAATAACCCGACACGGTGGGCCTCTCCGCGTGTCCCTCTGTCTAGCAGAGGGCACAGTGTGATGAGGCAGGGTAGACCTACGGGTCTACCCAGGCGGTAGAGCGCGCGCGAGAGACGCGGAACTTCTCGCGCCGCTCATGGTGGTGAATAGTGGGAGAAGACCTGGAGGGGCCTTCTCCCGCATTGCACATATTCACCACCCCGTCAGGCGGGAACGGCCGGGCACTCACGGTCGTTCCCGGGTCCCTCCCTGCAAAGGGGGGGGCGTGCGGGCCCCGCCGTAAAGGCGGGGGCGTTGCGGGGGCCCCGCTGTCAGAGCGGGCCAATCGCCGGCGGGGGACTGGATGAAAAGGCTCTGCCAGTTTCCCAGTTCCCCTCCATATAGGCGACGCGGGAGTGTCGCTGGGTTGTTTAGTGGGTATACCGGGAGCGGAAAACCGGGGAGTCCCACATATCCCCTCCATCCTCCAATGGGGGGGAATGCGTAATGCATTTTTCCCAGCGTAAAAAAAAAAAAAAAAAAAAAAAAAAAAAGAGTTGTATGCCTTAAGTTGATGGACACAGGGCAGTGCATCGTAGGGCACGTTCCTAACCTGCGTGACTTACGAGGCAATGCACAGTTTGATATGGTTACCACTTAACATCAGGTGGACCATCTGCTTGTTCCATCAGCTAATTGTATATACTTAAAAAAAAGTTACAGTACGTGATAGAATCAGAAATAAGGAAATCCGTAGGAAAACTAAAGTAATCGACATAGCTCGCAGAATAAGCAAGCTGAAGTGGTAATGGGCAGGTCAATTAGGGAATAAGGGTTCTCGAATGACGAACTGGAAAACGAAGCGTGGGACGCCTTCATACATGGACTGACGACATTGTGAAGGTCGCGGGAAGTCTGTGGAAGCAGCGGGGTACAGAATCATGCTTCCTGGAAATGTTTCCAAAGGCCTTCGATTGTGTGCAATGGGATAAGCTCTGGGAGGTTCTGCAAGAAATGGGAGTACCGAAGCATTTGATTCGGCATGTCACCAGGCTCCACTCAAATAATAACTCCTTCGGGCGCATCGACACCGAATGTTCTAATGTGAGACTAAGAAGGGTGTGCGGCAAGGCTGCATTCTATCACCAATTCTTTTTAATATCCTGTATCAAGCTATGGACTTCTTCAGGATGGTGATAACACTTTTTGAATTAGGAATTCGAAGTAGCAATAGATTGACCATGTAGCTCGTAAAATCAATAACCACCGGAGGGAAGTTTCTTGGGTCCGGCTGTCCAATATCTTTCCCTGACCCAAGAGGTTCGTTCCTAAGTGCCATTGCGTTAATTACCAAAAAGAATTTTTTTGTATGCCAAACCGCCTTCTACGCTCGCCAGTTAGCCCTATAACGCTGTCAGTAGTTGTCATACAATTATTTAGTCCATTCGAAAAAAAAACGCAGAAGACGAAGCATAGAACGATTCCACTAATAAATTTGGTCAAATTTCCACCGAGATCTTCTCTTGCTCGCTCGATCAACTATGGGGTCGCAGTCTAAAAAGATGCATTTTGTGAAGCGAAAGGTTTTGATTGAGGCGCATTTAATAATGCAAGCTCCTATTTCGTCTTGGGAAATATGATTTCAAACGAAACTTTGAAAAGCCGCCAGTTCTTAACGTTGAAGACCTTTGAGGTATTTAAGTGCTTTTATTCAACACATTCTAGCCTACTAATACTAACATATAAATGCTTATATGTAAATAATATATAAAAAATGCGAAATTTACGATGTTTGGGGCTCAATCACGCCCTAATCACTGAACCGATTGGGATTCAACATTGATTTTATTCATTAATAAACGAGAGAAGCCGCTAGTACAATTATATACTCAATAGTATATATTTTAATTGCTTACACATGGTTTAGGTTAGACACATACATAGTTAGTAAGTATCACATGGACCCTGCATAGGGTATGGCAACATGGAGGCAGGCTTTTCAATTTAATAGTGGGTTTAAGTTATCTAGGTAGGTCTGTTTAAACGTTGTATAAAGGACTACCCCCTTTATTCCTAATTACTTTTTAATGTACGTACCTAAATATTATGTATGGACGTGCAACCAGAGGGAAGTACGTAACCATATCACGTATTTACAAAAAAGTATATAGGTGTACAGTAATTACATATTTGGCTTGAATTTGAATATTATATTTTTGTAATGTTAATATAATTATTTCTGATTCTATCCCGTAGTGAAACTCCCAGCATAGCTCTCTCCATAGCCCGTTGAGCGACTTTGAGCTTATTGATGAGGCCAATAGTGAGCGATGGGGAATAAAGGTTCTCGAATGGCGACCACGAACAGGAAAACGAAGCGTGGGACGCCCCCCCACCCTATGGACTGACGACATTGTTAGGATCGCGGGTAGTCGGTGGATGGAGAGGGCTCGGAATCGTTCTTCCTGGAGATGTATAGGGGAGGCCTATGTCCAGCAGTGGACTTCTTTGGGCTGCTGATGATGATGATGATGATGATGAATATAATTATTGTACGTAATGTACATTTTTGTGTTTTTATTTCTGAATGTATATATGCCGTCAGGCTGGACTAGTGAAATAAAATTTCTTACCCCTAACACCAAATTTGTACCTAGTTTTCCATAAACAATATATATCTTTATCTTTTATTTTTATCTTTACTTTTTTGAAAATACGTGAATACCGATACCGCTAAAGTACAATCTTTGCTTAGTTTGGGACTAAGCGCAGTTTTCGATACAATAAGGGGTGTTTTTGTATACAGGATGTTTTTCTCATTATTCTTGTGAAGCAATCTTGGGTAATATCTAGATTGCAGATAGTAACGGTGAGGTAAGTAATCACGAGATGAATGGACGAAGTTTACACGCGCTGATGGAATATATTAACGCGTCGTCTATTTGTGCCGCTGGTCTGTCATAGAGTAGTGTTTATTTACAGCCCTCACTACTCAGTTGGTAGTAGATTACCATCAGCTGTAGAATACTTAAGATTTTTTATTGAAACAATCACAGTTTTGGTCCCTGCATCCTGAACTAGCGTTAGCTGTATACAGTCATAACTGGGGACAGTTACTTCCCAATATCACAAAGGTCGGGGTACAGAAGTAGATTTTTTTTTATTAGTTTCTCTCTATTTAGGTACTCGTAGTTTTTCATACAAACTAAGCAAGATAAACCATGCAATAGTAATATAATATTTTTATTATTTCAAGTTAATACAACTAATGCCATCTACCGTAGAAAAGCGAAATCATCACAACTGAAATTAATTTGATAAAAAAAACGTACGTACGTATTACATACTTTGGTAATATACATATTTTAAATACTTTATTAGTTAGACGTGCTTTTGATAATGTGATATGTTGTGATATGTTTGTCGTTTCGTTGTTAGTTTGCCATAACTAAAAATCATGTTAACGTTTGCAACCCATACGACTGATATCGATATCAGAAAACCGTTTTCTATATCGATATGCAAACTGTATATCGGTTAGATAACCGTTTGCGGGAAAAAACGAAAACGCCCATGTCTAGTTATTGGAGAAGGGCAGGAAGATGATGATGTCATTTTAAAATGACAAAGACAAGTAGTAGAGCTCTTTGTGTGTGGCTCGTCCGGGGAAGTACTACCACCATGCCTTTTTCTGCCGCCAAGTAGCGTTGCTGTGTTTCGGTTCGAAGAATGTGGTATTACAGGCACATGAGGCTTAACATCTGTATGCCTCAAATTAATGGACGCAGGACAGAGGATCGTAGAGCACGTTCTTATCGTACGTGACTTACGAGGTGATGATTTGTTATAGGTGATGGTTACCACTTAACATCAGGTGGGCCATATGCTTGTTCCATCAGCTAGTTGTATTAAAAAAAGTGATTTACTTATGCTATAATACTTCGGGATCGAAGTTGTAATCTAAGTTGCAGGAAGTTATTACTTATATATAAGTTATGCTTAAATAATATCTTACCTGCGGCGTAGTCCTGTCTACCTCCTTCGGCTTCAGTCGTTGCAAGTGGTTGGGGATGCGCGTTTCGCTCTGTTTCATGTCCGTGCTTTCCTTGCTGACTGTACTTTTGCTGTCACTCTTCTGTCTTGAGATGTTAGACTTGCTTGTGTTGCTCACTCTACTCGTCTGCGAAAAATATTTTATTTTTTTAGTTATGGAACTTTTTACAGCTTTATACATTAGGAAAGTGATACAATATGCATGCAGCTATACAAAGTTAAAGTTACAACACGTATACTGATGAATATGGTAGTGTTCTTCATCTTGTCGTGTCACAAGTCTATTTCGAAACAGTGTGGTGAATGGATTTTAAGTGCGCCTCAAAGTGGCTCCCTTCGAGCACTTGACACAGTTGTTTTAGAACTTTTAAGGTTCAACGACGTACCGGCTCCCTCACGATGTTTTTCTTCATTGTACTAGTGTTCAGTGTCTATTCCAACTTTTAAAAACTTGTTTCGATAAATGATTATTAAATTCGATACAGCGCCATCTAGCAAACAAACATCAAACTAAGCAAAATTTCAAACTTTATTAGGTATAGTGTTTACTACACCACACTACACACTACATTTAAACACATACTGGAACTGGCACTTAGAGGCCTAGCTTTAAGACGTTTCAAAGTGATTCTTGTGATTTTATTGAATAAATACCTTCAAACTTTGACTTTGAATACGGAAAGATATCAAATTTCACAAAAAAACCCTAATCTGACTTTGATAATAGAATAGAATCATTTATTGCACTTATGCTGTTACATATGGATCTTAAAATAGGTAGGTACATTGTTTGTTTCAAACATAAACCCTGTTAGGGCACAGCAATATTCCACTAGGGGCGCTATATTATAATATATGTTCTTAGCCTAATTAATATAAGAATCTGTTAAGAATTCTTGTAATTAATAGAAACTGTTTTCAGTTAGGTACCTTTTTAAAAATTTTTTAAACTTTTTAACATTATATCCTTGTTTAATGCTATCAGGAATTTTATTATATAACTAGTTTTATTATATAATTTCACACAAATTGCATACGGTCCAGAATGTATCATTTGTAATGTTGAAGTAAGTTTAACTTTTGGGACATTTTAAAATCATTAAGCAAAGCTTGTACCTACCAGTTCGGGCGGTGGATTTAGGGAATCGTGAAGTTAGCCGCAAATATAGTTTTGTGTCACTGCATAAGGTAATCGCCACTACATACCATTTCTTCGTTCCTTCTAATCATTTCTAGCTGCTGTTCTCTTGAGATCGCTTGGCGGATGGCGGGCGGTGGTCGTTGTTTCTCATCGTTGCCTGCCAACAATACAAATGAATAATAATAAAGACTTAGTATGTACACCATTTCTATCAATCAATCAATCAATTCAGCCTGTATGCACACACAGCTGGGTATAGGCCTCCTCTTTAAAACGCCACTCTCTCCGGTCCTGTGCCAGTCTTTGCCATTGCCGCCCAACTACTTCTACTATATCATCCGACCATCGGGCGGGTGGTCTGCCTCGTGGTCGCTGAGCGTCTCTTGGCCACCATTCCGTAATCGCCGTTGTCCATCTTCCGTCATTCCTTCTTGCCACGTTCCTGCCCATCTCCACTTCAGGCTTGTGATCCGCATACCTACGTCTACGACTTTTGTTCGTTGGGTATAAATATGATAATTAATAGCCCAAAGTAGACAAAGTACTAGCAAGTTTCCTCACGTGTATGGAAACTCGTGAGTTCTCAGGACGCCAGATAGGAGGCGCTTATCGTGTTTCCATACAATAACGGCCTATCGATACAGAAAACAAAAAAAAACAAAAACGCAATACAAAACTCGGACTTCAGGTACTGGACATTTTTCTTTTTTGACATTAGTCGTGCAAATCCATTTTACTACTTAATTTGGGGTTTATTTAAGATCTTTAGCTCTGATTTCACCATGCTGTCTTAGATTAACAAAGGATTATAGGGCCGTTAAATATGTCAAAATGCGTTTGACATTTAAGGTTAGATTTATCGGCCTGTTAATCTACACTAATATTATAAAGAGAAAAGATTTGTATTTTTGTTGTTTTGTTGTTTTGTTGTTTTGTATGTAACGAATAGGCTCAAAAACTACTGGTCCGATTTCAAAAATTCTTTCACCATTAGAATGCTACATTATCCCTGAGTAACATAGGCTATATTATATTTTCAAAAAAATCAGGGATCCTTACTAAAACTCTAATAATGTAACCCAAGGTGGAAAAAGAAAACCTTACATCGCGTGCGCTGCGAAAACTATTGATGATAGAACAAAATAATGTACTACGATTTTGTAGAACACGTTATCATCTACAAAAAATGCCGCGACAGCATATGTCTAACTATTATAGTTATGTCACAATAAGTGTTCTTTTATTATAAAAAAATAATTATATTGCCGCCGCTAGAAAAGGGTCTTTATTTGTACCTTGGTATTAATCCTTATCCAAATAAATCTTTTCATATTCAAGACTGGTTCAATACCTATACATTACTTCTTGAATTTTTCAAATCGGACATTCCATTCAAAAGATTTTAAAAATATAAGGTCACGGGGCGCGTTCTCACCCAGCGCGGGCCCGGGCAAGGCGCGAGTTAGAAGTGACTCGAACCTACCACGGTCTAAGTTTATCCTAAAACGTTGAAAAAATTTATGTCCACCCATGCGAAGCTGGGACAGGCCGCTAGTCCTTTATAAGTAACTAGCAGAGCATGGTGAAATCAGCTCTTAAGTCAAGTCAAAGTCAAAATGTATTTATTCAATAAAATCACAAGGATCACTTTGAAACGTCTTAAAGCTAGGTGACTCTAGGTGCCAGTTCCACGCGACCAAAGCCTAGAAGAACAGGCAACAAACTTACGGCTTGGTTCCTACCGTTCTTTTGTATGATCCTTTTACAATGTAATAATATAATAAGAAGTTTTAAGTTTAAGTCTGATACGTATGCGTGTGTACGTACCAAAGAAGGCGGGCCTGTATATATCGGGCTCGAGTACATACGCGTAGACTCCTTCCGGCGTGCGCTGTTGCACGTACTGTAGTCCGTAGTCGCACATTGCGCCCGCGCACGCCTTCAGCGCTTTCCGCTCGTTTTCGCTGCACAACTGTTAACGTACAATACGTTTTTTGATAGGGGTATGGATAATATCTTCCTAAGAATCCTATCAATATTTTCGAATCAAAAGTTTGTAAGATGTGAGTCATTATGTGTCGCCTCGGGTGTTACAGAAAGTCCTCTTTGTAGAGGATGTACATAGAAAAATGAACTGAGTCGCGTTCATTCGAGAACAAACATTTGTGTGATGAACATAGACGTTTGTTCTCTGTCTGATGTTATTTAAATACGTATTTACGAAACAAAAAGTAAATATGCATTACAAGCTGGTGCCCGCGACTTCGTCTGCGCAGGATTAGTCACACAATATCTTTATAAATTGTAGCCTATGTGTTATTCTGATGTATAAGCTATATTATTGTAAAGTTTCATTAAAATCCATTCAGTAGTTTTTACGTGAAAGAGTAACAAACATCCATACTTGCAAACTTTCGCGTTTATTAGTAAGGATATTAGCTATCTGGTTCCCATATTACAAGCTAGGCTTTGGCTTAGTTTGGGGCTAGATAGTGATGGGTGGAAAGTCCACCAATATTTATTCATTTATTTATTTAGCATGGATTAGGTGATGGTTACCACTACAGGATACAGTTTAAAATCGGCTAGAACTAACCTGTACGTTAGCGGACCGCAACTGCACTCTTAGTAAATGCGGCAACAGCGGCAGAATGTCCAATAACAACGCCGCTCGTCCGCTCGCCACGCCGGGGATGCTACCTCGGGCCACGGCCGACACTATACTGCTACACTCCATTCTCTTTCTGTACACCTGATCAAAATAATAATAATTTATTTAGCAAAAAAGCACAGATAAAAAAAAAATTGTGGACTTTCCACACAGCACTATCTAGGCCAAAGGCCCAAACTTTTTTTTTTTTTTTAAATAGTGTAAGTTATTATTTTATAATATACTCTAATAATATTACAATCTAGCCATAATTACGGCTAATAGGTAATTTGACACTGACCTAGTTTTTTAAAGTAAGCTACATCTAAGAATGTGTCCACTAACACTTTTCTTACTGTCTCTATTTAAGGCGAAGACACTTTGTTCTTGTGTTCTTGATTAAATATTTTCACCTTCACTACACGAATTATAACTTTACACTACACTAGTTCAAAAGGTTTAGTTCTTTTAAGTCTTCTCACAGCACTATCTAGGCCAAAGACCCCAAACTAAGCCAAAGCTTGTTGATCGAGTGAGCGAAGCGAACGAAGATCTTTAGTTTCAACTTGGGCGATTTGGCATTTTATGTATGTATGTATGTTTGTCTGGCCATAACTTTCGAACCGTTGATCCGATCTGCATGAAATTTGATAAGTCGATAGCTTGTACTTGAGAAATTTACTGGTAAGTATATGAGTAAAATCGAATGAAGGGTTATTAAGATATGGGGTTTTTTAAGAGAGAAAAAATTAAAAAAGTTACTTAAAAAAATCAAGTTACATGTCATACGAAAGGGCTTTGTTTGGACATTCCAAAACTATTTTTACTTTTTTTCTGGGACGCTCGGTTTTTGACATACAACAAAAAAGTTAAATTAAGATAACCAGCGACCCAAGAGCTCCCATCTCTAAGAGTTTCGTTGGCATCAAGGTTTTTCTACTGGTCGGCCAGTTACTTTGCTTTTTCTTATTTTTTTTTCGTGAAATAAATTAAGGAGGTACTTAGTTCTCATAAAATGGTGACAACGACCAGGTCTGATGATGGAGCCAAGGTCTGTTCAACGGAACTCTTCAATAAATAGGCCAATAGAGTTGAAACTTGGTTACCGTACCAAGTTAGTAGGCGGTAGTCTGAAAAAAGTCCAAACATAATGTTTGGACTTTCTTCTGACTACCACCTACTCAAAGTTTTGGTGCATTCGTCGGGTCGCATCACGAGATCTCAGTTCGGGGCGAACCACTAGTAATATGAGAACCAGATAGCTGATAAAATACATTTATACTTTTTTTTTGTAAGTACATACTTATAGGAGGCGAGTGTGAATGTAACTGTTGGGAGGGGAAGACCTCGGCGAACGTATCTGGATCAGATAACGGACATTTTAGAGAAAGGCCAGGTCAAGAGTACCCTAAACCGACGAGCATGTAAGAATGTTATGAGAGTGAATGAAGCGAAAGAGGTATGACAGGATCGTAGCAAGTGGAAATCCGTGGTCTCTGCCTACAGCTATGGCAAACAGGCGTGATTTTATGTATGTATGTATGTATGTATGTACATACTTATAGTATAAAAATGTCACCCAGAGAACAAACATATATGTTCATTTTTATATGTTTTATAGTGCTTACTACACTTGGATAAATGGATAAGATAAGGAATGAGTTTATTAGAGGCAGATTGAAAGTGACGCCAGTGACTGAGAAATTGAGGAGCAATAGGTTAGCGTGGTATGGGCATATTGTGAGAAGGGAAAAATATCACGTAACGAAAAGAGTGTTAGGCATGAATTGATTTCGATGACGGCGACCCTAACTAAAAACTATTTTTTACTGCCATGAGCCCTAATGTGACTCGCTAGACCAAACTTATTTTTAAATACTCGATCACATGTGGAGCAACAGAGTTGACCAATCGAGTTGTATGTATATGTATAGGAGGGCTTGGGTCTCTCTTTGCGTGTTTCGCGTTTTATATCGAGCGTTTCGAGTCGGTTTTCACCGTGCATCCGCTTACCCTCCGCCATCTCTGAGTAGAAAACAGTTTTGGGTAAACGGTGGTCTTCCATACGAAGAACGTGTCCACACCACCTTAGCTGTCGCTGCATGAGGAATGACTCCATGCCATACATTCCACAACGACGAAGGACCTCAGTGTTGGGTATGCGGTCCTGCCATTTGATCTTTAAGATGAGTCCGGTTATTGTACGACATGATAATGTACAGCACGATAATGTACAGCATGATATTGCATTATCTGGATGTGCATTATCGTCACGTGTCAATAATGTACACCCAGATAATGTACAGCATGATAATTGGAAGCCACTTTGGTAACGTAAAAATTAATTTCTGGCACTTCGGCGGCCGCTGCCGCGGCACGCTCGCTTTGCTCGCTCGCCTCGTGCGTAATTTATATGTTTCAACATAACCTAACCAATCCGACTCAACGGTACTAAAGTGGCTTCCAATTATCATGCTGTACATTATCTGGGTGTACATTATTGACACGTGACGATATTGCACATCCAGATAATGCACACCCCGATAATGTACTCCCAATAATTCAAATCCGGATTATCTGGGTGTGCATTATCGTGCTGTGCAATATCATGCTGTACATTATTTGGCCGTACATTATTGCCTCCCTTTAAGATAGATCTTAAGCATCTAAGATGGTATGTGTCGAGTTTCTTGATGTCTGTTTTGTAGAGGCACCATGTCTCTGCACCATATAATAGGACTGGTATGATAAGCGCCTTGTATTATACGTGGATGGATTAAGGAGTAGAGGTAGGCCTAGGAAAAGATAGATGAATTGTGTGAAAGATGACATGGGTAAGAAAGATGTGACTACTGTGATAACTATATCTGCCATGCGTATTACCTCCTGAGCTTGCATAGGAAACTTGATTCTATGCGGCGTCCTAGTAGCTAATACTTGGTGGCACCGCATTATGCACATCGGCAAGGCCCCATAGAGAGAATAATTTTGGTTGCGTAGAGTCCACGAATGGATGGCGTCATGCAGACGGAGCCAAGAGAGCGTCTCGCAGGCTATGAGGAGACGGCCGTCCGCTCTTACGTTTAGGTGGTTCTCGAATATTCCGTCTGCTAATCTGGAATCAAGAACATTTTTTTTTTCGGTTTCCTGCTAATATGAAATTTATTTATTTATTTAGTGAACATAAAACATAGGATACAAAATGGTAAGAGAACACTGAAAACTGCATAAGTAAAACTTGTGTCGCAGTTTCCTGCACCCAACCTTCGGCAAAGAGGAGATAGGCGTTCACAATTTAAAGTTAGTAACAAAAAAGATCTAAAAGCTAGGTAAAATTTAGGATTTGAGGAGTATATACGTAGAAATTAAAAAGTTAATCTGAAGGGATGTCTACCGTGCCTGAGGAGTATATACGTAGAAATTAAAAAGTTAATCGGAAGGGATGTCTACCGTGCCTGAGGAGTATATACATAGAAATAAAAAAGTGAATCTGAAGGGATGTCGACCGTACCTGGGGAGTATATATACACAGTAGAATTTTCAGATCTAAGGTTTCCTAGAAATCTAAGTAAATGTTTTGTTAGTTACTAGCGATCGCGTGGTGGCGGTAACATCAATAAGTATAAGTAAGGAGTTTTCGATTTTTGGGTTCGTTAATTTTGCTACCCCGTTCGTGTTGATATTTTGGGAATAAAAACTAGTCTATATGCTCATTCAAAATTGTGCAACAAAGCTTTTTTCTGTTCAAAAGTGCCAGTACTCTCAAACGGCGAAGGAAAACATCATAGTCAAAAGGTATTTATTCAATAAAATCACAAGGATCACTTTGAAACGTCTTAAAGCTAGGTGACTCTAGGTGCCAGTTCCACGCGACCAAAGCCTAGAAGAACAGGCAACAAACTTACGGCTTGGTTCCTACCGTTCTTTTATATGATCCTTGTTACAATGTAATATAATACAATATTGAAGCTCCAGTGTGGTGCTAATCGAATTTAGTGAGCATCGTGCTTCTTGTCGTATCACTAGTTTGAAACAGTGTAGTGAAAGAAATTTAAGTACGCCTCAAATATTCGATCACTATTTTATCTTTATGGGTCAATTCTCTTTTGTCGTGTCACTAGTTTCTTTCGAAACAGTGTGGTGAAAGGATTTAAGTGCGCCTCAAGAGGCTCGTTTCGAGCACTTGGCACATTTTATAGAACTTATCAGGTTCCACGACATGCCGGTTGCCTCACGATGTTTTCCTTCACCGTTTGAGAGTATTGGCATTGTGCACATAACTTTTTGAACAGAAAAAGTCATTGGTGCACGACCGGTTTCGAACCCACGACCTTAGGATCGGAAGGCGAGTCCGCTACCACTAGACCACCAGTGCTCAATTGGTATGGGTGACATAAAAAGGTATGACTAACCTATCATAATCGCCAGCAGATTGGATAGTCCTTATAACGTTGGGCTGTTTATCGTCGATCACAAAAATAGCTTGCAATGCTTGCATCATCGTCTTGTTGCAATCCTTCGTCCCTATCGCTGCGTTCTCTACATCTTCCATACGTAACTAGAAATAAATAAAATAAATATATGGTGTTATATAATACTAGCGGCCTGTCCCAGCTTCGCATGGGTGGTCATAATTTTTATGAACATTTTAGGATAAACTTAGACTGTGGGTTCGAGCCTCGCGTCTACTTAATTCATACGTTTGCATGACCTTCTCCCTGAGTGAGTAAAATCGCACCCCGTGCGTGGCCCGTGGACCCGTTAACATTTTTAATATCGTCATATCTTTTGAATAGAATGTCCGATTTGAAAAATTCAAGAAGTAATCTACAGGTATTGAAACCGTCTTGAATATTAAATGATTTATTTGGATAAGGATTAATACCAAGGTACAAATAAAGACCCTTTCCTAGCGGCGGCAATTCAAATAAATTTTTATAATAAAAGAACACTTATTGTGTCATAACTATAATAGTTAGACATATGCTGTCGCGACATTTTTTGTAGATAATGACGTGTTCTGCAAAGTCGTAGTACATTATTTTGTTCTATCATCAATAGTTTTCGCAGCGCACGCGATGTAAGGATAAATTTTTCCACCTTGGGTTACATTATTGGAGTTTTAGTAAGGATACCTGACTTTTTTGAAAATATAATATAGCCTATGTTACTCAGGGATAATGTAGCATTCTAATGGTGAAAGAATTTTTGAAATCGGATCAGTAGTTTTTGAGCCTATTCGTTACATACAAAACAACAAAAATACAAATCTTTCCTCTTTATAATATTAGTGTAGATTATAAGTATGTATTTACAAAAAAAAAAGCATATATATGTATTAAATCATCTATCTGGTTCCCATATTACAAGCTTAGGCTTAGTTTGGGGCTAGATAGTGCTGTGTGGAAAGTCCACCAATATTTATTTATTTATTTATTTATATTAGCAGGTAGCGCGTCATCTAGCCCCAAGCTAAGCAGTTTGTACTATGCTGGTTCACAGTTTTTTATATATTAATGATATACTTATCCTAAATAGATATAAATTGTATAAATTTCGTACCTTATACAAATTAGCGTAGTCTGTCTTTATACACCGTTGTGAAATGTTATGTATATTAATGCATATTAGCTGGTGAACTAAAAAAATTGTTGATTTAAAACAAAAATTAAGCATGCAGTGCTGAACGGACTAACGGCTGGTTTCTGAAAGCTCGATTAAAACTAATCGGATGTCAAGTCACTCGCTATTTCAGCTATTACATCGAATAAGATAGAGATAGCAAGTGACTTGACATCCGATTAGTTTTGATCGGGCTTTCAGAAACCGGCCTTTAGTTTCACTTTATTGCGTCGCAGCGACTTTTTATTTGAATGTCTATGGCAGTCTTATGCAGACATAGTTGTATTTTGTAAACACTATAAAACTGATAAAGATCTATGAATAGTAAGGCCATTATTCATATTCCCTGCCATTTTATAGCGGCTCTATAGAGTATACTTATCACTGTCACTTTCATGCCAACGAAAAGAGACAGCAACAGACACTTATCGTTCTGATAAGGTAATGGAGCGCTCAGCTACCAATATGAATAAGACCATAAGAATGTACAGTAGGTACCTGTGCTTTAGCCCTCGCTTTGATGAAGCTGAGTACTTGTATGGCGGCTCTGACGTCACCTTGCGCGCGCGCAGCCAACGCCGCGCACACGTGCGGCGCCACGCGCAGCTTCTCGCAGTGCGCCACGCGAGACAAGCGAGCCGCCAGCCGGCTCACTGATACCCCGCCCACGTGCACTACCAACGCTACTGCCCTGTAATACAATCAATAATATTAGTCAATCAGCCACGTATTCACTTGCGCAGCCTCGTAGCCGCCTCCACTTGAGGCGTAAAATAGAGCAACGAGGCAGCCCTTTGCCCGAGCCACAGTTTTTTATCTATCATTAATAAATCAAAGCAGTATGACCCTAGCACAATTAGTCAATAGTCATTATTTGGTAATAAATTTTACAGGTCATTGCACGCTTCCATATTCAAAGAATATGGCTTAATTATAAAAGAAAATAAAAATCGTATACCTAAATTAATTTGTAGTTTAACTAACATTCACATGTATATAATTGATCGAGTGAGCGAAGCGAACGAAGATCTTAGTTTCAACTTGGGCGATTTGGCATTTTATGTATGTATGTATGTATGTATGTTTGTCTGGCGATAACTTTAGAACCGTTGATCCGATCTGCATGAAATTTGATATGTCGATAGCTTGTACTTGAGAAATTTACTGGTAAGTATATGAGTAAAATCGGATGAAGAGTTTTGGAGATATGGGGTTTTTTAAGAGGGCAAAAATAAAAAAAGTTACATAAAAAAATCAAGTTACATGTCATATGAAAGGGCTTTGTTTGGACATTCCAAAACTATTTTTACTTTTTTTTTGGGACGCTCGGTTTTCGAGATAAAACTTAAAAAGTTAAATTAAGATAACCAGCGATCCAAGAGCTCCCATCTCTAAGAGTTTCGTTGACATCAAGGTTTTTCTACTGGTCGGCCAGTTCCTTTGATTTTTCTTATTTTTTTTTCTTGAAATAAATTAAGGAGGTACTCAGTTCTCATAAAATGGTGACGACGACCAGGTCTGATGATGGAGCCAAGGTCTGTTCAAGGGAACTCTTCAATAAATAGGCCAATAGAGTTGAAACTTGGTAACCATACCAAGTTAGCAGGCGGTAGTCAGAAAAAAGTCCAAAGATAATGTTTGGACTCGCCTTTGACTACCACCTACTCAAAGTTTTGATGCGTTCGTCGGGTCGCATCACGAGATCTCAGTTCGGGGCGAACTACTAGTATTAAATTAAATTGAAAAAATACAACACTCATTCCAATGCTTTTATTATAGGTACCTTGTAACCTATAAGTTACCTACATTACGTACTAATAAATTCGTCGTAGCTGCAGAAAGCCTGCTCAACTAACCAACGCTTGATCCTAGCTTTGAAAGTCAGTGTGGTGCTGGCAGATCTTACAATCTAGGGCGTATTGATATTCTCTAAGAATCTTCTTTGAATTGTTTATTATAATGATGCGGTGAGGTTGGATCCCACTAATAAGCTTTAAGAAGTATACCTCAGTGGCCTCAACGAAGTCGCGTAAAGATCATTGCAGATAGCTATAACAGGCCTCTTTAGTGGCTGAGATTTGCCCTTCTTTTTGCCAGTCTCCACAGTAGCCGTGCACCATTTGACTAGCAGCTCCACTGTAGGCAATGGAGCACCGTCTATTTCATCTGAAACAAGAGTTTAAAGGGCTGACAACTATCAAACAACTTCTCGCTCGCAGGTTTCGACATGTTGAAAGGTATAAAATCACTAAACTCATTTTCGAAAAATCGCAATCAACCATTTTGTGTGCAATCACATTGCACACAGTTTAGTAAAAAAATCATTTTGATCGATACAAGTTTTCCTACTTAAAAGTTTGCTTATGTACGAAAACTAGTAAAGCAAACTTTTGAGTAGGAAAACATTTTACACAAGCTGTTGCCCGCGACTTCGTCTGCGCAGGATTATTCACACAATATCTTTATAAATTGAAGCCTATGTGTTATTCTGATGTATAAGCTATATTATTGTAAAGTTTCATTAAAATCCATTCAGTAGTTTTTACGTGAAAGAGTAACAAACATCCATCCATCCATCCATACTTACAAACTTTTGCGTTTATAATATTAGTAGGATTATATTTGGGAACAATTACTGTGGTACAAAAAGTTGAGGCACGATGATAGGCTACTGTAGTAATAAAAAACGGCCAAGTGCGAGTCGGACTCGCGCGCGAAGGGTTCCGTACCAAAATCTACAAAAACGGCAAAAAATCACGTTTGTTGTATGGGAGCCCCCTTAAATATTTATTTTAATCTGTTTTTAGTATTTGTTGTTATAGCGGCAACAACAAAACATCATCTGTGAAAATTTCAACTGTCTAACTATCAGGCAGATAGACGGACGGACAGCGGAGTCTTAGTAATAGGGTCCCGTTTTACCCTTTGGCTACGGAACCCTAAAAACTGTTGTCTTATCACATATTATAAGAATGTTTTTCTAGACAGCCCTCACAGCTCAGTTGGTAGTAGCTCTACCTTCTGTGCTATAGGCCGTGGGTTCGATCCCCACCGAGAACAATAATTTATGTGGCGAACATAGCTGTTTGTTCTCTGTCTCGGTGTAATTATATATTACAAGTATGTATTTACAAAAAAAGTATTTAAGTATTATATCAGCTATCTGGTTCCCATATTACAAACTTTGCTTAGTTTGGGGCTAGATAGTGTTGTGTGGAAAGTCCACCAATGTTTATACAAGGTATTCCACTACTTGTGAAAACGAGCGCTGCTTGGCAAGGTAGCTTTAGCTACTTTGTTAGGCAGCAAAAGCTGAGTCTGGGCCTTTTTGGCATACCAACGCAACGGGACGGGACTGGCTATAACGAACTTTATTTGATATTTATTATTGTATTTTCTCTTCTTATTGTTTTAAGTGTTACATATTTAATCTGTTTGTCTGTACCTGTTTGTTCTGTTTTATTTTTTATTATTTTTATGTGTATGTCAAATAAATGTATTTTCTTTCTTTCTTTTTGTGACTAAAGTACCCAAGTTTTTTTTTCGCGTTCACAGTGTTGGTTCCTTAGAAAAAGTTATTCATATTTATGGGTACTTTAGCCCCCTGAAGTTTTTAAACACAAGCATTGGAACACCTTGTATATTTATTTTATTTAGTTAGTTGGTTTTATATCGAGGTAACAAGCGCTGTGTAACGTAGAAGCTTCACTTACCTAAAACCAAACAATTCGGTTTCCTATCAGCATCAAGCACGGATCTCATGAGGGTGGCACTCTTTAGGGCCGTACTGAACGCTTCGGTGCTTCTCTCGTCAGAAGCGTTCAGTTCTACTGGCCTGTATCCTGAAAAGTTAAGAAATAATTAATTAACCAATATGAAGGTATAGGATGATTGATTAGCTCTGATTTCACCATGCTGTCTTAGATTTATAAAGGATTAAAGGACCGTTAAATATTTCAAAATGTACGCGTTTGACATCTAAGGTTAGATTTAACGTCCTGTTAATCCTTGATTAGTAACTAACAGAGCATGGTGAAATCAGCTCTAAAGATGTGATCTGGCTCACCTGATATTAAATGGTAACCATAACCAACAAAGCATTGCCTCGCAAGTTACGCACGTGCCCTACGATGCACTGCTCTGCGTCCATCAACTTGAGGCATACAGATGTTAGGCCTTTAATTACATCGGCAACCACACCCACACCAAATTGGCCTGACGATATTTTTTTTTGATGAATTTGGAAAACAAAAAACAAGATCCAGACTTGGGGATTAAGCCGCTTATTTTTTTTTGTAAAACTTGCTGATAGAACGAGCAGAGCCGCTTAAAACTATTCTCTTTTTATGTTACTATTTTTTTGTCTGATTTCAAGCTTGTGCGTGTTATACTTCATCATCATCATTCCTGCCCTTATCCCTGCATGGGGTCAGCACAACAGGTTTTCTTCTTCCACTCTCCTCTATCATTCGTCATCTCAGTGCTCACTCCTTTCTTACTCATGTCATCTTTCACACAATCCATCCATCTTTTCTTTGGCCTGCCTCTTTCTAAAACCATTCACATCCATTTCCAACAATCTTCTCGTTATATGACTTTCTTCCCTCCTCATGACATGCCCATACCACGCTTACCTATTGCTCCTCAACTTATCCGTTACAGGCGCTACTTTCAATTCCTCATTTTATCCATCCTTGTCACACCGCACATCCATCTCAACATTCGTTAATTGTTATACTTATGCTAAATTATTATGACAGCCTTCACAGCTCAGTTGGTAGTAGCTCTGCCTTCTGCACCGTAGGCCGTGGGTTCGATCCCCACCGAGAACAAACATTTGTGTGATAAACAGAGATGTTTGTTCTCTGTCTGGGTGTTATTATAAATTATAAATATGTATTAACAAAAAAAGTATATATGTATTATATCAGCTATCTAGTTCCCATATTACAAGCTTTGGTTAAGTTTGGGGTTAGATAGTGCTATGTGGAAAGTCCAACAATATTTATTTATTTATTTAAATAAACGATTATTATATTCTATTCATTAGAAAATATATCTTACCAGCTAACTTCGCCAACAGATGCGCCAGCGTCGTCTTCCCGACCCCGGGCGGGCCGCACAACAGCGCCACCTTGTGGTGCGGTCGGCCATCTTCGTCCATTTCCGGTTCCGCCTCCTTCTTCCCCTTCCATTTATTGGTCAGTTGGAACTGTCCTGTGCGCTTGACGAAGCTAGTCCTTTGTTGTGGCTCTTTCATTTTAACTTCTTTCTTGAATACTATCTGTGTCACAGTCAAAAGGTAATTATTCAATTGAAGCGCAAAGATCACTTTGGAAGAATGTCTTAAAGCTAGATCTCTCTCTTATCGTGTCACTAGTTTCTTTCAAAACAGTGTGGTGAAAGGATTATAAGTGCGCCTCAAGAGGCTCCTTTCGAGTATTGAACACATGTTATAGAACTTTTTAGGTTCTACGTCATGCCGGTTTCCTCACGATGTTTTCCTTCACCGTTTGAGAGTACTGGCATTGTGTATATACATTTTTGAACAGAAAAACTCACTGGCGCACGACCTGTTTCAAACCCACGACCTTAGGATCGGAAGGCGGGGTCCTACCACTAGAATACCAGTACTCAAAGCTAGAAGCTTAAAGCTAGATGAATCTAGGTTATATAGGAACTAGATCTCTTTGTGAAGGGCTCGTCCGGGGAAATACTACGCCTTTTTCTGCCGCCAAGCAGCGTTTGTTGTATTTCGGTTTGAAGAGTGTGGTTGCCGGTGCGTGACTTACGATGCAATGCTTTGTTATAGGTGATGGTTACCATTTAACATCAGCTATAACAAACAGCTTGTTTCATCAGAAAGTTGTATAAAAAAAAAGGGACTAGGTCAGCCAAATCGGTTCACCCTCATGAATATGATGGTATTCATTAATTATGTAAAAATTTACGAGCGAGAAAATGCTTGTCGGTTGTCAGCCTCTTGATTGCACTTTGAAACTGTTTTTTGGTTGATCTCAAATCTATTAATATTAAGGAAATTATTACCTCATTCCAAAAACATTATGATATCCAGTGCAGCAAAGAAAGAAAAGATGTACATCCATAAGATTTCGTGAAAGAATAAAAATATCTTTATACTACTCAGTAGAGCTTTCTACAGGTCGGTTACGACGGTCTGCAGATACCTCCGCCTTCTGATCGTAAGGTCGTGGGTTCGAATGCTATCCTGCACCAAAGAATTTTTCTCTCCGAAAGATTTAAATGCTGAATAATGAAAGATCATATTTACGAGAACATTCATTCGAAATGACATGGGTAATTGTGCATTACTCCGCACGGTTGATACATATTTCTTAGAATATATATGTTAATAGTGTACTTTCCGGAACATCGTATCGTCCGGTCCAGTCTGTAACTGACATCTTATACCACGTTTACACTCAGCTCATGTCCGTGGAAATGTGTAGCGACATGGGCAATGCGAGAATGTAAACAGACCACTTCCATGTCCGACGTTCGCCTTTTCCGCTCCCTAAGTGTCCGGCCTAAAAATGAACACACGTTGCCGGCGACGCTGCCGCGGACATATGGCCGGCCACATTTCCGTCCACGCAAATGGCAGCGCGAATGTCTAAATGTAAACGCAGTATTTCATTAGCAAATGAGATAAAAGCTTACACTACAGACACTGTTTTGTAGTGCTACAAATGGTTGCTTGTAAATTTAGGCCCTTACTCACGCCCCGGAACTTAAACGAGTAGAAGTCTAATTGTACTTGGGTAATACGCTCCATCGTCAAAATGTACAATATGCCATGGTCATAATGTTCTCGCGACCTTTCATATTGGGCGCTGAGCCCTTCACTAGCTAAAATAACCCAAAATATGTTGCTATTTTTTTTCGTCCGCAGCAATGTGACTTTAACAAGTATAGAGAGCCGCTATAAAATGGCGGAATATGAATACGGGTCATAGGATCCAGGCACAAACCAAGTTTGTAAACAATAACTAACCTTATCCCACAGATGAAGCCAATGTAACAGTGCTCGATTGACAGGCTCATCGGACAACAAATCCAGGTAGCAGTCGGGCCTGTATTTATCAACCCATAGCGAATCATGTGCTATGATGGGAGTTGGTGTAATCTCATGGATAATAGGCTCTTTTTTGGCTTCTAGCTGAAAATAAATTACAAACTTACTGTGTGATTGTTTGATGTCCCAAGACATTATATCATTTTATAAGGTACCTGGTATAACTTAAACGGTATTTATTAAGCAAGACCTATGAACCTACTATTAAATTGAAAACCTCGGCCTGCCTCCATGTTGCCATACCCTATGCAATGTCCATGTGATACTTACTAACACCCAACAACTATGTATGTACCTAAACTAAACCATGTGTAAGCAATAAATATATTGAGCATTGAGTATTGGTAAAAATTTGGTTTAAAAGTTGGGTTCATAAACAATAGAAGAGTAATAAAAAATGCCCTGTATACAATTCATAAATTACATCTTCTGTCATGCATCATTTATTCTTATTTCATATGTGTCACAGCATTGCAATATACATTTACAGTGCAAAAACTCAAAGATCATGAACTTGACAGATTTTTATGAGGTTGCCGATGTTTATCACACACCTATTTGTACTGGGTGGGAATCAAACTCACAACCTACAGGAAGAAGGCAGACCAACCAAATAAAATACTTTATTTTGTCAGAATTTTAGTCGTAGTATAAAAAATTATAGTCTCTCTAAAATTCTACCAATACAGGCATACAAAATAAGTTTGGTACCTACCAACCTCAATTCATACCTACCTGTAAGGTAGAATTTACCTACAAAAAGATACTTACAATTTTTCTAGCTTCTTCCCAGGTCTTAGCATACATGGACAGCAGAGACACCTGCCCTGCAGTACTGTCTATTGACTTTTCCCAAGTCTCCTCCGATTCGAGCTTGACATAAATGCGGTCACCATCCGAATTTGTTACTGGCATGAAGGCCCAACTGAAAATTGCAAAGCTATACTGTTATTATCTATTACTAGCGGCCTGTCCCAGCTTCGCATGGGTGGTCATAAATTTTTTGAACATTTTAGGATAAACTTAGACCGTGGGTTCGAGCCTCGCGTCTACTTATTTCATACATTTGAACGCGCTTCTCCTTGAGTGAGTGAAATCGCACCCCGCGCGTGACCCGTGGCGGGTCCACGGGTCACGCGCGGGGTTAACATTTTTATTTTCGTCATATCTTTTGAATGGAATGTACGATTTGAAAAATTTAAGAAGTAATCTATAGGTATTGAAACCGTCTTAATTATAAAATGATTTATTTGGATAAGGATTAATACCAAGGTACAAATAAAGACCCTTTTCTAGCGGAGGCATTTCAATTAATTTTTTATAATAAAAGAACACTTATTGTGACATAACTATAATAGTTAGACATCTGCTGTCGCGACATTTTTTGTAGATGATGACGTGTTCTACAAAATCGTAGTACATTATTTTGTTCTATCTTCAATAGTTTTCGCAGCGCACGCGATGTAAGGTTTTTGTTTTCCACCTTGGGTTACATTATTGAAGTTTTAGTAAGGATCCCTGATTTTTTTGAAAATATAATATAGCCTATGTTACTCAGGGATAATGTAGCATTCTAATGGTGAAAGAATTTTTGAAATCGGACCAGTAGTTTTTGAGCCTATTCGTTACATACAAAAATACAAATGTTTCCTCTTTATAATATTAGTGTAGATACAACGCGTAACATAAATACCCCTATAACCCCGGAACCAGGGTATTGTACAGGTCATGGCAAATAATTTTTGTTTCACAATTTTTTAAATTTCGTAGTTTTTCATTCAATGAAATGCCTCTTAAACGTTCCTCCAATATGAAACTAAGCACACCACGAGGCAGCCCTATTCACAGCTGTTTGTATGTTCCGTGTGGATGTGACCTTGTTACTTACGTAAACAGTATCAGGGGTGTTGCAAAATATAAAATTTTACATGTTGTAGTGTATGTAGAATGAAAAGAAAATAATTTACTTGACCATATACAAAAAAATCATTTATGTTGATGGACTCCCCACAGTAGATGAGGAGATTCAACTCAGGGGAATCGGATACTTGTGCCGTCTCAAGAACCACACCAACCCATTAGCTAGAGCCCTAGTAGAAAGACCTAACAACACTAGGAGGTTGAAAAGAAATCATATCCTGGACAACCTCAACTAAAAAAATAAAGGGGGAAAAAGACACTCATTTGCCTAGAGTCCACCAACTGATAGCGGTTATAAACAAGAACAAAAAAAAATGTTAATGGACTAATATAATGTAGACATAGACAGACATTTATTTGCTGGGTAATGCAATAGTGTAGAAGCAGACTGATATTGAAAATAATGCTTATAAAGTAAGTTTTTTACAAAAAAAATAGCAAAAAAAAAGTAAATGATGTAAATTATACAAAACACCACAGCACGACCATACAGAGATGAGGGAATGAGGGGGGGGCCTTTGCCTAGCAGTGGGATAGAGAGCTTATAACAATTATAATAATGATCATAAAATTTACTGAACACAAATCTGTTATAATAAGTCCAACTTGTATACCAGTGTAGTTGCATAAAAAAAATTAAAGCTTGCAAAAAAAATGGATTTCTAAATTACCTTGGGATGTCTAAAGATAAATTTTCCTTAGCTTTATAGCCAGGTTTCCGATCATTTTGCAGTTTAGTTGGCTCTGCCAGGATCTGCCGTAACCTTCTACCCTCAATTATCTTATCAATCAGATCTAAATCGTTCTCCTCCTCAGTTTTCGGCCTCTTACTCGGCAGCTGAATATCATCTAAATCTATATCTCCAATGTCACCAAAAAGATCTGATGCTGTTCTCTTGTTTATGCCAGTGTTGATGTTATCATATTCTTCTATTAACTGAATAGGGGAGTCCTCTCTTGCAATGTTGGGAGTTATTGCTTCTACTGAAGGAACCACATCCTGGCTGCATGGAAGAGGTTGTATACTTTGAGAAATTGTTATATCCTCTTCTCTGTGTTTCTGTTTTGTTGTTTTTGAAGAAGCTGGACTGGAGAAGTTGAGGCTTCGTTTGGCAGGGAGAATTTTCGGTCTGGCTATATTTGGGTCTGAAAATTTAAGGTTTGTTGACATGTCTAAAAGTTTTTATGACTTAAAAATCTATCACCTAATAATTATATGCCGTAAATAATAGGTTGGTCATCGATCGTACCTATCTAAGATTAGTTTAGCAGTTATTAGACTTCAGATACTTAATTGGACCAATAAAATGATTACTAAAATAAATTATTACCATAACATCAGTAAAGTATTATAAGTAGTGTATGTGCGACCCTCATAGGGATATTCAGTAGATAGAAAATGCTAATTATTGTATTATGGCTATTTTATAAGCTGAACCAAAAACCTACCACCATCGTCTTCTTGCTCTCGCATCATCTCCAGCTCTTCAGCATACATAAGCTCGTATTCCTCATCAAGATCAGGGAAATCACTCATCTTGCCGGCTTTTTTAATGCTTTGATGCACAAGTTCAAAACTCGTATTTTTTACAGGATTTATCTACCTATCAGCGCTTGAAAGAAAATAATTTAACTTTGCTTTGTTGATTCGCGCAAATTCAAAATATTGTGAATGAAAATTTGACGTCAACGTCAACTCACAAATGTCAAACATTTTAGTAATCAATCAGCTAGTGTGCTCCCTGTTCCACGACGGCGACTGAAGCTAGAGGAAAGAACGCTAAGTTCGGCTCTTACCCGCACCTCCTAAACCAAAACAGTAGTCTAGTAGAGTCACGGAACAGAGAATAAGTACATTTCTGCGAGTTTTTATTGTATAACTGTGTACATAAAGGTGTTATAAAAATAATACAAGATTCAACAGTTTCTGATTGACACGAGACGGCGACGTTTTGTCTTGGTCCCCTTGCATGTTGCCTTGCCTCACACGCAAGTGGTGTATGCACAATGCCAGTACTTTCAAACGGTGAAGGAAAACATCGTGAGGAAACCGGCATGTCGTAGAACCTAAAAAGTTCTATAACATGTGTCAAGTGCTCGAAAGGAGCCTCTTGAGGCGCACTTAAAATCCTTTCACCACACTGTTTCGAAAGAAACTAGTGACACGACAAGAGAGATTAGAGAGGAGTGTAAAAAAAATATATTTGTTTTCGAATCTGAAGAGGTCCTAAAAGTTGCATCTTAATGAATAGATTATGGTTATAATTTTTCATTTGCTTTCGAATTTTTTTAAACAATAATAAAGAAAACGATATCAAATAACTATAGAAAATACATAAACAGATAATTTATATCGTTTTCAAAGTCAGTAAAAACATTGTTACATTATAAAACCATCATAATTTCATACGTAAAACGGAACGCATTTAAAACAAATTCACGGGTCCGGTTAATTTACGACCAAGTATTACACAGCCCGAAAATGTACAACCCGGAAAGCACAGTCGGGATTGTACAGCCAGGATTGCACGACCATGGATTCTGTGACCATGCTCTGATTGGTCGAAAGTAAGTATAGGCAAGTAGCACAGAATTATATAAAATAAGAGAATTATTCAGAGATTAATGTTAGAAAAAAATAAAATTCTGGCACTTCGGCGGCCGCTGCCGCGGCACGCTCGCTTTGCTCGCTCGCCTCGTGCGTAATTTATATGTTTTAACATAACCTAACCAATCCGAGTCGGATCAACAAGTGAGTGAGTAAGTAATTGACGAGTGTAAACAAAGCCTAAGTTTTGGCATCAAAATTTTGGGTGCCGATAATGTACAACCATGGATTGTACAGCCGAGGAAAACACAGCCCGGATTTGATGTACAATTTGGTCGCGAAATCCATGGCTGTGTAATCCAAGGGTGTACATTCCAAGCCGTACAAATTTTGCACACCTTTGGAAAGCACGACCCGATAAAACGCAGCCAAAATTTTGATGCCAAAACTTAGGCTTTGTTTACACTCGTCAATTACTTACTCACTCACTTGTTGATCCGACTCGAATTGGTTAGGTTATGTTAAAACATATTAATTACGCACGAGGCGAGCGAGCAAAGCGAGCGTGCCGCGGCAGCGGCCGCCGAAGTGCCAGAATTTTATTTTTTTCTAACATTAATCTCTGAATAATTCTCTTATTTTATATAATTTTTAATCTGTGCTACTTGCCTATACTTACTGTGTAGTGCATCTAAACAGAGCATAGGCTTTCGACCAATCAGAGCATGGTCACAGAATCCATGGTCGTGCAATCCTGGCTGTACAATCCCGACTGTGCTGGGAAAGCACAGCCTGGAAAACACGGCCCGGATTTCATGTACATTTTGTACATGGAATCCGGGCCGTGTTTTCCAGGCTGTGCTTTCCGGGTTGTACATTTTCGGGCTGTGTAATACTTGGTCGTAAATTAACCGGACCCAAAATTTTGGCTGCGTTTTATCGGGTCGTGCTTTCCAAAGGTGTGCTGAATTTGTACGGCTTGGAATGTACAGCCTTGGATTACACAGCCATGGATTTCGCGACCAAATTGTACATCAATTCCGGGCTGTTTTTTCCTCGGCTGTACAATCCTTGGTTGTACATTATTGGCACCCCAAATTCACCATCTCGCCCGCCCGTTCGAAAATTCGAAATTCTATTTTTTTTTTCATCTTATTAAACCATGATGAGAGCGACGAGGCAGGAGTTTGAATGTCCCATCTTTGGACCGCCTCGTTTATTCTTGCCAATTATGCTACCAACTATCGCTGATGTGCTGAAACATGTAGTTTTTACAAGAAATGATTTAAAAGCCAAAATGAATGGCAAACAACCTGCTATTTCTGATGTGTTTGACTCGACGGGAGTTGATGTCTTGAATGTTTGGAATAGAGCTTCTCTGCCGATCGTTACAATCTCACGTGTCAAACAGTTATTAAAGCGGCGCGCTTATATATACCGATTTTTTTTATGTGTGGTTTGGTTATAATGTTTGCATTCGGTCTTTCGACAAATGTTTTCACATTATATTCTACCATGTAACTTTCTGATTCTTAAATTATAAATGTGAGCATAATTTCATTATTATTCCACTGAATCCAGAAAACATCGATGTATAAATAATGTTTACGCATGCATCGTCAACAAATTATTATAAAATGCTGACATTTTATATACTGCACTTTAGCAAACATTTTTATTAAGGTTGTATAAATCTTCACTACATTAGCTTTGATGCTAGTTTTAGTGACATAGAATTATACATAGTTAGTATGGGATCGGGTGATGATGATGTAAAAAATCGGTGAAAATAAGATTTTGGCGAATTACAGAATATCAGATAGTTACTATGACACATAGAAACTACACTTGAATCTGTGTCACACTTTTGCGTGACACAGATTAAAGTTTAGTTAATAAGGATTAAGTTTAGTTTATTATGGATAATAGTAATTTTCGGTGTAACTATGATTTAGGCGAATTACAGAATATCAGATAGTTACTTTGTCACATAGAAACTACACTTGAATCTCTGTCACACTTTTGCGTGACACAGATTCAAGTTTAGTTAATAAGGATTATAGTAATTATCTGTTACTTGTCATAATAATTAATTATATTTCGATGATGTATTTGTTATTAGGGCTCGTACACAAAACTGCGATGCGACGTCGCATCGCAAAAATCTGCGAGCTCGTTGTGGACTTTTCCCGTGGAAGTTCCTGCGATGCGACGTCATATCGCATCGCATCGCAGTTTTGTGTACGAGCCCTTAAGTGTAGCTGTTTGGGATGGGTATTTTTTTATTCAAGAATTTATACATAGTACTGTATTCTAATTAGCTGGTATGATGATGGAGCCAAGTGCTGTATAATGTAGATCCTACATTATACAGGTGTTTGACTAGGTGTTCTGTCGGTTTGTGTAAATTAATTAAAATTCAATTTTATTAAGTATTTATTCATAAAGTACTATTATATTGAGTTGGTAAAATAATAATGAAAACATCAGTGGTGAAAACAGAATAAATGTTATAATATTAGTAATACTTAATATAAATTTTATTTCAGATAACTTAGATCCTTATTGTTAGTACATAATAAACTTAATGAACTATGTTAGGTTAGTATTTAGAAAAATGGTGATCCTGTGCTGTCATTACTTGCAAACAGTGCTTGAGGAAGGGGCTATCCTATTAATGAACAATGATGTCCAAGATGTTATTGGAACTTCCACTGACTCTCGTCAGCTGTGATGCAATTTTCTTATGCATGCAGGCAGCGAAACTGTCAGACCTCTTCAGCGGCACTGAATTTGTTTTCATAGAATTTGTGTACAGTAAAGTTCTCGGTCTTGTAAGTTTTTTTAGTTTAATAATGAATTATAGTGGTATTCACATCCACAATGAAGTGTGGTAGTTTGCTGTAGATTTTGAGACAGTAGGAGTTGGTGGTGGCATCTCATGATGTGGCAGTTACTGTTCAGGAAAATGTTCAAGGTTGCAATAGGACTGCTCAGCAAATAATATAATTTTATGACAATGTTTTTAATTTATAGTACCTGCAAAATAATAAATAAAACATTAATTATGAAAACAGGATCAATTTTATCAGCAGCAATAAATTTGTCTTTAAAGAAATTCGAGTAGGTACTGTTCAGGAAAATGTTCAAGGTTGCAATAGGACTGCTCAGCAAATAATATAATTTTATGACAATGTTTTTAATTTATAGTACCTGCAAAATAATAAATAAAACATTAATTATGAAAACAGGATCAATTTTATCAGCAGCAATAAATTTGTCTTTAAAGAAATTCGAGTAGGTACAGTACAATAATCTATCGAGTAAGTAGGTATTTACTTACCTAAATCTTGGATGGAACAGCAGACTCTGTTTCGAGCTCTCTTGGTAGGTGTACCACCCATCAAAAATGTTACTTGGCAAATTGTGTAACCTATTGTAGGTTTTAGGTAAATATAGGCACCACAAGCTCGTGCTACATGTTACTCTATCTGTATCGATGAGGCTAACGCGGTGCAACCGTTTATATGTGTCCGACAATCAACATACATGCAATTATTGAATAGGTGTGCAAATCCAAACACATAAACATTAAACAATAAACAAACAAAACAAGTCAACGCCACGCCAGTTGCCAACTAAATTTCCCTAAATATAAATAGCGTAAATTCAGTTTAAAAAAACGGGATACTCAAATTAAGATAGATAACACTTTATTGTACACAAGGATACATCATAAATCTAGGCGTAAAATAATAAAGTACAATGGGCGGCCTTATCGCTGAAAGCGATTTCTTTCTTGTTTTAAGTGTAATCATTCTGTTTGTTTCTCAAACTGAAAGTTATATACTTAGTTGATATATGACTAATAGATTTATTTTGATTCCTTATTCAGTTTCTCATAGGTCTTTGTCAGAGACCACGGATTTCCTAACATACCTCTTTCGCTTCATTCAATCTCTAAACATTCTTCATACGTTGTTGGTTTAGGGAAGGTAGGTACTATTGTCCTGGTTGTTCCGTAGAATGTCTGCTATCTGGTCGAGTACGTCTTCTGAGGTCTTCCCTCCCAACAGTCCAATTTATAGAATAGAATAGAATCTTTATTTTGTCTGTTAAAAATCGAAATTTACAAAAGAGCTGTTACAATTTTGATGACAAAAAAGGCCATTTACGCTTGCCTGATGCACCTGTTTCGTTAATCTCCTTTCATCCTTCCTTTCCACATGCCCAAACCATTTTAACATAGCTTTCTATACCCTCATCACTAGGTATGTCTTCTTTCACTCCACATTTTTCTCTAATCACACTGTTCCTCTATCACTCAAATTCACATCACACATATTAAGTAACGCTTTCATTTTTAATGCATTACTCTACTCTGATGTTTGCCCAACTTTTACTAGGTACCATACATTATTGTCGGCACGAACACCCCCCTATGTACAGCTATTCGTGCCTTTTACAGTTTCTGGCTGCTCATAAACGTGCCTTGTGCCCCATTCGCTCTATTTCCAGCAGTCACTCTCTTTTCGATATAATGTTCATGCTTTCCATGTTTCGCAAATAAAGTCCCTAAATAGTTCGATACAAAGTAGTAGTTCTTTTTGGTTCTCAAATTATGTAAAATAGCTGAAATAACCCAATAATGATTGATTATGTTTATAATGCAGTTTGATTACCTTTATCATAGGCAAACTTGGAGTTGGCAACATTTACATATTATTTTGTTAGCAATCTTCTACTTCTTCTTTATTTTGTAGATATTCTTGCTAACAATCAATAGCAAGCAGTTTGATAATTGACAATATGAAATGTCAGCTTTGACAGTAGAAATATCAGATATGTCAAAACAAAAACTGAAAAAACAAAAAGTCCGCCATTTGTAAAATCGGTATAAATAAGTCCCGCCTTATTAAAGACGCACTATGATAAGTACTTGCACTATTTACGATACCCAGCTTCAAAAAAAAGTGACAATTATAAACAGCAACTGGAAGATTTCAAGACCAAGTGCTTAGGACAATTATTCGACATTTGCGCTTGCAAATGTGTCTATTTTGATGCATGTGTTTGTCCTAAGGAAAAGAAAGTTCCTGTAGTGGAAAGAGCATTTCTTGTCGATCAAAGACACGAAAGAAAAATGAAAATTGGCTGCATTGATCCACAGCAGACAAAGAAAATAGAAAAGAGACTTGAAAGTAGCCAAAAATCTAAAAACGATCTGCTATTGTTGAACTCCGAGAAACCGGCTCAGTCTCAAAAACGCCTAACCGTTCTTCAACTGCAATAAGAGATCACCCAGATGAACCGAACCCAGAGCCGACCAACTCTGCTTCTTTTTCAGTCAAGAGGAATAAATTAAAACTTCCTACTGTAGCTCGAGTTTGTGATCAGTACAGAATTTCTGATAGATCGGCTGCTGCAGTAGTAAGTGCAGTGCTACAGGATATTGGCTTAGTTATGCCTGAAAATGTCATAGATAGAAGCAAATTGCGACGTAAAAGAAAAAGAGTCCAAGACAACAACTTACAAATTGTCTTATAAATGTGGCCCGCTTCATGTCTTTCAGATGATTGAATCTTCTAGAAGTTTGAGTCCACGAGAAATTATTGACCATGTTATTCAAAAGAATTAGTTATTCACCCATCCTGAAAATCTTTTGCTAGCTATGCTAAATGATAAGCGCTCACATATAAGAGAACTAGCAGTGAGGTGTATTATCGCTGCTCGTCAAAAATTTCCTGGGTCAGCTGTGAGAATATTCAAGCTTATGAAGCTGAACTTTGAAGCTAAAGATTATATAAATATTATATTTGTTGTAGGGCTATATGGGCTGAAGCGCAAATTACACCATCACTTATGTTAAGAAAACTGATCCAAAGTGAACTGGGGCAAATTATAAATACTGAATCACAAATAAGTGTAGACTTTCCCGACTTCCCTTGCCACACGCAAGCTGTTGAAAGTTACGTGAAGATGATGACTGAAGCTTCAGTGACAGAAATAAATAAATTAAACCCGTAACTTTCAGATATTTTTTCTGCAAACTGTACCATACAAAAAACTAGATACCCATAGCGGTTGTTTATTAAATTGAATTTTAATGTCAGTTTACTGTATTCATATTTTATTTAAAACTTACCTTATTTACAAGTACATTCAATTTTTTTTTTTTTATACAACTAGTTGACGGAACAAGCCGATGGCCCACCTGATGTTAAGTGGTAACCATCACCTATAACAAAGCATTGCCTCCTAAGTCACGCACGATAGGAACGTGCCCTACGATGCACTGCCCTGCGTCCATCAACTTGAGGCATACAGATGTTAAGCCTCATGTGCCTGTAATTACACCGGCAACCACACTCTTCAAACCGAAACACAGCGTTGCTGCTTGGCGGCAGAAAAAGGCGTGGTGGTACTTCCCCGGACGAGCCCTTCACAAAGAGCTCTACTACTCTTATTTTACCTTAACAACAGTAGTTTGCCTACATATTTTTAGAAAAAATTCAAAACTTTGAATCTTGGTAGAGGGCTGAAAATCTAATAATTAAAAAAATATATATATATTATGGAACTGTTGTTAGCAATAAGTCAACTTTTAAAACCTATTCAAACTTCACAGTAATAACTTTTTTCCTCATACATTGACACTCCACCCTAGTGTACAGCCTATGTGCAGCACACAAAAGCTGCAGCTACTCAATAAAAGATGGCGTTATCAATAAGATAATACGAGTATTTCGGTACCTATCACAAGTACTACGTGGTACGGTAGGTACCTATTTTATTTGACTGTTGACTATAGTGTTGCACGACTATCGATAATAACAACGATAAAAGTACTTTAAAAACAATTGCTCTGAGGCATCATAAATAGTGGTAAACTGGATACTACAGCGGCATTTATTTAAGTTATCTGTACCCCAAGTATGAGTTTTGCTTACCATATTTGGTTTTTCGTTTTACGTTTTTGTTCCGTGTTCATTGCGGGTTTTGTATGAAGACGCGATAGAGATACCGATACGGAATACCGATGTTGCAAGTATGATGAAAATTAGTAGTAGAAAATAAAGTTCCAAATAAATGCCGCTGTGGTATCCAGTTTACCACTATTGATCCGGTACAGTACCCCAAGTATGAGACTTGGGGTACTTGGGGTACTGTTCAATTGAACGAAAGAAATAGGTGTCTATTTTGTTTTCGGTAAACGCCAATGCTTCTTAGGAATCGATTGGGAACCATTTTTTTAAAGAATGTTTATAGGGCAACATGGTAACCAACAGAGCGACCGAGCGACCGAGTACAAAATAGTCTCGATAACATTAGTTACATTAATATCGATATACTATCGATAGTTTGACTATTGGTGTCACCACTAGATATTAGGAATTATTTTTTGAAACAACGTTGTATCAATACAACCTGTATTTAAAAAAATATACTATAAATAACAACATTAATATATATTTATGTATATTGTTTAAGAGTAGTAGAGCTCTTTTTTTAAGAGTAGTCGAGCTCTTTGTGAAGGGCTCTTCCGGGGAAGTACTACCACTACGTCTTTTTCTGCCGCCAAGCAGCGTTGCTATGTTTTGGTTTGATGAGTGTGGTTGCCGGTGTAATTACAGGCACATGAGGCTTAACATCTGTATGGCAGGGCATTGCATCGTAGGGCACGTTCCTATCGTGCGTGACTTACGAAGCAATGGTTTAATAGGTGATGGTTACCACTTAACATCAGGTGGGCCATCTGCATGTCCCTACAGCTAGTTATATAAAAAAAAATTGTAACAGCTCGTCTGTACAAACTCTCCAAAATCCTACTAATGATACCTACTTAAAGTAAGAGTGTTGCAAGTGCTACGCCGCGTAGCGGAGCTACGAGTGTGTCAAACTCAACATAGTTCATGATTTGAAACAT
Source organism: Chloroclysta siterata (assembly GCA_932294275.1). Classification (NCBI taxonomy): domain Eukaryota; kingdom Metazoa; phylum Arthropoda; class Insecta; order Lepidoptera; family Geometridae; genus Chloroclysta; species Chloroclysta siterata. The sequence goes on from OW028588.1 coordinate 19,705,827, forward strand.
CAGTAGAGTTTTGTACCTTATTTTAGTAGGTTGTGAGATTGTCAAAGAATTCGCTATCCGCGATAATCCTGCCTATTTTTTTGGTCACTACTCTTGAATATAAATATAAATAAATTAATATTGGTGGACTTTCCACACAGCACTATCTAGCCCCAAACTAAGCCAAAGCTTGTAATATGGGAACCAGATAGCTGATATAATACATATATACTTTTTTTTGTAAACAATATACAACATAGGGCAAAAAGGTCAACATAATATCATAGTAGGTACCTACCTACTTAAATTATTTATAAAGTGACTTGTGGGTAGGTAGATAAACTAAAATGAAACTGCACAGTTTGTATATACGAAAGTTTTTTTTAATAATTGGGTATATTTACAATAGTTTAATTAACAAACGTGAGTTACATGAATATTAGAAGAGGTTTCGACCGTTGGAAACCTTTCAATAATGGATAATGTACCGCACATTCACACTCAATATCAAAGTTACGCTAATATCTTAAAGAACATCGAAATTCAACTTTAGGGCTTCAACACACCAAACGGTTTACCTGCGGCTGCGTTACGCTGCGATAATGCTGCGTTTTATCATACATAGAAATGGATGAAGTACGTCACACCACACCGCAGCCTGATCAAAACTGAGGCTGATGTGACCACACTTGTACATTTCCATAAATAATAAAGCAGGTAAACCTATTTGGAGCGGTGAAGCTTTAACCACATTCACGTAGAAAATAGGTTACCAGCGCGGGTTTGGTTATCGACGCTTACAAAGCGCACACGTCGTTTAAGTTTGATAAATGAATGTTTGTATGAGCTACGAAAAGATCTAAATCTGATGACTAGATTTATCGCACCAGTAAACGCTGCTGGGTCAACCACCTACTTTCTATGTAACTGGGGCTTGTATAGCTTAACTTATTTTAATAATCGGAATGTAAACATGACTATTTCATACGTGCATACCTTAATTTACCTTACCGAGATCAACATTCACTACTTAAAACAAATTATAAAGAGTAAGTTCAAGGAAAAACGTTCCGAAACAAAATCGGTAGATTACAATCTTTTTTAATCATAACTTTTAACACAAAGGTCAACTGACGAAATTATTTCGCCTTGGAATACCTAGCTGATTAGGTATTTTATTAGTTTTCACACTCAAGGATACTCAAGTTTAGTATACCTATCGATATAGTATAGCGATCGTAGATGAGCTCAGTGACCAAAAATAGAGACAGAAGTGGGCCATCTGCTTGTTCCATCAGCTAGTTGTATAAAAAAAGCGTAGATTTTTATAGTTAACAGATTGTATTTATCTACTGACTTCTCTTCTTTTGTACTCCAAAAGCCAAACATCAATATTCAGTAAAACAACAACATTACCTACTGTAAAATATAGAGATTAAACCCAAATAAATTAAATATTAAAGCAGTAATCACCGATACATCTTTCAGCTAGATCGATAATTGCACGACGGTCAACTTTATAATTTTCATGACATTAACAGTTAGGGTAGATCCATAAGCTGGCCCTAAAGTTGGCCCTAATATTATTGATCGAGTGAGCGAAGCGAACGAAGATCTTAGTTTCAACTTGGGCGATTTGGCATTTTATGTATGTATGTATGTATGTATGTATGTATGTATGTATGTTTGTCTGGCGATAACTTTAGAACCGTTGATCCGATCTCCATGAAATTTGATATGTCGATAGCTTGTACTTGAGAAATTTACTGGTAAGTATATGAGTAAAATCGGATGAAGGGTTTTTGAGATATAGAGTTTTTTAAGAGGGCAAAAATAAAAAAAGTTACATAAAAAAATCAAGTTACATGTCATATGAAAGGGCTTTGTTTGGACATTCCAAAACTATTTTTACTTTTTTTTTGAGACGCTCAGTTTTCGAGATAAAATTTAAAAAGTTAAATTAAGATAACCAGCGATCCAAGAGCTCCCATCTCTAAGAGTTTCCTTGAAATCAAGGTTTTTCTGCTGGTCGGCCAGATCCTTTGATTTTTCTTATTTTTTTTTCTTGAAATAATTTAAGGAGGTACTCAGTTCTCATAAAATGGTGACGACGACCAGGTCTGATGATGGAGCCAAGGTCTGTTCAACGGAACTCTTCAATAAATAGGCCAATAGAGTTGAAACTTGGTAACCATACCAAGTTAGTAGGCGGTAGTCAGAAAAAAGTCCAAAGATAATGTTTGGACTTGCCTCTGACTACTACCGACTCAAAGTTTTGATGCGTTCGTCGGTTTGCATCACGAGATCTCAGTTCGGGGCGAACTACTAGTATTAAGAGTGTGGAATGATAAAATAGCTTTAGCCTAAACACGCGCTCAGTCATTGAGTAGGTATTATCCAATGAAAGAAAATACACTTCTAAACTCGCGGCTACGTGATGCAACGAAATTCCGCATGTCGAGTTTTTTTGGACTGACGATCGGGCCAACGTGTGGAGCCTGGTTTATAGCCAGTATCCAATACATCTTTCTTTCTTTTTGACAAGTCTGAAATAGAGATGGCAATATTAAGTAATATGGTCAAGTCCTACCAACCAGCAATGTATCGTGAAAATGCTCTTCAAGGGACTTATGTTGAACTAATAGGATCAATGTTGTCCAGAAAGTTCAACTTTGACAAAAAAATATCAAAGTTGAAATAACTGGAATTTTTTGGTGCAATTAGTTCACTTGAAGTTAGTTTGAACTTAGTGGAACAGGTCCAATTATCGATCTACAAACGCCAACAAAATTAAAACGAATTATGTATCACAAAAACAAAGCTAATATCAGAACATCACAGACATCTACTTTACCTAATAATTAATGACTGGAAATCTTCAATGAGAATATTCACCATTAAAATACTTACACCGTACGATAGTCAACAAACTTATCTTAAGGCACTCGGTTTTTTTTATCAAGACAGCATAGTATGAGTTTCTAACGCTGCTCTTTAAACATGCTCAAAAGGTGTTAGGCCACGACATCCTCTACTCAAAACATATACTCGTCCATTAGACATAAAATAGAAAATAAAAAAGTTACAAGTAAGTAACCGGTATTAAAAAATTCGTATAATCGCAAAGAGATCATTACCTCAAAGAACTAACTGATCCATGAACTAATTTTTATTTAGCTGTGTAATTCTAAATAAAATTAAGTTGATGACTCCTTTTCTTCAAGGTAATGTTTGATAGGCCTATGACTGCCTACTAGAAAGCAAATTAGACTATGTATATCTTAATTGTGTCAATTTCACAGCATGAACGTCATTTTCAGCATCATTTGAAACTTTCATGTCGCCTGAACGAGCTAAGTTATTCATGACAAATGCCGTAGCTTGTTGTAGAGCCTCTCCGAGGTTAATAAACCTCTGAATTTAGAATTGCCGAGTGCCTACCCTCCTAAACCACCCGAAAACCTTTTCTAACATATTCTAACGTTTAAGACTTAGGTATTCATTATTACTGTACAAAACGCGCTTACTTGATCGCAAAATTTGTCCTATCTTAAACCAACGCCCCAATGAATTTCCCGCTTTGAGCCGGCATTTACGTACACTTCGAAGAAGGGATTACCAGATACATTACGAGAAGACCAGAGAAGGTCAACAGCTACTTGACAGATGAGATAATCGGGCTGAACGATAAACTTTTATTTTTTAAGATTTCTTGTGTCGCTAAACGGATTTTTGAATATGTCATTTTGAAAGCGACATAATCTTTTTATTTTAATTATAGGTGTGATTATATGCTCAGTGATTTAAATTGTTACTGTAGTGAAGTTTTAAGTTCAACTGAAATTTCGATGATTTTAACCAACATTCTACAACAACAAGCGTTAGTCAGTTGAAATAAAGATGTAATGTTTTAAATGATATTCGGAATACAGACACTTCCTGCAAGTTTTGAAGAAAATAGTCACAATTTTCTTCAAGACAAAAGAAAGCCGACTTAACATGGTTGACTAGACTGTATTTTAAAATGTCTGTCGAATAGGATATATAAAAAGTAACTCAGATGTTGCGTATCGTGTCAATAAAATACTTCTACTGTTGCGTTCAATGTTATGGCCCTTTGTAACAAAGTAATGTTAAACATCCGTACAAGTCACGTAATAACCGACCCTCTCCGCATCTCTCTACAACGGAGTAACCATCTATTGCACCCTCCCGCCCTGCCACATTTCACTAAATATCCTCTAACTATAATGGCATACGATTCACTACTTTACGAAATAACTTACAACTAACCGCGCTATTTGGACTAACGCCGTGGAACGGCCGAAAGTAACAAAATCGGACAATTACCTACTAAAACATTACATTCATATACGAGATAATACGGTACACGGTACAACCCGCATCTGAAAAGTCCGCAAAATATTTGTTGGTCGTACAAAGTATACGAGCGAAGAAATTTAAAAAAACATTTTTTCAACGAATTTTACGGTACAAATATTTCTTTGGACTTTAATGTACGGGCTAGTTCTAACAGGGCAGCTGACTGGGCAATATTGAAAGATGAAAGTAGAGCTCAGAAAATAAATTCGTTCGCCAAAATGTAGAAAGCAATTCGGTTATCAGTCTGTAGAACTTGATGTAAGACTATTGCTCATCTGTTCTCGTAACCTCTCCCAGTCAGCAGCCTCTTTTACGTTAAAAACGTGCTTCCCTTCTTCTTCTTACCTTCGCTCATTCCACATTCTAAAGAAACTTACGAGATCCAAAGATTTCATTTTATGGTCAAAACATGTGCTGAACATTTGGTCTGTATAAGAAGGCATTTCTTATGTCATAGCCAATCTGCACTTTGCCAGTTTGCAATGAAAATCGGATTCATAAAAGAAAACTCCATCATCTACCCCTAAAAGTCCTCGTGTTGTTTGTATGTAATATCGAGTAATCTAACCTACCTGGATGGAACTAGATCGAATTTAATTCGATGATTTCTCGGTGTCATCGAACAAAATTGAAAAGTTCCTCTGCTGAAGATACGAACTTGAAGGCAGAGTCCGACTGGCGCACACCTCTCATGTTTATGTTGTGACGTAGCTTTTAAATTTGCCTCGACATCTTTACTAATCAGCTTATTAAAATATCTATAGGGCGGATGATGCTACCTCATATCGTTCGAAAAAAGGACGTCTTGCAAACGAATTAAGTAACTATTTAAACACTGTTCCAATCAAAATGATAAGCATCATTTTAACTTGAATGTTTGTATAGAATGTGACTTATTTGAAAGCCTTGGTCAACCGTTTTACTGCTAGCGTTACAAGGACAAAATTGAGCAATTTATTTAGGAGTATTTGTTGGGCAATAATTTTAATTATCAAGCCTCAAGGATTTTCTACCTGATTGCAAGCAATACTCCACAGTAAATCTGTTAAATAGCATTGTAATACAATTATCTAAAGCTTTCTCCCGTTGCTCTAGATCCTGCAGATATCGGGTTAGTTTTTCAAAACGGATTTTCTGTTCTGTTGAGATGTAACCCACTCATGATGCACAGATTGACCAAGCTTTTCAAACGTCAAAAGCCGACATCAGACCCGGCTGGGGCGGTCAGCGAGTGCCAGCCGAAGCACGGCCACCTCCGTATGTCAGGCAGCCGCGAGGGCGTGCGGGGGGGCAGGCGCGGGGTGAGCCGGCGCGGGGGGAGGCAGCGTACTCTCCACCCCACACGCTTTCAACTCAGTAAACACTTCCGTAAAAAAACCCGGCTCCGAATTAATTCTCAGCATGTTGAAGGACAAGCGGTCAACGATGAGGAGGCACCGGTCCCAGAACTTGTCTTTGGAGTCTTCGACGAGGAAGGGTTTGAGCGGGTAGGAGATCTCGTTGCCCATGTAGGAGTAGGACAGGTAGAGGCAGGTGAGGACGACCGCTTGGAGCTCCTGCGGGCGGCCTATCCGCTCGCCGTCCACTAGCTCGCGGACCAGCATGTACACAAACACCACGTTAGCGGGGTTAATGAATGCCACGTCCTGGAACAAAACAGAGAGAGAGTTTATATGTATATAATAATTTTTAATAAAAAGTAGTGGTAACTATCAATAGATCAATAGATGGAAAGGAAACAACACGTATTTTGCCACAAAATAATAGTTCAGTCAATAATTTATACTAGCTACCTTGAACTCACTGTTCAAGCTAGAATAAGATATTTTTGACTGTCTTTAGAAAACTATACTTAAACTTATGAAAATAAGTACCTATTCCTTTTTCCCAAAAAAGGTACGAAACACTAGAAATAAAAAATATATGACAGCTTATTCCACAAAACAAAATATTCGAATGACTACCAGTGCCATAAAAAGCTAAATTGTCGTAGACCCTCTATGAGGCCGAAAATAGGGCAAGCGTAGGTCGTAGCCTCGTCTACGAAGACAGATTTAGATCATTAGCTCAAGCTTTTGGCTCTTGACACAGAAACACCAATACCTGTGCCTAAAACGGTGGCCCATGGGAATTACCATAACGTTTACGAGTACCCCTTTCCGTCGGCTCTTAGTCATAGATATTGATCGACGAACTCTGTGGTGTGGTGGGCCACTGTACTGAGACGCTTTGTATTCAAATGGACACGGCATTATTATACGGCTTATTGCAAACATGACAGCCTTCACGCTCAGTTGGTAGTAGCTCTGCCTTCTGCGCCGTAGGCCGTGGGTTCGATTCCTACCGAGAACAAACATTTGTGTGATTAACATAGATGTTTGTTCTCTGTCTGGGTGTTATATAATATATAATATTATTAAAAAAGTATATATGTTTTATATCAGCTATCTTTCCCATATTACAAGCTTTGGCTTAGTTTGGGGCTAGATAGTGCTGTGTGGAAAGTCCACCAATATTTATTTATTTATGACTCCAGTGAGGCCTTCACGGACTACGTGGTTGTAGTGTTCTTCATCAATCAATCGAGTCGTCGACACTTCCTCATTTAACCATCTTGGTTTGGGAAATGCGGTAAGAATCGCACGTATATTCTTTTTTCTGGCGTCAACTTCTTGAGTCATCCTTACGGTAAGCCTTTCGATGGCCTTTATATCACTTTATGACCAGCGGTGGCCATTTTATGGCACCTGTCCGTCATTTCGACGTAAATTGAAGTGAATTCTAAAACAGTCCGTCAAATACGTCGAGTTGGGCTGTCATTTATTTTGTTTTGAAGAAAATGGTGGCGATATTCTTCGAAACCTATCGTCCGTTCAAGAATCGCCTCCTTTTAAAAACATTCTCGAAACGCCAGTGTTCAAATAACGCTAGCCATACCTATTTCAACCGTACTCAAACATGAATCGAGACTCTACTACCGAAGATTCAAAGGCAAAGTCAAAAGGTATTTATTCAATAAAATTGCAAGGATCACTTTGAAACGTCTTAAAGCTAGTGACTCTAGGTATCAGTTCCACGCGACCAAGGCCTAGAAGAACACGCAACAAACTTACGGCTTGGTTCCTACCGTTCTTTTGTATAATCCTTGTTTGACGGATCCAAATTAAAATCACAATCTGAAAACAGAAAAAGCTTCACGTCTTTCTTCACAGGCTCGGTAGATGTCCCCGATTTGACGTCTAAGAGGGTAGTCGGAGGTACGTCTAAACATAAGGTACATTTGGCACATACCCACATTTTTCTGTGGCTTGTACTCCATACGTGATAGGTTGTAAGCCCATAAGTCACAATCTAAGTCGCGTTTTATAAGCCTGACAGAAGCCGTTACATAAAATAGGTTTTTGTGGCTACTGTGGTTATTAAACGAGTTGATGAGGCACTAATGGCTGCGAAAGAGCATTGGGCACATAGCCAAAGATTCCAATCCAACCCTTGTCACAAGGCTTTCGATACAAACTCAAAGACGAATTAAGTTGGTTGAGTATCATGTATAGTCGATTCGCCAAAGAAGTTAATAATTATCTCTCTTATTGTCTTATTAGCGTTATCTTACGTAAATTTTAAATAAAAATATAAAGAACTAACAAAAAGAGGCCTCTAGCGAATTAGATTCCTAACCTCAGAGCAAGTAAGTTATGAAAATTTTTATATAAACGAAATACTATTGGGTACTTATATGTTTACTATTGAACATAAAATGTAGATTCAATTTTGTTAGTAAACAGTGTACATCAAATAGCTTAAAATATATAATAAGAAAATAGTGAATCTAAGAATAAATAAATAAAACTGAAATCCGTAAAAGAGCAAACGAGTAACGATAATCCTACAAAGTATAAAAAGCTGTCCCATCATCAAAACAAACATCGCTTCGTTCATGGTGAAACGTCGCGAATGTATCGATCGGAGGCGTGCTTTCCCCATCCATTGAATAAGGTAGGGCTGGTGGGAGAAACCCGTAGAATATCGCGTTTTCTCAATGGGCTTTACCGCAATGAAATCTTGCGTATTTGCTACAATTGTCGAAAGCATCAATATAACTATGAACAACGTGTTTTGAAGATTTTGACTCAAAAATCAATAGTCTTAAATTATTTACTGTACACTGAAACATTTACATATTATGTGATGATAAATATATATATATATATATTTTATACAAACTGCTGATGGAACAAGCAGATGGCCCACTTGATGTTAAGTGGTACCATCACCTATAACAAAGCATTGCCTCATAAGTTGCGCACGATAGGAACGTGCCCTACGATGCACAGCCCTGGGTCCATCAACTTGAGGCATAAAGATGTTAAGCCTCATGTGCCTGTAATAACACCGGCAACCACGCTCTTCAAACCGAAACACAGCAACGCTGCTTGGCGGCAGAAAAGTTTACTTGCATACTCATGTAGAAGGTAAAAAAAGCCCTAACAATTTCAATGAGACCTGTAGAAACATAAAAAGATTGGTAAAGATACGACTAGTTTTTTGAATTAACTTTCTGTTCTGTGAATTGTAAGAAACATTTATCTACACTAATATTATAAAGAAACATTTGTATTTTTGTATTTTTGTATTTTTGTATGTAACGAATAGCCTCAAAAACTACTGGTCCGATTTCAAAAATTCTTTCACCATTAGAATGCTACATTATCCCTGAGTAACATAGGCTATATTATATTTTCAAAAAAATCAGGGATCCTTGCTAAAACTTCAATAATGTAACCCAAGGTGGAAAACAAAAACCTTACATCGCGTGCGCTGCGAAAACTATTGAAGATAGAACAAAATAATGTACTACGATTTTATAGAACACGTCATCATCTACAAAAAATGTCGCGACAGCATATGTCTAACTATTATAGTTATGTCACAATAAGTGTTCTTTTATTATAAAAAATTAATTGAAATGCCTCCGCTAGAAAAGGGCCTTTATTTGTACCTTGGTATTAATCCTTATCCAAATAAATCATTTCATAATTAAGAAGGTTTCAATACCTATAGATTACTTCTTAAATTTTTCAAATCGGACATTCCATTCAAAAGATATGACGAAATTAAAAATGTTAACGGGTCCACGGGACACGCGCGTGGTGCGATTTCACTCACTCAAGGAGAAGCGCGTGCAAATGTATGAAATAAGTAGACGCGAGGCTCGAACCCACGGTCTAAGTTTATCCTAAAATGTTCAAAAAATTTATGACCACCCATGCGAAGCTGGGACAGGCCGCTAGTCTTACATAAAATGGTGCATGTAATTTTTATTGGTCCGTTCTTGGTACTAAGAGATTTGAGGAGATATAGACCGTGCCTGGGATTAAAGTCGTAAAGCTTTTTATTTATTCTTTTTTTAATTTTTATTTAATGTTTTTATTACACAGGAGCGTTTATGCTGTACTTAAAGCGCATTGGCTTTTTACAATAACATTAAAAAACGCCTTTGTTTAAAAAAAGGTAAAGCAGGGTAATAGGCAAATTAAAAATTTAAGCGTACAAAAAGCGCGCGACAGCCTGTTTGTATCCTACCGATTAGGGTAAATGCTTCCATACCTTTTATGAATGTGACAACCCTACTCATCCAGTCACCCTATCGTAGCGGTCGCCACCACAGAGTCGGGTTGCAAATGCTTGAATTTTTTAAGTTTACTTTCTCTTTTTTATGTTTTTAGGGGTAGGACCTAGGATAGGCAGCATGTATTGTATTAGGGCCCGATTTTACAAAGTGACCACGGCGCCATCGTAGTCTATGTTCGTACATTTTACTATATGCAGGATGGAATTTTTTAACGCCACCATAACATAACATAATGACATGACATAATAGTACGGGATGTTCATTTACAAATTTTAGTCGGTTCGATTCCCGGGTGTGACAAGCGATATTTAGAAAATCTTTGAATGCAGTTTCCTTTCTTTTTACAAATAAAGGAATGTTTTCTTTGAGTAAAATTTTCTATCTCCAGTATTTAAAGTACTTTCCCTTCAGGTGGTGTTAAAAAATTCCACCCTCTTGGTATACCTTGTAGTTTTGGAAAAAACATAACTTTTCAATTATATTAAGTTTGCTGTGTAATATTGGTAGTATTTTAATGAAAATTACTTGTCGTATGAAGCATGAGGCGCATTACACTTAGGTTGAGCATTTGGAATGAAGTGATATCCACCATAATTTTCTTTAATGGCCGCCACGTTACAAAGATTGCATATGACTCCGTTTTACTTTGTTTTTTTTCAGTTTTTAGTTTTGTCACAAAATTCACATGTCAATGTATTCAATTGTATCACAAGGATTACTTTGAAAGGTCTCAAAGCTAGGTGCCAATTTCACGTCCAAGCCTAAAATAACTTACGGCTTGGTTCATACCGTTCTTCCCGCAAAATAACAATTTCAAAATCAACTCTAGCCAAAGGTTTTATTTAATACAACTAGGTAATGGAACAAGCAGATGGCCCACCTGATGTTAAGTGGTAACCATCACCTATAACAAAGCAGTACCTCGTAAGTCACGCACGATAGGAACGTACCCTACGATGCACTGCCCTGCGTCCATCATATTAAAACCTCATGTGCCTGAAATTAGACCGACAACCACACTCTTCAAACCGAAACACAGCAACGCTGCTTGGCGGCAGAAAAAGGCGTGGTGGTAGTACTTCCCCGGACGAACCCTTCACAAAGAGTTCTACTACTCTTAATTCTTTTAGTTTCTGGACACCCTATCCCTAGCTGTACATGGATAAGAAAATGCATTTGAGTGAGCTGCCGAGCTACGCGCAGCAATTCGAATGAGCTAACCTTTTACAGGATTGCCTCGTAAGTCTCTCCCGCTGTGAGTTATGTTTTGGGGGACTAAAAAGTAGAGCTACAGTATCCCTTTAGCACCAGTTTCTAGTGTGATAAATAATTAACTTTAAAATTTTGCACGAAATTAGTCTACGCATTTTATAGTAGCCTTTCATTAGAATTTATAAAACTTTTTTCTGAGTAAACTAAACCTAAAATATATCATTTTGATTCAAAATAATTTCCCTATTAAAAATTTTGTTTTACTAGTTTTTGTAAACAGCAAACTTTTAGTAGGAAAACTTATTTGGATCAAAATTATATTTTTTCTGAACTGAGTGCAATGTTGATTGTTATTTTTCTAAGTTCAGTTATCTTATATCTTTCAAAATGTTGAAATGTGCAAGCGAGTTGAGAGCTATTTGACGGTTGTCAGCCCTTAAGTTTTGCTCACAGACAGATTTATTTCGTGCGAGCTCGTTCTTGACGAGTTTCTTGTACGAAGTCACGAGACTTTCGTCACTGCTTACCGTGCTGGACCTAATGTATGATGACTCAAAATTAACCTGTGTAACCTGTGAACCAAATCAAAAAGCTCAGCAAAAAATCAAGTGTTCTAATATATATTATCCCAAAAAATATTATCCGAGCGGGATATGCCGCACCGGTTAAGAGCACTGGCATTGCACGTATAGGTAAAATCCATTGACGCACGACCACATACAAACCTTACGATTTGAAGGCGGGGTCACTCCCACTAGACCACCGCTGCTCTTTATCCCCTGCTTTTAAACACTATAAAACTAGTAGTTCGCCCCGAACTGAGATCTCGTGATGCGACCCGACGAACGCATCAAAACTTTGAGCAGGTAGTAGTCAGGGGCAAGTCCAAAAATTATTTTTTGACTTTTGTCTGACTACCGCCTGCTAACTTGGTATGGTAACCAAGTTTCAACTCTATTGGCCTATTTACTGAAGAGTTCCGTTGAACAGACCTTGGCTCCATCATCAGACCTGGTCGTCTTCACCATTTTATGAGAACTGAGTACCTCCTTAATTTATTTCAAGAAAAAAAAATAAGAAAAAGCAAAGGAACTGGGGGACCAGTAGAAAAACCTTGATGTCAACGAAACTCTTAGAGATGGGAGCTCTTGGATCGCTGGTTATCTTAATTTAACTTTAACGTTTTATCTCAAAAACCGAGCGTCTCAAAAAAAAAAGTAAAAATTGTTTTGGAAGGTCCAAACAAAGCCCTTTCATATGACATGTAACTTGATTTTTTTATGTAACTTTTTTTATTTTTGCCCCTTTAAAAACCCCCATATCTCAAAAACCCTTCATCCGATTTTACTCATATACTTACCAGTAAATTTCTCAAGTACAAGCTATCGACATATCAAATTTCATGCAGATCGGATGAACGGTTCTAAAGTTATCGCCAGACAAACATACATACATACATACATACATACATACATACATACATAAAATGCCAAATCGTCCAAGTTGAAACTAAGATCTTCGTTCGCTTCGCTCACTCGATCAACTAATACAAATTGAGATCATCAAATTTGACTATGGATTAGGAAATAGCATCCATATGATAAAAAAAAGACCATTCTTGCTACAAAACTTTTGTTAAAACAAGTTGCTCAATGAGGTATCAACTAGGAGGAGGTATTAGCATAGCTCACAAGAAATTCAGTGACTTCAAAACTCGTGTTACGGGTACGTAGTACTACACAGAGCTGGTGAAATAATGAGGGGGGTCGCGCATGCTCTTCAACTTGGACGCAAACACGCGAGGGAGCATCCATAGAGCTGTGTAGTTTTAGCAATGACTGGTAGCTACGGTTTCATAATTTTCATAATCTCTATATACAGTCGCCCGCAAAAAGAAGGGTCACCTAGTTAACCCTAAATAACTTTAAAACCACACAATCTAGTTTTTTTAAATTAGAAAGTATCTGAAAGAAAATTTAATTACGCATAAAAAATATACCACCACTCTGCGCTGGCTAAACCCAAACTCTAACATGGTGATAATTCTGGTACATTCTTCCAAAGTCAAAGGCATGATTTTTCACAAATAACTCGAATTGAATAAAGAAAATCAATTTCAAGTCCCATATTTTTACAAAATTAAAAAACAAAATCAAAGAAGTCGAAATTGAAAAATGAATCACAATTTGAAAACAGGTAGTTTTTACTTATAACGAATTTTTTTATGCCATTCCAGTAAAAAAGTTTAAATGAAGGGTTGCATACAGTCCGCATATCTTTTTTGGTTTAATATCATAAGTGCTAATAATTATTAAATAAATAAATAAATGAATGAATGAATGAATGAATGAATGAATGAATGAATGAATGAATGAATGAATGAATGAATGAATGAATGAATGAATGAATGAATGAATGAATTAATGAATGAATGAATGAATGAATGAATGAATGAATGAATGAATGAATGAATGAATGAATGAATGAATGAATGAATGAATGAATGAATGAATGAATGAATGAATGAATGAATGAATGAATGAATGAATGAATGAATGAATGAATAAATAAATAAATAAATAAATAAATAAATAAATAAATAAATAAATAAATAAATAAATAAATAAATAAATAAATAAATAAATAAATAAATCAATCAATCAATCAATCAATAAATCAATCAATAAATAAATAAATAAATAAATAAATAAATAAATAAATAAATAAATAAATAAATAAATAAATAAATAAATCAATAAATCAATTAATAAATAAATAAATAAGCAAATGAAGTTATCTCGATCATTTCTTGAAGATATTGCTGTTTTCAAAGGTTTCTTTTGCGGGCTGCTTTATTTTAAGTGTATATAAAAATCAATTGCTGTTCGTTTGTCTCGCTAAAACTCGAAAACGGCTGGGCGGATTAAGCTGATTTTGGTTTTGAAATGTTTGTCGTAGTCCAGGGAAGGTATTGCGAGGATGATAGTAAAAACAACAATTTCATTTTCCCATATAAACTGTTCTACCTAAAGCGAAGGGAGAGTTTTAATGTCATTAGGATAGGTGATACGAAGTACACCGGGTCATCTAGTCTGTTACATATTTCTATTACATATCAATTATAATCAATTAAAAAACATTACAATCAATTATCCATAGAGAAAGCCATGTTATAATTTTCACTATTATATAATTTGCATGCTAGGTTTTCTGGCGAAGTGTGAGATATTTTAGTCATTCTTTTTTCAGTATCCCGAATATAATCCTAATATGTACCATACTTCACGCAAATAAATTATTGAATTTAATTTCAGATCGATTTCCTAATTTTCAAATAGATTTTTTAACTTTCAAACATACCTTTAAGTTTGGCTAGAAGAAATTGCTCATAGCATTAATCCCATCTTTTGTACACTATTTTTTTTAATTTGTGCAACAATGTGTTAAATAAATAAATATAATAGAATAGAAGCCAGTAGAATTCACCCGCAGCTTCGATGACATGGTAAGAGTAGTAAAGCTCTTTGTGGTGGGCTCATCTGGAGAAGTACTACCGTCATGCCTGCCGCCAAGCAACGTTGCTGTGTTTCGGATTGAAGGGTGTTGTTTCAGTGAAATAACAGGCACATGAGGACTCAAGTTGATGGGCGCAGTGCATCGTATTACATTCGTAGCGTGCGTGACCCAGGAGGCAATGCTTTGTTATATTGATGGTTACCACGTAACTTCAGGTGGGCCATCTGAATGTTCCATCAGCAAGTAGAATAAATAAAATAAAAAAGCCTGTTTAAAAAGCCTAGTTGTTATTCTAGTTCCCGGATGATGTATATTCCAAGTTTTATCCAAAACCGTTCAGCGGTTACGGAGATGAGAGGGAACAATCATACACACACACAAACACGTGCCCGAAAACTTGCGTATTTGTATTATTTTAATTACTGACTACTAACTTACATTTCCAAAAGTTTTTTTTGTTATATTCTTCTTTCTTGTCGTGTCACAATTTTTTTTGAACCAGTGCCAGTTTGTCGAAAGGAATTTAAGTGCGCCACAAAGAGACTCTTTTCGTTCACTTTTTTAAATCATACATTTTACGTCATTGGTTATACGAAAATTATTAGCATTCGAGCCTTGGCGTAAGCGTTTTTAATCACATGCGTGCGTGGCATGCGATTTCCTTCAGAGCGAAGGACATTGAGGGATTGCATTGAAATTGTATACACAATGTGCGTACAAAACACGCAATGCAGATGAAAGTAGCGACACAGTCACAAGCTTTATGTAACGTTTCGAACTTTACATAGCGACTTCTAGCTACTACCCACTCAAATAAAAACTTCTCATATAGTTATTCGAAAAAACTCACGGAATATCTTTAACGGCGATCGGGCTAAGCAATGTATGGCTAAAGTAATATATAGCTTAGTAATATATAGCTTAGTAATATGTAGCTCAATAATATATAGCTATTAATATATAGCTTAGTAATATATAGCTTAGTAATGTAAAGCTTAACAAGCTGGTGCCCGCGACTTCGTCTGCGCAGGATTAGTCACACAATATCTTTATAAATTGTAGCCTATGTGTTATTCTGATGTATAAGCTATATTATTGTAAAGTTTCATTAAAATCGATTCAGTAGTTTTTACGTGAAAGAGTAACAAACATCCATCCATCCATACTTACAAACTTTCGCGTTTATAATATTAGTAGGATAATATACAGCTATTTAGTAATATATAGCTTATATAAATCTTATATATAGCTTCTAAAAGTTGATCCCCAGGCACGGTAGATCCGTTTATATTTGTGTATTTTAAGAGGGATGGTCCAAAATCGCGTCGAACAATTTTTGGTTATCCTAGTTTAAAAAAGTGACTTGCTAAATTAAAGTGCCTCATCGTGATAAATAATATAAAATAAAAACAGCCCACAAGATCAGTTAGTAGTAGCTTTGCTTTCTGCGCTGTGGGCCGTGGGTACCTACCGAGGACAAACATTTATATAATGAACATAGATGTTTGTTCTCTGTCTGGGTGTATTGAGTAGGTATGTATAAACAAAAAATATAAAAGTTTTGTATCAGCTATCTGGTTCCCGAGTACAAGTTTTGCTTACTTTGGGCCTATAGTGCTGTGCCAGTAATATTTATTTATCCTAAAACTTCCTTTTTGAATTTATTTTTTAAGCCCTCACTATGCATCCACTGACTTCCCACGCGACGACATGCGTGGGAACGCATGTCGTCCGTCTACTCCCACCCGATGCACCGACGTCATTGCTTGCTACGCTTCGTTTTCTAATATTACGTCTTTGTGTAAGATAGCACACAATATAACAATACTTAGTATAATTCCTTGAAGCCTTCTTTACCCTTGAAAGGTTGTCTACTACCTGTTGTTTAGTTAATTCGAAGCCACACTCGTGCAATGACTCCTACGCAATATGTCACAATATACCTACTATTCCACCTCGCATATCTACCCACATAATTATGTTAAAACATAATATTGAAGAAAACCCACATCCATTTTCTTAAACACAAATGGCGGTTGGTTTTACTGTTCACTGACTTAACTAAAATTATTTAAAATAATTTACCTAACACTAAGCAAGAGTTGTAGAGCTCTTTGTATAAGAGTAGTAGAGTTTTTTGTGAAGGGCTCATCCGGGGAAGTACTGCCATCATGCTTTTTTCTGCCGCGGAGCAGCGTTGCTGTTTCGATTTGAAGAGTGTGGTTGCCGTTGAAATTACAGGCACATGAGGCTTGACATATTTATACATCAAGTTGATGGATTCAAGGCAGTGCATCGTAGGGCACGTGTTTATAGAGCGTGACTTACAGTGCAATGATTTGTTATAGGTGATGGTTACCACTTAACATCAGATGGCCGATGGGCCATTTGCTTGTTCCATTAGTTTTATGTATAGAAAAAAATGAGTGAAAGTGTATTTGTGGTATCCTGATTTGAACGGGAATGTTTGACAAAAATTTGAAGGAACCGAGGGGTTTATTTTTACTTTATTTTTATTTTTACCATTTTTTAAACATTGCATCCTGGTTTGACGTATGACTTGACTAAAAACTTTTTAATTTTTGCACGTGACACTGGCAAGGTCACGTGCAAAATAACAGAAAAGAACCATAAATGAGCAGAGTGGTTTGTAGAGTGCCTTCGATAGTGCCACTGTAGTGCCCTATATAAACCGCATGTGCAGAGCTTTCACCTTGGAACTATTATGAAGTAGAATATTATGTCAAGTATTGCACGTTTGATTGAAATATTTCAAAGACTTAGAAATAGAAATACTAAACAAAAATAGCTTCACGACTTTGATCTTAAGGCACGGTAGATATCCCTATGATTTACCTAATACCAACACAAGATTATTAAGGAATTCTAATAGGGATAGTCAGAGTTACTTTAATTACGTTTGGGAAATACCCACATTTTGCAGTTACACAGTCCACATTATACAAATATCTAATTTAATATTAAAGGTGCAACGTATGGCATCAAAATAAAAAAACGGTATTTCATCTGCACATCTATCGTTTGGTCTCGCCTTACTTATTATCAAAATCTGCCAAAAGATAACCAATTTTCTGTGACAAAACTAATTTTAAACTGTTTCAAATTTAAAATGTTTCTTGCAACATTTATTAATACTTACTACAGAAAGACATGATCTGAATAGTAAACCTCGTACTTGAATAATTTCTTAGTAATCATTGACAAAGTTCAACTCAACTTACCCACAGCAAGAGAGAGTTACTAGGATATGATAGGAATGGGACCCTATTACTAAGACTCCGCTGTCCGTCCGTCTGTCACCAGGCTGTATCTCATGAACCGTGATAGTTAGACAGTTGAAATTTTCACAGATGATGTATTTTCTGTAGCCGCAAATACTAAAAAACAGAATAAAATAAATATTTAAGGGGGCTCCCATACAACAAACGTGATTTTTTAGCCGTTTTTTTAGATAATGCTAAGGAACCCTTCGTGCAAGAGTCCGACTCGCACTTGGCCGGTTTTTTAAAACAATTATACCTACTTTGGTATTGTAATGCTAAGAACTCACAAAAGTTCTACGCTTGAATGAATCTCCGTAGCGCCGTAGGGCGTAGCACCTCGTAGCCAAGCGTAGCAAGTGCTACGACTAACTTATTCTATCGATTGAGGAAATCGTTTAAATAAATAATTTGATTCGATTTTCGGTTATTATGAAGTTGAGCTATCCGTTCAACGTATCGAAGGCTTCGATCAATGAGTTCACTATTTATAACTGGCAGTTTTATGGGTATAGAGGCAGGTTTAATTATTTTTGTTGAATAATTATAATATAAGCTTTTTCAGGTAACAGTATTCACCAGAACCTTATAAAAACGAATGAAAGTAGCCATTTGATTTGATCTCAACACCCTTAGCGCGTTTGCGCGTTGCATATCGAGTAGGTACCTCGTGGTCACAAAACACGCGAGGGTGCGAAAGAGATGGTAAGACGAAGGAACGAGATAGATGCCCGTTTTCCCCGTAGATGCCTCGGGGTATCCCTTTTTATTTACCAACGGCTTCATTGTTTTAGTTTTTTTATCAACGATCCACTGACTTTTTAATTATGTTATTGTTTTTCGGATAACTTAAGGCTATGTATTAATTTACATTAATTTTATCATTTTTTGCTCTATCTATTTAATTTTATCATATAATGCCGTTATCTGCTAAAATCTTGTTTTTTTCGTGATTTGTCATATGCTGTTGAAAAACTTTTGGTGAGTTTGAACGTACAATAATTCTGTGAAGTGCATTAAGAGCACTACATTTGGCCTCTTGCGATCATGGTTCTAGCAGTCGTTAAATCATGACGCAGACCCGAGTGCTGCCTGTCAACTCTGTTATCAAGGTGTAGGTTGGTAGCTCATATAAACGTAGTTGCTGTTCAGTTATGTAATGTTTACCTGCCATCCTTGTAAGAGCAGTGACCGGTCCACCGTCCGCAGCCACATGACAGCATCGCCCGCTTGGAAGTCGCGCAGGCGGTGGCAGCGCGAGTGCAGGAACAGGCCCAGGCACTTGAGCAGCTCCGACGTGGACGCCTGGATGACCGTCTTGCGAGGCTGCACCGGCGGCCCGCTCGTCGGCAGCTTCTCGAAGCACACGTTGTTGTTCAAGGCGTTCGCTCTGGCCACGTCCACCGGCGCCGGCCGCGGCGTCAGCGCCGGCGCCGGCCGCACCGAGCTCACCACGTACCCGCCCGCCGCTCCGCTCACGTTCTTGTTGCGGTCTAACGGAGCATTGTCCGCCAGCGGCGGCCGGAACGTCGCGACGCTCTTCGTCTTGCATTCTAGCTTCTTCTTATTGTTGTTGGCGGTCGAGAACCTCTTCCACGAGAGAGCGTTGATGAACAGCGAGTGCTTTTTGAGGTTCTTCTCGAGGGCCGTTTTCTCCGAGATGATTTTGGCGGCGTCGTCGAGAGTGGCGCGCCGCTCGTCCCTCGGTAGATCGCGGTTCTCCCTGTTCTTGGCGTTGTTGAGCCGCTCGTAGGAGTAGGCGAGGTGCGGCTGGTGCGGCGGCGGCGCGGCGGGCGGCGGGCGCCGCTCGCGCGGGCTGAAGCTGAGCACGGTGCCCATGAGCGGCGCGCGCGTGCAGCCGCTAGGTCCCCGCATGCATCACGTGCGCGGCGCGCGGCGGCCTCACTCCGTGTGTGCCGCGCCGCGCAGCGCATGCGTGCGCTGCGCAGCCCTATCGACCGCGCCAGCTGACGCCGCGCGCAAGGCGAGACCCTCCCCCGTACCTACCCCTTGCTTATAGACTTGCTACTATACGATCCACATGGCCGGACAGTTCCTGCTGCCGGAGATGACCACTGAAACCAGTCAGATTTTATGTGAACAACTATAAACCTTCCGCGTTCTAGGCGGGACTACTTTCCATCATGTGGGCCATAAGCTCGTTTGCCTAAATAAGAAGCAGCTTTACCTTAACTGGAAATCGAAATACGATTTCCAGTTAAGGTCAGATCCGCTCAGATCTTATGACGTACCGTCAAGATTTATTGTGGTACCTTATATTCGAAAATGAGCCTTTACTTATAGCCCTAACCAAAAAAAATTAATTTAATTAAATTAAATAGCGTAAAGCACCAGGGTAAAATGTAAATTTTCCAGCATTTGCATCTACTTTTCCGGCTTTCTTGGCTACCTAATGGCCCTCTCTATCTAAGACACCCGTAAACAAACCCTCTCCTATGAATCGGGGCATTACTTATAGGTTAATAATTTTAATTAATACCAACCTGAGTCAAGATGTCGCGATAACGAGATCGTCCGATTTCAGCAGAATTTTCCGCAACCTATTTAAATCAATAAATAATTCTTGGATGTTTTAAACGCCGCGCCGATGGAAAATATTTGGCTACAAAAGGTTGCCGAAAAAAAATACTTTAGGATTTTTGACGAACGTTTGTTTGTTTATACCACTAGTTATTTTTTGAGGCCAAAAAAGAACTAGTGGTTTGAAGTAAGAAGTGTGCGAGCATGTTGCTTTTACACACACTGTTTATTACGCAGAATAATGCATACGACACATCCCGATTGTGCGTGACTTGCAAGGCTATGCTTTTTTAAATGTGATGGTTACTACTTAACATCAGGTTGGCCATTTTTGTACCATCATCAAGTAGCATAAAAAAATAACATTCCCCACTGATTGGCAAATACCTCTCATTTCCTCCTCTCTAAAATAACTCCAAAATAAATGCATTGATAATAAATGCTTTTTTTTATACAACTAGCTGAAGGAACAAGCAGATGGCCCACCTGATGTTAAGTGGTAACCATCACCTATAACAAAGCATTGCCTCGTAAGTCACGCACAATAGGAACGTCCTACGATGCACTGCCCTGCGTCTATCAACTTGAGGCATACAGATGTTAAGTCTCATGTGCCGGTGATTACACCAGCAACCACACTCTTCAAACCGAAACACAGCAACACTGCTTGGCGGCTTAAAAAGGCGTGGTGGTAGTACTTCCCCGGGCGAGCCCTTCACAAAGAGCTCGTGGCTGGACACCACTCGATGCTGTTAATGAGCTGATGAGCTGCATATCAGGTTCTTGAGTGAGTCACTCATGCCTAGACACAATTATCTGCGGTCAGCAATCATCAAAGCTATCCCATCCTTTGTACAGCCCACATTTGCTTTATACGGTCCCTTAAATTTGATCGCACTGATGAACATTGGATTTGAATACACTCGATATAGAATTAAGATAGTTGCTTGCCTAATAAAGATACCATTAATCAACTAGTAAGAATGGCTAAACAACATTTTCGTAAAAAATTAGTTGGAGCTTCAATATTGTATTATATTTCATTGTCACAAGGTTTTTTTTATACAACTAGCTGATGGAACAAGCAGATGGGCCACCTGATGTTAAGTGGTAACCATTACCTATAGCAAAGCATTGCCTCGAAAGTCACGCACGATAGGAACGTGCCCTACGATGCGTCCATCAACTTGAGGCATACAGATGTTAAGCCTCATGTGCCTGTAATTACACCGGCAATCACACTCTTCAAAGTGAAACACAGCAAAGCTTCTTGGCGGCAGAAAGAGTTCAACTACTCTTAAAGGATCATGCAAGAAAACGGTAGGAACCAAGCAGTATGTTTGTTGCCGGTTCTTCTAGGCTTGGTCGCGTGGAACTGGCACCTAAATTCACCCAGTTTTAAGTCGTTTCCAAGTGATCCTTGTGATTTTATTGAATAAATACCTTTTGACTTTGAAGATGTAAAATAAGCTCTCTCATGGTGATTTTCTTTGAACTGATGATCAGTAAACAAAAATTATGAGTTCTGCGGAGTATGCATGATTGTTTTTTTTATAAATTGGTCTCTTTCTTAGTGAATATAGCACCGCACGGGTACATTATTATTTTGTAAAAAAGAACATACAATAAAACGGTGTGAACCAGCTGTAAGCACCTAGACTGTTCTTCTAGACATGGTGGTGACTGACACAGCTTATCAGACGTTTCAAGTGATCCTTGTGATTGTATTTAAATACTCTTGCCTCACTGTATAATAAAAATTGGCCAAGTGCGAGTCGGACTCGCGTACGAAGGGTTCTGTGCCATCTAAATATACAGCAAAAAAATCACGTTTGTTGTATGGGAGCCCCTTTAAAAAAATTTTTTTTCTGTTTTTTAGTATTTGTTGTTATAGCGACAACATAAATACATCATCTGTGAAAATTTCAACTGCCTTACTATCACGGTTCATGAGATACAGCCTGGTGACAGACGGACAGACAGACAGACGGACGGACAGCGGAGTCTTAGTAACAGGGTCCTGTTTTACCCTTTGGGTACGGAACCCTTAAAAGGTCTCAAGTGATCCTTGTGATTTTAATACTATTGCCCCGCTATGACACAAAAAGTCTTGCCGACTATAATATAAAAACTCATTTTTTTTTTACTATGGAACAAGCTAGGGGGTGCAATTTCTGATAAATTATTTTGTACACTTTACTACAACCTTGGTAAATTATATTTCTAGGATGCCCAGTTTTTGAAATACAAAAAAATAGTAAAATTTGACGACGATGAAACCGACGATCCAAGAGCGACGAGATCTGAGAGTTTCGTTGCCATCAAGGTTTTTCTACTGGTTATGCAATTCCTTTGCTTTTTATTTTTTCATTTGTAATGAATTATGAAGGTACTCAGTTCTCATAAAATGGTGACAGCGACGGTCTGATAATGGAACTAAGATCTGTTCAACGGAACTCTTCAATTAATAGCTTCGGTTGAAACTTGGTTACCATACCTAGTTCATAAGTGGTAGTCAGAAGCAAGTCCTAAAACAATGCTTGGACTTGCCTCTTGACTACCACCTACTTTAATTTTAATAGCGTTAGGATCGCATCACGAGATCTCAGTTCTGAGCGAACCACTAGCATTATCATTGTTCTGTAGACCCACCCTCATTTCGGAGTCTGCAATAGCACCCAATGCAGAGGTGGGCCCTAATTCGATTACAGCCTCGTGGGCCGCGGATCCACGTCGCATTATTACGTAAGCCAGCGAACTCCACTGTAATCTGCTCAGAACCACGTTGAGAAAAACACTGTTTTTATGCTAGTATCGTAGGTTTTATTAGTACCTACTAAATAAACTTAAATTTGTTAAATTAAATCAATAACTTACCAGTAACACATGTCTTGACATGTATGCTTTAAGTTGGTGAACGTAGTGCATCGTAGGGCACGTTCTTATCGTACTTGTGTTGCAATGATTCTTTGTTTTATAGATACAATAAATATAAAAAAGCAGTAGGTATTTATTCTTCTAGGCTTTGGTCGCGAGGAACTGGCGGTAGATTCACCTAGTATTTAAGACGTTTCAAAGTGATCCTTGCGATTGTACTGAATAAGGACAGTTTTCATTTGATGAATTTTTTTTGTAGAATATATTATTTCAGTTACCTTTATCCATTTGACCCAAATTTGAATAAAAACCTCATTGTTTCCTGCAATTCATTCTAAAATAGGTGACCTGATTACCTGAATACAATATTCATTAAAACCGTACCATTAAGAATCGATGCTCTGTGCGACAACAAAAGCTTGTTAACGAGCGGTGACGAAGTACCTACAGCGTTGAGCCGTCGAGAGGGAATTCGTACGAGCGCGCACAGGCGTTTTATCAAGCTTTTGCAGTCTGTGAAAGCTGTGTTTTCTCGTATAAGCGAAAAAATAGTAATATTTTTTTGTTTTCGTTGCAAAATATCCAATATATTTTGCACATTTTATTCTAGTTGTCTAGTGGTAGACGCCTGCCTTCTGATCTGTAAAGTCTTGGGTTCAAAACCATTCGTGCATCAGTGAGCTTTTCTGTTCCAAAAATTACGTGTTCACTTTCGTGTCAGTACTGGCAAGTAATGGCACAAAAAGAAGAAAAAAATTAAAAAAAACTTGCCTCAATAATTTAAAATAAAATAAGATTAACTGCTGCTCTCAAAGACCAAACTAACTATTTTCGCAAGACATTTCACTCTAAAGTCGCCCATGTGCTTGCATGCTTCTCCTAGACAGCGCTGAGTGCTACACCCTCGTTCACTTGTCTGTAGGTATAATAACAGCTAGGCTAGCACTACTTTCAGTAATCTGCAACTGCCCTCCGACCAGTGGCTCGATTACGCTGATGTCTGGCTATCGAGATGGCTTTCAGTTTGAAATTTGATTCCCATCCATCCATCAATTGGAATGCACTTTGGGAATCAAATGTCGAACTTAAGGCCATGGATGGGAATCAAATGTCAAACTTAGGCCTGATTTCACCATGCTCTATAGATTAACAAAGGATTAAAGGGCAGGTAAATATGTCAAAATGTACGCGTTTGACATCTAAGGTTAGATTTAACAGCCTTTTAATCCTTGATTAGTAACTAACAGAGCAAGGTGAAATCAGCTCTTAAAGCCATGGGATGGGAATCAAATGTCAAACTGAAAGCCGCTGGACCTCTTATAACAAGCTTGTTGGACTTAGGACATTGACCAATCAAAGGAAACTATAGCTGCTTTACCGTGAAACTCGAAAAAAAATAACTTTAGTAAAATAGTAGTGAATCTAGTAGTGCATGTTCAAACCACCACGTGAAGTCAAGTCAAAGTCAATAGGTATTTATTCAATAAAATCACAAGGATCACTTTGAAACGTCTTAAAGCTAGGTGACTCTAGGTGCCAGTTCCACGCGACCAAAGCCTAGAAGAACAGGCAACAAACTTACGGCTTGGTTCCTACCGTTCTTTTGTATGATCCTTTTACAATGTAATCTCTAATACTATAAGACTCAAAGTCCTGACTGACTGACTGACTGACTGACATATAGACAGCGCACAGCCTAAACCGCTGGTCCTAGAGACTTGAAATTTGAGGAGTACGTAGGTCTTATAGCGTAGAGGTGTACTAAGAAGGGATTTTTGGAAATTCAACCCCTAAGGGTGTAAAAAGGGATGAAAACGTTTGTATGAAAAATAGTATTCCTTGAACCTACAAACTTGAAACTTAGAGTAGATATACTTCAAAGCAAAAAAATAGGAATGGCATTTTTAGTTTTTTAAAACTACCCTTAATAAGTGTGCAAAGGGATGTAAAAGTTTGTATGGGAGTTTTTGACCGCTGGTCCTAGAGACTTGAAATTTGAAGAGTACATAGGTCTTATGACGTAGAGGTGTACTAAGAAGGGGTTTTTGGAAAGTCAACCCCTAAGGGTGTAAAAAGGGATGAAAACTTTTGTATGAAAAATAGTATTCCTTGAACCTACAAACTTGAAACTTGGAGTAGATATACTTCAAAGCAAAAAAATAGGAATGGCATTTTTAGTTTTTTAAAACTACCCTTAATAAGTGTGCAAAGGGGTGTAAATGTTTGTATGGGAGTTTTTTGACCGCTGGTCCTAGAGACTTGAAATTTGAAGAGTACATTGTTGTATCATCTGAGCAATATGATAAAATACACATGTGGGTAGTTAGGTTTCTTTTATAAATAAATGAGTCGGTACGCAGCCATTGTCGTTTTACTTCATGGTGACAGCGGTGAACAGAATATTTTGCGATAAAATAGTTTAAAGTGTGTGTTTTAAAGTTAAAACGCGTAAATACGCTTCAAAGTGATTGTAATTTCATACAACTATGGAACATGCGCGACCGCCGGCTGAATTATCGTTGGAAGGAGGTCCAGCGAAACGTGCTGACGCGTGGCGTAAATGGCTCAAGCAATTTCAAGTATTTCTCAAGGCGTCGGGAGTTTATAAAGAGTCGAAAGATATGCAGGCCAGTTTACTCATTAATCTAATTGGTTCCGAAGGCTACGACATATTCCTCACATTCAAGTTCAGTTCAGAAACTGACCGTGATGACATCGAAAAACTTATTGAAAAATTCAACGGCCATTTTGGTACAAAACCCAATACTACGATGGTGAGATTCAAGTTTTTTACGAAGAACCAAGAGGACGGGGAAAGTATCGACGAGTATGTTACAGCTTTGAAACTTTTGAGCCAGCAGTGTGAGTTCGACAAGCTGGAAGACGGACTGATTCGCGATCGGATCGTGTGCAGCGTGAGAGAAAGTACCGTACGCGACAGGTTACTACGTAGCGATCAGCTGACACTCGAAAAGGCTATCGTCATATGTCAATCGAATGAAATCTCAAACGAGGAAAGCCGTAAAATAGAAGGTGTAAAGATTGAGTCAAAAAGTGCGTCAGTGGATGCCGTGTGGAGCTCGCGAGGCGCGGGACGAGGTGCGCGAGGCTACGGCGGCGGAGGCGGCTGGGCGCAGCAGCGCTGGCGCGGGGCCGGCGGCGGCGGGCGCGGCCGCGGGCTCGGTGCGCGCGCCCCGCATGCTGGCGGCGGCGGCGGCGACGCAGCGGGGACCTCGCACTCAGCGCAGGGTAGCGCGTGCGCGGCCTGTTCCAGTGCGTATTGTGATGGTGGGTTTAGATGCCCGGCGAGAAATGTGAAGTGCTTCTTGTGCGGTAATAAGGGCCACTATAGGAGAATGTGTCCAGTGAACCGATCGAGTAAGGTTTATTCGGTACAGGAGGAGAGAGACGATGACCTGTACTTTATCTCCTCTGTGGGTGCTGTGGATGATTCACGATCCGGGGACAAATGGTATGAGACTTTATTTAATTTAAATAACATGACAAAACATTTGTTCAAGTTAGATACGGGCGCCGATTTGAATGTTATCTCCAAAGATAATTACCTAAAGTTAGGTTTTATGTTGCACGATTTGAGTCCGTCTAAACCTAAAGCGATGTCTTACTGTGGAAGTTTATTACCTATTCTTGGATCATGTGTTCTAAAGTGGAGGTATAAAAATAAAGAGTATAGTATAAACTTTGTAGTATCTGATCATAACTGTGAAAGCATTTTAGGTAAATTTGCAGTAGAGGAAATGAAATTAGTGCAACGGGTATATTGTTTAAATATGGATATATACAGCGATTTGTTTGAGGGTCTCGGGCGGCTACCTGGACACTACACTATACCTATAGATAAAGATTCATCTCCTTGCATCTGCCCGGTGCGGAAAATACCTATTAGTTTGAGGGGAAAGTTGCAAACCGAACTTGAACGCATGGAGGAGTTGGGTGTGATTAGAAAAGTGACTCACCCCACTCCTTGGGTGAATGCTATCGTAGTAGCGGCTAAAAAAGATGGTAACATCAGAGTTTGTTTAGATCCTCGACCTCTTAACAAAGTCATTCGTCGACAACATTTTCCATTGCCTACCCTTATGGAAATAGCCACACAGCTGAAAGGGGCTAATTGTTTTAGTAAGTTGGATGCTAGATCTGGATTTTGGATGATATCGCTGGATGAGGAGAGTGCCGACCTATGTACATTCGGGACGCCGTTTGGCAGGTTCCAATATTTACGTCTCCCTTACGGGATCAATTCAGCTTCTGAAGTTTTTCACTCTAGGGTCAAACAGCTGCTTGAAGGGTTAGAAGGGGTAGACTCATTTGTCGACGATATTATTGTTTGGGGTATGAATGAGAGCCAGCATGATGAACGTCTGAAACGATTAATGGATAGAGCTAGAGAAGTAGGCATAAAATTTAATCGTGAGAAATGCGAGTTCAAGGTTCCTGAGGTCATGTATTTGGGACACAAATTTAGTGTAGAAGGAATGAAAATAGATGAAAGTAAAACCAAAGCCATCAAAGAAATGCCATGTCCGCAAAACAGGCAAGAATTAGAAAGATTTATGGGGATGGTAAATTTTTTATGCAAGTTCATTCCTAACTTTTCCGAAAAGGCTACCCCGCTTAGGAACTTATTAAGAAAAAATAGCGAATGGCAATGGGGTGCATGTGAGGACCAAGTAGTAAAAACGCTAAAGTGGGACTTGTGTAATGCGCCTGTTTTGAGTCTGTTTGCGGCGAACGAGCCAGCCGTGGTGTCAGTGGACGCCAGCTCGCACGCACTCGGGGCGGTGCTGCTGCAGAACGGGCGTCCGGTGGAGTTCGCCTCCCTCACTCTGACCGACACTCAGCAGCGATATGCTCAAATCGAGAAAGAGATGTTAGCTATCGTCTTCGCGCTTGAGAGATTCCACCAATATGTATATGGCAAAAGCGATGTGCTTGTAGAAACTGACCATAAACCACTCGAATCACTTTTTAAAAAATCTTTAAACGATGTACCCGCTAGGCTTCAGCGGATGATGCTCCGCGTTCAAAGATATGACTTTGCTGTAATGTATAAACCCGGAAAATATATGTATGTAGCGGACACACTTTCGCGCGCTCCGCTTCCGGAATTAATGCATGAAAAAGTGTCGGAGGAGGTGCAGAGTCAGTCATGTTTTTTGATAAAAAATGTGTCATTTAGTAATGAAAAGATTAATTTAGTGCGCGATCACACAAAAAGAGATATCACATGTCAGTTGTTGATTCGTAATGTTAGGGATGGCTGGCCGCTAAACAAGTATGAAACTGATGAAAGAGTGAGGTCATTATGGGATCATAGGAACGTCCTTGAGTATTATGATGGCGTTCTATTTAAAAACGATTTAGTATTTATTCCGGAAGAACTCCGTGCTGATATGATAGGTAGAGTACATGAGGGGCATCTAGGTATAGATAGATGTAAAAGGCGCGCGCGAGAAGTGATGTACTGGCCGGGGATGTCGCACGACATCGAGCGCGCGGTGCGCCAGTGTCGCGTGTGCGCGAGACACGCCGCGATGCCGCAGCGGGAACCATTGATTGCTCATGAAATACCTAGTCTTCCGTGGGTGAAACTCGGCTCTGATATATTTGAGTACAAAAGAACATACTTCCTGATATTAGTAGATTATTTTTCTAACTACGTCGAGGTGTGCCCACTCACTAGTATAACTTCTAAAAGCGTCATTAAGGCTATGAAAGACCAGTTTGCGCGGCACGGTATACCACAGGAACTGATAACAGACAATGGCCCAGCGTATGCCTCGAAAGAATTTCAGAATTTTTCAAGTTCTTGGGCTTTTAATCACACCACATCGTCCCCCAATTACGCCCAGTCGAACGGTCGTTCTGAACGTGCTGTGCGCACCATAACAACTTTATTGAAAAAATCGTTGGACGATGGTACCGATTTTTATTTAAGTCTGTTAAACTATAGGACGGCGCCGAGAGATGGTATCGCGAGTGCTGCGGAACTTCTTATGAGTAGACGGCTAAACACACGTCTGCCGATTCATTTAAATAAACTTAACCCGGCTAGGGACAACACCATAGATTATCAAAATATTATGAATAACCAAGCAAGTGCAAAGGCCCGGTATGACGCTAGTTCAAGGGAACTACCTGCTCTCGACACAGGTGATGAGGTGGTTGCAGTTGACGGCAGTAACAGACGTGAAGCATGGGTGACGGGTCGCGCTCCTCAACCGCGATCATATTTTGTAAAAGATGAGTCAGGCAGGATTTATCGCCGTAACCGTAGGCATTTATTGAGAGTAAATACTACGCCGCCTTCTTCTAACGATAAAGCGCTGTGTGATGAGGATGAAAAGAGTGACAGTAGTGTGTATGATGATCCCGATGAGGAACTAATAGACGTTGTTGCTCCAAATAATGCAATTTGTAAACCTATTGAATCCGAGTCTACAAGGTCAAAGGACCGGGCTGAAAGGGCAGCCGCTCGCCAGGCAAAGAAAAAAATATTTTTTGATACTTTTAAAAAGTAGGTATCCCAATACCTACCTATTCATACTATATATTCATATTATATTCATACCTACCTATTGTATTTCATTAGTATAATAATTTAATGTTATGCCCGTTATGCAATACATTTCTATGTAAGATTATTTTGTTGTCAAAATTTGCATAGTAAGTGTAGATATAATATTATATATTATTGTTTCTGATAAATTTAGATCTTAAATATTTCAGGAAGCAAGAATGTAATGCATGTTTTATTATGTACCTAGCTAAGTAATCCTGTCTTAATATCTTATATTATGTTAAATACCTATTCGTTTTTATTATGTTATTAATTACTTAGTAGGTTTCCACTTGATCGATTCTTATTTTGTTTCTATAAAGGGAAAGATGTTGTATCATCTGAGCAATATGATAAAATACACATGTGGGTAGTTAGGTTTCTTTTATAAATAAATGAGTCGGTACGCAGCCATTGTCGTTTTACTTCATACATAAGTTTTATGACGTAGAGGTGTACTAAGAAGGGGTTTTTGGAAAGTCAACCCCTAAGGGTGTAAAAAGGGATGAAAACGTTTGTATGAAAAATAGTTTTCCTTGAACCTACAAACTTGAAATTTAAAGTAGATGTACTGCAGGGCTAAAAATAGTAAAGGTATGTTTAGTTTTTTAAAACTACCCTTAATAAGTGTGCAAAGGGATGTAAAAGTTTTTATGGGAGTTTTTTAACGCGTGGTGCGATTGACTTAAAACTTGAGGTAAATATACTAAGAAATATATAATTAAGAATAACGCTTTTAACTTTTGATAATTACCCCTGCAAAGGGTGCAAATGACTGTAGACTGTACTTGAAGTAAATATATACTTCAAGTTTGAAATCAGTCGCACTATGCGTTAAAAATCTCCCATACTAACTTTTACATCTCTCTCATACTCCACAATAAATTATTTAAAATCACGTTTTCAATATTTTGAAACTAGGGTGCAAAAGACTGCCGAAGTTTCAAGGTTTGTACGGGAGATTTTTAACGCGTAGTGTAATTAACTTCAAACAAACAAAAAGACAGTTTGATTTTCGAAAACAACCCCTAAAACGTTACCCTCCTTCGTTGCGCTCAAGTAAAAAGGATACAACGAGGCGTCAATGTTTGTAAGGGACATTCTAAACACGGGAATCTAGAGTTGGTACGAAGAGATCTGAGGGTATCTACCGTGCCTGGGGATCAAAGTCGTGAAGCTGTTTCGTTTCGTTTGTTTTTGGGGTTAGAAACTAGGAACAAATAAGTACATATTTTCCGTGTAAGGTTGTCTTTGTTGTATTTGTCATGTTTGTGCTAAACTCAGTACCTATACCTACTTACCTAATATAGGTAATTTACGCCTATAGGTATCTCTTATACCTACGTATTTAAAATCCTACCCTAATAATATACAAATCATCGTAACATTCGCAAGTTACGATGTTTTGATGTTTGTGGCTCAATCACAGCACCACTTCAGCGCGTGCGAAGCCGCGGGAAGCCACTAGTATAATATAAAAAGAGTGACATTAAAAGAGTAAGAGCTGATTTCACCATACTCTGTTAGTTACTAATTAAGGATTAACAGGCCGTTAAATCTAACCTTAGATGTCAAACGCGTACATTTTGACATATTTAACGGCCCTTTAATCCTTTGTTAATATAACAGAGCATGGTGAAATCAGGCCAAAACACACCGTCGTTGTTATGAGACACGATCAACCCTCCCAATCTTTATTCCTTATAAGACGTTTCAAAATAAACTAAATGGTACTTAACTGTCGTCGATTTTTGTTACCTATATTTCTTGTTCTAAAAATGTAAATCCTTTATTGGCTGTATGTTAGAAACCTAAGTATTTACATTGTATATTAAGAGCTGTGGATTTTGTTCAAAAATAAATAAATAAAATAAAATGATCCTTGTGTTTCAACTTAATAAAATATTTTTTGACTTTGACTTTATTTTACACTGTGAAATCAATAAGTAAGCTTAAACATTAAACATGTACAAAGGCAAGCTTAACCCTAAAAAGAGTCATCTTCCAGCAAATCATGAAGGATAGAGAAAACTTAAATAACAGGTAATACAAAATGAAAAAATAATATTTATATTATTATGAAACAACATTAAATAAATAAACCTACACAAGACTTAGGTATATCATCGATATCTTGGTTGATAATCGAAGCTTTAGATTTTGAAAATATGTTTAAGGTATGTCACAGGAAAGCCCATACATTACATCTTGTACATTTTGCTTTATGGGACTGACAACTATCAAAAAACTTACAACAAAAGAAACATTTCAGAGAAAATTTCGACACCATTGTTGGTTTGACGAAAATAAATTTAAAAGAAAACGTGTTTGGTTATATAATATAAAAAAAACTCAATTTTTTCTAGGGTTCTTCCGACTGTGTTTCGGTTTGAAGGGTATGGGTGTCGATGAAACACATGCGGCTTCTGAATGTCTCAAGTTGATGCTCGCAGGGCAGTGCATCATAGGCCACGTTCATATCGTGCGAGACTTGCGGGGCAATGATTTGTTAATCGTTATAGGTGATGGTTACCACCTAACATCGGGTGAGGCGTGAACGATACGTACCAAGCCGTAAGTTTGTTGCCTGTTTATCTAGGCTTCGTCGCGTGGAACTGACACCTAGATTCACCTAGTTATAAGACATATCAAAGTGAGCCTTGTGATTCAATGAATAAATACCTATTAATATATATAAATATTACAAAGATTTAATATAGTCCCAAAAGTTATTACCCGAGTGGGATTTGAACCCACGATACGGGGCCAAGATACGGGGCTTGATACTTGATAAGGGGAAGGTCGTGGGTTCAAATCCCACTCGGGTAATAACTTTTGGGACTATATTAAATCTTTGTGATTTTCCTTAAGTGTAGGTAAACACTATAAAAACAAATTAAAATATATAAATATTGGTGGTATTGGTGGTAGTCAGAGGCAAGTCCAAACATTATTATTATTTTTACCGGAGTTTAATATATTATAATTATTTTAAATAATAAGGTTCAGAATAGGTTTCAGTTTAGAGAAGATTCTCAAATAGTTATACAATCACCTTGTGAAGGTAATTTGCTAATAATATTGGGGTTTGACGACGCTGTGTGAAATGTCCGTCAATGTTTATTTATTTGTTGTTTGAATAGAATGAATCGGAGTCTGTACACAATAGCTTAGTCTTCCGAGGAGCACTTGCACGGCTTCCACTAAACACATTATCGACGGCCTCGCCCCAGGCCACGGCCGGCGCTCATGATTACTTTGATTTAGATATAGACATACGTGAAGGGCTCGTGAAGGGCTGGGCTAGTCCGGGGAAGTAGGTACTACCGCGCTTATTTCTGCTGCCTTCTTGTCGTGTTACTAGTTCTTTCGAAACAATGTGGTGAATGGTTTGTAAGTGCGCCTCAACGCTGCTTGGTGGCAGAAATAGTATATTGCCGTATTTTATAATTTAATGTGTATATAGTTTATTGTGTTTTAACCCTAGTTTATTTCTGATCTCTTGTTATTATTTCGATTTATTTGAGAAAATGATGGTGAAAGGCACACAGGCAGCACCGCAGTTGCTGCCTGTGTGCCTCGGCGTCACGGAAGACCAGCGTTGTAGAAGTGCATCAAACACTATTACAGCATAAAGCTGAGTGACGACCGTTTTTGTTGTCACAGTATTGTTCTTTATAAGTATTTAATTTTCGCCTATGTTTTTGTGACACAAAATAAACATATTTTGATTTGAAATAAGAATGGTGGTTGTATATACTTCCCAGACGAGCCCTTCATAAAGAGCTCTTAAACATAGAATGCCAATATACAAGGTGTTCCAATGCTTGTGTCTAAAACTTCAGCGGGCTAAAGTATCCAACAATATGAATTACTTTTTCTAAGTAACCAACACTGTAAACGCGAAAAAAAACAGCTGTTTCATACAAAAGTTAAATACCTTACTGGCTGAAATGTATGAAACAGCTGTTTTTTTTTCATATTGATACTTTAGCCCCCTGAAGTTTTAGACACAAGTATTGGAACACCTTGAATAATGTAAAACCTAAGTTGTCACTAAGATCTTAGTTTGCTTTGCTCACTCGATCCATTATAACACCCAGGCAGAGAATCTCTGTTCACACAAATGTTTGTGGTGGGGATCGAACCCACGACTTCAGCGCAGAAGGCCGAGCTGTTAGGTCTGTCTTAATGCCATAATTCAATATTATTGCTACTTCTGAAACACGTAGCATGTTGGCACCATCTGTCCTTTTTTTTAAAGGTTCATAAAAATAAAAGCTTCAGGTAAAAGCGATGATTTCATAGAGTACGAATTTGGAGGGTCTTTTAATCAACATTAAAACGTTTACGATCTTTTTATTAAAACGGCAACTCTTTCAAGCGTCTTTAACTGTTCGTAAAAAAATTCGGAGGTTTTTTGATTTGATTTGATCAAGTCCGGTACAATAAAATCATGTGAACGATTTTAAGTGTAGTTTATGAAATCATTTTATCGAATTGCCGGAAAACACAACTTTTTTTAAACATGGCATAAAATCTCTTTTGATTTGAAAATGGTGTCGGACCACGTAGCCACAGCCTTATAATTCTAATGATTTGCAAATACAGGCTGTACAAAGAAATAACAATCACGTAGGTAAGTATACAAGCTGAGGGTGTCGATTCTATAAATAAAATCACAGGGTGTTTCACCTAGTGCATCCGCGCTCACTTCGATCACGAGCATCGTCTCACTCATTTTGTAATTTCCACTCGCCAAAGCTTAGCTTTTGTCGGAATTCTGATGCAGTTTCTTCCAATCGAGTCTTTCCTGCCCCTTTTGATCGAGTTTAGGCATACTGCTTCATCGGCATCTTTCATTAGTATAAACAGCTTTTTAAAGAAAAGAAAAGAAAATACATTTATTTGACATACCTACACACAAAACATATAAAAAATAAAACAGAACGGACAGGTAAACAGAATACTTGTATTCTGTTTTTTTTTGGTAAGTTTACCAACTAAAAACATATAACAATAAAAAAGAAAAATACATAAATGATATAAAGTTGATAGCAACTTCGTCATAGCCAGTCCCGTCCCGTTGCAGTGGCATGCTAAAAAGGCCCA
This sequence comes from Chloroclysta siterata, assembly GCA_932294275.1. NCBI lineage: Eukaryota > Metazoa > Arthropoda > Insecta > Lepidoptera > Geometridae > Chloroclysta > Chloroclysta siterata. The sequence goes on from OW028588.1 coordinate 19,740,940, forward strand.
GACTCAGCTTTTGCTGTAGGCAGCAAAAGCTGATTATCTTCTTTGTTAGGACAAAGAAGATAATCAAGGTAGATTCCTTGATTATTGCTTCCTTCCTTGATTGCCTTGATCTTTTAAGGCAAATCTCATGTTTATATATAATGCCCTCATTGGCATCTCGCGTTTAAGTTAACTCGATCAAAAAGGATGATAGTGACCTTTTCTACAACTGGCTCACATAACTTATTCTTGGCCATCCTCTTCCTCGATTTCCTTCAACCTTTCCTTCAATGATGGTTTTAATGTATTACAGACTGCCAAATTCAAAATTCAATGCGGATTCCGCGGTCACTTGAGTGAATGTTGTTCACGGAATAGCACAACTGAGTTTAGGGGCGCCGATGGATCTTTGATATTCGACGTCTAGACAAGAATTACGACGGAATGTAGTTACCACTCTCAGCACAGGTTTTTTATTTTTTTGAGTTGCTCTTTTCGATTTACCATAATATTGAACGATAAAATATTGGTGGTAAAGTAGCACATTTAACTTTCATAACATGATGTTGTTATTAAGGCGAAGACAAGAGCTAATGTGACTCTCGCTCGCACGTTTCGACATATTGAAAGATATAAAATCACTAAACTCATTTTCTAAAAATCGTAATCAACCATTTTGTGTGCAATCACATTGCACACAGTTTTCAACATGTCGAAACGTGCGAGCGAGAGTCACATTAGCTCTTGTCTTCGCCTTAATAACAACATCATGTTATGAAAGTTAAATGTGCTACTTTACCACCAATATTTTATCGTTCAATATTATGGTAAATCGAAAAGAGCAACTCAAAAAAATAAAAAACCTGTGCTGAGAGTGGTAACTACATTCCGTCGTAATTCTTGTCTAGACGTCGAATATCAAAGATCCATCGGCGCCCCTAAACTCAGTTGTGCTATTCCGTGAACAACATTCACTCAAGTGACCGCGGAATCCGCATTGAATTTTGAATTTGGCAGTCTGTAATACATTAAAACCATCATTGAAGGAAAGGTTGAAGGAAATCGAGGAAGAGGATGGCCAAGAATAAGTTATGTGAGCCAGTTGTAGAAAAGGTCACTATCATCCTTTTTGATCGAGTTAACTTAAACGCGAGATGCCAATGAGGGCATTATATATAAACATGAGATTTGCCTTAAAAGATCAAGGCAATCAAGGAAGGAAGCAATAATCAAGGAATCTACCTTGATTATCTTCTTTGTCCTAACAAAGAAGATAATCAGCTTTTGCTGCCTACAGCAAAAGCTGAGTCTGGGCCTTTTTAGCATGCCACTGCAACGGGACGGGACTGGCTATGACGAAGTTGCTATCAACTTTATATCATTTATGTATTTTTCTTTTTTATTGTTATATGTTTTTAGTTGGTAAACTTACCAAAAAAAAACAGAATACAAGTATTCTGTTTACCTGTCCGTTCTGTTTTATTTTTTATATGTTTTGTGTGTAGGTATGTCAAATAAATGTATTTTCTTTTCTTTTCTTTAAAAAGCTGTTTATACTAATGAAAGATGCCGATGAAGCAGTATGCCTAAACTCGATCAAAAGGGGCAGGAAAGACTCGATTGGAAGAAACTGCATCAGAATTCCGACAAAAGCTAAGCTTTGGCGAGTGGAAATTACAAAATGAGTGAGACGATGCTCGTGATCGAAGTGAGCGCGGATGCACTAGGTGAAACACCCTGTGATTTTATTTATAGAATCGACACCCTCAGCTTGTATACTTACCTACGTGATTGTTATTTCTTTGTACAGCCTGTATTTGCAAATCATTAGAATTATAAGGCTGTGGCTACGTGGTCCGACACCATTTTCAAATCAAAAGAGATTTTATGCCATGTTTAAAAAAAGTTGTGTTTTCCGGCAATTCGATAAAATGATTTCATAAACTACACTTAAAATCGTTCACATGATTTTATTGTACCGGACTTGATCAAATCAAATCAAAAAACCTCCGAATTTTTTTACGAACAGTTAAAGACGCTTGAAAGAGTTGCCGTTTTAATAAAAAGATCGTAAACGTTTTAATGTTGATTAAAAGACCCTCCAAATTCGTACTCTATGAAATCATCGCTTTTACCTGAAGCTTTTATTTTTATGAACCTTTAAAAAAAAGGACAGATGGTGCCAACATGCTACGTGTTTCAGAAGTAGCAATAATATTGAATTATGGCATTAAGACAGACCTAACAGCTCGGCCTTCTGCGCTGAAGTCGTGGGTTCGATCCCCACCACAAACATTTGTGTGAACAGAGATTCTCTGCCTGGGTGTTATAATGGATCGAGTGAGCAAAGCAAACTAAGATCTTAGTGACAACTTAGGTTTTACATTATTCAAGGTGTTCCAATACTTGTGTCTAAAACTTCAGGGGGCTAAAGTATCAATATGAAAAAAAAACAGCTGTTTCATACATTTCAGCCAGTAAGGTATTTAACTTTTGTATGAAACAGCTGTTTTTTTTCGCGTTTACAGTGTTGGTTACTTAGAAAAAGTAATTCATATTGTTGGATACTTTAGCCCGCTGAAGTTTTAGACACAAGCATTGGAACACCTTGTATATTGGCATTCTATGTTTAAGAGCTCTTTATGAAGGGCTCGTCTGGGAAGTATATACAACCACCATTCTTATTTCAAATCAAAATATGTTTATTTTGTGTCACAAAAACATAGGCGAAAATTAAATACTTATAAAGAACAATACTGTGACAACAAAAACGGTCGTCACTCAGCTTTATGCTGTAATAGTGTTTGATGCACTTCTACAACGCTGGTCTTCCGTGACGCCGAGGCACACAGGCAGCAACTGCGGTGCTGCCTGTGTGCCTTTCACCATCATTTTCTCAAATAAATCGAAATAATAACAAGAGATCAGAAATAAACTAGGGTTAAAACACAATAAACTATATACACATTAAATTATAAAATACGGCAATATACTATTTCTGCCACCAAGCAGCGTTGAGGCGCACTTACAAACCATTCACCACATTGTTTCGAAAGAACTAGTAACACGACAAGAAGGCAGCAGAAATAAGCGCGGTAGTACCTACTTCCCCGGACTAGCCCAGCCCTTCACGAGCCCTTCACGTATGTCTATATCTAAATCAAAGTAATCATGAGCGCCGGCCGTGGCCTGGGGCGAGGCCGTCGATAATGTGTTTAGTGGAAGCCGTGCAAGTGCTCCTCGGAAGACTAAGCTATTGTGTACAGACTCCGATTCATTCTATTCAAACAACAAATAAATAAACATTGACGGACATTTCACACAGCGTCGTCAAACCCCAATATTATTAGCAAATTACCTTCACAAGGTGATTGTATAACTATTTGAGAATCTTCTCTAAACTGAAACCTATTCTGAACCTTATTATTTAAAATAATTATAATATATTAAACTCCGGTAAAAATAATAATAATGTTTGGACTTGCCTCTGACTACCACCAATACCACCAATATTTATATATTTTAATTTGTTTTTATAGTGTTTACCTACACTTAAGGAAAATCACAAAGATTTAATATAGTCCCAAAAGTTATTACCCGAGTGGGATTTGAACCCACGACCTTCCCCTTATCAAGTATCAAGCCCCGTATCTTGGCCCCGTATCGTGGGTTCAAATCCCACTCGGGTAATAACTTTTGGGACTATATTAAATCTTTGTAATATTTATATATATTAATAGGTATTTATTCATTGAATCACAAGGCTCACTTTGATATGTCTTATAACTAGGTGAATCTAGGTGTCAGTTCCACGCGACGAAGCCTAGATAAACAGGCAACAAACTTACGGCTTGGTACGTATCGTTCACGCCTCACCCGATGTTAGGTGGTAACCATCACCTATAACGATTAACAAATCATTGCCCCGCAAGTCTCGCACGATATGAACGTGGCCTATGATGCACTGCCCTGCGAGCATCAACTTGAGACATTCAGAAGCCGCATGTGTTTCATCGACACCCATACCCTTCAAACCGAAACACAGTCGGAAGAACCCTAGAAAAAATTGAGTTTTTTTTATATTATATAACCAAACACGTTTTCTTTTAAATTTATTTTCGTCAAACCAACAATGGTGTCGAAATTTTCTCTGAAATGTTTCTTTTGTTGTAAGTTTTACCAAAATGTTTGAAATTCGAGACGCTTTGAAAAGATTTCGCAAAACCCACGTTGATTAAAAACGTGATTACGAACGTACGCAACATCAATGACTTATAAAGTCAATACTATCATCATCATCATGCGGTAAAGTCCGCTGCACTTCGCCAAAATCGAAGAACGACTTGGAACGACCTTCTCCATCCACCGAACTACTCAACAGAACAGGTGGGAGTAAAAGGACTTTCCGTGATCTTTACCTATCTTTTTTTCTTTTAAATATCAAAATCAAATGTGGTCGTGCACCAATCGATTTCTCTCTTAGAACTAATTACATGCGCAATGCATCTGCTCTTAATCTACCTCCTTAGACATCCTCAAAAAATCATCGCTAGGTACTAAGACGCCTGGGGATTTGGTATCCACCGTGCCGGGAATCAAAGTTTCAAGTAGTTTTGTTTTCAATCTCTAACTAGTAAAAAACTACTACTGTACTAAATAATATAGATCCTATTAATACACAGAAGAACATTCATGGTGCGATTAGAGCCAGACTGATTATGACGTCGTTGGTCGTAGGGTGAGGGTGAGTAGGGGCCCCATACTAATTCAAAAACAAACACACAATTCTCAACCTTATAACCTTGCCACAGGTATGGTTTTAGCTGTAACCGTACTGCACGCATGTTAGATTTTGCAGTGAGGTATAGTGCAAGAGTTCGATGACCCAAAGGGGTGTCTAATTAAAACCACGCATTCGCGATCTTTGTTTCTATCTTGTACTATTGAAATTTTAAAACAATGCACATCTTCTTTTTTTTGTTTATGGCACCTGTCCGTCATTAGGCAGACAATTTTGCCAATGTCAAGTGATATAGATAAAATACTTTATAGTCAAGTTAGTCCTTAGTCAAGTCGGCCGTCATTTGTTTGAAAATGGTGGCATTTTTCTTCAAAAAATTTGAAACATTTTCGTCCAAATATTCCAAATGTTTACACTTTGTGCTAAGACTTAAAGTAATGTTGGTTAAAATACCACCGAAATTACACAACACACACATTAAAATAACACTTGAAAAACAATTGAAATGAAAAAGCTATGCTACTTCCTAAAATGTCAGAAAACGAATCTAACAATGTAGGGTAAAAAATAGACCGCATCACGATCGTATAAGTCATTGAATTTGTCAAATGACATCTAGTCCAAGAATTTAATCGCAATAAAACTGCATGGTATCCATTTTATTTTATACTCTTTCTAATAAAACAAGCTGTCGGCCCACCTTATGTTAAGTGATAACCATCACTTATAACATAACATAGCATTGCCTCGGAAGTCACACACAGTAGGAACGTACTCTACGATGCACAGCCCTGCGTCCATCATGTATAGTTTAAGAGTAGTAGAGCTCTTTTTGAAGGGTTTGTCCGGGGAAGTATTACCACCACGCCTTTTTCTGCCGCCAAGCAGCGTTGCTGTGTTTCGGTAGTTGCCGGTTTACAGGCACATGAAACTTAACATCTGTATGCCTCAAATTAATTGACGCAGGGCAGTGCATCGTAGGGCACGTTCCTATCGTACGTGACTTACGAGGCAATGCTTTGTTACCTCTATAGGTGTTGGTTAAATGGTTACCACCTAATATCAGGTGGGCCATCTGCTTGTTCCATCAGCTAGTTGTATAAAAAAAAATGTTGAGGCATTTAGGTGCTAAGCCTCATGTGCCTGTCATTTCACCGGCACCCCACCAAAACACAACAAATGCTTGGCGGCAGAAATAGGCATGGTGGTAGTACATCCCCGGACGAGCCCTTCACGAAGAACTCTAACTACTCTAACGATGTTTGCTATACAATGAACAGAAGGCGCTACTGCGATAAAATAATTATTTTTATTAATGAGCTAGGTTCTTGTTTTTTTGTTTATACAACTAGCTGATGGAACAAGCAGATGGCCCACCTAATGTGAGGTGGTAACCAACACCTATAACAAAGCATTGTCTCGTAAGACACGCACGATAGGAACATGCCCCACAATGCACTGCCCCACGTCCATCAACTTGAGGCATAGATGTTAAGCCTCATGTGCCTGTAATTTCACCGGCAACCACACTCTTCAAATTGAAACACAGGAACACTACTTGGCGGCAGAAAAAGGTATGGTGGTAGTTGGTAGTACTTCCCCGGAGGAGCCCTTCACAAAGAGCTCTACTACTCTTAAAACTCTTTCTTGTTGGTTCTATTGTAGTGCTACAAAATACTTTGTAGGTTGGGTTGGACCGAGTTGAATGAAATTAGAATACTTTTGTAGTTTCCAGAAACCAGAAAATCAAATAAAAATAGCTTCATGATTTTGAGACCAGACACACTACTGTGTGTACTAGATAACCCCTCAGATCTCATAGCACATACTAAGTACCAACTTAAGATTCTTGAAAGAATTCTAAAGGAGGTAGTCAGAGATTAGTCCAAATATGGGACGACAACATTTGGGACGTATCCTCATTTTGCAGAAGTTGGTAAGCATCCTTTTTATGTAGTTAAATGTCGTTTTTACAGATTCAAAACTATGCCTGGACACAATACACGAAGTTGCAGGCGCCAGGTTGAATTATAAATGCTCAGATGTTAGTGCTCTCAAGCCGTGAAGGAAAACATCGTGAAGAAACCAGTAAATTATTTTGAAAGCCCTCACATCTCAGTTGGGGTAGTAGCTCTTCCTTCTGCGCAGAAGTAAATTTTCGGGATAAATGTAACATTTATGCTAATCCAGAACACGAACAATATTTCTACGTTTCACTCCAATCGGCTCTGGTTAAGGCGTGCCATAACCATCCAAACCACGTTGGTTTTATACATATAGGAAGTAGGATAAAAATATGTTTTGTATTTTTCATACACATTTTAATAATAACTGGCAGTCAAAATTGTAATATTCATCAAAGAAGCTAGGTACATGCTACACTCATTGATATTTATCACACAAACTAACAAAGAAGTCTTTATGAAAAGGAAATCTAAAAACTAGCTACTACAAGCTACTTCATTTTTTCAAGGTGTCTACTCTGTAAAACGTTAAATGAAGTTTAGTTTGAGTTACGCGCAGAATAGGTGGGCGGCAACGATAACTCGACTTCCGCGCGATGGTCGAGTTCCGCGCTGTGTAATCCCGGTGCAGACCGACTGAGCGAAAGCATGCGAAGCCTGCGGGGCGGTGCTTCGTTGGGACCGCATGCTCACTCGCCTTCACCGCTGTGTGCATACTGAGTGAACGTTAGCCAGAAAAAATTGCAGATACGACCAAAGACACTCGCACTTCTTCGCTTGCTCTCTCTATAACGTTTGCACTCGTTTATTTGCTTCCGTTTGCTATCGTTTGCTTGCTTTCGGTCAGTCCGTACCGGCATAACTCAAATTTCAATGTGAAACTTCATTTATAATCTTATTTCGTTTTGCAAGGTCAACCCTCAGTTGACAAACGAACAACATCAAAGTGCTTGGCAATTTATGTTTTTTTAACAATAAATGCTTTGGTAGCCTACTATAATTTGACATACTTATGGGTACATAATCCTAGAACATCAGTTAACTTATTTATTAGAAATAAGTAATTATGTTGTAGTTTTACTCTGCTTTTAAACTTTGGTAGAGACCAAGAAATAATATTTCAACTTTCAATACTTGTAGATATAAAACAATACACAGAGATAATAAAATCAACTTATGAGACTATTATTTTAACAGCATTATCTTTCTGTGACCAATAATAACTATAAACATTTTAAATATCAAGATTTAAAATAGTTCATACAATTAGAATTTGAGATTTCTTTCTAGCAAAAACCAATTGAGAAGAATTTAAAACTGCAATTCTTCTGTTAAAATGGCACTTGCAATTAAATACTAAGCACCTTATTGTGCGTTACACGCTTGACTTAAATCGTAAGACTAACTATTTACAATATCCCATACTACATTTTTAGTAACAGTAACAATTATTTAGCAAACCATTCCATTAATAATTATCATTTTATTTATTTTAATGTTTTATACATTTTTTTTTCTAATTTATTGGTTTATATATTTTTTATTTGAATTTTGTTGTGTAGTAAGGGATCGCGTTTTAAACGCACCGACATAATTCAGTCACCTTGTATAACTAAACTACAAATTAGGACAAATATCAAGAAAAAGAAGTAACATATTAACTTATTCAGATTAAATGTGATGTATTTTATAATAAAGATCAGAGGCAGTGTGGTTTTGGAATGATAGTAAATACATTCACATTACTTTTAAACTGATCAATTATTATCTAAAGTGTTTGGAATCTGGTATAACCTGCTACTGCTATATCATGAAAAACTATTAATTATGTTTTTTTATTGACATTTTTACTTACCTACGTGGTAGTGACAAGCGAGATAGCGACAACGACTGTGGAATGACTGTTGAGTTACATCGCAGTGTAACTCAAAATGACGATATCGTTTTTCATGGTAGAGTAACTGAACATTTCATCCAAGCTCCGCTAAGCAAGTCATCCACATACAACATTAATTAGACCATCAAGATGAGACAATTTAAAACGTTCCCAACAACTTCTCAACATTCTAAAGAATCTCAGGTTCCTAAAAACTGAGTTACACAGTCATGCCCATTTAAAAAGTCCAACCAATATTTTATAATCTGAATAAGATATAGCACCCCAAAACTTAACCTAATTTTAGAGATCCATGCTGAAAGTCTCCTGGCTCTCGTCAAACGAGATAGAGTTCGACCGGTTTTTCTGAGGGTTCTGCAGGACTGGTATGGACCCTGTTGGATTCTTCAGCATTGCAGCTGGGAGGGCGCATTTCGGTGGGGTTTGTGATATCGGTGATTTGCTCAGCGACATCATGAAGGAGCGTTCGTAGACTATTCTTGTGCCTGGAAAGAGAACAGTCTCAGTTAGTTTACCATCTTTAATTTGATTTTGAAAGTTTTGACTTTGAATTTATTATTATGTAAGAAGACCTTCAAACACGAACTTTTTTTCAATTAAAAGAAATAATTATTGAGAAATAAGAATTGAAATAATAGTTGGGCATAACCTCATTCAACTGAAATAGGTAATTTTTTTAATAAAAGACGTCCGGCATCGAATATCTACATATCTCTGCTGTGGCTTTTCTAAGTCTTTACTTTACTAGAGCTGCTTTCCTATATTTTTTATATTCAAAAATGGGCACTGGAAGAATCTAAGATCATTATCAATAACTGAGATTAGAATCACCTTTTCAACAAGAGACAGCTATACAACAAGACAACCTATACCTAAACCAGATTCTAAGATACCACACAGTTAACCACAACAATGTGTATTGTTGGTAGAGTAGGTAGAGCGTACGTGCGCCGCCACAGGCAAGTTTCCAATGTAATCCTACTCGTTAGCCTAAATACTTGGGTAGAGTTATTCCTATCCACAAAACACGTTTTGTTTATTGCACAATTTAACCAGTTATGCTTCTATTGTCAACGGTTAACAGCTTTTATCTGCTTAATTATTTGAATACCTAACTATACTTATTTAAAAAATAAGATCCAATCTATTCTAAGTATGAGATTATACTGGTTAAGGATAATAATAATTTGAATTAGTGGCTCTTTTTACGTCATCATTGTTGATGTCAGTTTTTTGTGAAGCTATAAAAACGTATTTTACTGAGCTATTTGATTCTTTTTTTTTTTGCTTCTCACCACGCTGATATCTTAAATTCCTTAACTTAAGAATTTGGTAAGTTATAAGCCCATTGGTATATTTGTTTTAAACGAAATCTCTATTACTTTGAAGGGAGTAGTAGGTATTATCCGGCGGTATTGTTCGATATTATCCTAAATGTTTTTTATAGTTAACATCAAATTTTAGTTCTTCTCTACTGTTTCTTTTTTGGTCTGCGTTAGTTCACTGCCCTAGTGTTATGTGTTTTTGTAATAGAAAACGGCTTACCATAAAATCAATTTTTCTTCAATGCGATACGGTAAATAGGTAGGTACCTACTCGAAACAACCTTAACCTATTTTGCAAACGCTTAACAAAACCGCGTGTTTTTACTGTGTATGTAGGTACACGTCATTATACTTCCACTTTTTATATGAAAAATTGTTGTAATCATTTGGTATACCTTATATTTTTATCCTTTTAGATAAAATGTACGTACCAACAAAATAAGCATAACCTAACCTAACCTTAAATCTATGTACTAAAAAGAACTAACCTAACCTAAAAAAAACTTGCTATGCCATGTGGTTTTATTACATAACTCAAGGAGACTTTTCTTGTCGTGTGTGTGACTTTGTGTGTATGCGCACGTTATTACTAGGTAGAGTATCAACATTATTTATGTATGCTAATCTAATCGCCGGCACCCGATAGTGTGGAGCTTATATTATTTTTGTTTTTTTCTCTTATTCTCACTTTGTTTTTGTTATTTTTGAGGGGACTGTGTTGAAGTTCTTAAATCTTTTATTATCAAGTTTTTAGGAAAAATACTCAGTGGCGGAGATGAACTTATCATTATGTTAATGAATAGGTTAAATGCCTCACATTTTTGTTATATATTTTAGGTATTTTGTTTTTAATATTATTTTCGTATTAAACACGTGGTCTATACCTACATGTTTAATACATAATATATTTCTTTAAAAAATTAAAACCGCCCAATGCTTTGAATTCAACGAATGGAATAGTATGAGTCCGTCATTGGGTTTAATATGCCCAGCTTCCCTATTTACTCATTAGGATATTAACTATTTAGTTTTTCTGCTAGAATTTAAGCAGAATGTCAAAATCAATTTAAAACAAATTCTAGGATAATTGTACTTGCAATATCTATATCTATAATCCTACCATGAACGTCAGTTTAACAGGTAGTCTTTAAATCATATGTTGACTGCATACAATAAATCTTAGTTTTATTATTTATAATAAGTACAATAATACACTTTAATCAGTATTCTGTGACTGGTTGAATTACTATCAATTGTATGTGCTTTACAAATGCACGTTTAGATAAAAACAAATAAAACAATTGATGCTCTCGCTCGAGGTCATTGTCGCTCTAAATATAGTTCACCAGTAAATGTGCCCTACGGCTACGCACGGGTTAAATACTGTCTCCGAGTCAAATTAAACTAATATCATCCTTTGTGAAGGGCTACCGGGGAAGTACTACCACCACGCCTTTTTCTGCCGCCAAGCAGCATTGCTGTGTTTCGGTTTGAAGAGTGCAGTTGCCGCTGTAATTACAGTCACATGAGGCTTAACATCTGTATGCCTCAAGTTGATGGACGCGGGGCAGTGCATCGTAATGCTTTGTTATAGGTGATGGTTACCACTTAACATCAGGTGGGCCATCTGCTTGTTCCATCAGCTAGTTGTTTTAAAATACATGGCTACCGAATTCGCGTTTTTATTTGCTAGTTTGCTAGTATTTGCGTATTCGTCCTGCTTGTAAAAAATATGCAAATAGAGGCGAACAGGGTTACTTATCACTATATAGGTACCGTCGTATTTGGCTAAATTAGAAGAATATGCGAACACTAATAATAGCCATGTATAGTGGCACCATGATAAAACTATGAAAACACGGATACGAATAATAAATCTGTCTGCTCTGTTGCTTGTTTTTTTTAGAGTGCACAAAAAATATTATTCTACCTTTTCTTTTTTAATTTATATGTTTATTCAATGCCATGTTATTTTTTATTTTTCTGTATACTGCAGAAATACTGTCTTATTGTTATATTTAGGTTTGGTTTAGGTTGAATCGTCCGCGGCATCACCGAACGGCTCTGGTGGAAGACCAGCGTTGGTTTGCAACCAACTTATTGCTAAATCACTTAAAAAAAAATATTTATAATTTTATGTTTGATTGATAAAGTTTTACTAAAATCGGTAATAAAAGCCTGCTTTGGCAATAAAAAAAGTGTGGGACTAAGCTATGTGAAAAAGGGTAGGCAGTGGGCGAGAGCAAGTCTTATAAAACCTGATTGTCGTGTTTATCTACGCACACTCATAAATTTTCATATATATGTATACAAGTTGTTCCAATACTTGTATTTAAAACTTCAGGGGGCTAAAGTACGCATTCACAGTGTTGGTTCCTTATAAAAAGTTATTCATACTGATGGGTACTTTAACCCCCTGAAGTTTTAAATACAAGTATTGGAATACGGTGTAGAAGTAGGTATCTAATAGTTGCTAAGTTGCTCCCCTACTCGCAACAACATTTTCCCAGTCTCATCTAGTAATGGGTCTAGGTCAGGGATTCCCAAACTGTGCGTTGTAAACGCAAAAACGCCATGGGGCGTCGTAGCATAATCCACGGGGCGTCGCGGCGTCGTGTGGCTATCCACATAGTCTGTGTTGATGCGACCGAGTCGAGTCAGCGCTCTTTTGTTTATTATTGCAACTATCGTTGATTGTCAAAAGGCAATGTACTCACACGTGTACCTACACGAATCACGAAAAGAGTTTTACACTTACCTACAGACAAAATCACACACAACGATGTGCAAAAATTGAGTTTTTCTGGTAACTAGGCTAGAACTACAACTGATAGGTAGGTACTTTTTAGCAAAATCAAAATCAAAACGGTCTTTATTCAGTACAATCACAAGGATCGCCAGAGGGGCGTCGCAAAGCCAGAGGGGCGTCGCAAAAAATATAAAACAAATTCTCAAAGCGTCACAGTATAAACAAGTTTGGGAAGCCTAGGTACTCTCTGTCTGTTGCTATTTGCTCTAGCTTTTGTTTAAACCGGTTGTTTATTGTTGATATGCAGGATTACTTATCAGGGAGATTGCGGACAAATGTCTATTGAGAGGTTGACAACGTTGACAACCGTCAAACAACTTCTCATTGGCATATTTCAAAAATTTTCAAGAATAAAAATCGCAAACGTGTTTCGGTGTTTGCGATTTCCTTTAAGGGGCTGACAACTATCAAACAACTTCTCGCTCGCACGTTTCGACATGTTGAAAGATATAAAACCAATAAACTCATTTTCGAAAAATCGCAATCAACCATTTTGTGTACAATCACATTGCACACAGTTTAGTAAAAAAACATTTTGATTGATACAAGTTTTCCTACTTAAAAGTTTGATTATGTACGAAAACTAGTAAAGCAAACTTTTGAGTAGGAAAACATGTATCGATCAAAATGAAATTTTAACTAAATTGTGTGCAATGTGATTGCACACAGTTTGGTTGATTGCGATTTTTCGAAAATGAGTTTAGTGATTTTATATCTTTCAACATGTCGAAACGTGCGAGCGAGAGTCACATTAGCTCTTGTCTTCGCCATAACCTAATTCTATAAAAAAGTTAAAATGTGCGAACGTGAAATAGTTTGACATTAGTTGTGTCTTAAGTATTATACTTAAAATATTATTTATAATCCATAAGATTATAATATAGAGCCATACCTATTCGTCGGAATTACAATAATTCGATATAATTTAATTTTTTCGAGCCTGATACAACGTGTGTCTGATAACAACATCAGATTTTCTTATCGACTTTAATAGATAGGTATATTATTGAGGTCAATTCGTCGTCCAATTTAAGCCAATTGTCCTCATTATTGTATTACCTCCTGGTGTCGTCGAGTACAGGGTGCCTCCAGGTGTACTAGAATACACATCCGGCATCTGTGAAGGGTCTGTGATCATCACTCTTCTGGAAGGAATACTTTGGCTCATAGTAGCTCGTGCAATCGGAGTCGCAGACATTTTCAACCTTTTTGGTATAATATAAAGTTCAAATTCACAAATCACTGACACTGTTGGTCGCTCGGAAAGCTAAGAAGGACTGAGCCGGGTGTTAGTGGTGCCTAAAATAAATACGTTAGTGGCTACGCACTCACACATGCACGCTCGCGGTGTAAACATTAAACACATGAGCGCTTTTCATCAAAACAACCATAGATAAGTTAGTCTATTTTTTCGTTTTTCGATCGAATTTTACCCACAACTTTTTTAAGCAACGTGAAAAAACAAACAATGATTGATGTACAGGGCTTCATTTCCACGTGATCGTGAAAATAATCGAGACCTTCATTTCCCCAAAATGAACTCCCCCCAGTACAATAGAAAGTTTTTAAATTTCCTGTTGGCTTTATTTCTTTTTTTTTAGGAGCACGAGTTTTTTCTGTTTACCAGCGTGATAAATTCGTCGGATATGTTTTCATAGATTCGATTTTCGATGACGGTTGAATGATAGAGCTAGTCAATGATTTCAGAAAACCTTGAGAAAAAATAACAACGAAAGAAGTACCGAGTACCTACCTACTTCAGAAAAGAACCTACTTAGATATTTTGTTTACAGTAAGTACCTACTTACAACGAAATGCCCACTCAATCACAGTACAATCTTTGAGCACGCACACAGACACGATGTTATCGCACGTCCCACACACACATCGCTCTGTATCACATAGACCAATTAGTAGTTACTATGACACTCGTGAGGTATATGCGTAGTTTCGCTAAACACGTCTTAGTAACTACCGATGGAACTGTGACACCGCGTGGTTGCTAACATATCTACATACTTTAGGTAGGTAGGTACCAATACCTATAGTGAGTTAATAGCATAATGTTAATAATCTTGGAGCGAATCCTGAATTTCTACCTATTGTTTTTATAGTATTGCGAATTGATGACGATTTGGCAGATTGCCTACGGTAAGCATTATTGTGGTGTGGAACAATGGTTTTTAAATAACATTAGGTAAGGAGTATTGAAAAAAACTGTTGTTATAAAAAGTAGTTTTTTTTTTAATTTTAGCTATAACTGAGTGCCTCATGCTTTTGTAGATAATACTTATCTACCAATAAAAAAAAAACTTAATTTAAAACTTATTGGATACAACAACCTCATCCCTCCCTAAAGTCTAAAATATAAAACGCGGTATTACATTAGAAAAAGGATTTATAACTTGTGTATACATATACTTATGGATATAATATATACTAGTAGTTCGCCCCGAACTGAGATCTCGTGATGCGACCCAACGAACGCATCAAAACTTTGAGTAGGTGGTAGTCAGAGGCAAGTCCATACAGACATTTTGACACTTCCACATTCCAACCGTTGAATTTTTTTTCACGTTATATACCCAGTCCCGGAATCATTACGTTTGATCGAGCTTTCAGAAACCGGCCGTAGATCCTGCCATCAAGGCACACAAAACATTTCCTTACAAACGAATTTTCAAATTTTTACATTAAGGCGAAGACAAGAGCTAATGTGACTATCGCTCGCACGTTTCGACATATTGAAAGATATAAAATCACTATACTCATTTTCGAAAAATCGCAATCAACCATTTTGTGTGCAATCACATTGCACACAGTTTAGTAAAAAAATCATTTTGATCGATACAAGTTATCCTACTAAAAAGTTTGCTCGAGTATCGATCAAAATGAAATTTTTACTAAACTGTGTGCAATGTGATTGCACACAAAATGATGATTGCGATTTTTCGAAAATGAGTTTAGTGATTTTATATCTTTCAACATGTCGAAGCGTGCGAGCGAGAAGTTGTTTGATGGTTGTCAGCCCCTTAAATAATTTGTAGATGTTAATAAAATTGTTAATCAGAACCTACATAGGTAATTTCAATTATCTTACAGACTAGAACTCCAGTTTTGAGAAAGTTGGTACAAAAGTGTTATCATTATAAATTACTTCAACGAAATGAATTATCGTGCTATGTAGGTACCTACTTGCTTGAAACAGTCAAGGTTAGACTATCTAGCTAGACAATGCGTCGTTTATTATGTACCTATTTGACTGTAAGCACTCATTCCGTTTATCGTATACTAGCGACCCACCCCGGCTTCGCACGGTTTTTGTGGGCTATCCCTAAGAGATTATGCTTGTATTATGCATATAAACCTTCCTCTTGAATCACTCTTTCTATAAGAAAAAACTGCATCAAAATCCGTTGCGTAGTTTTAAAGATTTAAGCATACATATAGGGATATAGGGACAGAGAAAGCGACTTTGTTTTATACTATGTAGTGTTAGACACTAACTTGTTGCAAATATGCTAAATAATATTTAAAATTAGAAACAGGGAATATATACTGATCCTTCACATGTCGTACTCTTTACTGCTGAGGGTCATGTCCACCTCCGTGGATCACTTTGGCAATCTGGCGTCTGGTGTTTTTTTTTTTATAAGTACAACTTAATGGAACAAGCAGATGGCCCACCTGATGTTAAGTGGTAACCATCACCTATAACAAAGCATTGCCTCGTAAGTCACGCACGATAGGAACGTACCCTACGATGCACTGCCCTGCGTCCATCAACTTGAGGCATACAGATATTAAGCCTCATGTGCCTGTAATTACACCTGCAACCACACTCTTCAAACCGAAACACAGCGTTGTTGCTTGGCGGCAGAAAAAGGCGTGGTGGTAGTACTTCCCCGGACGAGCCCTTCACAAAGAGCTCTACTACTCTTAAATTTACAGGCACACGAGGTTTAACCAGTGGCGTAGCTAGGTGGACAAGGGCCCCGGTGCATAGAGAAAGAATCGGGCCCTCACCACCTCTTTTCACATAGCTTGAACTTATATTGGCCTTTAAAATAAATAATTTAAAAAAAAATGTGAACAGGCTCAAGGTTTTCTAGCTTTGGGAGCTGGCTGACCCTCTCTTTTCAAGGCTATGGTCCCCTCAGCTACGATGGCTACGCCACTGGGCTTAATATCTGCACCTATGCCTTAGCTCTGATTTTACCATGCTCTGTTAGATTAACAAAGGATTAAAGGGCCATTAAATAAGTAAAACGTTTGATATCTAAGGATAAATTGAACGGCCTGTTAATCCTTGATTAGTAACTATCAGAACATGGTGAAATCAGCTCTTAACTTGTTAGACGCAGGGCAGTGCATCCCTATCGTGCGGGATTTGCAAGGCATTGATTTGTTATAGGTGATGGTTACTACTTAACATCAGGTAGTTTCTGTTTGTTCCATCAGCATTGTATAAAAATATGGGACTCCCACACAAGCAATCACCATCTATATAGGTACGCTACCAATAAAAAAACTGAATCGCTAAAGTATGAGTAATAATTTTGAAAAACTACTGAATAGGTATACTTACCTACCTATTTCGTGACTAGATCAACTGATAAGCAATATACAGCAATACCTACCTGAAGTCTTATTAAGGGGCTGACAACTATCAAACAACTTCTCGCTCGCACGTTTCGATATGTTGAAAGATATAAAATCACTAAACTCATTTTCGAAAAATCGCAATCAACCATTTTGTGTGCAATCACATTGCACACAGTTTAGTAAAAAAATCATTTTGATCGATACATGTTTTCCTACTCAAAAGTTAGCTTTACTAGTTTTCGTACATAAGCAAACTTTTAAGTAGGTAAACTTGTATCGATCAAAATGAAATTTTTACTTGCACACAAAATGGTTGATTGCGATTTTTCAATATGTCGAAACGTGCGAGCGAGAGTCACATTAGCTCTTGTCTTCGCCTTAAATGAAAATAAAACTAGCCAAGTACGAGTCGGACTCGCGCACGAAGGGTTCCTTACCATTATCTATAAAAACGTCAAAAAACGTCACGTTTGTTGTATGGGAGCCCCCTTAAATATTAATTTTATTCTGTTTTTTAGTATTTGTTGTTATAGCGGCAACAGAAATACATCATCTGTGAACAACTGTCTAACTATCACTGTTCATGACTTGGGTTCATGAGATACAGCCTAGTGACAGACGACCAGACGGACAGCGGAGTCTTAGTAATAGGGTCCCGTTTTACCCTTTGGGTACGGAATCCTAAAAAAAGGAATCGCTAAAGTATGAGTAATCATTTTGAAAAACTACTGAACTGAGGTGTACCTACCTATTTCGTGACTAGATCAACTGATAAGCAATATACAGCAAGTCTTATTACATAAATGAAAAAAGAAAGAATAAGTTTTTATTTATAACGATTCATGTCGTGACGTAACAAGAGCGAAACATAAGACACTTTAGAATGAAAGTGTATTTATTATGTGAAACCGCCACCATTTTCATAAACACAAATGACGACCGACTTTACTATGGACTGACTTGACTAAAAAGTATTTAAACTATATCAACTTCATACTTCACACTGGCAAGATTTATTGTCGAATGACGGAGAGGTGCCATATACGGAGCGAAGAATTTTTTTGTTTCAAAATTTCGAATGAAAAATTATGTGAGCGAAATGGTTTTTGCCTAATTTTTCGATTTTACGTACCAGTTAGTATTCTAGCAGCGTCAATGGGCTTTCAACCTGTCACGTATGGGATACCAAATACAGAAAAATATGCCCAATTTAAAATGGGCCGTACTTCTGACTAAGCCCCTTAGACATCCACAAAGAATCTTGAGCTGGTAGGTACTAAGAGATCTGAAAGGATATCTACCATGCCTGGGGATGAAAATCGTAAAGCTGATGGTATGTGTATGTGCAACGCAGTCGTCCCAGACTTTTAAGGCGAAGACAAGAGCTAATGTGACTCTCGCTCGCCCGTTTCGACATGTTGAAAGATATAAAATCACTAAACTCATTTTCGAATAATCGATACAAGTTTCCTACTTATAAGTTTGCTTATGTACGAAAACTAGTAAAGCAAACTTTTGAGTAGGAAAACATGTATCAATCAAAATGAAATTTTTACTAAACTGGTTGATTGCGATTGAAACAAAATGGTTGATTGCGATTTTTCGAAAATGAGTTTATTGATTATATATATTTCAACATGTCGAAACGTGCGAGCGAGAAGTTGTTTGATAGTTGTCAGCCCCTTAAAACAATACGAAAACATGAGAGAAATAATGTTAGCTAAGTAGGTAGCTACCTAATATTTCGTCAAAATATGTTTATCCCATGTGGTAGATGGTAAAAACACACATTGCGAATATATTTCTGTTTATCGTTTGGTTGACCTTGAAATGTCTGCATTATTAGCTAGTTTGTTTATTTGTTTGTTTACTCGTAGTTTTTGCTTAGATAATCTATTAGGTATGTTTAAATGGATATTATAAAAAAAACTGAGTTGGATAACTTTTTATTATTTTTATTTTATTCAACATTAAATTTTTAACAAAATAGAGCGACTAAGTAGAGCCTTTGAAGTTAATTTTCATGTTAATTGCGCACGCACGTAAAGTAGCTAAATAAATATGGCATTAATTTAATAGTCATATAAAATACGTGTAAATAAACGGTTCAAACAAGCAACTATTTAGGTAACTACCGAGTAAAAAAACAATTGAGCTTGGTAGGTCCTATTTTTGAGTATGGGTGATTCATAGAATAAAAAATAATTTTATTCTATGAATATGGTTTTGAAGTGTGAGATAGTACTTAGATAAAGATCGCGACATTTTGTTAGATTGATTTAAAATACGCGTACCTAACTACCTACTCAAAGCATCCTCCTATCAAAATAAATGCGAAAGTTACGATGTTTGGATTTTTCAATCACGCCATAACCATTAGATAAGCCGAAGTGGATGAAACTCAGAAGACAATATAGTTCATATCCTGGATTAGCAGATAGGCTACATTTTATCCCGAAAAATTACCGGAAACAGGGTATACAACATGAAAGATCCCAATAGGAAATAAATATTAATGTTAGCAATCACTACTAAACGCGAGCGAAGACACAGGCAGCTAGTAAACTAATATTTACGCTGGTACAGAAATACAGAAAGTTTTAGTTTTGCTTGTTTATTTTTTACTACAAGACCAACGCACTATTCACTGTATCCGTAGACAGAAATAATCTTATGTGCCAACACTGCTGACGCATCACTGGTAGTAGCTATAGGTATGTATAGCTAGGTAATCTATATTCTCTTCTTAACCTTGTATATCATACCCTAGTAGCTTCTTTCTGACCGCGACTTCGCTCGCATAATTCTCTGAAAATAAGCTCGTCCGGAGAATTAATAGCAACATACCTTTTTCTGCCGCCAAGCAGCGTTGCGTGTTTCGGTTCGAAGATTAGGTACCTATGGATGACGGTGAAATTACAGGCACATGAGTCTTCAACATCAACATCTGTATGCCTCAAGTTGATTGACGCAGGACAGTGGATCGTAGGGCACGTTCATATCGTGCGTGATTTACGAGGCAATGCTTTGTTATAGGTGATGGTTACCACTTAACATCAGCAAGGAGAAGGAAGCAGTGTGGTGATGGGATTTTAACTGCGCCTTAAAGAGGACCTCCTTTCGAGCACGTGACACTTATTTTTGATTTTGTTAGGTTTCTACGAAATGCCGGTTTACTCACGATGTTTTCCTTCACCGTTAGAGGGTACTAACACTGCGCACATACATTTTTTAACAGCAAAAATCCTTGGTGCACGACCGGTTTTGAACCCCGACCTTAGGATCGGAAGGCGATCTACTACTCTTAGGATTGAGCTCATTCAGCTCATACAAAGCTAGTATATCATGGAATAGATAACGGTCAAGGCTACAGTCGTAAAAATGTGATAATAGAAACTCAAGCGACCAGTGTTTTATTTTTCTGCGCCTTATTATGTGTATGGGCTATTGTGGACCCATATCGGGGCCCTTGTTACTTGTTAATTTTATATGCATGAGTCATGGCCTTTATAAAAGTTTGTCAAAACAGAAACAATTTAAATATAGCCGACTTTTATAAAATGGGTAAGGGGCCATACATAAATTACGTCACACGAATTTGATGATTTTTTGACCCTTCCCCCGTCCTTGTCACATTTGTGAGACAAGTACTTAGTGTGATGTCACATATTTAGCAATTTTACATTTAGAAATTTATAAAAATAAAACAGCAGTGTTCTGAAATTATATTTATCGCCATTTAAATATTTTGAAAAAATGTGATGTCACAAAATTGAGCATTTCAAAATCCAGGAATCTCACAAGGTTTATTTTAGCTCCCAAACCATTCCACAATTTCCTGCCCGCATCGCTCATTTTATTATTCTCGTGGCATGGCCGTTGAAATAGATATTATAATAAACGCTGTATGCCAGTTTCATTGTATTGAATATTTAAATTACCTGCAACTTGTTATTCCTCACACAAATGTGTGTGCTGCGCTAAAGACTTGTCCATTTGTTGTCAAGAGGCCATATCGGCCATATTGTCGTTTTCACTTGACAATTCGAATCGACAATTTGTTTCTAACTGAGTGTTGGACATTTGACACTAATTACTATGGGTCCATGCTTGGACGAAGTATCATTTCCTCCAAGGGCCCATGTGTCTGCAATAAAGATTTATTATTATTTGAGATTAAAGCTACGATAAGACCGCCTTTTACAGAAAACGTATATTCGATATTTTTTTTGTCTAATTAATTTATCTAGAATACCAATATAACGTGTTTATTATGACTTAATTATCTCAGCTAATTTGCAAAATAACCGAATTGTAGACCGAATTTTATTATTTGAAATAGACACAAGATCGTAACTATTTGACTATTTTTTATAATTTTTTAAAAACAACACAATATCTTAATGCTATAGCTATATAATTCATAGTTTCCGCTAAGGGCTCCACTAGCTAAAATAGCCAATAAAATGGTGCCATCTTTGTTGACATAAAAGTGACAGTGTCAAGAATAGTTTATACTATAGCTATAATTTATAGTTTTCGCTGAGGGCTCCACTAGCTAAAATAGCCAATAAAATGGTACCATCTTTGTTGACATAAAAGTGACAGTGTCAAGAATATTTTATACAGCGCTGTTTAATAGCGAAAAGTATGAAAAAAGGTTTATGTAGAAAAATCATTACAATATAAAATAGTTTGGCAAGTTGGCAACACTTACCACTTACCTAGCCTGGAAACGACCGTGGCCTTGAATTTTAAAATTGTTTTCGAGAAAAGAGCCTGCATTTTAAATTAACTTGCGTTTTGTTGAACGTAAAAAACATATTTTATTTACAAACTAGGTTTTATTGACGTTGATTTACAGCAACTTACCTCGAAATGATCCTTATTTTGTAAGCAATACAGAACAGTACAATTTGACTGATTGAATTCGTCGGATACGCAGTTTAAGATTGGAAGATATCTAAATAGGTAGTAAGGTAAATTCTGTTTTCATTATACTAGTAGTTCGCCCCGAACTGAGATCTCGTGATGCGACCCGACGAACGCACCAAAACTTTGAGTAGGTGGTAGTCAAAGGCAAGTCCAAACATTATGTTTGGACTTTTTTCTGACTACCGCCTACTAACTTGGTACGGTAACCAAGTTTCAACTCTATTTGCCTATTTATTGAAGAGTTCCGTTGAACAGACCTTGGCTCCATCATCAGACCTGGTCGTCGTCACCATTTTATGAGAACTAAGTACCTCCTTAATTTATTTCATGAAAAAAAAATAAGAAAAGCAAAGTAACTGGCCGACCAGTAGAAAAACCTTGATGTCAACGAAACTCTTAGAGATGGGAGCTCTTGGATCGCTGGTTATCTTAATTTAACTTTTATTATTTTATCTCAAAAATCGAGCGTCACAAAAAAAAAGTAAAAATTGTTTTGGGATGTCCAAACAAAGCCCTTTCATATGACATGTAACTTGATTTTTTTATGTAACTTTTTTTATTTTGGCCCCCTTAAAAAACACCATATCTCAAAAACCCTTCATCCGATTTTACTCATATACTTACCAGTAAATTTCTCAAGTACAAGCTATCGATATATCAAATTTCATGCAGATCGGATCAACGGTTCTAAAGTTATCGCCAGACAAACATACATACATACATACATACATACATACATACATACATACATAAAATGCCAAATCGCCCAAGTTGAAACTAAGATCTTCGTTCGCTTCGCTCACTCGATCAATTAAGTTATGTTAAGGGCTATGGGTATACCTACCTAAGTCAAGGCTTATCTTCAAAGCCGTTATCAATATCGACCAAAAACGAGAAAAAAAATAACGTTTGTTGTATGGGAGCCCCCTTAAATATTTATTTTATTCTGTTTTTTAGTATTTGTTGTTATAGCGGCAACAGAAATACATCTTCTGTTTATTTCAACTGTCTTACTATCACGGTTCATGAGATACAGCCTGGTGACAGACGGACAGCGGAGTCTTGATACTTCGCCACGGTAGCTACGTGAGCGAAACCGGAGGCAGGAGCTAGTTATAAAAACATTATTACCCAACTAATATTTTATTGACGTAAACTAGGTTGACCAAAATAAACCCAGGAAAAGACAGCTAAATGCAATCACACCACAGGTACATGCCAACCTTGAACATGTTTACTGTTTTGCACCATAAAAATGTGTAATAGGATATGAATGCCTAACGTATTTATGTATGACGACGCACTACGCATCAGACACACCCCCTTGTTTACAAACAGTGAAGTGAACTCCATAAATTATTAGCAAATAACAAATGACGGCCACAGTATTCGCGGAGACTGCAATGAGAAGCATTTAAAAAAAAACTTTTCCTAAAATCACAAAGACTGGCAAAAAAAAACACATATCACATGGAAAGCAATAAGAAAAACAAACAAAGCACGCACATAAATTATGTCACATAGAAAAATAAGAATAGTAGAATAATAAAAATAATACGAGTAGTACGTCCTGTGCGTGACTTACGAGGCAATGCTTTGTTATAGGTGATGGTTACCAATGCTTTGTTATAGTAGTATAAAAAAAATTAAGAGTAGGTACATACAATATATACCTACCTACCTACATCATACAAGAATGAATCATTCATTCTTGTATGATGTAGACATGTAGGCATGAATGAATGTGTGTTATGTGCATGAGCTTCTACGATTCCCCAGTATCCTATAAGAAATAAATTTGCAATACGTGTGTGTATGTTAAAAAATCTACAGCATACTTATAAATATACGGCTAAAATACTGCCTTGAACTTCATAATCGAGCAAGTGGATGGTGTACTAATAGCTATTCACACCAGACATCAGGTGGGATATTTGCTAGTTACATAAAAAAAAAGACACAGTTTTCTGTAGATCTAAGACAAAAGCTTAAAAAAAAACTTTTTTTAGGAACGCTTTATGCAATAATTCTTAAAATTCATCTAGTCGGGAAACAAGTGCGCTGACGCAGGGAGGCTACCAAAATATACATACAAAGTGGTAAATTAAAAGTTACATGTGATACGAATAACAACGAAAAGCAACTTTTCCGTAGGATGACGTACCACGTGAGCTGCGCAAAACATAAACAATGCGTTCTGCGCAGCTTAGTCACGTGTTGCTTACTCTTATTGCAAAGACTACGGCTAGTGTAGGTATTTCTCGTTCGAATATTTTAACATGTTGAAAGATATAAAACCACTGATATATATAATTTGATAAAAAATATGTTTTTACTGAGCTGTGAACTAAAAATATCATTTTGATCGAAATTATATTTTTGCTGAACTAAGTGCAATGTTCAATTTGCTATTATTCGTAAATAAGTTCAGTGATTTTATATCTTACAAAGTGTGTGATCGAAAAGTAATTTGGCGGGTTTCAGCCTCTTAACTGATGTAGATCTGAATATCTAATTAACTCTATGAGTCTGCATCGTCGGCATATTACTGCCACCGCTTTTAAAGAACAACAGTGTAATTTTAAAACGTTCGGAAATGCTTCCGATCGGAAACGTCAGAATTTGCCTCTCATGCTTTTGTTTTGTTGCTTATAAACAAAAAAGTGAGAAACGTACGGATCTAACGTTTCCGAATATATTAAAATAGCCTTGCTGGGTTTAAAACATTAGGAAAACAGAATAATAAAGAAAGAAAACATCAAGTGTTGATCTTAATGTTGATGGAAATACATTTTCCATTTATGTGATTGTTTGTTTTTTACAAGTTCTCAAGTTTTCTGACATAAAAGTTTGATTAAGGCGAAGACAAGAGCTAATGTGACTCTCGCTCGCACGTTTCGACATGTTGGAAGATATAATATCACTAAACTCATTTTCGAATCGATACAAGTTATCCGACTAAAAAGTTTTAAGCGATAAGACCGCCCATTGTACATTTTGTTTTTCTTTTTTTATAATTTGTTAGTTTGTAAGGTGTGCAATAAATAATTTTCATTCATTCATTGCAACATAAATGTTCCATTCTGTTCCATTACTTTCAGTATAGTCAACTATTCACAGTGGGTTCCTATAAATGACGGCTCTAGCGTGGCCAAAGAAGAATGCGTGTCAAATAGTTTAAACGAACATCTTACATAACGTAGGTTATGGCCAAGGTTACCAGAGTCACACATGCCTTTGGGTGTGGCCCCATACAATTCATGCTTCAGCACTGAAGAACCATAAGGCGAAGACTACCTCTCGCTCGCACGTTTCAACATTTTGAAAGATCACTGATATTATAGTTTGATATTTTTTTTGTTTGTGTGTGATCAATATGATATTTTTGCCGAACTTTTTTATTTTATTATACAACTAGCTGATGAAACAAGCATATGGCCCACCTGATGTTAAGTGGTAACCATCACCTATAACAAAGCATTACCTCGTAAGTCACACACGAAAGGAACTTGCCCTACGATGCACTGCCCTGCGTCCATCAACTTGAGGCATACAGATGTTAAGCTTCATGTGCCTGTAATTACACCGGCAATCACACTCTTCAAACCGAAACACAGCAACGCTGCTTGGCGGCAGAAAAAGGTATGGTGGTGGTAGTACTTCCCCGGACGAGCCCTTCACAAAGAGCTCTACTACTCTTGCAACCCTTAGGCTCTAGGCTCTAGGCTCTAGGCTTTGGTCGCGTGGAACTGGCACCTAGAGTCACCTAGCTTTAAGACATTTCAAAGTGATCCTTGTGATTTTATTGAATAAATACCTATTGACTTTGACTTTGACTTACAACTGTGTGCAATGTGATTGCACACAGTTGTAAGTGTCGGTTGATTGCTATTTTTCTAAACCATATATACCTCGTGTGTTCATAAGTTTTGAGACGAACTTATTTAATTAATTTAAAAAGAAAGTAATTCATGCAACCTTTTTTAAACTTTTAAAATTTTAAATTTCGAATGTTTTGAATCAGAAAAAATATACATTTGAATATTTGTTTCATTCTCCGTGAAAATGGCGCCAACAAAAGATTTGCGTGCGACTGTAATTTCACTGTTTCAAGCAGGAAAAAAACCAATGCAAGTTTATAGTGAAATCCAAAGTTTGGGATGTAGTCGGAACTTTGTGTATTATACCATAAAGAGGTACAAGGAGACCGGCTCTTTAGAAGACCGTGGAAGATGTGGCCGCCCGCGGTCTGTAAGGACGCCCGCCAACATCAAAGTAATCAGAGAGCGAATTCGTCGCAACCCTTGCCGGACTCAAAAGAAATTAGCTCTGCAGACCAACATTTCGCGAATATCGGTGAACAGGATACTTAAATATGATCTTAAACTAAAGGCCTACAGTCGAAGGAAAGTGCATTATTTAAACGAGCGTCTTCGTAAATTGCGACTGGAACGATGTCGGAACCTATTGAAGAGACACGATCCAAAAAATATCCTGTTTACCGATGAAAAGATCTTCACGGTGGAAGAAAAGTTTAACCGGCAGAACAATAAGGTTTACGCCAGAAGTTCAAAGGACGTCCAGCCATCTGTACGCAATGTCCAGCGTACTCATCATCCAGCAAGTTTGATGGTTTGGTGGGGTGTTTCCTACGAGGGGGTCACTTCGCTTCATTTTTGCCAGCAAGGCGTCAAGGTGAAGGCACAAAATTACCAAACCGACATATTTGAAGCGGTGGTTAAACCATTAAATGATTCGCTGGAAAATACTGGGTTTTCCAACAGGACTCTGCTCCCTCCCATAAAGCTAAGACTACCCAACGTTGGCTGGAGGCCAATTTGCCAGGCTTCATTCGGAGCGAAGATTGGCCCTCGTCAAGCCCTGACTTGAATCCTTTGGATTATTCTTTATGGACGGAATTGGAGCTGAGGGCATGCAGAAAGTCTCACCCAAACCTGGATTCTCTCAAGCGAGCCCTTATTAAAGAATCGAAACGGATTCCCATTGAAAAGATTCGTGCCGCCATAGATGAATGGCGCACGCGTTTGAGGCCTGCATTGAATGCAAAGGCAGCCATTTTGAATGATTTATTTTTAAATACAGATCTAGATGTCAGTAGTTTTAATTTTAATATCCAATAAATGAATACTCAACTTAGCTCCAAAAATATTTTAGTTTTACTGTGTCTCAAGACTTATGAACACACGAGGTATAATAATTTATATCTTTCAACATGTGGATGAACGTGCGAGCGAGAGGTACATTAGCTCTTGACATCGCCTTAAGTATTATGCTATTGTGAATCAATAAATTTGTTAGAAATCCAGAAATTGCATCAGACTAATTCAGACGTGAAAATATAATAAAAATCTCGTTCACATTTTTATTAATGGCCTTTAACTCAATGTTTATAGATGCCGTCGGCTCTGCGCTGTGACCTATCACAAGTAGGTATATCTTATACAATACATCGAGTTATGTCGTCATCAGCCAAATAAAATACTAAGAAATCGAATATCAATAATATACAATCCACAGCATGATGAGGTTAAGTTTTTAGGATTCCAAAAGTCTCGTAATTCAGGAAAGATCTGCATTCCTCAAGTTGACGGTCGCAGGGCAGTGCATCGTAGAATGCTCGAAAGGAGACTCTTTGAGGCGCACTTAAAAATCCTTTCACCACACTGTTTCGAAAGAAACTAGTGACACGACAAGAAGAAGAATCGTAGGGCACGTTCATATCGAAGCGTGTCTTGCGAAGCAATGCTTGTTTTAAGTGATGGTTACCACTTAACGTCAGGTAGGTCATATCTTGTCCCATCAGCAAGTTGTATAAAAAAAGTTATTGGTAGTTATAGAACGTCGGTATTATAAATACCTTGCTCATATTTTTAACTGACTTTAAATAAAGCAGGAGGTCCTCAATTCGACTGTTTTTTTATCTTTGTTGGCGTAAGTACAACTCCGTCATTTATGAACAGATTAAAAAAAATCGAATTTTTTATTCGAGAATATACTTTCAGATTAGTCCCATAGAAATTTCATCAAAATCGGATCAGTAGTTTGGCTTTTAAATCAAAATAACAGCAAAAAGTTATGTCATCCAAGTTAATGAAATTGCGTATTTTGCTGTTCTATGTTTTTGTGTTTTTTTTTTGCAGAAAATTTATTATTTTTTTCTGAAAGACGCATAGTTGAGCTGAAGAATACAACTAAGTATAGTTTTACTTCTAGGTAAGTAACAAATCGAAAAACAATAACTTGCAGTTCATAACCTTGACTGAGCTCGGTTGTTTACGAAGTTTAAAGTGGTTAGTCATAGCTGACTATAATAATTTATTAATTCACTCACCTGTTACTACTTTAAGAAATTCAAAAGAATTCGTCCGGCGAAGTACGAAAATTATACCATTATACCTATTTCTTCCACCAAGCAACCCACACATTTATAATGCCCGCACACCCATCTATAGTCGTGCACCAAAAGTTTTCTGTTCAAAAATCTTATGTGCACAATGCCAGCACTCTCAAACGGTGATGGAAAACATCGTGAGGAAACCGGCATGTCGTAGAACCTAAAAAAGTTCTATAACATGTGTCAAGTGCTCGAAAGGAGCCTCTTGAGGAGCACTTAAAATCCTTTCACCACACTGCTTCGAAAGAAACTAGTGACACGACAAGAGAAGAGAGACCAAGCAGTGATGCTCGCACACCCAACTATGAGACCTTTTGGCTGAATTTAAATTAATCAAGAAAATTACATTAGTATATATTTTTTTATATTAAAAACGCTTTTTGTAGGGCTATAAAAATATTTAATCGATTACCTGACGAATTAAAAGAATTACCCTTAGCTATATTTAAACGCAGGCTTAATAAATGGTTTGTTAATAAATTGCTAAAAATTGATAAATATTTTAAAATAGGTGACATTTTAGTATTTTGTAAGATTAAATTGAATTTTGACATTATTGTAGGTCTTCTTTTATTAAATTAAATTATTATTCGTTAATTTTAAGTTCAAAAAAATTTGCACGCCAGGACTGTAACTGGTAGAATGTAATTATGCTCATTTTTTTTTCATTAAGACAATGTAAACCTAAACTTACATTCCACAAATTAATGTTTATGATTTGTGATTTACAAAATACATATGAAACAGTTGCGCTATCTGCAGGCCGTTGCGAACGATCTAAAGATAGCTCAACTTATCCAAATCAGTGCCAATCGTAAGCGTCCCCAAGACCTGGCTGCATTGCCACTTTTATTCTATTATTTTTGGGAAAGAAACAGTTTTGATAAAGTACAAAAACAAAACTAACTTCTTGGAAAAAATACTTGTTACGGTCAAAATGAAATTTTTACTGAATCTTTCTAATGCTTTTAGTGCAGCTTTGTCGCCGGGTAGTTGTAAAGCTCGTTCTTAGGTGTCTGTCTTGCGGAAAATGGTTTGCTATAGGTGGTAACCGATTATCATCAGGTGGGTCATCTGCTTGTTCCATCCGCAGAACCTATTATAAAACAAAATCTTCATAAGCATGAAGACTATGTTCAAGAAATCTAGTCATTGAGTAGCCATTGTTTTGCAATCTCGGTAAGTAGGTACAAAGATTGGCAGAGAGCAACGCAGTTCATTGCCAAGGATCTTCTGACAAAATCTGAATGACGTATCTCTAACTACCACAGAATAAGGTCTAATATCGCTAAGATACGTTAAAGCCACAAATGTCATAATGTATTCTGGTAAGGACAATTAATCTTTGCCTAATTCGTTTCGCCAAGCGTGACGTGACTCGTATTGTCTTGTCAATTGCCTCACTCATTTTTGTGTTGAGAACTTGACACATGCCTAATAGTTTACGTTTCCTTGAAAATTCTGGCAAATTTTTAACATTTTTACAGCTTCATTGACCAATGTAGTAGACCGGTGAAATTACAGGCACAGCACTCTACCTCTACACGCTAGGCACGCTCTGGGCAGTCTGGCTTGGGCAGCCAATCAGATATATCAGGGCTGATAGGAGACTGTTTAAGAGTAGTAGAGCTCTTTGTGAAGGGCTCGTCCGGGGAAATACTACCACCACGCCTTTTTCTGCCGCCAAGCAGCGTTGCTGTGTTTCGGTTTGAAGAGTGTGGTTGCCGGTGTAATTACAGGCACATGAGGCTTAACATCTGTATGCTTTAAGTTGATGAACGCAGGGCAGTGCATCGTAGGGTACGTTCCTATCGTGCGTGACTTACGAGGCAATGCTTTGTTATAGGTGATGGTTACCACTTATCATCAGGTGGGCCATCTGCTTGTGTTCCATCAGCTAGGTTGTTTTAAAAAAAAGACAGTGCACTAGGTAGCCAAGAACTTCTGGCTGCGGCAGCCATTAGAACCTGCATGGCATTGCACGGCAGCCAATGCACGACAAGGCAAATGTATGTGGCTGTCTCTACCTATACACTCCGCGCACTTGTCGTAGCAGCCACACGACATATTTTTGTTCCATAAATATTTGAAATTAGTGTCGATATAACTGGCTGCTCAATTTTTAGGCTGCTGCAGCCAGGCTGTCTAAGTGCGTGATAAGACTAACTAAAATTATATTATGAAAATGTATTGTTATTGAGTTGTTGTACCTTACAAAATCTGTATGTAAACAAATTGACGTGACAATGTTATTGAGTATGAGTGAATATAACAAACCAACTGCCGTCCGTGACATTGCTCGTATTAGTAGTGATTGCTAACATATTTAAAGCGTTTTCCTTTTATTAGGTTCGTAAATTTTTTCAACCCCCTTCCCGATAATTTTCGAGTTAAAAAGTAGCCAATACGCTAATCCAGGTTACGAACCATTGTTTGAAGAAGAAGAAGTTTGAAGAAGAGTCACAAAAATCCAAACATCGTAACTTTTACATTTTACCTTTTCACACAACCCCTCCAACTCAAAGATATTATCTTGAGTGATCCAATGCAGACAAAAAGTTTTTTTTTTAATTTAGTATCCGCAGTAACGAATTACGTAACAACGGTACGTAGGTAAGCTTCACTGCCAAGGCTTCACGAAGTCTCGGCCAAGGTTTGAAGTTCAATGAATTTGTGAGTCTCTGTTGTGAAAATACTGAACGATTTATAGAAAACTACCTACTTATGGCGAAGACAAGAGTTTTCCTACTCAAAAGTTTTACTTATGCAAACTTTTTAGTAGGAAAACTTGTATCGATCAAAATGTTTTTTGACTAAACTGTGTGCAATCACATTGCACACACAAAAGATTGTTTGTGATATTTTGAAAATGGGTTTAGTGATTTTATATCTTTCAACATGTCGAAACGTGCGAGCAAGAGGTACATTAGCTCTTGTCTTCGCCTTAACGCATGAAACTAAACAATACCTATTACATAGGTGAACACCAGATTACAGATAAGATTTACTGTACAGAAAGAGGAAATTAAATCAGTTTTATTCAAATTAACTTTACGTTAGACTGTACTAGTGTTTTTTTTTATTTATACAACTAGCTGAATATTTTTTTTTTATTACACCCACTCTATAATAATAAAAATATTGTGGTTGATATTATTGTAATTTTCAGTCCAAGTAGTTCAACTACTTTTTTAAGTTGAAAAAATTGGAGTAAATTTATCCAATATGTTCAACTGGTTGTACAGATAGTTGAACATATTGGAGTAGACGAAATCAATATGAAAGAGATGAATAAGAAAATTGAAAAAGCGTGTTCTGTTTTGAAAAAAGAAAAGAACAAAACGAGGAGCAACCATCAAGGCTCATTCTATTAATGAAAACAACTACCTACAATCTTAATGTCGAAACCACAGACATAGATTGAGCTAGATATGTACCTCTACACAGTCATTGACATTTATTTAGGACGATCTATTCAGTGTAAAAAAAAAAGAATGCATAAATAAACCATGAAGAGGTTTTCGCGACCCGTGAACTTGACTCTTTGTGAATCTACGTAGGTATCTCTCCATCGTTTCTGCTATCCTGGTACCTGATATCTGGTATCATTAATACTGATACTATTTATTATATTACTACATGAAAAAACAAAGACATTTGTTACTAACAATCAAACCTGTACTTTTGGTACGATAAACGACGGTCACCTAAATTGCTAAATTGTTTGCTGCATGCAGTCAGCGATAAAAGTGTTTGTAAAGAAATTGCAGTTTTGTTTTTAAAACTTTGATTTACAGTGCACTGGTTTCATGTATAATATATATAATATATATAACTTTAAAAATCAAAAAAGTCCACTTAATTCACTATCACTGTAAGAGTGAGTGGATTGCACCCACTTTATAAGTAACACGCAAAAAGAGATCTAGTTAGTCTGTGATGGAAACGCTACATTTATAAATTTTTGAGGGCACTTTCCTCATCTCAATAAGATTATTTTTATAACACTGCGTGGGAGGCACTCGTTGCTAATTGGATATACACAGACGTGTATTGAAGTAAGAAAACTCTCGACAATCATCTTAATTAACATTTACCAGGGACTAGATTATCCCTGTTCTTCCAGACTTTGGTTTTAGGCTTCAATTTTGACTCTTTTTTTATACAACCTAGCTGATGGAACCTAATGGTAAGTGGTAACCATCACCTATAACAAACTATTGCCTCGTAAGCCACACACGATAGGAACGTGCCCTACGATGCACTGCCCTGCATCAACTTGAGGAGGAGCTCTACTAACTCTTTTGAGGATTCAGAGAATCCGCGGTAAAATCCAATCGGGACCCCGCAACTCAGTCTAGTGCCGACGCTGACGCGAGGTACGACGATGCAATGGCACTGAGGTGACTGTAAGAACATAGGTGATTTTTTTGTCGGTATGGTAGTGACACCATACCTTCACATACATGTGATGGAGACATGTATGTGAGGTGAGTGGTGATTTTCAAATTTTATCGTGCAGCAAGTAAAAATTTAAAGTCTTGCCTATTGCAAAAATATGCACTGGGCGAGAATCGAAACCACGTATTTCTCGCGTCTCAACATCTTTATAATGACTTGTTAGAAAGTTACTCAGAAGTTGGTGTAGAGCTTCGTAGCCTTTCGTAGCGCAGCTCTACGAAGTGAAAACTTTTACTTTTAATACATCCATTGGCATCAATTGTGTTAATAAATAATCACTAAATTACACTTTTTTATAGTACATAACTAATTACATACTTTTTATATTACTTTTAATAGTAGAGCTCTTTGTGAAGGGCTCGTCCGGGGAAGTATCGTGCGTGACTTGCGAGGCAATGCTTTGTTATAGGTGATGGTTGCCACTTACCATCAGGTTGGCCATCTGCTTGTTCCATCAGTTAGTTGTGTAAAAAAAACCTTCTGATGGAACAAGCAGATGGCCCACCTGATGAAAAATGGTAACCATCACCTACAACAAAGCATTGCCTCGTAAGTCTCGCACTAATATGAACGTGCCCTACAATATTCTGCCTTGCGCCCATCAACTTGAGGCATACCGGTTGATAAGTATAATGTGCCTGTAGTTATTATTTCACCGGCAACCACACCCTTCAATCCGAAACAAGGCATCCCTGCTTGACGGTAGACATATGCATTACTACAAGAATTAAAGATAAAATCAAGGATAAAATAGAGTACCTACTGTATAGCCTGATGATGATGATGAGTGTAGTTATCTATGAAGCCTACTAATATTACATAATAGATAACAGACGATTATCTATTTGCTGTGTTCTATTTTAAATTGAATTTTAATCGTTATAATCGCAATAGCACTGATATTTATAACGGTGAAACAATAGTTCTCAATTAAAGAACACACAAATCGGATAGGTTTGTTTATCTACTTTTAAATATATTTTAGATTCGAACCAATGTAGGCCAAGTATTATAAGTGCATTTTTACGAAGGTTAATATGATAATTATATTTTATTGTCATTATTTCAGAGGACAGCAGCGCAAGTACCGATCTTTTTACGAACTATGCGAACGTCAAATTTGACATTTCTATTCGTGAAAACGGGTTTTAGCGATTTTTTAGCACTGCTGCAGTGCAAGTACGGAACTCATTTCGCTAAATTTATCGATCGTCAAATGTAAAATGGCAACTTGGAAACTTTCGGTTTTGAACAAAGATGTCTGAGGGTTCGTGAAAATGATTCGTCTAATTCGCTTAAATACACGAATTTGACAACACGATCGTAAAATCAAAAGTACTACCATACTCGCATTTTAGCGAAGTACGCTAAAATTTTACGAATATCACGACTTTCGTCAAAATCGCTAAAACCCGTTTTCACGAATAGAAATGTCAAATTTGACGATCGCATAGTTCGTAAAAAGATCGGTACTTGCGCTGCTGGTTTATTAAATCAGGTTTTTAGTAAACAAAACCGTTTTTTTACAACAAATAGTCGTCAGTGGCGTAGCTATCGTAGGGCCAGGTGGTGCAGTGCACCAGGGCCCGGAGCTTAGGAGGCCCTCTAACCTAAGCTTTGAAAAGAGAGGGTCAGCCAGCTCCCGAAGCTAGAAAACCTTGAGCCTGCTCACTTTTTTTTTAATGATTTATTTTTATGGCCAATATAAGTTCAAGCTATGTGGAAAGAGGGGGTGAGGGCCCGATTCTTTCTCTATGCACCGGGGCCCTTGTCCACCTAGCTACGCCACTGATAGTCGTTGTTTTTCTCCAACCACACCTGTACCTACCCCAAGTCTGAGTTTTGTTTTTCCTATTTCGTTTTTCGTAACTTCTGGCTTTTTTTTGTATGGATATAAACTTGTATATATGAACTGGTATATGGGTAACCTAAGTTAATTTTAGTTCAAAAGGTTTACCAACTAGGTATGGGCAGTCGACTGACAAATTATATACGTATCTACTTCTCACATTTTTTGTTTTTTTATTAATTACATTTTTTGTGCAGGAAAACTGGTTTGGATCAAAATTATATTTTTGCTGAATCTTTTTAATGTTATTTTCCAAAACTTGATTGTCTGCGATTTTTCAAATCTTAAAAAATTATAAAATATGCGTTAAACTGTTAGAAAGTTGGCGACATCTTTGTAAAAAGGACGCCTACGAGGATCAATGAATTAGGGATTTCTATAAGGTTTTCTAGATTTCTGAGACTGCATTCGATTTCTAGTAATAATCCGTATTGAACGTTAAAATACCATAGGCTCAGAACGAGCGGCCTTGGTCTTGATTTGATGCGTAGTTTACGCAAATTCGTAGCTCGCAATCGAGATTTTTCTTAGCAAAGTTCTCATTGCTGGTTTCACAAGAAAGATTGAAAGTTTGTTCAAAGTAAAACAGCAATGCTCGTGTTGATTGACGTTTTCGAGTTTAACGAAGATTATGAAAGTTTTTATTGAATTTGCATCATCCGCACAATATCTTATTTTTAACTATTTGCCGTTTCAAGGTAACGTGTGTAGTTATTTAAGTCCATTTATAAGCAGATTATATGTTTCTAGGAAGAGGAATTTGAAGGAGAATTCATTAAATAAATGAATATTTTCTGCAAACGCAAAACCTTGCAATTCTTTTTTAAAATCAGGGATCCCTTCAAAAATTATCAAATTTGAAAGCGAGAAATTATTTGAAGGTTGTCTTCATATTGTATATCTATAGGTATATCTTGTATTGTAGGTATATCTGTCTTGTACCTACCACCTAAGTTCCGTGTAGGTAAATATCTAGCCACGCTGAAAACCACGTGGCGCGCGTATTTTTCTCCGCAAGAAATAACCTACAAGCGATGTAGGTATAGGTTGTGAACACGTTTTTGTAACGCGCCAATGTACAACCTACCCCAAAAGTTTACACAAAGAATCTGTATTACAAAGCCATAGAGCACAAAATCACCACGCTTTTATATAAGTATGCGTGCGTATAATCACCTAGTCACCTACTTTGCGGGGTTAGTAACCAATTTATATTTTGGTCATCGGTGTATTTTTAACCTTGAGAGCTCTGTGTGTGATTTAGGCTGCCTTCTTACTAAAGCGGAGCTGATAAAAATCATTATCATCAGCATAGGAAGTAGGCACATCGATGGCCTCCGGCAGCACTGGGAGGCGAATCTGCGTAGTACGCCCCCACACTCGATGTAACAAAAATATTATCACGAACATATATTAGAACGACATAATGTTATTATGTCATTCTTCCTACAAATGTAAATTTAGATTTCAAGGAAAAAATATTCTGAGCCCTCTCCATCCTCCGACTTCCCGCGATCTTTGTAAAGCCCATCGGGAGGGGGGCGTCCCACGCAGTCTTCGCCCCCTATTCCACCGTTGCCATAGCTACCATTTATGCCAGGAATAGCGGAACAGCCGGGAAGTTGCCTTGTATGAATTAAAGCGTTAAGTATCTATCGATAGTGTTATCTACGTATTCTCTTATCTGTGTCTACGTATATTTTGCAGAACACAAGTTTGGCAAATGTCTCATCATTCAGATGAGCCTACACCATTTTTTAAATTTGAAATTTTAAACTTGATATCACCTAATAAGCGTGTGTAGGCATCCCTTTTTTGGCAATGAGCTGTTTTTGTAATAATTGATCGAAAGTGAGCTGGAACTTTACGAACGAAATTACAAAGATTTTATAATGGGATTTGAACCCACGACCTTCCCCTTGATACGGGGCTACGCTAACCTTGAATGTCAGCTCATTTCTTTATTATTGTGTAATATATTAATCGAGAACCTAGCGGTTAGACAAATCATTGTAATGTAAGACTTAAAACCACTACTGTAATAATATTAAAGTAACGTTGTATCCAATAAATAAATAATGCATAGGGATCTTTTTATACGCACGTTCCTATCATGCATGTCTTGAGAAGCAAAGCTTTAATATTGATGATGGTTACCACTTAACATCAGGTGGGCCATCTACTTGTTTCATAGGTTGTATAAAAAAAAGTTATGTGATCGTAGATCAGAAATATTAATCTGTACCCCAAGTACGAGTTTTGCTTACCACATTTGGTTTTTTGTTTTACGTTTTTGTTCCGTGTTCATTGCGGGTTTTGTATGAAGACGCGATAGAGATACCGACACGGAATACCGATGTTGCAAGTATGATGAAAATTAGTAGCAGAACATAAAGTTCCATATCGGTATCCCTATCGCGTCTTCATACAAAACCCGCAATGAACACGGAACCAAAACGTAAAACGAAAAACCAAATATGGTAAGCAAAACTTACCATACTGAATAAGTCTCCAACCGTACAGCGCCACAGAGGTTGTCAAAAATGCCGGCTTCGATCGACATGCGCCCGTTTCGTCT
Organism: Chloroclysta siterata; assembly: GCA_932294275.1. Taxonomy (NCBI): domain Eukaryota; kingdom Metazoa; phylum Arthropoda; class Insecta; order Lepidoptera; family Geometridae; genus Chloroclysta; species Chloroclysta siterata. Next base: position 19,778,498 of record OW028588.1, read on the forward strand.
TGAGTTTGTTTGAAAATCTTGTCATTCTCGCCTGACTTGTCTGTATGCTAATAGATAACAGTGTATTTAAATGTCTGTACCAAGTCTTCAGATAGCTAACATATAGGTATGCAACATTATAGGCAACTAGTAAATGATATATACAACGTGTTTAATAAGAGTTGTAGGGATCCGAAAGCAGGATATTCTACCGGTCATAACGAACAACTTTTGTTCTATGACTTTTAAAATTTCAAAGTTTTTCATTCATGAAATGCCTCTTAAACTTTTATGTAAAATGAATCTAAACGCATCATGAGGCAGCCCTATTTACAGCTGTTCTTTGACCTCTAGTTGTGAACTTAGATAAAATAGGTAACAGAACTACCACCAATTACCTAGTAATGTGCCTACCTAATAATGATGTTGCTGTTTTTAAAGATCTTGGTATGTAAAAGAAATATTTTCGCGACTGTAATCCCTAGTCACGGTAAACATTCTCTGAGATCTTTGGTACTAATACCTATTCAGTAACTAGGTACCTACGTGGCTACGTACTCAATATTTAATAGAATATTTATTTTTGTTTGATTACTAGATGTCGTAAAGCAATGTTTATGATATTCATAGTTCTTTAAATTGTAACATGTTACTTTACCACCATGGTTCATTGACACCATAAAATTATTCAACTACAATTATTTTGGGAAGTGTCTAGTCTGTCCTATTTAATCTTTGACATACCTGTCTGTCATTGGTTGCATTTAAAAACGCATATCCAATCAGGACGGCCGACGGCCGCCGATCAGTGTTACCATTTGTGGCAGATTTCTGCCATTTGGCAGATTTTAAATAATTTCAAGAAAAATCTTATTAGTTTGAATTTTTAATGAAATAATATTTATTATTTATTTATTTTTTACCGAACTGGAAACTTCTTATTCTTTTTTACCTTTATTGATTTGGTTTCTAAACAACTTCTATCTCGTTTTAGATAACTGCAAACCGTTACAAACGATCAAAAGATAGTAACTGAATGTAATGTAGGTATTTAATTTATTCCGTAGCCACGAAGGAGATGGTATGAAGTCATATTTTTGGTATTTTTATCGTCAAGCTTGGTAGATTTTGACAGATTTTTTGGCAGGTGTGTGGTAGAACCGCTACTTTTGAGATGGTCACCCTGTTTGTGTTTACATGCGTTGTTGTACATTGTTTTGTTGAGAAAATGTCATCAAACGTGATAAAATGGTGATTGTTATGTAAAAAGCCGTCGTCAGTCAGTGTGTGTATGAGCAGTGCCTACGAGGTAATGGTTTAGTGTGAAGTTTGAAGCCTGTGTCGTGCGAAATCTCGCAAACTTACCAAAATCCAGTTTTATCCAGTGTTATTATAGCCAGTAAATAATGACAAAATCCATAGGAACCAGTAAAAATATCGTGTCAGGGGATTGGCGGCGTACCTACCTACCTACCGAAAGGTAAGTATTTCAAATTATCTCGTAGGTTATCGTTGTTTTTTTCTTTCCTAGATAGAAGCGCGCGTGCGTGTGACCTTGACACGTACACAGAAAGGGCTGTTGCAAATTTCTGAGAAAATATTAATTTTACTTTTCTATGGGAATTTCGAAAACGATGTATCCAACCGTTGCACACGTCAAAGTATTCCAGTGCTTGGTCTAAATACACGCTCTTTGTTTTCCTACATAACTTCATCAACACGTTGTATAGTTAATAATACATACCTATGTATTATTAACTATATCATTTACTAGTTATAATACATACCTACCTATGTAATATATAGTTAGTTAGTTTATTAGTGTAGGTACTAGTTGCCGCTCGGCGGACGCTCAATAATCTAAAAACAAACCGTAGCGACAGCAGTAGCAATACAATATTTATTCCACCCTACCGACTTCAAATACGCTGAAAAACATAATACATAACTTTTGCTGAAGGAAGGGAACCACATAACTACTAAAACGTCATCTATGTATTTATTTTTAAGATTGTTTTGTTATATTTTATTAAAAGCGCTGGTCCTCTATAGTCTCGTCATCTGGTTTTTTTTAAACATGACAATAGACTTGCACGACAGCAAGCGATAGCGGTGAGATTAGTTTGTTCAACAAGGCTCGACTTCTTCAACGACTCTTTTCACTGCTACTGCTGTTATGGCTTTTTTTTTATTATTTGACCCTCTAGACTTCGCTCGTATTGTCATCGATCACACACCTGTGTCTGGTTGTTGTAATATTTTGCTCCAAACCTTGAGATTTTTCATCTACATTCAGCGATATTATATTTTAATTGCGAGATATAAGTTGTCTGACAGTTGTCAGCGTGCGATAAGGGCACTTGCGTAGACGCCTGCACGTGACGATAGACGATAACCGACGACATTGTAACCCGTTTACACTCGGCTCATGTCCGTGGAAATGTGCAGAGACATGAGCAGGGACTTGGGCAATGCGAGAATGTAAACAGGCCACTTCCATGTACCTACACTCGCGTTGCCGCTCGTTCCCGGCAATGTGTGTTCCCCGTGTTGCGTGAACACACATTGCCGGCGACGCTGCCGCAGACATATGGACGGCAACATTTCCGTCCACGCGAATGGCAGCGCGAATGTCTAAATGTAAACGCAGTATAAAGATCACGGGAAGTCGGTAGATAGAGAATTGACTTCTTCTTCTTGTGTCATTAGTTTCTTCCGAAACAGTGTGGTTAAAGGGTTTTATATGCGCCTCAAAGAGGCTACTTTCGAGCACTTGTCATGGTTTAGAATTTCTTAGGTTCTAAGACATATCGATTTCCTCACGATGTTTTCCTTCGCCGTTTGAGAATACTGGCACTGTGCGACCGGTTTTGAACCCACCACCTTAGGATCAAGCGCGGATCCACCGTTGTGGGAACTATGGGCATGCACATAGCCCTAATAGCCGTGTGGCGTCTCACACAGTGTTCGCCCCACAACTTTGTCCACGTGGAACTACAACACTGTACAAAATGTTGGTCAGACCGTCATAATATTATATATTGAAAACATGTCTAATGATGAAGAATGCCCTTTAACGATAATGAGCGAGTTTATATCAGACTCGCAGTCGCATTTTCGGGTGGCTGTGACCACAACCTTTTTCGAGGGCTGGATCCGCGCCTGCTTGGGATCGGAAGGTTCCGCTACCAGTGCTCTAATTTTCATTAAGGCTAAATTCGTTCTTCCTGGAAATATATGAGGCCTATGTGTTTCTTCAGGCTGAAGCAAAATGTAGACGTTGAGGCCTACCTACCTACTGACCAAATTATCATCATCACCGGGTATCATAATTGGATATGATCATTGTTTTCCAAAATGATTCATAAATGCCATTTCATTGAACCACAAACAATTATTGAATGTTGATAAAATGGGTACACTTGTGGCAATATTTGAGCAACTGATGTTACCAAATGTCGAAAGAAGGAAGATATGGAAATGATTCAATATTCTGCCGTCTCTTTCTGGCTTGTTATTGGTTTGTTCTTGATCACTCTGCAAGATCACAAGATGTCAAAACGCGCCAGTCAAGAAATGGCGCGTAGAATGGTAAGGTAAAGAAAGTAAGGGCCGATTTCACCATGCTCTGTTAGATTAACAAAGGATTAAAGGGCCGTTAAATATATCAAAATGTACGCGTTTGACTAGTAACTAACAGAGCATGGTGAAACTGGGCCTTAGAAAGGTATAAAGTTAACAATATGTTTGAGTGAAATGGAAAAAATCTGAGTTCCATTAAAAAAGATCATTATTTACTTTATTTTGTTCTTTATTTTACACTCATTTATAATAATTACTCATCATTTTATAATCATTATTTATTTTCCACTTTCTTTATTTATTAGAAAAAAACCGCACACATTTAATAGGAGATCTACCGTGCAGAGGGCACGGTGGATATCCCCTCAGATCGAATAGTACCAAGTACACACTAAAGATTCTTTGAACATCTCTTATTTTGCATGAACATGTTTTCTTTGAGCAGGGTTTTATTACGTCAAAATAATACTAAAGGGGGTATAAATAAAAAAAAACATATAAAATGAAATAAGTATATTTAGATATGGCGATTTCTTATGCTATCAAGTACTTAATCAATATATTTAAATAATAAAATTGTACGTAGGGGTCTTATAACAGATTTTTAAGACGAGATCATTTTTTTACAATGCTAATAATCTCACTATTGAAGCAGTCAATAAAAATATAAATTAGTAAATAAACAACCAATAAATCATTAAAAATAAATAAACAACACTCCCACAATACAACGTTTATGGTTATAAACATAATTATAATGAAAGGCGTAAACTACTCCAAAAAAGGTTTCCTACTAAAAAGTTTGCTCTGTACATATGCAAACTTTTTAGTAGAAAAACTATTTTGGATCAAAATGATATGTTTACAACTGTGTGCAATGTTATTGCACACAAGTTAATTAATTGCGATTTGTCATAAATAAGTTCAGTAATCTTATACCTTTCAAAATGTTGAAATGTGCAAGCGAGAAGTACTTATAAAGGTAGTCTTCGCCATAATATTAAAAACTGAGCGTTTTTTCCTTTATCAATTAAAAAATTACACATAAAATATTCATATTAAAAAAGTAAATTACACGCAGAACAAAATTATTTAATTTTGTGACATCCACATAGTGTAACCGATCTCTCGAGAATTAAAATTTAAATAACTTATTCCTAAAAATATAAATAGCTGCCTTATTTTATAATCACTGATATGTAGCTAAAGACTCTTTAATTAACCCTTCTGACACTTAAAAATAATAATAATAAATAAACATATTTATTTATCATTAATAAGGTAAGTAGGTAATTTACATTAGACCCATACCTTCGACATTGTGCGATTTGAACAGCAGAAGTAAATAAATAAAAATTCGTGGACATTCACAGCACTATCTGGCTGTTTTTTGTCTCGTAAGTCACACACGATTGGAACATGCCCTACTATGCACTGACCTAAAAAGCATTACAAAACTAACAAAACCTCGTAATAATAGCTTTTTATCTCTCATGTTTTCAGCGGGAGAGCACTGGTGGTCTAGTGGTAGTGGCCCCGCCTTCCGATCCAAAGGTCGTGGGTTCGAAACTGGTCGTGCACCAATGAGTTTTTCTGTTCAAAAATTTATGTGCACAGTGCCAGTAATCTCAAACGGTGAAGGAAAACATCGTGAGGAAACCGGCATGTCGTATAACCTAAAAAGTTCTATAACATGCGTCAAGTGCTCGAAAGGAGCCACTTGAGGCGCACTTAAACCCTTTCACCACACTGTTTCGAAAGAAACTAGTGACACGACAAAGAGAAAGAGCGGGTTCATGAAGCAGTGGCAAAGTAATACATTTTAAAAAACATTCTTTGGTGTCCCGCCTGTAGAGCAAGCGTCCTTAAAATTACTAGCATTGAAACTAGAGAAGTAATCATCATGTATAAACCTAACTATATTCTCAATCGAGCATAGATATGTGTTGTATATCTTCAAATCGTCTATCGGATGAACAACTTTCATGGCAATATTCGTTCTTCTCCGACAAAAACTGAGCATATTAGTCACGTCCTCGCCATTATAAACTACGCGAAAGTAAAAATCTTGTGCGACAGCTTTTCGCTTCGTGAATTTAAACTCATCTAGTAAGTCTTTCTTTCTGTAGACTTCGAATATCATTCTAGAAGCGTACTGTATGTTGTAATGCTGATAATTATTCAGTCCTAAAGCTAGTATCAGTGCTTGTAGTGTTTTATCATGACCGGAGTAGAGAACGAACTTTGGTTTATTTTCAGATATCATGCGTATCATATTCTGCACTATATTGTGTATCAATCCGTACGCTAGCAACAATCCCCTCTTTCGATTATTAACGTTTTTGATTTCTTGTCTGTACGTCCACTCTAGGTACGCGAATAAAGACATCACATGTTCTTTTCTTACGCATATGTTTTCCGATGTTTCGGGCGTCGGTTCTTTGTAATCGTCTTCGAAGTCCGTATCCATTCTAGCATCGTTCGGGAAGTTGAAATCAGCGTCTAGATTCTTCTTGACTATAACAACGTCGTCATAGGCTTCGGCATTGTCGAAATACCTCTGTTGATAGTACAGTAGTTTTTCTCTCTCCATCTGAGCGTCGAAATCTAACGGCTGTTTGATTTTGTTGCTGTCATAGTACTTGCCGATAATGTCGCGCGCTTTTCGTCCTATTTCGTTGTTGAAATCCAGTTGATTGTTAATATAGTCTAACTCCATGTTCAAAGCGTCGATATCTACGTCTAGAATGCCTCTGGTGTTCCCGCGAAGTTTCTTGTGTTTCTTTTTCAAGGACAGTTTGGTTTTTGTCGTTTTGTCTGTGCAGGGGAAGGACTCGTCGTGGCACATATAGGCTAGTACCGCGTCTCTTACTACGTCCGCGTCAGGGTGTTCTTGAGATTCGAAGAGGACTTTGGTCAGCTTGGAGACTAGGTCTTTGATAGCCGGGTGGGATTCCAGGCGGTTCTTCGATTGGGAGTTTATCTTTCTGTAACAAAATGATAATTGAGACTTTTTTAGAGCGAGAAATAAAAATGGCGCACGGCTGATTGACCCAAGCACGGTAGATTTTCTTTTATATGTCCCTTTCAGGTATCTTCTTGTGTTTCGGTTTGAAGTTGCCAGATAAATTACAGGCACATGATGCTTAACATCTGTTTGCCTCAAGTTGATGGACGCAAGGCAGTGCATTGTAGGGTACGTTCCCATTAAGCTTGACTTACGATGCAATGCTTTTTAATAGGTGATGGTAACCACTTAACCTCGTGGGCCATCTGCTTGTTCCATCGGCAAGTAGTATAAATATACAAGGTACTCCAATACTTGTGTATATTACACTGTAAACGCGAAAAAACAACAGCTGTTTCATACAAAAGTTCAATATCTACCTGGCTAAAATGAATGAAACAGCTGTTTTTTTTTTCGCGTTAACAGTGTTGGTTGCTTAGACAAAGGTATTCATATTGATGGGTACTTTAGCGCCCGGAAGTTTATATACACAAGTATTGGAACACCTTGTATATATTTATTTGCAAAATTGAGCGTCGAATAACTGAAATGGACAGTCTAGCTATGACGCTGAGTGCATGTGTACTAACTTGTTGAGTGCATGATGGTGTGCGCAGGCGCAGTCGCTGAAGCAGAAGGCGACGGAGTGGCTCTCGCGCGCGGCGGCGGCGCGGGGGCCCGCCAACCCGCGGGAGGCGCCCCACAGGAGGCCCACGAGGGACTGGTATGTGCGCCGGTATCGCGTGCTGTACGCTATCACGTCGCCTACAACAGAGTGAGAATTAACGAATGATGATGAATTAAAGTTCTCAATCACATAAAACAGAGTAAGAGTGGATGAATTCATTAATGAGCACATGAGGCTTAACACCTGTATACTAAAAGCTGATAGACGCAGGGCATTGCATCATAGGGTACGTTCCTATAGTGAGTGACTTGCGAGGCAATGCTTTGTTATAGGTGATAGTTACCACTTTACATCAGGTTGGCCATGTGCTTGTTCCTATAACAAGTAGTATAAAAATGCTTGCTCAGAAGCTTGGGATTGAACCAGTACGATTCTAATCTCCACTCATCTAGCGACTTAAGTAAAGAACGTCTGAAAACTATTTAAAATTTTACGAATTTAAGTTTTCCTACAGCATCATTTTTGGGTAAAATATACCTAACTGTTAGATTTATTTCAATTAGACACTTACCCGTATCTTTTTTCCCTTGTATTTCTGGCGTGTCCAAGCCTAGTACGTCTCCATACGCATCCCTCAGTATATTTCCTGAAATACGAATAAACACAAGTAAACATCACACTCACCGATACACGAGTGTCGGCGGCCTAGTGGGAGAGTCCCACCTTCTGATCGTAATAATACTGCGTTTACATTAAACATTCGCACTGCCATTCGCGCGGACGTAAAAATGTTGCCGTCCCATTCTCACATTGCCCAAGTCCCTGCTCATGTCTCTGCACATTTCCACGGATATGAGCTGAGTGTAAACGGAGAATAAGGTCGTGGGTTCGTACTGGTGGAGCACCAATGGACATGTTTCATTGAAAAATGTATCTGCCCAATGCTGGTGCTCTTAAACGGTGAATGAAAGCAACGTGTGGAAACCAGTTAGTATTCCAACAGCGGCGAAAGGCTTGCAACCCGTCACGCAACTCCTGCATAATGTAGGTCACTTACCCGATTATAATGCTCGCTTCGTATGAAAACTACAGGAAATATACCAGTGGCGGCGTTTTGTGGTTGTGGCCGGGGGCCCGTGTGCGGGGACTCTTAGATTCCAACGTAAGGATATACCCAACACCCCAGATGCTCACCAACAGTGATCATTTGCAGCAGCCCCCTCGGCGTGAGCTGTCCTAGAGCGCAGCGCGTGCCGCTCGCCCGCGGCGGCAGAGAGGGGAAGTTGTGGAAGGGGCCCGGCCCGCCGACCCACCACGCACGTCCCGATGCACTGGAGTTTTGTACGAACTCCTCATAGCTGTAATATATAATTGTATCTTCACTCACGATTGATTTATAAAACAGTTTAAAATTATGGCTAATTGAAAAAAGTTATAAAAAAAATTATGATTTTGTTGAATAATTTAGAGTAAGTAATTTAATTTGTTGACATACTAATTTTATTTATAAATTGACAATTAATTAATAATTACTATAATAATGTAATTTAATTTATTATTAAACTATTTAAAAAATATTTAATTGCTGTACCAAAGTTACAATTTGCATGCCAATGATTTGGTGAAACATGTGAAACTACCTACCTACTAAGAACTAACTTCTAAATATATTTCTCGCAAATAAACATTTCAATAGTAAGTTAGTTTAGTCTTGTAGGATTTTACTAATAGTGAAAAATCCTACAAGACTAAACTAACTCACGCAAAAGATCAAAACAGCAAAACATACTAGAAGCAAGTTCACAATAATAATGAATTTAGGATATACTTCCTCAAAATATTTGATTATAAAACCACCTGGCTGATCGCATATGATCATTAAAAAAAAAAGAGTGAAGTTGGTAGTAACATCAAAAAGACAATTAAAAAAAATCATTCATTCAAAAATTAATATTGTGGACATATTTTTGTGCGTTGTCCTAGCAAAAAGAGATACATCTGAAAATATATTTGTCAGTAAAACCTTCTCAACAATGGCGAGACGGGTATAGCATCACATGGCAGTTTATCTCCGGCCCGGAGATGAGTAAGGGGTCCTCTGTCACCATGCCTGGTCACTACAAGAACCCCATGTAGTAGCCATGTGTCTGTGTCTACTAGACCTAAAACACAGAGAAATAATTATGAAAATGTGACATTTATGTAATAACAAGAGATTTGAGGAAATGTATATTGCATCTATGGTGTTGGTTATTTATTTAAAGAACTATTCTGCACTAATAAGTATATGAATGGAAAGGGCTCAAATAAGTTTAAATTTGGAAATATCTGTATCAGCAACTCTTTTGACTGATGCTGATGATGATGACTCAATAGTGATGCCAACTTGCCAATACTAAGCAATTTCTTTCATTTAAATTTAAATGTGGGAATGCCAAATGTAATATGTACCTCTGACTACCCCCCTTAGATATTCTCAAAGAATCTGAAAGTTGTATGTACTAAGAGATCTGAGGGGATATCTACCGTGGGAATCAAAGTTGTGAAGCTGTTTAATTTTTTTTTCTTACATTTGAAGACATTGTTTTGTGTTCTTGTGTGTATTTAGGATAATAGATAGTCAAAGTCAAAAGGTATTTATTCAATAAAATCACAATGAATACACCTTTTGACTTTGACTATCTAATAACTTAAATAGACACAAGAACAATAAAACAATATTTTTAAATGTAAGCAAATAATTTTGTTAAGTGTAGTAGAGCTCTTTGTGAAGGGCTCGTTCAGGGAAGTACTACCACCACACCTTTTTCTGCTGCCAAGCAGCGTTGCTGTGTTTCGGTTTGAAGAGTGTGGTTGTCAGTGTAATAACAGGCACATGAGGCTTAACATCTGTATGCCTCAAGTTGATGGACGCAGGGCAGTGCATCATAAGCCATGTTCCTATCGAGCGTGACTTACAAGGCAATGCTTTGTTATAGGTGATGGTTACTACTTAACATCAGGTGGGCCATCTGCTTGTTTCAGCAGCTAGTAGTATTAAAAAAAACCCTAGTCCAACTATTTTTGTTGCCGTTTTCATTAAATTGTTGATTAATAAAAACGAGGGACTAGGAAACTTTACCTTCTGCCCCCCTTATAATATTATCAGCTGGATTGCAAGCTCTCATATAAATCCGTCTAAACTTAGCATCACTTTTGGAAATGTACTCTGTGTGAACAACTTTCTTTACCGGCATTTCCTCAGTCACAGACATGTATTTGTACATCACTGAAAGATAAACATAAATTATATTAATTTAAATGAAAATTAAATTAATAAAACAAAATAATGGATGTAAAAAGCCTCTGTAAGGGACACAACCAATAGTGTTGAATCTCTCTTCAGACTGGTGTCTATTCCTTAACATAACCATTGGTGAACCAAGAAGACACCAGTGGCACGACGAATCTAACGTGGTAAAGAGACTCAGTCACAGCACCAAGAATTTGACGATTAAATAGTCGTAGATAGTCGTAGTAACATTATTACCTGTAATCAAGAAGAATATCCAAATACTCATCCCAAGGTAGCAGTAAAATGCTCTGTGATGAAACGAAAACTTCATCATTTCCGCGACGATTTTACTTTTGCTTGTGGTGCACATTTTACTTCAAATGAATAATTTACGAAATGTCTTTGATAAAATGTTTTTGAATGTTAGCCATTTCTGGTGAAGGAAACCCTGCCAATAATTTCACAATGACTCCTTGGTAATAGGTATTGTAGCATGTTTTAGTTCAGGAATCCTCCTTTGTCATAAAAAAAGAAAGTACATTTAAAAATTCCGAAAATGTTAAATTTTGTAAACAAACAAACAATACACAAAAAGCATCGATCGGTGGGGGGAAGAACGAATGAGTGAAAGAGATTATGCTAACGTGACCATAGATTATTGTATACTTGATCTAAGAACGTGACGGAACTTGTGACGGAATATGATCGAGAACGATGAATGAGTTATTGCCAGATTTGTTTAAATCGTAGTATACAATGGAGGAGCTTAGACTGGAGGAGTTTATGCATATATTAATAATACTATAATTGTATACTTGATCTAAGAGTATAAGGTAGTATACATCACAGATAAGAGAATACTAGTATACATGGAGGAAATAGGTAGTATATTTCCTCCAAGATCCTAGTAGTAATACTGAAAATCCGTAGATCCGTAGACTTCTAAACTCTTAGACTAAGTATCATTTACCTCCATGGCGTGACTCTTTTAAAAAAAAGTGCAACGGACGGAAAAAAAGTGATCGGTAACATTTTACGGATTTAAATGCGTTACCTACGCATTTAAAAAAAATGATTTGGCAGCACTGAAAGCAATAGGACTAGGCAAAAAGACTAGACTCTAACGCCAGAATAAAATTAAGAAAAAAATATACATGTTTCGACTTGTTTTGTTTTTATAATTTTAATTTGCATGTAAGTTCTAAAGTTTCTCACTCAATGCAAGAAAAGAAACAAATAAATAATTGTCTTTTCGGCAGCGCTAGTTAAATTTTCTTCGATCTAGATTTTATATTACAAGTCAGTCAGTGGAGTGTACTTCGTTCGGAAAGTGTGCCGCTAAACCCCGGTTTTCAATAAAGAATTTGTCTTTCCTACTGAAATGGCTCCGAAGAAAGTTGACCAGGGTGCGCTAATCATACTAGACGTTGGACGTAATGTATCATCTCCAGACGAAAAGGGCGAAAAGAGTTTCTTTGAACAAGCGCGAGAATGTGCTACGCGGCTGATAGAACGCAAAATAATCAGTCAGGGAAATAATCTCGTTGGCCTCATGCTGCTGGGTTCAAAGAAAACTAAGAACGGAATGGCTGAACAAGTCGATGGTGCTTTTAGACATATTGAGCTGTACTCTGAACTGGTCACTCCGACTTGGCAGATGATCCGGGAACTACCTAGCACAGTAAGATTGTATTATTGTAACTTGACACACAAGATTCACTATAAAAAATGATTGTTATAAAATTATTGTGGATTAAATTATTTATTGCTAGATTGTCAGGTACAGTCAGTACCTGACAATCTTTCAATAAATAATTCAGTCAGTGTATATTTCTACCTTGTAATATAAGTTTTTATATCTTCAGCCATCACAAAGCAAAGGAGACTGGGTGGATGCTATTATTGTGGCAGTAGATCATTTCAAGAACCTAGGAGGAGTCAACATTGAAAATAAGAAGATCATTCTCATGACAAACTTCAAAGTGCCTACAGCTAATGCTCATGATGATGTAAAAATTGTAAGTGATTTCTCTCAATGTTAAAGAACTGAAATTGATTAAAATAAAACAGTCAAATGTATTGCTTAAATTTTTGCAGATTCTACAAGGACTGAAAGAAGATAACTTTGAAGTGGATGTGATAGGCCCTGACATCTTTGATGAGATGGCTAAAGGGGATATCTCACTGGCTCAGCAATTTGTTGAAGGCACAAATGGTGCTACAGCCACTTTTGAATACACCATGAGATACCTGCTCTTCCACAAGAAGAAAGGGGTAAGCCCCAGGCCCTGGAATGTTGATCTCAGCATTGGTCCAAATATCAAGATCCCTGTCTCAACATACATTAGACTAAGAGATGATTCTGTTGTCAAGAGTTGGCAGAAAGCAGTCAAAGATCCTGTTACTAATGCATCAAGCACTACTGAAGCAATTGTGAAACCTTCTCCTGTTTTTGTCAATGCTGAAACTAAAGCAGTGGAGGAACATATAGAACCAATAAAAGGGTACCAATATGGCCAGGAACTGATCCCTTTCACAGAGCTTGATAAATCAATGCTGTATGAAAGTGGGGACAAATGCCTGTCAGTGTATGGCTTCACACAAGCTAGTAATGTTAACTGGCAAAACCTAACTGGCGATGGACTTCAGTATGTGTTTGGAAGGAAAGGAGATAAGAAAGCTCTGGAAGCCGTAAGATGCCTTGTAGAATGCCTCCATGAGATGAACCTTGTTGGCATAGCTAGAAGAGTTTACAACAAGAATAATGCACCAAAAATGTTTGTTCTCTTCCCAGTCATAGACACAAACAACTATGTCTGTCTCTCAATGGCTTCTTTATGTTTCAAGGAAGATATTAAGTTCATGTCATTCCCAGCTACCAGCTTCAAGACATTCAGTTGTACAGATGTACAGGTGAAAGGCTTTGTTGATCTCATCAAAGCAATGGACCTGACCAGAGCATATGACGAAACATTTGATGATGGTGAGGCATTTCCAATAGGAGAGACAGTTAGCCCCTTTGCTCAACACATGCTGGACTGCATCGCATTCAGGGCTATGCATCCTGGAGAACCATTACCACAACCACGAGATGAAATTATGAACTTGTTCAAAATGCCGCCACAAATTGAGAAAAGGTCCAGGGAACCAATGGAAAAATTAAAAGGCTTATTCGAGCTGATTAAAATTGCAGAAAAGAAGAGAAAAGTCAGGTTTCTTCCTGAACCATCTAATATCATCCAAGCATCTCAAGGCAAAGAAGAACTAGATGATATAGAAATGGAAATGGTTAAGATAGATCTGCCAGTGAAACCTCACTGTGAAATCAAACGAGTTGGAACATTGGATCCAATTGGGGACTACACCGCTCTGAAAGCAAATGAAAAGCCTATGGTTGATCTTGCACAAGAAATGACAGCAGCTTTAGAAAGCATGATCAATGGCAACTTAGATGGCACTTATATAAAAGCATTTGATGCTATGCTATTTTTCAGAAAAGAATGTGTTGATTCAGAGCCCGCATATTACAATGACTGGTTGAAAAAATTCAAAGAAACATTGAATTATCGTAAGAAACATGATATTGTTGGCATGATCAGTGAGAAAAATGCTAATTTCATTTTGAAATCTGAAAACAACTTGAGCAACTATGACACTGAAGACAGCCACAATGAGTCACAAATGTATGAAAATGACACAATACCTAATACTATTGAGCTCTCTCTTCAGACAGAAGATGATATGTTTGCAGATTTTTAAAATTGATAAATTTAAGTGTTAAGTTTTTTTGCTAAGCAAATCTAAAGATATATTAATAATGTGTTTATCTAATAAAACATTAAAATTAGGCCAGAAATGTTTGTAATATTTTATAATTTCTTATTCCTCAATCTGCACACAATAAATTCATGTTATAATTTCGCCTTATTATCTAAATGCTTGCAGTGATTGATCATGGGATAGTATTGGGAGTAATTTTGTTCTGTGAATGGAGCAACTCTAGGAACTCTTGTAAAGACAGGTCTTCTTGGCAGTCAGTGTCCAAGTCGTGTTCTAGCTGGGCCTCGGCGGAGCTGGCGTCGGGGCTCAGAACGATATTTTCATCGAGAACAACATGATTAAGTCGCGATTTCAGGCTTTGAAGGATCTCTTCTAGTTCGGCACACTTGTTTCTGATCGACGTACCCAAGTCCGACGCGGGATCAATGTCGTCGATCGTAGCGTTCTCCGAGAACGAATTTGCGGGGGTTCTGGTGCGCGGAGGCTGTATCATATTAAACAAGTTCTCTGGAATGCCAGTGCCGTTCCTTGTTGGGGGAGATCTGGATTCCGTAAACTCAGCCAGAATTTCATCGATGATATCTTCGGCGTTCTGCCTTGGATCCACCACTTCATCGGGCGTGTCAGCACCGCTATCACTATTCACCATTTTGTTATTCGAATCAAGCTTCATTTTCGCCACGAACTCGCCCAAATATCGATTTTTCTACCAAAATAAATAACGGAATATACACAACAAAAGTCAGATGATTTGATCGACTGAAGGATTGACGTTTAGACTGATGTTGCCATCTAAATAAAATATAGTCCCCGAAAAAATACTAAAATGCAAGACTAGATTTTTTGTACACCACTGATATTTTTCTGATACTTATTCAATTATTACAAAACCGGCGTTGTGGAAAATACAAATCCAGATAAGCTTCTTTCCTGAGCTTCTTTACGATTTCTTCATTCTTCATTATCTTGAGGGCAGCCTTGCAACTGTTATGCGCATGAGCGAAGAAACAATCTCTCACCGACTGCAAAAATAAAGAGAGTTATTTTTTACTTAGAAAATAACAATAATATATTCCTCTCTTTTAATAATGAATGAGCAAATAGTTAAAATAAAGAACTCACTTTGAACTCAGCCAGCTTGGCTCCCTGGAACTTAGCTAAGCAATGCTTGAATAGCCTTGTGTAGTGCTTTCGGCAGAGGAATATTCTATTTTCAAATTGCCAGTAGTCTCCTTGTGCTGAGCAAGAGCATCCGCATGCTCCACAGGAGTCCAAGTTGTAGGGAACACATTGTATCTAAATAAAAAATATTTACAATACAACACCTAATCATATTATTTCTTATTTAATTAAGCTAGAATAATCATAAAAAAGTCACAATTACATTAAAATTGGTCGCCACTAATTTCACATATTCATAATTTTTGTATCGGGTGACCACACAATCAGCACTTGTGATTTTTAAGATAAAAACATTATTTTAAGTATATACATTTTCGAAAAACATTATGATGGCTTGAAAAGGATAATTAAAAACAAAACCGATGGATTTAATTCTTGAGGATGCACGTGTAATATAGAATTAGGCTCGCTTTTGTCCATGTTATTTTTCACACAAAACAGTGTACAAAATACCCGCCTTCTTTTATCTACGTTACCTCCCCATGAAATATTCTCACCTGAACTGCACACCTCAAAACCTTTTTGTCAGAGAAACAGTAAGCGAATTTCATTTCCAGCTTCTTGTAATCCGGGCAGTAGTCACATGGCCTGAAAATATATATATATAGTGGTTTACGCGAAAGGCTTTTGGGTTCTATTAAAAATAATATTTGCGGCCTAATAGGTATCTAAAAAGCGTGAAAAATTGCTCTGAAGCCTACCGACTAGACTAAATAATTATCTATTTTTTTATTGATTTTTGAACAAAATCCACAGCTCCTAAGATACAATGTGAGTACCTACTTAGATTTATAGCATACAGCCATTATCGGATTTATCTACATTTATAGAACAAAAAAAAATTCAAACGTTTGCATTTTTTCTATTAAAACTAAAGGACTTCTTTTGTAGAAATAACTTTATGTCAATTCAGACTAGGTACTCGTAGCACACCAATCAACGGATTTTGGTTGTACCTACCTAGATAGGTATATATTATTTTATGTAGGTATTACTTTAAAAACGCCACGAACCATGACTAGACAAGAATTCTTGATTCTGATGGTCAGAACAGACATACGTCTGCTTGATTCATTGTTGGACTGAAAAGTTATAAGTTTCAATTTACTTACGCTGGATAATCAGTCGACGAGAATATTCCTTTTCTCTTCGAAGTTTGGTTAAAAGGAGCACAGTTCTGTGGAGTCTTTTTCTTTGGCGGTGGTTCTTTTAGGGGCGGTTGGTATTCATGTTTGACTGTCCACCGTGGTGTTTTTGCACCCAAGCCGAAAGTACTATAGTGCTATAATTAAAACCGAAGTGTTAGTGCAATCATTCATATCGACATTCACTTGTGGAACGAGATTCCATTCCACCTACAAGTGGTTGTGAAGTTTACATCAAATGCTACTAGCAAATGTAAGAATAGTGAATACAAGTTAATTAGGTATACAATATTTTAGTATTCTCTCATGTAAGTGAATTTATTCTTATGAGAAATTAAATATCTTAAACCGAAAGTTTAGCTTAACTCACCCTATGTGTCACCTCATAGAAAGCGTCCCTATCATCTTTGTACGATCCTGGACCTAAGTTGGGCTTCACTTCAGGTGAATTTCGTCTCATGAATGGACTCATGAATTTTCCTTCGGTCGGCAGGACTTCACGCTGCAAACCAGTACCGAAGCATATGCGAGGTGGAGCCTTCTTTGTGACGACATACTCGAAGTCTACAAGAAATCACATTGAACACTGAAAGAGTCCACCATTTCATAACAAAATATCAAGGTATTGAGATACCTAGGTGTTAATATTGTAGGTAAATAATAAAATCAAATATATAAAAAAATATAAATCAATATCGTACCTACTTTATAAAATATTATAAATGATGATGGTGGTTATAATAATGGTACCTATTAATTACCATGAATATTCATCTCCAGGCTAACCTGCCTACCTACCTAAAATAAAAACTTTTCCTGCCTACCCAGAATAAAAACTTTTCCTGAAACACACCAAATTATGAATGCGGTAGGTGCTCGCTCATCTAAACATCTAACTCATCTAAACAGATTTTTAGTATTGACAATGATTATTAAAGTGCATTACCTATTCAATATAAACAAAAACACATTACCGCCATAAAACGCCTCCTGCATATTAGTCGGCTGCAAATACCGTCGCACATAGGGCCGCTGCATGGTTGCTTAGTAAACTGACTGGGTATCGTGGGAACTCGCAGCTTTCGTGATTGTCGAGACAATAAAAGAATATGACAAATACAAACCATTACGCTTTATCGGGACATTTCAGGCGCACGGTAGGTGAGGATACGCACGGTTTTAGTGTTTGTGGGGATATTTTGACTGCAATTTATTAGTGGATGCAATTTATTAGTCAGCATTATGTCTAGGAAGACTTGCCATGAGGTTGAGTAGGTATTAGGTACTTTCGTGGCGTAGCTTGCTTGGGCAGTCCTACTAAAAGATTGACTAACTTCAGCAAAGTTTTTCCAGGAACTAGCACTATTTCTCTTAGTAACAAGTCTTAACTCAAGATTCTTTGAGTATGTCTGAGGGCTATCACCACTTACATTCGGCAGATGCCCATATTTTGCAATGGTTAGTATTCCATACGTGACAGGCTGCAAGTCCATCGCTGCTCCTAGAATACTAACTGGTTTCTTAAAATATTTTCCTTCACCGTTTGAGCACACTGGCATTGCACACATGATTTTTTCGAAGAGAACATCCATCGCTGCACTACCGGATAAAAACCCACTACCTTACAATTAGAAAGCAGGGCAAAGCCCACTTAGACCACTGGTCCTCTTTTGCGAGAGACTAGTCAGATAGACCGCTAGATTTGAAAATCCTGTAAGTATTACATGGTCAGGGTCAGGGGGGAGTGCACCCCGTATAGTTTGTGCCACGTATATTTTATTTTAAATAATGTAAATATACACAATATTTACATTTCTGTGGTTTTGTGCAGCCAGATAATTAGGGGAAGGGGGGGTAGCCCCGGACGGCGGGTACCCCCGGACACTTCAAGTACAAGGTGTTTAGGCACACTTAGAAAACAAATAAACACACCTGTATATCGTTTGTGGAGTATAAATAAAGAATCTAATCAGTGGTGGCGTGTCCGGCCAACGGTATTCACGTGACGACAGATTTTATCGCGGATCAACCGATTTACGCTGCTCCTTAGGAAATTTGACTGCAAAAATCCGATATTAAATGTAAGTATTTTGATTTGATATAATTGTGTTACCATAGATAATTTATGAGGCATCCAGAATTTAAAAGTTATTTTCCAATCACATTCATTCTTTTGATGTGGTTGGTAAAAACATAAATTTTGGGAGGTCGGGTACCCTCGGACAAATTTTTGGCGGGTACCATCGGACATTTTTCTATGTTTGTTATGTAATTTTTAGGAGAGCTATAGTTACTATAGAGGGGTTTTTTATTGATGTAGCTACATATTTATTACAGGTAGACCATAAAATGCCCAAATTTATTAATAGAACCACGGGTAGAGGAGACTCGACAGAGCTTGAGATGAAAGAAGCTTCTAAAAAGCGTTTCTTAGCACGGACACGTAAGTCACAGAAGAGTCAAATCTTGACGTCATCTCCATAAAAAATGGATCTGCGGAAAAAGAAAAACGCTTCTAATGTGAAAACCTTGAAAACGAAAGGAAATATTCAAAGCCTGCCAAAAATTGTTCAGAAAAGATAGCCAGACAATAATGTATAATTTGTGGCGAGATATTCGAAGAAGACTGGATACAATGCCATAAATGTAAGGACTGGGCCCATGAAGCTTGCGTAGACATCAATGAGTCTTCTGCACTAGGTAAAAACGCGACTGGATCAGCGCTAAAGTAGCGTCCGGGGCTACCCGACATTTTTTTCGCATGCCAAATATTAGAGGTCTGCAGTTTTCATAATATTTTGGTCAATGGTGAATATAACTTGCTAATTCATAGTTACTATGATTAATTATAATATTTCTTAAGTCAAATGTATTTTTTTTAAATTAACGATTGTTGATAACGATCCTAAAAAAAGGATTTTATTTAAGTGTCCGGGGCTACCCCCCCTTCCCCTACGTCATTTAAATATGTAGGTATCCCTTATAAGCATAAATTTTGGTCACCGTAAAAGCAATCCATGGAGGATAGAATTATTCGCCGACATGAAACTGGATGGCACGAAAAATTGCGAAGGTCGTGTTTTTTTAGATTTAGGTATCCACCGCTTTGTTTGTTTTGTGTATAATAAACCTAACATTATTTCCTTAGGGAACGCGGCAACCGGCATCGAAACATATTTCTGTACGTACCTACTCATCCTACAAGAACGATTCCGAGCCCTCTACATTTTTTTTTATACTACTAGTTGATGAAACAAGCAGATGGCCCACCTGATGTTAAGTGGTAACCATCACCTATAACAAAGCACTGCCTCGCAAGTCACGCACGATAGGAACGTGCCCTACGATGCACTGCCCTGCGTCCATCAACTTAAGGCATACAGATATTAAGCCTCATGGGCCTGTAATTACACCGGCAACCACACTCTTCAAACCGAAACATAGCGTTGCTGCTTGGTGGCAGAAAAAGGCGTGGTGGTAGTACTTCCCCGGACGAACCCTTCACAAAGAGCTCTACTACTCTTAAAATCCATCCACCGACTTCCCGCGATCCTGACAATGTCGTCAGTCCATCGTGTAGGAGGACGTCCACGCTTCGTTTTCCTGTTCGTGGTCGCCATTCGAGAACCTTTATTCCCAACTTTTATCAGTCCGTCGAGCTATATGACCTGCCCATTACCACTTCAACTTGCTAATTCGGCGAGCTATGTCGGCTACCTTGATTCTCCTACGGATTTCCACATTTCTGATTCTATCCCGTAGTGAAACTCCCAGCATAACTCTCTCCATCGCCCGTTGTGCGACTTTGAGCTTGTTGATGAGGCCAATAGTAGGTAAGCGACCACAAAACACACTCATTGAAGACTTTCGTCTTGAGGCTCTGTTTTGTAAGTGACAAGAAGATGTGGCGTAACTTCCCGAACGCTGCCCATCCGAGTTGGATTCGTCGGCTGACCTCTTTATCAAAGTTGAACCTACCTAGTTGAATCGTTTGACCCAGATACACATAGTGGTCTACAACTTCGATGATCGTAGTACTCCATCGTCAAATCAGCTCGCTGACCATTTTATCTCCATAATCTATTAGAATAAATATTCAAATATTGTGTTTGGGATCAATGTAAAATTGGACTCGGTTCGCGAATAGTTCGTTAAACACGATAAGACGCAGTACCTAGGTACTACTAATTTATTCTGTAGTACTAACATACCCATACAGTAGGTACTAAAGAATAAACCTTACCTTACCTACCTAATGTTACATCCCACGTCATTTTCAGAGTGTGACTGGAACTTTATCCACTCACGCTTAAATTCTCTTCATAGTGTACATCATACATCATACATCATCGGCTTGAACAAGAATGAGAGATCAGAATAAGGGCATCCTAATAAGTGTCTCTTCAGTATTTTTTTCAGCTATTTTGAACTATATTTGATGGAAATGTTTGATTCTGATTGAAAATATGTGTTGAAAAACCAAGAAATGTTTTTGGCCGACTTTTTGATTATTGACTGACTTAAGATCAAAATGAGAATAATGCCCCTTTACAAAAGAGGATGACATGGATTTTACGCATAAAGTTCTTGTGTTTTATATTTATATCGCATAAGTATTACTTACCTATACTTACCTTACTTATTATTTTATTACAAAATATTATTCATAGTTTTTATTAGTACTTTATAACAGAATGAATGTTGTAGGTTCACAATATTAACTATGTCGCAGTCAAACATACTACAGCTTACTAATATTCTCATAACTGTGCCTAGGTCTAGGCATAGGCGCCTACTGTTTATATTCGAATTACATTGCTTTCTTTAAAAACAAAATCTCCCGCTAATTTATTAGCCAATGAAATTGAAAAAACAAGTAGCTTTAGTTTGTTTCCATACTAAATAAATTGTCAACTTTTGTGTTTTTCAATGTCAACAATGTCAATGTCTAAAACAGATGATTTTTTGGAAACGAAACAACGATTTTCCTAAACTTTTGAATTGCCTGATGATTATCGCGAAGCATTGTTTTGTTGTGAAATAAAACAGGTGAAAACTCCGACAGGCGTGCAAATTATTAATTTTCCGCTGGAGTTTCAACCTCACTGTTGAAGAAGTGAGTGCAGGAAACCCAAGGTAAGCCAGTGAAACAGTAGCATTGAGTATCATATTACTTGTGAAGTAATTTTGCTCTTGTTATTATGTCATAGCTGCTAATAGATACATCTTCACTCTTCAATGTTACATGGATGAGAACATAACTAACATGATCGGCTAGCTAAAGCTGTAAGACTTTCTCCTATTTTTTCGGAAATGTCAAGTTTATAGTGTAAAAATAAATCGGATCCTGCCGTCAACAAACCATACCTACAAAGAAGCTTTAAAATTATTGGTTATTTCTTGGTTACAACCATAATCTTTTTCTTGCAGAATAATGTCTTCAAGTTCAAGACTAGTACTGCCGGTGGCCTTAGGCTTGTCCCTAGTAACGGTCACTGCTTTTGTTGTTTACTATATTTTCAAGAAAGATGATGTTGAAAAAGAGGCTGAAGGCAAGACCATCAAGACATCAAGAATGAATATAATTGAAATCAAAGTGCCAAAGAGTATTGTTCCTGCATTGATTGGTAAGAGTTATTATTTATTATTATAAGAGATTTGTGATACATATGATAGTTGTAGACAAGGGGGACAACAACATTGTCTAGTCTAGATGTTTTAAAAGTAGTAAGAGTAAGAGTGTTTCGGTTTGAAGAGTGTGCAAGCCCATCCTTGCTGCTAGAACACCAACTGGTTTACTGTAGTATATGTTGTGTATTTGGGCAGGTATCGCTTGTAATAAACTAGCTCATTAGCTAGTTTATAATATATTGGTTGGCAATGAAACATCACTATTCAGTGCCTACCCGCTCGCGCAGCGAATAGTTTGGCGATGCGTTCTCTAACAGTATAAAATTTGTTTTTGCGAGATATAATACGAATTTGAAGCGTAAACTTATACCAAATTAAAAACCATTTAAGTGCGTTCTAATAGTAAACTTTTTAGTACTAAATTCGAGTGCAGTGTAAAGTTTTGTGCAAAAACAAAAGTGCATCGACCGTTACCCGAACGGAAAACACAGCGTCGCGGCTCGCAGCTCGGTGACTCATTCCCGCCAGCTGACAACTACCACACTACTATCGCTTTGTACACCAGAACTTTAGTTCACAAACTGAAGGAAACTAAACCCCAGTAGTATGAACTGCCAAGCTTGTAATCAACTTATAGGGCGAGGTGATTTGCTGGCATGCATTTCCTGCAAAAACATATTTCACTACAGGTGTCTGAACATGACTACAGCATATTTTTTAGAAAACAAACACTTGCTGATGAGTTCCTGGAATTGCCCATGCTGTTTAAACGTCACTAGACGTAACAGGAACGATGAAACACCTACGAGAAAACTACATCAAAGTTTGCTACATGATACAACGATGTCAGTCGACGACTACGTACAAGACAACAAAAGTATTCTCGGAGATACAGTAAGACATAGCTCAGGAAACGCTATATGCGCTGCACCCAACGCAAATGAAGTTAGTATCACACTAAACCAATTTAGATCATTGCTAGACTCGAAGTTAGAAGAAAAATTAGAAATCCATAAGAAACTCATTATCGAGGACATAAAAAGTGCGTTTCAATCAGAAATCAATAAAGCAATACACAATCTAAAACAAGAATTAACACAAAACACTGACGAGCTATATACAGAGCAGTTGAATATTAAATCAGACTTAACCGATATACATAGTAAAATTGAAAAATTAGAATCCGAACGAGAACAACTACAACATGAAATAAAGCAACTACAAGATAAAACCGGAAATACCATAAAACCTATAGAAAAAGATGCAAATAAAATAATAGTTATACACGGACTAAGCGAATACCACAATGAGTGTGAAACAGACCTAGAACAGAGAGTAATACACGCTTTCCAGTCAATACTGAATGTTGATCTCACAGGATATATAGAAGAAATTACTCGTTTTGGAAGAAGAGGCAACCGAAGACCTGTCCTAGTGGAATTAATCAGTAAACGCATGACTAAATACTTAATCAACAACGCGAGACAATTTAGATCGACAGGGCTTCATATAACAGAGTTCCTAGATCAAAAAACTCTACAGGAAAGAAGGGAACAACGAGAGAAAAGATACTCGGCAAGATACGTTGAGGAACAATCTACTAATAGATCACAGGAATCAACATCACAACAAAATAGACAAAGCGAACAGAAAGACCTCTCTAAACTAAGTTCAAAGCAAGCCGGGACCCAAACGAACCCTGATGAAGGAACCAGCCGACAAAATAAACCTAAAAATACCCAAAATATCGGCGGTACGTTTCGCTTTTAGGCTACTCGTACAAAATACTCAGAGCATAAAAAACAAACTCCACATCATTGAAAGCCTGCTAGACGAAGAACCTGTCTACCAAGCTATATGCATAAACGAGACCTGGATCCACGACTCACAAAAGCACCTATTTAATATCGACGGCTACGAATTCGCATCAGCCTTCTACCGGAAGGAGCACAAAGGCGGCGGAGTGGCAATACTGATACGGAAGGGCCTTGATTACCAGGAGCTACCAGAATATGTCGACCTTTCTGTGGAATACATAGTGGAATGTTGCGCAGTGCACATAGACTCTCAGAACACTACAATAATCAATGTCTACAGACTAGACCGTGAAATTGAAACGTTCTTTTTGTTTATCGATAAGCTACTTAAGCTAGTAAAACATAAAAACCACAAAAAACGAATTATTATTACCGGTGACTTTAATATTGACAGACTATCAAACTGCAAAGACTACAGACGATTAGAGGATGCAATGTTTGAGTATAACTTCCACCAGGCAGTAAAAACCCCAACCCGAGTTACGGCTTCGACGTCCAAATGTATCGACCTATTATTTACCAACCATAAATTTTTTACACTCAATGTAGATAACAAAGGAATCTCCGACCACTATAGCATTATATACAAACAAAAAATGACTGACCAAAGAAAACAAGTAAACTTATTGAACCTTACAAAACGAACATTTAGTGAAAATAACCTAGAAACATTAAGATTAGCCCTAACTGAGATTTCTTGGAGTAATATAATTCTAAGTAACCAAAATGTAAACACCAACTATGAATCGTTCCATAACACTATCCAACATATACTAAACCAATGCATACCAGAAAAACAAATAAAAATTATATTATCTAACAAAAACACTTACTTGACCAAAGGTATAAAAACATCTTGTAAGAATAAACGTCTACTGAAAATGTTATCTATTCAGCTGAAAAACGACAAATTCACCAAATACTGTTCAACGTACGATAAAATACTAAAATCATGTGTAAAACGTGCAAAAAAACTTAACTATATAAACAATATGAAGAAATCGAAAAATAAAATAAAAACTATGTGGAATACCATTAAAACTATTACTAACAAAAACGAAAAAGACCAATACAGACGCAAAAACCTATCACTAAACATAAATAACACTAAAATCGAATCGCCCGAGGAAATTACAAATTCACTCAACAATTATTTTGCATCAGTTGGAGAATCTCATATCACGACCACCGGCCAGGCCAGCAGCGGCGCCGTCGCCGGAATGAGTGCGCGGCCAATGTGTCAGACTACTAATACTATATACCTAGAACCGGTTTCCGAGAGCGAAATTCATGCTATCATAAAAACCATGGATAACAAACGTAGCTGTGGCACGGACGAAATTCCACCACTACTGATAAAAAAATGCATCATAGAACTCACACCACCAATTACTTTCTTAATTAATCAATCTTTCAATGAAGGCACGTTCCCAGACAAACTAAAAATCGCAAAAATCAAACCACTACTCAAAAAAGGCGGGAAATCTGATAACCCCAGTAGCTATCGACCCATTGCTCTTCTACCAACAGTATCTAAAATCTTCGAGAAGGCAATGTCAAATCGTATCTACAGGTTCCTCGAAAAATATGAAATCCTTAACGCGAATCAGTACGGCTTTCGTAAAAACTGCTCCACCACCCTTGCTATTTACAAATATGTACAAGAAATCTACAAATGCATAAACAATAAAAAATACGCCATAGGCCTCTTCCTAGATATGTCAAAGGCATATGACAAAGTCGCACATGACATACTTAAACAAAAAATCTACGAGTCTGGAATAAGAGGACCAGCATTCAAATGGCTTCAGTCGTATCTAAAAAATCGCACACAATATGTATGTATAGAACACTATAATGATAAAACAAACGAGTTACGTAGTATAAAATCTGACTTGAAAATTATAAATAGTTCCATCCCCCAAGGAAGCGTACTGGGATGTCTACTATTCTTGATTTACATTAATAACCTACCTACCGCTATCAATACCAAGTGTGTTCTTTTTGCAGACGATGTATCCTTGCTATTTGAAAGTACGGATGACATTGACTATAACTATATACAATCTACTTTTGAAATTACTAAACAATGGCTCAGCGATCACAACCTGGAAATAAATCTAAATAAGACAAAAATTCTACAATTCAAAACCTACCAAAGAAAAACGCTAAATCTAACAAATCTTACAAAAATATTAAAAATCGAAGAAAGTAATGAATTTAAATTATTAGGACTTACATTAGACACCCACCTCAATTGGAAAAAATATATAGTAACATTAAAAACTAAACTTTCTAGATTTACCTATGCCCTAAGTGTTATTAAATGTAACACAAACTACGAAACCGCCCTTTCAGCTTACTATGCGAACGCATATGCTTGGTTCAACTACTCCATTGTGATATGGGGTGATAGTGTAGATTTTAACGAAGTATTTGTCAAACAAAAAAAACTAGTACGAATATTACTGAACATCAAGTCTAGACAAAGTTGTAAACCCTATTTCAAACAAAACAAACTCCTTACGTTACCGTGTATATATATACTCCAAATGTCGATTTTCGTTAGGAAATACCGACATTTTTTCTATTCCAAACAAGAAAACAACATTCTATATAATAGACGACACAAAGACCAACTGATCTTACCCTCCACAAAACTTAAAACGCTCGACAAAAGTCCCGACTTTAGACTAATAAGAATTTACAACAAAATTCCTGACGTGATTAAAAATGAAACCAAAGACTCCCTATTTCATTCCAATTTAAAAAACCTACTCTTGACTAAATGTTATTATTCTGTAGAAGAATTCCTAACCGATAAAATACTTGCAAGTGATTTTTCCTTGATTTTTCCATAAAACAGACAATTCAAATTTAATTTAATCTAATAGTTGACATTATAAAATATACTTACCTTATTAGACTTAGTTTGTAATATTATTATTATATCGAGACACTCAGACTATCAATTACAATGATTATTATTATTGTCATTTAATTTTTGCTATTCAAGTTGCCTATTATATTCTCATAACTAAGCTATTGTATCAAGGAGCTTAACTATTATTGTACCGTTATTAGTATGACTGTAACTAATTTGCAGCGCCCTACAGGGTATGTGTACTCGCTTAATAGCTACCTTAGACCTAAGCTATGTAACTGTATGTACATATTGGCAATAAATAAATAAAAAAAATAAAAATAATAAGAAGGATGTTTCATTGCCAACCAACATACTATATACTCATATTGTTTTCCCTCACAGTTTGAGAGCATTGGCATTCAAAGAGATTTGAATTATAAAATTGGCAATTCATAGAATTCATTCATGCCATAAAGCAATGCTTTGGTGAGCCACTTTTGCAGCGAATTATGAAAATAGGTGTGGAAACTGCATTTTGGATTTAATTGATTTGAGACTCAGGGCTCTATCATATTGTTGGAAGGTGTGGCAGTAGTAATATTTTTTAAAACTATTATTATAGCTTTTTATTTCCACATAACTACCCAAACATTACACATGTACATCTTTTAAATACATATGTTTGTTAGTAAATTTTGCTTCACCTAAGTGTGGATCCTTTGGCGGTAAAAGTCTCCTTCAGGTTGCTCCATGCATCCCCGTTATTTGTAGTGGTTGTCCACCTGCATCCAGCTATTTTTATTATCATCCGCCCACCAATTTCTTGGCAGTAGTATTATCTAATAATAATAAGTGTACAAGTGTGCTTGAAACAAGCAGAGCTTACTTGAAAGTACCTCTGTACACAGATACCATCCAAAAGTATTTAGTAGATAAGGTAAAGTACCAGGATCTGAAAAGTACCATTACTGATTTGTACATTAATGAACTTTTTTCATAAAAAATTAAACCTATCTATTAATTATCTTTCATGTTATTTCACACATTATTAATAAGTTCACATAATAATGTTTGAAAAAATACTGTCCCGGAGCACAAAATTTACTGCAATCAAAATCAAAATGGTCTTTATTCAGTACAATCACAATGATCACTTTGAAACGTCTTATATACTAGGTGAATCTACCGCCAGTTCCTCGCTACCAAAGCCTAGATGAACAGGCAAGAAACTTACGGCGTTTTTTTGTATGATCCATTTACAATTCGGGTACTTTTGCACTTCTTCATTATTTATTTATATGCTATGATCTTTATTTAAGAAATTGCTAAGTGATGACATGCTGATAGCAGACTAGCAGTACCTACGGAATTTAGGGCCGGTTTCACCATGCTCTGTTAGTTACTAATTATGGATTAAAAGACTGTTAAATCTAACCTTAGCTGTCAAACGCGTACATTTTGACATATTTAACGGCTCTTTATCCTTTGTTAATCTAACAGAGCATCGTGAAACCGGCCCTTAACCGGCGGTAATTTTAGGTATTTTTATTTACGTCTACAAAAAATAATAGGGTTTAATATCAAATAGCATGCAACAAAAAAGTTACTTATTCATTTCTGACCTTCATATGACAAATACACGCAATATGATACATTAGACTGATTTTACTTTGTAAATATTTAGTTACAAATTTATTTAAAGATGTCAAGGTTATATGTATTTTACTGATGAAATAAGCCCAAGAAGATTTCTGAAACTATTTAATAAAAAATCTGACAATTGCCTACCTTAATATTCATTTAGAACCTACATTTACTTCTGTACATTGTACCATTACATTAATGATGCTCTCTTGTCGTGTCAATAGTTTCTTTTGAAACAGTGTGGTGAAAGTATTTTAAGTGCGCCTCAAGAGGCTCTTTTCGAGCACTTGACACATAACTATAGAACTTTTTAGGTTCTACGACATGCCGGTTTCCTCACGATGTTTTCCTTCACCGTTTGAGAGTACTACTGGCATTGTGCACATAAATTTTTGAACAGAAAAACTCATTGGTGCACCACCGGTTTCGAACCCACGACCTTATAGGATCGGAAGGCGGGGCCGCTACCACTAAACCACCAATGCTCTTACTTCTCTGATAAATGTTAACTAAATTAAGTTTTATATTACTTTTATAAAGATTTTATAACATCCAGGTTTTAAGCCACTGCGTAAAATCAATTCATATTATCATTGACTGGCCTCACAGCTCAGATAGTAGGTAGTAGCTTGGGCTTCTGGCGCTGCGGGTTGTGGGTTCGATCCCCAATGAGGTCAATAATTTGTGTTATTATTACATTCCTATGACTGTTCTGTGAATATCGAATATTCTCAGTCTGGATGACACAAAAGTATAAAAAGTTAATTTCCTTGATATCATTATGAGTTATTTGATTCCCATACCTTAAGCTTTGCTCAGTTTGGGGCTGGATGGTGCTGTGTGTGTTCACAGCTCAGTTGGTAGTAGCTCTGCCTTCTGCGCCGTAGGTCGTGGGTTCGATTCCCACCGAGAACAAACATTTGAGTGGTGAACATAGATGTTTATTCCCTGTCTTGGTGTTATATAATATTATATGTATGTATTTACAAAAAAAGTATATATGTATTATATCAGCTATCTGGTTCCCATATAACAAGCTTTGGCTTAGTTTGGAGCTAGATAGTGCAGTGTGGAAATTCAACCAATATTTATTTATATTTATATTTATTTATTTCAGGTCGCAGCGGATCTAACATCAAAGAGATAGAAAAGAAGTCCAATGCAATGATCAACTTCAAGAAGCTAACGGACACTGACTACGACGTGTGCATGATCCGCGGGCGGAGTCAGGCGACGCAGCTAGCTGAGATGCTGGTACACGACTTCTTGAAGGAGCAGCCATTGTTGTGTGACGACAGCTTTACTGTACCTAATTGGGCGGTCGGACGAATCATAGGTATTACGATCTCAGCATAGTTATGTAAAATATATTATTATTTACTATAATAAGTCTTCGCGAAACTGAAGCGGAGATGGGCAGAACACGGCAAGAAGGGACGTCGGGAGATGGAAGAAGGCGGCAACAGAATGGTTGCCAAGGGATGCTCAAAGACCTAGAGGCAGACCACCCACCCGTTGGTCAAACGACCTTGTAGTAAGTGCTGGAAAGGGATGGATGAGACTCGCAAGGGACCGGAAAGAGTGGTGTATTAAAGAGGAGGCCTATACTCAGCAGTGGGTGCAAACGGGCTAAAATGATGATGATGATGATAATCATAATAAGCCACCTAGCGATTGATTGGCGTGTCCTACCAGGCTCATGTTTAACAAAAAATATGTTTAAACGAACCCAAAAAATCACCAATAACTGTGTCAGTGTTTATTTTATTGTGTCGTTTTCTCTGTATTTGTTTTAGTGTTTTTTATTCCTTAGCCTATTCGTCCCACTGCTGGGCAAAAGCCTTCCTCATTATGTGTGTTAAATAACATTCACTTGTGAACAGGAAGCGGTGGTACAAACGTGGCTGACATCTGCCACCGCAGCGGCGCACGGGTTAAAGTCGAAGGCACAGCAACAGACAAGACGAGCGAACGTAACATCAACATTCGCGGCACTAAGGAGCAGATTGAAGTGGCCAAGCAACTTATCGATAACATCGTAAGTAGTTGAAAATATCTAAATAGATAAATATTGGTGGTATTTTAGCTCCAAACTAAGCATAGCTTGTAATATGGGAACTCGAAAGCTGTTCTCTACCTCTCTCTCTCTCTTGTCGTGTCACTGTTTCGAAAGAAACAGTGCGGTGAAAGGATTTTAAGTGCGCCTCAAGAGGTTCCTTTCGAGTACTTGGACACATGTTATAGAACTTTTTAGGTTCTACGACAAGCCGGTTTCCTCACGATGTTTTCCTTCTGGCACTGGCACTAGAGTACTGGCATTGTGCACATACATTTTTGAACAGATAAACTCATTATTGCACGAGAGAGAGGTAGAGATCAGCTTTCGGGTTCCCATACAACAAGCTATGCTTAGTTTGGGACTAAAAGACCATCGATATTTATTTATTTGATTCTATTCTACATTTTCCACACCTTTTTCTGCCGCCAAGCAGCAATGCTGTGTTTCGGTTTGAAGAGTGTGGTTGCCGGTGTAATAACAGGCACATGAGGCTTAACATCTGTATGCCTCAAGCTGATGGACGCAGGGCAGTGCATCGTAGGGCACGTTCCTATCGTGCGTGACTTACGAGGCAATGCTTTGTTATAGGTGATGGTTACCACTTAACATCAGGTGGGCCATCTGCTTGTTCCATCAGCTGGTTGTATAAAAAAAAAAACTTTTTTTTTTTCTTCACAGGTATCCCAAGAGAAGTGTCGTCGCGAGGTGGAGCAGGCGAAGAATCCGCGTCACGTGGTCCGTTCTTCGTCCCACTCGCCTTCCCCTTCCCGCGCGGGCGCAGGGGGAGGCGTGCGAGAGCCGGAGACAGGTGAAAGACCGCATGCCAAGTACAAAAGACCTGGTAAGGACTAACTGCATGGTGTGATGTGGAATACACTCGGCGATCGTGGATTAAAAGCCCCGCAGACTACAGACTTTTTATCTAGTTCTAGTAGATCTCGTTTAGTAATAAATAAATAAATATTGGTGGACTTTCCACACAGCACTATCTAGCCCCAAACTAAGCCAAAGCTTGTAATATGGAAATCAGATAGCTGATATAATACATGTATACATTTTTTTTGTAAATTCATATTTATAATATTATATAACACCCAGACAGAGAACAAACATCTATGTTCATCACACAAATGTTTGTTCTCAGTGGGGATCGAACCCACGGCCTGCGGCGCAGAAGGCAGAGCTACTACCAACTGAGCTGTGAAGGCAGTAATACATTTGTTGTGTTGTACTTCAAGTCAAATACTATTCAAGAAAATGTTAAGTCCGCCTAATATTGGCCTAAAAATGCAACCATACAAATCGTTGTTGGCGTTCCTAAATTAGTAAATAAATAAAGACGTATGCAAATGCGCACACTACAACGATTCACTATCGGCCAAAATATTTGCTTTGTTATAGGTGATGGTTACCACTTAACATCAGGTTGGCTATTTGCTTGTTTCATCAGCTAGTTGTATAAAAAAAAATGCACTAGTGGCCCAACCCGACCTAACTATAGGCCGATATAAATTCTGTAGTCTGCGGGAGCTCTAAAAGGCGGTTGTCACTGTCAAACAACTTCTCGCTCGCTCGATTTCAATATTTATGTACAAAAAAACTATTGTTCTCAAACGGTGAAGGAAAACATCGTGAGGAAACCAGTTTGTATTCTAGTAGCGGCTTGCAACCTGTATGGAATACCGACTTCTACAAAAGAGGATGTACTGTCAGCAAAAGATTCGCCTAGACACCACAAGGGTGATTTTTCTGTGAAATGACCGGTTGCCACCCTCAGCTGGCTCGATTTCTTTTGTTTTTAAAGACCAAGAGCTGATTTCACCATGCTCTGTTAGTTACTAATCAAAGATTAACAGGCCGTTAAATCTAACCTTAGATGTTAAACGCGTACATTTTGACATATACAACGTGTAAACGACTGTACGACATTAAATTAATACACGTGTAGTACTACTATCTAGTATTGATTTAAAAAAGGTTGTATTAACATTCATTCATAATTGAGATTTTTTTATTTTCAAACAAACTAAATATCAGAATAAGCATAAAATTATTGAACATTCTGTATAAACACACAAACAAAGCAACGTACGTTCATTCAATGCCGCGCCCCGCGCGCAGAAACCGCACATACATACCTACTACGACTAAACCTAAACTGTGCCGCGCGCCCGTGCCTAAAGGTGAACGCCCTTTCAGCGCGGGCGCGCGGCCGGCGGCGGCGTCTTTGATTCGCCGATATAGTAGAGCAACGTTAGCATGTAGGAAAAATAAAACTAGTTAGGTACCTCAAATCCGTACGTTTCCAATATGCTCACGTTGTTGCATGTTGCACATACAAATGAATGCACTGAAGAGCTCCTTCAACTGTTCTAGAGTTTGTTTTGTATGCCTAGTTTCACAATTATCTTTCCCTTCATAATACAAGTTCTGCATTTTGATGACATTAACAAGACACACACACTCACACAAAAAGTCTATTTCGCGGTACCAAATCTAGACACTAGTCACGAGTAATAACACGAATTTACAATTTTCAAAATTAGATATGTCAAGGTCGCTACCAAGGCGATTGTTTACTAAATAATAATGTCTTTCACTAGCCACCGGGCGGCAGCGTGGCACATAGTGGGGCGCGCTACGTACCTATCTGTCTCTATCACACACGTAAGCGGAATGATATCTGTCCTTGTCGCACAGCGAAATTTTACAATGTGAGCGCAGAAAAATGTTTCTTATGCGGTCTAACGCGTATAAATATGATATCTCTGTCCTTTTTTTCGTTTGATTGATGAGTCACATGACTTCATGACCCCGGAAATTTGACCTCATCACCGGCGATTAGAGATACAGGTTGCATAGAAATTATTTATTGGAAAAGTATCGATATCTCGATAAATATTCAGGCTTTTTTGATAAAACCAACTCCTAAAATCTAAAAATGCAATTAGGAGTACGTGTTTCAATTTAATGTCGTACATGACTTTACACCTTGTATAACGGTCCTTTAATCCTTTGTTAATCTAATAGAGCATGGTGGAATCAGCTCTAAAGGTAATTGTATT
Source organism: Chloroclysta siterata (assembly GCA_932294275.1). NCBI lineage: Eukaryota > Metazoa > Arthropoda > Insecta > Lepidoptera > Geometridae > Chloroclysta > Chloroclysta siterata. The sequence goes on from OW028588.1 coordinate 19,812,157, forward strand.
CTCGATCTCAACTGGTTGACCAGATGACTTTGCAATGGAAAAACTCATTAAATAGAACCTTTATAAAAAATATGTTGAGCAGATGTTTACTGTCCAGACTCTTATTGGTTAAACCAGACAACAAAAAAAGAAGGCGTGACCTGTCACCCAAAACCAACGCAGAGCAAAATATTTTCAAACTGGAAAGGCAGATTTTTTGGTGATGGTACCAAATGTAATATTTGGATGTACCGACCCCCTTTAGACATCAAATAATCTCGAGTTGGTACTTGGTACTAAGAGATCTGAAGGTATATCTACCGTGTTGTGTCTAAATCAAAGTCATGAAGCTTTTTTTCTTTAAAATTACTATTTAAATTACCTATTTTAATTATTACGGTAGTAATAAAAAATCGCAACTTGGTTGTTTGCGATTTTTCATAACTACATTCGGTCATTTTAAGGGCCGGTTTCACCATGCTCTGTTAGATTAACAAAGGATTAAAGGGCCGTTAAATATGTCAAAAAGTACGCGTTTGACAGCCAAGGTTAGATTTAACGGTCTTTTAATCCGTGATTAGTAAATAACAGAGCATGGTGAAACCGGCCCTAAATCGACAAAAATGTTAAATGTCCGAGCGAGAAGTGGTTTGACAGTTTTATGCGTTATTAAATTATTTTATCACCACCTCTAATTAATATTATGTTAACACTCGAAAATGTATACCTATATTTTGATTAAATAATAACTTAAAATTCTCTGGACTTCAAAATGTCTTAGCTTAAAATACTTAAACCAACTTCGGACGTATATTATACTATATAAGTCATTTTTATATGACGTGTTTTAGGTATAAGACATGGTAATAGATTTATGGTAATATAATATTAGGATCAGAAGAATGGCAACAGGAAAACGTACTCTTCGTAAATGGCAATTCACATGGACGGCTTACGTCTGATGATGCTGGTAAGATGTATTCAAGAAAGTCCATTGCGTACGTACGCTTTGTAGAGTGCTGTGTAGATTGGTGTTTACTTTGAATTAGTTTGAAGCAATCGCCTACGGTACTTATTACTAAAAATTTCGGTATTTTTGATGTAGTTTTTCAATGCAATTAGTATTTCGGATAAAATCATTAGCACCATCAAAATTAACAATAGTCAGTAGAACACTTGATAGACGCTTCCCGTGCCGAGGGCAAGTTGTAATATGTGTGGTCATTGACCCCGCACCGGTCAGCTGACAAAGTTATAGCAAAAAAGTAGTCACATGTCATGTTATGCGTTAGTAGAATTAAATAAATGAAATATAAATATTGGTAGACTTTCCACACAGCATTATCTAGCCCTAAACTAAGCCAAAGCTAATGGGAACCAGATAGCTGATATAATACATAATTATACTTTTTTGTAAATACATAGGTACTTTGTACCTTTAACTGCAGAAAAGAAATTAAATTGGGAAAAAAATATGTATGTTCATACTGTAGGTAATATTATGTAAAAAATATGTATGTAGGGTATTTATTTTGGATTTCACACATTAATGAGAAAATTCACAGTATGGATAAAATATAAGCACCAAAGATGCTATAAAACTTGACTCAATATCTTCATGCTCAAATAACCTTAAAATGCGTTAAATCAGTATTCTACAGAAATTTCACAAAATTCTTTAGTACAAGCTCATTTTATATTTATTTTTTTATAATAACTTAAAGGACACATTTCATTCTGGGTTTGGTCTATGTACACCACGCAGAAAAGATTGAAAAAAATAGAAGATTACCATACAAGTGCAATTTCATTCATTTGTAGGCAAATAAAGTTGCGGTACCTAAATGTTTATCTGGTCGAATTTTTACTATGTGAACACTTCTAGAGCCGCCATGACAGTCTGTAAAATTGACGTTTTTGTTTCATTTTTTCATTTTTTGAAGGTAATGAGTTCCACTCTCAAGCTTGACATATACAACAGTTGTCAAAAATTACATTACACGCATGTCAGTCCTCCATATTTTTAGTAAATTGTGTTGCTCTCTTTGTTCAAGAAAACCTTGAAGCGCAAGAAAACTAAGTAAAAATTAAGAAAAAAAGCAATTAAAACAGTTATCTATATTGCTAAGCAGTATTTATATACACTGTACACAGACCGAACCCAGGCTCCATACTTTGATGGAACAACTCCTTTGACTTTGGACTTAGGCAAACTAAGTAAGGCACAGTATTTTTTACGAGTATTTCAGTAGGTTATGTGGGTTTGTAAGTTAAGTAGATAGTTCACATGTGTTTTGTATAATTAAACAAAGTTTTCTCTCTGTACCTACTGTGTTATGTCCTATTTATGTGATTTTTGTGTTGTCCTGTTTTTTTGCATTATTTTGTGGCGGTTTATAAATGGATTTGTGATTGTCATGCGTGTATTATTGTTAAATGTGGGCGTGGTTTTGAGTGAAATTGGGGTGGTGGGGGAAGTTTCAAGAGGTGAAGGCGAATGTTTATATAGACGTCATCTGTAGTCAGTCGGGTGGTTGATAGGGTGAGACGTGGTTCGAGTTCGATTCTCGCAACAAGCCTGACAAGGACGGCACGATAGAGTGGTTACACAGAGTGGTTGCTGCCCGTATATACCTCTCACTCGCACATTATTTGAAACAATAGTGCAAGAGAGTGAGGGCCATATTTTGAGATGTGTGCATTTAGCCAATGTTAACCAACTTTTTAATTCTCAGAATCAGCAACGCCATCTATCGAAGTGTACGTGTCGGCAGTTTCCTCTCCGTCTCGGTTCTGGGTTCAGTTTGTGGGCCCCCAAGTGGCACAGTTAGATGAGCTCGTGACAAACATGACTGAGTACTACGGCAACAAGGAGAATAGAGCTGCACATGCGGTAAGAAATACTAGGATAAACTACGTCCCGAATTTTAAAACAACTCTTGATAAACTTGAAATTCAATTTTATTCGATTTATAGTTCTACACTTAAGGAAATCCCAAAGATGTTTTTATAAAATCCCTAAATTTATTATAAAAAAACTTTTTGAACTTCGAATTGGTGAGCGGAGCGAGCTGCTATTTACGCGTGAGGGATCTAAGGCTACAAATAGGGAGCGAAGCGACCCTCTTATGTGCACGTTAATAAGCCAAATCTACCTTTCGTTTAACTTGTTCTGGTATTTTAGACACAATAGTTTCTCTTGTGTAGGCGGGGTCACGCCCACTAGACAACTTATATTTACAAAAAAGTATATAACTGTTCTCTCGTATCTAGTTCCTATAATACATGCTCTGCTTAAGTGGCCACTAGATGGCGCTGTGTGTAACTTCCTCATGTTTTAAAAATGTTTTAGCTGACCCACGTGTCGGTCGGGCAAGTTGTGGCGGCAGTATTCAGACACGACGGCAAGTGGTACCGCGCCCGAGTCCACGACATACGGCCGAACGAATTCGACGCTACACAGGAGGTATTAACTAGCACTTTGTATTCTAAATCTAATTCGTGGTGGTGAGATCTGCACGGACGTGTATTGTGCATTGCCACCCTGCTAACCTCACCCCAGCCAGCCCAACTCCGTTTGCCGTGCCTGGTGTTCAAAGTCGTATGAAGTACCAACTCAAAATTCATTTGACACCGTTTAAGAAGGTAGTAAGAGGTAGGTACGTCTAAATTTTCCAACATTAATAAGTTTGATAGATTTGTTTTTTTTTTTAAATTCCATCGCCGCTGTTAGTGTTCCCGCATACGGGCCTCCGGCCACAACCACAAAACGCCGCCACTGACATATTTCCTGTAGTTTTCATACGAAGCGAGCAGCGACTGTTTGTAGCGTGTGGCCGCTACCGGTGTCAACCGTGTGCGGCAAGTCCATATAAAATGTATGAAAACTACAGGAAATATGCCAGTGGCGGCGTTTTGTGGTTGTGGCTGGAGGCTCGTGTGCGGGAACACTTAAATACTAACAGCTGTTTTACTTACGATGTATTCCTTCACCGTTTGAGAGCATTGGCATTGCGTGCAGATAACTTTTTATATCTTTGCCTTTTTTGCACTGATTAGGATAAGAGTAACCGGTTCGATTACATAATCGACCGATCAATCGATTAATGATAGTATTTTTTTACTACTTGCTGGCACAAGCAGATGGCACACCTGGTGTTAAGTGGTAACCATTACAAAGCATTGTCTCGTAAGATAATATAAAAAAACTAGCGGACCCGACAGACGTCCTGCATGATATTTCAAGGGATTAGGTAAGTATCCGAAACTCGTACCTGAATAAACCAGCCGTTTAGATGCAGTATAGATAAAAAACCTAGATACCGACTGCAGCGCCATCTGCCGGGCTAATTTGTTAATCTAAACCATCCAGGGTGCCACCCAAACGCATACAAAAATCATTCAAATCGGTCCAGCTGTTTAGGCGGAGTTCAGAGACATACACACGTACCGTAAAATTATATTTATAAAGATAAATTTTCTTGCTTTCTTTCTTTTCTAAGACACGCACGATAGGAACGTGCCCTACAATGCACTGCCCTGCGTCCATCAACTTGAGGCATACAAATGTAAATAAATAAATATTTGCAGGTAGCAGATGTTTTCTTCCTCGACTACGGCGACAGCGAGTATGTGGCGACACATGAGCTGTGTGAGCTCAGAGCTGACTTACTGAGGCTGCGGTTCCAGGTTTGTAACCCCAACCAGCCTTCAATGCTCTCCCAGCTCAGTTGGTAGTAGCTCTGCCTTCTGCGCTGTAGGCCTGGGTTCGATCCTCACCAAGAACAAACATTTATGTTATGTATATTTTTTTTTATTTCGTTTTAGTTTTTTATACAATTAGCTGATGGAACAAGCAGATGGCCCCCCTGATGTTAAGTGGTAACCATCACCTATAACAAAGCATTGCTTCGTAAGTCACGCACGATAGGAACTTGCCCTACGATGCACTGCCCTGCGTCATCAACTTGAGGCATACAGATGTTAAGCCTCATGTGCCTGTAATTACACCGGCAACCACACTCTTCAAACCGAAACACAGCGTTGCTGCTTGGCGGCAGAAAAAGGCATGGTGTTAGTACTTCCTCGGACGAGCCCTTCACAAAGAGCTCTACTACTCTTGTGTGATGAACATAGATGTTTGTTCTCTGTCTGGGTGTTATTATTGTATAAGAAAACATTTTTTTTTGTTGATCGAGTGAGCGAAGCGAACGAAGATCTTAGTTTCAACTTGGGCAATTTGGCATTTTATGTATGTCTGGCCATAACTTTCGAACCGTTGATCCGATCTGCATGAAATTTGATAAGTCGATAGCTTGTACTTGAGAAATTTACTGGTAAGTATATGAGTAAAATCGGCTGAAGGGTTTTTTAAGGGGGCAAATTTAAAAAACCAGTATAAAAAAATCAAGTTACATGTCATATGAAAGAGATTTGTTTGGACATTCCAAAACAATTTTTACTTTTTTTCTGGGACGCTCGGTTTTTGAGATACAGACAAAAAAGTTAAATTAAGATAACCAAAGATCCAAGAGCTTCCATCTCTAGGAATTTAGTTGAAATCAAGGTTTTTCTACTGGTGTCCCAGTTCCTTTGCTTTTTCTTATTATTTTTTTCTTTAAAATAAATAGGCCAATAGAGTTGAAACTTGGTTTCCATACCAAGTGAGAAGGCGGTAGTCAGAAAAAAGTCCAAAGATAATGTTTGGACTTGTCTCTAACTACTACCTACTCAAAGTTTTGATGCGTTCGTCGGGTCGCATCACGAGATCTCAGTTCGGGGCGAACTACTTGTAAAATATGTGTATATGTATATGTCCTGCAATGTAGGTTTATATCTAGCTTGCACTACTTAGTACTTAGATCTAGTTACGACAAACCTTTTGTGAAGAGACAATTAATACATTTTTAATTCGGTTTTTTTCATGTTGTGACAGGCGATGGAATGTTTCCTGGCGGGCGTGCGTCCGGTGGACAGTCATGACGGAGAGAAAGAGAAGTGGTCTGCGCCAGCCATCGAGCGGTTTGAAGAACTAGCGCAGGTACGCCGCAATAACCAATTTTTCTAATACCCCGTTTACACTCAGCTCATGTCCGTGGAAATGTGCTGAGAATATCTAAATGTAAACGCGCTATAAAACTCTTTACACAGAAACATTTACATAACGTGATTTCAAAAGACATGTAGGCGAGCTTAACCCATGGTTACAACTAGCTGAAGGAACAAGCAGATGGCCCACCTGATGTTAAGTGGTAACCATCACATGAATATATTAAAATGAAAGGAAGTAAGCCCGGTCCACTTTTTGTACAACATGATTGGTTTTTGTTTATGATTCAAAACATTCAGTAGAATTTTTGATTCTTTTTGCTGATAGAGCAAGCCACCTCATGTTAAGTGGTAACCATTACCTATAGCAAAGCATTGCCTCGTAAGCCACGCACAAAAGGAACGTGCCCTACGATGCACTACCCTGCGTCCATCAACTTGAGGCATGCCGATGTTAAGATTTATGTGCCTGTAATTACACCGGCGACCACACTCTTCAAACCGAAATACAGCGTTGCTGCTTGGCGGCAGAAAAAGGCGTGGTGGTAGTACTTCCCCGGACGAGCCCTTCACAAAGAGCTCTACTACTCTTAAATGGATGTCTATGGACGGTATTAGATATTTTAAAAGGCTTTTGGTTTTAATTGGCAGGTAGCGCGATGGAAGCCTCTAGTATCCAGAACGTGTACTTACAAGAAAACCCCGTCTGCAGAGGGCGAGAAAGAGAAGGAGATACCCGGCATCAAGCTTTATGAAGTCTCAGATGGTAATTTTATTTATAATATGTATTTATTAAGGGGCTGACAACCATCAAACAACTTCTCGCTCGTACGTTTCGACATGTTGGAAGATATAAAATCTCAAAACTAATTTTCGAAAAATCGCAATAAACCATTTTGTGTGCAATCACATTGCACAAAGTTCGGTAAAAATTAAATTTTGATCGATACAAGTTTTCCTACTTAAAAGTTTGCTTATGTACGAAAACTAGTAAAGCAAACTTTTGAGTACGAAAACATGTATCGATCAAAATTAAATTTTTACTAAACTGTGTGCAATGTGATTGCACACAAAATGGTTGATTGCGATTTTTCGAATATGAGTTTAGTGATTTTATATCTTTCAACATGTCGAAACGTGCGAGCGAGAGTCACATTAGCTCTTGTCTTCGCCTTAATTTAGAATCCTTACATCCGGTTTCTGAAAACTCGATCAAACCTGTCAAGTCAACATGTCAAGTCACTTGCTATCTCTATCTAATTTGATGTAATAACTAAAATAGCAAGTGACTTGACATCCGATTACGTTTGATCGAGCTTTCAGAAACCGGCCGTGAGTGTATATTTTATTGTAAACTTATAGTTTCGAGACCCTTCACAGCTCAGTTGGTTGTAGCTCACCTTCAGCGCCGTAGGCCGTGGGTTCGATTCCCACCGAGAACAAATATTTATGTGATGAACATAGTTCTACTTATAATATTATAAAACACCCAGGTTTTATAATATTGTAAGTAAAAGTATGTAAGTATTATATCAACTATCTGGTTCTCATAGTAAAAGTACATTCCTCGCTAAATTCGATTCGCACCACGCACTGGAGCTTCAATATTGTATTATATTACATTGTAACAAGGATCATACAAAAGAGCGGTAGGAACCAAGCCGTAAGTTTGTTGCCTGTTCTTCTAGGCCTTGGTCGCGTGGAACTGGCACCTAGATTCAGGTCTCAAAGTGATACTTGTGATTTTATTGAATAAAAGCTGGTGCCCGCGACTTCGCCTGCGCAGGATTAGTAATTCGAGTAGCTTATATTAGCGTGGCGTAGAACATATGTATAACTCTAGCGGTTTTGGCAGCGCACGCCAGAATAGCTCGCAGATGGTAGGTAGATTTTTTCCTACTTACTTGACACTTATCGTCATATTTTGGACAATTCACACAATATCTTTATAAATTGTAGCCTATGTGCTATTCTGATGTATAAGCTATATTATTGTAAAGTTTCATTAAAATCCATTCAGTAGTTTTTACATGAAAGAGTAACAAACATCCATCCATCCATCCATACTTACAAACTTTCGCGTTTATAATATTATAGTAGGTTGGACCTTTTGACTTGGACAAGCTTTGGCTTAGTTTGAGGCTAGATGCTAGGTGTTTTTTTAAATAAACTTGTTATTGTTTTAGAAGGGGAAATGGACGTCGGCGCAGTTCTGATCGAGGAAGGCTTCGCGGTAGAAGGAGCGCACACTGACCACGTCCACCCAGCAGCATCCGGCACGCCGTTCGGAGACCTTGGAAACTCGAGGTTAGATCACATGCTCTGACAAATGGTGAAGGAAAGCTACCTGTACCCCTCTCTTAGTTTTGTTTACCATAGTTGTTTTTTTAGTTTGGTTGTTTACTCTTTGTGAAGGGCTCGTCCGGGGAAGAAGTCAAAGTCAAAGTCAAAATGTATTTATTCAATAAAATCACAAGGATCACTTTGAAACGTCTTAAAGCTAGGTGACTCTAGGTGCCAGTTCCACGCGACCAAAGCCTAGAAGAACAGGCAACAAACTTACGGCTTGGTTCCTACCACCATAGAACTACTACCATACCTATTTATACCTCTAAAACTTCATTATCATCAAATTGGTATTTTATGGTGAGATTGCCAATTAATAATAATATCTAATTTATTTTCACAAAGACACAAAGGTTCCTTACAGTAGTAATGGGTATAATAATGTTATGGGTATTCACAAATCTCTCTCTTTTTATATGCCGTCAGGCTGGACTAGCGAAGCCCTACTACTAGGGTGAAGTGACCGATTGCCACCCCCGGCTAGCTCGTTTTCTTTTGTTTTTAAAGACCAATAGGAGCTACGTATTTCGTTAGGCTGGTCAAGTACTAAAAATGCCACTTTACCTGATTGTAATAAAACTCTCTATTGGTCAAAATAGACAACAAAAAAAAGAACCCAAAATCAACGCAATGGAAAATTGTTTCAAACTGGATAGCTATATCTTACGCCGATAGTACCTAGTTTCCATAGACAATAAATTATATTATATATATTGGTGGACTTTCCACACAACACTATCTAGTCCCAAACTAAGCCAAAGCTTGTGATATGGGAACCAGATAGCTGATAGCCTGATATACTACTTATATACTTTTTTTTTTTGTAAATACATACTTATAATATTATAAACACCCAGACAGAGAACAAACAACTATGTTCATCACACAAATGTTTGTTCTCGGTGGGGATCGAACCCACGGCCTACGGCACAGAAGGCACAGCTACTACCAACTGAGCTGTGAAGGCTGTCAAAAATATCTTACCTTATCTTATAAAAAATATCTTTATCTTTATCCCCTCTATTGCTCGTCCCTCACAGACACTTCCGTGGGCGCTTACGAGACATCTTGACACTGCGGAATACCGCGCAGAATATCTGTGTTAATTAATTTAATTCAATTCATTTACTTCAGATGTCAATGATCCATAATTTCTTAGTAGAACTTAATTAAACATGTCAAATGTGTTAGTGTTTAAGGCGAAGACAAGAGCTAATGTGACTCTCGCTCGCACGTTTCGACATGTTGAAAGATATAAAATCACTAAACTTATTTTAGAAAAATCGCAATCAACCATTTTGTGTGCAATCACATTACACACAGTTTAGTAAAAAAAAAATTTTGATCGATAGAAGTTTTCCTACTTAAAAGTTTGCTTATGTATGAAAACTAGTAAAGCAAACTTTTGAGTAGGAAAACATGTATCGATCAGAACGTTTTTTTACTAAACTGTGTGCAATGTGATTGCACACAAAATGGTTGATTGCGATTTTTCGAAAATGAGTTTAGTGATTTTATATCTTTCAACATGTCGAAACGTGCGAGCGAGAAGTTGTTTGATAGTTGTCAGCCCCTTAATTAAACATGTCAAATGTGTTAGTGTTTAGTGTGTTTTAGTTAAAAAGTTTATTATTTATTAACAACAAATGTTTTTTTACATGCAACCCAGGTCTTTAATCGAATGTGAGTAAAATTAATAACATAAAATATAATCTACAAGCTGGTGCCCGCGACTTCGTCGGCGCAGGATTAGTCACACAATATCTTTATAAATGTAGCCTATGTGTTATTCTGATTTATAAGCTATGTACGGGGACGTGCTATTCCCTATACAGATAATGATAATGATTTGCTATGCTATGGGACCGGGTGGATAATTGAAACGACCGCTCAATGCCGATGAGTGTTTGAAACTGATTTATTGAATGAATGAATGAATGAAAATGCTTTATTGTACACCTTACAAACGAACAAAATAAGAAACAAATAATTACAACTATAGATATGTACAATGGGCGGTCTTATCGCTAAAAAGCGATCTCTTCCAGACAACCTTTGGATGGAGAGGAGCCTATAATAAGATGGTTGGTTTGGGTGCACCATAAAAATAAAAATAAAACTTTATAATAATAAGGAAAAGTAGGTATAATGTAAAACATTGCTTATGCTGAATGTGCTTTTTGTAAATTTTTTTTTTTTAATAACTGTTTATTTATGCTATAGAAGAGCGATGCCTCCTAATACAGGTATTTTTTTACTTAAAAGGAGGTATCAAACTACAGTTAAAATTTATGTATCATTTTGAAATGAAAATAAACATTTTTGTATTTGTATTTGTATTAATGTGCGGGTTGGCCCGTACATTACATATTATTGTAAAGTTTCATTAAAATCCATTCAGTAGTTTTTACGTGAAAGAGTAACAAACATCCATCCAACTTACAAACTTTCGCGTTTATAATATTAGTAGGAAGTAGGATTATTTGTTAAATAATAAAAAGACTAAAATTGTTATTTTCCAGAGTGCTAGGCATGCTAATGGCGGGCGGAGCCCGTTCCTCATCCCTCCCTAAGGACCACAAAGACGACCAAAGTGCACAAACTCCGAAGATAAACGATGAATTTACCAAAGGTAAGAGGAACTGCGCATATTTGTATGCCACCACGCCTTTTTCTGCCGCCAAGCAGCGTTGCTGTGTTTCGGTTTGGAGAGTGTGGTTGCCGGTGTAGTTACAGGCACATGAGGCTTAACATCTGTATGCCTCAAGTTGATGGACGCAGGGCAGTGCATCGTAGGGTATCTTCCTATCGTGCGTGACTTACGAGGCAATGCTTTGATAAAGGTGATGGTTACCATTTAACATCAGTGGGCCATCTGCTTGTTCCATCAGCTAGTTGTGACATCACATTTTTTCAAAATATTATATTTTATATCTAAGTATTACAACGCTAAATTTTATTGAAATAGAAATAAAAATAATTTCAGAACACTGCTGTTTTAATTTCATAAAATTTCATAAATATACATTGCAAATTATGTGACATCACACAGCTGTGGAAGGAGGGGTCAAAAAAAGGGGTTGTTTTATGGATGGCCCCTAATCACTATAGTTAGTCTTTCTGATTTTCGTTTTATCCTTTCCATCCAAAGGTTGTCTGGAAGAGATCGCTTTTAGCGATAAGGCCGCCCATTGTAACAAATTTTTATTTATGTTTTTGTATGTGTTATTTCCTTGTGTACAATAAAGTATTTATCTATCTATCTATCTATAGTAACTTAATAACTATCTATCTATGTGTTTAGGCCTTATGATGTTGACGTAACTAAATAAATAATTATATTCCAGAAACGGAAGTCATGGCTGTCTCCAAATCCCTAGCATCAGGCCTGGAGAAACCCGACAAGCTGACCATATCAAACTTAGATCCGGACACCAAACACACGAACGGTTCTGATTTCCTCGACGCAGAGCGACTGAACTTAAACAACCAGAACGCATCTTCTGAGACCTTGACTCCAAAATCTGAAGCCCTGACAAAGATACAAAGAGAGGAATTCAAAGCTAATATGAATCGAATTGACTCGCACCATAGTAATTTGGAGGCGCTAGGCCGGACGCATGAATTGTAATAGTTCTACAGCCTTCACAGCTCAGTTGGTAGTAGCTCTGCCTTCTGCGCCTTAGGCCGTGGGTTCGATCCCACGAGAACAAACATTTGTGTGATGAACATAGATGTTTGTTCTCTGTCTGGGTGTTATTATTATACAATGTGTTAAAATACTTGTACTTAAAACTTCAGGGGGCTAAAGTATCCATCAATATGAATAACTTTTTCTAAGGAACCATACATTTTAGCCAGGTAAGTATTGAACTTTTGAAACAGCTGTTTTTTTCGTGTTCACAGTGTTTGTTCCTTAGAAAAAGTTATTCATATTGATTGGTACTTTAGCCCCTTGAAGATTTAAGTACAAGTATTTTAACACCTTGTGTATAACAAGTAAGTATTTACAAAAGAAGAGTATATAAGTATTATATCAGCTATCTGGTTCCAATAATACAAGCTTTGCTTAGTTTGGGTCAGGATGGCGCTGTGTGAAATGTCCTTTGATATTTATATTTGTCGGACACTTTACGTACACACATACTATTAGGTATATAATAAAAAAAACACTAGTCTGTGATTGTCAATGAATGTTAGCTTTTGTAAGAAAGATAAATGACTTTAAAATAGTAATATCACTCTGCCTAGTATGAAACACGATTTTAATTACCGTACATATTAGACTAGAGCAGGGATGGCGAACCAATGGCACGCGTGCCAATGATGGCACGCGCAGAATATTTTGGGCACGCCACGGATCAAAACGGTTTGCATTTTTAGTTCAAACTATCCGCTACTTAGCTTGCCCCTGCCCAATCCGATCAGAAACTACTTGGCTGAATCGCCCTCCGAGCTGCTGCGGTTCTTGGAACAACGGTTGGAATTTTCGTTGAAATTATTAATATAATTATGAATATTATTACATTTTGGTCGAAATTATTTGATGGCACGTCTATGGCCTCATATTTTCTTAGAAAAAATGGCACGTTGTATCAATAAGGTTCGCCACCCCTGGACTAGAGTATACGTATTTGGTATTCATTTGAAATGTCGCTATCAAAGACTATGGGACTTTTACGGTAATTTTGAATTACGTACGTCTACTAACTATTAAAAAAAATATGTATGAAGATATTACCCCCTTCAATTAGATAGTTTGAATAAAAGCGCTTTCAATAATCGGAGGAGAGCTCAATTGTCGGCGCCATTTTGGATTCATGTAACGAAGTCACACGAATCAAGAACGGTAGTAGTCAAAAATGGACTTAAGTCAGCGTCTTAAATGTCACACTTGGCTAGGAACATTTGTATACGCTGCTAATTTATTCTTATATCGAAATACCAATTGTCTAGGATTTTTTTGACAAACCACGTGATAATTCTACAGCTATCGTAAATCCCATACATTTTCAGACTAAAGAAGGTAGAATGTGACTTAGCTAAAGGCGTATATATATTTATTTATACTTCCTTTTATGTTTTGTGTAATAATAATGTAGATATTCCGGGTATGTTGGCTATGTGCTACTTATTATGTAGCTTAGGTTGTGCTAATATAGGTTTTTGCATTTCGTAACTAACTTTTGAACGCAACTTTTTAGTATCTTAACAAATAAAGAAATCAGTGGCGTAGCTTTGGACAAGGGCCCCGGTGCATAGAGAAAGAATCGGGCCCTCACCCCCTCTTTCCACATAGCTTGAACTTATTGTCTTTAAAATAAATCATTAAAAATGTTAGCAGGGTCAAGGTTTTCTAGCTTCGGAAGCTGGCTGACCCTCTTTTTTCAAGGCTTAGGTTAGAGGGCCTCCTGAGCTCCGGGCCCTGGTGCACTGTACCACCTGGCCCTACGATAGCTAACGCCACTGAAAGAAATAGATACCTACTACATTGGATTAAGACTAATTTTGGTGCTTACTTTTGTATAAATAACACTTTGTAAGATTAGTAGTAAGAGTTTAAAAATCGTATTTTTGTAGTTTTATGCTCAATTTTAGTTAGTGCTTGCTTGCGAAGTATTATACTGTAAAAAGCTATAATCCTCATTATTGACTTTAGGTAGGTATACAGATCATAGATATTTAGGAGGTAGTCAGAGACAAGTCCAAACATGGCTACCGCCTCAAGCAACATCATCGTTGCGTCACGTACAAAAGATGACTTTGATTTGTCGTGCCATATCAACAGTACAAAATATTATTACATCTTCATCTCGCGCAAATTTTTATTTGAGATTTGTCAAACGTTTTTGATTTAAGGCCCCTGGACCTGTGATTACTTTAGTTTTTTTAAAAAATGTGGGAGTTTACGCCAATAAAGAAAGGAATATACGGTAATAAATAAATAAATGGCGGCGCGAATCATTGCCTCTCACTCTTACACCATAGTTGACATACTTACCTCTCACTCACACTAGTGTGAGGTGTAGGCTAGCGCTGCCATATAAGGCGAAGACAAGAGTTTCGACATGAGGAAAGATATAATCACTAAACTCATTTTTGAAAAATCGCAATCAACCATTTTGTGTGCAATCACATTGGACACAGTTTAGTAAAAATTTCATTTCGATCGATACAAGTTTTCCTATTTAAAAGTTTGCATGTACGAAAACTAGTAAAGCGATTTTATATATTTCAACTCTTGTCTTCGCCTTAAGATTCGTATTTTTTTATTTGCGCGGGTTATATTGTAGGTATGCAAAATGTTAACCAGTTGTGCCCTGTTTGTTATTTCTTGTTTTATGTTTGCTAAATTGCTATATGATTGTTATCAAGGTTTATTCCTCGGCTATGATATGTATGAACTTGGAAATTCAACGTTTTCGAAATTGTATACAGATTATATTGTACCAGTACTTTGATTTAAATTCATTTATTTATCGTAACACATAATAAACAGTTGACCAATGAACAGAGCTCTTTATCATCATCAGCTTGATAAGGACACTGCTGGACATAGGCCTTTTTCACATATAGGTAGATTGGCAGTAGTCACCGCTCCACTCCAAAAACAAAATTTTTTTAATGACAAAAACACAAATGGTGACAATAACAAAAAAAGATAAATGGGTTCGAGAGTCATGTATTATGTATTCGTGGTATTGATGTTATGTACACACGAATACGCATGAGACTAAACAGTTAACTTTGAACTGTTAGAGGTTGAACGCTGCGAATCGTGCGAGAGGGTGCGATATGTTGTTGTTTCGTTCGCCTTACTTACATGCCGCTCGCCATCGCGTTGTCTCTTTCCTACGTTTCCGCGCCGGATTATTAGTACTGAGTAGTCCAACTGGTAGTACAAATGATACAAGCACCTACCTTTTTCTCTACCGTCTCTTCTCTTGTCGTGTCACTAGTTTCTTTCGAAACAGTGTGGTGAAAGGATTTTATGAGCGCCTCAAGAGGCTCCTTTCGAGCACTTGACACATGTTATAGAACTTTTTAGGTTCTACGACATGCCGGTGTCCTTCACCGTTTGAGAGTACTAGCATTGTGCACATACATTTTTTAACAGAAAAACTCATTGGTGCACGACCGGTTTCCAATCCACGACCTTAGGATCGGAGGCGGGGCCGCTGCCACTAGACCACTAGTGCTTCTCTTCCCTATATTTACCTACCCTACATTGTATGTAGGGTATCTGTATTGTATGTAGGGTGTAACCTAATGTGTATCCGACTGTACTCGAAAGATGAATTAATGCTAGTATACTTTATTGTACATAAAACACTGTACATTTAAAAATCGATAATAAAACTACCATGGGCGGTCTTATCGCTTTCAGGCCATCTGTTCAGCATACGTTCTCGCCAATAGTTGTGTTATTTCGGAAGATATTGAATTTGTAAGTTTTTATTAGAAGCCTAAGGAATAAACCATCTGCAACTCGAATAGACTGTTGTATTTTTATTTCTTAGAAATAAATCTGTACTTATTTCTGATAATGCATTAATTTTATTTTTAGTTTTAAGACCCATCCCCCAGTAACATACAATATGCATCAATGCCACGAAGGGAATGTCCTCGGTGGAGTTCATGTGCTCTGTGCTAATGCCATTAGTGTCGAGGTAACCACTCAACATCAGGTTAATCTTTTAGATAATTTTATAACATTTTCTCATTAGAAGACGGCTGTATCGATGATCTATGTATCGAAATAAGAATTGTTGAAATTTATTGCACAAGAAATAGTAATTGATGCAACATTACTCATAACATTACTCATTACTGCTTTTAACTTTTTGTGCATCTACTTACAGTTAAAATTCTCGCCATTACCTACAGTAATTTGTCACGACGACTAATCTATGACTTTACATTTTGACAGAGCGGGCATAAATAGAGCGCGTGGTCAAATGACCACTATTGTAGGCGACAAACATATCCGCTGAATGACAGATGACTTGTGCGAAAAGAAAATAACAAATAACCGCCCATTCGCTGGCGTGGTAGTGAATGCTTACATCAATATTTAAGGCGGTCTCCTTTTTTTGGTTTCCTTTAGGTATTTTATATCCCTTTCGAACATTTTTCGGGATAAAAAGTGGCCTATACCTTAATTCAGATTACAAGCTATATTTTTTCCATGGTTCATGTACCTTCATCGTTCCAATGGTTGGGCGTGATTGAGCTACTTAAATCCAAACATTTTCCTTTGTTTTCATTGATCCTTGTTACAATATAATATAATGTCTTCTTTCTTGTCGTGTCACTAGTTTCTTTCGAAACAGTGTGGTGAAAGGATTTTAAGTGCGCTTCAAGAGGCTCCTTTCGAGCACTAGATAAATGTTAAAGAACTTTTTAGGTTCTACGACATGCCGGTTTCCTCACAATGTCTTCCTTCACCGTTTGAGAGTAGGTATTGTGCACACATATTTTTGAACAGAAAAACTCATTGGTGCACGACCGGTTTCGAACACACGACCTTAGGATCGGAAGGCGGGGCCGCTACCACTAGACCACCAGTGTTCAATATAATAATGAAGCTCCAGTGTGGTGACCATACACAATAAATGAAAAATAAATGTAGTTTTTTGTCTATGTAGGTAAACAAGTCGTTTATACCATTGTTAGTCTGTGCGGCGCGTTATGCAAACTTACGTAAACGCTATCACTGCGACGGATACGGTTCGGTCATTATCTTAAATGTCTCACAACAGATTATTCGGGAAAGTCGGTGCAACTTTCAGACGGCCTAGAAAACATCGCGTTTCAGATGGCAATTGGCTAAACTTATCGCTAGAATAGGAAATCTGTGTCGCGGAGAATACAGAATATCAGTTAAGGCGAAGACAAGAGCTAATGTGACTCTCGCTCGCACGTTTCGACATTTTGAATGATATAAAATTAATAAACTCATTTTCGAAAAATCGCAAACAACCATCTTGTGTGCAATCACATTGCACACAGTTTAGTAAAAATTTCATTTTGATCGATACATTTCGGTCTTTTGCGCTGTAGGTTCGACTCTGAACCTAGGACCAGCCACGCGACGCGCCAAGCCTCAGTGAAAAAAGGTCGGACGAAACTATTTTTAGCTCTGATTTCAGCATGCTGAGTTAGATTAACAAAAGATTAAAGGACCGTTAAATATGTCAAAATGTACGCGTTTGACATCTAAGGTTAGATTTAACGGGCTGTTAAACCTTGATTCGTTGACAGAGAATGGTGAAATCAGCTCTTAAAATCATCTCAAAAGACGCAATTAATGTAACACTGCCATCAAATTCAGATCACTTCACTTTCCCCTCATAAGATGCAACTTCAATTTCTTTAAGCTTTCCAAGCTGTTTAGAAGAGGATAAAGCGGCTATAATCAGCTCCCCTATAGGTTTATTGGTAGGAATTCAAGTCTAGTAACTTTCACAAGACCTAGATGTGTGTAGGTACCTTTCTAGACAGGTGGAAATAGGTGAAACATATCGGTTGAGGAAGCTTTTTTATTTTAAGACCTACTTGAGAGCTCTCATTCAATCTTGTTTGAATTCTCTTTAAGAACACGACTTATTTTTGTCTTCAATGTAGGTTTAACAGGAGCACCTACCTACTTACTCAGCAATAACAATGTGTAGATGTAGATTAGATAGGTCATTAACAATTTCAGTTGTTCATTTTTCTTTTTTTTCTGGATTTTGCAAAGCTATTGTAACTTCGTTTCACTCTAGCCAATACAATATTCAAACAAAGTTCAATTTATTTTGTGTTTTGATCACAAACGAAAAAAAAACCTGAACTGTTTACTACTACTACCTACCTACGACAAATGCTAATGACTGTACGAATATCTACTTACCTACACCAGATTTAATTTGTAGAGTTTATCGATGTTATAATTTATTTTCGTAATTCCATGAAATTACGAAAATGAAACGATAAAATCTTTAATTAACTTTGTTCGTTGTTACGTTTTACCACTCCGATTTGTTGATGTGAAAAAAACACAGTTTTTTTTAGGTAGGTACATTAAAGTTGCACAAGGCAAGGTTTATGGCATGCATCGCACGTTCCGTTCTATTGTAGCTCGCTTGGTGAGACCGTGGTACATCTTTATGAGCAAGTAAGTTATTTTATTTATTTCTCTCACTTTCACAACAGAGATAAAATTAAATGTAGAACATATATTTTTCATACATAACTGAAAGCTGGTGTCCAAAAAGGTTATAAGATAGAACTGTACCTACTTACCTAAAGCAGACCCGCCTCAGGGCTTATCGTTGCACAGCTACAAGCTGCTTAAAGCTTAAAGGTGCCTACATAGGTGCTGGGGTTCTTGGAGGTATTAATTTTCGTAGAATCTAATTTACTATTTGTAGCAAAGATTAGGTAAGTACTCAGTGCCATGAAAGAATAATAATAAGGAACATCGTGTCACAAAAAAGACTGACTACAAGATGAAATAATTTATATTCAATCTTTAGCAGTTGATGTATCTTCGATCAAACAACTATGGAATGGCTTGACCAGCTTGGCCAGGGTAGCAATCACAGATTTTTGACATTTTGTCGAGGACTTAGGTCAAGAGTAGCAACTTTGAGTTTCTTTATTATTGAACCACAGAGGCGCCCCAACTTTTACTCGAATATGTATTTTGTATCCATTTACAGAGCAATTATATTTACATTTAATTTTAATAGTAGTAGAGTTCTTTGTGAAGGGCTCGTCAGGGGGAGTACTACCACCACGCCTTTTTCTGCCGCCAAGCAGCGTTGCTGTGTTTCGGTTTGAAGAGTGTGGTTGTCGTAATTACTGGCACATGAGGCTTAACATCTGTATGCCTCAAGTTGATGGACGCAGGGCAGTGCATTGTAGGGCACGTTCCTATCGTGCATGACTTATGAGGCAATGCTTTGTTATAGGTGATGGCACTTACCATCAGGTGGGTAGTTGTATAAAAAAAAACATTTGAAAGAACGAGACTGAGTAAGGGCCTAGACGGTATTAAGCAAGTAGCTACTTTTTGAAACATCTTTTTTGTATCTAAAATGTTTATTTACAAGAACTAGTATTTTCTTATCTGTGCCTGAAGTAAAGGTCTCAATAGGCAGCTGGGAACGCCGCGATGCTTATTTATGAGAAACATTCAAAATAGCTAAATAATTTAAGCCGGAGATTTAAGACTACAAACGCTATTCCTGTTTCCATATAAAATGTTTGTTACAGCAACACGATACACGCGTGTAGGTAATCTTCTTGTCGTGTCACTGGTTTCTTTCGAAACAGTGTGGTGAAAGGATTTTAAGTGCGCCTCAAGAGGCTCCTTCCGAGCACTTGACACATGTTATAGAACTTTTTAGGTTCTATGGCATGCCGGTTTCCTCACGATGTCTTCCTTCACCGTTTGAGAGTACTGGCACTGTGCACATAAATTTTTGAACTCATTGGTGCACGTCCGGTTTTAAACCCACGACCTTAGGATCGGAAGGCGGAGCCGCTACCACTAGACCACCAGTGCTCTGGCGTGTGTAATGTGCGCTACAAACTTGGACTAGGCCATGAGATGTAAATGCACCTAGCGGTCACCCACCCAAATGGTGACCACACAAAACATCCAGGGACGGCGAACCAATGGCACGCGTGCCACTGATGGCACGCGACACAATATTTTGGGCACGCCACGGATCAAAAAGCTTTGCATTTTTAGTGCCAACGCTCCGCTACTTAGCTTGCTCCTGCCCAATCCGATCAGAAACTACTTGGCTTAATCGCCCTCCGGGCTGCTGCGGCTCTTGGAACACCGGTTGGAATTTCTGTTGTAATTATTATTATAATAATTAATATTATTACATTTTGGTTGAAATTATTTGAGGGCACGTCTATGGCCTCATATATTATCTTAGAAAAAATGGCACGTTGAATCAATAAGATTCGCCACCCCTGTCCTAGTCGATTAGACAGAATTGACCAAGCAAGCATTACCACGAGCGTTAACCAAATAGCTAAGTCAAAGTCAAAATAAAAGGTATTTATTCAATTGAATCACAAGGATCACTTTTAAACGTCTCTAAACTAGGTGAATCTAGGTGCCGGTTCCACGCAACCAAGTCTAGAAGACCACACTTATCTAACTGAAGGCATTCAAAGGTGAACGATGGGGCTTAAATATCACTGTATATTTTAGAATAATAAATAGATGAAGCTATCAATTTTGTATCGAACACAAGGATTAATTTATCATGCCACAAGCCGTTTCCTGCATAAATTAAATAAAAAATGTCACAGTGCAGGCTGTCGAGGTCATCCAGATTTTAAAATGAAAGGAAGTGAGCCCGGTCCACTTTTTGTACAACATGATTGGTTTTTGTATAAGCTTCAAATCGTTCTGTAGAATGTTTTATTCTTGTTGCTGATGGAGCAAGCCTGATGTTAAGTGGTAACCATTACCTACAGCAATGCATTGCCTCGTACGTCACGCACGGTAGGAACGTGCCCTACGATGCCCTATTCCCCGTCGCCTCATGAACCTGTAATTTCGCCGGCAACCACAATCTTCAAAAAAGATGCCCTACCCTCCGTCGCATCATGTACCTACCTGTAATTTCACCGGCAACCGCGACTGATAAGGCATGCTGGTCGTTCTTCCCCGGACAAAGAAGCCCTTCACAAATAGCTCTACCTACAACTCTTATAGATTTACATAATATAATCAAATAGGCAGGTCTCAAGGTGGAAGTTAAACCTTAGTTCACCTCAACCACCCACAGCACAGCTAGGTAGACCACTGTGACCTTTATCAACTGAAATCAATGCTGTTTTGAGTTTTGTTATAACATTACAAAGCGGACATTATCGCGGAACGGGCTTGGCAACGAGTTTTCTCCTAAGTCACGATAGACGCCCACAAATTATAATATTACGTAACTCGATTGAATTGCAGGCTAGTGATAGAACAATATTAGCATGTTGAGCAGTTGGCTATAAGTACCTGGAACAATTGCATTACCCACAGAGCACGTGCTCCGAGGACACGTCCCTATTTTAGCAGTCGCCATCACACTCAGAGGTATGGACTTGCCTAAATAGCTAAAGTATCATGTGCCTTTGATTATACCGACACAAACGATATGGGGGCCCTTCAAATCGGTAAGAAAACAGCAATACTAATATCAGAGGTAAGGTAAGGTACTTTCCCGGACAAACTATTTCACATACATGATTCAATCTGTATCCTACTATAAGTAATTTATAAAATAGTAGGTTAGCGCATTGGTCTAAATATAAAATAGGCTCAAGACTTTAATCCCAAGGCAGGGTACCTACTCAAGACTCGTTGAGTATGTCTAAGGGTAGTCAGAGGTACGTCCAATAACAGCTGTAAGCCTGTTTAACTAGGCACTTATTTCTACTGCCTACCAGATGGCAGCAACAAATCAAAGACAAGCATATGAAAGCCTTCACAGCTCAGTTGGTAGTGGCTCTGCCTTCTGCGCTGTAGGCCGTGGGTTCGATCCCCACCGAGAACAAATATTTGTCAAAATTTGAGACGAACATAGATGTTTGTTCTCTGTCTGGGTGTTATTATACCTTTATTATAATTATGTAAGTATTTACAAAAAAAAAAACAAATACAAGGTTTCCATATTACAAGTTTTGCTTAGTTTGGGGCTTGATAGTGTTGTGTGGAAAGTCCACCAATATTTATTATTTATTTATATTTATTATATGGAACCCTACAAAGGGATAACCAAAACCCTTTGTTCCGCACACCATGGCCCCCATGAAAAGTAGATCACGGCGCACAGTGGTTCCAAATCAAAAATAAGTGGACATAGGGTCGAAAGTCGGAATTTCGATCTGATTTTTTTATACAGAATAGATCTCAGCTATCCTAACAACTTTTGTTCTATGAAAAATCTGTAAGAAGCGTAGTTTTCGAGAAAAAAAATAATCAATTATTTTTTGTATGGAGAAAAACATACTTTATTTTTTTTCTCGAATTGGATCAATTTGGCCCGTGTTTGGTTGGTACTGTGTCATAGCCCAGGTGATATACTAACATAAAAAAAATATAACACGCGCAGTCACTTGCAGCCACGGGAGAAAAATGACTCTAAATAAAAAAAAAATTTTTTGCTTGTTTTGCGAGGAATTATTATTTCTTCATATCTTTTCATGGATTTTCGTGTACTGTAGTATATTTTAATTGACTCCGTGAAGAGAAAGTAATAAAAAACTACATTTTAGTTATATTTTTCTGACATATTTAAAATTTTTGCTAATGTTCAAGAGACTACGTATTTAATTGAAAGTGGAGATCTGAAATTAAATTGTAAAATGTTAAATTTCCATACTTTTATATAAATTTATAATAATAGATGAGTATTTTTTTGTAAGCGCCCTTGATTCGTTTCTATCTGCTGTTGTTTTATCAAAAGTCAAGTACCCAAGCCGGATGACGGATTAATTCGTGCAGGTATTAGCAGCCTCCAAAAAGGTTAGACTAATTATTTTTATAGTTGACTTATTCATTGAAAAATACTATGTACTCTGTACGTACTCTGCGACTACGATCTATCCTTAAAGTCGTGTATAGCGTTTGTCATAGTTCTCAGAAACAAGAGATTTATCTGTAGCTCTGAAAAGAGCTGCTTAAGATGTCGATAGTTCTTAAAAATAACTGTTTATTCTGGTTTTTACGACAAAGGATTGACGATGTTTTCTGCTTCTTGAGACATGTAGCGAATTTCCCGTCGATCATAGTCATGTGGAGTTCGTGGACTATCTCGGCATCCCCACACTTCGTTGGTACCAATTCTGCAATTTCTTGCTGCATTTCCAAGTGCTCTGCCTTTGTGTACTCCGCTGTCTCTGAACTGAACGTGAACTTCACTGGTTGACAGTAATATGTGGAAGAAGGGTTCAGATTCTCCCAAATCATCATCTCTTCTCCATGAACAAGTTGGAGAGGGACAATGCTGATCATCACAACAGAGGAATCGTCAAACTCGGTATCTGAAAAACTCTGTTTGTAATTACTCTGTGATGATGATCCGTCAAGGCCCATTTCCATGTTAACTTCAGCCCTTTTTCGGTAAAACTTTCGATGGGTCCCAAGTCTAGCAAAATCCATTGAACAGTGTGGTCCAAAAGTCCTTGTAGTCTGAAAATAAAAACATAAATAAATAACGTGAATCTCAACGCTTTATAATACAATTATATTATAGGATAGTTTAAAATGAAAATAACCTGATCCGAGCCCCTTTCTCCGTTACTTTCACATGTTCATCGGAAGAGTAACACCTCTTTTTAGCGCAAAAAAGCTTCAGATAAGACTGAAGAGCACTGGAACAAATTTCTTCTTTGAGGAACGTTCTTAGCGATTGGTACTGCCACTTGGACAGTTTTGAGGGATGCGCAGAGTGCCAATGATTTATCCTCAGAAATGTATTCTGGTTTAATTTCTTTAAAAAGCTGTTTTGACAAATCTGGCACAATGTCAGGATTCTTGCTTAGATGATCCACAATCTTCGCCAAATTTAACTTTCCCGTTTCTTTTAACTTTGATATATAACAATACTCCAGTTCTTCTTCAGAATTGTCATTTATAATGGAGGCAGAACGCCTTTTCTTCTGCTTGTTGCTCAAATCCGCGAATGGCATTCTTTTCTCCTTCTCCAGCTTCTGAAGGGCAGACATTTAGAATAGGTTCCGGCAAATATTCTGGAACTTCTGGAGCATCGACCAAGTCCTCAGGAATTGCCATTACGGTAACTAAATCAACCGTATCACAGGTAGGCCATTTGATATTTGTCTCCAGCCATTTGCTATTAGCTTCCTGATTCAGAAATGTCTTTAAGCATCTGCTTGACTCTGCCCATTTCGTTATTACTCGTTTGGCGAACAAACGGCAAAACTCAATGATTTTCCTACGGTCTTCTTCAGATATTTCACTTGGAATTTTAGAAATTATAACTTCACTGAGATGATTGTAATTATTAAGATCTCCACTCCCCCTAAGACTCGGAAACAAATCGAGATAAGAACCGAAACCAGCCATTTTAGATTGAAAAACGTTATTCCGAGATCTTTCACAGTTAAGAGTTGAAAATAGAATGAAATGAAATTAATCATTGCAATATATTTGTAGTCTTGTAGCTGTGTCCGTAATGAGTTTGTCTATTAACGACCAATCACAGCCCAGTACCGGAATGACCAATTTGTTAGTAGATCAGGATTAATTATTATCTTTACCACTAATCCCTTAAATACAAACAAACTTATTTTTACCTGTACGAAAGAATGAGCCATTTCAGATAATTGGCCCTTATCGTAAATAAGATAATCTCTTTACCACTAATCACTTAGCCACCTGCAAATAATAAACTACCTGCACCTAGCTTGGGTACTGGACTGAACCCTTGTCAACAACTGAAATTGCGTTGTTATTTTACAATTTAATTTCAGATCTTTACTTTCAATTAAATACGTACAGTCTCTTGTACCTTAGCAAAAATTTTAAATATGGCAGAAAAATATAACTAAAATGTAGTTTTTCATTACTTTCTCTTCACGGAGTCAATTAAAATATACTACAGTACACGAAAATCCATGAAAAGATATGAAGAAATAAGAACTCTTCGCAAAACAAGCAAAATATTTTTTTTTTATTTAGAGTCAATTTTCTCCCGTGGCTGCAAGTGACTGCGCGTGTTATATTTTTTTTATGTTAGTATATCACCTGGGCTATGACACAGTACCAACCAAACACGGGCCAAATTGATCCAATTCGAGAAAAAAAATAAAGTATGTTTTTCTCCATACAAAAAATAATTGATTATTTTTTTTCTCAAAAACTACGCTTCTTACAGATTTTTCATAGAACAAAAGTTGTTAGGATAGCTGAGATCTATTCTGTATAAAAAAATCAGATCGAAATTCCGACTTTCGACCCTATGTCCACTTATTTTTGATTTGGAACCACTGTGCGGCGCGGCGCCAGACCGGCCCACCGCTATAGAAAGTGAAACTGTTGTCGAAATGCTATAAAAATTGTGGCAGTTACCGCAGCCAGCTCAGTTGGCGCGAGCGCGGGAAGAGTGACAGTGTTGCAGGCAGTGCTACCAACATGACGGCAATGGTCAGTGACGTTTCATTTCACTTTCTTTGTTTTCGAAGTAGATCGCTCGATGATATAATTTTAGCGGTTCTTGTGCATCGACTAAATTTGGTGTAAAAAAAAATACTACAAGGCCACTGAAATTTAATTATACAAGTTCTTGTAATACTTATTGTTTATTTAATGCTAAATTCGTTAATGAAATAATTCACTAATCAATGAATTTATTAGGCTTTGTAATTTTATTATATCACCGAGTGTTTTTGTTCTATTTTTCAAAAGTTTTTATTAGAACTAATAATCTCTGGCTTCTCCTTTTAGCCAATAAGGTTTTAAGGTTTAGATTACGCCAGTTCTCAGTTTACTCTCTTTAAAACCATTTAAAAAGGAAGAGAAAAAGGAAACGAAGATTAGTATTATTGGCCACAAAATCGATTAGTAAAGACTCTAACGTCGGTTTATTTGAAGAAAATTATAATTTTACTATAACGAAATAACACTCGTACCTTCATAAAGGTACAAAAGACATCAACGCGCTCGCGTAGACAACGCCGTAGACCTTGCATAGACCAAAATTGTAATTCCTTGTTTACACTGCACTGGGCTGGATTAACCACGTTGGGGCCACGTTTAACCTTTTCTAAAAACAACAATTTCTAACAATTAAAAAAAAACTCCATCTAAGAGGCCTCGAGTCTATGCGGGGCCACAGATAAGAGAATACTAGTAGCGGGGCCTCTATCGGCAGTTGCCTAATATTATTATAATCCGGCCCATATTGTTTATTCTAGGTATTTATTTATATTGCTTCGGTTCAATTAATAAACATATTTGGATAAATTAATAGACATATTTGGAAATTCCACACAACACTATTTACCACCAAACTAAGCAAAGCTTGTGCTATGGGAATATAGCTGATATAATACTTTATGTACTTACCTATAGGTTAAGTAGTTGTTTTGTAAACACGAACTAAAATCGAATCTATGTTCATTACACGAATGTTTGCACTTCATTAGAATAATTTTATGCAAATCATGAGACATAGGTACACATTTGTGTAAAATTATTAGAGCACGTTGCACCGACTCGTCTTGCACAAGGTCGATCCATAATTAATTTTTATTTGTTGCAATTTTATTGTAGGTAATTAGGTTTTAGCGTAATCATTACGATTGCATTCACCTCTATAATAGGTACCTAATTATGTAAAGTAAATTGAATCTATAAAGTTTTGCTCTAATTCTGAAATTTGGCGTAACCAAACACATTACGTTGTTAAAAACGGTAGCATAAACACATATTGAGCTGAACTTAAGAAATATAACCTTTTGTTGATAATGCAATGTGATTTAGTATCATTAAAATTATTCACGCGTTAGGTCCTAAGGCCTAAGTTGGAACCATTCTTATTACAATCGAAATAGAGGCAAAGACTCGCGCTACAAGCTGTAAAGCTTCATGTTCTTGACTGTACATGTACAATGGGCCATGGGCTGGCGATGCCCTTCTGCATTTACCTCCTCAAACTTGTTCGAGAAAATATTCTAGCCTTGTGCCTAATTAGCACGCCACCCCTGACCACGAGATTATTTAAATAATTAATGAGGTATATCATTTTGTCGTCCTTTTAATCAGTATAAAAATGTATGCAAATGCGCGCACTACAACGAAAAAAGACATAAATTGATGTTTTTTTTTGATCGGAAACGTCGCGTCGTAAACAACTTTTATCCTTATTTAATAAGGATAAAAGTTACCATTAACATTTTAAATGGTAAATAAAAAAAGGTACGTAGTCAGGCGCGGATCCAGCGCTCAAAAAACGTTGTGGTCATAGCCACCCGAAAATCGGCCAAGTACGAGTCGGAGAACTTCATGATTTATGTACTCTCAACACAATACTAATGCTCTCTTACACAATAGATGTTTATAAAATACATGACGCCCTGACCAAAATTTTGTACAATATATACATAGTTCCAAATGGGTAAAGCCGTGGGGCGAACACTGTGTGAGATGTCTCAAGTTTATTAAGGACTAGCGGCCTGTCCCAGCTTCGCATGGGTGGTCATAAATTTTTTGAACATTTTAGGATAAACTTAGACCGTGGGTTCGAGCCTCGCGTCTACTTATTTCATACATTTGCACGCGCTTCTCCTTGAGTGAGTGAAATCGCACCCCGCGCGTGACCCGTGGACCCGTTAACATTTTTAATTTCGTCATATCTTTTGAATGGAATGTCCGATTTGAAAAATTTAAGAAGTAATCTATAGGTATTGAAACCGTCTTAATTATGAAATGATTTATTTGGATAAGGATTAATACCAAGGTACAAATAAAGACCCTTTTCTAGCGGAGGCATTTCAATTAATTTTTTATAATAAAAGAACACTTATTGTGACATAACTATAATAGTTAGACATATGCTGTCGCGACATTTTTTGTAGATGATAACGTGTTCTACAAAATCGTAGTACATTATTTTGTTCTATCTTCAATAGTTTTCGCAGCGCACGCGATGTAAGGTTTTTTGTTTTCCACCTTGGGTTACATTATTGAAGTTTTAGTAAGGATCCCTGATTTTTTTGAAAATATAATATAGCCTATGTTACTCAGGGATAATGTAGCATTCTAATGGTGAAAGAATTTTTGAAATCGGACCAGTAGTTTTTGAGCCTATTCGTTACATACAAAAACACAAAAATACAAAGTTTTCCTCTATATAATATTAGTGTAGATGTGGGCATGCCCATAGTAGGTACTCACAATGGTGGATCCGCGCTTGTACGTAGTCATATGTAACTCAACATCTACATCATATTTTTTATTTAGGTATTTAGTTTTATCATCAGCCTGAATCCATTAAAAAGTCCACTGCTGGACATAAACTTCCCCGTTATTTGGCAGTACCTCCCTAAACCAATATTTCTGAGTCATGAACGAAGTGATTGCACCACCTCCAAAGTTAGCCTTGATATTGTGACAAATACGAAGCACGAATGCAGTTTTTTGTTGTATAACTACTTACAAACACAAAGCAATTGACATTGGTACATTTGGCACTATCTACTTACCTTTCACAAACCAAAGGCACACCTATAGAATTAAGAGTAACGTAAGCAAGGTTAGCTACGCGGAACACAATATTGAGAATAAAGTAGATACCTACTTGTTTATGTACCTATCTACTTATAATTTATAATAGATACGCACTGAATATAGAACCTCCTCCTCCTTTGAAGTTGGTTAAAAAATATGCTAAACGGTGAAACTTGCGTTCATTATTTTTTGCTCAGAATTTAAATTCTAAATAATAAAGAACCCTATTATAGGTAGGTACCTTTACTTTTCAGCAGCATTTTTAACCTTCCGATTCCATTCAGTTATTTTCATTTGCATTTCCAATAACCCGCATCATTTTCTAGTTGTTGCAATAAACAAGTAAAAAGACTACAACAAATCGATACAAAGTTAAATCGATTGTGTAACCCGCTGATCTCGCCGTAAAATCGCACTTACTCCACTTTCTTAAATGCACGCAAAGTTAAGTACCTTCCCACTTAAATAATATTGGACTGAATTGAAGATTCAAATCATGTGAACTAAGATTAATTTATAAACATAGGTACAGTCAGCAACAAAAACTGATCTCGTTTTATATTTGTGGTAACTGTGCCTTGAAAGTTGTTATTGGAAAGTAGTTGTTGTTGTTAGGTAATCTTCTAATATTAACCAGAATTCAACTCATGAGGCTACGGGTTCAATTGCTGACGGTACCTTATTATTTTGAAATCAACTCAGAATTTGGACGACTCGATTCTCACATCGCAAGGGAACGGAGGTCACACACAATGTTTAAGCATGTGATTTTGTGTCGCAAAACTAGCAAATATCAAATTACATCAATCTTCCCACGACTTGATTTGGAAACAAGAAAAATAACACAACAACACATTTGAAACACTCCCACGTGGTCGATGCTCTTGTGTTATTGAGAAACAGTGGAAGCTTACCTAGATTAGGGCTCGTGGGTGGGTGGTATAATAAAACATCTATGTACCTACTTTTATATGGTGTGGGTAGTATCCCTTCACTGTCTGTCAGACCCTTCTAAACTTCTCCATCGTATGAAGGCCAATGATTAAGTAAATTCAAATTGCACACAACTTTAAACTACATAATGTACTTTATATGTATTGCGAACTATTTATGTGGTAAAGTCAGCAACAGAAGTTGAAGACTGAGATTTTAGTACTAGTAGATCTCTTTGTAGAAAGGAAGTACCTACTGCTACCATGCCTATTTCTGTCGCCAAGCAGCGTTGCTGGTGTTTCAGTTTGAAAGGACACATGAGGCTTAACATTTATGTGCCTCAAATTGATGTAAGCAGGGCAGTGCATCGTGGGTTTATAACAAACAAGCTTGTGCTTATAATAACAAAGCAATGCTTTTTTATAAGCACAAGCTTGAAAAAAGTAGGTATATTTTGTAATGTAGACGTAGAGTCACTAAGTCTTATGTTGTAATCTCTCTGCTATCTTTATGATATTGTGAGAAGCACTCATGCCCACAATAGGCCATAATCGTAATCGTGCTTCAGCCTTTACAATACTTAAGTTTTTCACGGTCCAACGCGCATGTCTCGACTCTTACGCAAGCCGTTCCAATTATAGGGACTTGCGCAAACTAACCCGTAAGTCCGTAACTAGAGCTACCGTTTTATTGCACCAATGATAACTATTGGACACGGTTGCCGGATCCAATCAACTGTGAATATTTGCAAAGATTATGTAGAGATTTTAATTTCTGATTCAGGCATTTTTTCGTATATGGGAACTGTAGAAAGTCATTCTGCTCTTGTCTTTTTAAAAATGACTGTCTACTTTTACTTTTCTTACACCTAACTTCCAAAGAGCCATGTTTGGCCATTCTTGGTTACGCCATTCATCATCATCAAGGCGACTGTATTTTTTTAGTCTTTGCAGGTAACTTAAAAAAAAGGACAGCTATCGACCCGAGGGTTCCGTACTATGCTAGATTACATTTTATTTTAGTCACATACTTAGATCTATTTAACATGGTTGAAGCGACTGTACTACCGTAGAATACATAATAAAGCTACCGCGTAGCTATGGGTCTGTCCATCACGTAGATAGGTATAGCGACGGCGAAACTGTTGAGAAAGTGAACTTAGATAATAATTGTAGGCACTCTTGTACTTTGCCGCGTTCTTATGGAGCGTGACATAACACGATTGGTACGAAATTCAGGTTTTATG
The DNA here is from genome assembly GCA_932294275.1 of Chloroclysta siterata. Classification (NCBI taxonomy): domain Eukaryota; kingdom Metazoa; phylum Arthropoda; class Insecta; order Lepidoptera; family Geometridae; genus Chloroclysta; species Chloroclysta siterata. The sequence goes on from OW028588.1 coordinate 19,842,969, forward strand.
TGGCAACAGTTTCTATTAGAAACAGCTGTGAATATAAAATAGTGATATCGACCAAATGCTAGTCTTGTTTATTGTTCCGCTAAAATTATAATACTTACTGTATATTCAACGATATATAACGATATAGGTATAAGGTCTGCACCTTATACCTTACCCCGTAGAACCTACATTCACGGGGAATAAAACTCCTCGAATGGTGATCGAAAAATGAAACTATGGGTTAAGTCTATTGCTGGACATCTCTTATTAGATTCACGAATGCCTGCAATCGATAACGGATTATGGTTGCCCTTCGAATCTTATTCCCAACACTGAAGTAGGTACAAACTTAGGTAAAAATCAAAGAGTAGAGAGAGTATTTTTGTTTTTAATGGTCAATCTGTTCTGTGATTAAACTTTTATTTCCTTTGTTACAGCATTCAGTGATCCTCACAACACTAGCCGCAGTAACGACGGCGATGCCGTCTTACATAGCAGTCCCAGCAGACCAGATCGCCTTCGTGGATCTCCGGGATTTGAAGATCAGAGTGCCGAGACAGACGCTGACCCCTCCGCCGCCGCCTAACCACCAGCTACCTCAGCTGTACAACCAGGACTTTCAGCCGATACTGCAACAGTACCAGAGGCAACGTAAGTTTTATTTAATCTCGACTGTATTACCTTGACTCTATATTTACGTCATGATCAGCCTAAAGTTCACTGCGAGGCTTCCAACGAATTTTGAAAGGTTTACCGTTTTGTCAGGCTGGTTTTGGTTATTGGTAACCTAACCTCCTGGTGCGTTTCTTTAGGAGGTGGATGCATTCACTGGACGGCACTATTTTATTTCACTCTTAGATGTTACATCTTAGTATGTTATTGCACCAAAAAATTGCATCTGCCTGTCTTGTAGCTAAAGGTAGGTACAACTCCGGAAAAAAAATCCATTACACAACCGGTTTAGCGACTGCAAGAGAGCGTCATTGTGGCATTTTCATTTCGGGTATCAATCAAGATTACCTCGACCAGCGAACCGACCGAATCCCCTCGACCTTTCATGCTTTCACTTTCTCTGTACGCTAAAGACAGCTGTTGCACTTCACCAAAGATAATCCAATCAGCTAATCCAATAGCTACAAAGATTTCTTATTAATAACTTTCGATCATGGGTTTGTATTATTCCCTACTTTCAAGCTATAGATTACTCTATGCTCAAGTGGTGAGACCAGCATAAATAAGCAATAGATATGACACATCTAGATGATCAACAGTCCAAAACTAAAATATGGCTGACAGTTTACTGTTTCTTCAATATTTTGGTTGCTTTGATTCAGCTCTGCACAGACCGATTTGAACAAGTTTGGATGTTTTCAGCACTGCTAACTGCAGTTCAAAGCAGTCCATTTAGACGTCAGAATTGTACCATTCCCAGCTGCTTTCACATGCAATACATCCGAACAAAGGATCTTACTTTCTTCCGTCCGTAACAAGTCCGTTTCACGTTCAATACAAATTTTATCGCTGCATATTTACGGACAAACTGGTTCCATGCCTTTCACATTAGCATAAGCGGTATCTAACAATAGCTTTTAAATCTCGTTTAACAAGTCTATCTAATGTATTGAGTGCAATTAGTGTCGTGTTTCGTCAGCAGCGTACAAAATGCAGGGTAAATTATGCGTTTCATGTTTACTCTTGCATCATCTACTTGACGACTGACGGCCCTAGCAGGTCGAATTCGACTGATTTAGAATTTGCGATTTAGGAAGAAGTTTTTTTTTTCATTTCTTTTAATTTTGTTTTGCTTTTTTTTTATTGCTTATTGGCAATTGGTTTTAGGTAAGTAAAAACTCATTTCACATTGGATCTAATAAAATCAATTGTCTTTTCCTCTATATTTCATACAGTACCAGCAGAATAGCCAGTTATAATATCCACGTCTAATGCGATGAAAAAAAAGAAATCTTTTAAATTGATTTTGAAACTTTTCAATCTATCGGCGGAACTCATGGCGTGACTATAACCATCTGCGGTTTAATACCGTAGTTGGCTGTATTATCATAGGTCAGAAGTAAATTTTATTTGACTTTCTACCACTAAAGAAATGGAAAACAGTAAAAAAATCGACTCTCACTGATTAACTTTACATGAATGTTGTGTAATACGTAATCTCTTATCTGTGGTAAAAGATAGTTTAGCAATCGAAAAACGCTAGCATCGTTGTACCAATTTTAAGTACTAATATTATATTTAAATTTGTAAATAGACCATGAAACCAACAAACACCGGAGATAATTAAACATACCTACTTACAAACTCTACACAGTTCCATGCTGTAACTTGCTGATTGGTATTTAAGTGTCCAGTTACCCTCCATAATGGCTTTCTTCCATTGTTACCCCATAAAACTCTTGCGCAAGATAACATATCGCTATCTTAGCGTTTATCTAAACTGTTCGTGTAATTGCAAATATTTCCGCAGTTGTAACAAAGGTACTTTCCACTTCGTTACGTCAAGAAATGGTTGTTATCAATGTCTATCGAGAAAGATATTTTGTCTTAAATTGTTACGGGCAAATTATACATACTAAATACCTGGTCTTTCACTTTTCTTTCTAAATGTAGATATGAACTTGTCAAACCGATACAGATCTATGACGTTTTTTAAGATGCATCAGTTTTCTCCAAGCCTACTTCTGCGAAACGTAAACAAAGGTTCTTCGTCGGTTGAATGCTGTCATGTTTATTCTAATACAAGCTGGTGCCCGCGACTTCGTCTGCGCAGGATTAGTCACACAATATCTTTATAAATTGTAGCCTATGTGTTATTCTGATGTATAAGCTATATTATTGTTAAGTTTCATTAATAGCCATTCAGTCGTTTTTACATGAAACAGTAACAAACATCCATCCATCCATACTTACTTACAAACTTTCGCGTTTATAATATTAGTAGGATAATGATTGACGAAAATAAATTTAAAACAAAACAACATCCACGAATTCTAAATTCAGCATTCAATGCATTAAACATTCTATTAGCATAGCATACTAAACGAAATATCGCAACTTATTGCTCAATGAATTCACGTTCGATGCTATCAGCTCGTGAAATTGCAATAATTTCGCAAAATATCCTAAAAAGTTCACAAGTTAGTTGCGGTTTACATTCTTGGAGTATGCGTCGATGTGTTGCAGTCGATCAACCTAGATAGCGGTACATTCGTTACAAGTTCATAGTCATTTACAGTAATAACGTAGCGAATAATGAATTTCCGATTTTTTATTATATTTGAAATTGGTGTCTATAATTTGGATAACAATCCCTAAAACTTGAATGGTTTCTTCTAAGGATATTAGATAGCTGGTCGCTAGCGTTTTTTTCTTCCATCCATATCAGGTTCACCGATCGCGTTACGTCACACGAGTTTTTTTTTATACAACTTGCTGATGGCACAAACAGATGGCTCACCTTAAGTGGTAACCATCACCAATAACAAAGCATTGCCTCGTAAGTCACGCAATATAGGAACATGCCCCACGATGCACTGCCCTGCGTCCATCAACTTGAGGCATACAGATGTTAAGCCACATGTGCCTGTAATTACACCGACAACCACACTCTTCAAACTGAAACACAGCAACGCTGCTTGGCGGCAGAAAAAGGCGTGGTGGTAGTACTTCCCCGGAAGAGCCCTTCACAAAGAGCTCTACTACTCTTAAAGTAAAGCACTCTTAGTTTAAAGCATTCTAAAGCCCCTTTTTTTTACAGCCGTTGCATTAAGCCAAGAACAGGAAGCCCCAGTCCGTCTAGCCGAGATCCAGTCCCAAGAAGCCTCAGAAGCGGCCAGCTTAGGAGCAACCTCGCAGTACGCAGACAGACCCCCAGACTTCGGTGAATACGTAGACTTCGGCGCTCATACTGGCGACCATGGCGCTTTCGGTTGGTACGCCGACTACCCAATCAATAACCATCAGGACAATTCTGGATATTAGACCAAAAAATCAAATAGCATAGAGGTTGTGGAAGATACAGTGCTTCGATAGAGAAGCCGATTGCCGCACAAAATCTTACCAAAGACAGTATTAAAAGTGTCGTAAGTTTATAGAATTGCCGCACATTTGTTCAAAACGGTCAATTCCAAATGCACTTTTTGAAAACAAAGTTCCTTTATTTAGTTTTTAGTTGTTTCAAGTACACTGTGATACGCGCTATGGTAGTTCGTTAATATTTTTTATGTTTCGTAAGCTTTGCTATCACTTATTTCTTGCTTGCTTTTCACTTTATATTCCTTAAGGAACTTGATATTCTAATTTTCATTGTGTTTTAAGCATTTTGAATAATTAACGCACGACTATCTTTTTGCGTATTTCGTTGCATGCTCTTGTTTCACTGCACTTATATCTTCTTTTAGCGAATTTAATTCAGTACATTTCTTGTAAGTCTTTTCTTTTGTCATATGAACACTTTAAAATTCACTGTTCAATCTTTTTATTACAATAATTATTTTCCTGCATGCTTTAGTTTCACTACACGTGCACCACTACTTTGCAACTATCTTTTTTCTTATTTTATACATACTTACAGTAATTTGCGTATAAATATTTTCTTGTCTGTCATAAAATTATTTAAGTATTTATTGTTCATATCTTTTCATTACTTTATATTCCTGCATGCTCGAGTTTGACTAGACATGTACTACCTATGAAACAATTATTTTATATCATATTTATACCTGTAGTGCTGTTATTTTCTCTTCTTGTAACTGTTGAAATTCGAACAATTAAACTTATATTTAATTTTATTACTATAGTTTCTATCTATCTATATAACTTCCTGCATGCATTGTTTCACTACTACTATTTTACAACTATCTTAATCCGTATTTTACCTGCAGATTTTCTTGTATACTTTTTGTGTTAAAGTATTTACATACCTCTTTTATACTATTTAAATTATCTTCATGCTTGAGTTTTACTACATTCATATATTTACTATCTATATTTATTCCGTATGTTACATTTATAGTGATTTTCTTTTCTCTTCTCTTCTTTTCTCATCTCTTCTTTTCTCATCTCTTCTTTTCTCGTTCTTCTAGCACTGTTCTGGTTATTTAAAATTACTTTTAATATATTATTGCTATTTATCTTTCTGTATGCTCGCAAGGTATGCGAAGTTTCACTTTATACTATAGTATCAAAATACTATTTTAACACGTATCTTACTCCGTATTTTATTTCTACATTGCTTTGCTATTCTTGTATCATAGCACTTGTTTCAATCTTACACAATTTACTATCAATAATACTTATTGCTGTAATAATCTCTTTGCATGCTCTAGTTTCACCACACGCATATCTACTGTCTATTCTGTCTGCTGTCTTCTGTCTGGCTTTTTAATTATTTTGTATCTAAGGTGCTTGTAAATCACTTCTTCTTACTGCACTGTTCTAGTTGTTTAACTTAACTATTCATATCATTATTACTATAACTATCTTCCTCTTGTATCACTCTTGTATTTTACGTATTCCATCTTTTTACATATTTAACTATGTTTTCTTGTAATTCTTTTTTGTACAATCATGTTTCAATCCAATATCTTGCCTATACACTTATACAGGATGTGAAAAGACCGCTCTGAAATCTAATAGTTCTAATATGCGAACTAAATGGCTTTATCCCCAAGGATGTCAAGGTTATGAGTTTTTGACTCAGGTCTTACTGTTTGAAATATTTTATTTCCAAGAGCATGAAGCCCTGGTTGATGACTCTAAACGAACACACAACAAAAATGGAAATTGTTTATCCTTTATTGGGAACAAAAATGGCCCTATTTCAGTTTCCGCAGTGGCTTTGTATTACCTGTATTCGTAGTATTTTATATTTTATTTTTATCTATCCATCTTATTCTATCTTTGTATTTTGAAATCATGATGTTACTTACTTCTTTTCTATTTACTTTGTTTAATTTTACTTATTTAGATACATACTCTATCTTGCTGCTTAACTCTTTTTGTTTTCTTTTCAATCTTGAACACTATCACTCATATCACGCATGAACCTTTACTGTTTTACTTTTATTTCTTCATAATGATATGCATTTTCATTTGGACTTTTCTTAATATGTTCATATCTTTATAGTGTTACTGTCATTTACAAACAAAATCATTTCACTGATAATGTAGTTCAAATATAGATTCATATTTAGTTTTATATTTCGTTTCATTTACATTAACATTTCACCTATTTAAAACTTCGATTTTCTTATACTTACTTTTATCATTATCTTCTCATCCTCTACTCTAAATCTTCTTGTACTCTATTAAACATTTTACTGTTTTATTCAATGTTTAATGAACTTCAATCTAATCTATTTTCTTAAGCTCTATTTTTCTTATTGTAACCGTATTTAAATCTTGACACTACATGTTTTTCCTACAACCTTTCCTGTTTCTTATTTACCTTCCTACTTTCATCTATTTTTATCAAATTGCTTCTTTCCTAGTCATGTATTATCTTCCTGCATGTTCTATTTTCACTACACAACTATTATTTACTTTTACATACATACATACACACTCTACTTTTTCGCTGTTGAAACCTCTTTTTTCAATGAAATGTAGCACATTTTCTACTTATTACTTATTGCATCTTCATTCTTCGCAATTTCTATCTGGTTTTTATTAATATTTTTTCAGATTTCCTCTTCCATCTTTTCAGACACTTTTTCTCTCCATGACACATCACCATTTTTCAAGTAAATCACACTTCCATACAACTCTAGCTTCTCCTTTCATGTACTTGGGCACCTACCGTTATTCTTTTTACAGGTTCGTTAATAGTTTGTGCATGAACTTATTTTATTCGTATTATTGAACCGATTCTATCTTAGTTCTGCCGTTTGTTTTTTTAACTCTTTTTACAATATTTATTTATATGGTCTCTATTTTCTATACATTTCTTAACTACTTTACTATTTATTTAGAGCTTGCTGTTTTCACTTCTGACTTTTATCTTTAAAAACTAATTAAAATTCAAGTTTCATTAGCTTAGTTTTTAATTGTGGTTTCTTCTGTCTATTTCTACTCTTAATCAATCTTTTAAATGTTTGATACTAATGAATAAACGTTTAAGCTTCTTGGCGCCAGCAAAAGTACCTACCTATTTCGATCTACTTTCGCCCAATTTCTTTACTACCCGTCTTTTACCTCTGATTTCTTTCTTTCGAACTAAGCCTTCGTCTACCTATCACTTCTAGTATTCTCCATCTTGATACTTAAATTCTTAACATTTACTTTATCCATTTTCTTTTATATTGAGGATCCTCACTTTATTCATACTAGATTTCTTTAATTACTTTTAAAATTGCGCCTTCCTTGTCACTTTTACTTGCTTTTCATCTTGATAATGTTTAAGTCCAAACATTTTTACAAACTGTTCTTGTATCTATCATATTTGTCTACTTTACAACGATAACTGCAGATACTTTCATTACTTTCTTTATCACTTAATTGTGTCTGTTACTTTGAACTTGATATCTATGTTTTCTTACTCTGTCTTTTTTTCGTTTATTCTTATTCAATTATGATATTACTATACTGTTATGGATGATACTATCCCCAATATTTCTTCTCGAGGCTTCGTCAATATGACTCTGTGGACTTGTATTACCTTCCTTACATCTTTCGTAATTATCCTTATCATATACTTTATCGTCTCATCTCTGATTTCGACAACTATCTTTTCTTCTTTAATTATTTTTATACCTTACCGAAACTATTCTTTTCCTAGCTTTTGGAATGCAATTAATATACTGAATACTTTATTTTCTTAATAAACACGTTCTGTTTCAATTTTAGATATCTACGTATTTCACTTATTTCATTTATTCTTCAGTTTAAACTACCTTTTTCAACTTTTTACTTACTGGACTTTTTTTGCAATACTATCTTAAACTTTGCTTGAACTCCATCTTCATTCCATCGTTATCAATCAGTTTTTAGTCTAGTATCTATCAATTCAGCACATTTTTATCTTTCTTAATAACAATACTTATGTATTTTTACTTATGTACCTACATCTAAAATAAGACTTTTGTCATCAGTATATCCTCTATCACACTTCCAAAAAGTACCTACCTTACCCACTTATTCTTTTCTCGTATATCTCTATACTATCAATATTATTTCTGAGCCTTCTTTCTCACGTAGGTATATTTCTATCACGACAATCTACTACGTTTACACACTCTATTCTATACTTTCTTTTCTTTTTATTCTTCGCCCTTTGCTTTTCATTTTTTAATTATTTTCTATTTATGTATTTTCCTAACTTAATGTTATGTTGAGAAAAAATAAAGACCTTTCCAATAAAAACATATCGAATACAATATTATTATCCAATGAGTCTACTACTAAGTCTACACACTCTATTCAATACTTTCTTTTCTTTTTATTCTTCGCCCTTGCTTTTCATTTTTTAATTCTTTTCTATTTATGTATTTTTTAAATGTAGAAGACGCACTTAATGTTATGTTGGAAAAACATAAAGACCTTACAAATAAAAAAATATTGGACACATTATTTCCAATAAAATGAGTAAGATTAAAGATTCTTGCAGTAGTACGACAAATAAATGACTTACCAATGCTGTATTTATATTCAGTCGACGTCCAATAGCTGCAAGATTTTGCAATAGCAAGAAGCATCCTCGATAAATTGATGCCTGAAAAAACAAAAACAAGTGTATCTTCCCAGTCAAAACTGTACCTACTACATGCATACTATAGCATCATACATAATATCTTACCATTGAGTACTTCCTTCATATCCTCTGTCATCTTATGTCAATCTTTTCAGTCTTATTTCCTCTTATTATCATTTCAAACTTGCCTACTCTTCATATTTATTTTCTTTTCTCTATCCTTTGATCTTTTCTCAATCTTCTTTTCTCTATCCTTTGAAATCCTTTCTCTATCTTTTCTTACATGAACTTCACTTTGTCTGCTTTCATTTACCTTATTCTACCAACTTTTTTCTCTTCATAGATTTTTCGCCTTCCTTAGTCCTTAAAATCTGATTTTTAAACTACTTCTTGTCATTTTACCATTTTACAAATCATTTTTAAGTGTATTTTTCTCATATATATTTCATTTTTGCCTTCTTTCATACTTTATTTTAAATTGTTATTCCTTTCACTTTTATTATTCTTAAACTATTATTTGTTTCTATCTGTCTTATTTTATATTATTAATTGTTCTCTTTGACTGAACCTACTTTTGTTTCTTCATTGTTACTGTCTTCCTTCACGATATTAACTGAACTACCAAGCGTGATTTTAGAAATCTAAGTTTGCACTTTGTTATTATTGTTTTACAATTGTTATTAAACATTGTTAAATCTTATTCATTGTTTGATTTTTCCCTCAACATAGAGACTTATATAAGTAAGAGCTGATTTCACCATGCTCTGTTAGATTAACAAGGGATTAAAGGGCCGTTAAATTTGTCAAAATGTACGCGTTTGACATCTAAGGTTAAATTTAACGACCTGTTAATCCTTGATTAGTACAGAGCATGGTGAAATCAGCTCTAAGGGCCGGTTTCACCATGCTCTGTTAGATTAACAAAGCATTAAAGGGCCGTTAAATATGTCAAAATGTACGCGTTTGACATCTAAGGTTAGATTTAACGGCCTGTTATGTCTTGATTAGTAACTAACAGAGCATGGTGAAATCAGCTCCAAGTCTAACAAAATATTTATAAACCGATATTTAAGTGTAAGGTAATCAATAACAGACAATTATATTTTTAATATTTATTTCATACAATTAACATTATAATCTCATACATTGATATTTAAAATAGATTTCTTTGATTTCATCAACAGCTGAGTATATTAAGGATAGATGTTTAGATCTAAGAGACTAGCATTTAGGTACCAAACTTTAAGGCCGGTGTAGACAAATGCATGTTCCGCCGTAAGAATCATTCGAATAAGAATCATTCATTGTAAAACTGTGTCAATAGATCTTACAGAGGTAATTTGTTCCAACAGTCTACCCCTTTCGGGCATACAATATTACTATAGTACCCCTATAGCCAACCTCGACAGTACAGTTCTTTACAGTAAATTTAACATTACAAAGTCCAATGACTAAGTAATTTTTAGATCCAATACTTAATGTACCCAAATAAGGGAGTTGCAACCTTTCTAGTTAGTTTACTGGTAGAGAACTTGGTTTTTTCAAAAGTAATCAATTGTCGAAACGGTCATTTCCGTAAGTGATCAATTTAAACATTTATCATTTAAAAAAGTGGTCATTTCCAGAAATGGTGATTTTTCAAGGTAGGTAATACCAGACGAAGGTATTGTTAGAAATGGTATGTTTAGAACAGGACATTGTAACTAGTAGGACATAATTATAAGTGGTCATTTTAATTCGTGGCCTTATACCGCCGAAACGCGTTGTACATCTGTCCCACGGTAAACATTCCCACATATCTCTGGGTTCGAGACTCAAGAGCCTTTGGAGTGAGGTTAGCGAAACATCGACACGCTCGACATAAAACGCGAAACACGCAAAGAGAGACCCAAGCCCTCCTATACATACACATACAACTCGATTGGGCAACTCTATTGCTCCACATGAGATCGGGTATTTAAAAATGAGTTTGGTCTAGCTAGTCACATAGGGCTCATGCTAGTAAAATAGTTTTTAGTTAGGGTCACCGTTATCGAAATCGATGAGGAGGACTATAGACGTAATATAGCTTTATGGTACATAGTCTAGTGGTAAACATGCCTATTATCAGACAGACCCTAAAGTTTGGCGTCCTGTTAGATTACAATTATCATACATTCAGTGTACAAACAGTCAAGTATACAATTATATACATAGACGTATACATATATATAATAACAGATATTTAAAACGTCATTACTGATATTCTACACCTGAAGAGAGAAATTGCTTTAAAGAATACGATGTTATAGCCAAGGATATATTTTCATACTTATTGTAGTTGTTAATGAAAATAATGATCACAATCGTAGTTTCATATTATAGAATAACTTTTGGTATTCTGTACCCCAAGTATGAGTTGTTTACCATATTTGATTTTTCGTTTTTGTTCCGAGTTCATTGCGGGTTTTGTATGAAGACGCGATAGAGATACCGATACGGAACATTATGTTCTACTACTAATTTTCATCATACTTGCAACATAAAATTCCGTATCGGTATTTCTTCGAAAAACTAAAAACCAAATATGGTAAACACAACTCATACTTGGGGTACTGATCAGATTTTTAATACATTTTTAGATGGTTATACGTGCATCAAGTGTACATAAATAGATACCATAAACAAGTAGAATACAAAGATTTTTAATATAGTCCCAAAAGTTATTATCCGAGTGGGATTTGAACCCACGACCTTCCCCTTGACACGGGGCCGCGCTAACCAACTGCGCCATCGGATTCTAATTACACTCGACGAATAACTCAGGGACATGCTACTACGGTACTTATGCGACCGTGGTTCCATCTACAAATATATATTAAAAATCTTTGTAATTTTCCTTAAGTGTAGGTAACACTATAAAAACAAATAAAAAAAAAGTAGAATATAGTAAACTCACTGTTCTCTCACAATTTAGAATTTTTGCTGATTACATATTTAAAAGCCAATTATTTGGCACATTTCAATTTGAACACTGTTTGTTACGTTTAAGAATACATTTTCCCAATACAGATAAAACATCCTTTAAAGCAAACATTGACGACAATTAATTTTGTAAGTATTCTATTTAACAGCTGAAGCGTTTAGGCTCTGCGCACACTTACGTAAGAAAAATGTGGCGAGTAAGGAAATTGAAAATTTACTGCCTTTGCTCGTTTCGCCTGCATAAGTGTACGCCAATTCTAATTAACCTTTGAAATACCAGACACAACAAACTCCTATTTCTTTGTTTCTAGATCAAAGTGCCGGGATCTCAAAGGTTAGTATAACTTTTTTCTACAGATCATTAAACTCTTAGAAGTATTTAGTGCCGCCAATAATCTAACACGAACCTACTTTAAGAACTAGAGACACAAATTAGAGACTAAAAAATAATACTGAAGAGTTAAACTCTAGATTAGAGAAAATAAAATCACAGTTATAGACTTAAAATAATAAAAAATATCAAAAACATACAACTATTTCTGTATAAGTTTGATTTGAGTGTTGTACATAAATGCCAACGCATTAAAAAATAAGCCTGTGTGAAGCTTATTATAAATGTAGTGCTATTGAATAATAAAATATGCGAGAATCGCACAAGAAAAAAAACAAAATACGCAAAATCGCTTAACAACCTTACGTTACATATTAAAAGTTAGTGACTTTCATTCCACAAATGGTTTAAAAAGCTTTAGAATAAACGACAATACGACACATAAACTTAACCATAAGTAACAAAAACCATAGTCGGAATGGAAAAAACTCAAAGGTCTTTTATAACAGTATTGCGGAAGAATCGCAAGCATACCCTAATAAGACACTGTCATACAATCACAACTTCAATTCCATCAAAACTCATACACACATGAAATTAGGAATAAAAAAAAACATAAAGACAACCGGGTGAAACCGTCACAAAAAAATTGGTTATGAACTAAAATGTGGCATAGATTTTGTGGCCGATGTGCGGCCAGCCTTAGCTACAGAAGTAATCGGAAACAAAACGCGCCCGATGTACGCTAGCCTTTTTATCTGTCTTGCGCCTCAGGAAAAATAAATAGGCTCACTCCTGGAACCATCAGGCATGGTAGACATTCAGGGACCCTCAGATTCAGGGTCTTTGAAAATGACAAATTTAATGTAGGGACAAAATGTTTACCAATCTTACTACTTAAAATCAAAAAACATAATACCGAAACTAATCGTTAGCACATAAAAATGTATTTAAATAACTTAAAATAAGCATTTGGTTTAAGAGATCGATTTGAGCCTTCACTTTTATGAGTAACATCATACTTAAATTATTTTAAACGTATTTTACACCAAGTACACATTTCAAAACATCTATGTGTTCTAATGATAAAATGCCAGTACAATACAATATTCTCAGAAAATACACGGCTACTCTGGTACAGTGATATGAAGGCAAGCTGCACAGTCGGGGTAAACATTAGATCGTAGGTTTGATGCCTGTTCTTCTAGGCTTGGTCGCGTGGAACTGGCACCTAGATTCACTTAGCTTTAAGACGTTTCAATCCTATGTATTTAAATGTATATTTTACACGAAAAATAATACTTTCAAAATAGGTAGGTATTCTACTGTTATACCTACGTTTTATCTTAATTTTTAAACAGCAATTCTTAATTTAAGAGTATTTTTTAGGAACAATACAACTTATTTATAAACATTATCCCTCATCCTATAAAATGGTGCTTAAATTTAAATAATGCTTCAAATTAGCGCTGTCTCTGTTTGTCATTACGCATTGCTAAGAGATGGCAATAGTTTATCGTTTGACAGATTTTTTGTAGTAAGGCCGTATTTATTTAAAACTATCACACAAAACAATGTAGCGCTAGGAGGACTTAATACTAATAGCACTGTCTACTAGTCATCCTGGGCGTGTAAAAAGAGAGTGAAGATGGTGATTATGATTATATAAACGCCATTTTTTTAGTTATATTTATCTTTACCCCGACTGTACATATAAAAGCTAGTTATAGAAAGAAAAAGATAAGTATATGAGTATTCAAAATAAAATTAATCTAGAAAATATATAAGAAGCACCATAATAATGTTCTGTTAGCTATCTGAATGCCTATTTTTAATTACAACCTGATGATAATACAACTTGTGGCAACAATGATGACATTTAATAGTTAGGTTACCTACGACCACAATTTAGTGTGATTGAATATTGAACTTTCAATTATACTTTATTTATTAGATTAAAAATATGATAGTAGAGCTCTTTGTGAATGCCTTCTCCGTGGAAGAACTACCATCATGCCTATGCAGCCGGCGTTGCTGTGTTTCGGTTTGAAGAGTGTGGTTGCCGGTGAAATTACAGGCACATGAGGCTTAACATCTGTATGGTCGCGTGGAACTGGCACCTAGAGTCACCTAGCTTTAAGACGTTTCAAAGTGATCCTTGTGATTTTATTGAATAAAATACCTTTTGACTTTGACTATGCCTAGTTGATGGACGCAGGGCAGTGCATCGTGGGCCCCGTTCATATCGTGGGTGACTTGACAACGCTTTGTTATAAATGATGGTTACCACTTAACATCAGGTGCGCCATCTACTTGTTCCATCCTCACTTAGTATGAAAAAAATATTACTGACAAGTAGCTTTACTCGTATGTTCATTCAGTATCACCATTGTAACCACACATTGTATATTTATAAGCAATGACAAACCATGCCTGTTTCATAGTACTAAGCTTAATAGAAATATTACAGATATGAAACATATTGGATTACTTCATGTGAAATTGTTACCGGTCAAATCAGACGTCAAGCTTGTACAGTCAGCATCAGAAGTTGATAACTTATATGATATTCAAAAAGTTATTTTTTTTTAATAAGTTATACATACATAAAATCACGCCTGTTTCCCATAGGGGTAGGCAGAGACCACGGATTTCCACTTGCTACGATCTTGACATACCTATTTCGCTTCATTTACTATCATAACATTCTTCATACATGCTCGTCGGTTTTTACTAAGTTATCATTTAAAATAAATAAGTAGACATTATAATACAACATCTAAGTTAAAAGTTTTACTTCTGTACCATATTTTATATTATAGGAGATACAAAACACAAAAGTATACATTCGTAAAACACTTTTGAAATATTTTCTTTATTTATTTCTGATGCTGTATATTCTTGATAAAAATAATGCTGCCTATATTTTACAAACTAGAAATAAGCTTTCATCTACTTATGCTGCTGACTGTACAAGATTTTGGTATTATTTACAAATTGTACAAGTAATAATAACTCTAATCCCTTTATATCATACATATGAAGGTTAGAGCCACAGCCAAATAAAAAGTAACTTTTATACGAAGCATTAAGATTCAATATTAAAGAACTTTCTTTTTGACCTAACTTACGATTACAGATTTAGGCATACATTTATACACACCAAATGCATACAATTAGCCTATGACAATGAACACAGTTCAACATTAGGTCTTATTTATCATAGATATAAGATTGAAATCACATTATCTTTCATCTGTTTCGACTAGCTACTATATTAAAAGTGCAATTTGAAAAATATGCGTGTTTTTTTTTATAAAATCAACTATATTAGGCCCGTACACGATTATGTATTATATAAAATATCAGAAAATATTTATCTAAGACGATACACTCTTAGCTTACTAACAGTACCTTACAGATTTACAAAGTTAGGCCAAATGCGGGGCGATCAACTATGGATGGGTTACAAATTTTGTTAAGACGTAGACAACCGTCAAATAACTTCTCGCTCGCATTCGCAAAAGTAAACTGAAGGTTATATAGGTGATGAAAAATCGCATACAAGAAAGTTACGGAGGTAACATTAAGTACAAAGATTCAGCCAAAATGTCCTTTTCATCCAAATAAGTTTTCCTACCTAACTAAAAGTTTCATTGAGTGTGACAACTAGTAAAACTAATCTTCTGAAGAAGATGAAGGTGTTAGACGGTTGTCTGCACCTTAACCCCTGACTTAATGCTGGGAACTTTCGCATACAAATATATTTAATATTATTAACAGTTAATGAACAAATTACGACATATTATTCAAATATTTTAAAAATATCCAACATTTTTCATTTTCGCGGGCTGATTAGCTAAGATCAAGCAGTAGCGATCGGAATAGCAGTAATTATAGCTTATAAATAATAAGCTTTTTTCAAAATTGCAAGCTTATAACAACATTCAGATAACCAAACCTTAAAAGGTACAGTATTGGTTGTTAGGGCTCGCAAAATGACTATTTGCCAAACATAACAAACAAATGAAACTGTGTTTCAACCCTACAAACGATGTTTTTTTAGGGTTACGTACCCAAAGGGTAAAACGGGATTTTTTGCTCGATATGAATAACGGCAACAGGTAGACGCTTGAAATATTCACAGAAAATTGAGTTATATATTCACTTAAAATATATAATTAAATGAAAATAAAACAAATATTTAAGGGGAACCCATAACAGACATGTTTTTTTTTCCGTTTTTATAGATTATGGTACGGAACCCTTCGTGCGCGAGTCCGACTCGCACTTGGCCGGTTTTATTTGAAATTACTAGTTTATTTTAATACATGATCATAAAAGAGATCAGTAGATTTTGTAGTTTTTTAGTTCTAAAAATTTAAGTTACTTATGAAACTTTGGATCTCACATCAACAAGCAACAACTCATTGCAATTGCTATCGCCACTGCTTGTTTTTAAACAATAGCCGCGCTGACTTGTTAAATCAAATCTTTTAAAAATATCGTCAGTGTCATTCATTACATAGCAGATAGCTAATGATTCTGTACATAATTACACATTTTCTAATACATATGTCCTTTCTTAACATTATTAGTTTCTTCCAAAATAGAAAATTTCTTGCCGTTTTTACTAAATATTTAAGTCGCTGGTAGGGGTCACCAATATTGACCGTGAATGCTCTTAGTTATAAACGTTACTCAAGTTGAAACATTGCTCAAAGTTATCCCTGTCATTGTCTGTCATGACAGTCTTCTTGTCGTGTCACTAATTTATTTCGAAACAGTGTGGTGAAAGGATTTTAAGTGCGCCTCAAAGGCTCTTTTCTAGCACTTGATACATGTTTTAGAACATTTAGGTTCTACGACATGCCGGTTTCCTCGCTATGTTTTCCTTCACCGTTTGGGAGTACTGGAAATATGTCTGTCATTATCATTACCCATTGGTAAGAAATGGCAATAGTTTAAACACTCTTTTGACAGATTTTTTTAAAGTAAGGCCGGAAGTGACTACTGCTCTTATAAAACGTTACTCAAGTTGAAATATTGCTCAGACATAGTTTTGTCACTGTCTGTCATTACCCATTGGTAAGAGATGGCAATAATTCAAGCTATTATTTTTTATTGTAACAAGGATCATACAAAAGAACGGTAGGAACCAAGCCGTAAGTTTGTTGCCTGTTCTTCTAGGCTTTGGTCGCGTGGAACTGGCACCTAGAGTCACCTAGCTTTAAGACGTTTCAAAGTGATCCTTGTAATATAATTGAATAAATAACTTTAAACTTTTTGAGTAACAGACTGCTTATTTGTCAGATTAAGCGCTGATTTCACCATGCTCTGTTAGATTAACGAAGGATTAAAGGGCCGTTAAATATGTCAAAATGTACGCGTTTGACATCTAATGTTAGATTTAACGGCCTGTTAATCCTTGATTAGTAACTAACAGAGCATGGTGAAATCAGGCCTTAATAAGTAAGGTGTAGGTTCAATGACGGATATCTTGTCATAGTTGAAGATTAGGCCCGTTGGCTTAGATTATAATTTCATAGTTTCTATAGGCCTTTAGGTCACTAGCTTATACATAACAAACTTCAGTAAGCGGTTGACCAAAAAAATTGACGGCGATTGAATACAACGTGTAACATGACAGGTCATGGCGAACAAGTTGTAATATATAGGTACTGTCGACTACGGCATTCACATTATATAATATAGGTAACAGAACTGCCACCAATTAGAACGCAACTAGCGTATGTACTAAGGTCACATACCCATTATTATCGGGGTTGTTACAAATTACAATTTTTTTAGTTAGTATTCTAACAGCGGCGATGGGCTTGTAACCTGTCACGTATGGAATACCAACTACTGCAAAATGTGGGTATGTGTCAAACATTATGTTTGGATGTACCTTTGACTACCCCCTCAGACGTCCTCAAATAATCTGGAGTTAGTTCTTGTATTAAGAGATCTGAGAGGATATCTACCGTGCCTGGGGATCAAAGTCGTGAAGCTGTTTTAGTTTTTTACTAATTTCTAAGACAATATATCTTCTTGTCGTGTCACTAGTTTCTTTCGAAACAGTGTGGTGAATGGATTTTTTGTGCGCCTCAAGAGGCTCCTTTCGAGCACTACAAGAGGCTCCTTTCGAGCACTATTAATTTAATATTAATTTAGAGACAATATTAATTTAACTTTTATAGGAATTTCGAAAACAAAGTTTTACAATTTTGCACACGTCTAAGTATCCCAGTGCTTTGGTCTGATCTCATAGTCTTTGGCCTTACAGGGGTATTATGTTACACGTTGTATAATAATAAATATTAATGGATATTTTACACAGCACTATTCGTTCTTGGTATAATAATGAATTTACCATAACCTTTTCTGATGCCTTCGATATAATAGTAGATTAGTAGTCAAGGGCTGTAAGGCATCAATTGCAGCCCGAGATATTTATATAGTTCTTAGTAGCCTATAGTTCGAGGGTGCAACTGGTGCTTACACCCGAGCTAACTATTCTGCTTTACATCTCTCATGTTCGGTAAGTAGGTTCTTATTACCTCCAAATGGCGCTTGTAGGTGACTAATTAGCGCTCTAGGGTAATAATGTAGCTAGAAAAGCACTAGGGCGGTAAGTAATAAAAAAAAAGGAAAGAAGTGTTTTTTTTTCACCTACAAGCCCCATTTGGAGGTAATAAGAACCTACTTACCGAACATGAGACATGTAAAGTATTTTGAGATATTATTATGAGATCACCATTTTTTTCTTCTTTTTTCTTAGCATAATGTTGAGTATCATTGTCCGTGTATTAAGACTCAGACTACCGTCAAACAAGTTCTCCCTACGTACGGAACCCTAAAAACATTAAAATGTGCGAGCGAGAAGTTGTTTGACGGTTGACAGCCTCTTAATATGATTAATCCGTGTTAGTTTCTATGTCTTTTAGTTTTCAAGTTATTTAAGATATGAACCTTATAATTATTTTTTAACGACTGTTTTGTGTATTTCAAGTCTGCCTAACGTTGCCGTAACGTCAACCATTTCTACTAAAAACTAACGTTACGAAAAATAAATAAATATAGGTAGACATTCCACACAGCACTATCTCGCCCCAAACTAAGCCAAAGCTTGTGATATGGGAACCAGATAGCTGATATACTACTTATATACTTTTTTTTTGTAAATACATACTTATAATATTATATAACACCCAGACATAGAACAAACATCTATGTTCATCACACAAATGTTTGTTCTCGGTGGGGATCGAACCCACGGCCTACAGCACAGAAGGCAGAGCTACTACCAACTGAGCTGTGAAGGCTGTCAGTAAATGGTAAACAAAAATCAGACGAAATAAATAAATAATTGGTTAAAAAAGAGTGTTAATAAATTGTTTCGGTCAAGCCGTGGCCTTCGAGAGGTCAGTTTCTAGTTAGCCCAAGCCATGACCACCTTGGAGAAGGGTACAAACAGCGCCGTGTATTGTGGTGGGGTCAGGAAGTACCTCCGTCCGCGATGGGTTCCATCGTTCTTGGTGAGAGTGGGGTATTGCTGGAGAGAGAATTCTGCGCCGATAACCACGCTGCTTGAAGCAGCGGTGCCGCCCGCTAGGCCGACGTACCTGGAAAATATAGTAAGCAAAATTAAATACAATTGTTTAAACAGAAAAAAAACAGCGAAAGTATTGATGGTTGAAGTCACGGTTGACACCCTCAGATCTCTTACAACCAAGTACCAACTTTAGATACTTTGGTTGGTACCTAGTAGACCTCTGACTACCCTCTTTGATATTGTCTAAAGTTTAGACAAAATCAAAGAGGGTAGTCAGAGGTGATTTTTATACATTTGGCATATATCCACATTTTGCAATAGTATGTGGGTATGTAATAGTAGATTGTTTACCAAGGGAGCAAACAACTATTTTTATGGCGAGAGTGTTTTTTGAATCCAGAGCGGAGCGAAGGATTCTAGAGTAGAATCCCGAGCGTAGCGAGGGATTCTAAACTAGAATCCTAATCGTAGCGAGGGATTCAAAGTACTTCACTCGAGCTTAAAATAGTGTTGGTCCCGAGGTGGACACTCTACTTTTTATCACCCTCTATGAGAAAAACTTACTTACTTAACTTAGTGCAACTTATGAATAATCATAGTCACAAAGTCACAAAGTCACAAAGTCACAAAGTCACAAAGTCACAAAGTCACAAAGTCACAAAGTCACAAAGTCACAAAGTCACAAAGTCACAAAGTCACAATGTCACAAAGTCACAAAGTCACAAAGTCACATAGTCACGGAGTCACGTAGTCACGGAGTCACGTAGTCACGGAGTCACGGAGTCACATAGTCACATAGTCACATTGTCACATTGTCACATTGTCACATAGTCTCATAGTCATAATCATGTATTTATTGTAATTTTATTTATTTTCATAAAACTAAGTAAAATCTGAATTTGAGTAAACAATTATGAACAAAGGTGGAAAGCGCGTTTCACGTGTTTTTGTTTATTTTTATTTAGTTCAGGCGCTTTTTTTTTAATCATAAAGCCTGCTTGTTCATACAGTGTTCGTGATCTCTTTGGTGATTGGAACTTTTACTCAATAAGCACATTCCAAATTCAAATCACTTTACCACCCTTGGGATCAAAGTGCTATTTTGCTACCTGTTTTCGAAGAGCAAACTATCTATTTTCGAATTGATGTGATAAAAATAAATAAATAATACATATTAAGTAGCCAACTAGGTACCTAAGTACCTACTCAAGGCACCTAGTTATAGTTTGCAATAAAGTGTTTAGCCTATATTTAGTTACCTGACTCGTCCCACGGCGATCCGTCCGTGCGGCGTGATGATTTTGACGGTGTGTCCTAAACGGAGCTGTTTGGGCCCAGCAGGTATGTACGGCTGTCCCGTGTGCACCACACTGTCAGAAGCTGAAACGACATTTCATTCATTAAAATGCTTCTACTTGTCTTGTCACTAGTTCTTTCAAAACAGTGTGGTGAAAGGATTTTAGGTGCGCCTCAAGAGGCTCCTTTCGAGCACTTGACACATGTTATAGAACTGTTAAGATTCTACGATATGCCGGTTTCCTCACGATGTTTTCCTTCACCGTTTAAGAGTACTGAATATCTTTTGAATGGAATGTCCGATTTGAGAAATTCAAGAAGTTATCTATTCAAAGTCAAAGGGTATTTATTCAATAAAATCACAAGGATCACTTTCCACGCGACCAAAGTCTAGAAGAACAGGCAACAAACTTACGGCTTGGTTCCTACCGTTCTTTTGTACCTCGTCTGCCCATCTGGCATTTGGTTTGTGCTGTACTACTTATACATAACTACTCACCGTCAATTTCGAGCGTATGCAAGTTTTCAATGGAGCGCCGTACGAAGACCTCAGCTTCTTCCAGTAGTTCGTCCGTGTCGTCCCGTCGCACGTCCGGTAAGGAGCTGCGCCATGGTCGGTTCTCGACTGTCAAACGTTATAAACTAGTAGTTCGCCCCGAACTGAGATCTCGTGATGCGACCCGACTAACGCATCAAAACTTTGAGTCGGTAGTAGTCAGAGGCAAGTCCAAACATTATCTTTGGACTTTTTTCTGACTACCGCCTACTAACTTGGTATGGTTACCAAGTTACAACTCTATTGGCCTATTTATTGAAGAGTTCCGTTGAACAGACCTTGGCTCCATCATCAGACCTGGTCGTCGTCACCATTTTATGAGAACTGAGTATCTCCTTAAATTATTTCAAGAAAAAAAAATAAGAAAAATCAAAGGAACTGGCCGACCAGTAGAAAAACCTTGATTTCAACGAAACTCTTAGAGATGGGAGCTCTTGGGTCGCTGGTTATCTTAATTTAACTTTTTAAATTTTATCTCGAAAACCGAGCGTCCCAAAAAAAAAGTAAAAATTGTTTTGGAATGTCCAAACAAAGCCCTTTCATATGACATGTAACTTGATTTTTTTATGTAACTTTTTTTATTTTTGCCCTCTTAAAAAACCCCATATCTCAAAAACCCTTCTTCCGATTTTACTCATATACTTACCAGTAAATTTCTCAAGTACAAGCTATCGACATATCAAATTTCATGGAGATTGGATCAACGGTTCTAAAGTTATCGCCAGACAAACATACATACATACATACATACATACATACATACATACATAAAATGCCAAATCGCTCAAGTTGAAACTAAGATTTTCGTTCACTTCGCTCACTCGATCAATAAATAAATATTGGTGGACTTTCCACACAGCACTAACTAGCCCCAAACAGTGGCGTAGCTAGGTGGACAAGGGCCTCGGTGCATAGAGAAATAATTTTGTAAGTAGGCTCAAGGTTTTCTAGCTTCGGGAGCTGGCTGACCCTCTCTTTTCAAAGCTTAGGTTAGAGGGTCCCCTGAGCTCCGGGCCCTGGTGCACTGCACCACCTGGCCCTACGATAGCTACGCCACTGGCCCCAAACTAAGCCAAAGCTTGTAATACCAGATAGCTGTTAGCTAACTGGTTCCCATATTACAAGCTTATACATGCTTATGCTTATAGTGTGGTTGCCGGTGTAATTACAAGCACATGAGGCTTAACATCTGTATGCCTCAAGTTGATGGACGCAGGGCAGTGCATCGTAGGGTAGGTACGTTCCTATCGTGCGTGACTTACGAGGCAATGCTTTGTTATAGGTGATGGTTACCACTTAACATCAGGTGGGCCATCTGCTTGTTCCATCAACTTGAAAAATAAAAAAAACATATTTCGTATTTCGCACGTTCCTATCGTGCGTGACTTAAGAGGCATCAGCCAGATGTATAAAAAAAAGACCAGATTCGATCCCACTACCAGAAAGCACGGTATGCGATAATTATACTTTATATGTTATTATTTTAGTTTACCTCACTACCCGCCGGTTTCTGAAAGCTCGATCAAAACTAATATGATGTCAAGTCACTCGCCATTTCAGCTATTACATCGAATTAGATAGAGATAGCAAGTGACTTGACATCCGATTAGTTTTGATCGGGCTTTCAGAAACCGGCGGTACGTGCACCGCCGTCCATTACCGCTCTGATCAAATACTCTCCATCCTAAGGTTGCCTGGAAGAAATCGCTTTCAGCGATAAGGGCACCCATTGTACTTTATTAATTTACGCCTAGATTCATAATGTATTCTTGTGTACAATAAAGTGTTATCTATCTATCTATCTTTTCCGTAAATACCTTTGAGCGTCGGTACATAGACGTGGTGCGGAGTCCAATCCGAGCTGCGATCCAAACTGGGACACGGAGAACGGTACGACGAGCCGCGGGATAGGAATCTGGAACCAACAACGTTATGATCATATTGTGAAACAAAAAACAATCATCTCTCTCTTGTGTCACTAGTTTATTCCGAAACAGTGTGGTGAAAGGATTTTAAGTGCGCCTGAAGAGGCTCCTTTCGAGCACTTGACACATGTTATAGAACTTTTTAGGTTCTACGACATGCTAGTTTCCTCACGATGTTTTCCTTCACCGTTTGAGAGTACTGGCATTGTGCACATACATTTTTGAACAGAAAAACTCATTGGTGCACGCCAGGTTTCGAACAATCAGCAATAGACGATAGTCTCCCATTTTAAACATTTTACAAAAAAAATACAGATCTCAATGGCTTTTCAGATGGCGGCACTTCACTTCGCTATTTGTTCGTGTTTGCGTATTCGTCTATTTTTCCCAAATACGAGGATGTGTAGTGACTCTATTCGCGTGGAACTGGCACCTAGATTCACTTAGCTTTGACGTTTCAAAGTGATCCTTGTGATACAACTGAATATAAAGGATAAGAGTAGGAGTATTGTAAACAAATGGACCAGACACGCAGTGGGTGATACCAAGATAAGATGTTTTTTTTTTAATTCAAATAGCTGATGGAACAAGCAGATGGCCCACCTGATGTTAAGTGGTCACCATCACCTATAACAAAGCATTGCCTCGTAAGTCACGCACGATAGGAACGTGCCCTACGATGCACTTCCCTGCGTCCATCAACTTGAGGCATACAGATGTTAAGCCTCATGTGCCTGTAATAACACCGGCAACCACACTCTGCAAACCGAAACACAGCGTTGCTGCTTGGCGGCAGAAAAAGGCGTGGTGGTAGTACTTCCCCGGACGAGCCCTTCACAAAGAGCTCTACTACTCTTAAATGATTATGATGAACTGACTAAGGCCCTTATTCATATACCCTGCCATTTTATAGCGGCTCTATGTATACTTGTCACTGTCACTTTCATGCCAACGAAAAGAGACAGCAACAGAATTATCGGCCTGATAAGCTAATGGAGCGCTCTATATTTAAATAATCACATTTTTGTTAGTTTACTCACTTGGACGTAGAATTGGTGATGGTATCGTCAGAGGACTGCTTCTTGGCGAGCGCCCACACAGGATCCGCCGAGCGAGATAGTTCCGGGACCATAGACGTGAATCCTGCATGACAAATACATTAACAGTACAAAGATGATTAAATAATACGAGTTTTGTAATTATAACTAAAATAATTTATTATAACTCTTCTCTCTCTCTTGTCGTGTCACTAGTTTCTTTCGAAAGAGTGTGGTGAAAGGATTTTAAGTGCGCCTCAAGAGGCTCCTTTCAAGCACTTGACACATGTAATAGAACTTTTTAGGTTCTACGACATGCCTGTTTCCTCACGATGTTTTCCTTCACCGTTTGAGAGTACTGGCATTGTGCACATACATTTTTGAACAGAAAAACTCATTGGTGCACATCCGGTTTCGAACCACGACCTTAGTATCGGAAGGCGGGGCCGCTACCACTAGACCACCAGTGCTCACAGTATTTATTATAACTGAAACCGCTTTATCAATTTTATCCCAAAGCACGGTAGATGTTCTCTCAGAGCTCTTTGTACCAATTAAGTACCAACCTATGTATCTTTGAGGAAGTCTAAGGGGGGTAGTCAGAGGAACATCACACCATTTAAACCGAAACACAGCAACGCTGCTTGACGGCAATATATATATTTAAGGCGAAGACAACAGCTAATGTACCTCTCGCTCGCACATTTGATCATTTTTAAAGATATAAAATATACAATATGAAATCAGTTTTCGTACATATGCAAACTTGTATAGATCAAAATTAAATATTTACTAAACTGTGTGCAATATGATTGCACGGAACTTAGTTGATTGCGATTTTTCATATATAAGTTTAGTGATTTTATATCTTTCAAAATGAAATGTGCGAGCGAGAGGTACATAAGTAGTAGTACCGATATCCGCACGGAGCGGCATCATCGCACCTACCACGCCGCTCGTTGCTGACATCTACGAATAACTAAAACTATAGTCGTGTTATATACAGTTTGGCCAAAAAGTCTAGAAACGGAACTAATTTGACATGCGAGTATTTCGTACAGGTGCGAGCAAGACCGCATGTGAGTGATCGTCGAAAATGTATGGAAAGTGGCGCCCCTATTATTTTCTACTTTTTTTGGTCAAGCTGTACTCTCATCTCGCTGCAAACTCGGTCATAAATTATAGGAACGAGGCAGCAATATTGCTGTCTCTCTCTGCATTAGTGCATTATTGGAGTCGATAAGAACTATTGATACATTTATATATATTTTTAATATTATGTTATTTGTTTTTCTTTAATATTTTTATATGAACTTACAGATTTATTTTCTTTGTTGCATATAGTGAATGTAGATGTGTAATTAAAAACATCGTATTTTTTAAGAAAAATATATATTTTATTATATATTTTTCTGGGTCTTCTTTAATTTCCGTCAAAAACTTATACACATTATTTATAGTATAATACGTGCTTGAGACGAAATACTTCCAACTAAAATTCGTTCCAACAGTCGTTAATTATTATTTTTGTAATTAAAGCAGTACCTACCGATATCGCTGAGCAGTACTCGCCTCGCCTCGTCCGTGCGGCGCTGCGGCGGCGGCGGCGGGCGCGGCGCGCGGCCCAGCGCACGGAGCGGCAACGTCGCACCTGCCGCGCTGCTCGCTGCTGACATCTACACAACATCACAATACTCAGTTTTACTTGACACACAAATACAGGTACATCACTACATTAAAAAACAAAAAACAGAAATAAACAGATACACTGAAGAACGCAATAAAGAACTGCTAATCTTGGTAGTTAAGAATAGTAGCTTTTGGTGACTATTACCATAGACTAACTTATACACAGCAGTACTTTATTACATTGTAAAAGGATCATACAAAAGATCGGTAGGAACCTAGCCGTAAGTTTGTTGCCTGTTCTTCTAGGCTTTGGTCGCGTGGAACTGGCACCTAGAGTCACCTAGCTTTAAGACGTTTCAAAGTGATCCTTGTGATTTTATTGAATAAATACATTTTGACTTGACTTTGAACTATACACACTGTGTATAGTTAGTCTATGCTATTACTATCACAATGCCTATTTCTGCCGACAAGCAGCGTTACTGTGTTTTGGTTTGAAGGGTGTGGCTGCCGGTCAAATTACAGGCACTTAAGGCTTATATCTGTATTCCTCAAGTTGATGTACGCAGGTCAGTGCATGGCAGGGCACGTTCACGTTTCACGTAGGGCATGAGTGACTACCGAGAATTTTGACGATTGTTGAGGTGATGGTTACCACTTCACATCAGATGGGCTATCTGCTTGTAAGGGGCGTTACAAAAGGGTCGGGGGCTTTTCGAAGGGACCGGGGCTGCCAGCTTTAATTGGTAGGTAATCTTCACCTGTTTATGCGCTAAATATCCGTCCGAGCTCCATCTATTCGGCAAAGCGGACAAGTCAGTCTGCGCGGCGTTTTCTCTGCGCGAGTACCCCGGCTCTCGCAGCACGGGACGGAGCCGCGACGGCGGGAGGGGCGCTTTGAAGGGGCGCGGGGGGCGCGACCCGCCGCGGTACGGAGGAGGTCTGGGAATAAAGGTAATAAGTACAGATTAAAAAACTGGGAGGTTTATTGTAATTAAATATATCTAGATGATGTATTTGAGTCCGGGTGTTCATCATCATTTCCACCTTTTTTTCCCCACTCTTTTCTATGAGCTGTCTGTGTCAGGGACTCCTTTCCTACTCATGTCATCTTTCACAAAGTCCATCCATCTTTTCTTTGGCCTACTTCTACTCCGTAAATTTCTCTGAGTGTGGCGGTAATTACCGGTTTTACAATATCTGAGTAACGCGAGATAAAAAAAGCCTGTCTCTACATTTGACTCGACAAAACCAAAGTTTGAAATATAATTATTTGACAAATACAGTTACTCAGAGACCTTAAAAGCCGCCTTACCCAAGTTAAACAGCAGGTTAATAGAATACTAGAATATAAATTTTACAAAATTCGTTGAGTACCTGTATTGAAACGGATTCGGGCAAGTATTCCTCCTCACGTTCAAATTGAGCGCCAAATCGTCCTCCGACGTCCCGCATTTCGAAATATCCCTCGCAGCAAACACCGAGAACCTATGCCCCAGGTGATGATCCGTCAATATATCCATACTGGACCCCATCTCGAAACTACAAGACTTCGTGTTATCGAAGCTAAGTCTGTTATACTCTCCGGTGAGACTGTCCACGCTGTTCAGTCTGTTAACTCCCTTTCTGTACAGCGCATTGTCGGATCTATTCTCGCACGCTTTCAGTATCCCCCTCCCAGGTAGGTCTAAGCTATCTTTATCCTGATTGAAGGCTACGTGTCGGATCTCTTTGTCGTTGGGGAGAGAAACTCGTTTTCGAGAGTCGCTTTGAGTCTCCGTTTCGTTTAGTTGGTATTCGGGGTCTAGTGTGTGGAACTTGATGAGGACCGGTGTGGAGTGGGTCGTCGAAGCTGAGTTAGGCACCCAGGTATCTGAGGAGTCCGTCTCGCGGATGGATACTAGGTCCTCCTATAAAGGTTATAAGGTTTAATGTTGCGTTTATGTGAATAAAAGTATGCAGAGAAAAAATATGATTTGATGCCTTCAGAAAATAGCAAAATTGAACTTTCCGGGGTCCAAATTGGACCTTTAAGGCTCTTTGTAAAGGGCTCGTCTTAGAAAGTACTATCGTATCCTATTTCTTCAGCAAAGCAGCATTGCTGTGTTTCGTTTTGAAGTATGTGGATGCCGACGAAATTATAGACACATGAGGCTTAACTGTATGTCTCAAGTTGATGGATTACACAGGACAGGTTAGTGCGGTATCAGAGTAGAGAGCCTGACATCTCTTACTCTCCCCGAGATTGGGGCACGTGTTAACCATTTTCCCTAGTAAAAAAAAAGTACAGTGCAATAGGGAACGTCCCTAACGAGCGTGGGGACTTAATAGGTGAAGGTTGCGTTCATGGGGCAGAGTAAACTAACCTGCAAATTCATGCTCATGTCTTTAGACTCGTGGGTAGTGAATATGAGCTCTATGTCGTCGACCTCCTCGGATTCGTTGCCGCTGCCGTCCTGCTTGTCTTCCGCGGCTGGCTCAGCGGGCGTGGCGCCGCCGTTCTCGGAGAACACCGAGTTATCGCCTTCTGACAGTGATCTGAAGAGATGACTGTTTTTTAATATATTTTGACATACTATACTAACATACTATTAATTATTTTGATTTGACATTTGATTGCTATTGTTTGTTTTATATTTATTGTGAATTTTACTGTTGTTTGTACAAAAAGTACCTACCTACCTACCCAAATGTATAAAGCCCACACCTACAATTTGCATGCCAGCTATGGGGAATGAGTGCTACCGATTTAATTTTTTTGTCATCTTTATGTACTACATTGAAGCAAATAAATGATTTATGATTACAACGGAAGAGTCGTGTTCGGCCTGAGTAAGTTTAATGCATCTGGCATTAAACTTACTCAGGCTTCGAGAACACCGAGTTATCGCCTTTTGAGAGTGATTTGAAGAGATGTCTGTTTTAACCACGGAAGAGTCGTTATTGGCCTAAGTAGGTTCAATGCCAGATACCGGCCTCGAGAACACCAAGTTATCGCCTTCTGAGAGTAATCGACAAGTTCAAAGCTAGATATCGGCCTCTTACATATTTGGGGGGTTTGCCGTAGAAGCACGTTTGGCAGTCGGATTAGGGTTGCCACCCGTACTTTATAATAAAGTATTGTACTTTATTTCAGGTAATTGTACTCTATACTTTATGAGAACAATAAAGTACACGAAAATACTTTATTTTGCATGATTTCATTTCTTTGGGATTTTGAAAAGTTTAGTCTTAAGTATTTTTTCGTTATACGACTTCAACGATGGTGCACACAAGACTAACCTCAAGTCAAATGTCAGCAATGTCAGTATCATTGTCACTTTATAATCATACTAGCGGCCTGTCCCAGCTTCGCATGGGTGGTCATAAATTTTTTGAACATTTTAGGATAAACTTAGACCGTGGGTTCGAGCCTCGCGTCTACTTATTTCATACATTTGCACGCGCTTCTCCTTGAGTGAGTGAAATCGCACCCCGCGCGTGACCCGTGGACCCGTTAACATTTTTAATTTCGTCATATCTTTTGAATGGAATGTCCGATTTGAAAAATTTAAGAAGTAATCTATAGGTATTGAAACCGTCTTAATTATGAAATGATTTATATGGATAAGGATTAATACCAAGGTACAAATAAAGACCCTTTTCTAGCGGAGGCATTTCAATTATTTTTTTATAACAAAAGAACACTTATTGTGACATAACTATAATAGTTAGACATATGCTGTCGCGACATTTTTTGTAGATGATGACGTGTTCTACAAAATCGTAGTACATTATTTTGTTCTATCTTCAATAGTTTTCGCAGCGCACGCGATGTAAGGTTTTTGTTTTCCACCTTGGGTTACATTATTGAAGTTTTAGTAAGGATCCCTGATTTTTTTGAAAATATAATATAGCCTATGTTACTCAGGGATAATGTAGCATTCTAATGGTGAAAGAATATTTGAAATCGGACCAGTAGTTTTTGAGCCTATTCGTTACATACAAAAATACAAAAATACAAATGTTTCCTCTTTATAATATTACTAGCGGCCTGTCCCAGCTTCGCATGGGTGGTCATAAATTTTTTGAACATATTAGGATAAACTTAGACCGTGGTTTCGAGCCTCGCGTCTACTTATTTCATACATTTGCACGCCAGAGACTGAAATCGCACCCCGAGCGTGACCCGTGGACCCGTTAACGTTTTTAATTTCGTCATATCTTTTGAATGGAATGTCCGATTTGAAAAATTTAAGAAGTAATCTATAGGTATTGAAACCGTCTTAATTATGAAAAGATTTATTTGGATAAGGATTAATACCAAGGTACAAATAAAGACCCTTTTCTAGCGGCGGCATTTCAATTAATTTTTTATAATATAAAAACACTTATTGTGACATAACTATAATAGTTAGACATATGCTGTCGCGACATTTTTTGTAGATGATGACGTGTTCTACAAAATCGTAGTACATTATTTTGTTCTATCATCAATAGTTTTCGCAGCGCACGCAATGTAAGGTTTTTGGTTTCCACCTTGGGTTACATTATTGGAGTTTTAGTAAGGATCCCTGATTTTTTTGAAAATATAATATAGCCTATGTTACTCAAGGATAATGTAGCATTCTAATGGTGAAAGAATTTTTGAAATCGGACCAGTAGTTTTTGAGCCTATTCGTTACATACAAAAATACAAAAATACAAAAATACAAAAATACAAAAATACAAAGCTTTCCTCTTTATAATATTAGTGTAGATTAAGTGTAGATGTAGATGTAGATACCTATGTACTTCTAAACTTCTATGTTTTGCAGAACTATTAACTGAACAAAAATGGCAGCAAGTCTATGAGTGATGATATTTTTTTAAACTTGTATAAAGTTATTTCATTTTTATTGTCTGTTCCCGCCACGTCAGCATTCACAGAAAGAGTTTTTTTCTGTGATGAATAGCAAATGGCGAGACGAAATAAACAAAGCGTCTCTAAATTTCATGAAAAAACGTACCTACTTATTTACTTTAATTTAAATATC
This sequence comes from Chloroclysta siterata, assembly GCA_932294275.1. Classification (NCBI taxonomy): domain Eukaryota; kingdom Metazoa; phylum Arthropoda; class Insecta; order Lepidoptera; family Geometridae; genus Chloroclysta; species Chloroclysta siterata. Next base: position 19,873,963 of record OW028588.1, read on the forward strand.
TACACTAATATTATAAAGAGGTAAACTTTGTATTTTTGTATTTTTGTATGTAACGAATAGGCTCAAAAACTACTGGTCCGATTTCAAAAATTCTTTCACCATTAGAATGCTACATTATCCCTGAGTAACATAGGCTATATTATATTTTCAAAAAAATCAGGGATCCTTACTAAAACTTCAATAATGTAACCCAAGGTGGAAAACAAAAAACCTTACATCGCGTGCGCTGCGAAAACTATTGAAGATAGAACAAAATAATGTACTACGATTTTGTAGAACACGTTATCATCTACAAAAAATGTCGCGACAGCATATGTCTTACTATTATAGTTATGTCACAATAAGTGTTCTTTTATTATAAAAAAATAATTGAAATGCCTCCGCTAGAAAAGGGTCTTTATTTGTACCTTGGTATTAATCCTTATCCAAATAAATCATTTCATAATTAAGACGGTTTCAATACCTATAGATTACCTACTTCTTAAATTTTTCAAATCGGACATTCCATTCAAAAGATATGACGAAATTAAAAATGTTAACGGGTGCACGGGTCGTGCGAATGTATGAAATAAGTAGACGCGAGGCTCGAACGCGAGGTATAAGTTTATCCTAAAATGTTCAAAAAATTTATGACCACCCATGCAAAGCTGGGACAGGTTGCTAGTAGACTATAAAAATGTTGTGCAATTGTTTAGTAGAAATACTAATTTGATACAAACTGCAAAACGCAATAAAAAAAGTGTTTTTAACATAATAATAAAAAAAGTACTTTATTTTGATATACTATGTACTTTTTTTTTCTTACCTATATTAACCAATGTACTTTAACTCCAAGAAAAAAAGGTGGCAACCCTAAGTCGGATTGGTGAACGCAGTGGATTGCAGTGTCGTGGTTAAGTCCTTAGAAGATGCTGCTGCTTAAACTAAGACTAAAGGAACATACCAGGAGATACTCGTTATTTAAAAAAAATCACAGGTTCTTGGCCCCGGTTAGTTTACCTAATATATTTCATAAGTTGGATTAGTTAATATTGTTATTGTGCTAATTATTGTTATTATATTTTACTTTTCAAGTCGCTAATATTTTCTTTTTGATATTATGTTTTATTGCAACTGTAGTTTTTAATTAGAATGAAATTAGAATATTATTATTATTTACTGTAACTGTAACGAGGACATCGATCGACGATGGACGAAAGTCCACCAATATCAATATTAATTTATGTCACTTACTTACTTTTAATGTCTTTTCTTGTATTTTTATAAACTGTGTAGGTACGTGTGGCATGAATAAATGATTTTGTATTGTATTGTATTTTTGTCGCATCGTTATCGTTAACTGCTGGCTTACTCGGCGAAGATATCGGTGAGTTTTTTTTTTTGTAAAATCAACTTCTTACCTCGAACATAAAACTTTAGTCGCTTGGCAGTTTCTTTCTTTAGCTTTTACCCGCGACTTAGTCTGCGTACCTATAGTTTATTTTCTTCCCACCAGTACCCGAAGTCGTTATTAAATACGAAACGTAAAAAAACTCGGACTCGAAAAAACCCATCTCACCTAACACCGCTAAAAAAACCATCCTTATATGGACGATACGACAAGCTTGTTCGAATTTCGGATACTATTATTCAACAACAATGATACTGCCGCGACCGCAGAAGTGGCCCTCATTCGAATCGCATGATGTGGTATCCTGTCGATAAGTAGGGTTTGTGTGGTTAGGCCCATCACGCACCCAAATTGGCGTCACGGAAGAACAAAGATAGTCATCATCATCGCCTGAACAATTGCACTGCTGGCCGAAAAAGTTGAGATCTCAACTTTAGAATGTTTAAAAGTAAAAGTGGCATAAAATTAACGTTTTTTTTCTTTGAAATAGGTATTGATTATTTTACATTCACAAATTACCTATGCATGCCTTATTGATTTCAAGTGGTCATCAAGTACCTATTGGGTTTCCAATTCCATTTTACAGGTACCTACTGCGTTTACATTTAGACATTCGCGCTGCCATTCGCGTGGACGGTAATGTTGCCGTACATATGTCTGCGGCAGCGTCACCGGCAATGTGTGTTCACGCAACACGGGCAACGCGAGTGGACATGGAAGTGGCCTGTTTACATTCTCGCATTGTCCCTGCCCATGTCTCTGCACAAGTCCACGGACATGAGCTGAGTGTAAACAGGGTATTAGGCTAGGTTGCATCGAACTGGCACCTAATTCTACCTAGCTTTCAACACATTTCAAAGTGATCCTTCTGATTAAATTGAATAAATATCGATTACCTATTTGGTTTTTAAAGAAACAAAAACCTAATAATGCCGATTTCTGCTACAGGAACTAATGTTGCGGGAGGTAAAATTCTGCATGAATATGTGGTGGTGTAAGGTGGATATTATTATTGTTGGCGGGCGAAAACCTCACTCCATTTCCTTTACGCTGTACTGTCCTGTGCTAAAATACAAAATCTTTTATGAAACTATTTACATACCTAAGACTCAGATCATCAACATCAAGGTTCAGAGTATTTGTTCTCCGATTCCTCTCAACATTATCTTTCACCACAAGATTCTCCTCAGAAGTGATGCGTACTTGCAAGTCAAATTTATCTGATTTCGATTTAGCATCAGCCTCACTCGGTAAGGCCATTTTAATGTTCTCAGTCGCTGATGTTTTAAGAGTTGTTTGATTCCCGTGTAAGTCCTCCTTGGTATCAAACTGCTTACACTTTTCGTGGAATTCGAAATTGTGGAAGCTTGTGTCTGAATCTTTTCTAGGTTTCTCACCAAATGTAGAGTCCGTATCAGAAGTGCTACTTGAAACAATTGTACCTTCTTTGAGGGTTCTTACTTTTATTCTCACATCAAACTTGGATAGCAGCTCAAGTTTGGTTTTGTAACTCGGCTGGTTCCTCTCTGAATGATCAACAAGTTGACTTAACTCATCAGATTCAATGCGAGTATCTTCTGGACCAACTTCAACAGAGTCTGCGGTAGCATTCGATGCAGAGGAATCAGAGATTCTCTCTTCAACTTCTGAGATTCTATTTAAATTTTCTGTTGAGCAGTAATTGCTGTTTTCCTCATATATGGACGGGTCCACAGATGGGCTAGCACTATGTGCTTTATCAGAGTCTAATGTTTCACAATGAGCACTGTGTGCTTCAGTAGCTGTCTCTATCACAACTTCGGTTGGATGTGTACTTTGCGACCGAGGACTGTAAGTAACTTCCAACTTTATGTTCTGAGCAACAGGCTCTCTGTCCTCCAAGCCTAAGTCTATAACCCTACGCCTGAGCACATGATTTTCAATAGTCAACTTTTCTATGACATCAGCATACTCCAGGCAGTGAGAATGTCTCTCATACTTTTCTTTCAGCTCCTTGAGTGAGTTCTTGGACACTTCTAAAGCAGTTCTTAGGGATACTACAGTCTGGTGTAGAGCCCTTACTGTGTCCAAGTGTACAGTCCCGTTCGGGACCGCTTCCAGCCTCCCGCTATCCATTCCACCTTATTGCCGAACTTTGATCCAATATTCATCCCATACATGACTATTGCTTTTCAAATACTGCTCAGTTTACAATCTGTCCATTTGTAGCAGCGCAGATACCGGACCTTGAATAAAGAAACAGGTGTTAGCCAAGCCATTGCGACGAGCGTTCTGCACAGTGTTAGTTCCGCATCATCTGGGCGCGGCACTGATGATTGTTCGTTAATAACTTACCGGTGACCCAATTCTATAGTTCCGATGACACACATACTATCGCGCATTTTTAGATCCTTATCGCGGTCCAACTATGAGCCCGGGCACGGAAAGCTATGCAATCGATAAAACAACTCGCCCAAAGTCGGGCAATTAAGCTTTTAGCCGTTTTCTGAAGTTCCGCGCGCGGCGCCGCCGGCACGAACCACTGATAAGCACAGACACGAAAATCAGTAATTAAGCTGAAGTATTATCTCTCAATCGTTCTCACAAGGCTACGGGCAATAGCTATCCAACCCAACGATATCACGCACGAGTCGAGCCACTTGAAAAATCTCGGGTTTTGCTTTTTGTAAACAAATCAATACTCACTCGACTCGGTCCGCCGATTTGGATTTACGCGCTAAGTGTGAGAGAGATAAAAATAGTATCGATCGCGCATTAGCGGACTCTGTCGTTTTCCGAACTGTCAATGTCAAATCACAATTATGATGCTGAACATTTCGTGCAGGAACCTGAAAACTGGAGCCTACTTCAGTTTTCATAGTTTGAATTTAACGCGGAAAAGCCCTTGTTTCTGTCCCATGTGGACTGACTATGAGCCGGTTGAGCAGCAGCGTTTGTAGCTTGGTGGGTATTTAAACATTTTGTTCAATCTGTCAAGTAGCTTTTGAACGAATTTAATAAGTTGTACGTCATGTCAGTCTAGTTTACTTGGTTCTGTGCTTAGACTAAGTATCATATAGACGTAGTGTTACGGTTTTTCGGCGTGTCCGTTTTTTGTTAGTTTGTATGTATTCGCGTGAGTGACTAGAGAAGGGACAACATTGACTAACCTATCGATAGAATAAGAAATGGATGAAAAAGTCGTTTTAATTGGAATCCAACTTTTTAATTTTAACTGGTTGCTGACTTTTATTGCGAAAGCCCAAAACCATTATAGACACTGGAACACTATCATCGTCAATAATGTTTCCCACATTGCCCTAACCGTGAGAGCGATGTCCATCCCACTCGATACAATTTCTTATGGCCATTTCGTCCATGCATAAGAACATTTTGTAGTCTATCAGTTTTCACGCCTAACAGCTTTTATCCACTCCCGTCTTCATTCTGGGCATTTAAGAACCTAAAAAAATAATGTAAAATTTAACAAAAATTGATCCCTCGCGAGACGCCTATAAGGTGTGAAAAATTGAAACTACAACAGAACAGCCGGTCTGACCCACCGCATTAGATATTTCATATAAAAAACGGAAACTTAAATATTATCGATAAAGCTAAATTGGTCGGTGGAAGTACATCTCTAGAACAGAAGACTAAATACAATGCATTTTATTTTGAAATAATTAATGGGTTTACATCATTTTCACATAGGAAAATATGACTAGTACTAATAAAATGTAATTCCTACAGTCTTTATGGGAGAAAAAACGTATTTTTTTAGCATGAAAATAGAAAAAGAATATTACGTATCAAATGACAATTCCGGGTCTTTAACTCCTCCTTTTGTTGTTTTTGATACACAAAACACAGCTTCACAAGACATACTTTCACCTTTTCAAATATATTTTGCCTAGACAATATTATTCTTTAAAAATTTTCATAATTACTTTCGCTGCATCGCAATGTTGCTGCGAGTTTTTCAAAAACGTCAAAACAAGATCAAAACATTGCATCAACTGACGGCCACGATTTACGCAGACAGTGAGTGAGTGAGATGGAGTGAGTGAAGTTACATCTTCTTTTCTTTTACTCGTAGCTAGGCTACATGGGAAGAACAAAGATAGATGATCAATGTTTGATACACAGTTGAAAAAGGATGTAAGTCTTATCGCTCCCTCCAGTATATAGTACCTCCATGGTTCTGTGAGTCAGTCAGCTTGGACGAATATGATATTTCCTCCAGTCAGTCAGTGTCAATTTGTCAAATCTTATGATAACCCAAAGTCTAACCTCAAAAGCGAGATACATCAATACAAACAAGCTATCAAAACAATCACATTAATGTTCTGATTTTACATAAGTATTGTAAGTTCCTTGTTTTTACTTGACTGAAAATGTTGACTGTGTCAACTATTTGCAAAAACGCGTGCAAATCTACTTATGTTGTGGTGCAAGCTAGAAACAAAACTAAAACACATTGGGTGAGTGAGGCAGTGCAGAGCATCTGAAGATTACTTGTTTACTGAAGTAACACATTCATCTCGTGATTTTCTGATACAGGCTAAATTAAAAAAAAAAGATGGTCCAAAATACAAAGCATTGAACCACTTCGATGATTTCTACGGCTCTGTTTTCGGAGACAAGTGGGCGCCTATTAGGGAAGCTCTGTTCCGGCGAAATAAATACGTAGCTGTGGTAAACAACTATGGAGACACTGAAGAAACCATTGAGATGCTTGAGAATAGAGGTTAATTTTTATTTGTTTAGTAATTTACATGATCATCTTTCTGACCTTATACCACTAAGTTAGGTCAACACAACAATACATGCTATTTTCCATTCTCCCCAAACTAGATGTCTTAGATTTAGTACTCTTTCAACAAATTCATCGTCATCAAGCTCATTTGCACTTACACTGACTAAAGGCCTCCTCGGTGCGGTCCCTTGTAAACTGATTACTCCGTACTGAAGATTCATCATAGTATATTTAAATATTACTTATTACACAATGAATTACGGACATTTCAGCCTTAAGTTATAATTTTTTTCTCTTTCAACAGGTGCACATTGCCTAAAAAAGCTAATTTCTGTTCAAAAAGAGTTCCATGACCAGTATTCTCCATCTCCACCACCTAAAGTCACCACAGACAGTGTTCCGATCAATAGATTAGCAGACTTTGCAGAAAAACTTCATACTGATGAAATTGCTCAACTGTATCCACAAAGTGAAAATATGCCTGAAAAACTGGACTTCACTGAAGGAGAAGCAATATTAAAAAAACCTTTGAAAGTCAAAGATATGTATGTAAACACTAACAAAGTATTTTTTTTTTTTACTAATAACATAACAGTAAATTCAAGTGTTCATAAAGTGTACAAAATACACATAAAACAGTTAAGCTAAGGTAGAAAATATTTATGTATACATATTAAATTAGTACCTAAAAGTGTTTCTAAGTAAACATTTCAAACCACAGACAGCCATCAAATCAAACACTAGACCAGTCTCTCTCAAAAGCAGTTATGGATGAGTCTCGTATTGTCGATCCATCAATGGGGCTGACATCGGAATCACTGTATCAGTTCATCCCGGCTACAAAGCTGAAAGGCATGGATGAGTGGGTTTCAGAGTCAGTGCACTACTCATACTATTCAAGTAAGTATCTACAAAGATCCTACAAATCAAATAATTCTTAGCACTTCAGTTTTACTTCACAAAAGTAATCCACAAAAGTGACAGCCTTCACAGCTCACTTGGTAGTAGCTCTGCCTTCTGCGCCGTAGGCCGTGGGTTCTATCCCTACCGAGAACAAACATTTGTGTGATGAACATAGATGTTTGTTGTCTGTCTGGGTGTTATATAATATTATGAGTATGTATTTACAAAAAAAAAAGTATTTATGTAGTATATCAGCTATCTGGTTCCCATATCACAAGCTTTGGCTTAGTTTGGGGCGAGATAGTGCTGTGTGGAATGTCCACCAATATTTATTTATTTATTTAATCAAATAAATGTACCGAGACCTACATACAGTGGACTAACATAGGTTGATGATGATGATGAATCAAATAAAAAACTAATCGGAAATTATGAATATTTCTATATTTTCAGAGGAAACCGACTTCCCGCTAGTGATAGAACCAGAAACAGAGCTCTCATTCCCAGAGCATTTGAAAGTTTATACCTATGAGATGGACAGTGAATTAGTTACTTTTCCTGAGCCAAGAAGAGGGACCACAGGTAAGGTTAATATTAATAATAAATGCTTCCGAGAATACTATATTAAATACACCATACAGACATAAAGAATAAAATACACCAGTGGATGGGCAACTGCATCCACCTGAGTACATAACACCAATACTGCGATAACCAACCCGCCTGCCGAGCGTGGTGATTATGGCAAAACCCTCCAGTCTTGGAGGAGGCTCATGTCCAACAGTTAAGGAACTAAGGACGGCTAAGGGCTGTTATAATGAGAATGAACTATTTTCTAATGTGAGACTAAGTGTTCCCGCACTCGGGCCTCCGCCACTGGCATATTTCCTGTAGTTTTCATACATTTTATATGGACTCGCCGCACACGGTTGACGCCGGTAGCCGCCATACGCTACAAATCGTCGCTGCTCGCTTCGTATAAAAACTACAGGAAATTTGCCAGTGGCGGCGTATTGTGGCTGTGGCCGGAGGCCCGTGTGCGGGAACCCTAAACCACCAACGTCTTAAATATAAGTTTGCATTCAATAACCTTGATGATAGCCTAACTTTCATTAGAAGTCCCCATTAGCTCTAAAAAAACTTAATTCCTTATCTAGAGCACATGTGGTCTAGTGGGTGTGACCACGACTTTTGATCGTAATGATACCAGCCTTAAATTCATTTGAGTTTCCCATTACCCTATTACCTCTATAAAACCCCAATGGAGCACATGTCGTAAGTCGCTCTCAATCGTTAAAGGAAATCAGTTTGTATTCTAGCAGTGGTGATGGGCTTGCAACATGTCACATAATATGGAATACCTACTACAAAATGTCGGTATATGTATGCCAAATGTAATTTGCTCTTGGATATATATCCGCTCGTCCAGGGAAGTACTACCACCTCGCCTTTTTCTGCCGCCAAGCAGCAACGCTGTGTTTCGGTTTGAAGTGTGGTTGCCGGTGTAACAGGCACATGAGGCTTAACATCTGTATGCCTCAAGTTGATGGACGCAGGGCAGTGCATCGTAGGGCACGTTCCTATTGTGCGTGAATTACGAGGCAATGCTATGTGTTTGAGATGGTTACCACTTAACATCAGGTGAGCCATCTGCTTGTTCCATCAGCTAGTTGTATAAAAAAATATATCCTCAAAGAATCTTGAGATGTAACTTGGTACTGAAACCCTGGAAATCCTGAGGGCTTTTCTGTGTTTCCTTTCCAATTAACTGAATTTGAATCCCCCTAATCGTTTTCAGGAGTGCACAACTACTACCCAATGGACGGCGGCAGCGTACTAGCGGTGCTAGCCCTAGGCCTAAGCCCCGGCGACCGCGTCCTAGACCTGTGCTCCGCGCCGGGCGGCAAAGCTCTGGTCGCACTCCAGACGTTACTGCCTGATGTTGTCGTGTGCAATGACGTGTCTATCTCTAGGAGTAATAGGTGGGTATGCAGTTGCGGATTTACCAGCAGGCTGGACCCTAATGCGGCAAATTTTACGGGGCAAATTAGCCTTTTTTTTTCGTTTTTTGGTATAGTTCTAAGCTAAGAAAAGCTCAATCATGTTCCTTCTACTAGACAGACATCCCCTAGTTCACAACACAATCATACTAGTAACAGGAAAAAGTTGATGTAGGTACCTAATGAGAACAAATCACATTTGTTTTTATAAATATTATTTTTAACTAGGGTATCGAAGTCTACTGGCGGCAAATATGTAAATCCGCCACTGTAGGTATGACTAAATAGCTGTCCAATACTGATGAACCACGTGAGCGTCGAAGGACCTTCTGTTTGTCGCTTATTAATTATGCATTAATTATGCACATCAGTCTAGCTGGCTGGCATCAACTGACTTTAACTGGCTCAACAGTTAAAGTCAGTTGATGTGATTTTGTTTTCTCTCTCTCAGAAATCTTTTTTTGTGACCAAAAAAAGATTTTTTGTGGTCTTACAATGCGAATCCGACTCATGCTTGTTTTATTTAAAAAAAAATTTTTTGTAACAATTTTGGGAAAACTTCACAATTGTTACTTTCCAATCTAATACTTATGTTATAAATTACATTTAAATGTTATTTTAACAGCGAACAATGTTTAGTAATCCAAACTAGTTTTTTTTTTTATTAACTTTTATGGATTATCAAAATTCGTTTGGCTCACACAATTACCATAATTTTGGTAAAAAAAAAATTGTGCCACCGTTCAACTATTGGGTATGAAAGTTATAATGTATTTTTTATCATTTACAGAATAGAAATGATTTTCAAGAACTATTTCTTCGACTTCGACACGAGCAACAAGTGGCGAGAGCGCGTGGTGCTGAAGCGACTCGACGCTCGGGACTTCTCTGATGATGAAGGGTTTGATAAGGTAATCATTGCTGCACTGCCTGGTCTAGTGGTAGCGGATTTACCTTCCCATCCTAAGATCGTGGGTTCAAAACCGATCGTGCACCAATGAGTTAGTTAATGAGTCCACCATTTGACTACTACTTATGTACAAAAACTAGTAAGCCAACTTTTGAGTAGGAAAACATGTATCGATCAAAACAAAATGTTTACTAAACTGTGTGCAATGTGATTGCACACAAAATGGTCGATTGCGATTTTTCGAAATTGAGTTTAGTGATTTTATATCTTTCAACATGTCGAAACGTGCGAGCGAGAGTCACATTAGCTCTTGTATTCGCCTTAAGTAAAAACTGTACGAATCTCTGAAGGGCTTTTTAATTAATCTTTGTTTTTCTCTTAGGTGTTAGTGGATGTTCCGTGCACCAACGACAGACATTCTTTGAACACGGATGGCAACAGCATTTTCAGGCCGGACAGGATCCGGGAGCGGTTGAAGATACCCGAACTGCAGACACAGATATTAGTGTAAGTTTATAAGGTACTAGCGGCCTGTCCCAGCTTCGCATGGGTGGACATAAATTTTTTCAACGTTTTAGGATAAACTTAGACCGTGGTGGGTTCGAATCATTCGCACGCCCTTCTAACTCGCGCCTTGCCCGGGCCCGCGCTTAGAGAGAACGCGACCCGTGACCCGCGCGTCGTTTATATTTTTAAAATCTTTTGAACGGAATGTCCGATTTGAAAAATTCAAGAAGTAATGTATAGGTATTGAACCAGTCTTGAATATGAAAAGATTTATTTGGATAAGGATTAATACCAAGGTACAAATAAAGAGCCTTTTCTAGCGGCGGCATTTCAATTAAATTTTTATAATAAAAGAACACTTATTGTGACTTAACTATAATAGTTAGACATATGCTGTCGCGAAATTTTTTGTAGATAATGATGTGTTCTGCAAAGTCGTAGTACATTATTTTGTTCTATCATCAATAGTTTTCGCAGCGCACGCGATGTAAGGTTTTCTTTTTCCACCTTGGGTTACATTATTAGAGTTTTAGTAAGGATCCCTGATTTTTTTGAAAATATAATATAGCCTATGTTACTCAGGGATAATGTAGCATTCTAATGGTGAAAGAATTTTTGAAATTGGACCAGTAGTTTTTGAGCCCATTCGTTACATACAAAACAACAACAATACAAATCTTTTCTCTTTATAATATTAGTGTAGAAGTGTAGATTTATTCAGTTGAATCATAAAGATCACTTTGAAACTTCTTGGTGAATCTAGGTGCCAGTTCCACGCGACCGAAGCCTAGAACAACAAGCAACAAACATACAGATTGGTTCCTACAGTTCTTCAGTATGATCCTTGTCATGGGAATATCATAATTTATAATTTAAATTGGTATTCTGTTAGCATTCTAAAAAAAATCTTATATACTAGGAGTTCTGCCGCCTTTCTCTCTCTTGTCGTGTCACTAGTTTCTTTCGATACAGTGTGGCTAAAGGTTGTTAATTGCGCCTCAAGAGGCTCCTATCGATCATTTGACACATGTTATAGAACTTTTTAGATTCCACGACATGCCTGTTTCCTCACGATGTTTTCCTTCACCGTTTGCGAGTACTGGCATTGTGCACTTACATTTTTAAAGAGAAAAACTCATTGGTGCACTACCGGTTTCGAGCCCACGACCTTAGGATCGGAAGGCGGGGCCGCTACCACTAGACCACCAGTGCTCTCAATAGATATACCACCTTGCCAAACAGCGCTGGTTTTCAGTCTGAACCTTAACTAATGTGACGTCACTATAGATAGATATAAGTAATAATAATGGAAGAAAAAAATATTACATAATGGTTTTCGTGAATAAATGTACAACCCACTACATTATGTTACTTTGGTTGCATTACAGTACTTACTAGTTCTCGGCTATTTAAAAATGTTAATGTTGTCTTCAGAAACGCGTTAAAACTGGTGAAGCCTGGTGGAACAGTAGTCTATTCGACGTGTTCGCTCAGTCCCATACAAAACGACGGCGTGGTCCACGCGGGCTTGAAGCAAGCCTTCGAGACGCATAACGTTGTTGCAGCTGTCAAGTAAGTGCCTTCTTCTTCTTTTTCTATAACCTCTTGTTTTGCACGTTTAAAAACCTTAAGATAAGAATAGATCCCTAGAAATGACATTTTCACGAAGAACCAACCAAGTACAACTTGGCAAAATGAATAGAAAATAATAGGGGCGCCACTTTCCATACATTTTCGACGTTCACCCACATGCGATCATATTAGTCCCTAGACTATTCCGTTTCCATTTTTCGATCCTAGAGTTTCGAGACTTTTTTGCCAAGCTGTTTAAGAGGTCTGGTATCGATTCCCGCGTCTGTTTATTAGACTTTTGGGTATTTTTTTCATATAATTGAATATTTGCTAAGACTGTCTTGACAGTATCAATATCCCTTGTACCCCAATATAGACAAAATCCCTTGGGATATTTGGACATGTCCCCTTAGATATCCTTCAAAAATCTTAAGTTAAGAGATCCATACCGTGCCTAATCTAAGTCATGAAGCTGTTTCTTTTTATCTGTCAAGAAATCGATAGGTTTCAATTTGGAGAGTAACCAACTGAGTGTAGTGTTTTATATTTTCCTTTCGACTTCTTCTTCTTGTCGTGTCACTAGTTTCTTTCGAAACAGTGTGGTTAAAGGATTTAAGTGCGCCTCAAGAGGCTCCTTTCGAGCACTTGACACATGTTATAGAACTTTTTAGGTTCTACGACATGCCGGTTTCCTCACGATGTTTTCCTTCGCCGTTTGAGAGTACTGGCATTGTGCACATAAATTTTTGAACAGAAAAACTCATTGGTGCACGACCGGTTTTGAACCCACGACCTTAGGATCGGAAAGCGGGGCCGCTACCACCAGTGCTCTCCTATCGACTATACCTGCTTAACGTTTCAGGGACACCAGTGCTTGGATGAAAGGACTCAGTAGCACACTGGAGCTCGGCGAGGGAAGTGTTGCACCTAAATACGGACAACTAGTCCTACCCGCCGTGTCCGCTAACTTCGGACCTTCCTATGTCGCCAAACTAGTGAGAATAAAATAAGGTACTTTGCCTTCTTCATTTACAGAGTGTATGCAGAAATGTAGTCTAGTCCTATAAAAAAAATGTTTAAGTTTGAAGTTGCTGTTTTTTTTAAGCAAAGTGCTGATGGACCAAGTCACAAATAAAAGCAATGCCTCGCAAGTTACGTACGATAGGAATATGCCCTACGATGCACTGCCCTGCGTCTATCAACTTAAGGCATACAGATGATGTGGTCTGTGGACGGAAAGCACGAGCAGTCCATAGCCCGTATGTGGTCTGTGCGCCAATTTTTTTGTAGGCTATCTAAAGGTCAGGAAGTGGGAAGATAGCTCTATATTTAATGTAGACTTGACCGGACATAACATAAGCTACGCAAAAATTTTGGGATATGGCGAAAATCAGAAACATACAATTTTGGGACCTTTTTTTATACTGCTTGCTTTTCGAATAAGCAGATGGCCCAGCTGATGTTAATTGGTAACCATAACCTGTAACAACACAATGCCACTTAGGTCACGCACGATAGGAACGTGCCCTGCGATGCACTGCTCTGCGTCCATCAACCTGAGGAGTACAGATGATAAGCCTCATGTGCCTGTAATTTCACCGGCAACCATTCAAATTTCAATATTTTATTGGTATTTTAACAGCAAAAAACGGCAACTTCTCACTTTAACATATTATTAATTGTATAACAGTGACGACTTTTATAAAGTTGAATCGTACCATAGGTAGATTATGTTAATAGGTAATTAAGAAGTCTGAATAAAACAAGAAATAAGCTAAACCGTTTATTATTAAAAATACAGTATTCAAGCTAAATACTTGTATACCTTTGGTTTAGCGATATAATGAAGTAAATATTTGACACATCGAAAGCCTTATATTATTAAAAATGGCATAACTTTTTATCAAATAACATTAATATAGCAGAATAAATGCTTAAAAATACAATTGGGCTAGATATGTTTTATCATTTAATTAGCCTCAAGTCAGATTGTGTACATATAATAAGTTACTAGCGGCCTGTCCCAGCTTCGCATGGGTGGTCATAAATTTTTTGAACATTTTAGGATAAACTTAGACCGTGGGTTCGAGCCTCGCGTCTACTTATTTCATACATTTGCAGGCGCTTCTCCTTGAGTGAGTGAAATCGCACCCCGCGCGTGACCCGTGGACCCGTTAACATTTTTAATTTCGTCATATCTTTTGAATGGAATGTCCGATTTGAAAAATTTAAGAAGTAATATATAGGTATTGAAACCGTCTTAATTATGAAATGATTTATTTGGATAAGGATTAATACCAAGGTAAAAATAAAGACCCTTTTCTAGCGGAGGCATTTCAATTATTTTTTTATAATAAAAGAACACTTATTGTGACATAACTATAATAGTTAGACATATGCTGTAGCGACATTTTTTGTAGATGATAACGTGTTCTACAAAATCGTAGTACACTATTTTGTTCTATCTTCAATAGTTTTCGCAGCGCACGCGATGTAAGGTTTTTTGTTTTCCACCTTGGGTTACATTATTGAAGTTTTAGTAAGGATCCCTGATTTTTTTGAAAATATAATATAGCCTATGTTACTCAGGGATAATGTAGCATTCTAATGGTGAAAGAATTTTTGAAATCGGACCAGTAGTTTTTGAGCCTATTCGTTACATACAAAAATACAAAGTTTTCCTCTTTATAATATTAGTGTAGATTACATTGGTGTCAATTCTGTATTTGCATTGCTATACAGCGTTAAAAATGTTGCTCTTTCGTATAAACTGACAGAACTATGACAGTTGTAATCAGAGATTGTCCTCAATAAAGTGATTTTTAGATTCGTTTTCTGACATTTCTGGAAGCAACATAGCTTTTTCATTTTAATTGTTTTTCTAGTGTTATTTTGAGTTGTGTTGTGTAATTTCGGTGGTATTTTAACCAACATTACTTGAGGCCTTAGCACAAAGTGTAAACATTTGGAATGAAAGTGTATTATGTGATATCCTGATTTGCCGAAAATGTTTCGAATGTTTTGAAGAAAACCGCCACCATTTTCTTCAAAACAAAATGACAGCCGACTTGACTATGGACTGACTTGACTAAAGAGTATTCATTAGACTAATAAATATTTATCACTTGACACTGGCAAGATTGTCTGTCGAATGACGGACAGGAGCCATAAATTGAGAGAAGAAGTGATTTTTATTAATAGTGTTAGCGCTGTCTAATGCATCAGCACAATCGACACTATTATGAATTTTTAAATCTATAATAAGTCTTAAAAGTATAAAGTCCTTAAATTATGCAACGCTTACCCGGAGATGGGGTAGTCAGGACCCTACATTACCTACGAAACAGTCTTATAAAATAATTAGCCTATTGCTAACACTCAACACATTAAAATGCATAGCCACAGAAATCAGTGCTTTGGTACAACATTTTAATGTCGGTATGTTGAGTCACGAGAGTGTTGGCAAAAGTAAAAAAAAAAAAAGTAATTTATTTATTTTTGCAACAAACTAAACAAATCATAATGATTAAAAAACATTAAAATCAGCATTATGTTGGTATTTAGAGTGACAAAAGTGTTAATAAAAAAATAAATTAAGTAAGTACATCTTTGCAACAAACTAAACAAATTATTATCTTATAATAAAATAATACGGTTAACAGTCATGACTGAATTAGTCTGAACCCTTTGCATATTTTCTTGATAAAGTCATTTAAACGCTATAGCGACTTCTCTCTCTTTTCACACACGGTAAACTTCACATACAAAACATTTTTTTTGTAAATTGGTGTACAGTCAAGAACAGACCGGCCTTTGGCAGCAATATTAAAAACAATCAACTGTATCAACAAAAAATATGCATTCGATTTCATAGCAAATTTGTTCTTGACTACATAAAAAAAATATTCTTCGAAATAACTTCATGTAATTTTATATTCTCAGGCGTTACATTTCGCCTCATTGGTGGCTTTGTTCAATGGCTCAGTCTCGATAACATCTGAATGGTCTTCTACTCTGTTCCACGGCTGTTCTTCTCCCGAGCCGAAGAGAGAATACACGATTATCTCTACAGCGTACAAGCCGATCGTCACAAAGAATATCACGCGCCATGCCGAAATTGTTTGCTGAAAAAAGCATGCAATAAGATGTAGAGAGCGAAGCGATCCATTTAAATTGTATAGGCAGGGTAATAAGAATTCTTGATGAGCGAAGCGAAACGCATTTATTCCCGTCGGAAAACAAATCAAGTCAAACAACTTTTCCGCCCCAACGGCCATCAGTTCTCCGAGCTAAATGCCCACCACTTCTACTTTTATTAGCCTCTGAGCTATTTATTTTATTATTCAATGACTTTAGTTCGGGTTTCGGGATGTCCTAGTTTCCGATTGGATTGAATCGGAGGTTTTGAACCCACGATCTTAGGATCGGAAGGCGAATCTCTGCTACCACTAGACCGAGGTGGTCTAGTCACTGCACTAAACCTGTGTGATATGATATAACTGTAACAAAAATACGAAGTGCTAAAATAAAGTATCTTACGTTTCCATGGGTGAGGTATCCAACGAAAATAGGAACAACAATCCCCGGAATAGTGGCCACAGTGTTGGTCATCGCCATCAAAGTACCGGCGAAGTTAGGGGCGATGTCTATGTGGTTTGACAAGAAGCCACAAAACATGCCGCCTATGCAGGTCACTGCTATCGCCATCAGAGCGACCGCTGCGACGCGGTTACACCCGATGTAGCAGAGTGCTAGTAGGCAGCAGGCTGGAACTACTGATGCTATAACAAAGACAGAACTTATAACTTGACCGTTGTCTAGGCTTTGGTCGTGAGGTCGTGAGCTGGCGCTAGATTCACCTAGTTTGTAATCGACGTTTCAAAGTGATCTTCGTGATCGAATTGAATATAGTTATTGTGATTTTGTTGTGATATTATGACTTTATTGTATTCTTACTGATAATTTGAATTTTTATTGTATTTGTTAGCGTAAAGTGTCCTAGCGTTTGGGCGTTTTGGCTTCCTGTAAGCCCAAATTATGTTCTTCAAATTAAAAAAAAAAGAAACCTCACTAATTGAATCATAGGTGAAGCCTAAAAGACAATACAATTATAAAGTAACCTCTTAGGTTAGAGTAGAAAGAGGATCGAAGAGTATAAAAAAAATAGGGAGAACTTTAAAATATTCTCAGTATAGTTTTAAAAAATCCGCGTTTTTTGTTTTTTTTATTAAATTTTTTAATTCTATTTTTTTTTTAATGTTTTCTATTAATCTCTAAAATCTTACCGAAAAAAGTGCCAATCTTTCTAGCAGTCGTGGTAGTGATGACTTGCTTCTCTCGCAGCCAATCCAGGGTCCTGCTCAGCACTATACTAAATATCCAGAGGGTTAGGAATGGCATAGCGGTTATCACGGCGTTCTGGAACAAACTGCAGTTATCAGTGACCAGAAAAGGACCAGCAGGGCTAGCTTAGAACATTCGGAAAAGTTTCCGGACGGAAACTTTAAAATTACTGCTGAAACAAAGGAATACCAAAAAAAAATAAAAAACCCCAGCCGTAGAGGAGAATAGAAATATAAATAATTTTATTGGCTGGAAATATATGGTTACAAGCTCTTACAAAAACATTTTATAATTCTTAGATCTCATAAATTCTCTCTCTCTCGATACCGCGTTGGTGGAGGTTGCGTTTCACGTGTCAAACTCACTTGTGATGTAGTAGTTGGTGGTAACTATGTAAAGCACCTGTTATATAATATGCGTCATACCCATAAATGTCAAGGTTATTTAGAAAAGAGTTACGACATAAATACAAACTGTGCAAAATGTTTACTTAAGCGTCATTCATTATGTGTGATATAGGTACATATTATGATAGAGTAACTGAAGAGCTACACTTTAGCTAACTGAAATATAAATGATGAAGATTTGCTTGCATATTTACAAAAGATTTAGATTATTATTCATTTATAATTTTTAATAAACAAACACAATATTTGATTTGATTTTAATAGAAAAGGTCGCCGGTCGCTGGGTGTGATTATCCTACTCGGATAATAACTTTTGGGATATATAAAATCTTTGTGATTTGCTTAAGTATAGGTTAACACTATTAAACTAAAAAAATATTTAAATAGTATTATCAAAACCGGTTCAAAATAACGTGAAAAATATCCATATGAATTAACTTCCTTACCTCAGTCATGTTGAACTTGAGGACCTGCTTCATGTAGAAGGGCAGTTCTATGAGCAGCATGTACCAGCCCCAGTTGGAACAGGTGTGAGCGACCAGGATGGCCAGGAATGCTGGCGACTTCAGAACAGCTTTCCATGGAACTGACAAGTTCTGAGGACAGGATAAACGCTTAATAAAAAAATATATATATATTTGACAGCCCGCACAGCTCTTGGTAGCAGCTCTGCCTTCACCGCTGTAGGCTGTCGCCGTTTGATTTTTTTATACAACAAGCTGATGGAACAACCAGATGGCCCATCTGATGTTAAGTGGTGACCATGTCCTGTAACAAATCATTGCATCGTAAGTCACGGTCGATAGGAACGTGCCCTATGGTGCACTGCCCTGCGTTCATCAACTTAAGGCATACAGATGTTAAGCCTCATGCGCCTGTAATTTCACCGGCAACCACACCCTTCAAACCGAAACACAGCAACGCCTTGGTGGCAGAAATAGGAATGGTGGTACCACTTTCCTAGGCGAGCCCTTCACAAAGAGCTATTTAAACCCCTCTACTCACCTTATGCGAATGGTCATCGGTCTTTCCTCCAAGAGAGGTGATGATCATATTCCGTTCCTCAATGCTGATCAACTGCTGCTGTTGTGGAGAGTCTTGGACCATAATCACCCATAGAACGCACCAGAGGCAAGCGAGGCCGCCCATCACGTAAAACACACTCTCCCATCCTGGAAAAACCACTTGACTGTTACAAATAGGTACTGCGCTTTGATCCCATCTACAATTCACAGGAAAAAAATACACAATAAACACCCCTTATACACACAATAAATACATAAACATACAATAAACACCCCTTGAGTGTTGGGTCTACCCTACCAACTTAGCTTAAAATTGTTTTTTGAAAGGTGAATCCGGCTCTAAAGACCAAACTATTATACTAAATTTCTACGCCTAGATTAGCAGAGATACTTCTACGCAAAGTTAGTACCTATAGATCATTAATTTTGGAAAAGCGTGTTGGTGACCTAATGGTTTCATATGAAAACGCAAAATGCAATGATTTATACGTCTGTACCTAAAATAAATGTGATGGTTTTCTATGAAATGCCACTTATGGAAAAAGATTTAATCATGAGAATGAGAAATATTGATAAAAGTTTTAACTTACCGATGTTAGCAGTAAGTACGCCAGCCATCAGCATAGATATAACAGTGCCTAGCGAAGTTCCGGCGTAGACCAAAGCTGCCATAATACTACGCTCAGCCGGGGGCGCCCATTTCGACAGCAATACGTGCATAGCAGGGAATGTCACACCCTGGAATATGTTTTTTACAATATGAAGCTGGAACTTGAACTTACTCCATTTAAAAAATAAGGAGAATTTCCGGCATCAGGAGTCCTCTAATTCGAAAACATGCCATTTGGGTTGATAAATGCGTCACACAAAATAACGAAATCATTCCCTCAAAGGATGACTTACCCCTCCTATCCCTTCCCCAATCCTCATCACCACAGCGGCGATGTAATGCGCCTTCGCCATTACAGGCGTGAGCAGAGTGCAGACTATGTTGATGGTGACACTAAAGAACATCACCCATTTTGCTGAGAACAACTCTGCTACTCTCGCTCCTATAACATAAATGTTTAAGGTAAAGTTTATTTCACAACAATACACGATCCTAGTACAATAGGAGGGCTTGATACTAAGCACAAGAGAATCCAATCACTTAATTCATTGGGTTGAAAGGTGTTTCAAAGGTTATGGTGGATACCTTTTCCCAACCAAAAAAAGCTAGAGTCAAATCCAAATAACTAAGAATTACATTTATAAAATATAAATAAACTGTGAAATATGATTCATAAATTCTGCTACATAAATCCTTTAACTGCAATTTCCGTAGAATGTACCTACCTAGCTTACTTACAATACAGTAACTGTACATACGTACGTGTGACGTTCTAACTATAGTTTTTGAATCATGGTACGTCTTAATATAGTACGTAAAGATTTCTCACCAGGTATCTGAGAAACGAAGTATCCCCAAAAGTAGCAGCTTAGGACAATGCCCTGGACTTCTGAGGCCCAGATGAAAGGTCCATCCAATTCCTGTAATTTGTGATAAAAGATTATGTAAGTATATATTTTATTCTGTTCGTAAGTAAATTACTTATTCAACTAGTGGCTTCCCGCGGCTTCGCACGCGTTGAAGTGGTGAGCCGTGATTGAGCCACAAAAATCCAGCCAGACATCGTAACTTTCGCATTGATTTGTATATTATTAGGTTTGGATTTTAAAAACCTACTTAGGTATAAAAGATACACGACTTTGATCCCCAGGCACGGTAGATACCCTCAGATCTCTTCGTACCAACTCAAGATTCCCGTTTTTAGAATGTCCCTTACAAGCATTGATGCCTCGTTGTATCCTTTTTCTTGAGCGCAACGAAGGAAAGTAACGTTTTAGGAGTTGTTTTCGAAAATCAAACTGTCTTTTTGTTTATCTACAGAACACATTTTCTTTTAGTTTGAAGTTAATTAAAGTTAGATTTTTAACGAGAGTGCGTTAAAAATCTGCCATACAAACCTTGAAACTTTGGCAGTCTTTTCAACCCTATTAAAACTCTAGTTTTAAAATATTGAAAACATTATTTTAAATTATTTATTGTGGAGTATATTTACTTCATCATCATCTTCCTGCCCTTATCCCACGCTAAGTAGGATCGGCACAACAGGTTTTCTTCTTCCACTCTCCTCTATCATACTTCATCTCAGTGATCACTCCTTTCTTACTCGTATCATCTTTCACACAATCCATCCATCTTTTCTTTGGCCAGCCTCTCCTTCTAAAATAGTAAGTCCACTTTTCCGAAATTAATTTGTAGAAAATTGTTAACATAATTATGGTTATCTAATCAACTCATCGAGTTTTAGGATTTCATAGGTATAGTCTGGTTTTTGCATCAAACTTATTGAGTGTTTTCTGCGCATCGAAGTTTTACTACTACCTAGTTAGACACCAAATATTGGTAGATAGGTACCGAGCGAAGTAAAACAATGTAAATTTCATAATTTAAAGTTCGTAAAGTCAACACAAGCCTCCGGAAGACCAGCGATACTGTGTTGCCGTAGCATTTATGCTAGCTGTAGATCATATTTTATATTTATTCTTAACTTTATTATAATTAAGTCCTGTAATTGTGGTGATCGCATAAATTCAATTGAGCTCAATTTTTTTATATTCTAAGTGTTTTTATATACTTTGCTAGTAGCCAACACCTGGAGGAGACCAAAGTTGCGTGGAAAAGATCGCTGTTAACGATAAGGCTGCCCATTGTATTACTGAAATTGTGAGTTTTTAAGTATAAATGTGTATCTTTATTTCTATCTTTCTAACACCTGAAGTATTTAGGCCACTCTGAGACCCCGTCGTCATAGTATCAGCTGATTTGGATTCCTTTGCCATCGGTTATCTATAACGTATTTTATATGTGTATCTAAACTTTTAAACTAGATAAAATCAACATGCTTGAGTTCAATAAACACATTCATCAAAATCACGATTAAATTACGTGCTCCACAAGAACGCGTGATCTAAAAATTAACGTTAGTGTTGTGTTGACTGCGAAAAATTATTCAATCGAAAAATATCTTTGGAACAGACTTCTTAATTTTTTACAGTTTTGACCTCAATATCCTGAAATGTATTTCAAGATCGGTCGAATCAAAACATTGCGAAGCTTTTACATTAAGCGCCATATTCTCCAGAGCAAAATGGGCTTTTGGAACCATTCCAAATGTGAAACGATCAACGCAAATCATGATTGTGTAGGTATTTTCATTCAACTTTCAATAATCTGAACTGTAGGTGAACAAAGCGTAATTAAACCTAGAATAATGGTTATTCACCATTATTCCAGTTTATTTACCATTTGTAAATAAAATGGTTTTTTAAATAGTAAACATTCCGATTCATCATTAGTTTTTTATTATAATGTTTTACGAGCCAAAACCCCATTCTGAAAAGCGTTATTATTGAATCCCCAAGGAATTTCAAATCATTTATCATAAAATTTACAAATGACTTTAACTTCACAAAGTTTTTTTATAATATCCCAAAAGATATTATCCGAGTGGGATTTTAACCCAAGACTGTCCCCTTGATACGGGGCTGCGCTTACCACCTGCGCTTACCACCCATTCAACATAACAATACGAAGAAAACTGATTTTCTTAAATATTATACACCTAGTTAGTTTTCATAGATTCACAATCCCGTAATAGTAATTCCATTCATAGTTAATTCTCGGTCACGAACGACCGAGATTTTACTAAGACCTTATCTTAATAATAATTTAAAACCAGACTGAAAAACTGCACAACACTGTTGATAGATATTACTGAAACTGAAAATCTGAAACAGCTTCCCGACTTTGATTCCCAGATAGATATCCCCTCAGATCTTTTAGTACCAAATACGAATTCGATACCTGCTCTTTTACGGATGTCTAAGGGGGTTAGTCAGAGGTAAGTCCAAACAATATATTTGGGAGACATACCCAAATTTTGCAGAAGTTGGTATTCCAGGTATTATAGTAGGTATTACAAAAATAAAAATGGGAAGGGAACTCAAGAGGGCGTTTTCTGTTGATTATACTGCTTATTCATATCAGACTATTCAGGAGAATTCAGAAGCTAGGCTTCACATATCTAAAATTGTTTCTTTATTTATTCGATCGTACTTGTTTTACAAAGTCATTAACGACGGTTGTTTTAAAAATTCTTGGAAATTCAAAAAAAGACTGTTTGTACGGTAACTTTGAAACCAAACAGTAAAACGCCGCTATATTTATCTCGCAGTCGTAAAATGTATCTGTTGTTTGTCTTTTATGCCTTTTTATGCTTTCAAGATGTTACTTAAATCATAGAGACTGCATTATTAGAATTACTTAAATTTCATGATGTGTTCAATCAAACGTAGCAAGGTATTAATGAAGTAGTATTGCTGCTACTGAAATAATTCGTAATTCAATGAGGTTTTCCTTATTTATTGAGAAGAAACAAATATAATGGAATTTCATTATCCGTATAGGTAGGTATCAAGCACGACTCGTAGATCACTTTTGTGGCCTTACCTATACTCATGATGAAGCTGAAACTGGCAGCCAAATAGTAGCAGCCAAACATAAAAATCCAGGGCCGAATTAAGACTTACGAATATTAGAATTAAAATTTCTAAACTTATCTATTTAACGCTAAGTGTCAGTTCTAGCAACAATTGTGATATCATTTATGCCCCAACAGGATCAAAAAAACTTTTAATAATACAAAATACTCCGACAACAGTTGTCTTCTTTTAGGAATTCATTAGTTTTGGGTTGCGCTCTGTCGAAATTCAAGCTAAGGTCTATACAAGACATCAATTATAGGGTCTCCAGTAATTTTCAGGAAATTCTATCGTTGCAGGAGTCCAGGAAATCAAAAAATCTTTTTTTTTTATATTTCATAACTATTGTTTTTGATTCCGCTCCCTCAAAATTCATGCTTAGATCCATAACAGACCTCCATGGGAAGGTCTCTAGCAATTTTCAGAAAATTCTATCGTTGCAGGAGTCCAGGAGATAGTAGCAGCCAAATCTAAAAATGTCTTATTTTTATATTTTGTATAACTTTTGTTTTTGATTCCGCTCCCTCAAAATTCATGCTAAGATCCATAACAGACCTCCATGGAAAGGTCTCTAGCAATTTTAAGAAAATTCTATCGTTGAAAGAGTCCAGGAAATGGAAAAAACTTTTATTTTTAAATATTTTATAACTTTTATTTTTGATTCCGCTCCCTCAAAATTCATGCTTAGATCCATAACAGACCTCCATGGGAAGGTCTCTAGCAATTTTCAGAAAATTCTATCGTTGCAGGAGTCCAGGAGATAGTAGCAGCCAAATCTAATATGACTTATTTTTATATTTTATATAACTTTTGTTTTTGATTCCGCTCCCTCAAAATTCATGCTAACATCTATTAAAGACCTTCATTGGAAGGTCTCAAGTGATTTTCAGAAAATTCTGTCGTTGCAAGAGTCTAGGAAATAGAAAAAACGTGTATTTTTTTAAAGTTTTTTTTTATAACTTTTCTAATTGATTCCGCTCCCTAAAAATTCATGCATACATCCATAACAGACCTCCATTGGAAGGTCTCCAGCAATTTTTAGAAAATTCTGTCGTTGCAAGAGTCCAGAAAATCGAAAAAACTTTTTTTTTTTCAATATATTATAACTTTTGTTTTTAATTCCGCTCCCTCAAAATTTATGCTCAGATCTATGATAGACCTCCATGGGAAGGTCTAAAGCAATTTTCCGAAAATTCTACCGTTGCAGGAGTCCAGGAGATAGTAACAACCAAATCGAAAATGACTTTTTTTAAATATTTTATAACTTTTGTTTTTGATTCCGCTCCCTCAAAATTCATGCTTAGATCCATAACAGACCTCCATGGGAATGTCTCTAGCAATTTTCAGAAAATTCTATCGTTGCAGGAGTCCAGGAGATAGTAGGAGCCAAATCTAATATGACTTATTTTTATATTTTATTTTGATCGAGTGAGCGAAGCGAACGAAGATCTTTAGTTTCAACTTGGGCGATTTGGCATTTTATGTATGTATGTATGTATGTATGTATGTATGTTTGTCTGGCGATAACTTTAGAACCGTTGATCCGATTTGCATGAAATTTGATATGTCGATAGCTTGTACTTGAGAAATTTACTGGTAAGTATATGAGTAAAATCGGATGAAGGAGTTTTGAGATATGGGGTTTTTTACGGGGGCAAAAATAAAAAAAGTTACATAAAAAAATCAAGTTACATGTCATGCGAAAGGGGTTTATTTGGGCATCCCAAAACAATTTTTACTTTTTTTTTGTGACGCTCGGTTATTGAGATAATATAATAAAAGCTGAATTAAGATAACCAGCGATCCAAGAGCTCCCATTTCTAAGAGTTTCGTTGACATCAAGGTTTTTCTACTGGTCGGTCAATTCCTTTGCTTTTTCTTAATTTTTTTTCTTGAAATAAATAAAGGAGGTACTCAGTTCTCATAAAATGGTGACGACCACCACCAGGTCTGATGATGCAGCCAAGGGCTGTTCAACGGAACTCTTCAATAAATAAGCCAATAGAGTTGAAACTTGGTAACCATACCAAGTTAGTAGGCGGTAGTCAGAAAAAAGTCCAAAGATAATGTTTGGAATTGCCTCTGACTACTACGTACTCAAAGTTTTGATGCGTTCGTCGGGTCGCATCACGAGATCTCAGTTCGGGGCGAACTACTAGTATAACTTTTGTTTTTGATTCCGCTCCCTCAAAATTCATGCTAACATCTATTAAAGACCTTCATTGGAAGGTCTCAAGTGATTTTCAGAAAATTCTGTCGTTGCAAGAGTCTAGGAAATAGAAAAAACGTGTATTTTTTTCAATATTTTATAACTTTAGTAATTGATTCCACTCCCTCAAAATTCATGCTTAGATCCATAATAGACCTCCATGGAAAGGTCTCTAGCAATTTTCAGAAAATTCTACCGTTGCAGGAGTCCAGGAGATAGTAACAGCCAAATCGAAAAATACTTTTTTTTTAATATTTTATAACTTATGTTTTTGATTCCGCTCTCTCATAATTCATGCTTACATCCATAACAGACCTCCATAAGGAAGTCTCTAGCAATTTTCAGAAATTTATATCGTTGCAGGAGTCCAAAACTTTTAAAAAAGTCATTTTTCGATTTGGCTGCTACTATCTCCTGGACTCCTGCAACGGTAGAATTTTCTGAAAATTGCTATAGACCTTCCCATGGAGGTCTGTTATGTATCTGAGCATGAATTTTGAGAGAGCGGAATCAAAAACAAAAGTTATAAAATATAAAAAAAAAGTCATTTTTCGATTTGGCTGTTACTATCTCCTGGACTCCTGCAACGGTAGAATTTTCTGAAAATTGCTAGAGACCTTCTCATGGAGGTCTGTTATGGATCTGAGCATGAATTTTGAGGGAGCGGAATCAAAAACATAAGTTATAAAATATTAAAAAAAAAATCATTTTTCGATTTGGCTGTTACTATCTCCTGGACTCCTGCAACGGTAGAATTTTCTGAAAATTGCTAGAGACCTTCTCATGGAGGTCTGTTATGGATCTGAGCATAAATTTTGAGGGAGCGGAATCAAAAACATAAGTTATAAAATATTAAAAAAAAGTCATTTTTCGATTTGGCTGTTACTATCTCCTGGACTCCTGCAACGGTAGAATTTTCTGAAAATTGCTAGAGACCTTCCCATGGAGGTCTATTGTGGATCTAAGCATGAATTTTGAGGGAGTGGAATCAATTACTAAAGTTATAAAATATTGAAAAAAAAAAGTTTTTTCGATTTTCTGGACTCTTGCAACGATAGAATTTTCTAAAAATTGCTGGAGACCTTCCAATGGAGGTCTGTTATGGATGTATGCATGAATTTTAAGGGAGCGGAATCAATTACAAAAGTTATAAAAAAACTTTAAAAAAATACACGTTTTTTCTATTTCCTAGACTCTTGCAACGACAGAATTTTCTGAAAATCACTGGAGACCTTCCAATGAAGGCCTTTAATGGATGTTAGCATGAATTTTGAGGGAGCGGAATCAAAAACAAAAGTTATAAAATATTTAAAAATAAGTCATTTTTCGATTTGGCTGTTACTATCTCCTGGACTCCTGCAACGGTAGAATTTTCTGAAAATTGCTATAGATCTTCCCATGGAGGTCTGTTATGGATCTGAGCATGAATTTTGAGGGAGCGGAATCAAAAACAAAAGTTATAAAATATTGAAAAAAAAAAGTTTTTTCGATTTCTTGGACTCTTGCAACGATAGAATTTTATGAAAATTGCTGGAGACCTTCCAGTGGAGGTCTGTTATGGATGTCTGTATGAATTTTAAGGGAGCGGAATCAATTACAAAACTTATAAAAAAAAACTTTAAAAAAATACACGTTTTTTCTATTTCCTGGACTCTTGCAACACTATACACCACATACACTATATAACACACATCATTATGATACTATAGCTGACATATAGTTATAGAAATTTCATTTTCGAAATGGTATTTCACACTTAGTCCGGCCCTGGACGTTTGGCTGCTACTTTTTGGCTGCCAGTTTCAGCTTCATTACTCATGAAAAATACCATAGATAATCAATGTTTATTTAGCTAATGACATCTATTACCAATGGATATTAACCGTGAGTGAAAATATTTTTAGTTGTTATACCTATTGGTAAATAAGATTTGCCCTCAAAAGTCAAAACAGCCTAAACAGTTTTAGGGCTGCTTAAAATTTGCCCTAAAGCTAAATTAATTTATTAAAACAATATTTTGATGTTTAACGTTTTTGGATATTAATTATAAAACCGGAGAGCACTAGTCTAGTAGTAGAGACCACGCTTTCCGATCCTAAGGCCGTGGGTTCAAAACCAGCGGTGAACCAATGAGTTTTTCTGTTAATCAGTGCCAGTATTCTCAAACGGTAAAGGAAAACATAGTGAAGAAACCGGCATGTCGTGGAACCTAAAATGTTCTATAACATGTGTCAAGTGCTCGAAAGGATTCTCTTTGAGGGGCATTAAAATTCTTTCACCACACTGGTTTGAAAGGAACTTGTGACACGACAAGGAGAAGAAGAAGAGTATAAAACCTGAAAGAAAAAGTATAGGTACTTACTGTGACATTACTAGCACCGCCTGAGGGCAAACATTCGGAGTTGTCATCGGTTGTATTACTCTCATGAGAGCCATACACATGTGTGATGCCGGTGTGGTTCAGCATTCCGACCATAGCCACGGATAAGTTCACCTTTAGCCCGTACACTATGGCCATGCCTATCGAGCCTAGGACGGCTAGGATGTACCGCGATGGGAAGTATTCTGTAAATGAGTAAAGAATTTTCATCAGCCTTATCGGAAGGTTCACTCATTGTTGTGTTGACTTGAGAGCACTGGTGGTCTAGTGGTAGCGGCTCCGTCTTCTGATCCTAAGGTCGTGGGTTCAAATCCGGTCGTGCACCAATGAGTTATAATGTTCAAAAATGTATGTGCATAGTGACAGTACTCTCAAACGGTGAAGGAAAACATCGTGAGGAAATCGGCATTAGGTAGAACCTAATAAGTTCTAAAACATGTGTAAAGTACCTACTAGGAGCATCTTTGAGACGCAGTAAAAATCCTTTCACCACACTGTTTCGAAAGAAACTGGTGGCTTGTTGTTGTAATCCTCTACTGTTAAAAACTACATACCTACCTACTGTTCTTGTATTTTGGCTTTACATTGTTTCAATAATTAAAAATGTTACCGTTTACTATATTTAAACGCTGACTAGCCAAATGATTATTAATGAATGGTTTTTACATGATTTAAGAATATTTTAGTTTTATTTATTCTGAGGTTTTATGCGTGAAATTTTGTAAATTAAAATTTATTCATAATTGTAGATTTAAGCATGGACTTTTAGGAAAAAGCTTTTAAACTAAGATATTTAACAATGCCGTAGTCTGTAATAGAGTCCGTTACGCCCCTTGGGTATGGAACCCTTAAACATACCTTAACCTAATATTTCACCCGTAGGTATCAGCCACACCCAAAAGGCCAAAAAAGTGTTGATTTTGTGACATCCCAACGTGGATATTCAAAACAAAACTTAAAAGTGAACGGTAAACCATTCGGGAGTAGTGTAAACTCCAATCCCGAATGTTATCGTAAAATGCAGAGGACTGTGTGCTTCGTAGCACGTACACACAATCTGTTACAAAAGCTACCTCGTGGAATTTGTTGTAACTTTCTGACTAATGCTATAGTAAAAAAAACGATGTTTGGATGGACCACGCACTAACTGAACTCTTGAACACTGAACCGATCGGGATGAAACTTTCGACAAATATCGTTCGTAACCTGGATTGGCATACGACATAATTCGGTAGTACCTAATCGTATGACGGAAGAATTACCAGTTATTGTAATTATAATATTGCTCTAAATGATCATACGATTCTAAGTAGATATAGTAATATATAGATAGAGTAATTATTATTTGATAAAAACGTGGTGATGTCTTGTTATTATTCCAAAACAATGGGTTTTCCTGTAGACTATGAATGCGTTGTTGATTAAATTCGTTACCATTGCTATTCAATCGTTAGTCCACCTACCTAGCTATGTGTCAGTTTCTATTATTAGACCAAACAGAATTTACATTACATTTTCGTTACATTTACCTACCTTCATGTAAAGTTTTCGTTAATACATGTAAATATAGATTAGTCGTTCTAGGAACATATACGTGTATCGATGAAGTTTAAAATTTTTGATAGCTACTAACACATATAAAAGCTATCTATGTAAAATAGAAAAAAAACGGAATTTAAAAATTGCAAATAAAAACTTTAGGAAAACTTACGGCCGGTTTCTGAAAGCTCGATCAAACCTAATCAGATGTCAATTCACTTGCTATTTCAGTTAAATTTGATGTAGGCAATAGCTGAAATAGCAAGTGATTTGACATCTGTTAAGGTTTGATCAAGCTTTCAGAAACCGGCCGTTAGTCTTTTAAGTAGTATCTACGAGTATATGATATTCATGTAAAATTATCAAAAAATTGCTATTTAATTTCCTCACAAATCCCCGCTTGGTCCACCCCCGACAGTCGTTGTCGTTGGCCCCACGGTGCGGCAGACAGAGCCCATATTGTCTTGAACTTTATTTCAATCAACTTAATATTAAACGCATTGAGGTTCTAATATACCATAGAACCCCCTGATTTAAAAAAAATAACTGACTTATTTTTATTCTGTTATTCTAAGTAGGTACTTACAGAACTATTATTTATTCCGTGGTACTTAATACCTACATTGTTAAGTTAAGACAAAGTTCAAAAAACAAAGCAGAAGGCGATAAGGATAGGGTGGGTCGGCGCTTTCGGCATCCTGTGACCTCCAAAGCTCCCAAGGACATGCTATTTTCTGAGGGATGTTTCTTTCATCCCTTGGGACGTGGAGAAGTCCCCTAATCAATAGTCACCTACTTGTTGAATTTGATTTTATTGAGTACCTACCTATGGGCAGGTATAAATTGGTAGGAAATAAAATATTATTATTATGTACTTAGATATTATTCTGTAAAAACTTATTAACGATATAAAGTTTACTTACTTCCCAATACATTTCCTTTAGCCGGAACATCCATTTTCTGTAAGTGTTCTCTCTCCAAACAAATATTTTTATAACTGACAGTTAGGTATTTCACGATCTCTGCAAGAGTTTACAATTACTCATTAGCACCCGCCACCGACGAACGACTCAAGCTGACTGACTGAAAGAAGAGTAAAATAAATAAAGAGTCCTTCTCGCCGGTTGAATACCGTGCTGAGATGCAACTGTGTTAAAACATGGTGAAATGACTGACTCAGTTGTGCTTATAATTATAGCTTTTAAAAGTCAATCCTCAAGTAGGTATGCACGTGATAAATATCACGAACATGATAACCTTTTATGTTCCATAAATGTAGTAAGTTTGACGTTTTTGTTGCCAATTTCAGTTTTCGCGCTTCTTTCAAGGTGACCTCGCTCTCTAACTTACATTTTATACGGATAGGTACCAACCGGAATCGTTTTCTGACATTTTAGAAGGCAACATAGCTTTTTAATTTTAAGTGTTAAAAATACCATGCGTTGTTGCTATTATATTATTTACCTATACCTACAGTTAGACATATATTTTCGGGAAATTTTAAATGGGTAGGCAGTACTTATTTGAGTGTCCCGCCATATTATTAGAATGTTTTAAATTTTACAAAAGATGGCGCTAGTATCGGTATTGCAAATACTGTTTGTTAGTGAAATGTCAGTTTCAATTTTAATATTTGTCAGTGTCAAATCAAGTCAATTGTCATTGCCAACAAACTAAGAAAATTAATATTATTTTCAATAAAAATATTATTTTCTTCTATGTGAAATACTTTAAAATACTGTAAAAGTTGCAAATTGTGAATAAAAGTATAGCTAAAACCATTTTATTTATTTATTTTGCACTTGGTGCACGTGAAATAGCTCAGCAAACAGTTAATTTTAACAACATGCAACTAAATATAAATACTGTGGTGAAAACTTGAGAACAGCTGATAGCATACCATATAAAAAACAAAGACGTTTGTGGTTCATTCATAACATAGAAAATTATTTTTTCGATTTAAAAAATCACAATGATCATGCAATTACGTCACACGTTAAGGGGAGAGAAGGTCCAGTGTGACGTTGTGTAACAGGGGGTGAGGAGGGGTCCCAAATTTTGTGACATCACATTTTTTTCAAAATATAGTATTTTATATCTGAGTATTACAACACTAAATTTAAACCACATAGGTAGGCCTTATACCTATTATATTAAAAATGGCTTATCTTGTTATCAAACTAGCGGCCTGTCCCGGCTTCGCACGGGTGGACATTTATTTTTTATACATTTTGGGATAAACGTAGACCTACCTACTTCATACCTACCTACCAATTTCCTAGATTTGTAGGCCCCTCCCTCGCCGCATTGTCTGCGGCAACGGCGCGACTGCATTATGTTTCCTGTTAGTATTTTGTTTAGATTCATTTTTTAATTCGTATTATCTTTTGAATGGAATGTCCGATTTCAATAATTGAAGAAGTAATCTACAGGTACCTATTGAAACAATCTTGAATACGAAATGATTTTTTTGGATGAGGATTAATAAAAAGGTATGGATAACATGGTCTGATTTCTATCAACTTTTAAAATGTAAGAAGTTATAGTAACATAACTACGAAAGTTAGACATATGGTATCGCTGAGTTTTTTTGTAAATATTGATGTGTTCTTACTAATATTGTAGAACATTTTTGTGTTCTATCGTCATTAGTTTCCGCAGCGCATGCGAAGAAAGACATTTTATGGTGAATTTTTTGACACCTTGGGTTACATAATTGAAGTTTTAGAAGAGATTCCTAATTTTTCCTAGTAATTAATATAGTCTATGTTACTCAGGGATAATGTAGCATTCTAATAGTGAAAGAATTTTTGAAATCGGACCAGTAGTTTTGAGCCTTTTCGTTTCATAAAATCTTTTCTATATCTATAGGTATTGAAACAGTCTTGAATACTGGTTAAGGAATAATAATATTAGTGTAGAAGTGTAGATGTAGATTAATAGCATAGATAAATGCTTAAAAATACAAGTGAGCTAGATATGTTTTATCATTTAGGTATTTGCTAGCCTCAAGTCAAATGGTGTACTTCCTTATGATTAAGTTAATACATTGGTGTCAATTCTGTAGTTGCATTAAATTGCCTATACTAAATCAAGTTGACAGCCTAAATATGTTGCCATCTCTTTCAGTTCTGACAGAACTGACTGACTGACAGAACAATGACATTTGTAATCAGAGATTGTACTCAATAAAGTTTTTTATATATTTATTATTATTTATAGTTTTAGCGCTGTCTAATTCAGCAGCACAATCAAAATTTTTATCCATTTTAAAATCGACAATAAGTCTTATAAGTATAAAGTCCTTAAATTATGCAACGCTTACCCAGAGATGGGGTAGACAGAGACCATACTCCCATTACCTACGAAACAGTCTTATAAAATAATTAGCCTATTGCTAACACTCAACACATCAAAATGCATAACCACACAAATCAGTGCTTTGGTACAACATTATGCATGTCGGTATGTTGAGTGACAAGTGTTGGCAATAGTAGGTACAAAATAAAAAGTAATTTATTTATTTTAGAAACAAAGTAACCAAATTATTACGATTAATAAACATTAAAATCAGCATCATGTTGGTATTTTGTGTGAGAAAAGTTTAAGCAATAGTAAATAAATAAATAAAGTAAGTACATATTTGCAACTAAACAAATTATTATCTTAAAATAAAATAATACGGTCAACAGTCATAACTGAATCAGTTCGGCTGAATCCTTTGCATATCTGCTTGATAAAGTCATTTAAACGTTATAGCGACTTCTCTCTCTTTTCTCACAAGGAAGAACGAGACGAAGTGTGTATAAACGTCACATACAAAACATTTTTTTTTGTAAAGTGGTGTACAGTCAAGAACAGATCGGCCTTTGGCAGCAATATTAAAAACAATCAACTGTATCAACTAAAAATATGCATTCGATTTCACAGCAAATTTGTTCTTGATTACATAAAAAAAATATTCTTCGAAATAACTTCATTATAATTTTATATTCTCAGGCGTTAGATTTCGCCTTATCGGTGGCTTTGTTCAATGGCTCAGTCTCGATAACATCTGAATAGTATTCTACTATGTTCCACGGCTGTTCTTCACCCGAGCCGAAGAGAGAATACACGATTATTTCTACAAAGTACAAGCTGCTCGTCACGAAGAATATCACGCGCCATGCCGAAATTGTTTGCTGAAAAAAGTATGCAATAAGATGTAGAGAGCGAAACGATATTTTAAAGTTGTATAGGCAGGGAATAAGAATTCTTGATGACCGAAGCGAAACGCATTTATTCCCGACGGAAAACAAGTGAAGTGACTTTTCCGTTCGGTTCTCCGAGCTAAAAGTTGAAATAAAGTGGGCGGGCTTTACTTCAACTTTCATCAGCCTCTGATCTATTTATTAATATTCAATGATTAGTTCTCGGGATCTCCTAGTTTCCGATTCGATCGAATCGGACGTTTTGAACGCCAGTGTGAGGGCAATATAACATAAAATTAATAATACGAAGTGCTAAAATAATAGTAGATTAGTAGCCAAGGGCTGTAAGGCATCAATTGCAGCCCGAGATATTTAGGCGCCCTCGCTGCGCTCGTGCGCCTATAGTTCGAGGGTGCAATTGGTGCTTACACCCGAGCTAACTTTTCTGCTTTACATCTCGATTGTGAGCTAAGTAGAAAAAACCGGCATTGCAAGAATAAAACATTTTATTTGTTGAAATTTATAGTGAAATGAAAACAATTTTCAAATTTATTATTCCCGCCTTTTTTCATTAAAAAGAATCAAGTAAAGAACTTTTTTTTTTTTCAATATCGAAATTGAGCTTCGCCGTTCGATATTTAAAATTGATGACTATTATACTCACACGAAGACAAGGCTGAATAGCAAAGCGACCTCTTTGGTCATTGGGCTGAATGCATGATGTCTATTGCCAGTATGATGGTTAGATGTACGTGAACTTTTTGAGAGAAAGAAGTCTTTGTTTTTAATTACTTACCGCCCTAGGGCTTTTCTTGCTAAATTATTACCCTAGAGCGCTAATTAGTCACCTACAAGCCCCATTTGGAGGTAATAAGAACCTACTTACCGAACATGAGAGATGTAAAGTATCTTACGTTTCCATGCGTGAGGTATCCAACGAAAATAGGAACAACAATCCCCGAAATAGCGGCCACAGTGTTGGTCATCGCCATCAAAGTACCGGCGAAGTTAGGGGCGATGTCTATGTGGTTGGGCATGAAGCCACAAAACATGCCGCCTATGCAGGTCACTGCTATCGCCATCAGAGCGACCGCTGCGACGCGGTTACACCCGATGTAGCAGAGTGCTAGTAGGCAACAGGCTGGGACTGCTGATGCTATAAAAAAGACAGAACTTGTAACTTGACTGTTGTCTAGGCATCATTATACTGCTTGGACATAGGTAGGTACACGAGCCTCCGACTGCATGTGATTATTAAATTGTATCATTCGTCAAGACTGAACAACTGGAGTTCACTATCCAGAAGAAATTTAAAACATAATCTTGTTTACATCCTGTTAGTTTGGGCAGTCGGGTTTTTTTATTTTTCAATAAAGATCTTATTGATCGAGTGAGCGAAGCGAACGAAGATCTTAGTTTCAACTTGGGCGATTTGGCATTTTATGTATGTATGTATGTATGTATGTATGTATGTTTGTCTGGCGATAACTTTAGAACCGTTGATCCGATCTGCATGAAATTTGATATGTCGATAGCTTGTACTTGAGAAATTTACTGGTAAGTATATGAGTAAAATCGGATGAAGGGTTTTTGAGATATGGGGTTTTTTAAGAGGGCAAAAATAAAAAAAGTTACACAAAAAAATCAAGTTACGTGTCATATGAAAGGGCTTTGTTTGGACATTCCAAAACAATTTTTACTTTTTTTTTGGGACGCTTGGTTTTCGAGATAAAATTTAAAAAGTTAAATTAAGATAACCAGCGATCCAAGAGCTCCCATCTCTAAGAGTTTCGTTGACATCAAGGTTTTTCTACTGGTCGGCCAGTTCCTTTGATTTTTCTTAATTTTTTTTCTTGAAATAAATTAAGGAGGTACTCAGTTCTCATAAAATGGTGACGACGACCAGGTCTGATGATGGAGCCAAGGTCTGTTCAACGGAACTCTTCAATAAATAGGCCAATAGAGTTGAAACTTGGTAACCATACCAAGTTAGTAGGCGGTAGTCAGAAAAAAGTCCAAAGATAATGTTTGGTCTTGCCTCTGACTACTACCGACTCAAAGTTTTGATGCGTTCGTCGGGTCGCATCACGAGATCTCAGTTCGGGGCGAACTACTAGTTATTGTATTTGTTAGCGTAAAGTGTCCTACCGTTTGGGCGCTTTGGCTAACTGCAAGCCCAAATTGTGTTCTTCAAATACAAAAAAAGAAGCCTCACTAATAATAGAGTTAAATACAGGACAAATAAAGTTACAAAGTTACCTCTTAGGTTAGAGTTGAAAGAGCATCGAAAAGTATAAAAAAATGAGGGAGAACTTGAAAATATTCTCAGTAAAGTTTTGCAAAATCCGCATTCTCTGAAAAAAATTAAAAATATCCAAAAAAAAATATTTCAACAATTATTTATATTTTTGATTGACTCACTCAATCAAAAATATAAATAATTGTTGAAATATTTTTTTTTGGATATTTTTAATTTTTTTCAGCCGAAGCGAACGAAATATCATTGGTATCACTACCCCCTGCTCTTACCTGTATGTATGTAGATAGAACACACTGAATAATAATAATTACAAAACACACATTTAGTTAGCAACCCTATACCTACTCGTACTATTAATCATCGTTTTAGTTCACTTCTACCAAAAATATAGTTAGCGCGAATAAAAGAAATGTCCCGCCAAAAATGGTGCATGTTTGTACTTAAATCACAAAGTCGAATTATAAAACAATCTAAACTAGTGGTTCTTCCCGAACTGAGATCTCGTGATGCGACCCGACGAACGCAACAAAACTTTGAGTAGGTGGTAGTCAGAGGGAAGTCCAAACATTATGTCTGAACTTTTTTCTGACTACTGCCTACTAACATAATACGTTTACGAAGTTTCAACTCTATTGGCCTATTTATTGAAGAGTTCCGTTGAACAGACCTTGGCTCCATCATCAGACCTGGTCGTCGTCACCATTTTATGAGAACTGAGTACCTCCTTAATTTATTTGAAGAAAAAAAAATAAGAAAAAGCAAAGGAACTGGCCGACCAGTAGAAAAACCTTGATGTCAACGAAACTGTTAGAGATGGGAGCTCTTGGGTCGTTGGTTATCTTTATTTAACTTTTTTGTTGTTTCTTAAAAACCGAGCGTCCCAGAGAAAAAGTAAAAATGATTTTGGAATGTCCAAATAAAGCCCTTTCATATGACATGTAACTTGTTTTTTTTATGTAACTTTTTTTATTTTTGCGCCCTTAAAAAGCCCCATATCTCAAAAACCCTTCATCCGATTATACTCGTATACTTACCAGTAAATTTCTCAAGTACAAGCTATCGACATATCAAATTTCATGCAGATCGGACCAACGGTTCTAAAGTTATCGCCAGACAAACATACATACATACATACATACATACATACATACATAAAATGCCAAATCGCCCAAGTTGAAACTAAGATCTTCGTTCGCTTCGCTCACTCGATCAATTCAATAAAGTAGGAAATGGTTAAAAAAAAACTACTTCATATTTTACTTAAGTATCCTAAATAATTTCCAAACCTTTCGGGAGACATCGAATTCGAAATTCAAAAAATGTATTCCGTAACGAATCCGATATCGATAGAATCAAAATACCTTTTATTTTCGGACCCTTTGATCCAATTTGCACGAAACTCGGTAGGTCGACAGGTTGTACTTGAGAAATTTATATGAATTTATATTGGTATATGAATTTAATCGGACAAGGGGTTATTGAGTTATGGAGTCTTCAAAGGAAGCAATAAAAATTGTTACACAAATATAC
Organism: Chloroclysta siterata; assembly: GCA_932294275.1. Lineage (NCBI taxonomy): Eukaryota > Metazoa > Arthropoda > Insecta > Lepidoptera > Geometridae > Chloroclysta > Chloroclysta siterata. Next base: position 19,911,450 of record OW028588.1, read on the forward strand.
CAAGTGAGGTGTCATATGAAAGGGTTTGGTTTGTTCATCCCAATACTATTAATTTTTATTCTAGGACGTGTGCTTTTTGAGATACAATAATTGGTTACCCCAAGTAGGTTAGGGGGTAGTCGGTGGCCAAATATCGTGTTGGGTATAGGGGTGGTAAGAGTGGAGCGGACATCACGAAGTCTCTGTTCGCCACTAGTTTAAAAATGTTTTCTATTCATCTCTAAAACCTTACCGAAAAAAGTGCCAATCTTTCTAGCAGTGGTGGTAGTGATGACTTGCTTCTCTCGCAGCCAATCCAGGGTCCTGCTCAGCACTATACTGAATATCCAGAGGGTTAGGAATGGCATAGCGGTTATCACGGCGTTCTGAAACAAAATGTAGGTATGAGTGACCAGAAAAGGACCAACAGGGCTAGTTTAGAACATTCGGAAACGTCGCTTTCTGGTTTTTTTTGTTTATAAGACAGCGAAACAAGACCAAATAGACAAATGGTGACGTTTCAAAATGTTTTGAAATAGCCTTGCAGGAACAAAAAACAACAGGAATAAAATCTTTATTGAAAAATAAAAAAAACCCGAGTACCAGAACTAAAAGGATAGAAACAAGATATTGTTTTAAATTACTTATTGATAAGTAAAATCTTGTTGTTCAGTATTGACGAATGAATCTTCAATCTTGAATTTTTAACTCTTTAAACACAAACTAAGTAGACGTACACGTACAGCAAAGCTATTTTAAAACATTCGGAAAGCTTTCCGATCGGAAACGTCAGTTTTTATCACATTTGATTTCCTAACCGAATCGTTTCCAACACCGGGATTAAAAAAGGCATATCCATATTTAGATTTCGTATTTGACGTCATTTGGTACTTAAAAACTCTACTTATTCCGACCCCTGATAATTACCGTATTAACATATTCCTATGAGTTATTCGCCGGGTGTGATTATCCCACTCGGATAATAACTTTTGGAATATTTTTCTTTTCTTTAATTATCCTTATGAATGACTTTCCTTACCTCAGTCATGTTGAACTTGAGGACCTGCTTCATGTAAAAGGGCATTTCTATTAGCAGCATGCTCCAGCCCCAGTTGGAACAGGTGTGGGCGACCAGGATGGCCAGGAAAGCTGGCGACTTCAGAACAGCTTTCCATGGAACTGACAAGTTCTGAGGACAAGAAACTCTTAGTAAAAATCTTCATTTATCTTCATTTGACGGCCCTCATAGTTCTTGGCAGCAGCTCTGCCTTCACCGCTATAGGCCGTGGCCGTTTGTTTTTAATACAACTAGCTGATGGAATAACCAGATGGCCCACCTGATGTTAAGTGGTAACCATGTCCTATAACAAAGCATTGCCTCGTAAGTCGCGCACGATATGAACGTGCCCAGCGTCCATTAACTTGAGGCATACAGATGTTAAGCCTCATGTGCATGTAATTTCATCGGCAACCACACCCTTCAAACCGAAACACAGCAACGCCTTGGTGGCAGAAATAGGCATGGTGGTACCACTTTCTTAGACGAGTCTTTCACAAAAAGCTCTATTATTGAAACTTCTCTGCTCACCTTATGCGAATGGTTATTGGTCTTGCCTCCAAGCGAGGTGATGATCATATTCCGTTCCTCAATGCTGATCAGCGGCTGCTGTAGTGGAGAGTCTTGGACAATGATCACCCATAGAATGCACCAGAGGCAAGCGAGGCTGCCCATCACGTAAAACACACTCTCCCATCCTGGAGAAACCACTTGACTGTTACAAATGGGTTACAAAAACCATCTGCGCTTTGATGCCATCCCATCTACAATTCACAAAAAAATACCGATAGTAACACACACATACATTGTACAACCCTTGAGTGTTGGGTCATCCCTACCAACTAAGCTTAAAATTGTTTTGTTGAAAGGTGAATCCGGCTCGAAGGATATATAGGATAAGGCTATTATACTAAACTTCTACGCCTAGATTGGCAGAGGTAATCCTACGCAAAATTTGTATCTTTAGTGCATTAATTTCGGGAAGGCGTGCTTGGTGACCATGTGGTTTTGATATGAGAAACAAAATATAATGATTCATTCGCCTGTACCTACCTAACATCATTCCCCTTATTAGTTGGAGTAGTGAATAGACGTGTGTCGCTAGTTAAAATAAAAATAAGTTACCTTCTGAACTTTTTGTTTGCAAGAAATTATCCACGCGAGTACGCTTTTTATCAAATAGCCAAGGGAAAACTTATCATGCAGCGAAGCCCACCAGCTACGTTGAGCCAACAAGTCGAAACAATGCCGTCGGATTCGGATTCGACGGCGCGCAGTGAGGCGGGTACCAAAATAAAAATTAACGCTGTGACACGGTACAAAAAAAGGAAGGCTTCCGATGACAACATTGCTGGTAAGTCTCCTTTGGATTTACTCAAAAAAGATTTAACCGATCTTATAAATAGCAAGTTTGATGAACTGCATGAAGATATGAATGAGCTCAAGAATAGTAATGCAGAAATGTGTAAAAATTTTGAGTTTATGTCACAAAAGTACGAGGATTTGAAGAATAAGATGGAGATCATTGATGGAGAGGGTATCGAAAATAAAAAACGTATCCTAGAGCTGGAGGAGAAAATTGAAATACTAGAAAGGAACAACCGAAGTTCATCAATAGAAATCAAAAACATTCCTAAAAAACAGGGTGAATCAAAACTAGATTTATCGGAACTGGCTAGATCCGTTGGCAAAGCTCTCGATCTTGACATTCCTAAGGCCGAGATTCAAGACGCTTACAGGGTTAATGTAAGTTCTAATGGCAATCCCCCTGTAGTAGTAAAGTTTACTACGGTTTTCCGCAAGGAGGAGTTCATGAAGAATGCCAAAAAAGTGATGAAAGACAACCATTCCAAGATTGGTACACAGATACGATCTCTCGGCTACCCGGCGGCTCTAGTATTTATTGCAGAGCATCTAACAGCCAAAACTAGGAGGCTGCTCCAACTAACTAGAGACTTCGCAAAGTCTAATGACTTTCAATTCTGCTGGTGCTCGTATGGAAGAATCTTTCTTCGCAGGCGTGAAGGAGCTCCGCATATCCTTGTCAAAGATGAGAGAAAGCTGGAAGATCTCAGGCAGCCTCAGTAAGCCTCAGGCACCACTTCAGAAGACTATAAGAACGTCATTTTTTTTACTTTTTTCTCTATTTAATTTAATAGTATTTTTTCTAAATTTAAACATGTATCATCTAACTCATATTCTAATGATAATGATTATACGTCATTTAAGTACTCGCAATTCCGGAAATCATGGATTTGACTGTGGTTATATTATATCGATTGGCTTTATAAGAAACCCACTCGCCTTCACTGGCTCGGCAATGAAACCGTTTCTTGTACAGTGCTGGACTTCTATACTAGGCATAGATGCCTTGGCTCTTGTAATGTTCAACTTTGTTTTACTTATGTGCCCTCATTATGGATATTGACGATTTAACTCATGAATTGGATAGTTATTCAGTGTCACAAGCTTATCAGTGTGATGTAGATAATGCTCATAACTTCCTTAACAACTCTAATAGAAAGTTAACGGTTGTATGTCAAAACATAAGAAGCATTGGTTTAAATTTCCCTCAAATAGAAATCCTGTTAGCACGACTTCAAATTAATGTTGATGTGATTATTTTGACAGAATGTTGGCTGTGTAAAACGGATTTACTACCGAATTTGAACAACTTTACCGGATATAGCTCAAAAGTCAATAACTCTCAGAATGAAGGGGTGGCTGTATATATAAGAAACGATATTTCTGTTACAGTCAGTGAACCACCTGTCTTGGAATGTAACTGTCTCACGACTGCCATAGGCAAAGATATCGCGATTGTCTCTATATACCGCCCGCCAGCTAATAAAAATCTGGGACCATTTTTTGGCTCAGTTGACAACATTATGAATTCTCTAAAACACTATCGTAATATAATTTTTACTGGCGATATAAACATAGGGAATAACAATACGGAAGCTGAAAGAGATGAGTATTTTAATTTAATGGCTCATCATGGACTACTGTCAACTCATTCGTTCCCTACTAGGAAGAATAATTGCTTAGATCACGTATTCCTAAAATCCAGCTTACCGGCAACGACTTTGGTTATTTCTACGACAATGACTGACCATTACACCCTACTGATAAATCTAAACAAATGCACGATTAGTAAAAACAGGTTTAACACATTTAAAAGGATAGACTATGAAAAACTTGTTTCTGATGTTGATCCCAATGCCTTTAATTCAGTTCTGGCTTCTGATGATGTTAATGAAGCAACGAATTTATTTGTAGCTATTGTTAAAGAAGCTATAGAGAGAAACACAACTAGTCGACTCGTTCCTTGCCGTAAGAGGATAAAAGAGCCTTGGCTAACTCCCGGATTACTGAGGTGTATCAAGCACCGGGACAAGCTTCATCGTGATCTGAATAAGGATCCTAATAACCTAACACTTTGTTCTACCTATAAGCGCTATAGAAATTTTTGTTGCGACTTGCTTAAAAAAGTAAAAGCGGACTATGACATGTCAGAAATAAACAGGGCCGGCAGGGATAGCAAAAAAACGTGGAGAGTCATCAAAAATATCGCTAACTTACAATCTAAGGGGAATGTAGTTACAAAATGTGATAATGACCTCTTACAGCTAAAACCGACTCCAATTGATTCCACAAAGTTTGTTAATGAGTACTTTGCAAATGTCGGTAAAAATTTGGCTAGTGAAATTCATTACAAAAATAATACTGACGGAGATAATATAGCTCCTATGGCTTTCAAATCCACGAACTGCCCACAATCCTTTGGCTTACTGGACACAGATGTACTTGAAATAGAATCAGTTATTAACAAGCTCAAAGATTGTGCTACTGGTCTTGACGGTATTTCTGCTCAGGTCTTAAAACATTTGAAAGGCATAATTACCCTCCCTTTAGTACATATTTGCAACTTGAGCTTCAAGCATGGAGTTTTCCCCGATCAGTTCAAATCAGCATTAATTAAACCAATCCATAAGGGTGGAGACAGAGACAGTATCACGAATTATCGACCTATTTCTATTCTCTCCTCGCTATCCAAAATCCTAGAGCGGTTAATTAATAATAGATTAAAAGATTTTTTAACAAAATTTAAATTAATTTCAGTAAATCAGTTCGGCTTCGTTTCTGGAAAATCTACGGAGGATGCAGTGACGTCACTGACCGAGTTTGTTGTTCGACAAGTTGATAAAAACAACAAATGCATAGGAATTTTTCTTGATCTTGCCAAAGCATTTGATACTGTCTCTGTCCCAATCCTACTGACTAAGTTGGAAGCTCTGGGCATACGGGACACAGCACTCTTGCTCTTTAAAAGTTATCTAACTGATCGGGTACAGCGAGTTAGGCTGGACGACTTGGTAAGTGACGAAGCTTCGATAACTTATGGAGTACCGCAGGGCAGTATCTTGGGCCCCACTTTATTTTTAATTTACGTGAATGATCTCTGTAATTTTACACTTGGTAGTGGGAAACTAATAGCATATGCAGACGACACCGCTCTTATATTTAAAGCCTCCACATGGAGTGAAGTTGCGGCACTCGCAGAGATTGGCCTGAAAGAGGTGATGTCCTGGCTAAGAAATAACCTCCTAACTCTCAACATCAGTAAAACGAAATTCCTCACGTTTGCAAAATCAGCTATGGGTCGACCAGCAGCAGACGCCATAAAACTAAAAGCGCACAATTTTTGTAGAAACCCCTCGGCATCCACCTGCTCTTGCATTAACCTGGATAGAGTCTCATCTATTAAATATCTCGGTGTCACTGTTGACGACCTTCTTAGCTGGCAAGAACATACGAAAATCTTGTCTGGTAGAATGCGAAAGCTTATGTCAGTCTTCAAAAAACTGAGACATCTTCCAATTAAATTATTAAAATCTATCTACTTTGCACTCTGTAACTCACTTTTGACATATTGTCTTACTGCGTGGGGTGGTACATACAAGGTATATTTATTGCGGGCTGAAAGGGCTCAAAGAGCTGTTTTAAAGGTGATGCTTTCAAAGCCTTACCGGTTTCCTACGACTCAATTATACACCGAGATAGGGGTTTTAACAGTTCGACAATCCTTTATTCTAAAAGCTGTAATGAAGACCCACTCCGAGTCGGAGCTTGATATGGTACGTTTCTCCGGATTAAGATGTAAGGATCGAGTTATTCTCCCTGATAAGTTTTCTTCAGCGTACGCACATCGACACGTATGCTTCCTAGGACCTCACCTATATCATAACATATGCAAGCAGAATATTATTTTATATCCGCTCACTCGTTTTAGATGTAAATCTGCTTTGAATTCGTTTTTACTGTCACTAGACTATTGTAGTACAGAGGAACTCCTATTGGTCAAGAAATAGAGGCGAATTAGATCAGCATGGAGCGCAGTACTATGTGACCAAAAATATCTACCGATCGAACAGGTTGCCTCAATCTTTGTACCGTGTCACTTTTCATAACGAACATCGCAGGTTCGTAGTGTTGCACGTTTGTATTCTTTATATTTTTTCTATATAACCGTAAATTGGTAAATTTGGTTCTTTTGTTATGTTACTCACAGTGTTTTATTATTGTAGGTATAGGTTACTTTTACATAACCGCATTCTTAAATCTTTTAACCGTTTTTAATTTTTTACATTCATTTACATTTTGAACAAATCATTTATATTGATGAAATCTTAAAGTTTTTTATTTATTATTATTGTTTCCATAAAGTAGCTGTAATATTTTAATTTTACTTTAAATCAACTTTTACCTATTACGATTTCACCTTTAGTTTATTTAACGCATGTAATTTTAGCAATCAGTTTAATAGATAGGTACTCGAAAACAGTTATACATTCCTATTATTTTATGCTGTTGGTTTCTACTTATGAGCTCACTCGTCTAATAACGGGCAAGAAGATAAGACAAAGACAATACTGCAGACATCACTATCTAAGCTGTCCATCTTCTTCTACCCGCATGTTATACTTCTTCATCTTTTTCGATTAATTATGAATTTATGATATACCTACTTCACCTTGTTTATTTTTTTACTGTATTTTATTGTATAAAAGCTTATATGTTATTTTTAATTTTTATTGTCTAATTTCTTGTTTTTAAAGTGTATGTAGTGTTTTTGATTTATTGTATTGGGAAGAGTTAGCAGCCGTAACACAGGTTCTACCTAGCACGGCTGTTAATGCACTTAGTTTTTATAGTCAATAGTAGTTAGGTACCTTCAAAGTTTGCTAAAATATAATGTGTTTTAAGTTCTATAATGTACCTAGCTATTAAGTTTTCCTTAAATAAACAAACTTTTTACTTTTTTACTTTTTTTTTAACATAAATGTGATGGTTTTCGATGAAATTCCACATAAGCAAAAATAAATATTGATACAAATTTTAACTTACCGATGTAAGCAGTGAGTACGCCAGCCATCAGCATAGATAAAACAGTGCCTAGCGAAGTTCCGGCGTAGACCAAAGCTGCCATAATACTACGCTCAGCCGGGGGCGCCCATTTCGACAGCAATACGTGCATAGCAGGGAATGTCACACCCTGGAATATTAAGCTGGAACTTGAACTGACTCAGTTTAAAAAAAAGGAGTTATTCCGGAGTCTTCTAATTCGCAAAGATGCCATTTGGGTTGATAAATGCGCCACACAAAATAACGAAATAATTCCCTCAAAGGATAACTCACCCCTCCTATCCCTTCCCCAATCCTCATCACCACAGCGGCGATGTAATGCGTCTTCGCCATTACAGGCGTGAGCAGAGTGCAAACTATGTTGATGGTGACACTAAAGAACATCACCCATTTTGCTGAGAACAACTCCGCTACTCTCGCTCCTAAAACATGCATTTTTAAGGTAAAGTTTTTCACTAGAATATGCGATCCGTGTACAATGGTAGAAAATGCGTTAGTATCAAATGCGTTGCACATAACCATAGCTTTAAGATCTTTTTTGTACTACAGTTATACCTACAATAAATAATTTATCATTTCTGCTAAATACCTACATTCTTTAACCGCAACTTCTGTAGAATGTATGTACCTAGCCTACCTACCGTCAATATAGTATAGTAGGTAAAGATTTCTCACCAGGTATCTGAGATACGAAGTATCCCCAAAAATAGCAGCTTAGGACAATGCCCTGGACTTCTGAGGCCCAGATGAAAGGTCCATCCGATTCCTGAAATTTATGATAAAAGATTAGGTATATTAAATGCTGTTCGTAAGTAAATTATTCAATATTAAGTTCAGATAGGCAGGTGGTAATAGGTACTTACTGTGACATTACTAGCACCGTCTGAGGGCAAACATTCGGAGTTGTCATCGGTTGTATTACTCTCATGAGAGCCATACACATGTTTGATCCCGGTGTGGTTCAGCATTCCGACCATAGCCACGGATAAGTTCACCTTTAGCCCGTACACTATGGCCATGCCTATCGAGCCTAGAACGGCTAGGATGTACCGCGATGGGAAGTATTCTGTAAATGAGTAAAGAATTTTCATGAGATCGTTATCGGTAGGTCACTTTGAGGCTCTACTGTTTCAAACCAGTAGAGTAGAGTTTTAAGAGTAGTAGAGCTCAGTAGGGCTCGTCCGGGGAAGTACTACCACCACACCTTTTTCTGCCGCCAAGCAGCAATGCTGTGTTTCGGTTTGAAGAGTGTGGTTGCCGGTGTAATTACAGGCACATGAGGCTTAACATCTGTATGCCCCAAGTTGATGGACGCAGGGCAGTGCATCGTAGGGCACGTTCCTATCGTGCGTGACTTACGAGGCAATGCTTTGTTATAGGTGATGGTTACCACTTAACATCAGGTGGGCCATCTGCTTATTCCATCAGCTAGCAGTATAAAAATAAACACAATACTTACATACCTACAGTACCTATCTATACCCCAACTCGTGAGTTTTTGGTTTTCCGTATGAAATGACGATACGAAACGTAACGTAGCGTTCTTGTATTTTGGTTTAACATTGTATCAATAATCAAAATTGGCGGTAACACCTATTTGTTCTATAGGACTGTTACGTCATTTTGTTACTGTTATCTATATTTAAACGCTAACTAACCATATGGTTACGAATTAATGGTTTTTACACTATTGATGATTTTCGTTTTATTTAATACTATTATTTTTTTGTGGTTTAGATATAATATTATACCTTTAGTACCTACCTATAGACTATAGAAAAAAAGGTTTTAAACTAAGATATTTTAACAAAAAATTTATAAAAACTTCCCAATTTTTTTTATTTCAGATATGACAAAAGTTAAAAAAAGAAATTATGATGAATAAATATTTCTTTTAATTTTATGCAAACATTTTTTTTTCTTTTGTGAAAAATCTTTACTCTTCATAAGGGCCCCCGAACAAATTTTTATACGGGGCCCCGCCAAGGCACGCCGTGCCACTGGTAGGTAAGTATCTATTATTAGAGCAAACAAAATTTACGTTACATGATAAATTTACATGATAGGTAATTTACATTAGATATCGTTACAATTACATTTTATGTTAATGTAAGTCGTTACATACTAATGTAGATTAGTCGTTCTAGGTAACATAGACGTGTACCTATCGAGAGAGTTTAAAACTTTTGATGGCTACTTCTTCTTCTTGTCGTGTCAGCAGTTTCCTTCTAAGCTTTGTGGTGAACGGATTTTAAGTGATAGCTACTAAAACCTATAAAGGCTATCTATGTAGAATAAAATAAACATTTAAAAGAATAATAAATAACTACAAAAAATTTAGGAAAAGGTAGTGTTTTAAGTAGTATATGAAATTCATTCGATAAATCGATTCGATAGCTTGTACTTGGTTACCGTACCAAGTAAGTAGGCGGTAGTCAGAAAACCTACTCAAAGTTTTGGTGCGTTCATCGGATCGCATCACGAGATCTCAGTTCGAGGCGAACCACTAGTTTTATTTTGTTTTTTTAGTATTTGTTGTTATAGCGGCAACAGAAATACATAATTTATGAAAATTTCAACTGTTTTACTATCATGGTTCATGCGATACAGCCTGGTGACAGACGGACAGACAGACAGACGGACGGACAGGGGAGTCTTAGTAACAGGGTCTCGTTTTACCCTTTGGGTACGGATTTACGGAATCATCAAAATCCACCCAACCGTTTGGGTGCTACGTGGTAATAAAGAAAATATCGCTGGATGGATACCTACATAGATACACGCTAAACACATAATCCAGCCGCCTTCGGCACTCGGGTAAAAACAAAGCAGAAGGCGATAAGGTTATGGTGGGTCGGCGCTTTCGGCATCCTGTGACCCTGCATGACTTACAAAACTCCCAAGGACATGCTATTTTCTGAGGGATGTTTCATTCATCCCTTGGTAGGTAGAGAATTCCTACTCAAATCAATAGTTACCTACTTGTTGAATAGTTACCTACTTTTAACCTATCCTATGGGCAGGTATATATTGGTATGTAGGTATTTTACAAACGAAATAAAATATTATTAATATGTAAAAAAATATTAACGACATAAAATTTACTTACTTCCTAATACATTTCCTCTAGCCGGAATGTCCATTTGCAGTTTTTCTGTAAGTGGAAGTTTGTTCTGTAAGTTTGGACAACCAAACAAGTATTTTTATAACTGAAAGCTTATTTCACGATCTCTGCAAGAGCTAACAATTACTCATTAGTACCCGCCACCAACGAACGACTCAAGCTGACTGACTGAAAAAAGCAGTGGCGTAGCTACCGGAGGGCTAGACGGGACAGTGCCCCAGGGCCCCCAAGCTCAGGGGGCCCCTCGGACTGACTTACAAACTACATACCAGTTGTTCGCCCTGAACTGAGACTTCGTGATGCGCTTCGAACGCTCTGAAAATTAAAGTAGGTTTTAGTCAGAGGCAAGTCCAAACATTAGGTATATTTGGACTTGCTTTTGACTACCGCCTACTGACTTGGTGTGGTAACCAATTTTAGACAGTATTGACCTATTTATTGTAGAGTTCCGTTAGACATACCTTGACTCCATCATCAGATCAGGTCCCTGTCACCATTTCATGAGAATTAAGTACCTTCTTAACTTATTACAAAAAAATGAGGAAAAGCAAAGGAACTGGCCGACCAGTAACAAAACCTTGATGTCAACGAAACTCTTAGAAATGGCAGCTCTTGGGTCGTTTGTTATCTCAATATTAGTTTTTTGTTGTATCTGGAAAACTGAGCAATCTAGAAAAAAGTAAAAATGGTTTGGAATGTCCAAACAAAGCCCTTTCTTATGACATGCAACTTGATATTTTTGTGTAACTTTTTTATTTTTGCCCCCTTTTTACTTTTGCTCACTCAATTAATAAATTTAACTATCAAAATTTTTTTTCCCATATTCGGAATATAAAAAAACCAGATTCCAGGAACGCGACTTTAATAATGGCACCTTATTTGAAAAAGACAGGGAAATTCCCAACAAGTCTCGAACGTCTTTGCAGGGAACTCCCCTGTATTCTTAGGCTGGTTTAAAAGTCGCGCCGCCGGCGCGCCTATAAAACGCTATTTACAAGTTCAAAAAATATTTTCTTTTATTTTCATAAAATAGTTTTAATTTGTTCATTAAAATAAGTTACAGTTTGTATTTGGTTTTTAATTTTATTATGGAGTCGACTGTATACGACTGTCGTATCTGGAGTACGACGAATCTGGATTATAACAAATATGGAGTACCTACCTACGTCGAATTCGGGACACGACAAATACGGAACAAACGATTTTAAATAGTTTACCTATTTGGGGCCTTAGTTTATTTTTTGCCCCAGGGCCTTTGGTTACCTAGCTACGCCACTGGAAAGAAAAGTAAAATAAATAAAGAGTCCTCGCCGGAACAAAACCTTGATGTCAACGAAACTCTTAGAAATGGCAGCTCTTGGGTCGTTTGTTATCTCAATATTAGTTTTTTGTTGTATCTGGAAAACTGAGCAATCTAGAAAAAAGTAAAAATGGTTTGGAATGTCCAAACAAAGCCCTTTCTTATGACATGCAACTTGATATTTTTGTGTAACTTTTTTATTTTTGCCCCCTTTTTACTTTTGCTCACTCAATTAATAAATTTAACTATCAAAATTTTTTTTCCCATATTCGGAATATAAAAAAACCAGATTCCAGGAACGCGACTTTAATAATGGCACCTTATTTGAAAAAGACAGGGAAATTCCCAACAAGTCTCGAACGTCTTTGCAGGGAACTCCCCTGTATTCTTAGGCTGGTTTAAAAGTCGCGCCGCCGGCGCGCCTATAAAACGCTATTTACAAGTTCAAAAAATATTTTCTTTTATTTTCATAAAATAGTTTTAATTTGTTCATTAAAATAAGTTACAGTTTGTATTTGGTTTTTAATTTTATTATGGAGTCGACTGTATACGACTGTCGTATCTGGAGTACGACGAATCTGGATTATAACAAATATGGAGTACCTACCTACGTCGAATTCGGGACACGACAAATACGGAACAAACGATTTTAAATAGTTTACCTATTTGGGGCCTTAGTTTATTTTTTGCCCCAGGGCCTTTGGTTACCTAGCTACGCCACTGGAAAGAAAAGTAAAATAAATAAAGAGTCCTCGCCGGTTGAATACCGTGTTGAAATGCAACTGTGCAAAACATGATGAAATGACTGACTCAGTTATGCTAATAATAATAGCTTTTAAAAAAGTCAACCCTCAAGTAGGTAGGTATGCACGTTTTAAATACCACGCACGTGATAGCTTATATGTTCCCTAAAGCCCTTCCTTATATGTTGTAAGTTTGACGGTTTTGTTCCTAATTTCAGTTTTTGAGCTTCTTTCAAGGTGACCTCGCTCTCTAACTTACATTTTACAGATAGTACCACCCTGGTATTGCAAGATCGATACATAAGCGAAACTAGAGTTTTATCATAAAGTGCGAAAAAAAACGAATAAATGGTGTTAAAAATACCATGCGTTGTTGCAATTAAATTATTAACAGTAAAAAAAAAAAAAATCGGGAAATTTTAAATAGGTAGGTAAATATTTGAGTGTCCCGCCAAATTATTTGAATGTTTTAAATTTTATAAGAGATGTCGCTAGTATCGGTATTGCAAAGGACCTTTTTCATTATGGGTCGGGTCTATATACACCACATAAAAAAAAAATAAGAGATTACCTTAAAAGTACAATTTCTTTAATTTGTAGCCAATAAAGTTGCTATACCTAAATATTTATCTGGAATTTTTCAATTTGTGAACACTTCTGGAGACAACTTCTGGAGACGCCATGACAGTTATGTAATTGATGTTTGACATGAGGCACTGAATTTCGCATCGCGTTGACGGTTTTATGTTTTTGTTGTCGTTACGTGCGCGTGCGTTGGCTTGGATGTGTTTCGGAGTTTTTTTTGATTGTTTAACCTGTCCAACCCCGTTGATTTTTCAGATCCGTTAGATTTCTCGACCTATTTTTTTTTACTCTGTTTGATCGCCTATTTGTTGACCTGACTTTGTTTTTATAGATTCTGGTTCTCGCATGTGACTTGGATACAATCGATTAGTTTTTTCCAACAACCACAGCTTCAAATTCAGGTATGTCTTGCTTACTTTAGCTACTAGTATTCTCTTATCTGTGCTTTAGCATAGCTTACTCAGTCGTTCTTATACGTAGTCAAGCGACCTTCGATTTTTCAGTGATGTATTGTGATAACTGATAGATAACGCAATCGCAGCATCCATCGCGCTGAAAGTTCTGCAACTGTAGTCATAACGTGTCTCATACAATAAAATATTAATTTAATTCTAATTTTGTTAAAAAACCAACGAAAGTAGAAAACAAACAAAACGAAGCTACAAAAATACAACAGTGCGCCAAATCTGAGTTTCCGAGCAATTATGCAGTTAAAAACAGTTTCTATATTGCTAAGCTATATAAACAGACCCGACCCCGGCTCCTTAAACTGTTTGTCAGTCAAATGTCAGTTCAATTTTAATATTTGTCAGTGTCAACTGTCAAGTCAGGTCAATTGTCATTGCCAATAAACTAAGAAAAGAAAACTTTGTTTTTATTTTCTTCTATGTGAAATACTTTAAAATACTGTAAAAAGTCGCAAATTGTGAATAAAAGTATAGCTTACACCATTTTATTTATCTATTTTGCACTCGGTGCACGTGAAATAGCTCAGCAAACAGTTAATTAGAACAACATTCAAATAAGTACTGTGGTGAAAACTTGAGAACAGCTGATAGCATTCCACACAAAAAACAAGTTTTTTGTAACTCGAAGCCAAGCCGTGCCGTTCGTTTGGCGCATTCGTGAGTCAGTTCAGTTTAGTCGTGGCACTCCCAGGAGGACATCGCCACGAATTCATCGCGTTTGGAATAAGAACTCCATTTCCAATAACAGTGGTGAAAGTTGAAACGCGTCGCGTACTTAATCATCAAGAAGTGTCAGTGTATAGTGATGCTATACCTTACCCTACCTTGAATAAATTAATAGAATTTCGAAAGTGAACCATGGTGAAGACTGCTAATTTCTAAATAAATATTTTTTGAGTGAAACTCCTAGCTTCATTTATGTGTGAATTGTTTTTTAATATAACTGCTTAGTAAAATGGCTCTGAAAATGGAGCAGAAGAGCACCAATCTTGATTTTATCCTCAAGAACCTGCTTGCTGGTGGTGAGTTATTATGTTTCTTATTATTTACTTAAAAAAACTTGTGGATAAAAATATCATACCTTTATGAAATACCTATCACAATAGCTCTTACTTAAAACCCTTTAAAAATATTTCATAGTAAATGTGGGTTAGCTATAAACATACATAGTTAAAAAAATATCATACCTTTATGAAATAGTTATCACAATAGCGCTTACTTAAAACCCTTTAAAAATACCTCATAGTTAGTGTAGGTTAGCTACACACATACATAGTTAATTAATTTATACAAACTTGTTTCCACAGGTGTAGCAGGAATGTGCGCAAAGACAACAGTAGCTCCATTAGATCGAATAAAAATATTGCTGCAAGCACAGTCTTCACACTACAAACAGCATGGGGTCTTTGGGGGGCTCCGAGCCATTGTGAAGCAGGAGTCACTCCTGGCGTTGTACAAGGGCAATGGAGCACAGATGGTCAGAATATTCCCCTATGCCGCTACACAGTTCACAAGCTTTGAAATCTATAAAAGGGTAAGTAGATATTAGAAATAGAAATATTTATTGCACTTATGTTGTTACATTTAGATCTTACAGAAGGTATAAAACACATGTAAAGTAAAGTGTCAAGTGCTCGAAAGGAGCCTCTTGAGGCGCACATAAAATCCTTTCACCACACTGTTTCGAAAGAAACTATAGTGACACAACAAAAGAGAGAGAATAGGTATATTGTTTGTTTCAAATAAACCTTTTTAGGGCACAGCAATATTCCACGAGGGGCTCTATATTATTCTTAGGTTAATTAATCTACAAGTCTAATAACAATTCTTCTAATGAATAAAAAAAGCTTTTATTTAGGTATCTTATAGGTAGGTAGGTATAAAGGGACCTTACTTCAGCTAGCTTTATTTTCATTTTATTTATGCAGGGGAAAATTACAGCTACTATATTTAAAAAACCTTAACTTATTTTAAAAGTAGGTATATACCTACTTAAATTGATATAGCTGCCTGCTTTATCCTTATATTATTAATCCAGTATTTGTTATTTTGCAACTTGAGGCGAATGCCGCCAGGCCAGTACAGTAGGTAAAAAAGGGCTCGCCTATTTGCAGAAATCAGTCTGCTTACCAAGTTAGCCTACACAACCAAAACTTAATGATCAGCCAATTTTAATAACATGTTCCTTGCTATTTCCTATGTAATTGAAACAATTAACTTAATACAGGAAATTATTTACATACAAAACCCTTTCCTTTAGGTTTGCGGCAGAAATATTGCCTTGTAACATTCTAGGTTTTAAAGTTACCTACATATTTTAGTATAGAAGTCATTTTAAAAATGAAAATATTAAAACAAATAGGTATCTGCTTTCCTAACGCATTAATCTAGCTTAAAAATTACCTTGTTCACACAATTGTAAAGATTTCTAAAACATAAAATGTAGGTACACTAGTAGTTCGCCCCGAACTGAGATCTCGTGATACGACCCGACGAACGCACCAAAACTTTGAGTAGGTAGGCAAGGCAAGTCCAAACATTATGTTTGGACTTTTTTCTGACTACCGCCTACTAACTTGGTACGGTAACCAAGTTTCAACTCTATTGGCCTATTTATTGAAGAGTTCCGTTGAACAGACCTTGGCTCCATCATCAGACCTGGTCGTTGTCACCATTTTATGAGAACTGAGTACCTCCTTAATTTATTTCAAGAAAAAAAAATAAGAAAAAGCAAAGTAACTGGCCGACCAGTAGAAAAACCTTGATGCCAACGAAACTCTTAGAGATGGGAGCTCTTGGGTCGCTGGTTATCTTAATTTAACTTCTTTGTTGTATCTCAAAAACCGAGCGTCCCAGAAAAAAAGTAAAAATTGTTTTGGAACGTCCAAATAAAGCACTTTCGTTTGACATGTAACTTGATTTTTTTAAGTCACTTTTTTTATTTTTGCCCCCTTAAAAAACCCCATATCTTAAAAACCCTACATCCGATTTTACTCATATACTTACCAGTAAATTTCTCAAGTACAAGCTGTCGTCTTATCAAATTTCATGCAGATCGGATCAACGGTTCGAAAGTTATGGCCAGACAAACATACATACATACACACATAAAATGCCAAATCGCCCAAGTTGAAACTAGAATCTTCGTTCGCTTCGCTCACTCGATCAAATATTAAGTAGGTAGAAAAGTAAATATTTGTACATTACTTAAAGATATTTACGCATAACTAGTTAGTAGTTTGTCAAGGTAGGTAGGTATTATATTGACCTCGAACTTGAGCGGAATTTTAAATGCACACATTCAATGTTGAATGAATTCATCATCTGTTGTGCTTACAGTACATCAGACATCATAGGTACGTACCTACTTTCATTTATTCAGTGCTAATACTATTAAATAAAATACAACTAGAAAGGTTAAGTTGCTATAATAGTATGGAATTTCATATTTATAGTCAAATTCATTTATGAATTGTGTTTTTATAAATTCGTTTCTTATTTAGCTTTAGGATAGTTTTTGGTTTTTTTTTTATGTCACTCATAAATTATTATACCTAATAACTGCTGAATTTTTTTTTATTTACAAGATCGAATGCTCTAGCTAGTTACTAGAGCATAATGGGAAGCCGAATCACTTATACTAGAAGACTTTAGACAGTATACATAATTCGCCTTACCATTTTTATTAACAAAGTCGATTGCGATAAGCCTTTAAGCGATTCGCCTTCCTATCTGAATGTCGTGATCATTGATCGAGAGAGAAGACTGTACCTACCCGCGGCTGAATCATCAGACTGTATCTCTTTGGATAAGGTTGAGAGGATGCTTTAGGTCGTACCTACTTGCTCACCACGCATGGGTGGCTACAGATACTATAATAGGTACCTAGGTATAGTCATTTATTATATCCACAAGTAGGTATGTCTGTCTATGCTATGTTATTGAATAAATAGAAAATAAATATTGGTGTACTTTCCACACAGCACTATCTAGCCCCAAATGAACCACATAGCTGTTATAATAGTTATACATATACATTTTTATTGTAAATACATACTTTATTATAACACCGATACAGACCAAAAATCTATGTTCATCACGCAATTTATTTGTTCTCGATGGTATCGAACCCACGGCCTACAGCGCAGAAGGCAGAGCTACTACCAACTGAGCTGTGAGGGCATATGAAGTATGTAGGCTTTACATAATTCCCACTCAACGAAACCCGCGTAAGGTCAGTGGCCGTTATGTGGCACAAGTAACCGCAACACATCTCCATAATCGTTTGCAGAGTCCTGTAGTCTGCTTGCTGCTTCACGGATTATTATTGGTTGCCATAATTTTTTTATTGATTCTAGTGGCCTTATTCATATTGGTCGCTTCTTCTTCTTGTCGTGTCACTAGTTCTTTTGAAACAGTTTGGTGAAAGGTCTTGAAGTACGCCTCAAAGAGGCTCATGTATTATCATATAGGTACCATATTATTACATATATCATATTATTATTGGTCGCTGAGGGCTCCATTAGCATAAATGTCCGATGGACTGTTACTATTTCTATTTGTGTAACGAAAGTGCGAGTGAAAGTTGAAAGTCAAAATCAAAAAAGGTTTATTTTGAGTCACAAAAACTTAGGCAAAATACAAAGAACAATATTGGTTAGGACAACAAAATCGTTCGTTACTCAGCTTTGAGTTTGATGCTTTGAATTCGTTTTAGGCGTACCTACCTTGTAAAGAATAATGCAATTCTTATAGGCAGCGGTAACCGCTCAACATAAGATGGACAAACATAATATAGTTCCGTGGCTTTCTTAAAAAACCCCGACACTAATTAATACTAAAATAAACCATATCCAGAAAAAACTACCTTTTGGAGATGTCCAAGAGACCATAAAAGTATAATTAAACACGTACAATTCTTTATTGTTGTAACATAATCCCTAAGAACTGTCCACAAACCAGCGCAGCGGTTGAAATTGCCGTTTTTGTGCTGTAAAAGAATAAGTCAGACTTATTTATAATTGCGTGTAGGTAGTAATATCGTGTATCGCAAGGGTTTTTTCCGGAACCTATATTGTTTATGCAATACATGCTCGTCAGGTCGTTGGCATAGCATTGTCATTGCACTTCTCTTCAAGGCACGAGTGATTTGGTGTCTTCTAGATCGTTCTGCTCCATTTTTGTCGACTTCAACTTCGCTTTCTATCAGGGGGGGGCCTTATGCTCACTTCGAGCGAGATTATATCACGGTGGAGATGACGTCTAGAGGAAAGGAATAGAAGAATAGCGATGAACTTCGTTTTTTAAGAAACCTCTTTGAGACGTACTTAAGGCGAAGACAAGAGCTAATGTGATTGCACGTTTCGACATGTTGAAAGATATAAAATCACTAAACTAAAGAAAATAAACTTTTGAGTAGGAGAACATGTATCGATCAAAATGAATTTTTTACTAAACGTGCGAGCGAGAGTCACATTAGCTCTTGTATTCGCCTTAATTATTTTATTCTCTTGTTCCGAAAGTGACACGACAAGAAGTAGATGTATATAAATTACTAGCGGCCTGTCCCAGCTTCACATGGGTGGTCATAAATTTTTTGAACATTTTAGGATAAACTTAGACCGTGGGTTCGAGCCTCGCGTCTACTTATTTCATACATTTGCACGCGCTTCTCCTTGAGTGTGTGAAATCGCACCCCGCGCGTGACCGGTGGACCCGTAAACATTTTTAATTTCGTCATATCTTTTGAATGGAATGTCCGATTTGAAAAATTTAAGAAGTAATCTATAGGTATTGAAACCGTCTTAATTATGAAATGATTTATTTGGATAAGGATTAATACCAAGGTACAAATAAAGACCCTTTTCTAGCGGAGGCATTTCAATTAATTTTTTATAATAAAAGAACACTTATTGTGACATAACTATAATAGTTAGACATATGCTGTCGCGACATTTTTTGTAGATGATAACGTGTTCTACAAAATCGTAGTACACTATTTTGTTCTATCTTCAATAGTTTTCGCAGCGCACGCGATGTAAGGTTTTTTGTTTTCCACCTTGGGTTATATTATTGAAGTTTTAGTAAGGATCCCTGATTTTTTTGAAAATATAATATAGCCTATGTTACTCAGGGATAATGAAGCATTCTAATGGTGAAAGAATTTTTGAAATCGGACCAGTAGTTTTTGAGCCTATTCGTTACATACAAAAATACAAAAATACAAAAATACAAAAATACAAAGTTTACCTCTTTATAATATTAGTGTAGATGTAGAAGTGTAGATTAGTGTAGATAAAACAAAACACTTCCGTTAAATTGCTGTTTCTTGATAAGCCAAGTAAAGTACAAGAGTACCTTGTACCAAACAACTGATCTTTTATTTTGAATGTGACGGCTGACGACTTATGGGCTAAAGGTCATTTTTCAACAGTTTCTCGCCATCACGTTTGACCTCTGCTAAAAGCTGTCCTCATACAGCGTCATTATGGTTTCGTAAGATAATTGCACAGGAATTACTTTATCCAAATTTGTTAGAAAGCTTCGGACGCTTAGGTGGATGCATTTGATGGCGCAAGTTTAAAGAGACGTAGATAAATAACTGAATACTTCTTACAAAAATAAATGAATACTTCTTCTTGATGCGTCTTTCTTTCGAAACAGTGTGGTGAAAGGGTTTTATGTGCACCTCATAGAGGCTCCTTTCGAGCACTAACACCCCTCTGACATCATAAAAATATTCTCTCTTTCTTTATTAAAAACGGAATATTTACCATGCTTTGTGAGTTAGATTGTTTTCCGATATTTCGGCGCAGTTGCTTGTTTCATGCATGATTCATGATACACTCAAGTTGAACTCAAAAACCATGAAAGTAAATGTCTTGCATGACGATCGTTGGACCTGCTAAAAAAATAGCGTCTAAAGATGGTGAACTTCGTTTTTTTCCTTAGCCTATGTCGCCCCACTGCTGGTCAAAGGACTTCGAGGGGCCTACCCACGAATGAATTTTGACATTTGTGGCGTTAAAGTATCCTATTCGACCTTGTTCGTAGTTTTTTTATACAACTAGCTGATGGAACAAGCAGATGGCCCACCTGATGTTAAGTGGTAACCATCACCTATAACAAAGCATTGACTTGTAAGTCACGCACGATAGTCACTTGCCTTACGATGCACTGCTCTGCGTTTGTCAACTTGAGGGATACAGATGTCAAGCCTCATGTGCCTGTTATTATTATTACACCAGCAACCACACTCTTCAAACCGAAACACAGCAACGCTGCTTGGCGGCAGAAAAAAGCGTGGTGGTAGTACTTCTCCGGACGAGCCCTTCACAAAGAGCTCTACTACTCTTAAAGTTAGTTAGTTAGGGATACGATACGTAAAATTCGTTCGTGATAAAGCCGCTGTTCTCCGTATCCTGAGCATCCTCCTGATCTTCGTTTAAATAAATTATTTTAAAATCACGTACAATATTTTGTTTTTGCAACGAACTGCTGCTGTGCCCGTGCATGTACAATTGTACAAGGCAATAGTTTATGTTTGCTTCGCTCATTACTGTAGTAGGTACATTCGCTTGGAGAGCAAAACAAATAGTCGGTATTAGGTTAAGACGCAGACTGCCGTCAAACAACTTCTCGCTCACGCATTTCAACATTTTTGTAGATATAAATCCACTAAATGAAAGTTCCGGAGCCCAAACAATTAATGGTGATTAAGAAAAACTAAATAAAACTAAGTTTTAGGTATGTATAGGAAAACTTGTAAAATTTTTGTTGAACCTTTCTTAATTCTATTCTGCGAAACTTGGTTATCAGCCTCTTAAGTTATTATATTGAAAACAAAAAAATATGGCTTTTTTTAGTAAGACGTAGTGTGAATGGTGTGATGGAATGAGTAATCAATCTGTTAATTATAGCAATATGGCATGTTCATAATATCGATAAGCACAACGCATCGATTTGATAAGTATTGCTAATGAATAGTCTGCTTATTATTTTTTTGACACTTGAAATGATTAGGAAGGTTATCGGCTTATGAAGTCTGCGTGAAAGAGGACCTTGCGGTTTTTTTATATTAATAATGAACTAGAGAGCAATCAGCCTATATGTTGGTTATTTTATATAACTAGTTACCTACGTTTTAGGTTTCCGTACCCAAAAGGTAAAACGGAGGTCCCGTTTTACCCTTTGGGTTAAACTAAGACTAAGACTTTAGGTATTACTAAGACTCCGCTGTCCGTCTGTCTGTCTGTCACCAGGCTGTATCCCATGAGCTGTGATAGTTAGACAGTTGTTATTTTCTCAGATGATGTATTTCTGTGTGTTAAACCTTCCGTACCATTATCTATAAAAACGGCAAAAAATCACGTTTGTTGAATGGGATCCCCCTACAATATTTGTTTTATTTAAATTTAATTATTTATTTTTAATCTACATGTTGCCGTTATCAATATTCAGCAAAAAAAACACGTTTGTTGCATGGGAGCCCACTTAAGGCGTATATAGAAGCTGATTGGCCTTTTTGAAGGCTTTCTCCTCATAGAGGAGCCAATATTTCTTTTATTCTGTTTTTTAGTATTTGTTGTTATAGCGGCAACCGAAATACATCATCTGTGAAAATGTCAACTGTCTATTAATTATCACGGTTCATGAGATACAGCCTGGTGACAGACGGACAGACAGCGGAGTCTTAGTATTTGGGTACGGAACCCTAAAAACATCATTAAAGGAAAGCGAGGAAGAGGAAGACCAAGAATAAGTAACATGAGCCAGATAAAAGAGAAGGTCGCTGTCATGTCGTTTATTGAAGTCAAGGAGGTCGCATTGGAAAGACAGTTGGAGAAAACTGTACCAAAACCCTGACAACATACATTTTTGAAGACCCTGGAATATTTGGTGACGTGAGTGTTAATTTTTTTCCAGTACCTAGCCGGGCTGCACATACCGTGGGTGCAGCACGGCGACAAGTTCGTGGCGGGCGCAGGCGCCGGCTTGACAGCTGTCACTCTGACGTATCCGCTGGACACGATCCGAGCGCGACTCGCGTTCCAGATCACGGGCGAGCATCGCTACACGGGCATTGCACACGCCGCTACCACCATGTATAAAACGGTGAGGCGGACTTGAACTTGTCTAGTTGACTTCGGAATGCGCGTGGTATTTTTAACAGACTAAAAAAGGAGGATACAAAAATTCACGCCTTTTTTCTCATAGGGGTAGGCAGAGACCACGGATTTCCACTTGCTACGACCCTTACATACCTCTTTCGCTTCATTCACATTGAAATTAAATCAAAGTTTGTAATAAGGGAACCAAATAGCGGATTTATTAGTATTTAATATATTTTAAATATTTGTTAGGCGATTACTCCGCCAAATATGAATTTAATATATTTATAAATATATGTCCACCAATATATAAGTTTCTTAATTTTATCTTATTCGTTAACACTGCATCGCTGATATATTTTTTTTTGTTTTTTTTTTTTTTTATTACCCACCTAGAGCTAAATACATTGTTACCAACTTACGAAGATTCTTGTTGTGTAAGTAGCTTCTTGTAGATTCTTGTTGTGTTCCTATCTTGTAAGTTTATATAACGACTATAGCACCTAGGGAGAGAAGCATTTTACCTTGCCGTAACCACAGATAAGAGAATACTAGCCGTAACACAGTTTTTAACTAGCACGGAAGGTAATGTTCCGATACCATAGAGTATGCCAGTTGCCTTATATCATACAAATCATTAGACATAAGGAAATGTAATACTCTGCATATGTTCTTCTTTTTTCTTGGAAATAAACATTATCTTATCTTATCTATCTTATATATATTTTTTTAAATATGAATTGATTTTGACGTAGTGTACGTGTAATTCAATGTACGTTTTGTGCATTTCAGGAAGGCGGTATACGTGCGCTATACCGCGGCTTCGTGCCGACTATGGTGGGCATGGTCCCTTACGCCGGCTTCAGCTTCTACTGCTTCGAGTCCCTCAAATTCTTCTGTATGAAGTATCTACCCACCTCGCTTTGTCGGAAATGCGAGAGGAATACTGGTGAGTCAATAAAATCAAAAGAATCAGTTTTTTCTTATAATACTTGCTGATGGCACAAGCAGATGAGATGGCTCACCTGATGATAAGTGGAAACCATGACCTATAACAAAGCAATGCCTCGTAGGTCACGCACGATAAGAATGACACCTGCGTCAATCAACTTATGGTATTCAGGGCCCCATGTGTTTGTAATTTTAGTAAATAACCTTATTTAATAATAAGACAGTTTTTCGCGACCTAAAATGACTGGACTAAGGGAATGCTTAACTCGGTGATCGAGATTGCCGATAGATGTCGTTGACTAATCATTGATTTGTGGTACATCCTTCTATTTAGTGGTTTGAGTTTAGTGTTCAGGTAGCTCGCTAGATGGCGCTAGAAATATTTCCCTTGTTTTCATATGATCTCATAACTCGATATTTATTCAATTAAATCACAACGATCACTTTGAAACGCTTAAAAGCATACACATACATAGGAGCATACACAAAATTTCAACATCAATCCCCCAAACCAAAGCTTTGCTTGCTTTGGGACTAGATGGTATTGCGAACTGCACATTTATATCTACTATTTAGTCATCGAAAGGTTCTAACTTTCACTCTCTCTCTATCGTCGTGTCACTAGTTTCTTTCGAAACAGTGTGGTGAAAGGATTTTAAGTGCGCCTCAAGCACTTGTGACACATGTTATAGAACTTTTTATGTTCTACGACACGCCAGTTTTCTCACGATGTTTTCCTTCACCGTTTGAGAGTACTGACATTGTGCACATAGTATTTTGAACAGAAAAACTCATTGGTGCACGACCGGTTTCGAACCCACGACCTTAGGATCGGAAGGCGGGGCCGCTACCACTAGCCCACCAGTAGTGCACTCAAACTTTCACTGAGACTAATGTATTAATTGTGTTCCAGGCGGACTAGTCCTGACAGTACCCGGCAAGCTGGTGTGCGGCGGGCTAGCGGGCGCGGTCGCACAGTCCGTGTCGTACCCACTCGATGTGACGCGGCGCCGGATGCAGCTCGCTTGCATGGATCCTAAGACTGAGAAATTCGGGTAAAACCTATCATCTAAACTTCCTATCCTACTAATATACTTAGAGATGATTTCACCATGCTCTGTTAGTTACAGTCAAGGATTAACAGGCCGTTAAATCTAACCTTAGATGTCAAACGCGTACATTTTGACATATTTAGGGCCGGTTTCACCATGCTCTGTTAGTTACTAATCAAGGATTAAAAGACCGTTAAATCTAACCTTAGCTGTCAAACGCGTACATTTTGACATATTTAACGGCCCTTTAATCCTTTGTTAATCTAACAGAGCATTGTGAAACCGGCCCTTAACGGCGTTTTAATCCTTTGTTAATCTAACAGAGCATGGTGAAATCAGCTCTAAAAGGTGTATTTAAATTACGATCTGTGTTTAATGCGAAAGTTACGATGTTTGGATGTTTGTGGCTCAATCAAGCTCTAACTACTAAACCGATCGGGGTGAAACTTAGAAAAAGTATAGTTTGTAACCTGGATTAGCATAGGCTGCTTGTTATCCCGAAAAATTACCGGGAACGGGGTATAAAACATGAATGAACCCTATAGAGAAAAGCTTGTACTTTTACTTGTATAAACTGTATGTACACTGTACTTCCCTGTTAAATAAAAGACACGCTATATTGTATGTTATGGTAGCACTTTGCCTATTTTTCACGAACAAGACGATTAGGTGTATTTGCCTAAGCGTCGAGCAAATAAAAACGCGAATACCGATGTGAAGGTTGTATTGTAAAGATAAAATAACAGACTGTCATTTTCTTGTTCAGACTCTATACATTGCACTGGTAAAGCATGTTGTCGCACACTTCTTGACTTTCTTGTTTAACACATGTATTCAAATATTATCTTGATGAGTAAGCTCAATGTGAATTTTTTGCTCCGGGGAACTCTAAAGAGTAGTAGGGCTCGTCTGGGGAAGTACTACCACCACACCATTTTCTGCCGCCAAGCAGCGTTGCTGTGTTTCGGTTTGAAGAGTGTGGTTGCCGGTGTAATTACAGGCACGTGAGGCTTAACATCTGTATGCCTCAAGTTGATGGACGCAGGGCAGTGCATCGTAGGGCACGTTCCTATCGTGCGTGACTTACGAGGCAATGCTTTGTTATAGGTGATGGTTACCACTTAAAATCAGGTGGGCCATCTGCTTGTTCCATCAGCTAGTTGAATAAAAAAAAACCCCCCAAGTCTGAGTTTCGTTTTTAGTTTCCGTAACGTCAGGTCGAAGCGACGAAACGAAAAACAAAAGACAGAATACACAGAATGTCTACATATTTAGCACTCAGCACTGCATACACGCTGCTTACTCGTATTGTAAATAACAGTTGCATATAAACTACTATGTACTTACATATTTACCACCTATCTAAGCTAAAAGAAGTATATAAGTATTATATCAACTATCTATTGGATTTGCTTAGTTCGGGGCTAGATATGTGTGGAAGTGTCCATCACCTATATTTACTAATCGATTTTTCGTGATAGTTATCAGATGTCTATAGCGTACTCTTTGTCGTTCTAAATAAAAAATATTAAATTGACGCCCCAGGCACGGTAGCCATCCCTTGAGATTTCTTGGTACCTGTCTAATAATTAAAATTTGTATAATTTATCTATAATTAAATAAGAATTTGCACGCCTTGTCTACCCTGTCAAGGCAAAATATAATGAAAACTTTATTACCTACTTTAACACCTGAATGCAACTATTCTACTTATGTTTTGAAAATAAAATATGAATTAATGAATCTTTGAGTATCTATGTAATTCGTTTTACCATTTGAGTATAAAGGCTCCCCTTGTTGTAAACTTGGTATACTTATACGTTGTATAAACGTCTGATAACTAAAGGGAATGTATCTGAACAATGCAGTTAATTTTATATTTCTTGTACACTAATATGTTATTTACTTTTATTGCATGTTGCTCTGACGTGGTGTTGGCAACGCTTTTAGAAGGTTGGTTATTACTATTATAGGAGTTACTTATGAAGGACTACTGATGGGGCACCTAACAACTCTTTCTAAAGCTGCATATTTTATTACCGTAATGTAGTTTCAAAGTTATTCAGGATATCACTGAATAAAGACCAGTTTGATATATAAAAATAACAAAAGAGCAAAAAAAAAGTTCTATATTCCTTTCACCCAATTGATAAATCCTAGGTATAGACAATACTTACTTTATTTCTGAATACTAGGATTTAGAAATTGGGTGAAAGAATCTTCAGTTCTCGGTATGTCTTTTGACACGGTGTATGTTTTATGTGTATTAGAACACTTGGGAACATACGGTTACAAAACTACCGCCCAAAATAAAAATAAAAAACGAGTTTTTAGTAATTTTATAGTGTTTACCTACCCAATATGGATATTACAAAGATTTTTCAATGTCCCAAGAGTTACAAGGGATAATTTAAAATCTTTATAAAAATTAAACTGACTGACTGACTTACAATCGACGCCCACAGAAGTTCTAGTAGTAAATTTGAAGGGTAGCTCTGTTATGTAGGGGTGAAACTTAACCTCATGAGTGATATAGACAATGTTGATGTTTGTTAGAAAAAATCTGAGCGTGTGTTTCATCCACTATTTCACTAATCACCAAGAATTCAAATAATAATTCTGCGCCATAGGCCGTGGGTTCGATCCCCACCGAGAACAAACATTTGTGTGCTGAACAAAGATGTTTGTTCTCTATCTGGGTGTTATATAATATTGTATGTATGTATTTACAAAAAAAAAAGTATTTATGTATTATATCAGCTATCTGGTTTCCATATTACAAGCTCTGGCTTAGTTTGGGGCTGGATAGTGCTGTGTGGCAAGTCCAGTAATATTTATTTATTCTTTATAATATTATATTCGTTCACAGCATGGGTATGGTACAAACCCTGACCCTGATATACCGCGAGAACGGAGTGATGAAAGGCCTCTATCGGGGCATGAGCATCAACTACATCCGAGCTATCCCCATGGTGGCTACCTCCTTTTCCACCTACGAGCTGATGAAGCAACTGCTGCAGCTTGACACTGGAATGAAGGTCTCGTGATCTGGACAAGGATACCGTAGATGTGAAAGTGGTAGCAACTACCCATTTACCTGAACCCTACCTAAGTCTTAGGGCCGGTTTCACCATGCTCTGTTAGTTACTAATCAAGGATTAAAATACCGTTAAATGTAACCTTAGCTGTCAAACGCGTACATTTTGACATATTTAAGGGCGCTTTAATCCTTTGTTAATCTAACAGAGCATGGTGAAACCGGCCCTTACTCTGACTGATAGTATTTTTTTAAAATTTCGCAATCATGACACTTATTGAATTACACGGAAACGATGGGAGAATAAATTATTTAATACGCGATAAATACCCGTGTAATATTCAATCAAAAATGTAATATTCGATTAATATTAAAAAAAACATCGGTCAGTAGCTATGATTTTTTTTATTTCCGCTTGCCTACTTTGTCAAAGATATATTGTGAAACAATTGCGAATCTGTTGTCTGGAATCTTGTCCGCAAAAATATGTCAAAAAGGCTACATCAAGATATAGTTCCGTTGTTTAGATTCAAGACTGTATTTCCCATTTCCGTCGTATATCTTGGAACCTAGCTTACTCAATCAAGATACAAGTAGTAAGTTAAGTAAAAAAAGATAAAATATCATGTGAAGGGGTTTTTGTTCAAGTGCGGGAGTTTCACTTCTACGTTAATTATTGAGGGGATATTGTATTTTATTCAGCAGATAAAGTCGGTAATCTATTCGATTAATTTGAATTTAGTCATTTTATGTTAAGCGTTTGAATAAACACCCACTATGCGTGGGCACTCATTTTAAGACTACCATGACAAAGACTACTGCTGGAAAATTATTCTTCCCAAACCACTTTTAGTACAATTTTCAGGATAAAGTATCTATGTATAATTTTATGCCAAACCATGTTAGTATTCACTTCTGTGAAGTTTTGTGCAGTATTCAAACATCAATTTATACAATCGTTAAATATGATAGGAAAATTATAAAATATTGAGCATAAAATGCACAAATCTACTTATTTTAAGTGTTTGTTTAGTAGCTATAGTGCCTTTATGAAATTAAATAGGTAATAAGATTTCTTGCTGTATTCATATGTAAAAATAGTTAAGTTGACCTATGTATGACAATTTTACTAGTTTTATGGGAAATTACGTTGTGGGAAAAAACACCAGATACTGTCACGAACCAGTCGGGTTTTTAAATGGATATAACAAGACAAAGATTAAATAAATATGTATAATGACAAGTTTAAAATAAATAAAGAAACAGTAAGAACAAATAGGGAAAGATTAAGTTGGAAAAACAAAAATTAAAGTCCATGTAATAATAAATAATCGGTTAAAAAACCCTCCTTTTGTAAAAAAAAATTGCGCTCTGTGAATACGGTATTAATTTTACGCTATATTTATTGATTACATTGTTCTATGTAGTAGCAGCTCTTGCATCCCAAATAAATAACCCAGTGAGCTATCTTAGTATTTAAGCGGTATTTTGATATTAGCTTGTACCTTGTACCAATGCTCATCTTATTACTACTCCCCAAATTCCATCGATATAAAAATTGCACAATTAGCTTAGACTCGCTTAGTTCATTCCAGTTTTTTCGAATTTAATAAATTAGAAACTTGTAGCTGTAAGATTTGTATGATATTTTCGCTGTTATAAAAAAGTTGATGAGTATATTGTTAGCATAAAAATGCGATTAAACCCAATCTATTATTAAGGACTTGATTTAATCAGAATGACTGATACTCTGTACGCTTATTTATTTTGCAGTTTTCAATGTCAAATCGGCAAAGTTAAACTCAGTTTGGTGCGATGGATTATGTAGGTAAATGTATTTTCCTACGATACAACCAGTATGTCTGTAGTGCCGTGGTAAGGAGGTCTTAGGTATCAAACACCAAAGATGCAAACTTTGTAAATATGATAAATGGTGATGTGTTAGGTTAAGATCAAATATTTATTGAAATATATATTATTTTTCTAATATCGTTGTTTCATTGGCACTAATCGTGCATATTTCCATAATAATAAGCATATTTAGATAGACAACGGATTGTGGAAGTCAGTTTTTGAAAAAGAAAATTCGATGTATTAATTAATTTTATTTATTATCTAATAATTCTATTCGGGCATAGTACATGGGCATGGTTGTAAGAATAAATTATTTTATCAGTATTGTTGTAATACACGTATCATTGCCATTACGTAGCGGTCCAATCCAAAGGTTTTAGTATTTCAAACAGGCGAAATAACATATCTACTAAGTTTTTACACATGAACTCGCGTACAAAAAATCATCTTGGAATAACGCCTATGCGGGAAAGCCTTACTTTTAATTTAACCGCGAGCCTCGCTCGCTAGAAAATACGCGGAAAAATCATCCTTGTGCATGTAAATTTACCTTTCTGTTCCACGCGAACGAGGCTCGATACATATCTTATATTTTTTTTAACATTTTTCAGTTTAATAATATATAACTTACTTAATACTTAGATCAACATACGTGTGACTTCGGGTGTTATTGGTGGGTAAGGTCTTGATTTAACACACGTTTTTATACTTACAATGAATTTTGGAAAGAAACGATTCCGACTTCAGAATCGGAAGGAAAATGGAACTGGCAAAAGGAAAATAACACTGTTCAACGTAAATGTGCCTTTTCCAACGTGCACGGTTTCCTTTTTGATACTAAAAGGTCAGATACAAACCAGATGATACCATCATGGTTTAGATACAAAAGTCGCATATGAAATTGGAATGCATTATAATTGCAGATTACAAGATGGCTGACGAGAAAACCGAACAAGATGAAAAGACTAAGATTTTTAGGAACACTGATCTATTACTTTTACCAATAGACACTAAGAATGTTGAATGAAATACAGTAGAAACCTTAACAAATTCTTACGTTACCTACATGACATAAAGAACCACTCTTCTTCTTTCTTTCAATTCAAGCTTAAAAACTCTCGAATTTACAGGCATCTCAACTGTTACCATCACAAAAATATGCTGATGGTTTTATATAAAGTTTACATACTTACCTTCTAATTAGTGTGAAATGAAGTGAGTACAGTTTATGGAAAAAGTAATCGCACTAAGTAACACCTATTTTAATGCCGTGATTTATATAATAGGTTTAGGTATGTACACAATTACCTAAAATAAAAAGATTATAAAATTAAAGCTCCACCATTGTGAAACAGAAGAAATGAACTAGTAATTTTGACGAATAAATCTCAAATGCATGAGTGTATGACAGAAAGATTGCACTGGTTAAAATAATCTAAATTACAAAGACTCACAGTCAAGTAAATAATATTATAAAACTCTGCCATAGAATAGTACTAAATGCTTGCCGCTGTACAAAGTGGCTGTTCAGTTTTTGATTGTGTACCTACATAAAATTGGCTATAAACTAAAAAATAATTTCACATTACAGATTTGATCAAAGTGCCGAACAGTGAAATATCGCAAAAATAACTCAGTGTGTTAGTCACACTCACTAAGGATCACTATATTGGTATGTCCATTTAGTGTGTAATATCGAAGGTGAATTTGGTAAAGAAATAAAACTACGGTGTTAGCAAATGGAAAGCTTTAATGAGGTCTAAAGTGTCTTTGATACATCAATATTATATTGGATACAATGAGCCACAGTTAATGAACATACCAGCATAGGCGCGGACATGGTCTTATCGGGCAAGAACGAAAACCAAACTTGTCAGTAACCACACTTAAATGCACGCCAGAGCGCTGCCGTCGCCGCCTCGCAAACATAATTCTACACTATGCAATATGCATGCACTATACTCAAGTGATCGATTTCTTCGTTGTATCAATTCGACTTACTCTGGAAAATTTCATAGTTTTAAGATTACTTACATATTCATTTGAAAACATTGTTGTAAATCGAATTGATACCTAAAAGTCCGCGCTAACTTGTAAAACACCATTTTCGCCAAACAAACTTACTAGAATCGTGCACGAAAACATTGGGTAGTAGTAAAGTGTGTGAGTAAATGAATTTAATAGCAGCGAGTGTAACTTTGAACTTTCTAAATAACTAAATCATGATCGGTTCATCCTTAATTCTCAAAAACATTGTGACTGCTAGAAATAAACAGACAACTCCTTGATAAAATATTAAACAAGCCATGATCTTTTGATTTAAAACTAACATGTGACTTGCGGGGACATTTGATCTACGTCACGTGCGTAACTACCCCCATATTTGAAAATTACAATCCTTTTCTGAATAATAAAACAAATGTCCACTTTAAATCAGAATTTATTAACTGAAATAACTTTCTTAGATTATACGCTCTAACTGACCCCACAAATAACAGTACGAATACATTTAAAATAATTATTTTTCGCACAAGGAATTGTGAAAACACTTGTGTGAAAGGGCCTTTTGTCCAGACGAATCATGGTATTTCCTAAAAAAGCCTAACGACTCCATGACTACTCCAATTTACTCGAAACATAGACGTATATAGAAAAAACTCGAGACTAATTATTGAATAATGATGACACGTGCACGACTCGAAGTTTTCTCAATGGGCTAAGCGATCGACCGCAGCTCACTCATATTACCTACCCGCTTTTAAAAGTTAGAAAAATGTAGTGAAAATGTTAACTAAAGTGAATAGTGAATCAGCCACTGCGATAAGGGTATGTATACATGTATGTGAAGCGTTAAGTTTTGTAAAGTGTATGTGCGAGGCGGCGAGGCACGCGGGCCTGTCTCGTGTGCGCGCGCCCTTATGGCTCCTGCATGATATGCGCCAACGCTGAAACAAACAAGTACAAATCAATATTTAAACTCACATAGTTGTAACTTTTTTTTATTTAAATACAAATTGCTAATGGAACGAGCAAATGGTATTTATTCGAGCCAAAGTCAAAGGCTCCCTTATTGAATAAATATTATTCAATAAAATCACAAGGATCACTTTGAAACGTCTTAAAGCTAGGTGACTCTAGGTGCCAGTTCTACGCGACCAAAGAAGAACAGGCAACAAACTAACGGCTTGGTTCCTACCGCTCTTTTGTATGATCCTTATTACAATGTAGGTATTATAATACAATATTGAAGCTCCAGAATGGTGCCAATCGAATTGAGTGAAGCGTAGGTATAACAGAAAAAGGTAAGGGTAACAAAATTCATAAAACAAAACACGCTACGCTTCAAACTAATAATACTTAATGCATACATACAATCCAACATGAATGAATAAAAAATGTATTTATTCTCCCTTCAAAAAAGGTTTGTCGTAACTAGATCTAAGTAGAGCAAGCTAGATATAAACCTACATTGCGAGAGACTGGTGCCTATGATAGATTTAATAAAACCTGTGTTACAGGTCACCAGGTCCCACTCCGCGGTGTCCCATGATGTTAAGTGTTAACCATCACCTATAACAATGCACCGCATCGTAAGTCACGCTCGATAGGAACGTACCCTACGATGCACTGTCATGCGTCCATCAACTTGAGGCATACATATGTGAAGCCTCATGTGCCTGTAATTACACCGGCCACCACACTCTTCAAACCGAAACACAGCTACGCTGCTTGGCGGCAGAAAAAGGCATGGTGGTAGTACTTCCCAGGACGAGCTTTTCACAGAGAGCTTTTTTTTATGAAAGTGGTAGAACAAGCAGTTGATGTTGATCCCTCTGCCTATAATGATCGCATTACATCACAGGGCACTATCACTGAGGACGTCCTATACGGATCTAAAACAAAGCTGTTATGAGTATGACGCAGACACCGTCAAACTTCTCGCTCGCACATTTTAACATTATTAATGAGAGCACTGGTGGTCTAGTGGTAGCGGCCCCGCCTTCCGATCCTAAGGTCGTGGGTTCGAAACCGGTCGTGCACCAATGAGTTTTTCTGATTTAAAATTTACAATGCCAGCACTCTCAAACGGTGGTAAAAAACATCGTGAGGAAACCGGCATGTCGTAGAACCTTAAAAGTTCTATAACATGTGTCAAGTGTTCGAAAGGAGCCTCTTTAGGCGCACTTAAAATCCTTTCACCACACTGTTCAAAAAAATTACAAAGATTTAGCAAAAATATCGTTTTAAATTTCGCGTATTGTTAGTATCAGAAGTCGAGGTCACCCACTACGATACCACTAGCTAGTTTTCGAAGGGCTACCTACACAAATGCCTAATTTCTGTTTTTAGGACACGCCAGTTTTGGTTATTCTATGTTTAATAGTCGTTTTGTACTTTAGCTGCATGTCAAATAAAAGCTAGCAAACTTTGTAGAAATTGTAAATTGAATTTCTGCACTATGAATTCAGGTCGGAGGCAGCCGGGCCAGGTCAGCGGAATCAGGTCAAACCTACAGGGTGTAATAAGACAGCCCCCGAAAACTTCAGGGGGTTAAAGTACCCATCAATATGAATAACTTTTTCTAAGAAACCAACACTGTGAACGCGAAAAAAAACAGCTATATAATGCAAAAGTTCAATACCTACCTGGCTAAAATGTATGAATCAGTTGTTTTTGTTTTCTCGTTCAGTGTGGGTTCCTTAGAAAAAGTGACTCATATTTATGGGTACTTTAGCTCCCTGAAGTTTTCGGGAGTGGTCTTTTTACACCTTGTATATTTAGGTTCGACCTAATTTGCTAAACTGATGAAATTTACCAGCTTTCAACTACGTTTGAGCGAAATATTATTATGTTTATATTTAAATATAGCTCATTTAAGTTACGGAAAAGATATAGGGAAAAGTCGTTGACAATTTAGGAAATCATTATTATTATTATTTTTTTAAGGTTAAGGTTGTTAAGGTTAAAGGAAGTGAAGGAGCACCAGTAGTCTAGAGGAAGCTTGTTTCCTGCTTGATCCAAAGGCCGTGGGCTCGAATCCGGTCGTGCCCCAATGGATATTTTAATAAGAAAAATGTATTTGCGCAATTCCAGTGCTTTATACGGTAAAGGAAAACATCGTAACCCAGTTCGAATCTAGTGGCGGAGATCGGCTTGCAACCTGTCACGTATGGAAATGTAGGTATAAGCCAAATGTGATATTTGGACGTACGTACATCTGTCTACCCTAGTCTCAACAGTCTAACTTGGTATTAAGGCGAATAGAAAAGCTAATGTGACTCTCGCTCGCACGTTTCGACATGTTGAAAGATATAAAATCACTAAGCTTATGTACGAAAACTAGTAAAGCAAACTTTTGAGTATGAAAACATGTATCGATCAAAATGAAGTTTTAACTAAACTGTGTGCTAAGTGATTGCACACAAAATGGTTGATTGCAATTTTTCGAAAGAGTTTTGTGATTTTATATCTTTTAACATGTCGAAACGTGCGAGCGAGAGTCACATTAGCTCTTGTATTCGCCTTAAGAAATCTGAGGGGGCATGTTGTAAAGACATTTATTTTCGTGAAATGCGTTGTTCAAGTGCTTTTGATCTGAAGCTAATTAAAAACTTGTCTCGTAACTTGAGACCCGGATGCGCCGCGCGATGCTCACATAACATAGCGAGATAGAAAACGCATTAATGTACACTACAAGGTCATTTACATACAATACAGAAACTTTAAATTTTCAAATTAGATAAAAAAAACTCTCAAATTAGATTTTCAAGATAGATTGATTTACTATGCCTTCACAGACATCGCTTACGTTTTGCAGGTCCTAGTACTTTCTTCCTAAAGTCTAACTAGATCATTGTTTAGCCTAGGACCTGACTGACCATTGTTTTATCACGTTTTTTACTCACAAAATTCACCCCCTGTAAAACAATAGAACAGCTCGTACTTTCCCCCATTAGAATATGGAATGCTCAGTGACATTTCAAGTAGCAGAATTCCAAACGGGTAATCAAAAGCTTATCTTTTAAGTTACCTATAATGCACGTTTTAGTAGAGGTCTTTGTGATGGGTTAATCCGGGGAAGTTCTAGCTCTATGCCTTTTTCTGCCGCCAAGCAGCGTTGCTGTGTCTCGGTTTGAAGAGTGTGGTTGCCAGTGTAACTACAGGCACATGTGGTTTAACATCTGTATGCCTCAAATTGAGGACGCAGGGTGGTGCATCGTTAACAACGTTCCTATTGTGCGTGACTTGCGAGATAATGCTTTCTTATAGATGATGGTTACCACTTAACATCATTTGCTTGTTCCATCAGTAAATAGTTTTTTTTTTTATTAAATCTCATAAGCAATACTGCTAGTTTATCACACACAGCCCAGTTGTAGTAAGCTCTGCCTTCTGCGCTCTAGGCCGGTGGGTTCGATCCCCACCGAGAACAAACATTTGCATAATGAACATAGATGTTTATTCTCTATCTAGATGTTATAACATTTATAAGTATTTACAAAGATAACAGTATTATATCTATTTGGGTCCCACAGTACAAGTTCTGCTCAGTTCGAGGTTAGTTAGTGCTGTGTAAATACCTACCAATATAATTATTGATTTTGATCATCGATACTTACGTGCAATCTACATGAAGTAATCTGGCGTCCGCCGAGTGACGTGCGGCTCGCCGCGTCGCGGGGCGGGGTCGAATTGCAGGCTACGAACAGACAGACACGTTAACACACATAGAAAACACGAGAACTTATCAAGAGCGTACAAAAAAGGTCATAAAACTTAAATATCCACAGATATCTACGTAGTAGATAAAGAAAACGATTCGTGAATCGGTTTTCTGAGTCATCACTTTGCGCTTATAATCATTCCGGATTATTTGTTCTGATTCATTTAATGAGTGTTAAACACCTCCCCACTACTTTAATTAGCTCTCTCTATCTTCTAAGGTTTGCTGGAAGAAAACTCTATCTAGGGTTAAGCTCGTCTGTGTACATGGCTTCTTTATAGTAATGTACAAAGACGCTAGAACAAACCTTTTGGGAAAGGCAGCGTTGACTCGGACGGTTAGTAGGACACTAAATCTGGTAGCAGATATTTTAGAATATAATTTTTGTAATAATTGATAATTTTTATTTGATTTTTATGTTATTTATGATTTGATTTATTTTGTTTTTTTGATAGTTTAATTTTATTATAAAAATTGCATTGGAATTACGCTATCGTATTAGGTTAACCTGTAAGGTTAGAGAATGATGATGAATAAATAAATAAAATATATTTTTTGGGTCAATCATTTGTGTACAATAAAGAATAATGAGTGTATTTGCCTTGTCAAGATCACTTTGTCGAACTGTTGTAAGCACTTGGTTGTAAGTCGGCTCAGTTCACAGCCAAAGTTGTCAGACGCAGGCAACTCCGTGTTAAAAAGTTTTTTTTAAACTTACAAACTTTTACGAACTCGTGATTAATTAAGAATAACTTGTATACTTACAATGAATACTTGAGAGCATCATCCAATTCCATAATAGCGGCTTGATTTCCACATCTGCAACAAATACAAATGATTAGTATAAGGTTAACCGCACATGTTAAATGTAGGTATTTCTTATGTAATAGTGGCACTTTATATCGCTATTCGTGTTCGCGTATTAGTCGTATTTTCCCAAATACGACGATGTGTACTGGCCGAGTGACCCTATTCCCGTCTATTTGCCTATTTATCAAGAACAAGACAAAGACGCAAATAAAACCGCGAGTACAGAATAGCAATGTCAAGTGCATCGAAAAAACGTAATGTGATATGTCTAGGATGCTCAGATTCTTCAGGAAAGTTCATAACTGAACATCCATAAATTACGTCACACGAATTTCATGATTTTTTGACCCCTCCCCCTTCCTTGTACATATAAAAATTTATGAAATTAAAACAGCAGTGTTCCGAAATTATTTTTATTTCTTTTTAAATTCTATTTTAATAAAATTTATTGATGTAGGTAATACTTAGATATTAAATATTATATTTTGAAAAAATGTGTTGATACAAAATTTGGGACTCCTCCCCACCCCTTGTCACACAATGTCACACTTCGTCGACCCCCTCCCACCCCCTTAACGTGTGACGTAATTTATGGATGACCAAAGACAGTTACACGAATGAACGTAACCCACTAAAGGACAAATCAATGGTAGAATTGATTTCCTCTCAGTATTCATGTACATTGTACAGTTGAATTCATCCAATGACATTGTACTCTATACTCTATACACAAGGCAACGGTCACATGCTGCAAACTTGAAATTAAATAGCCGCACTAATCACTATGGTATACAAAAACACGATTCCGCGGTTGGTAACCA
The DNA here is from genome assembly GCA_932294275.1 of Chloroclysta siterata. NCBI lineage: Eukaryota > Metazoa > Arthropoda > Insecta > Lepidoptera > Geometridae > Chloroclysta > Chloroclysta siterata. The sequence continues at coordinate 19,949,490 of OW028588.1, forward strand.
AGATGCTTGAGAATTTAAAGCAATTCAGAATATATTATCTCCGCTAATATGTATTTTAACTACACAAGAGAAACAAAATTCAATGACGGCAATAGCGGCTATGTAATTTACCGAAACCAAAACATGGCAAATTATTTTATTTATTTTATGCACCGGAAAACCATCTCGAGAATTTCGAGGCGGCAAGGCATCTTTCAGATGTAACGTCATGACTTTATTGATCCGAAACAGGCGGCGAGGATTACTTGCATCCCTTATTATTACCCTTCGGTGTAATGTTAATTTCATTCATTACCATTTGTCGTGACAAAATATAATTATAAAATGCTCACGACATTTTGTCTACGAGGAGATAATCTTTTATACCCACCTTCAAGATATTTTTATACTACTAGCTGATGGAACAAGCAGATGGCCCACCTGATGCCAAGCGGCAACCATCACCCATAACAAAGCATTGCCTCGTAAGTCACGCACGATAGGAACGCGCCCTACGATGCACTGCCCTGCGTCCATCAACCCGAGGCACACAGATGTTAAGCCACATGTGCCTGTAATTACACCGGCAACCACACTCTTCAAACCGAAACACAGCGTTGCTGCTTGGCGGCAGAAAAAGGCGTGGTGGTAGTACTTCCCCGGACGAGCCCTTCACAGAGAGCTCTACTACTCTTAAAACTTCCCTGTCTTATATCAATCGGAGAATATTTTATCCACGTTATCCCTAGTCCGTGCGGGAGTAGCGGGGCATAATGTCCAAGATAAACGTCAAGTAGAAACATTTTATTCTTTTTCCCTGTTGCCGTGTAAGATGGAGAAGAGAATTATTTCTACTGACAAGTAAATAAAAACGGTGGAAATACAACTTTTCCACTGCCCGTGCTAGGCCTGCTGGAAGCGACTTTCAAAAGTTAAATTTTAACAGTATTTTGGGCACGCCACGGATTTTTTGGCATTTTTAGTTCAAACTATCCGCTACTTAGCTTGCCCCTGCCCAATCCGATCAGAAACTATTTGGCTAAATCGCCCTCCGAGCTGCTGCGGCTCTTGGAACACCGGTTGGAATTTTCGTTGAAATTATTATTATAATAATTAATATTATTACATTTTGGATGAAATTATTTGAGGGCACGTCTATTGCTTCTTTTCTTTAAAAAAATGGCACGTTGATTTAATTTGGTTCGCCACCCCTGGACTATACGCAGTATTTTTGTAGCCCGGTAACGTCTCGGGAATCGTAGACGATTAGGTTCACTAACATTTCATCTAGTCCGGATAAAAATGCGGATGCACTATACTTACTGTCCTATCATGAGTTATAGGTTGCAAGCTCATCGCCGCTGATAGAATGCAAACGGGAAATCAGCTAGACTCGCGATGTTTTTGTACACCGATTTACACATTGCGTTACTATACTTTTATTACCTTAAAATCGACCTTGCCTGATCAACGTACGTTCAGTAGGTAGTGTTATTGAACTTTTAATAGAGGTTACGAAACGATAATGGAGTTTCAATTTATTCTAAGAGGCTTCTCATTGATGGCAAGAGACGCAATGTCTGCCCTAAGCTTGTCCTTGCCTAGAATACATTAGTAAGGAGAACTGGCGCTTGATTCACCTAGATTAATTATTTTAATTAATCATTAGTGATATTTTTATTTGTATTCATTAAACAAACAGAAAAATAACACTCAAAAGAAAATTTAATGCTTATCCAACAAAGTTTCCACTAAAACATACACGTAAAAAATACCTAAATAAAAACAAGTAAAATTGTTGATTCTTGTGATTGAACTAAATATAGGTCACAGTCAGTGTGTCTGATATAATTAGGTCGCTAAAGTGACTTAACGAATTTTGCGTTATGGTTTAGTCATTGAGAATTAATATAATAGGCCTCCTTTATTTTCCGCCAGCCTCCTCTGTCCTGTGCGTCTCTTGTCCAGGTATTTCCTGCGACCATAACTATGTCGACCCATCGCGCTTTCGGTCGGCCCACATTTCTTTTGCGATTTCGGCCACCATTCGGCTTCAAAGGTATTCGGCAGTAAAGCTTTACTCCACCTGCTTTCACCACGTCTAGCAAGGTGTCATACCCAACTCGAGGTATATCACCCTGTTCCCGAATAAGGCACAAGTCACACACTGAATACTGAACCCTAAATCTAAGCTAAATTTGGGTATCTCCCCTATAGCAGTAGTTCGGAGTAGAGAAAATAGTGACGACGTTCCTATCGTGACACCAATTACAGTATGGACACTTGTAACACCAAACCTAACAAATAAGGCTATAAACACATTAAACTGTACTAAATCTAAGCTAAGTTTGGGTATCTCACCTATAGCAGTAGTTCGGAGCAGAGAATATAGTGACGACGTTCCTATCGTGACACCAATTACAGTATGGACACTTGTAACACATAAATGAGGCTTTAAACACACTGAACTCTACTAAATCTAAGCTAAGTTTGGGTATCTCACCTATAGCAGTAGTTCGGAGCAGAGAATATAGTGACGACGTTCCTATCGTGACACCAATTACAGTATGGACACTTGTAACACATAAATGAGGCTTTAAACACACTGAACTCTACTAAATCTAAGCTAAGTTTGGGTATCTCACCTATAGCAGTAGTTCGGAGCAGAGAATATAGTGACGACGTTCCTATCGTGACACCAATTACAGTATGGACACTTGTAACACATAAATGAGGCTTTAAACACACTGAACTCTACTAAATCTAAGCTAAGTTTGGGTATCTCACCTATAGCAGTAGTTCGGAGCAGAGAATATAGTGACGACGTTCCTATCGTGACACCAATTGTAGCCCTCCATGACGAGCTGGTGGGCTCGCGAGACGAGCGTCAGGCCGTTGCTGTGATTGAACGTCTCCGAGATATCCTGGCCGAAGGTGTAGCCGGCGCCTCGGGGGGATATTCCCCATCCACCTCTGGAAAATACAATTGTTATAGTAAGCTCGTGGCCAACTCTGGTGACCCGAGTTTTTAGTTCCTAAGGTCGAGGGTTCAAAACCGGTCGTGCGTGCACCTATGAGTTTTTCTGTTCAAAAATGTATGTGCATAGAGTCAGTACTCTCAAACGGCGAAGGAATACATCGTGAGGAAACCGGCATGTCGTAGAACCTAAAAAGTTCTAAGACATGCGTCAAGTGCTAGAAAGGAGTATCTTGTGGCGTCAATGGTTTTCTCATGTATGCCATTGTCAGAACTGCACCAAATTGAAATGGGACCACATGGGAAGCACCAGCTTTCAAATAAAGAAAGAAATCATCAAAATCAGTTCACCCAGTCGAAAGTTCTGAGGTAACAAACATAAAAAAAAACAGTCGAATTGAGAACCTCCTCCTTTTTTAAGAAGTCTGTTAAAAATAACTCTATCTTGAGGTACAGGTTGATAACTGCTAGAGCCGGTATTAACGAGCGCTGCGAAGCATGGTACGCACAGATGCAAATACGGTCATCCATCGACCGCAAAACGTTGCGAACACTTTGTGTTTTTTATTTGTTTTACGATTTCCGTTTGGAGTTTTCGCCAAAATCAGAAACATGTTTTACTTAAATAGTAGTTCTATGTCATCAATCTAAATATGTACACAGCTGGACCAGGACTATAAAGTAGTGGGCCATATTTGATTTTTCTATAAGACAATAAATAAGTAATTAGTATTAAACAATATGTAAATCGTCACAACAAAGTAAAATTCAATTTGGAAAAATTTATTTGATCTTTTAACATGATAGAGGTTTTTTAAGACCGAAAAAGATTTATGTCTAAGGGAAACCTTTGACCAACGATGTAGGCATGTAGTAAGTAAGAGGCATAACTGTGCCAATCAATATAGTAACCTACTTCTACAACAGATAATGACGAGACATAACAAAGGCAATTCGTCGCTTATCTAATATTAATTAATTGGTTCAGAACTTGCGTGCATGTGTGCAGCGTCCTTGAGAAAGAACCTGTTATTTCTGCATGTTTGTGTGAGCGATCTTTAGAATGTTACGGCCGAATGACTTGCTATTACAAATTTATCAAAGAGATCGGTAATGTTATTGATTGATGCATTTGATTTGACGTCATATGATCGCACGATGAGTGATAGATAACTTAGTTTGATCTTGAGGTTTGTGTATCCGTTTCAATTATAGCTGTAAATCTTTACTTTGAAATCCCACGAAATTTTTCACTAAAATTCATCAGGGTTTTGATTCAGGGTGATATTTTCAAAAACAAGAATAGAAGCTAAGATCCAAGTCGAAGGTAACATTAGTTTTCCTCTATTCCATTTGATCCTTATTTCTACCTTCACCAAAATTATTACGAAATTAAATTATTTCTAACCTAAATCCATTAAGATTTTAATCTGACGATAACATTGTTCTTATAATGCTTTTATTTCAACTAAAAACGCAGTCTATTTTAAACGCAGTAAATTATTAAACTCGTTAACGAGCCCATAACAAGATCGAAGTTCTTTTCGTGATACTTGTTTTTTTTTGCCTGACTAAAATTCTCGCCCCGGGATTTTATCCCCTGATGCTATAACCGATATATAAACCTAATATCTGAGCCGGTATTGTTTGCGCCATGCCACAAAGGTCTTTATATCCTCCTGTAGACCTATGGGTGTGGTAAGAGTCGTAACACTTGTCGCTAAATAGATTTGCCTGGCGCTTAGCGAGTTGAACATTGAACTTGTGCATTGGCACATGTTATTTTAATTTTATTGTGCGACTCAAGCCGGTTTTGTGTATGCAAAAATACAGAGCCTTTTATAAACGCACAAAACAACTTATTTGTATAGATTTGAAGATGTCCTAGCCTAGGTACGTCATTGGAAGTTACACGAATTGATAAACAAGGGACTAAGTTGTGTCTTGGAATAACGTTATTGACTATGACTTATCAGGAAACGACATAAATTCATAATGCACGTCCCAATTGAGGTCAAGGCTGTATCAGTGAAACGAAGGTCAGACAAACAATGAATTTCACTTGCATTTGTGAGCGAGCGTCATTTATCAATAAATTATGTAAGCGTTTTATATTTGTTCGTTGCATGTCGTCATTTATGTGAGCATTTTCCTCTGTCGTACGACACGGGGCATGCCCGAGTAGTTTAATCTGTGGTTTTATTTCCCAATACTTAAAATGAAACGTCAAGACACGTCTTGACGCAGTACCTTAATTATAAGTTTTTGTAATTATGACCATAGTATTTATGATGATAAGCTAAAGGCGAAGGCCATCCCAAAAGCATCGAGCCGTCTAATTGTAGAATGACGTGTTGGTAATGTAAAAAACGAAACGAAATACTCAACATACTAATTTGTTCATTCACGTTCATTGAGGACTGAGGGGTACATACAAACGCTACATACATTTTAAGTATCCTGAAAAGTTGCATAGTTGTACAGTGAGATTTACAAGACAATTTTAAACATCTCTGAAATGATTCCGATCGGAAATGTTTAGATTGTTTGTAAACAAACCAAGACAGATTTCGGAGCATCCGATAAACGTTTCCCGTCCCTGCTGGTGACTTACCTATCGTCGGGATCACTCCACAGCAGATCGCACATGGGCCCCTCGTGCGGGACCTCCTGCAAGCGGTCGAGCGCGCGGATGTGGTCCAACGTGTCGATAGACGGACTGAGGCCGCCGTGCAGGCAGAATATCTGGCCGTCGACGAGCGCCGTCAGCGGCAGGAAGTCGAACAGATCCGTGAAGTGCTTCCACACGGACGCGTTGCCGTACTTGCGGAGGCATTCGTCGTAGAAGCCGTACACTTGCGTGATCTGACGGGACTCGTGGTTTCCGCGCAGGATGGTTATTCTCTCGCGGTATCTTACCTACAAATGGAATGTTGCTGTTATTTTTCTTTCTAATCTACTTACTTATATTTATTTATTTCGTTTAAACAGGTAATCACTATAGTCGCGTAAAAGTATCGCTGCAGGCTCGGTTATAAGTTATCGAAACGAGACAGCAATATTGCTCTCTCTCTCGCACTTAGGAGAACAGACGATCCTTTTGTTTTAGCGTGTGTTAAGATGATTTATGACCGAGTTTGCAGCGGGAGTTTAACGCGACTATAGGTTGAGCACTGACCGAGCCTGCAGCGAGATTATAACGCGACTATAGGCGTTATACAGATTCAAGTCAACCGTATAATGAAACCGAACACTGAAAATTACAGCGCTTTACAGCGCCCGATCTTAGCACTAAGATACCTGAGGGGATATCTACCGTGGCTGGGGATCAAAGTCGTGAAGCTGTTTCAGTTTCATTAATTAAAAAAACAGGAATTATAATCGAAAAGAATGAATAACTAATTTACGTAGTACGTACATACAGTCAAGGACAAATCTGCAGTAAGAAGACACTTTTTAGTGTTTTCTGGTTGATAAAACCGTTCTAACCTGTCAATTTTCGAGTAGTCAAATGTGTTAAGAGTAAATTTGTGGCGATACTCGTCACGTATACCAGAAAGTCTCTAGTTCGAATCAAAAGTATACTAGGTATGATTTGTTCTTGACTGTAAGTGTCGGATTATTTATGCTAGTGTGGCATAGGATCCAATCTCGTTTTATCGATGTAGCATGTACTGCTTCATATAAACGTACGAGTAGTTTTAAATCCGTGCTTGCACGTGGCATATTATGGCCCGCGCCCCTCACGAACAGCATAAATCATCCTTTACTCGTGCTTCAGGGGCACGTTGAAATAGAAAGAGATTTATTTTGCCACACAAAAATCACCAAGTTCACGTATTTTATATACAACATTTTGTCTTGAAAAATCGTCCGACTTAGCTAATCGCAAACCCATGACGGTGAAGACTTAAGCTGGCTTAAAAATCTGTTATCAGAGTTTTCCACTAGTATTATTAACATACCTAAATCATAATAAAAAAAAATGCTTCACGACTTTGATCCCCATCAAGGTCCGCTCAGAACACCAACCTACCAACTTATGACTCTTTGAGGATGTCGAAGGGGGGTAGGGAGTCAGGGATACGTCATAAATAACATTGTTAAAAAAGTTAATTGACCGGTCTATTTTATCGATAAATAATTAACTGCATTATTGTTGAAACGCCGCCGTGTGTGTCGTGCCGTGTCATAATAAAAAAAATGCTTCACGACTTTGATCCCCAGGCAAGGTCCGCTCAGAACACCAACCCACCAACTTATTATTAGGTTATTAGATCAATGAAAGACATAAGTTTAATATAAACGAATAATATTTAATAGAGTTCCTTCAGGAAGGTGTGTGCTCTATTGAACTACGCGCTACAGACTGTATAACAATAAGGAGCTAGGGGGAGTATACATGAGGTCATGTGTATACGTTTTATGAAAAGACAAAGAGCTGCTTATTCAAGTAGTATATACATTTTTGTTATTCCAATACGCCCCCTCAAAAATGAATCCTATTTCTCAAAAATTAAAAATTATTTACAAAAATAATAACACACCTCCCTGTATCTGGGGTACAAATAGCATGGTCCACCATTCAGTGCAAAGGATTAGGGAAACCCAGGAAAACCTAATCAGACCAATTCATACTTATCTTTAAGTTTATTATCTTAAAGTTATTCAATTGACCTTATTTATTAAATATTTACAATATTTATTTATTTTACTTTTACACAGTAAATCACATCAATCCCAGCTTTTCCCGCATCTGGGTAAAACGCACAGACGGTAATGATTTTGTTAGAATATCAGCCAACTGATTACTTGTGGACACATAAATCAATTTAATACAATTTTTCTCCACCTGTTCCCTAGAGAAATGATATTTTATATCAATATGTTTCGATCTTTTGTGACTCGTGGGATTATTTGCAATGCTTATACACCCATTATTGTCCTCGTAAATAGGAATAGCACTGGGTATCTCGATGTTCATGCTGTTCAATAATGATTTTAACCATAAAGCCTCTCTAACTGCTTCAAACAAAGCCATGTACTCAGCTTCTGTAGAAGAAACCGCCACAGTTAGTTGCCTCTTTGTATTCCAGCATATTGTGCTTTGTTTAAATAGTTTAAACAAATAACCTGTAGTACTTTTCCTGTCTACTTCGTCACCACCCCAGTCAGAATCAACAAAGCCACTTAATATGTCAACATTGTTACAGTTACTTCTTTCATAAGTTAACTTTAAATCAATTGACCCTTTCAGGTAACGTAACACCCTTTTTAAATATGACCAAAGTGTATGACTGCCTTTGTTAGCAAACCTACTAAGGATGTTTACACTAAAGCTCAAATCTGGACGTGTGCATACCATCAAGTACATTAGGCATCCAATGAGATTTTTACAAGGGGCCTTTGTTGTATCACTATTGTTCAATGCGGCAAAGTCAACTTTATTTTCTAAAGGCGTTTTCATAGTTTTACAATCTTTCATTTCAAACTTTTCTAAGACTGTTTTTATGTACATTCTCTGGTCTAATGTTACTTTGTTTTGATACCTGTTAACTTTAATTCCCAAGAAACAACTTATCTCTTTCAAGTCTACCATTTTGAACTTGTTCATCAAATAATTTTTAAAACTGTTCATGGTATTTATATTAGCAGTTGAAATAACTAGATCATCGACATAAAGTACAACATAAATGTTTTTAAGAATGTCACCCGTATCCAGAAAGTAAATGCATCGATCAGCTGATGAATATCGAAAACCTTTCTCAATTAAAGCTTGTTCAAACATTTGGAACCAACAGCGTGCAGACTGTTTTAATCCATATAACGCTTTATTTAATTTGCATACTAAGTTACTTTTATTTGGAATTCCTTTAGGAGATTTCATGTAAATTTCTTCCTTTAATATTCCATTCAAAAATGCAGTTTTAACATCCATGTGGTGAACTAGCAAATTATATTGATTTGCAAAAGCTAATATGAATCTGAAACTTGTGATTCTTGCAACAGGTGCAAACGTTTCATTATAATCAATCATATATTCCTGGCTAAAACCGCGAGCAACTAAACGCGCTTTATACTTTATGGGTTTTCCAAACTCATCATTTTTTACAGTAAACACCCATTTACAATCAATAATATTTCTGTTTTTAGGTAGCGGTACAAGTGTCCAGGTTTCATTTTCAGTAAGAGATTTAATTTCCTCATTTATAGCATTTATCCAGTTAACCTTATCATCTCTGGATTCAATTTCGTCATACGATGCAGGTATTGTGCATACCAAAGATTTAGCATACAATAAATAGTTCATCAAAGTATCATCAGTTTCATAATAAGATACAGTAGGCAAATTTTTAATACGATCACTCCTACGTTTATTCTCAGTGAGTTCATTTCGAGTCGAAGTCAATTTACCTTCAAATGTAGAGCTTTGTTGCATATCTGTTTCACTTACAGATTTATTAGGTGGCGAACCTAATGATTCAGGTATATTTTCCGTTTGCTTACATATTTTCTTTACGGTGTGATTTTCAGAGTCTCCGAAACTTTCGGCCAAAACTCTCTCACACTTTAACGGTCTGCTTGACAAAAAATTAATCTCATCAAATATCACATCCCATTCTTTTACAAACTTTTATCTATCACATCCCACACCTTATAACCATTCGGTTCATAACCGATCATTATTCCTTTTAATGATTTTTCATCAAACTAGGTTTTTCTATTTTTATTCACATAAGTAATAAACAGTTGAACCAAAAACCTTTAAATACATTAGTTGTGGTTTTTTATCGTGCCACAATTCAAATGGTGTGTTATCTTTTTTTCAGTGCTTTTGTGGGGCTGAAATTAATCAATTAAGTTGCTGTCAACACAGCCTCCCCCAGAACGTTTTGTCTAACTTGGCCCTAGAAACCAGTGTACGACTTCGCTCTGTTATTATTCTTATCATTATTTCTGCCATACCATTTAAAGCAGAATTATGCGGCACTGTTAAGTGATAGCTTATACCTTTTCGCACACAAAACTCTTTCATTTCATTTGACAAATATTCACCGCCGTTATTACAATACAGATTGACTATTTTCGAATCGAAACGAGCCTCACACTTTGCCACATAATCTTGAAACATAGCAAAAACATCTGATTTATGGGCAACTAAATAGGTCACACAGTAGTGCGTGTATTCATCGACAAATATCACAAAGTAGTTTTTACCGTCAAGTGTTGAAGGAGAGATGGGACCACACACATCTGAATGCACATTGAATAGAGGTCGTTTTATGTTTTTAGCCTTTGTCTTATTAAATGGTAAGCATGCTTGTTTTCCGTTTATACAAGCTTCACAAATTTTATCATTAGGTTTAACATGATTTATTTTCTCAATGTCATAAAACATTTGTTTGTTTTTTATTTCGACAAACTTTGATTTACTAATATGACCAAGTCTTTGATGCCATAATTCATAACTATTGTTTACGACCCTATTCGATAAACAATCAGTATTAAAAGCACAATTTTCAAGCAAATAATGAATGCCAATTAAATTGTTCAAAAACTCACCCGTTGTTACCACCTTACCATCGTTATAGATTTGTACACCACCATCATTCCCAAAAACAACAGTCATCCCTGCTTGTTGCATTTTCTTTACTGAGAGCAAGTTGTAGGGAATTTCAGAGCAGAAGAGAACATCCTGTATTGTTCCCTTCACACCCAAGTCGCTGGTTACTTGAAGGTTACCCTTTTTTGTTGCAGTAATAAATGACCCATTCTTTGCAACTGAGATATTTATTGGCCTCTCAAGTGTTTCGAAGTTTTGTGCCAGATCTTCTCTGTTAATTATATGATCTGAAGCTCCCGAATCCAGAATAAATGTAATTTCATTTCGTTGATTTTCATAACTCCCGGTTCCGGCCATAAAAGCAAATCCAGAGTTTGTATCTTGTTTAATTATAGTTTGGATTGTCTTATTATTGTTGTTAAAATACTGTCGGTTTCTTTTATTATAATAGCAGTTCTTTTGCATGTGACCGTTTCTACCACAGCAATGGCATTTAATGTTTTTCATTTTATTTATTGTGTGATTAATAGTTTTCGACTGATTGTGATGGTTTGGCCTTCTTTTATTGAAATTTCCATGAAATGTTGTTTTGTCATGTGGTTTTGTGGTTTCTGCCTGAAGAACTTTTAAACTAGTATCGCGTCTTTCATTGATCAGTTTTATTTCATGATCTAGCAATCTGGTTTTCACAAAGGTCAAGGTAAGATTATCCTCTGCCAGAGTTTCAATTGCAGTAACAACACCATCATAGCTTTTCGGTAAAGTAATAAAAAGATGTGTGATTTTATCCACTTCTTCTAATTTTGCGCCAGCAGCCATTAATTCAATTAGCAAATCGTCGAATTCTTGAAAGTGTTTCATCAATGAATTTTCCCCTTTCAACTTCAAGTCCAACAATCTTTTTTTCAGAGATAATTGAGTTGCTATGCTTTTTCTCTCGTAAATAGAATCCAGCTTAATGAATATTTCTTTTGCAGAAATCTCACCACTTGTAAGTCCCAACAATGAATCGGATAGATATTCTATTATCGTGTTTTTAGCGATGTTCTCCTTTTTGTGCCACTCAGCGTCCATATCAGTAGGATCATCTTCATCGATTACTTTTAGCATTTCAAACTCATTTAAGAGATTACGTATTCTAAGTTTCCAGACACTGTATTTGTCTCCATCAAATGGTTTAATATTTCTTTTCATTCTTAAATGTTCCATTATATTAAATCACTAAAAGTCACTCAGAATACTAAAATCACTGCCACAAAGTTCACAGGCTCACGTCTCTTTCACTTTGCACAAAAAGCGTCTTTTAATTTATTTAAAAATTAATCTTTATTTATTTAGTCCGAATCACTGGCTTTACTAATTACACTACAAATGTCTGGGCCCATAACCTATTAGGTTATTAGATCAATGAAAGACATAAGTTTAATATAAACGAATAATATTTAATAGAGTTCCTTCAGGAAGGTGTGTGCTCTATTGAACTACGCGCTACAGACTATATTAACAATAAGGAGCTAGGGGGAGTATACATGAGGTCATGTGTATACGTTTTATGAAAAGACAAAGAGCTGCTTATTCAAGTAGTATATACATTTTTGTTATTCCAATACTTATGACTCTTTGAGTATGTCTAAGGGTGCTAGGTAGTCAGCAGTACGTCATAATTAACATTGTAAAAAAGTTAATTGACCGGTCTATTTTATCGATAAATAATTAACTGCATAATTGTTGAAACGCTGGATGTGACGTCATACGATAGATACTCCATAAAACAGTGTGGCCGCGCTAAATGTGATGTCACATGTTATGAATTTTAATTGGGTACATTGTGCGAAATAATATTCAATTCGAAATTAAACAATTAAAACATAAATGCCAAAGTAATCTGATGTCTCTAATGATCAGAGTGGCCAGAGTCAGATTTCTGGAAAATGCTAAACAAAATAAATAATAGTATCTAATACGTAATTTTAAGAGTGGTAGAGCTCTTTGTGAAGGGCTCATCCGGGGAAGTACTACCACAACGCCTTTTCCTGCCGCCAAGCAGCGTTGCTGTATTTCGGCTTGAAGAGCGTGGTTGCCGGTGTAATTACAGGCACATGAGGTTTAACATCTGTATGCTTCAAGTTGATGGACGCAGGGCAGTGCATCGTAGGGCACGTACCTATCGTGCTTGACTTACGGGGCAATACTTTGTTATAGGTATGGTCACATCAGGTGGGTCATCTGCTTGTTCTATAAACAAATTTTATTAAAAAAAAAGTACTGAACTAAAAAAACTGATCGCAAACCACATATGTACCTACGATTTAAAATAAAGATTTATTAGTCTTATACCTACTGTCTCAATTCAAACAAGAGTTGCCACAACTCCTAGATTTAGACCAAACACCAGATAGAATGTTTGCGAAACGAAAACTGTTTGTAAACATAACAATAAATAAATTGAACTATTATTGCAAATCGCGAAATCACTTACCAAGATTTGGCTTTCCTTGGCTTTATTTTCTAGGTATTCGATTTGAAAGTTAGATAATTGTTTTTGTTTGGAAAAGTATTTTGGCTTGTTAGTATAGTAGTTGTTCTTTGCAATTCTAATAACTTAGATTGCCATAATTAACTTTAATATAACAGGTAGGTTAGGTAGTCAAAGAACAGTCACCATTTCGAATGTCTAGTAAAATTCATCTGTATGCCTCAAGTTGATGGACGCTGGGCAGTGCATCGTAGGGTACGTTCCTATCGAGCGTGACTTACGAGGCAATGGCAAATTTGTTATAGGTGATGGTTACCACTTAACATCAGGGCCTTGTTTTTGCTACGAGTTTGCTTGTTCCAACAGCAAGTAGTATAAAAAAAATATCGGTACCCCAGGAATTGCTCTGCCTTCGCGAGACTTCTAGACTCTAGACTCTAGATCAGGGCCTTCTGCTTGTTCCAACAGCAAGTAGTATAAAAAAAATATAGGTACCCCCTTAAGAATTACTATACCTTCGCGAGACCTTTAGACCACCTACAGGGGAACAGTTTCGTTCTATACTTTACTTTCTGCATATTCAGTACGTGTACGTTTGACACGTGTTACGTACCCATAGAAAAATCCCTATTTCAACTCCTTTACGACGATTTACTTCGGAAAACTTATGCCAAGCCCGTCACCGAGAATGGCAAGCGAAAAGTTATGCATAGCGCGGCGGAAATTGATTTCCCCTACGAATACGTTTATAGAAAGCTGTTGTAGGTACTTCAAACGTATTAATCCATATTAGCCTAACTACTTCGATCAACAATCAACTAGATTGCGTGTCACATACAAAATCAAAGCTAAAAACTGTCCGCTTGAACATCTACTTACACACACATAAACAGCTACATCGAACTGATTCAAAGGTTTTTAAACAGTTTCAAGTTCAACCTAATTACAACCATAAACCCTTGTAATAAAGTCACAAATCTACGAAATACTATCTTACACTTATGATCATTCGTCAATTACAGCCGTCACCTTGAAATTAAAAGACATAGGTTAAATAACATTTATTGTGTAATCAACCTTATGTTGCAACAAATAAAGTACTTTTCCCCATTATTACTTTGTGAGTTACATTATTACTTTCGTTTCGTTTTGTTTCTGTTTGCTTCTTTGTATTTTACTACTCCTCACACACACTACAGGTGCCTCGATGGCGGACTGGCGGAATAAACGACAAAATATTTGTTTTTAATTGTTAACAATGATTTAAGCATCGCAAAACGGAAACTGATATGTAATTACCGAAAAAAAAGACATTCCTTCTGAAACCTTACTGTTTTAGGGGTTATTTTCGCAGTTTTAAAGCACACTGAGGCATTTTAGCACGTCCGCACGTTAGCTGTGGTTGGAGCATACTAAACTCAAATAAGAACACAAATTTATTTGTGCTCTTATTTCTCGGGCCGTTTTTGAGCGCGCCACACGTAATCTAGGTTGATTGTTGATCGAAGCCTAACTACTATAATTGTGAATTATACGTTCGAGACCCTTTCGCTACTGAAGCACACAAACAACTGCCTCGTGGCTGACGATTTTTATTTTCTTTCGCTTTTAATTTGTCTTGTGTGCATGTGTGTGCGTTATTAAGAAAATAAAATATCTGTTTATGTATATCACGGTAATATCATGGTATATTCAAAATATAATAGCTACGGTCTACCAATCTGACCGTTCTTCTAATGCCTAAAGTTGTCTGGAACAATTCGCTCCTAACCTAGGATCGTCCAATGAACTTTTAACTTTACATTTATAGCTGTGTATTTCTGTTAGATGTAGATATCTTTTATCTACACTAATATTATAAAGAGGAAAGCTTTGTATTTTTGTATGTAACGAATAGGCTCAAAAACAACTGGTCCGATTTCAAAAATTCTTTCACCATGAGAATGCTACATTATCCCTGAGTAACATAGGCTATATTATATTTTCAAAAAAATCAGGGATCCTCACTAAAACTCCAATAATGTAACCCAAGGTGGAAACCAAAAACCTTACATCGCGTGCGCTGCGAAAACTATTGATGATAGAACAAAATAATGTACTACGATTTTGTAGAACACGTCATCATCTACAAAAAATGTCGCGACAGCATATGTCTAACTATTATAGTTATGTCACAATAAGTGTTCTTTTATTACAAAAAATTAATTAAAATGCCGCCGCTAGAAAAGGGTCTTTATTTGTACCTTGGTATTAATCCTTATCCAAATAAATCTTTTCATAATTAAGACGGTTTCAATACCTATAGATTACTTCTTAAATTTTTCAAATCGGACATTCCATTCAAAAGATATGACGAAATTAAAAACGTTAACGGGTCCACGGGTCGCGCTCGGGGTGCGATTTCACTCTCTGGCGTGCAAATGTATGAAATAAGTAGACGCGAGGCTTGAACCCACGGTCTAAGTTTATCCTAAAATGTTCAAAAAATTTATGACCACCCATGCGAAGCTGGGACAGGCCGCTAGTTAAATATAAAGCGAACTTTTATTTAAGGAAGAGCCGCGGTGGTCTAATGGAATTGGCCCCGCCTTCTGATCGTTAGGTCATGGGTTCAAATCCGGTCGTGCTCCAATAGATTTCTATTAAAAAAAATTATGTACGCAATGTTCATAAACGGTGAAGGAAAACATAGTGAAGAAACCAGTTAGTATTCTAATAGCGGCGATGGGCTTGCAACCTGTCACGTATGGAATACCAACTACTGAAAAATGTGGGTATGTCCCAAATGTAATATTTGGACGTGCCTCTGACTGACTGATCTATGCTCCAACTCATTACAAAAACTAAACAATTAAGTATCATAATTGTAAAAAGGATCATACAAAAAAACGCTAGGAACCAAGCCGTAAGTTTCTTGGCTGTTCTTCTAGGCTTTGGTCGCGAGGAACTGGCGGTAGATTCACCAAGACGTTTAACCTAAGACGTTTCAAAGTGATCCTTGTGATGTACTCAATGAAGACTGTTTTGATTTTGATTTTGTGACATATTCTTAAAGAATCTTGAGTTGGTACTAAGAGAACTGATGGGATATCTACCGTGCCTGGGAATAAAAGTCGTCAAGCTGTGTCCGTTTTTAAAGGAAGAGCGTCACTGGAGTATGTTCTATTATTGATCGAGTGAGCGAAGCGAACGAAGATTCTAGTTTCAACTTGGGCGATTTGGCATTTTATGTATGTATGTATGTATGTATGTATGTATGTTTGTCTGGCCATAACTTTCGAACCGTTGATCCGATCTGCATGAAATTTGATAAGACGACAGCTTGTACTTGAGAAATTTACTGGTAAGTATATGAGTAAAATCGGATGAAGGGTTTTTAAGATATGGGGTTTTTTAAGGGGGCAAAAATAAAAAAGTGACTTAAAAAAATCAAGTTACATGTCATATGAAAGAGCTTTGTTTGGACACCCCAAAACAATTTTTACTTTTTTTCTGGGACGCTCGGTTTTTGAGATACAACAAAAAAGTTAAATTAAGATAACCAGCGACCCAAGAGCTCCCATCTCTAAGAGTTTCGTTGGCATCAAGGTTTTTCTACTGGTCGGCCAGTTACTTTGCTTTTTCTTAATTTTTTTCTTGAAATAAATTAAATAGGTCAGTTCTCATAAAATGGTGTCAACGACCAGGTCTGATGATGGAGCCAAGGTCTGTTCAACGGAACTCTTCAATAAATAGGCCAATAGAGTTGAAACTTGGTTACCGTACCAAGTTAGTAGGCGGTAGTCAGAAAAAATTCCAAACATAATGTTTGGACTTGCCTTTGACCACCTACTCAAAGTTTTGGTGCGTTCGTCGGGTCGCATCACGAGATCTCAGTTCGGGGCGAACTACTAGTTTAAATTAATGTTACATGTGCGAGTGGTATTCAATGTTTAGTGCGTGGGCGGACGATTTCGCAATAATGTGAACTGAATAATCACACTTCAACGCGAAGGACATGTTTTAGCAACGTGTTAAATTGTTTATACTGCAGTGTTTTGAAGAGTCCATTATGTTCACAGCCTTCACAGCTCGGTTGATAGTAGCTCTTCCTTCTGCGCCGTAGGCCGTGGGTTCGATCCCCACCGAGAACAAACATTTGTGTGATGAACATAGATGTTATTCTCTGTCTGGGTGTTATATAATATTACGTATGTATTTACAAAAAAAAAGTATACATGTATTATTTCAGCTATCTGGTTCCCATATTACAAGATTTGGCTTAGTTTGGGGCTAGATAGTGCTGTGTGGATAGTCCATCAATATTCTGTTATTTATTTATGTTATTTTGTATTTTTTATACAGTATTTTTATACTAGATAGGTACTTGCTACAAACATATATTATTTATTATAATGTATTTTGATGTACCTATTTGACGCCCTATCAATCAATGAAAATAATGGATCTCGCGATACAGACTAGTCGTTTTGAAAATACATTTTGTATTTTTATATGGGTATTGATGAAGAGGACATGATTTATTTGGATACTAGCTGATGGAACAAGCAGATGGCCCACCTGATGTTAAGTGGTAACCATGACCTATAACAAAACATTGCCTCGTAAGTCACGCACGATAGGAACGATAACCACGATTGTTGGAGTTTGACTCAACAAAAAGCCTGGAAATGATGCTAAAATTATCATAAAAAGATCCGACTTCCTTATGTTATAATCATTTTTTTTTTCCATTTTGATAGAATTTGATTTCGTGAAAACACGCGCCTCTTGATAAGGCAAGGTAAACATCAGTATCGAGATATTCAGCGATAAGATTAGACTACTTTCACATAAAATGTTGAAGAATGTTATTTTAGTTTTGTAGCAAAAGGTATTATCCGACACAGGAAGTATTGATCGTAGTTCATTCATCTCAGTAGTTACGCGACTGAAATAAGGCGGAACTGAGGTCAACGAACCTGTGGCTGATAAAATTGTTTGCCAATTAATCGGATAAGAATTCACAATTTTGTAATGTAGCGTTTGTAATCATCAATATGCAATCCGTGACAGTCTAATGTAATTTTGACTAACCTCGAAGCACTCCTATGAATTTCTCGTAAGGTAATGTTTCATTTTAGATATTCGCTCAAATTTTAATTTAATGAAACAGTAACGTTATATGTATGTATGTATTTTTACAATGGTTTATTCAACATACGTTATTCCGTTGTTATTTTATTATTTAAGAACCGATCTACAAGATATGGAGCGAAGAGATCTGAGGGGATATCTACCGTGCCTGCGGATCAGTCTTGAAGCTTTATCAGTTTTTCTGAGGGGATATCTACCGTGCCTGGGGATCAAAGTCTTGAAGCTGTTTCAGTAATTTTTTTTACAACTGATTCAAGTCCCACCAGGTCGTCGCCGTCGAGGTAGACCCAGGAGAAGATGGCGGGAATGATCTCGATTGCCATTCACAGAACTGGCTCATTGTGGCCAAAGATCGAGAAATGTTTCCTTCCGGAAGGGGATGGAGGCCTTTGCCGTGCGGTGGAACAATACAGGCTGAAATAAAATAGTTGCAAGTGCTACATAAACTTACCTTGAGGGCAACTAGCAATGTGACGGTCTCAACGCTGTAGTATCCACGGTCCACATAGTCCCCCATGAACAAATAGTTGGTGTCCGGAGAGCGGCCACCGATGCGGAACAGCTCCATCAGGTCGTGGAACTGGCCGTGGACATCGCCACAGACCGTTACCGGGCATTTCACCTCTTGGACGTTAGACTCCTTGGTGAGAATCTCCTTTGCCTGCAAAGAGGTTTACGTGCTTTATACGCATTCACCTGAATAAGGCTCAATATGCAGTTTTGGTGTACGTAGAATAAGTAGTAGTAGTGCTGTTTCGTAAAAAAGGACCACCCGGCAGTATACCACTGCCGCCAAGCACTGATGCTCGCATTGCTGTGTTCAAATTTGAGGGGTGTCGGTGCAATTACAGGCACATCAGACTGATAGAAATAGACGCAATACAATGTCACATATTGGGCACGCCCTTGACAGATGTGCGTTGTGCGGTAAAACAATTATTGTAATAGGAAAGGCAAGTACCGCTCAAATATCAAGTGGGCCATGTGCCACTTTTTTTTAATTAGGAATCTCGTTAAACAGAATCCGTTTAAGCTGCTTTTAATAGAAACATCATAAATAATATAGTTAAATAATATAGTAATGTAATACCAAATTGTCTTTTTTAGTTTTAAGCACGCCAACCTCTTGTTCTTCACCTGTCAAGGTTGGCTTGTAGAAAATGCTGTCTAGCATTAAAGTCTCCTTTTGTACAAACTTTGTTTGGTGCAATAAAGAATAAAATAAAATAAATAAAATCGTTATTATTATCAAATTATCGTGTTTAGATAAAAGGTGACGTAACGGTTGTGCGGAAACTCAAAGATGCTACAAACAAACAGACGAACGAGGCATTTACATTAAATATTGGATGTGAAAGCTGTGGAACATATATCTTACCTTTTGTAAATCGGTACAAACAAACAAGCACTAGGTAATAAAAATCTAAAATATACTTATATTAAAATAATTTTATAAATTTTTAGTAGTGTAGGTGTTCGTACCCAACTATTAATGTCTTTTTTTTATTGTTATTTATTAAATATCCCACAGTGGAGATAATAGTTTTTTTTATTTATTATACAACTAGCTTATGGAACAGATGGCCCACCTGATGTTAGTGGTAACCATCACCTATAACATAGCCTCGTAAGTCACGCACGATAGGAACGTGCCCTACGATGCACTGCCATCTCCATCAACTTGAGGCATAAAGATGTTTGCCTCATGTGCCTGTAATTACACCGGCAACCACACTCTTCAAACCGAAACACAGCAACGCTGCTTGGCGGCAGAAAAAGGCGTGGTGGTAGTACTTCCCGGACGAGCCCTTCACATAGAGCTCTACTACTCTTACTTCAGATATCATTATATTACCTAATGTACCTAGGTAGAAAAATTTAAATATAATGACAGACTATCTCACTCAATCTTATCTGAACGGGCATGACGACCTATTGTTTACTTATGAAGGAAAAACTTTCATAATTAGGTTTGTATAACAACAACAAAATCGAACCTACAATAAAGATAATTGCTGGTAGAACAAAAACTCGTAAACATGTAAAAAAAACCTTACTTGCTAGTTATTAGGTTCTTCACAAAAACAATCACAAGGTATGTAGGTACCTATTGGTCGAGTGAGCGAAACGAACGAATTCAACCAACGATCCAAGAGCCCCCATCTCTTAGGAGTTTCGTTGAAATCATAGTTTTGTAGCTGGTTGCCCAGTTCCTTTGCTTTTTCTTATATATTTTTTTTTGTAATAATAGAAGGTACTTAGTTCTCATAATATGGTGACAGCGACCTGTTCTGATGATGGAGCCAAAGTCTGTTCTACGGAACTCTTCCATAAATAAGCCAATAGAGTTGAAACTTGATTACCTACCATATCAACTTAGTAGGCGGTAGTCAGAAGCCAGTTCAAATATAATATTTGGACTTGCCTCTGACTACCACCTACTTTAATTTTCGGCGCGTTCAGATCGTATCACGATATCTCGAATTATAATACTTATTTGGTTATTACTATATTATATCCCATACTTATGCAATATGATTTAGTCCATCTAAAGGTTGTCATGGCGTGATCGCTTTTAGCAATAAGGCCGCCTATTGTACCTCTTTTTTGTTTAAGTTGTTGTTGTTTTATTTTTTACTATTAATATGGTTACAATTACAATAAAGATATAGGTATTCTATTCTAATCACGACAGGACGTAACTTTATTTCAACTAAAATACATTGTAAATGTCTACAGATTAGATATGTATTAGTGGAACGCAAGGTACTGCTCTAATTCCCTCGCTGTTCAAGTTGAATGAGCTAGAATATAATCCACATTATCACGTTACTAGAAATCTTTTCTGAAGGAAGTTAAATCTGTTGAAATTACAAGCTTCGGTAGTGAGAAGGATCTGCATTGTTGCTTGGTGTCTTAATATGTGCCTAAATTATAATTCGTGGTGGGGGAATGAGATCTGCACGGACGTCCCGCAATGGGGTGTATTGTGCAATATGTGCCTTTTCATTTAGAGGCTGTGTAGCTGACACTAATCTGAAACCTCCAAGCGAAGTAAAGTGTACTCAAGGTATACATTATATTTATACATATATTGTATATTTAGCAGAGTGTCAATAATAGAGTGGAAGTGTCCCCGCCTTGGTCGTAGGCTCGAATTCGTTCATTCACTAATGGATTTTTCTTTATAAAAAAATTATGTGCGCAATGCCATTGCTCTCAATCGGTGTAGGAAAACATCGTGACAACACCAGTATTCTAGGAACGGCGATGGACTTGCACATATGGAATACAACCTACTTCAAAATGTGGGTAGGTAGGTATATGCCAAATGTTATATTTGGACGTGTCTCGGACTAACTCCCCTAAGACATCCTTAAAGAATCTTTGATTTAGTACTTGTTACTAAGAGATCTGAGGGGATATCTACCGTGCCTGGGGATCAAAGTCGTAAAGCTGTTTCATTTTGTTTAATTTAGTGTGTGTTATGTTTCCGCTGGTATTTTCGTATTTGAACCTCTTTCCATGTGTGGTTGGGATCCCCAGTAAATCAGTAAAAATACAATTTGAACGTGGTAAACAACAACAATTTAGTAAAATTGCTGGATTAATAAAAATATTATTTTCAACATGCTGAAAATACTTATTCAAAATTAATACAAGTTTTTAATAATGTTAAACTTAAATACATAATAAAGCAATAAACAGTAAACTTCAGAAAGTAATTCATACTTTCTGAAGTTTAAATGGTTTATTTACCATTTTTCATTTCAACACATGAATCATAAAAGGCCTATTAAATTGGACAAAAAACTTTTTTTGGAAAAGTTTAACAATTCAATATATGTAATTAGAAATTAAGATATTTCTAATATTTAGTGCCAACTAGCCACAAAATAAGCAAAACATGTACTCTGAGAACCATCCCCATCATGCACTACTATTATAGAATACATTATTGTTTTGCAATTGGTTAAGAAGACCATGAAAAGATACCCTAAATCCAGCAGTAAAGTCACACCCAGTAATGGGTCACACCCAGTGTTGATGATGATTTGATAAATACTTTCCGTTAACACACGTGGAGCTGGAGGCAAATATACATTAACCTAATTACTAAGACAGATAGTTGTAATATCACTCATTAGCATCATTTCCAGGAAACATCCTTTTTTACTCTTATAATAATACAGTGAAAAAATAATCAAGCCGTTACATAGTGGTTGTAGTTGACTTAAACAATGATAAAGAAGTAAACTGAATAATAGACAATTGTTTTTTACACTCAGCATTTTCTATTCCTACACCAAAACTACCAATGGAATGGACTGTGACCAATGGAAAGAGCTGGAGGAGGCCTTTACACGAGAGGGGTCCTAATAAGTGATACTTAAATATATAAAAAAAATTGTGAAAACATAAAACAGATATGTAGAACTTATTAAAGAATAAATAGGCTTTTTATTTTATTTTATTACCCAAAACTAAGCAAAGCTTGTACTAACAAGCTTTTAGGAATGTAGGAACCAAGCTCAGACTTAAAGTACTAGTTCTTAAAGTTATGAACCACTACTTTAAATCTGAGCTTGGTTTTTCGTTTATGGTTTTCTGTACTACCACCCATCTTTTGCATGTATGAGAAATAATAAGTGCCAAAAGTTGTATGTACATTACTAATACTTTTGATCATGTTGGTGGTATATTTCGTGATAACAAAAGTTATGACAGAATCTACTCAAAGTGAATACAATAAGTATCACTTTTATTCCTCTCAAGATTCTGGCCATCTAAGTGTAAGTGTCAAGTTGTTGTCACTGACTGTTTTTTTATCTGAATTAGGTAAAACATAGTTTTTTGTAAACACTAGCTGTATAGAGGTGAGGAGTCTTTCAACATTATATAAAAACAACAATAGACACTGTCAATCATAATTTTTTTTTACAGTTATAATGTATTTATTGGATAATTAGGTGTTTAATTATTTGTGACATTGTTTTTAAGGTTAGATTGTTTTACTCAAATTTTAGCAACATAAAATTCTACCAACAGAATGACATTGTTTTATCAGTGCTTTACCAGATCAGAGGCACAGGAGTGTTATGCATTACATCAGTGTGTTTGTGTTCACAAACTATGTTTTAAATTCAAGGGCAAACTTATACTTCTGAGTAGGGAGGTTGAACTATCGAAACTACCGCGAAAAAACGTTTTCCATGTCTAAGACAACAAAATCAATAGTAGGTACTTAGGTCTTACTCAATGCTACAGATGTCTTCAGTAAACAAGTACACAAGTATTTAGCTAAGCACACAAAGCTACTGTTAGGTAGTACCTATTAGCATGGTTTCCGCGCCTATGCTAAAAATACCCAACTACCACCAATTAGGAATTAGAAACGGAGATAGCAGATAGCTGGGTGTGGTAAACATAGGAATATACATGCTTCCAATCATTATAATCAGTCAATAACAACGCATCCAACGCCACAGAGACGTAGCTTCTATATCTTTTAACCGATGAAGTTCTTACCTATCGCGTTCTTGTAACTCGTCAGGTAGGTACATGAATCATACAACTATACATATAACACACGGGAAATGATCACTGCACTACAAAGATCGATCCAAGACTACTCAAACTATAAAGCATAACTAAATTCAAGTGCTCCTTACCTTGTCGCATAGCGTTTTTACTTGATTTTCTGTCAATTGCTTGCATTCATTTAGTTGTTCTATCCATTGATCCAGTTCCTTTAGCGATGTTTTGTCCTCCATACTTTGTGTCTATAGAATAACGCACTAGACGTTAGTTGGGTTTTTGATTGCTTTTATGTTCTAAATGTACACAAAACCATGCGAAATAGCTATTTTTTACTGTGCCCAGAAAACTGACTACGGCGAACACTTTACAAAATGGCGTTTGTGTGACGTCAATTTTCAAGAAAAGAATTCCACCAAGCGGATCTAGGAGGAACTACACTCATGATGCCAGTTTTAGGTGCGTTCACTTCAACTTTTTTTTGAGTAGTAAAGCCATGGGTGCGTTCACAAACTATTTTTGTAATGAATTTTCATTCATCCTCACGTTCAAAATCAAATCGAAGGTCTGTTTGATTCAGTTTAGTAAAACTAAAATTAAAATGTTTAGACCATGTCATTCATCATTTAAAACATAGGTACTTAAGGCATATAAAAAAAATTAAAATGGGCACTTGCAATGTTTGCTATGCACGGGTCGCGGGTCTAGCATCCAGCAATTGATACGATCTCTGCATAAAAAAATCACGCATGACAAAAACTGAAAAAATAATATGGAAAAAAAAACAAAACGTAAGACTAGGCGGTATGGTCTTAGAACTATAGCTTGCTCCGAGAGGAGCGAAAAAAAATTGTCTTGACAATCTTTCAAAATTAAACGTCAAGTCAAGTTGTAGACTGGATTCGGCTTAGGGATGCCCGGACAGTCTTATTTGAATCTATTATTTGGGTCTCGATGGATCGTTTCCCAATTAATCGTTCCAGGATCTGAATCAAGTGGTTTTAAATCGATCTTTTAAAGATGGATTCGTTCTGCAATCATAATTTTTTTGAAACTTATTACAAATGTAAGTAATAAGTTTATATAAATATATATACATTTTTGAAACTTATTACAACGGCTGTATCTCATTCATGAACCGAGATAGTTAGACAATTTAAATTTTCACTGATGATGTATTTCTGTTGGCACTATAGCAACAAATAATAACAAACAGAATAAAACTAATATATAAGGGGGCTCCCATACAACAGTGATTTTTCGCCATTATTATAGACGGAACCCTTCGTGCGCGAGTCCTCTCACACTTGGCCGGTTTTATTTATAACTAGCGGCCTGTCCCAGCTTCGCATGGGTGGTCATAAATTTTTTGAACATTTTAGGATAAACTTAGACCGTGGGTTCGAGCCTCGCGTCTACTTATTTCATACATTTGCACGCGCTTCTCCTTGAGTGAGTGAAATCACACCCCGCGCCTGACCCGTGGACCCGTTAACATTTTTAATTTCGTCATATCTTTTGAATGGAATGTCCGATTTGAAAAATTTAAGAAGTAATCTATAGGTATTGAAACCGTCTTAATTATGAAATGATTTATTTGGATAAGGATTAATACCAAGGAACAAATAAAGACCCTTTTCTAGCGGAGGCATTTCAATTATTTTTTTATAATAAAAGAACACTTATTGTGACATAACTATAATAGTTAGACATATGCTGTCGCGACATTTTTTGTAGATGATGACGTGTTCTACAAAATCGTAGTACATTATTTTGTTCTATCTTCAATAGTTTTCGCAGCGCACGCGATGTAAGGTTTTTATTTTCCACCTTGGGTTACATTATTGAAGTTTTAGTAAGGATCCCTGATTTTTTTGAAAATATAATATAGCCTATGTTACTCAGGGATAATGTAGCATTCTAATGGTGAAAGAATTTTTGAAATCGGACCAGTAGTTTTTGAGCCTATTCGTTACATACAAAAATACAAAAATACAAAAATACAAAAATACAAATGTTACCTCTTTATAATATTAGTGTAGATGTAGATGTAGAAGTGTAGATGTAGATGTAGATGTAAAAAAGAACACAAAACCTATGAAACCAGGACATACTTGTTGAAATATGCATACTAATTAATGCACCTGCTATCACGCTTCAGATGATCATCACTTACCTGACTGCTAGTTTCTGACAAGCCGCCAATACAATTTTATGATCGCATAAAAAAATTGTATGCATTCAACTCGATCTGGGTGAAAATCGCAAGGAAGTAATCGATAAAAAAATGAAGAGTAAATAGTAACAGATCGATCTTTTAAAAGATCGATTCAGATCGGACGTCCCTAAATTCGGATCGGTCGGCTGGCGTGGCGTGGCATCGAAAATCTGTCCTTCCTTCTTTTGAAGTTGGTTAGCGTCGGGGTCGCGTGTGTGGCACTTTGGGTTCATGCACATAAACTGAAGTCATGACTGAAACACTGAAACTCCGAGGCACCCTCTGCGGTCACAATGGCTGGGTTACGCAAATTGCGACAAACCCTAAATACCCTGACATGATTTTGTCTTCTTCCCGAGGTAAAGTTTTTCACCAAATTTATCCACATTCATCCTCCATTTTATAACCTCATCCTATTATTTTATCTGTTCAATTGCATGCGTTAATTCGTTACACTCCTTATTCATTCATATTTTTACGTTACAATGATGAAACAAAACCTTTGCCACGCGAGTCCTGAGCGGCAAGCGGATATGGGGCTGATGTCGATGACGCCACATTTCTAACCTAAATTTTCTAAATCCCATTTAAACAGCCAGGTTTCCGTTTCAGACAAAACTCTTATCGTGTGGAAGTTGACAAGAGACGAGACCAACTACGGTGTGCCACAAAAGCGTCTATACGGTCACTCTCATTTCATCTCTGACGTAGTTCTGTCCAGCGACGGTAACTACGCTCTATCCGGCTCCTGGGACAAGACCCTGCGTCTGTGGGATCTTGCTGCGGGAAAAACCACCAGACGTTTCGAAGATCATACTAAGGTGTGACAGAATTGCATTTTATTAGGGTTGTAATCCCATGTGTTAGTAATAAGCGCCTGTGCGAGGCAGAAGATCAGTGAATTGCGCCTTTGCGAGGCAGAAGAAATCGAACTGCAGCTAAAGAAGGATTGCTCCATAGCATCCTTTGGGTATGTAGTTTCTGAAATCTTGAATAACCTAGGCACCAAGTTTCCTTAGTAAACTAGATTACACTAGTACTTTAGATAGTGTAAGCATGCGTGTAATCTATGTAACATAACCCTAATAATTATGTTTTTTATTCATATGCTACCAAATTCTAATTTAATTTTGTGTATACAGGATGTCCTCTCAGTGGCGTTCTCAGTTGACAACCGTCAGATTGTGTCTGGCTCTCGGGACAAGACAATCAAGCTGTGGAACACACTGGCTGAGTGCAAATACACCATCCAGGATGATGGACACAGTGACTGGGTTTCATGTGTGCGCTTCTCACCAAACCATGCCAACCCCATCATTGTTTCAGCCGGATGGGACCGCACTGTCAAGGTAATATTTCATCTTGTTATTACTTCTTTTTTTTTTAAATAGACCACAATAACTTTCTTGAAGATGTGTTGAAAAATACTAAAATAACAACTGTTTTTTTCCATAGGTCTGGCATCTTACCAACTGCAAGCTGAAGATCAACCACCTGGGACACTCTGGGTACCTAAACACAGTCACAGTTTCTCCTGATGGCTCTCTTTGCGCATCTGGTGGCAAGGACATGAAAGCTATGCTCTGGGACTTGAATGATGGCAAGCATCTTCACACCTTGGACCACAATGACATCATCACGGCTTTGTGCTTCTCCCCCAACAGATACTGGCTCTGTGCTGCATATGGACCTTCCATCAAGATTTGGGTATGTATCCTATGTACAACATAGGATAATTCAGAAGTTTTGGGAATTTAGTAAGCATAACTAATGTTAAATTTTTATTAACAGGACTTGGAAAGCAAGGAAATGGTTGAAGAACTGAAACCTGAAATCATCAACCAGACGCAAACCTCTACGAAGTCGGACCCTCCCCAGTGCCTCTCCCTTGCATGGTCCACTGATGGACAGACCTTATTTGCTGGCTACTCTGACAACATTATCCGTGTCTGGCAGGTCTCTGTATCTGCACGATAAGACCAATGGGAAATGGTTTCATTTATTTTTGTTCTGCATTTATGTTAAATATTCAAGGATAAAAATAAATGGAATTGTATGACGATTTATATTAGCATTTTTATTACATAAGTCTGATCTCCTTGTAAGTTAATGATAAGTTGTTAAGGCAGAAATGCTTTGTATATTGTAATTGTACATACATTATGTATTTTATTTATGTAAATAAATTCTTATTCTTAAACAGATTTTTCTTATCTACTATACAATATACCTAGCATCTTGCTCTTCTGTACCAGTATGTTTTAGATAAGTAGGTTCAACAGTGAGGAAGCTAAGCCAGAAGTCAACAAGTGAAAAGTTGAGATAAGAAACTTAAGGTTAACCTTATATCACGAAACATACACTGACACAGAACCTTGGAAAGGATCAAGCTAGTAGAGAGCCCTTGGTGATCAGTTTGCATAAGAATTGTGTATATTTTATATGTACATAGGTAGGTATATGTATACTACAAAACTTAATTATCTTATTGCTACTGTCATGTGGCACATACAAAAAAAAAGTATCAAACTATCCCCAGCACCATAATTGAAGATCCTTAGACAGATTGAGTTCCTTTGTTTACTGTGGTAATCCAGCAGCATTCAGGAGATGAGAACCATCAGTTATTTCTGTGGGCCCACCACCAACTTTAGTATGAATCACATAATTCACTTGATCTACAGGCTTTGGTACATAAAGTGCTTTCAAAACATCAATGCTGAGACCGTCTCCAGAGGCTGTAAGTCCCCTGATAAAGTTGTCATTGGAGGATGGGTAGGCATATTTAATGAGAGAGATTATTTTTGGAACTTCATCCTCAAGTAAGTACAAACATGCATTTGGTCCAGCATCAAATGTGTAGGCAACTTTGGGTGAGCCACAATATTTATTGTACTTATGTATCAGTTCTACTATGCTGTGTGAGATATCATTCATGTAGACAAATGGAGGATAGGAGTCCTGGCATACTGCATGGAATTGATTGCTGTCCTTCATTGTTATCTCAGCAAACTTAGTAAAATCTTGAAGCTTGATAGCATCGCATATCTCCTCAGTTCTTTTAGGCACACAGTGCTCTATTCTGTATTTCAGTAGTTCAGAGGTTTGAGCGGATATTCTCATTCCATCGGTAGAGCTAGTTTTTTTCTTTGTTTCTCCAACAACTAAAATGAGGGCTCTCATTTGAGGCCAGGATGGTGATACTTGTACGGCGATAGAGTCTGCTCCTTGAGGATCTGTACCGGCGCACCATCTCACGAAACCTCCGTACACACTTCTACATGCACTGCCTGAGCCAAGTCTCGCCAAGGAACTTACGTCGCTTTTTACTTTGTAGAGTTTGGCGAGTGCGACGACCAGACAGGCGTAGCCCGCCGCAGAAGACGCCAGGCCTGCTGCGGTTGGAAAGTTATTTTCGGAGCAAACGTGCACTTTCCACGAGAGAAAGTTTTCACCGACCGAGTTTTCGTCGATAGCTCTCGCTTTCACGCCTTGCAGACAATTTTGCAATCGCTTGTTGGAAAAAGACTCTTTTTTACCATTCAGCCAGATTTCATCTTCCTGGAACTCTGGACGAGCGCAGACCGAAGTCTTCGCACACATTACACTTGTATCTAAAGTAGCACTAACTGAATCGTTTAGGGGTAAAATAAGTTCCTCGTCGCGTTTGCCCCAGTATTTTATTACAGCTATGTTTACAGGAGCAATTACTGTTTTAATATCACTCATTTTTACGACGGAATGTTAAAAATATAAGTTAATAATAATTTATAAAGTTTTGTTTTGTTTGAGCTGCCCGCCTTCTCACACTTCTTTTCTATGATTGGTTGATTTTGATTTGATTGGCTGGCGCGCGTTTGTTTTGTACAAGCGCACAGAGCAGCGTAGCGTCAAAAGTAGGCAGCGCTAGCTAGCTCTTGGTCTTGCTTGGGTTGGGCCAGCAGCAGCGCGGCGCTTACCCGTAGGTAGGTAATTACTACGTGAATGCGGAATGGTGTGTTGCCAGCCCGTGAACCCGAAGAAGGCCAACAAAGCTCAAGCCAGGAGCCGATTTTTTACTTCAAATACCTATATCAAAATAAATATTTACTACTACTACTTTTTTTCAATCAATTGAACTATCTATCTACTACATCGCTACCAAAGATGTCAAAGCGGTGTTTAGATTCTAGGTTAAATAAAAAATATAAGTTTTACCAGCCTTGACAGCCTTTACAGCTCAATTGGTAGTAGCTATGGCTTCTGCGCCGTAGGCCGTGGGTTCAATCCCCACCGAGAACCAACTATATGTATAATCTACCTAGCCGATTTCGGCTACAATTTTGTTAACCCCTTACTGTATGGATATTTTTGAAATTTGAATAAAACCAGGAAAAAAATTCTGGTTTCTTTTTTTTATTTAGTTTTTTTTTTACAATAAAGTTACTAACAAAATAAAAAATATGCATATATGGTATAGCATAGAGAGCGCCCCGGTGGTCTAGTGGGAGAACCCCGCCTTCCGATCGTAAGGCTTGCAACCTCTCACGTATGGAATACTTACTACTGCAAAATGTGGGTGCCTTCTCTGACTACCCCCTTTAAACGTCCTCAAAGACGCATTCGCATACATACCTACCATAACGCATTCGACGCGGTATGTAATGTTGTACAGTTATTAAATTTGAAAGAATCTGGAGTTAGTACTTGGTACTAAGACATCTGAGGGGATATCTAAGTACCGTGCTTGGGGATCAAAGTCGTGAAGCTGTTTCAGTTTTTTCACTATGGTACGTTATGCATTGCATTAAATATATATCTGTTTATACCATATGGGACGACATGCAACCAAGGTATAACGGCTAGTGTAGCACAGTGGTAGTACACTGAAGGTTTCGGGTTTGATTCTCGGTCGAGGCAATAGGGTGTGTTTGTGTATGGACATACACAAACGGACCCTAAGCTTATGAGTTGCTACGATGGTGTATGTATGTTGAAATGGCAAGAGACTAACAATACGTCTACGTCTGAAAGTTACTAAGTACATTCAATTAACACGTTATTTTCGCTCGTTGCCTCTAAATCATGGAATATTGTTACATTGGAAAGGCCGAATATGGGCCGATTTATTCAAAAGGCCGCCAACGTGATAGAAAGGCCGAGAATGCGTCCCCCAAGCCCGAACTGGCAACACTCAGTACAATATACCAATACTAAATTAACTTAGTGGGCCTAAATGAAGCTAGCCGTTTGGCGAATCTTCCATTCGTCATTGGCCATAAAATCACAAACGGCTAACTTCATGCGCGCCAAGTTATACTTGATGAACAGTTATACGAAGGAGTGAGTGAACGAATGAGAAAAAGTTAACGTGACGTTGACTTTGACATACGAAAGCCTTGTGATTGATTCTCTCGCTCTGCATGTTTTCAACCGCAGTCGTGTAGTTGAGTGAACCTTTGAATTGAATGACGTCGATTTATTTGCTACTATCCAGATAAATTGAATTGACCCTCTTTTGTCTGAATGCGGATATCAAAATGACATTTCTAAACTGAATCGGGTTATTGACAAATTTCAACAACGCTGCCATTTTCGTTTTGTGGCACGGCTAGCGGCTGTGGAAGTGTAATTTGTATTAAAATAACCAGCAATTATTTACGTACCAAGTGCTACAAATAGTTATGAATGTATTAGCATTACTGTGAAATAATTCAGTTCTTGTTACTGTGTTAGATTCGACGTAATAGTTGTTCACAGTATATAAGTGAAGGAGGTGAGTGGTATTCGTTATTTCTTATTTGGAAGTTTTCGAGGAGTTATTCTGCTTGAAAACTCAAATTGAGTAATCTAGGCCATAAACCAATGGTTGTGACAGTTAAATACGCACTTCTAAATCAGCTTCTTTGCTCGCACCGCATTGGGGTGACTAAAAGGGCGTTGTGATCATGATTGAAGATTTATCATTACCTACTACCGTCGTCATCGTCACCGGACGATGAGACTTTGTTTGTATAGTTTAGAACTGCTTTACACCATTTATTTTGTTAAATTCGACGAAATAACATTCAGGAAACATAGTATCCTACCTAATGTTTATCATTTTAGAAGTCACTTTGAACTGGAATTATCTTCAAAGATATTCTGATTAATGTTATTAATATATATCTAATCGGACCCCTCGACATAGGTAAATGTACAAATCCAAAAATCTATTTATTTCTTATTGGATCACAAATTCACAATGACCCAGGTAAACTGTATTTTATATCATAACTATCTACCTACTCTCTAGGGATATTTTATAATACATTTTAGGAATTGCAGTATTATAAAAATGAGCCAAAATTGTACATATAATTTTATCCTGAAACAACTTAATTGTACTATTTTGTAGTAACTATTTGTATGTAACTATTTCCCCTACCAAGGCTATGATAATTATGATCGTTGACATGAATTTACAGTTTTATTGATATGTAAAAGAAGTGTTTAGGATCATCAAATATTATTGGTATAGTACTAGCACCCACTCATAATACGATAACCCACAATAAGATAATTTTTCTATAAAAAATTTGATATTGTAAACCTTGTATATTGCAACTAATATATTGTAAACAATATAAAAAAATCTTTCTTTCCTATTTAAAAAAACACTAGAAAGTTGCAAGATGTAAGTTTAATGCCTGACCTTCAAGATTTTGGATGAGAGAAACTGGCGATGAAAACTGGTAGATTCAGTAGAGTTGGTAAAGTGATCATTCATATTGTTGTCAGTGTTTACTTTATGATTATTATGAATATTCATGTCATATAAACAAGCTTATAAAAGTCTTCAAGATAAATCTCATCAGGTCAAAGGTCATAGCCCTGACATTATGCGGATACCTTTTTGTCTGCCTTAGTAGTTGGAATCATCTTCAACAGGCCAATTCCCATTGTGTAAGTGTATGTCAAAAAACTTGAGAATCATGGGCCACTGTCTGGCGCTATTTACCATGGCTCCTATTGGACTCAACTGTGTCTCCACTTCGAGATTCTACAGATTTTACTGCCAGTTTAGTTAGACAATTTAGCTGGCAGGTTTGTTTGTTACTTGTCTCAAATCATAAGTCTTTAGTCAACAATAACATTGAATAATTGGTCCATAGTAAACACAAGAACATAAGTATTACAACACAACACTTTGACCTTGAATTAGTGTCTCTACCTCCTATTACCTATATCACACTGACTTACACTGACTGTGACACAAGTATTGAAGGTATTGTTTATTCCAAACCATTTCATTCCACAGAATCCATGATGACTTTAATCCTTTCCTTAGATTCAAAAGTATTCTAGTCCTTTATTAAAGAATTATTTCAAATTTGGGGATAGTGTTATTTATCTAGTTTCAAAGTAGTAATTTAGATCGCTTTGAAATGTCTTCAAAATAGGTGAATCTAGGTCCTGATAGGTATCTATGGCTTTTTTGTTGCCAATAAAAGATTGTCTATAGCACGGCAATAAAATATAGAGTCTTGGTGTTTTGTTAAAATACTCACGCTTTTCATTTTAAGAGTAGTAGAGCTCTTTGTGAAGGGCTTGTCCGGGGAAGTACTACCACCACACCTTTTTCTGCCTCCAAGGAGCGTTGTTGTGTTTCGGTTTGAATAGTGTGCACGTTCCTATCGTGCGGGACTTACGAGGTAATGCTTAGTTATGGTTACCACTAAACATTAGGTGGGCTATCTGCTTTTTCCATCAGAAAGTTGTATAAAAAAACACGCAAATATCCGATAAGTAGAATAAATGTTCTTGATTCATCTCTACCTCAAGACTTCCGTTCCGTACAAGCACACTAATGCACGGACGAATGTATGCGTTAGTGGTCGCAGACGTAAAAACGTGAAGATGTCACACGACACTGGCCACTATACTTTGTTACTTGAAGCATCCGTGATGCATGCGTGATTTTTGTGCAATCAGCACAAAAAACGGAGGTAAAAGTAAATATCAAATTATAAACTGTATTTATAATGTAGACAGCTACTTATTCCATAACTAGGTGTATATTTTTTTACCTTTTGTATTTGTTCCGTTTAGGTTGATTATTTGAAGTATTCTTCCGTACTAAAATGCACACTCTGGCCTCCAAACTAGTTTCATAACTAGAATACGTAGTAAAGTCAGATTAAAACGATCTCAATACCTTTTATATCAATCTCAGGCTGATGGGAAGTGGTGGAAGATCGAAAGGAATAGAAGATAGATAGATCTAGCCTAGATTGGGCATGCCACGTTCAGTTTTGGTCAACTTTCATAAGTACGGTTGAGGTTGAGGAAAGGGTCACCATTCATCAATTTTTAAAAAAGCTTTTTGATCAATGTGAAATTCAGAACTGTAAAGGATTTGACTCTACAAATTTATCCCTCCATATCCCCTTCAGCTACGCAATAATGCGGGAAGTCAGTGCAGATTTTATTCCCCCTTGTCTATCCAAGAGCTCTCGAGGGATCAAAAGATCTCGTTTCTGCCGATCGCTGTCTTAAACAACTTACGAGTGTAATCCCGCTTCAAATCCGTAGGTATCTAAATAAAATAGACAGATTTAACTTCAGTAAAGCGTTTGTACTTATAGACTACTTATTATAGGGCTTCAAATAGTAATCAGTTTTCTAGGCTGGTGGTCTTTCAAGAACCATGAGTAAACAAGGTCAAATTTGTCTTGACTGTTTTTTCCTCATGTTTACATACTAAAGTCATAAAATACCATGTAACATTAAGCTGTTCACCCGAATCGGTTCAATTAAATTCGTTTATTCAATTTCAATTCTCTTACAAATCGTGTCTGAATCTTAACCTAACATGCAACAAAATAAAAATAAACAATTCAATTAACATAATGTCCCCAGTGAAATTAAAATACAATATCTATATAATTCGCAATATTAAATGTCAACAATAATTAAATGTCACTTCTGAAAATCTATAAACTCTTCAACCT
Source organism: Chloroclysta siterata (assembly GCA_932294275.1). NCBI lineage: Eukaryota > Metazoa > Arthropoda > Insecta > Lepidoptera > Geometridae > Chloroclysta > Chloroclysta siterata. Next base: position 19,984,350 of record OW028588.1, read on the forward strand.
AATAGAAACACCCTTCCAACAAGAGCTTTTTCTGTTCAGAGATAAATTTGATAGGACTCCTTTACGTTTAAATTCTACCGGTAATGCATTAAACATTCTGACCGCTTGATACCGACAACACTGTTTTGCGTTTTGCAATCTCGGAGTAAAAGATATATCGAGATCCTTTCTCCTTGTTAGCAATCTATCTTTTTGTTACTTAGGTCCTGATATAAAGATAAGTTAGCCAATAAATGTATATAACACAACGAAATAAATATCGGTATTATGTTAAAAATTCCTATCACATGAACTCTACTTCTTTTTTAAGCTCTTATAACCCCGATATCGTCTATCAAGCTCTTGGCCTATCAAATCAGCATTCATATATTTAGCTTAAACAAACACCGATTTTTCCAAGTGTCTATTGTCTAAGATCAGGCTCGCTTCGCTTGCTCTTTCAATGAAGTCAGTTATTTAACAAATTAATATCAAGTTCTGTCCATTGAGTATGCGTCATCCATTTTCCGGAATTGATGATAACATCCAAATTCTTGTACATGGCCAATAATTTGAAGCAATTTCAATTAAATGATATTGTATGTGTGTTATATTGCTATTTGAAAAGTGCTTCTAATAGCTATTAAAACCAAGGAAGAGTAAACCACTCTTATGTGGTCAAACGATGAAAAAGAAACGAAAGGTGTACGTTTCCACGAAAAGACCCTCCTAACTTATAAAAAAAATTGGCTCGCGACTGTCATCTCCAGACATACGGAAAATAGACCTCAGATATACGGAAACGGAATGGAAACAACTTCACGACTGTAATCCCCTACACGGTAGATATCCTCTCAGATCTATTGTGTACTTATACTACTGTTCGGCATAGGCCTCTCCATAGCTATTCATTTTGGGTAGTTCATGTTCTATTGTACCGCCACGTCCCATTTATCGAGGAAAAGGTTTCCATATTTTTTTGGGTCAGCCAATTAGTTCTATGGACTTCATTATTTCTTACTACTACTTACAGCTACTATATTATCATTTGTAAACATGAGATAGTATCGCAAAGTTATGATAAAAAGTTACGAAAAGCCAAGCCCCTAAAAATCTATATCAAAAGACTGAATGCACCACGCACTTCATAATTTTAGAAGTTTTAATTATAAATGTTCTGATTCTAATATTGTATGGTTCATTTTATCGTGCTACAGCAATATCAAAAACTTCTCTTGCTGAATGCATAAAAACATCTCTGTCGGAGCTCGGAATCGCCGATCGGATAACTGTGACGGAATTCCAGCCGTTAGGTGAAATCTTGAATATTTTACTCCATAAATCACCTATCCATTAACTCTACCTTGCGTGCTACAACATTGTAAACGTAGTTTTTTTTTATGGCAGACTTAGTTTTTAGGTAAATTACGTTTAAATGGAAAATGAATGAAGATAACTTTATGTAGGCAGTTAGGTTCAATAACTTTTGCGATAACACGGTTAAAATGCGAATAAAGTCGTGTATCATCTGATTAGCTACGCAAGGTTTGCGCGGCAATGATACCGTACTACGGGCTTATCTAAAAATACTGTAAACAGTCTTATATTTGGAGCGCAAATTCTGACATTTACTTTAAAGAAAGCTGTTCAATGGAACTGATAATAACAGCAGGGCACGTTACACTGTCGATGCCGGCTGTAGCCATAACAGGAGGCCTTCGGGCGACCTAAAGACTCAGTCACTGGACTTGGTCACTAGCTCATACAAGGAGGAAGATAGACGCATTTGCTCCGCAGGGAGACATTACCGCTCATAATAAAAAGATCGAACTGATAATAAAGAAAACGATTATAAATTTAGGCATGTACCTCATGATGTAACTTAACTTAATACTTACCCTACCTATCACTGATCCAGAAAGATTGTAGAGATATTTTCCGAAAATTCTACTTCTGTATCTTTACAGTTTTTGCGCCGCCATTCAACATTAAAATTTTCGGTTGGCATACTTTTTACAGAATGTGCAAATCCGAGTGAGTAGGCACCAGGCAGGCACCACTATCGCTCGATTACGAATGCATTAGCACGCCCGGATGTGTCAATTTGTGTTCACCCACTCACTTGCATCGTGTGTTGACGCCTGTTTGTCTGTGTTACTCCACTGCCGGGTCTATAAACGCTATAGATATCGTAGATTTTATTTTACAGGGAATCTTATTGTTGATCCTATTAATAAACACCTAACGATTCTTTATCAATATTACTGAAATTATATATGTAAAAGTGAAATTGTTACTAGTGATTATCTAAATATGTATGCCATGAAATCTCGGCGATTGGCTTGCAAGTACTCTCATACTAACTCCCGCAAAAAATGCACATGTGCGGATTAGACATCATCAAAGATCTTGAGTTTTATGCGATTTGAGGATCTCCTCAAAGAAATTGATAACCTAAATATTAATAGAAAGTACCTATCAATGTTTATGATGAAGACTAGGTACTTTAATATTCTGATCTTATTACATTCCCTCAATTTTGGCTGAAGTATATTTAATTTTATTCGTGTTTTATTCTATGTTTCTACAAACGTTACAATTCAAGCAAACTTTGCCGCTCTTAAAGGTAGTCAATCGCCTGTTAACAGGCGAGCGATTCAAGTTGCCAACACTTTGGATTATTCGTTCCAAGGTAATGAATGCAATTTCAGCAAAAGGTCAGTGCAGTAACATTTGTGAATGTAATGTTTTGGTTGCATTGCAGATTTGATATGGCTACGAAAACTATCAACAAAACTATATACGTATACCTATTACAGTTCGGCCGTTTTCGGATTGACTCTCTGAATTTCTGTTAGAATTTAGGCGTTTGTAAAAAGTTAAACTGGATATTAACAAAATAATACTTATTTTGGTCTGAGTTCTATAATTTGAGATGAATAAAATCCAATCCAACTTTTACAGTCGTTAAACCATCCAAGACGTAGGCTTTGACTTTGGGCATCCTAAAACTCATAGACCACAAGAAGCGTAGCCTGTTAGATTCTCTGAACCGTCGAAACTATTTTAGCCTTGTATATTGGGCAGCCATTTAGCCATAAGCCATTGTAGCTTTTATTAACTCTTTAACGCTGTCAGGATAATCTTATCACACGTGCGGAAGCTACATTCGTCATCTCCCGATATAGCTCCTAGCTTTGTGTTCGCTTTGTGACTAGTTTTGCGCGCTTTACTTTTTGCAGAACCTGTATTTTATGGGCTAGTGAGATGCGTTCATAATGGTTTTAATAAAAAGGAGTAGAGGATGAAGGATGGGATATGTAAGTTTTTTTTTTTTAAATTATGTGGCTGTTATCTACACTAATATTATAAAGAGGTAAACTTTGTATTTTTGTATTTTTGTATGTAACGAATAGGCTCAAAAACTACTGGTCCGATTTCAAAAATTCTTTCACCATTAGAATGCTACATTATCCCTGAGTAACATAGGCTATATTATATTTTCAAAAAAATCAGGGATCCTTACTAAAACTTCAATAATGTAACCCAAGGTGGAAAACAAAAAACCTTACATCGCGTGCGCTGCAAAAACTATTGAAGATAGAACAAAATAATGTACTACGATTTTGTAGAACACGTTATCATCTACAAAAAATGTCACGACAGCATATGTCTAACTATTATAGTTATGTCACAATAAGTGTTCTTTTATTATATATATATATATATATAGAAAAGGGTCTTTATTTGTACCTTGGTATTAATCCTTATCCAAATAAATCATTTCATAATTAAGACGGTTTCAATACCTATAGATTACTTCTTAAATTTTTCAAATCGGACATTCCATTCAAAAGATATGACGAAATTAAAAATGTTTACGGGTCCACGGTTCACGCGCGGGGTGCGATTTCACTCACTCAAGGAGAAGCGCGTGCAAATGTATGAAATAAGTAGATGCGAGGCTCGAACCCACGGTCTAAGTTTATCCTAAAATGTTCAAAAAATTTATGACCACCCATGCGAAGCTGGGACAGGCCGCTAGTTTCAAATAAAATTTGAAATCGTGTTTTCAAGATGAAAGTTTACACATACTACCTGAATGAGTTCGTATGATCGTGGTCTAACGAATGAACTGAAAATATGGTTCCTGTTCATACAGCTAGTGGTCGCTAGAGGAATTTCGTAAAGCTCTTAAGATCTAAGAAAAAAGCTAAGTATTGAGATGCCTACCACTAAGTATTGCGCATTACTTTAACTCGGTACCTTACCAACTACAAAATGACGTAACAACTAAGTATGCCAGTGACACAGAATAGTGATGTCAACCTCTAAGACCTCGTCTGTAAGCGACTACTGCATTCTGATGCAGCGGAGAACGTACACGATATTTAGGATAGCGTTTACCAACACCGTTTTAATAACAAAACTCAACGCATAGCCTAACTGATTGTCTATAGTTTCATCAACAATATCGATGAGATCTGATGACTTCCAAACAGCTCAACCGATTTCAACGATGGTTTGGGTGGAACTGATTGAATGATAATCACTTTGGCCATTAAATATTTCATCATCAGATCTTTCATTAATTTACTTGTTGACAGTTGCTTGCAGGCAGCAATGCCTATTAGTTTCTCCATTGGTATACGGTTGAGAAGATATTATTTGATATAGAAAATATTTTCAAGCTGAAAGGAGCCGTTACTTTGAAATCCACAGAGTTTTTGCCATGCCCGTTGATCCGGTGCCAGTCTAACCCATTTCTGATTCGCGACTTTGTTGATATCGGCTACTCATCTTGCGGAAGGACGCTATACGCTTCTTTGGCCGCTTCTTGGCCACCATTGGGTTGTCAACTTACTCTGCCTGTCATCACTACATCTATGAATGTGTCCTGCTCAACTATATTTGAGCGCCGTAAACCGATCTCTGACGTCTGGATCTTTGTTGGTCTTCGTGTTTCGAAACTCGGTCTATAAGATTGTTGCCGAGCATATCAAATGGCAAACCCTATTAACACCATAAAATTTATTTATCTACAACTGCTAAGCCATGACCTACCTCGACAAAATATGTCAAGCCAGGCGTAACATACCTACACAACGAAACGAAAGCAAACACTGTCAGGAACTCGCAAAATAAATGGAATCACGAAAACGTGTGATATGCCGACCGTGACAACAGCTGCAATAAAAAACACGCCAGTTACTTTCAACGGTAACAACAGATCAAAATAATACAATACGTAGTACGTGTCTATTGTTCATTATAACTTGGTAGTCGACGATTCAACGACTGATTAAGACGTGATTTTACGTTTACTATTCATGTAGATCACCGTTGGTAAGGCCGACGCTGGAGCGCGACGAAAATAGTGAAAAGGTTTGTCAGACTTAATGACACCTTTTCACTCTTGTAGTGACCGACCAGATTATTGTTACAGGAAAATCAGACGAAGGTAATTTTTTCCATTCCCTTGTTCACATAATGAAGGCAGAACGGAACTAAAACGTATAGTGCGATTGGGTTGCGAAAAAAACTATTGACATGCCTTAGCTATCGTGATCTATCAACCAGATCACGATAACCCCAGAACCTAGATCACGGAATAAATAAACGCACTACAAACTTAGACTATGGCCGAATAACATTTCGGTGGAGGTTTCGTAACCATATTGTATTCATGCTATTATCTCTTGCAACTTTTATACCGTAGTGCAGGTCAGTGGCCGATTTGTGTACCACGTTGGTGGTATTGAGAAGTTGAGGTTGTAGAGATAAATGAAATCAGTACATGAGCACAAAAAGGCAAGCACAAAAAGTGGTACGACAGATCACAGATCTCTGAATATTTTAACCTTCTTATTGTAAGTCACAATACAATAGATCAGAGGTGAAGCGAATGGCCTAAATTATTTATGTCTTGTGACGAGCGTGTTTATTTGCATAATGACTAGGAAGGTTAAAACGATAGCAAACTAAATGGTATTTAGTTCAAACAAGCACATTTGATTAGCCTTTTGACATGTCTGGTCGGTCTGCTCGTAATTACTTACCTAGTATAAACTGTTTGGCCTAATTTACTCAGACAGTTCGAGTGTCGTGCCTGCTATAAAATAGATGACCGTTTAGCACTGGTTTTTTCTTGGCCAGTAAAGTTTTAAGCCTAGCCGCAGAGGTGTTTTTGGTGGTCGCTAAAGGGGTTTGATTCTAGGGACAGAAAAAATTGGGAAATATTGGTATCTGATACCTAAGATATATTTTTCTCATCTGTTATTGTATAAGTTCCTAGTTTGAAAGGCGATTTAATCGATTTAGAATTTTTGTAAAATTAACTTGTGTTTCTTCTTCACTTACTAGTTTACTTATTAGTTTGAAGCGTAGCGTGTGCTGTCTTATAAATTTGATTATGTTTACCTTTTTCTGTATGCCTACGCCTCACTAAACTTCAATATTGTATTATGATGATGATGCCGTTTTCGGCTGCGGCGACTGCTAATGGATGTTTACTGTGTGAGGGCTTTGTGATCTGCACTCTGATGCGCTCTAATGTGGCTAGTGTACTATATTACTTTGTAAAAGGATCATACAAAAGAACGGTAGGAACCAAGCCGTAAGTTTGTTGCCTGTTCTTCTAGGTTTTAGGTCGCGTGGAACTGGCACCTCGAGTCACCTAGCTTTAAGACGTTTCAAAGTGATCCTTGTGATTTTATTGAATAAATACCTTTTGACTTTGACTTAACATACTCAAAGCTAAGTTACCACCAGGACCGAGACAGAGAAACTGCTAACGGAACTGAAACCTAGTTCTCACTTCCACCGTTCACGCATGAAGGACTCACGCCAATTCGGACGGGTGGGCTGCTACGAGCAGTCTAACAAGCGTCAATTATCGGGCGACGACGGATAGGCGAAAAATGTTACAATGTTTAATGCGCATACTTTTTCAGGGTATTTATAGGTCAAGGACCTATAAAAATAACTTGAGGCGCACAGGTCTATTGATCTAGTGTTTGAAAGCTTACCTACTTTAAAATATCTGATTAGAAAGCTTGAGATTATCTATGTCACTATAAACTAGAAATTGAGTAAGTATCTACATCTACACCTTTTTCTGCCGCCAAGCAGCAATGTTGTGTTTCGGTTTGAAGAGTGTGGTTGCCGGTGTAATTACAGGCACATGAGGCTTAACATCTGTATGCCTCAAGCTGATGGACGCAGGGCAGTGCATCGTAGGACACGTTCCTATCCTGCGTGACTTACGAGGCAATGCTTTGTTATAGGTGATGGTTACCACTTAACATCAGGTGGGCCATCTGCTTGATCCATCAGCTGATTGTATAAAAAAAAAAAAAAACTACTTGCTAAAAAATAATCCAAAAAAACACTAGGGCCCAATATTTTCTTGTCGGTTCTTCTAGGTTAAGTGAGGAACTATGTCTAGATTCACCTAATTTATAAAACGTTTCTAAATAATTCTTGTTAATTTACTGAATAAAGAACGTTAGGGTTTGGAGTCATTCAGTTGCTCAAATAGCTAAATATGTACTCTATGTACCGAGTTAGTAACCTTCTCATTATTCTAATCTAAGCACTAATTCCCATGTTTTATCTACACCATTAGCACGTGTAGATAGATAGACACAGATTATAATATATCGATCTAAACTCCGCGTTAGGCAGAGCAGAGGAATGGTCCTTCCTGACATCGGAAATTGTTTCCCGTTTCTAAGCAAGATTACTTCATGCATACAAACGAATTAGTTCCTGTGTTTTACTTTGTGGCGTATATAGTACATTGTACATTCTATAAAGGTCAGGTTTTTTTTTTAATATACTGTCCTTTGGCTACAATCTCACATAATGGTAAGCGACGATGGAGCAGAACGGTCTAGAAGATACCTATTCACTCTTGCCTTAAAGATAGACAGGTTGTAGCTGGTTAGTCAAAGGTGCTTTCATTATTCACGTGTGTGCCCATTATTCTTTGTCTCCACTCTACGAATAGTTAAGAATCCTGTGTTGGTAAATGGTACTAAGAGATCTGAGAGGATATCTACCGTGCGTAAAAAGTCGTGAGACTGTTTCTGTTTCTTTATACGAACAGTGTGTGTGTGTGCATTGTCTGCCACGTAGTCAGGACTTTGATTCCTATTATTATTAATGACTAAATAAAAAACTAAGCTGTAAGTTTGTTGCCAGATGCTTTGATTCTTGTAATTATTTATGAGTTTGTTAAAATAATTATACCAGAAATGGAAATCTGTAGGTTGGGTGGTTGACATGCTTAGATACCTATTATAATCGATCGCTTCCCAGAGATACACACACTCGCACACTCTTCCCAACAACCTTTGGATGGAAAGGATAAACGAAAATCATAAAGACGGTGGTGTACTCAAGCAAAAACTACGATCCTTTGGTTTTTAAGATATCTAAAATGAATATTTGATATTGTTCCAGTGATGTTTACGAGGTAGCTGAGCCGGTAGGCGGTCAGCAATGCCGCTGCCGAAGCGGTGCGTGGAGCCGGTCCACGTGTCGCGGGGCACAGTGCCCGAGCGGCTGGCCGTGCCCTCCGAACTCGAAGCCGTCACCAATGGCACGCTCGCTAACACTGTCAGGTGAGAAACGAAGAGGATTATCATCCATTGAGGAGTGAGGCATAACACAATGTTAGATACATTGTGTCTTGCCTTACCCCCTCTTAGAATCATCAATTTTAAGAGTAGTAGAGTTCTTTGTGAAGGGCTCGTCCGGGGAAGTACTACCACCACGCCTTTTTCTGCCGCCAAGCAGCGTTGCTGTGTTTCGGTTTGGAGAGTGTGGTTGCCGGTGTAATTACAGGCAATTCTTAATAAATCAATTGAATAATATGACTGTATAGTTTGTCATTCATAAATCAGACTGATATTTTCCTCATTTACATCGAACCAATTAATTGTTGATTTAAAATTAAACTGATAATGAAACTGTTCAACAAAGTATTATACTAATTTTACATATTTATATATATTGTCTCATATTTAGCACTATTGACTTAATTAGTCATGCGATCATTTAGCGTTCATTTTGATTGATACAAATTCTTCCTATTCAAAAGTTTGCTACTAACTAGTTTTCGTACGTAAGCAAACTTTTGAGTAGGAAAACTTGTATCGATCAAAATGATTTTTTTACCAAACTGTGCAATGTGATTGCACACAACTTTGTTGATTGCGATTTTCGAAAATGAGTTTAGTGATTTTATATCTTTCAACATATCGAAACGTGCGAGCGAGAGGTACATTAGCAGTTGTGGCGAAGACAACTGCTAATGTACCTCTCGCCGCTCTCACTGCTAATGTAAATAGAAATCTATAACAAAAAGGTTATTTTTTTTTTTTTTTTTTACTACCAGCTGATGGAACAAGCAGATGGCCCACCTGATGTTAAGTGGTAACCATCACCTATAACAAAGCATTGCCTCGTAAGTCACGCACGATAGGAACGTGCCCTACGATGCACTGCCCGGCGTCCATCAGCTTGAGGCATACAGATGTTAAGCCTCATGTGCCTGTAATTACACCGGCAACCACACTCTTCAAACCGAAACACAGCATTGCTGCTTGGCGGCAGAAAAAGGTGTGGTGGTAGTACTACCCCGGACGAGCTCTTCACAAAGAGCTCTACTACTCTTAAATCTCCGACTGTTGTTTTTTGGTAGCTGGTGTTTTCTCTTCTTCTGTTCTTTGCGTCTAGCTTGTTCTTCTGTTTACAGACAGCTGTCATCTTTATCCAAGCATGCGGAGGACATGTTTGGCGAGCTGACGCGAGAGGCGACAGGCCTGGCGGACAGGACCAACGTGCTGCAAGCCAGGATAGACCGACTCGCCATCAAGGTTACGCAGCTCGATTCTGGTGTTGAAGAAGGTAATGTACTAACAGCTTCTTCGGTCCGTCAGTTGTTGCGGGAAGTCAGTTTGGCTAGCAGCAAAGAGTAGTAGAGCTCTTTGTGGAGGGCTCGTCCGGGGAAGTAATACCACCATGCCTTTTTCTGCAGCCAAGCAGCGTTGCTGCGTTTCGGTTTGAAGAGTGTGGTTGCCGGTGAAATTACAGGCACATGAGGCTTAACATCTGGATGCCTCAAGTTGATGGACGCTGGGCAGTACATCGTAGGGCACGTTCCTATCGTGCGTGACTTGCGAGGCAATGCTTTGTTATAGGTGATGGTTACCACTAAATATCAGGTGGGCCATCTGCTTGTTCCATCAGCTAGTTATATAAAAAAATTTGCTGAGGCGGATACAATACCTTAAGTCTTTTTTTTATTTTAGTTTTTGGAATTCTGTTCTTTACGACGCGATAAGCGCCCTAGCTCTGGGAACGCGTAGCCTTCATACAAACGTACCTTTTGACTCATGTCCGATTTTAATGAAATTTTGCATACATAATCGGATAAGAAATAGTTTATATAGGGCTATATACGCTATGTTTCAATCATTTGGTTTTTAGAAAAACCAAATCATAATTTATCTCACTATATTTGATTTATTTTTATTCCAGTATCGCTCCAAGACATCCAAATGCGCAAGGCGTTCCGCTCAGCGCGCATATTCCAGCAGCAACTATTCTCCCGTAACTCCATGCCGTCCGCCATGTTGTCTACGTACGCGAAATGCGATCGCCCGCCGCCGCTGGAGAAACTCAACGAGTTCCGAGACGACGGCCGGGACGCGAGGAAGTTCTACACTGATCCGGACTACTTCTTCGAGCTGTGGCGGAGGGAAATGCTGCAGGACACTGAGAGGATTCAGCATGATCGGGGGAAGAAAGTAAGTGGCGGAAAGAGTTGGGGGAGTGGGGGATCTGTACCCCAAGTATGAGATTTGCTTACGATATTTCGTTTTTCGTTTTACGTTTTTGTTCCGTGTTTATTGCGGGTTTTGTATAAAGACGCGATAGAGATACCGATACGGAACCCGCAATGAACACGGAACAAAAACGAATCGTTTTCGCTGCGTGCTCATTGCGGGTTTTGTAAAGTTCCGTATCGGTATCAATATCGCGTCTTCATACAAAACTCGCAATGAACACGGAACAAAAACGTAAAACGAAAAACGAAATATCGTAAGCAAATCTCATACTTGGGGTACTGAGAGTAGTAGAGCTCTTTGTGAAAGGCTCGTCCGGGTAAGTACTACCACCATGCCTTTTTCTGCCGCCAAGCAGCGTGGCTGTTGAAGAGCGCGGTTGAAGGTGAAATTACAGGCACATTAGGTTTCGGTATGCCTCAGGTTGATGGACGCAGGGCAGTGCATCGTAGTCCTATCGAGCATGACTTACGTTGCAATGCTTCGTTATAGGATGGTTACAACTTAACATCAGATGGGCCATCTACTTGTTCCACCAACGAGTTGTATAAAAAAACATACTACCAATATTTACTATTATCACTGTATCTATCTTTATATACATAATTTTACCGTACGTCTGTATGTCACTGAACTCCTCCTAAACGGCTGGACAGATTTGAATGATTATTTGTATGCGTTTGGGTGGCACCCTGGATGGTTTAGATTCACAAATCAGCCCGGCAGAAGGCGCTGCAGTCGGCTTTCATTTCATACTTTGTTTAATATCCTAATCACTTGAAATATCATGCAGGAAAACGTCTGTCGGGTCCGCTAGTTAGTTTATATAATGTTGGTGTGTTCAATAAATAAATTAACCTTTCCACAGGTTCGTCAACCCCGTAGTGGGGCCAGTTCCGACGGCAGAGGCGCTCGTCGGGTGAAGCCTCTGCATTCCACCAACGACCGCATGCGAGACGCCGCTGTGCTGAAAGGCGAGCACATAATGGCGCCCGCTCAGCTGCGGCAATACAACATTGAGAACTATAGCAGGCAGCCCGAGCCTCTATACCGTAAGTGTAAAAAATGCATTTATTTTGGACATAAAAACACACGTACGAACGATTGCCTTTGCCTGTTTCTGTTATGCCTACGCCTCACAAAATGCGAGTGTTGCATGGTTCTTCAAGAAAGAAATAAAGAAAATGCATTTATTTTGGACACAACAACATACGGACACAGCACGAACTATTATTGCCTCTACCTGTTTCTTTTATGCCTACGCCTCACTATTTAAGTTTAATTTAAACACTATTTCAATATATAAACATATTATTGCAGTTTACTTAAATCCGCGAATAGATATAGTCGGTGCCAAATAACGTGGCAATACAGGTCATTCACCGATCTTCACCACGATGTCGCAAAATTCAATTTATGTATCGCTATTTCTATCGTTTTCCATACAAACCAGTCGCCAGACAGTATCGCTCGAATCTCGTGGTACTGGGTGCGTGAACGTCCATGATTGTTTGTCTAGACATGGCAGAAGTTGCAAACCTTTACGCCTATCTACTAAAAAGTGATCAATACTCATATACTCAAAGTTATCCTTGAGATGTATAAAGATTTTTGAATTTGACTACTTACCTACTACACTGTGGTAGGGGCTGTGTGGTAATAGCACATAATAAATAAAAGTACAGGTACCTGTACAGTACAGGTTCACTTCGCAGATTATTTCAATTAATAAACAACCGTTGCTGCGACATGATAAAGCGCAATTCAGCTTGCACAGCGATACCTGCCTTACCTCAATAATTGCCTAAATATTCGCCTCTCTTTCTAACACGTAACTCTATCTCGTACTTGTAACGTCGGTCGTCTCGTGAGTTCGTACTACTTATTCACCTGTGACGTGCGTACGTGATGTAGTACTTAGCTACCAGGTAGGAAGGTAATGTATGTAAGTATGTATTTAAAGTCGTTTATGTGTAACGAGCTGCTGCCCGCGGCTCCTCCCGCTTTACTAAGCGAAAAACTAAGACTAAACTACCTAGGTATTAAGGATAGTTTACCTACAAGTAGGTAGGTACCTACTTAAACAAACCATAGCAAGTGAGTAGGTAAGTACCTACGCCTTACCCACTTATTACTCAGACTATTGGCAAATACTTAGGCTACCTAGAGGCAATATTGTAATGTGTTCTAAACTGGGTCTAAAGGTTATAATAGTGCAATACAATAATCTACTAAATACTCATGTTAATAAATACAAACCTACCTAAATCTATTTGTTAGGTACCTATTTGATAGTATTTCTTACAACTATGAATTTTTTTATACTTATACCTACACCCTAAAATACGTACATTATAATAATCTCGTTTTTATTATGACACCCACTACGGTTACAGAGTACCTACCTATACATAAATGGCGAACGGACCATGCCGAGCCACAGTCGTGCACACCTGACGCCACAGTGACTTGAAAGTAAAGAGTCACAACTTAAAATTTCGCCGTTTTTGGGATTACATAATTTATTGAAGTTTATTTCGCATACAATTAATGAATTAAGTATAATTTTGAATCTATAATGTTCTCGATATTTAAATTATATTGATACACACAAATCAGATGTGTTTTTGACATGTTTATGTAATTTGGTACTCATTACTTTAATATTGTTTTCAAAAATTATTTAAAAAATCACTGGTTTGAAATAAGGTCTGTATTTTTAAACAAAAAAATACGTGCATAGAACATTGAAAACATCAAATTTCATAATTTCATATTCCCCGATTTTGTATATTTTTGAGTTGTGTTGATTTTCCTCTTGCTTTTTTGTAGCCCGCGTACCACGATAACCTTGCGATACCGGTTTTGCGACTGGTTTGTATGGAAAACGATAGAAATAGCGATACATAAATTGAACTTTGCAACATCGTGGTGAAGATCGGTGAATGACCTGTATTGCCACGTTATTTGGCACCGACTATAGTGATCTGTACCCCAAGTATGAGATTTGCTTACAATATTTCGTTTTTCATTTTACGTTTTTGTTCCGTGTTCATTGCGAGTTTTGTATGAAGACGCGATATTGATACCGATACGGAACTTTACAAAACCCGCAATGAGCACGCAGCGAAAACGATTCGTTTTTGTTCCGTGTTCATTGCGGGTTCCGTATCGGTATCTCTATCGCGTCTTCATACAAAACCCGCAATAAACACGGAACAAAAACGTAAAACGAAAAACGAAATATCGTAAGCAAATCTCATACTTGGGGTACAGTTTTATAAATAAATAATACTTTATATAAATCTATTTCACTATTGTTACTACTGTACACGAAATAGATTTTATTGATAAATTCACATTTATGAGTACTTTAACAATGGAAAAGGAACGATGTAGGTATCTTGCTGTAAAATAACGTAAGGAATGTTCCGCAGCTTTATATCATATCGCTTTTTTATTTTATTTAATATAGGCAGGTATGATTATGCCCTATTGGACATTATAATACTGTGTGTTTTTTTTTAATAAGATAAATAAATAAATAAATATTGGTGGACTATCCACACAGCCAGCACTATCTCGACCCAAACTAAGCCAAAGCTTGTAATATGGGAACCAGATAGAAAGAAGAAAGAAAGAAAGTTATACATACTTATAATATATAATATTATATAACACCATATATGTTCACAGCACAGAGAACAAACATATCGCACGTCACAAACATTACCGTGCCAACTCAAAAAAGTCGATTTCGAGAAAACAGGTTTTGAAAGTTCAAAAAATCATATTGTCTAAAATATACATTATCATGCCTAACTTTAAATGTAAGTTTAAAGGTATGTTATCTGACTTTACTTTCTAAGGTATTGGTATAATAAATAATGAATATCTTTAAAGTTATCAGTAATTTTTCACAAGCACTTTGAGTTAGTACTATATTGCCTGTTTAAATTAATTCAAAAATGAAATAAGACGTTAATGCCTGTTTTATTTAGAGGTTTTTGTAAAATTCGACGGTCGTATATCAAAATTAGCCATTATTGATACACATTTTCATCAATACAAGCAGTCCTATTACTGGTCTTTTTGTTGATCTTATTGGATTAAACACAACAAAATACCAAATAATATTGTTTTTAGAAAATCAACTTTATTATTATCATCATAGGCTCATCACTATAGGCCTCCCCTATTCATTATCAGGAAGAATTATTCTGATCCCTCTCCATCCACTGTCTTTCCTGTGATCCTCACAATGCCATCGGTTCCTCGTAAAACGCTTCGTCTTTCAGCTCGTGGTCGCCATTTGAGAACCTATATTCCCCAGAGGTTTTAAATTTTCTAAGTTTTCCCCATTTCAGATTCTATCACGTTGTGAAACTCTCGGAACAGTTCTTTTCATAAATTCTTGTTTCTTTGTAAATCACCTACCTACCTTTTCAGTCCATTTCAGTTTCCAGTTTTGATCGTTTCATGTCTTGATTTATTTAGGTGGAACTCTTTTTTTTACGTTTGTGAATTCTATTCCCAGATTTCAAACTATTTGGGCTATAAGGTTATGGGTTTTAAGACTGTTGAATGGCATTTGCGTCAGCTGGCAATCTCGTGCAAAATCGTTTGCAATGATGTTAGTCATCTTTATACCAATGTTAAACGAATCATGAAAATAAATGCTTGACATTGAGTGCATGTGCTTAAACGTATTAAGAATCGCTAGTCCTGTAGTATTATCACTGCGCTCAGATTGCAGGAATCGGAATCCGTACACAATTTATAAAACAAAATAATTGAAAGTATGTGCATCGACGCA